>OZ024932.1:7083995-12083995 GCA_964017235.1 Sabellastarte sp. h YS-2021 | reverse complement strand
GGCTCGCGCTTAGAAATTATACAGTTTATATAAATTAAAGGGAGCAGTTCCACTCACAGCATTGATAGTTTTCCTTGTTTGACCCACAAGACTTTTCTGAATGTAGTTTCGTTCAGCAGTAGAAATTCGGGGATGCATTTCAGGAGTATCATAAACAACATACATCCAGAGAAAAAACCAGACTATTCCAGCAGCACCTACAGAAGATTTCACACTTTACCCTGGGGAAGAAACTTTTATTGACAGAACTGATATTTTATTATTTGCAATAGACTACCACTAACAACAGTACAGAAAAGAATTACATTACACGAATGGTACATGTGGTAAGAAAAATTAATTTTCAAAGGAATATTTGCGACATATGGCTTAGAGTGATTTTCTTATTTCTTATTGGATTACAGAGTAGACATACAAAAGGTCCACATTTGAAAATATACAACACACTTGCATATTCATATCAATGGGACATGATATGAAAGCACAAATGAAGAGAATTGATCCAAAACTGTTCTCATTAAAAAGTAAAAAAATGCATATTGAATATTCAATAAGTTAAAAAGATCCATAGGATTTCATCACATTTTATGAAAAGACATGAAAGCACATAAGAAGTTCACTTGATCGAAAACACACCTGTTGTATAGAAAACTGATGGCCATCCTCCTGCAAAACCATACTTACAAAGCACACCAGCCATTGGAAAAGTTATAACATTTCCTATATGTGCCCCTGTAAGAAACAAGTTAAAGCTATTGCAAAATTTGATAATGGTAAAGGTGAATACAGCAGGTGACAGTTCTCGTTAAATAAATATGAACTTAATAATCTCGAAATATTACCATGTTAAATCAGATTACTTTGTAAAATTGGATTAAATACTTGTTGACTTACTAAAAAATGAAACTTTGGTTATGGGTCTTATGCCAGCTGGGATGATATTGTGACAGATTAGCATTTTGTGCATCTTGTCACCAGTCTACTTATAATCACATCCTAAGGAGAAGGTAAGCTAGTTTGGCATAGTAACTCCTCTCTGTGTTGGCATGAATCCCACAAGTAAGTAGCAATGTTAAGGGTCTTTACCAATATCACCCTGGCTCTTAAGCGGGCTATTTAACCATAAACTTTGAACTTTGAGCCTTGAATCACAAAGATGAGTGTCAATTGATAATTAGCCCAACTAATTACTTGGCCATAAATACCCCATATAAATTGCGAAAATGTTCACCTGAATATGGTAGAGCTACGAGATAACTTCTTTCCAGTGGCGGGGCCCAGTAAGCCCATAAAACCAGAATAGAAGACCAGATGCATCCCTATGAGACGACAGTGTAAAAGAAAGTGCGTGATATATGTGTGTATGCAACAAATAATAAACCTTCAATTATGTTATATGTAATATTAGAAGAATATAATGTGCGTGTATGTATTCAATTATTGCAAAATAAAAAAAATAATATTTACAAAATGGACTGAATAATACCTCAGTACTTCCAATAAGCTTCACTTTTCAGTAAATTCTTTTGTAGTACTGTACTGTAACCTTAACTTCTCTCTCTTATATAAAATTATTATTAAATAATTATCAATTATATTCTAGTTTTAATTCAAATCAAACTGGTATTGTAGTTAATCTCTGTCAGATAGACTCTAAGGCACATAATCAAAAGCATCAAATATAAATCAATGAAAACAACAAATAATGTGACTTTAAGGTGGCCATAACTTGATAAAGATGGACCATATAAGATCACCGTGAAGTCAGATTACATATTTCTGATACTGTGGCATGTACATCAGGTATGACAGACCAAAATGAGCCACAATGCGAGTTATGTGACAAAAACCTCATTTTTCGACTTTAAGCTGGTGCATTGATACCTACAAAATTTAATCACTTCTTCCTTAGGCGTATATAGACGCTCTCTGAAAATGTGAAGAAAATTCATTCATAACTTTTTGAGTTACGCTGTTCACTAACCAATAAACAGACAGACAAACCACAATGATTACATAACCTCCTGGCAGAGGTGAAATATTCATCAAAATGCGTGCAGGTCAGAACCATAAAGAAAATATTGAATAAAAAAAATGAGAAAACAATGCTGTCATGCTACACAAATAAGATATTATTATTAATTAAACAAATATGATTTATTATTATTATAAACAAAACCTGACAAAATCCAGTAATCACCCTCAGCACCATCAGAAACACTGCATGAACCTTTGCAGCAGTTGGCATCAGTAGGTTGATAGATGCACAAAGAAACGTAGACCAACCAATGACCCTTTTTCCACCTAATCTGGCAGACAGCCATCCACCAGGGACCTGAGTCACAACATAGCCCCAGAAGAAAGAACTCAGGGCCAAACCTTGGATAGGTTTGCTCCAGCTCAGTTCCCCATCCTAAATCGATACAAGTGAATAAATAGTTAAATTACTACCTACAGATTTTAAATATTTTAATCCTGAAAATGTGATGCGGTACTTTCAACTTTATATGATATTCTTCTAATTAAGGTATTTATTTGTAGCTAAGTTTGAGAATATAAGGGCAAAAATAGTAGGATTAACCCACTGTGGAAATCTCAGATAAAATTAAACATTGAATTTTCTAATTTAATCCATATACTTTTGAAGACAATACATTGATTTTGTACTTTCAAAAATATATACAGTATTAACTGACATAATTGCCATATATATAATTAATTAACATATGTATGATTAACTAGAAAAAAGCCTGAATGTGTAGCTGAAATTGGGTATACGAAAGAAATGCAGTTTGTACATTGACTGCATCAAGCAAAAAGCCGTAAATAACGGTTTTTGCTTTTCATGTTTATCTTTCACATAATTGAACTGGTTCTGGCCCAAGTTTGAGGAACTGTCATGGCATTTTGAAAGTGAATGGTGATAAATTTGTATATTCCACAAGTTTTGAGAGATTACTCAAGTACGTAGCAAAATTTAGGGTATTCTAGTTTGGACCAATTAGCCAGGTTGGTCAGTGTCAAACAAATACTTTTCAAATGGATAAACGTGTCCAGGGTCATGTTGGAACCTCAGCAGTGTCACTTGTTAGAGTGAAAATGACACAAAGATGACAGTCAGTGATAGGATGACAAACATACACGGATATGTACAAGACCCAATAGCAAGACCAATATAAGACCAAGCTATTACTTATCAAAAGTTTAATACTTTATTATATAAAGCTAATAACTTTCACATATATTGTCTAAATGTCGGCATCCAAACAGTTGGAGAATGAGTTTTTTATATATTTCATATGTTTGTATTACAATATTTCTATTTAAGTTTCCAGAACAGTTTTTCTTCTGTTCAAATGTAAACATAATCTACATTACCTCTTGCACAAATTCTGTTTGGTTAGTTCCCTCTCCTTGGCAAAGGTCATTCTTTGTTTCAGTGTGGTTAACAGCTTCATTCAGAGCAGTATGATTAACCATGCACACAATTGCCACACTCAAGTTGACCCTCAAACCATATGAGATGGCGAAGCCAGCACATCCCAATACTGCCAAAGCAATGCGCTGCGAACAGAGCCATGGAACTGAAACAGCATGTGTCATTTAGCATGTGTCATTTAGCATGTGTCATTCAGCATGTGTCATTTAGCATGTGTCATTCAGCATGTGCCATTTAGCATGTGTCATTCAGCATGTGTCATTTAGCAAAGAACTGTCTCTTGCTGGGAATATAGCCATAGCTTATACATACCTGTTACTTGCTGAAAACACGGCCATGAAACTTAAATGATGTATGTTAAATTACTTACAAATAACTGCCACTTCCCGAGAACTCGGCCATTGAACTTAAATGGTATATGTCAATTACTTACAAATAACTGTCATCTGCTGACAATCCAGCAATGGAACTGAAATTATATGCATTTGTTACTTACAAATACCTATCACTTGTCGCAAATGCAGCCAATGAAAGTAAACAATATGTAGACAATAACACGTTCCCTTCCTATCTTCCAGCTTATGAAATTGAATCCAATTATCAACTTTCAACACTGTAGAGGTCATATCACGACGGGTAGTTGGGAGGGCAGAGGAAGCCAGTACATACAGTTGGTCACGGTTCTGTACCAATGGCAAGCAACTACCAGCTTTCCCACTTGAGGTCAGACCGGGAACCGAACCCCGATCTCAGAGGTGGGAGGTGAGAGTGTTACCACTCTGCCACCATGGCCCTGTGTAATTACACGGAAAAACATGAAGAGGCCAAGTTGGTGATTATTTGCTGGTGGCTGATGTTCTAGTACAGAATCTGAGCCAACCAGTGTACACTTTTTGTCCCCCCTCCCCTCAACTAGATGTTGTGATAAAATCTTGACAATATGAAACATCAATCAAAAACCCTTCAAGTTAGACCCTCTACAATGACTTTTTTATTCTACCTTTCACAAATTAGGCCAAAGTGATCTTCAAGTAAAGCCCCTGTGCATAAAAACTTGTTGGGCACTTTTTTTTTCTTATTTATTATGTTATATGCCAAAAACTAAACAATGCACATCAGTAAGACTTATGATAATAACGTCTAATGTAACCTACCTTTCCGTTTCAGTTGAACTTCAGAAGAGGACATGACTTGTGTATCCATTTCTAATGTCTCTCCTGAAATTAGACCGAGTTTCTGTCCCGTCGCCAATTGCTGTTGATATACTGATGGATGCAATGGAGAGGGACAGAGCTCACATGTACCTGTTTTCTGTGTAAATCTCGAACTGTGGGGAATTATTGTATTCACTTTCAAAACTCCTTGTTATGTCTATTTTCGCTGTATCCAGTTTACAATACATATGTTATTAAATTAAACTGCTTTTAGAAGCCAGGAATTTCCTTGTAGATAACTATGTAATGTTGAAGGTTTGTTTACATTTTGAAAATTGGTTGAAATATAAACATGCCAGTTTGATTGGCATAAAATATAAGTGAACGGCACATATACATACCTTAAAGAAACCAAATAACACTTTATACTTGTGGCAATATGTGTACAAATATGTCATTCAAAATTTACACAGAAAACATGTGCATGTGAGCTCTGTCCCTCGCCATTGCGTACCGTCAGAAATATCAACAGCAATGTGCGACGGGACAGAAACTCGGTCTATCCTGAAATCCACAATTTGTAGAAGCATTATGGGGTTAATTTTGGAGCTTCTTCACTCCAAAGCTTAAGATATCTAGTATTTCATATGTTATAATGTTAATGGCTCATACAATAGGTGTGTTATTTTTTCATCCTTGTACCAGGTCAAATTCCCGTAATATTCGTGAAAATATCAGGAATATTACTGCTCTCTCCCCTCTGTCTCTCTCTATTTTGCTTAAAACCAAGTTCATCATCCAATGAAGTTTGTCACCTGCTTTTAAAATCTATCAGAGATAACCAATATCTATATTTATTTTTAACCAAAAGGACCGTATAATTTAACAAAAACATGCCGTTTTTGGAAAGTTTAATATTATACATACATTATGCAAGTGGTGAACTGGGTGACTGACTTCACTGGCTGAACAGTAATGGTCCAATACCCCAAGTACCTAAAGTTTATATATATACATATACTTTTACCAGTATGCACTGAACAGATTTTGTCATTATTTTCTATGGGCTATGGTACCGAACTTTTTGCATAAATTTAGTTCAGATCAAATTTCATCAGAAATCATCGATGGTTTTATTTGATGTATACCTTATTTTAAGTAAGTTTTCATAATAGGGATATGGCATGAAAAAGTGTGTATCTATGCAGAATTTTAGATGCATCAAAGGACCGGAAACATAAAGACGAAACCTGAATGCGTAGTGTCCTTTAACCGTCTAAAATTCTGCATATATGCATGCTTGTGAATGCTATATGCCTATTCTCACATGACATCTACAATAACTACCTCCACCAAGGAGGTTATGTTTTCGCCTGGGTTTATTTGTGAGTTTGTTTTTTGCGTTTGTGAATAAGATAACACGAAAACTTATGGACGGATTTTAATAAAATTTTCAAGATATGTCTGAAAAGGTAAAAGGAAGAAATTATTAAATTTTGGGAGTGATCCGGATTACTATCTGGATCTCCTGGATCCATGACCTATAATTTTTAAAGACAGATAACTCAAAGTATCCTCAAGTTATGGATGGATTTTGATGAAATTTTCAGGAAATGTCCTAAATGGGACAAGGAACAAGTGATTAGATTTTGGGAGTGACCTGGTTCACTATCTGGATCATCTGGATCCAGGCTGCCAGATGTGTTTGTGAACAAGATAACTCAAAAACTTATGGACGGATTTTTCATCAGGAAATGTTCTGAATAGGACAAGGAACAAGTGATTAGATTTTGGGAGTGATCTGGATCATTGTCTGGATCATCTGGATCCAGGCTTTTTAAAAGCAAGTTATAGCCAGACAATTTTAGGGTGGATTTTGATGATAGTCCAGGAATTGAGCTTCCTTGGTGGAGGTCTGCACTCTTTGAGTGCTCTTGTTACGTTTATTTGATTAAATAACATCATTTTTGATAACTTATTATCGCAAATCTGTTTGCAAACAGATAACCCAGAACAACAGAAAATTATTCATTTGATTTTTGATGGAAGAGTGTGCCATCTGCGTAGAATTTTGGATGGCTTCTTTAACTAATCAGAATTGAGGACACAACCATGTTATGTTAGAATATATCTTTGCAGTTTTCGATTTCTGTCTATCAAAAGATGTTATCAGTAGAAACCCCAATAAGGACAATAAGCCACATTATTATTGGTAATCCTTGTAGCATTAACATCAAATTGGATGGGTGATTTGACATCAGTTACGTTTATTTATTTATTTGGGGTTTTACATCGCTTTCAACATTGTACAGGTCATATGACGACGGGTAGTTGGAAGGGCAGAGGAAACCAGTATGTACAGTTTGTTAGGGTTCTGTACTGTAAACTCCCGACCAACGGCAAGCAACAACCAGCTTTCCCACTTGAGGCCGTGCCGGGAATAGAACCCCGGCCTCAGAGGTGGGAGGCGAGAGTGTTACCACTCTGCCACTGTGGCCCCTGAGTTACGTTTAGTGAGAGTGTTGACGTATCAGTCGAAAGCTTTTACCATGGTCAGGTATTTATACCTGCACCAAGAGTTTTGATCTGGGTTGCATCTGTTTGTCAAGTTTTCTGTCCTACTCCACAACAGATCTTTCTGAAGTTTATTATGTGGGTAGGGCTTGACCAAAGGTAGAAGTGATTGCAATTATCAGGTTATGATATTTTCTTTTTCCGGTGTGGATTTTCTCCAGTGAAAATAAGCACTGTAAATGGCTTTACAATGACATATACATTGTATCAGCATTTAACTTAAATAATCTAGATAATATTTGAGACTTGTTTAAAGGTTATCGACAAAACCTTTGCGTCTACAGAATTAAATGAAATTCACAATGAGCTTTATGGTAAACAGTGGAGTTCAGTGCCATTATTCAAGAATTCTAATTCTAATAGTACTTTTATAGCGCTTAATCTTTATCTATTGACAGACTCTACACTGCATAATGCCAAAAATCGGAGATTGTAATCATCAAATCAGAGACATTGCAGAGATCAGCACCACAGAGAAAGATGCAAACAAGACCAGGGGCCGTATTCTTCAACAATACTTAGCTAAGGTCACCTTAGATCCAAGTTAGGTATGGTTTTCTACTTACCTAAGTATTACTTGGATTTCGTATTCATCAACCCCTACTTTGTTAAGTATTACTTAGATTCTAAGTTAGGAAAACTCCCTTTACTTTGTACTGTAACTGTTAACATGGGAACCAGTATATCTAAGTTAGGAAGAGTCTTATTCCACATTAATTCTTACATAAGGTCTACTTTGTTGTTTACTAAATCATCTGCTTTGTTAAAAATAGTGAAAAAGCTAATTTTCTTGAAGGAAAATGCTGTTTTTAATATTGAATTACAGCTTTATATCAATAAAACACAAGATTCCCTGCAGTTACTGCATATTTTAAAAACATTCCATCATCTAAGGTACCTCTGCAGATAACTTGAAATCTAAGTAGAGGTCTAAGGTGACCTTAGAGTTTAGGAACGTTGATGAATACCATTTTATTCTAAGTTAGTAAAAGCTTAAGAAAAACTTAAAATCCAAGTTAGGAACAGTCTAAGTATTGTTGAAGAATACGGCCCCTGAAAGGAAGAAGGGTGGGAAAGCTTTTGCAAAGAGACAAGTTTTCAATGTCTTCCTGAAGGAAGAGAGATTTGGCTGAGTGCACAACATCAAGGAGATCATTCCAAATCCTTGGAGCATCATATGTAAAGCTGAGGCCAAAATGCTTTTTAGACTGGTATATTGATGCAAAATGTGGGACCTCGAGCAGCACTCCATCCGATTGACTTCTGCACATTCTGTACACAGTGCATCTGGGTTTCAGGAAAGGTTTAAGGTCTTTTGAATAACCAGTATGTAGAAACTTGTACACCAAAAGGGCCGTCTTGAAGACAGAGCGATGCATGATAGGCAACTAATGAAGAATAATTTAATATTTCCCTTTACTAATACATTTATATATTTATATGCAGTTTACAATCGTGCAATTTTATCACGAGATGGACATGAGATAATTTTATAACAGCGATCTAATAGTCGTACGAATAAGGTTATTTGTTCCAAGCCTGCTATCTTTTTAGCAGCATTTTATTGTCCATAAAAGGATTCAGACCTACGGGCCTATGCATTATTAATATTAATGTTGTACAGCTAAAAGCCTATTATATCCCACAAAATTACATTATTATACTACATTGTATATTTTATTTTTTTCTGCTGTATGGCAGGTGTCTCCAATTATGTACTGCTCCTTGACATAACGTGGCATAAATTGACCAAAAAAGCCTGATTTATGCTTGTTTTATTGCAATAGCATTTATTTCTTTTGACTGTAACCTGCACTGGCAAAAGGGTACACTTTAACTGCAAAACATTCAAATGAGTTAATTTAATTTTATCTGCTTCGTATACACTATGAATTTTGTGTCCTTCACTTTTACATGTAATTGCTATTTATTTATGTTATAATATTTAATGTTTTGGTGGTTTAGTGGATTTAAATGCAGGTCAGGCATCGTGGTCTTGTGTGGTTATTGTTATTTAGTAATTATATTGCACTGTTGGAACAGGGTTAGTCATAATGAGTGGGATAAACCAAGATGTCCTTCACTAAACAATTCTCTCTGTATTTTCTAACTTACCTATTACAACTGCACTGAGGTCATGTCAAGGTAGCCTGATCAATCTCATAAAGATTTTATTTGGACGGAGCGAGAGGAATAATAGTAGGATCCACTACCTTCATTGAACCTGGAAACCACTGTATGTGAGAACCTTTACACAATGGACATATGGAGTACTTGAAACCAGTATTTGGGAATTTAGTGACAAATCATTTTATTGCTATAGTATTTATATTCAGAATGTTTGATAAAATGTCAAACTTTACTTAGAATGATAGTACTATATACAGACTACCTATTCACAAAACTTTTACTTCCCAAAACTTTAACAATTGTTAAAATAAAGAGATTTAGCTGAATAACACAATAACATACATTTTTTGTTCAACTGTAATCATATTACATGACATTTGCGACCTCTCACTTTCACAAAATACATAAAAAATCCACCAAGATAGACAACTTACAAACCTTGCCAATGAAATAATCTGTCAATCAAAATAAACTAATTACTTTTTGTGTGTTATTTTGATAAATGATGAGACAACACCATACATGTCATCTACATGTTTTGGCCCGAAATTTGGGAAGAATTGAAACAAAAATATCCGTCTTTTTAATAATTTACAGGCTGTTTTTTCAAACTTCTTACTTGTACAGGTGCTTTCTACAGTTATCAATGCAAGGAAAGAGCCCTTTAAAGTTATCAATGCAAGGAAAGAGCCCTTTTAAGTTATGGATATACACCTTTAACTATAACATACAGAGTTCCTCGTTTTCCTTCAATCTACGACTAAGTAGACTGGGATGGATAAAAAACTACATGTACTTTTCCATCAAACTCTGTGACTCTGATGTAGCCCCTCCTTTATAGTTTCAGATCTTTGATCTTGATTTTGATCTCAAGATCACTAAATTTGGACCTTATTGTACCTTCAAGCATATGTCATTTCTTCCAGTACACTTCGTGAAACTGCTTGATCTGGTCTCACAAAGGTTCTTAGATTAAGCCTGTGCTTAGTCAGGGGCTTAATTGCGAGCTTTTTGTCTTTGTTATGACTGGGACTTAGCTTGGGCTAACTCAGGGGCTTAATTCCGAGCTTTTTGTCTTTGTTATGACTGGGACATAGCTTGGGCTAACTCAGGGACTTAAATCTGAGCCTTTTTGTCTTTGTTATGACTGATAATGAAATGAATTTCACAAAGTTTAACAAAGGTGGTTTTCTGCCATGTGACCCCTTGTGTCTAGTCACACTGTTTTGCTGGGCACATGTATCCCTTATTAACACATTTCCTCTTTGGTAAAATGCTGTTTTTCAATGAAAACCTCACAACCACATAAAATGCTCAAAGACTAATTTTGGGAGCTATCCTATATAGTGATTCTTAACTGTTAGGAATTTAACTGTGGTCATATTTAAGTCTTTGTTTTCAAAATATAAGCCCCTCTCAGAAAGACTTGGCCAAAACTTAGAAGCTTTGTGAAATCATCTAAGACCACAGACTTAGCCTGAATTAAAGACAAAAGACTTAACTTTAAGTCTAAGTTTAAGTCCTTCTAGTTTTACAGAATATTAATATCTGAAGCTATAACAGTATTTTAGACAATTATTTATGGAGAATTATCCACAAATAACATGCATGAAGTTTGTGTGCTTTTAATGTTATTGTGCCAATAACGAATAACATTAACCACAAAAAGTCAAAGGAATTGACATTTTACAGTGTTATTTATGTGCGATTATATAATTTCTCCTTCAAATCAGAGCTTCATCAGAGTTTGCACACAACTTGAAATTCCTTTAAAACATTTAATTTGTCCTCACATGGGCTACTTTCAATGGTATAGATTAATCCCCGGAAAAGTACGAGTGTTGCCGATGACAACTAATTTTTGACTTTACAATCGCTGACTTGACAATATCAATATTATGTATTTCCGCTCGGTGCCAATTTAAGATGTGTGCATAAATACTATTCTTTGTTCTGCTACATATCAATATCTGGCACAGGCCTCAACTTGGAAAAAAATAAATGAGGAAACATCTCGAATGACATATACAAAAGAATCAAATCACGGATGAAGATGACAAAATGAGAAGGGCACACAACATGAGATTTATGTTGTTCATCTCTATGAATGATATTCTTTTGTATATGTCTGATGAGGCTTGTCTGAATTTTACTATCCACCACCTCTTTTCAATAATAAGTAAAGTAAGTCTATATTTACCAAAGAGAATGCACAAAATATTTCTGAAATATATCCTAGGTGACTATAAAAAACTAAAATAGTTAACCAGAATTCTCGGTCATTTTAGGCACAGATTTTAATGTAATCAACATGAGCAGTAGCTCTGCAAAATGCCATTCGAATAATATCTAACACAACTAATGAAATCTTTATGAACCTTCAGCACTTGTTTACCATTTTGTCATGCTAATTTGTTTGTGTGTCAGGTACATCGATTGATAGAACTTAGGTCAATACCTATATACGTATAAACACATAACAGTATTAATTATACTAATATTATTAATAATCTATATAATACAGATACATTTTATAAAAAATCACTTTATAACACGTGCAAGAAGTCTATATGAAGAATTCGTGTTTCAGGAAATAGCAGTAAATAGGAGAAGTAAATATTCATGAACGGTTCACTCCCTTTATAGCTAACGGCCTGTTCACACGGTTCCCTATGGTCATAACAACTTGTGTTTGAATTTTCCGCCATGAGCTGTCCTATAAATGGAACTCTATCTTGGTAGTGAATGTTTAAAAACGAGCCATCAGGTATAGTTAGACTGCCCCCACCTCACTCTCTAGTCTGTTGAATTTACCAGAGCACATGAGAGCTCACGGGAGGTTTTTCGGTCCTGCATCTAGGTGCCAGGCAGATCAGTCCTAGGGGAGTCCTGTTATCGATCAAGTGTAAAATTTAGCTTGTCCCGGAATGGGTTTTGTGTCCCATCATCTCATTGGATAATGATTAATCACTTGGGAGTTTGTCCTTCCTTCTGCCATTTTAAATCTAGAGGGCAAGAAGGTGACATTGAGAAATAGAAATTTTATTTTATTATTTCATCTTAGGTTTCTAGTTTTTTTTACACTGTATTTTGTTGAGATGGCTGGCCCATCTACTCGGCAATACAATTTACGATCAGGGAAGCAAGAATCCCTCCAGTTCCCTGTACAGCTACAGTTGGAAGATGGCAAGTTCCTGACAGAACTCTTGAATCAACAGAATGGGCAAGTGTTGGATTCTGAATCTTCGATTAGCGATGTAGATTGTAAGGCGTTGATTGCATTAGATCAAGAGTCGTATGTTGAACATGTTAAGAGTAGTTTTCCTAAGGGGAAAGTTACTAGTTCTAACGAGGAAACTACTGTAACGCAAGAGGTTATCAATGTTAAAATCTTATCCCAACTTGAAAAGCTTGGCAAGAGACTTGATAATATTGAAAACAGTGTTGTTAAACAAAATGTCCTAAAACCAAAAACTCAAAAGGTCAAGAGGAAAATTGATTCCTCGGACACTGTGTCACCTAGTGGCCAAGCCCATCATGTTCCAGATTTAAATGTTCTTAGACAAGACACGTCAGTTCAAGCATTGGTTGAACAGCACCTTAGGCAGATAGCAGATGCTGAAAAAGCAGGTACAAAAGTTAAATCTTTGCGTGGGGGTTCCATAGAGGTTCTGGTCCCCAACTGTGTGAAATGGCCACATGAATATGTTTTGTCTGGTATGAGTAAAGAATGTGTGTCGTATGACCAGATGTCAGTAACCCAGGGGGTGGCTGGCTTTTGTCGTATCATGAAGGAGGAAAAAATTAAATCTTAGGGAAAATATGTTGGATTATGTTATTTCATTGTTTGATGATGCGAATGATTTTTCCTGGGATGCGGCAAAGGCCAGCCACACGGTGCTCTTATGTAGAATGGAGCAGGGGGAGGTTAAGGACTACAGTCAAATTGAAAAAATAGACAGAATTAGATGTGCCAATGCTCAGAGGCACAGTGTGCCCACATTTGGGGGTCAGGCCCAGAAAAAACACAACCAAAAACATGCAAAGTCCATGACATGTAACTATTTTAATGTGGGTACGTGTTCTCACAGTAAAACACACGAGACTAGGGGAATATTGTACAAACACTTATGCTCAGCCTATTTTGCTATGGGCAAGTCTTTTGGCCACCCAGAAATTGAATGTAAAAATTAAAAAAAAACGAATAAATTTGGGTGATCATAAAAATATGACCACCCACAAACAAAAAACTATAGTGTATTACTCCTCAGTCGTGCCAGGAGCCAGGCAAGAGTCACATACTGGCAAAGATACAGCTTTGTTATATTTTTTCAAGAACAAAGCCTTCCAGAAAACAGTTAAGTAAAAATCATATGCAGAAGCTTTAAAGTTTGGCAAGTTTCACCCTGTCAAAGTTAATGTTAGTGCCTCCCAATGTCAGGAAAAACAATGTGTAAATGTTGTTAAACAGAAGGCTAAAACTGGTACATCTGCAACACCAGTCAGTCCAGCCAATGTGACCAAACGCTTTACTAAGATTAATAAACGAGAGTGTCAAAAGCCTATCACCTTGCATAATCGTTTCAACGTATTACAGAGTATTAATGAAAATGTTGATATGCATAGCGTAGCAGATCACCACAAGTATTGTGACATGCAAATACCTTGTAAACAGACAGTGACTGTTCAAGAACGGCTTGGTGTCATACGTCCTGTTTTGGATGGTAGGTCTAAAATGTCTTCGGTGGGGAAAAAAAACAAAACTGGGTTTTTCACTGGGGATCATACAGATAGCAAGCCTTCCAGTTCTATTAACACAGTATGCAGCAACACGTGTCCTGTAATACGGGATGTATCATTTGAAGAGAATAACCGTACGCATATTAGAGATTTGGATGAGGCATTTGACAGAAACTGTTTCCTCAATAGTTGTGACAACATTGGTCGCACTCCATGTATGGTGGGTGTTGATAATAAAAGCAAATGTGATTCATCTGTGACACAAAAGCATCAATTTGGTTTTCTGCCTTTAGATACGCTTCAATTATACAATGGAGACCCCATATATTATGAAACTATCCCAGATATTATGTCAACACATTTGATGGTTAGAGTGAGTGGTGTTCCAAATTTCTTGAAATGTCATGTTCCAGTGAAGTCAAAATTGAATGTCGACAGATGGCATTTTCATCTACTCTATTATTGGGATCAGCAGCTTCCAGATCTTCTGGAATATGGTTTTCCTATTGATTTTGACCGAAGTTCCCCATTATTGACTACCTTTGTCAATCACACTTCTGCACATGGTTTGAATTACTTAACTGAGGAACTTCAACACCAGGCAATAATGGGTCCTTTTGTGAAACTTCCGTTTCCTATTCACATTTCCCCCTTAATGACAAGAGATAAACAAGATTCCCTCCAGAAAAGGACCATTATGGACCTAAGTTGGCCCAAAGATTTGTCAGTCAACTATGGGGTCGACAAAGATAAATATCTGCATACTCCTTATCTTCTCAACTATCCTTCAATAGATAACATCACTGCTTCTCTTTGCAAATTGGGTCCAGCAGCACAACTGTTCAAAATTGATACAAGCAGAGCTTTTCGTCAAATTAAAGTCGATCCTGGAGATATAGATTTATTAGGCTTACAATTCGATAATAATTACTTCATCAATTTATCGGTACCGTTCGGGTACAGGCACGGATCAAAAATTTTTCAGCGTTGCACTGACTCAATCCGCCATATTATGGCCAAGCATGGCTTTCCAGGGCTGTACAATTTTATTGATGATCTGATTTTTACTGGATTGCCCTCAAAAATATATTTGGCATATGAATTTTTACAAAATTTATTGTCAGACTAGGATTAGAGATCAGTTACAAGAAATTGGTTCAGCTGAATACGTCCGTGGTGTGCCTTGGCATACTGATCAATACTGTAGACAGAACTATCTCCATTCCTCCTAAGAAATTGCAAGACATTGTCAACATGTGCAGAAACTGGGCCACCAAAACATATTGTAGCAAAAATCAACTCCAATCACTTCTGGGCAGTTTGTTGTACATTACAAAATGTGTAAAACCTGCCAGAATATTTCTCAATAGAATACTCCAAGTCCTACGAGAAAACGTTGACAACACTAAAATCATACTCACCACAGAGTTTTTCAAAGATTTGGCCTGGTTTAATGAATTTCTCTCCCAATATAATGGGGTTACATATTATGACCAAAAATTCTCCAGAATTCCCATTCATTTCGATGCCTGTCTTACAGGATTAGGGGGTCATTTCGGTTTCATGGTGTACTCAGTTCCCATACCCCTAGGATTCATGAATTATACCATTGTTCACCTACAAATATTGAATATTGTAGTAGCTGCCAAGATATGGGCTAGCCATTGGTCCAACCAAAAAATTCATATCTTTTGTGACAATATGGCCGTGATAGAAGTACTAACAACTGGCAGAACTAGAGATACAATCCTAGCCACATGCTCTAGAAATCTTTGGCTTATTGCAGCTGTATTTAACATTGACTTCATTTTCTCTCATACCCCAGGTGTTGAGAATATGGTAGCTGACCTTTTTTCACGCTGGAAAAATGACATACAACATAGACAAAAATTGGAAAAATTAGCAGAATAACCTATTTGAATTGATACCCATATTGATCTAACTCTCCTCAACCATGTCATATAATGCTTCACCAGATATTTATATTTTCAGATTTATATGGCCCAGCAGCCCAGCTGGTCACCTCAGCAGCAGACAAAATGGTACACGGCTTTAGGCCCACCACCCTCAGGCAATATACTCGTATGTGGTCTGATTTCCAGGCTTTTAAGGTGGCAGCTGGGCTGCTTACCTCACAGGTAAACACACACATTTTGCTTGCTTTCATAGAGTATTTACATGCTAATGCTCAGTCAAAATCAAACATATCAAATTATATGGCTGCCATCAGGGCTTTCCATATCATATATGGGTTATCTACTGACTGCTTTAGGGATGAGCATCTGTCCCTTTTCTTAAAGTCCATTCAAACTTCTGCTCCCCTAACACCTAAGATTCAATCTTTGATTGACATTGACATGCTGCATGCCATACTTCAACAATGCAGTATCATGGAGACCCCTCTTGTCTTTAGGGCCTTGTATTTGACAAGCTTTTTCTCATTTGTTAGATTATCCAATATTTTACCACACACTTTCATTCTTTTGATTTCACCAGACAATTGGCCCGTGGAGACTTCTTAACACAAGAACAGGGAGGATTGCTACTCATAAAATGGTCAAAATCCATTCAAAACCATAGAGATACTGTGACACTCCCGCTTCCTTTCCTAGGTACCTCTCCAACAATAAGTACATCCAGCCACAAATGAGCCAGGACGGGTTGCACACATGCAGTTTGCATGAAAATCATCAGACCAGCATGGACTAGTGTGAACGAAGTATTAGTATCATCTACATGACATAGTGATTCTAGTGATAATATGTCAAATTTATTTACCAAGGGACATAAAGTTCCGAATAACGTAGTTAATGAGAAGCGTGAAAAATCTGTGCAGCCTAGTGTATTCCACAAGTATGAAAGACGAGCAGACACAAAAGAATGTGTCTGACTATGAAAATTACAGTAAGAGTAGTTCCTGGGTGTAATCATGGGATGACACTCATCTCCAAAAGCCATAAAATTGGCATCTAGTAACCAGTTATAAATTTGGTATCAGCGTAAGACATCAATATGATGACCCGATTTGGATTGACATCATGTCCATATGACATCAGAAACTGACACCAATATGATGGACATCATTTTGCAAGTGCTTAAACCAATTTATAGTAATACAAATTTGGTTATAATTTTTTTATAGTTAATGTGTTATGTTACTTAAACCCCCAATATACAACTGCCATTTGTGTACACTTTCCTGACTCAGCTTATGCAGGTGTTCCACTGGAGCTGACAGGCCGGTAACTATGCATTTTTGGAGAGTCGGGACCAATGTTTGCATGGTCAGTTAGGGTCGGTTGCAAGTTCCTGGCCTGTCGGGGAGAGTCGGTGAAATATCAAACATGTTTGATATTTCTACGACTGTTACCGACTCTTATATCCGACCCTAATTTCAACCCCCTAGCAACAGGCCTGTCGGTTAACTTAAGGGCCTGTCGGTTACTCTTCCAGGCTTGTCTGTAACCCTTCCAGGCTTGTCGTTATCGCTTTCAGGCCTGTCGTAATATGTAGCTGGCTTGTCTTTTGTAACTTAAGTACTGCTCATTTGCAGTCCATTTCCAGCATGATGTGAGGTAAAAATATGGTTAAAAATTATGTCAAGAATGACAAAGAAACAGTGCAAGTGATCATAATTTTCAGATTAAGTTCCACATATATGCTATAATTAATTAAGAAACCTGAAAAAGTGTTTTTATTTGGTTAAGTAAAAATAAAATCCCAGCTTATTTCAGGAAAGAAATTTTTGGACAAAAAGAGGATCAAGTGTCGACCAATCAACAAATCTAAAACTATGTCACTAGTAAATGTTTGGACCCCATCACGTGACCAGAATACAGGGTGTTTACCTTCACGTCCAGAAAAAGGGGCTTTCTCAGAGACTCGAAATTATTTGGTATAAATGTGTAGAAAAATTGCTCAGAGGGACGGAATTTTGATGGGGTCCTTCCCAGAAGCTCGAAATTGGAGTATAAAAGCCAGCAACAGGCGAGAGACTTCATTGACACGTGAGCTATTGTTAGAAACACATCCTACTCTGCTTGTTTGAAAAGATGGTACCATTTTTAATGAAAATTTTCTAGTTTCAGTGTTTTTTTCGTTCATTAATCTGAAGCAGACATACATTGATCTATTTCTTATATAATATCAAAGCAAAAACCT
This sequence comes from Sabellastarte sp. h YS-2021, assembly GCA_964017235.1. Lineage (NCBI taxonomy): Eukaryota > Metazoa > Annelida > Polychaeta > Sabellida > Sabellidae > Sabellastarte > Sabellastarte sp. h YS-2021. The sequence continues at coordinate 12,065,797 of OZ024932.1, read as the reverse complement.
AGAAATTATAATTAAAATAACAAAAAAGTGAATTTGGACGTTTAGGTCACGTGATGGGATCCAAACATTTACTAGTGACCTAGTTTCAGATTTGTTTATTGGTCGACACTTAATCCTCTTTTTTCCCAAAAAAATTCATCAAAAACTGTTATTACAATACCGACTTCAAGTCTGGTCCTGGGGTTCTGTATGTTTATCCAGGCCTGTCTGTTTGTCAATACGGCTTGTCAGAACCTGCTACGGTTTGTCTGTTATTGGTTTAGGGCTTGTCCTGGCAGTTTCCAGACCAGTCTGTACAAAACATCCCGACTCCACAGCATGTCAGCCTCTAGATCCAGACAAGCCTGTATGTTTCAGGTCCTCGCACGGAGTTGAAGCCAACTCAAAAATTTCCAGCCTTTTGTTGTGGATTTTTGTCCCCGAGCCCCTGACTTTTGCAGCCGACCTTACATAAAAATATAGAGTCGTAGGGTCGGCCTCCAGTGGAACACCTGCAATAAATTCATTTCGAATTTCATTTGAATGTTATCTGCAAACAATTTGGGAAAATTTATACCACTTGTAAAGGTACAAATTATGGGTACAAAAGTTTGAATATTAGAAGCACTTTTTCTCTTTTTATTTTTTCTATATTCCTTGTGTGTATTTTTTTCGGTTTTTATCATCTTAGTTGAAATAAATGTAAAAGGCTTTCTTTGGAAATGTGATAAAAAGACTTCTATATACCGTCAAAATCACAAAGTTGCCAATGGTGAAAAATATTGGACATTTTTAACAAAAGAAAAACTCTCAGTTGTCATTTAATAGAATGTAGTTGTTAGTTGATGTATTTAAAAATAAACTATTGGCCTTCATGCTCTTTTTCTGTGACTCGAGGTTGGGGGACTGAACAAAATTACTTGCAGAACTAGGTCTCAACATTAGCAGAAACAAGTTGGTAGAACCCTGTGCTGCTGCCCCTTGTTTTTGCATATTAGTGGACACAGGTAATCATTCGATTTTCGTATCACTGAAAAAGTATCCGAGATTAAGATTGCTTGTGAAAAATGGCTATGTCATTTTTTTTACTAAGCAAAAATAACAATCCCTTCTGGGTTTGTTACCATACATTTACGAAATATTTTAGACCCACCAGAATTTCCTGATGACATTTCCAGTTGTCTGCTGATTTTCTGAAGATTTTAATTGGTTTATCACTTTTCTTCACCAGTACCATGGAGTTACTCTCAATGAAAATAAGCCTAATAAAAACAAATATCAGAAAAAATATATCTTGATGCATCTCTCACTCATTTGGGAGGGGTCCATGCTTTACCATTACCAAACAATTTTCACAATTATTCTATTGTCTACATAGAGATATTAAATGTCCTGGTTGTTCCTGGAAAACTTTGAAAAATAAATATAAAAAACCTTATTGCTATATCTTGGCAGCAATCCAGGTCTTACAGACAGGTTAAGTCAGGGACCCTTTCTTAGCTACAGTTGCCAGGAGTATCTGCCAACCAAGAAATAAGTTGACATGTTCATAGTCCAGACACAGAAAATGGGGTCCACACCACAGAAACAGTTGGAAAATATGATAAAACTAGAGTGGGTCGGATTTTGTGAAGAGATGAGCTTTCAGTTCCTTTGTGAAAGATAGAAGAGATGTGGCAGGGCCAGTGTCATCCGACAACTCATTCCATACATTTGGAACATGATAGGCAAAACTAAAGTCAAATAGTTTTGTAGACTTAAGAACCATTGAAATAAACAGTGTAAACTCTTAAGTACTGGAATTATTTGTGAATATCTGACTGTGTTGGTAAAAAAAACTTGCTAAGCTGTTTTGGACACTGACAGACAACTGCTAAACAGAGCATTTCCAGCCTTCTCAGCCAATTCCAGTGTAAGATGTTATCTTTTCAGCTCCTCAGTTGTACAAAGCAGGCCTTACAGACACCTTGAATATGACTAGACAAAGAGAAATCAGAGTGAAACCACACACCCAGACTTTTACCCTTTCGCAGGATTGGATTACACAGAATACTGAATGGCAAGAAGGGCTTCAGATTTTCATGTTACAACTTTGAACAAAAATGATAAACATGGTTTTATCAGGATTAAGTTTCAACTTATTTGCTGATAACCATTTTTACATCACCTAAGCAAGTGTTTTGTCTTTCAAATCACAGATACAGGACGGTAAACAAATACAGCCTTGAGATATGTCAAGACTGATTTGGCAATACTTATACCCATATGTCCAATCCTTTTAGGACCTATCTGTTTTGTATGTGATAATAGATGACCCGACATGGTATCAAAATTGCTCAAATACAAATCAAAATTTACATTTTCTTAGAAGCAGTTTTGAATTTTTCCCAAAATAGCTAATACATTTGGGCAAATGTGTGTTACAGTGTGTCAAATGAGTGTCAAAGTTTCAATGACACTTTTTTTACATTTTCGCCAAATAAGAGATGGAGTAAGTCCTAAAAATTAGTAAATTATAAAGAATTCCAAGCTGGAGCCATGCTAAATTATTGTCATTTAAGGTTTTAGTTTTTTTATATTGCTATCAAATATTGAACACTCGCTGACCTGTGCTGTTACTAATATGTCTGATAGATGTGTTTTACGCCATTTTTGAAATCCGGGAAAAAAGCTGACATGTTGCTCACCAAAAAATGCTACAACTGATGGAAGATGGAGATTTCTCATCACAGTTGTTAGATTCTATCCAAACCAATACCTCACCCCATAAACGGCAAGTCTTATTTTCATCTTCAGATAGTGATCTGGATTGTAGTGGTACAAATGACTCAGATTAAGATGAAACTATTGTCAAATGCATTGGTAATAGTTCTTTCAGTTGCATAGATATTAAAACCAAAACAAAGCATTAGTACTGTGGTACTGAGAGTTATAGCCCAGATTTGATTAATGGGGATATTCTTTCATGAATGAAACACATAAGTCAACGTCTAGACAAGGTTTGGAAAAATGAATATATAAAGGCGGTAGACCTAACAGAAGTAAAAACCAAGTTACACCTAGATCATGCAGTTCTGAGCTGGCCCCTTGAGCTAGGTATGATCCGAAAAAAATTTAACTGATCAGGGTTTGCTTGTGGCTTGAAGAAGTATTGAGTGTCGGTGGTATTATTTGGTTGAAAGAGTGGACACAAGATGGGATTTGTATTTCAGTATGATACATTTTTCACATCTGTTATTGTAGAAATAAGCTACATATGTACAGGCTTTATCAGCGATTCAAACAAAAAATTAGCCGCAAATAAAGGACAAAGACTGAATGCCTGAGTCCTGTATATTGAGGATATATATACGATTGCATCACCGATAAAGTCAAAGCATAAGTAATATATTTCTATTATAAAACATTGATAATGTTTTCTGTTTGTTGGTTGTTTTAACCTTTTAAATATTATGAGATTTAGAGATTACATCCTACAACCATTTTCATAGATTGGAACAGCAGACATTTGTTTCTCTATTGAGTTCTCCCATCAAATGGGCAGAGACGCATATTCGTCGACTGGGCAGGTCTCAGTCTTGACCGCTTTACTCTGCCAAAAAGGGTCATGTATCGGCCACCATTTTGGACAATTGACAGTCATAGTTATACCTAGCAATAATACAGAAAAATTAAATTTAGTGCACACTTTGACATTATATCCCCCTTTTACTATATAATGATTTGGCATTAAGGTTAAAAAATTATGGATACAATAACCATTTATAATAGAAGGTTCACGAAATATGTTATGTATACTGTTTATTAAAATATTAATCACTAATGTTAGAAAAAAGTTACAAATGAACTATGTTTCAAAAATATTACTATGGCATTGCTTTGCAATATTAACCTAGTCTTCAGGGTTCATGTCATCACAGAGAGGACCCAGTACCCGTGCAGGCTGTGCACACAACATTTCCATATGTTCTAGAGACACAGACAGCATTGAGATAAGCATTCACTTTGAGACACACCAGCCATCCATTACCAGCGTTGCCAGTACTAGTGTAGTGTCACTGACATCATAAGTAGACCAGCAGGTGCTAGATCAGATTTGGCAGGTAAAGACAGTGTTAACCTCTTTTTGGCTCCAAGACAAGAGAGCACCAAAACAGCATTCTGTAACTGCTTGGCTACAGAGGTGAAGAATTTAGAAGAAACATACTTTCAGCCTTCCAGAGACTATTAAACTACTCAATTGGATCCAGAGCAAGGCAGAGTAGAGGGCCTACCAGCCACAGCACAGTATATTTTCTAGGCCATCCAGTGTAAGTTTAACATATGTGACACAGACAGTCTTTATTCAGCAAAAGCCACAGCATCCGGCAGCTGCTCCCAGAGTACATACTGACAATCCCTAAAACACAGATGATTCAACAAATACAAGCAGGCCTGAAATTGGTCGCTTGCTTCTTCAGATGTTGTTCTATCTGTTCCTGAACGAGGTAAAAACACTGCAGGGGGCATCCTCAGAAAGTTCTGGTATCCCAGAACATCAGTTTGTATTAAGTTAGCAAAGATATTCAGTCTTTATTTTTTCCATTTGATGCATCCCTGGCAAGCGCAGGTGTTTGGTGCCTTTCTTCTTGGTCTGGGCGGTTGTGGGGGCTGTGGGGCATGTGGTGGCTGGAGCTGGTCCTGTGTTCAAATGTTCCTGATGTGTCATTCTTTGTCTGTAAATCAGTCTGGTCATGGTGAGGCTGGACACTGCCCCAGTCTTCTTGCGTTGTCACTTTGGTTTACAGTGATCAGCGAGGAATTGTCAGTTTTGCCTCTATGGCTTGTCCTGACAGGTTCATGTTTGATTGTACAGAATAACATCCTGACCCCAAAACATGTCAGGAGGTGGATCCAAACAAGCCAGGATGTACTACGTCCTGTTGTGGAGGTTCAACTGACCCTTCATCTCCTCACACTACCATTGCCCTGATTCATGTCCTTCCTTCCCGATCCTGAAGTTGGTTAGGGTCACTTCGGGTCGGTCCCATAAAAACACCCCCACAAGGCTGCCATACATTTGTTTATCAATAGAACATCAGATAAGCATGTAACTGGCTAGCATTCCTTAAATGTAACATGGTTCACATTAATGGATAATAATGGGTGCTAATTCTTAATGATAATGGTGTGACAACTTCTACAGTGATATTAACATATAATAAAGATTTTTGGATGCCGCAATCAATACCTCTCATCCTATGCCTTTTATTCTAATCTAATCTAATCTACTGCATTGCAGGCGCAATATCTTCCCCATAATGGGAAACTCAGTGCACTAGATGCTAGTGCACTACAAAAGTATTTTTCATGCGAATAGTTGGGGACAATTTATGTCAGCAGTCAAGAAATTATGAGTGTGACTGGAGGGGAAGATTACTAAATGGGGAGACTTCATGTTACGGTCACAGGCAAGCGCGGTAGCAATTACCGGTTGTCTTTAAGTTGTAACAGAAAAAGCAAAAAGTTGAACTTAACAAATTTATTTAATAGTCAACAATAATGATTACAGTCAACTGGTGTGCTCTTAACCAAACACACTAATACAATAATAAGATCTAGCTGACCTGACCACTGAGATTATGAGTTAAGTTTATCTGCCGTATCCAGCAATCTGTTCCGTAATCCGTCCTGTAGTATATTCTGTGGTCTATCCAATGTCCTGTGGTCTGTCCTGTGATCTGTCCAATGTTCACTCACACACGGATATCTATATCTTGTGACCTGTCTCACACTCAACAACACAAAAGGTTCTTGTCCCGCTATCCTTTATATATCCAGTTAAACAGAATGTCTGTCTGGAGATATTTAGAGAGTTAACACAACTGTACTGTCTGCTCCAAGATGTGGACAATGTCCAAAATGCAGTAAATTCACTCTCTGTTATATGAATGTACAATATCCAAAATATCCAAAGTACAATAAATCTACCCAGACAATGGATTCAGTTCACTCCAGTGAAAGTTCACAGTAACACAAGTTATATTATATTCCAAAACACAACAGCTCTCCTTATAGCCAGCGAATACAAAGTTCACTTGTGGTCAGATGTACATTCCTTATATACATTCACAGATTCCTCTGGAATTGTACAGAACCAACTCAAAAGAAGATTGAGCCATCTAGGCCAAATGAGGAAGTTCTAGAAACTACTGGCAATTGGGTTTCCCCAAATCTAACATAACCACTGAGGGGGGGATTTCCCCCAGTCTGTGAACAGATCAATAAACACTAAAACACAAAAATCAATAACTCCCTTACTTTAAATGTCAGCACACAAAAAGAACCAACAACACAATTATCTTTTATGACAATTTATAAACATAAAGCTTAAATTAAACAATGCACTAATATAGTGCCTAATATATGTAATATACAATGTACTAATATAGTGTCCAATATATGTAACACTTCAGTTGAAAAGGTGTGTTTTAAGATATTGTACCTTGTACTTAACTAGAAACCAATGAATTTTTTTCAGAGCGATCTTCTCAACTCAAAGTCAGTAAAAGGTGGAAACAAGCAATAGCAGCAGTACAACTTACTCCTCACTGAAGTATTTGCCAGAAGGATTGATGTTTTAAAGTCTAGGAGATGAAGTATTCTGTAAAGGTCTCTTGTATGGATTTTATGACTTGTGATACATGGTTTGATAGAGATAAATTTGAATCGAACACCACCCCAAGATTCTTGATATTTGGTGCGGGTGAGACATGAGTACTAAAAGCATAGATTGGAAAGTGAGGAAGGTGTTGTTTTCTCACCCACTTATGCTAGAATTATTAAAAGTTAATGGTTTCAGGAAGATTAAGTGCTATTAAAGATTACATATTAGTTTAAACCCATGTTCTCTTTTCACTAGCACATTTTTTTTGTAATTGTTGTCCTTCCTTTAAATATCTTCTTTTTGAGAGCATTGTAATTTTACAGGGGACAATTTGGCCAGGAATTTTTTCCTGGTGGCCAATTTCATCTTGAAGACTGTTTTGGTGGCAGCCCAGTTTGACAAAGGGTTGGTTGGTCTATAATTCTTCCAATGCACACTGTCAAATGAAACTCGGGGTTACAACCACATTCCACTTAAGAATTCTGTCAAAAGACCAAGAAGAGGTCGAATGTCAGTCTCAGGAAATGTTTTAATGTTTGAAAATCCCACCACTCCTCTCACAATCAATATAAAATGCTGCAAAAAATATATTCCACAGGGATGAAAGGGAGGAAACAGAATAGCTACACACAGGGGCTCCCTTGTAAACTTGCACCACTGTGGCCTAGCTTGTAACACACTTGTCTAGGAACTCAGAGGACGTGGGTTCAAACCCCGGTACAGGCAGATACATAGTGGCTCAGATGACCACTAAAAATGGTGGTCCTCTGTCATTGGTTCCTATCTCTAGTGGTAGGCTAAAGAACCTCAAGGACGTTGATAAATGGTCATGCTTGAGTCTCTATCTTTCAGTTGGGGGAATGCCAGTTACTTGTGAGTTGGGACTGTCCCTGTGCAGTCGGATGGGTTAAATAGCGCTTTGAGTCATGTAGTATATGGAGATATTGCACTGAGTATAAAAATAAATACACAAATACACACAGGATACAAGGTTATGGAGTCTAAAGTACAAGGCTGGCAAACCCAATTCAAAAATCAATAGTTACAATTCTTATAGATTGTTGTTTTAGTACGCACTGCGGAGACGTCTTTTTTTGTAAATAAAACTATAAACCCTGTTTGGAACGTAAGTCTTGGCGATTATTAACTGTTTTCAACATATATTGCAAGGAAACTAAATAATATCCACAGCATGTGTAATCTGGTTTTTTTTACCAATGTTGTAGCTTGTATATGCATGCTTATTGATAGTACGGGTATTATCGCCCATTTGGTGGTTATTATCGGCCCAGATTTATTTCTATTTTATTTATATTTTAGTCCATTGTTGATTTTCACCGTTGTGGCTGTCAATATCTCCTGAATATCCTTATCATTCTCCAGTTTCTAGTCACTCCAATTGTTGTTTTTTCACTGTTGTGGTTGTCAATATCTCCTTAATACCATTATCTATTTTGTAGTTTTCTAGTCACTCCAATACTTCCTTTAGCTTAAGGCCATCCCCTCTTTGATTCACTTTAGGGAAATGTTTTATTCTAGAGGCTCAGTGAGGAGTGTAGGGTGCCCGTGAGTCACCCACGGGACGGAAGAGTGGACAAACTGTGTCACATAGTAACCAACTTAGCATTAAGGCATACTGGTGTTACTCCTCACAGCCTGTTCTTAGTTTAGGGAACTGGAGTGCAATGCCTACCACCCGCTGGGTGTTTCTCTTACTGTTGTTTTGGAGAAAGTCAGGATGCAGTGAAACCAAAGTGTTTATTCTGTTGACTGCTCAAGGTCTTACTTCATTACCACGCCCCTACAGACTCCATAGCTATGTCCTGAATACACATCATTTCCCTTGTGTGGCTAAGCATCATGGCCTTGTAACCCTATTGTTGCTTTGCGGTGACATCTCCCTTAATCCTGGACCAATCTCTTTTGGGGCAGTAAATTGCCGATCTGTAAGAAACAAGGGACCGTGCATCAATGATACTGTAACAGTACATTCTGTCAACATTCTTGCTGTCACTGAAACACATATTCGCCGGGAGGATACGGACAGCCTTCTACATTCCATGACCCCGACAGATTTCTAATTCTGCCACAAACCCCGTATTCATGGCCGGGGTGGTGGTGTTGGATTTTTTATCAACAAAGCTATACAGTTTAGATCTGTGGATACTCCTACTTTCTGTTCCTTTGAAAATATTAGCATTGCAATTGGGTCTGCGGCTCAACTGCTTGTGTTGACTTGTGTTTATCGTCCACCTGGCTCATGCTCTGACAGTTTCCTGGACCAATTTCTCAATCTTTTAGAATACTTATCCTCAGTTTCTCCCTCATTCCTAATTTGTGGTGATTTTAATATTGATGTGGATACTTCTTCAAATGATAGTATTAAATTCCAGAATTGTTTAGAATCATGCAATATTACACAAAATGTTCAAAAGGCTACCCATCTTCATGGTCATATCCTAGACCTTGTTCTCACTCCGACTGATGCCAGTGTCAAGATAAGGCAAATTACTTTAGAAACCTGGTCAGAGATAATGCTAATGACTCCAAGAAGCTATGGCAGGTCTTACGTTCTGCACTGCACTCTAGTCCTGAAGCAGTACTCCCTTCTCATGAATCTAAGAAAGGTCTTGCTGACCAGGTTGTCACTTTCTTTAGTGACAAAATAGCTAAAATCAGAAACTCATTTTCCTCTAGTGACTTATTGACTCTGCCTCCTCCACCTGATGTACCTAATTTCAGCTGCTTTAAACAAGTTTCTCAAGAGGAAATTAGAAAAATTATCATGAAGTCACCCACTGAATCTTGTTTGTTAGGTTCGTGGCCTACATTTCTTGTTAAGGAATGTATAGATATTCTACTGCCCTCTATTACCAGGCTTGTTAACTGCTCATTGTCAGAAGGTGTTGTACCTGATGAGTTTAAGAAGGCTATTGTAACCCCATTGATTAAAAAGTCATCACTATCACCCAATGACTTAAAAAAATACAGACCTGTTTCAGGGTTGGGCTTCATATCCAAACTTGTTGAACATGTTGTTGCTACGCAATTGAATGACCATGTCAGTTTGAACGGACTAGAGAATGTCAGGCAATCTGCCTATAAACTAGGTCACTCAACTGAATCTGCATTGCTTTCAATTAAGAATGATGTTCATCTGGCCTTTGCTAAAGGTGAGGCTACTGCTGTTGTTCTCTTGGATCAATCAGCAGCGTTTGATACTATTGATCATGATACGCTGCTTGATTCTCTTAGCTCCTAGTTTGGTGTTGGCGGGGTTGTTCTCCATTGGTTCAAGTCTTATTTCTCAGACCATGTTCAGTGCATTAAGATTGGGTCAATTTTATCTGATGCCAAAAAGTTATTGTATGGTGTTCCTCAAGGCTCTGTCCTGGGGCCAATCCTTTTTTCACTCTACACTACTCCGCTGAGTAAAGTCATAAAGAATCATCCTGGTATTAGTTTCCAGTTCTACGCTGATGACACACAATTGTATGTGCATCTCACACATAAAAATGTTGCCTCGGCCCTTGATAAGCTGTCACACTGCCTTGAAGACGTTAAGAGATGGCTCTCTACAAATAAGCTCAATCTAAATCCTGATAAGACTGAATTCATTGCGTTTGGCTCAAAGTCTCAGTGTGAAAAACTTAATCACTCGTTCCCAGTCAACATACTCGGTAATCTTATATCACCAACAGATGCAGTTAGGAACCTTGGTGTCTGGTTTGATTTAGATTTCTCATTCTCTTGCCATGTTATCAAGGTCTGCAAGGCTTGTTTTGCTCATGTCTGGGATCTTAAGCGACTCTGCGGACATCTAACACATGAAGCTGCTCTTATGGCTGCCAATGCTCTGGTCGGAAGTCGTCTTGATTACTGTAACTCTCTGTTCAGAGGTTTCTCAGCTCTGGATCTGCGCAAACTTCCATGTGTTCAGAACAGTCTTGCCAGAATCATCACTAACACCACCAAGTATTCACACATCACTCCAGTTAGAAAAACACTACATTGGTTGCCGATTAAGTACCGTTCTATCTTTAAGACTGCCGTGCTTGTATATAAGTTCCTACACAGTGGTAACCCCAAATACTTTGAACCCTTCCTGATACCCAGACATAGTGCATATAACACTCGTCGAAGTCAATCTGATGGCATATTTCTTGAGGTTCCCCACTTTGCTTCAGTTTTCAAATCTCGAAAGCATTTTGGACTCAGTTTTGCGTATGACGCACCTATAATTTGGAATGACCTTCCTGATGAGGTCCGCTCTGCAAACTCACTTGCCTCTTTCAGGTCAAAGTTGAAGTCATACCTCTTTGGAAAAGCATACCCACCCTAAATTTCCAATTTCCTCTTTCTCCGTGTCTCTGGTTTATGAATATTGAACAACGTTTTTGTGTGATGCGCCTTAGAGTCTGTCTTTTGACAGAGATTAAGCACTATAAAAGTGCTATTAGAATTAGAATAATACCTTATATAGGGTGTGTGGGTGAGAAATCTTGTAGTTATGAGAAATCAGTATCACACAATGCGAGATAGGCCGTAACCTTACTAGGATCATTAACATCTGTGACATGCTTTTGTGTGATTTGATCGACTTCATGATATGAGTCTTGGTTTATGTCTGGAGTAATTGTGAACACTGGTTTAGAATCAGCCTCATTAGCGACCCTGCACTGCAAAGACCATTACACGGTTGGTGGCATTGTTCAATCAGGCTGTCAATCAAGTTGTGGATGTATGCAGTGTAGTCACAATTGTGTTGTGCTAAATACTGAAGGTCAGTATGAAAGCTGTCATGAACACAATGGCTGTGTTGAATCAACTTGTGAGAATTCTAATTGATTTCTTGTGAATTTTATATATTTATTTGGGCTTTTACATCGTTTTCAACACTGTACAGGTCATATTATGACGGGTAGTTGGATGGGCGGAGGAAACCAGTACATACAGTTGGTCAAGGTTCTGTACTGTATACTGCCGACAAACGGCAAGCAACTACCAGCTTTCCTACTTGAGGTCTGGCCGGGAACCGAACTCCAAAAAATATTAATTTAGTATCTTGTATGTAAAATCTATATTCACTTCTTAATTGGACTTATTCAGTGGAATCTCCAACTTAATAACTAGAATGCAACTTGAATATCCTAAGTAGTTAAATGTTGCACTTGTTAACTCCTATGTTATTGACAAAAGACTATCAATCATGTGTGAATTCTTTCATTTATTGAGATCAAATCAGACTTGTCCCACTGATTACCACAGTCCGTTCAAGGTATTTTGTTTAATGAAGCAAATTTCAACTGATATATAATGGTGTTATGTTATTCAGGGTCAACCACGACAATATGTTTGAAGAAATTAGAACATACTTCCCTACCCGAGACTGGTAACTATTCGCAGAGAGCTCTATCTCTCTAGAATTACATGTCCTGAGGTCCTGTAACTTGAAAAGCCTTTTGTATATATGCACCGGTTAAATTTCTACACTGGTTTCATAATAAATCCTAAATAGTTTATTTCCCAGCCACATATATCAGTACAGATATAATACAACTAATAAAACTACTGTTACATATGCAAATAAATTATCATGTGTATGTTTCATATCTTACATTCTTTATTATTTTTGTCCAGTTCAGATATTTACTTTTTCATGGCTTTTTATTGACATGGAAATGCAGAAGTGTTCACATCAAAACCAGTTCACAGCTTTCATTTTTTTCGTTGAAGACATTTTTCACCACCGACAACTATTTCATAACAAATGCACACTCATGAATCACAATGTTCTAGATATAAAACATCAAGATGGAGTTATTTTCAAACTTTGGTGAATTTCCTAGTGTTAAAACTTTTTAATAGCGATTGTCCTTAAGTTACCCATTGTGTGTACGGTAATGAAATGCAGCCTCTTTATATTATTTCAAAAATTTCTAACTTTCTGTTCACATATGCCAAGGTCTGTATTCACAAAGATTCTAGGAATTTTTCTTAGAATTACACTTAGTCTAAGAAAATTATTACTTCTATTCTTATAATTATTCTTAGCTAAGATTTGTTTTGTGAATAGCTTTTTATTCTAAGAATAAGAAAATTCTTAGCTTAGAATATTTCTAAGACTTACGTGTAATTCTAAGAAAAAGTCTAAGAATCTTTGTGAATACAGGCCCAGTACTGAGCACTTCCTGTCCATGAACTATTTTGGCAGAAATAATTCATACCCGTGAAAAGACAAAGAATTTGAATAGACTTATATTTGTATTGGACCAGATACCCAAATGATATTTAATTAACAGTGGGTCCCCATTTTGTAAACATGTATAGGCATTTGCCCTTGACCTCTAATACAGACAATCAATTCTTAATGGTGTTAAGACCTAGCTTTCAACAGATCTTCAAATTTATATTTGCTAGTTATGTCTGGAACTTTGTTTAAAGTTTCTTACTATTGCCTGCCGGATAGGTTGTCACATATCCGCATGAGCTTATATTTGGCTTCAAGAAATTTTCTCAGTTCAGACTATAATTTTAACTTTAAATATCACTTTGAAGTTCTTGTTTTAATTCTAACTCCCATCAAGTCACCTTAATACACCTAACCTTGACGGTTTTAATCTTCAAAAGTGGGGATTTCTGTTGGCCCCGTTTTGTGTCAGGTATCTTTCACCTGTTACAAAGTCCTTGAAAGCTCCTTGGAGTCCTGTCATTTACTTTGGTGTATATCTTGTTCATACTCTATTGAACTGAGATTAGTTTGTGCTTTTACCAACAATCCAAAATATTTCAATTCAATGTTGCTAGATTGCAAGAAAAATTTCAGCTTTGACTAATAATAAATGTACAGGCAAATAAGATTATGTTGCTATAAAGTAAAATTTAAAAGTTTGGAATCCATCAATGCCTTTATTTATTTACTTTATGGGAAACGTACTAGCTATATCTTATGTGTCATTATTTTACTTACTCTATAATTTTATCACATAAACTGAAATTCATCTACATTTAAACTTATTCTCAGAAGTTTTGCCTTCTACAAGGAGTTGCAATTGACAGCGTTTGTTTGTATGCAAAATTAGATTTTCAATAAATGTCAACAATGGCACAAGAAAAAGGTGCTTAAATTCTGGTGGTGATCTGAATAACCATCTCAATACAGGATTTTTAACAGATTTTTTTATCATTGCACTTATAAGCAATATAAGTGGGTGATGTGGTGTAGTGGGTAACACACCCACCTCTCACCTCTGAGGTAGGTAGTTCAAATCCTGGACCTAACCCAATGTGGGAAAGTTGGTAGTTGCTTCCCCATATCCAGTTTACAGTGCAGAACTTTGACCAACTAGTGTGTACTGGATTTCTCTGCCCTTAAAGCTACACATGGTGATAAAGCCTATACAATGTGTTAAAAGCGATTGGCATGTGAAACACAAACAAATCAATTCCTGATACATATACATATATTTGGTCATAGAGAATTTGTGTTGTCTTCGAGTGCTTTTCTTGCTACGATTTAATTTACCATATCATCTTGTTCTGTGAGAATTTATGCTGACATTTCTGATTGATTATTCTTTCCTTCATGGAATGGAACAGGGTGAAATACAGGACTATAGCCAGCCTGATAAAATAGCCAGGCCAGAAGGGCTAATGAGCAGAGACATACTCAGACTAGCTTTCCTAAGTTTTTGACACTACTGTCCTTGAAATACATTGTGTAAGTGACAGTGGTCGTTCTGATCCTTCTTTGTCTTTTCGTCCTAAAGAATACACTTTGGAATTTGAGTGTCCACAAGCAAAATAGTAATCCTCATATACAACACCAACTAGTCCCTCCAGTTCACGAGGAATAGAATAGTATAGAAACATTTATATAGCGTAAAATTGACGCAACATCTTGTAATGCACTTGAGGCAAAAAATGGAAAGAGGTTGTAGTAGAAATTGCAGAAATGAATCATAATAGTCAAGCTTTACCACACAAGGTCATGCAGGACAGGTTTCAAGATGTCAAGATTATAAAAATTGCATTACAAAAATGCGCAAGGAGATGTGTTTTGTCTCCCCTTACACTTTTAAAGTTGTGCAATGGTCGACAAAAATATTTGGCAACAGATACTTGATACATTTCAGATTCATAAACTGATTAGAGACAGTGCCTTGCTTAATTACTTGTCTTGTGGAATTCTGATACAAAGTCAACTTACAGCTCATAAATTTGGAAATTTTATTTTAAATGCTACAATACCTACCTATTGTAACAATATGCTTTACCGGTGGTTTACCGTAGGAAGCTTCCAACCAGAGTAAAAGTTGAAAACTTATAACCCCTGAAATTCAGATAGATGCAGCTATCTGGAACAGTGGTCACGGGGAATGCCGTTGATATAGTACCAGTGAAGTAAACACGCACCTGCTGGCTTGGCCATGTGACCTAGGGAACCTTGCATGAGCTCTTCCTCCTTTTTGTTGGAACCTAAACCCCTTGACCAGTGTAAGTCTGGCACAAGCGGGGAAGACCAGGGAGGGCCTGTATTATTGTTACAATAGGTAGGTATTGTAGCTTATAAAAGGTACATTTAAACTAAAACTTCCAATTTTATTGCGCTACAATAGTCCTACCTGTTGTAATAATATGCTGAATCCCAGCATTCTGGATGGCTTGGAAGACTGTACACTGGCTAAAAATCATCATCTGGCAAAGACAGCAACCATCACAGGAGGCGAGCATCCGGAAACCAGGGTGAAGGAGGAAGCCACTAATAAGGTCATGAGGGAGGACACATCAGGGACTGAGGGGAATTTTCCAGCTCTCCCGAGGTTGAGGTGTGTCACCAAGGGGACGAGAGGCACCATCTTGGATCGCACCGCCAGCGCAGGCACTCCAGTGCAGAAAATTCGTGTCTAAAACACAAGGTACACACAATACAATGAAATGTGATGTCAGGGAACATTGATACAACATACAAAAATTCTTAAGAAAGTAAGATTAAGGATACAGAAAAAGTAAGACTTAAATTACGTTCTCAAAAAAATTGGAAAGAAAAAACTCCTGGTAACTAAATAAGACGCAGGAATTTTAGGGAACAATAGGTAAAAGAGTAATTACAGATAAATCAAAAGAAACTTACCTTAAAGGGGTGAAGACCCCACTCTATGGTGTCAGATGGTTCTGACATTCCTTGTCTACGTGGTTCCCAGCATTGTGCCCCCCCCCCCCTTTTTTCTTCTCTGGAACTTGGTCGGAAGGAGGCATCACCTGCTGTGCTACAATGATCATGCCTAAGTGGAAGGAGCCCTCTGTTTGGTCTTGTCCTGCAAGATTTCTGAGGTAGAACTTGGTAAAGGTGTTGTGTGATTTCCAATGGCAGGCTTGCATAATTTGATCCATGGAAATTTCCCATAAAAGGCCTTGGAAGCTGCAAAAGCTCTGACGTCATGGGACATTACCCCGATAAGGTCCATGTCTCCATTGTCTACCTTGGTGTAGCAAAATTCTATAGTGTTTTTAATCCAAGACGAGAAAGTAGAACACTGAGTATCCTTGGTATGGCCCATTTTGTAAGAGATAAAAAATAACTGTCTACCCACTCTGGAATCCTTGGTTCTGTCCAGATAACACTGAAGGGCCCTGACAGGGCAAAGCAGGATATCTGTGTCCTGAGAGTCTTGGCTACACTTCAAGGCTGGTATAACCTTTGCTAATTAGTTTTTGGAAATGAAGGAGGGAGAGGGGAATAATTGGATCTGATCCCAGTCACCCAGGCATAAAAGTCCATCTAGAGTCCAGGCATGAATCTCACTACACCTCTTCCCTGAGGCTTTAGAGCTGCTTCCTCTTGTGGTTCAAAAGGAGGCTGCGTGAGTCTCTGTATAACAAGGGAGAGGTTCCACTTAGGAATGGACCTGGAGCTCTTAGGTTTATCCCTGTGAAAACTCGCGATTAGTCTGGCAATCTCTGCATTTGAACTAATATTTAGTCTGGCACTCCCAAGGGTATCTGTGATGGCTGTTCTATAACCTTCAATGGTAGAAGGGCATCTATTTAGATCATTAAACAAATACCAGAAGAAGTTGCAGATGTCCCTTATAGAGGGATTCCTGAAGTCCACCTGTTTTTCTGAGCACCAGTGTTGGAAAAAATTCCACTTGGATGTGTAGATGGATCTTATTGAGAGTCTCTGAGGAGGAGCAATTCTTTCTGCCACTTCTGCAGTGAAACCATGTTCTTGGAGTGCTGAACTCCTAGATACCACACGTGGAGGTTCAGGGATATTGGGTTGGCGTGGTAATGGTTGTTCAGTGGTTGTTTGAGCAGGGTGCGTATGGGTGGTAGTTGTCTTGGAATGTCCAGAGACATCTCCACTAGGTCCCAAAACCATGGTTTTGTTGGCCAGCCTGGGGCAATCAGAATTATCCTGCACATTTGAGATTGAAGCTTTTGTACAACCTTGGGCAGCAGGGCGGTGGGAGGGAACACGTAAGCAACCAGGTTTTTCCATGGTATGTTGAGGGCATCCACTGCCAAAGCCTGAGAGTCTGGTATCGGAGAGACATAGAGAGGAAGTTTCCTGTTCAGGCTGGTTGCGAACAGGTCCATTTGGAGACTCTCCCAAAGTTTGGAAATTTGTTTGAAGATCTGTGGAGAAATGGACCACTCTGTTGATTGGATCAGGTTCCTCCTTAAGAGGCTGTCCACTATCATTTTGAGTGAGCCCAAACATGTCTTGCTCTGAGTGTAAAATTGACACCAAGTGAGGATTCTCCACATTAGAGCACAGAGTTCTACTGACTTTGTGCCGCCCTGTTTGTTGATATAGGACACCACCGAGGTGTTGTCTGAGGTGACAAGGACTTGATTGTTCTTGCAATTTGTCTTGAAGAACTGCAGAGCCAAAAGAACCGCCTTCATCTCTAAAAGGTTGATGTGAAGGTGCTTTTCTGAAAGAGACCAGAGCCCTCCTGTAGAATTTTGACCTAAGTGAGCGCCCCAACCTGCGTTTGAGGTGTCTGTAAAGATCAGTTTTTCGTGTTCTCTGGGGTGGAGATATTCTCACGTTTTGAGGGTCTAACCACCATTCCAAATGTCGTATCATCTTCTGATTCCAAGGGATTAGTGTGTCCAGAGACATCAGAAATTTTCAGTGAGTCTTGAGATGCCAAGGTCTCATATGCATCCTGCCCAATTTTACAATCCAATGGTGGACACAAGAGTCCTTGCACTAATAACAGACTTCATGGAGGGGTGATGGAACATTTCCTGAAGTTTTGTCCACCTGTCTTGCATGGGCTTCACAAGAGCCAAATCTAGTAAAAATTGGTATCCCAGGAAGTCGAATCTCTGTGAGGGGTTGAGTTCTGACTTCTTGAGGTTTATTATAAAGCCCAAATCCTTCACCAGCTTTAGTAATTTTTGTGTCTGTTCCATGCACTCCTGTTTTGAGGGGACATGGATCAACCAGTCGTCCAGGTATTGGTGAAGTCTGATTCCCGACTGTAGGGCCATCAGCTTTACTTCCTTGACTATACTGGTGAAAATGAGGGGGGCTGTTGCTAGCCCAAAGGGTAGGCTGGTGAACTGGTAAGTGACGCCTTTGAAATGAAATCTGAGGTACTTCTGAGACTGGGTACATGGAGGTAGGCGTCGGTGAGGTCTATGGATGTGACTCATTCCCCTTTTCTGAGGGAAGCATGTATAGATTCTGGGGTCTCCATCTTGAATTTTGGTATGGCCAGGAATTTGTTTAGTGAGCTTAAGTCTATGACTAGCCTCCAGCGTTTGCCTGGTTTTGGCACCAGGAAGAGATAGCTGTAGAACCCCAGACTGTCTGGGGTGTGTACGACTTTGTGCCTTTCCACAGCAGGTCTTGAATAGAGGTCCACAAGGCATTTTGTTTGTCGAAGCCTGCATAACTGCTGATTATGCAGGGTACCCTGGATAGCTTGGGGTGTTCCTTGAAGGGCAGTTTGTATCCGTCCTTTATGAGCCCTATGATCAACGGCTGGGACCCTTGTTTTTCCCACTCTGGAAGAAACTGTCTGAGCCTGCCCCCCACTGGCAGGTTTTTTGCCTTTTCTTGAATATATACATTTTGAAACTGATCTTGGTTGGATATATCCTGAGACTGTACACACAGAGTTTTCTCCTCCTCTGGTGGGGATTGTACACACTGAGTCTTCCCCCCGTTTGGGACTGTACACACAGAGTCTTTCCCCCCTCCGGTGGGGACTGTACACATGGAGTCTTTTCCCTCTCCGGTAAGGTTAACACACTCAGAGTCTTCTCCCCCTCTGGAGGGGTTAACAGGAAAACACTGTGTAAGGGATCTCCTGAAGGCATTATCTGTTTTAATCCAGGGTTGTGTGAAGGTAGCACATGGTATTGAGTGTCATTGAGGAGGTTCCTGCTGCTTGCCACCACCTGTGCTGCCTCCACTGCCGCGCCCTCTGTAACTGCCACGTCCTCCTCTGTGACCACCTTGGGCTGCTGCACCATATATTGTGGAGCTGGCATGGGTTGGCAGTATACCCCTTGTGGAGCCTTTTGACGTCCACCCCTGCCCTTCTTGCTTTTCTTGTATGGGTGGAAACATTGCTCCATCTTGGATCCAGGCTTTACTCCAAGGCCTATCAAATGTTGCTCATATTCTTGCATGAGACTTCTCTCAAAGAGATCACCACCTGAGACTGGGGCGGCGCGAAGATTGCGTAGCCTGAAAGCGTTCTGGTTGGGATGAGCATGGTGTAAATAGGAATCACGTCTGATTAAAACCAGGTTTGTGAGTGTGGAGATAAAGTTGGACACCAAGTCTGCGTAGGCCTTTGACATACTCCTACTGATATCCAGCATAAACTGCATCTGAGCAGATTCTTGTTGTGTCATGGTGAGCAGTTGTAACATGATCTGCTCTCTGGAATTGATCAAACAACCTTTCTCTCTGGTCCCTTGAGAGATGAAGGTTATTGAGGCATGACTCGCTAGCCATACCAAAGATGGAGAGGAAGTTTGCAATACTGATGTTCTCCCAAGTCATGTATTCCAGCTTGACTAAATCCTTCTGTTGGACTGAGGCTGGGGGTCCACTCCTATAGCCAGGCTTTGCAATGTTTGAGAAGGCCTGTGGAGCCACCTGTGGTGTCTGAGAGAATTTATTGTCCACTACACTATACCAACTTTCCTTGTGTGGTGGAATGCCAGGAAATTTGCCTATCTCAAGAGTGTTTGTTGTACTGAGCTTGACTGATTCATCCTGTGCAGTCTGTAGATGAGATAGGTCTGCCACCATAGGGAGCTTGATAGATGGTGGTCTATCCAACTTTTCTTGTTGGAGGAGAAGGGGATCTCGTCCCAGTGCTGAGCCCAGCTTTTAATCCTCTTCTGCTGCTGGGTTAGGGATAGACAAGAACTCCCTAACCTTTTGGACCGAATTCCCTGAAAGGGAGGTTAGGGGGGAGGCTGAAGCATCAGTCTTTTATTCCTCTTGCAGAGTATTCATCATTTCAAAGTTCTGCTGTTCCAGCTGACTCCTAATGAGTTGTGTTCTAGGAGTCTGGGGTATCTCTGTTGTAGAGACAGTCCTCTGTGGCTGTGGAAAAGATAGAACAGCCATTTTATCCACAATTGCTTGTCTGCCAGGTGTCGAAGTGTGGAGCGTATCCTGGAAGAGGAATATCCTGAGAGACTGACTGTGACACAGGGTTCGGCACCCTGAAAAGGGCTGATGAATCAGTAGTAGATTGATGAACCAGACCCAGAGTGCAAGACATCGCCAGGATATTCTGTGCAGGTAATGGAGCCGGTAGGCTTCTGAGAGGGCTGATGCCGGTGAGAGGTGCATTGGTACTGGAGTCTTCCGGTTCTAAATCTAGGAGCGTGTCATCTACCCGTGAGAAATCTTCACCGGTCAATGCCGGCTCTTCAAAAGAATCACCCTGCGAGCCAGATTTATGTCTGTATGTACCTCTTTGCAAAGTTCTCCCTGAGATGAGTCCACTGCTCCTCTGTAAGTGTTGCACAAGCAGAGCACTGCGTGGTATTAGCTTCCTGTGCACAGGGGTCTTGCCCCTTACACTTAGCTCTACAGCCAAAGCAAGAGCTATGACCATCAAACTGGGGCATAAAATGTCCACACTTGCCCCGTTTTTGGTAAGGATGTGTCCTAACCATGTTACTACAATTATCTATAAACTGTTATGAAACAATTAAGTAAAATTCAACTGTCTACCCACAGTTATAAGGCTGTAACAATTCACCAAAGTGAGAGTCACAAAAAAGCCAACTTCACAAGATGGCTTCCAACAAAAAGAAGGAAGTGCTCATGTGAGCAATCTGAGGTCACCTATCTGAGGCTATCCCGTGACCACTGTTCCGGAGAGCCCCGGCTATCTGAATTTCACGGGTAATAAGTTTTCAACTTTTACTCCCTCTGGAAGCTTCCCATGGTAAACCACCGGTAAAGCATATTGTTAAAATAGGTAGGACTATTGTAGCGCAATAAAAAGCAATCTTATCTCAATAATTATTGCGATCAACAACTTATAGATCTTATTACATATAGATTTCCTTGAGTCGGTTTATACACTTCCTTTTCCCAGTGGTTACGTTGATTTTAATATTAATCACCTTGCGATGATCAATATAATGGTTGCCATTGAAATATGGTTTACACTGTGGCAGGATAAGAAAATAAAAATAAATTAATTGTGACAATTTGTCCATTGTAGAAGTACTGAGAACTGGTCGGGCTAGAGATCGGATTCTGGCAACCTCTTCACATATCATATTGTTGCTATCAGCATTATATAATATACAGCTAGTGGTCCCACACATTCCAGACATAGGTAGCAGTATAGCATATTTTTAGCTAGGTGGCACACGCCTAACAATCAAGAGAAATTAAGTAACCTATTGCCAAATCACGAATGGGTTTATCCACATATACATTTATCACTATTTAATTACCATATTTAATCATCTGTTGTTTTTTTCATTTTAGATCATAAGAGAGCAACAGTCCAGCTGGATACCAAGGCCTATGCTAGGCTTCAAGAATCTCATAAACCAGTCACACAAAGGACCTGAAGTCGAATGTTTTCCACTTTCTTGGCCTTCCTGTGTGAGCTAAATTGCTACCCTCACAGGTAGGTGTTTTACAAGTAATGGCCTACATGGAATTATTGCATCAAAATCAGCATTTCATATGTTCTGGAAGAGTGGAACTACTTGGATTTTTATAATGGGATTTTTTACAAGACATTCTGTCCCATGCACTCGGAGTTCTAATGCTGTATGGCGCTATGTGGCATCTTTTCCATTTGCCTCTGCCCCAATTTCCAACACCTTTGGGCCTTTTCTTCATACTTTTCTAGTTTTGCTGCGTGGCAGCTTCCTGTAAAAGGTTTTCACTCAAAAAATATGCTTAATTCTGAAAAATTACCAAAAAGCTGTTACTGACTTGTGGTCTAATACCTTTCTAAATTTTAAAATTATTACCCTTTCAGGCAGCTTATTGGTCTCCCTGGTTTTTATTTTATGATCACCTGTTTTGCCATTTTGTTTGAATTAGAAATACCTGTGATTTTTTTTCAATTTAACTTTAGTTTGAATCTATATTAAATCTATCGGTTAGTTCACAATGAATAAATGTAAGTAACTTGATTTTTTCCTCCTTTGGGTTTACGGCCTAAATAATAATGTTCTAATGTAGGTTTATACTCATTGGCAAAGATGGGCCATAAAATTGGGGTTAACACTTTGCTTCTTGTCTACATATTATCCCTTATAAAATAATACTAGTATTGATCATGTATGAATACAAAGCATTTTTAGTTATTATGATTATGAATAAATATATAATCCCATTCAGTATTTTCTTTCACCATGGAGAATGACATACAATGACACCAAATAAATGGTAGGACTCTTAACATTAGAAATTACGATATTGTATACACATACAGAGATAGTAGCTTGTCAAACTAGGTTTGGTTGACAATGAACGACAAATATTGTAACAATGGCATAAACTATGAACATTGTGAACGACATTGTAATTTATAAAACTTGAATTGTGGATTGTAAAAGACAGAATACAAGCTATATATGTATTTTGCTGTGTTTCACATATTTAAAACTAAAGTCATATACTGTCTTGAGAAGAAGGTACATTAATTGCTGGCAGTGTCAGGGCATTGTGTGCATCAGTCCTCGATCGAACACTGGGGTAAGATGTTTCTGCAAACAGGGTTGGTTACCAGTCTGATTCGGGGTTCGCAAACAGATAATCAAACAAGCAAGTATTTGTTGGGGTAACACTGGTTACCAATGTTACGGCCCTCCTGGTTGGTTCAGATGAAATTGTTGTTATTAACATCTAAACACAACAATTAAATTTTAACTTTTAGTGGTCTGGCGGAATGATAAATTTTAATTTTATGTGTTTTAAGTTGAATTGAATTGGCATTTACGTAGATTGCTTTGAGGACTGCAAAGCTGGAGTGCTATATATTATTTGCTCTGAATGTGACAACCTTGTGCTTGATTGCCAACATGAGAGAGGGATGGTCTAAACTTATTGCAGGGTTTTTGGGGCCGGGAAGCTTTACATATTTGAGTGATTCACAGGCAAGTATTATACGGTCATAAGGGGAGCGCTAGGTTGGTTGATTGTTGTCTTTCAGCTGCTATAATTTCCAGTTTCAAAAACAAATGTACAAAGTGCGGAACAAAGCACGTGCCACCCATAGGCAAAAAATGTAAACGATTAAATGTGCAAAGTGACAATGATTTTGTGAACAATGATATGACTGATGCTTCAACCGTCAATGACAGTGTTTCTAAACTCAGTAAATCTAAGAAGAAGAAATCAGCAGCTGTTCTTTCTGATAATGACTTTAGTTCAGATGTAGGCAGTGAAAATTCTAAACATAGCAAGAGTGGTAAGAAGACGGCATTGTTAAGAAGACAGATCCAGTTCTGATGAAGACAAGCCAGCTGGTGCAGTGCAGCTTTAGATACTACAGCAACTGAAGCATGTCCACCAGAGGTTAGACCTGGTGGAGGGTCAAGTTACCAGTACAAGCAGGGAGTCAGCGTCAAGGGAGCATCTAGGAAACAGTCTAAGTTAAGTTCATTGCATACCAGTTCATCCAAACATAAGAGTAAACATAAGAAACAAGTGTATTCTAGTGATGAATGTGAAAGTGAGTCTGATGCAGAAATTAATCTTCCAAAGTTGCCAGAATTGTGTAGTTCAGTAAAGTTGCAGAAATCAGTAGATGCCAGACTCAGAGAGTTGGAGGCATTGAATGATGAAGAAGGTATTCATGTAATGGTAAATTGAAATCAAAAGAGGTGGACCAGTTGAGGTCCTAGTCGAACATAAAGTTGCATGGCCCCATGACGCTATTTTAGGTGGTTCAAATAAGTCTAGATTGTCTTACGATCAACTGTCAATAACACAATGGGTGCAGGGTTTTTGCAGGAATGTATTAGACAAAAGTGATAGCAAAAAGCGAGTGCGGCTGATTAGTAATATGTCTGTTTCGTGCTGTGAACTCGAGCGTGGTACTATAACAATGACAAGACTCTGATAGAATTGATTGCATTCGGAGGGCAAATGCTCAGAAACACACCACACAAAACAATGGGTGGTTTAAGTCTATGGAAACGAGGAAACCTTGGTTTTGTAGGTTCTATCAACAGGGATCGTGTCATTTTGACAAAGATCACGACGTCGGTGGCAAACTCCATTGTCACATATGTGCATCTTGTTTGCAACGGGGGAAGATTTCAGGTCACCCTGAGAAAGAATTGCTTTATTTCGTAAAAACGGAAAAAAAACATGCAGTCAGCTGCCCATTGAAAACAGTGAGCAGCTTAAATGGAAGTAGGTGCTTCACTGATCATGTGACAAATTTCAATATATCAAGTAGTGGTTTGGTTACTGGCAAAGTTGTAGTGCTAATGTCCATCAAACACAAAAGTGTGGAGATAGAAAAATCCCAGTTAAATACAAAGCGAGGTTATAACACAGCTTGTCAGGCTAAGGAGGTAGAATCTTTAATGGTTCGTCCCTTGAAGCATGCACTTATGGTTTATAGAAGTGTTAACTTTGATCCACAAAAAAGGCTGTACGTGCCAGCGTTGAAACTGGGTTTAAACGTTAGTCATCATTCTGGTGTTCAGGTAAGAAAAATAGCTACTAGTGTTGAAAGTGCAAAATTTGATCCACAAGGAAGGTCTACCCAAGCTTCAAAATTTGGTTTGAATGCTGGTAGTGATAACACAGACGGAAAGGTAAAAACAAATGCTACCAAAAATTACATGTCCTGGTGTGAGCCCCCTATGAAACCAGATGTGCAACTTAAAACCACAGAAGTCAATAACAGTGTTGCAGTGGGGTTTTTTTCAGGTGCATTGAATAATGTCACGGCTAACAATGTGTGGAGTGACAATGGTCAATATAAAAAGGGGGGTTACCTGGTTGTATTCAGGGCAGTAATGCAATAAGCAGGATTGTGTAACACCTACCAGGACTAATGTCCAAAATATTAGCACTGACGATGCACATGAGAATGGTCGAGACATATGTAATCAAATAAATGACCTTTATAACCAAAAAGAGGTTAGTAGTCTTTGGGCAATACTAATATTGATAACAGTAACCTCAAGCTATTGTTTGATGTGAATCAGAACGATGATGACAAGTTTCTACATTTAATTTTGTTTAATGGTCAATCTATTGATGAAAATCAATTGGCTAATAATAGAATTTACAACCTATGCAAAAGTCAATCGGCTTTTGATTTTGGTTTTATCACATTGAGTGAACCATTCATGTCAACCATTCATGCCACAAGAAACAGCTTGCCAAGTTAATGACAAGTATTCAATTGCAGATTTGCATGACAAGATCAAGCATACAAACCTCCCTAATGGCATGGGTGCGCACATTCCCATTGAAAATCAATTAAATGTCAAATAATCGAAGTGTTTGTTGGCTGATTGTTGGGGCCAGCAACTTTTGCAATTTATTGAGTATGGTTTTCCCATAGGTTTTACTAGGCAATGTTCCATTGCCCATACTTTGGAAAACCACAAGTCAGCTCTTGAGAACTCAAAATACCTTGACGCATATATACGGGAAGAGATTCAATACAACGCAATCAAAGGTCTGTTCAAAGAATTTCCAATTCCCAATACACACATGTCACCCTTTATGACTAGACCTAAACCAAATTCAGAAAACAGAATAGTGATCATAGATTTAAGTTGGCCATACGGTGCATCTGTCAATGGTGGTGTGGAGAAGAATATTTATATGGGCACCTAATTCAAACTTACATTTCCCACGGTTGACTTCCAATGATTCGACATGATTTGACTTCCAAATTGGTGGCTTTGGGTAAAGGTGCACACATTTTCAAAATTGACATAAGTCGTGCATTCTGTCAGTTGAGTATTGACCCAGCTGATAACGATTTATTAGGCCTGTATTGGGATGTAGGATGTATTGGGGGCATTCATTGATACAAAACTGCTGTTTGGCTGTCATCATGGCAGCCAATTTTATTCAACATACCAGCGACGAGGGACGTTACATTATGCATAAATTAAGTCATGATGTCATAAACTATCTTGACGATTTTTTGGGCTATGACGTCTGACGCATAGCATGTGCTTGATGTACTTTATGACATCTTGAGTCGTCTTGGTTTGGACATGAGTAAAAAAATTGGTCCCTCCATTGACACAGGCAGTTTGTCTGGGTGTGTTAATAGACACAGTTGCTGGCACAATATCAATTCCTGCTGAAAAGTTGATGCAGGTCAAAGAAATGGTTAAAAATTGGACGCATATGATTTCTTGCATGAAGTGTCAACTCCAGTCTTTATTGGGCTTACTTCTGTACATTCATAAATGCGTTAAGCCGGCCAGGTGTTTTTTGAATCGCATGTTGGATGTTTTGAGAAGAGCTCAAAATCTGTACAAAATCAAGCTAGACGATGATTTTCATAGAGATTTATTGTGGTTTAGCAAGTTTCTTGATGTGTATAATGTTGTATCACCATATGACCACAGGCCAATAAACGCAACATTGGAGCTGGATGCATGCCTGACGGGCATTGGAAGCAGTTTGCATACCAACTGTTCATTTTGTTTGGTTACAAAGAAATGTCAATTGTTCATTTGGAAATGGTAAATATTGTCTTAGCAGTAAAATGATTTGCCAAAATGTGGCAAGGTAAGAAAGTACTAATTAAGTGCGACAACCAGGCTGTGGTTATGGTCCTCAGGTCAGGTTGTACACAAGATCCCTTTTTGGGAGCGTGTGCTAGGAATATAGGGTATATTGCTGGTGCAAGTGACATTGACATTTAGTATACTCACATTAGAGGACATGACAACAGCTGATCTTTTGTCCAGATGGTCAGGTTCATTGAAAGATAGGCAAGAGCTCAGTGGACTGGTTGAAAATCCTATTTGGTTAACAACTAATGTTGATATGTTAGAGTTGGATTGGAATTTATAACTAGGTCATGAATTACAACAGATGCTATGCTTTGTTTTTCCGAAGCAGATACCACAAAGCTACTCAAGAGAAAAGCTCACTGTCTCCTGCTGGCTGCGTTTCGTCCCTAGGTTGTGTTATATAAGGCTATTCAGGAACTTTTGTCATTTTGCATATGTAGTAACATCTCAGAGTATGACGTGAATGCATCAGTAGCCTTAGCTTTTCTTGAGTTCCTGGTGGAAAATAATGTGTCTACATGTGTGCTAAAAAATCATGTTTCAGCTGTCAAAGCTATGTGTGTGGTTTATAGGTTAAAATTTCAGGTGTGGGATCATCCTAGGGTAAAATACTTTCTTAAAGCTGTGCAAATTAATCAACCTTTGAAAATATTGAGTAAAAATGTTATGGATGTTTCAACTTTGCAAAAGACAGTAGATTGTTTTGCAAGAATGTCCAATGCAGTGGTGTACAGAGCTGTTTTTGTTGTAGCATTCTTTGGCTTCTTTGGCTTGCCTAATTGTGTGCCTCATTCAATCAGAGAATTTGACCCGTCCAGGCACTTTACTGGTGTTGACGTGTTTTTTGAAAATGATTCAGTTAACTTGCTAGTCAAATGGTCCAAAACATTGCAAAATTGAGATCATTGTAGAGTTATAACTCTTCTGTGTCTTAAATCTTGTTCTTTTTGCACTTTTTCTGCTTTGAATCGCTAATTGCAAATATACAAACCTAGTAGTTCTGACCCACTTTTCAATACTGCACTAAACAGGATCTCAGCCATTAACAGACACAAGGATTAGAAAAACATTGTCAACTATCAATGTTGCCATGGGTTTGGCCCCTGGTTTCTATACCTTTCATGCGTTCCGACGTTCAGGTGCCACCATGGTGTACAAAGCTCAGGTTCCTGTCAATGATATCAAAGACCACGGCACATAGACATTGGAATGCATTTGGAGGTATATCAAGTCAGAACAATACAGTAGTAGCAGTGTAGCTCATGCTTTTAAGAAAATACTGTCTTCATGATGTTCCTATTGCTTCCTAGTGTGGGGCTGGAGGTACTCTTTTGATATATAGCGTGATGCCAAAATTTATATGCTTTATGATTAACTTGTACAGATGACCTTTGTGCACAAGGCATAGTCATGTAAATATATGGCATTGGTGCTCTTGCATCATGTATGAAGTAATGCAGTACGCATACTCATAGTATAGTCAGAATAAAAATCAGTTGTTTTATAGTCTTAGTGGTAACAAATGTAATGAATTGTTTTATCTGATATTTTGACTTGTAATTAGTGTAAATGCTGATCTCATTCTGACCTCTTTCAAGGTCATTACTTTGGTATTTGATCTTCTTAGTGGTAACGAGTTATTATAATATAGGGGTGTGAATATGGCTTGATCTTACCGTGACCTTTTCTCAAGGTCTCAAGGTTATTAGTGTAGTTTTGTATTTTATGTACTTAATGAATGACTATACAATATAATAAAAACAAATCCTCTTTGTTTGTATAATTGAGTTGGGGGATCTTGGAAACTGTCACCCCTAAAAACAACCTCAACCCCAATCTTAACAGTGTCAATCCCACTTAGGATGAGGTGATGAAGTTAGGACTAAACTATGATCATGAAAGAAGATTAAAATGTTGATTTACAGTAGAAGAATTATGATGAATTATTGAAATAGGGAAGTTATCAAGATAAGACTATGTACAGAAATAACACATAAGATTAATAGAACTGATTTCCGTAAGCATAAGTGGACAGGATATTCAGTAAAATCTGATTTGAGTATTTAAAGCAATGACCAATCTGAAAAAAAATTTTTAACAGTACATGAAGTCTGGTTTTCCTCTATCCTTGACATTTCCTGATTGTCTCAACAAGACAACAATTAATTACAATGTTTGGCTTCTCAGTATCTTAATCTTATGAATCAAATATGGGGGGACATTTCCCAGCTCCCCCACCCAAGACAATAAGAAATGACATGGGTTATATAAATTTATTATTATTAATGCATGATATTATTTATTGTACATTTCATTGTAATGCAATACATTAGTTAATACTGGTAACTGTATCATGACGTCTGTAACCAACGAACAGACAAACCATATTTAACATAGCATCCACCCCAAAAGTAAAAGCCCTACGTACCAAATGACTGGGGCTCAATTGGGTGAACAATATTATGCTAACCCGGGAGCCAAAAATTTTGACCTAAAAATTTAGCCTAAGAAAATATGACCACAAGGCCACAGCTAATGATAAAGAAATATGTCCAAGGTCTATGAGGACATTGTGAACTTGAGCATATAAATATGCAATATAAAAGACCCTGTCACTCATGTAAGAAAGAGACACAGTATACAAGTAGCCCCGACCCAAGATAAAATAATTTACAGAACCGCAAGTTTCCTTCTAAAGCCCAATGACATGTCGGGTGCACAAATATAAATTTGCTAACCCAAGGCAAGAAAGAAATAACACTTTACAGAATTTTGAAAAGAATTTCCCAACTAAAAGGTGACAGAGCAGCCATGTTGAGGAATAAAAATTTATTTCAAATGAGAAATACATGGCTTAATATGAAAATGTAGTTGTGTTGTATATAGTTTCACCATGAAAAAGTGTAAAATATGCCAGAATAAGACGCTAAATGCCCAGCTAAAGGAAAAGGTGCTGTTGGGAAGTACAGGAGACTTGTGAAGAAGAGGAAGGGACAGACTTAATATATCTCCACACTGCATCTGATGACCAGGTGCCATGCTTCATAATTTCCTGCAAAGATACGCCATTCTGGAAAGCCCAAGTTGTGGCAGACCTTCTGAAACTGTGAAAAGTCAAATGAGGAGATATGTTCAGCATGGTAGATATGGACTTCAGATGCTTCCTTGCAGCAGAATCAGTCAGTGGAACTAACAAGCCTTGCCTGTACACTAAAAATAATGGAGAATTTTTGGAAGCAGGTATATGAGCAAACATGCACTTTAATGCTGACACAGGACATAGGTTTGAAGAACCCAAGACTGGAAGTGTTATTGTAGTAGTTTCTTTATGATCTTGCAATGTTTAGACCATTTAACTATAACTGTACACACCTGCTGGCCAAAAATGACATCACCCCTGGCCAAGTGTCTTGTTACATCAAATTGAGAAGAAGAATGTGGCAAAACATTAGAAAGCCTCATAAAAGAGAAAAAGCAGAACAAATACAATGCTTTGAATACAAGTGGAAACTGTATTTGAATACACATTTGCACAATGTGTTAGAGAGTGTCAATAAACACGATTTTTAACATTTTTGGTGTGAAAACTGCATTAATTTTCAAGGATTTTATGTACAATGGCAATCTATGGTCCGTAAAGGGTTGTGTAATCCATGAACTATAAACATGGCACGAATTGCAGATAAGTGGTTAGAAATATTAGTATGAGACAGACCACTTTGGTAGCAGAATTCCATAAAAGATAGCATAACAATAGTGTTCACCTGCAAAAGGGAAATTTCTAGGAATGCTATGAACTGTGCAAACATCCTATTGTACTGCAGCCACGTGGCTGGCCTAAAACCTTTCTTGAGTCTATCCAAGGCCGAGGCTGCAAACTGTGAAGGATGTGGCAATGAATCTACAATATAAAGAACAGGCTATACACATTCATTCAAATTTGTATGATCCAGGTGTACTGGCATCCATTGATAATTGGGAACAAGAGATGACAATGTAAGAATTTGATGGTCAGTACCCTGCCATCTGGACAACAAGTCTGCAAGTTCATTTTTTACCCCGGGGATATGATTAACCATCAATTGTATCTTAAAAATTGCAGTTAGCAACCAAATGTTTCTTGCACAAGTGGCCAGAATAGGATCTCTAGCCCTACCAGACCTGAGGACCTCAACGACAGCCATATTGTCACACTTGATGTCAATAACTTGATCTTTCCAAGTTTCACCCCAAATTTTTAGTGCAACCACTATATTTAGAATTTCTAAGTGAACAATTGTGTATTTTTTGTAACCAAGAGGAATAGGCAGGGCATAGATCTTATTGGCAAATGCTGCCCCACATTCAGTTAAACATGCATCCAAATAAATGGTATGATCTGGCTTTTTATAATCAAAGAAAGTAGTACCATTGAACTGTACCAGGAAGGTATTAAACCAATTCAGGTACCTATAAAAATCATGGGTTAATGTAATGACAGACTTATACGTGTGATCTCGCAATAGCTGAAGCATTCTGTTAAGGAAAAACCTTGCTGGCTTGACGCATTTTGTTATATAGAGAAGGGAACCCAATAAGGATTGGAATTGATTTTTTGTAGCCTTGTTTCTGGAACCAAATTCTTTACAAATATTTTGAATTTCAAGTAATTTTTCAGAAGGTATTTTCAATGTACGATGAATGTGTATCAATCTCGATGCCTAAGCATATAGCTGTAGTTGTAGGTGGGACCAGCTTGGACTGGCTAATTTCCAGACCTAAATCTTGTAAAAGTGCCATGAGAGTGCTGTAGGAGTGATATATATTATCTGGCAGACCTGTATAGATGAGATCGTCTATATAGTTGTAGAGGTGAGGAAAATGAAATTTATGCTTCATAATATACCGAACAGCAGCGTACAATCAATAAACAGGTGTTCATGCTTTAGTCACAAGAGGTCCATGTCCCCAGGATCAATCCTGATGGGTCTGAAAGCCTGACTAATATCAATTTTGTACAGAAGTGCGTCAGTACCTAAAGCTTTAAGATGATTGACGATGGTGTCTACAGAAGGATAATTCAGTTCAAAATAAGTGTCCAAATATATGTCTTTCTGAACCCCATCATTCACTGATCTACCTGGGGGAAAGCTCAGATCAAGTATAACCCTTCTATTACTGGAGTTGGGTTTGTCCCTAGTTAAAAAAGGGGAAACATGATACGGAAAAGGATATTCTTCAAAAGGACCTATAATAGCTCCATATTTGATCTCAGTGTCAATGTAATTCTGGATATGGTTTGGAAACTGAAGAATGATTGACATAAGTGCCTTGTAATAGTCCTAATCTATCGAAATCCAAAGGAAAGCCATACTGCAAGAGGTCTACAATTTGGTTATCCCAATATCCTGTAAGGTAGGATTTCCAAGCGTTAATTTTTAACTGGCTGGCCACAGGGATCCTAGCCCCCATAAAATTGGGTATAGCAGATTCTTTAATAATTTTATGTGCTTCAATAACAGAGGGAACCTTTGTCCATGTTATGTGTTCACCTGTGTAGACCATAAGGTCGTTCAAAGGTAAGAAACCAAAATCCTTACCATTTTGTTGGACACAATGAATGTAATCCTGAGATTGGAATTTACCATGATAAATATGATCCGGTATATTACACTTACGCTTGGCAGAAGAATTAGCAACATCATAAAGCTTGACATAAGTGTCATTATGTTGTTTCTCCACGCATGCTAAATCATGACATGTGGATGTTTCCTGATTGGCCTGTACTTCTGCCAAATTAGTATATGGCACAGCTTCCTGCTGTTGAATTCCAGTATCAGACTGGCTAGAATGATCACTTAGGTACAGCACCTGACCCGATTTTGCCCCAGGTTCGTTTTTATTGCCCCTGAAATCAATAGTGTGGTGCATATTGTGACCTACAGTGCCATTATTTACTGCTTCCTGTGTGCCTTGTCCCAATTTATTCCCAGTATTGTTTTTATTGCCCTTTAAAGCTGTAGAATTGGTGACACCAGGAGCAGGATTGTAACTTGGCTTCTGACCCAATTTTTTCCCAGTTTTGTTTTTATTGCCTTCCAACTGACTGTCCAAATAATGGCCTTGTTGATCAGTTTTGACGAGAGATTGTAATATATGATATCTATTCTGCAATTGTAGAGATAACTCTTGCGTATAAGGCTTCCCCTTGACAGCGTCATTGCGTTTAAGACCTGACATGCTTCTATTAGCTATAGGTTTCGCATTGCGTTCGAGGGGAACGCATTTTGTGGGAACGCAATTTACAAATTCATCAGCAGTGATTGAGGCAAAAGGCAAATTAGCTGTAGTTTCTGTACATTTGTGTAGTTTATGAGAAGTCACAACTGAAGCATTTTTACAACCACTTTGTAAGACTTCAGCATATGATCTATGATTGACAGAAGTATTGAGTGATCTGTTAACCATAAACCATGTTAACTATGTGTCACGTGTTGCTAAAAACTTATTGTTCATGTCAATGGCATTAGTATTTGTATTTACAAAAAACCTGTCTTTATGGGTGAGCACCCGCTTGTGATCACCCAAGGTTTTTTGCTTGACCTTTGTGCTTATTTTTACACTCAATTTCAGGATGAGGAAAGGTTTTTCCTGATAGAGCAAAGCAAGAAGCACAGATGTGCTTATAAAGTACCCCCCCTGGTCTCATGAGATTTTTTCTGTAAACGTGTGCCCTGATTGAAATATGTGCAAGGCATGGACTTTGTTGTTTTGCCAAACTTCTTGCCAAAAGCTGGATTTTGAATGGAAGTAGCCGGGGGAACAGTGACATGTTTTTGAGCATTAGCCCTCCTAATGCGATCAATTGCCAAAACATCAGAATATGACTTGACCTCCCCCTGTTCCATGCGACATAATAAAACTGCATGGCTGGCTTTCGCCGAAATCCACGAAAAATCATTTGCATCATCTATGAGGGAGATCATGTACTCGAGCATATGTTGCCTGACTTCCGGATCCGACTCATCCCTCATGATTCGGCCAAAGCCAGCCACCCACTGAGTAACTGACAGTTGATTGTATGAAACTCTTCCCTTATTAAGACCGGATAGAACGTAATCATGTGGCCATTTGACTCTATTTTTTATCAGTACTTCAACCTGGACACCTCTTTGAGATTTTAATTTTTGCACCGTACCTGTCTTGTCCAATTCTGAAAGTTCTTGTAACCTTTGTTCCACTCTCGATTGGATCATAGCGTCTTCCTTAATGGAATCAAGAGTAGGAATTTTTCGATCAGGTGTTTCCACCTTTGGATTGTTCTTGTTTGTAAGCACTTTCTTTGATTTTGAAACATGCTTTCCTTTTATTTTGCTTCTATCCGATGTCTTTTTACAATCTGCGTTTTCAATTTTTTCAAGTCTTTTGCCAATTTGTTGCAATTGTTCTAAAATCTGCGAATTTATAACAGACTGAACCTTGAATTGTGAAGTAATATCAACGCTATCTGATGATTGAGTATCAGAAGTGTTCTTGGCACTTTTCACAGAAGTTGATTGTGTTTCATTATCCAAATCCTGAATTAAAGCATCATAATCCACCTCACTATCCGAACTTTCATGCACAGAATCCGACATATTGACACTACTATTAAGCAATGATGAGTTTGGATTTAATAAATCGGTCAAAAATTGTTCATCATCTGTTACTTGAATCTGCACGGAAAATTGAATTGTATATTTTCTATTTGACCTCAGATTGTACATAATGAATCATGCAGATAAAATACAAATACGAATCACTGTATACAAAACTAAAACACGATAAAATATGTAAAACAAAACTTTGTATCAATCAGTCACACCCGTCATTGGACAACGATAAAACAGTATATTACAACAAAGACAAAATACTATTAGAAAAATACATGTAAAGTAAAATACTAAAATAACATAAAAAGAAAACCATACAGTCGATGATTCACCACATGCAGTATTGCACAGAATATAACTCTTGTATTCAAAATAATGTGTGTCCTCGTTGCTTTCCAATGACAGAATGGAGGATTGCAGGCTGCAAAACAGAGAGGTCGCACGCTGGTCAGTCTTGACCAATGGCAATTGTATATGCAAATTAATGGTTATACTAAAGTAAAGGGAGGGGAAGCCGAAATGAGCCCAATGCCACCCAAATGGCATTCAACAAAAGAATGCTCAGTGTCCTGACCTTCAATAGTGAAGACAGTGAAAAGCACATGGGGAAAATTAATTTTATTAAAATATGTTTATATATATGTACTACAAGTTATTTACATACTGTACTTCATAGTTTAACACATACAAATGAACTTTTAAGGCCACCTTAATTTGTACATTCAGGTCAACTTTAAGAGGACCATAAGGTCACCTAATCTTAAACCACTTTACCTCAAGGTGGCCTTAGACTAAGTTTACTGCCACAGTAAGGTGACAAGGATAGCATAAAATGAGTCTAAGCTATAACTTAGGGTTAACATATGTACAATTAATTGATGAAACAAAATGATCTACTAGAAGGTGGACTAGCCACCCCAGTTATTTAAGTATAATATGATATATTCTGGTTACGTTATTTCTTCTCATGAGGTTACTGGTTTTAAGTTATATATTAAGGCTAGTACCAGAACCCCACACCCCAGTAGTTTGTAGTTAAGTATGTAGGAGCTTTTGAAAAGAAGAAGCCACAGACGAAGAAGCATTGTGGTCTTGAGTGATATAGGTCCAAACTGCCTCCGACGTCCAGGTGCCATGACTCTGGCTATCCTGCATGGGTACATTAAGATTGAACCACAGGGTGGCACCTGAACGGCGGAGGGAGTGAAATGTGACGCCTGAAGGTGATTTCTGAGTTTTATCCGTAATTTTATTGAAGGTCTTCCTGAGTCTAGTGTCACTTAGGGGGACCCATTTTGAATAGCACTTAATCTGAAACAGGGGTGAATTGTTGGATCCTGGGGTAATGGATAACAATTTCTTGACTGCTGCAACAGGGCAGATGGGTGACTTGCCCAAGGAAGGGACTTTAAGTACTTTGATTTTATCCTTATTTTGAAGAGTTTTAGACCATTTTATTATCAAATAAAGTATAATAAGTGATGTGTGTAGTGACTATAAATGCAGTTACCACAAAGTGTCCTCACAAAAGGACCCTTTGGTCAATACCTTAGATTACAAAGGATCTGCACCCTGGATTGTGATTTTGAGGCCAATGCCAAAAAACTCACTGGGTACTATCTCAAAAGAGGATACCCATTTAAAAGTCTGAAAAAACATTATCTCAGGGCTAAAAAATTTTCTCAGGATGAATTGCTAGACACTGTCTCCAAACCACCAATGAGGCACCTGTAATGGTCACCCAGTATAACCCCAGAAACCCTCAAATCGGTACTCTGGTACAAAAAAACTGGAACATCATTCAAAACACTGAGGAACTTACACAAATATTTAGTTCCAAACCTCTTATGGGATTTAGAAGACTGCCCAATCTCAGAGATATCCTGACCAGCAGCACTATCTCTTACCCCCAAATCATATAACTGAAACCAAACCATCAGTACACATCCCAGTCTGCACCAGACTAGGGAGATGCACATATTGCCCCAGGATTAAGAAAGTGGAACAAATCACCAGCTTCCACAGCAAACAAGTATTCAAATGCAAGTCAACCCTAGTTTTGGTCTATAAGTATCTCACCACTGGCCAGCCTAAGTATTTTGCACCATATCTCCCCTTGTACAAATCTGCCGTGAATACAAGACGTTCCAATCCCAAAAATTTGTTCCTTCTGGTTCCCTCTTACTGTCCTTCCATCCATAAATCAAAGGTCCATTTTAACAATAGTTTCTCATATGATGCCCCTAAGTTATGGAATGATCTTCCATATGATATACGCAGTGCTCCAAATCTCTCCAGTTTCAAAAGTCGACTCAAAACCTACCTATTTCAGAAATCATTCCCACCATAGCTTCTTACTACCGAACACCGGACCGCCTCCCTGGCAACGACTCGGAACATGTCTAATGTCTCATGATTTATGCCTTACGGATTGGATGGTGTGCCTTAGAATCCGTTGATACAGAGATTAAGCACCTGGACAACTGATTGATTGATTGATTACCCCCTAAACACAAAGTTACTTGTGAACTATCAAACGTAATTTATATTATAAATTGCAACAAATGTGGCCTCCAATATATTGGAGAAACCAAGAGACCTTTCAGGAACAGGATGTATGAACACCAAACAAGTGTTCAGAAATTCCAACTTGAAAAATCCACTCCTGTCTCTAGACACTTCACACGGAAAAACCACTCTGTGAAAAATATGGAGTTCAGCATTTTTCAATGGATGGGGGATCCAACAAGCCCAAATGCCACCTCAAGGCGCAGAAGCCAGGAATTATATTATATTTGGGCATTCCCTACACTCCACCCTGCAGGCATCAATATGTTTGTATGAAGATATGCCCTCTCATGGCACCAATTACCCAGGTGCCCCCCTTACCCTTCATTTTATTATCATATGGAAGCCAGGAGGGGCACAAATTTATTTCACCACATGATAACTGGATTATAGGTGGCAATGGAATGAGGAACTAGGTTTGAAATTTGTACAAAGCTGAAGAAAGAAAGGAGTATAGCAGCCTTGAAAATTTGTCCCATGTACATTCTATATGTTTGCTTAACAATTGCCTGCAGAGTTGATATATCAATGATTGGCTTGATTGAAGGGTTTAACGGCCTGTGCCTCATGATAGCCTTGTTATATAGCCTAATCCTTGGGTCATTGAAGGCTGAGATGTCAGCCCCAAATGAGGAAAGCATTGATTTGACTGCTGATAGGTAATTGCATAAGCCGGAGCTAGAGGTCTTATTGAAAGTATGGAACTCTAAGAACGTTAATATGGCCAGAGGGGTAACTGGTGACATATTAATTGAGGCAAAACAACAAAAACCTACAAAAATCCTAAATTTTGCTTGGTAGGACTTGAAGGTAGAGTCTGCAAAGGCCTGTGTGAGTCTACTTTTCGCCTTGTGAATTCCGACATCCTGCCTAGGGGACCTGCAGATGTTATATACACCAATTTATAATTATAGCATTTTTAGGAGGATTGGCCCAAAAATGAACAGGAAGTAAGCAATAGAATTTTTGGCGATAGTGTGGATCTATGGTCCATCTTGATAAGCTATCAGCTATGTCATTGACTTTACCCATTATGTGAACAGTCTTGAGCAATATATCAGCTTGGGCTGCTTCCATGAAAATATTTTTGGCAATAGCCGCAAGGGCGAGGTCTCTAGTTTTGCCAGAGTTTAATACAGAAACCACAGCCTGGTTATCACAAGCAATCTTCACTGCCTTGCCACCCCATTGATGACCCCAAGTACGTATGGCCACTAATATGTTGAGCATTTCTAAATGGACTATGGAGAAGTCATTGTAACCTAATGGGATGGACAAAGTATACACTTGGTGACCCCACCTAGCGCCTAATCCCTGCAGGGAGGCATCTAATTCAATTTCTTCAGTGATCTGTCGATGAGAGATGAAGGCTTTGCCATTAAATTTTGGAAGGAAATGAAGGAACCAATTGAGGCCCCTGATGAATTCCATATTCAGGATAATTTTTGTAAATTTATCTGAAGCTCTTAAGAGGTCAAGCATTTGATTTAAGAAAGGCCTTGATATTCGCACACATTTGGTGACATATAGCAGTTTTCCAAGGAGTTACTGAAGTTGCCTTTTGGTGCATTCCTGTCTATTGGCCCAGGACTGGCATTCTGACAGTATTTCTGACACCTTATCAGGGGGAATTGTGACAGTGAAATCGACAGTGTCAATGTCCACTCCAAGGCAAGTAACTCTAGTTGCTGGTTGGGACTACCTTCTTTTCGCTAATGTCAAAACCTAGCTCTAACAATAGAGCTGTTAAGGCATCGAATGAAGCTTTGGATTTACTGACCACCGAGTGCCCAATGATGTCATCAATATAATTTGTGACTGAGAAGCCCTTCTGGGCCATAATAAAGCGTACAGCGTCACTTAGGCGCTGAAACAGCGCCAACCCGTGCCTAAATCCAAATGGCAGGCAACTGTCAATATAGAGACTATTAAGCTTCAGTCCTAACAAATTGTAGTGATTTGGGTCCAGCTTTAGATGTCTAAAGGCCCTGCTAAGGTCAATTTTGTAGAGAAGGAAGGGGGTACCCAGGTACTTATCAGACTGTATTCCATTGTTAACTGAATAACCATGAGGGAAGCTTAAATCGACAATGACCCGCCTATGTGAGGCCCCTGGCTTTTCCCTTGTTAAGAAGGGGGATACATGTAAATTGTCAATGGGGGGTTCTTTGAACGGACCTAAGATAGCCCCAAAGGCTTGTTCTTCACTAATATAGGCCTGAACATCATCAGTAAATTGGGTCCCTGACGTATGATTGTTGCTAACACTTTCTAGGGGGTTATTATAATCATAATCCAATGGGAAACCATACCGGTCAAATGGCATTCCCATATATCAGGTTTAAGTTGAGAAAAAATCTGAATTTGGGACTTCATAAAGTTAAAAGTACCCGAAGCTTTTATCCGCCTGTGTACATCAAAAATCTTTTCGTTTGTGACATTTTTAAGATCAATAGGGGGCAACATGAGGTCCCCCAGAGGTATAAAACCAATTTTTTCTGAATTCTGAGCGTCCCTGAAAAATTCTGAAAAGTAACACAATCTTGTGCAGTCATAATTTTGTCTCTATGCCGAGGTCTAAATCTCAGATCCAGATCATATTTGTCCATCTGCCCATCAGGTAACGAAGGACGATGACGATGAAACATATCAGAAGTATTTTTGGAAGCAGAAACTGGCTCACCTTTGTCACTATCTGTAGGGTTTTTGTCAGCAATAAATCGACTATGCGTTGTTTCCTGCATCTCTTGTCCTTGGTTTACAGATAACTTGTTATTTGCAGTTTTGTTAATGTTTTTAACCTTTTTATGAACATTGGACTGTTCATCCCGCTTTTCACTATGTAAACACACCACTTTCTGATCACAAATTACACTTGTACACTTGTTTTCAGGAAATAGAACAGTATTGTTAAACATATCAAACCTATTATGTAAGGGTATTGAATGACCCAACGCAACACTTGATAGATTTACATTGTCTGGCTTTGACACCTCCCCTTATGCTGTCGTTTCCACTAGCAGGATTTTTACCACAACTTTTTTTGTAAAGTCACATTACTGTTGCGAACATTTGCATGCCTTTTTTGAGAATTGGTAAACACCCTGGTGACTTGGGTCCGTTTTTCTCTCATGGGTTGGGGGTTTGGATTTTTGTGGTTATTTTTAAACCATTTGGCCCAATCCGATTGCCAATTTTTGCTGGGTAGATGACACTTGTTGGAGTTAAAAATGACTCTAGTATCAAAAGCTTTTACTGGACTGCTCTCTGCGGTACCTGGCACTGCATTTCTGCAGTGCCCTAATAGTTTTTTGCTTCACGACAATCTTTGGATGGGTGGGAGGCAGTCTTGCCCTGGGAGTGGCAGATGCTACAGACGTGCAACTATGTACGACCACTGGTATCGTGATCATTTTTATGAGAACAAGAGTTCTTTTGGAAGTACCTACAGGGCATAGATGAATCTTTGCTACTTGATTTTTTCTTAACATTAGAGTTTTGTGATTGGGAGGTGGATCTGTGAGCATATGCCCTTCTAACTCTATCAATCTTGTGGGTTTCTTTCCATGTAATGCGGCCTTCCTCCATTCTGCAAAGCAGAACCGCATGAGAACCCTTAGCTGCTGAAAAACCAAAATCATGAGTCATCCATAATGTCTGCCAAATATTCAAGCATTTTATTTTTGGTTTCTAGATCAGTTTCATCTTTGATTATGGTCGCAAAACCTGATACCCACTGACTTAATGAAAGGCTATCGTAAGTTACTCTAGTTTTTGAGCTGCCACTGAGTAC
Source organism: Sabellastarte sp. h YS-2021 (assembly GCA_964017235.1). Lineage (NCBI taxonomy): Eukaryota > Metazoa > Annelida > Polychaeta > Sabellida > Sabellidae > Sabellastarte > Sabellastarte sp. h YS-2021. The sequence continues at coordinate 12,024,924 of OZ024932.1, read as the reverse complement.
AAGATTATGGGGCCAAGCAATTTCATTTTTAACCCAAATTGTCTCTGAACCGCCCCTTTGGGACTTAAACTTGCCTTTTTCCTTGTCCACAGACTGTAGTTCCTTGATGCGGGTATCTACTTGCTCCTGGATGCTCCTGGACTGCCGTAGCATGGAAAGGGTTGGGAGTACAAGTTCCTCATCAGAGCTGCTGGCAGAGTCCTTCAAGGCAGGCGTTCTACTTCCCTGAGTACTTGTTGCTGATCCCTGAGAATAGGTACTTCTGGCAGGAGATGTTGTAGTTGAACCAAGGGTTTCCATCTTGTTTTCCATAATTGACATACGTCCACTCAGGCTTTTTAGTTTATTTAAAATCTGTGCATTTGTGTCCATGAATTGTTCATTGTCCTTTAAATTTTTGCAATTTCTGTTGATGGGTCTAATATGATGACCCCAAAATTTATTACAGTCGAAGGTTTTACCCATTCTAAAACACAAGCAGAGAACCTGCTTTGTGTCGTGCTTATCTTGCTGTAGAATTTAGATGACAAATCTGGGATTAAAACCCCAAAATTTTAGTAATAAATAAGATACAGCCCTCAATGAGCGCTCCAACAGATAGAGCAAAACAAGCACGACTCAAAGCAGAGTCATAAAATTCCACTTCCACAGCATTCGCCCTGAGGCAAAGTGTCCACAGGTACTTAATTTACAATCTGGTCCATTGATAAAATACTAAAACACATAAAACGTAAAATCCATGTAAAATCAGTTTCTATCATCACTATCAATTTCCAGTTCCATCTTTTGTTAATGTAACTTCAAAATGGCGACTTGCCTCACTGGAAACTGGAATTAAAGTGAGGCAGGAGGGAAAATTAATATCTAAAGGCGGGAAAAACAAGTTACAAAGGTCAGAGGTTAACAACACATTCATTAAGGTAGCTACAAACAATTCAAGAGCCACTGATAAAGGTAGCACCTGTGATGCGACCTTCCCAGTTTGAGATCTATTGTCAGATGAGTATCCAAGTTCTCGGCTTTGTTTACTTGGCATAACTCTGGTATATTCAATGTTGGTTGTGGCCAAGGTATTTAAGAGCCTCCGATTTGACCCAGTGAACATAACTTAAGTTTGTATTAACTCAGAAATGAACTTTTTTGTTGACATTGCATTTGTTTTACCTGGATTCATTGATGTTCAGCTTCTCAGAAAATATCAGATACTATAACATTCATAATGACTAAAATAATGCCAAAATGGATGACTTCCTCGTTACAAATTCTTAATATAAGGGAATCATGCTTTCATTGTTTTATAATGCCATTCAATAGTGATGTTCAGACATCACGCCTGGCAGTTCTCCTTAACCCAAGAACTTTTGGGACTACTTTAAGATTCCCACTGTCTGTGTCTGTAATTTAGTAAGTGGGGTTAACATTCTCAACCCCAAGGAGATTCTGTTACACCCATTCTCATTGGCTGACCTCTGAGGTCATAACCCCTAAAGCTTGGGGTCTTCAGTTTTGGCTGTGAGAGCAAAGGGACTGAACTGAAGTAAATTTTGTTCCCCACCTACCTCCCCCATCAGGCTGCGATCTCTCTGCCCCACGTCATTAGGACATGTAGCCAGGATCTCATACAATGCATGCTAACACTAAGGTTAAACTTAAATTGGATTATATATATTAAATATAAATCTGGCTCACCTTCAGGGGTCAACTTAACAGTTAGGAGTGGCTCACTTTACCTTGACCTCAGCTGACACTATTTTGATCTTTGACCTCGAGCTGACCCAGGTGGTGATGCTCACTTCACCCTGACCTCACCTGACATGATTTGACCTTTGACCTTCACTTGACCCTAATGACCTCTAGCCTGCATTTTAGTATATTACTTAATTTATGCATTTATGTTATGGTAACCTTAATTCATATACGTCAAAATAACTTCCAGTGCTTTATATATATTTATACATTAACTTTTATATTCTGTGTATTTTTCTCATATCTTAGTATTTTAGTTGTAAGCTATGTATCACCAATGGATTGTACATAAAATATAGTTAGAGAATGATTTGTAATAAATTTAATTCTCCGCATGCCTGTTGTTTTCTTGGGGTGGGGGGACTGTTAGAATCAGTGAGTACCAGTTAAAAGGAAGAAACACCAGTAACCACAGAAACACCTACAGAATGAGTAACTATGGTGGAAAATCCCGTCAGAAAAAACATACCGCCAGAACAGATTCACTCAATGTTGAAATATGTTTCCACTTCTCACAGGTTACAATAGATGGCATTTTCCTTTCTCTGTTCATGGGGGCATGAGTTATTGAGATAGTTCACCTATTCAGCCTTTATGGGTGAATTTCGGTAAACAAGCACATTGTTACTTATTCATAGCCTCAAGCAGTAGGCCCCTGTAGTTTTAGTAGAACATGCTCAGTGTTATTCTGCCATGCTACCAGTGGGATGTTACAAAATAATATTAAATAGTTTTACTTATTTTCTTGCTACATGAGGCATTCCTGGGCCAGTGGATGCAACAAAATACATGTAAACAGACCTTCTGACACTACTTCTGAGGAGGGAATGACTATTCCTGGCCTCAGCTCTGCTAATGAGAAACCCATTTCTCTTAATCTGTTATAAACACAGAGGAGCGAAAGTGAAAACAGAACAACTCTGAGACACTTGATAGAGTTTGTATAGGACATTATCTAAAAAGATCTCACATAATGCACAAAGCAAGGTGTACTGTGTCAATAATAGAAAATCTATTCTAAAAATGTATTAATAATAATAACACTAATAATAATAATTGCTGAACCCATATAGTAAGGAATAACTGTAGTCTAACTGACTATTGAGTTCTTATGCTCAAGCCATTTTTGGCCGAGAATTCCTAATAGCAAGCATTTTGTTTCCTCCTTCTGGCTTCCAGGACAGAGTTCTGGCATCCTTATTTTCGTTTCAGTGCTGAACTCAATAGAAGAATTGAATTAGTGATTAACTATGGGAAAACCAAAGACTGCTAACCAGCATTTTTGTTCAGCATGTGAGACTCAACATGAAACCCCCACTGGGAAAAAGTATACCTGTCATTTAAATGGCGCTAATAAGGACCAGTCCAGTGACAAGGTGGTAGCAGGTCCCAGTTCTGAAAATGGACAATCTGTTATTGCTGGTTCCAGTGATCTGGACTCCATGCTATTACCTGAACAGAAAAACATTATTCAAAAGATGAGCAACATATAGTTACCACCGAGAAGCAGCTGCAGTCACCAAGAAACACAGCAGTGCCGCCAAGGCAGTGCATATACCTGTGTTGACATCCACAACAGATGAAGACTTGCAAGGTAAAGTTAAGAGTCAAAGGAGTATTAATGATGATGTAATAATCAAATGTAGAGTTCAATGGCCAACAAAAAAATCATGTTTTGACTGGATCCACAAGATTTAGGCTGTCACATCATTCACTTAGTGTCTACCAGTGGGTTACTGGTTTTGTTACGATTATTCATGATGAGTCATACCGAAAGTTAAAAAAAATGCTAGAATATTTGACTGGCATTATGGAGGACACCCAGGATTTTTCCTGGGCATTAGCCAAGGCCTGTCATGCAGTGGTCCTCTGTCATATAGAGGAAGGGAAAATGGTCTGGTCTGATAATGAAAAATTAGATAGAATCAGGAGGTCTTATGCACAGAAAGTGGCATCCAGTCAAGGTGAGCACTGGTGCATCTGATTCATCAAAGGATAACGTGTTTACATGTAAATTTTACCAAAATAGTTCATGGAACCCACAGTCGTGATCACACTACACGTGGTAGAAAGTATAAAAATATTTGTAGTTCATGTTCAGGTTCTCACCCACTGAAGGAATGCAAAAGTAATAAGAATAAAAATTTAAAAAACTATTATAGCACTGCAGAAATACAGAAATGGAGTGCCTCGATTTGATCTGAATACAAAACATGAAGTTGAAAGGTTTAAACTTAGATATTTTTATAACAGCCACAAGAGATTTGTGGGTGCACAGTGGAAAGATGGGTAAAGTGAATTTAGAATTGCAAAATCAAAAATTGTTGTGATGCTGTCACTAAGAAAAGTATCAAACAGTATTTCTAAAAGTAGGAACAGAAAGTCGATTGAAAGCTCATCATTGTCACAAATTAGCATTCATAGTGGTGATGTGTCAAATGATGTGAATGGCTTTTGTACCCACAATAGATTTCTGTCAACAATGTCGCTTTGGGTCGTCTAGGCGACCCAGGTGTCAGCCCTTCTCCTGGGTCAGGGTTGTGGGTAGTTGGGTACTGATAGTGTCCAGCATCCAGGCTGAGAAATGTAGTTTGGTGACCAGTCTTACATAATTATTGCATCATTTCTGGGGTTCTGGGCTCCCTGCCTAGTTCCCCAGCAACCAGGTAAACTTAGAGATCTTATTGGTCAAACATCGTAACCTCTGTGTTTTAATTCTAGGATTGTGTCACTTTGAAAATTTGTTTTCAAGGAGAAACATGAAAAGTTTGGAAACTCTAGGAAATGCTTTTATTGTTGACTTTGCTTTTATGATTTTTAACCTTTGTTTTTTAAAGTTTTAGATTGTATGATAGTGTACATAACAGGATGGTCATTTAGTCAGGAAATTTTAGAATTTGTGCTTCATCTATCATGATACGAGATTTAGTGAACTGAAAGAATGAACTGATTCAATCTATCATTGACGATGCGACCTGCTGTGTTCTTTGAGAATTTGTAGTCTACTTAGTCAACTTTAGGCTTGTTCAACGAACCACAAAGGGACGGTCTACCCTATATTTTTGGGCGCATGCCTTAATTTAGTTGAAATTGGTCGTTTTGGAAGCCTGTGATTGACCTGGTACAGTGCAAACTCTCAGCCCGTTGGGGTATTTGTGCTTATCTTTCAGAAAGGAACATTGACAATATTAAAAAATTAAAATGCCTGACAACAAGCGGTCTTGCAAAAGTTGTAACAAGAGACATTACCCGCCCACTGGAAAGAAATGTCAATTCAAGAAAACTCAAGATTCTGCTGATTTTCATGAACTCTCACGAGATGCTGCCGTTGCCAGTGACATGGGTGGAGCTCAGACAAGTTCACAGTCTGTAAACGGACAGCCGCTTCAACTACAGATCCTGGAGCAGCTCAAGAGGGTGACAGAAAGGCTGGACAAGGTTGAAGACAAGATGGCAGCCAGCTCAGCACCAGCAGATCAGTCAACTCCAAAAATTGAGTTAAGTAGAGACAGTTTTATTGTAAATTCCAAAAGTAGTAAAAAGTTTGCCCCAGTGACAAGTGATTCGTCCTCGGACGAAAGTGACAGTCCTAGTTTAGAGCTATTAAGATCTCAACATTTGCAACGAAAGGTAGATAGGCGTATCAGGGACCTAGAGCAAAGTTCACACACCCCAGTTAAAGATTCCCAAAAAATAAAATCGCAACGTGGGAGAGGGGTTGATGTGGTTGTCAAGCAGCGGGTGCAGTAGCCTCATGAGGCAATCTTGGGGGGCGTCAACCGTCAAAGGGTCAACTATGACCAACTTTCCCTAACACAATGGATTCAGGGTTTCACAAAAAATGTACTTGAAGAAAAATCAGCTGCACATAGGGACATAATGATAGCATATCTGGGCGACCTCATGGAGGACGCCACAGATTTCTCATGGCAAGGAGCTAAGGCGGCTCATGCCATCTTGCTCTGTGAGATGGAGCGAGGTATGGTTAACTGGGAAGATACGGACCGAATCGACCGCATTCGCAGAGCGCACGCTCAAAAACATGTAGTGGGGTAGCAAGCATAGTTGGGGTAAAAACGACAACAAGAAACCATGGTTTTCTAAGAGTTTCCAAACGAATTTGTGTACACTTGCTAAGGATCACGAAACCAATGGTCATTTGCACCGTCACATATGCGCCTTCTGCTTGACAATGGGAAAGCAACTGGGCCATGCAGGAAAAAATTGCTTGAACAAACTTCAAACAAAAAACGAGTAGACGGCTGCCAGTTATTAGAACTGAGCAGCTGCAAATTATCTTGTAGTAGAAGCAAAACTGTAATGGAAAAACGTAACCATGTTGGTACAGAAATGTCTCATGATGTGTCACAAAAAACTCATGTTCATCCTCAGCATTCACAGTGGGTGGAGCAGCTGGTGGTAAACCTTGCTATAACACAAAAATTTACTATAATTCTGGGGTCCGGCCGGCTACAATTGAAGCCTCTTTGGCTAGAAAAAGTAGAAGATACAGGGTTGACAAAAGTTCTCCCCAGATTGTAAAAGGTAGAATTTTTTGGGCCACTGGAGGGATGAATGACCGAGGGGCTGCCAGCAGCATGGTTAAAAAAAAATGAAGCTGAAATGCTTTCGAACATCTAGGTGTTCGTGGGCTCATTCCTGGGGACCAGCTTAAAAATTTTGTAATTAGGACTGTTTACTTGCTGCCTTTCTGCAGGTGAACCCCAATGTCCCCTTTTGGGTTTACAGGTGAATCGCTCAGACACATGTGACCATTAGTGGATTATACATTGCCACATTGAAGTTTGGAACCAAGCAGTGTGCACTTGGAAAATTTCCCCACCCTTACCCTTCACCCTTTTGGCTTTATATTCTGGTTCTAATGATTGGTTGATAGTTTCAGAAGCCTGGGTGTGGGGTGAGTCCTGGCTACTGGTTGATAGTCCTGTTATGATGGATGCAGTGAAACGGTAGAGCTACAGTTGTCACCAGTACAGGAGTGGAATCGTATATGACATATTGTTTTTATACTACTCAATGGAAGCGTCTGGTGCCTGTGGAGACTGGAATCATAGACATGGAAGTCAGTTTTGCCTGTGTGCTATTTGCTGTTTAGTTATTTGGTGCCAGTCAAATTAATATCAACAGGTTGGCTGTGATCATGTGATGATATGAAGAAGATGGTTATGGCTCACCTGCGCTTGTGTTGAGTGCCCTGGTCATCAGTGCCCCTACAGTAATTCTTTGCATAACTTACATTCTTTGGTTATCACACAGTGTAATTCACATGTTGCATACTCAGTGGAACTGGATTTAGCTGGATGAGGTAGCAGGCTCCAGCTGTCACCTTGAGCGCCTGCTTGTGATAGTGTATATATCTGGTGTATGTCATTGCGTAGAACATTGGACGTTGACTCTTCTCCTTTTCCTCTGTTTATGCTGTTTTGGGGTTAGTGATTCACATACTTACCTCTTCTTTGGACGGTCTCTTCTGGAGGACGACTCGGCTGCTGGAGTGGTGCAACAGTACAGAGACTTACCTTGGACTTACCTTAATGTTAAATTATCACTTTATTTTCGTATAGTGACTACATTGGGTTGTTTGTTTGAATAATTTGTCAGATGAATATTGCCTGTGTAGTATTTCGTATTTTCGTTTATAGAATAATTACTAGGTGGAATTGTTGGATTTATATAATGATATAATATTAATTGCAAGTAATTACTAAGACTTAGCTATAACTGTTATTTAGTATATGATTGATTTCATAGTTATAGCATATGGTGTAAATTATCCAGCACACTGGCTACTGCAAGTGTCAGATTATTCTTCACTGGTGGCTGTAGCTTTTAGCAGTCTTCAACATCCTTATTATGTTCACTTTGACATCAGGTTGTGTACATTATGGATTGTCAGATTACTTTCAATATGTAGCTTATCATAAGTATTTTATTGATATGTAACTGTTGTAGGTACTTAGCTTTAACATCTACATATATTTCGATTGCAACTTTAAGTTAGGGCTTACAGTTGTATGAGTAATTTCCAATCAAGTCATAATATATGAACACTGTTAGCTGTGGCTTTGTACAGTGTTAACTTGAAGTTAATGGTGTTCTTATGTCTTCGTCTGTTGTAGTGGTAACTTACTTTTATAGCACCTTTAATATCCAGATATATGTCTGGTGGCAACTTTAAGTTAAGGCTCAAAGTAAAATGAGTAATTACCAATCACAGTCACATTATCTGATCCCTGTTGGCTGCAGTTATGTACAGTATTCTATTGTTCAGCTGATGGTGTTCTGATGTCTTCGTTTGTTTTAGTGGTTATCTACTTTTATAGCGCCATCTTTTATTCTTTGTACTCTCCTTAAGCCTGGTTCTTGTGCTTCAATTCTTATTATGTAATTTTAGTTCCTTCTTTCTACATGGTTAGTAATTTATACACAATGGGTGGGAAACGTCTATGCTTATTACTCATTTTTCATCATTTATTCAGTAATATCACTAACTTTTACACTTACCCGTTTTAAGAAGTTGTTTTATTGTGTAAGTGTTTTTTAAAGTTTAAAACTTTCATAAGTAATCCAGTGGCCCTGCGCTGGTGTATTGGCCCTAGTGGGCGTTAAGTGCTTACCATCCAAATAATTTCTGTGCTATATTCTGCAATTACTCTAGCTTCTGCTCAGGGCCACCCCTTTCATGCTTCATGCATTGTTTATTTGATATAATAATGTCTTCATGTAGGTTTCAATGTTTGTGTAAATTTGCATACATGTACACATTATGAATGAGTATTACTTGTCAGTAAAAATAACCTTTTAGTAGTCACATTTATATTATGTTATATATTTTAATAAATAATTTAATCCCAAGCTCATTTCTTCTTGTCTTGGGGGGTCCTGGGAATGAGGGTGCCACAAAACTGAGATCAGTGTATGATGATGTAAATGTTAAAACAGATACTAGTACTGCCAATGTTGAGGCAGGTGTGTTGTATCAAAATAAAAGTACATGTAACTTAAATGAAGAAGTGGTGTACAGTATCAAACAGAGTAGTGTGAACGCAGCCAATAGTGGGCTGGCTGATGAAAAAGACACTAATAATGAATTTTGTCCCATTTATGACACCAAATGGTCGGGTGCAGATGATAAATTTGCAAGTACGATCATGCATGTAAATTACAGAAACAAAAAAAACCTGATTTTGACAGTATTGACACCCCTATTTTTCAAAAATGGCGGGAACAAGATGGTTTTCAATTTGGTTTTGTACCATTGCAAGAACAAATCATGCCTGAATGCCAGGAAATTAATGACTGCAGTCATCTGTCCCTTCTTCGAATTCATAACATTGTCAAAAGTACTGGCAGACCGAATTTCCTTCAGGCCCGTGTCCCTGTTAATTCCCAATTAAAAGTTGAAGCCTGGGAGCAAGAACTAACCAAATATTGGGACCAACAATTATTGGAATTGATCCAATTCGGATTCCCTCTAGACTTCAAAAGGGGTTGTCATTTGGGCAAATTTTCAGGAAACCATAGTTCTGCAACTGATTTTCCACAAGATATCGAGGCATATATCACAGAAGAATTGTCCCATGGGGCGATATTGGGCCCTTTTGAGCATAACCCCATAGAAAATGGTCGTACTTCCCCCTTCATGACCCGTCATAAACCCAACTCAGAGCATCGCAGAGTCATAGTAGATCTCAGCTGGTCTCAGGGGTTGTCAGTATTCGCTGGCATTGACAAAACGCCGTATCTCGAGAGTGAGTTTTATCTCACCTTTCCCAGTGTAGATGATATTACGTCTGAGTTAAAGCATCTGGGCAGAGGGGCGTTCTTGTATAAAATAGACGTTAGTCGTGCGTTCAGACACGTTCGTGTGGATCCAGGCGACTATGATCTTCTAGGGCTTCAATGGAATGGCCATTACGTTGATACATGCGTGCCATTCGGAACGCGACATGGGAGCCAAATTTTTTCGAATTGGACGCCTGCTTGTCAGGCCTTGGGGGTCCATGTGGAAACTGCGTTTACCATCTCCCTATAAAAAAAGGTTACATGAATTAGACAATAGTCCATCTAGAAATGATAAATATATTGCTGGCGCTGTGTTTGTTTCATAATCAGTGGACTAGTAAGAAGGTTCCTATCCATTGTGACAATCAGGCAGTAGTTACAGTCCTTAACACTGGAAAGACACGTGATCCTTTTTTGGCTGCCTGTGCTCGAAACGTCGGGTGCGTCACAGCAGTTAATGATATAGATGCATGCTTCAGTCACATTAGTGGGGTTGACAATGTTGTCGCAGATATCCTCTCCAGGTGGCAGGGCACCTCACAACAAGTTCAATTATTGTATGAAAAAGTAAACAACCCAGTGTGGTTGGTTGTGTCAAAACAGTTATTGCAAATTGATCCTCTGTTATAACATAGCACATATATAGATTGTATGTCCCCTGTGCAGGGGCCTCTCTGGTTTTTAACCCAGATATTAGTTACTACACTTTGTGTTTCAGATAATGCGAACCTGGTGTCACTAACAGCCAGGGCCAATGAAAGAACGCATCAAGCCTTCCGTCCAAAGACCCGTCAGGCTTACTGCAGCATGTTTCACATATTTCTGGCTTTTTATATTGTAAATAAAGTATCAATGATGAATATCAGTGTCAAAGTGTTGTTGGCTTTCCTTGAATGTCTGGTATATAATAAATGTTCAGCGTGCGTCATTGCCAATTACATATCTGCCATCAGAGCCAATTTTGTGCTATATGAGTTGCCATTCTCGGTCCTGGATCATCCAAAAATCAAATATTTTCTGAAGTCGGTCAGGATCAATAGGCCCTTGGTGGTTAAATCACATAACATCATAGATATAACCTGGATTCAGGCCATTTCCTCTGCTTGTTCGGACCTTCAGTCTGGCAAAGTTTTCAGAGCCATTTTTTTGACTGGATTTTTCGCTTTTCTACGACTTTCAAACATTGCACCTCACTCCCTGAAGTCTTTTGATCAGGTGAAGATGTGTTCTTCTCCAAACAATTTGTAAAAATTCTCCTGAAATGGAGCAAAACCATGCAAACCAGGAACAAAGTTGTTTTCCTCTCACTTCCTAAACTATCTGATCACCTCATTTGTCCTTTTAGAGCACTGAAATCTCTGTTTAAAGCTTATCCCATGTCATCAGAGACTTCTCTTTTTCAAATCAACACATCTCAGGGTTCAAATCCTGTCACTGATTCCAATGTTAGAAAAACTCTTAAAAATATTAATATTAAGCTGGGCCTTAGCCCAGGTTTCTTTACTTTTCACGACTTTAGGAGGTCTGGGGCGACTTTTGCCTTTAATACCCATATTCCAATTCAGGATATAAAAAGTCACGGCACTTGGTCATCTGAGTATATTCAATCAGATCACACTTCAGGTGAAGTATTAGCTAGTGCTCTTGCTGCGTCTTTAAGCTCTAGGTGAATGCTGTGTCCTATCTTTGTTGGGCCTGAGGGTCGCTTATATTGTTCATATACAGGTTTAAAATTGCATAGTTGAAGCAAACACATATTTTATGTTCTTATTAGTAAACTTCATTAGTTTGACCCTCCAGGGTCCTTGTCTTGCAGTCACTGGGAGGTCAGGGTCACCTTAGTCAAAAATATGGTTTTTTTTGTTAAAATTCCCCAGTTGGCCACAGGTTGACTTGCCCTTCTGCCTCTCTTGCTGCAACACCAGGTCCTTGTGGGGTCACATCATAAATTGTTGTAAATTTAATTTTCTCACTGCAATGCATTAGTTAAACTTAACTTGGTGTTGTGTCATATGGAGATGGACGATGAACTCTAATGACCTAGTTGCATTAATTTACTTACTTATTTTAGCATTGCAGTTAACATATACATATTTAATTTACTATGAAAACTGTGTATCAATATTTTTAAACTGTAAATAATTTTAGTAGTAACTTGTATTTACACATTACTGTTAATTATAACATATACTATATATATAAATAAACAGTAACCACATTTGTTATCTTTCTGACTTGGGGGTAGGGACTGTCGCTTGGGTCGTCTAGGTGACCCAGGTGTCAGTCCTTCTCCCGGGTCAGGTTTGTGGGTAGTTGGGTACTGATAGTGTTCAGCATCCAGGCTGAGAAATGTAGTTTGGTGACCAGTCTAACACCCTTACATAATTATTGCATCATTTCTGGGGTTCTGGGCTCCCTGCCTGGTTCCCCAGTAACCAGGTAAACTTAGAGATCTTATTGGTCAAACATCTTAACCTCTGTGTTTTATTTCTAGGATTGTGTCACTTTGAAAATTTGTTTTCAAGGAGAAACATGAAAAGTTTCCCACCGTCCCTCCCTTTGCCTTGACCTCTCGAGGTCAAGTGACAGGTCAGGTCAAGGGTCGCTTACATTGTTCATATACAGGTTTAAAATTGCATAGTTGAAGCAAACACATATTTTATGTTCTTATTAATAAACTTCATTAGTTTGACCCTCCAGGGTCCTTGTCTTGCAGTCACTGGGAGGTCAGGGTCACCTTAGTCAAAAATATGTTTTTTTGTTAAAATTCCCCAGTTGGCCACAGGTTGACTTGCCCTTCTGCCTCTCTTGCTGCAACACCAGGTCCTTGTGGGGTCACATCATAAATTGTTGTAAATTTAATTTTCTCACTGCAATGCATTAGTTAAACTTAACTTGGTGTTGTGTCATTTGGAGATGGACGATGAACTCTAATGACCTAGTTGCATTAATTTACTTACTTATTTTAGCATTGCAGTTAACATATACATATTTAATTTACTATGAAAACTGTGTATCAATATTTTTAAACTGTAAATAATTTTAGTAGTAACTTGTATTTACACATTACTGTTAATTATAACATATACTATATATATAAATAAACAGTAACCACATTTGTTATCTTTCTGACTTGGGGGTAGGGACTGTCGCTTGGGTCGTCTAGGTGACCCAGGTGTCAGTCCTTCTCCCGGGTCAGGTTTGTGGGTAGTTGGGTACTGATAGTGTTCAGCATCCAGGCTGAGAAATGTAGTTTGGTGACCAGTCTAACACCCTTACATAATTATTGCATCATTTCTGGGGTTCTGGGCTCCCTGCCTGGTTCCCCAGTAACCAGGTAAACTTAGAGATCTTATTGGTCAAACATCTTAACCTCTGTGTTTTATTTCTAGGATTGTGTCACTTTGAAAATTTGTTTTCAAGGAGAAACATGAAAAGTTTCCCACCGTCCCTCCCTTTGCCTTGACCTCTCGAGGTCAAGTGACAGGTCAGGTCAAGGGTCGCTTACATTGTTCATATACAGATTTAAAATTGCATAGTTGAAGCAAACACATATTTTATGTTCTTATTAATAAACTTCATTAGTTTGACCCTCCAGGGTCCTTGTCTTGCAGTCACTGGGAGGTCAGGGTCACCTTAGTCAAAAATATGTTTTTTTGTTAAAATTCCCCAGTTTGCCACAGGTTGACTTGCCCTTCTGCCTCTCTTGCTGCAACACCAGGTCCTTGTGGGGTCACATCATAAATTGTTGTAAATTTTAATTTTTTCACTGCAATGCATTAGTTAAACTTGGTGTTGTGTCATATGGAGATGGACGATGAACTCTAATGATCTAGTTGCATTAATTTACTTAATTATTTTAGCCTTGCAGTTTACATATACATATTTAATTTACTATGAAAACTGTGTATCAATATTTTTAAACTCTAAATAATTTTAGTAGTAACTTGTATTTACACATTACTGTTAATTATAACATATACTATATGTATAAATAAACAGTACCTGCATTTGTTATCTTTTTGACTTGGGGGTAGGGACTGGTGACAATATGGGTGCAAATACATATTGTCAGGTCGATGCAGATAGTACTTTAAGTATTGACAACGAAGTAAATAATGCAGATGCACGGAAAAAACAGAATGGTCTGATAAAGTGATTAAAACAAAATACAAAAACTGGTGAGTTGGAAACTACTTTCAGCAGAGTAAAAAGTAATATACGAACCAATGAAAGCAGCTGTACTGTGACAAGAAAGATGAGTCAAAAAGTGAAAAATTCGGATCCAGGTCAGGATCCATGTAAAACAGGTATACAACATGAGTTAAGTAGTGGCCACACTGATCCGAATCAGGCCTGTGTTGTGGGTTTTGTCAGAAAAATCACAGAAAATCACAAGTTACGTGGTCGTCACATTGATCTGAATGAGAGCCCTGCTGTAGGATTTATCACTGGTAAAGATTTAACAGGTAATCATGAGTTCAGTAGTAGTCACACATATCCCAATGAGCGCTGTGCTGTGGGAACTATCTATCAATGGTAAGGACTTAACAGAAAATCACAATGCTCCAGTGGCTCCTACTTCTGACCCAGATGATCCATATCCATCCATTTACAAAAAGAGATCAAATAAAAGCTGCTTACCATATCCCAGATTTTCAGTTATGGAAAAGTCAAGTCTCTGATGCATTTGGATTTATACCTCAGAATCGACTGGTAGGCAAGAAAGACTTTGAAGCAAACAAATATATTGAATGTCTATTATTAGCTCATGAGAAGGTTAAGGCTTCTGGCAAATATAATTTTCAAAAGACAAAGATTCACATTCCTTCTCAATTCAAAATGGAAAAATGGAAAAAAAGTATCTTATCCAGTATTGGGACTGGCAGCTCATGTCTTTTCTCAAATTTGGTTTTCCATTGGATTTTAATAAGGTGGATGTCAGTCATGCTTTTCGCATATTAAGATTGACCCAAAAGACTATAATAAATTTGGACTTTTTGGTGGAACAACTACTTTGATTCTTGTCTGCCTTTTGGATTCAGTCATGGAGGTAATATTTTTTCAGCATGTAAGCGACGCTATTAGGTACATAATGTGTCAGTATGAACACAATGTTATCAGCTATTGTGATGATCTGATTGGATATGGCCTCCCTAGTAAAATTGATGCTAGTTTCAATACATTATGCAGTCTCCTCCAAGAGGTAGGTCTTACCATCAATGAAGCAAAATTGGTCCCTCCCAGCACCTCAGTCACGTGCCTTGACATCCTTATAATCACTATTGATGGCATAATATATGTTTCCCCCTAAAGAACTGCAAAAAATGTTTAAAAAAATAGTGCTGAATGGGCAGGTAAATCTCCTGCCATAAAGCATCAGCTTCAATCATTATTAGGATCCCTCCTCTATGTTACTAAGTGTATAAAAATGCTAGGCTCCTCCTTAATAGAATGCTCACCACACTCAGAAATGCCATAGATCCCTTCACAACAGATCTTAAATGGTTTCAGGAATTGTTGCCTCGTCTTAATGGGGTCTGCTTGTACAGCCATAGGCGAATCCAGGGTGTCGTTCAGGTTGACGCTAGTCTCCAAGATCTGGGAGGTTGTTGGGATAATCAAGTATACAAACTGACCATACCCATGGGTTATTCTTGGTTAGGAATAGTCCAGCTTGAAATGATAAATGTGTTCTTGGCCTTGAGAGTATGGGATAGCGAGTGGGCTTGTCACCAAGCCAAATTGGAATGTGATAATGAGGCTGTGGTGGCTGTGTTAATGCAAGGCAGAACCAGGGATCCTGTGTTGACAGCTTATGCCCATAATATCCGTATGATAGCCTCTTTTTTATATTGACCTGTTTGTGATACATGTCCCTGATGTAGACAACACAGTAGCTGATCTTCTGTCCAGGTGGGATCTCAACCCTTAAAGCCACCAGCTGCAAGCTCAACACATTCAAAACCCTAGATGGATCCATATAACAGAAGATATGCTGCAAATTGACTGGACAATATGATTTTGTTGTATTGTAGGTCTATCCGGGAAGGCTGCCTCTTGGGCTAACAAAGCCTTCACCAGGGCTAAAAATGGCTGTAGGCCCACTACCTAAAGGACTTATTCAGTAATATTTAAATTGTTACTGGGTTTCTGTGTGTTTATCGAAGTATCAACACGGCTGCTCTGCTGGCTTTTATGGAATTTTGGCTATAAATGGCTCCTCATATTCATCCATTGTCAACCTTGTTTCTGTCATTAAATCCATTTTAAACCTTCACAGTTTTCCCACCTCCATGTTTGACATGCCCAAAGTAAAAATGTTCATGCAATCAATGAAAATTCATAGACCTTTGACTTTTTCACAAAATCCATAATTAGTACTGATATGCCATCAGATGTTTTACGTATCTTGACTTATCAGCTTCCTATAAGGATTTCAAATCTGGTCCCTAATAGAATCTCTGACTTTGACCCTCCCGTCATTTAGCCATTGGGGACATCATTTTTGCCCTCAGGTGTCAGATTAATCATCAAGTGGTTGAAGACTATCCAATCCAGGGACAAAATGGTTTTGATTCCACTCTCCTGCCTTGGCCTTTCTCCCCTGTGCCCAGTGAGAGCTTTAAAAACTTTGTTACAAATTCCCCTTGGAATAGCAACATGCCCTTATTCAAAGTTAAGAAAACTTATCAATGGCAAATCCTGACTGTTTCTAAAATTCAGCACCATTTTCCTTGGTATTAAAATCCCTTAGTTTGGAGGATAGAGGCTTTATTTTCCACAGTTTCAGAAGATCTTGGACGTCATTTGCTTTTAATAAGCAGGTGGGTCTTCAGAACTTTAAGGTGCATGGAATCTGGTCTTCTGATGCAGTATGGAATTATTTAGTCTCTGATAAGTCAAATATCTCTCAGGTCCCTTTAGCCTTTCAACGACATCTTTATGTAAGTCCTACTCATATACTTTTACATTGAAATTTTTCATAGTATGATTTTACTAACCAGTAATATATTAACCTGTAATTTATTAACCACAAATGTAAATATTTATATATATTATGTGTATTATGTGATTTTTGTACTTTGGAGCAGTTAAATGGGTGGTTTAGAGCTTGTGTCTGGGTTGGGGTCACCTTAAACTATTAAGTAAATTGTGGGTCGACCTTATCGTGAAGTCTCTAATTGCTAAAATAGATCACTAATTATGACCTTGGTCAGGTCACCCCTTCTATATATATGTACATTCTCTCTTAAGATATGGTAGTAAATAGTTAGAAATAAAATATATTGTTAATGTGTCCTCTGTGTCTTTTCTCTACCTTTGTTGGGTGGCTTGGGAAACTGACAATATAATTTCAAAAAGATGAGAAATGGAAATAGCAAAAGCATATTTCTCAATGCAGTTCTGTACATAAATCACAAGGTCCTGAGTGGCCTAGTGATTAGCAGGTTTGGCATCTAACCGCAGACGGTCACCTCTGTGGAGTTGAAGTCCCACAAGTGACAATGCTGAGGACCTTTCCTAATATACCCCTGGCTGTTGAACGGGACATAAAACGCCAGCTTGGAACTTTGATCTACATAAACACCAGTGCATAAAATAATTATGTGTAAAATATCGTTGATTTGTGCAACTTGAATGTGGATCTTGTGGAATTTGAGTTACGGGGATATCATAACTATATCATACAAATGGACAGGCAAAAATATTAATAAAAATAATCAAACTGCTAACACTCTTGTTGCTTAACGTATGTGTCCAACTAAGTATTCTCTCAATAAAATTCTTCATTTTATTTGGACAAATCATCATAATGATGGGATCGGGCTAGAAGATCATTCAGTAAGAAATATCTCCACCAGCCAAGAGCTTCAAAAATGGGCAAAGCAGAAAAACTTAGAAGATGATCCTCTGGTTCAACTAAGAGACTTAGAATTAACCTTACATGAGGTACGGCAAAAGTTTGAATCACGGAAATGTAATATTTGTAACAAGATATTCACAGCTAAGAAAAATCTCCTAAGACATCAAAGGACAGCTCATGCAGAATCCTCTCATCAGTGTGGCATATGCAATGCTAAATTTGGACGAATAAACATCCTGCACAAACATGAAAAGACACATGAAAAAGAAAGTATAGAAAATTCAAACAAGTAGAGAAAGTTACAGGCTGAAGAAACTACAGAAAGTAAGAAATCCAAAATAAATGACCCTGAAAGAGTCTTATCTCCCAGTACATGTAATTGGTGTCATCATGAAAGAGTGTTAGTGGAGAACAAACCATTTTGTAATTTTTGTAAGCAACAAGGCAGAGAGTGTAAAACTTGTCATAGACCTGTACCTTCATATCTTTAGAATAGCACAACATGACATACCAATATTTGAAAGAAACAACAACATTTCCATCAATGTTTTTGGCTATGAAGAAGCTTAGGCAGGACACACTATAAAGGGGGAATATATTATTGCTACTATTGTCTTCATGGGTTTACTAACCAACAATTGTCAGAAAATCATATAGCTTTATGCAATGTACAAGGGGCTCAGAAAATTAGAATGCCCGAGCATAAATGGATTCATTTTAAAAACATTAAGAAAATGTTGAAAATGCCATTTGTTATATATGCAGATTTTGAAAGTTTTACAGAAAGGATAAAGGACTGTGATAGGAATCCATCTGAACCAGGTACCAGCAAATACCAGCATCACACTCCCTCTGGATTTTATTATAAAGTTGTGAGCACAGTAAGCAAGTACACTAAACCTGCAGTTGTTTACAGGGGAAGTGATGTGGTACAGACCTTCTTAGAAAAGATGTTGGAAGAAGAGTTGTACATTGCTTCAATATGGAAGGATGCTTAACCGATGGTTATTACGCTAACACAGGAACAAGACTTCAGAAATGCTGTTACCTGTCACATTTGTGGAGATGAACTGGGTGCAGACAGGGTGAGAGACCATGATCACCTCACTGGAGAATACCGCGGTGCAGCCCATAATGAATGCAACCTCAACTTTAAATATGTGGAGAACGAGAAAAAAATACTGTCCTACCAATTGTATTTCACAATTTACGAGGTTATGACGGTCACATCATAATGAGTGCAATTGGATCTTTCAAGAACAAAAAACTCACTTGTATACCAAATAACATGGAGAAATATGTTTTGTTTTCAATGGGTAATTTGAGATTTATTGATTCATTTCAATTTCTGAATGCATCCCTGAAAAAGCTGGTATCTAATTTAGCTGCTGATGGAATGAGTAAGTTTAAGCACCTGAAAACAGAATTTAAAAGTCATGAATTACTTATCCGAAAAGGAGTATATCCATATGATTATGTTGACAGCCCGGAAAAACTCT
Organism: Sabellastarte sp. h YS-2021; assembly: GCA_964017235.1. NCBI lineage: Eukaryota > Metazoa > Annelida > Polychaeta > Sabellida > Sabellidae > Sabellastarte > Sabellastarte sp. h YS-2021. Next base: position 12,006,006 of record OZ024932.1, on the reverse strand, counting down.
GTGATACAAGGTTACCTCCCAGAGAAGCTTTCTTTAGTCAACTTTCTCAGCAGGATATAATGGAACAAGACTATCAACATGCACACTAAATTTTGCAATTATTCCAGTGTAATACTCTTGGTGATTATCATGATATTTACATCAAGACAGATGTCCTAATACTGGCTGATGTCTTTGAAAACTTTCGAATTCTTTGTCTTGAAACATACAAGTTAGATCCAGCTCACTATTTTACTTCACCAGGATTATCATGGGATGCAATGCTGAAATACACTAAAGTTAATTTGCAACTTATTGAAGATGTGGATATGTATCTCATGATTGAGTCAGGATTGCGAGATGGTATTTCAATGATTAGCAACAAATATGCTAAAGCCAACAATCTGTATGTTGAAGATTATAATTTAGCTACTTGTGCCAGAAATCTCTGGCTAATCGCAGCACTGTATAATATTGATTTCATATTTTCCCATATCCCCGGGGTTGAAAACACTGTGGCAGACCTCCTGTCACGTTGGAACAATGATTCATACCAAATACAAAAATTACATAAATTAGTACATCACCCTATATGGATAGATACATAGACCTCACCCTCCTTAATCATGTTATATAATGCTTCACCAGTTGTAATCTATTTTCAGATGTTAAAGGCCCTGCAGCCCAGCTGGCCACCTCAGCAGCAGCCAGATTAGTCCATGGCTTCAGGCCTTCCACTCTCAGACAATACACTCGCATGTGGTCTGACTTCCAGGCCTTCCTGGTGGCAGCTGGGCTGCTTACCCCTAAGGTAAATACACACATCCTTCTGGCCTTTATGGAATATCTACATGAAAATTCTCAGTCAAAATCCCATATAGCTAATTACATATCTGCAATCAGGGCTTTTCATATTATATATGCCCTTCCTACTGACCCCTTCAAGGATGAGCGTTTGTCTCTTTTCCTCAAGTCCATCCAAATTTCTGCACATTTAAACTTTAAAAGTCAGCAACTCATTAATATTGACATGCTCCAAGCCATCATTCATCAGTCAAATTCCATGGAATACCCCTTAGTTTTCAAAGCATTGTACCTCACATGTTTCTTTTCATTTCTGAGACTCTCCAATATTCTCCCACATTCTGTCCATTCCTTTGATTTTACCAGACAACTAGCTCGTGGAGACTTCATATCCCACCAACAAAGTGGCCTTTTACTTATAAAATTGTCAAAAACCATTCAGAACCGTAGGGATACCGTTACTCTTCCCCTCCCCTTTTTAGGTTCCTCCCACCTGTGCCCCATATCTGCCCTTGCAGCCATGATCCAGGCCATTCCAGCCTCTCCCAATGACCCGTTATTCATCTTGCCTCGCAAGAGTGGTCCCACACCCCTTACTGATTCTGTGGCCAGGAAACATCTTAAAACCATATCACTAGCTTTGGCCTTAACTCCCCCCTCACATTCCATGCTTTTCGCAAGGCTGGAGCTTCTTGGGCTTTCCACAATGGCGTTCCCTTAGAATTTATTAAGAAACATGGAACCTGGAAATCCGACGCCATTCATACATACTTATTATCTTCCCCCTCGTTTTCATCCCCAGTGTCCCAAGCTTTTGCCTCTTCCCTTTACTCATAACTCCTTCCTACCTCCTACTTGGCACTTGGGTGTTTCTCATTTCTAAATTATACACTTTCCAGCCACTTTTATCATTTGGCTTACTTCTATGTGGCTGGACTTTACTCCACCTCTCATATGTAAACAAAGTACTCTCACACTTTCTAAATTCAACAATCATTCACTCTAATCTGGGCCATACTTTTTATTTTTGGTTTACTGTTACACAGTATGGCTTTCCTCCAGGGGTGGAGTTTCCCTTCGTCATTCCATAGTATATATATAATCCACATCTTTCACCCTTTCCTTTGTCCATGGGGTCTCAGTTATATACGTGTACCACTTTAATTAGATACACTCTTCCCACTGGTTGCATGTTCCCACTCTTTGGGGTTTCCACCCATGTCAGTGGCCATGCCACTTTGGGGTCCCCTTTCACCTCTCGGGGTCGAACCAAATTGCTCGACCTTGAGTCAATCTCATTTCACTTCACCTTGTGTGGTGACCCCATTCTTTTCAAGGTCAAGTCGAATTGACCTCCTTGAACAAAATTTATTTCATTTTGTATTCTCCTGGGTCCCTGCAATCAGTGGCGTTGTAAAGCAAGTTCAGCAATGTATGTTTTAAAATTAAATAGTAAAATGTCAGAATATAATGTGCATAAAAAATATCATTGGGTAGATTGAATAGATATTTAAACCCATGCATTTGTTTTATTGTCTTGGGGGGACATACTGGGGACTGTTTGGTCCTGCATGTGGGTGCCGGGCAGATCAGTCCTAAGGGAGTCCTATTATCGTGATTATGGCCAAGTTTAGCTTTTACCAATAAGGTTTTGTTTCCTGTAATTTCATTGGGTGATTCATTTACCACGTGGGTATTTGCCCTTCTCTCTGCCATTTGAAATCTGGAGGGCAAGGAGGTGACATTGGAAAACAAGAAATTTTTTACCCTCCCACATGTTCCCTCCCCATGTATTGTATTGCTTAATGTATGTATGTATCGTGTAATGGAACAGAATACTGCTGTGTTTCTCTGTTTCAGAGCATCAATTTTTGTATAATGGATGTTGATCACTACATCACAGAGTTCAAGCTGTTTACAGCACCTCCCTTTCCCCTGGGTTTTAAAGTTGGGTCAAGGATGACCGCCGCCCAGGTGCAAAAGAGACACAATAGTTATGTGTAAGGTTTTTCTGTCAGCTGATTCTAGTCCCCTCCGGGCTAGGCCATGTTATTGTGAGAAGTTTCACGATTCGCATATGGAGGTGCCGCAGCTTGTGTCACAGTATGCTATATTGCAGCGGGTGTTGGGTAGTCGCCTGCCGATGTCTCCGTTGGAGCCACCTTGCCTTCTGTGAACTCTGTGTAACGTGCATATTATTGCTACTCATGTGCAGCGTATAATTCAATTATATATGTATCTATCACTATTAGTAGTATTTCTGAGATTAACATATTTTATTTTGTATCAGTATCACTATAAGCAACATGATCAACCATATACAATGTAATATATACATATGTTTACAAGTTTGCATTTACATATTCGTTTAGTCGTATTTTATGTCTTTTACTTGTGTCTTTTATGTCTTTTTATGCCTTTTATCCTCAATCTACCTTTTTCTGACATGGATTGATAGGCCTTACAGTTTGTGTGATCTATGAGCTGATCTTGTTAGTAGGGGGCCGTAATGCTCGGTCACTTTGGTTGTATATACTTGAGCTAGACAGGCTACACAGGTCATCTTTCCTCTGATCTTGCTAGTGTATCTTTATAACTAACTCAAATCGCACCTAACCCGTGCAGTATAATTCATGGTCTTTGGGTATGGGCGTATACCACAGGGGTGGGGTGCTTCTCATTTCTAAATTATACACTTTCCAGCCACTTTTATCATTTGGCTTACTTCTATGTGGCTGGACTTTACTCCACCTCTCATATGTAAACAAAGTACTCTCACACTTTCTAAATTCAACAATCATTCACTCTAATCTGGGCCATACTTTTTATGTTTGGTTTACTGTTACACAGTATGGCTTTCCTCCAGGGGTGGAGTTTCCCTTCGTCATTCCATAGTATATATATAATCCACATCTTTCACCCTTTCCTTTGTCCATGGGGTCTCAGTTATATACGTGTACCACTTTAATTAGATACACTCTTACTACTATAGGGTCTGTATAGGGTGCAGATCAATATTTGAGGGGGGGTAAAATGGGGGTGAATTTATAGGTTGCAGATCAATGGGGGAGGGGGGATTTGCGGGTTGAAGTGTGGTGACACGTGTATTGGTTTATGGGATTAAGGGGTTTTATAATTTATAGGTTGCAGGTAAATGGGGGAGGGGTTTTTTGGGGGGGAAGCAAGTGTGGTGGCATGTGTGTTTTGACTGAGGGATTGAGGAGAAGGAAATTGTGAGACTGAGGACATGCTGAGGACATGCTCCCCCTCCCACAATGGTGCGGAGCACCATTGGGGGTTTGAACTTTGTTGTGCCTTTTATTTGAAATTATCCCTGTGTATTTTTTTCTGGTTAAAATCTATTTCCAAAGCATATTGTGAATCCTTGTTTTCACTGCTTTTAAATCATTTTATCGCTTTAACCATAAAACATCAGAATATTTTTATGAAAACCAAGATATTCTTTTTTTTTAATTATTTGTCCAATTTATAACCTTTTTCTTTCTTGAGTCATTTCATAATTATCAGAATAAGTTATAAAATTCTAATTATTCTTTTTTCAACTGATTCAACCAAATAACTTTTTTTCCTGAGAAAAAAAAACAGCACATCCTTACTGGTTGAGTTCCAAGCATGAAATGAAACACCAGACTGGCTTATTGACAGAAATTATTATGAGCCCACCCAATTGATTAACACCCTCACTTATTGATCTGCAACCTATAAATTTCCACCAGAATCTCAACACCTGTGTCCTCTTTAGTTTTGAATTTCAAAAGCCTCTCACATTAATTGAGGTTTGATCAAGAAAGGGGTGGGGGGATTTAATATGAGAGGATTATTGAGCATTTAACTCAGATAAAAGACACACTTGTTTAACTTACTGTGTGCTTTGTTTACAGCTAAGGGATCTTTTTACTGTATTTGAGGAGGGGGTAAAATGGGGGTGAATTTATAGGTTGCAGATCAATGGGGGAGGGGGGATTTGCGGGTTGAAGTGTGGTGACACGTGTATTGGTTTATGGGATTAAGGGGTTTTATAATTTATAGGTTGCAGATTAATGGGTCACAGATGTATTGGTTTTTATCTGTGTTGTTGAGGGTTTAAAATTTACAGGTTGCAGGAATTGAATTAGTCATTGATTTATTAATGAGCAACCTATAAATTCTAATATTTTACTGGTTGAATCAAATTTAGGTATCGATTTTGCCAGTATATAAGATTCCGTTTTGCTTTGGGGAAAGCCAAACATTTTTCTGATCTTCAAAGATAGACACTATGGAGAAAAAACAACTTCAGTGTATTTTGGAAGACAGTAAATTCGATGGCGGAAAATATTTAAGAATTAAAAAAGGGAGTAGATTCATTTGTCTCCCTATGAAAGCAATAAACATTTTGATTGAAAATATATCCCAGATAAGTGAAGCTGTGAAGAATGGTTTGCCATACTCAGTCAAACTAAGTGACGCAATCGATGTGGAGGTTACTCTGTTCAAAGGAATTGCTTACGTTGTTTTCAAGAAAGGAACTTTTTACATAAATGCTGCATTTGAGGAATGGCGTATCGTCGAAGAATCTATTCCAGATAGTTTTTTCCCCAGGGTTTGCGGATTTGTCTATACTCCAAAAGATGCGAGGGTAGAAATCTTCCAAGTCATTTGTGATGGGGCTTTTCCAAAGTCTTTCAACACAGAGGAGGGTGCCAAGTCTTACGTGAGTTCCTTGCCAGGTGTCTGTACAGTAGTTAAGAAAACAGTGACTGCTCCGGATGGAAATTCAATGGTTCACAATGCAAAAGCGTACCTGATGCGTAATAAACTGAAAAACCTACTGAAAGAAGTCTGCTACGGGTGCCAATACGATCGCCCCAGTCAAATCGAACACTCCTGCTTGGAATCGTTGGAAGACTCTGTGGATTACGGGAAGTTTGAAACTGGCTCCGATGAGTTGAAAGACTTTTTAAATAAAGTGATGGATAAATTGCAGATGTCATCATTCAGGGGGTTCATATTGGATCATAAACCGAATGAGGGAAAAGTTCTTGCAGCTCTAAAGGAAGACAATATGCCAGAAATCTGGACAGAGTTATTTAACGAAATTTGTTTTGCATAAAAGCGATATGTAAATTGGAATTTGTACTGGTAATTGTGAAAAATGGTGGTGAAAGTTATTATTATTATTTGTGTAATGAAAATAAATCGGATATAGAAATAACAAGCCTTTTTTTTTTCATTCAAAATCTAGACTTTCCTGGTCCCCGGTAGTTTAAACTACCTATTATTCACTCAGCGGTGAGGGTTTCATGAAGGGAGTCCAACCTTCACTCATTGTCGCCAGGATACTATACTCCGTCCATCTTGTAGCACTGTAACGTTGACTAATTTTTCTCCAAATTTAGCCTGACCAAAACTTAAACCAGCACTGGCACACTCTTCTACGGAGTTGTAGCTTCTCTTGCTTGGTAAATGGTTTATATGTTCGATGACGAATGTATACTTCTCACATTTGTCCTTTGTTTGACTATCCATTTTTTTTCAGTTTTTTTATTTTATAATTTTTTTATGCTTCACCATGGGTTTTAAGCAGCCTTTATAAAATCTCCAGCTCTAACAATGTCGGGTTCACAATATCGTCTATAACGCGCTCACTCGTAATGCCAGTTATGACTACCTTACCAGTCCTATAAACTGTAAAGTGTACTCTTTTTCTTTTTATATTCAGAGCGTGATATATCTCTGGTTCGTATGTGGCCCCTGGCAGTTTCATCATTTTAAAGTAATTTACTTCATTGGTCAAATTGTAGACTGCTGAATGCGTCGCTATCTTCACTTTGTTTAATGATACAGGATAACCCATTTTAAACAGTATTCTGGCATATTTTCGCATCTGTTTCTTATTCCCATGGCAAATCATTTTTCCAGTACTATACAACATACAACTACACCTAATTTTTTTGTGATGCCAATTAATGACATCGAATGGTTTTGTTTTGTACACAACATCTCTACTATTTACAGCAATATGTCTCAGATCTAGTGGGCAACCTAGATCTCCATAAATCACTGTATGAGTTATGCTCGCCATGGCAGCTTGTGTCTAAATGAATGTTAATCGTTCACTACAAGTCTTTATAACCCATCATACTTCACACAGGAAAAATCGATCGTTCCTCGGCTCCATTAAAACTAGATTTTTTATTCGCTTCCTTAATGCGTATATTTCTTTTACTTTTTATTATGCAAGCGCATGCGGAAACAAAAGTAAACCCAAAGGGGATAAATATTATAGCGTATATCAGTTTGAATAATTCTACGTGTTCTGGCATAAAATAATCTGCATCTATACCATAGTACACAGTATTGGGTATGGTATGACAATCTGTGTCCACATAGACGTTTTTATTTTCGATACTAAAATTACAATCTAATTTACTATTTTCCCTGAGAGTAACCCATTCTAAACTTGGCCATTCTTTTAACGAAGGCATATCAGTGATATTTGTCGAAAGAATGTCCAAAAATAGCGCGTCATTTTTAACTTCATCGGAAAATGTCGGTATTTGATTAATATTCATCCCAGCACATAAAATTATGCCCAAATCCAACTGACATAGACACACCGGAGGCGTACCACAGGGTTCGGCTAGAGCTGTACCGAGTACACATATAATGACAAAGATCAACATTTTGTTTTGTTATTTTTTGGTCAAACTAGTCTAGCTTTTATAATCTAATATCACATTTCTACTGGCATTAACGGTTGCCATTGCCGGAAATTTTGCATATACTATTGCTGTGACATTCTCTTGCAATGGCTTGGCAAATTTGACTTTGACCCTAACATTACCGTGTTTTTCTCTAGAATACAGATCGCCACCAGTTTGGCTTTGCAAGTTAAAAAAAAACAGAGAGTACCCACTCGGAAAATCTTTCATGGAAATGATACAAGACTTTCTATATCCACCACCGAATAAGTTCAAATAGGAACTAGTATACTCCCCTTCTTGAAAATTTGGCTGAAGGGCCTCCGACGGAGCTGACATTCCATCAATAGTAACTTCTAAGAAATTAATGTGGTAATGTTGGAAATTAAATGGGTTTTTATTGTAATTACCATTAAAAGCTTCAGTGCTGCAGAGCGCCAATATAATAACATTTGGCACACTACCACGATGCACATCCTCAACACACCAATCATAATTGCCTTTTGATACGCTGTAGGTTTTAATATCCGACCGCCAAAAAGGGTACAAAGCTGGTTGCATCTTCAGGATTTCATTCTGAGCAATGAGAACTTCTGGCTTAACCTTAACTCTACACACTTTAAGAACCGCATCCTCAATATGAAGCTTGTATTCCTTATTTCCATCAGCTGTTAACCGAAAGCAGTTTTCGTTTTGAATCATCTTTATGCGTATCGCAACTCCATTCACAATTAGTCTGTCTTGTTGGCAAATGTCCACTCTTATACCTCCTTCTAAGGTTAGTATCTGACTTTGGTTTGTGTGTAACATTCTGTTGTAATGGCCCAAATTGCCTCCGTTGAGTCCGGCTTCATCCATTGCACCAGCAGTATCTTTGTAAAATAATTCGCTTTGGAGTCTCGATGCGCATTCATCATCTGTACTGTTCAGTAGTACATCTATGTAAGCTTTGTAAGGGTGATTCGATCCAACGCTAGTCGTTATCAATTTCTGATTCAAAGATACATCCATCTGGGAAAAGAGAGAGCTCAGCCCTAAATTAACTAGCGCTACTTGATCATCCTCAGTTAGATCACTCCCATCCTTATGAGTTACTCTCACTTTAACTTGTAGCAAAGTTTTCCCGAGATCTGTGTAGATAGTGGCATTACTAGGTATATCAAAAGATAAAGGAGAATCTTTCTTGGGAATAACATCTGGTGCAAAATGCACCCAATCAATGCTTTCAACTGCAGTCTCTACCAGAGGCTTCTCGAAAAGAGCTAGATTAGAACAATGCACATCCATTATGAAAAAAAATCTGGTTTTCTTCCTTTCTTCAGAGCAAAGGAGGCCTTCTTTTTCTTCTGTGTAGGTTTTCTTTTACTATTTTTCCTATTCAGTTTCCTTTTAACTGTGGCCTTTTTTCTAACAGCCTTTCGCTTTTTTTGTCCAGTCCGCCTTTTTACTGCTTTTATAACTTTCACCTGGTCTTTTGCCATTTCTACAGCCTGTTCGGTAGGGGCCACCATTTTTAGAGTATAATACTTCCTTCTCTTTGAAACCTTACCTTCGGACATGTTCATGAAATGTTGTTTCCAGCCCGTCTCAGACATAAAGTACAGTAAAAGTCTTGAACTACTTGCTCTTTCATAAAACAATCCTTCAAGTATATTCTAATAGTGGAAAACTCTAGTTTAGCCACCTTTATAAAGTTAGGATGGGATAAAGTGTCAACTTTTGTATCTAGCCTCCTTAAAACTGGTGATAAAGCCCCAAATACATAACTATCCTCACAAATATCGCTAAACACGTATATCGGATCCTTACTAGAAGTTTTAATTCTATGTTCTGTCAGGGCCACCTCCCAGCATCCTTCTAATGAGACCGGTTTCGGAAGATTAATAATAAAATTATTTGGTTTATTCTGACTATTTAAATGGACAGAGTCACGCCAATTGAGATAATAGTAAGTCATCTTTCATATGTTTTCTATATCGCTAGCTTTGACCCAAGAATCAAACTTTTTGGGCCAGTGTAACCACCTCACGAGATATTCTTTAGGTTTGCCTTTGGGCCTTTTAGTTCTTAGAATTTTCTCAATCTTCCACAACTTGTCTTCTTTCAGGGAAACCTTTTGCAGCTCCGAGTGGTAAAAACTTCCTTTTATATCTTCGGACAGGAAGTCAACTAGTTTGTATATGGGAATACCGTCCCTCCTAGCTCTCTTACTTATCTTGAATATTTCCGAAGACCATTTTTGGTGAAATTCCTTAGTAAAGGGGTTTTTGAGGCCAGTAATTCTTACCGTGTCACCCGCTTTAAATTTAAACCTGGTAGACTTTGGTTCAGATATTTTATGAGGTTTTACATTTTTAGTCTTTGGCCAATACATATACCACCAAAGACCTCTTTCGTTCGATTTATTAACTTCGCTTGGGGCCATACAAATTGTGCTGTGAAAACTTTGGTTGTAGCTGGAAACTAGATCTGGTAACTTTTCGATATACCTTTCTTTTTGAGTGTAACTTAGGTAGCGGTAGATCGAGTTTTTTAGTGTTCTGATACACCTCTCAGCATAATTAGCCTTTCCTTCATTTTGAGTGACAAAATGGTGTATACCTAGATCTTTAAACAGTTTTAAAAGCTGTCCTTTAAATTCTGAGCCTTTGTCCGAGCGGGCCAGTTTTGGCCGTCTGCCTTCAGCGAATATACTTTTGAATGCTTTTACTACTTCGGACACTGTTTTGTTCTTTAGCGGACGCACAAAAATGTATTTTGAAAATATATCAATGACTAACAGCAGATACTTTACACTGTCATTCTTTTTGGCCAATGCAGACATATCCATCAAATCAAAGTCCCACTGATCATCGATGCCATTAACTACGACCCTGTTTCTTGCAAATTTTCTACGCAAAGGTCTATGTATACTGTAGACTTCTTGATTTTGTAGCCATTTTCGAATGCGATTTAAACTTATGTTAAACCTCCCTTCATTTTTTACTTCTTGAAATAGTTTGTTGGGTCCGGCAAAACTGGCTGGGTGGGCGGGGTCGTAATAAATGGTTGACAAGTATTCTTCCCACTCAGTCATAATTTCAACCAGTCTTTTGTTTTATTAATAGGTAAATTTGTCTTTTGCTGCTGAATTAATCCTTTAGGCGCATTGAGCTCTTTCAAGAAGTCTTGAAATATTTCATAGTCTTTTGGTGGATATTTTCCATATTTCCTCACACTATATCGTACTAAATCGGCAATATGAGTTTCTGGGTAAATTTCACCCCGAATCACCATTTCACCTTTATCGGTCCACGAAATACTATCCTTTATATATTCCAATATCATTTTTGCCTTACTTCTAAATTTCTTTGGAATAGTCTGAATTATCACGTCATCATTTATTTGTTTTGTTTGCCCGTCATTACATTTTTCTGGCGTATAGGGTACCAACACCATTTTGTTTACAGAATTCATAGTCTTATTATGACTGATTTGGCGGATGAAAGCTATAACTTGATTGAATTGCTATTTCGTCCCAATTTACACCTGCTAATTCTATTGGCAACCAACTCCCTGTAAAAAACTTTGTAGCGTCTTAATTTGTTTTTCAGTGCCTTGTCCACTGGTACATTACCCTGTAACAAATTTGTTGCGACCTCTCTTAGACCCAAAACCTGTGCTTTAGACGCGTGCTGCAACAAAAACTTAAGCTGTTTCTTATTGGCCTCGCTCAGAAAAAGTAGGAAATATTTACTCTTCTCAGCCATTATTATTATAAGCTAGTGGAGGTTACCCCTTTTATAAATTCTTTGGGATATACACCCAAGGATCTTCCCCTGGGAATATTCTACTTCTCATTCGATAGGTATTATCTCCGTGTGCTGTAAGATCTAAAACTAGGTATCCATAAGCTTGTTTTGTAGCATCTTTATACGATTCGACCAATGCCATACCATTACCCGGGAAAAGTTGCTTACCAAGTGACACTATCTGTTGTCCGTCTCTCATATTTCGAAACAAAATTAAATAATGCGTATTTAGTGCAATTGTTCTGGCACACTTTCCCTGCTGAAAACAGTTGTGAGTCAAAAATAAGACGCTCAATTTTAAATGATGTGCCCCTTGGGTAAACAGTCTCTGCATTTCTACGTCTTTCACTACCGAATCCATTAAGTCGTCCAAAACTATGGCACAGTGGTTATAACCTCTGCTAAAACTTTCAAGATTATCCGGTAAACCCTTATGAAATGTGATATTAGGAATTTGGTTTTTCATTTCATTAAAAAGCTCTTGCTCAGCCCCATAGCAGTAGAGAACCTTTTCCACTGGAGAGGAAAACATGACGTCTTTGTTTTTAAGCAAGCGAAATACAAAAGTTGTTTTCCCAGATTTTGTGGCCCCAGCAATCGTAAAAGTAGAACAAGCCTCAAAAGGTAGTGGCACCATGGTTGTAAAGACATTACTTTTTAATTGCTTTTATAAAGAATTCGGGTTTTCCAGTCCCCTAGAGATACCAAAGTGGGGAATAAATTCAATTTGTTGTACATTATTTTCACATGAACTAAAAACATCCAATGCAAATGGGTAGTTTGAGATGGAAAAAAGAGTGTTCAAGTGTCATGTAGGCACTATTTTATGGAAAATATGAAAATATGAAACTATATGGCAAAAGAAAGCAGCATTGAGAAATTGTTTTGCTTTTTAAACAGATAAAATGCATATTTTAAAAAAATAATTGGTGCAGAACTAATGCATGTAGTTTTGAACATGCCCCAAGTTTAAACATTCTTCAATAACTGGTATGCATATGACAAATATGTCAGAATAATTAGCTTTAAATATTGATGCCCAAATTATTGGTAGAATTTACTTGCCATCTGCAAAAAAAAAAATATGTGTAAATTGTTACAATAAGTGTTTCTGACAACATTGGATATCTTGGTTCTTATGTAAATAATGACAATCAAAGGAATTTATTCACTACAATGTTATCCCTATATTATCCGCTCTAAAGGCGGGGGTTTCATAGAGGGACCCACCTCTACTCATTGTAGCTGGAAGTTTAGTAGCCATAAGGTCTGGTGTCAAAATTTTCACTCAGCGCTCTTTTGGTATATACAACCCTGTACTTTTTTCTGACATCTTTATTGTAGATTTTTTGCTTAAGTAAATCTCTTCTGATTTGATTAGGATACAATGCACATGTATTCGTGGTGCCGCCATGCAAGTACCAGGCAAACACCTCTTCTTTCATCTTTTCAAAATTCAATTCTTTTGAAATTTCATGATTCAGGGTGAATCCCTTTATTGTGCACTTTGTTTCTCCATTATCGAGTTTGAAGGAATAATTTTTTGGACCAGCTGAGACGAATTCAACAATATGATGGCCTTGTAATTCATCGGTCAATTCACCCAAATAATCACCGGTTTTAATTGTGTCCTGGTTTTCATCTGTTTTATATATGACCGAATCCGTATCAAAATATAATACCGACTGACCCAAATGCTGCAAGACATCGTAGAGCCTCAATCTGGCATGGGCAGTGGTGAAAGATGCAAGAATTACATTCGTTTGCATGTTTGTTGGCACAAATTCTTCCACATTCTCGAACTCTAACTGCACCATGTCATCATTCAAAATGTGCCAGTCAGCAATTTTTAGGGTAGGGTTTGCCAGCTTGCGGAAAAATTCTGCCTCATCGGTGGTGATCACAATTTTTTTCATGTTTGATCTCTGCGCTAGCTTTCCCCAAAAACTGAAAACAAAAAAACAAAAAAAAAAAATTACGACTAAAAGAAAATAACTGACCATTAGGAGTATTACTAAATATGCGTACTTTAACGGTATAGCAATTAAATCATTACCTGTTGAGGCATAATTTGGCGAGGGATCTCAGGCCTGGATTTTTCTCCACCAGATGACCCTCTAGCTCAACCCCTTCTTTTTCTTTGTAGTTGGCGAGATATTGGGCTTGTTTCGCCTCATCTCCCTGACACCACTCTGGCCACCCTGAAGCCATCTGTTTGATTTTCAGGAACTGGTTCACGTATCCAGAGAAGAGACCAGAAGAACCAGTGCTTGGGTCAAACTTTGAAGTATTCTCCCAGTGGTATACTTCGTATATTTTTACAATTTGGTACCCCATTTCAAGCGCTTTAACCAGTTCAATGGTTGTCCAGGTTCCTAGAATCATCCTTTTTTCTGGGTGGCATTGACAAGGCTGTTGGTTTTGTTCATCGGCACAAGATTTACACAGGGGAAACAGGAGCTTTCCATTGTTGCGATATGGCAGCACCGGGTGATACAATGATCTGGGAGGTAGCACTTTGACCTTAGCCAGCCCAAAGTACTCTGCTATACCCCGAAAATTCTCCAGGATGACTTCTGGATGCCCGATTGGGTACTCATCGTACTTGTTCACTGTTGGGTACAGAGAAGTGAAATCAACATACTTGATTTTTTCTCCAGGTCCAACTTTGTGATACAGCTTCACTGCATTTGTGCGTCCACCAAAAAATGTGTCCCTGGGTTCTAACCTGGTTTGAACATCCAGTTCTATGGCAAAGGCAATCAAGGCTGGGTTTGTTTTAAGTGCCATGTTAAAGTCATGCTCCCACATACACACATATTCGTACCCCATTGAGATTAAGTCAGCTTTTTTCTGCTGTGTCATAGCATATCTCTGACTGAAAGTTTGGTTAAAATGAGGGTGAACAATATCTGCGTTGTAGCACCTAGGACAACCATGGAAGAAACACCCATTAAACTCCATCACAGTTTTTTGCCCGGTACTAGGATCTTCGAAATACCCATCTACTTTATAAATACCCCCATCTGGTTTCCTAATTTTAAATTCACCACCATTTAAAGCATGCCTGATAGCTACACCCCTCTGCCGACTCTCCCACTCTAACCACTGGATTGAAGTCTTGCTAATGTTATCACAAACCCCGTACCCACCAGCCGGTATCACCCCTATATCTGACCCTTTAAACGTTGTGTTTTCAACATCAGAATTCTCTACTACGCACCAATCAGACCCCTTCTTAACTCTGATTTTGTCATTAAGTCTCTTAGCCTCCCTAACTGTTGTCTCGCCTTTAAGTTTCACTTCGAGAGTTTCCTCTAAATGTAGGCTTCTGTATACACCCATACACACGGATGCTATGGTGCAAAATGAAAATGGGTCAACACCATTTTTGATTGAATGGACAAGAGCATTTGTTTCTGGGTCAAGTTTGGTTTCAGCGGTACCCGTTATGGACAATAAAAGATGCCTGAATTTCATACAGGCTCTGCGCAAAATGTCAACATCCGACACGCAATATTCTTTTATTTCCTTTTGAAAGTCAAAAGCCCCCTCCAAATTTGAATACCATTCGAGAAAATTGTTCTGTCTTTCTCACTCATTCCTTGAATCCCATACATTTCTGGGGAAGGATATTGCCCGACATAGTTTTGATTTTCCAGAGTATTAAAATAGTGTGGAAAATAACCTTTTTTCAATTCAGTTAAGCCAAAAGCTTTTGGGAGACAAGACAGACGCATCGGCATAAAGTTCAATGAATCCAACACTCGTATATCGAGGCCCCTCTTGATGTGCATATACATAATTTTTGATCCATTAAAGATCACTTTTGGAGTAATGCTATTTTCTGTGAGATATGACAACAAAAAGTACCCATCGTATCCCCTAGCATTGTGGGCCAGAACAGTAGATCCCTTTCTTTGCTTTTGAAAAAGCCACTTTCCCACAAGATGAGAAGTATTTTCCCCTTTAAATACAATTTGTCTTTTACCACAACCATTACAGGCTTTCTTGGCAAATTCCCCGCTTTTAGAGTCCCACTTATCGCATTTGAGACACCGATCTCCGCAGGATTGACATACCGAATCATCGGTCAGATCTTGATTTTCACACACCTGACATACTGTCTGAATGACTGCAAAGTTTGGGACATGAACCCCCGTATTTTGGATGCACTCAAAATCTAAAAATACGAACTTATTTTTCTGTGGCTTTGGAGGTAGAGCTGGTAGGTGACAAAAGTGATTGCCCATAAAATTTTGAAGGCAGAATTTACACTTCCACTCACCGCAAATATGGGCTTCCTTCGTGTCTTTTGTCAAATCGATGACTTTTTTACAAATCTTGCACACCCATCTGGTATTGCAAGGCGAAGGAATTACTTTATGCAGAGATTTTTTCTTCTCTTGTTTGTGTCGGACAAAACATTCTAATGAACGGCAAACGGATTGACAAGAACGACAAGTCATTGGTGTTGATTTTACACAAGATATAGATTGACAAGTCTGACAAGTATGGGTACAATGGTGATTGCTAATGGAATTAAAACCCTGAAAACATTTTGAACAGAAGTAGGACATGGCAAGCATACCCTTAAAGTGACCGTTGTCCCCAGACCTGGTATAATACAGGTAAACCCGCTTATCACCAACTGGTCGCAAAGTGTCCGGGTACATGACTTTGTTGTTTAAATGGGCCGCAAAAACAACAACATGAATGTTTAATACTTGTTCAAACATGGGTATATCTAAAATACTACAGGGCCTATTCGTAGGTACCCCAGCAAGATTGTGATAACGCAAGGCAGTTTTTTTCTGTAGACTATTTCTATTTCTGTCCCCCTTTCTCATGTTATTATAATGCTTAAGCATCGAAGGCCTATCTTTTTCAGAAGCTCCTTGTAAAAGATTAAAGGCGATACCAACGGCTATGGACCTAGCTAAGCACAAGTAATCTTCATTATTGATTGACACCAATGACCGCTTCGAAATCCTATTAGAAGAAACATTTGTGATTGGTACACCTTTACCCCCATGCATCATTTTGGCAACCCCCAAGTTAACTTCAAACCCCTCTGCTACATTAAGATTTTCTTTGCTTTGAAGCACATTTTGTACTGCATCCATAACAGCTTCTGGGTTCAGTTTTTCCAGGGGTTGAGGAGGTACTATTATTGGTTTATGCAGATCTGGATGGTTGATGTGTACCCTGCCCACTGCCTCTTCTTTGGCAAAGTCCTGCATCCCCTGCTCGAGTAAATCTTTGAATGCCTGGTGCAGTTCCACTTTCAAGTCTTTAATTTCTTTCCCTTGGTGCGTATCGTCAAACTTAACTTGGTAGCTAACCTCTTTGACAACGCCTCCTATAATGAACAAATACCGGTCTAACCATTAAAATTTAGAATAACTGGGGACTTCACCATTATCAGTAATTTGTTTCTTAACTTTTTTTTTTGTTTCTTATTTTTTAAGTTTTCCATTTCAATCCCAAAGTATATTTATCAAAAAAAACTTCTATCAAGCCAACATTAGCCATCCCGGTATTGTTTACAAAAATATATGGAGCTCAAAGATATTCTGTACTCACCTTTGAAACTCTTGCTGTCCCTGCAGGATATGCTGTAACTCTTTTCCTCATCTTGCTCGATGTCGTATCCATCTTGATCCTGATCCGGCCTCATCCTTTTTGCTGGGGGTTGTTCTACCGGATCAGATAGTCCAGATGGTCCCGCTTCTCCTATTAATGGGATTCCATTTATGGTTTCGGGTTCATCTACAATATAAATCCATTATTCTTACACACCCAAAGATTTAAAATCATTTTTTCAGTGGCTTAATCTGACACACTAATCTTTTACTACATCATGAGGTGAGTTCGAACCCACAACCTCAGGCATGGGAGATCAGCAATTCAAAATCAAGTTTGTTAATCAGAGAGCTTGCATGTAATACGCATAAAGTTTATACTTTTCAAAAATAACAAGAGAAAATGAATTCTATTTTAACAGATAACCATTTTAAAACTAACCACTATAGAAAAGGTTTTCATCGAATGTGTCTACAGCATGTTTCAGATCTTCCAAATTGGGAATGTTTCCATTCTCAAACTCAGCCACAAAGCTATTGTCTGGGGTTGCTGAAAAAACATAATTAGGAACACTTTAATGATGGTAAATGTGTTTGAGGTTATATTTTATGAAAATAAAACATTCTTTTTTTTTTACAATACAGTAAAAGCTCTATTATCCGAATTTCAATTATCCAGCCTCAAACTCACTCTCCAAAATCATTTTAAGCCTGTTATTTTAGCATTCCTATTATCCAACCTTTCTATTATTTGACCGTATTTGACCGTATTCTTACTCTCCCAAGAGTGTCAGATAATAGAGGTTCTACTGCAGTAGTATGCTATACCATTTATGGGGTTTTGTTCCATATCTTCAACAGCTTCTATCAGTTGGAGGTCGCTATCATTCAGTTGAGAACCCTCCTCAGCCTGTGCCCCATCCAAAGCCTCCAGCAGAATGGGGTCACTCACAGCATCGAACCATGAATCTTCTTCCAAGGCGGTGATCCGTTGGACCACACTTGGATCGAACTCTAGGCCAGCTGACACAGCCCATTGTCTCAACTCATCTCTTGAGGTAAATGAGTTTACTTTTTCTAAAAAGGAAGCCATTCCTAGAAAATAATAAACGATATAATTAATTGAGGACTAAAAAATCTCATCCACAGTCTAAAACTCAAACTTATCCCTGTATTATTATAAAACAGACATTTTCTAAACAGTACACCTACCTCATATGTTCAAAACCAAATTTAAGGAGTGGTTACATAAGGTTTCATCCATGACCAATGTAGCAGAATAGCAAAATAAAGCACAATTACGGTAGTAAAAACGAAAAAAATGCTCATACTAACAGTTAAAAGTTAAAAAATCCACGAACTAGTCATCAAAATTTCAAATTTTGCATCAAAATATATATAAAAATGAGTATTTACTGCAATAAGTTGTAGTATAATAGCAAAATAATGCACAATTACGGTAGTAAAAACGAGAAAATGCTCAAACTAACAGTTAAAAGTTAAAAAAATCCACGAACTAGTCATCAAAATTTCAAATTTTGCATCAAAATATATATAAAAATGAGTATTTACTGTAATAAATTGAAATAGAATAGCAAAATAATGCACAATTACGGTAGTAAAAACGAGAAAAATGCTCAAACTAACAGTTAAAAGTTAAAAAAATCCACGAACTAGTCATCAAAATTTCAAATTTTGCATCAAAATATATATAAAAATGAGTATTTACTGCAATAAATTGAAATAGAATATCAAAATAATGCACAATTACGGTAGTAAAAACGAAAAAAAATGCTCAAACTAATAGTTAAAAGTTAAAAAAACCCACGAACTAGTCATCAAAATTTCAAATTTTGCATCAAAATATATATAAAAAATGAGTATTTACTCCAATAAGTTGTAGTAGAATAGCAAAATAATGCACAATTACGGTAGTAAAAACGAAAAAAAATGCTCATACTAACAGTTAAAAGTTAAAAAATCCACGAACTAGTCATCAAAATTTCAAATTTTGCATCAAAATATATATAAAAATGAGTATTTACTGCAATAAATTGAAATAGAATAGCAAAATAATGCACAATTACGGTAGTAAAAACGAGAAAAATGCTCAAACTAACAGTTAAAAGTTAAAAAAATCCACGAACTAGTCATCAAAATTTCAAATTTTGCATCAAAATATATATAAAAATGAGTATTTACTGCAATAAATTGAAATAGAATAGCAAAATAATGCACAATTACGGTAGTAAAAACGAAAAAAAATGCTCATACTAACAGTTAAAAGTTAAAAAAAACCACGAACTAGTCATCAAAATTTCAAATTTTCCATCAAAATATATATAAAAATGAGTATTTACTGCAATAAATTGAAATAGAATAGCAAAATAATGCTCAAACTAACAGTTAAAAGTTAAAAAAACCTACGAACTAGTCATCAAAATTTCAAATTTTGCATCAAAATATATATAAAAATGAGTATTTACTGCAATAAATTGAAATAGAATAGCAAAATAATGCACAATTACGGTAGTAAAAACGAAAAAAATGCTCATACTAACAGTTAAAAGTTAAAAAAACCCACGAACTAGTCATCAAAATTTCAAATTTTCCATCAAAATATATATAAAAATGAGTATTTACTGCAATAAATTGAAATAGAATAGCAAAATAATGCTCAAACTAACAGTTAATAGTTAAAAAAACCCACGAACTAGTCATCAAAATTTCAAATTTTCCATCAAAATATATATAAAAATGAGTATTTACTGCAATAAATTGAAATAGAATAGCAAAATAATGCACAATTACGGTAGTAAAAACGAAAAAAATGCTCATACTAACAGTTAAAAGTTAAAAAAACCCACGAACTAGTCATCAAAATTTCAAATTTTGCATCAAAATATATATAAAAATGAGTATTTACATTCAAAATAAATTAAGATGAAAAACTTACTTGCAATTAAGTACACAGGATGTGAAGATATTTAATTTGAAGTTTATATCCAAAGAGATTTGTACTCAAACTGTAACTGTGAAAAAAAATACTGAATATCTGACTTTTATACTTTGGGCTCCCTAGCAAGGACTTCTAGTAACCAATAGAAAGCCTCCAACTGTGATTTTTTAAAATTTAAAAATAATTCATCAATAACTACACTAATGATGGTTTATTTTAAATTTTGAAAGGGGGAGGGGGGAGGGGAGGGGGTAAAGACATGCAAAATCAATTCACAGGTGTTCAGAAGGGTATACATCATGTATTTCACAAATCAGATTTTGCAGTAAAGCAGTATCTCTCTTTTTATTTTAGAAAGTAAACAAATAAATGTATTAAATATGGAGTTTAAATTTTTATCTTGTATTTTGAAACAGGGTAGTTTAAGAGAATTTAATATGGGGTGTAACATATTGTTCAAAGACCCAAAGATTCTTGAATTCAAAGCACCATGTGGACACTAGAATGTTTTATCTTATATCAATTAGCATTACACATCTTTGCTACTTGAAGTAGAAGAGCAGGAGATAAGTACTTAATGAAAATTATCCTGTTGCATATGTGGCACATATTGAGCAAAAACCAATTATATGGGACTGGTAGGTCAAAGCCCTCTCCCATGCTGTTTCACTGAAATTGTCAAATAGACATGGCTGCATAAGTGGTCATAGAAGTTACTGTAAAAAGTAGCCTGGACAATAAAATCTTTTATATATGTAGTTCTTTTGTGGTAGCAAATATGCACCTATATACATATAGGGTGAGGTATTGGAGTTCCTGCTCACTGCATTTAGTTCCAAAGTTGGAAGTGGATCAGTTTGATTCTTGTTTTTACCAATAGAACAACAACAACAACAACAAAAAACAAAAAAAAACAAAAAAAAAACAAAAATGGCACCAAATAGTTTTATGTTTTTGGATGGTTCAATCACTCAGGGAGGAAATGTAAGTAGTATGATTATTTTTTGAATATAATTTGAGGTTTTGGTTTAGAAAAGTTTTTAATTATTTTTTTTTTTGTAGATTATAAAATACCACTGCCTAGTATTTCATGATGTGTTAGTTAAAATTAATATCAGCATGCTTGGTTTACATTTTAAAAGGTATGTAGTACATTGGTGCACAAATTAAAAAAATAGTTGTGATTTTAAGTTACATATTATTATATTATCAGAACGGGGAGGCCACAACACCAACAAATGATGCGGTCCCACCAACCCCACCAACACCACCACCCCAAAGAAGAAGAGCTATCTCCCGGATAGATGGGGACATGGAGAGTGTGAGAAGGCAGCTAAACTTCTCCGAATGTAGTGAGGTGAGTCCATACTAATGAATATACTAAATGTGTCTCTGATATTGGGTTCAAACCCAATGTGTGTGTAAAATTAAAAGATTATGGTTCTAACCCAAAGTTCAATACCAGAGATTTTGTTTCCTTGTTCTACCCTTGTGTATATTCCTCAGTGTTTTAGTCTTAGGTTCAAACCCAATGTGTGTGTAAAATTAAAAGATTATGGTTCTGGGTTCTAACCCAAAGTTCAATACCAGAGATTTTGTTTCCTTGTTCTACCCTTGTGTATATTCCTCAGTGTTTTAGTCTTAGGTTCAAACCCAATGTGTGTGTAAAATTAAAAGATTATGGTTCTGGGTTCTAACCCAAAGTTCAATACCAGAGATTTTGTTTCCTTGTTCTACCCTTGTGTATATTCCTCAGTGTTTTAGCCTTAGGTTCAAACCCAATGTGTGTGTAAAATTAAAAGATTATGGTTCTGGGTTCTAACCCAAAGTTCAATACCAGAGATTTTGTTTCCTTGTTCTACCCTTGTGTATATTCCTCAGTGTTTTAGTCTTAGGTTCAAACCCAATGTGTGTGTAAAATTAAAAGATTATGGTTCTGGGTTCTAACCCAAAGTTCAATACCAGAGATTTTGTTTCCTTGATCCTTATTATAGTCTATTTATTTTATAGGACATCATACCATCCCCCAACAATGGGGGAGCTGGGTCCACACCATTGAGGCCACATGAGGACATCCAGGGAAATGTGAGGAGGGTCCTCAACTTTGGGGAGGATGACAACGGAGAATCCCCACCACAACAATTGGAGTGGAGTCCACTGCAAACACCAGAAATGGACTTTTTGGATATCTTCAAGTTGCCTGGCGACAATGAGTGAAGGTTGGACTCCCTTCATGACACCCTCACCGTTGAGTGAATAATAGGTAGTTTAAACTACCGGGGACCAGGAAAGTCTATAGCTCACATTAAGGTTTTCATTTTAACAATAGAATAGTTTTGAATCTGACAAAAGTTCCACAAAAATCTGTTTATTTAATTTTACAAAACTATGTACAATGTACAGACACATGAACACACAATTATAATAACTTTGCTGTAATAAAACATTCTAAGAGGCTGGTATAAA
The DNA here is from genome assembly GCA_964017235.1 of Sabellastarte sp. h YS-2021. Taxonomy (NCBI): domain Eukaryota; kingdom Metazoa; phylum Annelida; class Polychaeta; order Sabellida; family Sabellidae; genus Sabellastarte; species Sabellastarte sp. h YS-2021. The sequence goes on along the minus strand of OZ024932.1, from coordinate 11,983,718 downwards.
AGTTACAATGCATAAAAGTTATGTGTATTTCATAAAACTTTAAGTAACTTGTCCATAAAAAATATAATACTTTTGGGAAAACAAAAACATTCTAAGATACTAATTTTAAAGTTGAATATACAGGTAACCTACAGCAGCTACATGAACAGACTATTTCTTCAGATAAGGTATACACGAGATACTAACATTAAGAAACTAACATCTACATTATAACTGAAACATTTACTAATTATAGTCCTGAGTGTAAATATTCAAAAAGAAAATTGTCATTGACACTTTTCATGCACACTAAACAGTTCTATGGAATCACCAGACAGGGTTTCGACATCCTGGTTCCTGGGGAAGTGCATCCTGGGTGTCAGGTAGGTTAGTCTGTTTCGTTTGTTGCACCTTTTACTACACTTCTTGCTACAGTTACGCTCATACCGACAATCGCAGCAGACATGTATACCACACGCAATCACAGTTACTGAGAGTAGAGCACAGGTAGTCGAAACTGCTATTACAATATTCAGCTGATTTTCAGTTGGTTGGGGTAGATCAGATGGTTGTGGTAGATCAGTGGGCAAAGTTGAGTCAAAAACAGTGAGATTCTGAGGTAATCCAGTTGTTATGTTCAGTATGACAGATGTCAGAATCTTAAACTTTGGATAAGGTTTTCGTGTCTTGAACTTCCTCCTGGTTGTAGATACAGTTGTCTCCTCAATGGGGTCAGCACTTTCAGTCCAGTGGTCCTGCTCAGTATATTTATCCATATCCTTAGTAGTGGTTAGTGAAGCGGTTACAATCCTCTGTAAAGTTGTGAGCTTGCAGTCACTTACAACCTTCAGTTTTTGAATTTTAACTTCATTTAGTCTGTGACACAATGCAAATCTCTGATTTTTAACGTTTATTATTTCCAAGTTTTTCAGTCTTTCTACATGCTTCAGATTAATCTTTGTCAAACAGTTCTGCTGTAAGTCCAAGACTTTTACTTTTTCCCAATATTTTTCTGGTATGTCAAAATCAGCTATGTCTTTCAGACAAAGCCTTGTACACATAACCAAACTCATGTCATCTGAACACTGACAAGGGTTTCCTCCCAAGTCGCAATTTTCACCAATGACATTTGCAAAAACCACAAGCATTACAAGACACAACAACTCCATCTTTGAATTTAATTAATATATCCACTTCACCTTATTATATAGTCTTGTATAAGGTTGGAGTAAGATCCTAAGACAGCAGGGGGTTTATTACTAAGAAAAACATGTTGACATGGGTAAGAAAAAAAGTATCACTATATCTTGATTATACCCTTATCTTATTTATCACTAAGTCCCCCCTCTCCCCTTTTTCTCTATGCTCTGCCTTAGATAACATAACCAGGATAAAAAACAGTGGGGGGTAAGTGACAACTCAATAGTGGGCCAGGTGTTGATATGAATAAATGTTTATTTAGTACCATTAAAAGGAAAATGTTATGATCATTTATCTACAAATAAAATTACTTCAGTTTAAAATTACACTTTTTTCACAAATTTCAAATAACTTGGGGTTTTTTTTCATACATTACCAATTTTACTGTACAGGAATTCTGACTGGTGATAACAAGGTAAATCCCCCCACCCCCTTAGCTGTAAACAAAGCACACAGTAAGTTAAACAAGTGTGTCTTTTATCTGAGTTAAATGCTCAATAATCCTCTCATATTAAATCCCCCCACCCCTTTCTTGATCAAACCTCAATTAATGTGAGAGGCTTTTGAAATTCAAAACTAAAGAGGACACAGGTGTTGAGATTCTGGTGGAAATTTATAGGTTGCAGATCAATAAGTGAGGGTGTTAATCAATTGGGTGGGCTCATAATAATTTCTGTCAATAAGCCAGTCTGGTGTTTCATTTCATGCTTGGAACTCAACCAGTAAGGATGTGCTGTTTTTTTTTCTCAGGAAAAAAAAGTTATTTGGTTGAATCAGTTGAAAAAAGAATAATTAGAATTTTATAACTTATTCTGATAATTATGAAATGACTCAAGAAAGAAAAAGGTTATAAATTGGACAAATAATTAAAAAAAAAGAATATCTTGGTTTTCATAAAAATATTCTGATGTTTTATGGTTAAAGCGATAAAATGATTTAAAAGCAGTGAAAACAAGGATTCACAATATGCTTTGGAAATAGATTTTAACCAGAAAAAAATACACAGGGATAATTTCAAATAAAAGGCACAACAAAGTTCAAACCCCCACCATTGTGGGAGGGGGAGCATGTCCTCAGCATGTCCTCAGTCTCACAATTTCCTTCTCCTCAATCCCTCAGTCAAAACACACATGTCACCACACTTGCTTCCCCCAAAAAAAAAACCCTCCCCATTTACCTGCAACCTATAAATTATAAAACCCCTTAATCCCATAAACCAATACACGTGTCACCACACTTCAACCCGCAAATCCCCCCTCCCCCATTGATCTGCAACCTATAAATTCACCCCCATTTTACCCCCCCTCAAATATTGATCTGCACCCTATACAGACCCTATAGTAGTACTCTTCCCACTGGTTGCATGTTCCCACTCTTTGGGGTTTCCACCCATGTCAGTGGCCATGCCACTTTGGGGTCCCCTTTCACCTCTCGGGGTCGAACCAAATTGCTCGACCTTGAGTCAATCTCATTTCACTTCACCTTGTGTGGTGACCCCATTCTTTTCAAGGTCAAGTCGAATTGACCTCCTTGAACAAAATTTATTTCATTTTGTATTCTCCTGGGTCCCTGCAATCAGTGGCGTTGTAAAGCAAGTTCAGCAATGTATGTTTTAAAATTAAATAGTAAAATGTCAGAATATAATGTGCATAAAAAATATCATTGGATAGATTGAATAGATATTTAAACCCATGCATTTGTTTTATTGTCTTGGGGGGACGTACTGGGGACTGATAGCTTAAATGCCTACTAAGTGTATTATTTACTCCAAGACGCTTTTTATTCTATATGTTTTGCATTGTAGCTAGCAAATGTATATGGCATGGTGTTCTGAGTGAATGATTGTCATAAAACACTTGAAAATAAAAGCCAACATGTGTGAAATTACATTTATTATAAGTAAAGTACATATATATAAATATTTACATAATACAAATGGAAGAATAATTTATTTATTTATCATTTGCAGAAAGAATAAAAAATTAAACATCAATGATTGTCTTTCTATTTAAATGGTGAACTATATGTTTACCACCTACATTACAACAATAACACATACCTATTAAAAACCTGTTAGTGGCCAATACGCAGCACAAACAAATGTCAACATGCAAGTGTAAACATATGACAATAATGTGAGTAAGCATCAAAAAGTCTGGATATTAAGCAAACTCTGCCAAAAATCTGTTCAATTTTAGAATGTCTTAATTTCCTTCAAAGCTTTCATCCTCTGTATCAGGTTCCCCATCTCTATTTTCTGATTCAGAACAGCTATTGTCATCCTCTTCTTCACTGTCAATAAGCTCATTAAACAATGATGAGTTTCGTTGTAAAACTACTTTTAAAGCCTTGACAAATTGATAATGTTTTTCATCCATTAATCTTTGTGTATCTTGTATCAGTTCCCGGTGAATCATACTCCTTTGCAAATTGTGCACTGTTGTCAAAATAGCAGAATACTGTTTCATAATGCCCTTTCTATACTTCCAAAATAAGTCTTCTGTGGCCCTTTCTCTTGCTTCTAGGTTGGAATAACCATCATTCTCATAAGATTCAACCTTTTCAACATATTGGTCATCATATTGTCCATACACTTGTTGCACTATGTTATGCCAACCAGATTCATCAGGTTCATTTTCAACACACAACCTTTTCACAGGGGGGTTCATCATTTTCAGAACACCCTCTTTTTGCATGTTTTTGTAAGTCCATTGGAGAGGCAAAAATAATACCACAATCAATGCATGAACAATGGCTCTTATCCATTTTATATTACTCTTCAACTCTCTTTTTCACACTGTTTATCTGCTCACTACCACTTGTAAACTGAAGCATTTTACAGTTTCCACCTCCTTTTATAACCTTAGTTTTTAGTCTGGCATCATCAGCAGTATCTTGTTTCAGGTCAACCAGTAAATATCCATAGGGTTCTTTTGTAGCACTTTGATATGCATCTAAAAATAACTGCCAATGATTTGGATACACCTGCCTTGCCAAATGAGCCACTTGTTGTTGATCACGTGGATTTTTAAAGAGCACAATATATTGCATGTTTAAATTCATTGTTCTATTCTCTTTTTTGCAATAAGCAAATCACACTCAAATTACAGTGGTGGGATTCTTCAGTGTATATTTCACATATGTCTCCATTCCTGGTGGAATCTTTCATTAGATCAGTTTAAATATTAGGGTAGGCTGGCCATCTGGTTCCTGCTTTTCAATGCCCTGCACAAATTCAATATAAGGAATAGTCCCTTGCAACTCACTGCAAGCTGGTTGACATCTTTTATAAAACCATATGATCTTTCTAGGAGGAGGATTTATCACTGTTTCAGCCTGTTGCAGCAGATTTTTCATCCATGTTCTCTTGCCACAAGAGGTGGGCCAAGCCAATACCATTGTAAATGGATGTTGAAACACACTTTTCTTTTGCTGTTGGATATGACATATTGTGTGTGTGACATCAGGTGTTACATGTGCAGCATCAGGTGTTACATGTGTGATATCAGGTGTTACATGTGTTACATTAGGTGTCACATCGGGTGTTACATGTGTTGCATTGGGTGTTACATGTCTTACACCACAAGCTTTATTTATAGTTTTTCTCTTATTCCAAGCTGACTTAGTTATAATATTATGCTGTGCTTGCCTATGTCTCCTGAATGAAAAGGGTGTAGCAAAACTCTTTAAACACATCTCACAGTTTTTATCCATGTTGACTGATTGATATTTAGCAAGGAAATGTCTTATTAAACCTAAATGGCCAGATTTTATAGTTTTTGAAGCTGGTCTTGCACCACCCAGCTGTTGAACTTCATTGGCCAACCATACGACTTTACAAAGAGCTCTGTTTTCCCACCAACTTTTTCTCTCTTTTTAAGCACTTTTTCAATTCTCCACAGATTATCATTGCTTTTATTCACTTTCTGTAATTCTGGTTGGTAAAATGTTCCTTTGGCTTTAGACTATCAGTGTACATAAATTTCCACAGTAATGGTTCATTAGGCCCAACACTTGCTGGAGTTCTATTTCTGAGAGATCTGTGAGGTCTGTTATTGTAATTTGACACTAAATCTGGCAAGACATCAACATATCTGTGAGTTTGTTTTTGAAACATATACCTATAAATCAAACTTTTCAAGCTGCCGATTACAAGTTCAGCATAATTTGCTTTTGTCTCATTTTGACTAGTAAAATAGTAAATATTGAAGTCTCTCATGAATTTCTTGACCCATCTGTTGATAAATTCTGATCCTTTGTCTGAATGAACAGCCTCTGGTTTTCTGTTATCCTTCAAAATTTCAATTAACCCATTCAAAACATCCTGGTGTGTCTTTCCTTTTAATGGGTGAACCCACAGATATCTTGAAAACAGATCAATAACGATAAGTAAGAACTTTACTTCATCATTATCCTTTGCCAGGTTTAAAACATCAGCAAGATCCATATCCCAGTGTGAATCTCGTGCAGTAGGTACAATTCTGTTTCTTTTGAACTTCCTCTTGATGGGTTTTGTCAGGCTATAGACATCCTGATCCTGCAGCCATTGCTTAATCTTATTTCTGCTAATATTGTAGATATTTTCATGTTTAACAATTTTATACAGTTTTTGAGGTCCCTCATATGCACCTGGATGTGTGGGATTGTAATAGATCTGTTTCAAATATTGCTCCCAGTCTGACATACTTGAACATAGACTACAAAATTAAGTTTAAAGAGAAAATAAAATGATTCGCCTTTAAATGCTTGTCTGGCTACGTTCATAAAAACAATACCAAAGCTGGTTTCTGCCATATATTTTGACCACCAAAAGTCACAAAAGCTTGATTTCTCCATATTTTACACAATAGTCTACTAGTACCTGGCAGTGGGTTCTAAATTCAATTAAAATGACTTTATCTCCTTATGATTTGCATAATATAAGGCTATCTTAGTATGATTTAAAAAATAGTTGCAATCATAGATGTAACAACATTAGACGTGGTGATTGTTTTATACTATCCATACAGTATGTGGAGTATGTGCATGCCTGCCTGGGCTTGTCTCTCTCTCTCTATGGTGTTTTGTTTACACAGGTGCATCTCAAGGGCTTTTTATTGATGAGTCATCTTGTAGACTTTCCCCGTCTACCATAAATCAATACCACTTCAAGGTCAAGTGCCTAATCAGATTAAACCAGTTTTTCCCCTCCCCCTTCAAAGGGGGTGGCTCCACCAGCTCCACTGATCCAGAACCCCTATTTTGTTAGCAGTCAGCCATTGCATTCATTTATATAAAATAAAAAATAAGAAATGTTTGTGTGTCAATGACAGACTGTTAATCCCTTTATTAACTGCCTTATATTGTCCAAGGTGTTTGGCAATATTTCGAAAATAAATTGATTTTTCTCATCAGAGGCTGAAGGTCCATCCCACTTTTGCCCTAAGGAGCAAATTACCTATCCACCTTGATCCTCCTATTTTGAGCGGATCATCCGCCGTATTGAGCCTCTAAATGGAGGATCAACAAGATTTGAGCTCAAAATTCAATTCTAGATGAAAAATTGAGTTTAAATAGGAAATTAATCAGAGATTTGATCTAATGTGATCAAAAACAGAGAGAAAGTACTTAAAAGTATAGTAAAAGTGAAAAAACAAATGATAATGATGTATTATTAAGTATTGGTCTGGCAGTCCTGAATCTGGTAGCCATTGTTTGAATATTCTCAACTGATGTACTGAGAAAAACAGATAAAGTAGGGCAGTGGTTGGTGTGAGCATAATAACTCCATCTAATTGAGCAATTTGACCATGGGTCATTAGTGTGTCCCAATAGCATGTTTAGACTACTGAGTGGTTGATTGCAGTTAGCATATGTTGTTGGACTAGACATGCAAATGCAACACAATTCAGGTTGCGACGGTTCATTCAGACATGCGTGATTGCACTGTGCTGTTGTTTTGGTCTAGTTCAGTTTGGAATGTCTTAAACCAGCTAGTGGCTGGTATAAAACTAATTAATTCATTAAAAGTTGACGAATAAGTTGATGAAGTCAAAGTGGGTGTCACTTAAATGATTTTGTGGCTATCCTCATTTGTGTGTCAGTAGAATGTGGAAAATGGCGTGATTTTCCAACAAAATGCTAAAATGGTGGATAGGGATACTTTTACATAATCATGATTTAGGTTGGGTTATATATTGAATACATATATGAAATCAAAGAATTATATTGATCGCTTAATTTGCTTTAATATAAGCTGGTTTTTTAATGAAAAATCACAGAAAAAATATGTGAAGAAAAAAAACAAATTATTGGTTTTGGCACTATGGGTGCAGTTTAATTGGATAAATTGAATAATGTAATCAAACTGTGGAAATAACTGTAAAAAAACGGTTAATTGTTCACAATGTATGTCCATCAATAATGGTTGATAGAGGGGTGATTTTGGAGCACATGTCTTCTAAATAGTCAATCAGGTATAGATCCTGAGGTGACTTGGGCCTTGGAGTTTGTCCCCATCTGACTGGTTCTTCTGACAGATGAGGTGGAAGGGGATCCTCATCATTAATAGTGAATGAGGGGCCTTGGAAACACTCTTCTTCGGGTAGGTTTAAGGCTCTCATGCGCGCCTTATAAGCATTGGTGTAGTATCTTGGGATGTCCCGATCTGGTGTGAGAGGGGGGCTGATATCAGGTGAATCCCAACCCTGCAGATGTTGTGAACAGTTAACCATCTTAATGTGTGGTGAAGTGTTCATATCTTGGTGGTCCATTTAAAATTGTTGGCACTTATCCTTCCTAAATATGGGCGTAGTATTGGTGCCAATATGGATGGGTTCCCTCATGGATGGAAGGGAGCAAATATCAGTTTGGCTTCCCTGGTTGACCAGATACTTGCCACTTGGTACAGATGTTGATGCATCAGTGGAAGGATGAGAGATGTCATACGAGTTATGGTGATTATCTACATCATCTGGTTGCTCGGTGAGAGAGACAGTGGAGGTCAAATGTTCACTGGCCAAGTTATCCAGAAATTTATCAACTGACTCTGGGCAGTTGAAATTCATAACAGACTCCATCTGAATGAGTGTTTGGTGAGTGAGAGCATTGGTCTGTAGTTCTGATTCCACATTGGTGGGCACATGAAGAATTGAAGAGGAGTCATCTTCATTAATAAGACTATTCAGAAAATCATCCACAGATGAAGAACTGGTGTTGATATCACTTGTGACTGGTAAGGTAGGTGTGTTTTCCATACTCACACAGTCAAGCATGTTTGAGAAAATATTTTTAGCACTATGATTTTTGGTCATGTGTCTATTGAGATATTCCTTTCTTTTAAAGTTTTTATTACAACAATCACATTTGTAATTTTTATCCATGTGAGCACTGTTGATGTGCCTTCTCAAATTACTTTTCCAAGTGTAAGTCCTATGACACTGATGACAAGTAAACCACATTTGGTAGTTTATTGAAAACTAAAATATAATGGTTTATTAAAAATCCAGTATACTTAAAAAACGGAAAATATTTGATAACACCATGTAAAAACATAATACCCAACTGATCTGTTTCACTGACTCATAGTAAGTGATTTAAATACAGCCTCAAGTTACAGGTATAGAGGGTAACTAGGTTACTTGTAAAATTGCTAAGTAACAGTGAGGTATGACTAAATGATGTTGATATGACGTCATATTGAGTCAATCATGTCATGGGTAGCCAGCGAGAGCCTTGGTTTCAAACCTGTCCATAAATAAGTTAGCATAGTTAGGGGCTAATGGTGGGCCCATAGCTGTGCCACCTGTCTGTAAATAGTGATCCCCATTCTTCCAAATTCTTGCCAATATGCACCAGATTGGGTAAATGTACCTACTGCCCCAAAATTAAGAAACTGGAACAAATCACCAGTTTCCATACTAAGAAAACATTCAAATGTCAGTCACTCCCTCCCAAACACAAGATCACATGTGAACTCTCAAATGTAATTTACATCATTAATTGCAACCAATGTGGCCTCCAATATACTGGAGAAACCAAAAGACCAATTAGAAATAGGATGTATGAACACTACAGCAGTGTCCAGAAATTCCAGGCTGACAAGGCTACTCCAGTCTCCAGGCACTTCACACAGAAAAATCATTCTGTGAAACACATGGAATTCAGTATCTTACATTGGATGGGGGATCCAACAAGCCCAAATGCAACCACCAGGCGCAGACGTCAAGAACTATATTATATTTGGGCATTCCCTACACTCCACCCAGCAGGAATCAACATGTTTGCATTCATTTATATATTTGAATACATTGCCTCCAGTTAGGATTCAAGACATAGAAAAAGCCCCATATGGGGAATTAGATGTTAGTATTGGTATGCACAGCGTATCTTCTATGAATGCATACTTACGTATGCATGCTAAGGCATTGATAATGAAAGAACTTGGATCATGAAGGTCAAGCAGACCTCAAATCTAGCTATACACAGTTTGGACAGTTCATTCATATACGCAGTTCGTGGCGAGCCTGTGCAGATTCTGATTAGGGGGCTGTCCTTGACTGCGGCACTTTACATTGAACAGAGGTGTCCTCCCGTGCCGCCGCGGACGCATAAAGGATTGCTGTATATATCAGGGTATCACGTCCTGTTGTAAGTACTCCAGAGCAGTAAATGCTGCTCCGGCAATTTCACATTCTGATACAGTAGTTACTGATTTCTTTGTAACTTTCAACACAGCATACATGGTCGACAACTGAACCAATCTTATCTGGTGATTTAACCCACCAGTGGACTTGGTTGACAGAGGAGAAGCAAGTGACACACAACTCACATCAACGGGAACTAAACCAGCAATTACATATAAGATTGAAGAAACTATTATGTCCTCATAACAGAGCACTAGATGAGGCAAAAAGGACCAGGACCCACTCCGGCTTCCTGTGGCTCCTCGCTCCAGTGGACTGTCCCTTGGGGAAGTGAAGATACAGAGAAACGGTGACACTGCTTCTGATGCTGTCCTTGAGGTCTGGTCATGGTTAGACTGACATAACTAATTAACTTTACAATAGCTGATAATTACTGATCACACACCACACTCGGCTGCTCCTGCTACAGAGGTTAAGATGAATTATGAAGCATCTGAGTAATAACAATTCCATAACAAGATGAAAAACAGGCCATGATAATAAGAAGAACCACTCCCACCACATTCTGAGCAAGTGTTCTGAAAATATACTGACAACACCTGTTAATAAGGTTCTAGGGTGGGACTGTGGGTTAAAAATTTTCAATTTGTAAAATGTTGACTGCCCTCTTTGACTTTGAAAGTGAAGCCTATACACATTAAGCGGGAAAAGTTTAAGACCTAGGTCACAGGTCAACCAATCAGCATAAATGGTGACAAACAAGAAAACACTTTATAAAACAACTGAGGCAATGAGATGCGTATAACTTAATGTCATACACCCCCACATTGCCTCCAGTTAGGATTCAAGACACAGAAAAAGCCCCATATGGGGAATTTGATCTATTATTACACATAACAACCAAGATTCTAACTTTTATGTACATTTATACGTCTTGAATGTATCCACTTATTGTATGCATATCAAATGGGCACATCATTGAGAAGTTTACATTTACCACGTACATCTAACGCATGCAAACACAGATGCCATGCACTTGAAGAAACAGAAGTTCTCTGTCTGATCACAAGCCTTTTGAAACTCCCTGAAGCGTTGTATTCAGTGAATTCATGAATGAAAGGGGTTGTTAAAAGGGTTGTAAAATGAGGTTAATGCTTTGACTTGGCATGTATATTTGGAATAAATGAAGACATTCGACATCAAAGTTATCTTCATTACAAATGTACAATTCATACTAGGATATGTCTAAAAAGGTAAGCTAAATTTAAATGTTTTATAATATACATTTGGTTGGGCCAGGTTTAAAGAAGAAGGTATTCGATTTTTTTCCAGTCTTAGACTAAGTCATGGTCTTAAATCTGAGACTTAAGTTGATATTTCAGTCACAATGTAATGTGTAAAAGCCCAGATGCCTTGTGTTTCAGTCAGTAAAGTAAATGTTTTCTTCCTCTAATAGTTTATGTCAACTTCTGTATAAATCTACAACACAACATTGTCTAAAATCCACAGCTCTTACTATTAAACAAATATGTTAAATGGATAGCATTCACTGATACTTCGTTATGGTTCTTCATCATTTCCACAAGCTGATTCCACCATTTGCTCTGTTATTTTTACAAGTAATTTCTAAAGAAACATTTCACTTTAAAAGCACTGCTGACTTCTTGTAAGCCACTAGCGAAATACTTTTGACTGCTTCTATATCACAACTGAAACACATCAGATTACTTTTACATCACAATTGAAATACATGGATTCTTCAATCCCTTATAGTTGCATATCATACTGCCCTGACCATTTCACAGACAGATAAACAAAGATGTAAATATATATAAGAAACACTGCCCTGGTTATTCAAGTGCTGCGGTCATGGGGCAAGAGTAGTAGCAATTACCGGTTGCTTTTAAATTGCAACAGGAAAAGAAAAAGTTTAACTGAACAAAAGTTTAACAATTACTAAAATGATTGAAGCCAATTGGGATGCTCTCAATAGTACATACAATGATACAATAATGAAACCAATCTGACCTGGCCACAGTCCTATCCATGTAAATAACTGAAGCCAAAACTTGATTAATTGTTTGACTATCACTGCACCCAGTTGATTCCAATAAAAAAGGACCATGAACTAGAAAAGTTTCCCTTCAAAATGGTGTAAATAAGTTTAATATTGAGAGCTTATCATTGTCACTGATTTTACTGGTTCTTAGCTTTAAAATGATGTGGTGTTTATTGAAAAACTTATAATCAAGCAAAAACTGACAATTTGAGAGTAATAACCTTGGATGTAATGTAGAACAAATTCAACGTCATACGTAATTTTGACGTCACTTCATTGATTTTTGCATGCGGTACGTGAATATTTAAAGTACTGAAATCCTGATGGGTCAGTCAGGACAGATTGGTACTGTTGCCGTGACTGTAAAATGCATTCAGGTCTCCTATTTTATTTCAAAGTAAAAATAACCACACACTGCATTCCGCCTACTGCACATTGCACCCTGCAAGTAGGGAAATGGGACTTAAGTCCAAGATTTAGCAAAAGCAAAGTCTTGGCAGTTTTGAGAATTCCACTGAGTCTAAGACCCAAAGACACAGCTTAAGCCTACGACAAAAATCTTAATTTGAACTCCAAGACCAGGCTAAGCTATTTTTAACCATGTCTGTCAACTAGCAGTCGACACCAAAGTTTATTGCCAGGGACCATGTCTGACGATAGGGTTCGACGATTTTATAATAAAAGTATAGGTTCCTTCAGTACATATCTTTTAAATTTTATAAATTCAGGGGACTTCTATCGACACATTGTGACATCATTTATTTATTGTGACGTTACAAAAACGTCAATCAAACGTAATATAGACGTTTACATACTTCTCTAAAACGTGGTCTGTTTGTTAGTAGCATATGTGCTGCATGTGAAATATTTTAGTGAAATATTTTGCATAATGGCCACATTTAGTGCATCTCAGGCCAGAGACTTAGTGGTAAATAGTGACAGTGAGGATGGTTTGCTAGAAGATAGCAGTGACGAATACATCTTGATATTTGAACTACTGACTGGAATACATACATGTATTTGCATATACTTGGACATATTTGGTCATCTTTGGACATGTTTTCATGATGGTATTTCATATAAATGAAAATAAAAGACTGTTCCTATGTTTAGGTTTATTTTTATTGCACTTTTATCTTATATACAAGTGACGACGTCATGTGACGTCCAATCCTACAGTCCCTCAGAATAACACTCCTTCAGTAGCGGAAGGGCCCTGCAGTTCCTTCCTGCTAATACCTCTGTTACACAATTGTGAAGTTGTCACCTGGCAGTCCCGAAATTTAGTCTCAACTCTCTCAAAGCAAAAAAAAAAAAATGGGTTAAGGCTGTCTGAATTGCGTGTGTTGTTCGCTGTGCCACAAGGCTCTGCCCTTGGCCTTCTGTTCTCTTTATACACCACTCCTTTGAGTAAGGTTATTGGAAGGCATCTTGACATCAATTTTAACTTTTACGCTGATGACACCCAGTTGTTTGTCCATATGTCTGACAAAACTGCAGCTTTGGTATTAGACAAATTGAATTCATGCCTTTGGGATGTTCAAGAGTGGATAACGTCAACTATGCTTGTATTAAACACTGATAAAAGAGTTCATGATCTTTGGGCCTCATGCTCAGCTCATGAAATAAGATGCTCACCTTCCTGTCAAGATATTTTTAATTTCATGCATCCAGCAGTTGTTTTAAAGAACCTTGGTGTCTGGTTTAATGCTAATTTCTCGTTTGCTGATCAAGTCTGCTATATTTGCAAGACTTTATTTAAATGATCTCCTGGCAGCAAATGCCCTGCTGAGTAGCTGTCTGGACTACTGCAGCTCTCTTTTCAGAAGTTTGTCCAGTTTGAACATGTGCAAACTGCAGTGTATTCAAAACACTATTGCTAAAATTATCACAAACTGCAATAGATACTCATCAGAATCTAATAATCTCAAACAGTTTATTTGCTGTATTTTCAAAAGTGCCACTTTGGTTTTTAAGTTCCTTCACAGTGGTTTCCTCACATACTCCAGGCCTCATTGTGCAAGATATGGCACAAGATACAACAGTCCTGATAAAAGGTTCCTTTTGCTTTTGATGCACCCACAGTTGGGAATGATTTACTCGATGATGTTCTGTCTGTCCCATCTCTTGCCTGTTTCAGAAAAAAAGCTAGAAGCTAAGACTGAGGCAGTAACAGGAGAAGACATAAATTTTTAGTCTGTGAATGTTCAGTGTTTTAATACTAAAACTCCTCAGCAATTGGTGAAAATAATTATGTAGGAGCGTGAAACATAGTGCATAAATTTACTAGCCAGCAAATTGTGAAATATAGCTATAATGTCATGAATTTGGACCTTTTCAAGAAAAAGTCGGGGCTGAAGGAATTCTACATGAGTTCAGTGAAGCATCACGATAATACTTTTTCTACACTTGTTAACTAGGTGCTAATAACAACTTTTGTACACACACAGATTATAATAGACTGTACACAAGACCATGGAAATCAACAATACTATGCATTTTTCAACTATTGTCGTTATTGAGATATTTTATGGAACTTGTTTGAATTAATACTAATCCACAAAAAGTCCAGAATTTATTCAGTGTTCAATTCTATAAATGTGAATTAAATTGAGCATTGTTTATTTTTGTGGCAACTTAAACAAACCTCAGTTCTTGTTCGGAACCAGAGATTGAATTTAATAAGGTAAATCTTCAGAAAACACCAATAAAATTTATGGATAGTTCTCAAGTAAACACTATGCATAGCCCAGATGAAAATAAATCTAAGAGAAAATATGCAATTAAAGAAGTAAAAAAATGCACCAGAATGATTTGCATCAGTTTTTGATTTTATGCTAAAGGATTTAGCTAACATATCTAACCAAGTTCCTGTAGTCAAACTTTGTAAGGAAGAGTACCAAAAGAATTCTGCTGAGATAGAGAGGCTTGTACCAACGTATTTTGTATCAACGACTTAATTTGTATTACCTGACTTATTTCGTATCAATTTTTGACTTACTTCGTATTCCTGACTCATTTTGTAGTAAAATTGCCTTATTTTGTATTACTTGGCTGACTTAATTTGTATCAGCAGTTGACTTAATATGTAACAAAATGGTGCGCAGAATTTTGACAAGATTTCAGGGTGATACAAAATAAGTCGATAATGCAAAATAAGTAGCTCTATAGACAACTTGTTTTGTGTCACTGACTTATTTTGTAGTAATTTCAATTCACCTTTTATACTGCCTTGTCTCCATCAAAGGATGGACTCAAAGGAATTTAATCCTTATTGTATTCAAACTTGTAGTCAATTTACCATTTGTTTGATAGTAATTCTTATTTTCAGCACTGACATTTCACAGAGATATAATTGATTAGACTAGTTAGTAGTATATTGAAAATTATATCTGCATCCGTAAATGAATTTGAGTTTGGTGTTAAATCTTGGACTGTAAGATAAAGTTTACATACAGAGAACACAGATTTGGTTTATTGGTAGAAACACTAGCATAAAAAGGTTAAAATGCTGCAACTGGTAGCAACAAACATATTGTGTTTCCAGATAAAAAATAGCATCAGAGATGCCCAGATCCCACATCTGTGAACTCCATGAGATTAGATATTAAAATGTACAAATTTTACACTCAAGAAACATCTGCCTAAGTATTATATTTATGTTCAAACATTACAGAATAAAAGTTATACAGAGCATTGATGTAAGGCTATGAAGTTGAACAATACACCTGTCCCCCAGCCAATGTTTATGTGAAGTATCAACTTTCGACAAAGGCTATAAAGGTCAGCATTGCTATGACAAGGTCAAAGGTCAACATGTTAGAGTACACATTGCTAACCTACACTTCCTAACAAATATCCCTACCAAGTATCAATCTCCTACACCTTACAGTTTGAAAGATATGGGCCGAGATACAGTAGGGATAAGTTAATACTGAACCAACCCTGCTGCTTGGCCGAGAGACCGCCCAACTCCCCAGCCTGACACCATGGGTGACAACAATACCTGCACCATGTAACCATTACATATATCCCAAATTCTATTATGTAAAATGTCCAATTGTATAGACAACAGGCAAATGGTAATCACATGTCAGCTCAGCATTATTCAATAGAATATAGAGAAGGTGCAAATGTGTTTATCCATTCGTAACATTAAGCATTTCTGTATGTATCAGCAAGAAAATAAGAATGACTGTGTATCATTTTAATAACCAAAGTCTTTGTAAGTACTAAAATTTCAGGAATAAATACAATTTTTCCAATTCTCATGTGCTAATTACCATTGTGAGAAGTCCTTTCTCCACAAAATGATCATGAAAATTACATGAAAGGATGAAATAAAATAATGTCAAGTTTTAAATTGTACACAAACAAATTCAACCATAAAATGATCATAGAATAAATGTCATTGTCCTTGATAATAAATCTCTTTAAGGCCAAATTTGAAAATTATAACAATTTGGATGTATTTTCTAACTTATGATCTATGTTTTAGTGCAATCTATGCAAAAGTCTTAATGTAACATAAAAGTAATGAATAAACTGAGTTCCACAATTTTAAAAACAAAATTATTTACACAGTTTTGAATTTAATAACCTGATAATACAAAATAAATCAGTGATAAAAAATAAGTTGTCTGTAGAGCACTTTAATTTATATAATCGACTTATTTAAAATCACCCTGTAATCTTGTCAAAATTCTGCGCACCGTTTTGTAACATATCAAGTCAACTGTTGGTACAAAATAAGTCAGCCAAGTAATACAAAATAAGGCAATTTTACTACAAAATAAGTCGATAATACGAAATACTGTATTTATTCATATAAACGCCCCGGGGGCGATGCATTTTTCAAAAGTGGGGTTACTATTACCTATATAAAAAAATCAACTCTCGAGTCCAGTGGCAATGGGCGATAATGAACACTTACAGCCTTGATCTCGCTTGCCAGCATGTATAATGGCAAGACAGCTTAAAATATTGGAAACAAACCTTAAATTTGAAGAAATTATAAATTTTATCTCATATTTTTGCAGATTTCATTGCGTTTGTGATCATAATTGCTTTGTTTCATTGTGACTTTCTTTATTTCTCGTAAGCGGTATTCGATTGGGGAAGTACTAAAACGCATCTTTTTTCGTAATCCCGGAAAGGTTCTGGCTGTTGAGAGGGATGTAAAACCCCGAAATATGAACTTTGCAAAGGTAGACCAGAGGGGCGACTAATATTGAGGGGGCATTAATACGGATAAATACGGTAAGTAACAAATTGATACAAAATAAGTCAGGTAATACAAAATAAGTGGTTGATACAAAATAAGTTGTTACAAGGCTGAACCAAAAAGTTACAGAACTTGAACATTCGAACCAAACTTTAGGATCTAGATAACAATCCCAATGTGAATTTATTCAAGGTCTCTACGTAGATGAAGCTACAGCACTAATCTATGACATAATGAATTATATTGAAAATGAGCAAATTGATGGGTTATTGATGCTGATTGATTTCAAAAAAAGCTTTCGATTCGATTTTCTGGAATTTTTTACATAATGTGATTGAAAATCTTGGGTTTGGTAAAGGATTCTGTTGGATTCGGATTTTGAATAATGATGTATATGCATCTGTTCTACAGTCAGGGGAAAAAGAAGTTGTAAACAGGGTGATCCTATTGCTGCATACCAATTTATTATAAGTGGACAAATGTTGAACTATTTGATTAGTCATAACATTGATATTAAGGGTTTAGTATTTGATTATGAAGAAATTAAACTCTTTCAGTTTGCTGATGATACTACCCTTATATTAGATGGTTCGAAAGAGTCTTTAGAAGTTACCTTAAACACAATAGAAATATTTGGCATATTCTCTGGAATACTATAAAAACCAAAGTAGTCTGGATTGGCAGAAAATAACATTCTTGAGATAAGATAACTTACTACCTCTAAGTTAGAATGGAGAACAAAATGCTTTAGGTATCTCATTTTCTTTAGACCTAGAAAATATACCACCCATAAATTATACAATGGCCATGGAAACTTCAAAGAAACTACTGGTTAACTGGAGAAAAAGAGTTATAACCCCATTTGGAAAGATAACTGTATTAAACACTTTCATGCTTTCACAGTTTACACACGTATTTACTGTCATTACTTCACCAAGTAAAGAATTAAATTAAATGTTTTTCAGATTCATTTGGGGTGACTAACGTGATAAAATTAAAGATACATTACACATGATTATAAAGATGCAGGACTTAGAATGGTTGATTTAGATAAATTTATTGTCTCACTAAAACTGTTTTGGATGAATAGAATTGTAAAATGTGAAAAAACTAAGACTATTTGAAAAAATACTATCCCAATATATAAACTATTGAAACTGGGAACAGACTGACCTAAAGTCCTTATTCAGAAAACTAGGAACACATTCTGGAATAAAATTTTTATGGCATGGATAAATTCTCTGAAAAAATTGACGTCAAAAATAATAATGATATCCTATCCTCCCCCATATGACAAAATCCATTGCTTTCACAAAATATTATTTACATTCCAAACTGGTTTAATAGAGAAACTTGACAGTTGGGGATATTGTAATTGAACAGGGGCGTGTTTTAGATGAAAAGGAAATAGAAAAGAAATTTAACTTGCCCCAAATTAAAATTCTGTAAACATTTTTCTGGGGAAATATACAAAAAAAGAGATTCTTTTAATTTTAGTCAACCTTACATTCCTCACCGTATATCCTTTCTACGTTCTAATACAAAGGGAGCTAAAGGTTTTTATGAAACATCAAATAAAATGTTCTTTTTATGGCCTTTAAAGTAAAATGGTAAGATGATTTACAAGTTATGCTGAATAATCACTTGTGACAACATGTTTTCAAAATTTGTTTTAAAACACTGAATAATCCTTACTTCAAATGGTGTCAGTATAGAAGAGTTCACAGAATATTAGGTCCCTAAAAACTTCTCCATAAAATGGGAATAACTGATTCATCCAAATCCCTTGTTTATAATAGTGATGAAGAAACTTTAATACATCTCTTCTACTTCTGTCCTAAATTAAAACAGCTCTGGCATCATTTAGAAAATCAAATTGTCAACAAAGCTGGTTTCAATATTAAATTCTTTCCTGAAGATATTCCACTAGGTTACAAATTTAATAATCCAAACTCTATTGCAATAAATACAATAATTTTAATAACCAAGAGCTACTTATTTTCAAACCTAGAAAAGCTATACAATTAAATATTGCAAATTTAATAAGTAGAATCAAGATTGTATATGAAGAACAAGTTACATATAAACTTAATGTTTAATTTGATTAGGCCAACTTTCCTGCCAGGGTGGTTCTGACATTTTCATGTGTAATGGCGGAACATTTGTTGTATAAATAAAAAATTATTTTAAAAAAGAAAGAAAAAACTAAAATCTTATCTCTTCCAAAAGGCTTTTCCACCATAGCATATAAACTATCTGGCATATTTGTAGTGTCGACCTGGCTATGTCTATGTAATGACTATTATGGAAGTGGTCCTGGTATCATACCTCAGAGTCTGTCTTTGGAGTGATTAAGCACTATAAAAATGCAGAATTGAATAGAATTATTGCCCAATCAGAACCTATCTTTTTGATTACTTTGGGTATCTGTTCACTCTCTTCTGAAAAGCACTTATTCTGGTTCCCGCACTTCTTCTCTGCAATGCAAGAAAGAATCGGATATCAGCCACTATTTTGGACAATTAGTATTCATAGTTACACATAGTTACTACTACAGAAATAGTAATAGTCCCAATAGTAGAGAAAGACTCAAATACTATTGTTTATGGTGCACACTTTAATGTTATGACCCCTTTATTAAAAAATGTTATTACATAATAAGTGAATAAAGTTTCTGTTAATTAAAAAATGTACATGACTTTAAATTCTGTATATGTCTTATTATACCCCGAAAATAGTTTTTTTTTGCTTTCCAGTTGAATGTAAATAAATGTTATTTGATTAGCAATATTTCATTTTAGAGTCCTATTACATACTGTAAAAATAATTTGAACACATACAAAATTGGTTGTAACATTCTCATTATTTAAGAATGAACACAAAGTATCACGATTCCTGAGGGACTAGTGGACTCAACGCCTGAGAAAAAGGTGGATAAAACTAGAATAAGTGGTCAACAGAGGTGATACCAATCCATTTTTGTTAAAGTGGACTGGTGCCTCCTCTAAAAACGACTTATCATCATGTGAAAAGAATAAATGTTCTCCCGTAATCACAAACCTATTAGGGTAGACTAGACCCCAGTGGAATATAGGGACTGGTATCGCCTACAATGACCTTCACCCACTAAGGCTGCATTCTTTTGCACGTCATGCGGCGGTGTAAAATATCTGTAAAACATTTCTTTCTGCTTTTAACCGCATTTTTACAGGATGTGAAGTAGTAAGTACCATTGCCGAATAGCAAAGAGAATGCATCACTAATATCCTTCATGTAATGGGAAGTCTCGATATTGATTTTAAGTTTGTATGCATTAAAATATTTTGACGATATATTATGGGACTTATAGCATCAAATATTGTCAATTAAACTTTAAAATATTTTTTGAAGACAATAATCTTTAGAAGCAAATACGTGGTTATGGGCGATAATAGAGGATCGACAACACTTAAACTGATGCACATTATTTTGTTTATCACAAATGTTGTTTGATTATTATGCAATATCATTACATAGTGCAAGGGGGATATTGTGTCAAAATGTGCACCAAATGTGTTGACTAGAAATATTTTACTTAATTTCTTCTTAATCATTGGTGTAACTACGCAAGCCTATTATACAAAATGGTGGGTAATACCTGACTCTTTATTGCAGAGTAAAGCAGTCAGGACCCAGACTACCTATTAGGGTCACTCAGCAGTTTTTTGTTGTTGTTTTTCTTAAAAATTAACCATAATAGTTGTCCTCAAGAGGGAAGATTGTATGAGTCACATGGAAGAGAACTTGGATGGCAAAAATATTACTCTTGACTCTGGGTCAAGTCGACTTGCAATAAGTAAACTTGCTACATAATCCCCCAGTGGATTTTCTTACCCTCAACACCCGCATTAGAAGGCCATTATGCATCGCCAGATATGTAAGGATGTCCTAGCCTCTCTCGAGCAAGATGAAAGAGCAGCTTAGAGCTGCTGGTAAGCAAACTAAAGTCACATTAATATACGGATTTTCTTTCTGCATAGGAATATTGATTGCTGAGGTTGAACTGGATGCCTACCTGCATGGCAGGGAGGGCAATTAAAACAATGAGGTTTATTTACCTCCTCATTTAACTTGGCCAGGAACAGTATGGCATAGTGCATTAGGAGATGCTAAATATGCCAGTGGGTTTCTGCATTTTGGCAATTCGGATGGTTGGGCTCAAGAGGTTGTTTAGATAATAATAATAATAGAAATAATTTTCTCGGGCAAAATTGATGAGCATCCTTAAATGCACTAGAATCCACAAAGTGAGAATCAAAAACTGGACAAAAGGCGTAACCCAGTAAGTTATTTGTTATGATGAAAAAATAATATGTTTTAATACGAACAAATAACTTGTAATAAAGATATTATGAGCCGACTAAGTTGACTATATTTGTATACAGAATTAAGCCTAAGATTAGGCTAAGACCATTTGTAAATAATACCCCAAAAGTTTAATTTGTACCTTGACAAAAATAACACATTGCTATATGTTAATGACTGAAGTAAAAGTAAACCTGGTGATTTAAACTGAATTAATGTACATATTTTAACACATTAATTGGAATACTATTAGCGTATTAACACATTTGCAGTGACATTTATGTTACTTGGTATAGTTTGTGGATACCTTGCGTTTTCTAGTGAAGTGTCATTTGAAAAGATAATCTCCACTCATATTACATATTGACTGGATTTCAGATGAATATTTCATTGAAATACATGGATATATAATGTGTTACCACTGGTTTTCATTTAAAAAAAACAACACTGATGGATATTTTACTAGTCACCTTGAATTTACCTGTTATGATAAAATTCAATCTGGCAAAGTTTCACTTTATCATTAAGGTAGGTAGACACTAGCCTAGATGGGTTTAAGGAAGATTAGTGAATCTCAAAGTTAAGAACATCCTTAAAAATAAGCATTTTACAGTTTAAAAATTTTTAGAAATTTTATGCCAAGGTCACACTGCTCTGTGACTCACGGTGCTACATTCAAGCCAAAAATATGTTGATAGTATCCATAAGGCTTAATAACTCGGGATTCAATTTTGGGCAGGACGCATTGGTGACTATAGCCCTAGAGTCAAAGCCAGCGACATCATTTTTGAAACAGAGATAATATCAGAGAAGGCATGTTGCACGATAGCTGCAAACCAGCATAAAAGCTACAGGTTTATGGCTTATTGGTATACAACTGATTGTTCGCCCAAAGCCAAGGCGGGCAGCTGTGTCCCAAAGAGAGCTGAAGGTATATACTTTCTAAAACAATGTGACCTGGTTTCAGCATTGTCTAGAAAGCGTGACTGGGGTTTTATATTTTATAGATATCAGGGATATTCTTCATTCTAGATGGGTATTATATCTTAGTAATTCAAGCTTAAGAACTAGCAGAATACTATTCAGTCCTGGCCATATTTCATGTTACTCCCAGTTCCACATGTATGAGTTATTGTAATATTTAACCATTGCTTAACTCAAGAACTTATTGGGCCTAATCTTAAATCATTTTCAGTTAAACTTTCTTTGCATAGTGATATCAGAGAGATATCAGAGAGTGCAGTAAGAGGGCCTTTTTATCACATTTTTGGCAACAGTCAAACAAACACTGCAAACTGCACGTATATCAAAGTGTGTGACATAGATACGAAAAGCTAGTTTTATTTTTAAAATGATGGTTCATAAAGGGAGAAAATAAATGCATGTATTAGTTCAGTTAAATTTTGTCTCTTCAAAAGAGATAAGTGGTTCACAACCAAAATGATAGGTCCACTATTTGCTTCCTATTGATACAATTCAAATAATTTGTCCCTCACTCTTGCAAGCATTATTAGACTCTGATTATGCCAATTTATAGGAGAATTAGTTTATCATAAAAAATAAAAATTGACTACATTGGTTATGATAGTAGAGATAGATCATGAGCAAAAGAAAGGATATTTCCCTGTTCCACATTTAAGGACCCTCTGGGAGCAGTCCCAGATTAGCTTTTCAACGATACCTCGCAACAAGTGTTGCCATGGCAACAAGTCTTGCCATGCCAACACTTTTTTTTCTTTTTCATGGACTTATAAATATTTCTATGGGTTCTTTGCATTCCATGCCACTGCACGTACTGGGGCTGATTAGGTTTTTGGTAATACCTGGCAACAAGTCTTGCCATGGCAATACTTTTTGCTGTTTCTAAGTTGTGAATATAAAACATCCTGTAGGAAAAAAGGAGAAAACCTGTAAGGTAAAATGACCTTACACTCCACAAGATTAGAGAATGATCTTGTTTGTTTGCTGTCCCACAAAATGACGGACAATTATAAGTAATTATTTCTATACTCCATAAAGAGAGGAGGCAGACAGGACTCATCTTGCACTATGCATTAACTTGTGTGGGCATATGACTTGCAGTTTAAAAGTAGGTTGCCAAAATGATACTTTATTGAATTTTCTGCTGACTGCTGACATTTAGTGAAAACTTTGTAAGTGATAACTTCATGTGTTTGGCTCTCTGTCTGCCTGTGTTTGTCATAACCTGCACATTGGATCTAGGTTATATTTTTTAACAAGCTGGGGCTTCACTATTGCTCAATCCTTCTGAAAGATGGTCTGGATCTGCAGAAATACTGCCAGTCAGCCAGCATAATTTTAATCCTTTCTAATTTCCTTCACTTTAGTCTTTAACCAAAGCTGGGGACACAGTACAATTCTACTGATTTTTTTCTAAACTGGGGATACACCACGAAACTTTCAGAATTTTCTTTGTACAAACATCTAGTGGTTGCACAAGTATTGATCTGTTTACGTTTTTTTTCTTTCTGGAAGTCCAAGCCATACATAAAGGGTTAAAAGCAGTAGTCTTTGAAGCTGCTTTACTTATTTGTTCAGCCTGGGTGCTTCGTGTTAGAAAGTTTGTAGTTACTTGCCAATGCAGAATCTTGACCAACTAGTATGTACTGGTTCCTCTACCCATAAACTACCTGTCGCAATATGACCCTGGCTCTTGAATGCACCATAAAACAAAAAATAAATCTAAATCTACTTCTTTGTTGATTTATTCATTTGTATGTGAAGTAGTGGTAGACAGTAGTCTTTGAAGTTGATTTACTTATTTATAGATTTATTTATCTGTATATGAAATAGACACAAGCTGCTTGTACTCTACATTTCTATCGTGAACTCTTACTGGGATAAACAGGTTTTTGGGACTAGATATACAGGATAGTGGGATTGCTTATCAGTTGGTGTTAAGGAAGTGTTGTGCTGGTGAACCTGAACCTGAGGGCCATGGTGGTGCAGTGGTAACACACTAGCCTCCCACCTCTGAGGTCGGTGGTTCAAACCCCGGACCTCATGTTGGAAAATTGGTAGATGCTTACCAATGGTCTGCACTCTACGATACAGAACTTTGACCAACAGAAGGTACTGGTTCCCTCTGCCCACAAAACTACCCTGTACAGTGTTGAAAGGGGCGTAGAACCCCAAATAAATAAATACTGGTTAAACCAGGTGGATATCTGGACAGACTACTTACTGGATAGAGTGGACAAGCTAGCTTGGCTACGGTTAGTTATGTGGATAACACACTTTGGTTAGGTCAGATTGGTTTCATTATTGTATCTCATGTTATGTATTTTACCATCTGAGTATCTCAGTTGCCTGCAATTATTAATTTGATTGTTAAATAAATGTGTTAAGTTAAACTCTTTTCTTTTCCTCTTACAACTAAATGTACTGGTAACTGCAACTATCCAGTCATATAGATAGTACCACATGTATATTCATAGGATATTTAACCACCATAATACTTAAAAGGAAATTTTATATTTAATATTTTTCCCAGAAAGAGATACATTTTGCTGTCTACATATGTAGAAAAACTGCTTGTCATTGTCAATGGGATTCCCAATAACATGCACACTTATATGTTACAAAGCGATCATTCTTCCTGTTTCTTGCGATTACATGTAAATGTACAATTAGTATTGGAAATGTCGTGAACACACTTAGTTTGTAAGAAAAAAAATCTGACCCTATCACACAGAGGAAAATAAACAAGACATTCATTTTGTTTTGCCGATAAAAGTCGACATCAGTTTTACAAAGCTTGCAGAAAGTAAAAAGTTTTAACCACAAACATCTTCTCTCCATAACGGGTTCTTTTTTGACCTGACATGACCCCTCAATGCGATGCAAAAGGTGCAATATGAATATATTACAATATTGATGACCTTAGGCCTGGACAAAAAGATGTAAACAGTCTTGGACAGTTTGTAAACACAAGAAAAAACGTTTCAATTATACAGACCTTCGCCATTTTTTTTTTCTGTAGGATGATGTTCCAATCCGTTTTTGACTTCCTATTCATCTACCAAGGAATGAAGTATTTTTTGGAGTTACTTTGCTGTAGATGATTTCAATAACTGGTTAAAATTGTTAGGTGAGTTTTATATCAGTACGGTAATATTGCATATAATATTATTGTCAAATCTTTTACTTCACAAGTCGTGAAGTTCGTCACTTGCATTTTATGCCAAAATTAAAACCTCTTCATGTGTAAATGTCATGGTAGTTTTATACATTACTGTTGTAAGCACTGGTAGGGGGCCTGGTGTTGTTGTGGTTAGAGTTCTCGCCTGAGGTCGCCGGTTCAAATCTTGGCCTGGGTGCTTTATGTTGGAAAGTAGGTAGTTTCTTGCTCATGCCCTGTGGTTTACAGTTCAGAATCATGACCATCTAGTATACACTGGTTCCTCCACCTGTAAACTACCCATCACAATATGACCCTGGCTGTTGAACTCAACGTAAAATAAAACTGCCTCAAGTGGGAAAGCTGGTAGTTGCTTGCAGTTGGTCGGCAGTTTACAGTACAGAACCCTAATGAACTGTATGTACTGGTTTCCTCTGCCCTTCCAACTACCCGTCATGATATGACCTGTACAGTGTTGAAATCAACGTAAAACCCCAAATAAATAAATGTAAAATAAAAATAAATCTAAATGTAACCACATCGACTGGTCTTCCGGCATAACTATACAAACACCTATTCAAAAGTGATTTTATTTTTCTTGTAGAATAGTTGCGTATATCTTTATATTTTAGATTCCAATTTGCAAAGACCCATTATTATTGAGAGACAAGTGCCAGCATTCAAAAGTAAGAAAGCACCATTACTTATTAAAATTACATTTTTACTTTCAGAATAGCTCTAAGGTTTGTAAAACTGTATAATTTTACAATTAGATTTAAAAACAACAATAATGATTGTATAAAGTAAAGAAACATCCTTCTTTTTAATAAATATTCTTTGTAAATAGGGCACCTGGATACTAATTCTAATTGGACTTTATAGCACTTAATCTCCGGTTTACAAAGGGAAACTCTAAAGCAAACAGCACAAGGCAGTCAACCAATTTCAGTATCCAGGGACAGAAAAGAGATATTCTAGCCATTGTGTTTGTAAAGTTAGTTTTTGTGTTTCAATTGTACACGAATTTCTGGTTGAAAAAATGTCAAATGCTTTGTAAATCCTAACTTGTTTCAGAATTAGGTAATCAGAATGGGTAAAAAAAATTCTTGTGCTGATGGGGACAAAGACCTAAAAGGTATATTTTTTCTAAACATTTTATTTTTTTTTCGCTTTTATATATTTCTAATTAAAAATGAAAATGTTATAGTTAGCAATTTTATTCACATGTACATAAACCTTTGGACCATGTTTCACCCGTGGACTCCATAAAAACAGCAAACAGTTTGAATGACACATACCGTTTCAACTTAATTGATTTAATTGATTTCCCCAATTCTATAATTACAACCACTGAGGGTATTGAAGCCTAGAGGGATTTCCCCAGTCTAAAAATAGATTGATCTAGCCGAGCACAATAAACATCAACACCAAATAATACAGAATCAATAACTCCATTCTCTTAAATGGTAATACATATAATGCTTAGATTAAACAATGCAATGACACAGTGCCTATATATGTAACATCAAGTCTATTCGAGTTGCTTGTCTTTGCTTCGAATCTCCTGTGCAGATTCAACCACAGAGGGTATTGAAGCCTAGAGGGATTTCCCCCAGTCTAGAAATATATCAATCTAACAGAGTACAATAAACGTCAATACCACATAATACAAAAATCAATAACTCCATTATCTTAAATGGTAATGCATACATATACTGCTTAGATTAAACAATGCACTGGCACAGTGCCTATATATGTAATGCCAACTCTGTGTGAGTTGCTTGTCTTTGCTCCGAATTTTTCTGTGCAGATTCTTGACTTTCTTGTATACTCTATGTCCCTGCATCCCTCAACTCTCTATTATCATATAACCTTACTTTGCCCAAAATATTAGGTTAAGATCAGATCGATCAATCCTACATTATCTTCCATATTCCAGAAGCCATATTGGCTGAGTGGTCAAAAGTAGCTCCGTATTCAACCACTTCGCTAGAGAGGCACATTGTATTGAATAATTTCCGTTACATTTCAAGAGGATGTGATTGCTGTATAAGGGTTTAGCAATGAATCCACATGAAAGAAATCAGGTCAAAATAATTTCTTTGATGTTCTACAAAACAAACATGATCTGCAAACAGACCTGTGGGAAAACATAGTGAAAAGAAACTTGACGAAATGTGTTGCACATTCTCATCTAAATATGGGGCCATCACATCTTTAGTTGTATAGGGCTGTCGGGTATTGTTTTCACCCATGGTGTCCGGATGGATGAGCTGGCGGTCAGTGGAAAAAAGTTTGTCCAAGCTGTATCTCAGAAACTGTAAGATGTAGGAAGTTAATACTTTATAGTGATATTGGTTAGGGGCTAAAGGTGTTCAACGTCATGGAGTGACCTTGATTTTACATTGACATTGCCGCAGTGATCTTGACCTATAAAATCCAGTGCAGGCTATATCTCTGAAACTATAAGGTGTAGGAAGTTGATACTTGATTGGGACATTGATTTTAAGTTGTAGGTGTGCAGCGTCATAGTGTGACCTTGATTTGACCTTTGACCTTGCCATAGTGACCCTTGAGTTAAAAAATCTAGTGTGGTGTAACATCAGCTTTTTTATCGCCATCAAATGCTGCATCCTCCCTTTGATCTTTTAGGGGATGTTTCATATTTTGCACCCCTAACAATAGGAGGATTAAGGGGATGCATTTTTTTATTGTCAACATCGCATCCCCACCAAAAACTGTATCCCTCTGACGGGGGCTTTGAGTAAAGTGAGATAAGATATAAAAGGCTTTATTTTTTGTTTATTTGGGGTTTTTACGTCGCTTTCAACACTGTACAGGTCATATCACGACGGGTAGTTGGAAGGGCAGAGGAAACTAGTACATATAGTTCGCTAGGGTTCTGTATTGTAAACTGCCGACCAATGGCAAGGAACTACCAGCTTTCCCACTTACGGCCATGACGGGGATCGAACCCCGGCCGCAGAGGTGGGAGGCGAGAGTGTTACCACTCTGCCACCGTGGCCCCAAGATATAAAAGGCCTACATAATCAAAATAATATCCCCTCATTAAGTGGGGAAAATGTTTTGTATATAATTTGATAAAGCTAGCATTAAAACCCATCACATAAGCTTTATTTTGACAAATTTTAAACATGCTGTATATGATGCAAAATTAGGACACCATACATTTTAGCACAAATGGATTGTAGCATACAAGAAAAATCAAACCAACAAAACACATTGTTTAAGTTTAACATTACAATTACAACACATCAATGGTGAAATTTCTCTAATTTGGACCGTACTAGAGGCTTACACTGTCTTTTCTTTGTAGCTGGGAATGGTGTGAGTTCTCCAGCCACTAGACATGAGATAAGGTGTTTTAGTATCTGCTGTTGATTGAATCTGTAGCCTTCTGGGTCTAAACTAAAGCAGACTGCAGTAACAAAGGCTACTGCAAATACACCACAGTCAACACTTCCAGATTGTTGTGTGACATCTGTAGTGATGCACTCTGTCACATCACCATAGAGATTTTGTAGCACTGTTTTTGTCTAAGATGGTAATGGAGTAGGTGACTGGAGGTTGTCATAATAAATATACTACCCCATCCTCAACTGCACAAGTGATCCAGTGGTTTCTACAATACTGATGAATAATTTGCACACTGTCAGAAAGACACCCAATGTGTTCACAGTGCTCCTTGCTATCAACGATCAGTGTTGATTGTAATCCTTTCATTGCTGGAAATTGTCATCTAAGAAGGTAAGAGACAGCATCCATGCACCTGTCATTCAACTCACGGTTGGTTTCCATTGCTTTTAGATCGCTTGTCTTCAAGTTCATCCCTACTATCCAGTTGTCATCTTTATAGAGTGGCTCCTCCAAGGGTGGTCCTTCAGTTTCTTTATGTTTTCACTTTTGAGGTAAAGCGTGGGGACACATCAGTTTGAATCTCATTGAATGGGAGGTCTTTGCTAAAATCTTATTTGTTTTCAGGCTCTTGAGGCTGTAAACACCTTTGCCAAGTTCTTCAACATTCTCATATGGACCAGTGAAATGAGATTCCATCTTCCCACCTTGTCATGCTTGTTGGGCCATGTTTTTCAGCAAGATTTAAGAGCCAATGTTGAATTAAGGAATAAGGTGCCGTTTATCAGTTCTTTTTGTCGAGATTGGGCTTTTAGGATATTATCAGATGCCGGGTCTTATATTTTGGATTTTACTTGAAGCATTGTTTCCATATACTTTTGAAGCATATCACACCAACTTGATGCAGAGTCGCTGGAGTCTTCATTAGTTGTGCATTTTTACGCTGGCATGGATCACAGACCTTCACATATGAAGTGACATCATCAACCATTCCCTTCCAGTAGAACCACCCCTGGCCAGCAGACAAAGTCTTGCTTATACCAAAGTGACCATCCACTCCATTTACAACATGGCACTGTTGTATTATCTTCGTTAGCTGCTCCTTTGATGTGAAAACCTGGTGTAGGTTGGATTCACCAGTCACCTTGAAAGATTGAGCATACAGGGAATTTTTAACCCCTCGAAACTGCTTGGCATGTCTTCTAATGGCAGCCTTTGGGCAGTCCTGTGGGTAGGTTTTCTGCTGAATGTAATTCTTTACTGCATCAAGCTTTGCAGATTCATCAAGATCACTTTCAGATTCACTGTCTCCTTCACTTTGCTGAGGTGAAGTATTTTCAATGCCTTTGTCGGGAGCAGAAACATGAGAAGACTCACAACTAGAGTCTTGTAGACAAGGTTCAGTGGTCGCAGCCACAGGCTGATTTCCAAATGACACTCCTTGGTAGTATCCAGGTGTCTGATAGTAACCATGATAATGAAATTGGTTCATCTGCTGCTCAGAAAAAGACTGTTGGTACTGTTGTGGTTCATAAAATGGTGTACTATTACCATAATATGCACCTTGCATGGCATTACCAGGAAATCCATAACAGTGATTGTGTAAGGGTTAAGAGGATATGTCATCACATTCTGAGTGCCACTGAACTGAGGCAAGGCCATTCTTGTAAACTTTTAAGATAACACATGGCCAATCAATCAAATTTAAATAAAAAGTTCTTTTAAGTCCTGAATACTTAAAATACAACCAAAATTATCACTCAATTTTATCAGTTCTAAAATTCTTCTTGCTACATTTATATTGTTCACATTAACAACACAAACACTGAAACACAACTATTATGTCAATTCATCCTTCCCTCTTTTTATAGACCTCTGACCTGAGGAAAGCCATGAGCACACACTTGAAATATGTTCTATTGATGTTATTCAGTAATTGATGTAATTCTATTGATGTAATTCAGTGTTCACTGTTATATTTGTTGTCAATTTTTATTGCTGTGTAACAGAAGTTAAAGAAGCCACACCTAAGCAATGGACATAAACTGCAAAGCCACATGTAATTCATTTTCAGATTATGATCATAGCTTGTTTAGTTAACTGATTTTTGAGTGATTAGTTAATAGGATTAATTAATGGGATTAATTGGGATTACTGCCAATGGGCCTTAACACTTTTGACGTTTGTAAATGTGGGGTTTGGGGGATTAGGGAGAGTGAGCATAATAATAGAATGCCTCAAAGACTGACAAATAAATCAACATCAAAGGATATTCTTATAGCTCAGAGAAAACCCCACTCAAATGTAACATAGTTAGTTGAAAACTATTTCCCCATGCTGTGGGATACCAGAATCTCTGATGCTATTTTTTCATAAAAATAGATAGGGTTGAGTGAATGCGAGGAAGCTCCCCTTTACAAATAAAACACAACACAATGGGCCTCTATCCAATTAAAAAGCATGTGATACACATCTACTGCTGATGTAAATATGTTTGCGTTTTAAGGCGTTGACTACTAAAAGATAACACTAAACCTCTTGAATCTCAGCCCTGTGAAATCTAACGCATGGTAACTTGTGGGATTCATTGAGGACCAGCCTTGATGTGAACTAATATCCTGAAATGGATGTAAATGTACTTTTAAAAGGTATTTAGTACAAGTACTTTTCATGGACAAAATTATTTCTTAAAAATATACTTTTATTTGCAATCCAACGTTAATCAGTATACCCTAAACACAAAAAGATCTTCATTCATTCACATGCATATATAAACATTTAAGAGATATTGCAAAAGATGAACAACAAGTCTTCAAATAGTTTGAATATCCAAACTTTTTAATAACAATCGCTACATGATCATTTTGACAGAATTGTTCATTCTTTTTCACTCTTTTAATTTTTCACAAATATTTAAGCATTTTGATACATGTGACTTTCTTTGGAGACTTTAATTTTTTCAATTAATTTGAAACTGTTTGAAATTTGAAATGTTCATTCTAAATACTACCACAATTGTTTTGTCTGTATTACTGAGTTATTCTGTCTTTGATGTCATTTGATCAATAAAACTAAATTGTATAATTACTAGAAGAGGAAGGGTTAGGATTTAACTGTTGGCCCCCTTCGGCTTGATACCAATTAAGAGAAATCTCTTAAAGCCTCATGGATTCCCAAACTCCTAGATGCTGATAATAAATGCCGTATAATTTTAGACTATTTGCAAAAGCAGAATTTCAGTTATGAAATGCTACTCAAAACAAATTTCCACAAGAAATCACAGTGTGACATTGTTCTACAACTCCCGGACTTCTATCGCAGCCTACTCCTAGCATTCAACCATTGTAAATATATCAAACCTACATATAAACTAACCAATATGGAGCTGTAATCTCAATGCATATTGGGGCAATGAATATTTTAAGGCTCAAGGAAAAACACTATTCTTAATCAATTGGATAAAAAGTGGATTTACATATGTGAAAGATCTCTTAAACAGTGATGGAATGTGGCTAAGTGAACAAGAATTAATCCCTAAACTTAAAAAAAAACAACTGGATTGCTGAACACATGATGATTAAAAAAGCAGTTGGTAAATACCTACAAAACAAAGATTTATCAAATTGCAAATACACCCAAGATAGATTGCTTAATAGGTTGATCTTGGCTACACGTTTAAAAATGTACAATATATCTGAAGATAACTGCAATGCAAAATTCTTCTACACAATATTAAGAGATAAAAAATTTGAACAACCTTATTTAGAAAAAGTCTGGGAAAAGGAACTTAACCTTACCTTACAGAATCAAGATTGGAAAAACATATACAAAAATATTACAAACTCTACCAAGTACAGAAAATATTCAGAATTGAAATTCAAAAATTCTTCATAATATACTTCCCTGTGGGAAACTGATTTCTAAATGGAATAAAACAAAATCCAGATATTGTGATTACTGTAGAGAAACTGAAAATATACAACATATGCTCTATGAATGCATTAGAATTAAGAACTTATGGCTACAGCTAAGTGAAATATTACAAACAGATATCAAACTGAAGCATATCATTTTAGGTATAAAGAATATATCCATTCAAAATGAAATAAAAAATATTGTTATTGTAACAGTCATGTATGCCATTTATTCCACCTGGGTAAAATGTAGTTTCGAAAATATATGCTACAGTACTATTGACCTAAATCACATCATTAAAGAGTACATTATACTTTATTGTAATACTTTCAGTCAAATGTATGAAGATATCTTTAAAAAACACAATGTTAAGAATTTATAAAGAAAGAATTTGTAAAGCTATTTAACCAAGTATATGTAACAAGCGAACTATTAAGATATTTAATATTCAAATTGTAAAAAATTATGTCATACTGTGTATGAAATAGCACTGGAAATGGGCCTTGATGGAGGATTTGCTACCCTCGCCCTCCCAAGGTTCCTTGCACTACTGTCACAAAAGGGTAAATAAACTCATGTCATTGTTTGAAAAAAAAAACTAAGAGAAATTGTACTATAAATGTATACTCAGAAAGACAATAGCTATAAAGGCATTAAACATTTCCAATTACACTCATAGAATTTTCAGCATTTTTTTCTTGGTGTATTTACAGTTGTTGTACATCTAAATCAACATGAATACCCATACAAGTGAGTGACCTGCTGGGTTGCACAAAACTTCTTTGGAATAATAGGTACCAGAAATCCCAATAATGAATACAAAATTTCGGATTCTGTATCATTCTGATGCATGTGGACGCATATTACATCAATATAGTTAAATGTATTGATACCATGTGACATGACACAAGACATCAGTTGTACCCTGAGACAGTGCGTTGCCCGTATTCATGCCCATGGGTACAGTTACGTCCAAGTATAAAATTTCCCTCCAGTTCAACCCAGCAAATCATAATCATCCGGATTGACACATAAATTCCTAAATACCCTGCTGACATCTATTTTTGACAGTAACATATCAGCGCTAAGTTGATGTATTGAATTTACAATGGTGTTTACAGATAGATAAAATATTGAGAGTATGAGAGTAGAAGATGAGAGTATAAGCAGTTCTATCATGAAATTTATTTTCCCCATAGGGAGGAAATTACTGTGATTCTACGTGTATCATCAGGTTTGGGTCTACTCAGTAAGGGTGATAATATACTGGTAATCGACAATCTGTACAGGGACTAGCAATGGTCTTGTGTTTTAATTCCTTGGGAAAATATGCATCTACAATATCTGGAAATTGAATTGCTGATGGGTGATTTGTGACATTTGAATTGTGAACAAAGTCGTTGCTATCAATACAAAGGGAAAGCCATATTCAAAGTAATCTAGTAAGATTTGGTCCTCAAAATTTCTACAGAGGGGCCCTCCAGTTGTCAATGGTCAATTCAGTG
The DNA here is from genome assembly GCA_964017235.1 of Sabellastarte sp. h YS-2021. Classification (NCBI taxonomy): domain Eukaryota; kingdom Metazoa; phylum Annelida; class Polychaeta; order Sabellida; family Sabellidae; genus Sabellastarte; species Sabellastarte sp. h YS-2021. The sequence continues at coordinate 11,949,352 of OZ024932.1, read as the reverse complement.
GGAACTTTTATTTGTACTTCAAACCATACAAAGAACCTCACATGAACTTGTAAAATATTTACACACTTTAACCAGGACAAAACAATGGGAGTGTGGGAAACATAGTACACCAAAACCCAAACTTATGTCCTTAGTAATGGGACACAATTGCTTTCATTGACAGTATTATGAACGAAACACCAATTTTTCTCCATATGTTACTATTACACAAATCAGTCCACAATGAATCCCACCATGCCCTGTTAAGTGCAGACATGTCATCATAGTTTTGATACACATATAAATTACCCTAAGAAGTTGCATTGTATACAGAATCAATATTACATTCTTGAAATAGCTAACAGTCATTTTATTTGTCACTAAGTACACTAAAGTCACTTTACCTGTCCTTGACTTCACTACAATCTGTGGTTGTGGTTGTGTCTTTCTCCACATCTGAACCCAGTCGCCTGATGCAGTCCTGTAGTTTGTGATAACACAGCTTACCCATTTGCTTGTAGCAGAACGAGCATGTGTGCTTTGTAATCTGACCATCGACCATATGGTCTAAGCCTCTCTAGTTGCTTCTGTGCTTTCCTTTCCATCCAATCATCCTCTTCGGGAAATTGTGATAGCAGTGGTGCCACTGAGTTGTCACTATCTGTCAGCTGTGAGTTTTGTGTACTGGAAGTCTGAGGGGTACTGATACTAGTGAACTCCTCGTAAGATGAGTCCTCGCATCTAGCTTGTTTGTCCATATGACATGAACACTTCTTTTTGACGAGCCTAGAATCACGTTGACCCAAGCACTTGTGTGATTATTTAGGCGTGCCTTGATAACTGGGTGTTTGAACTTACTGGAGGGTGTTGTTCATCTAGTATTTGATCTAGCCTCGAGTTCTTGCATTCTGGTTGCTTTGACTCAACCTGTGACACTGCATCGTCCCTAGCTGAGCCTGAAGCTGTGGGTATATAGGTAACCCCTCTTTCTTGCTGCTCAGAAGGGTGATCCTGATTGTGAACATTGTCCTCTTGTGCCTTAGTGAGCACTGGAACACTTACAACAAAGTTTCTTTTACAAAAAGCACGAACTGGTTGTGTATGCCTGATCCCACATTTTGTGCAATGTGCCATGTTCAGTGTTGATTTCGACATAGTCACATTTTAAAACACTAAATAAGATAATACTCTAGATCACTAAAAATTGTAAAATCCCATAAGCACAGTTTAACATCAAAGTAATTTTATCCAGAAAGCTTTTAATTCCTCCACTTGCAAATTTAAAGTGAGGCAATACCCGGTGGCATGTGAGGTTGGTTAGGACAAGGTGGGAAAGTGCTGACACATAAATCACTGGCCACCTGGCCATTTAATATAACATTTTATACAATCAAATTGACACTTTCTTAGAAACAATGTTGAAACACAGAACACTGGCCATCTGGCTGTTTATACAATATTTTATAACCAAATTCACACTTTCTTACGCAATACACGAGTCTACATGATAACAGCACCTGGCTTAGACTGACAAGTTGTGACCTAGCATCAACAATAACAAAGGATATTCTGAGAAGAAAGTTTTTGTAATAACCATGGACACAAGAATGGGATAATGTTGTGAGTATAACTACGGGCCAGCTTCATTCAGCTTCCAGTTCTTATATGATAACATAGGACTGATTTGTTCAGATGTGAACTATGAAGATTAAATTACCACCTTAAGTAGATGTATTGAAGTGACTTGGCAACTGACAGTGGCAGTAACACATTTCATTGCTTTCGATCATCAATATTCATATTTTACTGTCATGTATATAATTTCATTTTACCATCACACTCATAATGCTTTGATAGGGATTAATAATTTATGATCCAAATTAAATAACTGAATATTGTTGGAAAAAGTGAATTAGAAATAAATAGCCTGTGATCTACTGATTCCGATTGGTGGTTATAGGTGATTTTATAAAAATGCTAGCATAAAACTGAACAGTCATGACACAATAAGACACAGTTATAATTTCATATACCATCATTCTTGTTCAAAACTCTATTCCAGAGACCCAGTCTTTGTATGAGGAAGATTAGTTGGCATTCAAACAGACATTGTATTTATTGACAAATATATACGAAACTGTAGATGGCAACAGAGTTCTCCACCTAAATTAATTGGTACCAAGTAATAGGTACTTTGGACAGCACGAGTTTGGCATATTTTATAAATGGCCATTGGTTTCAAAACAATAAGTAACTTACTGTCTTTCCATTTTCCAGCATCATGGTTTTGTTCTCAGAGATGGTCATTAGCTATTATTGGTTTCTTTGGCTACATCAGTTTGTACGCTTTAAGATTTAACCTGAGTGTGGCTATAGTTTGCATGGTCAACCACACAGCTGTGGATGAGGGTATGAATATTACTGAGATCAAAAGCAGCCTTTGCAGCAGAAACGAATCAAGTGAAACTGAAATTCTACTAGAGGTAAGGCTTCAGTTTCAAACCAGCAGTAAGTCATTAACATATTGAAACTGGTATCCTACTAATGACATCAACTCTTTTTCAGGATACAAAACTAAATGCCAGGAATCACAATTTTGTTTGATCTTGTTATGTAGAATGCAAACTATAAACAAACATCGTGGTATTAATCTTAGGTGATGGTGTATCAATGATCTCAATCATTTACAGTTTCCAATTATTCATTTTTCATGCAAAACATATAACTGCATGCCAGTATGCTTAAGTTGATACTAGTCATTATTTATTGATTTAAAAAAAAACTTTGTTTATGTTTACTGCCAAACGAAGAAGAAGTGGGCATTTTCAGTAGATGCTATATATTAGAAATTTAAAAAAAACACTGAAATTCTTATCAATTCTTATCAGATTTATATATCCTTCCTCCTAGAAAGTTTTATAATATAGTGACCAACAATGTAGATAGTAGGAATTGATTTTGTAATATTCTAGATCGTCAAAGATAGTCAATTTAGATAATTTGGGGGTAATTTTCCTCGAGTAGTATTCAGAAGTCCTCCGTTATCATCATGTGTAGTTCCTGTAGTTTTATGGGTCTATAATAGGGGCATTTTTTACTTTTCAGTTATGAAAATGCATGTTAGGGTACCTTAAAACCTTACTAAAATATTACAGAACTTTTTACTGGTACCAAAGAGACGATTAGAGTAAATATGTTTCTGGCCATTGCTACAAGTGTAATATCCTTAACTTTTACAGCAGTTATCACACTGGGTCTCGAGATCCATATTGCCACTAAGATTTTTAACATTTCCAAATGCAAAAAAATAACCCAAATGGGAATATAAAGGTATAAGCTTCATTGTAGTTCTGTTTGGCTTTAAAACCGTGCAGTGACACATTAAGAAATCAACACCATTAAAGGTGGAGGGAAACTGAGCAAGGCAGATTAAATCTATGCAGATCTCTGTACTTTGTAGGAAGCATGTATTTCAATTAGAGGCTTATAAAGCACCCTAATCATATTGTATATTTAAAAGGCTTTAGTGGTGGGTGCAACAAGTTTATGTAAGTTCTTAAGTAGAATGATTCCTGCACTAAGCTAAACATGGCATCACCAATGATGTCATCAATATAGTTTGCCACGTAAAGGAGTCTCTGAGACAAATTGTAATAGAAACCCAAATGGAAGCATGTTTCAATAAGAACCCATTGGGCCAGATGTATTTTCTATATGTCAGAAGTTGCAAGATATAATGATTATGTGGGGGGGGGGGGGGGGGGGGGGGTTGTTTACCTAAAAGCTGAAATTTGTTGCTGATACAATTTATAACCTGCAAAGTAAGAAGAAACAGAAAATCCAAATATCCATTTTGTTGATTCTAGTGTTCACCGAATACCCCTGAGAGGTTGCTTATGTCTATAAGTATTTAATTAAGCTCAGCCCCATAAATGGTTTTAGAATTCTATTAGTGCCCCAGAGAGGCCAAAATTTAGCTTAATTTCCTTTTCTGTAAGTACTACCATACATTGTCTGCCAATAACTTGCCATAAGTGCAAGTTTAAATTTATATTTCATTGGAAGTCTGTTTGGCAGTTTTGCGCCTGTCTTTCTTGGTTGTTACCAGTGGCATTGCCATTAAATGTCTTTTTCTGAGGATCACAATGTAAGTTTTGACAAATGCTGTGCAAGTAACTTTCTCAATTTTGGTGACATAAATACACAAAATAAGCCCCAAGCCTACTGAGAAACACACGCAATAACTCAAGGAGTATAACAGAGCAGGTAAATCAAACAGAAGACATCAGCAGCAACTATACGGATCACAGGTTTCAGTCCCTGTATAACATTTGAAATGCTAGAGTTTCAAAATGTAAATCAAGTATTTCAGAGTTTTGTAAACATTACAATGTAAAATAAGATTTCATAAAAGGCATGTGTGAATTAAGTTAATGAATAAAGACAGGGACATTTGGTGGGAAAAGGAAAATCGAAGGTCAGGGTTTGGCCAAACAACTATGTGGGTCAACCTACATACAATATCATTCAAAAGACATTTCAAAGAGAGACACCAAAAGTAGTTCCACTCCCCTATTTGATTACTCTCAACAGACGACTTATTCTTAGCTAAAAGCTGCAATGATTGCAATGATTGTCTTTTGATTCATGAGAAAAAAAATTGGCAATATTAATGTGCTCTTTTTGTTTTTAATATTATAACTTGCGTCAATAATTATATAATTCAAAACAGGTATTTTGTCTGCCTTCACAAATGATCAATTACAATAAACAGAAATAGGCAATCCCAGTAAACTGCCCGAGTCACATTGAGACAAGCCCTTAGCATTGCCACTCAAGTACTCACACCCACACAACGATGACAGCATATGATAGATGCCAAACTTACTAACCACTTAGGTACTAAGGACCTCTACCGTATTTGTTCATGACTAAATTGAAGATGTGTTTTGTGTTAGGGAATGTAAGTAATAACTTAAACCTTTCAGATAAATCAGAGAATGTCCTAACCTTCTATTGGCAGGATGGAGAATATAACTGGTCTAAGCCACTACAAGGATTAATCCTTAGTTCCTTTTTCTGGGGATATTTAGTTGCACAGCTGCCAGCAGGATGGATCTCTGCAAGAGTTGGTGCAAAAAGGGTCATGGGTTGGTGTATGTTTACATCCTCTGTTTCCAATCTATTGATGCCAGTTTGTGCTAAGATCTCCCCAGTGCTTGTGATTGTGCTTAGAGTGATTTCTGGATTGTGTCAGGTTTGTTTCATCCTCTGATATCCTCTGATCTTGTAAAACTAAGGTGTTCTGTCAAAAATATTGATCCTGTAGTAGATTTGTTTTATTAACTGTTATATTTTTAATTATGCACACAAATTAGATATCCTGTCTTAACATTAACATTTTCTGTGCGATTGTTGAATATGCACAAAAAATACAAGTTACACCGAACTAATTTTGCATTGCAGCATTGCATTAAAATGGGTTACCCCTATCATACCTATTCAGTGGCTTATTTGTAAATTTAATAGAAATAGCCTTCTTATGTGTTGCAGAATAATTTTTTATTGTATATTTATCCTTAACAATGTGTGATTAAATTTACACTTTAGCACATTTGAAATGTGAAATGGTGAATATCTGATGAATATATCTGGCGGATATATCTCTGTCCAAAATAATCTAAATATATTTGTCATTAGAATAGCAGCAACCCTGTGATTCGCATATCAAAAATGAATGATATTACATATTTAATTGTTTATATTTTTGGGTTGACTCTGAAGGGAAGTTTCTGGATTTCTATGTTGGCATTATGGACATACTGGGCCCCACCATTAGAGAGAAGCTACCTCATTGGAATTCCATATTCAGGTCAGATGAAATAATTTTTTGTGTCATCTTAATTTGTATACTATTTATCCTTCTTGCTCTTACAGGGAACATATTTATAAAAGACCTATTTGTTTTAAATTGAGATGCCAAAACTGTCACACAAGTAACTTTCGTACATGACCTTCAACTTTATTTTTTGGCAACACCTAGTAAGCCTATTCAAAATGGTTTTACGTGATTTATGAATGGATGAAAACAACTGCAACTTTAACCTGTCACCGGCTAGTAATGTACAGAACGATATAATGCAGGAGATATACATGAAATATTAAGAAATGTGTAAACAATTTTGAACATCTCATGATATCCAAAGGGCAATAAATGTGATTTCTTGAGAACAGGGACTTCCAGTGGAGGTTCTATTGGTTGGATTGGTTCTTGATAGTTCACTGGATTTTTTGCTTTGTCATCTATTTCCAGGGTAGAGTTTTTATTTTTATTTTTTTAAAGTTTGATATCTGTTGGCTTATGTTTAAAAATAATGCAAAAAAGTAAAACAAATATTTGCTTTTATCATGTTTCAGACTTATGTTTACAGTTGCTCTTCTAAAACATTTTGCTACAAGAACTTAAGCTTAAGAAAAACATACAAATAGATGCCTCTTGTCATTGTGTTTAGTCATGTGACTAATGCATTCCATATAGAAGGTTGGAAATCTTCAAAATTGTTCTTCAAACCAAAAGGGTACCATGCTAAGGAACAGAAATTCTATTGCCGGATTTTCTAGGAATGTCTGAAAGCAATGTAGTAGTAATTCTACCACTGTGTCTCTCGTGTAATACTAAGTAAATATAATAAGTCAAATACATTTGTTTATTCATCTATTTATTCATATCTATCATAAAATAAAACAATACTCTGTAGGAGCAGCAGTCGGGAGTGTGATAACATTTCCAATTAGTGGTTTGCTGTGCAAGTATGGTTTTGCTGGAGGATGGCCATCTATATTCTATGTCAGTGGTAAGTTTTCAATAACTATGTCTTGATCTAACACAGAACTGATTAGATTTTGGTACAGGACAGAAACCAATTCTGGATCATGGATTTTAAAGGATTTTTTACGGTTTGTTTTTTATTTGGGGTTTTACCTCGCTTTCAACACTGTACAGGTCATATCACGACGGGTAGTTGGAAGGGCAGAGGAAACCAGTACATACAGTTCGTCAGGGTTCTGTACCGTAAACTGCTGACCAATGGCAAGCAACTGCCAGCTTTCCCACTTGAGGCGGTGCCGGGAACCGAACCCCAGCCTGTGTTACCACTCTGACACCGTGGCCCCTTTTACAGTTTGGAGAAAAGGAACTGGCTAAGATCATCTATCTATTGTTCTTAATGAAGAAATGATGCAGTGCCATTTTATATTGTCCAATCAGTTACTGTTTGGCTTCTAAATTTGGCACATGCCTCAATTCGGCACAAACTGGAAGACAGAATACAAATAAGAATAGGTTCCAATTATTAACAGCCATACATTTTATACATTTTTGAGGGATGTGTCAATACTATGTTGAGGCACTGATTTTCAGTAATATTATCGCCCCTTAAAAGCACTGTATAAGGTTATTTTATGTTAATATTTCTGCGAAACGTCTAGTAATACTTACCACTTGTAGCATTGAAGACTTTAATCAATATATATCCACCTTGGTATACATAAGGCAACCACAAATAAGGAGTTTGCGGTCAAGTTGTACCAAGTTATGGCAGGGAGCAGCATGTAGGTAAAACTTGACAAGTTAAGGCAGGAAGCAGCATGGAGGTAGTTCACTCCCATATGTCCGAGCCTTTAGGTAGTTCTGTAGTTAACAATGTAATTGATCCATTATAGAAGTCAGACTTTCAAGCACATGTGATTGATTGATTGATTTAATATTACACCTACTACCTTGTTTCGCTTATGTTGCAACAGGACTGCCATTAAACAGATCATCGGAGTCATTATGTATCTGCTAATACCTGGCCCAAAACTCAAGCAAGCCACCAACAGTGTACTGACCTAGCCCATTGCTTCTTAACTTAAGTGATCAAGTTACACCACATAGGAAAATAGCACAAGTGTGCTTAAAGCAATAGTGGAAGTAAAAAAGGCCTTGGCAGAGGTAATGCGTAGCATTATAACTTGGCACATACCTCAAGTTATAACTAACTAGAAAACAGAATATAACCCTTGCACTTCTGCATACTTCAGTGAAATATCAAAAATTATTTGATATAAAGCTGAGAACACCTAAATGACCCTGACCAACACTGTAAAAAACTAAACTGACCCTAGAGTAGGAGGGTTGGGTCCAGTGGAACACCCTCATTATAATTTAACTAACGTCTTGCTTGCTTGGCCAGTTCTTTTCCCAATTTTTATGTTTTGTGATTAATTCATTGTGCTAATCTTAATCTGAAATATTCCTTCTAACAATAGTAAACCGAATTTCTTGGATTCGAACCTGCTTTTTCTATCAGGCGACATTAGCACCAATTCTTGTCCTGATTCAGATGCTCTCAAAATGGGCTCAGAGAATGAGAGGTTATTGGCCAATGGTTTTCAGTGTGATGTCTTGACCAACTTCAGTGCACTATCAACAATATACCCATGGTGATTTTTTGTCTGTTGAAATTGTGGTCTGATTACCTATCTGTGCATTTTACAAAGGTGCTGCTGGATTAATCTGGTTTCTTTGCTGGATGTACATGGTCTATGACACCCCGGAGATGCATCCCAGAATATCAAGTGGGGAACGAGAATACATCCAGAACAGCCTCAAGGGTCAGTCGAACAAAACAATAAATACAGTAAGTTTTAATAATTGAAGTTTTAGCAAGATTACAGAACTGCTTGAACAGACTTGGTTTTGCGTTGTAAACAAACAGAATTCAATTTAATAAGACTCTGTTTATTGAAATTGTTCAGTTTAGTCAGGTCTCTTCAGGCCATTGTGTCAAATTTGGCAGCAAATGCCAATTGTTATTTAATATAACACCCCACTCAATAGCTCAAGATTCCCAGTAGCCTAGTAGTTTGGCATCTAATCACAGGCTATGACTTCTGTGTGGGTTCAACTCCCAAAAGTGACAATACTGAAGACCTGTCCGAGTATGACCCAGGTGGTTGAACAGGATATAGAATACTAAATTTCACTTTGCAACAATAACTATTGAATGAACAAAAGAAAATAAATGTAAAAAAAATAAATGTTACATATACTGTGTTGCAGGGTCCAATTCCGTGGTTGAAGATTCTCAAATCTCCAGCGATGTGGGCTCTGACAGCAGCAAATGTTGCATTTGATTGGACTATTTTTTGCTTCTTGACCAATCTGCCCACATACATGAAAGAAGTGATGCAGTTCAGTATGCAAAAGGTAGTCTGTGGTATAAAAATTCTGGTCCACCATCATGATTGTTCATAAGACTAACCCAACTGCTATTCCAATAAATCCTGCCAAAAAGGGGCCAGAAAACTGACTTGACATTTGATTTCCTCTGTGTGAAAAGATTGGTACTGCCTGCTATGATTTATAAAAATGGTAAAACTAACTCTGATCACTCTTGTGAAAATCTTCTTTTGGAACAAGATCACTCGATTGCATGTTTACATGTGTAGTCATGATAAGTCAAGGCATGAATTGGACCAATTGTATCACCCTGAAGATAAGTTTTAGAATGTTAAAGATAAGTCAGTATTGTTTTATGATAAAAAATCAGTTGTAAATATTCCAAAGAAAGATACCCAATCACAAACGTTTTCAAAACTATTTCATATTTTTATGAGCATGTACAATTACAACAATTATGCTCCTGGTTGAAAAAATAAGTCATGGGAACAAATTGATTATACTTGATACAATATCTTTGGAACAGTCTGGAGTCAGACCTGTGACAGTGGAACAGAGGTATTTCATTGTCATACAAATATGTGTGAAGATTATAATTAAATAAGCGAATAAGTAGAAGTAAATAAAGGTAAAATACTTTTGATATTATGTAATTAAACTACTTGATTTGTCAATTAAATATAGGTATTTATAACAGTCTGTTAATTAAAGAGAATTTTCTTTATACTTGCATATTAATTTTCAACTTCAATAAGCAAATAAATAGAGGTAAATAAAGCTAAAATACTTTTGATATTATGTTATTAAACTATATAATTAGTCAGTTAAACAAAAATATTTATAACAGTCTATTAGTGAAAGAGCCTTTTTCTTAAACTTGTTTTAAGTAGTATATATAGAGTGCAGTACTTTGATGTTTTGTTTTTTTTCTCACAGAATGCACTGCTTTCTAGCCTGCCATTTATTTTTTTCTGGTGTATGTCTGTGGCTTCAAGTTTACTTGCTGACAAATTGAGATCAAGTAAGATACTCACTACAACTGCAGTGAGAAAACTAAGTAACTCAGGTATGTGATCTAGTTTTGCATAATCTTTGAAATTACCTTTTCATAAAATTGGAGTAATGGAAATGGATTTTTGATTGGTGAATTGACTTTAGCCTTAATTTAAACAAATAGTAAAACTCATATCACACCATTTAATTGAGGGGCTAAGTTATCTTTAGCGTATCTGACAAATACATAGAAAATTGGCTTTATTTCATCAACTCAATTTTACAATAGTGTGATTCAAACCTGGGAGAAAAGATGAAACTCTTCAGTCATGAAAGGAGATTTCTACATTTTAGTTAAAGGAAAAACATAGATATGTTTCAACAAATATTTTACCAATCCCATAAATCAGACATTCCCATGTCAAAAAACAGTAAAGCCTGATTGGTTTTGTGATTTAAAATAATATTTTTGTTCTTTTTCATGCACACATTGACACTGAAATTACATACATTGTTTCAAAAGATATTTAGTTTTACATCCAAAGTCATATTGGGCAGTTTCACTATGCCAAGTGGGTTTCAAACCTACCTCCTGATTGGAAAAATAAAAGTCATTCATGACCCATGGTTGTATTTTACAGTAGGTTTCCGATAGTTTTTTCTATAAACATTACTGGGTCTAAAAGCTTCTGATTAGTTCCAGAATCATTGTGAATGTTTTCTGATTTATCCAGTTGCTTCCTTAAAACATTCCAATTTGCTGCTGATTCCTCCTGAGTGGTTACATTGCCTTAATGAGGCCTATTCATTCACTAGTATCAATGTAAAAGATTACTTTATAAATGTTTAAATCATGTTGAAGATAGGTTTGCAATTACATTCCTGAATGCTATATCTGGGAAGGATTGGCGATAGTTTATGATAATGTTCAAAACAGTTTCAATTAATGATTCAATCCCAAATGTTCCTGATCAAAAACTGCTAGTTGTGAGTCCCGAATGATCCAATTGTGCTTTGAGAGTGTTCTGAATGAAAAGGTCAACCTCCTAAATGGACAATTTATAGGGTTGTAGACATATCCCTGAAAAAAATCATTGTGGTGGAACCAGTGAGTTAGGGCGCATATCCTGTTCAACAATCATTGTCACATTGAGACGGGCTTTTGGTACTGCTGCTTTAAAACACGCGGTTGATAGTGATAAAGTGATGCTAACCACCTAGCTGCCAATTAATAAAATTGTAAATATTTAATCAAGCAAGAAGAAATTTAATGAATATAAAATTTGAAGGTAGTTCAATCACTTTCATTAAACCTTAAAGGTGTATATTCATATTCTAAAAGTGCTCTAATTTTACTTCTCCTTCATTGGACAACTGTATATAAAATACATATAGGTTAACAGTTTAGAAAACACAGCCTGTAACTTATAAACATTTGATGTTACTTAATTTTTTCTCAAAATTCGGTCCAAAAATGTAGATTGTCTCTATGGTGTTGCCTGTTTCGTGTCACAACAACACGCAATAAGTAATTGATAACCTCATTGACAAGCTTTGTAGGACAGCACCTTTTTTGGTGATTTTTTTGTGTATTATGTGAAAGTGGGAGGTCACGAATGTCAGGTGCTATGGGGATAGCGGATCAACAAAAACAAAAACATGGGTGGTCTTATTTAGTTAAAAGTCTTCATTTGAACATGTGGTAGGTTTTGAGGGGAAAAAATATTGTGAATATGTTGTTTATGCATCGTACTATCATTCTGATTGAACTTGACATTTGACCGAAAATTCTGATTATACACCTTTAAGATTATACACCTTTAACTATTATTAATGGGGTATTTAATTAAATTTTGGCAACATTTTAGACCTATACTGGACATTTATGGTACTACAGAGAAGTATCTTTAGTTTATTTTGAATTGAAAATTAGACTAATGTTATCTTAAGTAAAATATCATATTAACACCTTCATCTGATCTGAATCAGCAAGCATATTTTGTAGGGAAGAAAGAGAATGTATGGTATGTGAAAGCAAGCCTATATAGATTACTCAATCTTTGTACTTGAAAATGGTATAACTTAATATTGTTGCACAAACAAGAATAATGCCCAGGATGTTTAAAGAAGTTAACCAATTCAAAATCATGCAGTTCTATACAGATTATTTCATCTATGTAGTTGAAAATTGTATCACACAATATTATTGAATTACACAATAAATACTGCCCACAATGATAAAAAAGTATACAAATTAAAAGTGCTCTAGCACATATATTAGTTATGTAACTTATTCTAGGGTGAAGATATAGTAAAGTGAACACTAAGAAGTAGTATAAGGTGCGGCAATCGATCGACATTTGTAATAAAAATTGATCTGAAGTGATCGGAAAATGATCTAGATCACTAATGATCAGAAATAATCTAGATCAAGAATATATTGTAGATCTGATCTGAAAATCGCTGACTGCAAAAACTTGGAGCTCATGCTGATGGGGGAACAATGATTACATATGGTGCAGATTTAGATTGTAGATTTTCTGATCAGATTTAGATTGTAGATTTTCCTGATCTTGAGATCTAGATCAATTCTTCTTAGATCATCTTTTTGCCATGCTGAGAATTTATAAATTTACAGTCCACAATTTTTTTTTTCTGGCGAATCTATAAATTTACAGTCCACATCAATTTAAAATCATTTCATCTTCTACAACATGGCAGGTACTATCACACTATGGGATTTATATCTGCAAGTGAAGAATTTCCAATTGAAGAAACCAGCTGATTTTATGATGTTAGTTTTAAAGGATTTTCCAATAAACTGTCCTGGAAGATTTGGAATTACTGTCTATTATATGACCTTATTTTATTGGCATTATCCTTTCCATTTTTTCTCTCTCCTATCAGCCTCATTTCAGATATTTACATATAAAATATCTGGAACCTATCGACACTGGAAGAATAGAATGAACACATTTTCACCCATGGCAAGGTTCTACACAGATCAAGCTCAGGACATGATCAGGAGAATAGAAGGAGGGGGAGGAGATGAAGTTGCAGATATATGAATTTTCTTATCATATAATGTATTTAGGAATATGTAATAAAAAATTTATACGTAAATTAGATTTCTTTTCATTTTCATCTAAATACACAACTTCAAAGCTGTTCCCCATATCTTTTTTGGAAACTGTATCATCATCAGTAATATCTGAAGCAACTGTGACATATGTGACCATCTGATTCACTTATCTCTCTTTGATGATGCAAGACTGAATCATATCGTCACATATGTCAGCTTTTTTTGTGAAAATCTTGCATCATCAGCAATATCTGAGACATCTGGTACATATGGTCTTCCTCCGAAAAAATGTAATCCAAAAAAAATCACATATGTTTGCAATGAAGAATCGCTGCATCATCACTAATTTTTGTTATAAATGTACCTGTTTCTTCATGCTCACATTGTATTATTTTGACATAATTATTAAGAATGGCCTTTATTTGTCCATTCTGTCAGTGTGATATGCTTAATGCTGCTTTGTTGAAAATTCATCAGGACATATGTCATAAGTTTTTATCTGAGAGGAGATTAGCTAAACATAGGTTTAAATGTGAACATTGTGGACATGGTATGCCTAATCAATTCTTATTGAACTTTCATAAGAAGACATGTTCTAAGAACAAGGATAACCTGCAGAAATGTAACATATGTGACCAGGAGTTCCATTCCTCTCAACAGTTATTTCAACATTACAGGATGTGTGGAAAGTTCATATGTTTACAGTGTGACTACCCATTCATCAGTGTCAAGGCATTGAATTCTCATATTCAACGATCTCACAGGACTAAGGAGGTGGAGAAGAATAAAGTTTACAAATGTGCCTTATGTAAAGTCATTTGTCCAAGTAGGAAGGAGCTTTACAGACATCGAATGACTCAACATGGTGGAAATGACTTATATGAAATTCCACAATTTGTGGAAGATCTGAATAATCCAGAACTTCAAGCTGAGTATGCTATGAACAGAAGACACATTCTGGCGGGTGATGAAGACACTGACTTGAAGAAGGTCTACAACTTTCCTACCAATAATCTACATGGAGGCTTCAATGAAATCAGAGGACATCTACATCAAATATACAATGATCAGGAGCATGCTTTTCGAATTAATTTTTCTTTTGGGATGATTCTGCAGAATACAGAAACTGGTGAATATCGTTATTATATTCCTTATTTTAATAATAAAATTTTACATTTTCCATTTACTATATCCAATAGGAACAGTATAAGATTTTTGATGTTGAAACTCGCAAGGCTAGATATTATTCAACAGGCAAGAGCTGTGAGACCCTCCACTCTTTGGACACTAGCTTTTATAACCAATATCCAATATGTGGTATTTAAAACACAATTTCCTTTGGGGCAAGTGGATAACCTTCCTAATTTTTTAAGGCAGAATCCCTATCTCATATCATTCTACATTAACAGAGTTACCAAGAAACCCTATGAGGATAAGTTATGTTTTTTCAGATGTTTACATGAACATATGAAAGATACAGATAAGTCATTGATACAATATCTTAATCAGTGGAGAAGATTTAATAATTATTCTGAGATTACATCTAATAAAATGAAAAATTTTGGTGGTGTGAGTATTCAGGATATGAATAAACTGGAGCAATGTTTCAATTTGAAAATTAATATTGTATCTATGAATTCCTCTGGCTCTGTCAACGTGATCTACGAATCTTTATCTCAAGCAGAGAATGTAATGTATTTGAATAATTATCAAGATCACCTCAGTTATATAACCAATTATACGAAGTTTGCTTCCAAATTTCAATGCGAAAAATGTTCCAAAATGTTTAAAAGGCAATGGGATCTTAAAAGACATTATACAAATTACTTTGACAGGACTAAATATGTATTTCCTGGTGGTTTTCATAGAAATGCAGAAACTATATTCGATAAACTAGATTCTTTAACTGTACATGTAGCCGAATCTGAGAGATATTATCAAAAATTTATTGTATGGGACATGGAGGCTATTTTAATGAAGACAAATGCTCCTGCTACAGATCAGATGAATTTTTTGTCCAGACATATTCCAGTGAGTGTTAGTATCTGTTCAAATGTTGATGGATTTACCGATTCCAAATGCTTTGTAGAGATCTCCCCAAGTAATCTTATCTCTAAAATGATGGCCTATCTTAATGAAGTTAGTTCCTCTAACTTAAGTAGACTTAAATTACAATATGAATATGTTTTTAATGATTTAGATGACCTCATGGAAAAGTATAGTACTAGTACTGAATCTGATGAAGAATCTTCAGACACTACCCTCTCAACCTCCACCAATGACAATTCTTTAAGTTCTAAAACCAAAACTCATTTTTTATCTAGAATACTGGATCTTAGGAGAGACTTCGAAACATATCTTTCACAGCTACCTGTTATCGGCTTTAATTCGGGTAAATATGACTTAAATCTGATTAAGGAAGAGATCATGTTGCATCTAGCATCCAACTATCCAGGAAAAGATATTCATACAATCAAAAAGGAAAATTCTTATCTCGCCATATCTACTCCACATCTGAAATTTTTAGACATTTCTAATTATCTTGCTGCAGGTTCTTCATACAGTCAATTTTTGAAAGCCTACGGTTGTGAAATTCCAAAAGGTATCTTTCCCTATGAATGGTTTGACTCCTTTGACAAGCTTAAGTACACATCCCTACCTGAAATGGAGGATTTTTATTCTACCTTATCTAAGGGTAATCCTTTGAAGACAGAAGCAGACTACCTTAAATTGAAGGAGATATGGATCTCTCAAGGAATGCAAACCTTTCAAGATTACCTGATATATTATAATAATCTAGATACAGGACCCTTTGTTATTGCACTCTCCTCCTTTGTAAGGATTTACACAGATCAGAGAATTGATATTTTTAAGGATTTTGTTACCATCCCAGGTGTCGCAAGAAAGCTGTTATATGCATATACAAGTTCTAATTTTTCTCTTATAAATCAACAAAATGCTGATTTATATTATACTTATAGAAAAAATATTGTTGGAGGTCCTAGCATTATTTTTAGTCGTTATCATGAAAAAGGAGTTTCTGACATTAGGAAAGTGCAGGGTAATAAATGTCAATCTATTGTAGGATATGATTGCAATGGATTGTATTCCTATGCCATTAAGCAAAATATGCCAACAGGCGTCTACGTTAGGAGATATTCTGATACCAGTTTCAAACCGGAAATATCTGAAAAATATATTGATTCTTATGTATGGATGGACTATATTATGCACAAAGAAAACATCAAAATTTTGCATAAATTAAATAATTGTAAGGAAGTTAGAATTGGTAATTTTTTAGTGGATGGCTATTCACCAAGGTCTAAAACTGTATATGAATTCCAGGGTTGTTATTATCATTACTGTCGAAACAACTGTCCTATTGTTAAGAAGATAAAATCTCAAAAATGGATCCAAAAAATTAAGAAAACACAGAGGAAGGATATCAGGAAGAAGGAATTTATTTTGTCAATGGGATATAATTACATATCTATTCAGCAATGCGACTTTAACAAGGAAATTAAACCTTTCTGTCATGAATTGTATGATGAATATTTACCCTCTTATTACATCAAAAATAGAGGAGGTTTGACTGAAAGTAAGATTAGGTCAGACATTGTAAATGGTGAACTTTTTGGTGTCCTTGAGGTGGATATAACCGTAAAAAATGAATTTAAAGAATTTTTTTCAGAATTCCCTCCCTTCTTTTGCACATGTAGAGTACCAATGTCTGATATAGGAGAACATATGACTCAATATTGTAGGGAAAATGATATTAAATTTGATTACAAAAAGCTTCTGGTCAGTGGGACATCAGCCTCAAAAATTTTACTAGCGACTCCACTTTTACAATGGTATCTCAAAAATAACTGTGAAATAACCAAAATATATCAAATAATCGAGTATCAACCGAAATTATCTTTTAGGTCTTTTATTGACACAGTGACTAAATATCGACTGGAAGGTGATCGAAATCCTGATAAATCGATCATTGGTGATACTTATAAATTGATCAGTAATAGTTCCTACGGATCTCTGCTCATGGACAAGTCCAAGCATACTAATGTAAAATATTTAATGGACAGAAGCAAGGTCTGCAAATTTATAAATTCTAACACTTTTAAAAATATGAATAAATTAGGAGAGGAATTGTATGAAGTAGAGACATATAAATCCCGTATAACTGTAGACACCCCTTTACAAATAGGTTTTTTTATCCTACAATATGCAAAATTAGGGATGTTGGAATTTTATTATGATTGCTTGAACCTTTATCTAAAAAAGATTCTTTCGAACTTACTCAAACCGATACAGATAGTATATACATGGCAATTAACCAATCGGACCTAGATCATTGCATTTCTGATGAATTTAAGAACAGATATCAGAATGAAATTTTTAATTCCTGTTCGGATGAAGTCTCACCTCCTTGGTTTCCTAGGAGATGTTGTGAGTATCATGTAGCATTAGACCGCTGTGGAGTTGGAATTTTTAAGAAGGAGTTCCAAGGCACTCAGATGATTTCTTTATGTTCCAAATCTTACATTATTCAAGATTCAGAAGGTAATAAAAAAATATCATGTAAAGGAATTTCTAAGAAACAGCTCCTTGATCCTATGTCAAAATTCCGCCAAACATTAAATGAAAAGAAAGTTAATTCCTCAATAAACGTAGGTTTTAGGTTAAGAGGTAATAGTATATTTACATATTCACAAGAAAAAATAGGTTTCAACTATTTTTATTGCAAAAGACTTGTACAGAATGATGGTGTTAGTACATCCCCATTAGATATGACCCTATGTCCATGGAACCAGGAAGTGGAGCTAGTTGAGAAAATGCAATCCTCTCTATCCAATATTTATTTTGTTAAAATAAGATTTGAGGAGTATTCTTTTTATTCACTAGAACAACTTTATTTTTTTTATTAGCCAAACATTACGGAAACATGGAGCTGTGTCAAAAAATAATTCTCGAAAATGATTGTTTTAAATTAGTAGAAATTCTGAAACCTTATAAGGATGTTTATATGGATTCAGACCTCAGGGAGCGCATCATGAGATTTGCAGTACTGCAAAAATTTACTCAATGTTCAATTTTTAGAGAAGACTTAATTTCCTCTAAAAATAAGATGCTTGTGTATAAGCAACCTACATTTAATGATGAAGAATCTCGTTTTTGGGGTGTTTCTACTCCATCAAGGCTGGTACCTGTACTGAAGCCATCATCTTTAGCGGGTAATAATGTAATGGGTAAAATATTAATGGAATATGTTAATAAAGTAACTATTTCCTAAAGTAAAAATTAAAAAAAAATCACCCCGCTTTCATTGCCTTTATTTTCACAGAATACCAGTCCATTGTGTATTTCAATAATCGAATCTCACCGTACTAATGCATTCTTTGCCTCCCTCTGTTATACAGAAATGGGATCAAGGCAAGCTATTCTATGCAAATAAGGCACTGAAACCAATCTGACTTCTCATAGAGAAACTATGAGGCTATAATCCAATTCAAATCTTTGAAAAAAAAATAGAAAAAAAAATACAGGAATATAATAATCATATTTTATTAGTTTACTTCATGTATATAATGTATAAATCTTGAATATATACAAAACTGAATATAATATACAGATATTAGTTTAATTCATGTGTATAATGTATAAACTTTGAATATATACAACACTGAATATAATATACAGATATATACATTTTAATTCTACTTTATGAATTCACTGTAAAGATTTTTAACAATTTGTTCATTACATTCAAGATTACTGGTGAAATTTGATAATATCATGTTATAGTCTATATTTCTGCAACTGTAATAACTGTAATAGAAGCAAAATAAACCACAAGTGTCTGTATATGGTGATTGTAACCTTTTTTTATTATACTTGTATACCAATCCTTTACTTATCAATAAATTATGAATATTTTTTACTGGCTGTTTTCCTAATGAATCGAAGTACTCCACATGTTTTCTCGCGAAATGAACAATAATCCAATGACTACCCTTCTTCTCAGAACTGTCCAGATTCACTACGATGATAGAGGGTATGGGGAGATTTTTTGGTATTAGATCTATGGCATATACTCCCACGAATATTTTTCTGATTTCTCTGTCACTTCTCATTAGATCAAAAATTTCCTCTGTATTCATGCTCCCAGATTGACATTTCTACTATGATCTATACTTAGCGTCTCAGGAAATTTTCCATAAATTATAATATTTATAGTTTCTGACAAAGCTTTTGAAAATCTCATAGTTAACCTTATATGACCTTTGATACCCTTACTCATGATATGACCGGAGAGGTAGCTTTGAATGTCAAATAAAAAAAGGGTGTAGCCTTTGTCGTATTCTAATAATTTTATAATAATTCCATTTTTCCTATTGTAATCATTGTCCAATAGAGATAAATACGATGAAACGAAATCCCCTTTCTCGAAATTTGGGGTTAATGCTCTGTTAGGTACAGGCTGGCCATCTACAGTCACCTCCAAATAATTTAAATTCATGTGTTGGAAATCAAAAGGATTTTTACTGTAATCTCCTGAGTAACCTGTATTGGAAACCATTCCTATTATTAATTTACTGGGAACTGTACCATGATATATGTTATCTGTCATGAAATTAAGGGAACCTTTTGCTACACTGAAACTCTTAATGTCACTTCTCCAAAAAGGATATAATGCAGGACTAATTTTTAAAGCCTCATCATGGGCTAATATCATATTTGGGTCCAGGGAAATATAACATACTTTCCAAACAGCACTAGTGATTACTAACTTGTAGTTTTTAGTCCCTAATCTCATTAATCTGAAGTCATTTAAAGCCTGGAACAATTTAAGGTTTACAGAAACTCCATTGAGGATTGCTCTATTTTCTCCCTGAGAAATATCTAGGTATAGACATCCCTCAATATTGGCAGCATCACCATCTTTAGTTGGTCTTCCTCTTTCGGAATATCCACTATTACTCCCTATGTATTGTAATTCATCAAAATGTCCTGCCTGATCTTTGAAATACATAGCTGCCTGAGCCTGAGACAATATCATATCATTACTAGATCCTAAAAGTAAGTCAATGAGAGCCTTGTAAGGATAATTGACACCCACATCCGGTGATACAACTTTCTGATTTAAGGATAAATCAATTTGTCTGAAAATTGAATGTAAGGTGAAATTTACTGGAGCTACTTGATCTGTATTAGGTGTAGGATCTCCATCTATAGTTCTTTCATCACTAATCTTTTTTCCTTCTTCATCTGTGATTACATATTTTATATGTAATCTACTTTTTCCCAGACTTATGTAATCTACAGAGGTACCTGGGACATTGAATTCTATAACCCCTCCCTCAGTTATAGCTGCAATCGGATTGTAATCCACCCAGTACTCTTTAACAATAGTCTTATCAGTAGCTGGTGGAGCAAATAATGAGAGTGACGTTTGGACTACATCCATATTGATCTGTAGCTGGCAATCTTTTTCTTGAATTTTTTATCACCCTTTTTGGACCTCTCACCTTTTACTTCCTTCTTTTTATTTTTTTGGCCTTTTTTAACAATTTTTTTTATTTTTTTTTTTTTGAAGATCCTTTGGAGTTGCCGTTACTTCTACCTTTACCTCCTATTTGATAAATTTGGTTACTTTTGGGTCTATTTATATTCTTTTGCTCCCTAATCTCACTTTTAGCCTGTTCAACTGCTGCTTGAGTTGGACTGATGGTTGCGACTTCTACATTGTTATTATTTTTATTTCTTCCAAAATCGTCATCACTGTCCAAGACATAGTAATTTTTAGTCTGATCCATTTTTCCGTCCATACATTTTTTGCAAAAATTTAAATATTTGTTCATATTTTCTTTCCTCGTCTTCTTCTTCTCAAATGCAAAGTCAATTCAACCACTCCCGTTAAACTACTTGCAAAATGAAGATTCTTGTTCTTTATATATATTCTTATTCGACTGAATTTTTTATTTTTAATAGGTAAATAGTAAACATTATTAAATAACTGATATTTATTTGAATTGCTTTGTGGTAGTAACCTTAATATACCTTGCATTGAATTTCTAACGTAAGAGTAATCTACAATATCTGAAAATAAATACAGAGTTTCATTGATGACAGTACTCGCATAGAAATCGCATATTCCGACCTCCCATTCACCAACTAAATTAGCTCTCTCAGGGACCTCGACTGTAAAATTATAAGCCTTGTTATTGGGATGAAAGCTTAAGGAGTCTGCTGAAGATAAGAAGAAGTAAATGCTATCCTCCTCCATTTGAACCTTTGTTTGAGATGTCAAAATATATATATATATATATATATTTATGTATGTATATTTATATACTATATATTTTCAATCTGATTTTCTGGAATCCAGGAATTGAACTTTGAAGGCCATCCCTTCCATCGGACTAATACCTCCACCTGTCCACTTTTATTCTTTCTTTTTTTGAGAATTTCCTCGATTTTATACATTACATCAGCATCTATATACGCTAATTGTAATTCTGATTCATAAAAAAATCCCTCTATTACTTCATTATTGTAATCCTTTAACTCATACATGGGTATATTTTGGTTTAATTTACGATTAATTACAGTGAAAATTTCCCCAGACCATTTTTCAGTATATTCTTTATCAAACATTTTTTTTAGATGACTTATCTTAACCCTGTCTGATATATTGAATTTAAACTTTTTCTTTTTTAAGGTTTGCATCAGTTTCGAATTTTTATGCTGTTTTTTGAAGCTGAAGAAATTTTTTGGGTATTCCAAGTTATCATACTGAGCTTTCCAAACCAGGTACTGATTCTTCGATTTTGCATCCTTAGGAGTCATTTTAATTGATCTATGCACAGAATTATTGTATCCATAAGTTAAATCAGACAGAATGTCAATCCATTTTAAGCTGTTTTTTTCACTTAAATATTTCATTATTTTGGTTTTAATAGTTTTAATAACTCTTTCAGCATAATTAGCTTTGGTTTCATAATATGTGTACAAATGTTTGATTTGGTTTTCATTTAATAACCTATTAAATGAACGGTTCTTATATTCACTTCCTTGGTCGGTTCTTAGAATTTTTGGTTTCTCATCGATTTCTCTAATTAGGCTTTGAAACACGAAAACCATTTCCTCACCTCTTAAACTTTTCAATGGTGCTGTGTACAAATACCGAGTAAATATATCTATAAAAACTACAAAGTAAGCGTAATCATTATTTTCTGACTTATATTTCACCATGTTAGCAGTGTCACTATCCCATTGATAATTTTTGGAAAAAGCTAAGACTTTAGGTCTTCGAAAAGTCCTACGAGCAGGACGAAAATTTGTATAAGTTTCCTGTTTACTTAACCACTTCTTCAAATACCTGGGAGTTATATGGTATTTTGCCTCATTCTTAATATGTGGATATAATTTACTATAACTGCTGTAAGCTACTGGACTCTTAATATTGTAATAAAGGTTATGAAGATATGATTCGATTTCTACTTGATTAAAATTTTTTGTTCCATTTCTTGATCCATTCATTACTTCCTCCCCCTTCCTGATTTCTTCTTCCATTTTTTCTGATTTTTGGGAAATAGGTGGCATTTTTGCGGTAATTAGCCTCTGCTGGAAGTCCGGGAGGAGGAATAGGATAAGTTACTTCTTGACTTGCCTCAGGATATAAACTTTTATTGAAATGAATAGCCTCACCCAGCTTTTCGATACTCTCTGATTCCTTCTCGTCAATTTTGTCCTTTTTAATACCATTTTCTTTTCTTTCATCTGGATTTTCTATCACATTTTCTGTTTTATCCTTATTTTCGACAACAAAGCTCTTGAACCTTAGATATTGGTCATGTGGTATTAATACATATTTATTCATTCTAAAATTTTTGCGATATAATACTTAATTGATACAAGGAGATTGGATAATCTTTCAAAATGTTTTCTGGCTAATATTCTTCTCCCTTTTTCCTCCGATTTAATAAATTTTTTAAGAATTTTCAGATAATTTATGAATTTCTCTCTCTTTTTTTTACTTAAAGGTAGCTTAAATACGTTATAGAAAATCTCAGCTATTGCTTTCAACTGAGATGAACTTGCATGAATCAGAATATGTTTATTTAAATCTAAATTATTTTCCAATAAGAGTAGAATGAAATGTCTCGACTGTTTGAGATTTCTAGACATTTTGAATGCAGTTAACAGTATAATGACGTATATATACTTAATAGAATCATGACTTTTGGAAAAAAAATTATTTGTAGACAACTGTATCTTCATCAGGAAAAATTCTACTTTTCAACATATAACTATCATTACTCCCTGGTGACAAATCGATCAGCAGATAACCAAAAGGGGTCTCAGTTGCATCCATATAAGCGCTTACTAATTTCTTCTGAATACCTAACTGTCTTCCTAGCAACCTAATTTGTTGTGTATCCCTAGGATTTTTAAATAAAATAAAGTAATGAGTATTTAAGGATATATCTCTACAATATTTACCCTGATGAAACAAATTTTGTAAAATCAAGATTACGCTTACATTCCTATGATGTGACTCTCTACCAAAAAGATTAGCGATGAAAATGTTATTTAAGGCTGGAATCTGTAGGTCATCTATAACTACTAGACTATGCTCGGATTTAGGAAACTGGTTTAAATCTTCTTCTGAAGGCAATCCCTGTCTGAATTCTATATTTACATCAGTCTGTTGTTCATAATTCTTCTGCCAGTTGTTATAGAAATAGTAGATTTTTTTTATTTTTTCTGAAAACATCTGATTGATATTTTTTAACAGTTTCATTACAAAGGTAGATTTACCGGATCCTGTTGGACCACAAACAATAGAGGTGAATGGATTTTTAAAGAGAAAAGGATCCATAAATTGCATTGACATGTCAGCTTATCGAGCCAGAGATAATAAGGACTTGGCTGTTTTCAATCAAATGGTATCGCTTGAATGTAGTGCAATATTTCACAGTGATTTGGAAAGTTTGCCAAAAGATTTCTGTGCTGAAAGCACTGTTATCTATGCCAGCTTGCCTCATCTCCTCACTCTTTTATATCTATTTGCAGAGTGGAGTGTCTGCAATCTATTAGTGATAGCAGCCAATAAAAAATGGACTCTTTGTAAGGGTAGTGTGAATTTGTTCCATCTTTTATATTAGTTTCAGATGCAAAACAAAGAAGTTTGAGAGCTTCCTCTAGCAATACCCTCGTAAGCAGAGTAGTTGAGAAATTTTATAAAATGGATGTGAAAATTTTGATTTTCCTTCTTATAGCTTCTGTCTATTTGCGTAAAACCTATGGATATAGCTGTGAGTACAATGAATGCAACTGTGTTGGGGAAATGATCACTTGCATTGATATTGCAGCACCCAGGTTCAAGTTCAGACCCAGTGTTACAAAGCTTTATATGGAAAATGTGCAAATCGTTGATATAAAAAAAAGTTACATAATCTTCCTAATTTGAAATATGTAACATTGGTTAATATTAATTACTTCAAATGCGGGTGGTTGGAGAATTTTGCTACTAATGTAGTAGTCAGAACCAATATGTGTGATTCAGAAAAAGAATCTTTATTCACAAGCATTTCTACATTTGATTCACAAACTGATGCACCTATACCATTTTCCGAAGTTAGTGAGATGGAAACCAGTCAATACAAATCAATGGAGGATGTGACTACAAAATATGATAACACATATCATAAACATACAGAAGGCAAAGTGACAGAGTACATTTCATTGGATTCTGATTCCACCTATCGTCATGATCAGGAAACTACAATTGATATTTCATTGGAAAGACCATCAAGTACCCCTGATTTTGGTTTTCATAATTCAGCATCTAAAGGTTTTAAGTCCAGTGATATTTTAAATGTAATCGATAATGGAGGTAAAGAAATTAAGATTAAAAAAAAAATAATCGCCTTTGTAGTTTCTGTCCTCTTCCTGTTATTGGTACTGATTATGATATCAGTAATTCTGTGTAGAAGAAAATTTCTAGCATGGATAAGAAGAGGTGAAACAGTTGAATCAGATAACAGTGACCAACCTCTTTCCCAGAATATGATGGAGGAGATATCTCTAGAAAATCAAGGGTAAGTTACAAAAAAAAAATTTTTTTTTATTTCTTCAGCTGGTTGAAAGGTTTAACGATCAGTGATTCTTTTTAAATAGTATACGACCAAAAATTCCATTATATGTTCTGTTTTAAAAGAATCCAATAAATTCTTTATCTTCGATTGCAGTACATATTCCAACCAAGATCAAGTAAACAGTCCCAGAATGTTGCTGCTCGAATCAGATATCCTGAAAACTCTAGGTATTTATACTTATTTAAATTTAATGGAATGTGACGTCACATTCCCATGTATTGTGACGTCAGAGAGAGCAGTAACCCGTCATATTGTGACGTTGTTCTCAAATCGATGCTAGGTGTTGTCGTAAATGGGTTCGCATTAGTTTTGGTTTCATATTTGTAGTGTATGTTACTCTTTCCACGTGGATTTTCAGGCGAACAAAAAAATTTAAAAAAATTGGAGAAAAATATGTATAGCTGTTATAAAGAAATTTTTGTTCTTGTGACTTTTATGAATATATTTCATTCGTTTTGCGTGGATTGTACGAACTCAAGATATGGTACAACAATTCATAAAATATATGGATTACAGGAATTTTTAGACAATATATTTTTTTGTCATAATTCTGAGAGTAAAATAATCACATACCAAGAATGCCATATACCTCGTGTGCTTCTACCAATGGACAAAATTAAAAAAAATTTCCCTTCATTGCATCTACTTAATTGGAGGTGTGCAGGGGACTGCTACGTCTATGTAAAGGATATGAATGTTAAATTTCGTGGATGTGTCATTGGTAAGATAAATTCATTTAAATCAATTTTTACCCTCTTTAAAATAGGTATTCGATAATTTATTTATTTTTTTTTTTTTCTTGGTGGGTTTTATTTTTAATTAATTTCCAGTCAAAATGAAGATTATATAACATGTTATATATTTCAATGAATCCGATCGAATTCTCCAATAAAAAATGATGATTATATAACATGTTATATGTTTCAGTGAATTCAGTGGAGTTGACGAGTCCCAGCTCTAGAGAGAGTGAGGCTGAGCGCACAGGGGAGGAATTGATTCCAGATGAATCTTTTGTATCACAAAGGACAAATCCACTGTACGCTCTATTCATACTACCTGTAGTCATGATAGGAATTGGAATTTGTTTAGGATACATTAGAAAATGTCTTTTCATTAGAGTAAGAAATCTAATGAATATGGTAGACAATTATATGGTTTCTGCTGAGGCTGGAGACTTAGATGAGACCCCTGTGAAGGTATTGGAGAGGCTGGATAATTTAAGTACCTTTGATGAAGATTCTGAACCCGAATTACTTTGGGATGACATTATTGCACATAATGCTCAAGATATTGCAGAGGAAATTTGTCAAAATATGACTTCCAGCAAGAGCGAAAGAGGAGAAAGTAACTCACAAAGTAACCAATCTACTGTGTCCTCAATTATTAATGTCAATTTAGATGATTATTTCAGAGCAATTAATCACCCTACCTTTGACATTGAGTCTAAGGAGAATTCAGTTCAGAGTCAGATTAGGTCTTCTACACCAATCAGAAGAAATGATAATGTTCAGATTCATTCCACAGCCACAGATCATAATGTCCTCATTCAAATCCAGGATAGGTGTTCCACAGCAACAGTTCACATTCAAAATCAGGATAACAGTTCCGAATCAAAAGATGACAATGATCAGATTCAAAATCAGAATACTAGTACCACAGCAAAAGATCATAATGTTGAGAATCAAAATCAAGATACTGGTTCCAAAACATCTGGAAAAGATGACAGTGTCATGGACAAATATAGTGCGACAGTACATGATTACCCCTCATTCAACATATCCTTGTCTGATTCTAGTGAGGATGTTTCTGAGGATGATTTGGTAATCATAATCAAGGATCAAGGAAGTACAACAAGATCAGGGAAACGCTATAAGTGATTTTTTTAAATTTATTTTTATTTATTTATTTTTTTTTTTTTTTAAATTTTCTTCATTATATCCTAAAATGACATTAATTAAGCACAAAAAAAATTATTAAACTCATGTTTAAAGAAATGTCAGACATAGTGGATATGTAAGATTTCATAGTTTAATGCCTATTCAAGACAGATTTCCTTTTGCAGATTTGTTCATATATGAGAATGTAATTGGTGAGGTCTTACGTAGTAGCTGAATGATATAGTAGATTTAAAGTTTTTTGTGACATGTATTCATATATATTTTCTTGATGTAACTTATTTCAGCAAGTATGATTGTCTTTCAATATATGTATATATATGTGGATTGTCTTTCAATGTATATATATATATATATATATATGTCTACTTATACTCCTAACAATTATAAAGTGTAATCAGAGATTGCTTCATCTGAGATATGACTGAGATTAGACTTTTTTTTTTTCAAATTCCTCACAGAAGTTAATATTCTGTTTTCTGAATGGTTAACGTAATTGAAAGGGTGTAATAACAGATTTTCCTGAATGTATAATGTTAAATACACATAACTTCATAGATAATTAAGAGTAACGCAAAAAAGTAATTATTTAGTGAGATTGATCAGAATGTTTCAGTCATGTTCATACAGATTTCTACATATGATTTCCTGTCTTAATATCCTGTAGAGATGAAAGATGTTACATTTGCGAAAATTGATTAAAAATATGAGACAGCATTATTACTAGTCATTTCCTTTGTATGTCACATTTTTCTCCTATTTCATACTGGTCTCATAAAAATTAGAGGAAATTCATCGCTTTCTATATTCTCATAACATTCAGTGCATTTCAATGGTGAGTCCTCCCTCTCTTTGCTTAGCATGAATGAGGAGCATATAGTACAGAAGAAATGCCCACATTTGGCCATAAAGAGTAGATCTATTTCACTTTTAATTTTACAGCAAGAGCAGTACATATCTGTCATTCTTTTATGATAATACTCCTCCCATTCTTTGGAAAATGACTGATCCAAAGGATTTGGCAAGCGATCCAACATAAAAGCACTTGCAAATGCCATATGCAGGTCGTTTTTGGTCAAATGTTGAAGTAAATCTTGTTCATAATTAGACTTCAGATAGACTCCTTTGGGAATCCAAAGGAATAGAGCAGTGGCATCTATTTTGTTCATATTACAGGCAAATGGTTTGTTGAAGAAGTCGTCTTGTAAAATGGTCCTGCACATTGGACATTTTTTTTTTCGACCATCCAGTTCCCAGTTTCGAATTAATTCAGCTGCACAGTCTGGACAAAGGAAATGGCTGCATGGATTCGAAATAACAATTCTATCTTTTTCCATATCCACTGCACAAACACAACATTTCATTACTTGTAATTCCTGATCCACATATTTGATGAAATCTGGGTATTTCTGACTGTATAAACTAAAAAAAAGAGGCAATTTAGAATGAAAAAGTTCATTTACTGTATCCATATTTTTTTTTAAATTTTTTTTTTTTTTTAAATAAGTTATAGTTCATTGAGGAATTTTTATTCTAAATTAAATGATACGAGAAGCTCGCATCGGTTTCAGTGTCTTTTTGCACAGAATACCTTGCGAAAGGACTACCTTCTTTATTGAAACATATTGCGTGACCTAGCAAAATCACACAAACTCTGTGCTTGCATTGAATTCACACGTTCGCTGTGTCTAGATGCACGACTGGATGGCAGTTCCTTTTTAAAAATATTTTTGACTACTATTGCTTTAGGCTCTCATAAAATTTTTTTTAAAATTATTAATGTCTACTGATGCATTAATCTTATTCTTTCTCTGTGGTAGCTTGCATTATATGAAAAAAAAATTTAAAAAAAAAAAAGAATACTTACACAATGTACGCCGGAATCACATCATTCATTAACAACAGAATTATGAAGGCTTCCCTGAAATTCTGTTCATCCAGCATGGCAAACATTTGTACTACAGTGACGGTGGTACTTGTAACCATATTTGGGAAAAAAACGTTATATTTTCTTCCCAAAAAAACATTTAAATTTCCATCCATAGTAAAGCAATATAAAGATAATCACCTTGAAGTTTTTAAAAAAAATTCAGAAAATAGTGACAGCATAAAGTGCCGAGCAGAGCTATGTTCCAATCACATTTATAGATAGAGGAATGAACAGGTTTCCATGATATAGGTAATTTAACATCTGTTTCATGGTAAACAATTCCTTTAATATGAATACGAAGACATTTTGTAATTGATGAAAAAATAAATTTATTCACATATGTTATGATGACATTTACATCTAGATCAGTTTGACTACATGATTTTATAGAGGTATGTCCTCATTCACCTCCCCTCTGCATAAGGTATCTTGAGATGTTCGGCATTCATCACAGGTCTCAGTGTTATGTCCTATTCTGCCTTCATCTAGAATACAAGGTTGACAGGAATATATCTCTGTGTATTCAGAATACATCCCTTGAGCAACCTTAACGAATTCATCCCATTCGTTAAACTTAAATGATATCCCTTCTGGTGTTGGATACCTCTTTCCATTTGCAGTTTTCCAAAATCTAATAGAAACATTTTTATATGGTGTAGCACATGTGACATAAAACCCTGAACCTATGTGGTAACTGGAGTCCACTGTCTCTTTACCTTCTGAAATTTTTCGAATAGCACTGGTAATGAATTCAACAAAGTGTAAAATTACTACCAATTTAGGAATTGAGAGTTTAATGCCTTGATTTTTCACCTCTCCATCTTCCCATTCTTTCAAATAAATGTTCTCAATAACTCCATGGGAACCTCCATATATTACATACTTGGATCCTCCAAGGTGAAATGTTCTTTTGATAACAACTTCAGCACCTTCTTTCGGATCCGAATGAATGGATTTGGAGTCAGTATATTCATTTATAGGAACATTACTCATCAGGAGACTTGAAAGCGAGTCCTCAAAGGTTTCTGTAATCTTTGAACTAGAGTTACTTGCTAAAGACTTCTTGCTCTTGCTTCCACCCAAACCATCACTTTTCCTTTTCTTGGATACATTATTCAATTTCACTACTACAGCTTCAGCCATTATGCAAATTTGAGATGAGATATTCTTCAGAGTAGATTCGAAAATTGAATATTAACTGGAGGCTTATATAGTGTTAGGATGCAATAAAAAAAATGGTTGATGAGGCAGTTAAGAACTGCAATACAAGGGGAAAATTTTAAAACAGATGCATGCTCAGACTTGTCAGAGGGGTCAATAAGAAGAGATGATGAAATAGGTTGTAAAAATTAGCATATTTATCATAAGATGCATGTAGTCCATTTATTACGTTCATATACGGTTTCAATGAAGTCAATAGGTCTAGGTATTGGTTCAGATATCAGAAAATATGGAGTTTTAGTGATTGTAGAGCAAGTTAAGTGATGAGGTGTACATATCTTTGATATATTATGCTTTGGCATATGTTTGGTGAGAAACCTGTGTAATATGTAAGAGTTAGATGCTTTAATGAGTTGTAGATCTTGTTTTGATTTTGCAGTATAGATATCCACGTAATCTTCATATGATTTTTTTTGGGGGGGAAAAATATTGTAAGATTTAAGTCAGGCATACATGTGGATTTCAAAATATTGTGAAATAAATTCTAGATCACTGTCTATCCAAATTATAGATCTAATTGTATGTAGAGCCTTTTGGGTAATTTAAACATATTGAACTGTCTAGTTTCATGCACTTAGTGACCAAACTTGAGATAGATTGATAGATAGATTGAATTGAAAGAGGTCATATAAGTTTCAATATATTTTATTAATAACTTCTTTGAGTTACATCAGGTGATAATTGAGGAATGGATTTAACATTAAAACAAATGAACAGTAAGGAGAATGCTTCTGATGCTCCTCCATTGGGATGTCATAGGTCTCCCACTCTGTCAAATTAAGATTACACCAGGGACAGATGACCTTATCTCCTTCTCCGGAATAATAAAATCCAGCCTTCACATATCTCTGAGCAGAAATTGGATGAGATTTAGGCCATGTGGTAAATGTAGAGATTCTATCATCATATCTGAAAAATCCTTCTGCAGGGTGAACTTTGGATTTCGGATCCGATCTAGGTCCTCTGGGATCTGATGATCTGTCAGCTCTTGCATCTGTTCTGTCACGCTTTTCATTTGAAAGATGCAAACCAGTACAATGTACTTGCCTCCTACTACATAGAGCAAAACCTCCAGTAAAGGCTTGGTTTCTCATCCCTTTACTGTCAGTTGCATCACCAGATTCATTGCGATTAGTAGTAGGCAATTTGAAGGAATATGTCGGGGTGGAGGCAGCCTTACAGATATCTGCTCTTGATTCAGATTGATTGGACATTCTTCCTAAGGTTGATGTTTGCAGAATAGTTTCATTCAAAATGATATATGAGGATTAGGTTCGCATTTATATATAATTTTCAAAAATGCTGACATTGTTTAAAACAAAAATGATGAAATGTTTCCATTTATCATCAAACAGAAAATATATACAAAAAAAGAACGACCGAATTTAATGCAGTTATCCCACTAGTTGATTAGATTCCATCCGAAAAGTCAATGAATATTGAGAAAAAGGTCGGATGTGGGGCTATTTGGAGATGTTCGATTCAGGTCCTTTTAAATTTGAAATGGTAGACTGACAGATATTGCTTTGGAGAGGTTCAAGGTCAGCTTACATTATTAGGTTATGTGTAGGGTTTGATGGTGCAATACTTGAGGGTGCTGACGACAGATAGGTTATGTCAGCGATTTTCAGATCAGATCTACAATATGGTAGGAAAATTGATTTAGATTATTTCTGATCAATAGTGATCTAGATCATTTTCCGATCACTTCAGATCAATTTTTATTACAAATGTCGATCGATTGCCGCACCTTATACTACTCTAAGATGGTGACCCACAAGTGACATAATTTCACATTATTTACTCTTTGATCATGTGATGTTTATATTTGCATCATTGTATTTCTTTGCAGCTACAATCATTCCAGCTATATCACTCATAGCTCTGGGTTATATTGACTGCACACAAAAGCTTGTGGGTGTGGTGTCACTAGTTGTATCCATTGGCTTCATGGGTGTTACTTCTGGATCAGGTTTTGGTGTCAACCATTCAGATATAGCTCCTAAGTATGCTCCTGTTCTCTATGGTATTTCAAATAGTGTTGCAGCCATTACTGGTTTCATTGCGCCAACATTGATAGGAAACATAACAAAGGATGTAAGCATAATATCTATATTGTCAAAAGAATTAATATTATAAAATATTAGATTTTTTTCTTGTAATATCTCCATTCTTCTCTGTTTTGGTGAAATTCGGTGGTGAAACATCGAATAAAAATGGAAAATAAACTGTAACGACACAAATCATTCACAAGTGTTAATGCAACTAAGACGATGCAGTTCATATAAGTTTGTAAAATGAATGTTTTAAGAAGAAAAATACCAATTTCAATTGTTATTGTTTATTATACTTTTATTCATTTTTATGCATATTGGTCATTAATGTTCATTTGATAATTACTGACCCCATACACTGTGTAGACATTTTTTGCCCATTCTGTACTGTGGAGAATATGTAAAGAGGTTATATTTTTATAGATAAGGTTTAAATCAGCGATTCTCTGCCACTGTGGCTTACTTGGTAATGCCCCTTTCACACTACAGGCGGTATGTCCCATGCTTACAGGTGATATTCGGCGACAGAACCGCCTTCCAGGTTGCCCCAATTTTGTCTGAGTTGTTCACACTACAGGCAGTGTAATTCACTGTTATAGCCTTTTAGCCAAATACTCCTGCCTTTCAACTACCATTAGATAACACAGTGGCGAAACGTCCATGTACCTCCACTTGAGGTTTAACAGTTTAAAACTTCTGTAGGACTCGCAAGGTAATGGAAGGTTCGCCACTGACTAGCAAGGTCCCATATGGACGTCAGACGGCGATCCAAGGACAGGGACGTTTCCCAAAATGTGGGTTACTGCGAGGGATGCCACCTGTAGTGTAATGAGGTATAACCTACTCACCTGTGAACACAGTGGCCTGGGTTCAATCCCAGAATACCAGGAGATGAAACTTACACTGGAGGCTCTCTGTCACTGGCTCCTATCCCGAGTGGCAGGCTGAATAACCCTGGGGATATTGATTACTGGACGTCCTTGATGGTCTTTGTTTGAGTTAGTAGAATGCAATTGTCCAGTCAGGGTGGTTAAAATTACAAATGACTCCCTGTCTCAGATTTTCATCTCAAATCAGCAGAATTTAGATATTTGTAGATGAAGTACTTAAATACAAATGTGTAGATATTCCCAATTACCTTGAAAAAACATTGACAAATGTATAAAAGCAATATTGTATCTAGAAATCAATGAAAAAAAATTTGGGGGGGGCTTTTTATAACCAGAAAATCTGAATCTTTTGACCAATGGATCCTTTATCAGAAGTTTTAAAGCTAGAAAACTGCGTAAAACATCAACAGAAAAAAACATAGACAATCTTGCAATAAGGGAACCACATTTATGATGCTAATAATATGATAAGCTGGCTGCAGTGAATGACAAAAGTTGGTGACGTCCATTCTACTAACCTGCTGGGGCCACGGTGGCAGAGTGGTAACACTCTCACCTCCCACCTCTGAGGCCGGGGTTCAGTTCCCGACACAGCCTCAAGTGGGAAAGCTGGTAGTTGCTTGCGGTTGGTCGGCAGTTTACAGTAAAGAACCCTGACGAACTGTATGTACTGGTTTCCTCTGCCCTTCCAACTACCCGGCGTGATATGACCTGTACAGTGTTGAAAGCGACGTAAAACCACAAATAAATAAATAAATGAATCGACTTACCTGCTCAACTTATTTTGAAAGTCCATTCTTTTCCTATTCTGTCTACCATTCAGAAGCATGTCCTGAGTCAACTCTGTTTCTTTTTCAGAAATCGCAGGCTCAGTGGCGTGTAGTTTTCTTCATTTCAGCAGGAATAACAATTCTCTGCTCCTTGATGTACTTGGTGGCTGGTTCTGGAGACGTTCAAGAGTGGGCTAAGGATGATGAAGCTAATGAATCTTACATGATTGAAAATAAACAAATGAAACAAACTAATGGAGAGGCCACAGCAAACAGAGAAGGCAACGTACTTCTTAATGAAAATGTATAGTTCCCATTCACTACCAATGGGTAGTAGGTATTTTTGTTGCATAGGTTGTATAGTACGGTAATTATGATTAATTGTGACATTCTTGTAGTGTGTAGTAAATACATCCTGGGTATGTTTTATTGTTATTACCACGAAGAAGGATTTACTGTTTTCATGACCATTTGCCCTGTTTTGTTTTTTGTTGTTGTTTTTGTCTGTTTGTTTGATAGGAGGATAACTCAAATACCGCCAGTTGGATCTTCTAGGGATAAAATCAGTATATGGGTAATGCTTCAATTATGATCTCATCAAATTTTGAGAGTCACCTAGATCACCATCTGGATACAAAAAAAATCCTGATTTTCCCAATTACTTATTATTACGTGCCTTGGCGGAGGTATGCCACTCTGGGTGCTCTTCTTCTGTTTACATTATTCTTTGGGTGTCAATATAAGCACTCAAGACTCAGTATCTGACAAGGGCCAAATGTGTTGACACAGCCACTGTATTCATGAAAAGGCAGATTCAACATCAACATTTGCATGTTTATATTGAAGATCAGCTTTCCTCATTCTTATTTCTCTCCTTTGAACATGAGATGTGGTATGTTCTCACACTCACATGGATCCATTAGTAATGCCACCTGTAAAGGCAATTCTCTTATATAAGGGGTTGTAGGTATGAATGAAGTGTCGATTTCGGGTTTAGTGAGTGATGGGGTTTAGACTAGGTCAAACTTTGTAAAAAATTTAAAAACTCCATACATGAATCATGGTATGTAATAACATTTTACATATGATCAGTGGTTTGACAGATGTGGGATATTTCAAAACAAAAAAATTTCATGTTGCCTTTGTATTGATGTTGTTATTTTAACCTTTATATAACAGCTCATGAACCAAATTTAAGAATTTTTATGCATAAACTCATGCAAAACTTCATACAGTTTACAGTTACTTTAACATACATTGTAACACTTGATATCACATATTCTTGTAAAATTTCTTGACACTTATTCTTACTTTTAATTTAAATGTATTACTTAATATAAAAACATAAAACACTTAGGGTGACTCTTTATGTTAAATTTAACATAAAGCCTGATGTAACATCTGGAGTATCATTTCCTGGCATACCTCAAGTAACACCCAATATAACCCTTCATGTAAGACAACATGCAAAGAAGATAACATCTCATGCAATGCTTTATGTAAACACCCTCTCTCTGAAACCTCATGTAATACACCAAATAACAATTTGACAAATACGGTTCTGCAAAGGTTAAAGTTGGACTCCTTACAAAATCTTGTTACAGTAATCAAGGTGGCTTCTGACAAGTGCATTGGCTACTATTATAGTTGTCATTGGGGAGAAATTTATACATTTTATTAAATACCTTGAAATGGCAATCAGAAGTATGTTGTATAAATTTACCATGTGGCATATGTATGGGTGATCTGCATCATGGTGTAACCCACAGACTCATTATATTGTTCAATAGTATCAAAATATTATTTTGTAAAGTAACACGAAAGACGGATTTGTGTTTCTTTCTGGCATTCCAATTGTATTTTGGAAATTTGAAGTTTTGCAAACATTTTCAAATATATTGCTTAGGTCTGTGAAATAACAAATTGTCATTTCCAAAGTAACTTATTCATATCTAAGACTCATTCTACACATATCTTAAGTGCTTGGTCTCAAGTAAATATTACCCAATCGTCCAAATTTGATTTTGCCTTTCACAACCCCGATTGAATGCTGTATTGAGTTGTAGGAATGACAAATTTTTGAAAATATGGTGAATTTTAATCAGTTGTAACAACCATTTTGAACTTGATTTGAAATAAATTAATCCAACGGCACATATCCTTGGAATGGAGTGTGTTTTGTACCAGTAAGAGGCATCTTACATTGTTCCCATAACAAAGTATGTGTATAAGAAAAGATAATTTTTACAGAAGTATTTAAAATTAAACATTAAGTACATGAATAATTGAGATAATTCATCAGTAGTGTACAAGGTTAAACTCTTAGCATTTTTTGCATTCTTTCAGTTGTCACATGTTATGCTTTTTAACATTATGAAAAAGTTTTGAAAAAATTTTTAGTGATAGTGCTTGGATAGAGGGAATTATGTTTCAACAAGAGGAAGCCATTTTTGCCAAATTTTCTTTCATATACAAGGTTTTCCAATGAAATTAAAAAATTCCTTGATTCATTATACTGAGCTAATAGGTGTAAAATACTTTCAGATGTAGTATTACATCTAGAACAAAGTGGGCTATCTGACAGCCATACTTTATGTAAATATTGATCAGTACCCAAGATTCTATAAAGAATTTTTAGCTGAAACCATATCAAAGAATTGTTTTGCATTGTTTTAAAACACACCCTAAAAATAAGGCTCCATTGTCCTTCATTTATAAATGTATTAAGATCTTTGTTCTAGCTTTGCTTCATAATATGATTATTTTTCTAGTCAGCTTATAGTGATTCATAAAAGTCACAAGCCCCTTTCTTCAATTTAAAGATTACATTAATATGATTAGGGATAAAAGGGCAAGCTAGAGTTTCAGTATCGTCTATTTTACATTCATTGAGAAATTTCTGGACACTTTGTTTGACTCTTAGATAAGACAAAAAGTCTGTATTGTCAAAATTATACTTAATTTGAAGCTGTTCGCGGCTCATAAAGGAGCCAGTGTCATCTAATAAGTCAGAAATTATAGTGATTGCTTTCGCATACCAACTTGGAAGATATAGTACTTCACTTGAAATTTGGCTATTATACCCTAACGGTGATCTTTGCAAGCGTTCATAAGTTACAATTAGTTGGACACTCACATTATACCAAGCATCAGAAGTATATAACGAAAATTTATTGTCAGTCTTTCGCTTTAAGGATAGGGCATATTCAGGCCTAAGACTGCATTTTTTTCTACTTCAGAATTGATTGTAAACTGAAATAATTTTCTCCAAGGCGTGTTTTCTTCTTGGAATATTTTTCGAAGCCAGTTTGTTTTGAGGGACCTTTGAAATAGTTCCAGATTAATCATATTCAGCCCTCCTAAACAATTCCTGAGAGTTATAATTTTCCTTTGTATTTCCTATCTTGTCTGGCTTATTAGACCAGATAAATTTATGAAAAAGGTCATTCAGTTCACCAATGAATGCTTTACCTGGGATTGGTAAAGTGAGGAATAGATGGTTCAATTTAGCCAATAAAAGGGTTTTGATAACAGTTATTTTCCCCCAATGGTGTCAGATATCTCTTGTTCCATATTTTTGCTTTAAAGTTTAAATCTATCATTTTAGAAAGGTCCACTAAAAAGGTTAATCATAAAAGATCAAATTGTAAGCAGCTCCACTGTAACCCACTTTTCTTCAATTTGTCTTTACAATGCTTCTTCTTCCTTATCCACACCAACTTACTTTTATCTTTATTGACATTTAAACCAGAAATAGAGCCAAAGATTTCCAATTTATTAGGTGCAGCTTCAAAGGAAGGGCATGAACCATCTAGGAATAGAGTGGTGTCATCAGCATATTGGATAATCTTAAATTCTTGTCCTTTCATATTGATTCCTTTTATCTCAACACATTGTGAAATTAAGATAGACTGTACCTGACCTGCGAGAATACACAGGTAAGGAGAAATGGGGTCACCCTGTCTACAACCTCGTTCTATGTTAATTGCATCATACATGAAACCACGTTAGAGTACTCTGGCTGTTATGTCCTGATTAATTAGTTGAACCCACCTCACCAAATTGTTTCCGAATCCAAAAAAATTTAGGGTTTTGTAAATGAAATTCAAGAAATTGAATTAAAAGCTTTCTCAAAGGTGATTAACATGACTTGATTAACATGACATGTCCTGAGATATCATGTCTTTCTGCAAAGTCCATGATATCATAGACTAATCTTGTACTCTCCCCAATGTATCTCCCTGATACAAAGCCAGTTTGTGTCTCATTTATCAATTTAGTCAAATATAGTTTAATCCTATTTGCAATAGCAGCTGCAGCTATCTTATACAAGACTGAGAGCATTGATAAAGGATGCCACTTTTTAAAAAAAATTGTCTTTGTTTTCCTTTCTTTGGAAGACATACTATTAAACATTGTCGTAATGATGTTAACAAAGTTCCCTTATCAAAACTATTATTTAATGCTTTTAAGATCAACATACCAAGCTGTTTCCAAAAATTCTGCAGGGAACCCATCAATGCCTGGTTTATTATATTTCATTTGTTTTAGTGCCATGTGTATCTCTGTATAGGTTAATGGTCCATCAATGCTTTCTGATAGTAAATTAACATGATAGCCACAGAGTAATTCATTTATGTCAAAATTCTCTAACTTAAGATCTTGTGACTTGAATAAGTTTGAATAATAACTTTTTAACTCATTTAAAATATGCTTTTGGTCTGGCACCTCTGTTCTGTCCTTTTTATAACTTTCTTAACAGTTTTTTCTGTAAAATTATGATATTCTAATAAATAAAAATACTTTGGTGGTTTCTCACTTTGGCTTAGCCACTTAGTATGCAACCTTATAAGATGAACTTTCAAAGATTTTTTCCTTAGTTTTTCCAATTCAATTTTGTCATAGTGAAAAGCTCCATATTTGGTTTATTGGCCTGTTCTAATGTTTCAATTTTCGATATCAATATTTTTTCATTCTCAAGCATTTTCTTTTTTATATAACTAGCATATTTTATAGTTTCTCCTCAAATTCAAAGTAGTAACATTTCCATAAAAATATCAAAGTCTACAGTTAAATGAATTTCAGAATCATTAATAGTTTCCAAGTTGTGGAGGTTATAGACAGGGACCGTGTATTTCCTTTTTTGATCAATTATACATTCCCTAATGAGTTTCAAGTAAGATTCATCTTTCAGAAGCTCTGTGTTAAATTTCCACACACCCTTTCCTCTTTCAAATTATTTATAAGAATTGACATGTATAGAATTGAGTGATCAGATTTATAGCCTGCTCTTATCTTAATGTTTGAGATTAAATCTGTAAGAGATGAAATCAGAAAGTAGTCAAGTCTGGACAGTTTTAAGGGATTACATCTGCACCAGGTAAAGCATTTATTGCTGGAGTGGAAATATTGGTAGGCATCAGCCAGATTAAGTCTGTTTGTAAAATCTAACAGAATAATTCTTGATCTAGGGTTATTAATCTTTACATAATTATAAGTATCAAGTTTAGGGTTCTGTGTCAAGTTAAAGTCTCCACACCAGATAATGTAGCTCTGGTCACATTTTCCATCCCTACAAAAAAAATTGAAGTAAGAGGCATTGTTCATTACCATCTGGGGGCTGGATTTCAAGGATGTGTTATCCCAGTTGGGATGGCATAGAAATACTTTCTATCAGTCAGGATTAAATTGAACTTTGATGAGCTCTGTTTGCATTGCACCTTGTTAAGAAAATATGCAGTGCACCCACTCTCATGCACTTTTTGCCTGGTTTGATGGACCCCATTTATCATTACATATTTTAACAATATATCAGTTTTTATTATTATTTGGTCCTTTATTGTTTCCTCTGCCATAACTTTAAATTGCTTTCTATGTCACTTTTCCCCAGTTCCACTGTTACACAAATGTGCCTCCAGACAAACCAGATTTGTACTGGTAGCATAATAAATAAATAATAGTTTATTTCTAAGCCAGTAACACATAATACTAATACAATTGGCATAGTATGTAAAAAATAGATTTCTATATATGTCATATATTTATAACAGTTATGAGTATCTACATCTTGGTTTAGCTTATTTTTGAAAGGGAAGTGGCTGAAGCAAATATTACTTATACAAACGCCAATCCCCACTTCCAGTTAGGTACTTTTCACCAATTACAATTAAATTTAATATTACTATTCTTTACAGTTCAATAGTCTAATCAATTCATGACATTGTTTGTATCAAAATTTTAAGACATATTTAATAACATTGTTTTTAACATCACTTTAAATGTACATATGCTTGAAATGTTTGACAACTCAACAATTAACTCATTCCATAATTTGACCCCATAAACTGAAACACATTTATATTTTAAGCTTGTTCTCACATATTTACAATTAAATTTTCCATACTGTCTTGTACAATAACAATTTTCATTAATCTGAAACAGATCCTGTATATTTTTTGGTAGCAAGTTATGTTTTGCCTTGAACATTACAACAAGAATATTGAAATCCACAATATCTTTAAGTTTTAATAACTTACATTTTTTAAAAATAGGGGCTGTATGTGCTTTGTAGTTACATTTACATATAGTTCTGACTACCCTCTTTTGCAATATTACAACTTTTTTATCAGATACTTACTGGTATTTCCCCAAACTTGACAACAATCATTTATGTAAGGTAATATTAAAGAATTATATAATGTTTTTAAGGTATCACTAGTGAGAATATTCTTTACTTTTTTATAATCGATATACTGTTACTTAATTTTTTACAGACATGAGACACATGAAAACTCCAGTTCAAATTTTCATCGACTATGACTCCCAAAAACTTCGCTGTGGACACTCTTTCAATGGTGTGATTATTGAATTTGATAATTTCACTGGACTTGTTATTTTTCTTTCCAGAAACCATATAATTAGTTTTTGTGACATTTAACGATAATTTATTTAATGGAAACCACATATTTAGCTTCTCTAATTTACTTGTAATTACTTGACATATTTCCTTCAAATTAGACCCAATACAAAAGCTATTAGTGTCATCTGCAAAAAGTATGAATTTAAGTATATTTAAAGTATTGCATATATCATTTATATATAGTATAAATAACTTTGGTCCTAAAATTGAACCCTGGGGAACCCCACATTCAACTTCCTGTAAATATGAATCTGTGCCATTAAAGTGTACATATTGTTTTCTGTGATCTAAATAGAGTTTTTACATTGTACACCAGTGGGAAGTAAGCCAGGTAGTTACATGCCTAATATGGCAGTGCCTGATTTAAATAAAATTTGAGGGGTGGCAACTTTACGTATGTTAGAGCAATATTTGTGTACACATCAAAAACTGGACAATATGATGTATTATCTGTTGGAATCTTTTAAGGACTGGCCAGTGGAATCTATTATAAAATCTCAAGTGGCTGGTTATAAAAAGTGTGTAATGCCTATTTTTGACAAATTAGTGTGTGTTCTTGCTAAACTGTGATCATATTTGTGAGCCACAGAAGTAAGACTTAATTATTTTGTTGATGATTGAAAATATAACTCTAATTTGACAGTTGATAATTTCATTGTAACAGTTGGGTAAATTAACTATTGGAGTTTTGAAAGTGAAGCAATCACATTTCATTTGTGTAATATGCCATCCCCTTAGTTATTGATTGGAAACTGAAAAATAGCCCTACAAAGAAAAACCCTACTAGAGAAAAGCCGTACAGTTTTCGATATCCATGTAGAAAAGCAATACACCATTTTCTAGATCTTGGAGAAAGCCCTATACATTATGTTTAGTTTACAAATGAAAGTTTAACTTTGTTAACCACTCGTGATGACAGTTACTCAATCTTTTGATGATAACTGATCAAAAAGAACATTGCAGTGAATCTTCAAGTAGAAATGGAGTTCTGTTCCAGAATTAATAGTCAGTTGAACTTAGAATTTGTTTCTAAAGATTGGGATCTGTTTATTTCATTTGAAATACAATATTTTTTTTTCATTTGTATTGTGAATGCTAGAAATATTTCTTTATATTTTAGTTTGCAGAACAATAAATGTGTATGCAATATAGGAAAATACTGAAATTGATACATAACTCTGAAACAGTTTATGTTTGCACATTGTACTATCTGAAAAGGATTTTTATCCACAGTCTCAAAACAGGTGTAGGGTGTTCTCAAGGGGGTCCACAAATTGTATGACTTTTTTCTCTGTGGATTTTCTCTGTAGGGCTTTTCTATACTTTATATGAAGAAAAACTGGTGCAGGATATTTTAGAAAAAAGAAGTACCAAGAAATTGTTATTTGTGTAACTTGATAAATTTTACACACCAGTGAAATATGTCATTTATTTTAGGCTCTGTGAAAGGAATTCTGGTAGACATGTTATAAATAATGTTTTGTCAAACTTCCCAATTACTCAAGTGATATTTTAAAACACTGACCCCACACTCTGTGTATCATATTATCAATTCAGTGAACCAGTACATCTAGCCTTGTCCATGGGCTGTGCCGAGCCCCTGGCTAAATACATTAAATAATGTAAGTCTGTACAAATAGTATGCTGACTTGTACTTGAAACATAAAAACTTGGTCTTTTATCCTGGACCTTAGCTAATAGGCTCTGGTTAGAACTAAGTAGAATGTAATACCAATTCCCTTTGAAAATTAGTAATGTTTTCTATAGGTCAGATTGTTTCTTTCAGTCACACTTAGTTCCAGTATTCAATACTTGCTATTGAAAAAATATAAAAATATATAAAAATATTGAAAATATAAAATGTTAAAAAATATCTCAGAGCCTAGAACAAGACTACCCCAAAACCAAAAGGTGTTCAATACTGTAGATACATGTCACTTCATGTGAACCATATGCATAGTGAAGAACAGTC
Organism: Sabellastarte sp. h YS-2021; assembly: GCA_964017235.1. Lineage (NCBI taxonomy): Eukaryota > Metazoa > Annelida > Polychaeta > Sabellida > Sabellidae > Sabellastarte > Sabellastarte sp. h YS-2021. The sequence goes on along the minus strand of OZ024932.1, from coordinate 11,906,260 downwards.
ATATTTGGCCCTGCTGATTGTGAAATGTGTACTATGTCCTTCATCCCTCCAACATAATGGGTTAATACTAAAATTTTCTTTGTTAATGAGCTGAAACACCCCTTGTACACCACTGACCACCCATACTACCCTTGATGGTTACTTCAAGCTCCACCCATATGCCTGTTAAATGATTTCATTGGTAATTCACAAATAGGTCAGTGTACTACCCTGGGTAGGAATGATTACAATGTAAAAACTCTAAGGAGGCAATGGGATTGAGTGAATTCGAGTAAAGGTAACTATGGCAACCACCCTAATTGGTACTACACACCCGAAAAAATATACCACCTTAAATAAATAATTTGGAAAACACTATGGGACCAAAACTTTGGACGCAATAGTATTGATACTGATACATAATTATCAATACAGCACTGTGCGGCGCAGGATAGAATCTGGAGCCTGCCAGAGCCTGATTTTGTACCTTAGGGAGTCAGATTGATTTACTCCTTTAAGCCTCTGATGAGACCTAACTCTAACCCAAGAGGGTCGAAATATATGCTAAAAATAATAAAGCAATATATCGGGCATATACTGAGTTCTATAGCAACATCAGTCAGTCTACATTGGTAACAGCCATGGACACCTTAGGCGTAGAGTCTACCACTAAGATCACACCTGCTATAGGGACACCAATACCTCATACTACTCTGAGCAATGAAACTATGCTTCTACTTGAACAGACAGCACACAAATTAGGTCAAACAATAGATTCTAACCTAAACCCCTCCAAAAGAAGACTTGTTGATGCACCACAGGGAGACCAAAGGACAGGCTACCCCAAGGAAAGCAAACTCCTGTACCTTAAGACTAAAACTCTCCACAGGAAAAAACTTTCTCTTGCTACTAACATTCATCAGATAAAACCCAATTTTATCTGATAACAAATTCCCCACCCAAGCTAATTTCAACTGCAATACTCCAATCAACAGAGACAATGCATTTAAAGAGAAGTGGGCTACCATCACACAAGATGCTAAAGTTAAATTAACCAACCTTATTTTGGAAGACCTTTGCCAAAAATACCAAAACATCAAACAAGAAATTCAAACTAATTCAGCCCAACTGCAACAGCTACTCAATAAAAGTCAATTTGAAGAAATCAGTACCTTCCTCAATGACCGATACAAAGCAGCAGCCAGCATTGCCATGAACAAGACATCAAGAAGATTAGAACAAAGGGGAAGCCGTAGACCTCAGAAAGTCAAGCAAAGACCCTTCCAACAAGCAAGAAGACCCCAAACTAGCAGACAGAATAGCAACCTCAAAAAGTTATTCATGGGACTTATCAATAGCGTATAATCAAATACTGACCTACTTTAGCTCCCCGGAGCCATATTATCCACCTTAATAGCAATAAATTCTTACAACACCATAATGTCTTTTTACATCATGTCAGACTCTGTGGATATCCTTGCCCAAATTAAGGAAGATAGCCAAAACTATCCTCCTGGTATCTTACCCCCAGGTAAATCCATGGATAGCCTTATAGGCCATACTGTGATCAACATATCGGATACTCCATTGGACAAACCACAAATAGAAGCCTTACAAAAAGGACTTACCTTTTGTCCTACCCCAGGACCTCCTCAGAAGTCATTGATTTGGAAAGACTTTAAATCCTTTCATAGGAGATTGGTACTACAGCATCACTTCTATCAGGACAATAACATCCTTGATAATGATGATAGAGAACTGGTATCAATTCTTGCCTCTAACTTAGATGATAACATAAACCCATACAAGGAAATTCATTCTAAATTCAAACCCAAAAGTAATTGGGTCCCTAACACCACTCATGTATCACTAAAAAGTTTCAAAATGGCTTTCAACAACAATTTACTTCATAGTAAATTACCTAGAAGAAAAACCAACAACCTCACCAAAGAACAAAGAGCTGGAATCTTAGCCCTACAAAATAACCCAGACATAGTTATTAAAAAGGCTGACAAAGGTTCTGCAGTAGTAGTCATGAATACAAAAGACTACCTACGAGAAGGATATAGACAAGTCCTAGACAAAGACTTTTACACCAAAATTGACCATGACCCAACAAATGAAGTCTCTGAAAAAATCACTGAAAAATTAATCCAAATGAAGGCAAATGGCTTGATATCAGAAAAGAATCTTGATTATCTAAAACCAACAAACTGCAAACATGGTCAGTTTTACCTATTACCGAAAATTCACAAGAAAGGTATTCCAGGTAGACCAATCTGTAGTTCAGTCAACCACCCAACTGCAAACATAAGCAAATTTGTTGATGAACATATTAAACAATATGTTCCAAAAACTAAGTCTTACATTAGAGACAGACAAGATTTCATCAGTAAAATCACCCAATTGGGCCCTATACCCGAAGGAGCAATCTTTGGATGTTACCTCTCTCTACACCAATATCCCCAACCATGAAGGGATATTAGCAGTAGCAGATAACATGAGAAAGGACACCACCAAAGGTCCTATTGCTACCTACATTCTTGATCTATTAAAATTAGTTCTACACAATATGTACCTTGAATTCAACAATGAATTCTTCTTACAAACAGGAGGTACAGCAATGGGTACTTCACTAGCACCAAATTATGCAAACCTATTTATGGATAGGTTTGAGACTAAAGCATTGGCCAATTACCCACTTACACCACTAATTTGGAAAAGATTTATTGATGACATCTTCCTTATTTGGACACATGGAGAAGAAAGCCTAAATAAATTTGTACAGTATCTAAACTCCCTGCACCCTACCATTAAATTCACATCAGAATTCAGTAAAGAAAGTATCAATTTCTTGGACACAACTGTCAAATTAGACAAATCTAGACAAATTATCACCACCTTGTACAACAAACCTACAGACACTCACCTGTTCCTACACCATACCAGTGCCCATCCAGACAACATCATGAAAAAGGGACCTTATAGGCAATACTTAAGAATCAGACGCATATGCTCTCTTGATTCTGACTTTAAACACAATGCAGACAAATTAACTGAATACTACTTGAAAAGAGGCTACCCACTTAAAAAACTGAAAACATTTTCAAAAGGTATCAAAGTTCACACAAAAAGAACTACTTGACGCTAACCAAACGGTGTCAAAACCCACCCCACCAGTGATGGTAACACAATTCAACCCCCAAAACCCATTGATTAAAAATTTCATCCACAAAAATTGGAACATTATAGAACATTGTGAAGAACTCAAAAAAATCTTCCCACAAAAACCACTAATTGGTTTCAAGAGACTGCCCAATTTAAGGGACATCCTAACATCCAACAAAATATCCTTCCCTCCATCATTACCTAGCTCAGTTATAGAAAAACCCAAAGTCTGCACTAGACTAGGTAAATGCACATACTGTCCTAGACTGACCAAGATCAGTATGTTCACCAGCAACCACACAGGAAAACAACACAAATGCATAAACCTCCCTACCAAACCCCTGATCACATGCGAAATCAGTAATATTGTATACCTCATTCAATGCACAAAATGTGGGAAACAATATATTGGGGAAACAGGAAGACCATTCAGAAACAGGATTTATGAACACATAGCAAGTGTCAAAAACAACAAGAATGCCGAGACACCAGTTTCTAAACATTTTCACTCAGGACATCACAATCACAACAATATGAGATTCAGTGTGATTCAATGGTTAGGCACTACTACAAACCCAAAAACACAAGAACTGCGCAGAGCAAAAGAATTGAGTTTTATTTGGGAAGTGCCCACCATTAACGCAATTGGCATCAATCAATTTGTGTAATAAAATTCCTCTCTTGGTATAGCTGGTGCTCCTATACCCCTATTTTCATATTTTTGTTTCTATAAAATTAACTAACCTGTTATTAAAAATTTTTTCTAGAATTTTTGAAAACTGTGGTAAAAGTAACACTGGTATATAATGGTATATAGCTATTTTCATATTATCAGGAAATATACCTATTCTTAATGATAAATTACAAATATGCTGAAATGGGTGAATGATGCAATGAAACACTTTTTAACCATACACATACTAATGCCGTTTACATCTGCAGAGGCCTTGTAACAACTTATTTTGTATCAATGACTTATTTTGTATTACCTGACTTATTTTGTATCGATTTTTGACTTACTTTGTATTACCGACTTATTTTGTAGTAAAATTGCCTTATTTTGTATTACTTGGCCGACTTATTTTGTACCAACAGCTGACTTAATATGTTACAAAACGGTGCGCAGAATTTTGGCCAGATTTCAGGGTGATACAAAATAAGTCGATAATACAAAATAAGCTGCTCTATAGACAACTTGTTTTGTATCACTGACTTATTTTGTAGTAATTTCAATTCACCTTTTATAGTGGCTTGTCTCCATCAAAGGATGGACTCAGAGCAGTTTAATCCTTACTGTATTCAATCTTGTAGTCCATTTATTATTTGCCTGATAGTAATTCTTATTTTCAGCACTGACATTCCACAGAGATATAATTAATTAGACTAGTCAATAGTATATTGAAGATTATATCTGCATCTGTAAATAAACTTGAGTTTGGTGTTAAATCTTAGACTGGGATATATTTGTGGAAGTATAAATACCCTTGTTGAGTCAGATAAAGTTTACATATAGAGAGCTCAGATTTGGTTTATCAATAGAAACACTAGCATAAAAGATTAAAATGCTGCAACTGGTTACAACAAACATGTTGTTTCCTGATAAAAAAATAGCATCGGAGATGGCCAGATCCCACAACCTTGGGAAAATTAATGAACTCAATGAGATTAGATGTTAAAATGTACACGTCGTACACTCAAGAAACATCTGCTTAAATATTACATTTATGTTCAACATTACAATTAAAAGTTATAGGGAGCATTGATGTAAGACTATGAAGTTCAACAATACACCTTTCCACCTGCCAATGTTCATGTCAAGTATCAACCTTTTAATAAAGGTCAGGATTGCTATGGCAAGCTCAAAGGTCAACATGTTACACTGCACATTGCTAACCTATACTTCCTAACCTATATCCCTACCAAGTATCAACATCCTACACCTTACAGTTTGAAAGATAGTGGCTGGATAAGATTTTAAAGATCAAAGTCACTACGGCAAGGTCAAAAGTCAAATCAAGGTCATACTATGATGCTGCACACCTACACCCCTCAACCAATGCCTCTCAATGTCTCTATCAAGGATTAACATCCTACCCCTTATGGTTTATGAGATACAGCAGGGAAGAGTTATTACTAAAGCCAGCCCGTGCACTTGGCCAAGAGACTGCCCAAATGCCCAGCCTGACACCAATACCTGGGTGACAACAATACCTGCACAGCGTAAAAGCTACATATGCCCCAAATACTGTTTTGCAAAATGTCCAATTCTATAGACAACAGGCAAATGGTAATCACATGTCAGCACAGCATTATTCAATAGAAAATAGAGAAGGTGGCACATGTGTTGATCCATTGGTAGCATTGAGCTTTTTTCTGTATCAAAAAGAAAACAAGAATGCCTGTGTATCATTTTAATAACCATAATCTTTGCAATACTAAAATTTCAGGGATAAATACAATTTTTCCAATTCTTATCCACTAATTACCATTGTAAGCAGTCCTCGTTCTACAAAATTATCATGAAATTACATGAAAAGGATGAAAAATAATGTCAAGTTTGGCACATTTATCATTATTCCAAAATATTTCTATGTCTTTTTTAACATATTGCACCTATTGTAGTTTTTGATGTAACATTAAAATAATGAATAATCAAAGAGTTCCACAGTTTTAAAAACAAAATTCCTTACACAGTTTGGAGTTTTATAACCTGATAATATAAAATAAGTCAGTGATACAAAATAAGTTGTCAATATTGCAGCTTATTTTGTATTATCAACTTATTTTGTATCAATGTCAGTGCTGAAAATAAGAATTACCATCAGACGAATGGTAAATGGACTTCAAGATTGAATACAGTAAGGATTAAATTCTTTTGAGTCCATCCTTTGATGGCAAGACAAGCCACTATAAAAGGTGAATTGAAATTACTACAAAATAAGTCATTGAAACAAAACAAGTTGTCTATAGAGCAGCTTATTTTGTATTATCAACTTATTTTGTATCACCCTGAAATCTTGTCAAAATTCTGCGCACCGTTTTGTAACATATTAAGTCAAAAATTGATACGAAATAAGTCAGGTAATACAAAATAAGTCATTGATACAAAATAAGTTGTTACAGGCCTTACTAAGAAAATTATTTACAACTTTACACAGTTCATTCTGAGTCACATCATTAATAAACATTGATTTGTCATTTCTACTCTTCATGTAATAAAAAATATGGAATTTATTTGATGGTGACTTAATTTTATTGGCCACACTGGGCCCCACATTAACAAAGAATTCATTGAAACCATTAGCTATGTCTAATTTATTAGTAAGTATTTTCCCATTTCTTTGGAATTGATCAGGGTACACATTTCCAAGACTCATTTTAATTAACCCATTAAGTGTAGCCCATGTGAGTTTTAAGTCAATTTTATGGTTTTGCAATAAGTTATTGTAATAATCTTTTTCTGCTTTCCTAAGTATACCTGTTAATTTATTTTTGTACCTTTTATATTTTACTTCAGTTACTCTATTTTTATGTTTCAAAAAGTTTTTATACAATACATTCTTTTTTTACATGCATTTCTAAGCCCACTTGTAAACCAGGGCTTTGCCATGTTATATTTTACCATACTTCTTTTTAATGGACAACATTTATTGTAAGCTTCATTAAATAATTTCACAAATTCATTATACGCTACATTGACATATCTTTCACTACATACTGTTTCCCAGTTAAGTTGATTCAAACACTGTTTAAACATTTCTACATTGTTACTACTGATATCCCTGACAGATCTATATTGTTTTCTTGAGTTTTTTACGTTAATTCTTTCACTTATCATAAATATAGCAAAGTGGTCTGTAATGTCATTTATAAATATACCGCTGCTTATTTTATCACAAATATTGTTGGTAAATATGTTGTCTATTAAGGTGGCACTTCCAGAGCTTACTCTGGTTGGTCTACATATAAGTGGATAAAGACCATAACCATTCAGTGTATCTATAAAATTATTACTCTCTGTATGACTAGATGTATTTAATAAATTAATGTTTATATCACCACAAAGATAACATATCTTATTAGTGTTCTTTATATTTTCCAACATTTCTTCTACTTTTTCAATAAAAACACACACCTTACTACCTGGTGTTCTATAGACACAGCTTACCACAGTATTTTTACCTTTTTCAACACATAGTTCCACTGTACAGCTTTCTAAGACTTCATTAACTGAATCAGACATGTTTTTGACTACATTTGATTTATAACAATTTTTTACAAAAATAGCACACCCTCCACCCTTCTTATCTACTCTTAACTGATGGGTTACCTTATATCCCTCAATGTTTATACTTTGAAGACTTTCTGCATCCAGCCAAGTTTCTGAAATAGCAATAATATCAAATGAATGATTTAACCCACTGAGAAACCCTTTTATATCACTCAAATTCTTAAACTTCAAGCATTAAAATGGATTATTGACAGTCCTGTATTATTAATGAAGTGGTTATTAAAGTTGTCCTCTGTATAATATGTACACTTTGTACTTACAGTGTTAAAAAATTATTGTTGGGATCAACCCTTTTCTCAAAATTACTACTTTTGTATTCAGAATAGTCATGAGACATATACGGCAGACTATCGTTCAAAGAACTATTTACATTACTACACACTTTAACATCCTCATTACAGTTAATATTCATAAATTCATAATCATCAACTTCATTAAATGGTAATGCAGTTTTACAATTTTTACAGCACCAATAGGCCTCTCCTTTGAGCTTGGTTAATTCTCTTTTTGTTAAATCTGCACATCTATTATGGATCCAATAATTACATAAGCAACATTCTATTGCATCACTTCCTTTGAACAAATACCACATGGAAAAGAATTATTTATCATTTATTTCTGTAACAACAATTAATGATGTGATAGTTATAAAATATAAATATATATACAACTGTTATTCTACATTAAGGTTACTACTGAAGTTAAGGTCTACCATAAGTCATTGACGGAGTCAAAGAATTTTATAGTCCTCCATTTCCTTAATTGATCAAAAACAAAAACTTTACAGTTTCTAACCCAGGTGTTGATAATCTTCTTCTCTTTTTTCAGTTGTCTTGCCACTCTGGCTATAGCAGCATTTTTCCTGATCAAGTGTTCATTAATGTACACTCCTGTTCCCCTGAGTTTGACAGTGTTCCTGAGTATTTTAGTTTTAGTCTTCCTGTTATATACTCTCACAACAATGTCCGGAATGTCTTTTTTCCCTTAAGAGTATGACAAGCTTTAATGTCACTATCATCCAGATAAACTCCCATGTTACTTTAAAGATAAGTTGTCACCTGTTGCTCCAATGTTGCTCTCTCTGGATCTGGTGCATCTTGATGGTCTTCTTCACCTGGAGTATGAGCCACTCGTGCAAATGATTTATGTGTTGTTTTCAGTCCTGAGATTACAATGTCATTCATTCTACTATACTGTTCTAAGTCATAATCATAGATGTTTTAGATTTGACTTTTTCTTGTGAAGGTTAAGATATGGTAATGCACTTGTAAAAGTGCTTCAGCTAACCCTCTGTTGTGCCATGACTACTCTGGGTCACTCGACCTTGCTTTTGAAAGAGCTATTGAAATTAGTTGTAACTGCCACCCAGAGCAAAAATATTCTTAAGAGAAACAAGAAATAAGTAACAGTAAACTAGAGAGTTGGACCAGAGTGGGACAATACACAAGATGTGTACTTAGAAACACACTCAGCTCCCACCTCTGAGGTCAGCGGTTCAAACCCAAGACCTTATGTGGGAAAGTTGGTAGTTGTATACCAATGGTGTACTGGTTTCCTCTGCCCATAAAACTACCATTCTTGATATAATCTATTCAGTGTTAAAAGCGCCATTAAAACTAATATAAATCATTACTCAGTGGGGCACATTGCATGATATGAAATGTCACTTTCCTTTATGTATTTGCTTCATATTTTATTTTAACTTTGGATAATGCACACCTGCATTGATAAAACTGGATATATTGAAACATACTCTTTATGTTGAGTGCAACAAAATGGTATCCTATGCCAATTCATTTTTTGTTGTTGTTGTTGATTTTAAACATAGCCTAAGTGCTACCAAGGAAGAAGGTAAAGAGAAGACTTCCACCTGAGGAGGTTGGCTGAATTGGAATTGGAGGATATAGGCCCAGTTATGGTAGAACCTGAGCCACTTTTTATAAATTTCACTTTCACTGAAATGTGGTAGCAGCTGTACATTTTTAGCAGCATCAAATTTGGTAGCAATGGACTTATGGGCAATTCGGCATCACTGATCACAAAAGCTTTGATATTGAGATTCATGCACTTCCTTTTACCATTGAAACTCTTTTTCCGTTGTTAAAACCTTTTCACTGTTGAGCTTCAAGCTCTTCTATAGCTGTTTAGCTTGAGCTTCACGTTCTTCTTTAGCTGTTGAGCTTGAACTTCAAGCTCTTCTTTTCACTTTTAAGCTTCAAGCTCTCTTTCTCTAGCCTTAAATTCTTTAAGGTTTAACTCTCAGTTTTAGATTGCCTGATCTCAAATTTACCAGAAGGTTCAATTGGAAGATGTGTATACACATCTGAACAACTATCAGGTAAAAGGCCTTTGTCAACTAACTGTTCAACAATAAGCCCTTTGAATTCATAATGACATGTTGACCTTTTCACTTCTAACTGTAGTTCTCGTTCTATCTGCATTAACAAATGCTTTTTAAAAGTTTCTGAAACTTCAAAAGGTGGTTTCTGCACAAAATCTTTAGCGTTAATCATTTTGACTACTGTTGACTGCAATAATTTTCACAATAAATTACTTTTCAAATTATTTGCATTTTTGGATCCAATGATTGGATCTTGGACGAGCCCCCAATTTTTAATGTTTCAGTCCAAGGGACAAGAGTGGTATCAATTACCAGTTGCTGGTACAAAGTTTTAATTCACCAATTTGTTTAGCTGTTAAAATAATAGTTACAGTCAATTGTGATACTCTGATGGCTAACAATACAGTAATAGTGAACAAAAGATAAAATGAAACCAATCTGACCTAACCACAGTCCTATCCACCTAACTAACAAGTAAACCAGTTTATCCACTCTGTTCAGGAAACTGTCCGTCATCCATCTGGGGTTCACCAGCCAAAACGTGTGCATCCAATGTGCAGTGCATTTCCCCAGTCTCCAAGAGGTGAACAATATCCAACATACAGCAATCCACTCTGGCAGATCCAGGCATTATATCCAGCGCACTCCAATAAGAGTTCACCACAAAATGTATATACCAAGCAGTTTGTATCCACTTGACTCGCAGAAAAAATAATCCACAATATAGAAATCTCAAAGACCTCTGTCCATATAGTACACAAGCTAAACAGAAACTGTGGTCAGCCTTTCCACCCTTTATATATAGATAGAGATTATAGAAGAAACTAATACTGTACATTCACCCACCCAAGATTTGAACCCAGGAACATATGTTAAATACTTGTTTCAAAATCAGTTAAATAATGTTTTAAATCAAATATAAAATAAAAAACCCAGATAGACCAAATTATAGCCAAGCTGTGTCAAAGATTTTTAAAAGCTGGACAGCTATCATCATGATATCACCACACAAGGTCATATTTTTATGCAAGACAAAGCACCCACTGGGTCCTAATAATTTTTTATAAAATAATATTCTAAAACTACATTGTAAAAAACTTCTTGTAAGAGGACATTATTATCTAGAGAGACTGTAGCTAAGACAGAGAATTCAGGGTATGTAGCATCACTTGCAGGCCTAAGAAAAGAAAATTCATATCGAAGATGGGGTTATAGTGGACTTTTGAAAAAAAACACGATAAGACATGTTGGGGACTAACTTCTGTGAGGCCAAGAACATGGAAAGTTGACACAGACAATGTAAGAGCATGATGTCATTGACCTGACCAATCACCAAAGGTGGGTTTTACGGATGTTTGTTTTCCTTATAACCCATTCAACATACTGGTAGTATACCCTGAGGTAGTAGGTGTTCAAAGTGCCCCAGTCATTAATCTACTGTCTGGCCACTGTATGTAAGCTTGTGACACAGTGGCGAACTGTCCCATTCCTTGAGCGTTCTTGATGCTTTGTTAGAGCCGCCTCTCCCATCACCCACCATTTAAGGACTAGCCAGAAATGGTCATTTCCATGAAAACACCTATAAAGTTAGAAAATATGGTGGAATGGCCTTGGCAAACAAATATGATTTAAGTTTCTTCCAGAAAGAAGAAGTAAGAGTGGAAGCAGAATGAACATCATCAGGTAATTCATTCCAGATAGCAGGAACAGTAAAGGCAAAAATATGACAAAAGCAGTGATGTATCTTCTATTAAGAAAGTCAGTAGGCATGTAACTTCATAATAAATTGCATGAAATCTCCCAACACTCAAGGTGGTTTTCCCCTCCAGTTTGGTCCCGGTAATTGTAGGTATTACGTTTAAAAGGCTCAACATTGAGGTCAGCAAATCGACAGTTGAGCTTACAGTGCATGTATTTGTGCTTATTGGTGCATTTGCTCACCTCTTCAGGTCGGCTTTAATGGAATTTGTGGAATTCAGTTTGACCTTCAGAGATATTAAATTATGTCTCGGAAATCAAAGCCAAGTTTGCTACACTGGCACTGAACTAAACATAGACACATGCAAAATTGGCACTCTGCGGAATCAGCCCCTCTAAATTCGGCCCCCGGTAGATATGTCCTCAAAAGCTCAGACAGTGAAAACTTGACCCAGTTAAAAACAAACAAAATGTAATGCAATCAGAGTACTTATATAGCACTTGAGGGTGTTGCACACAGGAAACGATCCTACACGATCCGATCAGACAAAATATATAGACCATGGTGTTTCATTGTAATGTATGCACACACACTCCGATCCTATCAGATAAGACACTGCAAGACACGACCCGACATTTCTAAATTAGAAAAGTTTCTAATTTTTATCTGGTCGTAGGGAGGGGGATAAGGGGGTTCTCTATTGCCCATGTCATTTCAAGAGAATTGTGTGTAATAAATGCCTGGGAAAGGTGATATGAAACAGGCTGCATCAATGAAAGGCATTTAATTGGTACAACATAGTCTTACCCAAAGCTCAAAGTTTTTTATATTGAACTAAAATATTGGTGGACACAGCACAATCTATAACATACTCCTACCTATCTTAGTTTTAAATTAATTTACTTATTATTCTGCCTCTCCTAAAACATGTAATACTTCATTATGACATCAGATATTTATATTGTAAAAACATATTGTGAACTTTTAAGCTCAGATAAAGGCTATGCAAGTCACAAGATGGACAAGCAAAGTGAAAAAAAACTGTTGTAAAATAGCAAAACAAACGGATCAGATCGGATCCAGTGTGTTTTGACATGCCTGTGGACCTCCAAGTAAACTGTGGTTAATATGTCTGATCGTGTCGGGTAGTTTCCTGTGTGCAACACCCTTTAATATCCACCATATGGAAGACTCTAAGGCTGGCCAACATTAACTGATGAATACTAGGATTATCAATAATTCACTAGAAAAAGGCTGTGTTCCAGATGACCTAAAGCATGCTAACATTCTCCCATTGATAAAGAAAGATAATCTAGACAAGGATATACTGAAAAACTACAGACCAGTTAGTAACTTAACATTCGTATCAAAATTACTTGAGAAAGTTGTTGCTGAAAGACTTAAAAATCATTTGAATAAATATGATCTTTGGTCAACTATGCAATCTGCATATCACTCTTTTCACTCTACTGAGACTGCATTACTCAGAGTGCAAAAATAACCTTGTCAACTCTATTGGTCAGAAGAATCTTGCGGCACTGGTGTTGTTGGATTTAAGTGCCGCGTTTGACACCATTGATGATGATATATTACTTCGCAGAATGTCAGCTAGATTTGGTATCACTGGTACTTCCCTAAAATGGTTTGAATCATATCTATCAAACAGAAGCCAGTGTGTTCAAATAGAAAATTCAACATCTGCTAAGAAGAAACTTCATTTTGGAGTTCCCCAAGGGTCAGTGCTAGGACCCCTGTTGTTCACATTGTATGTGTCACCAATTGCAGATATAACACAACAACATAATGTGGGAAACATATTCTATGCAGATGATACACAACTGTATGTCTCAATATCACCCAGGGGTATTAACAATAGTCCTTTTTTTGCAACTCTGAATAGTTGTTTATCTGCAATTAAAACCTGGATGGGAAATAACATGCTAAAACTCAATGATGGTAAAACAGAACTGCTGCTTCTGGGTTCCCCTTACTTCATTAAGTAAAACCAAGTAATTACAATTGCAGTTGGTGATAGCTACATTGAAAGTGTGTCAGCGGTTCGCAATCTTTGTGCTTTCTTTGATGAACATATGTCAATGGATGTATTTGTTCACAGAAAATGTGCTGCTATTCAAGGGCAACTTACAAAGCTGTACAGAATTCATAAATATTTAACTGTCACGGCACGTAAATCTTCGATACAGGCTCTAGTAATTTCATGCCTTTACTATTGTTGTAGCCTCCTTCTTGGAACAAAGAAAGCAAATATTGATAGTGTTACGACCGAAAGTAAATATGGAAACCGGGTCCCGAAAACAAAAATTCGTCGAAAACCGGATTCATTCAAATTAGTATACACCAAACTGTAGTCAAGCTGTAAAACTTTCTGTGCGTGTACATGAACAATTATTTCAACTAAAATGCGGTTTATTTGGTGATAAAACGGACGTTTTGGATATCATTTCATTGTATATTGACAAAATATTACAGAAGCAAATATTTTTGAACGTTTCTGTGCAATATTTTATATGTTTCGATGTGAAATATGTAACATTTCGGGAACCGGTTCTTGGAATTTGTCACCAGATTTTGTTTACGTTTATATAAATCGAATTGAAACCAACTATCCAGTTTGCCTATCACTAAATATTGATCACCTACAGCATCTCCAGAATTCTGCTGCCAGGTTTATTTTTGACATTCCTCAATATGAAAGCGCTAAACCATATTTACAACAGCTTCATTGGCTACCTGTGCAATAAAGAATTCATTTTGTAATTCTCACTTCTGTCTTCAAATGCCTAAACTCCCAGGCCTTCATCAGTCATCTAGAGATACTAGATCCAGCAAGGAATATAGACTTAATCAACTGATCATCCCTAACAGATTCAGTGGCAAAGCCTTCTCTTACATGGGCCCTGTGCTGTGGAACAATCTTGATAATTCCATAAGAACTGCTCCATAAGAACCTCAGTTGACAAATTCAAAAAGCAATTGAAAACATTTCTGTTTAAAAAAATTTACAACTGTTGATTTTATTTACAAAATGATAATAGTTTTCTATAACATTGTTAAAGCGCTTTGAGTAATTATAATAAAGCGCTATAGAAATAATAATAATAATAAACATTTATCAGGTTAGCATCCCCTAATTATAACTAGCTGAGTGTGCATTACCAGTAGATTATCAGTGCAGAATCGAGTCTTTGAAAACACAGTATATTATAGCTAGCCAGTCCGCGGTCCAATAATGTAGAAATAATCCACGAGTGATGATGGTTTTACAGGGCATTTAACCATGGCACTTTCGGTAATAAAATTTGACATTATAAAATTTGTAAAAAATATGAAAACAGGATGGAAGGGCAGTGCGATTGTTGTCGGATAATGTGTGCACATAGAACTGAAGACTCATTTCTGCACACCTCGTCATGTTAGAATGAATATTATTGACTGGGTTCTGACGTCACAATGTATTTGTTTACAATATTGTACTCTCACTTGAAATTTTAAACTTTGTGAATAGGGAAATTCTTATTCTTAGAATTTTTCTAAGATAAACAACAATTCTAAGAAAAATTCTAAGAATAAGCGTAATTGTAAGAATAAGAATCTATGTGAAGACAGGCCCAGGAACCATCTCAAAACATGAGCTCATGATGACACATATTTTTATTAGCCTCTACTTATATGATGTCACAACATTGTATTTGATGATCTGTGGGGTTTTCATGCCATTAATGTCTACTGGCAGTAAACATTGTAACAAATAATTTTCAAATATGAATTTTATTTAGTGGATGGAAATTTATGTATATTTGTATTCTACATAGCAATTATGTCTTACAGTTTTATTATTATTTTAAAGCAAAAGATTATGATAAACAAAGGACAAATAAAAATAGTTACTGTGGAGTTTTTGTGTCATATGCTAGTGAATGAATTTGCAGGTGCTCTGGATTAAAATTTTTCAGAATATTTTTCATCAAAATATAACTTTGCACAGTCAAACCTGCGTATAAAGACCGCCAAGGGAAATGCTAAAAACGGTCTTTCATAGGGGTCGGTCTTTATATGAAACCATTGTTACAGTGTTAATTCTTTTCCTTTCACTAAATTTCTCTCTCCATTCATTAAGCACTGGAATCCAGAATCTGTTTGACATTAGCATGATCAGAGATCAATCACAATGAAGCAAATAAGAGAATAGTGGTAAAACTTACTGTCCTTGTGGAATCATGTTAATTGGTTTAAAATGATTATTTAACAAAATACAAAGTCTACACAAGTATATGCAACAGTTGGCAGACATTTTGGATTTAAAAATTGGCCATTAGTAATTCTGCTTAAATCTCTCCTTTATTTGTAATACTCATTTAAAGCTGGTTTGTTTCTTTTCTAATTTTACACAGAGCATTTGTAAGCGTCTTCTGGTAAATAGTCCTTGCAAAAAGTTCAGCCAGTTCAGTTTTCTATTCATCCACAGATTACTGATCTACACACCCACCTTTTCCTTCCCTGCTATTAACTAAACTAGGCAGGTATTTTAAATCTGTGTTTATTGTTAGGTGGGTTTTGTTTGTTTATTTGGGGTTTTACGTCGCTTTCAACACTGTACAGGTCATATCACGACGGGTAGTTGGAAGGGCAGAGGAAACCAGCACATATAGTTCGCTAGGGTTCTGTACTGTAAACTGCCGACCAACGGCAAGCAACTACCAGCTTTCCAACTTACAGCCATGACGGGGATCGAACCCAGGCCGCAGAGGTGGGAGGCGAGAGTGTTACCACTCTGCCACCGTGGCCCCTATTGTTAGGTGGGAGGCCTTAATTGAACATGTATGTGGAAAGAACAATGGGGACAATTCCCCATATATGGCCTATCCAATGATTATCAGTGCCCATGCTCAGCCTCCAGTCTCTATTGTGTGGTCTCTTGTATAGAGGTTTTTTGTGTCCTTGGGAATGATTTCGGTGGTCTCTGGTCACAACTAGGGAGTGGTCTATTCGGGGTATGTTTTCTATCTACATTTCCTTGGGGGGGAATAAAAGCGGTCTCAACTAGCAAGTGGTGTCTATTTGAGAGCGGTCACATGTTCAGGTTTGACTGTATATAATTAATATATATCACAAGGCTGCATGGTGTCATGGAACAACAAAATATAATTTTCTTAGTTAAATCTAACCATACGTTTATCACCTGAAAATCAATTTGTTAAGAAGTAATCCCCTGTGAAATCGATTTTCAGTTAAAATTTCTCTGCAACTCCAATTGTCAATAAACAGAAATACTAATTAAAGCACAAATTTAGACTATTACAGTATTATGGGCAAACCCATGGAAAATACGATGCACAAAACCCCAATGACAGGAAAACACCACAGATGACCATATTTTTTTACCATCACAACACCCAGTTATATAATATTTAGCTAATAATAATAGTAACAATCTAATGGCATGGACCTTCTCCCCCTTCATCAATGATTATCAGCTGATAATCATTGATGGCAGTCCATTGCCACAGCATATTGCCCTATAAAATTAAATTATTGTACTATTATAACCTGGTTCTTATTAATGATCATCGTATGTTTGTTTTACAAAGGTGGCATGTTAAACTAGTTCATTAAACTTCCGTTACCAATAATCACAAAAAAACATGTGAGTAATATTATTTATAATTATCAGCTGAGCCATTTGACATTTTGATGGCAGTGAAACTTAATTTGGATATTATAATAATCAGAAGAAAAATAAAGAAAAGCATATATCATTTAAACAAATAATTGGTTCCATTTAAACCATTGTACATTATATAACATAAATATTTGTATTTATGATTTTTGACTCTTTACGCTATGGTATGTTAAGCTATACAGGAATGAAATCAATAAGCTTTAATTATATAATGCTCTGTTGCTTTTGAATAGACTAGTAGAGACAATGTAAAACTGATTCATATACTCTTATGACAGAGATGAATCTCTCGTTTCTCCCTTGCATATTGGTATCAATTGCAGAAGCATATTTCAATGCAGTGGCAAACTATTATGTGAATTTTCGTGGAACCATTTAGGTAAATTTTTTACTGTGCTACCTTGGTGTTTTGGCGAACATATAAGTGCTTGCCAACATTTAAAAGGATATCAGTCTCACTGTTCGACAGAACTAAAAATATGCCTTCAACAATTGGTAAGTTTCTGTCTTTAGTTTTTTCTCGAAATGAATCACCGGTGTCTGTTGATGTTTTGTGCCAACATTGAGTAATTTAACCATTTTTGTATCAGGATGCTCTTTGGCAATATTTTACAGGGCTTTCTCTCGGTAGTCCCTGTTTTTGTAGTGTTTCATAAGCTTTTTGGCATTGCCATTGATTGAAATAAGTACATGTCATTGTTTTTGTAATTTTGTGACTACTTTTTCCATCACAGGTCGATTTTTTTTAGGGCTGATATGTCTCTGGGCATTGGTCCTTCTAATGCGATCAATCTGATCTGTGCAACTATAATCTCCAATCTCACCTTGTTATATCCTACATAATAGGACAGCGTGGCTTACTTTTGCAGCACCCAAGGAGAAATCCTGGGCATCATCCAATAACGAAATCAAATAATCAAGCATATGTTCATGCATTTTTAAATTTTTTTCCTCTCTCATGGTGCTGCAAAAGCCAGCCACCCATTGCACAACCGACAACTGGTCATATGAGACCTTTTCTTTGATGGATCCAGGTAGCACGTATTCATGGGGCTATTTAACCCTGTTTTTTACAAAGACATCAACCCCTCCCATCTGAGATTTAATTTTTGGTCACCAGTACTGACTAGTTGATTCGATTCCTGAAGGCGTTGCTGTACCTTATCCTGAATGAGAGGGTTCTGCCTGAGTTCAAGCAGATTTGGCAATATTTTACTATGTTTTTCAAGATTAACTTTACCCTCAGGAGTTTGAGTACTCTCTGACCCAAAGTTTTTACGTTTTTTTGCTAGCTACTTTCTGAACTTTGTTTGTACCTTTGATTTTGTTCTGGTCCAAAGGTTTTTTTACATGTCTCAAGATTGTCTAGCCTTTTGACAAAAGTTTGCAATTGTTGCAAGATCTCCCGGTTGATCAATTCCTGTGCATTGCCTGAAGCACTGCATGAAGTCATTGCCAGCTGTTTGCCCACACAAGACTTTTGTTCCTCTTCCGGATCCAAATCTTTGTTAACAACTACATCCGATCCATCAGAAACATTCACAAGACCTGAACAATCTAGATCACTAATTTCCGACTCCCCTGAATCCGGTAAATTTTTAGCTTTTTCACAAGATTTCAACAAATTTGTCAAAAATTCATGATTCTCAACAGTTTCAATCTGAACAGGTACTTGAAAAGTACCTGACCTTTGTGAACATAGATTATACTGCCTGTTGTTTTCCATGGCTAGTTATATGCATAAATACTTTAACCTTAGAATATCATAACAGATGAGTACATTTATTAACCAGTCTAATTTAGCTTAAAACTAACGTTACTTGTACAAGCTGACTAAAATAATATCAAAAGAGTTGCCTAAATAACTATTAAAACAAATAAAACAACACAAACTAAAATAAAATAAGATACAAAACGATATTGAAGCCACGTGGGTGGAACCAGACAGACCACTCCCACAGGTAGAAGAACTCAAGTTTTGATGTTGATCGTCTGCTGTCCAGAGTTAAAGTGACCAGAACTGGTCAACCTTGTGGCCAGTATTATAGATCGAGCAATAATGTATGTCGTAAGAAATAATTGAACAATCTATTCTTTAAGAATCTATCATGCTGCCTAGCAAACTCTCCAATATTATTTCATAATGGGGCATTAGCACTATATTATTTTCTAACAGTGAAATGTGGTTTAGTTCATTGGACAGCTTGTCAAAAACACACAAGTGTGCAGTGGCTGGCTTTCTGCCAACCACGTGTCGCCGCGCACTATTACCACTCGGATGTGCAGGGGTTGGTTGTCGGTGAAATGAGACTCAAGCTCAACTAAAGGCTTTATTTCATATCTACATACGGTGGACTACCATGACAATCTATGAACAATCAGCACCAGCAGTTGTCGTCCATCATTGACCAGAAAATACACCTATACAAACAATAATAAATACCATTATAATGACAGAAATGCTGGATACACATAAATGTAACTCACATAATTAAGTAATTTACAACAGAAATACCATTTTACATGTTCATCACAGCCAATCATATATAATGTTTATATTACATAAATATTGTCAATATCCGTATTAAATGCAATGATTTGTTTGTTTATTTGGGGTTTCACGTCGCTTTCAACACTGTACAGGTCATATCACGACCGGTAGTTGGAAGGGCAGAGGAAACCAGTACATAGAGTTCGCTAGGGTTGTGTACTGTAAACTGCCGACCAACGGCAAGCAACTACCAGCTTTCCCACTTACGGCCATGACGGGGATCGAACCCCGGCCGCAGAGGTGGGAGGCGAGAGTGTTACCACTCTGCCACCATGGCCCCATTAAATGCAATGAACGAAAATGTAAATAAACAACTAAATGAACATAACTAAAACTACTAAAATTACAGCTACAACTACAAGCCCTTACCTGACTGATCTGAATAATAATTCACCTTTCAGATAATCATACCAAAGTACACAAGTTACATATTGCTTGAACCTTTATTGAATAATAAATAAGATTTATCAGTAACCAATAATCAAACTACAAGATTAACTGTCAGCAGCATTATGGAAATTATTGCAAATTTCAGATTAATAATCAATCAAGGACAAAGTATCTTTGTACTAAGACACAACATATGAAAAGGACTATTTATGACATAATCACTGTCATGCAGTATTCAACCATTCCTAACATACAAACACTCATAGCAGATCACAAACCTGCACACAGCTTTCCTGAGCTACAGTTCCATACTAATCATCCGAAGTCACTATGTAACAACAAACACACAAAGGTCCTCTCTCCTTGCCTTTCAAAACCCAACAAAGGGCAAACCGCGCCTTTTTCTCACTTCAAAACACTTGCAATACTTCAGCCGTACAAATCAACAATATATAAACGATGAAGCGATAAACCCTAAAATATCAATTCTCGCGACCGCACCGTGACACACGGAAGTCGAATCTTGGGACAGTACTGGGTGTTGAAATCTGTAAAGTTTGTATTATCGCCCGCATTTGCAAACTGCTGGCAAAGACATTGTTTAAAGAATTCTGTATAGAGATGTGTTGGGTATTTCTAGTGACGTCATGTGAAAGGTTTACAAATATAAGGGGTCTGTAACTGTGCAGTTTGAAATTTGATTTTGAAGTGAGAAGACGAACTTCATTTTTTACAGTACATATACACAGTAGATGAGCAAACTACAGTATGTAGCTCATACAATAAATATAAAACCTATTTGGATTTTATAAAATATTGTTCCATGGATATTTTACACAAACAAACTGTGAGTATTTTTATAAAGTATTCAGCAATTTCATAAGAAAAAGTAAATAAGAAAATATATCTACAGTATTGCTTTTGTTTGTGGTCTGTACATGCATTTATTGCCTTCATATTTTCTGTGTACATACATGTGGAAGTCGGTACTTTTCGTGAAGCATCCGGTGCAGTCTTTGTCAAATATATTTCTCGTGGCCATATTTCACATTTATAAATATTTTAAAGTGAAATAAAATTACCTTATTTACAAAAGAAATATATATGCCTTTAAAATATTTCAGAAGGTCGTCCAACACTTCGAAACAGATGACAGTCCAATAAGATCACGTACGTGATAGCTTTTCATTTTTCTGTCTATCAAATAGAAGACTTTACAACTAACAGGTTCTGAAATTCGAGGGGCACTGTACACGGAATAATATATTTGCAATTATTAAGGTCATCTTTGTGGGAAAATGGAAATACATATCGATAAACATGTAGAAAGCATAAATGCTTCTTTAAAACTCAAAAGTGTCGCACAGTCACTGTTAGTGTAAAATCGTTGTCTGTGCACCCCCATTACTTTTTATTGGAGGCTCTTGTCACGTGACCAATTTTTCATAGTTCTACTCGTACTATGATGACATCACTATTCATTTCTTTGCTGTTGGACAAACTTTATCACAAAGATGATCTTATAATTGCAAATAAATATATCATTGTACAGTGCCTGTCGAATTTCAGAACCTGTTCGCTGTAAAATCTTATATCGGCCTCAAAAATGGATAGACAGAAAAATAAATTGATGCAGATGGATGGGTGACAAGAGCCTTCAATGAAAATATACACTAGTTCCACATTCAACCACTTATTTTCTTTGTTAATTATACGATGCGAAATGCTTTTTTTATAATTACATGTTGCTGTTGACAGTAATTTCAAGTCAAATATGTGATATATGTTCCCGGCCGTTTCGAAACGGCCAAATTATTTACTTGGCCGTTTTGAAACCTTCCTTGGTTTTGAAACCGCCTGGCCAGTTCAAAACCTGGTTTCAAAATGGCCAAATCAGTAACCTGGGTGCTTTGAAACCTCACCTGATTTCTACATTTTTCTATAGCATGTGTTTTTGTGTGAACTTCAAATCACTCCTTTGATTATAAACAAAATTCCTGAGCATGGGCTACTCAGCAACTTTCTATAGTCATAACTTGTGGAGTAGGTACTCAGGTATGGGGGTAGATGCAGTTAACCTGTGATCTTCAATTGGGTCCTTTTACTTAAAAAGAATTCTTTAAACAAATTGGATTTTGTTGTTGTATAACACAAAGTCTGCATCATAAAAATTATCTCATCAATCTATCTGCATGAAGGTACTGTATATTTAAACCTGTTTGTTTGACTTGCCAGATTAATTAATAAGCCATAGAGAAGCCATGATAAATATTAACTCTGTGATGTTGATTTGTTTGAAGTGCTTAATTGGATTTATTCCTATTGTTGCAACTCTCTTTTGATGTTAATTTGTTTCACTTAAATATTAGTGGGCTGTTTAAAAGGTAAATATGAAAGGTTTAACAAATTCACATAACAGGAAGATCAATCAAGGAGGGATTCATTGTTTAACTTTTCAAAGAATTGTTGTAGATGAGCTAGAACAGATTTGCTTTTTGGCACCTTTTTCACTTAATCTTACTCAGTTAATACTGAGATATAATTATAATGCTTTTGCTATTATTATTACTTTAGAAGATATCTCTTGATGATGATTTGTTTCATTTGCATATTGGTGGGGTGCATAAAAGGGATTAGTGATAAAATATTGTTTAATCCTATTTCATTTTTTTTCTTCTTAATATTGATATATATTAATAACTATAGTCTTTACAAAAAGTGTTTATATGCACCAATAAGTGTTGCTATATGTTCTGTTAGCTATATGTTTCATAATATACCAAATGCAGTTTTAATAAATATACTGTTTTTATTGTAATACAAATGTTACACTTAAAAATAACAGAACAAACTGGTCCACCAATATCAAACTGGTGAAGTATCAAAATGGCCAAGAGGAAAAGTTGGCCGTTTTGAAACGGCCAAGCCATTTCTAAAACTTGCAAAGGTATCAAAACGGCCGTGGCCGTTTCGAAACGGCCATGGCTGTTTTGAAACGGCCAAAGGTTTTGAAACAGCAAGTAACATATATACATTAACCTTATTTTCATAACAAATATACGTTTTGCAAAAACTGTGGATATGTGACAGCCGCGGATTGTGAATCAGACTATGACTTTGTATTTAAATTTTGTATTTTGCCATGCTTAAATGAATGAATGAATGAATGAATGAATGAATGAAGTCACATGGTACTTTCTAGGATGCGCTGACAACGACTTTACCTTACCAATCACTGTGCAATAAACCAGCAGACGAATACATATGTACTTTAATTGGGGATTAAGCAGATGATTATTTTACATTTATACTGACTGCGCACACATTTTCATGTCTAGAAAGCAGCAGACAAAACCGTTAAAAAAGGCTCAATGGAGTATGTCAAGACAATGCAAAAGACAATAGTTTCTAGGACATATGGGACCTGAAAGAAAAGGCAGACGTACTGCCAGACTAGCTTTTTACTTTATGAAACATACCTTAATAAAAACATTAAGAAAAATTAAAATGGCAGACTGTATACTATACACCTTAATGTACAGATATGTGTACAAATATTATGCATAATTTTGACATTTAAGGGCTTAAATAGCCAATTTAAAATCATGGCCGTAACCCAGTGCATAACTTGAATCAAAGATTCGACTAAAAAGGGTGTTTGCCAGTTATCCTCTGCGCAAAGCATTCAATGTTCAATTCTTTTGAATTCTGCATGAGATTCAGAGTACATGGAAACCAAGCAAGTTATTTAACAGTTTGTAATACTTTCAAAATATGGAACACAAAAATAGCCACTTGCCATCTTAAAATAAACACAAGCCAGTATAGTAACAGGAGAAATTTATCATAACAAATTACCCATAACATGAACATTGTCATATTAACAATTTAATTTTTCCTGAGATCAAAGGTCAAAGTTGGGGTTTTACGTCCCGTTCAACAGCCAGGGTTATATTGGGACAGGTCCTCAGAATTGCCACTTGTGGGACTCGAACCCACAGAGGTGACAGCCTATGACTAGATGCCAAACTTGCTAACCACTAGGCCACTGAGGACCTCTAATTTTTCCTGAGAAGTGCTTTCTCTAATTCATATATCCCTATTTTACCCATTATCATTATCCATACTTAAAGTTTGGGATTCAGATTATAATAGCTATTCTCAAGGTCTATCCAAAATTAAATTTATTTTTCCAAAAAAGAGACCAGTGATAGACATGGTGAAACAACTTTGTGTACTGAAATTAAAAACACAATTTAGTGAAAGTCTCATATGGTATTCAAAACAAAACAAATATTGCAAATATTGCACGGTTAGGCCATTTAGTAAAAGGTGTCAAATTATTCAATTAATTAATTGGTTTAAATTCAAAGGGTTTTATAATAGCCCCATAGGTCATTAAGCTTACATGGAGTTGTGTTTCCGCAACTGTTCACTTAAAAATGTGAACAATATCCAAAATTAAATCTACTGTCTGGTCGATTCACACACTACATCAAGTTCACTCCAATAATAGTTCACACAAAATGTATATGTTATATTGAATATGAATAACCATTGAATGTATACATTCAATAGGTTTACACCATTGAATGTACAGGTTGAATGGGCAGATACTTGAATGTGTACTTTCAATGACTAAGCTGTAGAATGTATTGATTCAATAGCTAAAATTATTGAATGTGCACAAGGCATGGAAGGTACAAATAAACATGAAATCGGTCCCATGAATTATACCATCTCAACCCCTCAAATCTGAGGGAAGGCTTATCCACACTGCAAGTGTTTGTGTTATCTGAAGACCAGGTAATTAATAGTCCATCATCTGCATGTGTCTTATGGTTGTAAATGACTGCTTTCTCATACAAAATATGTTGCCAGTACTGGAAGAAAGCAAGTATACTTATCAAACCACAAAATGTTGTTAAAAATATGCTTATAAAAGAATCATGTATACAGTTTCTATCTTTTTTCATTCACTAGAATGTATTTATTTATTTGGGGTTTTACGTCGCTTTCAACACTGTACAGGTCATATCACGACGGGTAGTTGGAAGGGCAGAGGAAACCAGTACATACAGTTCATCAGGGTTCTGTACTGTAAAGTACCGACCAACGGAAAGCAACTACCATCTTTCCGACTTGAGGCCATGTCCGGGAACCAAACCCCGGCCTCAGAGGTGGGTGGCGAGAGCGTTACCACTCTGCCACCGTGGCCCCCTACTAGAATGTAATGAAACAGGTGTATCTTATTGGTACACACATTTATTATCTCCACCAAGATGGCATTGTTTTCATGTCTGTTTGTCAGTAGGATTACACCAATACCACTGCTTGGATCTTCCTTTAAAAAGTCATAACCTGGGTCATGGTCTGACTTAGATCCCATTAAGGTTTGACTGATTTGGATCACTGTCAATTTGCAAAAAAAAAATAATAATAATAAAGAATTTCTCAATTATTTATCAGTGAACCTTTTTAGCCTTGTTTTTTATGTCGGCTAACTTGTCAGAAACATGCTCTTACTTTTAAAAGATAACTTATCTATCAAGGATGATAAATGTTCAAGGCTTGCGGATTTGTCTGTTTGTCTGTTCTCCAGAGCCGTTATAAGAGAGGTACCCCTCCCCAAGTGTGAAAATTTCATCACTTTATCAAAATTTTCTCATTGACCGTTGAAGGGATTTCTCCCTTATGTTGCATATATGTACTAGGGCACAGGTAGATTCCTTTGGGTCTGGATCTTTCTTAATTATTTTATTTTGAATTTTTAAAATAACTTGGGAGTCTTTCCTTATAGATAAGTGAGTAATAGCTACTTTTTTGCATTTCAGTAACTTCTATAATGAGTGAAATTACTTGTCACTTGAAAACTTTTATATTTAGAGTATTTTGTCGAAGTTTGTTATTCACCTTCTTTTGGATAGGCTGTAACATGGTACAGTTCCAGACTTGTAGCTCATTGCATAGCTGAGCAATAGCTACTTTAGGGTTCTCACTTTTGGGTAAATCACTTGTAACTTGAAAACTATTGCATTTAAAACATTTTGTGTAAATATGTTATTCGACTACTTTTAGGTCAGCTGTAACATAGTAATTCCAGACCAGTAGCTCATTTCATAGCTGAGAAATAGCTATTTTCTGGCTCTCCCTGCCGAATAATCAATTGTAGCTTGAAAACCATTGCATTTACAATATTTTGTTAAAATATGTTTTCATCTACTTTTGGGTCAGCTATAGCATAAAAAAATTGCAAACCAGCACCCCATTGCAAAGCAGAGCAATTTGAGGTAAATCCTTTTGCGCTTACACTCTGAAGCTCAAAGCAAAAAGTCAGTTGACGCGGAGCCTGTTCACGGGCACTGATTGCTTGTTTAATAATATGTGACACATTGATGGAGGTACAGTTTCTTTTCTTGTTGTATACATGGTCAATCAAGAGATCATAATCCCTTTTCCTCTAATAGGGCTGTTGCACCTTTGCAATTATGCAGCCAATCATGATGCAATGGGCAATCACATGTCAATCTTTTACAGTCGGATCAATCGTAAGTAAATTTTTTACAAATTATACAATCTTTTCTCAATCCTTAATTTTTCTGATTTCCAATGGGCTGAAATCATTGTAATTATCTATGATTCTAATCTGATTTTACAAGCACATATCGATTGTGTGTCACTTGTAAGTCGAATTTTCCAATCCTGAGTCGGTCCTATTACAATGTTTTCAATCATTTTACAATCATTAACCTAATCTAATCTACTGCTTTGTAGGTGCAATATCTTCCATTTTGAGAAAGATGCAACAGAGCGGCTATTTCTTATTTGGAAGGGAAAAGAGTTCCAAAGAACCGGGGCATAGTGAGTGAAAGAATTGGAGAAAAGTTTGATTTATGAACCTTACAGTCAAAAATGGGGGTGTGAAGGAACTTGAGTTTAGGGGTACTTCGCCTCGTATTCCTGGAAGAGGAGTAGGGATGAATTAATTTTCTTAGGTAAACTGGTTGACCCTGGTTGAGAATTTTGTATGTAATGAGACCAATTTTGAATTGTATCCTATATTTGACATGGAGCCAGTGGAGTTTTTTTCAGTTGAGGGGTAATGTGAGAGTACTTAGAGGAACTGGGGTTTGGGTGCTTCTTTATTGCTAGATCTTGTATACACACTGAAGGAAAGATCACACATATAAATTTTAATATCAAAACTTCTTAAAGATCTTATACATTATCTCAGTGTGTTAACAGTTTATTGGAATACACTGACTTTGCTGGCCAACTTACCTTCCTTACTTCCGGGTCATCGGTTTGACTTTGACCTGACTTTGACCTTGCAGGTCCTTCATCTATGACCTTTCGGGTTAATTTCATTTCTGGCCTGGTACAGCTTATTATTGGGTTGGCAGGTAGATTGGACGAGTAAATTATTCTAATCAATGAACTCTAAAAATCAGTGATACATTACTGCCCAATCTGTCTGCCTTTCCTTTCTATTGTCTTTCTTGGCTTGACCTTGCTCTGACCTGTAGGTCATTGTTACTTGGATCTGACCTTTCATCCTCAGCCTAGTTTGGCAGGTTGCTTGGCCAGCCTAGGTCACACATGAACATGAATTTAAACTGTAAAATTTTAGTATGTGCTTTCTAAATATATCAAGTAGTTTTACAAAGTTAAAGAATAAATTTTAAATCCCATGTCCTCTTTCTTTCAACTTGCTGGGAACTGTTCGTACCCACATGTGGGTGAGGTTAGTTCTGGGGAAGTTGGTGTTACCTTAAAAATTTGTGTTACTGACAAATTGATTTTATGGTACTGATCATCGATTGTACATGTGGCATTTCCTGATTGGTCACTCTCTGGTCAGTGATTGCAAACCCCTCTTTACTCTGCCATTTTGAATTTGGAGGCACATGGGATCACATCTGGAAAAATAATTTTGACATCTCCCTGCATGTTAAACCCCAAGTAACTACCAGCATTCTCACTTGATGTTGGGCAGGGAATCGAACTGCTATCTCATAGGTAGGAGGCACTCTGCCACATTGGCCCCTCTAATACTGATGTAGAGTGCAAAGACTTATTTAATACCAATGTAAATCTTCTTAGCAAATAGCAATTTAAAACATACATTGGATATTTTTCTAGCAATATCATCAGCAATTAAATTTACTTGAATAAAAGTGGTAGGAGGCACTCTGCCACCTTGGCCCCTCTAATACTGATGTAGAGTGCAAAGACTTATTTAATACAAATGTAAATCTTCTTAGCAAACAGCAATTTAAAACATACATTGGATATTTTCTAGCAATATCATAAGCAATTAATTATACTTAATAAAAGTGGCACATTTCAGGAATTGATATAAAGAGGTATCAGTATATAATTTTAACAAACATTAATAACCATACATGGAATGACATAAATTTTATACATTTAATTACACTTTTTCTTTACTGTCTTTATACCATGAAAATCATGATACATAGAACATTTACTCGTTTCTAAGAATTTTCAAGTGATGTATCAATCCTTTCTGATCAAAGCTATTATAAAATCTATATTATATACTCTACTTTGATCCACAAATGTTAAAACATTTGGTCCTTCAATGAAAGAAGGAAAGACATACAATTCAAGCCTGAGCAGTTATTTTATTGTCTTTATTTTTGTGACACGACTAAAACTTGATTGCAATTATCATTCATCAAAGTGTGAAAGTAGAAGATTCAATTGTAATATCCCACAGTACCACCCCCAAAATGTTAGTAAAGTTCATCGGGATAATGTAATTACAAAAATAGATTAAGATCCATTTTTATACAAAATAGCTTTTGTTATAAGATGGATGTAACTGACTACAGATAATCAACTTATTGCAAAATAATATTTTTAAGTTAAATAATAACAGATATCATTTAACAAGAAAATGCCAATGATAAATTACATTTAACACAGTATCTAATTGCTAATCTTATTTTCAGTTAAGTTCACATAGACATTCTATGACTTTGGCTGTAGAATGTACACATTCCACCTTCTACAGTAAAACAATTGATAGAACACATTCAATGGCCAAGCCATTGAATTTATAAATTCAATGACTAGTCCATTGAATCTACACATTGAAATTATCTACGTTCAACACGACATATACAATTAACCTTAACCGACATATACAATAAACCTAACCTTATCTTAGTAAGATATGTTGCTGACTGTTGTATCACCTGCAATCAGTTACTTATCATCTACTCACTAAGATATACTTGTTTACCACTGAGCCCTGCATTACATCAAACAATTTAGGTGTCAGTGTACTTCTAATTTTGACTTCATAAGACAATGAATGATGACCCTAGGACTTCAACTTTAAGCCCAAGTTCAGCCAATCCCAAGCCTGGGATTCACAGAAACCACCTAATGTTAATGATGGCAACTATTACTAATACTAGCCTGGTACCCTGACCCCAAATAACCTCTTGGGGGGCAGGACTGACCACCGGGATGCCTGAACATCCCAATTGAAACTAAAAGCCTCTTTCAAGAAGTTCAGATGTAAGCAGAATACTGGACTTTATATCTAAATATATTTGCTCATTGTCTCTGAAATTAGTGTAAAGGTAAAGTTGTTGAATATGATAAATATTTCTTTCCTTTATGAATCTTCGATATACCCACATCAGTAGCTTTGTTGATTATACATTGTTGTCATTAAAATTTGCAAAGTCATATATGATTTATTTCTCTCGATTTAATCATTAAATTTAATAATATTGACCACATGAAAACATGACTGCATGAAATATGTACTCACACAGGATTATCAGAACTGCTATAAACTCAAAATCTTTTTATAAATGTTAAAGAGCTGATCACGTTTCAGAGTTACTTTACCATAAAAACTCGCACTAATGTATGATCGACAAATTCTTGCAGTTACCATTACTTAAATTCTGAAAATTAGCATTGCTCTTTCTAAAATTGTTTAAAAGTTCATACTTTACCTTCACCGTTGATAAGAAACACTTAAAAATGTTATTTTTGTAATTACCAAATTTTGATAAAGAATAATCAGAAGACGTACACTTACAATGACACACTGAGGTACCTTATGTACAGATCAACTACAATCCGTCTGATGGCACTGTATGGCACTCCAAATGTTAGCTACAAGCCAGTTGTTGATAATATTAGAGATCAGGTCCATATTACATCTGGTATCCCGAGGATCCTCAGACATTTCTCTCTTTCATTTTGTATTAGATTTAACATGAAAACCCCAATTAATTTCTCATTTCATACTGTTTTAGCCGGATGTCTGTGCTCTCAAAGAATGGCTTTGGCTGTTATTGCATTTCTTGCATTCTTCAACTTATATGTAATGCGAGGGAACCTGAGTGTGGGTATAGTGTGTATGGTCAATCACACAGTACAAGATGACGATACTTCTGTGAACATGACTTTGGTGGCAATCAGTCAGGGATGTATGAAGAATGAGGACAATGATACTTCTACAAACAGAGAGGTATCATAATTTCTGTTTAAAATCAAGCTATGTAATATTTTCAAAAAGCATGATCACATGACAAAAAAAAATTATTTGTAAATTTGATAAGGATAATACAGCTAAACATCTGTTTTGTTGTTTTTTTTTTTTTTGATGTGTTGGCTTCAATAAATAAATATTAAGGTTTTTAAAGGAAATAAATATAGTCTATTTGTAAATATTAGTTTTAAAAGCTAGGAGACATACTCAGGCATACATATACTTTGTTTAGGATTATACCAGTTTTAAAAATTCTCCTGCACTATTCATTTATATTCCCTTGAAGAATGGAGAACTGAATTGGAGTAAACCTGTACAAGGTTTGGTATTGAGTTCTTTCTTCTGGGGATACATTGTCACACAAATTCCTGGTACGTGGCTGTCAACCAGATATGGAGGCAAGCGTGTGATTGGTTGTTCTATTGCCGGATGTGCACTGCTAACCCTGATAATGCCAATAGCTGCCAAAACCCACCCAATTTTTTTTATGGTGCTTCGACTTCTTGTGGGCTTATGTCAGGTGACCTCTATACTTTTTTCTGTTTGTAGATGATAATAGTGGAGTATATTCAGTATACTTGAAAACCTCATACCAAGGTTAAACAATGTGACAGCTCTTAAGATGCCTTTTCACCCCCCCCCCCCACCCCCCCCTCTGGACTACCCCGGGGCTCCTTTCCGGGTCCCCTCCTTTTTCCCATTGCACTACTCCCCTTAGTATTATCATTTCCATGTCACCCACCATCTATATACTGGTGACACCCAAATATATTTAGCACTTGACCATAGGAACTTTGATTCTGGTTTCCCTGAGTCTTACCTGTGTTCAAAAGTGGATGGATGGTGTGAAGCTGAAACTCAACCTAGGGAAAACAGAATTCATTATCATTGGTGATAGACAAGCCACACCTCATCCAAAACTTTCCCACCCAACTTCTTGGAAATTCTATCTCCCCTCAAACTAGGGAAAACAGAATTCATTATCATTGGTGATAGACAAGCCAGTCCTCATCCAAAACTTTCCCACCCAACTTCTTGGAAATTCTATCTCCCCTACCGATATAGTAAAGAAACTAGGTGTTTCTTTTGACTCTGGAAACCCCTTTACCAGTCACATCACCAAGGTTTGTCATGCCTGTTACTATCACCTCAAGCACCTAAGACACATCCACAAATTCCTCATTGTGGAGACTGCAGCCTTGCTTGCAAACTCAATGATCAACGGTCGACTTGACTACTTTAAGTCCCTACTCTATGATGTAAGTAAATATAATTTTGGCTAAACTCCAAAAGATTCAAAATGCCCTATTGTTTTCACCCATGGTGTCCGGATGGGCGGGCGGGCGGCGGGAAATAGTTTGTCCGGGCTGTATCTCAGAAACCGTAAGGTGTAGGAAGTTCATACTTGGCAGGGACATTGGTTGAGGGGTGTAGGTGTGCAACGTCATGGTCTGACCTTGATTTGACCTTTGACCTTGCCGTAGTGACCTTGCGTTTGAAAATCTTTTCCGGGCTATATCTCGGCAACTATAAGTTGTAGGAAGTTGATACTTGGCAGGGACATTAGTTAGGGGTAGTAGGTTTGCAATGTCATGGTCTGACCTTGATTTAACCTTTGACCTTGCCGTAATGACCTTGACCTTTAAAATCTTGTGCAGGCTATATCTCGGAAACCGTAAGGTGTAGGAAGTTGATACTTGGTAGGGACATTGGTTACGAGTTGTAGGTGTGCAACATCATGGTGTGACCTTGATTTGACCTTTGACCTTTCGGTAGTGACCTTGACCTATAAAACCTTGTCCTGGCTATATCTCAGCAACTGTAAGGTGTATGAAGTTGATTCTTGGTAGGGACATTGGTTAGGGGGTGTAGGTGTGCTACGTCATAGTGTGATCTTGATTTGACCTTTGACCTTGCCGTAGTGAACTTGACCTATAAAACCTGGTCCGGGCTATATCTTGGAAACCGTAAGAGGTGTAGGAAGTTGATACTTGGTAGGGACATTGGTTAGGGGGTGTAGGTGTGCTACGTCATAGTGTGACTTTGATTTGACCTTTGACCTTGCTGTAGTGACCTTGACCTATAAAATCTTGTCCAGGCTATATCTCAGAGACTGTAAGGTGTAGGAAGTTTATACTTGATAGGGACATTGGTTAGGGGATGTAGGTGTGCTACGTCATAGTGTGACTCTGATTTGACATTTGACCTTGCTGTAGTGACCTTGACCTATAAAATCTTGTCCAGGCTATATCTCAGAGACTGTAAAGTGTAGGAAGTTTATACTTGGTAGGGAGATTGGTTGAGGGTTTTAGTTGCCACATTATGGTGTGACACTGATTGACCTTTGACCTTGCTGTATTGACCTTTAAAATCTTGTTGCACCTTTAAGTCTGTCTGTTGATGCAGATTAAGCACTGTTAAAGTCATATTAGAATTCATTAAGAATTTCCTTTTGCAAGTTCCCATTGTAACAGATGAAATTTCATCAAATGAGCCACAGGCTTTTCTCCAACACCACACATAAGCATTCATTGAATGTATTGCCACTTCTGTATGCATGGGTAATATTCAAAACATCCAAACCATAATTGGGCCATTTTTGGTTTACTGATAAATGCTGTCATTTTGATGTTGAATCGTCTTGTTTTAATACTTCATCTTTACATACATTTCTTTTCCTTAGATATTATTTTCTCTGCTTAAGCATTATTTGGACCTTAATATAACTGACACTGCTCTGAAAGTATCTTGAACTTTGTACTGTTACCCTACTTCTGTATCTCATGGTGTTGAAAAATATTTCCACAGCCTATTACATACCTCATCTTCGTTAAATATAATCTAATTACTTTCAAGGCCATCAAATTCTCCCAACCCACATACTTATCATCCTTAATCAAAACCAGTAGCCTAACTCATGAAAACCGGCTATCTATTTCCTCAGTTTGTCCGAGAAAGGCCATTGGTAGGTGAGTTTTTGCAATGGTATCCCCCACTACGTGGAAGAGACTCCCACAGCTAGTCCCGTCACTGCACACGAGAACAATTGTTTGCATCTGTCAACACTTTTAAAATATCATGAATAATCAAAATTTGGTTGGATTTGTTTGATTTAATAACAACATGAGAAACATATAAAATTGGTAAATTACAATTAAATTGTCAGTGCTAAAATGCCTTAAACTACCCCATGCAGTTACAGTATAATACAAGGCACTGAATATAATATATAAAAATTTGAAGTGTAAGTATAGTATAAGTAGTGATACTGCGCAATTCTATCATATATTTTTAAACAGCAATGGAGGATATTTACTGAATTACATGAAAGATGACCATTAGGCAAAGAGACTATTGTACCAAGAATGGTCCTACTAAAGCCAAAACAATGACCAAAAGAGTCTCTCTAATTTTTAATTTTATATTTCTCGATCTTTTTTGTATGGATTTAAATGAAACAAAACATGCTGGTGTATAAAACAATTGTAACAGAGTCTGCGTGTCATTATTTAAGGTCAAATGCATTGACATGCAAATACATTGGATACACAAGTGGATTTGTCGTTTAAACATAATGGTTTAGTGTTCAAGTTTGTTTGAATTTTCAAGCCATGTTGCGTAAGAATAAAACTATAGCCTAAACCCAATATAATATAGTTGTAATTATTATTCATAAGTAGGGTTCTGTTTGGGGTTCCATTTTGGCTTTGTGGGCATACTGGGCACCACCACTAGAAAGAAGTAGGCTGATATCATTCACATATGTTGGTAAGTGTTGTGTATTTCTTTCAAATTCCCACCAATTCCTATATAAATATCACTCCTTGTAGAAATTAATTTCTTCCCATAAATTTCTACACATGTTTGTGTCATGTGTTGCAGTAGGAATTGTTATTGATTAAAATATGCATTGACAAGTGTATGTTAAAATCAGATTTAATAAGTAAGTACCTTACCTAGTGGATATGTCTGAAATGCTGCCTGCTAGGAAAAAACGTCCTGAGCTTTAGTGTTCTGTTCATTCGCTAGGCAGCTGTGATGCCCCAAGTTCTCGCTAGATGAAGCAACATACTTTCTTTTTTGTTTTCTACCTTAGTATGTCCCCTTTTGAGTTATATAATAGTGCAAAAGGTAGGGTGGGAATCCCCTTGTCCACTAGATAAGGTATTTACTGATAAAAGTTTAATTTACTTATTAAATTTTACATGTTATTGTGTAAATATATCTTGCCTAGTGGACAAATTGCAGTATAACTATTCAGTTGATGAAAGGTAGCTCAAAGGGACATTAGTAAGAACACTTCTCCATTTAGATATTCTAGGTGCCAAGGCTTACCAATTTAACAGGTGTTCAAATGCTGTGCTCCCTCCCTCCTTTCTTTTCCACTTGAACTGAGCATCGGAGGAAAGGGAAAACCATAGATTTCAGTCCAAAGGATACCTTTGGTTAACAGCAGTGAGGCTTTCTCTCATCTTTCATTTTTGTTCATTCCAGCACGAAGGGAAATGATTGAATGAGTGGATGTATAGTCACTTGTCTGCGACTTTTGTTCATGGCGGCATGCAGGGGATTAAAATTTCTTGAGTAAAGAGATGCGTTCCTTCTCTGTATAAACTATGTACGTGATTGGGGGCCTAATTACCTGCAAATTTGTTGTGCTGCAAAGATCGGGCCAATATGATAGAGCTCTGAGTCAGTGAAAGCCACATGCTTCAGATTAATTGGGTGAAGGTATCATGTGACTTCCAGTGGAAGGCTGAAAAGTCCAAGGAGACTCCCCTTGGGAGGCCTCGGAAGTCACAAAAACTCTGATGTCACGGGCCTTGACTTGATGCAATGTCATAGCATCTTAATGAGACCGTTGATAGTACAGAAGCACAATCAGTTTGATCCAAGAAGAGATTGTTGTAGGAGAGATATCCTTGATAAAAATCTTCTTGAGATATAAGTACAGTATGTTGAGATCAAATATTGACCAAATATTGGTGTGAACTGTGTGTGCAAGAGTGTACAGGATTTTTGTATGCAAGAGGAACAATTATAAATATTTTCATTGATATCAGCACTGGTAAGCAGAATCAATAATGTTGTTATAAACTGGAATATAGCAGGATCATTATAGTGTTAAAATGTTTGTATAAAAAAGTGACTTCCGAGAAATCATAAGAGAAAAATCTGGAAGTTCATATGAAGGACATCTTTAAATATTGATAAACTATGTCTGACTATATGTCTGAAATGCTGCCTGCTAGGAAAAAAAACGTCCTGAGCTTTAGTGTTCTGTTCATTCACTAGGCAGCTGTGATGCCCCAAGTTCTCGCTAGATGAAGCAACATACTTCCTCTTTTTGTTTTCTACCTTAGTATGTCCCCTTTTGAGTTATATAATTATGCAAAAGGTAGGGTGGGAATCCCCTTGTCCACTAGGTAAGGTATTTACTGATAAAAGTTTAATTTACTTATTAAATTTTACATGTTATTGCATGAATATATCTTGCCTAGTGGACAAATTGCAGTATAACTATTCAGTTGATGAAAGGTAGCTCAAAGGGACATTAGTAAGAACACTTCTCCATTTAGGTATTCTAGGTGCCAAGGCTTACCAATTTAACGGGTGTTCGAATGCGGTGCTCCCTCCCTCCTTTCTTTTCCACTTGAACTGAGCATCGGAGGAAAGGGAAAACCATAGATTTCAGTCCAAAGGATTCCTTTATATTTTACTATATTTTAATAACTTTTGAAACTGCAGATAGGTTGTGATTATATTTTGCAAATTAATACAGTAGGTCACATGATAATTTTTTACCCAAAGTAAGGGAGGGGCCCTCTATGTTCAATGAAACTCCATGACTATGTTTCTCACTTCAAAAGTTTGAACATCAATTTTTCAAGAATTAAACAACCAAATTGTATGAAATAAACAGCAAAACATTGTTTGTGGATGTAGGTTTGACAATAATGTGACAAGTTCTATATATTTAGGTGGATTCGCCTTAAAATGTTCATTAAAGTTAATAAACATTCCTTGAAGGACACTTCCTTAAAGTTAAGGTAGGTCCTTAGCTTCCTTGAAATTCAAGGGAGTTTTCAAGGTCTCCTTTAAGGAAGGAGGCTTTGTGAAACTGAGATTTTTTAAAGGAGGGAGAAATTCAAGGAGATCCTAGAATTTAAGGTGACCTTTATCCTAAGGAGGCTTCGTGAAACCGGCCCTTGGTAAAAATTTTTACATAACGTGGATGTGACCTTATTCTGTCTCATGCTAAATCTCTGAGAGCAACCCTTTACAGTTAGTGAGCAATTCCCATCAGCTGTAAGAGAGAAGAGAGCAGCTCAAATTCCTATTTGAGCTGATCTGAGGAAGACCACAGATGAAAACCACCCAGATGAGGTTATTCATAGGTAAACTGATTGTGAACTCAGAAGTTAATACTGAAAATGAAGTGAAATGAAACCTCTTGATTATATCACTTCTGTTGGGCCCCCCAGTGAACGCTGAAAACATGCAGCACTCCAGTATAATTACATCTAATGATAGTGTGTTTCAAGGCCATTTTAGCCAATGCTTACAGATGAAGAGGGGATCCAGGCACTGAGGGCCTTATTACAGGCCAAAGCAACTTTAAATAAATGACCACATAATGTATGCATACAACTATATAGACAACAATGATCAAACAATAAGAGGCCACAGTGATAATGGAGAATGGTGTGGTAGTAGTATCCTTAGTAACTTGTTGAAGGAGAAATATATATAAAATGCTATGCTTATGGTCACCAGAAAGTATGGAGGTAAAATTCTGGGGAAAAAAGATTTACATATATCAAACAAGTAGCAACAGATGTTTTAGATTTATAAAAATCCATGCATCATTCAAGTGGTTCTGAGAGATAAAATGGTATCTTTGTTTGCAGTATGTTCAAACCATTTGTAAAATTTAGCCAAGGATTGTATATTTAGACAAATTACTCATACTGGGTATACCTATTAACTGTAACTTGTTCAGCTGTAAGTAACATATACTGTATTGAATGCTACTGTGGGCTCAAAATAAACTTAATTGTGACTGACATTAACTAAATAAGTAATCAAAATATTTTCTTAGAACCCCTGTGTCTCATAAATCTGTTGTTATAGTCTAGGATAAAATTAAGAGAAAAATGTCAAAATTATGTGATATTGCTATTTAAATGAATAACCTACACTGTTTTAAGGGATGTTTTCCTCCAAGTATTTTGTCGGGTATATGGGTTTTACTGCCGATAAGCATCTTTTAAGTTAATTCATTTATCATGGTGAAAATGGTTGACCTTGATTTATTAGTTACATATAGTTGTAACAGTTTATTTCTGGGTCTAAAACTACATTAAAGTCTCCACAAATGATGTTATAATCTGATGTATTTTTTTTCAAGAATACAGGTATTTTGTATTTTAGAAAAATACTCAGTATTATCAGAATTTGGTGCGTGTATTGTAATCAGATTTATACTGACTGACTGCAGTTTTACTGTCAAACAAATGGTTTCCGTCATCCAAATTTCATGCAAGCACTTTGTATTCAAAATAATCTTTAAAGAGTATAGCTACACCTCGTACATTTGATCTTTTGCCATAAATATAACAGTTATTTCCCAAATTTCTTGTTTCACCAATGAGAGGTCTCCAGTGGTGGAGTGGTTAGCAAGTTTGGCATCTAATCACAAGCAGTCACTTCTGTGTGGGTTCGACTACCATAAGTGGCAATGCTGAGGACCTGTTCTAATATGACCCTGAGAGGGACATAAAACCCCAATTTTGACCTTTGTTTTACCAGTGTGTATCCTGGAGGCAATCAATGCTGGCTTTTAATTCTTTAAAATAATTCCGGTCATCTGTTCATTTTTGTAAATTTGGCAAACCTTGACAGTTTGCAGATAACACCAAAACATTGTTATTCGAACTGGCCATTGTACTATTGTAGCTATTGTCAATGAAATTGTTGCTTCCAGTAGCATTGGTGTTAGCCTTTCAATTTAGATTTTTTTATGTTTTGTGTTTACAACTGTATTTACTTGTAAGAAACTTTCCCTTTTAAAAGATACCATGTTATCTTTAAAACTGTATTACTGAACATATCTGTGCTGTGGTAGACCAGTAACCAGTATATATAGTAGACAGTAGACATTTTGATGAACAGAACAAAAAAAAAACCACATACATGACTTATATACAATAATACAGAAGAGAATGAATCGATGATTCTCAACACTGAAAAAATTAGAGAAGCAAAACTAAAAGGCCAACAGCTTGGGAGTAGAATATGCTGGCTCAGTGAAGGCGAGGTATTTTGTGTAACCTAGAAAATAAAAATTTGTAGAAAAAAAACAGTAAAATCATTTAAGACCATGGTCAAATAATCGTAGATCAACCAGGAATATTGAAACAGAGGCAAATTTATTATGATAGCCTTTTAAGAGGTAGGGACCATATGTTGGAAAAAGTAAACTTGGAAACTCTCTTACAGGACAATGTCAAGATTAATAAAGTCTCTGAACCATTACGGGTGAAATACTAGAACCATGTGAACTAAGCATAGTTTTGAAGAAATAAAAAACAACAAATCATCAGGAATTGATGGTATTACAGCGGAATTCTTAAAAGTATTTTGGTAAAAGTTAAACAAATATAGTCGGTAAATCCATGAAGGCCAGTCTACAAAAAGGTAAATTGACATACTCCCTTCGCACCAAGGAATTATAAATGTATATCTCAAGGAAAAAAGATAGGACTCTTATGAAAAATGGGAGAACCATCATGCTTTTGATTTTATTATATAAACGCACTTCTGATGCATTTTCCAACAGACTCCAAAAACTGTTTCTCATGTAATATCAATACTTAGACTGGATTTATGAGTGGAAGAACAATAAATAAAAGTACAAGATTAATATATGATTTAATGCATATAACAAAAAAGAAAAATATTGCTGGCCCCCTAATGCTTATAGATTTTGAAAAAGCTTTGACTCTATTTCTTGCACTTTTTATACATTACTCTTCAGTTTTTTGGCTTTATTAAAAAATTCATTGATTGGAAAAAATCTATCAAATGAAATGAATATTGAACAAGGATTCCTTCAAGGCGATCCAATTTCCCCATATTTGTTGTTATTCGGAGCTGAAATCCTTGCCATACTTATGAAAAGAAATCCTCAAATCATTGGAATCATAACTGATGAAAGAGTTTAAACTAACACAGTTTGCAGATGATCACAGCATTATATTAAATGGCACTCACCACTCTCTGCTTGCTGCTCTTAACACCCTTGAAATTTTTGGTAATTTTTCTGGTATGAAAATGAATAAAGAAAAAAGAAAAACAATTTGGATTGGAAGAAAGAGATATTCATAAGAAAATGTTACCTTTACTGACATTTGACTACGACAAACAAGAATTTACCTCATTGGGAATAAATTTCTCTGTAAACCTTAATCTCATACCTGAAACAAATTATCCAAAAACCATTGAAAAAGTAAGAGGTGTTCTCAATAAATTGGAAAACAGATGTCTTACACCTTTTGGCAAAATTTCTTTGATAAAGAACAATATTTTATCAAAATTTGTTCATGTATTTTCACCCTTGCTAAGCCTAAAATGCTACCTAGATGAAATAAATAACATTACATGTATCTGTGGGATAAAAAAACAAAATTAAAAGAAAATTCCTATGTAACAGTTAATTATATGGAGGTTTAAAATTGGTGAACATATATAACTTTGTAAAGCCTTTAAAAGTGGCTTGGATAAGACAACTGGTTATGGGACACAACCAACAGTGGTTTAAACTATTTGCAAACCATAATGGTAATACTAAAATTATGGGTGAATGGTGTACCACAAAAGAAAGAATTGCATGTATATCAAACAGATTTTGGCTTGAAGTATTTGATAATTGGAAAATCTTATGCAAATCGCAAAAAGTAAAAACAAATTCAGATACTTTTCAGTCACGTATTTGGTATAATACTGATATTTTTGAAAAACCTCTGTACCTTAAAAAGTGGCTACAACATGGAATTACCCACATAGGAGATGTTATTGATTCTGTTGGCTGTTTAATAACAAGAGGAAAAATGCAAATAAAATGATGCAAATTAACGGATAAAGTTTCTAGATTATCACAGAGTTAATATTTATGTAAAAAAAATTATTGAGAAGCATAAAATAATGATTTTCAAAAGCAGAGGCCAAACCTGATATTTAATGTGAAAATTGTGTATAAATTTAATCATGGATATGGTGAGTTTTATCAAACTTTTCCAAATGTGAGTGTTGAAATTCCTGTATATGTAATAAAATGGCAAGACTTAGTTCATGATTCCCTTGAATCTTGGGGATCAAGTTTTATGCCCTGCTTTAGGCGTATTAAAGATAATGGACTAATTTGGTTCCAATATAACATCACCTTCAACATTTTATGAACCCGTGACTATTTGTATATACAAAAACTAAAGATTTCTGATACTAATAAATGTTTCTTCTATAATGAACAGACTGAAAGGTATAAAACATATGTTTTGACAATGTCCAAAGGTTTTGAAATTATGGAACAACTTAAAACAGTCGATGGTGACCATATCTCATGTCTCTATAGACCTAAATGTTTGTGCTTTAATTTTAGGGTACACCAATCAAAATATAACATTTTGGCCTGTCAATTTTTTATTGACTTGTACAAGACACTACATTTATTCATGTTCTAGAAGGAAAGCCCAGCTGAATTTTTTAAACTCCAGAGAGATGTCAAACTAATCTATGATGAACAGAAACAACTTGCAGCTTTAAATTTTACTGTTGACCAATTTCATGCCACATGGTCTGAACAGAAAACCCTTTTCAGAGATGCTGTATCACGTTTTTTAAAATATTTTTTTCAAGGTTATAAATTATAATTCTAGCATAGGTATTGTTATATTTTAAAGTTTGCATGACCAACACTGTTAAATTACCTATATAAGTTCTAAATGCATCAGTGTAGTGTTTTTGTAGCTTTGAAATAATACCAGTAACCAGAAAATATTTTCAAGTTTATTTATTTAGTTTTACTTATTTGTTTTTTGTCCTTTTCAAACTCTCAAATTGTGTACTTAATCAAATATTATGAGCATGTTTTAATTGCACATGTTTTTTTTTTATGTATTTGTAGTCATCAAACTTTGTAAAAAGATATAAAAATATAAAAGAAATATTGCCCTCCACTTGTTGTTTGGTTTAAAAAGAGAAACAACCTGTACCCAAGGAAGACTGAATCAAGATGTTTTCCACTGCCTGTTTATCTATCAGGTAATGCCTCCTTCAGGTAGATGTTTCTGGGTAGAATGGCATATCCGCTGATTATCAAAGATGATCCTGTCAAAGACAGTCTTATCTTGAAGGGTAGGTTGTAGCCTTCTTTCAAGATAGAAATCAGTCTTGGATTCAAGTCTAGACAATGCCAGTCTGGCCGATATTTTTGCAGTGGGCTCACCACATATTTTTTGAAACACTGTGAAAGCTTGAGACAGGAAGGGGCTCGACGACAACATCAATAATACAAACACCTTTCACATGCTTTATTCTGTTCTAATATGATTCAGGATTTTCTTTTATGGATGCCCCATACCACCACTACTACTGCAGTTCTTGCTCCGGTTATTAGACCCAAACCGCCTCCATGCTCTACCTGATTGGGAGGTAGACTTGTGATCTTTCTTTTCTTAGGGCCTGTACCTGTGAATCGACCTGCTAGAGGTGTTAAGGGAGGCACGCAGACTAGTTCCTCGACTACTCTTTGAGGTCTCATATTGGTGTATATTTTCCTCGGCTAATCTCGTCATCTGGGAATAATCCACAACTGAAATGGTTGGCAATACTGAGTTGGTTGAGAATGTCCACTTTAATACCAGCCTTGACCTGTTCCAAGTAAGAACCTATCTGACCAATACAAATTGTCAAGCTGCATAAACCAACTCTTCAGTAAATGCTGGACTGAGGTTCCCAGAGTTATGGAGATGCTTTGATGAAAACTAGTTAGATGAAACTAGATGGAGTACTTCAGGTCTCGTAAAGCATCAGAAGCCCTGTGCTTGAAAACTTGCCTTTGCTCATCTCTGACTGTAGAATGGTAATATTGTCCAACCTTCAACAACCTGTAAGATTAACCTCATCTTCTGGCAGAGCCAGCCATTCGATGGAAGTGTGATGGAAACTCTGCCCTGAGGGCTTGGATTTTTTTCCTTTCCATGGTTTATTGGGCCTCAATCATGTCCAACCCATAAAACTTCCAACCGAAGGGACAGTCTACCTATAGAACATTTCTTCATTTAGCTCTCGACTTCTAAACATTCCAGAGACTTTTTACCCTCTTCCATGTCAGAATCAGATTGATGCCCAGTGGAGAGGAGTGGTTCATTTTCAAAAATCTATCATGACTGAGATCCTTACGAGCTGGTATAAGCAGGGGATGTATTGGTATGGGCAGAGATGTAAAAAGTTTTAGCAGGTCCGGAAGCACTCATAGCACCACCTAGATTGGCTGAGAGTGAAGCATCTACAACTTCCTTGTCTGAAGCCATATATTTTATGACTGGATGGAAAGAGGTAGATGATGGTGCCGATCTGTCATTTGATGACGTAGAGTCTTTCCTGGTGTCTTTTTCTTGTCTTTATTAAGACGCTTGTGTTGGTCACTGCTTTTGTTATCCCTGGAATCAGCCAGGAATATCACTTGACTGGTGGCTGACTCTTATACCAGATTAAGAAAGGGCATCAGACACTGGATGGTTCTTTAATGAAGTTACCAGTACCTTGGTTATGGAGAAAATGTTGCTCAATATTTAGTCCCTTTTCTGGTTCAGGTTATTTTGTCTTCAGCCATCACAAAATCAGATAATAGAAGGGGTTATGGAGTAATATGCAGGAGGCTGCGCAGTAGTCATATTTTAGACTTATCTTTGTCTTCTACAGGACTCACCACTGTCACCTCCTTGGGGTCTACCACTCTAGCCATCTTGTCTTTTCTTATCTTATACTTTTAGAGAGCATGTTGTGAAAAGCCATCACAGATTTTACAAGGGTTACCAGCTACATAAGATTTTTGTCCCAAACCCTTGTCATGGCATCTGGCAAACTTATCATGAGTATCAAAAGTGCTCATAATATGCTTACACAAGCCTCGTTTTTGTCCACATATTTTATAAAAAAGTTTCCTTTCAAATCCAAGCATTTAACCAAACCTCATTCCGAACAAAAAAGAGGAAGTACATTGACAATCTTGTGAGAACTTTGGGCATCACAGGCACCTAACAAGTGAGCAGGACACTTCCAGTTCAGCCGGAGCCCAGATCAGAACATATTTTTCTAACCTTTGGAAATACGAGCAGCGTGCTGGACATATGCTACTTGTTCACTAGGTATGATTTATACTCACAATAAAATATCTTATTAAATGTATTATGCTGAGGTAATTACATTGATATGAGTAAATTACTACATATTGATGTATTTTATCAGGGGCTAATATTGGTAATGTTGTAAGCATGCCTGTAGCTGGTCTGCTGTGTAAATATGGCTTTGCAGGTGGATGGCCATCCATCTATTATATTGGTGGTAAGTGATATTTTATTTTCTTGTAACTTCTCCCATATATTAGTAGTTTAATTAATTTATCAATTGGCTCTAATCCTTTTGGATGGGGATAGAAATTTAACTCAAGGCTAAATATGAGATGCATGGGCCTGTGCTTACATATCTGTTTTTCAGACATATTAACACACGTTCGAGGTATTTAGCTTTATATAACATAACAACATGTACCAAGGTGTTACATACCAAAATGTGGATGCTGAATGTGTAGATGGGGATGAATATATTTTTAAAGCAACTTTGCCACAAAGTATAAAAGCATTTATGTGACCTTGACAATAATAAAAACAGATAGTTATTTTTTGTGATGTACCAAAACAACAATTGTTACTTTTTCA
This sequence comes from Sabellastarte sp. h YS-2021, assembly GCA_964017235.1. Lineage (NCBI taxonomy): Eukaryota > Metazoa > Annelida > Polychaeta > Sabellida > Sabellidae > Sabellastarte > Sabellastarte sp. h YS-2021. The sequence goes on along the minus strand of OZ024932.1, from coordinate 11,861,597 downwards.
TGCTTTCAGGTACTGTTGGTTTAATTTGGTTTATTGCCTGGATATTGATTGTTTATGACACACCAGAACAACATCCAAGGATTTCTGAAAAGGAAAAGATATTCATACAAGAGAGTCTGAGAGGACACACACCAAAGAAAATAACAACAGTATATGCATTTTGAATTTACATTTTTGGTTCAGAGTTTGTAAACTAATATAACAGAACAAATGTCGCAAAAGACTTAAAGTTAACTGACATGGGCAATTTCAGTTCAAAGGGAAAAAAACTTGAATTATAGTATAACTTTATCTAATCAAGACTGCATTAATAAATTATAAATTTGATTCTGATACATAATAATGCTCAATACCAATCCTCATTAATAATAGTTACAGCTATCTGTGAAAAAAGTGCAAATTTATACATTAATTTATCAGAAGCACATCCCCTGGTTGGCCATGCTGAAATCACCTCCAGTCTGGGCATTGGTTGTGGCTAACTTCACCACGGATTGGACTGAGTATTTCTTTTTCACTAACCTTCCAACTTATATGAAAGAAGTGTTACAATTTGATATACAAGAGGTACAGTATTTTGGTAACTTATATCATAGCCTATATTTGGATAATGCTACGATATACTTGAAGGTGTAAGATAATAATCATATTTGGCAATCAGTGAATAATACTGTAATATAGTTGATGCTTGGCACAATATATATTTAGCATAGAATAATCCTTTAGCACTTCTGACGTTAAGCAACAAATACATTTGGCAGAGGGTGTCCTTGTAATATCTGATTTTGAGCAATAAATAAGCAATAAATGTATCTGGCAGAGAGCATTCCTATGTCATAACTAATGCTAAAATACTTTAAGAAGGCCAACAAGGCAGTTGATGTTAGGCAATAAAGAGTAAAAGTGTAGTACTGTAACATAACTGATATCAAATAATAAACATATTTTGTAGAGAGTAGCTCTTGACCCCAGCTGTTATTAGGATATAAATACATTTACCAGAGAGTAGTCTTGTAAAAGTTACAACTAACACTACACAAAACGCATTTAGAAGACATTAAAAGTATATCATGAATACTGTTAGGTAATAATTGTACTTAGCAGTGAAAGAATGCTGTTGTAGAGTAACAGATTGTAGACAATCGTTAAAGTTTAATTAATGATTAGTGCAGTGGTTAGTGTCATATCATATCTCCATTCTTGCAAGCTAATTTGTTGAAATCACAATTGGTCTTGTCAAATTGTTTTTCAGTCGGTACTTTTGTCCTGTCTCCCATATGTTGCACTATGTACAATGGGTTTGTTGTCTGGAGTCATAGCTGACAAGCTGAGATCTAAGAGAATTTTGACTACAACTGTAGTTCGTAAACTTTTCAACACAACAGGTTAGAAATAAATAAAATGACAGGCATAAACTAAGTAACAAACTGATTAAAGCTAAAATGGCTTTCAAATGTTAAATTTTCTTTTGTAAATAACTAATGCATATTTTTGGAAGTAATTATTGTATTTTGAACAAAGGTAAGATGTAGGTTAGGTTTTCACGATAACATTTTATGATAAGTTTGATCCTGTAAATTAATTTCTAAAATAGATTTTTTTTTAAATTTGGAAATGAGGTTTGACACATAATTGGTTCAATATGTGATTATAATATGCATTATACTGTTATGTATAAGTTCAGATTTCATACAAGTTGCAGATTGTACAAAAAATCTGTATAAGTTGCAATTTGATATACAAGAGGTACAGTAGAAATAGCTTGTACAAGTTGCAACTTGTACAGGTTGACTTGTACAAGTTGCAACAAGTACAAATGTTGGACCTATAAAAGTTGCAACTTGTACAAGCTCCATATTCATCAGCTGAACAATGTATTTTAGTGAATTTATACTTTAAGATTTATAAAATTAACTTATCCGATTTTCATGAATGACAAATTTACTGTTAAGTATACTTCTTTCATGAGAAAGCAAACAGATGACCTGTATATTTCATAATTTTGTTGACAACTATGATACTTTTAATGCATATCTTTATATCATTTTAAAAGTTTGAGTCACACTTGCCCAACTGAAGCTAGAAACTGACCTTTGGGTTTGTTGGTATTGGTAACCTTATAATTTATAATGATGTTTTCTGTCAACAAGTTTCCTATATTTATATCTTCTAAGACAAAGGGATAAATTAAATTAATTATTTTATGATGATAAAACCACATCTATAAAAGGATTTTATTAATGAAAAGAGCATGTACCAATTACACATACAATTACAATTATGCATATACTATCATCTGTCCTTTGATGCTTTCCCTTACCCACTTGTGATCTTAGTTTATTACCTAGAGATAAATCTCAAAATAGCCTGATGCTACAGGAAGCTACAGCAAGACAGTTGATAGCATTTAGAAAATTTCTACTTATTACTTTGTTAACTGTCATCTTTGAAGACTGATTATTACTATTGAAACTTTTCTGCCAAAGAATTTTTAAAAAGAAAAAAGATGGCAGTCCCCACTTTAACAATTCCAATGCGAACAAAGCTGGAGTCTTAGAAGCATCAATAAGAAACAGCTCACATTCAAGCTGAACTTAGTATTTAACACAAAGGTTAACTTTTTCTGTATGAAACAGTGTAAATTACTTGATCCTTGAGTTATCAACTTAAATATCAACTTAATATATTAATACATGTACATTAAATGTTACTGGCAAAATTTGTTCAAGGTTTTTCTGTTAATTCAGTGTTAATTTTTCATGGAAAATTATACACAAGTGACACTCTCACATTAATTTTTAACATAATTGTTAATTTAACCATAATTCTCTTTAAATCTTTTTTGTAAAACAATATTGTACAAGTTGGGTTTATTTGATGGTGAAATTCTGTACAACTTGTACAGTCAACCTTGTATGAGTTTCAACTTGTACAACCTGCTTGTACAAGTTGCAACCCATCCAGGCTCTTTGTACAAGTTGCAACTGATACAAAATCTCAACTTGTACATAACAATACCTAAAAATTGTGTTGCATTAAAACTTAGATTCAATTAACCTTTTATTTGCAGGTTCTTTCTCATCAGCCATCCTTTGCATTTCCCTGGGTTTTATTACTTGCTCCCAGCAGAAACTTGGCATAGCACTGTTGATCTCAGCCCTCGGCTTCATAGGCATGATAACTGGGGCAGGCTATGTGGTTAACCATACAGATGTGGCTCCGAAATATGCACCATTATTATGTGGGATAACTAACTGTGTGGCATCTTCATCTGGTTTTCTCGCCCCAACTCTGACTGGATTTTTAACTAGGGATGTAAGTGTTATGCCAATTATTATTCAAATGGAAATTTATTTACAGGAGAAAATATGCAGGAGTCTGTTGTAAACTCGCCACAGTTTGCTGTCAATTTTAAAATGTGTGATTTCGAACAATGTGGTTGATTAATTCTATGACAATTAAGACATACAATTTTATCACACACCTTTCTTTAGTCACTGGATTCACAATTTCTCGACATGTTTAATACATAATGCTTATTGTCTGTTTATTCTATTTGTTAAGTCTAGAAACACCATCCTAATAATTTTTCTAGTTTGAGGCAACAACATCAGGCTTTTGCTTTAGTGCTGAAATTTCCATTTAAAACCCTGTAAGGCGTCCTAGTGTAGATGTCCTTGCATGCCTGAGCTCTAGTTACCAAGTTTGTCAATGTCCCCTATTGTAACTTGTCTCTTTGCAAGTTGGTAAGAACAAAGGGAGGCCTTACCATTCTGCCTGGAGAAATTGTGGGTGTCATCCACCATATTAATAAGATAATCAAGTTCACGCGCTTCATCTTGTATAATACAGATAAGGCTGCCAGCCCAATTAACTAGGGACATATCATCATAGGAGACTATCTTTCTGATGACCAAAGAGAACACAATTTCGGGATCATTTAACCACCTATTTACCAGTACTTTGGTAGTCTTCCTTTTGAGATTTCATTTAATAAGCATTTAAATTCCTACAAAGCCTTTAATTCTTTCAAAATTTTGTCAACTTGTTCTGGAATCACATTATTCTCCATTAAATAATCATCAGATTGGTATGATAATATCATTGGTACTTTTTTACTATTTGGCTCATTTTTATAGCATATAATTACAGATTATGTAAAACACTTGTGCTTTTAAAGGAATCATCCCACTACTATGTGGCCTAAGTCTTCAGAACATGCCTGTCAAATAATCACCACTTTGTGATTTATCACCACTACAGAGCCTTCAATTAATCTAAATCCTCAGTATTTTAACCTTGCATTGTAAAGGTGGGCCTGCACTGGGCTAATAGTTATGCATTAAACTAGCAACTTCAAAAATGATTTTCTTGGTATTTTCCCTGAATTCCTTGCAGTTTCTGTGCTGTTTTCTTCAAAAATATACTGGGAGGATGTCCCAGATGCTCAGAACCTTAAATTCTGCCAGGCAGCTTAATTCTGCCCACCTGAAGTACACCAAACAAATACGTTTTTTCCAAATCATGTACTTCATATTCATTAACTTTCCAGTGTTGGCATCGCCCTGTCTCAAAAAAAAACATAGTTCAAAGCTCTTCTTATCCTATCAATGCAATTCGTTTTGTACTACCCTCGATATCCCCTAATATATATTAAGGAGGTCAGACAAATTTTTTGCCATAAAACACTCTTTTAACTTCTGCAATTCTCATGTCTTTTAGTCTATGTACAATATGTGATATTCTTAATATTCATAAACAAGGTAACGGACCCTCATCACTGGATCATGTACTTGCGTGTCTTGCTATAACTTTCACCCTGCACCATACTGCTACCACTTATCCGTGTAATGTCTCTTTGCTTCTCCTGTTCCTTTGAACTTCGATCTAACCCCTCTGTCAGATCTCAGTTCAGTTCTTACCTCCCCTGTATGATGAGTACTTGCACTTCACCATATCTTGGCTTATCTTGTCCCAAAGAACAATTTTCCAGATAGGAAGTGGGAGGTAATCATCTTTGGGCACTGTACACCTTAACAGTACAATTGAGTCATATACTTTACACCAGTATCACCAATGTCACTGTTAGTACTAACCATCAACTCAATACCCTGAACTTGTACTGTCTTACCAATACCATGTTTGTTCCATATTCTTCTTGTCTTCTGGTTGTGGAAGTACTCAGGTGCTACTTTATTTTAACATTTTTACTACTTATATGGGTTTTGTTTCTCATGGCACTAGAAACAGCAGTTTTTGTTTATTGATTTATTTTGTTTTGGCATATGTAATCAAGAATAATTCATATTCCAGGGAAATATAACTCCTTGACAATCTCTTACTTCATGTTGTCGAGCACAGTATTGGGATGACACACAAAGACGCAATAACTTGGGTTGATTCTCACTGTCTAACCAGCTTTTCTATCAGAAAAACTGTGGGTTTGTCAAAGTAGCCCTATTAGCCACACGTCAGTCAATCTAATTTGGGTGTCGACAATCAACAGCTTTCAAGTTACCCTTTGTAGCAAAAAGTTTGTATATAAATAAAATACACAAATATTGTTATTTATAATTTTGATAATCCAAATATACCTTCATAGTTTAACGGAAATATTTAAATGAAGTTGATATGCTTTAGCACCATGGTTACCATTACGCTTCTCCAGTATACCCCTGTGGGGAGAACTGACAGATGTGATAGCCATACAACACTAACAAATAATTTTCATTGCAGAAAACACAGGCACAGTGGAGACAGGTGTTGTTCATAACAGCAGGAATTAATATTTTTGGCTCAATGTTTTACTTGTTAACTGCATCTGGTGAAATACAACACTGGGCTGTAGATAAAACTGTGCAGTCTGAAGAACTCAAGAAACTGAAAGGCAGCCAGACAGAAGATAATACCAAAGTACGCAATAATGGCATGCTTTGTGATGAAGCCTGACACGTTTAAAATCTATAGATAGGATGATTATTTTAAACTGCAAAGTTTTTATATTTATTGTTACTGAATAATGATCTATTGTCAACATATTTATGTTGTATCATGCTATTAGATGGATAATCATAATTAGGACTCTTAAATTATTCACTTTGGAACTGTCTAGTCAACTGACTTTAACTGTATTGATTAAAATAATAATGCACCGTTTTTCATCTGCCATATTTAAGATTTTGATTTGTGTACCTCTGTTTGTAACCTTTATGGAATAAATTGTAAAACATAACTTATTATCCAACGAAAATTAGTTGCAAAGGGGAAGTATAAACTGGATTCCCAGACCCCATCAAGTCCAGTCAGTGATGCATCAAATGTAATAAGATCCCTCTGTATAAATGTGATCCCATTAAAACTTGTCGGGAATTTTATAAACCAGCCAATATCCTTGTAAAATTGATCATTTAAGCTGATTATTGCCCTATCATTATTTCAAAAAACGATGCAATATTCCATCAACAAAAGATACTTGCTGGTCATGCAAATTTATGTATATAAATTAACTTTACCAGAAGAGATTGCATACCTTTTTTATTAAATTTAGTTTTTTATTGAATGAGACAAGATTCGTCATAAATTGCATGTAGCTTCTGGGAATCTATGCTTCAGGTATTCTGAAAAATATTTATATTAATGCCAATACAAATCAAAGTTTCGAAATTGGGGGATCCTTTTATCCAGATTCATAGGGAGACCCAGTTCATCCAACAGTTCGGATAACAGTTTGAAGAAACTAAGATACATTCATCAATATATGCAAACACTATACGTACTAATTTTTTCATCATAAAAATGATGGCCTCAGTGGTTCTCTGAAATGCTGAACAACCATGAACCCAGCCAAATATCAAAGTAACATAAATGTAAATTTCCTTTGAACATATACCAAATTTTACACCCATTCTCAATTAAATGGGACAATTATGAAAATAAGGTGTCTCAGACACATAGCTGGCTGTTAGTTAATGTATTCTATTTTTTTCATCTATTTATATCGTTTAGGCAAAGATGAATCTGGTGATATATGGTTTGTTATGGTTTTGATGTACTTTTATTATTAAAATTTACCACTAAAGTATGAAAATGGCCCTAAAACACAGTGTCCAAAGCCTGGGTAATAAAATTCCAATAACATTTTTTGTCTTTTATGTGGTTAAATGGGGTTAAGTCAATAATACTTAGCTTCCAGTTAATCTCCACAATGCAGATACCAAACATACTTTAAAAAGACATAAACAAAATATTACTTTTTGCCAAATTTGAAAATGTCCAAAATATTCTTGTGAATTATGTTACCATTAAAAACACTTAATTTTTTCACATTTGGTAATTCTAAAAGTCTAGCTTTTTAGTTCAAAATATTCCTGAATAAGTGGATTATCAGAATGTGAAAGTAATATTTCAGCAGAAGACTACAAATACAATCAATTCTTAAGGAAGTACCAAAAAGTAGAATTCTGTATTTTCTCATGTGAATTATATTACCAGTCATTTTTAATTTCCTCAAGATGTGAGAATGACAAGAACACTCTATATGATAAGCAAATGTTGGCCCTTGTTGTGTATTAGAATTATAGCAATATCAACACAAAGCTCTGAATTTTTTGAGGTTATGTTATAAATTATTTTATGTACATTGTCACAGTATATGGCAGAAGTATGTGAGCATTAGAGTAGATATAAACATTTCAGCCAGAGCAGTATTAAAGATTAGTGTGCAATGAAAGCTTTTTTTAATATTGAATCTAACATGAAGTAATGTAATTCACATAGTAGTAACATAATTCATTGTATTAGTTACATCTACTTGACTTCAAATCTAGCCCAATCTAATGTTTATAAGTTCTAAAAAAATTTCTAGAATTGGTGAGTTAATGATTCAGTACTTTATTATTGACAACAATTAGCTCTCTGACATTTATGCTCTCATTGACCACAGTCAATTGCTGCAGCATGGAATCAACTTGTGGAAGGGTGAGAGAGATGGAGGGTATTTACTTCAATAATTTGTAATTGATCTGTAGTTTTGCTCAAACCTTATGAATGCATTTTTCCAGTACATACAAAATAAGAGATAGCATAGTAAAAATGCAAAGTGCTTATTAAGAATGAAATTAGCTCAAATAGATTTAAGTAGTTACACTACTGATGCACGGGCAAAAACAATGCCGGAGTGTGGGAGAAAAGAAGCAGAGAAGGCCAAAGAATACTGTATACTTACAAAGGAGTAGGAATTGGGTGCTTCACTAAAAAGGTTAAAAGTTCACTGAGATATGATTTTGCATTGAAACCAGAATTTGAAGAAGACCCATTTTTGTTTTCTGATTGCCTATACAACCAGTAAAGTGCCTGGAATTCTGAAACTTCATGCTGTTTTCCAACAGAACCAGGCTATGATGGTGTCAGATCCACTATTTGTAGTCAGTGTTTTGATGGTGGACATATTCAGACAATTTGTGATATCTTATAGAATACGTAACTTACAAGATAATGGTAAGTGCAATAAAGACTAGTCAAAATCAATTTCACCTACTATTCTCAGAAATTGATTTTGTAGCAGCTCAAAACAACGACTTGTGGAACATTGATTTATCAAATTTATCAAAGTTTGAAATTTCACAGAAGTGAGTAGTTTGCAAAATGCCAGTTCAACGAGTGAATGTTCATTGAAATGGGCAAGAAACTGGGATGCAATTTGGGTATAGAGTAAGGCCATATTATGTAAAGTTAGTCACCCCTCACATTCTTAACTATGCAGATTGACTTTACAAGTTTAGTAATGAATATACAGACATAGGTATTAGCTTTTTCATGTATACATGTATACTGGTTGTGTTCTACACCACCATAGAATAACAAGACACTGTTTTAATTATCTAAGAACACAATTTGAAAAAAAGTGCTGGCATTTGCAAACAAAGTAAATGAATTATGTTATCATATCATGGACATCTTCTTGTGGTTTATAAAAGCTTCAGATTATGTGTAATCTAAACAAAAGTCAAATAATGTCATGTGTGCCATTATGTTATGAAAATAACCCCCTTAAACAAAGTAACTTAACAAACATTTTTGTAAAAGGTAATATCACTGTTGGTTTCTTGTCCAATGTGTTTTCAAAAATCTGTTGATGTCTTTATTGTATTTGTATATAATTTTTAAGACAAAAGGTGAAACATTCACATTGTAATAAACATTGACATGAAGTAACATTTGTAAATTGCATTGTGTTTTACAGATTTATTTCTGTACCTTTTCAAAAAATATATATTTAAATCAGATCATTGATGTTTTATTTTCTTCACTATGTTTTATTATTAAGTTTACTACAGTTCAGAATTCAATGCAGACTATTATTTCATTTATATAATTTTTACTGCAACAATCACAAATCCAGTATGAAGTAACATAATTCACAACACAAGTTTTTAATAATTTGGCAGCATGTATACAACAGCGCAAAAAATCTGTAATAGATAGCAATGAAAAATATTTTGCTCCACATGCTCTGTTACCAAATAGAGACAATAAGAATGAATTTTATCACCATCACTGTTGTGCCACAATTTGGCCTTTAATTGCCCCATTTAACTGAGAATGAGTGTTTAAAGCATCAGAAGATGTGGGATCACAATGACTCTGATCAAGTGGCCAGGGCTTTCCAGCCCAACCTCCATTCTACCACCTACTTTGGGTTTGGGACTTCGATTTCTCAACAATATATTTATTCTACCTGGCTTTCAGTAATAATTCCAGAGAAACTGTTTATTTCATAAAATAGAAAGAATTTTTTTAATTATCAATTATTGTTTTCAGCATGTAAACTCGGGTTAAAACTTTGACAATATCTCACTTTGAGGCCACCATAACTTATTTTACAAAAATTTATTTATTTTATTTATTTATTTATATGGGGTTTTACGTCACTTTCAACACTGTACAGGTCATATCACGACGGGTAGTTGTAAGGGCAGAGGAAACCAGTAGATACTGTTCGTCAGGGTTCTGTACGGTAAACTGCCGGCCAACTACCAGCTTTCCCACTTGAGGCCGTGCCGTATTTTACAAAAAATATTCAAATTCACTTTAAGGTGACCTTACTTGCTAACCACAAGATAAGGCCACCTTAACTTTTGTCCTGATCTTAACTTGGCATTGTCATACAGTTTAGGTGGCCTCAAAGATTTCATCAAGTATGCACATGTATAATTGTATATAAACTTATATAAATGTTTTCAATAATATATGTCATGGTCGTAAGTGGGAAAGCTGGTAGTTGCTTGCCGTTGGTCGGCAGTTTACAGTACACAACCCTAGCGAACTCTATGTACTGGTTCCTCTGCCCTTCCAACTATCCGTTGTGATATGACCTGTACAGTGTTGAAAGCGACGTTAAACCCCAAATAAATAAATAAATAAATCAATAATATATGTATAATCCCCAACTGGGGCTTTTGCCACCTTTGTACCTGAGTGGGGGTATGTCGTTAAGTCATACGCCCCTCGACTCTCCCTATGATAATGGTTTTTTTAACTAGCACACTGAGTTCCCCTTTGTGGGAGAGATATTGAGTAGATTAGATATCCCTCTCATTGCTGCTGGTCCTTTTTCTTTAAAAAATAATATTCTTGTTGTGTAATACTAATTTTTAATTGGATGACCTTTGACCCTCCTTCAAATATTCCCACTATTTCGCAACTAATGCTCTTTAAAGGAAAGGTAAGGTGTAGAGACACCATTTGTAAAATTGAAAAAATAGAGGTTGCATTTAGGTATAAACTTCAGACAAGGTTAGCTTAGATGTGAATCAACAGTCAAGAAAAACACATGTGATTCGTACATATTGCATTTTCTTTGAATATCTCCAATATGTCTGAATGTGCCAGTCAAGTTATCTTAGTCATAGCCATGAATAAATTAGGTGTAGAGTCTAATACAGCCATCACACCAGCCTTATGCACAACAATACTATGGTCAACCCTGATTGATGACAGACTTAAATTGTTAGTGTAGCTGACAAATGAGGCCATACAACAGACAGAATCAAGATAAAAAATGGATGAGTACATTGTAAGTGTCAAAAAGACAAAAAACCTACAGACCTCAGTATCTAAACATTTTCACTTAGATCACTCATATATAAATGTGTGATTTGGTGTGATACAATGGTTAGGCACTTAACAAACCCAACAACCCAGATTAAGCGCAGAGCAAAACAGTTGGAATTTATTTGGGATGTGCCAACTATTAACCAAATTGGCATCAATCAATTTGTGTAATATAATTCCTCTTATTGGTATAGATGGTGCCCGTATCCCCCTTTACCCCCTTTTTTGGTTTCATTATTGGAATTATTTACATTAGGTGACCCCACATTGCAAAATTATGGACAGTATTTACATTACATAAAATTATCCTAATGACGTAGACAGTGACGCATTACATCACATTACCCAAAAAGTAAAATCTCCCAGCAACCATTTGAATTTGCTATCTGTCCCCAAGTAACCATCAGAAGACTCAAGGTTCAAATCATTTCATACAAATTTGTCAGATAAAACTATATGACTATATGACTATGACTCGTTTCTTTACGATATGCAACAATAAATGAATAATGTAATAGAAATGCAATCTAACAGTTACACTTACAATTGGTGAGCCTGTCCAAGTTCCATAAGACGGTAGGGAAGCAATGGGACTGAATAAATTTGAGTCAAGTTACTATGGCAACCAAAGTTAAAGTTAATAATAACAAAAAATATTAGCTATTACCACAATATAACGAATTAAAATATCAATGGTCAAAAACCCTATTGATTTAAATCACACAATATTAATTTTTTAGGGAGTCAGATCTCGTGGATCTTCAGCCTCTGATTTATTTATTTATTTGGGGTTTTACGTTGCTTTCAACACTGTACAGGTCATATCACGACGGGTAGTTGGAAGGGCAGAGGAAACCAGTACATACAGTTTGCTAGGGTGCTGTACTGTAAACTGCCGACCAACGGCAAGCAACTACCAGCTTTCGCACTTAAGGCATGCATGACGGGGATCGAACCCCGGCCTCAGAGGTGGGAGGCGAGAGTGTTACCACCCTGTCACCATGGCCCCTTCAGCCTCTGATGAGACCAGCTCCAAATCCAACAGGGTCGAAATATATCAGTACATAAGTCAGAGAATATCAGACACTATCTTGTACTGACAAACACCATTACTCTAAGTCTTTACATTGTGTAGCTAGTACTGAAGTCGTGGCTTTATGATTTTGTAATGAATACTCTTTCAGTACTGACAGCGTTTCCTTTGCATACATTATTAGAGAGGTTGCGAACAACGTTTTGAAAAGCCTTTAGAGAGTTTGCGAACAACGTTTCACAAACGCCCCTTGCAAAAATACGCAACATAATTAATCAATATGGGAGAAAGCCATTGAGGGGGACAGTTTTGTTTGCGAACAGCGTTTGAACTATGATTTTTACAAGCTTTTCTTATAAATAAATTAGGAGTTATACAAGTCAATAAAGATAAATACACTGGTTTTAATCATCTACAGTACTGAATGAACTGGGTACTGATATATATTACAAACTTAATTGACTCAACAACCAATAAACCCACAAGTTAAATAGCTTATAAAACACACGTACATAAAACTTTGGAGGATTGTGTTGATTACTTCAAAAAAGTTTATGACAGGGGATGAAAAAAGGCTGGTCGTTGTACACTTGGGTTTTTCAAAAATTGACAAAGTTGCTAAAAATAATCTACAGTCTCTCAACAACTCTGTACTGACATGTATAACACACCTTATTGCTCCAATAATTAATAAATCCACAAGGGAAATAAATTACGTGGTGAAGCCATTTGCCACGTGAAAAACGTAACCTTGTGCAGCTAAAACCTTATGAAATGACATCACACACAGAAATCAATGACGTGTAACGTAGCGGAAAGTAGATACGGACATGAAAAACGTTGATCGCAAACTCTCTTTTATTTACTTTCCGCTGCGTTACACATCATCAATTTTTGCGTTGGATTTCACGTTAGAAATGTCTTCAGCACGTAGTTGTTTCCCTTGTTAAATAATCCTTTAATTGTACCCTAAAGTTTGTAAACAAGTACAAATTAGAACACCTAAATTACTGTAGAATATTTTGACCCACTTTTCAGTGTAATAGCCCAGTTGATTTATCAACAAGGGGCCAAATAAAGAGTGCCCTGAGTTTCTCGTGGAAAATGTGCACTTCATGATTGGCAGTCAGGCCAAGTGTATGCACTTTTAAGCTAATCATATTAATTGATTTATTTCAATGAACACTTGATGATGAAATTATGTCAATCAATATTTTATTCAGTCTTCTTTGATAGCCATGAGTCTTAAGTTAGTTGCTGATGGCATTGTATTGTTTATATTGCAGCCAGTAACGCAGTCCTCGGACCATGGATTTTCATCCAAATGCTACTCAGACATCCGATTTAACCACGCCAAGTAATCCACCCTTTCTAGTGGGATCACAACGATATCTAAGATGGCGGCATGAAAAAAAAAACAATGGAAAATCTTTAAACATCAATCAGATATACTGAATTGTAACTATTTCAAGAATTTAATGTCAAATATCTATTTTTATGTCAGAATTGAAGAATTGCACATATTTATGTTACTCTTTCAACATTATAACCACATATTTTGATATTTTATGACATCACAATCTATGCAAATTAAAGTAAATATCCCCAAAAGGGCTCCTAGACGTTTGGATTGTGGTTATACTGCGCATGCGTGAAATATTTGTCCTAGGACACATTGGAGCTCGATCCAAACTCGCCAAAAGAGAAACTTCCCCCAGGGATATGTCTGTTTGTATTGATTAACGCTCGACGATAGGAGAGGGTTATTGTGATCAGTTTGTTTCTGTCTGTCTGTGCACCGTTTTGCCCTTATAACTCCAAAACGATAACATCAATTGAGCTCATATTTGGTGGGCAGATACTTTCTGTGGTACAGATGAATTCTTCCAAATTTAGTGTAATTTGTTTGAAAGGTAAAGTCAGCAGAGAGTTTTTCTTTTTTTCAATTGGGCATATACAGAGAAATCTGATTTTCCTCATTGCATACGTAAATCAATATTTTGCTTTCTGATGATGTCATTACTTAATGATATGTCACAATGCAATTGTCATTGTGAGGGCACAAACACTGTTTGTGATTCTTATTGTCCTTTGTTAAAGATATTTCTTCTCATTTTATTGACATAAAGATAATCAAGAGAGTGGTGGTGTATTAATCATTTTTATTATTTTTTTATTTTTAATTTTCTTTTTTTCTTTTCTTTAATATTCAATTTCCTGACAGTCCATTACAAAAAGTTTACCCTGAATGATTTTCAGCAAGTGGCTTTAACCAATATTTTTACCTCCACCATGAGTTTATTTTTTGTGTGTTCATTTGTCCATTTGTCTATCTATCTGTTTTTTGGTGTTTTGATTACTTCAAAACTAATGAACACATCTTTATATTTTTTTGTGGGTAGGATCTCTCCAAAGAAAGCAGTGACTAATTTTGGGGAAAGATCTGGATCATATTATAGATACAAAAATCATGAATTTTCAGAGGTCCTATTTTAATGTATTTTTAATGACTTTAGCTTTCTACTTGATATTTCTTCGAAAGTAATGAACAAATTTTGATGATAATTTTTCAGTATGAACGAGCTAGCCGTGGGAAGAAGTGATTACACTTTAAGGAAGATCAAGGTAATATTCTGGGTACCAAAAAACTTTAAAAACTTTTGAAATGCCAACATGGTGGATGTGTGTGCTCAGTGGTTTCTAGTACACTTTGTGACCATTTTATCAGTTAACACTTATAATCAGCATTCGAAACTGCCGCCTGCCCGCAAGCAATTTGCTGTTAAGTTTAAGAACGGCCTCTTATATTTTCGTAGATGCAAACCCGGATGCTTGTAACATATCTGAAGTGATGTTTTTTTTATAACATAAGGGTTAATAGAGGAATATTTACACATTTTGTCTTGTTTTCATCATCTTTTCGGTGGTAGCCATATTGCTTTTGTGTCAAGCAATCTGATTGGACGAAAATTCGTGAAGCAGAACCCATTGGCGATGTCGAAAAGTATTATTTGGTGACACAAGTGCAACACATGTGCGCAGAATCATTAAGGTACTTTGATATATTTAAGCTAGTGTATTTGTTGGGGTTTGTTACCCAAAATGAATCTGCTCTATTTTATCTTTTCAACTTAAGTGATCCCTGCTTTGTGAATAGCTAGTTGATCCCCTGGCTCACTTTAAACTTTTTTTCTCAAATTTAATCTGATCTTAATCCATGTTAGTGAATACTGCCCCTGAGCCCCCAAGCCTCAGGTTTGTTTTCTCCAACTATTTGAGGTTGTTGGTCACCCTTTAAAAGGAAGATAAAATCTTCAAAATTTGGGCCAATTTTCACTGGGTAAGATCAGAGGCCCTTATGTGGTTACAAAAACAACAGTATTTGAAACAAGTCAAGGAAGGGGGAAGAGGGTTTCCCCATCAGTTAATTTCCACATACTGTGACAAATCTTGGGGACTGGGTGAGGGTCTGGGTGCTGCCACTGGGTCATAATAACTGAGACAGGCTCACAGCATTGCCACTTGTGGGATTGGAGGCCAGGCATGTTAACCACTAGGTAAAACCCATAACTTTTGATTACTTTATTTATTGTTAAAAGTTACTCTATACATTCTGATTTAACATTTTGATGTGAAATATTTTCAAATTAAGTTCCATTCCTAATTTTTAACATGGATTCAAACCCTGGAATGTAGTTCTGGAAAGCAATTAAAAACTAAATACCCCCCTCCCAATCCCAATCCCCACCCAGTCCCTAAGATTTGTCACAGTATCTGGAAATCAACTGATGGGGAAACCCCCAGCATTCGAAACTGCTGCCTTCCTGATGTACATCTTACCTTTAACCAATTATCATAACCAATCAATACAACTTGTGACTTTTTTATTTTTCACATTTTTTTCTGTCTTGGAAAATATCAAGTTCTAATAAAACTTGCAACTTTTGCCTGGGACTTCCAACTTTCCAAAGTTACAAGCTCGACAGCCATTAACTTTTTTGCACAAGTTTCGAACACTGCTTATAATTATGGAAGCTAGAGGGTGAGCCACCGTACTATTGTGAACTTACTTAATACCCACAAAATATTTATTCAGTGTCTGGATGTGTGTTTTCAACTATGTGTTCCTCAGTGGGGAGAAATCTACTGAAAATTTATTTACAGGTTTGATTTCATTTTATAGTCTTCCTACATAGCTTCAAATACAAACAACAGATGGTCTGTAAAACAATACTTTATAACATTTATGAGGCGGGTAACACAGAGTCGAGCGTTTTGCTCTCTCTGAGTGCATCTTGTTAATTTATGTTGCGGGTTTGAGTTGTAGCCTACAAATATGTATTATATATCATTAGAAAGGCCGTTGTATAGCGCTTCTGCTGGTGTGTGTTGAATAAAAAATCCATGCAGAAATAGAGGAGCTATTGCAAGTCAAAGAGTGATATTTTTATATTCACTATTGCCTGTGCTTTATTTAACCCACAAATCGTACAAAATGGTGAATAATAAAAGTAAAAGATCCCTCATTAGACATATACAGAAAAAAATATATCACTCATGAAGATTTACAATATAATACTCTAATATTGTTATCTATTTTTTTCTGCATGCATCACTCGGGAAGTTTTCCTATTTTGATTTCCGTGTACTTGCGACAGATTTCACACTGATATAAGAGAGGTTACAAACACACCGACATCACTCATGAAGATTTACAATATAATACTCTAACATTGTTATCTATTTTTTTCTGCATGCATCACTCAGGAAGTTTTGCTATTTTGATTTCCGTGTACTTGCGACAGATTTCACACTGATATTAGAGATGTTGCGAACACACGTTTTCAAAGTATCACACGTATCGTATGCTTTGGGTTGCGTTATAGCCAGGTCACACTGTGGCGATTTTTAGTGACAAATATGCGCGATCCTGAAATTCTTGCCTGTTGGTAGCTGGTTCTTGGTCCAACTTCAATGTTCTCCACCATTCTCCATGGATCGTCATCTGGCTACGACAGTTTCAAACTGTTCAAAACTATCACCGGTATTCGCCGATTTTTGGCGGTTTTTTAGTTCGCCATGAGAATTCGCCACTATTGGTAGCAGATTCTTCTACATCGTAGCTCTGTGGTAGGACATTTTCGGGGCCTCATGAAGGTGTGGCCGAGGTCAGTTCTGAAGAAGTTGTATAGACCTTAAATTATTTTATTTCACACCAGTTTCGTGTGGCAGTTTCTGATTGGTCACCCATTGGTCATCGCTTTTGAACCCTCCTTCACTCTGCCATTTTGAAGTTGGAAGTACACAAGGCAACACTGAAAATTTACAGAAGACTTCACACAACTTCGATGCAACTTAAGTGGTTTTATTTGATTATTTCACTTTATTTTATGTGACTCTTATTTTAAAGTTTTATATCTTTGTTATTGTGATTAGTGGCACTTGTGATGTTTTCATCGAGTACTTATATACTGATATCATTGTGATAAAACGTTATATGTTGTGGTACAACAAGTATATTGTAAACTTTGTGTAGATTAACAAAATGGCAGAGAAAGGCAAGCGACAGTACAATTTACGTTCTGTGTCATATTCAGTACAGTTACCAGTACAAATACATATGGCTAGTGATGCGGAATTTTTGTCCAAACTGTCCAATAATCAACAAAATTCGGATGCGGATGAATCAGAAATTTCAGATCTTAATTGCAGTGCATTAGTGGAGAGCTCGGACGATGAACAGATTCCCTGTGGTCAGAACATACTGCGGGATGACATTTGGGTGTCATCTAGCTCATTTCTGGACTACCTTTATTTGTATTAGTGGTACACCTTATTTGCATATTAAAGTGGTCAGCTGGTCAAGCGTGGGACCTCTCTGACTTTTAACCCTACATTCTGCCATTTACATGTTGGAAACACAAGGAGAAACATCTGTTCTTTATATGGTGTGAAGAAAAGGACTGGCTGATACTGTATGGTTTTCTTTTTATGTTGATTTTATATGTGACTTTTATATATTGTTTTAGTATTGAAACTTAACTTTTGTGTTATATATACGTTCGTGTTTTCACATGTAAAACTTACATCCTAGTCATGATGCAGTAAAATATGTACAATTTGCGGTCAAACAAGCAACAGACACTTCAATTACCTGTTGAAATACAATTGTCGGATGATAACCAGTTTTTACAAACATTTTTATCTCATAATTGTGCTAGTTTTGAAGAAAAAGTCAGCATGTCGGACTCAGATTCTGAAGGATCTGGTAGTGATCTTAACTGCAGTGATATCATGCGGGATTCGGATAATGAACATCCAAATAATTCAAATACACATGAAGGTGCTGGCCCTTCCCACCAAAAACAGTTGCAGGAAACCTCGTCCGGATGTACAAGCCGTCATAAATGCACAGATCTTGGAACAGTTAGACAAGATTGGCAAGCGTTTAGATAAAATTGAAAATAAAGACAGTAAAAAGACTGCGGATAAATCTAAAGTCAAGAGTTCAAAATCTAAAACTATCAAACAAAAGAAAGACAGTAAAGTGGCACAACCAACAAGCAAACCTAGTGAACACATGGGTTCAAATCTTGGTGTGTTGAACGTTATTGCAACTGAAAATCGAACAAAGATTTCAGGAGTTGGCGGATCTGGCCAAAACAGGTATAAATTCAAAATTAAAATCTCAACGGGGTGGAAATGTTGACGTATTGGTTAAAAATAGAGTCAAATGGCCCCACGAGTACGTTTTATCTGGTTTAAATAAGGAAAGGGTCACATACGACCAGTTGAATGTTACTCAATGGGTGGCTGGGTTTGGCAGAACCATGAGAGATGAGTCAGATCCGGCTTTGCGAAAACACATGTTAGAGTATCTTATATCCATTATGGATGATGCCAACGATTTCTCATGGACTTCTGCCAAAGCCAGTCACGCAGTTTTACTGTGTCGTATGGAGCAAGGTGAAGTGAAGAATTACTCAGATACTTTGGCTATTGATCCGATCCGGCGTGCAAATGCACAAAAACATGTGCCTAACAACCAAACTGTCGCTTCGGCATACCCTGGTAGTAGCAAAAAGTACTCAAAGATCACAAAATCCATGCCTTGCACTTATTACAAGCAAGGCTCTTGTATACAGACAAAATCTCGTGAGACAAGGGGGGTACTGTACAAGCATATTTGTGCTTCATGTTTTGCAATCACTGGCCGTACATTTTCCCATACGGAAACTGATTGCAAAAATAAGAATAAACAACTGTCAAAAAACGATTAGCGATGGATGGACACAAGTTGAGGTCCATCCATGGCACTAGATGTTTCTTCACAAAAAATAATGCCATTGATGAGATAACAGGTCGGCTTCAGGCTACTCGCCTCACTTGGAAAGCCTGGTTAGCTAGAGCCAATGCTTTCAAGAATGTGGATCCCTGTCGCTCGTATGCATCTGTTCTACAACAGAGTACTTCTCCTACTGTGCACAAGTATTTTGAAACTGGAGATAATGGTACTGCCACTGAAACTTGTCAAAAGGCCACAAAAAATTCCTTCCTGGGTACTTCCATGCAGTCACCGTATCTCAAAAGTGTTCAGTGTCATACTGCAAACAATACATCAGACAATCAACATGCTTCTTTTTTATTCAAGGGCAATAAAAACGGAAAAGGGCAAACATTGGGCAGCATGTCTGATAACAGTACAAATAACTGTGATGCAAAAGAAAAAATTAACATCAAAACTATTTCTCCAGATAAAACCCCCTTACTTGTTTCTCAAAGTGATTCTGTCTTATCTCAAAGCGTATTCCCACAGAGTACGTCAGATGGTACGGATAACACTGATACTTCCGACCATAATCAAGATTACAGTCACTTGCTTGGGGCTCCAGTCTGGGGCATGGCATATACAAACCACAAACGTAATAAATTTATACTTAATACGGTTGCATATAATAAATATCAATCTGTGGACTTTAAAAATTGCCTTAGTCAGAATAGCAACACCTTTGGCTTTATTCCCTATAATGACTTGATGATATATACAGGGCAGGAAGTTGTATGGGGGAATGTCCCTGATATTGTTCAGGCTCATACATTGATCAGACGTTCAGCTATGCCTAATTTTATGCAGCTTCGAATCCCGGTTAATTCGCAACTTAATGTTGCAGCATGGAAAAAATACTTGCACTCATATTGGGATAGGCAATTAGTAGATCTTATACAATATGGGTTTCCCCTGGATTTTAACAGGGAGGTTAACTTAGCATCAACTTATGTTAATCATGCTTCAGCAACTCAACACTCTCAACATGTATCTGCATACATTCAAACTGAAATGCAATATGGAGCTATTTATGGCCCTTTTGCACACCCCCCTTTCCCTTGCCACGTATCACCATTTCTCACTAGAGATAAGCCAGATTCGGATAAGAGAAGAGTTATTTTAGACTTAAGCTTTCCCTCTGGTCAGTCAGTGAATGATGGGGTATCTAAAAACAAATATTTGGGGTCTTATTTTGATTTGAAATATCCCTCTGTAGACCACATTGTTGATAGCCTAAAGGAACTCGGTACTGGTGCTATTTTATACAAAATAGATATCAAGAGGGCATTTAGACATCTTACAATAGATCCTGGGGATCTAGATCTATTAGGCCTAAAGCATGACCAGTATTATATTGACGGAAATTTGCCGTTCAGGTTCCGGCATGGTTCCGTATTCTTTCATCGTTGTTCAGACGCCATAAGGTTTATCATGGCGGATACATTCGGTTATCCGAACTTGTACAACTATATTGATGATCTGGTGTATACTGGCTTGCCAGGTGTAATTCACCAGTCGTATAATACTTTACTAGCATTGCTCCAGGAGTTAGGCTTGGAAATAAGTATTTCCAAACTCATAGAACCTATTAATATTGCTGTATGTCTTGGCATAGAAATTAATTCGGTTAATAGGACTTTACAGATACCAACAGAAAAGTTGACTCAAATTCAGCAAATATGTCAACAATATGTTTCCAAAAAGAAAGTCACTAAAAACCAATTTCAATCCTTATTGGGTTCCCTTCTTTACATTACAAAGTGTGTTAAACCAGCTAGATTTTTCTTAAACAGAATGCTTCAATTGTTGAGGGACAGTACTGATAACACTCGTATAAATCTAAATGTAGAGTTTCTTCGAGATCTTAACTGGTTTAACACTTTTCTTGCACAGTATAATGGCATTACCTTTTATGATAACCAAATCATACATGCAACAGTTTACTTAGATGCTTGCCTTCAAGGTTTGGGGGGCACCTTTGATAAAATGGTATATGCCCTACCCCTGCCTTTGGGTTTCAAAAGTTACAGTATTGTGCATTTGGAAATACTAAACTTAGTGGTGGCTCTTAAACTGTGGGGTCCTTACTGGAAAGACAAAACTGTTGAAATAAAATGCGATAACATGGCTGTTGTTGAAGTCCTTAAATCAGGACGTGCTCGGGATAGTAACTGGCTATGTGTGCAAGGAATATTTGGTTGTTATCTGCAATGTTTAATGTTGAACTAGTAGTTAACCATATTCCTGGTTGTCATAATGTCGTAGCCGACCTGTTATCTAGATGGCAAGGTACAGTGGCAGACAACAATACTGTCAATAAATTGATTCCAGATCATAGCTGGATTCCAACTCACATTGATTTGACAATGTTAAATGAACATATATAAACCATGTTACTCTATTTCCAGAAATACGGGGCCATACGGCAGAGCTTCCCTCTGCCGCAATTCAAAGACTTACATCTGGTTTTCGACCAGCAACAATGAATCAATACACCAGAATGTTCAGAGACTTCTTGTATTTCCTTGAGAAAGCACAGATTTCCCCTTTTCAGGTGACTACAGTTATTATATTAGCATTTATGGAACATTTGCATCAGAAAGGGTTATCACATGCAAATATCTCCAATCATATGGCAGCGATTAGAGCTATGTTCATTGTATACGGCTTGAATACTGCCCCCTTTAAAGATGAAAGGCTTCCTTTATTTATCAAATCCCTTAAGATCAATGCACCTTTATCTTTGAGAGGTCAAAAGATTATTACAACACACATGCTTCAACAGATTGTGGCTACTTCTCAAACAATGGACAATCCTTTGCTCTTTAGAACTCTTTACTCATTTGCATTTTTCTCCTTTCTTCGGCTTTCAAATATCCTTCCACATTCTGTACAGAAATTCGACCCCACTAGGCATTTAACAAGAGGTGATATAATTTTCTCTGAGAAATTCTGCACAGTCCTTGTTAAGTGGACAAAAACTTTGCAAAACCGCAATCAAATGGCTACAATAACCATTCCATCTTTAGGCGAGTCCCCATTATGCCCTGTGAAAGCTTTAACCAACATGTTCCAAGAATTGCCAGCTGACAAGAACTCACCTTTGTTTTGCATTATCAAAAAATCAACCCTTCTTCCATTAACAGACTCCATAGCTAGAAAGCATTTGAAGCAGGTTTCATCTATTCTATCCATCTCCCCCACCTTGACTTTTCATATGTTTCGGAAATCTGCGACTACCTGGGCTTTCAATAAGGGAGTTCCTCTGCAAGACATAATGCAGCATGGCACTTGGTCGTCCTCTGCTGTATGGAGGTATATACATTCAGTCCCCTCTGTGTCGTCCCAGGTATCTCGCACTTTCCAGCAACATCTTACTCTGTAGCTTGGCGTTTGGCGGATAGCTATGCTATATTTATTATCATCTACCATATTTTATCATTCAAGTCATTAAAGCTATGCAAATAGTGTATTATATCTTATACTACTACATTATGAATTCTGTAACTCTTCCTTGCAAATGGCTTTGCTGTCACCCTTCATTTTATGGGGTTTCTTCATGTAAATCTCTAAATTTTATAAGTATTGCATGCTGGGGCTAGTAAATTGTTTACTGCCCTGGTTATGCGTGGGATAATAAGGTAGGGCCCTCTTGGGTCAGTAAGTTGATTACTGCCCCGAGTTTGGCTCAAAAGGGATGGGGAGGGGGGTTTATTTCATGTTTGGAAAGCAAGTAGGGGTATGCTATGTTACTGCTTTGGGTGACAGGTTTATAAATTTTTCCGCCATATATATATATTATACTGTGATGTTGTTAACAATATATTTGAATATAAATTATAATAAAAAGATTTTAAACCCAACATGCATCTTTCTTGTGTTGGGGGGTAGTTGGGAAATGAAAGTACTTCAAGTACTTTGAGTACGTTACCAGGGACAAGTGCATTGTCGGATGTTGCCACTCAGCAGGAATTAATGTTCAGACTCTTGCACAGCTCTTGTCAATCAGTGATAGATTGAACACTCTTGAAAAGAAAGGTGTCCGAAAAAGAAGAAAACTTCTCTTAAAAAGAAAACTGACACACATGCTGCCCCGGTCACACTTCCACAACACCAGTGCCCGTCTTTCACTATGCCAAATCTGCAGAGTATCAGACAGGATGCTTTCATACAGAGTCAGGTGGACCAGAGACTTAAAGAATTGACACGTTCTGATAACGCAGGTACAAAAATTAAATCTCTTAGGGGGGGGTCCTGTTGATGTAGTGGTCCCAAATCAGGTTAAGTGGCCCCAAGAATTTGTATTGTCCGGATTTAAAAAAGAAAGAATACAGTGTGACCAGTTGTCGGTTGTTCAATGGGTGGCTGGCTACTGTCGCATCCTAAGAGAGGAACAAGATCCTCAGGTCAGCGGACACATGCTCAATTATATGATTGCCCTTATGGAGGATGCTCATGACTTCTCTTGAGATGCGGCAAGGGCCATCCATGCAGTGCTCCTCTGCAGAATGGAGCAGGGGGAGGTAAAAAATTACACTGAAACAGAAAAATTAGACCGAATTAGGCGAGCAAATGCTCAAAGACATGTCTTTTCCTCAACTGCTGAGGCCCAAAATTTACAAAGAAAACCCAAAACCAAGGCACTTCCCTGCTCTTATTACAATCAAGGCACATGTGTTCATCAAAAGTCACATGACACAAAATGTGTCACCTATAGGCATATCTGTGCTTTCTGCTTTCAGCAGACGGGTAAAACATTTAGCCATCCAGAGCAAAGTTGTCGAAATAAAAACAAAAAATTGACAAAAAACAATTAAGGGGTGGGTTCGAATCTGCTTCTCGTCCAGTGAATCTGAGTTGCAGACTGATAAAAACACTGCTGTTCATTGGTTTAAAACCTTGAAAGCTTTTGACAAGATAGTCGAAAACAAATCTTATGCTCAAGCACTGTCAGGTAACTTGAATGAATCAAAGTTTAAATGTAAAAAGGTTCTGCAACCTCAAAGTAAAACCATTGGCAGAGACAAAAATATTTTCCACGTTACTGGTAGCAAGTTTTCCAAGACATCTTGTAGCAAGCAAAACAGTTCGAAAAAAACTCTTTTCTGAAGGCTCTGTTACAGTAGAACATTATGGGAACTATAAAAGCTATCCAAAAACTGTGACTGGTGGCAGTGTGACCGGGGCAGCTGAGGCCATGAGCCCAGTTCAATTAACTGACAGATTTCAACCTCTATTGCTAACCAATGGTGCTGATGATGGCTGCTCTTCCCAGTCCAGGTTGACTGATCAGACTAAAAATATTTTCATGGGAAAAAAACAAAACTGGGCAATTGCAAGGGGATTCAAAAAATGCCAGCAACATCACCACCACTCATAAGCAATCTACTAGGGGTTGCGTGCCAAAAATTGCCATATCTCAGCAACCAGGCTGCACTGATCAGCCCTTGTTGGCTATGCAGTCCAAAATAAATTGGTGGGGAAAAATGGGTCTTAGGAAGGGGACTCTACACTTCAATGCAACACTAAAGATACAAATAATGAAGAACAAGGCACAACCACTGATAGTCTCAGCATGCACAAGCTAATTATTGACCATATTCAAACCGGAAACTCATAACCTCTATATCAAGAGATGACCTTGGAGTCATCCACTAGTCTAGAATATGATGCACCATATGACCATATGCTTGAGCAATTAGACTTGCAACAAAACATGAAACACTTTGGTTCCATACCCAGGTCGTCCCTCCACTTGTATAAAGGACCTCCAGTAAATTGGGACAATGCTCCAGATATTTTACAGGCGCACAATCTGGTAAAAGACAGTAAATTGCCCAATTATTTAGGTTGTCGCATACCAGTAGACTCGGGTTTGAATATTAAAAAATGAAGGCATTATTTGGCCAACTATTGGGATCAACAATTGTGTGACCTTCTAGAATATGGCTTTCCTCTCGATTTTGATAGAAAATGTTTCTTAAATTCTGTGGAACAAAACCACACTTCTGCCAATGAAAACAAAAGTCACATTGCTAAGTTCTTGGAGGAAGAACTGGAACATGAAGCAATACTAGGCCCCTTTAGTGATAAACCCATTGATATGCATATATCTCCACTACTAGTAAAAGATAAACAAAATTCAAGTACAAAAAGGACAATTATGGACCTCAGTTGGCCTAAGGGTGCATCTGTAAGCAATGGAGTGTCCAAGGACATATACTTAGGTACCCACTATGATTTGAAGTTTCCATCAGTTGATCTTATAATGAATTCATTGCGAAATCTTGGTCCTTCAGCTCAAATGTTTAAGATTGATATAAGTAGAGCATTTCGTCATATCAAAATCGACCCTGGTGATATTGACTTATTAGGTATAAAGTTTGAAAACAAGTACTTTCTGGATCGATCCTTTGTGTTCGGATTTCGTCATGGTTCCTTAATTTTTCAACGTTGTACAGATGCCATTTGTTATATCATGACTGAACATGGTTATCCCCTGTTATTTAACTATATAGATGACCTAATATATACTGGTTTGCCTTCAAAAATGGACGCCTGTTTCAACTTTCTAAAGGACCTTTTGACAGATTTAGGCCTAGAAATCAGCCCTAAAAAATTAGTTCCTCCAGCCACTTCAGTCACGTGTTTAGGCATTCTTATAGATTCTGTTCAGAAAACAGTTTCAATTCCACAAGAAAAGCTTGCAGAAATTACACAGTTATGCAAACAATGGACCACAAAAACATATTGTGGCAAGAGAGACTTACAATCCTTACTTGGGTCCCTGTTATATGTTTCCAAGTGTGTAAAACACTCAAGATTTGTCCTCAACAGAATGTTGGCATTGTTAAGACAAAATTATGCAAATACAAAGATTTTAATTACACCTGAGTTTCGCATGGACCTAGCATGGTTTAACTCCTTCTTAACACACTATAATGGGGTCACTTATTATGAGCAACAGCATTGCCACTCTGAAGTTCACCTTGACACCTGTCTCACAGGCTTGGGTGCCAGTTATGAATCCATGATGTATGCACTACCTATACCAAAGGGTTATATGAATTATAACATTACCCATCTGGAAATTTTGAATATTGTGGTGGCCCTTAAGGTTTGGGCCCAATATTGGGCCAACAAACGAATCAAAGTTCACTGCGATAACATGGCAGTGGTGGAAGTATTCGTAATGGTAGGGCCAGAGATAATATCTTGGCATTACTGGCAAGAAATATATGGCTGATTTGTGCCATGTTCAATTTCCACATAACAGTATTGCATATTCCAGGTAGAAGTAATGTCCTGGCAGATCTGCTTTCCAGATGGCAGTTTTCCTCTGAAAATTATGAGGCTTTGCTCCAATTGTTGTCTAACCCCATTTGGGTTCCTACACATTTGGATCTTACATTGTTAAACTATTCTGTATAATGTTGTTTTGTAGATGATATGAGAAGAGCGGCCCAGCTGGCCACTTCTGCTACCAAAAAATTATGGTCTGGCTTTCGCCCCTCCACCCTGCATCAGTATCACAGAATGTGGTTGGATTTCATAGGCTTTCAAGTGGCAGCTGGGCTGCTTGCTTATCAGGTAACTGTAAAAATTCTGTTATCCTTTCTGGAATATTTCCAGCAAAACCATATCAGCGCTGGTCAGTTGCAGAACTACTTAACAGCCATTAGGGCCATGCACATAGTCAATGGCCTCAAAACTGTATCATTCAAAGATGAGCGGTTGCCCCTTTTCTTAAAGGCTTCTAGGATTCAAAGACCTTTTAAACCTAGGGTTTTGGCTCACCTAGACATTTCTTTGCTTGACCACTTAATAATGCAGTGTGGAAATTTCAATCTCCTGTAGTTTTCAAGTCATTGTACCTGCTCATGTTCTTTTCCTTTCTTCGATTGTCAAATGTATTGCCTCATTCTATTGCAAAATTTGATCACACTAGACAGTTGGCTAGAGCAGATGTTATTTTTGGGACCTCTGGGGCCGTCTTACTGATCAAATGGTCCAAAACCATGCAGAATAGAAGAGATTTTGTAACTATATCCCTTCCTGATCTAGCTGGCTCTCATTTGTGCCCAGTCATGGCTTTGAAAGTAATGTTCCAGAGATTCCCAGGGTCCGAAAATTCTCCAGTTTTTGTAATCCCCAGACCAACAGGTCTGGTTCCATTAACTGATTCAGTAGCTTGTAAACATTTAAAAGATATTTGCAGGTCACTTGGTTTGGATATACCACTTACTTTTCATGATTTCCGTAGGGGTGGGGCTGCTTGGGCTTTCCAACATGGGGTGCCCCTGGAGCATATTATGAAACATGGTACCTGGAAATCGGATCCTATCTGGACCTACCTTTCTTCTGCTGTCACTGCTGTATCTCCTGTTGCTCTTGCATTTCAACAGGCTTTACGTCCCTAATTCTACTGGGGTTTGGGTACCTTCTCTCTTCACCCTGTACATTGCTTATACATGATTGCCAAACAATTTTACACAAATACTAACCTTTTAAATGTCAAATTAACATCCATTAGGATCACAAATTTAGAATACACTGACTTTAGTTGCTGGCCATATTGCCTTACCCTGCCACGTTTGTCAGCTTGGAATTTGACCTCTGTTTGACCTTGGAGGTCTTGCTTTGACCTGGCATAACTTTTCTTGTCTTTGCATAATTGCTGCTCGATTGGCTGGCAGCTTGGACAGTTAATAGAACCAAAGGACTTTAGAAATGTAATTAATTCATTACTGCCCAGGCTGCTTGCTTCTCGATGACCTTGTCATGTGATCTTGACCTTCACTAGTTGAAGGTCAGGCTTTTATCTTGGAGCTGACCTTGGGTTAAAGGTTAAATACATGTTTCATTAGCTCGGTGGGCTATTTGGTCAGCTAAGGTATACAAAAAACCATATACATTTTATAAATATATTTTAAATAATGTGTCTGGTTAAGATCAGGTAGATATAAATTAAAATAAAATAATAATCCCATATTGCTCTTTCTTTTAAGTT
This sequence comes from Sabellastarte sp. h YS-2021, assembly GCA_964017235.1. Taxonomy (NCBI): domain Eukaryota; kingdom Metazoa; phylum Annelida; class Polychaeta; order Sabellida; family Sabellidae; genus Sabellastarte; species Sabellastarte sp. h YS-2021. The sequence goes on along the minus strand of OZ024932.1, from coordinate 11,833,115 downwards.
TTCCTTAACTTCTTGGGAACTGTACCAGCAAATCGTACTAGCTTTTTGTTCTCAGTAAATTCGCCAGATATTCTTCCTTGTTCTCAACTGGTTCTTCTTTTATTGTGGAAGATTTTTCAAAGATCGCATTCATTCTCCCCCACCTGTAGCTAATTCATGGACAATTGTAGTCAAATCGCCAGATATCTTCACCAGTTTGTAGGGTATTCTCAGTATATTCTTGCTTTGTTGAGGGTTAATCTCAGGACAGTCGAAAAGCATCGTAGAACATCGTAGAAGGGTCATAGAAGAATGAATATATTTTATCACGTGGCCACACTTCCTGCTTTTTTTGGTGAATTCTGGCGAATTTGAAGTCGCCTCTGGTCTTCTATATTCGCAGATATCATTGTAGCACCCTCGCCACCGTGTGACCTGGGCTTTACACCTCACTGATTTCTGTGCTGAACGTCATTTCACAACGTTGTTAGTACTAGCCATTTTGTTCTTGTGCCACGTTTTAAATAAAATGTTGGTTGCAACCTTTCCATTGTGTATAAAATACCTATTATACATATTGACATATGTTTAGGTATTATAAATGGTGCAGTTCCCAAGAAGTTAAAGAAGAGAGGAACATGGGTTTATATATATTTATTCTTTAATTTTTCTACCTGATCTTGACCAGGCATATTAATATATAAAACTTTTAAAATTTGTTTCAGTGTTTTTATAGTATTCTCCTTAGCTGGACAAAGACCCTGCCTTGCCAAATCTATAAGCAAACTTATCTTTAACTGAGGTCAGCTCTAGAGTCACGTGTCTGACCTTCAACTTTAATAAAAGGTCAAGATCACAATATGACAATCGTTCAAGGAAAAGCAAGCAGCTTGGGCAGTACTTATTTTACTTATCTTTTTTGAAAGTCCATAGATTCTGTGTTAAACAAACTGCCCAAACCACCTTCCAATCAAGCAGCAATTAATCATGTGAAAGTTAACCAAGGTAATATACCAGGTCATAAAGCAACCACCTCCAAGGTCAAATAGAGATAAAAAGGATATAATTGAAAACGTTTGAGAATTGTGTTTATATTTATATCATACTGGCACTACTGTGTAACCACAGTGTACAGGGTGAAAATAGAATGCACCCAAACCCCAGTAGAGTTAGGGACGATTAGTACGGACCCATCACGGAGACGCCAAAAATTTAACAGCTATTTTATTTTCGTTTCTGATCGTCACTATACACATATATTTCATATATTATTGGTGGTTATCTGTCTTTTTACTGATATTATTTCATAAAGTTGTTGCTGGGAGTTTATCTATGTTGATTTACAATAATATTTCCTTGTATTGATTTTTGCGGGTATTATCGCCCACTACCGGGAATTATCGTTCTACAACCAAGTTCTGTCACATTGTGTTTCTATTTTCCTTTCACAACAAATTACTTGCACAACACCATACTCCAGAATTTCCATCTATTTTAGGTCCCAATAAGGCTTTCCTATGTTTTTCAGGCCCCTCTAAGGGTTTTATTTTTTATTTTCTTTGCAGTGGCTCCATTGGGGTAGTTAGGGTGCCTGTGAGACGCTCAGACTGGCTAGTTCTGTTACAAATGCAAGATGCTTTCCGTCATCAGTGAAATCACGATCCCTCTGTGTTCTCTTGCTTTTATGTGGGGATATATCCCTAAATCCTGGACCTATTGTGATGGGGGTTGCTAACTGTCGGTCTGTAAGAAACAAGGCTCCAATGATTTCTGACGTTGTGTTCAATCACTCACTGGACATATTATCACTGGTCGAAACTCATATTCGCCCGACTGATACCGATTGTCTGCTTCAATCCATCACACCACCATCTTATAAATTGTGTCAAAGACCTCGTGCACATGGCTCGGGTGGCGGAGTTGGCTTTCTCATAAATAGCAGCCTGTCTCATAGAATTGTGGATCATCCCACTTTCACCTACTTTGAATGTCTTGTAGTCAGTATTGGATCGAATGCTCATTCTACACTGGTTGCTTGTGTTTATCGTCCTCCAGGTTCATGTCCCAATCCTTTGTATGATGAGTTTCACACATTGGTTGAGTTCCTCTCATCTATGAATTCCGCCTTCATCATTTGTGGCGACTTTAATATTCATATTGACACAACATCAAGAGATAGTGTTAATTTCCTTAATACTCTTGACTCCTGCAATATTACTCAACATGTTCACTCTGCTACCCATCTTCATGGCCATACCCTAGATCTCATCTTTACTTCTGATAGTTCTCTGGTTTCAAATGTGGTTGTCAGTGACTACATCTCCGACCATGCAATGATCAAATGTCAAGTTGAAACTCCAACAACTGCTAAATCACAAGCTAACAGAGTGACTTACAGGAGATATCATAAAATAAACATGGACACTCTACGCAATGACTTGAGCAATTGCTCCTTTGTTGCTTGTCCGGATGACACTACGAAAAAACTGTATGATCAATACACTAATGATCTTTTCAACCTTCTGGACAAACATGCTCCAGAGGTTACTCGCTGTCTTGCCAAGGAGCCAGCAAAGTGGATATCAGATACCTACAAAAATGCCAAATCTATTCGACGACAGTTTGAACGCATCTGGCATAAAAAGAAAACTCCTCTTAACCGTGCAAAGCTGCGCAAACAAATTGCCAGGTGTAATTCACTTGCCAATAAAGACAAAGCCACATATTACAGAGCTCTTGTTAATGAAAACGGTGATGACCCTAAAAAACTATGGCAAGTTCTGCGTTCTGCCTTGCACTGTATCCCTGACAAGGTTCTTCCATCAAATAGTTCACAAAAAAATTGGCTAAACAGTTTGCCGCTTTTTTCACCAATACGATTGCTAAAATCCGAGAGTCTTTTTCCAGTTTTTCATCTTTTTCCTTGCCCTCTCCAGTGAATCTGCCAGGACTTGTCAAATTTGATGATGCCTCACCTGACGATATTGCGAAGGTAATCAAAATTCACCTACAAAATCCTGTCTCCTGGATCCTTGGCCCACTTTCCTAGTTAAGGATTGCCTTGATATACTGCTTCCTTCTATCACAAAACTTGTGAATTGTTTTTTGTTGGAAGGTGCTGTCCCAGATGGCTTCAAAAGTGCTGTTGTCACTCCACTGATAAAGAAATCTTCTTTATCAAAGGATGAACTAAAAAACTATCACCCTGTGTCTGGGTTGAGCTTTATCTCAAAACTTGTGGAACATGTAGTTGCCTCACAACTCAGTAGACATGTCTCTCTCCATGGGTTGGAAAACGAGTATCAATCTGCCTATAGACGTGGCCATTCAACTGAAACAGCTCTTTTGTCTATAAAGAATCAGATTCACCTATCTCTAGCCAGAGGTGAGGCCACAGCTGTGGTGCTGCTTGATCAATCTGCAGCATTTGACACCATTGGTCATGACAAACTCCTTGATTGCTTAAGAAAGTGGTTCGGTGTTGGGGGTAGATGCCTTGACTGGTTCAAATCATACCTTTCTTATCGTACCCAATGCATCAAGATTGGTTCTGTTCTGTCTGAGGCTAGAAAGCTTAAGTTTGGTGTACCACAAGGTTCAGTTCTTGGTCCTATTCTTTTTTCATTGTATACCACACCTTTGAGCAAAGTAATCTCTAAACATCACGTCAAATTTCACTTTTATGCAGATGACACACAGCTGTTTATTCACCTCAAACACAAAAATGCAAAAATTGCCTTCGATCAGCTAGGAAAGTGCCTTGAAGATGTCAAACTATGGCTGTGTGCAAATAAACTAAAGCTGAATGCTGATAAGACCGACTTTATTATATTTGGTGGCAAGTCTCAACAAGAAAAGCTTAACCCATTTTTTCCAGTAAATATATTGGGTGAATCACTGATACCTTCAGATGCCGTTAAGAATTTGGTGTCTGGTTTGACTCAGACTTTTCCTTCACCAAACATGTTAAAAATGTATGTAAACTATGTTTCATCCAGATGAGGGATCTTAGACAAATTCGACAGTACTTGACTCGTGATGCTGCTCTTACGGCTGCAAACGCACTTGTGGGCAGTAGGCCTGACTACTGTAACTCCTTGTTTAGGGGTCTATCTGTTGCTAACCTACGCAAGCTACAATGCATTCAAAACAGTCTGGCCAGAATTGTTTGCAGAACCACATGTCTTTCTCATACCACTCCACTAAGAAAAGACCTTCATTGGCTACCCACAAGGCTCCGTTGCATCTTCAAGACTGCCTTGTTGGTATATAAATACCTACATACTAACTGTCCAAAATATTTCAGCCCATTTCTCAAAGTTAGACAATGTGCCTATAATACTCGGTTGAGTCAATCTGATGGTATAAATCCACAAAGCAGTTTGGTCTAAGATTTGCATATGATGCTCCCAAAATATGGAATGAACTCCCTGATAATGTACGATCTGCCACTTCCATTGCTTCCTTCAGAAAAAAACTTAAGGCATACCTATTCTGCCAAGCTTATCCTCCTTAGCATTTTCAACCTCATATGGCATTCTCCGTGATGTCGACCATAGCTATGGACAAGGACAATGATTTTTGTAACTATGCTTATGATGTTGCACCTTAGAGTCTGTCACTTCGGCAGAGATTAAGCGCTATAAAAGTTTTATTGGAATTGGAATTGTAGTGCATGTTGAAATGCAAGAGTTACAGGAGAGGAGGCAGTGACAGCAGAAGAAAGGTAGGTTCAAATAACATCTGACTTCTAAGAGCCATGTTTTATTATCTGTTCCAAAGGGACTATGGCTTAAAGCCAAGGCATCGGCCCTATGGAAGTCATGAATATAAGTGATTTATCCAGACAGAGAGACCTGGAAATGTCCTTTAGATGTTTGCGTACCACTGAATCGGTCAATGGGACCAGTCCCTGGGTTTCCCCAAAACAGGAGAGTTCTCTGTACCTGAAACTCTGTGAAACATTACTTTGAGGGCCAAGATAGGACACAATTGCGAACCTGCCAAACCTGGTAGCAAAACAGTAGCAAACTATTTTCTATTTTGCATTGTCTTGGACCATTTTAGCAGTAAAACTGCTCCTGTATCTCCAAAGATTGCATCTCCATGAGCCAGTTGTCTAGTATGATCAAATTTGGCAATGGAATGTGATAATACATTGGATAGTCTAAGAAATAAAAATACAATGAAGTTCAAAGGTTTGAAAACCATTAATAATGCAAAATGCTCATATTGCTTGATAATCTGTTCCAATAAAGGGACATCTAAATGAGCAAGTATTCTGGGTTTAAAAATGGGGCTTCTTTTTAATGCTTTCAAGAATATAGGCAAACGCTCATCTCTAAAAGCATTGGTATCTAGTCCATGTGTAAGGCCCTGATAACAGTTAAATAGTTTTGCAACTGAGTAGCAATGCCATTCTGGTGCAAGTACTCTAGAAAAGATAACCATATTTGCACAGTTACCTGATAAGGGAGTAGCCCAGCTGCCACCTGGAAAACCATAAAGCCCATCCACATTCTGTGATACTTACCTTAAAGGACAAAAAACCTGATAAGAGTTTGTCAGCAGCAGAAGTGGCCAGCTGGGCTGCAATCCCCACATCATCTACAACACAAAATATATTTGTTATAGTTTAATAGCGTCAGCTCCAGATGTGTAGGGATCAATATGGGCTCAAGTAATATATGAATTAAGCCCTTATAATTTTCAAAAATAAATTGTCATCTGTGAAGTAAATCTGAAAAATATTTATCTTGCCAGGGATATATATGACTGCTGTATGTTGACAGTCCCTCCCCCAAAAGACAATGATACACACAAATGAGGATACTGGCTTTATTTAAATACAACAACAAGTATATGCGAGTGTATAAAATACTAATACTATTTACATTTCGTTATAAAATACATATAAAATTCAAGTATAGATATATAGAATTTAACATGACTAAATGCTGTCAATCTTTAGAGTCCAGTTCACTAAGCAGCATAGTAATCATAATATGTTAATGCAGAAAAAGTAATAATTACTGATACAAAATACGCTGCAAAAATGTTAAAGTTCAGTCCACTAAGCAGCGTTAAATAATATAGTATAAGAGTTACATTAAAACAATGCCTAAGGTGACCTTAAAGGGCAGTACCCCAAATGCTAAGCTAACTGATTCCAAATACGACCTTAAGTTAAGGTCAAGAATTTCTTACTTGTGGTAGTGTTTAGGGTCAACTGCCAAGTAAGGTGACATAAGGTTAATAATTGATACATATATACATAAAAAACACAATAAAAACTACCCTCAAGCCCAACCATTAGAGGTAGGGATACTAGAACATTATGCATTTATAACTGTAGTTAATGTAGTTGCCAACTGCTCACCAGATTTATGATCAGCTTGGATGTACCGCCATACACAGTACCATGCCTCTGTATATCACGTATTGGAATGTGTGAACTGTATGCAAGAGTTGCCCCTGATCTTCTAAAATTATGAAATGTAAAACAGCTGGGGTGTAAACCTATCTTTACATTAATGTATTTCAGACATTTGCGAACTTTGGAGTCTGTCATAGGAAGCCAAACTTTGTTGTTTGTATACTGAAACAGAGAGGTGGAGGAAGAAAAAGCATACAACTTGGTAAATCGCTTTAGGGCCGCAACTGGGAAAATGGGAGAATGCAATCTTGGAAGTTATATAATATGAATTTTATCTCTGTTCTGCAAGGTTTTGGTCCACTTTATTAATAACTTAGCAAACTTTTTAGTAAAGAACAAATCTTCTCCAGTAAAGTGTCTGGAGGTGTCAAATTCACGCAAAGCATGAGGAGCTAGGTTAGAGAGTCACATAAAACCAAAGAAACCCACTAAAAACATTGCTTTGAATACAACACCCATATAAATCTTGTCACATTCTTTACAAATCTTGTGCAATATATCAACATCAATTATGTTATGTGGAACTACATGTAAAGGCCTGTTTTGCTTTACAGACTTAAGAACTTTGTCAATTTTTTTTGTTTTGTTTCTACAGTTTTATTCCGAATGTGTGTAACTTTTGCCAGTTTGTTGGAAGTAATTAGCACAAATGTTTTTGTATGTGACACCTTTTGTATCATGTGACCTCTGATGTATACATGTGCCCTGGTTGTAGTAAGAGCAAGTGAGTATTTTATTTTTTGCTTTCCTTTGCAAAAACTTAGAGCCTCACCAGGTGAGGTGACACATGTCTTTGAGCATTTGCCCTCCTAATTCTTTCCAATTTCTCTGTTTCAGTATAAATTTTTACCTCTCCTTGCTCCATCCCACAAAGGAGAACAGCGTGGTTGGCCCTTACCGCATCCCAAGAGAAGTCATTGGCATCTTCCATGAGAGCGATCAAATAATTAAGCATATGCTCCTTGACTTGGGGATCTTGCTCTTCTCTTAGGGTGAGACAATATCCAGTCACCCATTGTACTACTGAAAGATGATTACATTGAATTCTTTCTTTTTTAAAACCAGACAAAACAAATTCTTTGGGTCACTTAACCCGATTTGGGACTATAACCTCCACGGGACCCCCCTAAGGGATTTAATTTTTGTACCTGCATTTTCGTTTTGTGCCAGATCCCTCAGTCTCTGGTCCACTTGACTTTGAATAAATGCATCTTGTCTGATATTTTGTAAACTAGGCATACCAGAGGGAAAGCACTGAGTTTGTGGCAGTCTGACCGAGGTAACCTGAGCACTGCATTTCTTTCTTGCAACTCCCTTCTTTTTTCTTTGGATCCGAATCCTTTCATACTTTTTTCTGTTCAAGTACATTCAGCCTGTCACTAATAGACGAAAGCTGGGCTAAAAGTTGCACGTTCATTGCCTGCTGATTGGCAACATCCAACAGTTAACTTCATGTGACCGAAGCACTTAAAGTACTTGAAGTACTTTGTGTGGTTTGTTTACCTGGGATGCGTTCACTGTCAGAGCTCTCCACAACCACACTGCAATTGAGCTCATAAGAAACAAAATCATCCGAATCTGAATCCTGTTCATTTTGTGAGATTTTTTGAAACACATTCCGAATCCTTTGACATATGAATTTGGACAGGGAGCCGTACTATATCAGTACCAGAACGCAGGTTATAGTGCCGTTTGTCAACCTCTGCCATTATACACACCACATAAAACTGTCTAAAGTAAATAAAATAGTTAAAAACGTAAAACTACTTAAAGTTACACTAGAAGTTGCATGCATTCCTCTTTGAAATTTTTGATGTTCTCATGTGCCCCCAACTTCAAAACGGAAGAATTAAGAGAGTTCACAGGGGATGACCAATGGGTGACCAATCAGAAATGGCTACATGTGCATGGTGAAAAGTAAAATATTTAAAATAGCATCAGAGATGCCCGTACCCCACAGCCTGGAGAAAGATTGGGATACTTTAAGACCAGTGTCAATGTCCAAATAATGTTTAAGTAGAGAAAATAACATCTAAGAGAATGAAAGTATTAAAACAGGACAATTCAGTTAGCTGAAAATTATGAAGCTTTAAGACTTCCCCATTTTGATATTCATTTGTATGGTCGAATTATGGTTTGCAAGTTTTGAATATTATCCATACATACAGATGTGGTAACACATGCTTTTGTGTGGGGTTCGGGCAAAACCTGTGGCTCACTTGATACAATACCATCTGTTACAATGGGAAGTTGCAAAAGCAAAACAGTTAATGAATTCTAATATGACTTTAACAGAGCTTAATCTACATTACAAGACACCCAAAGGTGCAACAACCAAGATTCAAGTAAAATATATAAGATAAATATAAGAGAGATAAAATAGTATTAGATATCCCTGTAGAGAGATAAAAAGCATCAGATATGCAATATCAAAGGACAAATCCAGGTCACACCATGACGTTACACACATATAACACCCAACCAATGTCCCTACCAAATATCAACTTCTAACCACCTTATGGTTTCCGAAATATAGCCCAGACAAGGCATTATAGGTCAAGGTCACTATGGCAAGGTCAAAGGTTAAATCAAGGTCACACCATGACGTTGCACACCTACACACCCTAGCCAATGTCCCTACCAAGAATCAACTTCCTACACCTTACGGGTTTCGAGATATAGCCCGGACAAGATTTCATAGGTCAAGGTCACTATGGCAAGGTCAAAGATCAAATCAAGGTCACACCATGACGTTGCACAACTACACCCCCTAACCAATGTCCCTACCAAGAATCAACTTCCTACACCTTACAGTTTCCGAGATATAGCCCGGACAAGATTTTATAGGTCAAGGTCACTATGGCAAGGTCATATCAAGGTCACACCATGACGTTGCACACCTACACCCCTAACCAATGTCCCTACCAAGTATCAACTTCCTACACCTTACAGTTTCAGAGATATAGCCCGGACAAGATTTTATAGGTCAAGGTCACTACGGAAAGGTCAAATCAAGGTCACACCATGACGTTGCACACCTACACCCCCTTACCAATGTCTCTATCAAGTATCAACTTCCTACACCTTACGGTTTCTGAGATATAGCCCGGACAAGATTTTATGGGTCAAGGTCACTACAGAAAGGTCAAAGGTCAAATCAAGGTCAAACTATGAGGTTGCACACCTGCACACCCTAACCAATGTCCCTACCAAGTATCAACTTCCTGCACATTACGGTTTCAGAGATATAACCCAGACAAGATTTTCAAACTAAAGGTCACTATGGCAAGGTCAAAGGTCAAATCAAGGTCAGACCATGACCTTGCATACCTACAGCCCCTAACCAATGTCCCTACTAAGTATCAACTTCCTACACCTTATGGTTTCTGAGATACAGGCCTGACAAACTTCTTCCCGACGCCCGCCCGACCGCCCGACCACCTGCCCGCCCATCCAGACACCATGGGTGAGAACAATACGCCCAACAGCCTTTAAGGGCTGTGGGGTAAAAAGTAGCAACCAACTTCCCAAGAACTGACTTAGCTAACACCCTCATGTGGCCCAGAACAATCATCACAGTGTGCTTAGTACTGAAGTCGTGGTTTAATGGCTTTGCAGCGAATACTTTTTCAGTACTGATAGTGTTACCTTTGTATATATTATTATATCTGTACTACTTGTTGATCAACGACCTACGACCACCCCTAATGATTTTTTTTCATCCATTACCAGCTTTTATATAAGTGCTGGTTGTAGTTGAAAATATACCATATTCCCCGAACCCCAACCCAAGGCAATAAAAGTTTTGGGATAAATAATTTATTGTACACATGATTATACAGACTACTAAAAGATTGTTAACTGTAATTTTAGCATAATGCATTCAAATATAGTTATATGTTAATCAAGGAATGAATATAAAACAGCATAAAACATTTAATATATATACCATGAATAAAAGGTCATAAGGTCATATGCCAAGGTCACAGCATAACAACACCACAGTTCAAGGTCAACCTGAAGGTCAAAGATTACCAGCAGTGAACTTGACATAATAAAGATCATTGAAAGAAAATGCAACACCCACAAGCTGTTGCTACAAGTTGCCACCCCCAGATGGAAATGTCACAATCAAAGCAGGTCACAGAAGTCAAAACTCTGCAAATTTGCAAGGAGAGGTTAAAGCCAGAGACCCCAAACACCCAGTAGAGGTAGCTAGGCAGAAATATGGGCATAGAAAGAGGTAGAAACAGAGGAAGCAACAGAGGGAGGAAGCTGGATGTAACGGCACTGGAAGACCATGCCCCCTGTACCTGGATGTCCTGTACAGGCACCCCATGTCTGAAGGCCCAGATGCCCCCCCCCCCCTCCACGCCTGAAATCATGGAATGTCAACACTTTAGGTAAAGACAACATATGACAAACTGGAGACAAATGCTTCCTGGTAACAGAGTCCATCAAAGGGACTTAACTAGCAGGTCTACAAACCTGAAATAAAGGAAGATCTTGATCTTTTTTTATATTTTATTAATATTTTTGGTTGCATACATTGAACAGTTACAACTGTAAAATACATAATACAATTTTTAACACAGAAAGGAGCAGTATTAAATCATTACAGAAAAAGTAGATTGTTAATGATAACACATACAACTTACATTACTACAAGATTATAAGACAACAAACAGATTAGCATATTTTAAATTAATTTAATGCTATGATGATATTTCAAGGTATATAAAAAGCAGTTAAAACAATTCTCTGTCATTTTTTTACATTTGTAAATAAAGTATTTTCCAATTAATATTATATAATTAACTGGAAAATAAAAGTGATTGGTATTTACACCAAGTAGTACTTCTAAAGCAGTAAACTTAATTCGTATTTGAAATTTGCTGAATAACCAATTTTCAACTTGGTCCCAAAAGTGCTTTACAAAATGACAATAGAAAAAATAATATTCAAGATTGTCAGTCCCCCCAATGACCCCCCAAAGACAGTCAGACAACAGACAGAGGGTAATAATATTTAACATACAATAACAAGTAATATGGTATACAGTTACTAAAGCTACAGTCTTTTTACATGCCCATGAAGATACACAAGTGTTAAACATTCACGTTAGATTAAGGTTTACTATAAGAACTATGATTTCATACATGATATCTTTCCACAAAAATATGAATACATAAGATCAACACAGAACTGATCCAAAAATACATGATAATTTGGAATTACATATGTGAAAATATCTAACCATGAATATAAATACGTCAGACAAATACATAATCCACATTTGATAAATACATGATCCAAAATGAATACATGATCATTTCTGGAATTACATATGTTAAAATAAATTACCAAATGTAATCTGAATCAATAGAATCACTAAAGTTTTATGTTACATACCCGAGAGGGATGAATTTACACCTAAGAGGAACCCAGATCACCCAAGTAGACTGAACTCAAAAAGTACCCAAAAACACTAACTACTCAGGGTGACCCAGGTAGATTCATGATAAATAATATGAATGTATAGACAATTTTTTTGAAGAGGAGTACATTATATGACAGAAAAATTATTTAAGGGGACATTATTAAACTACCTCAAATCCAAACAAGCATCATAGCAATATGTGCAGGAATATTTTTACATAGAGTACAGGCGGGAAAAAATAGTTGCTACTTGAGAAGCATTGTCTGGATTCGAATGTATGTAAGACCAGACACAGTCTGAAGACCAGACTGTCCCTCTTCAACTTGATTTGTTGAAGAGGGACATGGCTGGAAAAAGCTAATGAAGCTCCAGATTTTCGAAAAGAGTGAAAAGTAAAATAATGAGGTGGGTAGCCTAACTTAGTATTCAGATAGGTCAGAGTCTTCCTGACCTTAGAATCGATGAGAACTTTCCAGCCTGAAGGGTATTTATATTGGAATAATGGTTGATTTTTCACAGGGAAGTACATGGTTAATAGCTTTTTCATTGCTTTAATGGGACAGATTTTAGCTTTACCTCAGCCAGGCAATGAAATAATTTTACTTTGTCACGAGACTGAATGGTTTTTGACCATTTTAACGGGACTTTTAGGATATTACCCTGGAAAAAAAATGTCACCTGCAGATAAATGCCTGGTAAAGTCATAGGAATCAAAGGAGTAAGGGCAGAGGTTTGAGAGGCGAAAAAACCCAAAAGAAGGCCATGAGGAATAATGCTTTGAAGACTTGGCCCATGTATAATTCATCACAGTGAGCCACCAGGGGATATAGGTCTTCAATGCTGATGATATTGCACCTAGAGATTTTAAGGGGTCTATTTATTCTGAGGGACTTAACATAGTAATAGATTCTTCTACTTTCTAGACATTTAGTAGGAAGACCATAAACTACGAATTTGGCTTTAATAGCAGACACATAGTTGCTCAACATGTTAGGAGAAACACCATTTTCATTTAAACATTCTAAAAATGCAAGCAAAACTTTTACGTTGACACTTGACATCAAAATACCCATGTGACAACAGAAGGCCAGGAAAACCCTGAACATTGAGGCGTAGGCAGCCTGTGTACTTGGCCTGAAGGCAGAATTCAATCTTGACAACGCTTTCTCTGTCAGACCTTTTATTCTGTAGTGACCTACAACAAAGTATAGCATCAGTTAAATATCATTATTAAGGTCAAGGTGACCTAATGACACATGTTGCCATTGGGCATTGGGAACCAGACTATGCAATTTTTTATCACTATCTACACACTGAGTCCATCTGGACAATAAATCAGCTGTTACATTAGTTTTACCAGCAATATGTACAAACTGAAAGTCTATATCATAACTTGCAGACAACAACCATATGTTCCTGGCACAGGCAGCCATATAAGGGTCTTTGGTCCTGCCTGATTGCAACACACGTACAACAGCCATGTTGTCACAAAAAATCTTTACTCTTTTCCTCTTCCAGTATACCCCAAGCAGTTTAACAGCAACCAGTATGTTGATCATTTCCAAATGAACAATGTCTAGGTTTTGGTACCCTAGGGGGATGGGGAGATGGTACACCAAGTTGTTGAAGACCCCTCCTAACCCTTGTAAACATGCATCAAGATGCACTTGAAAATCAACTGGTTTATGGTCATAAAGGGAGACGCCATTAAACTTTGGGAGAAAAGTTTGAAGCCATCTGAGGTCTCTGTGAAAATTATGGTGAAGAGTGATACGAGTATGACCATGAGCATTTCTGAGGACTTGCAACATATGGTTTAGGAATATCCTAGCGGGTTTTACACACTTATGAATGTACAAGAGATTTCCTAGCAGGGACTGAAGTTGTCTTTTTGTACATTGTTTTTTCCCAGTCCATTCATGAACCATTTCACTCATTTTTTGTAATTTTTCCTCAGGGATGGAGACAGATCCTGCCACAGTGTCAATATCAATGCCCAGGCAAGTGACCTTAGTACTGGGAGGTACTAGTTTTTTACTGCTGATAGTGAGACCCAGACGACCCAGTAGTTGGTACAGAAAGTCATAGAAAGCCCTAGCTTCAGACGGGACGCCAAACCCCACATAATCATCAATGTACCCCACTATTTTGTGGCCATTCTGACGCATGATATAACGCACAGCATCACTGCAACGCTAAAAAATCTGGGAACCATGTTTTGTCCCAAAAGGTACGCAAGTATCGACGTAAACTTGACGCCAGGAGAGCCCTAGAAGGTCATAATCCAATGGATCCACTTTTATGTGTCTAAACGCTCTTGAGATGTCTATTTTGTATAAGCGACAACCTTTTCCTAAGATTTTTAACTGATCAATGATGTGGTCAATTGTGGGGAGGGTGAGAAGAAAATCACTGCCTAAGTATGAGGTTTTGTCGATACCTGCATTGACAGATTGACCTAAAGGCCAACTGAGGTCAACAATGACCCTATGATTGTCAGAATAAGGTTTTTCTCTGGTTAAGAATGGTAAAATGTGACCTCCAGGGCAAGGGTGATGATCAAAAGGGCCAACAATAGCTTTAAACTGTAATTCTTCAGTCAGATAAGCCTCAATGTCCCCAGGATACTCAATAGCTGACTTGTGATTCGAACCCTCCCACTGTAGGGGTGAACCCCTATTAAAATCCAATGGAAACCCAAAATATAACAGGTCAATGAGCTGGGAGTCCCAATAACCGACCAATTCTTTTTTCCATTCATCTAGATTCAGTTGAGAGTCGACTTTCAGTCTTGCACCCAAATAGTTGGGTTTGTTGTACTGTTTAACAATTTTATGAGCAGTGATGGGACAATAATTTTCCATGTTATTGATTTCAGTACTGCCTGACAAACAGAAATCACTCAGTGGAATAAAACCAAAGTTGAAATCAGTTTGACTTTTCCAGAGCTCATGTGTTATTACATTACAAGGCGGGACTGATTTACATTCATAACAAGATTTTATCAGTATAGAACTAAAATACTTATCATCAAGTCCGTTGATGTCAAACACCTTCATGTTATCATTATCTCTAGCAGTAACACATGTTTCTTCATGCACAGCATTTTTACTATGATCATATGCAGTGTTTACAATGCGTGGTTCAGTATTGGGTTCACTATGCTTGTCAATATTACTGCCACAGCGAGGCCATGAATGTGTGTTAAACAAGTAAGTCTTTCCAAAGGCGCAGCCCTTGACTGCATCAGCATAAGATCTACCATCATCGAGAGCAATACTTGCATGACTGCTTGAGGAGACGCCACCATCTTGGGCAAAACTGCTAATTACAGTGGCCTTATGCTTATTATGACTGTCTTGACACAAACTCATTACTCTTTGCTTTGGCATGCATAGGAGAGCCTCAACCTCTGAAGATGTGAACCCAGAATTTGTCACATATCTAGTGTTATATTTTGTTTTGACTGTAGGCACCCCCACATTTGCAGTACTGTTTATACTTTTTCGTACACAAGTAGCAAGATCATTAGATTTATAGCTGCCACTGAGAGCTAGATTCTCAGTGCAGCTTTTTACTCGTTTTTTGAACTCTTTTTTGCTCTGCAATCTTTTTCAGAATGGTTAAGTTGCTTACCATTTTCTAAACAATGAGCACATATGTGCCTGTGAAGTCTACCATTAGTCTCATGATCTTTACTATGACTACATGTACCTGACTGAAAAAACCAGGGACACTTGTTGCCAGAATCATTACTTCTACCAAAAAACCTTGAAGTTGTGACATGTTTTTGAGCATGAGCCCTTCTTATATGGTCAATTCGACCAGTATCACTCCAAGTTACAGCCCCCCTTTCCATTTCACATAATAAAACGGCATGTGAAGCTTTAGCCCCCTGCCAACTGAAATCAGTGGTGTCGTCCATCAAATCAGAAAGATAGGTGAGCATGATCTCCCTAGTTTTTTGAAATTTTTCATGCAGAATGTTTCTGGCAAAACCCTGGACCCATTGTGACCATGTAAGCTGGTCATTTGACAACCTTTATTTAGTAGTACCACCTAATATAGAATCATGGGGCCAAGCTACTTTTTTACTCACAATACAATCAACATTGCCCCCTCTTTTTGACTTTAACTTCTGTTTTTGATTACCTTGAACAAAAGAACATTCTTCCAGCTCACGTAGTCTGGAATCTACTTGTTGTTGAATGTCTTTACTTGAGTTTAACATACTCAGATTAGGCACCAAAGATTCATCAGAAGAAGAGTCACCTTCTTAAACAGGTGATGATTTACTGCCAAAGAAAGACTACTTATCTTTTTCTGTTTCGCAGAATGTTGTTTCACTTGAGCTACTTCATCTTCCATGTGATCAAGCCTTGAATTGACCCTTTCCAGCTGTTCCAAGATCTTTGTCTGCACATCTGATGCCTTTTCAGAGCTCTGACACTTGACAGATGACACTGGAGTTGAACTGTAACCTTGCACTTCGTCCACATCATCAGCCAGTAAATATTTACATTTCTTCCCAGTTGGTGGGACATGCCTCCCAAGACACTTACTGCATTTTGATTTGGTACTTGGCATTTTCAAGCCCTTTTAATTTATAGTCAATGTCCTAAGAATCTGGAAATATAAAGAGGAACCGTGCGCTGTATAAACTAACTTATGCCTGCTTTAACTCGAGGTAAAATGTGAATAAATATCAAATCTCAGCCAACATGGCATGCAAGAACAATAAGGTTAGACCGTCCCTCATGTGGCAGAAAAACAGGCTTAAGGTTGTCTATACAGCGCTCAGGTAGTCAAGAATCCACTGGGTTCAAGACTAGAAACAGCAGATGCAGTTCAAACACAAGTCCACTATCGTTTCTGGCTCCAGAAATTTTATGACCACAACTGAGCACAAGCACCCTAGCATCATTAGCCCAGCCAACCAGGGGCCAGGACACAATTTCCTAGAATTGACTTCTACTTGACCTCATGAATATTCACGAGAGAATTCCCGCCTTTGGCACTTTTCCAAAGACCCCCAATAATTTAAAACCAAATCAGATCATCACCAGGGATATGGTAATTACTAAGACATGACTCTCTAGTCTGGAACCCGACCTAGACCAAGAGGAGGGCCAGAGGGACTGACACCTCGAGTGCCTAGACACTCAGGAAGACAGTGTTAGAGCATAGACTGCAATCTGGTGGATCTTTAATCTTCCATATATATAATTTATGATTGAGGTTGAAAAATCTATGAATTATTTTAAGCTGTAAATTTATTAAGTACGAGTTTGAAACCAATTTGGATGGTAGAAGATAAATTTATTTCCAGTCATTCATTTCTAAGAAAGGGTAGTACTCTACCCATTTGTGTTGACTTGTGGGAGTATTATACAAAGCTTTTAAATAGTGCATATATACCTGTTTATTATTAACTTTACAAAAGTTTGTAAGGCATAAATTTGGAATTGAATTATCAACTAAGCTGGTTTTGGGGAGATTTCTAATTTTGGATTGTATGATACTACTGAATTTTTTATATTTCATATCTGGAATTTGCTTTCCAAGTTTTTGCTCTAAGTTTAATTTATCAATCAAAGTCTTATCACTATTTATAATATCTTTGACTTTTAAAATCCCAAGATCTTTCCAATCTGAATATTCAGTAGAAATATCCTTATTGTCTATTGTGATAAGGTCATTGTTATAAAGAGGCTCTTCCAAAAGATCGTCAAAGGTTTTTGGTTCAGCTGTTATAAAATTTTACCAAACAGAAAGTAGATAAGCATAAAAGGTGCTTAAAGGTTTCTCTTTGGTAGAAGGGGCGGTAGAGGCTGAGCCTTTTATCCCTTTCAGCCCTTTTTGTGATGGCAGACGCTGCTGGTGGAGTTTCTGGAAGAGTTTGAACCTCTTGATTTGGTTGCTGAGGGGCCTCAACGACCTGACTGGGTTGGGCCTGTACAGATGGATGTGTTGCTTGATTATCCGAAGGAGTGGTTGAGAACCTCTTAAACATTAGCTCCATTGAGGAGACCAGGAACTGTTGAAGACCAGACAGTAGTTGTGAAGATAAGTCCTGGATTTGTTTCTGGTTTTGTTGAGATAGGTTCTCCATTACTTGCATATTTTGCTGTTCAAAATGTGCTTTGAGCATTTGTGTGTGTGGAGTAGGTGGAGGCACAAGCCTCTGTGGGTCCGGAGGTGAAGCAAACATTTGGTCCTGGTTAGCCAAAGGTTTGACCGGTGCCGTTGTCTTGAAAAAGACTGCAGAAGATGTTGAAACTGGAACAGTCTGGAAGGCTGCGGACCTTGGTGGTGGGATAGTAGGCTGTACAAACTTTAGTCCACCAGGAGATGAAACCGGCTGTAGTGGAGACAGATCAGTCGGTGCAGATACTCCGGTCGGAAAGGTATATCCGGTAGTGCCGGTGTTGAGATCCAAGATTAAATGGTCAATTTCACTGGACTCTGGCTCTCCCTCATTATCTGGCTCCGGGTCAGCATTTAGATTCTTGGAGGCACGCTTTGCACTTCTTTCTTGAAAGACAGTTCTGAGTTAATTCCATTCAACCTCTGTAAGGGAGGAACAAGATGAACACGCCACCAGGGGCACCTGAGGCACAGGGGTCTTCCCCTTTGCAGTGCAGCCTGCAACTATAGCACCTTAACTGTTTGTTAAATGTGGGCATCCAGTGTCCACATTTCCCTCTCTTTTGATAAGGAGTGCCTACCATGCTAAAAATTTAAGTGTCACTGTGTAGGACAGACACACAAGTTATCTCACTAAAAAGTTATCAAAGTTGTCTATGCACAATGGTGAGATAAATGTATAAAATTTGAAGTGAATATCCTCTTAGAACTGAATGAAAAACTATCACAAAGTGAGAGCTAAATACAAGCCAACTAACAAGATGCCTACCAATGGAAAGAAGGAAGAATCACGTGATCTGCTGCACAGTCATCATATAACCGGTTATTTCCTACACCGGTTACCGATGTCTCCGGTGAAATAAGCCAGCTCCAGGGAGACCTCTCCCCGCTTTCAGCTGGGAAAGTTTCCAACTTTTAACCTGTTAGATGCTTTAACCGGTGCTCAACGGAATAGCACTCTGTTTCAATGGGTAAGTACATTGTAGCGTAATAAAATGTCCCTGGGTGTTTGACAAGTTACCGGGAGAATCTCTGCTTCATAACATAAACAGGGAGGGGGGCAATGGTGGCAGAGTGGTGACACACTCCACACTGGTTCCTGGCCTATGCTCAAGTGGGAAAGCTGGTTGTTGTTTGCCGTTGGTCGGCAGTTTACAGTACAGAACCTTGATCAATTGTATGTTCCTGGTTTCTGCCCATAAAACTACCTGTCGTGGCATGACCTATACAAGGTGTTGAAAGCGACGTTAAAGCCTGCATAAATAAATAATATGTTACATAAACAGTGCATGCAAGTACGCCAAACTAACCACCTCGGTGGTGGAAACCTCCAATGCCAATATATATCTGTCAGGGCAGACCCACAGTGTGGCCACTCCCCCCCCCCCCCCCCCCCCACCCCACCCCCACCCCCCACCCCCACCACCACCACAGAGGTGACATCTTGTAATAAGATGCTAAACTTGCTATCCCACTAGGCCGCCAAAGATTATCTAACCTGAAGAAACTATTGAGGTCCTCAGTGGCCTAGTGGTTAGCAAGTTTGGCATCTAATCATAGGCTGTCACCTCTGTGGGTTCGAGTCCCACAAGTGTCAATCCTGAGGACCTGTCCCAATATGACCCTGGCTGTTGAACGGGACGTAAAACCCCAACTTTGAAGAAACTATTGTGTACCTTTCAATTAACTCTGTCAATATTTATATGCATAAATAATGGATATTTAACAGAGGATGAATAGATCTTCAAGAAAGTCCTTTGCTAAATAAATATTAAACCCAATTTGCTGGTTTCTTTGGCTTCCAGGGTGATGTGAACACAAAAGGCATGACGTTAAGACACAAAAAGTCATTTCTTTTAAAAGTGGCAAAACTGAAAATATTTTATTCACAATAAATTATCTGTCTCTGTAAATCTAACACATTGTGATTTCAAAATAAAAGAAATGTGGTTTACGTATATTCTGGTTGTACAGGCATTTCAACCTAAATCGTTTATGGTCTGATGCTTATGAATTAATTAGTGCACACAGATCAGTTCTTGATGTTTGGATTTGCTTTGTCACACTAGAGATGAATCAATAAATAGTTCTCCAGTACATTCGCAAAAGTTGGATAAGTATTTATATGCTAGAATAATAGCCTTCCAATAATTTGGGTATCCTTGACAAATATGGGGCGACACTTTTGTGTTTATATTTGATAAACACAGTCATATATGTTTTGACACTGCTAATTTCAGTATTATAATATATATATATAGGATATCACTTTAAGTTCACCAGTGTGCAGAATTATCAGAATGTCTTTATGTACTGGTAAGTGACTTCTGTTCTTGTAAAGTTTGATGTATGGGTATAAGATGCTTGTACATATATGTTTCAAGTAACATCATAAAAGCTAGAGGGGTTGAAAAATACCAAAATTTCTAAGACTTGATTTTTCATGTGGCACTGTTATCAATGTTATAAATTGGTATTATCACTAGATCCTTCTATTATAGGAATAAAAGACATATTCGATTGCTTTATGATGGTTTTAAACTATCGATTGGCTGAATATTAAAGTCACGAAGCCTGAAGGGCTGAGTGCTTTAATGCAGCCGATATTCTAAAATGGTTTCATTAATATTTGGTCAAAATGAAGGGATAAATCTTGCACAAAAATCAGAACAAATCCATGTTGGCTGTTCCATCAATGAAACATACGTGGTGATATCTTGGGTAAAAATTAAGTATTTCTTGCTACTCTATTTTCATAGATATTGTCGAAATATATGGAGAGATTGTCATTGTAGATGTTTTCAATTTGTTGGAAGCTTTAAAATGATATGTCATTTGTTAAAATCAAGTAAGAAATGACAATCTTATGAATATTTAACCACTTATTTTACCGCGAGTTGTTTGTTTACATTTGTATGCGAAGGGACGTTGTATGTAGAATTCAACAGCGTTACTGTATTTGCCGTCCTGCATACGCGATTTCTGAACTGCTCAAAAGACGTGTCCAAGGTCATTGCACAGCCTACCATTTTAGAATATTACATACATATTACTTAAAACTATGTTATATGGTGTCAGTACTCGACTTTCAGTACTTTGATGCAATGACTTACATGTGTCATGTATGGTTTTGTTAAAGATTTTTTTGCTGGATCTTTTTCCACTGTGAAGCTCATAGCGCTGTTTTTCCTGCTACAAAGGGGCCACAGTTATACAGTGGTAACACACTCGCTTCCTACCTCTGAGATCGGCGGTTCAAACCCCTCCCCCTAAGTTGGAAAGTTGGTAGTTTCTACCAATGGTCAACAGTTTACAGTACAGTACTTTGACCAACTGTATGTACTGGTTTCCTTTGTCCATAAAACTACCTGTTGTGAACTTTTGTAGTGTTGAAAGCGATGTTAAAACCCAAGGAAATAGATAAATTTCCTGCTACAAAATGTTCAAGTACAAAATATATATATACTGTAATTTAACTGACCAACCAATGAAAAGCAACTACCAGCTTTCCCGCAAAAGATCAGGTCCCGATTTAAACTTTGATCTTGGAGGTGGGTGGAAAGTGTGTCTCCACCCCACTAGCGTGGTCCCCTACCAGGGTGGTGCAATACACTCAACATATCCTTCAATATGCTAGAACTAGGAGGGGATACAGGAGCTTGCTCCGAATCCTCCACAGGTTGCATGTTCCATTTCATATAAATGTTTTGTTAAATGCTGATAAACGGAGTAAACAATAATATGCAATATTATCCTTGACTTTTAACATATTTTTATTCTAATTCATATGTTTTGTTTCAGTGCAGAACGCCCTCAGATACTTGGTACTGAAGACTAATTACAATCTGAGTGAATGATTTTGCTGCAAAATTTTGTAGTTAACAATTCACAAACATCACTCACTTAATTGCACAATGTTAAAGTACTTGACCTTTGGAAAAAACGCCAAAGCATGGTTTGAGTTAAAACTATCCATGAAATAAATAAATTAGCTTAATATTTGAATATTGCTAGCAGGATCAAACTTTTGATGTTTAAAATTCGTACTTTTGACAGCCAAAACTATATATGCCATTTCTCAAGTTACAAATATGAAGTTAATATATACTAAAATTCCTCAAAGAAAATTATTTTGAACAACATACTTACTCCTAATTAAACAAGACATTTCTTTCATATATTGGTGTTCAAAACCACTGAAATACTACAGCAGGTTTTTCACACACTGTAATATAAATATCTGTACAAAGTATTAAGAAATAAAAAAGTGCTGAGGACCTATCCAATATCACCCTAGCTGTTCATGCAAAATGCCACATTTGACTCATTATTTTTATTGCTTGCAGCATCTGCTTCAATGCAAACAACACAAGACTGCAGATACAACAATGCAATGAATTAGTACAAGCTCTGCATCAAACCAGCTGGTTTCACACAATGATGGCCTGTCCTGAGGTCTTGCTCAAAGGGACATAAACACATTACATTACTCCCCTGTAAAAACCTTACTTGTTGTATCAGTCCCCACCCCAAGACAGTAAAACACAAGGTTGAGGGCACTTTGTTTGATACATATAACAAGGTAAATATAGTTTCTAACTAAAATTTCTATACAAGTCATATAATATATAAAGATTCGACAAAATATGTATGTAAAGTCAACAGTTAAAGATTACTAAGATTACTTGTTAAGCTCATGATCAATAAATTTAAGTCAATGTCAATTAAAGTCATTGTCCATATAGATCATGAAAATTTACAAAATAAAATAGTTACATTAAGTCAGATATTTTAACACCCTAAAGGTCTGAAAACCGCCAGCAAGAGGGTTGACCTTGAGAAAGGTCACAAGCCAGAATTGAGCTGTAAAGGTCAAAGTTTAAATTAAGAATGACCTCTGAATCTGAGGTTGTGATTGAACACTAAGTGATTTAGGTGATTTAGGTGATTTAGTAATTAATTTAAGGTCACCCTAAAGCTGGAGGCAATAAAACCTAGCGGTTTACACTCAAACTTTATACAGGTAGTGCACATTTGAAGGCCCTCAACCCCAACAGTAGGGACTCTTGTACATTTATAGCAGCAGCAATAGAAAAGGCCAAACTTTCATCAGCAGAGTGGTCAGCCTGAATATAACGCCGCACACATTCAGAAGACCATGTGCCATGTCGCTTTATGTGCTGTATGATCTTCTGAATGAGTGAAAGGTGAAAAAAATGTGGATTCAAACCCAGCGTCATATTTTTGTCTTTCAGACACTACCTAATTTTAGTATCTGTGAGGGTTTGCCAACCTAGAGCACTGTGAACCTGGAACTCTGAGGTTGTTGCTGACATTGGGTATAAAGCAGACAGGGCCTTAAGGGCCCTGAAAAGACAAATCAACTGGTTTTTGATTTATTTATTTGGGGTTTTACGTCGCTTTCAACACTGTACAGGTCATATCACGACGGGTAGTTGGAAGGGCAGAGGAAACCAGTACATAGAGTTCGCTAGGGTTCTGTACTGTAAACTGCCGACCAACGGCAAGCAACTACCAGCTTTCCCACATAAGGCCTTGACGGGGATCGAACCCCGGCCTCAGAGGTGGGAGGCGAGAGTGTTACCACTCTGCCACCGTGGCCCCAACTGGTTTTTGAGTTTTGGAAGATAAATTACTTGCACAGTATCTCTATTTTGCATTGTCTTGGACCATTTTATCAATTTGTGAGAGAACAGATCATGACCAGTTAAATGACATGAAAGGGTCAAAGAGCTCAGGGAATGGGGGACCAGATTAGATAGCCTGAAGACCAAAAAAGACAGTTAAAAAGACAGCTCTCAGGACTTGGGCACATTTGAACCCATCACACGCCAAGGACATCTGTTCAAGCATAGGTAAATCAATAATCTTACGAGAAACAAGGGTCAGAGGTCTGTTAATTCTGACAGACTTTTGGAATAATTTAATTTTGGGGTGATCAAATTAATGATAAGGAAGATCATACAATACAAATGAGGCCTTTATGGCCAACAGATAATTTGCAAGCATACTATAAGCACAATCATTACTAACAAGACATTCAAGAAATGACAATATAACTTTCACATTGACACTTTCACGAGCCACTTCCATGTAGATACAGAACGCCAGGAACACCTTGAACATTCTTGGATAGGCCTGCTTGGTCTTCGATCTATAAACAGCCTCAGTTCTAGAAGCTGCCTTTTCTGATAAAGCTTGTAATGCCGTACTTCCTACAACAAAGTATAGTATGCTGTTAGTATTTGCTATATACATTATAAGGCCCCTCCAAGGGAATATCACATTTCAAGAACTGCGACAAGGTTGACACACTCCAGGCCCCTGTCAATAATGACAATGCATTATTATGTTACAATTCTGGATCAATTTCTAATAACCTTCTATTAACTGGGATCCACACTGGATCCTGTACATACAAATGTAATTCATTGACATCACTACCTGTCCAACGGGACAACAAGTCAGTCACCCTGTTGTCCAGCCCTCTGATATGGAGATAATGTACATCAATGTCTGCTAATGCACAAACATACCAAATATTCTGAGCACAGGCCCCCAGATAAGGGTCTTTGGTCCTAACTGACCTCAATACTGAGACCACCGCCTGATTGTCACATTTAATTATTATTTTCCTGCCAGCCCATTGTGTCTCAAATAACTTGACTGCTAGCAATATGTTCACCATTTCTAACTGCACTATGGACCAGTTCATGAAACCCTGGGGTATAGAGAGGTGGTATACAAAATTGCACCAACACCCTCCAGGGCCAGGCATCCAGTTCCAATGTGTAATCAGTGGGCCTATGGTCATATAAGGAGATCCCATTGCAAAATGGTAGAAATTTTGAAAACCACCTAACGTCACATCTGAAGTCAGGGGTCAAGTGAATTTTTGACTAGCATGACCAGACCTAAGCAAAGCCAACATCCTGTTCAAAAATACCCTGGCTGGCTTCACACATTTGTGAACATATAGAAGCAAACCTAGAAGTGATTGCAATTAGTATTTCGTACATGTCTCTTTGGTCAGCTATTGACGCACAGTGTTGGTTATTTTATGCAATTTTTCTGGGGGAATGGACACAGTTCCATCTCCTGTGTTAATTAGAACACCCAAGCACACAACCTTTGTCCTGGGAGGTACTAACTTGCTATCACTGATGGTAAGACCTAGATCATTCATAAGTTTAAACAGTGACACAAATGACGCATGCATGATGCCCGGAATGCCCATCCAGATATAGTCATCTATATAATTGATGACGCAAAAGCCAATCTGACACATGATGTAACGCATGGCGTCGCATTGAAAATCTGGCTTCCGTGACGTGTCTTGAATGGCAAACAAGTATCCACGTAGGCGTTACACCACTGGAGCCCTAGTAGATCATATTCCCCTGGATCAATGTGCACATGGTGAAATGCCCTACTGACATCAATCTTATACAACAGGGACCCCCACCTAAACACTTTAGCTCAGCAGTAATGACGTCCACAGTAGGGAAGGACAAAATGACTACCTGAGTAAGTATCTTTGTCAATGCCTGAATTAACTGAAGCCCCCAGGGGCCAGCTTAGGTCTATGATTACCCTGCGTCTATCTGAATTGGGTTTGTTTCTAGTCATGAAAGGAGAAGTGTGTGCATTTTTGATGGGATTTTTAGCAAATGGACTCAATATTGCACCATAACTACTCTCTTCCTGTATATAAGTGTCAAAATCTTTGGAAAACATAATGGCAGAAGAATGGTTACCTCCCTCACAATGCAAAGGACAATTTCTGTTAAAATCTAACGGAAATCCGAATCTGAGCAGCTAGAACAGCTGCTGATCCCAATAATATTTTAACAAATCGCGCCACATTTCTACCTTCAGCTGCGATATCACAGGTATGCGAGCCTGGAGAAAATTTGGCTTTTTCATATTTTTGACTATTTCATGAACCTCAATAAGCGAACCTGTTTTGGCAGCATTGGTCTGCAAAATACTTGGCATTAATTGTTCACCCAATGGTATGAAGCCAAAATGGAAATCCGACTGCTCACGCCATTTTTGAAAGATCTGACATTCAGAACCATCACAAGGTATTTGATCATCAAACTGATTGAAATGCATGATACTATTCACAAACTTTTCCTCCACTCCTGCATTTATGTCATCAATTCGTTTGTGGTTTGTCTAGAATTCACTAATGTTGCGCTCAGATTGAGGTGATTGTCCGGATCTGAAGCTATGGAATCAACTACAGGTGTTATATTTTTGTGAAGTTAGTGAGAATTGAAAATCAAACCACGACCATTGGGAGTTAATAATACATTCGTTTTCCCCAATATTTGGTTTAAACCACAACCTTGGACAGAGTGTCCACTCACCTCAACACTAGTTTGCTCCACCTCTATGGATTAACTCTTTCTCACATTATGAGAATCTCCTGACATAACTTTACCTTGGCATTGCATCACCTCTCCAGACTTACCATATCTCACATTACATATTTGCCCGAGCTCACCTTAGCATTGACTTGCTCCAAGTTCGCATCTATCACAGTGTGAGTTTCAACCAAGCTCACCTCATCACTGCCTTACTCCACCCCTGTGGATTTATCATCTCTCACGTTAAGAAGTTTTGAGCTTACCTCAGTACTGCTTTGCTCCACCTTGGTAGATTTACCATCTCTCACATTATGAAATGTTTCCGATGCCATGGAGTAGGCAACAGGGAGGCTGCAATTGAGCTAAACACCAACTTTTGAACCATTGACAACATGTTTATCACTGGAATGCTGCTTCTCAAATAAGCAGGTATTGACACTTTTGCCAAAAACACGAGTTTTGACAACATTTCTTGTACAAATGACACCATTTTTACCTTTTCTGACCAAGGCGGCCACAATAACCTTTGGTTGAACACTAGAATTGTAAAAGAATCTAGTTGCATATGAACCAACAGTGACACTTTTAACACCAGTAAGGGGCCACAGTGGCAGAGTGGTAACACTCTCGCCTCCCACCTCTGAGGCCGGGGTTCGATTCCCGGCACGGCCTCAAGTGGGAAAGCTGGTAGTTGCTTGCCGTTGGTCGGCAGTTTACAGTACAGAACCCCAACGAACTGTATGTACTGGTTTCCTCTGCCCTTCCAACTACCCGTCCAGATATGACCTGTACAGTGTTGAAAGTGACGTAAAACCCCAAATAAATAAATAAATAAAATTTAACACCAGTACCGTCACAGTTGTCCAGTCCAGTCCAGTAACCTCACTAGGTACTGTACTACTTTTATGTACTGAACTAGTTTGAGTACTGACCTCGGCTATAATGCCAAAAACTCTGGGGTAGCTGCTTGTTCGTTTTTTGAATTTTGTTTTTTTGAAAATGCAGTCCTGTTCTGCATGCCCCAATTGTTAACCCACCATCAAATGTGTTTTTGTGTTTTGTCATTGAACTTTTGCAGAACCATGGTTTCTTACCCGGAGCCAGTTCCCCCTGGCTGAAGCATACTTCTGAGTGTGGGCTTTGCGGATCCTATTGATTCAATCCATGTTCTCCCACTGCAGAGACCCACGCTCCATCTCGCACATTAAGACAGCATATTGCCCCTTGCCAGGTGAAATCTGTGGCGTCCTCCATCAGATCACTAAGGTAAAATTAGTGTCTCTACTTAACTTTCCCAATCTGGAACTTGAAGTTGATGCTTCGCCTGTATGCTGGGACGTGTCCAACCTGTCTGACATCTTCTTCAGCTGAGCCAATATCTCCTCTTGAATCCACTGTCCGCCTGGATCAGCCTGATCCATAGAAAGTGACACACTTGCAACGGCAGTACCTCTTATTCCATTTGGTAATTCATCAGCATCAGTCTGCACATTGTTCACATAAGGGCATTTCGTCCCAGTAGGTGGAACATGTCTGTTTTTACATTTTTGTTTATTATCTGGCATTTTAACAGATTTTTTAATGTCTGAGTTACTGAAAAAATACACAAGAAAAAGATTCAGACTCTCTCTTGGCAACCTCAGGCTTTGTAAAATGGAATTGATCAAAATACGACACATTTGGCAACATTTGCACAAGAATGAATATAGGTTAGACTGTCCCTTTGTGCACATGCATATAAAGCCTGTTGTTGTCAAGATGACTAAATCTCAGCCTCACAAATGCCTGAGTGAATCACAATATCAAATATTCATCATGTCCAGTGTACAGCACAATAATGTCCATCATTATAAAAACAACTTGTTACAGGATAAATTACCGTATCTTGGAATGTACAGTACCATACAGATTAAAAATAAAATAGGTAAAAATCTAAAACAATTCACAAATAAAAAGCTCTTTCCAAATCATGTCCTTCCCTCAAAATCAAATCACAAAGTGACTTTGGAAATTGGGGAGAGTTGCTGCAAACCAAAGGTTGCCAATCCGATTGGTTATTGCTGGGTTACCCAGCAATTATGGGGTTCTACAGAAATCCCAGTACTGTGTGCAAAATAGACTGGTATGTAAAGCACGGCTATGTAGGAGCCTGCTGGGGCAGTTTGACCACTACCTTAATTCGTAGGTCCACTGTGCATGGGTTCTAGGGAAAATATTATGCATTAATTAGTTTCACCAATCAATGTCGTTCCAGTTCATTTGCCCCATGTGTTGGGGTTTCTTACTACATTTTCAAAGTGTCAGTTAAAGGACACACATGTATTATACAATTGAATGGAATTGAATGTAAATATTTGAAGAAACCTAACGGGATTTTATTATTTTTATACATTATCTACAAGTGTTTTACAGATCTTAGTTATACATATTTACAAAGTGTTTTACTGTGATGAAGTGATAGTTCAATATATACAGAATGCCATCAAATCCAAAGAAAACTCCGTCTGGTCAGAGGAAAAGGGTGACAGCTTCTGCTCGTGCCAGGATTTCAACCAAGAAGATTCGTCGGAAGAATCAGATTCATGAGGAATCCTTCTTACAAGATGGTATGTTGGCCTCGTCCTCTGTTTCATCGCCTCAACCTCCTCCACCTGTACAGACTAATCATGATATGATCCTTGCCATGTTATCAGACATTAAAGCTTCCAACCAATCTCTTTCTGACAGAATGACGAAACTAGAACGGCAGTCGTCAGAACCTTCCTACCCCACTAGCCACTGGTCACACTTGCAGGGACAAGCTCCAGGCCTATCCCGACACCAGGGCACTGCAACAATACCACATGTTCATTATTCAGGAGAGGTTAGAGGAGCGCAAACCCCACGCCCTGCGACTGGTAGCACTACCTCTCTTTCCAGTGAGGAGCAAACGGGTTCAAACCATCATCCACAGACCACAGGAGGGAGATTCTCATCCAACCTTCCCAGCGATGCTGTATTGCCCAGTTTAGAAACCATCAGGCGACTTCCAAATGTGTCAGAGGCTGTATCTGGTATCCTGGCTTCCTATGACAGCCATAACAGACTGGAATCCTCTCAAGGTAAGCCACACCGCAGATCCGGACGTTACAATACTCATGATACTGTATCTGTTGCACCTGAAGTCAGATGGCCCAACGAGGGCTTCCATGGGTCAAATGGTAAAAAACGTTTACTGTATGATGATCTGTCCATGCCACAATGGGTGGCGGGGCAGTTAACCAATATCCTTCACATGCAGGACCAGGCAACTTCCAAACAAGCCCTAATTCAAGTGATTGCTGCCATGAAGGACGCAGTATCAATCCCTTTCACTGCAGTGAAAAATGCCTGGGCATGCTCCATGCATGAGCTGGAGGAGGGTAACCTTACTTGGAATGACTCAACACAGTGGGCTTTGAACAGATTAAGCGCCTCGCAAGTTTCATTGATTAATTCACACTCTGCTCCATCAGCCCTGAAGAAGTTCTGCAAATACTTCAACGAGGGATCGTGTACACATGATGGTCACCATGGGTTGTATAAACACAATTGCAGTTTTTGTGGCAAGCAAGGTCATACAGCAAACCATCCTGAAAACAAATGTAATTTCAGGAGTAAAAAGCAAGAAAAAGGAGCCACTTCCAGCTAGGTTTTAGGTCAACCACCTGGACACAGGGGTCGGGACAAGAACAGTAAATTAAATAAATTTAAATATCGTAATGATAACTTATCTAAAACATGTGATAATTTTGTAACTTGTTTAACCAATGTCAATGTTAATGAAAGTGTAAATGATTGCTCATATACTGTCAAACTAGTTGTTAACTCTGATTTAAACGTGCAAAGTAACCAACATTATTTGTCACATAATGTTCATAACCAGACTTGCAATGCTGGGGATTACCAGTCATTATGTAACATGTCCAGTGAAATGGCTGATGAGTTTACCAATATTAGGGGCCAATTATCTTATCCCCAGGTTATGACTCAGCATAACAGGGGTGGGGGGATCATATGTAACCAAAAGGTTGACAGTAAACGTGCCACAGTGACTACAGCTGATCACCATAATAGCCAATTTTGCAAATCCAACATGGCCACTCTACAATACACTAATTGGTGTCAAATTTCTTCGGGTACTGCTAACCATGTGCACATTGTATATTCGGATGGAAATGGCCAATTGCAAAGGGGTTTCTTTTACATAGTAAGTGACGAAATTTTTGGTTCTGGCCGGCTCTACCACTGTGACACTTTTCCTGTGGAACATCTGGTAATTATACATACTCAAAAAATGTTGATTCACTGTCCATTAAAGGTACAGGAAGTTACTGAGTTGGAAAAAGTAAATGCTGCTATTACTGCTGATAATTTTAAACAAGATTGCAGGACGTTTAACAGCTTAGGCATGTCTTATGAAAAATATATGGATAGAATCATAATGAACTTGATAGAAAATCAGGACAAGTCTACCCATAACATGTCAAGCAAAGTCAGGCCTAGAGACAACAGCATCGTCTTGAACATTGTCGACGGTGTCGACACAGAGCCGACTCATTACACCGACACCCCTCCCCAATTTTTCAAAAATTTTGGTGACCTTAGTAATCTTAGTAGTCCCAAAGACTACAATGACCCAGATAAAGATAGGGGTTTTATTTCTTTACAAGAAACTGATTTCAAGTTCATTGGCCCAGACAGGGACTTTTGTAACTATGATAACATTGAACAAGTTACAAAACTAGGCAACATGATCAGAGCAACTGGACTTCCAAATTATAAGCAAGCTAGATTCCCTATCAAAAGCAATTTGAACCTACCTGCTTGGGAGAAGTACCTTGCAGATTATCCAGACCAAAGGATTTACCAATATCTTAAGTTTGGCTTTCCATTGTCCCTCACTGATCCTGATGCTATACACAACACCAGCATATCCAACCATTTTTCGGCTCTTCAATATCCCCAAGCTATCCAACAATACCTTGATAAAGAGAAGGCATTTGGAGCAATCATAGGTCCTTTCTCTGACATTCCTTCTGATAAGTTCCATTGCTCTCCCATGTTAACTCGACCTAAAGATATAGATAAAAGAAGAGTCATCTTAAACTTGTCATATCCAAAGGGTCATTCACTCAATGATAACGTTGACAAACAACTATTTGATGGAAAGAAATTCATTTTAAAGTTCCCCACCATCGATGACATTTGTAATGAAATTTGCATCAATCCCAATGAAATACTTATGTCAAAAATAGACATCTCTAGGGCCTTTAGAAACCTTAGGGTCGACCCTGGGGATGCAATTAAGTTTGGATTGTCATGGAATGGCCAATATTATCAGGATCTGTCGGTAGCTTTCGGCTGGATCCATGGATCCGGATCTTTTCAATTAGTAGCCGATGTAATTACGCACATTATGAAGCGTAAAGGTTTTAAAACTTTTGCCTACATTGATGATTTTATTCTTATTAACCATAAATCTAAGGCAAAACAAGCGTTTGACACCCTTACTGACCTTTTGCAGGAACTAGGCCTTCCTATGAATGATGACAAAAGAACTCCACCAACCCGTACCCTTACATGTCTAGGTATTTGCATAAACCTTGACACTAATACCTTGAGCATTGATGCAGAGAAAATAGCTGCCATATATGACCACTGTGTCAATACCCTTACCAAAACCACTATTTCCAAAAAACATTTGCAGTCCCTTTTAGGAAAGCTACTGTATTTACATAAATGCGTGAAACCGGCTCGTATTTTTGTTAACCGTATTCTAGCCACTTTTCGACAGGACTGTTGTAAAAATAAATTTCGAATCACCACAGAAATGAGGCAAGATCTTAACTGGTTCATTAGATTTCTACACCAGTTCAATGGCAAGGCTATTCTGGTTAAAAACCCCATTCAACAACCCCATACCCTCCATATTGATGCATCACTAACAGGGTTAGGGGGGGTCTGGGGAAATAGAGTCTACAGTACTCCCATCTACTCTTTCCCAACTTTTGAAACGGGAATAGTACATTGGGAAATGTTCAATGTATTGCTAGCTTTAAGAGTGTGGGGTGATCATTGGAAGCATTCAATAGTACGATTTTATTGTGATAATCTGGCTGTGGTCCAGGTGGTACAGACCAGTAAGACCAAAGACCCTTTTCTAGCGGCCTGCATCCGTAACATCTGGATGATTACTGCTACTCTTGATATTGAAATACGAATGGATCATGTTATGGGCATTAATAATACCATTGCTGACCTTCTTTCTAGGTTATATTCAGAAAAAAATGTAAATGAACACCTTTTACACAACCTTAAAGAAAACTATCAATGGTTCGACATTCCACTATCGTTTTTTCACCTGGACATGTCTATCTAATTTCAGGAGCTACTCCTGCCTCAATCACACTCCTGGATTCAGCCTGGCAAGTCATCCATAGAGCCTACAGACCATCAACACTGTCTGCCCACAGGACACACTTTAGGAACTACCTGGCTTTCATTATCTTCATGGACCTACCCAAAGAAATTACACTACATAATATTCTCACATTTCTAGAATATCTGCACAAGAATGCCCTCTCAGTTAAGATCATAAGGAACTACTTGGCTTCCATCTCCACAATGGCTTCTCTCTATAATCTTGACCATGCAGTGGTAACTCATCCCCTGATCAACAGATACCTCAGAGGGTTATCTCTACACTCACCGTTTCGTCCCACACCTAGGGGCATTTTTGATGTACACACTTTATATCTAATTTCACAGCAATGTGATACCCTACCAGACCCCATCCTATTCAGGGCAATATTCTTAACTGCCTTTTATGCTTTTCTTAGGATGTCCAACATGGCTCCCCATAGCCTTAAACTATTCAATCCCAACAAACACTTCCTCAGGCAGGATGTCATATTTGCACCCCCAGGAGCTCACCTAATACTAAAATGGTGTAAAACCATGCAAGATAACAAATCACACCATGTTGTCCAAATCCCCCAAATCAACAATTACTGGCTCTGTCCAGTTAGAGCCCTCAGGACACTGCTGATATCCAGACCACTCCATGATACAGATCCTTTATTTGCAAATAAAGAGCCACCTTTCAACCAGGTCATTGACACTGTAATCAGAGATGCTTTGAAGCAAGTACTAGCAAACCTGAAAATATCTCCTACTGGCCATGGCTTTCACACCTTTCGTAGATCTGGAGCTACACTCGCGTTTGACAACAATATTCCCCTGCAGAACATCATGGCACATGGCTTATGGCGTAGCCCTGCAGTGTGGACATACTTACAAAATGCTACCCAAGCTTCTTCTTCTATCCCCTGCACCTTTGCTTCCATCATTTCGAGCTCCTTTTGATTGGGTTTGGTGCTTTTTAAAATTTTGTGCCAAACTTTTAAAAAAGTTCCTCTTTGGAGGCTATTTTACTGTCTTAACATGTAAATAAAATTTCCTCAAACCGCTTGTGCCCTTACTACCTTGGACTTCAATCATAGCATCAGAAATAACCCATTGCAAATTTGACCTTTGGGGTCATATCACAGCACTCAATCTGACCTTCAGGCTGAATTTGGCCTTGCAGGTCATATGACCTGGCATATAGACTGTTTCAGGTACTGGTCAAACTGTGTAAAGCACGGCTATGTAGGAGCCTGCTGGGGCAGTTTGACCACTACCTTAATTCGTAGGTCCACTGTGCATGGTTTCTAGGGAAAATATTATGCATTAATTAGTTTCACCAATCAATGTCGTTCCAGTTCATTTGCCCCATGTGTTGGGGTTTCTTACTACATTTTCAAAGTGTCAGTTAAAGGACACACATGTATTATACAATTGAACCCTCCTACCCTCCACTGACACAGATTGTAACTACTGATTTGACTAAGCAACTTCCCTCTTGGAGTCTAACCACCTCTAAGAGTGTATTGGTTCGACTTTCGACCTATGAGCTGTACCTCTTGAGCTTGATCTACTCCTGAGTGCCCCATATTGGGGATTCTTGGCTCATGGCAATACTGATCACTTTAGCACTGCAAACTGGACCCCAGAGCCTTGATCCAACTCTGGGAGG
This sequence comes from Sabellastarte sp. h YS-2021, assembly GCA_964017235.1. Lineage (NCBI taxonomy): Eukaryota > Metazoa > Annelida > Polychaeta > Sabellida > Sabellidae > Sabellastarte > Sabellastarte sp. h YS-2021. The sequence goes on along the minus strand of OZ024932.1, from coordinate 11,798,619 downwards.
TCTCCTAGGATTGATGTGGTTTGCAGGATCTTATGGATTAGGTGGTCCAGACGGACTCTGGGTCCCCCTACCGGATTTGTCAAAGCTTTTACCCCCTTGGAAACTGACCCCCTCTAAGGGCGCACGTGGGTTACATTTCGACTTTGGAGCTGGACCCCTTGGGACTAATCCACCCAAGGGAGGTCTCCAGCAGGATTGACATAGCTCCTTAAGAACAGGATTGCTTTCAGATCACACCTAGAACTGATCCATCTGGGTATGCAAAGATCTCTTAGGATTAGGCAGGACCAGACTGACTCTGGCCCCCCCCTACTAACTACGACTATAAACTGCTGCATATACAACCTACATTGAAGGAACGACTGGGCTTTATCTGACAACTGTCATAATACTTTAATTATGTGTTTATAACCACTGTGGTATATGTATATATTGACTATAACCATTATGGTAGTTATACTGTTACGACCCTATGTTGGGTATATGTGTTGGTGCTTTTTAAAATTTTGTGCCAAACTTTTAAAAAAGTTCCTCTTTGGAGGCTATTTTACTGTCTTAACATGTAAATAAAATTTCCTCAAACCGCTTGTGCCCTTACTACCTTGGACTTCAATCATAGCATCAGAAATAACCCATTGCGAATTTGACCTTTGGGGTCATATCACAGCACTCAATCTGACCTTCAGGCTGAATTTGGCCTTGCAGGTCATATGACCTGGCATATAGACTGTTTCAGGTACTGGTCAAACTGCCTGGACCAATTGTTTTAACATGATTACATAATAAGTACTGTCTCGAGGCAGGAGGGACATTCGTGGTGCCCAAACACCCCAAGAGATACTCCAGCATATGTGGAAATTGGATATAAATTTCAATTTTTTATATCTTTCAGTCCCATGTATATGCCACCAAAGGTTAGTTTTGGCTGTAATGGCTTTCCTTGGCTTTATCAACCTGTATGCAATGCGAGTCAACCTGAGTGTGGCTATAGTGTGTATGGTTAATCATACAGTGCAAGACCTTGATAATTCAGTGAATATGACAGGGGTAGAAACCAATCAGGAGTGTTCGAGAGATGGGAATACTACAGCAGTCAGAGAGGTATCATCATCTTTATCTACGGCTTGAAATTCAAACTGCTTTTTTATTCAGAAATCCATAATGAAATGGTTGACATTGCATACATGCTTTTTTATTCAGAAATCCATGATGAAAGGGTTGACATTACATGATATTCAAAAAAAAAGAATATGCATGTATTTTCTATTTTCACTTGGAATAGGATAGAAATGAAAATGAATATTATTTTGCAAAGGCTTATTTCTTTCATAATCGAGCTTAAGTGTATTTTTATATTTATTTGAAGAATGGAGAACTGAATTGGAGTAAACCTATACAAGGTTTGGTGTTGAGTTCATTTTTCTGGGGATATGTTGTTACACAAATCCCTGGTAGCTGGCTCTCTACCAGATATGGAGGTAAGCGTGTGATTGGTTGCACTATAGCTGGATGTGCATTGCTTAACCTGATTATGCCAATAGCTGCCAAAACTCATCCAGTGTTTCTTATGGTGTTGAGAGTTCTTGCAGGATTATGTCAGGTGTGTTGAATTCGCATTCATATTAAATTCATTGCCATTTTACAAGGACATTTCTCAAAAACGAAATGACCATTTATAAAATACAGAACAAAAACCAAAATGTTTCAGACGAATTAATTTAAATGTATTGTATATCTGTAAACCCTGGTATAAATACAAGCAGTAAACCATGTAAAATAAATATTTATAATCATTAATAAATTCATTGTATATTCATGAAACAATATTTAGATCTGTAATGATACAAGCACAGAGAGAGGAAATACACCACACACCAGAATATAACACCCATAACAGTGTGAAGACACATCTTCCCACTTTTGGAGGGAAATGGGATCTCTTAAGAAGATGTGATAGAAAAATAAGATCATAAACTTAGGAGTTCAAGGATGTATGTAATTTGATCAGAAAGATTCCTTATAAACAGTCTACTTTTGCAATATATGAAAATATGTTTGTTTTTGGTATCCATTAGAACAATAGTTGTTGATACTTGCGTTAATCCCTGTATTATTCAGGGATGTGTATGGGGTTCCATTCTGGCATTGTGGGCATACTGGGCACCACCATTGGAACGAAGTAGACTGATAGCATTAACATATGCCGGTAAAATATATTTATTTTAAATATGTTTCTTCAAAGTCAATTTACGGCCCTAGGCGGCGTAGTGGTTAGCAAGTTTGGCATCTGTTCACAGAGTGTCCCCTCTGTGTGGTTCGAGTCCCACAAGTGGCAATCCTGAGGACCTGTCGCAATATGATCCTTGCCATTAAACAGGACATAAAACTGCAACTTTGACGTAAAGGTCAATTTATCCGCTATTAATAGCTTATAAGTATATACATTGGAATTTAACTAGATATAGTAATATATCAGAAATTTACCTTAAAACATGTTATTATTACTTGTGCGATTATAAACTGTAACATATGTATTAATATTTTATTATTTTTTAAATATAATTTATTAATCTTTAATCAATTAGGGGTTGACGTTGGCAATGCTTTGACCATTCCTGCAGCTGGTCTGCTGTGTAAATATGGCTTTGCAGGCGGATGGCCGTCCATTTTTTATGTTGGTGGTAAGTCATGTTTGGTTCATTCATTGCTACTGGCAAAAACTGGGATACACTTTTTAAAACTAAACCTTGAAATTCCCTAGGATTGTTTTGAATGTACAATGATATTTATTCATATATGTAACCTTGACAACAATACAATTACAATATAATACAACATAGTTGTGTGTGCCTGTAATGTATTTTCAGGTATTTTTGGCTTAATTTGGTCTTTTGTGTGGATGTTCACTGTTTATGACACACCAGAACAACATCCAAGAATTTCTGAAAAGGAAAAGATTTACATCCAAACCAGTCTGGTTGGACACACACCAAAGTTAATAACAACGGTAAACATACTTTATATTTCAACTTATTCTTGTCTTTTCGAAAATATAGAAGGATGCAGCAGATTAAAGGCACTTCATTACTTAGACTATTACTCACATCTTGATTTAATTGCTCACAAATAATGTCAAATCAAACATTTACAATTAGCTCTCACGGTTTACATTATATTATATTATTTCTTGTTTAATGCCTGTCTTAACATTTTTTTAAATAATAAATCTTATGTCAAATAAAAGGCACAATTGTCTGTGGATTAAAAAAAAACATTTTTCATTTTATCAGAGACATGTCCCCTGGTTGGCCATACTGAAATCTCCTCCAGTCTGGGCAATGGTTGTAGCTAATTTCACCATGGATTGGACTATGTACATTTTCCTCACTAACTTACCAACTTACATGAAAGAAGTTCTACAGTTTGATATTCAACAGGTACTATGACTATAATTACCATGGTTAATGCTAGGGAATAAAATCATTTACAGTGAAAGATGAGTCACATATCTGGTGCCAAGCATTAGCTAAATATAAATACCAGGTGTTGGCCAATGAATACAATTAACATTTCAAGAGTTGTCCTGTCACACAGTTGATGTCACAGTGAAGTGAATAATGTCAGTATTTGGACCATTTACAAAAATCAATATAGGTTTCTGGGGCTATGAAACAAACAAAATCCGGTATCTCATATGATTGTCATTCATTTGATAAACTTTATCAAAAGAAATAGATCAGGATAATTTAAAACTGTAAATGCTTTTCACAAGATATGACAAAGTGAGTAAATTTCTTTTTTTTCGGTATTGAGTAAAATGTAACATATTTTCAGATTTATAGGTTCTGTTTCATTTTAGTGAAGTGTCAGCCATAAAAGGCCTAAGATAATGATATGTCAAGAAGTGGTTCATGATAACACACTGGCCTCCCACCTCTAGAGTCTGCTGTTCAATCCCTGGAGCCTATGTGGGAAAGTCGGTAGTTGCTTACCGATGGCAGTTTACAGTACAGAGCCTTCATCAACTCCATGTACTGGTGTCCTCTTCTCATAAAACTACCGATTATGATATGACCTATACAGTGTTGAAAGCGACGTTAAAACACAAATAAATAAATGAGTAAAAGGATTCCCAATAATCATTGCAGAACTTGTTATTTCTAGAACAATTAAATCACAACTTTAATGCCAGGGGCTGTATTCTTCAACAATACTTAGATTGTTCCTAACTTGGATTGTAAGTTGTTCTCAATCTTTTATTAACTTGGATAAAATTCATCAACATTCCTAACTCTAAGGTTACCTCACACCTCTACTTAGATTTCAAGTTGTCTTCAGAGGTGCCGTAGATGATAGAATGTTTTTATAATATGTAATTATTGCAGGGACTCTTGTGTTTTGTTGATACTAAACTGTGACACAATATTAAAAACAGCATTTTCCCCCAAGAAAATAGCTTTTCACCATTTTGACAAAGTTGGTGATTCAGTAAAAATCAAACAAAACTCTACGTAAGAATATGTTAGGAAATAAGACTATCTCCAACTTATATATACATACGGGTTTCCAAGTTTACAGTTAAAGTGCAAAGCATATGGAGTTTCCTAACTTAGAACCTAAGTAATACTTAACAAAGTAGACGTTGATAAATACAAAATATAAGTAATACTGTGGTAAGTAGAAAACCATTCCTAACTTGGATCTAGGGTGACCTTAGCAAAGTATTGTTGAAGAATACAGCAGTCACATCACTTGCCATACCTTTTTTCTCTACTTTCAATCTAATTTGACGACTCATCTTTTGAAATCACTGTTGTTATTATCAATTACCTTTTCAGTCTGTACTACTGTCCTGTTTGCCATATATTGGAATATTTACAATATCCATGTTATCAGGAGTCATAGCTGACAAACTGAGGTCCTCGAGAATTTTGACAACAACTGTAGTTAGAAAGCTCTTTAACACATTTGGTTAGTATCAAGTATAGTAATAACCCATCCTTAAATAAAAGAGTATTTAAATCTAAAACAATGTTAGAACAAGGGCATTCAGAGAGTGCATACCTCCACCAAGAAACGTACTTACAAGTAAATGGAAAAATGTAGATTTGTTTTTTATCAAGACCAGATCATAGTCAAAATTTAAACGGATCTAAGTTGGACTAAGGCCTATCTTCTGATTTGTTTTCAGGATAATCGAACCAGCAGTATTTGAAAAATCCTGCTAACAAACAGACTAATGGCAAACAAATGAAAATAATACCTTCTTGGTGGATATAATAATCTATAACCCTTTTGAGTAACTATTATATATTTTGTTCATTTAACCTACTGCAAATCAAATTTACAAATTAAATTAAATATATCATAAAGTTTTAAAACTTCTTGAGACATGTCTACCAAACCAGTCTCACAGAATATATATATTTGTTTTGTTTCAGGTTCCTTTCTTTCAGCCATAGTCTGCATCTGCCTTGGTTTTATTTCTTGCTCTCAGCACAAACTTGGTGTAGCCATGTTGGTCTCAGCCCTCAGTCTCATTGGAACAGTGGTAGGGGGAGGTTATGTGGTTAACCATACAGATGTGGCTCCAAAGTATGCTCCATTATTGTTTGGGATATCAAACTGTACAGCATCTTCAGCTGGCTTTCTTGCACCCACTGTAATTGGATTTTTAACCAGAGATGTAAGTGTTATGTGTATTTGTGTGTATTTATTTTAAATACTCAGCCCAATATCTCCATATACTACAGGACTCAGAGCGCTATTTAACTCAGAGGACGTGGATTCAAACCCAGGTACAGGCAGATACATAGTGGCTCGGATGACCACTTAAAATGGCGGTCCTCTGTCATTGGGTCCTATCCCCAGTGGCAGGCTAAAGAACCTCAAGGGCGTTGATAAATGGTCATCCTTGAGCCTCTATATTCCAGTTAGGGAAATGTCAGTTACTTGTGAGTTGAGGCTGTACCTGTGCAGTCAGATGGGTTAAATAGAGCTTTGAGTCCTGTGGTATATGGAGATATTGCGCTGAGTATAAATACAATTACAATTACAATGAAGGGCTCTCTCGTATTGACCATAGTCATTAGAAGATTTTTGGCACCAATATTTCAATTTAATCATATATACCATGTGTGATTGGGCTCTCTACTAAGTACATGCTTGTAGTAGATCTGCAAAAGGAGAAACCTATGATTCTGATAAAGAAGATTAACTAGCTCTGATACAATGACAAGTTATGCAGCTGGATATCTCAACTGGATCAAATGAATGTACACACATTTTAGCAGGGATCCTAGAAGTATCTGCAAACTGAACGTCCTTTTCAGTGACAGGATTTTCAAAATTTTACACATGCTTGATTAAACCCAAAATGATCTGCCAACTGGAAACATATAAAAAAGAGGGGTTCTCACGAAGACCTGCACATTTTTGAAAACATTTATAGAAAAAGCCAACAGAATGTACAAAATGAAAACACTTGTTTGGTCAAATCAAATATCAGAAAACATATGTTAGACTAACCATAATCTGCAAAATAAAACTAGGTAACACATACAGTAATTGCTGGGAGAAATAAATATATTTGTGTTTTATAGTTTCTCAGTTTTTATTGGGAAAATTTTATGTAGTATATTATAAATAGTCAGTCATCATTAGATCTCACGTTGTTTATTATTATTATTATTATTTATTATTATTATTAATCTGGGCCCGTATTCACAAACAGGGCTTAGGCTTATAGTTGAGACTTTTGTCTCAAGTTTCTGCCCAAAAACTGCTAAGGCTTTTGTCTTAGGCTTAGTGGTATTCACAAAGAATTTAAGACCGGTCTTAGGCTTAGCCAAGGGCTCAACTCTAAGACTGGTTGGTAGTGGGCTTAAGTTTTGTAAAGAGGACTTAAATATGGCCACCATGAAATTTGAGAAATGGCTGTAAATAAAGTATAATTATACAGAACACCTCACTAAAGCAGTCTTTGGGAATTTATGTGTGGTAACAAGGTTTTCCATTTCAAAACAGCACTTTTCCTTTGATAAAATGCATTAAATGAATGATATATATCACCAATAGTTTAGTTTGAAATAAAAAAGAAAGGTCACATGACACATAAAACCACTGTGGTTATTTGATAATCTTGGACTTAGCCAAGTCCCTTTTTGTGAATACGGATTTAAGACAAAACTTAGCTGAGACAAAAGTCTCAACTTTAAGACCACATTTAAGCCTAAGACCTGGCTAAGTCGAAGACCCTTTGTGAATACCGGCCCTGAAGTTAAACCCGATGTGGTGTGCCAAAATAATTGCTAGGAGTTATATCACTATGCCTAATACAATATAATTCCCGTGTGATTTCAATTGCAGAAAACACAGGCCCAGTGGAGACAAGTGTTCTTTTTATCAGCAGGAATTAACATTTTTGGCTCAATATTTTACTTGTTAACTGCATCTGGTGAAATACAAGATTGGGCTATAGATACAACTGTACAAACAGATGAAGTCAAGAAACTCAAAGGCAATGAGAAAGCAGATGATACAACTGAATACAATGAAGTCTCGCGTTTGGATAAAGCATCACGTGTTTGAAATTGAAGAAAATAGGAAATATAAAATGACTATTGAATAACCCTGTATGGACTCTACTCACTGATTGATCCAACGTCAAAGATGATTTACATTATTTTGAAAATTTGAACCTGCCAAGCATGATGAGTCATTCCACATTAAATGCCTAGGTATGTTGTGCCCAGGCCATTTAGCTCAAGAAACAACACAGACTTTTGATCATAACTAATAGATCATGGTAACTATTAGCACCTTGATGCTTGTTTGTGCCAGTTTGTTTGGATACCACCTTACTCAAGAACCAAAATATACCAGATACAGCAAACCTTATAGGAATTTCATCTCGTTTGTGCACACATCAGAAAAGCCCTTTAGCCAAAATAAGCTCCCTGATTATATTCAAACTGCAATTTCTCTGTCATCTTGGAGATGCCAACTGAAGGTTTACTGCTTCTGTAATGCTTACATAGCACCCCTGTCTCCCTGGAGTATCCTGTGTCAGATTCCTATGTCATGCCGGTGCCTTTTAGCCGGTCATGTGTGGAGTTTTGAAGAAATTCACAAGCCACAGAAACCACATATATGGTTTCAATATCAATCACACCTCTTGAAATAGAGGCAAACGTAGAGTTAGTTGATAAGAATACTTGATTTTGCTTGGATTTAGTAAATAAGATATTTGATTTTACGTCATCAGCTAGGTCAGAATAATCCAGCTATTGTAATAATGGCCATGGATGAATTATACTTTTTCATTATTTTTAATCTGCAATATGATGAAAATATTCTAGAAAAATATAATCAAAATTGGTGTTGTGTATCAATAATGCATAGCACAAGCTTTTAGTTTATGATATAAATTGCTGATATTCTTGCTTGTTTACTGTTTTGTTTGTTTCTTTTTTTTAGTTTAATAATCCTAGTATTTGTTGGAGGTGCATGATCTGTTTGGTGTCCTTGTGCGAGAGGTAGCATTTGACTGGCAATCCTTTTGCTCATACCCTGTTGTTGTTGATGACCTTACCTTTGGTCAACATATCACAACATACAAAACAGTTGTTATCCTTGTGATTGTTTAATTTAGATATAAATGAGTTACAAAAGAGGAAATAGATTGCATCCAAGGTCCTAATGCAATGTCCACAACTTTGGAAATACTTTATCCCTCCACCTTTCCAAATAGTAGTATTAGTGTGTAAGTTTCAGCTATAGTTTATAATCACCCCAAAATTTAAAAGTGTAAGGATCACTAACCTTTCTGTGGCTCCCAGAAGGAAAGATGACTGGCAGTTTGCTAAGCAATGAAATATAGAAATCATTAATACAATTGTGTGAAAGTCTGTGTATACCCCAATGTCACAAAAATAAAGGATTTTTATCTTATCTCATCTATAGACCGAAACCCTACAGCACATAATATTGTTGCCTGTCGAATAAGAATACAACAGAGAATAGAGTTTGAGATTATGGGGAGTTTAAAGTGCTACTTGTTTTAACATATGAAGTCATTTTTAAGAGTTTATATTAGTTATATCATAATATAAAATGCACAAGGAATAACAGGAATATGGTGTTTCAAGAGGAATTGTTTCCATTTTGTATTAGGTTCAAATTCATACTAACAAAATGAAATGAAACAACATATGTACACCAGGAATAGGCAATTACTGTCATTCGAGTCAGGAGTGTGAATGAATTAACATTAATTGCCTTGTTCTATGCTCAGATACGCCTTTAGAGTATGTCATTGATGGAAATTAAGCACTATAAAAGTACACATTCGATGGATGGATGGATGGATGGATGGATGGGGTGCTAAGTTAAGAGAACCAGAACCCCCCTCCAAAGAACACAACATGCTAAGGGGGCGAGCGTGGGTGGGAGTAAGAAGTCCTTCTTGAGTGTTCAGATTCCAATCCAATAATGAATCTGTCCCCAGAATCTGGGGTGAAATGCCAGGAACTTTTTATTCTCTGATTCTGTTGTCTATTTGATGCTGGAATTTTGTTTACTTCCTCATACAACATAAACTTGTTATAGAATCATCAATCCGACGACTCACTGTCAGATAACATACCCGTCTTAACATGAGGGAAAATGACATGAACCAAACCCTTCAGCCAATAGGTTTGAAAGTCTTCCTGTTTTACCATTGTGAACCCCTGGTGACCCAGATTTTGTATTTTTGTGTACTTAGTCTGGTATCCTAACCCTTATAAAGTGGAGGACTTACTGGGCCAATGCCTTATACACTGTCCCCGACAGTCGCCAAGTCAAACTAACAAACACAGATGATTAAAATTTTCATTATATAAATTCATTAATTCTGCATATGGTTTGCATAATCTATCAAATAAAATATATACATCTCTGAGGTAACACATCATATACAGTTCCTAGAGGTCCAGAGGTCAGGATAAAACAATGACCTTGAAGGTCAAGTTGAAAGAAGCATTGCGGATAATATGCATTTATTACACAAAATACTATACTATGATTATGTACAAGCCAAACAGAATTGTTTATTGAAGGCATAGGGTCACCTTAACTAGCACAGATTTCGATGACCTTAACATAAGTTATAAAATGGTGAAATTTAGAAGATAAAGTATAGGAGTGCATAATGAAAGGTGACCCTATGTCTTGTTACTTGAGTGAATACATAATGAATTATGGTACTAAAATGAAATAACTGGAAAATATTTGTAAATAAATCAGCCCAGCCAACACAAGTATCACAGATAAAGTTCAGTCCATGAGTCCATAACCTTGGCTGGAGAAAAATTGAAGTTGCATACATTTAAATTACAGTTACAATAACTATAAGAGTTTAAAATAACTTATTACTGCTAACATTACATAAAGCCACTGGAACACGTATAAGGCTTCAAATGTTGAATCAGCCAACACAAGTATCACAGATAAAGTTCAGTTCATAAGTCCATAACCTTTGGCTGGAGTAACTTCAAGTTAGATACATTTAAGTTATACTTACATTTAAAACATAAAATTTTAAAGTTACTTATTACAATTACAGACTACACAAGATGCACTCAGAGAGAGCAAAACGCTCGACTCCATGTGACCAGTCTCTCAAGTGATATAAAGTATTGTAAGGAAGACAATAAAATAAAACCAAACATGTAAATTAATCTTCATAGAAATATCAAGTAGAAAGCTAAAGTCAATAAAAATACATTGAAATGGGACCTCTGAAAATTCATGATTTTTTTGTATCCATAATAAGATCCAGATCTTTCTTTTAGTAACTTCTTCCTTCAGTCAGGTCCTACCCACAAATTTTTTAATAAAGATCTGTTCATTGATTCTGGAGTAATCTGCACACACACACAAAAACAAAAAAAAACCCAGACAAATAGACAAACAATTAGCACACAAAAACATAAACTGCTGGTGGAGGTAAAAATATTGCTTAAAGGTCACTTCTTGGTGAAAATCAGCATGGTAATTTATTGTGATGGACTGTCAAGGAATTGAAAGAAAAAAAGAGATAATAAAAAGCAGAAATAATAATTGAATAAAAATGATGAATATACCACCTCCTCTTTATTATCTTTATGTGAATTTCAAGACATAAAATGAGAAGAAATAATTTTACTTAAAGACAGCTGGTATCACAAGCTAGGTTTGTGACCTCACAATGACAATTGCAATGTGACATCACTGAGTAATGACATCAAAAAGCAAAAAAAAATATTGATTTTTTTACGTATGTGATGACGAGAAGCAGTTTCACTGTGTATTCCCAATTAAAAATAAGAAAAACTCTCTCCTGACTTTAATTTTCAAACAAATTTCACCAAATTTGGAAGAATCCATCTGTACCCCATGAAATATCTGCCTACCAAATTTGAGATTGATTGATGTTATAGTTTTTGAGTTATAAGGGCAAAACGGTGCACAGACAGACGGACAGACAGACAGACAGACAGACAGAAACAAACTGATCACAATAACCCTCTCCTATCGTCGAGCGTTAATAACGCCAGTTGAAACATGTATAAGGCTTGAGATAACATAATCATAGCTGTAGCAAATAACAGATTTAAAACATAGTTAAACATGTTACACATAAATTTTAGCAACACTGTTGATACACACAATGGTGTTAAGAAATTAGATGTTACTGGTGCTCATACTATAACAGAAAGGAATAGTATGACATACTTTCCACACATGTATACATTAATAGATGAAGTTACTATGATTAAGTAAATGTTATAAATTTTATAATTACAGCCCCCTTAGGCAAAAGGAATATACCTAAATGCACATTCTGACATATTAATAACACTTTACATCACTAAGTACTGCTACTGGTATACGCAACTACACATTTAACTCATACATTGTCACGTTAGCTTAATAGTATCAACAGTTGTATAATAATGACACATAAGATGGTTACCATGTTAAAATCACTTAAAATGTTATAAAATACCATACATGTATATAATACCATGATATATTACTATGTACAAGCCACACTCATGTGATTTCGTTGCTTCGATATTACACAGTAAGCTATAGGGTGATTGAGCAAGCCATACTGAACATATTACTCATTGCAATGTGGATTGCAATTGCAATCAATTTTCCTAGTAAGGCTTACAGCCTCATGTACACTACTGCTACCTTTACATGAAACCTCGCTTCAAAAGCTCAGAGATGCCCCTAAAGGACTGAATAATACAGCCCTAAAGTCAATCTTACTAAACCTCGAGCTAGTAACTTTGAGGTTACCTTAAATTTACATTTTACATTGACAAGCCGTTTCACCGTCCATCATTTAACCACAAACTGAGGTTAAGCACGCAAGATGGAATCACATCCAGGCAGCAAGCTTCGCTTAGGTAGCAGGAGTGTGGCCTTGCTCCACCACCATCCCACTTAAAGTCCTAGTTCAAGTACTTGTTGAAGTATCTGAAAGTACATGAAGAACATCTGAGTACGCATATCTACCATACAAAACAAAGGGGGGGCTACAATACATTATTTCAAGATAATACACAGTTACATTGGGGGGGTAAAAAAAAACATGTGAATCCTTCAAATTTCAAACGAGTGTGGTGCCAATATTTAACAAAAGCTGGCTTTTATAACAAAAACTAATGATGCATATCCCCCACAATGCCTAGAAATAGTCTGGTCCCAGAACTGAATGCGATGACCACCCTGTGGTCATCCCCCCACAGTTCCTAGAGGTCCAGAGGTCAGGATAAAACAATGACCTTAAAGGTCAAGTTGAAAGAAGCATTGCGGATAATATGCATTTATTACACAAAATACTATACTATGATTATGTACAAGCCAAACAGAATTGTTTATTGAAGGCATAGGGTCACCTTAACTAGCACAGATTTCGATGACCATAACATAAGTTATAAAATGGTGAAATTTAGAAGATAAAGTATAGGAGTGCATAATGAAAGGTGACCCTATGTCTTGTTACTTGAGTGAATACATAATGAATTATGGTACTAAAATGAAATTACTTGAAAATATTTGTAAATAAATCAGCCAAACCCCAACAGTATAGAGTAGTGTACCAAGTCAAATAGATGACAACTTATTTCTGAACATCTCAGCAACCTGATCACCAGCATTTGTGGAGTCAGTTATGTATCTCCATACACAGTCCGACGTCCAGGTGCCATGTCTCTGAATGTTTTGTAACGCCACATTATTGTTAAAGGCAAAAGTGGCACCTGAACACCGGAAGGTGTGCAAGGTGTAGCCAGTGTGGGCCAGATCCAGACGCTGAAGGATCAGTGAAAAGTGCCTCCTGACCCCACTATCAGTAAGGGGCACCCAATTTCCTGCATTTTTAACTTGAAATAAAGGCAGATTCCTGCCCTTGGGGGTGAGAGACTGGAGGTTTGATATGGCACTCACTGGACACAACCTGGATCTACTTATGGCTGGTATGGAAATCAATTTAACTTGATTATTGGACTGCATGGTTTTACTCCATTTAACAATAACAACAATCTTATCCTGTTGAAAAATAATATCTCCCCTTGCCAGATGCTTAAGTGGTGAAAATTTTGAGACAGCATGTGGCACCAGGTTAGAAATACGCAAAATGAATAGAAGCTCAACAAGTACAGAGCCTTAAATACCTGGCCCATATATGTAAAATCACATTGCTCTACAATCTGAGAAAGCATTGGAATATCAATAATCTTGTTAAGTTTAACAACAAGAGGGGCATGTCTTTGTATCGCTTTTAAATAAAATTTAAGCCTTGCATCATTAAAGCAAGCAACATCCAAGCCACATAATAAGAACTGGGTCTTAATGGCAGATAAATAATTTGCCATTTGGGACTATTTTACTCCATTAAAGTTTAAACACTCTAAGAAACACAGAAGGTTTAACACAGTCACCTGTGAGAAGTCCCAGTACATGAATACCAGGAAGGCCATAAAGGTGCGAAACATGGTGTCATAGGCCTTCTTGGTGGATTCAGAAAAGGCATGTGGAAGCCTGGATGTTGCTCGAGAAGCAAGCTGTGATGCAAGCAGTGATGAGCCTAGAATGACAGAACAAAAACATGTTGACCATCATATAGTCTTGTCAGTGTATAGTAAAGCATTTGACACAGGTATCCATATGACAGGATGGACCAGGTGCTGTAATTTTTCAACATTATTTTTTGTTATGAACCATCGAGACAAGAGGTCTGCCACTTCATTCAGCTTGCCTGGTACATGAACAACTTTAATATTAATATTAAACGTGCTGACCCACATGAAAATATTTCTGGCATATTCAGCCATCACAGAATCACAAGACTTGCCACTATTAAGCACACTAACCACAGCTTGGTTATCACATTTCACCTGAATTCTAGCACCTGCCCACTCCCTATGCCACACCTTCAGAGCCACTAAAATATTTAGCATTTCAAGGTAAGCAATGTTCAGTTGTTGGTAAGTGAATGGTAAGGGGAGCGCATATACTTGGTTATCAAAAATGGCCCACAAACCTTGTGGACAAGCATCGAGATGTACAACTTTACTGGTTACATGTTGGAAAAAAGAAACGCCATTGTACACTGACAGAAAGGTGTTAAACCAGTTTAAATCTTTCTTAAAGTCTGCAGTTACAGTAATGATTTTTTTGTCGAAATTTTCACGCAGCAAGCTGAGCATTCTGTTAAGAAAAATTCTGGCATATTTGATGCACTTGGCCACATATAATAATGAACCCAGCAGGGACTGGAGCTCTCTCTTGGTGCAAACCATTTTGTCAGACCATTTTTTACATAATTGTTTAATCTGTGACAATTTTTCAGCAGGTATAGATAGTGAAAAATCTTCAGTATTAACCACTATGCCCAGACATGTGACCTGTGTGGCCGGAGGGACAAGTTTTTTGGAACTGATTGTGAGACCTAATTCTTGCAAAAGGACCTGCAGTCTGTCATATGTTTTGGTAATTTTTGATGCTAAAGAGACACATAAAAAATCATCAATATAATTCCAGACTTGGTGACCCTCCAGATTCATAATATACCATATTCCATCGGATAAACGCTGAAAAATGGAAGACCCATGTTTGAACCCAAATGGGAGAAATTGGTCGAGATAATAACCCTCCCAATACAGGCCTAGCAAATCTAAGTCTCCAGGGTCTATAGGTACATGTCTGAATGCTCGGCTAATATCAACTTTGAAAAAATTTTACAGCCTTTACCCAATTTGAGAACCTCATCAGTGATATTATCAATAGAGGGATAAGTAAGGACAAATTCGGTATCTAGATACTTGTCTGAGTCAACCCCCATAATTAACAGACTGACCTAGAGGCCAGCTAAGGTCAATAATGACCCTTCTATGGTCAGAACTGGACTTATCACGAGTCATAAAGGGGCTTACATGAAGATTTTTGATTGGTGGGTGTATAAAAGGGCCTACTATGGCCCCATGCTCGACTTCTTCTTTGAGATAATGTGCTACATGGTCAGGGTACTGAATGGCACTATTATGGTTTATTGTACCGTGACATACCGTAGTATTTCTTTTGAAATCTAAGGGGAAACCGTATTTCACAAGTAAAGGTAATTGCCAATCCCAATAGTCAGCCAGATAGCTGGCCCATTTTTCTGCATTTAATTTTGACTTGACTGGTACTTGCAGACCAACATAGTTGTGTCTACCATCTTTTCTTAGTTTGCTATGTAAGTCCATTATGTTCTGACATATATCATTCTCTTTTCTGTCACATACAGGGCTTTTTAACCCATAAATGGGAATAAAGCCAAATAATGGGGTGTTTTGTCTTACACACTTAGCATTAGCATGATTAGTCTTAGCTCTGCGAATTTTTTCACATTTTACAGTTGACTGGATTTCTAGACAGTATTTGTCAATATCAGTGTCACCAGTATGACCCCCAACCCCAGTAACTGTCCCTTTATCATTTGACAAAGTCTCACTGTCTATGGTTGTGGACATACGGTTTGTACGGTTGAACTGAGTACAAATGTTATGGACTTTAGTTGGACAATTTGTGACAGCCTTTGTACATTTCGACACATTGGGGGCTGAGTTTCCGGTAAAACTGGAAGGTATCTTACCTAGATTTGTATCATTTCTGACACTTTCACCACCCTGACACCCTTTGACAGTACAGAAAGTATCAGGGTTATTTACCGTATCAAACTCCAGAGAATCACCTTCATCTTCAGAACTGTCAACACACAACACTGCAAAACGATTATCATGTACAAAGTCATTACAATCTTGCTCAGTAATATTAACATTATTCTTCTCTAACTTTGGCACAACATTTGTGCGTGAATTACTGTCAGAACACACACATATTTGTTCACTATAATTGGCAATATTCTGTACCTTGACAGAACGACGGGACACGTCATTAATTGACCCCTTGCTCTGTATATTTACCACACTTTTATCATAATCCCTTACAGTTTTGCTCCGGGCCTTATTGGCCACACTTGGGTTGACACCCAAGACACTGATACCTCTACATTTAGAGGGGATTTTGATAACATCAGAGTATAAAGTACCTGGAGAAGTACCTTTTATGTACTGACAACAAGTTTTTGACATTTAATTGATTAAATAGACTTTTTTCTACAAATCCAGATTTATATACATATCTAGTACTATACACAACCTTACTAGCTTGACATAGTTTTTTGTATGATTTTTCTGAGTACAATTTTTCGTGATGTGAACTCCATCACAATTCTCACAAACATGTCTGAAAAAAGTACCAGCAGTTTTGTGATGAGAAGGATATTTGCAATTTCCTTCCTGAAAGAAACGACAATTGACACCAGTCTTATTGCCAGAATTTTTTAATTTTTTACCAAAAGAACGTGTGGCAGAAGCTTGGTTGTGGCTAATATGTCTTTGAGCATGAGCTCTACATAACCGGTCTATTTTCTCGGTTTCCGATCACTTAACCCTGTCAGCCTCCATGTTGGTAAGTAAAATAGCATGGGCTGCTTTTGCTGAATCCCAAGAAAAGTCTGAGGCATCTTCCATGAGGTTACCCAGGTAGTCAAGCATTAAATCCCCGTTATCCCCAGATTTTTCCTCCTGGATACATCTAACGAATCCAGATACCCATTGGGTGATTGTCAAATCGTCATATGTGAGTAGTAATAGATGTAGTGAAATCGCTCCACGGATGTGATAGGGAATTGATCTTTAATGTAGTTTCTCAACTAAGGTCAATGCAGATCCCAATCACCTCCATATGGAACCAGGTCTTTCATTTACTATATAATTTATATGTATATACCTCCATATGGAAGCAGGTCTTTCATTTACAATATAATTTATATGTATATATATATATATATATATATAATATATATATATGTGTCAACTGGTGTATATATATGTGCAATTGCAATCATATGTTACCATATGTAAACATCACATCAACATGGAATCAAGAGTTAATATCTATGATATATATCTTCATGTGAAGAAAATGAGGTTAAAATCTCCAGATGTATTCCTTACTCTGGTTTTGAAAGAATTTGAAATTACAAATTTTTTATGTCTATCTTTTATGTAACATGTTTTCTGTGGCATTACCCCTCTCATGGTATCTCAATTTTGAGAGCAATTTATCATGTTTTTTCTTTCAAAGTAAGGAACTTATACAACATATGGAATGAATCATGGAGTACATATTCGCCATATGCTCAAAATTTGAGAGCGCAAATCCACTCAAATGAGGATCAAGTTAGCACTAAAAATTTATAAAAATCAAGCTCAACATGGAAGGATATCAGAAATCTTTTGACTATCAGAATGAATTATAATTGTTCTTACTGTAACTATTCCATGCTTAAAGCTAGTAACTTAGCTAAGCATGAGAAGATATGTACATTCAATAAAAAAATGAAAAGAAATGTGTGACTTGTGATAAAATATTTTATTCATACAATAATTTATTTAAACACTCAAGAACATGTGGAAAATTTGTTTGTTTTCAATGTGATGTTCCATTTTTATCTACAAAAGCCATGGATTACCATATTTTAACAAGACATAGACATGTTGAATCTCCTAAGAAGACATACAAATGTGCAATATGTAAAGAAATCTGCAAAGATAGGAAAGAATTGTATTCTCATAGATTAAATCAGCATGGAGGAAATGACAATATTCAGGATATACCACCTTTTATTCGGGATCATGGAAATAATGAATTGTATGAGGTGTATAATACTAACAGGAAGTATATTTTTGCAGAAGACAAAACTGGAGAACTTAAAAAACTGTATAATTTTACTACTAATGACCTTCACAGAGGATACAGGGAAATTAGAGGACATCTTACAGAAATATATAATAAACAAACAAACGCCTACCGAATCAATTTTTCTTTTGGAATGATATTGCAGAACACTAATACTCAGGAATATAGGTACTATATTCCTTATTACAATAACAAAGTGTTATATTTCCCCTTTACAATATCTAATAGGAATAGTATAAGATTTTTGATGAATAAATTAGCAAGAATTGATGTTATTCAACAAGCAAGAGCAGCGAGACCTTCCACGAACTGGATATTAGTGGCCATAACCAATGTGCAATATACAATTTTTTTAACGGATTTTCCGCTTGGAACTGCGCAAGATCTTCCTACCTACCTGAAGATGAATAAACATTTGAAAACTTTATATATTAATAAAAGGACCAATAATCCTTATACAGATAATTTATGTTTCTTCAGATGTTTAAAATTTCATTTTAAGAATCATAATACCGTACTATATTATTTGAATAGATGGAGAAACTTTAATCATTTACCCATTTTTTTTAATAAAACAATAAGTTTTGATGGTGTAACACTGGATGATATGACAAAACTGGAAGAATGTTTCAATATCAAAATTAAGATTTTCAATATGAATCCCTCAGGCGCTGTGAATCTTATATTTGACTCTATTAATGACAACAAAGAGGTAATGTATCTTAATATTTTTGATGATCATTTAAGTTACATAACAGCTTTAAAGAAGTTTATAAAGAAATATCAATGCGAAAAATGTAGTAAAATGTTTAAGAATGAATGGAATCTGAAGAGACACTATGGATCATGTTATGAAAGGACAAAATATATTTTTCCTGGAGGCTTTCATAAAACTGACCAGACCATATTTGAAAAATTAGAATTTTAAGATATTTTTGTACCTACAAACGAAAGATTTTATCACAACTTCTCCGTATGGGATATGGAGGCCATATTACTTAAAGTAGAACAAAATGTGACCGATAAATTACATTGGATCTCAAAGCCTGAACCGATAAGCGTGAGTATTGCCTTGAATGTTGATGGGTATAATAACCCCAAATGTTTTGTTGATATTTCTCCTCAAAATTTAATTTAAAAAATAATGGAATACCTGAATGAAATAAGCGAAATAAATGCTAATAACCTTAAAATGAAATTTAAATATGTATTTGAGGCCTTTGATGAATTGTTGGAAAGGTATTCTGTTATAAATGAAAACGAGGAAGAACAAGAAACTGTTGAAACAGATATATCTGCCAATATTCATCCTAAAATTGTCTCTCATATCACTTCATCTATAAATGAGGTCAGGAAAAATTTCGAGAAGTATTTATGTCAATTACCTGTTTTAGGATTTAACTCTGGCAAATATGATATAAATTTAATAAAGAAGGAAATCATGCTTTTTATTTCCGAAAATTATAATGATAATGAAATATTCACTATTAAAAAAAATAATTCTTACATTTCCATCTCGACCCCCCATCTGAAATTTTTGGATATATCCAATTTTTTAGCACCAGGATGTTCCTACAGTCAATTTTTAAAAGCTTATGGTTCTGAACTTAATAAAGGTGTATTCCCATACGAATGGTTCGATTCGTTTGAAAAATTATCATATCCTTCACTTCCCCAACCCCAAGATTTTTTTTCAAAAGTTTCTAACTCAAATCCTATCAAATGTGATGAAGACTATCTGAAACTTAAAGAAATATGGAAAGAGGAAGGTATGCAAACTTTTAAGGACTATTTGATATATTATAATAATCTAGATACAGGTCCTTTTTGCATAGCACTTAAAAATTTTCTCGAAATTTACTCCTCCCAAGAGATAGACATATTTAAAGACTTCTTTACGCTTCCTGGTGTGGCTAGGAGGATGTTATTCAATTCATCAAAAGTAAATTTTCTCTAATTAATTCAGATAATGCTGATCTGTACTATACCCTAGGAAAAAATATTGTAGGAGGTCCAACTATTATTTTCTCGAGATATCATGAAAAAAATGTCACAAATATTAAAGGAATTGAGGGTAATAAGTGTAAAGCCATTGTAGGTTATGATTGTAATGGACTATATTCTTATGTAATTAAACAAGAAATGCCTACAGGGGTTTATGTTAGGAGATTAAGCTCAACAAACTTCAAACCAGAGATAAGTGAAAAGTATATCGATTCCTACGTTTGGATGGACTTCGTAATGAGAAATGAAAATATTAAAATTTTACATAAACTTAATAATCAAAGAGAAATAAGAATAGTAAATTATCTCTTAGACGGCTATTGTATTCAAAATAAAACTGTGTATGAATTCCATGGTTGTTATTTTCATTATTGTACTGAAAACTGTCCCACTGTGAAAAAAATTAAATCTCATAAATGGCTTGAAAAAATTAAGAAGGTGCAACAGAAAGATCTCAAAAAGAAGAATTTTTTAATATCTCTAGGTTATAATTATGTATCAATCCAAGAATGTGTTTTTAAGCGTGATATTAAAGATAAATGCGATCACTTATATGATTCATATTTACCCTCTTATTTTAAAATAAACAGATCCGTATTGTCTTATGAAAAAAATTATTAAAGATATTAAGAATGGAAGTCTTTTTGGAGCTGTCGAGGTAGACATCAACGTTAAGGTAGACAAAATTCAAAAATTTAAAGAATTTCCTGCTTTTTTTTGTACCTCTAACGTTCCTATGAATGTTATTGGAAACCATATGTTGGAATACTGCTCTCAAAATGATATCTCATTCGATTATAAAAGGATACTAATTAGTATTAATCAGGCTGAAAGAATTTTACTTGCTATTCCATTACTGAGATGGTATTTAAAGAATAATTCTGAAATTACCAAAATATATCAAATAATTGAATATCAACCTAAGAAATGTTTCAAAAATTTTATTGATAAGGTTACTGAATTCAGAATTGAAGGAGATAGGAATCCTGATAAGGCTATCATTGGTGATACCTACAAATTATTAAGTAATAGTTCATATGGATCAGTTTTAATGGATAAAACGAAACATACTAATGTAAAGTATTTAACAAATAAAGCTAAAATGACTAAAATTATAAATTCCCCCACATTCAAGGCTATGGAAGAATTAAATCATAATATATTTGAGGTGGAAACTTATAAAAGTCGTTTAACCTTAGATACTCCTGTTCAAATTGGGTTTTTTATTTTACAATATGCAAAATTAAGGATGTTAGAATTCTACCACGACTGTATAGTTAAGTACTTTAATCCTAACTCTTTTGAATTAACCGAAACTGATACTGACAGTATTTACATGGCAATTAACAAAAAAAATATAGATGAATGCATAAACCAAAAATATAAAAAAAAATTTGAAAAAGAAATTTTTCACTCTTGTCATGATCTTAACTCTACCCAATGGTTTCCGAGGAGATGCTGTCCTACTCATATTGCCTCAGGAAGGCGTGAGGTTGGAAGGTTCAAATTAGAATTCGAAGGTACCAAAATGATATCATTATGTTCGAAATCGTATATAATCGAAAATGAGGAAGGAAAACAAAAAATTTCATGTAAGGGGGTGTCAAAGAAGAATCTTACTAATGCAATGGAAAAATTTGAGGAAACTTTAACTACTAAAAATGTCTCCACCACCAAGAATATTGGTTTCAGAATTAACAAATCCACCATACACACATATTCGCAGGAAAAAATAGGTTTCAATTATTTTTATTGTAAAAGGAAAGTTCTCGAGGATGGGGTAACTACAGAACCTCTAGATATAGCAGTATCACCATGGGAGGAAAAAATTGTAGTTGTTGATGATATTCATAACCCCCTTTCAAATTTATATCAATGCAGTCTGACCTATGATGACTTTTGTTTTCGTTCCTCAGAACACCTTTATTTTTTTTAATATCTAAAGATGCAAAAAAATATGAATTGAGTAATCAAATTTTAGATGAAACAGATCCATTTGAGTTAGAAATTCTTATGGAAGATTTTAGTAAAAACTATGAAAAAGAAGATGACAGAGAAAGAATTATGAGATTTGCTATTCTCCAAAAATTTATTCAAAATCGAGAATTCAGAGAAAAATTGAAGGAATGTTCTGATAGTTATATTGTCTATAAACAAAGCACATTATCTAAACAAGATATTTCATTTTGGGGTGTGACCACCCCCTCAAGATTGGTTCTTGTATTGAAGTCATCATCTTTATCAGGAAATAATCTGCTAGGAAAAATTTTGATGGATTATTCTAAGAAGGTGGATGCGTTAATCTAATTTTTTAACATTAAAATAACGATTGGATTAAAAAAATTTATTTCATTAAATTTATACATTCATATTGTTACAATTACATGTATATTATATATGATGTTAGAATCAATCAATCAATCAATCAATCAGTTGTCCAGGTGCTTAATCTCCGTATCAACGGATTCTAAGGCACACCATCCAATCCGTAAGGCATAAATCATGAGACATTAGACATGTTCCGAGTCGTTGCCAGGGAGGCGGTCCGGTGTTCGGTAGTAAGAAGCTATGGTGGGAATGATTTCTGAAATAGGTAGGTTTTGAGTCGACTTTTGAAACTGGAGAGATTTGGAGCACTGCGTATATCATATGGAAGATCATTCCATAACTTAGGGGCATCATATGAGAAACTATTGTTAAAATGGACCTTTGATTTATGGATGGAAGAACAGTAAGAGGGAACCAGAAGGAACAAATTTTTGGGATTGGAACGTCTTGTATTCACGGCAGATTTGTACAAGGGGAGATATGGTGCAAAATACTTAGGCTGGCCAGTGGTGAGGTACTTATAGACCAAAACTAGGGTTTTGAAGATAATACGTTGTCTAACGGGTAGCCAATGGAGTGTCCTAAGGGTGGATGTAATGTGACTGTACTTTGAAGCACCAGTGACAAACCGTGCAAGCGCATTTTGAACATATTGGAGCCTTGTAGCATTTTGGGATGACAAACTGCGAAAAAGAGAGTTGCAATAATCCAAACGACTACTGACCAGAGCATTTGCAATCACCACTGATGTATCCACAGAAAGAAACCTCCTGATACGATGAAGGTCCCTGAGGCTGATAAAGCAAGATTTGATAACAGAATTTACGTGATTGGTGAAACAAAACTTTGCATCAAACAGAACACCCAGATTGCGAATATCAAATGGATTATTGTGGTTATTTTTTTCAAATCACTACAGCCTCGAAACTTGCATTAAATAGTCATTATAAAATTTTATTACAATAAATTCATTTTCCTTATAGCTGGTACCGAATCGTTCAAGTATTCTAACCATGTCCTCATTACGGGAACTGTAGTAACTATAAAATAAACAAAATAATCCACAGGTGTTAGAATATAAAGACTGTAATCTTTTGTTATTATATTTATATGTTAAATTCTGTTTGAATAAAATGTTATTTATGTATTCATCAGGTTTTCTTCCTATCGAATCGAAATGTTCTACAATATGATTAGAAATATAATGAAACACAATCCAATGACTTCCTTTCTTCTCAGAAGTGTCTAAATTCACTACTATAAGGGATGGATAATCTAAACTTTCGGGAATTAAATCTATCGTATACACACCTTTAAAAAATTTTTTAATTTTTTTATCTTTCATCATAAGATCTTTTATTTCATTACTATCCATGATTCTTACTGTATATTGGCGTTTCTAATAGACTAAGATAAGATGTAACAAAATCTCCACCCTCAAAATTCGGACTTAAGGCTCTATTTGGGACCGATTGACCATCTACTGTAACCTCTAAATAATTTAAGTTCATATGATTAAAGAAGAAAGGGTTTTTATCATAACTTCCTGAATAAGATGAATTGGAAACTAATGCTATTATTATTTTACTAGGAATTTTTCCATGATGTATGTTATCTGTCATGAAACTTAATGCCCCTGATGCCACAGTGAAACTTTTGATGTCGCTCCTCCAGAAGGGATATAGGGCAGGTGCAAATTTTAAAGCCTCATTATGTGCGACAATCATTTTTGGATCTAAAGAAATATGACATACCTTTAAGATTGCATCTGTAATTTTAAGTTTATAAGCCTTAGTACCATGTCTCAATAATCTGAAAGGATTCGTGGATTGAAAAAATTTAAAATTAATTGATACACCATTCAAAATTGCCCTATTTTGTCCATTTGCAAAGTCTGAGAAAAGAACTCCCTCAATATGTGCTTCCTCCCTATCTTTAGAAGGTCTTGATCTCTCGAAAAATCCAGTGTTTCCACCCAGATATGTTGCAATGTCAAAATAACCTGGTAAATCTTTAAAATAGAAGGCATCCTGGGCTTGAGAATTCAACATATCACTATTAGACTGTAACAATAAATCTATCATTGCTTTATAAGGATAGTTTACACCAACATCAGCAGAAACTATTTTTTGGTTTAAAGATAAATCGATCTGTCGAAAAATTGAATGCAAAGTGAAGTTTACAGGTCCTACTTGATCACTTGTAGCTGTTGGATGACCATTTAAATCTCTTTCATCTTTAATTTTTTCTCCATCAGGACCGGTAATAACATATGTAACATGAATTTTACTTAATGTAATCCATTGATGTACCCGGTATATTGAATTCAATGATTCCACTATCCGAAATTGAGGCAACAGGATTAAACTCTACCCAGTATTCCTTAATTATCGAATTGTCAATTGGAGGGGGTGCAAAAATTGATACAGAAGTTTGAACTACATCCATATTGCTTTGTACGAGCTCGTAATTTTAGGTTTTTTCTTTTCCTTTGCTTTTGATACAGCCTTTTTCACTTTACCGTTTCTTCCCTTTGACTTTATTCCGTTTTTTTTATTTTTTTTTGTGTCTCCTTTTTTTCTTAATCTTCTTTTTAATCTTAATGGAATCTCCCCTACCTCCACTTTGATTAATTTTCCTTTTTTAGCACTATTTATAGTTAATTCATGTTTTACCTCATTTTTCGCCTGCTCTACAGCTTGTTGAGTGGGAGTAACAACAGTTACATCTAACCTCTTATCTTTAATATCATTCGAAACATTATATCCATTGTCTAATACATAAATTTTTTTTTGATAAGGTATTTCACCTCTTATACATTTTTTACAAAAATTCAAATAGTTGTTCATTTTCTTCGTTTTCTGAAATGAAGTGAAAGGGACACAGCACCAGAGAGAGTTGTTACCAACCTCATTTGGTTATCCTTTATATATACTCTTATTCGATTTAGACTATTGACTTTTATTGGAAAATAAAAAATGATTGGAAAAAAATTAGAAGATGAGGCGTTTGATGGCATTAAGGTACGTAATATTGGTTCTAAAGAATTTCTCACATAACTGTAGTCAACTATATCCGAGAATATGTAGCATTTTTGTGATATAGTTTCTGAACAGAAGAAATCACATATTCCAACCTCCCATTCACACTTCACATTCACACTTAACTAATATTTCTTTTCTCTTATTTCTTATTCTTTTTTTTAAGATTTTTTCTATTTTATATACTATATCATTATCAAGATATGCTGATTGAAGTTCTGGTTCGTAGAAATAACCCTCTATAATATCGTTATTGTAATCCTTCAGTTGATACATAGGTTGATTCTGATTAATTTTACGTTCAGTAACAGTAAAAATTTTTCGGAATATTCTCGGTCAAAGGTTTTCTTCATATAAGGAATTTTAACTCTATCTGATATATTATATTTAAATTTTTTTTTCCACAGACTCCACTGATTACATTTTTTTTAATTTTTTGGGCTGAGAAATAAGATTTAGGGTAACTTATATTCGCATATTGATTTACCCATACTTTATAAGGATCTGATTTTTGTGCATCCTGAGGTGACATATTAATAGATCTATGTATTGAATTATTATATCCATTGGTTAAATCTGATAATATATCAATCCATCGATTAGTTTCTCTATTTGTGAAATATTTAAATATTTTAAATTTAATTGTCTTAATAACACGCTCTGCATAGTTTGCTTTGGTTTCATAATAGGTGAAGATATGATCAATTTTTTCTTGCTCCAGTAACCTCTTAAATTCTTTATTTTTATACTCACTTCCCTGATCAGTCCTCAATTTTTTTGGTCTAATTCCCTCCTCTCAAGTATTAATTTCTCGAAAGTTTTTGTCATCTCAGATCCTGAAAGAGTTTTTAATGGATAGGTGTATAAAAATCTCGAAAAAATATCAATAAAAACCGCAAAGTAACTGTATCCATCATTGTAATCTTTATATTTAACCATATTAGCTGTATCTCCATCCCACTGATAGTTCAATGAAAAGGCTAGTACTCTAGGTCGCCTAAAATTTCTAACAACTGGATGGTGTGATGTATAAGATTCTTACATACTTAACCATTTCTTTAACTCTTTAGGAGTGACTTTAAATAATCGATCCTTCTTTATTTTGTTGTATAATTTATAGAAACCACTAAATGATACAGGACTCCTAAGATCGTAGTATAGATTATGCAGGTAGCTATACATTTCCTCATTTTCAGAATTTTCATTCCCACTTTTGTAGCCATTCGGGTTTACTTGCTTTCCCTCTGCTTCCTTCACCACTTTGCTGGCCATTGAGATTTTCTAGAGTATTGATATTATCTGGTAAACCAGGAGGTGGAATGATCCTACTATAGTTGTGAGATGTATCAGAATTTTTTGGAGTAAATCTTCTTTTATAATCTTCATCAGATTCTATTTCCTCAGAAAAATCTTCAGGAATCTTGTTATTTTTTTCCTCTCCTTCTTCCTTCGAATAGGTTTTATTTTCCAGAGAGTTATCATTGCTGGTCTTCATGAATGCTTTATATCTCCCGTATTGCTCGATAGGGATCATAACGTACTTATTCATTTAAAAATCTTATTTAGATATTTTTTGATAAAAAATAATAGATCACTTATTTCAATATGATGCAATTTTACTAATCTTCTATTTTTTTCCTCAAATTTAACGAATTTCTTTAGAAAGTTCAGCCTCTGAAGAAATAAGTCCTTTTTTTTCTTTCCTAGAGGTAAGCGAAATACGTTGTAAAAAATTTCTGCTATAGCCTGCAAGTTTTTATCACTTGCATGGGACAGCAAATGTCTGTTTAAGGAACGATTATTTTCGAGTAATAAATTAATGAAATGACTAGATTTCAAAAGATTTCTAGACATAGTACTCTCCTCAAAGAAATAATATATATAAATATATTGATGTTCTCAGATTCTTATTTATATACCACCATATCTTCAAATGGAAATATATGTGACCTTAACATATAGGTACTATCGCTCCTCGGTGATAAATCAATCAGCAGATAAGAAAAAGGTAATAATATTGCATCTTCATATGCATCTCTAAGTTTTCTCTTGATTCCTAATTGAGTTCCTAGATATCTTATTTGTTGACAATCTCTGGGATTCTTAAAAAGGATGAAATAATGACTGTTCAGAGAAATGTCCCTCGCATATTTACCTTGGTGAAATAAATTCTGTAATAATAAAAACACTGATAGATTTCTATGATGAGATTCACGAGAGAAAAGGTTAGCAATAAATGAATCATTCAATGCTGTTATCTGCATGTCGTCTATAATAACTAAATTGTGATCACCATTAGTTAAAGAATTTATTCTCTCTTGGGTAGGTAACTCTTGAAGATAAGCTAATCTGTCTCCTGTGAAACCCTCAAAGGCTCTCTGCCAAACTCCATAGAAGTAATATATTTTGTTTATAGGTTCAGTAAACATCTTATCTGAATGTTTCAATAAATTAAGTGTAAATGAAGTTTTTCCAGATCCAGTAGGTCCTGAAATTATGCCCGTACACGGTGCAGAGAAATGTAAACCATCCATATGAAGAGTTAGAAGATTTATAACACCTTTGATAGCCTCAATATCTTTACTACCTTGTTTCCAAAATAAACATTCTGCAAACAAATGGTTGCCAGTATTTATACCAAATGACCGGTTTGCTGGCTAGAGTTCTTTTCATTTCAGAAGTTTTGGACGAAGTAAGTGTAAGGATCGTACAATATACTTCTGAAAGAATTTAACTATTCATTTCTCCTAAAAAAAGTTAAAGAGTTTTTAAAACATATATATATATGTATATATATATATATATCTCAGAAAATGAGGATGTTATTGATTCTAATCCTAATCAATTCATTTCTAAGAAATGTTGAAGGTTACAGTTGTGAGCAGGGACAATGTTATTGTTTTGACAATATGATAACATATATAGATATGACTGGACCTAAATTCAGATACAGAGTCAACGTAAACTTTCTGTACATGGATCAGGTTCAAATCCTGGATTTTGAATCAATAATAAGGAATCTTCCAAATCTAGAACATCTCACACTGATGAATATGAGATACTTTAGGTGCGATTGGTTAAATGGAATACCATCAGAGATTAATTTACATACAAATATGTGTGCATCTTATCCAACCACTTTGTATGTCTCTACTGCTAGATCTTATCCAAAGACTGAGTACAGTACTACATCTTATTGGAGCAGTACAGGTGAATATTCTAATATTAATAAAAAAGTTTTTGAAATTGTAATATTGTTCTATCCATACACAATTTTTTTTTCTTTTTTTCAAAAATATTTTGTTATATTTTTTATTTAGAGAGAAAAGGTATCACTAAAACGAGCTCTTCAAAAACAAATGATGAACATTTGCCTACTATAACCTCTATGAAAGAAACTAGTGAAACTAGAGATGATGGTTTTCAAGGCACCACTTTTAGCTCAAAGAAACTCACAGATCCATCCTTATTTTCAAATTCGGATATCACACCGGATCCGATTATTACTACAATGTCAGACCGTAATGAAAAGCATATTCAATCGAAACAGTGGATATTTATTTTGGAACATAATACTCCTTACTTCCTCTTGTGTAGTAATAATTCTCATAACAGTAATTGGATGGATATGTGTCAGATGTATTATCAAAAGAAGAGGGTCAGCAGAAAGTCCTATGAATAGCATCTCTAATGAGGAGATTGAAATGACCAGTGTATTTAATGAACATTTTCAGGAGACATCCTTTAATGGTGGGAGGTAAGATTAGTAAATTTATAAATGAGTCATTTTTCCTAAGCAGGTGTAGGATAGTGATTGAAGGAAATAAAAGGTTATGAAGGATGAAATATGCTATTCTGATATACCTTTAGATGATAACAAATTATCAATCATGTCTGATAATAAGATATTCACAAAATGACTCATGTCTTATTTTTTTAGCAATTACTTGGTACCACAATGTTGGCTTCAAAGAGAAGAATTTTCAAATACATCGGAAATATCAGCATTTCTAGGTAATCCTATCAAGCTTTCTTCTCGAGAAAGTGATTTGAGGTCATAGGGATGTTCTTTTTAAACATTCTTTTAAACAAGACGTGATATGTTCATCATTTGTATATCTTTTTTATTCAGTAAAAACTCAATCCATTGTCGCTTAACATATGAAATGATATTGTGACGTCATTGACACATGAAGAGGAAAGGTCAAAGTGCATTTCCTCCACGTGCCTCTATTTTTATTCTAAAACATTCCCAAAAGGTTAATAAATTTGTTTCAGTTATTATATAGCACCTCAATTTGTGTAAAAAAAGGAGTCGATAGGAAAATCAACAGATATATATGCATCTTATTATCTGAAGAAAATATATTTCCCAATTCCTTGTATGCTGGTGACGACATGCATCCTTAGTACGCAAAGAGCTCTATAAAAGATCAATATTATTAATTTCCTCGCTTCATATACCATTTCCATTCATAAGTTTCTTCGGAACTGTGATTTATAAGGTGAAGAAGATGGAAATTATTAAAGTTTGGTTATTATTTATTGTGTTTACATTGTCACATGTTGTTATATATACTACATACTTACAATGCGCGAAAGATGAAAACAAAGGTGTTTATATAAAGAACTTTGTAGGCAGTGGTGTGTTAAATCAAAACTTTGGTTTCTGTTCCAATAAGGACGCTGTTATTTTATTTTTCAAAAAGTGTAAAGTCGAACAATATGTCATAAGGAAAGATGCTTTGGAAAAATATTATCCTGAAGTAAAGACAATTGTATGGGAATGTCAGGGAAAATGCCTCATAGAGGATACTAACATAGTCGTCAATATCATTAGATGTCAAAAAGGTATTTTATTATATTATATATTTTCAGTGTTACATTAAAAAGATTATTTAGAAATGACTCTATTGCGATATGTATGATATAAATTTAATATGTGTGCATAGATGTACAGAGAATAATAAGTAAAATAGATTTCTTTCTATTATGTTCAAATGCAAGGAAGTAGTTTCGATGACGAGACCTTATATGAAGACTTTATGATCCCATCATCGAATGAGATGTTTAGGATTAACAAAATAGTATGTATAATAGATTTCAAACCCTATTATCAGCGTACTCTAACCTATACTGAACATATTTTAAATTAAAGATAAATAGTTAGTTCTGACCTTTCTATTTTTTCCTTTATTTTTTTTTAATTATTTATTTATTTATGAATTTATTTTTTTTTTATTTTTTCTTTCAGTCAAGAAGGTGGAGTCAATAACAGATAAAGATTCGACTGATGGTGATGCATCCTCTTCATTGCCTTCTCATAATTCAGTTCAAAGTGGATTGTACAGCCTCATCTCCATCCCAATTTTTGCTATTATAATAGCAATTTTGATTATATTTTTAAGGAAATATGGATGTTATAGATGCGCAAACTTAGTCAGAGCAGTCTCCAATTACATGATGGATATCAATCTTGGGGATAACATCTCGAATCGTACTCCAGCAGAGGTGAATGAGGCATTGGACAATATAAGCACAGAGGAATATGGAAGTTCACCAACATCAACCCTTAGCTGGGATTCGAGGATTGCAGTGGAGGCAGACAGGATTAGCCATATCATTAAGGATACTAACATTTCATCTGAAATATCATTATCTCCAACTCATATCAATAATCAAGGTACCCAAACCTCAAACCAGGATATAAATGTCAACCCTGAGGCAGATATCAGTAATTTGACTAATTTTTGGAATGCTACACTCTCTCCCATGGATTTATATCCTTCATTTACTGCTCCCATAGATTTAGAATCAGAATGTGAAGACGATATGACTATTCCTATGAAACTAGATTTTAACCCAAAGACAAATAATGACATTCATAATGTTGCAGATAGTGCAAATGACCTTGAAGGGGGTGAGAGTGAAGAGATTGCATATAGTGTCGACAGTGGTACATGAGAGGATACAAATACTAATGTGCATCAGTCCAGTTGTACTAGATCTGGACTAGTTTACAAGTAGAAAACCAGAGGTTAAGGTAAAGCTTTCAAGAAAGAAAAAACTTGTTATATTGTTTGTTATCTTTTTATTGACACATAATCATACAATAATTTCAAATATGTAGTCTGATTATATATAGATACTGAATATATAAAATATGTTACAAGTAGTATGAGTAATTTAGTGTAACTTACATTATCGAAAAGAGTGTGCCAGTTTATAATATTTTTATATACTCAGTAATTACCTCTGTGACCTATAGATTTTGAGAAGAAACAGTACATTAGATGATATATGAACACTACTTCAGTGTTAAAGTCATGAGAGGAAATGTTATTCATAAATGTTATGATGTAGAAGGTACTTCTTGTACTTGTACAAATATTTTGATAATATATACATCGCATGGACTGTTAAATAAAGACATATTAACCTGTACATCTGTGAAATTTCATTTACATCAAACAAATCAATAGGAGTTACTCTCTTTGGTGGTCATATAGACCAATGAAAAGAAATTCTCACCTCAAGTCGAAACTATTTCAGAGTATCAGGATATCATAATGCACTCTTATTATCTAACAATGACTGTAATCATTGTGGTCTCATGAATATCATCTCATTAATGCCTGTTTCTATTATCTCCTGACATTCGACACATTTCATAGGCAAATTTCTTGGCTTATTTAAAAGGAAGGATGAGCAAATGGTACAAGAAAAATGTCCACATGAACTCATAAAAAGCTGCTCTTTTGGAAAACGCGCCTTACAGGAGCAGCACTTTAGGGATGTGATTCTACTGTTATAATATTCCTTCCATTCAGAAGAAAGTAAACTTTGGGCATCTGTAGGAGGGGAATTTAACATGAAGGCACATTTAAAGGCCTCTGTTAGGTCATTATTAGATAAGGCTGAAATAAGGTTGTTTTCATAATCTCTTTTAAGATAAACAACAATTGGTACCCAGACGAATAACGATGTTTTGGAATGAGAGGACATGTTAACAATAATAAGGTTTGCTAAATAAATTCTCCAGAAGTAGTACCCTACAACATGGACATTTTTTCTTTTCCTTTCCCTCATCCCTCCATATTCTATACAATTTTCCTGAGCATTGAGAACATAAAAAATGTGAGCATGGGTTGGTGAGAACAATATCTTCCTTCTCAAGTCCTTCCTTACACACAGAACATTGGGCAGATGATAACTCCTCCACCATGAAAGTCACAAATTGAGGGAATTTGTTCCTACAATAAAATAAAGGGAGGATGAGCTTTAGTATATTTCTTAGGGGAATTAATAATTCACGTCTGTGGAAAAACTGAGAAAATGAAATAAATATTTAATAAGAACTTATTTTTTTTAGCTACTGAGGCTTTCAAATACAAAAAACTTTAAAATACTTTCATTCATGTAAGAGATTACAAATCTTTGAAATTTAATATGTGTATAAAATATACAGAAATCAGTACTTACACTATGTAACTTGGGATAACATCATTGAGAAGAAGTATCAGCATCATGCCCTCTCGGAAGGATCCCTCCTCAAGCAAGGATACTAGATTCAACAAGGTGGCTGTAGTTGAGACTATTAATGTGGGATAATAAACTGCGAATTTCTTCCCCATAAAAGCATTGATAAAAGCCTCCATACTTGTAAAATGACCTTTTCTTAATCCCAATGCACTGTATAAAAAATTTTTTCGGGAAAAAAATTTTCGTCAATCAAATATAATATTACATTATGTGAGGGTAAGAGGTTTTATAGATTCCTCAACCTATTAGATGTAAGTCAAAAGTGCAATATGTTATGAATAATAACCACGTGTCCTGTTATAATTTGAATTAACCTAGCTTACATATTTTCACCTATTTATTTAAAATTAAAATACTAGTTACGATTTACATTGTGTTATTCCTTCGTTTCATTTCATAGAGGTATTATTATATTAACCTCCCCTAAAGGAGGCATTTCCATACTTATGCATCCTCACATTGAGATGCATCATGGTCAGGTTTCTCCTTATCTATAAGACAGGATGTAGCAGTGTAAACCTCTTGATGGGTTAAAAAAATATTGTTAAATACTCTGAGTAATTCAGACCATTCTGGAAATTTTAAAGAAATTCCCTTTTGAGTTGGAAAAATTTTTCCACTGATAGATTTCTCCCAAAGCCTTATCCCTACATTCTTATAAGGACTGTTACATGAAATATGGTAACCCACTCCGATGTGGTATTTGACATTAATATCTTTTTCACCATTGTTAATCCTACTTATAGGTTCTTTCATATAGTCTACATAATTTAGTATAACTAACATCTTAGGAATATTTAAATGTAAACCCTCATTTATGACCTTTCCATTGGCAAACTCTTTAATATATATATCAGTAATGAAACCTTTATTTCCCCAAAATATAAGGTATTTCTGACCGCCTATATAATAAGTTTTCCTTAGAACCTCACCTACAGCCTGTTGTAGAATAATAGTCTCCTGGTTTGAGATTGGGTTTCCTGATGGTGGATTATCCATTGATGAACTCGTGGTAGCAGTAGAGGTAGCTGGTGAGGTAGTACACGTCTGTTGAAAGGCTTTCAGCAGAGATGACTGTGAGGTATTGGATGCTGGAACTGCAGGAATTTGTGATATATTAGCCCTCTTCAGCTTGGTAGATGATGCTGCCTCATTCTTTCTTTTCTTATTTGAGGATGACGTTGTTGCTGTTACTTGATGTTTACTATTAAGATATGCTTCTGCCATTCTTTTCTTCTTCTTCAAATTCGAGGTTATGTATTCTATAACTCAGACAGATGTCCTTTATCATTGAACTGATGATTGAGGGGATTTATGAGTTTATATAGAGAAAAAATGAACCAGTTTTCATGCTTTGATGTGACAATACCATATGTTAACTTATTTTCATTTTATATCACATTCTTGTCAGTATAACATTATAGGTCATTCTTTTACTGAAGCATTGGAAAAAGCATTAAAATAAAGTCACAATATGGAGAATGCCTCTTGTGTTCATCTATTGCTAAATCAAAGGCTTCCCATTCATTCAAACATATATTACACCAAGGACATATGACATTGTCTCCTTCTCCTGTGTAA
Organism: Sabellastarte sp. h YS-2021; assembly: GCA_964017235.1. Classification (NCBI taxonomy): domain Eukaryota; kingdom Metazoa; phylum Annelida; class Polychaeta; order Sabellida; family Sabellidae; genus Sabellastarte; species Sabellastarte sp. h YS-2021. The sequence continues at coordinate 11,763,778 of OZ024932.1, read as the reverse complement.
AAAAAATCCAGCCCTGGCTAGTTGATCCCTTCTGACAGGATGAGCTTTTGGCCATAATTTAAAGGTTGCATATCTATCATCATATTTCCTGAGTGAATTAACATCCATCGACTTATGTAGAGGTCTTTGCAGATTAGACCTTTGTGAGGATAGCTGAGGCTTATCTGTAGATAAGGCGAAACCGGAATGATAATGATGAGTATTGGTATCCTTTGGTCTCGAGAATCTGTTTAATGAGAGCCCACAGCTCGGTTTTGAGGCAGCAGTACATGTTGCTTCATTAGAATCTGTAGATTCCTTATTATCAGAACAATTCCTTGTGTTGGCAAACATTGTCGGTATATATTTGAATGAATGCTATGAGAGAGGATTTTCTTGCGATTTTTATAGCAATTTGATGGCTAATTTTTTGCTGAAACATTCATTCCTTTTCCAGGTGATTAGTTCTACATGTTAGCTACATGTTAGGGCATGTTTATGAGATATTCATTGATAAGAAAAATTCTTTGGGTTGATATACATGCCTAGACCTGTTTCAGAGTTTCAGAAAATAACATTAAAATCAGAGTTTACAAATTAAAATTATGATTAAAGACTGTTTCAATATGCTAGAGAAGTATATGAGTTCAGAGAGTACAAAAAAGGGTAATACCTTTTGAAAAGGAAGTATATACGTGGAGGTGGTCATATGATTCTGTTGATTTAAATGCCCTTCATGAGAGGAGAGGTAAACATATGGAGCCTGATTAAATATACAATATTCTATGCTACTTCATGAAGATACAAATAATTTATCATATATTTATTACATTATCTGAGTAAAGGAGAGAGAAAAGAGATCAGTTCAGAGAGTACAAATAAGGATTACATTCACTATAGGTTTTGAAAACATTTGACCAACATATGGAAGAAAGAGACACGTGGAGTTGATTTACCATATGCAGGCTATAGGTCCCATGTGGGGTGAGGTAGGTGAGGAGATATTCTTCCATATGTGGCATTATAAAAGATTAAATGTACATTTGTTTATTTAGAGATATGACTTAGTTGGTAAACTACATTAAAGATCATATAAATATAACTGTATGTACAAGGTTGAAGGTTGAATAAATATAACTGTATGTACATATCATTTCTCTAGGTAATAAGATGTCATATATTTAATTATACCAGTCCCTAGTCGACGTGTATACCTTCCATATGTAAAATAATAACATATGCAGGAGTTTCCACAGTTTTACATTACCAGTCCCTAGTCCACGTGTAAGCTGACAGTTCAGATAGTTTACATTATATAGGAGTTTCCACAGTTTTACATATGCCAGTTTTAAAGTTGCTTGTTTCCTGCTTCCATATGTGGATTAGTTGTTAGTCAACATTTTAATTGCTGAAGAGCCTGAACATTTACATGTATAAGTAAGTTAGTCCACATTCTTATTCAACATTTTAATTGCTAAAGTAAGTTAGTCCACATTCTTAGTCAACATTTTAATTGCTAAAGACGAGAATAATAACTGTAATGACCACATATGGATGAATATCTCCTCACCTACCTCACCCCACACGAGGACCTATAGCCCATGTAATTCTTCAGTCATATATGGTGACAATGCATTATAAATATTAAATAAATAACTGTATGTACATATGTCATTTTCTCCACGTAATAAGATTCCTTAGTTGACATAGCTATTGTAAGGTGAAGGCTTCCATATGGAAGTGATTGGAATCTCCATTGACCTTAGTTGGGAGACTACATTAAAGATCAATTCCCTATCACATCTGTGGAGCGATTTCACTACATCTATTACTACTTATGTGGGGCGAGTTTTATGGGCACCAGTCAAAATAAAATTTTGGGGCCAATCTACTTTTTGACAGCAATATCCTCAGGACCACCTCGTTGGGACTTGAGCCTACCTCTTGTGGCCATTTCATTGACATTCTTAAGTTCTGCCAACTGCCTTTCAACTTGATTTTGCAAAGATTCGTTATTCCTCAAGAATTCTAATGAGGGGACCACACTCTGAGCAATATTTTCGCTAATATCGTAGCCCATAACTTGGCCAGCAGTACCCGGGGGAGTAGCCGGAATGTCTGTGGCTTGTGAGTTGCCCTTTTCTAGGGCTGCCTCCGTACATTGCACCCTCTTGTCCATACTATCCATTTTCTCACCCAACTGACGCAATTGGTTCAAAATTTCATCAGAAACTGTAATTTCGTTACTAGAAGAGGGGACAACGACTTCGGACCCACTAGAAAAGGACTTACCTGCCTTCAGTTGACATTTTTTCCCCACTGGTCGGGCATGCTGTGTGAGGCAACTAGAACATCTAAACACTTTTGGCATGATTAGAATTTGAGCTGAGTGTTAAAATAAAATAAAATACTGAAAAACGAAGTTAAAATTAACTCAGCTCAAAAAAAAACATGTGAATCCTTCAAATTTCAAATGAGTGTGGCGCCAATATTTAACAAAAGCTGGCTTTTATAGCAAAAACTAATGATGCATATCCCCCACAATGCCTAGAAATAGTCTGGTCCCAGAACTGAATGCGATGACCACCCTGTGGTCATCCCCCCAAAACAATGTATGCAAGCCCTAAGAATTATTAAAATGTATCATTACATTAACACAAAAAATTAATGGCTAGAATAATAAATTTGCAAACTGGGTAGTGTCCTTACAGGTTACTGTTTGACCCTGCAGGTCAGACCATTCCAGCTAAACTCTTGCCTAGACCTTGAAAAAGATGATGGATGTCAGCTTGGGGTCAGATGAAGGTGAATGAGCATTTCACCTTGGCCTTGAAAGGTCATATTAATATTTGACCTTGAAAGGTCATCGATGAGTAGTGTAAATCCAAAAATTAACCTTGGACTTAGTCCACCATACTTCATATGAAACTCATTCAACTGGGGTGACAACTTTTCTTTGATCATTAACGATGATTTAATCACAAATTTATCACCCTCGGTATTCCTAAAGTCAAACAGTAATTGTTGGTCAGTAATTGCTTGCATAGTATATTCTGGATTTTCAGTCCTGTTGTCGTTATTGTTACCCACCAATGAGATATCAACAACCCCTGCATTCATTTCATCAAGATCAGACGAGGCCTTTGATTGTGTGTGGCCAGTATTTATTGACTCGCCATAGTCCTGTCACAAACCAGCACCTCCACACTTCAAACAGTTTTCTTGTCATCTTTTGTGACTTCACTAAGATGTGATGTTTTTGTCAATTGCAGTTTGTGGACGCTTTATATTGTGATTTGAAGCCCAGAAGACCCCACTCTTATAATATTTGGCTGGAATTTTTGGTTCAATAACATTTTTCTTGATCACGTCAGCATAAGATCTGGCCATGTCTTTCTGTGCATTAGCCTTGATAATCCTTATAGTTTGACACTAATGACAAACCCAAAAACTTTCAGTAAGTGAGGGGGTGTGGTGTCTATTGTAAAACACACAACTATATACTCTGGCAGGTTAACCATGACCTAGGCCCAATATGACCTGAGCCTTGTCGTTATGAGGGCTTCAATGAATTGATTTAATATTTGTCAAGCTGTCTTTCTGATTTTTGAAAGGAGCACAAGCCTGAACTTGAACTACATGTTGAAGGAACTCAGAGGACGTGGGTTCAAACCCAGGTACAGGCAGATACATAGTGGCTCCGATGACCACTTAAAATGGTGGTCCTCTGTCATTGGGTCCTATCCACAGTGGCAGGCTAAAGAACCTCAAGGACGTTGATAAATGCTCATCCTTGAGCCTCTATCTTCCAGTTAGTTGAATGTCAGTTACTTGTGAGTTGGGGCTGTACCTGTGCAGTCGATTGGTTAAATAGCCCTTTGATTCCTGTAGTATATGGAGATATTGCGCTGAGTATAAATACACAATACAATACAAAACCAAGGTTTGGAATTTTTAGTCCAGATATGGTTGTACTGACATGTTTCTGAGTGTGTTCTCTACGAATCCTATCTATTCTTGCTGTGTTTTCCCAATTTACTAACCCCCTTTCAAATTCACGCAGCAGAACAGCATGAGCCACTTTCGACCCCGCCATGGAAAGGCTGTGGTGTCGTCCATTACTTTCTCATATGCGAATCATTTTTCTCTAACATTTTGGTCAGGTTCACCAAACACATTTTTGCAAAAGCCCTGAATGCACTGAGACATGTTCAGCTGATCATATATTAATCTATGTCTGTTTGCCCCTCCTAAAGTTACTTCATGTGGCCATGCCTCCCTATTTTCACTACTATATCAACATTATCCACCGTTAAGAGTTGATTTTCCTCCAGTACCTGGAGTTTCACTTGAAGTTTTGATTCTCTGATTCTACTGTCTATTTGATGCTGGAATTTTGTTTACTTCATCATACAACATAAACTTGTTATAGAATCATCAACACGATGACTCACTGTCAGATAACATACCTGTCTTAATATGAGGGAAAATGACATGAACCAAACCCTTCAGCCAATGGGTTGAAAGTCTGTTTTACCATTGTGAACCCTTGGTGGCCGAAATTTTGTATTTTTTGTGTATTTGATCTGGTAGTATCATAACCCTTATAAAGTTGGAGGAGGACTGACTGGGCCAATGCCTTATACACTACCCCAAAAATGTCAATGACTGCTTTATTGTTGTATGGTAACTTAGCCTGTATCCCCATAATCTCATAGCTGCAAATACCTTCAGACTTTGGGGTAGAGTTTTCCCAGGTTTTCACACCCTATTGAATGTTCTGTTGATACACTTGACTTCCCCTTGAAAAATAATTCCATGTATAATTTAGTCGGGATAGCAATGGGGTGTTGTCCTATTCAATGATTCTTGCCAAGAAGATTCTTGTATCAGTTAACTTATATTGTGGGGATACATTTTGACTTTAAGCTCCCATCTCCCGCCAACAGTGGCAATATTTATTTAAAATTTAGAAATCTAAGGGGCAATACCCCATATTGAGAAATAACAGATTTTAAAGAAACAAAATGAAAAAAATGATTTTTGTAAACTTTTTAACTTTAAATAATTTTAAAAGATGAACAAAATTTGAAGGTTTACCTTTTTTTACATTAACTGTGGTACATTTTAGTAATACTTGGGTTGAATTTATTAAACATTATCATGGGATCACGAAAATTATTGGGAGATTTTTGTAAAATTTGTTAGAAATTTGTGGGAATTTTGTGTCTACAAGTTCTTGGAATAATTGGGTAGTCCTGAAGAGGATTGATAGATGCCAGCTTCTTCTGTCCCCAGGGTATGTCCTCTTTACATCTCAGATCCTCTCCACCTGTTCAGCCAATGCACCAGCATAAATGATGGAATCCTTCAGTAGGTCTCACTGACGCTGTGCCTTGATCGAGGGATTCCTGTGGTTTTCATCGGACACATATACTGCCAGTTCATTTGTTAGGGCTGCCATGTCATCTGCTGTGGTGGGTGCCTGTCATGTCAACCTGGGTGTATCCTCAGTATGTTGTGCAAAACAACACATATTAAAACAATATCTCCGAGAACCTTTGACCTTTGCTCTATTATGCCTAATACGATTGTGAAACTGCTTGCCACTACTCTTTGGCCTCTGGAGATCCTGTAGTTTGCTATCCTCTCTTCCCTTGTGAGTGCTCTTCTACTGTAGAGTTTAACAAGCTATAGGAACAAGGCAAAAGATGTCATCACCCAGCAGAAAGTACTCGAAATCTAGCCCACTCTTCATGATGTGGCATTAGATGTATTCTTGAATGAGGTCAAAAACTGCAGCTGGCATCCTGACAAAATTCTGCTTACCTGAGAGATATCAGTTTGTATTAAGTTGTCCAGGAGGTTTCTATAGCTTCCTTTTTTCTTTACCTTAAAGGATGCAGGGCATGACCGTGGAGTTTTGTAGCTTTCTTCTTTATCTTGGATTGTGACGAAGGGGCTGGCTGTATGGCTGGCGCCAGTCCTGGATTCAGATGAGTCATTTTGTGTCTGCCAATCAGAATGAAAATCAAAACATCTAACTCAATAAAAATCAACAGGGCCCTGTGATTCGGTAGAAAGTATCTCTGGTGTGTAGTTGGCATCTTTGCAGTGATGAATGATGAGTTACAGCAGTCAGAAGGGGTTTAAATAGTGTTGGTGTGTTTCCAACTCTAGAAATTAATTAGTCTAATCAGGGTGGATTGGTACACTGCTCCAGTCTTGTCGGTTTGTCACTATGGCTTGTCATGACCTAATACAGCTTGTCGGTTAGGGGTTTATGGCTTGTCCTTAAAATTTTCCCATCTAGTCATGGCAAAAAACACCCCGTCACCAAGTCAGGTCAGGATCTTGCTCCAGACTAGCGGGGATGCACTTTTCTGTTGGGTAGGTGTAGGATTTTTGTCCCCCTTCCCTGACTCTGCAAACCAATGCTACAGTCACTGGTGGAACACCCCCATTAAATATCAAACATGTTTGATATTTCACTGACCCACCACGACAAGTCTGGAAACCACGACTGATCCTATCCGACTCTGTAAAAACATTGCTCCCGACCCTTGTGAAAAAATCATGGTTACTGACAAGACAGCCCCAGTGAACCCCCCTCCCCCCTTAAATTTTATACACTGTGGATATTTTATTCCGACATATTACTGGGATTGACCCTGAACAAGAATACACAAATTCTGTATCAGATAAAGTTTGCTTCATTTAACACAATACCTTGAACTGACTGTGGTAATCAGTGAGACTATATAAATTTTATCCTAATAATAATGCATTCCAGTTCACACACTCAAGTAGATTAGAAAAATCACTCAAGGTTTTCAATTATGTGAAATTAGATGCACCATAGTACTTTGCCAATAATATGCTAGTTAATGAGTGCCATATTTAACCAAGTGGCATTCAGGACCCTAGAATATCCTATTTGTATTACTATTCGACAGAATAAGTTGAATATACTATCAAAGACACAGTTTGTACAAATAACAGACTAAATTGATATGCAAGCTAACAAACTATATATTATTTGTTACATATTTCACGGATGAAACATGAATGAACTGTGTTCATTATGTATTGATAAATGTTTGCTTCATTTGATGAGGACACCTTGAATTTCCTGTTGCAACCTATAAGATTACCCTAATTTTTTTTTTCTTTTTAAGCAGAACACTGTTAATAAATTTATTCCAGGATAGTTCATACATGATATTTTGCAACTAATCTATTATGAGACGCAAGGCTTATCTTACATGTCTCCTGCTCCTTTGACATGTGAGGTCATATCAGGACACATAGTGAAACCCATATATTTGTGTCTATTTTGCTTATCTGTACTCAGCACAGTACCTTGTTCACTATAGTAGGTAAACGCATCCATGCTAATAGACATCTAGGTGTTAGGAGAATGGGCATCGCTTATATATAAGCCACTAAGCCTTGGCATACCATTTTGTTAGTAGAATCATTAATGAGAAAAATAATGACCAATACAACGACAAATGTTACATATAACCAAAACTCTAAAAATAGGGAGTACCAAAACAAAAATCCTAGCTTTTCCCCTGCAAAGAACCGGGGCTCAGCTTAAATGTGGTTCTTATATAAAGTTACTCGCTTCCCCTTACTTGTTCAGAACCGCAGTGGCCTCTCTTTCATTTCTAGGTGAATTTCCCAGGCACCTTTCTGCTGCAGTGCCACTCCATATTGAAGTTTGAAATTAGACAGTTTGTATCAAACAATTAAGCACCCTTGTTTGCCCCCACCCCCTTCTTGCTTGCTGATTTGTTAGTTTTAGGTGCCTGGGAATGGTGGTGAGCTGAGTCTTACTAACACCTGAGCTACTAGTCCTGGTGCACCATCTGTATTGTTATTCTTTTATTGTTATGCTTCATTGACTCCACTCAGCTACTTGTGTGTTGGATTTGCTGGCTCTGCTTTATATTATGACCTTCTCCCTTCAGTACTGCTATCCTTTGTGTGATATGGTATTGCTTTGAGATCCTCGCTTGGATTGGTTCTCTTTAGTTCAGGACACAGGGGCATAGCTTATACATAAGCCAGTATACCCAGGCTTCTCATCTTATTAGTAGAATCATAAATGCAATATACGATACCCCATCCCCTAACACACATTGCATATAACTACAACTTTCTGAAAAATCAGGGCACACCATATAAAAATTACTAGCTTCTCCCTGGGACATCTAGTTGCATCTCTTCATCGCCCTCAGGTGCACTCTTTGATGCCTCCTGAACAGTTAATAGTATATGCTGCCCTCATTTGCTGCTGCGGAGAACTGCATATGGTGAATGGATGTATACAACGTGTTGTAATTAACCTCCTTTACCTGGCTTATGGAAATGTGATACTATATTACTCTTAGTATGTCTATCATTATTCATCACAAGAGCACCTACTGGTGTTGTGTATAAGATTATATGTATGTCAGTCAATTTCTATAGTACCGATCCAGATTGACTCTTTATCTTATTCTTCTTGTGATGGTTATGGATCTTTCTGTGGACCTCGGTGGCTGTTCCTGGATCCTGTCAGACTAATCTGTGACTTATATAAATTTTATTGAACTTAATTCTAATTTTATATCACCCCTCACTTAAAGTTAAAATAATTGGTCTTGTTCTGGATTTGGGCTATTAGGCTCATATTAGTGATATTATAAAACAGTTATCAGAAAATAGATGTTAATAATTGTTAGAATAATCTGTATTATCTATTTTACTATTCATGCAATGATTAATGTTAAGCTATAGAAGTGGAATAGCATTTGTCTAAAGCTTTAATTCCTCTATAATTGCATGATAACCTGATTCTGGATCTGTATTTCTATAAGTATAATTCATCTTGTTTTATTCTGCTATTATGCTTGTACCAAGTGAGGTGACATGTCAGCTACTATTGTGATAAATGTTAAAAACTGTTTCATTAATTGGTCTGTACTTATTACTAGTTGATTACTAGACTTGTGATAATGCTTTATTCTTGACCTTATGGTCCAGGCAACTCTGATTTCTTGCTTTAATTCGACAAGTTAATATGTTTCCTTTAACTGAACTCACGTTTCTTGTATAGGCTACTTATCTTAGTATCTGGTATATACTTGTTCTAAAAAGGTTAAATTGGGTAACTTCTCATATGCCTTCTCACTCCCTTATGGGCTTCCCCAAGGTTCTGTCCTGGGTCCCCTCCTCTTTCCAGTTTCAATGTTACCCATCATCTTTATTCTGATGACACCCAAATATACTTAGTACTCAACTACAGGAACTTTGATTCCAGTATTGCTGAACTCACTAAGTACCTTGCTTGCATTCAAAAATGGATGGATGGTGTCAGACTGAAACTTATTCCAGAGAAAACAGAATTCACCGTCATTGGCAACAGACAGGCCAGGGAGTCTTTTGTGCAAAAAATTCCCACCCAGTTTCTTGGAATCTATATCTCCCCTACCTATGAAGTTAAGAATTTAGGTGTTACCTTTGATTCTGGAAATAGTTTTGCCAGTCATATAACCAAGGTTTGTCATGCCTGTCACTATCACTCAGAGATTTCAGACACATCTGTAAATTCCATTCAAGGCTATTATTAATTTCCCAATCCACATACTTATCATCCTTAATCAAAACCAGTAAACTTACTCCTGGAAATCGACTTTCTCTTTCTTCAGTTTGTCCCAAGATGGTCATTGGTAGGCAAAGTTTTGCAATGGCTTTTCCTACTGAATTGAACAGACTCCCCCAATCAGTCCAATCATAGAACACTATAACAGGATTTCGAAGCCAGTTAAAAACCTAGTTGTTTAGACTTAAAGACCACAGTGCATGAAATTTTTTTTGCATTATTGTACATATTATGTGTGTAACAACACACCTGCCAAGTCCCATCTTCAAACTCCCACTAGAAAGCACATTAAAAGCCAGTTAAATCTGACAGTTGGAAAAACAAAACAGATCCTTCTCTGAAACTGTGCCACGTCACACAAGGAGATTTACCACTCTGATTTCTGTCTGCCCAATACAAAATAGTGTAAAATGAAGTGAAATTAGTGTTTTATAAACTGGCTTGGAAAGGGTCAGCTTCAGTCAAAAAACAATTTTTTTTCCTACACTTAGTGCAAAGATTCTTCCATCAAATGAACTTGGAATATTATGTGGTCACACACAAATAATGCTCTTTTTTTAAATAATTAACACTACAATTTGACTGTAACTTGTGTTCAAAATAGTGAACAAGTGTGCAGCTTTTAGTATAACAATGCAGCTTCTGATAGTGTGTCAGTTTTTAAATAAACTGATAAGCAAGTTTTTCACCCAGTTCTTGTCCACATTTTCTCAAAATGTGATAAAATTTTAAGGCACCCTTGATTATCCAAACTCCTTATTATCAGAACAGAAAGAGTTAGCCCCAAAGTTCAATAGTCAATATTACAATGTATTAGTTATTATGAACAAATCAATATTCATTACTAGTTCTAGTTGACCATTAAGAACTGACAGTGACAATTCAGGGGCGGATCCAGCCTTTAAGTAAGGTGGGGGTTCACATCAGACACACCATAACTAAGGGGGTCAGAGGGCTTGCCCCCCACCCGGGAAAAAAATTAATTTTTGGTAAAAATATAGTGCATTTACTGTAAATTTAACACCACTCTCAAGAAATAATTTTGTACTTTGGGTTGAACCCCTTTACATTATTTTTCAAGGAGGAGGGTTCGAACCCCCTGAACCCTCCTGGATCTGCTAGTGCAATTTGTAAAACCAGCTGGTCAAAACACACTGTAAAAGACTCAGTGTATTAGGCTCTTTTATATTGGGCTACACTGCTGCCAATATTAAAAGTAAGCAGGCTGAAATGACCAAATGCTTAAGCACTCTGGTTCAGGATGTAGAGTTTAATACACTGGAGATCTGAACCACATTCTGACATTTTATTGACAACAGTGTGTCTTTCATGATATCTACTTTTAATAGCTGTGTAGGGGTCAGATTGCAATGTTCATGTAAATTTGCATCTGAAAGTTAGCACTTTTAAAGTATGATTTTTTTTTCATAAACAATATTTTATTGAAGCAATTAGGCAAAATCAACAAAGCCTTCTCACAGGACGAACTATTTACAAAAGCATATTAATAGATGATAATGATGATGATGTTGTGGACATGTGACTAATATAAAACTATGAAAACCACCCTGATTCCTTAAAAAATTCTTGTACTGCTTCAAAAACTACCTTTTCTTTATCAAAAGTCAAGTTATAATCTCCATTAAATGAAAATCAGTGGTTATTGTTGGTAAAACTCATAAACATTGACTGCCTATTTTGAGTAGTAGTCTGTATTCTAAAAGAAAATAAAAATTGTTTTCTACAGAAAAGCCACAGTCACAAGTTGAATTTTCTATAACATGTAAACTATGTGCAAGATGTTCTTTAAGAGGACTACAGTTTATTCACATTTTTGAGTGTATCAAGTTCCAATGTCTATCACCTGTACTAGATAATGTAGTTACGCGTTTAAAAGAATCATCTAATGTATTCCATAATTTTATTCCAACAGGAAAGAATGAATTTTGATGAAATTCTTGTTTGTCATAGAGAAGAGTAGTGTACCAGTACTTTGTTGATTATAAAACATTTTAATGTACTTTGGTCAAATTGTATGCAAGAAATAACCAAGTTAAAGACTATACTCAAAAATTTCATTGAACGTTTTACAACCCAAGCCAAAAGAAAAAAAATAACACTTTACTAACAATGACTGGTGCACATTAATAAATGTATGACTGTAACCCAAGCAGCTCTTACAATTACATTACTTATGGTTAATATTTAAAATGTTGTCTGTACAGAATCCTCACTCTATCAATGACAGTTTTAGATGGAGTCTGATTGAGAGTTTTCATATTGAAGAATAAATGCTAATTATCATATAAAATTATAAAAACTTTTCAAACAAAATTATCCTTGTTCAGTTAAAGTTAAACTTCAAAAAAAAAGTCACTTCCAAATGCAATTAAATCAGCTACAAAATTCAGTTACATCCAATTCTTCCCAATACATTTACAACAAAAACCATGGCAAATTTACTGCTGTATACCTTTTGTGTCATCACAACATGTTTTCAGGGATGTTATTTTATATGCCACTTTGAGAGGCTGTATCTCTGTGGGGATGCTCTGATTGATGTCTGGTTTTCTTTACTAGGATTGTCTTATTCTCTGGCACACACTTACAAATTTTTAAAGAAACTTTTTTTTTCATGCACTGTGGACTTTAATACTCTTCACCATAGTACATTTCTCCTAGCAGTCGCTAATTTGGGATTTTGACACGCCTTGTCCCTGGACTTTCCCTTTTTGGCCTCATTAGTAAGCACATTAGAGGATATTACATCAATTTAGCACTATATAAAAAAATTAATATTCTATGCTATTCTATTGTGGGTTAATCTTTTCACGCTTAGTAATGTACTGATATCTATTTTAAATTTCCATGCATAGCGTTACTTATACATTACTTTCCTGAAATGAATTTAACACTAAATTAGTTAGCTAGTAGCTTTGTTTTCACCAATACATTCTTCTTATGTTCTTAGTATTAGGCTTTCCCTTAATATTATACGTTCTTACTTAAATGCTTCCGATAGCTCTTCATAAATTCTGAATTTAACAGTAAAGTTGCTCCTTAGGAGGGTCTACCTTCCTTGTTATGACAGTATAATTCATAATCTTAAAAATATTTAAAATGCTATTGGAATGGCTTTGTTAACCCCCCTTGGGATTGTGGGCTTCCTCATTTGGGTGACTATCAAATATATAGCGTTGTTATGCACACATTTATGCATTTATGTTACGTCTATGTACTTGTAGTCATGATGTATTCCTACATGTCTAAAAGCAAACTAGTCACATGTATATATTATGGTTTAATATTTTAATAAATTTTTAAATCCCATTTTATGTTTACTGGGGACTGTTGACCATCCCAGCTGTACAAGTAAAGCCCAGGTTCTAGAGACGTACATTCCAGTACTTCAAAGACAGGGATGATGTTTACTTCCAGTCATAAAAGGTGAGTAAGTGAACTGAATAATTTAAATTAATACCTAAAACATGTCCAACCTATCACTTCCAGTACAGTGCCCTTCTAACAACCCATTTTTTTTAAATTTTGCTACATGACCATGTTTATACCACTCCAAAAGGAAACCTTCATATTTTGGTAGTTGTTTACACATGAGCCGTCCCATAAAGCCATTCTCTGCTCCCCTTTACCGCTCTGGCATGTAGAATGTATTACAGACTCGTGAGAGGCAAGTTTATAAAACATTAAAAAATTTTGCTAAACTTTGAAGAAAATGAATTGAGCCATAAACTGCATGATGGCTATATTAAAACTTGTCTGCCAATGGAGTGTTGGCCAATGGAGTGTTGGGTTTTATTCAAAAGCCTACCACCACAAAAGGTGGAAGAAATTCAACTTGAATGTATATTTGCAACAAGTTAGTGTGCACAAATAACAAACCTTTAAATAATAAAAGATTTTAAAGGAGTACATGACTCTGTCAAAGAATTAAAAGTAAAATGCATAATTATGACAACCGACAGTCTTTAACCTTAGGGGAAATGAAGGAATGGCTGAAATGGAATAGTATTTTCGACTACAACATTGTTCAAAGCTCCTTAACTAAGGAATTGAAAAGCAAAAATGTCAGACAAGATACCTATGAATTTATATATATGAATCTATACACTATTACAGTGACAATTAGAGGTCAGCTGTTCAGTTTAACACAAATGAAAAATAAAGACATATATTGGGAGCTAATAGGAAACGAAGAAATACAAGGATCTGCCATCAATAAATAGATGATCTTTACCCGTCTTTACATGCAGTAAAGTGGCAAACAATTTTTAAAGCAGTACATCACAGTGCTATTGAAACCTACCTACAGTACAAGGTTGTACACATAATAATAAATTGTAAGTACAACTTGTATAAATGGGACATTACAAAATCCCTTTTGCAATTTTGCAGCCATTTTGATACTATTGGACATCAATTTTATCTATTTTGCTTTAGCAAACTAATTTGGGAAAATGTAGAAGATTGGTTGATGGATTTACTCCTGCGAAGCAAAAAATTAACCTTCACAATTTGTGAAATATGTTTGGATATTCTGTGTTTAAAATCCAAATGTAACAACTGCCATTATTTATTGGACCATCATTTGGGGTAAATGGTTTACTAACTATTGTTGATCAAAAGAACAAAATATTGTATTTACTGAATTCCTGAGAATTGCAAAGATTGGACTTATATAAAAATAGTAAACAAACCTGCAGTTAAGGGGGGTGATAATCAGTTTTATGATAAATTAAAAAGCGTTTTAATAGAATAAAAATATAGTTACATGAAGCTGAATTATAGTTATTGTACTTGTTGGAATTGTAGTTCTCTAGACACTCTCTAGAGGAAATATATAAAGCCTAAGTAGTTTGACTGTAATACTGACTTCTGCTTACACCACCTATTGTTAAATTGTTACAATAACTATAGCATGGGATTAAAGTGGCATTAAAAATCAACAGAAGTTATTGATGTTTTGCTGATCCCAAGTTCATCATGCAAAGGGACTAATCCTCATGTAAAAGCTACTGGAGCTCCTAGACCCTGTGTTTTGGTTCCCCTAAGTGGGTTTCCGGTAGCCATATTGTATGGCCTGCAGATATAAGATATCATCAATGTTGTAAAGACAGACATCCTGTCTCCTTTAGGGTGGCTTTGTCATTTAATCGTGCAAGTGTTATGTGAAAGAATTTACTTCACCAAAGGCATTAACAGATTTCTTGCTTTAGGCATCTTTTCTCAAAAATATTGTTTCAGGATTGCTTAAATACTCCAAAACAAGTCACAATAACTACAAAGTTTGGACTTCTGTTTTAACCTCATATGAATATCCTTATTACTTTAGGCAAGCATTTGGTGATAAGTTATTACACATCATTAGTATATTTCTCATTATCCACTCAAGGCTTTATTTTCCCAGAATAGGGGGAGTCAAAAACTGGGATATTTTTTAACATTCACCAGTGCCCCTTACCATGGACAATTATCATTACAAATGTATCAACACGTGCTCTTTTTTATAAAATGCATATTTCATTATGGTACAAATATGTTGTATATAGCATGAATAGGGTTTTAAAGTACTTCTGTATTTGTTGCATTAAATCCATCCAGAAATGGTGGAGAAATCTCAAGTTTAAAACTGACGCTTTATGTGTAAGTACTGATTTTACTGAGTACCGAGGTTTTATTACTACCGTTTAAGCATTGTTTTAGTAAATATGGACTCATTTTGACTATTGGGGGATGATAAAAGTGAAACAAACTCCTGGTGCATATTTTGAAATTTTATCACAAGAAAAGACTAATCAATACAACCAGGATCCAAAGGATAAAGATTGTGCGTTTTGTCCTCTTGAGTGATACACCAGTCAGGAAATTTTTCCTTTTAAGTGACTGTCAGAAAAGTGTGGAGATCCTGAAAAACAGCAAAGTGAAGACGTATATATGGTATTTGGTTTTTAATATATCTTGCATACGATCAGAATTTGCTGTCTCAACAAATATTGTGTCCACCATAGGTTAAACCCTTTAAATTTAACATATATTATTCAAGGTAGGTCAAAGCTATGAAAGTTAATAACATGTTAGTCAATGCAATTTTATTACTAAAACCCATTGCTAGTAACATAATTCAACCATCAACCAGCAGTACTTAAGAACATCCAACCCCCGCCCCCCAAACAGGCAGTGGAGAAATAAACAAACTAAAAACATTTCTGATTTTCAATCTAGATCTGCAAGCAGATAAACTTTCAGGAGGTCCAAGCTATAGGTAGACCCCACCTTGTGTGAAAATATAACCCTGATCCAATGAGGAGTTTTTGAGTTATAAAATGCTGAATTTCAGATTTGTATCATCTTTGAGGAAGACTAAGCTATGCCAAATTGCGTGACCATATGACTCTGATTTGATGCATAATTTGGGAGTTATGTAACCGGACAGACAAACTGATGCCATCACAATACCATAACGTCTCCCCTTCAGGATGATGAAAGCAGTAAGTATATTATCACCAAGGTCCTTCATTTTGTATTTTACATGATAACTTTAACACAAACAAATTTCGCAGCCAGACATAGCTTTAATTAACAAAAACTGATACGCTTTATATTACAATCTTATACATATAGAAGGTAAGAACACATACATTTATTCATACTTTATAGTATAATTTTCATGTTTTATACAACATTTAATATACTTATTTATGTTTGATAAACAATTTTACCCTCATACCGATTGCTTAGCTGTTAAGTACCACCTATACCTTAGACTCAGATATTGTTTCATAATGGTGCTCAGACTGGGGTAAAGTTGCACTTCTAGTTCTTTTGGCCTTTCTCGCCTGTCTGCCTGGTTTCTTCTGGCTATCTCCACTGGAGCTGGTACTTGGTCTGTCTGCTGAAGGAGGGTCATCTTGCACAGTACATTTGCTCTTGCTGGATGAACTTCTCTGCAATAAAGATTGTCCATGTGTACCATATAGACTTTTGTCAGATTTCTTCCTTTCTAGGGATTGTTTCTTTTTAGAACTATGGCTTGCATATTCTTCATCCACCAAAGCTTCATCATAATCATGTTCAATTTCAATAACCGGATCATGCGCCGAAGTTGCTTTGGACTTCCGAAAGTCTGGGTCAATGTTTCTATATCTCCGACTTGGATAATCCAGGCTATGATATGAAGGATTTGAAGCAAGAAGTTTCTTTCTTGACCCTCTATCAAGTGAGTGAAAGTAATAAGGTTCATCATATGTGAGACCATTGGGAGGTGCACTGTACCTTTTACTGCTGTCTGCAGATATTGATCTCGCCAACAGTTCCTTTTTGTGTGTATCCATGACGTCACAATGCTGAGGTAACCCATATAAATTGCATTTCTTACTGCTGTAACTTTTAATGGTGTTGTTGAGTGACTCCATGCTAGACTTCATGCTGATATTTGGGGTGGATGCTGAAGATTCAGCGCTATTGACAGCAGCCCATGATTGTACCTCTCCAGAGCCGCATAGAAGAAAGCATATTCCTCCAAGCAAAGCAAGGCATCCAGATATAAAGAAAACAGTCTGCCATTGTTCATGGGTGTTCTGAAAGAATAATCACAAGACGTAAATCCTAAAATACCAGGGGATGTGCATCTCTGTCTATAGTTTGAACTAAGAAAATACCATTATTATTGCTTGCATTTTGACCATTGGAAAGATGAGAAGAAAATATATGTTTATTTTTAGATACTTGGGCAAATACTTGCTTTCAAGATCTATGGAAACAAGATCTATAGTGACCTTATAATTACATCACATTTTAGGCATGGCATAGATGATTTGTTTAGAGTTGAGATTTTTCAGTAGCCAAGTGGTTAGCAAGTTTAGAATTCGATCACTTAGCTCCCTCTATTTTCAATGGCTCGAATCCAGGTGTGGTAAGAAAAAGGTTTCATTGACAGTCTGTCCTGAAATGACCTTAGCTGCTGAAATGGGCATTGAAATCAGGATAGTTTTAGTTATGTTTCATAATCAGTGTATAAACAAATCACGTTTTTCTATAATTTTTAACCATTTCACATACCTCTGGGGTAAGAGTGTCCACTAAGTAAGGCTCTATGAAGACAGCCAAGGATCCTATCCCTCCGCTGACTCCCATCAGGAAGCCTGCATACTGAGGAGCCAGGTCTAGATGATTTACCAAAAATCCAGACCCCTTTTAAAGGAATGTGCAACAAACGTAAAATGCTATACCAATTACATTCTATATTTTTTATTGTTTTTAATGATCTAAATTTACATAATGTCAATAAGTTAATTAAATACTTCAAATAAGCCTTGGTGGTGCTGTCTTCAGACACATTAAAATAAAGCAACTCATTTAAATCATTATGATTCTAATCATAAGGTCCTCAGCAAAGAGTAAAAAATAAGCGGGTAGGATTGTGTTAACTACAATTATTCTTTTACCAATTATGCATTACTTTAAAACTTAATGTACTGGTCATGTTTCAGTGATACCTTCAATATACATTATTTTACTCTTAGTCCAGTAGACAAACACCCAAAATTAGCTGAAGCATGAAAATCAGTATGGACAAAGTTTTTTTTGCTGAAATCAATTCTTTAGGGGGTGTAGACCCTGGCAATGTTGAGCAATTTTTTTTTATTTAGCGAAATTCAAGATGGCTGCCATATTGGGTCTGTTGTATCAAAAATGGCCATTAAATCGTTATTTCTTTATCAAGTTTCAAGTGTAATATATCACTTTTTTCAGACTTTTATACTCTATTACATGGTCAAAACAGTTAATAATTTTCCTAAAATTTAAAATGGTCACAATAATAAACCTTCCAAAAATTATGATTTTGTGAAGTGGCAATGACTTGTCGATGCAGTCTGTTATTGACTAAGTTTACTTTGACACAAAATAGTGAATACATAGATTTAATATAGACATATTTCTCAGCATAAATTAGTAGACTTAAATTATAATATTTGTATCATAAATAAAGTAAATCTTCGTTCAAATAATCTCACATCAAAAAGTAGAAACCATCAACATACTGAACGGATATTTGAAAAAGCTTCATATACATCAAAATAAAAATTCTTATTCTTCTTCTGAGTCTTCAATAAAAGACAGTGTTACAGTGTTCTCATTTCCACACTTGATTTCTGCCCCACAATGGCAGTGAAATGTGCATGAGAGTCCAGCTTTATGACAACTACAGTGATTACTATTACATGGAGTTTGCGATGAATATGAGCAAGCTACAACTTGAGGAAGACTTTGCTGCTGCAACCGTTACAGGCCCATAAATAAGCCACAACTCTCCTTTATTCTTAATTTCCCAGCCAAACTTAGTTATTTCTATGTTTGGGATCATTGGAATATGCTGCAGACCAAAGTAGAATTTGTAAGTGTGCTCTCTTGATGTGAAAAAGCAGCTTCATAAGTTGGTGGTAGGACTTTAACCTTATGGGGGTTCTCTTTTTTTGTTGAACAGGTGGTATCTGTAGCTATTAAGGTCAGTTTCTGTAGATGGCAACCATAAAGATATAGCAGTACTGGTGAGCCAATTTCTATAATGGTATCATCTGGTGTGTCAATGTTACACATGGCGTCCAGATTTATATCTGATTTGAGTAGGAAGTTAGCAGCACTGATTTTTCCCTTTCCTAAGGGGTATGACACAATATCACAGCCTGGTAAGGCATGTATGGGTAATAAACTGACACAGTTGCCACCAAGTCTTGATGTTGTTTCACTGATGTTAATGACTTTTCCACCATACTTCTTCATAGAAACCTGGGTTGTGATGTCATGCGTCCAGACATAGTAGACTAAACTGACAAATATATAGGAATCATCTGCTTTCACCTAAACATAGTGAGGTTTTTCTTGAACAACAGGAGATAGCTGATGATGTTAATGTCTGCTTTCTCATGATTAGAATGGCTTTGATCTTCACCTATAAGATGTAGCAGAGAGCATTCATTGGTATCACATGGAACATTGATTAACTGCTTCTTCTTATAATCATTCTTCATTATGATGTCTTGAGGTGGAAGTGGAGAATCCAAAGTGAGTCTGTGGTGTTGTGGATTGAAGCCACCAGCTCTTCTTTTCCATTCATTATGGATCCTGATACATACTTGTCAAACACATCATACGTTATATTTGGCTCTGACAATGTCCATCAAAAGGACTGACTTAAGTGCTGTACAGTACCACGTTTTGGCTACTTTATGTAATATAGTGCCTCATTTCAGAGAGGGTTGACCCAATTTTAATTGCTTGGAATCAACAGCTGAGATAGGACGTGAACCATGTCAAGGCTGTGCCGCACACACCAAACCATGACTTAAGACAATTACGAAGAGTAGTGTAGTCAGTTGTGTCGAATGCTGCCGAAAGATTGAGTAAGACAAGTGCAGTAGGTTCACCATGTGATAGTGAGAGATGAATCTGGAGGGACCAGTTTTGTATGCAGATTACTCAGGATTGTCAAGATTATGTCTGTTGATATAATGCAAGAGCTGTTTGACAACTATGCAATCCACCAATTTTGACATGAAGTGTAAACCTGATACTGGGCGATAGTTCAAACCTTTGCTTGGAAGTGATGCTTTCTTTATGAGGGAGCATCAACTGCCTTCTTGAATTTTTGAGGAAACACACCCTCAGCTAAAGACAAATTGACAAATTTTGTAATTGACAGAAGAAAAATACCCACACAATCTTTCAGAAGTAACTGGATCTAAAACAGATGATTGTGTAGGGAAATTTTTGATGATATTAAGTACCTCGTTCTCTGAGACATTTTCAGTGAGATAGATTGGGAGGTGGACACATGGGTGGTATAATTGTTAAGGAAGAAGTTGTGAACATGTCACAAATCTTTTTGATTTTTTGATTGAAGAAGGAAGTAAATTGGTTTCCAAAGGATTTTTCTGACTGATAAGGAGGGAGAATCATCTCTTGGCCCTTATATAGGACATGTCAAAGTGCCTGCCATAGTTTCTTTGGGTCATAGCTGTTGTTACTAATGACAGTGCTATAATGTTCAGCCTTCTCTCTGTTTATGATTGCATTGCACCGGGCAATCTGTCTGTGCAATCTACTTCTGCTCAACTGAGGCCTATCTTTACCCCACAGGCACTCAAATTGATGCCTGATAGATTTGGCACTAGGATATGAATCAGACAGCCTTCCAGCTCGTATTTTCTTAACTCTTTGACAAATCAATAGTGCATGCCTGTCTAACACACCACCAAATCACAAATATACTGATCATACAGGTCAGCAGCTGTGCTAGCAGGAGATGTGACAAAGGAAGTGTTTGCAAGATCCTCGCAAAAGGTCTGCATGTTGATTTTATGATCCCTGTGGTAAGAGATACTATTGACCTTTGGTATTGCAAGACAATCAAAATCCAGAAGACATTTTATTAATGCGTGATCCGCGACCAAATCACCAACTGTCGCATTGCTGACAAAAGAGGAATCACTTGGGCTGAGTATCAGATCCAGTATATGGCCATGTAAGTGGGTAGATTTGTTTACATTTTGAGCAAGGTTGGAGGTATCTAGTAGATTATGAAATTAAAATCATCAACTATATCCTGTTGAAAACTTCAGTATGTTCAGGTAAAAACAAATGATACCGATATATTTGTCCTTTTAATCTACTATGTCTGGAAGCATGACATCACAACCCAAGTTTCTATGAAGAAGTATGATGGAAAAGTCATTAACATCAGTGAAACAGCATCATAACTTGGTGGGTGTGATACTGTGTCAAATATAGAAATAACAAAGTTTATCTGGGAAATTAAGGATAAAGGAGAGTTGTGGCCTATTTACAGGTGTGCAGCGGTTGCACCAGCAAGTCTTCTACAAGTTGTAACTTGCTCCCCTTCATCGCAAACTCCATATAATATTAATTGCTGTAGTTGTCATAAAGCTGGGCTATTATGCACATCTTACTGGCACTATGAGGCAGAAGTCAATGAAAACACTGTAATACTGTTTTTACTGATGACTCAGATGGAGAATAGAATTTTTATTTTGATGTCTATGAAGCTTTTTCCAAATATCCGTTCAGTATGTTGATGGTTTTCACTTTTTAATGCGAGATGATTTGAATGCAGACTAACTTTATTTGTAATACAAATATTATGATTTAAGTCTACAAATTTATATTAATAGATATGTCTATCTTAAATCTATACATTCGCTATTCTGGGTCAAAGTAAGCTTAGTCAATAGCAGACTGCATCTACACCTAGTGATCAGCAAATATGGGATCTAATCACAGGCAGTTACCTCTGTGTGGGTTCAACTCCCACAACTGGCAATGCTAAGAATCTGTCCCAATATGTCCCTGGCTGTTGAATGGGACATAAAGGACCAACTTTTGACTGCATCTGCAATTTAATGTCACTTTGTAAAATGACGGTATAATCATAATTTTGGGAAGGCCTATTACTGTGGCGATTTTAAATTTTTAGAAAAACTAACATCTGTTTTGACCATGTGATAGAGTATAAAAGTCTGAAAAATATGACATATTACACATGAAAATTGATAAAGAAATAACGATTTAATGGCCATTTTTGATAGAAGAGAACCGATATGGCGGCCATCTTGAATTTCACTAAATAAAAAAAATTGCTCAACATTGCCAGAGTGGCACCCATAAGATTATTGATCTACTCCCACTATAGAATTGATTTCAGCAAAAAAAGCTTGTTCATACTAAATTTCACGCTTTTTAAAATTTCTACTGGACTATCTACCTGAAATCCAAGGAAGGTCATGCCAATGGTTAGCATGCAAACAGCACCAATCCACTGGGTACAGTTGATAAATCCTAGACCGATCAACATAGCTGCTGGCACCAATGTACCTGCAACAGTTACATGCTGGACATGCTTTTATTTGGAAATTATTTTATTTAGTGAGCTATAA
Organism: Sabellastarte sp. h YS-2021; assembly: GCA_964017235.1. Lineage (NCBI taxonomy): Eukaryota > Metazoa > Annelida > Polychaeta > Sabellida > Sabellidae > Sabellastarte > Sabellastarte sp. h YS-2021. Next base: position 11,741,179 of record OZ024932.1, on the reverse strand, counting down.
TTACAAACATTAAGTAGAGCAAGATAAGTTATGTTTTAATTTATCCATTTAGATTGCACAAACTAGACATCCTCAAATGCTAATTGTAGGGTACTAATATGTCCATCATAACATCATCTGTCAACTTACAATACATAGAGTCATCTTTGTAACCAAATGGAAAATCGTATCTCAGCATATAATTTTGCTAAGAAACTATAAACTTTTCTACATGATCATCTAACAATCATACAGTGCAATCATTTAGGAACTCTCAGCATTGTAGTATATTACCTTTTCTAAGTTTCCAAATTTCCAATATAATCCTTATTTGTTGAGTACTCTGTACTTTTACTGTACTGGAAATTCTGAAAGTTTTTACCTATTGTGTTCATGATTTTCCTGGCTGCTGCAGTTCCCATAACACCCCTGGATCTGAGCTGATCTGCCCACATTCCCGATAGATTGAGAAACAGGGCAATGCCCATGTATGGAATCATGTTGAAAAAGCCATTCTATGTTGCAACAAAACAAAATATTATCATATACAGTTCTTTTTAAGGAGTAATAGGTTACACCATCTCAATACATTGAAACTAGTTACCAAAACTGAGAAACAGAGCCATGCAAAAAGTATGGAATCATGTTGAAAAAGCCATTCTATATTGCAACAAACAAAATATTATAACATCCATTCTTTTTTCTTTGAATGAGAAGAAGAAGACGTAATAGGTTACACCATCTCCATACATTAAAACCAGCAACTAAAATGCCAAATGAACCTCCTTGTTTTGGTGGAAACTACCACATAGACTTTCCTTGATATTTGGTCAATTTCGTAAAATGTACTGTTGAATACCTCTCAGGACTTGGATTCAATCCCTGTACCAATCTGAACTAAAACAGTTGGTAGTTGATTGCAGTTGTCAGATGCATTTCATTGTATACTCTTAACAAATTAATAATAAATTAATCAATCTATTTGAAATTAGTATTGTATTGAATCCTTTGCTATTTTGAAGCAAGGTTCAGCATAAAGGTCAGAGAAAGACATCCTTCCTTGTTCAAGACCACTCTTAAGTAAACATTAAAATTCTCTATTATATGATCCAAAACACCGTGATAATACAGACAAGGTAATCCTTTTTGCAATTCCAGGAAAAGGCTCAGGTTAAAAATTTAAGTTTTTATGCAGCACATATGCGTTTGTTTAACAGCTAATTTTCTAAACTTTTAATACTTATTATTTACTTAAAGTACTGGATAATGCAGGTAAAACATCCTTCCTTAGACATATACAAAAAATAAATAAATCATGAAGAGGAACAATATAACCTTCATGCTACACTCTTACATTATACTTTTTTCTTATTTTTTTCATCTTTGTCATATGGGAAGTTTTTCTGTTGTATTCTAGGCAGAAGAGTTTCACAATTCATGCCAACTATACACGTATTTACAGTATAGGTTGCTTTTTTCTCCTTTTGGTTTTAAAACCTTGTTTTAGATGAATCAAACACAAAGGTGGTAGATTTCACTCACCCCTCTGTATTCATAGTCCAGTATTTCAGAGAAGTAAATGGGTATGTACACTTCATAGGTGTTAAATGTCCAGATGTAAGTAAAATGTGAGATCATGACGGAGATAAATGGAAGTGATGTCACAATGGAGAAACAAGGCACAGATATATCCTACAACAAAATGGACAAATAATTTAATGTTACACACTACTGCTCCCAGCCATAAATTAACACACATATCAACTTGGCAATAAAAAAAGAATGTAAAGTACCGATCTAGGATTGGTTATATATGGTTTAATGTCCAAGTAAGTGTCCAATACTTGAAATTAATTACACTCGTGACATTTTCTTTTGTTCCAAGTATGCAACAGCTTTCACTAATGGGCAGTTGTTCCGCTCTGTGATTTTGGCCATATAGAGAAGCCTTTTTTACATATCTCCAAAGAAGCACTTCTACATATATGTCAGCTAGAATCATCATAAAAATACTAAATATACACACGAAATATAGGAATGTAAAGTAAGGGTGTGAAACAACATTTTTAAAATTATAAATTACGGAATGGGTGTAATTTAACTCGGTTATTAGCCTTATAAGTGTCCAATATTTGAAAATAATGGACTGTTGTCCCGGTCCTTTATCTGAACTTTATTGGGGGAGTTGTATCACCAACGATTTGTGTGTCCTGCTTTCATTTTTTGCAACACACCTTTCGTGGGTGTAGTATTGTCTCATTCACTAATGTCGCCTCTAGATACCTTTTCTCTGTGAGACTTATTCTAGGGTGTTGATTGGGGAAGTCTTTGGTGAATATCATCCACAACACACTCCAAATGAAACCATATGCACCTGAAAAGATTAATAGAGGGGGTGTATGCTAATATTTCCTTATTTTACCGTATGGTATTAATGTTTATAATTTCCTCGAATTGATTAGTAAGCATATGTTAACTTTTATTGAACTACTACTGCAATGCTTGAAGAGATTTACATTGAATTATTAATTATATTTACATTAACACTTCCTTAGTGACACAAACCAAAATGGGGACTCTGTGGTGTAGTGGGTAACACATTTGCCTCCCACCTCTGAGGTCAGTGGTACCAATCCTGAAGCCCATCCTATGTGAGAAAATTTGTAGTTGCTTACTGATGCCTAGCAGTTTACAGCTCAGAATCTTGATCAGTTGGTATGTGCTAAATTATTCCTGGGCCCTTAAAAAACTACTGGCCATGACTTGAACAATACAATGTGGTGAGAGTGACGTTAGCCCCAAGTAAATCAAATTAAATCAAATCCATTGTATTACCAACTCAACTTTTTTACCACTTTATTCAGTTTAAAGAGGCTTAACAATGGTATCTGAGCATCTCATAGTGTGTTATTTCCAATTGGTACGTTCAGGGACTTCATTTGATAGAAATATGTGGCTATTTGTTTCCGTCATTACACAATTACAACACTACTCCCCAAGTGACTTGGCTGGTCCCTGTTGGACTATGACAATAGGGTTGAAAAAGAATGTGAACCACAAAACAATCCTGTATGGCGAGGATTGTATTTTCCTAAAATATAATCACCCATTAGGCTTTCATGGATCATCTAATATGCTGGTATTTTAGTGGCCATACACTCAGCCAATAACCCTATGATTTTCTATACTGATATTAAAGAAATCATTATCACACTGATGTTGCCTTTTCTTTTCATTTGTTCAGTTCAGATATAAATTTGCCAAAACATATCCACTTATATATCTTATATTGGTAAACAACTGTTATAATCGATTATGTAAATAAATATCCATGTTGTAAAAGGGACAAATTGCTTGAAATTTACCAAATGTATACACACAAAAACTAGAGTGGGAAAATATTACCTAATACATAGAACACAGATGGCCATCCTCCGAGAAAGCCATACTGGCATAAAGCACCAACCAATGGAAAGGTCACAGTTCGACCAATCAGCAAGCCTGAAATATCAACAAAAGCCTTACAATCCAATAACAAAATAAGTACATCATACACAATATAGAGTCACATTACTTAGGTTTACCAGTTACCTTTCTTTCAGGGTAAAATTTTTTGTACTTAGATATGACACACAGTTTATGCTTTTCCAGTTTCAACCAAAAGCTTATACAATTTTGAGCTTATCTATATTCTGTTTTTAACATGGCACGCAAGTATCCATAAACCTGATTGGCTAAAAAACTATGGTCTTAATTGGTACAAAGTTTGGCTGTTCTATGAAATGCAGTGATCCCAAATAAATGTCTTCAGTGGCCAAGCGGTAGGCAAGTTTGGCTGTTCTACTACCACATGTGGTAAATCTATCCCAATAGGACCCTGATTGTTGAACTTGATGTAAAATTCCAATTTTGACTTTGTCTAAGCATGCCATTCATGATGTAACTTTACATAGATCTTATGTTTTATTGTATATATGCACACAAATATTAAAGTGCATAGTTGCATCTTTCAGAATAAGCTGAAATATTAATTGACTGTTCCAAAAATCAAACACAAATGAAAGTTAAATAGCTTTGATTTTTATGTTAATCAGAACTTCATATTCATCATGTCTAGCATGTGGCCAATCAGAAAAGCTTTAACAAACCAGTAGGGTCGCAGATGATCATTTATTCTTGACAATAAGGGTCTAAACTAAATAACCTCTCTTTTGATGTCATCTAGTAAAGTATCAATTTAGAATATTGACAATAAAATTATTGCATAATTCTACATAAAGCCCCAGTCACACTATAAGTAGTATTTCCTGTGTTTATAGATGGCAGGAAAAAACAATAGAAATATTGCTGCGCTTCACGTGAAACTCAGCTGCACACCTCAAGCTAAAATGTTTCTAAGAGGCAAAATTGGGGAGGAGAATGACAAAGACGACAAAAAGAGAAAATGTGTTAAAAAACAATGATCAATATTCAGGCATATTAGGACAAATATTTAACTTAACTGAAAGAGACAGAATACCACAGAATTCAGGAAAAGGCAGTAGAACTGCTATAGAAATAACAGGACACCCTGCATTTACCCTACACAACCTGACTCTATCTATGGTGGGTAATTATTGTGAACAGCTTAAGCCTTCTGTGGGTGTGACCACTGAAAGCGGAGAATGTAACAGTATGCAAAACTTACTGAAAGAAGTGTGGCAGTAGCTGGAGGAAAGATGAGTTATGTAAACCACATATAAACAAACCTAATACCGTCTGTAGTGTATCTTGGGCTTTAAGTAAGTACATGTATTCTTTTGGTTGAAAACTCTATGCACTATTTTGTAGTTGTGACAACTTTCAAAATCAGAACTAGTTTCAAGGGTTTTGATGCTGTTTATATGAGCTTTAACGTAAAATAAGAAATATCTTTGCATGATATTTTAAAGCTTGTAAACTTCATTTACCCCTTACAAAGTCAAACCCTGATGTAGAGAATCATTCATAAGAATGGTTAAAAACTGTCAAGATTGTCAATAATTGGTTCTTAAATATTCTTTAGCGGTTATCGATTCTTTGCTTTACTTTTTTGGAAAATGATAATTGTCCTTTCTTTCATTAGTACTGACACTTGCCACTGTAAATATTAATTGATTATTGTGTCCCAAGACAGACCAAGTATGGACATGTGTTCACTTCATAAGCTCTCCTCAAATGAAGTTAATCAGTTAAAGGTGTATATTTAGATGGTACTCTACATAAATAACATATTCACAATATATTTTCTTCCGAGAACCTTACCATATTTTCAAATAAAGACTTTCAACTAAACATTTGCGGCCTCCCACTTTCACATAATACGCAAAAAAGTCCACCAAGGAAGGTTATTACATACAGAGCTTGCCAATAAGCTAAACTTGTTAATCAAAATGAAAATAATTACCTCTTGTGTAATGTTTTTAACCAAAAAAGTCAACAGAACAGATGCCATTTACATTTTTAGGCCAGAATTTGATGGCCTAAAGTGATTAGTGGTTAGCATGTTTTTTTTTTATCTAATTATAGGCTGTCATCTCTGTGTGGGTTCGATTCCCACAAGTGACAATGCTCAGGACATGTCCCAATATGACCCTGGCTGTTGAACAGGACGTAAAACCCCAAGTTTCACTTTGATGAAGAATTGAAACAAAACACCTATTTATTTTAACCTTTTAACACTCTGTTTTACCCAAACTGTTGACTGTATTCTGGGTATTCTGCACAGTTGCCAATACAGGGAAACTAGAATTAGGGCACCATTAAAACTGGAATATACACCTTTAAAATATACAAAAGTCTTGTTTTTTTTCTCCTTTATATTCCGTTTCATTATATTTCGTTACAATAGTGTATAATAGCTACATTAGGATACATACATCTAAAATTTAAAAAAAAGTAAAAAAGTTTCCACTCAGCATTTTAAAGTTTTACATCAATCTGATTAACTAACCAACCTAGAATTAACTTGTAATTCCGAAACTACATTCGAGCAATGCTTATTTTTTTCTGATGGGTCATCTTACTCCATTTGTATGGACTGTGTATGTCAAAACACCAAGAAATATACAAAAAAAATGGTTGAAATCCTGCTCCTGTTTATGATATTATATGAATGTTATGTAAATATATTGACATCATTGTTCTCTTATTCGAAAACATACACCTGATTATCGCTCACAGTAGACACAGCAAACAATATTATCAGAAGTAAATATAATGGCAACCTTAGCTTTCATCTTTATCGCCATAGATTTGAATGTAGCCTATTGGCAACATAGGGAATTACAAATACCCTGTCCAAATATGATCATCTTTATATAGAGATTAAGGACATAACTTTGCCTTACCGGAGTAGGTGATGGCCACCAGTTTTGACCTCTCCAAAGGAGGTGCCCACTTTCCCCACACTGAGTACATTGCTGGCAAGCAAGCACCCTAGAAAAAATAAGGAAAAATATATATTGTATTCTGAAAGTATCCTGATTACTTCATACCCAATAAACATTTTTGAAATTTACAAAAGTTTGAAGGGAAACATTTGGTAAAGGTTAAAAATGATGGATACAAATATAACAGAAGGTTATTAAAATGGTTTATGCATTCTATTTATTTAATGAAAAATGTCAACATCACAAATTAACAATACAATGTATCAGTAATATAAATTTGGCAATTCATACCTATATTGACCTTTATTGTGGTCAGAGGTCAAATTCAACCTGTTTTCAAGTTGCTCATCAATGAAAACATTACTTTATGTCTCAAATTGTATGATAATGGCTTACACATATTGTGCCCTCATTCAATTTTTACCTTTATGCATTGCATTTTGGGCAAGTTTTGAGAAAGTCCCATATTATTGCTCACTGCCATCTTGGTTTGCAAATGTTTGAGGGCAAAAGTTGTTAAAACATTTGATAAAAAACATTTCAAAAGCTTTTTTAAATGATGGGTATGGAAACCAGATGCTATGGAATGTTACTAAATCATTTTTCAGAGCAAACGTTTACAAAACATTCTCAACAAATCTTGTTTAATATTTTAACATATGCTGTCCATCACACATTTTATGATGAATGTCTGAAAACATTTACAGCATCAGTTTTATTTCTTGACCTATTTTGGGGCCACAGTGGAACAGTGGTAACATACTTACCTCCCACTTCTGAGGTCTGTGGTTCAAACCCTGGGCCCTACGTGGGAAAGTTGGTACTTGCTTACCAATCTTCAGCAGTTTACTGTATAGAACCTTGGCCAATGGTATGAACTATTTGCCTCTGCCCAAAAGACTACCTATTGTGATATGACCTGTACAGTGTTGAAAGTGATATTAAAACCCAAATAAATAAAAAAATTCTTGAGCTATTATTTTATAGGATTAAACATTTTTTTCGGTGGGGGTGAGTTTTATAAATGAACTATCAACTAAAATATACATATACAGACAGGTTTCCTATCGGGTCGAGATATTGCCGAAAATACCCGTTTGGTATATGATATTATTCATACTACCGAAAAATTAAACATATCAGGACTCCTAGTTTCAATAGATTTTCAGAAGGCATTCGATTCCATCTCATGGGAATCTATTTTCAAAACTCTCTCATATTTAGGTTTTGGAGCCAACTTTCAGAGATGGATTCGATTGTTCAATACAGGTATTACAGCAAAAGTTTTGCAAAATGGTTTTCTCTCGGATAACATAAACATACAACGTGGGTGTAGACAAGGAGATCCCATCTCCCCTTACTTATTTATAATTGCGGCACAGATATTAACAATATTAATTATTCATAATCCCCAAATAAGAGGTATTTTTATCAATGGTGTTGAATTCAAAATCACACAATATGCAGATGACACCACACTCTTTTTGGGCGGTTCACAAGACTCATTATTAGCTGCATTAAACACACTGGAAACTTTTGGAACTTACTCTGGGCTTAAAATGAATACAGAAAAAACTCGGGTTGTCTGGATTGGAAGAAAAAGGCATTCAAAAGAAAAATTAGTGGACAAAGGCCTCCTATGGGGATGTACACATTTTGACCTACTGGGAATAAAATTCTCAAACAACCTTATGGATATGTTGGAGATCAATTATGACAAAAAGATTTGTGAAATAAAGAATCTTATAAATATCTGGGAGAAGCGATATTTAACACCTATAGGAAAAGTAACAGTTGTGAAAACTTTTATTTTGGCAAACCTAAATCACTTATTCTTGGGGTTGCCAAACCCTACCCCACAATTACTAAAAAAATTGAAGATTTATGTTACAAATTTTTATGGTCAAATAAACCTGACAAAATAAATAGAAATATAGTAACCCTTGATGGGCAATCAGGTGGACTTAATATGGTCAATGTAAAACTGTTTATAAAATGTTTAAAAACAACTTGGTTTAGAAAATTGTTATGACAAACGGATGCCCCATGGAACAAGTTATTTCAAGCAACCTTTGGAAAATACCAAGAAAAGTGCACTGGATTGGGTCCTGAATATATAGTTGAATTAAATAAAAATATAACAAATAAATTTTGGAATAATGTCTTTGAGTCAGCATATGATATATTGAAACATCAACAGCTACTCACAAGTGAACAGATTCTGACAACCCCCTTATGGTACAATAAAACATTGTCAGATGAGACTTTTTATATTTCTCAATGGTACAGTAAAGGGATCCGCTCCATCTCAGACGTTTTAGATGATAATGGCCAATTTAGGTCACTAGATACAATGACAAAGTCATATAATCTAAGAAATATCAACTTTCTGCATTACTTGAGAGTCAAAAGTATTTGTAATCAGCTACTGAAAGAAACTAATTTTCAGCACAAAAATGTCTCTAGACCAAATATACCAAATCATATAAAGATTCTGTACCGATCTGACAAGGGAGCTAGAGATTTTTATAAGTACGTCAATAAACACAAAAAAATAATCATTCGATGAAGTTAAAATGGAATGTAGATTTATACCTCAATATAGATGAATCAACTTGGTGTGATATATTTAGGGTATGTTTTAACACAACAAATGATAATAGCCTAGTGTGGTTCCAGCTGAGGATAATCTACAGGATATTAGGAACAAATCATTATCTAAACAAAATAGGAGCATCATCATCTTCACTTTGTAGAAAATGTGACAATGCTCCAGAAACATTAATGCATATTTTTACTGAATGCTCAGTTAAGATTAAATAATCTGGATATTATGCTGGGATATTTACTGTCAGATCAGAATAGAACCCCTATAAATATTTTGCTGGTCCTGACAAAAAAATACATTTTTGACTCTTTTAAAAATAATACCGTTATGTGTCTAGACAGACTAATGTATCAATTCAAGCACACGTATGCTGAAGAAAAGCTCTTGGCAAACCTACAAGATAAAGAGGCCTTTTTTGACTTAAAATGGAAAAATTGGAAATTGATTATGGAGTGAATAACCACACGCCTTGATCAAGTAAACATGTCCCTTGTAATCCTAAAGTTTCTTTTACAATAGTTCTATATCACTTATTTGTATTCTTTGTACAGTTATAAATTGTTATCTGAAAATATTGCTGTATCCTTATTGATAAATAAAAAAAAAATACATTTGGATGATTGGACCAAATGTTTATATTAAATAGAACTGATATTGTTAATCATTAATATTTATTGACAAATAAAAAAAAATACATTTGGATGATTGGACCAAATGTTTATATTAAATAGAACTCATATTGTTAATCATTAATATTTATTGCTGGTTATGGCAGCCATTTTGGTAATTCTTCAACACAGTTTCCTTTCTTATTAATGTGAACTATGCAAATGGTTGACAAAATTTTAAGTAGGATTTAATAAATAAAAATCAAACATTTGTTATTTAGTAAATCAGCATTGTGCTGTTGAAATGCCTATAATGGATCCACCATGTTTTCATCTTGTAAATTAGTTAAAATCTAAGACAACCTTGTATAAGTATTGTTTCATGAATTGTAAACATTATTATTTAGAATGTTAAGAGTTTATGGCAGGTTTTTCAAACAATTTTAAGAACTCTACAATATACTGGAAATGCTGTCCATGTAATGCCCCTGTTCCACCACACGACTAAGGCTCCCGATTAAAGTATTTTGGGAATCGGTTTCTTTAAAATGTAGTGTCCCAGACAGTCTACTTGAATCTGTTTGGATCTGTTGTGATTGGTTTGAAAATCAAATAAGTTGATATTTTTCACGACTGTAACCGATCCACTGTCACCTCTACCCACAAATATTCCAGTCTCAGGCTTCCAGAGACCTCCCCAGACCCTATTTTACACAATCGTATGTTGTCTCAGACTTCTTGGGACTGTTAATGCCAGGTCGGTTTAATTTTAGTCCCAGGAGGTTGCAGATCCATCCCCGACCCACCATGCAAAAAGACAGAAATCAGCTATTGCAGTCTGAGGAAAACTGTTCTTAGTCCCAGGAAGAATGAGGAAGTCTCAGACCAGACCCAGTCAGTATGTCCCAGACAGGATCGGTGTTGAATCCTATCACAATCGTGGCTTAATTCCTTCTTAGTCTGGGAACAGTTGTGACTTATCTGTGGAGGTCTGAAACTTCCTGAGAACAACCGCAGAACTGGATCTCGATTCCATTGCCCCACCCATTATTCATGTTTTTTCACAGACTCTCAAGGATTAAGGGTTGCAGGACCAATCGGGGCTTAATTATTTGGTGGAACAGGGGCATAAGTGATACTACTCAAATACAAAATGCATTGAGTCACATATGAGCCCTGACAAGTTAAATACATTACATTCATATGTATTTTGTGAGTCCAGCAAGGACTGATATGATCTAAGTACAGTATATAATTGGTAAAAATATATCCACAAGCATTAAATACTCCACTTAAAATTAAACTGTATCACTGAACATACTATTTATTCAGTAAAAATAGGTTCACACTTACTGCACCAAGACCAGCAATGAATCTCAATAGAATCAGTACAAAGTAGTGCGTAGTAGTGCTCAAGGATATAAGTGAAGTGGTTGCAGACATGGCCCCCATAAATAGTCCCATGATGAGTTTTCCCCCCAGTCGTTCTGCCATCCAGCCACAAGGTAGAAATGCAACAGTGTAGCCCCAGTAGAACGTACTTTCCAGCACATTTTGCCTGGTCTCGGGCCACACCAACTCACCTGTCTTGCAAAAAGAAATGGTAGTTTGGGTGAAGTGACAGATTAATACTGAGGACTTAATTCTTTATGTAGAGGTCACTAACAAGTTGACTTCTCAAAGAGTGTTCTCCTCACTCCACTTAAAGGTTTTAATTATTTGTAACTGATTGGTTGATTGATTGATGACTGACTGATTGAGAGTCAATGAAAGTGAGTCAGTCAGTCAGTGAATAATAATTAACTTCACAGATATAGCATTGCTATACAAAATGTATAGGAACTTAGAAGTAATAAAACAACCTTTATTCACAAGATCTCACCGCTTGATAAACAAAATTATTGATTTGCACATATTTTTCACCTGTTTTGGCTGTTAAGGGGTTAATGATACTTTTAATATATCTTACTGATCACATGATAACAGGTAAGTAGGATATGGTGAAATCTGTACATACAATCTTGTAATTTTGAACCACAAACCAGCTAGCTTTTTAAACTCCATTTACCTGTATATAAAGTCAAACTATTATATATTTCATCATCGTTTCTTAAATTTTGTTTGCAGTTTTCTCTTATTCTGTCAGACTCAAACTAAAACTGGAACAACAACTTACCATTAACAACACAAATTTACCATTAATTAGTCTGATTTACCATTACTAACACTAATTTACCATTAATAACATCAACAACACTGGTTTATTATTAACAACACTGATTTGCTGTCAATAACACTAATTTACCATCAATAATACTATTTTACCATTACTTAAACTGATTTAACGTTAATGACACCGAATTGCCATTAATAACACTAATTAAGCATTAATGTCACTGATTTACCCTAAATAACACTGACTTACCATTGATGATACCGATTGGCCATTATTAAAATCATAATTTACCATTAATAACACTAACCAAACACCAATAACAGTCTAAATTAATCTCGTTCTGCACCAGCAAATAGTCCCAAAGTTTCCCACTTCAGTACGGACAAAGATTCAAACTCAAAATCAATACAATGTAGAGGCATTATATTTTGATTGCCAGTGACAGAACATAAGCCAAAAAATTTAAAATGACAATTTTTTCCTTTAAAACATATTACTTTGTTATCTTACAATATTTGTTGCAAACATTTCAACATTCTTTTCAGGATTTCAACTGGTAGCCCAATGTAGAAGATTTATTTACTTTGAGAGATTCTGTTGTTATTGGACTTTTTAGTGCTTAATCTCCCCTAACTAAAGAGGACTCTAAGCCACAAGAGCACCAAGACAGTCAAGCACCATGAATGCCAGGTATGATCAAGATATACCTTCACGTACAGGTAGGTTTTAAGCTGCTTTCTAAAAGTGGCTAGGGAGGTGGACGCAGGCATGTGATCAGGAAGAGCATTCCAGACTGTGTTAAGCACCAAAGGCAAAGCTACAACCAAACTGTTTAACAGCCTTATAAGTAGACATGAAGAACTTTAGAACAACAAGGAAATTCACACCACTTTGAATGTGCCTAGAATTGTAAGACCTACTGTGAGAAGAAAGATATGGAGCAAAATATTTAGGAAAACCAGTGCAAAACTTATAAACTACTGTGGCTGTTTTAACAGCAAGCCAATGAAATTTCTTAAGAAAATTACAAAAATCCAACCAACTACTGACAAGTGGCTTGGCCACAAGTATAGAAGCATCATAAGCAGGAAATTGCCTGTTGTGCTTAATATCATGGAGTTGCACAAAATAACTTTTGCAGACACTCTGAACATGTTAAGACAAGGAAAAATCAGACTCAAACCATACTCCCAAGCTCTTTCACGACACAGCTGAGCAGAGAGCACTTCCCAAGATGTCAATTAGGAAAACATGCTTTCAACTTATCCCTCTGTCTTTTTGAGCCAACGAGTATAAACTCAATTTGTCAAGATTTAATTTAAGTTTGCTGTTTGACATCCACTCTTTTACATCATCAAGGGATCTGTTCTACTGTTTGAAGGCAGCAGATCTATTTTTGTGGGATAAGTGAACATAAACTTGGGTTTGTCAGCATAACAATTAAACTTTATACGTTTGTGCTTACTAATCAGAATACTGAGAGGTTTGGTGTACAATGATAACAACAAGGGGGCCTAAAACCAAAACTTGGGAAATGCCAAACAAAAGTTTGCAAAGACCAGACAAAGTAGAATCAATTTTTACAGTCTGGTAACGTCCAGTTAAGTTGGAAGTGAACCATTCTTATTGCACATCAATAAGAATCAGACAACCAATCCACAGAATCTTTCTTTGGCAGTCTGGATACAGATCATGTTGCGAAGTGATATCTTTGCAAAATTTATTTGCTTCTTCCTTTGATTAGGTCTTATCTAATTCCTACAGATCTGTTCATTAATGTTCGGGTTATCATGGACACCGACAAACAGACAAGTCAACTCATGCCAAAAGTATAAAAGGTGTTTCAACTAATGTTCCACAGTGAATAACTTCTGATTAACCTTTCAAGAAGAGCTACATCTACAAGCTACATATCTCATTAAATCCCACATATACCAGGTAAACACCTCAAAAGTGAGATCACTGGAAGGAATGGTTTTCCTATGCACTACTAAGGGTCAAGCCAGATAAAATATCCGATCCCATACTACAAAGGACAGTCTTTAAGATTTATCAATATAGATTGAAACCTCGGTGCTGTTTCATCTAACAGTCCCCTTTTGCACAGGGGAGATTAAGTGCTATAAAATTCCAAAGATGACTAGAATTATAACCTTACCTTTGTGGAATAACTAAAGTTGAGCTTTAGTTTGAGTATATCCAATTCAATGGCGGCACCACCACAGCTTGATTCTTTCACCTCTTCTGTATTTTCACTTCCAAACTGACTAGCATTTCCACCATGTGTTATATTGGTTGCATTTTCCTGTATCGACAACAACCTGCTGGTATTACCAGGTATATTGAAGACACCAACTTGTTCTTGTGGAGTTAGAGACTTCATCCCTTCAGTAGCAGAGTGGTTTAACATACAGGGGAGAGCCAGGTCCATGGCCACCCGTTGTGAATGCATGGCCAGGAAGCCAAAGAATCCCAGCACCGCAAGACCAAACCGAGTGGAGAACAGGAATGTGGGAACTGCAAAACAAAGAAGACATTAGATAGTTTTAAATTTGCAAAAAATCAGTGTGTTTGTGTTAACAAGTATTAACAGGCTAAAGGCAAATACACACCAAGGCAATCTGATAGGATATCTTTGATAAGAATTAATTAAACAAAATGGTAAAAATATTCTAGGAACCTGAACATAAATGTGGACGTTATGGGAATTTTAGTTCCGGGAACCTGTAAAGAGAAGGATTCATAAAATAACAAACTAACAGGTACTTAACAACAATACAGCAAAATATCTCTTATAAAGAACTCGGGGAGTAAATAGAAAAAATTTTCTTATAGTAGTTACATGGTGAGCAGAGATCTCCTCCAGGTCACAAATGTTAGTTGAAATGTCTCTATTGTTGTAAAAACTATGTATATTACTATATATATTCACATTACCTTACTGCACAACATTTCAGTGATGTTGTTTATTAAACAATGATAATTTTATATTTATTTGAATGAGGGTTTACTTAATAAATAGTTAATGGCCGGGTCTTAGTTCTCTTTAAAGTCTGTAAGTTTTTGAGTGGTTGTTTTAACAGCAACTTAACCAACAGTAAACTAAGGTTGGATTTACTTAGGGTTCGCTAACAAAGAGTATACTAATAGCTGACTAATTTGCTAACAGAACGAAAGCTTTAATTTACAGGCTTTTGATGTATAGCCTTGATGTATAGGATGACAATAACTATCCATCAAACAAAACCAGCATTTTTAAATAAAATATTTTTTCTTATATCAGTAATATCAGTTCAGTTTTAAATTATCACATCACCTTGTTTTACGGCATAAGTAATAATTTGAGTTAGAGGAAATTTTCACTAATTCTTCAGTTTTAAGAAATACACATATCAAAATTGGCTTGAATAATGTTAAATTAAAAGTGGGTAGTTAAAGTAAAACATCCCTCGTTAGCCATGTAGAAAAAAAAATCATACCAGTATTGCCATTGCCGTCTTTAATTGTGATACATTTATTGTATACAAGTTATGTAGAATAAGTTGCATCTCATACCTTTTGAAAACCTTGTACGAGTTGCAGCTTGTACAATCAATTTTGAACTCATGCAAGCTGTGGT
The DNA here is from genome assembly GCA_964017235.1 of Sabellastarte sp. h YS-2021. NCBI lineage: Eukaryota > Metazoa > Annelida > Polychaeta > Sabellida > Sabellidae > Sabellastarte > Sabellastarte sp. h YS-2021. Next base: position 11,725,779 of record OZ024932.1, on the reverse strand, counting down.
ACTGTGAACTGGGTATCTTTTAAATCTCTAAGCGTCAAATTGCTAGTAATAGTAATCTGGCTCAATCTTGATAGTTTAAAACTTAATAAGTAACAAGCAGAACGTCTAACTGTAATGTACACTTTTTTGCTTTTTTTTATGACTTCCTGTAGCAGATTGCAACAGGATAATAGGTTTGTATTTTGTTTTTCGTTTGAGCAAGTTACTTGTCAATGAAATGAGGGTTCACACTGTTCCGATCCATTACCTCCTAAGTAATTTCTTCATAATCTAATGATTAAGCACTTGGATACCTTATTCTTGATCTAAAGGTGAAGAAGAGCTCAGGGAGGAAACTTCTGCAAAAAGACACTGTGGTTGACAATTTTTACATACTTCACTAATTTTGTCACCTTAAAAGTGGAGATTATCATTGTGCCAAGAGTCTGTCTTTTGTTGATGGAGATTAAGCGCTATAAAAGTACTATTAGCAAGAGAATTGGTTTACATGACTGTAGTGATACTTTATAACCCAAGTATTAGTTTGAATAACAATTTAATGCCCACCACAAAACATACTTGACTTAAATACCTAGAAATGCAGACCAGGCTTTTTTGGCATTTCTGGCAACCTTTACCATGGATAATTAGCTTTGTAAATGCAGAGTTTTTTATAATATTTTTTCTGTATATGTGTAATGAGGGATGTTTTACTTTTATTATCCACCATTTTAGTATGTTTTGTGACTTAAATTAATCCATATTTAAAGAGAGAATGTAAATAAAGGCTGTCATAATGAACACCAGTGAAAAAAAAACTTCACTTTTTAACTAACAATATCTCAACCATTTCTGCATGGATTTTTATGCAGCGAAAACGAATGGAAACACTGTCAAAAGATATTTCTAATAATATAATAAAATATGTTTGTAAGTTACATATTCTCCGAAATATTGGTGAAAAGCTGAAACTTATTGACACTTATTATCCTTGGTATGGAGTCGCTGTTGTATACAAAAAATATATACGTCCTGCTCTGTATGTTCCCCTATACAGGTCAAATACGGATCGTGGTGGATAGTAAAAAATATTGCAGGGTACATATCAGTGATACAGACTCTATCCATAATATTGAACATCTACAGATAGTTTTTGACTGTTCTTCTGCAACACAGAACGTATGTTATACATGGCTAAGTATCAACACAATCTAATCAGTGCTTCTTCAGATGGTACAAGCCATCAGCACATGGCTCAGCACCACTCCATGCCTACTTGAACATCAGTGAGAGAGATTAGAATGATGTAACACTGTAGCTGAGAGTTCATTGTCTGCAGCATACTACAAATTGAGAGCATAAAATGTTTAAACATGAGTACTCGTAGAGCACAGACTTCTGCCAAGACATGTAATAGTAAGTAAACGGGGAGAATCTAGATTTTTTAAATCATTTGTCATTTAATCGTAACACTCATGAATAGAAACAATATCATAATCGGATTATGCACTCGCATGATATTGTAATCTTCATTGGAGATGTAAATTTTTAATATGTCATTCAAGACAATAACAAGATGCATAAATCTTGCACATAGATATAAATCAGACTTTGTATATGTTTTTATGATATATACAAAGTCATATATGGATTTGTCCTGGGGTCGTAAATCGCTATGATGTCGTCACAAGATTCTAATGTTCTATACTTAAATAACATTTCTGCATCTCTTTATGGTGGCCACAGGGGATCGATCAGTCACTTTCTATTTCTGATATCGAATCCCAGCCCGACCTCAAGTGGGAAAATTGGGAAGTCGCTTACTTTGGGTTTGTGGGGTACAGTACAGAACCTTTTACGTTGCTTTCAACACTGTACAGGTCACATCACCACGGGTAGTTGGAAGGGCAGGGGAAACCAGTACATACAGTTGGTCAAGGTTCTGTACTGTAAACTGCTGACCAACGGCAAGCAACTACCAGCTTTCCCACTTGAGGCCGTACTGGGAATATAAGGAGTGATGTTAAACACTAAAGAAATAAATACATATACATATTCCCTTTCTTCAGACATGTGCTGTTAATTATTTCCACCAAGGAGGTATTATATTCATGATTGTTCATTTGTCTGTTTGTACACTCGTTTGTTTATTAGCAGGATCATCCCAGCCTATTAATTACATGGAAAAACTAGAAGGCATTCATAACAAACACCCCTCTACCAGGGCGCATTTCTGAAAAGTCAGGATATTTTTTGTATCCAGAATATTATCCATATTTTTCCTTAAGCTATAGCCTCTTGTTCGTTTACACATGCTCTATTCATATTTAAAAGATTTGAATAGAGTTATCGCAAGCACAGAGAAACAGACAAACAAACAGACCCCAAAACACAACCACCTGATGGATGTAGCTATATTTTTTACAGAAGTTCCAGGGACCAGGTTACAATTGTCTGGCTATATTACACTCATCCATCAGCCATTAAAACACAGACACTATGACGTCAGCACATGTATCCAGGCCAGTGGGTATATCTGTTCATACAGCTATCTAAATATTAACTCTTCCTGTTACTCCCCATTACTTTTTCATCTGTTATGACTATCAGAGATCTCAACAAGAACACATGCATATTGGTGATATAACTTTTGCATACCAATTTTTCTCATGATTTTAGTCATCCGTTTATACACTGTTTCAATGAATATCATGCATGGCAATTATTATAGGAATCATAGACAAATCGGCCCTTTGACAAATCGGCCCCCGTCAAATCGGCCCCAAATAAAATACCCTAGTCAAATCGGCCCCCAGGAAAAAATACCTTAATCAAATCGGCCCCCTTGGAAATTACTGGGCCGACTTGCCCAGGGCCGAGTTCTTAGGGGCCGATTTGCTGAGGGCTGATTTGGCAAAGGACCGAATTGTCCAGTTCCCCCCAGAAGCTCTCTTACAGCACAGTCTAACCCTAGGAAACATTTATGAAAATTCAAATTTTTTTGTATTTAGAATACGATTTCGATTACTCTCCTTTGGCCAGGTCCTACCCAAATCAAAAATTCTTATTACTGAGAATTATTGTCAGAGTAATGTCAACAGAAAGCCCTAGACATCAAAAATACATTCAAAATGGAATCTTTAAAATTTCGGGGGGTTTGTGCATCCAGAATATGTCCCAGATCTTTTCCAAAAATTTAATTAATTCTTCTTTTGGTTAGCCCCTACCCACATAAAGATCAGGTAGATCTGTTTATTACTTTACCCAAAACACAGACAGACAGACAGACAGACAGACAGACAGCTCTAGGAATGATTAAAGTCAATGATTATTGGCCAGAAACATCCATTATTGTCCAAGGCTTGCAGCATAAATAGTCTCTGTTGTATTTGGATTTCGGTTTACTAAACCTGATCAAATCTTATATTTTAATTTCAATACTGTTAGCTTCATGTCCCCGCTGAATGTGTGACTTTGGGTAGCAAATAATTTTAACCATTAATATGCAATGGACTGGCAAGTACAAAAGATTATACTTGCCATATCTTTTCTTTAAATAACTTTGAATTTAAGTCCTTTTCCGTGGAAAAGTTAGTATTTACTTGCCAATTCTCCATGGCTTTCAGTGCAGAATGGTGACCAACTAATCTCCTCCATCGTCTCAACTACCCCATCCGGATAATCTATTGTATTGAGAGCAATGTTTGACAAAAAAATCTACAATCTGTATACTGAATATCTACAGACTAATTTTGGAGTAGAGTTATTTTGAAGGGATACTAGCATATATTATTCAGTGCCAAGATACCAGTTGATCTTTTGTAAATACCAGAGGGTGTGTCTAAAATTAACCCAAGGTCAGGAGTGGTGTGCATCATCTGTTATAGTTTTGAGAGCTGAGTCAAAACCCACTTGAGATAAGCATCTCTGGATCAAGGACTGAGCTGTTTCTGTGAAAGCTTACTGCCCTAGTCCAGATTATACATACTTAAAAACAATATACCTTATACCTGGGTCACACTGCTCCAAATCTACAGCATATACCATTGCGAATAATATTTCCAATGATGTATAAACATATTAATGTTAATCTTCATGATTGTTATATTTTTTCTGTATGTGTCTAATGAGAGATGTTTTACTTTTATTATCTGTCATTTTGTATGATTTTTAAGTTAAGTAAATCCATATATAAAAGGAGAAGGCGAAAAAGTCTGTCATATATACACAGGTAACAATGAGCATAAATAAATTTTAAAAAGCCATTTCTGCATGGATATTTATGCAATAAATACAAGCAGAAGAGCTGTTAAAATATATTTATAACATATTTGTAGATGAAAGAGCTTCAGCGGTATTGAGTAAATATTGGAAAGGAGATGTAGTTATTTACAAAAGAACTATACCCCTCTCTGAACATGCCCCTATGATGGATAATCCAATAAACAAGGCTGAAAAGTGTTTTGGTTTATATGCGAATGCTGCAAAGCCATCAGAGACATGAGTATTGCACTAGAATTTACGAAAGTCTGGCAATAAAAACAAATTCTGGGTTAGATACATCCCACATCTGGCCTAGAACTTGGACAAAAAAGTGATCTCTAGAAGCCTGAGCCTTGCTAGAGCTTGCACTTAATAATAGAAGCATTTATATAGCTCAGAACTGATATGGATCCTCCAATGCAGTCCAAAAATGGGAAAGTCCAAGAGTGAGCAGAAGTTGATAGCCAGCATGTACCTTCCAGGGAAGGGTGACAATGATGGTGGGGTTTTCAGTATGAGCAGCAGTTGTCAACAATCGAAGTTGACCCAATGCCTCAATTCAGGTCAATGGTCAAACTCAAGCATGAAAGGTCAAAAGCAAATAAGCTGACATTTGGGATATTTTATTTACACATTAGTAAAATATTAGAATTATTTAAAATATAAAGGTCACGGAAAACCCAAACATGGGAATTTCCAGACACCAAGCCCAATCAGCCAATAAGGGAGGCAAAAGTCAATGGCACAGAAGAAGGGGCCACTGAGGAAGTTTGAAGATAGTTCCATACAGCGTTAGACCGCCAAAGGCCATGAGCCATAATATGTTCAAGAGGTACTTGATGGTCAAAAGCCACAGTGGCCCCAGATCTACGGAAAGCATGAAAAGGATGCCCAATGTGCAAAAAAACGCTCTTAAGAGCATCCCTAATGGTGGTATCAAAAACAACCAGACAATGTGGTTTCTCAAGTACAAATAAAGGTGAAGTGGGAGGCGAGATTCTGGAATCTAACAAGGATTGGATAGCGGTAACAGGACAAAGGTCAGGGTTTGGAAGCTGAGGAATCTGCACAAACTGGTGAGCAGTTCTATTCTGCATGGTCTTGCTCCACTTCAAAAGGATATGAGCACGAGGGGAGGCAAATATGATATCCTGTCTTAATAAATGTCTACCTGGGTCAAATCTGGCCCTAGAGTGGGGGGCAATGTTGGACATGCGCAGAAATGCAAAGAAAGAAGTCAGAAATATGGCCCTATATAACACAGGGTCCTGTAACCTATCACAAGCCTTAGATATTCCAGTCAAGGTTTCAAGGCCAAAAGTACCTCTAGGGGTGGAGTTAAAAGTAGAGTTAATTGAAATACTTCTAAGATAAGCAGAAACCAATTGGTGATGCAATGGTTCAGAGTGCCATTTATACTTTTTTGCTGCTGTTTTCAAAGAAGAAACATAATTTGCAATAACGCGAGGTGAAACTGCATTCGAATACAAAAATTCTAAGAAAGATAAAACAGTCTGAATTGTGAACTGCGGCTGAATGCCCATGTATGTAACAAAAGCAAGATATGTCCTGAGGTGCATTCTTTGGGCTGCCAATGTTGAAGGTCTGTAAGCTGACCTGGTATGGGAGAGCCTTCTTGACATAATCTGACGTTGAACAATCCGCACCTGTAATCAAAAATGAAGGTCAAGGTCAAAGTGTTGAACTGGAATATTGTCCCAAATGTATTTTTCCCTCAGATGCCTTAATACACCCTCATCTACTGGGCTATCAGAGTATAACTTGGATAGCACATCCGCTTCTATATTTTCCTTCCCTGGAATATGCTTAAGTTCAATCTCCACGTCCTGGAGAGCTGCTAGTAACCATATATTACGTAAACATAATGCCAAGAATTCATCCCTGGTTCTATTGGTCTCCACCACATAGACCACCGCCAAGTTATCACAGAAGAATACGACCTTACTGTGTTGCCAGTATTTGGCCCAAGTACGAAGTGCAATAACCACATTCAGCATCTCAAGGTGAACTATGGTTAATATGGAGTTGGGTATCTGGACAATGGGAGTAGCATATGCTCTATCTCTCCATACTGCACCCATACCAGTAAGACATGCGTCAAGATAAAGAGATTGACTGTCATCAATAAGTTTCTTAGAGATATAAGTGACGCCATTGACATAAGGAAGGAATTTGACCAACCAGTCCAGATCCTGGTAGAATTCACCAGTAAGTTGTATTCTTAAACAGAACTGGGTCGTCCCTACAAGCAATTATATCATCTGCAATATCATCAACCGTAGGAAACCGAAGTGTAAACTGTGTACCATCAAACGCATCCTTATCTACGAAATCATTGACAGCATTGGCCTTAGGGTAAGACAGGTCCATAATGACTGGGCGTTTACTACCATCTTTAGGTCTAGTCAACAAAGGAGAGCAATGAAATGCTGGATGGTTAACTTCAGACACTGGTCCTACAATAGCGCGTTTTTTTATCTCTTTATGCAAATATTCTGTAACTGCATCCGGAAACTGATGAGCTGAGAAATGATTAACAATATTTTGATTGTTTAATTTGTGGGTTCTGTCGATAGATAAAGGAAAACCAAAGGTAAGGTACTGCAAAAGACGCTGATCAGGGTAATCTATCAGATGTCGCTCCCAAGCCCTTAAGTGCAATCCCGACTTAATGGGAATATGAGCCATCCTATAATTCGGCAGACCTGTACCCAGTATAATATCTGCGACCTCAAGGCACTTCTGAACCGAGTCAATCTGTACCAAATCCCTGTCAGGGCCAACAAACTGAAAAGAAGTATCAGCATGAATTTAGTGACCTCTGGTCTTGTTTGAAAAATTAAAATCTACTAGGTTTCCATGAGGAAACCGAAACTTAGGGTCTATGACACGACCCTCATCGAATTGACAAGACGGAAACGACTGAAACTGACAACTACTCTCAGAAGTACGAACGCCCCTATGACTACGGTCATCATCAGGAAACGCCACTCCGTAACTATCATCATGGTGACACAACAAATCAATTATATGAGTAACATAGGTTGTATATGAACAACCATAGTACTGAAAACACTGCTAACCTTTACAATAGTTGTCATAATGAAGCCTAGAGTCAATTTTATTATCAAACAACTGAGTACGCCTAACTACAATAGGAAATGCGTCTACCAGTTGCATGACCCCCCCCCCCCCACTCCAACACTTTTCTTTGAAAAACATAAGCCTTCAAGCCCTCATTCCAACATATATGATAAACTCCATTTACATGCTGGTGCCTAGATCCTCTAATTTGGACAATATAACCACATCCAAAGCCAAAAATATCCCCAATTTCATAAACAGACAACATGGCCTGTGTGCACTCAATATTCACCAATTGACCAACGTCAAAATTTGGAAATAAATGTGTACAAGTACCCACTAATACACCAGCTAGATCACACAACAAAAAGTACTATTCCCTCTTCCACTCTCTATGTTATACTTGTCAAGCCACGATTCGTGGTAAAGATCTTTACATTTGCTTTCCTTCCAACTGTTGGTGTCACCTTCAACAGCCGGACGAACACAACTACCAAAGGCAAGTACATTATTATTGTCACTATTTTTTACTACATTGCTGAGTACCAGAACCAGCATGTTCTGCCAGTACAGAAAGTGTACTAATACCAGACTCAGAAACATTTTCATCAAAGAACTGTGCTGAAGCATTACTAGTAAAATTTACTGAATTAACTGAATTATCAAGATTGTTACAGTTTGTGTCAGTATTTGCAATTTTATTAAACTTAATCAAATTATTGTCTTTGTTAACAGAGTCCATTCCTGGTGGCGACTGAAGACGTTGAGCGTGTCCATGTGGTGGCAAACCATCCTACCTGAGAGGAACAGCGATGTTTAAAAGACAACTTCACAGAACACTTAACCTCTGGATGTGTGAGAGAATGTCCATGCTTAAAGCAACTGGAATAGAAACGTCAATAAACCCCATGATGCGACTCGTGACTACATGAGCCCTCGTTGAAAAATTTACACAATCTGGACTTGTTGGATACATTACTCACTGCTTGCCCATTTAACACAGCAATCTGCGAGCTGTTGATCCTGTTCAGCGACCATTGAGTCTGATCAGTCACCTGTTGTAACATCAGCTTCATTAACATTGGATCTTCAACTTGAGAAATGTTATGTAACTGACCTGCTACCCACTGAGCCATACTCAAGTCGTCGTAGGCTGGGTTCTTGACACTGGAGTTGGTGATATAACCTTCATTGGGCCACTTAAATTCTGGTTTAACATTCGTAGTATCAGTTACATTATAACGTCCAGATTTCCTACGACCAAATGGGCCCTTACCTTGCAGTACTTCCATCTCCGCCTGGTCATCATAATAAGTCAGCAAACGCGTCACCGCCCTGGATATATCTGAAGATGATCTGACAGCTTCCAATGTGGGAGGTGATCTGAGACTTGAACCTGCTTGCTGCCCTACAGTCACATCCTGGCCGACTCCCTGGCTTGCTGTCTCCACCCAGTAGGATCTACAGCCATGGGGTACCCCTGTTGTCCGGCGGGCCCACCAAGATTCAAGGTAGTTGCAGGCAACGAATTCTGCGGGTTCACACCAGTTCGTGGCACAGTGACAGGGGAAATAGAACGCGTCACAGATGCATTCTGTTTTTCCATCTTTTCAACTCGCTGAATAAGTTCTTTATTGGATTGTTCAATTCTATGAAGAAGGGAGATAACATCCGACTGCGGCAATGGAGATGACATTGAATTATTTGCATCGTGTCCATCACAGTGCTGGTCGTAGGTTGAGGGGATAAGTAGGATCCGTCCATATCTATGTGCTTCGACTTCGTCTTGCCTTTGCTTCCAGCCTTCCCCTTCACTGTAGATTGTACCGTTTTCTTTTTACCCATGATAAATGTTCACATAAAAGTTAAAATCTTTACTAAAAACAGTATAAAATAAACTTGATAAAAAAATAAATCTTTCTTTCCATGTAAATGCTTGCCCTTTCAATGACAAATTCAAAGTGACTCCTCTGTTCACCTAATTAAGAACCCCTGCATATAAAATCAATGAAGCAGAAAGGTCGATCATTGGAATTAGGGCAAAACAATTATACCTAAACTTTTAAAGTCAACAACTGACCAAGCAGGCCCCTACCAGGTCGTGCTTCCCACAGGGTGCTGAGTTGGCTCCTGAAATCAAGGAAGGTGTGCTGCAATATGACATGTTCCATTCCACTGGTGGTGCAGTTTCAGATCACACCTACCAATCACCTTTGAGGGATGGACTGAGGAAACTGATAGCTTATTCCTATGAGTCAGACTCATATCATTTATATATACGATAGTAATATGAAGAGAACTGGACAATTCGGCCCTTTGCAGAAATTGACCCTCAGCAAAGACTGGGCACGCTGGCCCCAAGGTTAAAAAAATGATATTTAATGCAATAAGAGTACTTTTATAGCACTTCTATAGCACCATCAAATGGCAGACGCTAAGACTGACAGATATTTAGTAAGCTTAGTACATTAGGGGATCGTGTAGGCTGTTAATAACAAGCAATGGCAGATGATTCTTTGTGATAATGTTAGATTTGTTTCATAATGATGACAACCTATAAAGTGATATTTGCATAGACCAATTAACATGTATCAAAGATATTTCGAAGTTTCATCAAGATTATGAATGAATATCAGGAAAATGCAGAAATGTGACTCGTGCCATACCGGAAAATGCCCTACAATGGATTTGTGACAAAATAATATTCAAAATTTTTTAATTATTCATCGACAATTTACATCACATATCAGAAAACTGGCTGGACCTGTACTTTATAAAAATATTTATCAAAACTTGTAAACGACTCCTTCCTTCACTTCAACTAATAATCTGTTATATCAGGTGGCATCCTCCTCAAATGAATCCCATCATGCATCCCAAGTCAACTAGAAGCCACACAAGAGATTCACTCAGGACTTTAAAAAAGTTCACAAATCACACTTTAGCCATTATTCACCAACATTCTGGAATTGGCTTGCTTTCCATATAAGAACCAGTCCCTCAATTATAATATCTAGGAAATATTTTTAGACTTGACTCTTCAATTCAAGTTTCCCTACTTTCCTAACTTTCCTTGACAATACCTTTTGCCAATTCTCTTGTGAAAAAAGTGCACTGAATCCCTATTTGTTGGAAAGATATTACTAGATATTATTAAGATATGCAGCAGTTGATAAGGTTAGATTTTGGAGACCACTATAAAAACATGAATGCAAAGAATGCAGAGGATTATCAGAAAGTGTGAAGATCATATTAATCTCTAACAACGCTATACATTAGAAAAGCATGGCTTGATAATCAACAGTGACTTTTTGCGGAGACTAATCACTGCTTATACAAATAGTATGGTGAGATTACCAAATAGGATTCATTGGTGATGGCAAGAATGTCCAAAAACTATAGACTGATAAAACTATTTTGAAGAAAATAATTTGCTCGACCGAAAATTTTTGTTGTCTATTTCTTTTTCTCTCTTTTTTGGATAGAAATGTTTAGTCTGAAAAATGCTAAAGTAGCCAAATTTGTAAGAGGGCAATGACTGAAAATACTTCTGTGAATATACATCCCAGCACAGTTACAATACAGTAATGAACGGCAACATCATACCTTGATCTATTTATTTGGGGTTTTACGTCGCTTTCAACACTGTACAGGTCATATCACAGCGGGTAGTTTGTGGACAGAGGCAACCAGTCCATACAATTGCTCAAGGTTCTGTACTATAAACTGCTGACCATCAGTAAGCAACTACCAACTTTCCCATACAAGGTTCGGGGTTTGAACCGACGACCTCAGAGGTGGGAGGCAAGTGTGTTACTACTGCACCACCGTGGTCCTCCTTCATACCTTGAGGTGAGTAAATGGTGACTTAATGGATAGCACACTTACTTGCCATTTATCAGTTCCTGAGTTTCATTGTCAACCTACCCTGAAGTCCCAAATTTGATGGTAGCTTACTGGTGCCCGTTGGCTATCAGTGCAGAATCTTGACCAACTGGTACACAACTGCTTTCTTCCATACTCTCAATTATCTCTCTCATTGTGATGGACACCATGTGTTGAAAGCTGGTGTTTACACTCCTATGGCATTTTATTTTGTTGCATATGGACCATAATTTGGTGTGCTATATGCAAAACTTTATTAACTAATAGGCTATGGGGTTGTAAATTGTATATATTTCTAAAGCATAAGTGTCTTCAGTTGGTTTGAATAATGGAGTTATTTGTACAGTAATATTTGAGAGGTACATACGAATACTTGTCATAATATCGCAGCATTCTAATGAATTATTAGGTTATATGCTAAATATAAGAATTTTAGTAGAAATAATACATTAGTATAATACCATTTTGCTTTTGATGTGTTTGGACCCATGGGGAATGTAAACCGAAGCATGTCAATCATATCTTAAGAAAGGGGTGTCCATATAGTATAGCTAAAACATAGATAAAAACGGAAGTTAACATTAGCACTCAGAGAGCAAATGCCTCCGCCAGGGAGTGTAATAATAAGTAAACAGGAAATTTTTTTGTGTGTAGACAGCAACAGATCACTCTCAAAATTTAATAAGATCTCAGTTGGACCAAGACCCATTTCCAGTATTATATGTACAATTCTGCTAATAAACAGACAAATAAGCCGTTATGAAAGTAATACCGCTATGACAGAGGTAATCTCTGGATCAAAACCCTGGTTTCATGCACGACTGACTTTTCTTGTTGTTTTTAAGGTCTAGTGGAACTGGTTAAAGGTTATCATGTCCTAGTTTAAATAGTGTGGCGGCCTTGCCTGTGAAAACCTGGGATCTTCTCAATCATAAAGATTGATCTACATCTGATTTTCATGTACCTTACAGCATTTCAACAAAGCCAGCTTATTGCTGTGGGAGTGTGGTGCCAACATAATGTTTCTGCAGCAGGGTAAATTACTGTGCAAGTGTTGAGAAGGTACTTGGTGTTACAAGATTGGAAAAGCCTCTATTGTTTGGCATTGAGAAAGCTTTCCTTTGAACTGGCCCTGAAACGATGCAGTCAATGAGCATCTCCCAATAGGGAAAGAAATACAAAGAAAGAGAGTTATGTTCAATTACATATGTGCCATTAACAAAATGTACACAAAGGACCGATCTGACACAATCCAGTAATAAATGTACCACTGCTATGTCATTACTATGAGAGGTATTTGTGGCTTTGTGGTAAGGGTGTTGGATGTCAGAGTGGAAGGTCTCGGGTTCAATCTTTGGCACTATCATGGAGATTGTACCCTTAAACAAGACACTTCATACATATGTATCCCTGGTTTGGTTATAGCTTTGCTTTTGATACCCGCACTGTTTGGAATGCTCTTCCTGATGAGATTTGTGGGCCCCCCTCTGTAACCTCTTTCAGGGAGCACTTTAAAACCCACCTGTACAACAATGCCCTGGAAACTAAAATTGGCTGACTTGGTGCTGTTACGTCTTAGAGTCCTTTGTGTAAAGGAGAGATTAAGTACTATAAAAGTCAAGTTAGACTTAGAATTGAAATCCACACCACTTAGGATGTACTTGCTATCTCAGCCAGAAATCCAAAATCATTCAAAATGACTATTGAAAATGAGGGATTTGGGGGTATCTGGTGTGTGATCAGGACCTTTTACAAAATTTTATAATCTGTTCCTTTAGTCAGGTCTTACCCCTCATAAAGATTAAAAAGGATGTGCTCATCAGTTCTGCACCAAAGTGGTCAGTCTCTTAGAAGCAGGTTATAAGACTTACATGTGTGATCGTAACAGCAGTCATTTCAATTACAAAACCTAGAATTTCACTTGGGACAAATCATATTTTTTCCTGCCCATTTTCATAAGTATTACTGTCATAGCAGCCGCCTGTAGTTTAAATTGGGAAAGTCTTACAATACTGGACCATGCACATTTAAAGCCTGATCTAAACATTGAAAAATGATTCTGTTTCTAGCACTTGGACTCTGCTGGTATAAATATAAGTGCTATAAAGACATTGGAAATTGATATCTACCACTTTGTCCTGAACACACAGATAAATGAACTGACAGACTAACGGATGCACACTAAAGCATAATATCCTTAGTGCAGGTCATTATGAACGTCAGCCTTGTTGATTTCATGTAATTGAACATTTAAATTCATTAAAATATTCCAACTGATTAAACATATAGATAGTAGGGGGTACTAATTATAGAAGCCCAAGATGCTAAAAAGTCAACCTGTACAAATTGTAACTCAGACAAGCAGTTTTTAAAAATTGAAACTTGTAAACCACCCCCACTTGTATAGGACTCATTTGCTGGTGATGTTGTGCATAAAGAATAACTTCTGAGGTGGTACTCACTAACATTCCTAGTCTTAGTCCTATCTTATACATAATTATCAATTATCACTTTCTAACAATACTCTAAATCAATAATCAAATTCAGTTAGTAATTTGAAAATATATTAATTGTACATGAAGATTTTAGAGCTAAAATTCTGCTTACTGTAATAGAACTCAGGCATATGATTAAAATGTTAGAGTGCTAAAGTTAGGACTAAGACTAGGATAGGAATGTTAGTGAATACCGCCCCTGAACAACTAAGGTCAAAGGTTTATAAAACTCAACAATGGTGTTAGAAATGAAGTTACTTTTTGCCTCTCAGCCGCACCCCCCCACCCCCACCCCAACGCCGAGCTTAGGTGCTAACTCATGGAGCTCTTATTGCTGATCTTTTCATTTACAAAGGTTGAAAACACACTTCTGTCATCATTTTTAAGCATGCTCAAAAACCTTTGCAATGAAGAGGAGGGTACCAAGTGGCCATGACAAATCTATTTTGTCTTAGGTTACATACAATCTGTAGCCTTGTATGACTTATTTTCACTCTTTAAATTGGGGCTGAGTGATCTTGCCTTAAACATAAGAAATGTTTACAAGTTACCCAAGTAATGCATCCTAATTGTTGGGGCTCATTATTGAAAGTTGTTTTCTTGTGTTGCAGTTCTCAGAAGCATTTATTTATTTTGTGGTTTTACGTCACTTTGAATGCTGTACAGGTCATATCACGACGGGTAGTTTTTTTGTATGCAGAGGAAACCTGTATATACAGTCAGTCAGGGCTCTGTACTGAAAACTACCGACCATTGGTAAGGATCTACCAACTTTCACAAAAAGGTCAGGAGTTTGAACTGCCGACCTCAGAGGTGGGAGGCGAGTGTGTCACCACTGCACCAAAGTGGCCCCTCTCTCAGAAGCAAGTCATAAGACTCACATGTGTGATCGTAACAGCAGTCATTTCAATTACAAAACCTACAATTTCACTTCGGACAAATCATATGTTTTTTACAGGATTTCCTGCCCATTTTCATAAGTATTACTGTCATAGCAGCTGCCTGTAGTTTAAATTAGGAAAGTCTTACAATACTGGACCATGCACATTTAAAGCCTGATCTAAACATTGAAAACTGATTCTGTTTCTAGCACCTGGACTGTGCTGGTATAAATATAAGTGCTATAAAGACATTGGAAATTGATATCTACCACTTAGTGTCATAGTTTGGCATGCATCTCAACTTTGCACAATCCAGAGACAGAATACTAATAAATGATAGGTTGTCACAGGTACCAGCTATACATTTCCCAGGGGATGTTTTAAAAGGTAGCCGAAATGACGACCCACACAAATTAATTGGCTTTGGTAATTTCTAAGTGTAAATTGTGCCAAGTTGGGGCGCTGGTTAACAAATAGAAATTATATTATCGCCCCTTGAATAAGTGTAAAAGCTTAATTGATTTCATTTTTCTTAACAAACTACATTTTAAACTAACGTTTGCATTAATGTATATTTTATTCAAAGAAAATCACGCAAATAGACTTAAAACAGACACAAGTAAGTGAGTTTACCAAGTAACTTCTGGTAACAGTATAGACCAGTACTGTAATTGCCAGTCTAAGTTTCTTACAATATTACCTGTGAACTATATGCAGTTTATACCAATGTGCTTTTGGGCATTTTTTCAATATTACCTATATTCAGATAGGGGTGCATCAATCATGTTGCAAAACATTGGCAAATCTGCGATAAATAACACTCCCCTCTGAGCAAAGACGACATGCAGAATGATCGATTGTTCATTTGTCAGAAAACAACCACTTTGTTTTCTCATACATAAAAACAAATTGTCGGGATCTTCTGTCAAAATTAGGACCACTCCAGTGAAGTTAGATCAGTTCTGTAATTCCCTTGTTGTTAATTTTTCTGTTCCCTTTTGCTGACTTGATCTTTTGGAATGAAACGAGAAAGCTTTCAATTGAAATCTACAGTATTATATTTTTTCATTTATTTGAGCTTTTACGTCGCTTTTAACACTGTACAGGTCATATCACGATGGGTAGTTGGAAGGGCAGAGGAAACCAGTACATACAGTCCATCGTGGTTCTGTATTGTAAACTTCTGACCAACGGCAAGCAACTACAAGCTTTCCCACTTGAGGCCATGCCGGGAACCGAACCATGGCCTCAGAGGAGGGAGGCGAGAGTGTTACCACTCTGCCACCGTGGCCCCGTACAGTATTATACACCAATAAGCTAAAAATAAGTTTTTTTGTCAAATTGTCTTGTGCTCAAGTTGTTGTATGTCAAGCAATGCATTTAGGTTGCCTGGTTCTCAATTCAGCATTTCCAGCTTATTGAGATATGACAATGGACACAATATTACCCACTTAAGTCTTGTAGTATTATTTTTTGTCAACCAAAAATAATGGCCGACAACACTAATATGGCTTATGAGGGGAAGAATAATAATAAAAAACTAATTCCTGTGTCCAGACACTGATCCAGATTCAAACGCATTTCCCTTCATGTGGGAAATTAATAATAATAATAATCTTACAGCAATGTATATGTTGTATTAAATGCAGATAACCATTGAATGTATAGATTCTATACGTTAGTCACTGAATGTGTACATTCAAAGGTTTGACCAAGGGGCCACGGTGGCAGAATGGTAACACTCTCGCCTCCCACCTCTGAGACCGGGGTTTTTGTTCCCAGCATGGCCTCAAGTGGGAAAGCTGGTAGTTGCTTTCCGTTGGTTGGCAGTTTACAGTACAGAACCCTGACAAACTGTATGTACTGGTTTCCTGCCCTTCCAACTACCCATCGTGATATGACCTGCACAGTGCTGAATGCGAAACCCCAAATAAATAATTAAATAAATCAAAGGTTTGACCACTGAATCGACATATTTAATAGCAAGCAGCCATTGAATGTGTACATTCAATAGTTTAGCTGTGGAATGTGTAGATTCCACACCCATAGTCATTGAATGTGTATATGAACTTAACAAACGAAAATAAGTAATTGATACTGTGTGAAATGGAACTTGTTATTTTCTTAATAAAACTCATCTGTTGATATAAAATAAAAATAAAATTTTGCAATAATTTGATTATCTGAAGTCAGTTACATAGTTATGAATAATAATATATATTGTATGAATGTATAAATATTGATATTAACTTTAATAAAAATAAAATTTTGCAATAAGTTGATCATCTGAAATCAGTTACAAAGTTATGAATAATAACATCTATTGTATGAACATATAAATCATTACTCTTTCCACGCATTTGTGAAAGCAAGGACAGGAGCAGATCCATTTGTTAAGGTCAGATTTCAGCTAAGTTATGGTATATCATGACCTCTCTGCACGAGTACAGTTTGTAGATCCCACCATCAAAACCTGCCGAGTATTTTGTGTACTTTTTATATGCTTCTAGGGATATCCTCTTTTTGATTTGCTTACGCAAATTTCCTGTCCAAACTGCTGTGCAATTTATTTCTAGTTATCAGTTATTGTGCTGCTTCTGTCCTAATTCTGTTGTATTAGGTACTATCTTAAGTAAAATCCCACCCTCAATATCTAGGGTCTCGTGTTTATCCATAATTATCATTTTTTCATGTTTCATTTTTATGTATTTATGTGGGTTTTTTTATTTCTATGTATTTTATTAGGAAAGTTATTTCATCAAGGTTTTTCATCATAGCTTGCTTAGCTAAATGTGTATAATCACAACCATATCACCTCAAATGCTGACCAGCTAACAAAGCTAAAATTGATAAAACAGAATTATAACCAATTCCTATTATACCTTCTGAAACTGTGTCTAACTTTGCTGAAAAGCTTCGATAATTGATATTTTATATAATTGCAATAAAACAATTAAAATGTCACTTGTGTGATATCCAGAAAGTTATAATCCCCAAAGCATTTGCAGAATGCACAAATGACGTAGAAATGGATCTTAAATTAAACCAAGAATTCAAGTTGAAGCGTTTAAGTATTCACTCAGTTTATAATCATTATGTGCTCAGTTTATGTAGGTATTTATATTATTTACAGGCAGTTGCATTTGCTAGCTGTGGAGACAGGGAGGGATATTTATGATGGATGGACTCAACAAGTGGTGGGATAAACAACAGATAAAAATCACCTTTGATGTCAATGTAGGTCACTTTTTACACATTTATTGTTTTACTAGGTTGTTGTTAATCATATTCATTATGCTTATAAAAATGGGCAGTTCAGATTGGTTATAGCCATTTCAGCTGTCTGCCAGAATAAATGATGGGCAGATGGGATGCAATCAAACTACCCATGGTAGTAACCAGCAGGAAATTTGAGAAAACAGACCATCCAGATTATAAAATTGTAGTGAGTATTTTTTTCTTGTGGTGCAAGTTTTAAAATGTGTCATTCTGGTATTATACATAATATTTGGCAAATATTCATTGTCTACTGTGTTTACTTGGTGATTTGACAAATGCCTCAAATTAACTCAAAGTAAATTCAATCTGTAACCAGTTGGGGCACTGATACTAAAATAAATCATTGTAAACTGATATACGTGAGGATATTACAGTATGTATATTGGCTGTGTATGATCAATGTGATCAAATTCTATATTTCTAATACTACTTTTACTGCGCCTAATCGGGGCCACGGTGGCAGAGTGGTAACACTCTCGCCTCCCACCTCTGAGGCCGGGGTTCGATCCCCGTCATGGCCTTAAGTGGGAAAGCTGGTAGTTGCTTGCCGTTGGTTGGCAGTTTACAGTACAGAACCCTAGCGAACTAAATGTGCTGGTTTCCTCTGCCCTTCCAACTACCCGTCGTGATATGACCTGTACAGTGTTGAAAGCGACGTAAAACCCCAAATAAAAAAATAAAATACTGCGCCTAATCTCTATCTTAAAGACAGACTCTAGATGCATGATACTTTATTTATTTATTTGGGGTTTCACGTGGCTTTCAACACTGTACAGGTCACATCACGATGGGTAGTTGGGAGGGCAGAGGAAACCAGTACATACAGTTGGTCAAGGTTCTGTACTGTAAACTGCCATCCAACGGCAAGCAACAACCAGCTTTCCCACTTGAGGTCGGGCCTGGAACCGAACCCTGATCTCAGATGTGGGAGGGGAGAGTGTTACCACTCTGCCACTGTGGCCCCTTAGATACATGATACAGAACGAAGAAGAGATTCGTAATCCTTTAACTAGAGACAAACCAGGAGCAGGTGAAAGACCATGAGTACACAACAAATAGAGTGGGTATGCTTTTGCAAAGATAATTTTTCATCTCTTTTTTCTGAAAAAGGAGAGTAAAGTGGCTGAATGTACATCATCAGGCAGATCATTGAGATCCTTGATCAGTGAGATCCCTCAAAGCTGAGGCCAAACTGCTCAGTAGACTTATGTACTGGTGAGGCAAAGTGTTGGACCTATCAAGTCTAAGTAGGAAATATATTATCGCCACAGCATATTAAAAAACTTTTAAATTTAAAACTTTTAAATTTAAATCAATGTATAGTGCTTGGGGTCATAATTTGGTACAATGTGGCACAGTCATATTTGATTTTATTAATTAGGTTTAACGTCACTTCCAATACATTGTATAGGTTATATCACGACAAGTAGTTTTAAGGGCAGAGAAAACCAGTACATAGTTGTTTGTCAGGGCCCATATTTACGAAAGATCTTAGCCAGGGCTTAGGCTTAAAGTTGAAACTTTTGTCTCAAGTTTCTGCCCAAAACCTGCTAAGACTTTGTCTTAGACTTAGTGGTATTCACAAAGAATTTAAGACTGGTCTTAGGCTTAGCCAAGGGCTCAACTTTAAGACTGGTTGGTAGCGGGCTTAAATTTTGTAAAGAGGACTTAAATATGGCTGCCATAAACTTTTCTCCACTTCAAAATTTGAAATGGCTGTAAATAAAGTATAGTTATACAGAACACCTTACTAAAGCAGTCTTTGGGAAGTTTATATGATGTAACAAGGTTTTCGATTTCAAAACAGCACTGATCCTCAGAAAAAATGCATCAAATGAAGGATATAAAATGTCATATGACACAGAAAACCACTGTGGTTATTTGATAAGCTTGGACTTAGCTAAGTCACCCCTTTGTGAAATCCATTTAAGTCCCAGACCTAGCTAAGACCAAAGTCTTAGATTTAAGTCCAAGACTTAGCCAATAAAGGGACTTAGTTTAAGTCCTTTAGTGAAATCGGCCCCTGTAGTTTTGACAATATAATTAGTCGGAGATTGTAAATATTATTCTAATCTTTAAATAATTTTATAAGTAAAGCTTTCTGACTTTTCCTGTTAGAACGTACTTTTTTGTCTTGTGAAAAGAGTGTACAAAATTAAGTCAAGCAGCTGAAAATATATGTCCTTTCACCAAAAAGATATGTTTTAATGCAGTTATGGCTCCAACCATTGAACACATATTGTAGTTGCTAATGAGAGACTTTTTTCCAAAGCTCCCAAACTACCCTGACTTGCGTAATTACAAGGAAATTTCAATCAACGAAGCCTTTGTATCATTCTATATTTTTCAAAAAAATAAGTTTTACATACCATATATATGATCCCATATTTCTCACCATATATCTTTATTTAACAGACTGGGGCCACGACGGCAGAGTGGTAACACTCTCGCCTCTGAGGCCTGGGTTCGGTTCCCAGCACGACCTTGAGTGGGAAAGCTTGTAGTTGCTTGTCGTTGGTTGGCAGTTTACAGTACAGAACCTTGACGAACTATATGTACTGGTTTCCTCTGCCATTCCAACTACCTGTCATAATATGACCTGTACAGTGTTGAAAGTGACGTAAAACCCCAAATAAATAAATAAACAAATAAATAAATATTTAACAGACAAAAGTTTATCATTGAAAATGATGAAGTAAACGGTCATTTGACAATAGATGGGTTTGTTGACTGTGCAATTTGAGTAAGACAGAAGATGATCCACCAGCATCATGTTCTGCTAAACACCAGAGAACAATGATAAACCAATGAAGTACCCAGAATTTGAAGGCACCAGTGGAACAGCAGTATAAGAGTGGCGATAGAATAAACAGCGTGGTTATACAAATACTCATAGGTGCTAAAAGTGCGATAAAAATCACCAATAAGGCATTGATTTCCTGTATTTACAATGATCCTTACTTCACCACTCTCCCTGTATTTACTGCTGCAGTATAAATAGACATTATAGACAGAAACAGACATAGACTTGGGTGAGTAGATTTCCAGATGTCAATTAAGATAGACAGGTCTGTTTTCCAGAGCAATTTATGAGGAGATCATGACTATATGCTGATGATACCTGTATTATGTTTGTTCACAATCTCAGGTAATTTTTATACATATACTGCTCACTGCTTTGACACAGCTTGATCAGAAAACCCCTATTTTATTGTTTTAATTGGAATAACGCTGATCTCTTTTGACTGAAATATACTCAATAAGTAAATGTAATCTGCAATCTAAAAAATGAATCATTTGACCTTTTTGTAGTGCTTTTTGAAGGGGAGTTGATATAATTTCAACTTGACATCAGCACCTCAACTTGACAAAAACCTCGGGAACCATACTCAGAAATTCCAAAAAAGATTAATTTATGTCTGTTATTACTTCTGATACCTCCAGTGTGTCGCCGATGATGATTGGTTGTCATTGACAATACTTTTTTTATTTCCAGGAGTTCAGGATGCCATATAATGTGAATGCAGAAGTAGGAGAACTAACAGGGCATAAATTTTCTATATTGGGTTTTGGGCTAAATTGAGACATGTGCCAAGTTGTGGTGGGGTGAAGTTTACATCTAAGTGCATGTATACATTAACTTCCATGTTTATTAAGTGCAAGCTCTAGCGAGGCTCCCACTTCTAGAGATCACTTTTTTTGTCTCTGGACTTTCATGAATTGTGGCGTACCATGGTGGTGAGTACCATCAGCGAAGTTAAGCAGCAATGAGCTACGTTAGTACTTGGATGGGTGACCACTTCAGTGCACTACTCATGTCTCTGATGGATTTGCAGCTCGCGCTAGTAGACTGAAACCCCTTTTGTCCTTGTTTCATTGATATTTAAAGTTGGATTGCTGCTGAAATTGAGATCCCGCACAGTGATACAGAGATATGTTCCAATGGATATAAAGTCAAACAAACAGTACTTGAGGGAGGACAATCCTTTTCCAGAGATCCAGAAATTTACATTCCCATAGATTCCAATCATCTTTAAGAAAGACTAAGCCAGGGGTAGACCCCATCTTGTGTGAAAATAAAAATCTAATGTGATAATAGTTCTTTCAGTTGTGGAGACAGATATTGTCGAAAAATCCTGAAAAAAAAAATTTGTAGTCTTGATCTGCACAATTGGCATCTGGACCAGATCATCTTTAAGGAGGAACAAACCAAAGAAAGAGCCTGTTTCATGTGAAAATATGAATATGATCCAATATATTATTGTTGACTGATGCATGCAGATGAACAATCATACGAATACCGTGCCCCCTCCCCTTTAGGCAAAATGGGTTAACTACTTTGTAAATATATATACATAAAAAACAAATACTACCTGTATAAAACAGAACCATTCTTAAGAATTACCATTTTTATTTCTGCAATTAACATGGTCGAACTAATTTCTTTACATTCTTTCTGAGTTAATTTCAGTGTATGTTTTCAAAGTTTTTACTGCTATATATTTCTGTTTCGCCGGAGAGTCTGGCGCTTACTAAGAGCTTGATTACGCAGAAAGAGCAAAAATGTCAAGTGGCTAGTAAACTAACTTTAGTGTTTAAAAACTGCATTTGTTACAATAAACATTTACTTAGAGGTACAAGTATCAAGCATAGATACTGGTTAAAAACCTAAGGTAAGTGTATTAAATCTTTCTCACCAAAAACCTTTGAAATGCATACTAGATAAAGCGGTCTGTCTTGGGGAAAAAAGGGCCTCGGATAACCTTTGATCTATTGAATAATATGTTTGATATATTGAGGTGAACAGATATGTATGATCCTTTAAACCTTATTACATGTTAATCCTGTGGTGCTCCTTAATGTCATATTAGTGACCTTATAAACCCTTTACCCAACCACCAACCCCAATAGGGCCTGAAGTAAGTCGGCCAGCTGGTCAATTTGGTCAGGTCGGTCAACTTATTTATTGTGGAATTACATATAAACATTATGTCCTGAGGAGGATTTCTAAATATGAAAATTATGATATATATCATTCTCATAATCACTGATTGGCTGAGTTATCAGGTACCTAATAATTCATATTGGGAAATACATTTTACAGTCTCAGACTACATCACATTTTCTGTGTTACTCATTTATTTTTGCTTCCATAAAAATTCTAAAAGGTGCAAAAATACACAATGTGAGAATCACATTTCTGGACTTTCTAGACACTTTCAAAATCCGCCACAACGATGGTTTCAATGTTTAACGACCAACACAGATACTTTATAACATATTTAAAGTCTGGCAAAAATTAGAATTATACTGGGTCAAATTACCCCTGTGGTGTATAGATTTAAATATCATCATGAGGAAGACAAATCAATGCAATCTGAGTTTAACGGGTGAAGATTGTGTGTTTTATCTTTTCCAATGGAACAAAAATTAAAACTATGTACTAGGTTGTTTTTATTTATAATTCTCAACAGTTTTGTTACATTAATAAGTGAAATAGGTCCATATTTTCACAAAAATGTAAGCAATGGCCTATTGAATGTATCCATGGTGCTAGGGGCCACAGTGGCGCAGTGGTAACACACTCGCCTCCTCCACTTCTGAGGTCGACGGTTCAAACCACGGCCCTAATGCGAGAAAGTTGGTATTTGATCACCGGTTGTCGGCAGTTTACAGTACAGAACCTTGACCAACTGTATGTACTGGTTTTCTCTGCCCACAAAACTACCCATCGTGATATGACCTGTAGAGTGTTGAAACTCCAAATAAATAAATATCCATGGTGCTAGGCACCTAAGAATATAAAGATGTTTGGACTTAATATTTCTCCATCATTTCTGCATAGATTTTCATGCAACAGAAACAAGCAGATGCTCTGTAAAAAGCTTTTCTAGTCATGTGTTAACTTATATTCTAGCTTACATAATTAACTGGCACTTTACAAATAATCCATGAAAAGGGGCGCCAAGGAATACCTACTTGGTGGGTGTGTAGAGTAAGAAATCTAAAATTCGCCAGGAATCTAAAATTCGCCACCTCTAAAACCTTAGTTAATTTTATGAAGAAAATGATGTTTTTGTCTCACAATTGGTATTTGTCAGTTCAAAAAGCCTTAATTTACTATACATTCAACAAATCTCACCACAATTCATTTATTTTATTAGTATTGTCACATGTGGCGAATTTCAGATATGTGGCGAATTTTAGATTTCTTACTCTACCTGGGTCCAAATTGATAAGATTACATTAGATTTAAGTCAGGGAAGCTATTTTCACTTAAGTTAGTTTTGGAATGAGTATTCACTAAACAAGAGTTAGGAATGTTTGTGAATACAGTTGCGTAATCACTTGAAATCTAAGAAATACTTAAATTCTAAGTCAGAATTGGTCAGTATTGTTGGTGAGTCCTACCTCTGGTCTGTATGGCCCTGTATTTAGGTAAAACATGCTGCATCAAGTGTAAAAAATATTCTGACAGTGTCTCCAAGCAGATTTTTATGCTGGCTGTATCAGATGTTTAGTCTTTGCTCAGAAAATACAGGAGCAGATGTTTGGTAATAACATACTTCCGTGACAGTTCCTGTGATCATCACTTAGAGATACAGAAGAATAGAGGTTTCCAAATATTTGACCTAACAGAACATTATGAACTATTATTCCTAGGTTATAGACTGAAGAATGTACACCAGAAACCCTTGGTATACAAAACACAATCTAGACAAATAGTCTGTGCCACATGGGCATGAAACTGGAATTTCATAATCCAGACTTTAACGATGTTCTCGGACTTTCTTGGAGTATGCTGAGATAAAACTATAATAATAAGAATCATTATTTGAGTAATCGTCTTTAACCCATCATTGCCTTTCAAATTGAAGTTCAAGTACAAATGTGAATTATCTGCAACATATTGGAACATCAAGCCTGTCCCTCTCAGTCACGTGTTCATTATTGTGTCCTTGTTCATACTGGTGTCAGGTGGTTGACCTGACCCTTACGAAGATCCAGATTTATCCTGATTCCTAAAAGTTACATTAAATCTCGGGACGTACAACTATATGACCAGATGTGGCACAAAAACGGTTGTTATTGGGATATTGACCATGACAAGATTTATATGAATATGAACTGTCATTATAACAACGACAAATGCCCCTACTGGATATCTGGCTTCCTCCAGCAGACTGGCTGGCAATAGCTTGCTAGTTTATGGCAATTTGTAGTGTCATCCCAAGTTAATGATCCTTCTTCAGTGTCATTGCGTGGCAGCTGCATAGGCATTACAAATGGCTACCCATGGTAACAATGTGGCACCCTGCATGGAATGGGTCACCTGAAGCAATGCCTGACAAGCCAGAGTGTGATCTTGTATATTCTAAATATGTGATAGCTGTCCAGCTACCCACTGAGGTAAAGACAATTCATCATAAGTCAAGCGCTTCTTAGCCTGGCAGCCATGGAAGCCCTCATTGGGCCAACCCTTTTTCAGTTCACTGTGGAAAGCATCAACTGTATTGTAATGGCCTGAAAAGCGAGATGTGGTTGGCTTCCCTTGAGATGGATACAGAAGCCTGATCCTAAAACCTGGACTGATGCAACAGCGGTTTGCCTGATGAGATGTTGCCTGAATAGGATGAGGTTGGTTATGACAGTGGGACTCCGGGTCAACTGGGTATGATGTGGCTGGTCCCTGAGCTTCTTTAGCCGCCTGGCCAGAGATCTATTAGATTCAGCAATATCAGCGAGAATGGCCATTATTGTTTGATTCTTGGGTTTGGAGCTTACAGGGTCAGCATGATTAGATTTTTTACCCACACGTAAATTTGATTGTTCTAACTGCAGAAAGGAACCGTGGTTATCTGAGTTAAAGGATTTCCTAACCTTGCCAACCTAAACTAGCTCTTGATGATGAGGCTGTGACTGTTTTCCTCTTATTACTAGGTATTTTCTTTCCTTTGGTCATTTTGTTAAAATAAGATAAAATAATAAACTGAACACCACGAAAATCTGAGTAAAAACTAAACAGTATTTTACACTTCGATACATTGCCTATGATTTTCCAGATTCAAATGACACTGGCATTGAATAATTAAATTCAAAGGGACATGCCCCGATTTTTATTGGAAGCTCAAAAGTCAATAAATGAGTCATTGATCATAGTACCTAGAAACTAAGGTAACTGTCACCTGAAGAACCAGGCACCTTACTGTGTCCTGCTACCCATAGGTGCAAACTTTAAAGGTGAAGCATAATCATGATAATTTTGAACTGAAGATTGTCACTGTAGCAGGCAGGGAAATAACACATAGGGTTATAGATAATGGGAGATTAATGAAGAGGGTTGTCGCAGACTTCAATTTGCAAATGTTTGCCTTCCAAAATCGCCAATGTCTGACCTAGGCATTACTATCATGCTATACATTTTTGTCTCGTTTGTTTAGAAACTACCTAAAAGCTCATTAGCGTGTTATAGCATCAGCATATGCCACCTGTTCAGGTAATAACTTTTCTGTTTGTTACCATTTTGCAACAGACAGACACTCGTGGGAGAAGCTTTTTCTCAAGTTCAAAGATGTATTTCTGCTACTGAAGTGATTCAAATCTTTATGAATGCATTCCTCGTGAGTTTTTGTGAACATAAACTAACTAAAAGTGAGTGACCTTTTTCCAAATGTTGATAAGATAATTTTGAATAAGATAGCACCAAACTACACAGGAAGTCTGTCCCATAATTTAGACTAAAGATCCCTCACAAGTCAGGAAGCAGAAATAAAATTAACATTAAAGCTATCTTATCTGAATTACCTGTGGTTGTGTAACTGCAGCATGGTCTGCCTATTTGTTTTGTGTATTTGTTTATTTAGAATAAATTAAAAGAAATGGCATAAGGAACAGATGATTAAAATTTGGTGGTAATCCGGAATTTTAAAAGGTTTTTCGTTATTGTTCTCATAGGCAATATTGCAGGTGTTGGGCCTTGGCGAAGGTTGGCACTCTCTGAGTTCCCTTGCTATCAAGTCTTTACCTGGACCAAAATATCAGAATGGTGTTAATGTAACGAGTTTTGCCAAAGCAAAGGATTATCACAGAGAATCATGTCTAAGGTAACTGGCCAATGCAAAATGGACCCTTGGTGTTACAATAGCTGCCTAATGTAACCTATATTACAGCATTTTACAGCAGTTTTGATCACTTGGTTTTTATGTCTTTGTGTTGGTGGGTCCGAGACTAGGTCATGACAATATCTTGGAACAATGAGGGTCTGTCATAAGATGTTTGATGCTGAAAGGGATGTAAAAACCCCAACTTTGAACTTAGTTTTATTCTAATTCTATTCTAATGAAACGTTCTAATAAGCAACAAAAGTATGAGTTCACACAGGCACTGATACGTGATGACGTGGAAAGGGTTAAACCATTTTATTTTGATTGTGTCATAGAAAATATAATTCATATCAATACAGTTTGTTTGTCAATGTGCCACAATCCTCAAAGTGGCAGAAACAACACAAATGAACAATCACGTTAATATGTAGCCAATTATTTTTTGTAAACCATGCATCCAAACTAGGATGCTGTCACTGCACACTAACTTTTTAAGCTATCTTAAAACTCGCCTCTTCAACTCAAGCTTCCCAAATCTTCCCTGTATTCAAATCACTATCCTGGATTACTGCCCAAGAACAATCCCTTGATTTTCCCTTTTCTCAGTTCTTTCCTTAGTTTAGTGCACTGAGTTCCCAGAATGGGGAAGATATTGCACCTGCAAAGCATGAAATTCTTTAAGTTCCTGTAGAAATTGTATCATAATCTCTCATGAAAAACTTTAACAGCTTAATTATTTGGCATTTTTTGTGTTAAGTATGTTAACTAAGTCTCTTTTGTCAGGGTTTGTTTTTTTATCAAATGACATCCACATAATCTTACAAAAAAAAAATTATTTTCTATCCTTGTCATGGATTTTGATCAGATTTTAAGACCAAGCTATGGGTGAGAAATAGTTTTTGAGTTATACCTGCAAATATTCACAAAAACATACAAAAAAACTTGTATTCAGTCATGATGATCCTGATTAATATTTAGCAGGACTCAGCCATGTCTAATACTAATTCCAATTGTACTTTTATAGTACTTTATCTTCATCTAATGCCAGAAATCAGAGATCGTAATCGTTAAATCAGACACATTGCAGGGGTCGGCACCACGGAGAAAGACTGAGACAAAACCAAAAAACTAGCTTTTGCAAAGAGATAGGTCTTCAACTTCTTCCTAAATGAAGAACGACATTTGTCTGAGCGTACACCTTTAGGCAAATCATTCCAAATCCTTGAGGCATCATACGCAAAGCTGAGGCCGAAATGCTTCTTAGTCTTATATATTGACGCAAAGTGTGGGACCTCAAACAGCATGCAGAAACTTGTATACCAAAAAACAGAGCAATGCTTGATAGGCAACCAACGGAAATTCTTTCTTACAGGAGTGATATGTGAGTACTTGGTGGCATAAGCCACAATTCTAGCAAGACTGTTTTGAACACACTGGAACCTTCTGAACAAGGAATTACAGTAGTCAAGACAGACAACTTCCAACTAAGAAGTAGATGCCACCTTGTGTGAACATAAGCCTGGACCTGTATTCACATATAGTTTTAGACTTAGCCAGGTCTTTGGCTTCACTATGGTCTCAGAGTTAAGACTTTTGTCTGAGTTTTGTCTTAAATTCATATTCATAAAGGTGACTTTGATCTCACCCTTTTATAAGACCATAGCAAAGCAAATGGCATCAACCAGCCAATCAAAATACAGCTTGCAGTATAGTTACTATCAATGCTATGTGAACAATGACACTATTCTTCTTATAACTTCATAGCCAAGGAGGGATAGTTTGTGAAATTGGAGAGAAGCACTTTATATGGATCAATAAATGGCGTAAGCTGCATATGAATACACAAATACTGAAAATACTGTAATTAGTGCTGTCATTTAACACATTTTCATTCACACATTCAATCAGGAACCGAAGTGTTATCACACTTATATTACTGGTCATTATAACAAAGTGGTTTTCAAAATATTAAGCTAGGAATGTGTTAAATTTTGCAGTATTGCATAATAACACCCCCTCCTTCTGCCTACCATATTTAAGACCAATTTCAAATATTTAAGATTCCCACCAATCAGTCTTAAAGTTAAGACATAAGACAAAAGCCTTAATTTTGAGTCTAAACCCTGGCTAAAACCCTTCGTGAATAACGGCCCCTGACCCAATGTATTCCTTATGAATTATTTGTACAGACAAACAGACAAACCAACTCAATTACATCACCCTAGGGAGAGGTGGTTTGGTAGGGTTATAAACAGTGTTGCATTCCAACTGTACCATTTTATGGCCAATATCAGAATCTTAAGTATGTTTGACTAATGAAAGTATTTATTTACCAAGATTATCAGGAATGTGATTCCACACAATAATAGTTCAGCAACCTGGTGAATGTGTGACAAAAATCAGTAATAATAAAGTGATCTCTTATTTTGACTTATCTTTGGCTTATCCACTTCGCTACTTGTTGATTATATCAACACAGATAGATGTTATTAAAAGAAACTTAAGACTCAAACTTGGCGCAGAGGAATTTACTGAAGACAATGAAGATAGATATGTCTGTTATTTTTTTATATTTCTCCAAGGAAATTACTTGGTTTACCAATCTACATTGGAAATATTTTATTTTGTTAATTTTTGGATATAACTATACAAGTGGTATTGTTTAAGTGTCATAAAAATAAGTTCAAATCGTATTCTATTAAATTGTTCCACGTACCTAACTTGATGTATTTTAGAATCTAATCTAATATGAAAATTTGTAGTGCCTAATGTCAAATCATTAGACAGAATATAAGGCACAACAATCCTTAAACTGTTCAGCAAGAGTTAGTCAGAGTGAGTGAGTGAGTGAGTGAGTGAGTGAGTGAGTGAGTGAGTGAGTGAGTGAGTGAGTGAGTGAGTGAGTGAGTGAGAGGCAGTCAGCCAGTCAGTAAGTGAGGCAGTCAGTCAGTAAGTCAGTCAGTCAGTCAGCCAGTAAGTCAGTGAGGCAGTCAGCCAGTCAGTAAGTGAGGCATTCAGTCAGTGAGTCAGTGAGGCACCAGGAAACAACTTCCAACTTTTAAAGTCGAATCAGCACTGGGAATGTGTACACCA
Organism: Sabellastarte sp. h YS-2021; assembly: GCA_964017235.1. Classification (NCBI taxonomy): domain Eukaryota; kingdom Metazoa; phylum Annelida; class Polychaeta; order Sabellida; family Sabellidae; genus Sabellastarte; species Sabellastarte sp. h YS-2021. The sequence continues at coordinate 11,695,695 of OZ024932.1, read as the reverse complement.
GAGTGGATGTCTTTTCATGACATTCTGATCTGACTGAAGTACGAGTCATAAATATTGTTTAAGTGTAAAATGCACAACTAATGGCCTGGTCACACCTTTCTGTACAGTCGTATAAATGCTTTCAGCTTCATTTTTCAGCTTCAAAAAAAAAGACCCTCGTATCTGGGTAGCATATGTTGAACAACAAACTACCCTGAATATCCAGACCCCCTCTCCCCTCCAGTGGGTATAGTTTATTGTGGCTCATTAAATCTCAAGATGTGAATCTTAATGAAGAATTCGGTAATGTCTCTCTTTATAAAATAGAATAGAATAGAAACATTTATATAGTGCAAAATTAATACAACATCCTCTAATGTGCTTGAATTCATAAAGGGGTTACTGTGGAAATTAGTGCACACCGGGGAAGTTATACTATGGTGGAAGAAATGGTAATCTCAACAAGTAAGCTTTTTAACTGGCTACGGAAACCTGTTATTGTGTGCTGTAATTGCACTGTTTGTGTGAGTCTGTTTCATTCAGTGGGGGAAACCATTGCAAAACCTTACCTACCAATGACCTTTCTAGAACATCCTGAGGAAAGAGGTAGCCGATTTCCAGGAGTAAGGCTACTGGTTTTTATCAAGGATGATAAGTATGTAGGTTGTGAGAATGTAATGACCTTAAATGTAATGAGATTATACTTAAACAAGATGCTGTATGAAATGGGGAGACAGTGTAAATTTTGAAGATAGGGACTAACATGGCTTATTCTATTAAGTCTAGAGATAATTTTACAAATGACTTTTTTAATCTTTTGGAGTTTAGCCATATTATATTTATTTATGCCATAGAGTAGGAAACTGCAGTAGTCAATTCGACTGCTAATCATTGAGTTTACAAGCAGGGCTGCAGTCTTCACACTGAGAAATTTTTGGATGTGCCTGAGGTCCTTGAGGTGATAGTAGCAGGCACAACAATCCAATCTGTGGTTATGTAACTGATGAATGTGTTTCTAGAGTTAAACGTTGCACATATGTTCTTAACTTTATCAGTAGGAGAGATAGAATTTCCAAGAAGCTGGGTGGAAAATTTTTGAGGGACTTTCTGGTATATTTATCACCAATGATGATGTATTCTGTTTTCTTTGGGTTGAGTTTCAGTTTCACACCATCCATCCACTTTTGAACATGAGTAAGACACTCAGTAAGCTCAGCCAAACTAGAATCAAAGTTCCTATGGTCAAGTGCTAGATATATTTTGGTGTCATCAGCATACAGATGGTGGCTGGCATTGAAATTGGAAATAATGTTACTGAGGTGGTGGTGTAAAGGGTAAAAGGAGGAGCCTCAGGACAGATACCTGGGGTACACCATGGGGAAGTGAGAAGCCTATTACCCAGTTTAATCGTCCGTTTGTGGTTTGTAAGGATTTATCCATGTAAACATAGTACCATCAACACCAAACCTATCCCTGAGGTCGCCAAAAAGAATGTTGTGGTCAAAAGTATTGAATACTGCTGAGACGGTCCAACAATGTGAGCACAAAAGCTTTACCTAAGTCCATTGAAAAAAAAGTCACAGTTTGCATCTTATATAATTTTCAGTAGCAAAACTCGTATCCAGACAGGCCTTCACCAAATCCCTCAAATCCATTGGAAACCCATAATTGTAGAATTGAGGGCCCAGTAATTAATTGTTTTGTTTTGTTTTCTATGTCACAGAAACCCAAGCTGTTCAACCCTCACAAGTGGCTATACTGTGGATCTAACCCAAAATGACCCTGGCTATTGAATTGGACGAAAAGCCCCAAGATTGACCTTGATAGAGGTCTCTGTAGCTCAAAGGTGTTAGAAGATTATGCTTCTATTTAGTGTTTTTCACCATCCTTAATTGCAGAGCAATTGACCTATAAGTGTTCTATACTATCTCTTGTAGATTTTGTGTACTATCTCTTGTAGATTTTGTGTGTTATCTAAGAAGCCTTATCGGTGTTAACTGGTAGATAAGAGACCTACACTGCAGTGACGTCTACATGGGAGGAGAAAAGACCCAGTGAAAGTATATCTTAAACATTATGTGGCCACACAGTCATCTTAAAAGCCGAAGTTTTTGTTACTATTAAACTTTAATTTTTGATGTATTTGGAGGTATAATTTACAAGCATTTACAAATCAAACTGGCTCCTGTGGTAATGCATTTCATATGGATGATAGTAATATACAGTAAAACACTTATAATGTAAAAGTACAAATTTTAGCTAGAAAAAAATTTCACTAATTCTTTCATTTGAAGAAATTTACTAGAATTCTTTTTTCACTAATGGCTAGTTTCGGCTTGGGATATTAATACAGGTTTAAAATTTCACTAGGAATTAATTTTCACTATCCAAGCTCATTAACTGAAAAAGTTAATGCCTAGTGAAAATTTAAACTGCTACAGTATTTCAAAGCAGTATTCTGTTTTAATATTAATTATGTGCTGTACCGTTGGTCATGTATATGTTAAGATGTTCACTTTAATATCCAGAAATCACAGAGGAATGAGAGATTCTGAATGCCTGCCCCTTTTGGCATCAAGTTGTAAAGTGATTGTATTTTAAATGTGTCCATAATGACTGCCCATAGTTCTTTTATACAACATGAATTATCTCCATGTTGGACATATTATATCTGAACTAACATGACAAATCATTTGATAAATACGTGTATTATGGGTCAGTATAAAAAAATGTGTACATCAGTATTTCGCCAATGCAAAACTGTACCAATTCTTCTACTCCACTTTTTAGTACACCCCAATCAAACATGAATGTTTGCTTTCAACGAAATCACAAAAAAAAATCCCCAGAAACAAAAAATATGAGATAAATTTGTGTAGTTTCTTCAAATTTGTAGTTTGGTTCCAGTGCTTTAAGATTTCCTTGTATTATGTGTGTTTATAAGCGAAATTGAGGCGAGGTTATGAAGTATCATAACTATACTATAAAGTTCTGTACTGTAAACTGCTGACCATCAGTAAGAAATTACCAACATTTCCACATAGGCTCTGGGGTTTGAACCCCCGATCTCAGAGGTGGGAGGCGAGTGTGTTACTACTGCCCACCGTTGCCCTCAAAAGAATGATCAAAGGCCAATTAAGACTCAACAGGTTGATGGCGAGTACAGGGATGGAAAAAAAGCTGACAGACAGAGGTATTCAAATATGTTGAATATTTTGACTAGCGTCTATGATTACTGTAATTATGCTGCCAACTGTCACAAGTAAAACTAGGCCAAATGGGGTTCCAGTCTACTAGCTGGAGCCGCAAAGCCATCGCAGACATGAGTAGTGCACTAAGACGATCACCCATACAAGCCCATTGCTGCTTAACTTCAGTGATGAGACTGGCACTCATCCCTCTACTCCACAATTCATGAAAGTACGGAGACAAAAGAATACAACAAAGACTGATCACACCCACAATCCTGGATTACCGAACTTGAACGCCCCTCGACTTCCCTACGATAATGATTTTGTTTAATTAGCGCACTGAGTTCCCCTCTGTGGGGAAGATATTGCACTTGCAAAGCAGTAGATTAGATTAGATTAGATTAGAAGCATGGGCCTCGCTTGAGCTCATGCTTAAATGCTCGTACTACTAACAAGGTTATGCTCTCGACTGTACCATCTTCACTTTCTTGCAGCAAACTCTTGACAGTTAAACATAAGTATAAATAAACAGACAAATGTTCTGTGGTGTTGTCCCATAAAGATAGTTCTGTTTATAATACTCCTGTTACTCCTGTTGAACTACTTTGACCGATCCTATTTTCAGCAGGGGAAACACTGACAAAACCATGAGATTTTGGATAAGTGAAAATATATGCTCTCTCCGAGTGCACTTTATGTATTATGTTATGAGATGAATATTAAACTAAATTTGTCTTCAAAGGACATGATCATCTGCTAAAAGTTTTGAAAGCATTCATTATCAATCACATAATAAGATTTTTTCCCAGATGTAACCACGCCAAATATTATTTAACATGATTTCAATATGTTACAATGTAATTCTAGTTACAAACATGATAAAGCTAATCTCTAGGAAAACTTCTCCAATGACATACTCAGTATATAGAAAAAATATATGTTACGAATGAAGATAAAACATCCCGAATGACATATACAGAACAAATATATCACGAATGAAGATTATACAAGTGCGGAGCACCAGTATAGTCTCGTTAATTTTCATGTGTGATACATATTTTCTGTATATATCTAATGAGGGTGTGTCTTAATTTTATGATCCACCATTTTGAATGATTTATGAGCTTAATAAATCAATATAGAAATAAGAGAATGTGAAAAAATCTGGGCAAACATGGGCAACAATGAATATATAAACTTTAATCTTTAACTTGCAATATCTCAGTCATCTGTCTTTCGTGCAACAAACATGAACTGAAGTGCTTTAAAAAGACCTTTCAAATGACATATAATACGTAGCTGTAGGTTACATAGTTTCCGAGATATTAGTGAAAAACCTGAAGTTATTGACACTAACGATCTATTAATATCCAGAATTGCACTGTTCTTATGCAAAAAAATATATCCCACTCCGTATGTCCCCTATACAGGTCAAATACGGCTTGTGGTGGATAATAAAATAGATATTAGTGATTCAAGTATTTAAAAACATGTCACTGTAGATAATCATTCAAGCCCACAATGCATTGCACTTGCAATGTACCAGGTGAAGGTCACTGTAGACAATACCCTGGGGCCATTTTTTTTTTTTTGGTAAAATTGGACTGGTGTCCAGTCTAACAAACTCGTGACAGTGTAGCATTTGTATAACTGTATGCTTGCTTTTTATTTTGTTGATATGTTGCAAAACACTATCATACAATCTAACAGTCCTAAAAATCACCTGCTCACCTTATTGTTTGTCCTGATAAGATCTGTAAACAACTGTGGATTTATAGGATTTGGCAACTCAGATAGTTTTATTGCTTTTTTGCCAATATTTACTGTTCCTTGTATAACTGTCTTTCTTATTGCAATTTATCACTAACCTATTTTCATAAATTAACAGCAAATTGACCTGACATTCTCAAATGTCAAAGTCTGGTTTTGTACTGGTTAGCTTATAGAGCAATTAGTTTACTTAGTTTATATTGTGATGAATAGCCACAAATGGTGTTGATATGATGGACCTTGCCTGAGCAAGGACAATAAGCTAGTAGACTAATTAACTGAGCAAGGACAATAGGCTAGTAGACTAATTAACTTTTACATCACTACAAATACATTTCTAGGTCTCACCACGACTGGTACTTGATAGGAGAGAAAAAGTAAAAAACCTATTGTACAAAATTCTGCCCTGAACGTGATTGGGCACCAATTTTCCCAATTCAAGTTGGGACTGGGACTCAAACACATATCCTGAGATTTGATATGGAATTTTATTACCCATTGCATCACCATCAACACTCCGTGGAGGTCAGTAACTTCATCCACAGTACGCTTGGTCCTGGAGAACTGACAAAATACATGATTTTTGCCCAGCCAAAGTAGACCAAGACGAAAAAGATTACCCTAAGTACCTGATCCTGACTGTCACAATTTATGAGGATTACTATTAACATTGCGGCCCGAGCACTCTTTTGCAGTAATTGTAGGACTTTTTACAAATAGATTTTTCTATCTCATAAAGATTACCCAAACTCCATTTTTGATAGAAGAGTCAACCAAATAAATAGTAGCAGCCCAAATTAGTTTGTGATACCATAAAGATGAGACTGACAACAAAAATCCATCATTAGTACCCAGAAGAGAAATACCCATCCACGAAAACAGTTTAGTAACTTTCGAAAGCAAAATGATAACTCATATGACTGATAAGATTATCGACTCGGGGAGATAAATGGACCTGAGAAGCCATTGTTCTTTAGTCAGCCTAAATCCAGGTACCAACAATTTAGTTTTAACTAACTGGATATATAAAGTAGGAAAAAAACCTGCTGGATAATGTAAACAAAGTTATCGAAAATAAAATTGCTAAAAATGTTAGATAATGACATGAAAAACTTTATTTAGGAGATTAAGTAGACAAATTTGGTTGAATATTGGATTTCACCTATATTATTTATGAAAATAAGCAATATTTTAGAAGCTTTACAAGTAAAAGATGGATGAAATGTCAAATTGACAATAGAGTTGAATTAAATATAGTTGTCAATTTCAGACTTCAGCTTCTCAGTTTCTCAGATGTCGATTTCAAGTGGACATTGTATTACAGCAATTTAAAGCCTTAAAGGCTTAATTGGTTTGATCTTTATGTGGGTCAATTTAGTTAATGTATAACTTGTGCCTCTGTCAATACATATTTTAATCTATAGAAGCATTTAATCAATATTTGTTTACACGTTTGCATGTGTACAGGACTTTTTACAACATAGAAAGAATTGATTAAATTTTTGCGAAACATCTGGATCATAATCTGGATGATAAAAAAAATCTGAATTTCCAAAGGTCCTATTTTCAATGAATTTTCAATGACATTGGCTTTCTCGTTGACATTACTCCAAAAGTCATGAATGCTTTTATATGGGTTGGACCTGATCAAAGGAAGAAGTGACTAAATTTTGTGAAAGAGCCATATCATATTCTAGATACCAAAAAAAATCACAAATTTTCATAAACTCACTAGGTGGAGGTTTTTGCTCTACGAGAGCTTCCTAGTTACTCATAAAACATGCACAAATAAGGGTTTGGTGATCAAGTTATGCCAAACGGCACCTTGTAGCAGTAACCATTTCCCTTTTATCGAACTCTTGAGGGACTTCACTCTTCCAAACTGCCTTTGTTTGCCACTCAAGCCAAAAACAAAAGCAACTTTTGTTGAAAGCTGCATCAGTTAGGCGAGTGACTAACTGGCAACTGACTTAGTTGAGCTAGTGACTGACGTTACCAGTCAATTATCTCAGCCACTTGCCAACAGACATAAGACGGCAGGGAAAAATAGGGTGGATTGCTTGAAGCACTTGCAAAATATAGCCAACAACATCGAGGCAAATGCCTTTGAGTTATATTTTTGTATATAATCCTTTTATCACAATTATCTCTTTTTTTTAAATTTACATCTACTAATAATCCATTTTATTGTTTTACAAGAAGATGACACTATAATACAAGTGTATAGCACGAGTATCATATTGTTGGTGAGTGATGTATTTTTTTTCTTTTTGTCCAGTGAAGGATGTTTTACTTTATTGGATAGCAAGAAAAATTAGAGAGCTCATACACCCGCCAAGACCTGATACCTCTAATACTCCTTATGAGTGCAATGATGAAAAATTCCCTTTAAAAATCCCTGTATCCAGATTGTGATCCGGATCACCACCAAATGGAACCATCTGTTTTTTGTGCCACTGTCAACATTTCCAAAAGGTTTCACTGCAATCTGTTCAAGTTATTTTGCAAACAAAAAACTTATCCTTGGGAGATAATATTGTTGAAGACTGAATCATTTTGCAGTGTAACTAAGGAATAAGCTATACATATTTTGGATTGCATATATAAATATAAAGTTTACAAAATAATAAATATCACAGAAGAAATAAGTAAATAAAAGGGTATGAGTCAATTGAGTTAACCCTATAATGGATATTAATGGCCCAGTCACACCGTTCCGTGCAATTGTAACAACACAGGTTTGAATTGTGGTTCACGACCTTATCCTGTTAGTCCCGAAATATGGACCTCGTATGTGGGTAGTGCTTCTTCTAAAATAAGCCGTACTGTGAAGTGATATCCCCATCTTCCTCCACCCCTCTGGTGTGTACATTTTAGTTCAGCATTTGAGAGCTTGTAGTTAAAGTTTTTATACATTGTGTAAAAAGCACTAAGTCATGTCCTGCCAAATGCATCTTACCTCAACACCAATCAGTACTTATTGCAATGAGTAGATACTACTGAAACACGAAACCACAAGTGGGCCCAGATGATATCAATATTTTGTCCAACTTATGAGGCCAGGGTGGAACAGTGTAATTTAGGTATATGTATGACCATTAAGTACAGATATTGTGTTTTATTTGTTCTGGCAAGTACGAATTTCACTGGATTATGCTTCTAATGAAATAGGAGTTATCTTTTAAAATCACACACTCACACACTGTAAATTATTTTTTGATCAACTTAATCAGTTTGTCTGCAGCATAAACAAAAGTCGTAAGAAAGTACTTTTCATGGTATAAATACAAAGAACTGGTGTTAATTTGAATCTTTAAGTATGAACCAATGTTCAAATGTTTTGGCGATGAAGGACTATGAAAGTTCTCATTACATTACATAATATGTCCGTCACACTACATGCAGTATTTCTGGTGTTTATAGGTGGCAGGCATCACAGAAAGGGAATGTACTACCTAATACCCCATTCACACTACAGGTGGTATAACCCGCGGATACAGGCATCGGGAAAAATGCCCTTGTCTTTCAACTATTGTTTGAGGTTTGTATGTGACCTTGTGACACAGTAGTCAAACGTCCATTACCTTCTCTGCCATGGGCATGTACCAATGAATGTGACCATGTGTGAGTTTTTTGCTATGGTAACTGAAGACTTGGTCGTCTTTTGGCTTAACACTGGAACATAAGTCGGTGGAGGTAAACGGACGTTTTGTCACTTTGTTACAAGGTCGCATATGAACCTCACACAGTAGTTGAAAGACAGGGGTGTTTCCAACAACACCTATAATTGCAGGTTATACTGGGTTAAACCCCAATTCGCTGGAATTCAAAAGGGGACAGGCCACACCAGGCAAAGGTCATGGCTAAGTGCCTGCTAAAGGAGGAATGACTATTGTGGCGGGTAGGCCACTCTGAACAAGTCTACAGTAAATATAATCAATGCCACCTCTAGTGTGAACGGAACATAAGTGACCTGGACGGCTTTTTCACTGATGTCAGATCAGAGATGTAGCTTATAGCTGTGCTGGAATCTCAGTTATATTAACACAGACAGTCTGCCCAAAACATTGTGGACCATTATGTCAGGAAATACTTCCCTGTTAATAGTTACTCTTTTATCTTCAGCAACACAATTTCAAGTTGAGTCCATAACCTTGCCCTGAAACTAATAACTCTCATACATCAATGTCAAGATTAGGACAAGTGAAACAACAAACATTATCAATCTCTAGCATTTTCAACTAGCACGATAATATCAATGTGTATATCTGATATTGGATTTGTTTATTTATTTAACAAAATCCAGTTTCATGTTTAATATCTGAGAATGATTTAAAAGATTGAGCTGTAGCAAGGAATGAACATCTAGAGATTGTTTTTATTCAATTTTTTAAATTTTTTTTTTATTTTTGGTCCCTGGACTTTCATGAATTGTGGCATAGTGTAATGAGTACCTGTTGCATCACTGAAGTTAAGCAACAATGGACTACGTTAGTACTTGGATGGGTGACCGCTTCAGTGCACAACTTATGTCTCTGATGGCTTTGCAGCTCATGCTAGTACCCCGAAACCCCTTTCGGCCTTGATGATTAAAGTTTTACATTGAATGGACTTGGGTCCATAACCAAAATCACTCTGGACACTTATAAAATGTTGGGATGGGTTAATATGCGTGCTGTAGTGAAGGAGGTATTACACTGACTGTAAATATATCATTGAAAAAATCCCCAAGTGACATATTTTAAAAATATAAGCATTAAAAATAAAGATGACAACCTTATGCAAGTACATAGCATGAGTTTTATCTTTCTTATCACCTTCGACGATGGTTGATTTTATTATCCACTTGTTCACACAATGTTTTACCAGCCAAGTCCTGTAAAAGAGTAAGACATATTTCTCAGTCTTTATTTATTCTTATTTCTAGTAATTCAGCCCTGGGTTAATAATAAAATACAATACAATTGTTGAAAATTATCTGGCTACAAATCCTAAGTGTGAATGATTGTTGTTTTGGGTAAAACCAGGCCCCTGGGTCCGGTTTCACAAAGCCTTAAGATAAAGGTCACCTTAAATTTCCTTGAATTTCCCCTCTTTTAAAATCTCAGTTTTGCAAAGCCTCCTTCTTTAAAGGAGACCTTGAAAACTCCCTTAAATTTCAAGGAAGCTAAGGACCTACCTCAAATATAAGGAAGTGGTCTAAAAAGAATGTTTAATAATTGTAAAGGACATTTGCTCCCTTCTTAGGTTTCAGGGAAGACCTTTGGTAAGGAGAGTTAAAGGAGGCTTTGGAAAACTAAAATTTAAGGTGGTCTTTTCAAAGGAAAAAAATGACCTACCTTTACTGAAGGAGGTATTTTCCAAAGGAGGCTTCGTGAAACTGGTCCCAGTTCCCAAAAAGTTGAAACAGTAAAGAAAAGGACATGAGACATAGCATTTTATTTGAATTTAATTTACTTCCAAAAGTGACTGATTTAATGGTTTAATGTGCAGAATCTTAGCTAGAATGCTTTGCTTTCCTCCGTCCTCTCTTTTCTGCTGAAAGCCATGTTAAATATAAAATCGACAAATCTATCCGGTTCTCAAATGATAATATATGTTTTCGAAAATAAAGTATATTCTCGTAGCTGTTTCTTACTGCCCGGATTCAAAAAGATCATTCATACCACCAAGTCTCGGTTCTTGTTGGAATAAGGTGAATCTACTTACTAATATGACTATTTTTCCTTCGGATGAGATGATTCGGCTCCATTTTTATATCATCATTGGTCATATTGGGAAAGGAGTGGATGAGATAGTTTCAATAATCAAAAAGTCATTGTAAAGCATTTACAACTGAAAAAAAATATGGCCACATATATAAATGACAGGATGCTCCAAATGCAAAAAAAATATATGGTTGCTAGGACAGAATGTTCCATATGCAATAATGTGGTTGTTCCATATGATGAAATATGTTCACAAGTATCAAGGACAGAAAGCTCGAAATTCAAATATTATGGTCACAGGTATCAAGGACAGAATGTTCCATATGCAATAATGTGGTTACAAGTATCAAGGACAGAATGTTCTATATGATGAAATATGTTCACAAGTATCAAGGGCAGAATGCTCCATCTGCAAAATTATGGTCACAAACATCGAGGACAAAAAGCTTCCTTGCAAAGGCCTGTGAACATGCTGAACATATATGATAATCACATACAATTGCCGCATCTGTAGCAGCTGGTCATTCAACATGCAAAATTGACCAATCAGTTTTTTTCCAAAGATAATGTACGCTAAACAAAACAAACATATATTCACCACATTTAAGCCATGTTCTGAGACAAGTTGCCTGCATATATACTAAGGTTCTTCACTTACCTTCTTTTTCCCCAAAATAGTATTCCATTGTGTTGGTTCAATAAAACTTGTAAACACTTTTACAGTTGTTTTTTTTTTAATATTCATGTAACATCATAAAAAATACAACTACTTAATGCTTGCTCCAGTATAGGTTGTTAAGTATTTAACATTGCTTTATGTTTACTTTTATACCAAGCAAGTGCGTTTGAATTGCATAGTTTTGATAATCTTACTCCATGCAAACATTTTGACAGCCAGCACAATAGAAATTAGAAATTACCAATGATTTTGTTTATGACTTTTAAATCTTTCCAACAGAAATTAGAAATTACCAATGATGTTGTTTATGACTTTTAAATCTTTCCAACTTCCAATTGCAATCAAAAATTGTTTGACTGTTTACATAGAATATTTTGCAATCTCTAAAGTATCCAAACAAAATTATTTAAACATAATCCAAGCATAGCAAATTATAATCCACAATTTAATGAACTGTTTGTGTAGACTGGTAGATTATGTCAAGCATTTAGCATATTTTTGCATTACAAAAGAGGCAATCTTTCACTTAAAATGCAGTCTTACTGTTTTGCACAAAGACTTGTCTGATTCCTTCAGGGCCTTGTTGCCAATTTTCGTGAAAATGACTCAATCAGGAAGAGAATCAGTGGGCGTGGCCATCTTTCCTAGCACTGTATTTGATTGACAGGTAATATCTGTTAAAAATAGGCTTGCTCTTGCCCGAGATGTATACAAAAGAGTACAAAAACAGGCTAAAAACAGTCTACAGGCTAAAGGCTAGATTAAATGTATCTTTGAACTAAGTAATCATGGACCTTTTTAGTGATGTGAGTCCTTGTTCTGAGAAACCAAACTTTTTGTAACAGCACCACTGAAGAAAGTAGTTTAAAAAGTAAAATATTATCACAGTGTTACTGTGATACACTACAGTTGGTATCGCCCACAGTAGACCTCATTTGGTGCAACATCCCTGTCCTTGGACTACTGTCCGACATCCATTTGTAAAATTATAAGTCAGTGGCGAAACTGTCCATTACCTTGCTAGTCCTACGGAAGTTTTAAAATGTTTAAAATTTCCGTCTCGGATATCAGAACCATGAGCATGCGCAGACGATTTCACACATGCGCATCCTTGGGTGTAATACAGCAACATTGGTCATTTTGACATGCTCTCCTAACGGCAAATGAAAGTGTGTTGAGGTTACTTATCAATGCCAATGTTTGTAGTACTGTCTTTCTACTGTTATTGACGGTTAAAAACCATGTCCATTCAGTAGCCCGGTGCCTGTAGTGTGAACAACTCTGACAAAATGGGGCGACCTGGGGGCGGCTCCGCCACCGAGTAAAACTTCTACTGCGGAATGTACCGCCTGTAATGTGAAAGGGACATTAAGTTTTGCGGATGTAAAATTTTGCCCATACCACAATTACGATCAATTGTTAAATCTTGACAACATGAAACTTGCCAGTGATAGTATGGGTGGGGGTAAGGGCTGTAAGCATGAAAAAAAAATGAAAAAGAGAAGATTGGTTAATAAAAAATCAAAGGAAACAATATGAGTGGTACCAGATCAATGCTATCAAAGGGTTTTTTGTGTGTAACTGATGACCTTAACTTTAAATTTAATGTTCTCTTTATCTCAAGAAGGCTTTTTTGAAACTGGACCCAGTGCTCTGATTCACTAAAACTCCTTTATTTTTAAGGCCCTTTACTAAAGGAAGATCAAAAATCTCCTTTGATCTGTGATTTCAAAGGAGATTTGATTGATGCTTAGTTAAGGAAGTGTACTCATCACTGTAATCTGAGTGGTAACGTAACTTATAACAAATCTATTCACTAAGGATTCACTAACACTTTGTAATTTCCTTCATGCGCCATTCCCACTACAGGCAGTATACTGCTTGGTTAGAAGTTTTACTTGGAAGCAGAGCCACCTCCCAGGAATGTTTTATATCAGGTTTGGTGTATCTATTATGTATGACACGCATGGCCCCTGATTGGACATGGTGTTTAATCTTCAATAACAGTAGGATGGAGAAGAGTATAAATATGTGTCACTGATAGACAACCTCTATTTGACCCCACTCAACTTATGTTGCTGTTACACTAACGTGTTACACCAAAATATCACTGACCCACAACCTTATATAAACCATAGACCCACATCTTCAGTTACCGCATGAAAAATTTTTCTCCACATGTTCACGGTTGAGATACGTAAGATTATCAAAAATTCTGCTACAAAATCCTGTCTTTTAGACCCAATGCCCACTTTTCTTCTAAAAGACTGTGTGATATTTTACACCCATTTATTACAAAACTTGTCAATTCGTCTTGGGTTGACAATTCAAGAAGGCAGTTGTTACCCCTCCCTATTAAGAAAGCATCACGTCCAAGTAACGACTCAAAAAACTGTCATCCAGTGCTTTCCTGGACTCAAATGCCCTGGTTAGCAGTCGTCTGGACTACTTTTTAGAAGTTCGTCCAGTTTCAACACGCGCAAATTGCAGTGTATTCAAAACACACTTGGTAGGATTGTCACAAATTAAAATAGATACTCACGGGCTACTTCTATTCTCAAAAAACTCCATTGGTTGTCACTTGAATTTTGGTGTTTGTTCAAACTGCCACTTTGGTTGACAAATTTCTTTATAATGGTCACCCAAGCTATTTCAGCCCTCCTCTGTCTATTCATTGTGGAAGATATGTCAAAAGATACAACCGCCAAGATAAAAGGTTCCTGGAGATTCCTCAATGCTACCCATCAGTACACAAATCCAAAAAACAGTTCAGTCACAGTTTTGCTTTTGATGCGCCCACACTTCAGAATGATTTGCCTGATGATGTCCGTTCTGCTCCAACTCAGGGCTGTCAGGGAAAAAAGTTAAAATCTTACCGATGTGATAATGCTTTCTGACCTTAGCATGTAATCTTCCCGGCATCTTTGTGGTGTTGACCTGGCTATGTCTATGGAATTATGATTATTGACTTGGAGCTGGAGTTTCACCGTAGAGTCTGCCTTGACAGAGTTTAAGCACTATAAAATTACAGAAAAAAATAGTATCACAATGCACATACGGATGTCACACGGTAGTTGAAGGACAGGAGCATTTCCCCCAACCCCTACTATTGTGGGGTATACCGATGGTAGGTGAATGAGGTGTGACTAATAAATGTCATTGGTTTCCATCTTATTGTATAAGTTATTAAGTTCTAGTATTTTGATATGTTTTCTGATGGCATATAACAGTTAGATTTTAACGAATGAACACCAACCTTTGTGTGATTACATATCATGTTGTAAAGGTAGCCACTTTCAGCATATCATTATGTGATGATAACCACCCTTAACATATCATGTTGTAATATTAACTACCTTTAACACAACATGTTGTAACTATAGCCACTTCTAATAAAGGGAATATTATGACAAGGAAATCAGACAAGTTTGTTGAATACAGAAACAAAGCAATGGACAACAAATAAAGAAAACTCTTGATTATTTAAGTATTCCTTTGATTTGAGGAGGTTTAGTGAATACAGGGCCAGATCGTATTCCGGGAAGAAAAAGAATCCTGAATTTTGGAAACGCCCTCCTGGTGGAGGTCTGTGCTCTACGATTGCCATTTGTTTAATTGATATTTTATTCTAGTCTGAGTCCAATGAAATATGTATAAACTTAAACTCATAAATAATTATCACAAACTATCATACAAGATTTAACTACCTGCGGCTTATTTTCTTAGTCTACAAGGTTACCAGGATTAATATCCCAGTTGTCTGAATAGGCTCCATCCATGGTGGGCGATAATAAATGATTATGAGTTGGTGTCTCATTACTAACTCATATTGTTTGATGACCTGAGCTTGGGTGGGTGATTCCTGTGTATCTAATTTATTGGAATTATCAGAACCATAAAACACACAAGTCAGGCTGTTAAGACAGTCTACACCAGGGATTCATCTCAGTGGGAATAATCTGTAATAGTTACAATGACAAACTCACTGCAGTAAACCACTGAAAATTAAGTAAGGTTTATACAATTGATCATCAGAATATATTAATTCAAAACCTAAGCACAGGAATTATGTTTAATACTTTCGAGATATTGAAGCTGGAGTTTGTCTGAAAAATACCTCAAAGAAATTTCATGGATAGCCCATGGCTCAACTTAGACTGGATAATTTGCCATTACTGATTGAAACAGGGAAATACTTATTGAAAAGAGACTTAGTATGCTATGCCAAAGCAGATGAAGATAACAGTTTTTTATGTTTTGCTAAATAATTGTTGTACTGAATGTCATATTGCTTAAACATAGAAAAGAGCACTGGAAATTAATTGCTTGTCTGTTCATGAAAAGTTTATTTACAGCATGCAGTGAAAGTTTAGAGGATAGAAGATATTGAGTAAAATAACAAATTAAGTAGAAAAAGTGGATAAATGGATAAAAGTTCTGATATTATTTTTGTTAATAACCTGTCAGAGTCAATATTTCATAATTAAAGTGACATAAAACCTAACTAGAATTTTGATATTGCCTTTGGTCTTCAAGTCTGTCTTTGTGTAGACATTAAGTGCTATAAATTTACAGCACAGCATAAAACTAGTAAGCTTGGTTTCGTTAAGATATATATATATATATATATATATATATATATTATAATTTGGCTTGCAATCTTTATATGAAATTGTAATGTATTTTTTCATTTCAGAAATAAATTGGTTAGTGGGTCATTTCAAGACCTTTGATTATGTAACAGAAGTCAATATACAATTTATGACAGCCAAGCAGGTGATGTTTGTACAGTGGTTGTCTGTTTGTTTGTCTGATAACCGGAAATTTATGGGTGGATTTTGATGAAATTATCAGGAAATCTTTGCAATGCCTTAACAAACAGATGCTTTTTATTTTCGGTGTTCCGGACCCTTGTCTGAATCTTTGAATTTTTAAAAGATTTTCTTTTATAAACATTGGTGATATTGTGCCTTGGTAAGCGGTATATGCAACATAATTGCTCTAGTCGAGGGATTTTGCCGCCCACATTATTTGCTGTTTGCTGGATGGCCTGATTCACTGCTATATTAACAACAAACTTGGGTGCCACATTGGACATGTATACACAGGGGCATTTGGATATGCTGATGACATAATCTTAATGGCGCCATTCAAATGTGCTCTTAACAAGATGTTAGACATTGCCAGTGACTATGCTGCAACACATAGTATTATATGTAATGCAAGTAAATGTAAGTATTTAGTATTTGGTAACAATGGAACTCACATACATTCAGTTAAGTTTAATGATGTGGTCATTTTTGCTAGTACCTGGGAAAAACACTTGGGTGATCACTCAGATGCCAATGATAGTGACAGACACATCAGTCAAGCTATTCACTTGCTATACTTCAGATTTAACTCAGTGATGCATAAATTTTACTCAGCTACATCTGACCTGAAGTACTTTCTGTTCAAAACATATTGTATGGCCTTATATGGATGTCAGCTATGGAATTTTGAGTCTGTCTGTGTTGATAAGTTCTATGTTGCATGGCGTAAGTACTGTCGGCGCCTGTTAGATATTCCATAAAAAACTCATTCAGAGCTTGTTCACTTGTTGTGTAATGATGATAATGTTGATGTACAATTACACTGTAGACAACTGAAATTCATGAAGAACTGCCTTAAAAGTACAAATATTATTGTAAGACTCTGTTGCCAGTTGGCCATTAATGGCAGTAAGTCAGATGTGTCCTGTAGCATCAAACCATATTTGTGATCTTTATAATCTAAATAAGTACAACCTAAATATGTCTAACAAGTGCTACAAAGTAAAGAAAGAAAGTATAATACATAAAGCTGGTATCATCAAAGACTTCATATGTATGCGAGAAGACATTTTATTTACAACAAAAGACAGATCAAATGTATCTGAAATAATAGATTTTTTGTGTACATCTTGATTTAAATTTTTTTTTAAAAATTTTGCAAGTTTTTTCTTCTCAGTTACAATATAGATGCATTGGTTTGTTTTGTTTTTTGTTCTATTTTTAAAAATTCTTGATTTTCATTTAATATGTAGTTATAATATTATGTATATGCATGTATAATATATGTGTAACATAATGAATAAACATGTATATATAAGATACAAGAGAATTTATCAAGAATGATTAATTTATCATGTGAATATGTTAGGGAAGGTTTAATATTTTCCTGGAATATACTTTCGATGTCTTACAGTGAACATGAGTATCATCATAACTTTCACAGCAGTCCACCTAGTCTGGATTTATTGTTATCTGGACTAATGGGGAACTCATGTTTAGTTCAGTAATAATCCAGAGCTAGGCGAGCTTTATGCAGAATTTAAGTCCAAACGGAAGTTTAGCATCATGAAGGTAATGAATACAGGAAAACTTCACAAATGTCACATACAGTAAAAGGTCAGAAATAAAGAAGGCAATTTAAGACGAGTGCATAGTACAGGTGTTATATTTGTTTATCTTCAGAAGTGATCCCCCTTTTTGCATATTTCCAATGAAGGGTGTTTTATTTTTATAACTCACATTTCAATTTCAGCGAAACCCAAAGGCATGGTACACCGTCCCTTATAAAACTAGAAAAGCACCCAGGGAGCGCACATCTCCCCCAAGATCCAACACCTCCATAATGGCTGATAACTGCAAAGATAAATAAATCCTTTAAAAATTCCTGAATCTAGACGGTGATCTAGATCATAGCCAAACTGTAATCATATGTTCTTTGAGCCATTTTCTAAATTTCCTGAAAAATTTAATCAAAGTCTGTCTACAACTTTTTGTTATTTTGGCAAATAAAGCCTCAAATTACATGTATCCCCCTTGCCCGAGGTTAAAAAGTGTGCTAAGTGTATTTTCCCCTTTTTTATTGGGAAAATACAGCCGACATGAATCATTACCCCAAGAGCCAAACACACGGTTGAGGGATACATTTTTAAAATTTCTATTAGTCTTTACTACCTTTTACTTGTTATTTGTGGACATAGTTATACACATTAACGACATCGTAATTACATACTTAACAAAATGGGTGACATTGACACAAGTTACATAAGGTCAAAGACCCAGTCCTAAGAGAAGGTCACCCCAAATTATGGTTAAAGCAGATAAACTATTCTTCCTGGGTGTTCGGGCACTCAGGTGGTCAGTCCCTCTGGCCATAACTTTAGTGTAAAGGGATGGAGACCAGTCTGGGGGTTTTCTCTTGGAGGGGATTCCTATTACTTAGCAACCTGGGGTCAGTTCAAATTAATTGGCAGGAGGAAGGGAAAGATTTCTGGCGGGAAATGCTTCATGAATACTCATGAGATTTGGGGTTTACTTGTGAGAAAGGAAAATTTGCTAATATCTGATTGGTGCGCCCCCTTTAAGCTTCTGTGAACATGGGGTTACATCTGGTCATTATGTAAGCAGAGCCATGAGCCATGATTGTGAACTGTGAATTTGTGGCTCTTTGTCTGTGATTTGAATTTGGATTGTGTTTGATATGTTTTATGACTGAATTTTATCATTTTTTTAGTGTTTTTATAAGAACCTGCTTTTAATTTGAACATTTTAACGACTGACATATGATTTTTAAGTGATCGGGCTTGTGACTGACACTATTGAACTCTTTGTGCCTGTGATCTCAGACTCGAACCCGGAATGTCTGTGAGCAGCATGTTGTTTAGACGACCTTAAGTTTGATTTACCAAACTCAGAGGGATGGTCTAACTTATGTTATTCTTGAAATTTGGCCTATGACTGGGATTTGATTGTATTTTTGGCATTGATTACCTCCAGTAAGTCAAGCATAACGCCGATCACTCAACACGCTTGTGTATTATATCATTTTCAGATCTATAGGACATAGACTATTTAAAGTCCAGAGAAAGGGTCGGACAATGCCCAGTCAAAAAATGAAGTGTACCAAGTGTCTAAGAAGACACCTTCCACCAACAGGGAAGAAAGCAAGATGAAGTTTCAATTGACCAGGCTGAGGAAGATTCAGAAGTCAGGGCCCCTGCTACAAGTCATCAGAGGGAGACAGCTGTAGCGGATGTACAAACGCAGATCCTACAACAATTACAGATAAGTAAACTTTCTTTGACTAAGAGTGCACAGGTTGCTGTATTGCCAACGAGGTATCAAATTCATGACCATTTATTTGTCTGTTTGTTAATAGGATTATGCAAATCATGGATCTCATGGAAAAAATTGAGAAGATAGGTTTTGTTCCAACTTGGATCCCATTAAATTTTGAGAATGATCCGAAAATCTGCCTGGATACAAAAAGTATCAAAGATCCGGATTTTCCAATTTACTTATTATTAGCCATTTTAAAAAAAAATCATTTGTGTCTTGGTTGAGGTGAGTGCTCGTCAGGTGCTCTTGTTTTAACCTTAGTAAAGCATAATTAAAAGCAAGCAGTATTCATTAATCTGGCTGAGAAATGTCACCTAAGTCTGACTTATGAACGTTTAACACAGTTACCGAACTTAATACACAATATTTCTAACACATTTTATAGTTATTTTGCACAATGCACTTATTCCATAGATTCTTAAAAATTAGGATCACTGATTAACAAGTGTACCTAACTGCCCAATTATCCAAAGATATATCCTTAGATATCTGTTCATCATCATTTGTTCCACTCATGCACATATTCAGTGAACGATCCTTTGCAAGCTCTTTGTTGCGGACACCTTTAGAACAGTAGATGCCAAAATCCGCACCGTAAGGTAGATCTTTTAAAGACAAAGAAAATGTGGAACCAGAAGCATTGATTACATGATCACCATAGGTTGCATTAAACAGAGGGTTGATTTGATCCACTGTGCACTGGCCTCCTTGGTATTTAGTAGCATAGACATCAATCAAGGTTTCTGTCATTTCTGAAATCATTGCCCCATCTGTTACCAAACCTGGATGTTTTATCAGCATACAAACTGCTTCATCTTGATGATCCACGCATTCAAAGACTGTACCACAAGGTGATGTATGGATTCTGCTCTCAGAGGCTATGTTTACCGTAGTATCTTCAGACTGTACATTTAACAATACCTTCAGGAAACAAACATCATATTTATTTTGGTGAGACCTTGAAAACCAAGCCTGAAGATTTTGGGATCGCTCTTCATTGCCGATCGGAGGAAATATGATGTCTTCCAAGACATATATAGCTGAACGGTTACCAACATTTGAACATGACAAATCAACTGGTGTAGATGTATGTTGTATGTCTCCCGTTGTAGTTTCAGTTGTTGTGGATATGTGTTGCTTTACTTTTGTTGTAGCTTCATCAGGTAAGGTTGTGTGTTGTATTTCTTCTGTTGTACTTTCGTCTGTTATGGATGTGTGTTGTTTGTTTGTTGTTGTAGGTTCATCTGTGGAGGTTGTGTGTTGTATGTCTCTTGTTGTATGTTCATCTCTAGAGGTTGTATGTTGCATTTCTATTGTTATAATTTCATCAGCTGGTGTTGTATGTTGTATTTTTCCTGTTGTAGCTTCATCTCGCAAGGTTGTGTATCGTATTTCTCCTGTTGTTGGTTCATCTGTTGTAGAAATGTACTGTATGTTTCCTGTTGTAATGTCATTTACTGTGGTTGTGTGTTGTATTTCTTCTGTTGTACTTTTGTCTGTTGTGGATATGTGTTGTTCGTTTGTTGTTGTTGTAGATTCATCTGTGGAGGTTGTGCGTTGTTTTTCTCCTGTTGTCAGTTCATCTGTAAAAGTTGTGTAATGCATTTGATCTGATGCAGGTTCATCTGAGGATGAGTGCTTAATTTCTATGGTTATAATTTCATTTGTTGGGGTTGTATGTTGTATATCTCCTGTTGTAGGTTCATCTGCAAAGGTTGTGTGTTGTATATCTCCTATTGTAGCTTCTGCTATGGATGTATGCTGTATATCTATGGTTAAGGTTTCATCCGTTCCAGTGGTGTGTTGTATTTCATCTGTTGTTGCTTCAATTGTGTGCTGAGCCTGGATGGACTCTGTGCTGACCATATTTTGAAAAACGGTACTAAATTCCATATCAATGGCTGATGTTACATCATTTGCTGAAGCTGTTATACTTTTGTCGTACTGTGATGTAAAGTACCTTCTTACTTCAGTTGTATTCATTTCTTCTTGTGTTATTTCAGATGTTGTGTAACTTTGCTGCATTTCTTCTGATGTGTCATCTGTACTTACAAACTCTATTAGCTGAGTGCTGACTTCTTTTTGAAGAATTGTACTAAATTCCATATCAGTAGTTGTTGCTTCATCTTCCGTTGAAGTTGTTTTGGTACTTTTGTCATATTTTGTGGAAACATCACTTGCTACTGATGATTTCAAATATTCATTTGTTTCCCTTTCAGGCGTATATGCAGTCTCAGTGTTTGTTTCTTCAGCTGAGACAGTAGTGTAAAGGCTTGCCTCATTAAAATGAGATCGAGTAATGATTTCATTTAAAACTTCAGATTTGACCATTTTCTTTATCTTGTGCCTTTGTGTTTCTGTCATATCTGCAATTATATTTGGCGTCATTGCAAATACAGTAATAATATTTATCAATTTAAAGTGATTCCTGGTCACATGCTTGATATCAATAACTTTAGTTACCTCCACCAAAGACATTTTGTTAGTTTGCAGAATTACTTAAACACTATTGGTTAAATCTTTATGAGAAAATGAGAAGATGGGTCTTAGCCCAACCTAGATACCATTAAATTTGAGTGTTTCGCATCACCGCTGGTTACAAAATGATCAAAGAACCAGACTTTCCCATTTCTTTACTATTGAGCCAATTTCCTTTAGAAAAGAGAGATAAAGTTTCGATATAAACTAAACATGGCTTGGTTTATGTATGCGCTCTCTGGGTCCTCTTGTTATACTTAAGACTATTACTTAACCACTTGTTTTTGGGTTCAAATGAAGTTCATGTGGCAAATATTGTTCCAGAGTGACAATGGTTATGAAAACCTATTTTTTATCTTTCACTATGTGTGACTTAAACTAACACATTCAATATTTTTCTAGGTGCGTTTTTATGTCTGTTGAAGAATAATTCTGGGATAATAAATACAACCTAGAGGTTTTTCTACCGTGTGGAATGTAATTAGGGTTTGCTTGAATGGTGAAGGAAGAATAAAACAGACCTTGATTTGGATGCAAATGGTTTTAAAATGCGCATAATTTGTCTTAACTTGTATCCATGTGGCAAATATACAGTAAAGTCATTAAAATCCCAAAGAAAGTTGATGTGCAAAAGTTTTCCCCGAATTTGCAGTTCCTAAATCTTGGACAAAAGTTAGGACAAACAGTGGCAACAATAATTTTAAATGAGAGGAAGTGAGATGAGTTGGCCACCAATAATCCAAGGCAAAGCAGCTATAGCAGCATGGGTATATGTGACGACGGCGATGAGAAGGGGCTGTTGACCAGCGGTGATGAGAGGGGAGGGGTAGCAAAGAGAATGGGGAGTTGGCCAGCAGTCATGGTCCAAGACAAGCAGCAATTAGATGTCTTTCTTTTGTAAAATTGTGACCTCATATTTATAAGTATGGAAGCATCCTATTGTCACTTGCCTGGGACCATCACCGCTTACCAACTCCCCATCACCAACCCTAAACTTAAATCGAAAGGCTGTTTAAGATTAAATACTGTAAATATCATGAACTTGTGAACATAACACCTAACTCATTAATATTAAGGAGTTAAAAATGAGGTCATAGAATTACTATTATAATTAATAAGGCATCCTATAGCCACTTGCCGTGGTCCCTCTCCGCTGGATGACCCCACCTTTCCCCAGTCTCATCTCCACTCCCCCTCCCCACCTATTTTATTGCTGTTATCAATGTTTGTCCAACTAAAATTCCAACATAAACTGAAGTCAGAATTTGTTCTTCTGTCACATGCAATGGTTTGATGTATACATCCTGGCATTACAGTTGTGAAGAGTAGGATTTTTTGAGAATCTAATTGTCAAATAGATAATATGCAATACCTCAACAGATAGTTACCTTTCATGATTTTTGTTAAAATAACACCTCTGAATATATGAAAGTTAAAATTTAAGGGAACTCTAAAACAATATTTTTCCCTTTAAATATTATGAATGTTTATACTTCTACCATTATGAACTGGTCACTTTGGAAAGATTTCCAGGCTGACCATAGAATGAACACCAAATATTGTAGTATACAATGATCAAGTTCTTTGATTAGTCATAATAATTAGTACATTTAACTGACGTTAAAACAAACAGTATGTACTCCATTTACCTTCAGAATGAACCAATACTTTGAAAGAACAGACCACCTTAAGGTAGCCAAATACATCCTCTGCATACAATGTAATGGTAATCCCATCGAAATGCCTTGGTATTTTGGAGATATACAAGTCTCCTTCACTGCATGTTGCAATCAATACAAACTGCTCCTCTGTCATATCTTCAAATTTAGTTTGTCCACCTTCATCAGAGCAAATGATTGTCCCTTCATCTGATACCCAGAATGACTGAACCATATTAATGTGCAAACTTGTGTTGCAAGAAAATGACAGAGGGTCCCCTTCATTGACATCCAGTGTTTCTTCTCCATCAGCTAAAAATATTGAATTGTGTTGAAAACTCTGAACTAACAGATATAGTGAAATTTAACAAACTTAAAAAGTATAGTCTATAGCATCAATCTGAAAAAGCTGAAAAACATGGTTTACAGTATTATACACTTTAGCTGTTGAAAACCCTCTGGTGAATTGATGCAACAAATATTCTTGCAGTATTACAACATGACAAAATACTTTGAAGAAGAGTCTCTGGTTAATGGTAGTATTAGGAAAAACAAGAACTTTGTTCCGTTAAATGAACCACATGGGTTTTATCGGCTGAGACAAGTTAGACCATACTTTGCAGTCAGATTCACAAAAAGTACTGTGTCTGTATAAAATTAAAATCTTTCATACCACTAGGCATTATGGTTTGGATGGGGTACGTGAAGGTCATTATTGCCGGATATTAGTCATTTGTTTACTGGTAAGCAGTCTACTCTCTTTATTTCCAGACTTAATTTTGACACAAAACAGGTTACTTATAGAGAGTCTTCATTGGGTGATTGTAAGATGCCACTATATATTTAAGATGGCTACACTTTTCTACAAGTTTCTTAGAAGAGGTAACCCTAGTAAATTTACTTCATGTCAGCCTCCCCGAAGTGGCAAATACAACACCAGACAAGAAAGACCACATGGGATGTTTCTAAAGGTAATGATAGAAGGGTCATCTGTTTTGTCAATCCTTACACAAATCTAACAATCATTTTGGTCATAGTTTTGCCTTTGATGCTCCATTTTTCTGGAACAAATTGCATGGCAATGTCTGGTTTGCTTCCTCTGTTGCCTCCTTCAGGTAGAAAATCAAGTCATATTTTTGCCTGCCAAGGCCTTTCCACAGTCATTTCTGATTTAACCATGGTGACTCTGTTAACAACCGTTGCTAAGCCAATGGATTGATGGGTACGGAATTTGGCTTATGGTTATTGAGCCTTAGAGTCTGCCTTGAATGCAGAGGTTAAATGCTATAAAAGTCCTAAATAGAATAGAATTGGCCACCTTCATCTGTCTATGATTTATTACTCCGGGATATACTCAGAATTCTTTAATATAAAAATGAGTGCCTACAAAGTATTAAAAGGATTGAACCAAAATGTAACGGTCAATTTCATTGGCTTAAAACGGTAAAAAAAGAAATGTTACCTTTGTAAATCAGAAGGTTTAATCCAATACAGAAAATAAACCAACAATGAATGTGCTTAGCTAAATTACTCTTTGTAGACATTTTCCAAAATATTAACATCATCATGCAATTTTCTGTTTTTACACACAATCGAGGCAATTATCACCTTAAATCATCTTAGCTTCTAAATTATCTAAAGCAGTTCATTAACTGTAGTAGTTATTTAAGTGTGATATACTATCTTAGATAAAAGTTTATGACTTTACAACAGCCCGTTCTGCACACACGTACTTCAATAAGTACTAAATTGTTAATTTTTTTAAAGTAGAGTGACAGTACTACAACCTTAGCCTTCTGGAAAACAGCCAGGTTTTTTTTGTCCCCTGACTTTCATGAATTGTGCTGTAGCGTGATGAGTATCTGTCTCATCACTAAAGTTAAGCAGCAATGGGCTACATTAGTACTTGGATTGGTGACCGCCTGAGTGCGCTACCTGTGTCTCTGATGGCATTGCAGCTCTCGCTAGTAGACCGCAACTAGTTTTGGTCTTGTTTACTCTTACTGTTATGCAGTATCTACTAAGTCACTGTTTATACAGAAATAAACTAACTGTTATACAGAATTACTGTGAAGACATTTATCTGGTAGTTAATATACTGAAACATACCAGATAGTTTAATAATGGTAAATGCTTGCTGTTGGTGGGCAGTTTACAGTACAGAACCCTAACAAACTATATGTACTGGTTTCCTCTGCCCTTCCAACTACCCGGCGTGATATGACCTGTACAGTGTTGAAAGCTAATTCATTAAGACCAACGCACAGAGTTTATAAGACAATACATCAGTCGTCTCAAGCTTGGTGCTTTTTCACCCACCAGTAGTCATACTTGACCAAAATACCACAAAAAACAGACCAGAAAAAGTATTTGTATTTCCAGTGGCACTTAATATGCATCATTGCCCCAGAGGGGGGGGGGGGGGGATAAATAAAAACACCGCATTGGGTTAACATTAATTTTTATTCTAATAAAAATCTGTTATATATGAACAACACATATAATGTACTCATTGAAGGGAAACTTTTTAGAATATGAAAGCAAAATCTCTAGCCACAACCCTTTCCTGGGAAATGAAATGTTAATTTTAAATAACATATGAAGTAGCCGTAGTGGGCTTAATCCATACTGGGCCAAAGACTATGGGCCAAGAGTCAGTTTTTTGGAAAAAATGGCCCAGAATAAAAATTTTTAAGGGTAATGAACCCGAAGCCAAAGGATGGTTATAATTTGGATTTATTGCAAATGTTAACCAGTAAAGAGTGTGGTAGGTACCCAACAAGCTGAGTAAGGGGTTAATTTGAAATTTTGAAAGGGGATATATCCCGGAGGTCAAAAGATGAAAGGTAAAGGAATATAAGCTTGTAGGGTAAAGAGTTGAAAGGAGGATGTTGTATTCGCTGAAAATCCACCAAACAGCCAAACTAGGAATGTAGGTAGGAGGAAAAAGTCTGAGATACCACTGAAGAACTGGTGGCCTGGGAATTAATGTAACGCCAAACAGCATTGGAAGACCAAGAGCCATGCAGCATGATATGTTGAATAGGCACACCATGTTGGAAGGCCCATGCAGTGCCTCCTTTCCTAAACATGTGGAAAGTGAGTGTGTGGTATATATGTAACATGTTGGAAATATCTTTCAAA
The DNA here is from genome assembly GCA_964017235.1 of Sabellastarte sp. h YS-2021. Classification (NCBI taxonomy): domain Eukaryota; kingdom Metazoa; phylum Annelida; class Polychaeta; order Sabellida; family Sabellidae; genus Sabellastarte; species Sabellastarte sp. h YS-2021. The sequence goes on along the minus strand of OZ024932.1, from coordinate 11,668,941 downwards.
TGCTTACGGCTCTTGAATCAGTCAAGGGAATGGTTTGATTTGCAGATTGAATCATAAACAAAGGATCATTGGGTTGACCAGGAAGAAGTGCAATCATGGAGTGTAAAGCCCTAATAGGGCAGATAACAGATTGGCCTAGCTTTTGTATGGCAATGGTCTGGATTTCTTGTCTTTCTTGATTAGTTTTTGACCATTTTAGTAGTACTGTAGCCCCAAATGTTGAGAAAGTGATGTCACCCTACAAAGTTGTCGAGAAGGGTCAAAGGTATGAGTAGAATGTGGTAGGACACTGGACAACCTCAAGAAGGAAAAGAAAAGAAATGAATATAATGCCGAAAAGACTTGAGGATGCTGAAACTGAGAGCATGCTTGCAATACGCTGTATAACATAGGTTCAGTGACTATGGATTGGATTTTCAAGGACAAAGGTCTGTTAATTTTTGTAGCTCTAAGGAAGAGGTGAATTCTATCATCATTCATAAATGTGGTGGACAAGCCACACATAACAAAATTGACTCGTACGGCAGCCAAATAATTGGCAATACTAGAAGGGGACAGACCATTTTGGCAAAGAAATTCCATGAAAGCAAGTAACTGAATAGTACCTACCTGGGAAGGGATCAGCCCAGCTGGGACCAGGAATGCCAGGAAATCTTTGAACATTCTATCATAATTCTGTTTAGTCGCCGGACGATATGATGTCTGGAGTCTGGCACAGGCCCTGGACGCCAGCTGGGCTGTCCACAGGTTCGAATCTGAAATATAGTTTAAATATCATTATTAAAAATCATCAAATCTTGGTGAGTATGTATCCAGACATGATCAGGTAATAATGTGTTCAATTTCTTAATATCAGCTGCAGATCCACGCCATCTGGACAGTAGGTCTGCTGTGGTACTTTTGGATCCCTGAATATGAGATACCTGTAATTGAATATTAAATATTGAGGTCAACAACCAAATGTTACGAGCACAGGCGGCTAAGATGTCATCCCTGGCTCTGCCAGTTTTTAGGACGTCTACTACAGGAAGGTTGTCACAATTTATGTTAATTTTCCTGTTGGACCACAATGTGCCCCAAATTTTTAAAGAAACCATGATATTGATCATTTATAAATGGTTAATATTATAGTTATTATAATTGGCTGGGAAGGGGAGAGTGTAGACCATGTGTTGATAGGCACCACCCATTGCTGTTAAGGACGCATCCAAGTAAATTGTGCCAGTTACTTTCCTAGTATCATAATATGTAACACCATTGTAAGATTGGAGGAAGGTGTTAAACCACCTTAAATCTTTATAAAAGCCTGTGGTCAAGCGCAATGCGCATGAAATTATGATTATTTCTTAATAAAACAAGCATTCTATTAAGAAAGAAGCGAGCTGGACGAACGCATTTGGTAATGTAAAGAAGGGAACTTGCATAAATGTGTGGAGGTAATTTTTCGTTATCAGAAACATGAACCACAGAATCACCATTTATATCAAAAATGGAAGCCATTTGTTGACTTTCCTGTAGCACTGATGCTTGTCCGAGGTTAACTGTTGTTGTGGAAACCTGTAAGGGATGAGAACGCTCATCAGGATTTGTAACAACTGGAGTAGAACCTACATCCTGTATATCAAGGGCCTTGTACGTAAGTTTAGGACTAATATAAGAAACATATATGTCTTGAGGGTTATTTGCCTGAACAAAAATACAATCTGACCTATTATCTATTCCAGATATTGGTGTGCCTTTGATATCTATCGTTGGGCGCTTGCAGCCAACTTTTTGGTCATAGACAAACTGTGTGATGGACTCTTATCAGATGCTTCAGAAACGTTATCTGATGTGTCATTAGAAGCCAGAATTTGAAATCTATTCGATGGGTTCAAGACGAAATCAGAATTCTGTGTGTTGGAAACAACAGTATGCCCATGTTGTGGATAACTGTTGGAAGAAGTAGGGTGGTTTTTAGAAACACAATGAACGCATGTAGGTCTTGGTGGCTTTAGTACCTTTTGTTGTATCTTGGCAACAGGTTGAGTTCGTTTTTCCTTAGCAATTTTTGGAATGCCCTTTTTCAACACCTCTGCAAAGGACCTGCCATCGTATGTGTTAGCATAAGCTTTGGCCTTGGACGCCAAAGCTGTCCCAATGTTTTTAGGGACCTTATATTCTGAATGTTTTTGACAGTTCTTTGCGTATATCCATCTAGTATGGATGTACTTTCGAAGTGAAGGCACATCCATGCTCACTCATTTTTTGGATTTTTTGTTTTGTTATGACAATCTGATTCACTATGGCCAAAATTTTTTCCAAGGTGCCAAAGCAATGTGAACATACATGTCTGTATAGGACACATTTGGTTTCATGTGTTTTGCCAAAAGAACACGAATTTTGGTTGAAAAACTTGCAAGGCATGACCTTTGTAGGCTTTTGATTGACTTTTCTGTCACCGAAAGATGTTTTGGGGCTACCATGTCTCTGGGCATTAGCCCTTCTAATTCTATCAATTTTTTCCGTACAACTGTAATCACTGATTTCCCCTTGTTCCATTCTGCATAATAAAACGGCGTGGCTGGTCTTTGCCGCACCCCTGGAGAAATCCTGGGCATCATCCAACAATGAGACCAAATAATCAAGCATGTACTCTCGCATTTTTAAATTTTGTTCTTCCTTCATGGTGCGACAAAAGCCAGCCACCCATTGTACTACTGACAACTGGTCATATCAGACCCTTTCTTTATTGGAACCGGACAAAATGTATTCGTGGGGCCACCTGACTCTGTGTTTAACAAAGACGTCAACCCCACCCCTCTGAGATTTTTGAATCACCTGTATTCACTAGTTGATTCAGTTCTTGTATACGCTGCTGTATTTTATCCTGTATGAGGGGGTCTTGCCTAAGTTCAAACAAAGTAGGCATGGGCTTATTTTGCTGATTTTTGGCAGTTCCTACCTCAGGAAATACGTGAGTACCTACAGTGTTTGTGTCTGTAATTTTTTCCTGCTGTGACCTTTTGGTTTTACCTTTGCCCTTGATTTTTTTAAATCAGCGGTGTTCTTACAATTTTTGGTTTCAAGAGTATCTAACCGTTTGCCAATGGTTTGTAGTTGCTGTAGAATTTCACGATTTATCAGATCCTGTGAGTTAGTCATAGCATTAGAGGAAGTTGTTGTCTGATTATCATCAAAACAAGAACTTTGATTGTGCGCCGGATCCGGTTTGCTATCAGCAGCAACATTGGAATCATCAGAAACATTCAATAAACCAGAACAATCGAGATCACTGATATCAGAACTGTCTGAACCGTTTGATTTGTCATTAGAATCACAAGATTTCAGTAACCTTTCCAAAAAGTCCCGATTTTCGGCCGTATCAATCTGAATAGTTACCTGAAGAGTACTTGATTTTTGCGACCGCAGATTGTACTGTCTGCTGCTTTCCATAATTTAAAAATACAATATTTTAACTCTGATATGCATTACCAAACGAAAACAACACCATTAGTAAATGTATACAGCAAGTGTGACGTTACTAACATGAAAGTTGCCTAAAATATAAATTTGTTATGAGTAAACAAAAATATTTAAAACAACTAAAATAGTAAAGGATGATACTATACAGTATGTCAGTGCCACGTGTTGAACTAGACAAAAACCACTCAGACAGGTGGAGAAGCTTTGTTTTTGATGTTGCTCGTCTGCTGGCCAGAGTTGAAGTAATATGCAGTGGTCAACCTCGTGGTCAGTCTAGTGAGTTGACCAATAACATTTTCCGTAACAGAAATGTGCATAGTCGAATAATCTATATCAAAGTACTTGATGAAGTGAGAACTAATCAAATAGAAACTCCCCCCCCCCCCCCCCCCCCCGGGAATGAGCCCAGCAGCACCCACATGCTGCCCAGCAAATTAGTGTTAAATTTCCATTAATAAGTGCCAAGTTTTCATTAATGTTTCCTAAACTAGATAACCCTCAAATATGATGCATATATCATTGAGACAATATATTTGCAGATATTTCTGTTGTTGATATATTGCATTGAAATGTATGCAAAATGGCAGAGAAATCTTAAGTTTAAATGAATATCCTGTACAATTAACTTCGGGTTCCACATAAAAAGCTGTCCTAATTATAAACATGGTCAAAGAACTTGGAATATTTGTTATGTAAATTGTGAAACATTGTGAAGGATGAATATCAAATAAGGATATTCAGATTATTGAAATCTTCTCACCTTGCCACGAACTCAACCTCTTGCAACCCAGTAAACATTTTTGAGTTTTTGATGGGTAGGTGATGGGTACAAAAACCATTTATAATAGAATGTTTCAAATGTTTCATGTAAACTGTTTATTAAACGTTTAATGACAAACGTTAGATTAATAAACTTCAATGACAATTACAATGACATGAGTGATGCAACCAGTTCATGGGGTAGTGCAGTGGAAATAAACCACTCAACTGGAATGAATTTATTTTACCACAAATTGCTTTTTGGTCAGGTAGTCCACTTTAAAACTGATTTATTTGTATTGAAGTATGTGGACACGGTTATTTCAGATAACTAACTTATATGAACTTCAACAGCACCCACAAGGTTTTTATATACAGTAAAATTGAACTTTCAGGTTTTACTCTCAATACATATCTTGACAAAAATGTTTCTATTATCTTCTAATCTTGAAAACTTGCCAAAACACTAATCTCGCATTAACATATATATATATACTGTCTAACAATCATCAACTCTCAAAAAGCTGTATTATACTTTAAGCAGTGACACAATATCTCCTATACCACTAGTAGAGGGGACTGATCCAACCATATGGAAAATGTAGATAATATAATAGCCAAAAAGTACATGCAGTTTGACATTCAAAGCTTGGAACTGAAAGAATCTTCAGCCAAAAGGACCATACTAGGTAGTATTCAAAACACACATGGTGAAACAAAAAGACCCATGGGTGAACATTTATTGTCTTCTAATCAAACACCACAATACATGGATAACAGAGGGGTAGAGAAGACTTGCTACTGTTTTCACGATTGGGGTTTAGAGTCTCAGACACAATTACAGAAAATATTTGGATCACACGACTCAAACAGTGAGAATGAAGGATATAGAAGCAACAACAAAACATACCATTCATCAGCCAATGAAAATGCAGAGGACATAGAAATGTGTCAGAGGTCAAACAAGCACAACATAAAGACAGGGAGTTCCACCAAAAGGCATTGTGACACAGATTCTATCCCACCTGGAACAGACACAGAACCACAGAAAGAATATGTCTTCAACAGTTACTACATGCAACCCCAGAAATCTAGGAAGAGTTATTTGAAACTTAACAAACAGCACCAATACCAACAGGAAGATGGCACTGAATACAGCCGCATATCTGCGAGTGACAGGAAGCATGCTTATACAGATAGCTTTGATGAAGGAATACATGGTGTCTACCATGACCTTGAGTATGAAGAGCTTGAACCTGATTATCCAGGTTACTTTGAGTCCACTTCACAGATCAACAAGACCAGTAAACTGACACTAGATGGAACTACTGTGAGCTGTACAGATGACATAGGTAAATAGTTTCAAGTGTTTAGTTTCTGCTTCAGTTGTCCCCATAGCCTGAAAGCCTCAGTGGGGCCAAGTGGTTAGCCGTTTTGGCATTGAACCACACAACTGGCTCTTAGCTCTATAGCCTTGGGTTCAAATCCAGCTCATGTTAACATGTGCGATTCACAGATGAGCCATCTAGAGTTGTTAATGCCCCTTTCACACTACAGGTGGTACGTCCCACAGTTAGAATTTTACCCAGGTTGCCCCAGTTTGTCAGAGTTGTTCATAGTACAGGCAGATGGCCAATGATTAGACACAGTTTTTAACCATCAATTCTAATTCTTCTAATAGTACTTTTATAGTGCTTAATCTCTATTTATTTACAGATTTTAAGACACATAATACAAGAAATCAGAGATTATAATCTTTAAGTCAGAGACATTGCAGAGAAAGATGAAAACCAGACCAGAAAGAAACTATGGTGGGTAAGTAGCTGAGCGTACATCATCAGGGAAATCGTTCCAAATCCTTGGAGCATCATATGCAAAGCTGAGGCCAAAATGCTTTTTAGACATGTATATTGATGCAAAATGAGGGACCTTGAGCAGCACACCATCAGATTGACTTCTACCTGTTCTGTACACACTATATCTGGGTTTAAGCAAAGGTTCAAAATATTTTTGATAAGCACTATGTATAAACTTGTACACCAATAGGGCAGTCTTGAAGACAGAGCGATGTATGATAGGGAACCAATAAAGACTCTTTCTGACAGAGTGATATGTATGTGATATGTAAGTACTTGGTGGTATTAGCAATAATTCTAACAAGGATGTTCTGAACACATTGGAGCCTGCACAGGTCAAGAGCAGAGAGACTTCTAAACAAGGAATTACAGTATTCAAGTCAACTTCCAACCAAGGCATTTGCAACGAAAAGAGCAGCTTCATGTGTAAGATATTCTCTGAGTGGCTTTACATAACTGATATGAACAAAACAAGCCTTACAGGTATTTCTGTCATGACAAGAGAAGGAAAAGTCAGAATCAAACCAGACACCATGGTTTCTAATGTCAATAACAGTAGGATGACAGTACTATAAATGTTGGATACCGAGAGATAACCTCTATAAACTTCAACTCACCTTCGGTAGCTGTCGGATGAACACATGGCAAAATAACCAATACCTTACTCACCTTATGTATTACACTGAAAGACAACTGATTCACAACCTTATGTACACTGTAGACCACATCTTCGGTTACCATAGTAAGAAATTCATATGCGCATGAGCGAAGTCATCTGCGCATGCCCACAATACCGAAATCAGAGGTAGAAATTTCATACATTTTGAAACTTCCAAGGGATGCATAAGGATTGGGACAGTGGGCCACTGACTCGCAAGATCGCAAAAGGTGATCCAAGGACAAGGACATTTCACCAAAAACATGTTACCACAGATGATACTACCGATAATTTTGGTAGTGTGAAAGGGGTATAAAACAGATGTAAAATCTCTACTCTTTTTACCACGTAGTCCGAATGGTCTGTTTCATCATGATGGGTATCAAGATCTTGATTCTTTATATGACACTGAATATCATTTAAGTATAGTTTTTGAGTCAAACCACAGACAAAAACATTTGGTGAAAATAAGAATTTTACAATCTGTATTTCAGATTCAGGATACTACCTAACATTACCAGAGTCATCCATCAGACCTCTACCCAAAATACCTAGTTCCACTTGTAACAAACGATCTGTGCTGATTGGTATTAGTATGGCAGCCATTCTGATAGTAGGTGGCATTACAGGTGGAGTCCTTTACATTTTCTTGAATGACCAGAATCAACCAGGACCGGCTACAGGTAATGATTAAGTATAACAGATGATACATGATTGGAACTATGTGAATAAATTGACTACTTCTTTGCGTCGTAACTTGACACTAGCCACAGCTTGGCAGTACATGATCACAGATATTTTTTTCAAACCATAGCAGACATTAAAGCAAGATTGTTCTCTTTGCCGCCCAAGAAGGGCAATATGTCAAACAAAGATGACAAAAGTGATAATCCCACCCACAAAAACGCTTGCATGAGGAAAATAGGTTCCTTTCTGACTAAACTTATTTCAGTGTTAATAACTCTACTATACACAAGTATCTGGGGGAGGACTTTGGACAGACAAAAGAAACTGATCAAGGCATCAAAACATTTTTGATATATGCTAAATTCTCTTTGACAAATGGCATTAAATAAGCAGTCACCTTTGTGATAACGTGATTATAAACATTATCCCCTCACTACATTGGCAGGTGATGTAGTGTGTAAAATTTCTAAGGGAGAGGGTCGAGGTGACTTTGTAGGGCCAGAGTTTTTACAGGGATACTTTAAAAAGGGCTAATTTCTTGATCGTCTGTAGGAATATAACTCTTGTGGTTGACCTTTGGTTTAGACAATATTATGAAGTTGCTGCTTCAAGCTTATAAGCTGGTGATGGTTCGTGATGGAAATTTACTTCTCTGGTCTTGGGGTTGAATTTGACAGCCTGACCATTACTTATGTTCTGCGTTGCATTCCGATCCCGATCACTTGGGGTGTTTAACGCACCCCAGATGTCAGTCCTGCTCCATAGGCATTTTAATTGCTAGTAACCTTAATATGTTTGGGGCACCAGTCTAGTCCTTTGCTATTTGCTATTGACCGCATGTTGCTAAGTAATAAAGTAAAAAAAAACCTGAACCCTGACATTCTGAATCTTTGTCTCACATTGAACATTGACATTGAAGAGTAGACATGTTGGAAAAAAGTTTTATTTTGAACGTTTTTAGTCTTTTACTTTGTGTTTTAGGCTTTTAATTGTATATAGTGTAGAATGGTCATTTACCTACAGCAAGAGTTTTGTGAACCTATTATGCAGGGGTCATTGTGTGCTTGCTGGATTTGTGACTAACACTGTGACACGTCAATTTTCTGATGCTGGGAGATTCTTAGTCATCTTGGCAACCTCAGGCTTTATATGCATGGCACAGAAAGGGACGATCTAACCTATATTCATTTTTGTGCATAATTATGCCTAACTGGTTGAGTTTCATGTAATTTGTCTTAATTTTAAAGCCTGAATTTGGCTGTGAATCTTGTGTTGTGCCTGAACTATATATAAAAATGCCAGATAACAAGCAAAATTGCAAGACATGCAAAACAACACATTTTCCATCTACTGGGAAGAAATGTCGATTCAAGGACAATGTTTTTGACAATGAGTTGACAATGTTGAAAGTGAGTTTAAATAGTAGTGTACCCAATGGACTAGGAGATGCTGCCATTTGAAGTAAGTTACTTGACACAGATCAGGCAGATCTGGGCAGTCGGCAGCATCTGACGGAGATCCTGGCTCAGTTGCAGAAGGTTTTACAACGGCTTGAGAAGGTAGAAGATCAAGTGGCAGCTAGTTCACAGCTAGCAGGTCAAGCATCAGTAGGATGACCATCAGGACTTAGAAAGTTAAGTACAGACAATGTTCATGCTAGTTCAAATAAACCCAGTAAAAAGAGTAAAAAATTTAGACCCCCCTAGTAACTAATGATTCGTCCTCAGAAAACAGTCATAGTGATACTCCTTCCTAAGGAACACTTAGGTCGTATTCACTTCAAAAGAAGGTTGACCAAAGAATCAGAGAATTGGACCACAGTTCCCACCTCTCAAGTAACGAGCACTTATCAAAGCATAATTTTAAAAGGGGGAAATGTTGTGGTTTCTGTTAACAGAAAGGTCTCCTGGCTCCATGAGTCCATTTTGGGAGGGGCCAGCAGGCAGAGAATTATATATGACCAGTTGTCTCTCACCCAGTGGGTGCAGGGGTTTTTGAAAACATCCTTGAAAAAAAAATCCTCTCAAAGAAAACACTATCATGGTTTCCTACCTGAGTGATCCTCATGGAGGATGCTACAGACTTTCCTTGGCAGGGGGCGAAGGAAGCATATGCTGTGCTGCTATGTGAAATGGAGCGGAGGTCCTTGCCTTGCAATGGGAAGACATGAATTGTATTGATCAAATCCGTAGGGCCCATGCCCACAAGCACATTTCAAACAAGTCCGCTTGGGCCAAACCTACAGATCACTCAGGCAGGAAACCGTGGTACTGTAAAAATTATCAAAGTTGTGCTTATACTTATTCACGAGATCATGAGTTCTATGGAAAATTTGCATAAACACATTTGTTCTTTTTGTTTGGCTGGAGGGAGCAAATGGGTCATCCTGTATATATAAAAACAAAGCTCAAAAACTACCAGGCAGCTGCCTATCACTACGGTGCTATCACAGCAGCTGCAATGAGGCTATGGCTGGTGACAACAAAAAGTTGCTCACTTGTATTACAGGTGCTACCAGTACTTCAGGTGGTGGTGTTGTTGCCCCTGCTGTTAGTTTAACTGCAGCGAATGATACGGTTTTCTACAGCTCAAAAGTCGTTCCTACAGAGGTTGAAGCATTGCTGGCCAGAAGACCTCAGAATTGTACAGTATTGTAAAAAAATTCTTTGAAGTCTCATGTCTTTAACAAGACTGGTATATCCAGTTTGTGTTAAGTGTCACAGGTAGTACCAAAAACTCGCATCCGTTTATGTGCTAATCAGATGTGTTCCAGTGTAGAAAACAATGATTTCAGCCAGACCATTGTTCACCCCTCAACATTCAATGGGGACGACATTGCACAATGCATTGCAGAGAACAAACTATTCATCTCAGGATGATGGAACAACAGGTAGGACTCCTGGGTTTGAATCCACTGGTCTTGGCTTTGAGTCCAGAAGGCATGGGTTTGATTCTACAGATCCTGAGGTGGTAATTGGTCAAACTGGAAGTGAATTGGGTAATGTCAACTCATTGAATCTACTTGGTCGTGGTTTTGAACCCCACGGTGCTGATGTTGCTGTTACTGCAGGTGAGATTACACCTTTACAAAAGGAGAAAACAATTTCCCCTGAAAATAGTTGTGTTTTCGAATCCCATTGTACTGATGTTGACGTTATGGTAGGTGGTAACACACCTTTACAAAATGATCAAGCACTATCTTTAACAACCAGTCTAAGTGTGAAGGCAGCTCACACTGTTGAGTTGGGGTTTGATTCTTGTGAAAAGGTAAGCGCTTCCAAGTTGTCCAATGTGAAAGCTGCTTTAGAAGAGTTCAATTAGCTGTGTCCCATTTATGATGTGAATAATGTGGCTATGGAGGAAAAATTATCAATACCATAAATTTTGCCAATCAGAGTAACAAAGGCCTTGCTATGGGTCTAGACAGTCACATTTTCAAGAAATGGCAACAACAATTTGATTTTCAATTTAGTTTTGTAACTTTAGGTGGCCAAATAATGTCAGATAACCCTGCTTGGTGTCATTTGCATAGTTTTCCCTCCATTGAAGTGCATGAAATAGTGAGTACATGAAAACCAAATTTTCTTGAGGTGCACTTACCTGTGATGTCACAGTTAAATGTAGCCGTTTGGCAGGAACTGTTGCAGCTGTTGTAGTTTGGTTTCCTACTTGTTTTTAACAGGACTTGTCCTTAACGTCATGACATGGACAATCATAGTTCTGCTAATGAGGTTCCAGTTGACGTTGACGCTTATATAGATGAAAAGTGCAGGTATGGTGTCATTTGGGGCTCATAACTCATTTTTCAGAACTCGCCTTTTATGACCAGAAATAAGCCCAACTCAGATAGGGGCAGGTCATGATCTTAGTTGGCCCTTGGGAGCTTCTGTAAATTCTGGTATAGATAAGAATACATACCCGGACACTCACTTCTCGTTATGGTTTCCCACTGTGGGTGACATTACATCAAAGCTTAAATGCATCGGATGTGGTTCCCTACTATACAAGATCGATGTGAGTCGTGCCTTCCATCACATCAAGGTAGATCCTGGGAACTAAAACCTTCCAGGGTTGCACCGGTGTCACATGTATATGGATACATGCCTGCCGTTCGAGATGTGTCATGGAAGCCAGATTTTTCTACATCTAATTGACGCAGTGTGTTACATGATGTGTCAGAAATGGTTCTGTGTCTTTGACCATATTGATGATTACATTGGGGTTGGCATTTCGCATGTCACGTTTGCACCATTATTTGACTTTTAGGTCTCACCACCAGTGACAAGAAGCTGGTTCCCCCGAGTACAAAAGTGGTCTGCCTAGGTGTCCTTATTAACACTGAAGAAGACACTGTTTCCTTCCCTCCAGATAAGTTACATCAGATAAATGACACTGTTAAGGAATGGCTCTGTAAGAAAACTTGTACAAAGTGTCAATTACAGTCATTACTTGGCTTGTTTCTGTATGTACATAAATGTGTGAAACCAGCTAGTGCATTTTTGAACTGTATGCTAGCTCTCCTCAGATCTGGCCATGCAAGACAAAAAATTGATCCAATGCGGGACCTCAGGTGGTTTGGAAAAGATTTGTCTCTTTACAATGGCATCTCCTTGTATGACCATAGACCTACACTCTCTACTTTGGAACTAGATGCCTGCTTAACTGGCCTTGGGGGTAGGTAGAGCAACGTTGTGTGTCACCTTCCCATGGCTTGTGGCTTCATGAATTGGTCTATTGTCCACCTTGAGATGGTGAATATCTTGTTGGCTGTCAGGTTGTTTCAGAATCAATGTTCAGGACGCAGGGTCCTTATTAGATGCGACAATGAGGCTATACTAAGGTCAGGGAGGACTATGGATCTTTATCTTGGTGCATGTGCCAGGAATATCTGGTATATCTCGGCCCTGTCTGACACTAACCTTCATTATGCTCATATTAGAGGGTTGGACAATGGGGTGGCTGACCTGCTGTCTTGTTGGACATGTAGTCCACTAGATGCTGGTAAATTGTTGTCGCAGGTGCAGAACCCAGGCTTCCAGTTGATATTCAATTGTTAGATATTGATGTTGAATAGTAATGTGAATACTGATACTAGGGTTATTCTTTGGGAAGGGGTGTAGGTTGTTATATTTACATAAATACTAACAGTTAATATGATTTGCTGTAGTTAATGTAACATTGAAGTCCGTGTCAAGAAAGGCTGCCTCCAGAACTCAGGAAGCCTTTGGACCCAAGACAAGACAAGCTTACACCAAGATGTTCAAGGTGTTCCTGGCCTTCTGTGTTTACATGGGTGTGACTATGTTGGAAATTGAAGTCAATGTTATCTAGTTATTTTTTGAATGTTTAGTTGCCAAAAATTGTTCTGTCAATATGTTTGCTAATTATTTTTTGGTCATAAAGGCCAGTTTTGTATTGTATAACATGTCTTATTCTTTGTTGGATCATCCAAAAATTAGGTACTTTCAAAAGTCAATGTGTATAATAGACCTCTGACTTTGACCTCTCACAATATTTTGACCTCAGTATGTTGGAGAAAATTTCAAAAGCTTATGATGCATCCTAGTTTTCCTCAGTTTTTTAGGGCAATCTTTCTCGCCATTTGTCCATATAGAGCCCTAAAAGTCTTAACCACACTGTATCCCATGAGTGACACCAATTCTGTTTTTCAAGTAAAAGTGCCTAGTGGTTGGCAGCTTCTCCCTGACATCAGGTTCAGGCAAGTGCTTAAATCCATTAATATGACCTTGGGTTTGAATCCCCACTTCTTTACTTACCATTCTTTTCGTGGATTTGGGCCAACATTTGCTGACAATGCCCATATGCCCACACAACCAGTTAAATGCCATGGCACTTGGTTGGTCGAGTGAATATGTATGAAGATACATACAGTCAAACCACTTGTTTGCTGCTGTTATTGATGCTATTGTTACTACTCAGTACTGTTGGGGTTGGGGGTTTGCATATTACTACCTTCTCTCAACTTTCATTTTAGTAATTCTTTTAAACCTTTAGGGCGCCTAAGTCTGCAGCTATTAGGGTGACCTTTATTTGACCCCACTATAACCAATACCTCCTATTATGAGTTTTTTGACATCATTGTTTATCCTTGACCCCTGAGGGCAATCTTGTAACCTTTCAAGGTCAATCCCTTTCTGCTCAGGCCTAGAAGAGATTCAGGGTCTGTAACTTAATTTTACTGTAACGTAATTTTAAATCTGTAACTTGATCAGCATGTATATAACTTAGGGACAATGACTCTAATTTTGTATCTATCATGCTGAAGTCTCTTACATATTTTAAATATTTCTTGTAAACATTTCTTAGATTTACATTAATAACTTAACTTTGTTATGTATTTAAAATAATAAGAATCCTCAACCCAGTTGTTTCACTGTCTTGGGGTGTGGACACCAGTTTCACAAAAGCTGTTGTTTGCTGCACTGATCCAACAAGTCTCACTACCACCTGACGATTTCAGGAACTAACTACCTATGTTAGGCTTGTGCTTCATCTCCAAAACTTGTCGAGCGTTTGGTCACCTCCCAACTAGATGACTATATCAGTTCTAATGGACTCGTGAAGTTGAAATAGTCATCTTATAAGTTAGGTTTACTCCACCTGTAAACTACCCATTGCAATATGACCCTGGCCGTTGAATGTGATGTAAAACAACAAAAAATCTACATAAATTCTGATGGAAAGAAGCTTTTGTTTGGAATGCTATCAGGAAGCTATCCTTGATCCAATACTTTTTTCCTTATATACTACTCCCCTCAGTAAAGTCATATGAAATCACTCCAGCTGAGGTTTTCACTTCTATGCAGATGATATACAGTTACATGTCCATCTAACACACAAGAATGTGGCTCATGCCTTTGACAGGTTGAAAACTTGCTTGGACGATGGCAAAATATGGTTGTCTGACAATCAGTTAAAGCTAAACCCAGACAAAACTGATTTCATTTTTTTTAGTTCAAAAGCATTTGAAAACTCATAATTTTTCCTTTTTGAGGCATGTTCAGAATATCTGTCAGTCCTTATTTGCTCAAATCTGGGATCCAAAGCATCCCAGATGCTATCTGATATATCATGCTGCTCTTACGGCTGCAAACGCTTTGGGAGTTGACTTGACTACTGTAATTCCTTATATAGGAGTCTCACAGCTCTTGATCTTTGTAATCTGCAATGTGTTCAAACTAGTCTTGCTAGAATTGTTACAATAACCAGTAAGTACTCACACAACACCCCTGTTAGGAAGACTGTTCATAGGTTACCTATTGAACACTGTTCTATATTCAAGACTGCCTTACTGGTGTACAAGTTCCTACATAGTGGTTTTCCAAAATACTTTGTACCTTAGTGTTTTAGTATTTATAACACACTCAAAAGCCAAGCTGATGGTGTGTTCCTTGAGATCCCACACTTTGCCACTTCAGAAAATAAGTCTACCAAACATTTTGGCCTCAGCTTCAGTTTTGAGATGATTTGTCTGCTGATGTATGTTCGGTCACTACTCTCCACTCATTAAAAAAAATCTATGGCCATGTCTCAGATGAATGATTATAGTTGTCTGTGTTTTTTGTTTCATGCACCTAGAGCCTGTCTTTTGATGGAGGTTAAGCGCTATGAAAATACTATAAGAATTACTAAACATCAATTTTAAATGCAGTTTTGGCATGAATTTATAGTTTTAATTTTTTATCTTTGGTAAATGCAACTGAGTTTTGGACTTTCTGCTTGAAATTGTTACTTTGGTTCTCAACTATTGGGATAAGACCGAAAGTTTTGGGCACTGATGGATTTTTGGCCTAGCTGGCCATAAATAGGTTCAACTCTGCAGTTTTGGTCTAGGGGTAATAAATTTTCCAAGGAATACAAAAAGCTCCATCCCAGATACAAGCAGATATGTAATGGCTTGGATGGGCGCAAAAGTATTGTGGTCTTCTGTCATTGGATCTGTGTCCAGTGGCAGGCTAAAGAACCTCAGGTACTTAATAACTAGTCATCCCTGAGACTCCCTGTTTATCAACCAAGGGAATGTCAGTCGATGTAGAGTTTGGACTGTACGTGTGCAACCAGAAAGGATCAAATAACTCCTGTAGTAAAAATTAACACTGAATTGAATATAAATATCAATGTAACTCTGACCAAGAATAGAAAAACTGATTGAGAGTTGGAAAACTCGTTATATATTTGTGCAGAACCAAACCTCACTGGATGGACAGAATGGCATCAGTGGGAACAATGCAGCAAGTCATGTGATCAGGGTACACGTTTGAGGTCACGTGACTGCCAGTCAGCTGACCCAAGAACCTGCGTTGGTCCGACAGAGCAGATTGAATTTTGCACTGAAAAGTTGTGTCCCACACCTCGTAAGTTGATTCCACCTTTTTAACATTTGTCAGTACATGTCATTATATGTTGTTAGACTAGAGCTCAAATAATATATTAAAATTCTGAATGTGAGCCAATTTAGTGTTACAAATGTGCTTAAAAATCTAAGCTACTACAATAATATTCAAACGTTATCATTTCCACCACCCCATTGAGTATTCTAGTTGCCTTTTGTCGTCTTACATGCTGTATAACTGTTTTTTGACACATTTTCGGTTTCACAATGTAACATCATAAAGTTTCCATTGAGATACTGTAATTGGTGTTTGTGTGTTATATATGGGTTTCATAATTATTTTTCTCATCCATACTTTGGTTTGTGTAATTTTACTATACTTCATAAATATTCACAGAGAGAGAGACATTTATAATAACAACAGAATAAACCTGTTATGTATAACACAATTCGAACATAAAATGAAATTCAGGAGAAATTCTGCTAAATCTCTGTCTATTTGATATACATGTGTTAGTTATGTCAATATTTTACTGTGGGTACTAAGGCAGTTCCCTAAGGCACTACCGAATGCATTCCATGCTTGAGAAGTTTCTTCTGAAAGTCAAATTTGGACTCCAATTCTAATATAACTTCCATTGCGTTTAATCTCTGTAAGCCACAGATTCTAACGTGCAACAAAGCCTAAGTCAAGAAAGTTACCGATGGACATGTATGAGCTTTTAGTGAAACAGGATAAATTCAGTCTTGTCAGGATTCAGCTATTAAATAGTCCTGATGCTATCCGATAGGGAAAAGAATGTGATAATTCAATGAAATGACTACTGCATGTGAAATGCCTGGAACACAGTAACAAATTACTGTTTAATTCCTCCATATGGGAGATGTCTAATGCTCTCTTTGTTTTACTGTATAGCCCGTGGAGTGTGGGAACTATGGAGCCCATGGAACCCGTGTTCGGTCAATTGTGGAAATGGTGCTCAGATAAGGTCACGGTCTTGCACAAAAGGTGAAGGTGGAGTAGATTGTAAAGGACACAGTGAACAGACAAGATCCTGCAATAATGGAAACTGCCCTAGTAAGAAGAAATAGCGGATGCTTATAATATTTCTATATTGATTGTCTAAACATTATATTTTATGGGAAATTTCTATGTATTTTAAGAGAGAAAAAATACAGCAATAACAATAAAATGTTTTTAATTTTGCAATCTTTTCAAAAGCACTCCCAGAGCACAGAACTTCGCCAAGAAAAAAAACACAAGTATTCCCATATTTTAATTTCACTGAAAGACTGATTTTATTATTATTATTTTAACCCTCATAACAAGATAGCATGAAGATGATGAGAACATAAGCGGAGGTTATAATGAATGGATGGACAGATAAGGAGGAGGCTTGGCAGTATACGCTAAATGGTCCAACAAATGCAAACTGCAGTGGCTGGTCCATCACTGGTCAGAGTTGTGTAATATAGAATAAATTGTATTTACTTGAATAGAAGCTATCAGATTTATGGCACTCTCAAATATTTTACATTTTTTAACTAGAAATGTTATACTTTAAAAGGAATCATATATTTCTTCTGCAGACTGTACCTATGACTGCCCTGGTGGAGGGACTATTGCAGATCCATGTAATGAGTGTGTGTGCACTAGATCTACACCTCTTCAGCTGACAGTGACAGATGTGAATAACATCCCCCTAGATCTGGTGGTTGTGAGTGACAGCCAGTGGGCAAATAAACAACTGGCCATAACAGATTCAGATGGCCTGATAGTTCTGTCACAAGTCTGCACTGGAACTGTACTGATGTTCAACAGAGCAACTTTTGTGGTAAAGAATGAAACAGTATCAGGTGGCATGGAAAGCAGGATAATATTGACCAAAATAGGTATTAATTACAACTGTATTTGTTACAACTGGGGTATTCATTTGGTCAGATTTAAGCAAGGCCTCAAATTTTAGTCAAAATTCAGTCTTCTCTCCAATTTTATTTGTCAGATAAGCTTTTAATCAACTTTCAGTGGGAATTACTGAACAAAATGTATCTAAGACAAATTAAGTCATCAGGGATTTTACTTGTCACCCCAAATCAGGTTTTCATCTAACAACATTGACAGTGTAAGAAATTTAAAGTAGTTCTGCTTCTGATATTCAATTTCTGATATTTACACAACATTTTGACGTTTATCTGACTCCTCCCTCAAGCCACCCCTAGATGTACTAGACCAAAGAAACACGACCTTCATTTTACAAAGATTGGTTTATGCCCCGATATCTGATTTAGGCCTCTGGTTTATGTAAATGTTGCACCTTAAAATCTGCAGTTTGCAGAGATTAATAACTACAAAAAATTGAATTAGAATTAGAATTCTTTAATAATACTTTCTCGTGTGCTTTGAAATGAGATTCCTTTCAAAATTTAGTCAACACCATATTTGACTTAACTCAGATATAAAGGTTAAAAACTTACTCAACTGAGATTTTCCTCCTTAATCTCCTGTACAGTCCAGTGGGTCATGGTTGTTATGAATTTAATTCTGACCATCATCTCAACTAAAACCAGGCTGTAAGCTGCAACAATCAACAACAAGGCCAAAAGGTGTTTTGGTCCCGTAGCACGAGCACAAAGCCATCAGAGACACGAGTAGTGCACTAGAATTTACAATAGTCTGGGGACACAAAGAAATTCCAACTGAGACACATCCCACAGCTGGTCCAGAACTCAGACGGTCACCCATCTAAGTACTAACCCATTCCCACTTAACTTCAGTGAGCAAATACTCATCATGCTGTGCCACAACTGATGAAAGTCCAGAGACTCGCGCTTAACAAATTTGAATTTCAAACAAGGTCGAAAGGGCTTTCGGTCTACTTCAGCGCCTTAGAGGATGTTTACATCATATTCGGCAATTTATAAGTGTTTCTTACTTACTTACTTTCTTACTTACTAGCATGAGCCGCAAAGCCATCAGAGACACAAGTAGTGCACTGAAGCAGTCACCCATCCCAGTACAAACGTATCCGATTGCTGCTTAACCTCAGTGATCAGACAGATAGTCACCATGCTACCCATAATTCACGAAAGTCCATAGACAAAAAAATACTAAAACAAGGATTAATGAAGACATTATGGTGGATAGACTTTGACAAAGAGGTTACTAGTTCAACGCTCAACCTGATTGCGAGTTTTAAATTAACTGACATATGTCTATCTCTTTATAAATGCAAAAGTCTGCCAGTCTTTCTGGGATCCCTAGCCAGTCAAATACTCTCATTTAGACCAACACTTGCCCAGTAAATTGAAATACCTGTTAAATTATTAAAAGTAAAAATGTCCTTTGAAAGGTCTGATTTTGATCTTTTATTTCTTTGTTTGTTCAGTGTTTTACGTCAAGCCTGGTATGTAGCTGTTATATTGTGATGGATAGTTGGACGAGCAAAGCAAACCAGTAAATACAGTTGGTCAAAGTTTTGTACTGTAAAGCCGACCAATGGCAATTCATCAATATAGAAAATGATAATAAAAATAAACACAGCTCCAGTTATGTATAGACATACTTCAGGTACAGTTTAAATTGGTACTTGGAAAAGACTTGTAGTTTCCTTCCTTAATATTTTAGTTGATTTATTAATATTGAACTGTGCCATTTTAATTTCATCACAAAAATATTATGATATCACTGGTGGAGCTTATATGCAGGACCTAGCTTAAAACACCGCACGGTATATTGATTATAGAATAAATAATACAATTACATTTTATCTTCCACAGTTCCACTCTATATGGTTGGCCATCCTCAAAACAAGTTAAGACTTACTGGTGAGTCAGCCAAGCTCTGCTGTACAGTAGATGGGAACCCTCCACCAGAATATTTCGAATGGTATGACATTTTTTATTACAGACCTTTATGCAATATTTTTTATTTGGGTTTATTTCACATACTCCAATTATTGTATTTTATTGGTATGTTTATATTCAACGTCATATGTCCATGTACTACAGGACTCAAAGCGCTATTTAACCAATCCAACTGTACAAGTACAACCCAAGCTCTCAAGTTTACTGCCATTCCTCTAACTGAATGCAGGGGTTATAGGATGACAATTTATCAACATCCTTGAGGTTATTTAGCCTGCAGTGGGGATAGGAGCGAATGACAAAGGACAGCCATTTTAAGTGGTCATCTGATCCACTACGTATCTGCCTGTACCTGGGTTTGAACCCACATACTCTGTGTTCCTAGGCGAGTGTGTTATGCACTAGGTTTGCAGAGTATGTAAGCTTACAAACAAGCAAAAAGCATTTTGAAAGTGCTTAGTAAGGTTATGGATACTGATAACTCAATGCAAAGACATGTGGATAATACCTGCCATGTCAGCTTTTATCTTTTCCGGGATCTCCAGAGGGTTGGCAGGTATCACATGCATGAAACAGCTGTAAAGGTGGCAAATGCCATGGTAAGCAACCACCCAGACTACTGTAATTCACTGACCTCTCACACCATGGTCATTTTGCTGTGACTGTGGCTATTTTAAAATCTCTGACAGTTTCAGGCAAGTAACATACATTAATATCACAATAGCGAAACAAAGGACTTGATACATTCCTCAAACCCTTGCGATTACTGTGAAGGTTTGTTTTTGCCAAAACACATGCCCACATGGGGATGCACTGGCAAACTACCCAAATACCAAAAATCACTTCCAGTCACTTCACATAATAAATTGTCACCCATATCTTGATATACACTCAGTGTTGTTTCCTTTATGAACCAGGTACCTTGATGGATTATTTTTGAAGGAGACACAAGATGGTGGTTATACAAGCACACTGTCACTCAGCGAGCAAGATCTCCATGCAGGACATTACACATGCAAAGCCCATAACAGATACACTGTAGTCACATCTCTGCCAGGGGTTCTGACCATACAAGGTAAAGACATATAAATATTTTCCAATTTCTCATACCTTTTATTTTAATGGAGAGACCATATTCTTATTTATGGTAACTATACAGCTTGTTTGGCCATGTGTCAAGGAGAGAATCTCAAAAACATTTCACACAGGTACTCTGATGACATTCCTACTCTATTGGTAAAACAGCTCAGCCTATGTCTCAGATAACTATTTACCAACATTTTGACAGAAAAGAATACACAAAATGGATTAAATACAAAGGAATGTGTATTTTAAAAACAAGGTATTGCTAATTTCTAAAATTTTGGTTCACAAGAAATTGTCATTTTAATTCTAATTTGACTTTATAGCACTTAATCTCCCCTGTATTAAGGGGACTCTAAAGTGCAGCAGCACCAAAGCAGTCAACCAATTTCAATATCCATGGATGGAAAAGGGATCATGCACCACAGACAATGCCAAGGAGTTATTAAGGTGGGATACCTTCAAGCTTCTTTCTGAAAGAGGTAGGAGAGGGTTAATGCACAAATCTCACCACATCTGATGTAGCCATTTTAAACATGTGGCAATTATCTGGTAAGTAAGAAGATGAAGATAATATGATATGGGTTCAAACCTAGACTCAACCCATAAATATCAAAGTTGGCAGTTGATTTCCAATGTCTGTTGGTTAGAATTTACATCAACAACATATACATTTCAAAGTACTGTGAAATAATGTACTCGCTAAAAATCGTAACCAGTCTAACATAGATAATAACAATTTATTCCGTCTCGGAATACCAGGTGAATTATCCACCTTCTGTGCAACATCCCTGAGGTCAAAAACTATTGCCATCACCTATTGCCGAGACAATAAACCGGTTGAAGTAGATGTGGGTATGTGCGACCCGCTGCCATGTCGTGTGCAGGACAGTGACAATGATGACAGCTTGTGTAGAGATAAAGGAGGGTACTGCTGTGGTCCAACATCTACTGGAACCATGGCTGTGCAGTGTGATGTAAGTGGTTGCCATTGGTGTGGTCAGTGTGAAGTATTAATGAATTCTTTTACTGCATCTACGCATCGAACCGCCCCTATCAAAAACTGAAATGTTGGAAAATTTTAAAACAGGGCCAGAAATAAGGAAGTTGTCATTTGGACTGAAGCTATATTATATGTGCTGATGATATCAGCCTTGCAATCTGATAAATTAAAATTGTTTCATTAGTTTATATTGTATGTTCATTGGTGCATTTGGAAAATGTATGTCATATTTGTTCCAACTTTAGTATCGACTTCAGTTAGATTATATCCATTAAATGTACTGCTTGTCTTGAAGATATGGCCAATGTTATAAATAGGCACACTAATTAAATAAACAATATGAATTGCAACTCTAGCCAGTCTGGCTCACCAATATAAAAAAGTGTGATTTGTAAGCTGAACATTGATTGGTCAGGTGCCAATTTGTATGGCCGCTGATTAGAAGCGGTGTGTAACCGTAAATAACAGTAGAATGGCAGTTGGACCGCAGTAATACAAATGTGCATCACCGAGAGACAACCTCAATTTCCCTCCAATCACCTTGTGTGGCAATATTACACCAAAACACAACCGGGTCACAACCTTGCATACACCGTGGACCACACTTGCAGTTAGAGTAGGAAAAAGTTTGTCTGCGCATGCTCACAGTAAGATGATCAAAGGCGGAAATTTTAAACCTGCATAGTATAGGCAAGGAATTGGACATTCGGTTACTTTGTCACAAGTTCCCATACATACATCAGGCGGTAGTTGAAGGACAGGGGCAATTCACCCAACACCTACTACCTCGGGGTGTACCACACGTAGTGTAAATGGGGTATAAGTAAAGCAATATGTAGCTGTACATTGAACCATAGACACTATTTTTTCTTGAAATTATATGACGCAAGACATCAGAAGTCAACTACAAATTATAACTTTCAACATGTAACTTCTTACCTTTTTTGCTGATATACTACCTGTGTGTAGAATTCTTGATTTAGTTAATTGTTAAATTTAATACCGCTTTTCAGAGTGTCACCATCATTGTTGCAGTGACAACGGAGTGTGGCTGTATACCCTGCCCTTTAGAAGGTACACATATCCGAGGACAAATATTGGACTACTCCACCCGAAACCCTATAGCAAGTGCCATCATCACCGCCTCAGGTTTTGAAGAAGGAAGAACCTCAACAGATACGACTGGTAACTTTTTCATGGTACTCTCAGATATAGAGGATAAGCGCTATGTCCAGATAACAGCAAACCATGCCAGTTACACTGAATTACCCAGGATGATCAGTCTTGGAAGGCCTGGCCAAACACATTATGAAATAATGCAAATGTTTAAAAAAGAAGAACCCATCAGGATTGAATCATCCGAAGATTCTAATATCCCAATCAATCAAGGCTCTGCATCCAGAAAGAAGAGATCAGCTATACAAGAAAACAGGAATCTTGAGCAGCATACCTTCAACACCAGTGTCTTCATTCCAGGAAACAGCTTTCTTAGACTGAATGGTTCTGAATATGATGGAAGTGTGAATGCTTCTATTACAAGCATTGATACCTCTGACTTTGGTGCTATGATGAACACCCCAGCTGAAATGAATTATATAGACAGCGATGGAGAGTATCGTCCTTTGCGGGGTTATGCCCTGTTCACATTTAGTTTTATAGATGCCATTGACGGGGATGATTTACAACTGCGGAATAATATCAGTCTTACAATGAAAATGCCATATCAACTGAAGGAATCTGCTTTATTATTTATGTACAATGATCAGACATCAACGTGGAATAGAGACATCCAACTGAACAAATCTGTAGTACATCCTCAGGTTACTGAAATGTCTGGTTCGTTTTTCATATCTTATGATATTGCCTGGCTCATGGTTGCTTCTGAGATCCCTGTGGAAGACATCTGCTATTCTAAAATCAAAGTCTACGAAACTAATACATATGAAAGGGTGCTGGAAGAGGAAGCTAATATCAAAATTATTGTCAATGATCAGCCAAGTGTAAAAGGGCCTAATTATGGTGAGATTTCAACTTTGAGAGCAATTTCTGATTCAGGAAATGTTGAAGGCTATTGCATAGCACACTCTTGTCAGAAAACTGTAGCCATAGAAAACCATTTGAGAGGTTTCTTTACTGCTGAAAGTGGGTCAAGTTCAAATTTTGCTTTCCTTTATCCATCTCTGAACCACGAGGGCATTACGGATAAAACTGCAACATTAATTGAATATGATACAGACACAATTTCTGATGTGCCACTGACAAGTGCCCTTCTGAACTACAATATCATTTCAAATGACCTTATTGGTCCATATTACGATCAACACGAATATGACTGGCAACGTTCTGATACTTGTTCTCTACTTCAAGGCGATCACTTCAGGTTTTATCAAAGTAATGCCACTCATGATGATGAATCGTGCATCAAAGAATCCAAATTTACAGTGCAGGAGGATGTTCAAGAGGGAGTTTCTCCAACAGAAAGCCACACAAATAACCTGGCTTGGTTTGGTAGGTCTGCAAGGTCTTTGTATGATGCATGCTATATTAAGCTGGCAGTCTCTAGTTCTAAGCCTGTAACCATTAGAGCTCTCAGCAAAGGGGGAAATATTTCACACGGTGCTGATATTGTTGCAGGAGAATCCTTGTTTGGGTTTAGAGACAAATGTCAGCTCAGTGCCATGTGCCTTGAAGTGAAACATCCCGGAAAGGTTGCCACTGGTCAAGTAGATAATACCCGCATTGAAGTCATGCACTTGCCTGCTACAGACACAGATGTGTCTTGCAGAGTATCTGCTATTAAACAGGAAATGATAACCGTATACAGTGAATATGTCCTAACATCAGTTGGAGAACCAGAGTTTCACATGTATTTGAAAAATGCACCATTTGGACCAACATTTGGCATATATTGTGTGAAGAGTGAGGACGATAAGGAAACGGCTAGGAATAAGGCAAAAGCTATGTGTTACAGAGGTGACTACGATGACTCCTTAACTTTGCCTGAAATAGAAAATGATGAAAACTGGTGTGTGCGATTCAGTTGCAATTAACATTACACTTGTGCGTTTGTGTGAACCTTACACCTATTCACAATATATTGTGTGCAGGGAAAATTTATAATGTGCAACCTATGGATAAGACATTTCATTGCATTATTCTATTATAGCATTTTATCTTTGCACAGATGCCCAATAGGCCCAAAAACCAAAGATGATTTCAAAGTTCTATGACCCATAAACATAGCAAGTCATTAATAGGGAAGATGAAGAGTTTGAAGACCTTACAGATACAATTTCTGCTTCTTTCTGATGGAGGCTGCAGAGGGGATATCAATGAATTATGCCGGTCTTGATTTATAATTTTGTAGGTTTTACAAGCATTATAAAACAATGAATAAATCTAAAATGTTCTTATCAAACTGTGAATATAATTATTACACAATTGAATTAACAATTGAATTGAATTAAGAATTGAAATAAATTACCAATTTATGTGTTTTTTTAATAAGTCCCTCCACTATAACAGCGCATTAAATATATTGACTAATTTGGAATTGCGAGGTCAAGTTTCAATATGAAATGCTCTTGGTATTGTAGTAATAAACACATTGGCTGATTCAGCGATTAAGGTCAAATGTGATGGTATGTGGAATAACTGGTGATTATTATTGTAAAATTTCGTATTTACAATGCAGAAACATTGCAGAGTGAATTTTTAGCAACACACTACCTTTTGTGATAGAGACCCAAAGTTGAGCTCCAAATAAAATCAAGAATGATTTTAAGGGGTTTTAAACATACATGGGTAATTTTGGAAAAACAGGTTTTCCTTGAAAACTGAAATCTAAACACTTTAATATGTAAAACCCTTTGCATAAAAATATGCATACATTTTAAGTACTTATGAGTAAACTAGATCAAAGGATTTAAGAATTTTGGTTTAATCAAACCAAACAGGGCCTGGGGGTGGCAAGTGGGAATTAAACTTAGTGAGTAATCATGTGAAACTCAATTCTGTGATTGTTTCAATTGTGCTCCCAACAACATGTTGGACACAATTAGTCCAAATTTGACCTCAGCAGTTGCATGGATCATAAAAGGCCCAACTTTGACCAAGAGAATGTCCTCACTTCTGAAATTTCCGTGAACAGTCATAATTATGATGTAAATATTGTCTGGTATATGTAACCTTGACACCAAAGTCAAATGGGGGCTCCATAGAGTCTTGTTTTTAAAGAATATTGCTTCACAAGATACATAATTTAAATGTCATATTCTTTCACTTTAATACTAAAAAGTGCACATCACCAATTGTAAAAAATTTATTGTAATTTGACTTTTTGTAAGTTAAATACTTACCTTATCCTCACTAATGCTTACATCTTGGCAGAGCCAAACATGAAGGACCAAAGGAGAATATTGGTTTTTAAAAAGAAATATTTCTGTCAGCTCTTCCATGCATCTATAAATACGAATGCGTCTGCATTGAAAAACCACGATTCACCTCACTTCAATTGAGGTTGTCAGGGACCGGTCCCTCTAAACACTGTTCGGGGCTCTACACGGTACTCTCCGCACGGTAAACGTGGGGAGTATCTTTTAATAAAGATGGAGTTGTATTAAGTCCATAATTGAATTTTTGGGAGTCACTTTTATAAAGGTCGAGTTGTATAAATCCCCAAATCGAATTTTTGGGGAGTCAATTTCATATTAATGGAGTTGTAGAAGCCCCAGATTAAACTCTTATTTTGAAGTCACTTTATGTTGACTGAGTTATAGAAGCCCCAGAACATATTTGCTGGTGGAGAGAGAGAGAGAGAGAGAGAGAATTTCATTTATTTAAGTGCCACCTGCACACAATTAACAGAGAGACGTACAGTAACAAGTTGACATAAAGCAGCCAGCCCTAAACATCAGGGCTTATGAAGCACTGTTGATACATAAATAAAATTGCAACAGAAGATATTAGATGTCTTAAAATATATATAGATTACAGATTGACAAGAACATACATCAATGTGAAAGATAGGATTTACGTTTAGCTAAAATGTTTGACAAGAAATTTGTAAAAATCAGAATATTTTCCTTTTGCATAAGAATTACAAATTTTTCCGGGCACAAGAGTGTCCTCCAGTTTTTTTTGTATACTGCACATATTATTTTCAAAATTATATCTTTCTTCGTTATACCCACTACAATAAAAAACTAGATGGTTTTCGTCTTCTACACCTGTGTGGCAGATTGGACAAACTCGATCTTCAAACTTTATATTTTGCCATCGCCCAATTTCAACTTGAAGAGGTAAGGTGCCAAATCTTAATTTTGCAAGTAGAGACCTTTCCTGTCTATTTTTAATTTTATATACATATGGTTCCAAATGGGGATTTTCTTTAAATGTACAATATGTTCTTAACTTTGGACTAGTAGTAATTTTTGTTTTCCAGTTGTCTCTATCCATTTGGCATAGAATACTTTTACACTGATTAATGTCAACTAATGTCTTGTTCAGAAAAGAGTCATGTAAATTAAGAGTCGATAAAAGATTTTCAATCTCTTTACACCAGGAGAATCTGTATTTATTATGATAATCCCAATCAAAAACTTTACGCAAGAGCCTTGATTCACTAGTTTGACATAGCTTATTCCAGAATTTTAAAACTTGTATTTTCCTTCGTACATTACATGGTACCCAATCCATGTCACAGTATACAGCAGCCGTGGAGGCAGTTTTTTGAGCCCCTACGAAAAATTTCATTGCTTTATTTTGAACACTGTCAATTTGACTAAACTGTTTGTTACCCCACGAGGCTGCGCTATAATCCAAAATTGGGGCTACACACATAAAGAAAAGTTTTTTGTAAGTGTTATAGGTCAGACCATTTAAGTGGTTAAATTTATTTAAAATGCAACCAAGTGCTCTGTTTCCTGAGTTAGCGAGAACTGTGATCATCTTGCCCACATCAATATATTCATTAAACATCACACCCAGGTACTTATACACATTTACCAGCTCCATCAGTTCTTCCCCCAGTTTAAAATTAAATTCTGTCAAAGGTTTAGATTGTTTTCTGAAGTGAATCACCTGTGATTTTTTACTGTTAAATTTGATGCCCCATTTTTTCCCCCAATCAAACAAAGTATCTAACATTTTTTGCAAATCTTCCTCAGTTTGGGCTAATAATGCTATGTCATCTGCATACAAGAGCATAGCGAGTTTATCATCATTATTCAGAGGTATACCCAAACCTAAGTTACTTATCTCTTGAACAATATCATTTACAAAAATATTAAACAAGGTTGGGGATAACGTATCCCCCTGAAGTACTCCGAGAATGCTGAGAAAACTTTTTGTCAAATATCCGTTAATATTTACACAACATTGGCATAATTTATATATATTTTTGATGATTCGATAAACTTTTCCTGTAACACCTGTTTGTATTAGTTTAAGAAACAAACATGATCTATTAACTTTATCAAAAGCTTTTCTGCATCAATAAAAGCCACAAAAGTTGACTGACTCTTTGCCTTTCTGTTCTTTAATATATTCAACAGAGTAAATATATGATCTTCGCAGTTACGAGATGGTCTAAAACCATTTTGTTCATCACACAGTTTGCAATTCTGCTCAAGAAAATCCGAGATTCTTTTATTAAGTATGGTGGTAAATAGTTTGTATACCGTTGAAAGGAGGCTAATTGCACGGTATTGTGATGGAACACGGTAATCCTTAGTTGAGTTTTTTGGTATAGGTTTAATGATTGCTGTTCGCCATAGATTTGGTATAACACCAGTTTCAAATATATAATTATATAATTTAGCTAAAAGATTGACTGAATTTTCATTCTTAAATATTTCATATGGTAAGTTATCAGGGCCCATAGATTTTCCAGATTTGGAACGATTTACTGCCCATTGAACTTCACCTATTTCTATAGGTTTATTCATACCAGTTTGATTATCATATGACATACAATTTTCACTAACAGAAATGTTTTCCTCAATAGTCTTTTCAAAGTCTCCATCTATATGTTTTTCCCCATCCAAATTATACAGATTTTCAAAATCATATTTCCAAGTGTCAAGAACAGTGTTCTGATCATTACTTAAATACTGTTTTCCATTTTCATCATAACAGTATACTTCGAAAGGGATTTGGTTTGATTTTTTCTTTGGCCCAAGAGACTTGATATGTTTCCAAAACTCTCTAGGATTTTCAGAATTAAGACACTCTATAAGGTTTTGCTTATTTCTGTTGAATTTCCTTTTTTCTCGCTTATATTCTTTATCAAATTTATTGCGACTGTTTTTGTATAGTGAAAATTTAATCTTACGTAAATGAGAGTTTTGGGGTGACTTTAAGTATTGTCTTTCACTGACGACAATCTCATGCCACAAATTATCAAGTGTATCATTCCAAAATGGTTTGCTTTTGAATTTTATTCTCTTCTTAGTTTTAGAAGTAACATTTAGAGGTTTCAGGAAACAGTTCATTTCATTATAATATATGTCACAAAACTGCTGATATAGAGTATCTACATGTTCTTGTGAAGATTTAACTTCTAGCATTTGTGAAATTAAGTTTTCAATTTCGGTAAGAGCAACACTATTATTTAGAAAGTTACCAGGGATAGTTTGTACGTTATATTTACGTGCAGCAACTTTCTCTACACTTTCAGTTACTACAGGTGAATACTGATTTATCATTGGTAAAACAATATGGGGAACATAGTGTAACTCTAGTACTGAGTGATCTGGTACCTTATCTGTTTGGAGTTTCAATTCATTAAGTAGCTTAATAACAGGGTGAACAATGAATTTTACACAGTTTTTAAGGTCATCATGACTTACACACATATAGTCAATGACAGAGCTACCCTTTTTCGAGATAGAAGTGAAGTTTTGTAATTCACTATTTATTCTACCATTAACTATACACATTTTACTCTCTATCAAAAAGTCAATAAAGTCTTTGTAATGACCACCCTTTACATAATCAATATGGGTTCTATCTGTAATGTTATCCACTCCCTCAACAAAATCTTTCATATCACCAATGCGGGCATTAAAATCGCCACACAAAATTTTACAATCACTGTCATTATATTCATATATTATACTAAGCAAGTGACTGAAAAATAACAGTGAGTCTTTACCCCAAATAGATCGTTCAGGAGATATATAAGCACAAATTATGGTAATTGAAAAATCACTAACTTTATGCTTCATGCAAATGGCAATAATACCGTCATAAGAACTGTCTGCAATAGAAATGTCATAATTTAGTGTCAGATACATTTTAGTCAATATACAAACTCCTCCAGATGCTTTAACAGCTTTCGTTAGTCTATACTGTCTATTATTCTGGAAACAGTTGTATCCTGGAAGATAAATACTCTGATTAGTTTCTAGATGTGTCTCAGAGATGCAGACTATATCAGCATCAAAAGAAGAAATAATGTCCTTTTTCACAGATAAATGTTGGCCACGCCAACCATTCACATTATGATGTATGATTTTAAATACAGGCTGGCTGTTGCTCTCCTAAGCAGAGCTTTGAGGTAACAAACCAACAGAAGCTTGAAGATGTTGAGACTGGGTATATGGACTGAAGGTATTACTTGCTGGCTGGGACATTGTAAAAATAGGTGATGTTTGAGTGAGAGGGTTGGTAGAGCTAGCTACAGGCAGTGCTTTTCGAATTAAGCGACCATTTGAAGTCAATTTGTAATCCTTGCCCCAAGAACTGTTGTCCAAAATGACTTTGGTGTTAATTTCAGCTAGGCGCTCGACATGATTTTTACTTGATCGTATAAACACCTTTCCATATTGTGTGCCTTTCAACCTCTGCTTTGCCCTCAGAATGTCCACTTTATCTGCTACAGAACTGAAGCTGGCTTTCACTACTCCTGGTTTTCCATTCACACGACTTTTTAGCCTTACAGTTTCTGTAAGCTTTGTATAATCCTTCTGCATACACTGAAGCATATCACGGACCTTAACATAGATATCCTCTTGATGTGTTTCTGGTAGCCCATAAATCACGACTGTGTTCTCCGGATTTGCAATCCCTGCCTCTACTCCGGGAATGGACTTTGTTGCATCTTCTAACTTCTGAACTTGCGACTGAGTTTTAGCTTGGACCAGAGAGATTTCATTGGTCACCTCAACAAGTTTGTTATAGTCATCCCTTATTTTACTTATTTCTCCAGCATTGGATTTTGCAGACTGTTCTATAGCATCTACTCTATTGCTAAGGGAATCTAACTTTTTGTTCATTGAGGATTGTCCTTCAACTAAGAGATCAACAGATGCAGTCAGTGCTTGCAGTTGACTTAAAACATTGGTCAAAACATCTGTTGTATTTTTAGACTCCATTTCTAGTTCTGGACTGTCTAAGTGGTCACCTAATGGACTAAATCTGTTATATGTTGTCAACGGTTTACACTTCTTATAATTGTATGGACTTGGTGTGTTACTTGAGGAACTGGAACCTCTTGTTTTTCGTTTCTCCCCTTTGGGTGTTTGCATATCAAAAGTAACAGCAGAAAGTCACAAGTTACAGAGAAACAAAGTATTCAAGAAAGACCACAGCAGAAAATCAGTTCATTAATGGATTGTCAACAAAAGGTGATACCCCTGCCTAAATTCCCACTGTTTACAAGCATGGGGTCAATTAGTTCACCAGGAATACACCTTTCAATGAACAATTAATGAAATCAAGTGTTTGGTCCCAACAGGTGAAACAAGTACAGAGTGTAGTGTTAATTTAAGCCTCACAGTATTAATCCATTATACACCAACATTAAAACATAAATTATTAGATAATCCTGATCAAAAACCAACGTATTTTAAGTCTCAATCAAGTCTACTGTTTTTTTTCTTTAAAATGTCACAATTATTTTATTCAGATGTACAGTATATCCACGTAGAAATCTGTTTATTTACTACTGCAAAAAACACCTCCTTTTCCTCTGCCACAGTGTTATATGTCCTCTGCCACAGTGTTATATGTGGATAATAAGAATATATTTAAGTGGTAATGACTTTTAAATATTAGATATAAAAGCAATGAAATTATTATTCAGTTATTCATTATCTAATTTCACACCTCCAAAAATGTAACATGGCTTCTCAATCTAATTGCACTTCATTGCAATCAAGGCTAAACTGTTTGTGTCCACAAGTAGTGTATGCATTCAAGTCACAATTAAATAATGACAATAATGTTATGTTTTCCATTCTCCTTATAATATTATCAAACGATTCTGTTCTAATATTCAAATTGCAATAAGTCCTCTACCAAGTGTATAAATATAGCTAGAAAATGTGGGGATAATCATAACTCAAACAGATCTCTGGAGTATATGGTAAATATAAGTTTTTTCAAAGATATATTTATGTAAAAGTGATATAATGAAGTGCAAAGAGATTAAATGCAGGTTTAAAGCATTAAAGATTTAGAGACAGATAACAATAAAGTTTTGACAAAATACCTCACAATTTATCTCCTCTCATACATAAAATATTATAATAGGAATAAAGATAAATTCTGGACCTCAGAGCAATACCCTCAGCATTATCTCCATAATGTGGCAATGTACAATTTTTATAGATATGTTCAATTTTTCTAACAATTTTGCAAATATTTTACATTTTGAAGTCTTTTGGCACTCAGTTTATGTATTTGACAGCAAATAAATGTACATACAAAACAGTTTTAATAGTGTTTAAAACTCCGCACGTTTACCATGTGGAGATACCGTGCAGAGTCTCCACACAGTGTTTAGTGGGACCCTCAGGGACTAAGCATCATTTGTTTACACAGCGGAATTCGTTTTCTTCAGCAAAGCCTTGAACATGGCAGAAGGGCCAATTAAGTCCAAAGAACAGAAGACTGATGCAGGTCGTCGCCATTTCACTAAGGTAAGGGTTTTCGAAGCAATAAAACAAACTTACAAAAGTCATTACAGGATGACCTGTGACTGTTGATGGTAACACTTTCTCTTGTCATAAAAAAGTTATCAGTTTTTTATGGATATGGGATTAACCTCACTTTAAAACAGGGAGTTGAGATAATGGAGGATTAAGCAGTGCGGATCAGTGGGTCAAGATTCTGCACCAAACACCACCAGGCAATAGAAAATGGATATTTGAACTGTTTAATCCTAACATCTTGAAAAGATTTACATATTGTGATTTCTCATGACATTTACCAGCTATAATGCAGCTTACAAGAAATAACGGCTTTTTAAAAAGAACTCGGGTAAACCCATTTAACATAGACAGAGCCACACAAAATGCATAGCATTATTTTAATGCGTTATTTTAATGTTCTGTGCATAAAAGATTAATGATCGCTTTTGAAATAGGAGGGCTTCTGACGATTGAGACCACACCCGAATTAGTGGATATGAAGATACTTAGTAAAACTACATTTCATATTTGCACGTGTTGTTTATTCACATTGTGATAGTTACTAACATGATATACACAACAAATTGTAATGTGGGTGTTTCACTGGAGCCAACCTGTCGGTAACTAAGCATTTTTCGAGGGTTGCGAACAATGTTTACATAGTCGGTAAGGGTCGGTAGTACTTTACAGGCTTGTCGGGGTGGGTCGGTAAAAAAATCAAACATGTTTGATATTTCCCCGACCCTCCCCAACTCTTGTTCCCGACCTATGCTCCACCCCCCCTGGTAACAGGCTTGCCCTAGTCACTTCACGTCTTGTCTTATCACTTCCAGGCTTGTCCTGATCACTTCCAGGCTTGTCCTATCATGAAGCTGGCTTGTCTTTTGCAAGTTAAGTACTTCTCATTTGCAGCCCATTTCCAGCATGATTGGGGTGAAATATGTCCAAAAATTATGCTATGAATGACAAAACACAGTGCAAGTGATCATAATTTTGAAGTTAACAGATACAAAAGGTCCACATGTATGCTCTGAATAATTGAGAAACCTGAACAAGTGTTTTATTTGGTGACATAATAATCAAATTCTCAAGCTATTTCACCAGAGCAATTTAAAAACAAAGTTAACAAACTATTTGGCTCCAATCACAAGATATTTCTTCTCACTGTAAAAACCCATAAGAAATATTTGGGAATAAAGAGGATCAAGTGTCGACCAATCAACAAATCGAGAAAATTAGGTCAAGGACAGTTGAAAAACTATTTGGATCCCATCACATGATAATTTTTCTCACTGTAAAACCCATAAGCAATTTCTGGGAAAAAAAGGGATCAAGTGTCGACCAATCAACAAATCTGAAACTAGGTTAATAGTAAATATTTGGATCCCATCACGTGACCAGAACTATAGGGTGTTTACCTTTACGTCCAGAAAAATGTGCTTTCTCCGAGGCTCGAAATTATTTGGTATAAATGTGTAGAAAAGTTGATCAGAGGGACGGAATTTTGAAGGAGTCCTTCCTAGAAACTCGAAATTGGAGTATAAAAGGCAGCACCAAGCAGAAGGTTTCCATTGTCACATGAGATATTGTCAGAAGCACACCTCCCTCTGCTTGTTTTAAACCTGATATAACATTTTCAATGAAACTTTCATATTTTAAGTGTGTTTTTCGTTCATAATGTGAAGCAGACATACATTGATTTGTTTCTTATATAATATTAAAACAAAAACGTGGAAACTATAATTAAAACAACAAAAAAATAAATTTGGACATTTTGGTCAATTGATGGGATACAAATATTCAGCCTTGACCTAGTTTAAGAATTGTTTGTTGGTCAACAGTTGATCCTCTTTTTTCCCAGAAATTCATCAAAAACTGTACTTGCAATACCGACTGCAAATCTGATCATGGTGATTCTGTATATTTCTCCAGTCCTGTCTGTTTGTCAGCATGGCTTGTTGAGACCTGCTACGGCTTGTCTGTTAGGGGTTTAGGGCTTGTCGTAGTACTTCTATGACTGGCCACGCAATAAAAGTCCCCGACCCTACGTCTTGTTAGGGTAGTCATGTCCTGTCTGTAAGTGTACCATCCTGACGGAAATTTCTTAACTGACTCACCATTTTTGCGCCCTTTTTTCTGCGATCCTACAACTTTCAAAAACGACCCTAGAGTCATAGGGTCAGGGTCGGCTCTAGTGGAACAAGGCCATAAGGCTGCCACGGGTTGTAATATCTGCACTCAAGTGCTAGTTTACTTTAACTTTACTCTTCACTGAGTACCCTTTTTAGCAATGAAAGTCACCAAATGTGCCATTTTTTCTTTAATAAGTTACATAAGTTGACCGAATTTTTTTCCTGTTAAATTTATGTGAATATAGCAAAGACTGCCAAAATGCTTTTTCTAAATCCTGCATTACAAGTATTCCAGTGTTCTAGTTATCAAGAGTACTTGACCAGTAAACGCTGTCAACCATACAAATCAAATATGTTTATCCTGCTATGTTCAGAACCAGAAATGAAATAGAAAAACCATTTTAGTGGTGCATCTTTTAAAATTTTATTGTGACACAATACATTAAATTACACCCGAGAGTTTAATGGATAGACTTTCTACTCAGTGATTCTGACCATATATAGAAGCCCTGTTTACACATTTCCAAAGAAATCCTTTTTCGTTTATTTTGACTAAAATGATAATAAAATCTCAAATTACATACCGATAATACGGAAATGAAAAGTTTTGATGTTAAACATCTTTAAAATTATAGATAAAATAGGGGGTGTAATTTAGATAGGTTAATAGCCTCCCAAGTGTCTAATATTTGAAAATAATAGACAGGTGACTTGATCCCTTTGGGACCTTGTCAACATTACATTATTTGCAAATATTGGACACTTACTTGGCCATTAGCCTATATGTACAATCTGAGTCGGCAGAATGAGGGTTGTGTTTTGACATCTCAAGCAGGGGAGTAGCTAGGATTCTAATTTGTTACTCCCTGATTTTTTTCAAAATGTTGTGGCTTTATGTGATATTTGATCAGGAGTAGGGGACAGTATATCTCATTAATGATTCTACTACCAAAATGGTACACCCAGATGTACTGGCAAATACATAAGCTACACCTGCGTCCAGTGACAATATTTTAAAAGATGCACTAAGACAATTGTTTAACTTTTCTTATTATTATTATTATTATGTATTTATACTCAGCACAATATCTCCATATACTACAGAACTCAAAGCGCTATTTAACCAATCCGACTGTACAGGTACAGTACCCAACTCACAAGTAACTGACATTCTCCTAACTGGAAGACAGAGGCTCAAGGATGACCATTTATCAACATCCTTGAGATTCTTTAACCTGCCACTGGGGACAGGAACCAAAGACAGAGGACCGCCATTTTTAAGTGGTCATCCGAGCCACTATGTATCTACCTGTACCTGGGATTGAACCCACGTCCTCTGAGTTCCTAGACAAGTGTGTTACCCGCTAGGCCACAGTGGCTTAGCTACCACCTTGCCTTCATTGGCAAGTAAAATGAGCCAATATTAAGCATAATAAATGTACTTGTATGGTACATTCTGCTGTGAACATATCATTAATGCGGGACACCGTTGAATATAACCACTTGAAATTTTAACCTTTTTGATTTCCCAGCCATGGATTTTAATGCAACAAAAAGCTCTTTAGCAGTGCCCATCTAATGCTAGTGCTTTTAGGTCAAAATGTTTTTAGAAACAGTTATGAAAATCACCAGTGTTCAAGCTAAATGTATCCACAGTATGAGGGGGATGCTACTAGATATAAAAATAAATATACATAACTCAAGTTTTGGGCAGCTAATGGTCTCTCCATCATGAGTCTTGATAATGTTATTAGAGAGGTTTAGTACAACGTTTACAAGGCACGCAACGTTAAATAATTTCCTTAAGAGATACGTTAGGTTTGAAGTGGATGTGTTTGTAAACTAAAGGTTTAGCAATACGTCCATATGAAAGAGTGCAGGTCAACGTAGTTTCTTTGATGTGATAAAAAAGAACCATCATTTGTAAACAGACCTCTGGTATTCATATGGGAAAATATAGTGAACTGAAAACTGACCAAAACGTGGTGTACATATTTATTTGCCTATGGGGTTGAGAAATATTTATTTGTAGTGTGGAGTTTTTAAATAAAATAGATAGGGGTGAGTGAACGTAAATAAACCAGCCTTTACGTATAAAACCTAACGTAATTGACCCCCCAAACCTTAAAAGTCATCTGATACACATCTAATGCTGACGTAAATACGTTTGCGTTTAAGGTTTGGTGGCCAAAACGTAACACTAAACCTCTCTATTATCTCCCCCCCCTCATCTTCACGTCTGTATAACTTAAAAACTATGCATCAGACTAAGGTCATATTTTCACTCAAGGTGATGTCTACCCCTGACTAGGTCCTCCTCAGATATTATCCAGATCTACATTGGGGACTACAGAAATATTTTAGGGAATTTTCAATTGGATAACAAACTCAGCAACAAACAAACAAGAGCACACAGAGTGGAGAGCCAATTGTAGACTTTGCAAAATCTTTGCACAGAGCACTGAATGAATCTCATTTCACCCATGCTTACATTATTGTTTATTTGCACTACCATGGATGATTTTGGTAGAAAATCGCTCCGGAATCAAGGCTACCAATGCAATCATGCCCCTCCCCCCCCCCCCCCAGTTTTTGAGTTATGGTGCAAATAAACAAACAATCAAACAGCCGGAGTAACATACTTTGCAACAATTTTACAAAGTAATGAATAAATGGCAAAGGTAAAAACAGACTGCACTAAAACCTTTACAGCTGACTAGTTGCATATACCCAACACCAGAAAAAGTAAATAATGAGGGAAAAAATGCTTGCTACAGATTACAGAATCCAGTCTTTGTCAAAAACCAGAGGAAAAAACTGTCCTTCCATTTTCTGACCCTGTAATATAAAATGAAGAAAAACGCAAAAAT
Organism: Sabellastarte sp. h YS-2021; assembly: GCA_964017235.1. Taxonomy (NCBI): domain Eukaryota; kingdom Metazoa; phylum Annelida; class Polychaeta; order Sabellida; family Sabellidae; genus Sabellastarte; species Sabellastarte sp. h YS-2021. The sequence goes on along the minus strand of OZ024932.1, from coordinate 11,631,295 downwards.
ATTAATGGAGATATAAAGAGATTTAATTTGACTGAGCTGTACATAAAACTGTTAATACTAGTATTAGCTATGCTTGTGTACAATATTTTGTATGTCGAAATAAGCTGAACCTTCAAGAGCCACAGGATTTGGCTTAAAAAACAAGAATTTATACAAATAAAAATGATTGGATTTTCTGATGCTAGTATTTCAAAACAGGGCCCATGTTAATTGTCATTCTAATTCTTAGAAATATTCTTATTCTTGGAATTTTCCATGAAAACAAAATATTTTTTTTTAAAAATTATCAGAATAAGAAAACAATTTAAGAATAAGAGATATTTCAAAGAATAAGAATTCTTAAATTCATGGGCATTTTTCACAATTTCAAAGGTAATATTGACAAACTGATTGCAATAAAAACAGATAGCAAGAACCAGTTTCCAAAAAAAACACATATTTTACACCAAAAGTATAAAATATTGCATTGAAAGGCTAAATAATGTGTACTTTTACTACATTTTGTCAATAACCAGTGCATTTATATCCATAACTTCAAATTTTCATCAAAAATAAACCACATTGTAGTTGTGATTATGCATCATGTACATCTGTAGAACATTTTACAGTTAGATGTATACTAATTCAAACAAATCTGACTTTTGTTGAAATTTTGTTTATGGGACCTGGGGCCAGTTTCATGAAGCCTCCTTTGGAAAGGGCCTCCTTTAGTACAGGAAGGTATTTTTTTTTCCTTTAGGAAGGCCACCTTAAAATCCAGTTTCACAAAGCCTCCTTTAACTCTCCTTACCAAAGGTCTTCCTTGAAACTTAAGGAGAGTGCAAATGTTCTTATTAGACATTCCTTGAAGGACACATCATTAAATTTAAGGTAAGCCCTTAGCTTCCTTGAAATTTAAAGAAAGGAGTTTTCAAGATCTCCTTTAAGGAAGGAGGCTTTGTGAAACTGACATTTTTAAAGGAGGGAAAAATTCAAGGAAATCCTGGAATTTAAGCTGACCTTTATCTTAGGGAGGCTTCGTGAAACTGGCCCCTGACTTCCAAGATTCGTTTTGATCGTAATACTAAGATTTGCTTAGAAAAAAATCAACCATAGCACATCTAGCCTGGCTTTGAGCTGGTAATCACGTGTTTCTGTGAGATTAGTTATTCCCAAAATGTCACAAAATGACGTGATCATGACAATAACTGAATGATCACTACGTCACCTGACAGCGGTTACAGAAAAAATAACAAATAGCAAAAAATAGACAGCAGTCCAAATATGCCAAAAATGCATAAGTAATAGTTGTATCTAGCTATTTTCTGTTGCATGCAAAATGAGGTTGAAGTTGGGTCTGTTTTCTATCATTATTGAGAAACTTGTGACTTCATTAGTGGAAGGCAGATATGCCTCGCCCACTCCTTCCCCATTTATGACATGTAACTGATACAAAATGAGCATTATAGAGCTCTGGTACAGCTACTAAGATATCTGTGACTTTCAAATGTAGAAAAGCTAATAAATTTCAAAATTCTGGCCAAAGTAAACAAAATTTACTGACTGCCAAGCTTTAGGAAATGCCATTTATCTGTGTGCCAATACATCAGTGAAATTTGGCAAAAATTGTTAAGCATCAAAATGTTTTATTTCATATTTATTGCACATATTTTGTACATTAAATGGTTTGTCTATAAAGACGCTTTCTTTTGTCATATCCAAAGCCTTAATGGAAAACTATTTAGTTAAATGTCCACTCTATAATATCCTCACATATATCACCTTTGTTAACACCTGGGCTTCCTCGGGATTCCCCTTCAGCTCAGCTGGTTGAAAAGTTAAATTTTGTGTTTATTTCTGTGTGTCAACCAAGGCCACTGGGATTAAGTCCCAGCAGAGGCAATCAATAAAGGCTTTACAGTATAACTGTGACAAAAATATAAGCTCTCGACCTTCATAAGTGTAAATCTTACGACCAAGAAGGTAATGATCTGCTCCTTAAGAAGGAAAATTCATGACAGTGTAACAAGGACATCAACCTCGTCTATTGGTTCTTCTCACCTTCTTGATGTAACTGTTTTGGAACATGACGTCATCCTTCCCACCTCCATCAAGGGGTTTGACCAGCATATAGCCATCAGAATCTGAGTACACACCATCGGCAAAGTAGTTCAGCACAGCTGACCGTCTGGGGCTATCTGACCTACATTTCCAAGCAAGAGTATAATATAGTTAACAAGTATATTTTTGTGGTCATTGGTTCTGTGTTGGACTTGAGAGCTGATGGCCTCGGGTTCAATTCTTCCCTGGATCATGGCGACTGTACCCTTGGACAAATAGCTTTACATGGCTCTCATGTGGCTCAGTTGGTGGGGTGTTAGACTCATAATCAAAGGGTCGTGGGTTTGATCCCCACTGATGGCAACTTTTTCATGTGGGATAACATCCTTGTTCAAGATGTTAAAATGGACTGTGGCTCTCCACCCAGGGGAAAATATGGTTACCCAGCTTTAAGGGATACTGGCTTCTGCGCCTTGCATGGCAGCAATAGGTAAGGTTACCAAGGCTAGCTATCCTTGCTGGGGTAATACTGTGTAAAGCGCTTTGAACTAATAATAGAGAAAGCGCTATATAAGAGCCCAGTATTATTATGAAATTATTATTATTATTACATATGTATGCTTGTTTACCCTGAAGTACAAACTAGCATCAAAAACTTGTTGGAGAAAAGAAAACCTGCAACATTCTGGTATTCTGTTCCAGGGAGTAGACTCTAAGTTGCTTAATACCACAAAAACCAGAAATAACCATTGGCCATATGTACCACTACACTCAAAAAATGACTTCACCTTTTTATATTCTACCTGTATCCCAATGATTCATGCTGACCTCACAAGCTTTATATGAAAATAAAATATTCAACTCATCAGGGATCATTTATTATTCGACATGTTTAGTATTTTAGTAGTATACATTAGGTTTAATACGTTGGGATTTGTATTTGGGTAGGACATGCATGACACAGAACTGAACCTTTTTTAAAAGTGAAAAGTGTCTCACATGCTGTAAAATGATCAACTAAAATGTACACATTGGAGGGGTTAAGAGTAGTGGGTAAATCATTTGGCTGTGTTCGATATCGATACTGAATGTAGAAATATTTCAATATCGGCCGATTTTGGGGGGAGGGGGGGGGGGGGTTATATTGTCAACCACTAGACCGAATCCGGGGTACCAAAAACGTTTTTGTTCTAGCTGGCATTTACCCAACAAAAACAGGAAGTGAAATGTACCAAAACAAAACACGGCAGTTTTCATCAAAAATACATTGAAAAACTACAAAAATTCAAGATGAAAGTGGAAAATTTCTTCAGATTTAGGCTTATTTCAAATATTTGCAGTGTAAGTTGACAGATTTACTTAAAATGGCGATATGTTATATATCTTTAGCCATCGATATCGGCAACCCTGTTCTAAAACAATAAATATCGCCAATATCGATAAACAATGTACCCACTAGAGAAGAGAGGAAGAGTATCACTTTATGGGCCAGCTCGTTTTTCAATGTGTACTGCCCACATACAAGATCTATTTGTGGAACAATAATGACAAGATTGTGAACCAAAATTAGAATACATATTGATACGACTGCATGGAACACTGTGAACACGCCTTAAGTTCTAGCATGAGCAACAATACCCTTCAGATTGAGATATGAGAGAATGGGCAGCAACAATCGTCCCAGTTGGTAGCATATAATCAGGCCAAACAATGTTTGGGCAAACATACATGAAACCAGAAGCTTGTTCAGAAGAATATCAACTACACTGGTGGCAAGTAACCATGAAAAGAAAAATAAATCTGAATTCAAATCTTCAAATACCTTTATATGAGAAGCAACAATCTTCTGAATTGATCTCTCCAAAGAAAGACCATAATCGTGCTAATAATTAATCTTATTCAGATGACAATCTTCACATGCCACATGAGCATTTGCACAGTAAATTTATTAAAATGTGTGAACATATCTTTGATAAAAAAAAATTTGGGGGGGCAAATCTTTGCTTCAATCAGAATGTTTGAAAGGGCTTATAACTATTTACTGATTCAGTGTAGTTAGATCTACTCAAAACATGTGCCACATATCTGCAATAAAACTGTCTTTCTTAAGATCTTTGCTTGATGGAGAAAATCTTTACCTGTTGCCATAGGAACCATGTACGGTGAGTGAGCAGTGGAAGCTGGCTTCTCCTTTCTTGAGAAGAGACGGAACAGGCTTGAACTGGGCTCGCTCTTCATCAGTGAGAATTGTCTGTAAAATGTTACGTTTCCTTATTTGGATGAAATTGCAGGAGATAATATATATTCAGTACAACATCACCTGGTGCTCAGGACTTATTTTCTCATGTTCACCAGATGATGGTCCGATTGGTACAAATAGGTGATGATAATCACATTTATTGGTTTTCACCACTTATCTTGTGCTGATCACCAAGGGACCTGGTACATTATAAAAAAAAATACGTGTTGATCACAATATCATCTGCTGATGCAAAAATTGTTCAAAATATATACATTAATGTCCAAACAGGGGCTTCAAATATGTCAGTTCAGTTAACACTTGAACCTATCAACTGAGCCAGTTACAATGCAAGTAATGGCAGTTTATGTAAAGACTTTTGTGTAATCTACCTAAGTAATGAATGAAGAACAAACTCTGAACAAATGCCGAGATAATTTAAATGCAAAAGCACCATAATTGCACTGAAAAACATTATAATTCTAGGTTCTTCCTAAAAGTCGGACAAAAGCAGCGATTCATCGCCGCTTGGACTAATATCGGCGACGTTACTTTTAATTGAGAAGAAGTGAGGAGGGGTAGATGGCCAGCGGCGATAGCGGCGACAGTCCAAGTAAAGCGGCGACAGCGGCGATGGGGAGGGGATGTAAGGGTTGTTGGCCTGAACTTTTATAGCACTTAATCTGTATCTTGAAGACAGACTCTAAGGCGCATAATCCAGATCTTAAAACATAAGTGAAAAACCCTGGCACATAAGAAGCAGTTGGCAACATGAACAGAATGCTCAATAAAAAAATTTATAATCTAGGGTGGGTTTGGTTTTGCAAAGAGAAAAGATTTTAAACTTCTGTTAGAGGGAGAAATCAAAGGTGGCACACATTAATACAGTTAAACTCCAAAAAAATTGGCCAATACCAGAAAATATTGGAGAGCGAAGCCCGATATGGCCGAGATTTTCAATATTTTCTGGTATTGGTCACTTTTGAGGAGTTTGGCTGTTGTAAACCCCACTCTATATCCTGTTTGATGCCTGGTCCCAAGATATATGATACTCTGTCCCAACATTTTGAAATTTCTCTTTTTACAGGAATAAATTAATCCCCCAAAAATGGTCATTGAGAGAAAGTGTCCAGTACTGATTAGTATTGGACATATCAGTCAATAGTGAAAACCTGCAAGTGGGGTTTACATGGTTGTATGGTTCTTTGTCTGGTCAGTATGGTTGATTCTTTTGAATTCAGTCAGGCCAAATGTAGCAAGGGTGAACATCACCTTAAAAGTTCCCAAAATATGGTTCTGAATCATTATTGTAAGATGTATATTTTGAATACCATGGTTAATGGATTAACCATTGTTCACTGTCTATTCCTTAAGCCATAGCATCACCAAATGCTTTTCTTATTATTTCATTTAAGATATGTCATAATGCCAATAATCCACGCAAATTACCCAATTTATATAATTCAAAAAACATTCTACAGCTTGCATAAAAGAAAACTTCATATTAAAGATTTAGTATATAGATTTGACTGATATGGGGGTTAATCTTGCATTCAACACATTGTACAGATAATAATATCATTGGTATCCTAGTTGGTCGAGATTTTGCATGGAAAGCATCTGCAAGCATATGCCAGCTCTGGCACTTTGGCTTAGGCAAGCAATGGCATCCAGGTAAATGAAAAGTGAGGAAAAGTGAGCTACCCACTAAACAATTAAAATCTAGTGTTTTGTGACAGAATTCTGTGTACATCCTTTGAACTTTAAACACCTCCAAATACCTCTATTAACTTTAACATTAACTTTAACATAACTTTAAAACCACTATGCGACAAACCAAAGCCATACCAATGCTTATGTTTTTCACCCCAGTATACAAAATTAACACCTACACTCCTGTCTCAGCCTGGTAACTATTCCCATACACCTGTAGCTTTCTACAGTTTCAGGTCTGGATGTAACATAACTTTCAAAACTGTTAATATACATTTCTGTATGTAATTGACAAAATTAACTAGATTTAAGTTTTAACATTCTTGCCCTTTTAGAAAAAAATAATAAACCACTTGGTCAGTTAAAACTCACTATTGATTTAACCTACATTGAAATACGGACTGGCAGCTCTTGCTAATTTAAACTACAACCAAAAACCCAACACTACAACCAAATACACAATACCCATATAACACACTTGCTTACCTTTATACCTTCCATGTCTTTGAAGTTAAAGTCCAAAACAGGTAAGGGATTTCCATTGCGTAGCCACCTATGTAATATAGTTAACCTTGCTTAAGTTATTTTGGTAATTTTATAATCCTACAGTCTTTCATAACCCTACAAGGGTTGTCCTTTTTGTCTTATTGTACTTTCTAAATCTTCTAAGTACTTAGTTCCCTTTCAACTAAAATTAATTTTACTGTACATCACTGCTGCTAGTGGGCAAATAGTTTGACAGTGCGGACATCAATATTGAAAATGAAGGTATTTCAGTATTGGTTGATATCAAGGGAGAACATTACTGCCTCCTAAACATTCCAATTCCTGGATCCCTGAAAAAGTTGGGTTCAAGTATATATCCTATGGAAAGGTCCCATTGCCAACATCAATAAACAATTTACCCTCTAGCTGATGTTTTCTTCAATAATTTATGAACTACATTTTGTTCAAAATGTTTGTGAAAAATGTGCATATCATTAACTATGTGGTACCTGCTATGCAAATGTCAAGATGTTTTCTTAAGCATCATATCTCAATGAAGAATGAGTGATTTTAAATGTCATTTTAACCCTTCAACTTAGGTTTTAAGTGGGAAGACTGGAACGTGTTTGCTAACTTCAAGTGGTTAACGGTGTAGAATCTCATCTGGCTTGGCATCAGTTAACTTGGCACATACCTCAATTTCGCAGAAAACAAAAGTACAATATTACATAATTAATGATTGTAAATTCGACAACTGTCATCAGCAACACTCGTATATTTCTGGGAATATACCATTCCATATAAGATGGAGGGGAAGACAGACAAACTGTCGAGCAAATTCCAATTAGTCTTATGCCAACGTAGGGTGCGTATTTCAGGCAGAAATTACATTATTGCCCTTTAGAAAGTGATGTAAAATTTCTGGGCATAAAGTCTATTTATAAACCTGCACTTGTGTTACAGGATATTTTAAACAATAGATATCACCATTATTCCATGTAAAATAAACCTCGTTAAGGTGGTGGGAGTAGTTTTAGACACTGCTGTCCTCTATATTTTACAACTGACCTTAGTGATATGACTCTATAATCTGTGTTAACAGTCACATTTTATCCCAAATCTATCAGGCAATTTTGGTCCATTCATTTTCTATGCATGTTCTACACATTGGGTGTTCCGTACTTTCAATCACCAACTGATTGGCTTCGTATTTCAGCAGTTGGAAAATAAAATTGGAATGAAAACAATTTTTGTCTTTTAAGGGACAGTAATTGAGTTTTTTGCATGTAATTTTCACCCAAAATCCTTTCATTGATAAAAATCACTTTCCTTACATTATACGTATGATCTATACAAACCTTTGTGACTTCCTTTAACTGAACAAAATTAGCACCTCACAATTTATTATCCACCGTGCACTGTATGTGACCCGTATAGGGGGGATATACGGAGTGAGATATATTTTTCTTGTATAAACAGGCGCCTCTGTACCATGGATAATTTGTGTCAATAGCTTCCAGTTTCTCATTAATATCTCAGAAACTATGTAAGCTACAAATATACATTATTATATATATCATTAGAAAGGTCTTTTAATGCCGCTTCTGCTCATTTTTGTTTCATAAATATCCATAAAGAAATGGCCGACAAATCGCAAGTTATACACTGAGATTTTTATATCCACTGATGCCCCTGTATACATGACATTTTTTTTCACATTCTCCCTTTAAATATGAATTTATTTAATTCAAAAATCATACAAAATGGTGGATAATAAAAGTAAAACATTCCTCATTCGACATACACAGAACCAATATATCATTCATGAAGATTAACAACATAATACTCATACTACACACACATATAATATTGTTATCTTCATTTGTGATATATGTTTTGGTATATGTCATTCAGGAAGTTTTCCTATTGTATCTGATCTTTACAAACCTATGAGAACCAGGTACGTAGAGAAGTGTGCCATTTTCTTCAGTTTGGTCATCTAAGGCAATGTGACACTGCAAAAAAACAGTTCCACAATGTACAAAGGACAAAGGTCAAAGTTGGGGTTTCACATCTCATTAACAGTTAAGATCATTTAATACTACAATACTACATTCACATCAAACATTTCCAACAAGTATAATGGGTCAATGGTCAAATTTAGGGTCTTACATCCCTATATCCACATTTTAGTTTGTATATTTAATTAGTGTTTTACGTCAAGCCTAGTATTTTATGGTTTATATTGTGACGGGTAGTTGGAAGGGCAGTGGAAACCAGTATATACAGTTTGTCAAGGTTCTGTAATGTAAACTGCTGGCCAATGGCAAACAACTATCAGCTTTCTTGAGGTCTTATGTTTTGTAGTATGACATGCCCAAACACATTCAATGTCCACTCAAGGATGTGTTTTCTGAAAATCAGGGAAATATAGACTGAGAAATATTTCTTTCATTCCCCTGCACCACTCATTATGGATCATTAGCAATTACAAATTTGTCAACAAGGGTTGGTATTTTTGTTACTCTTTCTTAAATATACTACCTATAAATATGATGTCGATGTTGATATCAATAGAAACGTATTTTACAGAGCTTCAGCTCTTTTTCAGTGGATTAATATCTCTGTAAAAATAAATCTTTTTCACAGTCAAAGTTGGGGTTTTTATGTCCCATTCAATATCCAAGTTCACAGTGGGACAGGTCCTCAGCATTGCCATTAGCGTGAGTCAAACCCACGCAGAGGTGACCATATGTGATAAGATGCCAGACTTGCTTACCATTAGGCCACTGAGGATATCTAGATGATTCTTTTTCATGGAATTGAAGGAAATCTATTGAAACAATTGACTAAAAGTTATTTTTCAAAAATCCTTGGTAAAATTGTAAATATTGACAACAAGGAACCCAATGTTGCCCCTATAGTACTTACAGTGAAGTGCATGCAAGGTTTCGTTCTGGTCCAATAGGAATAATCTTGATGCCTGAAATTATCAAAATACAAAATACATTGTTATAAAAAAATTAAATCAACAACATAGACATTTTATATACCAATACAAACACCTCTTCTTTATTTATAACGTAACAAAGTTACTCTATAGACTTGCATTAAATTGATTTTTAAATACACCCTAGGAAGATAAATGTCTAATATTATTATTTGAATGCTGGAAAATAACATGTTTTCTCCAGCAGCCCTTACTATAGATAGGTTTTGCTAATTTCACATAAACAAGTGCCAACTTTTCACAAATATTTGAATAGCTATTTAATCTACAACTATGCTACGTATATATACATACCATTGAGAAAGTATTTTTACAGAGTTTCTGCACTTTTTGTTGCATCAAAATCAACACAAAAAGGACTGAAAAAGATTTTACATTCCCTGTTGCTTTTTACATTCCTTACAGCTGACTTTCTGCATTCTTAAGGTCATTATGGACTTCTTTTACCTTGTATTCAAACAAAATGGTGGATAACAAATGTAAAATAACCCTTGTAAAATAATGTTTTAAATTTTTAAAGGAGAAAAAACGGCTAGCAACCATTTTTTTCTTTATTTCTGTTAACATTTGGAAATCTATGTCACTCAGGTAATGTTTCTGTTATATATAACCTATGGAGTACATGATACAATTAGCAGAATCTCACTATGTTACAGACTAGAGAATTTTTCTGCATCTATACATACCAGGCCACCACTCCGCCATGTTTGGCAGGCTTTGCAAAGGCTTGGTCATGCCAATATCTGACTGATTTGGTTGAACCCTCGCATAGAAGCTGTGAACAGGGAACCTGTCAGAATATACAGCAACTAGGAAGTACTCGTAGAGCGCAGACCTCCACTAAGGGGTGCTTTCAAAAACTCTAGAATTTAGTATCCAGAATATGATCTAGATTTTTCTCCAAAATGTCATCACTTCTCTTTCCATGCTCAGGCCCCACCCACATAAACAAATTCATGAAGATCTATTCATTACTTTTGGAGTAATGTCAAAGATAGAGTAATTGAAAGAAATACATTGAAAATGGGACCCATGAAAAGTTTGGGATATTTTTGTATCCGGATATATGACCCGGAACTTTTATCCAAAATTTAGTCATTACACCTCAGTCAGGCCCCACCCACATACACATTACAGAGAGGCCAGTTCATTACTTTTGGGGTCATCACCAACACAGAAAAGTCAACAGACAGACGAACTAACCTACAAACATAACTTCCTGGTGAAGGTAATAAGAAGACATACTGAATACTGCACTGTTGAACACTTTTAAAAGGAATCTGATACTACAATGTCAACTTTAAATAGGGATTATGACCTTGTCAAATTCTGAAGTGATCAAAATCATTGCTATAAGCTCAATTTCATTTGTAACAAGCATATTAAGAGACTTGGTGGTCCCCCCTGCTTTGGGATAAATTTGAACCATTCGAAGCACAAACATGGTTCAAATAAATTCAAACCATAACAACCATTCTGATAACATTATGCCCAAAACCTAACTAACTAAAAACATTTTTTCCACCGAATTGGGTATAACTTCCTCAAAACTTAATGATGTAAAAGGGAAGGCACTAATATAATAACTTACTACAACTTTTGGATGGTAGATGAGGTCATGGAACAGCTTGGTCATTCGCCAGTGTCCGAGGCAATGCATTAAGACGTTGTCAGGCTCACCACTTTGGTTGCTATGGTACTCGTACAGTAGTTCATGACTAGGATGCTTCTCTTTTTCGCCCTGTGAAAACAAAATGCTCAAGTTATCCTCTGCTGTTTTGACTGAAAATCAAAAGGGGAAATACTTCCTTCCAGGAGGAAAATCCTATGGGATTTCACTTTTGGCGTATTTAGAGGGGTTATCTACAATCAATGAACCCACTCAACTGCTGAGGTATTGCACACCGTCTGTGTGTCAGTGAAACCTTTTATAAATCAGTGATTTCTCAAGGGGGGATGTCCTGAGATAGGGGGTTTAATAAAGAAAGAGGACATCATATACATACATGGCTTCATTTGTTTATGAATACTTTAAAATTTTGAAGTTTGGCATTATTATTGTGATATGTACATTAATTATGTGGCACTTGCTATGTATATGTAATGGTGTATACTTCATCATGGAAACTGTTCCATGATATAATGACCAAAAATGGAATAAATCAATCGATTCTGGCAGGTTATTGGTTGGACAAAATGGACGATTAATTGACTATGGAAATTTTGGGCGATTCCCAGCACTAGTGTTGTCGATGTCTCTGTGTCATGAGCATTTTAGTGAAATACTGTGATCAGATTTTAGAACTTCTATCTCACTTGTCAACACATATAATTGAAGAAAAAATTTAAAATATTGGAAAGATATCATAAAACTGAAGCAATTGCTTTTATCCAATAATTTTATACATTTACAGCAGTTCACAGCTATTTTGTTGAGCAGATCTGGTATGTTTTGGTAAGGAAAGCCTAATATATTGGAAACACGTCCTATTTCTGAAGAAATTACATACTTTTATCCCATGTTATTGTACATGGACAGCATTTAACAGCGATTTTGTTAAGCAGAACCGGCCTGTTTTGGTGAATAAGTTATGGCATTTTCCAAGATCAATCTCACTTATCAGCACATATAATGGAAGGAATACATAAAATATTGGAAACAAGCCACAAATTTAAGGAAATTACACACATAATTTACGCATTTGGGGACTTTTATTGCAATTTCGCTGAGAAGAAACACCAAGGTTTGATTTTTTACTCCACTGTTGGTCATTATGTCTTGCAACACTTTCAATGATGAAGTATAGGTCAATCTGGAATCATTTAGAATCTATCAAAAATACACACTTTCTGTAAATATGGCGGCAGACATAAACAAACGAGAAATATATGACGAATCTGTCAATTTATTAAGCAAAAGCACCTAAAATATATTAAATATGCGGATATTGAGATAAATTAGCAAAGGAAGCTAAGCTTTAAGCTGAATAATCGATCATTAGAAAACATCAGTGACCGACCCCAATTGAACACTGTCACCGACGATTAATCGAGTGCACATCTAATCGTCCACCCACTAGACAACACCCAACCATCCATAATTTATTAAACTTACACTGGCTAGACTTATATAGTGTATACGTCATGGTAGAAAGTCCAATCTGGTAGAATTTAGTGTTATGATTGAAAGTAAATATGGAAACCGGGTCCCAAAAACAAAAATTCGGTGGAAACCGGATTCGTTCAAATTAGTATACACCAAACTGTAGTCACACTGTAAAATCTTCTGCACGCGTACATGAACAATTACTTCAACTAAAATGTGGTTTAGTTTTTTGAGACTAATCTGACATTTTGGATATTATTTCACTGTATATTGGCAAAATATTACACAAGTAAATGTTTTTAAGCGTTTTTGTGCAATATTTTATACGTTTGAGGTGTTAATATGTGACATTTCAGGAACCGGTTCTTGGACTTTGTTACCGGATTTTGTTAACATTTATATGAATCGAATAGAAACCAACTATCCGGTTTGAGGTCTTTACCACTAGTAGAATTTGAAATTCTACCGGTAGAAAGTCCAATATACATGCAACGTACTGTTAAGTGTTTGTAATCCTCGAGGAGTAAATCACATTGTTCCTTGGAGAGAACTGGAATGTTCAGCAAAAACCCATCCTTCCAAAACTTTGTCACCTGCTCATCACTGAGTTTACACTTGGACCAAGTCTTTCTGTCCTGAAAAGTTACAAAATATCACACATACATTGGAAAATGGAAGTTAAGAAACTATTAAGAAACTAAATACTTGTAGTTATATTGGGCAAATCAAATCTAAAAGGTTATATATTTATTACAAGACTTTGACAGACCTTACCAACAATGTACGCAATGCAACATCATTGTCTCATTCAGGAAATAGCTCAAAACTTACCAATCTGTAAAAGCCTATCACCCCATAGCAACTCCGACATCCCCGAGTCTTCGTGGGTAAGACCTGGTTATGTCAGCAGACTGACAACTATTCAATATGTTTGTGCATAGTTGTACCTTAGAGTCTATTATTGATGAAGATTAAGCATTACAAATGTTCATATTAGATTAGATTTAACCCTTTACATACCTCTACCCTGTAGAGTCAACTTGTAACATGCTAGTCTCTCATATATACCCCTGTTTAATCTATATCAGTTTAACTCAGAACTTCTTTGATTGTACATCATCTTGTCAGTGGAACCACATATTTTACCTAAGCCAAGGAGCCATTACTTTCACAACCATTTGTCTGTTTGTCAGTTTCTTTATTAGCATGGATTATGCAAGTACAATTAGTTGGATCTTCCTATATAAAAATGAAAACATGGGTCTTGGTCCAAGTTAGATCCCATTAAATTCTGAAAGTCATCTGGATCGCCGTCTGGATACAAAATATATAATCCTGATTTTCCCATTTCCTTATTATTATGTGCCTTGGCGGAGGTATGCGCTGTACGAGTGTTATTGTTTTCAATTGTGAAGACAGGAAGCATATTATAACAGGGACTGTATATGTCTGTCGTATATTTCCAACACATTTAACAACTTTTACAAGTATAAGCATTTTTTTCTGACTACTCACCTCCAATATTTTCAGTGATAAACTCATAGCTTTACCCCCTATCTCTTTCCACTGATTTAATTTATCTTTTTGTTCGTACAACCTATCTTGTCAACTATTTTCATGAAACAACCAATCTTCTTGTAAATTTGGAGTATATACAAGGAGTATACAAGAAAGGGCTTAGCCAAGTTCTAGGCTTTTAACATCTGTATCAAAATTTGGTTAAGCCCAAGAACTGGCTGAGACCTTCGATATAAATACATGGTCCCAGATCAAAAAATCTGTTGTGTGATTTTTCAAATATAGCAGAGCTAACAACGAGAACTAGCTCTCATCTTTGGTGGCCCTAGATCAACAAATCTCACTGTGCTTGTGTAACAGTTATTAAGTTGTGAGGGGGCCACGGTGGCAGAGTGGTAACACTCTCGACTCCCACCTCTGAGGCCGGGGTTCGATTCCCGACACGGCCTCAAGTGGGAATTAAAGCTGGTAGTTGCTTGCCGTTGGTCGGCAGTTTACAGTACAGAACCCTAACAAACTGTATGTACTGGTTTCCTCTGCCCTTCCAACTACCCGTCGTGATATGACCTGTACAGTGTTGAAAGCGACGTAAAACCCCAAATACATAAATATTAAGTTGTGATCTTCAAAAGGTGTGCTGACACAGAAATACGGCATGCGTGTATGTGTGAAAGAACCTTTAACCACGGGTGCACTGGTTGATTATAAATAATTTATTCTCCATTATGGACCATTAATCCCAGTCTGACAGAGATTGATAACAATGAAATTATGGTTACTGTATATTAATTTAGTTTTACCTCCTCTGCGTTGAAGAGTTCATTGCCCACTGGTTGGTCCACTGTACTCCAATCAAATACCCCTGGTTTAACTTCTGTTGGTTTGGTTGGCATGGTAACACAGCAGATATATCCTCTAGAAAACAACCATTAATGAACAGTACCTTTCTCTCCGATAATATAATGTATATTAACTTATAAAATGCGCCTGGAACAAAACCTGCACAATACTGAATGTGTATTTGTGTAACTAAACATCTGTTTTGATACTTATGCACAACACTGTACGAGCGCACAGTAGTATAATTGTGTCTGGTTGGTCCGTTTTAGTATTTCCTGCAATACCCCCAGTCCCACCTCCACGACGTGTGGTACTGATCCTTGTCAATCTTAAAAATTAAGTCCCGCAACGAATGATCCTATTATAAAGAGACCACTATGAGTTTCCAGTTAATCTGATATTCCATTAGATTCTTTCACTAATTAAAGATAAATTATACGACCAGAAAAACATGATTTAAGAAGATAATTTGCAACACCAAATCCTAATCACCCTTGAAAAGTAGAAGTGACTAAGTTGGCAGTTCCACTATGCCGAGCGGGTATTAAACCTACCTCCCTTTAAAAAAATAATACCATTTACGATCCATGGGTGAATTTCGAATATAGAAATAGACAACGACGAGTGAGGGGTTATAGGAGATTTTACAATGATGGGCGATATTAGGATCACAAAGACGGAGCCTGAGTCATTCTAATGCGCTCATCATTGTAAAATCTCCTATAACCCAGAGCTTGGAGTTATCTATTTCTTTTCTAACATGACATTTAAAAAAAACTTATAAAAATTAGTTTTGAAGCTATTTTGTACAAAAATATACAAATATTCTATAAAGATTTTTTTATCGAAGGGTGCAGTTGAATTATTGGAAGAGCCACAAAATCAGATAACCCTTTTCTTTGATAAACGTCTTTAAACTTTAGCACATTCATATCAGTATATTCTATTTCCAAATGTAAGAATTCCTGAATATGGTATTTACCATTATTTGTGTATTTAATGAAAAAAATCCAGGCTGTTACTTCAACTTTTCATTTTGTGGAGCAGTATTTGTGAGCGATAAAATAGAAGTCATAAGGTTATGCGGGGTTTTACAGAGCAATTTTTATTAGCCAATCAGAATCGCGGACACAGCCGTGTCATGTTAGAATACGTTTCTGATAGCTTTCTGAGTGATGTGATTGGTTGTCACAAACTTTCTAATTGGTACATGAAAAGTTGCAGATGTTTCCCCCATCCGTCTGGTTCCCAAAAACATCAACCTCCTGATTGGCCTCCTGAATCCACAATGACATAGTTGTAAACCTATTGGGGAGTTCAATCGTAGAAATGGAAAAGTCCCCTAAAACGGATATTCTCACTCATTCACTCATTCATAGGATATTTCATCATATCTCGCAGGGATAAGATTGGTATTACAACTGTAGAGGTGGGTTCAGATACGAAAAGATGTTACGTACTTGACAGATAGGCCATAACACCATTACAACTCACAATGTCAGACGTGAATGACTGGGAAAGAACTGTTCACTCAAAACGAATTTCAAACATGGCTGACACTTAGTATGGATGTCTACGATTGCCATGTTTATACTCCCCAGCTTTATATGTGAAAATATACGTCACACAGCTGTCAAGATTACATTCCCCTGATCCCCAACTGCATTATCAACTTATCAGGGATTGTCCCTGATCATCTTGTGGTTAGAAAGTTTGGCATCTAATCACAGGCAGTCACCTCTGTGTGGGTTCGACTCCCACAACTGGCAATGTTGACGGCCTTTCTACATATGATCTTGACTGTTGAATAGGAGGTAAAAACCCGAACTCAGGGCAGTCTGAATGCCACCTTGTGACACTGGAACTGGAGTTTTAGTGGTGTGAACACAATTATATTAAATGTACAAGAAGAGTACTGAAAGTACCATTGCATAATAAAAGAAAATCAATACAATTTACGTTGTGTTAAACTGTTTTTTAGGATCTCAATACTTATCTCATGCACAATAACTTATCACCGAGCTATTGTCTCACATAAAGAGAATATCTGACTAAATAACATAAAGGTTAAAGCTTTTCAGTCATCACTTATTAATTATGGTTATCTATAAACAGCCATTTTGAAATTAAAACCTGTTTTCAATTTTATATGTATGTCCATAGCCACAATGTTGGTATTTCATGAATTTTCTTATTTGGATCAGGTGTGTTAAAGTAAATATTACATCCTCAATCAAACATATATACTATTTAATTAAATCCAAAACAAATGTAACTTTAATAAGCTATGACAAATCTTGATATTTATGGAATTTAGTAATTGATTTTTACATGGTTAAATACAACATTTAGCACTGCATTTGAAAGTATATATTGTGAACTCCCCTATAGTGGTCACTCTTTAAAATAAGAAGAAGCTCGCCTTCATGCCTGTAACCGATTGCTTGATTGTGTACAACTGGCTAAAATGAAGATTTGTCAAAAGTCAGATTAAATTGACAGATTCTGGCTACTTTATACCTAGTTACACATTCAAGATCTGTCCGGACAGCGGCCCAAAAGTCGTGCCCAAAAGTGTCAAATTGGCGGGAAGCTTCAAATGCATCCCTACCCTCATTTGGGATCAGTCTGTGAGCTACTTGATTGCTCTGATTTCCTCTCCGGACCATCCCTGACCTTACTTGGATTTGGACTTTTATATGACTTTATTCTGATTTTAATGAGGCTAGACAGATCATAGATACAACATGACATCATCATATCCCCAACTCTCCCGATGTTTTGAGGAATCAAACTTTCAGGAGATGGCAAGCTTTTGCCACTCATTTTCATCTTTCAGATCAAAGTCAGGGTCCAAAACGCTGAAACCTATACGATTTTAACATGACGGTTCGTGATATTAAAACGGTTAATCGTATTGGCAATAGGATCTGTCTCGAGTGCCTCTCGACTTTCAGAATTTGATTTATGGAGGTGTACTGGGGCCGTCTTGTAAGTAACTATGAATTTTTCGAGGGTGGGGAGCAATGTTTACAGCCTTGGTAAGGACTGGTTGTAGTTTCCCAACTTGTCACAGTGCATTGGCAAAACATAAAACATATTTGATATTTCACCAACCCTTCACGACTCTTGATCATGGTTCTGCCCACCTGGAAACTGTCTTTATGTCTTGTTGTAGTCACTTCCCGTCTTGTCCTATACCGTAACCATTATGTCTGGAAGCACTTGTCAGTCTGTCGTAGTCCAGTACCCGGACAACAATTCATGACAGGCCGTAGACCCAAACTGACCATACTTGAAAGTAAATAGGCCTGTTGTACATAACCTCAACCTGACTTGGTCACTTCCCGACAAGACAGGAAGTCTCGAAGTCTTTGGTCCCAGAATCAATATTTCACAACAGGATAAGCTGGTAACACAGCAGGACAAGGCATAAAAAGAAAACCGACAAGGGGGTTACAGTATCAGACAAGTCAGGAAGTGTGTCAGACAGGCCGGCTTTATTTTACCGACCCATGGCTTGTCGTTTATGCAAGCTGTGGGTAGAAAAGATGAGTCGTCAACTGACAGATTACAACTGGCAGTGTCAGATAGGCTTCTGTTTTTTTCACAAATTAAACTTAGGATTTAGTGTACAGTTTTAAATTTGACTGACCTGCTTATAGGCACAGACATACGTACAGTGTTTGAGTGGGAGATACAACTTACAGATGAGGAGGCAGGAGAGAGAACAGAGGGAGAGGGAGGAGGCAGAGAAATGACAGGGGGGGGTAGAGGAGGGCAGAAACTCCACAGTCACGGAGGGAGGGGGAGAGGAGGGCAGAAACTCCACAGTCACGGATAGAGGAGGCAGTGGCCAAAAAAGACCAAGAAAGGATACTGACAGTATGGAGATAAGCATCTGTTCTGACACAACACACCAGCCATCCATCTACAGCATAACTATAATGTCCCATGATTCATCAGTCGACCAGCTGGTCATGGATCAATTTGCCCAGATGAAGACTGTGCTCGCATATTTTCTTTGCCTGCAGTTGGAGACTATCTCAGCCTTCTCCAACTACCCGGCATCTGAAGTTGAAACCTTGGAGGAAAAAGACTTTCAGAATTGAGGCAGTTAATCTTTTAAGTAGGATGCAGAGCAAGGCAGAAGAAAGGACCAGTCAGCCACAGCAACCTACAGTTCCAAGGAGCTTGAGTACCACTTCCACACATAGGCCACAGACTTATTAGCAGCAGCCTGTGCCATGGAATACATCTTGTATATCCCTGAAACCCAGATGCCAGCAAGCCAGGTCATACAACCAGCTTAACAGGCCCAAGTGGTGTCCAGAGGACAGTAACAACCCTGACAACAACTTCCTATGTAGTTTGATGACCAACAACCTGAGACTTCAAGACAACTACATTGCACCATCAGCCTGGTCAAGGTCTTCAACCCATCATCGGTAGCCTCTCTTACAGGCAAAGAAAGAGCACATAACATTTCAGAACTTTCTAGCATTTTGGGTTATCTACAATCAGTCATGAGCTACCCACAGATGGATACACCTCAACCAAGTGACTCGCACTAACACGCCGCCTCTCCTCCAACCACCCAGCAGCAAGAGCCTCCTCAGCAGCCAGTCAAGCCTCCACCAGGAGTCATCCGAGCCCAAGCAGCAGCAGCAATTGACTTACTGCACCTACCTACAAAAGCTCCTTTTCAGGGCCACCGCTGTAAAATGTCCTTTTCAGGACAACTGCTGATTTATAGGTCTTTTTCAACACCACCCAAATCTTCCCAAAACAATTAAAAATCTACATGTTTAAAAAATCCCCAAAACAAAAAAAAACCACTATACCGCCCCACACATAACACATGACCCTAAAACACAAGAAACAAAATAAATAAAAACTTGGACCTTACAACAACTTTGACAAAATTTAAGTGGGTTTGAATTTTTAACAAATGGGAAAAAGACTTTGACTTTGCCTAAGTTTTGACAATTTTCAAATGATTTTGACCTTTGGTTTTGACCTTTCACTTTTGACATTTGAGAAACTTTGAAAGTTATAAAAAGATATTGTCACTTCACAAAGTTTCACATCTAGAAATATTTTTAAAACTTTTGTAAGCTTTTTAACTTAAATCCATTTTGAAATATGAACAAAATCTGAAGGTTTATGAATTTGTACATTTACCGTGGGACATTTAACAAAAACTGGTTTGTATAACACTTGTTTTAATAAAAGTTCTTGGAATGATTTGTAGTCCTCAAAGGGACTGATAAAGGCAACCTTCTTAAGTCCCCAGGATAGACCATCTTCAGATTGCAGGTCCTATCCTCCTGTCAAGCCAATGCACCAATGTTATTTAAGTAATCTTTCAGTAGGTCTTTCTGATGTTGTGCCTCCCTTGGAAGATTCCTGTGGTTTTCATCAGGCAGATATACTTCTTGTTTATTTGCTATGGCTGCTATGTCCTCTGCTGGGGTGGGTGTCCTGTCTTTTCCACCTTGATGTGTCTTCAATATGTTGTGCAACACAACACAGGTTAAAACAGTGTCTCTGGCAACGTTTGTCCTTTGCTCCATTGTCCATAGTAGAACCCTCAATCTGCTGACCAGGATTCCAAATGCATTCTCCACAACCCTCTTGCCTCTGGAGATCCTGTTGTTTGTTATTCTCTGTTCCCCTAGGGAAAGAAGGCCTTCTAATTGTATTATTCACTCCCAGATCTCTTTGGCTTCTGCATGGCGATGTCTCCAATCTAGTGCCCCAAGAGTGAGTGTACATCCGGGGCATGACAAAGGGGTTTAGTGACTTTTTTTGTTCTCCTGGGTGGTGGTGGGAGCTATGGTAAAGTTTATGTCTATATAACAGGTGCTTGTTCTGGGTTCAGATGACTCTCTTCTGTACGCAAACCAGACTGAAAATCATAAGATTTAACTCAGTAAAAAACAGCAGGCCCCTAGGCCTCTGTAGAAAGTCTCTCTGGTGTGTAGCTGGCATTTTTGCAGTGATAAATGATTAGTTATAGCAGCCAGAAGGGTTTATATAGTGCTGGTTTGATCCCGACTTGCAATGCTGACTCTGCTCCAATCCTGGTTTTACGTCGCTTTCAAAACTGTACAGGTCATATCACGACCGGTAGTTGGAAGGGCAAAGGAAACCAGTACATACAGTTCGTCAGGTTCTGTGCAGTAAACTGCCAGCAACGGCAAGCAACTACCAGCTTTCCCACTTGAGGCTGTGCCGGGAACCGAACCCCAGCCTCAGAGGTGGGAGGCGAGAGTGTTACTGTTAGGCGCCAACTCGCGGCAGGGAACAATTCGAGTTGTTCCTTGCGCCAACTCGCGGGATTGAGTTGCTGCAAACATCTCGAGATGTACTGCCACATCTCGAGTTGGTGCTGCGCCAACTTTACCCTATAATTCAATCTAATCATACTTTTATAGAACTTAATCTCTGTGGAGAAGAATGTTATGTAGACTATCAAATGTGATGAAGTGCAATGATTATTTTATCATTCTATTCTGATTGATGTTTCTTAATTGCATTTAAGGATTTCTCAGGCTTATTTGACATTGATATTTTATCTAAAAGGAAAGTTAAGGGGCCACTACCATTATTGGCTTGCGCCTTGATTGCCATAAATAGGAAAACTTTTAGGTGACTGCCATAACTGACTTGTCTCTTAATTGCTATTAGAATTAAGATTGTTTTAGTCAAATGATTATCACTGGGGAGAAAGCTGCTGAAACACTAATACTAGTACATGAAATATAATGAATATTTCTTTTGTATTTGTTAAACTCCTGTAAACAATTATATGTTGTTACCTTTACACTGACTCTGAAGTTTATCCAGTTAAATATTATTTAAAAGCAATTTAATTTTACCTTTTCTTTTATGTAAAAGTACATTGTATTCTATACTAGTAAATATCTGTATATCATTTTAGTAAAAGTTAAATTATTTCCTATCTCAATAAAGATGCACACACACTTACAAAATAACTGTTTTAAAGATATCTCCAGATTAACACTAGTTTACAGGTACTCACTTATTGAAAGACAATAAATATTTTCTTTTGTTACAGATTTTTCTATATCTCTTATCGTTTATTTAGAATACATAAGCTTATCCTCTAGAAATATACCAAAATCATGTTTTAAAAATTTTGAAATATAGTTAGTTAAGCAACTAAATTAGGGCTATAGGGCTAGCAAATTAATTACAATTAGAAGTCTGCCTTGCATATTTTAAAACTCCCAGCCAATGTTGGTGTCAATATTTAGCCAATTATAGTAGAGGATTAAGTTGTCCCAGTCACAACTTAAGAAAGAAACCACATTTGGGGTCAATAATTAACCAATCAGAAGCCATGTAGTCACTAACCAGTACCGTATATTAGGGGATTAAGTTGGGGCAGCCACAACTTAAGATAGCGTGCACATCTCGAGATGTTTGCCACAACTCGCCCCCGCGAGTTGGCGCAAGGAACAACTGGAGTTGTTCCCTGCCGCGAGTTAGCGCCCAACATTACTACTCTGCCACCGTGGCCCCTGATACAGCTCACTGAGAAAAACATCCCAACCCCAAGGAAGGTCAGGATCTTGCTTCAGACAAGCTGTTGTGCGTTATGTCCTGTCGTGGAGGTGTAACTGACCCAGATTTGTTTTTCTGGATTTGTGTACTCTGCAAACTGACCCCAGGCATTAAGACATGTACTTGATGTATTATTTGTGAGAAACGTTTACTAACTTCAAGATCTTGTTGTGTATCAATTATTGTTATCTTATTTGCATTGTGTCTGCCTTCTGTATTTTGCTGTGAAAGTAAACAGGTGGTAATTTTGACATGATAATTAATATGGTGCAAAACTGCAATTGGACAGGACTTTATCAGTGTATTAAAGTGGATTTTTTTAGACTGCCGAAGAAACCATAGATTTTACTGTTATATCTTTATTATAGTTTATCCATACTTATTTTATCACATTCAATATAAAAGTACTAAACATTCTCGTGAATTAGCCACATGTACATTGATACTGATCACATACAAATTTCTAAAACATGCCTAACCAGAATATTTCCGTCTAAAACCCCACCATCTGAAAATACCAAATACAGCTCTCCATAACTAACGTCCTTCAACTTCCCCCTCTTTCGACTAAAAAGTCCACAAATCCCATATACTTTTTTATTTAGTCCTTCAGTCGTGATGCACCAACTTTTTTGAAACTCAATTCATATAAGCAAATTCTCTCTGTAATATCATTTAGGAAGCATATTAAGACCATCCTCCTTAACTCACGCCCCCCCCCCCCCCCCCCCCCCCCCCCCCCCCCCCTCACCATCATCTTCCTCACTCACTGAACAAACCTTGATCAGTGACCTACAAAATCCTCTCGTGACTATCACTTCTGTCCAGTTCTTTTGTCAGAATTGATTTAGAATAGACCAACCCCAAGATGTGTATTGGTAAAGCCCTGCTTGGGGACAGACTAATAGTAACACATAATACTATTGGGGTTGTTTCAAGGGAAATCAGTTGCTCCTAACATCCTCTCACATAAATGTGTGGAGTCACTATAAAGCAAGCATTACATTTGAACTGACACCTTCTTCAAAAACCATTGCAAACAGTTGTGGATCCATCCGTCTTCACTAAGTCCCCTATGGTGAAATGCCTTGTCTTTCAAGTTCTCTCACAAGATGGCGGTATTGGCTTCATGTTGATTTCGTCATAAACTAAGGTCGAACCATACACCATATCTGTATGTATGTCCCATTCTGTTTTTCTTTTCTTTTTTTTTCGAAAGTTCAACAGTACCAGCATTTTAATCTCCAAGCAAGAGTAGACAGTCTTAAGAGGAGTATGACCTCTGAAATTAGTGAGGTTAGTGTATCATTATACAAACTGGGGAAGTTAAATGTTTTTCCTCAATTTATATGTTGCATATTAAATGCATATTTCAATATATTGTCCTATTTTTTTATTTTCTAATCTTATTGGCTAATAGTTTAATTATAAATGGTCTTAAGTACCAGTTTATAGGTTTAAATACTTATTATCACAAAGTAAATTGTTCTTTTTAAATAAATTACCAAAACAAATATTAATTCACTTCATTTTAATACTAGTATTTGATACTTTAAATCCGATTCTTCAATATAGAAAATTTTCTACCTTTGTGAAATAGACGTGAAAATTTTTTACATATTTTACAAAATTTATTGAAATTTTCAATCCATGACAACAATGCATTGCAGTACAGACAGACTAGGCCAAGATCATCTTAGGCGACACCAGTCCCTTTTTTGCAGAAGAGGACTGGTGCCCAGTCTAATTCAAGTTTTGGTCATTTCAGCTGATAGCATGTAACCAGTGCCCTGCTGGCTATACATTTACAGAAGACATAAGACATAAGAGTTTATTTATTATAGTGACATGTAACAATTTATATAACAGTAACAACAACAAAAATACATAATGATGAGTTACCCAGCCCACATGGGCTTATATGTCACTTTGAAAATAAAACTGTAAATTAATACTGTGTGGTGAATTTGTAAAACCAGATAAATATTTAATAAAATAAATTACTTTTCCTTAAATTCCATGCTAAAGTTACAAATTTAATTAGGTTACGTATAGGTTGTTTCAACATATAAACAAATTTTTGGTCATCGGATAAATCAATAAAATCATTGGATATATTATAATATGATGAATACAGATTTTCTCGAAGATTTTGGTAATACATAGAAAATGAAAATCGTCTTCAATTGCATTATCACACATTTGGCAAATTCTTTGACAAAGCTCAAGGTTACAAAATCTACCACTTTCCACCCTCAACTGTAAAATTCCACACCGAAATTGGGCAAAAAGAGACCTTTCAGACTTTTGTAAATTCCAAGTGAGATAATTTGCAGGGTCAAGAGATGTTTTGAATTTTTTATATGTTCTTAGCATATATTTACATTAAAGTGATTGATGGACATTTGTCCAGAAAGTCACGTTTTCTTAAAACTCTGTGTCCCATTCATCACTAAGGCCTTTATATCCAACGGCCCCTAGGATGCCTTATATCTTCCAGGATTTGGTGTACCCATAAGGTACCATGTGCATTGGATGATGGGACATGGTATTTAACCATGAATAACAGCAGGACAACAGTAGTAGGAATGTTGGTCAATGAGAGACAACCTTCATTAACCTCAACTTACCTTTGGTAGCCATCGGCCGAACGAGTCACAACCTTATATAAACCGCAGACGTCAGTTACCATATGAAAAATTTATCTGTGGAATGCCATGGTGAAAAATTCAGAGTCGGAAATTTTACCCATTTTATAATTTCAATACAATGCTCAAGGAATGGGACTGTGGGAGACTGTATCACAAGGACAAGGACGTCAAATGGTAGTTGAAAGACGTTGACATTTTGTCTAATGCCTATAACCACCGGTTATATCACCTGTAGTGTGAAAGAATAATAAATAATAATGATAAGACATTAATAATAAGACGTAATTCAAAGAATAATAACTTAATTTTAAAAGTAATTTATAAGTTGTAGTTGATTGTATGACGGATGAAAAAAAACAACAACCTGTATTTGGAGAAAAAGATAAAGCCTTTTGAAGAAGCAAAGAAGAGCATAGGGTTGTTGTTTTAAGTTCTTGACATACTGTATAGGTTGAAATTCCACTAGGTATTAATTTTAGCTATTATAGCAAATGGTTTTGTACACTAAAACATTAATTCCTAGTGAAATTTTGAATCTCTATCAATATCTCAAGTAGAAACTAACCATTAGTGAACATTAATTCTAGTGAATTTTTAAAAATCACGAACTGGTGAAATTTTGTTGTAACTGAAGTTGCTTTTTGTGCAATATTTGTTGTACCCTTTCTCATATTTCAGTTTTCCATTTTGATATACCAGTTAAAAACATTTCTGAAAGATTGCATCATGTATGAGATACATTTCATCTAAATCTCAAAGTTTGACAAATGTGTAAATTCGTGACTTGCATATTATACATTATATTTGCATTCGTTTTTTTTAAATCTAGGCCAAAAGAGCCCGACAGAGAATTTGGGTCAAATTTACATAAATTAACATAATCATAAAAATATAAGCAAATGTCCCACATTTTACCAACGACTGTTGCAATAAGCTTTTTAAAAATGTATTAACACAGAACTTTATGAACACAATACAAAAGGAAAACATAGGACCTTTTAAAAGATATTTCACTTATGTTTATTTTGTTTTATAAGTCTTCACCTCATTATACTGTGGGTCTAGTACATGAATAGTTTATGTAAATAAATTATTTATGCCGGGCTCACACCGAGCTACATTTCTAACCATATATGTGTGAAAAGGGAAAATTGGACCTCCTTCTCCAATTTGCAACTTGATCCATGTCCCTCCCCAAATGGGTGCAAACCCAGTTTTCTCTATGCTAAAAGTCGCCTAAACCATCACCTCCCGCTTCTACATGTCCTTTCTACATGGCCTTTCATACAAATGTAACTGCGCCATTGTATGTAGGTTCCCGTCAAACTTTGATCAAACTGAAAATAATGGTAACCCCAAGGCTCTGTGGAACACTTTCAAGAAAATCTTGCACAAATACTCAACTATCATCTTACCTGATCATATTAGTCCTATCAACTTAACACTTTTGGTCATTTTTAGTGACAAAATTGCGAAAATCAGAGTTGCACTAAAGTCATCAGTGCCTGTTTCCCTCACAAGACTGAATAATAACAGCACCGCCCTGTCCTCTTTTGAGCCCGTATCTGAGGGCGACATCCTCAAAATCCTGAAATCATCCACCACCAAATCATGCGACCTGGACCCAATACCAACCGCACTAGTCAAATAGTGTGCTGACGTTTTGGTCACTCGAATAACCAATATTATAAACTACTCACTCAGAGAAGGGAGCTTCCCAAATTGTTTCAAAACCGCATATGTCTCCATTCCACAGAATCAGCACTTCTGAAAATCCAGAATGAAATTGCTGCTTTGATGGACTCTGGTACGGCTGTTGCACTCACATTGCCGGACCTCTCAGTGGCTTTCGACACTATCGACCATGACATTCTTTTTAATTCCCTTAGGGATGGGTTTCGGGTTGCTGGCACTGTGTTGAGGTGGATCAAATCCTATCTTTCAAACCACAAACAGAAGGTTAAACTAGGTAATAGCTTTTCAGATGCTTTTTCAGTCCCATATGGTGTGCCCCAGGGCTCTGTCCTGGGCCCCCTTCTTTTTACCCTCTATACTACCCCTCTTAGTAATATCATTTCCAATTTCAATGTCACCCACCATCTATATGCCGATGACACCCAAATATATCTAGCACTGGACCATAGGAACTTTGATTCTAGTTTTGCTGAGCTGTCTGAATGTCTTACATGTGTCCAAAACTGGATGGCTGGTGTGAAACTTAAAATCAACCCCGAAAAAACTGAATTTATCATCATTGGTGATAGGCAAGCCAGAGAGTACCTCATCAACAAATTCCCTACTCAACTTCTTGGAAATTCTATCTCCCCTACCGATACAGTCAAGAACCTAGGTGTTACTTTTGACTCCAGAAACACCTTTACTAGCCACATTACCAATATGTGTCACACCTGTTACTACCACCTTAAGGACCTAAGACGCATCCGTACATTCCTCAGAGTGGATACTGCAGCTTTGCTTGCAAACTCAATGATCAGCAGTCGACTTGACTACTGCAATTCCCTACTTTATGGCGTAAAGTAAATACAATGTAGCTAAACTCCAAATATTCAAAATGCCCTTTGTAGAATTGTTTTTAGACTTGATAGAACTAGCCATGTCACTCCCTTTCTTCAAAAACTACACTGGCTGCCTATAACATATCACATTTTGTATAAGTACAATCTAATTACTTTCAAGGCTATCAAATTCTCTCAACCCATATACCTATCATCCTTGATCAAAACCAGTTGTTTAACGCATGGAAATCGTCTTTCTCTTTCCTCAGTATCTCACAAAAAGGCCATTGGTAGGCAAGGTTTTACAATGGCTTCCCCCAGAAAATGGAACAGACTCCCACAATCAGTATGATCACAACAAATAATAACAGGTTTCCGTAGCCAGCTAAAGACCTATTTGTTTAGACTAGCATATCCTCCACCATAGTTCATCTCCCTGGCAGGTGCTAATTTTGAATCTCGACCTGATACATGCCTGAACTTTCCCTTTTTGACCTCAAGCGCATTAGAGAATGTTACATCAATTTTGCGCTATATAAATGTTTCATTCTATTCTACCCGTTCCATTACGTGAAGACTTCTTTGGCTCATGGATCAACATCTCTGCCCCCTTTCAAATGGCACATCACCAGCCGTTTCTCTACGTTTGTGGTATGTTGTCAGACAACTCTTTTTTAAGTTCTTTGCATTTTCACCTCCTTGTCTCACTTTTTCTCCCGTCACTTCACCTGTCTCTCCATTTTTATAATTCGGTGACTATTTGTCTTGTACAATGATGGGAAAAAGACACCATCTTGTGATCCATTGCTTCATTTTAATCTATGTCTTGATGACTCTTCCCTCACGTTGTTACACTTCTCTCTATCATCGACCTACCTCCCTATGTGGGATCACTCACTTGCCTTTTAGGTATGTAGCTGTAACTTGCTTCCCGATGCTTCGCCTCACATTCTGTGGTCACTTCTCTTCTTCTTCATGGTTAGAACATTACAACAATTTCTTCAGGCAACGAATCACTCCTGCAATTGCAAGAACACCTAACAATTACAGGGCACCCAGCCATCCAGAGGCACAGTTGGAACCAGATCTGAGGCTGGCTGTAACTTTGTAGTATCTTGCTTCGACCTCCAGTGGGGCTTTAGATTAGCACCAAACACCATATCTGAAGTGGTCCAGGAGGTCTGCAAAGCTATTGTTTTGGGACGAATTCATATTGACACCCTGTACAGGGGGTCAATGGCATGCCATTGCAGATGCCTTCTGTCAGCGATGGAATTTTCACTATGTTCTTGGTGCTATTGATGGGAAACATGTTGCTATCCAGAAGCCACTCCATGCTGGTTCTGATTTTTACAACTACAAGAATTTCCATTCCATCATCATTATGGCTGTTGTTGATGCGAACTATAAATTTATCTGGCTGAACATTGGCACCAATGGGGCCGTGGGTGATGCGCATATGGAACAATAGTCAGCTGAAGTTGAGGATGTGCACTAGCAGGTCACCTCCCTCAACCTGAACCCTTGCCTGGTGACACTGCAGACATTCCATTTTCCTCATTGGTGATGACATCTTTGCTCTGGAAGAGTTCCTCATGAAGCCTTATGGTCATCAGAATCTGACGCATGAGGAGAAAACTTTCAACTACAGACTCCCACGGGAAAGACGCGTCATTGCAAATGCCTTCAGCATTATGTCCATGTGCTTCCAAGTGCTCATAACTACTATGAGACATAGACCAGAGATTACCAGTCTAATCACCAATACTTGTTGTGTGCTATATAACATCAACAGAGACCGCTAGCCAGTTATGCAGGCTCCCATGCTGGATCGAGAGGAGCAACATTATAATTTGATCCCAGGTGCTTGGCGGAATGGATATGATATGCACAACACCAACAGAAACATTGGTGGTAACACTTCCAAGAAAAGTGCCAAGGCCCAAAGGGACTTAATGAAGTTATACTGACTTATAATGACATTGGTGCTGTACCATGGCAGAACCAAATGATCCAGTTTTCTTGATATGATCTTCTATGGGATTTGCAGGCAATGACTGGGAATTTGTTATTTATTATAGACTTTATAAAAGTTGGTGATTGACTATATATTTATTGATGCATATTTGTCCTAACTTATATTTATTTCTTTAATATACATATGAGTGGTGGCATTTCCTGGCTGGCCTCCGGCTGCTCCTCCGTGGGAGGTTAGATCTCCCGTCGAGGAAAGTTGGAGAAGTGACAAGATGGGATTAAACACACAATGACATGGGACGATGTTACATAATGGGGTTTCATGTAGATCTCATTGCATAACCTCTCGACTTACCTCACTACACACTGAGAGCTGTCTTTCATCCTGTATATAACTGTCGGTCTCTATTTGGGGGAGCACAAGATGGGAAGAAAAGTGTAAAATTTGAATATTTTCAATTTTCCTCTTCCCGTCATGCATTTTGATAACCGTTCCTCATTTCGCTTCTAGTCTACAACCGTCCCATCCTGTCAAATATATTGTTGCCCCCATTTTTGCCAATTTTCTCAATAGCAGGTGACAGGAGCCCTTTGTGAGTCTAGTATTAGAAAGTAAAACGAGTAAAAAAGAAGATGGGGTGGTACTGGATAGGTCAGATGTGTAGAAAGTAACCTAAACTTCATTACCTGGTAATGTTTTGGGGGCATTTGTTTGTCTTCTTTTCCGTTTGTCCATTTATGTGTCTGGTTCAAGGTAACTCCAAAAGTAATGAATGGATCTCGCTGGAGTTTTATGTGGGTAGTACCTAGCCAAAGGAACAAGTGATTACACTTTTGGAAAGTTCTAGAATGTATTCAGGATACAAAAAAAATTTAATACACTCTTTCGTAGATAGGCACTCCTTGAGTACTTTCTAGATTATTCGGATATGTAGTCCTCCTAAATAAATATGAACACTTATCACTGCAATCCATTCAATAACTAATTTTACTACACTAATTAGTTTTAAAATACTGTTAACAAATTAGAGGGCACCCCCAAGCCCCCAATAGGTCTATAAAAACATAACCTAAGCAAGTTAGATTGACTCTGGGATACCGTCAATACTGAGCCAACAAAAGGATCCATGGACAATCAGTATGTATGGATTAAGTAATTACTTAATGCTTTATAACTTTTCTAGAATAAGAAGCATTGGATCAATGCTTATTGCTTTGAACTGTCAGACTCAACCATCATATATTTTTCAATTGCAAATAGAAACAAACCAGCATCAACTTAAAGAACATTAAAGATCAAAGCTTACATCACCCTGGAGAGTCCATGTTAAAATTGATATTTGCTGCTGTTTGCCAACTTTCTTTCTGCTATGCTTATGCAAAGAAGGCTCCAAATGGTTGCTTCAGTTTGATTGTAACATATACACTTTCTAATTATTTTTTTATTCATTTATTTGGGTTTTAATGTCACGATGGGTAGTTTTGTGAGCAGAAAAAAACCAGTACATACAGTTGGTCAAGGTTCTGTACTGTAAACTGACGACCAACGGCAAGTAACTACCAGCTTTCCCACTTGAGGTCGGATCGGGATTCGAACTTCAATCTAAAGGGTGGGAGGCAAGAGTGGTACCATTCTGCCACCGTGCCCCCCTACTTTCCAATTAAAAGTAAAATAGTTATCTTACTCATGATAAGGATTATCAGGTTAGTATGGACACTTCAAAATAATGTCAGAATAAACGATACAGGGTGGAAGTGAATAAGAGTGGTAAAGAGTGGTAAACTCCACAACAACTCACTAATTATACAAAGGAACATAGAAATCTTGAATATTGAAATAACAATAAAAATACTCATAACATGCTTGGAAGTACATGTATATGTGGTACATAAATAGAAATAAGTGTTAAATACAGTATATACAGTATCTGGGTATTTGAAAGAACTTACCATGAAACAAAAATAAAATTGATCTGAGAAATGTACGTTTCAATATCATACAACAAAACAATATTACTATGAATCAGTTGTTACTGTGTTTTAAACTATAAAGTAATTCAAATCTATCAGTTACTAACAACACAGATAAATTCAATTCAACTGCCTCACTAAATTTATACATTCATAGTTATGACCTAAGCTTCATACATTGGGGGTTTTCCATCAATAAGAACTGCTTTCAGATTGTCCCGTGCCATAGTGAAAACCTCCTCTTTGGCCTCTTCAGTCAGAGAAGAAGAGTGTGCAGTGATGATGACATTGGGAAGGTTAAACAACTCATGTCCTTCTGGTAAAGGTTCAGGGTCTGTGACATCCAGACCTGCCCCTTTGATTTCACCAGTTTTCAGAGCATAGACCAGTTCTCCTGTATCTACCACTTTTCCTGTAAAGTATGACATTCTACACAGACATTCTCCAGTTTAAAGTAATACTGAATTATTTGTGAATAATTTATTGATTTAAAAACACTTGATTTACATTATGTCCAATGTCTTGTTCAGGGATAACATTTGTGTAGTGCATTTCCTTTTTGTGTAGACTAGGTCCCAGAGTTTCAATGGAACACCTTTATTCTGTATTTACTGTCTCAGCAAACCACACATACTGTAGTTTGCCTATCTGCATTAGGTCATTAGATTGTGTAAAGTCTTAAAAGGCTCTTAATTTATATACATAGTTGGACTTTCTGCCTGCAACTGCTGAATTAATTAGCCTTATATGGGGCTTCACAACCAAATGCTATGTACAAAAAAATGTATCTTATATGGCTTATTATTTTGTTTTATTGTAGTATTACAATGTCAATAATGATTTATATTTAATTTTAAGAACCAAATAAAATAACTATGTTGTTTGCTTTGATACATTCAGTTTTCAAAACATGTGTAATATTTTAAATTTATCACATTCATTATTATAAGTACTTTAGTACGATACCACGATTATCAAAATTGACTAATAAATAGGCAATTACAAAGTTAACATGCCTTTAAAAGTGTAACGTCTTGCAGTCACTTTGATCTTGCAATGGAAGTTATTGAAGGACATGTAAAAACCGAACAGCTAACTCGAACTATCAAACTATCTGAACCGCTAAAGCCTGTACTAGACAATTTGATATCTCCATATCAAGCTTTAAAAAGGAAGAACATTGGGAATGTACAAGGTTAATATTTGATTTAATATATTATACAGAATGATATCAAATTCCTGGGTTGTTGATGTTGACTGACGTTGATTGAGAAAGCTCTTGATTCCGTTTCCTGGAAATTTCTGTATAAAGTGCTTGAAAATTCTGGATTTAAAAAAAATTTATCAATTGAATAAAATTATTTTATGAAAATATCAATGCACACATACTACAATGTGGAATTCTATCCAAAACTATTCCACTAGGAAGGGGCTGCCGACAGGCGGATTGCATTGTGCCATATCTGTTTTTACTTTTAGCTGAAATTCTAAATTTATTGAGAAAAATCCAAACATAAAGGGCAATAAAGTTGGTGAACATGTACTCAAAATCATGCAATTCAAATCTCCATATCAAGCTTTAAAAAGGAAGAACATTGGGAATGTACAAGGTTAATATTTGATTTAATATATTATACAGAATGATATCAAATTCCTGGGTTGTTGATGTTGACTGACGTTGATTGAGAAAGCTCTTGATTCCGTTTCCTGGAAATTTCTGTATAAAGTGCTTGAAAATTCTGGATTTAAAAAAAATTTATCAATTGAATAAAATTATTTTATGAAAATATCAATGCACACATACTACAATGTGGAATTCTATCCAAAACTATTCCACTAGGAAGGGGCTGCCGACAGGCGGATTGCATTGTGCCATATCTGTTTTTACTTTTAGCTGAAATTCTAAATTTATTGAGAAAAATCCAAACATAAAGGGCAATAAAGTTGGTGAACATGTACTCAAAATCATGCAATTTGCAGATGACACCACAACATTGTTAGGTGGTAGTCCTTCTCTGCGGGCAACTATGAATGTACTGGAGATATTTGGTTCATTTTGGGGATTAACAATAAATTCTGAAAAAAAACTTATCTGGATAGGTAGTAAAAAAGACTCAAAGGACAAATTGAAGGACACGACAAAATTGCAATGGATAGACTCTGAGTTTTTAATTTAAGGCTTAACTTTGTCTACCAGATTAATTGATATACCTAAGTTAAATTTCAATAAAGCTTTAGATAAAGCCAAAGAAGTTGTCAACCCATGGAGTTATAGGCAGTTGACGCCCTTAGGTAAAATAACAGTAATAAAATCTTTAATATTATCAAAATTTGTACATCTGTACATTTCTATTCCAATTATAAAAACAATTTTACAAGAAACTGAAACACTCATTTATACTTATCTGCAGGTCTAACAAAGGCAAGTCTGACAAAGTACCCAAAAAAGACATTTGTAGGACTTATCTAAAAAGTGGACCCGAAATGATTAATCTTTACAATTTTGAAAAATGTCTGAAGCTTGGCTGGCTGAAAAAGTGTGACACAGATCAATCTAAAGGTTGGTTTAAAATTTTTGAAACAACTATTGAGGATATAAATAAGTTATACAGAGTAGGGACTAAATGAAGTCAAACCTTAGATTCTAAAATTAATCCCTTTGGTGTTCAGATTTACACATTGTGACTTATTAAATGACATATTTGTAGTCAAAACTAATCAAGACATTTAGACCTCATGCATTTGGTATAACAGTAAACTAGCAACCAACAGAACATTTTTTCAGATTGGTATAAAAAAGGTATTTAGGGGATATTTCAAAAGAAAAAGTGACTCTAGAAGAGATAAACGAAAAATACTACATTTATATTAATTTTTAAAATTCTATTACAATAAGAAGGCTTGCCACAAATTATTTCAAGAAATCTAAAAAAAACAAATGATTTTAACTTTACAAGGCCATCTATTCCATTTAAATATACAATTTTTAATACATTCTAAAAGAGGAGGATAATATGTGTACCAAATTCTTAATGAACTCAGCAACGGCCCTTTAGACTGTGAAAAAATGGTGTTCAAAACTTAAAATAGCATATAATAAAAATTTTTGAAACAAATTTATACAATAAACTTCCAGACAATAGATGACAAGTATTATGTATGGTTTTAGTATAGAGTTGTCCAAAGAATTCTGTGTACAAATGAACTTTCTTTTAAAACTAATATATCATAATCAAACCTGTGCTGATTGTATGGAAAACATTGTGAGACAATTATACATTTGTTTTCAGGCTGTAAAAAAGTATAGTCCTTTTGGAATAAAATAAAATGTTGGATTAAAACAAAAATTGGTTTTTAACTAAATCTAACTGAAATAGATAAAATTTTAGGATGTGTCTTTAAAGGACACTCCTTCTAGGCCATAAATTTCATTTTGCTGTCAGCAAGATATTATATTTTTACCAGTGCTAAGCATAAAAATGATTTGTATTTATCAAATCTGCAAAACTTAATATAACAAATTCATTGAGCAAGAAATGCTATGAAGACTCAATAATATGTCAGAGTATTTTGAAAAGAGGTGGTCATTGTGGAGACATATTTTTACTGACATTTAGTATAACTGTGTAATTGAAAAAAATATACATATATCAAAAAATATTTAGTAACTGTTGTATTATAAAGGCTTTGTACATTGTTTGAAAATTTCTATTTGTAAGATTGTATTTGTAGTTGCAAAAATAAAAGGATGCTGAAAAATCGAACTGCCCCACACATTTTTGTTGCTAACAATGTAAATTGCCAATCGTATTACGTGTGACAGTCTTAAGCTTATGCAACGTTTAACAAATATTTTAAGACTGTTTAGCTGTTGTACACATAAAGATTAACATTACTAGGAAAGATCTGTCAGAGAAAGTCTTTCAGAACTCAAATACTTCTGTGTATATTTTACAATATGCAGTGCATTTCAGATAAATTCTATGCTTACCCCTGGATATATTAATTAATATAGAAGTTGATTTCATCAGTTGAAATTGTTTCTTCTTGAACATATACTGAGATGCCTCATTCAGTGGGCAACAAATGGCAACAAAGTCACAATTGGGTAGCATTTTGTCCACATCAGTGAAATATTCTATTGAGTCCGTTCCAGGAAAGGTGCTACATAGAAACAACAATAGATGTTACACAAAAATATGCAAGACAGCTAATTTCTCAACACCACAACACAAAATCATTTTTTATTGAGCAAGGTAGTAAGAGGTTTTTGTAATAAATAAATACAAGATGGTTATTTTTAAAACTATACCTAAATGTTATTATATATATTATTCTGTTTGATATAGTATCCTGTATTACTGTATCAATGTATGACATCACAGAAATGGGTATTTATTGTTTAATCAGTAGAATTAAAATTGTGCATGTTTATGCTCATGTGTGTCACGGTCCTATTTGGATGTTAATAAGTGCAATGTTAAAAAAAAGGGAAAAAAACAGAAGAAAATTAAATGAATAGACTGTTGTTGAAATTGTGTTAATGGTTCTGTTTGTCCCTGTATGTATCTCTGTATGTATATGACATGACTGTCTCACAAGTTATAGCTGGCATGGACTGATGGACTGATTTTCTATGTTTAATTCAAAAGCAGATTAGCCATCACGCCCATTGACTTTCTTTATAATAATGATTTTGTTAAGTCAGCGCACTGAGTTCCCCTTTGTGGGGAAGATATTGCGCCTGCAAAGCAGTAGATTAGATTAGATTAGATTAGATTAGATTTTATACACTTAACTCAACTCTGCTATGTTGAACATCCAGTGTTCATGACAATAAACTTACTTTCTAAAATAAATCACACAACACAAAGTAAACAAGCAGTGCCAGAGACTGAACAAACTCTTGCCAACTGGTTTGGTTGAAAACAATTCTGAACATTTCATCTAAAAGAAAATCCTGATCTGATTTTTATTTGGGCATATAAAGATGTTGCCAAAAAACACAATACTCGTTTTATGAACCAGATCTTTATTATCACTGAGCAACACCTGGACATGGGTAGACCTTCACCTTGAGTGACATTGTGTCTCCTATCTAAAATGTAGCTTTTGAGTTATGTGCACTGACAAGCAGACAAAAAGATTAATTACAATTGAGAAAATTGTCTGGTGATCATCAAGTCATGCGTACATTACAAAAGTCTATTGATTTGGAGGTATAACAATTTTTCACCTTTAATGTAAAAATGTGCAATGAAACTATAATCCATCACCTCTTTTTCCTATTGTGGTACACTACGTGCATGTGAAAAGCCTGTGCTCTTTTTGCCAACTCTGTGCCAATTCTGCCCATACCCACAATACCCATTGTTTTATTTGTGACATCATTACCTAGTCGATTTAATGAGCTGGTCCACATTTCCCCTTTGTTTTCTTTGTAGGTTAGCTCTGGAAAGAAAGGAGGAAAAGGACAAATTCAGAAATGATACACATATTTATATATATATATTATATATAGCAATTTAATTGTAAGGGGAGACGGAAAATACCAGCACAATTTTATATTAATTAAGTGAAATACAATGATCTGTAGTATTTTATACATCTCCAAACAAAACAAAAAGGCAGTTTTAATATGTTTTAGTGGATTCACATTACCTAAAGTACAATACAAAATATATACATGGTAATAATATTTTTATACTGTGATTCTCAATTTTCTGTATGAGATACTATTTTGGCAAAAATAAACCATTTCTATTTTTTGTATTTAAATTAAATCTGATGTCTGCTACACTTATTTTATGTAAATAGATTATAGGAGTCACCAAAAATCATTGTTTTTGCATGGTCCTAATCTGAAATGAATTACATTTTGAAAACCTAGGTATAACATAAAAGGTTTAGTAAATTGATAATCAAACTTTGTATAAAGTTAACTATGTACCTCCCAGAAACTTCCTATTGACAGCAAGTAAGAGTAACATTGCAAAATCAGCAATGGTCTTGTTCTGTTGCTTGTATGCTGGACAGTAACCCACTTGAATATCCATGTCTCTGAACATCTGAATGGGCACCCAGTCGACACCTGTACTAAACAGTGTGATTACTTTTAATGATGTCATAGTGGGCAAAATTTCTGGAAATGCATCTCTCATATCTACGGTATACAAAGACCCTTGGATGTGTGCTGCCACAGCTGGATTGGCATTCAGATCCTGTTCTGTCACAAGATGAAAATATTTATTCAACATTTTCTGACAGGATGTCTTAAGGCCCCAAACTGGTTCATCCTCTTCTCTATGATGAATATAAACTAAAGGTTTACTTGTCATGTTTGCAACCTCCAGATACAAGTCTTTCTCCAAATTTTCTATTTTCAACTGAATGTTGACTCTCAATCCAGATTGATGATTGATTACAAACAAGCCTCATGAATAAAACATCAAAGTAATTAGCCAGTTATCTATGTTTTATTCATATATGCTCCAGTGCAGATAACAATTTCTGTGCTACATCTTTAATTGTCATTTTATGTATTTCCACTTAGGTTCTTCATCAACTGAACAACTAAGGTGTTAACCAACCTTTTAAATACTATTTTATATGACTTCCAAAATCATTCTTCTAGGTTTTATTGAGATAAATTAAATTGTCCTTAACTTAGTCCCTCCGAGTGTGCATTTTTTAATCTGCTTGGACATCAAATGTGTATAAGTGAGGTAAAATATACATTTACAATGCTGGTTTAAATGCAAAAGCTGAAATGACAAAATACTGATAAGTCTATTCAGACATTTACAGGTATAACTCCATCTGGAGAGTTTGATTTATTCATAAGAAATTACAGTATATTAAAAGTTTTCTCTATTTCATATTTAGGACACACAATAGTAAAAATAATCTAAATTTCTTACTCAATCCGTTGGTTTAAAAGTTTTAAAAGACCTCCTTTAGTCAACAAGCTAAACCTTCAGTTATTTCCTTGAGTGTAATATTACCTTCCTACTGTTTTAAAATCTATTCACTGGTAATCTCAATTTGCGATTGATGTCCGCGACCCTTACACTTATGATTTTGACATTACTATTATCTTCTAAATTTGATTTTGTTCAACACATTACTCCGCCCACAAATCAACACAAAAATATTTTAGATATTCCTTAGATTTTCACCCTAGTTTGGATTTGGATAGTCTAATTTTAAGTCTTCTTATTCTTAATAAGGTCCTGAAGATTAACAAAAGTTCCAATCTTGTTTTGCTATTTACTAGAGATTGAGTCAGGTCATTATACAAATAAAACGTTAGGAGAAAGATTGTATAGATTGTGTGATGGTAATGTAGAAGATGAAATGCATTTCATATGTTTATGTCCAAACTCGAATAACATAAGATCATATTATTTTTTCAAATTAAATATAGTTGTTGGTGAAAATTATATGGAGCAATTTATTGAAGCTTTGTGTCATTCAAATTTGAAAACAATGACTAAATTTATTTATGAAACGTGGAATGCAATAAATTGGGTAATTTTTCAAAAAATAATTATAAAGCTAATAAAAATGGGACATTGCCTCTGATGAGACCTATACAGATTATGGTCGAAATATAATTATAACATTAATATAAATTGTATCAAGCAACTCACTGACTATCACCTGATTATTAGCTTTATAATTATAATACTTTCAATATGAGTGCTGCTTCTAAATCAAATAGTCAGACCACCTTTGTTGATGCTTCATCAAGAATTGATATCAATGTTACCTCTCCATCTGGGAGGGAGACACCAATCCCTACCTCTAACCAATCCCAACAAGAGAAAGAGGAGTAACTCACCTGGAGCAGGCCCCAGCAAGAGAAGTGATGAACGGGACCAATACCCCTGAATCCAAACCAGTACACCTCAGACTGAAAAGTCTCTATAGGAAGAAACTCTCACTGGCATCCAACATCAGAACCATAGAAACCAGACTGGGTAACAACAGGTTCCCCAGTTCAGTGGACTTTAGATTTAATGTAAATAACACCAGAGATCCCGCCCTCAGACGGTCCTGGGAGAGTATCATTCTCAACTGCAAGCAAGAGTTGACAAGAGCCCTGCTAGATGATATGCAAACCGTCTGAAGCCACATGCACCTTCACCAACAGTACTTACCCATCCATTAATCTCCCAAAGAGAATTACATGTGAAATAAATAACATTATTTATTTAATAACATGTGCAAAATGCAATATGGTCTATGTAGGGGAAATGTGCAGAGAGTTTAGAAAAAGGATATACGAACACAGAAATTCAGTCCTTAAACCTAAACCCAGTAGAAGCACACCAGTTTCTAGACATTTCACCTCACACAATCACAGAGTCTCCCACATGGAGTTTTCTGTGCTAGAATTGTGCACACTTAAGTTTGGACCCAAAGAGACAGGATTGAGAAGAAGACATGAGCTGTCCTGGGTCTTTAAACTACACTCACTAGCACCACTAGACATCAAGCAACATGTGTGAGCTATGGGTATATTTTATATCCTATGCACTCAGGACTATTTTCTTAATATTATTTTTTTTAAAAATAGGCGATGAAAGGTTACATTTTCAACACTTGTTAACTATATTGTATTTTAGTGACTAATACGCCAAACATTACTGGCTATATATGATTGTTTATTATTATATTGTTTTTAATGCTGAATGGTAAAATGAAATAATTGTACATTGTACCTGAAAGTTACAATAATACTGTTGAGAATGAATGATTATGGAATTGCTACGTGTGGATTGTGATTGTCTTATTTTTTCTCATCACATAACAGGCTATAAACAAAGAATATCTGAATGGGGCTATGTTGTACCTGATTATTATTGATAATAGTTGTGTGTTGATACAATTTGTAGACAAAAGTATTAAATTTGTATTTGCTTTTTTTATTGTGTGGATGTTTATTGAGATTCCACTTCCCTCAGTATTTATTCAGAATAGTATATGCATCAATTCTAGTGTCACTGTACACAACTTCCCTAGAGATTGTGATGGGTTAAATGTTGTAACTAATTAGGCGGGTTGCATGTAACCAACCCACCTATTAGATTGATGGGTCCAACGTCCTTCCCCTTTGTTTGTTTCCGGACTCTAACTAGAAAACGGTTTGTCCAATTGAATACAAACTTGACAGAGAGATAGATCACCGTCATAGCTAGGTTCCTTTCGAAATTGGTGTAATTCCATCTGTTTGTCTGTTTTTTGTCTGTTTGTCTGTCCGTCCACATTTTCGTTTCCGGACTCTAACTCAAAAATGGTTTGTCCAATCAAAGTCAAACTTGACAGGGACAAAGATCACCATCATAGCTAGGTTCCTGTCGAAATTGGTGTAATTCTGTCTGTTCGTTTGTCCGTTTTTGTCCATCCGTCTGTCCGTCCATATTTTCGTTTTCGGACTCTAACTTGAAAACAGTTTGTCCAAATTCAAACTTGACAGGGACATAGATCACCATCATAGCTAGGTTCCTGTCGAAATTGGTGTAATTCTGTTTGTTTTAAACTGAAGCTTAACCCAGAGAAAACGGAGTTCATTGTCTTTGGCTCTAAGTCTCAGCATCAGAAGCTTTCCTCCTACTTTCCTGTTAGTATCTTTGGCAGCCTTATTCATCCGGTTGATTCTGTTAGAAATCTAGGTGTGTGGTTCGATGCAGAATTTTCATTCTCTGAACATGTCAAGAGGACTGGCAAAGCGTGTTTTCTCCAGATGCGTGACCTTCGTAGAATAAGACAGTATCTCACTACGGAAGTGGCAGTCCTAGCTGCAAATGCCTTGGTTAGTAGTTGCCTGGACTACTGTAACTCTCTTTTTAGGAGTTTGTCATGTTTCAATCTTCACAAATTTGCAAAGTATTCAGAATACCCTTGCTCGTATTGTTACAAACCATAGAAGGTATGCTCATGTTACGCCCATTCTGAAACAACTCCACTGGCTGCCCGTGAAGTATAGATGTATGTTCAAAGCTGCAACTCTAGTATAGAAACTTCTACATAGTGGCTCCCCTTCCTACTTTCAACCTTACTTGTCTCCCAGTAGTAGTTCCTATAGTACCAGGCGTAGTCACCCAGATTGTCAATATCTTACTGTTCCTCCTTTCCGCCCATCAGTCTTTAAGTCTGTCATCTGGAGGATGAGGGTGGGATAAGTATTTATGTACAATTTCATGCATATGTAGCTGTCTGTTGAGCAGTATGGGTGTTTTATACATGTCCACTGAAATTTTTTTCTAAAATTCTACCCTGTAGAGAACATCCTAATAAATAATAACTCGTCATAAGTAAAAGGTTTTCTAAAATAAAATTTCTGCCTTTGGATTACTTTTGTGTGATGCACATGCATTCATTTTTTATAGGATGTCAAACAGCTGTACGTCTTCTTGGCTGAGTGTAACTAATGTTGCGTCATTGTCACCAGAAACATACAGCTATCAATGTATCTATCATCAAACATCAGTGTAACATGTCTGATACCACAATTTGTTGCACTTTGTTGCAGATGTCAAACCTGTCTGCCACCACCCCTGAGGCCGTGAGGCAGAATCCCTGGGCTGTCAAGCAAAGGTGAAGTTCTGATTCAGAGGACAGCCAGGTCCTCATCCTTCAGATTGGGCTGTGCATGATCCAGCAGTCAGAGGCTACCACAAGACTGCAGGAAAGAATGGTGGTGATGTCAACTGCCCAATCCAATCCTTCCACAGGACAATGATGTCCATCTGCAAAGGCATCCACAGCTCCCTTTGGTTTGAGTACACAGCTGCTGTCAACCAAAAGGCCCAGGAACTCCTGTAAGTGTATTCCTAGATTTTATACTGACTATAAATCACATGTGTCATAATGGGCTTATTGCTCAATTGTTTTCACTCTTTGCAGTCTGCCGTTCAAATCTGTGTGGGGAAATTAATGTTAGTAAGTTGATAGTTATTTGCTGATGCTTGCTGGTCAACAGGGCCTGGGTGATGTAGTGGATAACACACTCGCTTCCCACCTCTGAGGTCAGTGATGTGAACCCTGGACTCAGCCCTATGTGGAAAGTTGGGAGTTGCTTACTGATATCCGGCAGTTTACAGTGCAGAATCTTGACCAAGTAGTATGTATTGGTTTCCTCTGCCCTTAAAACTACCCATCGTTATATAACCTCTACAGTGTGTTGAAAGTAACTTGCAAGTTTTAAGTGTGTGATTGCTGGACAAAAATACCAACATTTATTTGGACAAAAAGGTGAAGCCATTTAAAGAAGCAAAGCATAACACGTGGGTGCTACTGGGCTCATTCCCCGGGGAGGCCTTATACCTCACAAGAGCTCCAAGTTTTAGCATGTGTTTCTTTGGTAGTTGCTAACTTTATTTTCATTGGTCATTCGAAAACTGACCACACGGTTTGACCATCTGTCGTCCACTTTAAATCTGGACAGCAGATGGTCAACATCAAAAAGTTTCCACCCTACTGGGCAAGTCTTTGTGAGGTACTAGTACTGTCTGGTGTTTTCAAATGAACTTTTGTGTCGTCTATCATATCCTGTTTAAACTACAATTTGTATTGACAAGGATTGAGGGTTCAAGCAAATTGGAGCAGATTTATGTCAATCCAGTTTGACTCTCCACACTACAGAGGTTATTCTGGATTGAAAAGTGTTAAAAGCTGAATATAGTAATACCTCTTAAAATAACTATATGTAATGCATGTACAAATTT
This sequence comes from Sabellastarte sp. h YS-2021, assembly GCA_964017235.1. Classification (NCBI taxonomy): domain Eukaryota; kingdom Metazoa; phylum Annelida; class Polychaeta; order Sabellida; family Sabellidae; genus Sabellastarte; species Sabellastarte sp. h YS-2021. The sequence continues at coordinate 11,587,903 of OZ024932.1, read as the reverse complement.
TACAGTGACAATTAGTTTTAACGGTTACAACTGTATGAAAGATTCCAATTACTTATTGTTTATATTGCAATTTATTTATTAACTAATTCCAATAAATCACACACAAATATTTTATTAAGAGTGCTTAACTTTTTAGCAACTGATTAATTGCAATTGTTTTGAATATATATCTGCCTATTCAACTGTCACATTATAGTTGTAAATTTACTATTTATACCAAATTGCAATCATGCAATAATCACACATCAATTAATTTTGATGTCAATTGTTCGAATTAGTTCATCTTGCTAACAAATGATTAAGGTAGATATATTGGTATTAAGATAAGCAATTGCCGCAAGGCAATAAGTCATTTTTACACTACTAGTGAACTCAACCCTTGTCAACCTGGGTTGAAATTTGTCCTATTCCGTGTGGATTTAGGAGTTTCACGCCTTATCCCAATATGCTTTAATCTGTGTCAACCTGAGTTGAATCATTAGTCTGAACGCCAGGTAAGGTGTCTACTAGCAGTTTCGTAGTTGTAGGCTGGCTCCATTGAGGTTGGGGATCCATTTATAGAATCTGTGGTATTCATATGAGATTGATAGATACTGCTTGTATAACCATTATTGCCTGGATTTTCTCAATGAAGGAGTTATTATCTCATGTGTGTATCATTATCACTATGAATAGTTATGCCATGAAGGTTATCGAATTCTGTCAGTCCCCCCCCCCCCACCCCCGGAAGTCAGAGAAAGACACAGTGGAGGAATAAATTTTATTTTGATACATACATGATAACTATAGCTAATCATATGTACAGTCCAGCAACGATATACAGTCATATATATATAACACAAGTAAAGGTTTACATTTACTACATCAGATTACATTACTAAGTGAATAAAGTTACTACGCATGTAAATATAATTAACCAGTTAAACATTACTATGTATTACTTTAGGCTGATGAATAAAACATGCAGGATTCGAACCCACTGTAATACATCAGCCCTGAATAAATATGAAATAAAATATATGTATATAATACCCTCACATGTAATACATCAGCCCTGAATAAATATGAAATAAAATATATGTATATAATACCCTCACATGTATATATATATAAAACCCTCAAAGGCCCAGTAGAAGTAGGGAAGCATTTATATAATCCGAGCGAAAGTCTGAGCAATTTCTTTACCCGAGGACTTATTTTTCTGAATATAAGTCCAGACACAGTCTGAAGACCAAGAACCGTGTTGCTTGATGGATTGCAGTGAAGCATTTGAATTGTAAGCCAAAGTTGCTCCAGACCGACGGAAGGTGTGGAATGTGTATTCATTGGGGGGAAAACCTAATTTAACATTTAATTTTGCAAGTACTTTTCTAATCCTAGAGTCAATCAGTACTGACCATTTGCCAGCAGAAAACATCTGAAACAATGGGTCATGTGGGGCAGGATTGTACAAAATCATAGCTTGTTTGAGAGCTCTAACAGGGCAAAGAATACTAGATTTAAGTCGAGGAAGAGTTATAGTTTCCACCCTGTTCCTAAACTGATTTGTTTTTGACCACTTTATTGACACATACATGAAGTGCTTAGAAATTTTAACGTCAGCAGGAGTGAGGTGTCTGGAAGGATCAAAGTCTCCATGAGAGTGAGGTGCCATGTTTGAAATTCTCAAAAAACCAAAGTAAGCAATAAGAAACACAGCTGCAAAGATTTTGCCATAAGGAATGAAAGAGCATGCAGCAATGAAGGAATGGAGAGTTTGAATCGACATAATAGGTCTGTGGGTGACAGATAAGGGTCTAGACATTTTCATAGACTTTAGAAAATAACGTATTCTAGGGTGATCCATCAACTCATATTCCAGGCCATATATGACCAGGTTGGCTTTAATAGCAGACACATGGTTTGCAATCATATGCACAGATACTTTATTCCATGCTAGGAATTCGAGGAAAGCCATTATGACTGCTAATGATATGCAGTGAATTCTGATTTTTGAACACACACAAAACCCTATAAAGTTTCTAAACAGGAGCTGATAGCACCTCTTTGTCTTAGGCCCTAAATGCATCCTTCACTCTTGAGTTTGCTGCACACACGAACCCAGCGATGCGCTTCTGACCTGCAAACAAAGAGTACATCTGTTACTACCAGCTTATACAAGTTAAATGTCATTATTTATGTCTAACAGGGCTGAACTAGTGTGAATCCACATTGGGTTTTGAATGATCTCTATGAGAGCTCGCATTTGACTTGGTGTATTTCTCCACCTGGACAACAAGTCCGCTGCAGTGTTTTGCTTGCCAGGGATATGCCTATATAATAATTGAATATTGTACAAAGCTGCTGCCAGCCACACATTTCTAACACAAGCGGCCATGAAGGCATCCTTAGTTTTACCAGTATTCAGTACCTGTACTACAGCTTGATTGTCACATTTTATCAGTACTTTTTTATTTTGCCATGTGGGGCCAAAAATTTTGATTGCCACAAGTATGTTTATCATCTCTAGTTGGGTGATATGCAGGTTTTATAGTGTTTTTCGATGGGCAGATGGTAGACCTTATTATCACATCTACCACCCAAACCAACTAGGCAGGCATCCAATTCCAGGACTTCTTGAATTGGCTTGTGGTCATAAAAGGCTGTCCCATTGAAATGACGCAAGAAAACCTGAAACCATCTTATGTCTCTTCTGAAGTCATGATTGAGAGTGACACTTTTGGCATCATAATTCGACCTCAATAATTCTAGTATTCTGTTAACAAAGAAACGTGACGGTCTGACGCATTTTTGAATATACATGAGATGGCCTAGCAATGACTGTAACTGGCGTATAGAACAGAAACGCTTAGTACTCCATTCATCTACCATTTCACATATGTGTTGCAATTTTTTATCAGGGATGGCAATAGTGCGTCGCACCGTGTCAATCTCGACGCCTAGACATATAGCCTTAGTACTGGGTGGACATAGCTTCTTTTGGCTAACGTCAAGGCCAAGACGACGCAATAAGTCAAGCAAACAGTGATATGACGCAGACGCGACGCTAGGCATCCCGATCCCGACAAAATCGTCAACGTAGTTTATGACGTTGTACCCCCTCTGACGCATGCCAAAACGTATGGTGTCACTTATGCGTTGGAAGATTTGCGTCCCGTGACGCGCCCCGAATGGGAGGCAAGTGTCCACGTACGTGACGTCATTCCAGGACAGACCCAACAAGTCATAATCTTACGTCAATCTTGTAGAGGTGGGCACCAGTGCCCAACCAAGTCAGCTCAGATGTAATGTGGTCGACAGAAGGAAAGGTAAGGGCAAAATCTGTGCCCAGATATGAATTTTTATCTATGCCTGCATTCACAGACAATCCCTGAGGCCATGACAGATCTACTATAACACACCTCTTGTCAGATCCAGATTTTTCACGAGTAAGGAAAGGTGAATAGTGACATTTTTCAATGGGATTTTTTGTGAAAGGGCCCAGAATCGCCCCGTGGGCAATTTCATCTTTCAAATAAGCGTCTACATGATCAGGGTACTGCACAGCAGAAGCATGATTGTTTCTATCTGAAGATAGTGAAAAATTTCTGTTGTAATCTAGAGGAAAGCCAAAGGCTAAGAGTTGTATTAATTGAGTGTCCCAGTAACCCTCCAACATTTCTTGCCAGGCTTGCAAATTGAACTGTGAAGCCACAGGAATTCTACAACCCCAAAAATTCAATTGACCACTATCTTTTATGTGTTTATGTAGGGCGAATGGTTCAATCACACAATCAACCGAAATATCACTGATAGGTAACATGATAAAGTCAGACAGGAGAACAAAGCCAAAATCAAAGTCAGATTGGGCCCGCCATTGATTGAATATCTGTACATTTGTTTCCCTTTGACACACAATAGTTCTTCTAACTTCTTTTTACCTGTTACATTCAAAAATTTTCATCACAACCATTGATGTCAAACAATAACACCTTGTCCTGTTTTGACATGTCAGTTTGTTCACCATTATTAGTGACACCAATGTTCAATTCATTTTCACCGACCTCACCCTTTGTATTGGGATTGGCAGTAATTGCACCACCACATTCTTGATGGTTTTGTACCGGTGCAACAGAGTTTTCAGACCCCCTGACCTTGCCGTCCCTTTTTTGTACACATTTCTTGAGGACGGGGGAAACAACAATATCAGCATGGCTTATGACTTTATGTGCGTTTTTACTGGTGATATTTTGAACACACTTCGGGTCAGTGGTACTAGTTTCAAACCTCTTACCATGAACTTTCTTACCGTGCTGTAAGGATCTCCTCTTGTTGCCTCTGGCCAGTAAGCTTTCAACATTCCTCTTACTCACCTGTGAGTTGTAAAACAGTCTCGTTCGTACATCTTTACACTGGATGGTTTGATCTTTTGTCTGCTCTCGAGTACATACTTCCTTCACCTTAGGGTAAGTCACCTCCCTACCAGCACTTGCCATTGGCATATTTTGTGACACATTCAAAGTCTTGCTGCCCAGCCCTAATTTTGCTGAGCAGCCAATTGGTCGTTTTTTGCTACATTTGATTTTTTGGCAAACAAACAATCTTTTTCTGGGTGTGTTAGAATTCTGCCCTGAGCAAGACAGTGGGCACAGATGTGCCTGTGAGTTTTTCCATTATTTTCGTGATCTTTAGTGTGATAACAGGAACCCACCTGGAAAGCTTTACAAAACCAGGGTTTTTTGGCTTGATCAGTGGTTTTTTGCCAGGATTGTTTTGGTGGAGCAGTGTGACACTGAGCATGGGCACGCCTGATACGATCAATTCTCTCAGTATTGAACCAATCTACTGAACCCCTCTCCATTTCACATAGGAGAACTGCATGGGCTGATTTAGCACTGGACCAACTGAAATCAGTCGCATCCTCCATCAAATCCCCTAAATAATGAAGCATTTTATCTTTACAATCCCTATCCTGCTCATCAATTATGTTTTTCACAAAACCTTGTATAAACTGGGTTAAGCTCAGCTGGTCATAAGTAACCCTTTGACGGGTGTGACCCCCCAATATGTGCTCATCTGGCCATGCGACTTTTTTATTGACTACTACTTCCACAGGTCCCCCCCTTTTTGATTTTAGCTTATGGGCATGTTCATTACCTTTGGGGATGTGGGTTGAATCCAGATTATCAATCGACCGATCAATCTTCTTCTGGACCGACCTTGAGCACTTTATATCAATCAAACTGGGGAAATCAGAATCATCAGATGATTCATCTGAACACACAACCTGCTTTTTGCTTTTTGATTTACTGTCACTTTTACCATATTTACTAACAGTACTTAACTTTCGCTTGTTACTGTCCTTGTTTGGTCTTGATTTCTTGGCCACTTGCTGTTCCACAACATCTAGGCGACTGTTCATTCTCTGTAATTCATGAAGAATCTTGGCTTGAACACTGCTACTTGCTTCTACTTCTTCATCTGTGTCTGTCGAATCAGCACTGGTGGATGCACTGAGGTCGCCATGACTGAGGGCACCAGGCCCACTAACAAACAAGTCCTTCTTGTGAGTGCTTCCCTTGGTGCTACACCCAGCCGAGGCCAGGCTCTTGGATACGGTTTGACCCGACAGACTGTCCCGTACAACACTACCTTCCTCCACTGTATCATTCGCTGCAGCCTTCTGTTGTTTCTCAATGTTCACAGGGCATTTTTTACCAGTCGGTGGAAAATGCTTCTTGGTACAAGTAGTGCACCAGTTCTTATTTTTTCCCATTGTCAAAATGTATATTAACACACACTGTACTGAAACATATAAGGGAACAACTCCCACAGAAATCTGGCTTCCACGGATTCAGAATTAACTTGGCTCAATACAACAAGGGAAAAATAAATAGGTTAGACCGTCCCTTCTGATCTGCCAAGTCAAGCCTGACGCCGTCAAGAAGACAAAAATCTGATCCACAAGCACAGTCCCGCTCAATAACATTCACTGTTCATGATAAATCAGTCCAGAGTTCACATTACATTCACTCCACATGTAGATGAATTTCAAGTGACACACAATAAAATTGGTACAATATACAGTCCTATGATAAAAGCAATTCGTAAAAACACTAAAACATGTTCAAAGATTTCCATCCACCCAGTTCACAAACTTTCATAAAACTGGAGGGAAAAAACAGTTTTGGAGGGAATACAGGGACCTGACCCCTGACCCCCAAAGGTCAGCGAATCAGAAGTATCCTTACAACATGTGCAACATTTCATAATGATAGTGGGCCCCACCAGGGCTTAAGGTAGCCAACAACAATACCCCCCCCCGGCCCTGGCTTCCAGGGGTGGGGGACTGACAACCGTGATGCCTGAACACCACTTATGATAATCTCCTAAAATACATACAGATGGGCCGGACTGTGGGACTTTTTGGGGGGTAATTAATAGGGGATTGTATTACAGAAAAAGTAAATTATATTGTTAACTTTTATGTATTGGATTGCTTTCTTATTTATTGTTTCCTAGCTCAAAACATGTTTGCTCTGTTTGTTATTTACTATCTGTTTAAAGTGACTTATAAGCCCATATAGGGCTGGGTATTACTTCAATACTTTTTGTATAATCCTTGTCAACATAATACATGTCACTATAATAAACTAATAAAATAAACTATAAAATAAACTATTACACACCTCTGTAACACGATAAATAAATATTGAGCTAGACAGGTTACAGCATTAAGTCCTTCACAGTGAAAGCAGAATATTAAATAAAAGTTTAGCTTTGTTGTTTCTGAACTTCCCTGGCATAGCTATATGCCAGGTCTGCCTATGACATGATTCTGACCTTTTTGTACTAGTATCTCAACTCTATGTCATTCAACTTGACCTCTTGAACAGTGAATCTTGAGATATGAAATAGGTACGTCTTGGGTAAATATGACCTCACTTGTACTGTTCTGTCAATTATAAACATGTAACTATTAATCTATTTTATATTCTTTTAACTGGCATTCATCTACTTACTTCAATGTGAACATCTTCAGACTTACACACATGTTAACCTATGAACTACATTGGATGACCTCTCTCTCCTATTTTAACCTCTAGACCTTTCTTTAAATGTCTACAATTTCTGAATTATTTAAAGTTTTACAACATAAGTGGATTTCTTTTTTAAAACATCTACATCTGGCAAAATATTCTACCGCCTTTAAACTGCCAAGTTTTTACACAGCTTATTAAAAGTTGGACTTCCAGGATTCTGTCTCTGATTCTGTCTGTTTTTACCGGCAGCTTACTGGTTATATCTTTCCTGTATCTTGCTTATGCAAATAGCCTTTGTGAGCCATTATTTACCATTTATGTTGTATCACTTCTGGAAAATAGCTGTCGTTGTCCTATGTTTAAAGATTCAGTCTTAATGAGTCAGAAAATTTACTCATTCTAGCTCAAAGTTTAACTTTACTTTATGCTTTTCCATGAATGAGTTGAGCTTGAAATTCTGCTTTCCTGGTCAAAAAGTATTTTCTCTTAACTAGTGAAATTATATTGAGTATTGTGTATAAATACAGGAACTGCAGTAGAATACAGTATTTTAATACCATATTGACTGTTACCCTTGCACAGGGGGAAATTGTTAACATATTTGTTGTTTATTTTCTCAAATTTCTATTTTCTATTTTGATATACCATGTTAAAATATTTCTTAATGATTTCAACAGAGGACATGAGACAGACCTTATGTAAAGTTATATACCTGTCAAAAACTTGTAAATACGTGATCTGCACACTTATACACGATATTTGCATGTATTTATTGAAATCTAAGCTAAAACAGCGAGAATTTTTGTTAGATTAACCTAATTACAAAAACATAATGGCTGTCCCATTTTCTATAAACCACTACTGTAATAAGCTTTTTTAAAATATATTAATTGCCAGTAATTGGGGAAACTAATGGATAAAATACAGGAAGGTACGGAAGCCTGGAACCGCCATCCAAATTCAAAATTTAAAATATGAAATTTAAAATTCCAAATACGTATTTGGAATTCCATAGTCCCCAACTCCGAAAAACAACAATAGAGGATTTAAAATTTTAATATATACATAAATTCATTAATTCAGTAAATTGTTACATAAGCTAACTAAAAATATATATGTATTTTTCAGTTATAAGATACACAACATAAAATACATTAACAGATAAAGTTACTGTTGCATTAAAATACATGTAGAATTAATATACTATATTAACATTATCCTTTGACCTTTCCAAAGGTCACCCAGTGACCCTATGGATCACCATCCCAGTTTCATTTACCCTTACTGTGATGACCTGCGAAGATCAAGCTCATGACCTGAAGGTCAGATTGAGGCCAATTTGTAGTGACATTGAGATTATGTCATCTACTGACCCTGACAATCAAACTTAAGGTCAATTTACTCTTTATAGCCCAGTAACGTTAAAATTACTGATTATAATCAATAATGTCAGTTAACAAGTTCTAGTGAGAGAATATTCCTGTGAACCCACAAATTTATATGATTAAAACTCCCCCATAACTAAAAACCCTGCTGCCTGATAAGTCCACCAAAGTGATCCAGAAAAATTTAAAATATAGCAGAAGTACAATTTGCTAATAGTGACGAAGATTAACCTGGAGGCCAGGGGAATGCAGCCTGTAACAAGAGTGCAAACCCGGCCCATAAACACCATTGTTAACCATCCTTGGCACACACTGCTGAACCCCACCCACCCCCCACCCACCCCTTGCGCAAAAGGGGTGTAAAGTTAGAGAAACACCCCACCTTCCAGTGAACACTCCAGGGTTAGGGTAAGGGTAAGGGTGGGTCCAAAAGTCCATGGACCTCACTCTCGCGTTTCCCAGAACCCAAAGCTAATAGGAAGACAGTCTTGAAGGTCAAATGCTTCAAAGAGGCCTCCTTAATGGGTTCAAAGGGAGTCTTTGTGAGCTGGCAGGGCACTAAGGAAAGGTTCCCAGAGGTGATGCCCTTCCGGCTCTTGGGTCTGTCTCTGTGAAAGCTTTCCAAGAGACGAGTGAGGTTCTTCATCTTTGATGACATTAATGGGCAAATTTCCCAATGGCTCATTTGGAGCACTCAATATTTGGCTGTAACTTCCAGCCCTGGAACAGGTACAGTAGGAAGTCAGCTATGGCTTTGATAGGTGGTGCCCTGAAGTCCACCTGATTACTGTGGCACCATTTTGTAAAAATGGTCCACTTTGCTTCACAGACTAATCTTGTTGAGCCTTTTTGAGGAGACTGAATTCATGCCTTGCTCTTTGATAGCAGAGGCTCCCGGAGTCAAGCATGTAGATTTAGGTTTGACAGATTTTTGTGGGGGAGTCTGATTCAAAGGCTGTGTTAGTTTGGGCAGGTTAGGCAGGCACAGATGGATCTAACTTGACATGGTCATTAGATGCCAAGACCAAGGCATGCTGGGCCACCCCGGAGCAATCCAAATAATTCTGTTTATGTAGGCAACCACTGTGGTGTTGTCTATTGCTACAAGAATGATCTTGTCTGCGCAGAGGTCTTGGAACTCTTTTAGAGCCCAGAAGATCAGATTCACTTACAGATAGTTTATATGCAGTTTGTTTTCTGGAAGGGACCAAGTTTCCATTGTAATGTGTTGATTTGCAGCGCATGACTGAGGGGTGTAAGGTTGACCTTGAAGAATAGTTTTTTCCTAAAGCCACCACGTAGCTGAGGATGGAGTGATCTGGGGATGGAGGTCACCTTTTCTAGTGATTCTGGTACCCTCCAGCTGTTTTTTTCAGGTGCCACCATATCAGCCTTATATGGAGTCGACCTAGGTGGACTTTTTTGTGGCTGTTAATAACCCTGTCAGGGACATCAGCTGCTGGACCAGACATGTGGGTCCGGAGAGCACATGAATCTTTATATTTAAGGTCTGCCGATGCTCTAGAGTGGGCCTGACCTTGCATTCTTTCAAGTGAACTGGTAGCCTACAAAGTCAAAAACTTGTTTGGGTCCAGTTCTGATTTTTCCATGCTTACCATCCAACCTGATTTCTGACACAGAGCTACTAGTGTTTGTGTATGCTGAAGATAGGTTTAATGGGATCTGACTTTGACCAACTAGTCATTTAGGTAAAGCTATCAGTTTGATCTCCTTCACAACCACCGTGAATTCCATGGGGCTGTGGATAGAACATATGGTAGTGCTTTGAATTGGTAGGAATGACCTTGAATGTAAAAACATAGGTATTTCATTGACTGGCTGTTTGTTGCATTGTGGAAATAGGTGTCCTTGAAGTCTATGGATGTTACCCACTCCCCTGGTTGAAGAGAGATCTTTATAATTTCCGGTGTTTCCATTTTGAATTTTTTTCTGTTTTTTTAAATATATGTGCACAGTATTGAGCTCCAAAACAGGTCTCCACCAGTTGTTGCGTTTGGGTACCAAGAAAAGTCTGTCGAAGAAACCTAGAGATTTCTCAGTTCTGACCTGTTCTACTGCATTCTTTTGCATAGGGGCATGTAATGCCTCCATCAGGTAGCTTTTCCTGAGGGGATGTACAAAGCAACTTATGGTGGTAGGTGACCTTGTCAAATTTGGCTGGATTTGGAAGGGGAGAGTATAACCTTCTCTGAGGATTGCTATGACCTTGGGACCGGCTTATGGGGCTACCCATGTTTCCCAAACTTGTTACAATCTGGCACCAGGTAGATCTGGAGCAACAACTGGGACATTTATGACATTTTGGACAAAACTCAGTGATCTACACAAGAAACATCTTTTGAACAATTTAATGACTTTGCTTGTTGAACAATATCAGGACCTAGGCCTTGCTTTTGCGACAGCCCTATAGCAAAAGATACATGATCTGCAACAAGTGAGTTTATATTTAAAGTCCGACAATCGTTCACAAATTTCCCTTTCTTGCCTGTCACTCTTACAACAGTCTCTGTCTTTCAGCCATGTATACAAAAACCCCTTTCGGCTACACAGTAATTGTCATTAATAAGAACTCTGACCTTTGGCCAGTCGCTGTGAATAGTTGAAGACCTTGCCTTGACCTTTCTTGCCCTGCTCACGTTGCCCCAGCTGTTTCTAAGCTGCTGGACCGGATTTCCAAAAATGAAGTCCAAAAGGTGTTGCAGGGCTTTACCCACATTCTGATTGAAGAATGTGAGATGTTGAAGTTTATCCAAGGCTATTTGTGCTTTGACTGAAGATTTCCATTTCTTAAGTTCGGACTGTAAAACCTTGATCTGATCTTGTACACTGTCATGAATTTTTGTTATACACCAACTAAAATGTTCACTTTGGTTAAGTGTATATTTGGTGTCTCTTTTGCAGCCTTCTCCCACTTAAGCAAGGTGTCCTGTGACAGTTGATGTGAAGGGGGAAGTAGGAGGTTTAGCAATCCGTCCAAATGCACTGTTGAGCTTGGCGGCATCATTACGCCATGTGTTGACATATTTACCGGGCCCAGTCGGATCCTTGGGTTCTCGAGGGCGAACACTGTACCACTGGCTCTGAGACTTGGGTGAACACAAATACTGATCAACATGAAGTCCCCCTGGTTCACTCACCTTAGATGGATACCCTTTAGTAAGTAACAGTTTGAGGTTTTAAGTTTTTTTGCAGAGCTAATCTTCCGGGGGTAATAAACCAGAAGCTTTCCCCACTGGCTTTGTTTTGTTTCCAGTCCAAGGATTATCTGCTCTGGATGTTGGAGAATATTCAAAGTCCGGGATGTGTGTCCATTCCATGAATGCTCTCACACCCCGGTTTCTCTGTAAATTTGGTCCTCACTAATAGCCTTGTCAGAGTCACTGGAATCTGGTTCCAGTTCATCTCCCAGTTCGGAGATTTTACCTTCACCAGTCTGCTGTTCCGGTGGAAGCTGGGCCAGCTTGACCAGAAGGTGCCACAGATGACAAAAATGGGTTCTTGCTGAGAGCACCTACTGGAGGTGGATGATTTACCAGTGCCTTTACCAGAGACAAAGATGGCTTGGGAGAAGGAAGATGACCCATGGTAATAAGTGCCTCCTATCTAACCATTCTGAGAGATCCTTTTTCATCCATTACCTGTACCTCTTGGCGAAATGAAGGTTGCAGAAGAGTATATTGAGCAGAAGAAGTAGATTATGGTAGTTATAATGAGGATTGGTCCAATCCCTCATCCACCAAAGCAAGAACAGAAGAGGAATCAACAACTGAGTCTTTTTTCTTCTCCTTTTCTTTTCTAAGTTTGTAAGTTGGAGTAGCCTGGCAATACTCACAGTTATCATTTTTCACAATACATAGATCCAAACCTTAACTCTTCTCCCTGCATTTAGCACAATGTAGGTGTTGATCAAAAATAGCCATAATATGCCCACAGGCTCCTCGTTGCTGTCCAGGTAAGGCCGTGATAACACAAAAGTTAAATGAACACACCAGGAAAACAAAACATTGATCTGATGATGAATATCCACGGAAATAAAATCTTTCTAAAAAAATCTTGACTGAAAAACTGCACCAAATGAAAAAGATGCTATGACATACAGTCCCTCCAGCAAGTGAGGCAGGAACTAGACCACCTGGCAAGTGGAGAGCAGTGTACCAGCCAGAGGTGAAACTCAAGATGTCTTTTTCTGCCATTTGGAGTGACAAGCTGGTGCCAGGCATTAGCTATTGTATGTTAGGTAAGATGTATTAATGCAATAAGAACTCAATGTTACTGTAAAAACACCTCACTGCAGGGTTTTGTGGTAGGACTTTGAGTACAATCTGTTCAATCTGTGTTGTGCAAGTTATTACTACTGTTAATTTTCAGAACATTTTGGGATATATTATATATTGACAATAATTTTAAAACTACATTTTGCTAAATCTTAAGACATACATTGCAAACAGTGTACTTGAAAGACAGTTGCTGAATGCACTAGGTGTAAAAGAAACACTTTATAAAAAATAATTAGGAAAATGTCAAAACTGTCTTTAATCTTTCATGATGACAAGTGCAGAATAGATGAGAACTTAATCAAAACTTAATGGATGAAATTGAACTCTTGTTTGCTTTAATTTTTTTTTTTCAAATTATCAAATTATGTCATAGTTTGCATGTTTATATATTTTAGAACAAAAAATGATTCCAAAGTTTTAATTATGTTAATATACCCTACAATTGTAGTATTTCATCCCAGTTGAATTAAGAAAGTTATCTAATTGCAGTAACGTGTTGATTGTGTAGCTTTACTTTTAAAAAGTTATTTGCTGTTAAAATTTAATTGCACATCAAATGGTTTCACAAGAAACAATATATGTGTTTAGTGTAATAGTTGGTACAAAAACACAGGGTCAGATTTTGAGTAGTAGGGTTTTCTTAAAATAAAAATGTATTACGTGTCCACAGATGTAACAAGGCCACTGCCGCAGCGGTTATCTCCCGCCTTAGAATCGATAATAATGGAGAACTAAAGGAGACATAAGGCCTTTGTAGTAAGATAGCCCCACTTGACATTGAAGAAGGGGTCAAAGGTAAAAGTCAGCAATTGGAAAATAGTCTCAGGCCTTGACTACATATAAGCTGTTGTCACTTTTGGAACCCCAAGTAGCAATGATAAGGGATATAAGGCCTTTTTAATTGGATAATCCCATTTACAATGTGATATGATGGCCATTTTGTTTTTGAAACTAGGCTAATTTACTATCAGGCTAACTTTCCTAGCCATATATATTTTGCACATATTATTTTGATGAACCTAGCTGCAATATTTCAAGTTTTAGAGCATCTTGATGATTTTTAAATAATTGGCTCTGGCCAAAATAAGGCCATAATTTTTTCCCAGGCAAAATATTTGAAGGCCAGAACTTTTGATGGTCTGTCTTTGTATTCTGAAGCCATAGTACCAATAATAAGGGAGAAATAAGGATGTTTTAGTGGAATGACCTCATTTAACCTTGAAGCAGGGGTCAATGTCAAATTCAACACCTGGAAAAGATTCCCAGGCCATGACTTCCTACAAGTTGTTTTCACATTCCGAACCTCTAGGAGCAATATTTGGCGAGATATAAGGCCTTTTTAATAGGATAACCCTGTTTGACATTAAACATGTGATATGGCGGCCATTTTGTTTTTTGAACTAGGCCAAAATTACTATCAGGCTAGCTTTTCTAGCCATATAACCTTTGTGCAAATTTGATGAAGCTAGCTGGAATATTTTAAGATTTAGAGCACCTTTACGATTTTCAAACAATTAGCTATGGCGGCCATTTTGTTTTTCCAAATGAGGCTAAAATTTTGCAGAGGTTTTCATAGCCATAAACATATCCTGTAAATTTGGTGAAAATATCTTTGTAAATGAATGAGATATTAAGGTTTATGTAAAAATGTAATGGACGGAGGGACGGACATACAGAAGGCGTTTTATAATCTCCCGACAATGGCTTTCAGCCGCAGGCGGGAAATAATAGTTCTGATTATTAGAGAAAAGTCACAATGATCGAAAGGTCTTGTTACACTGGCCATATACATTTTAATCTGTCAGATGTCACCAAATTGTGAGCTCCTAAACTTTTATAATTCTCCATATTATCAAGTGTAAACAATCCAGGGGCCGATTTCACTAAAGGACTTAAACTAAGTCCCTTTATTGGCTAAGTCAGGGACTTAAATCTAAGACTTTGGTCTTAGCTAGGTCTGGGACTTCAAATGGATTTCACAAAGGTGACTTAGCTAAGTCCAAGCTTATCAAATAACCACAGTGGTTTTTTGTGTCATGTGATCTTTTATATCTATTCCAAATATAATATTAGTGCCATATATCCTTCATTTGATGTATTTTATCTAAGGATAAGGGCTGTTTTGAAATGGAAAACCTTGTTGCCACATATAAACTTCCCAAAGAGTACTTTAGTGAGGTGTTCTGTGTAATTATACTTTAGTTTCAGCCATTTCAAATATTGAAGTGGAGAAAAGTTTATGGCGGCCATATTTAAGTCCTCTTTACAAAATTTAAGCCCACTACCTCCCAGACTTAAAGTTAAGTCCACTGACTTAGCAATTTCATGGACTTAGCTGCTTTGTGAAATCCGCTAAGTCTAAGACCACAGACTTAACATTCTTTTGACAAAATTTAAGACCTAAGTCTTAAATTTAAATCTAAATCTGGACTTAAGTCCCTTTGTGAAATCGGCCCCTGGATTTTAAAAAATTACTTATGTGTGGAATTTCAATTATGTCAACAAAGATGAACTAAATTTGTTATTAATTCTACATAAAGCAGCAGCACTTGAAGACTGTATACATCTGTCCAACACCTCTAAAACTCTTTATGTATGCAATGACAAAAATGCTTGAATTCATGTATCCAGACTGTAATCTGAATCATCATCAAAATTGAATCATCTGTTCCTTAATTGTGCCATTGCCAACATTTTTTCTAATGTGTTTTTTTTCCAAAAAATATGTCCACAATTGTTTGAGTTATTTTGCATGCAAAGTTTTGCTGCTGCAGCCTTTAATTCTATGTGGTGACAATGATTTTAACAGTATAACATAGTTTTGTCTATCTTTTCAAATTATAATAAATACTCCCTGAACATATCAGAAGCTTTGAAAACTTTGAAGATATTTAAAGCACTATTATTTAAAATATATTTCCTTACATTTTTAAATTGTAAAATCTTTTTTAAAGATCTATACAAACTTAAACTTCATATAACACGTAACTTAAATTAACACACTAGGAAAAAGTAAAGTGTTGAAGCAATAAATGTTGAAAACACTCAAATCTATGAACACCTGACACTACAGAGTACTTTTAATAGAATAGTTGCTGTACAAAACTGAGATTTAATTACTTGTGGATACTCTGGGGTGATCATGTAAGTAAGGGATGCTGGCGTGATGTGCTTAAGAGATAGCCAGAGATAACAAGTGGTGGGGGGGCACTAGAAGTTTGTGTCCAAATTGTCATTTCAGATGATGGCCATTCTTAATAATCAAACACAAGATTAGCGAAAGATGTAAACAGTTTATTTCCAGCTGAACAGTTTTCTGATGGTAATTGACAACTCAAGTGACACCCACACTCTCCCACTCTCTGATTACAGAGATACCCATATTTATAGAAAAAGCAAGACAGTTCAATTCTTCAGTAATTTCTGCCATCTGATTTCCATAAAATTTTCATAAATTTTCTGTGTTTATTTGCCAAAAGTTGTATTGAGTGATGTATGTAAAAGAAAGAATAATTTTTCAGGAAGTAAGTGACAAATCTAGAATTTTGGGTTATGGCACATAAGTAAGGAAATGGACAAATACATACACAGCTCTCTGGGCCTGTATTCACAAAAAATAATCTGATTCTTAGAATTAGTCTTATTCTTAGAATTTTTCTCCGAATTGTCATTTTTCTTAGAAAAATTCTAAGAATAAGAATTTTCCTATTCACAAAAGTTCTTATTCTTAGAATTATACTTATTCTTATAATTTTTCTAAGATTGACTAGAATTTTTCTTAGAATTGTCATTTTTCTTATAAAAATTCTAAGAATAAGAATTTTCCTATTCACAAAAGTTCTTATTCTTAGAATTATACTTGGAATTTTTCTAAGAATAAGAAATTGCTATATGCACAAAACTCTTATTCTTGACATCAGAATTGCATCCAAATACAGAAAGTAACTTCTGGGCATGTATTCACAAAGATTCTTAGAATTCTTCTTTGAATTACACTTAGTCTAACCTGTACACACATTTCTTTTTACTTCTATTCTTAGGATTATTCTTAGGTAAGAATTGTTTTGTGAATAGGATTTTGTTCTGAGACTTTTGTATAATTCTAAGAAAAATTCCAAGAATCTTTGTGAATACAGGTCCTGCTTATGATGCTCACACTTGCTTTGTGTGTGTTAAAATCCTACCACAACAAATGTAACTGTGTGGTTTGTTTTGTTTACAAATGGGCTTCTGTGCATAAGGTCCATAGGTCGGGGGTAGATAATTGCAGCTAAAATATTGCAGAATTTAGAGTCTTTCACACGGAACTGATCCAATGCCCTTGTCACGCCACCTTGCACACTTATTATATCCATCAAAACCAGCCATAACATACCTACAACTACCTCATTTGTGTACTGGAGAGTCCATGATATGTCAGGAACAAAATGTGTGGATATGAGATGAAAATAAGATTGAAATCCGTCAATTTGTGTACTCGGGAATATTATCCAGTAGATTCATATCATCCATGGGTAAGATGGCATTTTTGAGTTGGAGGGTGTGATTCTATGATGTTTCAATTTATTCTATAGACCTTATGCATAGAAGCCCATTTTTAAACAATAATAAAGGAGATATAAGGACGTTTTTAGTATGTTGACCCTATCTAACTTTGAAGCAGGGGCCAAAGGTCAAATTCAACACTTGAAAAAGATTCCTAGGCCATGACTTCCAACAAGTTGTTTTCACATTCCAAAACCCTAGCAGCAAGGATAAGGTCTTTTTAATAGAACAACCTCATTTTACATTAAACATGTGATATGGATGCCATCTTGTTTTTGAAACTAGGTCCAAATTACTCTTGCGCTAGGTTTTATGGCCATATATCTTTTGTGCAAATTTGATTAAGCTAAATGCAATATTTCAAGATTGAGAGTACCTTAATGATTTTCAAACAATTGGCTATGGCGGCCATTTTTTTTTAATGAGGCTAAAATTTTGCACAAAAATGTTTTTATAGCCATAAACACAAAAATTGGTAAAGATATCTAAAACAAATGGATGCACAGACGGACGCATGTACATCAGACATGTTATAACCTCCCGACCATGGCCTTCACCACTGGCAAGAGATAATAACAAATTATCATTATCAAACAAGTGACATGCTTCCTTCGGGGAGGTTTAATTCCAGGGACTGAACTTATACCTGTCTTACCGTATCTCAGAGTAGATCTATAAAACGGGGGGGGGGGAGTAACATTGATATTCTTGCAACAACAGCAACTGACCTATAGGACCAACTAGAGTCCTGTTTAAGGCCACCTTTGCCTTATTTTTGTGTTCACTTGAAGTCCCTAGTAACTGACCCACCTACCGAGCTTTAGTTAGTCTAGCATATTGTCCATTAGGTAAGATATATTGACACAAAAAATATTGCATATTGAATATGTAAATTAAATTCTATAAGTTAAATACCTTATCTAACAGGTGAGGCCCTCCCAACTGACCCTGCTATCAGCTTACTAGGGGTCTGAATAGGTTTTAATAATGAAAGATGTTGTGACGTCATACTGTCTGGACGGGAAGGAAGTACCATGAACCACCTATCACTGCCAGTACTAGATCGGTCCAACCAGTGGATAAGACTGGACCACTTTTTCTGTCGTTTGGTTTGACCAGTCACATATTTAGAATTCTGAATACATATTTGGAATTCCAAATACATATTTGGAATTTTGAATAGCATATTTAGAATTCCATATAGCGTATTCGGAATATGTATTTGAAATTCTGAATAACATATTTGGAATTCCAAATATCAGATTTCAAATTTGAATTTAGATGGCATTTGGAACTTTTAAAGATATTTCACATTTGTTTATTTTGTTTTTATAGTTTGTCACCTCTTTATGTTGTGGGGCTAGTAATTGCTGAGTTTATTAATATAAATAAAATCTTTGGCACTGAGAGCCGAAATTAAAAAGAGAGAAAGAGAAGATGGCGTGGTGCTGGATAGAACGGATGTGTAGAAAGTACCATAACTTCCTGACCTGGTGGATGTTATGTTTTGGGGCGCATTTGTTTGTCTGCCTCTCTGTTTGTGTGTTTGGATTCATAGTAACTCTAAAAGTAAGATGAACATTTTGGGAAAGATATGGATCATATTCTGATATAAAAAGTTCTCGATTTTTGGTTGATTATTTGGTGGAGGTATATCATCTATGAATGGTTTCTAATTTATTTCCGATATGTATTCTTCACTGTGAAATACACTTCCATCAATGTGTAATTTATTCAATACCTAATTTTACTCTACTAGTAAGTAATATATACTGTCTAGAGTATACATGGTTAAAACAGAGCAGACAACCCTCCCCCACAACCAAAGACACCTGGAGGAGGTCCTTAGAAACATAATGTAAGCAAATCAGGTTGACTCTGGGGCACCTTAAATACTGAGCCAACAAAAGGAACCATGGAAAATCATTGTGTGCAGATTAACTAATTACTTGATACTTTAGAAGTTTATCCTGAATTATGAGTGGATAAATGGATTAATGCCTTGAACTTAAACACTGTCAGACTGAACCATCCTTATATTGAACAAGTACAAATAGAAACACACCAGCTTAAAAAGCAGTAAAGGTCAAAGATTACAACATTCCAATGTAGTATTTTTTTCTTAAACATAAAACGCTTAACTTAAAACACAAGTATGGGTAGTTAGTTAACAGAAAATATATTAATTTTTATAATATTTTATCAATAATTAGGTTGTTAGCCACAAGGATGACATTTTCAGATTGGAGTTCTTTAAAATCAGTCCTGCATGTTTATGTTGATATATTCTGCTGATGGCCAACTTTCCTGTGTTTTGCTTATACAAAGAAGGCTCTACATGGTTGCTTCAGTAAAACTAAATGCTCATCTGATTCATGGTAAGGACTAACAGGTTATCATGGACTATACAAAATAATATCCTTAAAATATTTATCTTAATCACATGAAACCCTAGACTTCAGAATAGAAGATACAGGGAGGAAGGTAAATAAGACGATGGTAAAAGTATAGTAAATAACTCAGCAACAATTCATTAACTAAACAAAGCAACTTAAAGATTTTGGATATTCAGATGAGATTAAAAGAAGTCACAAATTCTTTGGAAGTACCTGTACATGTGATACATAAAGAGAAGTAAGTGTTCAAAATACTTGTACATACAGCGGTGAAACTGTGCCTGTGAAAGAACTTGTCTTAAAACAAAAGTAAAACTGATCTGAGAAATATATTTTTTGATATCATATAATAAAGCAATATTCCTATGAATCATTTGTTACTGTGTGTTTTGAAATAATAAAGAAATTCAAATATATCATTTACTAAAAACACAGAAAAATTCAATTCAACTGCCTCACTAGATTTGTACATTCAAAGTTAGCATAAGCTTCATACTTTGGGGGTTTTCCATCAATAAGAACTGCTTTCAGATTGTCCCGTGCCATAGTAAAGACTTCTTCTTTGGCCTCTTCAGTAAGAGAAGATGAATGAGGAGTGATGATGACATTGGGAAGGTTAAACAACTCATGACCTTCTGGTAAAGGTTCTGGATCTGTGACATCAAGACCTGCCCCTTTGATTTCACCAGTTTTCAGAGCATAGACCAGTTCTTCTGTATCTACCACTTTTCCTGTAAGACGACAGTATGATATTAGTAACTACTGATATTCTACACAGACATTCGCCAGTTTAAAGTAATTTTGAAAATTTCTTGGATCATTTATTGATTTATGCAAAAGACTCAGCTTTCATTATGTACAATGTCTTTACTCAGGGACCACTTGTTTGGTGCATGTCCTTTAGGTGTTGACTAGGTTCTGAAGGTGCAATGGAACACCTTTATTTTGCATTGATTGTTTTAGCAGGCCACACATGCTGTAGTATTTCTACCTGTGTTAGTTCATAGATTGTGACAAGTCTGAAAAGGCCCTTAATTAATATACTTTCTTTGAATTTCTGTGCGCAAGTGTTTACAGCCAAATGCTATGTACATATTGCTGTATGTACCTTATGTGTCTTATTAATTTGTATTAATTGTATCAAATAATTACAATTTCAGTAACAATTTATATTTAATTTTTAGAACCAAATAAAAGAACTATATTGTTTTCTGTGACACATTATTCAGTTTTTAAAACAAGTTCAGTTATAAATACTTTAATATGAAACCACGATTATCAAAATTGATTTGCCAATAGGGAATTATAAATATAAACATGCCTTTAAAGTGTAAAATCAGTCAGTTGATTTGATCTTGCAGTGATAGCTATTGGAGGATATGTTAAACATCACACTATCCTACACATTTTGTTGCAAATAATGTAAATTTCAGATCAATTAATGTGTGACAGTCTTAAGCTTATTCAATGTTTAACAAATATGTTAGGACTGTGTAAGCTGCTTTACACATGAAGATTGAAAGGACTAGGAAAGCTTTGCCAGGGAAAGTCTTTCAGAGCTCAAATACTTCTATGTATCTTTCACAATCTGCAGTATATTTCAGAACAGTTTTATTCTTACCCCTGGATATATTAATTAATATAGAAGTTGTTTTCATCAGTTGAAATTGTTTCTTCTTGAACATATACTGAGATTTCTCATTCAGTGGGCAACAAATGGCAACAAAGTCACAGTTGGGTAGCATTGTATCTACATCAGTGAAGTATTCCATTGAGTCAGTTCCAGGGAAGGTGCTACATGAAAACAACAATAGATGTTACACAAAGATAACGAAGACAGTTAATTTTTCAACACCTTTGCCAAATACAAAACCAAATTGTATTGAACAAAACTTTATGGTGGCATAAAATCATATACATTATACAGATTTGGAGATTCTATTGAATAGCAGACAGGCAGGAAGACGTTTTTGAATAAATAAATGTAAGCTGGTTGTTTTTAAAACTATACCCAAATTACATTATACATATTATTCTGGTTGATTTAGTATCCTTTATAAATGTATCAATGTATGACATCGTAGAAATGGCTATTTATTGTTTAATCAGTAGAATTAAAATTATGCATGTTGATGCTCATGTGTGTTATAGTCGTGCTTTGAATAAGATGTTAAAAACCACAGTATTAAAAGAAATGAAAATACAGCAGAAAATAAATAAATAAGCCACAAAATATTAAAGCATTGTTGAACTGTGTTAATTTTTTCTATTTCTTCCAGTATGTATATGCCATGACTCTCTCACAAGTTATAGCTGAAGTGGAATGATTTTCTTTGTTTGATTTGAAAGCAGATGAGCCATCACTCCATTAAATATAGTTCTTGGCCACATTTTTTCATGTAACTCAATTCTGATTTGTTGAAGTGTTCAAGTGAAAATATATTTACTTTCTCAAAATAAGCTACACAGCACAAAGTAAACAAGCAGTGCCAGAGAATGAACAAACCACTGCCCACAGGTACAGTTGAAGAAAATTCTGATCATCTGCTCCAGATCCATACTTTAATAAGGACCAGCCACAAGTACATCCCACCTCGTGTGAAAAGAAATCCTGATCTGACAGTTTTTTATTGGGCATACAGATATTGCCAAAAAATCACAATATTGGTGTTATTATCCAGATCTTGATTATCATTTTTCCCCTATCCAGAGTGTAGTTTTTCAGTTATGTGCAGTGAGAAATTTACATAAACATGATTGCAATACCATTGCATTGAACAAAATTGTCTGGTAATCATCAAGTCATGTGAACATTATAAACGTCTATTTATTTGGAGATGTAACACAATCTTCAAAACATTATTGAGAAAACACTGTTAATGAAGTTGTATCAAACATTTACATTTTGATTTTTTTTAAACGTCATTTGTTTATTTTCAACTTTAATGTAAAAAGAAATAAAATGTGCAATGAAACTGTAATCCATTACCTCTTTTTTCTATTGTGGTACACAACGTGCATGTCAAACGCCTGTGCTCTTTTCGCCAACTCTGTGCCAATTTTGCCCATACCCACAATACCTAGTGTTTTATTTGTGACGTCATTACCTAGTCGATTAAATGAGCAAGTCCATATTTTCCCTTTGTTTTCATGGTAGGATAGTTCTGAAAAATGGAAAGGAAAAATTCAGGAAAAATGCACATATCCAGAGCAATTTAATTGTAAGGGGAGTCAGTTTATACTGATACTAGATTTATATATCAATAAAGTAAAATAGAATGATCTTTGGTATTTTCAAACGGAGGTTTTTTTCACATTACCTAAAATACAGTACAAAATCTATACATGGTGGCAATATTTTTTGAGACTACGATTCTACAATTTCTATTTAAGATACTATTTTGACAAGTATAAACAGGCAAATAATTTATCTGGCTGTTTCAAAACCTCACTTGGTTACGAAACTGCCTGGCCATTTCAAAACTTATCTGAACACAGTAAAGGAGACCGTTTTCTTTAATATTGATTCATTTGCCCTTAATTTTAGTAATTTATATTGGTCCAAATTATTACTTCATGATTTCTGTACAACAGAATTTAGATAAAATCAACAGATATATATCTTAGAATTTAATCCTATATTACAGAAATGACTATTGTGTCACTTTGATATAAATTTCAATAACTGTCAGGGGGCAATTAATGAAATGACTAACTATAATTAGGTAAAATTGCAAAAAGGGAATAACTCAAAGGTGATGAATTGATGCATTGAAGCAGATTGCCTCAAACAATTTATAATCAAATTCACTAGATTATGAGAGCACTATTGTTATTCTAATTGTTTTAAACAAAAGGAGGACTAGTGACACATAGAGTGAAGGGGAAATTATAACAAATAAATTTAAATTCTAACTTCTTAGAAGTGTCCAATCACAAACATAAATAAACCAGTAATGTATGCATGTTATTGCAATAAAATATAGACAAACATAAATAAATCAATTCTCATGCTTCAATTATCTAGCTTTTAAAACTCAAAAGCTGTGTGTCAAAGGGGGTTATACTTATTATATAAAGTGAATTGTAATTATATATTAGTGTAGGTACAAACTCATGACACTTTAAATTATCAAAAAAGCACAGGCTGGTTAAAACCAGAGAGAATGTTTTGAAATGGCCAACTGGTATATTTGGCGTTTTGTAAAGGCCAAGCTATATCAAAACCTCAGCTAGGTTTCCATCCACTTATTTTATGAAAACAGATCATGGGAATCACCAAAAACGTCACTGTATTTGCATCATGCTGATCTGAAATTATGGTATATTTGGCGTTTTGTAAAGGCCAAGCTATATCAAAACCTCAGCTAGGTTTCCATCCACTTATTTTATGAAAACAGATCATGGGAATCACCAAAAACGTCACTGTATTTGCATCATGCTGATCTGAAATTATGGTATATTTGGCGTTTTGTAAAGGCCAAGCTATATCAAAACCTCAGCTAGGTTTCCATCCACTTATTTTATGAAAACAGATCATGGGAATCACCAAAAACGTCACTGTATTTGCATCATGCTGATCTGAAATTAATTACATTTTGAAAGTATAACATGAAAGGTATAACAAACTCTATACTCATACTTTGCATAAATTTAAATAAGTACCTTCCAGAAATTTTCTATTTACAGCAAGTAAAAGTAACATTGCAAAATCAGCAATAGTCTTGTTCTGTTGTTTGTATGCTGGACAGTAACCCACTTGAATGCCCATGTCTCTGAACATCTGAATGGGCACCCAATCAACACCTGTACTTAATGTTGTGATCACTTGCAATGAAGTCATAGTGGGTAAAATTTCTGGAAATGCATCACTCATATCCATCCGGTACAAAGACCCTTGGATATGTGCTGCCACAGCTGGATTGGTATTCAAATCCTGTTTTGTCACCAGATCAAAGTAATCATTCAGAATTCTCTGGCCAGACTTCGTAAGGCCCCAAACTGGTTCATCCTCTTCTGTATTATGGATATAAACTAAAGGTTTACTTGTCATGTTTGCAATCTCCAGCTCTTAATCTTTTCTCCAAGCTTTCTATTTCTGAAACATAAATGCTATTATGACAAATATCTTGCTTTTCCTGCTGTTTTTAATCAATGAAAGGTTTAAACAGAAATAAGATATTTTATTGTGCACTGTCAATCACTGATTACATACAAGCCTCTTGAATAAAAAGTAAAGTAATTAACCAGTAGTCTATGTTTTATTCATAAATAGTTCTGTGCAGATAAGAATTGCTGTGCTACATTTGAAGTGTTGTAGTTTTCACTTCTGGCCTTCATAAACTGAAAAATTAAGGCATTTACCAACCTTTAAGATACTGCTATTTGGTATTACTTCTAGAATCATTTTGCTAGGTTATTTTCAAATTAATTAAATTATCCTTACCTTAGCTCATCAGACTGTGCATTCTTTTTAATTTGTTTACACATCACATATGTATAAGTGAGGTAGCTATCCATTTATAATGCTGATGTAAATGCACTTACTGAAATAACAAAGTACTGATATGTCTATTCAGATATTTTCTTGACAGGTGTAACTCTACCTGCAGAGGTTGCTTTGTTCATAAAAAATGACAATATATTCACAGGTTTCTCTATTTCATATTTAGGAAACACAAAAGTAAAATACCATAAACTTCTTATTCAATTTGTGACTTTAAAAGTTTAACAGACCTCCTTCAGTCAACAAGGGAAAATTTCAGTAGTCTCCTTGAATATAATATTACTTCGTACTGTTTGAAAATGTATTCATTGGCAAATCTCAGCTTTTAATTGATATTCTAGACCCTTACTCAAAGGATTTCTCTTATCAACTAAGTTTTCCCCAATTGTTAATAATACTATTAAACATTTGTATCCTGTTTATTACCATTTTGTACAACCATGTACGTGTGTCAGTATTCATTATTACTCTGAATTACATCAGCATATAAGGAACCAAAATGTAGATACATCACTTTTAAATCTCTCATAGTATACTATATCACCATGTGGCTGTCTCTTCATCCATTAGAGTATGCCATCACTGCTTCTGGGTTGTGCATCCACAATTGGTGAGGTTCTGTATGTGCTATCAACACTAAATTAACAATCTAAATTCTTCTTTATATATTATCATCACTATATTAATACTCTAAATTGGATATGCTATTTTTGATGTTCCTCTGTGTTAAAATATCCACATTAAAATTACTAGTGATACCATTTACAAATGTGTAACAAATATTCTTGTATAGCAAGCGTGAAATATTTTTCATTTTGTTATCGTAGAGTTTTTCTTATGTGGCAAAAATGTTATAACTTGCATCAGTTATTGCTTAGTCTTTAAATATCTAGACAGCTTATGAGACAAGTGCTCCACTTTATGTATGGGAAATAAATGACCGATCTAGACTTAAAATAAAATAATGTGGGACATATATTGCATCTGTGATTGTACAGTGTTTTTGTGCAGCATATGTGTATATCCTGTTTACTACCATTCTGTACTACCATGTACGTGTGTCAGCTGTGCTACCAAGTGCCTACACTCACCACTTTTACTATTCTGAATCATATTACTCAATGAGGAATGTAAATGTAAACATATCATTATTCAACCTCCCATACTCTACAATATCACTATTTGACTGTCTCTTTGTCCATTAGAGTATGCCATCACTGCTTCTGGGGAGAGCTTCCACAATGGTGATGTTTCTAAGTGTACTATAAATACAAAAATTAATACTTTAAACCAATCACTGTTACCAGTGTTTTTCACAAAAATGTTCTATGTATGCTAATTATCAACACAAAACATAATACTCAACATTTTCATTAAAACAGTGTTCCCCCTATACACCGTACATAATACATGTTCCAGCCATTATAGAACAGTGTCCCTGTGCTACGTACTCGATATGGGTTGCATTTGGTGTAACACAGTGTTTGTATGCAGTGTGTATGTTACATCTGTACAGTTATACTTGATATGGGTTGCATTTGCTATAACACAGTGTTTGTATGCAGTGTATATGTTACATCTGTTGATATATTTCATTAGAGGTGGTACAGTGTTCTGTGTATGTTAACTATCAGACTAAAAATAATACTGTGCACTTGCAGCAGGTGCGATATACGTTATATTTGCTGGTGGTATAGACTTGAATACCTCTACACGTTACGTGATACATGTTCCATTTGATATATGACACCATGCTGTGAAGGGTACCAAACATTTGTGTTATGCTTATTTTTCCCCACTATGCTAAAATGTGCCTATACACATCTTTTATTACTTAACATCATCTTTAAACCTCACATACTATATCATATCACCATGTGGCTAT
The DNA here is from genome assembly GCA_964017235.1 of Sabellastarte sp. h YS-2021. Taxonomy (NCBI): domain Eukaryota; kingdom Metazoa; phylum Annelida; class Polychaeta; order Sabellida; family Sabellidae; genus Sabellastarte; species Sabellastarte sp. h YS-2021. The sequence continues at coordinate 11,560,866 of OZ024932.1, read as the reverse complement.
CTCTTCGTCCATTAGAGTATGCCATCACTGCTTCTGGGGAGAGATTCCACAATGGCAATGTGTCTCATTGACACTAAATTTATACTTTAGATTATGCCATTATTGCTTTTGGGGAACCTTTTCCAAAAACAGAGTGTTCTTGTACACTCTTGTAAAGTGCCCTTGAATACCGTACAGCTTATGTGAGATGTGTTACATTTAATATATGGGATACCAGGTTGTGAAGGGTATTAAGCATCTTGTAATTTGTTTTTCTTCTTCCACCGTGTAAAAATGTGCCTATTCAAATCATCTATTACTCTTCTAAATTTCATCAGCCTGTATAACCAGTCTTCTTGTGTAGCTTACATGATTTTTTGTCACACTTGCTATCATGTAATTCTCTTGTTTCAACTTACAAGATATGTATTGCAGTGTTAAATCCCTTTAAACATTGGTACAGCATATGTGATATGTGTTTGCATATAATACAATAGTTACTAGGATGAGAACATTAACAAATATTTATGTTTTTGTTTAATTTTTCCTCTACTGTGTTAGTATGTACTGATTCGTGTTTCCAATTATTGCCTTGTGATCCATGATATTTTTGATATTTTTAAATACTTTATTTCGACCTATACCTAATTATATTAGAAACAATCATAACTTTTCCACCTTTTGAAGTCCAAATACCATCAATGTCAAACTTCAGCAAAATCAGCTTGTTCATGTATACTGTGTATATTTTGTATTTATTATGTGTTTGTTCCTTCTGTTTCTTTAAAACGTTTTCTGTTCATTACTTTTCCTCAGAAATATTCCATGTTCTTTGTCAATTCATAAATTGTCTGTTTGCAGTTTCTGCACATTTGTCAATCAAAACTGTTATTACTGGTGCTGTATGGAGTGCACTATCTGGTTCCGATGACAGATAGCGCCAAGGCAAAAGGGACAAAAAAAGCAAGCAGATGTTATTAGCTATCTAAGTAGGAAAAACCCAACCTTTCTTTGCCTGCAAGATACTCATTGGACTAATGAGGATGAAAAATATATAAAGAACCTATGGAAAGGAGAGTGCTTTATCAACGGAAATAGAAAAAATTACCGCGGAGTTGCAATTTTAGTAAATACTAATATAGAATATTCGATCAAAAATATCAGACATAAGCATTAATAATATGATATTTAGACTATTTAATGTGTATGCTCCAAACACGGACTCACCAACTTTTTTTCATGAACTCGATATGCTTATCCAAGAAGGAGCACAAGACTACACCCTCATTTTGCGGTGATCTAAATTTCACCTTAAATGCAAACATGAACGCTTGTAATTATAAACACGTAAATAACCCACAGTCACGCCAAGTTCTAATAAATACCATGAACACCGGTGACTTGATAGATTTCTTCAGAGCCATCCACCCAAAGACAAAGCGCTATACTTGGCGGAGACAAAATCCTATCAAACAAGCCAGATTAGATTACTTTATAGGCTCACGGACATTGCTAGATCTAATAACAAAGTGCAATATTAGCGCAGGATACAGATCCAATCACTCATCAATTGAGCTAATCAGCAAATTCAAAAGAGGTAAGGGATATGGAAGTTTAACTGCTCGCTTTTAAAGGGTAAAGACTACTTAGACTTAATAAATAAAACAATAAAAGATGAAACGGTTAAATATGCAGCAAAAATATACAATATTGAGAAAATGGATCAAATTAGTTTTGTAAATATCCATTTAACAATTGGGGATTGTCTCTTTCTCGAAACTTTAATTCTAGAAATGAGAGGGACTACAATACAATATTCGACACGATTAAAAAAGAACAGACCAATGAGGAACAAAAATTAATTGGTGAAATGGAACAACTGGAATCGCAAAAAAATGACAACTTGACTGCACTAACAGAAAAAAAAAGAAATTGGAATTTCTTCGCAATCAAAAACTTAACGGAGTACTAGTATGTTCAAGAGCAAATTGGCTTAAAAACGGAGAAAAGCCATCAAAATATCTATGTTCCTTAGAACGAAAAAATTATGTTGAAAAAACAATAAAGCAACTAAAAACTGATAATGATTCAAATACAACAGACCAAAAAGAAATCCTGAAAGAAAATCAAACCTCCTATAGTAACCTCTTCAAGTCCCGTAATATTGATGAAACTCCCATATCATCTAGATGATAAAATATCAGAAAACTAGACAATAACGCTTCAAAACAGCTCGAAGGAAAATTGACTGTTGAAGAAATCTCATATGACATAAAAATATGAAAAACGATAAATCTCCAGGTATCAATGGCTTCCCGGTGGAATTTTTTTAGATTTTCTGGGGGAGAATAAAATTTGTGGTCCTGCGTGCTTTTAAGGAAGGATATAAAAAGGGAGAAATGTCTGAAACCCTCAAATATGCAGTAATAACATGCATACACAAAGGAACAAAAGCAAGAAATATATTTAAAAACTGGAGGCCTATTTCACTCTTATCAGTAATTTACAAAATAAATTCAGCCAGCATTGCCAGTAGACTCAAACCACATTTGGACTATTTAATACCAAAAACCCAAACAGGTTTCTTAACAGGAAGATATATGGGGGAAAATGCATGTCTTGTTTATGATATTCTTCATGAAACTGAAAAGAAAAAAATCCCAGGACTTTTAATACTTATCGATTTTGAAAAAGCTTTCAATTCAGTATCTTGGAACTTTTTGTATAGAACTTTAAATTTATTTAATTTTCAAGAAAGCTTCATAAGATGGATTCATACTTTCAATACAAATGTTAAAGCATATGTAATCCAGTAGGGTTTCCTCTCAGCATCCTGAGCATTCCTCTCCGACAAGGAGACCCAGTTGTGACGTATCATTTCATTCTCTGGCAGATGATACAACATTGTTTTTGAAAGATAATAGGTCAATTGGTTTAGCTTTCACAATACTTAAACAGTTCGAGAGGACTTCAGGTTTAAAGGTCAACCTTGAAAAATCAACTGTTATTCCCATTGGCCTAAATAAATTTGTCAAACATATTCTTCCAAAGGAATGTAAAAAAAATACCTGTTATCTCCAAAGAATTTAAAACACTAGGAATTTGGTTTTCAGAAAATACTGAAGAAATGATAGAACTAAATTTTGATAGTAAAAGTGTGTCACTGGAAAAGTTGTTGCATAGTTGGTCTTTAAGAAAACTGTCACTGAAAGGGAAAATTATAATTATTAAAACTTTAGCTCTATCATTAATTCAACACCTCCTTTCAGTGCTTTATTGCCCAAAAGAAGCTTTAGAGAAAATTGATAAATTAATCTTTGACTTTTTATGGGATGGTAAACCCCCCAAAATTAAAAGGGAAATAGTTGTTTCAAACTTCAGTGCAGGAGGGATAAGGATGCCAGATATTTTCATAGTTCATAAAAAAGCAAAAATCAGTTGGATCAAAAGATTAGCTATGGACTTCAATACTAATGCCACATGGGCCAAACTCATGTGGACCATGCTAAACTTTGATAAAAATGATTTGAATCATAAATTGCCTCACAGCTATATTAAAAATTGTGTAACTCCTTTTCATAAACAGTTAATGGAGTGTTGGCTCTTATTTAAAAGCCGACCACCACAAAATGTGGAAGAAATTCATAATGAATATATATTTGCCAATAAGTTTGTGTGTTCAAATAACAAACCTTTAAAACTAATGGATTTTATAGGAGTACACCAGTCTCTAAAGGAATTAACAGTAAAATGTATAATTAATGATAATGGACGTTTTTTAACTTTAGGGGAAATAAAGGAACGGCTGAAATGGAAGATTAGTATTCATGACCATAACATTATTCAAAGCTCCCTACCTTCAGAATGGAAAAGGAAAATGTTAGATAATTTACCTAGTACGAATTTATATAGCAACATTACAGTGTCAGTTAGAGGTCAACTGATCAGTTTAATGCAAATGAAAAATAAGGACATATATTGGGAGCTGATAGGAAACAAAGAAATACAAGCATCCGGCATCAATACATGGATTGACCTATACCCGTTTTTACATGAAATAAAGTGGTATAAAATTTTTAATGCTGTACATCATTGTGCTATTGAAACCTACTTACAATCGTTTCAATACAAGGTTGTACACAGAATAATAAATTGTAAGTACAACTTGTATAAATGGAACATTAAAGAAAATCCCTTTTGCATTTTTTGCAGTCATTTTGATACCATTGAACACCACTTTTATCTCTGTGGTTTTAGCAAATTATTTTGGGAAAATGTGGAAAACTGGTTAGTGGATTTACTCAAGCTAAGTGAAAAACTAACTTTCACAATTTGTGAAATAATGTTTGGCTATTCTTTGTTTAAAAAGCCAAATGTAACAACTACAATTATTAATTGGATCATCAGTTGGGGTAAATGGTTTATTAATTATTGTAGATCAAAAGAACAAAACATTGTATTTACTGAATTCCTAAGAATTGCAAAGACAAAATTGTCTTTATATAAAAATATCAATATGCCTGCAGTTGAGGGAGAGGATGATGAGTTGTATGATAAATTAAAAAGCCTTTTGATAGAATAAAAATATAGTTAAATGAAGCAAAACTATAATTGCAGTACTTGTTAGAAATTGTGCCTCTTTAGACGCTCTATTACTAATGGGAATATAAAAAGCATAAATAGTAAGTTGGTTGTAAAAATGACTTTTGCTTACACCACTTCTTGTTAAACTATTATAATTATTGTAATGTGATTAAAGTGGAATAAAAAAAAATTTAAAAAAAAAAATTTCATTCTCTGTGCTCAAATCTTATGCTATTGATTCTTATGATCTTATGATTATTGAAAATAAAAAAATAAGAGGCATAAATTTTAATTATACTGAAATAAAGATATCGCAATATGCCGACAACACCACATTGATCTTGGACGGTCAGGCTGTTTCTCTCCATGCAGCACTTGATACTTTGGAAATTTATGGAACTGTATCAGGACTAAAAGTAAATACTGATAAAACACAAATAGTCTGGATTGGAAAGAAAAAACATGCCAAAGAAAAAATTGATACTGGGAACAATCTGGTTTGGGGCAATACTGAGTTCAATCTCTTGGGGATTAATTTCTCGGTAGACTTGAACTGCATGGAGGATATGAATTATAAACATTCAATAGAATCAGTTAAGGAGCTCCTTAATAAATGGAAAAAAAGATTTTTGATTCCTCTTGGGAAGATTACTGTCATTAAAACATTAGCCTTACCAAAATTTATTCACCTCTTCACTTCTCTCCCAACACCTACCCCAGATAAAATTAAAACTATTAATAATCTATTTTACAGCTTTATATGGGATGATAAACCAGATTAGATAAATACGAATAGAATGGCCAAATCTTTCCAAAAGGGTGGCCTTAACATGATAGACACTGAAACGTTTATCCATGCATTAAAATCTACATGGGTTAAAAGACTTTGGAATAATGATGGTGCACAATGGGCAGAAATAACAGATTCCAGTGTTTTTCCTCAAGAGAAGTTAGCATTACTAGGCCCTTCATGGCATAAAATGTTTACCAACAAAGTAACAAACCCATTCTGGAAAGACATTTTATCATCTTGGAGTAAAATTAATGAAAATATCCCATTAAAAACTTTTCAAGATTTTATTACAGTCTCGTTCTGGTACAATGCCAAAATTGGCACCGAATCTTTCTTACTCCCAAATTGGTACAAGGGTGGAATTTTCTGCACAGCAGACATCATGGATAGTAAAAGAATCCTTCCAAAAATCACTCTAGAGAAAAAATATAAGATAAGGATTAATTTTCTAGAACACCATAGGGTAAAACTAAAAGTTGAAAAACTAACTACAAACATAAAGGATACATTTTGCCCATGGCCAATCATTCCAAAACAGCTAGAATGTTTACATACAAAAACAAATGCACAAAAAGCCTTTACTGCTCCCAGCTTAATGGTAGTAGATCTTGGGAAGATTATGGCCAAATAAAGTTAAAATGGGACAAAGCTTTGAAAAACAATATTAATCTAGAGGATTGGAAAAGTGTCTATCAAATTTGCTTCAACTCAAAAGATGATAATAACATAAAATGGTTCCAATATAGGGTTAAGCATGTTATTGGACACAAGACAATATCAATTTAAAACAAAAATACTTGATAACCCAACATGTGGATATTGCAACTCGTCTGAGGAAACAATAAAGCATATATTCTGTGAATGTGCTCCAATTATTTCTTTTTGGAATGACCTAAGAAATTATGTTCAGCAAAAGCTAAACCTGGGATTAAACTTAAAACCTGTTAATATAATTTTAGGTCAGTTTAAAACTGATTCAAATTATACCTTTGACAATATCCTGTACCTAATTACAAAGAAATATATTTTTTTGGCTCAAAGACTAGCAAAAATCGTAATTCATTAGGTTTACTAAAAAATGTGGAATATGTATATATGGACCAAAAACTTGCTGCCACTTTAAACTCCACTGCAGTTCGATTTGTAAGAGATTGGCACAAAGTAAATCTTCTGATCCAGAATCCATGTGTACCAAATGATGCAGAGACAATTCACAGACAATAGATTAATAATTTTCAGCCCTGCTATACAAAATAATCCTAATTAACACATTGTTATGTATAACCACATTGTTATGTACATATATCCATACTACATACGTGGCTGTTCTTGTACATGCGTCCAATGGGGGGGTTGGCTGCCCTCGCCTCCCCGAGTGTACTTGCATGATGTAAAAAGGGCAAATAAAAATTATTGAACTGGAAAAAAACAAAGTTTTCCCCTGTGGGTCTAGTGAAGCATGATAAGCCCAACATATCTTCCTGCATGTTGTAAGGGGAAGAGAGGGTCCTGGCTGTTGAGCCAATACTTTGTTACGGCATTGAGGAGGCAATACACAGTTTTGGCATCAATTTCATTTAGTCGGAAGGTTAAGATGCCCTCGCCTAATCAAACAGCTGGTAGAGCCAAGCCCTAGTGCTCCAAATTAATGATGGCTTCTTGATTCTACTGGTTTATACTGTTGTTCTTGATTGTTGTATTCTGCTGGTGTTTGGTTTGGGGTTTTGTTTGGAGTATCTAGAAGGCGGCTGCTTAACAGGTCAATCAAGGTTCACCTTTTATGTGTTCTTTGAGTATATTGCTAATATCAGTGTATATCAGTGTGCAGGATTCAGCTCCCAACTATTATGATATCCCCCTGTTGAACTTGAAGGGTGGGTGGAGAGCACTGACAATGAAAATCTGCTACAACATTATGGCTTCACAAAATACGCATATGACTGATAGAAAAACATTAGAACTTCACTTGATTTCATGATTCTGTTCAGATTTGTACATGGCCACAATTCATGTGACTAAAAGGTAGATCCTTCCCAAATTCTTTCAAAAAGGCAGTGTCACCCCCCTCATAAAAAAGGCTTCCCTTCCTAGAGACGACCTTAAGAATTATTGCCCAGTGTCTGGTCTTTGTTTCCTGTCAAAGTTGGTTGAGCGAGTCGTTGCCAGGCAGCTAACGTCACACATTAATAACAACAAACTGGACAATCCTCATCAGTCAGCATATAAGCCAGGACATTCCACAGAAACTGCTTTATTGTCTATAAAAAACAAGGTTCATCTCTCTCTGGCACGCGGTGAACCCACAGCTCTAGTACCTCTTGACTTATCAGCCGCATTTGACACTATAGACCATAATATTCTCCTTGGTTAACTTAAATCCTGGTTTGGTCTTGGTGGAACAGCTCTAAATTGGTTTGCTTCCTACTTAAGAAATCGTTGCCAGGCCATTAAGATAGGCTCCACACTATCTGAATTAAGCAATCTCATCTGTGGAGTCCCACAAGGTACTGTTCTGTGTCCGTTACTGTTTTCACTCTATACAACACCACTTAGTAAAATTATTCGGCTCCACCCACATATCAAATTCCATTTTTATGCGGATGACACTCAGTTATACATCCATCTCTCCCACAAGAATGCTTCTTCGGCTCTCACCAAGCTAAATGCCTGCCTTCGTGATGTTCAAGAGTGGATGTCTCTCAGTAAATTGAAGCTCAACCCTGAAAAAACTGAGTTTATTGTCTTTGGTTCCAAGGCTCAACGTCAGAAGATTTCCTCTCACTTTCCTGTTAGCATTCTTGGTAGCCTTCTTCATCCGGTTGATTCTGTCAAAAAGCAAAGGGGAGGCACATCCACGATATCTATTGTGAACTTTTTTACTTGAGTGAGAATTTACACTTCAACAAACCCTTGTTGATTCTGTCAGAAATCTAGGTGTGTGGTTTGATGCAGATTTTTCATTCTCTGAGCATATCAAGAGGACTTGCAAAGCGTGCTTCCTTCAGATGCGTGACCTCCGTAGAATTAGAAAATATCTCACTTCTGAAGTGGCAGCCCTTGCTTCAAATGCCTTGGTTAGTAGTCATCTGGACTATTGTAACTCTCTGTTCAGAGGTTTGTCCGGTTTCAATCAGCACAAATTGCAAAGTATTCAGAGCACCCTTGCTCGTATTGTTACAAATCATAGAAAGTATGCTCATGTTACACCCATTCTACAGAAACTCCACTGGTTGCCTGTTAAGTATCGTTGTATTTTCAAAACCGCAACACTTGTGCATAAATTTTTGCATAGTGGTTTTCCTTCTTACTTCGAACCGTTCTTGTCTTTTAGTAGTTGTCCCTATAGTACTAGGCATAGTCACCCAGATCGTCAATACCTTACAGTTCCTCCTTTCCATTCATCAGTCTTTAAGTCAGCCAAACATTTTGGCCATAGTTTTGCCTTTGATGCTCCTAAGATCTGGAATGACCTCCCTCAAGATGTTCGCAGTGTAACATCAGTTGCCTCCTTCAGAAAGAAGCTTAAAACTTACCTGTTTGCAAAAGCCTACCCACCATAGCCTCTCCCGTCACATCAGAGTCTCCTTGGTACGACCTGGCTATGTCCTTTGATTAACGCTAACTGCCTTGCTTTATGTTTAGATGCGCCTTAGAGTCCATCAGTGATGGAGATTAAGCACTATAAAAGTCCACATTAGATTAGATTAGATGCAATGACAGACCTTTGGCTAAAGTGTGACCATTTGCTATAAACAAGGCCATTGTTGCTGTACTTGGGTCTGATCTCTTTAATATAAAGAAATTAAGAAATGGAGACATCTTGATTGAAGTTGACAAGGAAACTCAAAGCAGAAAGCTAATGAAATAACTAAATTGAGCTTGACCATGGATAATGTGATCTCCATCAGTGTATCTCCTCACTACAGTCTAAACACAAAGATATTACTCATTAGGTGCCCAGATGTAAAAGACTGCACTAATGAAGAAATACTTGAAGGCCTAAAAGATGAGGGTGTCATCAAACTGGACAGAATAACTGTATTCAGATATGGTTTTAGAAAACAAACTGGAACCTTTATATTAACATTTCAAAGCCAGAACTTACCCAAATATATCAGGGTGGGTTATTACAGGGTGGCTGTGGCACAGTTTATGCATAATCCAGTCAAATGTTATAAATGTCAGAAATTTGGCTACACTAAGTTTAACTGCAGAAAATAAATAAAATTTGCAATAAATGGGGGCACGAAGATCACACTGACTCTCAAGAATGCAAAAATGAAGCAAAATATGTCAATTGTCAAACATCAAATGATAAGGCTTATCCGAAATGGAAAGAAGAAAAGAAAGAAGACAGAAAGAGGAATTTCCTACACAGAAGACAAGAAACAAATGGACATATTTAAATTTGTAAAAACAATGTATGACCAAGTAGCTGCAGCAACCTAACCTGTGGTGAAAGCAGCAACAGTGGAAACGCAAAAGGAAATGACTTCTCCAGATGGTTTGAAACAACTCAAAAAGTGTGCAGTTGGGAAACAGACAACAAAAGTGAATAAAACCAGTACATCAATTCAGACAACTGCATTTCAACATGACCCCATTAAATTGAAAATAAGCCAAAGTATATTTGACAAAATAACATAAAGGATCTAATGGCCTTATTATAGAATACAACAAATATGATGATTTTGAGTGACAGTGACATTGAAATGAGTGTCGAAGAATAACCAATCACAAATTCACAAGGGCAGAGTGGGAATAAAAGTGCATACTAAGTATAGTAAGGGTTAGAGCACTGGTGTTTTGTTTAAATATGGGTGTTTCATGGCTGGGGTTCATAAGGTCAAATATAGCTTGGCTCTAGGATTATTACACAATCAATTCTTGCTATAAGCAGCCTACACTTTGATTTCACGTTTCTGCAATAGTCTTTCCTATCATACTATCCTATTTTATTAACTAATTAAATAAAATCATAAGAAAAACAAATTGCACATAGTGAAATTAATGAGTAGCACAAATTTATGGCTTTATGCTATTTCTCTCCACAGCACAGTTGATAAAACTGCATAGTTTTTATATTCTTGACACCCACACAGCCAAGTCTTTCCAAGTCTTTCAGACATCACCTAAATTGTGTAACCATCACAAAATGGAAAGCCCACTGAGCTTGACTTCTAGCAAGTCAGACCTTAGACTCAGGGCAGATTAGGATTAATATTGAAACTAGTAGCATCAAAATTCTATTTGGCTGTACTAAAATTAACGTCTAAATTCCTATTCTCAGAAACCAAAAACATTAAACGTTTGAAAACATTTAACAATCACAAATGCTATAATTATATATCTGGAAATAAACCCAAATTCAATATAATAAAAGTGTGTTTAACTTGGATAACAATGATATTTAGTTCACTCAGAATGAAGAATATATTTGTGTGTGAACTATAAATCAACAAACAGTGAATGTATAATTGTGAAAATGTTACAACACAGGAAATAAAATAATAAATGTCCAGAACTATTTCCAGTGTGTTCATTATCAATCCATGGACTACTTTAAGATCATGTTATCCAATGTCCACATTAATGTGGGAAAAGGCAATTAAATGCCTTCTCTCTCACAAAGCCAAAGAATATTAATTAAGCCAAACAGAAATTAAGATTCCACCAGATCAAGAACTCTAAGAACGCAATGAAAAAAACTTTAGGAATTATAAAAATAAAGTTTATTTAATAAACAGATTAGATAAAGGTATAATCAAGGCATATTCTATGGTGTTATAGATAGCAGGGGTAGCAGGATTTGACACATGAACAATAAAACATTGGATATAAATTAATGAACAAATTTAGACATTTTATAAGATACATAGTTCAGAAATTTAAAAAGGAAGCAGAAAAAAGAGCAACTCGCCCAACGACAAGGAAGATGAAGAGGAATCCCCAAAGTTCACCTAGAGATCACAAGAGAACAGGATTTGAACCTACAATGAGTGACCTAGAAGAAGGAGGACCTCAAGTCTCCATGACAGTGATGCTATCAGGACCCGCCATATCCGCAAAAGCAAACCACCACATTGCCACCAGCCACGGGAACATCGACGGCCACAACCAACTCATACCTACGACCTTTGGTTGCACCACAACCCCAAGTAACTGTGTCATCAAGTCAATATCCACTACCACCAGGTGTTTCTACAGGTAAACCATCCACATTTGGAGCAACCCAGAAGGAAGATGCAACAGAATTCCTGCAAGACTTTTGTCCGTTTGCCAAGCTCTATCATTTAAACAATGGTCAAACAAAACATTTATTTTTGATGACCCTTAAAGACGGAGCTAAAATATGGTTTAGAGACAAATATTCAGATACTGAAAGTATAAAGTGCAAAACAAACATATTTGAGGAGTTTAAGAAATAATTCTACCCAAAAAGCATGGATTTGGAGAAAGAGATCAGCCACGATTCTCTAAAACAGTACGCAGAGTCGATACATGAATATGCACTCAGGGTTGAAATGTTAGCTACCAAGTTAAAGAAAACAGACATCTTGATGATGCAGACTTTCATCAGAAAGATCACACAAGAGGTCACAAACCATGACATGACAGCAAGAACTCTTAAAGATTTAGTGACACAAGTAAGTCAACTTCAATCCACAATGGATTCTGCAAACAAGTCCACCTCAAGTGACAACACAAGTAAGGTCACAGCAATAGGTGAGTCAAGACCAAAATGAGTGTATTACTAGATTAAGGCAATTAGATCAGGGTGAAACTGCAAATAATACTGTGAACAATGTTTGTTTTATATGTACCAGTTTGTCTATTTTGTGGGAAAAAGGGCCATTATGCGACAACATGTAAATTGAATCCAGGGATATCTGGTCAAAATAAAATACCCCACAAACCAGAATTACCAAGAAACCCCAAAATTTTTCTCAAAGGTCAAATCAGAATTTAAGATCTGATCACAATGGATTTATACCCAGGTACAATCAATATGAATCCAATCAGTACAAGTACAATCAGTACAGGCCTCAATCAAATGAACAAAAAAAATTTTTTGTTTTACTAGGCTGGCCCCAATACCACAGTAGCAGACATGCTAAGGGACCAATATCTGATGAGAACTGCTTATTGAATAATAAGAAATATTCAGATTAGACCTCAAAAACAAAAATATATTGTGAATACATTTAACCAAATACTTGAAAATCAAAAATACTAAAAAAGAGGCTTGACACGGATCCAAGAGCAAACAAACCAAAAGTATGTACTGATTATAAAACAGCAGATGTGAGAAAACAAAAAGGGCAACATAAATTAAAAGAATTGTGGGAAAAAGATATGGTAATTTACAACCCTACAGTTATGAATTGCTCGATAATTTGTTACCAATTAAAGTGGCAGGTTTGTCTGTGGAAGCCTTGTTCCTTTGAGGAAATATTCTATTATCAACAAAACATTTGTTTGGATACAATATTCATTGGATATTCTGTTAATTTCAATATTCTTCATTGATATATTTTTGACATGATTTTGGACAGTTTTAAACAGATGCTTCTTGAAAGGGATGTTGTACAGTTGTACAGATGTTGTTACAAAAATATGACAAAAGAAAAATGCACCCCATACATTTTGCCTCATTTAGATTCAACCCAAGAGAACAAAAACAATGACATTTCAAGAGCTGCTAGCATGTCTCATGGCATTGAAACATTTCCACAAATACATTTCATTCAGTAAAGTGATTCTTATGACAGATCATAGACCACTTGTGTATTTATTCAAAAATACATACTCAAATTCTCTGGGGCCGATTTCACTAAAGGACTTAAACTAAGTCCCTTTTGTGGCTAAGTCTTGGACTTAAATCTAAGACTTTGGTCTTAGCTAGAAAAATGGATTTCACAAAGGTGACTTAGCTAAGTCCAGGCTTATCATATAACCACAGTGGTTTTCTGTGTCATGTGACCTTTTGTATCTATTCAAAATATAATATTGATGCAACATATTCTTCTTTTAATGTATTTTATCTAAGGATAAGTGCTGTTTTGAAATGGAAAACCTTGTTAGCACATATAAACTTCCCAAACACTACTTTAGTGAGGTGTTCTGCATAATTATAATTTATTTACAGCCATTTCAAATTCTGAAGTGGAGAAAAGTTTATGGCGGCCATATTTAAGTCCTCTTTACAAAATTTAAGCCCACTACCTCCCAGACTTGAAAGTTAAGACCACTGACTTAGCAATTTCATGGACTTAGCTGCTTTGTGAAATCCGCTAAGTCTAAGACCACAAACTTAGCAGTTTTTTGACAAAATTTAAGACCAAAGTCTTAGATTTAAGCCTAAATCTGGACTTAAGTCCCTTTGTGAAATCGGCCCCAGGTCTCAAGAATACAACCAGTGTTGAACAACACAATTTAGAGAGCCAATTTAGACCAGTGTTGAACAACACAATTTAGAGAGCCAATTTAGACCAGGCAGAACAAATGTAGTTGCTGACTACTTACCACATGCCCAGACTGTGGCATTCCAAGAGCTTAATCTAGAAAATCTACAAGAGTTTGCAGACAATTTTAGCTTTCCAGTACCAGAATTGTCCCGAACAAAACCAGAGACAGTAGCAGAAAACAGTGATGGTTTAGACTGAAATGGAAGATGGCTCCTTCCACCACAATAAAATTGTGCCCCATTCTAAATCAGCCACAAACGAAAAACAACAAATACAGAACAACGGCCATTTAATGAAGAGGAAATAAGCCCCACTGAAAATAATCCAGCTGAGAAAACATCTCAAACTCAGAAACTCATTTGACACTTTATGGGAAACAGAAGTTAGTCTAGAACAATGTTAGTGCAAGATAAACAAAGAGACCCTTATTTCCAACCCATATATGCATATTTTGCAACAGGAAAGTTACCTGACAATAACCAAAAAGCTAGTTTCATAACTGTGGAATCTGGATTCTATGAAATTAAAAATGGACTTCTGTACAGGCTTTCTCTGACTCACTATGTTCACAATAATGCAAAGGTAGGTAGGTAGGTTGTATAGCATTACCAAAACAATACCAACTAACAGTTCTAGAATTACACCATCGAGCAGGACATTATTCTACACTCAAAATGTTTTATCATTTGAGAGACAAATATTATTTTCCTCGCATGGAAATGCATAGAAACTTAAATTACATACCACAGTGTCCTGATTGTTAACAATATAAAAACCAAGGACAGACAGACAGACAATACATCACTACCACCAAACTTTTAAGTATGTTACATACCTTGAGTGTGGATCTTAAGGGCCCTTTAAACTCATCTGGAAAAGAATTTTAATATATCTTAATGGCTACAGAAAATGTGTCCCGATACATGGAATTATGTCCACCAATTGATCTACACTGCCAAACTACCTTGGAACAAAACATTCAGCAATATGCAACTGGAAATAATACAAACAACTAAAACAATTTTATCCCTTTAAATTTTACGCTATTCAACAATACCTAGCATTTGTTAAAATTACTAAAAAATACTTACCCAAAGTAACCTATACTGTTAACATAAGTACATATAAACTTCTTTAATTAAATTTATTTTGGTAATTAAATAAACAATTGAACCAATTAAAAGAAATTAATTATTATTTAACAAACGTAAATGAGTTTTATCTCTTTGTCATCATACAGTTAGGAATCCTAAATACAAATCAATTTACCTGACTTTCCATTACTTCTACAAATACATTTTCTATCTGCAAGATTCCTAATTCACATGTTACCAAACCTAATATTAGACCCAGATTGTTTGGTTGAGCCTGATCTTTACACCGTAATACCATGCTTGTATTACAATGTCAAACTTATGTTGGAAAATCCACCAATCTTGTATTGACAACAACCAATCCCATTGAAGACCTTATTCTTTGGGGTGATGCGTATTTAATGCAATGGACTAGCACACATTTTCAGTTTTGGGAAAAGTAGAATTATTAAAATCTGGCCTATGTAATGTCTTTGAACTGGTTGAATTCTAGATCTAGGTGAATAATGAATTACTCAGAGTGAATATTGTAGAAACCAGACATGGTGTGAGGGTTATGAAAGTCAAGGTCCTTTGCCGCCAAATATTTTTGATTATAAAACAGGGGTCTGAGCCACGAGGAAACTGTTGTGGGATTGGCGTATGACCTGAGAGGAACTTTGCTTGCCAATAAAGGTTATATGATCTGTAGAACGTATCGCATTTGCTTGATAGTTCACAGTTGATTACCTTAATAATATGGGTAGAAAGAAATCTAAGAAAGATACCGCCATGACTGACAAGAATGCAGCATCAGGAAATTCTAGTTCCAATGATCAGGAAATGGCTATCTCACAGAAGTTAGATATCTATATAGTTGCCAACATTGGTAATCAGATTAAGGAACAGGATGTGCGACTACGGAAACAAGAGGAAAGAAGCAGTATAGGCGACCTTTCTGCAATACCAGCAGCTCAGAGCTCACCTAAATCACAGAAGATGCCATCTATTCAGATGTTAAAAGAAGATGCCCGAGTGCAAGCTGAGGTTGAGAGGCATTTGCAGGAATATCAGGACATCTCTAGGATGGAATTTACAGGTAGGCTCACTTCAAGTAAATCTGGTCATTACAGAGTAGGGGTTACAAAGGTTAAATTTCAAACAAATTGACCACACGACTTTTGTACGGTACCTATCGGTACCAAGCACCCAGTTTATGACGATATGAGCAATGAACAGTGGGTACAAGGTATGCTATCATGTATTTTGGAAGAAAGTAGTGATATAATTAGAAACCAAATGTTGATACACTTTTCGCGCCTCATGCAAGATGCTGTAGAATTATCACTAGGTACGGCTAGAAGAGCCCATGCAGCAGTTCTGCAAGAAATAGAGAGGGGCTTAATTTCATGGGAAGATACCGAAAATTTGGGAAAATGTAGGATTAGATATACCCAACGACTACTTCAGTCTGTCAAGAGTAGTCCAAATCAAAGTAGCCAAACTTGTCTATTCTTCAATAAAGGAAAATGTAAGCATAAAAATGAACATGTCAGTGCAGGAATATTGTGTCAACATGAATGTTCTTATTGTCTTAAGGAAACCAAAAAACATTCAACAATCATCCAGCAAACCAATGCATGCGCATGCGCAATGCTAGTACAAAGAATGATAATGTGATTCCCAAAAGTGATAAGCAGAAGGTTTAACTACACCTTGCCACAACTGCCTATAAGATCTGAATCTCAAATATTTCATTATCAGATTGAGGACGATTATTGTGATATTAACAAGTATGTATTATCATTCCATGATTGTAAAGATGGTATTAATCACTGCCTCAATAATTTAACGGTTAAAGATAAATTACAACCAGAAAGACATTTCAAACATGACAATTCAGTTATGGATATGAATAAATTACAAAATAACGAATTATTTGGTTGGTGTTGCCATTGTTATAATAAAAAAATTCATAATAGTAGTCTTAATGAAAAATATGAACCTATGTATTATGAACCTTTATTCAAAAATCAATATGTCCCTGCTCTTGGAGGACAATGGTCAAAAATTGCCTTGTCATGGTAACTGGTCTGAGAACCAAACTACCATTAATGGTTCCGGGTTAAAACCTGTCTCACAATGTAAGGGTGCGCAAGCTGTGCCACATATAGAAAACAGTAATTTACATGTATGGCAGTGTAGTATAATCTATAATGCTAATTTTAGTAACATATATAGTTTTATACCATGTGATACTAACAAATCTATATGTTTTGATTAACATATCGCACTATATAGCTATGTAGGTACTGCAACACTTGACTTACAAACGGTCAGTTTTTCTGGTTACAAAAATGACCTAGTGTGTCATACCAATATCAACGAGAATATAGATATGTTTGTTCAAATTCTAAATTCTAATTCTAATAGTATTTTTATAGCGCCTAATCTCTATCCAAAGACAGACTCTAGGCGCACCAAACAGAAGCAAAAAACTGTAATCATAAACCTGAGACATAGCAAGGGTCAGCGCCACGGAGAGAAATGAGGGAAAGCAAAAGTCAGGGCGGATATGCTTGTGCGAAGAGATAGGCTTTGAGCTTCCTTCTGAATGAGTGGAGAGAAGTGGCCGAATGTACATCATCAGGCAAATCATTCCAAATCTTTGGAGCGTCATAAGCAAAGCTGAGGCCGAAATGCTTAGAAGACTTATATAGTGAGGTGGCGAAGTGGGGGATCTCAAGGAACACACCATCAGCTTGGCTTTTGCGTGTGTTGTTGACACTTTGTCTGGGTTTAAGAAAAGGTGCAAAATATCTTGGTTGATATACATATACATATCTGGTTCAAATACATGACAATGGTGAATATTGGGATTCACAGTGTGAATTATTTAATATAACTACGGTAAATATTCCACAGCAAACATTTCTTAGTGGAAAAACAGGCACACGTCAGTCTCACAACTCAACACATGTACATATAGATAAGTTTGAACAATCTTTTAGTCAAATTTTACTCGATAATTTTATTTTAGGTTGTCAGGATTTGAATAACTCGTTAGTTAACCACTGGTCTGTTATTTGCTAATACATTAGTTAATGAATCAATATGGTTACAACATCCACAATTAAACCAATCTGAAGATCAAGTAAACAATCTGCTTGAAGATAGTAATTTAATGGGTGGGGCAATGATAGAACGCCAATATGGGTTTATACCTCTCAATATCCCAGTATTGCATCACCTTGAGGTTGAAGAAACTATTCAGTTTGAACCCACCGCTCAATGGCTTAATACTATGACAAATAAAGTGAGGGCACACCAACTTACTAACTACAAAGGTGAGAGAATACCAATATCATCGGATATAAAGGTACATAATTGGAGGTATTTGATCAAAGACTATGATTATAAAATATTGGCTGAATACATTCAGTTTGTTTTATTTATTTGGGGTTTTACATCGCTTTCAACACTGTACAGGTCATATCACGACGGGTAGTTGGGAGGGCAGAGGAAACCAGTACATAGAGTTTGCTAGGGTTGTGTACTGTAAACTGCCGACCAACGGCAAGCAACTACCAGCTTTCCCACTTAAGGCCATCACGGGGATCGTACCCCGGCCTCAGAGGTGGGATGCGAGAGTGTTACCACTCTGCCACCGTGGCCCCTACATTCAGTTTGGGTTTCCATTAGCTATAGATTATAATAAATGTAAATATATTACTGATATTTCTAATCATTTTTCAGCTATGTGTCGAGACAAGGGTGTTGATAAATATTTTCAAGTGGAAACTTCAAAATATGCTATTTTAGGTCCGTTTGATAATAACCCCTTTGATGAAATGCATTTCTCACCATTAATGCCACGTGATAAACCTGATGGAAATGTTAGAGAGATAGTTGACCTATCCTGGCCTATAGGTCAAAGTGTTAATAGTTGTACTACACCAGGAATATTTGATAATGTTCAATTTCAGTTAAAATATTCATCAATTGATTTATTAGTTCAAAAATCAGTGAAATTGGTCCTAGTGCCCTTCTTTATAAAATCGACTTGGAGCGAGCTTTTCGTAATTTAAAAATAGACCCCTATGACTACCTGTTTGGGTATTAATGTCAACGCACGTACGGGTCTCTTGTCTATTCCTACAGAAAAAGTGTTGGAAATCAAACAATTATGTTTTAACTGGGCTAAACATACAACTGCCACCAGAAATCAATTACAGAAATTAACAGGAAAACTCTTATATCTACATAGGTGTGTACAACCGGCCCGTATGTTCGTTAACCATATTTTAGGAGTGTTGAGATTAGCCCCTGTCAAATGTAAAATAATCTTGCCACCCGGTTTCTATAAAGACATTAAATAGTTTAATGTATTTTTAGAAATATTTAATGTTATGAAGTTCATGTTGATGCTTCACTGACTAGAGTAGGAGGGATATTTAAAAATAAGGTTTATTCCACACCTATTCCTGATGCAATATTGAATATTACCTCGATAGTTCACTTAGAGGCAGCCAATATTAATAGCGTTTAAATTGTGGGCCCACTATTGGAAAAATAGTAAATTAATTATATGCTGTGACAACCTGGCTGTTGTCCAAGCCTTTACGTTCCACAAAATTAAAGATGTTTGGCTAATGGCTTGTGTCAGAAATATATAGCAGTTTACTGCAACCTATAATATCAATTTAGTAGTGAACCACATATCAGGCCAAGAAAATACATATGCTGATATTTTGTCTAGATGGGATAGATACAAAAATGTAATTTGTACAGAAGTTAAATATTTGTAATCCTGTAATTGGTATAATGCTTGTGCAGATATGTTGTACCCTAATTTTGATATTTAATCTTTGTTCCCTTGATAATGACCTAGTGAGCCTACCCATGTACCCAAGGGATGCTCCTACTTGGCCAGATTTTGACTGTTCCTCGCCTTCATCATTTATATGAACATTCTAGTGGTCAATTCACTACAGACAGTAATAGTGTATTTGGAGTTCTTGGTTCAAAATGATCTTAAAGCTATGTCTTTACGTAATCATTTATCAATTTTAAAATATTATTTTTCCTTGTTTGGTTGATCCACTAATGTCTTTAATGAGAGGAAAGTCCAACTATTTGTAAAATCAGTACAAATGAATGCTAAACTTTAGGTAAAAGTCAAAGGTATCTTTACACTAGACTTGTTACAAAGGTTAGTAAAGTATTTGGTTAGATTTACAAATACTGAGGTTTATAAGGCATCGTTTTTGGTATCTTTTTGGGTTTTTTTTAGCTAGCATCTTTGGTCCCAAATTCTAGTTCTGAATTTGATCTGACTAGGTTCCCAGTATTGGGAGATGTAATTTGGGGTGCCGCAGGGGACCATATTGTCATGACATGTTCAAAATCTATGCAAAGAGCTGGAGCTATGCATGTAGTCCAACTTCCACAGCTAGCCAATGCAATATTGTGCCCTGTAAGAGCTCTTAAGGTAATGACTTAAGCTATTCCTCGTAATAAAGGTGATCCTTTGTTTCTTATTAAGATTAAGTCAGGTGTGGTGATACTGACTGCTAGTAGAGCCAGGTCCTTCCTTAAAATGGAGGTCCATTCCCTGGGTCTGAACCCAAAGCACTTTACTTTCCATGTGTTTAGATGTAGTGGTGCTTCCCTTGCATTTAACCATGATGTGAAACTCGACCATATTAAGCAACATGGCCATTGGTGCAGCAAAGCTGTGTGGACTTATATTAACTCTACCCCTAAGGCTGCTGCTACCATACCCTTAACGTTCCAACGCATAATACCTACAGAATAAGATACAACACCTTGGGTTTGGGATTTATACTAACTTTCTTTATTTTATTGGATTCTAATTAATTCTTCTGGTAACATTCTATTAAACGAATTAAGTCCGTAAGTTTCAATTATATGAAAGTTCTTAATTGTATGCTTATCCAAGACTTTATATCTTATTATTATTCATTTCAACCAATCTTAACTATCAAAAGTTAACATGAATTATAAGATCATGTTAAGTATATTCAGTACTTTCTGATATTATATTTAGAGATTGGAGTTAATGTATATAGATATGTAGTGTGTATGTGTTAGTAATCAGTAGTGAGTAGTAACACTAGGAAGGGTACTTACAAGTAGACAGAATTACTTTGCTTTAGTTAGCTGTAGTACTTAAAGCTATCATACTATTAAACTTCTGTTTGTGTGTACTTAGACTAAATAATACCACATCATACTACTTTGTTAGGACCAACCTAGTTATAGATTAACATTGGATGTTTAACATTGGTGTGCTGTGTAAAAGTAATATTTCAGCTGAAGACTACAAATACAAGGAATTCTTAAGCAAGTACCAAAAAGTAGAATTCTGTATTTTCTCATGTGAATTACGTTACCAGTCATTTTTAATTTCCTCAGGATGTGAGGATGACAAGAAGACTATATATGATAAGCATATGTTGGCCCTTGTTGTGTATTAGAATTATAGTATTATCAATACAAAGCTCTGAATTATATATTTGATTCAGTGTATTACGTTACTGTGAATTACGTTACCCTGAACTGACAAAAATGGGTACTTTTCCACAAGCAGTCGACTGCAGCATGTTTAAGCATTTCTAGCAACATGGAGAAGACCACATGGATGAAATGACAGAGTTTAAGCATAATATTATTTTATATTCTGTTGCACACATCGTTACAAATAACTATCAGGTATGAGGTTGTTATGTCATAGATTATTTTTATGTACCTTGTCACAGTATATGGCAGAAGTAGGTGAGCATTAGAGTAGATATAAGCCTTGCAACCAGAGCAGTATTAAAGATTAGTGTGCAATGAACACTTTTTTTAATATTGCATCTAACATGAAGTAACGTAATTCACAAAGTAGTAACGTAATTCACTTGTATCAGTTACATCTACTTGATTTCAATTGTTAGCCCAATCTGATGTTTATAAGTTCTAAAAATTAATATGAAATTTTCTAGAATTGATGAGTTAATTATTCAGTACTTTATTATTGACAACAATTTGTTCTTTGACATTTATGCTCTCATTGACTACAGTCAATTGTTGCAGCATAGAATTGACTTGTGGAAGGGTGAGCGAGATGGAGGGTATTTACTTCAATAATTTGTAGTTCATCTGTAGTTTTGCTTGAATCTTATGAATGTATTTTTCCTGTACATATAAAATAAGAGATACCAGAGTAAAAAAATTCAAAGGCCTTATTAAGAATGACATTAGCTCAGGTAGATGCAAGTAGTTACACTACTGATGCACGGGCAAAAACAATGCTGGAGTTTGGAAAACAAGACGCAGAGAAGGCCAGAGAATACTATATACTTACAAAGGACTAGGAATGGGTTGCTTCATTAAAAAGGTTAAAAGTTCACAGAGATATGATTTTGCACTGACACCAGAATGTGAAGAAGACCCAGTTTTGTTTTCTGATTTCCTCTACAACCAGTAAAGGGCCGGGAATGCAAAAACTTTATGCTGTTGTTCCAACAGAACCAGGCTATGATGGTGTCAGAAAATACATCCATCATTTGTAGTCAGTATTTTGATGATGGACATTTTAAGACAATTTGTGATATCTTATAGAATACATTAATTACAAACTAATTGTAAGTGCAATAAAGACTAGTCAAAATCGATTGCACCTACCATTCTCAGAAACAGGTTTTGGAGCAGCTCAAAACATCAACTGGTGAAACATTGATTTATCAAATTTATCAAAGTTTGTAATTTCACAAAAGTTAGTAGTTTGCAAAATATCAGTTCAAAGAGTGGATGTTCATTCAAATGGACAAGAAACTGGGATGCAATTTCGTTAGAGGGTAAGGCCATATTATGGAAAGTTAATCCCCTCCCACATTCTTAACTATGCACATTGACTTTACAAGTTTAGCAATGAAAATACAGATATTGGTATTAACTTTTTTCATATATACATGTATACTGATCATGTTCTACACCATGATAAAATAATAAGACACTGTTTTAATTATCTAAGAACACAATTTGACAACAGTGCTGGCATTTGCAAACAAACTAAGTGAATTACGTTACCATATCACGGACAACTGCTTGTTGTTTACATCAGCTTCAGATTAAATGTAATCTAAACAAAAGTTAAATAATGCCATACATGATATTATGTTATGAAAATAACCCCCTTAAACAAGTTAAATTAACAAACATTTTTGTAATTACTGCAAAAGACTGATAAATAAGCATTCTTCATATTCATTTTATCTTGTAAAGATGCCCATTCTGCATTAAGATAATACACCAAAAGATGTATTTATAGCTTTAAAAGAGTTTACACACAGTTCATTGACACTTTAAGAATCTAGTGATAGTTTCAGAATTTTATATTTAACTGTCTTTACCTTACTCTACTTGCTTCCTTACTCTATGTGAATTACATTACCAAACATAGAAATATTAAATCATTGAAATAAAAGGTATAATCAGTGTTAGTTTCTTGTCCAATATGTTTTAACAAATCTGTTGATGTCTATATTTTATTTGTATATAACTTTTAAAACAACAATTGAAGCCTTCACATTGTAATAAACATTGACATGAAGTTACTTTTGTAACTTGCATTGTGTTTTACAGGTTTTTTTTAGCCATACAGTATCTTTTTAAGAAAAAATATATTTAAATCAGATCAGTGATATTTTATTTGCTTCACTATGTTTTATTATTAAGTTTACTACAGTTCAGAATTAAATGCAGACTATTATTTCATTTATATAATTTTTCACTGCTACAATGATAAAGCCAGTATTAAGTAACATAATTCACAATGCAAGTTTTTTAATAATTTGGCAGCATGTATGCAAAACGGTGCCAAAAAAAATCTGTAATAGATACCAAGGAAAAACTTTGTGGCAAGATGCTTGACATGCTCTGTTACCAAATAGAGACAATAAGAATAAATTTTATCACCATCACTGTTGTGCCACAATTTGGTCTCTAATTGTCCCATTTAACTGTGAATGAGTGAAGAGTGAGTTTAGTGGTTTGTGTGCTGGCTTTGAGCCGGAGACCATAAAATCCTTAGACAATGTTTTTGATCAATAAACTAAGTCTATAACCAGGTACACTGTTACTGATAATTCTTCTTATTTATATAGTGATATCCCTAGTAGGAAAAAATCGAGACTCTTATGATATTAAGGGCACACTTACCGGTTTTATATTGAATACAGAGGTTCCTACATTTATTGCTTATTACACCTGTGATAAAAAATTTAATATATATGCACCAATTTCTCTTCCTGTTCGTTATTCGCATAGCAATACAGATATAGTTAATTCTGAGTGCTTGCAGTGTGTGGACGATAGGTACAATGCTATTGACCAACTGAGTGCTAGTATGCAACTTTGTGCAAATGGTGTGTTAGATTTCCTTATAATGTCAGATGAGTATAAAATCCTCCCTATACTTGGGTAATGAATGGTGCATATGACAGAGATATAATTGATAAACATCAGTTTTATCCCAATAGTTTTCAGGGTTATAAGTGAAGTGCTATCTACAACACCAATAAGTCATGTGTTTCATGGTTATAAGTCTAGTGCTATCTACAACACCAACAAGTCATGTGTTTTAAGGTTATAAGTCCAGTGCTATCGACAACACCAACAAGTCATGTGTTTTAGGTTTATAAGCCCAGTGCTATCTACAACACCAACAAGTCATGTGTTTCATGATTATAAGTCCAGTGCTATCTACAACACCAACAAGTCGTGTGTTTCATGGTTATAAGCCCAGTGCTATCTACAACACCATTAAGTCATGTGTTTCATGGTTATAAGTCCAGTGCTATCTAAAACACCAACAAGTCGTGTGTTTCAGGGTTATAAGTCCAGTGCTATCTACAATACCAACAAGTCATGTGTTTCAGGGTTATAAGTCCAGTGCTATCTACAATACCAACAAGTCATGTGTTTCATGGTTATAAGTCTAGTGCTATCTAAAACACCAACAAGTCATGTGTTTCAGGGTTATAAGTCCAGTGCTATCTACAATACCAACAAGTCATGTGTTTCAGGGTTATAAGTCCAGTGCTATCTAAACCACCAACAAGTCATGTATTTCAGGGTTATAAATCCAGTGCTATCTACAACACCAACAAGTCGTGTGTTTCAGGGTTATAAGTCCAGTGCTATCTACAACACCAACAAATCGTGTGTACAGGGTTATAAGTCCAGTGCTATCTACAACACCAACAAGTTGTATGTTTTAGGGTTATAAGTCCAGTGCTATCTACAACACCAACAAGTCGTATGTTTTAGGGTTATAAGTCCAGTGCTATCTACAACACCAACAAGTCGTGTGTTTCGGGGTTTTAAGTCCAGTGATATCTACAACACCCCCTAAGTTATGTGTTTTATTATTTAAGAGAAATCTTCATGTTGATATCAGGATTTTAGGCAAGTTGATTCTATATTAGAAAATTCAGGAACAGATGATGACCTTACTTTTACTATGAAATAGTAAGTTACTTAAACACCAAATTGTTGCTTATACATAATAAATATGTATAAGCAACAATTTGGTGTTTAAGTGCATTTTATTAACAAAAAATACTTTGCAAAGGATAGTAATACACGTTCACAGGAATCTATGATGGAATGAGTTTTAAAATCACATCAAGAGGTTGCCTCTACAGGTTAATTTAATTATTTTGCAAGACATATTTCAGTTCCTTCTCAGTTAAATATATATAACTGGAGGCATTATTTAAGTAATTATAAATTCAAAATTCTGTGTGAATACTTAGAATTTGGATTTCCTCTTAATTTTGACTGTAAAAATGTTACTTTAATACAGTAATCAAAAATCATCCCTCAGCCTTTCAAAACCCTAAGGGAGTGGATATGTATTTTCAGGTGGAGGTCCAGTATTCGCTATGATGGTTGCACCTGATAAGTTATCATTTCAGGCTTCACATTTTTCCCCAATTATGGCTAGACCAAAGTCAAATTGTAAACCTAGGGTGATAGTTGATTTATCCTGGCCTCATTGTAATAGTGTCAACCCTAATGTTTCAGATGATATTTTAATTAAAGTACCTTACTATTGATAATTTGGTTGGACAAATATCTCTCGAGTTGGTAATAAAGCATTGTCATATAAAATTGATCTGAACACACATTCAGAAACTTAGGGTTGAACAATCCGGCTTTTGGGCTCACATGGAGCGATCGCGTCTATGTCGATGTTACTTTGCCATGTGGATTTAAACAAGATGCGTCAGGATGCCAGTTTTGTATGTTTTGTACTGATGCTGTCTTGTAACAACTTATTTTGTATCAACGACTTATTTTGTATTACCTGACTTATTTCATATCAATTTTTGACTTATTTCATATAACCAACTTATTTTGTAGTGAAATTGCCTTATTTTGTATTACTTGGCCGACTTATTTCATACCAACAGTTGACTTAATATGTTACAAAACAGTGCACAGAATTTCAACAAGATTTCAGGGTGATACAAAATAAGTTGATAATACAAAATAAGCTGCTCTATAGACAACTTGTTTTGTATCAGTGACTTATTTTGTATTATCAGATTATAAAACTCCAAACTGTGTAAGGAATTTTGTTTTTAGAACTGTGGAACTCTTTGTTTATTCATTATTTTTATGTTACATTATGACTTTTGCATAGACTACACCAAAACATAGATAATAAGTTAGAAAGTACATCTAAATTGTTATGATTTTCAAATAGTTGCCTCTCATTGGACATTCCAAAAAACACCATGCAATTTTCCTTGGATGTGTAGCCATTCCTATTGCAAATTGAAGATCCTTTGATATCTCAAAAACTACAATAGGTGCAATATGTTAAAAAAGACATAGCAATCTTTTGGAATAATGATAAATGTGCCAAACTTGACATTTTTTTCATCCATTTCATGTAATTATCATAATAAATTTGCAGAACAAGGACTTCTTACAATGTTAATTAGAGCATAAGAATTGGAAAAATTGCATTTATCCCTGAAATTTAGTACTTGCAAAGATTTTGGTTATTAAAATGATACACAGTCATTCTTGTTTTCTTTTTGATGCATAAAAATGATTAATGCTACAATGGATAAACACATTTGCCACCTTCTCTATATTCTATTGAATAATGCTGAGTTTACATGTGACTATCATTGGCCTGTTGTCTGTAAAATTTGACATTTTGCATAATAGAATTTGGGATATATGTAGTTTTTATGCTGTGCAGGTATTGTTGTCACCCATGGTGTTAGCCTGGGAGGTTGGGCGATCTCTCAGCCAAGCAGGCGGGTTGGCTTCAGTAATAACTTGCCCCTGCTGTTTTTCATAAACCATTAGGGGTAGGATGATGAGCCTGGATAGAGATATTGAGAGACATCTGTTAGGGGGTTTAGGTGTGCAACATCATAGTATGACCTTTATTTGACCTTTGACCTTGCCGTAGTGACTTTGATCTTTAATATCTTATCCGGCCCATATCTTTCAAACTGTAAGGTGTAGCATGTTGATACTTGGTAGGGATATTGGTAAGGAAGTGTAGGTTAGCAATGTGCAGTGTAACACGTTTATAGCAAAGCTGACCTTTACAGTGTTTAGAAAGTTTATACTTCACATGAACATTGGCTGGAGGACAACTGTATTGTTCAACTTCATAGTCTTAAATCATATATTTTTTATGACTTTTGCATAGACTACACCAAAACATAGATAATAAGTTAGAAAGTACATCCAAATTGTTATGATTTTCAAATAGTTGCCTCTCTATATTTTTTACTCTGTAATGTTGAACAAGAATGATGTCTAGGCAAATATAAAATCATCAACAAAATCTTGGATCCGTGGCCTAACTTTTTGGTTGAGGAGTGGTCAGACATTCTTCTACCCTCACTCACCAAACTCGTTAATTGTTCCCTGTCTAAAGGTGTTGTTCCTGTAGATTTCAAAAAAGCTATTGATGCTCTACTGATCAAAAACGCCTCACTACAACCTGATGATTTCAAGAACTACCGACCTTTGTTAGACTTGTGCTTTATCTCGAAACTTGTTGAGCGAGTGGTTGCCTCCAAATTAAAAGACTATGTCTGTTCTAATGGACTTGAGAATGTCAAATAGTTGGCTTATAAGTTAGATCATTCAACCGAAACTGCGCTGCTGTCAATTAAAAATGATGTCCATCTTGCTTTGGCCAGAAATGAGGCCACCACTGTTGTGCTTGACCAATCAACAGCATTGACCATGGCACACTCCTAGATTTTCTGAGTTCTTGGTTTGGCATTGGTGGCGTAGTTTTGGACTGGTTCAAGTCCTACCTTTCTGATCATTTGTAGAGTGTTAAGATTGGCTCTAGCCTGTCTGATGCAAAGAAGCTCTTATTTGGTGTGCCTCAGGGCTCTGTCTTAGGTCCAATACTCTTTTCCTTGTATACTTCTCCCCTCAGTCATTCAAAATTATCCCGACATAGGTTTTCAATTTTATGCAGACGATAAGCAGTTATATGTCCATCTCACACATAAGAATGTGGCTCATGCCTTTGACAGATAAAAAGTTGCTTGGATGATGTCAAAAAGTGGTTGTCTGCAAATAAGCTGAATAAAACTGAATTGATCATTTTTGGTTCAAAATTACAATGTCAAAAACTCAACAAATCTTTTCCACTAAACATTCTTGGTAACCACCTCTCTCCTATAGCGGCAGTCAGGAACCTTGGTGTATGGTTTGATAGTGATTTTTCCTTTTCGAGGCATGTCCAGAATATTTGCAAGTCCTGTTTTTCTCAAATCAGGGATCTTAAGCGTTTCAGAGGTTATCTGACCCGTCATGCTGCTCTTATGGCTAGGAATGCTTTGGTCTGTAGTCGACTTGACTACTGTAATTCCATGTTTATGAGTCTCTTAGCCCCTGATCTTCATAAGATTATCCAAAATATTTCATACCTTTCCTTAACCTAGAGATAGTGTCTATAACACATGTAAAAGTCAATCTGATGGTGTGTTCCTTGAGGTCGACACTTGGCCCCTTCAGTATATAAGTACACTAAGCATTTTGGTCTCTGCTTTGCATGTGATGCTCCAAAGATTTGGAATGATTTGCCTGATGATGTACGTTCGGCCACTTCTCTCCACTCTTTCAGAAAGAAGCTCAAAACCTATCTCTTAACACAAGCATATCCACCCTAATTTCTCCTTTTTCTGGATTGTCTCTGTGGCACTGACCCTTACTATGTCTCAGGCTAATGATTATAGTTTTTCTGCTTTTTCTGTTTGGTGCACCTAGAGTCTGTCTTTAGATGGAGATTAAGTTCTATAAAAATATTTACTTACTTATCCTCTTTGCTCCTTGTGGAGCATTAGGTAGTACACAATTTCTTCCAGTTTTCTCTGTCTTTGGCCTTACATTGTACTTCATGCCAGTTTGATCATCCCATCTCTTGTCTCTCTCTTTCTACTGTTCTTCTCCAGGTTTCCTTTGGCCTGACCTTCTTTCTTTTTCTTTCTTGAGCCCAAGCTACCTTTGTGTTTTCCTCTATTCTTAAAATGTGCCCATTATATGACCATTTCCTAAAATACTATTAGAATTAGAATTGACACTTAGAATGTTTCTTGAGTGTATAAAGTGTAAATTTTAACATCTAATCTCAAGGAGTTCATTGATTTTTCCCAAGGTTGTGGGATCTGCGCACCTCTGATGATATTTTTTATCTGAAAACATAACATGTTTGTTGCTACCAGTTGCAGCATTTTAACCTTTTTATGCTAGTTTTTCTACCAATAAACCCAATCTGAGCTCTCTATATGTAAACTTTATCAGATTCAACAAGGGCATTCATATTTCCACAAATATATTCCAGTCCAAGAAGTAACGCCAAACTCGGGGCCATGGTGGCAGGGTGGTAACACTCTCGCCTCCCACCTCTGACATCGGGGTTCGGTTCCCGGCCCGGCCTCAAGTGGGAAAGCTGGTAGTTGCTTGCCCTTGGTCGGCAGTTTACAGTACAGAACCTTGACCAACTGTATGTACTGGTTTCCACTGCCCTTCCAGCTACCCGTCGTGATATGACCTGTACAGTGTTGAAAGCAATGTTAAAACCCAAATAAATAAATAAATAATTAACGCCAAACTCGAATAGTCTAATTAATTATATCTCTGCGAAATGGCAGTACTGAAAATAACAGTTAATATCAGACAAATGGTAAATGGACTACAAGATTGAATACAGTAAGGATCAAAATTCCTACAAAATAAGTCAGTAATACGAAATAAGTCAAAATTTGATAAAATAAGTCGTTGATACAAAATAAGTTGTTACATGCCTTCTTGACGCTTGCTAATTTTTGCAAAATTTAGGTCTTCTTGCCAATTAGAAGAAGGTTCAGGCCGATGTTTTAAATTAACATGCCTACGAATTTATGTGGAAGCCCAACACGGCAGACTTACAATTTCACCTCATAAAAAGCACAAAATAAAAATATATGTAACCATTTGGTCTACAACACACTTTGCTACCAGAAAACAATTACAGAAATTATTTGTTTATTACAGATGTGTGAAACTAGCACTTTTATTGCGTAAAATACCCTTACCTTATCCTCACTATTGCTTACGTGTTGGCGGGAGCAAACATGGACGACCAGACTAGAATACAAATAGGATGTAAGCTTTATTACGTCAAACTTCGCTCAGAGGTCGCATAAAATTGGATGCAGGTCTTTACAGAGATGTTTTTTTTTTAGTTTAGTTTAGAAAATTTTTGAGTATATTAAATGGTTCAGTAGAGATTCACAAAAATCACATTACACCAGTAGAGGTTTATGTTGATGCGTCTCCCACAGGTATGGGCGACATATTTGGTTATATGGTATATGGGGTGGACATATACTTCCTGAATTAACAAGGCGTTTCTCAGTTGTTCACTGAGAGGCTGCTAATATACTCTTGTGTTTTAGAACAATTTATAAAGAATTTAGCAATCCTAGTATAGTTGTTTAGCTTAATAATAATGCAGCAGTAAATGCTTTTCATTTGCATAAAATCATATAGTGCTGCTTATAATAATTAAGTTCAACACATAAGGGGTATTAAAAACATCTATGCTGGTATAGGAGACTTCCTTCCAAATGTCCCTGGCTTGTTGTAGCTATGTGAACTTGAAAACTTTGACTTGAGAAAAGACAATTATTGTACATTAAGAATTTTTAGTTTAAAAGTTTAACTGTAGAATAGTTTGTCCATTTTGCATCATAATTTTGGACTTTATAGTTGACTTTCTGAGGTCTTGTCTACCAGGAGTGACATCTTATTTAGTAAATCAGTCAAACACAATAGTAATACAAGGTTAAAAATTAAAGGTATCTTTATTATACCTCTGTTAACGTAGCTTAAGTAAAAGTTCTTGTAATAATTGGGTAGTCCTGACAAGGACTGGTAGTAGTCTTGAAAAGGACTGACAGATGTCAGCTTCTGCTCCCAGGGTTGTTGGTTTACACATATCAGATCCTTTCGTCCTGCCAAACTAATGACCTCACGTGATTGAAGTAGTCTTTCAGTAGTTCTTGTTGAATTTTGGTCTACCTCGAAGGATTCCTGTAGTTTTCATTTCCTGTAGTTTTTTTCAGGCACATACACCACCTGTACATCATTTGCTGGGGTTGGTGCCCTGTCTGCTCCTCCCTGGTGTATCTTCAACATGTTCTGCAACACCACAAATGTAAACAAAATGTCTCTGATAACCCTTGGCCTGTGCTCCATGGTGCCCAGTAATACCCTTAATGGCTCACTAATATTCCAAAAGCGTTTTCCACCACCCTCCTGCCTCTGGAGATCCTGTAGTTGGCTATTCATCTTCCCTTGTAAGTTGTCTTCTGCTGTAGGATTTTACCACCCATGGCATAAAGGCCAAGGCGTCTTCACCCAGCAAGAAGTAGTGCAAATTTGGTCTTCCTTTTCCCAGTGGTTCAGGTGCCAGAAGCCCCAAGCTGTCATTCTCAATCTTCTCCCTCAAATTGCTTTTCTTAAAAATCTGTGCATCGGACGAAGATCCACTCGACCCACAGTCTATCCACAAGAATCTGTATTCTGCATCAACCTGGGCTAGCAGCAGCAGGGAAAACAAACCCTTGTAGTTGCAATAGTCAGGATGCCACCAGGATAACTTGTCGAAGGATGTCTGAGATTTCCTGAAGGAGATCTGGGCTTGATCCCACACCTGGATCAAGATTCCATTTTTCAGATTTTTTTCACAGACTCTCCTTTCTGAACTCAAACGGAAAGGCAATACCAGTGGATGTCTGTTAAAATGTAATAAAGTATTGAAAAAAGGCAACACCAGTGAATATCGGTAAAAATGTAATAAAGTATTGAAGAAAGGCAATACCAGTGAATGTCTGTCAAAATGTAATAAAGTATTGGAGAAAGGCAATACCAGTGAATGTTGGTCAAAATGTAATAAATGAGTGTGGTAAGGCACTGCCAATGAATGTATATCACAAAGTAATAAACCATGTGCAGTAGTCTAAGCACTGCCTATCAAATGGTAATACAGTGTGTAATATCCTCAAATATATCTGTTCTATTAATACCTGGGCTTCCATGGATTCCCCTTCAGCTCAGCTGGTTAAAGAGCTAGACTTGTGTTTATTTCTGTGTGTAATCCAAAGTCTGTGGGATTGACTCCCAGCAGAACCAATCAATAAGTTCTCTCCCTCTACAAGTATGTAGTTACAGCACTGTAAGTGAATGTTAAAGATTAGTTGAGCTTGTGCAGTAGTCCCTGTGCTGTTCAAGAATATCTGTCAAAAAGTCAGAAAGATCCAGAGCACTTGGTTAGAACACAACTCTGCCAAGGTATGTAATAATAAGTAAATGGAAATATCCAGATTATTTTCTGTATCCAGATGGTGACCCAGATCACTCTCAAAATTTAACGGGATCTAAGACATCTTCTGATTTTTCTGAGGAAGATCCAACCAGTAATCTTTGCTTAATCCTACCAACAAACAAATAGACAAATAGTCATGAAAATAATACAAGCTTGGCAGAGGTAATTAGCAGCAGTTATTAAAGTAATGCCAATGAATGCCTAGAAATGTGAACCCAAATGCATTGCAGAAAATGGTTATCACTGAATCATAAAAAAAGGCTTTCTTACAAAAATTAATTTATTTTTCATAGAAGTTTGTTTATTAACATGGTCATGATATGTACAATGATTCGGTGATGGTTTTTTTGTCACAACACATGATCTGAGTAAACAAATGTTTATGGCTGTACATATTAAATCTATATACACTATAATAGCACCTGTATAAGTATGTATAAAGAAAATACTTTGAGTAACGGCATGACGGTCTATATAACTCATACAACAGCTGTACACATACAAAACATATCACTGTACAGAATACAGTTCAATATCAATATTTGACAGGGTTCGAAATTTGCAAGGAGTAAGAAACAACTTGTTTGATGTTTTCTTAAATTGCTTGTCAATATTTTGGTCATAAACTAAATTTGGTCCTAAATTATCATATACTCGCCTTCTTGTTTTATGTCCCTCTCTCTTACTTACAGAGACTTGCCTGGAGGCTACATAAATAGTTACAAAAAGAGTTATCAGATTCCCTTACCACCCTCTTGCCACAATTATTATCTTCTTGTTTCAAGAAATCACCTGTAAAATTTTGAATACAAGCAAAATTTGGCTTGAGGCAAAAATTTTTACAACCCTGGTTCCACAATGAGGCTTAGTTACTGATGTCTCAAAGATCAGTGTTTAGCATTCTGCATTGATGAATACATACCAAGGGAAAATTTAAACCCGGATAGTAATGTATCACTATAATACCACATATTTAAATACATTTGTGCAATTACATTGCCAATAACATAGATGGCAACTTACAACACCCAGTAACATGTAAATGTAGTTACAAGTAGTATCCAGTCGGGGTAAAAAACACTTCTTTGTAGATCTTGTTTAGTTATTCAAATATAAATGTGTTCAACAAAACCATTTACAGGCTGTATTTGGTTCAAAACCACCTATTTAAACAACCAAGAACTGTTTTATACACTACATTATTCGGATATAAAATGCAACCTATTCTTTAAAATACTTGGCTTTACACTTTACAGCAAAACAATATGAATTAAGGACTCTATCAAATATGGTAAAAAAAAAAACTTACTGAAAAAAATCTAAAACATAATACTTGTGGTTACAATTTATGCTTGAATATATATGATCCAAATGACTTCAAAAATAGCACTAATGATTTGCAATATTTGGTCACTGATGTAGTTACACAATCTTGTACTAGAACCTCAATTAACTGACCTTTGATTATCCAATTTGTGGACAATTTAGGCTTTTTCACAACAAAAATAAAAGTGAGGTTTACGATGGCTGCTGATTATGGCATGCATGCATACTGCTCTATTGTATACTTATTGTTATATAAAAATACTCGGGTGGACAGATTTTCAAATAAAGAGATAGGCCTTAAGGTAAGGCTATTTTACACAATAATTATTCAAATACTTTAAACTCATTTCCACTGATCAATATCAGCATTTTTGTTTCAGAAAATTTTTCTTATTACTTTATGTTTCTATTAAGTGAAATAATATTCAAATATTATATTTCTTTCTGTGCCTGTTTGGCTATAATGGAAGTTATACTGTATTTAACACTAGTTACAAGTGAAAAATAAAAATATGCCACGATAAAAAGGTGTAAAGAAATAAAGAACACATCAAACCTTGATTCGTTGATTATGAAGACTCTATAGCTAACCGAAAAAATCAAAACCATATTCGATGCAATTTTCTTCAGATTTGACATTGTAACGTGCAAGGTAAAGCAAAAACAAGCCACATCACAACACAATAATAATGTTATAGCATATATTTCAAACACTACACACATTTCAAAACACGTGGGCCTAGAAGAGGATTGGGTCTGAATGGTGTATGTACATATTACACATACAAATATGTATATTGTATTTACGATAAGTAAATCATTCTGTACGAGCTTGTAAATAGATTTAAAATAGTTTATTTGGATAAAGAAAGTTTAGAAGACAATAGTTATGCTTTATTTGCCTTTTATAGACTATTTCAATGGAAGTGTTTAATTCCATGACGAAGCAGATGTCCAACATTAAAATGTGTACTTGTTTGAAGACAGTGAATAACCTTGACAATGTCAAGTATTTCTCACCGAGTGACCTCTTACATTTTAAAATATTCTATACCCCAAACTTAAGGTGTAAACACACAGTCACATATGGATTTTTTTGACTGAATGAGATTTGCAAATATAAATTTTGATTTCTTTTTCAAGATACACCTACACAAATCATTTGGCTGAATCATGTCTAATACTGTTGTTAGAACAATTTATAAAAATCAAAACATAATTTGTACTGAATGCGTTTACGCCTTAAATCTTCTGTTTTTCTTACCACATTAAGAAAATAATACAGTACTTTACATCACTCGTAAAAATCCTGACAAAAACTGAAGCAATGCACAGTAATAACCTAATAACCTTATACAGGAGTAGTTTTATGTACAAACACGACTAGTATAAACTGATACAGTGGACGGAGTTAGCACAACATCACTTGCAACAACAAAACACTATACCAAAGAATTATTTTGTCAATAAGTATCCATCATGGGCTGTATATGGTCTAAATCAATCAATCAGTTGTCCAAGTGCTTAAGCTCCGTATCTACGGATTCTACGGCACACCATTCAGTTCATAAGGCATAAATCACTGAGTCATCAGACATGTTCCAAGTCGTACCCAGGGAGTCGATCCAGTGTTCGGTAGTTAGAAGCTATGATGGAAATGATTTCTGAAATAGGTAGGTTTTTCGTCGATTTTTTAAACATGAGAGATTTGGAGCACTGCGGATATCATGTGGAAGATCATTCCATAACTTCAGGGCATCATATGAGAAACTATTGTTGAAGTGGACCTTGGATTTATGGGGTGATGAATAGAGTGGGATGTATATTGTAGGAATAAATACTGTGAGGGCATCTGTTACACTATTTATGTCTGGCAAAAAATTCAAATTTATCAGAGACATGAGCAATACACTAAGGCAGTCACCCATCCCTGGACTAACATAGCCCGTTGGAGCTTATTTTCTGTAAAGAGACAGGCAGTCATCATTCTATGCCACAATTCACGAACATCCGGAGACAAAAAAAAAGAGTGATCCCTAGAAGGGTGAACATTGCAGAGAACTCACACTCAAAACATGCTAGATCTGAACACCCCACCCATTTTTCCCAGATTTTGACCTTGTTGCACCCCAAGAATGTAAATAAACTGGGAAATTCCAAAGCATGACATGGTTATAAAGCCTATGGCAGATAGGGCTGTGCAAAAAAATGTTCTGCTAATTCTGTCCAATGTACACATTTGGCAATACAGGGTAATATATACAAGCACACATTATATTGGTGTAAGATACAGTTCAGGAGAGCTTGAACTCAATCCATGTTTAATTCAAAATACTCTTC
Source organism: Sabellastarte sp. h YS-2021 (assembly GCA_964017235.1). Lineage (NCBI taxonomy): Eukaryota > Metazoa > Annelida > Polychaeta > Sabellida > Sabellidae > Sabellastarte > Sabellastarte sp. h YS-2021. The sequence goes on along the minus strand of OZ024932.1, from coordinate 11,524,368 downwards.
ACACATTTCTGCAGTTTATAATTGAGTATTGTTTACTGAATAAATTCTCCATAATAGTGTAAATTGTGTTTAAATAACAACCTTCCATATTTTCTCGAAGACTCTGCACAAATATTAATAATAATAATTCGGACAAGCGAAGAATTTGTTTTCGATGTGCAAAACTCTAGTAAACAATTCGTTGATGATGTACAAGCCACACAAAAAACAATTTGTTGATGTACAAAACACCAGTAAACAATTCATTGATGTACAGAACACAAGTTACCAATTTGCAGATAATAAACAACGACAAACAAAACTAGGGATGGGTCGGTATGAAAAATATGTACATCGGGAGGTCGCCAATGCAAAACCGTACCAAATTCGGGACTCCGCATTTCAGTGCACCCCAAACAAACATGGACGTTTCCTCATAACGACGTCGCAATAAAAGCTCCTAAATGCACAAAATATGCCATAAAAACGTATAATATCTTCATATTTCTGGTTTCTGTCGAATATTTTAAGTTTTCCTTCATTTATAAGAGTTGACAAGTGAAAGTGAGGTTACAAAGTGTTGTAACCAAAACATGGCAGTTCTGCTCAATGTATCATTACAAAAGTGTGCAAATGGACTAAAATATGGAATAAAAGCTTATAATTTCTTCAGATTTGGGGTATGTTTCTAATATTTTAACTCTTCCTTCCATTATATGTGTTGGCAAGCGAAGTTGCGGTTTTAAAATCTTGTCACGGTATTTCACTAAAATGCTCTAGATTCCGAGATACCGGGCCTACCGACCCATCCCTACAAAATACCAGGACTTAATTGATATTGATGCCTCCTGACAAAAAAAACCACTCAATGTATTGTATAAAAATATTAACATACTGACGGTATAACACAACAAACAATATAAATAGATTAAACTGACAGCCAACTAACAACGTTTTTAATAAATTATGTTAACAACACAGTGTTTTTGTAAGTTTGTTAGTTTAGACATTGAGAGAAATTAGACAGAATGTGTTAAATCTACCTAATTAATGCCGCGTACATCAGATCTTTTCAATCCGGAGACACTCAATAGTAATCAGTCAAAAAAAACGCAACACTTAAAACATGTGTCTATTATGCTGACTACAAAAGTAAGATTACAACCTAGTGATATAACAAGGGTATATTTTAAAGCACATTTAAATAATTCAACCTGATATGCAGTATTCTCTGTATAACTAGTATTCATATCCCAGTGTTAATGCTAGAAAGTTTGTAAATGTTGAGTGCAGATCCCCACCCCCCCATGTCTGGAAAATGTTTGGGGGTCAGTCCAAACAGGAGGGAACCTGCCTGGTATCTGATAAATCTCCAATTGTTGTCACTGTTCCCATACTCAGGAAATGGCTGTACACTACTGTTATTAGTGTCAGGCTTCAGAATTATTACTTTGTCATATAAAAACGCATTTTTCAAACAGAGGAAAAATCACAGCATAATATTACCTTTTCAATAAAGAAAAATGAACAGTTCCCAACAAAAGGTGTAAGTGTACATCCATTTTGTGACAACACCTGGGACCGTATCTTTTACCAAATGTACCAAGTATACCGAAATGTAGGAGAGTACTAAAACACTCACCAATATATTGCCTATCCCACACTCTATAATCAACACTGTAACTCTGTAAGTTGAAGAGTTTAACCCTCTTGAGATGACCAGTAAAAAGAGGTTCTACTTAACCCGAGGTTCCATATAGCAGGTTAAATTTTATTGGTAAAACCATGACAGTGGATTCTACTAAAAAAGACTATTCTATATATCAGAGTTTCACTTACAATGTGTTAAGACTGGCATTTACACATAATTAAGATTCCTCAAGACATCTATACTGAGTTTGCATTTGAAATAACACACATTAATGTTTTTAGTTAATACTGAGATGGTTTCAACACTGTACAACATTGAAGTTTTAGAGTTAGCATTTCTACGTCAATAATATTCATACAAACTTGGTCAGAGGTTTAATACTATTACAAGGTCATTATTATGATAGTACCAATGTAAATTTAAAACTCAAAGACGAGAGATCAAAGAGCATTTAAAATGACTTATTCCTTGATCCAATGTGATGATATTAAATATTTTAACATATACACATTAAGTGCCTCGTAATCAAAACGCATATCAAAGCAGTATTTATTTATTTATTTGGGGTTTTACATCGCTTTCAACACTGTACAGGTTATATCACGACGGGTAGTTGGAAGGGCAGAGGAAACCAGTACATACAGTTGGTCAAGGTTCTGTACTGTAAACTTCCGTCCAACGGCAAGCAACTACCAGCTTTCCCAAATGAGGCCGTGCCGGGAAACGAACCCCGGCCTCAGAGGTGGGAGGCGAGAGTGTTACCACTCTGCCACCATGGCCCCCCATATCAAAGCAGTAACATTACTTTAAATATACAGACTTTCACCACATCTCGCTGTCAAATAGATGGTATGCAAAAGCTCGGCAACCAGTTGCGTTTGTTGATTCTTCAAGGTAACTGACGGGATCAAACATACTGATACTTTAATATGTAGCTTTTCCAGAATTTCAATATTGATTCTAAAAGTGTCAATTTTAATATTGTTTCCAGTACATTTAATGTTGTCAAAACCTTATCAGCTTTTACTTTGGTATATTATTACACTGATCTTCATACATCAGAAATTTTCATTTGTATTAAATTTACAATTATTTTTGATATCTTATATATTAATATAACTGTGTTTAGTAACTGAGAGATTGGCGTCTGCTGTATTTTATGGCACAAAACAATATTTTGATATCAAAGGATATGTGAAGCCAAAAACAAGTTTGTTACCGATACTGAAATTTCATTTCAATCACTATACACTAGTAAACGACACTTCTGAAACATTCAAAAGTAACAAGTAATAGGATTTTCCTATATATGGCAGGTACTACATAAATATACATGACAAAGTGATAACATTGCTGTGAAAATAAGGAGACAGTGATCTCTATTTGCATTGTGACGTCTCAAGGCTAGAAAACTAAGGACACATTTACTGACATTCTTGCCTCATTATGGTGTACCCAATTCAACTACTGATGTTCTCAAATTGTTCTCTTGATCTGCAGACATGTGAATGGGGCATAAGTTAAGATCTCAAACCTTTGTCTCGTATATTTCACAGGTTATGCGCAAGACATTATAATTGTAATGAATACATGAGAATATAATACAGGAAAATACTAATGAAGAAATGCATTGTATATTAAAGGATATAAAGTAGCAATGTTGATGCATGGCAATAAAAAGCTTCATAGAAAAAAATATAAACAAATTCTGCAATAGGTTTGAAGTATATGATGAACATCAAATTATTAAACATCATGGTTTACGTTTCCATGCAAAATACTGGTAGAATACAAATTTAATAAGAAATATTTTTAACCAATGTTTACATAAACACAGACCAATAATCTTTGGGTAAGATTTAAGATTTAGTAAATATCAATGACAATCTAGGATCCCTTTCATAATTCCATTCTTTTCCACGAAGCTAAAATATCTCCTTCCTCCCCCACCCACACCAGATACTTCCTTAAAACTCAATGTCAAGGGCATAAAACATCAGTCGTTCTTCATTGAGATATGATGCTAAGTAATCATAGCATATGCACATTAGGGGTCACATGATTAGTATACATAACAATAATACTGCTGCAAATACAAGGATTTCATTGGCCCACAGATGATGCCACATACCTCGGCCAACTGTCGGGGTCGGTTGATCATTTTGGATAATTCCTCTGAATACACCAAAATTGGCACCTCATATGATTTACCTCCAGGAACAAAAAACTTCCCCTTTTCACTGTCAACAGTATCTTTAGTCCATATATATATTGATACAAGCCACTGGAGGTCAGTTGTGAAGCCAGTCGTTCTACCAGTGGCCATACTATATACAAATCTTTAACTGTCAACAGCAGGTCTACTGTCACTCCCTCTCTATACACAATTGAATGCTAGAAAAAAGCTGAAATCTCCAGGAAAATTAAAAATACTGCCACTTATCCCGTAATTCTAGTTTACAGGGTAAAAACTCAAAGCAAAAATCTTTCAGCAGACCGGACCTCTTCTTACACTTTTTAATTTCTTAATTACAGAGTTTATTGTGATCTGTGTGTACGTATAAAGTCTGTGACACCTGTCTTTTTTTAGTTTCTCTGAACTGGTCAATGTATTAATCCCCAACTGTCAACAGTACATAGCCCGTCTGTACTCATATGAAACTTCCGAAATTGATTCCCAGCTGAGTTTCTTCACCATTGGCCAATACATACCCAGCTGCACTGTTACCAGTGTTCATTGTCAATCTGCAATGGTCAGTACAAGTCATCAACTGGAGACAGTACAGTAAGAGGCCATTTTTATTTGTTTAAGTTGTCTGAAATTGCCTACCAATAGGGTTTCTTCAGCGATGACTAATATAGAGGCCCCCACACTGTTAACAGTATACACTGATACTCTACTAATGGTCCATTTATATCGGCACCTATAACTAGTACATAAATAGCCAATCTATATTCATCTAGGCTGTTCGAAATTGGCTTCCAGCTGAACAGATTTACCACCAGTAACCAATATACACAAACCCCAACTGTTGACAGTACACACTGTCATTCTGTCAATATACACTATACACATGTTGTCAGACGTTGGTTGCTAGGCGACTGTCCATGGATGCTGGGGGTGGGGGGTAGGGGCTACTGGCCGGCTGTGTCGGGGGCGGGCCATAGTGGTTAGTGGGAGGAACCCCATAGTCACTGGATGCATAGGGTGGTTGGCGCATCCTCCCGTATGTCCCATAGTCAGAGTAGTTTGTGGCAGGTCCGTAGTCACTGGCAGCATATCTGTAAGTACATTTTATCAGAGATACAGTAATGTGACTGCTCTCTCAGTTTACTAAATCACTGGTGGCACATAATTATTTATAAGTAAATGTTATCACTGATAAAGTAATGCAAGTGACTATTCTGTCTCTTAATTAAATCACTTGCACCATATTTGTAAGCGGATGTTATCATGGATAAAGTAATGTAAGTGACTATTCTGTCAGCTTATTAAACCACTGACTCTGTAAGTAGATGTTATCATACATCAAATGAAGCAAGTGACTTATCTTTTAGTTTATTACATCAGTGGCAGATTATCTTCAAGAAGATGTCATAGATAAAGTAATTCAGACAAGTAATCTATCAGTTTATTTAATCATAATAAGCAGTAGGTCCTGTAAACTACAGAAGCTATACTGCAATGATTGAGAATTTGAACATCAGAATTGAAAACAAGTGGACAAGAGAGTGTGTTCCGGTCTGAAGCTCTGTACTTCTGTACAATGCCTTTCCTTGGATTGGTGGCTTATAGATTATCCAACAGTTTGTAATTTGGTTAAATATAAAGCTTACCTGAAGATTTGGGGAGTAACAAAGCTCCATTACAGAATGTATTTTTAGTGTAGCCATATATTTTAAGAATGTAGTATTACAATATATGCAAGCTTTGTGAGCTGTGGTTTGGCTAACTTACCTTGTGTTATAAATGCCGTGTGCAGGTCCAGGGTAAGTGCCGTAGTCATTAGACCTCTGCTGATATCCAGGCAACCCATCTCTGGTATCCAGGCCCTGGTTTGTCTGCTGTACACAGAGAGATAGGGTACAAGGTTTTACTGTTACTTCGGTGCAACAATTCAAGCCCCAACAGTACAATCTTTAAAACTAAAACTACTGCAGCATACTGTACAATTAAAACTAGCACAGTTGACCATATTCAATTCAAACCAGTACAGTGGACTCTGTACAATTTAAACCAGTAGACTTTGTACAATTCAAACCAGTACAGTAGACTCTGTACAATTCAATCCAGTAGACCATGCGCAATTAAAACCAGTAGCAGTAGTATCTGTACAATCAAAACCAGTACAGTAGACTATGTATAATTAAAACCAGTACACTGGACTAAGTACAATTGAAGATAGTGCAGTAAACTGTGTACAATTCAAACCAGTACAGTAAACCCTGTATAATTAGAATCAATGTAAGTTAGATTGAAGTATAAAACAGATATTCTAGTTACATGTATAACTCAAATACAGTGATAAGTGGCAATAGCTACACAGTCCAAATTCAGCAGTATTCCTTGCAAATACAACCAGAAGTTTGCCAAATACCTCTGAACATTTGACAATACAGTTAAAATCAGAGTATAAACATAGCTGAAACTTCCTGACTGAAAACCTATTGAGTAAACCCATAACCAACTCAATCAGCCAAAACAATTTACATGTGGTTGGCCGTAGGGAATTAGTGTATGTACACATGTATGCACCCTACGACATCGGATGGCCAATTTGTGACAGCATACATATAAACATAGACTTAATCAAGGTTTTTCATATTGTATTAATTCATTTTCCCATTACAGAAGATTTTACCAATAGTATGCAATAGCTGTATCATTCTGATACCCATAAAGAATTTTCACTGGAAAATAAAGATAAATGTATTTAAATAAACAAGTCCCTAGAAAGACCACAACTTCTTTCTACATAAAAGGTGGGGGAGGGTTTTTATCAAAGGTTCCACATATAACAGTAGAGTGTCAGTGTCTTTACCTTTGCCCCGTAGTTGTTGAGTTCATCGTAATCCCCACCAGAGTACTTGTTGTCCCCCCAGCCATCCAGTGGACTCTTGAAGGTGTTGTCTTTATACTGGATGGGAATCTCTGGCTGTTTGTCCTCTTTCTTCTGCAGTGTGTTTTCTGAGGAGTCTGACCCATACTCTGGAAATGACATTTTTATCCATTTATTTCTACAAAACTGTACACTATTTTATATCTGGGCTTGGTAATAAAACACCTTAAATAATTACAGAACAGAAAGTAACAGTAAACTCAATGTATAACTTATCAAGATAATATATACAAAAACCATAATAAGCTGTAGATTAATTTACTGTGTGCCAAATTTGCAGGTGCAGGCCACTTTTTTCTGTCTAATGATCTTAATATATAGCTGACAACATATTGGCTACATTTTTTACTGAATTACACCAACATATCTTTAGTAAAAGAGAATCCTGTTAAACAGGTAGCCATCCCAGACATAAGATGTACTATGGTTTTATTCACTGTTGCTCTTAAAAATGTATGGTTAAAGGGCATTCGGAATATCTCATCTGTCGAAAGGGATGCAAAACTAAACATCCTTACATATACATGGCAAGAGTTGCATTATTAATGTACACATCAAAAACATAACTAGAGGATCGCTACCGAAGCAAAAACAAAGCGTCCCAAAAGAAAGCTGGTGATGGCTGCTTATAATAGAAAGAAGATCTTGCCTAGATACCCTGTCGATCTGAAATTATATTGGAAAAAAATTGGAAAATTTAAAATGATTTAAGAGATACAAGCAATTTTAAATTTTACCATTTTTATCAAAAATTCGAAAATTCAAAATGGCCGCCATTTTTGGAAAGAGGAAAAATTTTTGAAAATTGAGCAGAGTATCTTGCATATATACCCTGTGGACCAAAAATTTCGCCAAAATTGCTCTATCTCGCACGGTTTAGGAGATACAAGCAATTTTAAGTTTTACCATTTTTGTCAAAAATTTTAAAATTCAAAATGGCCGCCATTTTTGGAGAGAGGAAATTTTTTTTGAATTGAGCAGAGTACTTAGCAGAGATACCCTGTGGGTCAAAAATTTCGTCGAAATCGCTCTATCTCGCACGGTTTAGAAGTTACTAAGGGATTTGTATTTTCCTCGTTAATAAAATTTTAATGCTTAATTAATTAGCCATTTTGAATGGAAGTCTACCAAAATCTAATCATTTGCAGATCTTTATACCGTGTATCCATATATCAAATTTCAGGCGAAAAATTGTAAACGCTTCTTAAGTTATCATCCGGAGAAGCAAAATCCTGTTTTTGGTCATGTGACATCTCTGATTGGTTGAAATGTCATGGCACCAAATTCAGAAAATTTTCCCAGGGCTACTAAATATATGTGCCAAGTTTGAAGAAATTCCATCCACTAGTAAAGACGCTATAGGCAGGCAAACTTGCAGAGCCGGCAGATACGGCGGAGCCTTTCGCGAGAATTCCTCCCATATGCAAACAAGCGTCCCTCGCGGGGTGCTTAATACTAGGACTATATATATTATATATATATATAGGTTTAAGGAGAATTTCATTATCACAGTTTGACTGGCTTACTCCTGCAAACATAATGCTAAAGTAAACACCCCAACATACACATGGCAAGGGTTATATAATTAATATACATAACCTTAGTACTCTTTCCTATGAATATGTATAAGCGTCACTAGGTCAATACACCTAGTGAAAGATCCTTCCTTAGTGCATTATGATTCTCACAGAACATATTCCCTTCAGGAGGACATTTATTTGCAGTGAGAATGTAAAATCCCGACTGTTATAAAATGCACTCATTCAGACATGCACTCTCTCCTTTAAGTTGCCTGTTACTCAGTCCACAATACCTCTCATTACACTTACCCGAGCCCCCTCGTTTCTTCCTGTACCAGAAGAACAATCCCACTCCAATGCCGACTACTATCAGGAAGCCCAGTATGACACACAGTGCTATCACCCACACTGGGATGGTTTCTGAAAAAAAAAACAAGAATAGCTTTATAAAAAGACAGGTTTGAGAAAGTTACGACCACTTTTTGGTGCATTTCTTCTGTATAAAATCAATTGCAAGCTACATAGAGGCAAACTTTTAGCAAGGCAAATAAAAATTTTAGAAACCAATAAAACACTGGTCACATCAATACAATGTGCGAGGGTAGTGTGTGCTAGGCAATGAAATCGCTTCAACCATTTCTTTATACAGCATGAAATATTTCTGTATAGCAAAAAAAAACACAAAAAAAGTTAGAGTAAGAAATCTAAAATTCGCCAGGAATCTAAAATTCGCCACCTCTAAAACCTTAGTTAATTTTATAAAGAAAATGATTTTTTTTTGTCTTAAAATTGGTATTTTTCAGTTCAGAAAGCTTTAATTTACTATACATTCAACCAGTCTCATCTCAATTCATTTATTTTATTAGTATTTCCACATGTGGCGAAATTCAGATATGGGGCGAATTTTAGATTTCTTACTCTATCCAGTTCAATTCAGTCTCGTGGAACACACTTTTTTCACTTAAGATTTACAGCTATATTCAGGGGTCTGCATATTATATAGTTTCAAAAAGTTTTAATTTTGTCACAGATGACAAATTATAAAATGAGAAATGAAAAAGTTATTCCCCATGTAGGCAGCATATTTGTGCAAATATATCTGCAATGTTATTTATTTCTGTGAAATGTGTACCAAGATAGCTTGTGAACTACTTGTTGGTATGAGAAAGCTGACAGAATATTTCTGCAATGGATAAAGAATTTGAAGAGCTTTATTATCTTCACCTGAGGTTAAGTGTGTGATACATTCAAATTATTTATGACCCAATGAGCAATTAAAGTTATGACCCAAAATCTTCTCATCAGAAGATACACTTGACCATGTATTTCATTTGATAATAATGGGATTAGCCTGGATGAAAACAACTTTTTCCCTAATACCCTAAGTGACACATTCTCATGGCCTGTAAAACTATTTAGAGGTTATTTTAGAATTAATTTGAATAATTTGTGCATCACCAGATTGGTGTGAAACATCCTTAAAACAGTCATTTTCTGAAAAGAAGGACATACAGTAACAAGGAGAACAACAAAAATACCTCTCAAGGGGACACATATTTAAGCTGGTGAGAAGGCAAGTCTGAAAAGGTAGGTTCATAGTTTCTGTAGAAAGAAGCTATGTTTGTATGTTTCCAGACAATAGGTGGTAGTCTGTTGTATTTGGATGTTTCTACAACTGCAAAAATCCAGTTACCAACTTGTTTGTGGTTATGGACACCAGAAACAGACAATCTATTGATACAATAGCAAGAATTTACCATTGCAAACAGATATGTGGAGTCTCTAATGATAATCATTTCAACAGTGTACTTCCTGATATACTTTTCTTTGATTTATTAAGCAACCAAATTGCAGAATTCCTTTAATAAAGAACAAATATATGAATACAGTGGCACCCATCACCACAAAACCATATCTGTCAACTGGTTATAAACATTCCACAACCAGTTGTTGCAGTCAGCATTATTTACATATTTCGGGGTTTAAGTTTCTTGCAATAAAACATTATTAAATCTTATGAATGTTTTTCTTACCAAAAATTATTACACAGATACACCAAATTGATAAAGTTATATTTACCAATTTTCATCAGTGAAGTTTCATATGATAAAAATAATAAATAAAAATATGGATAACTAGACCTAGCGCATCGGAGAACCGATGCAAATTGTATCCACCGTAAAGACAATGCACCAAAACCTCTAGGACCAATAATAAGCGAGTTATAAGCACTTTTAAGTTTGGCTGTCCTCATTTGACCTTCAAGGAGGGGCCCAAGGTCAAATCTGACCACACCAGAAGATTCCCAGAACATGATTTCCTATATGTTGGTTTACTATCCCAAACATCTAGGACTAATAATAAGCGAGTTATAAGCACTTTTTAGTTTGGCTGTCCTCACACTTGACCTTGAAGGAGGGGCCCAAGGTCAAATCCGACCACACCAGAAGATTCCCAGCCCATGGTTTCCTGTATGTTGGTTTACCATCCCAAACCACTAGGATCAATAATAAGCGAGTTATAAGCACTTTTAAGTTTGGCTGTCCTCATTTGACCTTGAAGGAGGGGCCCAAGGTCAAATCCGACCACACCAGAAGATTCCCAGTGCATGATTTCCTATATGTTGGTTTACCATCCCAAACATCTAGGACCAATAATAAGCGAGTTATAAGCACTTTTAAGTTTGGCTATCATCATTTGACCTTGAAGGAGGGGCCCAAGGTCAAATCCGACCACACCAGAAGATTCCCAGCCCATGGTTTCCTATACATTGGTTTACCATCCCAAACCTCTAGGACCAATAATAAGCGAGTTATAAGCACTTTTAAGTTTGGCTGTCCTCTTTTGACCTTGAAGGAGGATCCCAAGGTCAAATCCGACCACACCAGAAGATTCCCAGCCCATGATTTCCTATCTGTTGGTTTACCATCCCAAACCTGTAGAACCAATAATAAGCGAGTTATAAGCACTTTTATGTTTGGCTATCCTCGTTTGACCTTGAAGGAGGGGCCCAAGGTCAAATCCGACCACACCAGAAGATTCCCAGTGCATGATTTCCTATATGTTGGTTTACCATCCCAAACATCTAGGACCAATAATAAGCGAGTTATAAGCACTTTTAAGTTTGGCTGTCCTCATTTGACCTTGAAGGAGGGCCCAAGGTCAAATCCAACCACGCCAGAAGATTCCCAGCCCATGATTTCCTATAGGTTGGTTTACCATCCCAAACCTCTAGGACCAATAATAAGCGAGTTATAGGCACTTTTACCTTTGCCTATCCTCGTTTGACCTTGAAGGAGGGGCCCAAGGTCAAATCCGACCACACCAGAAGAGATTCCCAGCCCATGATTTCCTATATGCTGGTTTATCATCCCAAACCTCTAGGACCAATAATAAGCGAGTTATAAGCACTTTTAAGTTTGGCTGTCCTCGTTTGACCTTGAATGAGGGGCCCAAGGTCAAATCCAACCTCACCAGAAGATTCCCAGCCCATGATTTTCTATATGTTGGTTTACCATCCCAAACCTCTAGGACCAATAATAAGAGAGTTATAGGCACTTTTATCTTTGGCTATCCTCGTTTGACCTTGAAGGAGGGGCCCAAGGTCAAATCCGACCACACCAGAAGATTCCCAGCCAATGATTTCCTATATGCTCGTTTACCATCCCAAACCTCTAGGACCAATAATAAGCGAGTTATAAGCACTTTTAAGTTTGGCTGTCCTCGTTTGACCTTGAAGGAGGGGCCCAAGGTCAAATCCAACCACGCCAGAAGATTCCCAGCCCATGATTTCCTCTATGTTGGTTTACCATCCCAAACCTCTAGGATCGATAATAAGCGAGTTATAAGCACTTTTAAGTTCTGCTATCCTCGTTTGACCTTGAAGGAGGGGTCCAAGGTCAAATCTGACCACATCAGAAGATTCGCAGCACATGATTTCCTATAGGTTGGCTTCACATTGCAAACCTCTAGAACCAATAATAAGGGAGATATAGGCACTTTTAAAGTCCGCTATGTGGGTTACTTCGGCACTCCGTGGATGACCTTGAATTAGGAGCTTCAAGGTCAAATGTGTGCAAGGTTGTAGAGAACATGTATATGTGTCATACATATCACCTATGAAGAGATTCAACCTTCTACCTATGAGGAACAGCCAGTAGAAAAATGTAGATTATTTTCAAAGAAATGCCCGTGGCGGCCATCTTGTTTTTCAGAATGAGGCTATTTTCCTTCCCAGAGAAGCTTACCCCCCAACGAAGATATCCTGCAAATTTGGTGAACCTAGCTGCTGTTGTTTTCCTCCTAGAGCGTTAACGCCGAAAATCTCTCTACGTGCGGCGGTGGCGGCGGCGTAGCGGATGCTAAACCAAAGTATCCACCGGATGCTTCCGGTGGATACAATAACTAACATTCTGACAAGACATATAAGATTTCAAATTTAACAGATAATCCCTTTTCTGATTTGCCTTTCATTTACAATTCTCGAAAATGTTTAAACTGTTTAAACTGTCTGCCAGTATCACTGGCTGCCACCATAAGCAACATTACTGAGCATCTGAGAAAAAAGAGCTGTTAGAGAAAAAAAAGAAATTTGTGTGCAAAGTCACAGTTGTGGTTTTACATCCCTTTCAGCCACTAGAGTCAGACGAGGAGCAGTACTCAGTGAATCTCACATGTTACCATGACCTGGACTCGAACCCCCAACTACTGAGATGAGAATCCAGTGAGCAAATACTAAACTTGTTACCCACCCAGTCACTGAAGGCAGCCTCTAAAACCAGTGTGCAATAAGCAAAGACAAGATATGTGTGTGTGTTTATGTGTATATCAGTGAAAATTAAGCGACCCTGCCCAAAACACAAACCCCTGTTCAAAGTAGATACTCTGTTAAGTGGAATATTAATGGACCAGATACTCTTATAAGGTGGAAGAGAGATTTTATTCCTATTAAATTTCACTTTTGGCCAACGTAGAGGTATGATGTACAAGAATCAACACACCCAACTGACTGGTGAGAAAATCCACCATCTGTGTGGGAGTGAAATCCACTATAAAGCCTCACATTAGTATTAATGCTTTGATATGTACGTTAGCTATGTGACATTTGTCGTATATATATATTGGGACAATAACTTTAGCATTCACAAATGAGAAAAGAAATGGGTGATTCTGAATGACCTTTAACCTTTCACCTTTAAGTCTTAAATAAAAAACAAAAACTAGATAAACATTATTAATGTTGGGCTTGAACCAAGAATTGCAGGGAGCAGGGTACACATCAATGGAATTAGCTGATATTTAATGTGTAATTCCACTTAAAAGAGTTCCACCTTCAGGATCTTGAATGTATTCACAAAAGAGAAAAATGGGACAACTTCTCACAATACATTTACAATCAAATGTGAAAAAGGTAATAAAACTTCATGTAATAATTTTTGATCAACACAGAAACATCTCAAGCACTTTCATCTTTTGTGAATACTTTTGAAACATTAAGACCTATAAACATAATATATTACAACACAAATAAAAGAAAGTAACATAAAATAAGCATGTTTAGGCACGTCCTATCCAAACTATGAGCTTATACAAACCTTCATTACTTTTCTTAAGATCTTCAGATATCTGTGCTGACATATCTGTGAAAATGTATTTGAAGCCAAATAGTGTTTAACTTACATAAAAAGGTATTCTTTACTTAAGTGTCCCACAGGTAAAAATAGTTAACTTCCAAAACAAATAAATAAATGGTGAAACAAATAATTACAAAACTACAAAATTTGTAAACAGTGCAAAATTTTACTCTAGACTCTCTATAATCAGAACAGACATAATATCAAGCTGGTTTTAGGTTTTTGTTTGTATTAGTAGAAGTAAGGATATCTGTCCTTCTAGCTATACAGAGTCTAACACCATAGAGGTTCTGAAAACATGCAAAATCTTCCCACCAGTAAATAACATAATTTGAGCAAGGTTAAAACTCGAACTGTTTCACAGGGTGAAAAAGCAGCAGTCTATCATCATACTAGATGTGACAATAAATATGGTTAAAAACTGCTACCTTAAAGGAGCTTGCAAATATGTGCGGTACAATTTTGACCTGGGTTGTACAGGCGATTTTTATTTATTTTTTTAAAATTTTTTAACTAAACCATAAATAAGGTACAACAGCATGACATATTGCATCATCATAAGCGTGTACTTATACACATTCAATAGAATCTCTAGCATCTGACCATATGCTATAAAACTAACTAGAGGGAAACATGAATTTTGAGAGAGCGAAAGCAAGATCCTACAATTGAATAATTGGATTAGACAGGCTTGGATAAAAGAGGCTTATTTTATTGAACCTACTACTTTTCAATAATCTACATTCCTTTAATGTACCTCACCACCTTAATAACTTAAAGCTTTGATACCAGCATGCCAAACTGGATAAAATGTTTCACAACCTTTTTGAAATTATAACATTTCCTTACTAAAAGTAACCATGCCTCTTTTGTCCATTCTGCTTAAATATGAAAGCAGTGTATTAATGCATCATTTATTGATGAATTTTATAGTCTCTCCATCACATCACACGCACATATGTGCAATGACCTTCAAAGTTCCAATCCAAGAAATGGGTATATTAGAATATATCGTGCATAACAAAAGATAACATGCTCAAACCAACAGAAAAATCCTGTTGAAACAAAACAAAACTGTACGAACAACACTATCAAATGCTTTAGCAAAATCAAACAAAAATTGTATTTCTCTCTAACATCCTTTCAAAAGTTTGTGTATTAATATATTTCACAAAGAGTTGAAGGCTGTTTCGTTAAATCTCCTGGGACCACCCCCCAAAAAGTTACCAACCAAAGGCAATGCACTGGTGTTGAATTGACAAAATAAAGTTGGCTTTCTCTATTGATCGATTTTGACATATTGTATATAGCATTGTTCTTTTTAATTTATGTATTGAAAACAATGAACAATTTCACAAATCATTGTAACAAAGCTTTTACCCTTCAAAATAAACACCTACAATGTTTATTAGCATAACAATGATGCTGATTACCAGTTTATAGTGACATTGAAATATTGTATGAAAACAGCACCACAGTACGCTGATTTTAAGCAGAAGCTGTTTAACAAATAACTTCCAATTCACACACCTTTCTTGATAAACTGTATGGTGATGCTGTCAGAGCCCCTTTCATTGATCACTGTACAGTTATAGGTGCCGTAATCTTGGTCCTGCACTTTACGTATTGCGATGGCACTACGACTGAAGATCACGTCTAGCGTCTCCAATGGCTTCAATGTGTACCTAGGGAGTACATTTTGAGATACAGAAATATCTGTGATAAATATACTCTATCTAATTATGCCTCCCCCAACATTTTAATGGAAATTTTCAGTGAGCTAGTATCAAACTTTAAAGCAAAACCGTATTTAGCAATAAATATGCCCAGGTAGAGATTGTCTTTTTATATTCTACTGTATATTTTTACTCAGTACAGCATGTCCTTATACTACAGGGCTGAAAGAGCTATTTGACCCATCTCCACTGCACAAGAACAGCCCAAGCATTCCAATGATATTATCTGTATACAATTAACAGTAGACGGCAAAATGCTATGCATTATCAATTTTCTCTGCCATGCTTGTCAAGTCTTATGTCAACAGGAAGAAGGTCAAAAACTACAAGAAAAAGTGAATAAATTAAACATCTTAAGGTAGGTTGTTTACCCTGAGCAACTTACATTAACTTCTCATGTATATGTTAGGATATTGACTCTCCTGTGACACTTAACAGTGGAATGGGCGATTTCTGAAAGCAGATCAACTTTTAAACCATTCACATACCTGATATTTCCCTCCACATCCACTGGGTGACCGTCTTTCTCCCACAATACCTCAGTGGGTTTTGGCACGGCGTTGGCTGTACACACAATATCTGCATTGTCGTTGTACACCGCATACTGCTCGGCCTCACTGATGATACTGGGAGGACCTGCAAGAAAGACCACATAACCCCTTGGACTGGCCACAAAACTATTATGGTTTCTTACAGACTGGACAAAGCTGGGGCTTTATGTCCCTTTCAATAGCTTAGGATATGTCAGGATAGATGTTCTGTAAAATAGGGCTGTGAACGGTTACTCAAGGCTCAAGAGGCAAGTTGGTCTTTGCTAGCACTCGAATCCATGAAAACTACTTGATTACTCACAGCGTATTGTATTATCGCTCGCGAAATGAAACAATTGTGTAAAATATGCTACTTTTCTGCATTTCCGCCACATAATATCAATAAAAGTAGTGTTTTTGCCTTTAAAACACATACTTTATTCCATATTTTATAATACCTGGTTAAATAGAAGACATTTTTCTTCAAAAGTTTTGTTATCATTTGATTACAGAAGACTTCTAATGGTAGATACTAAATCTCGTGGTTACTCGAATTTGGGTGGGTTGTCAGAGTGCGGGTACTCGGGTCTGTTTTTAACACCCAGCCCAGCCCTACTGTGAATCCCACATTTCTATTCTATTGTAGACATTTATAGCACTTAATCTCTACTCAAGCAGACCCCAAGGTGCAACACCAGAAACCAATTCAATAATCGTCATTCCATAGTCATAGCCGGGTCAATGCCAGTGTTGTTCTTGCACAGATACACAATGAAGAAATGCATGTCATATGTCCATCAGAGCATATAAAAGACACAAGAGTGTTTTGCCAACACTTCTCTATTACACAAGTAAAATTCCATTGGCTACAGAAAGGTCCTACATAGTTCCACATACTTTATCTTGGCTCCATTATGTCAGCTACCCCTATTTAAATAATTCCACCTGAAGTTGGATAAAATTATTCACTTCCCCCCTCCCATTTTTTGACTTTTGGAAGAACCAAAACATTGTAAAACATTTTACTGGATTGATGCATTTTCCCCCAAAAAAAGTGTTTTATGGTAAAATGAACCCAATTTTTTTCATAAATGATTTTACCTCAATAATTGTATCTCAAAATGGGGATGATCACTCTGGAAAAATTGAAAGTGATTTTCAATACTTATTACAGTTTTTATGTCGGTATCACCATGTTCTTATCACTCACTCCTGGTCAGATACTTAGCATCATTAACTACTTAGGTTCAACATTTAACTATTCAGATCTTCAACCTCACTCGAACAGATACATCATATTTCAAAATGCATTTTAAATGAATAAACTCCACATCTTACATATTTATGAAAAAAAAAATTTTTTTTTTATAAATATATGAACACAGTCTACCAACCATTTCTCATTAAGTGTATGTCCTGCCTAATCTCTTTGAAGCCAATGACAGTCGCTGTGCATATGTACACCCCAAAGTCTGCATCACTCACGGCACTAAATGTCAAGGTGTCCGAGTTGCCCAGCATGCGAAGAGATCCCTGCTTGGTCCAGATGATGGCCGGAGCAGGATTACCGTCCACTTTACAGGTAAGAGTGGCGACATCTTCAAGGTCAGCAGCCACATGACTGGGCTCAGCTGTAAACCTTGGGCCATCTGAAAACAAAATAGAGACATGTTACAGTAAACTGAGGGTTCCCACAGAATTTTGATAACCGGATTCAACGTCTTTTCAAGGTCAACAAAAACATTTCTCAAGGATAAATTTTAAGGCAAGGCCTCCTTTACCTCCTCTTCTAGCCATCCGATCCTCCCACAAAATTCTTTATTGTCACATGATTTTAATATTTTATAACCTCATTACAACAATGCTATTTGTAAGAGATTATAGAAGAAGCCATACATAATTCAAGGATATTCACTTTAATTTTCTTTTAGATCATACTTGCTTTGCTGAGTCTGACCATAGCCGTAAAAAACTAGATGATGCAGAAGTTGGACAATAACAAATTCAAGGACTTTTCAAGGATTTTATTTAATTTTGGCCAAATTCAAGGACTTTCAAGGGATTGAAAATGAAGCAATTTTTTTCAAGGAATTTCAAGGATTTTCAAGGATGTGGGAACCCTGAAACTCACTACAGTATTTCTGACCATCTTAGTCTCTGGCCAATTAACCCTTCAGAGCCAGGCATAGTCACCTTGATCGAGAGAACCTGACAGTTCCACTTTTTTACTCTTCACTTCAAAAGTCCGTCAAACATTTTGGTAATAGTTTTTCTTTCAGTGCTCCTAAGATTTGGAGTGACCTACCCAACAATGTATACAGTAGGGGCAGCACGACTAGCCGACTAAACAATAACGGTTAGAATAGTCTTATTAACCGGTTCATATTTGAAGTATGAACAATCACTCAATGTAGTAAAAGATAGCAGAAGGTCTGAATTCGTCAAATATGTCCATCTTGTCACATAAAATATCTTAAAATCCAACAACAGTCATGTTTTCTGTACTGTTTATATATTCACGTAAAACTGGAAGTACCATACACCTCTTATATCGCCCACTTCCTCTATGAGAAAAATGCATCAGAAGTCGCAGGAAAATGGCAAATTTATTTAATTTACATATATTTTCATTTTATTTCACATATTTATTGTTTTTATTGCCTTTTACAATATGAAACTTAAGATTTGTGGTAGTTTTATAAATTTGACGGTTATTCGGTGTCGACACGAATAATACTTGGCGATTAGCCGACAGGAAATATTTGTAGTCGTGACGTCCTTGGTATACAATGCAAGCTCTATGTCAAGGGTGCACTCGTGAGTTGTACTGCTCACTGGGTAAGTACCTTTACGAGTACTATCACAAACTTACACTCAATGTTCAGGTTGTACTCATGCCTTGTACTGCCCACTGAGTTGGTGCCTTCACATGCTACCTTCTGACCGTGTTTGTCCCGACCCATGTCATACAAGGTTAGAACGTTTGAAGTCTGGCCAGACAGTTCCACCTCACCCAGGAACCACCTAAAATGAACAATAAGTCTTGTCAAGTTATCAAAGGTATACACCTCAACACAGCCAGAATGTTTGGAGTAAGGAATCTAAAATTCACCAAAAATTTAAACTTCACCACCTCTAAAATCCTAACTTAATTCTATGAAAAAAGATGTGTTGTCTTAAATTTCGTATTGTTTAGTTAAAAAAAAGCCTTAATGTATTATACATGCAACGAATCTCACCTTGATTCATTTATTTTATTAGTGTTTCCACATGTGACGAATTTCAGATATGTGGCGAATTTTAGATTCCTTGCTCTACATCACATTGATACCCTTTAAAACAAAGTACAAGTCATTACCTGGTATAAACGTCACAAAAGTCAGTCCGAGAGTACTTCTAACCCTAGAAAAATCCCCTGGAACAAGTTTGGTCAAGTTGTTAAATTTGTGTACTCTTCACAGCAGTCAGTCAGAGAATGCTGCATCAAACAGATACCACCTACATTGAATAAATCTAGACCTTATTCAATGTTTTATGTCACAACTTGTGCCCTGTATCGGATGTGACAGGTAGTTGGATGGGTGGAGGAAACCAGTACATACAGTTGGTCAAGCTTGTGTACTGTAAATTACGGGCCAATGGCAGCAACTAGTAGCTTTCCCACTCGAGTCCAGGCTTTAGATTCAAACTCAGAGGTAAGAGGCGACTGTGTTATCACTGCACCACTCTGGCCCCAACATGAATGTAATCAAACTTTTAAAGGTTAGTGCTGCTATTGTTTGTATATATCAATACTGGTTTCGGGGGGGAAGGAGGGGGGGGTCTGAAATGTACGAAATCCGATATTTTGTTGCTTGTCACCATTACGGTGAAAAATTTGCACGAGCGTACATGAGCCTGGAATCGTAACTGAAAATGGCTTGAGCGGTACACTTTGAAGTGAGAGTATACTATTTTTCCCAAGAAATAAGTAAAAATGTGCGATATTTTATCAAATTTGCTGCACTTTTAATGTTTTGAATAAGTATCAGCTGTTAAAATATTCTAAATAGAGACATTCTCTACAACCGGTTCACAAATATAGTAACCAGCTTTTGTCTGTTTTTACCACAACAAAACAAAAAGCTGACATCTGGTTTTTTCCATTAACACCACTATTAAAGGTATACACGTTACAGTCACAGAGTACTACAACATCCATGAAACAAAGAATAATTTGCATCAAATATTTAAACCACACGACCTTATTCTACAGAAACACCAATACATATTAGTATCCAACAGACATTCATTTCAGAGGAACTGCACTCGGTCAAATTATGATGTCTTTAGGTATGTTGGCTAGTATAAAAATATGCAACTTTTATTTCAAATCAAATGGCTGGTGCATCAGGCTTGCCACAACGGTCAATATCTGTCAATGTCTTTTGTACACCCGTGAAACATCAATATCAGTGTACCTAGAAGAGGACATAATGACTCTTTCAACAGAAACACTGATAGACATTTGTCAGCATCAGATGTTCATTCAGAGGGACTTGCTCAAATCATACTGCCTCTTTAGAATGAAAAGACAATGTACACGGTCTTTAGCTACTTTCAACAAAGATAATGTAACGAGTCGAAGTAATTAAAGGGTAAATTTTTCATTCCACGATAAACTCTATTGAATTCCAAGTTTGGTGTATTTAAAGGTTTTATCTACAAGTATTAACATGCCGAACTAGCTGAGGGGGTATTTACATATCATCTGTATAACACTTAAATCCTCTATAAACGCTCATATATTCACTTCTTTGATATGTGTATTATTTTTGTGGCACTTGTCATATATACAGCAGGATGTGTACTAAAGCATCACATTTGGCTGATAAATACCAGCCTCTGTATGCCCTTTAACCCTCCGACTTTGGACTGTACATAAAAGCTAAAAACTAGATAATTCTTTGCATAAAGACACTGAACTCACTTCCATGTAATTTCGTTGGGGTTGGCTTCTCCCTGACAAGTGAACCTGCCTGCACCTCCTTCTCGAACCTTCCTACTGGGTTCTGCCACCATGGAAATCTCTGGAGGATCTGTCAGAGACGTGGAAAAATGGAAATGTACTGTTTGTATGACAACTGCTGTTTATAAAAAAGTTTTAAAGTCAACACAAAGTATATACTACTTCTAAGGTTGAGGTGAATTACACAATTTATTGAGTAATTTCTTACAATATAATATATTGGATTTAAAAGTTTTCCGAATTTACTTGGAAATCCCTAAAAACCTTTACACAACATATGCTGTACATAGTGAGATTGTAATTGATCTTTTTCAACCTTGTTATTATAGTAGAGTAAATTTTACTGATTTTTCCAATCCATGGTAATTGTAACTGAGAATTTAAGAAGTTATTGTAATTGATCCCAATAATAGATGCCAACTCTGAATACTTAAAATACAAAACTGTTGTTAAATTTTTACCATAATTTGGACTGACAACTAACTGTGAAACTTTAAAGTGTCTAGCCCCAAAAAAGAAATTCTGCCAGTTCAGTATATAAAAAGACAATCAAAACTACTACCACATTTACTACATAACACCACAGTATATTACATTAGATAATGTGACACAAACCATATCATCTTACATTAAAGGGAATTTTTCTTATTAAAGCTGGATTTAAAAAGATTCAAATTTCACTGACTTTCAGACGAAATATCAACTTGATAATTGTCAGACACAAACAAAAATGTAAACTTGATGATTGTCAGACACAAACTAAAATGTATACTTGATGATTGTCAGACACAAACTAAAATGTAAACTTGATGATGGCCAGACACAAACTAAAATGTAAACTTGATGATTGTCAGCCACAAACTAAAATGTAAACTTGATGATTGTCAGACACAAACCAAAATGCAAACTTGATGATGGCCAGACACAAACCAAAATGTAAACTTGATGATGGTCAGACACAAACCAAAATGTGGACTTGATGATTTTGGAACAGACTAAAAGGTAAACTTGATGATTTTCAAACAAATCTGGAACACAAACTTACACAACACCTCCAGGTAGGTTCTGGCTAAGATAGGATTGCGGAGAGCACTGTTATTGGCATAGCACTCCACCCTGTGACCTTGATCACCAAGAGTAGGGGTCAACTCCAGGTAACCTGCAAGGCACAAATCTTATAAGGTCATACACACATTGGTTTAATGAACTTAATATTTTATCAGCCATTCTAACAAGAGGATAGTTGACAACCTAGTAAACCAGGTGACTGTAAAGGCAAAAGGCTATTAAAATATTACAGAGGTTGCAAACAATACTTTTGAAGGCTGAATCTTTTTTCGCTACTTTACACGTCAGCATTTGACATCATTTTATAATGTCAAAACTGCCAGCTATTACGGATTTCACATAGAAAATGGCTTTGGCATGTGAACTTGTGCTGTAATAATTTTTAATCTATGTTGCGTTTTTGTGTCGTAATTTGGTAAAACGCTGTTCGCAACCTCTCTATAGGTGTAACCTGTTATTGAATAACACATGTCAACCTTATCTTAAATTTTTACATAAGTTTCACAGACATTTTATTTTTAATAAATTTGTTTGCATCAACACTGATACTTCCAGTTAGTTCATACAAAAAAAAAGACAAGTACCGGGTTTTTGTGTCGGTTTTCATAATACAAATACCCATCCCAGTTTTTTTACGAAGTCATAACCATACAATGCACTGCTTTTCTGACTCCTCCATACCATTAATGTGTAGATTGGTATCCATGTAAAATCCAATCCAATTCCGGGACTCCCCGTTTTGGAACACCCTCATTCATACAGAATAGAAGTGAAACTCGTTAAACCAAAACATCAATATTTCCTCTCAACAATAAAATTGCAATAAAAGTCCCCAAAATGCACAAAAAATATGAAATAAAAGTGTGCAATTTCTCCTGATTTCTGGTTGGTTTCCAATATTTTGAGTTTTCCTTCCATTCTATGTGTTGACAAGTGACATAGAGGTTAAATAGTATCATCAATTATTACTACAAAATCACTATAAAAGGCTGCAAATGTACAAAAATATGCGATAAACATTACCAACTTATTCCGACTTGTGGTCTTTTTTCAATATTTTAAGTTTTCCTTCAATTATATGTGTTGACAAGTGAAGTGGCAGTTGTAAAATCTCATCATGGTATTTCACTAAAATTCTCCCAATACCAAAGACACTGGGCCTACCAACCCATCCCTCCAACAGATACCCTCCATACCTGTAGCATCCTGTTGCTTTAGGCCCCCAGGTGTATCCGCTACACTGTAATACGTATTTTGTGTCACTTCCTGTCCATTCACTGCCCAGGTGATATCGGCTGCAGGCTTGCCGTTCTGCGCGAGGCATGTAATGTTGATCTTCTGATTGGCTGTGACCTTCAGCTGCCATTTATTGGTTTCAATTTCCACAGAGTTCTCAATCACTGGTAGTGAGGGAGGCCCTGAAATGAAACAGAACATAAAGGTAGAGTAAGAAATCTAAAATTCGCCACATATCTGAAATTCGCCACATGTAAAAATACTAATAAAATAAATGAATTGTGGTGAGATTTGTTGACTTTATAGTAAATTAAGGTTTTTTGAACTGAAAATACCAATTTTTAGACAAAAACATCATTTTTGTCATAAAATTAACTAAAGTTTTAGAGGTGGCGAATTTTAGATTCCTGGCGAATTTTAGATTTCTTACTGTAATGTAATAAACAGTTTTTTAGAGCATAAGTAGAGCACCTTTTCCACACCATGTTGAAAGCTACCTGTCTACAGGAATATCATGCAGTTTCATTTGTCAAATGTTCTGGTGAATGGAAAAATATCTGTCATCGAATTTAGCTTTGGTATTCGTCTAACAAAAGGCCTTTATCCTGGCATTGTGATCTTGTGATTCAACTCGAGCTGACACAGAGTGAAGCAGATTGTGGATAAGGTCTGAATGATCTCAATGTGGGCTAACAAGAGTAAACCGTAACCCCGCTCCAGGGATTAGATTGAAGCTTATTGTTTCAACCCCACTTGCAGTGTGAACCCTCTTAATCTAGTTTGACAAGGATCAAGTGTGTTGGTACTGTTATATTGCTTTATTGATACTATTTTGTCAATATACTATATGTACTTTAATATATTGTTAGTAGGAGGGACTAAATGAAACAAAGGCCACCTGATGTGATTGTTGTATGATTTTACAATTATTGTAATTCGGCATACATAAAATATATGAAGATTTGTAAAAGTAATAGTGTATTTCAACAGGCAGAAATGTTTGATAAAATTGCAATTGATCTGTTGTCTAATTTAAGCTGTCTAATTTATTAATATACTGAAGACTTTGGAAACTTTTCAATCCAAATTAAGGTATGTGGTGTGGAGACTCAATTCAGAGTGAGATGCATCTGGCTCAATCTGATTCAACCCTCAATCCTTGTCAACTCGGATTGTAGTGTTAACAGGGTATATTGTGTCTAAGTGATGGCTGGCTGATTTGTTCAATCTAAGTGATCTGGCTGGTTTATTTAATCTGCTTTTTCACAGACAACCAATAGAGACATCGAAAGACATTGTTTTTGGCTATCTAATGCACCTGTGTCGAGGTATCTTCATTGAAAATGTACAATAGTTAATACTGATTTGGTCGAGTCCTGGAGTTGAGAAAACTACCTCAGGAGAATAACTAATTCTAGATATCTGGGTGAAAAAATAGAAAGATAGAAATAAAAGACTCTCCAGGGAACTTTTCTACATTTCTACTTAAACAAGATTTTTGATTGTGGCCTAATGGATAATACACTCAGCAGATATATGTTAGGCCTGAGTTCAATCCGGGGTAAAGACAGATAACTGTGGCTTGGATGAAAACTTACATTTATTTCTTCACGTAAAATACTTTGCGTACAAAAAGAAAAAAATATATATAGATAAACTGGCCATTTCTTGCTATAACTGACCATCAAAGCCATAATTCGCTTTGGTTTTAGATCTGCCTGCTCATTCCTCATAATAAAATGTACTACAACAGCTGTGTGAAATAATATGCATTTCTGCTTACAAATGACACTGCTGTAAGAGGTATAATTTATTTATATCCACTAAACAAATATAAACAATGTTCCTTTGCATAATGAGTACCAAATCCCAGACTGCAAATAGAGGGTGTACTTATTTATGAACAACGTTGAAAAGCACAAGGTCCATTTGTCTTTATTAGTTTTCCTATTACATAATTGATGACACCATTTTTGTCCAATAACAAGTAACAATGCCACATGTAATACACTGACACGTATATGATGCAAGGTTTTTGGTTCAGTGGAGCTTTTTGAACATGATCTGAAGCCTAATGACCTAATACCTAAGCCTAATACGATGACAAATTTTGAGAATCTGACTTCACTGTATTAAGAAATAACAGAACAAAAAGAGTAAAGTAACTGTAGCAATTTCTGTAATAAACACCTTAATTATAGGGCAATGCAGTTTTTTTTTTTTTTTTTTTTTTTTGGGGGGGGGGTGGGGGGGGTGGGGGGTGGAGGGTGCATTCTATTATTTCTATTTTTGTTCAAGTCGGTGCCGCACCATGCCACTCACATGTGTAATGGTCTGTAGCCTCATACAAAGTTCAATATCTTTGTTAAAATGGTCCCCAGTAAGTTCTACATACTGAGTTGAATTCAAACCCATAACTATAGAACACACATCAAAGGAATCATTACAAGTCAACCATTAAAGACAATTTTTTTCTTCCTTAACATTACATGCATCAAGCTTGTTTATACTGCCATTCCACTTTTTCGAGTTATCATAAAACTTTGCTGATTTAAAACTCATGGGGCTGTTATAAAAGATTTCTTTTGAAAAAGGGCATGAATATAAGTTTTCTATTATAGGGCTTAGAGACTCAATCACAAAAAGTTTTTAAAAAATGATTGATATTTTCAGCAAGAGTCTAAGATCACAACTATGCTCCAAACCTAAGCAACTGATTGTGCTAAGCAATAAGATTGTGCTCATGACTGCATTATCAGGGTAGTAAGCACTCAAACTCGTGACAGTGGGACAGGGGATGTTACCACTCAGTCACTATGGCTTCTATATGTCACACAGTAAAGTAGAAAAGTCACATTGGCATTCAATCAAAGAAAATAAAAAACAATGAAAACAAATGTATTAAAAAGTGCACAGACATAATAAGAAAAGGTTTAAAAGCATTGTAGTCTGATGGAAATTACTACTCCTTTTTCAAATCATAAATATGAAAGTGAGTTGTATGATAACCCCTCTAAAATTAATCACCGAGGTTTATATAAACAATTATTTTTATAATCAGGAACAAGTGTTAAGAGTTACCGTATTCATATATCTTTTATAATTCACAAAGCTGCTTATAAACTATCCTTGCTTCTGACTCAAGTTGTTATATAATTGGGGAAAACAGCATAATGCACCATTACATACACTGATTTTATATTAACATGCTGTGTCGTGGGCCTACACTTCCTAACATGTAGGAAGGCTATATGAAAACAAATCCTGTGGGTACATGTGTAAAAAGGCTTTGGATATAAATCTGAGTTTTGTGTAAGGCTACATATGAACCTGCCTTTTAATGACCAAGAACTCATAATTGGGTCAAAAGATTACTAACTCCTGGTGACAACAATTTGCTGGGAAAATAGCAGCACATTGGACTGTTTTTGTAATGGCATGTAACTTAGTACACTCGCTGATTAGCAAAATCGCACCTCCTCCTCACAGGACAAAAACACCTGAAAACTTTTGAACATTAATAAAAACAATATTTGAGGCAAAAATTATACCCCTCCCTAACCTTTCTTAAGTACCTAATTTCTTTGTAATTGAGAAAAACTTATCAGCTCACATACTGTACTTTTTACAAACTGTGGCTTTTATATATTACGACACTGTTATGATAGACAGCTGTATGGACCTAGAGGAGAGCCTTGTGCTATAGCTGTCTTTAGCCTTATCACAGGTATTTATATGTACAATATACACACAACTGTTTGATTGCATTATAAGTATTTTCCATAATGTTCTCATATATTTAATTAGCCTAGCTTCCTGAGAACCAGACTAGAAAGGCCTCACATTTGCATTATGGTTCAAACAGCCTGGAAATCCAGGCTAAGTTGTCTTTTGAGATTATAATGGTAGCATTGCAAAAAGCAAAGATGCCAAGTTGCACATGAGCAGCCATGCATGACCTCAGAGGTCAAGGACAGATGGAGATTGGGAGGTTATTTAATGACACCCCGGAGAGGTTTTGGAGTGGTTTTCATAAGCATGCAACATGTGCTCTTATTCAGATGGGAATACATGGCAATAGGAACTGTGTGATAATATGTACCACATCATTTAATCCTGTCAATTATACTTACACTTGACCTTGAAGGCATGATTTAGAACTAAAGACTGTAGAAGTGCATAAAAACCTTGTACCAAAATCTCTGTAAGCATCTGTAAATAGAACTTTTAAAGTTCGGCAGGTTCAAATATAAAAATTGGTAATATTTACTTATTAAATTTTTACTTTAAATAAATGGAATAATTTACCATTTGGAGTTTTTTGACATTTTTACCATGTTTCACAGGAACAATTTTTTATTTTCATTACACACTTTCATGATATAAATAACTTTCATTTTATTGATACAGATTTATATCTGCCTGGATAGTTGCAATGAATATAAAAGTGACAGTAACTTTCACGATAAAAGTTTCTATTTTCACAAAGGCTTAACCAAATGGAACAAGTTATCTATTGAAGACATTTGGGTGCTAATCAGACCAAAACTGTGCATATATATTTGTCAATTTGACACGTCACGGTGGATGTATGTACTCTACAACTGTTCTGACACTTTACTTGCTCTATCAGTAATTCTGATACAAAAATGATCCACCCAATAGCCATTTAAATCACCAATAACATGAACACTGTTTAGTCTACCAGGTCTCTCTAAAATCCCCTTGCATTATTTCAACTACTGTATTTTTTCAAAATATGGCCCAAGCGTTAATTATTTTCAAATGGCATCAGACCAGGCGTTGAATTGAACCTGGCGTTCTTTTGAAATACAAAAACAGTGTTATAAATTGTAAACAGTGTGCTTAGTACCAGGCGTTAATTTGAACCAGGCATTTATTTGAACCTGGGCGTTATTTTGGAAATTTATGGTAAGTTTGTTTTTTTTAGAACTTATTTCTCACTTGTGCATCCTACAAAGTTTTGGCAATGACTGTACAGCCTGTTACCATGCCAATGAGGTTTTCTGCATTCTACTGACCCTATTGTAGCTGCACAGTCTACTTCCTGTGGTTACTTCCCATCAATCAATAGGTGTGTCCAACATTGCATGTACATTGTGTATATTATTATTTTAAAGTAAAATTATTTTCAAACTCCAAGTGTAAACTTTGGAATGACTGGTTATGATTACAGAGAAACAGCAATATAAAGGCATGTATGCACCTAGCCTTGCCACAGGCGTTTATATATACAATATAGACACAACTGATTGATTGCAATACGAGTATTTTTCATATTGTTCTCATATATTTACTTAGCCTAGATTGGTGTCTCCCAGACTAGAAAGGCCTCTGATACAGTGTGCATTATGGCCAAAATATTTCATGTTTCCATTATGGTTCAGACAGCCTGGAAGGCCAGTCTAGTATGCACCAAACCCATACACTAAGACCCTGATGAATTAGAGAGGGTCATTAATTGTAGAAACTACAGTAACTACATTTCTTGATTTCAATTAAACATCAGCTGATAAAATGTTACACTGTTTATTACAAAGCCAACAAATTTTCCCACAGTTAAAAAGTGTACCAGGCAGCAATTATAAATCACAACAACCTGCCTTGACATTTTATATAGAAACAAAGATCAACTAAAAAGCATACATGATGGGACTATAAATTTCAACTGTGTGAACAATCCGAGTTCATTATAATCACAGTACAAACTGCATCTTATCAACCAATTTCTACCTACCGACTAATGACATTATCACGAGATATCAAAAATTCATCTCCCCAACTAATTTTTTCCCCCTGCAGCGACAAGCCATGATTTGCTTCCCCAGAATGCACGCCTGTCAGATATGTACAAGACGGATTGAAATAAGGAATGACCCCTCCTCCCATAACAGAGCATTCAATGTTTGATATATTTTTGCTAGTTCATTTACATGGGCTGGCACTAGATAGGTGCAGTCATGGGGAACCAAAGGAAACATATGGTTTTACTAGCCCTTCCTGTATCTTTGATCTTACAAGTCTTTCTTAAGCTTAGCTCTAACTGTACTTTACTGGACACTTTTCTCATTATTTTCATCAATCAGTATATTATTCTCTCCACTTTTTAAAGTCTTACTGTGTGAAGGCTCAACATAATCTTTATTGATTTTGCCCAACTGCTAAATAAAAATATTGTTTATAAAACTATATTGAAGTACTGTGTCTGTTTTCCTGATGTATCACAGCCTGATTGTACAGTTTTCCTAAGTATATCCAGGCCAATGTTTGAATGTCAAAAGTCTTGTTGAAATCATTAGAATATTTGTAACAGTCCACTAATTTACAGATAAATCAAGTACATTTCATCTTTATCTTGTCATCACTGATTTGAGTAGCCTCATCATAACCTAATTTGTACAAAATTCTACCTGCTACACACAGCTTAATATAACTGTACTTTACAATTGCTACCTAATTTCATGTTAAAAAAATTGTCACATCAAATCGAAACTCACATTACAAAATCTGTTGCAAGCTCAGCTGACAAGTGAAAACTCCAAACTATATACTTTTTCTAAGTAAAATGTTTCATGGGAATCAACCAACCCCCAAGTCTCAAACTAATGGGTCAGTTAACATTATACTGGATCAGTGCTAATCCCAAGTTTAACGCTATTATTAATACCGTCATGGTGATGGGTTCTATAATTAGTTCTAGTGTTTCACCGTTGTTTATTTGCCGTTGTCTAATATTTTGACTATTATTACTTGAATATATCACAATATATAAGGCTTATAACACTAATCATTTCTTTCAAGAGTACATTCATTTGCAAACTGAACAAATTTCATTAAAAACTGATCAACATGGTAAGGTCATGGTCAAGTAACAAGATCACAAAAAATATCTGCGAGTCTTTGTACTGCATTCAAATTTTTTTAAATATCTTTATTGAATGAACAAAGTAACTTTGTACAAACAGCATCAGTGTAAAAATTGCCCATAGAGTGGATGAACTGACAATGTCTTCTTAGCCAAAGTCAAAGTTGGGGTTTTATGTCCCGTTCAACAGCCAGGGTGATATTGGGCGACGTCCTCAGCATTATCACTTGTGGGACTCAAACCCACACAGGAGTGACAGTCTATGATTAGATGCCAAACTTGCTAACCATTAGGCCTCTAAGGGCATCTTCTTAGCCAAATAATAAATTTAAATTCAATCAATAAGTCAAACAGAGCTAAACAGAAAATTTTTTAACTATTCACGGATGTTGGGAGTATTTCTAAACTGGTTATCTTTACACCATTGCTGTGGTAACTCAAACACAAATCAGCTCGATACATTACGCCTTGAGGCTAGGTTTGTGAGTTAATCTGTCTACATGACTTCTAGGTGATGAGGTGATATCTTCACAAAATCCACTCGCATCATAAGGATCCTAAAGGCCTAATTTACTCATAAAAACAATGAGTAATCCCCTCCAAGCTAATAACAGAGAATTACTCAATCTTCATAAATCCGCAGGATTCACTAAACAGACTTTACATAAAGGTTAGTCCGGAAATATTATGTTTCACATACTCAGTAGATTGAAATATCAAGCAATGTTAGGAGGAAATACATACACAAGTTTTTGTGTAAGAAGTTTTACTTGTTTCCAGATTCACTTGTCATTCTTTTAATGATACTAGTCCACTAAAGTCCAAAGTTGAAGGGTTACAGGGCATAAATCATCATGTTCTGTGAAATATGAAGCCAGAGTAAATACTAGTATCTTAACATTTATGATCCACCACAGAACGCATTTGGTCTAAATGGGGGGTGGGATATATACAGACCAGGGCATATAATAGGAAAACGTCCCGAATGACACATACAGAAAAAATATATCACGAATGAAGATAACAATATTATACGAGTGCGCAGCACGAGTATCATATTGTTAATCTTCATGAGTGATATATTTTTTCTGTATATGTCTGATGAGGGATGTTTTACTTTTATTATCCAGCATTTTGTGCGATTTATGGGTCAAATAATATGAATATTTGATGAGAAAATGTGAAAAAACAGACTGTCAGAAAGCATGAGCAACTGAATACAAAACTTCAATCTTTACCTTGCAATATCTCAGTCATTTCTGCATGGATATTTATGCAACATACATGAACAGAAGCGCTGGAATAACACCTTTCTAATGATATATTATACATATTTTTAAGTTACATACTTTCCGAGATATTGTTGAAAAAACAAAAGTTATCCACACTCGATATCCATAGTACCAGGGCGCCGGTGTATACAAAAAAAATACATCCCGGTCTGTATTTCCCCGTATTTAGGTCAAATACGTTGTGTGGTGGATAATAAATTTTGTATAATCATCATCTCTTTCTATGGAGGGTTAGCATTACAGATTCGTCAACAAATAATGATCTTTTTTTTTACATTTCATTTGTATAGTTCACAATTATACATCAGAATAATATTGTTATCTTCAATTTGATACAATTTTTTTGTATGTCATTTGGGAAGTTTTGGAGATTGTAAGTGTCACACAAACAAT
Source organism: Sabellastarte sp. h YS-2021 (assembly GCA_964017235.1). Classification (NCBI taxonomy): domain Eukaryota; kingdom Metazoa; phylum Annelida; class Polychaeta; order Sabellida; family Sabellidae; genus Sabellastarte; species Sabellastarte sp. h YS-2021. Next base: position 11,492,316 of record OZ024932.1, on the reverse strand, counting down.
ATATTCATATCATGGTAGTCACAATATTGTGAATATAAGGGTTCAAACTGATGTTATATGATATCTCAACAGCTAGTTGTATTTACAAATTCTTGTTAAAATGTGCCATCAACAGCCAACTGATCCTGAGAGCCTTGACAAATACACAATGTGTCACAGATTGCCTCATTAAAGGACGAAGTTCTCCATTTTAAATATTACTTCCATGACACAAAGCCTATTACATTTCACTTCTGGTATATTTGGAGTTTATCAAAAAACCTAAGTACAATGTGCCAAGACAAGAACAATTTCTGAATTTTTAAGCACAAGCTCTGGTGAGGCTCGTGCTTCTAGAGATCATTTTTTTTTTCGTCTCTTTTTTCTCACTGACTTTGACATGTTCATGCATTGTGGCATAGTGGCATTATGAGTACCTGTCTCTTCACTGAAGTTAAGTGGCAATGGGCTATGTTAGTACTTGGATGGGTGACCGTCTCAGTGCACTACTCGTGTCTCTGATGGCTTTGCCGCTCGCGCTAGTAAACCGAAACCCCTTTTAGCCTTGTTACTCAAAGCAACATCTGGAGACAGTCAAAGTTAGGGATTTACGTCCCACTCAATGACCAGGGTCAAATTGGAACAGGCCCTCAGCCGAACCCACACAGAGGTGACTGCCCATGATAAGGTGTCAAACTTCCTAACTACTAGGTCACAGAGAACCTATGTTATCCAGAGACAGAGATGTGGCTTGTTATTTAATCGTTATAGGTACTGGTCAAGATTATTAAAAGTTGTATTCTGTGTGTTAATGTACACATTCTGTGATTTTCATTGCCTGATTTGTAATGTTTTTCAAAGTATGGAAATTTTTGATGCAATTTTCATAATAACAATCAATCAACTTTAAATTTATAAATATAATCAGTGTTTGAAAAAATGTTGTTCATTTGATTGAAAATTTCCAATCCAACAATCACCATTGCAAATTGTAATCACATAATTCCCAACACTAGATCTTACTTCAGAAGAAGACAAAACTACAGTCACAAATTGTAGATCGCAGCTCATGTACATGGAAAGACTAACACATGGCATTAAATACTTACATAAGACAGTGACTTTTGCAGTGCGGCTTGTAAGACCCCGAAAGTCTGTTGCTGGACCAATCTGACACTGAAATTCATCATCATCTATCAGCTGGGCATTAGCAATCAGTAGGTTATATTCCCCTGAAAATATTTGTATACCAGTCATGATAACGTCTCTGTAGCTTAGTGGTCAGGGTGTCAGATTTTGGAGTGAAAGAGATGGGGTTTGATTCTTGCTCAGGTCACTGAAATTGTATTATATGACAAGGTATCTCTCACATGTGTGTCTCTTTCTACCCAAGAGTATAAATGGATACCAACACCAGTTGAGACATGTGACAGACTGGCATTCATGTTTAATGGAATAGAAACTCTTGAGCTACATTTAGACCACAGAAACTGAAATACCAATCATATGGATCTCTAGTCCCAAAGATTTACTTTACCAACCATGATGTAGCCACACCCTGAGTTGGAGTGACAAGGCAGAAACAGATCATAATCACTGTTCAAGTATTGAGTCACGGCATTGGTATATTTATAAATGTTTTGTAGCTATTTATATAGAGCTTAGGTGAATGAGCTTTGCTTTCTCAATCAAAACCAGATGTTGTTTTGTATTACTCAAGAAGTGGAAAAATTAACACAAAACCTGATATGGCCAAGACTTACCATTCTCTACAGAGCCAACCATTTTATATCGGTTATAGCCACTTAGATCTCTGTCACTGCCCAACCCAAATCCTCCGCGTGTCCACTGCACTGCACCAGGGGGGTTCAGGATCTGGCATTCGAGTTCGATGTTCTGCCCACCGATAAATGTCACATCAGCAGGTTCTTTTAAAAACTGCACGTCTTGCCCACTCACTGAAAGACATACAATCAACATCTTGTCAAACTGAAAACTGGGCGTTTATATCCCTTTGGGTAAATCAAAGCTGAGAGATCAAAGAATGTTTAAAACCACTGATCTCCCTCAGCCAAGATATTCTAATATATACATAGCAAGTGCAACATACCAATAATTTACATATTTTAATTAATGACAAGAACTCTAACATTTTTTCAATAGTATTGGATATTTATTTGGAATTATCTGCCAGACAATGCATGTTCAGCCACTTCTCTCTCCTTGTTCAGAATGAAACTAGACCTACGCATCAGAGAACCAATGCAAATTTGTATCCACTGGAAAGACAACTCACCAAAGCCAGTGAACCATCGTTTGACCTTGAAGGAGGGGCCCAGGTCAAATCCGACCACACCACAAGATTCCCAGCCCATGATTTCCCATAGGTTGGTTTACCATCCCAAACCTCTAGGACCAATAATAAGCGAGTTATAAGCACTTTGAAGTTTGGCTATCCTCATTTTACCTTGAAGGAGGGGCCCAAGGTCAAATCCGACCATACCACAAGATTCCCAGCCCATGATTTCCGATAGCTTGGTTTACCATCCCAAATCTCTAGGACCAATAATAAGTGAGTTATAAGCACTTTTAATTTTGGCTATCTTCGTTTGACCTTGCAGGAGGGGTCCAAGGTCAAATCCGACCACACCACAAGATTCCCAGCCCATGATTTCCTATAGCTTGGTTTACCATCCCAAACCTCTAGGACCAATAATAAGCGAGTTATAAGCGCTTTTAAGAATGGCTATCCTCGTTTGACCTTGAAGGAGGGGCCCAAGGTCAAATCTGACCACACCACAAGATTCCCAGTCCATGATTTTCTATGTGTTGGTTTACCATCCCAAACCTCTATGACCAATAATAAGCGAGTTATAAGCACTTTTAAGTTTGGCTATCCTCGTTTGACCTTGAACGAGGGGCCCAAGGTCAAATCTGACCACACCAGAAGATTCCCATCCCATGTTTTCCTTTGTGTTGGTTTACCATCCCAAACCTCAAGGACCAATAATAAGTGAGTTATAAGCACTTTTAAGTTTGGCTATCCTCTTTGACCTTGAAGGAGGGGTCCAAGGTAAAATCTCACCACACATGTGGGTTACATCGGCACTCCGTGGATGACCTTGAAGCTCTTGTCTGCAAGGTTAGAGAGGACATATATATCTCTCATACATATCACCTATGAAGAGATTCAACCTTCTACCTGTAAATAGACCATTTTGCTTTTCAGAATGAGGCTAATTTCAGTCCCAGAGAAGCTTGCCCCCCAATGATGATATCCTGCAATTTTGGTGAACCTAGCTGGTGTAGTTTTCCTGTGAGAGGTGTTAACACCGAAAATCTCTCTACGCGCGGCGGCGGCGTAGCAAACGTTAAACCAAAGTATCCACCGGATGCATCTGGTGGATACAATTAAAACCTCTTTGTAAAAGCATACACACCGTACTTTTTGGTTTTTTTCCCAGTCTTTCTATGTGGTGCTGAGCCCTGCTATATCTTTGGTTATATGATTATGAATCTCTGATTTTCTGTATTATGCATCTTGGGTCTGTCTTTCAAAGATATTAAGCACTATAACAGTACTATTAGTATTAGTATTTATAACTCTATGAGTCAATTTACCTCAATCTGGTTAAATGCAACTAAAACGGTTAAACTGTAGTTGGAGCAATCCTAATTTTCAGCTTTCAATCTGAAATCTGCTTCAATCCTGATTAAATTCAGTCTGAAAGCAATGTATATCTGGTAGCAGACCTTTAAATTCTGTTCACACTCATTATATTTTATAATCTCCACAGACAATGGTAAATTTCATTCATACACTCACCTGTTATAAACACTGTACAGCAGGTTAATAACACTAAAGCGGTTCCCAGATATCCAGCCATATTTCTGTGTATACAGGTTTCTTTCGTTGAGTAATTCGTTGTTGATTCTTAATGCTGTATAATCATCACAGGTAGGTGGTGGAAGACTTCAGAAACTGATCTGTAAGAAGTATAGAAAAAATTCTTAATATTCTGATCCAGTAATACTACGTAAGCAGTTGTGATAGATTAAAACAAGACCACTGCCGCAGCAGTTATCTCCCGCCTTAGAATCAGTAATAATGGAGAACTAAAGGAAATATAAGGCCTTTGTAGTAAGATAACCTCACTTGACATTGAAAAAGGGGTCAAAGGTAAAAGTCAGCAGTTGGAAAAGTCTGAGGCCATGACTTCCTTTAAGTTGTTTTCACATTTGGAACCCCTAATAGCAATGATAAGAGAGATATAAGGCCTTTTTATTAGGATAATCCCATTTAACATTAAACATGTGATATGACGGCCATTTTGTTTTCGAAACTAGGCCAAATTACTATCAGGCTCATTTTCCTAGCCTTATATCTTTTGTGCAAATTTGATTAACCGAGCTGCGATATTTCAAATTTTAGAGCATCTTAATGATTTTGAAATAATTGGCTATGGTGGCCATTTTGTTTTTCAAAATAAGGCCAAAATTTTTCTCAGACAAAACATTTGCAAGCCAGACTTTTCATGGTCTATCTTCGCATTCTAAAGCCATAGCACCAATAAAACGGGAGAAATAAGGACATTTTAGTTTGATGACCCCATTTAACCTTGAAGCAGGGGTCAAAGGTCAAATTCAACACCTGGAAAAGATTCCCAGGCCATGACTTCCTACAAGTTGTTTTCATATTCTGAACCTCTAAGAGCAATTTTAGGGGAGATATAAGGTCTTTTTAATAGAATAACCCCGTTTGACATAAAACATGCGATATGGCAGCCATTTTGTTCTTTGAATTAGGCCAAAATTACTACCAGGCTACCTTTTCTAGCCATATAGCTTTTGTGTAAATTTGATTAAACTAGCTGGAATATTTCAAGATTTAGAGCACTTTTATGATTTTCAAACAATTAGGCTAAAATTTTGCACAGACAGGTTTTCATAGCCATAAATATTCCCTGCAAATTTGGTGAAGATATCTTTATAAATGAATGAGATATTAAGGTTTATGTAAAAATGTGACGAACGGACGGACTCACGGACGCACACATGTATGGAAGGCGTTTTATAATCTCCCGACCACGGCCTTCGGCCGCAGGCAGGAGATAATAAATTGCAGAAAAATCATAGGTTAAATATGTGGTGCACGGACAATTGGCTGGTAATTGTGGGGTAGGACAAATGGCCCCAAACGACTTATATATATACTATAATCGATCATTTACCTTAGACTTTTATTTTGTTAGTCAATATGGTCAAATACACTTTCTAGGGGGAAATATATTGTAACCATGTGATTTATACGGTTCAATGAACAGTATAAATCACATGGTTACATATTATTCGTTATAAATCTGGTAAGATTGTTCGAGTTGTCAAAATACTCGACATTGAATTTTTACTGGAAATAACCACTTCTTGCTGACTATGGCAGTAAATACAAAGTTTAAAATAATGCCAATTACTCTTGTTTAATCAATAGCTTTGTAAAAGTGTGTGGAAATTTGTTAACATGAGTAAGATTTCTGTTGAATAATCGACTGCTTAAAATTATCAGTGATCAAACACAACTGCATACCGTCATTGATGCTTAATTGAATAGACTTCCCACTATCCATGTATAGAGTCTTTTTAAATATATCTACCATAAAAGGGTAGAAATTGATAATCTAAACATAACAACTAACTTATTCCACAGTGTCACACAGAATATAAATATAACAACAGCACTTGGAGAGTGCATACCTCAGCCAAGGTCCAACACTTCTAATACTGCTTATTAGTAGTGCTGGGAGATCGCTTTGATTTTCCATGTCGATGTTTGTATCAGACATTTGTGACCAAACTTTGAACATTTCCGATTATGGAGTGGAAGTGTAAAAAAGACAGATAAAATCAAATATTAAATTATATCAAGTAAAATACACACAAACTAGAGGATCGCTCGCAAAAAAAAAAGATAATGTTTTTGCATAGCAAAAACAAAGCGTCCCGAAAAGGATATAAAGGTGAGTGCTAAAGTATTAAGAAAATGCTTCGTTTCTAGCCTTATACTGTTGTGGCAACCAAAGTCAGCGCAGTCTGCTCTATCTAGCACGGTTTTCACGATATAAGCATTTTTGTGTTTTGCAAAAAATAAAAAAATTAAAAATGTCTGCTATATTTGGCGAGACAAAAATATTTTGAAAATTGGCATGGCTACTCTGCAGAGATACCCAGCAGGTCCAAAATTTTGTTGAGTTCGCTCCATATAGCACAGTTTTTGAGATATAAGCATTTTTGTGTTTTGCAAAAACTTTGAAAATTCAAAATGGCCACCATTTTTGGGGAGACAAAAATTTTTGTCAAGACCACTGCCGTGGTGTGTATCTCCCGCCGAGCATTAAAGCAGAAGAAATAGCTTTTCCGAGATATTCACAATTTTTCATTTTCGTGTGTGAAAGGTCTTCCAAAAGTAGGTGAATGAGTTATTTGAGAAAAATTGGCTATCTGCAATACTATTAAGAGATAATTCACATTTACTCATTTTGAGTAGGTGAATAATTATCTATGGGTCTGAAACTTCACCAAGTGAAAGCTCTCCCAAAAGTAGGTGAATGAGTTATTTGAGAAAAATTGGCTATCTGCAATACTTTTAGAGATAATTCGCATTTACTCATTTTGAGTAGGTGAGTAATTAGCTATGGGTCTGAAACTTCACCATGTGAAAGCTCTCCCACAAGTAGATGAATGAGTATTTGATAAAAATTGGGTATCCGCAATACTTTTACACATAATTAGCATTTACTCATTTTGAGTAGGTGAATAAATAGCTATGGGTCTGAAACTTCTCAGAGTGAAAGCTCTCCCAAAAGTAGGTGAATGAGTTATTTCAGAAAAATTGGCTATCTGCAATACTTTTAGAGATAATTCACATTTACTCATTTTGAGTAGGTGAATAATTAGCTATGGGTCTGAAACTTCACCAAGTGAAAGCTCTGCCAAAAGTAGGTGAATGAGTTATTTGAGAAAAATTGGCTATCTGCAATACTTTTAGAGATAATTCGCATTTACTCATTTTGAGTAGGTGAGTAATTAGCTATGGGTCTGAAACTTCACCATGTGAAAGCTCTCCCAAAAGTAGGTGAATGAGTTATTTGAGAAAAATTGGCTATCTGCAATACTTTATGAGATAATTCGCATTTACTCATTTTGAGTAGGTGAGTAATTAGCTATGGGTCTGAAACTTCACCAAGTGAAAGCTCTCCCAAAAGTAGGTGAATGATTAATTTGAGAAAAATTGGCTATCTGCAATACTTTTACAGATAATTCGCATTTACTCATTTTGAGTAGGTGAGTAATTAGCTATGGGTCTGAAACTTCACCAAGTGAAAGCTCTCCCAAAAGTAGGTGAATGAGTTATTTGAGAAAAATTGGCTATCTGCAATACTTTTAGAGATAATTCGCATTTACTCATTTTGAGTAGGTGAGTAATTAGCTATGGGTCTGAAACTTCACCAAGTGAAAGCTCTCCCAAAAGTAGGTGAATGATTAATTTGACAAAAATTGGCTATCTGCAATACTTTATGAGATAATTCACATTTACTCATTTTGAGTAGGTGAGTAATTAGCTATGGGTCTGAAACTTCACCAAGTGAAAGCTCTCCCAAAAGTAGGTGAATGAGTTATTTGAGAAAAATTGGCTATCTGCAATACTTTTAGAGATAATTCGCATTTACTCATTTTGAGTAGGTGAGTAATTAGCTATGGGTCTGAAACTTCACAGAGTGAAAGCTCTCCCAAAAGTAGGTGAATGAGTTATTTGAGAAAAATTGGCTATCTGCAATACTTTTAGAGATAATTCGCATTTACTCATTTTGAGTAGGTGAGTAATTAGCTATGGGTCTGAAACTTCACCAAGTGAAAGCTCTCCCAAAAGTAGGTGAATGATTAATTTGACAAAAATTGGCTATCTGCAATACTTTATGAGATAATTCGCATTTACTCATTTTGAGTAGGTGAGTAATTAGCTATGGGTCTGAAACTTCACCAAGTGAAAGCTCTCCCAAAAGTAGGTGAATGAGTTATTTGAGAAAAATTGGCTATCTGCAATACTTTTAGAGATAATTCGCATTTACTCATTTTGAGTAGGTGAGTAATTAGCTATGGGTCTGAAACTTCACCAAGTGAAAGCTCTCCCAAAAGTAGGTGAATGAGTTATTTGAGAAAAATTGGCTATCTGCAATACTTTTAGAGATAATTCGCATTTACTCATTTTGAGTAGGTGAGTAATTAGCTATGGGTCTGAAACTTCACCATGTGAAAGCTCTCCCACAAGTAGATGAATGAGTTATTTGAGAAAAATTGGGTATCCGCAATACTTTTACAGATAATTAGCATTTACTCATTTTGAGTAGGTAAATAATTAGCTATGGGTCTGAAACTTCACCATGTGAAAGCTCTCCCAAAAGTAGGTGAATCAGTTATTTGAGAAAAATTGGCTATCTGCAATACTTTTAGAAATAATTCGCATTTACTCATTTTGAGTAGGTGAATAATTGGCTATGGGTCTGAAACTTCACCATGTGAAAGCTCTTCCAAAAGTAGGTGAATGAGTTATTTGAGAAAAATTGGCCATCTGCAATACTTTTAGAGGTAATTCGCATTTACTCTTTTTGAGTAGGTGAGCAATTAGCTATGGGTCTGAAACTTCACCAAGTGAAAGCTCTTTGGGATAGCTGCTCTGCAGAGATACCCTGAAGATAAAAAATTTCGTCGAAATCGCTCTATGTAGCACGGTTTTCGAAATATAAGCATTTTTGTGTTTTGCAATTTTTGCGCAAAAATTCGAAAATTCAAAATGGCCGCCATTTTTAGCAAGACAAAATTTTTTTGAAAATTGGCATGGCTACTCTGCAGAGATACCCTGTGGATCAAAAATTTCGTCGAAATCGCTCTATCTAGCACGGTTTTCGAGATATAAGCATTTTTGTGTTTTGCAATTTTGCGAAAAATTTGAAAATTCAAAATGGCCGCCATTTTTTGCGAGAAATTTTTTGTTTGAAAATTGGCATGGCTACTCTGCAGAGATAACCTGCGGGTCAAAAATTTCGTCGAAATCGCTCTATCTAGCAGGGTTTTTGAGATATAAGCATTTTCATGTTTTGCAATTTTTGCGAAAAATTCGAAAATTCAAAATGGCTGCCATTTTTGGCGAGACAAAATTTTTTTGAAAATTGGCATGGCTACTCTGCAGATATACCCTGTGGGTCAAAAATTTCGTCGAAATCGCTCTATCTAGCAGGGTTTTTGAGATATAACCATTTTTATCTTTTGCAATTTTTGCGAAAAATTTGAAAATTCAAAATGGCCGCCATTTTTGGCAAGACAAAATTTTTTTGAAAATTGGCATGGCTACTCTGCAGAGATACCCTGTGGGTCAGAAATTTCGTCGAAATCGCTCTATCTAGCACGGTTTTCGAGATATAAGCATTTTTGTGTTTTGCAATTTTGCGAAAAATTCGAAAATTCAAAATGGCCGCCATTTTTTGCGAGAAATTTTTTGTTTGAAAATTGGCATGGCTACTCTGCAGAGATACCCTGCGGGTCAAAAATTTCGTCGAAATCGCTCTATCTAGCAGGGTTTTCGAGATATAAGCATTTTTATGTTTTGCAATTTTTGCGAAAAATTCGAAAATTCAAAATGGCCGCCATTTTTGGCGAGACAAAATTTTTTTGAAAATTGGCATGGCTACTCTGCAGATGTACCCTGTGGGTCAAAAATTTCGTCGAAATCGCTCTATCTAGCAGGGTTTTCGAGATATAAGCATTTTTATGTTTTGCAATTTTTGCGAAAAATTCGAAAATTCAAAATGGCCGCCATTTTTGGCGAGACAAAAATTTTTTCAAAATTGGGATAACTACTCTGCAGAGATACCCTGAGGGTCAAAAATTTCGTCGAAATCGCTCTATGTAGCACGGTTTTCGAGATATAAGCATTTTTGTGTTTTGCAATTTTTGCGAAAATTTCGAAAATTCAAAATGGCCGCCATTTTTCGCGAGACAAAAATTGTTTGAAAATTGGGAAAAGTACTCCGCAGAGATATCCTGCGGTTCAAAAATTTTGTCGAAATTGCTCTATCTAGCACGGTTTTTGAGATATAAGCATTTTTGTGTTTTGCAATTTTTGCGAAAATTTCGAAAATTCAAAATGGCCGCCATTTTGGGCAAGACAAAAATTTTTTGAAAATTGGGAAAACTACTCCGCAGAGATACCCTGCGGGTCAAAAATTTCGTCGAAATCGCTCTATCTAGCACGGTTTTCGAGATATAAGCATTTTTGTGTTTTCCTTATTTGGAAAATTCGTAATGATTAATTAATCATTAATTACTCGGCCATTTCTTGACCAATCAATGCCAAAATCTAATGATTTCCAGATTTTAATAGAATGAATGTATTTGCCAAGTTTCAGGTGAATTGATAAAATTCTTTTCAAGTTATCATCCGGACAAGCTTCCCCATCGAAAAAAGACATTTTTGGTCATGTGACCTCTCTGATTGGTTGAAATGTCACTGCAGCATATTCAAAAAAATTCCCCAGGGCTACTGCCTAAACCTGCCAAATTTGAAAAGAATCCGCCTAACGGTTACAGAGTTATAAGGAAAACAAAATGCGGAGCCGGCGGAGCCGGCAGAGCCGGCAGAGCCGGAAGCTCTCCCATACACAAACAAGCGTCCCTTGTGGGACGCTTAATTACCACAAATATGACCAATTATAATCTAAAAGCCATTCACGGACGTCTCCCTCACTAACAGACCATGCTTGATGTATCCTCACTTGTGATTGGCTGATTTTATGATTACCTTGACAACAGTTGGAAAACCCCAAGGTGTTTCTATTTATTTTATTTTTATTGCATTCACGGCTAGTTTTGTGATTTTAACTGATGGATATTTCAGATTTTTACAAAATATTATTAAGGTTAGCATTTTATTGTGACCAAAAGGCTGCAAAGAAATGGATTTAGCAAATATCGGTTTTACTTAAATTTTACCGATCATTGATTGGCAATGAGCCAGCGAGCGATAATACCGAAGTTTGCGAACATCGTCCCAGCACTACTTATTAGTGCAATGAAAAAAGAAAATCCTTTAAAATATTCCTGGATCCAGACAGTGAGCCGGATTAACACCTAAATTTTATCATTTGTTCCTTGTGCAATTGTCAACATGTCAACATTTCACCAAAATCTGCCAATTACTTTAATTTTTTATGCTGTTTTACAAACTAACCACAAATGACAAACAGACAAACACACACCACAAACTACATAACCTCCTTGGTGCAGGCAGATATGATATTTCCATGCTTCATACCTTTCTAGGTTGCAATACACTATACAAAAATCCAGGGTGGACAAAGATAACTATCTATATTTATGAAACAAATACTAAATACTTGAACATATACTCCAAGGAACTTCAATGCTTTCACTCTTATCCAGATATGACAACGTTATCCATTTTTATAATCCTTTTATATGAGTAAATACAACATCTTTCCAGAGCTGCTATATCTCCAGGGTATATTAGACATGAGTGGAGATATGTCAGAAACTATCATGCCATAACATACTGAGTTGAAGGATCAAATGGCTTCAAGTTAACACAGTCTAGTCAAAATACTACATAATATTAATTTCGAGTAACTGCCTTCCACTGCCATGTGTACCACAACCATAACTCAACAACTCTGACATTCTCTGTCAACACCCTTCAGATGCCAGTAGTTCTCCCCCCCCCCCCCCCCCCCCCCTCCCCCACCCTCTGTCCATTCATTGTGGGCTGCTGAGTATTATGACTGGCCACTCATAAACTGCAGGACACACTCACCAACTGGCTAATTCACTCCCATTTACTCAGTCACCAGAACAAAGCCTCGCCCTTAGCCTTACTTCAGACTCAAACATTATGGTATAATTAATACTCCATTAAAAATGGCATCAAATGATGTGCATGTTAAACACTTTAGCTTTGCCATTTGTCACAAATAAATATATCTGTCAAAGTTTCTGGCTAAATCTATTACTTTATAAATGTTCATTGAAAATATAGTCATTAAATATTGCAGCAAATTGAGAATACAGGGAAGAACTTTGTGAGTATGTAATAGTATACAGTAAATATCAATTGACTGAACCAGTTACTTGATAAGCAATTTGAGAACATTTTATTAATATTGACAAAAAGTGTTCAGTCTCCATACAAGCCAGTTGTTTCTAAAGTTTTCAGAGATACCAAACTATAGATTTTATAAGTTTGATAATTTTAATGAACTACTGAATACACTTAACATAAAGTAAATATATAGTTACATCATTTGAATGTAAAGTTCAATAGACTTTTTTCTTCTTCTTTTTATGTGTCTTCTGTATGACAAATAAATAAATAAATAGAATGCCACAGTCGATAAATATGAGATGGTCTGATGTAATTGCAAAGACAATTTTATTTTTCACATTTTCTAAAAATACTGTACTTATATTTCTAACACATGCTAAATTGCTAATACAGAGACTAGACACTTTCATTTTTGCCAATTGAAAAAAATATATAAACCAGAAAGTTTCAGAAAAGAAGATATAACAAATATCTAATTTATCATTTTTATATTATTGGTACTTTATCATCTACACAAGGATATATTAACTTAATAAAATGTAAAGCTAGACACAATACAAAAAGCTAAGCAATATACTTTCTGACAAACAAGAGCCACAGGACAGGCTAATGCTCCATCTTCCATGTCACACTTTAAGTCCATATAACAAGAGAATGAAAACAATAATCCTCAATTACTCACAATTAAACTGCCCTTTGATATTAATCCCCCAAAAGTCCACTTCAAGTAGATCAGCACCCCATGCATTAATACCCCCTACACACTCCCCTCCCTCCACCCTTTAAAGTGAAGTCTCCTAATACTATATTATCCTCTTAATGTAATGGCATTGAGACCCTTTATTTTCCACAGCTTATACTGGTTCCTGTTCTGTTGTCAGATGGAGTTTAAAGCTGGTTTCCGAACCACCTGTCACTAACAAAATGGAAAATGTTATCATGGAACATATGTTAGCACTCTTACAAGTTAATTTTTGGTCTATTCTGACAGAGCGTACACAATAAAAAACAAGAATTTTTCAGATTTTAACAAAACATATTTTCACTGTGGTTACACAACTGCCTCAAATAGGAACAAATATATGACAGTTTGAAAAATGTCTTTCTTGAGAACAGTGTATTTGCCATACTTATTTTGAAAATATTTTTCAATTTCCATGGATTATAACATTTTTCACTGAAATCATGCTATACTTTGAAATATGAAATAATTATCTTGAATCTATCTTACTATTTTTTATCATTACTGCCTCACTACCTATTATTGCCGGGTACCAACTACCACCACTGATAAATAACATGTTCGTGTTTCACAAACAGCAAAATTTCTTTTGTGCACACTTGTTCCATAAGTTTCAATTGTGTGTTATTTGCTAGATTTGGAAGATACTGTTTGTGAAGTTTTCCATCTGGCAATAGTTTGTAATTTTGTATCCTGTGATATTGGCTAAAAATTCAGAATATATCTGGCTTGGAGATGGTCACTTGGTTCAAAAGACAATGTAATACACATCACCCCAATTCTAATTCTAATTGGACTTTTAGAGCACTTACTCTCCCCTATTCAAAGGGGACTCTAAGGTGCAACAGAACAAAAACCGTCAACCAATTTCCCAAACTGGGTCATTGTAAAAAATCATACATATGTACAGAATCATTCATTTCTACCATACTTTTTTATTTAATATAATAAACGAATTTAATTAATTAAAACAATTACATCAGAAGACCTCCCACAAACATAGATGTTCCAATTTTTGAGTTATGGAGTTATTTTACTACTGCTTGAATTCACTGATTCATTATGTAGCTGGGTTACCTGCAGCTATTATAGATGGTCATTCTATATTTAATCACACACCAAACAAAGCCAATTTAAATGGCCATACACTTTGATAAACCTTTCTTTACTAAATATATATTTTCATTGAACTCAACAGGTCCTACACAACCTTGTGGTTCTGAGTGTAGCACTAATTAGAGATTAATTTCATTGAAACTTTATAGTGGATCATTGAAATGAACATGTACGTGAAAAAAAAATTGATCAAAATCACACGACAAATGAGGAAGTTATGGTCATTTAAACAAACATCATCAACTTACATGAAACACAAAGTTACTATAATCATGATTTTCCCTTATTATCACCCATTTGAACCTTTTTGCTTATTGGTGATGGATAGAGATAAAAATGCTTCGGCACCCAGTTACCAGATGTACAGTCAAACAAATATATTCTTCTACTGTTAGTTCAATGAAGTCTTTGAAAGTCACCATAACCAATCTGAGATTCTTGCAATGTATTCATGATACATCTGTCACTAAATATTTAAATCCTTTATCCTCTCAAGACAGTTTATCCGTTCATTGAACACATTTGTCCTGATTATGCAATTCTACACTGTCCTCCAATTTATATAGACCTATTTTATGTGTACACTGTAGACACATAATGCTGATGACAAATTCTCAGCATATGGTCTGACTTGACAACATTAGAATATGACTTAAGTGAAAAGACTGATATGCCAATATGTGTGCCACATTAAATCAATTAACTTCCACTAAGTAACATCAAAGATCTCCTGCACCTTTCAATAACATTTACTTGAAAGGCCATTTCTTCATTGACAGTTATACAACCTTGACAGGCATTTTTCACTGTAGCAGTATTACATCAATTTTTTATCTTAACTTCCAATATCCATTTTTGCAGATGAAAACTTTCCTTTCTCCAATAAATTTCTAGTCTTTAAAATCACCCTGACTCAGGTAAGCTTCTTTTACCAAAAGCAAACTGTCATGGAAACCACTAGGAATTCTGAGAATACTTGTTATATCTATTATTATATACAAACTCATTTCTTCAAACTGCCCACCCCCCCACCCCCCACCCCCCCTTCCAAATAAGGATATGTATGGGATATCATGTATCAATTTAACTGCCTTAAAATAAACACAATAAAATTCCTTCAAAAACAAGACATGGAGCTACAAATCACAAGGAACAAGACCACTGCCGCGGTATGTATCTCCCGCCGAGTATTAAAGGGGAAAAATACCATTTCCAAGATATTCACATTTTTCATTTTCTACTAAAATCTATGATGGCCGCCAAAAGTGGCAATAATTGAAATTTTTCTCCAAGGCACAGGATACTACTGTACTTCGCTGCAGGTGAAAAATTCGCTTGAAATCGCTCTATAGTCTTACCCTTTTCCAGGTATTTTCAATGTTTTATTTTCCGCTAAAATCCAAGATGGCTGCCAAAAGTGGGGAAAATTGAAATTTTTCCACTTTGCATAGGATACTCGTACTACCCTGTTGGTAAAAAATTTGCTCGAAATTGCTCTATCTCTTACCATTTCCGTGATATTCACAATTTTTCATTTTCCGCTAAATCCAAGATGGCCGCCAAAAGTGGCGAAAATTGAAATTTTTCCCCTAGGCACAGGATACTCCTGTACTACTCTGCAGGTCAAAAATTCGCTCGAAATTGCTCTATCTCTTACCATTTCCGAGATATTTTCAATGTTTTATTTTCTGCTAAAATCAAAGATGGCTGCCAAAAGTGGTGAAAATTCAAATTTTCCCCTTTGCATAGAATACTCTTATACTACCCTATGAGTCAAAAATTTGCGCGAAATCGCTCTATCTCTTACAGTTTTCAAGATATTCACACGTATTCATTTCCTGCTAAAACCCAAGATGGCCGCCAAAAGTGGCAAAATTGAAATTTTTTCCCTTTGCACAGGACACTCTTCTACTACCCTGTGGGTCAAAAATTTGCTCAAAATTGCTCTATCTCGGTTTTCGAGATATTAACACTTTTTCATTATCTGCAAAAATCCAAGATGGCCGCCCAAAGTGGCAAAAATTGAAATTTTTTTCCTTTGAATAGGATAATCTTGTACTACCCTGTGGGTCAAAATTTCGTTCAAAATCACTCTGTTACGGTTTGAGATATTTACACTTTTTTATTTTCCGCTAAAATCCAAGATGGCCGCCAAAAGTGATGAAAATTGAAATTTTTCCCGTAGGCACGGGACACTCTTGTACTACACTGCGGGTCAAAAATTCACTCGAAATCGCTCTCTTACGGTTTTCAAGATATTCACACTTTTTTACTTTCCGCTAAAATCCAAGATGGCGGGTCAAAATTTTGCTTTTGATTTTTATCTTGCCAACAGTGACATCTTTGTGAAACCTCATCATTACTTAATCTGTATATAATTCACCCTGTATGAGGGCATCACATTACAGTCTACAATCGTTGACCTGATTATTAATAAAACACATTTAAATCAAACAAATTATACACACAATATAATTACCTTAGAATCTTGAAAAAAAGAAATATCCACATTCCAGCCAGTCACAAATGACTCTTCGAAACGAAATGATAATTTTACAGTTTTACTCCCACCTATAAACTAAAACTCAACACTAACAATGTGCATATATACCCATATGAACCTTGAACTCAGTGCATTCTGAGCATATATTAAGGGAAGGTGGCTTTTAATTGCAACACATGTTGTGGACAGGATTGTACATTTTTCTGACAAAAAGACAATATCTACTCCTCTGGGAGGTGTAATCGCAAACAATAACACTGATTTTCTTATCTTCATGACTTTCTCTTTTATTGTTTGTCTACAGTTGTTATCCCATGTGTACACAAGACTTACATGGTCATAAAATAGTTCACAATGAAGGTACAACTTTAATAAGGGACATACCTTCAGGGGGGTAACTTACTGATTTGTCCCTACTCAGTGACATAGTAATGACTGAAAACTCCACCTCTGACTATATTTCACAAATATGGATTGCGTATAGGGTGTCATTGAATTGAAATTTCAATGTCGATGTTAAACTTCCATTGTACTGACTACTGAGTAGCGGCTTCAAAGCCAAATATCAGAACCTATAACGACCCTAAAACATTTATTGGCACCCTACAATATTATACACAAGTTACAGAGTGCTGGACATAAACAAGAAATTAATAATAATGACATAATTATTATAAGAATAATATGATAATAAATAGGATGATTGTAACATAGCAGGATTTTGTGTGACCACTTTTCCACAAACATCATTTACATTTTGATGAATTACACACATGCTTGAAAAAGGCTTGAGTCAGACCTTTACGAGCATAGTACAGACCCAGTATTTACAGATTAAGTTAAGTAAAAAATAAGCTTAATTTTCATAGAAAATGGCTTAGCTAATCCTTGGATTAAGTCGGAATTCACAAACTTAATATAATTTTCAGATTAATAGCAGCAGATTAAAGAATACAAAATCCAAAACTTAATCCATTTTCTTGGGTGGATTAAAATTAATCCAAAAGTTAATCCAACTATTAGCTTAGCTTCTCTGTTATTCCTAATCTGAATCCAATTTTAGGATTAATTTAAGCTAATTTTCTACTGATCTTTTCCTAATTCTTTCTATGAAAACCGCCCTTGGTACATTGTAGACACTGATAAATATACAGTTATTTCCATTCAATGGGGATGTTGTTGGTCTAAATGCGAGGATTTGAAAAGCTAGGTCTCCTTCATGTACTCTGACTACTGATTTTGAACTCTGGTTTATGGAAAAATCAAGTATCAAGTTATAACAAGTAAAATACAAATTACCCCATATATAACCAAAAAAGATAAGCTAAAAGCCATTCACAGACGTCTCCTTCATGCTTGATGTATTTTCATATGTGATTGGCTGATTTTGTAATTACCTTGACAACAGTCAGAAACCCCAAGGTATTATTATCTACTTTATTTTATTACATTTAACAGCTAGTTTTGTGATTTTTAACTGATGAATGTTTCAGATTTTTACAAAATATTATTCCAGTTACTTCAGTGGCGTTTTATTGAAACCAAAGGCTACAAAGAAATGAGTTTAGCAAATATCGGTTGTACTTAAATTTTACCGTTTGATTTATTACTGATCGGCAAAGAGCCAGAGAGAGATAATACCAAAGTTTGCACACATCATCCCAGCATTAGATTAAGTGCTGTAAAAGTTTAATTACACTCTGAAGTGGAGTTTTCAGGCAGATTTTAGAATAAGAATGCGGGTTTCACACGGATGCACAGACTTTCACCTTTAGTTTTAAAGAGTGTTATATTCAATGAACATTTTAAAAACATGTAGCCGTTTTATGCACTGTTTCCAAAAGATAAAACTACGCTCTTACATGTCATAAACTCGGTGACTGCTCAAAAACGAGCCAAAGGCCATAGCTGTAGAGTCTGTGTCTCCTCGTTTGCTCCTCTACTAACATACAGGAGACTTTCAGGTAGCCAGGCACCGAACAGATTTTTGAGAGTTTACAGCACATTCAACAGCAATCAAGGCAATACATAACACACAAGAGTTAATCAAGCCATGTCTTGTTTACCCTACAGACAAAAGAGATTCCAGCCTACCGGGAGTAACAAGAAAACACTAGTTAAAGCTATAGCCCAATATATGTCAAAGAGCAAGAAATCCGTTACACACGATTACGTAAATATTTCACCGCAGTGTTAGTGTATGTATGAATAGAATATTACTTGCATTCATGATTAGGTCTATTGATGGTCCTTGACAATTTTTTCTTTGTGCATTAATATTGAAGTAAACACAAACTAAAATGAACTTCGTTACCAGAGAATTTAGAAATGCAAAGCTCTGTTGTGGATCTGGAATTGTAACTTATGAGCAGTTTTTAATAAAAACGTCATATTATTGTGACATTTGAGTATACAACCCAAGAATCTGTGATTCACACAATTTAGAGCTCACAATAACTTTGTTATTTCATCTGATGAATAAAAAAGTTGTCTCTTAAGTTATATACTAGTCTTTCTTATACCAAACATTTGTACCAAAATCCATCCCAAGCATGCATAAAAAGATTCCATATTCATAATGTTCTTGTATATAGCAGCTCAGCAAACGCTGTCTCAACAGTATACAAGAGTACATTATGCATTTTGTAAAATTTTATTAAATGAGAAGAAGAAAATGTGAAATAATTTGTTCTTGTATAACTTTATAATGTAAACTGGAAGTTTTTCATAATTACAGAGACACCTGAGCCTGGCACACAGCTATTATACAGGTTTCAGTTTCTCTCTCAAATTTCTATATTCTGAATAATCATTAAAAATTCAATTGAGACTTAAACTTTAACATTGTTGCTAACATATTATATATGTTTATATCACAATGGGTAGTTAATTTAAGGGGGTGGAGGTGGAGTAAGGCATACTATTTATTTAGACAACATTCTGTACTACCAACTATCAGGAAATGAAGTGACTTCCAACTATAGAGGAAAAGTCAAAAACAGTTTTGCAAACAATAATTCTGCAATGACTTCATTTTCAGAATAAAACTGAAGGGTTTTGTTTGGTATATTGTGTGTAACTGCCTGCATGAAAACACACATCTACATATTTATATAAGAGTAATAATACACAATATTTATTTTGCTTCCCTTCAAATCTTTATAAACAATCCTATTTATTTTCTTCTGTATGTCAAGACTTTGTAAAACCAGAACACTTTTTTGTCTAGATAAACTTCAGTTTTTGTCAATTTTTTTTTTTTTTTTTTTTTTTTTTTTTTTTTTGGGCTGTGAAAACAGAAAACTATGTTTTTGTTTATTTTGTGTACTTAGTTTTCACCTGCAATTATAGGTACAATAAGAGACAAAAAACCCTGGATATTTGAGGGGGGGGGGGGGGGGGGGGGGGGGGGGGCTTCTTGATATAGGGTGACTAGGGTTTGACAGGGCATGATTCTGACTGCAAAGATATTTTGGTGGAACTTTTGGACATACCAAACCGATCCAGTTTGGTCCAATACCACATGCTTGGATATAACACAAAAACATTTAAAATTGTTCCGGAAATAAGGAAATTCTTATTATTTTAATGCAGCATGTAGGCTACTGAGCTTGAAGAATAATTCTACTATACAACAAAATTTGTGCAGATATAACCTTGCTTAAGGCTCAAATGTGTTTGTAAATAAGAAGAAAAAATGTTTCTGTCTTTGGTATAGTGGCATTTACATCAGGACACAGTCAAGAGTTTCTTTATCTGCTGAGTTTAATATATATTCTAACATTTATTACTAACACCAAATACTGTTAAACAAGTTGTGGGTATGGACAATAGTTACCACACACTATACTGCATGCACATTTACACCCAGACGACCACCACCCCAGACTCCCCCCTCACCCCCTCCCAGCACTATAAGTCAGCATGGTTCGCCTGTTCTCATGCACTGCCTATTCCAAGTGGCTTTCTGTACAAATGTGAGCCTGAAAGAAGGCTAATGCAGACCTACATAGCAATACAGGTGTCAGGATCCCCAACACAATCCTTGTTCAGTTTATAAACATTTATTATAATTTCATTCACTCAACAGGCTGTCAGCTGGATATCTTACATCACCATGTCAGCCATCACACCATATTACTTCCCTGTCAGGCATCAGATAAAATATGTTCACTGTCATGCACTAGATAAATATATCTCCCTGGAGACGATATCATTTTTCAGCTGAACAATAATAAAACACTTTTTCCCCTAAGCCTGCCCCTTTGGCTGGCATTTTATTTAGGGCATCAGTGTTATAAGGAACCCATTTATTTTATTTTCAAAATGGGGTAGTAAATTTTTATGCAAATGTCAAAACTCCCAAAGAAACTTTATTATGGCTAGAAATCAACATTTCTTTTATATTAATGATAACCCATACCATATTTATCCCTATAAACGTCCCCTCCCTATTAATCCCCCCCCCCCCCCCCCCATCTTCTCAACCTTTGCAAAGTTCATATTTCAGGGTTTTACATCCCTTTCAACAGCCTTGCGATTCCCAGATGCTTTTTAGTACTTCCCCAATCGAATACCGCTTGTGAGAAATAGCGAAAATCACAACAAAACATGGCAATTTTGATCACAGATGAATTAAAATCTGTAAAAAACAAGAAAAAAAATTTATAATTTCTTCAGATTTAAGGTTAGTTACTCATATTTTAAGCTCTCCCGCCATTATACATGCTTTGGTATGCCCCCCCCCCCCCCCCCCCCCGGGGCGTCTATACAGATAAATATGGTACTATGTATAACTCAAACCTCCAATATCCATGTAAGGTTTGCTTCTAGTTGTAGCTAATTTCCACTGATTGATTCCCACGCAAGAAATATATAAAAATACACAATTTTCCAATGTTGGCACCTGAAAATTGGTTAAGACTTATACAGAGTCTAGCTTACTGTGTTGTGATGCCCTTTCACCTTTGTCCAACAGTCAGAATTTGTAACTCGTGAACCATTTCTAGGATTTAAGAAGCATCTCTTAATTTGAGATTATACCAGAAGTACCATATATGTTAAAAGAGAAAAGCCACCACAACAAAATCCATAACTCATGACAGTTGGTTGGTATAATGGGACTCTGGGCAAATGTCCCTATTGTCCATCATTCTGCTGTAACAGGCTATTTTTAAATTATTAAGTACACTCTCTTGTACTCTATTTCTACAATAACCTCAAAAATTCCTTTAAATGAAACCACATACACACATATTAAATTTTGACCTCCTTCTCTGTATTCGTCATCAACTAAAGCTACTGGGCATCTATACACACAAAGCAATCGACTTTTTTCCACTTGAAAAACAGAAGAAAAAACTTGTTCACCACTAATGTAAGTCAACAACACCTAAAAGTCAGTGTACATTTAGCTAACAAAGGAGTCAATTAGTTTAATTGATACAGAGCAAGTGAATGGTACTTTTCCCTCCACTTTCAGTTCCTGTCACTTGAGTATGAGAGAGTTTACTCTTAAATCTGAGGTTTTTTTCCTGTCAATCTTTCTCATTTGACACTCTTTCATTGTACTTCCTACCACAAATCTGCAGACTCTGCTGTGACCTGCTCCTTTATAGATCAGACTGAAAATTGTCCTGTTTAGATTTAGCATTTACCAGGGGTGTAACACTTTTGATAGACTAACAGGAAACTGCCAACAACTGCTAATTAGGAAAAATGATCACATATTCATTGATCACAATAAATTATAATTTCATAACCTTATCATCTTCAGTTAAGCTGCACTACTGCTGCATTACTGCTGGAAATCATCTTGTTTAGTTTTCATAACCTTTTATTTGGTGAGAAACTACAGTATAATACAAAATAGATAAATATAATAAAATGAGTTCATGAAATCAAATATTCAGACAATAGAATATCTGATAATAACTGTTTTCAGTCTATTCATTTAAGTAATTACTTTGGATCCCTTTGGCTATTTAAATGTTCTTGCATTTAAATATCCTTTCTTTTCCAACTAAAGAAAGATAAAACTTATAATTTAGGTTTCAGTTTTGCAGGGTAATTTTGTGTGACTTGGCTTCAGTTTCTAATTGTTTTATCTTGAGAAATGTTACTGTTCATTGTCTTATTCTGCCACAAGAATAATACAATTTTCCCACATAAAAACATTATATAATGACTGTGTGACACCCTGTCTCTTTCATTTAAATTATGAGAAACTGATTAACTTCCAACTTTCAAATAATAACTTCCAGGCACTTTTGAACAAATTGTTAAAACAAAAATAACTATGGCTAATTTCCACTATAAAAATACTGCATTTTTAACATGTTGTGATACCACAATAAATTACCTTACATCTAAATTTCATTAAAACTGAAATAAAAGATGTTTAATTATTTACTTACCAAAATAGATCGAGCTAAAAAAATCCTTCAGCAAAAAATGATCTTATAATCACACTGTATCTCCACGTTATTTCCCAGAATGGAAAATACGTAATGAAAATAAACAAAATATGATTGGCAATTCAACGCTTTTTCATACATTCTATAACAGGTTTAACATAACAGCTTTGAAGTTTTTAAACCACAACTGGTGATTATTATCCATAGATTTACAGAACACTTGTGAGTAACTAGTTGCTACTATTTCAATGTTTTCCCCCCAAGTAAGTTGTGCATATTTTTTTGTCTCATTTTCGCACTAAAATGCATAAATACTCCCCCTATCTTGTCCAGATAACAGGGTTTCCACTTGTGACTGCACCAAAGAACTGACATGTGATCCATATAACTCTGACTCCCACTTCCCTGAAAGATTAAGCAGCAATCTAGTCTTGCTCTAGGCCCAAATTCACAAAAAAATCAGCAAAGTTTAGTATTTGAGGACAAGGATTGTCTCAAGCTCTACACCCATTAGTAATGTCCTTAAAATGCTTATCAGCACTGGAAAATGGCATACCATATTAGGAATAAGAATTAACTGGTCCTTATGGGTTACATGTACTATGGACATAATTAGAGTTTTTCTGTTGCAAAGGAAAATGCTCTAATAGTTGCTTAACTGATAAATTCTATTTTGACAACTGATATATATCAGTTACTTTTGAATTCCCCCAAAAAATCAGTTTAACATTATTTCACTTGGTAGCTCTTTTATATGGAGGGGGCCACCATGTAATTATCCTTTCCCATTTAGGACATTATAGGTTAATATATACAGTAGAACCACAATTATCCGAACCTAGTGGGAGACATACAACAGGGTCAGATAATCGAGGGATTCGGATAGATGAAGGAAACTAAAATTCACCGTCTATGGGTTACCAAGTGGGCGATAATTGAAGAAAAATCGTTTTTATGTACCTAAAACAGACGAGGATTGTCATTGATGAAGTAGTTTAATAAATTTGTCTTGTATAATATATCTGACCCTCTAATTTTGACTTATTGCTCTGTATCTATGGATATAATTATGCGCTTTTATTTAAAATATGACACAGACTTGAAGTGGGTGTGTTCGTTTTGTACATGCATTGACGTTTGATTTTCAGATGAACGTCGCAATGCATTTTTCAATTGAAAAACTCCGAGATATTATTTATTGCAAAGACCTAATCAAACGCGTCGTCAGTGGATGTATGTTTGGTTGGTAATGCATTGTTGAAATTTTCCTTTTAATACATGTCAGTCTGTGAATGGACCTACTCCGGGAGATTATAAATTGCAAAACACAATCGAACACGCAATCAGTGATTGGCGCTTTATCAAAGAAGTTGTGTAATGGGGTCGTGTAAATGAATTAATCCCTCGCCTACAATGCGATAAAGATCAAAGAAGTTAGGTGTTTTTAGTGGACGGTATATTTCATAAAGCACTAGAATTAATCGTTTCCGAGAATGTGTAAAATCCTGTACTATCGCTCAGGCTAGACCGTTCATTATATGTACTGCCAGTAGGGAGACAAGATTTCGGTTCGGTTAATCCGGAGATTTGGATTATAGGGGACCGGATAATTCAGGTTCTACTGTATGTCATATCAGAAAGTCCAATCCATCAGAATTTCAAATTCTGACATCACAAACTCCAATTGGAAGTTCTGTCTAAAAGTCTAATCCTGTTAGTTAATTAGAAAATTGCTCTGAGGTAAGAACTTGAAGTTCTGACATTAGAATTTCAAATTCTGATACACCTGACTTTCTGATATGACATATACACCACTAAAGCCCACTGGGCAGATAAGTGCAGCTAAAAAGTTCTATATAAAAGAAATGGTATACTTCTTTGTTATATAAGAAGATATTTAAATTATGGGGTACAAACAGACTAAATATCCACATTAACTCTAGTCCTCTTGTTCTAGATTAAAAATTTACAAATTTAAGCATAAATTGCGCCTTCCACAAGGATATGAAAGCAAAACAAGATTAATTTTGCCAGCTGGTTCCAATCCCAACCACTGCCCGATAGGAGCACTGCATTTACAACTATCTGTCAAGGTGTTTTGCTAAGCAGAAAGAAAATATATTTAAATAAATATACAAATATTTACACTCAGATAATTCAGAATTGTACACCAGTAAAAGGATAAGAATCTTACATCAACCCCTGCTGTTTATGACTTTACTACACACCACTGTTCTGTGAGCAACCACAATTGTCCTTGAAACACATGATTTCCCACATCTCTCCAAAAATTGGGATATTAATATAGTGGTTTTGATCAACAAAGAGCCAGAAATAGATTCTAAAGACAACTTTACATGTTATAAAATGCCATAACCACAGGATGAAATTGTGTAGCAGGACATTTCTGTTGTGGCTGAATTTTACTAGTCATCATTGATTTGGTTCCATGGATTTTTCAGAACAAATTTTTCTTCTACCAGACTGTCAAATTTCTTATCTGCTAGATTTTGAAAAATATGTAAATGTGATACAATTTCAAGTTTCTACTGCATATTAATCAGCTGCTTACCTAACATTAATTAGGTTATATCAATCAGGTGTTTGCCTTTTATAAATTACATCTCACCTAAAATCTGCCTAGTCTGAGAACCAAATGTCTGCAAATGTTTGGCACACAGAATAACTGGTACAAGAAGTCAATGTAAGTCCTACTCTCTCACCAGTGGAAGTGTGTACAGTCATCTTGCAGTCATTTATATATCCAGGGTATACTATTATCACCAGTGGATCATAACCACAGATACTGTTAGATAAGACATGTCTTACATTGATAAGATGGCAGGGTTCAGATGAGTAATTCTTATCAAAGATATTGTGAGTAATGAGAAATAGTTAGTAACCAAAAAAATACTCATACAAAACGACCGAAAGAGGAAACCAGAATTTGATTTTTAGTAATATTTGAAAAATGGTCAACAATTGGTACACAGAAAACATACAACCAGTGACTTGAACATAATTTTGAGCAGCTAGCAATTTTGATGCATGCTGGGCAGGCATATTTATGTCGACTCATATTAGATCAAATTTTTTCATGGTAAGTTTTGGTATTGATAATATGTAAAAACTGGTTAAATCAGCCACAAAGGGAATAATTAATTAATTAATTTACTATATGTTTCTAAGCTTATTTTGCTTAGATTGATCATCTACAGCATTTTAGCTTTAAACTTAAACATAAGATGTCTTCAAATTATTATTTTGGCCAGCAACCTTCACAGAAAAAAACAATCAGCCAATTTAATAACACTGAGATATCAAAGCCTGCAATTTTGTCACATTTCCAAAATTCAGAAATCACCTAAAGTCTTTAAAATACATGTTACTTAATAACTTATGTGTACTTTTAGGTGCAAGAAAGTTCATATTTCAAACTTAGGGATTTACTTCCCATTCAACAGCCAAGGTCATACCAGGACAGGCTCTGAGCATTTGTCGCTTGTGGGATTTGAACCCACACAGAGGTGACAGCCTGTGATTAGATGTCACACTTGTTGACCACTAGACCACAGGGGACCTCCCATTTAACCAGCTCATGCACACTGAATCAAAGTAACTGTATGTAACTCTGTGTCTACTGGGCATGTTATATACCACTGGGAAGGACTGATTCCATACAGACCAGTGTACCACTGGGAAGGACTGATTCCATACAGACTTGTGATAAAACATAACTCTTTGGTTGTCAATGAACACCATGTGTCAGACTACCATTTAAGACTAGTTGGTCCCTGTGGATAATTTCTAACTTTGAACTGGTCACAGAAAATTAGTCAAGACCAATTAGTTTTATTTCTGGTGCAGATGAATTGCTCAAGAGAAATTTGAAGTCAGTAAAACAGCCAAGATATAAACAGAGCTGTCAGGTTGTGTAATCTAAAAACCCAGATAACAAGATACTTCTGATGGGTAAGATAAGATTTAACAAATCTCTCTGATAGTTCAAACTAACCACAAACTCTGACTCAGAACTTCTAGACAAAAGGCTGTATACATCAAAAGCCTCTGAACCCTCTGGACTGCTATAAACCTGACTGATTTTTGGCTAAAAATAAGTAAACAACTCTTTCCGAAATAAGTTAACTACCAAGGATAAACCACTGTACATTTCTGTTACTCCTTTACAGCTGGGATGGACAATATTCTCCAACTTTTATCCAATGGGTAGGCATCATTGGCATATAGCAAAGAATTCTCAAACTAAACTGACCAAAATTTCCTTATTTTTGGTCCAACTCTTAAACCACTTTGCCATTTTGTTCAGTCTGTGAAGGTTTCATACTTGAGCATGTTGTACTGGATCAGTTTAATACATACCGACTGCAAGAGAAAATCCAAATGTTTAAGAAAACTGGGGTTTTAAAAGTGACAAAAGCCAGAGAGATTCTTACAAAATTTGTAGAGCATTAAAGCAAACTCACCAGAGCCTCCATAAAGGTTACCCTTATGGAATGAGTAAAACAATGAACTTTGTACAATACATTTCATAGCACTTTGGCCTTGTCAAAATACACTTCACAACAGAAAGCCCTAAACATCCCGTGAATGGTCACTGGTTTGTCTATCATAAATCACACGCCAATGGATCTCACAAATGTTCAACGTTTGAGCAGTAAATATTAGCTCTGACCTCCTAGTCCATAATACATAGCCTTGTCCAATTTTCATAGTTTTGTTATTTATTTATTTTTTTGGTTTTACGTCACGTTCGACAGCCAGGGACATATTGTGACGGGCAGTTTATGGGTGGAGGAACCAGTGCATACTAGGTGGTCAAGATTCTGCACTATAAACCACTGGGCATCGGCAACTAACTACCAACTTTCCAACAAGAAGTGCCTGGGATGAGATTCAAACCGGCGACCTCAGAGTTTGAAGGCGAGCACTCTAACTGCTACACCACCGAGCCCCCATCAGGTTATTTATATTTCGACAGCTTCTTCATATCCTATCAAACAAGTGAGAATGACTAGCTCTGTTAAAAAGCTGTTGGTTCTTTCCAATTGGATAAAACTTTATCAGTTTACATAATGTATGATTATAGTTTAGATGTGTTTTCATTTAGTAAGAACTGTGTTTCAATTGTGTGTGTTCCAGGCCCAAGTTTATGACACATGGCTTATTTGTCAAGATACTGCTAAGATTGGTGAGTTAAATAGTGTTTTATCATAACCACCAAGTGGGCACACGGGTAAAGAATGAGCGGTTAATTAACTGGTACCACCAGCTTGACCAAAAAGTACCTCAAGACACCAATGGGACCAATATTATGGATATTTTATAACCTCCGATGATGCTTATTAAATAAATGGAAAATTGAAGTACAATTAACTAAATTACAGCTAATTATATAAAGCAGATTTAATATTATCTTCAAGTTTGTCACATAGAAAGCAGCCATGTTACTTTTCCTAGACAATATATTTGGATGAAGAGTGACTGCGAGAAGTAAAAAATCTCCCATGTGGGAACACAGACTTAAATAACAAAAGCAGAGACTGCAGCAGGATCTGTATAACTAGAACCATTGTTTAAGTGGAAACAGTTACAAGATCTCAATACCAAACATTGTAGATGTGGATCTGTCTCCTGTGTGAATCTTGGTAGTCCTACTTATGGTTTTCACGGTTTTACTTCAAAAAATTTGTTTTTCTAGATCCTGATGCTCCTTCAGGCACTTCTTCAAATGGCCCTTCAGACTGTAAATGTAGAATATGACACAACATGCCTTTTTTATGTTAAACCACAGCCTATAAAACTAATTTGAAGTCCATTAAGACAAAAGGTTGCAGGAGGGGGAAAAACCTTAGATGTTAATCGTTAGTACCTACTTCAGGTGAAGATGTACAGTTCACAGACTTTGTGGTTTCTGGACAAATGTTCAAGATTCTGCGCCAGTAAAGTCATTAAAATTACTACCAAATAAAATGTAACTTGGGTTAAAAAAGCTAATAACCAATTACAGCATAATGTTGTGAACTTAATTTTTATTGTAAAAAAGATACATTTCACAAAATTAAAATGATAATATTCAAATAAGCTTCAACTTTATACTACAGATTCAAGTTTTATAATAAAGACTTTTATACATATTTATTGCACAATGGCAATTTACACCAATTTCTTCAATCTTTCATTCAGATATTAAATGCATTTTACTTGGTACAATATGGGGATCAAGTTTCATCCTTACAGTATTTTCAAAAATTATGACTCAAATTTATATACTCATCAGTGCTTGGTGCCTATTTGACCATTTTTGTATGTTTTTTCACATTACATCAAATATTAGCAAACAAACAGGGGTGAAGCTATCATTTGTTTGACTATTTCTATAAACATGTAAAGGTAAAATGTATTTATTTTAAAACTGTTTCAATTCAAAAAAGGATGAATTTCCTTTGGACTCACACAATGAATCCTAGTGAGCATTGGATGCCTTTTGTTGGGTTTACAGTAGACAGCTGTACACTGGAATCATTTGATTGATCCCCACTTTTGATTCTTACCTTAGCAGACACTTAGCCAATGCTTCCACATCTCTGACTACCGATGTTGATTTAAGTGATTTCACTACTTACCTGGGGCCGTATTCACGAAAGGTCTTAGCCAAGTCTTAGGCTTAACTTGGCTATATTTTTATACGAAAGTTAAGCCTAAGACTTGGCTAAGACCTTTCGTGAATACGACCCCAGGACTAGACATCCGTGGTTGTCGACCTGGCTATGTTTCTGGAATGACGATTATTGACTTTGGACTTGGAGTCTGCCTTGGCAGAGAGTAAGCACTATAGAAGTAGGGCTGCAACGATTCTTCGGTTACTCGGAAACAAAACGATTCAGTGGAAAACTCGAGTCAAGAAAAGTGAACCGGGTCTTCGAAAACAACTAAAAATAGGCGTAAAAACTACCACAAAATTTGATTTTTCTTTAAAATATAAGAAAATATTTATATATTTTCCTAATATAAGGTGTTTCCGTTTTTAGTTTTTACTTTTAAGCATTTGCAGACGTTAAATGTGTGTGTAATAATGCTTTCATAAGATGGTATTTTAGTTTAACATATTTCGAAGACGCCTCAAATCTTGCAATATAAAAATGGTTAAAGTTTCCTGTATTTTGCATTATAAATGCTTCTTTATTCCGAAATTCCATGAAATATCAACATTCTTTCCTTTTGTGTACATTTTAATTGTTTTATAAGGTGTAATATATCAAATTATGATGAAGTTTATTTTGTGGGCAATAATCAAGCGATTAACCGAGTGCGAATCGGTTCTTTAAAAACGAGGAATCGAGGCGCATTTTTGGGCTCGCTTACAGCCTTATATAGAAGTATAGAATAGAATAGACTTCAGCTGATTGCCAATGTCATCCTACTTTTCTCTCTTTGTGGCAAAGAAAAACATCTCTGACATTAGTGTATGTAACCATCACTGGTCAGTGCTATGGAAACATCCCAAAAGCTAAAGTTTTCTGGCTTTCTAAAACCCTTACAGAAAACATAAAACTCGAACTGACCACCTGGGATTTCACTCTGGTGCCTCAGTGCTCCCTTAATGTATCCATACTGGATGACCTATGTGCCAGTAGATAGTGCCATATTTCAAGTAGATATGCCAGGAAGAAATAAGTCATTCCTTCTGGGCATATCCCATAAAAACAACAAACTATGACTGGCATAAAGCATTGTCTTATGTGATGTCTTAATTTACAGGATTGGGTTAGTTTCTCAACAGTCATTTTTATACAATATAACAACGATCACACGGATAATCATACAAAATGTTGACAAGACTTAACTAAATAATGACAGGATCACGACCCAGAGTTCTTTTTATTATGTCTGACATGCAACCAATAATTTAGTTTTCTATCTTAAAAACTGTTTGTACAATATTTTAGAGCAATAAAAATATCAAAAACTTATATTAAGATTGCAAATTTTTATTGGACAAAACCAACTAAAATCTGTCTATTGTGAATACAGCTTACCTTTAATTAACAACACAGCAATATTATCTTGTATACTTATCTTGATATATCTGAAGAGTTTGAAACCTATGATACAAGCAGTTGAACTGCTTGATGAAACATCAAAAGCATGGCAAGGTATTAACAAGATTCACATCACATAATCTACTCCTACATAATCAAAAAAAAAAGATTTTAGACATTCTACCTTTAGTTCCTTGTGGCTTTTATCCTTTAAACATTTGCCCCATAAATTCTATGTTGTGGTCTTCTATGCTATGGTCTGTTTTCCCAAACAATATTCCATACAGGATATTATTATTTAGTACAAGCTTCAAATATTCCAAAATAATTTTATGACAAAACACACCATAACTTTAGGGGCATTCAGTTTAAAAATAATCCCTTGGTTATCAAATCTATCACTCCAGATTTTAAGGAGTTGCTTCTAGCAATTTTGACCAATGATCACTGGTATACTAGCCTTGGTCCAGATCTAAGAGATGGCTGGAGGGCTTCCAACCTTGCTTGTATAAATCCCCCCCCCCCCCCCTCCTCTTCAAACTGCAACACAAATAAACACTGACCCAATGATCACACTTGAGGTAATTACCCTGCTGAGGAGATCTTATTTCACAGCTAAATTACTTAGCTGAGTTATTGTAAGCTTTGCAATATCTACCCAATCATTAAATTGGACACAAAGTCAAATATTTTTTTAATTTTCGTCCCATTTTTCTGTGTCCAAGTTGGTATGTTTTAGAACTATTCACGAGTTAATAAATGAATGTCAAAGAATTTGAATTTTTTTAAATATATTATGCATGCTATAGATCATGTTGATAAAAATATAGTAACACTGTGCCTTTATTTTATATATTACATTATATTAACTACCTGATAGACTTCTTACTAAAAGTATGGAAAGATTCTTAGAAATATCAACCCTACACTCGATTGTATTGCAAGAAACATCATAATATAGTTTTAACACACATATATATATTGTCCTTGTTTACATCTCCTCAAGTAGTTGACATTTTTACAATATTTAATGTGTACATATTGACGCTATGGTTGCCTTAGTGACCACTTCTCCGCTGCAGTGGAGAGAGAGGGGGGAGGAAAGGGGATGAAATCTGCCAGCCAAGCTATCAACACCTGGTAATGATGTTAATCACATGACCTTCTTTGAAGCTGTTGTTTTATGATCAGCCATGTTTACAAGAGACTTTAGAGGCCTTTTCTGCACAAACAATCCAGGTTTTTGGTATATCTGATCTGAATGAATGTAGGACAAAAAGAAACCAGACAAAAAGAAACCGGACAGAAAGAAACCAGATAAAAAGAAACCGGACAAAAAGTTTTACTACTAGGACAAAAAGTTTCACTATAAAATTAACTTTAAATTTCAATTAAATTTTCAAGAAATGCTAATTACTTTAAGGCTCCTATAAACACCTTGTGTCAAACTTGCATAATAGCAGTTATTCTTGTAAAGAAAAGACTTCTCTATTTGCTGTCTCTTAGTCAAACATAAAGTGAAAAAGTGATGTGTGCCAATCAATAGCTTCTTCTGTTTGTCAATTAATAATGTTTATTTATTGTTAAATGAGCATTTTGTATAACTATATTTACCAATAGACCCCCTCCCCTGTATTCTTTGGACAAAAAGGTATAAAGGGAAAGCCACTTCCAATCACACATAACTGTCAATTGCTATTATTGATAACTGGCATCCCATTCATACAATCTCAATTCAGGTAAGCAGCCTTTATTCTATACAAATTAATCCATTGATTGATTGATTACAGTAAATGTCTTACATTGCATTATTTTAATCATCCTATGATCTTTTATGTGCCCGAGTTGAGTTGTGACTTTAATCTTCCTTTGAAGTAGGTTTACTGAGTAGAAATGAAAGGAATAGCTACCTACTCAGGACAATTTAAGTTGTATATAAAAGGCTTAAATTTTCTTCCTGATATCATTGACATCTTACCATTTAAACTATGGAGATAATAAAAAGCAATAAAGGTGGTTTGAAGATATGCATGGATGGATACATGTACACAAAGCTTTCTGTGAAGTCTTCTTCCATTTTCTGGAAGTGTTCGCAAAAGGTTGTTTTATCATGTAAAGCAGTTCTCAGAACAGGTCTTGATATAAGTTTTCTATTTGATATAAATTGATTGATAATGATAATCCACTGCTCATCAGAGAATACAGCCATAAAAAAGAAATATCTTTGTTCTAGGTCCAGAGACAAAAAAACTTTAAAATAAAAACTTTTTGTCCTACTAGTAAAACTTTTTGTCCGGTTTCTTTTTGTCTGGTTTCTTTTTGTTCAGTTTCTTTTTGCCCGGTTTCCTTTTGTCCGTCCTTCGATCTGAATATACAGGTATCTCTAGTACTGAGTAGTTAGTCAAGAAATAAATTCCAATTAAAAATAAATGCCATAGACAATAAAACATTATATGCAATTCCATCAAACAGCTTATTTTTTCTACATTTCCTGGTATTTCTCTGTTTCTCAATATACCTGTTTGCGCATAAACTTTGTTGAAAAAGGAGATTAAATACTGAAAACTACTGGCCACTGCGGCCGAACACACAAGACCAATTACAAAAAAATTTAAATCTGTCCAGAAATAAAAACGTTCTAAATCATTTTAAATTGTGCCTTGTATTATCAGCTATACCTGCCAATCTGATTAAAGTTCAAGAATTTTTCAAAATTACATTTTTTTTCACTTCAGTTCATATCATGGTGTACAGAGAAAAGTCCTACAAAGAAAACCCTACTGCGAAAAGTGCCATATCTTTTTGATACACATGGAGAAAAGCCCAGCACCATTTTCTGAGACAGTGGAGAGAATCCGTACACCTTTTTTCAAACCATAGAGAAAAGCTCTACGCTAGATTTTTAGATGGTACAAAAGTATAAGCATGCAATTGTAAATAATCAAGACTACAACCATAAGTAGCTATCCTCTTTGACCACTTATCATCTAAAACATCTGAGTATTTACATTCCAAAGTAGTGGTTAACTCTAACTTAGTCACATAATAAACAGATAGGGCACTGCATTGCAGTCATAAGCAGGTATTCTTCATTGTAGGTGTTTATAATATACAGTATTAAAGAGTTGCAAAAAACTTTATCATGTTTTGACAATCTTTATATACTTATAAAATAACAAATGTGAAAAATATAACTCTGAAGTAGTATTTTAAACTTCCCTTATACCCCTACCCCTAAAATCTAATGTAGGGCTTTCCTCCCCAGCCTGAAAAAATGGTGTAGGGCTTTTCTCAATGGTCTGACACAATGGTGTAGGGATTTTTTCCACTTGCGTCAAAAACTGTAGGGCATGTCTCCTGTAGGGCTTTTCTCTGTATGGCTTTTCTCTCCATATTCCATCATCACCATTTTGTGTCCTACTCTACTTTCAAATCCGCTCATCATTGGTACATGCATGGATTTATGGTTTCAAGTATTACACATTTCAGCAAACATTAGGGTTTTATGTTAATGACAGAGAAAGTCAGATGGGTTCTTTATTACAAACATGGGGCTCTGGTAAAAAGGGATGCAGAACAAATGTAAACCTGCATCAGGAATTCTCATCCTCCCTAGCTACGGAAGTGTATGTCAGGAGTGTTGAATCCTTGCAGGACTTTAGTTGCAATACAAATATTTTACCAGAGTATCAAATACTTCAAATATCTTCACTGCTATTGATAGCAAAATAAAAACTACAGATTATTCAGACCTTAGTATTCAGGTCTCCTCCTAGCCTTGCTTAAGGCTCAGATGTGCATGAGATCTTTTTCTAACTGCAAAGAAACTTGAGCCTTCAGCTAGTCTCCTCCTGGCAAGTGAATTCATATGGTATGTATAATGAAACTGACAGAAATTCAGTTTCTTGGTTGTCATCCTGTCATAAAAAATTGTCTCATTGAATTTGGATCATATAAACCAAAGGGACAGTCTTTTATTACATTCTGATGATCCGGTCACTGTAACAAACTTACTCTTTGTTAGCATCTTCAAGCAACCTGTAGCTACTGATACTAAATACCTGATCCAGATATGGCCTAGTGTGATCATCTAAACCATCCTTATGCAAGTATGAATATTTCCAGTATATTACAAACATTAGCAGTACTACAAGACAAGCAGATTACACAAGGACATGGTTCATAGGGTATCTATCTTCAGGCTGTTACAGGCTTTTTGCTAGCCTTACTTTAACCTCATATATATACCAAAGAAATTTCCAAACATATACACAAAGGCTTGGTAACACTGCTACTTGGTTAGGAGATATTGGCACACCATAAATTACAGAGTGTGTATTATTTATTTGTCTCAACTGTGCTCAACGCACATATAGAACACAGAAGACAAAGTAAAGACTCTTTTATGTCTATATCTAAAGACAGGTAATTTTATAAGTCAAGGCAAACTTAGGCAAGGCCATAATAAAATAACATTGTACAAAGACACACTAATATTTCATTAATATTATGGAAACTGATAACAGCTTTTTCTATTACAAAGTGAAGTCCTCCTTTATGCAAGGCTAGCTTCTGGCCACTGTTTGTGATAGCAACCACCTGTTCCATTGTGATTTTCTTACAAGATAACACAATCATCCACGGTTAAATAATATTTTGCAAAATCCAGTATCAGTGGAACTTCTCTGAAATACAAGCCAACTTTCCCACAAAAGGTTCGGGGTTTGACCACCTTCAGTTTAAAGAGGACTAGTACCTATATGGATTGGATCAGATCAGTGTAGTGTGTGCATACCTTAAAACCTGTTATCTTTTGCATAGATAACTTCTCATAAAAACTTCTTTGAAAACTCAACACAAAGTGAGCGAGCTAATTGAATATAAAATTATAAGCACTTTTCAGCATGGCTATCCTCGTTTGACCTTGAAGGAGGGGCCCAAGGTCAAATCTGACCACACCAGAAGATTCGCACAGCCCATGATTTCCTATAGGTTGGTTTGACATTCCAAACCTCTAGGACCAATAATAAGGGAGATATAAGCACTTTTCATAACTGAAAAGAAACGCCATGGCGGCCATCTTGTTTTTCAAAATGAGGCCAAAAATATTTTTAGCCAAGATTTTGTAATGATGAACATATCCTGCGAATTTGAGATCTCGACCTATAATTCCCTTTGTTCTAGAGGGCCAACAAAACTCCTTGCTGAAAGTCGAAAAACACCCGTGGCGGCCATCTTGTTTTTCAAAACGAGGCCAAAAATATTCCCAGGCAAGATTTTATGGTTATGAATATCACCTTAAAATTTGAGAAGTCTACCTATAATACCCTGGCCTCTAGAGGGGTAACGAGAAAATCTCTACACACAGCGGCAGCGTACTGCATAATCCATAGTATCCACCGGATGCTATCTGGTGGATACAAAAATTACTCCTAAGCAGGGCTAACTATGACATGGTTTGTTGTACTGACCAGAAAATCCATATTTGTTTTCCAATTTTGAACTTGTATTCACCTTTTGCTTCAGTTTAAAGAGAATTGGTACCTGAGTGGCTTGGATCAGATCAGTTTTGTTTGTACACACCTCAAAAAAACTGTTATCCATATACGTGGATAAGTTCACATATTAAACTACCTACAAAGTATGCAACTTAATTGAATACAATAAATTTTACACCTGAGCAGGGCTAATTGCGCCATGGTTGACTAGTCATCTGACTTATGATGGAGTACAGTGGCTGATAATGTGATAGCTGGGCTGATTTCTTGCATTTTGGCTGGAGCCAGAAAAAATACCATAGGGCTTAGTGGCCAGTCTGGTTACCTAAAAAACATTTGTCTGGCAAAGTAACCAGGAAACACAATCCAGATTAATAGGTAAAGAGGGAATGTAGCCTTGCCCCAAAAATAAAAACGTTAAAGGTCAATTTATACTACCTGTATCTGAAAAACAGATCTTTCAAATGGATACAATTCTTCCAGCCCAAGGATCCTAATCTGAGTTCAGTATAAAATTTTGGGTTTTGTTTTCTAAAAACTTTTAGTTAGATCTTTTAATTATAACCATATTTCTTCAATATCGATTGGATGCACCGATTTATTCACTCATGTCTGTCTCTTCATTTACTCATCCAATGCAAAAAAAGTTTGAACAAGTAAACATTTAAAAGCGTGTTTAAAAAACAGAGCATAGTAAGTCTTCATAATGTTGTAGTAACAAAGAACCCATTCTTGATTCAAACCCATGACCACAGATTCCAGAAGCCAGAGTATGACACAATACATGGATGTAGCACTTCTACAGCTAAAACCCTGTTTTATGGAATCTCAAGAAACTCAAGAATTCCAGATTGCACGGTAATATTGCTGTTCCACTTGTATGACTCATCCAAGGATCTTATACCCAAGTCACACCTTTCCCAGCTAGTGTCAAGGAACCAAAAGGGCTCGTCTGCCCCTGGTTTATCCACCTCACATTTCGGTTAATCCTCCTTAAAGTTGATCTGATCCACATTGGGACAACAGAATTATTTAGTGAAAAGTAGTTGTTCCACTGTGCGAGCACCCCCAATTTTGCCTATCCAGGGTTATCCCTGTAGGTGGCCACAGGCTATCTTGTACATCTGGGGTGTCTTTCGGGCCAAGACAGTTTTGGGCATGTTTAGAATCTGCACCAGTTGTACAAATATGCCAACTGCTGCCACCGGCAGCCCAGGATGATCCTGGGGGGACTTTTGATGACCCTGAGCATTGTCTGTGTCAAGGGACATTCTGATTTGTCCACCAATGTGGATCCAGCCCAAAAAGAAGACCTTTTATTTGGATCTGTGTGATTAGATGGGCTAGCTGAAGGCCCACAATCTGGTGTGAGCCCAGGACAAATGTAAAAATAAATGTAGTATATCCTTTCCTCTGAGCTCATCCCTGGGTGTCACCAGGGTCCATCTGGACAAAGTTGGGGGTTTCCACAGATAGTAGATGATTGTCCCAGATAGTCCTTGAATGTGAAAAAGGCACCTAATTTTTTAGGCAAGGGATTGTGGTCCCTCTAGACCTTGTGCATTGTCCTTCCTTAGTGCATTATGATTCTCTGAGAGCATTTCCCTCCAGAAGGAAGGACCTTGTTCACTCACCTGGAAGTAACTAGAGCCACCTATGAAGGAAATAAGAACTATTGTACCCTCAGGTTTTTCAACAGCCATATAACTAAAGCTAGAGGGGTCTCTGACACAAGTCTCTACTTCCACTGAGACTGTAAAATCTGGTAAACGGACAAAACCCCACTGGGCATAACCCCACTCAGACCAAACCCCATCGGCCAAAACCCCACTCAGACACAACCCCACTCAGATAAATAAGGATGAGGACAAAACCCCACTCTTCATGAAAAAAACAAAACATATATTAAGTGCAGAGTTTTAATTGATACAAATACAAAGTCAAGACAAAAATAGACATTGATAGACATTTGTATGAAGAACTTAATGCAAAACCATATTATATTTAAGCAGTTATAGTTTGTACCACTGAACACAAGGCCCACTTCAACATTAGCAGATTTAACTGTTCCTTTAATCATAAATGCCTGAGCAGCTAGTACAATTAAACATGATGCCCAATTCAAACATAAGATTTAACTTAGCATTTAAAAAAAATCTTAACATCTTCAAATTTTTAAAATAATTTTAAAAGTGGGGTTTTGTCCAGAAATTAAAATAAGTGAGTGGGGTTGTGTCTGAGTGGGGTTTTGCCTGATGGGGTTTGGTCTGAGTGGGGTTATGCCCAGTGGGGTTTTACCCTGGATTCGTAAAATCCAGACTGTTATAAAATGCACTCATTCATTGTCTCAAAAAAAACAACCCAAAGTAGAGACTTGTGAGCAAGTCTATGGTCCCTCAGACAAGCCTGTTTCTATTGGAAATGAGAATTCTATTTACATGTTTAATAGATTACTACTGGAGTATGGAAGCAAAGATTTGACCAAAAGAACAACTGGAACATAAATGTTACCTGTTACACACAAGATCCTGAACTTGTCTCTGTCCTTATCACACATTTGTGTTTATGAAGTAAGGTAAAACAATCCTATCTGGTGGGAACCAAATACCACAAACATCCAGCCTGTAATCTCAGTACACAACTCCACTTGTTGTTTGTGTAAACATGTCTCCCCTCACTGGGTATCCAGAAATAAACTAATACCAGATAACACTGGTCTCCAATGTACATGTTGTACTTGAGTTTTTGTTTTTCTGTCTTACCTTACACACTATGACTTTTATATATGTTCAGTTTTGTCTCAGTGAACATTCAACAAATCAAATACAATCACTATAAAACCCTATTACAAATTTCCTATGAATGAAACAAACCTCAATCAATAAGAGTTTATGAAAATGGAAGAATAGACAAAGAGAACCCAGACAAATACAACTGGATCAAAAGAAAACGGACAAACGGACACTGGAGCCGAAAATTGACTTCAGCTAACAGGATAGTCAACTGTGAGCAAAGAAAACAAATCATGATCACTGATCATAAACTCGAAAACCGAAATAAAAAAAATGCAAATTGTGCCCACAAGATATAAATCATTTATTTTTCATAAGCAGATATTATCCCTGTATTTAAGATATATTTACCATGTCCCCTGATAGGTTCCAGTAGTTTTAACCTTAATACTTTCACTTTTTTTGGTACATGATGGATTACCAGTCAAGATCCCTTGTTTACTATAAATCTGGAAAAAAGGTCCAAGTGATGTCTGTACAAAAAACTAAACTTGCAAGAAAAATGCCAATGTTTGGATCATGGCTCAAAATGTCACTATGGATAGAGAAAGAACATTGAATCACTCAACATATGGGAACCCATTCTGTATACAATATTCTATCTTATAGAGATCCATATCTAACTGATACTGACAAGATTAACAATTTGTATAACCTTTATTATTACAAAATAGCCCTCTACAGGCACTACTTCTTTGAGTATTGTGATTTTATATACTAGTATTGCCACAGGCTGACCCTTTTCACTACTTCTGGCTGTGGTGACAACTTTGGCATTGAATCACTTGAAACCCTCACCTATATGGTCATGGGTTCAAATCTAGCCCACAATTTGACTGATTGATTGATTGATTGGCTGGCTGTGTGGCTGGCTGGCTGGGTTCAAATCTAGCCCACAATTTGACTGATTGGTTGATTGATTGATTGGCTGGCTGTGTGGCTGGCTGGCTGGCTGGCTGACTGACTTACTGGACTGACTGTCTGGACTGACTGATCACTTTCAACACATTCTATAATATCTATATCTTACATCACAATAGGTAGACTAGGGGATGAAGAAAGTGGTACGCATCAATGAGTCACAATTCTACAATGAAAACCACTGAGCACCCACAAGCAATTACTATTCTTCCCACTTCAGGCCAGGGCATCAATCAATTCAAACACATAACCTGACATATGGAAGGCAAGTATATGACCAACATCCCCACTCTGACCAGGATTTATTTATTTATTTGGGTCTTAAAGTCTCTTTCAACACTTTATAGGTCATATCACGATGGGTAGTTTTACAGAGAGAGGAAACCAGTACATATAGTTGGTCAAGGTTCTGTTGTGTAAACTGGCGACTATCGGTAAGCAACTACCAACTTTCCAAAATAGGGCCTGGGGTTTGAACTTTATACACAAACTTTGACCAGAATTGTTAGGACAGTTTCTAAACTAGAGAAAGGTTAGGTTTGCTCATTTTT
Organism: Sabellastarte sp. h YS-2021; assembly: GCA_964017235.1. Taxonomy (NCBI): domain Eukaryota; kingdom Metazoa; phylum Annelida; class Polychaeta; order Sabellida; family Sabellidae; genus Sabellastarte; species Sabellastarte sp. h YS-2021. Next base: position 11,451,572 of record OZ024932.1, on the reverse strand, counting down.
TGCTCTCTTTGGCATACTTCTAAGAGGTTAGGCAAAGATCATTTCTATGTCAGATTTGCTGAGTAATAAACAATCGAATGCAGAAAAAAGTACAAACAACTTACTCCACTAGCTAACTGATAGGTGAGTAGCAGTTGAGATGTATAAATAACTGGATGTAGCAGCAAAACATTCTGGCCACCAACAGTAAACTACAGCTCACTAGTAGTATAAGCTTCAAACTTCAAGTATATAGTAAACAAACTAAAACAGCTAGTCTATAGTTTCCCTCTGATTTATCCATCAAATACAACATGTACCAAAACAAGTCAGGGTGTCAAGATAACCAAATTGTTACTGCCATAACTACAGTACCTTAAGGTTAGACGGTATTTGTAAAATGCACTAAATTTAAACACTAATTTCGGGATCAATATTAAACCACCTTAAACTGTAAGAGCTTTGATTTAAACAAATATAATGTCAATAAAATAAAATGTACTAAAACCTCAGACACTTATAAAGTTTAACAATGAACTTGTGGATTTATATTCCTCATTTAGTTCATAAAGTTATTAACAAATATACTACTTGCCTCCAATAAGATGCATTGGATTGCATAACCTCTCAAATAATTAAATTTGTACAATGTTTTAAGTTGAATTTGAAGGGACCACAAAAGACTATCATTTCAGATAACAAGTTGATTTTCTATAAAAAAATATCTTTGTAGCTGATATTATTGGTATATATTACTAAAAATATTACTATGTTACTAAAAATCTAAACCTTAACTTGCGATCCTGCATTGTACAATTCAGATTTGGTGTTTTACGTTTACATGTAGAACCAGGTAGATTTACTACAAAAAGTATAGACCAGCAAGTACTACTTGAAAGCAATTCCACTTATTGTAATTCTTGCTGTATCTAAAATACTAATAATAAAACAATACATGTACTCACATTAATATTATCCTGTCAACAGCAATCAAAGGCAAAAATTCCTCTCCTGGTTGTCTGTCCTTATGGTCGTTTTTGTTACACAAAACAAAGTAATTGAAATAAGACAAAACAGATTGTCAACTGCTTCACAAGTTTTTATGTCTGTGATTTTCAAAGGATTTGTCCATAAAAGAGAACAACCTGTCCAAGCCAACATAAAATAATTAAATTTAAAAATCCTCTGAACTATTTTCTGTACGCAAATTCCATATATAGTAGTCTGCTATACTGCACCTTTTCAGCTGCTTGCAAACTTTGCCACCGCTGATTTTGTGAGAAAACAAAACCCACGGCTTTGGCATACACACAATCTTATCGCACAAAAAGCACATAGGTAGAAGCAACGGTGTTTAATCCCACCTTCAAACTCAGTATAAATAACAACTTCTCGTGTTTATCCACTCCACTTTTTTATTTCAACTGCACAAAAAAGACACAATACTTGAATACATACTTCCTGAGCTTAAATTCACTCTGGAAAATGTCAGTCTTAGAAATAGAAGTAAACTTCTTTTGTAATTCGCAATGAAAATGAAAATTTATAGTTGTTTATAATGCAATTTAGTTGTTTATAAAACAGCTAAATCTTACCAATTAGAGATCAGTGAGATAACTACCGATAAGAATTTGTACAATACAAATATAGAATATATGGTTATACTTCTTCCTTATTTTTACAAGTGTCTGCGTAACATTTCATTATGTTCCCAACCACTGCAGGGGGGTGTTGGAAAAAGCTACCTAGGCTCTTTAGACACTTGTCTGAGGTTTTTAAAAAATATACTGCCAGATCTCACAGAAAAACTGATACATATCCAAGTACCAAAGTTATCCACAAAGACACATCAATCAAGTTAGAAGCCAAACAAAAAAATGTACTGTATCCTGAAAGATACAGGTACTTAGCATCACAGAAATAAAACTGGATCTCCACTGGGGATCTTTGGGGTATACATGAAGAGATGTACCATAATCCTCTCAAATATTGCCCAGCTTTTAATTCATGTCATGCATATAAACAACTGCACAGCTGCTGCAGGATACCTTCAAAACAAGGTTAAAAACCAAAGTTGGGGGGTTAAAAAATGAAAGGAAATCATTCCTCTTTAAAATGTGATGCCAAAGCATGATTACATGAATATATAAGACAAGTGACAAATAATTAATATGCATGTCAATATGGACTCAAAGTCTGAATATGATTAATAATTTCATTGGTGGATTTTGATGAAACATGGATTTCAACGCATTATACAGGTCACATCACAATAGATCATTTGGTGGGATAGAGGTAAGCAATGCACACTAGCTAGTATAGGGATTGTTGCTCAGTCTTTCAATATCGATCGATCATCTCACGGATTTGTCGATATCGACACATGCTACCTGCATTTTAATATCGAAACCACATATGAGAAACAGACAAAAATAAATAAACAAGAGTAATTTTACTGTTTAAATAAATATTTATTATATCTCCTTAAAACGCACACCTATGACAGAAATAAACTAGTTTAAGTCTGGCGCATGTTTGTTTACATTGTCAGTGACCTGCTTCCTGTTTCACAGTAGAGATATAAAACCTGACAGCTAGTACACAAGCAAACGTGAAAACTCTTGTTTTATACAATTTTTGTTGATTTCATTTGATTTCATATTCCAGAAAGGAGATTTGGGGCATAAATGGCATGTTTTGATAACTTTGTGAATTAGTATGTGCAATTTTTGAAAGAACCTGTATTATCACCCACGGCTTATGTTAACAATCCTGATACTGAAATATCAATCAAACCACCCTGAATTTTCATTCGATATTGATCCTCAACACTGGCACTTGATCCCTACACAAATACCAGCTGGTCAAAACTCTGCACTGAAAACCATCATGTACCAACAAGCAAGCTTATCACTTTAGGTTGGTCTTGAAAGCGAACCCAAGACTTGAGGGATGGGAGAATGGTTACCCAGCACACCATCTAGGTCACTTCTAGTGGGGGTTGTTATTTTATACCAATACAGTATATACAGAAAAATTTTCTTCCTCTTCAAGGTGATATGTAAGATTTATATATGCAAGGTATAAGATGCAGGAGAAAGATCCCCAACTGGCAACATTCATTTATCTTCTTCTTGGAGAAAAATCTGTTCAAAATTAGGTCAAAAAGACAGGGATCCAATCAAAAAGGTGCAAGGTAATGGAATTCTCAAACAAAACACTTGTATCCTTGTAGCTTCAAATATATCCTAAATATATCTTAATGCTAAGAGGGCTGAAGTTTTATATACAAACTTATGGAAATATACATCCTTTCAGGCTTCAAATGAGCACAGTTGATTGACCACAGGGAAGAAGCTGAGGGTGAGAAATTCTGGCTACAGGGTTCAATCTCTGCATGCAAACTGAGACCTTCAAAAAAAAAGTTTCCTCTCCTGTTTTACACCTAGCCTTGTTGCTGTAATAAAAGGATATTCAATGCTTGGTTCCATGGTACTGACCAACAACAATTGAATGCCAATGCTGTATTTCCAGACATCAGATATTGAGAAGTTAAGCTTGTCTGTATAAGAAATCATTTTGTAAGTCATTCACCATAAGTTTGTATATTTCCACAAATTGTGACAATTCTTTTACCTATGTTCTCGGAATGAAAAGAAAAAAGACTTTGATACCAAATCTACCTATATATACAGTAAACTATGCATGCCTGTATATTTGACATGCCTGATTCATTCACTTGCCGACTGCAAATGTTAGGCAACATTTTATCTTTATGAAAAAAACTAAGCATTTGTGTACACACTTGTACAGGCTTTTGGTACAAATTTGAGACTTCAGTAAAGCTACTCCATCCCTTGCACAATACCAATCTGAAGTAATGATATGATTCACTGCACATGCTGAGTATATGTTACTGCAACTCCATATCAACTAACACATAACCTTAAGTGTATGTTACCACATAGCAGGCTGTAGGTAAGTGATGATATATTGATATTTCAATATGGATCAATAGAGCTTTCTGGATTGCATATTAATACCAAACTGTTCATTTCAATATCGCTGTAACACCTCAAGAAGTAGTATCTTACAACTATATCTTGATTGTCAATAATCATATGTAAGAAGATTTACTCTGGAATTTATACAGAATTTGATCTCATGTACAGCAGTCTTGTCTTTACCATTCTATCTTTCTTAAATATCTTGGTAGCCTTGCTTAAGGCTCAAGTACCCTTGTAATTAAGAGAAAATATACAGAAAACATGGTCATTTTGCATAATGTACTCTTACAATTAACATGTACTGGATTTTACACATGAATATGGCACAGACTGTCTGCTCAGTTTATATCTCAAAACATGCAGGAGTGCTTTATGAATACCAAATATCTGTGTACAAGTATGAAAACATATGGTACAAATTTGAGCCTTACGCAAGGCTAATATCGGTATAATTTTGGTGAATTAGGTTCAGGTGGCTATGAAATGATAAGATTTCACTGGGTGAAACGATGTTTCAAAATCAATCCATATGCATGATAAAAGCAAAAAAAATTTTGCTATCTATATTGAAATTCCATTTCAATCCCTGCTCTAACAGACCACTGTCAATGGCAATTATATATTTTATGCTGATACTTTAGATTGGAGATACAAACACAGACAATTCACAAATGTAAAAAGACTGCTGAAAATCTGTTCTGCATAATGTTTACAGGAATTTTTATTCATTTTGGAAAGAAGAGAATTTTATGTCTAAGTGTAACAAATCAGTTACCAAAGCAAAACTATTCTCAAATGCTTTATTCCATTGTTTTAGTTTTAAAACAAATATGATTTGTTTTAAAAGTACTTGTACTACTCAATATTTCTAATGTATTTGAAGTACTCGAAATATTTACCATTTAATTACAACTAATGTGGGATGTTTTGTCAGATTATTTAGATTGGGTAATTGGTGAAGCGTAAATAAATTCGTTTTTTGATAAGTAAATACTTAAAATCAATTTAAACTTTGTGGACTATTTATAGCAAAATATAAACACAAAAAAATGTCACACCTGAGCCTTCACAAGGCTACTACATATGTCAAAAATTTAACACTTTAAGAAATCTAAACAGTGAGCACCATATGACAGCATCAATCATCTTCCATATTTTCAAAAATCTTCTCATTGAATGTTACAATAATTGGAATAGTTTTGCTCTCATTAAAATTTACTAAACTCTTTCACTCACTCTAATGTAGGCAGATGACAGACACCAGTCCCCAATTTTCCTGGTAACCTATGACCAATACATCATACAGCCCACCTGTATACCACTTGCTACACCTGTCAACCAAAAAATACTTGCCAATTTTTCTTTCACTTTTTTGCACACTCAAAATCAGAAAAAAGAAATCTGTTTCTTTACACAACAAAGTTTTTGCATGGTGCCTCTTGGGTATTCTATCAATTCTTGTGCACAACTCTGGGTCCGATCATCTTAATAGATTTTTCTACAATAGTGACTGATGGCAGCCAATTGCCAAATACAATTATATTGTTGGGCACAAACTTACGATCAGCACAATCTTGAGATGGGATTTGTGACATTTCCTCATCAAAAGATTGTGCGACCATCTCGAGACTAATCAAACAATCTCAAGATCAAGATGTTCCAGCTCCAGATAATTTTCTGTAATATTAACCTTACACTGAGTTTTGTTGTAATAAGTGGGTAATGGTATGTACAGTTTACAAATCTATATTAATTATATCTTTAGACAAAGATTATGTGATTGTGTTATCATAGCAGTTTGTTTTATGTAAAGGGGTAATTCACTAAGTTGTAATTGACAGAGAAGCCACATGTAGTCTAATCATATTTGGTGGATTACATTCTGAATTAGATATCATGTAGCATTGCAATCAGAAATTTTAGACACCCAGTGGTCAACCTAGGCTTGCAACTGGGGTTAAAAACAGCCCATAAATGTTTCAATTGTACCTAATCTGGACTTTACAAGCCATAAGTAGAAAATCAGTATAAGGAAACAAAGGACAAAGGACATTGCAGGAACAATTGCAATTATGAAGAGTCCTTAATAAAATGAGCAAACCCGATGTAACTTAATCAATAATATCATCCAATCAGTAATAAGTAGACCTCCGTTAATAAGTTAATCACAACAGTAGGCAAACAACTCGAGTGTGTGCAGCTAAATGTCGAATTTCCAGATGGGCGTGTAATCTTCTGACGACGAGATTGCACAAGTGCCATCTCGAGATCACGAGCATCATAACTATGTGCCCAACAATATCGCTTTCAGGCCTGCACACACAAAACTGATCCTATATGTCTCTTGTATCTATAAAGCACTCCTACATGTTGAAGTATTAGCTCTTCAGACTTGGCCCAGCCAAGTATAATGATATAAAAGAAACACAAGCCTCAGGTAAGGCTACTGGGACCTATACAATACACAGACATCAGCTATTAACAGACAGTTAAAAACATTGTAAGATTTCCCTAGCCTTGCTGAAGGCTCAAATTTCTTTGCAGTTAGGGAAAGTTTTTCAGTTCAGATAATGGAGTTTCAGTTTCTATAATGTACTTGTAAACATACTGACTATACAGCTAAGAAAAACACACAGTTCTTTCTCTTGACATGTATGAGTGCTTTATGACAACCAAATATTTGTGTGCGTGTTTGAAAAGATATAATGCAAATTTGAGCCTTAAGCAAGGCTAAGATTTCCCCTGCTCACAGATGTGAAAGGATTTGATTTATGAAAACAATTGTCTAATTGACATGGAGACCTCCATGAGAAGTCAATCTGTAATAAACCTAGCCTGGCTGGGATGTTTAATTTTTTTTTTTTTTTTCTGTTTTGCTATGTAGGTTTATTCAATTCTTCTTAGGTACAAAAGTAAATATATATGATATCTATGCCAAGTTTTATATGATCTTTATCTTGAAATATTAATATATAAGGTCTAGAAAGTAATTTGTCTAGGGTAAACACATCAAGACCCATATTGACAAAGTCCAAGTCTTGGAATTACTCTTATGTCTTAGGATTTTAAAAAATACACATTTTCCTGAAGACTACACAGAGTAAGACTTTCCCAACTGTTAAGAATTCTAAAGCTAACAGTGGCAAATTGTACTCAGTAGCTATGTGTGTAAAAATATAATATTTTTATTTTACTTGCCTACTGTTCTCAATGTACTGTTTGTCAAAAATGAATTGAAAATACATTTTAATGGCAGTTTTGAGAAATTCTTATGCTCAGAAATTTTATTGAGAAAATACTTTGAACAAGAGTAATAAGAATCTTCTTGAATATACATGGGGCCTGATTGTGTTGTCATCACTGCATTGTCTAGTCGAACCTGAAACAAAGTTTGGTTCTTTATCTCAGTAAAAATTGTTGAAAACCCTGCTCTTTCTATTTCCCAGTTTTAAAACAAATTGTTTATATTGCAGGTATTGGAAAACAGTTTTTATATTATAAGTTGTTATATAACTTATTCCACACAATAACTACACAACACTTGATTTATAACTGCAATAGAAATTGTCTGAATGCAATTGCATTAGTCATATAACCACATTTGAAGCAGAACATTTGGCTTTGTAATCACAAGGTTCATGTCCAATTCAAAATCTGAGATCATATAAAGATAGGCCTATACATATATACAGATGATACTATGAACTGAATTTCAAACCCACAACTGCAGACATCAGAGTCATGTGTTATATGTCAAACCTGTTGACAAGTCAGCCACTGACACCTTTTGTGTTGAAAAGATATTCGAAAAATTTCAAATGAATAGAATAGAAACATTTCTATAGCACCAAATTATTACAACATCCTCAAAGGTCAAAAAGGGAAAGTCAGGGGACATGTCAGGTCAAGATTGGGGGGAGATATACTATGGTGGAGGATATGCAATGGCTAGGGTTATATTTCAATGACCAGTTTTAGTGGTGGAGAAAAGCAGTGTTGTAAGACTGTAAGCCACCGAAGAGATGTGCACAAAAATTCTTTACAATTTTTGTGTATTTCTCAAGTGAAATCACTTGAGATAACAAGTACAGATTTTACATATTCCGAAGCACCTGTTCCATTTCCCCTTGAGTTCTTTTTAGTCTAAAAAGAAGGAAGATTTAAACTGGTCCATAAGTGAACTTCATACACTGACACCGCCTAATCTTTCTCTTGGCTACAGTTATATTTTAAATAAAAATAGACACTTCAGCTGCATGGAGACCAGGGGTTATATTCAACAAAGGTGTGAGCCAAGTCTTAACTCAACTTTTGTATAAAAATACAGCCAAGTTAAGCCTGAGAGCTCAAGTTATAATGGCCAGAACTTCTTTATTTCTGGCCCGATTTGAATTTTTTTTTCACCATTTTGTTGAGGATAAAGAGGGCATTTCTTTCTGGATTATATGAAATTAGTTTAGTTTATGCAGGCTTTTACATTTGTATGTTTGTTTCTATGTATTGAACATTTGATCTGAATTTTGTGGGTAGATGTAGCTTCAAAATGTCCAATGAACATCTGTCTTTACAATCATAGCTTGAGAGCCAAACATGGTAATTTTTCCCACTGTAAATTAATATACAGCTATTATAATAATTTTGTTTATAATGTACGATTATAATGCATATAAAACAAAATCACTAATATTCATATTCACTATGTTATATATTTTCACTTCAAAAATTGAAGAAATGTTTCCTAACCACCAAATAATGAAGAAAAAATAGCAGAAGTTACAAAACTCTGATTTTTTTCACAAATGTGTACAACTACAAAAATTTAGACTGCATGCTTATCACATAGTGACATTGATATGCTGGTATCTGCTCCAGTATCCAACTTACAGAGAAACCGTTTACATTATAATTAATGCCTCTAAAAATAAGCTACACTGGGCAGAATTTGTAAAATGATTTTTTGGAAAATGGGCATCAGTCAAAATATCTTTATTTGTAATGACTTTGTGTAAATCAGCCTGGAATTCTTTAGACACCAATTAACCTTTTAGAATGCTTTGCAATAGGGGAACTTAGTTCCTAAATCCGAACCCAAAAATGGCACACAACCAATCAATATACAGGTTACAATCTTGCATTCTTCAGTGATCCTGCCTGCCCACTCCTCCTCCCATCCCTTTGTGTGACAGTTGATCTTACTGGAAAACAAGGCCGAAAGGTGTTTTGGTCCCCTAGCACGAGCTCAAAGCCATCAGAGATACGAGTAGTGCACTAGAGTTTACGAAAGTCTGGTGACGCAAAGAAATTCCAACTCAGACACATCCCACAATTGGTCTTGAGCTCAGTCACCCGTCCAAGTATTAACGTAGCCCACTTCAGTGAGCAGACAAATACTCCTCACACTGCACCACAATTCATGAAAGTCCGGAAATAAAAAACAAAAGCCCCCAAAAAGGTGATTCCTAGAAGCACGTGTTCTATCGAGGCTCACGCTTAAAAATCAGAAGATGGGTCTTGATCTATGTTAGATCCCATTAAATTCTGAGAGTTGTCTGGATCACTGTCTTGATAAGAAAAAAAATAATAATCCAGGATTTTACAACTTACCTATTTTTACATGCTTTGGCAGAGGTATATACTCTCCAAGTACTCTTGTTAAATTTATGTCTGTGCCAATTTGAAGCATGTGCCAAATTATCTAACCAACCAGAAAGCACTTTACTTTCAGTTTCACCATATTAGAGAAAAATACTGCCTTGTGAGAGTTTACGTTTATTTTAATCACTGAATAATGTGTCACCTTGGTAAACCATTTCTTTTCTATATCTTCATAAGCTTACTCTGTTATCTTGAATTTCTGGTTAAGAAGAATTGTTCATTTAGCCCCTGGAGATTTACATTAACCTTGAAGAAACTTTGACTTTAAGTCCATAATTAAAAGTTTCAAAGTAAAAAAAAGCTTGTGATTTGCACAATATTTGATTCAATAAAAATGGGATTTAATGTTGTAGTTTTTTTTTTAAATTCATAATAAAATATTCACCACAGAATGTCTAAGCTGATGCCTAAATGCTTTCACAAGTTACTTATCTGGTTGTTAATTGGTGGAGTGCTATCATTTACAAAATTCAATACCTGTATTTCAGGGCTTTGAAACAAACAAGATCTGGTATTTCATCCACTTGTCACTGAAACGTAGATACCTGTATATGTGACCTATTGTTTGAAACTGGGAAATTACTTCACAAGATAAACTGCAGTTAATCAACTTTTTACCTTCTATACAGTCAAAATTGTGAAATAATAAACCAAAACTTTTTCCAGATTTTTTTGTTTCACTAAAGTATCTGTACATTATTAGACTTTCCTCAAGTCCCTTCGTCTTATATGAGGACTGAAATGAATTTTTTTCGAGAATCTGATCCTGACAGAAAGGCCGTAGGATCCTCAACCATCAGGTGGATTCGTAGTTATTCCATGTCTGTCAAAATTGGTGGAACAAAGACTTTGGACAAGTCAGTAAACTAAATTGTAGGCAGTTTCAAAAACTGGTACAAAGCGGTTTTTCCCTCATTTCTGCTGTGTTAATACATGAAGCTTGGTAAAACTATTTGAACATGTGTACAGGTTCTCCTTGGACTCCAAACCTTATTTTTTTGGTTGCTGGTATATCAGGTACCACTCATATTAAATTTCTGCTTATGAAAAAGATGTGAAAGGTGTAAAAATTAAATCCTTATCAGATATGTTGAATGAAAAGGCCCCCAAGTTGTAGTGAAACCTGAGCTGCTTCTGGGACAGTGTTATCACTGCATTAAGTAATACAGTAATTGTAGATAAGGCTAGAGAGAGATAAGAGACAGGCGAGAGATTACAACCTCACAGGTAATGGATAACTGTGCCAGAAAATACTGAATTCCAAACTATGGCTTCTTTTCTTTCATTTGCTGGATTAGCAGACTCTAACTGCAGCACCAGCTGTTGGGACCTGATTGCCCATGGCTGTGTGCTTCACTGGAAGTGTTTTGTCATACCTGACACAGATCATCTAGTTTTCTTTCTCTTTAAGTGCAAAAATGTCCCGACATTCCTGCTCTAACCCAACCAATCCACTCCGACACAAACTCCATTTAAATTATAGAAAATATTGAAGAAATTAGTAAAATCGAACCTGAAACTGAAGTATATTGGTCACTAAACTGCAGCTCCATGGTAGTACTTATTAATTTGTGGATATATCACTTGTCGATACTGGCAATATTTATTGTTGGGACACAGGGTTGCCAACTGCCTATGATGAATTTCACTTAATGTCAGTGGTTGGGGATATGCTACAGGAAAACTTATATGATACCCTAGATTTGGACTCTTCAGTTGGCAATATTATACATTATATCACATTACAGGCGGTATGCTAAGTGGTAGTAGGTGTTGGTCATGATGCCCCAGTCCTTCAACTACCGTCTCATGTCCGTATACGAGCATATGACACAGTGACGAAACTTCCAATTCCTTGTGCATGCTATGAAAGTTTTAAAAAGTTTAAAAGTTCTGCCTCTTAATTGTCTTACCGTGAGTATGTGCAGATAAAATTTTTGATACCATAACTACAGGTGTGGTCCACAGCGTATATAAAGTTGTGAGTCAGTCATGTTTTGGGATCACATATGTCTGTCCAACCGCTACTGAAGGTGAGTTAAGGTTAATGAAGGTTTACTCTCTGTGACCAACATTTATACTACTCTTGTTTTACTGCAATTCTACTGTTATTTACTATTAAAAACCTAGACTGGCTCGAAATCTGTGGAATAAACACAGTAAATGATCAGTCATTCCACCACTAGAGTGAAAAGAGGAGCATTGGTATTTGGCTGGTCGTTGGTGATTGGGACACCAGAAGTTGGTATTCTGGAAATACTTATACCACTAATCTTTGAAAGAAGAAAAAAAATTTTCTCTTACAAATCACAGGTGAACAAGAGGGTCAAAGATGCCCCAAAAAGCGGGTTGCGCAGGCAGCAATAAGGTTAGCAACTGCTGTAATTACATTTAGAAACATGGAAAGAAATGTTAGGTTACCCAGTTAAGGTGAATGTGTCAGACATGCTAAGAAACGTAAAACTTGTAATCTAGGTTACATAATTGTATCTATGCTATAAACGGACAAACAAAAGGACGGAATTACACCATTTTCGAAAGCAACTTAGCTATGATGGTGATGTATCTCCCTCTCAAGTTTGAATTCAATTGGACAAACCGTTTTCAAGTTAGAGTCCGGAAAAGGAAATGTTGACGAACAAACGAACAGAAACGAATTACACCAATTTCGAAAGGAACCTAGCTATGATGGTGATCTATGTCCCTGTCAAGTTTGAATTCGATTGGAACAAACCGTTTTTGAGTTAGAGTCCGGAAACGAAAATGTGGACAGACAGATGGACAGACAAATGGACAAAAAATGGACAAACAAACAAACGGAACTAGAGGATCGCTCGCAAAAAAAAAAGATAATGTTTTTGCATAGCAAAAACAAAGCGTCCCGAAAAGGATATAAAGGTGAGTGCTAAAGTATTAAGAAAATGCTTCGTTTCTAGCCTTATACTGTTGTGGCAACCAAAGTCAGCGCAGTCTGCTCTATCTAGCACGGTTTTCAAGATATAAGCATTTTTGTGTTTTGCAAAAAATAAAAAAATTAAAAATGTCCGCTATATTTGGCGAGACAAAAATATTTTGAAAATTGGCATGGCTACTCTGCAGAGATACCCAGCAGGTCCAAAATTTTGTTGAGTTCACTCCATATAGCACGGTTTTCGAGATATAAGCATTTTTGTGTTTTGCAAAAACTTTGAAAATTCAAAATGGCCACCATTTTTGGGGAGACAAAAATTTTTGTCAAGACCACTGCCGTGGTGTGTATCTCCCGCCGAGCATTAAAGCAGAAGAAATAGCTTTTCCGAGATATTCACAATTTTTCATTTTCGTGTGTGAAAGGTCTTCCAAAGGTAGGTGAATGAGTTATTTGAGAAAAATTGGCTATCTGCAATACTATTAAGAGATAATTCACATTTACTCATTTTGAGTAGGTGAATAATTATCTATGGGTCTGAAACTTCACCAAGTGAAAGCTCTCCCAAAAGTAGGTGAATGAGTTATTTGAGAAAAATTGGCTATCTGCAATACTTTTAGAGATAATTCGCATTTACTCATTTTGAGTAGGTGAGTAATTAGCTATGGGTCTGAAACTTCACCATGTGAAAGCTCTCCCACAAGTAGATGAATGAGTATTTGATAAAAATTGGGTATCCACAATACTTTCACAGATAATTAGCATTTACTCATTTTGAGTAGGTGAATAAATAGCTATGGGTCTGAAACTTCACAGAGTGAAAGCTCTCCCAAAAGTAGGTGAATGAGTTATTTGAGAAAAATTGGCTATCTGCAATACTTTTAGAGATAATTCGCATTTACTCATTTTGAGTAGGTGAGTAATTTGCTATGGGTCTGAAACTTCACCAAGTGAAAGCTCTCCCAAAAGTAGGTGAATGAGTTATTTGAGAAAAATTGGCTATCTGCAATACTTTTAGAGATAATTCGCATTTACTCATTTTGAGTAGACGAGTAATTAGCTATGGGTCTGAAACTTCACCAAGTGAAAGCTCTCCCAAAAGTAGGTGAATGATTAATTTGAGAAAAATTGGCTATCTGCAATACTTTTAGAGATAATTCGCATTTACTCATTTTGAGTAGGTGAGTAATTAGCTACGGGTCTGAAACTTCACCAAGTGAAAGCTCTCCCAAAAGTAGGTGAATGAGTTATTTGAGAAAAATTGGCTATCTGCAATACTTTTAGAGATAATTCGCATTTACTCATTTTGAGTAGGTGAGTAATTAGCTATGGGTCTGAAACTTCACCAAGTGAAAGCTCTCCCAAAAGTAGGTGAATGATTAATTTGAGAAAAACTGGCTATCTGCAATACTTTTAGAGATAATTCGCATTTACTCATTTTGAGTAGGTGAGTAATTAGCTATGGGTCTGAAACTTCACCAAGTGAAAGCTCTCCCAAAAGTAGGTGAATGAGTTATTTGAGAAAAATTGGCTATCTGCAATACTTTTAGAGATAATTCGCATTTACTCATTTTGAGTAGGTGAGTAATTAGCTATGGGTCTGAAACTTCACCAAGTGAAAGCTCTCCCAAAAGTAGGTGAATGATTAATTTGACAAAAATTGGCTATCTGCAATACTTTTAGAGATAATTCGCATTTACTCATTTTGAGTAGGTGAGTAATTAGCTATGGGTCTGAAACTTCACCAAGTGAAAGCTCTCCCAAAAGTAGGTGAATGAGTTATTTGAGAAAAATTGGCTATCTGCAATACTTTTAGAGATAATTCGCATTTACTCATTTTGAGTAGACGAGTAATTAGCTATGGGTCTGAAACTTCACCAAGTGAAAGCTCTCCCAAAAGTAGGTGAATGATTAATTTGAGAAAAATTGGCTATCTGCAATACTTTTAGAGATAATTCGCATTTACTCATTTTGAGTAGGTGAGTAATTAGCTATGGGTCTGAAACTTCACCAAGTGAAAGCTCTCCCAAAAGTAGGTGAATGAGTTATTTGAGAAAAATTGGCTATCTGCAATACTTTTAGAGATAATTAGCATTTACTCATTTTGAGTAGGTGAGTAATTAGCTATGGGTCTGAAACTTCACCAAGTGAAAGCTCTCCCAAAAGTAGGTGAATGATTAATTTGAAAAAAAACTGGCTATCTGCAATACTTTTAGAGATAATTCGCATTTACTCATTTTGAGTAGGTGAGTAATTAGCTATGGGTCTGAAACTTCACCAAGTGAAAGCTCTCCCAAAAGTAGGTGAATGAGTTATTTGAGAAAAATTGGCTATCTGCAATACTTTTAGAGATAATTAGCATTTACTCATTTTGAGTAGGTGAGTAATTAGCTATGGGTCTGAAACTTCACCAAGTGAAAGCTCTCCCAAAAGTAGGTGAATGAGTTATTTGAGAAAAATTGGCTATCTGCAATACTTTTAGAGATAATTCGCATTTACTCATTTTGAGTAGGTGAGTAATTAGCTATGGGTCTGAAACTTCACCATGTGAAAGCTCTCCCACAAGTAGATGAATGAGTTATTTGATAAAAATTGGGTATCCGCAATACTTTTACAGATAATTACCATTTACTCATTTTGAGTAGGTAAATAATTAGCTATGGGTCTGAAACTTCACCATGTGAAAGCTCTTCCAAAAGTAGGTGAATGAGTTATTTGAGAAAAATTGGCCATCTGCAATACTTTTAGAGGTAATTCGCATTTACTCTTTTTGAGTAGGTGAGCAATTAGCTATGGGTCTGAAACTTCACCAAGTGAAAGCTCTTTGGGATAGCTGCTCTGCAGAGATACCCTGAAGATAAAAAATTTCGTCGAAATCACTCTATGTAGCACGGTTTTCGAAATATTAGCATTTTCGTGTTTTGCAATTTTTGCGCAAAAATTCGAAAATTCAAAATGGCCGCCATTTTTGGCAAGATAAAATTTTTTTGAAAATTGGCATGGCTACTCTGCAGAGATACCCAGTGGGTCAAAAATTTCGTCGAAATCGCTCTATCTAGCACGGTTTTCGAGATATAAGCATTTTTGTGTTTTGCAATTTTGCGAAAAATTCGAAAATTCAAAATGGCCGCCATTTTTTGCGAGAAATTTTTTGTTTGAAAATTGGCATGGCTACTCTGCAGAGATACCCTGCGGGTCAAAAATTTCGTCGAAATCGCTCTATCTAGCAGGGTTTTTGAGATATAAGCATTTTTATGTTTTGCAATTTTTGCGAAAAATTCGAAAATTCAAAATGGCCGCCATTTTTGGCGAGACAAAATTTTTTTGAAAATTGGCATGGCTACTCTGCAGATATACCCTGTGGGTCAAAAATTTCGTCGAAATCGCTCTATCTAGCAGGGTTTTCGAGATATAAGCATTTTT
Organism: Sabellastarte sp. h YS-2021; assembly: GCA_964017235.1. Lineage (NCBI taxonomy): Eukaryota > Metazoa > Annelida > Polychaeta > Sabellida > Sabellidae > Sabellastarte > Sabellastarte sp. h YS-2021. The sequence goes on along the minus strand of OZ024932.1, from coordinate 11,435,600 downwards.
ATGTTTTGCAATTTTTGCGAAAAATTCGAAAATTCAAAATGGCCGCCATTTTTGGCGAGACAAAAATTTTTTCAAAATTGGGATAACTACTCTGCAGAGATACCCTGCGATTCAAAAATTTTGTCGAAATCGCTCTATCTAGCACGGTTTTCGAGATATAAGCATTTTTGTGTTTTGCAATTTTTGCGAAAATTTCGAAAATTCAAAATGGCCGCCATTTTTGGCCAGACAAAATTTTTTTGAAAATTGGGAAAAGTACTCCGCAGAGAAATCCTGCGGGTCAAAAATTTTGTCGAAATTGCTCTATCTAGCACGGTTTTTGAGATATAAGCATTTTTGTGTTTTGCAATTTTTGCGAAAATTTCGAAAATTCAAAATGGCCGCCATTTTGGGCGAGACAAAAATTTTTTGAAAATTGGGAAAACTACTTCGCAGAGATACCCTGTGGGTCAAAAATTTCGTCGAAATCGCTCTATCTAGCACGGTTTTCGAGATATAAGCATTTTTGTGTTTTCCTTATTTGGAAAATTCGTAATGATTAATTAATCATTAATTACTCGGCCATTTCTTGACCAATCAATGCCAAAATCTAATGATTTCCAAATTTTAATAGAATGAATGCATTTGCCAAGTTTCAGGTGAATTGATAAAATTCCTTTCAAGTTATCATCCGGACAAGCTTCCCCATCGAAAAAAGACATTTTTGGTCATGTGACCTCTCTGATTGGTTGAAATGTCACTGCAGCATATTCAACAAAATTCCCCAAGGCTACTGCCTAAACCTGCCAAATTTGAAAAGAATCCGCCTAACGGTTACAGAGTTATAAGGAAAACAAAATGCGGAGCCGGCGGAGCCGGCGGAGCCGGCGGAGCCGCCGGAGCCGCCGGAGCCGGCGGAGCCGGCGGAGCCAGAAGCTCTCCCATACACAAACAAGCGTCCCTTGCGGGACGCTTAATTACACCAATTTCAAAAGGAACCTAGCTATGATGGTGGTCTATCTCCCTGTCAAGTTTGAATTTTATTGGACAAACCGTTTTCGAGTTAGAGTCCGGAAACGAAAATGTGGACGGACAGACGGATGGACAGACAAACAGACTAAAAAGGGACAAACGAACAGACGGAATTACACCAATTTCGAAAGGAACCTAGCTATGATGGTGATCTATGTCCCTGTCAAGTTTGAATTCGATTGGACAAACCGTTTTCGAGTTATATTCCGGAAATGAAAATGTGACCGGACAGACGGATGGACAAACGGACAAAAACTGACAGAATTATACCTATTAATTTCGAAAGGAACCTAGCTATGATGGTGATCTATCTCCGTTTCAAGTTTGAATTCAATTGTACAAACAGTTTTCGAGTTAGAGTCCGGAAACGAAAAATGTGGACAGACAGATGGACAGACAGACGGGTACATCAATCTAATAGGCAGGTTGGTTACACGCAACCCGCCTAAAAATCATGTGTGTGTGAAGTCATGCACTAAGATATGACAACACTGAACTGAATAAGGCTTACCAATCAAAATACATTTAATTAATAGTTACTATGCAAGTTAGCTACAAGGTTAAAATAACTGTAACTGAATAAATTTAACATGATGTGTCACGGTTATATTATAACAAGCATAAAATGATGCGTGCACAATTAAACCTTGGAATTTGTTGCAAAAGAAATCATCGATATGATGTTGGACGAACTTCATGGCACCATCGATGTAATGATAAATAAATATTATACTAATAAGAAATGCAATTTAGCATGTATATGTACTTACATATAACAGATCATGGTCAGAAATCGAGCTTAAATCAACACCCTTTGTATTATGAAACAAACAACAATAAAATAGAGGGAGAAACCTCTGTTAATTGACCTTCTATTACCCAAATTTCCAACTCAGTATACACGCTCCTACTCTTGTAAAAAGCTTGTATGTTTTAACAGTTTTATACTCATGTATCTCTCCATTGTACCAACTCCGTATCACTCACTCAGGATGTTTGGTTGATAGAGGTACAATTGTATATAATGTTATACATGATATGAATGTAATACTTGCATTCTCTTCAAAACAAACCATTCAACATTTTGTAATTCTGAATGTGTAATATTCACCCTTGGACCAAGTCAGATTGTAGTATTTTCCAGGACAATCAGACATTCTATGATTAAATTCTCCAGTACCACTATACTTAACCAGGAGTCAGTTTCCGGGTTAAATTTCAATTGAAAAATAAAATCAGAGCTACCTCTTTGGAAAAAATTCTACTTTATACAGTATTATTTAAAAGGGTCAGACTACACAGCATATATGTAGTACTTTTTATTTCCTATAGATCTTATCATGTTAAAAATTATTTATCAGCAACTGTTTGGTACTTTTACTGACCAGAGAAATCAATTTTGCACAATATTATTAAGCTTTAATGACCTTTTATAGTTGATGAAAAAGGACAATTGTGTTTCAAATACTCCTTTTCAAAATACTAAATGATCAAAAATTCACATTACAAAGAATATTAATACAATATTTTACTCCTAATTTTCCTAAAACGCACAAATATATTTTAACCTGAGCTAAAACAAGAAAAGCCTATTATCTAATCTTTAATTATCAAAATATTTGAGTTTATGAACAGAGTTGTAAACTTTAACATTTACTTATTTCCTGTTGTTTAGAAATATACTGCCTCCTGTTGTTTGGAAATATCTGCCGATATTATGGACCTTCAATTATCTGTCTCAGGTTGTAGGATGGATTAGGTTATAAATTATGTAATTATGAAGTAGCAAAAGCAGATAACTATTGGTATTATAAAGATTAAAAATTATAAATATGTAATGTATTACAATACCTTGTTGTAAGTAAATTGCAAATATCCAATAACATTACATATCCAAGAACACTCTCAGAGAAACTGAAGAGGAAACCTGTGTTTTGTCAAAATGTATCCAATGCAACAACGAGCTCCTCTAAGATATTTTTTTTCCTCAGAAACAAAGCTAAAAAGCCTGAACTTTTGTTCCACATCACATGTACATGTGTAACACATATAGAAAGAAATGAAGTCATGTAATTCATTCTCCTGTACATATACAGACCAGAAATGATAACTATCTACTTCCAGATATTTTCACATTAACAACTTCCATTAAGGAGTAGAAAAGGTTAAAATAAAACCCTAAAAGCACAAACACTCTTATTAAGATAAAAGTGTGTTGATTTTGAAGTTGTCAAGACAATTTGGACACATTTACTTGACACTATGCTTCTTGCCCTCAGAGCAATCAGCATTTGATTTTTCACAAATATTTGGAGCTATCAAAAGAGGAGGTGATAAGTGGTAATTTTAATATCAACTGTGGGTATTGTTGTATTTTTTTAGCTTACAAACTAAGTAAATCAAGTTAAGGTTAACCTTAATATTTGAAACTCGGAATTCTTATTGTTTAAAAGACAACATTACACTAAGGCAAATATCAATGAAAATATTTGCTCATTTCTGAAATTATTTCGTGTAAAATAAATAATTATAAACTTGCAATATAATGTATCAACTTAGTCAAATAAACACAAATGTTGAATGTGACCTATTTAAGACTCAGGTGATATTAAAACACATTTAAGATATTTTCCTCTTCAATAGATATCCATTCAATAACCCTCCCTACTGATTTTATCAATTGCAAAGGTTTTGCCCTCACAAGGCTAAAACTTTGAAGGGAATTCCCCAGTGGGTTCCTATCAAATGTTCTCTGTAATTTTAATGACTACAACAAGGCATTTGATAATTGGTGCTTTTATGAATAAATGTAAGTATGTTTAGAAACCAAGAAGAAAACTACCATTTAATTTCTTTTTAAATGGCAATTTCAGAAAAGCAGAAATTCATGGGATAAAACAAGCATACACTGATCATATCTACAAAGGAGGGTAATAAATATAATGGTAGGAAATTGACTCTTAACATATACATGTTTATGTCACATTTAATTGTTACAGAAACTAACTTATATGAAGAAGGGGGGATATTTTTGTTCGAAAACTAGAATGAGATACAATTGGTCACTTTAAACTGATAATCTCTCAAACAAGGAAAATTTTGAAAATTAAATGTTATACAAAGTCTACTTGATCATATCAAAGCCAGTAGCTTGCCACAGATTTTTGTTTCTTTGTCATCAGGAAAAACTTTTAGTTCACATAATGTACACCCATATGTACTAGATTTTACATCAATATCCTGAGAAGATCCAGCATCTGTCTGGTGACCTGACATATAGGAGTGCTTTATGAGTACAAATCCTTTGCGTGCATATTTCGAAAACGTTAATCTTACAAATTTAAGCCTCATGCAAGGCTATGCAATCAGTACAATGAACTCTGATTAATCTGTCAAACATTACTAAGAGTTCCAATTAAAGATGTAATGCTAACTCCAATACCTGTAGAAATTAGTTAAGTATCACAATAAAATACAATGCAGTAAAAAAAATTATAATGTCAAAATCTGTCAAAGATTTTCAAAGCACCACTGATATAAAGGCATAGATAGAGAAGTTTATAGGCTTCATCAAATACAAATATCTGAAGGTTACAAATCACCATTAATCAACTTAATAATCAATTAAAAATCAACTCACCAGAGCAGGTCATTTTATCCAAATATTCTGATCTTCAGTTATCTTGTACTGATGGCATCAATAGCAAAACTTGAAAAGCTTCAACTGTCAAAAACAAAACCAAAAAACGTTTAAGTTCCATGGTTAGAACCACAAACTTATCATAGTTTTGATTGATTGAAACACAGTTTTAATTCAAACCATATAAAAGTTAAATCTCATTCATACTTCGAAAATATATATGACAAGGAGCTTACACTTTTCGCAAAACTTCCATGATACAGTTACATTAGCACTGATACTAGTTTGTACATGACTTATAAACATTAATTTCTCTCAACAGACTCTTCTGTAATCTGAAATGCTAACAGAATATAATTACCATATTTTAACCAATTAGGGCACATGTTTTTGAAATGGCTGGCTTCAATAATGTCAACTCCCACTTTATGAAATGAGAATGAAAATATAATTCAGTCATTTAGCTGATAATCACCTTCTCTGTTTTAAAAAGAACAGTAGACTCTGTACAACTAGAACTTCCATTACCTACTGGATTTGGTTCTACTTCTATTTATGCTTGAAAAAGGACTACACTCTCAGACTTCCAAGATTGCCATAAAACATTGTTCCATTAATACCTAAATCTTAGTTATTATAGTTCTACTTATAAAGTCTACTGCTTATTATTCTTTACTGCTTATTAAGGAAATACATCTCCAAAATTGACTTATAAACACAGTGACTATATGAATAGATCCTAGTGTATAACAATGAAGGTTACGGTATATTTAAAGTTTCAGTCAAAAAAAGAGGGCAAACTATTGTCCTTATTATTGCCACTTATACGGTTGAGCTCACTTTCAATTATTGCTAAGCACTCGTCAAAGGTTCCTATAGTGTGCTTCAACTAAGTAAACATCGACATTTTTAGCCAAAATCAGTTTGGTTCTTTTTTTCAGAGTGGGTGAGAGTGGTCTATACCCTGAACACTTCAGGATTTAAATCCACAGGCAGGCCTTTTATTTTTGTAGGTTATATACTCACAAACGTAAAGATGTTTGACTTTACATTTGAAGGATTATGTATTAAGATTTAGCGTATCTACTTGTTAATATCAAATTGTTACAACTACATGGCAATGAGGTACAGACAATATGAAAACATGAACAGAATAAGTGTGGACAAAAGCAACTGAATTAATATTATTATGAAAAATCCTGATTATGGTGATGATTTTTCTCTGATTTATTTACACAATATAAGACCTCAGAAAGGACCATCAGGATTCAGAGCTTTAGGGCATATCTGCATGTGGTTTTTAAGAGTAGTGGGCCAGAAATCTTTCAAACATCTGATTCCCTTATTCTACTGTCAAGACTGAACATTCTGACAGCTCCGGTTGCCCTTATTGTACTCTCAGGAGTGGCATCTTGTCACTTGTCAACTTAACTTTAAGTTAAGTTTTCTGTGGCATCAAAATACATGTAGAAACAACATCTTTTCACAATGATGTCGCTTATGGATATGTATATGCTCGAAAACAGTTAATTGCTACTTATAACCTTTCCCTGAAGGTAGAGTGACACCAAGACATAGAATGATTTACTACAAGAAGATTTATATGTGAAAATTACCAATTAACATTCCCAAAAAACTATGCCTTCACTATTTTAGTACCTGGTTTGTACAATCACCACAGAAATTATCTACCTGGTTAAACCTTTTGTGTTTCTTTCTTATTTACATAGTTAACAAATACCCCTGAATCAACTGAGGTGGTAGTTTTCTAATTCTCAAATTTAGTCCAAATTTATACATTGTTAGCTCCACGTAGAGGTATTGTTTCCATGGCCGTTTGTCTGTTTGTCCATTTCTATATTTGTCTGCTTGGACCTTCCTTAAAAAAATCAGAGGATGTGTCTTGGTCCAACCTAGATCCTATTACATTTAGAGAATGATCTGGTTCACCGTCTGGATAAAAAATATCCAGATTTTCCCATTTACTTTTTAGTATGTGCCTCGTTTTTAAACAAGTGTCTGCACATTGAAGAAGGTACATTTTCTTTTATTGATGTACACATGATCAGGGAAGTATATCTCTTGTGGGTACTGTAACTTTTCCAATTCACTCATTAGTGAGGGAAATTTTGAATTCTTGAAAGTTTGTTTGTCTGTTTGCTGTTTGTCTGTTAGCTGAAGTGTCACTAGTTATCATGTGCCTTGGTGAAGGTATGCACTCCTCTGGGTGCTCTAGCTACTGCTATAGTCATCTTTCTGAAACCTTGAAAATTGGTAGAATCAATTTCTCAACTTACATGTTCTAATTTATAAATTCTCCATGACACTGGGATAAGCCTAGTTTTATTAACACTTCTTTCTTTGTTCTAGGTTTTAAAAGAATCCACAACAACAAAAGACAAGTGAGTTAATCTTCCCATCAACCTTCTCAAACTTATTTCTCAAAATGGATGGAACAATTTGGTTTGCAAATCTCAAACTAATGAACACCTCACACTGAGATGAGTGTTTTATAGAAGGAAACTGACAAGACAAGATTATAAATATGGTGATAATCATGTGTAAATATCATCCTTTCTGTTACTTCCTTGGAGCTCAAACATAAACTAGTTTTGCACCAACAAAATTAGTCTTTATGTGCAGACTATCATTGTTTTTTAAAATTACCAATAATTTGAATGAGATATCTTTCTTAAATGACAAATCCAGTGAAATTTCTAAAAATAGTGAAGATGTTTCATTCCATCATTAAATCACCAAAAAATAACGGATTTGCATATATCTCATTTATTTTCCAAAGCACAATGTCTATCACCTAAATATCAGGAACTTAAGACTGGATCATACATTGATTAAACTTGCAGTCTGAATAATGTGCTCTTACATATACTAATATTGAATAGTATGTAAGAGTGTGTTATGATTACAAATCCTTTGTAACATGCTTGAACAGGTTTTTGGGTCAAATAAGAGCCTTAGGCAAGGCTAGATACACAGTATAACTGTTTTCACTGACATTAAATATTTAACCCCTTTCATTCCTCAATTTTCAGCATAAAGGATATTCTAATTCTAATTCTATTAGCACTTTTATAGCGCTTAATCTCCGTCAAAAGACAGACTCTAAGGCGCATCACACAAAAACATTGTTCAATATTCAAAAACCAGAGACATTGCAGGGGTCAGCACCGCGGAGAAAGCAGAAAGGAGATTGGAAATTTAGGGTGGGTATGCTTTTCCAAAGAGGTATGACTTCAACTTTGACCTGAAAGAGGCAAGTGAGTTTGCAGAGCGGACCTCATCAGGAAGGTCATTCCAAATCATAGGTGCGTCATACGCAAAACTGAGTCCAAAATGTTTTCGAGACTTGAAAATTGAACCAAAGTGGGGAACCTCAAGAAATATGCCATCAGATTGACTTCGACGAGTGTTATATGCACTATGTCTGGGAATGAGGAAGGGTTCAAAGTATTTGGGGTTACCACTGTGTAGGAACTTATATACCAGCATGGCAGTCTTAAAGATAGTACGGTACTTAATTGGCAACCAATGTAGTGCTTTTCTAACTGGAGTGATGTGTGAGTACTTGGTGGTGTTGGCAACAATTCTGGCAAGGCTATTCTGAACACATTGAAGTTTGCGCAGATCTAGAGCTGAGAGACCTCTGAACAGAGAGTTACAGTAATCTAGTCGACTTCCGACCAGAGCATTGGCAGCCATAAGAGTAGCTTCATGTGTCAGATGTCCTCGGAGTCGCTTAAGATCCCGGACATGAGCAAAACAAGCCTTGCAGACCTTCCTAACATGGCAAGAGAATGAGAAATCAGAATCAAACCAGACACCAAGGTTCCTAACTGCATCTGTTGGTGATATGAGATTACCAAGTATGTTGACCGGGAAGGACTGATTAAGTTTTTCGCGCTGAGACTTTGAGCCAAACACAATGAATTCGGTCTTATCTGTTATAGCTTGAGCTTATTTGTAGAGAGCCATCTCTTTACGTCTTCAAGGCAGTGTGACAGCTTATCAAGGGCAGAGGCAACATTTTTATGTGTGAGGTGTACATACAATTGTGTGTCATCAGCGTAGAACTGGAAACTAATACCAGGATGATTCTGTATGACTTTACTCAGTGGAGTAGTATAGAGTGAAAAAAGGATTGGCCCCAGGACAGAGCCTTGAGGCACACCATACAATAACTTTTTGGCATCAGATAAAATTGACCCAATCTTAATGCACTGAACACGGTCTGAGAGATAAGACTTAAACCAATCGAGGACAACCCCGCTCACACCAAACCAGGAGCTAAGAGAATTAAGTAGCGTATCATGATCAATAGTATCAAACGCTCCTGATTGATCCAAGAGAATGACAGCAGTAGCCTCACCTTTAGCAAAAGCCAAATGAACATCATTCTTAATTGAAAGCAATGCAGATTCAGTTGAGTGACCTAGTTTGTAGGCAGATTGCCTGACATTCTCAAGTCCGTTCAAACTAACATGGTCATTCAACTGAGAAGCAACAACACGTTCAACCAGTTTGGATATGAAGCCCAACCCAGAAACAGGTCTGTAGTTTTTTAAGTCATTGGGTGGTAGTGATGACTTTTTAATCAATGGGGTTACAATAGCCTTCTTGAACTCATCAGGTACAACACCTTCTGACAACGAGCAGTTAACAAGCCTGGTGATAGAGGGCAGTAAAATATCAATACATTCCTTAACAAGAAATGTAGGCCATGGGTCTAACAAACAAGATTTAGTGGGTGACTTCATGATAATTTTTCTAATTTCCTCTTGAGAAACTTGTTTAAAGCAGCTGAAATTGGGTACATCAGGTGGAGGAGGCAGAGTGAATGAGTCACTAGAGGAAAATGAGTTTCTGATTTTATCTATTTTGTCACTGAAGAAAGTGACAAACCGGTCAGCAAGACCTTTCTTAGATTCATGAGAAGGGAGTACTGCTTCAGAACTAGAGTGCAGTGCGGAACGCAAGACCTGCCATAGCTTCTTGGAGTCATTGGTATTTTCTCTGACCAGGTTTCTGAAGTAATTTGCCTTATCTTTGTTGACCAGTGAATTGCAGCGACCAATCTGTCTTCGAAGTCTAGCTCGATTATAGGCAGATTTATCTTTACGCCAGATTCGTTCCAGCTGTCGCCTGATGGTTTTTGCCAGCCTGTAGGTGTCAGATAGCCAACCAGTAGCTTGCTTAGTAAAAGTGCGAGTAACCAATGGTGCATGCTTGTCGAGCAATTTGCTCAAATCATCTAAGTATTGTTCACACAAACCACTGACTGTATCACCAGGGCATTTTACGAATGCGCTATTTCCCAAATCCTTACGGAAACTGTCCATGTCAATTTTATGATACCTCCTGAAGGTGACAACTTTTGCCTTATGTGAAGGAGGATTAACTGAGTCAAGCTGAGCAAGGACAAGAGCATGATCAGAAATAAATTCAGCAACTCGTACATTAGAGATGGCACTGGCATCAGTAGGAGTGAGAACAAGGTCTAGGATATGACCATGTAGATGGGTAGCCGTTTGAACATTTTGTGTTATATTGCATGATTCTAAACAGTTCTGGAATTTGATACTATCATTTGAAGAAGTATCCACATGAATATTGAAATCCCCACAAATTAGGAAAGAGGGAGAAACAGAGGATAAATATTCCAAAAGATTGAGAAATTGGTCCAGGAAACTTTCAGAGCATGAGCCAGGTGGACGATAAACACAAGTCAACACAAGCTGTTGAGCCGCCGACCCAATTGCAATGCTAACATTTTCAAAGGAACTGAAAGTAGGTGTATCCACAATATATCACACAAGAGGGAAATGGGGTGGGGATTGAAGGCTTTGAAGGATTTACCTGTATAACCTTCACAATGTGTGACTACTGAGAAAAAGACTTAAAGATAAATTTGTGTCACAAGTATATGGTTGTTTCCATATGACCGACCAAACCAACGACTGATTCACAGATGACTAATGCCAACTGTGTCTTTCTTTACTCATTGTACCAGGAGTGCTTCCAGCTCTTGGTCAATTTCTGATGCCAACTATAGTTCTCTTCCCACTCTAAGAAAAAGACGTGTCACATCAATGATCAGCAAAGTAAATAATAGCAAATATAAACATTTGTTATAATAAAATGTTTGTCTTTTCATACTGAGTATATAAATAAAAGTATCACTACAATTGGTTTGGTGATACAAAAGTTATTGTTTTAAGCAAATGCATGTAATTTTAAATAAATTATCCAGTGAAATATTTATTGATTTGATCTTTGACATTAGCATAGGTACTTTGAACACTACAAATGTGGTCCCCTGTGGCCTAGTGGTCACCAAGTTTGGCATCTAATCACAGGCTGCCACCTCTGTTTATGCTTCCACTGTCACAGGTTGCAATGCTTTGGCTGTTGAACAAGATATAAAACCCCAACTGTGACCTTTGACCAATGGAAAAGTGGAGGATTTTGTTGTTCAGGATCTGCCTTTAATATCTGCTGTGTGGAAACCCTAGCATCAGTGCTCAGGCATTGCAAGTCTGTCTGGTTGAAATACTTGCTTTCTGAAGTCTAAAGGGTGACCAGCTTAAGAGAAAGAAGGCACTCAAGACTGTGTGTAAAGGCAGGCAATTAACATAATCGACACTTGAGTAAAAAGCCTGTCTTTATTCAGAACAGCTTAGTGTCAATTGGTGATTTGCACTGCCGGTCAATTGGTCACAGTTTGGAGAACCTGACTGAAGCCCATCCAACAAAACCTTGACTTCTAGTTATAACTCAGTCCTTTACTGCTCTTTAGTTTATTTTTACAGCAACCAAGAAAGTTTATAGAATTTCGGTCTCAGATTGTAGTGAAATTTGAGGGACACAGAAATGAGTTACACAGAGTCTACTGTATATTTCTTTATCATGGATTTACTTGTTGGAACTCTTACACAAAAACCATCAATGATTACTCAAGTAGAAATCTTTTAACTAGACTTATCTTATAAGTAAAGATAAATACTAGAGATTTTTTTCCAATAAACTTATCGGTATCATACATCACTGCATTCATGATATTTTAAAGCATTTTTAAGGACCCTTATTCACTAAAGATTAAGGATTTCCTAAATTTCTTGGTATGTCTTTAGTTTTGGTATTCAATAATCTCCACTGAACAAAAGAACCTTTAGAATTATTTCCTTAAATGTAACAGAAACCCTAAACCTTGAGAAAATTCTTAAATTTTGATAAAATTGTTAATTTGATATTCACTTGGTGTGAAATCCTTCTTCTTCACCTTTCTAGGATAATGTGGACCGACCTGAACAATATAGGGGCACTTTACAGGTATGACTTTGATGTTAAGAATAGTGGTTATTGTCAAACAAAATAACTGAAAACACTATTTAACATTTGACTTAACTGTTAACCAAAAATTTCAAAATTACCATAAAAATAAAAAGTTGGTATTTTTCAAACCCTTTTTAGTTTTACCATGTCAACTGACATTGTTCCTTGAACAGCAATACCCTCAATTTGCCAAGATTAAAAGGAACACAAAGGACAATAACAGAAACTAAACACAAAAAATCTTAAAATAGTTCATGATGTTGCACATTATTTTATACTTTGGGCTACAAACTGACTGTAAATAAGCACAGGTTCTAGCAACTGATGAAGTAAAACTAAATCATCAATTTCTTGCTGCTAGAGTTAATCCATTGTTCATGTTACAGTAGCTACTCATGCGTTATCCTTGTTATTTGTATACATGGGTTGTAGCTTAATGCATATTCAAGGAGAAATGACATATTGACATATTCCCAATACACATCAGAAATGCCTGGATTCTTCTTCAATTATCACAGGAAGCCATGGTCACTGAACTTTTAAAGCATTAATGCTCACCAACAGACTGGCCAGAGAGATTAATGGCTTAACAACATGCAAAGATGTACTAATGAATTGGTCATATACCGCCATTGTTTGGAGCAAATATAGGGAAAATTAGTCTTACATAAGGCTCAAATTTGCATGATGTATTTTTCAAACATGCACAGATATTCGGTATTCATAAGGCATTCATACATATCAGAAGATATAAGCTTCCCTCTTTTAGCTGTATGCTAATGTAAAAGTCAGTACATGTATGAGTACATTATATAAACTGAAACTTCATAATCTGAACTAAACATTTTCCCTAACTCCAAAGAAACTTGAGCCTTCAGCAAGGATAAGGGAAAATGTGTGGCCTAATGCCCCTGTTCCACCACACGACTAAGACTCCCGATTAAGGTATTTTTGGAATCATTTTCCTCAAAATGTAGAGTCCTGGACAGTCGGCTTGAGGTCAATATAAATTTTAAACATGTTTGATATTTTCCACGATTGTAACCGACCCACTTTCACCCCTACCCACAAATTTCAGTCTCATACTTCCTGAGGCTTCCTCAGACCCCAAAATACACAATCCTATGTTGTCCGAGACGTCCTGCGACTATTAATCCCAAGTTATTAGTCCCAGGAGGCCTGAGAAAGCCTCCGACCAGTCTGGGGCCCAATCTGTATATCCCCGACAGGATCGGGGTTGAAACCGATCACAAACGTGGCTTAATCGCTTAATAGTTGGGGAATGATCGTGACTTGTCTGAGCAGGTCTGAGGCTTCCTGGGTACGATCTGGGTTTTATCCCAGACCTGGATCAGGATTCCATTTTCCCACCCATTTTTATGTTGTTTTCATTGACTCTCAAGGATTAAGGTTCTCAGGACAAATCAGGGCTTAATCCTTTGGTGGAACAGGTGCATAAGATTCTGACAAAGTGAAGGGATTGGACTCAGTGTTTGAGATAGAGGTCAGCCATCAGATGATACAGGGCCTTATCAAAGAATCAACTATTTTAAACTGGATGTTATGATTTACAAAAAAGCCGACACCCCCACCAAGACCATGAGCACGAGGTCTGTGACACAATTTATATCCTGGTGGTGTTCTTGAGTATATGTGTTTCTGTAATGACAAGTTGGTCCAATGACCGAGAAGACACAATGTCACCAATAGTGGGACCTTTATTTCTGACAGATCGACAATTGATCACACCAAAGAAGACAGGACCAGGATTTAGTGAAATGTCTCCACATAATAAAAGTAAAACAGAGATGCCTCTGAACTTGGGTTGTAGTAGGAAAATTTTTCACATTACGACAACGGCTTGCCTGCCTGAAAGAACGAGGGAGCAGTAGACTAGAGCCTTGAGCAGTCTTCGCGACATAGAGCTCTGTACCTTTGTGTGATACGTTTACGGAGAAAAGGCCCGCCAAAGTCAGACAATATAAAGAGTACATTTCTGTGCAAGGACAGTGTACATACTCTGGCAGCCTTAAAGAAAAAGGACCATGGGGAGTCTTACCAGTTTAGGCCTTAAAAGCTCAGTCCTCACTATGTCTGATTAGCAATGTTAAAAGAAAAATAAATAAATCATGGAATCATAAACGAAACGATGAAAATGGCCTCAGAATGCTAGACAGCAAAGAAAATGCTATCAATGTTTCCATGTGTAGTTAAATTGACTTAACAGGTTTTTTCTGTTAACAAGGTGTGACTCAAGATGTAATGCTGAAACCAGTTAGCATTAATATTTCAAAAACACACCATATTTATCCATCTATAAACTTACCACCTTTGAGGTTAAAAATAAGATACTAGTATTTGTAAGGTAAGAGGTGGGACTTGAATTGCCTTTGATACATCCTTATAAAAACATTCCAGGGCTGAATTAACTCTTACAGCAATTATATAAAGTGCACTGTAAAGTCTTTCATACAGATGTCATGACTGTTGAAGGGCCTTAATTTAAACACCTACCCATAGGGGCTATTATTAACAGTTCTGAAGTTAAAAGTGTCAATGTATGAAAAGTATGCACTCACAAACCATGACCTTCTTTTTGATATCCAAATTTCAGAATATTTTTCTCTTCATCATGGGAAAAATCATGGGAATCACCTCAATATTAAACATGTTTGAAAAGTCATTGAGGGTGAGCATTTCCATACTGTTTTTTCACAGGTGATCTTATCAGTTGGAAGTCACTAATGATTTATCTTTGTATTGCAAAGACTTACATTTGTGTTGCTATGACTAATTATACACAGAGTCACATTAGTCCACTGATCATTGCACAGCAGTTATCGGGACTTCGTGCTTCAACTTATCTTTATGAATTGTAACTGTCTTAATCATTTTTGTCATTAGACTTGTAACCTTTCATTCAGGACAAAATCATATGTTCTGCCAGTTTACCTGACTAGCTGCAGCAGACTCAAAGCATGACTCGTCCCCACTCAATCACTGAAATGACGCAGCACTGGGCATAGTTACTACCTTGATGGGTGACCGTCTGAGCTCTGGGTCAGGAAAGGGTGGATACACATACCCTGTTCAGACTACAATCCGGGCTGACAAGGATTGAGGGCTGAAGCAGATTGAAGCAGATTCATCTCAGTCCGAGTTGAGTGTCCACACTACAGAGTTTAATCTGGATTGAAAAGTTTCCAAAGTCTGAGTATGGTAAATACTTTTGAATCAGACAGCTTTGTTAGACAGCAGGCCAACTGCAATCTTGTCTAACTGGTTCTGTTTACTCATATATCCCACCTACACTCACCAATATTCATACAGTTTATGCTAAATTGCAATTATTGTAAAATTATTCAACACAAACACTTCAGGTGGCCTTTGTTTCAGCTAGTCCCTACTACTAACAAAAGGACTAAAGCACATATATTGACACAATAGCATTAGGTAAAACAATTTCTCCTCAGCAGTAAGTCAATTTATTACAGTATCAACACACTCAACCCTTGTCAACCCGGACTGAGAGGGTTCACACTACAAAGGGGATTGAACCAATCTGCTTCAATCCACCTCTTGAGTGGGTTTGAGATTTACCATTGTCAACCTGGATTGTGAGCGTTCACACCAAATCGCAATCTGCTTCAATCTGTGTCAACTCAGGTTTAATCACTAGTCTGAATGCCCAGTTAGTGATTCAAATGATCATTGAAGTGGCAGTCCATCAATATGTAACCAAAACAGATTATTAGACACAATGTTAAATAAGTCAATCATTATACAGCCTCCCAGGACAATTCACACATATGTTACTGGGGTATTGTGGACGACACCGTCACAGGACTGGCAGAATTAAAACATACAGAATACTGTATCAACAGATACTTAAACATTTCTAAAAGCCTTACAATGTCTTTTAACTTTCAACTGATCAGTAATTTCTGTAAATTATATACCTGGTAAGACTGTGATGTACAAAGATCAACCCCACGTCAAACAAAGGGTCACCCAAGCATAGCCACAAGCAAAACATCAACAAGTAAGGACATTTCCCGAAAACCGATTACCAATAGATTGGAAATTGTCGACACAAATTTAACTGTTCCACTATTATTTTTGTTGGGCTATTTTATACATGATGGGTTGGGCCGTTAGCCAAAAACAGATTTTATCCAACTTTTTATTAGTTTTATTTAGTCTATATACTTTTTAATTTATTCTAAAATATCTTTCATCACCCAGTATCTTAAACTCCCAGCATATTCAGAAAATAAAAGTTATATCGTACCTGTATTTGTATCTATATTATAAAAAGAAACATATTTGACAATTCAAAAAAATATGTACATATGATTTTCAATAATAGACAAGGTTTAAGGTCATTACATTTTGATTCAAAACTATATTTTGACTATTGCAGTGAAAATGCTGAAGGACTGAAAAGTTCTTGCTATAAGCTTTCTTGAAATTTTTTTAACCATTTTCCTATCTAATCTATTATCATATATAGATCACTTTAAGAAAATATACAATGGAAATAGATCAGAATATTATTACTTGCATTCAGAGTTTTCTATACAATTTTAAGGTTGACATCACCTCAATGTGTTTGACTACATGGTCAACAGATCTGGTTACAAACAGAATTTGTATGGGAATGAGCCTACGCCTCCAAGTGTCTTTGTATTCACAATGAACTGACAAGATGTTGAGGACACTACAGTCACAATGACAGACATCTATAGTGACCATGGCAGCTCTTCAGACTTTTGTGCAACATTCAACAAATTTGTCAGCTGCAAATGTATGATGGTATCGAATTTTGAAGATGTACCCTATCTGTTATAAGTAACTTTATTTGTACAACTTTTGATATTCAGTAACAGCATGATAGATGTATAAAGATCAAGGTTGGTGTTTCACATCCTGTTCAACAGCCAGGGTCATATTGGAACAGGTCCTCAGCACTGTCACTAAATGTGCGAGTCGAACCCACACAGAGGTGACAGCCTGTGATTAGATGCCAAAGCTGCTAAACCACTAGGTCACTGAGATATGTCTATAAAATGTACAACTTAATATAAAGACTCATGCTTCCTACTTTGATACACTGTTGAAATGACTCAAGTCAAATCTCAACGGCCTGAAACAATACTTCTACAGGAATAATAGATGACAGGTAAACATCAATAAACAGGTTCCCTAAAGTTGAAGTATATTAAAGAGCATTTAAAATTCCTTCTGTGAAATGTGATGCCACAGTTATGACACTAGAAGTGCCTCAAATATTAAGGTACATCGAAATATGTTATTTTTGTGATTAGTTAGAGTTTCTATGAAATGTTAATGTCACACCGATGATACGGAAGATCTTTTTCAGCCAGTTTGATTCACTAATTCTTTTAGATAATTTCGCTAACCAAAACTTAAATTTCATGTTTTCCCTTATAGAAACTTTCCCTTTTAAGAGATAATTCAATATAAAACAGTTATATTTAAACACAGGTTTGATAATAAATGTTTGTTATACCGTCTGATAAAATAAAATGATATGTTTAAAGGACCATTTTAATTAAGGAAAGGAAATTAAGAAGACAGTGCCCGGTAAATACTCTTGTGTTTGTTATAAGAAAGATGATACTTGTAAACATTTCTTCTTCATGAATAAAGGTTGAGGATGTGTTATTGAAAATTCTAGATCAGCAAACATCTTTCATTTAGATACATGTACATTATACATTAAATTATTAAAGTTATCGGAAGGAGTATGACACTAAGGAACGTTTTAACTTTCAGAGTGTTTTTTGTATGTGTACACCTCACCAACCAATGTACAGGTTGAAGTTCAATGGGACTGATACGTTTGTCGAGCCTAAGTTTCCACCAATTTCTCTTTCCATTCAAGGGGATTCTTGTATCAGGTGATATTTCCTTTTGTAGGTGATAGGTACAGATTATGATCAAAATATTGGGTTAACTCAAACGAATTAATCAAGTACATCTATCACATCCATATGAAACATTTATGACCTGTGCTGACTTCTTATTTTTAAACAAACTATGTTTTAAAATGTTTGCATTTTACTACATTTTCTGAATGTTTTAGCTCACCTGGTGGAGCGTCCTTACCTTAAAAGTAATAAATAAGGTTTTAGTAAAAAGATGATGGGTAAAAAACCTGATCGGCAAAATTCCACCCCTGACAAATTGGTGATGGGCAAACTTCCTGACGGGCATTCTTCTGTACACCTAGCAGTGTAGGCCAGGGGTAAAAGTCAAACATCTTCTCAAAGTCTATCAAAGTGGTTTACTTCTGATTAACTAGCATTGATGATGTCTTCCAATTGAAGTACACTATGATCGGATATCAATTTTATTATGTATCATATTAACTAACTGGAGGTCATCCATCTACACAAATCAGCAGCCTTGCACTGGGGATACATGGATAGAGACAGATAGAGACATCACTGGGAACAAAAACACACAAAAACACCAGCAAATTCTGTCCTTTCGTGATAAGACATAGATTATATTGAGATCACAAATCTGAGACTACTATTATTATAATAACTCATTAACAAATATTTTGAACAGCCAAAACAACAAACCTTTTACCACATTTTATTAAAGTTATCGGAAGGAGTATGACAGGAGGGAACATTTTAACTTTCAGAGTGTTTTCTCTATGTGTACACCTCACCCTTTAGATATGAGGACAATGGCCCAGTCACTAATGTCTAAATAACAAGCATGTCCCAAAAGGGGGAGCCTTTGATGAGAGGATGGCTGCATATTTCAGAAAAGCTTGATCCTTCCAACAATAGGGGTAAATCTCACCATATATAAAACATACACTACTCTCTTAAACGTCCCTTTTGTTGTCCAACTCGAGATGTTCCTTCTTCAATATTTGTGTAGGTGTTCAAAAGGCGACACAAATAGGTAAGAAAAGGGAACACATTGGGTGAAAAAAAATGAGCCAACACAATCAGATTGTTTATGTCATTTTCTGTTTCCTTTTCTGGGATGTTGACAAAATATGGTTAATTCAAATCCCCTTTAAATGCAATGTGAATAAGGTTCTAAACTGAGGGATTACAGATATTTGAGTGTGTGATTTATTGAGTATTGTGTGTCTATTGGCTCCGAATCCAATATACATAGGGGGTCTTTTCAATTTAGGGAAGGCATTTGTGAGCTATTGTTTGCAGTGTGTGTTCACAATGTTGGTCCATTGACCATTAATGGTCTCTGGCTATTTGAACATCCTTGAACTTAATCTTTGCATTCATGAATTTAATCTCACAATCCAGTGCCAGGGCATGGACAATAATCTGAGAATGCATTGTGAATACAACAAAAAATATATAACTGACTACCAGTTCACACAACATGTCAACCACTCTATTCTATTCTATTTAGTACTTAATCTCTAAAAGGCAAACTCTAGGGCACAACTGTACTGTCTGCCACTGTGGCCATACGGGTAGCACACTTGTCTAGGAACTCAGAGGATATGGGTTCAAACCCAGGTACAGGCAGATACGTAGTGGCTCGGATGACCACTTAAAATGACAGTCCTCTGTCATTGGGTCCTATCCCGAGTGGCAGGCTAAAGAACCTCAAGGACATTGATAAATGGTCATCCTTGAGCCCTCTATCTTCCAGTTAGGGGAATGTCAGTTACTTGTGAGTTGGGGCTGTACCTGTGCAGTCAGATGGGTTTAATAGTGCTTTGAGTCCTGTAGTATATGGAAATATTGCGCTGAGTATAAACACAATACAATACAATACAACTCTATATACCAAATTAAGAAAATCATTATTCCATAGACATAGTCAGGTCGACTGCACAAGGATGCCCGATACTTACATATAAGTTATGGGGGAAAGCCCTGCTGAACAGATGAGACTGGCAAGACAGGAGGCAAAATGCACATCATCTAGCAAACCATTCCAAAATGTGAGAGCATCAAAGACAAAACTCTGACCGAGATATCTGTTAGATGTATGTATATATGTACAGAAAGATAAAACTGGGGAACTGAGGTTGGCTATATTTAGCGCTGTATCGGCCACTACGAATAGGCAAATAGATGACCAAAATAGTTCGGTTGACCACTGGGACTAACCATTGTTAAACATCTCGACTGAGCTTGTTTATGGTCTCTTTCACACTCGTACATTTTTTTAAGAATATATCACACTTTATAAGGTGGAGGCAATGGCAGCGAAAGTGACACAGATATATTCAGGCTTTTTCAAGTAGAGACTCTGATTTTTGTGCCAATATGGGGCACTAATATCATGCAGATATTACATTACCACTCATTTTAAATTCACTTTAAAATGTTAAGTGTCAAGAATTTTTGTGCTAAGTCTATATCTGGTGCTGGTACCAATGTATATTTTAATCAAAATAAACTTTCATTATTTCACAAAACATCAACTAAAAATGAGGATTTTTTGCTCAAATTGTGTCAAGTTACGGCTGGGAGCAGGCAATCTTTTAATGTTTCATTAATGTTTCAGTCAATACCAGCATCAATTATCACATGACAGACCATATATGCATCTCTTTATGATCATTTACTTCTCCATCAAAAGGTAAAGAACAAGACACTTCACCCAATAGGTTTAAATTCGAAAAGCCAACACAATCTGTATAAATTGATGGTACATGCTATAAGGCATACTGAACACATCTTTCAAAAGTCTGCATTTGTTTAGCAGCTGTTCCCACAGCATGGACCACCAACATCTGATAACCAATACTAATACCAATTTTAAGACCTTCACTAATTTTATCTGAAGAGTTTCCTTCTGTTTGATGTAAATCACCAATTGTCAATCCCAATTGTTACACCCACAACTTGTCTTAGTTGCATTTAACGATACATGATACCTTGTTTTGAAGGTTTCAACATCAAACAAGTTGTATTGTGGTGTATATTGTTGGAAATTGATGAATATTTAAAGCTATAGCAATATATAGTCAACTGTATGTTGATGTTTGTAATTTACTTCCCGACCACTACCGTCACTAAATTTTCTTGCTACCTAGATGGAAAAGTAAGGACTGTTGGTCCGCTGTGATCAACCTTGGCAGTCGGCAAACTGAAATCAACCAGCATCAGATGTCCGAAAAAACTTGAAATAAAATCACTGAAAGGAATGGAGTTGGTTTTGACAATTGACAATTACATGTTGCTTTTGTTGAAACATCTACTAAACATAGATATATTCAAAAAAATCTTTACACAAAAGCACAAAGAGGATGGTATTAAAAATGAATCCAATCTGAAATATTTCAAGAGCGAAGGTTTTTCTGCACATGCCAAAGGTCCTGTATCAGTCCAATCTGTCTTGTTGTATGTTGTGATCTCATTAGCAATACTTAGCATGAAGGACACATTGGGGCACAAATCTGGTACAACAAAAACACATTGTTCATTGGCAGGCGATGAATTCACAGTTTCAGTCCTTTGAGGCTTGCTTTCTCATCATGACATCATCACCTCATGATGTTAGCTAATACTCAAAGGGATTTGAAAATCCTCTACCATAATCATTCAGTGATAAATAATTATCACCTTGGGAAACATGTTCATGTCACAGAAATTTTGGCCCCAAAAAAAAATTCAGAGAAAGAAGCACCTCTGCCCATACACAGACTTAAATTTTCAAGGCTGCAAAACTTATTCTTTAATTTTAATAAATATAAGATTAATCACAATATTTAATGTATCAATATCGAAGAGAGTGCCCAATCAATAGTGATCACGTGTAAATCCATCGGTGGCCCTGACTAATAGAATGTACATCTAATAGCCATAAGCCCGATCGATAGACTCTGACTGACTTTAATTAATGAATCATATTCATTGGATCTACTGCTGTGTTATCATCTAGGCAACCTCTTAACTGAACATTGTTGCAATATACTAATACTTCAGTATTTAATAAGCAATATTTGTGCATTTTGTACACAGGTAGCACTTCTCACAATTTAAAACTTGACAGGAAAATAATTCTCATCATAATAACTAAAAATCCCCCTTTACCTTTCTCCCTTTGGGTACCATGATAGAAACCCAGTTGGAAATCCTGTATGGAAATGGAAAATTTGTCTACAAAAGTACCATAGTGCTTAGCAACACAATCCTTAGTTCACCATAAACAGGATATAAACAATAAATCTAATTTATACCCAGTCAGGATAACCAACAAACAAATAAAGCATTTTAAAGTATACAACGATCAGCTTTGTGTACATTTAGGGTGCCAAATTCATGTAAAAATTATATTATCTTCCCATATAAGTTATAATGCCCTCTAAGGCTTCAATTTATTGGGTATTTATGCAATAAAGTATAATTCCTCACTACCTCTTTTGTCAATGTCTATTTTAATGAAAACTCAGGCTTGGTTAGAATAACGAAAAACGTGTCAGTGCAAAATGGCTGTTATCATAAGCGACAGGAACTCGGTCTATGAGAAAGGCACCTTGGGAGAATCAATTTTTCAGATAATTAAAATTGATCAAAAATCTGTTGTTGTAAAATGATACTTAAATAGCAATGCTAGCAAATGAATAAATACTATGTGGTACTGGCCTCTCGGGTTTAGACGTTGCACATTAGGATCCATGATGTTCCCTACAATAATACGATGCAAGTCGGTGCAATCTAATTATGAAATTGGAAATGATACAATATACTTTGTCTTCATATACCAGAAAAAATACAATTCAATCTAATTAAAAATCACTTTACTCTAAAGAATTATCTATGTTTTACCAGACCAGTAAGTATTGTCAGTAGGTACTACTGAGTTCAACTTAAAGGATAACATTAAAGGATCTATTGAAAATTTTTAACATATATCCCTCTTATTCCGAGAATTGTTTCTTAAGAAATTCCTATATTGATATTCTAAGGAATTTTTTGTTGTAAGAATGAGAATGTTAGTGACTCTGGGTCCAGAACTTATTAAATCCGCAAAGGAGGTATTTTCATGACTATTTGTCTGTCTCTTTGTTAGTCGGATTACGCAAATTGTACTGGTTGGAAATTCATGAAAAAAAAATCAGAAAATGGGTCTCGCTCCAACTTAGATCCCATTAAAGTCTTGAGTGTTCTGCATCCCCATCTGGATACAAAAAAATAATCTGGATTATCTCATTTATTTATCATTACATGCCTTCATGGATGTATGTGCTCTCCGAGCACTCTTGTTTATGGTTCATTTAAAGAAAATAATTCACTATTTTGTTCACATTAAAGAGAGCTCATGTTGGAATGTATCCTATAAAGATATATTTTTGTACAAATGCCTGATTGGGCCAATGTACACAAATTTTGAAATTTTCCTATCACACTCAGTGGGCCCAGTTTAATCAGAGATGTTTTACAAATGCACCAGGGGTCACGGTGTCAGAGTGGTAACACTCTCGCCTCCCACCTCTGAGATCAGAGTTCGGTTCCTGATCTGACCGCAAGTGGGAAAGCTGGTAGTTGGTTGCCGTTGGTCGGCAGTTTACAGTACAAAACCTTGACCAACTGTATGTACTGGTTTCCTCTGCCCACCAAACTACCCACCGTGATATGACCTGTACAGTGTTGAAAGCGATGTAAAACCACAAATAAATCCTTTACAACTGTACCAGCTTGTTCTGAGATGTGTGAAAATCAAGAAAATGATTGCAGACATAGAAACGACATCATCACAGGGGAATGACAACTGATCAATAGACTTAGTCCAGCTACTGTAAACACAAGAAATTTTACAATGGTAGTGACATCAACGATTCTCTTTACCAACGTATTATCATAGTGAATGTCATACAACCAACCCAAATTTCCTAACCAAAGTTGTGGGATGTACTTTAATTTCTGAAAAACTGGTGATATTTTGCAAGTCCAAAGAAAGTGATATATTTCTGACAGTAAAGTTCAGAGTATATGCATTTTTGCAATAGTACGGTAGTTGCTCTAATACTCTCCGAGAAATAGGCTGGAAGCACACCTGAACCTTACTTCGTCATCACCATTAAAAAGCCCTTTCCTGATATTTGTACCGAAAATCATTTATCACATGTAGCTATTAGTATCACTTCACTTTGTGATAACAAATAGTCAATCGGCACATTTTCAACTTCTTTAAAACGTCATATCAGTTGAACACTCGGCTGTAAGACTCCTGACAAAAGTTCTGTAACATTTGCAATTGACAGCTATGGAATTCTACAATAACATTTTTCCTTGTACTGAGAAGAGCAATTTTTTTCTTCAAAAATCCTGCTAAACTGCCAGTAAAAAGAATGTGATATTGTTCTGTCAGCGACAATTTAGCATGTAGTTTCACCATATTATTGGCAGTTAATAGTTACCATGATACTACATGTATTTAGTATTTACCAAGCTAGCATTGCACACCTGGAGCCCTATTCATGAACAATACTCACACCATTTCTCACTTAGATATTAAATATTACTTCGACTTCAAGTATGAAATTATGGAACTGTATTCCCAAATATTCCCAACCCTTGTTTGGTGAGTACAGATTCAAAGAAAAATTCAAGTGAAAAATCTTCCCTTACTTAGATCTAAGGTCACCTTATCTAAGTAAGTAATGTTTGTGAAAATGACCCCTAATCCTTAATGGGATACTGTCATTTAAAGGCCTTTCTTGTTTTCTACATGCAAGAATTTTCAGTACAATTTTTAGAATAAAGGCATGTACCCACCAATTGATCCCAACCTGACAGAAAAAATAGAAATTTTATCTCAAATGAAGCTTTATAAGCTTCAAGCTAGTCTAATTTAATTTAATATGGACTTCTATAGCACTTAATCTCCTCCAATTGACAGACTCTAGGGCGCAGTTGAGCCTACTATAACCTCAAACCTGGATGAGTTGGATGTATTTTTTATCATAGTGAACATTTCTGGTTTTGATATTTTTAAATATCTATTGGATATTTGTCTTCATAAACATTTGTTGCATTTATTAATAGCATTTAAATTTTTGATGGCAAACAGCCAACTGGCACGTTGCCAATTTTCTTTCTATTGCCATATCAGTTGAATACTCCGCTATTATACAGTCAACAGCAATTCAGTAGCAGATGACATTGATTCTTGCAGAATACACCTAATAAAATCATTGGTGCAGCTAGGAATACCGATGTTTATTCAAAATTAAAGTCAATAATTGTGTTCAAAGGTAAATGCTTAATATTGGCTTTTTCTTCTTTTTTAAAAGCATATTCTGTGAATATACATGCTCAAAGTAAAATCTGACTTTTGTAAATCATAGAATTCTTTTTACCTACAAATGTTATTTCTGGGAACTTCAAGAGAGAAAAAGAAAGGTCAAAGGTCAAAAATGATAGTTTTACAAATAGACCTTCATTTGAGTCTCCAAGGGCCAGAAAAATAATTCCACTTAAAGCTGAAACACTTAAGATATTTGATTACTTAATACATGAAATAATAATAAGCAATATCTCTGGTATGCATGCCAAATTAGCAAATACTGATATCAAAGACCAAAAACAAACAATGTACATAATCATTGAACAGGGACCCCGTTTTCAATCCATTATTTTCTAATATTGGACACTTATTTGGCCATTAAGCTATACCGATTTTCAAATAAGTGTCATATAATTATTTATCATATCAAAACAGTAATAATCAGCAATGTGACCATTAATTGTTCCTACAGGACTTCTCTATCACACAGATGATATGCAAACACCAACAGCCAGCTAGACTTTCTGAATACACCAAAAGTGAAATATAATAAGATTTTTTGTCCCTGAACAAACTGAACAAATGTTCTCCGTTTCAATCAAGATTTCTTGATGACACTGGTCTAGGCTTCAGTGGAAAAGATCTTTTCAGGGCCTTGAAATTACTTCCATTTAAAAGGGACTTCTAATTTATGATCAGATATAATTCCAATTCCAATTCAACTTTTATAGCGCTTAATCTCTGCCAAAGTGACAGACTCTAAGGCGCAACATCATAAGCATAGTCACAAAAAATCATTGTCCTTATCCATAGCAATGGTCGACATCACGGAGAACGCCATATGAGGTGGAAAATACTAAGGAGGATAATCTTGGCAGAATAGGTATGCCTTAAGTTTTTTTCTGAAGGAAGCAATAGAAGTGGCAGATCGTACATCATCTGGGAGTTCATTCCATATTTTGGGAGCATCATATACAAAGCTTAGACCAAACTGCTTTGTGGATTTGTAAATAGATGGTTGGTATTGAGGAACATGTAGAATTATACCATCAGATTGACTCAACCGAGTATTATAGGCACATTGTCTAACTTTGAGGAATGGGCTGAAATGTTTTGGACAGTTAGTATTAGTGCTGGGAGATCGCTTGGATTTTACCTGTCGATGTTCGTATCGGAAATTTGTAAACAAACTTCGAACATTTCCGATCATGGAGTCGAAAGTGTAAACCAGACAGAAAAATCAAATATTAAATTATAAACCAGCAAATACACACAAATCAAAATATAACCTAAAAGCCATTCACAGACGTCTCTCTCACTAACAGACCATGCTTGATGTATCTTGACTTTTGATTGGCTAATTTATGATTACCTTGACAACAGTGGGAAAACCCCAAGGTATTTCTATTTACGTTAGTTTTGTGATTTTAACTGATGAATATTTCAGATTTTGCATAACATTACCCAGGTTAGTGTTTTATTGTAACCAAAAAGCTACAAAGAAATGAATTTAGCAAATATCGGTTGTACTTAAATTTTACCGATCATTGATTGGCAATGAGCCAGCGAGCGATAATACCGAAGTTTGCAAACATCGTCCCAGCACTAGTTAGTATGTAGGTATTTGTATACCAGCAAGGCAGTCTTGAAGATGCAACGGTGCCTTATGGGTAGCCCATGAAGGGCTTTTCTTAGTGGAGTGGTATGAGAAAGACATGTGGCTCTACAAACAATTCTGGCCAGACTGTTTTGAATGCATTGTAGCTTGCGTAGGTTAGAAATAGATAGACCCCTAAACAAGGAGTTACAGTAGTCAAGTCTACTCCCCACAAGTGCGTTTGCAGCCATAAGAGCAGCATCACGAGTCAAGTACTGTCGAATTTGTCTAAGATCCCTCATCTGGATGAAACAAAGTTTACATACACTTTTAACATGTTTGGTGAAGGAAAAGTCTGAGTCAAACCAGACACCCAAATTCTTAACGGCATCTGAAGGTATCTGTGATTCACCCAATATGTTTACTGGAAAGAATGGGTTTAACTTATCTTGTTGAGAATTGGAGCCAAATATAATGAAATCGGTCTTATCGGCATTCAGCTTTAGTTTATTTGCACACAACCACAGTTTGACATCTTCGAGACACTTTCCTAGTCGATCGAAGGCAATTTTTGCATTTTTGTGTGTCAGGTGAATAAACAGCAGGGTGTCGTCAGCATAGAAGTGAAATTTGACATCTGGATGTTTAGAGATTACTTTGCTCAAAGGTATGGTATACAACGAAAAAAGAAAAGGACCAAGAACTGAACCTTGAGGAACCCCAAACTTAAGCTTACTAGTCTCAGAGAGAACAGAGCCAATCTTGATGCATTGGGTACAATCAGAAAGGTATGACTTGAACCAATCAAGGCATCTACCCCCGACACCGAACCATTTTCTTAAGCAATCAAGGAGTTTGTCATGATCAATGGTGTCAAAAGCTGCAGATTGATCAAGCAGCACCACAGCTGTGGCCTCACCTCTGGCTAGAGATAGGTGAATCTGATTCTTTAAGTGAAAGAATATATACCTTAAAGGGCGTTTGATTGTGTACTCAATATGTATTTAATTCTATGTTAAGTATATCATTAAACTTTGCCCTCAAAGGATACCTCCAAACATAAATGTGTTCACAAATGCATAACTAAACATAATGATCAAGTTATATCATCCAATAACAACACAATTAGGGATCAATGAGGAGCTTTCAAAGTCACTTCCTGTTGTTTTTACCCAGGGAAATGAAATCTGTAAACCCACGGCGAATGGATTTGTTTGCCGACACAAAACACTGTTCTCTCAAATGTCACCCTCTGTGTACATATACCACCTATGTGAGAAAGGTCCCAAATGGGAGGACAAAATCTCACGCTTAGTCCAAGTGTTTTGTCTTTGAAAAGTGTCAACAAATAGAAAATACTAATCACTGCATACTAAATTACAAATGTCACATTCACAAACAAAACTAATTCACTTTGTCAAATATTATTTGAATAATTGGCAAAAATAATTTTATTTCAGATATTACTACATATATAGAAATACAGACACAGGTAGTATAGTAATCCACACAAAAAAAGAAATTAATATTACAGTAAAATTTCAATTATCTGGTCAAATTGGGAGAGGTATGTGTTTGGTTATTAGAGAGAGCATAAAATAGAGACATTCAGTTGAAGCCAAATGGCAAATACAAATCTCAGAGAGTGGCAATGTGTTCATAGGAAATGTCCCTGTCCTTGGATCACTGTCTGACATCCGTATGTGACCTTGAGAGTCAGTGGCAAACTGTCCATTACTTTGCATGTCCTACCGAAATTTTGAAATATTTGAAGCTTCCGCCTCTAATTTCAGTACTGTGGACATGCGCAGAAAATTTCACACATGTGTGTATGAATTTCTTGCTACAGTAACCGATGGTGTGGTCCACAGTGTACATAAGGTTGTGATTTGGTCGCTTTCGGTGTAATACAGCAACATGAGGTGAGTTAAGGTACCACCCGCGGGATACGTTCCTGTCCTTGGATCATCGTCTGACATCCGTGTCCGACCTTGTGATTCAGTGGCCAAGTGTCCAATACTTTGTGCGTCCTACCAAGTTTTGAAATATTTGAAGTTTCCGCCTCTAATTTCAGTACTGTGACCATGAGCAGACAATTTCACACATGTGTGTATGAATTTCCTGATCTTGGTAACCGAAGGTGTGGTCCACAGTGTACATAAGGTTGTGATTCCAACGCTATCAGTGTAATACAGCGACATAAGGTGAGTTAAGGTATTGGTCGTTTCGTTGAAGGTGAGATAAGGTTAATGGGGGTTGCTTCTCAGTGACCAACATTTGTGGTACTGTCATTCTACTGTTATTGCCAGTTAAAAAACCGTTCCCAATCAATGGCCGTCTGCCTGTGTTGTGAACATCTCAGACGACCTGGGGGCGGTTCCGCCCATATTTTATTGAAATCAATTATTCTGATCTGATTTGAAATCATTGTGTTGGTACTCTCTACAAGTACATATTGTGTTAAACAAGCAGAAAAATAATTATAATCAATAATCGATCAGTAAGAATTAACTATTAATCAATTCTGATTTTTCAGACCGATTCCTAACATCACAAGAGGTCATAACAGTTTCAAGATTACAACTGACTTGTACCGTATTGGGTCATATTGTGTCTTCAGCTATGAGCAGAGAGCTTTACGGATTCAAAATCAAGCAGATTATAACCTTTATAATTAACATACTAAACATGAAAACATCAGGAAGTTTCATTGGATAAGTGCGACAGTGACATAAGTGCTGCCATAAATGTGAAACCATTACCCCCTGTGAACAGTTCCAAAACAAACAGTGGCAAGATAATCAATTGACCTGATTTATTGCCAGGGGCAAAAAACAAATTGGGTAATAGAATGTTTAAGTCATGCTGTCAATTTCAATACAATACCAACATAACATAAAACCAGGGTATTATGCACACATTCGATATGTATCAGACAAATCTGTTCAGTTAAGGACGGGGAAAATGACCAAAATATTCAAACAAAAATTACTAAAATGTATAAACCTAACCAGGATACTATACACCAACCCAAAATTTCAGAAAAAAACCCTTTCCAGCATTGGAAGAAAACATGGAAAAAGAGTTAAAAGTCTCACAAAAAAGTGAAGGGTATCTTAGTTTGAACTACTGTAACAAACAGATGAACCAACTGATTAGGATGCGTCAAAACATATTTTCATGTTAATATGGCTTTAGATGAACAATCAGCATCATTAGTATAAGTGTTTCAATGTCACATAAGAAGTCGGTGGAGTAGACACCACAATACAATATATCAGCGACAATATGAAAGATGTCACAAAAACCTCTGGTGTACCTTAACATTTTAAAAGTCAGGAGTAAAAGTTTACAGCCTTGTAATGTTTGCACAATTAATGATTTGAGGTTTAGTTCCAAACATTAATGATTCTAAAACCCACAGAGACCTTCGGGTTTGAAATGAATTCTTAAATGCCAAAGAAAAGGTTTCATTGTGGGTTAGCATTTAAAACCGAGATCATGTTTCCTTTAAACCTCTTTCATTTGCTATTTACACTGATCTTTTCCCAGCTTTGCTTGTTGTATTTCTATATTTATTGAACTGTTTCCTGAAGCACTTTGTCAAACCTTCCATTCTATGAACAATGATATTCAGCAATTCCTATTTATTATTTATTTAATATATGATAATTATACATAACACTAATCATCTCTTGTGTACTGAATCTACCACCCAAAAAAATAATCAAACCTTTATATTTCTGCCATAATAATTTTAATCCTGTAATAACACACAGGAAACCAATTAGTGTAGTTTTAATGAAAGACGCGTTGGGACATCAATGTAATGAATTACCCGAGTACCTTTGAAAAATCTTTTTGTCACCCCAACAAGGTAAATATTATATTTGACTAACTTGCCATTTATTATTACATTAGACTTCTCAACAATGGGTGTTCTATGACTTGTCAAGTCCTATCTGTTAAAGAAAGGACCCACACTAATCTAATAATAATAATATACCCCTAGCCTTGAACAAGGCTCCATTTCTTCATTACAGTGTGTTAAGTTTGATGCAAATATTATTCATAGTTCACATTTACCCATCAGCAGTGTTGTAATAGGGTTTGCTGTACCCGAACTGTGATCATTTCAAAGCAAAATTTCCCAACAATACTGGACAATCTAATGATATAAGCAGTTCTAAGCACATTGGACTAGCAGAGTTTGTCTTACTTTGTGTTGTTAAGTAAGACACCCATCAATAATAGAAAAATTTTTTTAATGTATCACAATCTGAAAATGTGTATCACTCAGTGCTACTGTAAAGGTAACAAATTCCTTAAGTATAAGTAAAATGCCCTTCACTTGACCAAATACAGTCACATTAAGGGTATGCATCATGCTGATCTAGAACAGTTTCAATTATCCAGGGACATTACAGATCTGACATTGACCTGATTACAAACTTTATCAAACAATCTGACATATTCTCAGACTTCAAAGACCCATTCCCAAACCTGAGTACATCGGGCCACCTCATTAGCAAGTGTAAACAGAGTATATAGAGTTGCAATCAAGCTTAAAATGCATTTTCTGAAAATGGAAAAGCAGGACAGGGAGACCACAGTAAGACTGATTGATGAGTTCTCAGTTTTACAGGTTACTTATTATTACAAATGTTTTGATCCAGGGAAACAAATTAATCACATTTATCTTATTTGTCGGTCTTAGTACATGCATTAATTTATGATCCCTCGACTTCTTTCTTGTGTTCCTTCGTCATCCAGTTCATAATAATTTATCACAGAAATTATTTTTGATTATTATTGCGTTAAGATTAGTTAAAACTAGAAGGCAGAAAAATAATTTTTGTATGCTCATTATTGTAGATAGGCTAGTCTCTGTAAACTACAGCACTTGATAGCTACAGTGTTTATGCTTAACCCATATCTTCAGTTTAACACAGTCCATCTAACTTTGTGGTTGGTTAACCATTTAAAGTGACCAGTTAGTCACCAGTTGACCACATTAACCCACTAATTCACTGATGGATTCCAATCAATATTATTTTCTTCATAAATAAACATAACCTTATACTGAAATAAATAACATAACAGTTCTGTATGGCACACTGAGAAGTTATTATGACACAGTAATGTACTCTTTACATGAAACTATGGTGATCATCCTCCCCTATAGGTTTACAAACCTGTAAATTATCTGTATGTGAGGTTATACTTTTCAATTGGAATGTTCCTAAGCAATATAAAACATTTCTAAACCTATCTTGACGGACTGGGGGACCAGAAGTCTTGGATCAAAAGTATTTTAGAATCAATCGGAATATTCGCGTATGTTCCCTGTTATTTTAACCTATTTAATATTATCATACTTATCAGGTCTAGAGTTTTGGTACACAATCACATACCTATCTTAAATTTATCTTAACATTCATAAAAAAATCTTTTCC
The DNA here is from genome assembly GCA_964017235.1 of Sabellastarte sp. h YS-2021. Classification (NCBI taxonomy): domain Eukaryota; kingdom Metazoa; phylum Annelida; class Polychaeta; order Sabellida; family Sabellidae; genus Sabellastarte; species Sabellastarte sp. h YS-2021. The sequence continues at coordinate 11,403,280 of OZ024932.1, read as the reverse complement.
ATCTCATGTCAATCCTAGCTACTGTATAGGCCTTGTAAGGTGCTTACACCATTTTGGAGGTTCATGTACTGATTAGAACCTTTTTAAGAACCAATCGGATGGATCAGGAAACAATCATAACTTTGTCGAGAGCCTATTAGAAGGCTTCTAGATCAAATCGCAATGTTGCTCAGAAAGCTATCAGGGAAATATCAGAAACCTATTGTAAAATGTAAATCCACTCTGGATTGTGAATGGTTTCATTTTTTCCAACTGGGAGGTTGGTTAACGATCCATCGCCAATATGGAACAGCCCTATAATAGTTTATTGGTTCAATTAATGTTATGAAATTACTTTTACTTTTGGGTTCAAAGTTTGGTATGTCTATGGAATAACATACTTTAGTCAAGTTCAAGCATCAAACATTATTAAACCTGAATAATGTTACAGTACCTAACAAAAAATCTCATAACTATGTTAAAAATATCATGAATACACATATTATACATCTATAGATATTTTTAATAAATATCACCATTTTCCTAATACAATGTATATTTTAGTATGATCTTTAAATGTTTATAGGTTATACATAGTTAAAATTTCAAATGTTTCAACCAAACCAAATGTGTAGTCTGTATACGATGAAAGTGGTCACTAAAAGCTACAAAATAACAAGCTAAAAAACCTGTTCATAAAGAGACAAATATACTCTCAGTAATATTTCTCCCATCAACACTTTTACAAAACAATCTATTTAGTTATCTACAAATTATACAAGCAAACTCATTTACAACAAAAATGTCTCTTACATTTTACTAAATTCCATTGATAGTAAACCCTATTAAGTTGAATGTCACAGACACAGATTCTACTTAACAAAGAATTCCAGATTCCAGGATAACTTTCAGTTTAAAAGTCCCTCACATTAGCAGCAACTTGATAGAGAATACTACTGCTCCACTTAAAAGGGAGTTAGACTTCTTTCTCTTTTCTATTACAATATATGATTTAACCCTTTAAAAGAGAATTCTGTCAAGCAAAATTCTCTTTTTTAAACACAAGTGCTTGTCCAAGGGAACCTTCTTCCAACAAGAATGTTTCTTGTATTTCACCAATTATCAAATCATCTGAACAGACTTTCTTTCTGCAAACTGTTTGGATAATTAGGTTCTTACTTGGCACATAAAACTGACTTCCAGTCTTTCCCTAAAGTCAGAAAATTAATTTATATAAATTTTTTCTGATCAATGGAAACATAAAAACACACCTTTACACATGGTTGACAAGTTAGAGAAAAGATATTGACACAAATTCAATTACTTATACACATTTCCAACATACATATATAATTTTCATTAAAACATGATGACACATTTTGTAAAGGCCCAGAGGTAAAAAAAAGATGTTTTGATAGTTTTATTGGATCTACCTTAAATATTAATTTATACAGCTTTTTCATCAAACAAAGGAAGCTATTGATCGCGGGTCTTTCAATTGGATTTGATTATCCATTTGTTGATTAACATATTGCATGCAATTTTTTCCTGCTCTAAATGAGTCCTGCTCTAAATGAGCCAGCAGTCTCAAGTTCTATTCAGGACAGAATGGCAGGGGTATTGATTTTCAAATGAATTAGATGAACTAGTGTTGTATTTTAAATATGACTTTACAACATGTGTTTTGACTCGTCAAGAGATTTCACGGAAATTTGTGTACATGAAAGTCTGAGCTACGAACAAAAGAACATGAGTTTCTTGATAGGTAAATTAACTAATAAACTCGGGGAAATGGGATTTCCTGTGATGCCATTAAAAGGACCTTCACAGGTCTTCGTTTTGGTGCCATGACAGAAACCTGTTGGGCAACATAGCACACATGTAGCTTTAGATCTGCTTCAAGTTACTGTCCAGAGTTTCCAAAGTAGAACCTTAGACAGGAGTCTTTATAAAAGCAAAACACACAAACTTAAATGTATACAGAATATATCTGTGCTATTTGAATGACACTCAGTGTCCAACCAGATTCTGTCTCTCCAAGAAAAATGTGTGGGGATACACGTGCATAAGGGTGGGGCTACGAGTGAGTACCATACTCTGTCTGATCTGTCACAACTTTCTCAATAATGCATGTATGGCTCTAACTGTGCATCAATGGTTGACATGACAAAATTAACATCTGTGAATCCTAATATCCAAGGCAACAGCTGTCCTGTACAAATATAGATTCCCATTTTTCTTGGGGACACGGCAGCCATAATTTTTTAATATATAAAAGACTAAGGAGGAGATAAAGAGTAAGAAGGGGGATTTAAAATATAGTAACACACCAGTAATAAGTCATTGTTGTCAATTTTGAATTATAATCCATAAATTGCATTTGTTTTACGGATACAGAGAATGTTTCATTTATAGGTCACATAAACCCTGACTGTGTAAATAATTAATACACTTACTTTTGAATGCAGAATTAATTCAATCAACATCTGTTATTATTCTCCAAATGCTTTTTATCACTGGCCTCTTTATTAAAGGTTGATATCAGTTGAAAGTTTTCCTGTGTTATGTTATTAATGCAGTAGATTCTGTATAGCCAGAACCTCTAATATCTACAGGATTTAGTTATCACTATGGCTAATTCAGCCAATGTCTAAATACATATATTTTTGTTGAAGGAAGTTAACACAATTTCCAGTTATTTACCTAAATTAGGCTTTGGGTCCCTACACACCAAACTAATCAGAAATGATCAAATGAAAAAGGCCCATATACAGGTGCACTGCAAACTGAAGAGGAAATTGTAAAAATATTTTCAAATTCAAACCAGAAACAGGGAAGTTCCATAAATTTTAACCCACGCTTTATGCCATATGCTGATGATAGCTACCTAGAATAGCTGAAGGATTTTTCAAAATAAAAATACTTTCAGACTGGCTCATATTGTTTGTGGGTGATAAGGTTTGTCACTACTATATTATCATTTTACCTTGTGTCATATCCTCACTGTTGCTTAATGGCTTTGCGTTAGTTCTTTTTATACTCACGCTTCTGTAAATTAATGTAACAAGAACAGACCTTCACAAAAACTGCAAGAGCCTCTGGGACAGTCTGCTAAATTTATTATTTTATCTCAATGGACTGACGATTATTCAAATTGTTTTTATTTAGCTGTGCCTTAGAGTCTATCAATACATGGAGATTAAGTGCTAGAATAATCCACATCAGATTAGATAGATTAGATTAAAGTAACTAAAGAAAATTGTGTAAAGTAGCATGTAGGCGTAAAATGGGCCGTCAACACTACAGTTTGTGAGAGAAATTGCCTCATCAAAGTGGGATAATCTATATCACAAAGCAAACCACAAGCAGTCTTTTAAACTTCAGTTTGAAATATCCGGTTGATAGTAGAAAAAAATGTGTGGAATCCAAAACGTTATAATTTATGTCTGCGCAAATCTTGAACATAGACTCACACATGCAGAGCACTCGAATGACCACAGACTTATTTTCACAGTAGGATCAAGGGTGGCTTAATTGTAGCATGGAATTCATATTCATTCGATTTGTAATAATTTTGTATACAAGTCTTTTACAATTAGCATCCAAAGTTTAAAATCAAACAGGTACAATGCAATATAGTGAATATACCCGCTAAGCTGTAACATTTGTATATTTGTATGGTAAATAATGTCAGTTATGTTCAATCAAGTGGATTGGAAGTGTTATTTGTGACATTCCTAAAGACTTAGTCTTATATTTAATGTATTGGTCAAGACTGAAGAGGGCTATCTTACAATCAATGAAATAAGTAAAGCTATCTAGAGGGCTATCTTACAATCAATGAAATAAGTAAAGCTTTAAAAGCTATGAAAAACCAAAAATGTCCTGGTATAGATGGCTTCCCTGCTGAATTTTTCAAGGTTTTTTGGGCTAAGTTGAAGTTTTTTGTATTAAGATCTCTAAATAATGGTTATAACATAGGACAACTGTCAATCTCTCTTAGACAATGTATTATTTCTTGTCTCCCTAAAGGGGACAAACCTAGACAACTTCTAAAAAATTGGAGACCTATTTCGCTCTTGTCTGTAGTATACAAGATTGCTTCATCTTCTCTGGCTGCAAGGTTGCGAACTGTTTTGCCTAATATCATCTCAAAGACACAATCAGGTTTTATGAGCAACCGCTTCATTGGTGAAAATACGCGTTTAATCTATGACATTATTCATTATGCAAACTGTAATAAAATACCAGGGTTGCTCATGCTAATTGACTTCCAAAAAGCATTCGATTCTGTTTCATGGAAATTTCTTTACTCTATTCTATCCACTTTTGGTTTCAAAGACAGTTTTTGCAAATGGATAAAAGTGCTCAATAATAATGTGTCTGCTGCAATTCTACAGTGTGGCACACTATCTGAATTTTTTAGTATAGAACGGGGATGCAGACAGGGAGATCCCATATCGGCTTACCTGTTTATCCTGTGCGCCCAAATAATGTATCTTTTAATCATAAATGACAAATGTTTAAAAGGAATTTCAGTGAATGGCAATGAGTTTAAGATCACACAGTTTGCCGACGATACAACTTTAATTTTGGATGGAAGCAAAAATACCTTGTTAGCTGCTCTTAATGTGTTAGAGGTGTATGGTAATATGTCGGGTTTAAGGGTAAATATGGATAAAACTAAACTAGTCTGGATAGGCAAAAAAAGAAATTCAAAAGATAAATTTGATGTGGGAAAAGAATTAGTGTGGGGTGCTAGCAATTTTACTCTTCTGGGCATTAACTTTTCTGTGGATTTAACAAATATGATTGAGTTAAACTATCTTTCCACTATTAAAAGTCTTGAGAAACTTTTCAACCTTTGGAGTCATAGATACCTAACTCCAATTGGTAAAATAACAGTGATAAAAAGTTTGGCCTTGTCCAAGCTTAATCATTTGTTCACATCATTGCCTTCACCGGGAAAGAATATATTGAAACAGTTAGAAACAATGTTTTATAATTTTATCTGGAGCGGAAAACCTGACAAGGTAAAAAGAAAAACTTTATCAAAACATTATTTTGATGGTGGACTAAATATGATAGATCTTAGTACTTTTATATCTGCTATTAAGGTGACTGGATACGAAGACTATATAATAACTCTGAAACACCATGGGCTAAATTGGCAAAAATGTATCTAGGATCAATCCAAAAGACTGTTTTATTTGGGTCATATTATAGTCTAAACATGGCTAGAAAAACAACAAATAAATTCTGGTCTGAAACTCTATACTGTTGGAGTAAACTTATTGATAGTATTCCAATTAATAATGTAAGCGATGCTCTTTCTAGGCCTCTTTGGAATAATCCAGTGGTATCCAAGGTAAATCTTTTTCTACCCGATTGGTATAATAACGGTATTATATCGATTGCAGACATTGTTTTTGGAAATGGAAAGTTCATATCCCAGAATGATTTAAAAACGGTGTATCACATAAGAACCAATTTTTTGGAGCATCACAGAGTCATTACCTGTGTTAAAAATTACTTAAGTAAGCAAAAGGATGCTTCTAAAATACATAAAAAACCTACTCTCCCAATTCAAATAAAAATCATTAGCAAATCACAGAAAGGAAGTCAAGATTTTTACAAAATATTGGCTAACCAAAACATGGTACATGATACCACTTACTATTCATTCTGGGAACAAGCTTTGGGTATTACGATTTGTACAGACATGTGGAAACGGATATTTCAAGTATGTTTTAAGACAATAAAAGACAATGACTTAATTTGGATGCAGTACAAAGTGTTGTACAGAATACTAGGTACAAATGATTTATTGTTTAAAATTAATAGACATGATGATGGTAAATGCAGTTTTTGCAAAGAATACAATGAAACTATATTGCATCTTTTTGTACAGTGTAAAAATGTACAAAATTTTTGGTCTGAATTAAAAACCAACATGCAGCTCATACTTGGAATTGACCTTGCAATAGACCCATCAACTATAATACTAGGAAACCTCTTAACAAAGGTTGATGCCATTCCTTTAAATACTGTCTACCTTGCAGCTAAATTATATATTTTTCGAAAGTCAAAGTTAAATCAAATTCCAAATTATTCAAATTTTTGTAACGTCTTTAAAAAAATATATTTTGAACAGGAATATGTTGCCAAATTGGAATTGAAGACCATAAACTTTACTAAAATATGGGGACACTTTTCACAAATTTTTACTGCTTAGCTTTATAAAGTTTTGTATAATATATGGATACTGTTCTTGTATTTGACAATCATTTTGTTTCTATAAATAGTGTAATAATTTTTTTTTCTAAGTGTACATTGTCCTGTGTTCTTGTGTTTTTTTATTTGTAACAATTGTTGTCTTGTATGTGTTATATGTTAACAAAAATAAAATAAGAAAAAAAAAAAAAAAAGACTGAAGATTGGTCTTTTATATGTGTTACATCTATGAAAGTCAATTATTTTGACATACATATACAGAGGTGTTTTATTCAGGCTTTTACTTTACACTGAAGGCCAAATTCAGTATTTTTGCTACATTTATAATTAATATTCATCTTTCTAAAACATTCACTACAATTATTTATCTCAACTTAAAATTGATCTTTATTTGCCTTGTTTGGATCAGCTTATTGGTCATACCAATTTACTGCCTGTATTTTGAGTATTTCCCCTTACTTTAAAAGGGTGTCCCCACCTCCTCCTGTAGCCAATGTCACATACCATACCAAGTTTCACATTTCTTACCAATTTGTATAGACTCACTCTATTTCTACTTTGTCAGGATATCGAGGTCACAAGGCACCTTACCACAGGGTAGGTTTTAAAAGTTTAAGCCATTTACCTCAACTTAAAAAGGAATACATCTTAAAAAGGTTCTAATTATCAGAGCTTTAACAAAACAGATTTCTTGACAGGCTACAAATTACAAGTTTCTTATTATGGTAAAATCTGATTTGATCAGGTCCACTTCAATATCCAAGATGATGGACAAAGTTATTTAAATAAGTCTAGATCTGAATAATAAGGAAGTTCTGGTTATATTAACTGGAGGTCTATGCTTTTATGCTGCTGGGACCTACCATTCGGATGTTATACAAAATGCCCCTAAAAACTGGCAATACTGTTTGTAGTGTGACCACGGCATTAGGTAATGCTTCTAACACGATCAGTTAAAGGGATAAAATCGGTGTTGACCATCAATAACAGGTGGTTAGTGCTATGGAAACATGAACATCTTAATTATTGTTTTTTTTTAAAAAACCTTAAAGTTCAATGTATTTTGATATGTCCCACTTCACTGGCCCGTAAGAGCATTAAAATATAACTTTTCATGTTAATATAACTTGAAAGGGACTTACAACCACTCTATTTCCACCCCATTAAACCGAAGTAGGTATTGTGCCACCGTTACACCTTTATAACCCCTGCTTGCAGAAAACATAAAAATGAGATTTATGCCACTAACTTATACATTATACTCAATACTTCACCAAGAACTGTTATCTTTTAAGGGTACACATAAGCTTTAAAAATGATCCATATAAACCATTAGAACCCCTCCGATTCATTGATGGGCTCTCAAACATAAATAGAACACCACAGAAGCAAATGACTTGAGAGGGGTATTATGCCCTTCTTTAAATGTGCACATTAAATAATCATCTTCCTTTTCATTAGAACCAAATAAGTTGGAAAAAACCTCACACCACACAAATATTTTATCATGTACATGTAACTTTTCTGATATAAAGGAGTGAAAAAGACCTTGGAGATTGAAATGATAAAATATGTAAAATCCTTGTCCTGTGTTGATATCACAAGGGTTTTTTGCAGTTTCTTTTCATATGTACACATATTGTTGACATACCCTTGTGTATTTATTAAAGGGAGACTTTGCAGTTTTACCCTTGTTTACTTAAACTCAATTAAATCACCAAACATAACATAATCACTGTTGTATCAACAAACATGGGGTAATTGAGAAGGCTAGAGATGACCAAAGTTGGTTGTACATATAGATATACATAGGTTTAATTCTTTATCTTATAAATCATGAAAATTTTTCTTAAACCTACTGACCCTGTCATTTTACATTACATTGATTATTACATTGCAAAGTCAAATAGCAAATCTCTAACTTTGCTATTATACTTTGTGCACAAAATGGGGTTTAAAATTGAAAATAAACTTGCCAGACTTGAAAAATCACCACTTGAACTCTCAGTTTAAGTTAGAATTTTCACAAGTAAAAACTTACCCCTTTCAATGCAAAGATATCCTTAAATTTCTTATACACTATTCAACTTTGTTTGTTTTCATTTTAATAAACCGTACAAAGTTTATTATTAAAGAGATTAATTCATAACAGTGTGTGCATACCATGTATCTATTCACACAATATATCCCACTTTTCTGTCACAAATGAATATCCAAAATGTCTGTATTTTTAATTCGGCAATAATTGTTCTGTTGTATCTCCAGAAGAAGACATTGGTCTGTTCACTTTATTTTCCTTTAAAACATTGAACAATAAGTTCACGTCAGAGCAGTACACAGTCATGTATATCATATATATCCCTGTACAGACACATTTGTACATGACAGAAGCTACATCAACTGAATTTTGTTAATAAAGACAGTGAGGCATCTTACTAATATAAATTTGATAGGTTTCCATGTACGGAAATATTAAAATTTAATTTCGCTTTTAAATTATTCCCGGGATTTCATCAGATTCTCTTTCCCTATCCAGAAGTACAAAACAGTATATTTTAAAAGTATGACATACATGTGTCACTTTAGTGTATCTTGAAACTCAAAATACACATATATATCCTTTTTAAATACACACACAAATAAGCTGTACTGAATTGTCTTTTCTTTTGTCATCAACCTTGTTCAAATGACACAAATGACATGTACATAAAAGAATATGAAAAATGAAAACACAAATCTAATTAACACAGTTGCTCTCACTGAAATGACCATACACAATATTCCATTGTCTACCGGCAGTGACCCGATTTGACCACAGTAATACTGCAATAACAGTAGCAGACGATTCTATATAATTCTGTCAAACAACTGCCGCCCTATTCAAAGTCACACACCTCTATAGAACATCTCTCTTTTATAATGCACCAGGTTTTTCCAATATCCTCTATTTCTCCTCCCCACTTTTATTCTCTCCTCCTCCGTGTATATCCTAACAATGGTTGGATTAGATTCAGTCGTGCTATTTACGTCTATGGTTTTCAGCAGAACATACTAAAAATGTAGCAAAGTGCACAGAATACAATGTTTTATTTATTTTATACAGTGACTAGTAAATATTAAATTGTGCATTAATAAAAATCAAAACACATTTTTGTACAGCATGTAAAGCCATGTGTCCCCAACGAATGTCATTTTGTAAAACTTTTGTTAAATAACAATGGCTTCAAATAAAAAAAATACAAATAAGGAATACTTTGGAATGATTGCCAGGTTGAAGATAAAGAAAAATATGTAAATAAAAATATCTAATTGTCTACATGAGTTTAACAACATATCAAGTATGAGTAAAAGCAAGAACAACGTATTGTAAGAAAGTGTGTATTGACAAAGAGTGCATAGCTTGTATTTAATAGGGTACAAGACTTAGATAATCATTGGCAATATTATTTTATCTGATTTTCCACTACTAAGTTATAAAATAAACAAATTCTTGTCCACATGATTTCAAAGAAACTTTTGTTGATCATGTACAATTGAAAAGCAACAAATATTGACAGTAGTATTAAAAATAAACAAGACCTCAGAGGCCTAGTGGTTAGCAAAGTTGACATCTAATCACAGACTGTCACTTCTGTGTGGGTGTGACTCCCATAAGTGACAATGCTGAGGACCTGTCCCAATGTGACCCTGGCTGTTGTACAACTGTTAAAACACCAAGGTTATTAAGCATAAACTATTAAACAGTAGACATTGCTACATGACTTACACCTAAGGGAGGCTACTGTGTTATATTCAGTAAGTGCATTGTTGCTATACCAAGTTTTGTGTTTTCTGCCTGGAGGATGATTGGTCTTTTGACAGAATTTTGATTATTTTGTATTTTGGAATATATTTGTACTCAGTACTATATCTCCTTATCCACAGCACTCAAAGCAGTAATCAAACCACCCGACTGCATATGCAGAGCTCAATCGCTAGTGATTGACAGTAACACTTATATATTGATATTACCACTTGAAATGCTTACTGTACTTACATTCTGCCATTGCCCAGGTTTACCACATACTCCTTGACCTTTGACTTTCTTCTGACCTTGGGCTTTTGTCTTAGGGTTGGCGTTTCCTCCTACTTGGCTTTGGTCTTTGTATCAAGTATGGGTGCTTTCCAGGGCCATTGATCTTGGAAGGCTTTTCTCTGGGTCTTGACCTTTGACCTGCTTTGATCTGTGTATAATTTTTATCTGGGGCTTTAAGGTCCCATCTGTTATTTAGTATTTGGTAATATATCTTGGATCCACATTAGTTGACCTTGCTGCCCTGAGATGGGTGTGTTTGACTTCATTGTGAGGTACAGGTCGGGGTGAACTTATCTGGATCTGACTGTATAATACAACATGTGTTGATAATAATGTCGTTATATATTTTGTCATTTTAAAATAATATAGTAGTCACATATATTGGGTTAATAATAATAATGTATAATCCCAATAATTGTTTTTTCTGTGTTTTGGGGACCTCTGGGGAGTGACTGAAACTGGTTGATGGTTTTGGCTCTGTTGTGTCTGTTGCGCCTCAGAGTCAACTTTGAATAGGGGAGATTAAGCGCTATAAAAGTCCCATTAGAATTAGAAAAACTACTGAAACATCAAAAAAACCTTGAATCCTGAAATGAACCATTTGACAAAAATATATATAGCCGTAATTTTAATCTGCCCATAACAACATATTTTGACTGATGATCACAACCCAGTAATATTTTAAAGTTTTCCTCCAAAAAACACTGAAATAATTTTAAGAGCTGAAAAAGTCCTTCCGAAACTAATGCACCCAGCTCTATTTTTCTCTGTCACTGTGTCCCTGTTTACCTGACCCTTCTTTATATGACTGCGCATGAAAAGAGTGAACACATGTGTGACTTAATACAGAGACAAAATCTGGGGGGAAATCTCAGTACTCTGGCAGTCAGGTGTGGATTTAATGGAGGGAGAAAAGACACAACAACAAAGTGTGGCACAGAGGGGGTAAATTTAGCCTTGCTTTGACTTGCTCAACAATCTAACCAAATGTATTAATTGACTGAATTAGTTTGACACTACTTTCTTTCGACACATAGATCAAATAACAAGTGGTTGTTATCAAGGGAGGAGGAAGCATGACATACCATAGTTGGTCCAAGATGCATGTGCACTGAAAAGCATTTGACGGTGAAAACTCCAGGTAGGGGTTTGGGATTGAACGCATGACCTGAGACGTAAAAGTCATAGGTGTTGCCCACTACCCAACCATGTTTATGTTTCCCCCCAAACTGCTGTTATCTAATTAAACTTTTATAGAACTCCATCTACGTGTTAGCATATTCTAAGTTGCAAAAACAAACTTATAATCATTGCTCCAGAGTGAACAAGCCATTGCAGCCCCCTTCTCATATACACATTTTCATTAGGCGGTAAATGACGGTTATAAAGCCGTCTCTAACCTTCCTAACATCTTCATTCAATCTTATACTTCCGCCTTCTACCTTTATCTACCTTCCCAGCATTTGTCCTTGCCACGGAAATTTTGGTTATGTTCAAATTTCCGTCTAGTTATTGAAAATCGCTTCTGACCGCCTCACACCGAGGTAAAGCCGAGTTTTGTTTTACGTCTTCCGAGATAAGGTCGTCTTTTCCCGTGGATTTCCGCCTTGAAAACATATATATCATAGACACAGAAGGAAGCACAAGGTAGAGTCTCGGTTTGTCAGGGAAACAACAGACTGCATGCGGGCCTACTGGGACTCAATGACTCTACTCAATGACTCTACTGTAGGGGGTGGGAGGCGGTTATTCTTGGCTGAACAAGGCAAAAGGTGTCATCCAAAATGAAACACCATCCTCTGCTACATTTTTGATTCAATTTTAGAGGAAAAACCATGGCGATTCCACCGCAAATAGCCGCCTTGCACTACCGCCAAGATGAGAAGGAGGCTAACCGGGCAGAGTTATACCTTATTCCCCAGTCCCACTACAGGCGCTACGTCCCATGGTTAGAGATTTTACTCGGTGGCAGAACCGTCTCCCAGGACACCTCATACCTTCCGAGATTTGGTGTATTCATAAGGTATCATGCACAAGCCACTGTTTGGACATGATGTGTAACCGCGAATAACAGTACAATGACAGTAGTACAAATGTCAGTCAACAAGAGGTAAACTTCATTAACCTCCGCTCACAATCACTGAAACATGACCGTCACAACCTTAATATACACCGTGGACCACACCTTCAGTTACCGTATGAAGAGATTCATCTGCACATGCTCAGAGTGAGATGATCAGAGGCGTAAATTTTACACTTTTAAACTTTTTAAAACTTCCGAGGAATTGAATGTTTTGCCACTGTGTAAAGTTCACATACAGACATCAGATGGTAGTTGAAGGACTGGGGCATTTTGACCAATGAGTACAACCATGGGACGTACCTCATGTAATGTGATTGGAGTATAAGTTGCACCTTTCCATGTTGGTGTCACGAGCTACAACCAAACAGGCTTGGCTACCATTGGTTGTGGTGCTGTCCAACTCTTATTTTGGTAGGAGATGTTCAGTGTGTTTTTCATTTGGACAGGATATGCCAGGGCGATTCAACACATTTCACAGAGCAGTTTTCATTCAAGACCCTTTTTTGAAATGAAAAACCTCCCGCGAGTGGCACTACTATATACATGCTTGGGAGGGGATGGGGGGAGCGGGGATGGATATACAGGATAGGTTCTTCTTAATCGTATGCTACCAAGATTTGAGGGTCTCTGTTTGGAGCCATTAGGACGAGGTCATCAAGTAGGAAACAAAAACGTACAGATATGACCATTAAGAAAGGTATGGCCAAGGCATAAAGGGTCATTATGTGACAGAAGAAATCACAAAAACTTTATTTTCACAATTTTCTTCAGAGTACCACCACAGTTATCACAGTTCATCCTTGAACCACAGCATATAAAATCATGGCTTGGAGTCACCCTGGTCACATGGGTTCGAATTTAGCTCATAGTACGATGGGGGGGGGGGGGGGGGGGGGATGCTGTTAGGGCCAGTCTTGATATGACTCCAGCTAATGAAAGAACTGGAACACCCAACTTTGTTTTCAGAATACTACAATTAAAAAACTAGTACACAAAATCCTTATTTGTATTTTGTTTTATGTAAATCGGTATGCACCCCTTTGCATTTAACTTACTGTTATCATAGCATAGCATATAATAAAGCATCCACAGACTTTCGATAATATAGGTTACTTAGTTGGTTAGTCGGTTGGTTAGGGGACATAAATTCAATTTCTACACGAAATTTTCACTCTAAATGGTCGCACAAGCAATTAACAAACATATTCCAATGCCTGTTATATATTTCACAATTTGGGTTTATTGTATAGCTGTGCCAATTTAAGGTGTGCGTCAAATCATGGAGAAAAGCAGTATTCTCTTTCAGCGGGGAGAAAGGCTAAGGCTGCGCACGACTACAAACTGTCAACATGAACTGATTCAGGGCAAATTTTGAGGAGTTTTTACTTTTTATGGAGGGATAATTTGGAGACCTGCGTGGTGATATGGGACGAAAAGGGGAGGGCAATAGAACAATAACTGGAAACCATTTAAAAGATTAGCCAATTAAAGTGGGCGGCTGTAGAGATGGGGTAATTATGTTTAGTATTCAGGGTGTTATTGAAAGTCTATTTATGTCTTGTCAGTAATGTCTTTGTAATACTGTTGGAAAAACTGTCTCTGTGTTTCTGTTTTTATTTTTATTAAAATCTATCTCAACTGTAAGTGCCTCCTCTCTTTACATCAGTACCATTTGAAGAAATTTGGAAATTCAAGCGGCTATTTGTTTATTAATTTAATCATATACACAATGTCTGGTATTGTAATACACTGTAATTACAATGACAATAAAACAAACAAAAAGATACCATAAAATACATATAACAACACAGATCTATATGTAAGTAAATATTTTCTTAAGATCAAAAGACCTGTTGTATACAAAGTAATTTGATTTTGTACATACAACCAATTGTATTGAATCAATTTCATGTTTACTAAAGCTTTAAAAAGTGAGCAGTGATGAAATAACTTTTAGTTTGAATGCTACTGCTTAGATTAGTTGTTATCTAGTATGGCCTCTCTCTGTTATTGGACCAAATCTTGCACCAGTGTTTACATATAGTGGTCACATGATGGGGATTAAGTTCTTTGAAAGTCCTCATTAGATTAGATTAGATTGGATTGGTACATGACAAAAACCGACATCAAAATGAAAGAAATAACACTGATAATGTGGTTCAGTGACAAACAATTAGTAGTTGAAGCTATACCTGTTAGTTGGCCATGCTTTGATTTCACGCAAAAATTGTATTATCGTTACCCTCACTCATAAAGTGGTGAGGAGTGCATGTTGTGAATCAGGTCTGTTTGTCTGCCAGTACATAACCTGAAAATTGTACATCAAATTAAGCATGGTATAGGATCTACCAATGATTTGGTCCTTCTCAGTTTGATTTATATGGAGTTAATGTTGTTTTCAACACAAGGTTATTTCATGACGGGTAGTGGAAACCAGTACATACTAGTTGGTCAAGATTCTTCACTGTAAACTGCTCAACATTGGTAAGCATTTACCATATTTCCTATATAGGGTGTGGGAGACAAGTTTGTACAGAGATTCTCTGAATCCAGATTGTAATTCAGAATCTTTTATGTAATTTTTCCAGCACTGCCTACGGATCTAGTTACAGGTTTTCCACAGTTACAGGTTTTCCAAACTGTAAACAAGAACTGTCTCCAAGGATGCCACATACATTCCGAGATTAGGTGTAGCATTCATACTTCAGATGGTATCAACCACGGTAGTCCAGGATTGGTAAAATGTCTCTGTCCTTCAACTACCATCCGAGGTATGCGACCCTATGACACAGTGGCGAAATGTCCATTTACCTCCACTCGCCTTATGTTACCATATTGTACCAAAAGACAGCCGAGTCACAACCTTATATACACCCCGGACTAGCCCTTCAGTTACTATAGCAACAAATTCATCTGGGCATGTGGGGATTCGTCTGCGCATGCTCACTGTACCAATTTCAGAGGCAGAAATTTTAAACATTTTAAAACTTCCATAGAATGTGGAAGGCAATGGACATTTCGCCACTGTGTCACAAGGTCGTATACGAACCTCAGATAGCAGTTGAAGGACAGAGACGTTTTACCAAACATGGACAACAACAAATTATACCGCCTGTAGTGAGAATGGGGTATTAACAGATAGCAATTTTACTGATATTTTTATTTGGGGTTTTATGTCGCTTTCAACACTGTACAGGCCATAGCACGACGGGCAGTTAGAAGGGCAGAGGAAACCAGTACATACAGTTGGTCAAGCTTCTGTATTGTAAACTACTGACCAACGGCAAGCAACTACCAGCTTTCCCACTTGAAGTAGGGCTGGGAACCAAACCCTGATCTAAGAGGTGGGAGGCGAGAGTGTTACCACTCTGCCACCGTGGCTCCACAGAAAGTTAAATGGAATTTGTTATTAAGTTGTATTACACCAGGCAGTACAAATTTTGTTTTAATAAGTAAGTTCCACAATCCTGTTTTAAAATGATGCAAATATAGGAAAGCAATATTGAAAATATATTAAAGCAGGTTGCTCCCATATTGGGGGTTTCCACATACAAAATTAAAGGGAACCTCCTAATTCTGTTAAGCAATCCTCGTTTGGATTTTCTATAAAACACCAATGGTTCCTTTAGGTTCTTTATTAGATACATTTTAACAGTAAGTTAATAGCAACCTTTCAAAGTCAAAGTTGTTTTTTTTAAGCTTGAGCTCTAGCAAGGCTCACACTTCTAGGGATCACCTTTTTTCGTTGTTTTTTTCTGTCTCCGGACTTTCATGAATTGTGGCGTTGTGTAATGAGTATCTGTCTCTTCACTGAAGATAAACGGCAATGGGCTACATTAGTACTAGGATGGGTGACCGTTTCGGTGCACTGCTCGTGTCTCTGATGACTTTGCACTCACTAGTAGACCAAAACCCCTTTCGGCCTTGTTTATGTCCCACTCGGCAGCTAGGGTTTCAACAGTCTGACAATTGGGAGCAGGGTTTACGATATATCACAGAAATGGAACAGCCCCGTAAAATTTAGTGAATCGTCTGGCGAGAGATTACTCTGTCATATCAGTTTTCTTCTAGCCTTGCTTAAGGCTACAATTGATACTAAGCAGCCTCATGAATAAGTAAACAAAGGATTTGTATTCATAAGTCACTCCTCCATGTTAGGAGATACCAGCTGACCAGTGTTCTCAGTGTGCTGATGCAAAACTTACTAAGGCTAATGCTCTTTGTAATGTTATTTTACATCCTTACATGGGTATGTTTCTAAACGAAAACAAAGCCCCAGAAATCTGCAATGAATTATTTCTATTTAATATGATAAACTTTGCTCTATCATTTTTAAATAAAACATATATACTAGTACAGCTACCAATGTGGTATTATTCTTATAATTGTATGTTTGTTTAATTTGTCAGCATGATCAGCAAATACTACTGGGTGGAACTTAATTAAAAGCTCAGAAGATGGGTCTTGATCCAACTTAGATCACATTAAATATTTACAGTGATCTGGATCACAGCCTGGATGCCAAAAAATCCGGATTTTACATTTACTTATTATCACATGCCTTTGCGTAGGTCTGCGGTCTCTGAGTGCTCTTATTTATATATTCTATTTAAGGTTTTATGAATTCAAGTACATGTAGTGTTACATACGTTCAGGTGTGAATATAGCAGTGCTTAGCTTTATAACGACCAATAGATGCTATTCATTCTGAGAGAGTCTTCTTGTTAAAACTGTGATTTGTTCATTCAGATTTAACAGACTTTTATATCAGATCTGAATGTTACTAGAAAAATATCTCAACCTTTCTTGTGTTTTCATACTGGGAGCTTTTGTATTCCTTCAGATGAATATAACTGATAAAAGTATGACAAATATCAAATTAGTAACTAAATAGTAGTCTAAGGCTACTCAAAACATATCATTACATTGACCGGGTAGTCAATCAAAGTGTCTTTTAGTTGAAAGAGGAAACATATTTAACTTGTCATGTGACCTAGCTGACCATCAATTTAAATGGTGATTAATTATACCACAAAGTGGACAACTATATGAGATATATCTCACACAAATCAATGGTCTCATTTATACATATGGAGTTCACACATTTTTAAATGGTCAGAAGTCCATCAAAACAAAATATATCACTCAAAATGATTTGGAAATACACTTTTTTCCAACATAACTTAATATGTTTAGGAATATCCACCTGTTATTGACCAACTGGCAATAGTGTCATTAAGCAAGAACTCCATTTGATAATAATAATAATAATACATTTGCATCTTTGTATTATAAATTGGCAAACTTTAGGCACCAGTCGTTGTCTTGCAGAAATGATGTTATCGCCCATTATTAAACTCGGTTAAAAATTAATTAGTTGGCTTTTTCGGTGCAAAAAGATCCAAGTATAATGCAGCGTTCTTTACGGCCGTAAACACGACTTCACAGCCGGTAAATTGGTCAAGAACGGTCTCACAGGTGGTATATACCACTCATGAGTTGGGTGCCTCCAGAGACTTTCCAAACTTTGACCTTCACCTCTAATGACAACAAAGATGCAGAATACACGTGCTTTTGTTATAAAAACATAATAAATGAAGTGTTTCGGTACTCAGGATTTTGATAAATAACCTCAGAAAACATATAACAAATGAAATATATATGTTTTGCATGGTGGATAGCAAAATATTGTGATTTCTTTTATTTCTTTCTCTTTGTGATTTGTGTTTGTTTACATCACACATAAACACACAGGCGGTGGATTGTTAAGAACGGTCAAAACTTTCCACTGGTACTCACAGGTCGTGTGCACGGGCTCACCACCTCTTCTGAACGCAGCAAAAGCTGTACTTTTGTCTGTGCGAGGGAATCACAAATCTCTTTCCTGTACATATTGTAAACGTAAATCTCAAGATCCAAAAATTATGTTTTTTTCTTCTATAGAAGAGTGTACAGGACAGAGCATAAGACCATTGTCCTCTATACCGTGGCCTTCGAAGAAGTGAAGTTGGCCGGGATCAACCAAGGAGAGTCACCAATAAGTCTCTTGCTTACACAAGTGACAAATCTATATTAGATTTGATGTCTTTTGTTAACAAGAACTTTACAACTTTTCCATCCCCCCATCATCACTAGCCAAAATTTGGATTGTCGTGCATAGCTCCCAGTGAAACTAGATTGCGCCGAGTCGACGCCAACATATCGCCAGACAGGCCATCTCTCACACGACAAGCATCCACTGGGTGTTTTTGTAGCAACCATTTTGTGTGATTCCCAATTATTATAAGCTAATTTTAAAAAGGTTGTCTTGGTAGTTTATTCATGGGCCTCACATACAGGTCAAATATCTACTTAAAGCCTTGGTTTTTGGCACATGAAAAAAGAACATACTAATATATTCCCAGATGAGATTTCAGCTATATCAGTCGCATATTATGATAGTTATAGGGCTTAAAAGTGGTAACAAGTCAATAAATTGGGTATCTGTGGGCATTTTAGAGAACTTAAGGTGACCTTAAAATTAAAATTACAGACTTACTTTTTACATACAAAGACTACACGTAGAAGTTATATCTACTACAGTAACAGACTTGTTAGACTTACCATTTCCAGGTTACAGGACCAAATATGTTGAACATGTTGAAAAAGTGTCACTCGGATGGGTGTTTATGGTCCTTAAACACAGGTTAAACATCTATTTAAAGCCTTGATTTTTCTCACATGTAAACAGAACATGATCATATATTACCATTTTAAGTTATAGGGAAAAATATGGGAAAAATGTCAAAAAAATGTAAGTATGGTCTTAATAGGCCTCAAAGACAATTTTAACGTTAACAGTATGTCTTGATTTTTGGCATATGTAAGGAGTTTATAGTAATGTGTTTCAAAGTAAAGTTTGAGGCAGATGAGCCACATAGTTTGTGACTAAAGGGCATTAAGTGGCAAAAAGCCTAATTTTTTACCTTAAGGTGGCCATAACTTCTTTATTATTGGGAGTTTAAGGTCACCTTAAAATAGGGTTTCCTCTCTTGACCCAAATACGTGTGTGTGCCAAGTTTAAATGAAACCCCTAAAAGCGTTTTTGAGTAATCGTGCAAATAAGTCAAAATGTACGGCAGCGGCGGCTTGACGGACGTGAAACCAATATATCCCCGACTTTTGTCTATAGAAATGCCACATTGAGCTAGCCGAAATACTTTTGTAGCCAAACAGAATTTGCCTTGTAACAACTCAGCAATTGATTCCATACAATATCTATCATTGCTGAATAGCCCATCTAAGAAACAGGACTAGACAAATGACATAGGTTAAACATATAACAGACCAGGTTCTGGACACCATAAATATAAGACCCAGCACCACTAAGATAAGTGATAAGTGCCATACAAGCGACAAAATATCAATTTAGACTATTTGGAACAGAAATGCTCACTTGCTAAATTTTTTAACATGTTCTAAATGGACGAGTATCTGTTATTAATTCTATTAGGCTCCTACCCTTTATGGGGGTAGGGGGGGGGGGGGTAGGGGGGGTAGGTATGGCTCAATTGTGCAGTGGGTAACAGGATTGCCTCCTACCTCTGAAGTCGGCGGTTCACACCCTGAATCCTATGTGGGAAAGTTAGTAGATGCTTACTGACGTCTGACAGTTTACAGTGCGGAATCTTGATCATCTAGTTTGTACTGGTTTCCTCAGTCCATAAAAATATCCATCATTATACAAGTTATTCAATGTGTTGTAATAAATCCTTCATTTTTGACTGATAAAAAAATGAGTTGTCCAAACAATAAGTTTATGTTTAGAACTACATTATTGGAGTTGTCGGGGGAAAACCCCTGATAGTGAAACAAGTATGTAACAGAGGGTGTTTGTTATAATCCAAAAATTGATTCAGGAGCGTATTTCTTTCATGTTAATAATTTATCTTATAGGGTTTCTGCTGTGGTAAAACACACGAGTGTACACTTTCATGAAAACAAGACTATTCTTTGAAATTACATATCAAAGAAGAAGTGAAAGTATTTAATAAATACAAACACAATATCCCAAACATTTATTGAACTCGAAAGAAGATTTTAAAAGTCTCCATTTGAAGACCTATTTTGCCCCTTGTGGAGAAATTAGTTCTTTGATTTTTGACACACAGAAAGATTCCCCCGGGGCCTTGTTAAGATTAACACCTCCCAAATATACCAAGGCTTCCACAGGTGCCAATTTGGCTATTATTCATCACACCTGTTAGAATGGCCCGCCTTTAATTTCAAGCTTCTTATCAAGCATTATCAGATTTCCCCCCACTGTCAGATTGACAGCCCATCAATCAAATGGCCACGTGACATGAACCAGACAAAATGTGATGTGACTTTAAGTATAATCTTAATCTCATTGATTTCTAATTTCCAGAGAAAGCTTTATAGTTTGTATTATCAAGTTCCAAACTTTATATTAGACACATTCATAACAAAGTTAACTAGTGTCAGTAATTCTAGCACTGTTTATAGTTTACTAATTGGTTCTTTGTATGTATGTGTGTGTGTGTGTGGGTGACACATAGGTAGCTTGCAAAGGTTTGTATTAAAGCATATCTAGTTCATCAATAACACTTGCTGACATGAGACTAAACAGTGAAAAATTACAATATGAAAAAAAATAAAAACTTGAAATCCAAGTGGAGCACAGGACTTTGCTTGTAACCTCACAGTGCATCGTCAAAACTACTGTTGTTATACAATTTTATTGAATAAAATAAATGAATAAACGTATGTGTAAATACATTAAACAATTGAGTTTACATTCACATCACTTGGGCATGGTTTTTAATGTAGACCCTAGCTCTAAAAACTCAACCTTAACTTTATCGATTAATTTATTCATTAAGCAATTTATATTGTTATTCAAAGTACAAATATGTAAATGTATAAAGCCGCATGAACATGGAGCAATTCACTTAAAAATTAAATAACTATTTATCAACTATTTACTGATCAACCAGTGAAGTTGGTCACTCGCCGTAAAAAAAAGCTCAAAGACATGCAATACACACACTTAAATAAATGGAATAACTGCTTTTGATGGCAAAGTATAATTGTATGTTGCAAAAATTCATGGTTAAGAAGTTTTAATTTTGTAATAAAATGCAGGTGATAAACTACACGGGCTTAGCAGTAGACACATTCTTTTATGTTACCATTTTTTACAAATTCAAGAAACAGAATTTCTATTGTAGCATCAGTGTTTTCAAAAAGTCAATAAATTTGACATTTTTAATACAATTTCATTTATTTGTGACTAAATTTATAACACCGAAGATGGAAAACTTCAAATCTTCCATCCTAACTTTAGCACAGTATGAGTCTACGTCTACACAGGTAGAAGACCATACTGTATCACAAGCTGACCAGAATGGTTACATGAACAACCGACCATCATCTCCCATTGATTTAATATCTGCCCGAAATGACACCCCACCTCTAAAATTAACCTTCTGTCCATGCATACCTTTTTCTATAGAGTCAATACAACATCACACAAAACTTCACCAGTCTGACAAAAACTAATCACACACTTACTAATGGATATCACACGTCCACAAAGACAAGATTGATATTCTCTGGTCCGGGAAATCCTTTGTTGTCCATTGACATTTTTTATATTTTAAATTATACATCTAGTTATTACAGGGTATCATGATTTGATTTTTTATCAGAATTCAACAAAAGTAAGATTCAGTTTTGCAATAGGTTATTAGGTATGACCTAGGTCACACTTTTCTGTGTCGGGTTCACTTGCTATAAACCAATGGACTCGTCTACCTTCAGCCGAGATTTGGTCCTCAAAATGAATTCGGGCAGGGTGCATTGAGTACATTTCAATGTAATTTGCATTTGGGTAGGATACATTAGGGGCAAATCAACATAGCTTGGTAAATGATTTCCATTCCAGACTTCTTTCTAAGCATGACTTCTAGTGAGCCTCACCCTTCTAGAGATCACTTTTTTTGTCTCTGGACTTTCATGAATTGTGGAGTAGCGTGATGAGTACCTGTCTCATCACTAAAGTTAAGCAGCAATGACCTACATTAGTATTTGGATGGGTGACCGCCTCAGTGCACTACTCATGTCTCTGATGGCTTTGCAGCTTGAGAACCAAAACCCCTTTTTGGCCTTGTTCAATATTTGAACAACTTTCAGCAATCTCTCATGAGACATATTAACATCTACGCACTGGAGTGGTGAAGGGTATGTGTGGGAAGGATATATAGCAAGGCTTGTTCCTCAACGTGCACCAATTCCCCATTCACTCTACAGGTGGTAGGTCCCACAGTTATAGGCATTAGGGCGAAATGCCCATCCTTTGACTACTGTCCGAGATTAGTGTGTGACCTTATGACTCAATGGCGAAACATCCATTACCTTGTGCATCCTTCAAAAGTTTCAAAATGTGTAAATTTCCTCCTCTGAATTTCATACCATGGGCATTTGCAGACGAATCTGAGCATGCGCAGATGAATTTCTTGTTACGGTAACTGAAAGTGTAGTCCACTGTGTATATAAGGTTGTGACTCGGTCATCTTTCTGTGTAACACGGCGACATAAGATGAGTGGAGGTAAATAGACATTTCGTCCCACTGTGTCACAATGTCACATACGAACCTCAGATGGTAGTCAAAGGACAGGGGCACTTTGTCCAATGCCTATAACTGCGGGTTATACCACCTGTAATGTGAATGATACACCAAATCTCAGAAGGTACGTGGCACCCTTGGAGGCGGTTCTGCCGCCAAGTAAACATCTAACTACAGGATGTACTATCTGTAGTGTGAATGGGGTATAACCAGATACAAGGTCTCTTCCTGGAGCCACAAAGATGAGGCCGTGAAGTGGAAATCGAGTACATACAGTATATAATGTAAACTGAAACTTCATTATGCCAACTGAAGCCTTAAGCCAGGCTACACTTGACCATACTGGTCACTCACATTAATCTAGGCTAGGCAAAGCATGTACAATGCATAGATCACCTTTAGAACTCATGACAGCTCCTCAATTTATCTGGTAAATATAGGCTTACAAAGTGTGAATTCTTTGCTCAGCAAAAAGACTGCCTTCACACAGAGATTTTTTAAATGGTCCAGTAAAATTTATGCTACAAATATCAACGGTCCTAGCCACATGTGACCTATGTATAAGCAATTTACCCATCAGCCTCCAGTCAGTCATTCAAAATACATTTTTCTTTCAACACATCCATAGGTCAGTATGGGACTCTTTGCCACAATGAAATTTATGGCCATTTTGGTCACTCGCATATTCAAATGGAAAATGAATGTTTAAATATGAGACATAAGCAACCAGTATAGTTTTCAAAAATGAGTGTTCTGTTAGAATTGCAGAGGTGATCAGAAAATAGGACATCTAATCACAGGCTTACATCTCTATTTTGGGTTTGACTCCCAGAAGTGGCAATCCTGAGGACCTGTCACAATGTGACCCTAGATGTTGAACAGTACGTTTAAAACCCTTAGTTTTGTCGTTGGACTTTTGCATGATATTGCAAGAATATATTTTATCATTAACATTATTTTAATTATGTATTTATGAAAAATATCAATATATGCATGTACATATATATTAGTCTTTTACAGGCAAAATGAACTAATGTTTGATTTACACTGCAATTCACTGATGTAAATAGCTGAGCCATTTAAAACAGCCGCCCCGCCATTTAAAATGACGGGTGGGGTCAAAATGACATGTAATAGTTACATAGGTTAGGGCGGAGTTATTAAAACATCATTAAAATGTACTTATTTAAGGATTAAGGGAAATGAATACATTTCTTGGAGGGCTTGAACCCAGTCACTTATGTCTCAAAATTAATTAATGCTCTACATTGAATTGTTGTGGTCATCTTACAAAACTTCAGTCATTGGTGGTACAATATCTGTACAATATGGCAGGATGACAATACCGTTGGGGAAAATAGTGCAAAACAAAATTCAACATGTATCATACAGATATGTCTTCACACTTTACCTCACCAATGTGTAAGTCCACTAAGTATTTTGGCCCCAGCTTTGCATATGATGCTCCAAAGATTTGGAATGATCTGCCTGATGATGTATGTTCAGCAACATCTCTCCACTCATTCAGAAAAAAGTTGAAAACCTGTTTGCAAAAGTATACCCACGCAGGTTTTTCTGGGTTCCTTCCTGCATGGGTTCCTGAATGCACTATGTGTCTGACGGTACCCCTGGGTTTGAACCAACGTCCTCTATATTCCTAGGCGACTGTGTTACCCACAGGTCACTTAACCAATATGATGCATACTTTGATATTATGTCCCTTATTTCTGAAACTTGCTATTAGAATTAGAAGATTACATCCCGATTAGTTTTGGAAAGTAAAGAGGATTATTCGGCTGACTTATTAGACTTATTTTCAATTGTGACAAGATTCCTTGCCACAATTTTCGGTGAAAGATTGGTTTCATCAAAATTTTAGTTTACAAGGCAGTTACAAAGGTTACAGCAGAAAAGGCTGTACCAAATTAGTCCGGAAGGTAATATTCACTCACATAAGCTTTAAATATGTTTAAACAACAAGAAGGAAGCCTACATTTACTATGCTATGAGACTATGCTCCTGGCCTTTCAGATGAATAAGACAAGTTGTTGGACTAGCAACATTACACTGATAAATCTAAAACTGAGATATATTAAAGTGGCTAGTAATAAAGCCACACTCCAAATAATACCAATGCTTTTTAGAAGTGCACAATTCAGAACATGTCCTTGAGATAATTGCCCTGACTTCCTTTAAGATGGTAAGCCGACACCAATAACATGCTTAATTCGGCCAAAGCAAGCTTTTAAGTCCTGTTTACAAATTGTCAAATAATTCAACACATTTTCTCTACATTGTCAAATGCTCACTCAAGTGACAGATATCACTTCCTCTCAAACTCATTTTCTAGATTTAAAACTTACACGGGCACCAATTCCTTCACCTGGTCTGGTTGTCATACAGCTTTTCTTTTTAAAGCAGTCGGCTGATTGTTATGAATCGGGAACCTTTCTTTTCGAATAATTTCATTACTGATGTCCACTTTGTTTGTGTTCTAGTTACATTTATGACATAAAATAGAACTTATGACATGAAACATTGTTAATTAACTAAAATAATTGAGTTTAAAAACAACAAGAAAAAAACACAACAAAATGCAAGTAATAGTAAGGGATTTACAACACTTAAACTGATGCACTCTTTTGTTAAGACAAATTTTATTTAGTTATTATACTATAGCTTTTTGCAGAAATAGAGGTACATATAATATCAAAGTGTGCATCATATTGGTTAAGTATAAACCTATTTTATTATAATTTATCCACCTTATTTGTAAGCGTAATTGCATAAATTCATAAACCAAAATGGTGGCTGATACCAGACCCTTTATTGCAGGGTAAAGTAGTCCGGGGAGGGGGGGAGGAATATCAAAAACCTTACTGTACTTCATCCAGGGTCACGTGTTGAAATTCTATATATCTTATTGAAAACTTCATGTTGATCACTCCTGTTTTGTATAATGCCCCGGTGACACTGACGGTGGTTTCAAGGAAAGATACTGGAAGAAACAAGGCCAAAAGGGGTTTTGGTTTACTAGCGTGAACCACAAAGCCATCAGAGACACGAGTAATGCACTGAGGCGGTCACCCATCCCAGTACTAACGTAGCCCATTGCTGGTTAACTTCAGTGAAGAGACAGATACTCATCACACTATGGCACAATTCATGAAAGTCTGGAGACAAAAAAAGTGATCTCCAGAAGCGTGAGCCTTGCTACAGCTCACACTTAAAAAAAAAGTATATTACAAATGTCAGTGAGCTCCACTGGAGACATAGGAACAGACAATATAACACAGAATTAGTGAAAAAAGGCAGCAGAACAGATACATAAGACTGATAATAGGATGCCCTGCAGTTATGACCAGATATGGCAGGTAACCTTGGGGAAGATGAAATTCTTTATTTTTATTATTATTTCAAATTTTAATTATTTAATTATTAAATTAAAACTTTTAAATTTGTGATGGTTACATTATAGTTTTTTTTTCTTCAGAAAACGTATCAGCTATGGTATAAATATTGCTACTATAACTATACTGTTTAAAAGGTGACATGGTAAAGGATTTTGTCGTCAATAGTATGCACATCTACTTTTTCAAAAGGGTATCTATCGTTGGTGTATTTTGTTCTAATGTTCAAACTGATGTGTGTTTATCAAGGTGTACAGTTAGCATTGTTTCAGGCTCAAGTTTCTTTGTAATTTGATTCATTTCTTTTAACATAGCTTTGAACACATTGTATAGGTTCTTTTAATTTTGAAACAATGTGTCAGTTTGTACAGGTTTGTTTTTGTATCAAGATACTGCAATCTCTCTGGTAAATATATCTAAGCATTCGGGAGTGTTTTATGAATACCAAGTATTTTATGTTCCTTTTTGTCCAATGTAAGCCTTAAGGAAAGGCTAGGGATGTTTGTGACTGGTATTGTTAATACAATACTAATGCATTTACCTGATCCCTGAAAGTCAAAACCTCAATGAAATCAGACCTTGATTGTTTTAATTTGCTTTAATTTCTCTTTTAGTTGGCCACATAATATGTAATTTAGTTTGTGATTCAGTTTAGCATTATTTACTTAGTGTTTTATGTCACGCCAACAACCTTTTTGGTTATATTATGACAAGTAATTTCAGGGGGTAGGCATTTGGAAACAGGTAGGTTCAAGCAAGGAGATTGACAGGGAAGTAAGATGATAGTTTTTGACGTCGAGTCTTTGAATGAAAACAATGAATTCTGTTTTGTCCCGATCCAGACATCCATTTTTGCATCTTGATGACAAGCAATTACTTTAACCAACTCAGACAAAGCATTCTTATGGGATAAATGAACAAATAACTGAGTGTCGTCAGCATAAAAATGAACTTCAATGTCAAGATGAGAGTCAATGATTGAGTTGTATAAAGTGAGAACAATAACAGACCCAGAGAGAGATATAGAATGGTAGGAGAAATGTTGGACGCCAATTCGCAGATGGGAACCACTTGAGTTGTTCCTTGCGCCAACTCGCAGGGGCGAGTTGTGGTAAACATCTGTCACACCCAAATCAATCACTTAATCAATCGATCAATCAAAATATGGTTACATTTTAGCACTTTAATTGATCACTAAGACGAGGACATAGATAAGGACACAGGGTGTAGAAATTTCAATACTCTTTAAGAAAGCCAGATATAGCAATACTGTTGTGGTGTTCCATTTACGTTTAGAATTGTATTTTGTAAAGGCATTCGTCTAAAAACGACCGAAAAAATAAGCATGCTGGGCAGGTAAATGGACAAAACCCCAGAGGACAAAACACCCGAAGACAAAACCCCGGGAAAATATGACTACTAGGACACAACCCCGGAGTTAATTTTAAGGGGGGTGGACATAACCCCAGAGTTGGAACTCCAGAGAAATAATCTTATTAAAAAGCATAAAATAAATTTAAACATGATCTCAATCTTTTTCACACTTGAAATCTACTATTTAAGTCTGTTCAAGCAGTTGCCTTTTAACTGTAGATGAAAAGAAAAAAAAAAGGTAGTTACAGAGCATGTATTTTTAGAGTATATATACAAATTGGTCACATTGGAAAACAAACAAAAAGAGAAAAGTTAATAAAATTAATAACTTAATAATTATATACAATACTTATTGCAAAGAAAACTGAATATTAGCAATTAAAATCAACTTTCACTGACAACAAAAGGATAGGGGAAAGCTGCAACTCTGCTTTGAAGATGACAGTAATTGGAAGCCACATCACAATCATACACAAGTCTTTTTTGAAGGTGATAGGAATTGGAAGTCATATCATTATTGCATTTTCATTATTAGATTTTCGTGTTGGGGATTTTCAATTCCCCCTCTTGGGATTTTCAATGGGATTGCAAATATTGGGGGACTTTCAATCTGTTGATTGAAAATACATTCATACTGAGGAGCTTAACGTACTAACTACCAACATGTGCATGACTGTCCTGTAAAGAGAACTATACAAATATACACAGTGTATATCAATGTAAAATAACATGGCAATTTAAAAGAGCCTGGGGTTTTGTCCACCCCCATAAAATTAACTCCGGGGTTTTGTCCTAGTAGCTATATTATTCTGGGGTTTTGTCCTCCGGTGTTTTGCCCTCTGAGGTTTTGTCCGCCATTCGCTGGGCATGACCCAGAATCGTCCAAATCACCCCCCCCCCCCTCTTCTCCCCGTGACACACACTCACATGAAGCCATGTAAATTTGACAAAGAAACCTCGGAAAGCCTGTTCTGTCAGCACAATGACCTGTCTCTTCAGAAAAGTCACATGAAGTCTGTCAAACTAATTTTGTCACCTGTAGCCACTGATTCAAGAAGTTCCCAGCCCTTAACTTATACCTTTCTGTACTTAACCTTCTGTCCCTTTAAGCAAATGTCTGCCTTTTGACCAAAGAACTGAATGCAAGAAAAAAACAATAGTCTCATTTTTGTGAGATCTCCACAGACAACTGACCTTGTTTTTTGACACTTTCTATTATAATTTTGAGATTTACTGAGACAAAGATTTAGTCTAAGTAAGATTGTTTTAACCAATGGACCAGACTGACAACTGCCCAAACAATTGTTCAGTGAATACATCACCTGGACAATTATATCATTAACTCTGCGTCTACCAGTATTTCACATTCAATGGGCAGACACAGGATAAGATTTCAAAAGAATGATAATTACCTGTTTTAAAGATCACCTTAAATGTATAACTTTAATATAGTCCTGTGCCTCAACATTACTGATCACCTAATTTAAGTGTTTGTACTGGACAGTGATCAGCAAACCTATCTGGATGCTATAAGGTGTTGCATATCATCCGCCTGACAGTGGAATAATCTATAAAACCTTCATATTCACTGCAGGATTGTTGCTTTTATATTTACGACGTGGCACTTGCCATGCATATTTTCAGTTTGTTTACTTTGTTTACTTGTTTAAAAGGTGTCTGCCAACGTCAAAGGACCTTTCTTCCACCTGCCAGTGCTCTGGCCCAGAGAGTTACAACCTTGCCTGGGTGCACAGAAGTCTTGGTTTAATGCTAGGTACAAGAGGATGTACAATGGCTTGGATGACCACTTAAAAGGGCTTTCCTCTTTCATTGGGCCCTATCCCCAGTGACAGGCTAAAGAACCCCAGGGTCAGAATGAGCGAAATAGTGGTTTCTATGCTCTGTAGAGTCTGACTTCAAGATAGTTTATTTCAATTAGAACTAATATTAGTAAAAGAAAATGTTCCACTAAGCATAAGTATACAATACAATGCAATACAAATATAATACAATGTTGTTTATGCAATAGCAACGGTCAGTGAAACTGCACCATTTCTAGCACCAATGATAGCTGCCAGTTTAAGAATATTTGCTTTTAGTAATTTCTGATATGATTGTATACTTTTTGAAAAACCGGATAGAAGGTTCTTGGAAATTTGTCACCATCGTTGTTCAGCTTTCTCTGTCGCCCCATTCAGGACGAAACTCAAATCGTATTTGGTTTCCAAGGCCCTCCCCAAAACCTTCTTATTCAGCCGGTGTGTGTTGTGGTAACGACAGGCCCATGGACTTACAAAAATTTTGCAATGCTGCTGCTGATTGTTATGCCTTAAAGTCTGCTTGAATGCAGAGATTAAGTTCTATAAAAGTCCAGAATAGGATAGACTGACAGAACTGAGAACCTTATAAGTGGAAAGAGGGCGTGGCATGGAATATCGCCAACCTCTCACTGTTGTAATTATACACTCTCTTTGAAGTCTACGCCAGATTGTCTTCCAACTGTAATAGAACACTCTTTTTCTAGGTTCTAGACCAGATTGTTACCCTCTGTTGCAAGGTGGACACTATAAGCCAGCCCAATGATTGCCTGTCTCTTCTGCATCCAACTGTGATCAATAATTGGCCTCCCCAGTTTCTACATCTGTCATGTAGTTTTCTGTTACACTGTACACTGTGCTGAATTTAGACGTCCTACCACACTTGTGTCTTCAAGATCATAAGAGGTCAATGAGTCTAGGTTCTCGATTTCTCACAAATATGAAAAGTCCATACGGATGAACAAAGATCTGTACTCTTTAGAGATTCTCCAACTGATATTGATATAACTTTTTGAAAGTTCAGTCAGTTTTCAGAGTTTTTACCCGTCTGTTGCTAAATCTTTCTAGAGATCCTTGGTGGCCTACTGGTTAGCAAATTTGGCATCTAATCATAGGCTGCAATGCTGATTACCTGAAAATTGTTCCAAAAAAGTAAGCGTTGTTTTTAGACAAAGGCCTTACCACCACAAATGTTGGTTACTGATTTTTGAGGGTGTGATAATTTAAGACCATTTGAGGCTCTTGTATAGTGTTTGAGCTATGTACATGGTCAAACAGACAGACAAACAGACAAGAAGACGGACGTACTTACCATAACCTCACCTCTTAGGGAAACTATTATAATTAATCTATATGGTACAATGACACATTTGTTTTCCATCCCTACTTTTTCAGTGAAGTATGCCAAAGGGTAAATGAGAGAGATCGCTGGTGTGGTAGTTAACACACTTGCCTCCCACCTGTGAGGTCTCTGGTTCAAACCTCAGACCCTATGTGGGGAAGTTAGTAGTTGCTTACCGATCTCTGGCAGTTTACATTGCAGAATCTTGACCAACTGTATATACTGGTTTCATGTGCCCTTAAAGCTACCTATTGTGATTTAACCTATACAATGTGTTACAAGTGATGATAACCCAAATAAATCAACCGAAAGGGTAAACATTATTTCCTGATGCTCTTAGTTTGAGCATTATCTATACATATACTTGGATTAAGTGTTAATTATTTAGTGAATTTAAATCTTAAATATCTTAAATCATTTATATAACGTGCAAATTGTATTTAGTACCTTAATTCTAATCATTATTACATAAAACACAGCTTATTATCAACATCACCAAGGATAGTAATTAGAAAGTACATGTATCTATGTAAAATGCTGAACTGATATAGTCATCCTTTAAGTTGTTGATATTGAAAGAGGCATAGTCCAACTATCAGAAAGAGTCTGTTTCCATGTTGGTGTCTGACAGAGGAAAACATCATGGAGCTGGACTGAAGCTAGTCTGAATAGGTAAATCTGAAGCTAGTCTGAATAGGTAAATCTGAAGCTAGTCTGAATAGGTAAATCTGAAGCTAGTCTGAATAGGTAAATCTTCAATTGTCGTCTAACCTCAGTGGCACTAGTCTGGGATCTGATCCCTTGAGGGAGTTTGTTCGATTCAGTTGCAGCAGCGACAGCATCCCCGTCCATTTATTGGTTCTGGTCAAGGAAACTACAATGCAGTTACGCCATGTGAGGTTACTAAGTATGATGAGAGATGAAATTATATATACTGTAATACGAATTTATACAAGGAAACATGCGAGTAAAACCCCGTTGTTTAAGGCTCAAAATTCAGTTTAACTTCCTTAAAACATAAAATAACAAGAGCACTCGGAGAGTGCAGACCTCCGCCAAGGGAGCTCAATTCCTGGTCTATCATCAAAATCCACCCTAAAATTATCTGGCTATAACTTCCTTTAAAAAAAGACTGGATCCAGATGATCTAGACAGTGATCTAGATCACTCCCAAAATCTAATCACTTGTTCCTTGTCCCATTTAGGACATATCCTGAAAGTTTAATGAAAATCCATCTATAACTGTTTGAGTTATCTGTCTTTAAAGGTTACATTTCATGGGTCCAGAAGATCCAGATAGCGATCCGGACCACTCCCAAAATCTAATCACGTCTTCCTTTTACCATTTCGGACATACCCTGAAAATTTTATCAAAATCCGTCGATAAGTTATTGAGTTATCTTGTTCACAAACAAACAAACGGACAGACAAACCCAGGCAAAAACATAACCTCCTTGGCGGAGGTAATAATCACCAGTCCACTTGTAAAAGAAAAGGGGGTATGGGAACTAGATGACTATCTTATGCCGTATTCACACTACAGGTGGTACAGGTTTTCTGAGGTGTTGGAATGACCTCCAAGGACGAGGTGTTGGAATGACCTCCAAGGATGCCTCATATCTTCCAAGATTTGGTGTAACATTCACACTAGAGGCAGTATGAAACACTCCTACATTCAACAACCATCCTAGTTTAGTATGGAACCTTATGACACAGTGGCAAAACATCCAGTTAATTCTACTCGCCTTCTGTCGCCTTATTACACTGAAAGACGACCGAGTCACAACCTTATATACACCGTGGACTAACAACCCTCAGTTACTGTAGCAAGGAATTCATCTGTCCATACACTGATTCATCTGCATATGGACACGGTACCAAATTCAGAGGTGGAACATTTTAAACATTTCAAAACTTCTGTAGACCATGCAAGACAATGGACATTTCGCCACTGTGTCAAAAGGTCGCATACGGACCTCAGACAGTAGTTGAAGGACAGAGACGTTTTACCAAAAGCAGACTACTGGGGGGGGGGGGGGGGGGATACCAACTGTAGTGTGAATGTGATATTAGACAGCTTATAATAAAGCGTAGTTCATCATTAGCCTGAGGCTCAAATTTATACCGTATGTTTTCATCCATGTACACAGATATTTGGTATTCATAAAGCACCCTTAAATGATAGGAGATATAAGTTCAGCATACAGACTTACCTGTATGCTTGTGTAAAATGTGGTACACGTATATGCAGTAGTACATTATACAAACTGAATTTCTTTCTGTATGTTTGCTATTAATTACAAAGATAATCGAGCTTTTGACAAGGCTAGCGCATCTTCTATCTGCTTACCGTTACACAAAGCATTTTATCTTTGACATAAATTGTTGTTTACAAGTCTTCAGTTTTCAACTGTTAGTAACAATCAATCTGATCTTAACTAAGCCAAAAGTGATGCTTCTTGTCTTATAGAGATATTACTATATCAACCATATGTTGTGCAACTTGTGAAGATCTCATTGAGACCACTGACGCATCTAAATGACACGTGTCTCTCTCTCTCCCTTGAAATAATCTCAACCCAAACAAAACTCTTTGTGTCCAACTATATTTTTTTCATATTGATAAAAAAACCATTGGGACATGTGTTTCTAGCAGCAGATGTCTCAATACCATAACAATTCAAGGGCTCTTGATTTGGTAATTTGGCCTAAATCAAAGGTAAAAATCCTTCAAAGGTAAAAATCCTTCAAAGGTAAAAATCCTTCTTTGTGCCTATTTTAAGAAAGGTAATGTTGTCCTTTATTTTTTGATAAAAGATGCATTGACAGAAAAGCTAGCTGGAGATATATTGAAAAATACTATGTGTTAATTAATCTGCTGGAGTAAATTTATAGATAAAACACTTTCTACTTGCAACTGGTGCACACGATCAATTGACAGATAACAAAATATATTTTTGTTCCAGCAATTTTTATTGGTTAAAGTATGAATTTGATTTTCCACTCCTTATATGTGCCAATTTAAGGTGAGGTGCCAATTTACAGTAGGGGAGAAGTAAATATGTTGTTATGCTCTATTTGTAAATATATCTCTAAACTATTTGTCACTTTTAGTTGAAAAAATTCTCTCGACTTTTGCCAAACCTTCCAGATATTGCTTGACAACGTTTAGAGTTGCGAAACTTTTGTTCCCTATTTCGGCAGGAGTCGGGGCTAAATTATAGAATACTGAATCACCACTTTTAGTAAAAAATCCTATAAAAGGGAAGGCGAGGGTAGTGTAACCAGGACACATTTGCACGCCTAACAAAAAAAAATTACACATTTAATGTGGGCAATATTTTCATACCCACTTAGGGTATACACAAGATTATCCAGAACCATATCGCAGATCAAGAATTGCTTCTGTGTGTTTCCTCAGTCTTTCCCAAGAAGACCCTAGGCAGCCCTTGTTTTGCCACTGCTGCCACTGTTGGACTAGACTTTCACCAAGTCCTTCTGTCTTTTATGAAATATATAAGTACTGTATGACTTTTGAAGAAACAGCATGCCCTGTTTTTTGCTTTTTTTTCAGAGACTATCCCCCTAACTCCAGAATGCTAGTGGTATTATGAACTCCTGTAAGTTTCCAATTTAAAATTAGCTATTCAGGTTACTGATGGATACAAATACAAAGACTTGGAGCAAGTCTACTGTTGGACTGGAACAGGCCCCAATTTAGTGTAAGATCACAACAGAACATTTCAAGTTTTAGAAGACAACTTAAGACTAACCTGTTCAGACTAGCTTACCCACCATCATAGTCATCCTCTCCTGGGAGGTGTTTACTGGGTTATGACTTTGCTGTTGTTAATAACTGGCCCTTTTTGGATTCCAACGCAATAGAGGATGTCTATCAATTTTGCTCTATATAAATGCTTCTATTGTTATTATTAATATTATTATTATTAGTAATATCTGCATACATAACTAAACAAAACTGTTTCATCACATACAGGACATTTTTTTTCATACAAACTGGGGTCTAACTGTGGCTTGATTCTCCTCAAAGTTTATCTGGATTCAAATTGCTGATG
This sequence comes from Sabellastarte sp. h YS-2021, assembly GCA_964017235.1. Classification (NCBI taxonomy): domain Eukaryota; kingdom Metazoa; phylum Annelida; class Polychaeta; order Sabellida; family Sabellidae; genus Sabellastarte; species Sabellastarte sp. h YS-2021. The sequence continues at coordinate 11,368,262 of OZ024932.1, read as the reverse complement.
CTTATCTAAATCTGGATAACAAAATCCAGATTTTTTTTACGGGTTTTTGAAATTCATGCCCCGATTTTGCAAAATTTGCATACAGCAATCACCAGAGATATTTGACATATTTCTGTCTTCAGTTCAACTTCTTTACTTAGTGTGCAAGTGTATAAAAGTTTGACCAATGGCAACCAGATATCAATAAGTATACAAACTTCCTATTTGTGCAAAGTTGAGGATTTTTGCCATGATACAGCGCCAAGCAATAGATAATGCTCCTAAATACAACAATGGCAAAATCTAATGGGACTTTTGTCTCAGAACACAAGCTTTTATTTTAAAGGAAGCCCCCATAACTGTACGTACAAGAATATTCATACAAATTAGAAAATTATAATAATATTCGGATTTTCTAATTATGCGTTTGTTTATATACAAAGTGGTAAAATGGCAAATATATGCAAATGTTCTGTCCTTGTTATGAGACTCTTTAGCTCAAATACAAGTTCATATGTGCATATTGGCTATTTATTTTTGGCCTGTAACTTAATCTGCTGATATTTTTTAATCTATTATATTTGAAATATTATACCTTCAAACAGCATGACAGACTTTATTAAAAAAGATCTTGTATCTAACTCGCCTATTGTAGTATTTCGTCAATAAAATCTCTTTGATAACCTGACTTTCTAACTTTGGCAACCTGACCTGAATGTATATTTATAATAGGTGATTTCAATGTACCATTACACACATATCTCCAATTAAAATCGTATTTATAGTAAGAAAGTAACATATTATCTTCACATTTTACAAATCATTTACACTGATATATGATATATTATAACATTATCATTTCTGACAAAGAAATGAAAATATACACATGATCACAAAAGTGTTTTAGCCTTGCTCATGACGTACGTTTGTTCCCAAAGCCTTTTCTTTTTTTTATTTATTTGGGGTTTTACGTCGCTTTCAACATTGTACAGGTCATATCACGACAGGTAGTTGGAAGGGCTGAGGAAATCAGTCATACAGTTGGTCAAGGTTCTGTACTGTAAACTGCCGACCAACGGCAAGCAACTATTAGCTTTCCCACTCGAGGTACAGCCGTGAACCGAACCCCGGCCTCAGAGGTGGGAGGCGAGAGTGTCACCACTCTGCCACCGTGGTCCCCTCCCCAAAGCCTTTTCAAACATGTGCACATATGTTTGGTGTTGTATTGTATATTTATACTCGGGGCAATGTCTTATTTACAAGCAGACTCAAAGTGCTATTGGTGCTGACTGCAACAACACAAGCCTAGAGTAGGGCTACTGACTGGTTTGCTGGTAATGTGTTTATAAAAGATCAGTTCCCCTGTGAAGTATTTACCTCCACAAAACCCTAAGTTTGCAATCATAAGCAAAGTTGTGGAGGACATCCAACATATCTGTTCACTCATAAAGATCGCGATCCAAACCGGGATGACTGTAGGTCCCAATTTGAAACTTTTCTCAAAAACCTTTGTGAGTGAACGCTTCCAAGAACGCCTAAGTGACCATGACCGATTTTTCCTGTCGCAAATTGCTTAACAACAAATTTTAATTCTCCTATGACTAAAATATTATTCTGGAGGCTACAAGCAATCTGGAACAGGTCATAACAGCAATAGTTTTGTTTATATGACTTATCTTTCTACTCTGTACAATTCACCTGTTTTTGTCAGATTTCCCGCCCTTTTTCAACAGGCTTAGTCATAGCAGCTGGCTGAGTTATAAATTAGGGAGATCTTACATTACACCTTGCAAGTGTAACAGGGGTATTAAGCTGTGTATGTTGCAGACATACAGGCGTTTGGCCTCTAGTTACCCCTGTCAGGGAGATTATGTCTTTGTGTGCATTCATTTATTTGTCGGTGTTCAGGATTACTCCAACACCAATGGATGCACCTTTGTAAAAATTTAAAATTTTTATTTAGGTCGGGTCTGATCAAATGGATAAGTGACTAAACTTTTGGAAAGAGCTGGATACACTGGATGCAAAAGATCCCAAATTTCTAACTATGTCATGTCCAATCAGTGGCCATGCGCATCATACCTTATGGATACACCAAAACTCAGAAGATATGAGGCGTCCTGGTAGGGGGTTCTGCCACCGAGTAAAATCTACTTTATTTTCAATCTGTAAATCAGTGTAATGATTTGAAACAAGGGTATTGCATTGCTCAGAATTCAGAACATTAGACGACATTATAAAGACCGGCAATGCGCAGTGAACCAAAACTCGTCACTGCGCATCATTGGTAGGGTACATTATAATGCGAGGGATATGATATTATAAAAGTAGTCCAAATGGCTGTAATTCAGCAAAGATATAGTTCCTCAACAACTACATTTATCAACTAAATTAATAGACATTTTTGAGTTAAACTCATACCGGTCTTTATAATAGCCATAAAGGACTTGGTTTGAGTACTGTATCGACAAATAAATCCATTATTCTGCCCGAAAGTTTGTGATTTATTCGCCAATACAGTACTCAAACCTTGTCCTTTGTTGCTACAATATATGGAAGTTATTTTTAGAAGACTCCAAATATAGGAAAACAATGTAAGATGAATAAGATTCATATTTCTAAGCCTCTGTGAAAGGATATTATTGACACAGATCACCTAATTTGTTTTGACGTTATTAACGCTCGACGATAGGAGAGGGTTATTGTAATCAGTTTGTTTCTGTCAGTCTGTCTGTCTGTCTGTCTGTCTGTGCACCGTTTTGCCCTTATAACTCAAAAACTATACCATCAATCGAGCTCAAATTTGGTGGGTAGATATTTCATGGGGTACAGACGGAATCTTCCAAATTTGGTGTAATTTGTTTGAAAATTAAAGTCAGGAGACAGGTTTTTAAATTTTTAATTGGGTATATACAGTGAAACCTACTTGTCTTCAAAAATCAATATCATGATAGGATTTCCTCCTCATAAATTCTTGCCTCATCAGATATCCTCTGTGGCTGTGAGTGTAATGTGTAGAACTTGTAATCTCATGGTTGGGGTTCAATACCAGTCAATTCTAAATTTTTTTTTTTTAATTTTTTTTTTTAGGTTTTTTTAGCAATCTTTTTAAAGGTCTTTTAAAAAGAAAAGAAAAAAACACAGCATCTAAAATTTTACTGTTCAAAAAAAAACTTTAACCAAGATAAAGTGTTCAACTTGATGGACAATAATAGATCAATTGGGCATATACAGAGAAATCTGATTTTCTTTATTGCATAAGTAAAGAAATCAGTATTTTGCTGTCTGATGATGTCATTACTTAATGATGTCACAATGCAATTGTCATTGTGAGGTCACAAAACCTAGCTTGTGATACGTGTGATATACTTCTTCTCATTAAATTTATGTCTTGAAATTGACATAAATACAATTGAGAGGGAAGTGGTGTATTTGTCATGTTTATTTATTTCTGCTTTTTTTTTGTTTGTTTGTTTCAATTTCTTGACAGTCCATCACAAAAATTTACCCTCAGTAATTTTGACCAACAAGTGGCTTTTAACCAATATTTTTACCTCTACCAGGAATTTATGTTTGTTGTGTGCTTTTTTGTCTATTTGTCTGCCTGTTTTTGGTGTTTAGATTACTCCAGAACTAATGAACAGATCTTTATAAAAAAATTGTGAGTAGGACCTGGTGAAAGGAAGAAATTACTAATTTTTGGGAAAGACGTGGATCATATTTTGGATACAAAAAAATCATGAATTTTCATAGGTCCCATTTCAATGTATTTTAATGATTTTTAGCTTTCTACTTCATATTTCTTCAAAAGTAATTAATAAATTTTGATGTCAAATTTGAAGTAGGAAGGGACTAGCCATGGGAAGGAGTGATTATAGTTTAGGAAAGATCCAATTAATATATTGGATACCAAGAAGCCTCCAGAATTTCTGGAAATGCCACCATGGTGGATGTGTGTTATACTTTATAACACTTGTGAGACTGGTCACATCGAGTCGAGCGTTTTGCTCTCTCTGAGTGCATCTTGTTATACTAGTATTTGTTTTCTACATCACTTTGAACTGATTCTCTTGGAAATTTTTTTGTCCCTGGGGTTATACTGTTTGAAGTCACTAGATCAAGGCCAAGGAGGTATTGGCCAACACTGACCTACATTTAGGCACTTAGTTTGAAATCTACTGTAAACTAAAATTAATAATTATGCTTCTTTGATCTAATAACCAAACTGAAGCATTAATAGAAACATTACCAAACTAGAAAGTACTTTTAGAGCACAGACCTCCGCCAAGGTGGCCGAGAATCCCTATACTATAATTTAAGCCAAATACTGTCTGTTTATTTTAACCCTCATAATCAGATAGCATGACCATGAAAATATCAGAGTGATATTGAACACAGAGGTAATTGCTTTTAAAATTCAGTGAAAATGTAATGATTTCTTCCTTTATTCAAGTCATATGCCCATAAAAAATCTCATAAAGATCTGTTCATTGTTTTGGGAGTAATCCACCAAATCATTGCAAATGATGTGTAACTGTAAATAACAAAATTGTCACAACATAGTTCAGAACTGCGCTTGATACTCCCTTATACCCTAATCACACTAAATGGGGTATCCCCAGCATTAGTAGGCATGGGGCGAATCGCCCCTGTTTTTCAACTACCGACTGATCCTCATATGTGAACTTGTGATACAGTGGCGAAATGTCCAGTATCTTGCGTGTGCTACCGAAGTTTTAAAAAGTATAAAATTTCAGCCTCTGATTGTCTTACCATTGGTTGATTATTTTTTTCCCCCATTGTAACCGAAGGTGTGGCCAACAGTGTATATATACAGTTGTGATTCAGTTGTGTTTTAGTTTAATATGGCTACATAAGGTGACTGGAGGTAACTGGAGGTTGTCTCTTGGTGATATACATTTATACTACTGTCGTCCTACTGCCATTCTGCTGCCCATTATGGGGATCTGGTGAGCAAGTGACTGTTGTGTCAATCTTTCCTGTAAGTTGTCGGTTACACACAACTTTCAGGATCAGTACCACAAAGGCACAATTCTAGTTGTACTTCTCTTTGCTTCCTATATCATTGAAGAAAGTTTGTAGCACATCAATAATTATTGAAGTTTGTTCCCTTAGTTTTCCTTCTTAATTCAGGCAAAATGATCAGGTTTCTCAGTCATTAAGGAAAACTTTCAGTTCAGATGATGAGAAGCCTTAGTTACACTCTTACATATAGTGGCTTATTTATATGCATACTGCTAAGACAAATGACTGATGGACATGTGCAAGTGATTTATGAATCCTTAATATCTGTGAACTTATTTGAAAAAGATATGGTATAAATTTGAGCCTTACGCTAGGCTATCAAAATACTACTGATTGTTAATGAACTTCAGAGGATTACTTTAGGAACAATTCCTTACTTTCTCAGGTCAATCTCCTTACTTTTAAAATCCATTCTTTAGTGTCTGATTGTTAGGAGTAGTTCAAAGACTTTTGCTCCAGAATGACTAGGAAATAAGTACATGGTTATCTGAGGAGGCTTGTAACTGATTTGTAACTAAGGATCAGCTCTGAAGCTGTACACTGAAACATATTAAAATGAAACTTGTAATCTTAAATCAATAGAAACCATTAAAATTGATGTTGGCCATCAAAGATCCGGGGTCAGTGGTTAATGTTGAAGAAAATCTGTTGATGCCAATCAAATAAATAGATTGTGGTTTACAGCTGAAACTTGAAGACATATCTCCGGGTGTACAGTGTTTCAGTCTTACTTTTCTCCACCCTACAAATTATCTAGCACTTGAAGTATCTCACCTGAGCTACTGAAAGAAGCAAAAGACCAAGTCAATTCAAATTAGAAACTTTTCTTCTTGAAGGTCGTTAAGGTGTTTTAAATAGTACTATACGTGTGACCAAATTGACAAATAGATTTCCTATTTCTTCTGATGTCTTTGTTACATAAATTACAGACACCCCTGTCAGCATTTATTGTCGGTTTTCTTCTTCAAAGGAGAGAAGTTTGGAAATCATGTTACAACTTGTGAAAGAGTGACAACTTCTTTACAATATTTCATGAAATATGTACCAAATTTACTCGAACCTACACTGTAGGGGTTATTTATCTATTTTCATATTTATTTATTTATTTCTACTTTCAAAAGTACACAATTTCACCAATTATTAAAACTGTATTTTTAAGTATAACTTTATAAAGTGCATGTGTAATATTTATGCTATTGCACTCATAGAACGCAAACCCCCACCAGGCCAGGGAATGTTGCAAAAAGTTGGCAATTTTTATTGTATCTAGAATATGATTCCAACCCCCCCCCCCCCCCCCCCAAAAAAAAAAAAATAAATAAAAAATAAATAAATAAATAAAATAAATAAAAAAAAATAGATAAAATATAAATGGGTAAATAGGTGAATAAATAGGTAAATAAATAAATAAAATAAATAATAATAATATATTACCGACACATACAGTTGATTAAGGTTCTGTACAGTAAACTTCCGACCATCGGTAAGCAACTACCAACTTTCCCACATAAGGTCCTGGGTTTGAACGGCCGACCTCAGAGGTGGGAGGTGAGTGTGTTACCACTGTACCACAGTGGCCCCAAGGTTCAACATAGGCTCAAAATATTAGATCCATGCAGCAGGAGATATGGCTACTGTTTTGATAGATCGATTAGCTTATGATTGGTCTATGACAACAACAGAAGTTAAATGTGATCAACATCCCCCCCCCCCCCCCCCCCCCCAAAAAAAAAAACAAAAAAAAAAACAATCCAAATAAAAGAAATATATTTCCCCTGATCCTGTGTTTATAAGAGTGGTTATACCTTTGATCTGTATTTGAAAAATTTCAGTTTAAGTAAATACTTGGAAGGGTTTCCCCTATTGTTAGAGAATTAGAGACAATATCCTTAATTGTAACAAAGAACAAAGTGGGTACGATTAAGACTTTATAGCACTTTTTAACGTGTAGAGCTTTTCAAAAATATGTGTCAAAATTGCATTATAAAGATTATAAAAAGAAGAGTAATAATTATATATTAGTGCAGATACAAATGAATAACAACTAATACTATGTATTTTTAAATCAGAGTTGAAAACAGGGGATGGTTAAAACCCAGTGAGGTGGTTCTGAAATGGCCATCAGATTAATTTGGCAAGTAACACCACTACTACACGTTTACAAGAAGTCATGAGGGATGCAATAGAAACCAAAATGTCAGATGTATTTGGGACTTTACAAGGAATAAAAGTCAAACACATACATACATTTATTTTAAATGCTATACTTTGAATTCCCAGAGAGAGAGAACCCATTCTTTCACTTCAAAGTTTACAATAAAGGCTAGACAAATATCCATTAACCTTTTAAAAAGAAGCTGATATTTGACACATTTATTTTCACCACATGATAGCCAAACTCTGGCCTCTCCAGTGACCAAATGGGGGAAAGCCACTTAAAGTTTCTTCAATGCTGGTTTTTCAAAATATCAACACTCACCGTGGTTAATTGTGTTCCTGTTTTTTTGGGGAAATGTGTTACAGAGTTTTATGCTCTAAGTTGATAGACAAACGTAACTAGATTGTTAGTCTTGCTTATGACTCACATTTGTACTAATTTAACTTTCTAAGTGAAGCTTGTGCATTCTAAGGTACATTGCAACAGAACAATGTTCCATAAATTGTAAGACTATAACTTAAAATCTGAAGTAATTTTCAAAATGTTACCTGAAGTTTCTTGAAACATGTACACAATGGTGTATTATTCATAATGCACTCGTAAATGGTAGGATATATTAACTTACTAGACAATAGCTTAATGTTAAGTCAGTATATAGCCCTGCTTAAGGCTCAGATTTGCATGATATCTATCAAAGATGCACACAGATATTTGGTATTCAAAAAGCACTCATACATGTTAAGAGATAGAACTGTATCAGAAAGCCTTCCTCTTAGCCGTATGCTTCTGTAAAAGTCATTACATGTATAAGTACATTATAGAAACTGAAACTCCATTATCTGAACTGAAAGCTTTCTCTAACTGCAAAGAAACTTGAGCCTTCAGCAAGGCCTGTCAGTATACACAAAAGATAGAAAAGGATTATTTGTGCTAATAATATTTTAGCAAGGTATTAAAGGGCCTTTCATCTATGGGAATTAAATATGAGATCAGTTATAACCATGCATTATAAAGAAGATTATGAATTATATTTGATGAAACAGGCACTTTTACCATTACAAGCGAAATCTGGTGGGGGGGATAATGTTTTTTTCTAGAAATTAAATTGCTGAAACATTCAATCAAGAAGATGTTATATTTGACTCCGACCTCTCAGTGGCCAATCAGTTAACAAGTTTGGTATTCAATTACTATGCTATCAGGTCTATGGTCATGGTTTCAAACCCAGCTTATGACAATACCTCGGAATTCAGTGTTATGTTACCTTAGCTGTTTTGAGTGTTGTAAAACCCAAGGATAACCTTTGATTAAAGACACATTAGCCCAGCTGAGGCTACATCAAAAAGAATGCTGTGATTTTTTTGATTACAAGAAAATGGTGTATAAGACCCATTAATTTCACGATCCTCAGACACAGCCATTTTAAGACATTTAGTTTTTTTTAAGTTTGACATAATTATATATTCATTTGCTTACAAGCCATACATTATTTATATCCATACGGGTTCTCCAGAAGAAAAATTAAAGCCATGAATTCAAATGGTAAATATCTTTATAGATATGTTGAAGAGACTCGGAAATTAAGGGGGAAAATGAGACATTCGAAGACAATGTGTCATAAATTTTGAATTGATGTTTTATATTGTCATTTGTTATCACATCACACACTATTTTAATAATACTTTGAGTTTTAACTGACATATAAACCCTATGGTGGACTGGGTGTAAAGTTATTATTTTGAACTATGTAATTGTTTGATGTATACATGTCACTACAATAAATGGATAAATAATATATCCTTTTGTTCAAAACTAATGTTCAAAACCATGTAGCCATCGCAAAAAAATAACATTCTAACATGTTATAACTCGCTTCCTGTTCAATATATTCAAAAGTCATAAACCTACCCTTGTCAACAAAAGGACACCTACATGTGTGCAGGAGTTTCCTCATAAAATTACTTTTAAATCATAACAAATGAGCTTGGGTGAAAAGTCTGCGACAGCATAAAACAGTGAAAACATTATAGGCGCAGACATTATCAAAGGTAAATATCACAAAGGTAATATCCTTTGGCGGGAAAACATCAATACTTGGAAAAATAACAATAAAAACATAATTCTGCACACTTTTTCACAATTTATCTGTGTATTTTCTATATTTCTGTATCACTGCAAATGTCATGTAACAGGTTGTATGTGGGCTGTACCTGTTTTTAGTTCAGCTGATAAAAGCACTGTCACACTGACATGGTCTTGCTCCCCCTGTGGGTCCGGGGAAGTAGAATAGGCCCAGCGTGCCCTCCTGCGTGTCGTAAGAGGCGACTAAATAGGGGTGTGATATCACAGAACAACACAAACTTTGACTAGATTTTATTGATGTTTTCTTTTATTTTACTCCTTTTTAGAATTTGTTCTATTTATGGTTTGTACCTGTTTTATTGTATCTGTACCGTTAGTTGTATATTCTGGTTTAGTTTTAATCTGTATTTCTAGTCATGATTTTTTAATATTTGATTATGTTATACATATTGTTTAGTAAAGGTATTTGTAGTCTGTATTTGTCGTTCCTCTAGTCTTTTTCTTGTATTGTGTTTTATTCAAATATTGTTTGCTTAATGTCTTTTTTACTATGTGTATCTAGTCAGATTTCTTCATGTAGTACACATTGTTTAGTTAATGTATTTATTAATTTTAATGGTGCTGCATAACACCAAGGTGTTTAGCACTTTAAATTTTAACTTTACTTTACTTTACTTTGACATGGTCTTGCAGCATCTGCATCCTCAAACAATAATACCATGCAGTGTACAGAGTTCAAAGTTGGGGTTTTACATCCCCTTCAACAGCCAGGGTCATATTGGGACAGGTCCTTAGCTTTGTCACTTTTGGGGTTTGAACCCACACAGAGGTGACAACCTGTCTTTATTTATTTATTTATTTGGGGCTTTACGTCGCTTTTAACACTGTGCAGGTCATATCACGACGGGTAGTTGGAAGGGCAGAGGAAACCAGTACATGCAGTTCGTCAGGGTTCTGTACTGTAAACTGCCGACCAACGGCAAGCAACTACCAGCTTTCCCACTTGAGGCTGTGCTGGGAACCGAACTCCGGCCTCAGAGGTGGGAGGCTAGAGTGTTACCACTCTGCCACTGTGGTCTGTAGCAGAAGTTGCAACTCAGTTTTTCAATGTAGTTTATATGAATATTGAGTTTTCATAACTGAGCAAGATAAGTGATTTAATGTTATTTCTGATAATGGTAAAAATGTTTCTTGTGGTGGCTCTAGTCACAAAATAATGTCAGTGATTAAAGAAAAAGTATGTAACAGTTTTCTTAAGTTACAAGACATTCAGACCTGTAACTCTAGAGAAATGCAGGTTCCTAATCAAAGATACCAGTTTCCGACAAGGGGGTACGTGTTAAGTTCGTACACTGATACCAGGTCATCCGTGGCTGAGCTTGATAAAGGTTTATTTATTATAAGATTTGTGGTTTAACGTTGGTTTCAACACTGTACAGGTCACATGACGACGGGTAGTTTTATGGGCAGAGGAAACCAGTACAAAGAGTTGATCAAGGTTATGTACTGTAAACTGCCGACCATCGGTAAGCAACTACCAACTTCCCCACTTAGCGTCCAGGGTTTGAATCCACGGAGGCGGGAGGCCACTGCACCACCGTGGTCCTTAACTGGGCTGGGAAGTGTGGCATCTAATCACTAAGGTTAGCATCACTTCTACTCCCATAAGTGACAAATCCTGAGGGGTCTGTCCTAGTATGACCCTGGCTGTTGAATAGGAAGCAAAGAACAAAGCTTGGACATTCAAAAACCAACACTCACAGTCAAGGGGCCAATTTCACAAAGGGTCTTGGACTTAAAGCCAAGATTTGGAGTTAGTCAGGGACTTATATCTTAGCCTTTTGTCTCAGCTAAATCTGGGAATTAAATGCATTTCACAAAGGTAGGATGTAGTTAAGATCAAGCCCACACTGCTTTATCAAATAACCACAATGGTTTTGCTTGTCATGTAACCCCTTATTTCTGACCCAAAGATATAAGTTTGAGCCCAGAACTTCACCAAAAGCTTAGACTTTCATGCTTTTTGAATTCCACTAGATCTAAGACTACAGACTTAGCCTAATTTTAAGACAAAAGTCTAAGTTTGGGTTAAGTCCTTTTGTAGAACTGCTCCCAGTTCTACTATCACAAGATTGTTTGCCGACAGACCCAACTGTGTGGTCGACAGCAAAATCCTGGTGGTCATAACTTATAAAAAAATACATGTCACTCAGGTAATTAAGCTATAACATATTCACCAAAACCCCCAACCAGATAAACAACGAAATCAATGAGAAATGCAGAACATATACATCCAGCTTTGCAGAAAATGTAGGTCTTGAACAGATGACAAAATCATGTTCATTTCAGGTTTCACTGAATCTCAAGTCTGTGCTGAAGTAATATTCTGAAGATTTGTTATGATAACATTTCATGATATAGGTCAAGAGGTTTCAAACATATTTTAAACCAATAATCTCAAACAGGACCAATCCAGGCCATTATTTAATCAATAATATTCTTTATAAAAATACTAATATTGATCCTGTTTAAAAGACTGTTTAATTTGTTTTAAAAGGACAATTGAAATTTACAGTTTGTGCACATGTTTTGCCTATGTTCAAGACAAGATGAATTTATAGATTCTGTAGCCTTTCTTAAGGCTAGACTTTTTAATTCACAAAACCTTCATCAGTTTATATAATGCACTCTTGCATGTATTGAATTTAGACACTAGTTACTTGTAACCCTAGCTCTATCTGGTGAGATAATATATCCAAACATATACAAGTGCTTTTAGAAGTCCAAGCCTATGTGTAAATGTTTGAAAATGGTTTTCCTACAAACTAGATCCTCAGCCAAGGCTATAAATTCTATGCCTCTTTTTTCAGATTTGATATTTGACAAAGAAATAAACTTGTCAATACAGTGTGAGAGAGAGAGAGATCTCTATACATCAAACTCCCATTTCACATCTGTTGCCTACAGACATATGGGGGGGCAAAGAAATTGACGCTTTTTTTTTCTATATAAGTTTATTGGAATTAGAAACCGTTCTAATACTAGATTCACCATTGCAATCTCTCTTATGCAATGAAAGTGTGGTTTCCAGGGCAGGCCAGTTTGGATGTATAAATTTGTATAAAATACCTATCATGGATGAATTCCTGAATGACATATACAAAACTAGAAAAGCACTCTAAGAGAGCATACGTCCACCAAAGGCCCAAATGCCTCCCTTATGACTTATGGGTGCAATGATAAACAAGACCAAAAAGGGGTTTCAGCCTTCTAACATGAGCCTCAAATCCATCAGAGACATCAGTGATGCACTGAAGTGGTCACCCATCCCAGTACCAACGCAGATCATTACCAAAATTTGATCATCTGTTCCCTGGCCATTTATCACAAGATGATCTCATTATCACCAGATCATCTTGATATCATGAGATGATCTTGTTATCACAACTTATTATCTCATTATAATGAGATGATCTCATTATCACGACTTATTTTTTCGTTATCACGAGATCATCTTGTGCGCACGACTTAATACATGGTGCAATTTTTATTTTACTATGTCCTATTAGAGGCTCCGTAGAGATCAACATGGGAATGCTCTTTTTAACACGAAATACGTAACGGTTGGTGGTACTTTTCACGTTATGTGTAACGTAGTGGAAAACAGAAACGGGCTTCAAAAACGTTGTTCACAACTTCTCTAAAGCTATGTTTCCATGTACGCGGGAGCAGGTCGTGCATTCCGTCTGCTGCCTGCGGGTCACAGAAAAAAATCGGTCAGGGAGCAATTAAAAATAATAGGCTCCAAAACCTGCAGACTGCTACCGCTATCCGCAGCCGAGACCCACGGAAATGAAAACACTTCTTACCATTTGCGTAGGTTTGATTTTTACTGCTACCACGACCCACATAAATGGAAACATGGTTTGATATGATACAATTGTACAAGATATATTTCTACACACAGTCCTGAATGGCATTTTTTCAGGATTGTAAGAGGAAATGATCGCCACAATGGAACAGAGGCCTTACAATTTCAGATCTGCAGGATTTTCAACATTTTTGATATTCAAAGATGTTTGGTACAATGCAGAATATTATAACACCCAGATTTAAATTGTAAATGTGATTTTTTTTAATCAATAAATCGACTATGAAGGAGCTTGGTTTATTGACTATTAAACCAGATAGATCTGGCCCCATAATACAATATTGTTAATATCACAAAAAAGCATTAATGTCTTTTCTCAAGGTGACAACATATTGTCCCATATCATTACATATTTGACAGTAATATCAGACATAAATTGGGATGAGAACCTTGATGTGTTTTCTCATGTATTTCTAGCATACACACATAAAGGACGTTTGGCAGATCTTCCATTTGTGTGACAAACCCTAATAATCAGCTGGACAAACACATCAGCACTTTCTCTTAACAGTGGGGTCTGTCAAACACTTCATAGACATATGTCCACTAAAATATATACCGAAGTTAGCGATTTAAAAAGAGTTGGACACCACAGCTACACGAGTTCATCTGGTTGGAGTTTCAATGGGACAAAATCCCTTAATTGAAAACCCCTCAGGAGAAAAACCCTCAAACTCATGTCACGGAGAAAACTTTTAGCCAGTTTTGCAACCTGTGGAGGAAAGCCCTAACCCCTTTTTGGAGCTTGTGGAGAAAAACCCTCAATTCTCACAAAAAGCCCTCATATTGTTCTAGGTTTATATTTACAGAATAAAAAAATACTAAATACAAAATATACTGAAAGTATTTCAAATATATAACATGCATTAAAGTATAATACACTACATCCATATACTATCTTTCTCTTTGAATGAGGGATCATTGGTGATTAACTAACTGTTTCAAAAATATTAAAAAGCTACAAAGGGAATCATCTTATTGAAAACTGCTCAGGACTACACTGCACTAAGAAGGCTGATCAGGTAGACTTGCTTCAAGTCTTTGTATTTCTTATTCCAGCAAATCTGACATACATGAAATCATTATGAGCCCACGTGATGATTAAAAAAAACTTCTGTCTAGAGAAATACATTGGTTGACACTCTTAGGTCACTTTTCCCATAATTGCAGTGTGTGTTTTTCTCACTAGGTGGCCAGCCACTTCCTGTGACCTATGAGAAAAGTCCTTTTGTCAGCCCCACATTCTGATAAAAAAGTCATTCAGTCATCATATAATACCTTAGACAAAAGGACTTGATGAACGTCTACTGATCAGGTTGATACCAGTTTAAGCTCCATACAGAATGAGTGTATGGCAAACATAAGCCTCCAGTTTGTCAGCGGGCTTAGACTTAGTGGATTTCACAAAGCGGCTAAGTCCATGGATTTGCTAAGTCAGTGGACTTAGATTTAAGTCTGGTTAGTAGTGGGCTTAAATTTTGTAAAGAGGACTTAAATATGGCCGCCATAAACTTTTCTCCACTTCAAAATTTGAAATGGCTGTAAATAAAGTATAATTACACAGAACACCTCACTAAAGTGGTTTTGTGGAAGTTTATATGTGGTAACAAGGTTTTCCATTTCAAAACAGCCCTTTTCTTCAGATAAAATACATCAAATGAAGGATATATGGCACCAATGTTATATTTTGGATAGATACAAAAGGTCACATGACACAGAAAACCACTGTGGTTATTTGATAAGCCTGGACTTAGCTAAGTCACCTTTGTGAAATCCATTTTAAGTCCCAGACCTAGTTAAGATCAAAGTCTTAGATTTAAGTCGCTGACTTAGCCAATAAAAGGACTTAGTTTAAGTCCTTTAGTGAAATCGGCCCCTGATTGGTATTCAAAATGCAAATAGATATGTGCAGATACATTACCTTGTCGGGGGTATCATCATGCACAAGCAAATACATGTAACATAACAATATTTAAGATGATAGGTTTGTTTAACTGCAAATAAACATGAGCCTTAAATAAGGCTAGGTAAACAGGTGCGTTTCATAAATCTGTTTCTCAAGGTTGTGTCTTTTGTAACTTTATTGAAAGCCATTTGAGTTTACACCTGACAAGTGTGTGATATTTTAATAATTACTAGTTACACATATTTGTCACAGACATTAAGTTTGTGGCTTATAAGACAAATGCTTATTCCAACAGAATGTATTTATCTTGTACACAAACAAGAACACATAGCAATTGGAGGGCTAACCTTGTTTAACCCACTCAGTTGTATTGAAATCATTTTCAAACATGTTCACTAAGGTTAGCTGTTCATAAAGCACATATATGTTCGAAGATATTTGCTCACCAGAGTCTATAAGCAGTATGCCTATGTGACAAACAGTGTATATACATGTAAGAGTACATTATGTAAACTAAAAACCTTATTATATAAAGTTTCACTAAATAAAAAGAAACTTGAGCCTTAAGACAGGCTATGTGGGGGTGGGGGGTGGGGGGTGGGGGCTCAAAAGTACAACACAAATCTTTTCAATAGGCTCTAGTACTTTATCATCACTTGATGCAAAGAATTATCTAATGCATCCTTCACACTTTTCTGATAAGGCTCCCTGGTGTACCCACACTTCTGTGTGTGTGTGTGGGGGGGGGGGATCGCTGGTGCAGCAGTTAGAGTGCTGACCTTCAATCTCTGAGGTCGCCAGTTCGAATCTTGGCTCGGGCGCTTCATGTGGGAAAGTTGGTAGTTACTTGACAATGCCTGGTGGTTTACAATGCAGAATCTTGACCAGCTAGTATGCACTGGTTCCTCCACCCGTAAACTACCCATCGCAATATGACTCTGCCTGTTGAATTTGACATAAAACAAAAATTACTCTTAATCCAAATTGAGTCATTTTGTCTAAGGTATTATATTGTTATTATTATTATTGTTATGTATTTATACTCAGCGCAATATCTCCATATACTACAGGACTCAAAGCGCTATATAACCAATCCAACTGTACAGGTACAGCCCCAACTCACAAGTAACTGACATTCTCCTAACTGGAAGACAGAGGCTCAAGGATGACCATTTATCAACGTCCTTGAGGTTCTTTAACCTGCCACTGGGGATAGGACCCAATGACAGAGGACCGCCATTTTAAGTGGTCATCGGAGCCACTATGTATCTGCCTGTACCTGGGACTGCATGACTTCTTTACCAGAACTTGGGGCTGATAATTTGCATTTCATCAGACATAAGATTTCCCACTCATGATGTGGGTTCATAATGATTCCATATATCAGATTTGGTGGAATGGGAAATACAAAGACTTGGAGCAAGTCTAATGGCTTGTCTTTACATACAATTGTTATGACACATTTTCTACAAAATATTATTGCATTGGTTTACCTCTTATACAAGCATATTTGGTACTTTGGTAGAATTGTTTGTTAATCAGAGAAAGCTATTATTGTCAAAGACTTTGAGATGAAAAGCCCATATTGATTTTCCCAGTAGTGTTCAATACAGCAGTGTCCACTAATAGCCATGTAATTGCTTCCACTCAAATCTGTTTCTTAGCAACCCTATTATGTATGAGCTTTACTAATGGGATAATGTGTTGCAGCAGTGTGGTTATACAGTGTGGTTATTATAAGCATGAGGTCATTGCTAGATTTAGATGCTATGTTGCAAAACGTACTCATTTGTCCCAATTAATACTGCACAATTTGTTTGGCTATAAAAACTCGTGCTTCTGCTGAAACTGACCAGAACGGCAGAAACAGCAAAGGATAAAGATGAAAAAAAAGAGGAAAAAAATATGGATATCTCAGAGCAGAATATTTGGATACACTATTTAGGACTTAGACAAATTGTCAGCTCTGAGAACTTGGGTTATTTTGAGTGAATTTGCTCTTAGCAAATTTACCAGTGTTTGGAATTATAATATTTCACAGATTTGGACTTAAGTATTTCACAACATTTGGACTTATATAATTCTACAGTGTTTAACATCTGAGAAATATACTTTAAAGTTATTTAGGAAAGACAGAATTTTATATTTACATGATATTGATTTAGTGTTCAACAATAGACACCGGTACTGTTCTGTCATTTTCCTATTGGTTATTGGAATTGCTATTGGAAATTGATAGTGTTCAGAAGTTGGTTTTGTATTGCATTTCTTCTGTAATGAACTTGTCATCAGTTCTATCTTAAATTAAATTCTATGGACATAACATTTGGTAAATAAATTGGATGGATATCATTTGTGGTTTTTCTGTTTGTGGAGATGTAAACAGCCAGATGCCTTGATCCTAACACTTACCATCTGAGAATAAAAAGATCCCAAACACCCCCCCACACGAAAGTGTGTGTTATGGCTTGATTCCATTGCATCTCTCAACACCACAGAAAAAGGGCCGTACCACAATATTAAAATTGCCCAAGTGATGCAAATTTTAAAATTCTACCACGACAGCAAAGAAAACAACTATACAATCCAAATTTTAAGTATATTTTTGTCTCATTGTTTTGCTTGTTTTCTGTCTGTTTGCAAATAACTGAAAATTTTTTGATAAATCTTCCGCATAGAGTGATAATCTATAATATACCTTAGTTTAATCTGGATCCAAACAAAATTCTAGATACTACGTCAAATGATGGAGATTAAGAGGTATGAATGTCTTTTCACATTAGATCAGATTAGATCCGGAGTAGGAAAAAGATAGAGTGAAAAGAAACTGTTTGGCAGAAGCCTGCACTCTTTAAGTGCTTTTCTATTCTCCTTCTCAACTTAACATAATTTATGAGAAGAATGACCTCTAAATGGTGTTATGTTTATAAATTCATGTGTTGCCTTGAATATAATCTTCTTCAAGTTGTATAAATTTTGACTATTACACAGTTGGTCCAAATGGATTCATTTGGGGCTCAAATTACATTTTAAATGGTACGTTTTAAAGGGACCACAGACCATTATTTTGTCGAGGCCATTAAAGCGTGAAGATGAAACTGGCCATTAGGTTGAAATCATGGTAAAAAGAGGTTTGTGGGATAAAATTTATAGCTTTCTCTTATACCAAGTTCACACATTTCCAGTTTATTGCCACTGTTGCAGATTTGGTACGGTGTAGCTGGGTAGTCAAGATCAGTGGGACAAAATGGATCAGCTGAATGCAGTTGCTTTGAATACATTGTGTAAATAAAATATCACAAAGGTTGTGATAGGTGTCATAATTTGGCAACACGCCTCAACAAAGCACAAAACAGAGCATAGAATATTAATCAAGAGTTGGCAGTGATTGGTACCACTCTAGAAACATACCGTATTAGGTGAAAACGATAATAAGTCAGGTTACAAAAAATGTCAATAAATCAGTTTCAGGAAATTCCTAATTTGGGTGATATGAAGTAGAAATAAAATTATCACCTCCCAAGAGCCACAAAAAAAACTTAATTTATTTAAGATTTTGCTGGTAAAGTACATTTGTGACTTGCACATGTGTTAATGTATAGTTTGATCAAATGAAATTAGCCCCCCCCCCCCCCCCCCCCCCCCCCACTTTAGCATATAAAACAAATACAAATAAGGATTTTCTGTGGCAGGTTACGCCAAGCAGCAGTTGACGGGTAAACAGAAAGAGGTGAACACTTGTTGGTAAAGACTCTGCATGAAAAACTATGAGGCATCAGAAAGTAACTATAAATCTACAACTTTGTGTCGGGGTCTCGGATTGAACCTAAGACCTGTCAGGTGGGAGAGGACAGTATCACCCATTATACCAATGCCTCCCCAGCAAGCTAAGTGGAGTGCTGATCTCTGGGTTGAGAGGTTGTAACTATGACTCTATGGGTTTTAATTTGATTTGATATATTTGGATTTAATGTCACTTTGCAGCTTATTGTATTTTACTTTTAAGGGCAGAAGAAACCTGTACATACAATGTATTGGTTGGTCAAGATTCTGCACCCTAAACTGCTAGGCATCGATAGGTAACTACCAACTTTTCCACATAGGATCGGGTCCGGTGTCCCGTTAAATTTGTTCCTTTTACCCATTTCTGTGCTATCGCACATGCGCAGAAATGGTTGTATTATCAACTGAAATTCTAATATTTAACATGATATTCGACATATTTTTGGCAAGTTATCGATACCTGTACATTATAATTCTTAAACGATAATTTAACAACAATAAAATATAAGAATAATTTCTGTCTGTGGTTAAGTTTCAATTTTGAAGAACTAATTTCATTCGGGAACTTATTTCACGTGACACCAGGATTTGAACTGCCAACCTCAGAGGTGGGAAGAGAGTGTGCTACCACGCCACCACTGAACTCCCATTTCAGCTCCATTGAAAATCTTATCCTATCTGTGACATCAATATAGATTCACTAATATCAAAAAGAAATAAGAAACCTTAGTAGAAACCAAATTTTGACAGTTTAAAGAATCATTCAGTTCAGCAATATTTATCCTAAAACAGAGAATACTTTCTCCAATAATCCTTGATACCTAATGTAAACAAGCTGTCCTTCTGTATAATCCACCAGTTGAAAATCTTCTATTCTTTGGGGCTATCTCTGTTAAAGTCACTCATGAACTTGTTATTTACAATGTTAACACTTTGGCAAACATAGTTCAGTAGATGTTAGCCAGAAATAGCATTCTTCACAATCCAACTCAACATAAAAACCTTTTATTACCTACCTATGAAGCCGTTTGGTCTGTTTGTTCATATTTTCCCTGTGTGGTTAATGCCTGTGTTAGCCTCGGGTTAGTTTACAAAAGTATTCAAGTGTTTGACTTGGATTGCGGCTGTAGATTTTGGGAATTATTAAATCATTCTTATTAATTCTATAAATAATTCTCTCTCTTTTTTTCAAGACAACTTGCCTCATAATGCTACACTCAGATTACACCTGTCAAATTTCTAATTATTCAAAATATATGTACTATTTGTAATTACTATTCTGTTGTACCACCCATAATGAAGTCAAAGTTATGATTTTATGTCCCATTGAGACAGCAGCAATGGTCATATTGCGACAGGTCCTCAACATTGCCAGTTTTGGGAGTAGAACCCGCACAGAGGTGATAGTCTGTAACTAGATATCAAACTTGCTAACCTCCTACCACCCATTGTATTAAAGTAGCAACTCGGTTGTTCAAAACTCTATTTTATGAATATATGATTTATAAACTAATGCCCACTGTCCCAACTGTGTATTTCTGTATTTCCCAATTGTTTTTATATGTATTTCTGTTCTATTTTTCCAAAGTTTCTATTATCCGCCCAAAAATCATCAGTCAAATCCCACAATGATAATAGAGAATGTTTTGTATGTTTCTTCCTGTACCTAATAATCTCTTTTACATATTCAATGTAATAGATAGTTACTGTGTCCTAGCTCTTAGTTTAAAGACACCAATTTTTATCCATCGTTAAATTTGCTTAGACGTCCCTTAAACGTCACTTTGTGTGAGTGTGGAGTGGAGTGGGGGCGGGGGGGTGTTTGAGACACTGAATGGGTGCATTTTATAACAGTCTGGACCTTACAAGCTGGTAATAATCAGACTGTTCCATTTCTGTGATAAATCGTAAACCCTGCTCCCACTTGTGAAAATATATGAATCAAACACTGAATCTTATACATCTTAATCATCTTAAAGCCATCGTATAGAGATCCTGTGCGGAAAACACAGTACTTTCCGATAGGTGTAAGTGTACAGCACTCGGGATTTCATCGGGAAGAGTTTGCGAGAATGTTTGACTGCCTTGAAATTATCGCAAACCTTTTTTGCTGATGCCAAGAAGAATCTTCACCTACTAGTGTACAGTACACTGGTTTGATCAATTGTAGCACGGGTACATTGTGAATAATTCGTCCAGTTTAGGTTTATGATACATTATGTACTCATATAATACATACATTGATGGTTATATATAAAAACTTCATTTTAATTAATCACCAAGGTCAATAATTGAATGATATGCTATTACTATTATTATTATTTTGCAATATTAACTCCAATTACCCGTTGTTATTTCTTCAATTTGTGAATTAATATTAAATGAAAAGATTATTGCAAACGTACGTGTATGCTGTATGCGGCTTGTTTTATTTTTTTCAGTAACCTTGTTTAAGGTCCTTTATTAGTGCACTATGATTCTCTGAGAACATCTGAAAGGAACTCACAGTGAGGTTGTAAAACCCAGACTGTTATAAAATGCACTAATTCACTGTTTCAAAAATAAACCCAAAGTAAAGACTTGTGAGCCGTCAACTTCCTTAGTTGTTGTCTGATTTTAAAAATTCTTTCACCAGGTTAATTAACAGCAAATAACCTTTAGGAGCACCGGAGTATAAGCCCTACCTACAGACATCGTGTAAATTTGGATAGGCTCTAAAAATCATTGTAAACAATTTATATTCTTCAAAATTAGGTAGCACTCTCCTTGTATGACAGGAATCTTGGAGTTGAGTTCGACTCCACTATGGTTATCTTTGATCATGTGTCCCACGTCACAAAGTGAAGTAGAATCCATAAAAGAGATCAACTTAGGATCTGTCATGCAGTCTGTACATGAGATCTATACAGAATCCTCAATCCATCAGTTCTTCTGGCAAATGTTCTAGTTAATGGCTGATTGGACTGTTACATCCAGAAATACTGGATGTAGCAGCATAAAATTTAAGTTCCTTCATGACACATTTCTTGACCATAATATTCACAAATCAAATAAACATTTTTCCAGCTCTTTCAGAAATTATGCACCAACCCTCTGGAACTCTCCAACAAAAGAAATAGCTGCTCAGTCACATCTTTGTCCAAAACTCTATTTTCTGGATATATGAGAATATTTAGAAATATCTGAGGACTCCCATTTTCCCCTTTAAGCATTCTAAAGTCTGTTCATCTATCTCTGGAAATTCATTTGGTAACTTAGTGCACAGAGTTAACCACTGTAGGAATGATATTGCACCTTCAAAACAGTAGACTAGATTAGATATTAACGAATCCCGAATCTTATCAATTTCGAAATTGGGATTAAAATGTTTGCAATCATAAATGTCAGGAAGCAAAATTGTGAATGCCAGCAAAATAAAAAAAGTATTAAACATAATTGATATTTTCTGAAAAGTTAGCAACTTTAAATCCATACTCCAAAATTTGACATCCAGGCTGATTTATTGCTAAGTCCTACAGGTCAGTGTGCACTCCAGTCATATCATAAGCCCATCCAGACAGATCTGCATTAAAGTTCCCAGACTTTCCTCCACAATATGTTGGGATGCCACATTGATTAGACAAGTTTTCCTTCCAGACAAGTCTATGTACATCCTGAACTGTCTTGAAGTGAGCCTGTTCAACAACAGCAAGGGTCATATTGGGACATGTCCTCAGATTTGCCACTTGTGAGAATAGAACTCATACAGAGGTTACAGCCTGTGAAGAGATACAAAATATACTGGTAACTAGACTACTAGGGATCTACCTGACTTCTTCAAATTCAAAACCGAGGCTCTCAGATTGAGTGAAGACCTGTAACGCAATCATACAAATTCAAGACGATATGGAGGACAAAGAAAAAAAAGGATAAAGCCCTGTTTCCATGTACGCGGGTCACGGTAGCGATAAAAATCGATCCTACATGAATGCTCAGCAGTGTTTCCATTTCCGCGGGTCGCGGCTGCGGATAGTGGTAGCGGGATGCGGTATATGCAGGACGTTATTTTTAATTCGATCCCTGACTGATTTTTTCCGCGACCCGCTAGCGACAGGCGGGAATCACGTCCCGCTACCGCGTACATGGAAACAGCACTTTAGATGCAACATGGTAGATGTGGACAAAGGAGCCATCATGAAATTTATATGCAAGCATGAGACACTCTACAACCAGCACCATGAACCTTTCGAGGTCAGACATTTAAAGGAAGGGCTATGGCACAAACTGGCCAACAGTTAATTTGAGTTTGAAGAATGTCAGCACTCTTTGACCCACTATGGCAATCTTTTAGGTTATAAGTCCGGAGGTGCATCCACTGAAATGAGAGCCACAGACGGATTGCTTGAGAATCATTTCTCTTTTACCAAGTCATGAACTACCATGTGAGATGTTCAGCTTTTAAGGGGAGCCCCACGCCCACTGTATTTCAAGTCAGGGAGCCAGAACGTCGCCTACCATGCTTTAACTTTACACTGGGCAGTCCCAGACTGGAGGGGTTACCTAATTGATCACTTTGAACAGATGAGATTACTTATGACCACCATGGTGGAGAGAAAACAAAGAAGCCAATGTCCAAGCAAGATTTTTAGCTTTTTTTTACTTTCCTGACAACATATCTGGCAGAGACTGATTTCATGACCTTCAGGATTGAAACCTATTCAACACTTAACAGGATAAACAACTAGGTTCATCAACAAGCCCAGGGTCCACAGACCAGTTTTTTTCAGCTCAATATAACCTATAGGTTTGCTATTGGTTAAGCCACAACCCACTGACACTACTGTGTCACAACATGACCAGCAACAGCCTTCCACATCATAGTCTGTACATACTCTGTGACTATGACAAGGCTAAAATTTGCGTCGGTCTACTTGTAGGAGCTGCAAAACAATCTGAATCACCAGTATTGCACTAGAGTAGTGCACAATTCATGAAAGTTTGGAGACAAAAAGAAAAAAAAAGACAACCGAAAGAAGTTTTGATCTACTAGCGCAAGCCACAAAGCCATCAGAGACAAGAGTAGTGCACTGAGGTGGTCAACCATCCAAGTACTAACGTAGCACATTGCTGCTTAACTTCAGTGATCAGACAGGTACTCATCATGCTATGCCACAATTTATGAAAGTCCAGAGACAAAAAACCCATGAAAAGTGATTCCCTAGAAGCACGAGCCTCGCTATAGTTTGTGCTTAAAATGCAAGGGATCTATTACAGTGAGGACCTTGGAGAGAGCTTGAGCATAAAAATCATTAGACAACCTTTGGAAACCTGTAACATATATTTAGTTATTCGTAGTGGGAACCTGTAACTTATGCATAATTATTTGCGTTGATACATAAGAGTGACCCTTCAAGGCTATGTTTGTTGGAGAAGGTTTGAATTTTGGAGAAATATAGAATTCCAAAATCATAAACTATTGTATAAACATAATGCCCAGGTCAGACATTGGCAAATTTTAATGGCGAATATTTGCAAATATCACATTCTTCAATATTCTTGGTGGATTCCTAGTTATTCTTTATTTTTATTATTCACCACTTCACACCAACAACCTTAGGTTCAAAATTGTCGCCAGTATTCGTTGATTTTTACGGTTGCCATGGCATATTGCCACAATTTGTACGACATTCTTCCATGCCAATCTGGTGCTGAATTGATTCAAAAGTACTAAATATATGTTTTTGCAGATACCTTTTCACTGATGAAGCATTTGTAGTCTATGAAACATTTATTCTCCCTTTCTCATGACAAGCTATACATACCCTAGCACCCGAAAACAACGTGGAAGAGCTGACATACTGATATCTAAAAGCTTAATTATTCCATAACTTAAAAATAAAGCCAAGAGTTGTTAAAACTTTTAGTACCCCTATTTATTTTCTTATTTTTTGGATTTGGTTATTTGGTTCCTTGGTAACTGCAATATCCACAGTGATACAGATTATTCATATGATTGTTGATTATCCTCTCTATATGAAATTGTCCATGGCCCTATCTAGGTGGCTGATTTTATATAATTATGTGAATGAATTGTACACTAGCATAGTACCTAATGCTCTTAACTTGATTCTGGATGTTGGGACAAAAAATGCTTAGTCACGACAACTATTTTGAAGCCACTTTTGTCATTAACATAATTACCTGTTGATGCACTTTGGCGAATGACCTCATTAAAAAATTTTCTGAATATATTATCACAATCAATACTTTTAGAAGTCATAGAATATATAAATGTTGTTGTTTGTGTTTGTACAAAGTATTTGAATAGGACAGTAAAATGGTGTAAGCTCAAATCTAAAGTAGTCAAAAAGGATAACATAAAAACTCTCCAAGTAAACCAACAAACAGAATGGAAAGTGGAGAAAGTGAGCCACTTCTTGATGGAAATCAGAGACCAAATGAAGAAACATGGAGCAATTGTTGTGGGCGTGACAGAAGACCAAAATGCATAGAATTTATTTTCTTTTGGTACTGCATAGCCCACAGTGGCAGTACCAGCTTAGTAGAGCAATTTGTCCATTCAGAAGTAGAAGGAAAGTATCAGAAATGGTTCTCTTTTCTGGACTTTTTGAATATCAATTTTCAAAACATCACAGAACAAAATGAAGGAGGAGTAGAAACATGCGACCATTCAAACTCCAATTACACCAACCCCTTTGCATCTGTCATCGATTCATCTGTTCAGGCTCAGTCTTCAACATGGCTGCTCTACTCGGATTTAGCTTTGACCCTCCCAGCTATATTTGCCACCTTGATGATTTGCTCTGCTACAGATAAGTATGGCAGGAAGATCGGAATAATATTTGTATCTGGAGCTTCATCGTTACGTATGTTCATATTTATATTGACCATACACATTGGACTCAGTCCTGGATTTTATATTTTGGCCAATGCAATAGAAGGTCTGAGTGGAGCCAATTTGACCATGTTTGGATGTTGTCTGGCATATATTGTTGATACCTCATCAATACGTAGCAGATCTCTGCGTTTCATTGTTCTGCAGTCAATCTTTACACTTTCAGCATCTTTATCTAATGTGAGCATTGGCTTTCTCATAGCAGGGTTGGGTTTCACTAAAACCTTTTGGTTAATAGCTTTGATTCACTGTATAAACACCATCTATATTGCCATAGCAGTTCCAGATAGCCATCCGAGTGATGTCATCCCTGATATCCCCAAACCTCCCATAAGACGAAGGAGATCTAGTTTACAAACCATTAAAGAAGAAACAGTGAGGGTAACCAAAAGGGTTTTTGGGTCATTTTCTGTATTCAACCAGGATTATCAGAATCACAGTAAATTGAAATTAGGACTCCTCCTGGCAGCCTTCCTAACACATGTGATTATTGTTCTTGGGTCCAGTGCTGTAATTACACTCTATATGCTGGCCCCACCTTTCTGCTTCAACAGCATTCAGATAGGTGTGTATAATGCCATCTACGCATTTCTACTTGGAGCTGTTGGGCTGATTGGTGTCTGGATACTAACCAAAAGACTACGAGATATCACCTTGGCTATCATTGGAAGCATCTCTGCCATTCTCAATAAAATAGTCTTTGGGTTAGCAATGAACGCATTCATGCTTTATTTGGGTGAGTATTAGCATTATATATGTATTACTTATTCAGAGCTGGATATTTCAATGTTTCAATAAGTTAGATTGAATTCGGTTAATATAATCCTAAACCATACTGTATACATGGTTATGAATTAGATGTCTTCCATTATTTTAATCATAAGGCAAAACCCTGATGTTAAAGCTTGAATTTACAAGTATAGTGTGAATTTACATTACCTCTTTTGTACATATACTTTAAAATTATACTATCTAAGTAAAACTAATGACAGTCAATTTTTGAAGGCGAAAATTTGTAAATAAAATTTTTTTTGAAGGCAACCTTTTGTCCAATTTTCCATTTTATCCAGCACTTCACATCACGCCATGACAACAATCTGCTGTTCTAAAGGATTGTCAATCATATTCCCCCCCTTGTTTCACCTCCTCCTTAGTTTGTGATGGAAGAGTCTCCACAGCTCGTGTTTCATTTTTGTCTACTCATAGTATGTTTGTTGGGTCATTATGTTATCCATGCAAAGGTTACCAGAAATCTTTGCCAGTTCGTAGTTTGACCTGGGCGTGAAGCAGGATGCCACCAAATGGATGGACTATGTGATTATGTGAATAAAATAGCTTCAGAGGATGTCATTTGATCAAAAATTCTACTTACTCCAATGTTAATGTATACTTCAGTCAGTACATGTAATTCAGTAAAACTTGAAAATCACAACTTTGTGGATTTTTAATTTGCTTGTATATCAACCTGTCTTGTCTCAACCTGCATTTTGTTGGTGTGGTTCCAGCTATCTTAGTTGGTGCAGTCGGTAATGTGACATTCCCAATGATCCGATCAATGATGTCAAAGATTGTGGATTCCGAGAGACAGGGAATGCTGTTTGCTGCTGTGTTTGGATTGGAGGCCATCTTTGACCTCATCAGTGGAGTCCTCATGAATGCCATCTATACTGCAACAGTGGCTATCTACCCAGGCATTGTCTTCATCATCAGTGCAGGCTTCTTCATCATCAGCACCTTATTCTTGTGGTTTGTTTGATATATGATTTAAATTGTATTATTGGGATTTCATTGAACATAGGTGTGGATATAATTGTCTGAGACTATTTTCACTCTATATCTTAAGTACACATCTTTGCAATTTTTGAGATTTTTAAGAGAAACTTATTTACACATGCCTGACGCCTTGATGCTCGTACATTAAAAGTACAATAGTTGTATCATAAAATTTGGAGATCTTCCTAAACTTAATTGTCACCACAAATCTACAATTTCTATAGGTTGTTTTGATTGTTTAATATATAATTTCCTTTATTTTGTAAATTTTTCTTTTCTTACCTGCAGTCATTTTGATTTATATCTACATAGCACCAACAGTGCATGTGGTCACCCATACCACCCACCAAGATTCATATATTTGAAATTTGAATGGCATGTAATGCTTGTGACAGTGTATTGGCCTCATATTAATGCAAAATGTTGGATATGACTTACACTCTAGCCCAGTAATCTTATTCTATGTTTTACTTGGTTAAAGCAAAATATATCACCTGTCGTAATCCCCCTATTTAAAGAACAAGCTACAGTTACAGCCATCTTCTCTTCTGCTGGTTAGAAACTATCATATAAATTGACTTGGACAGTACTCTCATCGCTGTATAAGTTTGTATTTGTATTTATACTAAGCACAATATCTCCATATACTGCAGGACTCAAAGTGCTATTTGACCCATCTCAAGTTACTGATATTCCCCTAACTGATAGAGGATCAAAGATGACCATTTATCAACATCCTTGAGTTTCTTTTGACTGCCACTGGGGATAGGACCCAATGACAGAGGACCGCCATTTTAAGTGGTAATCAAAGCCACTATATATCTGCCAGTACCTGGATTTGAATCCATGTCCTCTGTGTTCCTAGGAGAGTGCAGTTCTAGCTTTACTCACAGCTTTTTGCTTATAACCAGTACATCATACCCATATAATTTCTATTTTCAGTGTATACTTCTTTGTTGAGAAGAGACTTGCCAACGAAACAGATGTATAGCCTCCTGGCAAGGAAAAATGAAGCTGGGGATCCAAATTGATTTTAGTGTGAAATTTGGCGCTTTGAAGATTATATATGTAATATATCGACATTTCCCAAGAACTTCCCCCCCAAGGCAATGATACCACAGAATGGGATTAAAATATTTATTATTTTTATAATATTATATAGTAATTAAAACAGTTTTGTATCACATATATATAGTTAACAAAGTATGGCAGTACATCAGTCCCTGTCAATAATAATTGACAATAATAATTAACATAAGTAATTCAAGATATAAATGAAAGCCACCTAGACCCCAATACATTGGAGGCAATAATCAATATTATTGCCCCCAAAGAGTGAGTTATACATAGAATGATTTATTAGCAAGTTGGACATTGCCTATTATGCAATAATTTAGAACCCTCAAAGTCAAAAGAGGGAATAATTAGGTTATTGACCCCAACCCCCAAATTTATAAACTTTACTTACTAAGCCCATGATGTGACATAATCACAACGTGACAGGAAACACTATCAAACTGCAAGGCACTATATAAACACTGATATGTAAAACGTATGTAAAATTGTATTGCCTTGCAAGTAACTAGTATAATAAGAGATAATATACAGATATGTTGATAATAATAGCAGTAAATGTCTGTAAATATCTGCCAAACCCCAAACTAAAAGACTAGGGTGAAAGATGCTGCTGGAAAGTTTGTGAAACTAAGGAAGACTGAGAGGGAAGGGACTGAATGTATCTCCACACAGCATTAGATGATCAAGTGCCTTGATGCATGATGTGTTGCATAGGAACGCCATTGTGAAAAGCCCATGTAGTGGCTGACCTTCTAAAGGTGTGAAAGGTCAAAGAAGGGTGAATATTTAAAACTGTGGAGACTTGTTTGAGATGTTTTCTAGCTACGGAATCTGTCAAAGGAACTACAGCACCACCTTTTAACAAGGAAAACAGAGGGTCATTTTTTGATGCTGGAATAGCTGCAAACATGGCTTGTACAGCCGTAACTGGACAAAGAGGTGAAGATGCTAAAAAGGGGATGGTGATGGTAGTGCATGATTTTCTGTCTTGAGGAGTTTTTGACCATTTAATAATATTGGTACAAAAAGACGGTGAAAAAATCAAGTCTCCTCTGATTAAGTGCCTTGTAAGATCAAATTGTTTGGCTGCATGAGGCAAGATGTTAGACAACCTCAAGAATGAAAAATATGTGAATAGATATAAGGCTTTAAACACTACAGGTGCTTGTAACATTTCACAAATGTGAATGATGTTGTGCAACATTTCAATAGAAATGTTGTGGTTTGGTTTCAATGTCAAAGGAGCATTAATGCGCAAGGCTTTTATAAACAGGGGGATTCTCTCATCTTTGAAAGACATGGTATCTAAGCCATATATGATAAATGAAGCACGTATGGCTGCCATATGATTGGATATATTAGCGTGAGAGAGGCCTTTCTGATGTAAATATTCCATATATGAAAGTAATAACAATGTGTTCACCTTAAAGATAGGGATTTGTGACTTCTCCAGGAATGTCAGGAAGTCCCTAAACATCCTGGAGTACTGAGCCCAAGTGGCTGGTCTGAAGCCAGAATACAACCTTTGCAAGGCCCAAGAAGCCAAACAGGCAGTGGCTCCATTGACTTCTGTAAATAAATATATTAACACATTTTTATATATGTTGATTCAACTTGGTGAAATCAATATGTACAAGCATCCAGTGATGCTGTGGGACCAAGGTCTGTAACTGATTATGCTTAGCACATGAACCTTGCCATCTGGATAATAAATCAGCTATAACATTTTTAACCCCTGGGATATGGTTAACCACTAATTGAATGTTAAACATGGAAGTAAGTAGCCATATATTTGTGGCACATGTAGCCAAAATTTGGTCTCTAGCTCGACCAGTCCTAATGACCTCCACAACTGCCATGTTATCACATTTGATTTGAATAACTTTGTCTCTCCATAAGTGGCCCCATAACTTAAGGGCTACAATTAAATTAAGTATTTCAAGATGAACAATGGAATATTGCATAAACCCTAAAGGTATAGTTAATGCATACACCATATTTTTATACACACCCCCTAGGCCTTGAAGTGAAGCATCTAGGTGAACCGTATCCTGTATCTCATAGTTATCATAGAAGGTAACTCCATTATACTGCTTCAAAAAAATTTTAAACCAGTTAAGATCCCTATGGAATTGTTGGTTCAAGACAATATGTGCAGTGTTATGGCTAGCTCGTAGCAAGTGCAGCATACAGTTGAGAAAGTATCTGGCTGGTCTAACACATTTGGTAATGTATAATAGAGATCCTAATAAAGACTGTAACTGTTTTTTAGTTACTTGAGTTTTCTTTGAATAATTATGAACCATTTGTCGTATCTCTTGTAATTTTTCATCAGGAATACGTAAAGTTTGATTAACAGTATCGATTTCAATACCAAGACAAATAGCCACTGTAGTAGGTGGTACGAGCTTGGAGATACTAATATCAAGACCTAGTTCACTCAATAAGCTAGTAAGGACACTGTACGCTTCATCAATGTGACCAGGCAAAGCAATATAGATTAAATCGTCTATATAGTTGTATAAGTTAGGACAATGAAAATGTTCTTTCATGACATACCGTACGGCATCCGTACACCGCTGGAAGAATACGGAACCGTGACAAAATCCGAACGGTAACATAACGTCAACGTAATAATTATCATGCTTAAGTCCTAGAAGATCTAAGTCACCAGGATCTATCCTGATATGTCTGAATGCCCTGCTAATATCTATTTTATATATCATGGCTTCAGGACGGAGTTGTTTGAGTTTGAAAACCATATCATCTATAGAAGGATACGATAGTTGAAAGTAAGACCCTAGATATTTATTTTTAGATACCCCTTCATTTACAGAATGACCTAGGGGAAAACTAAGGTCTAAAATAACCCTTCTATTTGTAGAATTAGGTTTATCTCTGGTGAGAAATGGGGAAATATGACAAGGAAATGGCATTTGCTGAAAAGGTCCAATAATTGCCTTATGTTGAATTTCTTCATGGAGATATTTCGACACATGGTCAGGATATTGCAAAGCAGAATGATGATTGGTTTCTGTAGATGTTAACTGTACTGTTCGATTAAAATCCAGAGGGAAACCATATTCTATAAGATCTAACAGTTGGTGATCCCAATATTGTTTCAAATATTTTCTCCAAGTTGATATTTTAAGCTGACTCTGAACGGGGATTCTAAGTCCCATGAAATTTGGAAGACCTGAATTCCGAATTTTCCTATGAGCTTCTACAATATCTGGAATTGAACCCCAAATCACTTCCTTCCCCGTGTATACCATAAGATCATTCAAAGGAACAAAGCCAAAAGCATTATCATTCTGATATAAACAGTTTTTATAGTCCAGGGATTGGAATCTATTTTTGAGGATATCATCAGGTATTTTTTGTGGACCTGTAGATACAACCTTATGTTGGTTCTGATCCCCAGTCGGATCCACTGCTTGCAATTGGTCAAGGGCAATGTGTGAACCTAACAAAGAAGGATTCTTGCCCGAAGGCGCCATGATTCCCAATGTTGGCCCAATTTTGTTTTTATTGCCCCTGAAACATAATTGTTCATGGCCATCTGAAATTTGGTTAACATTTTTAACATAAGGTGCGTTAAAAGTTTGTGCACTATCATGTTCAGTGTGCACAGATACCAGCATACTGCCCAATTTGGACCCAGTTCCGTTTTTATTGACTGACAAATGAGAATTGGTATGCTGTTGACCATTTACTTCATGTTGGACATTTGTATGTGTATTGGTACCTGAGTTATCATCACATGCTTTCAATTGTCCCAATATTTGCCCAGTTTTGTTTTTATTGCCCGTGAATATTTTGTCGAAATTATCCATGTGAATATCATAATTATCTCCAATATTTGCTACTGTAACCCGATTTTGCCCAGTTTTGTTTTTGTTGCCCTTGAAACAAGAAGTAACAGTAGCAGTAGGAGTTACTGTACCATTTATCAATTCATGTACTTCTGTTTGCTCTTGTTCATCTTTAAGAACTTCAAATCGATTTGACAGAACAATAGGGCAGTCATTGACTTGAGGAACCTGTAAAGCCATGATATGACCTTTCTTAGGTTTGTAAGTCCATTTTTCCTTGTTTTCTTGGTCAGGTCTTTGACTGACAAAGTTGTGACAATTTTTTGTGACTTTGTGGTTTATATGACCACTTTTTGA
Organism: Sabellastarte sp. h YS-2021; assembly: GCA_964017235.1. Taxonomy (NCBI): domain Eukaryota; kingdom Metazoa; phylum Annelida; class Polychaeta; order Sabellida; family Sabellidae; genus Sabellastarte; species Sabellastarte sp. h YS-2021. The sequence goes on along the minus strand of OZ024932.1, from coordinate 11,335,460 downwards.
TCGAGATTGAACCACTTGTTTGCCACGTTTCAAAATGGTAGCATAAGAGAGATTGCTAACTAAATGTTTGAAAGCATTGGCCTTAGCCAACCAGAAAGCCCATTCAACATGATTTGCTTTCAGTTCTTGGACTTGATTTTGAGATAAAGAACTATTAACAATAACTCTACTTTTATGGATGGGCCTAATTGTTGGCCCATCCAAAGCTACTCGTTTTTTTACATCTGTTTATTTTTATTTTTACACTCAGTTTCTGCATGTGAAAAAGTTCTGCCAGTATTTGCAAAGCAAGCAGCACAAATATGTTTATATAAGACCCCCCTTGTCTCATGGGTTTTTTGCTGCATGCAGGTTCCCTGGTTGAAATAAGTACAGGGCATTGACCTTGGGACCTTTGATTGTATCTTATTAATTGAAGCATGAGTTGCAGAAACACCTGCAGACACGTGTTTCTGAGCATTTGCTCATCGGATCCGATCAATAGAAGCAATGTCTGAGAAATCTTTGATTTCTCCCTGCTCCATGCGACACAATAAGACAGCATGGCTGGCTTTGGCCGACGTCCACGAAAAATCATTAGCATCGTCCATGAGGGCTATGAGATATTCTAACATGTGTTGTTTCATAATCGGATCAGACTCATCCCTCATGGTTCGGCCAAAACCAGCCACCCACTGTGTCACATTCAACTGATCATAAGTAACACGTTCTTTATTCAAACCTGACAAAACATACTCATGAGGCCATTTGACCCTTTGTTTGACCAAAACTTCAAAATCTCCACCTCTTTGTGACTTAATTTTTGAATTTGTACCTGTTTTTGCCAAATCTGTAAGTTCCTGCAACCTCTGATCAACTCTGAGTTGCAAAAGTACTTCATCCGAAACTGAAGACTGCCATAAATTATGTGGCACTGGCAAAGATTGCCGCTGTTGTGTGACATCAGAAATTTGCTTCACTTTCTTTCCCATACTTTTAACATTTTTTATCTTTGTTTTGTCCGAAGTTTTCTTACAGTCTTTATTTTCAATGTTATCAAGCCTCTTGCCAATACGATGCAACTGTTCCAATATTTGTGCATTTATAACCGCCTGTCCATCTGAATCAGAACTTTTGACAGACAAATCTTTGTCGGATTTGGAAGTACTAGGTCCACTGAAACAATTTTTGCCATCTGAAACACTGTCAAAACTATTTTGCATAAGATCACTGCAGTTCAAATCACTAGCCGAAGTGTCAGAATCCGACATATTTTCTCGAATATCCGACTTCTGAGTGTTTGTATGAAGTACTGAGTCAATAAACTGTGTATCTCCAGCAAGTTGAATTTCAATAGGTAAATGCACGGTATTCTGTTTATTAGATCGCAAATTGTACATACTTCAGTGGGAGAAACTCAGTATATGTCGATTGAATAAACATCAAGTACTGTCAAGTAGTATCCGACACTATATTACACGTTACAAAATAAAATGGTCACAATCACGTATAAATAACAATAATACTTGTCTGGAAGACTGTACGGACACACGAGCAAGAAATATGCATATAAAATAATTGTGTTACTATAAAATACTAAATATATAAAATACAGTTATATAAAAAGAAAACCATACAATACAATACGCATTCAGTTGACTAGAATAGAAATTCTTGATGTGTGTCCTCGTGTGTCCAACATATAAATGGCAGAATTAAGGGTTGAAATCAGCTAGGTCCCACGCTTGACCACTTGACCAATGACAGTTTGATATGCAAATAAGGTAACACTCTAAACTACAAAGGGGGGAAGTGTCAGAAATGACCTAGATGGCACCCTAATGCCATCCCACATATGTGTATTGAAGAACCAGGTATCAGAACCACTATAATAAGTGCCATCTGATATTATAATAGTAGATATAAATGTGTTAAATTAACACATAAATACAAGAACATTGACCCCAACGAGAGTCCATCAGTAATGTTTCCTGCAAAATTTCCTCAAATAATTCCCAACTGATTGTCAACATATAACTGAGACAGACAACAAACTCAAATTTAAATCCTAATGCTATTCTGTATTTTTGAATAAATAATTACTAATACTTTTGGTTGTCTTAATGTACGTACATGCAAAAACCAAATGCCCAAACTGTAGATATTTTGTATTTTGGCAGTATTTGACTGTGTCCGTAGGATTTTATAAATTTCTAATTATGCATCCCCCAAGGAGCGCTTGTTTTGTATACAAGAGAAAATTCATATGGTAAGGGCCACTGGATCCCACATTTTCCAAGGGACAATAGCTAAGCAAACACTAGTATCAAAGAAGTCAGTATTTCTACATTTCACCAGGCCCTACCCACATATCAAATTTCATAAAGAGCCTGGCAATACCTTTGGAGTGATATGAATAAGAAATCCAAAGCCATAAAATTAAAAATGAGACCTTTCAAAATTCAAATATCTGTATCCAGAATATGATCTGGATCTTTCCCAAAATGTAATCACTTCTTTCTTTGGATAGGTCCTAAAACATTTTCATAAAGATCAGTTTATTAGTTTTGGCGGTAATTGCAAAAACAGACAGACCGATAAACAAACACATGAATCCTAGAACATAACCTCCTCGTGGAAATAATAATTAATAAATTGGATACAGTACTGTAATTGTTTTACATTATGCCTACATTTTGAGACCAACCCAATCATTTAAAATGCTGCTGCCCATTGAGCTAGCCTTGCTCCAAGGCTTTGTATTTGTATCCACCAGTAACCTGAATAGTTAAATTTAGATTAGAAACTTACAGGAGTTCATTTATTACCATAAGCATTCTAGAGGAAGGTGGGTATTCACTGAAAAAAAACCTTTGTCAGTGCTGGCTGTTCCTTCAAAAGTCATACAGTACCCATATATTTCACAAAAGGCAAAAGGACTTGGTGAAAGTCTACCCATTGGGCTGGAGTCTTTCTAGAGAGAGAGAGAGAGAGAGATGATAATAAAAATCTGTGTACGTTGAGAGTTCATTAAAGTACTAATATGGTCTGGTATATAAAATAAAACATTAATGTGCTTTGGTTTAGCACAATTATGTACGCTTCAAACATGGAAATTATTACCAAAACCCTAATATTTATTGCTAATTCAGCATAACACTTCGCTGTTATTGTTAAGTTTTGTAAAGAACAACATGTTTTCGCCGACTTCTGAATCTTTATTTCTTTGTTATCTTCTCCGCCAATGAGGTTATGTCATTGACAGTATGCATTTATTTGTCTGTTTGTCTGCTTTTTTGTTTTCAAAATAACCTGCAAAAGCTATATAGACGGATTTTGAAGCTTTCGGGAAATGTCATCCATGACATAAAGGGTAGACGATTGAATTCTGGTTGTGATCCAGATCAAACTGTCTGGATCCAGGAATGTTTAACATATTTTTGTTATTACACACATAAGGCATACTGGTGGTGTTTGGCCTAGGCAGAGGACTACACTCGCTGAGTTCTCATGTTTGTATATATATTTACTTTGTCCCCTTTAAAATGGACTCTTGTTTTGGAGACTCAATATCTGGGATACTTTGCTTCAGTGTGCAGACCGGTTAGAGTGCTCGCCTCCAACCTCTGAGGCCGCCGGTTCGAATCTCGGGCCGGGGCTTCATGTTGGAAAGTTGGTAGTTAGTTGCCGATGCCCTGTGGTTTACAGTACAGAATCTTGACCAGCTAGTATGCACTGGATCCTCCACCTGTAAACTACCCGTTGCAATATGACCCTGGCTGTTGAACGCGATGTAAAACAACAAATAAATCTAAATTCAGTGTGCAGACAGGCCACAAACCTCAATGTCTGTGTGTTTTGAATGTCTTGAAAGGGTACATAATGACTCAGAAGCACTGCTACAAATCTGTCAATATCAATCGCTTCCATTCATAATGGAATCATAATGCCCTACAGTATGGTAGTTAGAATGAAGTTGGTGCTTGGCCAAATTTAATCTGTCTTCATGTACATGTATAAATCTAATCTGTATCCACCCCAAATTTATTCTGTATCAATTAATTAGTTTTAATACCACTCGAAATCTAATTTGTACTCATAAATTAATTTTGGCACCACTCCAAGCCTAATTTGTATTCTTAAATTAATTTTGGTAACACTCCAAGACCTGTATTCACAAAGATTCTTAGAATTTTTCTTAGAATTACACTTAAGTCGAAGAAAAATTCTATGCTAACAATTTTCTTATTCTTAGAATAATATCTCGTATTCACAAAACAATTCTTAGCTAAGAATAATTCTAAGAATAAAAGTAAAAAGAAATGTGTGCACAGGTTAGACTAAGTGTAATTCAAAGAAAAATTCTAAGAATCTTTGTGAATACAGGCCCAGAAGTGCCCTTCTGCATTTGGATGCAATTCTGGTGTCAAGAATAAGAGTTTTGTGTATACAGCAATTTCATATTCTTAGAAAAATTCTAAGAATAAAAGCCATTCTTAGAAAAATTCTAAGAAGAAGTATGATTCTAATAATAAGAATCTTTGTGAATAGGAGAATTCTTATTCTTAGAATTTTTCTAAGAAAAACGACAATTCTAAGAAAAAAATCTAAGAATAAGACTAATTCTAAGAATAAGAATCTTTGTGAATACAGGCCAAAATCTTATCTGTATTCATAAATTAATTTTTTATCACTAGTCTTTGTTCCCTGACAATCAACTGGCAGAGTGCAATCACTGATGAATAAATGTTAAAAACAAATCATTATTGTTATACTATATTATAAAAATCATTAAATTAAATGCTTTATTTTCACCCATATTTCATGCTAAATTGGACGAACCAGTAGATACTCATGATCTGTGAGTATTGTAATTAATGGATCTTCCAAACCACTAGTTACATGCAATGAATGTCTGCAAATCTATAATTTTATTCATTTATTTTAATCGCAGAAACTTTTGCAATATTTATAATATACAAACTGCAATCTATTTACAGTCTGTGCAAGAAATACGAGTAAAATATTATTATTATTAGTAGTAGTAGTAGTAGTCGTAGCAGTAGTAGTAGTAGCAGCAGTAGTAGTAGTAGTAGTAGCAGCAGCAGCAGTAGTAGTAGTAGTAGCAGTAGCAGCAGTAGTAGTAGTAGTAGTAGTAGTAGCAGCAGCAGTAGTAGTAGCAGCGGCAGTAGTAGTGGTAGTAGTAGTAGTAGTAGTAGTAGTAGTAGTAGTAGTAGTAGTAGTAGTAGTAGCAGCAGCAGTAGCAGCAGTAGTAGTGGTAGTAGTAGTAGTAGTAGTAGTAGTATACTTTTTCTAACAAAAATAATGATTTACAGTAGACTCATAGTAATGTAGTTTTTAGTACAATAACCAAATATAGAAGAAAAACAACATATATAATGTATAGGTATTGCTACCAAATTAAACTATTGTTTCATCCAATACACCTACAGTCTGTTGGACTTATGTAAATAGTTGTAATGTACACATGGAACAATGTAGAACCACTTTCAGAGGCATTAAATTGGAATTCATCAAAACCAGATTAAATTTTGTAGTGTGGACGTTCAACTAAAATTAAAATATCTTTTCTTCAATCTACCCTTGTCAAATCCATATCCAGGTTATGTGTGAAGTGGGCCATAGGGTCTGGCCTAGACCCTTGCAACAGATTATTATCTCTTGTAACCTGATTCAGGCGTGGGTCTGTTTATAGATTACAGAAAATTTTTGTGGATCGTATTTCTTGCTTTTGATAATACGGTAGTTAATTACTACCTCTGTGATTTCTGATAAAGAATTACATAAGATTGTGTGTACAAACAGGTGGGCTCCTATTCCACTTTTGTTTTGAATCCAGGGAAATTATACAAAATCTTCCTGTGTTCCCAGATTAAAAACATTTCTTGTTTGCAGTTATAATATAAATTGTACTGAATTAGTTTTGGAACTAACAACATAGAACCACTTTCAGATGTACCACAAAAAAATGCCTCGATAGGCCATTTTATGAAAAGGTTCTTTTAAACCTAATTAGAAATCACACAAGGGGTCACGGTGGCAGAGTGGTATCACTCTCACCTCTCACCTCTGAGATCCGAGTTTGAATCCCGGCTCGTCCTCCATTGGGAAAGCTGGTAGTTGCTTGCTGTTGATAGGCAGTTTACAGTAGAGTACAGTTTCTGGGTTATGTCAAATTGCCCAAACGCATCCTACTCTACTGTGAATTTCACTGAATGGCTCAAAATCTATCTCACCCAAATAAAAAGTGAACTTAAAGGATGACTTCAGTGTTTTTTTTCACTTCTGAGTTAAATGCAGGATATGATACTCTTGCCTATTTAAAACATGTATCTGGTACTATTAGTACCCAAAGTAGTCTGTTTACTTCATAAACAAGCTTTTATAACAGGAGATAAATTTCAAATTTACAACTGCATGCTTCGGCTCTTTTCACCAGTCACGTGGTGTGTTTGCATCATATGTGTTTATGGGCTGTGTATGCAGGGATAAAAACAGTGCTATATATACAGTATATCTGTTTTTGTCTCCTCAATTTAGTTTTGCAATTGTCAGTTTAAAATGGTAAATTGTACATAGTTATTGAAGGATAAAATTAAGAATTATATAATTAGTAAAAGGAAACTAGAAAAGATTTTTTTTCTGATTTTTCAAAATGATCAAAACATAACCTATATTTTTCTCTCTTACTATTCTCTTTTCTTCATTCAATTTATCCACATTTATCTCAGACATAGAGGTCATCTGTGCATGATCTCAGCTGAATTTTGATATCTAGATACTGAGGCCAGTAAATGTAGATAATGTGGCTGTTCAAAAATAGTCAGTTATTCAATTTTACAACCTTGGTCAAGGCAAAATTGCTAAAGGTGAGAGATGTAAATTTAAAAGTTGGCTCTAAGCTGAGTGTTGTATCACTTTTATCATAATTATAAGGTCACATTGCAACACGGGATCATCATTTATTCCATTATATCATATATTTAAATCCACCACCACAGAGATGAAAACCTGGAGGTTTATAGAAAATAATGAAACCAGAGTTAAGCAATTTTTTTTAAAAAAAAGTTAATATATCCAATAAGAGTTAAGTTAATATTTTCATGTGATTTTAGAAGTGCTTTTGAATCCTCAAGTAAAAACTTCTACACTTTAAGTAAAAACTAAATTATAACCATCTATTTACATACTATTGTGACTGATCATTTTCTTTGTTCTCGTCACATAGTTTATATGTTGGATCATTTATTGAAACCTCTAGACACACTTGTTTTGGACAGAGCTGGTGGACAGCACTTGTGTTGCAAAAAACCTCATTAAAATGCACAAAAATAATCTAATACTGTGAATTAATATTTCTCTGATCTGATAGATGGAAAATTGGAAGGGTGGGGGGAACAGAACATAGTAATAGTCTGGAGTTGAATTACCTTAATTATAATATAGTTACATCTCTGATGTAGGCGGTTCAAACCCAGAACCCTACATGGGAAAGATGGTAGTTTCTTACTGATGGATGGCAGTTTAAAGGACAGCACCATGTATGTACTGGTTTCCTCTGCCTGTAAACTACCTGTCGTGATATGACCTATTATACAGTGTTCAAAGCAACATTAAAACAGAAGAAGTAGTGTATAATTCAGCAGTTACAAAATACACCCCTGTTGAAGGCTTGAGATTATATATTTGTAAATACCAGGAACTAATATATTTATTTGCCTTCTGGACTATTTCTTTATATGTTATTTCAATAGTTAAATAATATGCTAAAATTAAATATTCACGTAAATGAGCTAAATTTTAGATTTCCAAAGTTAATAAGTGTGCACTTTATAGAGCGAAACAAATGTTAACTGAAGCTTTTCTGAATTGATATACCTTTCTACACAGAAAAAGCTAGATGGCCCAGATAATACTTGATACTGCAGTATTTTCCTTATAAATATACACTGTTCACAGCAAAGAATATAAACAGTGCTTGTTCTCAGTATTAGTGTCAGCAGTTCACCCCCACAGTGGATCATGTTATATTTATCTTTTGTTCTATAAACTCACACATTTTGTAAGTTTTATTGGCTCAAACTACAGTTAGAACATTGTTACTTTTACTATGTCCTTGAAATGCTCCATTTTATAAGAGATAATATAAGGTAAAAAGCAGTATATATCAGAATAGTTCTAAGCTAAAACCAAGGCAAGTGAACACAAATGACGTCACCCACACATGTTTATTTACTTCATGTGCACTCGGCAATTTTCGGGAGGGAACATGTGACTACCCAAATAAGGCAGTGCTTCTGTACTTTTAAATGCAAATTACAGCAGATATAGGCAACTTTGACACATAAAACTTTGTCAGTATATTGATAATATATAAAGCTTAAAAAATATGTATGTCAAAAATGCTGAAGTCATCCTTTAACCACAACTAAAGGTAGTCGAGTCCATTTGGTTGTAGCTTTGTGATCCTAGCATGGAAAGATGAGACCTAGGTATTATGTTCAAATCATTTCAAGTTAAGCCTAGCCTTACCAAAGTCGTTAATATGTACAATATAGACACAACTGTTTGATTGCATTATTTTAATTTTTCATCATGTTCTCATGTATTTATTTAGCTTAGCTGTCTGAGGAGAACCGCCTCACGAACTAGAAAGGCATCTGACACAGTGTGCATTATGGCAAAAATATTTCATGTTTGCATTACGGTTCAGACAGCCTGGAAGGCCGGGCAAAGTTAATTTCTTGCCATTGATGAAAAGCCCCAGTTGCAGTTTTGGTATCTCCTATACTTCAAAACAAAGAGGGACCAGTGTTTGGGTCAGGGGGGCAGTTTTTTGGTTTTGTTTTTAATTTGTAGTCATAAAATTTAAAAATAGACTTCACAAGGTTTATTTTTATGTATAATCTATCAAATGCTAAACATACAACAAAAACGTAAGACACTATTGATTAATCACTTACTCTAGATAAACATCACTCAGAAATAATTCTCCAAATTCATGCTTTTGGACATTTGAGAATTAATATAGTATGATTTGACCACCAGTATCTGATATTTTGTGTTAAAATAATGTAAATATCTCTTATCCCTTATCTAGCTCAAAAAAATTTTTTTTGACTGTTTACCTTTTATTTTATGTAACAGTAACTTGAAAAGAGTGAATTGACGTCCACTTCCAAGCAATCTTAACTGGGTTTTCTGGATATACAGAGTGCAGTTGGAATTTGTACCAGGGATATTTTTTTCGAATTATGAGTCTATTTTGCAATCATTCGGAACAATCTCTTTAATTTTACGGTTGCAGTGACATTTGTTTTTGTTACGTTTTTACACAAACATTAATATCTCATTCATTCATGATGATATCTTCACCAAATTTGCAGAGAATGTTTTTGGCTATTAACACATGTCTGTAAAAACTTATGGTCTCAGTTTGTAAAAGAAAATGGCCACCATAGCTGATAGTTCAACAATCATTAAGATGTTCTAAAAAATATAAATTATTGCAGGTGGCTTCATCAGATTTGTACATAATGTACATTGCAGAAAAGAGTAATTTTGGCCTCCTTTTGAAAACAACATGGTGGCCATATCACATCTTTAAGGCCAAACAAAGATCGTCATCTTAAAAAGTCCTTAGTATCTCCTTTGTCACTGGTAGTAGGGGTTTGGAATGTGAAAATAACTTTTAAGAAATCTTGGCCTGCAAATCAATTCCAGTGTCAAATTTAACCTTTTGTCCCCTGCTAAAAGGTCAAGTTGGATCATCAGCTCCCTTATTACTGATCCCTGGATTTCAAGTCATGTTTCAAGGTCACACAACTCGCACTTTTGGGAGATAAACACCACGACAATAGTTTTGTATTTTTATACATCTATGTTACACATACACATATATATTTTGTGTATTCTAGTAGGGACTAGTGGACCAAGGTGGTGCAGTGGTAACACACTTGCCTCCCACCTCTGAGGTCGGCGGTTCAAACCCCAGACCTTATGTGGAAAAGTTGTTAAATGCTTACAGATGGTCAGCAGTTTACAGTACAGAACCTTGACCAACTGTATGTATTGGTTTCCTCTGCCCACAAAACTACCCGTCGTGATATGACCTGTACGATATTGGAAGAGACATAAAACCCAAAATAAATAAATAAAACTAGTAACGACAATAACCCTACTACACTTCCCTATTCATTTGTATTGGCATATTTAAATACATTATCTGCAAGAGTTGATCCAGTACTACTGGTTAATGAGGTTTTGCATATCAAACGTCATTACATTTCTCAATAACGCATTTTATTATGCCTCCGGTGGATACTTTGGTTTAGCTTTCGCTACGCCGCCCGTCGAGAGATTTTCGGTGTTAACGCTCTCAGAGGAAAACTACACCAACTAGGTTCACCAAATTTGCAAGATATCCTCATTGGGGGGTAAGCTTCTCTGGGACTGAAATTAGCCTCGTTCTGAAAAACAAGATGGCTGCCGCGGGCATTTCTTTGAAAATTATCTACATTTTTCTACTGGCTGTTTCTCATAGCTAGAAGGTTGAATCTCTTCATATTTGATATATATAACAGATATACATATCCTCTACAACCTTGCAGACATTTAACCTTGAAGCTCTTAATTCAAGGTCATCCACGGAGTGCCAAAGTACCCCACATAGCAGGCTTTAAAAGTGTCTATATCTCCCTTATTATTGGTCCAAGAGGTTTGCAATGTGAAGCTAACCTATAGGAAATCATGTGCTGCGAATCTTCTGATGTGGTCACATTTGACCTTGGACCCCTCCTTCAAGGTCAAACGAGGATAGTCAAACTTAAAAGTGTTTATAACTCGCTTATTATTGGTCCTAGAGGTTTGGGATGGTAAACCAACCTATAGGAAATCATGGGCTTGGAATCTTTTGGTGCGGTCGGATTTGACCTTGGACCCCTCCTTCATGATCAAACGAGAATAGCCAAACTTGAAAGTGCTTAAAACTCGCTTATTATTGGTCCTAGAGATTTGGGATTCTAAAACAACCTATGCAAAATCATGGGCTGGAAACCTATGGAGTGGTCGGATTTGACCTTGGGCCCCTCCTTCAAGGTCAAACAAGGATAGCCAAATTTAAAAGTGCTTATAACTCGCTTATTATTGGTCCTAGAGGTTTGGGATGGTGGGAATCTTCTGATGTGTTCAGATTTGACCTAGGCCATTCTTTCAAGGTCAAACGAGGATAACCAAACTTAAAAGTGCTTATAATTCGCTTATTATTGGCCCTAGAGGTTTGGAATGGTAAACCAACATATAGGAAACCATGGGCTGGGAATCTTCTGGTCTGGACGAACTTTACCTTGGGCCCCTTTGTCAAGGTCAAACGAGGATAGCCAAACTTAAATGTGCTTAAAACTTGTTTATTATTGGTCCTAGAGGTTTGGGATTCCAAACCAACCTATAGGAAATCATGTGCTGGGGATATTTTGATGTGGTCAGATTTGACCTTGGACCCCTCCTTCAAGGTCAAACAAGGACAGCCAAACTTAAAAATGCTTATAACTTGCTTATTATTGGCCCTAGAGGTTTGCAGTCTCAAACCAACTTATAGGAAATCATGGGCTGGGAATCTTTTGAAGTGGTCAGATTTGACCTTGGACCCCTCCTTCCAATCTCAATCGAGGATAGCCAAGCTTAAAAGTGCTTATAACTTGCTTATTATTGGTCCTAGAGATTTCCAGTGTGAAACCAACTTATAGGAAATCATGGGCTGGGAATCTTCTGATCTGTTCAGATTTGACCTTGGGCCTCTCCTTCAAGTTCAAACGAGGATAGAAAAACTTGAAAGTGCTTATAACTCTTTTATTATTGTTCCTAGGGGTTTGCAATGTGAAACCAATCTATAGGAAATCATGGGCTGGGAATGTCCTGATGTGCTTAGATTTGACCTTGGACCCCTCCTTCAAGGTCAAGACACCCAAACTTAAAAGTGCTTATAACTTTCCTTATTATTGGTTATAGAGGTTTGCAATTTGAAATTAAGTTAGGAAATCATGGGCTGGGAATCTTCTGATGTGGTCAGATTTGACCTTGAGCCCCTCCTTCAAGGTCAAACCAGTACAGTCGATTGTAAAAATTCTTATACCTCGCTTATTATTGATCCTTGAGGTTTGCAATGTGAAACCAACTTGTAGGATATCATGGGCTGGGAATCTTCTGATGTTGTCAGATTTGACCTTTGGCCTTTCCTTCAAGATCAAATGATGGTTCACTGGCTTTGGTGAGTTGTCTTTCTGATGGATACAGATTTGCATTGGTTCTCCGATGCGTAGGACTAGTTATTATTAATTCTCAATTGAATGAATTAAACTTAAATGAGCCGAAGAAATGACTCCCCCAATGATTAGTTCTAAGTGTAATTGAACCCATTCATTGCTGACAGACAAGAAACGCCCCACCCCACCCACACACACTTTGTCCCCAATATAAGTAAATCCCCCCCCCCCCCCCCCCCCCCATCCTATTGTTTCGGGGATAAATGTTGTTTGCAAAATAATGACTCTCCTAAAAGATCAAAGCAGAGGAGTCAGAAATCGAGGTGAGTCATTATTTTGCATTACAGGCTGGGTCATATTTTCTATGTTGCCCTGCATCACTTACTAAGGTAATTGGCATTACGAATTAGCGGGTGGACGGATGTTTCGGACACGGACATTTCGGCCTAGGATGTTCCGGCCTAGGACATTTCGGACAGGCCTTTTTTCAGGGGTGGACGTTTCAGACATATTTTTTTCCCATTTTTTTGTTAGAAGTCTTTTTTTATACTCTGGTTTTTATTTTCACAAAAGAAAGAAAGGTAAAAACATTTATTGTACACCATTTCTATCAACATTTATCACTAGAGTAAAACATTTATTGTATATCATTTTTGTCAACATTTATCACTTCAAGTGAACATTTATCACAACAGTATACTTTAACTGGGCAAATCCAGTCAATAGCATGACTGGTAAAAACACAAGACAAGATTCATGAACATTGAAATGACTTTCATTTTAAATGTCTGGCTGACCTCTCAAATTGTGACTCACACCCTGAAGAAAATCTGTTTTTGGACTTGCAACCTGAAGATCTGTCCTTACTGAGATTGTGCAATCTGGTTTGAAGTTCTGTGTAGATTTCTTGGTCCTCTTCTAGGTTTCTTTAAGGGTTTAAACAATTAACCACAAAATAGTCCCTCTTTTACAAGAAGAGTCAGCTTCCTATAATTACCTCTGAGCAGTCCAATCCTGAGTAGGTTTCAAATGATACTGTCCCCTTAACTTCATAACTTTATAAAGAATAAACTTTTTTGACCAGAAATTTAAAAGTACTTCAATTACTGTGAAACTTTTGATCATCACCTGGGCTGTGCTATCCTGAGTTGGTTTCAATATTCACATGCTTGAGCATGCACTGACAAAGAAGTTTAACAAATTTTAGAACCCCCCAAAATTGTCCGAAATGTGCACGCTTGAAAAAAGGCCTGTCCGAAATGTCCTTGGCCGGAACGTCCTAGGCCGAAATGTCCTAGTCCGAAATGTCCGTGTCCGAAACATCCTTTATTCGAATTAGCCAACAGGTTGCGATTTTCATTAATATTTCATTATGTAAACTATATATATGTTATAGACATTAGAAAGGTATTTTTATCCTGCTCATTTTTTTTCATTGAAATCCAAGCAGAAATGACACCCAATATATATGACAGCCTTTTTAATTCTTTCTTTAATTGTGGCGTTGTTAGGCGGGTTGCGTGTAACCAACCCGCCTGTTAGATTGATGTGTCCGACGTCCGTCTATCTGTCCGTCCACATTTTCGTTTCCGGTTTGTCCAATTGAATTCAAACTTGACAGGGAGATAGATCACTATCATAGCTAGGTTCCTTTCGAAATTGGTGTAATTCCATCTGTTCGTTTGTCCGTTTTTTGTCCATTTGTCTGTCCGTCCAAATTTCTGTTTCCGGACTCTAACTTGAAAATGGTTTGTCCAATCAAATTCAAACTTGACAGGGAGATAGATCACCATCATAGCTAGGTTCCTTTCGAAATTGGTGTAATTCCGCCTGTCCATTTGTCTGTCCATCAACATTTCCGTTTCCGGACTCTAACTCGAAATCCGTCAAAATTTCCATTTCCGGACTCTAACTCGAAAACAGTTTGTCCAATCGAATTCAAACTTGACAGGGAGATAGATCACCATCATTGCTAGGTTTCTTTCGAAATAGGTGTAATTCTGTCTGTTCAATTTTGTCTGTCCATCAACATTTCCATTTCCAGACTCTAACTCGAAATCTGTCAAAATTCACCTAACATTTCTTTCCTTATTTCTAAATGTAATTTATTAGGGAGAAGAAGAATCATTTTAATTACTATTAATTGTTTAATTGATCTTAGTAAAATTAATCAGTAAAATATAGATCTGAAATACTTTCAAACATCATAAGTATACTTATGATATACAGTAGATGTCAAAATAGTTTATATGTTTAGGTAAGATGCATGCATTACCATTTATACAAACATCTCTCTTCTGTTTGTGCTTAGTGTGTGTTAGTGTTAGCATGAAGTTCATTTGCTTGCTGTCATTCACAGCACATACTCAGTGTTGTAAAATATCATGCCATCCTAAATATGCTGTGTTTGTAAGACTTGTCATAGACCGATGTTAATTAAATCACTTCTATTAACATAAGCAATCAGAATAATTAATTTCTAAATGAAATAAAAGAAATAAGCCAGTACATCTATAATCCAGGGTCAATATTTAGTAGAAATATTATGACAAGTTGTTCTGTGTAAACAGTTGAATACAAATGTAGTTATTAATCAAGGGTTCATATGTTATAACAATCAGTGTTTTATATGGTGCATTTTAATTACTTATTCTTAGTTCCAGTAATTAAAGTTTACATTTTGTTACAATATCAAAAGAACTCTGGTCATTTTTATATAAGTTAGAAGGTTATACAAGTACAGGGAATGAGAAGCATGGCTTCATAGCTTAGGAATCCAGACACAGGAACATCTTTCCATATTTAGAAATGAGTTTGGCAAAATATGTGGTCACATGACATTCTCAAGCTTAAGAACCAGTCTTTCCCATAATTCCCTGCTAGTCACATGACCCTCCATATTAGGTACTGTTATCTGCAAAACTCTTAGATAATAGGTCACATGACCACCACCAGTTCTTATTCCTTGGTCACATGGTTACCTGCATTTCTTATGAAGACAGGTCACATGACCCCTTATGGATCCTTTTTAGGCAATGTATATAAGAATTTACTAAATTACTAAAATCCTTGATCATGTGACTTCTGTATTTGGACATCTTACTGAATTATGTGAACATGTGACCATTAGTTCCTGTAGCATTCCAGAGAGAGAAATGTTTGTGACTCAGGGCTTGCATTCCACAGTTTGTTATAAAAAGGGCCAGTTTAGCTAGAGAGGCAGGATTTTTCATCAGAGAGACTTTTGACCAGAGTAGTGAACAGAACAGGATTATAACTGAGGCACCATCAAAACACTTTGTAACTTTTTTGTGAAAAATAACTTTGTTGAAATAAAGAATTATTTGTTGAAAACTACATCTTGTATATTTTATTTGAATTCAACCAATTGTCAAGTAGACAACCCAGGAAAAGCAAGAAGAAAACAAACACTACAAAAAGACTAACCATCCTCTACTTGACAAATTACAGCAGTCGCTATAACCTTATTGCTGCCTGCGCAACCCACCTTTTGGGGCATCTTTGACCCTCATGTTTTACTTATTTATATAAAAAAGGCGGATAATAAAAGTAACACCTCAGGTATTAAATATATTTGTAAAGTATATCACTCATGAAGATGAACAATAACACTGGATCATGCTACGCACATGTATGACATTGTCATCTTCATTCATATTATATATTTTTTTCCTAATATGTTTACAGCAGTATTGCTTTTGCCTTTACACATGTCACTTATGCGGCTCTTCCCATGAATGTTCACTTTAATATCACTGTTAGACCTCTGGACTTTGAACTTTACGTTATGTGTTTCTGCTAAATTAGTTGTAGACACTTTTTTGACAGAGAGAGATGGTTTTTCTGTCTGAAACAATGTCTCATGAAAGAATGAATTCTGCTGGAATAACTCGGGACCGTCAATCAATCAACAATATGGATAGATTATTTTGTACTTGTATAACGTAAGTTAGCTCTAAGCAGTAACAGTATAACCACTTATTGCTCCCCCATATGTTTATTTCCCAGATATAAATTCTCACCTGGGGGTTAAATAAAACAACACTTTGCAAGTTCAAAGAGCATTTGTTCCTTCATTAATTGACGCCCAAGTATTGGTAATTGGTTGTTGTGGTAACTACTCCAAACCATGGATGTGCATTTAACTGGGTATGGACAAAAAGTCTTTGGACAAAATATATCAGGAAAAATGCCATTTTAAACCTTGGTACATTATTAACTATTTCACTAGAGTGAAATACAGTGGTCAGTAAATCACTACAGTGGTCAGTAAATCAAAGAGGATTACTAATGGACATAAGTAAATGATGCGTGGTATAGGTTATGTAAATATATAAATGTATCATACAAATAACTTTATAAAAGCAGGCATATGTGTGGCATTCTGATTATAAAGCCTCTCATTTAAGTGCGAGGAAATTAAATGATATGTTAAATATTTATGGACTGAATATTAGTTTTGGTATACACAAATATCTGTGTTACTTGCCGTTTCAAAACCTTTGGCCGTTTCGAAACGGCCAGGGCCGTTTTGATACCTTTGCAAGGTTTAGAAAAGGCTTGGCCGTTTTGAAACGGCCAACTTTTCCTCTTGGCCGTTTTGATACCTCACCAGTTTGACATTGGTGGACAAGTTTGTTCTGTTGCTTTTAAGTGTAACAGTTGTATTACAATAAAAAACAGTATATTTATTAAAACTGCATTTGGTATATTATGAAACATATATCTAACAGAACATGTAACAACATTTATTGGTGCATATAAACACATTTTGTAAAGACTATAGTTATTAATATATATCAATATTAAGAAGAAAAAAATGAAATAGGATTAAACAATATTTTATCACTAATCCCTTTTATGCACCCCACCCATATGCAAATGAAACAAATCAACATCAAAAGATATCTTCTAAAGTAATAATAGTACAAACCATTATAATTATATGTCAGTATCAACTGAGTAATATTAAGTAAAAAAGGTGCCAAAAAGCAAATCTGTTCTAGCTCATCTACAATAATTCTTTGAAAAGTTAAACAATAAATCCCTCCTTGATTGATCTTCCTGTTATGTAAATTTGTTAAACCTTTCATATTTACCTTTTAAACAGCCCACTGATATTTAAGTGAAACAAATCAACATAAAAAGAGAGCTGCAACAATAGGAATAAATCCAATTAAGCACTTCTGACAATCAATGGCAAACAAATCAACATCACAGAGTTAATATTTATCATGGCTTCTCTTTGGCTTATTAATTAAGCTGGCAAGTCAAACAAACAGGTTTAAAGATATAGCACCTTCATGCAGATAGATTGATGAGATAAGTTTTATGATGCAGACTTTGTGTCATACAACAACAAAATACAATTTGTTTAAAGAAAACTTTTTAAGTAAAAAGACCTAATTGAAGATCACAGGTTAACTGCAGTTACCCCCATACCTGAGTACCTACTCCACAAGTTATGATTATAGAAAGTTGCTGAGTAGCCCATGCTCAGGAATTTTTTTTTAGAATCAAAGGACAGATTTGAAGTTCACACAAAAACACATGCTATAGAAAAATGTAGAAATCAGATGAGGTTTCAAAACGGCCAGGTTATTGATTTGGCCATTTTGAAACCAGGTTTTGAACTGGCCAGGCCGTTTCAAAACCAAGGAAGGTTTCAAAACGGCCAAGTAAATAATTTGGCCGTTTCGAAACGGCCAGGGTTTCGAAACGGCCAGGAACATCTGCATGTCAAATTCAATCGATAACCTGTAAATATATTATAAATAACTGATTTAAAATATTCCCAAATATTTGTAATGAAAAATAGAACAAAGTTATAAATAGTAAGTACATCAACTTCCACCGCAAAAATCTAAAAAGCTTGTTCATTTTGTTCTGATGCAGTCTGTTCTGCTTCATTTTGTCTTTATCCATTTTGTTCTGATGTTTGATATATTTTGTTCTATTCCATTATGTTCTACTTGATTTTGTTCTGATGTTTGATATATTCTGTTTTGATCCATTATGTCCTGATCTATTTTATACTGATGTTGATATATTTTGTTCTGCTCCATTATGTCTGATCCATTTTTTTCTGATGTTTGATATATTTTGTTCTGATCCATTATATTTGATCCATTTTTTCTGATGTTTGATATATTTTGTTCTGATCTATTATGTCTGATCCATTTTTTTCTGTTGTTTGATATATTTTGTTCTGCTCCATTACATCCTGATCCATTTTTTGTCTGATGTTTGATATATTTTGTTCTATTCAATTATGTTCTGGTTGATTTTGTTTGAAGGTGTGGTATATATTCTGGTACTTTTTGTCCGGTTGTTTTTGTCCCACACTCGCATTTAACCAAACTAATTTTGGTAATTAATGTCAAAAATCTGTGTAAATAAGAGTCTAGTAATTGGAGGGAGTTAATTTTCAGATTAATTAAAAGGAAAGGTGGGAATGAAAGATTAGTGGGACAAAATAACTGAATTGAGAAACAAGGACAGTGTTTGTCTTCATTCATACAACATATTTATGTGTCATTTGAAGAGACTTTTTGCAACAGTTGAAGAACTATTTTTGCAATCAGTATTTATGTGAGGTATGGCTTTAATTAAATTAATGTGTGAAAAAAAGGATAAATAATTTTATCAAAGGTAAGTGTTTCTGTATATTTATAAATGCTACAAACAAACGAGTAACAGTATTTCATATTGTAAATTAGCGTGTGAATTTTGTTATTATAGGGAAATACATTTATAACATTTTGTGATTCAGAAAATGGACACTTTCATTTCCAAAATCATAAAGCAGTTCAAAATTTATAATGTGTCATGTAAATATGACAAAAATATGACTGAGCTTTTCTTGTATACAAATTTATTATGTGAAATTTACATATTGTGAAAATGAGGTCACTGAGCATTTAAATTATTGGGGTTGTAAGTCATAGCATATCAACATTTGATTGTATCCTTAATTAGATATTTTTAGGGGTCACTCTTTCTCACACAGAAAAAAATTGAGGATTGTACAAACAATGAATACTTACAATGGGCAGGTTTCTTTTTTTGCTTTAGTCCAAATACAATGTAATTACATTTTTAAAAAAAACGTATGATAAAGTTGTCTTTCAAAAGAAATTTATTAGTCAAGAAAATTAATCAGCTTTGTAATATTTGTTGGCGTTAAATAATCATATTTATTGCAAATCTGTTAGTCACTGGATAACATTTTCAAAGGCTATACGAGAAATCATTGCAAGCCAGTGCAGTGCAGTAGTGGTTTGATTATATCTTTAGTTCTGTCACCTGTTTCGTATACTAATATTGTAAATATCTCTAATATTGTCACCAAATAGATATTAAACATCTGGTGTTTTGGTAGATGTGTTCTTCATATAAAGTATACATTTTGGACAACATAAAGCTTAAAGCAAGGCTAGTGTGAAATTGCAAATTAAGATTCACTGTGTTTGAAAGACAAAACAAATGTACAAATTAGCACTTATCTGGTGTTTATCCAGTACACACTCTCCAATTACACAAAGCATTTGATCCTGTTTGATTTAATGGTGTGAGAACAATACAATGCCTGCTTAACTATGCCTGGTGTCATGTTTGAAGAAGATCCAACCTGGTGTTAAATTTGAAGAGGATCAGATTTTGAATGAATCCCGAATATCTAGCATGTCCAAACAGAATTAAAGGTAATTCAGGTATGAGTTTGTAGTAATGAATTCCCTGAAATCATTACCTCCATTTGCCAAGTTATGTTTTTGGAGTGTTCATTTGTTACTTTGCAAAATTTTTGCAAACTATGGTACTCAATCTGTTTACTTGACTATGTACAGCATAACTAAAAAACTACTGCAGGGATCATTATGAAATTTTCAGGGAGCATCAGAATTGTAATAAACAAGAAATAATTCAGATTGGGGCATGATTGGGTTAATATCCTTGATTCTGTAGTGATTTTTTTCCCGAAATCATCTGTGTCAGCACCCATGGGCCCTAAAGTTCCTTCAAAGCCCCTTTTTCTATCGTAGAGTTCACAAATCAATCAAACACTTTTCTAATTCCTTCAGTCACTATGCCCCAGTTAGACTTGCTCCAAGTCTTTGTATTTCTTATTCCACCAAATCTGACATACATGGAATCATTATGAATCCACAAATGGGTGGGGATATTACTGTCAGAGATGAAATACAAATATGTCAGCCCCACATTCTGGTAAAAAAGTCATACAGTCCTCATATAATACCTTAGACAAAGGGACTTGAAGAAAGTCTATGCCCCAGTCCTTTGGAACTCTTTCCCTTTCATGTAAGAAATAGTCCCTCTGTTGTATCTTTTAGAAAGCACCTCTAAACCCACCTCTTCAGCTCTAGCTTCCCCACTTAGTTTTCTTCCCTCCTGGTCACACCCACAATCCTGGATTACTGACCTTGAACACCCCTCGACTCTCCCTATGATAATGACTTTGTTTAATTAGCGTACTGAGTTCCCCTTTATGGGAAGACATTGCGCTGCAAAGCAGTAGATTGGATTAGATTAGATTAGATTAGATTAATGCAAGTCTGCTCAAGGCTATCCTCTCAAAGTGCTCTTGTTTGTTTGTTTGTCTGTGTGTTCCACGTTACTGCAAAACTCAGTAAACATTAAAAACGTTTTAAAATGATTTAAACGTTTATAATACATTTTTAAACGCTATCCAATGGTTTGCTAAATATATCCAAGTAAATGTTCACACTATAATGTTTAAAAAAACGTTTTATAAGATTCTCTATACAGATGTTTTTGTTGAAAACATTTATTTAATGTTTATAAAATAACTTAAGAAACTATGTTTGACTGGAAACGTTTTTTAAGCATTCACAAAATAACTGAAGAAATGAAGGTTATACTGGAAATGTTTTTCAAACATTCGTCATGAAACGTTTGATACATAGTACACATAAAACGTTTAAGCAACATTTGTTGACAATGTTTTGTAAATGTTTCCCCAGAAAATGATTAATAACTGGTTTTCATACCCATCATTTTAAAATATTTTCAAACATTTTGAAAAAGTGGTTACATCTGCAAAAGGCTATCTGTTGTGTGGCAAACCCATCCTAAACAAATGCTAGTCCTTAAGGACTATAGTTTGCTTTTACTTAAGAAAGACATGTAAATAATTGACAAAAAAAATCTCTAAAATGGTCAATATTCATTCAGGATATATTGAACTTACAGGACCTTAAAGCTGAGAACAGACTGATATCTATAAGTTCAGCAAAGACAAAAAACTCCTTTATATTGAACTGGAAACTGTCAAGTATTGTGTACATAGATTACTCCAGTGAAGATATCCATAAAGTGGGACAAACTTTGAACTATTAATAAGTCTTGAAGGCTCCACATTTATCCTATAAAGTGTAGCAGCTTTTATTTTATTTATTTATTTGGGGTTTTGCGTCCCTGTCAACACTGTACAGGTCATATCACATCGGGTAGTTTTGTGGGCAGAGGAAACCAGTACATACAGTTGGTCAAGGTTCGCTACTGTAGACTACCCATCATAATATGACCAATACAGTGTTGAAAGCGACGTAAAACTGGAATTTATTTATTTGGGGTTTTACGTCGCTTTCAACACTGTACATGTCATATTACGACGGGTAGTTGGAAGGGCAGAGGAAACCAGTACACACAGTTCATCAGGGTTCTGTACTGTAAACTGACGACCAATGGCAAGCAACGACCAGCTGTCCCACTTGAGGCCGTGCTGGGAACCGAACCCCATAAAACTGCAAATAAATCAATCAAGGAGCGGGTAATTAATAAATTATGCAGAGTTTCAGTGATATTGCCACAAAATGTAATGCCCCCAATTCAACCAGACAGATTTTAAAATGTTGTTGCTGGAAGAAAAATGTAAAAAAACCTTTATGATGGAAGTCTCCAAATCTCTGACGTCTGTAGCGAGGCTAATTTTAGCCAAGAGCAAAAACAAACGGTAAGAAAGCAAATTCGATATTTTTGGAGTGAAAGATATTTCTAAAGACAGGATAGTTTGCACTGTTCAAAGAATAATGCCTATTTATAATTCATTATAATGAATTGCTGGCTTAAACACAATATCTATGCAACAGTTTTGTGAATAAATTCGTAGGCTTAATGGAGATCTATAAATTCAACTGTTTTATGCTACACAAAGCTGAACAATGTACAGCTACAAAGATACCAGAGTTGGTAGATGAATGCAATATTTTATTTTAATCTATCTCTTGTTTTGTAAACAATGACACTGAATAAGGTCAAGGTTGGAAAAGAGTCCTTAAGGTTCACAACTAATCCTTTGGACATACTTAACTCAGAGAAAGTAACCACCTCTCTGTTCTGCTCAATTGGATGTTTGCAGTCAATATTTGCAGATATTCCCCTTCCCTTGCCCTGATCCTATTAAAGCTATTTAGAGGAAATGAGTGAGTAAACGTCGGGAAAGAATGACCTGTTTATCGCCTCTTTTGTAGCCTTGTATTAGCAGTAAATTAACTGATGTATTATTACACAGGTGAGAACATATGAAAAGGGAGCTTCTTGGTTAAACAACAATACATCAGGAATAGAAGTTTGTGGAGAATTGTGCTCTTAACCTAGCCTTGTTGTCGGATGCAGTTGTGTAAGTATTAGACATATTGTATATTTTACTACGTGTGAAACAGTGCTACTTAGCTTGGTGAATTGGTTCGTGCCATAACTTGGCATGAAAGTAATGCAGACTATAAATTCATCATATCTAGCCATTGGGAATGACATAATAAAAATATAGCTCTGAAAGGTGTATATCAACTGGTTATTTGTCATTTTGGGGAATTGGTTTCATGTAGAAATTCATTTTCACCGAAGAATAAGTCATATAAAAGGTTAATTTTATATTTCTACGATGAAGTGTATATTTTTTAATATATAATCCCACGTGATCATATGTGAAACAGGCATAAACAAGTTTGTTACACCTCAAGTAAGTTTTAGCCAATCACATTGCAGTATTTGCGGGCAATATGACATGCTATTGCCCATTTTGGATAAAAATATCACTCCAATGCACCTTTTCACTTGCCCTCGGGCTTCATAAAACACAATATTGCCCAGAAAGAAGTGATTTATTATGTAAATAGTGCCTGAGAATACACAAATCCTTATTCACGGGATTGTATTTTTAAAAAGAAATCTGGGGTTTTCTATCTATATCTAGTTAATAATCATCATTCCAACCCCACCTTGGATGTAAATATTAAAACTCATACGAATAGTTATTAAAATGGGCATTTGGTTATTACCGAAAAATCACAAAAACCATTCAGGATTTGTGATCTTAATAATTTTTGATGAGGAACGAGTCATGAGCAGACAACATGAAATGCCACTGTGGCCTAGTGGGTAACACACCTTCCTAGAGACACAGAGGACATGGATTCAAACGCAGGTACAGGCAGATACAGTGTGACCCGGATGACCACTTAAAATTCAGTCCTCTGTTATTGGCTCCTATCCCCAGTGGTCGGTTAAAGAACCTCAAGGACATTGATATATAGTCATCCTTGAGTCTCTGTCTTCTAGTTAGGGGGATGTCAGTAACTTAAAAGTTGAGCTGTATTGATACAGTCGTGATTGGTCAAATTGTGCTTTGAGTCCTGTAGTACATGGAGATATTGCACAGAGTATATAAAAATACACATACGGTAGACCCCATCTTTTGGGAAAATATGACCTCGATCCGATGTATAGTTTTGGAGTTATGCACCCTGACAAATGGACAGATACGTTAACAATACCTTCACTCGTCCCCTTAAGGGGACAAGGGTAATAATTAGCTCCTGTCATCCTATCCAAAATCAAAGTTCTTATTGGACACTACTTTTTAAAACAATGTGAGACATACTATATATAGTTGAACTGAAATATCACTTTTTATATGTTTTAAAAACCTTTTCTTTCAAGTTCCTGTGTTTTAATTACTATCATTTGAATCAGCACTTTGCTCTATCATGATACATTTCTTGAGAAGCTCATCAGAATTTTATTACTAAAAGGAGCACTCAGGAGAGCGCATACAAAAGTCCAAGTACCAGCAATATGGAAATGATAAAAATTCCTGTAAAAAATTCCTGGATCCGGATCACCACTAAAATCATCCCTTGTGCCATTTGCAGCATTTCCTGAAAATTAAAATAATCAAAATCTGTCGATAACATTTTGAGTTATCTTGCAGAGAAACAGATAAACTCACACCACCAATTACAAAACCTCCTTGGCTGGTATAATAACATCAGATATTCAGTCAAAGCTCTTCTGGTTACATAGAATAATTGTATCATTAGTTCTGTATTAATCATAGAAATAGTAATAAATCGGGTGTAAAAAGAGTTAAAGAAAGAACCAAAAGCAAGGCTACTGTATACCTCAGGAAACTGGCCAATAGATTGTGTCAATATTTCCATACCAGTCTTTGAGAAGATGTTTTCAAGTGGATAATATTGTTAATTTGAAGAGATTTTTTTTTCATGGCTTCAAGACTTTCATATGTGGATATAATTTTCTACCTGTTTATATAAAATGTACAAAGTTTCACTCAGTTCATGTATTTAACATGTAGTTTTGACAATTTTAAATTCATGTGTGGTCAATGGTGGAAATTGCGAGGGATTTGACTGGTTGGTCAGTTGGATTATTGAAACTCAGTGATAATATATGTACGTAAGTTAAAATAGAAATAGACCTGTAAGTTTATGTGGCACAAGCTCAGTGATTATATCTTGATTGCACAGGTAAAGTTTGGTAAGTACCAACAATGTTAAAGATAATGTACAATTCAATAATAATGTTTATTAAAAGTATCTTGCATAAATGTACAAGAGATGATACAATTCTGTCTAAAAAAATAGAAAACTGTTTATTTTCAATGATTCGCTATTTTCTGATTGGATGAGAAGGTAACATTGCACTAAAATTTCCTCACTGCTCAGCCACATAAGTTCGTCAACCAGTGAAGTTTGTCATTTTATTGTCAGATTTAAAAAAAAATATTCACCATGTTGGGTCATCAAAATTTTGTCAGAATAGAACAAGTATTTTAGTATTAAACTAGAAAGTAGACCGAGTTTCTGTCCCGTTGCCAATTGCTATTGCATATGTTATTGGTATGTGTATATTTCAACACATTTACAAAAGCAATTTCTGGCATGCAAAATCAGCTTAATGTAACAACATATGTATTATAAACTGGATATATGTGTATAGTCATAGCAAGGGTATTATTAGGTAAATGCAAAAATTGTCTGCTGTTCAAAATTTACACAGAAAACAAGTACATATGAGCTCCGTCCCTCGCCATTGTGTCCATCAGTATATCAATAGCAATTGGCGACGGGACAGAAACTCGGTCTAACTAGAAAGCATTCATAGAGTGGAGACCTTCACTGGGGGAGATTTAAAAAATTTGGGATTTTTTTTCTATATGAGGGATGATCTTTATCTTTCGCAAATCATAACCACAAACCACATTTTTTACCCCACAAAACTTAAAAGCAGCATGAGCATTGTTTTCATCCATGGCATTCGGCTGGGCAGGCGAGTGTGTGAGTGGTAGAAAAGATATCTTGTCTAGGCTGTATCTCAGTAACCTTGAGATATAGGAACTTCATACTTGTTGAAGACACTGCGTGAGGTTTTTAGGTGTGCAACATCATGCTGAGACCAGGATTTGACCTTTGACCTGGCCATAGTGATCTTGACCTTTAAAATCTTTTCTGAGCTATATCTTGGAAATCATGATGTATAGAAGGTTGATAGTTGGCAGGGACATTGATTGGGGCTATAGGTATCTAGTTTTATGGTCTGGCTTGATTTGACCTTGTTGTTGTGACTATAGCTTGACCTTAGAAATTTCTATATGTTGGAAAAATATCATCTTGCAAACAATAAGGTATTGGCAGTTGATACTTGGTAGGGACATTGGTTGGGGATGTAGAAATGCAACCTTGACCTTTAAAATCGTGTCCAAGCTATATCTTGGAAACCGTAAGGTGTAGGTGTGCAACATCATGATGTTGTTATTGCTGTTTTGAAACCTTTGACAGCTTCGAGACAGCCAAATAAATTTGATGGTCATTTCAAAACTTCTCCTAGGTTTTGAAATGGCATGGCCATTTTGAAACCACCTGACTAGTGCTTAACAACCAGTATTTCAATAATTGTTCTAAAATATATAATGTCAATTATTACAAATATGTAGTGGCACTAATATATTATTATTAGTATACTTTTTATGAATTTTTATAATGCAATTTTGATGCCCAACTTCATAAGGATATGCAAATGAAGATGTGTTAAAAACAATCTTAATCCTATCCAGTTTGTACTTTGTTATAATTAAAGAACTTTTCATTGATTTCTTAATAACAGGGGAAATGCAATCACATGATTACTCAAGAGTGATTAACAAATCACCATCAAAGGAATGACTAACACAGGGTCAGGGAGGAAGCCATTCTTTTCATGTGGATTGTTTTAGGTGTAAAGGTTAATTGCACTTAATTTCTGTTATTGTCAGGTCAAAGACCAATCACAAACTAATCAGCATGTTAAAATAACACACACAGTTTAACTTCATAGCTTACTATAGCTGCTGAAGTCACTAATTGCCTGCATATGAAATCCTTTCAAGTCAAAGGAAACTGTTGAAGATCAAAGCTTAAGTAACTCTGATTAGTTAGGTTTTGAAATGGCCAAGCCGTTTGAAACCAAGTAAGGTTTTGAAATGGCCAAATAAATAATTTGGATTTCCCCTGTTATAAATTAAGAAATCAATGAAAAGTTCTTTAATTATAACAAAGTACAAACTGGCCATTGGCCGTTTTGAAATGACTAACATTGTGAAACAGCCATGAACAATGTGCCATGATTTGACCTTTGACCGTGCTATAGTGACCTTGACCTTTAACTTATTGTCTGGGCTATACATGTACCTCAGAAACCATAA
Source organism: Sabellastarte sp. h YS-2021 (assembly GCA_964017235.1). Taxonomy (NCBI): domain Eukaryota; kingdom Metazoa; phylum Annelida; class Polychaeta; order Sabellida; family Sabellidae; genus Sabellastarte; species Sabellastarte sp. h YS-2021. The sequence goes on along the minus strand of OZ024932.1, from coordinate 11,308,157 downwards.
GGTGTAGGAAATATTGCTTTGTATGTATTTGTAGGTCTGCCACATCATAATGTCACCTTGGTGTGACCTTTGATTTTGGACCAATGTATTCTCCTGCAGTATTGGAGACATATTTCTCCTAATCTTTTGGAAGCCTTAATTCCCATTTGTGTGAACTTCAAAGTTGAGCCAAAATTTTAGTCCTAAAAGAGATTAGCCCTTTCAACAAAGAAAAATTTGGAGCTTAATTCAGTCTTACAATGAGGCAAAAACTTAAATTTAGACTATAATTAGACTTATCTTTTTGGTGAATCTGGTCACTGTAATGTTTAAGTATTAAACTGGAAAACAGTTGCCCAAGCTATATCTTAGTGTCTTAATGATGTTTTGTTCCTATCCTATCCTATCTATCTATCCTATCCTAGCACAGCCAAGCAGACTATATGGTTATAGAGACCTATTTAACAAAAATCTTCTTTTAATGTGTTATTGTCAATTTTCCTTTATATTCTCAATGTCCTTCATTATTATTGTAAGGTGGTTACCAAATGTCTAGCTAGATTATCTGATGGACAAGGACCTTTTAAGTAATCATTACAACAGCAGGGATGCCACTTTTGCTTCAGTCCAGTCAATGCTTAGTGCATTTAAACCTTCTTAAGTCTATATTTCCTTATCACTGATCACAGACCCTTGCATTACTAAATAACAGTGATGTGAAAGTAAAATTAGTCTAAATTATGTACCTGTACAGTGGGATTGGTTAAATAGCGCTTTGAGTCCTGTAGTATATGGAGATATTGCGCTGAGTATAAATACACAATACAATACAATATATACTGGAAAGAAGATTTAAGAACCGGTTATTGAAAATATCATTAGTTTAGGCTTTCTTATGGTGATACTTCATCCAATCATTAAAAAACATCCAAAGATGGTGAAATATCTCACATTTTTCCTTTATCATTCAGTAACAATGAACTTTATTAACTCACAGAGACATTTTTTAGTCATAAATTATGGCTCATGTATGATCATGGTGAAGTTTCACTGTATTAGTAAAAGGCGTACGAAATACCGGATTTTGTTCAGTTTCAAGGCCTGGAAACTACTTTAATTTTTGTAAACTATGCAACAGTACCAGGTGTTAAAGTGTTGTGAATGTGTCCCTATTTGTCAGATATTAAGTCATCATAGAAAAGAGGGATCAGTATAACACTTACTTAAGCAGAATATAGGTCAAATACTTTGTAAATCCCCAAGTTCCACTGTTGTGAGAGTGTCTTCTGACTTCCTGGATTATGTGGTCAGGTGCAAAATTGTGGAGGTCATACAACCAGTCTTTTTACTCCAGAATATTGAAATCTTAGAGTTGAAAATTGACTTAGTCTTATAATTGACCATAAAAGTGGAACAGGGCTATTTGCATTTATTTCAGGCCCCAACAGAAATTGATGAATGCTATTGCTTATTATTATTGATGTCCTCTGTAAGAAAAGATAAAGAGGTCCTCAGTGGCCTAGTGGATTAGCAAGTTTGACATCTAATCACAGGCTGTCACCTCTGTGTGGATTCGACTCCCACAAGTGACAAATGCTGTGGGCCTATCCCAATATGACCCTGGCTGTTGAATTGGATGCAAAGCCACAACTTTGAACTTTGAAGAAACGATAATTTTTTTTCTGCCAAATACTGGTATAAAAATAAGAAAGTTTCCCGAATGACGTCTTTACAGAAGTAAGTGCCATGAGTTGTACATTGTTCATGTTATTCTTTTTATTTATACCCAATTAATGATATTTTGCTTTTTTACCCCACAGTCCTTAAGGGCTGTCGGGGTATTGTTTTCACTCATGGTGTCCGGATGGGCGGGCGGGCTGCCGGTTGGAAATAGTTTGTCCGGGCTGTATCTCAGAAACCGTAAGGTGTAGGAAGTTCATACTTGGCAGGGACATTGGTTGGGGGGTGTAGGTGTGCAATGTCATGGTCTGACCTTGATTTGACCTTTGACCTTGCCGTAGTGACCTTCAGTTTGAAAATCTTGTCCGGGCTATATCTCGGCAACCATAAGGTGTAGGAAGTTGATACTTGGCAGGGACATTAGTTAGGGGTTGTAGGTGTGCAATGTCATGGTTTGACCTTGATTTGACCTTTGACCTTGCCGTAGTGACCTTGACCTATAAAATCTTGTCCGGGCTATATCTCGGAAACCGTAAGGTGTAAGAAGTTGATACTTGGTAGGGACATTGGTTAGGGGGTGTAGGTGTGCAACGTCATAGTGTGACCTTGATTTGACCTTTGCCGTAGGGACCTTGACCTATAAAATCTTGTCCGGGCTATATTTTGGAAACTGTAAGGTGTAGGAAGCTGATACTTGGTGAGGACATTGGTTGGGGGTAGTAGGTGTGCAACATCATGGTGTGACCTTGATTTGACCTTTGACCTTGCTGTAGTGAACTTGACCTATAAAACCTGGTCCGGGCTATATCTTGGAAACCGTAAGGTGTAGGAAGTTGATACTTGGTAGGCACATTGGTTAGGGGTATAGGTGTGCTACGTCATAGTGTGACCTTGATTTGACCTTTGACCTTGCTGTAGTGACCTTGACCTATAAAATCTTGTCCAGGCTATATCTCAGAGACTGTAAAGTGTAGGAAGTTTATACTTGGTAGGGACATTGGTTAAGGGTTTTAGGTGTGCCACGTCATGGTGTGACACTGATTGAAATTTGACCTTGCTGTATGGACCTTTAAAATCTTGTTGCACCTTTGGGTCTGTCTGTTGATGCAGATTAAGCACTGTTAATAGTCATATTAGAATTCATTAAGAATTTCCTTTTGGAAGTTCCCATTGTAACAGATGGAATTTCATCAAGTGAGCCACAGGCTTTTCTCCAACACCACACATAAGCATTCATTGAATGTATTGCCACTTCTGTATGCATGGGTAATATTCAAAACATCCAAACCATAATTCGGCCATTTTTGGTTTACTGATAAGTGCTGTCATTTTATTATTGAATTGTTTTGTTTTAATACTTCATCTTTACATACATTTCTTTTCCTTAGATATTATTTTCTCTACTTAAGCATTAATTGGACCTTAATATAACTGACACTGCTTTGAAAGTATCTTGAACTTTGTACTGTTACACTACTTCTGTATCTCATGGTGTTCAAAAATATTTCCCCAGGCTGTGGGGTACGGGCATCTCTGATGCTATTTTATTATCCACCATTTCGCTTCAAAAACAGCATTGGGCAACAGTGAATAGAAAAAAGTTCAATTTTTAACTTGAGATTTTCCCTCCATTTCTGTACAGATTTCAATCCGACAAATATGGGTAAAGGCTCTGTAAAATGATCTTCCCAATGCTGCATAAAGCATATTTATAGCTAACATATTTAATGAAACATTTTTATGACCAATTCTGGACCAGTTCATGTATTGGTAATGGTAATTGTCCAGTGTAAGTTACACTTGACAATACGAAAAAAATGTTACATTATGTCCCTGTATTTAGATCAAATATATTGTTCAGTGGACACTAAGATTACAATACACTTTAAATTTCACCTTTATCTGTTAGTTATATGCTGACCACCAATGTAACCCAATTTGTTTGTCTATATGGAAGGTAAAATGGATATTGGTGATTGTGGTTGTTGATGCAGGGTACAAGAAATCTCTCACCTAGCCCATAGAGAATCTCTCATTGGTGATCAGGTGTTTGGACACACTAGCATAACCAATACTTATCAACCCCCAGACCAATGGCGCCCTTGTCTTGTACCTGTCAAAAACCTGTCACTTGTATCTGGTGATTGTGGCTGTTAATACTCGGTAAAAGAAATCTCCTCCTATAAAGTCAAAGTTGGGGTTTTATGTCTCATTCAACAGCCAGGATCATATTGGGACAGGTCCTCAGCATTGTCACTTGTGGGACTCGAACCCACAGAGGTGGCAGCCTATGATTAGATGCCAAACTTGCTAACCACTAGGCCACCAAGGACCTATTCTCCTATAAAATTACCTAGAATATACAGAGAACAGTCGCCATTTGTATGGTTATATTCAAGGTAAAATAGATATTGGTGATTGCGTCTATTGTGTGGCGTACAGGAAATCACTTCCTGTAAAATCACTTACAATAATATAATCATCATCAGTGATCAGGTACGTGGAAACCTATAAGTACAACCTACAAGTATCAACCCGAGACCAATTGCACCCAGTGCGTGGAAAAAATGCCTCCTGGAAAAAGTGCCTTCTAGAGGCATTCTTTCTAGGAGGCATTTTTTCCAGGAGGCATTTTTTCTCATCACCCTTATCTTGTATCTGTTAAAAGCTGTCAGCCAGTTGTGTGGCTATGTGGAAGGTAAAATGGATATAGGGGAATACAGCTGTTAATGCAGAGTACAAAAAATCTCTTCAGGTATTAATATTGTTATTTTTATAAACGTTTTAAGTGCTTCATTTTGATCTAAATTAAATTCTAAGACATAATAAATCCTAAGGATAGACGGAATATCATAAGTCCATAGGTAGAAAAGAGTCAGTATCAGAAAGCGTCTGCGCAAACAGTACAATCACTCAGAATGAGAGAATCGTCATCAGTAATCGAGTGTGTGGAAACGTACTAGCATAACCAACACTTATCAACGCCCAGACCAATGGCACCCTTGTCTTGTACTTGTCAAAAACCTGTCAACTGACAAGGAGATATGATTCAGAGAGGAAGAAACACCCCACTGACATTGTGATTATAATATTTTAAAGAAAAAAAAGGACGTTATCCTCTGAAGGATTATTTCAATTTCTTTCTAGCATTGAAACATGTATAATTAGGAGCTGATTTGAAAATTACATATTTTCGTATAATTTTGGCAGAATGTAGGGCTACATTTTATGACAAAATATACAAAATTTGCATCCATCTCTGTTTGGCACAGCTTGAACAAAAAAAACCCTTTGTTTGCACTTATTTGGTGCGACATTAATTTTGGAATAACACTAGGTTATTTAATTAAAATTTGCATTGACAAGAGCATGACTTACAAATATACTTTTCTAAAAAAAAATCATCCAACCAATTCATTGTCTTAAATTGACATACAACCGGTCAATGAGCAGCTTACACATACAATCAGCTCTGTTCATTGTAACCGCAATCCTGATTGGTTATAGATTAAATTTATTGTTTTGTTTCCATTTTTACCAATTTAAGATGGGTGCCAAATTACGGCAGTCAGCCATTTATTTATTTCCGTAATGCCACCTTTAAAAAGAAAAAAAATGAATGTGTTAACAATACTTTTACTAGTTTGTGTTGATATATAAAAATATACGATGCCTTTATATTTTCAATATCTCCTTTCAACTAGTTGAAATGTTTTTAATTAAAAGTTAATGAGATGTTGTGTTCTGTATGCGTAAAGACTGATGCATGGATTGTTTTTCAGGTGTGCTAAATAGTTTCTTTGCCTGAGTGTGTAGCAGAAAAGTTATACCCCTGTCCCACTGTGAAGGATTTACTTCTCAATAACCTCTATTATGTAGTTGGGAGCATAATTGAGGTGGTTGTGCAACCACTTTCTTCCACTCACAAAAGTTGGGAATATTAATGCAGTGATTATAGACAATTCTGTCCAATTTTTAAGCAATTTTAATCAAACTCTGCTCCTATTACAAGTGTCTGATCGTGACAGTTGTAACTGTGTTAATAATTTAATATCTGTCTTTTGGGTGATACAACCATTTTTTTCAGTTGTACAATGTATCTTGTTCACTCTTTTTCACAGTACAACTAATCTTTCTGCTAAAGTGGAGAGCCAAGGATTCTTGTCTTGCCACAAGATATGTTTTACTCAGTCACCAGATTTATCTTGCCAGCTTTTCAAGAGTGATTCTGACATGGATTTACAAGTTACTGTATCAATAGAAATTTTAGCTGGAAGAAAGTTTCACCCATTCTTTATTTTTAAAAGAAATTCACTAGAATTAATTTTTACTAATGGCTAGTTTTTACTAGAGAGATTAGACTGTACTGTATTTTTTCAAAATATGGCTCGGGCGTTAATTATTTTCAAATTGCATCAGACCAGATTAAACTGAACCAAGCGTTCTCTTGAAATACAAAAACAGTGTTATAAATTGTAAACAGTGTATTTGGTACCAGGCGTTAATTTGAAGAAGGCATTTATTTGAACCTGGGTGTTATTTTGGAAATTTACGGTCTATGATTTTGCCCCCATTGATTTTGCCACCAATAGATCTTGCCACACTTTTAACAAGAGGATTGATCTCGCCACGACAGAGTAATAATTTTGCCATCTTTTATAATTTTGTTAGATATTTTAGATCCTGGAGAATTTGTTAGGGCTTCTTACTGTATCTGGTACACTAAGCAAATAAAGATATGGCTTCAATCAAGGCACCCTGTGAAAGTAGTGGCAAAATCTTTGGTGGCAAAATTAGCATACACTGAGAGATTAATACATATTTAAAATGCCAGTATGAATTAATTTTCTTGCTCTTTAGTTAAACTAGCTAAAATTAATGCCCTTTTGAAAATTTTAACTTATATTGTTTCTTCTTGAATAGTAACTGACATTTTTTTTTTTCCTTTTTGAATACGATAGTTGATCATAGGGCCCCCACTTCAAAATTAGCTAGTTCATACAATAGTTTCTGCATGGGGGACAGTGGTACAAATAAGATATTATAGGTATACCAGGTGTTGTTTTCAAGTGAGTAAAACTATTGATAAAAAATATGTCACAGACATTGATGATTTTACATGCATTCAAACTGAATTTACAAACCCCAAGCATAAAAAAAATCACACAAAAGTTTCACCCAACTGAGGTATCAAGTCTCATACTAAAGGCTTTGATAAATTTCCCAGAATGTCATAAACACCATTTATATATAAATTTGTTTTTCAAAAGAGATGTTAAATATTCCTCTGCACTGGTTCCAATTCTTTTGGATTCTGAAGATGAAGATCAGTAAAAACATTAATGTGTTCAAAAGACATAGGGCCAGGTAGTTTAACATGATCTGGATCTGAATACTCCAATATGTTCAAAATGCTCTTGCACGGTTTGTCACCGGTGCTTCTAAGTACACTCACATCACATCGAGCCTGTGTACACTTCATTGGCTACCCATCAGACAACGAATTCTCTTCAAAACCCTAGTTCTTTTGCACCATATCTCTCCTTGTACAAATCTGCCGTGAATACAAGACGTTCCAACGCCCAAAATTTGTTCCTCTAGGTTCCTCATTATTGTGCTTCCGTCCATAAATCAAAGGTCCATTTCAACAACAGTTTCTCATATGATGCCCCAAAGTAATGGAATGATCTTCCACATGATATCCGCAGTGCTCCAAATCTCTCCTGTTTCAAAAGTCGACTAAAAACCTACCTATTTCAGAAATCATTTCCACCTTAGCTTCTAACTACCGCACACCGGATCGCCTCCCTGGGTACGACTTGGAACATGTCTAATGTCTTGACGATTTATTCCTTATGAACTGGATGGTGTGCCTTAGAATCCGTAGATATGGAGATTAAGCACTTGGACAGCTGATTGATTGATTGATTGATTGATTGATTGATTGATTGAATACTCAGGCTTGGGATATCAAATCTTTAATTTATCAGTCCCACTATCATCTAATGTTTTTACCTCCACCAGAGGTTATGTTTTGGTTGCATTTGTATGTTTGTGTTTGTGATAACTCCAATCGTAATAAACATATCCTTTTGAATTTTTAAGTAAGGCCAGACCAAATGAAGAAGTGATTTTATTTTGGGAAAAAATTCTGGTCATATTTTGTCTGACAGAACCCAAAAAGTGATCAAATCACTACTACTTGCTTGGCTAGTAGGGATTTCCCTTATTATAGCTTACCTGGTAGAGTGTCAGCCTCATGAATCACCCTTTAAACCTGGTCTTCTGACATAGAAACAAACAAAAATCACAAGTTTTCAAAGGGTCCATTTTCATTGTTTTTCTTCAGTGACTTTGGCTTTCTTGTGGATATTACTCCAAAAATAGTAAGCAGATCTTCATAAACTTCTTTTTTTTTTTTTTTTTTTTTTGGGGGGGGGGGGGGGGGGGGTAGGTACTGGCCGAAGTAAGAAATGATTACATTTGAGGAAAGATCTGGGTTATATTCTTGACACAAAAAAATCCCAAATTTTTGGAAACACACCCTGTTTCAGGTCTGTTCTCTACTAGTGTTTCCTAGTTATAATCTATAATAGGTTTTCCATATTCTGTATACATGTACTGTTTTAATTTCTTTCTCAAAAAAAGTTTGTAATTTTCAATATATGAAAAGATTACATCATTTTATTTCTATTGTCTTCTTATATGAGCCTCTATCTTCCAGTTAGGGAAATGCCAGTTACTTGTGAGTTGGGGGCTGTATCTGTGCAGTTGGATGGGTTTAATAGCGCTTTGAGTCCTGTAGTATATGGAGATATTGTGCTGAGTATAAATACACAATACAATACAATACAATAAATCAAATAGTGAGAATTTATAGTGGACAAAACTCTTAAAGTGGTAGCAAGTTATAGAGTAAGAAATCTAAAATTCGCCAGACATCTAAAATTCGCCACCTATACAACCTGAGCAAATGTACAGAAAAAAGTAATGTATTGTCTTAAAATTGGTATTTCTTAGTTGAGAAAGCCTTAATCTACTGGACTTTCAGCAAATTTGACTTCACTTTGGTTTTTTTATGAATATTTCTACATATGGCGAATTTCAGATATGGGGCGAATTTTAGATTCCTTACCCTACTTGTCGTTTATAGTCCTAAAAACAATACTATTTCACACCCTGTTTGCATTTCTCAGACTTTCAAAAATCTGTAGAAGTTATTTGCAAAAGAAATATTGAAAGAAGAACCGACATTGTCACTTTAATCCCATGCTCAGTTTTGTCATAACTGGAAGAGGTCCAAGGGTTACACACTTTCTCAATGTCACATGATATGCTTAAGGCATACAGGTATCAGGTTTAAATGACAACCTGTAAGAATGGAGATACATCGCCTCATTATAAAACTTGGCCAAGTGTTTGATTAGCCTCCTGTAATCTATCACTATTACTGTTTCCATCTCATTTAGTCTATAGTGATGGTCTACACCTCCCAAAATATTTGTTTCAAATGTATATATGTTGCTCTGTGCTGAAATTGGCAAAATTGGGACGTAATTGTTTTTCTGGCAGGTAATGTAAAATTCCTTTTGATAAAATATACGATTACCAGACATTTTGACCCTCGAAACATTTCGACCCGCTTTTTCAAAGAGGGTTTGACATCCTTTTTTGAGCCCTAATTTTTTACACAACTGTAGAGAAACAAACAGAAAAAAATGAAGATATAGTTTAGTAGCAGTTGAAACAGTCAAAAAAGTATTGAAATCCAAACTGATCTCTGAGAACAATGCATCTTCATGTATGCGTAACAATGTTTATTAAGTTGAAAATAAAATCGTGATTAATTTAAATAATAGCGTTGATAAACTTGTGGTTATTTCATAAATGGTGGATTTTGAGTGTATTTTTGAGGTGTAGGGTAGGATACATCCTGTTTTAGCCTTTTCTCTCCTGTCTGTCATCTGGTATTAGTTAAAGAAAGAGTATTTTTGATTCCACTTAGTTAAAGGAAAAGTATTTTTGATTCCACTCATTTAAAGGAAGAGTATTTTTGGTTCCACTTAGTTAAAGAAAGAGTATTTTTGATTCCACTTAGTTAAAGGAAAAGTATTTTTGATTCCACTCATTTAAAGGAAAAGTATTTTTGATTCCACTCAGTTAAAGGAAAAGTATTTTTGATTCACTCAGTTAAAGGAAAAGTATTTTTGATTCCACTCATTTAAAGGAAAAGTATTTTTGATTCCACTCAGTTAAAGGAAAAGTATTTTTGATTCACTCAGTTAAAGGAAAAGTATTTTTGATTCCACTCATTTAAAGGAAAAGTATTTTTGATTCCACTCAGTTAAAGGAAGAGTATTTTTGATTCCACTCAGTTAATGGGAGAGTATTTTAGAGTGTCGCATTTCTAGTTTTAAATAAATATAATAATATAAATGCTTTACATTTTCTTACGATAAACTCTAGTTTGCTCATAGTTTGAAATAATATTCATTTTTGCTTCCAGTTTAAACATAATTTTAAGCCTAAAATAAGGATTCCTCCTTTTGTTGGAATTGCATTTCATTTTACAAGCATACAAAGGTCTTTTTCAAAGGGATAAAACAGCATATGATTGATTATGGTCAGAAGTTGCATAATTGGTATGTTATTTATGGTTAAATTAAAGCCTTTTCCAGGGCAACAGATGTGAAAGTATTCATTTGTCCATTATTTCAGTCAAGGTAAACTTAGTTAATTCATTACAGTGTCATAAGAATCTTTATTGGCAAAGATTCAAATGTTTATAAGATTTGTGTTACTACTGTAGTCTATAATTTGCTTATATGACCAAGGGCCATTTGGGCAAAAAATCCTCACTAAGAATATTTCTTATCTTAAATATATTTCCTTCAGAGAAGTGTTCTGTGGAGTAGTTAAATTACTTAGAATTTTTTTTTCAAAATAAAAAAAAAATTAATTCAAAATACTGCACTTTATTAGAATGCTTTCCATAAAAATGGGAAGTAATTAACCATTTATGAAATGCTTGACATTCTAAAGGCTTGTATGTGTATGTCAACAATGTTATATATCAGATGAGAGATGATCTGACAATTAAATTGGAGTTCGTAAGTGGGAGGTATCATCAGTATTTACCACAGAACTCCATTAAAAATGACCATAACTTATTATTTTCCAAAGGCTGGGGTCGGGAGATTCTGAAGTATCTGGTGCATGCATGTGTATCTGTTCATCCTGTTTTACATAACCCTTTGTATTTCATTTGTTTATGAACCTATCTTTACTAAATTTGCACAGAATGTTAACAGGTATAAAGACCTGTCGGTAAAAAAGATTGGTTTTATTTTGAAAAAAAAACCCGGCTGCCATAACTGAATGTTCAAAAATTATTATGACTTCAAACATTGAAGCTAGCTCCATCAGATTCGCACAAAATGTATATGGCCAGGAAAGCTTGCCTGAGAGTAATTTTGGCCTCATTTTGAAAACAAGTGGCTGCTTTATCACATTGAATATTTTCAAATTTGAACTTTGACCCCTTCTTCAAGGTAGAGTCCGGTCATCATAGTAAAAAGGTCTTATATCTCCCTTATTATTGGTACTTAGGCTGCAGACCGTGTTTCAAAATCACTCTTTCACTTTTGTTTACCATATTGCGGGAGACAACCACCATGGTAATGGTTCTTGTTTATTGCTGGTCTGATTTAAAGAATTGTTTCACCATTTTCTTCATCTTGGGTTTTTCTATGTATGTTGGGTGTGTACGATATTACATCCGTCCTGTGCATATGGACCTTAAGAGTGGATAAAGAATATTTATGAATAAATGCGTGTTTCCACAGCACTATTTACTTAAGCTAAATGGCTGATGCCAATTTGATCCCTCCCACTGATTTCACTGGAAGTGTTTTCCTCATATCCGGGTTTGACCAAAGCAGAGTACCCCCTTTGAATTGTTCCACCCCTAATATTGACCATCTTTGTTGAATCAAATTTCTGAGAAAATAGTAGCAACTCACTTGTTTTCTGCTGTATATACGAGCCATTTATAGGAGATGATAAAGTTGTGACTGGTATGACACACTTTGCCCTTATGCACCAAAAACAATACAATAGGGCTCCAAACGTTGGTATGGTATGAGAGGTGAGGTGTACCAGTGCTACTCGTTTGAAATTCCATGCTTTTACAAAGCTCAAAGAAAATTTACATTACCCACTAATTTGCTCCAAATTATTTTGATATCAAAGATTTGTGATTTTTTTCTGTCTAATAGACATGAATTTATAATCTGTGTCATTAGCAAGTTATCAATTTATTTTGATATGATGAGATGAGACAATTTCATTGTCATGAATTTAAATGAATCTCCTTTCTGATACATTCACTCAACAAAGGCTGTCATTTTTAAGAATATATACATATATAATATAATAATAAATTCCATGCCCATTTTTTAAGTTTATTTTAAACTACCTATTGACATTTCTAAGGAAACAACTTTCAAATAGATATTATCTACCAAATCAAAGGAAATATTCAATGTATTTAGTAGTAGTGACACATATGTGCCCTCCCCCCCCCCCCCCCCCCCCACAAAGAGAGCTGCCATACTTTGTATTCTCTGCCATATGTTGTATCCCCTGCCATACTTTGTATCCCCTGTCATACTTTGTATCCCCCAGTTCAAAGTTTTCCGTCTTACATTATGGTTACTAAGGATTATTCAGTAGATGACCCAAAATACAGAATAAAAATATTTTTTTAGGTTTTTTTATATCCACGACGGTCTCTGTGGTGTGGGCCCTCCTTTTTCATCTCTGGACTATGAATTTTTAGGACTTTTGATTTCTTGGGTGTTGCCCCTTAGAGTGTGTCTTTTAATGGAGGTTAAGTGCTATAAAAGTCATGTTAGAATAGAATAGAACAAAAAAAATTGTGATTATTACTATCAGTTTGTATTGCCATCTACATGTTATTCCATGTAACTTAATGGTACACCATGGACTACATCCTTATGTGGATGTATGTGTGAGAAGGGGTGTGTGTGAGTAGGTGTATATGGTCATGTCTTATTCCCCATTATTCATTCATTATTCTCATGTACATGTCAGTGTCTAGTTATTTTGGAGAATTTTATTTTCAGATAAACATCAAGTTTGTATCAAAGCTTGACCAACAATAAAAACTGAAGGTATGACAACAAAGAATGGCCAGTGATCACTTGAGAGATTGAATGTACTTGTAAACCATTATGTAGCCTTACTCGAGGCCCAGTTTGTAAGGACACATGGCATGATTTATTCATTTGGTTATTTGGAGTTTTTTTAACACTGTACAGGTCATATCATGATGGGTAGTTTTGTGACCAGAGGAAACCAGTACATACAGTTGGTCAAGGTTCTGTACTGTAAACTGCTGCCCATCGGTAAGCAACTACCAACTTTCCCACATAAGGTCCTGGGTTTGAACCGCCGACCTTAGAGGTGGGAAGCGAGTGTGTTACCACTGTGCCACCAGGGTCCCCAGCATAGGCACAAAGACAAAGTTTTGGTTTTTTTTAATCCCGGTAAATGAGCCCCTTGGAAAATGTACCTCTAAAAAACTAACAAAGATATTTGTATACTACATCCTTGTAATATTTACACTTTCTTACATTGAACAACAAAAAGAAGTTATAAATTTAAATATATAAATCAACAGAGATAAGTCAAGGTCTTGGCAATTATAAATATAACCCTGAGTAGTGATGAATTGATGCAGTTTAATTTAACTCAATCGGCAAGTCACAGAAGAGTCTGTTAAAACATGAAAAAGCTAATTCATATTTTTTAGCTTTTGTAACTTATTAGTTAAGCACTGTGAAGGAAAACTTCCCAAATTACATATTCAAAAAAATATATATATATACCGGGGTATATCAAAAAAGAAGATGACAATGTCATAAAAGTGTGTTTCATGAGGATTAAATTGTAAATCTACAAGGGTGATATAAATTTAATCATACATCTAATGAGGGATATTTTACTTTTATTATCCACCATTTTGTATGAATAATAAATACAATGAATTCATATTGAAAGAAAAAATACAAATAAGACAGTCATACAGATAGGTCCAGGAGTAAATATAGAAACTTTAATGTTTAACTTGCAATTTCTGCCAATATTTCTGCATGTATTTTAAAAATTGACCAGAACTATCTAGAAGTAAAGCTCTTCTTGATGAATTTATAAATCTTATTATACGTACAGTAAATGGTGTTGGAAAAAACAAAAAAAATATTACATAATATGTCCTGGTATTTAGGTCAAATACGGCTAATGGTAGATAATAAATAATTATATGAATGTAACTTCAAGGACAATAATTGTATTTTAAAAGAAGAATTAAGAAGTATAATTTTAATGTTTTATACTGCATGAAAAATCTTTAAGGGACTCCCCTCTCATTTCTTAATTAGCATAATTTTTAAGGTGACAAAGTTTTCCCAACCTGACGTAGTTAGTAGTAGTACTCATAATGATATGACCTAATAAATATACTCAAACTCAAGTTCCTTCAAACCCCCACTTTCAATCGTAGAGTTCACAAATCAAACACTTTTCTAATTCCTTCAGTCACTATGCCCCAGTCCTTTGGAACTCTTTCCCCTTTCTTGTAAGAAAGAGTCCCTCTGTTGCATCTTTTAGGAAGCACCTCAAAACCCACCTCTTCAGCTCTAGTTTCCCAACTTCGTTTTCTTCCCTCCTGTTCACACCCACAGTCCTGTATTACTGACCTTGAACGCCCCTCGACTCTCCCTATGATAATGATTTTGTTTAATTAGCGCACTGAGTTCCCCTTTGTGGGGAAGATATTGCGCTTGTAAAGCAGTAGATTAGATTAGATTAGAATAGATACTGAAAGCCATGTATAACATGCATCTGAATGAAATAGTGCTAAAAAGTGTATTATCATGTCAGTTGATATTAGCTTGTGATGCATTGAGTCCTTTTTGGCAATGAAATAGTGATAAAAGTTCTATTGTCATGTCGGTTTATGTTAGTTCTGATCCTGTGTTAGTTAAAATCCATGTAGTCTTTTCCTATAAAATAGTATTAAAAAGTTGTCTAATCATGTTCAGTTGTTCTTACCTTTATTAAAATTTGTTGAAAATGTTGTATTGTCAGTATTTAAAATAAAATCCAGTAAATTGAAAAAAATTGGTGGGCAATTTTCCTACCCATCACTTTACCTGATGGGCAATTATCCTGATGGGATTCACTTGATGGACATTTTTCCGGATGGGCTTTTTCCATACAACGTATAACCCCAAACCATTTAGTCAGTGTGTGAAAGTTTTTGAAAAATTATATGTATACATATGTTGTATTGAATGTGGATAACCATTGAATGTATACATTCAATGGGTGAAGCTATTGAATGTGTACATTCAATGGGCAAATCATTGAATGTGTACATTCAACGGCTGAGCTGTGGAATGTATACATTCAATGGCTAAAATCATTGAATGTGTACATTCAATGACCCAAGGCATGGAATGTATAAATAAATAAATATGAAATGCTGATATAGATTGCAAAGGCTTAATTTATAACCTAGATTGGATATTTTCTAGCATAATAATAAGCAGTTAACTGGAATAAAGGTGGTACATTTCACGAATTAACTTAAAGAAGGATCAGTCTACAACATTAAAATTAATAAACATATCTGCCATGACATAAATTTCATATATTCCATTGCATTATTTTCCTTACTGTCTATATACTTTGAAAATCACTTATTATTTATTATTACACAATAAGCTTTTGTGGCATCATTCTGCTATTGCATAAAACATTTACTATTTCTGCACATCAATCCTTTCTGGTCAAAGTCATTATGAAAGCTGTATAATAAGCTCTACTTTAATCCACAAATATAAAATATTTTGTCTCTCAATCAAAGAATGGAAGAAAAACAGTTTAAGCCTGAGTAGTAATTTCATGGTCTTTAAGTGTATGATTCTACAATGTGACAGCAATTAATTCATTTAATTATGTGTGTAATATGGGATTTAATTGTAACAAGCCCCACAATAGCACCCCTATAATGTCAGAGAGGTTCATTGGAACAATGTCATTAGAAAACAGATTAAGCGAAACATTTTTAGAAAACAACATTGTTTGTTATAAATATAACTGTGTGACTGCCTACAGATAATAAACTTATTGCAAAAGGTTATTTTCAAGTTGATATCAACAGATGTGATATTAAGAAAATGATAAAAATAAGTTACATTTTATGCAGTGTCAATTACTTATTTTCATTTGTTAAGTTCATATATACATTCAATGACTTTGACTGTTGAATGTACACATTTCACACTTAAACCTTGCTATTGAATGTGTAGATTCAATGGCTTGGCCATTGAATCTACACATTCAATGACTAACCCATTGAATGTATACATTCAATGGTTATCTACATTCAATACAACATATATATTCCTTCATTTTTAGAAGGTGGTGGCTTTTGATTGACTAAATATGGTAATGTCTGACACTCATTCCAGGCTATTCTTTCTCAGCCCTCTTGTTTTCTGTTCTGAATGGTGGACACTTGACACAGAGATATCTGTGGGATTAGATTGAGCAATAAAGGGCTTATGATAATGGCAGAAGGAGGAGGCTTTGAAGTCTTTGTGTTACCTGAAAAAGGGCAGGACATCTTTGGACAATTGTGCGGCATATTGCCCTGTAAAAACCAATTAAAGGTCATAATTTAAGTCCAAGCCTAATTGAAGTATGTAAATCTTGTTTTCCTCTTTTACTTGCCCATAATACATTGATTATATAATTAAGTTGAGTAACGCAAGTTATTGTCCTTTGATTAATTTTAGCACCTTTTTAAATTGATTTTATTAGATGAAAGATTAAATAAAGCAACAATTAAGAGTATGAAAAGTTATTTCGAACCAGAACGCAGAGATAGGAATGTATACAGAGTCATATGAACACACAAATACGTTAAACTTTAGTGTATTGCTAATGGTATTTAATAAATGAGAATAACTGACCATAAGAATAGACATAAACTAATATACTAATAACTGAGTGTGTGATGTATTTTATTTCCTTTTAAATAAAATTGAAAGCCTTGTGTTAGGTATTTTATTTGCATGAAGTTACCATTTCATTTTTTGACAGGACTTAACTTCACAAAGTATCCATAAAATAAAGAACACCTTTAATCTGACCTGGTTATTTTCACTACAGATATTCATACTTGTTATTTTATCTTTAAAATTAGTAATATTTTAAAAAAAAATAAATGTTGAAACTAAGAGTTTTCAAACGATAAAATGTCAAAAATTTGATAAAAAATGGGGAAAAAACTGTTGAAATGGCAAAGTAATGTGAAATGGCAAAGTAATGTGAAATGGCAAAATAATGTGTAACCTTAAGACAATACTAAGACTGATTCAGGGAAGTACAGAAAATACTAAAATATGTTTTAACCATTTTTTAAAAGCATTGAGAAAAAGAACTATAGCTATATAACAGTAAAATAATTTGTGACTTTAAGAACAAACTTTAAGTTGTACACCAGTGAAGTAATTTTCTCCCTTTAATGACTCAATCACCCAGTCTCACCTTAAAGCCCCCATCCTTTTGTGACAGCCTCCATGGTTGGAAGCATCGTTGAGTGTATGAGAATTGGGCTATATATAATTCCTCCTGGGGCATTGTGGGATATCAATAGCACATATTTAGCCTGCAGCCAAAGGTTGGTACTGGTCAGTTCATCACAGAGAGTTTGGTGTGGATATTGGAGGATTAAATTACCAAAGTTTATGGATAAATAATAGTCTGTGAATATACAATTATAATTACTTATTGATGGAATGATAGTGTTAAAAAAATATGATGTATGATTAATCCACAGAATCGTTAATGATATGATATACAAGGGAAATACATATGTCTGTACAACTATCGTCTGTGGATAATATTGTCATATTTGGGATATTTGTAACATCTTTCACCTTATGCAAGTGTTTTCTTGTCAAAGGAATATATCAGTTTGTAACTCTATAATTTTCAGAATTACCCTGTGATGTGTGTGATTAAGAAAATCACTCCTTCCTTGAGAGATAATGAGGATACCTTCATAAGGTAAGGAGATTTTAACGTGACAGGTTTTCTTTGATGTTTAAAAGAATTTTCCAATTTTCCTTTTTTGTATGTGAATCAATAATTCCAATACTTTAGCCATTACTTAAGTTTTATTCTGAGTACAGGTCAGTTAAAAAGAGCTAGAAGTCAATGAGGAGATGTTCTTGAAATATTAATTAATTTAAGCGGAGGTCACACTTCCCACGTACCCATCAGTCTCAGATGTACAAAATTATATCTTTGAATCTGTCAGTCCTATCTCTCAATGAGTAATCTGTGTAATTTGATATACATTTGTTTTATATTCCTCATAGTGTTTTTTAACAGTTAACGGAAAGTTGCCAATTTGTAAGTCATACAAAGATCTTGCCTAGAAATTTAGCTGCATTTTTTCATTGAGTACACTGTTTTGTATAGAATATTTATTCTTAAATATAAATATCAGACTGATAGTACTTATAGTGGACCAGAATTTTTGGAACTTGACAATAAGTGGCTTTGTCCACTGGTCCACAAAAAGCAATTTCCAACCTAAAAGTTAAATACCCTTCATTAGTACCTACAAAGTAATAGATCATGAGTAAGCAGATTTAAAGGGTCACTTGAATTTGAAATATGTTTGATGAGAGCTAGGGTATTAGGCAAAATCAGTCTCTGAAAATGAATATATTCTTCAGTTTTTGTTGGCAATTTCACACAATATATTCATTTTAAAATTAAAGTCATTATCTTTTTTTTTTTTTTTTTTTTTTTTGGGGGGGGGGGGGGGGCACATAGATCTCTCTCCACCTCTTAAAAGTTGCAGACTTTTTTCCCTGTACACAGTTCATAACATAAGGAGGCATTAAAGAGTAAATATAAAAGAGACTTATTACAAGGTGGACTACCTGGTGATTTGGGTGCATTTAGTTTGGAGATTTATGTGACATGGTGCCTTGTAACAGCAATTGAGACATTTGGCATTGCTAAATTGGGGAACTAATATATCTCAGTTGGAGACTCAGCTCAATTAATGTGGTTTTGAATAGACAAAATTAAGTACTGAATATCATGAAGAGAAAGTCTTTGGTTAGTGCTTGAGAGAGACCCAAAGACAAGAATAAAAAAATTGGGACTTATATCTTCAAGGGATAAGCTGGGGTACAGACAAAAAGTGACAACACAAAATATAACAATATTTTAGAAACTATGAAGTTTCTATACCCATAAACAAATTGATTTTTATCTACGCCAAAGAGGTTTTGTTTTCGGAGGTGTGTGTTTTTTTGTAAAATAGTTTGAAAAGTTATGGGTGGATCTGAATAAAATTTTCAGGATATGTTGACAATGTCATGTGCCTGGCTGTTGAACGGGACGTAAAACCCCAACTTTGACCTTTGACAATGTCATGTGGAACAGATGATTTGATTTTTTTGTTGTGATCCAGATCACCATCTGGATCTAGGAATTTTTGAAGAATATTTTTCATTGTACTGATATATGTGCAATGTCTTTATAAAGTTGGAGCAAATGTTCTGTTTCTCCACCTTATAATATGCCAGTTCCAAAACACTAATGATTGGTTTACAATGTTTTGGCAACTAGACATGGTGTGTCAATTAAAGTTATAGATCTCAAAATGTTTAAATGAATGATGTAAACTATAACAAAATTAATATTTGGTATATTGGCAACTTAATATGGTATATTTCGGTGTAATTTTCTGCCCCTTTTTACAAACTGCATATGTATTTGAAAGTTGACTATTTTCCCAAGATATATCTGAAGACTTTATGCATTTTTCATACATGTTTAAAAAGGTGGAAGGCTTTATCAGGTTTTAAATGAAAGCCCAATTGCCTTAATAGATAGAGATTTTGTGTAACTTATAATTATAGCATTTGAAGTACTTTCCTTTCAAGGAAATCTTCTGTCATTATGTTTCAGAGAGTCTGACCAAACAAAACAGTTTTGTAAAGGTTTTCCAAATTTGCGGGTTGTTCAGTATAGCCGTAATGAAGTCTAAAGGACAGATTTTAAATGTTGCATAAAGCATTTGACAAGGTTGGTTGTCTCAACCAAACTATCAACAACACCCCAATCACTGATTGTTGATACTACTGGTTCACACAAGACATGATAAGCTCATTTTGTAAAACTATATAACAAAACCTTAATTTCTTGTAAAATTTAAACCATAACTTTTTTCCAAGTTGATTTTGACTTTTCTTTAACCTATGTCCTAAATATAATATGACAAAGATTTTGATACAACATACACCTGTATACAGTAAAATATGCATATTATATCTTTAATATTTAAATATTGTTCACTTGCCAAAACCCTATGTAAGCCAATATTTTTAGCAGGCTGTTGTTAGCTATATAGGGGATTGGCTTGGGTAATCACTAATCAGTCATCTGTGTTAGCTATGGTCAGTTGTGAGGAAAGTCTTGTTAAAAAATTATTGATCAGGATCATAATCGTCACTGGTGGTCGCTACTATGGAAACATCCATTTATGCTCTCTATGTATTGATGCAAATATTTGCCTGAAATTTGAAAAAAGGATTAACATGAAAAGATTGCCAACACATTCACATAGAACCCTCCTTGTTGTGTGAATGAAATGTATTATTTTTTCTATTTGTTACATTATCACCACCTTGAACTGTTGTCATGATTTTCTTGTGCGAAGTTATTGAATATTGAATATGAAATTTTATGACAGGGAATAATGTATATGTGAGAAGTATAATTATCAAATTACAGAGAAAAGTTCAGCTCCATATGTGTGTGACTTATTTCAATTATCAGGATTCCCTACTTTGTGAACAAGTTACATATTTCAGTAGAAAGTGTAGCCTTGCCAAGGCTGTTATATAACTTGAATTTTTGCTTTATCTTAGAAAATTGAAGTTTGTGTACCTGGTGTTTCTTCGAGTTTTTTTAGTGTACAATATAAGAGGTGATGTATGAATTTTGAAAAATTTTAACTTAAGGTAACAGATATTTGGGATGGAGAGTCAAGGCTACTCTCCATTTACTGCCTATAGAACATGATGAACATCATTCCATGTTTAATACTGCCTTACTGGTGTACAAGTTCATACAAAGTGGTTATGGCGAATATTTTGAAACCTTTTCTTAAACCCAGACACAGTATGTACAAAACGTGTTACAAGTCAAGCCAATGGTGGGTTGCTCGAGGTCCCATACTTTAACTCATCAGTACAAAGTATTTTGGCCTCAACTTTGCAGATGATGCTCCAAAGATATGTAATGATTTGCCTGATGATGTATGTTCAACCACTTCTCTGTCTACTAATTCAGAAAGAAGTTGAAAACCTATCTCTTTGCAAACGCCAACCACCCTAGGTTCTGGCTTCTTTCCAGTCTTTTTCAGTGGTGCTGACTGCCCACTATGTCTTTGGTTATTTGATTATGGATTTCTGCTTTTTCTGTATCATGCGCCAAGAGTCTGGCTTTAGATGGAGTTTAAGTGCTATGAAAGTACTATTAGAATTAGATTTGGGGATCACAGTTTTCTGAATATACAATAGACTCTCACTTATCCAAACCATTTGGGAGACATAATGCTAGTTTGGATAATCAAGAGGTTTGGATAGCCGTCAATGAGACTTTGGTCATGCCTTTGCAATATTAACAATGGTCGGTAATATGGTGGTTTTTGTCAATATTACTGTAAAGTACATAGTAATAAAAGATGCAAATACTCTATAAGTTGATATTTTCACTAAGCATTGATTTGAGCAAATAAGCTTGGACAGTGAAAATTAGTTCCTAGTGAAATTTTAAGTCTGTATTACTATATCGAGTAGAAACTAGCCATCAGTGAACATTCATTCCAGTGAATTCTTAAAAATAAAGAATTTGTGAAAATTTTGTCTGGCTGAAATTTCTTTTAGTACAAATACTTATTTTGTTCTGAATTTCATGAATAATCCATGAAGCAAGAGTGTACTGTAGTTAGTTATCTAGTTGTCATTGTGTACTGATGGTTCAATGCACAAGGTCCTTCTTCAGCATGGTCATTTTAAGTGTAGAGATTGGAAAATTATAGGATTTAACCGAGAGCGACTAGACCAGTTGAAATTATACATCATAGGCCCATGCTCATAGATATTTATTATAAAAAGTTATTCTTTTTTTATGAATTTTTATTTACTTTTATGAAATTTTCTTTATTATTAAGAATACACTTTAATACAGGATTGTTAAAGTTGTCAAAGAAAGCTTTACAAAAACTTGGAAATTCAATTTAAAATTAGATGGTACTTTTTTACAATTTAGTTAAGGCATTTGTGTGTTTAATAAATTATTTTATAATTTTGGATTTTCTGAAATGTTATGTCAAAGAAATTTTCTTTAACATGAAGAAAATGAGAAAAAAAATGAGAAAAAGATAAAACCCAAAGTGAATTGAATTCTACATTTTAAAGAGATGAATAGATAAATATCATTATGAAAAGGACCACAGATCTACAAAAAGAAAGCTTGTTACATTAGGAATCTTGAAAAAATCAGTATTGAGCTTGAGACAGACTAAATATAGTTTATAAAGTACAGAGATTCTTGTCAAGTACAAAATTACAGACTTCAAAATGTTTACATTAAAGATATAAACTATAATAAATAAGAGAGAATAAAGTGTGTTTTGATACATCAATACAGGTTTGACTTGTTATACCAATAATAATCTCTCACAAAGAAATCCTGGAATTCTAACATCCAAATAAATTTATGGTCTTAAGGCCTTTGTACATATACATGGTGTGGTGTGGTATGGTAAAGATTTTTACTACATGCTGAGCAAGCGAAATTACAAAAGTTTTCTAAGTAGAAAAATCTGCGCTGCACCACTAGCTGTCGCACCGCACATATGTATAAGCAGTGAACTACTTCCTTTATTTCTATTTTATTTAGCCGCACCGTACTGCCCCGCACCACGCTAGTGTACAATGCACTTTAGTGACATCAGTTTAAGCATATATGTACTATTTTCCTTTACAATCTGAAATAGGTAAATTTTATTTCTTTGTAAATACTTTCACAAAAAATTCTTTTTTTTATCCTGGAAATAAAAACTGGATATATTAACATTATTTTTTTCTTCTGAGCAATTTGTTATCAACACAAGTTAATTGTTTATCCCAATAACTTGGTGTTCATCAGATAATCCTGTCCAATCCATCTTATTATGGTATTTGTATGGTTGTTACATAAACACCTCAAATTGGCCAGAATGATTCTTCTTTTAATCATGTGTTTCTCTGAAATTGTTTTAAAACTGTCCTCACCAATTTTCTGCAATTTACTACAGATGGAGTTTTCTATTTGCATGGAAAATCCCCCCAAATTAAGGGTTTTTGTTTGGGATAATTGGATGAAAGAGAGACACTTTAGATTGTCACCAAGATACCATTAAAGATAGTCATAGTATTTTGAAATTGCTGTGATAATCGCACAGATACCCTCAGGCTGCAACACCCCACTAAAACAGGGTGGGGTAGGGAAAATTCGAGGGGGGCGGGGGTACAAAAAGGTTGGAACAGATTCAAATACCTTCTGTTAAAAGTGAAATATTCTTACTTTTGGAGAAGAGATAATAACAAATAGGTTTATATTTTTGTGTTCAGGTCACCTTCCTTTGATGTCTTTAAAATTGAAATTGCTCGCACAAATCCCACTTATATTTCTTTTGTTGTCCCCCAGTAAGTAGTAAGTGCTTTGTCATCAGAAGCATTTTAAAGCCTTTTGAACACTTTGACATTTATCTTGACATATCAAGGGTTCCCAGAGTGTCATAATTGTTTTGTTTTTAAGGTTTTAAAATGCAGTTCTTGCAAAGCATTTAAACATTTTTTCCCCATTTTGGTACATTCCACAACAGTTAATGGTATAAGATAGTAAAAATGTAAACTCTAAGGAGAACCAGACAAGTGGGCAGAGTTACAATAATCAAAATTTGCTTTCTCATTGACTAAATGGTTGTTGGTCATTGCTCTACTATCCTCTTATTCTAGACAGTTCACAGACAAAACACCGCTGGACAAAATGCCATTGAAAATTGCAAGGGTGGACAAAATGCCGACTAAATTTTGGTAGGGCAGATTGTGGGTTTATAATAATTATATCCCCAGACGAAAGTCGGGGATATATTGGATTCAGGTCCGTCGCGCCGCCGCCGCCGCCGCCGCCGCCGTAGAAATTTCCTTGTGGACGCGATAACTCAAAAACAAATTAATATTTTTTTTTCAAACTTGGTACACATGTTAAGGGTGCCCAAAGGAAGATCCCTATTTTAAGGTGACCTTAAACTCCCAGTAAAAAAGAACTTATGGCCACCTTAAGGTCAGAAATTGGACTTTTGGCCACTTAGAGCCCTGTAGGTCACAAACTATGATGCTCAGCTGGCTGAAATTTTACCTGACAACACATTAATATGTTCTTAGTACATGTGCCGAAAATCACGACTTTAAGTTGAGGAGAAAATTGTGTTTGAGGCCCATAAATACCCCCACTTAGGGATTTTTTGCTATACTTTTCACATATTTTGCCCTATAATTTGGAAGTGGCAATTCTGATGAGTCTCAAACTGCGCTAGGTATAACTTTGATATGTAATCCTTGTCTGTAGAAAATTTTAGGGCTGTAGGTTTACCCAAAGGGGTCGACTTAAGGTCTCAAAAGTGCCCACAGAGACCCAATTTATGCACTTTTTGCCACTTTCAAGCACTGTAGCTTTCAAACTATGTCTCTCATCTAAGTTAAATATCATCTGGGAATATATCTATGTGTTTTCTTATATGTGCCCCAACATTTAGGCCTTTAATAGACAGTTAACCTGTGTATCAGGACCATAAACACCCACCCGAGTGACCCTTATAAGACATTTTTCACATCTTTTTCCCTGTAACTTGGAAATGGTAAGTCTGAGAAGTTTCAAACTGTATTAGATATATATTCTGTGTGTAATCTTAGTATGTAACAGATTTTAAGTCTGAAGCTTTAATTTTGAAGGTCAAATTGAGGTCTCTAAAAGGCTCCCAAAGACCTAATATTTGGACTTTTTGCTACTTTTAAGCCCTGTGACTGTCAAACTATGTGACTGATAGAGCTCAAATCCTATCTGGGAAGATATTAGTATGTTATTTTTATATGTGCCAAAAATTAAGGCTTTAAGAAGACATTTAACCTGTGTATGAGGACCATAAATCCCCACCCGAGTGACCATTTTTAGACATTTTTCACATATTTTTCCCTGTAACTTGGAAATGGTAAGTCTAAGAAGTTTCAAACTGTATTAGATGCATATTCTATGTGTAATCTTAGTATGTGACAAATTTTAAGTCTGAAGCTTTAATTTGAAGGCCACATTTAGGTCTCTAGAAGGCCCCATAAAGACCCAGTATTTGGACTTTTTGCCAATTTTAAGGCCTGTGACTGTTAAACTATGTGACTGATAGAGCTGAAATCTCATCTGGGAATACATTATTATGTTCTTTTTACATGTGCCAAAAATCAAGGCTTCAAGTAGACATTTAACCTGTGTATGAGGACCTTAAACACCCACCTGAGTGACCCTTTTAAGACATTTTTCACATATTTTGCTCTGTAACTTGGAAATGGTAAGTCTGAGAAGTTTCAAACTTTATTAGATACATATTTTATGTGTAATCTTAGTATGTAACAAATTTTAAGTCTGAAGCTTTAATTTGAAAGCCACATCGAGATCTCTAAAAGGCCCACAGAGACCCAATATTTGGACTTTTTACCACCTTTAAGCCCTGTGACTGTTAAACTATGTGATTGATGGAGCTGAAATCCCATCTGGGAATGCATTATTATGTCCTTTTTACATATGCCAAAAATCAAGGTTTTTAGTAGACATTTAACCTGTGTATGAGCGCCATACACACTCGCCCAAGTGTCTTTTTTGACATTTTTTCCATATTTTGCCCTGTTATTTGGAAATGCTTTGTGTGACAAGTCTTAAACTGTATTATATATAATTTTTGTTTGTTATGTATGTCCCCCAAAAAGTTTCAGATCTGTAGTTTAATTGCTAAGGTCTCTTTAACAATTGTAAAATGCCCACAGAAACCCAATTTATGGACATTATGCCACTTTAAAGCCCAGTAACTGTCAAACTATGTGGGTTATAGAGCTGAAATCTTTGAATTTTTAAAAGGAAATGCCTGTCTATTTAAATTTTGAATATTAATAATGTTATGGCTATCTTAGTCTTTTAAGAACTTATTTTTGTGTGTTATACCTCTGCTTGCTGAGTTTTTAACTTTTTAAAATGAAACTGGTTAAACATATTCAAGTAGACAAAATGGACACTTTAAGTGAGCTTTAAGTCCCAATATTAATGAAATTATATCCTTATGTAGTAAAACTAGGGGATTTTTAACCCTCAACTAGCCCAGTTTTATTCAACTTGCCTCAGTTAATTTTGATACAGCTCCTACAGTTATGAACTCATTTCAGTTGATAATCACATACTTAAAATTCTCAATTCTTTTTGTATTTGAGTACCCCTTTTATATAGATTGTTTGTTTACCATTTATGCTGTAGCAGTCCATCTCTTTGTAGTCCCAACCCACATCCCCCACCCGGATTCCCCCCACCCACCTCTGGGACCTCCAGCTATATTGAGTGACACTAAATAAACAAAGGTATTTAATGATATCAGATGAGAAACAAAGAACTCAATGGGGTTGCAGATCTTGTGTAATAGTGAGAGAGGTGTGGAGAAGGGGAAAGGGGTGGGGGTGGAAGGTGGTGGGCTTCATTACATATAACACAAAGGGGAGTCAGAACTGAGATTGTATCACATATTTAGGTTGCATATATATGGACCACATATATAGGTATAGAGGAAATGAATAACTGAAAACAATTTGCAAATTCTAAAAATAATATAATAAAATAATAATATAAATAATTTTTTTTAAAATAATATTTTATTTGTGAACAAATATAGAAACAGATATGCGCTTTTGGGATTATGAATTTTAGAATGGACATTGAATCATCAATCATTTAAATACTTTGAAGGAAGGTTGAAAAGTATGATGAGTTGAGTTAAAAATAATATTTTATTTGTCAACAAATATAGAAACAGATATGCTCTTTTGGGATTATTATTTTAGAATGGACATTCAATCATCAATCATTTAAATACTTTGAAAATAGGTTTAGAGTTATCATTGCAGGAAGATTGAAAATATAATTTGAGTTATGTATTCGGCGTCTGGGGATACACCATCTTCCTTGGGAAGATATAAACAGAGTAGATTGATGTGCTGAAGTTCATATAATAATGGGTAATTATGTTTTACAAAATTCCCGATCAAAACCTGTGGCGTGAGTGATGACCTGTCTGGGGATATGTTGGCGCCAAGTTGGCCCAATCTAGTTTAAACATATGTTGAAGTGCTTAATTGGTTCAACTAATGACTGTAAAGGGAGTGTTGAAGGTCTAGGCAAAAGTCATCAACTGAAATGGAAGTATTGGGCTGGCAACCGCTGTAGCAGGGATTAGCTAATCTTAGTTTAGTCTGTCAATTGTTTAAATAAAAATATAATTAATATTATTCCAAGTATTGTTAAGGTTAAGTATGGAAGTAAATGTCATATAGTGTGGACAACTTTAAACCAAAAAGTTGAAATAGAAAACATTTATTTCTTGTGTTTAAATTGTATATAAAAAATTAGACTCACAGATGTCGATACTCCACAATCTGGGGAAATAGTGTTGTGACACCATGAGGTAGAATAGGTGGGACAGTACAAAGATCAGCAGACTTTCAGTGTAAGTTAGACAAAGGTTCAGAAGAAATAACGCTTAAAATGTATGCATGACAATGTATTTAAAGACAAAGTATTAAAACAATAAGAAAAAGTAATAAATCTTTAAAATTTCTCAATTGAGATATAGGTGTCAATGGTGATTACACGATTAGGTGAATGTTGCAATAATAATTAGCTGCAGCAATCCATATATCTTTGTGACAGGAGAAGTATGTCTCAAACTTGGCAATAGAAAACATTCTGACAGAGCCATGGTCAAAGGTCACAACATGTAAATCCATGTCTTCACACACCTACACTTTCCAACCAGTTGCCCTACAAGGTATCAGTTTTCTGCATCATATGGTTTCCAAGATGTAGCTAGGATAAGATTTTATAGGTCAGAGTCACTATGGCAGTGTGAAAGGTCAAATCAAGGTCAGATCCTGAGATTTCAGACCTACATATGCAACCAATGACAGTACTACTTAATGGCTACTTAAAGGTCAAACCATGATGTCACATAGGTACACCCCCTAAACAATGCCCCTAGCAAATATCAACTTCCTGTACCTTAAGGTTTTCTGAGATACAGCCTGGGCAAGTTTTTTTTTCTTTCCACCCTCCTGCCTGCCTACCCGGACCCCATGGGTGAAACCAATACCTGCACAGCCTTTAAAGACTGTGGGGTAAAAAGAAGTGTAATGTACAATATTACATCAGTAGAATGTCAATATACATTTATATGTATTCCTACTCACTGCACAGATAAGTCATCATTGTAAAATGTTTGAATTTGCTTTGAAGAAAGTAAAGCATTTATTATTCAATTTTAGTTGATAGAAAATCACTGTCAGGAACTGTGTGTATAATTAATGACACCTCCATTCTATGTGACAAGATCTAAACTTTTTTACCATGTTTAGAAAAAACAAACTCCCCTCCCTTCTTATGTTGGCTTATTTTTCATGAGCCTGTCAGACATCAAGCAAAGGACATCCCACTTCTTATTGACATCCATCCTGCTTTGACACTGTAGAGCTATTGATGATACCAACACATGCAGAGCTTTACAGACTCAGTGGGAATATCACCAGTTTTAATGAGAGAAAACTACATGGTCTATGGAAAGGAATTACCACATAGCGATCACATCACAAGGTACAAGACTGTCAAATGCTTTTGGTTAATCTCAAATCTCTCCCTTTCTCTCTCAAGTGTCATCTTTCTCAGTGTGATATGGCCATAAAGGGAGAATTATGATAGGTTATTATTGGCATTTCTACCATTGTGCACACTCCTCCACAGACGTTTTGCAGATTTAGAAGTATTTACAGATGGTTAATATTTTGAATTTTGTTTACATATAGTACAGCTGTTGAAAGTATACATTACACGCAAAGTAGACACAAATGACAGAAGTGTGGTTCATAACAGGTGCATATTAATTGGCCGACACTTCTGTTGAAAAACAACGTTGGAATGAACAGACTTCTGATTATGATAAAACTAGCACTTGTATTCATTGTACTGGATAAAATCCGTGCAAGTTATTTGATTAACGAGAACATCACAGTTATTCATGTGAAAGTTGATATCAAGGGATACAGTTAATTAAAATAGAAATAGAAAACCTGGGATGTGGCAAAGGCGTCAGAATATTTTTTGTGTATAACTTGAAGTGAAGTGAAAGGAATATGGATATATTGATTTGAAACATTTGTATTGAGTGGATTATACTTTTTTTAAAGTTTGGAACTTCGCTGTTGTACAGATAGGTAAGTAATTATCAAAATGGAGTCCTTAACTTGAGCATGGTATCACCTTAAAGAAGAAAAGTTTGTTATAAGAAGGCAAGTTTGCAAGAACTTGCAAGTTTATAAGAATTCAGCCAATTTATAAGGACTTTGAGTTTGTTTATCCCATTTTTCCAAGACATACATGAGTGATGATAATCAAGTCAGGCAAATTAACAATTGGTCTTTTTGTGGCTTTCTTAAATAAGATTTTGTGTCATATTAATCAAGAGTTATGGCCCAAGATATAACACAGAAATGATTGTAAGAAATATTTGAAAAATACTGCCTCATATAGGGCATTAGAAACAATATTGAAAAGAATACTTCTGATATCGTTATTGAAATCCCAGGTTCCACCTGATTTCTATGTATAAAGAACCCATAAGATGTTTTTTAAGTTTGGGTAAAAAATGAAAAAAAAAATCTATACTGATATCACTCAACTCATCACTCAGATTAATTTTGTGACATTTTATGATTTTATTAGCTCGATTTTCTCTTTTTATCTCCCGCCCGGCTCGCCGGAGGGAGATTATAATTTGCACCATGTGCGTGTGTACGTGCGTGCGTGCGTGCGTGCGTGCGTGTGTCACGCAGTTTTCTCTGAAACTACTACAGTTACACATTTTTGGTAAATCACAAGTCCTAATGAATTTTTTTGCTCTTCAATATTTTTGGGGTTTGGTGAACTTTGGCCTACTTTTGAGTGAGTAATAGCTATTTTAGCTAATATAATTATATGGCTTATAACTCTGAAACTATTGCATTTACAGTATTTTGTTCTAATATGTTGTTCAGCTACTTTCTCCACAGCTACAACATGGTCAGTAGTTTGGAAGTGTATCTCCATAGCTAAGTGAGTAATAGCTACTTTGTCAATTTTTAATTATAACCATAATGAGTAACCAATATGTTGTTCAGCTACTTTCTCCACAGCTACAACATGGTCAGTAGTTTGCAAGTGTATCTCCATAGCTAAGTGAGTAATAGCTACTTTTTCAATTTTTAATGATAACCATAATGAGTAAATGGCTTATATCTTCAAAAGTATTGCAGCTACACAATTTTGTTCCAATATGTTGTTCGGCTACTTTCTCCTCTGCTACAACATGGTCAGTAGTTTGGAAGTGTATCTCCGTAGCTAAGTGAGTAATAGCTACTTTTTCAGTTTTTAATGATAACCATAATGAGTAAATGGCTTATATCTTCAAAAGTATTGCAGCTACACAATTTTGTTCCAATATGTTGTTCAGCTACTTTCTCCACTGCTACAACATGGCCAGTGGTTTGGAAGTGTATCTCTATAGCTAAGTGAGTAATAGCTACTTTTTCAATTTTTAATGATAACCATAATGAGTAAATTGCTTATATCTTCAAAAGTATTGCAGCTACACAATTTCTCTCAAATATGTTGTTCATGTACTTTTTTGTGAACTGTAACATATTTAAGTTTCACAACTGTTGGTCAATGTACAAGTGAGTAATGGCTACTTTATTGCTACTTTTAGTGAAAATGTGAAAAATCAGAAATATCTCTCAAACTGTAAGATATAGAGCAATTTCGAGCAAATTTTTTACCCACAGGGTAGTACTACAGTATCCTATTGCTAAGGGGGAAAAAGTTTGGTGAACTTTGGCCTACTTTTGAGTGAGTAATAGCGCTTTTACCTAATATAATTATATGACTTATAACTGTCAATGAGTAAATGGCTTATATCTTCAAAAGTATTGCGGCTACACAATTTTGTTCCAATATGATGTTCAGCTACTTTCTCCACAGCTACAACATGGTCAGTAATTTGGAAGTGTATCTCCATAGCTAAGTGAGTAATAGCTACTTTTTCAATTTTTAATGATAACCATAATGAGTAAATTGCTTATATCTTCAAAAGTATTGCAGCTACACAATTTCTCTCAAATATGTTGCTCATGTACTTTTTTGTGAACTGTAACATATTTAAGTTTCACAACTGTTGCTCGATGTACAAGTGAGTAATGGCTACTTTATTGCTACTTTTAGTGAAAATGTGAAAAATCAGAAATATCTCTCAAACCGTAAGATATAGAGCAATTTCGAGCAAATTTTTGACCCACAGGGTAGAACTAGAGTATCCTATTGCTAAGGGGGGAAAGGTTTGGTGAACTTTGGCCTACTTTTGAGTGAGTAATAGCGCTTTTACCTAATATAATTATATGACTTTTAACTGTCAATGAGTAAATGGCTTATATCTTCAAAAGTATTGCAGCTACACAATTTTGTTCCAATATGATGTTCAGCTACTTTCTCCACAGCTACAACATGGTCAGTAATTTGGAAGTGTATTTCCATAGCTAAGTGAGTAATAGCTACTTTTTCAATTTTTAATGATAACCATAATGAGTAAA
This sequence comes from Sabellastarte sp. h YS-2021, assembly GCA_964017235.1. Lineage (NCBI taxonomy): Eukaryota > Metazoa > Annelida > Polychaeta > Sabellida > Sabellidae > Sabellastarte > Sabellastarte sp. h YS-2021. The sequence continues at coordinate 11,276,349 of OZ024932.1, read as the reverse complement.
TGGCTTATATCTTCAAAAGTATTGCAGCTACACAATTTCTCTCAAATATGTTGTTCATGTACTTTTTTGTGAACTGTAACGTATTTAAGTTTCACAACTGTTGCTCAATGTACAAGTGAGTAGTGGCTACTTTATTGCTACTTTTAGTGAAAATGTGAAAAATCAGAAATATCTCTCAAACTGTAAGAGATAGAGAAATTTCGAGCAAACTTTTTGAACCACAGGGTAGTACTAGAGTATCCTATGCTAAGGGGAAAATGGTTTGGTGAACTTTGGCCTACTTACTCACCTCCTCAAAATGAGTAAATGCGAATTATCTCTAAAAGTATTGCAGGTAGCCAATTTTTCTCAAATAACTCATTCACCTACTTTTGGGAGAGCTTTCACTTCGTTAAGTTTCAGACGCGTAGCTAGTTACTCACCTACTCAAAATGAGTAAATGCTAATTATGTCTAAAAGTATTGCAGATAGCCAATTTTTCTCAAATAACTCATTCATATACTTTTGGAAGACCTTTCACTTAGTGAGGTTTCAGACCCCTAGCTAATTTCTCACCTACTCAAAATGAGTAAATGCGAATTATCTCTAAAAGTATAGAAGATAGCCAATTTTTCTCAAATAACTCATTCACCTACTTTTGCGAGAGCTTTCACTTGGTGAAGTGTCAGACCTGTAGCTAATTTCTCACCTACTCAAAATGAGTAAATGCTAAATATCTCGAAAAGTATTGCAGATAGCCAATTTTTCTCAAATAACTCATTCATTTACTTTTGGAAGAGCTTTCACATGGTGAAGTTTCAGACCCATAGCTAATTACTCGCCTACTCAAAATGAGTAAATGCGAATTATCTCTAAAAGTATTGCAGATAGGCAATTTTTCGTAAATAACTCATTCATCTACTTTTGGAAGAGCTTTCACATGGTGAAGTTTCAGACCCATAGCTAATTACTCACCTACTCAAAATGAGTAAATGCGAATTCTCTCTAAAAGTATTGCAGATAGCCAATTTTTCTCAAATAACTCATTCACCTACTTTTGGAAGAGCTTTCACTTGGTGAAGTTTCAGACCCGTAGCTAATTACTCACCTACTCAAAATGAGTAAATGCTAATTATCTCTAAAAGTATTGCAGATAGCCAATTTTTCTCAAATAACTCATTCATCTACTTTTGGAAGAGCTTTCACATGGTGAAGTTTCAGACCCATAGCTAATTACTCACCTACTCAAAATGAGTAAATGCGAATTCTCTCTAAAAGTATTGCAGATAGCCAATTTTTCTCAAATAACTCATTCACCTACTTTTGGAAGAGCTTTCACTTGGTGAAGTTTCAGACCTGTAGCTAATTACTCACCTACTCAAAATGAGTAAATGCTAATTATCTCTAAAAGTATTGCAGATAGCCAATTTTTCTGAAATAACTCATTCATCTACTTTTGGGAGAGCTTTCACTTGGTGAAGTGTCAGACCTGTAGCTAATTTCTCACCTACTCAAAATGAGTAAATGCTAAATATCTCTAAAAGTATTGCAGATAGCCAATTTTTCTCAAATAACTCATTCATTTACTTTTGGAAGAGCTTTCACATGGTGAAGTTTCAGACCCATAGCTAATTACTCGCCTACTCAAAATGAGTAAATGCGAATTATCTCTAAAAGTATTGCAGATAGGTAATTTTTCTCAAAGAACTCATTCATCTACTTTTGGAAGAGCTTTCACATGGTGAAGTTTCAGACCCATAGCTAATTACTCACATACTCAAAATGAGTAAATGCGAATTCTCTCTGAAAGTATTGCAGATAGCCAATTTTTCTCAAATAACTCATTCACCTACTTTGGGGAGAGCTTTCACTTGGTGAAGTTTCAGACCCGTAGCTAATTACTCACCTACTCAAAATGAGTAAATGCTAATTATCTCTAAAAGTATTGCAGATAGCCAATTTTTCTCAAATAACTCATTCATCTACTTTTGGAAGAGCTTTCACATGGTGAAGTTTCAGACCCATAGCTAATTACTCACCTACTCAAAATGAGTAAATGCGAATTCTCTCTAAAAGTATTGCAGATAGCCAATTTTTCTCAAATAACTCATTCACCTACTGTTGGAAGAGCTTTCACTTGGTGAAGTTTCAGACCCGTAGCTAATTACTCACCTACTCAAAATGAGTAAATGCTAATTATCTCTAAAAGTATTGCAGATAGCCAATTTTTCTGAAATAACTCATTCATCTACTTTTGGGAGAGCTTTCACTTGGTGAAGTGTCAGACCTGTAGCTAATTTCTCACCTACTCAAAATGAGTAAATGCTAAATATCTCTAAAAGTATTGCAGATAGCCAATTTTTCTCAAATAACTCATTCATTTACTTTTGGAAGAGCTTTCACATGGTGAAGTTTCAGACCCATAGCTAATTACTCGCCTACTCAAAATGAGTAAATGCGAATTATCTCTAAAAGTATTGCAGATAGGCAATTTTTCTCAAATAACTCATTCATATACTTTTGGAAGAGCTTTCACATGGTGAAGTTTCAGACCCATAGCTAATTACTCACCTACTCAAAATGAGTAAATGCGAATTCTCTCTAAAAGTATTGCAGATAGCCAATTTTTCTCAAATAACTCATTCATCTACTTTTGGGAGAGCTTTCACTTGGTGAAGTTTCAGACCCGTACGTAATTACTCACCTACTCAAAATGAGTAAATGCGAATTATCTCTAAAAGTATTGCAGATACCCAATTTTTCTCAAATAAGTCATTCATCTACTTTTGGGAGAGCTTTCACTTGGTGAAGTTTCACGCCCGTAGCTAATTACTCACCTACTCAAAATGAGTAAATGCAAATTATCTCTAAAAGTATTGCAGATAGCCAATTTTTCTCAAATAACTCATTCATCTACTTTTGGAAGAGCTTTCACATGGTGAAGTTTCAGACCCATAGCTAATTTCTCACCTACTCAAAATGAGTAAATGCGAATTATCTCTAAAAGTATAGGAGATAGCCAATTTTTCTCAAATAACTCATTCATCTACTTTTGGGAGAGCTTTCACTTGAAGTTTCAGACCTGTACCTAATTTCTCACCCGCTCAAAATGAGTAAATACTAATTATCTCTAAAAGTATTGCAGATAGCCAATTTTTCTCAAATAACTCATTCATCTACTTTTGGAAGAGCTTTCACATTGTGAAGTTTCAGACCCGTAGCTACTTACTCGCCTACTCAAAATGAGTAAATGCGAATTCTCTCTAAAAGTATTGCAGATAGCCAATTTTTCTCAAATAACTCATTCATCTACTTTTGGAAGAGCTTTCACATGGCAAAGTTTCAGACCCATAGGTAATAACTCACCTACTCGAAATAAGTAAATGCGAATTATCTCTAAGAGTATTGCATATAGCCTATTTTTCTCAAATAACTCATTCACCTACTTTTGGGACAGCTTTCACATGGTGAAGTTTCAGACCTGTAGATAATTACTCACCTACTCAAAATGAGTAACTGCGAATTATCTCTAAAAGTATTGCAGCTAGCCAATTTTTCTCAAATAACTCATTCATGTACTTTTAGGAGAGCTTTCACTTGGTGAAGTTTCAGACCTGTAGCTAATTACTCACCTACTCAAAATGAGTAAATGCGAATTATCTCTGAAAGTATTGCAGATAGTCAATTTTTCTCAAATAACTCATTCACCTACTTTTGGAAGAGCTGTCACATGGTGAAGTTTCAGACCCATAGCTAATTACTCACCTACTCAAAATGAGTAAATGAGAATTATCTCTAAAAGTATTGCAGATAGCCAATTTTTCTCAAATAACTCATTCATCTACTTTTGAAAGAGCTTTCACATGGTGAAGTTTCAGACCCGTAGGTAATTACTCACCTACTCAAAATGAGTAAATGCTAATTATCTCTAAAAGTATTGTGGGTACCCAATTTTTATCAAATAACTCATTCATCTACTTTTGGAAGAGCTTTCACATGGTGAAGTTCCAAACCTGTAGGTAATTACTCACCTACTCAAAATGAGTAAATGCGAATTATCTCTAAAAGTATTGCAGATAGCCAGTATTTTTCAAATAACTCACTTCACCTATATTTTGGGAGAACTTTCAATTAGTGAATTTTCAGATCCATATCTAATTACTCACCTACTCAAAATGAGTAATTGCCTATTATCACTAAAAGTATTGCAGTTAGCCAGTATTTCTCAAATAACTCATTCACCTACATTTTGGAGATATTTCACATGCTAAAGTTTTTTTATGAATTATTAAAATAATTTTTAATGCATTAAAATTAATGAAATCATGCACTAAATCGATTATAACTTGAAAAGTATTGTATTTAGAGCATTTTGTTAAAATATGTTATTCACCTACTTTTTCCCACAGCAACAACATGGTGAGTAACTTGGGTGTCTATCTCAATAGATAAGTGAGTAATAGCTACTTTTAGATTTTTCACTAACTTCCATCATGAGTGAAATCACTTGTAACTTGAAAACTATTGCATTTAGACCTTCAGGGTAGTACAAAAGTGTCCTATGCAAAGGGGAAAGATTTCAATTTTCGCCACTTTTGGCGGCCATCTTGGATTTTAGCGGAAAAAAATGAAAAAGTGTGAATATCTCGAAAACCATAAGAGATAGAGCGATTTCAAGCGAATTTTTGACCTGCAAGGTAGTACAAGAATGTCCTGTGCAAAGGGGTAAAATTTCAATTTTCACCACTTTTGGCAGCCATCTTGGATTTTTGCGGAAAATGGAAAAGTGTGAATATCTCTAAAACCGTAAGAGATAGAGCGATTTCAAGTGAATTTTTGACCAGAAGGGTAGCACAAGAGTGTCCTGTGCAAAGGGGAAAAATATCGATTTTCGCCACTTTTGGCGGCCATTTTGGATTTTTGCGGAAAATAGAAAAGTGTCAATATCTCGAAAACCGTAAGAGATAGAGCGATTTCGAGCAAATTTTTGACCTGCAGGGTGGTACAAGAGTCTCCTGTGCAAAGGGGGTTAATTTCAATTTTCGTCACTTTTGGCGGCCATCTTAGATTTTTGCGGAAAATGAAAAAGTGTCAATATCTCAAAAACCATAAGAGATCGAGCGATTTCGAGCGAATTTTTGACCCACAGGGTGATACAAGAGTGTCCTGTCCAAAGGGGAAAAATTTCATTTTTCGCCACTTTCGGCGGCCATCTTGGATTTTTGCTGAAAATAGAAAAGTGTCAATATCTCGAAAAGCGTAACAGATGAGCGATTTCAAGCGAATTTTCGACCTGCAGGATTGTACAACAGTGTCCTATGCAAAGGGGAAAAATTTCAATGTAGTATTTCTTCCCCTGCGGTACTCGGCGGGAGATACATACCGCAGCAGTGGTCTTGTTTTAACTACATTTAAGTTTCCTGGTTTAAGCATTCCAGCATTTTAGTATCCTGTGGGTGGTAGGAGAGGGTGGGTTTAATGATGATAAATGTAGATGTTTAGGTTGACAAGCATTGTACTTATGGTGGATATTAAAACACAATGAAAACAAAGGGAATCTAATCATTGAAAGTCAAAGTAAGGCTTTTATGTTTCCATCAACATCGAATACTGCTGATTCACTTGCAAGAATTGTAAGTCACAGTTGATTTTAAGCCCAGGCTTCTGCTGTGACTGATCCTGCTGACAAAGGGTGCAAAGACTAACAAACAACCTAAATTGACCAAGCATATGACTAATACAACCAGCCTTACCACCCTTGTTAGAAATGGGTTCAGTGTGTACGATCACCAGGATTATGCTTCCGACCTTTTTACGACTGAAAACAGAAGTAGTACGACCAATATACAATTACCCCTGAGACTACATTATCTGGGTGGTCAGCAGTCGAACTCATGACTACAGAACAAGGGTATGAGGTTCATATGTGGTCACGGCCTCAGTGATTCCGACATATTGTCAGGAACTGCGTTAGAACCCTCAGCCACAGAAGTGAGAGACAAGTTTAGACTTATACCCTGTTCACACTACAATCCGGGTTGACAAGGATTGGGGATTGAAGCAGATTGAAGCAGATGCATTTTAATCCGAGTTGAGTGCCCACACTACAGAGTTTAATCTGGATTGAAAAGTATCAAAAACTGAGTACAGTAAAACCTCTAAAATAAAGATGTGATGTGTGTAGATATTCCTTAATGAATTCTTTTACTTTTTCCAAGGTTTACAACTATATGAAGGCTTCAACTGTAAGAAAGATTTCAATATTATTATCTTCATATTATTTATAATTCAATTGATTAAACTGTTGAGTAATCATTTTATAACAAACTTTAATAATTTTAAGGTTGCTTAACTTTTATCAACTGATTAATTGAATTTGTTACATATAAATTTTACGCCAAATTCAATCATGTAGGAATCACACAAACTCAATTTAGGTGGCATTTGTTCCAATTAGTACTTCTTGGTAACAAAGGATTAGGGCACATATATCAACTCATTAATATAAGTTAAGCAATTGCTGCAAGGCAGTAAGTCAGTTGTTTACATTACTAGTGCACTGAACCCTTGTCAACCCAGATTGAGAGGGTTCACACTACAAAGGGGGTTCGAACAATCTGCTTCAATCCACCTCTTGAGTGGGGTTGAGATTTAGCCTTGTCAACCCGGATTGTGAGTGTTCAGACTAGTCTCCAATCTGGTTCAATCTGTGTCAACCCGGGTTGAATCATTAGTCTGAACACCCAGTTAGCTGTTTAGACTAGCATACCCACCACTGTAGTCACCCCCCTCCCCTGGTGGGCACTTACTGGGTTACTACGTGGTCTTAGGACTATCCCTTTATGAATTCCACTGCACTGGAGGATCATCATCAATTTTGTGCTGTTCAAATGTTTCTGTTATTATTACCTCCGTCAGCAGAGGTTATGTAATCATTGGGATTTGTCCATTTGTCTGTTTGTTAGTGAACAGTGTAACTTAAAAAGTTATGAATGGATTTTCTTCCAATTTTCAGAGAATGTCCATATTTGCTTGTGTAAGAAGTGATTAAATTTTGGAGGTGTCAGTGACACTTCCACCAGTGTTAGGGCCATCTTAAATTCGAAAAATGAGGTTTTTATTATTTTTATTATTATTAAACCATCATTTATATTGTGCTTTTTCTTGGCAGCTCACAGTACTTAAAAAAGTGTATAACATGTTATAGATATAGGCAGCTTTGATATAAAATGTATAAAAGTCCTAGAAAATGTTATTAAGTAATAAATGAGGTTTTGACCCCTTGATATCGAATAGAGTTTTTGCACTTGTGTCCAAATTGATTATGAAAGTGAAATACTCTATTTAACCTACCATTTGGCCAATACTTATGTGTCATTAAACATGAATGTAATATTGTACCATATTTTTAAAAACTTGATGTTAATGTTGAAAAAATGAGCTAAGTATTGGGCAGACTCATAAAGAAAGCCACATAAATTATATGTTGTTTTAAAAGCTTGAAACTTTGGTTACAAATGATTCAACTTCATCAGAACTCACTAAGTGAATACAAGATCCTTGAAGACATTCAATATATGGAACTTTTATATAGTCATTAATATTAGGTAATAAATTTTCTTTCCCATCAATGAGAAGACTGGATGACCCAAAGGTTGCACCCTTAATGCATGTTACCAAGTGTGCGATTTTACCGCCTGTGATATGAGCGACATTTCTTCTGTCCTAAGAAGAAAGACAAAAAATAGCTGCCAATATCGGGGACTGTTAGTGCACTCTATTTGAAATACTATCATTCAGGATTAATGTTTGAACTGAAATGAGGATAATGTGTGATATTTTCATCCATATTTACTCAGTATTTTTATATTTGAGGGGGATTTGTCATTAATTATGATGCAAGTCATTCGATACATGTATATCATGACACCATAAAGCACAAAAACACCAAAAATAAAAAAGGTTCTTGGAGGTTCCTCAATTCTATTCATCTTTGGCCGCAGCTTTGCTTTTGATGCTCCCACGGTTTGGAATGATTTACCTGATGAGGTCCGTTCTGTCCCAACTCTTGCCTGTTTCAGAAAAAGGTTGAAATCATATCTCTTCAAAAGGGCTTTCCCAAGTTAGCATAGGTGGGGTTCAGACTACAATCCGGGTTGACAAGGATTGAAGGTTGAAGCAGATTCATCTCGATCCGAGTTGAGTGTCCACACTACAGAATTTAATCTGGATTGAAAAGTCTCAAAAATTGGATACTGTAAAGCCCCTAAATTTAGATTCATGTTATACATGTATATTTTTTAAATGAGAAATATTTTTTCCGTGTTGTTAAAAATCCCAATGTTATGTTATCTATCATGCAGTTAAAAATTTTATTAAGTTATTTAAACTTAATGTTATATTTTAAAGATTGTGCCACTTATTCAGCAACAGCCCAATTATAATTGTTTGAAATTTTTCTGGTTGTTAAACTACCCTATTGCTATTACAAAAATCAAACATTTTAAGTCAAATTGCAATTATACAGAAATCACACAACAATCCATCCTGGTAGCTTTTGTGTTAATTAGGGCTCCTGCATAACAAAAGATTAAGGTATATAGATATACTAAATTAAGCAATTACTTCAAGGCAGTAAGTCAATTGGTTACAGTACCAACACACTCAACCCTTGTTAACCCGGATTGAGAGGGTTCACACTGCAAAGAGGGTTGAACCAATCTGCTTCAATCCACCTCTTGAGTGGGGTTGAGATTTACCCTTGTCAACCCGGATTGTGAGCGTTCAGACTAGTCTCCAATCTGGTTCAATCTGTGTCAACCCGAGTTCATTTCATAGTGTGAATGCCCAGATACTTTATCCAGCATCTCTGTGGTATTAGACTTGGCAACGGTTATGGAATGATGTTTTTTTTTACTTGGAATCTGGTGTTGCGCCTTAGAATCTGCCTGGCAGAGATTAAGTGCTATTAAAGTACATGATAGAATAGAATACACACCCCCACCCCACAGAAATATTCACTGACTTAGATCCAAGTGTACACTTGTTCCTCACCCTATACCAAAAATGTTGTACACTGGACAATATGGTTCAAACATATTTTATTCACAGCATTCTGAACAGAGGATCCCCTTGATATCTACTGGTAGACAGATTAAGTGCTATAAATATAAGCTGATTAGATTAAATTTGGATGTCATGTGACAAATTATATACAGTACCTTCTCCAAACTGTATGATTTTGTATTCAAGGAACTAACTTAAAGTTTGCTAGCAGACAGCTTTTAAGTAGTACTATAGTCTTATTTTGAATGTTGAATGACAATAGAAATTCTACAATTGTAGAATAATGCCAAAACTATGTGAGTTTGGAAAAGTGATGCACCTGAAACTTGCCAACACAGAGATTAAGCTCTATGAAAGTCCAAAGAGATTAGATCAGATCTCAGATGTCAGATTCTAGCAAAATGTAAACCTGCCATATGGGAAGGATAGAATGGAATGCTGACATTCACTAATTATTGACATCACCCTTGGAAAGACCCCCACACTATAGGACACATACACAGCAGGGGAAAATTGCTTAAATTTATAGGTCTAATAAATCAGCAGAATTCATAAATTATAATGATGGACTGAGACATTGTTGTAAATGTTCATGGGGAAAATGATGAGCCTCACTATATGAATGTTTTCTACCAAATGAATTTATAATAATAAATAGAATTTTAAATTTTTGGTCACGCTTGAAATGTTTATGACAGTAATAAAATTTAGGTTATGTTCTAAACTGATGGACTAATTCTTGTTGGTATTTTCATTAGTGAATGTATTTAATTTTGATTAGTTTGTCCATAATTGCATTTCTTAAATTATATTACTGAAGTCAAGTCTGTTTACGCATGTCAGCAAATTGCTTCTTCAATCTTTAACATAAATAAACCACAAACCCTGCCAATTTTGTATTAAAATTTAACAAATTTGAGTAAAAACAAACAAACAAAAAAATATATATCCTCTTTAGGCCCTCACACACCAAATCAAGTTGATACCAGCCAAGCTATAAGAAAATTGCAACTACGGTGACTAACAATCTGTAAAAAACTGACCAATATAAAATATGAGTTGAAACAAAGGATTTTTTATTTTAGTTTTATTTCTTAGTTTTATGGGATTGGTATTAGTCAAAGAATTTAAGTGAAATTTGAAATGTTGTTTCATGCCACTAAAGTGCTTCATTTACCAAAAAGTATGCAACATATTTTGAGAAAGCCCATATCTTTAACGTAGGACTGATGCATAACTTATCCAATTTGAAAATAAATCTTCCAACACATGAATACAGACGATTGAAATATAAAGCATTTATATAATTTAATAACATTTGGAAAATACTGGGGCCGGATTCACGAAAGGTCTCAAGTCTCAAATTTGAGATTTTGGTCTCAAATCTAAGATTTTTCTTAGATTTTTCTCAGATTTGAGACCTTTTGCTCAGCTGGGATTCACAAAAGATCTCAGGCTAAGATTTTTCTCAGATTTAGTCTCAAATCTAAGACTGCCTAGGGGGTGACTTAAGTTTTCATAAAATAGAGTATATGTAATAAAAAGTCACAAAACAAAATGAAAATAGTGAGGTATGACATATTGTTTAACTTGTAACACAAAATATGAATATATATTAAGAGTTTGTACAAAAACAACAGTAAACATTTACATTACAAATTTACATGAGTGGCTTGTTTTGCTGTTATAATCAGTTCTTTTGAATGTCAGTACAAATTATAGTAAAAAAGACAATGTTTGCTTGATTGAAAATATTCTAAAATGTGAGTATATATATATGGTAGAGTGGTAAAATATAAATGTGTATGCTTTCCACTAATCTCAACAAAATGTTATACCAATTTTGATTGGTCCACACTCAAAACTTGGCTGAGATTTTGGTCTCAGCTGAGATTCCTTTTGTGAATCTCAACTTAAGCAGAATCTCAGCTGAGCCAAAAATCTCAGATTTGAGAAAAATCTCAGCTGAGATTTGGCTAAGACTTTAGACCTTTTGTGAATCCGGCCCCTGCTTTATGAGGGTGTAGAAACAATATTGGAATAAACACTTTGGAATCAATATTGAAATCCAGGATAGTATATCAATATCAATATTGATATAATGATACATTATTCCTCACCTAATTGGTAAGTATAACCTGCATACGTCATAGAAATTCAGTTAAGATGAATCCAATTTTGAACACTTTTGTTATCATTTTATTCAGTTTTAAAAGGGGCTCATATCTAAGCATATCAGATTGTATGCGTCAGTCTGTATGGGCCTAAGTCAGGCATCAAGTACCCTTGTTTTATTCAAACAAATGTTTTAATGTCTCTTTTCAATTTTTATAACAAGTTTAAACAATAAATTGAAAAAAAATGAGGGTAAAGTATCAGATGTATTTTGTGCATGTTAATTTGATGAATTGAGTGTCTGTTTCAAAAGGCCTCAAGCTTTTTTTTTAATCAGAATGTCAAGTGGGCACTGTCTTATGCAATTTTGTCTCCTTTTAAATTAAACTATCTTTTTTCATGATTCAGTTACTTTTAATAATACAATAAATAACACAAAATTGAAGGGAATATTTTTAGTCAAAATAATGAGCTATTGTACTTGTGTAATTAGAAACTTGATAAAAATAAGAAAGAATGTTTACTTGGCTTAATAAGAGAAATGTAATCTTTAAATTGAGGTTTATACTTTATACAGTTTGTAGTTTTAAAAATCAACAAATTAAACACTGTATTTCATACATAAAATATATGAACTTTAATTATACGGAGGTACAGCGTATGTTTAATGAACCTTTATTATAGAAAAGTGTATCTCACAGTACACAGGAAACTTTACCTGGAGAATTTGTCACAAATATTTGTTACATGTAAACAAAACCTAGTAATAATGATTTCAAGCCTATGCAGGCTCTGTCAGAATATTAATATATATGTTTTAGTCATTTCTGTAAGTCGTAATCTCAAGCATATAAGCATTGTAAGCACCAGATGATATTGTGCTCACTACTTATTACATCATGCTTATCTTATTAACTGATACTTTTTTTCACAGCCCTAGAAAAAATATCTACCAATTAACAGTACCTGGGAATGTATAAACCCTCCCCTAAAACAAAAAAAAAACCTTTGAGTAGGGTCGATTTATTTATTTGGGTTTTACGTCGCTTTCAACACTGTACGGGTTATATCATGATGGGTAGTTGGAAGGGCAGAGGAAACCAGTACATACAGTTCGTCAGGGTTCTGTACTGTAAACTGCCGACCAACGGCAAGCAACTACCAGCTTTCCCACTTGAGGCCGTGCCGGGAGGCGATAGTGTTACCACTCTGTCACCGTGGCCCCTTTTGAGTAGGATCGAGCAATCATCGGTAGAACCAGCCTTTTACATCAAAATAAAACCCTGATCTGATGAATAACTTTTGAGCTATGTATGTGAATTTAATGGGCTAGTTTATTAAAGTACCGAAATTTCAGTTAAACAGCCCTTGATTGTTAAATACTCTTTTAGGTTTTTTCTTTTCCTTTCTAAATATTTGCTTAATATATAAGCCCAACTTATAATTTGCACGAGTAGTTTTTATTCTCAAATTGAAATATTATTATTAACTTACTGTTTTACCTATATTTTTTTTCTTCTTGTATTTACCTCAGTAAGTAGTGATAGGATTAATCTTTCATGTTAGTGCACACAAACAAACAAACACTAGCGATAGCAATATTCCTCACTCGTCCCCTTGAGGGGGCAAGGGTAAAAAGCAACATATTGTGTTTCAGATATAAAATTATGATTAATCATCAACATGTTGTCAAATTTTCTCTTTTTTTATCTCTCCCAGTTTGATTCACAAGTATTTCACCATTTTTTATGATGCTTTTGTACACGACTTTCCCTTGTTATTTATTGATAATTTGGATGACATTTCCCTTTCAGTCTGTTGTATAGTATAAAACAAGGTTTATGTGGATGTAAACAAGAGATATATGAACTTTCTTTTAAAATATCACCCGTTAATTTACGTCCTAAACCCCAATGACATCTCGTCATGGAATCATTAAGATATTCTCACAATCTTTTATATCTTCTATTACTATCTTTGAATTGAAGAGATGACAGAACGCATATATATTATTTATGAGGTTACTGAAGTTAAAACATGGCTTCTTTTCATGATATTTATTTTTTTTTTGTCAGTGAACATCGTAAAAGTCGAAATATTTGCTGGGATAAAAGAATAAGTTCAAAGATTTTGCTGTGTTAGGTATTTATTCTTTCGAAAAAAGATTTCATGTTGTTACAAAACTATGCTGCTGTCAGATGTAATTTGGTGCACATCTTAAATCAGCACAGATATGAAATACACCATAAATTCTGTCCAATATATACAGATTCGGAAAATTTTAAAATGTACACCATGAGGGTTATTTAACTTTAATTGTCCATATCTTTGCTCCAATATTAAACTAAGTAAATTAACATTTACCTAGAAATTTGCCCTCTCACATCTTAATGTTTTGTCTATTGTGTCACGGAAACACACATTGCTACTGAATTATAAACACATTTTTCTCAAACTTTAAACTTGTGATTTCCGACTTGTTTCTGACTGGATTTTAAGGCAAGAGAAAACAAGCCAGAGGGCTTTAAATATACTTTTCTGTGGGCGACATGTTTTGAAAATATTTACAAGACATTATCACTCATATGCTGACATTAGACATAGGTGAAATAGTAAGATGAACAATAGGGTACTTATTCTATGTGCTTGTATAATATTTTATAATATTGTCATCCTCATTTGTGGTATTTAGTTTCTGTGTATGGAAAAAAGCCTTATAAAGAAAAACCATACAACTGTTTGACACCAGTGGAGAAAAGCCCTTCATTATTTTTCAGACTGTGAAGAAAAACCCTGTTCTAGATTTTTTTGATGGGGCAAAGTACAAACGTGTGCTGTTTCAGAATTATGTATTATTTTTATCATTTTTATTTTCTTTTTTACCAGTTTTGAAACAGTATTTTAAACTACACTTATACCTGTACCCCTAAAAATCTGGTCTGAAAAAGTGGTTTAAGAGGTATCAAAAAGTGCAGGGCTTTTCTTCTATAGGGCTTTTTCCATGTAGGGCTTTTTTCAGATTATTTTTTTTTTTCATGTATCACTTGGGAAGTTTCCTGTAAAATATCCCACAACTTAGATAAAATGCGCTCACTGGACAAGAAATTATTCTGACCGTTGTCAATTGTTAGCTGATCACTGAACCAGAAGTAAGCAAACACAGTCTCAAAGGTGAAGATAATTGGGGAAAAAATATTAATCTTGATAAGATTACACACATTTTGCCTGAATAGTTGTAATCAACTCTGGAAATTGGTTTTATATGTTTCGTGAAAGTCATTATCACCAAATAAACATTTTTTTTCTAAGCAAAATTTTATTATGGGAACAAGGTAGAAATTGTAAGGAGATTATTTGCTAAAAGAAGCATGAGACAGCTCTTTCTACAATACTGAATGTTGATAGTTACTCACTAGTTCTATAGATTTAATTTTTAAGCACGAGCTCTGGCGAGGCTCGCGCTTCTAGAGATCACATTTTTTTTTGGTCTCCAGACTTTCATGAATTGTGGCGTAGTGTGATGAGTATCTGTCTCTTCACTGAAGTTAAGCAGGAATGGGCTTCGTTAGTACTGGGATAGGTGACTGCTTCAGTGCACTACTCGTGTCTCTGATGGCTTTGCGGCTTGTGCTAGTAGACCAAAGCCCCTTTCGGCCTTGTTTTGCTGTTCTACATAGTAGTACAGATCACCGACCCAATGCTTATCCACGTTTCTCCGTGCATGTGGCTAACAGCTTTTGATCCAGTACCGATATACTATGGTGATGATGAATTAGGTATTAGTTTATTTAATTAATTAGTATAACCTTTATTTGAAACAAGACTATTTCTGTTTTGAATGAAACAGTATTTACTTGAAATACTTAAATCCAGTTCTGATGATAAAACTCTTGATAAACTATTTTCCTTTATATTTCCCTTGAAAAGAAACAGAACTTTGAAATACAATATTAACATAAGAGGTTATTTTGAAATTTAGCATTGATACTTCTTGAATGTTATCTAAAATTGTGGGAATATATATGAATGAAATTAAAATCAGATAAGCTATTTTATGTTTGAATTGGTTAAAATTAAGACTTTGCTTGCAGAATGACCTCTTTAAAGAGATATAAGAATTTTTTTACTTTACTTTGATGTGTCACGTTTTGATCTTGTCTGAATGTTTGTCCCAGATATATTTGCATAAACTTTATATCATTTGTGAAAATATACCTTTGGATTTATGACAACATGTCAAATCATTTTGGTTTACCCCTTCAAAGTTAAAGAGGTTTTTTCTTTTTTTTTGGAATCCCTTCTTATCATTCCACTTATCTCTTTAGAATATACATGCGTTTGCTTTTTCTAACTTGACTAAATAGAGGAAAAGAGTTTGTACCAGTCACTTGTACTTATATCCAGAAGTTAATAGTTTGTAAGTATAGGTTTGTAAGTTGCAGATGCAAGTTACTTCCGGAAGTTAATAGCTAACTTTATGCAAGTTATGAAGTGGTATATACAAGTTATTAACTTCCACCAGTAACTTGTATCTATGTATTAATAACTTTCAGATATGAGCTTAATAACTTTCAGATACAATATACCAGAGGAAATTCATAACTAAATATACAAATTAGTAATTTTGCTTCAACAACTAACTTGAAGATACAATGTAGTATTTTGTAAGTATGAGATTTAAAACTAAGATATGATTAACTTTTAGATTCTTTAGAAATGCCAATTCCTTAGTGATAAGCTTGAGTCCCTTTTCTTGAGTTCCACCTTAAATTTGGTTTAGTTTGAGATTTTTTTTTCATCCTTTCGTAGTAAAGGGAAATAAAACATGTCAAATAATAGCTACTGTCATCTTCCCTTTACACACCGATGATAGCATAATGGCATCTCATGATACCCTGTCTTGGAGGAATCTATTAATGGTCATAATTCTTCCCAGTGAAATGTTTACCAAATATGGAAATACACCAAGTGTATTACTGCCACAATTTTGTGATGTTGGGTTTCCAGGCAGGTGAAGTTTCAGAGCAATATTTTAAAGATAATAATTAAACAACAAATGCCTTTCATATATAAATACTCCCTGTAGACAAAAATGGAAAAAGGAAAAATGTGATTTCTGTCACTTCCAGAGAGGGAAAAATTGCAATCACAAATTATATATATGTTACAGTGAATATGTGTAATCAGGGAATACGCGTATTCCCTGAAATTTTCAGTGAATACGCGTATTCTCTAAAGTGGTCAGGGAATACGTGTATTCCCTGAAAATTTTAGGGAATACACGTATTCACTGGTTTTGTCAAGTAATAGCTTCACATATTCACTGAACTGAAATCAGTGAATATGTGTAATGGGTCATCTGTTTTTAGTGCTTTTAAATATTGAACTTTTGTGTAGAGATTATATGCAAGTTGCTTTTTTAAATAATTAACCTTTGGGTAGAGATTATATGAATGTTGTGATTTAAATTTCATGTTTATATATCCTGCTCAAAAAGTCTTAACTTTAACTTTTAGTTTGACACAGTTGTCTATTTTAGAATATTTAAAATAGACGGTTACTTTGAATTAATAGAATTTTTAGTTATGGATCCCTGACAAATATTTTTGACACAAAACACATATTTAGTTGCAAACTGAATGGCTTCCCTTGAATTTATAATAACAAAGGGATTATTTGTTTAGCCTTACCCACCTGTTTGACCACTGTAGAATGGATGACTTCTCTGTAATTGAAAGTATTAAAGATCAAAGAGCAAAATAAAGACAAATCACAGGACTGGGAAGCCAATTGGATTAACTGAGATTGTTTAATTAATACTATAAGCCTTGAGAGAAAACTGCTATGACAAGTTGGTGTCTAATAAATTATAAGCATTCATAATTTGTTTAATAAATAAATATGTAATATTGTGAATAGTCAGCTTCTTGTATTATATTTTGTCAAAATATATTTAAATTTTAAATTCAGTACCAAGCTACATTGCTTCCCCTGACTCTCAACACAATCATCATTATTGGCTATTACTGACCTGTATACTGGACATTTATACAGTTAAATCAAAGGACTAGGAAGCCAAACAGATTGAGATGTGTCATTTTCTAACCCATTAAAACATCATTTAATATTTAAAAAATAATACACTGTTCTTGAAAATCTTTCTTTAGCTTTTTTTAAATCAGTTGCAGTTTGTCTTGTCTTCACAACTACATAAAAGTTAGTTGCAGAGCTCAATGTTAACAGACATGAATACTGCCTTTTGGCAAAGTGATATTTTTGTGTTTTTTTTTTGTTTTTTTTTGTTATGGTACAGTAAAAGTTATGTAAAATCATGTTGGGAGATTTTAATGGTTATAGACATAGACATATAGTACATAAACACACAAGAGTCCATAGCAAAAGTTATTTTTTATATATTATAAGAATACAAAGCTGCATTCTCAACAATTTCTAGTTAGGGAATACGCGTATTCCCTGGTCATCAAAACCAGGGAATACACGTATTCCCTAAAATTTTCAGGGAATACGCGTATTCCCTGACCACTTCAGGGAATACACGTATTCACTGAAATTTTTGCGTATTCCCTGATTACACATATTCACTGTAACATATATATCATGTATACAGACAATTTGTATCCCTTTTTAAAAGTTCCCATGAGGAAAAGTTTCCATCAACTGAATTGATTGGTAGGAAAAGTTCCTACACATTTTCTTATTTAAGGTTTTATTAGAAGGATTATTATATTATAGTACATTGTAATATATACTATTATATTTAAAAAATAATGATGAATCACTAATTGATTGTTATTTTTTGCAATACTTACCATTTCATCTTTGTGTTATTGATAATAACACAACTTTTTCAGCACTAGTTCAATGAAAAAGATACAATCTCAAAACCAATTATAGAAGTTTTTTTTCTATTATTTTAGTCAATAGGAATTTTTCATTTCGGGGAATTTTCCAGGTGGGAAGTTTCCAGGAATTCCACTTTTAAAAAGGAGAGAAAAAATGAATTGTGTTAAATAGAAGATCACCAAAATGCACACTTGGGAACTTACACTTAATAAACTTGATGACTTGGTGTCTTGGAGACCAGAGAATATCAGATATGAAGATTTTTGTCTCATGTTTATGACTGTTGGGATATGTAATGGGCTTTTATGAATATGTTGTAAATATGTCACAGTGTATAATCATGTAATCCTTCATACCCAGATGGATGTATCAGTGGAATGGTTGTACACTAATGTTACCTTCACACTTACCCATCTCGGTACACATTCATATGTAATCGTAGAATATTGTTAAGGCCCTTTTACACTAAAGGTGATCCTGTATGGTTTTTTATAATTTTATATTAGCCACATGTCTACACTACCACCACCACAGCCTCCTATTCATATGCTTTAGAAGAAAGTTGTTCATCTGAGGAGGCTTATTATAATCTTTGTTGATTTTTCCTAATTGCTTCAATAAAATATTGTTTATTAACAGGTAATTCAATATGATATGATTCCGTAATAAATTTGAAACTTATATGATAAACCTTGACTATTTGCACCAAGGATAATGTAATTCAAGCCTATGTGAAATAATTTTTATGTTAATGAATTCTCCAACTTTTATTGATTGGGAGTTATTGTCGCCATATAGCACAGATCTGTGATAAAATCACTCAGAGAGGGCATGTAATAATAATAAGTAAATGGGAAAATCCGGATTATTTTTTTGTATCCTGATGGCAATCCAGATCAGTCCCAAAATTTAATGAGATAGTTGGACCAAGACCAGTCTAATGATATTTTCTTTCAGAAAGATTGAACCAGTAGTATTTTCATAATTGTGCTGGTAAACAAACATACAGACAAACGGTCATGATAGTACCTCCTTGTCAGAGGTAATGACCAGAACGTCTTTATTCCTGGCCTGATTTTGAACATATTTTCGACATATTCTTTAGCTAAATAGATTGTTTGCACCTGAATGTATTTTATCAGTTTGGTACATATAGATCTTTATTCTGAAAATATTCTTACACAAGAACACTTGGAGAGTGCATTCTTCTACTAAGGCCCAGCACCTTCAATATTGCTTATTGAGTGCAATGATGAAAAATCATTCAAAAAAAATTCCTGGATCCAGACCTTAATCCAGATCACCTCCAAAATCTAATCATCTATTCATTGTACTATTGTTGACAATTTTTACCCCAAAGCCAAGGGCTGTCGGGGTATTGTTTTCACCCATGGTGTCCGGATGGGGGAGCGGGAAAAAGTTTGTCCGGACTGTATCTCAGAAACCGTAAGGTGTAGGAAGTTGATATTTGGTAGGGACATTGGTTAGGGGGTGTAGGTGTGCAATGTCATGGTGTGATCTTGATTTGACCTTTGACCTTTCTGTAGTGACCTTGAGTTTGAAAATATAGTCTGGGCTATATCTCAGAAACTGTAAGGTGTAGGAAGTTGATATTTGGTAGGGACATTGGTTAGGGGGTGTAGGTGTGCAATATCATGTTGTGACCTTGATTTGACCTTTAACCTTGCCGTAGTGACTTTGTCCTATAAAATCTTGACAGGGCTTTATCTCAGAAACCGAAAGGTGTAGGAAGTTGTTACTTGGTAGGAACATTCGTTGGAGGTTGTACGTCATGGTGTGATTGTGATTTTACCTCTCACCTTGTCGTAGTGACCATGAGTTTTGAAATCTTGTCCAGCTATTTCTTAGATTCTGTAAGGTGTAAAAGTTTGAGACTTGGTAGCGTCATTAGTTAGGGGGTGTAGGTGTGCAGCATGTTGGGACCCCTAAACTTTGGCTGTGCCAAAAAATGTTCACCTGCCATATTTGATACAGGTTTCTGTTATAACAAAGATATATAGATTGCTGCAACATGTTATTATATGTACTTTTACATAATTGTGTTATTTCCGTACTATTCCCCAATTAATAAGTTTGACAACCTCACTGATTAATGCTGTCATCCGGCTATTGAATTGTCTTATTTTAATACTTCATCTTTACATATATTTTTCTTCTCTTAGACATTATTTTCTCTACTAAAACACTATTTGGACCTTTATATAACTGACACTGCTCTGAAAGTATCCCGATCTTTATACTGTTTCACTACTTCTATATCTCATGGTGTTGAAAACTATTTCCCCAGGCTGTGGGGTATGGGCATCTCTGATGCTATTTTCGAAAATGTCATCAAAATCTGTCCATAAGTTTTTGTATTGTTTTGAAGACAAACAAATAAAAAGTCTGAGTAGAAGAGCAGTTTATTGAAGTAATAATTTCATTAAATTATCATAATAGAGTATTTTGAACACAGTTTCTCCCCAAGTAATCCCTTTATGCTGGTAAGCTACTAAAATAATGGGTTTTTGCCCAATGAAAGTTTAACAGTCCACAAATATCAATTGTCACTTTGATTTAGTGAAAACAGGTTAACTAATATGTTTCATAATGTCGGCTTCGAGTCTTGTTTCATTTTAGTCAGTAATGGCAAACCACAAAACAGGTTAATAAGGATTTTGATCTGTTGAGTAAATCTAACATCAGTGGAATTATCTCACAATTTTGTGATAAAATATCTCTATATTTAAAGGACTTAAACATTTTAAAATCCAAATATGTATGCAAACTGGAAGTTTGTACTTGTAAAGCAAACAAAAACCTTCATCCTCAGAGCATTTTACTGACCAGATATTTTAGCTGAGATATTTTATGTGGCAATGTTAGTTTTATATTGCTACTTGATCACAAGATAATGGTGACACTATTGTACAATTCATTTCCTTGTTGTTTCTAAGCATGTAATCAAATCTTTGAATTTAAAACCAGTCACCATTGAAACCTCTTACATTGGCATAAACCTGAGACTGACTAAAAAGTAAGTTTTATTATCTCTGTTAAAGGGGATTCACACTATTCCGATCAGCCATCTCTAATGTAATTCAGACACGCACTTATGGGGAAGATGAGATTTGGGTGACAACAATCTGTTATGGATGGATGTGTGTATATTTTTTCTAATTTTGTCACAATAGAAACAAAGATTATTGTAGTTGTAACATCTTAGAATGCACTATTAAAGTAGGTCAGAGACACTCTATTCTGTACTTTTATGGCGCTTAATCTCTGCCAGGCAGAATCTAAGGCGCAACACCAAAATCCAATTAAAAGATCACCATTCCATAGCCGTTGCCACGTCCAGTACATAGAGACACTGGATAGAGTGTATGCTTATGTTGGGAATGCCTTTTTGAAGAGATGCAATTTTAGCCTTCTTCTGAAATAGGCGAGAGTTGGAGCAGAACGGACCTTATCAGGCAAATCATTCCAAACCTTGGGAGGTCAAAAGCAAAGCTGTGGCCAAAGTGTTTTTTTTTTATTTATGTACAGATGGACAGAATTGAGAAACCTCTAAGAACCTTTTATCTGGACAGTTATATCTTGTCCTATATCTTCCACAACGAGTAGACAAAAGAGAACCAAAGTAGCACTGTAGTGCTGGTGCATGCCAGTATTGGGGAAAGTCTCTAAATGTGACCTCATGTGGCAGCAAACTACAACAACCTTTAGGAGTTATTGTGGCCTGAAAATTTTCAATATTCCAAAAAAAACCTGGGGTATGATGACATTTTTTACAAATCCAGAAACAATAATGACACACACTGTTGCAGATGCTTTGATACAGTACAGATTACTAACTACAGGAACATCAGGAAAGTGGGACATGTCCATTGCAAGCAGAAAAAGTTTGACAAAACTATTGAGAATGTAAAATCTGACTGTTGAATTTTATTTTGAACACTTAGTAAAAGACATATACATAAGAACAGGCTGGTTTTAAAAAGTTTTTATATATGGGGGTATCTACATTACATGAGATAGAGTGATACATGAGTTTAAGTTTATTCTGGAAGATGCATCCTATAACTTAGCCTTGTGTAAGGGTCAGATTTTAACCAAAAGTCGATTCAAACAGGAATGCAAAGACTTGGTGTTTACATGCCACTTTGATGTGTAAAGGCTGCTTTGAACACTCACGGAAATGGATATGGAAATATAATGTAATGTTAAGAATGGTTTAAGACTGTGGGAGATTTCACACTGCACCTGATACGGGACTATTAGACATTAATGTAAATATGCATGTCTAGAACTTCCAATTTTTCCATGTAAAGTAGCTGTTGTTGTACTAAGTGATTTAACTTAATTGTTTGCTTGTCCTCTATCAGGGATTATATATGTTATCCACTAACACTGAAAACAATGGACATTTGCATTTCAGTTCCAGTTTTTCTGATAGTGTGTGAAACAACCTATAGGGAAGATTAGCTTACCAGATAAACATTTTGCAGTATATTGATGTAAAATCTAGTATATTTCCTAGTACATTATACACAGGGACCAGGTGGCAGAGTGGTAACACTCTCGCCTCCCACCTCTGAGTCCGGGGTTCGGTTCCCAGCATGGCCTCAAGTAGGAAAGCTGGTAGTTGCTTGCTGTTGGTCGGCAGTTTACAGTACAGAACCCTGACAAACTGTATGTACTGGTTTCCTCTGCCCTTCCAACTACCCGTTGTAATATGACCTGTACAGTGTTGAAAGCAACATAAAACCCCAAATAAATAAAGTACATTATACATTGTATAGTTCAGTTACAAAGAAGCCTGAGCTTCAAACAAGGCTAATTTCTTTGAGCACATGGGTACTCCAACTTCATTTTTTTTTTCTACACTTATAATAAAAATTATAATAATAATATATTTGTTTAACATGAAAAAGATAATAATATATATGTTTTTTATATTTATCTTTACATATAAATCTGTCAAGTTTGTGACTATGTTACTATTTTCAATAAATAATTGAGTCTAGAAATTTGTAGGTATTTCTTCAACGTCATTAAAATAGTAAAGAAATTGAAATTGTCAGGCACCTTACATGAATGAAAAGCTTACATGGATACCTAGTAATTATCTTGTTCTAACTAAAGGTGTGACATGCATATGGTATATATGTTACATAGAATATTAGAGGATGTTTCCACAGCAATAATGCCTGATCGCTGATAACTATTTCTATTTACCAATTGGAGTTTCTACCAAGCTATACTTGTCAGAAAGTTCAATTGGAGTTTCTATTGGTAGAATTTCACATCTACCTGATTGGAGTTTCTACCATGACATATGTATTATTATGAAGGTATGTCAATTATTTTAGTAGCTGGGACATTGACCTTTGTTAGATTCCCCTCCATAGAGAGAAAACTAGGATAAGGAAACAGTTGCAATAGACTTAGCGAAAGGGTATAAAATTGGTACAGTGGAAACTAGACCATAATAACTAGTTTCATGTACACTACCCAGAATAGATCTAATATGTTGTAAGTGGTGTTATTTTAAACTAAAAAGAAAATAGAATGCCTATAAATTTGATACCTGTAAGTCACCTTAGACCTGACTTTGAAAGCCAAAACTATTCAACTCATATGTGACTTTTCTCAAAATCTACAAAATTAATAAGTTCAAAAATTGAGATAATTTTGAAGTTGAATTGTGACTGCAGGGTAAAATTAATGAATAATAAATGCAACAATTAAATGAGTTGATTTGAAAATTTATAGATAAAAAGATACTTTAAATTTGTTTCCATTAAATGGAAATTTTTTTGCTGCAAAACAACAATCCCATTTCAGCTCTTTAAGATATTAGAATTATCTGTAATTCCCCATTCACACTACAGGTGGGTATGTCCCATGGAACTGCCTCCAAAGATGCCACATACCTCCCGAAATTTGGTGTATCATTCACACTATCGGCGGTGTAACCTGCGGTTACAGGCATGCGGTTACAGGCATTTGGTGAAACACCCCTGTCCTTCGACTGCCGTCCGAGGTATATATTGGACCTTGGGACACAGTGGCGAAATGTCCATTTACCTTCACTGACTTTATGTCGCTGTGTTACAGTGAAAGACAACCGAGTCACAACCTTATATACACCGTGGACTACACCTTCAGTTACCGTAGCAAGAAATTCATCTGTGCATGCTCATATTCGTCTGAGCATGCCACTGTACGAAATTCAGAGGCGGAAGTTTTAAACATTTTGAAACTTCAGTATGATGCGCCAAGTAATGGACATTTTGCCAATGTGTCACAAAGTTGCATACAAATCTTGGACAGTAGTCGAAGGACAGAGGTGTTTCACCAAATGCCTATAAATAAATAAGTAAATCCTCATCAATTAATAAATATGATACATTGTTTGTCCCTTCAAAAAGGTACATTTTACACCTAAATCCATGCTTGCTTTATTATTATATTTACACAAAGTTTCCATTTTATAGAAAACTTTATAAAATGGTACAATTGTAATATCACTCCTAGTATCTATGGTAAAAATGTAAATGTATTAATTACATGCACTGCTCTGTATAGAAACCAAAATTATTAAAGGGTTCAGGTTCAGGAGTTTGATGACTGGAGATTGTGTCATATCAATAAGAGAACAAGCTTTATATCAATACACCTCACCACACACCATAAACAACTAAGACACCTGTAGTTATATAGTCTATTAAAGAATAAAACAAAATTTAAAATCACACCTTCCTTTTTGGAATGTTACAATAAATCACGACATTTTATGGCAAATACTCTTAATTGTTGGGTGTTGAAAGTAGATGGAATCTGACTAAGTGCTGGTTTGCAACACAGCATCATTTATCTGCCAGTGTCATGTGATTAAAATCAATAAATCAGTTTAACATGTAATAGTACATCATCATAGTGTGTTGTGAAATTTATGTTATACCACATTCACAGTGTTCTGATAAGTCACCCCAATGTACACATATTTGAAAACAGGTCTTTTAATCTGAGATGATGTCTCATTGTTTTCAAAAGCATATGCGAGGTCCTCAGTGGTCAAATGGTTAGCAAGTTTTGCATCTAGTTACAGGCTATCACCTCTGTGGGGTGTGAACTCCCGCAAGTCACAATGCTGAGGACCTGTCCCAATGTGACCCTGGCTGTTGAATGGAACATAAAATCCAAACTTGAAGTGGTTGTGTAACGGTGCCAAGTTTGTCAGATAAAAAACAAGAGCACTCGGAGAGCGCAGACCTCCGCCACGGGAGCTCAATTCCTGGGCTTTCAAAATCTACCATTAGCACTGATATCGCGTTTTTCCCCCTCTATTTTATATTTTTGCTGATAGTGATCCGGATCACTCCCAATTTATTTTTCATGGATCCAGACAGTGCTCCGGATCACTCCCAAAATCTAATCACTTCTTTCTTTTACCTTTTCGGCCATATCCTGAATATTTTATCAAAATCCGTCCGTAAGTTTTTGAGTTATCTTGTTCACAAACAAAGAAACAAACAGACGGACAGACAGATGGACAGACAAACCCACGCGAAAACATAACCTCCTTGGCGGAGGTAAAAAGAGTTTTGTAATGGCCTTGGCGGAGGTAAAAAGAGTTTTGTAATGGCCTAGCTATCAGTGGCCTAGCTATCAGTAAGTTTGGCAGTATTTTCAACTCTTCTACCCCAGCAAAACATTATTGAACAAATATCAGAGACAACTGACTGTAGAAGTCTGAACAAGGCATTAACTTATTCAAAAACAAAATACCATCATTGTCCATTAAAAAATTAACACTCCTGTAGATTAACACCACTCACTAACTTTTAGCTTTGGCCAAGTGCAAAAGATGGAGACTAGTCATTCTAAATGTTGTTTTTTAATTCACTTGCCGTTTTCCTATCATGTTATGTGTTCAAAACCTAGGCCTAATCTGGGAAGATAAGTAGTTGCTTATCAGAGCCTCATGACTTTCAGTGCAGAAATGGTGCTGGAAATGGTATACACTTCTTTGCTCTGTCCTCTTAACTACCCGTCATGATATGACCAAAACAGTGTGTTGTATTAGTGATATTAAGCCTAAATCAGTTAATTGGATTAGTAATAAAATACAATGGCATTTCACTTTTAATTCTAATTCTAATAGTACTTTTATAGCGCTTAATCTCCATCTATCGACAGACTCTAAGGCATATAATGCCAGAAATCGTTAAATCAGAGACATTGCAACGGTCGGCACCACGGAGAAAGACCAAATCAAGATCCAAAAAACTGGGGTGGGTTAGCTTTTGTAAAGAGATCGGTTTTTTTCCTGAATAATGAAAGAGATTTCCCTGAGCGTACATATCAGGCTGACCATTCATAATCCTTGGGGCATCGTATGTAAAGCTGAGGCATCTAAATGACTTTTTAGACTTGCATATATTGATGCAAAGTTTGGGACCTCAGGCAGCATGCCATCAGATAGACTTCTACGAGTTCTATTCACACTATGTCTGGATTTAAGGAAAGGCTCATTGACAGTAGTCATCAGTTTTTAATTTAATTGTATACCAATTAGTATGCACTGCTATCCTCCATCCTATCAACTATCCATTGAGATATGACCCTATATGATATGTTGAAAGGAAAAAAATTAACCCTAAGCCAATCAGCCAAATAAATTTGTTGGAAAAAAAGAGTACTTTTTGATAACTACAGTGGCCAGTCTTTAGTTTTTAATTTTGTAATTTAGTCATTAAATGTCTTAATTAACTAAGATAACTTTGCAGTTAATAAACTCCTAAAATGGAGACACTCTATTGGGGACTGTATAACTACCAGGTGGTTTTATTGGGGCAACTACGGTAGGTGTGACAGAATGCTTCTCTTTATGGCCTGTGTTTTGAGGACCCATTACATGAACCATATTAATATATATTGATGCTTTAAAATGTTGAAATGAAAACTTGTATTCAGAGACTGATATTTATCATGTAAAAAAGAGAGTGTTTACAACCGGGTTCAAATAGTTTACGAGTACTTATTTAGAAACTTCATGAATGTGGATATTTACGTGTGAATTTTAAGAACTAGAAATATATGGATATTTATATTTTAATGTGAATAGTTCTATATTAAATATTGGATTTCTTACTGACAGTAACAGTGAGTTAGATTATGTATACTTTGTTAATTAATTTTTGTTGATTACGCAATTGATTACTGCCTTGCTACCAATTATCGCTGGGTAGCATTTAGTGCCACCTATAAATAAAATATTTGTGTCTTAGTAAGAGTAATATATCTTAAGTCTTTTTATTGTACACTTATTTTGTTCTGTTCAGCTTAGAAACAATTATGCGTTATTTACTAGATTTGGAAGGTACTGTTTGCTAAGTTATGTCTAATTGAATTCTGCCTGGTGGTAATTGATAGCCAGCGATAATAGTTAGCAAGGCAGTACATGTATATTGGTTGATATAAAATTCGAAATTC
Source organism: Sabellastarte sp. h YS-2021 (assembly GCA_964017235.1). Lineage (NCBI taxonomy): Eukaryota > Metazoa > Annelida > Polychaeta > Sabellida > Sabellidae > Sabellastarte > Sabellastarte sp. h YS-2021. The sequence goes on along the minus strand of OZ024932.1, from coordinate 11,248,821 downwards.
AAGTACCCATTAGACAACGTATTATCTTCAAAAGCCTAGTTTTGGTTTATAAGTACCTCACCACTGGCCAGCCTAAGTATTTTGCACCATATCTCCCCTTGTACAAATCTGCCATGAATACAAGACGTTCCAATCCTAAAAATTTGTTCCTTCAGGTTCCTAGCTCTTACTGTGCTTCCATCCATAAATCTAAGGTCCATTTTAACAATAGTTTTTCATATGATGCCCCTAAGTTATGGAGTGATCTTCCATATGATATACGCAGTGCTCCAAATCTCTCCAGTTTCAAAAGTCGACTCAAAACCTACCTATTTCAGAAATCATTCCCACCATAGCTTCTTACTACCGAACACCGGACCACCTCTCTGGGAACGACTCGGAATATGTCTAATGTCTTATGACTTATGCCTTACGAATTGGATGGTGTGCCTTAGAATCAGTTGATACGGAGATTAAGCACTTGGACAACTGATTGATTGATTGATTGAAGTGCAGCAATGTTTGTTTTACCTCATATACCAAATCAGGAAATACTTGGTCCAACATGTTTTTCTGAACCATTGATGTTTCGTCATATACATTTTATGAAAATATTTTAACTTCTTCATGATAAACTTATTATGTAGAATTATACATAGCTGTTATAAGCAGATATTCCATTTGTATAAATATGAATACAGCGCTTCTGAACAATGTTTATGAAGCTTTTATCTGTTTTCCCCATGTTACATTTCAGTGACACATTTATGCAATGTCATTTTCATAATATTAACACCAAAAACCAGCTGTAGAAACTGGCTTTGCCACATAAAATTTCCCTGCAATATTGCTTTAATTAATGTTGCATTTTTGTGACCAGATTTCAATGAAACGCTATTCCCAAGCTCTCTGACATTGCTGTACCTTGAGTCTTTAAAGGCAGGCCATAAACTTCATTCATAAATGATAATAATAATATTAAATAATGATGATATAGTTCTACTATAGTGTGAAATCTACAAAGGTGATCATGAGGTCACATGGTGGCGGAGTGGTAACACTCTCGCCTCCCACCTCTGAGATGGGAGTTCGCTTCCCGGCCCGACCTCAAGTGGGTAGTTGCTTGCCGTTGGTCAGCAGTTTACAGTACAGAACCTTGACCAACTGTATGTACTGGTTTCCTCTGCCTATAAAACTACCTGTCGTGATATGATCTATACAAGATTTTGAAAGCGACATTAAAACATAAAAAAATAAATAAACAAACGTGATCTGACACTATGGATACACAATTTACTCATAGATTCTAGGTTTCTTTAAGAGATTTATTTTTAATTCTTGTTTGAAAGTGTCCACTCATGGAGGATGGAGCACACTGGAACTTTGAAGGTAGATTATTACAGAGTTTAGTGGGAGCCTGGTCTGAAGCAGAGACTAGTTTATTTTTAGAATGAACAACTTGACTAACTTCATTCACTGAGCAGTTCTATCCTATCAATTCTAATTCAAATAGTAGTTTAATAGCGCTTAATCTCTGTCTACTGACAGATATCATTATCATTAAAACAGAAACATTGCAGGGATTGGTACCACGGGGAAAGAGACACCATAAAGGTTTGATGCTGAATATAATCAAAAGCTTTTGATCTGACACATGTGTTTGAATGAAAGAATGAAAAGTGATATTGAAGTCACTGCACATAATAATACAATAAAATATTACTTTTGTACAAGGTAACATCTTAAAAGTTTGAAACTGTTGTACACTGAACCCTGAACAGTAAGTGGGAATATTTAAAGAAAAGAGAAAAAATTATATCATATCTTAATGTACTGAGTATCTTACTTGTTCTCTATGCTAGAATTCTTTCTCAAGTATAATTCATAATCCTCAATAAGAAGACTTTGTGTTGGTGACTACCTCTGTGGGTATTGAATCCCCCTCAACTGTCATTTTTATCGCCCATTGTAAAGTTCTCAAGAGTGTCATTTTTAAGCTTTCTTAATCTCTGACAAAGTGATGCGAAGCTCTGTAAACTTAAAAGATCCACTTGACGTCCCTGTATGGCCCTTGTTCAAATCAATTTTCTATGTTGCAGTAATAAATAAAATTTGCACTCGGTTGTCTAAATGTGTTTTGAATTGATGCATTCATGAATTATTGTGCTTGCATTAATAAGGATTGTCAGCATGAAGATATGATTACATCTGGAATATATTTATACAAGAATATGTATGATACAATTTTGAGACAACTGATGAATAGCTTGCCAAATAAGACTTGCTGTCACAAAAAAAAAATTCCTTAGGAGAGAAGTGGAAGTGGTGGCAGAGGTGGGGTTGGGGGGGTGGGGGGTGGGAGGGGGGGGGGGGGGGAGAACCAGATAATATTTTTGCATTAAATTTAATCCTAATGCAATAAGTACATTTCTTTCTTAGCTCTTGACTATAAATCTACCCATTGCCTACTCAAATGATTACATCAGGTGTGTGTTTTTTTATATTGGTCACATGTCTTTGCACACTTTGAATCTTTGTATCTTGTGGGCTTTTGAAGAAAAATATATTCAGAAGTGTTCTACTGAAAGACATGACACACTATAGTTGCAGTTGATCCTTTTAAAAGTTTTGTGATTGAAGTTCTGTCATATCAGACTGTCCAAAGTTGTCACTGAGAAGCATTTTTCTTTATAATGGTTTGGACTAATTGAAAATATTCATAAGGTAAGAACATAGTAAGTATGTTGATCTGAACTTGTATTTTTGAAAGTAGTGACTCTTATTACCCAATGTTACTTTTTAAATGCAACCTTTTAAAAATACAACTGTAGTAAGCAGTAAAAGTGATACAGTGTTCACACAACCATCAAAAACCTTCTTTTTCATGCAATTTTTGTAGCTGTTAATGCTTAGTGCCATAACTTGGAGTATATTATTTTCGTGACTGTCTGTTTATCTGTTTGTTAGTAGGATTACGTTAATACTACTTCTTAGACCTTCCTCAAAAAATCAGAAGATGGGTCTTTGTCTAACTTAGATCCCATTAAATTTTGTAGAGTGATCTGGATCACTGCCTGGATACAAAAAAACAAATCGGATTTTCCCATTTGCTTATTATGTGACTTGGCAGAGGTATGCACTCTCGGAGTGCTCTTGTTGACAGTATCGTTATCAGCAACGACGGTGCATTTCTGTGTACTATAGAGTAAGAAATCTAAAATTCGCCACATATCTGAAATTTGCCACATGTCAAAATACTAATAAAATAAATGAATTGTGGTGAGATTTGTTGACTGTATAGTAAATTAAGGTTTTTTGAACTGAAAAATACCAATTTTTAGACAAAAACATCATTTTCGTCATAAAGTTAACTAAGGTTTTAGAGGTGGCGAATTTTAGATTCCTGGTGAATTTTAGATTTCTTACTCTATAAGGTAGCCAAAGTGAAAGTAGGCATAAATAAATTGATTATGGGAATGTCCATATACAACTACCGAGTCTTATACAAAGTGGGAAGTGTTGATTTCAAGTAAAACAAGAGCACTCAATTCCTGGGCTATCATCAAAATCCACCCTAAAATAATCTGGCTATAACTTCCTTTAAAAAAAAAGCCTAGTTCCAGATGATCCAGACATTGATCCAGATCACTCCAAAAATCTAATCACTTGTCCCTTGTCCCATTTAGAACATTTCCTGAAAATTTCATCAAAATCCATCCATAACTTTTTGAGTTATCTGTCGTTAAAAATTACATTTCATGGATCCAGAAGATCCAGATAGTGATCCGGATCACTCCCAAAATTTAATCATTTCTTCCGTTTACCTTTTCAGACATATCCTGAAAATTTCATCAAAATCCGTCCATAAGTTTTTGAGTTATCTTGTTCACAAACGAACAAACTCACAAACAAACCAAAGCGAAAACATAACCTCCTTGGCGGAGGTAATTATAATTTTTCCCTTTAAAAAGCACTGTAAAAGGCTAAGTAATTAAGTGTCCCTGAAAGGGCGCTTATTTGTTTTCGCCTCAGTTTCCTCGCTTCCGCCGCCACCGCCGCCACCGCATTATGGTCTCCCTTAAATATCTCCCTTATTATTAGAAGGTTTCAAACCATATTTGGCACTTATATACCTTAGGCGTGGGAAAATTTTTCTGCATGCTTAAATTTCACCTTTGACCTTTATGAAGGTCACATGATCAAAAACAATTTTTTTAAGTACACCCCCCCCCCCTCCCCCGTCATCACAGTTCAGGAAAAACTACTTGCTACACAGCCTTATAATTTTACACACCTGTTCATACTATCAAAAACGCGAGCTGATTAGATTTTGGGAGCAATCCCTTGAAAAATGTCTCATTTATGGGTGATTTCCTCACACCTTCCAATCTGAGAGCCTTAAATTTAGGTCAACCCCCCTATTATCTTCTTAAGTATTGCATTTAGAGCCATAAAATGTATTGGGAGGTAATAGGAAACCATATGTGGAGAGTCTAAATAGCCGGTCAGTTTTACCCCACGGCCCCCCTTATGGGTCAAACTGGGGTCATAAAATAGCTGATTTTGAGTTTTTGCCTTATATCTCCTTTATTGTTGCTTTTATAGCTTCAGAATGTATTAAGAGGTATTGGGAAAGCGTATGTGGAGAGTCTAAATAGCCAGTCAGTTTTACCCCCCAACCCCCCCTTATGGGTCAAACTGGGGTCATAAAATAGCTGATTTTGAGTTTTTGCCTTATATCTCCTTTATTGTTGCTTTTATAGCTTCAGAATGTATTAAGAGGTATTGGGAAAGCATATGTGGAGAATCTAAATAGCTGGTCACTTTTATCCCCCCCCCCCCCCCCCCCCCCCCCTCCCCCATGGGTCAAACTGGGGTCATAAAATAGCTGATTTCGAGTTTTTGTCTTATATTTCCTTTAATGTTGCTTTATAGATTGAGAATGTATTAAGAAGTATTGGGAAAGCATATGTGGAGAGTCTAAGTAGCCGGTCAGTTTTACCACCCGACCCCCCCCCCCCCCCTATGGGTCAAACTGGGGTAAAAAATAGCTGTTTTGGAGTTTTTACCTGATATCTCCTTCATTGTTGCTATTATGGCTTCGGAATGTATTAAGAGGTATTGGGAAACCATATGTGGACAGTCTAAATAGCCGGTTAGTTTTACCTCCTGACCCCCATGTATGGGTCAAACTGGGGTCATGAAATAGCTTTGGCCTTTATTGTTGCTTTTATGCTTTCACAATGTATTAAAACCTATTGCAAAACCCTGTGGACAATCTAAATAGCAATACATACTTGCACACATGATTATATATGAAGTTATCAATACTCGTTACTGAAATGCTTTGTAGCATTTACACAAAATTTCCTAAAGTTACATCCAATGTTGTACATCCAATGTACAACACTTTCTCCAGCTTGTCTTTGTCTACAACGCTTGTTTATGTTAATTAAAGAAGACCTTTGTTGGATTTTCCCTGTCATGATATCACTAAGGGGGTTGGTTTATGTAAGAGTACGGTACAGCTTTGTGCATTCTTAGCTTTACAGCATGCTTATTAAAACCACAAGGCATTTTAAACTCTCAGGGACGCTTTGCTTTTGTTAGCAAAAGCATTCATCTAGTTTGACTTTTTGTTGTTGCTAATACCTCATTCAGACTACAGGCAGTACTTCCAGCGGTTAGAGGAGGCGCCTCCAAAGACGCCACATACTTTCCCAGATTTTATATATCATTCACATTACAGGCAGTATAACCAGTGGTTATGGGTGTTGGGCAAAACACTCCTGTCTTTCAGCTACCATCCAGGTTCCCTGTGTGACCTTGTGACCCAGTGGTGACACCTTCATTTACCTCCATTTACCTCCATTTACCTCCACTCCCCTTATGTTGCCGTGTTACACCCAAAAAGGACCAAGTCACAACCTCACTGTGGACTACACCTTCGGCTACCATAGCAAGAAATTTATCGGTGTATGCCCACGGTATGAAATTTAGTAGTGGAAATTTTAAACATTTTGAAACTTCCGTACGATGTGCAAGGTAATGGACGTTTTGTCACTGTGTCACAAGGTCACATACGGACTTGGGACGGTAGTTGATGGACAGGGGCATTTCACCCTGTGCCTATAACCATGGGTGATACCGCCTGTAGTGTAAATGGGGTATAAGGTTTTTGTGTTCCAGTTTGCTAAGTTATAATGGGTCGCTAACCATGCCAAAGCTTCAAGTTCCTTTGTAATTAAGGAAAACTCCCAGTTCAGATAATAAAGTTGTATTGTATTGTATTGTGTATTTATACTCAGTGCAATATCTCCATATACTACAGGACTCAAAGCGCTGTTTAACCCATCCAACTGTACAAGTACAGCCCCAACTCACAAGTAACTGACATTCCCCTAACTGGAAGATAGAGGCTCAAAGATGACCATTTATCAACGTCCTTGAGGTTCTTTAGCCTGCCGCTGGGGACAGGACCCAATGACAGAGGACCGCCATTTTAAGTGATCATCCGAGCCACTATGTATCAGCCTGTACCTGGGTTTGAACCCACGTCCTCTGAGTTCCTAGACAAGTGTGCTACCCGCTAGGCCACAGTGGCAGAAAAAGTTTCAGTTTTTACAGTATCATGTACTCTTACATATGCTGGCTTTTACACCCGCATACTGCTTACTGGTAAGACGGTCTCATGAGCTGACATTTTCTAACATATATGAGTCATTTATAAATATCAATCTCTGTGTACATGTTTGAAAAAGATATGGTACAAATTTGAGTCTTACGCAATACTAGCAGGAAGCTAGCCTTGCTGAAGGCTCATGTTTCTTTGGAGTTAGGGAAAAGTTTCAGTTCAGATAATGGAGTTTCAATTTCTATAATGTACTCATACATGTATTGACTTTTACATTAGCATACAGCTAAGAGAAAGAGAAAGTTCTATCTGTTAACATGTATGAGTGCTTTATGAGTACCAAATATCTGTGTGGATGTTTGAAAAGATATCATGCAAATTTGAGCCTAAAGCAAGGCTAGCGGAGAGCAGTAATATATCTAGTATCACATACATGTTGGATTCACTTTATAATAATGTTAGGTAGACTAATACATTTTCAAACCCTCTCAAGGCTGGTTTGAAACATAAACATTTAAGGGAAGCAGATAAAACCTTGATTACACCAATAGAAAGTTTGTAGATACTGCAGATTAGGCAATTACACCTCAGAAACCTTATGCACTAACATTGATTAAGATCAGATCAAATTTATGAAAAAAGTTTCAACTGAGTCAATGGATCAAGTAGCGATATTCACAAAGCAGTTATCACTTGAGCTGGAAAGATCATATATTTCATGTGGGTTTTTGGTCTGTCACACAAAGTCTTGTCAAGAAGTCACAATAATTTGTTAGACATAACCAAAGTACCTGTATGTATGATCATCTTTCCCAGAATTTTATTTATCGACTCAGATTTTGGGACTGGTTTATATCATACTGTCAGCCATTTTCAAACACTCGCCCAGGACAAAAGCCAAGGATATTTTGATTTTCATCTTATTGTTAAAAAAATGTAACTTGTGTCTGTAATTAAAACAATGAAGATTAACTTTGTACTTCCTCTTTTGTCCATCATCAAAGAGGTGCATATCTGTAAAATGTTGGTGCATTTCAGCCAGATATAACTGCAATAATACATTAAACATAACCTTATGTGTCTTCTAAAACTATATGGATAGATTCCATTTTTGAGTGAATTTTACAGCTTATAGACTCCATATATCAAATGACTTTGCAAAATTCTCAACATAATATCCGTGTATTGCCTTATTTTACTTGTGGGATATGTTACATCAATTTTCTGCTCAGAATATAAATGTTTGCAGGTTATTTCTCTCTCAAAAAGATGGTATACAATACCACAGCAGATAGTTAAGCACAGCTAACACATATAAGTATGATAAATGTCATTATCAATATAATTTTAATCCCAAGATGAAAACTTTCCCCTTTAATTCAAAGTTTATCAATTGGAACCTCATTAAGGCTAGTACTGAATGTGTCAAGAGAGAGTCCTGTCAAGGCTAGTGCTGTAGGTAACGCTATGCAGGGATGCTGATAGCAGGATCCATGTCTGTTTACTTTGCCTCTTCAGGTGTATGTACTTCCTTAGTAGGTGTTCCCACACTATCGACGCCTGATGGCCAAAGGCTTACGTTACTCTTTCCTTTTATCGGATATGAAAAACTAATCTTGTATCTTCAAGTTTACAGTAAGAAAAGCCTTAATTTTTCATCAGGATAATGTGGTTTTCATGTATTTTTTAATACATTACTTTGTTATTTCAGAGCCGATTTCAATAGATTTTAACATACATCCTCAGTATGACACTACAAAGATTTTTATCAGTGTATATATGTGCTAAAATATGGACATATTTTTTTCATAATGTATTTGTTTTAAATTCGTTATTTTTATATTTCTTTACCAATTATGAGGATATTCTGAGTTTAGAAAAGTACAAAGATTCTGATAGTAAATACACCTGTATACACTAAAATATGCATACACTATTTGTTATAAATTGGTCTATTATTTACATGCTAACTGCTCATATTAAGTGAACTCTATTTGTGTTGTTTTAGGCCACCTGTGTTGGCAAAAGTTCAATATAAAGAAACAATTCCAATGAAACAAGGATTAAAAAAGGATTAAAAGGATGAAAATCACTGTCACCAGTAACATTAGCTTAGTTAGTTAAGTTAGTTAAACATTAAGGTACAAGAATAACTAATAAGGTGTTATTCTGCACCAAAAAATATCAATAAATACCTCAACTAAACAATATGTACAACATGACGAAATATACAACAAAAAAAAACAAAACAAAAAAACTAAAAAAAAAACTCATGACTAGATATACAGATTAAATAAAAAAAACATTAAGCAATATTTAAATAAAATCTATACATAAAAGGAATAACAAAATAAGATCCTAAAAATTGACTAGAATATACAACAAACTGTACAGAAACAATAAAATAGATACAAACTGTAAATTCTCAAAAGGAGCAAAATAAACAAAACATAAAATCCAGTCAAGCTTAGTACTGTGACATTTATATTTATGCCTCCATTTAGTTGCCTCTTACAACACGCAGGAGGACACGTTGGGCCTATTCTACCGGTGCCATGCTCTGTAACGCTCATGCTTTTGAAAGCGCCCATCCACAATCTTACGTTATCGCCCATAAATTGCTAATATGTCGTTTCGATGTGAACTTTCTTCATAAAAACCCAATAATCGGTTTACCACTTTCAACAATATTTTACTTATTTTAGTAATTATGTCACTTTTTATTGTGCCAAGATTTGTTTACCAACCCAATATTTTACTTCCAGTCGGTATGTGCTAAAACACGGTTTCCCCAAATTTGGGTTATTTTTTTTCAAAACGCCCGGCTGGTTTTCGTTGCTTTAAACGCCCATCCCCAACTTTTGCAAATATTTGGTCACATTGCCCATGGGTGTTACAGAGCGCGGCACTGGTATTCCCTGGATCCACATGGGGGAACAAGTGTTACAAGTTGGTGACATGGAGACGCAAGCTTAAACAGCCCGGGATTAAAAACAACACACACACATCAACTGTATACACATACATACACACACATGGGAAAAATCCACAATATTTTATAACAAAGAACCACATGGCACACTGGATGTGTTTCCTGGAGAAAAGAGAATATTTCAAATACCAGAAAAGTGGATTTCCAGTTTTGAATGTGATTTTTGAGGATTTGAAAAAGGGATTATATGCTTGAGGTATTGTGAACTAGTCTTATAATGCTGTTATTATTTTGTTATTTATTGGTACAAAACTCCCAGTCTTATACCAGAAAATGTATGTATAAGAGACATTAAACTAAAAGTTTTTGTAAAAGTTTGTCAGTTGCAACGAAAACTTTTGAATATGGCAGGGAATGTATGTAATAATAGGACACAATAAAATGACTGATTTTGATTATATATTTGATTTATCTGTACCTTTAATTATATGTAGTTTAATCATTGATTGTTAATTCTTAATTCTGTTATATTGTATATACGAGTCAAAGAGCTTATTGTTTCAAGTAATTTCCAAGGTGAGAATAAGTACCTGGAAGTACTTTTTGTACTTGAGTAATTTTTCATGGTCACTCAACACTATATAAAGACTATACTCTTTTTCAGTACCAAAAAATACTCCTGCTATTTTCTATAAGAATATCTGTTAATATTAACAAGAAATGATTGAATACTTTTTTCTGCATTCTGTACTCCAAAAGAATCATTACTACATTTTATTACAAGTAATATGCCTAACATATAAATAACATTTTTCCGATAACTGATAATAACTGTCAGAATGATTAATTGAGATGTTTGTTTATTCCATGAAATAATTAAATAGTAATTCCTGGATTATATTAAATATTTGTCAGTAAAATCTATTTATATTTTGTGCTTGTGTCAATGCATATTTTAATCCACAAAGAAATCCCTGCAATTACCCATAAAATAAGCACAAATAAAGAGTTTGTGTTTAAGCTGTGCTACATTAGGGCGTTCATTAGCAGGCTATTCTGGTTTCTTTCTTAATGTCTCAAAAGTTGTAAAAACATCATTAACAACATGCTATATTAATTAGTTACTAACTATATATTATATGCAAACATACTAGTAGACTTGTCATTCTAATGTCTCTTGACAAATAGTAATCCAGCCTTTTATGTATGGAAAGCCATTTAGGACCAATTTGAGAGCAAAAATCATTTGGTTTATATTAAACAAATGTAATTTGCCAGAGCTGTTACCTCCACCAAGTGGTTATGTTCTCTGGTACATTTGTTTGTCTGTTTGTTTGGCCTGTACTCCCCTATACTATAAAAGTAATAAACTTATCTTTACGAAATTTTTATGTGGGTAGAGCCTGATCCAGGGAAGCCAATTATTTTATTTTCAGAAAGATCTGGATCGTATTATGGATACAAAAAGGTCCCACTCTCAATGTTTTTTCCATTGATCTTGGCATTTTGATTGACATTACTCCAGAAGTAAAGAACTGATTTCCGTGAACTTTTTATGCGAGTCGGTCTGGCACAAGGAAGGGATTACATTTTGGAAAAGATCTGGGTCATACTCTGGATACAAAAAATGCCAAATTTTCAGAAATGACTACAGCCCCCCTCCCCTCCCAACCCTCTTGATCTGGTGGAGGTCTGCTGCACTCTACGAGTGCTTATACTATATCTGTATTTATAAAAGGGCTTTTATTTTTCCACAAGGCATCTATTCACAAATCTGTACATTTTCTTTCTCAATGCTAAGGTTTGTCTAACCTTGCTTAAGGCTCAAATTTGCATGATATCTTTTTCAAACATATACACAGATATATCTGGTATTCATAAAGCACTCATACATGTTAGGAGATATAAGCTTATCAGACAAAGACATCTTTGTCTTGGCTTTATCCTAATGTTGTTAGCTTTATCCTAATGTAAAACCAGTATATGTATGAGTACATTATATCAAGTGAGGCTTCATTTTCTGAACTCAAAATTATCCATAACTGCAAAGAAACTCGAGCCATCAGCAAGGCTAAGGTTTGTCTTACACTTTGATTTTCTTTCTCTCAGTCATCATTCTCTAAAGTGCTTAGACTGAGTATTCAGGGGTGTGGCTAATGTATAAACCAGTACACCCAGGTGTACCATTTTGTTAGTAGAATGAGATGAGTAAATGAATGAGATATACAGTGCTACAACCCCTGAGAAATATGCAAATAACCACAATTTCTGTAAAATCGGCATATCAAATAAAAAATCCTAGCTATTCCCCTGTATTGGCTTCAGTGTTGGCTTAAATATAAGACGGCTATGAGAGTAACTTAACTTTCTTGCTCTACCGCAGTGGTTATGTGGAAAAAAGGTTGTGATTGATTGTTACGATCTCAGCTGATTATTTCTGACATCAGTAAGATCGCGTGTAGTTGTAAATCATTATGGTAACTTGAGCAAAAACACTGAAAAAGACAAAAAAAACACAAATTCTCAGATTTGGGACAAAACGCAGCTGAGTTTAAGATTTTAAGCCTATTCTTTAATCTAGTCTCAGACATAAATAGGCTTCCGTAGATCAAGGATTATACCATAAAATATAAATGTGATTGTTTTCTAACATAGCTAATGTGAGAACTGTTTTTCCTCTTGAATCTTTCTTTCTTTATCAGCAAAGAAGGTACATATTATATTAAGAAATAATGAACTCCAAAATGTGTCAACAGTTACATGCTATTGTACCCTCTTTTGTACTGTTTGCAATAATTCTTTCTAAAATAACGTTCCAACAAAGACGGACATATTTACTTGTATTTACTAAACCATAATGTCAATATGAGCAACAGGAGTTAAAAATAATCCTGACGAAGTGAAAGTGTATTGGAATGTTTCATAACCTGGAAATTTGACACTGTTTGAAAAGCTGTGTCGCTCTTGGTTTTATGGGTAAAATATACATAATATATTATTATGCAATCTTTGGAATGGAAATATATCTTCAAATAAATAATAATAAGGATTAATATATAATATATTTATAAATTTATTGTAACTTACAGACTAATGAATAACCTCTGTTATTATGCAGGGAAACATTGAAATTTGTGCATAAAATATAATTTATATCCAATAAAATATTTTATAACTTTGGGAAAGGCCTACTGTCTTAAGTAAAACTGAATGTTCAGATTGAATAAATTTGGATAAGCGACATACACATACCATGATAGTTCATTTACTCCTAGTTATGGTAAGTAATTTTCACAAGTTGTAAATTGTTTCTACTTTCACAACACATAGTCTTGGTATAACCTGGCTATGTCATTGGATTAACATTAATTACTTTGGTTTATGTTCAGTTGCACCTTGATGGAGTCAGTCATTGATGAGATTAAGTGCTATAAAAGTTCACATTAGATTAGATTATATCACAAAGAGTATTTGAAGGAATTTAGGAAAGTAGTGCATACTAATTGGTAAACATTCTGCACCAAAAACCATGGGCCAGTGGTGAGCAGTTTTTCCAAACAGTCGGACCTGGAATTGAACCCAGGAACCCAAGAGGTTTGAGGTGTGTGTGTTTTCCCTGCTAGAATAGTTTTAAATATCAATGAAGGTTAGCCTTGCTAAGGCTCAGCATTCTTTGTTATCAGGTTAGATTTAGCTTTTGTTTTACGTCGCGTTTGACAGGGTCATATTGCGACACGCAATTTACAGGTGGAGGATCCAGTGCATACTAGTTGGTCAAGATTCTGCCCTGTAAACTACTGGGCATTGGCAAGTAACTACCAACTTTCCAACATGAAGTGCCCGGGCCGAGATTCAAACCGGCGACCTCAGAGGTTGAAGGCCAGCTCTCTAACCACTACACCACCGAGCCCCCCCCCCCCCCCACCTTTCTTTGTTATTAGGGAAAATCTCGTTCAGTTCACTGTATAAAAGCCAGTATGTGTAAAGTAAATTTTTTTCCCCTTTTAGAATGAAATAGAGTGTCCAGGGAGGCTACAAAGCACTTGTATAATGTGCAATTTGAAGTGTTTTATCAATCCTGTCTTCTTATCAGATAATGTTGATACTTCTGTTATTTTTTACACAGTTTTAATGCAATTACAGTGAGTAGGGTCCACCTAGGCACACTTGTCATAAATTCTACATTATAAATATCTCAGAACTATGCTACAGAGAATTAAAAACAAGTAAAAACACCAAGTAGGTTTAGTGACAGAACAGGATCTAAATCCTTCATAGGGTTTTCTTTGCTTCCCAGTTTCCAACTAACCTTGGTAATGTTAAATTCATTTGCCAAATCACATGTGTGCCACTGTGGCCTAGTGAGTAGCACACTTGTCTAGGAACTCAGAGGATGTGGGTTCAAACCCAGGTACAGGCAGATACATAATGGATTGGATGACCACTTAAAATGGCGCTTCTCTGTCATTGGGCCCTATCCCCAGTGGCAGGCTAAAGAACCTCAAGGATGTTGATAAATGGTCATCCTTGAGCCTCTATCCTCCAGTTAGGGGAATGTCAGTTACCTGAGAGCTTGGGCTGTACCTGTGCAGTCAGATACGTTTAATAGCGCTTTGAGTCCTGTAGTATATGGAGATATTGCGCTGAGTATAAAGACACACACAAATACACAATACAATGTGGTAAAGAAGTTTTGTTTTGCAAATTTAAGTGTTTGCACAAAAATCCAGTCCAGAAAGTATTTTTATTATATTTATTGGAAGTGAAAACTCTCAAAAACGCCCAAAACATGAAACTGGTCTGATACAGTATGTAAAATGCTTAGATACAGAACCTCTTTGAACTTAAGAAAATAGTGAAAGATGGTCAAAATCGGACCAGAACTGAGAAAGTTCTGTTATTTTTAGCTGGAGGTCTATGCTATATGTTGTTGATACCTGTATTACTACAATACAATAAAGCTTGACCAATTGGCTTGTATGATGATGTTTTAGGTGCGTATAGTCAAGTGTGTCATACCAGTTCCATAAATGTATATATGGAGCCAGACATCTAATCTAATATAATGTGGACTTTTATAGCGCTTAATCTCCATCACTGATGGACTCTAAGGTGCATCTAAACATAAAGCAAGGCAGTTAGTGTTAATCAAGGGACATAGCCAGGTCATACCAAGGAGACACAGATGTGACGGGGGAGGCTATGGTGGGTAGGCTTTTGCAAACAGGTATGTTTTAAGCTTCTTTCTGAAGGAGGCAACTGATGTTGCACTGCGAACATCTTGAGGGAGGTCATTCCAGATCTTCGGAGCATCAAAGGCAAAACTATAGCCAAAATGGTTTTAATAATTTGCCATTTAATCACTTGACTCTCATTATGGGGTTTGTGAGTTCAAATCCAGCTCGTGACAAGATGTGGGGATTACCCGAGGGCCCACACTGGTGTGAATCTTTTGTGTGGAAAGAGAAGGATTACCCGAGGGCCCACACTAGTGTGAATCTTTTGTGTGGAAAGAGAAGTGAAACACAAACCTTGACCTTTAACATTTGTATGGAATATAGCACTTGACCATTCTCTTATGAGATATTTTTCAACCGATAGCTATGTCTTATAGAAACTATAGGGGCCGCTGTGATGTAGTGGTTAGAGTGCTTGCCTTCAACCTCTGAGGTCACCGGTTCGAATCTCGCCCCAGGCGCTTCATGTTGGAAATTGGTAGTTACTTGCCAATGCTCGGTCGTTTACAGTGCAGAATCTTGACCAGCTAGTATACACTGGTTCCTCCACCCATAAACTACCCGTCGCAATATGACCCTGGCTCTTGAACACGACAAAAAACAAAAAATGAATCTAAATAAATCTACAGAAATTGTAGTATCTACAGTCCATTGAACACCTACACACTACTTTAAAATATAAATACAACAATAGAAATTATGTATATTTTAATTTTTTTGACATACATATGTGACCAATAGCTGTGTATAAATATATACTTTTGTGAAGTGTAGGTCTTGGTAATTTCCCAGAATTCCTTGAGGTTCCTGTGAGGGTTTGTTTTTGGGTGAAAATGTACCTGCGTGGGAATGGTATTTGACAGAGGAAATCTTACACATCAGTGTGTGTTCTTTAAATATCAGTATTGCAAGAAATAAATATCGGAGTCTATGTCCCCCCATGTTAATATTCAAATAACCTGGAGAATAAAATAATTTATATGATATAGGTCCACAATCTTCCTACAAAATGGTGCCATATGAATAATTGGGCATTAGATTGTTGTTTCAAAAAACAAGTTATATACCTTTTGTACCCATTAAAATCATACCATATCTGGTTGGAAATTAAATCTTCAATTTAAAATGTGGAAAAAAATCTGTGGGAAAAATGCGAAAGGGAAAAAAATTTAAATTAAACACTGCCCATTATTAGCGGGTAATTCAGTGTTTATTTAAGGAAGGAGGCCCCCCTTTACTTAGGTAAACATGTTTAATATGTGATTCTCTGATTGCATCAAATATTTATAAGGGCGTTAAATGTGGCGTGAATTTCAGAAGAGATAAGGGGACGCCATTCCGTTTTCCAGTAAAATTATTCTCAAGTGGTGCATTCACAATAGGTATTAAGCCTACTTCACTCTTCCCTGTTAAGTCGTCTCAGATGTGATTCTCTCGCATAGTATTTGTTGCAGATCAGGTTAGAGCGATGCAAATGTAGACAAAAATCACTATCATGGATATGATGTCCTATCTAATAGAACAACATGATGATTTTTCAAATCAGGGCCAGTATTCTAAGAATATTCTTATTCCAATAATTTTTGTTTCTAAGAACAAAAAATCTCAGAATGAAAAACAAAGAGTTATTGTAGTTTTTTTGGACAGGTTTTGCACAAATAAAACCCTATCTTTGACCTTCAACCAAATAGGACAAACTGTAATATTGACCTGAAACCTAAACAGATATGTACTTGGGCATCTTATCAGAACAGTGTAACAGGGGTATAACATTGTCATATTACGAGTCCAGTTTATACATTGGAACTTCGTGACACAGAGTTGATGTAGTTTAATAATTGAAAGCAGATATGACATTCATTATGTTCCAGAATGTATGTTGTATCATTACAACTACTGACAGAAATTTTATCAGAGGAATTAAGTTTTAAAGACACTTAAGACTATCTAGATGTTGTTTTTTAGAAAAAGACCAAGTCTTTTTCTTTGAGTAAAAAATGGATTATGAAAATCTTAACAGTAAGTTAGTATTGTGTAGTAGTAAACCTTATCTTTATTTCACAATGGATAAAATATCATTTGTGTAAAGGTATCTTATTATAGAAGTTTTTATATACAGTTATAACTTTTTACTGATACACAGGAGACATAGGTATATTGTTCAAAATGTGCATGACGCATTGGGTGATAATATAAGGTTTTCATTACTTGAGAGCCTTGACTTAGCCAAGAGTCAAACTGTGAACTTAAAATCCAAATTAAGATGTATTATACTAAAAAATTTGAATGTGCAGTAACCTGGTAACATTCAGGACATAACTCATTTAATAATGAGTAGTTAGAATTTCAATTCAATTTGATTTAAACATATTTTATTAGCAA
Source organism: Sabellastarte sp. h YS-2021 (assembly GCA_964017235.1). Lineage (NCBI taxonomy): Eukaryota > Metazoa > Annelida > Polychaeta > Sabellida > Sabellidae > Sabellastarte > Sabellastarte sp. h YS-2021. The sequence goes on along the minus strand of OZ024932.1, from coordinate 11,231,657 downwards.
TTAGGCAACAATCGTAAAAGATACAATTATATTAAGCCCTCTTGCAGGGTGAAGTATTTACAGATGATGTGAAGATGAGGCTGCACAAAAGGGTCACTGCTGGCAATTAAAGAATCAAAAGCGTTTAGACTTGACAATATATCTATGGACTGCTTCAAATATTTTGATATTATCCTCAAAACATAAGTTTTGGTTTCCAAAGAGAATCTGGTCAAGAATTACTGAGTTATCAGACGGGGGTAATGATCGCAACAGTTCATCTCTGATATTTGTGTATAGGGGGCAAAAAAGGAAAAAGTGTGATGTGTCTTCATTTGGGTAATTGCAGGCGCAAGAGGAGTCATCAGTTACATGCAGGTTCTCTTTTAAATGGTGATTAAGCTTACTACAACCTAACCGTAAGCAGGTATGCTGAATATTAACCAATCGGCTCCCAAAATTATAAAGTTTTTTTGTTTCTTTTTGAAGTAAGTCACTTGGAAATATCTTGTTTAGTGCTTTTGAGAAAGATCCCAGTGTTGGTTTAGTTCTTACTTCAGTAGGGAGAGAGTTCCAAAGTTTGGAACCTACTACAGGAAAGGAGAGCTCACTCAATTTTGTCCTCACTATTGGAATCGGATAATCTCCAATTGAAAGTCTTGAATTAATACCTTGTCTTAATCTTTTCAGGTTAGCGGGGATCTCTTTAATCAATTCAATTTTAATTTTGATGTTAAAATATTTACATATCAGTCAATATTAAAATGCCATATGTCATATGACCAGTACTAATCCATAATTTTCCCAATATGTTATGACATGTTTCCTTCAGCAGTTTATAAATTTTCATATAATATCTAGAAATAAATCTGGCATGTCATACATGCTGATCATTTAAACAATAAATATTTGTAAAATAAAATGGAGGTCACTCAGTGGCCTAGTAGTGAGCAAGCTTGGCATCTGATCAAGTAAGTAAGTAAGAAACACTTATAAAGTGCCGAAATTGATGTAAACATCCTCTAAGGTGCTGATGTCCAAAAAGGGATAGTCCAGTTCCAAAAAAGAGGTCAATATCCATATATTAGCGTATTAGCTTTCACTTCTGTGTGAGTTTGACTCCCACAAGTGGCAATGCCAAAAGGCCAATCTCAGTATGACCCTGGCTGCTGAATGAGATGTGAAACATCAACCTTGACTTTGTAAATAAAAACAATAATATCAATTAGACTGCTTACCAAGTTATTGGAAACAGTATTGAAATTAACATTTTCTGTATCAATATTGGAATCCACGTAACTGCATTAATTGATATTGAAATATCATTATGTGATTCCCAGACAGCGAGTCATGAAATAAGTCCTCTATTGACTATCTTTGCCAAGTATGACAGTGGAAGAAGTCATTTTAGATTTCACAATCATATTGTCTTATGTCAGTGTGACTTAACCATAAAATACAACAGTCTCTCTCTTTCTCATTGGAACTGGTTTAAATATAATGTTGTCCCAAACGTAATGTTTAATGAAGTGCAACTGATCTGTTTTTTCTTGTGAACGTTGGGTGTTTAATCACGGCAATAATAGAGAGTTATCAAAAATATTCAACATTTTTAAAAACATAAGCAGCAGAGCATCGACCAATCTCTTCAGTGGTAAGATGGTTACCACTGATCTTTGTGGTGATAAGATTTATCTTTAAGGTGCTATGACTATCTTTTGATTGCTATGACCAGTCTTGCACAGTCTTATGTAAAACTGGAGCTGAGTGGTCTTGTCATTCTAGCAGATTAGCTGCAGGAAGTGTCTCTGGTGCTTAGTATCATGAGCGATGTTTATGGAGTCAGAAGTAGGTTGTAAGGTCTATCATTTTGGTTGTATGACTGACCTTTTATTTAACATAGAACAAATCTGGCCTTCCAGGCTGTCTGCACCATAATGTAAACATGTAACATGTCATAATGCACACTATCAGAGGCCTTTCTTGTCTGAGAGAAAGTTCGTCTCAGCTAGCTAAGTTAAATAAATATACAAGAACATAATAAACAATAATTATAATGCAATCAAACAGTTGTGTCTATATTATACATAGTAATGCCCTAGCAAGGCTAGTGGTTTGTCAGTATTTCAGACCTTGTTTGACTGGATCAGTAGCAACAGCATCCTGAATATAAACTTAGCTAAGTCTTACGATTAGTCATAAAAGTGGAGCAGGGGTATAAGTTGACTTTTGCTATCAGTTTGAATCAGTTTTGAGATCTCAAATATGGAAAAATCCTCTATTTTTGTAGGTCTAGGAGGAAGTGGCCAGAACCAGAACAAAAATTACTCTTTATGAGAAGTTAATTTTTGCCGAAAATAATGAATGTTGTGACTCCATGCCAAAAAAACAGGCTTTGAATAGACATAGGCAAACTTCTCTGTCTGCCTGTAGAATTCAAAATTAATCTGCTATGAATCTGTACTATTCACAGTGATGTGTCTGATAACAAATGATGTTGTTATGAAGCCTGTTTATACACTATGCCTCTACTGTATTTAACAAATTTAATTTGTTGATAACGCATAGTTGATAACGTATTCTATAAAATGGAAATCATCAGACATGAAATTGCACCAAGGTATCAAATTATTACTCTAAGCGAGACATGGTTAAATGATTCTGATTGCCTAAATGACTTTGGTATTGATGGATTTCAAAAACCATTTATCAAAAACAGAGATTCTTTAGGTGGTGGTGTGCTATGTTGGGTGGCTAATTGCATAGCTGCTAAAAGAAGGGCGGACTTAGAAACACCCCAAACTGAAATAATCTGGCTTGAGGTAAGTGCCAACGTTAATAAGTTCCTACTATGTGTGGCTTACAGGCCACCTACTAATGGTGAATTTTGGTTCCATCTTCAGAATAACATAGACAATATAAACAGCACAAATACCTGTAATATTCTAATTATTGGTGACTTGAATGCTGATTTTAACTCTCGACAGGGCCACTATTTAAATAGTTTTGCTGTTGAAAATAATCTGAATGTTCTTATAAAGGAACCAACACGTATAACTGACACTTCAAGCACTGTTCTTGATCAATGCTTAACAAATTTTCCAAACTATATTAAAACTTCTGGGACCGAACCACCCATAGCAAACAATGACCACTGCACAATCTATGTTAAGTTACTATTTCGAACAAAGAAATCAAAGTGTTACAGAAAAACTATGTGGAACTTTAACAATGTTAACTTGGAAAAGTATGTAGAGTCATTTACTAATTTTGACTGGAGTACTGCTTTTCAGGCAGACAGTGTCGATAAAATGTGTAACACATTGACTGGTAAAATATTGCAGTCTGCTAAGGATTGGATACCACACAAAGAAGTTACAGTACGAAACTCAGATAAGCCCTTTTATAATGGCTACTTGCGTAGATTGCGACGTAAAGTCAATCGATTACATACCAAAGCAAAACGTTGTAATACATTTATGTCTTGGGATGTCTATAAACTTGAAAGAAACTTCTACTTTCGAGAAGTGGCTCGATGTAAAAATGAATACCTCACTTGTCTGTATGAAAAAATTGACAACGAAGATTTACATCAAAGGTCATTTTTCAAACTTGCTAAATCATTCCTGTCGAAGACTGCGGATATATCCACACCACCCTTACTCTCTCCAGAGGGGATATTAATTAGCGATGATCAAGCAAAAGCTAATGCTTTTAATTCCTTTTTTTCTGAAGCCAGTAGACTTGATGATAGTTCAGCTTATTTGCCAAATGACGATTCCCCAAAGTGTAATATATTAGATCAGATCCTAGTTTCAGAGGAAGATGTTAAAGATCAGATTAGACTTCTTGATGGTAATAAATCCTATGGTCCTGATGGTATCTCACCAAAATTTATTAAACTAGCAAGTTTTTCATTGGTAAAACCACTAACTAAATTATTTAACTTATCTTTGAATAAAGGTAAAGTCCCAAAGCTGTGGAAACAAGCCAATGTTGTGCCTATACATAAAAAAGACAGTAAACAGATCTTGGCAAACTATAGACCAGTATCTCTCTTGAGCATTCTTGGGAAGATGATGGAAAGAATAGTTTTCAAATATGTTTTCAACCATTTCAGAGACAACTTTCTTTTATCTGTATGGCAATCAGGTTTTCTTCCTGGGTCTTCTACAGTCACTCAGTTAATTGAAATATATAATACTTTCTGTTCTGCTATAACTAAAAATAAAGAAATTCGTATTGTATTTCTTGACATTTCTAAAGCTTTTGACAGAGTCTGGCATAAAGGTTTAATATTCAAGCTGAAAAAATGGGGCATAAGTGGCACCTTACTAACTTGGTTTAAGGATTATCTCACAGATAGATTTCAAAGAGTCATTATTAATGGTCAGTTCTCTGAATGGTGTAAAATTTCAGCTGGTGTGCCCCAAGGTTCTGTACTTGGGCCACTGTTATTTTTAGTATTTATTAATGATATAACCGATGTTATCACTAACTGTAGCATTAGACTTTTTGCAGATGATACATGCCTTTTCATTGAAGTTGATAATAGAGAGGGTGCAGCTTTATTGTTAAATGATGACCTGAAAAAAATTGAAAATTGGTCTTCAAAATGGTTAGTAACATTCAATCCATCTAAAACTGAATCAATGATAATGGGCTTTAAACATCATAAATCTGAGCATCCTAAACTGTATCTCCATAACACTCCAATTATAAATGTAAACAAACATAAACATATAGGACTTTGGCTGGAGGACAACTTGGGATGGCATGTACATGTTCATGACATTTGCACAAAGGCACAGCATAGACTAAACTATCTAAAACAATTGAAATTTAGAATTAGTAGAAATACACTAGAAAAGATATATTTCACATTTATCCGGCCAATACTTGAATATGGAGATGTTGTATGGCTTGGGGCTAGTCATTCAGACTTACGTAAAATAGATAGCATTCAAGTGGAAGCCATGAGGCTTGTCTCCGGAGCCCCCTTTAGGTCAAACATCTCATTATTATACAATGAACTAGGCTGGCAAAAATTATCAGACAGAAGGGAACATCATGTACTTGTAATGATGTTTAAAATAATGAATGGCTTATGTCCGACTTATCTAAGAAATCTAATTCCACCAGCGATTGGTCACACCATTCCATATAGACTCAGAAATAGTAACAACTATAGTATTCCAAAATATAGAATAAATACACACAGGGACTCTTTTATTCCAATTGGAATAAAGCTATGGAATCAGCTGGATCATTTCTTGAAATCTTCTACCACATTGTCATCCTTCAAATATAAATTACAAAAACAGCAGGGCCAAGGCAAAGAAAAAGTATACAAATTCCGAAAAGAACTTTTTAACATTGGTGATCGCTTTTGGAATACAATCCATGCTCGGATGCGAATGAAGTGTAGCCCACTAAATGAACACCTTTCAAAGTATTTACATGTAACTAATGACTGTAATTGTGAATGTGGCATGGATATCGAAAATAGTACTCATTTTCTTTTTCATTGTGCTCTCCATGATGAACCTAGACAAATTATGATGAATAAACTTTCAGATCTTCCTCCTTTGTCCACTGAAATATTACTGTTTGGGGATCTTGATCTTAATTTTGAACAAAACAAAACTATATTTAATGCAGTCCAATCATTTTTCCAGGAAACTAAGCATTTTAAGTAGCCTCTGACAGCTCAAGGGTCCACACACCTATCATCATTTTCATTCATTCTCTTTTTTTTTTTTAATCTATCCTATTACTTCTTTTTTGTATATTTCTTATTCACTTATTTATTTAATTATTTATTTGTTTACTTTGTACTGTTTATTTGTATATTTTTATTTTCTCTCTTTTTCTTTTGTAAATATTTCTTCCTGCGAGAAGGCTTAATATAATCTGTTTTGGGATTTTGCCTAATTGCTTTAATAAAATATTGTTTATGAGAAATTTAATTTGGCAATTTGGTCATGCAAACCTTTGAGAAAAAGTTAAGGGGAGTGTTGATGAATGTTAAAGTCAAAAAGAGAGAAGTTCTTTTAAACGGAAATTTCAACAATGTATAGGATTGACAATGTCCCTCTATTAAATATGGTGACATCAATATAAGTGGTACATTATCCATACCGTAATGGCATAGTGTGGGAATCATATTATTCAAAGTTGGTGTTTTATATCTCATTCAACACTCGCTCTAATCCCATTAAATTCTATCAATGGGCAAAAACAAAACAAAAACAAGATTATAGTGTATAGCTTTTGTTGCATGTCAGCAAATGTACAGGTAATTCACATGACAAGATATTGTTGAAAAGACATCTATTAGTTTGCTTCTTAGTGATATTTACTTTACAATATGAAACTGGGACCCAGTGGACTGATGAAAATGGGTATAAATAGATAAACTATAAATAGATCTGGAATACTTGAAAGCACTCCCTCCATGAGAACTCCACCAGGAGACTTTTAAAAAAATTTGGGATTTTTTTTATCCAGAGATGGTCCCGCCTTACCTTGATCATAAATTTCAGGAAAATCCACTCAATACTTTTGGAGTAATGTCAATCAATTGGAAAGCCAAAGTCACTGAAACATACAAGTCCTTTTGCCTTAGGTATTATGTAAGGACTGAATGACTTTTTCCAGAATTTGTTGCTGAAAAAAAATTGATCACCTATAGGTAACAGTAAAAGTTCATCAACAGATAGGTAACTGTAGGATGAATACCCATAAAGTGGATTCATCATGATTCCATGTATGCCAGACTTGGTGGAATAAGAAATACAAAACTTGGAGGAAGTCTAATTGAAGATGGGACCTTCTTAAAGTTTGGTGTCTGAAGCTGATAATGTGGGAACAGACACAGACTCCTTCAATCTCCTTCAATAAGTGTTCTTGTATACCTGACAGAGAGCATGTTCTATCTCTTCCACACCAAATCTTCCTTGAATGATATTTATTGTCTGCATGTTATTATAACAAATTGATGTTTTATTGGTAGATAATAATTTTTTTCATCTGGAAGATACCAATATTTACACAGGTCTGTAGCAGTGATATGTACCTGGTATCACTTTCTAACATATCTTTGATGTGAGGTTATATTTCAGCTATGCCCCCATGCTGGTCATATTTCATTAGCCTTGCGTAAGACTAACATTTGTATCTAAGATATTTTCCAAACATGTACTCAAAGTGGGGCATGATGTGGAGTGGGTAGCATACTCGCCTCCTATTTCACTGGTCCTAGGTTTGATTCCTGGCTTGACTTGAAATGGCAAAGTTGTTAGTCACTTGCTTCTGAGTAGACTCTTATCCATTTAGTAAGCACTACTTCCCTCTATCCAGCAGACTTGCCTTGGAACACAGAGGACCTGAGTTTGACTCCAGGTACAGACAGATACACAGTGATTACCAATTAAAATTGCAGTCCTCTGTAATTGGATCCTATCAACAGAGGCAGACTAAAGAATGTAAGGGAGATTGATAATTGAACTTTCCTGAAAATCTGTCTTCCAGTGAGGGGAATGTCAGTTATTAGGGATCAAGCTGCACTTATACTGATGGGATGGGGATATAACACTTTGTGTCATGTAGTAAAGAAAATACATGTATTGCATTGATTGTAAATACAACACAAACAATTTCCTGCAACTATGCTTGTTGATATGACCTGTAGAATGAGTTACAAGTAATGTTAAACCTTAAACAATTGATCAATAAATTTACACAAAGACTTGATATTCATACACACTAATATAGGTTGGAAGATATTTGTAAATACAGAATTTGTAGTACTTAATGTAGACTGATAAAAGTCTTTTAATTTACAGCGAACGTAGCGCCATAATCAAGGCTAATATTTTTATGTTTCAAGGTAATACACCTTTGTACTGAGATGCACCCTGACCAGGTTTCTGTAATAGTTTATCCTATAATAAATTAAGCATCATAAAATATGGTTAAAAACCCATTATTTATAGTTAGTTGTAATGGTAACCCCAGGATGTGTGATTTCTTATCTACTAGACACCTTTAATATTGTCAGTTTGGTGATAAATGGATTTATTAATTTTATGTCTGACTTGGACTAAGTGCAGTGGATAAAGGGCGCACAGATGATTCCAAGTTCAATTAAATGTGTGCTTTCCATGCCAGCAAGTCTTGCCAATTATTATAAAGGATAGCCATTTAAGTAGAATTCTGTTATGCAGAATTTTCTTTCAAATGGAAGTACAAGGAATTCTAGGGTTTGGTGTAATATTTTTCATCTCAATCAGATTATATTTTTTTTATCTTTTGGGACTGGGACTGTGTATATGTATGTACACGTGTGTAAATATGATTCTTATAATCTACCACCTGTTCTCAAGAATTTGCATTGGTTGCCCATGAAACATCACTGTGTAAACTACCTAGCTTGTCTACAATTTTCTTCCAACAAGTTATCCTATATCATCTAATGAATATTTTTCTCTTTGTATCAGTTTGGCAAAGTGTTAAATTTCTTGGGATTCCAGAGTTTTGTTTATCCATTCATAAATCAGTTAAACAATTTGATTACAGCTGCATACAAACTAAAGTATTACCCCTTTCTTAAATATCTAGACCAAAGTCTCTTTGTAAATCCTGCATCAGATGCTGACCATTTTTCTATCCATGCTGGGAGAGGTGGGGTGGGGGAAGCAGTTAAAGGAACCAGGTGCAGATTTTTTCCTTAGACTGGATATTAAAATTGGACTTTGTCATTGCTACAACTCTTATATTCTACATTTTTAGAGGAGATCAAGTACCTTAAAAGTTGGTATCAAAATTACAATTACACCCTCAACAATAGGGCTGCTGTAATCTTAATCCCCATCAGCAAAGCAACCCCTATTCAGTAACAGTAAACCATCAGTAGTTTCAGGTTCAAAACGTTTGAATGTTTATCAAATTAGTAGTAGGTAGTACATAAAAAGTTGTGCATATTGCAAACCTACTGTATGCCAGCAGAAAGGCTAGTATTAGGGAACCATGCAGGGTCCAGGTTTTCAGGATATGGTAAAGCATTACCACAAGGGAAGAAGAAAACCTTGAAATATGCAGGAAATAGAACTCCCGCAGGTGATATCAAGTTTCAGCTTGTTCTTCCAACCTCAAACTCCTATGTTTTGTCCACATATCTCAGTATATATGATATAACTGTAAATATTGTCATGCTGTTTTTTAAAATTATCATAGCCAAAAAACAGCCATGACATTGAGATAACCTTTTGATACAAAGATACAAGCAAAACTTCCTCCTTCACTGACAGAGAGTGACAGTGGCACAATGTACTTTGGAACTACAGCTAGACAAATATGCTCAGGGATTTTATTCATAAGGTCAAGATATGTCACTGTAGAAAGTCTAATTTGGTAGAATTCAAAATAACACCAATAGAAAGTCCAACTGAATCCACCTTTTTCAATGTAAGACCAATCTTTTAGTTTGGGAGAAATCACATTGTTTGCCAGTTTTTCCCACCTTTTGTGACAGGATCAGTTGCAGTGACATCTGGAGTTTAAAATCTGCTAGGTCCTGTGATTAGTCATGACAATGGAACAGAAGTATAAGGGGGTCGATTTTGAGCTGTGGTATCCTGGAATTTGGGGTAAACAGCGTTGTTAAAGGAACCTAGGCACTCAGAAAAAGGTAGAAGTAGTAAATTTTGTTTAATTTTATTTTAATCTTATTAAAGGGGGCTAGTATTAGTCAATGGCAATCTGGCTTTTTGCCAGGATTTTCAACTGTGACGCAGTTATTAGAAATGTATCACCAATTTTATAATGCAATCAATGAAGGCAAGGATGTAAGGATTGTTTATCTTGACATATCGAAAGCATTCGATCGGGTTTGGCATAAAGGGTTACTATTTAAGCTAAACAAATTTGGTATTGGTGGTAAACTGTTTAAGTGGTTTTCAGATTATCTGTCAAATCGCTATCAGAGAGTAATTATTAACGGCCAATGTTCTGATTGGTTAAAAGTTACTGCAGGGGTTCCTCAAGGGTCTGTGTTGGGTCCGTTGCTTTTTCTTGTATTTATCAACGACATTACCTCGGTTGTTAAGTACTGTGACATTAGATTATTTGCCGATGACACCTGTCTTTTCCTAAAAGTAATAAATCCTGCAATAGCAACTACATGTATAAACAAAGATTTACTAAGCATTGAAAAATGGGCCAATCAATGGTTGATAAAATTTAGTCCTTCAAAAACTGAGTCCTCAGTCATATCCTTAAAGCAAAACTCACGAAATAACTACAAAAAACTCGTCTTCTACAACACTCCCATTGCTAATGTACCCTCACACAAACATGTGGGGTTGTGGATTACACATAATCTACAGTGGGACCACCACATTAATAATTCTGTTCAAAAATGTTCTACTCTTCTTGGATTACTTAAACCATTAAAGTTCAAACTAAATAGACCAGTTCTTGAAAAGATTTTTTTGTCTTACATTAGGCCTATAATGGAATATGCAGACATAGTTTGGTCCGGAGCACCTTTCAGTCTACTTGCCAAGTTTGATCACGTAATTGTCGAAGCAATGAGACTAATAACAGGTGCTCCTGCAAGATCTAATATAGCTAACCTGTATAAAGAAACAGGTTGGCAGCTGTTATCAAAAAGACGTGAAATTCATATTTCAAAGATGATGTACAAAATTACAAATAACCTCGCTCCACAATATCTGTCTGATATTCTCCCACCTCAGATTAAAGAGATCCCCCCTAACCTGAAAAGATTAAGACAAGGTATTAATTCAAGACTTTCAATTGGAGATTATCCGATTCCAATAGTGAGGACAAAATTGAGTGAGCTCTCCTTTCCTGTAGTAGGTTCCAAACTTTGGAACTCTCTCCCTACTAAAGTAAGAACTAAACCAACACTGGGATCTTTCTCAAAAGCACTAAACAAGATATTCCCAAGTGACTTACTTCAAAAAGAAACAAAAAAAACTTTATAATTTTGGGAGCCGATTGGTTAATATTCAGCATACCTGCTTACGGTTAGGTTGTAGTAAGCTTAATCACCATTTAAAAGAGAACCTGCATGTAACTGATGACTCCTCTTGCGCCTGCAATTACCCAAATGAAGACACATCACACTTTTTCCTTTTTTGCCCCCTATATACAAATATCAGAGATGAACTGTTGCGATCATTACCCCTGTCTGATAACTCAGTAATTCTTGACCAGATTCTCTTTGGAAACCAAAACTTATGTTTTGAGGATAATATTAAAATATTTGAAGCAGTCCATAGATGTATTGTCAAGTCTAAACGCTTTTGATTCTTTAATTGCCAGCAGTGACCCTTTTGTGCAGCCTCATCTTCACATCATCTGTAAATACTTCACCCTGCAAGAGGGCTTAATATAATTGTATCTTTTACGATTGTTGCCTAATTGCTAATAAAATATGTTTAAATCAAAGGGGGCTAGGTGTCAAGAAAAATTAAAAAGAAAAATTAAAACACCAAATCTGACATATATGAAATCATTATGCATCCACTTGAAGAGGGAAAAATCCTTCTGTATGCCGAAATACAAATTTCAGCCCTACATTCTGGTAAAAAAGTCATACAGTCCTCATATAATACCTAAGACAGAAGGACTTGAAGAAAGTCTATATAGAAGGTTGACTGCCATAACCAGCTCCGTTAAAATAAAACTAGTCAGTAGGTCAATTGAAAAAGAGGTAAAAATTATGTTTCTTCAAAATAACCTTAAATATGGACCTCAGAGCGATGCCCCCATTGTCATCAACATGATTTAAGTTCTGTCAACAGGATTTCAAATTCTGTCAACGGAACATCAAATTCTGTAAGTAGAACTTCAAGTCCCTCCAAAAGTTTGCCCTCAGAGCAATGCCATCAATTTTATCCACAGATGTTCTGTCAAAGCAATTTAAAATTCTGTCAGATTGAAAACACTTGGAATTTCCTTGAATATAGTTCAGTTTTGCTCACAACATGTGAGAGAAACAGTGCGTGGGGGAGAAATAAGAGAAAAGGTTAAATTTCCGAGTGTTCAAGAATTAAATATTTATATAGATTATATGAAGTAATCTAACACATACTGTATTTTACATCAAAATACTGGTAAGACAGATTGGTGAGCTAATGTCTCCTTACATATACAGGTGCTTTATATGAATACATTGCCTTTATGGATATGATTGTAAAGGCTTTCAGTACAAATGTGAGCCTGGAAGGCTAGCAAGCTGTCATGACTGATGCATTTGGTCTGCCTACTGGTGTTTCACCAGTTGTATCAACATTTGTGCAAATTCTACACTATTTGTAATAGTTATAATATTTTTTATGCCTGACCTGTAAAAGTTACTCCCTTGCAAAGAACAGGCAAAGGTTGTACACAAAAAGTGAGTATGTTGAGAAGAAAAATATTATACGAGTGCAGAAAGCAAAAATACATCTACAGTGTATAAAAAATCCTGGAATACAGCAAAAAGTAGACATTTTGATTGGCAGTTTGGATTAGCACAATGTTTGGGTGTAGACCTGTAGAATGTATGATAAAAAAAATCATGAATTCATATTTATTTTCACTGACTGAAGCTAGACGATGAAATACTTGCAATCTGAATGCGAAGATTGAGACAGAAACAGTGAATAAGTATTATATAGTCTTAATGAGTGTTTCCACAGCACTGAACATGGACAGCTGATGCTGATCATTCTACACCCCAGATCTTAAAAATTTTGAGGCAATTTTTTATGGTGATTCATTCGAAACAAAGCTGAATTATTCACACAGTGGAAATATTTTTCGCTTGGAATGAAATTTCAAATACCGTATTTATCTGTACAAACACCCCAGGGGCGATGCACTTTTCGAAAGGGGGGGGTCAATTATTACAGATAAAAAAAATCAACTCTCCAGTCCAGTGGCTATGGCCGATAATGGACACTTGCAGCTTTGATTTCACTTGCCATCATGTGTAATATTGGGAGAGCTTAAAATATTAGAAACAAACCTTTTTTTTGAAGAAAGTATAAACTTTTATCTCGTATTTTTGCAGATTTTAATGTGTCTCTGATCAAAACTGTCATGTTTTGTTTTGACTTTCTTTATTTCTCGAAAGCGATATTTGACTGGGGAAGTACTAAAATGCATCTTTTTTTTCGGAATCACAAAGGTGCTGGCTGTTGAGAGGGATGTGAAATGCCAAAATATGAACTTTGCCAAGGTTGAGAGCAGGGGGGGAGATTAAAAGCAAGGGGGTGTTTGTACGGATAAATATGGTAAATATAAAATTAACCCTCAGACTGCACACATTACTGCACTTTTGTACTATTTTAAAGACGGTTTACTATGGCTTAACATTACTTTCCTCCACCAATGAAACTGGTTCTATTACCTGAGCTGCAGATGAAGATAAATAAAAAGATAAGGAAGATAAATTTATGTTTAAATCTTTGTGTAAAAAAATCCTGTACACTATAAGATTACTTTCAGGTAACAAAGTGGGTTATAGTTTGTGGTTATGAGTTGTGTTGAACATTAGCTTGCAGTTACACATATAGTTGCACTGAGCATTAATGCTCTTCCTTCTGTATGTTTATGTGTGTTTACAAATACCTGTATTACACACACTGTTACTTATGAGCAAGCTAGCCTTGAAAGACTCTTTACAAAACAAAAATCATGAAAAGCTAGTGATGTGTATTAGAGTTTAAGGGAAGTCCTATGAACTAATTGGTTTCAGAAATTGCCTGTGTAACAAATATATGTGTACCCAAATTTTGTAAGTATGATAACCAATTGAAAGAATTATGCAACTTTGGCCACAGTGAGATATGCAGAATATACAAAATCATAACAGCCAAAGTCAGTGTCTTGGAAGCAGTGTATGGACAAGTGCCCAACTAGAAAGAAATTCTCCTAAAAAAACTGAACTCCTAGGGAACTGCTTTCCTTTAGTATGTTTGGGCTGGAAAACTGCCTTCCTTGGGAAAAAAAATCACAGGCGTACTGTTATTTGTGAAAAAAAATGAAACACATTTACATATACGTATTTATTTAAGAACAAACTTAATTCTTGTACCTACTTGGGGCATATTTCCAGGAGTGAATGCTGTTTGTAGATGTGAAGTATCTAGTGAACATGTAAAATTCCAGAGTTAACCATTAATGGAGTCCTACCACATAATAAAACAGGTTGAAGCAGTTAGAAAGTAGTTGGTAGCATTGTCTTTGCCAGCTTAAATCAGATACAAAATAAGAATATAAATTAAGACCTGTCTGATCAGATTGACTTGAGGCTACTCTCCCTGCAGTTGTTAGTCTAATCAGGTCCAGTCAGGTCTATCCATAAATCCATTTTGAAATCCAATGTCATAGAGGACATATATGTATATATCTAGATACATAGATTCTTTGATAATAATAATAATAACAATGTTTTTGACCTTTAGAAAGGTCATTATTGGCCCAATGTGTTTGCAAGTTTGGCATTTAATCACAGGCAGTAACCTCTTTGTGGGTTTGACTTGCCCAAGTGACATTGCTGTGGACCCAATATGACCCTGGCTGTTGAACGGGACATAAAACCCCAACTTTGACTTTGATTTTGAATTGGCTTTGATTGTAGATATATATTTTCCAACTACTGCCTTGGCAAGGCTAGAGAGATATTGCAAATGTGAAGACACAGGAGGTCAACACAATTTATGACTGCTAATAATGATAACTGACATCACTCACTACTACTAAGTCAGGGATATATACTGACAGCTTCCAAATAGTATTTTGGTCTATCTCAAAAGAAGTAGAGATCTTTGTGAATGTTCATTGACATGTAAACAGACACTTTGTCTTCCGAAGTTTACAGTTAAATTTGGGAAGTGAATTATACTATTAATGATTCCAGACAAGAATTATTGAAAAGAAATTGATCAGTGTCAGTGTACTTACTATACAAATTATAACAGAATGTCCACAGGTGACCCATAGTAGGTTGATCGCAAGTGACCTGGAAAGTTTAGGAGGAATTTCATACAGCAGGGTTAAATTTACAGAAAAAAGCTTTCTCTGGCATATTTTCTCAAAAAGTAACTATAGTTACCGTATTAGCAGATTTATGTTTACATTAATCAGACTGTAGTTGAATAATGTTGGTAATATGGTGTATTGTCTGTCACATTTTATTCAAATCCAAAAAGAGTTTCTTGTGATAACCTGCCTCCTCTTACCTCAGCTGACATGGAAATCTGGCTAAAAGCTCACGGTTCTTTGCAATTGAGAAATACTTTAGGAGTTTATATAAGATACTTTTACTTCTACTGGTTTTATGTCAAGATTCTCTACTGCCTGAAGGGGTATTGTGTCCTAGCACATACATACAGATAGCATTCCACCCTCTGACATTAGCTGTCAGTTGGTAGTTTTTCTGCTGATGGGCTGACGCTTGCCCAACAGTGGCTTCCACAAAATTGTTAGGCTTTATGTCTCTAGATTTGGCCTCTGTTGGGCAATCTTGAGTCAACAGTGAGTTTCTTATACAAGATGGTGGTGAGCAATAATAGGGTTTTTATTGTCTTTTCTCCTTTAATATCTGGAATTTTAGAACCAGTGAAATGCAATTGCTATGTCTGAGTGACCCTATGATCAGTTGCATCTGTTATTACTGTAAATCCATGCCTAATATTTTATTTTTGCTGTTGAAACTGGAAATCAGCCTGGTGTGTAATTAATGCTATTTTTTGCAACAAAAAAGAGGAGCTAGCAAAGTGTGAATGCTACATGATGATAGCTCACCATTAAGGCAATAAAATGTGATACGTTTTTTATATGCATTTAAAACTGTTAGTTGTGCAATGAGTAGTTGCTGAAACAAGTGCCTGGCAGCTTAATCATCATTTTGTGGGTCAAAGGTGAGCCAGGAATTAAAGATGAAAGATGGGTGACAAGGTACCATAATATAATGTTGTATGCACAGGCTATATAGTAGTCTTCATGGAGACTCTAAATTGCCTAACCTCCAGGCTAGGGTAAAATAAAAGAAAATATATTTCAACAGAATATAATATACTTTATTACCATATGATCATTATAGCAAAGTAAGTAAATTATGTAATCCTCTTTGTGATCCTGTATTTAAGAGTAAACGTAAGGAGAATTCTGTCTAAGGCATTTGGTATTTGGTGATTTTAAATGAGAAATACTCTTAAAGTCTTAGGCAATTTTTAGATATGAGAAAAATCTCAGATGTAAGACTGGAACCACTTGAGACATTGGCAAAGTACCTAGGCCCTGTATTCATTCTTTGAAGTGAATCTAGTCCTTATTTTCTGATCTTTTATTGTTATGAGTAATCATACAGTGGTTGAAAATTCGAATTCAGCTGTTCATAAAGGAATGTTAAGATTCTTTTTGATTCACTGGGATAATAATATAATAGCTTTAATTGAGCGATGTAATTCCACAGCTGGCACACCATAAGTTATATCAGTGAGGATTGTACACATAACTACGTGTAATAGATATACTATTAAAAACAGGCACAGAAGTGCCAGTCAATTCTTGACCATATCAATAAGCTGTTGAAGGAATCAGGGTTGGGGCCACGTACATGTCAGTCTATTTGTACATTTAATACATCTGAGTTCTTCCAATATATCTGAGTTTGAGTTAGACTTTCAATCAAGTCCTTTTGTCTAAGGTATTATATGAGGACTGAATGACTTTTTTACCAGAATGTGGGGCAGACAAAAGTTTGTATTTCACTAGACAGAAGCTTTTTTACTCATCAAGTGGATTCGTAATGATTTCATGTATGTCAGATTTGCTGGAATCAGAAATACAAAGACTTGGAGCAAGTCTAAGTTTGAGTGTAACTGAAGTTTCCTCCAAATAATCCCAATCTGTGAAATCCCAATTCTAACCAGTTCTTTGACCTTGCTATTAAAGGTAATGTAGACACTTAAAACTGAATTGCCATAAAACTGAACTGCCATAAAACTGAATATGTTATGTTAGTTCTCTGTTTTCTATGAATAAATTATAAATTCTTTGTAGTCCAAACATTCTCAACAGAGAACTGCAATACGTGAAAAAATATCTTCTGTAGCTTTGAGTAGGTGTTCAGCAAGTTATGACAGAGGTAAATATGCTTGGGTCAGAGGCTGTGAAAACATTTACTTCATCATCAGGATGCCTCAGTGACACTTGAACTTCTTCAGGTCAACCAACTATAAACATAGGAAAACAAGTATTTCAGTGAACATTTATTTTGGAAATAGGCAAGAGAAAGCGTTGATTGATATAGAATTTAAAACCCAGAAATAACATATGATCCCAAATCCATTAAAATAGTTAAATTATAATAAACGTGCAAGTATGATTTTAGCCTAAAGTAGTAGTCACATTTAGGGTTAAATACTAGTATTTGTCTCCATTAAATCTGTTTCTTGCCATTGTTGCTTACATGTCATTTTTACTTTGCTTACATGCATTTGGAAATGTACTGCATGTTAACATTAATATAAGTGTTGTACAACAAATTATTTTCAGAATGGAACAGAGATATATTTATATTGTTTCAAAGGTATTTTTAGATACTGGCTTGCTTGGTAGACAACAGAAACAATGTCTGAAGAGGCCATAGAGCATAGGGATGGCATGCCTTCAGTTTTTATGTTCCAACACATTCTGATAATAAAATCCCCATTGCTGTATATATATATAAACTAACAAAAATGGAAAAATAAAAATAAATAATGCATTAATATCACCCCATGAGATGGGATACAAAGGTGAATTTTATCTGTACCAAATCATATAACTCTGACGTCAAAAAGTTCTGACATATGTAACTTGGTTCTATTCATAGATGCTTCATGTGTCAACCATCTGCTGGAGTATGCAGGAAAACTGCCATCTGAATCACTTGTATAATGCCAGTCTGATATCAAAAGCATTGTTATACTTCAAAGAGTTTTATGCAGCAAACTATGTGTACTTAAGGTCATAGCAGATTCTTCATTAGGTTACCCAAACTTTCATTGAGTAAAATATGTACACTTAAACTTAGGTGTGTTATTATAATTACATGGATGTTACAATGCTTTAGAGTGTATTGCAATGATATTCATATCATGGTGTGACACATAAAATCACCACAAACTCTCTCAGAAATACAGCAAATTTTCAAGTCTGTGTAATTGAGATAATCTGCTACATGTTACAAATATAAAGACTTTCTGTGAATGTCTGAAAAGGCTTTTTGGAGATCCTCAGTGGTTTGGAGGTGAACCAGTTTGACATCTAATTACAGACTGTCATGTCTGTGTGGATTTGACCCCAACAGGTGCCAGTGCTGAGGGCTTGTCCTCATATGACCCTGGCTGTTGAACAGGATATAACCCCTCCCCTTCGACTCCAACCTTTGAAAAAAATTTTGGTACAAATCTTAGTCTGAGGCATGGCTGCTACTTTCATTGTGATTACTGGAATCTGTTGGGTATTTTGTGTGTAAATTTTCAATTTTAGGTGTTTTGAAATAAGCTAATATTTTGCCAAATTCACAATGTTTATATGCCTAAATAATGTTTACATTACTTTCTTATATTTTCAGATGACAAATGACTTCAGATTTCATTGACCCCATGGACAAGTAATCCAGCTATGAAATCTACATGACCACTGAACCACATTGTCCGAAATAACCCAGAGGATAAGGAAATATTGCTTTTGTTTCAAATCTACTGTACAAGGAACAGAAAGAGAGTTTGTAATACAAGAAGAATTTCAAGGTTGTAGATGCATCAAAGGGTGAAAGAGTGCAGCAGAAAAGTTGAGGAAGAGAGAAATGTAGTTGCGATAGCAACCAGCAAATATCCTTTCCAAAGAGCAGGCAAAAATACAAATGTTTTCACCAAAGAATCAAACGGCAAACTTTGGCTGCAGCGGAGTATGAAATCACAGGTATCCCAGGCTGGCATTTGTGTTTTAACTCAAGCAGTGGTAGTGTAATACATAAACACAAGCATTTGTAACATAAATCTCCCTACACAAAGTACAGACTGTAAAAGCTCTGGACTGTGGATGGTACCTTGCAGTTAAATATTTGTTCAGAATCTGGAATATTTGGTATTTGAATGATGTTATAAAAGTTTTGTGTTTAAATTAGAAGAACAAAGATGTAGTATATTGAAGAAAGAGAGTTTGGTGATTTTTTACAAAGAGTGTGGAAGTAACAATTTATATTCAGTTTCAAAATGACTCAGTCAGAGCAAGCTGTGATGTTCATTGCTGGAATAACCCTACTGCTGAACATTTTGCAAGGTGAGTAATATTTGACAGTATTTTGGAATTTTTTAAAATAAGAAATAGATAAAATCTTCAATTATCCTAACAGAATGATTTGAAGTAGGTTTTTAGCCTTTTTCTGAAGTATGCCAGCAAAGATAGGATATTGAAGCTGGAGGTGCAGTTCATTCAACAAGACTAAGAATACTGTAAGAAAGGCGGGAAGCTCCGTGTTGTAGCGGATAGAGTCTCGCCTTCAAACTCTGAGTCTCGCCTTCAACCTCGCTGGTTCGAATCTCGACCCGGGCACGTCTTGTTGGAAAGTTGGTAGTTCCTTGCCGATGCCTGGTGGTTTACAGTGCAGAATCTTGACCAACTAGTATGCACTGGTTCCTCCACCCGTAAACTACCTTTTGCAATATGACACTGGCTGTTGAACGTGACTTAAAACAAAAAATAAATTTAAATTTTAACAATTAAAATGAAATCTGATGATCTGATACGTCAGGTTTTCAATATCAATATTCTGAGAATATACTTAACTATAGCACTGCATTTTGCAAAGGTTATCTCAAGTACTGGAGTGTATATGCAACATTTAAACAGTCTTTTCAGTTTTGCAAGGTATTCAGTAAAAATAGTCCAGTCATTTATCACTTTCAGTCATTTTAACATCTTGCCAGACAGGAGCACATTATATTATCACCAGTGTGTTATCATGTGACTTGAGTCATGTGATCTTTGTACTGATAAAAACTGCCCAAAGTTCACTTCATGTATCTGACTTTATCTCTGGTAAAAGGTGAAGCAATGGCAGATAGGTTATCAATGTTTAGTGAAAAAAATTCCAGTAATCTATCAGAGACATGGGTTCTTTTACACAAGTGTGCAGTAGCTGGCAATTAAATTTGTTAAAGTGCTGTTTGTCTGCAAACGTTTCTCTCAAATGTGAAAGCTGGGTAGAAAAAAATGGAATATTGTGTTGAATTTGGGTCTGTTTCTAGTCTTAGGTGTAAAGTGATCTGCAGGTATCCACCACCACCTAAAACATTTTCTATCTATTCTGGGTAGTGTAGTATTGTGTAATATATTTAAAGTCTAAAATCATTTTGGCCATAGCTTTGCATATCGTGCGCCAAGGATTTGGAATCTCTTCATTCAAGTTGAAAACTTATCTCTTTGCAAAAGTTTACCCACCCTTGTTTTTCTCTGGTCTTGTTTCTGTCTTTCTCCATGGTGCTTATCTCTGCAATGTCTCTGATGTAACAATTACGATCTCTGATTTCTGGCATTATGTGTCTTAGAGTCTTGTCAATAGACAGAGATTAAGCACTATAAAAGTACTATTAAAGTGTTCATACTCATACAAAAATCCTCTACAACAGGACTCAAAGCACTATTTGACCTACCCCACTGCACAAGTATAGCCCAGGCTCTCTAGTGACTGACAAGGGGCCACGGTGGTGCAGTGGTAAACACTCCTACCTCTGAGGTCGGTGGTTCAAACCCCGGGCCTTATGTGGGAAAGTAGGTAGTTGCTTTCCGATGGTCGGCAGTTTACAGTACAGAAACTTGACCAACTGTATGTACTGGTTTCCTCTGTCAACAAAAGTACCCAGCATGATATGATGTGTACAGTATTAAAAGTGACGTAAAAAACTCAAATAAATATATATATTGAATGACACTCCCGTAACTGAAAGACAGACTCAAGGATGACCATTTTTCATCATCCCTGGGAATCTTTACCCTTCCACTGGGTGAAGGTCCCAATGAGGAACACCACTTCAAGTTGTCATCCGAACCACTATGTATCTGTCTGTAACTGGGAATGAACCCAGGTCTTTTGTGTTCCTAGGTGAGTGTGTTACCCAGTAGGCCATTGTGGGAAATAAACAAGTTTGCATGAAACTAGCTATTTATTATAGCATCAGTGGGTTTTTTCACCAATACTGACTGTGGACACCCAATCACCAATTTTTTTCTTACCCAAATTTTGTGTGTTTCCTTACATCTGACCGAGGGTGATCTTTAACACCAGTATGCAAATGTTTTCTCTATATGGCACCAAAACATGGCAGTGAAGCAGTAAATAATACATATAAACAAGCTATGGGTATATGCATATTTTAGAACTTATGTATATATAAAACATATTTGATATCAAATTCTTTACATTTTCGTACCCAGCAGAATATTGAAAGTCCATTTGGAAATAAAGAATTTATGGCATGAAAACCAACCATTACTTCACCCAGCAGGATGGCTTAATCTAATTATGCTTTACCATTGTTATGTATTATTGCTTTGACATGTACATTAATAACAAGACACTTGCTTTGTACGTGTCAAAGTGTTTACTTTGCTGAGTGAACCTGAGTGCCCTTTAATTCTTTATCCTCAGGCTGAATTATTTTGCTTGCATTTGCTGCTCATACTGTATGTTTTACATGCAAACTGTCAACCAACTTGTATGCACTGGTTTCCTCCACCTGTATATGTTACAGATACAATGTGTGGAGAGTGACATTAACCCAAATAAATCACGGTTATCTGGATTGAGTTGTGGTCTATGTACTCAGGTTTTAGCCACTGGAATTTGTGCACTTATGCCTAATTACTGCATGCCATTCCACAGGCAGTTGTCTGGTTGTCAATACAAGTGATAGTTCAGCAACATTAACTGCACAGTTAATGTACATCTAGCTACACTCCACTGAATGCATTTACCTTGACAGGCAATGGCACTAACACGTTGAATAGATGTGTGGAAAATGCGATAGAAAGAAAACAAGTATTATGCACTGTTTCATATATAAGCATTCTGGTCACAGGCAGCAGAGCACATTTTTTGAGAAAATGTTTTTATTTTTTTACATAAAAGACACAAAGTAAGCATTGGTGAGTTTATTGGTAAACAAGCAATGCTTGAAGGAGTGCCAACCTACCCTTGGGGATATTGAACCAGACATTAAAAATCGATAGAAAAAATTTTGGATTTCCCATTCAGAGATGTAGGTGGCAATGTGTCTATTATCTCACCACAAGACGTAATTGACCTGTATGGGGAAATACAGCATGGGTTATATTTTTTTGTGCACAGTGGTGCCCCCTTACCATGGATAATTAGTGTCAATAAATTTTGGTTTTTCACTAATATCTCAGAAACTATGTAACCTACAAATATATATTCTATATCATTAGAAAGGTCTTTTTACACCACTTCTGTTCATTTTGTTACATAAATATCCGAATCCAGGAAAAAAACCCTCTCAAAATGAGCTCTCAGGAGAAAACCCCTCAGGAGAAAACCCCTCAGGAGAAAATCCCTCAAAAGTCTCCTGTGGAGAAAACCCCTCAACTTTATAAAAAAACCCTCATTTTGGAAATTTGGAATATTCATTCATTTACACACAGAAAGTCATATATAACACAGAAGAATTTTATTAATTCATACACACATTTAAAATCACATTAAAATCACATAGCACTTTGATACTGATATACTAACAGATGTATGTGTTATTTACATGTAACTGCCGAAAAAAGTACATCATACTATACATTGATCAGATTAATCATAGCACTTTGATACTGATATACTAACAGATGTATGTGTTATTTACATGTAACTGCTGAAAAAGTACATCTTACTATACATTGATCTAGAAAGATTTTAGCATTGCCATTCATTTGTGTATACAAATACAGTGTCCAATTGCCTGAAGAAACTCCACCAAACTTTTTCGGCCATTTAAATGGTCCATGCAAAGGGCTTTCAACTTCTCTTGAAGGATTTTTTATCCTTTTAGCTGTCTTTTGGATGGTGGCTGGCCTCTGGCAGTCTGTAAAATCTCCATCCAAACTAGAGCTTCATTTTCCTTCAGATGTGTGATGAGCCGCCACAGAGAAGGGTGGTTATGCCCAACTGAGCAAGCAACAGTTCCATCCATATACCAGGACTGTTCTAAAGCTAGGTGTCTCAGGCCTTCATCACTGGCAAAAACCAGCACACGTTTCACAGCCTCGCATCCACTGTCATGTAGGAGAAATCTTTGGCCTCCAGAAGTCAAAATTCCAATATGAGGGCTTTTTATAAAGTGGAGGGGTGAGGGTTTGAATACAATTTAAATAAAAAATGTCAAAATTCCAAAATGAGGGCTTTTTATAAAGTTGAGGGGTTTTCTCCACAAGCCTGAAAATAGGGCGAGGGGTTTTCTCCACAAGCCCCAAAATAGGGTGAGGGGTTTTCTCCACAGGAGACTTTTGAGGGGTTTTCTTCTGAGGGTTTTTTTCCTGAGAGCTCATTTTGTGAGAGGTTTTTATAAATAGCTGAAAAATAGCAAGTTAAAGATTGAGATATTTATATTAACTGGTGTCCATGTTTTTTGACAGCCTTTTTCACATTCTCTCTGTAAATAGTGAGTGACTATTTATCATAAATCATACAAAATGGTGAATAATAAAAAGTAAAACATATACAGAAGAAAATATATCACTCAAGAAGATTAACAATATAATACTTGTGCTACACACTTGTATAATATCATCTTCCTTCATGATATAGTTTTTCTGTATATGACATTCGGGCAGTTTTCCTATTGTATCGCCCATTGCTACTGGGCTCAAGAGTTGTTTTTTATGTCTAACAATCACACCCCCCCCCCCCCCCCCCCCAACCTTATTAAAAATATATCATGCCAGATCATTTATTTTCAAAATATACTTTATATTTACTATTTTGGCTAAGTTTTGTTTAAAATATGAGACATTTTTTTGGCATAAGTTTCTCACTTTGTGGTGGTGGTTTTGATTGAATCATTTTGTCATATTTTTGCTGTAAATTTTAATTGCTACTGGAGATGAGTTTAAGCTTCGACTTAAACTATCTGTAAACATGGATCCAGGAATGGCATATTTGACATCATGTCAAAACAGGACTACCACATGTAAATTGTTTACACCTTTGCAAGTTTTTTCCTCAACACTGAGTGTGATAAAAACTAACAAAAAACACTGCTTTATCTGCCCGTATCTGTTTTGTTTACAACTCAAGTTGTACAGGTTATAGACTGGATAACAGAATCAACTTTTATCCTGATCAGAATTTAGAGTATCCTGCATGTTTGAAAACTTTATTTTTGTCACAATAAGTTCAGTAAACTTCTGTTATCAGAAGATACCCAGAGTTTTAGATTTGTTTGGATTATAGAATCTTCGTACAATGAAAGAGATATTGCATTTTAGAATAGTACTAAGTTTGGGACAGCAGAAGTATGCTCATAAACCTGAATTTTCAGACAGTGGAAGTTTGAATGACAGAGGTTTTACTCTGTGTATACACTGTTGTCACTATATGTATACGTGTATTTTGTTTATATATCTTCTGTCAATAAATATATGTGTGAAGTCTTCTGCTATATGTAATTGTTGTTCCTGATGATGTTCAAGCATCCAGCTGTTACTTATTTCACCTACCGTTACACCAAATCATACTCCAACTTAGCTTTAATATCTTCTTGTCATTCTCTGTGATGCTTAACCCTCTTTTTGTCCTGGATATTGAAATTTGGTTGTCAGTTTTTATGCTGTTGCGTCTTAGGGTCTGCTTTATGAATTGGAGATTAAAGGGCTTTGCACACATACGCGGCGCGGTGCGGCACTGTACGATTTTTGTTACCTGCTGAGCAGGTGAATTTTCTTTAACTTGCACATTTGGGCGATTTTTCCCAGCGGTTTTCAATACAAATTGACAAAAATATTTTTAAACTCAGTGGAATTGAAAAGAATAGTCAAGATAATTACATGTATTTGAAGATCTAATGGCCCACAGTACATTTCCACACCCTCCTACCCTTATATGGACTTGACCTCACCACAATGAAGAGCCTTGACCAGTGTCCTTTCTTATAACATTAGTGATTAAACCCCTTTCAACTGATTAACTAGTGGCTGTGTTTTGTCCAAATATATTGTCACACACTTGACTTGATCTCCCTTTCTCAATTAATAGTACTTAATCCCTCTGCAAACAAGACCCTTGTCCAGTGTGTCCCTTTTAGAATTACTGGTACACATAATTGCAATCCTCATTCAGTTACACCCTTTTTGTGTGTACATATGTTGACACACACCATATTTTGTGGGCTCTCTCCTATTAGTTAATCCTTTAACAATGAGCCTGTCTGCATTTTTGTTTTCCAATTAATATATTTCTGTATAGTTTTGTGATATTTAAACATGTGGCATATCCAAATATCTATGAAAACTTTGGGAAAACAGTAAAAAAGCCGCGCGGTTTTTGAAAAAATTAGAAAATTTTCTAAATAGAAAAATCTGCGCCGCACCGCTACCTGCCGCGCCGCACATATGTATAAGTAGTGAACTATTTCCTTCATTTCTATTTTATTTAGCCGCGCCGCGCCGCACCGCGCCGCGCTAGTGTGCAATGGGCTTAAGTGATATAAAAGTCCAATTTATAGGATTCGATGTAACTTCGTTAGCTGTCATCTTGTCAGATAGTTTTTATTGAATAAGCACAGCAGAGAATAGTAAACAGTAGAGGTTGAGCTGGCTGTTGGGAAGATGAACAGGAATGAAGCTCAACACACTGCAGGTTAAGGCAAAGAAAAGGGAGTTTGTGGTGACCACATGCCCCTCTGATGGTAAAGAGAACTAACTAGCTGCTACAAAGGCCTATGCAAATATACGCGGTGCGGCGCAATACATTTTTTTACTGCATGCTGAGCAGGTGAATTTTCTTTACTTTGTACATTTGGGCGATTTTTCCCAGCGGTTTTCAGTAAATTAACAAAATATTTTTAAACTACAGCAGAAGTGACTAGAATAGTTAAAATAATCACATATAATTAAACATTCAATACCTCACCTTACATTTCTATGATCCCCATTTCAACACCTATCCTACCCTTACATACATTTAATCTCTCCACAATGAAGAGCCTTGCTTACGATAATGAGTACTTTAACCCGCCGAAGGCGGGTTAAAAGGCGTGACATCAGCTGAGATGATGTCTTTTACCTGACTTGTTCTTGCCTTATTTGAGGTCGCTTGGCTCCTTGGCTGAAGCGGTTGGAAGCAGGGCTGAGTCGGGTTGGGTCTTGTGACTGTGGTAGTCGGTCAGGGGGGTACAGGCTGTGTGGTTTCTCAGGTCGAGGCCATTTGCTGTGGTCCCTCTGTGGGCTGTTTTATTCACCTGTAGATTGCAGGTTGGATGTTTGCTGGTGATCTGGATCTGTGACTGTTACATCGTGTCCAGGATGCCATCTAGGTGGGCTTGGAGCGAGGAGCCCTGATACCTGTTAAGGGCCTTGGCCCTGCAGGTGGACAGGTACTCCTGGATGCTCGGTAGGTTGAGCCCTGCACGGAGTGTGCGAGTGGGAACTCTCCTAGGGTTCCAGGTGATGATCCTAAGGCATCTGTTCTGGATTTTTTCCAGGTCTTTGATGCTCTTCTTGTGGTCGTGGGTGAGGTGATACCCAGTCTCCAGTATGGGGCGAATCATGCTGAGGTAGAAAGTCCTCAGGCCCCTCTTGGGAACACCTTGGATGGTTAGGTGTCGTAGAGCTTCTGTTCTTGGGATGGCTTTAACCTTTATTTTCCCGATGTGGGCTGTCCTGGTCATCCTTCTGTCGAAGGTGGAGCCAAGGAGGGTGGCTTCATCTGTAGTCCTGATGTAGCTATTCCTAATTTTCACTGGTAGATCGACAATTGTACGTTTGTTGTTGACCTGTACCAGCTGGGTTTTCTTGGGGTTCAGTTTAATGAACCAGGTAGCGCACCAGTCCTCAAGGCTGTCGATCTGCCTTTGCAGATCCGCCCTGAGGTAGTTCTTGTTGCGATGGCTTGTGTAGATGGCTATGTCATCCGCATACTGTGTGCACTGGCATCGTGGACTCGTGGGGATGTCATTCACATACAGAATGAAGAGTAGTGGACTCAGGATGCTGCCTTGAGGGGTCCCTGCCAGGAGGTGAACCTTGTCTGAGAGGTTAGTTCCTGTCTTCACTTGTATGGTCCTGTCCTTTAGGAATGATGCAACCATGCGTAGGAGGTCAGGCGGGATGCCTTGTTGGTGTAGTTTCTTGAGAAGGCCATTGTGCCAGACGGCATCAAAGGCTTTCTCAATGTCGATCAGCAGAAGTGCTGTGATCCTCTTGGTGTTCCTGGCCTTCATCAGGTACTGATTGATGATGTGGATGTGCTCGTTGGCTTCCTTCTGGGGCTGGTATGCCCTTTGCCACTTGTTGATGAGGTCGTGGTCATCAGCGAATTCTTGGATTCTGGTGGCGATGACCTTCTCGAATAACTTCCCGAGGCAGTTTAGGAGACTGATAGGTCTGTAGCTTGTGGCTAAGTCCTTTGGCTTCTGCGGCTTGGGGATCATGCTCCCTATGGCGTGCTTCCACTGGATTGGGAAGTACCCGCGTCGGAGGCAGAGGTTGTAGATCCTCGAGATTGCTAGAAGTCCGTCTTCAGGCAGGTTCTTCAGGGCCATGTAGGGGATTGTGTCCTCCCCTGGGCTGGTGTTGTTTCGGCAACCTTTCAGCAGACTTGTGACCTCCACCAGTGTGATCGGCCTTGAGTATCCATCCGCCCCCGGTCTGGGGGGATCCAGGATGTCAAACAGGTGTTTGTTGTCATCTACCCACTGATCGACCTCGGCCTTGTGGTCGTGGTCAAAGTGGGTGTCCTGGTGTACCCTGTGTACCCCTGACAGGTGACGGGTGAAGACGTCGGCAGTGGCCTTGTCGGAGACGGTCTTTCGGTCTGTTGCCGGGTCTTTTAGCCGTGGCGGCTTCTGATTCTTGGCGGGGTTGGTCAGCCTCTTCAGGTCCTTCCAGAAGGTGGGGTTCGTGCCAGGGTCTAGTGACTCATACTTCTCCTGAAGCTGATTGTGTCTCTCCTGGGCCAGCCGAGCCTTGATCTCCTTGATCAGTTGGCGGTGGGCCTGTCGGAGGGGCAGGTAGTCAGGGTGCTGCCTGATTTCCCGTTGGAGTTCATGCTTCAGTTGAATCCTCTCTCTGAGTCCTGGGCTGATTCGTTGGAGTCCTATCCTGAACTTCCTGACTGGGCAACTCTCATGGAGGCTTGTGGCTATGGCAGTGGTTAGGGCACTGATGTGTGCGTCCAGTTCCTCTGTAGGTGAGCCGTCTCCGGGTTTCGGTAGGGTTGAGATCTTTGCTGAGGTCAGTTCACGGAACTTTGTCCAGTCACACTCCTTGAGGCTCCTGATGGTCCATACTGGATGGTCCCTGACGCTGGTCCGGACTTTCAGCCGTTCTGGGCAGTGGTAGGTCGTTTCACCAAATATCAGTTCGTCGACCCCCATACTGACGGAGTTGGCTTTGGCCGGGCGAGTCATCAGGGCCAGGTCCAGTGTCTTGAACCGGTCGTGGTTGTGGTTGAAGAAAGTGGCTTCCTCTGGGTCATTCATGATGACCAGGTCGAAGTCCTTGCAGAGTTTTCTTACTTCCTTCCCCCTGACATTGGTAGACTGGTGTCCCCAGGAGGGGTGGTGAGCGTTGAGGTCACCTACGAGGATGGAGTTCCGGTGGTTCTCAAGTAGATCTCTGAGCGCGATGAGGTTTGGGATACCTCCGTGTGCGAAGCCCCAGTAGCAGCTGATGATGCAGGTCTTCTGTCGGTTGAGGGTCAGGGTGATGGCACAGATGTCATCGGCGTCTACCTGGAGGTCCGAGCAGTCGATGTGGGACTTCACCAGGATGGCTACCCCTCCCCCGCCGGTATGACTGGTCCTGTCTCTTCTGGCTGCCAGTGAGTATCCTTCTATGTTGAAGTCTGTGTTGGCTGTGGGCTTTGTCTCGTTGAGGCACATGATGTCGATGTTGTTGGTCCTCATGTAGATTTCCAACAGTTGTTTCTTGCCTTGGAATCCGTTGATGTTCCAGTGAGCGATGTTCTTCATGGTTGTGTTGTGTAGGGTTGGGTGTTGAGCTCCTTGAGTGTTCTTACTGAGGTGTTTTCTTGTTCTCTGTGTAGAAGTTGAAGAGCGCTTGGTGGTTGATTCCTACTCTGTAGACTTCCTCCATGGAGCTGACGACGGACTTGCTGAGTGTCTCCAGGTTGAAGTTGGGATGGTCCTTCATGCAGCCGTGGAATGTGGAGAGAAGGGCTATGGTAAGCTTCACGATTTCCTCGTCCATCAGGGTTGACTTCTTGGCAGCCTGGGCGTAGGTGAGGGACCTGGTCTTCCTGGCTGAGGCGGCTTCTTGGTGGGCCTTACAACCCTTGAATGTGGAGGAGTGGCTTCCTTGGCAGTTGGCACACTTTTTCTGGTTCTCTTGGCAGGTGGATGTCTTGTGGGGCTGGCTGCACTTCCTGCAGGTGTCCTCCTTATCCTGGCACTCCTTGATGCTGTGTCCGTACTTCTGGCATCTGTAGCACTGTAGGAGTGGGCGAGTGGGCTTGTATTCCTCACATCTGTACTTCAGGTGGTTGTGGGAGAAGCCGTTGGCGAGGAGGTCCTGTTGTTGTTCTGTGCTGGAGCATTCCACCTTTATTTTCCTGATGTCCATGTCTAGTTTGGCTGATCGGAATCTGTGGTAGGTTTCCCCCTGGCGGCTGGTGATGGTGGCCACGTCCACTGAAGTGGGGAACTTGGTTACCACTACTGCCGGCTTGGTGGACCCTCTTTCCTGCTGCCTCCTGGTTGGGCGGATGGTGAAGGTGGTGGGGTCCCCCTTGGTGGTCATGTCGGCCCTGTCGGCCTCGGTTGGTGGGTGGAGTAGATGGGTCCCGGCCTTGGTCCTTGTGATTCGTATCCTGTCGGGGATGGAGGCCTTCTTCCGGAGATCCACAATTCCTTGGCAGTCCTTCACTAGTGGTCCTTCAATCACTAGTGGTGAGGGCCTTTTCCTTTGCTGTGGTCTCTTGGGTGTTGGGTTCCTTGTCTCCTTGGTGGCAGAGGCAGCCTTCTTCTGTTTCTTGGAGAGAACTGGGATGAAGGGGCTGGTGTCCTCCTGGTCAGTGTCCTCTCTGGGTCTCTTGGGTGTCGCTGTGATGGGGGCTGGTGGAGCCACTGGTGCTTCCTTCTCATTGCCCCTAGGGGTCGACACAGATGGGAGGAGTTTTCTGGCGACCTTTGTGGAGTTCTTGTTCTTTTTCTCAGCTGTTGGAGAGGTGGGATCCGGTTTGTTGAACATGTGGTCCTCCAGCCACACCTGAAAGGCTACTTGATCCCTGTGGTCCATCTTCATGAAGTCCTTGATCTGAGAGTCGAGATCCGTGGCGGAGGGTTGTGCTCCCTTGGGTGACATCCTTGAGAATCTGTAATTGACAAAAGACACAGAAAATAGTACAGTGGAGAGGGGGTAATGAAAAAAAGAAAACAGGCCAGAGAAAGAGGGACAGAAGAGAGAGAGGGCTAGATTTTTATATTGGATCACTTGTTGTGTGGTAGTTCTGAGAAGAACTAACAAGTGAAGGATTCTAGAGGTAGCACTGATTTCTATGTTAGTGAACTAACAGAAGTCGAGTAGAGTTCTGAAAAGAACTGGCTAAATGACTGTAGAAATGTGCAATTCTCTTAGTTCTTTGTGAAGATAAAGAGGTTAATCTCTTGTGTAGTGCAGAAATATTCGCTGATTGCAATTCACCAGAGTGCTCCGTCCTTCCACCACTGATGGATTTTTACAAATGAGAGTCACAATCTTGCTCTTGACCAGTGTCTCTTTTATAATACTCTTTATAATACTCTTTTATAATACTGGTGATTACACCCCCTTTTTAGTAATTAACTTCTGGCTGTGTTTTGTCTACATTTATTGTCACACACCTAACTTGACATCCCTTTCTACATTAGAAGTACTTAATCCATCTACAAACAAGACCCTTGTCCGGTGTGTCCCTTTTAGAATTACTGGTAATTGCAATCCCCATTCAATTAAACCCTTCTATGTGTCTATATTAACACAATCATATTTTGTAATCTATCTGCCAGTAGTTAATCACTTCACAATAGAGAGTGTGCTTGCATTTGTTTTCCAGATATATATGTAGAGTTCTGTGATATACTACCATTTTAAACATGTGGGAAATCCAAATATCAATGAAAACAGTGTGTTGAGCTTCAAGAGTGAAAAAGCGGCGTGGTTTTTAAAAAAAATAGAAAAATTTCTAAATGGAAAAATCCGCGCTGCACCGCTAGCTGCCGCGACACACATATGTATAAGCAGTGAACTAGTTCCTTTATTTCTATTTTATTTAACCGCCCCGCACCGCGCTAGTGTACAATGGGCTTAACTGAGCGAGTTTGACATGGTATGTTGAATGGGACGAGGATAAATCTTACACATGTGCATATCGTGTATTCCCAGATGAGAAGACAAAAAGCTCAGATTATTTTCTCAGATTAATGTAAACAAATGGCAATGGTAGAAAATACTCAGATTCTATTTGTGCAAGAATTAGTGTGCAATAATTGTATCCACCTGATAGCATCTGGTGGATACTATAGATTACGCATGAGTACGCCCACATTGTGTAGAGATTTTCTCGTTACCCTCTAAAGAGGCCAGGGTATTATAGACCGACTTCTCAAATTTGCAGAATATATTCATAACAATAAAATTTTGCCTGGGAATAGTTTTTCCCACATTTTGAAAAACAAGATGGCTGCCACGGGTATTTCTTTGTCAGTCATGAAAAGTGTTTATATCTCCCTTATTATTGGGCCTAGAGGTTTGCATATTGAAGCCAACTTATCGGAAATCATGGGCTGGGAATCTTCTAATGTGGTCATATTTGACCTAGGGCCCCTCCTTCAAGGTGAAACAAGGATAGCCAAATTTAAAAGTGCTTATAACTTGCCTATTATTGGTGCTAGAGGTTTGCAATGTGAAACCCAACCTATGGGAAATCAAGGGTTAGGAATATCTGATGTGGTCAGATTTGACCTTGGGCCCCTGCTTCAAGGTAAAAAGAGGGTAGCCAAACTTAAAAGTGCTTACAACTCACTTATTATTGAAAAATGCTGTTTATCTTCAAAACCATGTTAAAGTAATAATAACTACAGTTGTACTTTCCTTGTTTGTGCTATTGAGCTTGCTTAAACGTGCCTATACAACCCATATTTACTGGTATTTGACCCCACTTTGTTCACAATTTCATTTTGAAATTCCAAGTGCACCCACCAACAGTGGAGATTACTCAGCACGGATAAATTTTGTGTTCCGCGGAAGAATTCTTAGTTGTCAGGCCTCTCTTCCACATGTGCCGACACACTACATATACAAATCCTAAGTCACTCACTGAAAAGCTTTTGAGTCACTGAGCTCTCATCCCTGTGATAAGGGGTTTGAATCTAGTTCATGACAAAACATGCGGGATGAATGAAGGTATGTCATATTGTGACCTTAGCTGTACATTTAGACTCATTTAACATTCATCTAGATTCGTGATCAAATATATTTTTTTCATATTTGTCATTTGGTAATTATATCCCCAGACGAAAGTCGGGGATATATTGGATTCAGGTCCATCGCGCCGCCGCCGCCGCCGCCGCCGTAGAAATTTCCTTGTGGACGCGATAACTCAAAAACAAATTAATATTTTTTTTTCAAACTTGGTACACATGTTAAGGGTGTCCAAAGGAAGATCCCTATTTTAAGGTGACCTTAAACTCCCAATAAAAGAGAACTTATGGCCACCTTAAGGTCAGAAATTGCACTTTTGGCCACTAAGAGCTCTCTAGGTCACAAACTATGATGCTCAGCTGGCTGAAATTTCACCTGAGAACACATTAATATGTTCTTAGTACATGTGCCGAAAATCACGACTTTAAGTTGAGGAGAAAATTGTGTTTGAGGCCCATAAAGACCCCCACTTAGGGATTTTTTGCTATATTTTTCACATATTTTGCCCTATAATTTGGAAGTGGTAACTCTGATGAGTCTCAAACTGCACTAGGTATAACTTTGATATGTAATCCTTGTCTGTAGAAAATTTTAGGGCTGTAGGTTTACCCAAAGGGGTCGACTTAAGGTCTCAAAAGTGCCCACAGAGACCCAATTTATGCACTTTTTGCCACTTTCGAGCACTGTAGCTTTCAAACTATGTCTCTCATCTAAGTTAAATATCATCTGAGAATATATCTATGTGTTTTCTTATATCTGCCCCCAAATTTAGGCCTTTAATAGACATTTAACCTGTGTGTGAGGACCATAAACACCCACCCGAGTGACCCTTATAAGACATTTTTCACATATTTTTCCCTGTAACTTGGAAATGGTAAGTCTGAGAAGTTTCAAACTGTATTAGATATACATTCTATGTGTAACCTTTGAATGTGAAAGATTTTTAGTCTGAAGCTTTGATTTGAAGGTCACATTGAGGTCTCTAAAAGGCCCACAGAGACCCGATATTTTGCCTTTTTGCCACTTTTAAGCCCTGTGACTGTTAAACTATGTTACTGATAGAGCTGAAATCTCACCTGGGAATATATCATTATGTCATTTTTACATGTGCCAGAAATAAAGGCTTTAAGTAGACATTTAACCTGTGTGTGAGGACCATAACACCCACCCGAGTGACCCTTTTTAGACATTTTTCACATATTTTTCCCTGTAACTTGGAAATGGTAAGTCTTGAGAAGTTTCAAACTGTATTAGATATACATTCTATGTGTAACCTTTGATTGTGAAAGATTTTAAATCTGAAGCTTTGATTTAAAGTTCACATTGAGGTCTCTAAAAGGCCCACAGAGACCCAATAT
Organism: Sabellastarte sp. h YS-2021; assembly: GCA_964017235.1. Taxonomy (NCBI): domain Eukaryota; kingdom Metazoa; phylum Annelida; class Polychaeta; order Sabellida; family Sabellidae; genus Sabellastarte; species Sabellastarte sp. h YS-2021. The sequence goes on along the minus strand of OZ024932.1, from coordinate 11,197,605 downwards.
TTGGACTTTTTGCCACTTTTAAGCCCTGTGACTGTTAAACTATGTGACTGATAGAGCTGAAATCTCATCTGGGAATATATTATTATGTTCTTTTTACATGTGCTGAACATCAAGGCCTTTAGTAGATATTTAACCTGTGTATGACGACCATAGATACTCACCCGAGTGACCCTTTTTAGACATTTTTTACATATTTTGCCTTGTAACTTGGAATGGTAAGTCTGAGAAGTTTCAAACTATATTAGATATACATTCTATGTATAATCTCTGATTGTGAAAGATTTTAAGTCTGAAGCTTCAATTTGAAGGTCACATTGAGGTCTCTAAAAGGCCCACAGAGACCCAATATTTGGACTTTTTGCCACTTTTCAGCCCTGTGACTGTTAAACTATGTGACTGACAGGGCTGAAATCTCAACTAGGAATACATTATTAAGCGTCTTCTTTTTCCATGTACCGAACATCAAGGCCTGTAGTAGACATTGAACCTGTGTATGACGACCATAGACACTCATCCAAGTGACCTTTTTTGACATTTTCTACTGTATTTTGCCCTGTAATTTGGAAATGCTTAGTGTGACAAGTCTTAAACTGTATTATATCTAATTTTTGTTTGTTATGTATGTCCCCCAAAAAGTTTCAGATCTGTAGTTTAATTGCTAAGGTCTCTTTAACAATTGTAAAATGCCCACAGAAACCCAATTTATGGACATTATGCCACTTTAAAGCCCTGTAACTGTCAAACTATGTGGGTCATAGAGCTGAAATCTTTGAATTTTTAAAAGGAAGTGCCTGTCTCTTTAAATTTTGAATATTAATGATGTTATGGCTATCTAGTCTTTTAAGAACTTATTTTTGTGTGTTGTACCTCTGCTTGCTGAGTTTTTAACTCTTTAAAATGAAACTGGTTAAACATATTCAAGTAGGCAAAATGGACACTGTTATTTTCTGGTGAGCTTTAAGTCCCAATATTAATAAAAGTATATCCTTATGTAGTAAAACTAGGGGATTTTTAACCCTCAACTAGCCCAGTTTTATTCAACTTGCCTCAGTTAATTTTGACACAGCTCCTACAGTTATGAACTCATTTCAGTTGATAATCACATACTTAAAATTCTCAATTCTTTTTGTATTTGATTACCCCTTTGATATATATCAGATTGTTTGTTTACCATTTATGCTGTAGTCCCAACCCACATCCCCCACCCACCTCTGGGACCTCCAGCTATATTGAGTGACACTAAATAAACAAAGGTATTTAGTGATATCAAATGAGAAACAAAGAACTCAATGGGGTTGCAGATCTTGTGTAATAGTGAGAGAGGTGTGGAGAAGGGGAGAGGGGTGGGGTAGGAGGTGGTGGGCTTCATCATATAACACAAAGGGGAGTCAGAACTGAGATTGTGTCACATATTTAGGTTGCATATATATGGACCACATATATAGGAATAGAGGAAATGAATAACTGAAAACAATTTACAAATTCTATAAATAATATAATAAAATAATAATATAAATAATTTTTTTTTAAATAATATTTTATTTGTGAACAAATATAGAAACAGATATGCGCTTTTGGGATTATGAATTTTAGAATGGACATTCAATCATCAATCATTTAAATACTTTGAAATTAGGTTAAGAGTTATCATTGCAGGAAGATTGAAAAGTATGATGTTGAGTTAAAAATAATATTTTATTTGTCAACAAATATAGAAAGAGATATGCTCTTTTGGGATTATTATTTTAGAATGGACATTCAATCATCAATCATTTATTAATAAATACTTTGAAAATAGGTTTAGAGTTATCATTGCAGGAAGATTGAAAATATAATTTGAGTTATGTATTCGGCGTCTGGGGATACACCATCTTCTTGGGAAGATACAAACAGAGTAGATTGATGTGCTGAAGTTCATATAATAATGGGTAATTATGCTTTAAAAAATTCCCGATCAAAACCTGTGGCGTGAGTGATGACCTGTCTGGGGATATGTTGGCGCCGAGTTGGCCCAATCTAGTTTTTCCTATTGGATATGTGTTGTGTTTTCTCATGTACAATATTATTTCCTGTGTATGAATGTGTTTCAAGTAAACATAATGTGAGCCAAGTGAGGCAATTTTATGTCAACTGAAAATTAAAGGAGGGCAATTTTCCAGGATGGCAGTTTTCCATGAGGACAGTTTTCCTGGATTCTGGTAGAGTAATCTTATAATCAGATTATACCATTGACTATGGGTAATTATCTACCAAAGCAAGGTCATTAATTAGCTATGTCTCACTCTCACTGACAGCTGGAGGAATCTTCTCTGATAAGCCCTGATCAGAATGATGCATGGACTGGATCTGTTCATTCATCTCATGCATGATATCTTTTTTATGTCTTTGTTTATTCCCTTGCAATGCCAAGCAGGGGTAATGTCCAGGTAGATGCTGAGCACTGCTGCCTTATCTTTTGTGCTATATAGGTGTATAGGTTGAAGAGATAACCAATGTGAAGGGAAAGGTTATAAGAGATTTTATAAGGATAGCAATATTAGGAGATCTAAAAGGCAAAGCCTGAGTGAGTCTAATGAGAATAGAATAGAAACATTTATATAGGGCAAAATTGATGTAACATCCTCTAATGGGTAAAGGGAAAGTCCAGGGACGTATAAGGTCGAGATCCAAAATTAGCGCCCGCCAGGGAGCTGTACTATGGTGGAGGATATGCTAGTCTTTAAAAAGTTGTACAATCTCTCAAATACCCTGAGATTAGAATTGGTTCTAACAGGAGAAAATTTTTAAACATGTAACTATTGTTAAACACATTTTAATCTCAAAAATACAGGCTGTCTCATCTGCTTTACTTTAAAGGGAGATGTCATTGTGACAACCACGATTAATGGTACAGCAGAAGTTATGCAGATTTTATCGATGAAATATTTCCTCAATTAGCCAATTCTTGCAGACAGTAGTACTGATCAAAGAATATGTAAACGGACAAAAACCCTCAGGGAGAAAAGTTCTACTTTGGAGATAAGCCCTACTTTTACCCCATTTTTTTAGTTTGTTGAGAAAAGCCTTATACCAGGATCCAGCAGTTCTATTCTTCAATGTATTAAACATGTTGCCAGGAACAGGACTGATGCAGTTAGTTATCTAGTTCCTGTGCATATTATTATAAAATCAAAGTCAGGTTGAATTACAAAAAAGCTAGAATTCATCTGACTGAATCAGACAGAATATCATAATGGTTTATTTCTTTTTGGATATTTTTTGCCAAATTCAACTATGGCTGCCACTGATCTAAAACATTGTTTGGCATGACAATATGCTGTAATAAATCTACGTAGATGGTATATGAGAAAAGTCTAGGCCCTAGGCAAGGCTAGGCTGATATATGCTTGAGCCACAAGGTGGTTCCAAGTATCCAATGATTTAGTACCTGGATAAAGCCTGGCTGAGGCTGAAATTTGTACACAAAAAGGCTTTTCAAACACATACACGATGGTTTTGTGTTCATATAGCACTCTTCAATGTTAAGTGATATAAGCTTGCTTTCTTAAACAGTGTACTGATGTAAAAATCAGTTTAAAAAAGACATTAGGGAAATTGAAACTTTTTATGCAAACTGAATGTTTTTCCTAATTAAAAAGAAATCCAAGCCTCAAACTAGGCTAACCTGGGTACTTTGTACCCATAGGCTTTCTTCAGGAACCTGGGATAGATAAAAATATTGTCTTTCCAGAGCAGCAACACCAGGGGTGCAAAGTGCATGAACAAATGATGTAATTTGATCCCCTGGTCTATCCATAAAACATAAACATGCAAACAGGTATTAGTCATTCTTTTCTTGATTCCAACTGTAATATTATAACATATGGAAGGAAATTAAATTATGATATACACTGTATATGAGATGGCAGGTTTGAAAGGTAAAACCAGCCAGGTATATAATGTTGCAGTGGCTTAGTACCTTGGGTGAAAAATAAAGGTTTTATGGGCCTGTGGTTATGGTCTCAAAATTAAGATATTTGTGGCAATTTAATAATTTTGTCAGCACATATTATAGTATTTTATAATGGTTATCTTTTTGGCATCAATCAGAGGACCTGTGACAAAGTTATGTGTACTCTTGTCAGCTCAGCTATATATTGTAATTAGCCTTTTAGCTCCAAAACGTTTGACCATATTTTCAGCCTGTTTTAACCCAATTATGAATCCATTTACAGTTTAAAATATTTTGATAGTGCAGTAATTTATAATTTGTACATTCACTGTATGTTTAACTGGCTTACAGCCTTTATTGTGATTTTTGAATTTCAGTAGATGTAGAGTTTAAAGTTAAGAAGTTACAGGGCATTCAAAATCACTCCTTACTCGGATCGTTGAGAGCTGTGATTAATTTGAGATTGATGTCACTTTCAACACATTGTAAAGGTTTTATCGCAATGTTTAGTTGAAAGGATTTAAGAAAGCATACTAGTTGGTGTTATTTCTAAACTGAAATAATCTGCCATTGGTAACAAGCTATTGACTATTCGACTTCAGGTGAGACAGGGAATCGTACCTGAGACTTGTGAGGTGGGATGTGAGTGTGTTAGCCAATCTATCACCATATCCCCACATTGTTTGTCAAATGTGATACTAAAATAAAAATCCTTATATATACATGCCAAATGCCATATATATACTGAATAAATAAAATAAAATAAGAACTATAACACTACTGGTCACTAAAGTGGGCCTTGGTCAGGCTATATCAAAGTATTGGTATTTGCAGTTGTTCCAGAGTTTACCAGATCTCCAGCAGATTTTGGTATTTCTGTCATAAACTTTAATGTGCCCCCAACTGATTCTGTCTTGTGGTATACATTATGTTACAGTGCAAAAACATCCTGGTTGGGATTGTCTTTAATCTCTTAAATTGGCTTTACTGACCTCAGATAGAGTAAGAAATCTAAAATTCGCCACATATCTGAAATTCGCCACATGTGAAAATACTAATAAAATAAATGAATTGTGGTGAGATTTGCTGAATGTATAGCAAATTAAGGCTTTTTGAACTGAAAAATACCAGTTTTTAGACAAAAACATCATTTTGTTCATAAAATTAACTAAGGTTTTAGAGGTGGCGAATTTTAGATTCCTGGCGAATTTTAGATTTCTTACTCTATGCAGTTACCAACAACTAACACTACCACATGAATAATGTTTCAATCACTGTTGATAAAATTTCAGAAACATGGATTTCTTTTTCAATATCTTATGCTACTGAAAATAAATATAGAGGTATTCTGATAAAGTAACCTTAGTTAACAAAGAAGAAATGTAAATTCTGTCAGTAATGAATTGCTGAAAACAAAATATTAAATTTTAGATGCCGTATTTTAGTGCATAAACACCCCCTCCTTATTAAACACCCCACCTGGTTTTCAGATTCTGAAATATTTGAGTGTTAGCACATCCCCAGTTGAAAAACCAGAAACAAAAAAATCACACAGAACATGGTAGTTTTAATCAAGAACAACTTAGAGTCCACAAAACTATGTGATCAAAATTTACAACTTCTTCAAATTTGTTACAGTTTTGTTACAACCGATTTAAGGTTTCTTTCTAATATTTTTGGTTCTCTTACAATTCAATTATACATGCTGGCAATTGAGATGCAGGCTGTAAAATATCTATTTATCGCTTACTGACTCGAGAGTTGGTTTTTCATCTGTAATAGTCAAGACCCCCCACCCCCCTATAATATACTTTGCCCCTGGGGCGTTTGTATGTTGAAATATGGTACTTTGATGTGGTTAAACATATGTCATGCTGCTAAATATAAATATAGAAATGTTTTGATTATATAAAATAATTGAAGAAAGAAGAGATTTCACTTTTCTTCCAAATGAATTCTTTCTGAAACTTCGTGAATACATTGCAAGTACTACATTATGGAAATCATCCTGTGGCCTTGACTTTTATCACATTTCAAGCAAGACACTTTTCAAAATGTTCTAATAGATACTAGATTCAATCAGTTTATATTGTAAACATTTTAAATCAGTTCATTCGGAATGATTTGATTTTATAAATCCAATCATTCAGCCAACAAGGCTTATATAATTGTACTTTTATACACACAAAGAACTCGGTGAACATAAAGAAAAATATATATTTTTAGACACTACAAATTATTATCATTTATGGTGACCTAAAAGTCAAGTGTGCCTGAAAACGGCCTGCCCATCAGCTCATGAATTGTGAACTGACTTTGTTGATCTTTTGTGAACCCTTTTTGTTTGTGAACAGCAGTTATGAGTTTACATTGCAAATACTCCAGGTTTGAAAACAGGTGAATCAGTGAAAGCTTGCAAAAGCATTGAGGCAGTTCAAACAAAGGCACTAGCCTTGCCTATGGCTGGAGTGTCTTTGATGTTATTTTTTTATTTATTCACATAATTTTAGATTCTACATGATGCAGAAATTCATTAGAACCTGTAGCATCCGACCCTCTATTATCCAAATTTTCAATTATCCTACCTCAAACCCACTCTTCCAACTCCATTTAAACCTGTTATATTAGCCCCTCTATTATCTGACTCAATTGTTACCCCCCCCCCCCCCCAAGAGGGTCTGATAATAGAGCTTATAGCTGTATTATCAACATATATTATTGTAATTTTGTACTCACCCTTACAGTAGACTGGGCTTTCTGCACACTGCTCACCCTGGGGTCTATCTATAGCTAATGTAGATTCTAACTGTTTCCTACTTCTACATAGACTTGCTCCAAGTCTTTGTATTTCTTATTCCACCAAATCTGACATACATGGAAACATTATGAAACCATCATGATGGGTGGGGAAATTACTGAGGGATGAAAGCCCCACATTCTGGCCAAAAAGTCATTCAGTCCTCATATAATACCTAAGACAAAAGGACTTGAGGAAAGTCTAACTTCTACACTCATGACAGTAAATATAGTCTATGACATTGCAGTCTAATAACCTAACAGGTTCTGGGCTTCAGGAAGTACAGCCTAGGCCACTGAAAAACTACAGTTCTTGTACCTGATGTTTTCAAACTATGTTGCTATTCACGGCTATTTGAGTAACACCTTTCCATGCTTTGTCGACTTTGGAATGTTCTAAACATTGGATTCTTGTGAGATTGATGAAGGGCGAGGGGGTAACAGCTTGCCAGGTTTGAATCTGTTGAGAAACCAAGCTCCAATTAGTAATATGAGTACATGTAAAACTATTAATATATTGTTCACCTTCATAAACAACATGAGTTAATACTTTAATTCACTGTATAAATATTTTTTAAAACTGGAGGGGGCTACTATATGAAATAAATAAAGAACATTCAAGTGTCCGGAGGCAATGGATGATAATCACAGACTTTTCAACCGGCACTTCAATTGTCAACACATGATTGCAGGAGAACATAATATATCAGAAATAAACCTTAATTCTGAAGAAAATTATCATGAAACCATCAATATTTTACATTTTATATTCTATAAATTTTTGGCACCAACCTGCAAATCCTTATCTGAAAAGGCTTTTTGTTCAAATTAAAGCCTAAAGGAAGGCTACAAATGATTCTACAAACAGTGATGATTATTGAACATAACAGTTGTGGTTAGTAATGTGGTTCACTATCAGGTAAAACACTCAAGGTCAATAGTGGGAATGTTCAGGAAACCAGAAAAACTGAAAATACTTTTTAAAATGGCAGATTTTAGTGTGAAAAGATTGGGTCATAAACATTTTTCTAGTATTTCTAATTGCCACTTGTCTGGCGGTTAGCATTAGCCTTTCTTAAGGATTAAGTGTTTTTGTAATTTAGAAAAACCTTTCACTTTGCACAACATTTTTTTACACATACTGTGTTTTATATCACCATACTGATAAGACAGAGTTGGCCTTGCTTAAGGCTCAAATTTGCTTGATATCTTTTTAAATATACCCACAGAAATTTGATATTCATAAAGCACTCATACATGTTAAGAGATAGAACCTAATCAGACTTTCTCTTGGTTGTATGCTGCTAAAAAGTCAGTATATGTATGAGTACATTATAGAAACTGAAACTCTATTATCTGAACTGGAAACTTTCCCTAACTGCAAAGAAACTTGAGCCTTCAGCAAGGCTAAGACAGAGTCACTGTTGAGTTCATATCTCTTTACATACTCAATGGCTTTATTTTAAAGACCTACCTATTTAGGTTGGTCTACCCACCACCAAAGTCTTTCTTCCCCTATCGGACGCTAACATGGACTATCCCTTCTTGGACATCAAGCGCCTTAGGTGATGTTATCATCAGTTTGCGCTATATAAATGCTTTATACTAATAGTACTTTATGAATACCATATCTTTTAGTTTATCTGCATCTTTCAAAAGGTTTTTTGTACAAAGTTCAGCCATTGCAAATATTTTTATATATATCCATCCAAAATTTGTATTTGTTTTAAAGATGACAAAAGTCAATTAAAATGGAATTAACATAGTTTCACAATATTATATTTCTGTTGACAGGAATGTTTAATCCAGATCAAAAACGTTATTGCTCCCTGACATAAGTTGGCACATAGCATCACTTGGCACAAATATAAAGTATATATTGAGTAAATGTTTTAAATAAAGAGGTACTTGCATAGATTTTCCTTTGGGGATGAAAATGTGATTACCTTTGATGATCACTGTTGTAGAGGTGGTACCTACAAGACTCAACAAACTTGCTTCTCCAGTTTATTAGAAATATTGAAGAAATATTGACAAACAATGGAAACTACCTTTGTCTTAAATGTTTTGTAGAATCAGTTGATGTCAGTGGTTAACATATCAATACTTTCTACTCCTTTTAAGAGCGAGCTCTAGGAAGGCTTGTACTTCTAGAGATCATTTTTTTTCTATTTTTTTTTGTTGTCTCTGGACTTTCATGAATTGTGGCGTAGTGTCATGAGTATCTGTCTCTTCATTGAAGTTAAGCAGCAATGGGCTACGTCAGTACTGGGATGGGTGACCACTTTAGTGCACTACTCATGCCTCTGATGGCTTTGCGGCTCGGGCTAGTTGACCCAAGCCCCTTTCAGCCTTGTTTTGTACAATTGTTTTTGGTTTCTATTCCAGTCTCAGCACAGAGCCAGTCATTCCGTATCGCACCACAAGACGTGTCTGCAGTACAGGGTGGGTCAGTGCAAATCAGATGTGTTGTGGACAACTTGCAAGGAAGTGTCCAGTGGGCCAAAGATGGGTTTGTTCTAGGTAAGATACACAAGTATGCTGACAGAGCTCACCATTGGGACTTGTTCGTGGATTTGTGAAAAGTAAAGCAAGTGCCAGCCTTGCCTACCTTAGCTTTTTCAACCATGTATGCAGATATTTGATATTCATAAAACACTAGTACATATTAGCAGGTATAAATTCGCCAGACTCTCTTAGCAGTATACTGATGTCAAAACCGGTATATGTATATGTAAGAATACATTATGCACATGAAACTTCCCACATAAAAAATTTCACAAAAATCACAGACAAACAGAAAGACAAACAAATACACCCAGAAACATAACCTTCTTTTGCAAGTAATAAAAGATAAATGCTCTTTAGATATCAATCAGTTTCTCAGATATACAGTGAAAATATTCCTTAGATGGTGCAGTGTCAGTTGCTGACTAGACCTAGTGCAAGGCCCTTCACTAGGGCACTATGATTCTCAGAAAATATTTCCCTTCAAGACACTGTAATATCCAGGCTAAAATCTATTCAAAGCTCGGATATACAAGGCAAAAATATTCGTGAATAGTAAAAGCATTTAATTTCTCAGATATACTGGGAAATATTCTTGGAAGAGTTAAAGCATTTAGTTACTCAGATATTCAGATAAAACATTCCTAAAGAATTTAACATGTTAAGTGTTTAGTGTTTGAGATATATAGGTAACATCAGACTTGCTCCAAGTCTTTTCTCAGTCCATCAAACCTGACATACATGGAATTTTTAAGAATCCATTTGATCAGTGCGAAAACCTACCCTTCTTTTGTTAGCCCTAAATTCTGATAAAATAGTCCTTCAATCCTCATATAATACCTTAAACAAACAGACTTGAAGAAAGTCTAGGTAAAGTATTTAAAACATTAGGTCCTCATATATACAGGTAAAATTTTCCAAAAGAGTTAAAGTATTACTTGCTCTGGGGTAGTATTCACTAACATGGATTAAGATGAAATTTGAGAAAAACGTTTCAAGTGAGCCAGTGGATCAAATAGCTATTCACAAATCATGGATCACAAACCATGTAGAAAAAATTAAATATTTGTTCTGTTTTTTACTATTTTTCCCAGTTTTGAGAGAGTTCTTCATCACTCAGGAAATGTAAAAGGATTCAGTCATAAAGTACCCTCTGTCTCTATTATAACTGATTAAAACATTCATCTTCTTCCCTTTTCTAATTTTCTATCAGCTACTTTTGATGAAAAATTTATCCAAATTGAATTGAAAAATCAGTTCCCAGTGTTTCACGAATAACAATCTAAGCTGATCTAAAACTCTGATCAAAATTTGATCATTTTTGCTCGAAGTTGATCTGACCTACACTGACCCTTGTTAGTGAGTACTGCCCTAGATTAACACATTGCTGTTAAAGCAGACAAAATATACAAATCATAAATGAGTTTTTTCAAATTATTTGTATACATTGTTAAAGTAATTATTTACCCCTGTAGGGACAGACCGAAGTATACCAGGGTTTGACAACTACCAGGTGACGGGCAATGAGAACCTGGGCGAGTTTGACCTGCTTATCACTGACGTCAGTCTAGCAGATGATGCAGAGTTCCAGTGTCAAGTGGGTCCTGCCAACGGCAGTCCCGCATTGGTGGGAAAAGCTAAGCTCAATGTGCTGAGTACGTCTCATATTTCTTCTTGTAGATTCTGTTGACCCTTTTTTCCCCATCCATGGATTTTGATTTTGAATTTGTAATTTTTTTTTTTTATGCGACAAGGAGTCTATACTTTTTTTGTAGTGCAGATTACATGCTATAAAAGTTGGTTAGAATTAGAGCTCCCAGGACCCAATTGCAGATCACAAGTCAGTTGATTTTTATGTCAAATTTGAAATTTTTTTGCTAGGTTGAGATTTTGCTCAATTTCTGATCAAATGTACCATATTTATTCATATAAATGCCCAGGGGGCGATGCATTTTTCAAAAGGGGGGGGGGGGGGGGGGGGGGGGCGACTATTACCTATAAAAAAAATCAACTCTCAAGTCCAGCGGCAATGGGCGATAATGGACACTTACAGCCTTGATCTCGCTTGCCAGCATGTATAATGGCGAGAGAGATTAAAATATTGCAAAAAAACCTTAAATTTGAAGAAATTATAAAGTTTATCTCATATTTTTGCAGATTTCATTGGGTTTATAATCATAATTGCTTTGTTTTGTTGTGACTCTCTGTATTTCTCGTAACGGTATTCGATTGGGGAAGTACTAAAATGCATCATTTTTTCGGAATCCCGGAATCGAAAAGGTGCGGGCTGTTGAGAGGGATGTAAAACCCTGAAATATGAACTTTGCAAAGGTAGACAGGAGGGGGGGGGGGCGACTAATAGGGAGGGGGCATTAATACGGATAAATACGGTATTTAACATTTTACGAAGACAAAAATTACTGGGCTTTTTCTTTTCTTGTGTCAGCTGTTTGTATGGAACTACTGAAAGAAATTTATGTCATCCTCCACGCAAAATCTTATATCTTAAACAAAATACAAGTTCAGTGTGAGAGCTTTACTGAATGTGCTAAAAAATATGGAGTAAAATTCTCTAAAAACCCCTGTATTCACAGGAATGTTACAGCTTATAATATGTATATTCATTGAATGGCACATGTGATGTATACAACAGGATGTTTACGTTAAATTCAAATTTGATTGATGGGTGAATGATTTTGAATACTCTCTGACCTCTTGACTTTGTGCTTTAATTAAAATATGTTCAATAGCCTTTCCACTGTTTATGTATATCGTAGTTCCCCCAGCTGCTGAATTCAGGAAATGGCTTAGGCTTGGTTTCACAATCACATTTGAGAATTTTAGGTCAAATATTTGACACTGTTTGGCTGAGTCAGTGGACTCAAACTAGAGGAATTTCACAAAGAGACGCAACTTGAGATCTGGCTGAGTCATGGGGCTAACTTACAGCTGGCCAAGAGGGTGGCTGAAGTTTTAAGCCCAGAGTCTCAAGCCTTATCTACAGTATTGGAAACAATAAATAAATATTGAGTAATACTTTTTTATATTTTTTTAAGCTTTTCTGTTTAATCTGTGGTATGAGTGAAAGAATTTAAATCAACAAAGTTACAATGAAAATCAAGAAAGTTGATATGCATTTTCAAGTATTATCATTTCAAAAGTTTCAAGAGGAGACTTAGATCCTTCCTCAGTTTCATGATTATAATGAGTGACATGATTATGTGTATATTTCTAAAACAACTGTACTCCTAAGGATATGTGTTGAAAGCGGAGTAAATTGACAGGATTTACATGATTTATGGTCGTGATATTTGGGGTCAGACCAGTCTCTGTTGAGTCAGGTTTAACTAAGTACCTTACTATTGTTCATGTATATATCGTAGTTCCGCCAGAGCCGCCAGTGATTGAGTCTTACACAAACGGTTCAACAGTCAGCGTGGCTTATGGTGAGGAGTCCCTGGCATTGACATGTATCTCACTGAATGGTAAACCTGCAGCAACCATCACCTGGTTCAGAGGTAAGTGACAAGGAAAGCAGCAGAATTGTCTAAATCCTTGTTCACAGACTGTGGATGCGGCATACGGATGTGTCTCGTTTGTATATTGTAACAAGTTGTACGACTTGTTGATATTTCATAAGGAACAGAATTCAAAATCTGTACAAATGTTTTTATTTCAGCAGTTAGAACAGAGATCACTAAATAACCAGCACATGCTTGAACTGCTGAGATAGGACTGAACTGTCTAGCCTCTCTTTGTAGTGATGCTACTGTCCAGTGATTTATTACCCTTATTTGGTGTGATGTATGATGACTCATTCAAACCCATATTTGGTTTACACTGTAATATATGTTACATATTTCAACATTTATAATATATTGTCCTTAAACGATCATAACTTCCTTATTCATGGTTTAATTTTAAGAGTTCTGACACTATTGAGTTCAGTAGGATGAGATGCAAATTTTGGTACCAAAAGAAAATTAATTATCTTCCAGAATATTTGTGCTATCTTGCTTATGGGAGGTTTTGAAAAATTCAGTCACAGCTTGAAAATAAATGACAAACTGCATCCTCAAGTCACACACAAGCCGACCCTCCTTGTATGTACTGCGTCACTTTTTTATTTCAAGCCACAAAAGCAAGTCACACCCAATTAAATGGATATGTGTACTAACACCGTAAATGAGTGAGTACGAAGTCAAATATTAGTTAATAAACCAGAAGTTTGCAAGGTTTAGAGAGATGTATCAGAACTTGTAATTTTTGGATGTGCGAAAGTTGTTTGCAAAAATATCCACATTTGTATTTTTGCCCACCTTCCTACACATGTAGAGTATATGCACAAACCCACCATTTCCAACCAAATGCAAAGCCCACAGTATTTATGAAATATATACATATATTTCGTTTAATTTTCTCCTGCTTAACTTTACCAAAAAATGCATAATGTATTGGTGATAATGAAAGTATGGGCACACAGCTGGATGTAATCAAATGTGAACATGATAAAAACCAAAACATATAAATAGATCAAACAGCATACCTCACAATATTCCAAAAATAGTGTACTTCAGGTAACATTCCATGTCTGAAATCCCAGTATATGTCTTTATGAAATAAATATATTAGCTCACGTACAGACCGCCAATCAAATGTATTGTACCAGTCAAATTTATGCTCAACCAAACAGTACTCTTTAAACTTCTGTGTGTGTGGAATCCCCACTTTTATTACGTGGTTGTATTTCTGTTTTTTTTGCAGTGGTAAAAATTATGTACTTCTAGTGAAGTTAAGCAGATAAAAGTTAAGTGAAATATGAAAAAAAGTCCTTAAACAATCTGGACTCGGCATTTTGTTAGAAAGGATTTTGGGGATGGGCGACAATTCTAGCAAGGCATGGCATGTTGTTAGCACCATTTCTTGTAAAAGAAGTAAAAGTAAAATACTAGTATATTAGATATCTTCAAAAATAAACTTCTTTTCAACCATTTGTTATAAATAAAATATGCAGAGTTGATGGAGTTTGAGAACCACTTACCTAAACCCTTACAGAAAAGTAACATCAGTCAGGATGCTGTACAAAAGAACACAGGCAATATTTACCTTCTTTGACCTAGTATAGCTTCACTTCAAAATATAAACCTTTATTTCAGGAAATGATTATAATACACTGGCCAGTATAAGGTCACTTGACCTTGTTAGCTCCAGTCTGAACAAATCATTTTGGCCAAAATAAAGTCACTGTATCCCTATAATTTTACTGAGAACAAATTATAAAACCTTTTGTTTTACTAGTTACAGAGACAGTAGGTCACAGTGGCCAGTTCCAGATCAGTTTGACCTAGTTTAGGTTCAGTTTGAATAAATTGCAACAGTAATTTCTGGAGATGCTAAGTTTAAATTTAAAGTCACTTTGACATGTTTTACCTTAAGTGTGAACAAATTGCAAGCCTTTATTTTTGGAGATTCTTACATGATGTTAGCCATTTGAAAATTGTATTTTATTGCTTTAAAATATTCTACCCAACAGGCTATTGCCATAGGTTCGGCCCAAACCGGTCCTGCCAAACGTCAGAAAAAGACGTCCTGAATCTCCTCTAGTCATATTTACTTATGTTACTTTCAATTTAAACAACTTAATTTCAGGAGATACAGAGATCACAGAGGGTATAACCTATACTACTGAAGCGGGATCTCGGGAGAAACTGCAGAGTGCAAAAAGTGTGTTGTCCTTCAAACCAGAGGACACAGATGATACGCTACCATTCAAATGTGTCGCTAAGAACGAGGCACGCGTAAAGGCAGCAGAAACCCTAGTCATTCTCAGTGTCTTGTGTGAGTTTGAACTTGATATAATAGATTGTTGTGTCCTACATCCGTCCATCTGTCTGTCCATCTGTCTGGCCATCATTTTGGTTTCCTGACTCTGAAATCCGGCGCTATGTTTCTTGTCAATGGTTTGGAAGAATGTAGGCACTAGCATGCATCAGCCATAATTTGAAATGGTCTGTGTCTTCCTGAGATATTTATAAAGTTATTAGACTCCATTTTTACCCCATGCAGGGAGAATGTGAGATTGTAAGGTTTTCGTGAAAAATATAAAGGTAAAAAATGTAGCTGTTTTCAACAATGACTACTGCACAATGTAAAGTGGTTTTCTGTGTTTTTACTCTGATTTATTTGGTTATATTTTATGCAAAAAGCACATCACATGAAGTAAAAGTGAAAACAAATTAAAAACACAATATAAATGTTTCAAAAGTATCCAGTTGAATATGCTAAACGTGTCAAACATAGGTAGTCTACTAAAAAAAATTAAAAATTAGTAAAGAAAAAATATAATTCCAAAATTGACCAATTATAACCAGAATTGCTGGGAAGGGCAGTACAGCAGAATTGCTTGCATATTTTGCAAAGTCAGGTTGGTAGATTTTAAGTAATGTAACTGCATTTTAATCTAATTGTAGTTTATAGTGCCTAATCTTTAAACTAGCAGATTTTCTTGTCTTTTATTTCAGTAACACATGTAGTTCTAACATCCTGCACTCTATATATTTACAGACCCACCTGGAGCACCTGAAATTACTGGTTACAGAAACGGGCAGGTGGTAAAAACTGGGGACACGCTAAAACTCAAATGTATTTCCAAGGGAGGGAATCCACTCGCTAATGTGTATTGGTTCAAGAACGATGTGGAGTTGGATTACTCATTTGCCATCGCCGGAAATACTGTGGAAAATGAACTGGTCTTTCAGGTAACCTAAACAATGAGGGAAGCCATAAAATACCGACTAGGCAGGAAGTCATTCAGGAAACTCAAGCCTTAAGCAAATCCACTTATATATCATTATAATTAAATGTAATCAACCATTTTAATGAAGGCCATAGAACAGGTGGTGGCAAACTTGGTTTTCATGCTGACATTTTGAATGCTGATATAACTGATATGTAAAATAATAATGAGACAAACATTTTGATACCAAATAACCTTAAATATTTACAGAAAATGTGCTCTGCTGCTTATGGTAGTTTGTGGCTTGCCAAAAAATTTGATCCCTGACTAAAAATAGCCGCAAGCCGCACAATCCGTGTACGTAGAAATACTCCCACTATAAGTATACCATTCGAATTTATTCTGCTGCAGCCTGCTCCCCCAAGCTGCATATTGTACCCACGTACATGGACCCCTACACAGGTTAATACCAGTAGATGTTTGACTTAACATTCAGTTGTCATATTCACGAAAAAAAGATCGGGGAACGATGAACCAAAAATCCTATTAGATTTACAGTGAAAGTGTACTTGGCTATGTACACGGATTGCAAATGTGGCTTGCCGATGCGGCTTGGTCGATTTTTGCCTTTAATAATTTGACATAGATTTATATGCTATTTTTTAAAAGGACCATAACTTCCTTATTTGTTGTCCGATATTAAAAATTCGTTCACCATTGTGTTCAGTTTACAAAGGCGGAAATTTTTATATCAAATATCCTTAAATTCAATCCCTACTCGAAAATAGCTGCATCTGCAAGCCATATACTGCATCTGCCTACATGGATGCCTAAATTAAAGGCTGAAAACTTGAGGTAATATTCTGCTGATCCTTTGTGGGTGAGATAATGAGCAAGGAAATTTGGTATTGGCTGTGTCACATGTATCTCATTTGTGGAATGATCTGTTCTTGCAGGTGGAACCCAATGACATGAATGCGGTGTACAGGTGTAAAGTATCCAATAAGGTCACACCTACACCTCTTGTGGCTGAAGTCACGCTCACAGTACAGTGTAAGTTCTGATGTACACCCACTGCAGGGTGGACATAGTATTTTTGCTTTTTCTCTCTTTATCTGACTTATGGTGTCACATTTTGTTTCTGCTGATTTAAAGGATGAGTATGTCACATGTTTTGGCCAAATATGGTATGGAGACCTTTTGGGTTGATACTTTGTAGGTGATTACTTTTCAGCCACATGAATATTTAGTATTACCATGGCAAAGTCTTCAACAATTGCTCCACACTTCATTTCCACCAATTGTACGGTACAGTATTTTAGATAGCTTAGTCAAATTTGACATGGAATATATTGAGGAAGATATTGTGCCTGCAAAGCAGTAGATTAGATTAGATAGATTAGACATGGGTCCTTGGATTTACCTGTTGTATGGTTTCATAGCATTCACAGGGTGGACATTACACAAGATAATGTTTTCATCCTGGGACAAAAATCTCATTAAATTTCACTCAGGGAATATTTATAGGTGTTATTTATAAGAACAAACAAACCCATCTGGCTGCTGAGATATTGCATATCATCTGTTTGACAATGAAATTCTCTATGAACTCATATTTACAGTAGTGGGACTACTTTGATATGTACAGAATATAATGTTATTCACAGCAGTGTTGTAGCTTTGATATGTATATGTTATATGGTAATTGTCACATATATGTTAGAATGTTTACTTTAGTATCACATTTGACTGAGGAATGACGGATTTTAAATGCTGTCTGACCTCTTCAACTTTGGGCTTTAACGACACTAATTTTACGTTCGCATTTTGTGATTGTTTAGTTGCCCCCACCGCAGTGAATATCACAGGACACGAGAGAGCCAAAGCTGGGGAGACCATCAAGCTCAAGTGTACTACAGATATGAGCAATCCCAAGGCACAGATCTCATGGTTTGCCCTCGGTCAACCAGTAAGTGGAGCCAACACCAAGTTCAAGCCATCACCATTGGTAAGTAGAGTAAAGGAGCATTTGTACATCTCCAGACAAATTCATTACCTCTGCCCCCAGTTGAATGGCTAGAGAGTTTCCTGAGAGCTGGTGAATTCATCAATTCTAATAAATTCTGAGTTGAGTTGAAGAAATGCATAAGAAATAAAAGAAATAAGACCTGTCCACCATAGTTTATATTTAGCCATTACTGCTTGGCGACGTATCTTGGCACATGCCTCAAATAGGCACAAAACGGAAGATCCAATATTTATTAACATTTGATTGTCATCGATAAAACTTGTGCATATTCGTCTGCCAAATAAGGGGCACTGACGTCATGTAGAAATTGTATTATTGTCCATTAAAAATGATTCTAAAAGGTTTATTACTGTAATTTTATGTCCGTAAGGTATTTGTACAACTTGCACTAGTGTCAATTCATATTTCAATCAATAGAAATCCACACAACTACACTTAAAACAAGCACAAAGAAGGTTTTTTTGTGTCAAAGTTGTGCCAAGTTATGGTGGGGAGCAGTATCTCTGTGGTAATGATCATGGACTGATGAATTTTGCTGCTTATCATTATTGTGCCTTAGAGGTTGCTTTAATGTAGAGATTAAGTGCTATTAAATGTAGAGATTAAGTGCTATAAAAGTGCAGTATAGAATAGAAATACATCCAGGTGTTGCCAGCATTTCTGACATTCACTAAAACGTGGTTGGGGGTCTCCTGAACACAAAACGTATGAGTGAGACAAGGAGGGATATCATCCAATAGGCTGTTTACTAGGACATCAGTTAGGAGGACAGCTGTGTGAGATTGAGCAGGTGTCAATTCCTATATATGGTTTCTCTTGTGTAGATAAAATTTGAACAAAAAATATGTGTCAGTTGGCTAATTTTTCCATTTTATTCTGACAGGGTGGCTTTATCACGACCTCAGAGATCAGTGTAGTTTTGACTAACAGAGAGGACAATGTCATTTACCAGTGTCATGCCACGAACGAGGCCCTGGGAAAGACAGTGGTTGGAAGCGTTACTTTACAGGTATATAACCAGTCATTATCATAACATAGCCATGCTTTAGTAACAATTTATATGTAGCTCAAAACAGAAAATCTTACACTTGACATTGGTCCATAACTGTGAGTGCTAAACCATTTTTCTTCTGATGTCATCAAGTATTGTTAGGCCTTTACAGGTCAGTTTGTATTGAAATTAATACCCTTTTATCTAGAATTTGTGGGGAAGTGGAAAGTATTTCTATGGTCCCTTCACATATAAGTCTATAGAGTTAATCTAAAGATCTAGAACTTTTCAAAAAAAAAATTTTTTTTTTGTTTTGTTTTTGCAACCCAAGCTCGTTAATTAATGTTAGTCAAAAATTCCGTTTATACAAAACAAATAAGCAAACTTTCCAAATGACAAGTACAAAAGAAAAAAATATATCAGGAATAAACAGGACAATATCATATGAGTTTGTGGCATGAGTATTATATGTTCATCTTCATAGGTGGTATATTGTTTTTATATATGTCTAATGAGGGAGGTTTTTCTTTTATTACCCACCATTTTGTACGAACAATAAGTAAAGTACTATTTAAAGAAAGAATGCAAAAAAGGCTGTGATATAAATAAGGGGACCAGTGAATATTAAAACTCTTAGCTTCAATGTAGCAATAAAGGACAAGGTTTGAGTATTGTATCGACGAATAAATCACAAACTTCCGGGCGGAATAATGGACGAAGCCCGATAGGTCTGAGTCTGTTATGGCTGGATGTTTGTGATTTATTCGAAGATACAGTACTCAAACCAAGTCCTTTATTGCTATTATAAAGACCAGTATAATTTTAACACAAAAACGTCTATTTATTCAGTCAAGAAATGTAGTTGTTTAGGAACTATATTTTTGCTGAATTACAGCCATTTGGACTTCTTGTACCATATTGCATCCCTTGTGTTACAATGTACACTAGCAACTATGTGCAGCAACGAGTTTTCATTCACTGCCCATGTCCAGTCTTTATAATAAAAATTTAATGTCAGATATTGCTGTCATTTTGACATGGATTTCAATGCAACAAAAATGAGCAGAAACTCTGTAAAAACGCCTTTTGAATGATATACATAGCATATTTGTAGCTTACGTTATGAATAATATATTAATGAAAAATCGGCATTTGTGAAGATAAAAGTAATAGCAAGTCTGTATGTCTCCAGTCATATACAAGGGCTGGTGTAAGATGGCATAAGTATCATTTGTATGAAAATGAATTGATAATTAAGGTTCCCTAAAACTTGGAATTTGTAAATATTTTTCATACCTTTAAAACCATTGTTCTATAAATCTGTTTTCTCTCATTTCCTGCATAGATTGACACTGCATACTATGTGTACGATACATACATAAATTATCTCACTTAGGTTATGTATCCGCCTGGGCAGCCAGATATATTTGGCTACACATCTGGGAAGACGGTCACAGCCGAGCAGATCCAGACCATGTCTTGTACTTCTAAAGGGGGAAATCCACTAGCCACATTGACTTGGTGGAAAGGTCAGTCACCATATTCATAGGCAGAGCTGTTAGAATAATAATAATAATAATAAATAAGTTTATTCAGCAAGAAAATGTGGTTACAGTAAAGTAAATAATGCTGAAAGGGAATATCGTGAAGTTATTAACTTATACAGAAATATTCCCTCAATTTT
Source organism: Sabellastarte sp. h YS-2021 (assembly GCA_964017235.1). Taxonomy (NCBI): domain Eukaryota; kingdom Metazoa; phylum Annelida; class Polychaeta; order Sabellida; family Sabellidae; genus Sabellastarte; species Sabellastarte sp. h YS-2021. The sequence continues at coordinate 11,176,930 of OZ024932.1, read as the reverse complement.
AGAAAAAACCTATGAAAAGACTTTAAAGAGGGTGAAGGGTTTATTAGAATAAGAAATCTAAAATTCGCCACCTCTAAAACCTTAGTTAATTTTATGAAGAAAATGATGTTTTGTCTGAAAATTGGCATTTTTCAGTTAAAAAAGCCTTAACTTACTGTACATTCAACAAATCTCACCTCAATTCATTTATTTTATTAGTATTTCCACATGTGGCGAATTTCAGATATGTGGCGAATTTTAGATTTCTTACTCTATAGAATTGTCAAGGATCTCTTGTTTTGAATTGTGCAAAAGTACTGGTAACACAACTTTACTGTAACATATACAGAGGGGTCACATTAGCGAACGAGACGTCCATAGTGAACGGCAATCTACCACAGGGTTCGTCAGTGGTTGGACAATCGTTTATTATTTCACAAAATAAAATAAGTGGGGTGTTGGAACCCTATGTCCCAGCTGTCCATTGTTTTATTGTTATGGTAGCTTGCTATTCGTTATCAAAGTCCCATTTTATTAACATGACCCCCCCCACCCACGACCACCCTGTATACAAATACATCTTTGGTGTTGGTTTAAGTCAAAGTAAATGTGTATTGTGTTGGAACTGCATACCTGCCTGGCTGACTTCCTTGAATGTGCTTGTGAAGGTCAGATCTGTGGATAAAACATATTGTTACTTATACTGTTTTGTAAATACTATATTTTCTTCAGGAAACAAAAAGATCAAAGGCCAAGTGTCCAAAGCTTTCAACATGGTGACATCTCAGATCTCCTTTATCTTGAAACCCAATGACAATCGTGCCAAGTACAGATGTAACGCCACTAATGAGGCTGCGGAGGCACCACTCGTATCTGCAGTAACCCTCAACGTCAACTGTGAGTGCAATTTTAATGCTTAATATTTCATTTCCTTTTCCCAGACTAATTTTTAGACTTATCATTTGGACAGCACCTTAGAGCCTGATTTGGCAGAGAATAAACACTATAAAAGTACAAAATGGAATAGAATAGAAAGCAGCAATGACTGCCACTAGGGATGGATTGGTAGACCTGGTGTTCTTGATGCCATGAGCATTTAACTGAAACACTGTGATGAGATTTTATCATTTCTGCATGGATTTTAATGCAATATAAACAAGCATACACTCTAAAAATACCTTTTGAATGATGTATACAACATGTATCTGTTACAGTAAATATGTGAAGTCAGTTAATATGTGTATTTACTGAAAGTTTCAGAGAATTTGCGTATTTACTGACCAAATCAGTAAATACGTGTATTTACTGACAATTTCAGAAAAATATGCGTGTTTACTGATTTCACATATTTACTGTAACAGATACATATGTGACATAGTTTCTGAAATACTAAAGACAAGTTATCATGTGTTGATAAATTTGAAACGCTTATCATCCATAGTAATTGGTGCCTGGTATTCACAAAACATACGTCTCCCTGGACTTTGAATTTGCCTATTGCTATGGTCTTGTTGCGCCTTAGAGTCCACTACTCAGTGGAGATTAAGCGCTATAAAAGTCAAATTAGAATTAGAATTAGTCTCCCTATTGAGGCCATTTGCAGCACGTCGTGGGTGATAAACAGTTGGCCACAGGAGCCAAAAACTGAGTCCCTAACACCCTAAAGATAAGTGGTAGTAGTCTAAACATGAGTTATTATCAACTTCCATGAGTTTCTATAGTCATGCTGACTCTGCTGTAATTGAGCCAATCTTTGCCAAACATATTGGCAGGTTTCTTTAGGCCATTGATAGCTGCATACGTTCTGATATATTCTATTTTGTACTTTTATAGCGCTTAATCTCTGCCAAAGCAGACTCTAAGGTGCAACACCAAGTTCAATTCAGTAATCATCATTCCATAGACATAGCCCGTTCAACATTGTGTTAACATTATTATACAAAATTTAAGTGTGAAAACATACTCCATGTATGGTCATGCTATAGCACAACAGTAAATACATCCGCATGATTGATTTCTCTCCATCAAAATTACACAACTGTGAAATGCTGTGATTTGTAGTCCCACCCACTTCATTGACCATCACTACGGACCCGCCACAAATCAAGGTGGGCAACCAAGTGTCAATCACCTGCAAGAGTTCAAGCAGTAACCCCGCCTCTGAACTGACCTGGTGGAAGGATGATACCGAGATCCCTGCCACTACTACCACAGAGGAAGATGCAGGTAACTATGGTTACACATTGTTTTGTATGATGTCTGCTGAGCAAAGTCACTGCTGCTTACACAATTACTGATTTTGTACTGAGTATTACTGATTTATTACTCAATGTTGCTGTTTAGTTACTCAATATTAGTGATTTATAACCGAGTGTTATTGATTTATTACTCAGCTTTACTGATTTATTTGTGATTTTGTAACTCAGTTTTACTGATTTTGTCACTGAATATTACTGATTTATAACTGATATCCCTGAACTATGTAATCTATCAATTACTAATTTATCCTGCAATCAAGCATTTGTTTCTCTATATTACTGACTTGTAAATTTGTAGCACACTTTATCAGTTGGCCATGAGTCTATTGTCCAATTGGACACAACTGTAGCAGATCATTGTACCTTTTCAGTTGCCAATTTCTATCTGAATTTTACTGATTTATGACTCCATATCACTGAGTTGTTGTGTATTTTCAGCACACTTTGGGAAATCGACCATCAGCACACTGACTCTCGTCCCGACTGTGGCAGACCATGAAGAAATCTATTCATGTAAAGCTTCCAATGTGCTGATAGAGAGGGCTGTCAGCGATGCTGTAACACTCGATGTACTCTGTACGTACAAATACTCCCATCTATCAACTGTTTTATAGTAAACTCTTTTTTAACGAGGCTCAATAGAGCTTGTGCTTCTAGGAATCACATTTTTTTTGTCTCTGGACTTTCATGAATGGTGGGGCAGTGTGATGAGTATTTGTCTGCTCACTGAAGTTAAGCAGTAATGGGCTAAGTTAGTACTTGGATGGGTGACCGTCTGAGTTCTAGACCACCTGCGGGATGTGTCTGAGTTGGAATTTCTTTGCATCACCAGACTTTGGTAAATTCTAGTGCACTACTTCTGTCTCTGATGGCTTTGCGCTCACGCTAGGGGACTGAAACACCTTGGCCTTGTTTACTATTAGTTTCCTCAATATATCTCTTCTTTCTGTGACTGGGTGGGCTGTTATAACCATTTGTACCCTTTTCTACTGACACTTGACTGGAGGTCTAATAAAGTAACTACTCAGTAGAGGACTATGCCGTCCAATTTTGGTGGGTGATAATAGGTGATTCTAGAAAAAATCTTCTTTTTTAACTTGACCAAAAATAACATAAAGTGATCATAGTCACTTATTTACCCTATTACTTTTACCTGCCACCTTTTGTTAACTTAAAACACAATAATCCTTTCTAGTTAGGCCATTATACTTGCCATTATTGACAAGCCCCGTCGCAATTTAGGCATCTTTTAAACTTCATAACTGAGAGGGACCCAGAGTATTGCAGATGAATTAAGTTGATTTACTTTGTCACAAGTTAAAGAAAAGTTAGACCATCCAGGAATTGGAGCAAGTGATTGCTTATCATGTCTGTAACATTGTAATGTTTCCAGTTCATTTAGGGGGTACTCAGATCTATAATTTCAGAACCAGGGGCCGGTTTCATGAAAGGACTTAAGTCTGGTCTCAGGCTCAAATCTGAGACTTTGGGCTCAAATATTGTAAATATTTTGCTGAGTCTGTGGACTCAGACTCAAAGCATTTCACAAACAGGCTCAACTTGAGATTTGGCTCAGTCATGGGCTCAATTTTGAGCCCACCAAGGAGGTGTCTCAAATTTTGAGTCCAAAGTTTGTCATCCAATACTTGTGTATAAAGCAATATAATTTGCATGAAAATGAATTTGTTGAATCTTGAAATATTATATTTTTATTTTGTTTACTAATTACAACTACATATTCAATATTCATAATAAGAAAAGTCAATGGAATTGACATGCTTTTTTGACCGTTGTCAAGTGACTAGTCTCAAGAGGGGACTCAAAGCTTGACCCAGTCTCAGTTGCATCTCAAACAATTGGCTTGTTACCAATAATATTATATCAATTTTTTTTCATGTGTTATCAGTGTTAATGCAATTTAAATCGATAATGATGATGAAATAAATGCACTTGCATAAAAAACAAACCAAAGAAGCGTCTTAAATGATATTTAAAAGTTGAGACTATGACTTGAGACCAGTCTCAGCTGAGTCACCTTTTGTGAAATCAATTTGAGCCAAAAACTCAGCCAAGACAAAAGTCTCAGATTTGAGACCCAGACTCAGCCCAAAACTGGTCTCAAACTGAGACTTTTCATGAAACCGGCCCCTGGAGTCTGTTTAACGGTCGGGTACTCTGGCCACGAACACTTAAGTGGATGATTTTGGTAGCCAAGATGCTGAGATACATGTGTTGTCAACCCTGCCTTATAATTAACCATTAAAATGTTAATGCTGCTTGTTTACTTCAAAGCTATTGTATCCAATTTGACATTATTTTTTGGACTTCTAAAAGCCCTCATTAACCTAAAAATTCTTGTTGTTGAAATATTTCATCAAACGAGTAGTTCCAAGAATATTAATGATAGTATGGATTCCCAATACAAGAGGCTTTAAATGCTATTTTTACACAACATTTTCAACCATAGGCAATTGCTATGTTGCAGTTAAGCCTAGTTTCCCGGCAGATGTTCCCACTAAGACTGACATCCTGGAACATACGAGTATGGTCCTCAACTTCACTGCCATTGGCAACCCAGCCGACATCAAATACAACTGGTTCAAGGGCACCCAGAAGGTCAAGTTTGGCAAGAAGCGGAGAAAGAGGGATGTCAGCCTGCCTAACATAACAAAGGTAGAAATTTATTAGAATATATTATTATCCAAATTAAACAGAAAGAATAAGCTTACTGAGCCCTATTATGACTTTGTATAACATTGATATAAAAAAATCTTATTTGTGCTTTTGATTAAGTTTAGTAACAAAGATTCCTTTTAATTAAAATTATGTATTAACACAAGCTGATGTAAATATACTCTTCCAACAAAAACTAATATCATTTAACCTTTTTGCAGAGATTTTAAGATAAGATAGTATTTCTTTAATGTAAGGGGGCATACTTTGTAAAACCAGAACAAAGTATATAATAATATAAAAAAATACACCGAGTGGTGATAATATAATAATTTCAGTTTCTAAACCTTTGCACAAACTAAAGAAAATTCTCTTGGAAAAATTTCCAAAAAAATTTCTTTTTTTGTCTGTGGTCACTTTGGTTACCATATATGGTATGATACATCCCTGGAAATGTATGTGTGTTGCCAATGACAACAGATTGTTGGTAAATATTCCTTATTCAGTTTTGTGCCTAACTGAGGCATATGCCAAGCTAGGAAGCCAGTCAGTGTACACCTCACACACTAAGAGTGTCTCAATAAGACATCACAGTGTTCTTTCCGATGCATACAAGTCTTAGCCATTTCTCCTCTTCTCACATCATAAGATAGAGTGTACAGAGTCCTCTGGGGCCAAGTGGTTAACAAATTCAGTATTTAATCATTAGACGATTAGACATTTCCCCATTGTTTGGAATGCTCTTCCTGATGAGATTCGTGCCCCCTCCCTAGCCTCTTTCAAAAAACAGCTCAAAACCTACCTGTACACCAAAGCATACCCACCTTAGTCTACGTACACATGTATGCGGCTTACGACATCTGACGGCCGATTTGCGATAGCGACTTTTTTCCTCCTTCTCATTTATGTTTGGTTGTTTACTTGTATCCGACTCCGATTTGCGACATCCAACGTCCGATGTGCGACGGCGATTTTTTCACTCAGGGACCCAAAAAATCGGATGACAAGTGAATTTAGATGAATGTCGACAGAATATTGGGAAGGTTGAAAAAAAATTCACCATCGCAAATCGGCCATCGGGTGTCGTGAGCCGCATACATGTGTACGTACACTTTGTCTTACTTAGCCCTGACGTTCTCTGCGGTGCTTGGCCTTTTTTTTCTCCCTGGATACTGAAATTGGTTGACTGTTTTGGCTTTGTTGCACCTTAGAGTCCCCTTTGAATAGGGGGAAATTAAGCATTATAAAAGTTTAATTAGAATTAGACTATGACCTCTGTGACCGTGGGTCCGAATGCAGCCTATGAAGCATGAGTTCTGAGTACAAGAACAACAATAGGTCCATGAATATGTTCTTTATTCCATTACAGTGTACAAAATTAACAACTACCCCCTGTCTGAGCCTGGTAACTATTCTTATAGACTTGTGTCATTCTACAGTTACAGGTGCATATGTCCTGTAACTTAAGAAAACTGTTCATATAGAAATATTTTTAAATTGTCAAAACTGACAAGAATTGTATTTTTGACATTCTTGACAGATAATAACATTAAACTATTTATTCTTCAGCACTTTTGACTTGTTCTTAATAAGGCATTGCAGTGTTCTTTCCTTTGGGTAATGGCCATGGCCATTTCTCCTCTAGAATCACATCATTTGATACAGTATGAAGAGTTCTCAATTGCCAAGTGGTTAGCAAGTTTTGGTATTTAATCAGTTGACTCTCATCTCTGTGGTCTTGGGTCTAAATCCAGGTCATGACACCTTGTGAGAATCACCAAGAGTTTCCCCTGATATGACCCGAGCTGTTGAGGTGGACGTAAGACCCCAACTTTGACTAGTGTACAGTTTATCAGATTAGTTTGTTGTATCTTTGTAGGATAAAGGTGTCCTTGACATTGGTAATATCTCCAGGGCAGATGCTGGGATCTACACACTGAAAGCCAAAAACACTGAAGGGGAGACAGTGATGAACTTTGAACTCAATGTACAGTGTGAGTGACTGATAGGTTTAATAGCTGTATACAGCTAGATTTTTTCAACTGTATTCACAAACAACGTGTGTTAAAATCCTCGTATTTAAATGCAGTAAATGAATCAAACCTGCTACCACTTTTTTTAAAAAAATGTGTATTTTAACTTTAAAACACTTCAAGGATATTTCAAGGAATTTTTATAAATGAAAACATGAGACAAACAGTACCAATTGGTTTCAAAGTTATTTTCAAATAAGATTGTTATCAAGGTTAATTTTGAAATATAAATGAAATTCAACTCTAATTTGATGGACTAAGAATGGACATGTAAAATCACATTCATAGAATGTAACAAGTGACATTAGTCTCTCTGCAATGTACTCCTACAAAATGTGCAGAGACACCTTTTCATTGACTGCACAGCCTGCCATTTTATAATGCCAGGCAAAAGGTGGACAGATCAAAGAAATGGCCTTGATGGATAGAGCTGTTTGGTGAGGGACTGTGATATTGATAAAAAGCATCTGCTTAAAAGTTGTTGTAAAGCAGTTTCTGTTTTATGTTTCTTAATTTGTGTTCTTACTGTTACACCAGCTTTCTGAATAGTATAGTCTTATTGTATGACTTGTAGACTTATGTTCCTCTGTTACGTGGCTCTTATTTTATACATTAGCTCTCTCACAAGCCATACTTGGCTGGGTGTAATATATAACAGGTGAGAGTATATAATAAAAAGTTTATCTATCTATCTGTAGATGGTGGCAATGTTAAGCGTGTAAGCGAACTGACAACAGTGGAGCAGGGTGTGAATGTGACCTTAGAGTGCGTAGTGGAAGCTAATCCATTGCCTGAAGGTGCAGTCGTCTGGTCCAGGTAACATCAGCTTAAACCCCCCTGACTACCTTGTTCTTTTCCCCTCTCCTTAACCTCATTCAGAAAACCGTTTAAATCCTGTCTGTACACCAAGGCATACCACCCTTAGTTTCAATCATCCCCTGGCTTGCTTTGTGGTGCTCAACCTCTTTTCCGTCCCTGGATATGGAATTGGGTTGTCTTGTGCTGTTGTGCCTTGGAGTCCCCTTTTGTTAAGGGGGAGATTAAGTGCTATAAAAGCACAATTAGAATTAGAATTATCTGTCCACTAGGAGTTGGCAGCAAAGTGTATTTGCCAGTGCCACAGATATCGAATAGCAGTCACCGCTCTTGTATTTTTTATTTTTACTCTCCTTCAGTGCTGTGTAATTAAAACTGAAAGATTGGAACTCATTATTTAAAACAGTTTGAGGATGTTCTGGATGAGGAGGAACACTTATGGTGTGTGTGTTTTAGCAACTTAAAATGCAAACTCTGCTACTCTGGCATTTTCCTTTGCTATAGTTTGGCCACTTCTCTCCACTCATTCAGAAAGAAGCTCCAAACCTATCTCTTTGCACAAGCATATCCACCCTAATTTCTGCTTTTTCTTGTCTCTACCCAGGGTGCTGACCCCTGCTATATCTCAGGTTAATGATTATCGGTTTCTGATTTTTCTGTATGGTCTGCCTAGAGTCTGTCTTTAGATGGGGATTAGGCGCTATACAAATACTATTAGAATTAGAACTACAGTTGCATGCTGGTCTATTGGTGAGGAAGAAGTTCAAAAATAATATAATAATAAGGGTTTTTTTTTACATTACGGGAAAACCTTGTACAATAGTTTAACACATATCCACATAATAAAAGTTTGTGTTAAAAGTAAAAAAAACTAAATAAACTCGTGTGGTGAAATTAAAAGTACCTAATTGGATTGTAAGGTTCTTTGTTTACAGATGATACCCCTTTTATACCTAACCATAAGATAAACAAATGGAATAGTAGTGAAAAATCTTTACCAACTAGTGTACCAGTTTCATCCAAATACGAAAGTGGCTGTTGTAAAAGGACTGTGGCAAGTTTATGCAGTTATCAAGGCTGTTACCATAGATTCGAAGTGTCCTATTTCAACTATTGTACAAGGGAAAATGCTTAGATCTGCAAGATGCCTGATTTGTTTTCATACATAAAGTATGATAGCACAATGTTAAAGCACATAACACAAGCATTTACATAGCACCATTCTTTGTATACTTACAACCCAATAACCATTTACACACATAAACATTGTTACATAGAATAAAGTGTCCTGTGGAGAAGTTGACGTTTAGGCTAGATAAAGGCAGTATTATTGGGTGGTGTAAGGAGCCATGATTTCTTTTTATGTAAAATGTGAAAATTCCATGAAGAACACTGATAACATTGAGTGATGTTCTTTGTTCTGTTGGAAGTTGGTGGAGATGCTTCAGACTTGATTTTATTGAGAATTTAGTTTGCTGGATGACCAATTTTACAGCTGAAGGGGTCTTGCCTTTTGTTCCAGGTGTAAGAGGGCTGTTCCATTATTATGATCGAATCATAAACCTACTACACCATTGAAACATTTATGATCCATGGGTGTTGTAGTTTAAGATACATTAAACATAGGTTCCTGATATTTTCCTGATAGCTTTTCAATTGATGATGCAATTGGTTCTAAAAGTCTTCTGATAGACTTTTGGATAGTTTTCCGATCCATCCAAGGGGTTCACGAACTTTAAAGATCGACTTGAGATGGAAAATATATGTTTAAGATCGCTGTAACAAAAAAATGATGACTTTGCTAACAATAATATAGATTTAAGATGGGTTTAAGATGGATTTCCAATTGCAGGATCTCATAAAGATCTAATGAGGATTGGGAGCAGTTTGCAATAAATTCCAACATTTTAACATATTGCCCTAAACTGTACCAGATGAACTCACGAATGCATCCAATAAGGAACCCATTGGGAAATACCGGAACTTTCATACATGATCATTTCGATTGTAGTTTCTGATGGGTTTAAGAGCATTCCAATTGAAAAGCTGGTCAACCTCCCAAATGTCAAAAATGAGGTATTGCATTCCAATAGGGGACACAGTCACAATAATGAAACAGCCCTCTAAAGATATAGTTTCTGTTATAAGGATATACACAAAGGTAACAATGTGTGTTATTTCTTTGTTCTCAGAGCTAACTATGATATGTCGAGAAGTGTGGCAGTTACTCAGGGCAGCAAGTCCATGCTTACAATACTGGGAACAGTGAAGGGGGACTCTGGTGAATTCACCTGTACTGTCAACAACAACATCGGAGAACCAGCCAGCAAGGTGGCTAAGCTGGTTGTCAAATGTAAGTAACATACCTTTCAAGTTAACACAGATAGTACAAGAATTATAAAGGATACATTTTTTTCAGAACTTTATTTTCAGTGTGAAATACTGATGATTTTGTATTTTCATTTTTGTATTTTTTGTGTTTGTATTTATACTCAGTGCAATATTTCCATATACTACAGGACTCAAACCGCTATATGACCCATCTGACTGTACAAGTGTAGTCCAACTCTCAAATTACTGACATTCCCCTAACTGAAGAACAGAGGCTCAAGGATGACCATTTATCAATGTCCTTGAGGTTCTTTAACCTGCCACTGGGGATAGGACCTAATGACAGAGGACCACAAATTTTAAGTGGTCATCCGAGCCACTATGTATCTGCCTGTACCAGGGATTGAACCCATGTCCTCTGTGTTCCTTGGCAAGTGTATTACCCACTAGGCCACATGGGCAGATAGCAAAAAAGATGACTTCTGTCTTTTTAAAGATAGAACTGTTTCCAAATACAGCAGAAGTGTGAACCCTATGTATCCAAGATACCTCTAGTTATTATACTTTATCTGGAAATTTGGGATAATCCTTCTGTACATGGCACTCTTTCACTTGTAACCACATTTCGGATTTAGCACATTTGTCTATTTATAAGTGCTGACTCATATAAAGTGAGGTAATCAAGAAGTTTAGCTAATGCTTTGAGCATGACTTTTTTATTGCGTAAAATAGCCTTACCTTATCCTCACAAGTGCTTGTTTGGTTTTGTGGAGCAAAAACGTATCGACCGACAATAATTTTTTAAGGAATATTCTTGTCACAAGAGGTGACCCCTTTGTCTGCGCATATTCGCGCTTGCGCAGTAGTCGTTGTCGACAGACGATTGTCGAGAGGTCTTCATTATATTTTTGGTCGATATGGGAGCAAGACGTACCTTTTTCTTATTATCGCCCATTTCAGATGACAATCTAGGTAGTTTTGAAGCGTGCACCGAGCTGTAGTTATCCATTATTCGACTGGTACTACCACTAATTCTGCCTCCCTTGTCCTGAAAAGGGTCAGAATAGATGTGCAAGAAGATGTTGCTGTAAAGTCTTCAGTGGAAGACGTGTATATCTTCCGCTGTACTCGCCCATTATTCGACTGGAATTACCTCCTTGTCGATGAAGGGGATGCAAAGAAGATTTTGCTGTAAAGTTTTCAGTGGAAAACAAAGAAGAAAGAATGCAGTTGGCTTTGCAACGGAGGTCGTAGATTCTTTACTGTGGGTGGAGCGCCACCCTGGTACAGTAACAGGTCTCCCTCCAAAAGAACGATTACAGAAGCGTATCCACTTATCCTTGCAGTTATTATTTTGCTTCCCAGCAGGTACAGTGAACTTCCTGCTTTTCAGACATGAAAATATGGACAGATTACCTTCCTTTGCTGTAAATTTGGATGAAGATCCAACAGACATCTTTGGGGCAGTATGTGCACTGCTTGTCTGTTCAGCCCTGTTGAAGAATTGCATCTATCTACTAGATAATAAAACCTTCCTATGGCCATGTCTCCAATGGAAAGAATACTGTGACTTTTGAGTTAATTCTTCTGCAAACTCAACGAAGATCAAACTGGCTAGATGAGATATGGTGTTGAAGTCCTTGCTTCCAACTTTTACGAGTGTATTTTGCACAGTATATACAGGACTATGTCCAGTAATTATTTGTCCTACTAACCACAAAAGATCGTCGTACCACTCTGCCTAGTTTACCAGGACAGAGGGATACAGAAGAACGTGGCTACATTAATGCAAGTCACCATGGAGGCTCTTCTTGCAGAGTTACTGGCAGTGATGGGAGATTTTCATTGCCATCCCAGAGTTGTGCGAATCTTGAGACGGAGTTGTCGAATTACTCCCCAATCGAATTCACCAATGCCTGTACTACCCACAATGCAAAGCAATGACGTCAGACAGGAAAACATGGCTACAGTACTAAATATAAATATACCGCTTAAATGCTTCAAAAGAAAGCGGTTTATCCACTCAACAATTGCAGAACTTCAGGTTTCTATGGCAGTTTATTTCTTGTATAGAAACTCGGCTAATGACGACCTGTGATAGATCTCAGTGTCCTGAATTGATTTCTAACTACGACTTCAACGGTCATTGCCCACGAGTGAAGTTCGTTTACTATGTCAATAAATGCCTACTTGTCCCATCATTTAAACTGGAGACAGCAGAAATTATTAGAAATTCGGTTACAAAAGATGCGTTCTTCTATGTACCGACTCACCAAGATTTTCAACATCTACTTCAGTTTAATGTACACTGGCAAACCTATCAGTTCAAAGCATTATAAAATTCGGGTTAGCGACACCTCTACAGTATCATGCGAGTAGTAAAGAGGCAAATCTCATTCTTCAGTCTCACAGAATAGGAGTTCACCATATACCTAGACCACTGGTTGTTTAGTGTACATAAAAGACACCAGTATTGGGTTCAAACCAAAGAACTCATCCAATTATTCATCAACTGGGCTTCGTGATATCGATTTCCTAGGTTACCATTGCTTTTGGTACCAGGAAATTTCTTTCACCATATACCTAGATCACTGGTTGTTTAGTGTACGTAAAAGACACCAGTTTTGGGTTCAAACCAAAGCACTCATCCAATTATTCATCAGCTGGGCTTCATGATATATTTCCTAGGCTACCACTACATTTGGTACCAGGAAAATTCTGTCTACCTCAAAATAATTAAATACCTGAGAATCCATTCAAGACATGGAGATCTCATCACAATCAACCCCAAGGTTGCTTATATCCCAGGTAGGGGTACGAGCATCTTTGGAAAAGACTATACCAATGGGTCAGTTATGTAGGTGTGCCTTTCACTGGTATCTACTACAACTGGCAATATCTCCAGTCACTAGTTGTGAGAATTCCTGTTTCAAATCCTTCTGAAAAAGCATATTCAGTGGTGGAAGTGCCAAAAACTTGGAAATAGGATGCCCTTTCTATACACAGGGGCACAATTCCCTTATTTTCGTAGATGCATTAAACCAGGGTTGATGATCCCATCTAAAAGCAGAACAGTCAGTGGCTTTTGGACAGTTAAAATGTATATATTACATTTCAAGGTCATACAGCTGAAGGCAGTGTGTTCAGCCCTTAAAAGCCTTCAAGACAAATTCCACACAAAAGAATTCTGATAGCATCAGACAACACCACTGTGTTCGGTTATCTGAACAAACAGGGGGGGGGGGGAGCGTATACCTCCTAGTTTGGCACAGCTTGGCCTACTGCAATCCTTGAAATATACTCATAACAGACATATTCTTGGTTGCTTAAAGGTCATACTCAACATCATCTCCAGAAGGGATAAGGTTTGGCGCATCCTGGCCTACTACAATCCTTGAAATATACTCATAAGAGACAGAAATATTCTGGGGTTACTTAAATGTCATGCTCAATGATCTCTACAGAAGGGACAAAAGTAATATGTACAGAATGGTTCTTACTCCCTTTATGGTTCTAGACAACGTGCAAGTTTGGCACAAATCAACAATAGGTGTTTTATGCAGGTATGCTGCATCTTGGCCTACTGCAATCCTTGAAATATTCTCATATGAGCCAGATATATTCAGGGTTGCCTAGATGTCATGGCAGCCTCTCCACAAAGAACAAAATAATACAGACAGGAGAGTCTTCATCTTTAATATTCTATTTGATTTACATAGTTTGTCAAATACCAATGGTAGGGATGTTTGCCACCAATATGAGTCACAAACTTCCATTCTATGTTGCCAGTCCCGGATGCAAATGCTCTGAACATAGATGAATTAAACATCTTGTTGGAGGTTCTGGACTGCTAGGCCTTTTGTCCTATACCACTTATTCCAAAAAGTCATTGAACAAGTGAACACCAGGTGCAAAATGATTGTAGTGGCCCCTTGGTGGCCCATGATGCATTGGCTTTGGGGTCTGGTGAGTCATTCAACCAAACCTCCATTACAGCTACTTCACTGGTCTCAGAAACAGCCATTCAGTCAGAAATACCATCTGAATCTGTTGCATTGGCACCTTCATGCTTGGCACCTTAACACCACTCAGAATCTCTTATATCATTCTCTGGGCAAGGGATAGAGAGATTTAGGGCATCTCAAGGACCCTCATCTTGGAATGTATGAGTCATGATGGGCCATTTTGAGCTCTGGTACCCACAGAATAAGGTGGCCATCTCAGAGCCTACGGTCTCAAATATACCAGATTTTTTGATCCATTTACTTGCAAAAATCTGAAACCTGTCACTATTGTTGGCTTAGCAGCAGCCATAGCTGATCATTTACATTTTTTGTGCAGGAGTTGAGCCAAAGCCTGGATCTTTATAGGCCTATTGCAAGTTTACCCACTGCTAACAGAGGTGCAGCATCGGGGGATTTGCCTTAGCTTCTGTTGGTTTTCACAAAAGGCTCCTTATTAACTTTTAAAAGGAGGTCAGTCTAAAAAAGTTTGACTTGCAAGACTGTTGCAATGGCATTGGAAGTGTATTCTGGGACTTTGGCTCCTTCAGACACAAGCCTCATAGGAAGGAGTTTACAGTTCTCCCTCCTACCTACCTTTTCAGCAAGGACCTATTAGCCTCAGTTGGTCTAGATTGCCTGCAGTGGTCACTTCAGCTCTAGATCATTCCTGAACTCAAATTGCCTGGACGCATGCTTCGTTGTCCTCCTACAGCACTTAGATCCTTCTTGGACAGGACTACTGCTTGGAGAAAAGGGAAAGTCTCCTTCTCCTGCCTTTTAGCAAGAATCAGTTGGCTTCTGATGCCCCAGATGGCTCAGACCAGTGGTCATTCCAGCTCACAAACCTTTCTTGAGCTGACGTTGGACTGATGTTGTGACACTCTGCCCTCTTACAGTACTTAGTTACTATCAAGACAGTACAAGTACTTCAAGGAGGTGAAGAATCTCTTGCTCATATCTTTTAAGGAAGGCTTGATGGAGATATCTTGAGTTCTGCTATCTCTTCCTGGATCAATCTGGATGCATGATTAGATTGCCAGTCCTTTAATTCTGATTATCAGAATCCATACATTGAGACACATATTACATCCATGGCTGCCTCTTTAGTTTTCAAGAGTGGGGTCTTGCCTCAGCAGATATCAAACTCTTGTTATTGGAAGACCCACAATTCTTTACTACATTCCACTCGAAGATGTAGCTTGGCAATCCCATGACCAGTCCATGAATAAATTGGGTCTTGTGGATTCACCTCAGCATGTAGTCAATTTTTTGTGTTTTTATACATGTTATTCATATGACTCGCATACTTTGTTCTCTCCAGTTATACAAGTGTTGTGTCACTGACATATGTCTTTCTTAACTTACATATGGCCCCATATCTGCAGTTTATGCAGTTCAGTTTGCCTGCTTGCAGATATTCTTATTGTCAGATGATGACATCTTGTTTGGGGAGTCATGCAGACATCTCCAGCCAATACTGGGTGATGGTTAATACTGCTATATGATTTGTTTTAAGATTTTCTACAACAGCAACAGCAGCAACAATGACGACCACATCATGGATCTCTTGTTGAGGTTAGCAAATTACTTATCCGTGTTGAAGAAGTAATATATAACCTAAGATGTGGCTTATGGAAGCTTATCTTATCCTCTTATCAGTGCTTTATTTGGTGACCCCTTGTCTGACAATCATCTAACAGTGTGGCCAAAACAAATACCCTCCACCTGTTATGGTTGTATTCAAGCACTTGTGAGGATAAGGTAAGGCTATTTTACGCAATAAAATGTAACAAATTTTATTGTAATTTAACTTTTTACAAGTTAAATACTTACCTTATCCTCACAAGGATAAACCCACCCTACCTCCCCGCATAATTTGTTTTCTGGGGACCAAAAATACAATGAAGAGCTCTCGACAATCGTCTGTCGACAACGACTACTGCGCAAGCGCGGACATGCGCAGACAAAGGGGTCACCTCTTGTGACAAGAATATTCCTTAAAAAATTCTTGTCGGTCGATACGTTTTTGCTCCACAAAACCAAACAAGCATGTGTGAGGATAAGGTAAGTATTTAACTTGTAAAAAGTTAAATTACAATAAAATTTGTTACAATTTATGTTGTAGATCATTTTATACTGAAAGAGAAAAAGATGTGTGTATTTACTCAGCGGGTGTGACAGAATGTCAAAGAAGTTTTTCTGAAATAATCCTTACATATTACATATGAAATATATATTAATTGCAGACATATTATGCATATTATAGTTAATTACATTTTATGCATATAATTACTTACATATTATGTATACATGTATACTTATTATACATTAATTACACATTAATTATATTACACTTAAATGTGAATTTTCCCAACTACGCTTCATGACATGACACGGTTGACCCTGTTTTTACAGACTCGGTTGTATTATTTGACCTAAAGTGACCTCTAAATGGAACAAACCAAGCCCAGTTGAAAAAACAGCTTTATATGTCTAATTAATAAAAAGAGAACTTGAGTAAATATTAACAATCTTCATATTCTTATATCAAATGGTTTTGAGTGAATAAAAACTATAGAAGTTGCTCAATGAAAAAAATTGAGTTGAATAACAGATTTAAAGAGTTCCTTTATGAGCAAATATATAGATAATAGGGGATAGTAACATATATTAACGGCTTGAATTTACTGAAGTATAAATTTTATTGAAAAGAAAGAAGCAAGTCTGTATAAGAAGTCTGCAGAGTAATCCAAATACATAAGGTTTCAAGAAAATTTATCCCGTAAACAAATACACAGGTTAGTTGTGAGTTGTGGATCACTTGTGGATTTAATACCCTCGATGATCTTAAAGTTGACAAAAATATGTTGGCCATTACTCATACCTATGGAATGTGTTCAATCTTCCTCCATATGGTTTACTTATACCTGAAATTTCGGTTATGAAATCAGCAAATATGAACATCTTAGTTAGATCAAATATTCAAAGGCCATTGAGTCAATAATATGAATTATGCGAATCAAATGGTATGTTTAGTAATTATTTAATTAAGTGTCTATATGCTTCATGACTATATGTGCCATATTTGCAAAACTCAGTCAAGTTTGTGCTGAACTTGTAATGAGATTTACTAAAAAAAATCTTACTCAAGACAAAAATAGTCAACTGACATTTTTTGTGTCAATCAAAAGCTTCCCAGGTTTTCATGCAAACATGATAAACTGAGACACATAAAAGTCACCTCCATGGTAGACTTATATTTAAGACAACACTTAAGGCCAAAGCTTTAAGCTCTGAGACTTTTAGTGAATGCCAACTGAAAGAAAAAAATTAAGTCCTGGATAATTTTTTAGCTGTGAGGTGGGGGGGGGGCAAAGAACTCATATGTTTATATGTGCAGTGATTGGTTGTCCAATATGTTATGTGTTTGATTACCAGGGGTGAGTTTCACAAAGGGTCTTAGATTTAGCCTGGCCTTTTGTCTAAGCTAAGTCTTGGACTTAAATGGATTTCCTAAAGCATAACTTAGCTAAGTCCATGCTTATCATATAACCACAGTGGTTTTCTGTATCATGTGACCCTTTACTTCAAGTCAATATATTCTACTGGTAATATACATCCTTTGCTTGACACATTTTATCTTGGGAAAAATGCTGCTTTGCAATCATAAACCTTGTAACCACACAAAACATCCAGAGACTTATTTAGGGAGGTGTTCTATATATTTATTCTTCATTTTCAGGCAGTTTAAATTTTGAAGTGGAGAAAATATGCGGAGGCCATATTTAAGTCTTTGTTTATAAAAGTTAAGCCAACTCTCAGTTAGACTTAACTCTGAGCCCAAGACTTAGCCAAAGCTTAAAATTTCTGCTTTATGAAGACCACAGACTTAGCCTGAGTTTAAGACGAAAGTCTTAACTTTAAGTCATTTTGTGAAACTGGCCCCAGATTTATGAGATGCCAAAAAAGGAAAATGTTTTAAATAATTTGATTAAGCTTTTATTCTGATTTAGAATAAAAAACTTCTGTTAATCTTTTATTGTGATTTAGAACAACAAAAACAGAAAAAAAACCTAATTAACCCTTTTAATATACCATGCACTGTAGAACACAAACCTTTGGTAAAATGATAATGAGAAACCACTCAACAATTAAATTTGACAAAGCATTAATTTTAACAAAATGCACATGAAATGTGAAAATTATGTTCAATGAGATTTGAACCCATTTATTCAACTGTCAAGTAAAACTGACCTTTAGTAAAAATCAATTCAGCAAGATTAGAATTGCTGTACTTTTTTGCTGCTAAAATTTTTACTGATTCACTCTATTTGTATTTTATTTATTTATTTATTTATTCTCGTATATACAACATAAATATTGTAATACACTGTCAAATTGTTATAAACATAAAGAAAAAAAAAAAATTTATAGGTACACGTAAGTGAAAAACATACATATATACATTTTATCATGTTACTCACAGTTTGGGAAGACACTTATAAATGCAATTTGTATAAATGCAAATAGCTTCAAAGTTAGTCAGCTTAAAAACATTGAAAATTTATTTACAACTTTGTTAAACCACCAAAATGTTCATTCTGATATCAATCATAGTTGGATGGCTGTTTATGGCTATACTATAGCAATAAAGGACAAGGTTTGAGTATTGCATCGGCAAATAAATCACAAACTTCCAGGCAGAATAATGGACAAAGAACAATAGGGCCGAGTCCATTATGGCCAGATGTTTGTGACTTATTCGAAGATACAATACTCAAGCCAAGTCCTTTATTGCTATTATAAAGACCGGTATGATTTTAACATAAAAACGTCTATTAATTAATTTAATAAATGTAGTTGTTTTAGGAACTGTATCTTTAACGGTAACCAGTCTGTGGAACTACTTTTACAATCAAATCCCTCGCATTATAATGTACGCTAGCAACGATGCACAGTGAATAGTTTTTGTTGCGCATTTCCAGTCTTTATAATTTTTAGTTACATGAGCCAGTTTTGCTGTGACACAGAATTATGGGTGGTCAAGTGCAGTATAAGGTTCTAGCTTGACTAGAATTATTATGTCCACCCCACTGGGGGGTGGACATATTATTTTGCTTTTTCCGCCGTCCGGTGTCCGGCGTCACACTTGGTTTCCAGACATTTTAGGCAACAGTTCTTATCCTATCTTTACCAAATTTGGCATGCAGGTTTATTGGGTTAATAGCTTGTATGGGATTGCTTTTGGTGATGATAGCTCTATAGCTAACTGAGTAATAGCTACTTTGCTACTTTTGAGTATCTCTTTGGTTTCCAGACATTTTAAGGAATGCTATTAAGCCTATCTTTCTGAAATTTGGTATGGAGGTTCATTGGGTTAATAGCTTGTATGGGATTGCTTTTGGGGGGAATTGCTTCATAGATCAGTGAGTAATTAATTAAATAAATGAGTAATTGGCTATTTTCAGTACTGAAAAAGGCAAATGTGCTCATATCTCCTAAACCGTGTGAGATAGAGCGATTTCGTCGAAATTTTCGACCCATACGGTATCTAAGGAATGTAATCTTTGCAATTTTAAAAAAATTTTCCCCTCCCCAAAAATGGCGGCCATTTTGAATTTTCCAATTTTTGCCAAAAATGGCAAAACACAAATTTGCTTCTATTTCCTTAACCGTGCGAGATAGAGCGATTTCGTCGAAAGTTTCAACCCATAGGGTATCTGAGCACTGTACTCTTGGCAATGTTTAAAAAATTTTCCCCTCCCCAAAAATGGCGGCCATTTTGAATTTTCCAATTTTTGCCAAAAATGGCAAAACACAAAATTGATTCTATCTCCTTAACCGTGCGAGATAGAGCGATTTCGTCGAAATTTTCGACCCACAGGGTATCTCAGAAATGCACTCTTTGCAATTTTCAAAAATTTTCCTCTTCCCACATATGGCGGCCATTTTGAATTTTCGAATTTTTGCCCAAAATGGCAAAACACAAAATTGATTCTATCTCCTTAACCGTACGAGATAGAGCGATTTCGTCGAAATTTTCGACCCACAGGGTATCTAAGAAATGTACTCTTGGCAATTTTCAGAAAATTTTCCCCTCCCCACATATGGCGGCCATTTTGAATTTTCGAATTTTTGAACAAAATGGAAAAACACAAATTTGCTTCTGTCTCCTTAACCGTGCAAAATAGAGTTATTTCGTTGAAATTTTCGACCCATACGGTATCTAAGAAATGTACTCTTGGCAATTTTCAAAAAATTTTCCTCTTCCCAAAAATGGCGGCCATTTTGAATTTTCGAATTTTTGCCAAAAATAGAAAAACAGAAATTTGCTTCTATCTTCTTAACCTTGCAAGATAGAGTGACTTCGTCAAAGTTTTCGACCCAACCAATGCAAAAAGGCATGAAGCTGAAATAATTTACATGTACACTACTAAATATTTAAGCATCATTGATATATTTTACAAACGAAACAGGGTCTTGTAAGACTACTGTATAATTTTGGCAAAAGGTTCATGGGGTGGACATTACACATGATAATGTGTGTTCTTTTATGCTATCCTGTTTCTATTCATATGTCGCAGCTACTATCAACAGGGCGTCCTATTTCTAGTTTGTAAAGCAAATGCATCAGGTATAATAATTATGTCATAACTAGGTAATCATCTTATAGTCTGTTTTCTCAATAAATGCCTCTCAAAAGTACTTTGTAGAACCAAAATGCATGTTTTAGTGAACAAATAATCAATAACCACCACACAGTATGTACTACAGATGGTAGAATTTGCTTACTTTTGATGTGAAAAGAGAATTCACTTTGATTATTATACTCAAGAACATATATACATATGACAAGAGCACTCAGAGAGTGCATACATCTTCCAAGGTTCAACACTTGCAATACTGCTTATGAGTGCAAAATCCTTTAAAAGAAATCCTTGATCCAGACAATGATCTGGATCACGACCAAAATTGAAACCTTACAATTCCTGAAAATTTCATGAAAATGTATCAATAACGTTTTGATTGCAAACGATTGAACAGACAAACACACACCACCACAAAACATGATTCTCTACCTGTACATATCTTGCAATTGCTACAATTCCATAACAAAAACTTCACAAATGATTTATGTACAAAAGGTACATCGGGTACCAAGACGGCAATATTATGCAAGTACATGACTATTATTTGGTCCAACTTCATGAATGATATATTTTATTGCGTTAATATATCTTACCTAATCGCCAAACGTTAGAAAAAAATGTCTTGAGCTCGGCTCTGTGTACCGTACCGCTACTGTCCCACTCACTCGCTAGGTGGCCGTGATGCCCCGAGCTTTTGCTTTTTCCATTTTTTTTCATATACATGTAATGAGAGATGTTTTACTTTCATTATCCACCATTCTGTATCAATAATAAGTAAGATACTGGTAAGTCCATATTTGTAAAGAGGCTGCCATATATGTATATATGAGCACCACAAAACATCAGTCTTTAACTTGAGTTTTCTCTGCCATTTTTGGATGAATAGTAATGTTAAAAAATTGGCAGATGTTCAGTAAAAATACCTTTCTAATGATACTTATCAGATATTTTTAGCTTACATATTTATTGAAATAGGAATAAAAGATCAGCATTTTTTGACATATTACTTGCAGCCGGGAAAGTAAAAAAAATATGTCCCAGTCTTTATGTCTCCCTAATTAGGAAACTATGGTTCTTGGTGAATAATAAAACAATGACTTTACGCTAAGCATTGACAAAACTGCAGGAACACAATGTGATCTATCTTTTTTATGGGTAAGCCTTACAGTAGAGGGACTTTAATGTTCATGAACTTGTGAAGCACAAATGCAGCAAGAAAAATCAAATGTCCTAATGATAGATGGCCAGATTATAGAAGTTTTACAATAAAACATCAGTATCACTTGATCCACTTGCACTTAATCCACTCAAACTGTCAAATCGGTCTTTTATGTCTTCAGTAGACCTCATTTTCTTTTGGAGATCTTGCTCCACTACATCTTCTTGGCCTTTCGGAGAAGCACTATCATAGCAATGGTGTTGTGTATCCATTTCTAAATCTATCATGCCACTTTCACAGGAACTTTGAATAGCAGACTGATCATTATCTGAACATATCAAATCATTGGTGGATAATCTTTTGGAGTCTGGAGTATCATACTCTTGAGGTCTGGTTGTGGTGTCAAGAGCTTCATCAGCTTCATTCTTGTCATCTGAAGTTGTTGTTTGGCCTCCAGAGGCTTGGTCAGCTTGAGGGAGTCTGTTATTGGTGAGAAGTTTATTTTGCTGAAAGGGGCCTCCAGTATAGTCCATATATTCTGGAGCTGTGTAATAATCTGTATCAGAATCATCATCATACTGATAAGTATCTGAATTCTCTAAACCTTTAGTAGACAGCAAACTTGTAGGTGGCTCCTCTGTGTCTTTCAATCCAATATCCAATACATTGGATTGTTGTGTCTTCTCAATTTCCTGAGATAGAATAGTGGATGTATATGCAGAATGTTGCTTGGTAACTGACAAAGTATTGCAGGGAGGTGCTATATCATTCTTTGGCTCAGCCATCTTTGCATCCTCAGTCTTCTCATTCATCTCTCCTGGTGTCGTTATTTGAGGGACACGAAACAACTTTGCACTACTGTCTGTGTCAAAAAGTTGAGTCTTATCTCGGAATGGTATCAAGTCTTCATTTCTTTCTCCACAAAAATGTTCTCGGAGTTTGACTATGCCATTCTCTGCACTCGCTTGCATTCGTAGGCCAGTTATTGCTCCAGTATTATCCGTGTAGCGAAGTGTTTTGGATTTTGGACTCAGTGGTATGCTAACATCTGACCATTCCTTATTCTCACCTTCATTTATCTCATGTAGAGTGTTTTTGAAAGGCTTGGGCTTTTTTCTTCTTCTCTGATCTTTTTCACATTCTTTTGGTTTGTCATTATCAGACTCTTTGCTGTCTGATAACTGCCATTTCTCCCATTGTTGGTTCCTTTGTTTTGCAGATACTAGACATTTCTGCTTCACCTGCTGCTTGAGATCTTTTCCTTCAGAACTGCTCATATCAATGTGACTCATTTCTGGAGTCATGCTGGATGAATATTCACTGTATATGATTTGTTGGGATCCCCGATGCTTGGCAACACCACTCTTCAGGTGGCACTGAAGTGTTTTTACCTCAGCTGCCAAATAGGCAGGAAAAGGTTTCTCACTGCAAAGCTTTATGGCTGATTCAAGTACCTCACCAGCCAGCTTAACTTCAACATCATCACTGTTCTGGCAACTCTTGGCATTATTTTCTGCAACCAATGTGTAAAATCCTGCTTCCAAGACCTTTAAGCGAACAAGATTTTGCTTACTAAGATCCAGGCTCTTTAGTTTCTCTAACATTGCTCTCGCTTCCTCTTTGACCTCTGTGTCCCATGCTTTATGTCCCCTTTCAAGCGATACTTCAGTAACTGGAAATCCCAAGAGGCTGCAGAGATAATTCAGTTCTTGATTCACCACTTCTGCTTTGTAACAGCGTATCCTTTTATATGCCCTCTGGTAGTATTCATAGCTGAGTCTAAAGTGTTTTATTGCCTCTTTGTAGTATGCCTTGCAAAACTTCTGCTGACTTGCATGAAACTGACTATTATATTCTCCGTGGCAGAAATGTAAAAATGCTTCCAGTGCATCATCTGTGCTCGAGCCAACAAATTTTTTTGCATCTTTTAAGGCTTCCATAGCAAGGCCATAACTTTTTGTGTAAGTCAACATAAGCGACAGATTCCCATACACAAAGACTGCAACAAAGCGATTTTGTGCTGTGTCCTTTGCCACACAATGCTTTAAAAATTCACTCAGTGCAGATTCAGCTTCTTTAACACTCTTCTCAAGATATCCTCGAAACTGTGGCTTCTCCAGTTGCATCTTAAGTCGGAGTGCTCTGCTTTTTACACATTTAAATATAATTCCCTGCGCATATTTCCCAGCCATGTATGCATCTGTAATAAAATAATTTAAAAATTTCAAAAAATGATCACAGTCTTTCACTTCAGTACAGTTTCTTAACTTTTCAAAAGCACCATCTATAGCTCGATGAAATGAGACATCATTAATTCCATGGATAGATTTCAGTAACTTTTCAGCTTCATATTTAACTTCATAAGCCATTCTTTTGGCTGTTGAAATAAGAAACTTGTTTTCACTCGGCAAATTTTGACCATGCTATAAGATATTTGTTTGTAGTTTCTAATTTCTTGCTTAAATATATATAAATGGCTGTTCTTTAATGACACATAACATATTTTTAGCAAGGATTATTTAAACAGGTAAATTTGGTACTGCGTTGTTAATATTCTGGGTTTGCAAAATGTACAACGTAAAACATCACTGAGCTAAGTTTTATGACACACAATACATGACATAATATATGTGTTAAATATATTTCATACTCTTTGTAATTATTGTAACTACTTTGTATTTCATGCAGTCATATTTTACAAACATGGATGATTTGCTTTTCCGGAAAAGGTCAATTTTTTTTAAATAACACTAACAAAATATTTAGTTTTACCTTCATATTTAGTTTTACTAAACATTACATTAAGCAATGGCTGTAAACATAACTATATTCGTGAGAAATTTATTAGAGCAATCTGATCCTGTAAGTAAATAAGTAAATATCTATTGTGTCCCACTGGGTTATCAATACCACAGTACATAAATGGCAGAGAGCTTTAACAGTCTACAAATTTACTCCTCTATTATATACTCATGCATACCTTAAACCAAATTTATGCTGTTTGCTCAAAAAGAAATAGATTTCTGCATTTAATTCTAGTCTTTATGCTATTGTGTTGTGAAAACTGTCATATTCAGGAACACTGTAGAAATACAAAAAAAATTTGCAAAAAAACAAACAAACTGGAAGTTGCAATACTTTTGGAATTTTTAAATTTATACAAAGCATTCTTTACTCAAAGATCCTTTGATGTGGGATGTATTCTTCTGTTATATTTTAGGGTGTAACACCTTGACATAATGAAGTGTCCCTTTGAGTATTGAGTATAACTATATATTTTACTTGACGTCATTTTTTCAGTCTGTCAAAATGTATCCTTAAATAAATCTCCCCCGAAAATACTGTTAAGACACATCTCACCAAGACCAATGAATATTTCAACTTAAACCTAGCATTCCAGTTAAGATGATATATGTCAGTGGAAAACCTGTCTGTGAACCTCGTCTCAAACTAATTTAAACATGATGTTCCACTTAACAGAGTTCTATTTAAAGGCTTTAGACTGTGTTAGGCAGTAGATATGTTGGTGACTCTTGTTAATTATTTATTAAATCTTTATATCCTTTTTGAAAACCTCACCTTCTCTGGCTACATTATTTAGCCAAACAAATACTGTTTGCATTTTATATATATATGTTGATCAGAAGGAAGAAGCACTTGTGATGTACCGTAAAGTTTGCAATAAAAATCCCCTCTCTAATAATACCCCTTATACTTTTCGCAATAATATTCAGTGAACAAGGATCAGAAACTGATGCAAATGTTACCGAGTTGTACAATGCCAAGTCAATTTTGCTGTTTTTCAGTCTGGTTTTTATATATCATATTAAGGTAGCAAAATCAGAACAAAACCTATATTTTCTCTTGCATTTTTCAACTGATTAAGAACATGCACTAAAATACCTGGCAATACTGATTTTGTAAGCTATATTTGACAACCATTACACCTACAGGATGGAAAATATTACAGAAAGCTAATTGAGATGGGGAGGAAGAAGAAGTGCAAGTGTAAGCCAGCTCGTCACTTTCTGATCACTTGCATATAGGTCCCTCATTTGTAAAAGCTTGACTGCTTGGATAAAATGTGATAGTCCATCTTATTATTCCATAAAACTCATCTATATTGTTTTTGTCTTTTCAGATGCTCCAGAGATTGACAAATCCCCTGCCTCCCTGAAGTTTGCTGCAGACAAAGGAGCAACAGCCAAATTGACATGTGTGGCCAGTGGGGCGCCAGAAATCACATTTAAGTGGAAAAAGGTAGTCGTGTTATTATTGGTGCATGTAAAACAAGCAATGCCTCAGAGCAGACAAACCCTTGTGCTGAAAAGGAAAAAGGCAAAAAAAATCACAAGTTTTTGGTTAAGTCTGGGCACGTATTCACGAAAGGTCTTAGCCAGGGCTTAGGCTTAAAGTTGAGACTTTTGTCTTAACATTCACAGAAAAATTGCTAAGACTTTTGTCTTAGTCTTAGCGGTATTCACAAAGAAGTCAAGACCAGTCTTAGGCTTAAATAGGGGCTTAACTTTAAGACTGGTTAACAGTGGGCTTAAATTTTGTTAAGAGGACTTAAATATGGCCACCATAAACATTTCTACACTTCAAAATTTGAAATGGCTGTAAATAAAATATAAATATACAGAACACCTCACTAAAGCAGTCTTTGGGAAGTTTATAATTGGTAACAAGGTTTTCCATTTCAGAACAGCACTTTTCCTTAGATAAAATGCATTAAATGAAGGATATATGTCACCAATAGTATTGTTTGAATAGAAAAGAAAGGTCACATGACACAGAAAACAACTGTGGTTATTTGATAATCTTGGACTTAGCTAAGTCACTCTTTGTGAATACGGTTTGAAGATGAAATTCAGCTGAGACAAAAGTCTTTAAGACTGGATTTAAGAATAAAACCTGTCTAAGTCTTAAGACCTTTCCGTGAATACTGGCCCAGGGCCTGTATTCACGAAGGGTCTTAGACTTAGCCAGGGTTAAATGTGGTCTTAAAGTTGAGACTTTTGTCTCAGCTAAGTTTTGTCTTAAATCCGTATTCACAAAAGGGGACTTAGCTGAGACTTATGTCTTAACTCCTTAACACCACCAATATTAAAGTCACACCTGCTATCCAATCAAATCTT
This sequence comes from Sabellastarte sp. h YS-2021, assembly GCA_964017235.1. Taxonomy (NCBI): domain Eukaryota; kingdom Metazoa; phylum Annelida; class Polychaeta; order Sabellida; family Sabellidae; genus Sabellastarte; species Sabellastarte sp. h YS-2021. Next base: position 11,149,889 of record OZ024932.1, on the reverse strand, counting down.
CGCTAACAATGCAGTGCATGATTTTGTGTAAGGTCAAGGCTACGTAAACAAACACATATCATGTTAACATTTAAGCCTCCCACTTGCCAGTCTTAAAGTTGAGCCCTTGGCTAAGCCTAAGACTGGTCGTAAATTCTTTGTGAATACAACTAAGCCTAAGACAAAAGTCTTAGCAGTTTTTGGGCAGAAACGTGAGACAAAAGTCTCAACTTTAAGCCTAAGCCCGGACGAAGACCCTTTGTGAATACCGGCCCTGGGATTTAAATCTAAGACATTGGTCTTAGCTAGGTTTGGGACTTAAATGGATTTCACAAAAGGTGACTTAGCTAAGTCCAAGCTTATCAAATAACTACAGTGGTTTTCTGTGTCATGTGACCTTTTATTTCCATTCAAAATATAATATTGGTGACAAATATCCTTCATTTGATACATTTACCTCAGGATAAGTGCAGTTTTGAAATGAAACACCTTGTTACCACATAAAAACTTCCCAAAGACTACATTAGCAAGGTTTTCTACATATTTATACTTTAGTTACAGCCATTTCAAAGTTTAAAGTGGTGAGAAATTATGGCGGCCATATTTGAGTCTTTGTTTACAAAAGTAATCCCACTCCCAGGTGGACTTAACTTTGAGGCTCAAGACTTAGCCAAAGCTCAGAGTTGCTAAGTGAGTCTAAAACCACAGACTTAACCTTGATTAAAGACAAAAGTCTTAATTTTAAGTCTAAGTCGAGGCTGAGTCCTTTTGTGAAACCAGCCACTGGATGACCATCTGAATCACCACCACAATTTTACCATCGATCCCTTTGCCATTGTAGACATTTCCAGAAAATTTTATCAAAATGTGCCCACAACTTTTCCAGTTGTAAACAATCAAAAAGAAGCATGCTGCCAATTACATATACTTCCTTGTCAGAGGTTAAACAGTCCTCTAAGGAACTTATATTTATTTTTTTTATATCTAAAGGGATGCTACTAAACAGAGTCCCAATCAAATGTGGCTATACCTTTCATATATGGTTTTGACCTTTATTTTATCCAGGGAGACATAGAGCTGGATTTATCTGGAGACAAGTACAGTGCAGAGGTTTCACAGCCGGGTCTGGTCCAGCAACAGTCTGTGTTATCGGTACAAAATACAGAAAAGACTGACTATGGACTGTACCTGTGTGTGGCCACCAATGAGTTGGGAGAGGATTCCAGCTGGATTAAACTGGATGGAACCAGTGAGTATCACATGGTATCTTGTGAATTGATTGATTGATTGATTTGGGCTTGATGTTGCTTTCAATGCATTGTATTAGTAGGTCATATCATGATCGGTATTTGTAAGGATGGCAAACATCCTAGTGATTTATGTAGTAGCTGTCTTGACTGTTGCACTGCTCTGTTTAGAAGCCTCTCATGATTCAAGTTGTGCAAATTACGGTGTATCTAGAACAGCCTAGCCAGGGTAGTTACTAACAGTAACAGGTATGTACATGTGGCACCTCTCCTGAGAAGTTGACATTATGACGGTTATTAAATTGATTAATCGATTACAATGTTTTCGCTTCAGTTAAACCTCAAAATCGCAGACAACACTAAAAGTGGGTACTTGAGTGACCACTCAGTCTTAAAACAATTCATATATTAAGAACACACATGCTATACGGGTGTATTATTTCTGATTATGGGTTCTATATCTGCTCCTTAGAATATGCCAGTAGAGGTTGCATCCAATAAAAGTCTAGGTTAGACTTGGTGTCATCTTAGCTTAAGCTATGTTTTCATGTATCTGTGAAATTTTTCACATTTTAAATATTGTTTTTAACAAGGTCGACCAGATGCACCCTATGACCTCCAGTTCGTTAACTCCACCCACAATAGCGTGACCATTACATGGACACCAGGCTTTGATGGTGGCTCCATCCAGTGGTTTCAGGTCAGATACAATGAGATTGTCAATGACGGGGAGACAGTTACAAAAGGGGCATACAAGTATGAAGACGTGGTACCTAAAGAAGCGACAGTCTTTATGGTAAGACTTGGAATTTGCTTTTCCATGGACTGTATTTGCAAGAGAAATTAGTGAGAAATGAACCTAAAATTTGCCAATATTTGATTTCTGCTCAACCATCTTGGCTTTATGCCCTCTGAAAAGAGACCTCATGTAGTGGTAGTATACATTTGTGTCAAAATGTCCTATCCATATGCGAATCCCCAAAAAAGGTGTTAATATTTAGGAGTGTGAATAAAAGTACTTAGCAGTGTTAATATTGTCAGCTCTGTTTGTTACCTGTTACACCTGCAGAAAGTAAACCCCAAAAAGACAAGACAGATGAATCTAAATGAAACAGATTATGGTCGTTTAAAGCCCAAAGTCGACGGGTCAAAGAGCATTTAAGAACCTTCATTCCTCTGTCAATTGTGATGCTACAATAAACAAACTAATGTTGCATGGCAAGTGCATTGTAATGTACACTTATCTCAGATAATTAACAACTGCCATGTACAGAAGGACTTATGTGGGAATCTGCTGTTGAAAATTTAAATAAAGTTTGTGTACTTTAAAACAGTAAACAAAACTGCATCAAGTAACAAAATTCCTTGAGAACTTATGCCCTTTTATTCTGGAAGGAAGAGTTTATCAGTGCTGTCAAAGGTGATATGTTATATCACAGTAAGCTGTGGTGTTTGTTGATATTTGTATGTGAAGACTTCAAATGTATAATCTTTGTAATTTGAGGAGATTTTCGTCCCGGGTCGAAAAACTTTCCCCTTTAAATTATTGTTATCAAGACCCCGCCTTTTGTGAAAATGCATGGCCCTGGGCTTCTTATTTGTAGTTACTGCTGTTTCTTAACTATCCCTTAAACATCTATCCTCAGGTGGAGAGACTCAAACTGGCCACCACGTATGAGATGACTGTGAAAGGCATCAACAGGCTTGGCTCCAGTGACTTTGCCGAGTCTATTCTGAAGACCAGCACCTCTGCCGTAGCTCCAGTGACTGCGGAGAAGACCAATGATGTGCCTTTGTACATCATCCTGACTGTGGTGGTGATTGGTATGGTCCTGCTCGGACTTAATGTGCTGTTGATACTTCTCTTTATAAGGAGACGGAGGCTTAGGAAAGAAAAGGGTAAGCGTTTTATATACATCAGTTTAAGATTTCACCCGTTTATAGCATAAACAATCTTGTCTGCCAGATTTTCTTTTGCCAATGTGCATATATGCTACATCTAATTTCATAGGAAATGGAACCATAAACCATCTTCTTTGGCTACGTATTTAATATTTTTGAAAAGCTCTATCAGATGTCTATATTTGGATATATGACGAGTAAGTTTTGCTTGTCAGAATGTATCAGTCGATATGCTCATTAAGTCGATCGGTCAACATTGACAGCTTTACCGCACATAGCAAACTTCATTTGAATTTGTAATTAAACAAACACCCTTTTCTTGAATATATTCTGCAAAAATAGTCGTGCAATATGTTTCATGTGGATACATTTTTATATTTTCTGAAATAAACACTAAAATATTACATCAATACAGAAATAAACCATCCAGTTTATTATAATACAACTAGTATAAAATCTGTGTACAAATTTTTGTTCTATAGATGTAATTGATCATCTTGTAACAAAGCTTTCATCTTGTTGATCTCTATGAAAGTGGTGGTACTAGATGATCGACTTAATGATCAACCTTACAAATGACGTTTTGTTTTCTGCATTTTCAAACCCAAGTTTGAAGTTTCTGTTGAAAAAAAAATCTTAGAAGTGTTGCAGCTGTTTGTTAGTTTATATGCTTTATGAAGTCATACTTTTCAATGTACCTTTATATTTTGAGGTTGACTTTAATTTTATTAAGTGAGAACAATCACTCTTTATAAGTGTCCCTTAAGTGATCGACTTTACGATCATCCACTATATCTCACATTGATAGTATTCTATAAAAACACAAATGAGCATATATTCTCAATTATCATGGCTTTAGTGTAGAAGTATATTTGGTTCTGAAGGGGACTGATAGTAATTTGGTGCATGTAATAAGTGTGATAAACATTATAATAGCTAGACACTGACTCAAATAAAATTGCTCAACATTAGGTATTTTTGGATGGAAATATATGGCCAGTGGTCATAGGTACACTCACTGGTATTTAATATAGTTATAGCTTATTTGTGTATTAACGTGATGTGTGTATACAAGTACATTATAATAATACAGGTATAAAAATGTAACACTTTACACCCAAGCCAATATATAATATATAACAGTCATACATATAGTTTGTAGTTTATGTATCACCATTCCATCTGTTACTGATATAGAATGACTTTCCTCAGTCATAATGGTCCTATTATTGAGTGGAGTATTATCTATATCATCCCATCCCTATATATCCTATTATTTAGTGGAGAATCGCCCATTTCTACTCATCCTTATGTAGCCTATTATAAAGTGAAGAAGCATCTGTATCAAATCATAACTACTACAGGAGTGGACAGTCTTACACACAGGAGAGTACAACAGACAGACAATTAGTTTTACCATCTGTTCATTGGTACTGTCCTGTTTGTAAGACTGTCCAGCTGGAGACACTCATCCCTAATGGACCCACTTTAATGGACAATCATCTACATTACCATAGATTAATCCTGCATTTGTTTGCCACAGATTCAGAAACCACTAGTCAGACAAACACAGTGGAAATGTTCAACAATGCGCCCACCATCACTGAGGACTCCAAGAGTTACACCAGCTATGGACGCATGAGTCTGGATGACTATCCAGATGAATTCTACAAAAACTTTGATGTGAGTGTTCCAGTATTTTGTCAACTTTATGTCAGGTCATTTTCGTGTATAAACATAAAAATATTTATCAGCTTTTATGCTTTGATTGACACAATTTTCTTTTCTTTTGCTAATTATACAGTAAAATATGTAAATACAGAAAACTCTGTACAACTGGAACCTGCACTTTCAAAAGGATTTGGTTCTATTTATACTAAACCTCCACTTATCTCTTCAACCTGTCTTCCTTCCATATTCTTCTCCTCTAGTGGACGGTAACACAGACACAGACTGTATCCCTTTTTTTACATCGGCGCATTAGAGGATATCCACTTCAGTTTGGAGCTTTTTAAATTTCTTCTCTCTGTCCCAGTTTCCTCTTCCTTTAAAACTACCTGTCATGACAAAACCTATACAATCTGTTGAAAGCAACGTTGAACCCAGATAAATCAACCCCAAACAAATATACCAATGTGACCATTTTGCAAATTATTTGACATTTCCTCTTCTGTCAACTGATTGACAGATCACAGCAGGTGTATCCAGACAGAGCAGGTGGTCTCTGGTATACTAGCTCTGACATCGTTCCTTGATGGTCCTTGATAGTTGAACAGTCCCATTTGAGCCAATAACCAATAACTCAATTAATCTTTTTGGAAACGTCTTAAGACCCTCCACATCAGCTCAAGTTTCCCCATCTAGTATTTTCCCGTCATTCACACCTACAACCCTCGATTGTTTATCTAGAACATCCCTTGCCTATCACTTTTGCCCATTCTTCTGTTAGTTTAGGGAATGGATCTCATGCTAGTGTGGAAACATATTGCCTTCACAAAGCATAATATTAGATTTTTTTATATTTGCATTTATACTCAGCCCAATATCTCCATGTACTACAGGACTCGTTCTATATGACCCATCCGACTGTACAAGTACAGTCCAACTCTCAAATTACTGACATTACTCTAACTGAAAGACAGAGGCTCAAGGATGACCATTTATCAATGTCCTTGAGGTTCTTTAACCTGCCACTGGGGATAGGACCTAATGACAGAGGACCGCCATTTTAAGTGGTCATTCGAGCCACTAGATCATTTTTGGTGCCATTTATATTTTCCAAGTCAAACAAATCAAATGTGTTGTGTTTTTATAGGATGAAGATGAAAGGCATGGCTTCATGTACCCACCTGGGTCCGACGGTCTCTACCCATCCCTCCAGTCCAGTGGGGATCCCTATCGTCCTGCAGACTACCGACCTCTCCCCGGGGGAGGTGGTCAAGTATTCACGGGGGTGGGACGCCGCTCAGGTATTATCATGGATGATCACACTGCTGTGGCTTCGGGTTTAGGGCCTTCTTCTGTGCTAGGTACACGTCTTTTCTGTCTCTTTTATGTGGTGTGTGGTAAAACCCAAGCTTCATTCAGGTTCGGGCAAACCTTCACATGGATGTGTCTTTTTTATTAAAAATAACCAGTTGTAGAAATCATTTAGAATTGAGGACATAAACTTAAACAATTGTAAATTACTTTTGAAGGATTACCTTTAATAGTTGGGAAGGCCACCTAATTTGACTACAAAATTATTTGTGTATATTCTAAATAAATCTTAATTTTTTTTCTCCGATTGTCACCAGTTTAACTCCATTGGAATTGCTGGAATGATTCAGAAATTGTTATTTCATTGCAGACAAGTGATATTTAAGCCTTTGAAAAGTTGACGGGAAGGGTTCAGAATGATCATGTTAAAGTTGCGAAAGGTCCCTGTCAGAAAAGTCACAAGATATATTTGGTCAGAAGTGTTTTAATATTGAAAATACTTCATAAAATATTTTAAATGCCAACAAATCTTCTAATATTTCTGCTGTTGATGACTGAATAGTTTTGATGCATAAAATTATATTGAGGTCCAACTCACACCAAAATACTAAGTAGCTTTACAGCTGGTTATTGTTGCTTCTTTGATCACAACAAATTGTCGGATTAAGAAGGATTTCATTCTGAAGAACACATTCTGAGAGAGACTGGCTCAGAAAGAAGAAAAAAATGTCAAGAAAAAGGTGTAGAAAGTCGGGAATAGAATTTTACCAGGTTTTCTACCAAACCAAATGGGTTTTACCCCACTCTACATATTTCTCACAATTTTTTCTTGAAGATTACATTTTCGCTAATATTAAACATATTTTCTTGCAATTTGTACATAGTACATATGGTTGTATCCAGATGGTGATAGATTTAAAGAATTGGTAAAATTATTCCAAAATAGTTGCAAATCGATCTGCAAATAGCTTATATTTAAATTTTTTAATTTAAAAAATACAATCTTGTCAGTTTCTTTAATAGCATTTAAAATGGAACAATTTAAATCCAATACCATCTTGATTCAACAGCCGCTTTAGAGCGCTTTATGAATAGTTTGTAGTATTTTGTAAATATTCATATTGTTTTGTCAGGTGTTCAGTGTTTATGTTTATAAATTATAAGAAGTTTATAAGGTGGAGGAAACATGAGTTGAAGCACACTAAATCATAAACTACTGTCTAATACGCTGTCTCTTGCAAATGAACAAAATATTGTTTAAGCTCACACTAGATTGACAGTATTGAAGATTGCATTGATAAACCGTAAATGTGGATGAATATTAACATTAAATGTTAAAAATATTCAGGTAGGTTGACACGTTTTCAAACTGAACAACAAGGATTTGCGAAGATAAATTAAGTATTTTAAGTAACAAATTGTTAAATCTGGTATAAACTGTGTGTCGCCCAACTTCCACTAAAGCAGAAAGAGAGGACTTTAAATAAAATTTGTCTGTCCCTCTCTCTGTCCGGCCAGTTTTAGGATTTTGTGCTGCAGCCCAAACCTTTACAAGATTTTCGCCAAATTTGATGAAATTTTCATCAAATTTGATGAAAATGTTTATGCTAAAGTATTTTGCACCTCAGTAAGATTTTGGGCAGAATCCAATAAAAGCTTTGCCATGGCACCCATATTTGTTTGAATATTCAGGCTTTGAGACTCTGTTGCATCAAACTTAACCCAGATTTTCACCAAACTTGGTAATATGTATAAACTATACAGTGCTAAATAAGTATACAGAACACGGAATATTTGTTATTTGCATTTATCAAGAAGGGAAGACATTAATTCCTTGACTTCTCTTGTTATAATTAAGATACTTGTATTTATGGTATGGGGACTTCAGCATGTTACTTTTTTCATATTACGCAGAATAAATTGTTAGATCTAAAATGATTAGTGTATGAGTTTCATGTTTGTAAACATAAACGATTTCCAGTAGAACTTCAGGATGTCACAAAGTTCTTTACTCACATTACAGATTTATGATTTGAATTTTAGGAAAAAATATTGTATTGTTGGGAAATTAGAAACAGTATTTTGATGTAAGACAAAAATGCTTTATTATTATACATTTATTAGTGACCTGTTTACACATATATTCATTGTACTGGAAATATTTCAAATTGAAAAACATTGAGAGTTTGGGCTAACTGTAGAATTAAGCTGCTAGTAGTTGAGTTTATCTTTTCTTTCAGTGACTCACAACATTACTTTATGACTAACATGTAAAATTCAAATGTGTCAACATTTACTGTACAATGCCAATAACCAGACAAAACCATATTTTCTGGACAAAAGGGCCTGGTTTCAGCTTTGAAGGTGACCAGTAGAAAGAAAAAACTGTTTTTACTGGTTGACTGTAAATAGAATCCATACAATCAAAACAATGTTGATAGATCACCTTTCATTGAAGTTTCCAACTTTTGCATTGTCTAATCTGTAATTCATGCCAGGCCTTACCTTACTGAAGTATTTATTGTTATACCCTCGTGTATGTCATGACTTTATCACCAACACACAAAGCTTATGTCCTTTTATGCATTATTTTTTCTGTTTGGCTGTGTTCACGATTATTCCAAAAGTAATGACTGAATCTTTATGAATTTTTACCCCACAGCCCTTAAGGGCTGTCAGGGTATTGTTTTCACCCATCGTGTCCGTAAGGGCAGGCAGGTGGGAAAAAGTTTGTCCGGGCTGTATCTCAGAAACCGTAAGGTGTAGGAAGTTGATACTTGGTAGGGACATTGGTTAGGATGTGTAAGTGTGCATCGTCATGGTCTGACCTTGAATTAACCTTTGACCTTGCCGTAGTGACCTTAAGTTTGAAATTCTTGTCCAGGCTATATCTCAGAAACCGTAAGGTGTAGGAAGTTGATACTTGATGGGGACATTGGTTAGGGGGTGTAGGTGTGCAACGTCGTGGTGTGACCTTGATTTTACCTTTGACCTTGCCGTAGTGACCTTGACCTATAAAATCTTGTCTGGGCTATATCTTGGAAATCGTAAGGTTTAGGAAGTTGATACTTGGTAGGGACATTGGTTAGGGGGTGTAGGTGTGCAACATCATGGTGTGACCTTGATTTGACCTTGCCGTAGTGACCTTGACCTATAAAATCTTGTCCGGACTGTAAGGTGCAGGAAGTTGATACTTGGTAGGGACATTGGTTAGGGGGTGTAGGTGTGCAACATCATGGTGTGACCTTGATTTGACCTTTGACCTTGCCGTAGTGACCTTGACCTATAAAATCTTGTCCAGGCTATATCTCGGAAACTGTAAGGTGCAGGAAGTTGATACTTGGTAGGGACATTGGTTAGGGGGTGTAGGTGTGCAGCGTCATGGTGTAACCTTGATTTGATCTTTGACCTTGCCATAGTGACCTTGACCTATAAAATCTTGTCCGGGCTATATCTCGGAAACCGTAAGGTGTAGGAAGTTGATGCTTGGTAGGGACATTGGTTAGGGGTTGTAGGTGTACAGCATCATGGTGTGACCTTGATTTGACCTTTGACCTTGTCGTAGGGACGTTGACCTTTAAAATCTTGTTGCACCTTTGGGTATGTCTTTTGATGCAGATTAAGCACTGTTAAAGTCATATTAGAATTCATTAAGAATTTTACTTTTACAACTTCCCATTGTAACAGATGGATTTTATTGCGAAAAATACACTTACCATTTCCTGACCATTGCTATATGTTGGTGCCATCCAACTCACTGGCCAACGTTGAGAAACGTTTTAAGAAACCTTAAGAGGCCAGTGAGTGAGTGTGAACTAGCATGTCCCCCTAGTGGTCATGTGACCACGCTAGTAAACAACCTTCATTATTTTTGTTGGCCATCCTAGAGTGTGGATGTGTATTTTTTATTTCGGATTTTATTAATTTTTGGAGTTTTTGGAACCTTTTTTCTTGAGTTCTGTGGTGAGACATATGTTTGGACAATGTCTTCTCAGGACTAAATTAAGGATCTACAGAGGGAAAATGATATTTTGACGTTTGAAATGACCTTTCTTCAACATGGCGGCTCAGTTTGGCGTTGATGGAGGAAGAGGAGTCTTCATTTCAGTTTTCCTTAAATACCAGGAGGTTAGAATTTAGAACCAAGGCAATACTATACAATACTTTTTTATACAAATCTGAGAAGATTGGGTACATTTTAACTGAAACTGTGGGCAGTTATACTAGCTCCGACAGGGACAGTTTACATGTTGCTATGCAACGAAGGAAGGCACTGTGAAGAGCAACGACTATTCGATTGTTATAAAGCTGTTCATACGTCGGGTTCTAATAGCCAGGCGTTTTTGGAGGCTCTTTTTTCACCACGTACTTTTCAATCGAACAGCATGTCAAAAGGATTTCCCCATGGAGGCAGACATCTTTTTTCCCATTGTATGCATCGTCGTGGAGAAGTTCCGAGTACACGTCTGGGCTTTTCACTGCGATAAACTTATCCGGTGAAGTTCAGTCGGAACATTCAACAGAGGAAAATACCTGCATGACGTCATCCGAAGACAATCGAGTTTCCATACCTCCCAAAGGTCAGAAATCGGTTTGTCAGATTCCCGGAGCTGTGATTCATCCCATAGGTCTGGAATCGGGTTGTCAGATGACCGGAGTTGTGTTTCATCTCAACAATTGGCTTTTCATTCATTCTGTGGATTTTTACCGGTTTTTCTGCTGGAACCGGCACCGGTACATTAGACCTATATGTACCCATTGTCAGATTTTGTTCAAGAATACCGGTTCTCTGTGTTTCTTGCAGCATAATCATGTCAAATCTTGGAATTTAATAATTTGGAGTCAGTACCTCTGTCAGGAGGTCTTCAAGAATTTAAGGATTAACAGGAATCTCATAGAATATCCAGTACTACCTTGGACTATGTATAGTAATTGTAGTCTTCAATGATCCTGGGTGTTTTTTGGGCAGTGCGTTGACCAGTTCTTCAACTTGTTACTCATCAGGAGTGTTACAAGTCTTACTTTTCTCTATCTTATCTCTTAGATGATTTTGGTAGAATTAAAAGTGCATTTGGTCAGATGTCCAGGAAAACTTCATTTTGTGATCTCGGGTGTATAGTGTTTCTTCTGTCTGGGAAGGAGCAAACTCCTACACATTGCTAGAAATGGGATAAAGTGCCTCAGGACAGTTATTTTGTCCCAAGTCTGACATTTAATACTTTTTTACTGTTACAAAAATCTCCTCTTCAGTACGGGAGTTGGGAGTAATCTGTTAGGAGGAATGTTTGTTCAGTATTGACAGATATTCTACACCTTACATCTTAAGATAGTAAGAGGATTATTATTTGCAACCATACATTACTTTTCACAAAGGTTACAGTAACAGGAATGAGTACTTTGCCATGTTTCTTTTTTGAATAATTAATAATTAAATAAAATGCGAGAGACAACAGTTTTTATAAAAGCTGTTTATGAATTGATCGACAAAAGGGCGATAACACCAGTGAGATGGTGATATCGCTGCAATTTTGCAGTTTATCGGTTGTGATAAGCTGGAAAGACATGGCTACCACTAATAGTTGAGGTCAGTTAAACAAGTCTTTACATGTACCTTAATTTCACATTGTTGGGATTTTCGCAATTGGTTGCTAGTAACTGGATGAGTGTGTTAACTCGTTTCCTTACAGTTGCATTCTTTCATAGCCGGATTCACGCAATTCTTATCTTCACTTCCCTGTTGATGACAATTCACACCGGTTCACTGCCTGTTTGCTATGTTAGTCCATGGTGAGAATGTGGGATCTATAAGAACGCATCATTCTTTACCAGTACAAACCATTTCATTGCTTGCGCTTGAAAATGGTTTATTTTCGACTTTATTATGGCATCAACGGATACTGAACCTGATGGCTGCAGTAGAAGGCATTGGGTTTCTCCAGCTTATTAAAAAAAAAAAAAAAAAAAAAAACTTCTTGGCGAATACCAGGATTTTTAGTTTGGATTGCAGATTACACCTTAGGGTACATCTTTACTCAAAGCATCTTCTCCGGCTAATGGTTTCTAAGGAAGCCATTTCTTTGGTGGCGGTATGGCTTCATAGGAGAAAACAGTGCCATTGGGTTATTTGTTTATCAGGTAACCCCAAGGCTATCTGCTAATGTACCACAAATACCACACATAATACACAGATAATGTACCACTTTTTCTGTTCTCAGGTTCCATCTTCAGTGGTGGAACGACTTTTCAATTTGCAGGAGCTTCCATTACTTCATCAGAAGGAGCACAATCTCCTTCTGTTATTAGATGCTTTCTTTAAGGATTGGGATGCACAATTATGGCATCAAACAGCCAGTGGTCTGTTGTATCATGAGGGGTCAAGACTCCACATTAACAGGACTACTACCTTTAGAATCATTTGGAGGTCTGATTCGGATTCTGAATCTGTTGATTTCCCCAGATATTTCTTCAGTGGTTTCCTATCTGAACAGGTAGGGAGGTACCCACTTTCAGGAATGTGTTTTCTTATCTGAAGAATCATTCCTTGGACGAATGCCATGGGTTCAGATTCAGGCATATCACTTCCCAGGGTATACAAATATTCCAACAAATTCTTTGTTCATGAGATTCAAGATGATTCAAATTGAATGTGTTTTGGATGACTTTTGAATCTTCTATTCTGATTCAGGTGTTCAATCAAATCTGTCTTTGATTACAATCACCAATGATGGATTTGTTTTTGCAACTAGTTTGAACCACAAGCTTGTCTTTTTCAACTTTTCTTGGGATGGACTGGACAGTTTGTTTGGTCCTGTGACCTTGATTCTTCAGGTGATGCAGGTGAATCATTTGGCTTTTAAGGCTCCTTTGATTTTCAACCTGTAGTCATTCCTACTTGAAACCTTCTTTAGATTATGCTTTGGTGCCAGATAAGTTTCTTTGTTCAGTGAGATCCTTGAGAGGTTATCTTGATAAGTCAAAGATCTCAGGAAAGGCAAGAAATTCTTTTTGTAGCTATTAAGAAGGGCTACTCCAAGATTTAGGTGCAGAATCATCTGGATTGCATCAGAGTGGCTAGGGATATCTTATTTTTGGGATCTGGTGGATCTGTTCCACAAAGGTTCCTTTTCATGGCTTCCCTTGTAGGTGAGTTCAATCATTCTGCCATTGGTATCCAACAACCTGAATCTTAAGCTTCCAGTGTATGTCTTTCCTTTCTTAGACTGTGGGGCTTGGGGAACAGATGCATTACTCATTTCTTGGGAGGATCTGGACAGCTTTGTGTTTGTTCCAGTGGCTCTCATTCCTCAGGTGATTCAAGATGATCACCTACAGGTGCAGAATCATCATGGTTGCACCAGGATAGCCAAGGATTCTTCAGGTAATTTAGAAGATGCCCACCTTCAGGTGCAGATTCATCATGATTGAATCATGATGGTCATGGTGGATGTTCTTGGTTGTGGGACCTGGTAGATCTATGCACAAACCTCCATCTGAGGCTTCTTGTGGTGAACTTCTCAGATACTACTTTTGTAGATGTAGCAAATTTCCTTAATTATTTCTTTAAGGAAAAGAATCTTAAGCCATCTACTATTGCTGGTTACAGAATAACAATGGTAGATTGCTTTCCTTGAAGGGGAATAAGTCTCTAGAACTCTTCAGCTGTATAGATTGTTGACATATTTCTATAGAGACAATCCAGTAGCCAATAGGTTAAGCCTTCTTTACCTTTTGTCTCTGGTCTTGTTTGGTCTCACCAGACAGTCTTTTGAGCCTTTGGGGAAGATTTCTTGGAGGTTATTAACTTTCAAGACGGTCTTTCTTTTGACTTTGGCATTAGGCAAAGGAAGAAGGGTAATTCTCGTTAGCATTGTCTTCCCTTACTTTAAATGAGTATTGCTCACAAGTGCCTCTGGCCATTTATTAGCCAAGAATCAGTTGGCTTCGGATGGGCCTACTTCAGTTAAGCCGGTCGATATGCCAGCTCTCAATCACTGGGACAGCAGTTTTACTCAAGATAGATCTCTTTGTCTTGTGAGGTTTTGAAATACTTTTACTTGGGACAAAGGATTCAATGAGGAATTATTATGTCTTGTCTGTGCCTAGTTAGGAGGCTTTACAGCAGATATTTTCAGGTCAACTATCTTATCTTGCTGTGGGCAGACTATCATTTTGACTGAGGAGAAGTCAAATTCTGACTCTCAACAGCAGCGAGTCAAGGCAAGAATCTTTAGGTTTTAGGATAGTGTTTCTGTATATGAATTTTTAGATGCATGTTACTGGAAACCATAACTTTTTTACCAATTTTCAGTCTCTCCTGCTTGCTTTGCTTGTGGTCAGACTTTGATATTGTGTCCTATAGTTTGTTATCTTATAAGTATATGCGTGATACTTATATTGATACTTTAGTATGCTTTTGCAGCTGTATGTCTGTCATACTATCTGTATTTTTATTAGGCAGAATTGTTGACTTCATTCAGACTTGGAGTTACACAATATGCTGATGACACTTCCAATATTTGTGTCACCTGTGTGGGTGTTGGATGTTTGTCTACATACAGCATTCAACTGTGGCAATAACTGGCAATTTGTGAGAACTTCAACTACATACTATGATTTAGGGGATCTGTATGGTATGTGGTGACTGTTGGAAGTTTATATGTTGTGGTATGCATGTAAATTTCAATGTAACTTCTCATAATGTTTTAGTTGTAGGCTAGGTAGTGAGTCTCTGTTATGATTACTTCCTTCCTACAACAGCAACAACAACAACAACAAGGCTGTGTTGTTTTGTAGTGCTCAACAGTTCCACTGCCTCATCTGGGAGGTTAGTTTGGATCTGAATGCCTATAGGTTTGTGCTGTGTATGATAGCTGTGCAGAGTGGTGTACTGGGTCTTTAAATTCTAGTACTGCCCTCCTTCCATGAAGGCTGCATTCAGCAATGGTCAGGAAATGGTAAGTGTATTTTTCGCAATAAAATTGAAAAATTTTGTTGTAATTTTAATTTTTATTAGATAAATACTTACCATTTCCTGACCAGGATAGTCCCCCCCCTGCCTCCCCGCAGATTCAGTATTAGGGGAGTATTTTCTGCAACAAAAATAATGAAGGTTGTTTACTAGCGTGGTCACATGACCACTAGGGGGACATGCTAGTTCACACTCACTCACTGGCCTCTTAAGGTTTCTTAAAACGTTTCTCAACGTTGGCCAGTGAGTTGGATGGCACCAACATATAGCAATGGTCAGGAAATGGTAAGTATTTATCTAATAAAAATTAAAATTACAACAAAATTTTTCAAATTTCATCAAGTGAGCCACAGATTTTGCTCCAACACCACACATAAGCATTCATTGAATGTATTACCACTTCCGTATGCATGGTAATATTCAAAACATCCAAACCATAATTCGGCCATGCCAATTGCAAATGTAGATAAAGAGTGTCGTAATGTTTAGTTTACTGTTTAATACTGTCATCTTGTCATTGAATTGTCTTGTTTTAATACTTCATCTTTACATGCATTATCTTTCTCTTGGACATTATTTTCCTTATTTAAACATTGTTTGGACCGTTATATAACTGCCAGTGCTCCGAAAGTATCCCGACCTTTGTACTGATACTTGTACTTCTATATCTCATGGTATTAAAAATATTTACCGAGGCTGTGGGGTACAGGCATCTCTGATGCTATTTTTTTGTTTGTAGGGCCTGGACGAAGTAATTAAATTTTTAAAGTTTGTGAAAGATTCAGGTCATACTCTGTATACATCCCAAATTTTCAGATTGTACAGCAATTCACATAAGATCGGTTCTGTATTTTATGTACTTTCACATGTGTTCTACATCCATTTGAAGATGTGCTATTAACTTCTCTGGTTAGGAGTACACATTCATAATACGACAGGCCGTGATGTCATAAATTAATACAGTGACATCATACATATCCAACATCCCAAAGAATGTAAACGATTTGTAAAGTCATAATATATCAGCAAGATGGTGTTGCTTACCTAAGAAATGACCTTTAAATCATTTGAGCAGAATCAGGTACATAGTTCAGATGTGCAGGATAGTAAACAGTGAGTGTTGTCATGTTTACTATGGTCAGTATCTGTATGTTACTTGTAGATCCCTATGACATGGGTTCTCTGCCTGGTAAACCAGGACCTCCGAATGGTTATACCAACTCACTGCAGAAGTCTGAACAGTCTCTACCATCAATGGTAAGTTTATGCCTCTTTTGTACCATGGTCTATCAACAGGTCATCTCGCTATGTTTTAGGACTATATAGATTTGGCAGTTATTTTAAAACATTGCTTATACCGTTTTAAGAACAAGTCATTTCTCTATGTTTCGGAACTATTAATCTGCTACCGAGTTTTTGCCTTATATTACTACCATTCTATAAACAGTGAGTCCTCCCACTATGTTTCAGGGCTTTTAATCTGTCAGTCATTTGTACCTTTTTACTAACATTCTTTCAACAAGTCGTCTCATTATATTTGAGGGCTATGGATCTGAAAGTCAGTTTGTACCTTGTTATTACCATTCTATGAACAAGCTATGTTTCAGGCCTGTGGATCTGTGAATCAGTTTGTACTCCATTATTACCACTCTAGGAACAAGTAATCTCATTTTATTCAGGGCCTATGGATCTGTCAGTCATTTTGTACCTTTTTATTATCATTCTATAAACAATTCATCTCACTCTATTTCATGGCTATGGATCTCTCAGTCATTTTGTACAACATATTATTACCATACTATGAACCCATCATCTCATTGTGTTTCAGGGCTATGGATCCACCAGTCAGTTAGTGCCCCCTCAGACCAGACCCCCGCCCCTTCAAAGCCAGCCTCGCCAAGCCGTGCCCCCCAAGAACCCACCAGCCCCACCCACTAGAAGCTCCAGCAAGATGTCAGATGACAGTCCCGTAGGAAAGCCCAACCCACCCCTCCCATCAAGAAACTATGGCAGTGACGAGATCCCACGCTATGCACCTGCCCCTGGTGAGTACTTACTGAACTATACAGCTACATTTTGAATGTATAATGGCACAGCTAAACAGTAGAACAAGCGAACATTTGTAAGTGTGAGCTCAAGCAAGGCTCACACTTTTATCGATCACTTTTTGTTTGAAAGTCATTAGAGTCTCATCACTGAAGTTAAGCAGCAGTGGTCTATGTTAGTACTTAGATGGATGACCATCTGAATTCTAGGTTAGGTATGGGATGTATCTGACTTGGAATTTGTTCTAGCCAGACTTTCATAAATTCTAGTGCACTACTAGTGTCTCTTCTGGCTTTGCGGCTCATGCATGTAGGCCACTTGTTGGCCTCGTTTTTTTTTGAGATATAGAAGATTTATAAAATAGAAGAGATGTTTTAGAAGAGACACTAGGAAAATATAAATTGTTGAGCATGGATAAGTGTTTGTAAGCCACGAATTCAGAAAATAAACTGTCTCATGTTAGAGACTGTATAGTATTATGGTTGTAGATTCCGCTGTTTGGTTTCATGGTAGAACACAGCAGAGAATCAGCAATTGAAAATCTCACTATTTTAGACTATTCAATGTCTGGCATTATATCAAAACCATAACACAGTTAGGTTAGATATCGCCTGTTTTAAGTTTATAGTGAGGGAAAAGGAAATTATTAAAAATATCTCATAAAGAAATTCCCACCTTTACCTTGTTACTTGTATCTGCAGTCATATGTTAGCCATATAAATCTTCATCCGTACTTTACTTAGGCGATTTTTACAATTGCACCTGACAGTATGTGGCTCTGTATTCATGATTTAGCCATACATTTGTGTATTTAAACTGTAAAGACAGAATTGTATGTCCTTATTTTTCAGTGGACTTTTAGGCTTGTTCTTATTCTTTCCATGTTGGCCATTGTAATATGGTTTAGGTAACCTTACAAAATATTTTTAATCCTGGAATAATATGTAGTTTTAATCTTATCATTTATCCTATAATTTCCGTATTTATCCAGGCAGTACAACATCCAACAGTCGACCCAGTACACTGCAGAGACCTCCGCCCCCAGCACCACCCGATCCGAGAGGCCACCTGGTGTGAAGAACCATGAACTAGTCTTTCATTAGATCAATGTGCTATCCAGTCAAAGTTGGCCATCAAAGTGCTTTATGTTGCCATTTTTTCACAGAAAATACTCGCCAAATCTAGTCGGGATATAGTATGGGTGAGAAATACTGATTATTGGCAGAATTGTACAGTAACGGGTGAACATAAAAAACTGAGGAACTAGGAAGGGTGTGAAAACAGTGACTATACCCAATTTTACTGTCATAAATTTGCCTTCAGATGACCCTGATAGTGTAGTTGAGAACATTACCTTGTTAGTCAGGTGACCTATGTTATAAGTTGGGAGGGTCAATACCATGATTATGGTGATCATAGGTCTCTATCCCATTTTCAAAACATGTTTGAAAACCTCTGTGAGAGAGCCTTTTCTCAGCTTGCATCGCATCTATTCAGTTGAAACTGCATTACGACCTGTAAGTTCAGTGTTACAACCTATTTCATTTTTTGGTCTTACAAATGATCTTGTGTACTTATTTATGACACAACTAATCTCCCCCCCCCCCATAATGCCTCCTTGGTAGGCTCTAATGTGGGCCCATGACTCAGCCAAATTCAATTTCACTCTCTATGTGAAATTCCTGGACCCTGAACCTGTGAACTCAGCCAAATACATTTTTGTAGTGTCAAATATTTGAGGCAATAGCCTCAAATTTTAGTCTGTAACCAGCCTGAGTCCATTAATAAAACTGGTAACTCACAATTTCCTGGGGTCCTCCTTTATTTGCTATTATTGGTCACGACAGGCCGCCAACTTCAAAATCGGACAGGGCTTGTGATAATTTATGGCAGCAGAATGGGGGTACGATACTCAGAAAAGGATCCTTGAGACATGAGATTAAAGTTGAAAAGAAGTATAAAGGACAAGATGATATTTAAAATGGTGTTCATTTGTATATTGCGTCATCTATACTGGGTTGATATTCACAAATGGGATCCAAGAAAGATGAGCTATAAATCAGCAGAACTTTAATACAAAAAGTTTGAGCTGACTTTTGCTTATCTGTTTAATAATTCCTTTAGTGAATACAAGCCCAGGTACATAAAAGAAAGGGCCGCTTACAATATCATATTTTGTTTTATTTCATAAGCATTTTTCATTTATGTATCATTTTAATGTAAGTTATTTGATTGTATGCGGACGACTTAATGCTATTTATTACAGTGCACATTGAACTCTGTGTAACTAGAACAAGTGTGAGGTAGAATCTATTGAGAAGTCGTATCAATTTTGGGGTGTTGTACCAGCATTTGAAAATGATTTAATTATGTAGATATAATTACAGGTTAGCTATAGATATAAAACCAAGTACTATGCATATTGGAGGTTCTAGTTATACAGAGTGTAATGTATAATAAAACTACGCAGTTTACACTGCACAAGTAAAACGCATGTAAACCAAGTGCAGGTGAAGGTTGAACGAGTTTTGAGATTTGTCAGAAAATGCTGTATTGTTGTAGTTATATAGGTTGAAGCTAGGCGTACTTAGAACTGAATCCTGGGATATTTGAGATTGTAGTTGACACTCGCCTCTGACCTCTGAGGTCAGCAGTTCGAATCCCGGACCTGACCGTGTGTGGGAAAGTTGGTGGTTGCTTACTGATGCTGGACAGTTTGCAGTGCAGAATCTTGACCTACTAGTATGTACTGGTTTCCTCTGCATGTAAAACTACCCATCATGATATGACTTTAACAGTGTATTGAAAGCAACATTAAACCCAAATAAATTAACTAAATTAAGATTTTAGTTATACAGAGTGAACTGTTATGGTAGGGAACTGTTATGTTTGGGAACTATGACATGATCCATTTAAGCATGAATTCTGATGAATACCAGTGTATGTATATAACTATTGTTTTGACTGCCACTTAACTCATAATATTTAACAGAACTGCTGATATCTTTGCTTTTGTTGTTGATTTTCAATATAAAGTGTTTTTTTATTGCGTAAAATAGCCTTACCTTATCCTCACAAGTGCTTGTTTGGTTTTGTGGAGCAAAACGTATTGACCGACAAGAATTTTTTAAGGAATATTCTTGTCACAAGAGGTGACCCCTTTGTCTGCGCATGTCCGCGCTTGCGCAGTAGTCGTTGTCGACAGACGATTGTCGAGAGATCTTCATTATATTTTTGGTCGATATGGGAGCAACACGTACTTTTCCTTATTATCGTCCATTCACGGATGAAAATCTATGAAGTTTTGAAGCGTGCAAGCGTGCACCTACCTGTAGTTGTCCATTATTCGACTGGTACTACCACTATTCTGCCTCCCTTGTCCTGAAAAGGGTCAGAAGATGTGCAAGAAGATGTTGCTGTAAAGTCTTCAGTGGAAGACGTGTATATCTTCGGCTGTACTCACCCATTATTCGACTGGAACTACCTCCGTGTCGATGAAAGGTATGCAGAGAAGAGCTCCCGTAGTTTTCAGTGGAAAACTGCTTTATTGTCCCTTAATTGATGGCAGAATATGAGTATTAGCGTATGCTCGAAGACAAAGAAGAAAGAATGCAGTTGGCTTTGCAACGGAGGTCGTAGATTCTTTACTGTGGGTGGAGCGCCACTCTGGTACAGTAACAGGTCTCCCTCCAAAAGAACGACTACAGAAGCATATCCACTGATCCTTGCAGTTATTATTTTGCTTCCCAGCAGGTACAGTGGACTTCCTGCTTATCAAGACATGAAAATATGGACAGATTACCTTCCTTTGCTGTAAATTTGGATGAAGATCCAACAGACATCTTTGGGGCAGTATGTGCACTGCTTGTCTGTTCAGCCCTGTTGAAGAATTGCAATAACTATTTACTAGATAATAAAACCTTCCTATGGCCATGTCTCCATTGGAAAGAATACTGTGACTTTTGAGTTAATTCTTCTGCAAACTCAACGAAGATCAAACTGGCTAGATGAGATTTTATGTTATATTATATTATATGTTGAAGTCCTTGCTTCCAACTTTTACAGTGTATTTTGCACAGTATATTCAGGACAGGAGCTATGTCCAGTAATTTTCCCCTACTAACCACAAAAGATCGTCGTACCACTCTGCCTAGTTTACCAGGTCAGAGGGATACAGAAGAACGTGGCTACATTAATGCAAGTCACCATGGAGGCTCTTCTTGCAGTGTTACTGGCAGTGATGGGATATTTTTTCATTGCCATCCCAGAGTTGTGCGAATCTTCAGTTGGGATTGTCGAGTTACTCTCCAATCGAATTCTCCAATGCCTGTACTACCCACAATGCAAAGCGATGACGTCAGACAGGAAAACATGGCTACAGTAGATACCGCTGAAATATTGCTGGAAATGCTTCAAAAGACAGCAAGTTATCCACTCAAGAATTGCAGAACTCCAGGTTTCTATGGCAGTTTATTTCTTGTATAGAAACTCGGCTAATGACGACCTCTGATACATCTCAGTGTCTTGAATTGATTTCTAACTACAACTTCAACGGTCACTGCCCACGAGTGAAGTTCGTTTACTATGTCAATAAATACCTGCTTGTCACATCATTTAAACTGGAGACAGCAGAAATTATTAAAAATTCGGTTACAAAAGATGCGTTCTTCTATGTACCAATTCACAGGTCTCTCAACATCTACTTCAGTTTAATGTACACGGTCAAACCTATCAGTTTAAAGCATTATGAAATTCGGATTAGCGACCCCTCTACAGTATCATGCGCGTAATAAAGAGGCAAATCTCATTCTTCAGTCTCACGGAATAGGAGTTCACCATATACCTGGACCACTGGTTGTTAAGTGTATGTAGAAGACACCAGTATTGGGTTCAAATCAAAGAACTCATCCAATTATTCAACAACTGGCTTCGTAACATCGATTTCCTAGGTTACCACTGCATTTTGGTACCAGGAAATTTCTTTCACCTTATACCTAGACTACTGGTTGTTTAGTGTACGTAAAAGACACCAGTATTGGGTTCAAACCAAAGAACTCATCCAATTATTCATCAACTGGGCTTCGTGATATCGATTTTCTAGGTTACCACTGCATTTTGGTACCAGGAAATTTCTTTCTACCTCGAATAAATTAAATACCTGAGAATCTATTCAAGACATGGCGATCTCATCACAATCAACCCCAAGGTTGCTTATATCCCAGGTAGGGATACCAGCATCTTTGGAAAAGACTATACCAATGGGTCAGTTATGTATGTGTGCCTTTCAGTGGTATCTAGAAAAAACTGGCAATTTCTCCAGTCACTAGTTGTGAGAATTCCTGTTTCAAATCCTTCTGAAAAGGCATATTCAGTGGTGGAAAATGCCAAAAAATGGGAAATAGGATGCCTTTTCTATACACGGGTGCACAATTCCCTTATTTTCGTAGATGCATTAAACCAGGGTTGATGATCCCATCTATAAGCATCACAGTTAGTGGCTTTGGACAGTTAAAAATGTATATATTACATTTCAATGTCATACAGCTGAAGGCAGTGTGTTCAGCCCTTAAAAGCCTTCAAGACAAATTCCGCACAAAAGAATTCTGATAGCATCAGACAACACCACTGTGTTCGGTTATCTGAACAAACAGGGGGGGAGCGTATACCTCCTAGTTTGGCGCAGCTTGGCCTACTGCAATCCTTGAAAATATACTCATAACAGACATATTCTTGGTTGCTTAAAGGTCATACTCAACATATCTCCAGAAGGGATAAAGGTTTGGCGCATCCTGGCCTACTACAATCCTTGAAATATACTCTTAAGAGACAGAAATATTCTGGGGTTACTTAAATGTCATACTCAATGATCTCTACAGAAGGGACAAAAGTAATATGTACAGAATGGTTCGTACTCCCTTTATGGTTCTAGACAACGTGCAAGTTTGGCACAAATCAACAATAGGTGTTTTATGCAGGTATGCTGCATCTTGGCCTACTGCAATCCTTGAAATATTCTCATATGAGTCAGATATATTCAGGGTTGCCTAGATGTCATGACAGCCTCTCCACAAAGAACGAAATAATACAGACAGGAGAGGCTTCATCTTTAATATTCTATTTGATTTACATAGTTTGTCAAATACCAATGGTAGAGATGTTTGCCACCAATATGAGTCACAAACTTCTATTCTATGTTGCTAGTCCCGGATGCAAATTCTCTGAACATAGATGAATTAAACATCTTGTTGGAGGTTCTGGACTGCTAGGCCTTTTGTCCTATACCACTTATTCCAAAAAGTCATTGAACAAGTGAACACCAGGTGCAAAATGATTGTAGTGGCCCCTTGGTGGCCCATGATGCATTGGCTTTGGGGTCTGGTGACTCTTTCAACCAAACCTCCATTACAGCTACTTCACTGGTCTCAAAAACAGCCATTCAATCAGAAATACCATCTGAATCTGTTGCATTGGCACCTTCATGCTTGGTACCTTAACACCACTCAGAATCTCTTATATCATTCTCTGGGCTAGGGATAGAGAGATTTAGGGCATCTCAAGGACCCTCATCTTGGAATGTATGAGTCATGATGGGCCATTTTGAGCTCTGGTACCCACAGAATAAGGTGGCCATCTCAGAGCCTACGGTCTCAAATATACCAGAATTTTTGATCCATTTACTTGCAAAAAATCTGAAACCTGTCACTATTGTTGGCTTTGCAGCAGCCATAGCTGATCATTTACATTTTTTGTGCAGGAGTTGAACCAAAGCCTGCATCTTTATAGGCCTATTGCAAGTGTTCTAGAGAGAAGCCCACTGCTAACAGAGGTACAGCATCAAGGGATTTGCCTTTGCTTCTGTTGGTTTTCACAAAAGGCTTCTTGTTAACCTTTAAAAGGAGGTCAGTCTAAAAAAGTTTGACTTGCAAGACTGTTGCAATGCCATTGGAAGTGTATTCTGGGACTTTGGCTCCTTCAGACACAAGCCTCATAGGAAGGAGTTTACAGTTCTCCCTCCTACCTACCTTTTCAACAAGGACCTATTAGCCTCAGTCGGTCTAGATTGCCTCCAGTGGTCACTTCAGCTCTAGATCATTCCTGAACTCAACTTGCCTGGACACGTGCTTCATTGTCCTACAGCACTTACATCCTTCTTGGACAGGACTACTGCTTGGAGAAAAGGGAAAGTCTCCTTCGCCTGCCTTTTAGCAATAATCAGTTGGCTTACAATGCCCCAGATGGCTCAAACCAGTGGTCATTCCAGCTCACAAACCTTTCTTGAGCTGACGTTGGACTGATGTTGTGACACTCTGCTCTCTCACAGTACTTAGTTACTATCAAGACAGTACAAGTACTTCAAGGAGGGGAAGAATCTCTTGCTCATATCTTTTAAGGAAGGCTTGATGGAGATATCTTGAGTTCTGCTATCTCTTCCTGTATCAATCTGGATGCATGATTAGATTGCCAGTCCTTTGATTCTCAGAATCTATACATTGAGACACATATTACATCCATGGCTGCCTCTTTAGTTTTCAAGAGTGGGGTCTTACCTCAGCAGATATCAAACTCTTGTTACTGAAAGACCCACAAGTCTTTACTACATTCTACTCGAAGATGTAGCTTGGCAATCCCATGACCAGTCCCTGAACAAATTGGGTCTTGTGGATTCATCTCAGCATGTAGTCAATTTTTTGTGTATTTATACATCTTATTCATATGACTCGCATATTTATGTTCTCTCCAGTTATACAAGTGTTGTGTCACTGACATATGCCTTAATTTACATACGGCCCCATATCTGCAGTTTTGCAGTTCAGTTTGCCTGCTTGGAGATATTCTCATTGCCAGATGATGACATCTTGTTTGGGGATTCATGCAGACATCTCCGGCCAATACTGGGTGATGGTTAATTCTGCTATATGATTTGTTGTAAAATTGTCTACAACAGCAACAGCAGCAACAATGACGACCACATCATGGATCTCTTGTTGAGGGTAGCAAATTACTCATCTGTGATGAAGAAGTAGCTTTTACCCTAAGATGTGGTGTATGGAAGCTTATCTTATCCTCTTATCAGTGCTTTATTTGGTGACCCCTTGTCTGACAATCATCTAACAGTGTGGCCAAAACAAATACCCTCCACCTGTTATGGTTGTATTCAAGCACTTGTGAGAATAAGGTAAGGCTATTTTACGCAATAAAATGTAACAAATTTTATTGTAATTTAACTTTTTACAAGTTAAATACTTACCTTATCCTCACAAGGATAAACCCACCCTACCTCCCCGCATAATTTGTTTTGCTGGGGACCAAAAATACAATGAAGATCTCTCGACAATCGTCTGTCGACAACGACTACTGCGCAAGCGCGGACATGTGCAGACAAAGGGGTCACCTCTTGTGACAAGAATATTCCTTAAAAAATTCTCGTCGGTCGATACGTTTTGCTCCACAAAACCAAACAAGCACTTGTGAGGATAAGGTAAGTATTTAACTTGTAAAAAGTTAAATTACAATAAAATTTGTTACAGTTAGTAATTTAGTTTATTGTACTTAAAATGTTATATGGATTGATATTGTACATTGCAACAAAAGTACAGTTGATCTAAAATTTACAATTCAAGAAAAGTACACTTTTTTTGAAACTAGACAATGCAAAAATAGTACAGTTGACTGTAACTATACAGCACAAAAATACACACTTGTAACTGTATAGTGCTAAAAGGTAAAGATGTTTGTAACTGTGCAGTGCCAAAAAGTACAGTTGATTGAATTCTTCAGTACAACACAAGTACAGTTGATTGAGACAATGCACAAAATACCAGTTGAATCAACTTTAACATGCAATCTTTTTCCTTTTCCTGTACAATGGAGTGTTATTTTTTTAAATGTTTTCATATTAAAAACCCTTTATGCAGTCACCAGTAATATATGTACAAATCAGTGAAATTCTACTTGTTATTTTTATACACTGTTGTGTCCGTTACTGTAAATCTTTTTAATATTTTTCTATGAAATCCAAGGAGTGCTTTAAAATGTATAACAGTCTGCTTGATGTGGTAATTTGGCACACGTCTTAAATTGGCACAATTATAAAGTAAACAGTGAATCCACACTAGCCAATCAGAATCAGTGATGTAAAAATTATGATTTGTAAACTGTATGTTTATTGGTTATCCACCTGTCAGGGGCACTTCGATTTTAAGTAGATATGATATTATCTCTCCCAGTCAAACCCGATAAATGATTGGTAAGTATTTGGTGTAAACTATATTTACAATTTGCACTTATGCCAATAATTATTTCAGTCAAAGGAAATCCACACTCATTTACATAAAACAGGCACAGTGTTCTAGTTGATCCATATTACCACATTAAGCAATGTCACTATTGATTTAATATTCTGTTACTGTTTATAATTTACTGATTAAATTTGTGCACGGATACAGGTGTTCTTGCAAATCTTCAAGAAATCCACTACACACATATTGTGACCTTCTAACTGTGTATTTTGTTACAAAACAGTATTATTAATATTATTTAGAGAGCATTTGTTCTAGCACTGGAAAAAATTAGTTGTATAAGTGAACTTAAGTTTTATTATTTTTTTTTAGTGTATAATTCAGAAAATTGCATTGTATTTCTTTTATATCAAGGAATATTAGAATGTAAAGCTGGATGCATTTTTATGATTTTTTTTAGCATATCTTGATCTTGTATTTTGTAATTTTAACAACTAATAACCATACTTTAAGGTGTTATTTTAGTGATACAGTACTGTCAATGGTCTTTTGTTGATTTACTATTATTTATTGCATGACAATTACTGAGTTAGCTGACTATCATTGATTCTCATTGCATTCAGTAGTAAAATACAAGACTGATTATATTTGAATCACTGAAAATGTTTCAAGGTTTTATGTATCAAATTGCAGACTGTAATAGCACAAACTAATTTTCAATTTTCGAACAAAAAAAACTTTAATAATGAAGCATATTTCTGGTGTTACAGTATATTACACACATTAATCTGTGTGGTCTATTATCTCATAATCATCTGTAGGAATAAGATTACACGAAGGACAAAACTGGATGTTAAAATGTCCATGACTCTACCGTAATATCTGTGATAAACACCTACCTTATTCTTGCCCTCCCCCCAAGTAATTTTAGATGTAATAATTTTGAAAGAATACCCACTGAGAGATCATGTTTACAAAATCTTAATCAAACATACAGAGATATTAGAGTAAGAAATCTAAAATTATATCTGAAATTCGCCACACGTGAAAATACTAATAAATAAATGAATTGTGTTGAGATTTGTTGAGTGTATAGTAAATTAAGACTTTTTGAACTGAAACATATCAAGTTTAGGCAAAAACATCATTTTCTTCATAAAATGAACTAAGGTTTTAGAGGTGCCGAATTTTAGATTCCTGGTGAATTTTAGATTTCTTACTCTACATCTTAGATTTGTGTAGTGGATGTACACAATTAAGAGTATGGAGCCTTTGCATTTTGAATTTTGTTGCTATTTTTGTCACCAGTAACACCAAGACAGGAGGAAAGAAATGTATAGGAAAGAGAGAGTAATAACTCAAGGTAAACAACCACACTTAAATGAGAAGGTCAGAAATCACTCCAATTGCAAGTCAGACAGTGGAAGTCATAAGCCGCATACATGTGTACTTACACTAATGAGGCTGTTCCACGATTCCAATCGTAAACAAACATCCCGACTGGAAAAACTAAAAATGTTCATTTTCCGTGGGTGTCATTAAAGATAGCTTCCTGATAATTTCCCCGATACCTTTCCGATTGATGCTGCGATTGCTTCATAAGAGAGAGTATAGTATCTGAAGCTGGTTTAACTTTGGAATCTAAGACTGAACTATGACAACTTTGTTCCAGTTATAAAAGCCCCTGTTTTGAAAAGGCAACTACAACAATGTATTTTATGAGCCAATAGTCATGTGGTCTGTAGAACCTTACAGGCAAATAATACTATATGTCCATTCTGTTTAATGTATCTGAAAATCATACAAGCCAACAAATTCATTTTTATTACCTAATTCCCTTGCTCTGCCAGTTTTTGTTAACTTAAAACACAGATGCAATTTTAGGAGTTTTCTAAATTCAAAACTAAGAGGGACCTAAAGACCCTTGTCAGCCAATGTGTTTGGCTGTCCAATAAAAATATATATACTTTAGACTCCCTCCTCTTCCAGGATGGAAAATGTAACAAAGCATGGTAATCCTGTACTGCCACAAACCAGTACCTTTGAAAAATTGGGGATCATTTTAGAAATGATGGTTTTAATTTCTATATTTGATAAATGTTCTCTTTTGTATATCTATGATAGATAGTGCCTAAATACATTTACATATGTAAATAGCTGTCATAATAATAATAGTATGGCATGTGCTTTTTTAATTTCATTAATTAGTTAATGCTTGTATGTTGATATAGGATAAATATATATGCTAAGTATTCTGTATATGTGCCTTAGCATTCCCAAATAACTGTACATATCCTTACACATGCAAATAATGATATGATACAAGTTATCATGTACATATAGACATTTAGCGATTATTTTTTTGAGGGGAAGGTGAGGGTTTGGGGTCATCCATGAATAAAAACTTTTTACAACATATGGAAAGAATTATTACAAAATACAGTGACATAAATAATGAAGTCATGTCAAACCAATCAGCATTGCTCAAATAATAATAATACATAAACTAAGTGTACATTTGTTCCAAATTGTATTAGTGCCCCTTAAATATGAATCCTGATACAACATCCTGTCATAAGGTAATAAATTGGAAGTTCAATTACCTTAGCTACTAATCAATAATCTGAAGAAAAATACAGACAAATATAGTGTATCAGGTTTGGCATCTAAACAAAGGCTATCATCTCTATGTGGGTTTGACTCCCACAAGTGGTAATGCTGAGGACCTGTCCCAGAATGACCCTGGCTGTTGAACAGGATATAAAACCCCAACTATTGACTGTACTTAATTCTACCACTGACAATTGCGCTGTAGTAAAACTGCTGACTCATCAGAAACTGACTGATACAAAACTGTGCACCTAATTTTGACAAAGTTGTTAAGAAATTGACACAAAGTTAGTCGGGTAATATAGCAAAAGTTGATAGAAAATAAGTCGTAACATGAGTAACTTAACAATACAGACTTCTGCATTGACTGACTTCCATTTATGTGTTTATTTGTAGATATGCATGTAAATATATGAGTGCTGCATTTTCAGCTTTTGGGTTTGGCATTTCAAGACTGGATATAGTTAAAATAGATTTGCATAATTTTATAAATAGTGCTTTTACATCTTAACAAAGACCATATGTCGGTCCACTGTTTTGCTTGTTAAAATTTCTGTCTCATATAAAGTGTGAAGTGGTCACCCCTACTTAAATGCGTTAATTGTAAAGTGTCAAATGTGTAATGTGCAACAAACCCTGCATATACCGGTACTACTTATAAATTGCAATAAAAAGAATGTCTTAAGACAAGGACTTGTAGAGTAAGAAATCTAAAATTCGCCAGGAATCTAAAATTCGCCACCTGTAAAACCTTAGTTAATTTTATGAAGAAAATGAAGTTTTTGTCTAAAAATTGGTATTTTTCAGTTCAAAAAGCCATAATTTACTATACATTCAACAAATTTCACCACAGTTCATTTATTTTATTAGTATTTTTACATGTGGCGAATTTCAGATATGTGGCGAATTTTAGATTTCTTACTCTATGAAAGTAAGAATTTTGAGTTTGTATGAATTTTATTTTAATTTATAAATTTTTTTGTCTTACCCTCACCAGTGCTGTTGTTTTGGTTTATTCGAATGCAGGTAACCTGAATATGGAATACGTAATATACAACAGTAATACATGTGAATTTAATGTTAAAAATAAGGTTCATAATATTGACTGATTACTCAGTTATAGATGTATTGTCCTTTTGACTTTACATACAGAACTTTTGGAGGGTTTTAGTTTGTCGATTTGACAAACAGGTAAAAATTCTGCAAGTACTAGCTAAGGAGTACTGAATTATTCAGAGTACAGTAGCAGATATGTAGTTTCACCAGGGTATAAATACTGTAGTAAATTTTAATGGAAATGTCTTCCCTTCTTACAGCCAATTAGAAGGGCATCCTGCTTGAATGTTTTTTCACAGTATTTCTTGTTTCAACATATTATTGTGAAGATTTCTCTGTCCTTTACATTGACCTCTATAGGTCAGCATGAGCTGTCTCAAGCACTTTTGTCAATTATGCACACTTGTAAAGAGTTTGTTGTAATTAAAATTTTTGTAAGTTAAATGTTGACTTTATTTTCAAAGATGAAAAAAATAAGCAAAAAGTCTAGCTTTAGAAGTGACTCTTAATACCATGGTGACTCATGGGGATATGGTATGTTTATCTGTTGTAATAAAAATATGTTTCTTTCAATTGCATGTGTTTTGTATAAAGAGAGATTGTTTATGTAGAGACTATTTACGGGTCAGTATTATTAGCTTATAGCCGCTACACTGCCAAATGTATTCAGTAATACAAGGAAGGGAAGATGTCCCGAGAATGAACCAATCCATGTTTTGTACATAAGAATGAACCCACTGAAAGGAATGTCCCGATCTTTTGTATTTGTGTATCATGTGACTCTTGTATGTATGGTACATATTATTTTACAATAAAATGTGAATTTTTTTAATGTAGTTTTTAATTTCGTTGTTGAACATATAACTGTGACCAACTGGTGACTCTAGCCATCCTCTAAACTAAAGGTATGTTGCTTGATAGGCAACAGTCTGAATTTTTACTTGGCTCAACTTTAACACACGTGCCATATTTGTGCTTGTCCTATCTGTAATAGTGTCGAGTACTTTATAGTAAAATCTTCACTGACATAAGTGAAAATTACAGACTACCCACATATGGTCAACTGAATTAACCTTTTACAGTCCTTTTCATGGGACGATAATATAATTTGCATTTCTAATCACCACCACAACTTGACACAAAAGTACCCACATACCAAGTTTGAGTAAAATGCATTAATTATCAAGATACTGTCCCTTCCAGTGGTCACATTAAAGTCGCTGAGACAAACTTGCTCTCGGGACTTCATGGTCATTGTATCCACCAGATACCATCCAGTGGATACTGTGGATTTCACTTCGTTACGCCGCCACCGCATTGTGTAGAGAGATTTCACCGTTACCGCTCTAACGTAAAAAATATTATAGCTAGCCTTCTCAAATTTGCAGGATATATTCATAACCATAAAATCTTGCCTGGGAATATTTTTGGCCTCATTTTGAAAAACAAGTTGGCCACCACAGGCGTTTTTTCGACTTTCAACAAGGACTTTTGGTGGCCCTCTAGAACAAAGGGTATTATAGGTAGAGATCTCAAATTCGCAGGGTATGTTCCTCATTACAAAATCTTGAATGGGAATATTTTTGGCCTCATTTTGAAAAACAAGATGGCTGCCACGGGAGTTTCTTTGTCAGTCATAAAAAGTGCTTATATCTCCCTTATTATTGGTGTTAGAGTTTTGGGATGGTATGCCAACCTATAGGAAATCATGGGCTGGGAATCTTTTGGTGTGGTCAGATTTGACCTTAGACACCTTCAAGGTCAAATGAGGATAGCCAAACTTAAAAGTGCTTATAACTCGCTTATTATTGGTCGTACAGGTTTGGGATGGTAAACCAACATATAGGAAATCATGGGCTGGGAATCTTTTGGTGTGGTCAGATTTGACCTTGGACCCCTCCTTCAAGGTCAAGTGAGGATAGCCAAACTCAAAGGTGCTTATAACTCGCTTATTTTTGGTCCTAGAGGTTTGGGATGGTAAACCAACCTACAGGAAATCATGGGCTGGGAATCTTTTGGTGGATACAAATTTGCATCGGTTCTCCGATGCGTAGGTCTAGTTTAAAAATACAATTCTTCCTGGAGTCAAGGTACACCTACATATCAATTATGAATAAAACATGGTAACCTTAAAGTCAGTATAATGAAGGTACTGTCAACAGTTCAAGGTCACCTAAACTTACTTGAAAAATAACTAGAAAAACAGACAGAATAACAGCACTCGAAGAACGCAGACCTCTGCCAAACTGTGTGATAAGTAAATGCGGAAAATCCAGATTTTTTTTGGTATCCAGATGATGATACAGATCACTCTCAACATTTAATAGGATCTGTCTAAGTTGGAACAAGACCCATCTCTTGAATTTTTTCATGAAGTTCTAACAAGTAGTATATGTGTAATCCTGCTAAAAGCAGTCAAACAGAGGAATAGGCACACAAATGGTCATGAAAATAATACCTCCTTGTTGGAGGTAAAAATAACATTTGGTAAATAGTCATTGAATTTATTTATCTTTAAACAAATATAGTCATAAACTACCACAACAAACCAGTAGTTTGTGTTTTAAAAACTAATTTAAGTACAAAAAGTTGCATTGAATTGTTTGTATAACAGCACATGAATATTTCACATATTTATCGGCAAGAAAAGTTGAAAGTGTAAAAGAAAACAATATAAATTTGAAAACACAAATTTAACAATGATTTAGTCTGACAAGTAACTTCCTATATGGAGTCATGCTTTAATTTCAATAGTTTCATTTGAATCATTTCAACAATTAACATTGCACCAAATTGGTGTAAAATATGTTCTAAAGCACAGACTGTCCAAGAATGTACAGCCCAGTAAACAGGGATGTCCACACGAAACCCACCATATACCAGCAGACACACACTTACAATAGTGGGAAGGCTACTCTAAAATGACAAACCATGTGACTTGTTTCTCAAAGAAATAGTTCTTTGTAAGCTGATAAAACTTTGGGAATTTATTCAATTTTGATGGTGCTGGAATTTAAAACTCTGGCTTGTCTGTTGGTATGAATACAAACAGAGCATCTGTTGCCACAACTGAGTTGGTCAGAATTTACCGATGTAATTTTTATGCTGGAAACAGTGAAAAGAACCAAAGTCATTTACCATGTACTTGGGGAAAACAATCGAAAATTTATAAACTTATAAAGCCATTATTATAAAAACAATTACCACGTCAAAAACAACACCTCTAACGGCTAATGCACACCAAGTCGATCTGATAGGAGTCAATCCCGTAATAAAGTGCAAGTTGGAAGTGCAGCAACATCACCTTGTCTGTGTATATGGATAATGCTACAAAACCACCTTAATTTTTTTTTAAATCATTTTTATTTTGAAAAATAATTTTTAGTTTGAAAAATCATCAAAGCATTATCGTAGTAGTTGGCATCACCAATAAACACTATAAAATGCAATAAAATTACTACAATTTTATTGTCAATTACGATTTTGACATTTTTTGTGTCATTTTGTTCAGTTTTAAGAGAGTTTGTATCATAACACATTAGTGTGGTGCCCCCAGGCTTTTAGAGTTGCAGCCCACAAAAATAACAAAGAAGGTATATGTTAAATAATTATTTGATTTGTTCGCAAGTTTAACACAATACATTAAAATAATAAAATAGTAAAAAAAAAACAAAAACAAAAGCAAAACATGAAACTGCAGTACAAAATGTATCTTATGATATGTCCTAAACACACTACTGTCATTCTGCCAGCCAAGACACATCCATATAACAATGACCACAAATATAACTAGATTGGGCCAACTCGGCGCCAACATATCCCCAGACAGGTCATCACTCGCGCCACAGGTTTTGATCGGGAATTTTTTAAAACATAATTACCCATTATTATATGAACTTCAGCACATCAATCTACTCTGTTTATATCTCCCCAAGGAAGATGGTGTATCCCCAGACGCCGAATACATACCTCAAATTATATTTTCAATCTTCCTGCAATGATAACTCTAAACCTATTTTCAAAGTATTTAAATGATTGATGATTGAATGTCCATTCTAAAATAATAATCCCAAAAGAGCATATCTGTTTCTATATTTGTTGACAAATAAAATATTATTTTTAACTCAACTCATCATATTTTTCAATCTTCCTTCAAAGTATTTAAATGATTGATGATTCAATGTCCATTCTAAAATTCATAATCCCAAAAGCGCATATCTGTTTCTATATTTGTTCAGAAATAAAATATTATTTAAAAAAAAATTATTTATATTATTATTTTATTATATTATTTTTAGAATTTGCAAATTGTTTTCAGTTATTCATTTCCTCTATACCTATATATGTGGTCCATATATATGCAACCTAAATATGTGACACAATCTCAGTTCTGACTCCCCTTTGTGTTATATGTAATGAAGCCCACCACCTCCCACCCCCACCCCTCTCCCCTTCTCCACACCTCTCTCACTATTACACAAGATCTGCAACCCCATTGAGTTCTTTGTTTCTCATCTGATATCACTAAATACCTTTGTTTATTTAGTGTCACTCAATATAGCTGGAGGTCCCAGAGGTGGGTGGGGGGAATCCGGGTGGGGGATGTGGGTTGAGCATAAATGGTAAACAAACAATCTATATAAAAGGGGTACTCAAATACAAAAAGAATTGAGAATTTTAAGTATGTGATTATCAACTGAAATGAGTTCATAACTGTAGGAGCTGTGCCAAAATTAACTGAGGCAAGTTGAATAAAACTGGGCTAGTTGAGGGTTAAAAATCCCCTAGTTTTACTACATAAGGATATAATTTCATTAATATTGGGACTTAAAGCTCACTTAAAGTGTCCATTTTGTCTACTTGAATATGTTTAACCAGTTTCATTTTAAAAAGTGAAAAACTCAGCAAGCAGAGGTATAACACACAAAAATAAGTTCTTAAAAGACTAAGATACCCATAACATTATTAATATTCAAAATTTAAATAGACAGGCATTTCCTTTTAAAAATTCAAAGATTTCAGCTCTATAACCCACATAGTTTGACAGTTACTGGGCTTTAAAGTGGCATAATATCCATAAATTGGGTTTCTGTGGGCATTTTACAATTGTTAAAGAGACCTTAGCAATTAAACTACAGATCTGAAACTTTTTGGGGGACATACATAACAAACAAAAATTATATATAATACAGTTTAAGACTAAGCATTTCCAAATAACAGGGCAAAATACAGAAAAAATGTCAAAAAAGGCACTTGGGCGAGTGTCTATGGCCCTCATACACAGGTTAAATGTCTACTAAAAACCTTGATTTTCGGCATATGTAAAAAGGACATAATAATGCATTCCCAGATGGGATTTCAGCTCCATCAATCAAATAGTTTAACAGTTACAGGGCTTAAAGGTGGTAAAAAGTCCAAATATTGGGTCATTGTGGGCCTTTTAGAGATCTCGATGTGGCTTTCAAATTAAAGCTTCAGACTTAAAATTTGTTACATACTAAGATTACACATAGAATATGTATCTAATAAAGTTTGAAACTTCTCAGACTTACCATTTCCAAGTTACAGAGCAAAATATGTGAAAAATGTCTTAAAAGGGTCACTCAGGTGGGTGTTTAAGGTCCTCATACACAGGTTAAATGTCTACTTGAAGCCTTGATTTTTGGCACATGTAAAAAAAACATAATAATGTATTCCCAGATGAGATTTCAGCTCTATCAGTCACATAGTTTAACAGTCACAGGCCTTAAAATTGGCAAAAAGTCCAAATACTGGGTCTTTATGGGGCCTTCTAGAGACCTAAATGTGGCCTTCAAATTAAAGCTTCAGACTTAAAATTTGTCACATACTAAGATTACACATAGAATATGCATCTAATACAGTTTGAAACTTCTTAGACTTACCATTTCCAAGTTACAGGGAAAAATATGTGAAAAATGTCTAAAAATGGTCACTCGGGTGGGGATTTATGGTCCTCATACACAGGTTAAATGTCTTCTTAAAGCCTTAATTTTTGGCACATATAAAAATAACATACTAATATCTTCTCAGATAGGATTTGAGCTCTATCAGTCACATAGTTTGACAGTCACAGGGCTTAAAAGTAGCAAAAAGTCCAAATATTGGGTCTTTGGGAGCCT
The DNA here is from genome assembly GCA_964017235.1 of Sabellastarte sp. h YS-2021. Lineage (NCBI taxonomy): Eukaryota > Metazoa > Annelida > Polychaeta > Sabellida > Sabellidae > Sabellastarte > Sabellastarte sp. h YS-2021. The sequence continues at coordinate 11,113,723 of OZ024932.1, read as the reverse complement.
TTTAGAGACCTCAATTTGACCTTCAAAATTAAAGCTTCAGACTTAAACTCTATTACATACTAAGATTACACACAGAATATATATCTAATACAGTTTGAAACTTCTCAGACTTACCATTTCCAAGTTACAGGGAAAAAGATGTGAAAAATGTCTTATAAGGTTCACTCGGGTGGGTGTTTATGGTCCTGATACACAGGTTAACTGTCTATTAAAGGCCTAAATGTTGGGGCACATATAAGAAAACACATAGATATATTCTCAGATGATATTTAACTTAGATGAGAGACATAGTTTGAAAGCTACAGTGCTTGAAAGTGGCAAAAAGTGCATAAATTGGGTCTCTGTGGGCACTTTTGAGACCTTAAGTCGACCCCTTTGGGTAAACCTACAGCCCTAAAATTTTCTACAGACAAGGATTACATATCAAAGTTATACCTAGCGCAGTTTGAGACTCATCAGAATTATCACTTCCAAATTATAGGGCAAAATATGTGTAAAGTATAGCAAAAAATCCCTAAGTGGGGGTATTTATGGGCCTCAAACACAATTTTCTCCTCAACTTAAAGTCATGATTTTCGGCACATGTACTAAGAACATATTAATGTGTTGTCAGGTAAAATTTCAGCCAGCTGAGCATCATAGTTTGTGACCTACAGGGCTCTAAGTGGCCAAAAGTGCAATTTCTGACCTTAAGGTGGCCATAAGTTCTTTTTTACTGGGAGTTTAAGGTCACCTTAAAATAGGGATCTTCCTTTGGGCACCCTTAACATGTGTACCAAGTTTGAAAAAAAAATATTAATTTGTTTTTGAGTTATCGCGTCCACAAGGAAATTTCTACAGCGGCGGCGGCGGCGCGACGGACCTGAATCCAATATATCCCCGACTTTCGTCTGGGGATATAATAAAGATCCCATGACAGGAGATTTATATCATGCCTTCTGTCCATGCATGATCATCTATAGAGAGAGTTGCCCCTCAAGCAAGAATGCATTTAAAAACCAGACTACTATCTGCACTCGTGCAAAAGGCACCCAAAAGTTGATAAGCTAGCGGTTTTAGAGAGACAGCAAAAGTATACATTGATATGGTTATCAATATTTTTGGTTTTACATTTAGCAAGAAGTATGTGTATTTGATGCAATCATTATTTCCAATTGCTTTTTGAACCGGTAAATTTCCTATTCAAAACCATTCATGAGGTCAATCTTTTGGTTTTGGAGATTCGTAAAATACAATTTAAGTGTTCTTGAATAGCTCAGGACTGGTAGTGAAACTTTGGCAATGTTTGCAAGTGAATCATGAGTCCCTGATAAATTCAAACTGGTTGAACTTTGCATAAACTTCCTGTAATCTTCTAAGATCCTCATGAGATTCAGCATTTGGGAACATGACCCTAAAGCTATCTAGACATTTGTAAATTTGGTTTTGCTGATCAAATAAACCTATGTAAGATTTGTAAGCTCAGGAACCAGCTGGAATATTTCAAGAACTGATCAGAGGGTTTAGGAATCAATCGGAAGGTTTTTGGGGACCTATCAGGTTTTAAGATCCAATCCCAACGTCGCTTGGATTATCATTTTCACCATAAAACCCAGCCCTCTTCTTCAATGAATCTTTACTAATTCCAATTGTCCAAATGGGGGCAAGGTATATGACCCATTTGGCGATAGGAAACAGCTTTCTAAAATTTACAGATCTGTAACTACACTTTTGAGTACGGAGCAACGATTGTTGTAATTTTTAACCCTAGGCCCATTGATAACTGTTATTAAAAATGTTGGGAAGGAGTGATAAATATAGTAGGAAGATTTATTGCAGATTATGACCAGTTTATATCATTTGCCTATTCAAATCAATAAAAATAGCCAGCCTCGGCAGGCAAGAGGTAGAACAACATTGAGATTTGGGAAAATGTTAGGAACAACTTCTTTGTAAGAAGTATAGAGAACCCACAAGATGTTCTACAAAAGATTCACAGGCCATGCTTTCTTACAAGTAGTTTTCATATTTTGAAGCCAAAGAAATAATTATAAGGGAGATATAAGGCCTTTTTGATATGGAGACCCTCCTATTTGGCATTAAAGATGTGATATGGCAGCCATTTTGTTTCCAAAACAAGGACACAATTACTCTCAGGCAAGCTTTCCTATCCATTTACATTTTGTGCAAATCTGGTGAAGCTAACTGCAATATTTTAGGTTACAGAAAACATTAAAGATTTTAGAACAAACTTTAAGACCCGATACTTTTAAAAGTGTTGCCATGGCAACAGTTGCTGCTAGATACCCCCAAAAGCTAATCAGCTGTAGATCCTCTTGGGATAAACATATCCTGAAAATTGGTGAAAATCCATACATGGGTTTTTGGCTTTGGAGCACCCACAAACTTTAAGACCCGAAAATCTTAAAAGTGTTGCCATGCCAACAGTGGAAGCTGGATACCACCCAAAACTTAATTAGCTCTAGATCCCCTTGGGGTAAACATATACTGAAAATTTGGTAAAAATCTGTGCCGGGGTTTAGGCTGTGAAACACCCAAAAACTTTAAGACCCAAAAATCTTAAAAGTGTTGCCATGGCAACAGTTATTACCGGATACCCCCCAAAGCCTAAACAGCTCTAGATCCTCTTGGGGTACACATACCCTGAGAATTTGGTGAAAATTGGTGCAGGGGCTTAGCCTGTGGAACACCCACAATCTTGCAAATTTAATAAGTAAATTAGTTAAGTTAATATCCTATCCAATGGACAATTGCTAAACCGGTCGGCGCAGACCGGCCCGCCAAACGCCAGAAAAAGACGTCCTGTGTTTCCACCGGCTGGCCGGTCCCAGTACTGTGTATTCACCAGGTGGCGCATGGTATTTACTTCCTGTCTAGACAACATGACGTCATAGCATCTTTTTCGTTGTCTAAACCTATTAGACCCCTAGTAAGCTGATAGCGGGGTCGGTGGGAGGGTCTTGTGTGTCCATTGGATAGGGTATTAACTTATAAAAATTTAATTTACTTATTAAATTTGCAATTTTATTGCGTTAATACATCCTATCCAATGGGCAATTGCTGAATAACTACCGCTTGGTCGGCGGGTAAGTTACTAGGGACTTATGTGAACTCACAAGTAATAGCAAATTTTAACCTACGGTCTAGGCTGACTTCGTCAGGAGACCTATAGGCCCAGGCCTGGGTTGACTTTAAGGTCAGGAAACCCTGTTAGGCCATGGTCGGTTGCCAGCAGCCAGTTACCCGGGGCTATACCGCCGTCGCCGCCCCCTTTTGCAGACCTGCTCTGAGGTAGGGGAAGAGAGGGATGAGTTCAGTCCCAGAAAGCCAATAAACCTCCCTAAGGAAGCACGCCACACTTAATTCTTATGTACATGAAGAACTGTTATACATATATACAAATCTCCTCAATCTAAGGGCCACTTGTGGATCTGCTGAGCAGGCACTACCGAGCCCAATTGGTAAAGCTCTGAATCAGCCCAAGCCCCGCCCTTCATATAGAACTGTGTGAAGGTATTGTGACTTCAGTGGCAGGCTGACAAGATTGGATCTAAGGAGACTCCCGACTGGAAGACCTTAGAAGCAGCAAAGGCCCTGACATCATGGGCTTTAACCTGATGTAAAGTGTGGGCCTCCTGGTCAGAGAGCTCATAACATAGGATCACAGTCTGCTTGATCCAAGAGGAGATAGATGTCGACCCATGCCTGTCCCTGGACTCTCCCTTCTTGGACTCAAGCGCGTTAGAGGATTTGTATCAATTTTGCGCTATATAAATCCTATTATTATTATTAGTGGCAGGTGAGATGTCTTTGTCGAAACCGTTCTTAAAGGAGACAAAAATCACCTCCTTAATCTGCCTGAGGTCTGAGGTCCTGTCCAAATAGTAGCGCAATGCTATGACCGGACAGAGGGACCTGTCAGACTTCAGGGATCTATCCAGAGTTGGGGCCAGGGCTGTTACAACCCCTGGGGCCACACTGTCTGGACCCTCTTTGGCCAGCTGATTCTTGGAGAGAAAGCTGGGTGATGGGTACAGGGACACCTTTGACCAGTCGGATTGGTGTCTAATATTTCTGTTTTGCCAAGCATGTATCTCACTTCTATGCTTGCCCGAACCCAGGGCCAAGAGGAAAACTGTCTTGAAGGTCAAATGCTTCAAGGCCTTTAATTGGTTCAAAATGAACCTTGTCAGCTGGTGCAAAAACCAGGAAGAGGTTCCAGGAGGGAATTCCCCTCCGGCCTTTGGGTCTGTCTCAGTGGAAACTATCCAGGAGACGAGTGAGATTTTCATCCTTACTGACATTGATGGGCAAATTTCCCAGACTATCAGCAATGGCTGACCTGTAACCATCAATGGTGCTGGGCTGCAACTTCCTGTCCTGAAACAGGTACATAAGGCAAAGTCAAAGTTGGGGTTTAACGTCCCGTTCAACAGCCAGGGTCATATTGGGACAGGTCCTCAGCATTGCCACTTGTGGCAGGTACATAAGGAAGTCAGCAACTTACTTTACAAGGGGTGCCCCGAAGTCCACCTGATGAATGATACATCACTTTGTAAAAATGACCCACTTGCCTCATAGACTGATCTGATTGATCCCGTTTGAGGAGCCTCAATTCTTGCTGCCACTGCCTCAGACAAGTCCTGCTCCTCGATTGCTGAGGCTCTAGGAGCCCTGCATGGAGATTAAGATTTGTCAGATTTCTGCGAGGGATCTGATTGAATGGCTGTCAACAGGTTGGGCAGATTGGGCAGGCTCAGTGGGATTTGGCTGGATATGGCCACTAGATCCCAAAACCAAGGCATGTTGGGCCACCCCGGAGCAATCAGAATGATTCTCTTACATGGGGAGTCTTGCAACTTCTCCACCACTTTGTCCAATATGGCTGATGGTGGGAAGGTGTATGCTTTCAGATTGTACCATGGCCAACTGAGCGCATCCACTGCTGTGGCCAGGGGATCTGGTACCGGTGACACAAACAGAGGCAACTTGTTGTTGAACCTCATGGCAAATAAGTCTATTTTGGGCCAGTGCCACCTGCTGCATAGAGTGGAAGACCTCTGGAAGGAGAAACCACTGTTTGGATGGTCTGGCCTAGCCTGGATAGCTTGTCTGCTACCACATTCGGCTGGCCTGGAATGTGTCGTGCTTTAGAGTCACTTGTTTCCTGGTACACCAGGTCAAGATTCTCCATAGTAGGGCACAAAGTGGGCCCGACCTCATGCCTTCCTTGTTTATGTATGACACTACTGTGGTGTTGTCGGTTGCTACAAGTACTATCTTGTTTGAGCAAAGGTCTTGGAACTCTTTTTAAGCCAGAAAGACTGCTTTAAGTTCTAGATAGTTTATATGCAGCTTGCTTCTCGGAGGGGACCAGGTTGCTCTTGCAATGTGCTCGTCTAAGTGAGCGCCCCACCCTTCTATTGATGCGTCTGTAAATATTTGCAGAGCATGTTTTATTGGGTGTAATGGTTGGACTGTAAGGACATTGTGTTCCTTCAGCCCTTATTGTAAATGGGGGTGCAAGGACCTGGGGATTGGGATCACCTTTTCCAGTGATTCTGGGACCCTCCAGTTGTGTTTGTGATGCCACTGAATGAGTCTCATATGAAGTTGGCCTAGATGAACTTGCTTTTCTGTAGCTGTTAGTAAACCTATCAAGGACATGAATTCCCGGACCGGGCAAGCCAGTAGGGATAGCAGTTTCAGCTTTTTGTCTTGAAGGTTCTGCCACCGGTCTGGAGTCAGTCGGACCCGATCAGACCTGAGGTCGAACTGGTAGCCTACAAAATTGAAGTCTTTTTTGGGCTCCAGCTCTGATTTCTCTAAGTTCACCAGCCAACCTAGTTGCTGACACATTATTTACTAGTTCTTGTGTATGCTGGAGACAAGCCTGGTGGGATCTGGCTCTCACCAACCAGTCGTCTAGTACTGGTGGTCTTAAATCCTTGTGTATGGCCATCAATTTCACCTCTTTTGGCATCACGGTGAACTCCAAAGGTGCTGTGGAACGAACTGAATGGCAGGGCCTTGAACTGGTATGCCCCACCTTGGATGTGAAATCTCAGGCATTTCCTGGATTGTTCTTGTATAGGTATATGGAAGTAGGTATCCCATTGTACTACCTAGGGTCCAGCCCCCAAGGCTTCCCAAGTTCCCCAAAAGGGCTTAGTCTGGACCCTAACGGCAGATTGTGTGCCCCATTTGGGACATTTGGTATTCTGACAAACATCTTCTGTCCCTCCAGACACTGGTCCGGTCTGGTGACAATGATCCAAATTAACAGTTTCTCTGTTCTTATTGTGGTCCGGTGGGGCTGACACAACTATTCAAATTAATAGACTCTTTGCCCCGGGCCAGCAGCCTGCAAGGTGCAGCATTTACACAGCAATTGTCATTTGTGAGATGTCTGACCACTGGCCGGATGTGATGACAAAATTTATTATCTCTCCAGTCAAGTCCAGCACCGATAACAGGTTGTTGAGAGGTGTGATAAGGGAAGGTTGCTTGGCAGTAGCTTGGGACACTGTCATATCACTGTCATATCACCAAGACCACTGACCGGTCTAAGAATTCTCTGTAACCAAATTTACCTTAGGCAACTCTGTCCGGTACCAGGACTCCATACCCGGTACTTTACTGCAACAAGTAATTCTCTGCAACCAGCCAAAACTGGCAGGCTGGGGTCACCAATGAATTTAGACAGCTACTGGTCTATATTTAGCCAGGTTTTTCTATGTAACCAGTTGGGGTGAAGCACTGTACAGTTAGGACTGTGTAGCCAGCACCCTGTTAGTAGACTTTGTAATCGGTAGGTTGAAGCAAGTGTACAAGGCTGTGTAGCCAGTACCAGTCAGTACACTCGGTAAACAGTTGCTAAAGCAATTTTACAACTATCTTTTGTGTTGAATTCAGCTTGCTGTAGGTTTGCTCCATTAATTAAAGTATTTCTTCAATCGCACATCTTATTTGTGGATTTGACAGTTGCTGGGAAAGCCCTTGTGAGCTATTTTTAGAAGCACTTGTTGTTCGGTGTGTCGCGTGACCAGCTTGCTGGTTGGAAAGACACGTGATTGGCTGATTGGAGCTTGTCAGTTGTCGCGTTCTTTTGTGATACTTAAACATGTAAATGCGCAGTATTCTGCTCATCCACAAACCCCACTATCGACAACGAAGGGACTGGTATCACAGTAGACGTAAGTTGTGAAGAACGCAATTCCGACCTTCCTGGTCGATGAAAACACGTGACCAGCTTCGTGATTTAGTCGGAAGGACACGCAATTGGCTAACTGGAGATGACGTCAGTATTCACGTTCTTTGTGTGATGCTTTACCGGCAACTTTACAGCAATGCCGGGTCTGCAAAGCAGGGACTGGAATCACAGTAGACGTGAGTTCTGAAGAACGCACTTCCAACCTTCCTGGTCAGTGAAAACACGTGACCAGCTTCGTGATTTGGTAGTTAGGACACATGATTGGCTGACTGGATATGACGTCAGAGGTCGCGTTCTTTGAGCTGGCCGGTCGGCTGATGCTTTAAAAGCAGAGAAGCCTGGACCAGTGTGCTCTGAAGATGTGTAGATGAAATTCCTTCTTTCTTTTGCGATAAAACCAGTGAACTGGCCCTCCACAACCCCCACTACCAACAACAAAGCCGGGTCTGCAAGGGAGGGACTGATATCACTGCTCTGAAGATTTCTGAAGAATGCATCTCATGCTTCTGATGAAAAAACAATAAATACTCGAGCTGGCTGGTTTGACTGATGCCTTACAGCAGAGAAGTCTGTACCAGTGCGCTGTGAAGAATGCACCTCTTATATGGGGAATTCCTTCTATTTACAGTATTCAAAACTACGTAGACTGAAGTTTCCCGTGATTGTATTTGTAATACTAGAAAAGACGTTTCTATGGTGATTGTAACTGGAAGGTTACAGAAGGTACATTCAAACAAAAGACACGGATAAAAATATCTTGTAAGTAGTATATCCATTATTTCCTTTAATATTGTCGATCTGCCCCTAACAATACAATGGTTAAAGGGAGGAAACTAGCAAAATGGTTGCCTTCATAATTCATATTTCTCGTCGAATACTGCCCTATCATCAACACTAAATTGAGTCAGCTAGGGAGCGTTTCCAACAGATTTCTTGATGTATATCTGTGCTTGATATGTAGGTAACACTTTCACAATAAATTATTTGCACATAAGGTAGAAAATCCGTCATAATGCACACTTTTCCTTAAAATATTTGGAGATTGTTGAAAACACGTCTGCACAGTACACGCACCAAACGAAAAAGATGCTATGACGTCATGTTGTCTAGACAGGAAGTAAATACCATGCGCCACCTGGCCAAAGCACAGTACTGGGACCGGCCATCCGGTGGAAACACAGGATGTCTTTTTCTGGCGTTTGGCGGGCCGGTCTGCGCCGACCGGTTTAGCAATTGTCCATTGGATAGGATGTATTAACGCAATAAAATTTAAGACTCGAAAATCTTTTAAAGTGTTGCCATGGCAACAGTTGTTAACCCTCCAAAACCTAATCAGCTCTAGATCCTCTTGAGGTAAACGTCCCCTTAAAATTTGGTGAAAATCCGTGCAGGGGTTTAGTCTGTGGAACACCCACAAGCTTTATGCCCGCCACAGCCGCCGGACGGTGCAGGGGACAACTATAACCCCAGCCTTTATGGGCTGGGGTTAAAAACCTTGTTTAAGCTCACAAATTTAAACTGAGAAGCAACAAAAATACTCTCCCTTCTAAAGTTGTGGGTTCGAAACAGAACACCAACCCAAAGGGGTAGGAGGGAGATTTGGTAGTTGCTTGCTGTATACATTGCTTTGCTCCATCCCCTCAATCACCAGTTGAATTATGACCTACACAATGTGTTGAAAGTGACATGAAAACCCAATCAATGAATAAATCAAATGTAAAGTAACAACATTTATAAACATTAATAAATATATATTAAATATCTCATTCACAACACTTGTAAGCCTATTGCACATGTGCATTGTGGTGACGATGCAAAAGTATACATAATACGTATATCTAAAAAATGACACTACTTATATAATCGGTACAGCCACTATGCATTGAGGCAATGTCATTTCTTGGTAGCTCTTAGTTAACTGTAAGTTAGCTAACCCTTGTGTAACTTAAAACCTTAGTTACCTTACTGTTGGGTAATTTTTCGTAAAAAACCCTCGAATTTAAAGATAGCTCAGACCCTGTCATCAAGTGTTAGTACTGTAAACCCTCATTTCTCTACATCCAAATAAATATAAAGTTATTATTATTGTATACAACAAAGTTACAGAGGTGTTGTACAGTAAGGTTAAGTATATTTTATCTAAATTTTATGATGATTTGGACATTTCAATTAATATTAATGAACTGAAGGGGATCCCTTACAACAATGTAATGACTACTGACTGAGTGTAACAACTACTAACTAATCTTGTTACTTAGTTGAAAATATAGTATAAATATAAAATCCATGTATATTTTGAATAAATTCTGTCATATTTTCAATAAAACACACGTTTTATAAATGGGCGAAAATAGGATCCATTGGGATGTGGTGTGATGTTGCTGATTTCTAAATCTTTTTTGTAAAGTCTGAATTTCAGATGTTTGAACCAAACTTCAAATTCGGGGAAGTAAATGAGTGAATTATCAAACTTCTACAAACATCGTCACAATAATAGTTACTAATGCCCTTCCCAACAACAACCCACACCAACCAACCCTGCTCCACACACACACTTTCAGAAATCCTGTATCTGCCTCTGAAAATGGTTGATAATAAAAGAAAAACATCCCCAATTAGATATACACAAGAAAATATATCACCGAATATTGTCATCACTACTTGTGATATATTTTTTCATGTACGTCATTTGAGAGGTTTCATATTTATACACACTGATAAAAGATGAGAAAGAAAAATAATGTTATTTAATAAATTCTCTGTGTCATATAGCATTAGTAGGTTTTTTTGGCATTTACCAGAGATCTAATTAAAATGAATAGTAAATTTCTTACGTCTTGTCTGACTTTAGCCTTTTTGACCAATTCCTTCAGTGTACAGAAGGCTGAAAACTGAGTATATCGTGTCAGATCGTAGTTTGTTGATTTTGTGCAAACAAGCTTTGAATCTCTATTTACAAATACAAAGTGGAGAGAGTAAGAAATGTAAATTTCGCCACATATCTGAAATTCGCCACATGTGGAAACACAAATAAAATAAATGAATCGAGGTGAGATTTGTTGAATGTATAGTAAATGAAGGCATTTTGAACTGAAAAATACAAAGTTTACGACAATACTTTTTTTCCTTAGAATTAAGTTAGGTTTTTAGAGGTGGCAAATTTTAGATTTTTGGTGAATTTTAGATTCCTTACTCTATTATCCCTGAAGTGGATACCAGCCACTAAGAACATTTTATCTGAGGGCAATATCCTCACAATATTGCCTGTTTTGCATACAAAAGTATCAGTTTAATTGCCTGCTTCATCTCAAACTCATCAAAAACACTGTGAATAAAAAATAGTGCAAAGAAAGTAAAAAAAATATATCATGGATTTTGAGGTGCTAGAAAATTAGAAAATGCAAGCAAAATGTTGAATAATTTGAATATGACTGCGTTATTTTATATTTATAAAATAATCTACACATAAAAGGCTTTGAGTTGATACCTTTGCTGGTTAAAAGTCACAACATTAAAAATTCCAATGATCATATAAATTACCAAGTAAATCAACCCGTTAAACCTGTATCATTACATGATATCACACTGACATTTTCAGTAAACAATAAAGACAGCGGAAAAACAAATACTTTCAGTACAATAAAAAGACTAAATATTACTGGGTGCATTGTTTATCGATATTAGTGATATTTATAATATCGGGACAGGGTTGCTAATATTATGTGCAAAGACGTACATCAATATTGCCATATTATATGTAATTTACACTGCAAACATCTGAAATAAATCCTAAATCTGAAGAAATTGTACACTTTGATCTCATATTTTTGTAGTTTTTAATGCATTTTTGATCACAACTACCATGTCTTGTGTTGATAAATTTCACTTCCTGTTAGAACAAAACAACAAAACTTTTTTTTGGATCTAGGATTCAGACTGTTTAGTAGACAATATGAACCCCTGCCCCTCCCCCTCTCTTCCTGATATCAATAGCAACTGGAATATTTTTAAATTAAAGATCAATGTCCACATAGCCAAACGATGTACCCAGTAGTAAAATTGCAAATTTAAGAAGTAAATTAAATTTTTATAAGTTAATACCCTATCCAATGGACAATTGCTAATCCGGTCGGCGCAGACCGGCCCGCCAAACGACAGAAAAAGTCGCTTTATAGGAATGCATAATGCCCCCACAAGCGTTCTGGTCCCTGTGTGTGCTTGCAAGGTGGCGTGTCGTACTTCCTTCCTGTCCAGACAGCGTGACGTCATAGCATCTTTTTTGTTGTCTAAACCTATTAGATCCCTAGTAAGCTGATAGCGGGGTCGGTTGGGAGGGTCTTGTGTGTCCTTTTATTGCGTTAATACATCCTATCCAATGGACAATTGCTGAATAACTACCGCTTGGCTGGCGGGTAAGTTACTAGGGACTAGCAATGAACTCATGACCAGAACTAAAAACATTTCCCTTTCAAGCCTGGGTAGACCTTGGGGTCAAGAACCCTTAAGGCTATGGTCGGATATCATCATTCGGTTATCCGGGTTTGAACCATCAGAACCGACCTTGCTCCCTCCCTTTTCTTCTAGAGACCTGCTCTGAACTAGGGGAAGAGAGGGCTGAGTTCAGTCCCATGAGAAAGGAAATAAACCTCCCAAAGGAAGCACATGAGAAAGATTTTTTTTTTTGAATGCTGCTTAACTATATGTACAAACCAATAACATTGACATATGTACAAATATTTACATAGGTACAGGGCTCCTCTATGTCCTGGGATACTGGTGGATCTGTTGGGCAGCTACTACTAGACCCAGGTAGTAGAGTTCTGAATCAGCCCAAGCCACATCCTTCAAGTAAAACTGTGTGAAGGTGTTATGAGATTTCCAATGGCAGGCTGATAAGATCTGCTCTAAGGAACACCCCCCCTTGGAAGGCCTTAGAAGCAGCAAAAGCCCTAACATCATGGGCTTTGACCTGGTGCAACTTGTGGGCCTCCTGGTCAGAAAACTCATAACAGAGGATCACAGTCTGTTTGATCCACGAGGAGATGGTGGCAGGGGAAATATCCTTGTTGAAACCTTTCTTAAAGGAGACAAAGACTAGTTCCTTATTCTGCCTAAGATCTGAAGTCCTGTCCAAATAGTAGCGCAAAGCTCTGATTGGGCAGAGGGATCTGTCAGACTTCAGGGACCTATCCAGTGTTGGGGCCAGGGCTGGAATAACCACTGGAGCCACACTATCTGGACCTTCCTTGGCCAACTGATTCTTTGACAAAAAGCTGGGTGAAGGGAATAGTGACACTTTTGACCAGTCTGCTTGGTGCCTGATATTTCTGTTCTGCCAAGCATGTATCTCACTTCTACGTTTGCCCGACCCTAAGGCTAACAAAAAGACTGTCTTGAAGGTCAAATGCTTCAAGGAGGACTCCCCAATTGGCCCAAAAGGTGCTTTTGTCAATTGGTGTAGAACCAGGGAGAGGTTCCAGGAAGGGATTCCCCTCCTGCCTCTGGGTCTGTCCCTGTGGAAGCTATCCAGGAGACGGGTGAGATTGTCATCTTTGCTGATATTAATGGGGGAATTCCCCAATTTATCAGCAATGGCAGACCTGTAACCATCAATGGTACTGGGCTGCAACTTTTTGTCCTGAAAAAGGTACACAAGGAAATCAGCCACTGATTTTACAGGGGGTGCTCTGAAGTCCACCTTATTAGAGAGGCACCACTTTGTAAAAATGGCCCATTTTGCTTCATAGACTGATCTGGTTGATTCTCTCTGAGGAGCTTCAATTCTTGCTGCCACTGCCTCAGAGAAACCGTGCTCCTTGATTGCTGAGGCTCTAGGAGCCAAGCGTGGAGATTTAGATTTGTCAGATTCCTGTGAGGAGTCTGACTGAAGGGCTGGGTCAACAGATTAGGCAGTTTGGGCAAGCTCAGTGGGATTTGACTGGATATGGCTACCAGGTCCCAAAACCTGGGCATGTTTGGCCACCCCGGGGCGATCAGAATGACTCTGCTACACTGGGAGTCCTGCAACTTCTCCACTACCTTGCCCAATATGGCTGTTGGGGGGAAAGCATAAGGGTCCAGGTCCTCCCATGGTAGGCTGAGTGCATCCACTGCTGAGGCCATGGGATCTGGAAAGGGTGACACAAAGAGAGGTAGCTTGTTGTTGAATCTGGTGGCAAAGAGGTCTATTTGAGGCTGGTGCCACCTGCAGCATATTGCTTCGAATACCTGCGGAAGGAGGGACCACTCTGTTTGAATGGTCTGTCCTAATCTGGATAGCTTGTCTGCTACCACGTTCAGCCGACCCGGGATGTGTCGGGCTTTTAGTGTCACTTGCTTCCTGGTACACCAGGTCAGGATTCTCCATAGCAGGGCACAGAGTGGGCCTGACCTCATGCCTCCTTCTTTGTTTATGTAGGCCACCACTGTTGTATTGTTGGTGGCCACTAGAACTATATTGTTTACACAGAGGTCCTGGAACTCTCTTAAGGCTAGAAAGACTGCTTTTAGTTCCAGATTGTTTATGTGCAGCTTGCTTTCCGGCACTGACCAGGACCCTCTTGCAGTGTGTTCGTTTAAGTGAGCGCCCCAACCTTCTTTTGATGCGTCTGTAAAAATTTGCAGAGCATGTTTTAAGGGGTGTAATGGTTGACCTTGGAGCACATTGTCTTCCTCCAGCCACCACCTTAAGTGAGGGTGTAGTGATCTGGTTATTGGGATAATTTTCTCCAGAGATTCTGGTACCCTCCAATTGTTTCTGAGATGCCACTGTATGGGCCTCATATGCAGTCGACCTAGATGAATCTGCTTTTCTGTGGCTGTTAACAGGCCTATCAAGGACATGAATTGTCGGACCGGACAGACCGGCAGTGACAGTAGGGTCTGTATCTTGCCCTGAAGGGTTTGCCACCGGTCCGGAGTAGGTCGGACCCGTCTGGACTGGAGGTCGAATTGATAGCCTACAAAATCGAAGACCTGTTTGGGTTCGAGTTCTGATTTTTCTACATTCACTAACCAACCCAGCTCCTGACAAATCTGGACCAACTTCTGGGTGTGTTGGAGACAAAGGTGGTGGGAGCTGGCTCTCACCAACCAATCGTCTAGGTACTGGTGGATTCTTATACCCTTGCTTATAGCCATCAGTTTTACTTCCTTGGCTATTACAGTGAACTCCATAGGAGCCGTTGAGAGGCCAAAAGGTAGTGCTTTGAACTGGTAGGTCTGACCCTGGACATGAAATCTGAGATATTTTCTGGACCTCTGGTGTATGGGTATATGGAAGTAGGCCTCTTTGAAGTCTATTGAGGTGACCCACTCCCCTTGTTGAAGGGAAGTCCTGATGGTTTCCGGAGTTTCCATTTTGAATTTCTCCACCTTGAGAAAATGACTGAGTTTGCTCAGATCCAGTATAGATTTCTATTGCATTTTTGGTTATAAGCTGATGCAATGCCTCCACCAGGTAGCTGTTCCTGTGGGGATTTACATAACAGCTTATGACTGTGGGATTTCTTGCAAGTTTGGGTCGGATCCGAAAGGGGAGGGGGTAACCCTCTCTTAGGATTTGAACTACTGTTGGACTTGCACCCAGATCCAACCACTTTGTCCAATAGTTTTGAAGTCTGGTCCCTACAGGAAGATTGGGAGCAACATTTGGGACATTTGCTACAGGAGTTACAGAACACAAGTGATCTACACACAAAGCATTGTTCACATATTTTAATGACTGAACTTTGTTTAAGTTTACAGGTACTGGACTTATGCCTTTCTTTTGCGGCTGCCCGATTGCAAAAGGTGCAGGAGAAACAACAGATGAATTTACACAGTTTATATTTCCTTGCACAAACTTTAAAAGTCTGTCCGGAGTCTGGTCCGGCTTGATGATCCGGCACCCCACTGTAAAGTTCCTGTCCCCTGTGCTGAACCTCCAGGGACTGAAGGTCTGAAATTTTTTGTCATTTAAATGAATTGTAACCCCGGCCCTGTCGCAAGGAGTATTTGTTACCCTGGAATTTAGCCTTTTTCTTTTGCAATCTGCCAATGTTCTTCCAGGCAGGCCTAGTCTGCTTATTTTCTTGATGGGGCTTCTCAGGCCTTTTATACGGGTCGAAACGACTGTCCTTCCGGCCAGAGGAACTAGTGTGAGACCAACCCCTGTCTTCAAACTTTGAGATATCCTCCTCTGCTTTCTTCAACACTAAATCGGGAAACAACGTATCCAACTGCATAGGGGCCTGACGTAGAGAGGCCAGGGTGTCCTGCTTGATGCCAGCCTTAACATGGGCAAGATACGAGTCCCGTCTAGCCAGTGTGAAGTTAAACATACTGGCAAATGTGAAATCTGACAAGTGTTCCATTGTTTTCGCCATACACTGGAAAATAGAAGCATTAAAATGCATAAGATGTTGAAGTTCTTTGGTGGCACTACCTGCTTTGCCAGCTGACTTGCCTTTGCTGTGTTCCCCTTGAATGATCTTTAACTGGGAGGACATATCCTGTTGAACCTTATTCAAACATCTACTCAGGCCAGCAGCTTGATTACACATATATGTGGCCTCACGCGCACTTTTTTCCCATTTACGTAGGGTATCCTGAGCAATAAAACGAGAAGCAGGGGCTGGTGATGAAAGAGCAGAGTATCTGGCGATTCTACTGAAGGTACTGTTAACTTTAGCATTGTCACTGTGCCAGAAAGAGACGGAACCAGCCGGTTTATCTTGGTTAGGGTGCAAGCCATACCATTTCCCCTGTGACTTGGTAGGTTTGATGAATTGATCCCTTTGCAGTCCACCGGGTTCAGAACCCTTAGCAGGATATCCCTGCGTAAGAGTCAAATTAAGTCTGTCCATTTTTCGGCACAGCCAATCATCCGTAGGTAGTTGAACACTAATCTTCCCTGCAGGCTGTATCTTAGGGGCTGCAAAAGGATTGTCCTCGGAACTGGCTAGGGTTGTATCCATATCTGGGATGTGATTCCAATTCATATAAGCTCTGAGACCTCGCATTGTTTCCCTGTATGTCTGTTCCTCAGACGGGGCCTGGTCAACATCAGAGAGGGAATTATCCGGATCTAGTCCTGAAAGTTCACCCTCTTCACATTTATCCGACATATCCGGTAAGGAAGCAGACTCTGAGGCACTGTCGGTGTCCATTTCCGGTTCTGATTGTTGATAAGAAGCTAACAAGCCTGAAGAACCGGCCACCGGCTTGAGTACTGGCATATCATGAGGATGGTTAGAAAGCAAAGATTTGTCCCCTTGTTCTTGAGATGAAGACGCTTTGGTATTGACTTGAGATGGAGCAAAGAAGGGAGCAACGTTCTCAGCAATGCCAGCTGGAGATGGTCTGATCGGTGATAGTTTCACTGGTTGAAAAGACGGTTCCGGTAGAGATAGACTTTTAGATAACAGCATAGCCTCAAGCCTATTAAACCTGTCCAACCACTTCATATCCATAGCCTCCAATTTACTGTCTGTAGAACCCTTGGTGGGTTTAGCCGGTGAAGATTGACGTTTCTTGCTTTTTTCTGACTTTTCCTTGGTCACAGAAACTGCAGGGGATTTAATCTTCTTCTTAGCTTTCATGTTAGCAGACACGTTACTCGCCTCTTCCAAGCTCTCAGCATCTTTCTTGGCTTTCACAACTACAGATTTGCTACTCGCCTCTTCTGAGCTTTTAATCCTGACTTCTGTAGAAACCCCCAAGACTGACACTAAGGCAGGGTCCACTAATGTACAATCTTCTAGTGCAGCCTTACTGTCCCGCTTTTCTTTCTTATTCTGGTAAACGGGGGTGGCCAAGCGAATTTTCTGTTCTTCAGTAAGCACATTACATGAAGGGCAGACATTGCCTTTAATACAGGGATTAGTACCTTTCTTTTTATCCTGACAACAGGCACAATGAGCATGCTGGTCAAAGCCAGCCATGGCATGTGCACAAACTCCCCTTCGTTGACCAGGAGATGCCATTATATCCACAATGAAAATACTAATGTTCCATAAAATAAAATAAAGTTCCTTGTAGAATTAACAAACACAATATATATCACTTGTGAGAGCTGATGAAAAACGCGTCCACACACACACGAGCCAAACGAAAAAAGATGCTATGACGTCACGCTGTCTGGACAGGAAGGAAGTACGACACGCCACCTTGCGAGCACACACAGGGACCGGAACGCCTGTGGGGGCATTATGCACTCATATAAGGCGACTTTTTCTGTCGTTTGGCTGGCCGGTCTGCACCGACCGGATTAGCAATTGTCCATTGGATAGGATGTATTAACGCAATAAAAATACTTCTTGCTGAGCAACATGGACATTTTTTATGCCCAGGGACCAATTTTATTGGCCTAAGGCCCATAGTGTTTTATTCTGTAAAAAACTTGGCACACTTTCCATCCTGTTCCTTATGCTTCAGACATAGTCTTGGATTACTTATGTCTTCTTGAACTTCAGTATGATAGCAGAGAGTAACATTAGAGCCCACCCCCAGGCCAAAGTCACCACAAACCCAAGCCATACCTGGAGGTGAGTGATCCCCCAGCCTGAAAATATAGGAAACATTCAAGATAAATAACATGCCCTCTTTTAACAGTATCAGCCATAGCAGCCTCTAGTATACAAACATAACAACTGCCACCCCAATGTCTGAGACTTGTTACTGTACCTTTCAAGATTTATAGGTCTGGATATCCTGTAACTTGAGAAAAAAGTTCATCTATCTTTTGTTTAACTGATGACCTTATTTCTGGACTATGGCTACCTCAGCAGACATTCCTGCCATTACAGACAACAAACTGGGGTCATACACCTCAAACAGGTGGGTTGGGCCTAGTGCTGGTATTGTTTATCGATATTGAAATATTTATCAATTCTTGCTAAGTATGCCAATATCGATAATGCAGGGTACAATATCAATATCGGAAGATAGTACTAAATAGATGCATCTCTGCTGTCTTCCATTAATATAAAGTACAAAATTTGAAAATTATGTTGATTTTCATATCATTTTCGGTAACTTTTATTTACCACGAAAACGGAACTGCCATATTTGTTTACATTTCGGGACACTACAAAACCTCGCAAGAGTTTGGAAGGTCTCTTCCAGGAAAGCATCTCATTCCCTGATATTTCAATATCGATCGATACGGAAGGTAAAAATACAGTTTGATATCAATATACATATTTTTATTTGATGCCAACACTAGCTGCGCCATCGGTATTAGGGATAGGGTGCCAGATGTATGCAACATGATAGCTGTGCTGTAAATTTCAAGATAGTGCTATGTGCTGTCCTTCGACTCTGTCAAGTTTGAAATTGATCACCAATTTCAAAAGCAACCTAACCCTGGTGGTGTCCTATTACCCTGTTAAGTTTCAAGTCGATCGAACAAAGTGTCTTCAAGTTAGAGTCCGGAAACCAAAACATTTCGGAATGAGCACACGCCCAAAACGGGCGTATGGACAGACACCAATTTCAAAAGCAATCTAGCCCCTGGTGGTGTCCAGTCACCCTTATAAGATTCAAATTGATCAAAGCGTCTTCGAGTTAGAGTCTGGAAACTAAAACGGACGGTGTACAGTCACCCTATGAAGTTTCAAGTTGAAACCGGTTGGTTACACACAACCCACCCAAAAATTAAATTAAACCAATCATTTTTTAGCACTTACCACTTGGCAAATTTTAAGTCTCAATATTGATTTAAACTATATTGAAATATGGACTGACAACTTTTGCTACAAATCTATAACACTTTCGCATTGAACGGTCCTGTGGACCTGGGGCCATATTCAGGAAATGTCTTAGCCAAGTCTTAGGCTTAGTTTAGTATACAAAGATAGCCAACTTAGGCCAAAGATTTGCCTAAGCCCTTTCATGAATGTGGCTCCTAGAAAGTTTTCCAGTAAACTTCTTCCAGTGGCAGCCTTCCCTGCTGACAGATTTTACTATAAGTACCACAGATCAAACAGCAGTATAAGAATACGAATTCTAGTAAATATGCCTTTGGACACGCTTGTTGTAATATCAGTTCTGTTAACACCTGGGATTCTGGGGATTCCCCTTTAGCTCAGCTGGTTAAAGAGCTGGGCTCGTATTCACTAAACCTCCTATATTTTCAAGGTCCCTTTATTAAAGGAAGGTGAAAAGGTGACCTTTAAATTGCTATTCACTAAACCTCCTTTATGGTTTCCTTACCAAAGGAGACCTTAAATAAAGGATCCTTTATTAAAGGAGTGCATCCAGTCATCTGATTGGTTAAAAACGTTTGTTCATAAAGGCTCCTTTATCTTTCCCTTACTTTTGTATTTTCTTCTTTTCATGTTTATTATTAGTATAAGATTATTGTTATGATGTGTTTTGTATTGCCGTTTAAGATGATATTTCATATTTTAAGAAATAAATATCTACCTTTCAAAGATTTTTGTATTGCATACCACATTTTATTATCCACCGTAGGCAAATACTATTTGACCCATATAGAATCACACACGGAGGTGGATAGGTTTTATTTATAGATCATTAGAAAGGTTGTCTTATAGCACTTCTGCTCATGTTTGTTACATTAAAATTCATGCAAACTGACTGAGATATTGCAGGTTAAAGATTGCAGTTTTTATATTCACTGGTGCCCATGCTTTTTGACATGCTTTTTCACATCTTCTCATTAAATATTCATACAATGTAACCCATAAATCGTACAAAATGGTGGATAATAAAAGTAAAACATCCCTCATCAGACATACATAGAAAAAATATATATCACTCATGAAGATAAACAATATAATAGTCATTCGGGAAGTTTTCCTATTGTGGTAATAGCCACTTTTCACCCAGATATTGCGACACACGTCAAAATATCAAAATTCAAGATTCCCTTGAAAGTTAAGGATTTCCTAAAGTTAAGGATTTCCTAGATTTTTAAGCTTTCCTTGAAAGTCAAGGAAAGAAAGTTAGGCTCCTTTGTTGAGGGAAGTTTAATGAATGCAAAAACCAAGGAAGGGGCAAGAAATAAAGGAAATCCTTACTTTTTAAGGGTTCCTTGGAATAAAGGAGGTTTAGTGAATACGGGCCCAGGACTTGCATTTATTTCTGTTTGTAACCAGAAGGCTGTGGGTTCGACTCCCAGCAGAACCAATTTGCAAATTTAATAAGTAAATTAAATTTTTATAAGTTAATACCCTATCCAATGGACAATATGCTAAACCGGTCGGCGCAGACCGGCCCGCCAAACGTCAGAAAAAGACGTCCTGTGTTTCCACCGGCTGGCCGGTCCTCACACTGCACTCGCCAGGTGGCGTGTCGTACTTCCTTCCTGTCTAGACAAGCTGACGTCATAGCATCTTTTTCGTTGTCTAAACCTATTGGACCCCTAGTAAACTGATAGCGGGGTCGGTGGGAGGGTCTTGCGTGTCCATTGGATAGGGTATTAACTTATAAAAATTTAATTTACTTATTAAATTTGCAATTTTATTGCGTTAATACATCCTATCCAATGGACAATATGCTGAATAACTACCGCTTGGTCGGCGGGTAAGGTGCTAGGGACTTATACGAACTCAGAAAATAACTAACAACTTTAAGCCTGGGTCGATCTAAGATTATCAAGACCCTTAAGGCTATGGTCGGTCAACAGAAACCGGTTAACCGGTCCAAACCGACTCGCCTCCCCCCCCTTTTTGACAGACCTGCTCTGAGGTAGGGGAAGAGAGGGATGAGTTCAGTCCCAAGAAATAAACCTCCCGAAGGAAGCACGTCTGATTTTTTTTTTTTTTGATGCTTCTTAACTATATATACACTATATACATATGTACCCATCTCTCCTCTGGCCTGGGTTATTTGTGGATCTGCTGAGCAGCCACTACAGGACCCAGGTGGTAAAGCTCAGAATCAGCCCATGCCACATCCTTCAAATAGAATTGGGTGAAGGTGTTATGTGACTTCCAGTGGCATGCTGATAATATTTGTTCCAAAGAGACTCCCGACTGAAAGGCCTTTGAAGCAGCGAAGGCCCTGACATCATGGGCTTTAACCTGATGTAACTTGTGGGACTCCTGGTCTGAGAGCTCATAACATAGGATCACAGTTTGTTTGATCCAAGAGGAGATAGTGGCAGGTGAGATGTCCTTGTCGAAGCCTTTTTTGAAGGAGACAAAAACCAAGTCCTTATTCTGCCTGAAGTCTGAAGTCCTGTCCAAATAGTAACGCAAGGCTCTAACCGGACAGAGGGATCTGTCAGACTTGAGGGATCTATCCAGAGTGGGGGCCAGGGCTGGGATAACCACTGGGGCCACACTGTCTGGACCCTCTTTAGCCAGCTGATTTTTGGAGAGGAAGCTGGGAGACGGGTACAGGGATATCTTAGTCCAATCAGACTGGTGTCTGATGTTCCTATGTTGCCAAGCATGAATCTCACTTCTGCGTTTGCCTGATCCCAAGGCTAAGAGGAAAACTGTCTTGAAGGTCAAGTGCTTCAAGGAGGCCTCCTTAATTGGCTCAAAGGGAGCCTTTGTTAACTGGTGTAAGACCAGAGATAGGTTCCAGGAGGGAATACCTCTTCTGCCCTTGGGTCTGTCTCTGTGGAAGCTATCCAAGAGACGGGTGAGATTTTCATCTTTGCTGATGTTGAGAGTTGAGCTTCCCAATTTATCAGCAATGGCAGACCTGTAGCCATCAATGGTGCTGGGCTGCAATTTCCTTTCCTCAAAGAGGTACATGAGGAAATCAGCCACTGACTTTACAGGAGGTGACCTGAAGTCCACCTGATTTGTGATGCACCACTTTGTAAAAATGGCCCACTTTGCCTCATAGACGGATCTGGTTGATCCTCTTTGAGGAGCTTCAATTCTTGTTGCCACTGCCTCAGAGAAACCCTGCTCCTTGATAGCTGTGGCTCTAGGAGCCATGCGTGGAGATTTAGGTTTGTTAGACTCCTGTGAGGGGTCTGATTGAAGGGCTGAGTCAGTAGGTTTGGCAACTGAGGCAGAAGCAATGGGATCTGGCTGGACATCTCCACTAGGTCCCAAAACCATGTCATGTTGGGCCACCCCGGGGCAATAATGATCAACCTCCGGTACGGGGAGTCTTGCAACTTCTCCACCACTTTGCCCAATATGGCTGTCGGTGGGAAGGCGTATGCGTCCAGATCTTCCCATGACAAACTGAGTGCATCCACTGCAGTGGCCCTGAGGTCCGGTACCGGTGATACGAACAGGGGCAGCTTGTTGTTGAACCTCGTAGCAAATAGATCTATTTGAGGCTGATGCCACCTGTCGCATAGGGCTTGGAAGATTTCTGGCAGGAGGGACCATTCGGTTTGGATGGTCTGACCTAGTCTGGACAATTTGTCTGCCACTATATTTAGGTGGCCGGGAATGTGTCGTGCCCTCAGAGTCACTTGCTTCCCAGTGCACCAGGTCAAGATTCTCCAGAGTAGGGCACAAAGTGGGCCCGACCTCATGCCTCCTTCCTTGTTGATATAGGCTACTACGGTGGTATTGTCGGTTGCAACCAGCACCATTTTGCCTATGCATAATTTTTGGAACTCTTTTAGAGCCAGAAAGACTGCTTTTAACTCCAAGTAATTTATGTGCAATTTGCTTTCCGGTAGGGACCAGGATCCTCTGGCAATATACTCGTTTAAGTGAGCGCCCCACCCTTCTTTTGATGCGTCTGTAAAGATTTGCAGAGCATGCTGTAGAGGGTGTAGTAGTTGGCCTGTGAGAACGTTGTCTTCTTGCAGCCACCATTGTAAGTGAGGATGCAGAGATCTGGGCAGAGGGATCCGTTTGTGTAGGGATTCCGGTATTCTCCAATTTCTTTTGAGATGCCACTGAATGGGCCTCATGTGTAGTCGGCCTAGGTGAACTTGTTTCTCTGTCGCGGTTAGCAGGCCTATTAAGGACATCAGTTCCCGTACTGAACAAGCCGGTCGGGAGATGAGTTCTAGTATCTTTTCTTGTAGGCTTTGCCACCTGTCCGGTGTCGGTTGGACCCGACCGGACTGGAGGTCGAATTGGTAACCTACGAAGTTGAAAACTTGCTTGGGTTCCAATTCCGACTTTTCTATGTTCACCAGCCAACCTAAATGTCTGCACAGTTGTACCAGGACCTGTGTATGTTGGAGACAGGCCCGGTGGGATGTGGCGCTCACCAACCAGTCGTCTAGGTATTGGTGGAGTCTTATACCCTTCTGAGTGGCCATAAGTTTCACCTCCTTTGCTATGACAGTGAACTCCATGGGAGCTGTGGATAGTCCGAAGGGGAGAGCTTTGAACTGAAAGGTCTGTCCCTGGGCGTGAAATCTCAAAAATTTCCTTGACTGTTCCTGTATGGGGATGTGGAAATATGCATCTTTGAAGTCTATGGAGGTTACCCACTCTCCTTGTTGGAGAGAGGTTCTGATGGTTTCCGGAGTCTCCTTCTTGAATTTCTCGGTTTTGAGAAAGGGATTTAGATTGCTCAAATCTAGGATTGGCCTCCATTTGTTGTTGGGTTTGGGAACCAGGAATAGTCGGTTGAAAAACCCTAGGGAGGTCTGTTTGTGTACCCGTTCTATAGCATTTTTTGCTGTAAGCTGATGTAATGCCTCTAACAGTTTGAGATTTCTGTGAGGATTGCCATAGCAGCTTACAACTGTTGGGGTTCTTGACAAGTTTGGCCTGGTCCGGAAGGGAAGGGTGTACCCCTCCCTCAGGATTTGAACAACTTTCGGACCGGCCCCCAGCTCTGACCACTTTTCCCAAAACATTTGGAGTCTGGCCCCTACAGGAAGATTTGTGACAACATTGGGAGCATTTGTTACAATATTTACATGAGACAATGGAATGACAGAAGAAACACCTTTCACAGATTTTAATGAACTTAGATCTGGAAAACAAACTGCTGCCCCGGGACTTATTTCTTTCTTTTGCGAATGCCCGGGCGCAGTATGAGCAGAATTTACAACAGGCAACTTTGCATTTAAAGTGTTCATAGTCTCTTGTGGGCTCCCGGTCAGCAGCAGGGGTCTCAATTGCAAAAAACATTGATTGTCATTTATACTGCTGCTGACCCTTGGCAGGACGTGAGGAGTACTGCTGTTTCCCTTTGTTCTTGCGGCGTTGAGTGCGTGACAAAGTCTTCCAGGCCGGTTTGTCTTGTTTTCTGTCCGACCTTTGTTCCTGCCTTTCATATGGGTGGTAGCGGCGACCCTTATGTACAGAACCAGACTTGTTCCTATCAAAGTCAGTAATGTCCTCCTCAGCCTTTTTTACACAAGAATCTGGAAAGAGAGTCTCCAGATGAAGAGGTGAGGTACGGAGGGCGTTGAGGGTATCCGCCTTCACACCAGCTTTAAGATATGCCAGATAAGAATCTCGCCTCAGGAGGGTTGCATTTGCCATGTTGACGAACACAAATTCAGTGAGGTGTTCGACTGCTTTTGCCATGGATTGACACACACTGGCATTGAAATCCAGTAAAAATTGAAGCTCGTCAACAGCAGCTGAAGCCTTGGTCGGTGCCTTGCCCTTGGATTCCACTCGTATTGCCTTTAACTGTGTACCCATGTTCTGCTGGACCTTCAGTAAGCACCGGTTGAATCCAGCAGCCTGGTTGCATATAATAGTGGACTCACGCGCGGATTTTTCCCATTTACATAAGTTCTCTTGGGAGATAGGCCGCGACATGGGTGGGGCACTTGCTATACCGGCCTGTCTGGCAATCCTCAAGTATCCACTGTTTAGGCGTGAAGAACCGGTATGCCACGAAGTAACTACTTGGTCAGAGTCCTTCTTTGGGTTTGGGTGGCACCCATACCACTTGGTCTGTGATTTCAGTGGTCGGACGAATTGGTCTCTCAAGAGGCCCCCTGCCTCAGAAGCTCGTGTTGGATATCCTTGAGTAAGGGTAAGATTGAGCTTTGAAAGTTTCTTGCAGAGCCATTCATCTGTCGGTAGAGTAACAGAGACTTTCGCTGGAGTGTGCATCTTGGGGCCGGAGAAGGGATTGTCCTCAGAAGTTGTCGCACCAGAGTCAATGTCCGGAATATGAGACCAGTTCATGAAGGATCTAATCCCCCTCATAGTTTCTCGGTAGGATTGCTCCTCCGAGAGGGACTGATCATGATCAGATGCATTTGCCTCCATATCGTCTGACAATTCTCCTTCCTCCGGAAAGATATCAACAAGAGGATGGTCGGAAGACAGGCTGTCCGATTCCGAGTCACTAGAGGGAGAGGCGTCTTTCTTAGATGTGTCAAAGGCCGTGACTGAACGTTTCTGCCTTGGTTGTGCCAGCTCTGGTAGGCCTGATGAGGAGGCTTTTGAAGTAGTAGTAGACCCGTGAGGAACTGGGTCGGTGGCCGGTGAGGCAAGGGCAGTGTCGGCTGGCTGAGGAAGAGTAGTTGGCTGAATGAAGGGTTCTGGTCGGATCAAATCAGCTGGTGGAGCATGTGAAGGGGTGACCTTGACAGTTCCGAACACTGATTCCTGAGGTCGGTCCAACGTTTTGGCCATAAGCAGGGCCTCCAGCCTGTTGAACCGGTACGACCACTTTTTGTCCAAATCTGATAATTTAGAGTCGGTAGAAGGGGCAGTGGACTTCCCCTGTCCGGTAGATGAAGATGAGGATGCAGGTCGGCTGGGTGACCTAACTGACTTGTCCGGCTTAACCGACTTGGAAGGTGCAGACTTCTTATCAGATTTCTTCTCAGATTTCCCCCTCTTCTCTTCCGGCCCACTCAAACCAGAGGCACCGGAGGTACCTTGGCCATCCACTACCCCTACTACCGACACAAGTGCCGGGTCCACAAGGGTGGGACTGAGAGTGTCTGAATCTTTGATGGGTGTTGAAGACTTGGCCTCTTTCCGTTCCTTCTTTAGTTTGTAGGAGGGGGTTGAAAGCTGAGTTCTGGCGTCAAAAGGTCGCAATGTCCGCAAGATTCTGGAGGGGACTTAACACAAGGGTCAGAGCCCTTCTTCTTGTCACGACACCTAGCACACACAGTGTGGTGGTCAAAGCCAGCCATCATGTGGCCGCACCCCCCCCCCCCACGTTGACTTGGAGAAGACATGATAAAACAAGCACACGTGAGGAAGTGATCCGTAAGGTATAAAAAACCGCACTTCTAAAAACTCACAAAACGTTCCACGAACTAAAATAACTGTAGAAATGATCTATAGTATGTGAGGAAGTGATACGCAAAGTTCCACAATCCAGCACTTATTAAAACTCACATAAAATAAAATTTAAAAACTATTTCCAAATATTCGTTCAAGCAGTGCATGCGCCAAACGAAAAAGATGCTATGACGTCAGCTTGTCTAGACAGGAAGGAAGTACGACACGCCACCTGGCGAGTGCAGTGTGAGGACCGGCCAGCCGGTGGAAACACAGGACGTCTTTTTCTGACGTTTGGCGGGCCGGTCTGCGCCGACCGGTTTAGCATATTGTCCATTGGATAGGATGTATTAACGCAATAAAACAATAATTTCTCCATACAGCACGTTATGATCTCTGTGATATTATGAACCATTTTCGACTAGTTATCTTATCTGTGGTAGAATTCTTAGCGAAGCCTGCTTTTTGATGGTATATTTTAAAGGGGTGACCAGAGTGGTAATTTTTAATAGAACAATGAAATCTGTACACCTTACCTCTCAGTAAAATACTCCTCATTGCCTCTCCAGCATAGGTGATGGGCAGAACCATACTGATGTACTGAAGCCACACTGGCATGGCCTGAAGGGGCCAGATGATACCTAAACACATCCATACATGTGTCATAAGTGGCAAAATAAAATTAATTTTCCACCTGACACCTCTGTAAATGCATCCACACATATGTTACAGAAATAGCAAAACAAAATGAATTATGAGATAACAATATATTGTGAGTTGTAACAGAACCCAGTTAACTAATTTTATATACAGTTCCTCAAGAAAGTTGGACTCAGTATTAGTGGTGCAATGAGTCGTTAAAAACTCGAGTTGCAACTCGCTGGGTGATAATACGATTAAAATTTAACAATCAAATTTAACAATCATGAACTTAATTCCAACACCCAATGATTACATCATTCCAAACTTTTTTCGACTATTTTCTTTGTTTTGAATAAACTAGCTCACTGATACACATATCAGCCAAAAATCAATGCATTTTTATCGATCGGAAATCTTATGGGTTTTTTTTTCAGACTGTGACATCATCCACATCAACAATAACCTTTCAGTGGCTTATCATAGGGGTCCACATGACATAATTGAATACATCATATAATGGAACTCTGTAATAACAAACAAGAAGGCATTCTCTCCAATTTTGTCCCTTCGTATACTCAAGCTTACCTCGACTTAAACTCACTATTTTAACAACTTTTGTTTGCAAAATGGCAGGCAATTGCACTTCTAGCCAGTATTTTGCTATAATATAACAAAACCTTTTACAAGTTGTAGATGTCCGACCCAAATGCAAATCCACATGAACATATCCTACCCATAAACAAAGCGGGCTGAACCAAAACCAGAAGTAAACGAGCCCATTCGGAGGTTGTCATTGACTCTACTAATTTAACATGTGAACTACATATAAGATACAGACAACATGATGTGGTTCATCGTACTAAGATATGAGAAACAGGACACTACTCGAGTCCCCCTCACTCACCACTGAGCAGGAGGTTCGGGTAGACTGACCCCAACGCTGCCTGGATGGCAGAATTTTCCTGATCACAGATTGTGGAGATCAACAGACCCGCAGCCATGCCTGTGAAGCCTTGCATTAAGGTCAGCACCAGTGCCAGCACTATGGAGCCTTCATGTGGAATCTACAAATTTAACAGTAAAAAGCCAAGGTGATGACCCAACTATGTTTTATGACTTTCTGATTTGTGTTTTATGATTTGGATGGTGTGCCTTAGAATCCACTAGTTCGGAGATTAACCACATGGACACCTGACACCCATATAGATTTCCCCTACTACTGGGTTATGGTGTGGTTATGCTATCTATGTTTGTACATAATTCAATGTCACATACATGCAAATTCAAAGTTAACTATGTATAATAGAATAAGTAAAACATCTGCATTATGTTACATACTGTAAGATTATATTTTCTGGAGTTGCTCCTCCGGAGTTTTGTCCTTTGTGGAGTTTTGCTTTGAGGGGTTTTGTCTGCTATTCATCAATGGTATATATTAGACTTCAGATAAAGTAAGAGGATCAACATATATTTCTTAAATAAAACAGAATAATGTACATTTTTAAAAA
This sequence comes from Sabellastarte sp. h YS-2021, assembly GCA_964017235.1. Classification (NCBI taxonomy): domain Eukaryota; kingdom Metazoa; phylum Annelida; class Polychaeta; order Sabellida; family Sabellidae; genus Sabellastarte; species Sabellastarte sp. h YS-2021. Next base: position 11,085,263 of record OZ024932.1, on the reverse strand, counting down.
TTTAAACCAATTACAAGTAAGGGGTTATGAGAAATTTTTCAATGAAGAGCAATATTAGGATCATAACGGTGAAGCCTGAGTGAGTTCAATGAGTTATGAGTTTTAAAACGTCTTATAACCCCGAGATTACAATCAGTTGTTTCTATTCTAATATGACATATTGTAGAATTAACATATTACTTATATTTTCAATTTTAGCAATGCTTATAATAATTTTTACTCTGCCTGACGGACTTACATGAAAGACTGCCAGGACAAAGACAAACATCAGTCCCACTTGAACACACATCACTAGAAACTGGGTCAAAATGTGACCAATCATAATCTCCACAGCAGTCACACCTACAATCAAGCAAGTACCACGTTATTTGTGTGTATGTGCACGAATAATCTGGTGTTCAGAACAGTACATTTCCTGGGGTTGCGGCAAGTTGAAGCAGTTTGTAGATATGATGTGAAGATTCACAATATCGATTGAGCAGGGTCAATTATACTCAATCTTAAGTCTCTCTAGGAGGTGAATTGAAACAGACTGAGGTACATTCACTAAAACGCTAGCAGCCGATGTAGTTTCGACATTTTCAATCCTCAATGACTAGGGTTATCGCTTACAGGTTTTGCTATGTTCCTTCAACTGCACTTTTTTTTAAATTCTAGGTGACCTTTATCTCCCTTAGAACACTGAGATATGTTGAACCGTAGTTTGAATTATTGATGTATCAAAGGTTTTTCAAAGATATTATTGCTGATGGTGCATACAAGTTATATAAAAGTAATGTATTTAGTGTTAACCAAAATGTACCTGTTATATCAATGTTGGTGAAACATGTGTGTAACCCCCTTACATTTATTGTCAAAATGAAATAAAGATTAAAAAAAAAATTTGTCACATGGCCCATGGGTGCTTCAGAGGGTCAATACGGTAAAATAAAATACAGCAAGGAGAGACATGGGAGTAAAAATATAAAATTTCTACATGTAGAAACTAAAAACAAGAAAATAAAAAGAAACATACATGTGTTGATGTTAAATTAGATTTAATATTTCTCCAAATCTAGTTTCAAAAAGTCGCTGTTTACCCTTTGTTACATAAATATATTTATCAACAACAACCTCTCAGTCATTAATAATATAAAGCTACATAAAAAGGGACTTTTCTTGCTTTTGCTTACAGTGAAAGATGTAGTATTTGCCTAACATGATCAAATAATTTACACAGTAATAATGGTTTTCTTCTACAGAATAGAGACCTAGTAAAATCTCTAATACTGTAAATTTGATCTCTTATAAAATGAACATTAGCCAGCCACTTTTCTACTTGAACTGAAGTCAGATTTAAAAAGGAAAAGTCACGCTTTCCTTTTTAGGCCTAAAATAAGCAGGTTTTGGCACTTTTGCTGCAAAACAATGAAAAACAGTTTTGAAAACTGGACTTTTCATGATCAAAAATGTAAATATCAGCATTTGAAAGCCAAGAAATTGTCTAAAATAGAAAAACAGCCTTTCTAGAAAGGATGCGTCCTTTTCACAAAAACTGCAAATCTTTGCTTTTCTAAAAAGGACGCATCCCTTTCACAGTAACTACAAATCTCACTTTTGCAAAAAGGACGCATCCTTTTCACAGAAACTATAAATCTCAAATTTTCTGGAAATCTTCAATTTTGTAAAAAGGACGCGTCCTTTTCACAGAAACTGCAAATCTTCACTTTTCTAAAAAGGACGCGTCCTTTTCACAGAAACTGCAAATCTTCACTTTTCTAAAAAGGACGTGTCCTTTTCAGAAAAACTGCAAATCTTCACTTTTCTAAAAAGGACGCGTCCTTTTCACAGAAACTGCAAATCTTCAATTTTGTAAAAAGGACGCGTCCTTTTCACAGAAACTGCAAATCTTCACTTTTCTAAAAAGGACGCCTCCTTTTCACAGAAACTGCAAATCTTCACTTTTCTAAAAAGGACGTGTCCTTTTCACAGAAACTGCAAATCTTTAATTTTGTAAACAGGATGCGTCCTTTTCAGAGAAACTGCAAATCTTCAATTTTGTAAAAAGGACACGTCCTTTTCACAGAAACTGCAAATCTTCACTTTTGTAAAAAGGATGCGTCCTTTTCAGAAAAACTGCAAATCTTCAGTTTTCCAAAAAGGATGCGTCCTTTTCAGAGAAACTGCAAATCTTCACTTTTGTAAAAAGGATGCGTCCTTTTCACAGAAACTGCAAATCTTCACTTTTGTAAAAAGGACGCGTCCTTTTCACAGAAACTACAAATGTTCACTTTTGTAAAAAGGACGCGTCCTTTTCAGAAAAACTGCAAACCTTCAGTTTTCCAAAAAGGACGCGTCCTTTTCAGAGAAACTGCAAATCTTCACTTTTGTAAAAAGGACGCCTCCTTTTCAGAAAAACTGCAAATCTTCACTTTTGTAAAAAGGACGCGTCCTTTTCACAGAAACTGCAAATCTTCACTTTTGTAAAAAGGACGTGTCCTTGTCAGAAAAACTGCAAATCTTCAGTTTTCCAAAAAGGATGCGTCCTTTTCAGAGAAACTGCAAATCTTCACTTTTGTAAAAAGGACGCGTCCTTTTCACAGAAACTGCAAATCTTCACTTTTCTAAAAAGGACGCGTCCTTTTCACAGAAACTGCAAATCTTCACTTTTCTAAAAAGGATGCGTCCTTTTCACAGAAACTGCAAATCTTCACTTTTGTAAAAAGGACGCGTCCTTTTCACAGAAACTGCAAATCTTCACTTTTGTAAAAAGGACGCGTCCTTTTCACAGAAACTGCAAATCTTCACTTTTGTAAAAAGGACGCGTCCTTTTCAGAAAAACTGCAAACCTTCAGTTTTCCAAAAAGGACGCGTCCTTTTCCGAGAAACTGCAAATCTTCACTTTTGTAAAAAGGACGCGTCCTTTTCACAGAAACTGCAAATCTTCACTTTTGTAAAAGGGGGTGTCCTTTTCACAGAAACTGCAAATCTTCACTTTTCTAAAAAGGACGCGTCCTTTTCAGAAAAACTGCAAATCTTCACTTTTGTAAAAAGGACGCGTCCTTTTCACAGAAACTGCAAATCTTCACTTTTGTAAAAAGGACGCGTCCTTTTCAGAAAAACTGCAAATCTTCACTTTTCCAAAAAGAACGCGTCCTTTTCACAGAAAGTGCAAATCTTCACTTTTGTAAAAAGGACGCGTCCTTTTCACAGAAACTGCAAATCTTCACTTTTCTAAAAAGGACGCGTCCTTTTCAGAAAAACTGCAAATCTTCACTTTTCCAAAAAGGACGCGTCCTTTTCATAGAAACTGGAAATCTTCACTTTTGTAAAAAGGACGCGTCCTTTTCACAGAAACTGCAAATGTTCACTTTTGTAAAAAGGACGCGTCCTTTTCACAGAAGTTTTACATTGAGGTTAAAATTGTGTTCGAGACCCATGAAGACCCTATATAGGGATAACTTTTTCTACATTTTTCACATATTTTTTCCTATAATTTGGAAATGGTAATTCTGACTGGTCTCAAAATGTATTGGATATTACTTTTATATTAATCTGTGGAAATTTAAGGTCTGTAGTTTTAATTTTAAGGTCACCTAAAAGTCTCTAAAAATGTCCACAGGGACACATTCTATGAACTTTTTGCCATCATTGCAAGATGATTGACCCAAAAAAATCAAATGATTTAATGGTTTGAGTTCAAGTGAATATGTAAAAAGAAATTTCAATATTAATTGGCTGTAAGTATATATTATTGAACTGTAAATTGAAATATATATTGCATTCCCGAACGAAAGTCAGGGATACTTAGGATTCAGTACGGTCACGCCGTCGCTGCCGCAGAGATTTTCTTTCGGACCCGATAATTTAAAAAGCGTTTTACTTAGACCATTCAAATTTGGTATGTGGGTATGTATGGACAATGCCGGAAATGCTTGTTTTGTGACCTTGACCTTCAATTTCAAGGTCACTGGTGGGCTCTTAAAGGTCAGATTTGGGCTATTTTTTCACATAGTGGCCCAGTTCTCATATACAGAAAGTTAGAACATCCTATGGCTGGTATATATAATACATATATATGTCCTCTGTAAGCATGCAGAAATTTGACCTTGAAGCTCTTCACTGAAAGTCATCCACAGATCATCACAGTACCTCACCAAGACCATTTGTTGGCCTTTTTGGGGATATTTTGACACTTAATGTTGACTATATTGCATGGAAACTATTGAAAATGGCTTTGGAGGTTGAGTACATGATGGAGTACCAGCATCCAGTTTGCTGACCTTGGCTATTGTTTTCAAGGTGACCTTAGGCCTGTTAAAATGATTCAAAATGGTACCTTAGACTGTGAGGCCATATACCTCGTTTATTATTGGCTGTTACCGCTCTAACAAAAAAAATATTATAGCTAGCCCTCTCAAATATGCAGGATATATTCATAACCATAAAATCTTACCTGGGAATATTTTTGGCCTCATTTTGAAAAACAAGATGGCCGTCAGGGATGTTTAATTGACTTAAAGCAAGGACTTTTGTTGGCCCTCTAGAGCAAAAGGTATTATAGGTAGAGATCTAAAATTCGCAGAATATGTTCCGCATTACATAATCTTAACTGGAAATATTTTTGGCCTCATTTTGAAAAACAAGATGGCCGCCCTGGGCGTTTCTTTCTCAGTCATGAAAAGTGCTCATATCTTCCTTAATAATGGTCACAGAGGTTTGGCATGATAAATCAACCTATAGGAAATTGTGGGCTGGGAATTTTTTGGTGTGGTCGGATTTGACCTTGAGCCCATCCTTCAAGGTCAAATGAGGATAGCCAAACTTAAAAGTGCTTATAACTCGCTTATTATTGGTCCTAGAGCTTTTGGATGGTAAACCAACCTATAGGACATAATGGGCTGGGAATCTTCTGATGTGGTCGGATTTGACCTTGGGCCCCTCCTTCAAGGTCAAACGAGGATAGCCAAACTTAAAAGTGCTTATAACTCGCTTATTATTGGTCCTAGAGGTTTGGGATTTAAACCAACCTATAGGAAATCATGGGCTGGGAATCTTCTGGTGTGGTTGGATTTGACCCTTGGGCCCATCCTTCAAGGTCAAACGAGGATAGCCAAATTTAAAAGTGCTTATAACTCGCTTATTATTGGTCCTAGAGCTTTCGGATGGTAAACCAACCTATAGGAAATCATGGGCTGGGAATCTTCTGATGTGGTCGGATTTGACCTTGGGTCCCCCTTCAAGGTCAAACGAGGATAACCCAACTGAAAAGTGCTTATAACCTGCTTATTATTGGTCCTAGAGGTTTGTGATGGGAAAGCAACCTATAGGAAATCATGGGCTGGGAATCTTCTGGTGTGGATGGATTTGACCCATGGGCCCTTCCTTCAAGGTCAAGCGAGGATAGCCAAACTTAAAAGTGCTTATAACTCGCTTATTATTGGTCCTAGAGGTTTGGGATTTAAACCAACCTATAGGAAATCATGGGCTGGGAAATTTTCTGGTGTGGTTGGATTTGACCTTGGGCCCATCCTTCAAGGTCAAACGAGGATAGCCAAACTTAAAAGTGCTTATAAGTCGCTTATTATTGGTCCTAGAGCTTTTGGATGGTAAACCAACCTATAGGAAATCATGGGCTGGGAATCTTCTGGTGTGGATGGATTTGACCTTGGGCCCTTCCTTCAAGGCCAAATGAAGATAGCCAAACATAAAAGTGTTTATAACTCACTTATTATTGGTCCTAGAGGTTTGGGATGGGAAAGCAACCTATAGGAAATCATGGGCTGGGAATCTTCTGGTGTGGTCAGATTTGACCTGAGACCCTTCCTTCAAGGTCAAACGAGGATAGCCAAACTTAAAAGTGCTTCTAACTCGCTTATTATTGGTTCTAGAGGCCTGCAATATGAAACCAACTTATAGGAAATCATGGGCTAGGAATCTTTTGACGTTTTCAAATTTGACCTGTGACCCCCTTTCAAGGTTAAACAATGATAGCCAAACTTGAAAGTGCTGATAACTTGCTTGTTATTGGTCCTCGAGGTTTGCAATGTGAAATCACGTAATGTAAATCATGGGCTGGGAATCTTCTGATGTGGTCACATTTTACCTTGAGCCCCTCCTTCAAGGTAAAATGAGGACAGCCATACTTAAAAGTGCTTTTAACTAGCTTATGATTGATCCTAGAGGTTTACAATATGAAACCAACTTATAGGAAATCATGGGCTTCAAATCTTCTGTTGTGGTCAGATTTGACCTTTGGCCTCTCCTTTAAGGTCAAACAATGGTTCACTGACTTTGGTGAGTTGTCTTTCTGGTGGATAAAGTTTTTCATCGGTTCTCCGATGCATAGGTCTAGTTGAATATACATTTCACGGTGGGAGATAAATGACCACATCAGAGGCCTTGTTGTAAATAGGGTGTGCCCTAACCATGAAAACTGCAAATTTATTCATTTTGTAATAAGGATGTGCCCTAAACATAGTCACTGCAACTTAACTCTCTCTGTTGAAAGGGTGCACCCTAAACACAGAAACTGTAAATTTCATCTTTTTGTATATACGGTGTGCCCTAAACACCAAAACTAAATTTTATCTTTTTGCTAATAGGATGTGTCCTAACACGAAAACTGCAAACTTTATCTTTGTGTAAAGGAAAAACTTTGAACAAATCAACATTATAATACAAGATTTTGTGAAACAATTCCCAGCCATAAAAATTAAAAATATATGTTGGTAAAGTCACCTTTATGTCTTGATAAAACTACAATTAACAAGGAAAAAAGTATACTGACCACCATAAATAGTCAAGAAAAAATAAAAAGGATACTGTATTTCAAAAAATTCTGACTTAATCACTCTGGTATTTACTACTGCAAGTACACATTTAAAACCTTGTATAATCACCTTTCAATCACTTATTTATGTTCTGTTTGTACCAAAAAGTTTGACGTTTAATATCATAATATTGGAGCCTGATCGTAACAGAGAGCAATACACATGTTGCAGTAAACAGATGAAACCAGTAAATTTCCATTTGCTAAAATTGTTAGTAAATATGTAAATATGTTTTCTAAAAATAAATATTCTCTTGGAAAAAAAAGTATAAAATGCTTTTACTTATTGTATATTTAGATGTGGTATATCTGCAAGATTAAATCAACAAAACTAAGTGGACATTTTAGTATTTTACTACATAAAATACATCCAATGTCTTTCAAATCAAACGTAAACTATCTAAATATTAATATCAAATTACTATATAAACCATGTTACTGATCATCACAAAGAATGGTAAAAATAAACCTTACTTCCATAACTCTTGGTTTGCTATTTGAAGGCTTAATGTCCTCAACTTGATCTGATGTTTCATATGAAGTCACAATAACCTGATGGCATATGATTGTTAATTGTCACCTTGCATCCATTATAGTAATCTAATTTGCACAGTGCTTCCTCAATACAAATGTATTTAAATTATTTCCAAAAAATGTGAGTGAAACACACAAAACATCTTGAACAATCAACTTACACAAAACATATCACTTTCAGCCTATTTTGAGAAAGTACCAAACTTCACTGCTCATTCTTGTATATGTAAACCCATTATTTGACTTTCAGTTTTATCTCACCTAAATTGAGCTCACAGTATGGAAACAGACTGACCTAGCTGGTAAATGGGGGGGATAAACATATGATGCTTCTGTAATCTGAGTGTGCCCCTTAATTAACTTATCTAGGCAGTCTCTGGTAGGTACACAAAACATGCCAGTGGGGTTTATTAGTGTAGTGCATATCTCTGACGTGATAATGACCCCCTGCTACACACACTTGATTTACAGAGTCTTGTATAATGGATTTCAGCCACCATATAGCAACAAAATTGAACACATATCACTGAAGTTTCCCTGAAGCCAGTATCTTGTTTTTTTTCCCAGAAAATAAGTTTTTATTTATTCATCATCCATATTCATGATACAAATGCAGTCAATGAGGTGTGATACATGATGTAATCTACTTTTTATTGTACTATTTTTTATTTCAGCAACAAACATTAATAGTTGAATATTACAAGAAAAGAAAAAATAGCTTCAAAAATAAAGCCATCATAAATTGTTTGCAATACTGACCATTTTTTTCGCACAATCTTCTATCTGTAATATCTTTTACATGTTCAGTTTGATTTAATTATTTTTTGAAGCTAATAGATATTCAGATTATGACCATTTCTGGCACATTTGAAAGACTCCCAGGGGCAGTTACAACACAAAATAGTGAAAATGTGCAAATTCAATCAGTATACAAGTTAATTAATAAGGGGCTGTGGTTGCCTTGGAAAGCAGAATACTCGTCATTTATCACATTGGTGATCAATCCATATCCTGATAGTTTATTATCAATAGACTGAAGTTAATTTAGTTTCCACACTTCAAGCTTTCAGTTTATTTATTTAGTTGGGGTTTTAAGTGGCTTTAACACTGTACAGGTCATATCACAAGGGGTAGTTTTGTGGGCAGAGGAAACCAGTATATAATACAGTTGGTCAAGGTTCTGGATTGTCAACTGCTGGCCATCAATAAAGAACTACCAACTTTCCCACATAATGTCCAAAGTTTGAACCACTGACCTCTGAGGTGGGAGGTGGGTGTGTTACACTGTGCCACCACGGTCTCTTTTCAGTTCAACCAATTAGCATTCCATAATCCTGAACATAGTGAAGTACATTGCAAAACAGCCTGAAGTTAAAAGAGCTATATATATAAGGACAGAAATTAAGTGTAGCACCCCCACAGCCTGTTATTGTGAAAAGAGATAACACTGATGAAATTAGAATATAACCTTAAATAAAATAGCCTTATTTTACTGTCAATAAGTGTATTATGCACAGGAAACAAACTTTTTCAGGAAAATATCTGAAGTGTTAGCCTTGCTGAAGACTCGAGATTCTTTGTAATTAGGGAAAACTTTCAGTATCTGTAATAATGTTTCACTTATATGATGTATTTTTTTACTGGTTTTTACATCAGTATACTGTATGATGAGTTTATATCTCCTACAATGCATCATTGCTTTATGAAGACCAAATATTTGTTACCCGTTTGAAAATATATAGTACAAATTTGAGCCTTAAAGGCTGTTTCACATACTAACAGAAATGGCACCTGAATCATAACGTAAATTTTTATTGCATTAATACACCTTACCTAAAAGACGATAGCTATACTCCGGCACCAGCCAGTCCCGCCAAACGCCAGAAAAAGATGTCCCAAGTTTCACCTCCGGCAAGACCAGTACACTACAATCCACTCGCCAGGTGGCCTAGTTCCTGCTACATTCGCCAGAGGGACGTGACGTCATAGCATCTTTTTCGTTTGGCGCGATTTGAAAGTTGTGTTTTTTATTGGCGATATATTTTAGTGGATATTTCTTCTTTTATCTATTATTTGTGGGTCCGAGTGTGTACATTTTGTTCTTCACTCATCAGGTCTACACCTGGACAAAGAAAAGGGGCTGGCAGACATATCATGGCCTCCTTTGACAAACATTCTAGGTGTGCCAGATGTCGGGATAAAGGTCAGGGTGAGGATCCCTGTGTTAAACATCTCCCATGTGAGTACTGTGATTTATTAACTCCAGAGCAAGTCTTACAGCTGGCTACACCTACCTATAAGATTAGGAAGGAAAAACAAAAGAGTAAAGATGTGCTTGCAGACTCTGTAGGCTTCTGTGACTGTTGTCTCTACAGTTGAACAGGAAGTTACGGAACACCCTGCTTCTCATAATTCTTCTGTAGATTTTTCATTGCCAACTCCATCTTTCCGTTTTTCTGTTGCTGTGAGTAGACCTATCAGGGACATGAATTACCGGACCAGGCAAACCGGATCCGACAGTATTAATTTGATCTTGTCTGTCAAGGTCTGCCCACGTTCTTCTGTTGGTCTGACCTTGCCCTCTTTCAGGTCAAACTGGTAACCTACGAAGTTGAAAACCTGTTTGGGAGCCAGTTCTGACTTCTCCTTGTTCACCAGCCACCCTAGTTCCTGACAAAGTGTGACCAGGGTTTGAGTATGCTGGAGACAGGTGTCGTGGGTAGAGGCTCTCACCAGCCAGTCGTCTAGGTACTGGTGGATCTTTATACCCTTCTGAAGTGCCATGAGTTTGACCTCTTTGGCCACCACTGTGAACTCCATGGGAGCTGTGGATAGACGAAAGGGTAGGGCTTTGAACTGGTAGGACCGACCCTGGAGGTGAAAACGCATGTACTTCCTGGACTGACTTTGAATTGGTATATGGAAGTAAGCGTCTTTGAAGTCTATGGATGTGACCCATTCCCCTGCATGTAGGGAGGTTCTTATTGTCTCTGTGGTCTCCATCTTGAACGACTCTGTGTTTAAAAAGGTGTTCAAGGTGCTCAGGTCCAGGACCGGTCTCCACCGGTTGTTGGGTTTGGGTACCAAAAATTGCCGGTTGTAAAAACCCAGTGAGTTTTGATTTTCTACCGGTTCGATTTTTGTTTATCAGCTGATACAGTGCCTCTAAAAGGAAGGACTGTTTGGCTGGATTGTGGTAGTTGCTTATTACAGTCGGTGTCCTTGTCAAGTTGGGTCTGAACCGGAACAGGAGAGTGTAACCCTCCCTCAGTGTGGTGACTACTTTTGGACTTGAACCCAGGGCTTCCCATTTCTCCCAACACTGGTGTAACCTTACCCCTACATGAGGATCTATAACAGCATGTTGGGCATTGGTGACAAGATTTACAGAACACAAGTGACCTACACAAGAAACATCTTTCACATATTTTATTTCTGTGTATATTTGACATGCATTGGGTTTTACGCCTTTCCTTTGTGGCAACCCAGTGACAATATGAGCAACACAACAGTCTACATTCAAATTTAAAGTCACTTTGCTGTTCCCGGCTACCACTGGTGCTGGGTCCAAGTTTCCCTGACCGGTAACACACTGCTTGTCTTTGATCTGTTTTCAAGCAGGGACGTTCTTCTAGTCGTGATGGCCAGTAGACTTGTCACTTGCAGCATAGGGGTGGAAGCGACTTTGGTGTCGGTGTGACGTACCAGACGAACGCCTCTCCTCACTTTTACTGATTTCCTCTTCAGCCTTGGCAATAAGCTGATCCGGGAACAGTGCGTTGATGTACTGGAGACGTTCTTAAGGCGTTCACAGTATCTTGCTTCACCCCAGCGTGTAGATAGTCCAGGTAACTATCCTTGCAAGCCAGAGTGAAGTTAGCCATGTTTATAAAGACACCTTTAGATAAGTTCTGCATAGTTCTGGCCATGGCTTGGGAGATTGACCAGTTGAAAGTGGTCAAGTATTCTAATTCACTCACAGCCTGCTTCATCTTCTCTGATGACTTTCCCTTACTGTCCAGACGTAGGGTTTTGAGCTGAGTGGCCATAGAGTCTTGAACCCTAGTCAAGCACCTTGACAAACCAGCAGCCTGGTTGCACATTATTGTCTGTTCACGTGCTGCTCTCTCCCAATGCCTGAGTAGATCTTGACTGAGGGCCCGGGAGGGTGGGACAATCCTGCTGAAGGAATGGTTGAATTTGGCAGGGTCCGGTGACCAGGTGCATACTGTTGAACTCTCACTGCTCTTCTCAGCATGCATCCTGTACGATCTGGAAGATCTGGGAGTTTTGATGAATTGATCTCTGAGGAGGCCAGTGTTATCGTTGTTTCTGGTGGGATACCCTTCTGTGATTGTGAGGCTGAGACTGGACATCTTCCGACACAACCAGTCGTTCAACGGGAGTTTCACAGAGACTTTCCCGGTTGGCTGGACACGTGCACCAGCAAAGGGGTTGTCATCTGCAGTAGAGGACACAGTTTCAAATTCAGGAACCTTGTGCCAGTTCATGAAGCTTCTCACACCCCTCATAGTCTCCCTGTAGTTGGCCTCCTCAGTAGGTTCAGTGTCAGGCTCATCTCTGGAGACATCTCTGTCTGCTGACCGGTCCCGGTGGGTCTCATCACCCAGGGAACCGGTAACACTGAGCTGGTCAGTTTCACTATCAGATGCTGCACTCGGGTCTCCCTCACCGGTGGGCTGAACCTCAGGGAACGAATCGGGGGCCTGAACTGGCTGGGCTGCTATCCCGGTACCTGGAGCCTCAAGAGGCTGGGTGGCTGTCTGCATCTCTTCTACAGCTTCACAGGTGGCCTGATCAAGGCAGGGACCGGTCTTCTCTAGAGCCAGACTGCTGGTGGTGGCACCAGGGTCAAAAAAATGGCTTCTGGCTGGTAGTCACATCTGAAGCTGGCTTCACAACTGGTTCAACCGGTACTGTGAAGGTTTTGGCGAACAGCATCGGATAACCTTGTTTGACCTTGAAGGAGGAGTCCAAGGTTAAATCTGACCACATAAAAAGATTCCCAGCCCATGATTTCCAATAGGTTGTTTTCACTTTGCAAACCTCAAGGACCAATAATAAGCGAGTTATATGCACTTTTAAGTTTGGCTATCCTTGTTTGACCTTGAAGGAGGAGTCAAAGGTTAAATCTGACCACATCAAGATTCCTAGCCCACAATTTCCAATAAGCTAGTTTTACACTGCAAACCTCTAGTAACAATGATAAGGGAGTTATAAGCACTTTTAAGTTTGGGTATCCTTGTTTGACCTTGAAGGAGTCCAAGGTCAAATCTGACCACATAAAAAGATTCCCAGCCCATGATTTCCAATAAGTTGGTTTCACTTTGCAAACCTCAAGGACCAAGAATAAGCGAGTTATATGCACTGTAAGTTTGGCTATCCTTGTTTGACCTTGAAGGAGGGGTCCAAGGTCAAATCTGACCACACCAAAAGATTCCCAGCTCATGATTTCCTAGAAGCTGTTTCACATCCCAAACCTCTATGACCAATAATAAGTGAGTTATAAGCACTTTTAAGTTTGGCTATCATCGTTTAAACCATGAAGGAGGGGTCAAAGGTCAAATCTGACCACATCAGAAGATTCCAAACCTCTATAATAAGAGAGATATAGGCACTTTTAAAATCTGCTACATGGGGTACTTTGGCACTCCATGGATGACCTTGAATTAAGAGCTTCAAGGTCAAATGTCTGCAAGGTTGTAAAGGACATGTATATCTGTTATACATATCACCTATGAGGAGATTCAACCTTCTACCTATGAGAACCACCAGTAGAAAAAGGTAGATAATTTTCAAAGAAATGCCCGTGGCGGCCACCTTGTTTTTCAGAATGAGGCTTTTTTTCAGTCCCAGAAAAGCTTATCGCCCTATGAAGATATCATGCAAGATTAATTACTTACATGTAGCTTTTGTAACTACAAGCTCACCATTTGGAACTGAAGAAAGTCCCTCCCTGCCTCCTTGTTGTATTACAGCTGAGGGGGTATGGGAAAAAGTTCCAACTCAAAGAAGAAAGTCTCATGGTATCTCACTACAGGGTTCACCTCAGTGTTGTAGGCATTGGACCAGTATTATATGTCTATTTTTCTTGGATGTTGGCCAGCCCTCCGAGATAGTATTCAGTTCCACATGGTGAGCTTGTAGCTTATAAAAGCTAGATTTAAGTAATTAAAGTTTTCAATTTAATGGGCAAGTCATTGAAGGTATACATTCAATGGCTGAGCTGTGGAATGTGTACATACATTCAATGGCTAAAATCATTGAATGCGTACATTCATTGAACCAAGGCATGGAATGTATAAAAGATTAAGTATGAAATGTTGATCTTGATGGCTAAGACCTAATTTACAACCAATATTGGAATTTTTTTAGCATAACAGTAAGCAATTAATTTTAAATTAACTGAAATAAAAGTGTTACATTTCAAGAATTAACATATAGAGGGATCAGTATATAGCATAAAACTTAATAAATATACATGTAATGACATAAATTTCATCTAATTATCTCACTAAATTATTTATTTGAGAAAATCTTGAATGATGCATGAAGCCTTTCTGATCAAAGCCATTACAAAAGTTGTATTGTAAGCTCTACTTTAATCCACAAATATTAAAATATTTGGCACCTAAAGGAGAAAATGAAAGAAAAACAACCTCGGTAGTTATTGTTGGTCTTTAAATCTTTACAAGGAAAAAGGCTGAAAGGTCAACGCATGAAGGCCGGCCATTACTTTGAAGAAGGGTCAAAGGTCAAATTTGTGTATGCTTACAGAGGACATATATGTGTTATACATATCACCACCATAGGATGATCTGACCTTTTGACTGTGAGTACTAGGCCCACACATGAAGAAATACCCTAATTGTGTACTTTAGAAGGCTGCCATCAGTTAAAGGCCACAAAACAATAGGCTCTGCAGCAGTGTTCCAAATTCTTGAAAAAAGTTAATTGCTGTCAAAACCCTATGGAAAAGTTGCAAGTTTTATTTAAACAAGATATTTTGTAAGACTGAAAAAATCAATAAAATTTATCATGCTGTAAAATTAATTATTTGAAGTAGAGACATGGATCCACATTACTGTCAAAATTTTATGGGACCAAATTTGGACCCATCTTCTGACTTTATCAGGAAGATCCATACAGCAGTATTTGTATAATCCTGTTAAAAACGGACAAATAGACAAATAGTCATGAAAACAATACATCTCAGGAGAAGAAAATAAATATGTGTACCTATAAAATGTAACTTTTTAGATTCTAGTGAATGAAAAAATAGAAATAGTACAGTGAGTACATGTTTCTTTTATAAGCATATATTCAACAACTAAATGTGTTTTGATAAGCTTTTTCCAATACTGGCAGTATATCTTGTATGAGACAGTAGTCATTTACAACCACAAGACACAGGCATATGACAGGCTATTAATTACATGGTCTCCAGATAATATAAACACTTTTAGTGGGAGAGCAGATAAGCCTTCCCACAGATTTGAGGTGTTGGAATGGTATAATTGCCAGATGACTCTGCAGATACCCTGGGGTAAAACATTTTGTTGAAATCACTCAAGCTCACACCATTTCCAAGATAGATGTGTTTTTGCTTAATTGTATTACTGTACAATGAGTTTTCAGTCCTCAGAATTATACCACCCAAGCCCCTAAAATCTGAGGGAAGGACCATTTGCCCCCCTCTGACTGTGATTATTTTAGCTAGGTAGAGTGCTGATAATGAATTACCACAAACAACAGATGATTTCACATCTGGAATTTCTTGTCTAACTGTAAATCCAGTATTTCACAGTACAATGCTAATTAGCCTTTTTTATAAACTTTTAAGGAGTATTTCATGTATTATTTTACCTGATTTTTGTGAAATCATGCATTTTTTTAGCTTTAAGCTTGATTAAGCTAAGTGATGCAAAACATTTGGGTCAGTTTTCAATTTAATGAACAGATTAACTGGTGTTTTGCTTAAGGATATAATATTTTCTTTTTTATTTTTTGTTTCACTTTGGATAAGTATATGATTAGATGTATCCATACATCTTTGTTTGAAAATTTTAACGTACAGGAATGTGCCCAGTCAAGAAGAACATTTTGTGCTACAATCAAATTTACTATGTGCTTATAGAAAATGTGTCATGTACAAACAAACATAGATATTACAATATGTCACCAGCATCTAGTAATGTTTTATCTTTGTTTAGTTTTATATCTTTTATATATCTTATTTATTTTCACTCCTGTTATGCAAGTGAACCAGAAACATGAAACCATGAAACAGTTAATTCAGTGTCAACAACAGCACTCAAAGAGCGCAAACCTCCAACAAGGCACATAGTAGCTAGAAATTGTGTCGACATTCAATTCAGATTTGAGAATCTTTACCACCCTAACCATGCCAAAATTACTATCATTCTAGTTTCCATAGCCACTTTCCTAGCCACATATCTTTTGTGCAAATTTGATGAAGGTAGCTGCAATATTTCAAGTTTTAGAGCATCTTAATGATTTCAAACAATCGGCTATGGCGGCCATTTGTTTTTCAAAATTAGGCCAAAATTTCATAGCCATAAACATTTACTGCAATTCTAGTGTAGATATCTTTGTTATGAATAATATATACCGGTTTATGTAAAACTAGAATATGTCAAGATTTTAGAGCACCTTTATGATTTTCAAACAATTAGCTATGGCGGCCATTTTGTTTTTCAAAATGAGGCTAAAATTTTGCAGAGACAGGTTTTCATAGCCATAAACATCCCCTGCAAATTTGGTGAAGATATCTATATAAATGAATGAGATATTAAGGTTTATGCAAAAACGTGACAAACTTTAAACATGTGATATGGCGGCCATTTTGTTTTTTGAACTAGTGCCAAAATTACTATCAGGGTAGCTTTTCTAGCCATATAGCTTTTCTGCAAATTTGAAGAAGCTAGCTGGAATATTTCAAGATTTAGAGCACCTTTATGATTTTCAAAGAATTAGCTATGACGGCCATTTTGTTTTTCAAAATGTGGCTAAAATTTTGCAGACAAGTTTTCATAGCCCATATAGCTTTTGTGCAAATTTGATGAAGCTAGCTGGAATATTTCAAGATTTAGAGCACCTTTATGATTTTCAAACATTTAGTTATGGCAGCCATTTTGTTTTTCAAAATGAGGCTAAAATTTTGCAGAGACAGGTTTTCATAGCCATAAACATTCCCTGCAAATTTGGTGAAGATATCTTTATAAATGAATGAGATATTAAGGTTTATGCAAAAACGTGACAAACTTTAAACATGTGATATGGCGGCCATTTTGTTTTTTGAACTAGTGCCAAAATTACTATCAGGGTAGCTTTTCTAGCCATATAGCTTTTCTGCAAATTTGAAGAAGCTAGCTGGAATATTTCAAGATTTAGAGCACCTTTATGATTTTCAAAGAATTAGCTATGACGGCCATTTTGTTTTTCAAAATGTGGCTAAAATTTTGCAGACAAGTTTTCATAGCCCATATAGCTTTTGTGCAAATTTGATGAAGCTAGCTGGAATATTTCAAGATTTAGAGCACCTTTATGATTTTCAAACATTTAGTTATGGCAGCCATTTTGTTTTTCAAAATGAGGCTAAAATTTTGCAGACAGGTTTTCATAGCCATAAACATCCCCTGCAAATTTGGTGAAGATATCTTTATAAATGAATGAGATATTAAGGTTTATGCAAAAACGTGACAAACTTTAAACATGTGATATGGCGGCCATTTTGTTTTTTGAACTAGTGCCAAAATTACTATCAGGGTAGCTTTTCTAGCCATATAGCTTTTCTGCAAATTTGAAGAAGCTAGCTGGAATATTTCAAGATTTAGAGCACCTTTATGATTTTCAAAGAATTAGCTATGACGGCCATTTTGTTTTTCAAAATGTGGCTAAAATTTTGCAGACAAGTTTTCATAGCCCATATAGCTTTTGTGCAAATTTGATGAAGCTAGCTGGAATATTTCAAGATTTAGAGCACCTTTATGATTTTCAAACATTTAGTTATGGCAGCCATTTTGTTTTTCAAAATGAGGCTAAAATTTTGCAGAGACAGGTTTTCATAGCCATAAACATTCCCTGCAAATTTGGTGAAGATATCTTTATAAATGAATGAGATATTAAGGTTTATGCAAAAACGTGACAAACTTTAAACATGTGATATGGCGGCCATTTTGTTTTTTGAACTAGTGCCAAAATTACTATCAGGGTAGCTTTTCTAGCCATATAGCTTTTCTGCAAATTTGAAGAAGCTAGCTGGAATATTTCAAGATTTAGAGCACCTTTATGATTTTCAAAGAATTAGCTATGACGGCCATTTTGTTTTTCAAAATGTGGCTAAAATTTTGCAGACAAGTTTTCATAGCCCATATAGCTTTTGTGCAAATTTGATGAAGCTAGCTGGAATATTTCAAGATTTAGAGCACCTTTATGATTTTCAAACATTTAGTTATGGCAGCCATTTTGTTTTTCAAAATGAGGCTAAAATTTTGCAGAGACAGGTTTTCATAGCCATAAACATCCCCTGCAAATTTGGTGAAGATATCTTTACAAATGAATGAGGGGCCACGGTGGCAGAGTGGTAACACTGTCGCCTCCCACCTCTGCGGCCGGGGTTCGATCCGTCATGGCCGTAAGTGGGAAAGCTGGTAGTTGCTTGCCGTTGGTCGGCAGTTTACAGTACAGAACCCTAGCGAACTATATGTACTGGTTTCCTCTGCCCTTCCAACTACCCGTCGTGATATGACCTGTACAGTGTTGAAAGCGACGTAAAACCCCAAATAAACAATAAACTTTACAAATGAATGAGATATTAAGGTTTATGCAAAAACGTGACGAACTTTAAACATGTGATATGGCGGCCATTTTGTTTTTTGAACTAGTGCCAAAATTACTATCAGGGTAGCTTTTCTAGCCATATAGCTTTTGTGCAAATTTGATGAAGCTAGCTGGAATATTTCAAGATTTAGAGCACCTTTATGATTTTCAAACAATTGGCTATGGCGGCCATTTTGTTTTTCAAAATGAGGCTAAAATTTTGCAGAGACAGGTTTTTATAGCCATAAACATTCCCTGCAAATTTGGTGAAGATATCTTTATAAATGAATGAGATATTAAGGTTTATGCAAAAACGTGACGAACGGACGGATGGACGGACAGACGGACGTACGGAAGGCATTTTATAATCTCCCAACCTTGGCCTTCGGCCACAGGCAGGAGATAAAAAACGTGATGAATGAATGAGATATAAAAGTTTATGTAAAAACGTGACAGACAAACAGATGCATGAACATGCAGAAGCTGTTTTATTATCACAAGCTGCTGATAAAAACAGAGGAATAGAATGACTTTTGTTGGAAGTATTTAATTCATTTCTGCATTAATTGCCAATTTTAAACACTTTTTTTAACAGCAATGCATGAATAAGTGAATGTTTTATAACTAAAACAGAGAGTTCATTTTCATCCATTTGTGATTTGGAATAAAACCTCTTCCCAGATGTTTAGTATGATGGGGTATGCACGATACACAATCCAATGGAGTTATCTTTATCCTGTGGTTTATGTACATGAAGTGTGATAAGCAGTGTGGTGAGATTTCCAGTGACTGAGGACTAAATGCAGGAGTGCATGAGGATATTTATATTAACAGAGTATGTGTGTTTAGGTACACTTTTGGGTACATTTTATTCTTGGTATTTGAGACATACATCAACACAGTGTTTTGACAAGTTATTTTCGTTATTACATTATTTAATAATCACAAGTATAATTCTTCAATCTTTGATAGAGCAGAGTGAAATATACCATATTTGATTTGCACTATTATCACAATTACTGAAAATATGGGGTTTGTTTCCTCCAAGGTTTGAATATGTTTTGAAAGTGTTTTGGAATTTAAAACCTTATGAGGTGAGTTTTTAATTAAAAATGTCTAGATATATATTTCCGAAATATTTTTCTTTCTTATATCTGGATGCAACAAAAGAACAAAAAGCACTGTAAATGTATTTTAATGATATATTTTAAGGCAAGGTTATGTCCCGGGATGTCACAATATGTAACATATTGTTTATATGTCGGAAAATGCTAAATCGTGAGAATTGGGAAGTGCTTTATCCAGGGAAGACCTTTATATCAAATACTTTAAACTCGAAGAACTTGCAGCCATAGCACCAACTCAGCATTATTCATGAGAACATATGAGGTCATGGATTTCCCCTGTGTTTTGTAGCGATATTTTACAAAACAAAAGCCTCAATAAAGATCAAATGCTTAAACTCAAGAACTCATGGTACCCAAATCAAAAATCAACCAATAAGATCAGTTCTCGACATTTAGCCAGGAAGTTACATATCGGGACGCCCCATGATTTAACCACTGCATATATTTTAATGGTATATGTATGTACATGTTAAGTAAATATATGAAATCAGTAAATATGTGCATGCAGTGACTTTAAATCTTTTATAGTTAGGTGTTATCTAATGTGGCATAATCACTATTGAAAATTATTTAAAAGTTTAAATGGCCTCAACATAATCAAAGTTTGGTACTTGTTAATAATCCAGCACTGGGTCACTGGTAAATTACCTCATTTTATATTTTCAAAAAACATAGCATGTATGATATGACCTTTAAAAATTTTCTTGCCTTTATAATAAATTTGAATGCAAATGGACAAGTTTATACATTTAAATGTAATGATTATGACCAAATATTTGTCAAATTGTGCTACTGTATGTGTAAGGAATAGTAGTAAGTTTAATATATATTTCTTGTTCAACAACTGAATTTCTGTGCAGTTTAACTATGCAATTATTTCCAGTAGTATGAAAAGGTCACTAATATAATTCACATGTGCAATTAGCACTGAATAAAATCTTTCTAATGGAGATAGCGAAACCACAACCATAGATACTTTAAAAGTGCTTAAAAGGGGTTAAGTTACTGAAAGACAATGATAAAATCCAATTAGGAGCTAACTGCTTTTTCAGTACTTCCTATTATTATTTGAATAAGTAGTCAATACCGGTATCTACATCAAAATCACTTGTGCCAGAAAATACGAAATGTCAGTACTTTATTGAAATGAAGAAAAATATCACATACTAAAATCTATGTCTAATAGATTTAATCAATAGGATTCCTCCCATGAGTAAGATTAATGACTGCACAAAGTTTGAAGACAGTCAAAGCAATCTGGACTTAGATTGCACAAGCTTTAAAAATGGGTAGCAGCCATCTTGGAAACAAGATGGAGGACGTAAAAATTATTTTTTTAAAAAGTTGTCCTCATTGAACCTGAAATGAACACAAAAAAACCTGAAGATGATATCTTGAATCATTTGCTGTAATGAGGAAAAGCAAAAAGTGTAGGGAAAAAGAAAAAAAAAATCTGATGAAGCCTGAAGTCATCATAATAAAGAACATATCCCAATACTAGATATTGCGTCTTGACGCAGTGTATCCCCGGACGGGACATGGTTGAAGTGTGACATACAGAGTGTTATGGTTGACACAAATATACCCCTGTGGGGAGGGGGCCTAAGTGTTTATGGGAGCAACTAGTACTAACACTGAGTAAACAAAATGTTTGCTTAATGAAAGATACAAATATAACTAGACCTAGCGCATCCGGAAAACTGATGCAAATTGTATCCACCAGAAAGAAACCTCTCCAAAGCTAACCAAGCATGACTTAACCTTGAAGGAGGAACCCAAGGTGAAATCTGACCACATCAAAAGATTCTTAGCCCATGATTTCCAATAGGTTCGTGTGATATTGCAAACCTCTAGGACCAATAATAAGCGAGTTATAAGCACTTTTAATTTTGGCTATCCTCATTTGACCTTGAAGGAAGGGCCCACGGTCAAATCTGATCACATCTAAAGATTCCCAACGAATGCTTTCCTATAGGTTGGTTACACATTGAAAACCTCTAGGACCAATAATAAGTGAGCTATAAGCACTTTTAAGTTTGAGTAACCTTGTTTCACCTTGAAGGAGGAGTCCAAAGTCAAATCTGACTACATCAAAGGATTCCCAGCCCATGATTTCCTGTAAGTTGGTTTCACATTGCAAACCTTAAGTACCAATAATAAGCGAGATATAAGCACTTTAGGTTTGGCTATCCTCATTTGACCTTAAAGGAGGGTTCCAAGATCAAATCTGACCACACCAGAAGATTCCAAGCCCATGATTTCCTGTAAGTTGGTTTACCATCCCAAACCTCTAGAACAAATAATAAGCCAGTTATAAGCACTTTGGAGTTTGGTTACCTTGAAGGAGGTGTCCAAGGTCAAATCTGACCACACCAGAAGATTCCCAGCCCATGATTTCCTATGGGTTGGTTTACTATCCCAAACCTCTAGGACCAATAATAAGCCAGTTATAAGCATTTTAAGTTTGGCTATCCTCATTTGACCTTGAAGGAGGGGTCCAAGGTCAAATCTGACCACATCAAGATTCCCAGCCCACAATTTCCTGTAGGTCGGTTTATCAGCCCAAACTTCTAGGACCAACAATAAGCGAGTTATAAGCACTTTTAAGTTTGGCTATCCTCATTTGACCTTGAAGGAGGGGTCCAAGGTCATATCTCACCATACCAAAATATTCCAAGACCATGATTTCCTATAGGTTGGTTTACCATCCCAAACCTCTACGACCAGTAATAAGGGAGATATAAGCACTTTTTATGACTGACAAAGAAGCGCCTGTGGTGGCCATCTTGTTTTTCAAAATGAGGCCAAAAATATTTCCAGTCAAGATTTTGTAATGTGAAACATATTCTGTGAATTTGAGATCTCTACCTATATTATCCTTTGCTCTAGAGACTCAACAAAAGTCCTAGCTTTAAGTCGAAATAAACGTCTCTGGCGGCCATCTTGTTTTTCAAAATGAGGCTAAAATTTTTCCCAAGCAAGATTTTATGATTATGAATATATCCTGCAAATTTGAGAGGGCTAGCTATAATATTTTTTGTTAGAGCGGTAACAGCCAATAATAAACGAGGTATACAGCCTCACAGTCTAAGGTACCATTTTGAGACATTTTAGCAGGCCTACAGTGACCTTGAAAACAATAGCCAAGGTCAACAAACTGGATGCTGGTACTCCATCATGTACTCAACCTCCAAAGCCATTTTCAATAGTTTCCATGCAATATAGTCAGCATTAAGTGTGAAAATATCTCCAAAAAGTCCCCAAAAAATGGTCTCAGTGAGGCACTTTGGCGGTCTGTGGATGACCTTCAGTGAAGAGCTTCAAGGTCAAATTTCTGCATGCTTACAGAGGACATATATATGTATTATATATAGCAGCCATAGGATAACTTTCTGCATATGAGAACTGGGCCAAAATGTGAAAAAATGGCCAAAATATGACCTTTAAGAGGCCACCAGTGGCCTTGAAATTGAAGGTCAAGGTCACAAAACAATAGCGTTTGTGGCATTGCCCATATATACCCACATACCAAATTTGAAAGGTCTAACTAAAATAAGTTACCGCGTTCAAAAGGAAATCTCTGAGGCAGCGGTGGTGGCGTGACCATACTGAATCCTAAGTATCCCCGACTTTTTTCCGGGGATACAACAATGTTAGATATCACCTTTGCTCATTTCACCCCCATTTCTATATCTAATAACATATCATAAGTAAGTTTGTATTAATTCCAAAACATATGGTCAGTAAAAAATGAGAATCATAATTTTGAAGTCAGACATTTTATTTGATGCTGTATGCAATTTTTGAAAATGTGATTTAGAGTAGGTTTATATATCATGCAAGAACACACAAAAAGCTACTATCAATGCAATGCTATCACATATATTCTGAAACTAGAGGTGTATACCTTACTAAAAATTACTATGACGGTTATTCCCTCAAATGGTACCAGTGGCTCAAATTTGTGATCCTGGCTCACAGACTATATACTGGTGTCTTCTTGAAACCATAAATTTGGGAGACTGCATATAAAGAAACTAGACAAAAAGAAACCTGACAAAAAGTTTAAAATTAGAACAAAAACTTTTTGACAGAACAGTGTTTATAAAAATGTTTTAATTTATCCATATCTAAAATGAAATCTCTGGCAGATAGGGAAGAATTGATCTTGAAAGGCCAGAATTGGGTAAAAACCATATCATTAGGTTTGAATAGTTCTGAAGAATAATTCAATGAAGATTTATATAATTTCAGGCAATAGTTTTGTAAATACACAGCAAAATACATGAAATTCAACTTTATGACCCCAGTTTGACCATGAGGGGGGGGGGGGCTCAGCAGGCAAATTTGGTGTACATTTTGGAATCCTAGGCCATGGTTTCCTATTGCCTCTCAATGGCTAGATGCAAAATGTATCCGATGAAAAAGTATGACCATCCTTGAATCAAAATGCCTTGGACCGATAAGGGAAACTGTAAAAATTTTATTGTTTTTGGGGAAGCATCTGATCTGGTGGAAAGGCCCAAGGAATGGGTTAATAGGTGGTCTTATCCATATAAAGGAGCACAATCTCCTGTTATTACCAATGCGCCTGTCCATGGTTGGGGAACACATTGGTATTTAGTGTTATAAAATTCCAAGGTGTGGGAATTTTTCAATGCATATTCTGGACAATTCCAGTTTACTTAATAACAGAATATAACTACATAGGTTATGTTGTTATGTTGCTAAGTATGCCTATCGTACTCTTGTACTTATCACCACAAGTGTGTTTGAAATTAGTACATTGGATATAAAGATACATGCAGGGCCAAGGCACCTTTGGGAAGGTTGCCAGGTAGTGCTTACATATATAACTACTAAATGTTATTTTGTTAAGTTACTTTTACTGCACAATTT
The DNA here is from genome assembly GCA_964017235.1 of Sabellastarte sp. h YS-2021. Classification (NCBI taxonomy): domain Eukaryota; kingdom Metazoa; phylum Annelida; class Polychaeta; order Sabellida; family Sabellidae; genus Sabellastarte; species Sabellastarte sp. h YS-2021. Next base: position 11,061,029 of record OZ024932.1, on the reverse strand, counting down.
AGTCTGGTACTCTCAAGTTTTCTTGAGATGTGTACTTTGACTTTTCATTTGGTTATACCTGCTTTTGGTGGCAAAAATATTAAAAATCCCACCACCAGTATGGTTGTAATCAAGCACTAGTGAGGATAAGGTAAGGGTATTTTACGCAATAAAATGTAAAAATTTTATTGTAATTTAACTTTGTGTACTAGATTCGGATTCCCACCCTGCCAACCCCACATTTTCAAGATTTTTGGGTTTACAATATATTATATTGACTCCCAAAATTAAAGTGAGGCTTAACGGGGTTCTTCCGGTGCACGTGCATACGTAAGCACCAGTGAGGATAAGGTAAGGGTATTTTATGCAATAAAAATGAGGTTTTTCAGCTGACTGAGTATGGCCTTAAACCAGAAGTCAATGCTGAGGCTCAGACTCTTCAAAATAATTTGTAGTCCAGTATTTCTTATAAATTGTTTCAAATTCTGACCTCATAGGATCAATATAAAACTCTTTTATTATGACAATGTTGTTTAACCCTAATGCGAGGTTCCCAAAGATCAAAGGTCAAACTTGGGGTTTTACATCCTGTTCAACAGCCAGGCTCATGTCACTTGACCTGGAAGGTGACACCAAAGATCAGATGTAACCATGGCTAAAATATGGCTTCAGTGTGGTTCTTCTATATTTTTCTGAATTACTTTAAGATGAAATTTCCATGTACAACACTGTGGTTAAATATGGGCAAAAATGAAGGGCTACATTGAAAAAGTGAAGATTTGCAGTTTCTGTGAAAAGGACGCATCCTTTTTACAATAGTGAAGATTTGCAGTTTCTCTGAAAAGGACGCGTCCTTTTTACAAAAGTGAAGATATGCAGTTTCTGTGAAAAGGACGCGTCCTTTTTAGCAAAGTGAAGGTTTGCAGATTCTGTGAAAAGGCCGCGTCCTTTTTACAATAGTGAAGATTTGCAGTTTTTCTGAAAAGTACACGTCCTTTTTACAATAGTGAAGATTTGCAGTTTTTCTGAAAAGTACACGTCCTTTTTACAAAAGTGAAGATATGCAGTTTCTGTGAAAAGGACGCGTCCTTTTTAGCAAAGTGAAGGTTTGCAGATTCTGTGAAAAGGCCGCGTCCTTTTTACAATAGTGAAGATTTGCAGTTTTTCTGAAAAGTACACGTCCTTTTTACAATAGTGAAGATTTGCAGTTTTTCTGAAAAGTACACGTCCTTTTTACAAAAGTGAAGATTTGCAGTTTCTGTGAAAAGGACGCGTCCTTTTTACAAAAGTGAAGATTTGCAGTTTCTCTGAAAAGGACGCGTCCTTTTTGGAAAAGTGAAGATTTGCAGTTTCTCTGAAAAGGACGCGTCCTTTTTACAAAAGTGAAGATTTGCAGTTTCTGTGAAAAGGACGCGTCCTTTTTACAAAAGTGAAGATTTGCAGTTTCTGTGAAAAGGATGCGTCCTTTTTACAAAAGTGAAGATTTGCAGTTTCTCTGAAAAGGACGCGTCCTTTTTACAAAAGTGAAGATTTGCAGTTTCTGTGAAAAGGACGCGTCCTTTTTTACAAAAGTGAAGATTTGCAGTTTTTCTGAAAAGGACGCATCCTTTTTACAAAAGTGAAGATTTGCAGTTTCTCTGAAAAGGATGCGTCCTTTTTACAAAAGTGAAGATTTGCAGTTTCTGTGAAAAGGACGCGTCCTTTTTACAAAAGTGAAGATTTGCAGTTTCTCTGAAAAGGACGCGTCCTTTTTGGAAAAGTGAAGATTTGCAGTTTCTCTGAAAAGGATGCGTCCTTTTTACAAAAGTGAAGATTTGCAGTTTCTGTGAAAAGGACGCGTCCTTTTTACAAAAGTGAAGCTTTGCAGTTTCTGTGAAAAGGATGCGTCCTTTTTACAAAATTGAAGATTTGCAGTTTCTCTGAAAAGGACGCGTCCTTTTTACAAAAGTGAAGATTTGCAGTTTCTGTGAAAAGGACGCATCCTTTTTACAAAAGTGAAGGTTTGCAGTTTCTGTGAAAAGGACGCGTCCTTTTTACAAAAGTGAAGATTTGCAGTTTCTCTGAAAAGGACGCGTCCTTTTTACAAAAGTGAAGATTTGCAGTTTCTGTGAAAAGGACGCGTCCTTTTTGGAAAAGTGAAGATTTGCAGTTTCTATGAAAAGGACGCGTCCTTTTTACAAAACTGAAGATTTGCAGTTTCTGTGAAAAGGACGCATCCTTTTTGGAAAACTGAAAATTTGCAGTTTTTCTGAAAAGGACGCATCCATTTTACAAAATTAAAGATTTGCAGTTTCTGTGAAAAGGACGCGTCCTTTTTAGAAAAGTGAAGATTTGCAGTTTCTGTGAAAAGGACGCGTCCTTTTTACAAATTGAAGATTTCCAGAAAATTTGAGATTTATAGTTTCTGTGAAAAGGATGCGTCCTTTTTGCAAAAGTGAGATTTGTAGTTACTGTGAAAAGGATGCGTCCTTTTTAGAAAAGCAAAGATTTGCAGTTTTTGTGAAAAGGACGCATCCTTTCTAGAAAGGCTGTTTTTCTATTTTAGACAATTTCTTGGCTTTCAAATGCTGATATTTACATTTTTGATCATGAAAAGTCCAGTTTTCAAAAGTGTTTTTCATTGTTTTGCAGCAAAAGTGCCAAAACCTGCTTATTTTAGGCCTAAAAAGGAAAGCGTGACTTTTCCTTTTTAAATCTGACTTCAGTTCTTGTAATAATTCTAACTATTCTTCTCACCTGCAACAAAGCTGCGGTCCATCAAGCCCTGTCTTCTCTCCAGAACAAACGCCAAGGCTGTCAGACCCGTGGCCATAAAGAATGTGATGCTGATAAAAATAGAAAGACAGATTTGAGTTCTATGTCTTTAACAGATCCACAATACACACTAAGACTTATGGGTGCTACTCGTGGATACACCTAGCTGTACAAGTGGAAATTTCCACAGGGAATTAATGTTACCTGATTTTGCTGAAGCACCTTGACTGTGAAAATTAATTACAAGTGCAATATGAAAATCTGTATTCATCTCTTGAGTAGAAAGTAATCATTAGTAAATATTAATTTTAGTGAATATGGTAAAAAAAATTGGCATTTAGTGAAATTTTCCTCAAACTTAAAATTTCTAACTACAAAGTAAGTGGATTTTTGCATTTATAGAGTTTCTTGTGAGCTAATTGACATAACGGTTGGCAGGTAGACAGGTGGGCAGGGGGAGAGGTCTGTGGATTGGCAGGTAGGCTGTTCGGCAGGTAGATAGGTCTTCTGGTTGACAGATCAGTTAGATAAGGTAAAATCTTTATCAAGTGTCAACCCGCTGAACTGCCGACTCACCTACCTGCCTTCCCATTCATATACACTACATCAAGTCTGTACTACTTCTACCTACTTCCGGAAAGGGAATTCTGCAATTTAGCCAGTATTTCAAAAGAACTGAATCAATATCACTAGGTTTGGGGAATAAAATGTTTATACGCCAGTTCCATAACAATGTAGCCCCAAGTTTAATTTCATTGGTCATGCAACTGAACTCTTCGGTCAAAGGTCGGGTGCATAATCACGGCATGCTCATTTTCTTTTTAAACACATTAACAAACCCTTTGCAAGTGAGCATTTATGTCAAGAATGGTCCTGACCAAGTGCTAATAGTGCTAATAGTGCTAAGACTTTTCGTTATATGGTACTACAAGTTACCTTTATGGTGCTATAAATAATTTTTGTAGTGTTACATCAAATCCTGTACACTACTCTGTTAACACTGAGTCAAATGGTCTTATCCCACAAGAAGATTACTACAAGGAGTCTGCCAATTAATGTACAACAGTATATCAAGACTTGGTATAACAACTTATCTTTTATGTTCTTTTTATTTTGAAGAATTCTATAACCTTTATTGGAGAGGTTGGCATTGTTAGTGTACATCACAAAATCCTTCACCTAACTGGGCTTACTGCCTGATTTTTGGAAAAAGCCATTTGTTCAATTTAAAGTGAGCTTCTCTCTGAGGATACTGGTTCGTGCTTACCTGAGTATAACACCAGGAATCATGAACTGAGTAAATGTTGGCTTCTTGCTGCCATAAATAGGGTCATCATACTGCAAAACACAGGGTAAAAAATTTAATTAATCTTTATAATGAGATATCGTATCTAACAGATTACTGCCATTGGTCCAGTACAAGCCAGTCCCGCCAAAAGTCAGAAGACATCCGAGTAATACTCCAGTTAGACCAGCATTATGCTTTAAAATATTGTAGCAGTAAAATTCCTCATCCAACACTTTTTACGCCACATAAAAAACTGGCAGTAAACCCATGATCATGTTGAGCATAGAAAGCACTAGCCCTCCTGTGACTGAAGAGGGCATTATACTCTGGACATCTTTTCCGATGTTTGGTGGGACCTGCTTTTGTCTGACCAATGGTAATAGTCTGTTTGGTAAGATATAATAACGCAATAAAAACACAAATTTGCCCCTACTGTCCCTACTGAGTGAATTTGTGTACAGGGGCTGAATTTACAAAAGGGATCCGTTAAAGGTGAGCAAAAATCACCTACTTTAACTGATCATTTCACTAATCGCTGACTGACTCCTTTAGTAAATATCAGCCGTGATACACATTGAGAGGGCAATACCACTGGTACACATGTGTCAGCATCAGACGTTGACAAATAGAAATAAAATCTATCGTGTACTTTTCACAGTAATAGCCATTAGATCAGTACCCTTAAAGATACTATAATTAACTTATCTTTGCGACTTAAAAATTGCCATAAAGTGGTGTCTTTCGGGAAGTTTTCAAATTTTCTGACCAAGCAGGCTGGCAGAATCTAATCAACTATGATAAATTATTTGCATAGTTGAACACTGCTTCTCAAGGAACAAAAAGTGTAAAAATTTTATTGTAATTTAACTTTTTATAAGTTAAATACTTACCTTATCCTCACTAGTGCTATGCGTTGGCGAGAGCAAACATCCACGACCAACTCGAATATTTTAAAAAGAAATATTCTTGTTAGTACCCTGCGCATGCGCCACGGCCGTAGTTCCCGTTTATAGTTCATATTTTAATTTGGGAGTACCAAATCAAAGATTTATATGTGAGGATGGACGGGCGGGAATCCGAATCTAGCGAGGATAAGGTAAGTATTTAACTTACAAAAAGTTAAATTACAATAAAATTTTTACATTTTATTGCGTAAAATACCCTTACCTTATCCTCACTAGTGCTTGATTACAACCATACTGGTGGTGGGTTTAAATTTTTGACACACCAAGAGTAGGTAGAAACCAATAAGCCAAAGTACCAATATCCAAGATAATTGTAGAGGATAAAGTACTAGACCAAATGATACATCAATCATCTTAGTTATCTAAATAAAGTATAACCTATAACCTATGTAAGTTATAACTTGTCAGAAAACAATCCCCATCCAAAGTCACAGTACTAATACCAAACCTTCTTGTGAGAAAAGTACTAGACTAAGTGATACCAAAGACAACTTAGTTAACTAAACAAAAGATAACCTATGTAAGTTATAATTTGTCAGAAAGTAATCTTAAATCCAAAGATTCTTGTGGGAAAAGGACAAGACTAAGTGAATCAAATATCTTAGTTAACTAAACAAAAGTAACTAAGTAACGATTTGCCAGAAACTAAGTTCCAATTCTTCTGAGGAGTTGTGGGCTATAATGAAGTAGTAGGAGATAAAGTAGCCATAATGAGTGTAGCCACTTTACAATTGCACAACATGATGGGCTGAAATCACAACCCAACAAAGTAGCCCCTTTGTGAATGTATACTCCTAATCTCTCATGATAAAAGTATACATACTTGGCAAAAACCTTTGACAAAGTTAACTTCAAAGGCTGAAACCAAGCACTAACTTCTAGAAAATGTATCTAATACATTAAGAAGAATCTAAGAAGATATTGTAATGATTCTTAAACTGATAAGATGATCTACAAGATGGTTTATTTGTAATCATCCAAGTTAAGAAAGTTTAAATGGATTCCAATTTCTTAACTTCTGTAAATAAATACTGAACTTCTCCTTCACCACAAACTAAGGCTGAGAAGTAAAAAACTGAGAAATAATCTTTTTTCAACAGCAAAACAAGAAATATCCCAGTTTGAATCTTATGCTTCCACAATCAGAACCTGTACTTTATAACGCTTAATCTCTGCTAGGCAGACTCTAAAGCTCAATCCCAGATTTCAATTGCAAAATCATTGAAACATAAAATGCAAATGTATTTCAGTATGTAAAAATACTGAATAACATGAGAAACAAGTAACAAACATGGAAACCTCTTGCCCAGATTACACATATTAGGCTTAGAATTTTGTGGAATCTGATGGAAAAATCCGACTGAACGGACTTTCAAGGATGGTTCCAAGGTATAAGGAGCAGACAACCCATGGGCACCAAAACCCAATTCAATAAGTCTCCCTAAAGTAATAAATAAGACTTATCTTCACAAATATGCTAGAACTCTGTCTGCCATTGAAAATGGGAGTTCCAAAGCTAAGTCTGAAATATGGTCAGATACCAGAAATAAAAAATAAGAAATTAATGGATCTGGTGAAAACTCTGAGACTGTAAGTTTGCTTGATGAGATTTTCCAAGGAGTAAGGAGCAGAGAAGGTTTTGTGGAATGAATGTAACACAATCCAACACTAACCATTCCCAGCCATTCACTCCTGCTATCACTATCATTCCATAATGTCTTTCACTGAAGCAACTTGAGGATGATAGCTAAAAAGCAATCATAAATGTCAATATTCCCCAGGAAATATTCAACACTATATAAACTGCATTGAGATGGAACATACAGAGGTAACTTGCTGTTTACCATGACATAAACGTAAGTTCCATCACAAAATCCTATGCTTTTGGACAATTGTCAACACACTATTTGGTGCTTGAGTAATGTCATGATGGATAAACAGTCTTACATTGGCAACCTTTCAGGAAAATTGGTATGGAATTGCCCCAGGACATAAACCTCCGCACCAATGAGAACACATACAACAGTGACTTATTTCAGAAACCAGTCACTTTGTTGCTTCATTCCATAACATATATACCATGTAATTATGTAGCTGTCCAAACACCATACTAGGATACCTGCAAAAAGCATTAGGTAGCCTTATGGATACACTTGCATAGCAAAAGATGGTGATCTTATACACACATTTACCAACTACACTTTTATCCAATTCAAAAGCCTTTTCATGGTCTCCTAACAAGGAATTTGTATGTCTAAAGATTTGGATACTTTCAATGTGTTCCAAATACCTTAAAAAGTATATTCAGTTGTCCATAAAACTGAATAATACTAGCAATACATGGAAACCCAATGCAAAGCATGAGAATCCTGGAAGTAAATTGTAACTTTGCTGAATGAAAGAAGAAAACATTTGAAACCACATTCTTGTGTATGCAAGGGAGACAATACAAAGACATTCTTTTGGCCAGTCCACCAAGTTAAATGCCTTTCCAAAATCTCTAAACAAGGAAATCAAATGTATAGAGATTAAATAAACCTCCAATGGGTTCTGTCTCGTGTAAACTGTCCATTAGAAATATTTTAGGATTACAGGATAGGGTCATAAGAGTTACTACCAAAAAGTTTGTACTCTCAATTTTTAACAGGGTACCTTCTTTTTTGCACTAGGGACCCAACACCCATGTGTAGATTGGACCTGTAAACCAGCACTGCTGCATTGGGGTTAATTCTATTGAAAGTTAACCACCAAACATGACCACCTCTTCCCAGTACACATCAGATAATCTACTGTGATGGACTTGGAATAGCCAGAAGCTCCATATCTGGATGAAAAAATGAAGAGCTGTAGGTACTGAAGAGACTTGCTCTGATATGACCTGCCACAGAAGATTTTTATATCTTGTTAACAGGATATGCAAGTGGCCATCTCATAAATCTATTACAACTACCAATTCCCTTCACAAATGGTATTACTACACACTTCTACCACTCTGAAAGAAATGCTTGGTGATAAGCTAGTAAAATACACTAAAACTTTTACCAGCCCTCAATAACATGGTTTTGCAACAAGAAAATGCTGTTAAATCTCAGGCTTATACACATTCTTACTGGAGTTATAGTCCTTTATGTAGCATTTGAGGAAAACAAGCCCCTATAATTCACTAAGGTTGTCTTCCTTGTTCAGGAAAAACTTCAAAAATGAGGATCTACTTGACAATTTGATTATCACAGAACTGTCTGTTAACTGCTGCTTAACTTCTGTGATGAAACCTGTGCATTAAGCTATACTACCATCAAAGCAAATGAGGCTGCTATGAAGACTGGAAGACAGGAAACGGTCAATTGTTCAAGTACCGACCTTGGCCAGTGGTGTGACAAAGCCCTGCAAAACTGCCATTCAGGATGTGTTGTTGAAAGCCAAGAACATCTTCTTCCATTAACAAAGAAAGAGGCCTCGACTACCTGTAATTACCATAAATTGAGGAGAAAGCAATATTCCTCTATTACTGGCCAGCACCCTGACAAACTGGCTGGAGTTGAGGTCGTTTTCGTCAATCGTGAACTGGCGAGTCGAGTGCAATGCTGAAGTAGGCACACGTGAAAACAGAATAAACGCATCTGTGTAACTGAGAGGAAGCAAATATTCCCATCAATCCCATAGAAGTTGTCACATAACCTGTTGTATATCCACGAAATAAACAGACCTTTTTTACTAGGTTATTTGCGATATACTGAGCTTAACACAATCTTCACCATACAAAAGGTCACTTCCTGTCTGAAATATTTGCTGCGAACCCATTGTGGGTAATGGGTGAAACGCTTTTCGATTGGCTAATAGACGATTTCATCTTTTGCACAACCACAAGATGACACGACATTGGAGCCGTACTCCTGAAACCCTGTAAGCGTTGATCATTCTGGAAACTGTATCACCACCAGATAAACAGTGTAGGTTCTCTGATGCCTTCTCACTGAAGATCTTCTACCATGTACAACAATTGAAGATTCGTGAAACCATCTCCAAGAAAATTCTTTTGAGGACAGTAACACAGGTTACTATAAAAACTCAAAAGAAAAAACAGAACTAGTAGTTAACCCATGGTAAAATAACACAGAATGGTGTAGTATACACGGCTCGGTAAGGCACTGTTGACGGGGCCGGAAACCCAGGTACTAAGGATACCATGCATTGCCCTGTGAAGATCGTCCTAGAAGTGGTATTCCTTGTCATTAACAAGCACAGAATCTACCAAATACACCTCATGCGAGGAAGTAGACCTGTTACTTGACTGCATGGTAAATAATCTTCACCGCTTTACACAGAACTCAACCTCCAGTAATGGAAACTGCTTCTCTGTGGATGCATAGCCGTTCCTGGAACCGATACCGGTCACTGGTGATGTGATGATGATACGATTCCTCTGTGGACCCATTCCTGTACAGAGCTCAACACCCAGTGATGGACCTGTGTCCTCTGTGATGGATGCACTGCCGTACTCGTAGCCATCCACGGTTACGGAGCCGTACCCAAACCTCAAGATGGACATGATTTCGCTGTGCTGGAAAGGCTGCCGTTCCCGGAGGCATCCAGGGTTCCGGAGCCCTACCGGCCACTGATGAAATCCATTTCTTCTGTAACTGCCTCAGTCTTTGGGGACGTTCTTCTCAACCTCCTGGTCATTATAAATGACCGTTTCTGCTGTACTTGCCTCAGTGAGGTAGCAGAACTAACCAAACAGTCTTGAAGTCGTCTATCTGCATATATTCTAAACTTGGTTAAAATAAAATGCAGAGATCTGAAGATGAAAAAATCTCCCAGCACTCATAACAGAGGTTAATGTACTGCAGTATCAGCATGGAAAGGGTCATTCTTTGTTATCTCAAGCACAGAATCTACTATATTACCTCAGACGAGAAAGCAGATCTGTTACTTGAAAGTCTGGTAGAAATTCCTTTGCTGAAAGCCTCCATATATTTCAACTGGAGTTAAAATGCTTGGAAAAGAAGAATAAATGAAGGAATAACAGCAATTCTTCAGATGAATCTATCTAATGCAAGTGATAATCCGTCATTATTTGCGTATGCCATTTTGAAATAAACAAAACGACAAATGGTTTCTCGACGATGTTTACTCACCGACAACCAAATAAAATATGAACTATAAACGGGAACTACGGCCGTGGCGCATGCGCAGTCCACACATGCCCAGGGTACTAACAAGAATATTTCTTTTAAAATACTTGAGTTGGTCGTGGATGTTTGCTCTCGCCAACGCATAGCACTAGTGAGGATAAGGTAAGGGTATTTCACGCAATAAAAACACTGTTTTACCAAGCTTTCGTTGAAACTACCACTTAAGGACATGATACAACAACAACATAACATAGATTCATTTTACAGGGGTTAAATTACTCCCTTATCTCCCCAACTCACCTCCAGTGGTAGACTCGCTGTTTTCGGGTTCAGATGGACCAAACCCAGTAAATCAGTAAGAAACTTCTGCATGGCTTCCAGTAACTCTGCTTGTACTGCAAATGAGATCTGCTGGTCTACAAAAAATAGATTTATTTATTTAGTGTTTTACGTCATGCCTAGTATCTTATCAGTTATATTGTGAGGGCAGAGGAAACCAGTACATATAGTTGGTCAAGCTTCTGTACTGTAAACTGCTGATCAATAGAAAGCAACTACCAGCTTTCCCACATGAGGCCAGGCTGGGATTAGAACTCTGATCTCAGACGTGGGAGGCAAGTGTGTTACCACTGCACCACCATGCCCCCTCCCCCCTAAACAAAAAATCATCGGAGATGCCCATACCCCACAGGTTGGGGAAACAGCTTTCAACACCATGAGATATAGAAGTAGTGAAACAGTACAAAGATCAGGATACTTTCAGAGCAGTGTCAATTATATAAAGGTCCAAATAATCTATAAATAGTGAAAATAACGTCTAAGAGAAAGAACATGTATGTAAAGATAAAGTATTAAAACAAGTCAATTCAACAGAAAGATGACAGCATTATTCAGCATTAATTTATCAGCTGGAGAATACCCCTTAAGGGCTGTGGAGTAAAAAGTATACAGAACTCACAAGATATTATTAAATGTAAGAAATTTCCTGTTATTGAAGAAAGGGGGAAAAACTTGCAGATTTTACCCATTCATGATGTGAGGATTTCTTTTAACAAAAGGAAGGTTTCTGTCACTTTAGATGGAAGCGTATCATTAAGCAACAGTTTCTCTGGCATTGTTACACATATAAAATGCAACTCTAGTCACACGAGTTTAATAGTGCCCAATTAAGAAGTTTAAGACCAAAAAGTTTCAAAAGCATTGTCATGGCAACAGCTGGTACCAGATACTCCCCAAATTCTAATCGCCTCCAGATCCTCTTGCAGTAAATATATCCTGAAAATTTGGTGAAAATCAATGTATGGCTTTAGGCTGAGGAACACCCACAAAGTTAAAAATCAAAAATCTTTTAAAAGTGTTGCCATGGCAACAGCTGTTTCCAGATACTCCCCTAAACCTAATCAGCTTTACATCCTTTTGATCTAAACATATTGTGAAAATCTGGTGATAATACACGGATGGGTTAAGTGTGTGGAACACCCCAAAATTTTATGCCGCCACCACAGCTGCCCGGAGCCTTTAGGGAATGGGGTTAAAAATTGGGGAACATACTAAAGTAATTTTATCCTTTTTCTAAATTTTAAGGCATGTACAAATCTAACACCCACTTGTCATATCCATCTTCACCTTGATAGTGCTGCCATTGATCACTTCAGGAGTAACATTCATTCCTTTCTCAAGAAACCTTCAAATAGAGGAAAAGAGTTTTTTGCTTCATGCTTCATTTTTGCTCCCATGACAGGTTTTCTGAAGCATATATTTCTCCATAAAAATTTGGCTCAAAAAATACCAAGGAACCAAGTTGTGTCACCTACAACCAATCTGCAATGAGAGGTCATTTGAAGACTTGCTTTCAAGAAGTGAGAAGGCGGCCACATTGGCGCAGTGATAACACACTCTCCTGACACCTCTGAGGTGAGTAGTTTGAAACAAGATCACATGACTTATGAATTTTATCTCTTGGGTGCTGCCACATGTCATAAGTATCAGTTCATTTCTTGACAAACGTGAATAAATAAGGTACCATATTTTCATTATTTTAAGCTCTTTGCCACCAACAGAGTAATATTACACTGTACAAAAGGAAAATCTGGGATGAAAAGCCTGCAGAAAATTACCACATGTATTACTCATCACTGACAATGTCCTCATATATAATACACTTCAAAAGCTTCAAGTATCCAAAACTCTGGAGTGCTGCAGTAAGGAGATATTGAACAGTATAAGCCAGGACATAGCACAAACCTGATTCTGAGGTCTGTACTGAATGTCGATGGGATAAAAATAACACCCCAAGATTTTCCAGCTTTTACATCATCCACCGCCAAACTTAGGTCATGGAAATTCTTCTGCAATAAAATCACCACATCAAGACATTAAACAAACTGCCCATAATATTGGTGAAGTAAAATTTAAGATTTTTTGACTATCATAGAGTTAGGTGACAAGTTCATAAACATGTAGTGTTTAATAATTCAAAAAAATAAATTCTATCAAAAATACTAAAATGTATATTTTTTATTTTAGTTTTATTCACAGTGGTATCATTGTATTTACTGTACTGTGGTTTTATAACTAGATTGTACTGACTCAATGCCAACATATCCCCACACAGGCCATCTCTCAGGCATTCATTCGGTACTTTTTGTAGGGTCCATTTTGTGATTCACACTTAACAGGAATCATTTTTTATTTCTTTTTTGTCAATCTTCCTGCCATGACAAGATTGATCCTTTTTGAAAATATTTAAATGGTTTTCTGTACATTCTAAAATAACAGTACAAAAGTTATGCTGGGATTGTATGCACCTAATATATTAGTGGAGAAATTAAATATAGGATGATATGTGGGTGAGCTAATAATACAGTTTGCAAGGTACAAGGCTGCAAAAAGTGCATACAATAGGCCTCTGTGGCCCACAGGCTGTAGGCATACTTTTAGACCTTAAGGTGACCTTAACATCAAAGTACAGGCATCACATTTTCCACAGACACGGGTCACATATACAAGTTATATTCAGTACAGTTTGAGGCTTGTCAGACTTTCCCTTTCCATATTACAAAGCAGGATATGTGAAAAAAGCAGAAAACAATCCTCCAGGTGGGATCTTTGTGACCTTAAAAATGGAAACTACAGACCTCAAATTTTCAACAAACAAAGATCACTTTAACTTTGACTCTTTTGACTGTATGCATTCCTTGTTGGTTAATGACTTTGTTTTTATGGCTTTGAAACGAGACCCTCATATCTGGGGAGTACGACTCGTAACAACTGTTTCAAATGTTTAAAAATACTGTCCCGAAACCATATCACTTTCTGACTTGTGTTAAATCACACCCAGGGTGGCCAACCTAAATATAATTTCAACTCAAGGACGTCCTACTTACATTTGAACTGGATCAAAAAAGAAATGAAAGTAGAAACCGTGTAGTTGTAGCATGTGGTGCCAGCACAGAAATGTGTGAACCAGGTTCTACTTGGCAGATTTACTACATGTACTACTCCATGGTTTTATAACATATACTGTAGTATGTGGTTTTACCTGTACTATAGTGTGGTTTTATAACATGTCCTCCAGTATGTGGTTTAGTCTGGTTTCCGCTGACCCTACTCTGTAATATAGGGTCAGGTATCACCCACCATCTTGGGTACAACGCTTCCGTAGTTAGTTTAAGTACTGTCCATCTTCTATTATCACCGAAAACATGTTTTGCTTATAAAGATTATTGTCATTCCAAAATATTTTTAAGTTTAATTCACAATATTTGATGTTATAATTTCAATAATAAATGTTTAAAATGTTTTAAATACATACAAAAAGCATATAAGTAATTAAAATAATGATCGAGATATCCCGATAATGACAGCTGGCAATGATGTCTTCAAGGCCATCGTGGCCGATACCAGTCCCTTTATTGTTAAAGGTTGGCTGGTTTCCGTCTACATGTGGTTTTACCTGTACTATAGTGTGGTTTTATAACATGTCCCATAGTATGTGACTTTACCTGTACTGTAGTGTGGTTTTATAACATATCCCATAGTATGTGGCTTTACCTGTACTAAAGTGTGGTTTTATAACATGGCCTATAGTATGTGACTTTACCTGTACTATAGTGTGGTTTTATAACATGTCCCATAGTATGTGGCTTTACCTGTACTATAGTGTGGTTTTATAACATGTCCCATCGTATGTGGCTTTACCTGTACTATAGTGTGGTTTTATAACATGGCCTATAGTATGTGGCTTTACCTGTACTATAGTGTGGTTTTATAAAATGTCCTATAGTATGTGGTTTTACCTGTACTATAGTGTGGTTTTATAATATGTCCCATAGTATGTGGTTTTATCTGTACTACATTCTGGTTTTAATTACCTGCACTGTAGTGTGTGGTTTTATTACCAGTACCATAGCATTATTAGAATGTGGATTTAACACCTGTACTACCATGTGTTGTTACATTACCTATACTATAGTGAGATTTTATTACCTGTCAAAAAGTGTGTGGTTTTATCACACCTCCAGTAGAATATTATTACTATGTGGATTTATTAGCTAAATTATACTGTGTTGTCACAGTACCTGTACTATCGTGTGGTGGTCTATTTCTGCCAAGAAGTAACAGCTGTAGTTACTGAACACTGTCATATTTCCACTGTGGCAGTGATCTGGGTTCTCCTGGTTCACCACGGCCATGTTCAAATTGAAAGGCATTGGCCCAATACACAAACAGAACAGGACCACTTGGAATGACGGAAGCATAAACTCAAATGCCAAAGTCCTGAAACAGTATCCATTCATTGATTGGGGTTTCAAACTTTGCTTTCAACTAAAAAACTAACACTATATCAATATCTAGATGATGTGACAATAATATTGAAATTAAGAACATAATTTTAGTGTTATGAACACTTTGTAGCCACAACATTTTTAAATTAGTGGCATCTTGATGAGAGAATAACCCAATATTGCAGAAGACAGATTTTTTTTTTCTCCACAGAAGACCATTAAAATACATTTTGCCAATGTTTTAACTGTTTACTACACTCAATGGATATTAATATTTCCCAAACATACTTTTTTGTATTCATAATATGACAATACTTCTGATTTTGCAAACATCACTCAAAATAACACTGTACAAGTGTACAAGTGCACCACATACCCTAGCTGTCTTTTCAGTATGGTTAAATTCTTGATGGTCAGAGCCATGATATTCCAAAAACTAGGAAGGTAGAGATACAGCCATGTACAGAAGTTATCTGAAAGCACAAAGTACATTACAGACATATATGCATTAAAAATCCAGCTGAATTAAGAGATTCAGATTTTGATAAGATAATAGTGTAGTTACAGGACTTGAAGTTCAGTATCAATTACTGCTGCAACAGTATTTGTAGAAGTTCTTTGGTTCAACCAATAACTCTCCTGAAAACAAAGTTTGGTTCACACGTTTAGAAATAACTAAAATTATGCAAAACATGCTAAATTTAGATAAGTAATAACATACATTCTAGTGGCAATATGGTGACATTTTTCCAACATTTCAATGGATAATATGTTGATGCCATATTTAAAAGATTTTAGGGATGGTTTCTGTTCTTTAATTCAGTTTTATTGAGTTTTAAAAACACTGGGAATATAATCAAACTAGACTGAAGTTTGCTACAAGTTAGATATAAAAACTGTAGATTTTCCTTGTACTTTTGAATCGTGCTGAGAAAACTTAAAACAAACAGTTTTAGTCTTTGTAGAAGATACTGTGTCTGTTCTTTTTTACTTGATATACATTTTTTGCGTGCTACCTGCATTATTCTACATGGTTAATACCTGGTCTATTCATGATAACCTGAATATTTAAACCCCATTTCTGTTGTTCCGACTGCCGTAATAATGTCTCCATAATAGATGTTTCCAAATTGTAGCCAATCCCTATAAGCACTTTCAGCCCCTTAATCTAACAAGGACTATCACAGCACTTTATCTGTATCATGTGACAGATTCTATGGTGTAACTATGTATAAATAGATTGAGTAAGAGTTGGTGCATCAACACAGCCTGGTCAGATCAGAGAAGATACAGGGAGGTGGGGTGGCTAAGGCAGACAGGCTTTTGTAAACAGGTCAGTTTTAAGCTTTTTCATGAAGGAGGCAACAGAGGCTGCATCGCATATATTGCCATCAAAATGATTCCAAATCTTAGGTAAGGCAAAACTACGACCAAAATGACTGATTTGTGAAGTAAAGAGTAAAAAGGGGGAACTGCCAAGTACTGTCGGTCAGAGTAACCACGTCTGGTGTCACAGGAGAAGCTGCTCAGAGACAAGTAAAGCTGGAAATAGCCTGGAGAATGACTCTGAAGACATTTATAGACCAATGTAGCGGTTTTTTGTATTATATTATATTTATGTATTTATACTCAGCACAATATCTCCAAGTACTACAGGACTCAAAGTGCTATTTGACCTATACAACTGCACTAGTACAGCTCAACACTCAAGTTACTGATATTCCTCTAACAGAAAGACTGAGGCTCAAGGATGACCCTTTATCAATGCCCTTGAGGTTCTTTAGCCTGCCACTGGGGAATAAGGACCCAACGACTGAGGACCGCCATTTGAAGTGGTCATCCGAGCAACTATGTCTCTTCCTGTACCTGGGTTTGAACCCACACCCTCTGTGTTCCTAGGCAAGTATGTTACCCACTAGGCCACACTGGCAGATAAACAGGCAACCAGTGGAGTCTGGATGGGGGTTACATGAACAAACTTTCTATGATTTGTGACTGTAAGTGCAAGGGTACTGTGAATACACTGGAGCTTCTGTAAGTTTAAACTTGAGAAACTGAACAATGAGTTACAGTAGTCCAGATGACTACTTACCAAGGCATTTGTTGCCTGGAGAGTCATTTCATAGGTAAGATGCAGTCTAATTTGACAAAGATCACACACTTTAAACTTAATTTAATGGTCAAAACTGACTAACTTTGGGTGTTCACTGAACAAAAAAACCCACAAATTTCAATACTCACGATGTACTTTTGTCTTAATATTGTCCTCTGTACCAGATTCTAACAAGCTATCCAACTCTTCTGGGTGGCTGACATTCTCATTTTGGACATTTCTCCTCTTAAAATACACGTAACATTATGAGCAATATGTCACACAGTTTACAATCAAAAATAATTCAACTACATTTAATAAAGAAAATATCTTTGTAAGATGGATGAATAAAGCACTATTTTTAAGTAAGGGCAATAGGGGGGGGAAGTAATTTATTTATTTATTTATTTATTCGTATACAATTGCATGTGATTGATACAGTTATTTTTTAATTATTTACACAAAATAACATAGGAATGAAAAGACAGAGTCAGAGAAAAAAAAATGTAAACAAAACATTATACACACAGAAGTAAAACACAACCAGGCTATATTGTACAGGCAAAGGACAGTAATTCACGTGTTTGAGTTGGAGTAACTTAATCCAAAACACTATCCTTGGGCACTGAAGCACTACTACAATGCCATTTTATCACTGATATTAACTTGAAATTTGACTTTTATATGTGACTTGATATGCCTATGTTTGTTGCATCATTAGACAGCAAAAATCACTTATACAACCTATACACCACTACTGGCTTGTTGTCTCAAGTATGGTTTCTATCAGTGACAGGATTAGCTACTATAACTACACTTGGACCAGCACATAAGGAAGTAGTAAACAGAATGTTGAAATAATTTTTTTTTTTTTTTTTTTTGAATGTTGAATTAAGAGGACCTATACAGCAGATTCTACAGCCAATAGGCTTGAGCAATAGAAGAGAGCTGCTAAGTTGGATCTAATTTGGGGAGGAGAAATATGTCAATGCAGACTTTCCAAAGAGTAATCAATAGTGGGTGGACGATTAGACGTGTGCTTGCAGGGGGAAAAAACTACGACATTTCGTACTTCTAGTTGGGCCAGGAATCTTAAGAGCGGAGAAATGGGAAGTGTGCGCTTTTCTCCATTATGTCAAAATTCAAGACCATGCAAATACTTCTATTGAAAAAAGATTTTAATATAAGAGCGTTAGGTACAATAAAAGACACCACTTTAGGATTTGATATTTCTACCTTTGACAGATTTCTTAATGGAAGAGTTGTACCAGAAAGACTTGTACTTACCTTCTTGACAACTGCAGATGTACTACTGGGTAAGGTGGTTTGCTCTTCATTCTGTTCTATGTCTCCTACTTGATCTTCTTGACACAGTTTGAAGAAGACTTCCTCCAGTGACTAGAGAAGTATAGTAACACCAGAGGCATGTGATAAATACAGAGTGCTGAATTGTAGCCCAGGGAGGCATTCACTGACGTCAACATTTTTGTTGAAAATGTTCAAAATAATTATCTTATATCTACCTGACCTAATTTGGAGTGCAGATTTATCAAAAGACCATTTTTTTAACTTAATTTATGGCTATGTTATAAATATTTGTATAAAAATTGGCTTTACACGATCCTTCTCTGCTACCCTTCAAATGAACATAGCCCATTCTGACTGTGTAAAGATTAAGAAGAGCACTCATTAAACAGTAGTGTAATATAAGTAATGAAGCACCAAAATTTATTCAAGGCACTTTGATTGGCCGGGTATTTCGGAAGGACAAACTGTCATATTTATTACTACAGATTTTAAAGGGGCTGGCCTTAGTAGCAAATTTGAAATGCTGAAGTGAAGTTTACAAGATTTTCTCTAAAATTAAAAGGAGTTTTAGAATTTCTGACCAAATCATATACAGCTGGTTGAAACTTGACTGTATAATTGAGAATATGTTTGAGGTTATATGACAAATACATTGAAAACTTAGAATACTATACCAAGGTCAATATAAAGGTATTTTATAATTTAATGACAAAAACTAGTGTTGAATAGCACTGCATGTCTCACATTTCAACACATTTCTTTTGTTTCTGTTTATCACTAGCAGTGCCAAAGAAAGGAAGAACAACAATACAATTTGCAGCACAAGCATATATCTGTAAAGTTTTTAATTTATGGGGCACATTTAATATATTTATTTATTGCTCGTATATATTGATATACACAGTTTACAAACATACAAACAAACAAACAAACAAACAAGGAACTATTTAGATAATTATATACATTTCAACACAGCAAATAAGCAGACAACTGCTATGTGATACAGAAGTATTCTAACATAATATCGATATCTTGTTTTGTGAACATGGTTGTTTTTTCTAAATTTTCTATGTCATCCCTCAAAGCTAATAGTGACCTTATATTTTCTATGTTTATGATGTCATTATCGCATAATTCAGGAAGATTGGTTAATCTCTTATAAATAAAGTCTTCGCCACATATTTCATTCTCAGAAATACCATATTTTGACATGAGGAAAATTATACTTTTAGATACTGCAGACTGACTTCCTTTCATACTTAATTTACCACAAAGGCTGACTACTTCATTCTCACTTCTGACTATTCCCCTAACAAATTTTATGTACCGTTTATGAATCTGATTCTCAATAGGTATATCGTTACATATTACTGGTAGGTACTGTGAATGAGTTCTATAGTGGATCCCAATCAGTTTACGTATACATTTTCTCCAAGTAACATAGAGTCTATCAATGTCTTTATTTGTTAAATCTAATAACATTCCACCATACAATGCCATACAGTAAAGCTTCACCAACTTATATTTCACAAGATAATTACAACTGGAGAAATTACTCAAAAGAAAGTTAATTCTCAAAACAATGTCACTGCAAATTTTGTCAAGGCTTTTTGTTCTAGAGTTGGCGCCAATTATATGGCCAAGATGATCTGCAAAATCTGTTTGAGATATTGAGTACCCATCGAAATTTATGTTAATACGGCAGTTACAAACTTTACCAAACACAAGGAGTTTGCTTTTATCCGGGTTTACCTTGACACAATATTCTTGTCCAAAGTCTTTAATGATATTTAACATGCATTTTAAGCTGGAGACAGTGGGGGCCATTAAGGAAATATCATCAGCATAACTGACTGCAGGAACAGAAACATTTCCAATATGACAACCTAGTCCAGAACACTTCAACCTCAGTAACAATTCATCAAGGTAAACACAAAACAATATAGGTGATAAAACACCCCCTTGTTTTACACCATTGCTAACATGAAAATTGAAGGAGTCACAATTGCCCCATCTGACATTCAGTTTTTGAGACGTGTATAAGTTGATTAAAAATCTAGCTGTTAATGGGCACAAACCCTTCTTTATAAGTAATTGAAACAGTTTTACATAATGGACATTGTCAAATGCTTTTGACGCATCAAGTAATAAGCAATAGACATTACCACCTTGGTTCATATAATACTGTACCACTTCTTTCAGTACAAAAGTACATTGAGTTGTTGAGTGGTTAGGTTTAAATCCAAATTGGAGGTCACAAGATCTTAAAATTTGTGCATTAACCATAAGTATAATATTGTCAATAAGTTTACCAAAGATGCTGCTTAAAGCAATGCCTCTATAATTGCTTGAAACATTTACAGATTTACGTTTGTTTTTGGGGATAGGAATAATGGTTCCCTTAAGCATTTCATCAGGGGGGAATCCATGAATCATAAAACTATTGAATAATAATGCTAGATGGACACTCAGCAATGGAGGAGAGTGTATAATATAGTTTGACATCTTTGTAACATTGCCATCACTTTTGTCTGTTTTCAAAGATTTTATAGCTGACATAACCATAGACATATTTATAACATGTGTATTGTAACAGTTACCTTTAATACACTTTTGAGTTACCAAATCACCAATCTCATCTTTTAGAGTTTTCATGTCACTTTTTTCATAACACACTGAATTATACAGTGTCTTATATTTCTGACTAAAGATTTCACATACCTCTGCTTCACCAATTGCATTATCAACAGTCTTTGGAATTTTAGTCTTTGAAGATTTATGTTTATTGAATTACTCAGCATTTGCTTTTCCAAATAATTTTATTAGAAATGTTTATAAAATTGTCTCACAGCAAATCATGTTCAGAATACACTACATGGGTAAAACAAAACTAAAATTACATACACGATTGATTATCTCAATTTATTTACAAGCTAAATCAAGCACAAGTATGTCACAACAATTCAACAACCTATATTAAAGAGAAAAGTTAGACTTCTGAAAAATAACAATAATCTTTTCATACACAAGTCACATGACCACTGAGTATTTTATTTCTGTTGTACTTGAAACAAAATTTGTCTCCTTCAGTATCACATGATCAATTCAAGTCATTTTACATTTGATGATTAGCATGTCACTCATTTACATATTTGTGATGTTTTGTATTAATATTCATATTGTCACAGTTATATCACCATTGCCAGCTGATTTTTGAGGCCCATGAACAACATCCTCTCTTACATAAGCACTGTCCCTCTTCGTCACATGATCACTATTCTTCAATAAATGACCACTGATAATATCCCTTTCGGTCACATGACTTTTCTCCACTATTTCTTCAGTGACGTTATTATCAGACAAATCTTCAATCACATAACCACTGACTACTTCAGTCACATGACCATTGTTTACTTCAGTCACATGACCACTGATTACTTCAGTCACATGACCACTGATTCCTCCAGTCACATCACTGCTTTCTCTGTGTCCAGATTCTCCTGTTGTTTCTTCATTGTCATTTTCATCAGTTTCATCCTCAGACAACATGGAGTCCTCGTCTGTTGTATCAGACAAACTCTCCTCCATCTCTTCTTCAACGTAATGCAGTATTCCTCTTCCCTCCCCATAATGCACCATTCCTCCATCCTGCCCATAATGCACCAGTCCACCTTGCAGCAGGTGCTGCATGTGGTGCCAGTATAGTTTCAGTGTGTCCAGTTTCTCTGCTGTTCTGAGGGCATACTCGTGGTACATACTCCTCACTCCATCCACCACACACAGTTTGATCCTCTGGTTGTAACTACAGGCGCCCTTGTACACACTACTTCCTGTGTGGTCATGTGACCTCTGGCTGCGTAGGAAGCGCAGCTCTGAGTCTTGGAAGTGGTTGTTGAGCAGGTGGATCTGACGACAGACACGTTGGAATTTGAGATGGACTAGAGCGATAGTTTGTTCCAGTTCTCTGAGTCTGCTGTGGAACTTAGGATTTGTAAGATCTACTGATGGGATGTGAATCATGCCGCCCTGTTGAGTATTTCTAGTCAGTTGGTGACTGAAACCTTCCTGGCTGTCTTCTGGATAAATGACACTTCCCTGGAGAGTCTGGCCAGTAAGTTGATGATGGAAACCTTCCTGGCTGGTGGCTGGATAAATAATACCACCCTGGCGATTCTGGCTCATCTGTTGGTGATCCAAGCCTTCATGGCTATTAGCTGTGTAAATGATACCTCCCTGGAGAGACTCAGCGCTCAATTGACTAGACATGTTCAAATACAAGTCCAGAGACACAAACAAAACATCAATGATATATCTTTGATAACTGATTCTCTGTGTCTTCTGAAGATACTGAATTTCTCTAGAATTTATTCAGAATTAATATATTCTTATAGCTGTGAACTTTTTCTAAATCTCTGGAAAACACAGACTGTGCTGGTGTGACTGACTGATGTCTCAGTTCAGGTTATGGCTCCTTATATATAACCAGGGAAAAACTGAGGCTTTATTTTGTTTATTTGTTGAAGTCAAACTTAATGTCATTTGTAACTAACAATGAAAACACTGCAGTCACCAGTAAATAGGCTTATCTCTGCAGTGTGTGTGTGTAGTAAGTCACACTAGACACTTCACACAGTGTCAAACTGCCCCATTCACAGGCAGGGATCAGAGATTAAGCTGACTGCTGGATACACAGACCAGTCACTAGTAATCCACACTCTCTCCCCTCAGCCCCCTTTTGTTTTGCTTGGTCAATTCATTCTCTGTAAAGAGCAGACAAAATCCCTTCAATTTCATAAGTACTTACCTCTCTGATAACTGATTTAGTTCTATTATAAAACTACATGACTCAAATATACACAACAATAACAGGGCTGTCAAAGTGTCATCATGGTACTTATACAGATTTGTAGTAAAAGCCTGGGGATTTTAACACAAAGCCTGAAATCCATTTACAATAGGGCAGATTGCAATTGGACTCTACTCTTCTAGGATTAAGAGGATTGATACCCTATTGGAATAAACTGCTACGTTCTTTTATAAAATTGGTTCATTTATTTATTTTTTTTAATTTAGTGAAGTGCTTACATTAATGAACAGCAAACAGGAGACATTTATAGTTTATGTTGAAATATTTAAGAATTTATGAACTGTAACTGGATTCTTCCTTTCTTGAATTCAGATGATTGGTAGCACCTAATTAATTGCTGTGCTATTATTTAATAATTAGTTTTATTTATTTTTTCACTTTACATGTGCTATTATTTAATCATTAGTTTTATTTATTTTTTCACTTTACATACTCTCAAAGCTCACTTTTCTTTTCTCAATACAATGAAGAGTATCAAATGAAAAATCTAAATCCCTTGAAATTTGCAAGAAAATATTCCTTTACCTCTCCCTGTCTGATTTTTGTTATTGGCTCTTTGAGAGAGATAAAACAACAACCCACCACTCATGGATAAATGTATCCACCTGGCTTTCACATCTTCAAGATTTCACCAATGTTTCTAACTGAGGTTTGGAATGTCCATGATGTATCTGTCAGCAACAGGACTCCATGTTGTTGTATATTTATACTCAGTGCAATATCTCCATGTAATACTGGACTTGAAGCACTGTTTGACTCATCTGACTGCACAAATACACACCAAGATCTAAAATCACTTACATTTCCTTAGCTGCAAGGCATAGGCTCAATGATGACCATTTATCAAGATCCTTCAGGTTCTTCAGGCTCCCACTGGCAATAGGACCCAGTGACAGAGGACCGCTGTTTTTTGGTGGTCATCCAAGCCACTATGTGTCTGCCTCTAACTGGGTTCTTAAGCGTGAGTGGTATCCACTAGGCCACAGTGGGCAATAAAGAACAAGATAAGCAGTGACAGAATAAAAAACTTTGGAAATTTGGTACAGGGCATTATTGAAACTTGCCATAGCCATTCACCAGTGTTTGTGTATTTTAAAACATGTACTTAGTGCTATACATTATTAGTTGTTAAAATACTTATATTTATGTTTTTGTCAAAAATTATATGCTAACGAGGTTTGGAACCAAATTTCTAATGTTGGTGGGGTTTTTAAGCCTCCCCCCCACCCCCAACTCTCCCTTAGGAATTTTTCCACAGAGGGTATTTGTACCAGGGGTTTTTATTCAGTGCTTTTCTTCTCTCCAAAGGCCCCAAAATTGTAGGGCTTCTCTCCTGATGAGTTTATCTCCTTCGAGCTTTTCTCCATATAAGGCTGAAAGGAGGTTAGGCACACTTGTTTTTTTTCCAAAGAATTGTTCCACCTTTCATGAAAGTTGTTGGTCCGTTCCTCAATCATGATGGTAGAGTTGAGAGCATTCCACATTTCAATACGAAATAATTGAGGAATTCTGTGCAATTGGACACTGTGTTTACTTTATCTCTGGGCTCTCTGGTATGTTCTACTCAAACAGGCTCTACTGAATCCATACATAAATTCTGTTGCATCTTCAGGAGCTATTTCATGAACATAATCCCTGCCATCTTGAACCAGATCTTTCAAGAAGACTGTTAACTTGCCCACAATCCAGTAAAAAATGTTCACAGGACTGTTCTGAATTATAATAGTCTGAAAGTCTCAGGGCTTGTAATTTCTTACATGAGCTTTAAATACATTGATAAAAGCACATTTGTATGAGAAATCCCGATTTTGCTTTAAAAGCATTGATGATTTCCTATTCCAAATTCCAAATGGATAAATCGGCGTCAGCATTTTATATCTGTCCGGGATAACTTGTATCACTTCTTCATATAGTTCATGGCTTTATCTGACTGCAAGTCTGAGTGGCATTCACTGGTCAAATATCCATCAGTCAGACATCTGCTGACCACTGGCAAAGTGCCTACCAGCTGAATCAAAGGACTTTGCCCTTCAGGAAAATTGCCCTTCACTAAAATTGAGGTGTAGGAACTTTGCCCTTAAACATGAGAGAAAATTTTTATTAGAAAAATTACCCTTCATGTTACATTTTATGTAAGTTGTTAGAAGATCTACAGTATTTTAGCACATCTGGAAAGGAATATTGTATAAGTTGCTAGAGGACCAATTTAGTGGGAAACATATTGTGCAATACACACCAGTGTAATTATCAAAAGAAATCTCAAAATTAAAATAAAACAATATTATTAGAACCAAATATATGATATTCCTGTATAAATTAATGAAACAATTTTCTTTGATATAGGAATAAAAGACATATTCGAGTGCTTTATGATGGTTTTAAACTATCGAGCGGCTGAATATTAAAGCCACGAAGCCCGAAGGGCTGAGTGCTTTAATACAGCGGATCGATAGTTTAAAACCATCATAAAGCACGAGAATTTGTCTTTTATTCCTATTCTAAAATGGTTATATTAATAATTTGGTCAAAATAAGTGGCAAATCTTACGCAAAAATCAAAACAAATCCAACGCCATGTTGGCTGTTCCATCAATACCACATACATAGTGATATCTATTGTAAAAATATAGGATATTTGTTACTCTATTTTCACAGAATCTGTAAAGAAATATTGGGAGATTGTCACTGTAGATGCTTTCACTTTGTTGTAAGCTTTAAAACGATATGCTATTTATTAAAATCAAGCAAAAAATAACAATTTTATGAATATTTTAACCGCTAGTCGTTTGTTTACATTTGTACGCGAAGGGACGATGTTGGAGATTTCAACAGCGTGCTTTATTTACCGTTCTATATTCGCGGTTCAAGCATTGCGCAAAAGACGTGTCCAAGGTCACTGCGCAGCGTACCATTTCAGAATAGGCAATTGTGTCACAAAACTCTAGAATTCTGATTGCATAGATAGTTTGAATTGTAATTGCATAAAAACACCCTTCTTCTTTCATCATTATAGTTAATTGGTGATTAAAGGAATGCATGCATATAATGAAAAGCTGTGGAATAATAGTGAGTAGTGGAATAACAGTGCTTAATACTAAAACATTGCTATATGAAGTATGTAATTAATTCAATACCAATAAGTCTTTTTTCAATGTGAAGGGCTATTTTTGTAACAATTCTTTTTCATGTGAAGGGAAAAGTTCCTACCCCTCAATTTTAGTGAAGGGCAATGTTCCTGAAGAGTAATCTTACAAAGTACAAGGTTCCTGAAGGGCAAAGTTCCATACAACCTGACAGATAGTGCTGGCAGATCGCTCTGATTTTATCTGTCAATGTTCTTATTGGAAAAATGTTAACAAACACCAATCATTGCTGAACATGGAGTCAAAAGAATGAACCGGACATGAAAATCAAATATTAAATCAAAACAAGGAAAATAAACACAAATCATCACAAAAACAACCTAAAAGCTTTTTACCAACTACCGGGTACATTCCATGCTTCCACTAATTCTATTATCACAGTGGGAAAATCCCACGTTTCTATTTATTTTTAATAATTTTTTTTTTTCATTTCCAGCAAGTTTTGTCATTTTAACTGTTGAATAAATCAAATTTTGGCAACATATTTCTAGTCATTGTTTTATTGTGACAAAAAGGTTACAGAAATGAGTTTAGCAACGACTGGTTGTACTTTAATTTTACGGAGTGGTTATTTACCCAATGGCTGTGTACGCTAGTTGTGATATTGGTCTAGCGTACCCATCGGCTGTGTATGCAAGATCTGTATCATCACTAGTGTACCCAACAGTTATGTACACAAGATCATTACTAGTGTAACCAAATTTTAATCACTTCTTCCTTAGCTCGTTTATAACATGTCCTTTAATTTTGTCAAAATGTAACAATAACCAAGTTATTCTGCTGTTTCACATTGCAAACTCATGCTAAGCTGAGTAATTTTAATTCAGAGTGGTCCTTGACCCATTTCTGACTACTCAAAAAATTTCCTTAAAAACTAATTGCTTCACAATTCCTTGGATACAGACCTGTTGGAAAAGGTACTGAAATCGAGTGCACAACCATTGAGTGCTTACTACCTTGGGTAATGAGAAATTTGGCAGGCTGTAAAAATTTGAAATTGTTGGCTACATTAGCAGCGATATAGATCTTGTGTGCACAACCACTGGGTACACTAGACCAATATCACAACTGCTGGGTACACTAGTACTGATATGGATCTTGTGTACACAGCCACTGGGTATGCCAGCAATATTGATCTTGGGTGCAAAACCATTGGGAACATAGAGTTTACTGCCTTGGGTACAGCGTAGTTCGGTATGCCAGTACCTTACACAGCTTTTGGGTACACTAACAAAAAAACAACAACAACAAAACAATGACATTAATCTAGGGTACATAACCATTGGGACAATAGATACAGGAGAGTTGGGTATGCCATTAGTGTACATACACAGCTGTTGGGTATGCTAGCAGTGATATCGATCTTGTGTACACAACCATTGGGTATGCTAGACCGATATCACTGCTAGAGTACACAACCGTTGGGTATGCTAGCAGTGAAATACATCTTGCATACACAACTGTTGGGTACACTAACAATGCTATTGATCTAGGGTGCACAACCATTGGGAACATAAGTTCACTGCTTTGAGTACAGGATAGTTGGGTATGCCATTAGTGTGATATGGGTCTTCCGTATATAGCAGTTGGGTACACCATATCACTGCTAATGTACACAACAGTTGGGTAGGCTAACAGTGAAATAGATCTTGCATACACAAATGATGGGTATGCTAAGAAAGCTATTGATCTAGAGTGCACAACCATTGGGAACATAGGGTTCACTGCCTTGAGTGCAGGGGTAGTTGGGTATGCCAGTAGTGTACGTAGACAGCCATTGTGTACACTAGCAGTTAGTGGTCGGACCAGTTCTGAAAATAAAAACCGGGATTTCAAAAGTTTACGAGATATGATAAAAAGTTTTACGCGAGCCTACATGAGCTACATTTTCAATAGGAAATATGTATTCGCGAGATATTCATTTACCATGAATATAAAGCGAAAATGTAAGTTATTTCCTGAAATATATATGGTCTTTATTGTTTTGATGAAATATTAACCAGTAGAAAGCCTAATATAATGATGTTTTCAATAACCGGTACTTGAATATTCTTTACGGATTTCGTCATTTCTACCTAAATGAAATGAAATGCGGTTTACCGGTTTACCGTTCACACCACTACTAGTAGTGATACTGATCTTGAGTACACAACCACTGGGTACGCTAGCAGTGAAATACATCTTGCGGACACAACATTTGGGTATGCTAGCAGTGAAACTGATCCTGGGTACACAGCCGTTGGGTAAATACCCTCTACCTTAATCATTGCAAGACAATGAGCCAACACTACTGCCAAATATTCCAGATCCCACCTCCCTTTTTTCACACTGGAGGGCATCAATCCTTTCCAATCTTCACTCCTTGTGATAACAGTTATGTATCCCCCTTAAAAGTGTTTAAAATAGCCACCATAGTGATGTCTATGTAAAAAGTATTCATATATGAAATTATAATTTCCTTATTCTGACAGTTTTAATCTTTTTATAGTGAAATTATACAGACCTGAGTTTCATATCTCTGCATTAAAACATCTGGTGCTGCTTCTGCCAACAGTTTTCCATTTCTCATCAGTCCCACCTGAAGGTGAAATAAGTTGCAAATTACCGTAATACATCTACCAAATGTACAAATTTATTTGGAGTAAGAAATCTAAAATTCGCCACTTATCTGAAATTTGCCACATGAGGAAATACTAATGACAATAATGGATTGAGGTGAGATTTGTTAAATATATTTAGTCAACCCAGGCTTTTTGAACTGAAATATATCAAGCTTAAGACAAAGCACCATTTTCTCCATAAAATTAACTAAGGTTTTAGAGGTGGCAAATTTTAGATTTCTTACTCAATAGTAATTTCACTGTAGTTTTAACAATGTATTTTAACAATGTATTTCTTTTCCAAAGGTCACCAATAAAATTTAGATCTATAATTAGGGTTGAATAAAACTTCCCTTTAATGTTGTCCCTTCAATAGAGGAAGCCACACCATAACCATAGATGCCTTAAAAGAGATTAAGTCCCTCTGAAAGACTATGATGAAATCCAATTAGGGGCTAGCTGGCCTTTTCATTGTTTCTAACAACAATTCTTTGATCAAGTAGCCAGTACCTACATTAAAGTCATAAATATAACAGAAAATGGCAAAATATCAAGCCATAATTGAAATAAAATAGAGAAACCACTTACTAATAATCTCCGTTTAACAATAGATTCTTCGAGAATACATGCAGACTTGTTTGGGTGTAAATCATGTTGTCTTAAATGATAATATAAAATTTCTGCTGAATGAAAGTACAGTTAAAATGTGTTAAAATTTAGAAATTTAAATTAATTTCTTATACTTTTATTTATTTCCAATAAAAAACGCTTTTTATGTATCACTCACATCAAAACAGTAAATGGTAAAATGATCTTTAATCATTTGTAGAGATGACATAGGTCCTTAGTAGCTGTGGGATTGAAAATAATATAAGCTTAAATGAAATATCTACAGAAAGCACATATCTGAAGTTTTTAAAAATAAATATTTAAAAGCTCATTGCTATTTTTTCAACATATTTGTATATAATGTACTCTAAAATGAAGTATGCTTAGTATGTTCTAACAATCATCATAATAGAGTGAAATGTTTCAATATAATTCACAGTTTGCTTTACCGTTTAATATTATATAGCGTAAAATGTTCCAATATAAGGTACAGTTTGCTTTACCATATAATATTATATAGCTACAACTAGTGTAACATCAAAGTTTCATTTCACATATTTACTGAAAGTCAAACCAGTAAATTTGTGAAATAACACAGGTCATAAATTTTAGGGAATATGCACATTTAGTGACCAAATCAGTAAACCATTCACAGCCCTATTCAAGGGGTAATCTATATCAGTAATCCAGGGTTGTTGGTATAACCAGAAGGAAGGCTACTAACTTCAATACTAAGCGGGGAAGCTTGAACTAAAAAGGCGAGTTTTTTCAGATGTTTCCTAAACGATATAACAGAAGTGTTATTTCTTATATTGAAAGGCAGAGAGGTCTAGAGGGTAAGGGGATATAATGACTGAAGGAGTTACAAAAATGTTTGTAGATCCAAATATTCAGACTTGACCTAGTTTAAGAATTGTTTATTGGTGGACACTTAATCCTCATTTTTCCCAAAAATTCATCAAAAACTCTTATTAAATTACCAACTTCAAGTCTGGTCGTAGGGTTCTGTATGTTTATCCAGGCCTGTCTGTTTGTCAGTACAGCTTGTCGGTACCTGATACAGCTTGTCTGTTAGGGCTTTAGGTCTTGTCCTGGTAGTTTCCAGACCAGTCTGTACAAAACATCCCGACCCCACAGCAGGTCGGCCTCTAGATCCAGACAAGCCTGTATGTTTCACGTGCTGTCGGGGAGCTGAAGCCGACCCAAAAATTTCCTGCCTTTTTTGTGGATTTTTGTTCCCGACCCCCCCCGACTTTTGCAGCCGACCTTATAATAATACAGAGTCATAGGGTCCGCCTCCAGTGGAACACCTGCATTAAGTCTTGGGCTGTACATCTAGTCTTTCTAGATAAAGTGTAGGGATGGATTACTTCACTGAGGTATGCTGGTTGGCTGTGTTTTAGAAATTTGTATGTGATCAGTCCTTCTTTTAAATTGTACCCCGTATTAAAATGGAAGACAGTGAAGTTTTTTTTTTTCAGTTGTGGGGTAATATGGGAACACTTGGAAGAACCAATGACAACTATTTTGGATAAATTGAAGACTATTTTGGATAACTTTGTCTTACATCTGCCGGCCTATTATCTTTACTTGTAATTCAAGTTGGTTGCCACTAGTGATGTAATCATTGACGATTTCTGAAGATTAAGGTTTACCTGTTAGAAGTGAGTTGAATTCCAGTTGAATTCGAGTAAGTGAAAAAATAAAAATAAGATAATATAATGTCCAAATATTGTCATTATTTTTGTTCAGCATTTTTTTTTTTTTTTTTTTTTGCAAGGAAATAGATTTTGTTTCTCGTTAAATTGTACAGGTATGTATGTGCACTTCATATAACAACCATGTAAGTAACGTAAATGAAAAACAACCATTATTGACTTTGACATTTTTTATGGTTAGATAAATTGTAAAAGTGCTATTTTATAATAAGGCTGGTATATAAATATTTATTTCTTAAAAAGTCGAGTTCAAATTGTGTAAATTGAAGTGATGTCCATATATCGAATACCGAGTTATGACTTGAGTTACGGCCAACTTGTTAAATGCCAGTTGCAACTAAACCACGGGTATGCAGATTTAGGACAGTTATTGTACATCAGATACCTGGCCCCATTTTTCATCCAAGGCACACCCCCTAGTAATAAGGTACCTGTACATACCATATGAGCCTGTCTGGCCTCCTCTACGTAATGTGTTGTGATGATGATCGTAGTTTTACTGTCAGCAGATATTGTCACCAAATGTTCCCAGATTCTGACACAATAAATCAAAAAGAAGGTGCACAATATGTTTCACAAAAATGCTCTGCATTAAGTAGTTTTGTTTTACAGGAGATTTAGTCGATAATGAACTGTCAAAGTAACAATTATTCAGTTAACTATGGAGCTATATTTCTAAAAATTTGCCAAGGAGCAGTACACCAAGAAGTAGGTGAAAAGCATCTCGGACACAAACCCTCTATATTCAATAGTGTTGGGAGTTACAAATGATTTAGAGTAAGAAATCTAAAATTCGCCACATATCTGAAATTCGCCACATGTGAAAATACTAATAAAATAAATGAATTGTGGTGTTTTCTTCATAAAATTAACTAAGGTTTTAGAGGTGGTGAATTTTAGATTCCTGGCAAATTTTAGATTTCTTACTCTACTTTATGCTGAAATGAGATAATGGCCATAACTCAGTTTTACCTTTCTCGTAACAAGGGGTCGACTCCCACTGTAGGTTCATCTAGAATCAGAAGTTCTGGTTCTTGTAGCAAGGCGATGGCAAAGGAAGTTCTTCTCTGCTGTCCTCCACTGTGGACAGAGTGACAGAAATACTCTATACAACTTAAACACCATCCAGAGTGTAATTTAAAATTTTTCGATGTCAATCTTTCATCAATTTCAAAGACATTTTGTTTTTCACCATAACTCAGCATAATTAAAAGATAAAATTATTAATGTACTTGTTATATGTAAATAAGCCTCCCCCCTCTGATGCCGGGGTTCGGTTCCTGGCACGGCCTCAAGTGGGAAAGCTGGTAGTTGCTTGCCGTTGGTCGGTAGTTTATAGGACCGAACCTTGACCAACTGTATGTACTGGTTTCCTCTGCCCTTCCAACTACCCGTTGTGATATGACCTGTACAGTGTTGAAAAGCGACGTAAAACCCCAAAATGCATTAGCGATAAAGATAGGTTGGAGCTTGTAGTTATTGTTTCCATCTTTATAATCACACATCTGCAAAGTTACGGCACATGCTGCATTACAACAGGCAGTAAGATATATCTCTAAAGCAAGAACCTTTGATTTATGCCAATAATTAAGATACAGCAAGAGTAACAGGATACAAAAGAAGAAACATATAATCTAGCAATGAGACAGCATTGGTGGTAACATGGTATTGAAGCCACTTTATTAAAACACCAATACACAACAAACTGTAACTGGCATCCCGATTATCAGAATGTAAAATCATGGAAAAGCTTAACATATAACAAAGAGGAAGTCAGAAAGGAATTTTCTCCTGCAGGTCTTTTCTGTTATATTTTTTGGTTTACTACAACAGACTATTTTTGAAACCTTGGAATCAGTACAGTCTAATGGCCGGTTCTAATAAATAGTATTAACAAATATTTCACATCTTTGGACATAATTTCGATAAACAGATGAAGGCGTAACTTTGGTCTCTGCAACAGTTTATTATACCTGAGTTGATTGATGAGTCTCCCTGCTTCTGGCAAATGGAGGAATTCAAGGAGAAATTTGATTCTATCTTGTATGTACTTCTTATCCATTTTATGAAGCCTGCCAAAGTAGGTCAAGGTTTCACCCACTGAGAATTCTTGGTACAAAGCTAGCTCCTGCAAAACGGGAGCAAATTATAAACCCAAGTTGGTCAAATATATGTCAATATACAGAAAGAGAAAACATCAAAACTCAGATTCACCAGTCTATAAGGCTGAAAATGAATAGTAAAATCAATATTCAGCTATTTGTTCATGTTATGTTGTGAACATTCAAATATTCTGTACCTGGTCTAATGCTAATACGTAACTTTGATTAATGTTCCTAGAACTTTTTTCACTGATTAACTAGATTGGGCCAACTCGGCGCCAACATATCCCCAGACAGGTCATCACTCACGCCACAGGTTTTGATGGGGAATTTTTTAAAACATAATTACCCATTATTATATGAACTTCAGCACATCAATCTACTCTGTTTATATCTTCCTAAGGAAGATGGTGTATCCCCAGACGCCGAATACATAACTCAAATTATATTTTTAATCTTCCTGCAATGATAACTCTAAACCTATTTTCAAAGTATTTAAATGATTGATGATTGAATGTCCATTCTAAAATAATAATCCCAAAAGAGCATATCTGTTTCTATATTTGTTGACAAATAAAATATTATTTTTAACTCAACTCATCATACGTTTCAATCTTCCTTCAAAGTATTTAAATGATTGATGATTCAATGTCCATTCTAAAATTCATAATCCCAAAAGCGCATATCTGTTTCTATATTTGTTCACAAATAAAATATTATTTAAAAAAAAATTATTTATATTATTATTTCATTATATTATTTTTAGAATTTGCAAATTGTTTTCAGTTATTCATTTCCTCTATACCTATATATGTGGTCCATATATATGCAACCTAAATATGTGACACAATCTCAGTTCTGACTCCCCTTTGTGTTATATGTAATGAAGCCCACCACCTCCCACCCCCACCCCTCTCCCATTCTCCACACCTCTCTCACTATTACACAAGATCTGCAACCCCATTGTTTCTCATCTGATATCATTAAATACCTTTGTTTATTTAGTGTCACTCAATATAGCTGGAGGTCCCAGAGGTGGGTGGGGGGAATCCGGGTGGGGGATGTGGGTTGGGACTACAAAGAGATGGAGTCCTACAGCATAAATGGTAAACAAACAATCTATATAAAAGGGGTACTCAAATACAAAAAGAATTGAGAATTTTAAGTATGTGATTATCAACTGAAATGAGTTCATAACTGTAGGAGCTGTGCCAAAATTAACTGAGGCAAGTTGAATAAAACTGGGCTAGTTGAGGGTTAAAAATCCCCTAGTTTTACTACATACGGTATAATTTCATTAATATTGGGACTTAAAGCTCACTTAAAGTGTCCATTTTGTCTACTTGAATATGTTTAACTGGCGTTTAACCAGTTTCATTTTAAAAAGTTAAAAACTCAGCAAGCAGAGGTATAACACACAAAAATAAGTTCTTAAAAGACTAAGATAGCCATAACATTATTAATATTCAAAATTTAAATAGACAGGCATTTCCTTTTAAAAATTCAAAGATTTCAGCTCTATAACCCACATAGTTTGGCAGTTACTGGGCTTTAAAGTGGCATAATGTCCATAAATTGGGTTTCTGTGGGCATTTTACAATTGTTAAAGAGACCTTAGCAATTAAACTACAGATCTGAAACTTTTTGGGGGACATACATAACAAACAAAAATTATATATAATACAGTTTAAGACTTGTCACACTAAGCATTTCCAAATAACAGGGCAAAATACGGAAAAAATGTCAAAAAAGGCACTTGGGCGAGTGTCTATGGCCCTCATACACAGGTTAAATGTCTACTAAAAACCTTGATTTTCGGCATATGTAAAAAGGACATAATAATGCATTCCCAGATGGGATTTCAGCTCCATCAATCACATAGTTTAACAGTCACAGGGCTTAAAGGTGGCAAAAAGTCCAAATATTGGGTCTCTGTGGGCCTTTTAGAGATCTCGATTTGGCTTTCAAATTAAAGCTTCAGACTTAAAATTTGTTACATACTAAGATTACACATAGAATATGTATCTAATAAAGTTTGAAACTTCTCAGACTTACCATTTCCAAGTTACAGAGCAAAATATGTGAAAAATGTCTTAAAAGGGTCACTCAGGTGGGTGTTTAAGGTCCTCATACACAGGTTAAATGTCTACTTGAAGCCTTGATTTTTGGCACATGTAAAAAGAACATAATAATGTATTCCCAGATGAGATTTCAGCTTTATCAGTCACATAGTTTAACAGTCACAGGCCTTAAAATTGGCAAAAAGTCCAAATACTGGGTCTTTATGGGGCCTTCTAGAGACCTAAATGTGGCCTTCAAATTAAAGCTTCAGACTTAAAATTTGTCACATACTAAGATTACATATAGAATATGCATCTAATACAGTTTGAAACTTCTTAGACTTACCATTTCCAAGTTACAGGGCAAAATATGTGAAAAATGTCTAAAAATGGTCACTCGGGTGGGGATTTATGGTCCTCATACACAGGTTAAATGTCTTCTTAAAGCCTTAATTTTTGGCACATATATAAATAACATACTAATATCTTCCCAGATAGGATTTGAGCTCTATCAGTCACATAGTTTGACAGTCACAGGGCTTAAAAGTAGCAAAAAGTCCAAATATTGGGTCTTTGGGAGCCTTTTAGAGACCTCAATTTGACCTTCAAAATTAAAGCTTCAGACTTAAAATCTGTTACATACTAAGATTACACACAGAATATATATCTAATACAGTTTGAAACTTCTCAGACTTACCATTTCCAAGTTACAGGGAAAAAGATGTGAAAAATGTCTTATAAGGGTCACTCGGGTGGGTGTTTATGGTCCTGATACACAAGTTAACTGTCTATTAAAGGCCTAAATGTTGGGGCACATATAAGAAAACACATAGATATATTCCCAGATGATATTTAACTTAGATGAGAGACATAGTTTGAAAGCTACAGTGCTTGAAAGTGGCAAAAAGTGCATAAATTGGGTCTCTGTGGGCACTTTTGAGACCTTAAGTCGACCCCTTTGGGTAAACCTACAGCCCTAAAATTTTCTACAGACAAGGATTACATATCAAAGTTATACCTAGCGCAGTTTGAGACTCATCAGAATTACCACTTCCAAATTATAGGGCAAAATATGTGAAAAGTATAGCAAAAAATCCCTAAGTGGGGGTATTTATGGGCCTCAAACACAATTTTCTCCTCAACTTAAAGTCGTGATTTTCGGCACATGTACTAAGAACATATTAATGTGTTGTCAGGTAAAATTTCAGCCAGCTGAGCATCATAGTTTGTGACCTACAGGGCTCTAAGTGGCCAAAAGTCCAATTTCTGACCTTAAGGTGGCCATAAGTTCTTTTTTACTGGGAGTTTAAGGTCACCTTAAAATAGGGATCTTCCTTTGGGCCCCCTTAACATGTGTACCAAGTTTGAAAAAAAAATATTAATTTGATTTTGAGTTATCGCGTCCACAAGAAAATTTCTACGGCGGCGGCGGCGGCGCGACGGACCTGAATCCAATATATCCCCGACTTTCGTCTGGGGATATAAATATTAATATCTTTGATTAAGAATAAGAAAATAACATAAGAATAATAACAATGTTAGTTAGTGGGTAAATTGTTTGGCTATGTGGATATCAATATTGAAAATAAAAACATTTCAATATCAGCTTTATTCTAGCATATTCCCAACTGCTTACAGGAATCGAATTTCGCCAAAACAAAACATTGTAGTCTTTTTTCAAAAACATTGAAAACTTCAAAAATGTGAGATCTGGGTTTTATTTCAAATATTTGCAGTGTACGTTTACAGTTTTACTTAAAATGGCGCCACTGATATATGTCTTCAGATATAGATATTAGCAACCTTATCCCAAAACAATAAATTTTAGCAATATCGATAAAGGTTGTACCCACTACTGTTGGTCAATATGAGGAGAGTTTCAAAACCAGCATATTTAAATTCTAATTCTAATTCTAATTCTACATCTATAGCGGAATAATATAATCTGGTTTGTTCTACACGGGCCTAAAACATCACAATTACGTAAAAAGTGTAAACTCAACAGACCTGAGGCATGTATCCAACTTGAGATCCAGGTACAGTGTGACCTAATGAACCTGGTTCCCTCCCTAATGTTTGTATTAGTCCAGAATTTAGCTTCAGACGACCCACAATGCATCGTAGAAGAGTGGTTTTTCCGCATCCACTTGGCCCAAGTAATCCATAGCTGAAATATATTCAGGGACATGTTGTGAACCCCTGCTTCAATTATACCTCCCCCCTGTCCACTAGATGTCACTATTATAATATATATGCGTTCCAGAACTCATTGTTACCTTAGGGAAGGAGGTATTATCTTTATGAACGTTTGTCTCTGTGTTAGCAGGATTACACAGATGCTACTGCTTGGATCTTCCTGAAAAAAATTGGCCCAACTTAGATCCCATTAAATTTGGAGAGTAATCTGGATCACGGTCTGGATACCAACAATAACACTGTATCCAGTTTTGGCTCAGATTTTCTGCCACGAGGTGCACAGATGTGTATCGATGACAGAGGAATCAAAGCACATTACTTAAATAGCAAAGTGAAAGCATTGCTTTGTAAAACAAAAGTAGAAAAAGCTTTTTGTAGACAAAAACAAAGCATTCCAATAATTTTTTTTTAAAAAAGTGTTAAAGCATAAAGGAAAGGTTGGAACTTGTGCCACCTTAAAGTTTTAGGGATGGAAAAATGTCGGAGCCAACATGAGTGAAAACAATACTATACTAGTACAGCTTTTATAGGCTGTGGGGCAAAAACTTCATATTTTTATCCGAGCAAAATACATGCCTTTCTCCTGAGTGCTTTTCTCCTGAGGGCTTTTCTCCTGGAGTTGATTCCAAGACCTAATATTGTCAGTGCATGACAACTGCACATACACAACCTTTTTAATTATTTATAATCATTACAACATCAAATAAAAGGTTAAAGAATAAAATTAAAGATATTTTATCTGTTTTTCACAATTTCTGCTTACAGTGTCCTCCTGTTAACATCCTACTTTATGCAATTACAAATTTACAGCATTTCCATTGCTACAGATGACAAGAGCTCTGTTGTTGAGAGTCACACATTACTATGATAAAAACTGTCAATGCCATAATAGAAATCAGTTCAAGTAAAGAGTTGAAATTGGAGCTGGAAAAAGTTGTAACTATGTACTCAAGTATTACTTACCATTAACATACACTTAACAGAGTACTCATAACACTACAAACAAAAGTTGTGCCCTGCAAATGGTACTCAGAAGGAAAGTAACAAGGTAACTGTTTAGGTGTAAAAAGTTGGTTAAAAACATATTTAAAGAAAATACTGCAAATGCAATATAGTTTTTGAGTTACAACTGATTAACTCAACAGAGAAAACCTCAAAGTAGCTATAGCTCAGCTATGCCATCAGCTACAGGTCTGCAATTTTACTATGTTATAGCTGACCCAAAAGTAGGTGAACAATGTATTTGAACAAAATACTCTAAATGCAATAGTTTTCATGTTACAACTGATTTACTCAACAGTGAGAACCTGAAAGTAGCTACTGCTCAGCTATGCCATGAGCTACAGGTCTGCAATTTTACTATGCTTTAGCTGACCCAAAAGTAGGTTAACAATGTATTTAAACACAATACTCTAAATGCAATAGTTTTTAAGTTACAACTGATTTACTCAACAGTGAGAACCTTAAAGTAGCCATTGCTCAGCTATGCCATGACATACAGGTCTGCAAATTCACTATGTTATAGCTGATCCAAAAGTAGGTGAACAATATATTTAAACAAATACTCTAAATACAGTACTTTTCAAGTTACAACCTGTTCAATTAACAGTGGGGCACCTAAGAATAGCTATTACACAACTATTCCATGAGCTACAAGTCTCCAATTTTACAATGTTATAGCTAATTCAAAAGTAGATGAATAACATATGAAAACAAAATTCTTTAAATGCAACAGTTTTCAAGTTACAACTGATTAACTCAACAGAGAAAACCTCAAAGTAGCTATAACTCACCTATGGGATTAGCTACATGTCTGCAATTTTACTATTTTATAGCTGACCCAAAAGTAGGTGAACAACATATTTATAGAAAATACTTTAAATACAATAGTTTTCAAGTTACAACTGATTTACTCAACAGTGAGAACCTGAAAGTAGCTATTACTGAGCTATGCCATGACATACAGGTCTGCAATTTCACTATGTTATAGCTGACCCAAAAGTAGGTTAACAACATATTTAAACAAAATACTCTAAATGCAATAGTTTCCAAGTTACAACTGATTTACTCAACAGTGAAATTTGAAAGTAGCTATTACTCAGCTATGCCATGACATACAGGTCTGCAATTTCACTATGTTACAACTGATCCAGAAGTAGGTGAACAACATATTTATAGAAAATACTTTAAATGCAATAGTTTTAAAGTTATAACTGATTTACTCAATAGTGAGAACCTGAGAATAGCTATTACACAGGTATGCCATGAGTTATACGTCTCCAGTTTTAAACTTTTATAGCTAATTCAAAAGTAGATGAATAACATATTTAAAGGAAATACTCTAAATGCAATAGTTTTTAAATTACAACTGATTTACTCAACAGTGAGAACCTGAGAATAGCTATTACACATCTATGCCATGAGCTATACGTCTCCAATTTTAAAATTTTATAGCTAATTCAAAAGTAGATGAATAACATATTTAAAGGAAATACTCTAAATGCAATAGTTTTTAAGTTACAACTGATTTACTCAACAGTGAGAACCTGAAATTAGCTATTACTCAGCTATGCCATGACATACAGGTCTGCAATTTCACTATGTTATAGCTGACCCAAAAGTAGGTTAACAACATATTTAAACAAAATACTCTAAATGCAATATTTCTCAAGTTACAACTGATTTACTCAACAGTGAAATTTGAAAGTAGCTATTACTCAGCTATGCCATGACATACAGGTCTGCAATTTCACTATATTATAGCTGACCCAAAAGTAGGTGAGCAATATATTTAAACAAAATACTGTAAATGCAATAGTTTTCAAGTTACAAGTGATTTACTCAACAGTGAGAATCTGAAAATAGCTATTGTCCAGCAATGCCATGAGCTGCAGGTCTGCAATTTTACAATGTTATAGCTGACCCAAAAGTACATAAAAACATACAAAACAAAATACTCTAAATGCAACTGTTTTGAAGATACAAGCAATTTACTCAACAGTGATAACCTCAAAGTAGCTATTACTCGGCTATGCAATAAGCTATGGGTCTACAATTTTACTATGTTATAGCTAACCCAAAAGTAGCTGAATAACATATTTATATATAAAATTATCTAAATGCAATAGTTTTTGAATTACAAGTGATTTTACTCATTATGAAAGGTACTGAAAATCAGAAAGTAAGTATTACTCACTTAGCTATTGGAATAGACACCCAAGTTACTCACCATGTTGTAGCCATGGAAAAAGTAGCTGAATAACATATTTTAACAAAATGCTCTAAATGCAATACTTTTCAGGTTATAGGTGATTTTGTGCATGATTTCATGAATTTTAATGCATTAAAAATTATTGAAAATATTCATAAAAAAATAATTAAACAAGAGGGTCACAGATGCCCCAAAAGGCGGGTTGCGCAGGCAGAAATAAGATTAGCAACTGCTGTAATTACATTTAGAAAAGAAGGAAAGAAATGTTAGGTTACCCAGTTAAGGTGAATGTGTAAGACGTACTAAGAAACGTAAAACTTGTAATCTAGGTTACATAATTGTATCTATGCTATAAACGGACAGACGAAAGGGCGGAATTACACCAACTTAGCAACTTAGCTATGATGGTGATGCATCTCCCTGTCAAGTTTGAATTCGACTGGACAAAGCGTTTTCGAGTTAGAGTCCAGAAACGAAAATGTGGACAGACAGACGGATGAACAGAAAAATGGACAAAAAACAGACAAACGGACAGGAAAACGGACAAACGAACAGACGGAATTACACCAATTTCGAAAGGAACCTAGCTATGATGGTGATCTGTATCCCTGTCAAGTATGAATTCGATTGGACAAAGTGTTTTCGAGTTGGAGTCCGGAAACGAAAATGTGGACAAACAGATGGATGGACAGACAAACGGACAAAAATGGACAAACGAACAAACGGAATTTCATCAATTTCGACAGGAACCTAGCTATGATGGTGATGTATGTCCCTGTGAAGTTTGAATTTGATTGGACTAACTGTTTTCGAGTTAGAGTCCGGAAAAGAAAATGTGGACGGACAGATGGATGGACAGAAAAACGGAGCAAAAACGAACAAACGGACAGAAAAACGGACAAACGAACAGACGGAGTTACACCAATTTTGAAAGGAACCTAGCTATGATGGTGATCTATGTCCCTGTCAAGTATGAATTCGATTGGACAAACCGTTTTCGAGTTAGAGTCCGGAAACGAAAATGTGGATAAACAGACGGATGGACAGACAAACGGACAAGAAACGGACAAACGAACAGACGGAATTTCACCAATTTCGAAAGGAACCTAGCTATGATGGTGATCTATCTCCCTGTCAAGTTTGAATTCGATTGGTCAAACCATTTTCGAGTTAGAGTCCGGAAACAAAAATGTGGACAAACAGATGGATGGACAGACAAACGGATGAAAAACGGACAAACGAAAAGACAGAATTTCAACAATTTCAAAAGTAACCTAGCTATGATGGTGATCTATCTCCCTGTCAAGCTTGAATTCAATTGGTCACACCGTTTTGGAGTTAGAGTCCGCAAACGAAAATGTGGACAAACAGACGGATGGACAGACAAACAGACAAAAAACGGACAAACGAACAGACGGAATTTCACCAATATCGAAAGGAACCTAGCTATGATGTTGATCTATGTCCCTGTCAAGTTTGAATTCGATCGGACAAACCGTTTTTGAGTTAGAGTCTGGAAACGAAAAATGTGGACGGACATCACGCAACCTGCCTAAAAAGATCCAGGTCTGATACTCATACAAGGAATCTACTGTAGGCCTAGTACATATAAACATGATAAGAGAGAAATCCATGCAATAGTCAATGAGAAAATAAGTCATTTAGTGCATTATTTCATGAATTTTAATGCATTAAAAACTAGAT
The DNA here is from genome assembly GCA_964017235.1 of Sabellastarte sp. h YS-2021. NCBI lineage: Eukaryota > Metazoa > Annelida > Polychaeta > Sabellida > Sabellidae > Sabellastarte > Sabellastarte sp. h YS-2021. The sequence continues at coordinate 11,018,512 of OZ024932.1, read as the reverse complement.
TGGGCCAACTCGGCGCCAACATATCCCCAGACAGGTCATCACTCACGCCACAGGTTTTGATCGGGAATTTTTTAAAACATAATTACCCATTATTATATGAACTTCAGCACATCAATCTACTCTGTTTATATCTTCCAAGGAAGATGGTGTATCCCCAGACGCCGAATACATAACTCAAATTATATTTTCAATCTTTCTGCAATGATAACTCTAAACCTATTTTCAAAGTATTTAAATGATTGATGATTGAATGTCCATTCTAAAACTAGATTGGGCCAACTCGGCGCCAACATATCCCCAGACAGGTCATCACTCACGCCACAGGTTTTGATCGGGAATTTTTTAAAACATAATTACCCATTATTATATGAACTTCAGCACATCAATCTACTCTGTTTATATCTTCCCAAGGAAGATGGTGTATCCCCAGACACCGAATACATAACTCAAATTATATTTTCAATCTTCCTGCAATGATAACTCTAAACCTATTTTCAAAGTATTTAAATGATTGATGATTGAATGTCCATTCTAAAATAATAATCCCAAAAGAGCATATCTGTTTCTATATTTGTTGACAAATAAAATATTATTTTAACTCAACTCATCATACTTTTCAATCTTCCTTCAAAGTATTTAAATGATTGATGATTCAATGTCCATTCTAAAATTCATAATCCCAAAAGCGCATATCTGTTTCTATATTTGTTCACAAATAAAATATTATTTAAAAAAAAATTATTTATATTATTATTTTATTATATTATTTTTAGAATTTGCAAATTGTTTTCAGTTATTCATTTCCTCTATACCTATATATGTGGTCCATATATATGCAACCTAAATATGTGACACAATCTCAGTTCTGACTCCCCTTTGTGTTATATGTAATGAAGCCCACTACCTCCCACCCCCACCCCTCTCCCCTTCTCCACACCTCTCTCACTATTACACAAGATCTGCAACCCCATTGAGTTCTTTGTTTCTCATCTGATATCATTAAATACCTTTGTTTATTTAGTGTCACTCAATATAGCTGGAGGTCCCAGAGGTGGGGATAAATGGTAAACAAACAATCTATATAAAAGGGGTACTCAAATACAAAAAGAATTGAGAATTTTAAGTATGTGATTATCAACTGAAATGAGCTCATAACTGTAGGAGCTGTGTCAAAATTAACTGAGGCAAGTTGAATAAAACTGGGCTAGTTGAGGGTTAAAAATCCCCTAGTTTTACTACATAAGGATATAATTTCATTAATATTGGGACTTAAAGCTCACTTAAAGTGTCCATTTTGTCTACTTGAATATGTTTAACCAGTTTCATTTTAAAAAGTTAAAAACTCAGCAAGCAGAGGTATAACACACAAAAATAAGTTCTTAAAAGACTAAGATAGCCATAACATTATTAATAATCAAAATTTAAATAGACAGGCATTTCCTTTGAAAAATTCAAAGATTTCAGCTCTATAACCCACATAGTTTGACAGTTACTGGGCTTTAAAGTGGCATAATGTCCATAAATTGGGTTTCTGTGGGCATTTTACAATTGTTAAAGAGACCTTAGCAATTAAACTACAGATCTGAAACTTTTTGGGGGACATACATAACAAACAAAAATTATATATAATACAGTTTAAGACTTGTCACACTAAGCATTTCCAAATAACAGGGCAAAATACGGAAAAAATGTCAAAAAAGGCACTTGGGCGAGTGTCTATGGCCCTCATACACAGGTTAAATGTCTACTAAAAACCTTGATTTTCGGCACATGTAAAAAGGACATAATAATGTATTCCCAGATGGGATTTCAGCTCCATCAATCACATAGTTTAACAGTCACAGGGCTTAAAGGTGGTAAAAAGTCCAAAGTCGATGTGGCTTTCAAATTAAAGCTTCAGACTTAAAATTTGTTACATACTAAGATTACACATAGAATATGTATCTAATAAAGTTTGAAACTTCTCAGACTTACCATTTCCAAGTTACAGAGCAAAATATGTGAAAAATGTCTTAAAAGTGTCACTCAGGTGGGTGTTTAAGGTCCTCATACACAGGTTAAATGTCTACTTGAAGCCTTGATTTTTGGCACATGTAAAAAGAACATAATAATGTATTCCCAGATGAAATTTCAGCTCTATCAGTCACATAGTTTAACAGTCACAGGCCTTAAAATTGGCAAAAAGTCCAAATACTGGGTCTTTATGGGGCCTTCTAGAGACCTAAATGTGGCCTTTAAATTAAAGCTTCAGACTTAAAATTTGTCACATACTAAGATTACACATAGAATATACATCTAATACAGTTTGAAACTTCTTAGACTTACCATTTCCAAGTTACAGGGAAAAATATGTGAAAAATGTCTAAAAATGGTCACTCGGGTGGGGATTTATGGTCTCATACACAGGTTAAATGTCTTCTTAAAGCCTTAATTTTTGGCACATATAAAAATAACATACTAATATCTTCCCAGATAGGATTTGAGCTCTATCAGTCACATAGTTTGACAGTCACAGGGCTTAAAAGTAGCAAAAAGTCCAAATATTGGGTCTTTGGGAGCCTTTTAGAGACCTCAATTTGACCTTCAAAATTAAAGCTTCAGACTTAAAATCTGTTACATACTAAGATTACACACAGAATATATATCTAATACAGTTTGAAACTTGTCAGACTTACCATTTCCAAGTTACAGGGAAAAAGATGTGAAAAATGTCTTATAAGGGTCACTCGGGTGGGTGTTTATGGTCCTGATACACAGGTTAACTGTCTATTAAAGGCCTAAATGTTGGGGCACATATAAGAAAACACATAGATATATTCCCAGATTATATTTAACTTAGATGAGAGACATAGTTTGAAAGCTACAGTGCTTGAAAGTGGCAAAAAGTGCATAAATTGGGTCTCTGTGGGCACTTTTGAGACCTTAAGTCGACCCCTTTGGGTAAACCTACAGCCCTAAAATTTTCTACAGACAAGGATTACATATCAAAGTTATACCTAGCGCAGTTTGAGACTCATCAGAATTACCACTTCCAAATTATAGGACAAAATATATGAAAAGTATAGCAAAAAATCCCTAAGTGGGGGTATTTATGGGCCTCAAACACAATTTTCTCCTCAACTTAAAGTCGTGATTTTCGGCACATGTACTAAGAACATATTAATGTGTTGTCAGGTAAAATTTCAGCCAGCTGAGCATCATAGTTTGTGACCTACAAGGCTCTAAGTGGCCAAAAGTCCAATTTCTGACCTTAAGGTGGCCATAAGTTCTTTTTTACTGGGAGTTTAAGGTCACCTTAAAATAGGGATCTTCCTTTGGGCACCCTTAACATGTGTACCAAGTTTGAAAAAAAAATATTAATTTGTTTTTGAGTTATCGCGTCCACAAGGAAATTTCTACGGCGGCGGCGGCGGCGGCGGCGGCGGCGGCGGCGGCGCGACGGACCTGAATCCAATATATCCCCGACTTTCGTCTGGGGATATAATAATAATCCCAAAAGAGCATATCTGTTTCTATATTTGTTGACAAATAAAATATTATTTTTAACTCAACTCATCATACTTTTCAATCTTCCTTCAAAGTATTTAAATGATTGATGATTCAATGTCCATTCTAAAATTCATAATCCCAAAAGCGCATATCTGTTTCTATATTTGTTCACAAATAAAATATTATTTAAAAAAAAATTATTTATATTATTATTTTATTATATTATTTTTAGAATTTGCAAATTGTTTTCAGTTATTCATTTCCTCTATACCTATATATGTGGTCCATATATATGCAACCTAAATATGTGACACAATCTCAGTTCTGACTCCCCTTTGTGTTATATGTAATGAAGCCCACCACCTCCCACCCCCACCCCTCTCCCCTTCTCCACACCTCTCTCACTATTACACAAGATCTGCAACCCCATTGAGTTCTTTGTTTCTCATCTGATATCATTAAATACCTTTGTTTATTTAGTGTCACTCAATATAGCTGGAGGTCCCAGAGGTGGGTGGGGGGAATCCGGGTGGGGGATGCATAAATGGTAAACAAACAATCTATATAAAAGGGGTACTCAAATACAAAAAGAATTGAGAATTTTAAGTATGTGATTATCAACTGAAATGAGTTCATAACTGTAGGAGCTGTGTCAAAATTAACTGAGGCAAGTTGAATAAAACTGGGCTAGTTGAGGGTTAAAAATCCCCTACTTTTACTACATAAGGATATAATTTCATTAATATTGGGACTTAAAGCTCACTTAAAGTGTCCATTTTGTCTACTTGAATATGTTTAACCAGTTTCATTTTAAAAAGTTAAAAACTCAGCAAGCAGAGGTATAACACACAAAAATAAGTTCTTAAAAGACTAAGATAGCCATAACATTATTAATATTCAAAATTTAAATAGACAGGCATTTCCTTTTAAAAATTCAAAGATTTCAGCTCTATAACCCACATAGTTTGACAGTTACTGGGCTTTAAAGTGGCATAATGTCCATAAATTGGGTTTCTGTGGGCATTTTACAATTGTTAAAGAGACCTTAGCAATTAAACAACAGATCTGAAACTTTTTGGGGGACATACATAACAAACAAAAATTATATATAATACAGTTTAAGACTTGTCACACTAAGCATTTCCAAATAACAGGGCAAAATACGGAAAAAATGTCAAAAAAGGCACTTGGGCGAGTGTCTATGGCCCTCATACACAGGTTAAATGTCTACTAAAAACCTTGATTTTCGGCATATGTAAAAAGGACATAATAATGCATTCCCAGATGGGATTTCAGCTCCATCAATCACATAGTTTAACAGTCACAGGGCTTAAAGGTGGTTAAAAAGTCCAAATATTGGGTCTCTGTGGGCCTTTTAGAGATCTCGATGTGGCTTTCAAATTAAAGCTTCAGACTTAAAATTTGTTACATACTAAGATTACACATAGAATATGTATCTAATAAAGTTTGACACTTCTCAGACTTACCATTTCCAAGTTACAGAGCAAAATATGTGAAAAATGTCTTAAAAGGGTCACTCAGGTGGGTGTTTAAGGTCCTCATACACAGGTTAAATGTCTACTTGAAGCCTTGATTTTTGGCACATGTAAAAAGAACATAATAATGTATTCCCAGATGAGATTTCAGCTCTATCAGTCACATAGTTTAACAGTCACAGGCCTTAAAATTGGCAAAAAGTCCAAATACTGGGTCTTTATGGGGCCTTCTAGAGACCTAAATGTGGCCTTCAAATTAAAGCCTCAGACTTAAATTTTGTCACATACTAAGATTACACATAGAATATGCATCTAATACAGTTTGAAACTTCTTAGACTTACCATTTCCAAGTTACAGGGCAAAATATGTGAAAAATGTCTAAAAATGGTCACTCGGGTGGGGATTTATGGTCCTCATACACAGGTTAAATGTCTTCTTAAAGCCTTAATTTTTGGCACATATATAAATAACATACTAATATCTTCCCAGATAGGATTTGAGCTCTATCAGTCACATAGTTTGACAGTCACAGGGCTTAAAAGTAGCAAAAAGTCCAAATATTGGGTCTTTGGGAGCCTTTTAGAGACCTCAATTTGACCTTCAAAATTAAAGCTTCAGACTTAAAATCTGTTACATACTAAGATTACACACAGAATATATATCTAATACAGTTTGAAACTTCTCAGACTTACCATTTCCAAGTTACAGGGAAAAAGATGTGAAAAATGTCTTATAAGGGTCACTCGGGTGGGTGTTTATGGTCCTGATACACAGGTTAACTGTCTATTAAAGGCCTAAATGTTGGGGCACATATAAGAAAACACATAGATATATTCCCAGATGATATTTAACTTAGATGAGAGACATAGTTTGAAAGCTACAGTGCTTGAAAGTGGCAAAAAGTGCATAAATTGGGTCTCTGTGGGCACTTTTGAGACCTTAAGTCGACCCCTTTGGGTAAACCTACAGCCCTAAAATTTTCTACAGACAAGGATTACATATCAAAGTTATACCTAGCGCAGTTTGAGACTCATCAGAATTACCACTTCCAAATTATAGGGCAAAATATGTGAAAAGTATAGCAAAAAATCCCCAAGTGGGGGTATTTATGGGCCTCAAACACAATTTTCTCCTCAACTTAAAGTCGTGATTTTCGGCACATGTACTAAGAACATATTAATGTGTTGTCAGGTAAAATTTCAGCCAGCTGAGCATCATAGTTTGTGACCTACAGGGCTCTAAGTGGCCAAAAGTCCAATTTCTGACCTTAAGGTGGCCATAAGTTCTTTTTTACTGGGAGTTTAAGGTCACCTTAAAATAGGGATCTTCCTTTGGGCACCCTTAACATGTGTACCAAGTTTGAAAAAAAAATATTAATTTGTTTTTGAGTTATCGCGTCCACAAGGAAATTTCTACGGCGGCGGCGGCGGCGGCGGCGGCGCGACGGACCTGAATCCAATATATCCCCGACTTTCGTCTGGGGATATAATTAAGACAGATCCAGGTCTGATACTAGCACAAGGGAATCTACTTGTGGTCTAGTATATATATGTAAGAAATGAGAGAAATCCCAGCCATCGTCACTGAGAAAATTGTGATAAAGTGTTGAAATTGTCACACTTTTAGTGGGGGTACCTCCCTTGTAATATCTCTAGCAAACAGACGAACAGACAGCTTTGCATGCCTTGAACAACTTTTCATCCTCAATAGATAAGGTATCTTTTAAAAAAAACAGCATGTCTCTAGGTCTTGTAGTTTTGGAGGAGAAGTTGTTCACGTGGACGCAGATGCGGATGCCGCAGAGTGATGAACATAATGTCAGCTGACTGACAAGTCAGCTGACATAAAAATCTCCATTATTTTCACACACCGGCTGCAGAAAAAGTTTGAGATACATATTATGATAATAATTTTCATACATTGGATATCAAACAAGAAAACAGTATTCTTTTTTAAACAGATCTCTGTGAATAACTCAGTACACTATTCTTTAAGGAGTAATAATCATTATTGCCCCAGTTGGCTTGAGTAGCATATTATAACCAGCAAGCTGAAAAAGATATAATTTTAACAGTCTCAAAACCAATAGAAAGCTCTTACATTGCTCCTTTGGGCACAAACATGTCAATTTCCTGTAAAGCTTGCACTTGGCCATACTTCTTTATGACATTCTCCACTTTAATAGCTCTCTCAGTGTCTTGAACTCTCTCCGATTCAGCCATTTCTGCAAAAGGAAAAATATTTACAACCAAAATAAATTAATACTACTCTGTATGTTATTCAAAATGGCTGTACTGAGATAATCACTGACTCACTAACATGGTGTGGAAATACCTTCACTGGCTTGTAGCCAGTGGCTACCTACTGAATTCAGATCAATATTTTATATGGTCATCTTTCACCAGATAAATCTTGAGAGGGACACAATTCTAATTGGGCTTTTGTAGTACTTAATCTTCCTCTGAGGGCCAACGGCACAAAAGAGTCAACCAATCTCAATATCCTGGGACAGAAAAGGGGTCAACCACCATAGAAAATGTCAAAAGCAAATATTGTAGAAATAAAGTCTGAGGGTGAGTACATTATGACCTCTATAAAAGGACGGTACTTCCGGCGGATAATAGACAAGCGCGAAGCACGAGTCCATTGTGCTGGAAGTTCCGTCCTTTTATAGAGGTCATAAAGTACAAACCTGAGGACTTTATTTGTATTATAAAGACCGGTTTCTTTTATTCATCCATAAATATTATTGTAAATTTGTTGTTATACACACCTATTTGTCGCACTATATTTTGTGTGTATCATTTGGTTCTCTATTATTGGCGACCGTCCATTTATTGCCTCAGATAAATGTACGCAAAAATATGCGCACTGCATTGTTTGGTGTGGTCTGAGCACTTCCGGTCTTTATAATGAAAACTTAGACTGATATGCTTTCTGTAGAGGTAGGATTTAAGTTTCTCTCTCAAAGTGGCAATAGAAGAGGCATGCAAGAATCTCATCAGAAACAGTATTTCAAACAGTGGATGCATCAAAAAGAAAAGTTATAGATTTTTCAAAAATTTGGTCACAATCTTGAATTCTGGCAGAAATAAACAAGAGGAGAGTGCCCGCGAACGGGCACTGTGTCAGCTGACTGAGTGTTTTTGATTTGTGAAGGTGATTAGAGGACCGAATAATTATCAGGAAAAGGGCTGTACAGAAATACAGTAAATGGTAACTGAACAGCAAGTTCGAAAGAAATTCCGAAGCTGACAGAAGAAAAGGATAAAAAAGTTGTGCCCCGTAAATGGTATTATGAAGGAAAATAGCAAGGTAATTGTTTAAGTGTAAAAAATAGGTTAAAACATATTTAAAGAAATACTACAAATGCAATATCCTCGTTCGACCTTGAAGAAGGGGTCCAAGGTCAAATCTAACCACACAAATACATTCCCAGCCCATGATTTCCTATGGTTTACCATTCCAAACCTCTAGGACCAATTATAAATGAGTTATAAGCACTTTTAAGCTTGGCTGTCCTCATTTGACCTTGAAGGAGGGGTCCAAAGGTCAAATCTGACCATACCAAAAGATTCCGAGCCAATGATTTCCTATGGGATGGTTTACCATCCCAAATCTCTGTCACCAATAATAAGCGAGTTGTAGGCACTTTCAATTTTCGCTATCCTCATTTGACCTTGAAGGAGGGTTCCAAGGTCAAATCGGACCATATCAACAGATTCACAGCCCATGATTTCCTGTCTGTTTACCATCCCAAACCTCTGGGACCAATAATAAGCGAGTTATAAGCACTTTTAAGTTTGGCTATCCTTGTTTGACCTTGAAGGAGGGGTCATTGAAGGTCAAATCTGACCACACCAAAAGATTCCCACCCCATGATTTCCTACAGGTTGGTTTATCATCCCAAACCTCTAGGATCAATAATAAGGGAGATATAAGCACTTTTCATGACTGACAAAAAACACCTGTGGCGGCCATCTTGTTTCTCAAAATGAGGCCAAAAATATTCCCAGACAACATTTTATGGTTATTAATATATACTGTAAACTTAAGAAAGCTAGCTATAATATTTTTTTTCATCAGAGCAGTAATGGTGAAATCTCTCTCTACACACTGCGACTATCCAGTGGATACAATGATTTACTCAACAGTGAGAACCTGAAAGTAGCTATTGCTCAGCTATGCCATGACATAGAGGTCTGCAATTTCACTATGTTATAGCTGACCAAAAATTCTGTGAATACCATATTTAACAAATTACTCTAAATGTAATAGTTTTCAAGTTACAACTGATTTATTCAACAGTGAGAACCTCAAAGGAACTATTACTCAGCTATGCAATGAGCTACATGTCTGAAATTTTACTATGTTATAGCTAACCCAAAAGTAGGTGAACAACATATTTAAGCAAACTACTGTAAATGCAATAGTTTTCAAGCTACAACTGATTTACTCAATAGTGAGAACCTGAAAATAGCTATTGCTCCGCTATGCCATGAGCTATAGGTCTGTAATTTCACTATGTTATAGCTGACCCAAAAGTAGGTGAACAATATATTTTAACAAAATACTCCAAATGAAATATTTTTCAAGTTATAGCTGATTTACTCAACAGTCAGTACCTGAGAATAGCTATTGCTCAGTTGTGCCATGAGCTATAGGTCTATAATTTCACTATGTTATAGCTGACCCAAAAGTAGCTGAATAACATATTTGCACAAATTTCTGTAAATGCAATAGTTTTCCAATTATAACTGATTTACTCAACAGTGAGAACTTCAAAGTAGCTATTACTCAGCTATGAAATGAGCCACAGGTCTGAAACTTCACTATGTTATAGCTGACCCCAAAATAGGTGAATAACATATTGAAACAAAATACTCTAAATGCAATAGTTTTCAAGTTATAAGTGATTTACTCAACAGTGATAACCTAAAAGTAGCTATTACTCAGCTATGCCATGAGCTACAGGTCTGAAATTTTACTATGTTATAGCTGGCCCAAAAGTAGCTGAATAACATATTTATACGAAATTCTCTAAATGCAATAGTTTTTAAGTTACAAGTGATTTTACTCATGATGGAAGTTACTGAAAAGCCCAAAAGTAGCTATTACTCACTTAGCTATTGCGACAGACACCCAACTTACTCACCATATTGTAGCTATGAAAAAAGTAGCTGAATAACATATTTTAACAAAATGCTCTAAATGCAACACTTTTCAAGTTATAAGTGATTTACTCAACAGTGATAACCTAAAAGCAGCTATTACTCAGCTATGCCAGGTCTGAAATTTTACTATGTTATAGCTGACCCAAAAGTAGCTGAATAACATATTTATACGAAATTCTCTAAATGCAATAGTTTTCAAGTTATAAGCGATTTACTCGACAGTGATAACCTAAAAGTAGCTATTACTCAGCTATGCCATGAGCTACAGGTCTGAAATTTCACTATGTTATAGCTGGCCCAAAAGTAGCTGAATGACATATTTATACGAAATTCTCTAAATGCAATAGTTTTTAAGTTACAAGTGATTTTACTCATAATGGAAGTTACTGAAAAGCCCAAAAGTAGCTATTACTCACTTAGCTATTGAGACAGACACCCAACTTACTCACCATATTGTAGCTATGAAAAAAGTAGCTGAACAACATATTTTCACAAAATGCTGTAAATGCAACACTTTTGAAGTTATAAGTGATTTAGTGCATGATTTCATGAATTTTAATGCATTAAAAATTATTAAAAAAATTTATTAAAAAAAAAGTAAGACAGATCCAGGTCTCATACTCACACAAGAGAATCTACCTCTGGCCTAGTACATATATGCAAGATATGAGAGAAATCCCTGCAATAGTCACTGAGAAAATTGTGATAAAAAGTTGAAATTTTCACACTTTTGGTGGGGGTACCCCCCTTGTAATGTCTCTAGCAAACAGACGAACAGACAGATTTGCATGCCTTGAACAATTTTTCATCCTCGATAGATAAGGTATCTTTTAAAAAAAACAGCATGTCTCTAGGCCTTGTAGTTTTGGAGAAGAAGTTGTTCACGCGGACGCGGACGCGGACGCCCACGCCGCAGAGTGATGACATAAAAATGTCATTTATTTCAAAGATTGATACTTAGTGTTCATGTATTCTTTGGGTATTAAGGATTATTGACGTCTATGCCTCTGAAAAATTTGAATTTCCCGAATTTCTGCCACCATCTTGAATTTTGATGGAAATTGAAATGTTGTTTATCTTAAAAACCATTATTGATGGAGTGATTGCAACAAACTTTGAACCCTCTGGGTAATAAGAACTACTACTATAGAGCCTCTAAAAATTTTGAATTTTCCAAATTTTGGCAGAAACTGATAATGTCATTTATCTCAAAAGTTATAGGGGACAGAGCAATTTTGAGGAAACATTTGAATCTCTAGGTAATAAGGAATATTTTTCAAAGCCTCTAAAAATTTTTAATTTTCAGAATTTTAGTTGCCATCTTGAATTTTGGTGGAAATTAAAATCTGTCAGAGAAGGATTAATTACAAGAAAATCTTTTACCTTTCATGTAGGAAAAATACTTTTATGAGAACCTCTTAAAAATTTTGAATTTTCCCTAATTCAGCTACAATCTTGAAATTTGTTGGAAATCAAAGATGTTGCTTTCTCAAAAAATATAAGATATATATTGATTTCAAGCAAATTTTTCACCTCTTGGGTAGTAAGGACTATTTGTTTTATGTCTCTGAAAATTTGTTGTACACTGTGAAATCTTGCCTGCATAACATTGTCCCAAGAAGAGATAGCTAAATGGCATTGCTTTAATATATAAAGATGCATCATTATGACATCATTATTCAGATATATTCTACAAATCCATGTTATTTTCAGTGTGTTAATAATATAATTTATTTCCACCATGTTTAGCTCTTCATCTCAACAGAAGAAAGGAGACTGGTATTCATGTGCTAGTTAAACCTTTGTCATCAAGAAGACTAAGTCTAGAACTGTACAGAAATGCTGCAAGCAATTATTCCATTTGGATAAACATAAATAATGCTGGTTTTTGAGAGTTTTGGGGCAGATGGACATTCTGGAGTTGTATAATTGACCTTGAAAGGCAAGAAAATCACAGAAAGCTAAATTACTAGGTCTGAACAGTCTGGAAAATAATTTGATGAACTTTAATAGGATTTTAGGCAATTTATCAATTTATCCTTGAGGAGGGGACTGGCGGCCAAATCAATTAATGTTTTTTAGAATCCTTGGTCATAAGTTCCTACTACCTCCCCATACAATCCAAACAATCCAAAGCTGTAAATGACAAAAGTTATTCAGCACTAAATGAAAATCTGACCCACTTGCATTCACAGAATTGACCTTAAAAGGCAAGAAAAGGGCACACGGCTACATCACTATGTGTGAATAGTCCCAAGGAATAAGTCAATGTAATTTCATAGGATTTCAGATAATACTTTTGCAGGCACACTGCAAAATACAGGAAATTCAACTTTATTGCCCCAGTTTGGCCTTGATAGGTGGCTCGGTGGGGCAAATTTGATGGGATTTTTGGAAGGCTGGGCCTTGGTTTCCCATAGCTCTAAATACATTCTAAAGTTCTGATCACAAAAATAAAGAGATATTAAACATTAAGTGAAAAAGTGACCCATTTACGGTCATAGAATTGACCTAGAAAAACAAAAAGGGGCAGAAGCCATTTCACTAGGTCTGAATAGTACTGAAGAATAAATCAATGAAGTTTCATAGATTTCAGGTAGTACTTTTTAGGTACATTGCAAAATACAAGATATTAAACTTTATGACCCCAGTTTGATCTTGAGGCTGACTCTTCGACAGATTTGATGGAATTTTGAGAATCCCACGCTCTGGTTTCCAATTACTTGTACCTCCTTATACATTCCAAAGCTCTGAATCCAATAAATAACAAATAAGAGACATTTTACAAATCCCTTGTGCCTGTTTACAGCATACCAAAGACAACTGTTTTGGCTGATTTTAAGGTAATCTTAACAAAATGATATAATTTTGAAGATATAAACCTAATTTTCATCCTACAATAACATACTGAACCTATGTAAAGTCCTCAATGTGGGTAGATACACACAAAATGTGCACAAAAGGGTCAATGACATCACATTTTTTTTTTAATTTTTAATAAATGATAATCGATCAGCTCTTAATCGGTCAATTATGGCACAATTGATCTGAAATTTGACTTGTGCTTAGATTTTGATGTTGGGAAAACACCAACAAAGGTTGGTCAAATTCGTACCTGTTAAAAACGTTTTCCCATGCCTACAAATGATAACCACCAGAATTTATTTTGATAGACCTTACATTAAAGAAGATATTGAATTCAGAAAATAATGCAGCATCAGTAGTGGTGGCAGAGACTCTCTGAAAACAGGTAGCAAAACCATGCAATAAGTGTTCTCTTTTCAAGAGATGCTTACTAAAAGAAAATCTTCAACTGTACACAACTATACATAACTCAAAAGTACTGTATATAATGCAGTACACTCACTGGGAGTTAGTGGAGTGGTTGATTGGACATTTTAGAACTGGTTCCCATAGTGAACATTCAACAGAAACACAAGTATATCTGATTTAGCAAACACCATGACTATGCTATCAGGGATATGATATATAAATTACAGTAGGACCTCAATTATCCGAACCCCATGGGAGACATACAATCCGGTCGGTTAATCGAGGGGTTCGGATAGATAAAGGAAACCGAAATTCACCGTCTATGGGTTACCGAATGGGCGATAATTGCAGAATTGTCATTTTCATGCAACAAACATAGATGTTGGTGGTCGTTAATAAAATAATTTAATATATTTGTGTCATATAATATAAGTGTACATACAAAATATAAATGTGGTTTTTTTTTTGGTTTTTTTTTTTTTGAAGAATTTTTTAACAGAATGGCTAAAAAGAGTATGAAAAATATAGAAGAAAATGTGAAATATATAATTGAATGCTGAAAGTTCAGAGTAAAGAAAGTTTTAATCTTGTCATAACGACTTTCAAACTTCACTGGGAATGACAAACTTCATTGGCTGAGCAGTAACCACTTTGTTAAATGGTCATTAAAACGATGAAGAAATAATGGGGAAAAAATATTGACAGCATAGACAATATTGTTAACTTTTATCATTTATCCTAGTGAACTTTGTGAAAAAAACCTGACTGTTTTTGCTACTTTTGGTGAGAACCATTGATCCTCCAGGATCATTGAAACCACCTGACCAAACGGGGTCACCCTTAAAGATGAAAAAGGTTGTTTTTCAAAACAACTTCCCACAACCTCACTTTTATTAATCAGTCGGTATGTGTAAAAATTTGAAACAGTCGATTTTTTAAAATATTGTTAGGAATCTGGATGGAATTCTGTGATCTCATGAATATTGATGAGTTTTCCCAAATTTTGATCAACAAATAAAATAATGAAATGACACACCTAACAGTTCCATAACCTCATATTTGTTATGTATGCATGAATATTAATGAGTTGTTTTCATAGCCTAGTTATATTTATGTATGGAACCAAATAATAATGCAATTAAAGAATTATGTCCATTAAGACACAACAAAATGTGTTTCTGAAGTGAATATTAAGCTTATGTTTGTTCATTTAGGTTACCGTATTTATCCGTACAAACACCCCAGGGGCAGTACATTTTTTAAAAGGACGGCGATTATTACAGATAAAAAAATCAACTCTCGAATCAAGTGGCAATGGGCGATAATGGACACTTGCAGCCTTTATCTCACTTGCCGCCATGTATTATGGCGAGAGAGCTTAAAATATTAGAAACAAACCTTAAATCTGAATAAACTAGAGGATCGCTTGCAAAAAAAAAAAATAATGTTTTTGCACAGTAAAAACAAAGCGTCCCAAAATCGGATATAAAAATGAGTGCTAAAGTATTAGGAAAATGGTCCGCTTATAGCCTTATACTGTTGTGATGGCTAGATCTAGATGGCTATTTTGCAAGGACACCCTATGGGTCAAAAATTTCGTCAAAATTGCTCTACCTAGCACACTTTTCAAGATATAAGGATTTTTGTGTTTTGTGATTTTTGCGAAAAAATTGGAAAATTCAAAATGGCCCCCAATTTTGGAGAGACAAAAACTTTTTGAAAATTGGAATGACTACTCTGGAAAGATACCCTGTGGACAATAAAAGTAGTCAAAATCGCCCTATCTAACACAGTTTTCGAGATATAAGCATTTTTATGTTTTGCAATTTTTTCGAAAAATTCAAAATGGCCGCTACTATTGGCGAGACAAATTTTTTTTTTAAATGTGTAGGTTAATCTGCAGAAAAACCCTGTGACATCGAAATCGCTCTATCTAGCACAGTTTTTGATATTTAAGCATTTTTGTGTTTTTTCAATTTTTGCGAAAAATTCAAAATGGCCACCATTTTTGACAAGATAAAAATTTTTTGAAAAGAATGGCTACCCTGAAGAGATATTCTGTGGGTCAAAAATTTTGTCAAAATCGCTCTATCTAGCACGATTTTTGAGATATAAGCATTTTTGTCTTTTACGATTTTTGCGAAAAATTCGAAAATTCAAAATGGCTGCCATTTTTGGCAAGATAAAAATTTTGATATAATGTGTTAATCGCTCTATCTCGCACGGTTTACGAGATATAAGCATTTTTGTGTTTTGTAATTTTTTGTGAAATATTCGAAAATTCAATATGGCTGCAATTCTTGACAAGACAAATTTTTTCTGAAAATTGGGGTGGCTACTCTGAAGAGATACTCTGTGGGTCAAAAAGTTCGTCGAAATCGCTCTATTGCGCACGGTTTCTAGATACAGGCATTTTTGTGTTTTCCTTATTTGGAAAATTCGTACTGATTAATTAATCATTATTTACTCGACCATTTCTTAACCAATCAATGCCAAAATCTAATGATTTCCAGATTTTAATAGAATGAATATATTTGCCAAATTTCAGGTGAATAGATAAAATCCCTTTCAAGTTATCATCCGGACAAGCTTACCCTTAGAAACAACACATTTTGGTCATGTGACCTCTCTGATTGGTCGTAATGTCACTACAGCATATTCCTAAAAATTCCCCAGGGCTACGGCATACACCTGCCAAATTTGAAAAGAATCCGCCCAACAGTCACAGAGTTATAAGGAAAACAAAATGTGGAGTCGGCAGAGCCTGATTTCCTCCTATACACAAACAAGCGTCCCTTGCCAGACGCTTAAAAACCAGCAAAACTCAAATTAACAAGACCCTCAAATCAAGGATACTTTACCGGTATATAGTTATCCACGATGGACAGGTTTTTCGATATGACAACATAAATGGACAATGTTGAATATCACAACCAACGCAACCAATATTATCAGACATAAAACAACAATAATAAATCCTCAAATTTACTGGTTCAATGTGACTGCAAACTCCTTCTAAAATATTGTAAAAATGCCATCCAAAAACAAGGCTGAGAGCTTATATTTTAAATGATCAAAAACGTGAATATACTGCTCAGCTACCCAAGTTTGTCGCCTACCCAAGTTCGTCACCCACCTTAAAAATTGGTAAAAATATGCAATATTTATCTCAAAACAAATGGAATAAATGCTAATAATGATGATATACAACTCTACAATGAAAGATAATTGTAGAGAGGTTTTAATATTGTTAAACAAGAGGAGAGTGCCAGTGAACGGGCACTGTGTCAGCTGACTGAGTGTTTTTGATTTGTGAAGGTGATTAGAGCACAGAATAATTATCAGGAAAAGGGCTGTACAGAAATACAGTAAATGGTAACTGAACAGCAAGTTCGAAAGAAATTCCGAAGCTGACAGAAGAAAAGGATAAAAAGTTGTGCCCTGTAAATGGTATTATGAAGGAAAATAACAAGGTAATTGTTTAAGTGTAAAAAATAGGTTAAAACATATTTAAAGAAATACTACAAATGCAATATCCTCGTTCGACCTTGAAGAAGGGGTCCAAGGTCAAATCTAACCACACAAATACATTCCCAGCCCATGATTTCCTATGGTTTACCATTCCAAACCTCTAGGACCAATTATAAATGAGTTATAAGCACTTTTAAGCTTGGCTGTCCTCATTTGACCTTGAAGGAGGGGTCCAAAGGTCAAATCTGACCATACCAAAAGATTCCGAGCCAATGATTTCCTATCCATCCCAAATCTCTGTCACCAATAATAAGCGAGTTGTAGGCACTTTCAATTTTTGCTATCCTCATTTGACCTTGAAGGAGGGTTCCAAGGTCAAATCGGACCATATCAACAGATTCACAGCCCATGATTTCCTGTCTGTTTACCATCCCAAACCTCTGGGACCAATAATAAGCGAGTTATAAGCACTTTTAAGTTTGGCTATCCTTGTTTGACCTTGAAGGAGGGGTCATTGAAGGTCAAATCTGACCACACCAAAAGATTCCCACCCCATGATTTCCTACAGGTTGGTTTATCATCCCAAACCTCTAGGATCAATAATAAGGGAGATATAAGCACTTTTCATAACTGACAAAAAACACCTGTGGCGGCCATCTTGTTTCTCAAAATGAGGCCAAAAATATTCCCAGACAACATTTTATGGTTATTAATATATACTGCAAACTTAAGAAAGCTAGCTATAATATTTTTTTTCATCAGAGCAGTAATGGTGAAATCTCTCTCTACACACTGCGGCTATCCAGTGGATACAATGATTTACTCAACAGTGAGAACCTGAAAGTAGCTATTGCTCAGCTATGCCATGACATAGAGGTCTGCAATTTCACTATGTTATAGCTGACCAAAAATTCTGTGAATAACATATTTAACAAATTACTCTAAATGTAATAGTTTTCAAGTTACAACTGATTTACTCAACAGTGAGAACCTCAAAGGAACTATTACTCAGCTATGCAATGAGCTACATGTCTGAAATTTTACTATGTTATAGCTAACCCAAAAGTAGGTGAACAACATATTTAAGCAAATTACTGTAAATGCAATAGTTTTCAAGCTACAACTGATTTACTCAATAGTGAGAACCTGAAAATAGCTATTGCTCCGCTATGCCATGAGCTATAGGTCTGTAATTTCACTATGTTATAGCTGACCCAAAAGTAGGTGAACAATATATTTTAACAAAATACTCCAAATGAAATATTTTTCAAGTTATAGCTGATTTACTCAACAGTCAGTACCTGAGAATAGCTATTGCTCAGTTGTGCCATGAGCTATAGGTCTATAATTTCACTATGTTATAGCTGACCCAAAAGTAGCTGAATAACATATTTGCACAAATTTCTGTAAATGCAATAGTTTTCCAATTATAACTGATTTACTCAACAGTGAGAACTTCAAAGTAGCTATTACTCAGCTATGAAATGAGCCACAGGTCTGAAACTTCACTATGTTATAGCTGACCCCAAAATAGCTGAATAACATATTTTAACAAAATGCTCTAAATACAACACTTTTCAAGTTATAAGTGATTTACTCAACAGTGATAACCTAAAAGTAGCTATTACTCAACTATGCCATGAGCTACAGGTCTGAAATTTTACTATGTTATAGCTGACCCAAAAGTAGCTGAATAACATATTTATACGAAATTCTTTAAATGCAATAGTTTTCAAGTTATAAGCGATTTACTCAACAGTGATAACCTAAAAGTAGCTATTACTCAGCTATGCCATGAGCTACAGGTCTGAAATTTCACTATGTTATAGCTGGCCCAAAAGTAGCTGAATAACATATTTATATGAAATTCTCTAAATGCAATAGTTTTTAAGTTACAAGTGATTTTACTCATAATGGAAGTTACTGAAAAGCCCAAAAGTAGCTATTACTCACTTAGCTATTGAGACAGACACCCAACTTACTCACCATATTGTAGCTATGAAAAAAGTAGCTGAACAACATATTTTCACAAAATGCTGTAAATGCAACACTTTTGAAGTTATAAGTGATTTAGTGCATGATTTCATGAATTTTAATGCATTAAAAATTATTAAAAAAATTTATTTAAAAAAAAGTAAGACAGATCCAGGTCTCATACTCACACAAGAGAATCTACCTCTGGCCTAGTACATATATGCAAGATATGAGAGAAATCCCTGCAATAGTCACTGAGAAAATTGTGATAAAAAGTTGAAATTTTCACACTTTTGGTGGGGGTACCCCCCTTGTAACGTCTCTAGCAAACAGACGAACAGACAGATTTGCATGCCTTGAACAATTTTTCATCCTCGATAGATAAGGTATCTTTTAAAAAAAACAGCATGTCTCTAGGTCTTGTAGTTTTGGAGAAGAAGTTGTTCACGCGGACGCGTACGCGTACGCCCACGCCGCAGAGTGATGACATAATGTCAGCTGACTGACAAGTCAGCTGACATAAAAATGCAAGTGACAAACTTGGGTAGGCGACGAACTTAGGTAGCTGAGCAGTATTGAAAACCCGTACATCCGCTATATGTTATGCAAGTGTTTACTGTAGTACACAGTAGTGCTGTGAAATCGCTTCGAATATCGGGTTCGATGTTTGGTACCTGTACAAGCTAGCGAACTTCGGCCTAGTTCGATCTTCAAAACAACGTTTTCAAAACCGGTTAAAATGCAGAAATCTCACGTGTTTTCGATAGTATGAACAGGTGTGTCAAATTATAAGGCTGTGTAGCTACTGCGATGACGGGGGGGTGTACTTCAAAAAAATTGTTTTTAATCATGTGACCTTCATAAAGGTCAAATTTAAGCATGCAGAAAAATTTTCCCGCGCCTAAGGTATATTACTGCCAAATATGGTTTGAAACCTTCTAATAATAAGGGAGATATTCAAGGGAGACCATAATGCGGCGGCGGCGGTGACGAGGAAACTGAGGCGAAAACAAATAAGCGCCCTATCAGGGACGCTTAATAATTGACATATAAAAATATTTACTGTGGAGTTTTCGTTTTACATGCTAATTAGTCAATTTACAGGTGCTGTGGGCCAGTATTCATAAAACTTGCTGAGACCAAATTTTGTCTCAAGTTTGGTCTCAAATCTGAGACTGTTTTTGGTCTCAAACTTGTTAGCTATTCACAAAATAGTTGAGACCAAATTTAGTCTTAGATTTGGTCTCAAACTTAAGACTGGTACATAGTTGTCTCAAATATTTTGGTAAAAGTCTCAAGCATTATTTCACCTTAACTGAGATTCATGTTTTTACTTTTTATGGCTTAATGTAAAGAAGAAACAATTTACAACATACATAATACATTTGTACTTAGCCTAAACTTTTGTAATAACGGATAGCCCAAACTTTGGTTTCAAAAGTACCTTACTTTGAGACACTTTTCAACAGTGTTTTCTGACTGCATAGTGACAAAGAAGTATATCATGTGATATGAAAAATAAAAAACAGTTGACACAATTTTTAATTTATTTTTTATTTTAATAGACAGTATGTTTTTTGTTAAGAATAAACCACACAAAAACTATTGATCTTTTAAAAAATATTGGATATATTTGCAAGTTTATGGTTTGTTTACATTGGAAAAACTTGAGACTGGTCTCAGCTTGGTCTCAGCTGAGAACCTGTTTGTGAATACAAAGTTGAGATTTGGTCTCAACAAATCTCAAAGCTGAGACTATTTTTTGTCTCAGACTTAAGATCTCTTTATGAATATGGCCCCTGGATTGTATCTTCCAAAAATATTGCTCATCAAAATGTAATTTATATAGATTAATATACTATCCGAATGGCATGGGGTCATGTGACAACAGCAAAAATAGAATTTTCTTATTTAAGTTAAAGCATCCATTAATCACATGAAAATCAATGTGTCAAGCAGCACTTCTCTGTAAAATTGTTTTTCTGTGATATTTTTATTGAAACTCCCATTTCCAATGATAAAAATATTAATGCAAGCAAAGTTTCAGAATATTACAGTATAATTTATATTCAAACACACAGAAAATGGGATGCACGAAAACACCATTGACACGAAAATACCACAGATGACCATACATAAACTCAGACAATATAATTACAACTTGTCTAACATTAATGACACCCTAGACATGGTTACCTCGGCTCTACTTTACTTGCGTGTAGAGCCGTGGCACGACCCCACATAGAACTGGAGATTTGAAAAAAAAATATTTTTCTCTGTTGAATAAAACTTTAAAAATGACTGAAAATGGTTTGGTATAATTAGAAACAGTTGATATTAAGCCAAGGACACAACAAATACAATACATGTACAAAATATATGGTATTTTACACAGCTTTTATAATAAAAAAACATTTTCAAATTTTTGGAGAAATGGTCCAAAAACCCTAGAAAATCAGGAAATGTCATTTATTTTTTGTCAAACATGTTTGCATGTTGACTGATTGTTGAAGAAAACGAAACAAAATAGTTGTGAGAACAGTTATGTGTACACACCTGTATGTTATTTATGTTTTATGCAAATCTCCAGTTCTATGTGGGGTCGTGCCACGGCTCTACATGGAAGTAAAGTAGAGCTGAGGTAACTAGACTGAGTATTCTGTCCCAAAATGTGCCTTTTTAAAACTGCTGGACGCTGATACATACCGTTTATAAAGATGGCACAACTTGGACACAAAAACCTTATTTTTGCTTATTTTAAGTGTTGTTTCGTGGATTTCTCTTCATTAAAATATGAATTGACACAAGCGCAAACTATTAAACTATTTTATTAACATCAAATATAAACAATAAACCTGTTACTGCCTTGCTACCAATTATCACCGGCTACCAATTATCGCCACCAGAAAATAAAATGTCCATATTTCAGTTATGGTCATACATTTTGAAAGCTTTTTGTTGGTGACTTGTTCCATTCACTTTGGAAATAGTTTTACCTTATTTGCTAGACTTGGGATGCTACTTTGGTGAAGTTATATCCATTTGAATTCTGTCTGGCGATAATTGCATGGTACCCGGCGATAATTGGTAGCAAGGCAGTAGAATCATTTTTAAGGGGCGATAATATAATTTCTACATGAAATCAGCATCTCAACTTGGCATAATTTGCATAGGGAAATTGCCCAAGATATTTAAATTATTTTCACAGTGGCTATTCTGCCGACGATCGTCGGTAAAATAAGCCATGCTCTATTTTACCGACGGTCAGCAAAATAAGGTTCAGGCTATTTTACTAACTACATATATTATTTAAAATAGGGTTAATCAATTTTTCATTACTCAAAATTATGTTTTGCATTATCCTTTTTTTTACAGTGAATAAAATGTATTTTAGTAGTAAGTTTTATTTTCTTCTCATAGGCTAATGGTTCCTCGATCAGTGTAAATCAAATGACAGGCTAGTCATATTTTCTTTGATTTTGTGAAAATGTTAAAGGAGAAATGGGAAAGTATCAGCAATCACACTATATCATACCCAAAATAAAAACTGAAATATTTAGTCAAACCCTAAATACACTGCAGATAGCAGCTCACCTGGTAAATCAATGAACTTAACATCATTTTCATATCTACCTTTTCATTGTCTTAACAAGCTGTACAGGTCTGTGCTGGAATATGTTCTATATACTGTTCACTCAATGCATGTGTTACAGTCACATATAGGTCTTACTGTGCCTGTAAACATCAAATCCATTATTAATACAGTCAGTAAACAGCCTGAACCTAATTTTGTTGACCGTCGGTAAAATAAGCCATACTCTATTTTACCGACGACCGTCGGCAGAATAGCCACTGTGAATTATTTTTGTCGTCACTTCCACTTCCTTATTTGTTAGCAGAAATTCGCGAGTGTGGGCGATAAAGAACACTTGTTATTAAATATTTTAACTTCCGTTTTGTGCCAATTTGAGGCGTGTGCCATTATATGGCGCCAGGCAGTACAGTCGAGGTAATATTAATTCTAACATGACACCCTTGTGTCCGCGATTCTGATTGGTCCATTCCAGTTGTAAAACCGAGCATAACCTCACGGCCAGTTTTTCATGAGTGGGCGATAATCCTGCTTCACTTTTTAAAAGTCAAATTACAAAGAGTATACATATCTTCATCAAAACAGTAAGAAGACAAGGAATAAATGTCAAAAATGAAATGTCATGTTAGAATAGAAGTAACACACTCCAAGCGTGGGGTTATGCAGGGTTTTACAACTCATAGCGCATTAGAAACACTCAGGCTTCGCCTTCGTGTTACTAATATCGCTATTCGTTGTAAAACCCTGCATAACCCCACGCTTGTCGTGTGTTATTTTTACATTAACCACGTCTAATGACACTCGTGTACTGCCGAATCACGGTTCCCGGGTGTATTTAAAGTAACTTAATTAAATAAAACAGAACCTATACAATTAAAATCTCCAATTAGCACAGGATTCGTTTCTGGTTACGCAACTGTACTGTAGGTACACCTTACGCAAATCACAAGATTCAAGGTTTGTCGCAAGGTTTGTTTATGACAGCTCTTTCAATTACCGAATGGGGCCCGAATGGGCAAAATAACCGGTACATGCTAAGCGGACGACGAGGCCTCACCTCTTACCATGACTCTTCGAAAACCTTATTTATCAAGATGTCTATGGGTCTTTTATTAACTTGTGATTCTTGCTTGATGTATCGTTTAATAAAAGATTATCTCTTTCAAATACAGGAGTATCCACTGTGCACAAAAAAAAAATTCTTATCACTCAAACTCAACGTGTACTATTATGATTTATTAAAGAAAGACAAGAAAAAGTAAGAATTCAAAAATTATTAATGAATTAGCTTTATTAACAAGCCAGTTGGCTTTCAAGAAGTGGAACAGATCACTTACAACTAAAATTGAATAAAGCATGGTGTTTCAATGACATACCCAATCAACATATTAAAATAAAGATGTAGTTTTATATGTGTACATAATTAAAGTCAATAATAAACCAGATTTAAGGACAAACAAAACCTTTCACTGATCATTTGAATCCCACAATCGGTCTGATCTCAGAACACAATCATAGGGTTTTGAAGCCACCTAATTTTACTTGTTTAGACTTGCATACCCCCCACCATAGTATTTCTCCCCTAGTGGTGCTAAATCAGGATTTTGACCCGGCATGTCCCTCGAATTTCCCTTTTTGCCTTAAGCGCATTAGAGGATGTTGCATCAATTTTGCGCTATATAAATGATTCTATTCTATTCTATTCTATCAATCATTTTAAATGGAACATATGAAAATCTACTACATCACTACTTGCCTGGTCTATGAATGGAGTGTTACAATTAAAAGTATAGAATAGTCATTTTATGAATGTATGACTTAATGAATGAATTTGCTGATTATTTAACTCGAATTGCCTTAAAGATGAGTTTCATTTTTATGTGACCGTCCAAGTAATTATGGCTTTCAATAAGTTTTGTCTTTAAAATATTACTATTATTAAAAGATTTAACAGTTTTACAGGATATGTATTTATGTCTATTTTAAAGAACCCAACCAGACAACTTGTTAAATGTATAAAGTATTCCTTGAAAGAAAATAAAAATTGAAATGAGTAAAGAGTTACTCTTTTAATTAACAAAAGTTTCAGCTTAAATTTACAGAAATTCTTTTATGTTTTCCCAGCTAATAATTGTTATTTTAAGATATGACATATAAGCATATGTGGGCTGAATAGCACCTTTTGCATTGTATTACTAATTGACTTTATGCTACATTACACTATAATAAGTAAATATACTTATATATTATATTACAATACAGGATGTCCCTAGATATAGTTCTTTGTATTAATTTTAAAGTGATTATTACTTCAGTGCTTGAAATATGCACCAGTTTATTGCTCTGTTATGCTCTTGTCTTAATTCAAAGTATCAACTAGTTTCATGACACTTTTCCTGTGAGATGAAGAATTTTCTTCATAACTTTCACCCTGTTTATTAAAATGCTGCTCAAATCACTGATAAAATTATTAAATTTTTTTTTCAATAGTACATTAACAGAATTTATTGACAAACACATTAAGTAATTCGCAATATGAGTTTAAAATTTAAACTCTTACTATAATGACTTCATTAGATTAGATTTCATGGAAACGTTAGGCACTGCCATGGATGCAAAAGGGTTACCATTGCATGGTGATTTTCAAAGACCTGAAGAAGGTGGTTTCATGCCATTGACATTCTTTGCTAATAAGGGGTCCCTGTGGGCGCAGTGATAACACATTGGTCTCCCACTTGTGAAGTCAGTGGTGCAAACCCTAAACCCTATGTGGAAAAGATGGTAGTTTCTTACTGATGGTTGGCAGTTTACGTACAGTGCAGAACATTCACCAACTGTATGAACTGATTTCCTTTGCCCATAAAACTATATATGACCTATACAGTGTTGAAAGCGACATTAAAAGCCTAAATATACAGATAATCTTTGTTAATAAATAAACTTCCCCATTATGGCATGAGATAACTACATAGGAAATAGGTAAATTCATATTTTTTTAAAAATTATATTTATCCAGACCTTGCATGAGAATGTTATTTGTGGTTCACAATGTTCTATTATATGTTCTAAACTCTATAGTTTGTATTAATAGGATCTGTAATATATGAAGATTATTACATTTTCTTTGCTTATGACACAAATATATATTCTGTACAGGTGAAAATTTAAATTACATATGTAAATTAGTATTTTTAGAATCAGCAAAACTACAGATATGGTTTCCTGTAAACAAATTACTTGTAATATCAGCAGAATAAAACATGGTGGTTTTGGAAAGAAGCTGAAGCTATTTAGCCTACACACAATGACATAAGGCCATCTGTACTTTCTGGAGTCTATACTGCTGATTGCCTTTTGTGTGGGATAGATCAAGTTATTACAATACTTCAAACAACTGCTGACCATGGTTTTTACCATCAAAGCAGTCATCTTTGATTATCTTGATATTTGGTTATGAATTCCAACTGGAATTCCTACTCAGTTTATACTTTTAGAAATCATTTAAATGGCTTGTTTGTTGAAAGTGAGGACTAAAGTCATGAGATAAATAACTATTTTAAGTAGGTTATATTAATGTCTTACTGACTATTTTTACATTAAAAAATTGAATTTATTGTAGAGAGGAAAAAACATATTCACTAGCATGAAACTTTTTTCCAAAATGGACCACCAGAAAATCTATAAATGGGCCCATCCACACAGGAATATAAAAAACTTCATGTAAGACCTCATAAACAATCTGCAAAGTTAGTTTAACATTCCGGAGAAGAGCCCTTGCATATCAAAGTAAGGCCATGGAACACTTGCATTACAGAAATCTTCATTTTATTGGCAATATATGAGATAGGATGTATATACATGTATATTGAATGCTCACCCTGATTTAGAATATAAAACTACAAACAATACTTGCATAACAGTCATTCTAGGGTATCCAAGAATTGTTCTTAAAACCACATCTTCTAAACAACAGCCTTCCGCCAAGAGCCAGTCCTTTAATAACTGGCCCTGTGATGCAGGTCAACTTTGAGGCAAATCCTAGCAATAACAGAAATTATAGTTCCATGCAGTTTTATGTCCCATTCAACAGCCACTTCATATTGGGACATCAATCTTGACACTTGTGGGAGTTGTAAACGCACAGAGGTAACAGCACTGGGCCACTTGAAGACCTCTCTACCACATATTATATGAATGCCAAGTAAACATGGTCAACTGTGAGGATTATTAAATTAAGCTTTAAATATTAAGATAAGAACCAATCATTCCATAATTGGATACAGTGAAAGCATTACGTCTAATAAAATCACCTATATGATAAAAATATATAGCATATATCCTTGATTTAAATGGAAATATTTAAACTCTTGTCAATGATAATATTAGTAATCTTTAAGATATCCTTATTATATAGCAGCTTGTTACAAAATGTATACATACTTTCTCTTCCCTTATCTAAAAAAACACACATATGAAAACGTTATATATCATTTATTCTAACATGACACAGATGTGTCCGTCATTCTGATTGGTCGAGAGCGATTTCTAAGCCGTCTAAAATTCAGCATCAACATAACGGCTGTTAACATGGCGGCGATAATTGGATAATTTTGTAATGTTACAAGTATTTAAGATATTTTATTTTAACAGTCATGTTAGAATAGGAATATAGCATTCAAAAGCCGTCTAAACGCAGAATTTTAGACGGGTTGGCATGGTATTAGATAATGCCAACCCGTCTAAAATTCTGCATTTAGACGGCTTTTGAATGCTATATTCCTATAATATTTGAGAGTCGGATTCGTTGTTTTATTTATTTATTCATTCATTTATTTATTAGTAGTATTGGCAAATTTGGGTATATTAAATATGGTAAAATTAGTATCTACCTAATAACCGAAAACTTTTGGTAAAAAGTATTTCGGTTATGTAACTTTGATCACATGACTTCGTACAAGTTACTTTTCGAGAAATCTTAAACTGTACGTAGCAGGTACATGTGTTTACATTATTCAATGATCATAAGCTGTTTTTACGTCTGTTTAAGAAACGTAAATATAAACACTTTATGTGTTCAAACTTTCACTGTATTTTGCTTTCTACATGAATGAAATACGTATCTATTTCTACTGTACCAGTAAACGCCCATTCTGAAGCTATACTGTAGTCACTAATGTTTTGAATAAGCCTAATCAGCATTTCGATTCTCGCAAAGCATCACGGGAAGGTATCGGGATAAACAAAAAACGTCTGTGACAAAGAACCAGGAAGTAGCGAATATTTATTTGATTTGATTTCTTTATATATACGCATTTATCTTATAAAAAATATAATGGAAATAGTGTAATAAATTATGTAAATTAGTTCTGTGAAGAATGTGGATTTGTTGTGAGATATTTGTGGCAGTTTTAACATAAATCCTCTATTTTCGCCCAGTTGCAACCAAGATCTAACTGGTGTTGCCAATTCGTTTTTTTTTTCTTTGATATTTCCAAAAAAAAAATTATGTAACTTAAAAATATGTGATACACATCATTCGAAAGGAATTTAAACAGCTTCTGCTCGTTTCATTACATTAAAATCTATGAAGAACTGGAGAAGGAATCCTAAGTTAATTTAAAAAAAAAAAATTTTTTTTTGTATTTTCATTCTAAATTTTTTTCCATTTTTTTCATTGATGGACTTATTTTACTTATTATTTAAACAAACTGGTGGATAATAAATAAAGCACTCATTGTTTCATGTATTTATTTATTTATTTCCTAATATTTTTGAATATTTTGTAGTATTTTCCTATTATTCTTTTTTCAGCATCATGTATTAGCTTTATTATACATTAATCTTAAGTGTATTATGTGGAATGTAGGACGTTTCGGCCACGGACGTTTCGGACTAGGACGTTTCGGCCACGGACGTTTCGGCTCGGCCATTTTTGAGGGTGGACGTTTCGGCCAAATATATTTTTGGATCAGGTTTTCAATGATTAAACATGCAAATAATACAACTGTGATAACAACATTTATTGTACAACCTTTCCCACATTTTATAACAATAATATAATAACATTTTACACAATTAAGCTATATACATAAACTTCAGATCACACAATTCACGCTCATCAGCATCTTGCCCATTGTCATACTTCAGGAATGTGGTTGGGTGTTCACCAGAAGTCTGGCTCCACTGGCCTTCAATGATCAGCTCATGCAGTGTGTTTGGGTCTTTGGGTTGGTGATGTGCACGGACACGGCGTAGAACTCTCTTGATAGTTTCAGCAGCTGGAAGCCTGGCTTGGACTTCATCAGGAGCAGCAGCTGCAGCAAATGTGAGTATCTGGTTGGGCTTGTCATTGGCTGTACTTGCTGAGCTCTTTATGGAATGGCGGCACTTTTCGACACTAACACCTGTCTCATCAGCTGGATGACTGTGTTCTTTCACAAGCCTCGCACCAGTGTACTCTTTGTTTGTTTTTAACATAGCAGAACATTTCATTGCACAATCACGCTTTACACAACGCCATGACACTTCATCCTTAGATTTGGCAATATTTTTGATAGTATACATATATCCATCAAGACATAGTTTTTTGCCACCCCTTTTAGTACTTATAATCTCCATGCTAGCTGAAATCTAATAATCTATACAAGAACAACTCTGGAAGCTTATATCATGCACTATGAAAATATACTGATGTCTTGTAAGAATTGCCCCTATATATATTCTCTAAGGGCTTCTCAATTGCAATTCAGATTTGATATTACTTATCCCCAAAACTGTAGATCAATCACCTGAGCAGTGCAATTCTGAGCAGGTATCAATCAGAAAGATTCTCTTGATTTACTTGCTAAACTGTAGATCAATCACCTGAGCAGTGCAATTCTGAGCAGGTATCAATCAGAAAGGTTCTCTTGATTTACTTGCTAAACTGTAGATCAATCACCTGAGCAGTGCAATTCTGAGCAGGTATCAATCAGAAAGGTTCTCTTGATTTACTTGCTAAACTGTAGATCAATCACCTGAGCAGTGCAATTCTGAGCAGGTATCAATCAGAAAGATTCTCTTGATTTACTTGCTAAACTGTAGATCAATCACCTGAGCAGTGCAATTCTGAGCAGGCATCAATCAGAAAGGTTCTCTTGATTTACTTGCTAAACTGTAGATCAATCACCTGAGCAGTGCAATTCTGAGCAGGTATCTATTAAATAGCTTCCCTTTGGGGTGTTACCTTTTTATTGAGGCAGTGAACAAAAAGTCCATGGGTTTCAAAGGGTTTTAAAATGAAAAGCAACTGAATTTAAAATTTACTGCACAAAAAGACCAGGAAAGGGTTTAAAGATGAAATAGCAACTTGACAAAGGTTAAGATTGCTGATATAAGTGGAGAATGATAATATTCCATTAAATGTGTAAAAATGAGATGTTTGATGATTGATAATCACAAAAAGGGAAACAGTCTGCCTGTTTCCTCAACTTGATCAAAGAAAATTGTGCAGACACTGCTTTCCTTAAACCATAAAAGGTTTGCTTTCACAGCTCTCCTTTCAAGTCACTTAGTGATATAGATTTTCCCTTTTTGGACACAAGGACATTAAAAGATGTTCTTATTATATAAATCTCCTAAAAATATAGATTTGGCCGAAACGTCCACCCTTAAAAATGGCCTGGCCGAAACGTCCGTGGCCGAAACGTCCTAGTCCGAAACGTCCTAGGCCGAAACGTCTGTCCACCATTATGTGACCTTTATTTCCTTGGTTTTTTTTAAATTTTATGATTAAGAACATGATCATTTATGACAAGCTGCACTGATAAAAAAATATCGAAGTAATAGTAATTATTTCACTTTTAAGGAATTGTAGTCCCTATTTTTAATTTTTTGTTCAATTTTTAAGAAAATAGATCATGCATGTACACAGATACCCATCTTTTGCCCACGTTATTTTTAATATTTTTATTTACACACACCCCCACGTAGGTCTCCTCATATTCATTCCATTAAAATCTGCCCATAAATAAAAAATAATAAAATTATTGAAACTGATTTTTTTCAACTGTATATCTCTAGTGAGCACACCATTTAATCAAAAAATTTTGAGCAAATATGTACACAACTATTTTCAAGTAGTTAACATGTACAACTGCTGGTGTTCTCAATAATTTTCCTAATATATTAGTTATAATATTTTACTTCACATAAGAATATCTGAAACCACAATAATTTAAAAACATATGTTTGTAATTGAAATAATCAATAAAAATCATCTCCAAAAATAACTGACAGGTTAAGAAACCCCATTTCCCCCACCTTAGAAGAATAAAAAGGGGCCACTGTGGCAGAGTGGTAAAACTCTCGCCTCCCACCTCTGAGGTCGGGGTTCGATCCCCGTCATGGCCTTAAGTGGGAAAGCTGGTAGTTGCTTGCCGTTGGTCGGCAGTTTACAGTACACAACCCTAGCGAACTATATGTACTGGTTTCCTCTGCCCTTCCAACTACCCGTCGTGATATGACCTGTACAGTGTTGAAAGCGACGTAAAACCACAAATAAATAAATAGAAGAATAAAAACAATATTTTAAAGTATCTTTTCTTGGCAAAAAATATTCTTCTGTAGCTCCATATTTATAAAAAAATTAAGCTCAGCACATGTAGTGTGCATATTATTTTATCTAAAATTTTCTTAAAATTTTTGCTGATTTTTTTTTACCAAATACACAAGTATTTTAAACTAATTAATATAAACGTACCCGTACCAATTGCTGGTGTTCTCAACCAATTTCCAAATTTATTAGCTAACATTTTAACGTTTATTTCAAATTATAAAATATCTGAAACAACAATAATTTTAACATATAAATTTAAGTAAATAATCAATGAAGAATCATCTTCAGAAATATCTGTACATGTAACTAACCCTATTTTCGCCCATCTTAGAAGACTAAAAACTATATTTTAAAATATCTTTTCCTGGTGACAAATCTTTACTTTATAGGTCGTTAGGTATATTTTTTATAAAAAATAAGTTTTGTGAGTTTTATGCAGCAAATTATGTATTATTTACTCTTTTATTCATGTAAAAATCACTTCCTGGTTCAGATATACGTAGATTTGTTTATCCCGAAACGGAAGCCGGGACAATGACTTCACGCATGCGTACTCGAAATGCTGATTAGGCTTATTTAAGTCATATTGACAGCTTTGACGCGTTTACAGATCCGATGTCGGAACTGCAACGTTTTTGTTAGAAATCCGATGTTGGTTGTGTCCGCGATTCTGATTGGTCAATTGCTGTTGTAAAAACAGTATAACACGGCCAGTTTTTCATGTGTGGGCGATAATCCCGTTTAACTTTTTAAAAGTCAAATTACAAAAAGTATGCACCACAAATCTTCATCAAAATAGTAAGAAGACAAGGAATAAATATGAGGCCACGATGGGTTTCTAGCCAAATTTTACAAACAGAAGATCCAGGAAACCAGTCTACTTTTCATCTGCAAACGTGATTAATTGTATTACTGTAACCAATGAAATAATTTGTTACTGAAACCTACAAAATAGCTTCAAAACTAAAGATATTCTAAAATGTCATGTTAGAATAGAAATTTTGTGGTTCCAATTTCATGAAAACGCCACATGGATTTCTAGCCAATAAGTTGCAGTTCCGAGAAAAATCGGATCTGTAACCACTTCGTATTATTTATTCAACCGTCAACTTATTAAATGTTACATCTGTTTCAAAGCTTTATATTTTAACTTTTTAGTGGTATTCTACAAGTAAACGCCTGAGTTTAAGATAATAATTACTGCTCAGCCAGTGAATTTCGTCACCCCAGTGAAGTTCGTCACCTGCATTTTATGGCAATATTAAAGAGTTTTTCCTGTGAACTTCTGGCATACATGTATACCTTGTTGCTGAAAGCAGCTATTCCATTTATTTTGGCATCGTATTTGGAAAGAAAGTGGCTTCCCACAATGACCCACATGTTGGCTACGTTGCTGACATCTGTAGACAAACAAGAGCAAGATATCACTATGCAGTTCATCAGGTTAAACATAGAAGTGACAATCTGAGAGCTGAAAAGCTTGCCAACAGTCTGGTCAATAAAAACATAAAGTGCTTATGGAAAATGGTCAGACAGATGAGGACAAACAATAAAAAAAATATACCTACATGTATATATATGTATAGATAACATAACTGGGGAAAAAGAAATAAGTGACTTGTTCCATCAGAAATATAGAAGCTTATATAATTCAGTGCCATATGATTCAACGGAAATGCAAAAGTTGATGCATGATGTTGATAAACATATTCAATTAAGATGTTTAAATTCTAATTGTTATAATTCTCATGCTGTAACTGTGTATGATGTTCAGCAAAGTTTGAAGCATTTAAAGAAAAGAAAAAGAGATGGCCTAACTGACTGTGAATCTGATAATTTCATCAATGCCACACCTAAACTGAGCATATATCTTTCAATGCTGTTTAGTTCAATGATAAAACATAGATATGCACCAAGTGATATGCTCATTTCTACAATAGTACCCATACCAAAGAACAAGCACAAGTCAATGAATTGTTCAGATAATTACAGAGCTATTGCACTTAGTAGTGTGTTAGGGAAATTACTTGAATCCATTATCCTGTACCAAAACAAAAGTGTGTTTTCAACCTCAGGTTATCAATTTGGGTTTAAAATCAACCACTCAACTACAAGTTGTTCCTTCGTTGTCCAGGAAGTAATAAATTATTACAAGACTAACCATTCTGATGCTTTCGTTATGTTTTTAGATGCTAGTAAGGCCTTTGACAAAGTACATTATTGTAAACTATTTCAAATACTGTTAGACAAAGGCCTCTGTCCTCTAACCTGTAGCTTTCTAGCAAACATGTATACTCATCAAAAGCTTCGTGTAAAATGGGGGTAAAAGCTTTTCAAATTTATGCACTGTAACAAGTGGTGTGAAACAGGGAGGAGTGCTCTCTCCTGTACTCTTTACTATGTATATTGATAAACTGTTAATAGAATTAAAGAATTCAGGGTATGGGTGTTACATTGGTACAAAGTATATGGGGAGCTTTAGTTATGCTGATGATATTGTTATTATTACCCCAAGTCAAACAGCCATGCGGTTACAGTTAGAAATATGTGATAAATTTAGTTCTGAATACAGTATATCATTTAATCCTGATAAGTACCAGTTACTACATTATACACAGAGTTCAGTTATTGAAGGTATGTTTTTCAATGGTATATTTATCAAATCAGCTAAGAGTGCTAATCATCTAGGAATCACTCTCAATATTGATGATAAGGGTTCTTGTGTAAAGAATATCACAGATATGTTCTATGTTAATGTTAATAGCTTAAAGGCTACTTTCCCTAACATATCAAGAGAGATTAAGTATAAGTTCTTTAAAACCTTCTGTATGTCAGGATATGGTTCTAGTTTGTAGGATTATAGCAGTAAAACTGTAAATACCTTCCTAACTGCTTGGAGAAAAAGTATTTGATATCTTCTACAACTACCCTACAAATGTAGATCTATCTATTTGCCACTTATATGCAATGATCTCCCTGTAGATGTTCAGTTACATAGCCGTTTTTTAATTTTTTTTCATAAGATGGTTCATAAGACTGAAAATCAATTAATAAAGTTATGCTGTGACATAGCATTACAAGGAAGTCAATCGTCTGTATGTAATACTCTCAATTTATTAGTCTACAGATATAGCATAGACAAGTATAACATAAACTATGGTGCATTTAACCAGTATGCTGTGACATAGCATTACAAGGAAGTCAATCGTCTGTATGTAATACTCTCAATTTATTAGTCTACAGATATAGCATAGACAAGTATAACATAAACTATGGTGCATTTAACCAGTCAGTGATAAAAACAATGTCAGAAATGTATAATGAAGATGTACTTGTCAGATACGGTATATTAGCAGATTTTATATCTCTGATAGAAACAAATCAAATACCATTTAAGAATGATTTGTATGATATCATAGAATTTGTTAGCACTGTATAAACCACTGTATTCAACCAAATTATCAAATGACATTCAAGGCAATTAATGCTTTAAATGATTTACATGCATATTGCATCCACAAAGAATCGCTACTGCTAACTCGCACCCACAAATCGCACCCGTTTTTGTCGGTCCCTCTAAACACCGTTCGGGACTCCACACAGTACTCTCCGCACAGTAAACGTGTGGAGTCACTTTTATATAGATCGAGTTGTATAAACCCAAGAATCTAATTTTTTGGGAGTCACCTTTATATACATCGAGTTGTATAAAAACCCAAATCATTTTTTTGGGGGAGTCACTGAGCTTCTGGTTAGTTTTGTTTTTAAAGGTTTTATAGTAAAAGTTCTATTATTGGATATGTCAGTACATGCACTGATCGAGTGGTGTAACAGTATTAAATCATGCATATGCATGAGTGTTGGTCTGGTGCCATGGTTGTGAGGAACTTTTTTAGAGTGAACTAATGAATATTCATGAAGCTCAGGCTGATTTGTGGCTCGAGTAATTTAACTAATTTTTGTGATTGCTGCCCTTGTGATTGTTGGGTCACAGTTAAAGCCCCAAATTAAAGGAATTTTAGAATTTATCATATGTTAAATGCAGCCTTGCTGGGCTAAGATTATAAATGCTGTAGGTTTTAGTTGCCTGACCTTTGACCTTTACGAAATAGATAAGTGTATAGTTGGTTATTTCAAAGATTATGGTTGATGAATGTATCAGATATGATAAATATAAGCAGATAATCTGTTCTTCTATGTTGTTTTTATACAGCTGTTGTTTGTTAAAACACTGTCCTGAGTTCACAACATGCTTAATAATCATCCAATCTGCCCCTCTTTTATACTATAGAATATATTCTTTTATGTCACTTCTGCTATGTGGTATGCATTTTAAATCTTTTATGTTATAATATTTTTTTAATATGATATTATAACAGCCTTTGCAAAGGAATAAAGATATACAAATTCTGGACCTCAGAGCAAGACCCTAAGCGTTTAACGCCACAGTGCAGCATATTTGCAATGTTAATTTTTTATATGTCCAGTTTTTCTAACAATTTTCTACATATTTCACAATATGAAGTCTTTTGGTACTCAGTTTAAATCTTTGATAGCAAATATATTTGCATACAAAGCACTTTTAGGAGTATATAACACTCCGCACGTTTACCGTGTGGAGCCTCCGCACAGTGTTTAGTGGGACCCGTTTTTGTACTTCATCTTTTTCTCCTTTGTCTTATCTTTTTTGTATATTGGGGTATCGATTCACACAAATAAAATAAGTTAAACTATGTTGGAGAACCCAACAGAATACCATGACCTCATGAATATTAATGAGTTGTCCGTGAATTTTGATCTTCCAAGTAAAATATTTTCTGTACATTCATTTATTGGGAAACCCCCACAGATTTTCGTGACCTCATATATCGGATATATTCTATGCAACTGTCAAGCACATATACCACATGTCTTGAGTGAGGTTTCAGCAACCAATGTTTTCATTGGTTAATTAAATTAATCATGTTTGCAGACGAAAAGTAGACTGGTTGGTTAGATCTTCTGTTTGTAAAATATGACTAAAAACTAACTGAATTGTTGTGGGTGCGATTTGCGGGTGCGAGTTAGCGATAGCGATTTGATGTGGGTGCTATATCCACGTATCCCCTTTAAATATGCTGTGGAACATTTTGCAAGTGATGTGTTTTGACAATATATCTCTATTATCGGCCGTGTTTACCACAAACCGGAAATACCAGTGAACACCCATTTTGTTTGCAAATAGAAGCATTTGTCCTTAACCTCTAATAAAGATATATAAGGCGGGCGTTCACTGGTAGGCGGGTGTTCACTGTTAGAAAACCACTATCTTTATTATTGGCCATTTTTACTGCAAACCGGCAATACCAGTGAACGCCCATTTTATTGCATAAAAACGTACTTACATAATCCCAACAGAAGCTTACGTGACCTATCGTTCGGTCAAGGACACAGACAATGTGTCTCGCCATTTTTTTCTCTCTTAATGTACACACGTAAACCCCAGCAGGCACCTGCTGGAGGTTATATCTCCACTGTAAGTTGTCATTCTTATTTTGACCGCCGTCAAGTACACACGCGTTCTTTTCGGATCTTCAAAGATTTTTTACCATGTCCGAAAAACAAAGGAAATGCTCCATTTGTGCAGGTGATATGTTGCCTTGGGACAACCATCAGGCCTGTTTAAAATGCAGAAACGACAAGAAAGGGAAAGGTAAGTGTGTGATTGGTAAGGAAAGTGACTGTACTATTTGTGCTGGTGCTTTGAAAATTCCTCATAGAAAGAAATCTTCAAAAACTAAAGTTTCTGACAAGTTTGATGATTCGCTGTTGGATGAGCCAACTCCTTCAAAGTCCTCCACTTCCTCCACTTCTCCTGATTCATCTCTTCAGGAGATGTTAAAGGCTATGAATTCTCAGTTATCTTCCCTGGCTTCTCAATTTGAGGAGTTCAAGCGCAGGGATAAACCTTCATCTTCCAAAACAGCTCTTCCTCACTCTCAGGAGCAGGGTATGTGTGCCCCTGCCTCCCAGAGCAGACCAGTCCCCTCAGAGGGGGAATTATCTGATGAGGAATCATCTTTACCTGCTACGAAACGCCATAGATCCAGGTCTCCTCAGGGTGATACAGACACTCATTCCCAGGAATTAGATCCTTCCTATGTGGAAATTCTCAATGCCATCAGGAATCTGTTGGATTTAGAGGTTCCACAAGTAGAGTGCCTTGTGGCTCCCTCTGCATTCTCTAAGAAACCTTCAAAGCAGGTGGTCAGAAAACAGAATTTGGCTTTACCTCCTGTTCAAGATATACAGTCCATGTGGGACTATAGATTCAGAAAGGCCTCTGGAACAACAGTTAAAGACAAGTCCAGCTCTGAATCTCTATCTCAGGGACAGTTTTTGGCCTTTGAGAGGCCTGACATGATTTATTACACCACCTCTCCTCAAAATACTCTTCTGAAAGCTCCTAAACTTCCTGACTCATACTTCAACATAGCTAAAGTAAAGTCTTTGTCATCTTCAATCTCTGTACCTTCCAAGCAGTTTATTGTGCAGGAGACAGTTTGCAGAGAAAATGTTCAAATCCTGGGCCATGTTGTATGGTTTAAAATGGCTATTGAGGAACTCAACAATAGGATCCAGGAGTTAGCTACTGAGATCAAATGTTCAGAAGATCTGGAAACCATCAGGGAATCAGCAGATCTCATGATCAAATACTCTCAACTCCAGGCTTCTGTCACGTCTTCCTTAGAAATAGCTCTGGATACAGTCCTCAAGCAGAATATGACTCTGGCCTGCAATATGCTACTTGCAAGGAGGGACAGCTTATTGAAGGACTGCAGCTCAAAATTAGGTCCTAAGGACTTGGCAAACTTGCGTACTGATCATTTTGACCAGCAGGAGGTGTTTAATTCAGATATCCTATCCCAGGTTGACGATAACATGATCAAAAGACTCTCCATTATGAAGGATTCTGAGCCCAAGTCCTACAGAGAGTCTGTCAAGAGTTTCGATTTCGGGAAGTCTTCACATCCAAAATCTCAGGAGAATACCAGGTCGTTTCGTGACAAACGAACGCAGCAAAATTCAACCTATGGCCACTTCTCTGCGCGCGCATCGCGAGGAGGCAGAGGTGGAAAGAGGAAATGACTTCCCAGGGGCAAGATTGCGGACTTTTTGGCAGGTATGGTCAAAAAACCACGCCCATCCCAGAGTAGTAAGTTTACTGCAACATGGCTATCGCCTAGACTTCAAGTTTCTTCCAAAATTGTCGAAAATTCCGCTCATTTTGAGCGAATATCACAACAAAAACAAAGATGGCGCCCTCCAAGAGGCAGTTCAGGCCATGCTTACAAAAAAGGCGATAGTTCCTGTCAAAAAACTCACTACTCTGGGATATTACAGCAGACTTTTTCTGGTTCCAAAACCCATGAATCGTTGGCGACCAGTAATAGATCTAAGTATGTTAAACCTTCATTTACATGTACCGACATTCAAGATGGAAACAGCCGAATCTATCAGGAAATCGATTCGAAAA
Source organism: Sabellastarte sp. h YS-2021 (assembly GCA_964017235.1). Taxonomy (NCBI): domain Eukaryota; kingdom Metazoa; phylum Annelida; class Polychaeta; order Sabellida; family Sabellidae; genus Sabellastarte; species Sabellastarte sp. h YS-2021. The sequence goes on along the minus strand of OZ024932.1, from coordinate 10,979,930 downwards.
GGGGAGTGGGTCATCTCGATAGACCTCACAGACGCTTATTTCCATGTTCCAATTCATCCACAATCTCAAAAATATCTGAGATTTCAGACCAAAAAAGGGGTTTTTCAGTTTCAAGCTCTTCCTTTTGGTGTCGCGACAGCTCCCCTAGAGTTCACTCGCATTGTCAAAGAGGTCAAACTCATAGCTCAAGCCAGGAACCTCAGAATCCATCAATATCTGGACGACTGGCTTCTTCGGTCACCATCAAAAGATCAATGTCACAAAGATTCGGAAAAGTTAGTTCAATTGGTCCAAGAACTAGGCTGGATTATCAATTTTCAAAAATCGGAATTGATACCCACGCAAAACTGGATTTTCTGGGCTATCATTTCGACCTTCAGAGGGGTCTAGTGTTCCCAACCCAGAACAAACTCGATCGGCTAAACGCTCAGACTGTTTCCATCAGAAAGTCATTAGTCTTGACTCCAAGAAAGCTCATGTCGCTCATAGGGACTTTAGCTTCCTTGGAAAAAACAGTGCCACTAGGAAGGTTACACATGAGACCTTTCCAGTGGTACCTAAAGTCGCACTGGAAGTTTCCCCAGTCATTGGACATAAGGATTCCAGTAACAGGAAATTTCCTGAAGCACCTAAAGTGGTGGGAGGATATCAAAAATCTCATGGCAGGTGCTCCTATCCATCCTCAGGTACACAACACACTGGTGTTTACAGATGCCTCACAAAAAGGCTGGGGAGCTCACTTAAACAAGATAGTGTTAAGTGGTCTCTGGTCAAACAAGGAAGCCCAGCTCCACATCAATGTATTGGAGCTAAAAGCTGTTCTTCTAGCCCTAAAGGGCTTTCAGGAACACTTACAAGGTCAAACAGTGCTCATTTGTTCAGACAACAGCACAGTAGTAGCTTATCTGAACAAAGAAGGAGGCACACATTCCATAGAAATGTGTGCTCTTATCTGGAAAATTCTTGCATTCACAAATTCCAGAAGAATCCAGATAAGGGCAAGACACGTACCTGGATCCCTAAACGTCATAGCAGACTCTCTATCACGAAGGGACAAGGTCATACAGACGGAGTGGTCACTTCACCAACAGATATTCAACCAAATTTGCAAAGTTTGGGACACACCAATGGTAGATCTTTTTGCAACTCATCTAAATTACAAACTTCCAATTTATGTATCTCCTGTCCCAGACAGAAAGGCTTGGAAAATAGATGCATTGAATATCTGTTGGGAAGGCCTAGACGGCTATGTCTTCTGTCCAGTAGCCATCCTGCCACAAGTAATTCAAAAAATAATAACATACCCATGCAGGATGATAGTACTGGCTCCAGGGTGGCCAGGGATGCCATGGTTCTGGGATCTGGTGGATCTCTCGACCAGGGTACCTCTACAGCTCCCTCATTGGAAGACATTACTGAAACAACCACATTCCAACAGGTTCCACAACAACGTGGAGTACCTGAATCTACATGTGTGGCTTCTGGATTCCAGGAATCCAATTCTGGAAGATTCTCATGGACCATTTATGGGCAATGGTGCACAGAGAATAAGGTGGACATCACCTCAACAGCTGTTCCCCAGGTAGCAGAATTTTTAAACTACCTGTTCACAGTCAAAAATCTCAAGCCAGCTACAATCACTGGTTACAGAACAGCAATTGCTGATGCTTTGGGTTCACAGGGTGAATTCATTTCAATTTCAGAACTGAATAGACTTATTGCCAGCTTAACCAGGGATAGACCTAAACCAAATAGGTCCATACCTACATGGGACCTCTCATTGGTCCTCTTAGGTTTGACAAAACCTCCCTTTGAGCCTTTGTCAGAGGCTCCTTTGAAGTGGCTAACTTACAAGACAGTGTTCCTGTTGGCTTTAGCCTCAGGTAAAAGAAGGAGTGAGATACATGCATGGACTCACTCTTCTGTCTCTTCAAGGAGAAATTGGTCAGAAGTTACTGTCTCTCCTTCTCCGGCCTTCCTGGCTAAAAACCAATTGGCTTCGGATGGCCCTGATTCCATTAAGCCAGTAGTGATACCAGCCCTTACTACCATGTTGGACAGCTCACTGGTGGAGGACAAGTCACTTTGTCCAGTTAGGGCCCTCAAGGTCTATTTAGAGAAGACCAAATCCATGAGAAAGGGCAAGGCCCTGCTCTTTGTATCCCTTAGGGAGGGTTATTCTAAGGATATCACAAGAATAACCATTTCCCAGTGGATCAAACACACCATTCAAACTTGCTATCAGTCTTCAGATACGGATGATCAACAGGTCACTCAGGTTAGAGCTCATGATGTTAGAGCTATGGCTGCATCACTTGCATTTAAAGGAGGTATCTCCTTAGAGCAGGTCTTGAGCTCCTGTTACTGGAAATCCCACAATACCTTTACAAACTTTTATTTGAAGGATATTTGCTGGGAAAATGATGATATCTTTAAGTTAGGTCCCATTGTGTCTGAACAGCATGTAGTGAACAATTGAGACTTAATAATATAATCAGTCTTTATGTTTTCAGGATGTATGGATTTGGACTGGAATGTACTAGGACTTTGATTTGTGGAACAAGAATATGGATAAGACTTCATGTTATGGCTGCTTGGCTTGAGGGACAGCTGCACTCTGACTGTTGGAGTTTTATTCAACTGGGCACAGCTGACCTTTGACCCCTGCACTACTGTATAGACAAGGTGGAGGTTTTCATACATATTATTTGATGTACAGTACAGCATGCTGCTTTCATAAGTGGGTGAGTACTTTACAGCTACTTTATTACAATTACTTTTCACTTTAACAGTACTTGTATTGACTATGACAGTAATAATGATACTAGTATTCATATATGTAGTATATTACAGTATTTGTAGTATAACATATTGTGTATGCATTTTTTTGTATCTGTATACCTAAAGAACTCTCCTATAGCACTTGACAGTCCTCAGAAGTCTACCCACCATGGACCTCAGGGCTGCATTCAAGCTTCTGTTGGGATTATGTAAGTACGTTTTTATGCAATAAAATTGGTTAATTTTATTGTAATTGGAATTTTTATAAATAAAAATACTTACATAATCCCAACAGGGAGAGTCCCACCCTCCTCCCCTCTACCATCTTCTGAGGGGTAGGGTCAAAATTAGAATGACAACTTACAGTGGAGATATAACCTCCAGCAGGTGCCTGCTGGGGTTTACGTGTGTACATTAAGAGAGAAAAAAATGGCGAGACACATTGTCTGTGTCCTTGACCGAACGGTAGGTCACGTAAGCTTCTGTTGGGATTATGTAAGTATTTTTATTTATAAAAATTCCAATTACAATAAAATTAACCAATTTTGTTCCCACACCGAAGCATTTGTCCTTGACCTCTAACAAAGAAATACAAGGGGCATTCACTGGGAGGTGGATGTTTACTGGTAGAAAGCCACTAATATTTTGAATTTAAATCTTATTGTATGACGCCAATATTTATTCTTCTACCACCAGATTGTCAAATAATAATCCAACTGATACATTTTGCTGCATATTTTTTTTCATAGTAAGTATACAGTTGTACATGGCTTTCTACCAGTATATGCCCAGCTGTAATTAATATTTGAATTTATAAGTTATTAACAACTTTTTATCATATTCTTCTGTGACCAAATTTCCAAATGACATTTTCTGCAATTAATACTTAAGAGTATAAGGTGCAATGTTTTGAAGAGAGTATTATATTTTAACATTTTATCTCTATTGTTAGCCTTTTTATGGCAAACTGGAAATACCAGTGAATGCCATATGTAGATGCATTTGTCCTTGGCCTCTAACAAAGAAATATAAGGCGATGGTTCACTGATCGGCAGGGGTTTACTGGCAGGGAGCCACTATATTTTAACAATTGATCTCTATTTTTGGCCATTTTTGTGCAAGCTGGAAATACCAGTGAACACCCATTTTGAAGATATACAGAGGCATTTGTCCTTTACCTAAATCAAAGAAATATAAGGTGGAGGAAAGCCAGTACCAAAAACTACTATCATCACATTAAATTAGTTCCTCAAGAAATAAAATCCTCAAAATTGAAAGTAAACCACAGAATTATAGAAATTATTCTTATATATTTCATTGTTGTTAAATGATTTTTCAAAAATTTAATGTACAAAAATCAATAAAAATATGTGGAATATTATGTCAAATATATTGGTGTTTTCTGCTTATCGCATAACCATTTCTTTGCATGTGCGACAGCTTAAAAGCTTTTAAAAGGACCAATTTCACAGAAACTTATTTAACTGGAGTCAGGTCTACCACAGTACTGGTGATATCTAAACGAAGGAAAAGTGATGGAATTCCGTTACGAAAACATAGAATTGCCTACAAATCACCTGATCTACAAATTTTTACATGACACAGCTGTATCAGTGAATCTGATTGGCAGTGAGCCATGGAAACTGAGACTGCAAGCGAGCCCGAAAATGTGCCTCGATTCCTCATTTTTAAAGAACCAATTTGGACTCAGTAAATCGCTTGATTATCGCCCACAAAATGAACTTCATCATATTTTGGCAGAATACACCTTATAAAACAATTAAAATGTACACAAAAGGAAGAATGTTGATATTTCATGGAATTTCAGAATAAAGAAGCATTTATTATGCAAAACACAAGAAACTTTAACCATCTTTATATTGCAAGATTTGAGGCATCTTTGAAATACGTTAATACTAAAATACCGTCTTATAAAAGCATTATTACTCACATATTTAACGCCTGCAAATGCTTAAAAGTAGAAAAAAAACCGGAAACACCTTATCTTAGGAAAATATATAAATATATTCATATATTTAAAGAAAAGTCAAATTTTCTGGTAGTTTTTACGCCTATTTTTAGTTGTTTTCGAAGACCCAGTTCACTTTTGTTGACTCGAGTTTTCCACTGAATCGTTTCGTTTCCGAGTAACCAAACTGTTGCAGCCCTAATGGAAACATAGCCTTGGACTTATCGTGGTAATTTAGTGACTTTTATCTGTGGGTGTGCTGTTCAATATCTTAATTTAAGACATCTCATGTCAACTTTCCAGTTACAATATCTATAAAATTATTGAGCATTGAACACAATAATCAACATTTTGATGGTTGTTTGGTTAAACAACTAGATATTGATAACCTTTAAGAAAACTGTAATATGTAGGACATTGCTTAGGAGTTGTAGATGTGTAATGTCATGGTGTGACCTTGAATTGACATTTAACACCGGACCGCCTCCCTGGCAACGACTCGGAACATGTCTAATGTCTCATGATTTATGCCTTACGGATTGGATGGTGTGCCTTAGAATCCGTTGATACGGAGATTAAGCACCTGGACAACTGATTGATTGATTGATTGATTTGACCTGGGCCATATCTCAGTAACCGTAAGGTGTGTGTAGGAGAGTTATACTTGATAGGATATTAGTTAGGGGTGTAGATATGCAGTGCGATGATATGACCATTGTTTGACCTTTGCACTTGTCATAGTGACCTTGATTTTTAAAATCTTGTCTGGGCCTTATCTCGGAAACCGTAAAGTGAAGGAAGTTGACACTTGGTAAGGGCAGTACTTAGGTGGTGTAGGTGTCCATCATTGTGAGTGACCTTTAACCCTTGGCTCTGCCAAAGTGTGTTCACCTGCCACATTTCTCTATGACTGAGATTGCTGATTATATATGTATCTTTACTTAATTGCCCTATTTGACATCCATACTTCAATTAATAAATTTAACAGCCTCATTTTTTAGTGTACTGATTAATGCAGTCATCTTACTATTGAATTATCTTGCTTTAATGCTTTATCTGTACATACATTTTCTTTCTCGTAGATGTTTTTTTCTCTACTTAAACATTATTTAGACCTTTATATAACGGACACTGCTCAGAAAGTCTCCCAATCTTTGTACTGTTTCACTACTTCTATGTCTCATGGTGTTGAAAACTATTTCCCTAGACTGTGCGGTATGGGCATCTCTGGTGCTATTTTTAAACATTATTTTTGAGCCAACTCACGAAAACCAACAGTCTTTTTTAATCGTAGCAGTGCTGTAGCAGTCAAGAATGATTGTGAGTTTGTATTGTGCTATTTTAAAAGTCTATTGTTAAGTGTTTGTTTCAATGACATGGATAGATCAAATGTGGAACATTGTTTTTCAAATAATATGCAGTTGGTGGATGAAATATCTGCATTTATACAGAAACATTTTGTCAAACAAACCACTTTGAGTCATGACTCAAGTAAATCTTACATTTGCATGCAGGTATGGATTTAAACTTTCAGAGCTTAACCTAATAAGGAAATAAAATAGAAGTACCAGGATAGACAAAATTGACTGTCAATTTATGCTGAAGTTTAGGAACACAGATGAAGGATAAGTTTTAATGGTAAACCAACATTAATGTTCAGCTGAATTCAAATGAAGGTAGATACAGATAGAGAAGGAGATTAGCCAGATAATCCACAGCCACTTTAATGAAAAAGCTGGAAAAGCAATCCCGACAAGACAAATTCATAACATTCCCAGCAGGGCAAACCAAAGGGTATTAGGACCATCTGCACTAATCCAGGCTTGGGGTTAGATGAGTGTATTAAGGTTGAATGGAGGTCCATATCTTCCTAGAGAGTTCTAACATCATACATGGGATATTTTTTAATGATCACCACATGGAGTCAGCTTTCTTTTTTCTTTTCTTTTTTTTTTATTTGGGGTTTTATGTCACTTTCAACACTGTACAGGTCATATCACAACGGGTAGTTGGAAGGGCAGACTAAACCAGTACATACGGTTCGTCAGGGTTCTGTACTGTAAACTGCCGACCAATGGCAAGCAACTACCAGCTTTCCCACTTGAGAGTGTGCCGGAAACCGAACCCCGGCGTCAGAGGTGGGAGGCGAGAGTGTTACAACTCTGCCAACGTGGCCCCTGAGTCAGCTGTCCAATGACTCTCAGAGGTCATTCTTGCAGATGCTACCCATAATTTAGCAGTGACCAGGGTATGGTTCTGTACACACCATTCTGCACTGACATGAATGGAGAGAGACAGGTGGTGGCAGTCTTCCTTATCCAACACACTATAGTACAGATTTTGAATTCAGGTAGTAATCTCTGATAACAGCATGGCAGAAAGAGGTGTCTTCAAGACTGAAGTACCACAAGTCAGTTTTGAAATCTGCCTCTTCCATGAGCTCAGGACATTTGAAGGGAAGTCACAGTGGAAAGATGGGTATCACAGACTGTGAGGAGAAGTACAGTACTCAACCTGGTCCAAGATGTTACTTACCCCCAAAATGAATATATTAACCAGTACTAATCTTTACTCTTAAGTAACCACACAATAGTGTATGGATGGTGTATTTATCCAAAATTGACTCTAAACTAAACTCATGCTTATATTTGTAGATGCTGTGAACAATAACTTTAATGGCATAGCATATAAGTGAGGAGTTCCTCTTTCTTCAAAGACACCAGCATTAAACTTGTAGAAAGACTTACATATTTGATAAAACTAGTACAGTTATTTCCCTTCATTATGCCTTGTACGTATAAGCCTTTTTACCCCACAGCCCTTAATGTCAGGGTATTGTTTTCACCCATGGTGTCCGGATGGACGGGCGGGCAGGGGAGCGACGGGAAAAATTTGTCTGGGCTGTATCTCAGAAACCGTAAGGTTTAGGAAGTTGATACATGGTAAGGACATTGGTTAGGAGGTATAGGTGTGCAACGTCATGGTGTGACCTTGATTTGACCTTTGACCTTGCCGTAGTGACCTTGACGTATAAAATCTTGTCCTGGCCATATCTCAGAAACTGTAAGGTTCAGGAAGTTGATACTTGGTAGGGACATTAGTTAGGGATTGTAGGTATGCAACATCATGGTGTGACCTTGATTTGACCTTTGACCTTGCCGTAGTGACCTTCACCTATAAAATCTTGTCCGGGCTATATTTCGGAAACCGTAAGGTGTAGGAAGTTGATACTTGATAGGGACATTGGTTAGGGGGTGTAGGTGTGCAATGTCATGGTGTGACCTTGATTTGACCTTTGACCTTGCCGTAGTGACCTTCACCTATAAAATCTTGTCCGGGCTATATTTCGGAAACCGTAAGGTGTAGGAAGTTGATAGGGACATTGGTTAGGGGTGTAGGTGTGCAATGTCATGGTGTGACCTTGATTTGACCTTTGACCTTGCTGTAGTGACCATTAGTTTTAAAATCTTGTTAGGGCTATTTCTTTAATTCCATAAGGTGTAGAAGGTTGACACTTCTTAGGGACATTGGTTAGGGGGTGTATGTAAATATATATGTGCATCATGGTGTGACCTTTTTGCTCTGCCGAAGTGTGTTCAGCAGCCATATTTGAGACGTCTTTCTCTTGTGAGAAAGATATATGGATTGCTGCAAGTGATTATTATATGCACTTTTACATAATTATCTCCCGCCGGGCGGGAGATTATGAAATGCTTCCTGTGCGGGTGTGTGTGTGTGTGTGTGCATGCGTGCGTGCATGTGTGTGTGCGTTAGTTAGTCACGCAGATTTCTCCAAAACTGCTACAGCTACAGATTTTTTGTAAATTAATTGTCCCAATGAATTTTCATGCCCTTGAAAAATTTTTTGGTTTTATTGACTTAGGCCTAAAGATAAGTGAGTAATAGCAATCTTAACTACTTTGAGTAAAGGGCTCATAACTCAAAAACTATTGCAGTAACAAGTTTTTCTTCAAATATGTTGTTCAGCTACTTTGTCCTTAGCTATAAGATGGTACATAGTTTGGGGTCCCATTGCATGCCATAAGTGAGTAATAGCTATTTTCTCATTTGTAGCTAAATAACAGAAGAAGTAAATGTCAAATATCTTCAAAAGTATTGAAGTTAGGGAAATCTTTTCAAATATGTTGTCCATCTTCTTTTTGGTAAGCTATCACATACTAAAGTTTCAGACCTGTTGCACCTTGGATAGCTGAGTAATAGCTACTTTGAAATTCTGACTGGTGAGTAAAGCGATTGTAACTCCAAAACTATTGCAGTTAGAGTATTTTCCTAAAATATGTTGTTCAGCTACTTTGTCCTTAGCTATAAGATGGTACATAGTTTGGGGTTCTATTGCATGCCATAAGTGAGTAATAGCTATTTTCTCATTTGTGGCTAAATAACAGAAGAAGTAAATGTCAAATATCTTCAAAAGTATTAAAGTTAGGGAAATCTTTTCCAATATGTTGTCCATCTACTTTTTGGTAAGCTATGACATAGTAAAGTTTCAGACCTGTTGCACCTTGGATAGCTGAGTAATAGCTACTTTGAAATTATGACTGGTGAGTAAAGCTATTGTAACTAAAAAAGTATTGCAGTTATAGTGTTTTCCTAAAATATGTTGTTCAGCTACTTTGTTCTTAGCTATAAGATGGTACATAGTTTGGGGTTTATTGCTTGCCATAAGTGAGTAATAGCTATTTCCACATTTGTAGCTAAATAACAGAAGAAGTAAATGTCAAATATCTTCAAAAGTATTAAAGTTAGGGAAATCTTTTTAATATGTTGTCCATCTACTTTTTGGTAAGCTATGACATAGTAAAGTTTCAGACCTGTTGCACCTTGGATAGCTGAGTAATAGCTACTTTGAAATTCTGACTGTTGAGTAAAGCCATTGTAACTCCAAAACTATTGCAGTTGGAGTATTTTCCTAAAATATGTTGTTCAGCTACTTTGTTCTTAGCTATAAGATGGTACATAGTTTGGGGTTCTATTGCTTGCCATAAGTGAGTAATAGCTATTTTCTCATTTGTAGCTAAATAACAGAAGAAGTAAATGTCCAATATCTTCAAAAGTATTGAAGTTAGGGAATTCTTTTCAAATATGTTATCCATCTACTTTTTCATAAGCTATAACATAGTAAAGTTTCAGACCTGTTGCACCTTGGATAGCTGAGTTATAGCTACTTTGAAATTCTGACGGTTGAGTAAAGCCATTGTAACTCCAAAACTATTGCAGTTAGAGTATTTTCCTAAAATATGTTGTTCAGCTACTTTGTCCTTAGCTATAAGATGGTACATAGTTTGGGGTTCTATTGCATGCCATAAGTGAGTAATAGCTATTTTGTTATTTGTAGCAAAATCATGACATAAGTAGATGTCAAATATCTTCAAAAGTATTAAAGTTAGGGAATTCTTTTCAAATATGTTATCCATCTACTTTTTCATAAGCTATCACATAGTAAAGTTTCGGATCTGTTGCACATTGGATAGCTGAGTAATAGCTACTTTGAAATTCTACAGTTGAGTAAATCCATTGTAACTCCAAAACTATTGCAGTTACAATATTTTCCTAAAATATGTTATTCACCTACTTTGTCCTTAGCTATAAGCTGGCATGTAGTTTGGGGTTCTATTCAGTGTGAGAAATTCGTTGTAAAGCAGTTCTGAAGTTCAGTGGCCCCTATTAAAACTTGATGGCCCAAACTTCTGGTGGAAGGCATATTGTCATCAAAGTCACCAGTAGTTACTCTATATTCTTTTTTTTACTGTATTTGATTAGAAATTTCTCCATGCTATACTATCAATTATTAATAATTCAGGCTGGAAAAGAATGGTAAAGATTATATTTTTACTAAAATGTATGAATTTTGAAGGTTATTTTCAAGGTCATGACATATACAGAAAAAAAGTTGCCAAGGAAGTCTTTCATTTCTTTCAGTAAAAAGGCCAAAACCAGCCAAATTACCACGGTAACACTTTCACATTGACAATTAAATACCCCAAGTTAAGGCTATCCTGTTTAATGTTAAACCATTTCTTATTAATTCAGCTTTCTGTCAGTTACATAAATATTAATGATGTGAAGAACAAAGTGTGGGAACACAGTTACACAAAACATTTTGCAAGTTTTATGAGGAAATGGCTTTCTGAAGTTTCTGTTTAAGGTAGACTTTCATCAAGTCCTTTTGCCTAAGGTATTATATGAGGACTGAATGACTTTTTTACCAGAATGTGGGGCTGTATTTCTCCAGACAGAAGCTTTTTTAAATTTTCAAGTGGGTTCATAATGATTTCATGTGTCAGATTTGCTGAAAAAAACAGAGCCAGCCTCTGTAGTTAGGCACAGACTTGTTACTTTGTTTAAAAATAGAGAATTTTATGTAACAGCAATCCCCAATGTATTTCTACAAGACAAACATTAAAATCAAAATCAGCCATTCACACAGCCAACCACACAAAACCCTTTATTCTTTCCCACCTCAAGTATACTTGTGTATGTACCCCTAAAGATAAGTGTATATTTCTGTCTATCTGGTCACAACTCACATATGTATGTGTGTGTATTGGTGTATCTCTTCTCAGAAACAGCCAACCAAGCCAAGTACAATTGGTTTACAAGATAAGCATGTATTTTTGTCTATCTGGCCACAACTCACATGTGTTTATGTGTGTGGGGGGGAGGTGTATGTATGGGTGTATATCTTCTCAGAAACAGCCAACCAAGCCATGAACGAAAATAATCAATAGAATTTACTGACTTTCTCCTCCCCACTGATACACTAGAATCTACCGTCACTGTGCATTGAATTCACAAGTCACAAGTTTGGCAGTGCATGTTTTTTTCTCAGCTCATATAGAATTCTAAGATCTCGGGTTTTTATGTGCACTGGGGGTTTTCTTTTCCTTCTTTCTGTTGATATTCTCAGCAAAACATATGATTTAATATTAGTATTCTTGCCATATTCATTAATTGTTACTGTTAGCCTGGGCCGGGATTCACAAAAGGTCTTAAGCAAAAAAATGTCATAACTTTAAGATTTGTCTAAGCAAAAAAAACCTAAACTTAAGACCTTTTGTGAATCCCGGCCCAGGCCTTCAAAGCTGTCTTCAGTATAATGCAACTATTCAATATGAATGTCAAAAATAGACTATGAAATACATTTTATGTCCTCCAAACATTAAAGGCCTACAACTTTTTTTCTGAGGGAACTAAACTAGTGGTGAGGTAAGATATTATGAGAGAGTTTTATTAAAAATAAATGCGTTCTTTTCAGAAATTTTCTATCACATGCAACACACCAGGGGGCTGGTTTCATGAAAAGTCTCAAACTGAGCCAGACTCAAGGCTGAGTCAGGGTCTCAAATCTGAGACTTTTGTCTCGGCTGAGTTTTTGGCTCAAATGGATTTCACAAAGGGTGGATCAGCTGTTCAGTCTCTGGCTGAACACTGCAGAGTTGGTAAAGGGAGGGGGGATGTATGTTGGCCTGTGTGTGAAAGAGTATATAACTGCTAATTAAGGGTGAACTCAATCTGGAATATGCAAAACACAATGCATAATTAAAGGCTTAGTCATGGGGAAAGAAAACCAGTTAAAATAAATGACAGCACACTGGATTGTATTACCACAGGAGGCATGTTGTAGTCAATGTGGTGGCCCATTGGGGCCCATGAAAGTCAAGTTGTGGTGGCCCTAACTTAAAAAGGGGGGGCCCCGGGCCACAGGGCCACCCCGAATTTCGCACGCTGGTTTTATTGCATGCCATAAGTGAGTAATAGCTATTTTCTTATTAGTAGCAAAATAATGACATAAGTAAATGTCAAATATCTTCAGAAGTATTAAAGCTACGGAATTCTTTTCAAATATGTCATTCATCTACTTTTTTGTAAGCTATCACATAGTAAAGTTTCAGACCTGTTGCACATTGCATAGCTAAGTAATAGCTACTTTGAAATTGTTACTGTTGAGTAAATCCATTGTAACTCCAAAACTATTGCAGTTACAGCTTTTTCTTCAAATATGTTGTTCAGCTACTTTGTTCTTACCTATAAGCTGGCATGTAGTTTGGGGTTCTATTGCATGCCATAAGTGAGTAATAGCTACTTTCAGAATGTAGCTGTTGAGTACATAAGTTGTAACTTGAAAACTATTACATTTTATTGCGTTAATACATCCTATCCAATGGACAATTGCTAATCCGGTCGGCGCAGACCGGCCCGCCAAACGTCAGAAAAAGAAGTCCTGTGTTTCCACCAGCCGGCCGGTCCCTAGTACTAGTGCACTCGCCAGATGGCGCATCGTACTTCCTTCCTGTCTAGACAGCGTGACGTCATAGCATCTTTTTCATTTGGCGCGAACTAGTGCACACAGAATTTATATCTTCAAGAGTTTTCTTAAGAATTTCAACAGATATTTTGATTAATTCGACATATTTTACTGTCATTATATATCAGACACATCATGTCTTCTCCTGGCCAACGTCCAGGGAAATGTGGACACATTATGGCTAATTTTGATACACATTCTCATTGCGCACGATGCAGGGACAAAGGGAAGGGTAAGGAACCTTGTGTTCAAGATCAGCAAACTTCTAACTGCCAGATATGTAATAGCCTCACGTCTGATCAACGCCAGCAATTAGCTACACCTTCCTATAAATTAAAGAAGGAGAAACGTGAAGCAAAGCTTAGTGAATCAACCCCTTCCCAGGACTCTGAGCAACTTGTCGACCGTCAAGCGTGTTTGTTATTGGGGCTGTAGATGACCAGGGATCTGTCAAATCTCCCGTCCCCCCACCTGATAAAAAGCCTAAGAAAGACAATAAGAAAGACAATAAGAAGGAAAAATCTCCCTCTACAAAGGCTTCTAAGTTGCACAGTCCTAGTAAGATTTGCAGAGTTTGCAGAGCTGGACAACAAATGGTCGGAGCGCTTCAGTCGCTTAGAAGCTTTGATAATGGCCAAGAGTTTTGAACCAACTTTTTCATCAAATGTAAAAGTCGCACCGACCCATTCACCTCCACATGATGTTGAAAATGTGTCTGAACCTTTCATCCGACCTTCTACTTCAACAACGCTTCCTGGATCTGGCTTCTCTGCTAAAAAGCATCAGCCGACCAGTAAAGCAGTGACCAGTCAACAGACGTCTACAACTAAGTTTCCTGGTACGGGCTCCCCTGCTAGCAAGCATCAGCCGGCCAGTCAAACTAAAACTAACCGACCGACCTCAACTGCAAGGTTTCCTGGACAGTGCTCCTCTGCTACTGTGCATCAGCCTACCAGTCAAACCGAAACCAACAGGCCGACAACTACAACTGACCCTTCACCAAAACTGCAGTCTACAAGTGAACGTGATCTCCACCGACCTCACTCTGACCGACCCTCTGCTACCGACCTGCTCTTCACAGGTCAAGGCGAGATAGGATCAGGATCAGACTGTAGCCGACCCGGATCAGCCAGTTTCTGAGGAGCAGAATTATAGGGACACTATGCAAGGCATCCGTTCCTTCATGGGCTGGTCTCACATTCCAGGAATGGACAGTGCAGCATCCACCTCAGACGACAACCCTTTTGCAGGGCCAAAGACTGTAGCTCCAGGCAAAGTGTCGGTTAAAATGCCTACTGAGGACTGGTTATGTAGGAAGTTGGCCAAATTAAATCTCACCTTGGTTGAGGGTTATCCCTCCTGTGGACCAGAAGCCGGTGGCTTAGCCAAAGGTGTCTTCCTAAGACCAGCCAGATCACAGTCCAAGTGGTATGGACTTCACACCGACCCTAAGATTGAACCTTCACAAATCTCCTCTTGGAATACAGATGCTTCAAAACTCAACAGCAGTTATGGCCGGATAGCTAGATATACTGGACTGTCGTCTACTCCACCAGCATCTCGCAGGATATCCCAAGAGACACTGCGCAGATGGGAGAGATCTGCCAGGGAGACTTCATTTATATGTAATCATGCGGCCAGCTTTAACCGCTGCCTCTTCAGGGTTCAGCAAAACATGAAGGACCAACTTAAAGTTTTGAAGGCAGAAAACAAAGGGAAAGGTTCCACAAAGGCGTCCACAGCAGCTGATAAAATGAACTACTTGATGAACTTTAACTCAAGCATTACACAGGCGGCTGCTAAGTCAATGGAACATTTGTCAGAGTTAATTTTCATCACTATGGGTAACCTAACCCTAGTCCGCCGGGATGCATATTTGAGCCATCTTAGAACCGGTATCAAACCGGACACACTCACAGCACTGAGGTCAGCCCCCCTTCACATCTCAACCTTGTTTCCAGACTCAGTTATTAAACGAGCAGAGGAGGACATAGCTCAGTTTGAGTCTAAAGGACATTCTGGTTCTACACACAGCAAGGGTCAGTAACACCCTTATGAAAGACAAGATAAGAGGTCGGTCAACAAGGACTCAAGATCAGACAAACCTGCCTGGAAAACTATTGGAAGGAAACAGTCCAGGAGGGGAAGGGGTCGTACTGCATCTTACTCATCACAACCAGCCAAGGGCCAGCAGTCGTATAAATGACAATTATTGTGTAACCAAGTTATAGACACGACTGCTGGCCGGGAGCACACCACAGACAATAGACACTTGTATAAAGTCAAATGTAAAACTTCCTGTTGTTTCACATGTTCATACTGCACCCGGGCATTCCCAAAAGAGAGAATTAAGTCCCGGGTCAGCAGGTTGTTATTGCAAAAATTACAAAATAAAGTCTGTGAAAAGTGTTTCTTGTGTCACTCAATAGTCTTGTGTTCAACCTGTAACAAATGTCAAAATGCTGCACAAAATCTGCCTGTAGGGGCCAGACTTCAAAACTTTTGGCAAACTTGGCTGGATCTGGGTGCCGGTCCAAAAGTGGTTCAGATCCTAAAAGAGGGTTACACTCTCCCCTTCCGGATCCGGCCAAAACTCACAAGGTCTCCCACGGTCATAAGCTGCTATGTCAATCCCCACAGGAACAGCTACCTGCTGGAGGCATTACATCAGCTTATAACCAAAAATGCTGTAGAACTAGTAAAACATCAAACATCTCTGGGGTTCTTCAACCGGCTATTTTTAGTCCCAAAGCCCAACAACAAGTGGAGGCCCATACTAGATTTGAGCAAACTGAATCTTTTCTTCAAGACGGAGAAATTCAAAATGGAGACACCGGAAACCATCAGAACGTCCCTCCAGCAAGGGGAGTGGGTTACCTCAATAGATTTCAAGGACGCCTACTTCCATATACCAATACAGGAACAGTCCAGGAAATACCTGAGATTTCATGTCCACGGTCAGACATACCAATTCAAAGCACTGCCCTTTGGTCTGTCCACAGCACCCTTGGAGTTCACTGTGGTAGCAAAAGAGGTGAAACTGATGGCCATACACAAGGGTATAAGAATCCACCAGTACCTAGACAACTGGTTGGTGAGAGCCAGATCCCACCAGGCCCGTCTCCAGCATACTCAAAGTCTAGTGGAAATATGTCAAAAATTAGGCTGGCTGGTGAATTTGGACAAATCGGAGCTGGATCCAAAACAGATTTTCGATTTTGTAGGTTACCAGTTCGACCTCAAGGCCCCAGACTGGTGGCAGAGCCTTCAGGACAAAATATTGGAGATTCTGTCACTACCGGCTTGTCCGGTCCGGCAGTTCATGTCCCTGATAGGTTTATTAATAGCCACAGAAAGGAAGTTCACCTAGGCCCATACAGTGGCATCTCAAAAATGCCAGAATCACTAGAAAAGGTGATCCCAATTCCCAGTTCCCTGCACCCTCATTTACAATGGTAGCTACAGGAAGACGACGTTCTCACAGGCCAACCATTACACTCAATAAAGCATGCTCTGTAAATCTTTACAGACGCATCAAAAGAAGGGTGGGGCGCTCACTTAAACGAGCACACTGCCAGAAGGACTTGGTCACTGCCAGAAAGCAAGCTGCATATAAACTATTTGGAACTAAAGGCAGTGTTTCTAGCCTTAAAAGAGATCCAAAGCCTCTGTGCCGACAAGATAGTACTTGTGGCAACCAATAACACTACAGTAGTGTCATACATAAACAAAGAAGGAGGCATGAGGTCGGGCACACTCTGTGCCCTACTATGGAGAATCTTGACCTGGTGTACCAGACATCAAGTAACTCTAAAAGCCCGCCACATTCCGGGTCGGCTGAATGTGGTAGCAGACAAGCTATCTCGTCTAGGCCAGACCATTCAAACAGAATGGTCCCTCCTTTAAGAGGTTTTCCAAACTACAGTAGAACCTCACTTATCCGAACCCCATCGGGGACAAACTATTGGTTCGGATAAGGAAGTGGTTCGGATACTTAAAATTAACAGAAATCCATGGTCAAGTGGGTGAGGAAATGGGCGATAATTGAAGAAAGTTCGTTTTTAGACAATATATATGACCCGAGGTAGTCATGAATGAAGTAGTTTAATAAATTCCTGTTATATAATGCAACTAACCCTTTAATTGTGCCTTCATGATTCATTTTTAATGGTAAAGTATTGTTTTACTCACTTAAAATACATTGTTTCACAGACCCCGGACATGAGATGAGTGTGTTCGTTTGGATGCAGATTGTTGAGGTAAACTCGGGAAGTGAATTCCCCGGAAAAGAATATGATGAAATTTATTTAACTTTGTTAAACGTCAAACATTAAAATAACATTAACTTTAAAATTTTACACATCACATTATACATTGTATCACTGGGTGAAAAAGTCTGAAATTGTTTTTTGCTTCACAGAACTGTCCCTGATTTTTCCAGTTTTTTCCACAAATGTCTTTATCTGAAGCACTTCCAGGGGACTGAAATCATTTCTTTCCCTCATCCAGGCAAAAAATGTGCTGATTCCTTCATATGCCCCGGATTCAGACGCCCAAGGTTTGGGTGCAGGAGTAGGTGCAAGCTCATTTTCTTCATCTTCTGTAGGTGATCTGACATACTCCACTGCTGACTATATTTTCTAGGGTAGGTATCCCCCTGGAAGTATTGACAGATCAAGGGACAAACTTCCAGTCTGAGTTGTTTGAAGAGGTCTGTAAATTTCTGGGAATAAAGAAATTAACAACTTCTCCATACCATCCCATGTGCAATGGCCTTTGTGAGAGATTCAATGGCACCTTGAAATCCATGCTACGGAAGTTTGCCCATGATGATCCTGATGGTTGGGATACCTATTTGCCATACCTATTGTTTGCATACAAGGAGGTACCACAATCCTCCACTGGATTTTCTCCATTTGAGTTAATATACTCCCATGTTGTCAGAGGCCCCCTTGACATTCTGCGAGATGGTCTTGATGGATCAGAAGGTCAGGAGCAGAATCTGATTCAGTATGTGCTAGAAATGAGGGAAAAGCTGAACAACATGGTGGATGTTACACAGGAGCACCTATCAGGAACAGTGCAAACAAAAAGAGTGGTATGATAAGCAATCCCGGATTCTGGAATTTAAGCCAAATGAAGAGGTGTTGGTTCTGTTACCAACATCAGCCAGTAAGTTGACTGCTTCATGGCAGGGTCCACATAAAGTTATACGAAAGGTGGGACCTGTTGATTATGAAATCAAGTGTGGTGGAAGGAGGGGCACAAAGGTTGTGCATGTGAACATCCTGAGGAAATACGTTACACAAGCTATATTTTGTAACATAGAAGATTCTGAAGAAAATTTTCCTGATTGTATCAGCAGAAACTCCAACCAGACTGAAACATGGGGAGATGTTCAAATTAATTCAGAGTTAACAGGAAAACAGAAGGAACAGTTAACAGATTTACTTCAGGAGTTTAGTGATGTTTTCACAGATGTGCCTGGTAGAACAGATCTGATTCAACATGACTTTTCAGTTAAAGATGGAATCAAGCCGGTGCAAATGAAACCATACAGGGTACCAAAGGCTTTGGAAACAGAGGTCCAGAAAGAGTTTACCAAAATGGTGGAAAATGGGGTTATAAGCAGGACAACATCAAAATGGGCTTCACCTATGGTTCTAGTCACATAAAAAGACAAAACCATAAGGACGTGTGTTGACTATCTTGCGCTGAACAAATCAATGGACGCTGACCTATACTGTATCCCAAGGATGGATGATATTTTGGCAAGAAAAGGTCAAGCTAGGTACATATCCAGCTGTGACCTCAGCAAAGGATATTGGCAGATACCAATGTCAAATGGAGCCCGAGAAAAGTCAGCATTCATCACCCCTTTTGGGCATTTTTGTTTCAATGTCATGCCATTTGGTTTGAAAGCTGCACCCCAAACTTTTGTCAGACTCATGGACCCAGTTCTTGAAGGTACAGAACAGTATGCAGATGCATATTTTGATGGTGTATCAATTTTTAGTGACACCTGGGAAGAACACTTGAGACATCTCAAAGATGTGTTCGAGAGAATACGAAGAGCGAAGTTGACCATGAGACCCAGCAAGTGTAGCCTGGGCTTTAGTGAAGTCTCATTGGTAGGACATGTGGTTGGAAATGGACATATTAAACCACAACAAGACAAGGTTAGCGCTGTGGTAAATTTTCCACAACCAGTGACTAAAACTGATGTGAGATCATTTCTAGGTTTGGTAGGCTACTATAGAAAGTACATACCAAACTTTGCAAGCATTGCGGCACCATTAACAGACCTAACAAAGAAAGGAAAGCCTACACGTGTAGAATGGACAAAGGAGTGTGCTGAGGCTACCTGTACCCTGAAAGAGTATCTGACAAGGGAACCGGTTTTGGTGAACCCAGATTTTTCAAAGGGGTTCATTCTGCAAACGGATGCCAGTGATAGAGGTTTAGGAGCCGTTCTGAGTCAGCTTCACAGTGAAGGCAATGAATGTGCCATTACCTTCCTGAGCAAAAAGTTGTTGCCTCGTGAGCAGTCCTATTCGACTGTGGAAAAGGAATGCCTTGCCATTGTGTGGGCCTGCAAGCAGCTGAGGCATTACTTATTTGGGAGGAAGTTTATTGTGAGTACAGACCATCAGCCACTTACTTGGCTCAATCAAATGAAAGGGCAGAACCAAAGACTCCTTAGGTGGAGCTTAGATTACAACAATATGACTTTGAAGTCATGCATAAGAAGGGCAGTGCAAATGGCAATGCCGATGGCTTAAGTAGGGCCTGGTAAGTCCATTTTGGTAAATCAAGCATGGTCACATGCTATTATCATGTTTATGTAGAGCTTTGAATCAAGGTAAGGCACTTATGGTCACTTAGGAGTACTTGTTTTTTTCTGTAAATATCAGTGTTAGATAGGGTGCCTTATGTTTCTGTTTCACTTTTTCAAGATAGAGTTGATTTACTATTTGTAAAGATTGTGTATTTCACAGGAGTTTTGTGTTAAGAAAAGTAAAGTTAGTAGTTTTATTGTCGAAAAGTGTAACTTTCCTCTTCTAAAGGGGGGAGGAGTGTGAAAAAGTAGTCATGTGTAATAGAGACTAAGGCAAGGCTACTAGTTTGGTAAGTTAAAGTGACATCTTGACAGGTAAGGAGTGAAATGAAACAGCTGCCGGAAATGTTTGAAATGTATGCAAGTGTGAGAAAGTGGTAGAGGGAGTTTAGGTTTTGAAAGGGCAACAGGAGTTTTGTAGTTAGTGTGATGTAAATTCAACTTTTAATATTTTTATACAATAAATGAACATATTTAAACAAGTATATTTTTCCTTAAAAGAACTCTGATCAAGAAATAACATCAAACTTGGTCACACCTACCCAGCCGGCATAAGTACAACCCAAGTGAATGACAGTCACCCCCAACTGTAGGACAGTCTGAGAGTCCTAGTAATGACCATTTATCGGTGTCTTGAGGTTCTTTAGCTCGGCTGTTTTGGTTATCCAAGACACTTGCCAATACCTAGGATTGAAACTGGGCTATCAGTGTTTAAAGTTTCTGGGCTGGTATGGTTACCCACTAGGCCCAGAGGCTCTCTCCTGTGTTTTTACTTAGCAATAGTTCATTAAGTTTAGGATTATTATAATTAGCACATGTAAAGTCAATGGTTGGGTAGAAAATGAAAGTGATATGAATGTTAATATGTTTTGTAAAACCTTGTTCAACATCTTTTTCACATCTACAGTCCTTGTTCTATTTTTGGATCTTTTTTTAGCTGCAAATTTTCTTGCTCTGACTCTTTTTATTAGTACACTGTAAACTTGGATATTTATCAGCATTAAAAAAAAACTGCATCACTGGTCTGGGTACATATTTTTATAACACTGGCTCACTATGTGTGCATGTGCATTGTTATATTTACTTACTTCACAGTGAAATCCAACAGTTAGATTATGGAGATTGTGTGTGTCAAATAATAGATAAACCCATAGAATAAAAAAAAAATGATTTAAATGCATTGCAGTCTTCAGGAGAAGCCAATGTAAACATTGATCTGAGGCCAATCAGACTATTGTGTATATGTTGGAGTAAGGCACACTGGTAGTCTGAAAGTCCACTTGTGGTTGGAGTGGGTTTTCTATATTTTAAAATTGGCCTACTGAGTATTTTTGTTATACATGTGCACCAGTTTTAAGGTCTCAACATCAGCATGTTTGGTAATTTTGTCAGTATTAGTGGAAATTAACTACATAACTGGAATAAAATCTTGTCGTCAGTATTTGATCAAAGCAAAGTAGATATAGCCAAGTGAATAATCTGGTAAGTGGAGCAGTTACATAATTTAACTCAGTTTTTACCTGAGAATCAGCTTATGAATCATTTTGTTTGTACCTTCAATGGAGATGTGTTTGGGTAGTAGTTGAGATTTTTTATAGTACATAATTATGGCCCAGTTCCACTTGCTAGACTTATCCTTAGACCTCCCCAGTTTGTTTCACACAAGAATGTACATAATTAATCATAACAGCCAAAGATCAGTTGTGACTGTAACCCTAAAGATACATTATGGTGCAGTCTAAAAATGGAACCATAGTGTCTGTGGTGATTCAGATTTGCCTCCCAATCTTCCCAAATAAAAATATAAGTTATACAAGTTGCACAGTTTTGTTCCTCCATGATTACACATTCAAGGTGGTTGGGGCAAATAAATTACATTGGAACTATTTAACACAGAAAAAAGTAGTATATTTTTGTGCTAAGCTATGTTTCTTTTGTAAAAATTTGTTGTTACGGTAAGTTCCAACTCAGATCAGGGTCATTGGGGCATTAGGGCATAAATTCTAGAATTTAGAATCACATGTATATCACACAATTTAACTATGCCAAAATTTATATACTAGTAGTATTTCCAATAAAATCCAGCTCATTTTAACAGTTAATATTCCAAAATAATCCACAAATTTTCAATATTATTTGTACAAGTTATAACTTTCACAGCTTTTCTCTACAGGGTAAAAATTTGACTCAGTCTGATGGTTTGTGCTGGATATGATTTTATATGGTTAAGTTACATTGATTTTAATATGATTTTGTACAAATTAGAGATTCTACAATACAAGTGTAAATTCATTTGATTGTATAAAATTGACCCACAGATTTTCAAGATATGATTTACAGATAGATAATCAGCAGAGTTGGGACAAATACAGAGAAGAGGTTGCAAATACAAATACATTTATTTTTACAACAGCAAATACAAATACAGCTGTGATTTCAAATTGCAAATACAAATGCAAATACATACAGGTCAAATACAAATACACTTGTTGAAAAAGAAGTTTAATTGTCCTTGAGTCTCTCATTAGAGCCATATTACACTGAATTACAGCGCAAAAACATGAGATCTTCAAAACGTTCATCAGACAGCCTGCATCGGTCAGGGCGGAAAATCTTGCCAGCTACAATAAATAGCCTTTCCACAGGTGCACTTGAGGCTGGGATCATGAGGTATTTGCAGCTCAGTCTGGCAAGTTCTGGATATTGATGTGCATTCTGACTCCAGTAGAGTAGTGGGTCAGAGTTCTCATCCAGGCAGCCTGTTGACACATACTTCTCTACCTGCTGAAGTGCTGTGCTTGGTGTTAATTCTGGCACCTTGTCCATGAAGCGAAACAGTTTGGACTTTTTTGTGGGGGGTTGAACAGTTAAATCTGTCATCTGTGCTCTGGTAACTGTTAAACTAACTTGAAGGGAAGGGAAAAAGTGCAATTGGTTGCAAAGCAGAATCCTTTTATCTCAATAAATAGGTTATTACAAAGGGTAAACAAGAAACAAAGGGTCAAAATATATTCAATACATCAAAAGAGATAAAAGAGTATTTGAATATATAACTGTGAAACATACAAGGGCTGACAGATTTTTAAAAATATAAGCAGAATCACTAAATAAACCCTTTAGAGAAAAATTAATAGACAATTGTAAACCTGATTTCCTCCAAAAATTAGAAATTGTCCCTAAAGTGCAATAAAAACTCCCAAAATTTATTTATAAATAGAATCCTGTAGCTTCAATTCAGTTTTATTGGAATCCAATTCTATTTTATTGAGACAGAATAAGTACCAACTACCTTTGTCAAATTTAAGGTCTGAAAAAAAGAACATTTTTAGCACTGACCTGTATTTGATCAAATACAACCAAATACAGTGATCAAATACAAATACAAATATGTATATTTTTAAAACCTCAAATACAAATACAGGATTATTGGTGTATTTAAATACAAATACATATTTGTTCCCAACCCTGATAATCAGTGTCAAAGATTTTTTATATAATTTGTACAAGTTATAGCTTATACCGTTTCGGCTGATTAGTGCCCGAATATAATCTCACAGTATTCATTCTCCATAGATATTTTGTATAATATGATGTTAAGATAATCAGTGTGAAAGATTTTTGATATTTTGATATTATTTGTACAAGTTCTACAAGTAAACAGTACACTGTACAAAATCGACTCGTAGTTGTCCTGGATATGTGAATAATTAGTTGCACAGATTTTAATATAATTTTGTACTAATTATCGCCTTTACAACTTAGCTGTACTGTACAAAATCAACCCATAGCAGTCATGAATAGCTAGTCATAGCTATCATGTTTGTATCATAGGTATCATTTCAGCAATGTAAACTAACTAGAAACAGACATTTTTCTATTCCGACATAAGCAACAGAGATAATCTGTTAAAATATTTAAAGTATATAAATATACACCAAAGTTCATGGTGTCCCTCCATGTGTCTAATCTGACCTCTCATCTGTCGGTCTTCTAATTAATTGAAAGTCTTTTCATGAACTTTTATGAATATGTTATCGGCCAAATTAAAATTGTAACCGAGTATAATTTGGTTTCACCTGGGTGCATTTAAAATCTACTGAGGAAAGCTTAAAATCTGCCTTGACCAAATTAAAATTTTGTTGTTTCCTTGGCAATTTCAAAAGTTTGATTCAAAATGTTGTAAAACCTTGCGAAACCTTTTAAACCCAATAAAATAAATATCCTTTTTTGTCCAAATTGTATTAAAATGTCCTTGGAAATGCAAGCAAGTAGCATTTACACATAACTTCTTCAGATACACTGGTTTTATATATTATTTCACCACCAAATGTAAGCTGATTGCATTAACTAATTAGCTTATTTCATGAACTGGACAAGTGAAAAAAGGCTCCTGGACGTTACTCAATATTACCCGTCTGGTTATGAATCCTAAAAAAACTTTGGCCACAGCTTTGGTTTTGATGCTATCACAGTTTGAAATGATTTACCTGATTAAATGTTCATTCTACCCCAACTCTTGCCTGTTTCTGAAGAATGCTAAAAAGGCTTTCCCACCTTAGCATATAAACTATCAATAGAATGTTGATTATTGAATTGGTACTGGTGTTGCACCTTAGAGTATGCCTTGGCAAAGATTAAGCGCAATATAAGTTCAGAATAGAATAGAATGTTCATCAAGTTTTTATATCCTTTGTATGAGTGTGTAATGTCACAAGTAGGACAGAGACAAATCAGTGAAATCTCTTTTAACTGTATAATGGACTTATAGAATTTACAAGCCTTCTTTACAGTGTTTACAGAGTGCAGTATAATGAAGTAGTTTGCATTTTGCTAAGAACACAGAGGCTGTTGCCAAGGTGATCACGAAACCAGTCCATCATGGCTGAGCAGAGATAAAATATGTTTTGTAAAAGGCTTGAATGTGCCAATTTTTTTTTTGGTTATATGTGTGTAGATTTGTTGACATTATATATATTTGTTTTGGTTTAGCAGTAAATCCATCATGAAGTGTTGGAATCAGTTTTGGTTTGGAAAAAGTTAAAAAGCCAACCACATGATAAATTAGAAAGCACTCCTAAAGAGTAGACCTTTTTTTATTTTATTCCTCGTAAATGGATAGCATGCCTATAAAAAAATCCATTCATTATTTTGGAGTAATCTCAACAACAAAACCCAAATCTTTAATATTGACTTTTGAAAATGAGTTATTTTGTATCCAGAATATGATCTGGATGGTTCCTAAAATTGAGTCACTTCTTCCTTTGGTCAAGCCTTACCTGCAGAAAAAGGGCTGAAATTTGTTTTGACCTACATGTGCAAGCTGCAAAGTAATCAGAAAAATGAGTACTGTACTAGTGTAGTGTGCCATTCATGAGAGTCAGGTAAGAAAAAAAATTAGAAAAGAAAGAAAAAAAAATGACAGGAAAAAGATAAAAACTGAAAAAAGATAAAAGTGTAAGCCTTAGAATGAGCTTGTCCTTAACATTTCATTAAAACATAACCAATATGGTGGAGGTAATTAAAGAGTCAAATTAGGATTTTCGAAATATAAACTCGCCAAATGCAATATGCAAAAGAAAAAAAATAATAATAGATTTTAAAACATGACAATATATGTGTGCATCATGAGTATTGTCTAACTTCATACAATATATTTTACATTTTTTCTAATAAAGGATTTTTTTTTTTACTATTCTTGTCTTATTCAATTTATTTATTAGCCAGTCTCACCGAAAAACGGGATGCAGACAAAAGTAACTGGACAAAAAGTATAACACACTAGGACCAAAAGTATTTTATATTTTATTTGAAACAAATTGGAACATATGTTAGTACTAACATTAAAAATACCTATGGAAATTAAAAAACTTACATCAAAATATAAAGTACATGTAATATATAATTTAGATTAGTAGTTAGTACAAAAAAAAGTACAAAAAAAAGTTATAAATAAAAAAATGAAATACTTTGTCTTAAGTCTAATACTTTATGTCTGTGTGCAATACTTTTTGTACAGTTACTTTATGTCATTCAATCCTGACAAATACGAGCATGGGCTGGTGTCACATAATGAAAAAATACATGTCCCAGTCTGTATTTCCACCTATTTACAAAATATGGACCCCTGGACCAGTGGATAACAAGTAGATATATCTGCATCGTCAGTTACATGTTAGTGTTCAGTGTTGTGGAAACACTGGCTCAAGTAACAAATATGAATCCAATTATTATGCCACACTCTCTTGGGAAAACAAAGTTATATAAGCATATTTTTAGCCAGAGCTAACATTGATTTATGATTGCCCTACTTATATGTCATGCACTCTCATACAAAGGACAAAAAACACATATAGGGGTATTATATAGATTCTAGATTTTTGTTTATTTGGGGTTTTACGTCGCTTTCAACACTGTACAGGTCATATCACGACGGGTAGTTTGAAGGGCAGAGGAAACCAGTACATATAGTTCGCTAGGGTTCTGTACTGTAAACTGCCGACCAACGGCAAGCAACTACCAGCTTTCCCACTTACGGCCATGACGGGGATTGAACCCCGGCCGCAGAGGTGGGAGGCGAGAGTGTTACCACTCTGCCACCGTGGCCCCTATATATATATACATATATATTCTAGAAACATACTTTCTGGGACAATTGGGATATAAGCAAGATAGTAAAATATTTTTTTCCAAGTCTGTCTATTAAAATTCTGAAAATTTTACATGGTTTTCACTCCTAAGGGGCTAGAATATGTAGCTCAGTATAGCTGGTAAACAATATTTCTAAGGAAATTAATTCCATTTCCTTCTATCTAAAATTTAGTCGTGATTCAAAATTGTCCTAATTTCCACCTAAAATTAAAAATTTCTTTTACCAATAATGTCGGGAAGAAAAAAGAAACAAATAATTATTAAAAAATCTAAGAAGGTGCAAGAATCTAATTCTATTCTAATTGTACTTTTGTAGCTCTTAATCTCTATCTTCAGACAGACCCTGGTGTTTATGTAGAATACATTCTGGAATTGTCTGTATCTTTAAGAATTAGGTGTACGTACACATGTATGAGGCTCACAACATTTGGCGTCAGATTTGCAGCAGCAATTTTTTTCTCTCTGGGAGGGAAACTATGGGATGACAAGTAAAATCACTGTATTTTGTAGAAAATTGGATGGATGTTGAGACAACATCGCGTGACAAAATCGCCAATTGGCCGTTGGATATCCTAAGCATCATACATGTGTGTGTAGACTTGTACAAATCTAGTAAAATGTGGGAAGTACTTTGCTCAGGCTGGAACAATGGCAGGAAATATTTCACTTTAGTTTTTGTAATGTTCTTTGGTGCAGCCTTATATTTATAATTTTATATACAGGCCATGTGATACCACAGAATGGCAACCGATTCCCAAGGTTGATAAAAAGCACTGACAATGTTAAAAAGTCTATAATTAGTTGAACCTTGTTCAGTTGAATGACAAGGGACTGGTAAACAGAAAATATCCCAGAGGACGATACCAATGAGGACAATATCCCAGAGACATTTGAAACTACAGGACATAAACCTTGGCATCATTTTTTTGGAGAGAGGACAAATTTCAGATTTTGAAATGTTATTGAACTAGAGGAATAATGAATGAACCTGAATGTATTTGGTTTATAGGTTTTGGCGCATACAAATCTTACAGTTCAAACACCAGAGAGAGGTTAAAAAATATTTGCAAGTCATTTACAGATAAGGAAACAACTCTTGAAGTATTTTCAGTGAAATATACATTATTATGTAAGATTGTTTCCTTTCATATGGAAGGTCTTTCTTTGTGTAAATGTAGATAGAATTTACCAGTGGATGTATATGGTTCTGTTTTCTTTTGTCAAAATTTTCCAATTTTCATAAAAACACTTCTAACCCTGGGCAAAAATGAGTTGGTATTATGTCTTATGATTTGAAATGTCTCTGGGGTATTGTCCTGCAGGGTATTGTTCCTGCACTTAAAACACTTGTACTGCACCAGGACTTCTAGAGAAACTTAACTTCAAATATAACTATAATAATCTAGGGTTAGAACCTTAAATTTGAGTTTAAATTCAAACTTAATTAAATATACTGATATAACTATTGTGGCCTTGGTTAAGACTCAATTTTCTATGTAATTAGTGAAAATATATATGAAAAAAAAGTCGAAACATGGCCATTATGTGTTATAAAATATAAGATATAACTCGAACCAAATTGCCTGGATTTTTGACATTTGACTTACACAGAGTCTAGTGTACTGCTTTTTGAGCTTAAGCTCTAGCGAGGCTTGGTATAAAGTACCTGCACATGCTAAGAGACATAAGCTCAAAAACCAGTGTATATATGAGTACATTATAGCCTGAAACTTTATTATCTGAACTAAAGATATTCCCTAATTATATAGAAACCTGAGCTTGTAGCAAGGCTAGATGAGACTGGAATATGAGTCTGTAGTACATTAGCATTATATTGTTCATCTTCATAAGTGACGTATTTTTTTAGGTATGTGTCTAGTGAGGGATGTTTTCCTTTTGTTATCCACTTTTCATTCCATTTTTTTACATGCCACCGAAACAAACAAGCATGGGATGCCATCTCATTTAAAAAGAAATATGTATTTCCCCTTATTTCCAGAACATACAGCCTTGAATATTTTATATCTACTGAAAGATAATTCTACTCTGGAGAGTTCCACCTAAAAACAGCTTGTCAGACTGAAGTTTGCATGTTGCTCTACATAGTGTACCAACAAGTGCAATGTGTTAATTATTTAATTTCAGTTGCAGTAAAAGATGGCATATGTCTGGTGACGTCTTGCATGATTTAACGTTAAAAAAATTTCACAGAAAGTTTAGTTTAATATCATTTGAAGTCAGTGACATAATACTATGGCCTGGCAACATCTGCTTTTTAATGTTTATAGCATGTATTGATTTTGAGATGTAACAACAATTCTGATTGGTCAAAGAAGTTCCTGAGCATCTGTTATTTAGTGTTTGTACCCTGGACATTTTTTGAAATATGGACATTGTTTTTGGGTTCTGGCTATTCTGAAATATGGATATTGTTTTTGAGTTCTGGATATTTTGATGAAAAGGTGTAGATTCTTTTTGGTAATTATGTCTTCTATTTTTATCATCTTGTTTAAAATATGATCTGTGTGTCTGATAAGTTTGTGATTCAATTTCTGTACCTCAGAGAGTTACAATGTACTAGTACATAGGCAGTGTCCTGTGTAGCTGTGATAAAGTTAATAAATATGATAAAGCAGTTTGGACAGAAAGTTAGCATGTAATGATGGAATCGGTTTATTACAGTGACTCTTGCCATAAAATATAACAACATGTGTTGTCCACCACGCAACTTGTTTTTGTTATAAATGCTGCCACATACAGATAGATAGTATTGTGTTATGGCCGTTTTTCCTTGGTCACAACACTCTTAGGGGTTGGGATCTTATTCTCATATAAGGACTAGTAATCTCAATAAAATATTTGTAGATGCCAAATTTATCCAAATAGAAATAATTAAACAGAAAGTAGAAATAATCAGTACTCGCCTCTCATAATTGTTTATCCAACATTGTGTATATCCCAATATCTATCCGTAATATTCACAAACAAGAATAAAAGAAATAAATAGTATCCAATCAATTTATTTTTAAACAATAAACATTACTGATTCAACATATCCAATTTTTCAACACATGTGAGACATTTATCCAAATTTAATCTTTTTATCTGTCTTTTAGATTTTCATAAAATATTCCCAAAACATGTTACAGGTTTTGTTGATACAACTTCTTGTCTCCAAATTTACAACACTTTTCTTCATGACACAAATAGGTGAATTTCTCCTAAGTCCAACAGGACAGATATTTTCTAAGTCCAAACCATGTAAAAATATTCTAAGTTCAAATTACTAGTTTCCAGGAGCTTAATCCCATAACACTGTTTGTATCCATGTGTCAGCTCCGTGTTCTCTTTGTTAAGGCTAATTACACGGGTTTTTATACAGAAGATTAACTACGCAGTTAAAAATAACAATATTAAAGAGTATTGCTCAAAATTAAAGATTTTTCTGCAATAATGGGGAGGAGAAATTTTGCAATACTGGGGGAATTTTACAATATGGAGGGGGTCTGTAGGGATCAATTACTCATTCTATAAAAACGCCCCCCAGGAGATTTGGAGACAAATCACAAAGGATATTGACTGGAGGAAATCATCCTAGCAAATAAGACAGATCTAATTAGCTGTGTGACAAAAACAAGATGTCCAAACACTTAGCAGATTTTTGCTCACATTTGGACTTGTACAAATTTGGATATCTTCTCACCAAGGATATGATACTTAGAATGTATTTTGAAAATATAACATAGGTGATTTGGCTTTATCTGAATTAATTTAAATTAAATATTTTATCTACGGGATATAATAAATCTAAGCATTTGGATATCTTAAAAAAAAGCAATTTTTAAACTGACTGACACCATGGATACACATATGTGGATACCTTGTCACTTGGATAAAATAACCAAGTAGCTTGTCACATGGATACATAAATTTTAATTTGTGTATGTTATCACACAGGATATAATTTAATTTGTGTATGTTATGACACAGGATATAATTATATCATTAATTATTTGGATATATTATAAAATAAATGGAGTATTTGAAACAAATTTTAATTATTGGATATATTATGAAACAATTGGAATATTTCTGAACCAATTATTTAATGAACAAAGGTAAGATTTTAATTATTGGATATATTATGAAACAATTGGAATATTTCTGAACCAATTATTTAATGAACAAAGGTAAGAGAAATTTTGAGAAATTTCTATCATAACAATACCCTGGGCACACAGAAAAGCTGTCCTCAGCTTTTAAGGGATTGGATACTAACTTTTTGTTTGCAACCACATCAAGAACAGTAAAAACAATGAATTAAAGACAACATAATGCCCAAACTGTAAAATACCCAAACCACAGTCCTACCCTGCGGGGACCAGCCCCTTGACTCTTAACGAAAGACAGGGTGTCGCCCTCTTTGATCTGATAATATGGCATCACAACATAAATGGAGTAAATAATTCACTACCCTCTATATGGATTAAATAATTGACTACCCTATATTTGTATATTGGTTAGATAGTTCACTACCCTATCCGGTGTCAAAAGACACACCCAAATAAATGCAGTCTATTAGAATTGAAACTGAACACACAAGTAATATAACCAAAAGCATGTTAATTAACCGATGTCATAAATGACATACCAAAATAGATACAGTGTCAGACTTGACATTCCCAAATAAATGCATAATACATGAATTACATGACTATCGGAGAAAAATACACAATCCAGAAAATAATTAATTGTCACAATGAAACAACACTCATCATGTCTTGATAAGATATCCCAGTATTTCCAGACACAGTTGTTGTATAATGTAAATGTCATTGTATTAAACACTTTCACAAAATAAGTTAGTGTTTCCAGAGACAAAAGATTTTGTTGTATATAAATGCATATCCTCAAAAGAAAAATGTTATCTATGTTTATTGTTTTTGTGATGGCTACGTCTGTCAATCACCATGCAGAGCTGATTAATTTGCAAAATCCCTGATAATCAATAAAGAAACGAGCACAGCAACCTATTTAGTCATAGTGATGCTGGTAATGACATATTGGGTCCTTTTCATTGATCACCGTAGTGTAGCAATATAAAGTTCCTCTTTTGTCTGTCACAGTAATTGCTTTCCTTCCAGTCAATGACAGCTTGGGTAAACACCATACAGAGAAGAAATAAGCAACAATATGTTTTGTTGGGATTGTAAGAAATCGTTAAAGTAAATTAAATTAAATGTCTCCCAATGGTACCATCTGAACTAGTGCTAGAACAGCTTATGTAACTGGAGGAATGTCCTAATGAGTGACACAAGGTAGTTGACAGAGTATTGACTTGACTGCAGTGTGATATATTGACCCTATTTAATTGTACTGACCAACATCCAGTTTTTGTTATAACAATGTTTTCTGTTGGTCTTGTTAATATGTCTACTTAAGCTATTATATGTGGGGTGGGAATATTGTAAAATAGCAAACCCTATTTATACTAGTGTTGATTGATTTGGGGGTAATGGGCTCATTTGTTGTAGTGGGATGTATTGAGATTGCATTCCAAAAGGGTCCATTTTCTGAGATAATATGGTTTGTACTTGATCACCTGTTTGAATTG
Source organism: Sabellastarte sp. h YS-2021 (assembly GCA_964017235.1). Classification (NCBI taxonomy): domain Eukaryota; kingdom Metazoa; phylum Annelida; class Polychaeta; order Sabellida; family Sabellidae; genus Sabellastarte; species Sabellastarte sp. h YS-2021. The sequence continues at coordinate 10,947,754 of OZ024932.1, read as the reverse complement.
TAATTCTAAAAATAAAGGCATGCCCCTTCATCTTCCAATACTTTAAAGCATATATTGGTGAAATTAAAAACTCACCAGGTAGCTCAATAGTAGCCACAGGTTCAGTTAGGGTTAACTTTATGAAATCCCATTCAAACTTAATGTGTGGAAATATTACACATTGGTGAAACAACTTGGGTGTATTGATCAATTCGGGTGTCACTTCAATAGACAATTGGGAGCTTGGAACTGGTACTTTCTTAACACAAAGGTCCAAAGAACTGTTCAAATCTGTTAAGGTAGCCTTAATTATGGTTTCTTGATCATTTGGAACTAACTTGGAATGCTGCTGAATGCAGGTCCTAATACAAAAAAGTATCAAGTGAATTATTATGGAAATACTGGCAATGGCCAATACCACAAGGAACAAATAAAGTAGCTCTTTCTCTGTTTCTAAAGTATGGTTTAGGTCAATCAAAGGTAAAGCTTCTGCAGTTTTGGGAGCAAGTGTTGCAAGGGTCATGTACTCAGCTACTCTATGAGTGAGTGTTCTCTTAAGTATAACCTGAGTTTTATACAACTTAAGTATAAGTGCAAACTCAAGTGCTAGTATGATTGGAATTACATAAAGTGAAATGGAATTCAAGATAGTATTAGTAAGACTTGGTTCATTCAAACTTTCCAGAGTCTGTCCAAAGAAAGCATCAAAGGGAGTTGCATATAAAGTCTTATTGTTATTGATAGCACTTAAAGTTTTCTTCAAATCAAGTACAGTTGTTTCATGATTTATCAGAGTGAGTTTTGGTCCAAGTTTTGCTCTTGTTAAAGTGATTTTAGGAAGACTAAAATGATCATTATCTAAAATAGACATATTAGACACTAAATCTGCTTCATTATCAACCGACTTAAAGTAACTCCATATGGCTAAAATATTTGGAACCTGTTTTTGGTTCTGAAATCCTGGGTAAGAACAACTTTGAATGCTTGGTGGTAAAAAGAAGGAATTTGCTTTCAGACTACAGGAACACTTACGAATTACAACACAATTTGTGCACCCCTCAAAAATTCTTGGAGGTATTGATTCACATGTCTCAACCCAATTAGTATCTAGAGTACTAATCAATACTTTGTCATCATTTAGATCAATGAAATAACTCTGTTTTGGATCTGGATTTGGGTCCAGAATAATTTTGCAGATATCATAGATTTTTCCCAGATCATTTGTGAATAAAGCACTAGCACAACTTGGCTGAGAACTTTCTGAGATTTTAAGAGTGCTCTGACATCTTTTCAAAAAGGTGCCAGGGCAGGCTTGGAAAGTAACTTCATCTATCTCAGTATAAAAGTTATTGTCAGTGGTAACTCCAAAATAAGGTGGTAAGTCACTTATATATGTGAATGATTGGTTCCTATTCCCTGCTACCACTGGTATACTTTCAAGTTTATATATATTGAAAAGTAAATTAGTGCTTGAGATTGGAATGTTTAACTTGATGTATATATTGTGGTTTGTTCTAGCAAAGCTTATACTGTGTGTGTGATAATATGTTGTTGGATTTGTGTGTAAAATTTTGAATGTGGGGTGATTAAGTCTTAAGTAGTCAGTAATATTCCTCAGAATAGTTTGTATCCTGGCTGGTGGAATTAAATCCAATGGCAGGTATCCTTTTAGCAAAACATTGTAACTGTTTATGAGTTTATCCATTTCAGTTATCATCAGTAACATTGTGGACACTTCATGAGCATTTATTGAGTGCATAATCGTGGACACTTGACCCAATGCTTTCACATTAGCATTCACATCCTCCATTTCTTGAGACCAATAGTACTGCAGTCTATCCATTTCATGAAAACTTTCATTTATCAACATTTTGTTTTTATTAACACCATCCTGTAAAAGTTTGAAATTCTCATGAGCTTCCACTTCCAATGAAGATAATTGTTTTTGAAATTTTCTAAATCCTTTAAATGATTCAGGGTTAGTTTCTAGAGCAATTATATGAGATTTTAGTGTTTCAACATCTTTCACAGTTGCCGTCCCGAACAGGTTTTTAGATACAGTTCCAATAAAATCCAATGGGGACCTCTTATTACGCCTTTGTCCATTTAAACTGTCTGCTTGTTTTATCACTTTGCCAGCTGGTATTAATCCATTCATAATATTTATTTTTTCATTCAAGTCTTTTCTCAATAATTTTCTGACTGAATCATATATCCCCAATGTATCTCCATAATTACGGCACAGCTCTATGACAAAGTCCTCCTGTCCAGGATAAGACTTCTCTGTGCAAAATGAACTATAACCGCTCAGAGCAGAAAAATCTGGTAATGGAACTACAATTGTATGTCCCCAATAAGAGATAGAGTTATCCAACATTGCAACTCTTCTGAATACAGTTCCTAGATGTTCCTTAACAACGACTTCCGGAAGTCCTAAATCATCTGAATATCCTCCTAGAATCAAGTTGAAGCCAAAGAAGAAGGTGGCCAGCCTACTCCACATTATGGCTGTCATGATTCTTGTGTATTCAAATGCACTAATTCTTCAAACAGCTGGCAGTTGCTTCATCTCTCTACAAGAGAAATAAAGCATATTATTTCTTGTTTAACACACACTATGAACTGTATCAAGATAGCTTCATTACTTTTCTAATGGGACATTAAACTGTGAAAGTGTTAGGTGGCTTTCCCACCATTGGGATATCATGTGTCTTTATATACTGCTTCACTGTCTCACTTAAATTGCTCCATGGTTCATACGAGCGGGATTCCTTTGGGTAGTTTGCCCACTCAATGAGATACTCAGGCTCTCCTGACTTTGAATATCTCCCCTTAATTATACGGCTGACCTCATACTGTTCTTCTAAGTCCTCCTCCGGTATACTGTCCAGCTTAGTTATGTTGGGAAACCTCAACTTCCTTTGCCGGGTTGAACGTCTTAGTGGTGGTACTACTTCATCAGTCACCCTAGTGTCATCTAATGCTTCTTCAGACTGAACATCATTCAGGTTTTGCCCTTGGTCATGGGTTGGATCACTGGTATCATCTTGATTCTCAGTTTCTTCATTCATAGGTTCTAAAACTTCTGCATTTTCCTGATTGACTGCCTCACCTATATTTCCCTGTTCTATCTCAGCTTCATCAATATCTACTAGTTCCTGGTCCTCTTCTACCAATTCATCTAGCTCATCTTCTTCAGCTAAAATTTGGCGTAGTTCTTCATCTACTGGAGGCACTACTGTACGGTCAATATAGGGTCGTAGGCGATCAATGTGTACTTTATTACGTAATGGTTTCAGATCATGACCCCTGACTAGTCGAAAGTTTTTATTACTAACTTTCTCTGTAATTATATATGGTCCACTGAAAGGCTTCTTCAGCTTTTTGTTTTCTCCCACTTTTACTGCAGGGAAGTATACCCAGACTCTCTGTCCAACTTCATATTCTTTTATGTAAGCCTTCTTATCATATTGCTCCTTCATTTTCTCCTTATGATACTTCATGTTTGATTGGGCAATTTCATGTGCATGATGAAGGCCTGTGACAAGATCACTTACAAAGTGTCTGTTTACTTCACCTGGTACATCGGGTACTTCGGGCAAAGCCACACTTATTGGACTCCTTGGAGTTCGCCCAAACATCAAATAGAATGGCTGATAGTGCGTGCTCTCTACAGAAACACTGACATTGTATGAAAAAACCATTCCTCGAATCATTTTACACCAATCCTTTCCAGCTGAGTCAACATATGCAGAGAGCTGTTTTGCAATAGAGTAGTTAAAACGCTCAACCATACCATCTGTACTTGGCCTAAAAGGAGTGGTCACTAGTCTCTTAGTTCCCATCATCAGTGCAGCTTCATTGAAAACTTGTGAAATCAAAGGAGTGCCCATGTCACTCAAGAGGTGGGTTGGCGCACCATACCTGTACACAATTTCATCCACAAAGTGTCTTGCAATGATGTGAGATTTTATTTCCATGACTGGAAAACACTCTGCATACTTGGTTGCATATTCCATGAAAACTATCAAGTACTTAGCTCCAGAATATGATTCTTTCAAAGGTCCCAATATATCAACTGCCCAAACATTGCCCACTCTAAAAGGTGGTAATGGTTCCAATGGTGATTTGTATGGCTTTGTAGGCTTCTTGGATGAACAGCAGTGATGACAAGATAACACCCAATTTTGTACATCTCTAAACATTCCACGCCAATAATAATCCAACTTTGCTGTGTGATATGTTTTCCTGATTCCATAGTGGCCTCCTGATGGGTCACCATGCACAGCTGTGAGCACTTCATGGACCAAGGCCCTTGGAATTATTAACTGAATTATTATTCGGTCATTTTTCCCAAGTCCTTCTGGATACCACATATGGTAAAGCACTCCATCAATGATTTCATAATTCTGTGAAACTGCAACTAGTCTCTTTGCATCTCTCACATTTGTCGGCACAATGTCTTCTTCTAAGTACCTAATAATGGGAGATATATTTTCATCTGCAAGTTGCATCTTCCTTAGAGATTTTGCTGTTAGACTTGGTCTTACATCTGCTGGTGCTTTGGGCCTGTTTATCCATGGATTTGAGGTTTTTGCAGTCATCTTCAGATCCTGGTCTTCTTCTGGTAACTCTACATCTAGCTTCAATGAAGTTTCAACTTCCTGCTTGTCCTCCTCCTCAACAACATTGTTGATAGCGGGTGGCAATATGTCATCTGTGATGTTATCAAGGTCCTCTGTGGTCCTAAGATCACCTTGTCCCTGTCGACTAAGACCATCTGCATTTCCTAGGGATTTGCCAGCTTTATGCTCTACAGTGTAATTAAACTGTTGCATGTAAGCTATCCAACGGGCTATTCTACCACTAACAGTCTTTTGTCCAAACATCCATTTCAAAGCTGAGTGATCTGTTATCAGCTTAAAGGTTGTGCCCTTAAGATATGGCTCAAAGTGTCGTACAGCCAATATAACAGCAAGAGCTTCTTTCTCTGAAATACCATAGTTCATCTCAGCTCTTGTGAACTTTTTTGCACCATAAGCGATTACTCTTTCCTTGCTATCTTGAACTTGACTAAGAACCATCCCAGCTGAATCACTACTTGCATCGGTTGTCAAAATGAATGGTTCTTGGTACCTTGGATAGGCAAGTATGGGTGGCGAAGAAAGTGCACTTTTTAACAGTTCAAAGGCAGTTTGGCATGATTCATCCCATTGAAAAGGCACATTTTTCTTAGTAAGATTTGTCAAAGGTGTTGCAATCTTACTATAGTGCTCAATGTATTTCCTATAAAATCCACTAAGTCCCAAGAATGACCTCACTTGCTTCACATTTGTGGGTCGTGGAAAGTTCTGTACAGCTTTGCATGTGTCAGGCAGTGGTTCAACTCCTTCTTCACTAACTAAGTGTCCTAAGAACTGAATTTTGCTCTTCCCAAACTCACACTTTTTTGGCTTTAATTTAAGATTGGCAGCTCTGAATCTATCAAACACCAATTTAAGATTCTCTAAGTGTTGTTGGAAAGTGTCTGAGAAAATGATCACATCATCTATAAAAACGAGACAGACCTTCCAAACTAGACCTCTCAAAACTTCCTGCATCAGTCTAGCAAAACTTGAAGGTGAATTTTTCATGCCAAAAGGTAACCTCTCAAATTCATATAGTCCTTCATGACAACAGAAAGCTGTCAAGTGTTTAGAGTCTTCGTCTAGCTCCATTTGCCAGAAACCACTCAGCAGGTCAACTTTGGAAAAGTACTTTGCTCTAGCATTTCCAAGTGAATCTAGAGAATCATCAATGCGTCCTATGGGATGACAATCTGCTATAGTCTGAGCATTTAATTTGCGAAAATCAACACAGAAACGAAGAGTACCATCCTGCTTTGTTACCATGACAACAGGTGATGCATACGGACTCTCTGAAGGTCTAATAATCCCTTGATCTAACATATCTTGGACTTGTTTTGAAATTTCTTCTCTCACCTTTGGGTTGCACCTGTAAGGAGCAGTTTTGATAATCTTACTCCCAGGCATTAGTCTAATTGTATGTTTCAATACATTTGTGTGACCCAGACCTTGTCCTGGCATTTGAAAAAGGTCAGCATATTCCCAAAGTACATGCTGCAAATCCTCAACTTCGACTGGTGTGAGAACAGTTTTATCCAACATAAACTGATCATCAAATTGTTGTCTGTCAACAAATTCATTAGTCACTTGTTTATTGGCACCAGAGTCAATATTTTTGACACTGAGAACTGTCTCACAAATACTGTCACCTCCTTTCAATAACTGTACACTTGCTATATTATCTCCTTTTTCTATAATACAAGGCACTTCAGTGTTATTCACTAAACAAACTGGTACTAGGCAGTTCTGACTGGTCACCTGTACCACTGTACTGCCAGGTTCAACTCCATTTAGCTCTGAACTGACACAAGGAACTATCAGTCCTAATACATCAACACAGGGTTTTTGTGGTAAAGTGCCATAAAGTATGCTTCTTTGTTTTGGCTCTAAGGTTTGTGTTTGTTGTGCAGATATTTCCAAGACATCTGGAATTGTAACTATTCCACTTCCAAAATCAACATTAATCCCAGTAGATTTCAAAAAGTCAGCTCCAAGTAACACAGAATATGGCATTGTCTCCACATATTTTAAACAAACCCAGAAATTATTTTGGCCTATTGAGAAGGCAAAAGTTAACTGTCCAGCAAACTTAAATGTTGAATTACAAACAGTTAAGGCTTCACAGTCATAAGGTTTTAATAACTGTCTCAAAGATGGGAATTGTTGAAAAAGTTTTGGTCCAGCCAGAGAAATGGTTGATCCAGAATCAATAAGTGCATACAGCGGAACTTCCTCATAATAAATCTTCATAAAGGACAATCCTTTCTCAGTTGTAATGTTCTCCTTACTAAACAAACACTTGTCCTCATGTCCTAAATAGTTTACTTGGCTGGGGTTGGTTTCCACACTTACATTCTTCTTGGCTGCGTCACAGCCCCATTCTGAGACGCGTTTTGGTAGTTTAAAGATTGCCGTTTTGCTCCATTCCACTGATTAAATTGTCTCTGTTTTAGTTGTGGGCAGTCATTCTTCAAATGTCCCCTTCTGTTACACTGGTAGCATATAGCATCAGATGGCTGAGGCCTCCTAATGCAGTTAACAGTTGTATGGCCAGACCTATGGCACCTTTGACAGTAGGAGCGAAAATTCCCTCTCACCACTGGATTCTGTCCTTGTGGACTTCTCCCCTGAAATGGTTGGCTTCTCATATTAACTTTCATGAACTGGACATCCCTTCCTTGTTGTCGAACCATACCTTCTAGGTTGTTTATGGCCTTAGACAAGTCACCCAAACTCTTGTTGTATGTGTCTTGCATCAGATTTACCCGGTCTGAACTGGCGTCCTTTGGCTTCAAGTTCTCTATGCTTTCCGCCAATTTTGCCTTCAGCTCGACTTCTTCCAGGTCTGCTGGTTGTTGACCAATCACAAAGGCCTTAATCCCTGGCAAAAGACCTCTGAGAATGATTGACCTAGTCTCTGCTTCACCTTTTTGTAACTGGCTACACCTCTGTCTGACATCAGTAATGTAGGATTCAACACTCTCTTCACGTCCCTGAACTCTGGCAAATAATCCTTGTTCCTTCAACCAATGAAGGTTATTTGCATTAATATACTTTTGGTTAAAGGCCTCCTGCAGTTGTTGCCAATTTCCCCTCACAGCCTCCGGTAGGCTGTTATACCAAACCTCTGCAGCTTGTTCCACCATCAAACGAAATATCCTGGCTTTTCTCTGGTCATCCATGTTGCAAAATTCTGAATAGCTTAAAAACCGTTTCATCCAGCGATCTGCATCTTCACTGGCAAGCCCTTTAAATGAAGCTGGCCTCAATGAGGATGCTTCAGCTTGGTTTCCCCGTTGCTGTATAGCTTGTTGTATTCTTATCCTATTTTGTTCCTGGGCAGCACCTTGCTGGTCATTTTGGTGTATAAGCCCTTGAACCTGGGTTCTCAGCTGATCAATATTTTGAACCAAAGCGTCCAAATTAGCCATGTCTGACCTTAGTATATAACCCTTTTGCGATGTAAGTTTTCCACTGGCTGATTTAACAATTTTCTTTGGTGGATCCAGTTTGCTCCTAAAAGTTTTGTTTATTTAGTTATGTAATATTCCCCCTTTTTTTTGTTACTCAATATCTACTCCATAAGCAGGTACAATATTTTTGTGAGATTTGATCACATGACTCATCATAATTTTCCTATTAGAATGAAGAAACTTGCAATGTACACAATTGTATGTCCAGGATGTGGTAGAAATTACATTATTGCCAAGGTGGTGAAGTGCGTGTGATCCTTCACTGGTCAAACGCAGAAGATCTTCATCTGATTTTGAGTATGGAAATGTTGTAGATGATACTATTTTTGACATTATTATTGTCAGATAAAAGTGGGCAAATTTTTTTTTTTTTCTCACATGAATGTTCTTGAAAATATTACGACTTAGCCCTCGTGATCACTCAAACAGCAGTAAAAGTACCCAAATTTCCATAAACATATCCAAATGTCTTTATTTCATATTTGTTTTTAATATTTAAATGTGTCTCAGATTACCTGGATGTCCTTGAGAATACCCGGCATGGCTCCACCAAATTGTTATGGCCGTTTTTCCTTGGTCACAACACTCTTAGGGGTTGGGATCTTATTCTCATATAAGGACTAGTAATCTCAATAAAATATTTGTAGATGCCAAATTTATCCAAATAGAAATAATTAAACAGAAAGTAGAAATAATCAGTACTCGCCTCTCATAATTGTTTATCCAACATTGTGTATATCCCAATATCTATCCGTAATATTCACAAACAAGAATAAAAGAAATAAATAGTATCCAATCAATTTATTTTTAAACAATAAACATTACTGATTCAACATATCCAATTTTTCAACACATGTGAGACATTTATCCAAATTTAATCTTTTTATCTGTCTTTTAGATTTTCATAAAATATTCCCAAAACATGTTACAGGTTTTGTTGATACAACTTCTTGTCTCCAAATTTACAACACTTTTCTTCATGACACAAATAGGTGAATTTCTCCTAAGTCCAACAGGACAGATATTTTCTAAGTCCAAACCATGTAAAAATATTCTAAGTTCAAATTACTAGTTTCCAGGAGCTTAATCCCATAACACTGTTTGTATCCATGTGTCAGCTCCGTGTTCTCTTTGTTAAGGCTAATTACACGGGTTTTTATACAGAAGATTAACTACGCAGTTAAAAATAACAATATTAAAGAGTATTGCTCAAAATTAAAGATTTTTCTGCAATAATGGGGAGGAGAAATTTTGCAATACTGGGGGAATTTTACAATATGGAGGGGGTCTGTAGGGATCAATTACTCATTCTATAAAAACGCCCCCCAGGAGATTTGGAGACAAATCACAAAGGATATTGACTGGAGGAAATCATCCTAGCAAATAAGACAGATCTAATTAGCTGTGTGACAAAAACAAGATGTCCAAACACTTAGCAGATTTTTGCTCACATTTGGACTTGTACAAATTTGGATATCTTCTCACCAAGGATATGATACTTAGAATGTATTTTGAAAATATAACATAGGTGATTTGGCTTTATCTGAATTAATTTAAATTAAATATTTTATCTACGGGATATAATAAATCTAAGCATTTGGATATCTTAAAAAAAAGCAATTTTTAAACTGACTGACACCATGGATACACATATGTGGATACCTTGTCACTTGGATAAAATAACCAAGTAGCTTGTCACATGGATACATAAATTTTAATTTGTGTATGTTATCACACAGGATATAATTTAATTTGTGTATGTTATGACACAGGATATAATTATATCATTAATTATTTGGATATATTATAAAATAAATGGAGTATTTGAAACAAATTTTAATTATTGGATATATTATGAAACAATTGGAATATTTCTGAACCAATTATTTAATGAACAAAGGTAAGATTTTAATTATTGGATATATTATGAAACAATTGGAATATTTCTGAACCAATTATTTAATGAACAAAGGTAAGAGAAATTTTGAGAAATTTCTATCATAACAATTGTCTTTCCTTTAATTCCCTAATGTATTTTATTATGGATAAGTTTTCCCAAGTTGCATAAAGAAGCGCCATTGTTACATCTGCCAAGAAGGTTATGTATTCGGTGTTGTGCATCTGTCTACTTGTCTGTTGGTTGCTAAATAACTTGAAAAGTTACGTTTGGTTTTTGATGAAATTTGCCGTAATGGCAATTAAGAACAGATCTGGCTCCAGGATTTTTTAAAGGATTTTTATCATTATACTGAAACAATATTATAGATGTTAGACCTTGGCAGTGGTATGCGCTGTCCAAGTCCTCTTGTTTTCTGTAGATTTCTAAAATTATGTATTATTCAAACATACCAGTACTGGTGGATAGTAGATATAAAATAACCAATGTGAAGTGTACTTTTAAGTTTTGCCATGAGTCCCTTCAGAAGACAAAAGGATAATACAGTAGAACCTCTATTATCTGACCCTCTTGGGGGGATAATGATTAGGACAGATAATAACATCGACAGACAATAGAAAGCCTAAAATAACAGGTTAAAATGGAGTTGGGAGAGTGGGTTAGAGGTTGGATAATTGAAAGTTCGGATAATAGAGGTTCCAATAACAGAGGTTCTACTGTATCAGTATCATCATCATATTTTTTCATCAGCACTCATAAAATTTAAAAATATCTGTTATTCGTTAAATTTGTCCATTTAAACAATAATTGATATCTCAGTCCATAGGACAAGGATGTTATTATTTTTGCATTTTGAGAAATCTGTTTGTCAAATCAAAAGAAAAGTACTTGTACTCAAAGCTGGAAGTTAAAGGGTTAAAGGTAATTTTAAATCAAATATTCCCCTGTAAAATGTGATGTTAGAGAAGAGAGCCTAGCATATACATAGAGAATGCCACATAATCAGTATACGTATCAAAGCACTTACACTGAATGATAAGGGTATGTGCACTGGATGTCACTGTCATACAGTCAGATGATTTGGAATATCTCCGATCATGTGCTATTTTTTTTAATACAAATATGTTATTTATACCAATGTAAAGTTATTTTACTGGGGCCGGTTTCATGAAAAGTTTCAAACTGTGCCAGACTCAAGGCTGAGTCAGGGTCTCAAATCTGAGACTTTTGTCTGGGCTGAGTTTTTGGCTCAAATGGATTTCACAAAGGGTGGATCAGCTGAGACCAGTCTCAAGTTATGGTCTCAACTTTTTAATCTCATTTCATATATTTAGTGGGCTTATTTTTAGTTTAAAAAGTTATATTTCATGATTATTATCATTTTAAATATCTTTAATACTCATAATACAAAGAAATTATATGATAATATATTATTCTAAGTGATCCATAAGATTGAGACTCAACTGAGGTTGAGTCTGGCTTTGAGTCCACCCTTGAGGCCTGTCACTTGATAATAGCCTATAAAGCATGTCAATTCTATTAACTTTTGTTATTAGTAAATATTGCATATGTGGCTGTAATTATCTCCCGCCGGGCTTTAGCCCGGGAGGGATATTATGAAATGATGTCTGTGTGTGCGTGCGTGCGTGCGTGCGTGCATGCGTGTGTGCGTGCGTTAGTTAGTCACGCAGATTTCTCCAAAACTACTACAGCTACAGATTTTTTGTAAATTAATTGTCCCAATGAATTTTCATGCCCTTGAAAAAATTTTTGGTTTTATTGACTTAGGCCTAAAGATAAGTGAGTAATAGCAATCTTAGCTACTTTGAGTAAAGGGTTCATAACTCAAAAACTATTGCAGTAACAACTTTTTCTTCAAATATGTTGTTCAGCTACTTTGTCCTTTGCTATAAGATGGTACATAGTTTGGGGTCCCATTGCATGCCATAAGTGAGTAATAGCTATTTTCTCATTTGTAGCTAAATAACAGAAGAAGTAAATGTCAAATATCTTCAAAAGTATTGAAGTTAGGGAAATCTTTTCAAATATGTTGTCCATCTTCTTTTTGGTAAGCTATCACATACTAAAGTTTCAGACCTGTTGCACCTTGGATAGCTGAGTAATAGCTACTTTGAAATTCTGACTGTTGAGTAAAGCTATTGTAACTAAAAAAGTATTGCAGTTAGAGTGTTTTCCTAAAATATGTTGTTCAGCTACTTTGTTCTTAGCTATAAGATGGTACATAGTTTGGGGTTCTATTGCTTGCCATAAGTGAGTAATAGCTATTTCCTTATTTGTAGCTAAATAACAGAAGAAGTAAATGTCAAATATCTTCAAAAGTATTAAAGTTAGGGAAATCTTTTCCAATATGTTGTCCATCTACTTTTTGGTAAGCTATGACATAGTAAAGTTTCAGACCTGTTGCACCTTGGATAGCTGAGTAATAGCTACCTTGAAATTCTGACTGTTGAGTAAAGCTATTGTAACTAAAAAAGTATTGCAGTTAGAGTGTTTTCCTAAAATATGTTGTTCAGCTACTTTGTTCTTAGCTATAAGATGGTACATAGTTTGGGGTTCTATTGCTTGCCATAAGTGAGTAATAGCTATTTCCTCATTTGTAGCTAAATAACAGAAGAAGTAAATGTCAAATATCTTCAAAAGTATTAAAGTTAGGGAAATCTTTTCAAATATGTTGTCCATCTACTTTTTGGTAAGCTATGACATAGTAAAGTTTCAGACCTGTTGCACCTTGGATAGCTGAGTAATAGCTACTTTGAAATTCTGACTGTTGAGTAAAGCTATTGTAACTAAAAAAGTATTGCAGTTAGAGTGTTTTCCTAAAATATGTTGTTCAGCTACTTTGTTCTTAGCTATAAGATGGTACATAGTTTGGGGTTCTGATGCTTGCCATAAGTGAGTAATAGCTATTTTCTGATTTGTGGCAAAATAATGACATAATTTTTCTCAAATAACTGCTTCATCTACTTTTGGGAGAGCTTTCACATGGTGAAGTTTCAGACCCGTAGCTAATTATTCACCTACTCAAAATGAGTAAATGTGAATTATCTCTAAAAGTATTGCGGATATCCAATTTTTATCAAATAACTCATCTACTTTTGGGAGAGCTTTCACATGGTGAAGTTCCAGACCCGTAGCTAATTACTCACCTACTCAAAATGAGTATATGTGAATTATCCCTAAAAGTATTGGGGATATCCAATTTTTCTTAAATAACTCATTCACCTACTTTTGGAAGAGCTTTCACTTGGTGAAGTTTCAGACCAGTAGCTAATTATTCACCTACTCAAAATGAGTAAATGCTAATTATCTCTAAAAGTATTGTGGATATCCAATTTTTATCAAATTACTCGTTCATCTACTTTTGGGAGAGCTTTCACATGGTGAAGTTCCAGACCCGTAGCTAATTACTCACCTACTCAAAATGAGTAAATGTGAATTATCTGTAAAAGTATTGCAGATATCCAATTTTTCTCAAATAACTCATTCACCTACTTTTGGGAGAGCTTTTACTTGGTGAGGTTTCAGACCCGTAGCTAATTATTCACCTACTCAAAATGAGTAAATGTGAATTATCTCTAAAAGTATTGCGGATATCCAATTTTTATCAAATAACTCATTCATCTACTTTTGGGAGGGCTTTCACATGGTGAAGTTCCAGACCCGTAGCTAATTACTCACCTACTCAAAATGAGTAAATGTGAATTATCCCTAAAAGTATTGGGGATATCCAATTTTTCTTAAATAACTCATTTACCTACTTTTGGAAGAGCTTTCACTTGGTGAAGTTTCAGACCCGTAGCTAATTATTCACCTACTCAAAATGAGTAAATGCTAATTATCTCTAAAAGTATAGTGGATATCCAATTTTTATCAAATTACTCATTCATCTACTTTTGGGAGAGCTTTCACATGGTGAAATTCCAGACCCATAGCTAATTACTCACCTACTCAAAATGAGTAAATGTGAATTATCTGTAAAAGTATTGCAGATATCCAATTTTTCTCAAATAACTCATTCACCTACTTTTGGGAGAGCTTTTACTTGGTGAGGTTTCAGACCCGTAGCTAATTATTCACCTACTCAAAATGAGTAAATGTGAATTATCTCTAAAAGTATTGCGGATATCCAATTTTTATCAAATAACTCATTCATCTACTTTTGGGAGGGCTTTCACATGGTGACGTTCCAGACCCGTAGCTAATTACTCACCTACTCAAAATGAGTAAATGTGAATTATCCCTAAAAGTATTGGGGATATCCAATTTTTCTTAAATAACTCATTCACCTACTTTTGGAAGAGCTTTCACTTGGTGAAGTTTCAGACCCGTAGCTAATTATTCACCTACTCAAAATGAGTAAATGTGAATTATCTCTAAAAGTATTGTGGATATCCAATTTTTATCAAATAACTCATTCATCTACTTTTGGGAGGGCTTTCACATGGTGAAGTTCCAGACACGTAGCTAATTACTCACCTACTCAAAATGAGTAAATGTGAATTATCCCTAAAAGTATTGGGGATATCCAATTTTTCTTAAATAACTCATTCACCTACTTTTGGAAGAGCTTTCACTTGGTGAAGTTTCAGACCAGTAGCTAATTATTCACCTACTCAAAATGAGTAAATGCTAATTATCTCTAAAAGTATTGTGGATATCCAATTTTTATCAAATTACTCGTTCATCTACTTTTGGGAGAGCTTTCACATGGTGAAGTTCCAGACCCGTAGCTAATTACTCACCTACTCAAAATGAGTAAATGTGAATTATCTGTAAAAGTATTTTTGCAGATATCCAATTTTTCTCAAATAACTCATTCACCTACTTTTGGGAGAGCTTTTACTTCGTGAGGATTCAGACCCGTAGCTAATTATTCACCTACTCAAAATGAGTAAATGTGAATTATCTCTAAAAGTATTGCGGATATCCAATTTTTATCAAATAACTCATTCATCTACTTTTGGGAGAGCTTTCACATGGTGAAGTTCCAGACCCGTAGCTAATTACTCACCTACTCAAAATGAGTAAATGTGAATTATCTGTAAAAGTATTGCAGATATCCAATTTTTCTCAAATAACTCATTCACCTACTTTTGGGAGAGCTTTTACTTGGTGAGGTTTCAGACCCGTAGCTAATTATTCACGTACTCAAAATGAGTAAATGCTAATTATCTCTAAAAGTATTGCGGGTATCCAATTTTTATCAAATTACTCGTTCATCTACTTTTGGGAGAGCTTTCACATGGTGAAGTTCCATACCCGTAGCTAATTACTCACCTAATCAAAATGAGTAAATGTGAATTATCTGTAAAATTATTGCAGATAGCCAATTTTTCTCAAATAACTCATTCACCTACTTTTGGGAGAGCTTTCGCTTGGTGAAGTTTCACACCCGTAGTTAATTATTCACCTACTCAAAATGAGTAAATGCGAATTATCTCTACAAGTATTGCAGATAGCCAGTATTTCTGAAATAACTCATTCACATACATTTTGCAGAGCTTTCATTTAGTGAATTTTCAGATGCGTAGCTAATTACTCACCTACTCAAAATGAGTAACTGCCTATTATCACTAAAAGTATTGCAGATAGCCAATATTTTTCAAATAACTCATTCACCTACATTTTGGAGAGCTTTCACATGCTAAATTTTTTTAATGAATTTTTTAAATAATTTTTAATGCATTAAGATTCATGAAATCATGCACTAAATCAATTATAACTTGAAAAGTATTACATTTACAGCACCTTGTTAAAATATGTTATCTTTAGTACATCTAATTTATATGGCGGGAGATAAATGCATGCGTCAGAATGCTTGTTACAAAATAAAATGAAAATATAAGATTTCAAGATTTATCAATTTCATTTTGGAACAAATTGTATCGCTTTATGTATGTGTTTTTTGGCATCAAAGCTTGGACTCAAATTTGAGACACCTCCTTCATGGGCTCAAATTTGAGCCTGTGACTGAGCCAGGTCTCAAGTTGAGCTTGTTTGTGAAATGCATTGAGTCTGAGTTCACAGATTCAGCAAAATATTTCCAAAATTTGAGACAAAGTCTCAACTTTGAGTCTGACTCAAGGCTTAAGTCTGTTCATGAAACCGGCCCCTGGAGTTTCTGTCCTCAAGTTTGCTGCATTAAAATTCATTCAGAAATGAAAAAAAAATCCAAATTTATTTATTTAAAAAAAAAAAAAGTTTTCATATTCATCAGTGTATCTTGTTTAAGGATGTTTTTTTTTCAAGTGTAGTGAAAGTACATTGTTAAGTAAGTATGGGCTTGTTATTATTCAAACAAAGGAGTGGGGAATAAACATAAGATAACCCCTGTGAAGTGTATTTTTAAATTAAATTTTATAACTCGACTTTCTCTTAAAGATTCACATGTTATTTTTTAAATCTTGCAATAAAATGTAGAAATCTACATCACTCCGGTAATTTCTCTGTTGTATTGCAGCCTCAGCAATGGAGGAAACTCTGCCCATAAGTCGTGATCTGGCCGTTGTGAGTGAGGGTATTGTGAAGAATTATGGCAAAGTGGTCGCACTCCAAGATGTGGATATACACGTGCCAAAGGGTTCTATGTGAGTGAAATATAACCAGTGTAATCTACATGTAACCTCATTATTTTTGTATTTTATTGCGTTAATAAATATACTTCCTATCCAATGGACAATTGCTAATCCGGTCGGCGCAGACCGGCCCGCCAAACGCCAGAAAAAGACGTCCTGTGTTTCCACCGGCTGGCCGGTCCGTAGTACTGTGCACTCCCCAGATGGCGCCTCATACTTCCTTCCTGTCTAGACAACCTGATGTCATAGCATCTTTTTTGTTTGGCGCGTGTACTGTGCAGACGTGTTTTCAACATCTCCAGAGTTTTAAAAGGAAAGTGTGCATTATGACGGATTTTCGACCTTATTTGGGAATATTTTAGTGTAGAAATGTTATCTTCATATCAAGCACGGATATACCTTAAGAAATCTGCTGGAAACGCTCCCTAGCTGACTCAATTTAGTGTTGATGATAGGGCAGTAATCGACGAGGAATATGAAGGCAGCCATTTTTTCTAGTTTCCTCCCATTCAACCATGGTGTTGTTAGGGGCAGATCGACTATATTAAGGAAATAATGGATATACTACTTACAGGTATTTTTATCCGTGTTCGTTTGTTGAATGTACCCTCTGTAACTTCCAGTTCAATCACCATAGAAACGTCTTTTCTAGTACTACGAATAGTAATCACGGAAAACTTCAATCTACGTAGTTCTGAACACTGCAAATAGAAGGAAATCCCCAAGAGGTGCATTCTTCAGAGCGCACTGGTACCGACTTCTCTGCTGTAAAGCATCAGTCACACCAGCCTAGCTCGAGTATTTAGTGTTTTTTCATCAGAAGCAATAGGTGAATTCTTCAGATTTCTTCAGAGCGCACTGGTTCAGACATCTTTGCTTTAAAGCATTAGTCGACCGGTAAGCTTATATATATGTCGTGACAGAACTTCCAATTCGACAGAATTTCAAATTCTGTCAACAGAACTTCCAATTGGAAGTTCTGTCGACAGAACTTCCAATTTGAAGTTCTGTTGACAGAATTTCAAATTCTGTTGGCAGAATTTGAAATTCTGTCAGTATTTTTGGTCAGAACTTCCAATTGGAAGTTCTGTTGACAGAACTTCAAATCCAATTTCGTCCCTCAGAGCAATATCCCATTCTTCATCATTTCAGTTCAGTTATTGCTTTTCATTTGTTTTTTTAACTACATATTATTGTTGGAGTTTAACATTCAAATTTATTTTGGAAGAATTGTATACAATGACTCAGTGGCTTTTATAGGTACTATGTAACAAAGGTTAATCACCTGCTCTGGCTCTCTCTGAAGTACTAAACCACAAAGCTTAATTACCTACTCTGGCTCTCTCTGAAGTACTAAACCACAAAGCTTAATTACCTACTCTGGCTCTCTCTGAAGAACTAAACCACAAAGCTTAATTACCTACTCTGGCTCTCTCTGAAGAACTAAACCACAAAGCTTAATTACCTACTCTGGCTCTCTCTGAAGTACTAAACCACAAAGCTTAATTACCTACTCTGGCTCTGTCTGAAGAACTAAACCACAAAGCTTAATTACCTACTCTGGCTCTTCCAATTGGAAGTTCTGTCAACAGAATTTCAAATTCTGTCGAATTGGAAGTTCTGTCACGACATATATATGTACATCAGCAGCAAGAGATGAATTCTTCAGATTTCTTCAGAGCACACTGGTCCAGACATCTTTGCTGTAAAGCATTAGTCGACCGGCAAGCTCATGTTCAGCTGACCTCACCTAGTATTTACATAGAAGGAACTTCATCTTTAATCACTCTCAGTCCCTCCCTTGTGGACCCGGCACTTATGTCGGTAGTAAGGGAGGTGGATGGCCAGGAAACTGGTTTGAGTGTACAGCCGGCTGAAAAGAAGAATCGACTTCAGACTGGCCAGGACTTCATCTACAGAGCGCACTGGCCCAGGCTTCTCTGCTTTTAAAGCATCAGCCGACCGGCCAGCTCAAAAGAACGCGACCTCTGACGTCATATCCAGTCAGCCAATCGCGTGTCCTTCCGACCAATCACGAAGCAGGTCACGTGTTTTCACCGACCAGCAAGGTCGGAAGTGCGTTCTTCAGAACTCACGTCTACTGTGACTCCAGTCCCTGCCTTGCAGACCCGGCCTTGTTGTCGGTAGTGGGGTTTTGTGGACTGTAAACTTGCTGGTAAAGCATCACACAAAGAACGCGAATACTGACGTCATCTCCAGTTAGCCAATCGCGTGTCCTTCCGACCAAATCACGAAGCTGGTCACGTGGTTTCATCGAACAGGAAGGTCGGAAGTGCGTTCTTCACAACTTTCATCTATTGTGATACCAGTCCCTCTCTCATGGACCGACCTTCATTGTCGGTAGTGGGGTTGGTGGATGAGCAGAATACTGCGCATTTACAGGTTTATATATCACAAAAGAACGCGACAAATGACGAGCTCCATTCAGCCAATCGCGTGTCTTTCCGACCAGCAAGCTGGTCACGTGACACACTGACCAACAATTGCTTCTAAAAATAGTTCACAAGGGCTTCCCCAGCAACTGTCAAACCTACAATTAAGACGTGCGATTAAAGAAATTCAACACCCAGATAGTGGTAAAATTGCTTTAGCAACTGTTTGCAGAGTGTATACTGACTGGTACTGGCTACACAGCCTTGTGCACTTGTTTTCACAAACTGGTTACAGAGTGTACCGGGTGGTACTGGCTATACAGCCTTGTACACTTGCTTCAACAACTGGTTACAGAGCATACCGGCTGTTACTGGCTACACAGCCTTATACACTTGCTTCAACAACTGGTTACAGTGTACCGACTGGTACTGGCTACACAGCCTTGTACACTTGCTTCAACAACAACTGGTTACAGTGTACTGACTGGTACTGACTACACAGCCTTGTACACTTGCTTCAACAACTGGTTATAGAGTGTACCGGCTGGTACTGGCTACACAGCTTTGTACACTTGCTTCAACAACTGGTTACAGTGTACCGACAGGTACTGGCTACACAGTCGTGTACACTTGCTTCAACAACAACTGGTTACAGTGTACTGACTGGTACTGACTACACAGCCTTGTACACTTGCTTCAACAACTGGTTATAGAGTGTACCGGCTGGTACTGGCTACACAGCCTTGTACACTTGCTTCAACAACTGGTTATAGAGTGTACCGACTGGTACTGGCTACACAGTCTTGTACACTTGCTTCAACCTACCGGTTACAAGTCTGCTAACAGGGTGCTGGTTACACAGCCTTCACCCCAAGTAGTTACAAAAAAAAAAACAATTTAGACCAGTAGCTGTCTAAATTCATTGGTGACTCCAGCCTCCCAGTTTTTTGCCGGTTACAGAAAATTACTGGTTACAGTAACGTACCGGGTATGGAGTCCTGGTACTGGACAGAGTTGCCTAAGGTAAATTTGGTTACAGAGACTTTCCAAGCTGCCAGGCAACCTTCCCTTATCACACCTCTCAACAACCTGTTATCGGTGCTGGACTTGACTGGAGAGATAGTAAATTTTGTCATCATGTCTGGCCAGGGGTCAGACATCTCACAAATGACAATTGCTCTGTAAAGGCTGCACCTTGCAGGCTGCTGGCCTGGGGCAAAGAGTCTTTTAATGTGAAAAGTTGTGTCAGCCCCACCGGACCACAATATGAACAGGGAGACTGTTAACTTGGATCGTTGTCACCAGACCGGATCAGTGTCCGGAGGGACAGAAAATGTTTGTCAGAATACCAAATGTCCCAAATGTGGCACACAATCTGCCTGTAGGGCCCGGACTAAGCCCTTTTTGGGAACTTAGGAAGCCTTGGGGGCTGGACCCTAGGTAGTACAATTGTTGAAGGAGGGATACCTACGTCCATATACCTATACAAGGTCAATCCAGGAAAGGCCTGAGATTTCACATCCAAGGTCGGGCATACCAGTTCAAGACCCTGCCATTCGGTTTGTCCACAGCGCCTTTGGAGTTCACCGTGATACCAAAGGAGGTGAAATTGATGGCCATACACAAGGATTTAAGAAACCACCAGTACCTAGACGACTGGTTGGTGAGAGCCAGATCCCACCAGGCTTGTCTCCAACATACACAGGAACTAGTAAATAATGTGTCAGCAACTAGGTTGGCTGGTGAACTTAGAGAAATCAGAGCTGGAGCCCAAACGAGACTTCAATTTTGTAGGCTACCAGTTCGACTTCAGGTCTGATCCGGTCCGACTGACTCCAGACCGGTGGCAGAACCTTCAAGAGAAAATGCTGAAATTGCTATCCCTACCGGCTTGCCCGGTCCGGGAATTCAGGTCCGTGATAGGCTTACTAACAGCTACAGAAAAGCAAGTTCATGTAGGCCAACTTCATATGAGACTCATTCAGTGGCATCACAAACACAACTGGAGGGTCCCAGAATCACTGGAAAAGGTGATCCCAACCCCCAGGTCCTTGCTCCCCCATTTACAATGATGGCTGAAGGAAGACAATGTACTTACAGTCCAACCATTACACAAATAAAACATGCGCTGCAAATAATTACAGACGCATCAGTAGAAGGATGGGGCGCTCGGTTAGGCGAGCACCTTGCAAGAGGAACCTGGTCCCCTCCGGGAAGCAAGCTGCATATAAACTATCTAGAACTTAAAGCAGTCTTTCTGGCTTTAAAAGAGTTCCAAGACCTTTGCTCAACAAGATAGTACTTGTAGCACTGACAACACCACAGTAGTGTCATACATAAACAAGGAAGGAGGCATGGGTCGTGCTCACTTTGTGCCCTACTATGGAGAATCTTGACCTGGTATACCAGGAAACAAGTGACTCTGAAGCACGACACATTCCAGGCCGGCCGAATGTGGTAGCAGACAAGCTATCCAGGCTAGGCCAGACCATCCAAACAGTGGTTTCTCCTTCCAGAGGTTTTCCACTCTATGCAGCAGGTGGCACCGGCCCAAAATAGACTTATTTGCCACGAGGTTCAACAACAGGTTGCCTCTGTTTGTGTCACCGGTACCGGATCCCCTGGCCACAGCAGTGGATGCGCTCAGTCGGCCATGGTAGGATCCGAAAGCATACACCTTCCCACCATCGGCCATATTGGGCAAAATGGTGGGGAAGTTGTAAGACTCCCCATGCAAGAGAATCATTCTGATTGCTCCGGGGTGGCCCAACATGCCTTGGTTTTGGGATCTAGTGGCCACTTCCAGCCAAATCCCACTGAGCCTGTCCAATATGCCCAACCTGTTGACAGCCATTCAGTCAGATCCCTCACAGAAATCTGACAAACCTTAATATCCATGCAGGGTTCCTAGAGCCTCAGCAATCGAGGAGTAGGGCTTGTCTGAGGCAGTGGCAGCAAGATTTGAGGTTCCTCAAAGGGGATCAATCAGATCAGTCTATGAGGCAAGTGGGCCTTTCTTACAAGTGATGTACCATTCATCAGGTGGACTTCAGGGCACCCCCTGTAAAGTTAGTTGCTGACTTCCTTATGTACCTATTTCAGGACAGGAAGTTGCAGCCCAGCACCATTGATGGTTACAGGTCAGACATTGCTGATAGACTGGGAAATTTGCCCATCAATATCAGTAAGGATGAAAATCTCACTCGTCTCCTGGATAGTTTCCACTGAGACAGACCCAAAGGCCGGAAGGGAATCCCCTCCTGGAACCTCTCCCTGGCTTTTGCACCAGCTGACAAGGGTCATTTTGAACCAATTAAGAGGCCTCCTTGAAGCATTTGACCTTCAAGACAGTTTTCCTCTTGGCCCTGGGGTCGGGCATGAGTAGAAGTGAGATACATGTTTGGCAAAACAGAAATATTAGACACCAGTCCGACTGGTCAAGGTGTCCCTGTACCCATCACCCAGCTTTCTCTCCAAGAATCAGCTGGCCAAAGAGGGTCCAGACAGTGTGGCCCCAGGGGTATAACAGCCCTGGCCCCCAACTCTGGATAGATCCCTCAAGTCTGACAGGTCCCTCTGTCCAGTCAGGGAATTGTGCTACTATTTGGACAGGACCTCGGGCAGAATAAGGAGGTGGGTTTTGTCTCCTTTAAGAAAGGTTTTGACAAAGACATCTCACCTACCACTATCTCCTCTTGGATCACGCAGACTGTGATCCTATATTATGAGCTCTCTGACCAGGAGGCCCACACTTTACATTTTCTATTCTATTCTGTACTTTTATAGCGCTTAATCTCTGCTAGGCAGACTCTAAGGCGCAACACCAAAAATCAAGTTTAAGAAATCATCTGTCCATAGCCGTTGCCAAGTCCAGTACCACGGAGACACCGGATAGAGTGTAAGCTAAGGTGGGAATGCCTTGTGGAAGAGATATGATTTTAACTTTTTCCTGAAACAGGTGAGAGTTGGGGCAGAACGTACCTCATTAGGCAAATGATTCCAGACTGTGGGGGCATCAAAAGCAAAGCTGTGGCCAAAGTGATTTTTGGATTTATGTACAGATGGACAGAATTGAGGAACCTCCAGGAACCTTTTATCTGGATGGTTGTATCTTGTACTATATCTTCCGCAACGAGTGGGCAGAAGAGGACCAAAGTAACTGGGATGACCACTGTGAAGAAACTTATAAACTAGAGTGGCAGTTTTGAAGATACAGCGAGATTCAACTGGGAGCCAATGGAGTCGTTTGAGAATAGGAGATGCCCGCGTGTATTTGTTACAGTTTGTGACAATCCTGGCAAGTGTATTTTGAATACACTGTAGTTTACGCATATTGAGACTGGACAGACTCCTGAAGAGAGAGTTGCAGTAATCAAGGCGACTGCTCACCAAGGCATTAGCTGCCAGGATAGCAGCCTCATCAGTCAAGTGCTTTCTAACCCGCCTGAGATCACGAATTTGAATGAAGCATGTCTTACAAATATTGCGGACATGGTTAGAAAAGGAAAAATTAGCATCAAACCAGACACCAAGGTTCTTAACAACAACTGCAGGATGCATGAAATTACCAAATATCTTAACTGGGAGATAGGGATCTAATTTATTGAGTTGTGCATGGGATCCAAAGATGATAAACTCTGTTTTGTCAGGATTTAGTTTGAGCATACTTGACGACATCCATTTTTGAACATCCAGAAGACAAGAATTCAGTTTGTTAAAAGCCAGGGCTGCATTTTTGTGAGAGATATGAATAAACAACTGCGTGTCGTCTGCATAAAAGTGGTATTTGATGTCAGGATGCGTTCCAATAACCTTACTCAAAGGAGTGGTGTATAAGGAGAACAGCAGAGGACCAAGGACGGAGCCTTGTGGTACTCCAAACAACAGCTCATGCAAATCAGACAGGGTTGACCCAATTTTAATTGCCTGGAAACGGTGGCTGAGATAGGACGTGAACCACTTCAAGGCTGTGCCAGACACACCAAACCATAATTTAAGACAATTAAGAAGAGTCGGGTGGTCAATTGTGTCGAACGCAGCTGACAGATCCAGTAAGACCAATGCAGTAGGCTCGCCCCGTGATAGTGAGAGATGGATCTCATTTTTGATAAGCAGCAGGGCGGTTTCTGTGGAGTGACCACTTTTGTATGCAGATTGCCTAGGATTATCAAGATTGTTACTATTGATATGTTGCATGAGCTGTTTAACAACTACACGCTCCACCAATTTTGACATGAAACATAGTCCTGATACCGGTCGATAATTTTGCAAATCCTCATTTGGAAGTGATGCTTTCTTAATGAGAGGAGTGACAACTGCCTTCTTGAATTTTTGAGGAAATACACCCTCAGCCAATGACAGATTGACAAGTTTTGTAATTGACGGGAGTAAAATTTCCACACAATCTTTCAAAAGAAAAGTAGGGACTGGATCTAAAAGACATGATTTTGTAGGGGAATTTTTGATGATTTTTAGTACCTCGTCCTCCGAGACCTCATTGAAGGAAGGTAGGTTGGGAGGTGTACACATGGGTGATATGACTGTTGCCGAAGAGGCTGTGAACATATCACGAATCCTTTTGATTTTTTTATGAAAGAAGGAAGCAAATTTGTTTGCCAAGGATTTCTCAGACTGATGAGGAGGGAGAGTACTCTCTTTACCACTATTGAGGACTTGACGAAGTGTATGCCATAACTTCTTTGGGTCACGGCTGTTATCACTAATGATGGTGCTATAGTATTCAGCTATTGTCTCTACATCAGGTTAAAGCCCATGATGTCAGGGCCTTTGATGCTTCTAAGGTCTTCCAGTCGGGAGTTTCCCCTGGATACAGTCTTGTCAGCCTGCCTCTGAAGTCACATAATACCTTCACATAGTTCTATTTGAAGGGCGGGGCTTGGGCTGATTCAGAGCTTTACCAATTGGGCTCGGTAGTGGCTGCTCAGCAGATCCACAAGTGACCCTTAGATTGAGGAGATTTGTATATATGTATAAACAGTTTCTTCATGTACATAAGAATTAAGTGTGGCCTGCTTCCTTCGGGAGGTTTATTTGCATTCTGGGACTGAACTCATCCCTCTCTTCCCCTACCTCAGAGCAGGTCTGTAAAAAAGGGGGGGCAACGGCGGTATAGCCCTGGTTAACCGGCTGCTGGCAACCGACCATGGCCTTACAGGGTTTCCTGACCTTAAGGTCAACCCAGGCCTGGGCCTATAGATCACCTGACGAAGTCAGCCTAGACCTTAGGTTAAAATTTGCTATTACTTGTGAGTTCACATAAGTCCCTAGTAACCTACCCGCCGACCAAGCGGTAGTTATTCAGCAATTGTCCATTGGATAGGAAGTATTAACGCAATAAAATTGCAAATTTAATAAGTAAATTAAATTTTTATAAGTTAATACCCTATCCAATGGACACACAAGACCCTCCCACCGACCCCGCTATCAGCTTACTAGGGGTCTAATAGGTTTAGACAACGAAAAAGATGCTATGACGTCAGGTTGTCTAGACAGGAAGGAAGTACGAGGCGCCATCTGGGGAGTGCACAGTACTACGGACCGGCCAGCCGGTGGAAACACAGGACGTCTTTTTCTGGTGTTTGGCCCGATTAGCAATTGTCCATTGGATAGGGTATTAACTTATAAAAATTTAATTTACTTATTAAATTTGCAATTTCCTCCCCTTCCCAAGATATGTGGTAGTTTGTATCTGCATGTAAACCTCAGTGTTTTTGTAAATTCTTATTTCATATCTGTTCCTTCTCTTCCCAAGGTATATTGTAGTTTGTCCCCAAATTCTGTGAATTCTATCTTAACAGGAATGAATTAGTTTTTATGAGCAATTAGTCATGGAGAGAAAGTGTCCAGAAGATAAGTATTTGACATATACCAGAACATAATGCAAATCTCTGCCCTGACGAACCTCATTGTATCCACCTGATAGCATCCGGTGGATACTATGAATTTCGCTTCGTTACACCGCCGCCACAGTGTGTAGAAAGATTTCACCGATGCCGCTCTGACGAAAAAAAAATTATTGCTAGAGTTCTCAAATTTGCAGGATATATTCATAACCATAAAATCTTTCGGGGGAATATTTTTGGCCTCATTTTGAAAAACAAGATGGCTGCCACGGGCGTTTTTTTTACTTTCACCAAGGAGTTTTGTTGGCCCTCTAGAGCAAACGGTGTTATTGGTAGAGATTTCAAATTCACAGGATATGTTCATCATTACAAAATCTTGACTGGGAATATTTTTGACCTCATTTTAAAAAACAAGATGGCTGCCACGGGCGTTTCTTTGTCAGTCATGAAAAGTGCTTATATCTCCCTTATTATTGGTCCTAGAGGCTTCGTATGTCAAGCCAACCTATAGGAAATCATGGGCTGGGAATATTCTGATGTGGTTAGATTTGACCGTGGACCCCTCCTTCAAGATCAAACAAGGACTGCCAAACTTAAAAGTGCTTATAACTCACTTATTATTGGTCCTAGAGGTTTGCAATGTGAAACCAACTTATAGGAAATCATGGGCTCGAATCTTTTAATGTGGTCAGATTTGACCTTGTACCCCTCCTTCAAGGTCAAATGAGGACAGCCAAATGTAAAAGTGCTTATACGCTTATTCTTGGTCCTAGAGGTTTGCAGTGTGAAACTAGCCTATAGGAAATCATGGGCTAGGAATCTTTTGATGTGGTCAGATTTGACCTTTGGCCCCTCCTTCAAGGTCAAACGAGGATAGCAAAATTTAAAAGTGCTTATAACTCGCTTATTCTTGGTCCTAGAGGTTTGGCATATCAAGCCAACTTGTAGGAAATCATGGGCTGGGAATCTTCTGATGTGGTCTGATTTGACCTTTGGCCCCTCCGCCAAGTTCAAACGAGGACAGCCAAAATTAAAAGTGCCTATAACTCGCTTATTATTGGTCCTAGAGGTTTGCTATGTGAAACCAACCTATAGGAAGTCATGGGCTATGAAGTGTTTGATGTGGTCAGATTTGACCTTGGGCCCTCCTTCAAGGTCAAACAAGGATAGCAAAATCTAAAAGTGCTTATAATTCACTTATTATTGGTCCTAGAGGTTTGCAATGTGAAATTAACCAAATTGAATGAGAAATCATGGGCTGGAAATCTTTTGATGTGATCAGATTTGACTCTGGGCCCCTCCTTCAAGGTCAAACAAGGATAGCCAAAATTAAAAGTGCTTATAACTCACTTATTCTTGGTCCTACAGGTTTACAATGTGACACCAACTTGTAGGAAATCATGGGCTAGGAACCTTTTGATGTGGGAAGATTTGACCTTGGGTTCCTCCTTCAAGGTTAAGCAATGGTTGATTGGCGTTGGTGAGTTGTCTTTCTGGTGGATACAATTTGCATCGGTTCTCTGACGCGCTAGGTCTAGTTCTAATATGTTCTGGTATTGGCCACTTTTCCAGAGTTGAACTGTACTAGTAGTTACTTTTTTGTGTGGGTTCAACAAACAATGATATTTTGTTTCTCTGTAATTATACTAAAGGTATCTTAAAAGGTTTTGTTGAAGTAATGTATTTTTTTAAAAAAAATAAGTAAATCATTCCTATCAGTTATTCATACAAGGAAATGGGAGGAAAGATGGGATCCAACTTTAAACAAAGGAAGGGGAAACTTAGATAGAAGTTCACTTCCTGTCTATCTATGTCACAAAACCACACTCTGCGATGATGGTTTGATGTGATATGCAGACATTAAATTCTGTTAAACTCTATACAAGGTTAAGAATGACTGTGTCTGCCATGTTTTGTATGTACTCTGTGACAGAACTTCAGATCTAGTGTCTTCTTTTGTAAAATTCATTCACAGTTACGGTTTGATGGGACCCAGTGGCTGTGGTAAAACTACTTTATTAAGATGCATTCTGGGACGTGTGAAGATCAATTCCGGAAAAGTTATTACTCTGGGCAAAAGACCTGGTTCTGTTGGCCATGGCGTGCCTGGTGTTCAAGTGGGATACATGCCTCAGGTAACCCGTTTGTGAAGTACTCTAACCTAATATAAGCTCATCAATCATCATACTTTTTATACAGCTTAATATCTTCACTGACAGATGCTAAGTTGCATAAAGCAAAAACTCATTGTTTCAAAAATCATGTTGCCATGTGGTCTCATCAGGGGCTTGTTTTTTAAGACTCCTGACTGCAAAACCTATACCATACCTATACTATACCATACCATACCATACACAGTTCTGTATAGCTTTGTGTACCTATTTTATACTGCTTTTTGGTAATTCTATGGTCTGATTGGTCAAGATTTGTGTACATTTGTTTTTGGGGTATACCGCTTTGTACAGTTTGGATAATGTCATCATTACGAAGATTTGCAACAATGTTTGCCCAAATAAGACAAACAAAGTTATAACAGTAATGTATTCCATCAAATAATTGTCTGCATTTGTGGTTTAGTTTGACCAATTCCCATCTGATCACTGAAGTTAAGTAGCACTGGGTTTGGTTAGTACCTGAATGGGTGACCTGAGTGGTGGACCAGGTATGGGCTGATATATAGTGAATTAGATGGTCACTTAAATAATGGTCCTATCGCAATATAACCAAAACAAGGCACTAGGTGCAATGTTAAAAATCAGTCAATCCATCAAATAACTAACCTTTTATAATAACCTTTGTTGATATGTCATCAAAATGTTGAAATTGCACATTTATTACTGAAAGCAGCAACTGGTTTTGCTATTTTATAAATAAAGTAAAAAGCAATCAGGTAAACCAGTTTTCTCTTTACTACTTTAAAATCTATAATGACGCTTATACGCCGCTTAATCCCTCTCTCAGTGGATATTAAAGTACCCAAAAAGCCGGTGTGGTCAGATCTACCAATCCTTTTATCAAGCCAGCCAACTGACCCCAGCAGATTTGCATGGTACTGACTCCTCTGCTGCAAGCATCAGTCAACAAGCAAATATCACACTGATTGACCTCACTCCGTCCAACCAAGGGCTTTAGATTTTTCAAGTACCGACCCTCCTGTTTTACACAGGCAGTCTACCAGTCAGGCCGCTATTGAACCGACCAGGAAAGACAGTATTTCTAGTTAGGAATCTAATATAGAAAGTGAGCAGTCGGACCGACCTTCAGTTGATATCTATGTTGAGGACAGAGAGTTCTCGGATCAGGACCAGGATGTCACTGATGCAGACCCCGACCAATCCCTCTCTGAAGAACAAGCTTACAGAGAGACTATGAGGGGGGATTCGGTCCTACATAGGGTGGACACACATCCCGGATATGGACAGTTCTGCTACCACATCTGACGACAACTGCTTTGCCGTGTCCAAAGACACGGGTTCCTGGAAAAGTTTCTGTTCAGATGCCTACCAACTGGTTGTGCAGGAACTTAAGTAAACTAAACCTCACCTTGGTTGAAGGATATCCTTCCCGGAGTTCAGAGACCGGTGGCCTGCTTAAAGATCAGTTTCTTATTCTGCGAAGTCCCAAGCCAAGTGGTACAGGCTGTATTCTGACCACAAGGGTGAATCCACTGCTGTGTCGTCTTGGAATACTGATGCCTCATGCCTCAATAGCAGTTACAGCAGAATTGCCAGACAAGCCGGATTAGCCTCAACCCTACCAACCTCATACCACATCTCTCAAGAAAACTTGTGAAAGTGGGAGGAATCTACAAGGGAGACTACTTTTACATGCAATCAGGCTGCCAGTTTTAACAAATGCGTTTTCAAGGTACAGCAGGACATGCAAAGCTCAGTTAAAGCTATCCGGACTGAAGGCAAAGGAAAGAGCTCTTCCAAGATAACAGAAATCACAGATGAACTGCAGTATTTAATGGATTTTAATGCTAGCATCACCGAAGCTATAGCGAAAACCATGGAGCCCCTGACGGACTTTGTTTTTGTTTCTATGGGTAACTTAACACTGACCAGGAGAGATTCTTACCTCACGCATGTAAAGACTGGCATTAAACTAGATACCTTGTCAGCATTGAGAACTGCCCCTCTGCAACTGACCACCCTCTTCCCAGACAATATACTTAAGCTGGCTGAGGACGATATTGCGAACTATGAGAATAAGTGACACTCTACACATAGCAAGGGTCGGTACCACCCCTATGTACATTCTGAGAGAAAGTTTGACAAGAGATCCGACAAACCCACATGGAAGAATATTGGTGGCAAAGCTCAGAGTAGGAAGTGGAGTGGCTGGTGTAGAGAAATCAGAGCTGGACCCAACACAAGTCTTCGGCTTCATAGGTTACCAGTTTGACCTCAAGTGTGGCCGGGTCTAACCGACACCGGACCGGTGGCAGAACCTTCAACAAAAAATACTGGCACTTCTCCCGACTGCTTTGTCCGGTCCGGCAATTCATGTCCCTTATAGGTCTGCTAACAGCCACAGAAAAGCAAGTTCACCTCGGCTGGCTACATATGAGACCCATACAGTGGCATCTCAAAAACAACTGGAGGGTTCCGGAATCACTAGAAAAGGTCATTCCCATCCCCAAGTCCGCCCACTTAAAATAGTGGCTAGAAGAAAGCAATATGCAACAATATATGTGGGTCAACCATTACAATTGCAACAATATAATGTGGGTCAAATATTACACCCACTAGAACATGCTCTGCAAATCTTTACAGCCGCATCAAAAGAGGGGTGGGGTGCTCACTTAAATGAGCACACTGTAAGAGGAACTTGGTTCCTTCCAGAAAGCTAGCTTCATATAAATTATTATTTGGAACTAAAGCGGTTTTCCTGGCCCCTTAAAGATTTCCAAGACCTCTGCTCAGACAAGGTAGTTCTTGTAGCAACTGACAGCACCACTGTAGTGTCATACATAAACAAGGAAGGAGGTATGAGGTCAGGCTCACTTTGTGCCCTACTGTGGAGAATCTTGACCTGGTGTGCCAGGAAACAAGTGACTCTCAAAGCCTGACACATTGCAGGCTGGCTGAATGTGGTAGCAGACAAGCTATCCAGGCTAGGCCAGACCATCCAGGCAGAGTGGTCTCTCCTTCCAGAGGTCTTCCAATCAATATGCAGCAGGTGGCACCGGCCTCAAATAGATTTATTAGCCACGAGGTTCAATAACAAGTTAGCTCTGTTTGTGTCACTGAAACCGGATTCCCTGGCCTGGGTGGTGGACGCCCTCAGCTTACCATGGGAGGATCTGGATGCCTATGCCTTCCCACCAACTGCCATCTTGGGCAAAGTGGTGGAGAAGTTGTAGGACTACCCATGCAAGAGAATCATTCCCATCGCTCCAGGGTGGCCCAGCATGCCTTGGTTCTGGGGATCTAGTAGCCATGTCCAGCCAGATCCCATGGACTTTGCCCAACCTGCTCACACAGCCTTTCAATCAGATTCCTTACAGAAATCTGACCAACCTAAATCTCCATGCATGGCTCCTAGAGCCTCAGCCATCAGAACAACAGGGCTTCTCTGAGGCAGTGGCAGCACGAATTGAGGCCCATCAAAGAGGATCAACTAGATCAGTCTATAAGGCAAAGTGGACCATTTTTACAAAGTGGTGCCTCACTAATCAGGTGGACTGTAGGGCACCCCCTGTTAAGTCAACAGCCAACTTCCTTGTATACTTGTTTCAAATTAGGAAGCTACAACCAAGCACCATTGATGGTTGCAGATAAGCCATTGCTGACAAACTAGGGAATTCACCCATTAATGTCAGCAAAGATGAGAATCTCACTCA
This sequence comes from Sabellastarte sp. h YS-2021, assembly GCA_964017235.1. Taxonomy (NCBI): domain Eukaryota; kingdom Metazoa; phylum Annelida; class Polychaeta; order Sabellida; family Sabellidae; genus Sabellastarte; species Sabellastarte sp. h YS-2021. The sequence goes on along the minus strand of OZ024932.1, from coordinate 10,916,080 downwards.
TCTCTTGGACAGCTTCCATAGAGACAGACCCAAAGGTCGGACGGGCATCTCCTCCTGGAACCTCTATCTGGTGTTGCACCAGCAGACAAAGGCTCCTTTTGAACCCCTTAAAGAGGCTCAGAGGCCTCTTTGAAGCATTTGACCTTCAATACTGTTTTCCTTTTGGCCATGGGTTCAGGTAAACATAGGAGTGAGATCTATGCTTAGCAAAACAAGAATATTAGACATCAAGCAGACTGGTCTAGAGTATCCTTGTACCCCTCACCCAGCTGGCCAAAGAGGGTCCAGACAGTGTGGCCCCAGTGGTTATACCAGCCCTAGCCCCAACTCTGGATAAGTCCCTCAAGTCTGACAGGTCCCTGTGCCCAGTCAGAGCTTTGCACTATTATTTGGATAGGACCTCAAACATCAGGCAGAACAAGGAGTTGGTCTTTGTCTCCTTCAAGAAAGGTTTCGACAAAAACATCTCACCTGCCTCTATCTCCTCATGGATCAAGCAGACTGTGATCCTATGCTATTAGCTCTCTGACCAAGAGTCGCTCACTTTACATCAGGTTAAGGCCCATGATGTGAGGGCATTCGTTCACTGCATCTAAGGCATTCCAATCAGGAGTCTCCTTGGAACAAATATTGTCAGCCTGCCATTGGAAGTCACATAACACCTTTACACAATTTTATCTGAAGGATGTAGCTTGAGCTGATTCAGAGCTCTACCACTTGGGACCTGTAGTGGCTGCCCAGCAGATCCATCAGTAGCCCATATTAATGAGGAGACTTGTATATATGTAAATAGTTTGTACACATATATAAAAAAAATCATAAAAAGCCAAAAAAGAAATGATGTTCTTCCTCCTTGTTAGCTCTGTTTCTGAGTTATTTTAAGTCCCTAGTAACTTACCCGCCGACCAAGCGGTAGTTATTGAGCAATTGTCCATTGGATAGGATGTATTAACGCAGTAAAATTGCAAATTTAACAAGTTAGTACCCTATCCAATGGATACACAAGACCCTCCCAACCGGCCCTGCTATCAGTTTACTAGGAGTTTAATAGGTTTAGACAACGAAAAAGATGCTATGACGTCACACTGTCTAGACAGGAATGAAGTATGATGCGCTACCTGGTGAATGCACAGTACTAAGGCCGGCCTGGCCGGTGGAAACACACGACGGCTTTTTCTGTCATTTGGCGGGCCGGTCTGTGCCGACCAGATTAGCAATTGTCCATTGGATAGGGTATTACTTCAACTTGTAAAATTTAATTTACTTATTAAATTTGCAATTTTGTTCCTTTGATTTGAAACTTGTCTGAGGAAAGTAGGATGTTTAGTGATTACTTTCAAATAGTCATACAAATTTTAATTCCCAAGTACAGTAAATTATTGAACAACTTAACCTACTAATTAGTTATGTTTACTTGATTATAATGTATTATTGATTGTTTAACAAAGAATAAATATCATGTCTTTTAATTTCTCTAGAATTACAACTCTGGTTTTTTTGTCCACCCCACTTAAAATTAGCTCTGGGGTTTTGTCCAAGTAACCATATTTTTCCTCGGTATTGTCCTTCAGGTTATTGTCCATTTACTGAGTTTCCCTTTTGGCAAAGACTTTTGCCCCTGCAAACACTGGATTAAAATCGTATCAGGACAGGCCCTGATATACTAATTTGCTCTTTTGATGTAAATATAATTAGGCTTAGTAGTTTTGTTTTTCTGAGGTGTGTGTGGGGGGGGGGGGGTGCAGCAGAGACAGAGATCTCAGTTTAAGCCGTACCTTTTGCAAAAAACGGCCCTGTTGTCCTTGACTTAAAAAAGAAAAGGTTATGTCTGTAGCAGACCCTCAATGTATGTTGAATGTTGTCAGTGGGATTTCAAGCCAGGACCACCAAGATGGGAAACATTAGTAAGCAAATGTCTAACATGTTAAACATTTTGTACCTGAAGCCTTCTGAAATAAAAGATAGTCACCATGAGCGATGGTTGGCTTACACTTGCAATTTTACTATTTGTGTACACTAAATACAGAAAAGAGCCTTAAAAAGCCTTACATAACCAAGGTTGATCTAAAATCAATAGAATTACTATGCAATCTGGTCTTGTGTCAACCATAGGTGAATACATACAGTTTGCTTTTGTCTGTGTAAAATTTTCTATTCATAGCTCATTTCTTGTTTGGTTAATGCTAGAGTAAGAAATTTAAAATTCAACACATATCTAAAAATAGACTAAAATTCACCTCGTGCAAATACTAACAAATAAATGAATCGAGGTGGGTTTTGTTGAAAGTATAGTTAATTAAGGCTTTCTGAACTGAAAAATACCAAGTTAAAGACAAAACGTCATTTTCTTCAGAGAATTAGCTAAGGTTTTAGAAGTGGCGAATTTTAGATTACTCACAAATTTTAGATTCCTTACTCTATGCGTATGACCTTTGTCACGGAAATCCCGTCTGATAAAAAAAGGAACTTTGTAAGTCTTTATAAGGAAGACACTTGAAAGTATGTTTCATGAGCACTATGGTCCTAGTATCCTAAGCATAAAAAGAAGAAACACAATATATATTATCATTTTTTTTTATTTATTTATTTATTTATTTTTTTGGTTAAATATACTTAGCATTTATCAGATCATGGGTCTAATTTTGGTGAACCTTTTTACTTTGAACTTCAGTAACGCATCCAGTATTTTAAGTACCATTTGTAATTTTAATAGCTGAAATAGCAGGAGTGTTATCCCTTTATCATTGTGCCAGATATTATTCCCCTAATATTTAAATGATATTACTTTTTTGGTCTCTCATTGCTGAAATCTTTGCAGTCGTTTTATGGGTCTGTTTTGTATACACCCAGTGACTGAATACCTCCGGTATTTGAAGTACACCATATATCTACAGCTCCCGGTGGCAAATTATCAAAATATGAGCTTATGTTCTCCCACCATATAGGTGATCAAATAGAGTCCATCATATTAATTTGGGCTCGTTTAAAATCATTGAAGATTTAATCCGATAACTAACTTTTGGGTCATAAAGTCATAACTGCTTTTATATTCAAAACCTAAAGTTAACTGACTTTATATGGCCTTACTGGGTGTATATATACATGAACACTTTTGTCAAACCTGTTGTTTCTAGTTCAGTGATAAAGATGTCATAAACTTGTTCACCCCTACTATTCACCTGCATGTCAAAAACTTTTACAGAATATTCTGCCAAGTGTGGATCAGACACTTTTATCTAGTACCCCAGTTCCACTTTCATGAGTTTTCCACTTGGCCATCCAGAAACAAATTCATGTTGGTTGACCTCTCTTATAACTTGGCAAGGTCGGATTTTTAGGTGGCTTAATGGTGGCCATCATAATCCTCTGTCTCATTTGTATGAGTGAGCGGTTTTCTTCCAACTAGTTTGTCTGATCTCTTCTGTCGTAACTGCCTTATTGCATATCAGTTTGGTGATACAAACTATTTTTGGGTTGTTCCATCTACCTTTTCAACTCTTACCCGTTCTCTTAGAAGTGCGACTTCTATCGAGGCTTGCGCTTCTGGAGATCATTATTTTTTTTTGTCTCCGGACTTTCATGAATTGTGGCATAATGTGATGAGTGTCTGTCCTTTACAGAAGTTAAGCAACAATGGGCTACGTTAGTACTGGGACGGGTGACCACTTCAGTTTACTACTCATGTCTCTGATGGCTTTGCAGCTCACGCTAGTAGACCAAAACCCCTTTCGGCCTTGTTAGTTTCATGTTTTTCTGGTCTCTCCATAATTGCAGACATCTTCCATGTCACCCAATATCTGATATTTTGACTCTGACTAATGGATATATCGCACCGTAGAATCTATAGTTTGCAGAGATTAAGTGCCATAAAAGTTTAGTTAGAGTTAGAATCTTGTCTACTCCTTTTTACAACTAATCTAAACATAAAATCGGAGACTAGTGACTCTGTCCAGAAGAGCTTTTGATTAATCTCCTTTTTCCAAGAGACTTTGTGTTCAGAGTTATCTTTATCATAAATGGTGGCAGTCAGGAGTAGGTCATAATGTAAAACTTTTGGGTTTCAAAAATTATTTTTCTGGTCATACCAGTGCTCTTTCCAGTTGTAATACAAGAACATTTTAATTTGTCACTCATTTTAGCTTTCCCTTTTTTGCCCAGATCAGCCATATTGGGCTTCAACTTCAGAATTGTCTAGGTCTTACAGTGACTTGTAAATGTGGAACAGCTGTATCGATAAGGCATATGTTTCTCAGAAAGTAACATATCATTTCCATAATACTCTACAAATAAGGTCTGAAGTGTTGTTTATGTGACAATCTCACTTTTGAAATACATGCAATATTTCTGCCAAGTTTTATGTTTTTTGCTGAAATCTATTGAATAGCTAAATGTCACATAATTTCTATTTTCTTAACATTGGTGGTATAGTCTGGTACCTGTCCTGCATTAGGAGCAGAAAGGGTAACAGCTGCTACATTTGTTGATTCATGTTTGTAGAAACATAGCCTTGCTTAAGGCCCATATGTGTATAATATGTTCAGAATAGGTGCAGAAATATTTGGCAGTCATAAGGTACACATTCAGAATTTCACAGCAAGAAGGCAAGCTCTCCAGCTGTTTGTTTCTTTAAAATTCAGTACATGTATGAGTACATTACAGAAACTGAAACTTCATTATTTGAACTGAAAACTTTACTGAACTGCAAAGGAACTTGAGCCTTCAGCAAGGCTAGTAGAAACAGTAAAATGTGTAGTGATTTGAAAGCCTGAATATGTTGCATTATTACCCATCATCCTGTAAACAATGTGCTTATGAATATATAGAATGCAGCAATTAAAATTTGCACTAACCTGCTGGTCTGACTCCTACAGTTTTACTTACACTGATCTATTGATTGGAGAAGAATTAAATATTAAATTAAAGTGGAAATTTTATTTTTCAACTAAGCTAGGAAGTAAGATAGTGTTTACTGTTTTGATAATAGAAGCTTTATAACGTAGAAAAATGAGATACACAAGCATCAACATTTAGATTAAAAACGCGTCAGAATTCCTTCTGTAATTGGAATAAAATTGTGGAATCAAATTGATAAGTCTGTTAAACATGAAAATTTGCTATCCTCCTTCAAAGCCATAAGTGAAAATATTTAGGTGATCTGAAGCAGTTAAATTTAACACAGATTTTTTTTTGAAAGCGTAAATATTGGAGTGTAATTCACTCAAAAATGCAGATGAACTGCAACCTAATCCTTAAGAGCATCTTGCACGTCAGTTGTATGTTATACACAACTCAACTTCTGACTGTGGCAGCCTTTCAGTAAACATCATTTCTCAGTTTCTCAACATACTCAACCTAGGCAGTCCATGCAAGAATTACATATGATTACCACCAATCTTCTTTTATATGGAGATTTTGACCTTCAAACAAACAAGGTACTTTTTAGGCAGTTCAAGAATTTTTAAAGGAATCAGTTTCCATACTGTTTTATTATCTGAATGGCCACACCTTTATCATCGTCATCATCATCTGTTGTTATTCTTCGTTGAATAGTTTGTCCTATGAGAAGGCTTATTGTAACCTTTGTTAACTTGTCCTTATTGAATCGATAAAATATTGTTGTTGTTTTTGTTTTTTTTTTTGAAAAAAAAGGAAATGTATTTTTAGGTTAAAACAATAGAGAAATAATAAATTGGGAGACTAGAAATGAGTAAATAAAATTGAGTATTCCAGTAATGAAATACTGGATGATAGAGGTTCTATGTAAAAAAATATATTGGATAATTAGGGAGATAAGAAGTATTCTTATTTCAAATCTGTACATAGGATACATAATGCAAACATATAATACACATATGACAGGAAAAAAAATCTGGAACTAAATTTTAGAAATGGTCCAAATTAAGCAGATATATTATTACAATAATAGAAGGTCTACCAAAGTGGAGAGGTCAAAGAGTATTTAAAATCACTCATTCCTCACTCAAATGTGAGGCCAAAGTAATCATCACACCATATACATCACAAGTGCCAGATGATCTACATGTCAAAGCTGTAACACTGCTGTGAATATAAAGGTTTATAGAGACCTTCACTGTCAGTCAGATGATAAGCAATACCTCAGCAGCCATATATTTATTCTTCTACTTTTAGATGACATCTATAAATGTACCAAGATTGAAATCTAACAAGAGTTTTGTTCTGGGACAAAAACTTTCCCCTTTATTTTACTCCACTGTCCCACTAAATGTTCTGCAGAGTGTATTGCAGCATCCTTTCATTCTGTCCGCCATACATTAGGGCATTGTGAGTAGGGTCATCATGTACTCTTTACAGATACTCTGACCTTTTGTTTCAAACACTGAACTTGATACTTGTTTCAAGTGTAGTTTCACAGTAGCCTTGCCACAGGCGTTTATATATATAATATAGACACAACTGTTTGACTGCATTAAAAGTATTTTTCATAATGTTCTCATACACTTACTTAGCCTAGCGTGCTGAGGAGTCTCCCAGACTAGAAAGGCCTCTGATACAGTGTGTATTATGGCAAAAATATTTCACGGTTGCATTATGGTTCAGACAGGCTGGAAGGCCTGGCTAGTGTCACAGTATAAATTGTGTAACACTTCAAAATGAACATCCACAAGAAATGAAAGCTGTGGGTATTTTTAAAAATAAATTAGAGAACAATGGTTGTTAATGAATACGAATAATGAGTTATTATTAAATATAAATTGCTATAAGCATTGTTAGTGCCTCTGCTAAGGAGGTTATGTTTTTGATGTTTGTCTGTCTCTTTGTCTTTGTTGAAATTACTCTGAAAGTAATTAACAGATTTGGGGAAATTTTTAAATGGGTCGGACCTGACAAAAGCACCAAATTTAATTACTTCTTTTTTTGGTCAAGTATAACCCACATAAAAAATTTAGAAAGATCAATGTACCGGTATTTGTTACTTTCGAGTAAAACTGCTTGAGGCCTATAAACACCCCACTTGAGGACTTTTCCTACATTTTCTCATATTTTTGCCCTGTAATTAGGAAATATATGTGTAATAAAATCTAAACAGTCTCAAACTGTTCTAGATATAATTTCTATATGTGATCTTTGGGGAAAATTTGAGGTCTGTAATTATAGCCTCAGATGAAGTTCAGGGATATACTAGTTTCAGTCATATTGTGCCACTACTGCCATATATAATAATTTGTCATAGTTTAAAATTTATAAAAATTTTCACATATATATATTTGGATCTGGAGAGGGGCGATCTGATTATAAGATAACTATAAACTCTCAATACTAAAGAACTTACAGCCACAGGTCCTGTATGGAGATATATTGATTCAAACTAGAGGTATGTAGTTATTTTTATCATTACTGCTGCTGTTAAAAGATGATCTGTGAATTTTACAGGAACTTGCACTGTATCTGGACTTTTCAATTAGTGAAACTCTCACCTACTTTGGAAGACTCCACAGAATGAGTGGAGAGAGAATAAAGGAGAGGATTGAATTCTTAATAGAGTTTATGAACTTACCAAAACCAACGTGGATCATCAAAAAACTAAGGTAAAGATTCTTTGTAGTTTGTAACGTCATTTTGATAGTAAGACATACATACGGTAGACTCTGTATAACTAGTAACTCCAATATATAGAGTATTTGCTTTTAGCTATGGCTAACCTACTTACACCTGTTAAAATGCACCAGTCTTTCTGTCCAGGCCTCAAAACAATCATACAAAAAGTCTTGGTAGAAAGGGAAGAAAACATATACACCAAAGTTTCAGTGTTGATTAATATAGCTCCCGGCATTTCAATATTCACTGTGATATTAATTATGTAGGTTTTAATACTGTTTCCAGTAGCTCACTTCTCAGCGGAATTTTATTAAACATTGTTGTTATTTATATCTATATGCAAAAACCTTAATATGTATACTTTAGAAGAAATAGTTCTTGATGTTTTATTCAATTTAATCACAATTAAAGCAATCTCTTATTTAATTTACAATCATTTTAAATGCCTTAGATATACTTTGAGTAAATAAACAGTACCTGTCATATGGTGCATTTTACAGCGTAAAATAACAATTTTATTGCGTTAATACATCCTAATGGACAATTGCTTTACCGGTCGGCGCGACCGGTCCCGCCAAACGCCAGAAAAAGACGTCCTGATAGAATACCGGCAGGACCGGTCAGGAGAGTGCATTCGCCAGGTGGCGCATCGTACTTCCTCTTCCTGTCTAGACATCGTGACATCATAGCATCTTTTTCGTTTGGCGCGTGGAGAGTGAAGACGTGTTTTCAACGACTAGGAATTTTGTTTTTTTTACCGAACTCATCCGTTTTATTTCATTATTGAAGTAATTCAGAATTGTTATCTACAACTATGTCATCACCAGGACAAAGACGAGGCTCATGCGGACACGCTATGGCTGGGTTCGACACCCACTCCAAGTGTGCACGTTGTAGGGACAAAGGGCTAGGCGACGACCCCTGCGTCCTGAAGAAGGAATGCGTGATTTGTAAAGGGTTTACCCCTGAGCAGTCCCATCAGCTGGCTACGCCTACCTATAGGGACAGGAAGGACAAGAAATCTACCTCCAATGCTACGACCTCATCCACCCCCACTCTCGTGGACCCAGCACACATTAGCGTGCTGGGTAAAGTGGAAAAGGTCAAGGCTGTGCAGACGACACCGTCCAAGAAGACGAAACGTAGTGAGTCTCCCAAGCCTTCTGCCAGTAAGAAAAGATCTTCAAGCAGTCGGCCTACCACTGAAGATCTCCAGCATTTGGATGACAAGTGGGGAGAAAGATTTTCCAGACTTGAAGCTTTGCTTCTAGCCAAGGCTTTCACAGTGCCGGTTGAACCGGTTGTGAAGCCTTCTTCAGATGTGACTCCCTCTCAGAAGCCATTTTTTGACCCTGGTGCCACCACCAGCAGTCTACCTGTGGAGAAGAGTCTGCCAGCTGAGAAATCCGGTCCCTGCCTTGACCAGGCTACCGGTAGTGCTGTAGAGGAGATGCAGACTGCCACCCAACCCCTTGGGGTTCCCAGTGCAGGGATAGCAACCCAGCCTGTTCAGGCCCCCGGTTCGTTCCCAGAGGTTCAGCCCACCGGTGATGTGGATCTGAGGGCAGCTTCTGACAGTGAAGCTGAGCAGTTCAGTGAAACCGGTTCCCTGGATGGTGACATCCACCGGGACCGGTCAGCAGACAAAGAACCTTCTAGAGATGACCCTGAGACTGAGCCCACTGAGGAAGCAAACTACAGGGAAACCATGAGGGGTGTGAGGAGTTTTATGAACTGGCACAAGGTTCCGGAGTTTGAAACTGTGTCCTCTACTGCAGATGACAACCCTTTTGCCGGTACCCATGTCCAGCCAACCGGTAAAGTCAGTGTGAAACTTCCTGTGGACGACTGGTTGTGCAGGAAGATGTCCAGTCTTAACCTCACAATCAAGGAAGGCTACCCTACCAGGAATTCTGACAACACTGGCCTCCTCAGGGATCAGTTCATCAAAACCCCTAGACCTTCTAGATGGTACGGGATGCATGCTGAAAAAGACACTGAGAGTTCTACAGTTCGTAGCTGGTCACCGGATCCGGCCAAACTCAACCACTCTTTCAGCAGGGTTGCCAGAAGAAATTTGCCATCTGCTCCACCCTCTCGAGCCTTCAGTCAGGATCTCCTCAGACGCTGGGAGAGGGCAGCTCGTGAACAGACAATAATGTGTAACCAGGCTGCTGGTTTGTCAAGGTGCCTGACCAGGGTTCAGGACTCGATGAACATTCAGTTAAAAACCCTGGGTCTGGATAGCAAAGGCAAGTCATCTGAGAAGATGAGACAGGCTGTTAGTGAACTGGAGTATTTGACCACTTTCAACCGGTCTGTATCTCAAGCAATGGCCAGGACAATGCAAGACCTTTCAGAAGCAGTTTTTATTAATATGGCCAACTTCACCCTTGCTCGCCGGGATAGTTACCTGGACTATCTACATGCTGGGGTAAAGCAAGATACGTTGCACGCCTTGAGAACGTCACCAGTTCATCTGAATGCTTTATTTCCGGACCAGCTTATATCAAAAGCTGAGGAAGAAATCTGTAAAAGCGACGAGAGGCGTTCTTCCGGTACTTCACACCGACAGCAAAGTCGCTTCCACCCATATGCTGCAAGTGACAAGGTTACTAGCCATCACACCGACAAGAAGAACGTCCCGGCTTGGAAACAGATCAAAGACAAGCAGCAGGCTAGGAAAGGTCGTGGCAAGGCCTCAACTTTTACACAGAAACCTGCCAAGGGGTTCAAGTCTCATAAATGACAATCACTGTATTTTTCCAGTGACCAGTCAGAAGAACTCTGTACTTGTTACCGGTCAGGGAGACTTGAACCCAGCACCAGTGGTGTCAGAGAACAGCAAAATGACTTTAAATTTCAATGTAGACTCTCATGTTGCAATGCTCATATTGTCACCGGGTTGCCACAAAGGAAAGGCGTAAATCCCACCTTTTGTCAAATGTACACAGAAATAAAATATGTGAAAAATGTTTCTTGTGTAGGTCACTTGTGTTCTGTAAATCTTGTCACCAATGCCCAACATGCTGTTATAGATCCTCCTGTAGGGGCGAGGTTAAACCAGTGTTGGGAGAAATGGGAAGCCCTGGGTTCGAGTCCAAAAGTAGTCACCACACTGAGGGAGGGTTATACTCTTCCATTCCGGTTCAGACCTCACCTAACAAGGTCACCGACTGTAATAAGCAACTACCACAATCCAACCAAGCAGTCCTTCCTTGTGGAGGCACTGCATCAGCTGATAAACAAAAATGCAGTCGAACCGGTGGAAAACCCAAACTCACTGGGGTTTTACAACCGGCTATTTTTGGTACCCAAACCCAACAACCGGTAAAGACCCATCCTGGACCTGAGCACCTTGAACACCTTTTTAAACACAGAGTCGTTCAAGATGGAGACCCCAGAGACAATAAGAACCTCCCTACAAGCAGGGGAGTGGGTCACATCCATAGATTTCAAAGACGCATACTTCCACATACCAATTCACAGTCAGTCCAGGAAGTACATGCGTTTTCATCTCCAGGGTCGATCTTACCAGTTCAAAGCCCTACCCTTTGGTCTATCCACAGCCCCCATGGAGTTCACAGTGGTGGCCAAAGAGGTCAAACTCATGGCACTTCAGAAGGGTATAAGGACCCACCAGTACCTAGACGACTGGCTGGTGAGAGCCTCTACCCACGACACTTGTCTCCAGCATACTCAAACCCTGGTCACACTTTGTCAGGAACTAGGGTGGCTGGTGAACAAGGAAAAGTCAGAACTGGCACCCAAACAGGTCTTCAACTTCGTAGGTTACCAGTTTGACCTGAAAGAGGGCAAGGTCAGACCAACAGAAGACCATTGGCAGACCTTGACAGACAAGATCAGATCAATACTGTCGGATCCGGTATGCCCGGTCCGGAACTTTATGTCCCTCATAGGGCTACTCACAGCAACAGAAAAACAAGTCCACTTAGGGCGACTACACATGAGACCCATACAGTGGCACCTGAAAAACAACTGGAGGGTCCCAGAATCACTGGAAAAGGTGATACCGGTTCCCAAGTCCCTCCACCCTCATCTAAGGTGGTGGCTGGAGGAAAGCAATGTGCTACTAGGTCAACCATTACACCCTCTAAAACATGCTCTGCAGATCTTTACAGATGCATCAAACGAAGGGTGGGGCGCTCACTTGGACGACCATACTGCAAGAGGAACTTGGTCCCTTTCAGAGAGCAAGTTACACATAAACCACTTAGAGCTAAAGGCTGTATTTCTAGCTCTAAAAGAGTTTCGAACCCTGGTCTGCAACAAGACAGTGTTGATAGCTACAGACAACACAACAGTGGTTGCCTATATCAACAAAGAAGGGGGGATGAAGTCGGGCTCACTGTGTGCCCTACTGTGGAGAATCCTGTCCTGGTGCACCAGGCAACAGGTGACCCTCAGGGCACGTCACATCCCCGGCCGGCTGAACGTGATAGCAGACAAGCTATCCAGACTTGGCCAGACCATTCAAACAGAGTGGTCACTTCATCCAGCAGTGTTCCAGGCTGTATGCTCAAGGTGGCACCAGCCACAAGTGGACCTGTTTGCCCCCAGATTCAACAACAAACTGCCACAGTTTGTGTCACCAGTGCCAGACCCCCAGGCTTGGGCGGTGGATGCACTCAGCCTCTCCTGGGAGGACCTGGACCCATACGCCTTCCCACCGGCAGCCATCTTGGGCAAAGTGGTGGAGAAGCTTCAGGACTACCCCTGCAACAGAATAATTCTGATTGCTCCAGGGTGGCCCAACATGCCTTGGTTTTGGGACCTGGTGGCAATGTCAAGCCAGATCCCACTGTGTCTGCCCTGCATACCGAACCTAGTGTCTCAGCCTTTCAACCAGGTCCTTCACAGGAACCTGTCGAATCTGAACCTACATGCCTGGCTCCTAGAGCCTCAGCGATCAAGGAGCAAGGTTTCTCTGAGGCAGTGGCAGCACGAATTGAGGCTCCTCAAAGAAGATCAACCAGATCTGTCTATGAGGCAAAGTGGACCATTTTTACAAAGTGGTGCCTCAGTAATCAGGTGGACTTCAGGGCACCACCTTTGAAAGCCATAGCTGACTTCCTCCTGCACTTGTTTCAGGACAAGAAGTTGCAACCAGGCACTATTGATGGCTACAGATCAGCCATTGCTGACAAACTGGGCAATTCCGCCATCAATGTCAGTAAGGATGAAAATCTCACTCGTCTCCTGGATAGTTTCCATAGAGACAGACCCAAAGACAGGAGGGGCATACCCTCCTGGAACCTTTCTCTGGTGCTTCACCAGCTGACAAAGGCTCCATTCGAACCCCTTAAAGAGGCCTCCTTGAAACATCTGACTTTCAAGACGGTTTTCTTGTTGGAGTGAGATCCATGCTTGGTTACATAAGAACATCAGACACCAGTCAGACTGGTCTAAGGTGTCTTTGTACCCCTCACCCAGCTTCCTATCCAAGAACCAGCTGGCTAAGGAAGGTCCAGATAGTGTGGCTCCAGTGGTCATTCCAGCCCTGGCACCATCTCTGGATAGGTCACTCAAGGGTGACAGGTCCCTATGTCCAGTTAGAGCCCTGCGCTACTACTTGGACAGGACTGCAGATCTCAGGCAGAATAAGGAGTTAGTCTTTGTCTCCTTCAAGAAGGGTTTTGACAAAGACATCTCACCTGCCACCATCTCCTCATGGATCAAACAGACTGTGATTCTGTGCTATGAGCTCTCTGACCAGGCGGCCCTCACCTTACATCAGGTTAAAGCCCATGATGTTAGGGCTTTTGCTGCATCTAAGGCTTTCGAATCAGGGATCTCCTTAGATCAGATCTTGTCAGCCTGTCACTGGAAGTCTCACAACACCTTCACCCAATTCTATTTGAAGGATGTTGCCTGGGCTGATTCAGAGCTTTTCCACCTGGGACCTGTAGTGGCTGCCCAACAGGTGCACCACCAGGCCCAGAAGTGAGGAGATATTGTGTATATGTAAAAATGTACATATTGTAAATATGTAAAATATGTACATAATGTAAATATTTGTTGTACATATATTTAAAAAAAAAAAAACAAAAAAAAACTGTGACTTGCTTCCCTTGGGAAGTTTATTCTTCTGGGACTGAACTCAGCCCCTCTCTCTCTATCTTTCCCTTCCCAAACCAACTCTGGAAGGAAAGAAAAAGGGGGGGGGGGCAACATCGGTAGACTCCCGGTTAACCGGTGAGTTGGTGGCCGACCTTGACCTGTCAGGGTTCTCTGACCCTAGGTCAAATGGGCTTGTACTATTTTGTTTTATTATGAGTTCACATAAGTCCCTAGCTGCTTACCCGCCTACCAAGCGGTAGTTATTCAGCAATTGTCCATTGGATAGGATGTATTAACGCAATAAAATTGCAAATTTAATAAGTAAATTAAATTTTTATAAGTTAATACCCTATCCAATGGACAGGCAAGGCCCACCCAACCGGCCCCGCTATCAGCTTACTAGGGGTCTTACTAGGACTAGACACGAAAAAGATGCTATGACGTCACGATGTCTAGACAGGAAGAGGAAGTACGATGCGCCACCTGGCGAATGCACTCTCCTGACCGGTCCTGCCGGTATTCTATACAGGACGTCTTTTTCTGGCGTTTGGCGGGACCGGTCGCGCCGACCGGTAAAGCAATTGTCCATTGGATAGGGTATTAACTTATAAAAATTTAATTTACTTATTAAATTTGCAATTTAGTGCTGATCAATAAGCAAAGTTATGTAGGAGTTTACTTATATTTACTTACACTACTTCTTGTTATAGAGAGTCTACATGAGCTGGAAACTGACTGACTGGGGGTGGATAATGATTTTAATTTTACATATTTATCATTGGTTAATTTTGTTTAGTTTATGAGTTATTTTGTTAGAATTTTAGACTATATTAAATGGAGGTAGATACTAGGGTTGCGAACAAGTAGTCAATGCTCACTAAATGAGCTCACTAAAGTTCAACCCCAGTTCTATATTAAGAGTCGAGTGACCAAGTGTATTGAAAATCCATATTGAACTGGTTATGTTTTTACATTAAACATACATTACATACAATATATCATACAGGTGTACCAGTTTGATAAGATATTCACTATTTTATGTGGTGACATCAGCAAATTCCAACAATTCAAGGCTTTCATCTTTATATTTTTTCATTCATGGGAGCCGCCATTACAGATGATAAGTTACATAGTTTTACTAAACTTTGTGGGGGCCTAATATTTTGTCCGCAAGAAATTGACACAAAATATTTGTACCCGTCACACCCCTAGTAGATACAGTTTTACATTTTTGGCCATCAGGTACCCCCAGAATTTGTCATTTTGTTACAAGATGCAATTACCATGTCCATTGACATTAAAGACTACTCAACTATTCACTAAAAGAGTAGATGTCTTGTTTGAAGAACATATTTAAGAATACAGCACTTTTTTCCAATTAAATAGTGGAACTCCTTTAAGCCCATTGTACATATGGATGGCATTGTATATACGTGTATAGCTTTATGTAACTGTTTTGACTATTTGTGTTCCACATTTGTGCTTTCTATTCAAAGAGAATACCAACTATTTGAAAGATTACAATCACTAGTGGAACACTAGTCTAGGTTCTTCTTTGTCAAAGGATTCAGTATTGATAAAATATGGGACATTATCTGTCCAATTTAAGGTGGTTATCATTATCCTTCTGACAAATTTAACCTATTTTAAAATATAATCATACCAAAAAAAAATCCTTAAAATTGGCCTAATTGTGTAAAGAAGGAAATTTGCCTACTCAGCATGCAGAACTCACTGTGTCGCTCATATGTGCAAAGTCCCAAAGTAGAACTCTTGATATATAAAGTTTCCATTTAATTAGAAATAAATATGAATTCCTGGGAGGGCATTTCCTGTTGCAGTCATCTCTTTTATCTGAAATTTCTGGTTAAGTAGACTATCTAGGATATAGGAAGAATGCCCATCAGGAAATTAGCCCATCACCAATTTTTCATGGGTGGAATTTTACCCATCATTTTTTTTTTACTTAATCCTTTCTTATTTAAATGTTTGCTTAACTTTAAAGGGAAAGAAGTACCACTAGGTGAGCATGACTGTGTTATCAGCAGTTTGAACCTATTACTTTCTTTTGTAAATGATCTAAATCTTTACGGCAAGGGCAGTAAATACTTTCATATTGCATTTTTTATAATCTTGAATCATAGTTGTATAGTTCTGAGTACTTATCTAAGGCCAATCTGAGTAGGAATCATATTAATAAAAAAGACGCTGTGTATTAACTGTATCAGTCATAAATAACCCCAAATTATTTGATGTAGTCCCTTTATGATTATATTTGAGCATGTATGTATAAAGGACAATTTGGAATCTTTTTATCAACCTTGTAAATGATGTGGTCCTGAGTCCATCTCTAAGGCTAAACTGTGCATGAACTATATCAATTATAAATAACATGAAATTATTTGATGCAGCCCCTCTTAATTATATTCAAGCATGTTTGTATCAAGGGCAATTTGGAATCTTTTTATCAGCCTTGTAAATTCTGTGGTCCTGAGAACATTTCTAAGGCTAAACTGTGCGTGAACTGTATCAATTACAAATAACCCCAAATTCCTTGATGCAGCCCTTTTTGATTATATTCAAAGTGTCATTGGTAATGTATTTGTCAGTGGTCTATAAGTTAATAGAATCCATTTAACAAAAGGAACAAAATAAAGGATAAAGCTGTTGAAAATCCTGCCAAGGCCACCTAGTAGGCATTTTTATCCAATTAAGATTTAAGTGGGGAAAAAAGACGAGTAAAAAATAAAAAAAAATATTGCTTGGCAAACTTCTACTCCTGAAAAATTGGTGATGGGCAAAGTTCCGAATGGGTATTGTTCTGATGGGCAAAGTACCTGATGGGCATTCTTCCTGATAGATATTCTTCACGGATGTGGCCAAACATGGTTCAACTGTATTCCAAGTGCATGTTTACTAGTGCTGGGAACTTGCTACTATTTCACATGTCAAGGTTTGTATTGGGAAAAATGTGAATAAAGATTGATCACTCCCAATCATGGAATCAAAAGTGTAAACAGGACAAAATAAAAATTAAATATGAAATAAAACAAGGAAATGGAAATAAGTCACCACAAATATAACCAAAATATAATCCAAAAGCGTTTCACAGACGTCTCCCTTGCTCCATGGTATCATGCTTTCTGTATTCTCACTTGTGATTGGCTCATTTTATGATCACCTTGACAACAGTGGGAAATCCCCAAAGGTATTTTTCATTTACTTTATATTTCTGCAATTACGGCTAATTTTGTGATTTTAATTGGTGAATTTACAAAATTTTCACATAATATGATTTTATTATGTCAAAAAGGCCGCAAAGAATTGTATTTAGCAACTATCGGTTGTAGTTAAATTTTACCTTTCTTATTTCGGCAATGAGCCAGCAAGCGATAATACCGAAGTTTGCGAATGTCGTCCCAGCACTAATGTGTACTTACCTTAACTTGCACTGTCAAAAAATCTCTTCTGGGGCTGGTTTCACAAAAGGACTTTGCCTGAACTTAGACTTAAAGTTAAGGCTTTTGTCTTAAACTTAGGTTAAGTTTGTGGTCTTAGACTTAGTGGATTTCACAAAGCAGCACTCTCTAAGCTTTGCGTAGTCTTGGGCTAATGGTTAAGTCCACCCTGGAAGGGGCACAACCGTTGTAATCAGAGAATTAAATATGGTCGCTATAAATATTTCTCCACTTCAAAGTTTGAAATGGCTGAAAAGGTAAAGTATAGCTATATAGAACACCTCCATAAAGTAGTTTCATGTGGTACAAGGGTTTCCCTTACAAAACATCAGTTTTCCTAGTACAAATGCATTAAACAAAGGAATATATATTAACAATAATATTTTTGGAATAGAAGTATAAGTTCACATGACACAGAATAATCACTGTGGTTATTTGGATGTTGAGCTGCTGAAATCCATTCAATTCTCAGACATAGCTAAGACTAAAGTCTTAGGTTTATGTCCATAACTTTGCCAAAAACTTAGCTAAACCCAAAACCCTGTGTGAAACCAGCCCCTGGCTACTGAAATGCATGGAGGCTAATGGCATGTGTACTAACTCATTTTGTGGGGTATACTAAAACTTGCACACATCTGAACTCTGCAAAAAACACAATATACATGTACAATAATAAACCACTCTTGCTTATCATTTGTGACTTCCCTACACTTTCGGGAATGTCATATACCAAGTAAGATGGGAAATTGGCTGCAGGAGCGACAGTGAAAGAAATAATTATGGATAGAAATAAAGGGTCACATCATCTGACATACATACATTTTAAAAATAGTGACGGTGAAAATAAATTGAATATATTCATAAGTTTAGAGTGCCAATTCTAAGATTTGTGCATATTTAGAATGCTGATTTCAAGTAAAAATTGTGTAATTGCCCTTTAACAAGCCTCCTAGAAGATTGCTTGATTTGACTTTTTGTGGGTGAAGTACATGTATAACTTGTGCTTTTGTCAATGCATATTAGAATAAAAAAAAATCAAAGTTATTTCACATAATACAAAGCACAAAGAAGAGCACTCAGAGACCACAGACATCTGCCAAGGCACATTGAATTTTCAACATATAACATGTTAAGGTCACCTTAACCTGACAAAAATGGGGTATTCCTCAGAAACTTATGTTTGAATTTTGTTGAAATATTCCGATAATGCTAACATTTGCTTAACAAGTGATTAAATTTTGGAGGTGCCAATGCCTCTGCAGCCGATGATAGGGCCACCTTGAAGTCGAAAAATGGGGTTTTTATGCCATTGACCCTCTGCCCTGGCAGAGGTCTGTGCTCTTTGAGTGCTTTTTCTAGTTAGATCTGCTTTTTTTCCAGATATGGGCTTATATTGTGTATTATCTCTTTTCACTTTACAACTTGATCAAGTCAGTGTTATGTTATTGCTTCATTAATTATCTTCTTCAAAGCTATGTGTAACATCAATTTTCCTGAAATTCAATTGGACACAGAAGTGTCCCAATGTGAGAAATTGTTATTGCTTTCAGTACTAAACAAGCAGCTTTGCATGTTTTTAACGATAAAACGCCTTTCTTCTTGAATTAAATTTTATTCTGCATCAAGGCAACCAATGTGGTTTTGTGAAATACTTTAAATCTTATTATAAAATGGACACCTGCGCAGTCGACGAATATGCATCTCTGCACATTTCGTGAGAGTACTTAATAGAGAAACTAATGTACGCTGTTCCAATCTACGAACATGGTTGGGCAACATAGTCTCGAAAATAAAATTGAAAACAAACAGAATCAGTTAACATTGGATAAAACAGCAACATTCGTTTTATAATAGAAATAAACTACTTTTGCTTGGACTTTATTGGCAATTCAATCACAAAACATTAAACCAAGCTTTTCAAGTATAGTATTAGCTGCTTTACTTTTGCAAATGATGAATGAAATGGATTTACCTTGTGTGCGAAGATTATTGCATAATAAAAGTATCCTGTGGTGTAGTGATATCCCTCCTGCCACTATTTAATCCAAAAAAAAATATTATTGATAAGTAAAAGCAGTCGAATACACATGAGGTCTCAGGTGTTCAGGTTTGGTCAAATGAAACTATATCTCCAACAGGTTTGATATATTCACAAAGGCATTGAAACAACATTCAGTCTCAGATGTTATCTCAGAATTGAGAGATTATAATATTTCAGGATGATTAAATACATCTGGTTATTTGTTGGATTCTGTCAATGTCAGACTAGCTGGAACATGCAGTATCCAGAAGATTTGTTTCTAGTTGGGCTGACTGCTGCTTGTAATGATGGTTGAACCTCAGAAACTAGTTTCACCTTTTTCTATAGTTTGTTATTGAACTCATTCAAAATCTTGATCAAGCAAAAAGTTTGAAATTTGTCACAGTCTGTGAAATATATGGGGGGCACCCTTTGAAATTAAGAGGAAATAATCAAAATTTAAACCAATTTTGGGTCATTGTAAATCAGAGGACCAATGTGGTCATACAAATAATAAATGACTGAAGAATTTCTCATAATTTAAAGGAATGGGGGGGAGGTTCACTGTTGCATTTTACATACCGTATTTATCTGTATAAATGCCCCAGGGACAAAGCACTTTTTAGGTGGGGGAACACTATTGCAGATAAAAAAAGTATTATTGAGTCTGGTGAAAATGGGCAGTAATGACATAATTTATAATACATTTACAAATGGCATCATTATTGCCAGTATGTATAATTCTGGGAGAACTTAAAATAATAGAAACAAGCCTTAAATATAAAGAAATGTTGCACTTATATCTCATGCTTTTGTAGATTATAAAGCATTTTTGATCAAAATCGGATGTTTTTTGGGGTGTGCTAAAATGCATCTTTCTATGTCAGCTGACACTATTGCATCACACTGCATTGTCTGTGCATGCATACGCGCCTGCATGAACAACTTCTCCAACCAAAATACAAGGCCCAGAGACATGCTGTTTCTTTAAAAAGATACTTAATCTATCAAGGATGAAAAATTGTTCGTGGCGATCTCCTTGTACGTCTGTTTCACAGAGCCACCGGAAGCAAGGTACCCCCACACAAAGTGTCAAAATTTCGACACTTTATCACAATTTTCTCATTGACTATTGAAGGGTTTTGTCTGTTATGTTTCGTATTTTTACTAGGCCACAGTAAATTCCAATGTGCGAGTATCAGGCCTGGATCTTTCTTAATTACTTTTAATGTATTTTGAATAATGAATAGTTGTTAACTCATTAAAATTCATGAAATCATGCATTAAATCATTAATAACTTGAAAAGTATTGGATTTAGAGCATTTTGTTAAAATATGTTGTTCAGCTGTGTTTTTTCCATAGCTGCAACATGGTGAATAACTTGGGAGCCTATCCCAATAGCTAAGTGAGTAATAGCTACTTTCTGACTTTTCAGTACCTTCCATAATGAACACTTGCTACTTGACAAATTTTGGGTAAAGAGTATTTTGTTGAAATATGTTATTCACCTTCTTTTGGGTCAGCTATAACATAGTAAAATTGCAGACCAATAGCTCATTGCATAGATGAGCAATAGCTATTTTGAGATTCTCGCCATTGAGTAAACCACTGTAATTTGAAAACTATTGCATTTATAGTATTTTGTTGAGATATGTTGTTTTCTCTACTTTTTCCATAGTTACAACATGGAGAGTTACTTGGGAGTCTATCCCAGTAGCTAAGTGAGTAATATCTACTTTCTGACTTTTCAGTAACTTCCGCACTGAGTAAAATCACTGATAACTTGAAAACTGTTGCATTTGGAGCATTTTGATGAAATACGTAGTTCAGCTACTTTTTCTATACCTAGGACATGGTCAGAAGTTTTTAAAGTATATTTCCATAGCTAAGTGAGTAATATCTACTTTCACACTTTTCAGTAGTCATTATGTCCACCCCCCTGGGGGGTGGATATATTATTTTTGCTTTTTTCGCCGTCCGATGTCCGATGTCCGATGTCCGTTGTCCGATGTCCGATGTCCGATGTCCGATGTCCGGCGTCCGGCGTCCGATGTCCGGCGTCACGCATGGTTTCCGCTCATTTAAAGGAAAAGTATTAGAGCTATTGTCACCAAATTTGGTATGCAGGCTTATTGGGTCAGTAGCTTGCTTGGGATTGCTTTTGGCTGTTGTACCTCTTTTGCTTACTGAGTAATACTTAAGTACAGCTATTTTCAGTACCCATTGGTTTCCGTGCATTTAAGCCAAAATAATTAAAGATATTTTACTACAATTTTGAATACAAGATTGTTATGTCCATAGCTCGCTTGGTATTGCATTTGGGACTGATAGCTTTGTCAGTACATGAGTAATAGCCATTTAGGTACTTCATTGTGTATTTTCAGTACTACTTTTGAGTAATTTGCTTCTATCTCCTTAACCGTGCGAGATAGAGCGATTTCGGCAAAATTTTCGACCCGCAGGGTATCTGAGGAGTGTACTCTTTGCAATTTTCAAAAAATTTTCCCCTCCCCAAAAATGGCGGCCATTTTGAATTTTCGAATTTTTGCCAAAAATGGCAAAACACAAATTTGCTTCTATCTCCTTAACCGTGCGAGATAGAGCGATTTCGTCGAAATTTTCGACCCACAGGGTATCTAAGGAATGTAATATTTGCAATTTTCCAAAAATTTTCCCCTCCCCAAAAATGGCGGCCATTTTGAATTTTCGAATTTTTGCCAAAAATGGCAAAACACAAATTTGCTTCTATCTCCTTAACCGTGCGAGATAGAGCGATTTCGTCGAAATTTTCGACCCACAGGGTATCTAAGGAATGTAATATTTGCAATTTTCAAAAAAATTTCCCCTCCCCAAAAATGGCGGCCATTTTGAATTTTCGAATTTTTGCCAAAAATGGCAAAACACAAATTTGCTTCTATCTCCTTAACCGTGCGAGATAGAGCGATTTCGGCAAAATTTTCGATCCACAGGGGATCTAAGGAATGCAATCTTTGCAATTTTCCAAAAATTTTCCCCTCCCCAAAAATGGCGGCCATTTTGAATTTTCGAATTTTTGCCAAAAATGGCAAAACACTAATTTGCTTCTATCTCCTTAACCGTGCGAGATAGAGCGATTTCGGCAAAATTTTCGACACACAGGGTATCTAAGCAATGCAATCTTTGCAATTTTCAAAATATTTTCCCCTCCCCAAAAATGGCGGCCATTTTGAATTTTTGCCAAAAATGGCAAAACACAAATTTGCTTCTATCTCCTTAACCGTGCGAGATAGAGCGATTTCGTCGAAATTTTCGACCCACAGGGTATCTAAGGAATGTAATATTTGCAATTTTCAAAAAATTTTCCCCTCCCCAAAAATGGCGGCCATTTTGAATTTTCGAATTTTTGCCAAAAATGGCAAAACACAAATTTGCTTCTATCTCCTTAACCGTGCGAGATAGAGCGATTTCGTCGAAATTTTCGACCCACAGGGTATCTAAGGAATGCAATCTTTGCAATTTTCCAAAAATTTTCCCCTCCCCAAAAATGGCGGCCATTTTGAATTTTCGAATTTTTGCCAAAAATGGCAAAACACAAATTTGCTTCTATCTCCTTAACCGTGCGAGATAGAGCGATTTCGTCGAAATTTTCGACCCACAGGGTATCTAAGGAATGTAATATTTGCAATTTTCAAAAAAATTTCCCCTCCCCAAAAATGGCGGCCATTTTGAATTTTCGAATTTTTGCCAAAAATGGCAAAACACAAATTTGCTTCTATCTCCTTAACCGTGCGAGATAGAGCGATTTCGGCAAAATTTTCGACCCACAGGGGATCTAAGGAATGCAATCTTTGCAATTTTCCAAAAATTTTCCCCTCCCCAAAAATGGCGGCCATTTTGAATTTTCGAATTTTTGCCAAAAATGGCAAAACACAAATTTGCTTCTATCTCCTTAACCGTGCGAGATAGAGCGATTTCGTCGAAATTTTCGACCCACAGGGTATCTAAGGAATGTAATATTTGCAATTTTCAAAAAAATTTCCCCTCCCCAAAAATGGCGGCCATTTTGAATTTTCGAATTTTTGCCAAAAATGGCAAAACACAAATTTGCTTCTATCTCCTTAACCGTGCGAGATAGAGCGATTTCGGCAAAATTTTCGACACACAGGGTATCTAAGCAATGCAATCTTTGCAATTTTCAAAATATTTTCCCCTCCCCAAAAATGGCGGCCATTTTGAATTTTTGCCAAAAATGGCAAAACACAAATTTGCTTCTATCTCCTTAACCGTGCGAGATAGAGCGATTTCGTCGAAATTTTCGACCCACAGGGTATCTAAGGAATGTAATATTTGCAATTTTCAAAAAATTTTCCCCTCCCCAAAAATGGCGGCCATTTTGAATTTTCGAATTTTTGCCAAAAATGGCAAAACACAAATTTGCTTCTATCTCCTTAACCGTGCGAGATAGAGCGATTTCGTCGAAATTTTCGACCCACAGGGTATCTAAGGAATGTAATATTTGCAATTTTCAAAAAAATTTCCCCTCCCCAAAAATGGCGGCCATTTTGAATTTTCGAATTTTTGCCAAAAATGGCAAAACACAAATTTGCTTCTATCTCCTTAACCGTGCGAGATAGAGCGATTTCGGCAAAATTTTAGACGCACAGGGTATCTAAGCAATGCAATCTTTGCAATTTTCAAAATATTTTCCCCTCCCCAAAAATGGCGGCCATTTTGAATTTTCGAATTTTTGCCAAAAATGGCAAAACACAAATTTGCTTCTATCTCCTTAACCGTGCGAGATAGAGCGATTTCGTCGAAATTTTCGACCCACAGGGTATCTAAGGAATGCAATCTTTGCAAATTTTCAAAAAATTTTCCCCTCCCCAAAAATGGCGGCCATTTTGAATTTTCGAATTTTTGCCAAAAATGGGAAAACACAAATTTGCTTCTATCTCCTTAACCGTGCGAGATAGAGCGATTTCGTCGAAATTTTCGACCCACAGGGTATCTAAGGAATGCAATCTTTGCAATTTTCCAAAAATTTTCCCCTCCCCAAAAATGGCGGCCATTTTGAATTTTCGAATTTTTGCCAAAAATGGCAAAACACAAATTTGCTTCTATCTCCTTAACCGTGCGAGATAGAGCGATTTCATCGAAATTTTCGACCCACAGGGTATCTAAGGAATGTAATATTTGCAATTTTCAAAAAAATTTCCCCTCCCCAAAAATGGCGGCCATTTTGAATTTTCGAATTTTTGCCAAAAATGGCAAAACACAAATTTGCTTCTATCTCCTTAACCGTGCGAGATAGAGCGATTTCGGCAAAATTTTCGACACACAGGGTATCTAACCAATGCAATCTTTGCAATTTTCAAAATATTTTCCCCTCCCCAAAAATGGCGGCCATTTTGAATTTTTGAATTTTTGCCAAAAATGGCAAAACACAAATTTGCTTCTATCTCCTTAACCGTGCGAGATAGAGCGATTTCGTCGAAATTTTCGACCCACAGGGTATCTAAGGAATGTAATATTTGCAATTTTCAAAAAATTTTCCCCTCCCCAAAAATGGCGGCCATTTTGAATTTTCGAATTTTTGCCAAAAATGGCAAAACACAAATTTGCTTCTATCTCCTTAACCGTGCGAGATAGAGCGATTTCGGCAAAATTTTCGATCCACAGGGGATCTAAGGAATGCAATCTTTGCAATTTTCCAAAAATTTTCCCCTCCCCAAAAATGGCGGCCATTTTGAATTTTCGAATTTTTGCCAAAAATGGCAAAACACTAATTTGCTTCTATCTCCTTAACTGTGCGAGATAGAGCGATTTCGGCAAAATTTTCGACACACAGGGTATCTAAGCAATGCAATCTTTGCAATTTTCAAAATATTTTCCCCTCCCCAAAAATGGCGGCCATTTTGAATTTTTGCCAAAAATGGCAAAACACAAATTTGCTTCTATCTCCTTAACCGTGCGAGATAGAGCGATTTCGTCGAAATTTTCGACCCACAGGGTATCTAAGGAATGTAATATTTGCAATTTTCAAAAAATTTTCCCCTCCCCAAAAATGGCGGCCATTTTGAATTTTCGAATTTTTGCCAAAAATGGCAAAACACAAATTTGCTTCTATCTCCTTAACCGTGCGAGATAGAGCGATTTCGTCGAAATTTTCGACCCACAGGGTATCTAAGGAATGCAATCTTTGCAATTTTCCAAAAATTTTCCCCTCCCCAAAAATGGCGGCCATTTTGAATTTTCGAATTTTTGCCAAAAATGGCAAAACACAAATTTTCTTCTATCTCCTTAACCGTGCGAGATAGAGCGATTTCGTCGAAATTTTCGACCCACAGGGTATCTAAGGAATGTAATATTTGCAATTTTCAAAAAAATTTCCCCTCCCCAAAAATGGCGGCCATTTTGAATTTTCGAATTTTTGCCAAAAATGGCAAAACACAAATTTGCTTCTATCTCCTTAACCGTGCGAGATAGAGCGATTTCGTCGAAATTTTCGACCCACAGGGTATCTAAGGAATGCAATCTTTGCAATTTTCCAAAAATTTTCCCCTCCCCAAAAATGGCGGCCATTTTGAATTTTCGAATTTTTGCCAAAAATGGCAAAACATTAATTTGCTTCTATCTCCTTAACCGTGCGAGATAGAGCGATTTCGGCAAAATTTTAGACGCACAGGGTATCTAAGCAATGCAATCTTTGCAATTTTCAAAATATTTTCCCCTCCCCAAAAATGGCGGCCATTTTGAATTTTCGAATTTTTGCCAAAAATGGCAAAACACAAATTTGCTTCTATCTCCTTAACCGTGCGAGATAGAGCGATTTCGTCGAAATTTTCGACCCACAGGGTATCTAAGGAATGCAATCTTTGCAATTTTCCAAAAATTTTCCCCTCCCCAAAAATGGCGGCCATTTTGAATTTTCGAATTTTTGCCAAAAATGGCAAAACACAAATTTGCTTCTATCTCCTTAACCGTGCGAGATAGAGCGATTTCGTCGAAATTTTCGACCCACAGGGTATCTAAGGAATGCAATCTTTGCAATTTTCCAAAAATTTTCCCCTCCCCAAAACTGGCGGCCATTTTGAATTTTCGAATTTTTGCCAAAAATGGCAAAACACAAATTTGCTTCTATCTCCTTAACCGTGCGAGATAGAGCGATTTCGTCGAAATTTTCGACCCACAGGGTATCTAAGGAATGCAATCTTTGCAATTTTCCAAAAATTTTCCCCTCCCCAAAACTGGCGGCCATTTTGAATTTTCGAATTTTTGCCAAAAATGGCAAAACACAAATTTGCTTCTATCTCCTTAACCGTGCGAGATAGAGCGATTTCATCGAAATTTTCGACCCACAGGGTATCTAAGGAATGTAATATTTGCAATTTTCAAAAAAATTTCCCCTCCCCAAAAATGGCGGCCATTTTGAATTTTCGAATTTTTGCCAAAAATGGCAAAACACAAATTTGCTTCTATCTCCTTAACCGTGCGAGATAGAGCGATTTCGGCAAAATTTTCGATCCACAGGGGATCTAAGGAATGCAATCTTTGCAATTTTCCAAAAATTTTCCCCTCCCCAAAAATGGCGGCCATTTTGAATTTTCGAATTTTTGCCAAAAATGGCAAAACACTAATTTGCTTCTATCTCCTTAACTGTGCGAGATAGAGCGATTTCGGCAAAATTTTCGACACACAGGGTATCTAAGCAATGCAATCTTTGCAATTTTCAAAATATTTTCCCCTCCCCAAAAATGGCGGCCATTTTGAATTTTTGCCAAAAATGGCAAAACACAAATTTGCTTCTATCTCCTTAACCGTGCGAGATAGAGCGATTTCGTCGAAATTTTCGACCCACAGGGTATCTAAGGAATGTAATATTTGCAATTTTCAAAAAATTTTCCCCTCCCCAAAAATGGCGGCCATTTTGAATTTTCGAATTTTTGCCAAAAATGGCAAAACACAAATTTGCTTCTATCTCCTTAACCGTGCGAGATAGAGCGATTTCGTCGAAATTTTCGACCCACAGGGTATCTAAGGAATGCAATCTTTGCAATTTTCCAAAAATTTTCCCCTCCCCAAAAATGGCGGCCATTTTGAATTTTCGAATTTTTGCCAAAAATGGCAAAACACAAATTTGCTTCTATCTCCTTAACCGTGCGAGATAGAGCGATTTCGTCGAAATTTTCGACCCACAGGGTATCTAAGGAATGTAATATTTGCAATTTTCAAAAAAATTTCCCCTCCCCAAAAATGGCGGCCATTTTGAATTTTCGAATTTTTGCCAAAAATGGCAAAACACAAATTTGCTTCTATCTCCTTAACCGTGCGAGATAGAGCGATTTCGTCGAAATTTTCGACCCACAGGGTATCTAAGGAATGTAATATTTGCAATTTTCAAAAAAATTTCCCCTCCCCAAAAATGGCGGCCATTTTGAATTTTCGAATTTTTGCCAAAAATGGCAAAACACAAATTTGCTTCTATCTCCTTAACCGTGCGAGATAGAGCGATTTCGTCGAAATTTTCGACCCACAGGGTATCTAAGGAATGCAATCTTTGCAATTTTCCAAAAATTTTCCCCTCCCCAAAAATGGCGGCCATTTTGAATTTTCGAATTTTTGCCAAAAATGGCAAAACACAAATTTGCTTCTATCTCCTTAACCGTGCGAGATAGAGCGATTTCGTCGAAATTTTCGACCCACAGGGTATCTAAGGAATGCAATCTTTGCAATTTTCCAAAAATTTTCCCCTCCCCAAAACTGGCGGCCATTTTGAATTTTCGAATTTTTGCCAAAAATGGCAAAACACAAATTTGCTTCTATCTCCTTAACCGTGCGAGATAGAGCGATTTCATCGAAATTTTCGACCCACAGGGTATCTAAGGAATGTAATATTTGCAATTTTCCAAAAATTTTCCCCTCCCCAAAACTGGCGGCCATTTTGAATTTTCGAATTTTTGCCAAAAATGGCAAAACACAAATTTGCTTCTATCTCCTTAACCGTGCGAGATAGAGCGATTTCATCGAAATTTTCGACCCACAGGGTATCTAAGGAATGTAATATTTGCAATTTTCAAAAAAATTTCCCCTCCCCAAAAATGGCGGCCATTTTGAATTTTCGAATTTTTGCCAAAAATGGCAAAACACAAATTTGCTTCTATCTCCTTAACCGTGCGAGATAGAGCGATTTCGGCAAAATTTTCGATCCACAGGGGATCTAAGGAATGCAATCTTTGCAATTTTCCAAAAATTTTCCCCTCCCCAAAAATGGCGGCCATTTTGAATTTTCGAATTTTTGCCAAAAATGGCAAAACACTAATTTGCTTCTATCTCCTTAACTGTGCGAGATAGAGCGATTTCGGCAAAATTTTCGACACACAGGGTATCTAAGCAATGCAATCTTTGCAATTTTCAAAATATTTTCCCCTCCCCAAAAATGGCGGCCATTTTGAATTTTTGCCAAAAATGGCAAAACACAAATTTGCTTCTATCTCCTTAACCGTGCGAGATAGAGCGATTTCGTCGAAATTTTCGACCCACAGGGTATCTAAGGAATGTAATATTTGCAATTTTCAAAAAATTTTCCCCTCCCCAAAAATGGCGGCCATTTTGAATTTTCGAATTTTTGCCAAAAATGGCAAAACACAAATTTGCTTCTATCTCCTTAACCGTGCGAGATAGAGCGATTTCGTCGAAATTTTCGACCCACAGGGTATCTAAGGAATGCAATCTTTGCAATTTTCCAAAAATTTTCCCCTCCCCAAAAATGGCGGCCATTTTGAATTTTCGAATTTTTGCCAAAAATGGCAAAACACAAATTTGCTTCTATCTCCTTAACCGTGCGAGATAGAGCGATTTCGTCGAAATTTTCGACCCACAGGGTATCTAAGGAATGTAATATTTGCAATTTTCAAAAAAATTTCCCCTCCCCAAAAATGGCGGCCATTTTGAATTTTCGAATTTTTGCCAAAAATGGGAAAACACAAATTTGCTTCTATCTCCTTAACCGTGCGAGATAGAGCGATTTCGTCGAAATTTTCGACCCACAGGGTATCTAAGGAATGCAATCTTTGCAATTTTCCAAAAATTTTCCCCTCCCCAAAAATGGCGGCCATTTTGAATTTTCGAATTTTTGCCAAAAATGGCAAAACACTAATTTGCTTCTATCTCCTTAACCGTGCGAGATAGAGCGATTTCGGCAAAATTTTAGACGCACAGGGTATCTAAGCAATGCAATCTTTGCAATTTTCAAAATATTTTCCCCTCCCCAAAAATGGCGGCCATTTTGAATTTTCGAATTTTTGCCAAAAATGGCAAAACACAAATTTGCTTCTATCTCCTTAACCGTGCGAGATAGAGCGATTTCGTCGAAATTTTCGACCCACAGGGTATCTAAGGAATGCAATCTTTGCAATTTTCAAAAAATTTTCCCCTCCCCAAAAATGGCGGCCATTTTGAATTTTCGAATTTTTGCCAAAAATGGGAAAACACAAATTTGCTTCTATCTCCTTAACCGTGCGAGATAGAGCGATTTCGTCGAAATTTTCGACCCACAGGGTATCTAAGGAATGCAATCTTTGCAATTTTCCAAAAATTTTCCCCTCCCCAAAAATGGCGGCCATTTTGAATTTTCGAATTTTTGCCAAAAATGGCAAAACACAAATTTGCTTCTATCTCCTTAACCGTGCGAGATAGAGCGATTTCATCGAAATTTTCGACCCACAGGGTATCTAAGGAATGTAATATTTGCAATTTTCAAAAAAATTTCCCCTCCCCAAAAATGGCGGCCATTTTGAATTTTCGAATTTTTGCCAAAAATGGCAAAACACAAATTTGCTTCTATCTCCTTAACCGTGCGAGATAGAGCGATTTCGGCAAAATTTTCGACACACAGGGTATCTAACCAATGCAATCTTTGCAATTTTCAAAATATTTTCCCCTCCCCAAAAATGGCGGCCATTTTGAATTTTTGAATTTTTGCCAAAAATGGCAAAACACAAATTTGCTTCTATCTCCTTAACCGTGCGAGATAGAGCGATTTTGTCGAAATTTTCGACCCACAGGGTATCTAAGGAATGTAATATTTGCAATTTTCAAAAAATTTTCCCCTCCCCAAAAATGGCGGCCATTTTGAATTTTCGAATTTTTGCCAAAAATGGCAAAACACAAATTTGCTTCTATCTCCTTAACCGTGCGAGATAGAGCGATTTCGGCAAAATTTTCGATCCACAGGGGATCTAAGGAATGCAATCTTTGCAATTTTCCAAAAATTTTCCCCTCCCCAAAAATGGCGGCCATTTTGAATTTTCGAATTTTTGCCAAAAATGGCAAAACACTAATTTGCTTCTATCTCCTTAACCGTGCGAGATAGAGCGATTTCGGCAAAATTTTCGACGCACAGGGTATCTAAGCAATGCAATCTTTGCAATTTTCAAAATATTTTCCCCTCCCCAAAAATGGCGGCCATTTTGAATTTTCGAATTTTTGCCAAAAATGGCAAAACACAAATTTGCTTCTATCTCCTTAACCGTGCGAGATAGAGCGATTTCGTCGAAATTTTCGACCCACAGGGTATCTAAGGAATGTAATCTTTGCAATTTTCAAAAAATTTTCCCCTCCCCAAAAATGGCGGCCATTTTGAATTTTCGAATTTTTGCCAAAAATTGCAAAACACAAATTTGCTTCTATCTCCTTAACCGTGCGAGATAGAGCGATTTCGTCGAAATTTTCGACCCACAGGGTATCTAAGGAATGCAATCTTTGCAATTTTCCAAAAATTTTCCCCTCCCCAAAAATGGCGGCCATTTTGAATTTTCGAATTTTTGCCAAAAATGGCAAAACACAAATTTGCTTCTATCTCCTTAACCGTGCGAGATAGAGCGATTTCGTCGAAATTTTCGACCCACAGGGTATCTAAGGAATGTAATATTTGCAATTTTCAAAAAAATTTCCCCTCCCCAAAAATGGCGGCCATTTTGAATTTTCGAATTTTTGCCAAAAATGGCAAAACACAAATTTGCTTCTATCTCCTTAACCGTGCGAGATAGAGCGATTTCGGCAAAATTTTCGATCCACAGGGGATCTAAGGAATGCAATCTTTGCAATTTTCCAAAAATTTTCCCCTCCCCAAAAATGGCGGCCATTTTGAATTTTCGAATTTTTGCCAAAAATGGCAAAACACTAATTTGCTTCTATCTCCTTAACTGTGCGAGATAGAGCGATTTCGGCAAAATTTTCGACCCACAGGGTATCTAAGGAATGTAATATTTGCAATTTTCAAAAAAATTTCCCCTCCCCAAAAATGGCGGCCATTTTGAATTTTCGAATTTTTGCCAAAAATGGCAAAACACAAATTTGCTTCTATCTCCTTAACCGTGCGAGATAGAGCGATTTCGTCGAAATTTTCGACCCACAGGGTATCTAAGGAATGCAATCTTTGCAATTTTCCAAAAATTTTCCCCTCCCCAAAAATGGCGGCCATTTTGAATTTTCGAATTTTTGCCAAAAATGGCAAAACACAAATTTGCTTCTATCTCCTTAACCGTGCGAGATAGAGCGATTTCGTCGAAATTTTCGACCCACAGGGTATCTAAGGAATGTAATATTTGCAATTTTCAAAAAAATTTCCCCTCCCCAAAAATGGCGGCCATTTTGAATTTTCGAATTTTTGCCAAAAATGGCAAAACACAAATTTGCTTCTATCTCCTTAACCGTGCGAGATAGAGCGATTTCGTCGAAATTTTCGACCCACAGGGTATCTAAGGAATGCAATCTTTGCAATTTTCCAAAAATTTTCCCCTCCCCAAAAATGGCGGCCATTTTGAATTTTCGAATTTTTGCCAAAAATGGCAAAACACTAATTTGCTTCTATCTCCTTAACCGTGCGAGATAGAGCGATTTCGGCAAAATTTTAGACGCACAGGGTATCTAAGCAATGCAATCTTTGCAATTTTCAAAATATTTTCCCCTCCCCAAAAATGGCGGCCATTTTGAATTTTCGAATTTTTGCCAAAAATGGCAAAACACAAATTTGCTTCTATCTCCTTAACCGTGCGAGATAGAGCGATTTCGTCGAAATTTTCGACCCACAGGGTATCTAAGGAATGCAATCTTTGCAATTTTCAAAAAATTTTCCCCTCCCCAAAAATGGCGGCCATTTTGAATTTTCGAATTTTTGCCAAAAATGGGAAAACACAAATTTGCTTCTATCTCCTTAACCGTGCGAGATAGAGCGATTTCGTCGAAATTTTCGACCCACAGGGTATCTAAGGAATGCAATCTTTGCAATTTTCCAAAAATTTTCCCCTCCCCAAAAATGGCGGCCATTTTGAATTTTCGAATTTTTGCCAAAAATGGCAAAACACAAATTTGCTTCTATCTCCTTAACCGTGCGAGATAGAGCGATTTCATCGAAATTTTCGACC
This sequence comes from Sabellastarte sp. h YS-2021, assembly GCA_964017235.1. NCBI lineage: Eukaryota > Metazoa > Annelida > Polychaeta > Sabellida > Sabellidae > Sabellastarte > Sabellastarte sp. h YS-2021. The sequence continues at coordinate 10,883,539 of OZ024932.1, read as the reverse complement.
CACAGGGTATCTAAGGAATGTAATATTTGCAATTTTCAAAAAAATTTCCCCTCCCCAAAAATGGCGGCCATTTTGAATTTTCGAATTTTTGCCAAAAATGGCAAAACACAAATTTGCTTCTATCTCCTTAACCGTGCGAGATAGAGCGATTTCGGCAAAATTTTCGACACACAGGGTATCTAACCAATGCAATCTTTGCAATTTTCAAAATATTTTCCCCTCCCCAAAAATGGCGGCCATTTTGAATTTTTGAATTTTTGCCAAAAATGGCAAAACACAAATTTGCTTCTATCTCCTTAACCGTGCGAGATAGAGCGATTTCGTCGAAATTTTCGACCCACAGGGTATCTAAGGAATGTAATATTTGCAATTTTCAAAAAATTTTCCCCTCCCCAAAAATGGCGGCCATTTTGAATTTTCGAATTTTTGCCAAAAATGGCAAAACACAAATTTGCTTCTATCTCCTTAACCGTGCGAGATAGAGCGATTTCGGCAAAATTTTCGATCCACAGGGGATCTAAGGAATGCAATCTTTGCAATTTTCCAAAAATTTTCCCCTCCCCAAAAATGGCGGCCATTTTGAATTTTCGAATTTTTGCCAAAAATGGCAAAACACTAATTTGCTTCTATCTCCTTAACCGTGCGAGATAGAGCGATTTCGGCAAAATTTTCGACGCACAGGGTATCTAAGCAATGCAATCTTTGCAATTTTCAAAATATTTTCCCCTCCCCAAAAATGGCGGCCATTTTGAATTTTCGAATTTTTGCCAAAAATGGCAAAACACAAATTTGCTTCTATCTCCTTAACCGTGCGAGATAGAGCGATTTCGTCGAAATTTTCGACCCACAGGGTATCTAAGGAATGTAATCTTTGCAATTTTCAAAAAATTTTCCCCTCCCCAAAAATGGCGGCCATTTTGAATTTTCGAATTTTTGCCAAAAATTGCAAAACACAAATTTGCTTCTATCTCCTTAACCGTGCGAGATAGAGCGATTTCGTCGAAATTTTCGACCCACAGGGTATCTAAGGAATGCAATCTTTGCAATTTTCCAAAAATTTTCCCCTCCCCAAAAATGGCGGCCATTTTGAATTTTCGAATTTTTGCCAAAAATGGCAAAACACAAATTTGCTTCTATCTCCTTAACCGTGCGAGATAGAGCGATTTCGTCGAAATTTTCGACCCACAGGGTATCTAAGGAATGCAATCTTTGCAATTTTCCAAAAATTTTCCCCTCCCCAAAAATGGCGGCCATTTTGAATTTTCGAATTTTTGCCAAAAATGGCAAAACACAAATTTGCTTCTATCTCCTTAACCGTGCCAGATAGAGTGATTTCGTCAAAATTTTCGACCCACAGGGTATCTGAGCATTGTACTCTTGGTAATTTCTAAAAAATTTTCCCCTCCCCTAAAATGGCGGCCATTTTGAATTTTCAAATTTTTTCCAAAAATGGCAAAACACAAATTTGCTTCTATCTCCTTAACCATGCGAGATAGAGCGATTTCGTCGAAATTTTCAACCCACAGGGTATCTAAGGAATGTAATCTTTGCAATTTTCAAAAAATTTTCCCCTCCCCAAAAATGGCAGCCATTTTGAATTTTCGAATTTTTGCCCAAAATGGAAAAACACAAACTGGCCTTAACCGTGCAAAATAGAGTTATTTTGTTGAAATTTTCGACCCATAGGGTATCTAAGAAATGTACTCTTGGCAATTTTCAAAAAAATTTCCTTTTCCCAATAATGGCGGCCATTTTGAATTTTCAAATTTTTGCCAAAAATAGAAAAACAGGAATTGGCTTCTATCTTCTTAACCGTGCAAGATAGAGTGATTTCGTCAAAATTTTCAACCCAACCAATGCAAAAAGGCATGAAGCTGAAATAAATTACATCTACACTATCAAATATTTAAGCATCATTGATATATTTTACAAATGAAACAGGGTCTTGTAAGACTACTGTACAATTTGGGCAAAAGGTTCATGGGTGGACATTACACATGATAATGTGTGTTCTTCTATGCTATCCTGTTTCTATTCGCATCTACTATCAACAGGGCGGCCTATTTCTAGTTTAATAAGTAAATGGCTTGTATCTTCAAAAGTATTGCAGCTAGTATGCAATTTCTTTTTCGTGTTGTTCATCTACTTTTTCATGAACAATAGCATATTGAAGCTTCAAACTTGTTGCTCCATATGTAAGTGTGTAACTGTTACTTTTATTGTGTCATAGTTGAGTAAGTTGCATATATCTTGAACAGCCAGGTCCTCAGTGGCTTCTTATGAAGCACCTTAGTAGTTAACTTTGTACTTAAATACTTCTAAATACCGTTTGCATCGCACAACTTTTGTGTCCTTTTCTACTTAACCTTCTACTCTGAGGCTCAAAATGCAAAGTCAACTGACACAGAGCCCGTTCACTGATTGCATGTTTCTGAAACCCAGAATGACAAAGGTTTAGAGGGGGCATTTAATATGGAGGAGGGCTTTAATACGGATAAATACGGTACTCTGGTGAAACTATGGTGAATTTCACTTTTGTTACTTTTACCATGGGGTACCTGATCAAGTATACAGGTACTTCATATTTTGGAAGGATTGTAGAATTCCCCACCCAAAGTAGACAGGCGTATGAATATCGATGAATTTTTTTACAATTTAGTTACCAATTAAATGGAAAGTAGAGAAGTAAACAGGTTGGCAGCTAGACCCGTTGGCAGGTCAGCAGGTTGTCGGGTCAGTCAGGCACACTCTAATCTGTCTGATAAGCTCTTATATGTTAAACTGTCTACCTGCTGACACTGCTAAAATAATTGTAAAACTTCCAACATGCCTATCCGCTGATCCATTTACCTGCATGTCTGCCTACCTATATATACATATATATGAGATATGTAGATATTTTTATATTTATTTCCATTGACGGGACTACTTTTACCTATATCCGGGAGGGGAATTCTGCAATTTAACCCTTGTTCTCTTTGTTTCTGTTAATTAAGCTTGTAAAATGCATATTCTAACATGACACGGCTGTGTCCGCGATTCTGATTGGTCAATCACCATTGTAAAACCGAGCATAACCTCACGGCCAGTAAAGTAAGGTGGGCGATAATCCCACTTCACTTTTTAAAAGCCAAATTACAAAGAATATACAGTACAAATCTTCATCAAAACAGTAAGAAGACAAGGAAAAATGTGAAAAAATATGAAATGTCATGTCAGAATCGCAATAACACATATTCCATATATTGCTATATTCCATATAGCAACCCACCCCCTTGCATGCATATGATGGAACAGCCACTCATTTTCAGTCATTTAGACATGTTTATTCCAAAAAAACTTTGCAGAACGTAATATTAATTTTAAAATATTGTCATGTTAGAATAGAAATAGACAACTCCAAACTTGGGGTTACAGGAGATTTTACAATGATGAGCGCATTACAATCACTCAGGCTCCGCCTTCGTGATTCTAATATCGCTCATTGTTGTAAAATGTACTATAACCCCTCGCTCGTCGTTGTCTATTTCTATATTGATATTTGAAACCGCAATTACTAATATGTGTTAGAAATTTTTAACATTGTACAGTGATAGAGCAGAGATATGGAAATATGTTGCAGCTATGCCTGAACTAGTGAGGTTGCATGAGGCAGTGAATTCTTCTTTCCTCTGGACCAATCACATAGCTTGTTACATAGATGACATGTCCATGTTGTTGACCAATGAGCTTGATTGTTACAGCAGTGGGTGTTTGGTACTTTATTTTTCTCCAAACAGTAACCTTGAAAGTTGTAATATAACAACATGGTTAGTATTAACATTTCACCCAAAACTAATTGAAACTTCTTTTTTTCCAAACAAGAATTATATAGTAAACCTATTTTTTAACATGAACTTTGTCCTACTCTTTGTTGCAGTAAAACTTTTTTTCAGTCAAGAATTCCTATTGTTATCTTTTTGATTTTGTCTAATTTCTTCAAAAAAATATTGAAAAGGTCTTCAGCAATACCTTCACGATTCCATATTTTGTAATTGATTTTTACCAGTAATGATGTGTAAAATAATAGGTAGTCATTGAATGAATAAACATTTTAACAGCTAGAGGCTCATGTGGACAAGTATGATCTGATACGATAGAATCTAATATGAGGAGTACTTAGATCGGATGCCATTTCTAAAGATAGAGCCTCGTATGGTGAGTTATGGTGGAGTTGGCCTGGAGTTGGTTTATTGCAGCGAAATAGTGATAAAGGTCTCTCATTCTGCATCAGTATTTAGTTTTGCCATTCAACATATTCTATCTTTATTCTATTATGAAAAATAAAGTTTCCTTACCTTTTCTTGGGAAAAATTAGATACTCTTTTGATGTAGCTATTACATCAATGAATAATGTTAGTTCAACTCACTTCTTGGCCAAATGACATAAACTTGCAATCATTACAAGCCTACCTGTGACATCTGTTTTAAGTCACTAGAATAATCACAGGTTTGTAATAAGATATGTGTGAGAGTAGTCCATTTTTATTATGAAGGCCAAATTGTGTCAAATATTAAAGAACTTTTATTTCCAGCTTTCACAATAAGAAAATGTTCAAATGTCATAACCTCCTAAGACCCACATCACATGTGAATTAAGCAACTTAATTTACATTGTTAACTGTACCAAATGTGGTCTCGAATGCATAGGAGAAACCAGAAGACCATTCAGACATAGAATGTATGAACACTATAGCAGTGCACAGGTTGACCAAACCAAGAAATCAACTCCAGTCGCTAGACATTTCACACAGAAAAATCATTCTATGAAAAACATGGAGTTTTCCACACTGTATTGGATGGGAATTGATACCAACCCAAATTCCACTAAAGATCAAAGAGATCAAGAATTACATTACATTTTTCCATTCTCCATCCTTCACCCAGTAGGCATCAGTATGTTTGTGTGGGCTTTATGGCCCTCGGAACTGCACCCCTTACCCAGGTGCAACCCTTACTCCTATTATAAAACTTGAGTTGATATAAGTGTATGTCAGTACTCAAATATTTCCCCATATATCACCCACTGAATCGGCACTCAATTTACTATCAACTGGTCCCTGCACTAAAATCGATTCCTATTTAAACTGTACAAACTAGTGATACGTTTAAAGCATGTCCAAAAATAGTGATTTTATAGTAATTCAGGTTGGAGCAATAAACTTACCAATCCATTTAAAGTAGGAGAATTCTTTAAAAATTTAGTAACAATCCATCACTGAGCGGACAATATGCAAAATTATAGTCCAATTGACAGTTTAGAACCAAATACTCTAATACAATGAATATACAAATAAATGTTTAACTGCTCATATTGTTTGTTTATAATGAAACTATTCGCAGTATATATACATGTTATCAACTCTATCCATTTTAATAAATTTAATGATATTTACAATTGTACTTAGCAATTCCCCACTACAGTTCCACAAAAATGTAAGAATATTTCTATCACTGATAAGAAAAGAAACATTCATATAATTTTACAGTCAACTGTCAATACACATGTACGATTATTGGAAGAGCGGACTATTATGCGGGGTTATACTACAATGGTTTTTTTTCTCTTGATCAATCAGATTCACTGACACAGCTGTTTCGTATTAGAATAGGAATTTTTTTCTCTGATGATGCACTACATACACAGTGTTCGCTCGCGTAAAAAATGAATGCGAGACAGACTGTCTCCCTTCACTTGAAAAGGCGAGACAACTGTGAAAAAATGTGAGACATGTTTTGCGTGAAGATATTTTGAAATATTTAGTTCCAATTTGGGACTGCATAAAATCTTCTTTATTTAAATAATAAGAAATAGATGCTAAACTAAAAGTTCAAATAAATAAAATATTTAATGCTGTTTTTATTTGTCTTTTTTTTTTTATTTATATTTCACTTTTAAACCACATCTTAATGGCTTAATGGCTGGGTGCTACTGTTTTTTTTTAATTTTTATTTATTTTTTTTTTATTTTACTTAGGGCAGGGTCGGTAACACCGGTATCTCGGTATCGACACCAATTTACTGCAACACCGTTGTGACACTTTACAGCCGGTATTTCGAAAGTCAGCATATAATATTGTGAGAAAACGTAAAGTATTAGAAACAAACCTCAAATATGAAGAAATTACAAACTTTTATCCCTTATTTTTGTATATTTCAGCACTTTTATAGTGATTTCTTTCAGAACTGCAATGTTTTCTTTTCGCGAAACTTATTTCCGGTTGGTGGGCCTATTCGATAGGGGATATGCTAGAACACAATTTCTTCTTTCGGTATCCCGGAATCGGTACGGATTTACACTGGCGGGATACCGAAATGAAAAATCTGCTACCGACCCTGCCCTAATTTTACTATTATCTGGATTCATCAAATAAATAAATAAATTGCATTTCTTCTCTTTTCTTTGAAGAAATATATATTTTGTCTCTTCCGACAATAGACGAATTTCTTTGGTCAGTAGTTGTTTCGACTGTTTCGCCTGTGACACAATATGCAGAAGACGAGTTAAAAATTAGACATAAAGCATGGAAATCTCGTGAGAATACCCGAATTCTCGCATGAATTACTGTTAGCTGGATGTATCAAATAAAATAAACTCACTTTCATCTCTTTCTCACCTATTTCTATGGGGAAATATGTACGTCGTCGCTTCCGATAATAGACGAATTTCTTTGGTCAGTAGTTGCTTCGACTATTTCGCCTGTGACACTATAAGCAGAAGACGAGTTTAAAAATCAACAAAAAGCACAAAAATCTCGCGAGAATACCCCAATTCTAACGTGAATTATTGTTAGCTGGATATATAAAATAAAATAAACAGATTTTCATGCCTCTTTCACCCATTTCTATGAGGAAATATGTAGGTCGTCGCTTCCAATAATAGATAAATTTCTTTGGTCAGTAGTTGTTTCGACTGTTTCGCCTGTGACACTATAAGCAGAAGACGAGTTTAAAAATCAACAAAAAGCACAAAAATCTCGCGAGAATACCCGAATTCTCACGTGAATTACTGTTAGCTGGATATATAAAATAAAATAAACTGATTTTCATGCTTTTTTCACCCATTTCTATGAGGAAATATGTAGGTCGTCGCTTCCGATAATAGACAAATTTCTTCAGTCAGTTTTGAGCGTTTCGCCTGGTAGCGACAGCACAGACGCGTTTGTGAGTTGGTTTTGCGACAACTCGCCCCAGAGTGTGTACAAACTCACGAAATCGCGCTCGAGAGCGAACACTGCATACAATATTGTGTGAATTCACACTTTGTTATTGTATTCTCACCCTGTAATTGTATTGGATCACTTCGGAACATGTAGCTCTTAATTGTCATCTTGAAACTTTAACTAATACTGCTAAAATGCATTACCTTGTGCCTAAATACTTGCATTTCAGCCGTAGTTAGAAATTCTTTGAGAGATGAGGTTTCACTATTTCTTCCTTATTAATACCATTTACCTTTCTCTCCATATGTGTCAATATTGTCCAGCTTGGAATAGCTATAAATTTGTACAAATGTACTGTGTCAGTTGTTTTAAATTGTGATAAAATAGACACAAGAAACAGTTCGGCCTGTGGGAGGAGTTGTAATTTTTTGTATTCCACTATTCTTTCACCAGCCCTTGTTTTCTGACTGAACACATCCCAAATACTATGTTCAGAGCTAATATGTTAATGATAGTAGTTTTATCCACATTTTTTAATGAAACATGTTTCTTCATGTGTCCAAGAAAAAGTTCGTTGGGAAATGACAAGTTAGATGCTTGTTTTACAGAGATTATTAGTATAAGTTTTGTTAGGTTTTCTATCTTTGAATCTAATCTCTTCCAACTTTTATAGCATTTAATCTCCTCTCATTTGTCATAGATTAAGTTATATAAAGTTTTGTATCACTGTACAGTGGAATTGTTTGAAAAAGCACAATCAATATACTCATTTGTACAGAGATTAAGTTGTATAAAAGTATTTTTGTCACTCTGTTCACAGTGGAGGACAGCAGAGAAGAACTTCCTTTGCCATCGCCTTGCTACAAGAACCAGAACTTCTGATTCTAGACGAACCTACAGTGGGAGTGGACCCCTTGTTACGAGAAAGGTAAACCTCTGAAAAATATTGAGTAAAGTTTTTCAAAAACTGTTTTGTTGTTATGTTTTGTCGTCATAGTTACTCATTATTGATATTTTATACATTCCAGTAAATGCAATTTGTCATTTTTAGATGTTAATGAATTACTTTCTATGGCAACAATACTTTTGTGGAGCTTAATCCCATCAAAAGACAGATTGCAAAAACGCTTCAAGGCAAAAAAAAAATCAACAAAAAAAATCAAGTAAATAATGCAGGGACATTAAAAAGGGATTCAGCACCACAGAGGAAGCCAATATATACAAAAAACACCTTGATTGCATTTGTTACATTAACAGAAATCATTGAAATCAAGATATTTAAAATGACCATATCAGCTTTTTACTCACGAACTGATCCGTATATCACTTTCAAGGCATGGTTGCTACCATATATAAAGCATCAGACAGTTGTTTAAATTACAAGAATAGTAGAACTTGTGACATCACAGTCATGCTTTACAAGTATTAAAATTAAACCAAGCAAAGTTTTATTTTGATATTGCCGTTCTTGTTGGGCAGGATCTGGAAGCACATGTTGTCACTGTCGCGGGAGAGTCACACCACAATTATAATTACTACACACTACATAGAAGAAGCGGGCCAAGCACACATGGTAAATGTCAAGTCTTTCTTCATGTACTCATTCTAATTGGACTTTTATAGCACTTAATCTCTGCTGACTGCAGACTCTAAGGTGCAACAAATCAAAATCAGATTCCAATTTCATAGATCCTGGGATGTAAAAAAGGTCACCAACCACAGAGACACCCAGACAAAGAAAAACTAAGGTGAATAAGCTTTTGAAAACAAGTAAGCTTTTAATTTTGATCTGAATGTTGTCAAAGAGGTAGCCGATCAGATGTCGTAAAGTAAGTCATTCCATATTGTAGGTACATCATAAGAAAAACTATTGTCAAAGTATCTCTTTGATCGATGGATAGGAGATGCTATTGTTGTTCTTTGACAAAATTTAGGTTTTTGACTTTATAATTCATATATTAAAATCCTATAAAATAGAAAATAATGCAAAAAAGATTTTTTTTTTTCAATTTATGGAAACTTTGTCAATTTTATTTGCACCCGCAAAACATTTGGAATGACAAGTGTACCTAAAATAACTTAGCATACTTTTAAATGTTAATGTCTCAATGAATACGTATGGTTTATTTTGTTTCCCCGGTACATAATGGTAGACGAAATAATTTTTTGGTAATATCAAATCATGAAATATAATGTGAACTTACATTTATATATTTGCCCATAATTAAAACACAGTTGATAGAAAAAATGGCTGTTTCTCAATTTTTTCTGAAATTTAGAGAAGTTCAATGTGTTGTATCTGGTCACCCCTTTTATGTTTAAGCCATTTTGTAAAAAGTATCAGATTGAGCAGTGCTACTTCTTTGATTTATGGAATTGTTAGGTCAGAACAATGCATCATACTTTTTTTTTAAATTTTTTTAGCATACATCTCATTTCTTTTATACAGATATGTTACTTTAAGTGTGATGTTCTGCCGTTCAAACCATTGTACATCACACTTTGACATCTTATGTAATAGGTCAATGATGTATCTCCTGTTTTTTTTTTTTGTTTTTGTTTTTTGTTTTTTTTTTCCTGTCAGAAATGAATGTAATTTAGTAAAAACATCATCCTTACATCACATAATAACATAGATGCAAAGGATCAGTATCAGTTTTACTCGTCACTCATTCTTCCAAGTATTCCCATGTCACCCCCAACCCTTGATTAAAAAAACATACCTCAGTGACATATTCCAGCCCTACACCTCATCTAGAAACATTAGATGTAACAGCCAAAATAAGTTCCTTCATATCCCCTCTTTAGACCACAAAGTTCACAAATCACACATACATTTTTCCAACTCCTTCAGTCATTATGCCTCAGCCCTCTGGAACTCTCTTCCTTTCTGTAAAAGAAATAGCCCCTCTGTGACATCCTCTATGGAAACATCTTAAGACTGGTGTAACGCAAGATAATGACTCCCGCGATATTTTGCACCCCTTCCTTTGATCTTTAGGGGAGTAATTATCTTGCAAGCAAGATTTTGCACCCCCTAACAATAGAGGGATTAGGGGGGTGAGAATATTGCAGACAGGGTTGCAAGATAATCACCCCCCTGCTAGATATTTACTCCCCTATTGTTGCAAGAGACAATGGGACAATACACTAATGTGTTTATTAGTCAACTAGACAAGGTCAATACATGTGTATCACTAATAATTCTGATTAAAGAAAATGCCTAAGACTTTTTCAGAGTGTTTTGTGGCAATACTCAACATATGTACATGTTTATAAGCAAAATGATTAACTTGTTCATAATGTTTAAGTGTTTACATGCTAAGTTTCTAAATAGACAATGACCCATATAACCAAACAAAAAGTACATTTTTATGTTCATGTCACTGCATATCATCTTAAAATGGGCTGATTCCTAAGCTGGGCCCCAACATTTACATTACACACAAATTTTAATTAAACACTTATAAAAAACTCTAATTGAACCTCAAGATTTCAGGAATATTAATAATCACTAATCCATATTTAAGTGTAACACACTATATAAAATAATAAAATAATTGGTGTGAGTGTTACTATTCATGGCCAAAAAGCTCAACAAAAGACACTTTTTGTATGACACATAATATAATCATCATTCTGTTAACCATGCAAAAATGTAAACTCAGCATAAATAAATAATAAACAGAATACATGTACTTTGTTTCAAGTTAATCCCCCACATCCACACTGAATAGAATACAAGTATTTTGCTGTAAGTTAATCCCCAACACAATAGTAATCATCAATCTGGGGAGGGATTCCAAATCTTGCAAGGGGGGGTTAAAATATTTCAACCCCCATTGCAATATTTTACCCCCCTAGTGACAAATATAGGGGAGTTATTATCTCGTGCTACACCGGCCTTTTAACTCAAGCTATTCCCACTTAGTACTCTTCCCTCCAGTCACACACACAGCCCTGGAGTGGGATCACGCTGTATGTGACATGTCAATGGAACATGGTTATTACATTGAAAACTGAAGATGTTTGAATTGTTTCTATTTCATATAATGTGTCCATATATTTTAACCTTTTTGTAGGTTGGCTTGATGAGAAATGGACGGCTGTTAAAAGAATCTACCACCCAAGCATTACTGCAGGAATATGACACACAGGTATGTAAGCATGCCAAGCTGTAGTATGATTAGAATTCTCTTGCAAGGTTTTTTTTAACTCGAAAAACTAAATGTCTGAGAAACTGTGTGGTGTCTATTCTATTCTATTCTATTTTGTACTTTTATAGCGCTTAATCTCTGCTAGGCAGACTCTAAGGCGCAACACCAAAAATCAAGTTTAAGAAATCATCTGTCCATAGCCGTTGCCAAGTCCAGTACCACGGAGACGCCGGATAGAGTGTAAGATAAGGTGGGAATGCCTTGTGGAAGAGATATGATTTTAACCTTTTCCTGAAACAGGTGAGAGTTGGGGCAGAACGTACCTCATTAGGCAAATGATTCCAGACTGTGGGGGCATCAAAAGCAAAGCTGTGGCCAAAGTGATTTTTGGATTTATGTACAGATGGACAGAATTGAGGAACCTCCAGGAACCTTTTATCTGGATGGTTGTATCTTGTACTATATCTTCCGCAACGAGTGGGCAGAAGAGGACCAAAGTAACTGGGATGACCACTGTGAAGAAACCTATAAACTAGAGTGGCAGTTTTGAAGATACAGCGAGATTCAACTGGGAGCCAATGGAGTCGTTTGAGAATAGGAGATGCCCGCGTGTATTTGTTACAGTTTGTGACAATCCTGGCAAGTGTATTTTGAATACACTGTAGTTTACACATATTGAGACTGGACAGACTCCTGAAGAGAGAGTTGCAGTAATCAAGGCAACTGCTCACCAAGGCATTAGCTGCCAGGATAGCAGCCTCATCAGTCAAGTGCTTTCTAACCCGCCTGAGATCACGAATTTGAATGAAGCATGTCTTACAAATATTGCGGACATGGTTAGCAAAGGAAAAATTAGCATCAAACCAGACACCAAGGTTCTTAACAACAACTGCAGGATGCATGAAATTACCAAATATCTTAACTGGGAGATAGGGATCTAATTTCTTGAGTTGTGCATGGGATCCAAAGATGATAAATTCTGTTTTGTCAGGATTTAGTTTGAGCATACTTGACGACATCCATTTTTGAACATCCAGAAGACAAGAATTCAGTTTGTTAAAAGCCAGGACTGCATTTTTGTGAGAGATATGAATAAACAACTGCGTGTCGTCTGCATAAAAGTGGTATTTGATGTCAGGATGCGTTCCAATAACCTTACTCAAAGGAGTGGTGTATAAGGAGAATAGCAGAGGACCAAGGACGGAGCCTTGTGGTACTCCAAACAACAGCTCATGCAAATCAGAGAGGGTTGACCCAATTTTAATTGCCTGGAAACGGTGGCTGAGATAGGACGTGAACCACTTCAAGGCTGTGCCAGACACACCAAACCATGATTTAAGACAATTAAGAAGAGTCGGGTGGTCAATTGTGTCGAACGCAGCTGACAGATCCAGTAAGACCAATGCAGTAGGCTCGCCCCGTGATAGTGAGAGATGGATCTCATTTTTGATAAGCAGCAGGGCGGTTTCTGTGGAGTGACCACTTTTGTATGCAGATTGCATAGGATTATCAAGATTGTTACTATTGATATGTTGCATGAGCTGTTTAACAACTACACGCTCCACCAATTTTGACATGAAACATAGTCCTGATACCGGTCGATAATTTTGCAAATCCTCATTTGGAAGTGATGCTTTCTTAATGAGAGGAGTGACAACTGCCTTCTTGAATTTTTGAGGAATACACCCTCAGCCAATGACAGATTGACAAGTTTTGTAATTGACGGGAGTAAAATTTCCACACAATCTTTCAAAAGAAAAGTAGGGACTGGATCTAAAAGACATGATTTTCTAGGGGAATTTTTGATGATTTTTCGTACCTCGTCCTCCGAGACCTCATTGAAGGAAGGTAGGTTGGGAGGTGTACACATGGGTGATATGACTGTTGCCGAAGAGGCTGTAAACATATCACGAATCCTTTTGATTTTTTTATGCAAGAAGAAAGCAAATTTGTTTGCTAAGGATTTCTCAGACTGATGAGGAGGGAGAGTACTCTCTTGACCACTATTGAGGACTTGACGAAGTGTATGCCATAACTTCTTTGGGTCACGGCTGTTATCACTAATGATGGTGCTATAGTATTCAGCCTTGTCTGTATTTATGATCGCATTGCATCTGTCTGCGCAATCTACTTCTGCTCAACTGTGACCTATCCCTACGCCACATGCGCTCAAATTGACGCCTGATAGATTTGGCCCTACGATAAGAATCTGACAGCCATCCAGCTGGTGTTTTCTTAGCTCTTCGACAAATCAATGGTGCATGCCTGTCCAACACACCACCAAGGTCACGAATATACTGGTCATACAGGTCTGCAGCAACTGTAGCAGGAGATGTGACAAAGGATGTGTTTGCAAGATCCTCACAAAAGCTCTTCATATTGATTTTATGGTACCTGCGGTAAGAAATACTGTCAACCTTCGGTACTGCAGGGCATGCAAAATCCAAATGACATTTGGCCTATTGTATACCAACACGCATATTTGCTTTATATTTAAACTAGCATATACCGTACAAGAAGCATTTTTTTTAATATACATGTGTAATTAACTGTTTTATCAATAGAGAATAAATATATTTTACACTGATTTACATGAATTTGTGGCCGGTAGATATATATAGAGATATATCGGTACTGCAGGGCATGCAAAATCCAAATGACATTTGGCCTATTGTATACCAACACGCATATTTGCTTTATATTTAAACTAGCATATACCGTACAAGAAGCATTTTTTTTAATATACATGTGTAATTAACTGTTTTATCAATAGAGAATAAATATATTTTACACTGATTTACATGAATTTGTGGCCGGTAGATATATATAAAAATAACAATTGTAATATGTAGTTTGCGGAATTTCCCAGAAATCCTTACAGTTTATGTGAGGTTATTTTTTTTAACAGAAAGTTCACATTGTTACACGGGCACCTCAATCCCCAAAAATTACTGCTGGGCAGAGTTCTTGATGAGCCATTTTACTGATTGGGATTAATTAACCCCCCCCCCCCCCCCACTCCTTTTTAGATGCAATGGACTTCTTTTACTTAATAGGATTAAAGCCGCACCTTTGTTTTGAGGTAGAAGATCAAAGCCTTTCCCCACCCCTTTTATTATTAAAAGTCTTTCACGTTACCAATCTGGTTATTGACTAATATTTTGGGTATTTTAAGAAAGAAAACCTCATAACAGCACCCCTTTTTCACACTGACACATAAAACAGTCTTTAAAATTTTCTAATAAAATAGCTTGAATTATATGAATTATGTTTTGATCTATTAAGGAATGGAAATAAAAACATTTGGTGCTTGAAGCAACTTAAAATTTGATGTAAAATGAAAAAAAAGTCAGTTATGTTTTAATCTGAGAAGAAATGGTAATTATAAGATTTAATGACTGTAGCAAATAAATTTCCAAAGTATTGGATAAAGTTACAAAGCTTTGTTTCATGACAACTTCAGTTCAACAGCACAAATTTTGAATTTTTGAATAATATGTACAACCCACAATCTAAGCAGTCTTCTAAAGTCACTCAAGATTACATTTTGGGGTTTCTGTCCTATACTCTTCCAGTATTTTAACTGGGATATGATTTGCTTCCATATGATACCTTGATTTGCCTTTCTTTATACTTCATTCACAGATTTAGGGTTATATAATGTGGAGAACATTATACATTTGATGTCAACAAATACTAATTATAAACATTTTATAATGTTTTCAATCTGATTACTGATTCAGATTTCTGCAGGTTTTTTCCTAACAATATAATAGTAACTTTCAAGATGTCTTAAGTATAATTAATTGTTAATTTTCAATATCATGGTATCTTTTCTGATGGGCAATTATTCATAGATTCAAGAAATAAACTAATTATTTTATATAAAAGTGCAGCAGTTTATACAATTATTAATATCTTAATCCCAGAAGAGTAGAGATCCCAATTGCAATCACCCCTCACTTATTGTAAATGGATTTTAGGCTTTGTGTTAAAATCCCCAGGTTTTTACTACAAATCTGTATAAGTACCATGATGACACTTTGACAGCTCTGTTATTGTTGTGTATATTTGAGTCATGTAGTTTTACAATAGAACTAAATCAGTTATCAAGGAGGTAAGTTCTTATGAAATTGAAGGGATTTTGTTTACTCTTTACAGAGAATGAATTGACCAAGCAAAACAAAAGGGGGCTGAGGGGAGAGGGTGTGGATTACTAGTGACTGGTCTGTTTATCCAGCAGTCAGCCTAATCTCTGATCCCTGCCTGTGAATGGGGCAGTTTGACACTGTGTGAAGTGTCTAGTGTGACTTATTACACACACACACACACTGCAGAGATAAGCCTATTTACTGGTGACTGCAGTGTTTTCATTGTTAGTTACAAATGACATTAAGTTTGACTTTAACAAATAAACAAAATAAAACCTCAGCTTTTCCTTGGTTGTATATAAGGAGCCAGAAACATAAGCTGAGACATCATTCACACCAGCTCAGTCTGTGTTAGCCAGAAATTTAGAAAAAACTTCAGTTATGTGGAATATATTCTAAAGACACCCAAATAATCGCAACATTTGTGGAAATTTTTCAGTTATACTAGTCATATAGATCAATAACTTTTGTTGCAACATTCTGAAGCAGTGTTACAGAACTTGTCTGATTAAATTTCATAAGTTTAGTATCTTCAGAATACACAGAGAATCAGCTATCAAAAAGTGATATCATTGATGTTCAGCTTGTAACTCTGGACTTGTATTTGAACATGTCAAGTCAAATGAGCTCTGAATCCCTTCAAGGAGGTATCATTTACCCAGCCAACAGCCATGAAGTCTTCAGTCACCAACAGATGACCCAGAATGTCCAGGGTGGCATTATTTACCCGGCCACAAGCCAGGAAGGCTTCAGTCATCAACTAACCAGCCAAACCCAACAGGCCGGCATGATTCACATCCCACCAGCAGATCCCTCACATCCCAAGTTCCACAGCAGACTCAGAGAACTGGAACAAACTATCGCTCTAGTCCATCTCAAGTTCCAACGTGTCTGTCATCAGATCCACCTGCTCAACAACCACTTCCAAGACTCAGAGCTGCGCTTCCTACGCAGCCAGAGGTCATATGACCACACAGGAAGTAGTGTGTACAAGGGTGCCTGTGGTTACAACCAGAGGATCAAACTGTGTGTGGTGGATGGAGTGAGGAGTATGTACCACGAGTATGCCCTCAGAATAGCAGAGAAACTGGACACACTGAAACTATACTGGCACCACATGCAGCACTTGCTACAAGGTGGACTGGTGCACTATGGGCAGGATGGAGGAATGGTGCATTATGGGCAGGAAGGAGGAATGGTGCATTATGGGCAGGATGGAGGAATGGTGCATTATGGGCAGGAAGGAGGAATAATGCATTATGTTGAAGAAGAGATGGAGGAGAGTTTGTCTGATACAACAGACGAGGACTCCATGTTGTCTGAGGATGAAACTGATGAAAGTGACAGTGAAGAAACAACAGGAGAATCTGGAGACAGAGAAACCAGTGATGTGAGTGGAGGAATCAGTGGTCATGTGACTGAAGTAATCAGTGGTCATGTGACTGAAGTAAACAATGGTAATGTGACTGAAGTAATCAGTGGTCACATGACTGAGGAAGATAGCAGTTATGGGAATGGTGATGTGAGTGGTAATATGGCTAATGAAACACTGGAGAGGAGTCATGTGATAGAAAGAGAGGTTGTTAGTGGTCATTTATTTCAAAATAGTGATCATTTGATCGAGAAGTAGTCATGTGGCTCAGGATTGAAAGTATGAACATTAGACTTTTAATCATGCAATGGATATTTTATATTTAATGCAAATAAAAACAGTAGGATCATGGTATGATCTTCCTTTTAAACTTTAACTCGGTGCTATTTCTAATTTGTATATTCAACCTTCAAAAACTGTACATTAAAATACAATAAATAAACCAAAATTTACATACATGAATTATTTCTTTATAGTGTCTTCCATGCTTGTTTTTGGCCTGTTTGCGCACTGGTAGAGTGATGAATAATGGTGGTGTTTAATGTCTTGGTTCTCTCCTATGATCACGGATTTGAAACCCAACACATGGCAGTGTTATTTAGTGAAGGCCTGTCCTGATGTAACTTAAACTGTTGTAAAGGCTATAAAACTCCAATTTTAACATTTTATGTCAGTGACAGTGAAACCTTTAAAGATTTTACAGGCGTTTACTTGTTAGTATTAACTTAACGAGGCTCAGTATATCAATGGCATTTTATTGCGCTACAATAGCTTACCATGTGGAACTGAATGCTGATCTCAGTTGGCCGCAGGCATCCGGCCAACATCCAAGAAAAATAGACATTTAGTGTTGGCTGTAGCCTCAGGTTGTACTCTCGTGGAACTCTTCTCAACTCTTCCTCCTTTTTTCGTTGGCTGCGTGATTTGGAAGCGTTTGATTTTTTGCTTCATTTATCTTGTATATCTCAGTAAATACGTATTGTTGGATGTTTTTATTCAGCTAGTTTATGTAATTAATGTTATAGCATATTCTGTGAAAGTCTAACTTTGACAGGATAATTATTTCTTAACTTTTCAACTTGTGAGTTTTTCGGTTCGGCTTGCATGGTTTTTATTGCTGTAAAAATGTCCACCAAGCAAGCAAAGACAAGCCTAGATCCAGCAAATGTCGTCATTTCTGTTTACCCTTTGATTCCCACAATTACTGCCCCGCCTGTAGGGAAGCTAACAAGGGAGATGATCCCTGTGTTACGTTAGAAAAGCCGTGTGAAATCTGTTCGGGTTTCTCCGAAGAGCAAATCCTTAAAATTAAAAATAGGTGTAGGTATGTTCGGAAACAGAAGGCAACAGACACATCCAAAGACGACGACTTGGATCTGTTGGGAGATGAGGACGTGGAATCCTTCTCTGGTTCGCATGCAGACCTTGAGGGTGCTGCTGACAATTTATTTGCATCTTCCCCACGTTCCCAACCCCTGCGTTTTGAGGCTTTGTCATTAAAAACTCCAGCTAAAACTGTCCCACCTACCCCAGGTATGACTTTACAACAAAAGATCGAGTCTAAACTTGAAAAATCCCTGGGTTCTCAATTTAACACCCAACTTCAGCAATAAATGGAGCCTTTCCAGGCTTCTATGCTTGAAGGAATGAAGTCTCTCAGAGGACGAAATGCAGTCCATTAAAAAGTCTGCTAAAGAAAGTGGAGTTGGATCAGAGCTCCATTTCTGCTTCAAAGCCTGGCCCCAGTAAACAGTCTGATAATTTGACCTGAACACTACTTCCGAACATACTGATGAAGCCATGGAGTTGGACGTGTATGGTCCTTCTCTGCCTCCACGGTTCGGAGATGCTCGGTCCAAACAGGCTCAGAACCGTGGTTCGGATCACCACTCAGATATATCCGAACAACCCGAACAGGTGTGTTCGTCCAGAGCCAGAAAACATTCGGACAAACACAAACATAAGGTTCGGGCCAAATATATTTCTCAGTCGTCATC
The DNA here is from genome assembly GCA_964017235.1 of Sabellastarte sp. h YS-2021. Lineage (NCBI taxonomy): Eukaryota > Metazoa > Annelida > Polychaeta > Sabellida > Sabellidae > Sabellastarte > Sabellastarte sp. h YS-2021. The sequence continues at coordinate 10,864,660 of OZ024932.1, read as the reverse complement.
CTCAGATTAGGAGCAGTCCCCTGCTCACAAGAAAAGGTCTTCTCAGCCCCCTAAGGCCCCTTCTGAACTAGACCAATGTCAACATGACCCAGATCCCCTTTTCTATAGGGAAGTAGCCATGGCTGACTTACCCTCTCAATATGCTGAAGAAGTGGAGACCTCCAGGCATATATTAGATCTCCCTGACCCCAGGGAAACTATGCCTAGGTCTTCCACTTCGGTTCTGGGCCTGGATGACCAAAAAGGCCAACAGGAGCTTAGGCCAAGAGGCCCTCCAGCTATGCTCCCTCTCAGCTCTCATATTAAAGATGCTTTTGATAAATTTGAGCAAGATTCCCTGGCATCTAATTTACCTGAGGGAAAGTGCATAAAACCCCCTCCCTCCACTGCAAAGTGGTACAAGGTGGGACAGCCTTGCTTTGAAGATAAAATGCAAGAATTAAAGACAGATTTTTCTAAAATCTGTATCTCTCCCAAGCCCTCTGGTGCCCCTATGGGCAAAGTTCCCCTACCAGTTCTTAAGGAACTGGAACATCAGGCTAGGCAGAATCTCTCTACTATCAACTTCACAGTTGCTTTTGCCAAAACTTCTTCTTGTAACACTACTGTTGTGATTTGCCCTGGTCATATTGGAGAAGTATGAGGCATCCCAATAAAGAAAAGTTAGTTTCACTTGTAATACAGAAAACTGTTTTCATAAAATTTCAAAATTAAGGAATTTATGGCAATAATTGTTTATAACATTCTTATTGAGTAACATTGTTTAAAATCAGTGTGGAAGTAAAAGTGACCAACTACTGTGAACGACATAAAAAATAAAAATTTTTAAATAAGTTTGGTATAATTATGAAAAGAAAAAAATCTGTTGGCAGTAATAAGCTGCAGCATATCAAATAAATTATACTTCACAGTGTCTACCTATACAAAACCACAGGACATTTAGTTGAATATATGACTGTAGAGTATGGACATTATGTCCATTTTACCTAACACTCTTGAATTCTAACATGTGGGTCACACCTTTCCATTCTGGGGTCACCACCAATGACCGGATGGGCTTGTCCATCTGCAGTTGTCATTTGACCACTTTTGGGTTGACACTTTCGGGGTGATTCAACACAACTGAGAATGTGTCTTGCCTTCAGGACCGCAGATACAACTGTAAGGCAAGGCCTGACCAAGCCATAACATTATGGGTGTACAGTAGTGGCCATATATATATTTTTTATCATTTATAGCTCTTGCCCAATCCCCAATCATATGTTGACCTTCACTGTATTCATATTAGGGATGGGACGGTAGTTCCGGTATTTCGGTATCGAGAGCATTTTACTGAAATACCGTGATGAAATTTTACAACCGCCACTTCGCTTGTCAGCACATATAATGGAAGGAAGGGTTAAAATATTGGAACCATACCCAAAATCTGAAGAAATTATAAGCTTTTATCCCCAATTTTCATGCATTTTGCACACTTTATACATTACGTCGAGCAGAACTGCCATATTTTGGTTACGACTATTAATAAAGTCAATCTCGCATGTCAGCTCATATAACTTAAGGAAAACTTAAAATATTGGAAACAAACAAGAAATCTGAAGAAATTATAAACTTTTATCTCGTATTTCATGCATTTGGTCACTTTTATTGTGATGTCGTGAAGAGGAAACGTCCATGTTTGTTTTGGGGTGTACTAAAACACGGAATTCCGGAATCGGTACGGTTTTGCATTGGCGACCTACCGATGTACATATTTTTGTACCGTCCCATCCCTAATTCATATACCCTTGCCACTTTTGTCCTTTCTAGTCCTCATTCCAACCCAACACTTTTTTATCATTTATAGCTCTTGCCCAATCCCCAATCATATGTTGACCTTCACTGTATTCATATACCCTTGCCACTTTTGTCCTTTCTAGTCCTCATTCCAACCCAACACTTACCAGATAGAATTATCGAGGTCAAGTTGAAAGCAAAATATTTAGCTTTATTTTCAGCTGTTGTTATAGATATTCATTGTAGTTACCAAAAATATATTTTGCAAACCATCAGCTAAGGTCAACCATCATTTTGGCCAAAACAAGGTAAGTTATAATATTACATTCAATTCAGTAAAAATTGATTGAATTGTTAACACTTTCACACATTTACACATCCTACAAATCTTTTGTTATTTGTAGTCAGTGGAGACAGTGTTTTACAAAGTCTGTGAAGAAGATGAAAGCAGCGGTGTACTTCATGCAGAAGAATTAAATAATAGGACAGCCAATGGCCATTGTATCAATGTAAGTGTTACAAAAGTTTTAATTTGATATCTTGTTCATTCATGGTGCATTGATTAAACGTATGTACAATTAAAATAATTTAAAATAAGATGACTTCAGTTTTTTTATGGAAAATGTCCAATTATTTTTTCAATAAGCTCTCCTTTCCACAAGTTCTAAACCCAAATCTGTATGATAAGCAGCATTATTATGTCCACCCCCCTGGGGGGTGGATATATTATTTTTGCTTTTTCCGCCGTCCGTTGTCCGATGTCCGGCGTCCGATGTCCGGCATCACGCATGGTTTCCGCTCATTTAAAGGAAAAGTATTAGAGCTATTGTCACCAAATTTGGTATGCAGGCTTATTGGGTCAGTAGCTTACTTGGGATTGCTTTTGGCTGTTGTACCTCTTTTGCTTACTGAGTAATACTTAAGTACAGCTATTTTCAGTACCCATTGGTTTCCGTGCATTTAATCCAAAATAATTAAAGATATTTTACTACAATTTTGAATACAAGATTGTTATGTCCATAGCTCGCTTGGTATTGCATTTGGGACTGATAGCTTTGTCAGTACATGAGTAATAGCCATTTAGGTACTTCATTGTGTATTTTCAGTACTACTTTTGAGTAATTTGCTAATATCTCAGAAACCGTAAGAGATAGAGCGATTTCGACAGAATTTTTGACCCACAGGGTAGTAGAAAAGTATTCTATACAAAATTAAAAAAAATTTCAATTTTCGCCACTTTTGGCGGCCATCTTAATTTTTTGCGAAAAATGAAAGAATCTTAATATCTCGGAAACCATAAGAGATAGAGCGATTTCGACACAATTTTTGACTCACAGGGTAGTAGAAGAGTATTCTGTACAAAATTGAAAATTTTCAATTTTCGCCACTTTTGGCGGCCATCTTGAATTTTTGCGAAAAACGAAAAAATCTTAATATCTCAGAAACCGTAAGAGATAGAGCGATTTGGACAGAATTTTTGACTCACAGGGTAGTAGAAAAGTATTCTGTACAAAATCAAAAAATTTCAATTTTCGCCACTTTTGGCGGCCATCTTGAATTTTTGCGAAAAACGAAAAAATCTTAATATCTCAGAAACCGTAAGAGATAGAGCGATTTGGACAGAATTTTTGACCCGTAGGGTAGTAGGAAAGTATTAAGTCCACCCCACTGGGGGGTGGACATATTATTTTTGCTTTTTCCGCCGTCCGGCATCCGGCGTCCCACTTGGTTTCCAGACATTTTAGGCAACAGTTCTTATCCTATCTTTACCAAATTTGGCATGCAGGTTTATTGGGTTAATAGCTTGTATGGGATTGCTTTTGGTGATAATAGCTCTATAGCTACCTGAGTAATAGCTACTTTGCTACTTTTGAGTAGCTCTTTGGTTTCCAGACATTTTAAGGAATGCTATTAAGCCTAGCTTTCTGAAATTTGGTATGGAGGTTCATTGGGTTAATAGCTTGTATGGGATTGCTTTTGGGGGGAATTGCTTTATAGATGAGTGAGTAATTAATTAAATAAATGAGTAATTGGCTATTTTGAATACTGAAAAAGGCAAATGTGCTCATATCTCCTAAACCGTGCGAGATAGAGCGATTTCATCGAAATTTTGGACCCACAGGGTGTCTAAGGAATGTACTCTTTGCAATTTTTCTAAAAATTTTCCCCTCCCCAAAAATGGCGGCCATTTTGAATTTTCGAATTTTTGCCCAAAATGGCAAAACACAAATTTGCTTCTATCTCCTTAACCGTGCGAGATAGAGCGATTTCGGCAAAATTTTCGACCCATAGGGTATCTGAGAATTCTACTCTTGCCAATTTAAAATAAGTTTTCCCCTCTCCAAAAATGGCGGCCATTTTGAATTTTCGAATTTTTGCCAAAAATGGCAAAAAACAAATTTCCTTCTATCTCCTTAACTGTGCGAGATAGAGCGATTTCGTCGAAATTTTCAACCCACAGGGTATCTAAGCAGTGTACTCTTTGCAATTTTCAAAAAAATTTCCCCTCCCCTAAAATGGCGGCCATTTTGAATTTTCAAATTTTTGCCAAAAATGGCAAAACACAAATTTGCTTCTATCTCCTTAACCATGCGAGATAGAGTGATTTCGTCAAAATTTTCAACCCACAGGGTATCTAAGGAATGTAATCTTTGCAATTTTCAAAAAATTTTCCCCTCCCCAAAAATGGCAGCCATTTTGAATTTTCGAATTTTTGCCCAAAATGGAAAAACACAAACTGGCCTTAACCGTGCAAAATAGAGTTATTTCGTTGAAATTTTCGACCCATAGGGTATCTAAGAAATGTACTCTTGGCAATTTTCAAAAAATTTTCCTTTTCCCAAAAATGGCGGCCATTTTGAATTTTCAAATTTTTGCCAAAAATAGAAAAACAGGAATTTGCTTCTATCTTCTTAACCGTGCAAGATAGAGTGATTTCGTCAAAATTTTCAACCCAACCAATGCAAAAAGGCATGAAGCTGAAATAATTTACATCTACACTAATAAATATTTAAGCATCATTGATATATTTTACAAATGAAACAGGGTCTTGTAAGACTACTGTACAATTTGGGCAAGGTTCATGGGGTGGACATTACACATGATAATGTGTGTTCTTCTATGCTATCCTGTTTCTATTCGCATCTACTATCAACAGGGCGTCCTATTTCTAGTTTCTGTGAACTTTGAAGTGCTACTACTGTTTTTTTTAGAAAAATGGTTTTTTTTTTTCAATGAATTACATATGTTAAGTATTTATATCTAAATGACTCACGGATGCATCCTGTCCAAATTCCAAATACAAATCCCAACTTATATGCAATTGTGAAACCTTATGCATACTGCCGAAATGCAAAATGCATCGAGCCACAAACATGTCCTTAATTAGTTAATTAATTTGCGCTTGTATGTAGCTCGTTAGGCCATCATGGATCAGTGTGACCGGGGTGGTACTTGGCATCCATTTATTATGTTCATATTCACAGTGGCTTTATGTGTGAAATGTGAATTTTTCAAGTCTCCTCTTTCGACTACTAAGTACATAAATTCCACAAAAAATTTGCAAGCGTTTGTTACTTGTTGGAGTTGAACCCCACACAGAGGTGACAGCATGTCTATAGATACCAAACTTGCTAACCACAGGGCCACCGTGGACCTCCTCACTTTGTAACAAAACCGTGCTCACTCTACCAATATGCAATAGTGTAGTGTGTGGTACATTTAAGAGTCATCCTGGCTTTCAATTAGCATTCAAATAAAGTGCTAGTAAAAACAAATTATATTTCAGAAATAATGCAGGAGACATGTTAAGGGTATTTATATTGATTGAGTAGTTACAATTTATAATCAGGAGAAGAACAAAGAGTGTTCTGAATGTGTAAGAACACCAAATTTGAGTCACATTAATTGAATTCAGATATGCCCACTGGATGAATTGCCATCATGTTCCACATCCCCAATTTATTTCTCTTTTTTTCTGTGATCAGATTTTGGGGCGTTATATTTGAGCGAACAAATGACCAGTCTGTGTGAGGTGTTTAGGAACTGGAGTGATTCTGCAATCCCTTGATTTAGAGACTGATAACAGTGATAACCTGTGTTGATACAATTCTCTTCCTGAATGGGTGCCCCTGTTTCTCCCACATAGTAATTATTGCACTTTTCACATGTTATTAAGTATATAATACCATTTATTTCCAAGCTGACATTTATGCGAGATTATTGAGTACAGTAATTTTGTTGGAAATTTTATGTTTCATCTCAGTGATTTTATGAATCAATAGGCTTTTCCCTAATGGTGACAGACTTGTAAACAAAGTAATAGAAGTAACAGAAAAGTAATAGATTGGAGGCAAATCTGATGTAATTATTGTGTACAGAGGGCTGCATGGCCTTATTTTGGGGCTTGTTGGGTGGGTATAAAAATTTATGCTTTTGGTGAATTGGTTCTTGAAACCTATAAATTGTAATATATTGTTCAGGTATTTTACTTGGAAATGATATTAAATTTGACAGTAGATTAGATTAGATTAGAAAATTTATGTTTTGGCAAAATGTGAAATGAGATGAATCACTTTGGGTTTTTTTTTCAAACATGTATCACCGTAGTCTGATGACATGTATCTGACCAGGTACTTGAGTGCAAATTTTAGTGTGGAATATTTTTACTGGGTAAAACCATGTTTATTGAGTATCGGGCACTTTGATGAGTTTCTATTTATTTACAGAAAAGATACAGAAGAACAGATGTTATTAATGAACAGTCAGAGTCTCTGTTAAATTCCGATGACAATTTGTCAGAAGGAAAGAATCCATTTGGTAAGTAAGCATAAAAAATTTATTCAGCTGGTTTCCAATATATGCTTGATTTTACTTTGTTAAAAACTATTTTCAGATTTCAGAGAAATATACCTTGTTGACAGATATCACTTATTAGAGGCCTAAAATGTGAATATTTTAACATATTCTATCAATGTGCTGAAATATCAGGCCACAAATCTGTTGATTTTGCCAGTGGCGACACATGGGATTCACTGAGAACTTGTCCCGACACGACCTTGGCTTTTGGCATGACCTCACCTGTTGTCATAAATAAAGTGAATGAAGCTCAAAATTCAACCAGATATTGCAGTTTAACATTTGCTTTAACATTATTTCCCTTAATTTCACAGATATGTTACATGTGTTTTTGATAAATATGACTTTTTTCAGCTTCCATTTTTGTTTCACTGGTAGTTCCAGTCGGTTTGCACTAAAACACGAGTATCCATCCATCGAGTGTCTTGTCCATATTTACAATTCCGCTACTTGTGTGAGTTTTTTTACTGAGTAGGGTTGGGTCAGTATCGAAAATATATAGATCAGGAGTTCACCAATGCAAAACCATTCTGATTCCGTGACTTTGCCTTTTAGTATACCCCAATCAGACAGGCCACTAAAAGGAAGCGAAACTTGTGAAACCAAAACAGGGACATTTCCTCTCAATGAAACTGCAATAAATTGTCAAATACGCAAAAGTATAGGGTAACAAATTATAATTTCTTTAGATTGATGGTTTGAGTCCATTATTTAAAGTTTTCCATCAATTCCGGTATGTCTTGACAAGTGTAGTAGCGGTTGTAAAATCTCATCACATACTTAGTAAAATGCTCTCAATACCAAGACACTAGGCCTAGTGCTATAAAAGTATAAACTAGAATAGAATTAAACATAGCTATTAAATAGGATGTAATATCTCGACTTTAACTTTACAATTTACCCCACAGCCTTTAAGGGATGTTGTTTTCACCCATGGTGTCCGGTGGGTCGGCGGGCAGGCGGGCTTCAGGAAGAAGCTTGTCCAGGCTGTATCTCAGAAACCGAAAGGTGTAGGAAGTTGATACTTGGTAGGGACATTGGTTAGGAGGTGTCGGTGTGCAACATCATGGTCTGACCTTGATTTGACCTTGCCGTAGTGACCTTAAGTTTGAAAATCTTGTCCGGGCTGTATCTCAGAAACCGTGAGGTGTAGGAAGTTGATACTTGGTAGGGACATTGGTTTAGGGAGTGTAGGTGTGCAATGTCATGGTGTGGCCTTGATTTGACCTTTGACATTGCCGTAGTGACCTTGACCTATAAAATCTTGTCCGGCCTGTATCTCGGAAACTGTAAGGTGTAGGAAGTTAATACATAGTAGGGACATTGGTTAGGGGGTTGGAGGTGTGCAACGTCATGGTGTGACCTTGATGTGACCTTTGATCTTGCCGTAGTGACCTTGACCTATAAAATCTTGTCCTGGCTATATCTCTGAAACCGTAAGGTGTAGGAAGTTAATACTTGGTAGGGACATTGGTTAGGAGGTGTAGGTGTGCCTCGTCATGGTGTGACCTTGATTTGACCTTTGACTTTGCCATAGTGACCTTGACCTATAAGATCTTGTCTTGGCAATATCTTAGAAACTGTAAGGTGCAGGAAGTTGATACCTGACAGGGACGTTGGTGGGGGATTGTAGTTGTGCAACGTCATGGTGTGACCATGATTTGACCTTTGACCTTGCCTTAGTGACCTTGACCTATAAAATCTTGTCCAGGCTGTATCTTGGAAAGGGTAAGGTGTAGCAAGTTGATACTTGGTAGGGGCATTGGTTAGATGTGACCTTGATTTGACCTTTGACCTTGCCATAGTGACCTTGACCTATAAAATCTTGTCTGGGCTATTTCTTGGATTCCATAAGGTGTAGAAGGTTGACACTTGGTAGGGACATTTGTTAGGGGGTGTATGTAAATGTATGTGTGCATCATGGTTTGACCTTTTTGCTCTACCAACGTGTGTTCAGCTGCCATATTTGAGACAACTTTCTCTTATGACAAGGATATATGGATTGCTGCAACTGATTATTATATGCACTTTTACGTAATTATGTTATTTCCATTGACAGCTATTCTCCAATTAATAAATTTTACAACTTCATATTTTTTAGTTTACTGATTAATGCTGCCATCTTGCTATTGAATTGTCTTGTTTTCGTACTTTATCTTTACATACATTTTCTTTCTCTTAGATGTTATTTTCTCTACTTAAACATTATTTAGACCTTTATATAAGTGACACTGCGCTGAAAGTATTCGGTCGTTGTACTGTTTCACTACTTCTTTATGTCATGGTGTTGAAAACTATTTCCTCAGGCTGTGGGGTATGGGCATCTCTGATGCTATTTTTGTATTTTGACTGACTTCTGGTGTTGTTTTTGCTCTCCTGTATGTCAAGTCCCTGGAATATTAAATTATATTTTTTTTGGTATTTTAATAGACTGCTGTTGTATGTTTTTGCTCTCCTGTGTTCCAAACCTCTGGAATATTCTTGCCTTAATTATAAAGAATCTCACCATACTGAAGCGACAAGTCGGGTAAGCATATTACTGTATATTATTTTACCTACTTTATCTAATTAGCTTGGACAATGAAAATTAACTGCTCATTAAATTTTAAAACTGTATTAATCTTTCAAGTAGAAACTAGCAATTAGTGAAAATTAATTCTATTGATTTTCTTAAAAGTGTAGAACTGGTAAAATATTTATTGAAGCTGAGATCTCTGCTTATGCAGTATATGACATTCTGATGAACTAAGGTTAGGTTGATATTATTGTTTTGTAGTATTTTGCTGGTATTTATACCCAGCTTGATATCTCGCTTGATGACAGGACTCAAAAGTGTTATTGTACCTATCCAAACTGCATTAGTACAGGCCAAGCCCTGTCGACTGACATTCCCCTGACAGACAGGTGTTCCTCGGCGGTAGAACCGCCTCACAGATCACCCCATTTCATCCGAGTTGTTTACACTACAGGTGATGTAATTCACGGTTATAGGCGTTTGGCAAAACACCCCTCTCCTTCAACTACAGCCCGAGGTTCGTTATGCGGCCTTGTATCACAGTGGTGAAATGTCCATGTACCTCCACTCCCCTTTTGTCGCTTTATTATACTGAAAGACGACCAAATCACAACTTTATGTACTCCGTGGATCACACCTTCGGTTACCGTAGTAAGAAATTTATATGCGCATGTGCATAATCATCTGCACATGCTCACGGTACCAAATTCAGAGGCGGAAATTTTAAACATTTCAAAACTTCCGTAGGACGTGCAAGGTAATGGACGGTTCACCACTGACTTGCAAGTTTGCAAACTGATGTCAGGCGGTGATCCAAGGACAGAGGCATTTCACCATGGGTCATACCGCCTGTAGTGTGAAAGGGGTATTAGCCTGCCACTGGGGATGGGACCCAATGACAGAGGACTGACATTTTAAGTGGTCAGCTGAGCCACCATGTATCATGTCTGTATGTGGGATGACATCGAGGTCCTCTGTGCTCCTAATAGTGATGAGATGGTATCGAAACCATTTTACTGAAATACCAAAACAAAATATTAATTCCAACATGTTGAATGTCAGTACATAAAATCATTGGAAAAACGCACACATTTTATCCTGTATCTTTTACACATTTTGAGGCTTTGTAGTGAGGTTTGATGAATATGTTTTTGTTTGATCAAATCCATTTCCTGTTGACCATTGGTTCAATTGGAGAAATACTAAAATGCCGTTTAATTTCGTATCCTGTAATCGGAACGGTTTTGCATTGGTGGGATACTGAAAAGAAAAATCGTCCCATCCCTAGTTCCTAGCCAAGTGTCTTACATACTAGGCGGATAGCTCAAGTATTGATAAAATATAAATATCACCACAATACTACATAACTTGCATCTCGATAGCTGGTGTATTTGACTGGGATCATACTAGGACACAATTTTCTATATATTCTGGGATTGCAACTGTTTTGCCTTGGCAGGATTCTAATGAACTAACCCTGATAGAAATTTCTTTTCCCCTTTTTTTTGTTTTTCTCTATTTGTTTCATACACTGCCTCTTTCTTATGTGAAAATTAATGTGATATAGCCTCAATCCCATCATCCCGCCAAGGGTTAGTTGAATGTTGTAAAAAACGGACAAATAAAATATATCCTTGACAGCAACTACCAACCCTCGCTCGTGCGATTCTGGACAAGTTTACCCGTATATGTTGCATCATGCATTCATGGATTAAAGACATACCAATGCATACTTTATAACCTTTTCCCCATAAGGAGGGGTGGGAAAATTTTAATCAGGTCTGCCTGTTTATCTGTCTGTGAGCTTAACTCAAAAACTATCAATCAGATCTGGTCCATAGTGTCACACAAGGTGGGGGTCTAACCGTATCTTAGTCATCCTCAAAGATGGTCTTGTACATATTTTCGCCAAGTTTTCAGATTATGCCTTTCAAAAGATGATGGAACTAATTAGGTTTTGGACAAGACGTACCAACCACTGTTGCCACGGCAAATTTTTTTTAATATGTATACATGTAAATTTGTAGATGCTCCACAGATGAAAACCTCTTTAATGGACTTTCACCAAATGGTCAGGATATGTTTATCCCCAGCAGGGCTGGAGTTGATTTGATCTCACCTTACAATGCTCAAATTGTTATACTCTGACTGTTTTCACTGTCTTTCAGGGCCCTAGTGTTCCAGTTTCTGCTGCCATCTTTCCAGATTGTTCTGTTCTGTGTGTGTTTGGGCCGTGACCCGCATGGTATCAATATGTCCGTCGTCAACAAGGAGACGAACGGAACGTGCACGAGTGGAGAGATTCATCTGCTTGGGAACTACAGCTGTAGTTATTTGTATTCTATCAGTAACTACAGCATAACACAAGTAAGTTATATTTGTTAACTTGGGCAGTTTTATTCAAGCTTTACTTCCGTTTACTTAATCAAGGGGTCACCTTTACTGTTGACAATATTAAGTTGACCTTAAACTCAAGATCAGTATCACTCACCTAGGTTGCTTTGTGCTGTGTACTTAATGTATAGATGTCAATATTTAAATAAACTTTAACATTATGAAAAAAACGTACTTTTATCCCATCTGTATGTCTCATTGTTCTGCTTTTTTCTATAATTGGCTTCATATATGGTGTCAGTTGTGAATATCTAGAATGTTTACTTGAACCTCATAATAAAATGTTTGTTTTTCCTTTCAGTCTTTTTATGCAAAGCTAAATTATAGCTAGTTTATATCTTTTATGGTCTCTTTCATGGTCATTTTTTATTCAAATTCTTTTAAGTCATCCATTTATGTCTAATAAAAATCAGTCATAATGAAATCTTTAGTATATCTCCCCGGCAGGAGCTAATTTGGATCTTGATCTGATATATCCCTAGACTTTCCCTTTTTGATCTCGATCACATTAGAGGATGCTGTATCAATTTTGCGCAATATAAATGTTTCTATTCTATTCTATAAAGATTCATGGTGACCTAAATATGACGACACATTTAAGTTTCTTGTTTTAACAGTTCAGATCATTATTATTGAGGATTTTTAGCTGGCCTAAAAACTCCAGAGGTTAATGCCAGCCAGCAAACTCAATCATTCTCCATTTTCGGGTATCTATACCCCACAGACAGGTTAGCAAAAGTTTTCAGTTGTATAGCCATCCAAGTGGAATAGGCAGTCCGAGAAACAAACTAAAGACTCATCTTTTTGGACCTACATTCCCACTACCATGTGGTCAGATGGTGTTTTCTGTAGTCACCTCTTTGTTACTGTAGAACTATCCCTGTTCTTGGACAAACAGAGCCTTGGTGATGTGTAAGACTGTGACGTGTGGTAACATCCCCCCCCGGTAGCTGAGCTACCAAAATTTGTCTCGTAATTCGATATTCACGCGATTTAGTATACACATATTTTCCTCTCCGTAAATGCAATGGTGGTTTCCGGAAGTAATGTCTTTGCATTAATGTAGTTGTAAAAAGGTATCAGAAACTTATAATATTGTTACAAAATGCGATATATTATACAAACTCCCTAATACATAAAGAATTCTGACGTTTTGCTGTGTTGTCATGTTTTGTCATATTAAAAAGATGTGACCAAGTGGGCGACAATATAATTATTAACGACTATCGAGTGGACCAGAAAGCACTCTAGATCTTACCAAATCGACCCTAATCAGGAATACCGACCACCCTGTCACAGCCTTAGTGATGTTTGCATCAATTTGCAGCAATATCATAATTCAACATATAGTCCAAACACAATTATTCCAGATGGTTGAGTGTGTTAATGTAATCAATTGTCAATCAGTTGACTGATGGCCTTCATGCTTTTGCATGACTTATCTTATTTCATCAATGCATCTACCTTTGTCCTTTGCTAGCATTTAAAAAGACAAAGGCAACCAGAAATGATTACTGTGCGACCTTTCGTTAGCCTGGCCTTCCAGGCTGTCTCAACCATAATGCAAACGTGAAATTTTTTGCCATAATGCACACTGTATCAGAGGCCTTTCTTGTCTGGGAGACACAGACACCTCAGCAAGCTAGGCTAAGTAAATGTATGAGAGCATTATGAAAAATACTTACAATGCAATCAAACAGTTGTGTCTATATTATACATATAAACACCTGTGGCAAGGCTAACCTTTCGTTACACTTACCAGTAAAAAAATATTTTATTTCAAGTTGTAACTTTTCAGTGTTTATTGAATATTTAATATACTTTCTTCTGTAATTCCAGCATAACTACCACAGTGACATGGAAGGGGCCATAGAAAGTGTGAAGGCTGGTCATTCCTGGGGTGTCATTGAAGTGCCAAAGAATTTTAGTATTAAACTGCTTAAGAAGTAATTACAACAAACTCTGCATAACTAACACCTCCCCATATCCACAGTACTTGGTTCTAGTTAGAGCTAACTGCTGCTTAATAATAATATTGCATTTTCAAAATGTTGGGTCCTTAAAAATTTGATACCAATTCCATACTCTAATCCACATTGTACTGGTTTCTAATTATACAAAGCCTATTGATCCATCATGTGTCATTTACAGTAACAAAGCGTAATTTAGCAAACCTGTTTTTTTTTACCATGTGTAAAAATGTGTGAATTAAGATTTATAATGAATCCCTGTTAAAGCACTTCTGTGTATTTTGCGGCCATTTTATTAAAGACGTGTAACACGAGTAGTTTTTCCAGTCAAAATGCCACTGCATAAACCAGGGGCCATGTTCTACATCCATCCTTAGATAACGTGACCTTAGATCTAAGTAAGGGAAGTTTTCAACTTATGTTTTTCTTGGAATTTATATTCACAAACTAAGAGTTAGGAATGTTCAGTTTCATAATTTCTTACTTGAAATCTAAGAAATTCTTAAAATCTAATTTAGAAATGGTAGTTGCAGAATACGGCCCCTGGATTAGTGTCATTTAGTCTGCAGCATAGCAGTGATTGAAAAACCACATTAGACTACATACCATATTGGCTCTATGACTATGGATAGGCCTAACCTTATGAGAATAATCAAGATTTAATTGCCACAAAGGAATCTTCGAACAGCCAAATGTGTAATTTCCCATTCTTAAACTGATAAACAAAATTACACCAGAGCATTTTAGATACCAGCAGTGTAAAGTATGTGCGGCCATGCAATTGAGAGTGTGCTTTTGTTGGCAGTGTCTCGGACATATTAAGTTGAACACTGAGATGCTATTAAGAATTACAGTTGCCCTTTTATAAAATGCCCTGTGTCAGATTGCATTTATATAGATTGCATCTGACACATACATCACTGCAAAGTTACCTCAAGGCTGTGTTAAAGAACCTAAAAAGTAGGTTTTTCATCGCTGTGTCCTTGATATTCTTTTGACTTGCACTTTGGTAGAAATATATTTACAAATCCTTAACTTTTTAGAAAAGAATAGTATTTATATAGTGCAACATTGATGTGAATCCTCTAATTACGCTTAAGTCCAAAATGGGAGAGTCCTAGCCCAAGCAGAGGGCATTACCCAGCAAGCGCCCGCCAGAGAGGGATGGCTATGGTGGTAGGTGTGCTACATTGAACAGTTAGGGCATTGCTTTGCTTCTGATAGTGTGCTACGGACATGAAGTGGCATCCTATTCAATTCTACAGGTGTGGCCATGGCAAAACCACACCTGCCAATCGCATTTTTGGGACGGATTGAGGAAAGTTGCATCTATTTACATGAGTTGTACTGCTAGAATTTATCAAAGATGACAGATAGGAGGTTGGGAAAAAAATTAATGGCATTAAAAGTAACAGGGGTTATATTTAAAAACAATACAATATGAAATTTCTTTATATGGGGGTTTTAGACTTTTTGGGTGAGATAGGTGAAGGTACATAGAAATAAGCAGCAAGGATTTGATAAAATTTTACAACTATGAAATGTAACTTGACCACTGTAGAGATGGCATTGTGTGAGAATTTTTGTAAAAAAGAATATCCTAATGTCTGTTCTTGAAAGATCACTTCTCTCAGCTAATGATAATAATAATCACCTTTTTTAAGCTATTCCATGAATGAGTACAGTAGATTCCTGGGACTTCAGACTTTTGGTAAAATTCTGCTAACACAGAATGGAGTAACACAGAGTTCACTGTACATGAAATTGATGCCCTATATAACAGCACACAACCCACCACTATGCACCTTTAAATGCTCTATTTTGGTACCAGTGAACCACATTGACTGGAGACTGATTTCATGGTTAATTTTAACTTTATGGCATCTGCCAAGTTACGTCTGACCAAGCATTAGAGAAGTCAAAGTGAGTGAGAACTGTTGCACTTATTATATAAGACTAGCACTTTTTGTATGAGTTTACAATTCTGTTTAAATTCTGTCAGTGTTACAAGTTTATTGCTATCCATATGTTTCTTTGTTTCCTAGGTTCATAAATCCAGATCACCTGACTCCAGAAGATCTCAATGAGGGTGTCATTAATGTCTATATGGACGCTACTAGTAAGAATACATTTTATTTTTATTCGGCATTGATGTCGCCAAGCAGGCATTTGAGATTACAGTATGTTGGGCAGCATTGAAGCTATTGTAACTGTACACATTGGGAAGCCTGTTTGCAATAGTGTTATATCTGTTATGCGGCAGAATATCTTGTTCCTACATTTATCCCAGGACAAAATTACTTGTTTTGACATTTTTAGGTTGAGGCATTGGTCATGGTCTGATCTTGATTTGACCTTTGACCTTGCTGCAATGACCTTGAGTGTGAAAATCTTGTCCGGGCTAATTGGTAGGGACATTGGTTTGGGGTTGTAGGTGTGCAACGTCATGGTGTGACTTTGATTTGACCTTTGACCTTGTTATAGTGACCTTGACCTATACAATCATGTCCGGGCTACATCTCGGTAACTGTAACCTGTAGGAAGTTGATACTTGGTAGGGAAATTGGTTAGGGGTTGTAGGTGTGCAATCTCATGGTGTGACCTTGATTTGACCTTGACCTATATATAATCTTGCCTGGGCTATATCTCAGAAACTGTAAGGTATAGGAAGTTGCTACTTGGTAGGGATATTGGTTAGGGAGTGTAGGTGTGCAACGTCATGGTGTGACCTTGATTTGACCTTGCTGTAGTGACGTTGACCTATAAAATCTTTTCCAGGCTATATCTCAGAAACCATAAGGTATAGGAAGCTGTTACATGGAAGGGACATTGGTTAGGGGGTGTAGATGTGCAATGTCATGGTGTCACCTTGATTTGAGCTTGCTGTAGTGACTTTGACCTTTAAAATCTTGTCCGGGCTATATCTTGGAAACCGTAAGGTGTAGGAAGTTGACACTTGGTAGGGACATTGGTTAGAGGGTGTAGGTGTGCAACATCATGGTATGACATTAATTTGACCTTTGATCTTGCCGTAGTGACCTTGATCTCTGAAATCTTGTCTGGGCTATTCATAGTGACCATGAGTTTTAAAATCTTGTCCAGGCTATTTCGAACGTTGACACTAGGTAGTGACATTGGTTAGGTTCTGTATCTCATGGTGTTGAAAACTATTTCCCCAGGCTGTGGGGTACGGGCATCTCTGATGCTATTTTTAAGAATGCGATGTGTTGTGGTGTTGCATAACTTTATATTAATGCAAAATGTTGGATAAAGCCTACATACTATTGAGGTGTGCTTATTTTTGTATATTTTACTTTGCGAAAGTCACCTAGTAGAAAATAATCTGTTCAGCACTTCAAACGCAATCTGTACGAATAGCATGCACCTAAATGTCAACATATAATATGTGAGAGACATAAACGGGATCAACATTTGCTTGGTTTCTCTGGGTGACATTTTGGAAATGACTTTAATATGTTTTACAGATGAATTAATTTACTACAATGTGACAGTGGACTTAATCTATTCAATGCAGTCCTTCCTGAAGAACCTGCTCAAAGCAGTAGGCAAAAACACACACCTAGCTGATTTACCAGTAGTTGTAAGTATAAAGATTATGTCTTTGCTTACCTATCACATTTATACAGGGCAATTTAATGAGAATTGAAGGAAATTTTATAGGTTAGGGTCATATTATCCTGACCAAGTGTGACTATTGAAATGCAGTTTCAATATCCCAGTGTAACTTGGCGTTGTACATCAATATTGAAATATTATTTCGTGCTATAAAAGGTACCATTTGACACAAATCCCACAGATCTTAAAGATATTATGCTCTATTCTATTCTGTACTTTTATAGTGCTTAATCTCTTGCAAGACAGACTCTAAGGTGCAACACCAGAATCCAATTAAAAATAATTGTCGGGATGATAACTTAAAAAGAACTTCATCTATTCACATGAAGGTTTGTAAGGAGGTTTGTTATATAGATATCTAGAAGTGATTAATTTTTGGAAGTGACCCGATACAAAGTGGACGACTTATTAACAGTTAACTAAATGCAACAATGTTTCTTAACTATGAAAATAAGATTTTTAATATCAGAGATGGTGCAAGATAGAGCAATTTTGATAAAATTTTTGGTCTGCAGGGTATAGAGAGTCATATGGCACTTTTTGCCATAAATCTTTTTCCTGCCCTCTTTAATTTCGGTGAAAACACAAACAGGCATTTTTTCTTGGAAACGGTGCGAGATAGAGCGATTTCAACGAAGTTTTTTACCCCCAGACTATACGCAGTCATCTGGCACTTTTTGCCAAAATCGTTTCCCCGCCATTTTTGGAAGCCATCTTGAATTTCTGTGTTAAATACAAAAACACATTTGTCTTGGAAATGGTGTGAGATAGAGTGATTTCGGCAAAACTTTGGACCTTCTGGATATACACAGTCATCCTGCTACTTTTTGCCAAAAATCGCATTCCCGCCACTTTTGGCCATGTTGAAATTCTGCGTAAAGCGAAAAAAAAACGTGTTTATCTCTGAAACAGTGCGAGATCATAACTAACCCTTTCAAATCTGTGCAATAATGAATAATTGTGCTTTTTAGTTCAGAAAACCCATATATGGAAGTAATACACCTAGTTTCACCAACTTCATGGTACCTGGCATAATCATCAGGTATGTTTTAGCACCAGTTAGATTTAATCTCATGTCATTAGAATTCTTAAATTGAAACCTTTGTCAGTGCATGTAGTAATCTAAAAAACTTAGGTCTAAAGGCAGCACAATTACAAATATTCTATCTCCTAAATGTATAAATTGCTGTTGTGTTCATTTTTGTATTATTATAAATGCTATTACTGTACATTAATCTGAATCAACTAACTGACACCTTCAACTGCAGCTGTGGATTCATTTTGGCTTTGTATTATCTTTGTGTAACCTTGACATGTGATTTGAAAACAGCTTGATGTTGTACATAATATGTTGACCAAGCTGTTTTATGTAGCTACTCTATAACCTTAATGATTTTGCTCTAGTAAGCTATTTTAAAGATATTATATTGTTTTATTACTTATTTGATAATATGGTGCTTTTCACTTGTAACACACACTCACCTGCCATCTCTGAGATCAGAGTTTGAATCCCAGCCCATCCTCAAGTTAAAATGCTGGTAGCTGCTTCAGGCATTGGTAGCAGTTTACAGTACAGAACCTTGACCAACTGTATGTACAGGTTTTCTCTGCCCTTAGAACTACCCATCATAAGATAACCAATAACTTGGGTACTAGGCATGACATAAAACAATATATAAATGAAATATTGAATACATTCAATTCTACATACCAAAATAATCCATGTTAGCACCCCCTAGGCGATATGTCACAAGTGAAAATAGGGGATGGGCATTTGCTTGAGCATGGGCCATAAAGTGAGCATGGGTGATGCCATAATGAAAACTATATAGAGTATTACATATTTTTCTTATTCTATGAATATATTCAGAGAAAAGACCCGTTTTCTGAGAAATTCCTTTGAATAAGAGTATTCTCAGAATAAGGATATCGGTGAATATCGGTCATGGTCTAGTTCTTTGTATGTTTTATCTGTTGTGTTTTGCCAGTATTACAGCCTTCATGGCCACTGGTCTGACTGCTTTGAACTTTGTTTTGGAGGGAAGACATGGACTCTTAGACAGAACATTTGTCTCAGGTAAGAAGTTTGATCTGTTGTTCATTCGAACCCCTTGACACTAAATGTCAAGTTACTGCCGTGTTCAGGGCGTGATGGTCTGGTGGTGGAAATGCACTTGCACTTCACCTGGGAGCAGATGGATTCAAATCACCACCTAAACAGTAAGAAAAGTGAGTAGCTGCAGACTATCAATTAGGGAGGTGGTGGGATGCAGTTATGGTGGTAGAAAGGCAAGTCAGACAAGATGAGTGTTTAATTCATTTCTGATACTAAACACTTCAGCGCAAAAAATGCAAGCATTCTTTGAGTAATTGTTAGACTGTGAGTAGTCGGTACATTGTCGTCAGAGATTCCCTCCAGAACACTCACGCTTTTTCCAATCAAATTCAAACTTGACAAGGAGATACATCACCATTATAGCTAATTTGCTTTCGAAATTGGTGTAATTCTATCCATTTGTTTGTCCGTTTTTTGTCCGTTTGTCTGTCCGTCAACATTTCCGTTTCCGGACTCTAAATCGAAAATGCTTTGTCCAATCGAATTCAAACTTGACAGGGAGATAGATCACCATCATAGCTATGTTGCTTCTGAAATTGGTGTGATTCCATCTGTTCATTTGTCCGTTTTTTGTCCATTTGTCTGTCTTTCAACATTTACATTTCTGGACTATCACTCTAAAACTCATTGTGCAATCGAATTCAAACTTGACAGGGACATAGATCATCATAGTTAAGTTGCTTTCAAAATTGGTGTAATTCCGTCTGTTCGTAGTTTCAATCCTATATTTAGGATAGCATAGATACAATAATGTAACCTAGATTACAAGTTTTACATTTCTTAGCACGTCTAACACATTTACCTTAACTGGGTGACCTAACATTTCTTTCCTTGTTTCTAAATTTAATTACTTTATTGATGCCTGCGCAATCCGCCTTTTGGGGCATCTCCAACCCTCTTGTTTGATATTTAACAGTTTATTTTCAATAAAATTATGAACGTCATCTGCAATATTTGCATCACTGGCTCTTCCAGTTGATTATACCTAAACCACGGTACCCAGATTTGGGATGATTCCTGCCAAAAGTTATCTGTCCTGTCTCTCTGTCTGTAATGTAGCCTCAAAAAACATGCACTGCTCATTTTTTTACTCCATTCTTTATGTTGAGTCCTTGGAGACCTTTTACTAAGAATCTTTTTTGTATATATAAATTCCTGGTTGAAGAGATATATTTTTCTATTTCTGTGAACTTTGACCCAGTAATAGTTGACTTTATGTAGAATGTTTTGTTTGTAGGCGTGTCCACCCTGGAGATTATGATTGGTCATATTGTGACCCAGTTTCTGGTGATGACTGTCCAGGTGGCGCTGTTACTTGTCTTTGCTCTCACTGTGTTCCATGTAAGTTCCACATTCCTGTATTTGTGTCTGAATGAATACAATTGTCTTTGACCCATTGATATCTGGCTCATAAGGTTTGGAAAAAGGCTCTTGTTTTGGCCCTTTTGCATAATGTTTTTATCCTTTCATGTAGTCATTTCTGTGTTATGTGTGAATATTGTATAGTTGTCATATTTATTATTATTTATACAGTATTGATGCACTTCATTGTCAACTTACTTCCTTTAATCAGTTGACCTTAAGAGGAATTGCCAGGTGCCAGTTTCACTAAAGAATTTAATTCTTAGACTTAAGTCCCTGACTTTTGGCTTTATACTCTTGTCAACAAAATTACTCTTGGCAACAAAAACTGAAGTCAGTGAAAATCAAACACGGTCATCAAACTTGTTATAAAAGTTAAGTATATGTGCAAAAATGTGAGATCAAAAGTTCTTCTTTCAGATTAAGTGTCTGTAATGTTTGAGAATTTTCCCACCAATTTAAATGTAAAAATTATCAAATTTTGTTGCAGAATTTCATTGTACAGGACTGAGGTTTTAAACCTCTGATTAGAGCCCAAGGCTCAGCCTGAGCCTAGGCTAAGTCTGTGACCTTTCACAAAATTGTCCCCTGGGTCTTGCATGATTCTACATTTCTCTGCAGGTTCCATTGGTGGGTTCGCTGGCGCTGGTGGTCACACTGACATTACTACAAGGTCTGGTGGGAATGGCCTTGGGTCTGCTGATCTCCGCAGTGTGTGATGAGGAGAATACAGCCATCCAGTGTGCCTTGGGAACAGTCTACCCCAATGTCTTACTCAGTGGTAAACAAGAGATCAAGTTTACATACACAATGTTATTTTAAATACGTAAAATAGCCTATGTTAAAATAGCCTATATGTTGGTAAGAGCAGACATCCACTGTGATTCATGACCAACCCGAATATTTTAAAATAAGTTATTATTCATGTTTGTTTTGGTCATTGCAGATCGAACATCATTTTTTACTGCGTAAAATACTCTTTCCCTTATACTTGTAAGTATAAATTATAACTAGGGGTGTGACAAGTACAAATAATTCGGGTCGATTGCTTGGGGACAAACAATCGACTCGACATCGAGCCCTCGCGAAGTTTAGTATCCACCATTACAGGAACCAACATCCAATATGGCGGCTCCCGTAAACAACTAAAATATAAAGATAAAACCTTTGAATCACTTGAATTAGCTGATGTCATCATATAATATACTTAATATTATGTTAAAAATGGTGGATTATGCGATTTAATGCCAGCAAGGTATGTTATTTATTTTTTATTTCCTAAAAAACGTAACCACTTCAATAGGTTGTTATATGCACACGAGTAGTCGACTCTTAAAATTGGGATCGAATTTACGTGAAATTTGCCTCGCTCGGCGAGTGTCGACTGCTCGGTCGCACCCCTAATTATTACCCCACAGCCCTTAAGGGCTGTCGGGGTATTGTTTTCACCCATGGTGTCCGGATGGGCGGGCGGGCGGCGGGAAATAGTTTGTCCGGGCTGTATCTCAGAAACCGTAAGGTGTAGGAAGTTCATACTTGGCAGGGACATTGATTTGGGGGTGTAGGTGTGCAACGTCATGGTCTGATCTTGATTTGACCTTTGACCTTGCTGTAGTGACCTTAAGTTTGAAAACCTTGTCCGGGCTATATCTCGGCAACCATAAGGTGTAGGAAGTTGATACTTGGCAGGAACATTAGTTAGGGTTTGTAGGTGTGCAATGTCATGATGTGACCTTGATTTGACCTTTGACCTTGCTGTAGTAACCTTGACCTATAAAATCTTGTCCGGGCTATATCTCGGAAACCGTAAGGTGTAGGAAGTTGATACTTGATAGAAACATTGGTTAGGAGTTGTAGGTGTGCAACATCATGGTCTGACCTTGATTTGACCTTTGACCTTGCCGTAGTGACCTTGACCTATAAAACCTTGTCTGGGCTATATCTCAGCAACTGTAAGGTGTAGGAAGTTGATACTTGGTAGGGACATTGGTTAGGGGGTGTAGGTGTGCAACGTCATGGTCTGACCTTGATTTGACCTTTGACCTTGCTATAGTGACCTTGACCTATAAAATCTTGACCGGGCTATATCTCAGAAACCGTAAGGTTTAGGAAGTTGATACTTGGTAGGAACATTGGTTAGGAATTGTAGGTGTGTAACATCATGGTCTGACCTTGATTTGACCTTTGACCTTGCCGTAGTGACCTTGACCTATAAAAGCTTTTCCGGGCTATATTTCAGCAACTGTAAGGTGTAGGAACTTGATACTTGGTAGGGACATTGATTAGGGGGTGTAGATGTGCAACATCATAGTGTGACCTTGATTTGACCTTTGACCTTGCTATAGTGACCTTGACCTATACAATCTTGTCTGGGCTATATTTCGGAAACTGTAAGGTGTAGGAAGCTGATACTTGGTGAGGACATTGGTTGGGGGTAGTAGGTGTGCAACGTCATGGTGTGACCTTGATTTGACCTTTGTACTTGCCGTAGTGAACTTGACCTATAATACCTGGTCTGGGCTATATCTTGGAAACCGTAAGAGGTGTAGGAAGTTGATACTTGTTAGGGACATTGGTTAGGGGGTGTAGGTGTGCTATGTCATGTGACCTTGATTTGACCTTTGACCTTGCTGTAGCGACCTTGACCTATAAAATCTTGTCCAGGTTATATCTCAGAGACTGTAAGGTGTAGGAAGTTTATACTTGGTAGGGACATTGGTTGAGGGTTTTAGGTGTGCCACGTCATGGTGTAACACTGATTGACCTTGCTGTATTAACCTTTAAAATCTTGTTGCACCTTTGGGTCTGTCTGTTGATGCACATTAAGCACCGTTAAAGTCATATTAGAATTCATTAAGAATTTCCTTTTGCAAGTTCCCATTGTAACAGATGGAATTTCATCAAGTGAGCCACAGGCTTTTCTCCAACACCACACATAAGCATTCATTGAATGTATTGCCACTTCTGTATGCATGAGTAATATTCAAAACATCCAAACCATAATTCGGCCATTTTTGGTTTACTGATAAATGCTGTCATTTTATTATTGAATTATCTTGTTTTAATACTTCATCCTTATATACATTTCTTTTCCTTAGATGTTATTTTCTCTACTTAAGCATTATTTGGACCTTAATATAACTTTAAAATTGTTTCTGGGCAATATCTCTGGGAACGTAAATTGAAGGAAGTTGATAGTTTGCAGGGACATTCTTAGGGGTTGTTGGTGTGCATCAAAATATTTAGTTTACTCTTTAACGCTGTCATCTTGCTATTGAATTGTCTTGATTTAATACTTTATTTTTACATACATTTTCTTAGATTGTTATTTTCTCTACTTAAGCATTATTTGGACCTCTATATAACTGACACTGCTCTGAAAGTGTCCCAATTTTTATACTGTTACACTACTTCTATATCTCATGGTGTTGAAAAGTATTTCCCCAGGCTGTGGGGTACGGACATCTCTGATGCTATTTTAACCCTTTTTATATTGGTATATAAGTCCGAAAAGTGTTTTAGTCAATATGCATGAGCTACAAAGCAATCAGAGACATGAGTGGTGCACTAGAATTTATGATAGTCTAGCAACAAAAAGAAAGAGTTAGATACATCCCATAGCTGGCCTAGAACTTAGATGGTCACCCATCTAAGTACTATCGTGGCCCATTACTCTTTACCTTCAGTGATGAGATGGGTACTCATCACGCTATACCAAAATTCATGAAAGTCTCTTGACAGAAAAGAAATGATCTCTTGAAGCGTGAATTTCGTGAGAGCTTAAAAAGAGTTTTCACAGAAGAGTCTTCACAACTAGCTTTCATTCTCACCTACCTGTTCTGTGTCAGCAAATACCTGTTTTTAGTCGAATCTTTGATTCGAGTTATGTACTGGGTTGTGGCCGCGATTTTAAATTGGCCGTTTAAGCCCTTAAATATCAAATTCTGCATAACATTTGTTCACATATCTGTACATTAAGGTGTATAGTATACACTCTGCCATTTTGAACATTTTTAATGCTTTAAGTTATATTTTATAAAGTAAAAAACTTGTCTAGCACTACGTCTGGCTTTCTGTAAGGTCCCGTATGTCCTAGAAACTATTGTGTTTGCTATTGTGATGGCCTACTCAAACGAGTCTTTTTTAACGGTTTCGTCTGCTGGTTTCTAGACGTGAAAGCAAAATTAAAGTACATATATTTATTCGTCTGCTGGTTTATCACGCAGTCACTGTTAATGTAAAATCGTTGTCTGCGCATCTACATGACCTCATTCATCAAAGCTTGACAATTTTAAAAGTATTGTTATGAACCAATCACATCGTTTGACAGATCACAGCCTTACTGATTTGTCAAACAAATAAACCGCAAAGAAATTAATGAATGGAGTGACGTCACGCTAGTACTAGACATTGGCCAATAAAAATATGGGATGATGGTGGTCATATGACAATGAAATTCATGAATTATTTTGCTTTCTACATCTTTATCACTATTTATTTCCATTTCTCACAAAGATTACCTTAATACATGTAATTGCAAATATATTCCGTATACAGGTTTCAGAACCTGTTAGTTGTTAAGTCTTCTAATGTCGGCCTTCAAAATGGATAGACAGAAAAATGAATGGATGTTCTTTCAGTACAGATTGATTCGTGGCAGAGACAATGAAAATATGCACAACTCGGTAGTTCTACATTCAACCACTCGAAGGCGCTTTTGTATTTGGGTTTCCATTTCCTAGAAGTTATCACGTGATTTCGTACATAAATCACAAAAAAAAATGTAAATTAAGGGAAATATATTTTCTTATTTTAAATGAAATTGTTCAATATTTGATTAAAATACGTACAGTTTGCTTCTGTAAAATATCCATATACTGTAACACTTTAATTGTAGAAATAAACTACGTATGCGCGGACTTTATTGGCGATTCAATCACAAACCTCAAATAAAGGACGAATAACCATGCTTCAAAATTAAAATATGTCTTCTCACTTCAAAATCAAATTTCAAACTGCGCATCTGCAGACCCTTTATATTTGTAAACCTTTCACATCACGTCACTACAAATACCCATCTCACTACACAAATCTGAAAACAACGTCTTTGGAAGCGGTTTGCAAATGCGGGCGATAATACCGATTTTACAGATTTCAACACCCAGTGCTGTCCTAAGATTCGACTCTGTGGTTGACAGAAAGCCAGCCACTGTACTCTTGTTGTATGAAAGTTGCCAGAAATCTTCCCCAGTTTGTAGGGTTCGTTACACTCGCTATATCCAGTGTACTTTGATTGCAGTGTTACAGTAGTGCATTTTGATATGTACTTCACATCCTAAACAGATTCTCTGTTGCCTAGTAATTTGCAAGTTTGGCATCTAATCACAGGCTCTCACCTCTTTGTGGGTTCGACTCCCACAATGGATAAATACTGAGGATCTGTACCAACATCATCCAACATCATCCTGTATATTGAATCGGACATAAGACCCTAACTTTGTTGTTCTTATTTTAAAAATGATTAGATTGTTTTAAAAGTTCAAAGTTCTATATGAAACTATTGTGTTTTGTCATTTGAAGGGTGTGTATACATCACTTTCTGTATTCAGACTTCTGATACCTATTACAGTACACTGACTGTTAAATGAGAGATTCCCCCAATTTGCCAATGCATAAATAACTAAAATGACAGCTAGACTTTACAATATAAACAGCAAAGACAGGTCAGAAAATAATATTGTTTCCATAATTTAACTGAATTAAAAAATTTCAGGCAATCTGCTTCCTGGTTATGCATCTACAATTCTATCTAAAGAAAGCTGTGACTTTGTTGGAATTTTTGTCACAGTTTTTGGGCCTTGTGTTTTTGTACAGGTATTATCTGGCCTTTGGAAGGTCTTCCTAATTGGATGCAATATCTGAGTTACTGTCTACCGATGACTTATGCTGCCCAGGCCATGAGGGGGATACTTGCCCGGGGTAAGTGTAGAATAAAGAAAAGAGCATCAATATAGCGTCATACATTTATGGTGTCAAAAGCATCCTCTTCAATATCACTTCCAATAAATCACAGGGCACCTTGAATATGAAATGAGACCATTTCTCTAAAATGCCATATCAAAAATAAAATGGTAGGAATACTTAAAACATCACACACATGATACATCCGATACAAGAGACTCTTTTTCAGCTATGTCGGAATTGGAATTGTTTTACATCTGCTAGGACATCAACACTGAAATTATAATATTGACCAATCCCTAGAAATATGAGTCTCTTTTTCAGGAGTATATTGTATATATATTAGTGTATTTCTGGACAGAAGAATTGTAGGCTATGAATCTCTGTAATGTCTGCACCTCACCTGCTTTGTATTTTAGTAGTACTCAGTGGGTTTTCTAAGTGCCACTACATCGGGGATTCATATTCATTGGGTTTTATAAGTGTCCCCTCATCGGTTATTTGTATCCAGTGGGTTTTCTAAGTATCTCTACATTGTTTTTTCATATTTCGGCAGGATGTGTTTACCACAACACAGCATTTCCAGCACAAATCATATTTTTAAAAAGTCCTCTCACAAGCTCTATCAAACTCTACATGCAAGAGAAGTTGGGGGAAGATGTCTATAGGGGGTGGTTTGTTTTAAAATGTGCACTACCAAGATACAGGTGTCTTTCCAAAGTCATAAGGACAAGGTCAAAAAGCAAAATTAAAATACAAATTGTCATGACTGATTTATCTGTTACACTGTTCACTTTGACCAGCATATTTTTTGGTTTATCATTTAGTATTTACTACCCAGCAGATCATACCATCATGGTTGTCTGTGTCCTTGTCTATTGTACCATATGTGTCCCATCCACGGGCAAACTATCTCAAGAGGTATTATCTAGTTGTTCTTTAATTCAACATTGACGTAAATGTCTCCAGAATCGAGTATGAAATCCTATCCCTAGTTATTATATCCCCAGACGAAAGTCGGGGATATATTGGATTCAGGTCCGTCGCGCCGCCGCCGCCGCCGTAGAAATTTCCTTGTGGACGCGATAACTCAAAAACAAATTAATATTTTTTTTTCAAACTTGGTACACATGTTAAGGGTGCCCAAAGGAAGATCCCTATTTTAAGGTGACCTTAAACTCCCAGTAAAAAAGAACTTATGGCCACCTTAAGGTCAGAAATTGGACTTTTGGCCACTTAGAGACTTGTAGGTCACAAACTATGATGCTCAGCTGGCTGAAATTTTACCTGACAACACATTAATATGTTCTCAGTACATGTGCCGAAAATCACGACTTTAAGTTGAGGAGAAAATTGTGTTTGAGGCCCATAAATACCCCCACTTAGGGATTTTTTGCTATACTTTTCACATATTTTGCCCTATAATTTGGAAGTGGTAATTCTGATGAGTCTCAAACTGCGCTAGGTATAACTTTGATATGTAATCCTTGTCTGTAGAAAATTTTAGGGCTGTAGGTTTACCCAAAGGGGTCGACTTAAGGTCTCAAAAGTGCCCACAGAGACCCAATTTATGCACTTTTTGCCACTTTCAAGCACTGTAGCTTTCAAACTATGTCTCTCATCTAACTTAAATATCATCTGGGAATATATCAATGTGTTTTCTTATATGTGCCCCAACATTTAGGCCTTTAATAGACAGTTAATCTGTGTATCAGGACCATAAACACCCACCCGAGTGACCCTTATAAGACATTTTTCACATCTTTTTCCCTGTAACTTGGAAATGGTAAGTCTGAGAAGTTTCAAACTGTATTAGATATATATTCTGTGTGTAATCTTAGTATGTAACAGATTTTAAGTCTGAAGCTTTAATTTTGAAGGTCATATTGAGGTCTCTAAAAGGCTCCCAAAGACCCAATATTTGGACTTTTTGCTACTTTTAAGCCCTGTGACTGTCAAACTATGTGACTGATAGAGCTCAAATCCTATCTGAGAAGATATTAGTATGTTATTTTTATATGTGCCAAAAATTAAGGCTTTAAGAAGACATTTAACCTGTGTATGAGGACCATAAATCCCCACCCGAGTGACCATTTTTAGACATTTTTCACATATTTTTCCCTGTAACTTGGAAATGGTAAGTCTAAGAAGTTTCAAACTGTATTAGATGCATATTCTATGTGTAATCTTAGTATGTGACAAATTTTAAGTCTGAAGCTTTAATTTGAAGGCCACATTTAGGTCTCTAGAAGGCCCCATAAAGACCCAGTATTTGGACTTTTTGCCAATTTTAAGGCCTGTGACTGTTAAACTATGTGACTGATAGAGCTGAAATCTCATCTGGGAATACATTATTATGTTCTTTTTACATGTGCCAAAAATCAAGGCTTCAAGTAGACATTTAACCTGTCTATGAGGACCTTAAACACCCACCTGAGTGACCCTTTTAAGACATTTTTCACATATTTTGCTCTGTAACTTGGAAATGGTAAGTCTGAGAAGTTTCAAACTTTATTAGATACATATTCTATGTGTAATCTTAGTATGTAACAAATTTTAAGTCTGAAGCTTTAATTTCAAAGCCACATCGAGATCTCTAAAAGGCCCACAGAGACCCAATATTTGGACTTTTTACCACCTTTAAGCCCTGTGACTGTTAAACTATGTGATTGATGGAGCTGAAATCCCATCTGGGAATGCATTATTATGTCCTTTTTACATATGCCGAAAATCAAGGTTTTTAGTAGACATTTAACCTGTGTATGAGGGCCATAGACACTCGCCCAAGTGCCTTTTTTGACATTTTTTCCGTATTTTGCCCTGTTATTTGGAAATGCTTACTGTGACAAGTCTTAAACTGTATTATAGAAACCCAATTTATGGACATTATGCCACTTTAAAGCCCAGTAACTGTCAAACTATGTGGATTATAGAGCTGAAATCTTTGAATTTTTAAAAGGAAATGCCTGTCTATTTAAATTTTGAATATTAATAATGTTATGGCTATCTTAGTCTTTTAAGAACTTATTTTTGTGTGTTATACCTCTGCTTGCTGAGTTTTTAACTTTTTAAAATGAAACTGGTTAAACATATTCAAGTAGACAAAATGGACACTTTAAGTGAGCTTTAAGTCCCAATATTAATGAAATTATATCCTTATGTAGTAAAACTAGGGGATTTTTAACCCTCAACTAGCCCAGTTTTATTCAACTTGCCTCAGTTAATTTTGACACAGCTCCTACAGTTATGAACTCATTTCAGTTGATAATCACATACTTAAAATTCTCAATTCTTTTTGTATTTGAGTACCCCTTTTATATACATTGTTTGTTTACCATTTATGCTGTAGCACTCCATCTCTTTGTAGTCCCAACCCACATCCCCCACCCGGATTCCCTCCACCCACCTCTGGGACCTCCAGCTATATTGAGTGACACTAAATAAACAAAGGTATTTAATGATATCAGATGAGAAACAAAGAACTCAATGGGGTTGCAGATCTTGTGTAATAGTGAGAGAGGTGTGGAGAAGGGGAGAGGGGTGGGGGTGGGAGGTGGTGGGCTTCATTACATATAACACAAAGGGGAGTCAGAACTGAGATTGTATCACATATTTAGGTTGCATATATATGTGTTACAGTGAATATGTGTAATCAGGGAATACGCGTATTCCCTGAAAATTTCAGTGAATACGCGTATTCCCTGAAGTGGTCAGGGAATACGTGTATTCCCTAAAAATTTTAGGGAATACGTGTATTCCCTGGTTTTGATGACCAGGGAATACGCGTATTCCCTAAC
The DNA here is from genome assembly GCA_964017235.1 of Sabellastarte sp. h YS-2021. Classification (NCBI taxonomy): domain Eukaryota; kingdom Metazoa; phylum Annelida; class Polychaeta; order Sabellida; family Sabellidae; genus Sabellastarte; species Sabellastarte sp. h YS-2021. The sequence goes on along the minus strand of OZ024932.1, from coordinate 10,834,276 downwards.
TAGAAATTGTTGAGAATGCAGCTTTTTATTCTTATAATATATAAAAAATAACTTTTGCTATGGACTCTTGTGTGTTTATGTACTATAACCATTAAAATCTCCCACCATGATTTTACATAACTTTTACTGTACCATAACAACAACAAAAAAAACACAAGAACAGATTTTCAAGAACAGTGTATTATTTTGTAAATATTAAATGATGTTTTAATAGGTTAGAAAATGACACATCTCAATCTGTTTGGTTTCCTAGTCCTTTGATTTAACTGTATAAATGTCCAGTATACAGGTCAATAATAGCCAATAATGATGATTGTGTTGAGAGTCAGGGGAAGCAATGTAGCTTGGTACTGAATTTAAAATTTAAATATATTTTGACAAAATATAATACAAGAAGCTGACTATTCACAATACTACATATTTATTTATTAAACAATATCAATGCTTATAATTTATTAGACACCAACTTGTCATAGCAGTTTTCTCTCAAGGCTTAAAGTATTAATTAAACAATCTCAGTTAATCCAATTGGCTTCCCAGTCCTGTGATTTGTCTTTATTTTGCTCTTTGATCTTTAATACTTTCAATTACAGAGAAGTCATCCATTCTACAGTGGTCAAACAGGTGGGTAAGGTTAAAGAAATAATCCCTTTGTTATTATAAATTCAAGGGAAGACATTCAGTCTGCAACTAAATATGTGTTTTGTGTCAAAAATATTTGTCAGGGATCCATAACTAAAAATTCTATTAATTCAAAGCAACCGTCTATTTCAAATATTCTAAAATAGACAACTGTGTCAAACTAAAAGTTAAAGTTAAGACTTTTTGAGCAGGATATATAAACATGAAATTTAAATCACAACATTCATATAATCTCTACCCAAAGGTTAATTATTTAAAAAAGCAATTTGCATATAATCTCTGCACAAAAGTTCAATATTTAAAAGCACTAAAACAGATGACCCATTACACATATTCACTGATTTCAGTTCAGTGAATATGTGAAGCTATTACTTGACAAAAACCAGTGAATACGCGTATTCCCTAAAATTTTCAGGGAATACGGGTATTCCCTGACCACTTTAGAGAATACGCGTATTCACTGAAAATTTCAGGGAATACGCGTATTCCCTGATTACACATATTCACTGTAACATATGGACCACATATATAGGTATAGAGGAAATGAATAACTGAAAACAATTTGCAAATTCTAAAAATAATATAATAAAATAATAATATAAATAATTTTTTTTTAAATAATATTTTAGTTGTGAACAAATATAGAAACAGATATGCGCTTTTGGGATTATGAATTTTAGAATGGACATTGAATCATCAATCATTTAAATACTTTGAAGGAAGATTGAAAAGTATGATGAGTTGAGTTAAAAATAATATTTTATTTGTCAACAAATATAGAAACAGATATGCTCTTTTGGGATTATTATTTTAGAATGGACATTCAATCATCAATCATTTAAATACTTTGAAAATAGGTTTAGAGTTATCATTGCAGGAAGATTGAAAATATAATTTGAGTTATGTATTCGGCGTCTGGGGATACACCATCTTCCTTGGGAAGATAAAAAAAGAGAGTAGATTGATGTGCTGAAGTTCATATAATAATGGGTAGTTATGTTTTAAAAAATTCCCGATCAAAACCTGTGGCGTGAGTGATGACCTGTCTGGGGATATGTTGGCGCCGAGTTGGCCCAATCTAGTTCTCTATTATAAAGACCAGAAGTGCGCAGTGAACGAAAACCCGTCTGTGCGCATAGAATCAGTTGGGAGTAAAATATGCGATAACCCCCCGCTGAAAAACGGAAGTGCTGTTTCGAATTGCTCGAATTGCTTATGTTGGTAGTAAAATCGTCTGCTTTTACGAGAGCGATCATGCATTCAAAACAATATGGCGGCATCCTCGTTTGTGTCACCTCATAAAAATAAAGGGATATTTCTTTCAACCTGGTAGGCCGATCTTTATAATAGTAATAAATACCTCATGCTCGGGCGTTTGTTACAGGATATACGCCCGACAATCGGTATTTAGTCCTACATTCAGAAATACTGAGTCTGATTTTATACCTGTTTCTTTTCTACCAGGTTGGCCACTGACTCACCCTCATGTCTGGCGAGGCTTTGTGATGAGTGTGGGCTGGTGGTTTGGTCTCATGTTACTTGTGGCTATCATCCTCAAGATAAAGAACTGAGATTGTCTGGCCTAATGATTGGGTGTGTTCTCTGTAAATAGTGTTTTAAATAGGAATTTACATGCTTTTGCCACTGTGGGCAAGTGATTTTAAAGTCATTTGCCCACAAAAAAAAAAATCCATTCACCCACAACATGGGCAATATAAATGAGAAAAAAAACCTAGCAACAACATTGCATATGAATTGTACTAGTGTTAAAAAGTTTTTTTTAAAAACTAGTGTGATTATGTACAGAAAATAATGTGTTATGTTCAATTGACGGTACATTCCATACAAGATTCTTTGGTTTACCACACTTTAAACTGAAAATGTTGGAAATAAAATGACCCGGGCACAAAAAATAACAATGGCAGAACTGTTGATGCACAAGCATTATTGCAAAACTCTGAAAATGCAGCGGTTTTTACCAAGATTTTTGCGGTAAATTTTTTTTTATTATTGAAAAGTTTAATGCGTGGGTTAACACACTCTCCAGAGTGGGCGAGTAGCTTTTGGATCTTGTTGTCCATGACAAGTGAGCAACTGTCCAGATGAAACACGGTGTAAATTGCCAAAATATCACTGGTATTAAAGTATGGCCGGGAGAAGACCAAATTTCTAATTATGAATGTACGATTGTTTTCATATTTAGAATATGAATGTGCTTCTTGTAACTTAAAAAGTGGGTACTTCACTTGGTGGGAATTTTGTCTATTTTTAACTTATGGTTTAATACTCATGCAATACTCTGTCTGATTTGAAAATCTGAGTTGTATTTTCTGAACAAAACATGTTATTTTTTGTGTGTTGATTTAATGCAAGGATTGTTATGTGTGTCTTTTTGTACCTTTACGAAAGGTAGTGTATATATAGTATCTAATATGCATTTATATTGCCTTTTACTTTTGCTCAATATTAGAGCCCAGTTTGTAATTAACTCTAGCCCAACTAAGTGTATGTACGCATGCCTGCAGTTTCCGACATCTGACGCCCCGATTTGTGACCCAAATATGTTATCGTGTACATCAAATTACAAACATCAACTAAGAAAACTGAAAACAAAGATTCAATTGTTTTATAATATGTAAAGTAACAGCATTATTATTTTTTCCCCTGTTAAAAATTAAATCATGAAGCTTCTGATCACTAAATAAAATCCACGTAACTTAAAAGCACCAAAAAAACAGACAGACAGACAAATAAACACTTAGTACACAAAAACATAGAAATTTTTTGTGATAGACTGTCAAGGAATTGATAGGAAGAAAAAAGAAAATGAAAATCAGAAATAACTAAAAATGATGAATACACCACCTCCCTATTTATTATCGTTATGTCAATGATAAGACATAAAAATATGTTTACTCAAAGACAGCAAGTATCACAAGCTAGGTTTTCACTCAAATTTTACCGTATTTGGAGGAATCTGTCTGTACCCCATGAAATTTCTGCACACCAAATTTGAGTTGGATCAATGCCTATAGTTTTTGAGTTATAGGGTAAAATGGTGCACAGACAGAAAGATAGACAAAACAGAATGAACTGACTACAATAACCCTCTCCTATCGTCAAGCTTTCTGCCCTCTATTCACCACTCACTGTACAGAATTGTAGTCAGTGCCACTCTTGTGAAAAAGATAGTTTCTGAGGCTTCTGAGCCACCTAAAAACTTATAAATGTACTTTGAACATAAAAAGTAATTAAAAAGTACCTACATACTTTTTGTCATTACAAGTACTTTTAATTTTTAGCGCTCAAGTACATATATTGGAAAATGAGTAATTAAGTGCAAGGAGTTGTACTGGCCTTAGGCAAGGAGTTAATCTCTCTCCCAGTTCTTCCCTCTTTTCTGCACACATTGAATAGAATTGGAATCAGTATACAAGGTATTTATCTACACTTTTCCTAAAAACAATTTTCACTACTTCTGAGTCACTTAATAAAACTATAAATATATTTTGAATGTACCTAAAAAGTAATTGAAAAGTACTGGATATATTTATCAATACAAGTAATATCAGCTCCAAAGTACTTGAATATGAGGATTTTATTACGCTACAATAGCTTACCATGTGGGACTTAATGCTGTTCTCGGGTTGCCACACCCGGGGCCAACGTCTTAGAAAAAAAGATCGTTCTTGTTAGCCACCGGATATACTGGTAGTTGTCGTCATGTGATAACTTCTGACCAATCGCCCTACTTTCTTGTTGGCCACGATTGACTGGTAGCAGTTTGTAAATATACAGACATTTTCATTTATTTCTCAGACTTTACGTATTGTTGGAGGCTAATATTGGGATATTTTATTTAATATATATCATAGATCATTCTATAAAATTATTATTTTCACAAGTTAAGTAATTTCTTTGCTTTCGCGTGTTTTGAGTTTTCTCGGTTCAGGCAATCCCAATTGTACGTCTTTTTATTGCGTTAAAATGTCTCTCCATCAAGCAAACAAAGACAAACCGAGAGCTCAGAAATGCCGCCATTTTTGCTTCAGTTTTGATAATCATAATTACTGCCCTACCTGTAGGGAGGCTGGCAAGGGAGATGACCCCTGTGTCACCTTTGAAACCCCCTGCCAAATTTGCACGTCTCTCACTGATGAACAATTGCAAAAAATACAGAACAGGAAGCAGTATTTAAAAAAGCAAAAAGCGGAAACTAGTTCCAAAGATGAACTAGATCTCTTGGGTGAAGGCGACGGGGACTCTTTCACTGGTTCCAATGCAGACCTAGAGAGTGCTGCTGATAACCTCTTTACCTCACCCCCCCCCCCCCCCCCCCCCCCGTCCTCAACCTCTCGCCTTCAGCTCTTTATCTTTAAAGACCCCAGCCAAGGCTGTTCCACCCACCCCAGGTACAGTTTTGCAAAATAAAATTCAAAGAAATATTGAGAAATCCCTGGGTGATTCACTAAATATTCATTTACAGCAGCAAATGGGTTCCTTCCAGGCATCCATGCTGGAAGCATTTCAATCACTCCGAGAGGAGTTGACAATTAAAAAGACAGCCGAGGTTGAACCCTCGTCTCATGCTTCAAAACCTGGTCCATCCAGTAACATTGCTGCTCATCTGGACCTACCCCCTCCGAGATCAAGTACTAATGCTCAGTCAGAGGCAATGGATGTGGACGTTGGTCCAGCACTCCCTCCTCGACTAGTACTTAACCAAACTACCTCAGATCAGTACGTTGCCCCTTCTGAGGCTATACCGAAGGATTCCTCGTACTCTCATAAAAAACAAAGCCACAGGCAAACAGTAGCGCTGAGCTCTGCCTCGGACCAACTGGATGAGGGTTCCGACGAACCTCGGATCCATTCAACTAGACCTAAGAAGCACTCTGACAAGAGCAAGCATAAATCCAGGTCCAGATATGTGTCATCTTCAGAGGAAGATCAGTCCCCTGTTGCCAGACACAGGTCTTCTAAGTCCTCTAGGGCCCAGCCCTCAGGTGCAGCTTCTGATCAAGACCTCCCACAACATGATCCAGACCCCCCTTATTATAGGGAAGTAGCTCTGTCTGACATTCCCTCCCAATACTCTGAAGAAGTAGATACCTTCAGGCGTATTCTCTCTCTCCCTGACCCCAGGGACTCTATGCCTAGGTCTTCAACTTCAGTGTTGGGTCTGGACGACGAAAAAGGCCGTCAAGAGCTCAGACCTAGAGGTCCCTCCTCTATTCTACCCCTTAGCTCAGTTATCAAGGACGCCTTTGATAAATGTCAGCATGATTTTAAAGCTGCCAATTTAGCTGAGGGCAAATATGTAAAGCCTCATCCATCCACTTCTAAGTGGTATAAGGTTGGACAGCCCACTTTTCAAGATAAAATTCAGGAGTTGAATACAGACTTTGCTAAGATCTGTATTACTCCTAGACCTCCTGGGGCACCAGTAGCCAAAGTTCCTCTGCCAGTTCTTAAGGAGCTGGAACATCAGGCTAGATAAAATATCTCAACCCTCAACTTCACCGCTGCTTTTGCCAAAACCTCTTCTTCTTGCAATGCTTCCTTGGAAAAGTGCCAACATAGCATTAAGTCAACTGTCAAGAAGATTAAATCTCAGATCCAGAAAGGTGCCAATCCTGAGAAAGCAGCAAAGCGCGGATATGAGGAAGTCGCTGAGTACATGGATTTTTGGAACAAGACTGTTCTTGTTCAACATAGAGCCCTCACCTGTCTCAGCAAATCTCTAGCCCATATTCTCCAGAGGGAGTTATATTCCATGGCTAATACCGGCTTGCTTAGGCGTGAAGCCGAGATGACTCTATTACATCCCCAGCTAGGGGAAACGAGACGTCAAGAACTTAGGAACTCGTCCTTTTGGGACTCCTCCTTGTTCGAGTCTCAACTCGTAAAGGAAGGTGAGGACTTCCTTCTCAAAAAAGGCACCTCAAAAGATTCTCAGGGTTTCGCACCCTACCAGAATAAGCCCTTTTGTGGCCCCCACAAGAAAAGAGGCTCCTACAGGAAACGCCCCTATAGGGGCAATACCTCTCAAAGCAGTAACCAATCCTTTCCCTCGGGAAGAGGAAAACCCAACTTCAGAGGCTCCAGGGGTCGTTTTCGACCCCACAATAGGGGAAGGGGGCGTGGAAACCCCCCTTCCCAATGACTCCTCCAAAGCCTCACTCAGTCCACCAGTAGGAAGTCGCCTCCGTTCTTTCAAGAGAAACTGGCTAACAAACAAATGTTCTCAAAACGTGTTAAACATTATCACCAATGGTTACATTATGCCATTCCGTTCAAAGCCAAACTTGATCAGATTTCCTCTGATCCTGTCAGAGTACAAGGCCCAACAAAAAGACCAAGCCTTGGCCACTTGTATCCAGTCTCTCTTGTCAAAGAACGCTATCGAAAGGGTGGAAAATGTAAAATCTCTCGGGTTTTACAGTCGCCTGTTCCTAGTACCCAAGCCTCACCAAAGGTGGAGGCCAGTCATAGACTTAAGCAGGCTCAACACTTTTCTACATGTAGAAAAGTTCAAAATGGAAACTCCAGAGTCCATCAGGACTTTCCTGGTTCCAGGGGAGTGGGTATCGTCGATAGACCTGTCAGACGCGTACCTACACATCCCCATCCATCCAAACTCAAGGAAATACCTAAGGTTTTGCTACAAGGCCCAGTTGTTCCAGTTCACCTCCCTACCTTTCGGACTGGCCACAGCCCCCCAGGTCTTTACGATGATCGTAAAGGAAGTGAAACTAATGGCCCTCTCAAGAGGACTCAGAATTCACCAATACCTGGACGACTGGCTGATCAGGTCCCAGTCTCAGGAGGTAGCCCAAGTGGACACACAAGCAGTGGTAGACCTAACTCAATCCTTGGGGTGGATAATCAACCAGGAAAAATCAGAACTGAAACCTACTCAGGTGTTTTCGTTCGTGGGCTACGAATACCACCTAGATTCAGCCCTTGTAAGACCCACTCACGAGAGATGGCTCAAACTTCAGGATTTGATCCTAAGACTCAAGTCAAAACGTGTTTTGACTGCAAGATGTTTGATGTCTCTAATTGGGTTGCTAGCCTCAACGGAGAAAATGGTCCCGGAGGGACACCTTCACATGAGGCCCTTTCAGTTTCATCTCAAGGAGCACTGGAGATATCCTCAGTCGCTGGACAACCTCCTTCCTTGGACAGAAGCCATTGTAGCCCACCTAGATTGGTGGCAAAATCCCTCAAACGTGATGAAAGGCGCAGACCTTCATCCCAAAGACCACAGTATCCAACTCTTTACCGACGCCTCAAACGAAGGTTGGGGCGCTCACTTAGATCAAAAGTCTACAAAAGGTCTGTGGTCAGATCGGGAAAAAAGGCTTCACATAAATGTCCTGGAATTGAAGGCGGTCTCCCTGGCCCTTCGAGACTTCAAGGACCAGTGCCAAAATCAAACAGTGTTAGTTGCGACGGACAACTCAACAGTGGTAGCCTACATCAACAAACAGGGGGAACTCACTCAGCAGAGATGTGCGCTCTCCTGTGGAAAATCATGACCTGGTGCCATCACTACCACATAACATTGAAAGCCAGGCACATTCCGGGGTGCCTGAATGTGATGGCCGACCTACTGTCCAGGTCCAACCAAGTGCAGTCAACAGAATGGTCTCTGCACCCACAGGTGTTCAAACAGATCTGCCAGAAGTGGTTCACACCTCATGTAGACTTATTTGCCACTCACCTGAACCACAAACTCCCACTATATGTGTCTCCTATCCCAGACCCAAGGGCCTGGGACATAGATGCTCTAAACATAGACTGGACCAACCTCACGGCCTATGCTTACCCTCCTACGGCTCTCCTTCACAAGGTGATCCAAAAGATCAAGCAATGCCATTGCCTGATCATCGTGATAGCCCCAGGCTGGCCAGGGATGCCCTGGTTTTGGGACCTAGTGCAGCTCTCAACAGAGATCCCACTACAACTCCCAGTGTCAACGACCCTACTAAAACAGTCCCACAAGTATGTGTTCCACAACAACCCACAACAGCTGAACCTCCACGCCTGGTGTCTAGGAGCGGACAACTCCAAGAACAAGCTTCTCTGTGGAGGTGGCAGAGAGAATTGCTGCCCCTCAGCGGTCATCAACAAGGACCATCTACAAGTCAAAGTGGGCCCTATTTGAAAAATGGTGCAGAGAAAATTCGGTGGATTTCTCCACTCCATCTGTGAAACAAATCTCAGATTTTTTCATGTACCTGTACCAAGACCTAAACAGGCGCCCCTCGACCATTGATGGTTACAGGACTGCAATCGTTGACACTTTGGGCCCAACGGCCCAACATATTGCACACAATGCAGACCTTCATAGGTTACTCTCCAGTTTTCACAGGGATCGTCCCAAAATTTCCAGAAACTTACGCAAGTGGAACCTTTCTGTTGTCCTCAACGAGCTCACAAAAGCACCATTTGAGCCCATGAAAGACACAGACCTCAAACATCTTACCCTCAAAACTGCTTTCTTGCTAGCTTTGGCCTTGGGCAAACGCCGCAGCGAAATCCATGCCTGGGTCGCAAACAAAGTATCTAATCTAGGCCAATGGGAAAAGGTCGCCTTGTTCCCTTCCTCTGATTTCATAGCCAAAAACCAACTAGCAAGAGAAGGTTCTCAAAGTGTGTCTCCGGTGACTATTCCTGCCTTGACTACCATTGTAGATAGACAGTTTAAAGAAGACAGGACCCTGTGTCCCGTGCGGGCCCTGAGGTTTTATTTGGACCGAACTAAAGACCTGAGAGGGTCTCGTTCTCTCCTTTTTATCTCCTTTAAAAAAGGACATACCTCAGACATCAGACCCGCTACACTCTCTTCATGGTTGAAACAAACCATTCTACTTTGTTATAAACAAGCAGACCAACAAGCCTTGGACTTGGTCCAAGTTAAAGCGCATGACATCCGGGCCTTCGCGGCCTCTAAGGCCTTTTATGGTGGGGTATCGGTGACCAAATCATGCAAGCCTGTCACTGGAAAGCTCACAACACATTTACAAATTTTTACCTCAAAAACCTTACTTGGTCGGACACCGACAACAATATGTACCTGGGACCCGTAGTGGCGGCACAACAAGTCCTAGATCCTTCCCCTCAGACCAGTTGTCCTCGGAAAGAAAAAAAGGGGGGGGGGGGGGGGGGGGGGGGGGGCACATCCGCTACAACCAAGTCTTCAGGAGTCTCTCCCAGGATCTAGGTATTCCTTTACCTTCAAGATGTTACGGGTAAGGTCATTTTATTTTTTAGTTATCGAGTAATTTCTATTAAGGACTTATTTAGTTGTCATTAATCTCATATTTAGGGTTAAAAATTTCATGAGATGCCCAACCACTGGGTTGGTCAGTCACACGTGAAGGTCCCTTAGGGACCCTTAGACCTCGAAGTGAGCACTGCTGCACTTCTGTCCTACAACCAAACATCTAGACAGTTGTAGCACTGTCTCTCTTTTACTTAGGTTTTTGGTTCGTTCAGGCCCGATCTTCGGGATCGGGGCACTGTAAATGGGACTCAGACTGGTATTTCTGGCACTATTCTGTATATACTAATTCAAATCTTAGAAAAAATGACATATCTTCCAGTCTCAGCTGTAATCCCGCCACCGGGCGGTTGAATTCAGCATTAAGTCCCACATGGTAAGCTATTGTAGCGTAATAAAATTGAAAATTTTAATTATTTAAATGTAGCTTTTATAAGCTACAAGCTTACCATGTGGGACTTAGGAGAGTCCCACCCTGCCTCCCCGCTGTTTACAGCTGAGGGGTAGGTTTAAAAAATTTCAACGAGAAAGTAGGGCGATTGGTCAGAAGACGTTGGCCCCGGGTGTGGCAACCCGAGAACAGCATTAAGTCCCACATGGTAAGCTTGTAGCTTATAAAAGCTACATTTAAGTAATTAAAATTTTCAAATTAAAAGAGGCAGTACAAAGTACTTGTACTCATGCCAGGCCTAAAAGTATTTTATGAGAATTTAAATACATGTAGTAAATAAAGCATAAATATTATTTGATGCGTGATTTTACATTTCGATCCAATATTCGATTGTGGAGCAAAAATAATCATTGTCAGACTTTGTCAGTTATGGCTTACAAATCGCAGCCAGAGACAGGTAATTTTATTTGGGGTTTTACGTCGCTTTCAACACTGTACAGGTCATATCATGACGGGTAGTTGGAAGGGCAGAGGAAACCAGTACATACAGTTCGTTAGGGTTCTGTACTGTAAACTGCCGACCAACGGCAAGCAACTACCAGCTTTCCCACTTGAGGCCGTGCCGGGACCAGAGACAGGTAAACACCTAAACCTAAGTTAGTGGTAGAGTAAAGATTGCCATCACAAATTGGGCATTGCATATTGGGAGCTTCATGCATGTGTACACTAACAATCCTAAGTTGGCTGCTAATCATACAATACCATGCTGGTCAATCTTAAAGATTGGTAACCTTCAAATGATCTGTGCTAAGTTTGTCTACCTGTATTTTGTATACCTCTTTTTACAAACTATTTTTGTTTTTCTTTTATTGAATTGTCACGGTTTTTTTCTCTAGTCCATAATTTTTTTTTTTTAAAAAAAAGATAAATAAAATGATTTGATGCTATCTTTTACTCATGGTTACTAGCACAGACATTAAGACAGTGCCGAAGTCGTCCGTGATATCAGTCATGTTTACATGATCGTGTTGTTTAATGTTATATATATGTGTGTCTCATGTTATATCCCATAGTCATGCAATCACCCATCCTTTAATTTTTTAATTTTCTTGACTTATCACCCAGGTGCTCAACATCAGATGATTTCGGTATTTTTAACGTATTTCGTAAATCCAGTTCTCATAAGTCTATTGATGGTTGTTTTATAACATTGTTAGTTCTAGTGATTAGATACTGTAATCAACAAATAAAATTTGTTAAATTGGCAAGATTTTTCACGTAAAATAAAATACCATAGTGGGTACCTCCGGCCTCAAAGTCCTGGGTTCTAGTACCAGCATGATCTGTAGTGGTAGATGCTTGCCTCTGCACAGTGGTCGTTGGTGCAGAATCTCCAAACAGCTATGCGTTGCTTTCCTTCATACCCTCAGCTATCCGTCATGATACCACCCATGTAATAGGGGTTTAAAATGACGTTAAACCCCCAAAACACTCAATCAATTCACATAAAATGTAGAAGATTATTATTAAGCATTTATTGGTTTGCAAAGTTCATTGTTTCTGTGTAATTAGAAAACTAAATAGGACATTGGATTAATTTGTATAATATACACAGTAGTAGTGATATTGTATGTGAAAACACCCAAAGATATGTGTGTTAGGAAGCTAGTATTTCTACAATTGATAGTCACAAAAATTACCTCAACATCATCACATGCTTTTTGCAATTAAATCACGTATCCAGTAGTTTTATAAGATTTTTTATAGTTTTTTACCCCACAGCCCTCAAGGGCTGTCGGGGTATTGTTTTCACCCATGGTGTCTGGATGGGTGGGTGGGCGGGTGGCGGGAAAAAGTTTGTCTGGGCTGTATCTCAGAAACCATAAGGTGTAAGTTGATACTTGGTAGGGACATTGGTTAGGGGGTGTAGGTATGCAACATCATGGTCTGACCTTGATTTGACTTTGCCGCAGTGACCTTGACCTATAAAATCTTGTCCTGGCTATATCTCTGAAACCGTAAGGTGTAGGAAGTTGATGCTTGGTAGCAACATCGGTTAGGGGGTGTAGGTGTGCAATGTCATGGTGTGACCATGATTTGACCTTTGACCTTGCCATAGTGACCTTGACCTATAAAATCTTGTCCAGGCTATATCTCGGCAACCGTAAGGTCTAGGAAGTAGATACTTGATAGGGGCATTGGCTATGGAGTGTAGGTGTGCAATGTCAAGATGTGACCTTGATTTAACCTTTGACCTTGCCGTAGTGACTTGGACCTATAAAATCTTATCCAGGGTATATCTCAGAAACTGTAAGGTGTAGGAAGCTGTTACTTGGTAGGAACATTGGTTAAGGGGCGTAGGTGTGCAACATCATGGTGTGACCCTTAATTTAACCTTTGACCTTGTCATAGTGACCATTAGTTTTAAAATCTTGTCTGGGTTATTGCTTTGATTCCATAAGGTGTAGAAGGTTGACACTTTGGTAGGGACATTACGGGGTGTAGGTGTGCATTATGGTTGTCCTTTTTGCTCCTCCAAAGTGTGTGCACCTGCCATATTTGAGACATCTTTCTCTTATGACAAAGATATATGGATTGCTGCAACTTTATTGTTGCATGAACTTCTACGTAATTGTGCTATTTCCATTGACAGCTATTCTCCAATTAATAAATTTTATTACTTTATATCTTTTAGTTTGCTGATTAATGCTGCCATCTTGCTGTTGAATTGCCTTGTTTTAGTACTTCATCTTTACATACATTTTTTTCTCTTAGATGTTATCTTCTTTACGTAAACATTATTTGGAGCTTTTTATAACTGACACTGCTCTGAAAGTATCCAGATCTTTTACTGTTTCACCACTTCTATATCTCATTGTGTTGAAAACTTTTTCCCCAGGGTGTGGGGTACGGGCATCTCTGATGCTATTTTTTTAATTAGTTGCACCATAGATTTTTGTCCATTTAAGTTTTTGTATACATTTACTCTCATTTTTACATCGAATGGCTTTTAAAGCCAACAGTAAATGTCAAATGCTTACCAGCCTTAAGATTTACTCAGTTTTTACCAGATGGATATATATTTCATCATTATTTTTGACTGATATTAATTACACTGGAAACACTAAAGCTAAGCAAATAATCAATTATGGAAAATCTATTGGGTGCAAAAATACACTGTTATATGGAAATCACAAAGAGCCTCTCTTCATATTCCTCCCTTTTGAAACTGATGCAAAACTCCAACTTTGACTATTGATCCATTTCTTGTTTTGTGGTTCTGTGATGTCACTGGAAACTTTGATTAATAGTAAAGAATCAATAACTCTTCATCTACGTTGATTTGCTCGTTAATATTCATGTCTTTAATTGAATTAGAAAAGTCAAGTGAAAAGAAATTTGTGTTTCTGACTGTTCTTTTGATGTGAAGGTAACTAGAAAGTTGCCAGAAATAAAACAATGTGTAAATAGAATACTTGATCCTGCTAATCATCTTGATATTCAGTGTATGTGAGTGAGATTTAATTGCAATTGGTGATTGAAGTCATATACTTGTTTAGTTGGACATGAGCCGTAATACCTGTCAATTCACAGGCAATTAGTCAAAAACAGATCAGTAGCTTCTTGGTCTCAAGAATTTACAGTTCCAGGGCTTTAGTGTGTAAGTTATATGAATACGGTATATCATTTAGACGAGCGTATGTAATAACTTGTTTTAAGCTGATGTAGTTCATGAAGTTACTGAATTGTGAAATGTACAATATTTTGTATGATATACCATATACATTATTTGTTCTCTCATCACAACATTTTACTCAAAGGATTAACGTGTCCTTATTTCATCAGACTTTAATTGTTATATCTTTCTTTTATATTTGTTGTCATAATTTGTGCATATGATTAAACTTGGTTATTGAAATTATGTGTATTGACTGCTGGAATACAAATGCAATAACATTTGTTTTGTACATATCACAGAAGTGAAGATGTTCCTCTGTGGCCTAAGTGGGTTAGCAAGTTTGACATCTTATCAAAGGCTGTCACTTCTGTGTGGGTTCAACTCCCACAAAAGTGATGAGGACCTGTTCCAATGTGACCCTGACTGTCGAATACGACATAAAATGCCAACTTTGACTTTGCTCACAGAAGTGAATTCCATCTTGTATATAGATGTGGCAAATTGTGGAAGTCCCAGTATAGAGGTTTTCAAGAACTTTATCTCTGCACTGACTTGAAAAAGGGATTTTGGGAGAGTGGATTGTTTAAAAACAAAAATAAATAGAATAAATATTGGCGTGCAGTTGTACTCTACTTGGGTAATCATTATTTTGGAAATTTTTTTGAAGATTTCACAGACCAATGACAAAGGTACTGCTCTTGTTTAAATTTGTCATTGCCTTACTGAATGCAAGTCTGCTTCATTATCACTCAGAAACTTTAAGTATGTTTTGGATTACTTTTACTTATATCTAGTTTTAAAGCATAGTTTAAAACTTTTTTTTTACTGATTTCAAGGCTTTCTAGTGTGTGCCAAGGTTCTAGGTTGTATTCCTACCAATTAGTTTTCTCTTGGTTTTCCTGTTATATCAAGTGCAAATACTAACCCATACGGCATGCTTCTCAATCAGACTGTAAAGCCCATATGCCTCATTTTGAGATTGGTATTACACATATCTGGGGATCAAGATGTTATTTGTCCAATGGTAAATGTGATCGCCGGTGATCTGTGGATTCATATGATGATGCGTAGAGCTTGATCATCAAGCAAATATATTTGATTCACTCAATGTTTTAAAAAAGCAAGAATATTTTTATGCTAACAAAAGTCAATAAACCGCTCACCGATTGAAGATGACACAACTGATGCCTTTGTTAGTGATGCAGACATTAGCAAAGCAAATCATTGGCTAATTGAAAGTCCAATACAGTAGAACCTCTATTATCCGTCCCTCTATTATCCAAATTTTCAATTATCCAACGTCAAACCCACTCTCCCAACTCCATTTAAACCTGTTATTTTACACATTCTATTATCCAACCTTTCTATTATCCAACCTAATTGTTACTCTCCCTAGAGGGTCGGATAATAGAGGTTCTACTGTACTGGTATATCAGTAAGGCAATAGTGATTAACCAGATCACTTATTTTTCTGTCTTATGTTATTACCAGTATTTTATGACCTAGTTCTATTCAATGTCTAGTGTAAAATGTGGCAGTTGAAAAATATTCCCACAAAAAAAGTCTTTTTTATTTGCATTAATTGTCAATGTAATTGAATTATATATATATATACATATTATTGTATTCATATGAAATATGTGTATTTTTAAAACATATTTGCATAATATGCATTATTTCTCTACCTTGTTTTATCTTATATTGTATTTGTTTGATACCAAACAGGAGAGAATATTTTTGTCTAAAATCTCTAATTTTTGTATTAATAAAAGTTATGCTGGGATCAAGTATTTTACTCTTGTGATTATGGTTCAGCAAAAGTTCTTCCAAGCACATAAAGTTCCTGAATTGCATGAAATCCTATCTACAAAACTTATATTTTTGGATCTAGCATGTTCATGTTCATACACCAACCCACCTACATGGACAATTCTTGATCTTGTCTCACTCCTGATGATTCTGGTGTTGTTTCAAATGTTCAGGTCAGTGAGTTCATCTCAGACCATGCTCTGGTGCTGGATCAGCTCGATTCTATTAAGACCTTCTCTATCCAAGCCTAGAAATCTTACCTTTCGGAGGTATCACAAGTTAAAAATGGACAGTTTGCAGAGCAATCTTACCAATTGTTCAGTTGTTAAATGCCCTGGTAATACTGCTAGTGCCCTCTATGAGCCATATACAAGTGACCTAAATGATTTGCTTGATAAACACACTCCTAAGTTGTCTCGCACTTTCACCAAAGGTCCTGCTAAATGGCTGTCTTATTCCTAGTTAAGCTGTCAGGCATCAGTTTGAATGCACATGGTGCAAGGATAAGACCCCATAAAATCAAGCTCGACTGAGCAAGCAGATTGCCCTTTGTAAATCATTAGTCAACAAAGATAAATGCAACTATTATAGAAATCTTGTCAGTGAAAATGCTCAGGATTCAAAGAAATTGTGACAGGTCTTCTGTCCTGCATTGCATTCTGTTCCCGAAATTAAGTATACTCCCTTCTCATGAGTCTCAGAAATGTCTTGCCAACTGCTTTATGACTTTTTCTGAGACAACATTACTAAGATTAGGGACTCATTTTACAGCACTGACTCACAATTCCTGCATCTTCATACCTTCTTAAATTTGACATATATAAAACAGTTTCTGATGAAGAAATTCATATGAAACAAATATGAAACAAAATCTTGTTTGTTGGATCCATGGTCTACTTTTGGGATCCATGGCCTACAGTCAGGAACCTTGGTGTATGGTTTGACAGTGATTTCCCCTTTTCGAGGCACGTCCAGAACATCTGTAAGTCTTGTTTTGCTCAAATCCTGTGATCCAAATCAACCTCAAAATTTAATGGGACCTAAGTTGGACCAAAACCCATCTTTGGGTTTTTTCTAGGAAGATCCCACCAGTAGTATTTGCTTAATCCAAACAAAAGCAAGGCCAAAAGGTGTTTTGGTCCCCTAGCGCGAGCGCAAAGCCATCAGAGGCACGATTAGTGCACTAGAAGTTAAGGAAGTCTCATGACAGAAAGAAATTCCAACTTAGATACATCCCACACTGAGACAGTCACCCATCCAAGTACTAACATAGCCCATTGCCGCTTAACTTCAGTGAGCAGACAAATACCTAGTAAATATTTTTTGGTTTTGCAAACATTTAGTAGGAAACATTTGCCAAAGGTTAAAAAATGATGGGTACAAAAACCATTCATAATAGAATGTTTTTAAAGATTTGATGTATACCATTTATTAAACATTTAATGATACATGTTAAATCTTAGAAAAACATTACAAATGAACATATTAATGTCTAAATAATAATGAGATCAGAGGTCAAATTGAATATCCTTTGAAGGTTGCTCATTAATGAAAATATTATTTTTATGTCTAAAATTGTAAGATAGTGGCTTAGAAATTGTGCCAACATTCAATTCTTACTTTTAGTCCTCTAAAATCACCAATTATTGCTCACCGCCATCTTTGTTTGGACATGTTCGAAGGTGAAGGTTTAATAAGCATTCTGAAAATATGGGTTTAAAAAATGTTTTGGATAGAATGTTTTTAAAACATTTGATCAACAATGTCTTTTAAATATTGTATGTATACTGTTTAAAAACCATTTCATAATGAATGTTTGAAAAACATATCCAGCATAACCTTCATTCCTTTAGCTATTTTATAAATGTTTAATAAACCTTTCAGTAAAAATGTTTGTAAATAGAATGTTTATAAAATGTTACAGCAAAAACATTTTCTTGGAAATGTTTAGAAAACCATAAGATAGAGTTTAAATAGGTTTTAAAAACGTTTTGCAAATATTTAAACCATTTAAAAACATTTCAAATGTTTACTGGGTAGTCATCACTCTGTGACACAATTCCTGAAAGTCTGATACTGCTTTTAACTATAGGAGAGCAAGAGAGGGAAATTCAGAATGCACAGGTGTTGTCAATGTCTTCAAAGTCCGGAGACAAAAGGACACATGTATGGGGAAAAGGCAAAATGACATGTGTCCTTTTAGCTATTGGAGTGTTGTCAATGTCATCAAAATCCTGAGACAAAAGGACATATGTATGGGGAAAAGGCAAAAGGACACATGTTCTTTTATGTATTGGAGGGCAAGAGAGGGAAATTCAGACTACACAGGTAAATTTCATCAAAGTCCGGACACCAAAAAAAAAAAAAAAAAGTGATCTGTAGAAGCACGAGGCTTGTGCTTAGAAAACTGACAAATGGTCATGAAAATAATACCTCCTTGGTGGAGATAATGACAGTGTTCAGATATAGGTTTGAAATTTACGTCTGAAAACTTAACTAAGTTACCCTAAGTTACTGCTAAGAACCCAGAAAGACCATGGTCTTCTGCAATGTAACCTCCATTTTCAAACTTTTTATTGTCCAAATATGTGATTTTATGAACTCGTCTCTGCTCTCCCAAATCTGTGTATTCCTGGTGTTTTATATTGAAATACTCTTCCATGTTATAAACCTTCTATTATCTGAACAAAATCTCACTCTTCTAATCTGTTTGTATAAGAAATAGTAGGGCATACTTTGATTTTAAGATGGCCATACTGTCATTACAACCAAACAAGTTTCCTGTTGGACATGACAACTGCCAAATATATCTTAATTAGAGCTTTCAAAAATGATAACTGTAAAGGTATGAGCAAAGGCATGAAACCTAAATTTTTATGACCCATCAGTTTCCAGGTCAAATGGTGGCTTATAAGAGGTCTAATATTTGCCATCTTTGTGAAGACGTTGGCAAAGTGGAATAGGTTTGCCATGGACCTTGTATCTCTTTTACTTTTTGCAGCGGATATTTTGACTATCAAAATAAGTAGGACACTAAGGTTTACAAACTTGGTATTTTTGATATTTGACCTGTCCTTTAATTTCAAAAGAGTGGGCCAAACAAAAGCAAAGCTCTAACCAAACTGTTTCACAAACTTTTGAGAAGATTTGTAGAACTTTGGAGTAATAAGGAGATTACCACATCTGTCTGATACAGATACAAGAATTACCATAAGAAGAATGATAGAGGGGAAAACTAGTGTAAAGAAATATGTATTTATTTATTTGGGATTTTATGTTGCTTTCAACACTGTATAGGTAATATATCAATGGGTAGTTATATGGGCAGAGGAAAATCAGTAGATACAGTTGGTTAGGGTTCTGTACTGTAAACTGCCGACCAGCAACTAACAACTTTCCCATATAAGGTCCGGGGTTTGAACCGCCGACCTCAGAAGTGGGAGAAAAGTGTGATACCACTGCACCACCGTGGCCCCTAAAGAAACATGTAATCAAGTGTGGCTGTTTTAAACACTGAGCAATGTTCAGGAAGCAAATGCAATTTCTTAAAAACAGGAGTTATGCATCTAGTAGTGTTTCATGCAATGCCAGCTGCACTATATTGTGTCCATTGTAGTTTATGTAGATTGAACTTGGAGAAACTCCTGAAAGGTGAATTACAGTTATCCAAAAAGCTACTGATGAGCATTGACCACAAATATAGAGGCATCTTGGGTAATGTACTGTCTGACATGTCTGAATTCCTGAGTTGCACAAAACAACTTTTGCAGAAACTCTCAACATGTTTAGACAAAGAACAATCAGTGTCAAACCACACACCCAGATTCTCGACTGACTCAGCTGGGTAGAGAGGACTTACCAAGATGTCAGTAGGGAAACATGCTTTCACCTTTTCCCTCTATCATTTTGAACTTAAGAGAATAAACTCAACCTTGTCAGGATTCAACTCAGCATTGTCAAGATTGAGTTTACTAGTTGATATCCATTCTTTTACATCATCAAGGCAAGTGGGTCATAAAAACATTTTTAATTTACTAAGTTGGAGGAATACCCAAAACACTAAGTTATATGATATTTTCAGGACATGGAGTATATTTTATGAAAGGTTTGATTAAAGTGTCATTTGACTTAAAATAATTCATTATTTCTGACTTCTATAGGGTATCGCACTATCTCACTTTTACTATTGAAACAGCATAGCTGTAAACCAGACCTTTCTATTGAAATGCATAGTAGTAAAATACAGACACATGGCCGGAGAGAATCCTGCATATATTTTGTATGAATCATTGATTGACATATTTACCATGGTGCCCCTTTTCCGATTATAATTTTTTCCAAGGGGTCCAGTTACTAGGGGTCATTTAATGGTCTATTTATTGCCAGTATTTTCTTTTCACGAAGCTAACAGGTTTAAGATTCACTTTATATTTTGACTAGAAATGTATACAATGTGTGCAAAGAATCAATCAATCAATCAGTTGTCCAGGTGCTTAATCTCCGTATCAACGGATTCTAAGGCACACCATCCAATCCGTAAGGCATAAATCATGAGACATTAGACATGTTCCGAGTCGTTGCCAGGGAGGCGGTCCGGTGTTCGGTAGTAAGAAACTATGGTGGGAATGATTTCTGAAATAGGTAGGTTTTGAGTCGACTTTTAAACTGGAGAGATTTGGAGCACTGCGTATATCATATGGAAAATCATTCCATAACTTAGGGGCATCATATGAGAAACTATTGTTAAAATGGACCTTTGATTTATGGATGGAAGGACAGTAAGAGGGAACCAGAAGGAACAAATTTTTGGGATTGGAACGTCTTGTATTCACGGCAGATTTGTACAAGGGGAGATATGGTGCAAAATACTTAGGCTGGCCAGTGGTGAGGTACTTATAGACCAAAACTAGGGTTTTGAAGATAATACATTGTCTAACAGGTAGCCAATGGAGTGTCCTAAGGGTGGATGTAAATGTGAGTGTACTTTGAAGCACCAGTGACAAACCGTGCAAGCGCATTTTGAACATATTGGAGCCTTGTAGCATTTCGGGATGACAAACTGCGAAAAAGAGAGTTGCAATAATCCAAACGACTACTGACCAGAGCATTTGCAATCACCACTGATGTATCCACAGAGAGAAATCTCCTGATACGATGAAGGTCCCTGAGGCTGATAAAGCAGGATTTGATAACAGAATTTACGTGATTGGTGAAACAAAACTTTGCATCAAACAGAACGCCCAGATTGCGTACAACATCTGCGGGAGAGAGACAATTACCCAGGATATTGACAGGTAGTGAGTCACTGAGCCATTTGTGTCTGTCTTTGGCACCGAAGACTATGAATTCTGTTTTATCAGGATTTAGCTTGAGTTTGTTTTCAGACATCCAGACCTGAATATCATTCAAACATGATTTAAGACGGTCAAAAGACTTGAGACTATCATCAGGGGATAAGTGAATGAACAACTGAGTGTCGTCCGCATAGAAGTGGTAACGGACTCCGGTATATTTTCTGATGACTTGACTAAGAGGTGTTGTGTAGAGGGAAAACAGAAGGGGACCTAAGACAGAACCTTGGGGGACTCCAAATTTCAATTTGAACAAATTCGAAAGACTAGAACCAATCTTGACTGACTGAAAACGATCCTGGAGATAGGATCTAAACCATTTTAATGCCGATCCAGCAAAACCAAATCTAGACGACAGACAGGATAGGAGTGTGTCATGATCAATAGTATCAAATGCCGCAGACAGGTCGAGTAGCACTAGTGCTGTAGGCATGCCCTTGGACAGAGATAAGTGAATCTCATTTTTGATGCACAACAAGGCAGTTTCTGTCGAGTGCCCCACCTTGTAGGCTGACTGGAAAGTATTACCAAGATCATGAGAATCCATGTGAGATCTAATTTGGGCAGCCACAATTCGCTCGACCAGTTTTGACAAGAAGCTAAGAAATACCAAAGTGGTGATAAAGTCACTTATCTACAGCAATTTATCTTGGCTATTGGTCCAAATTAGATATGTGATGATAAACATATTCTGTTGGACAAAGACTTGCCATCTTAATCTTTCTCTGAGATTTGTATTAATTATATCCCCAGACGAAAGTCGGGGATATATTGGATTCAGGTCCGTCGCGCCGCCGCCGCCGCCGCCGCCGCCGTAGAAATTTCCTTGTGGACGCGATAACTCAAAAACAAATTAATATTTTTTTTTCAAACTTGGTACACATGTTAAGGGTGTCCAAAGGAAGATCCCTATTTTAAGGTGACCTTAAACTCCCAATAAAAGAGAACTTATGGCCACCTTAAGGTCAGAAATTGCACTTTTGGCCACTAAGAGCCCTCTAGGTCACAAACTATGATGCTCAGCTGGCTGAAATTTCACCTGAGAACACATTAATATGTTCTTAGTACATGTGCCGAAAATCACGACTTTAAGTTGAGGAGAAAATTGTGTTTGAGGCCCATAAAGACCCCCACTTAGGGATTTTTTGCTATATTTTTCACATATTTTGCCCTATAATTTGGAAGTGGTAACTCTGATGAGTCTCAAACTGCACTAGGTATAACTTTGATATGTAATCCTTGTCTGTAGAAAATTTTAGGGCTGTAGGTTTACCCAAAGGGGTCGACTTAAGGTCTCAAAAGTGCCCACAGAGACCCAATTTATGCACTTTTTGCCACTTTCGAGCACTGTAGCTTTCAAACTATGTCTCTCATCTAAGTTAAATATCATCTGAGAATATATCTATGTGTTTTCTTATATCTGCCCCAAAATTTAGGCCTTTAATAGACATTTAACCTGTGTGTGAGGACCATAAACACCCACCCGAGTGACCCTTATAAGACATTTTTCACATATTTTTCCCTGTAACTTGGAAATGGTAAGTCTGAGAAGTTTCAAACTGTATTAGATATACATTCTATGTGTAACCTTTGAATGTGAAAGATTTTTAGTCTGAAGCTTTGATTTGAAGGTCACATTGAGGTCTCTAAAAGGCCCACAGAGACCCGATATTTTGCCTTTTTGCCACTTTTAAGCCCTGTGACTGTTAAACTATGTTACTGATAGAGCTGAAATCTCACCTGGGAATATATCATTATGTCATTTTTACATGTGCCAGAAATAAAGGCTTTAAGTAGACATTTAACCTGTGTGTGAGGACCATAACACCCACCCGAGTGACCCTTTTTAGACATTTTTCACATATTTTTCCCTGTAACTTGGAAATGGTAAGTCTTGAGAAGTTTCAAACTGTATTAGATATACATTCTATGTGTAACCTTTGATTGTGAAAGATTTTAAATCTGAAGCTTTGATTTAAAGTTCACATTGAGGTCTCTAAAAGGCCCACAGAGACCCAATATTTGGACTTTTTGCCACTTTTAAGCCCTGTGACTGTTAAACTATGTGACTGATAGAGCTGAAATCTCATCTGGGAATATATTATTATGTTCTTTTTACATGTGCTGAACATCAAGGCCTTTAGTAGATATTTAACCTGTGTATGACGACCATAGATACTCACCCGAGTGACCCTTTTTAGACATTTTTTACATATTTTGCCTTGTAACTTGGAATGGTAAGTCTGAGAAGTTTCAAACTATATTAGATATACATTCTATGTATAATCTCTGATTGTGAAAGATTTTAAGTCTGAAGCTTCAATTTGAAGGTCACATTGAGGTCTCTAAAAGGCCCACAGAGACCCAATATTTGGACTTTTTGCCACTTTTCAGCCCTGTGACTGTTAAACTATGTGACTGACAGGGCTGAAATCTCAACTAGGAATACATTACTAAGCGTCTTCTTTTTCCATGTACCGAACATCAAGGCCTGTAGTAGACATTGAACCTGTGTATGACGACCATAGACACTCATCCAAGTGACCTTTTTTGACATTTTCTACTGTATTTTGCCCTGTAATTTGGAAATGCTTAGTGTGACAAGTCTTAAACTGTATTATATCTAATTTTTGTTTGTTATGTATGTCCCCCAAAAAGTTTCAGATCTGTAGTTTAATTGCTAAGGTCTCTTTAACAATTGTAAAATGCCCACAGAAACCCAATTTATGGACATTATGCCACTTTAAAGCCCTGTAACTGTCAAACTATGTGGGTCATAGAGCTGAAATCTTTGAATTTTTAAAAGGAAGTGTCTGTCTCTTTAAATTTTGAATATTAATGATGTTATGGCTATCTTAGTCTTTTAAGAACTTATTTTTGTGTGTTGTACCTCTGCTTGCTGAGTTTTTAACTCTTTAAAATGAAACTGGTTAAACATATTCAAGTAGGCAAAATGGACACTGTTATTTTCTGGTGAGCTTTAAGTCCCAATATTAATAAAAGTATATCCTTATGTAGTAAAACTAGGGGATTTTTAACCCTCAACTAGCCCAGTTTTATTCAACTTGCCTCAGTTAATTTTGACACAGCTCCTACAGTTATGAACTCATTTCAGTTGATAATCACATACTTAAAATTCTCAATTCTTTTTGTATTTGATTACCCCTTTGATATATATCAGATTGTTTGTTTACCATTTATGCTGTAGTCCCAACCCACATCCCCCACCTACCTCTGGGACCTCCAGCTATATTGAGTGACACTAAATAAACAAAGGTATTTAGTGATATCAAATGAGAAACAAAGAACTCAATGGGGTTGCAGATCTTGTGTAATAGTGAGAGAGGTGTGGAGAAGGGGAGAGGGGTGGGGTAGGAGGTGGTGGGCTTCATCATATAACACAAAGGGGAGTCAGAACTGAGATTGTGTCACATATTTAGGTTGCATATATATGGACCACATATATAGGAATAGAGGAAATGAATAACTGAAAACAATTTACAAATTCTATAAATAATATAATAAAATAATAATATAAATAATTTTTTTTTAAATAATATTTTATTTGTGAACAAATATAGAAACAGATATGCGCTTTTGGGATTATGAATTTTAGAATGGACATTCAATCATCAATCATTTAAATACTTTGAAATTAGGTTAAGAGTTATCATTGCAGGAAGATTGAAAAGTATGATGTTGAGTTAAAAATAATATTTTATTTGTCAACAAATATAGAAAGAGATATGCTCTTTTGGGATTATTATTTTAGAATGGACATTCAATCATCAATCATTTATTAATAAATACTTTGAAAATAGGTTTAGAGTTATCATTGCAGGAAGATTGAAAATATAATTTGAGTTATGTATTCGGCGTCTGGGGATACACCATCTTCTTGGGAAGATACAAACAGAGTAGATTGATGTGCTGAAGTTCATATAATAATGGGTAATTATGCTTTAAAAAATTCCCGATCAAAACCTGTGGCGTGAGTGATGACCTGTCTGGGGATATGTTGGCGCCGAGTTGGCCCAATCTAGTTTCTTATTGTTTTCATTATATCATTGAGGGATGCAATTCAAGCAACTATATGAACCAAAGTTGCACTAAACTAATGATTACTCTGACGAAACAAACATATTACATTAAACCTGGTTGTTATAGAAGGTACAAATTTCAAATTAAAACTTACCAACACTTGACAAAAGTCATGAACCATTATACCAATGTTACATTTCTGCTGATAAAATGACAAATGGTTCTTTTATTGTCAGCTGTATGTACATGTATGTGTTACTCTTGATAGGATCTATTAATCTATACATATTAAAAAGCATGATGTTCCAATTGCAAATTTTATGCTATTTTATAGTAAATCTAGCTAAGTTTTATTTGTACAAAATAAACTTTGTGCAACTAAATAAAAATTTGTATGCTAAAATGTGATAAACAATTCCTTATTCGGGGTGTATGAATTTTCGGAGGAACTTTGTTATAGCTTGCCTTATTCCATATTAAGCTTTAGCGCTACCCGTATATCCGTTTCCAAGCAAACCGCCTCAACTACTAAGAAAAAATCTAATACATGTATACACATAAAAGATAGGATGTATTGAAAACGAAAATATATCTCGTATTGACAGAATTCTTATTTGAACCTTTAAAAAATAAAATCATTTTCGCTTTTGTTTCCATTAGGTTTTGTTTATTGGGCGATAATACGTGGTTTACACACAAATAACAACTCCCCCCGATTTCTGACTCTCCTCCTTTGATCATTTTTGAGAGTCAGTATCTCCAGGGTTACCAGTGGTCAGGGAAATTCAAGGTCAGAGAAAAATCCGGGACTTTGTTCTGGGTCACGGAAATTTATGAATATCCTTAGAAGGTATCAAGATGTTTCGACCCACTGGGCGTTTCGACCGTGTTTTTTTCCGACGTTTCGACCTACTTTTATCAGACAGTTCAACCTATGTTATTTAAGGTGCCAAGGGCCGTGAGTTCTGTAGATTAAAGTATTGTATTTGATCTTCGTCTATGCTTCTATTTCATAAAATATTGCAAGGAAACTACGTACAGGGGAAATCTGTGTCCACATATCTTCTCATGAGTATTAATGACTTGGGAGCTATGGCCGGAGTTCTGCAGTTTAAAGTATTTGTTTTGTCTATGCTTCTATTTTATAAAATATTGCAAGTAAATCCCAGGGGAAATCTGTGTCCTCATATCTTTTCATGAATATTAATGAATTGGGTGCTATGGCCGTGAGTTGAAATTAAAATATACTAGAAATTCTGCTTCCTGCCACAATGTAAGACAATAAATAAATAAAGTGTGACAAATGCCTGATACAAATGTGCAAATTGTATCAGGCATTTGTCACACTTTATTTATTTATTGTCTTACATTGTGGCAGGAAGCAGAATTTCTAGTATCTTACCACTATGAGTGCTCCTTCAACCACTGCCAGTCAGACAGAATTCAGTGATGCTATGTCTAAAGTACATATATATTCTGAACCACCTAGTGGCTGTGACCCACCTGTCCCTATCAGCAAAATTTCAGCAGAGACACTTGATACTCTCAATGAGGTCAGTATTAGGTTAGAAGCAGGTACTTCCAACCCAAGGAAACGTGCTAGACAGAGCTCTCCCAACCATACAGAGCCCAAATCTAAGACCAACCCGACAAATTCCAGGGATACTTATCCAGAACTGTCCAAGCCAATCTACTTGAGACTCAAGACCCTTCACAAAAAGAAACTCTCCCTTGCATCCACCATTAAAGTTATGGAGGGTAAACTAGCCAAAAACCTTTACCCAACCAGTCTAGACTTCAAATTCAATATTAACGGCACCAGAAATATTGAAAAGCAATTTTCCTACCACCAAATTGCTGGGACCCCATACCACTTCAAACCACTTCCAGTAACCGGTTAAACCACCAAACAGCTGGTTCTGCAAGTGGTACACCACCAGCTTGTGAAAACTACCTTAAGGATGCAAAGAGGTCCTAATATATCAACTTACCATTGGATATACTCCCTTAAGTAATGTCCAGCATTGAGTGTCCAAACTTCTTGGAAACCCTCAGAAATGAGGCAAAACATTCACAACCTGGTATCTTACCAAAGAATACCAAGTTTGAAAGTTACATTGGTCATACTGTTATCAATATCTCTGACACTTCATTAGATCAATACCAAATCAAAGCCCTAGAAAAAGGTCTTACATTTTGTCCCACCCCTGGACAACCTGACAAATCTCAAATTTGGTTAGATTTCAAAGAATTCCATAGAAGACTGGAACTAATGGAATTCTTCAGCAGAGATAAGACAGATAATTATACAGATGACCCACAAATAAGCCAAAGTATTATTGATTTCATGAACCAAATGGAGAAAAAACCACATACACCAGTTTGCACAAGACTAGGTAGGTGTAAATACTGCCCTCTCATTAAGAAAATGGACAGTATTACTTGTAACTTCACTAAAAAGTCATATCAACCTATAGACTTACCAAAACACATCACCTGTGAATTATCAAATATCATATATCTGATTTCTTGCACTAAATGTAACAAACACTATGTGGGGGAAACATGTAGAGCATTTAGAATGAGAATGTATGAGCATAAATCATCAGTCTCTAAGGACAGCAAAAAATCAACCCCAGTATCACGTCACTTCTCTAGTGATGGACACAGCCAGAAACATATGCAGTTCTCTGTGTTAGAGTGGTGCACACCTAAATTTGAATCTGACAACACTTCCAAGAGAAGACGTATTGAGTTGTGTTGGATATTTAAATTGCACTCTCTATCCCCTATTGGCATCAACCAATTTGTGTGAAGATTTATGGCTATTATCCTGACTGTATTGCACTCAGCAGTCACCTCTTCTTTCTTCTATGAAATTAAAATATGCTAAAATAAATAAATATATATCACCTTGTATCTTCTCATACTATACTTTAAACCACTTTAAAATTGGGTCGAATCCAATTGGACAAAAGTAGGTCAAAACTTCTGGGGAAAAGCGGGTCGAAACGTCCTGAGGGTTGAAATGTCTGGTAATCCTTTAGAAAGTCAAGGAAAATTAACTTTCTTGAGTCGCGCGCATAAGGTTAAGTAAAGCCATGATGCCACAAATTGGAAACGTAGGTGTATAGCAATACCACAAAAATTGAAATGCAATATTGATGTAGAAGATACTGCATTAACAGACCAAAACAATTTGAACAATGCATGATGTGGACATTATTATGGAAATTTAATACCCTTCAATTAAGCATTGACTATGGCAAACTTTTGTTACCACAAATGGCATAAGCGTTGTATTGTAGAAGTTTCTGTTGCATAGGCAGGCCTTAAAGTATTAATAACTTATGTTACAGACTGGGCATTATTTTGTTTAACTGAACATGCTGTAGTAACATATTTTATCACATGTCACAAGTTTTGTGCAATTAAAAGTTTTTCAAATTACAGAGTACTTTTATTCATTTGAGCCAGCAGTCTGAGTGCGCTCAGTAAATAAAGAGTATTAATTGTATTGCATTAAGCAATGCTCATTTGTTCAATATAATTGTTGTTTTCATGATTGTATCATGGGGTTATTAATACTGAAAAGGTTTTTAAAACATTGATCTATGCAACAGTTATCGTCATCATTTCGCCACAATGGTCAGGGAAATGAAGTGGTCAGTCAGTGAAAAATCAGGGATTTTTTAAAGCAATCATGACTGGCAACCCTGATCTTGCAAACAATATTTATCACCCCATAAAAGAGAGTCAGTCATTTTATTGGGTCATTCAAGTTTAATTAGTTTAAACTTTAAATTAAGTCACAAACATTTTTTCTTTGGAAATTTAAATTAAAAGGGAAAACATGTGGAATATACACCATTTGAGTATCAGAAAACATAAAAAGACCTATTAATAGGATTAATATCAAAGGAAATGGAAGCCACCTGCTAAACTAGAACTAAAATAATAAAAAAAAAACCTTAAAAATCTAAAGCTGTTACCTCCATATGAGAAGCAGTGTTACATAAGTTAATTGTAATCATATGACTTCTACCTTTTTTACTGAGGAATTTCCCTGTTAAAATAATAAGCTAATTAAATCAAATGGAAAGGGTAGAGGATATTTACTGAACAGCTGTGTACGGCTGTGTATGCCAGACCGATATCCACTGCTAACTAGTGGTTGAACCAGTTCTAAATATGGAAACCAATTTTCAGGGCTTAGAAACAAAAAAAATCTGGGATTTCGAATGCCTGCACTGATATGGTGAAAATTTACTGCTAGCGTACGTGAGCCATGATCGAAACAGAATACATGTGTTCGTGAGATATTTTGAAGCTTATAAACTTCATTTATAAGGTAAAAGAGTGAGGTATTTCCTAAAATGTATATGTTTTTGACTGTCTTGACAAAATTTTAAGCAGTAGAAAGCTTAATATAATGATATTTTCAACAACCAGTTGTTAAATATTCTTTGCAGATTTTGTCATTTTTACCTAAACAAAACAAAATGCGGTATATTAGTTAACCATTCACACCACTAGTCAAAAACATGAAGTACTAAAGACACTATGTAATTTAAGTCTTGTTCTACCGGTTAATACTTCGTCAAAATAATAAAGAACATATAAATTTGAGGAGACATCTTACATTTTCACTTTATATTAATGGTAAATGAAGTTTATAAACTTCAAAAATCTTGTGAATGCATATTTCCTTTGGAAATAAAGCTCATGTACGCTTGCGTAAAAATTTTTCCCCATATCTGTGCAAACTTTCAAAATCCTGTATTTCGTTCGGTTTGAAATTCCCGGAAACCGGTTTTTATTTTCAGAACCAGTTCGACCACTATGTTTTTCTCAAAGTGGGTATAACTAGAAGTTGCCATAAGTAGAGGTAAATGGCTGACATTCTGCAACTTTGACTTAGAACAAATCCACTGTATATAAAATTATTATGAAAAAGACTTGACAATATCATGGGTTACCTTAACCCCTGTACAGAAGTATTAATTTGTCTATAAATTCTTTTTTAATTAGAAAACATATGTCAAATTTTATCAAACCTCAACAGTGTTAAATTGCAGAAACTAAAATGAATTGTGTTTTCTTAGCCCTGAGAAGCTTTACAATATTCCTTTGATGTTGATTTATTTGTCTATTTTGTGATGATTTCTAAATTAAAATTTGTCTCTATTGTTTCAACATTCTATTTATGTTGATTTTTTTTCACTTTGGGTGGGTGAAGTGCATAATAGGAATACCTCAATCATAAAGTGAAACAAATCACCATCATAGTAATATGAAAATACAATGAGGCTTAGTCCTATCAAATCTTTAATGGGGAAAACCACATGTAATAGGTGATCTTATATGGAATCATATTATAGAATTTTTTATTTGATTTTTTTTTTCATATTTTAAAAGTTTTGTTAAAAACACTTTATTTTCACAAAGTAATGCAAATTACCTTTTTAAAATTACACTAATTAACATTAAAATATTATTAAGTCAAACAAGTTAATCTGATGAATTTGGTTTAAAAACAGTAATCATCTATTAAAGAACCAAGCTTAATCTTTTGCTTTGAACATGTCAACATGTTAAAACACTTTAAAATACTCTAACAACAATACCTATTTAATCCTGTTAACTAGTCACTCAACCACAAGTGAAACAATCAAGTTCAAAAGATTGCTAGAATGAAAGGTAAATCTTAAGACTAATCCACTTACCAAGTCACACATGTATTCAAACAAGTCAACTTAAAAAGAGTCATGAAACAATAGATAGATCACAATATAATTAAATAAGTGGGAAGTAAACCAAGAATTTTGCCATGCACACACACTTACAAAATATTACCGTGATAACTTTTCACACAACCAGCATCTCGATTGTTGGCACATGTAATTGTAGGAGAACTTAAGGTAATTTCACATATGTTTGAAGACTTTTGTGGCTATTTCTAGGAAGGGAAGTGCTGTGTTTTGTTTTCATGAGTTTCACTCCCTGTGAGTAGGACTATTCAATTGGGGGATGTACTAAAACACATTTTTTTGCTTAATCCCGGAATTGGAACATTTTTTCATTGGCAGCCTCCTGATATTCGTATTTTTGAAATCGATCCATCCTTAATGAAAACACAAGGACAGTATTATGTAGGGTTGCGACAGTACCAGATTTTCTAGTTCAGGATTCTGCCAATGCAAAACCGCCCCGATTCCGGGATACCAAAAAGGTTTTAGTTGTAGTATTTCTCCAAGCAAATAGACCTACAAACAGGAAGTGATTTTCCGCATTCCAAAACATTGTAGTTTTTCTCAAAGAAATCTCTATAAATGCATTAAAATCTAGTGAAAAATGAGGGAATAGTTCATAATATTTCTTCAAATTCATGTTTGATATTTAATATTTTATGTTTCCCAATAAGTATATTAGCTGACATTCGAGATTCCAGTTCTGAAAATGGTCACTGTATTTAAGCATAATTGTCTCGATACCAGTATATTATGTAAAACCTGCTTGGTCTTTTTGTATTTCTTAGAGATGGCATATTAGGTGTGTCCTGACTGAATTCTAAATGTCTGCAACCAAAGTTAGGAGTATTTTAAATCCCCTGAAAAAATCCACTGCGGAAGAGGTAAGAGTTTGTTAGTACCATTAATATTCAATACTTAATATACTGGTGTAAGAAAAAAGTTTAAATGTACTGGTTTCATCCTTTTTATAAACCCTAAACTTTTACCAACAGCATTCATCTTAAAACAATTCAAGTTTTACCTGTAATACAGTTTTCATGGAAAGATATTTCATCAAAAATAAGGCTAGCTGTAAATTTAATCAAATATCTCAAAAAAAAAACAAAAAAAAATTGGAGTAAAGGTGACCTCTACAAATATTTAATTATTTTGTGGTACCATTTCCTGTTTTCACCCATGGCGGCCGGGCAGGCGGGCAGCGGGAAAAAGTTTGTCTGGGCTGTATCTCAGAAACCATAAGGTGTAGGAAATTGATACTTGTTAGGGACATTCGTGAGGGGTGTATGTGCAACGTTGAGGTGTGACCTTGATCTGACCTTTGACAGCCTTGGTGTCCTTGAGTTTGAAAATCTTGTTCCGGCTGCATCTCAGAAACCGTAAGGTGTAGGAAGTTGATACGTGATAGGGACATTGGTTAGGGGTGTAGGTGTGCAGCGTCATGGTGTGACCTTGATTTGACCTTGCCGTACTGACCTTGACCTTTAAAATCTTGTTCGGGCTATATTTCGGAAAGCAAAAGGTGTAGGAAGTAGATTCTTGGTAAGGATATTGGTTGGGGGTTGTAGGTGTGCAACGTCATGGTGTGACCTGGATTTGACCTTTGATCTTGCATATCTGATGCCATTTTATCTCTCTACATGGATATGTGATACTATTTTATCTCTCTTGTATCTCTCATATCTTTTTACTTGAATCTTGGTTGTTGCACCTATGGATGTCTTTTGATGTAGATTGAGCACTGTTAAAGTCATATTAGAATTCATTAAGGGTTTTTGCAGTTTCCCATTGTAACAGATGGTGTTGCATCAAGTGAGTCACAGGTTTTGCCCCAACTCCACATGTAAGTATGTATTGCCACATCTGTATGTATGGGTAATATTCAAAACATTCAAACCATAATTTGACCATACATAATTGTGATATTTTCATTGAAATTTTACAGCTTCATAACTTCTAGTTTACTGAATTGTCTTGTTTTAATACTTACTCTTTACATGCAGAGCTCTGAAAGTATCCCATCTGTATAGTCTTTCACTACTTCTATATCTCATGGTGTTGAAAACTATTTCCACAGGCTGTGGGGTATGGGCATCTCTGATGCTATTTTACTGAAATATTGAAACAAAATATTAATTCAAACATGTTGATTGTCCTTGCATAAAATAATTGGAAAACATGAAATATTGGAAACAAATGATAAATCTGAAGAAATTCTCACATTTTATCCAGTATTTTTTTTTTTTTTGCAAATTTTAAGGTTTAGTAGGGATTTTTGTTTTATATTTTGATCAAATCCATATCCTGCTGACAGCTGGTTATATTTAGGAAATACAGTAGAACCTCTATTATCCGAACTCTATTATCCAAATTTTTAATCATCCGACCTCAAACTCACTCTCCCAACTCCATTTAAACATATTATTTTTAGGCTTTCTATTTTCCGACCTAATTGTTACTCTCCCTATAAGGTTGGATAATAGAGGTTCTACTGTACTAAAATGTCATTTTATTGCGTTAATACATCCTATCCAATGGACAATATGCTAAACCGGTCGGAGCAGACCGGCCGGCCAAACGCCAGACATCCTGTGTTTCCACTGGCTGGCCGGTCCGTAGTACTGTGCACTCCCCAGATGGCGCCTCATACTTCCTTCCCGTCTAGAAAACCTGACGTCATAGCATCTTTTTCGTTTGGCGCGTGTACTGTGTGAACGTGTTTTCAACAATCTCCAGATATTTAAGGAAAAGTGTGCATTATGATGGATTTTTCACCTGAATTGTAAATATTTTAGTTTAGAAGTGTTATCTACATCTACGGATATACATTATTAAATCTGCTGGAAACGGTCCCTAGCTGACTCTATTTAGTGTTGATGATAGGGCAGTTACGACGCGAAATATAAAGGCAGCCATTTTACTAGTTTCCTCCCATTCAACCATTGTGTTGTTAGGGGCAGATCGACAATATTGAGGAATTATGGATATACTACAGGTATTTTTATCCGTGTCTTTTGTTTGAGGCTATTTGACTGTCATCGTGTACCGTGATATCATCATATCGCCGATGTTTCAAGTCTGCACACGATATTGATATCGAGCTTTATTTTCACGATATCGATATCGAGCTTTGTTTTTTTTCCCGATTTCTGGGGTTTAGTTACTACATTAATGAAAAGTATATACATGGGTGTACATGAAGCAGAACTCGTAACTGGAAATGGCTTTCAGTTTATTCTAAAATGAAGATTCTTGGATTTTACCCTTAATAAAGTAAAAATCTTTGTTATTTTGGAGAATTTACAGGGTTTGTAATGTTTTGAATTAAAAATATGAAGTTGAAATGCAGATATTAACTTAGTGATAAATACCGCGATATCGCCCACTGTTTTGTTCACGGTATCGAGACAGCAAACTTCCCAACGATGACGTCCCTACAGTCAAATCAGTCTACGTAGATTTGAACACTGTAAATAGAAGGAATTCCCCAAGCAAGAGATGCATTCTTCAGATTCTTCAGAGCGCACTGGTAACCAGCCTAGCTCGAGTATTTAGTGTTTTCATCAGAACTTCATATCTACGACGTAGAAGGAATTTCACTCTCAGTCCCACCCTTGTGGACCGGTAATAACGGCAGTGGATTTGTTTATTTGGGGTTTTACGTCGCTTTCAACACTGTACAGGTCATATCACGACGGGTAGTTGGAAGGGCAGAGGAAACCAGTACATATAGTTCGCTAGGGTTGTGTACTGTAAACTGCCGACCAACGGCAAGCAACTACCAGCTTTCCCACTTACGGCCATGACGGGGATCGAACCCCGGCCGCAGAGGTGGGAGGCGAGAGTGTTACCACTCTGCCACCGTGGCCCCTATAACGGCAGTGGATGTCAAGGACACTTGTTTGAGTGCACAGCCGGCTGAGAAGAACTGACAGCATTAGTCGACCGGCAAGCTCCAGTTCAACCGACTTCACAATAGGTGATATCAGTCCCTCCCTTACAGACCCGGCTTTGTTGTCGGTAGTGGGGTTTGTGGATGGCCAGTTCACTGGTTTTATCACGAAAGAAAGAAGGAATTTCATCTACACATCTACAGAGTGCACCGGTCCAGGCTTCTCTGCTTTAAAAGCATCAGCCGGCCGGCCAGCTCAAAAGAACGCGACCTCTGACGTCATATCCAGTCAGCCAATCGCGTGTCCTTCCAACCAATCACGAAGCAGGTCACGTGTTTTCACCGACCAGGAAGGTCGGAAGTGCATTCTTCAGAACTCACGTCTACTGTGATTCCAGTCCCTGCCTTGCAGACCCGGCTTCGTTGTCGGTAGTGGGGTTTGTGGATGAGCAGAGTACTGCGCATTTGCATGTTTAAGTATCACAAAAGAACGCCACAACTGACGAGCTCCAATCAGCCAATCGCGTGTCTTTCCGACCAGCAAGCTGGTCATGTGACACACCGAACACCAAGTGTTTCTAAATATAGCTCACAAGGGATTTCCCAGCAACTGTCAAATCTACAAATAAGACCTGCGATTAAAGAAATACTTTAATTAATGGAGGAAACCTACAGCAAGCTGAACTCAACACACAAGATAGTTGTAAAATTGCTTTAGCAACTGTTTTTAGTACTGGCTAGTGGCTACAACTGGTTACAGAGTGTACCGGCTGGTACTGGCTACACAGCCTTGTACACTTGCTTCAACCTACGGGTTACAAAGTCTACTAACAGGGTGCTGGCTACACAGTCCTTACTGAAAAGTGCTTCACCCCAACTGGTTACATCAAAAAAAAAAAAAAAAAGCTGGCTAAATATAGACCAGTAGCTGTCAAAGTTCATTGGTGACCCCAGCCTGCCAGTTTTTGCCGGTTACAGAGAATTACTGGTTACAGTAAAGTACCGGGTATTAGTGATGGGAATCGCCTCCAAATTGCATGGTCGATTAATCGTCCATTTTTCTGAGCGATGATCGAGCCATAATCGAATCCAATGTAGGCTATAGCAGGAAACACATTTCGGGATGAAGTATATGTTAATGCGGTAGGAATAACGTTGTTCCGACGTTTAGAATCTACCGAAAATGCTCACTTCCTGTAAATATGGCGGCAGGTATAAACAAACCAAAAATTCGTGACAAATCTGTCAAATTATTGAGAAAAAAGCCTAAAATATTTGTAAAAAAGCGTGGATATATAGAAACATAACTAAATATTATGAAATCTTCAAGGATAATGATGAATCGATGTACACTTCTTCCGGATCGATCATCGCTACTACAGTGAATTTCGACCAACCATTCGATGTCTGTAGACAATCGTTCCACCACTACCGGGTATGGAGTCCGGGTACAGAGTTGCCTAAGGTAAATTTGGTTACAGAGAATTCTTAGACCGGTCAGTGGTCTTGGTGATATGACAGTGTCCCAAGCTACTGCCAGGCAACCTTCCCTTATCACACCTCTCAACAACTTGTTACCGGTGCTGGACTTGGCTGGAGAGATAATAAATTTTGTCATCATGTCCGGCCAGGGGTCAGACATCTCACAAATGACAATTGCTCTGTAAATGCAGCACCTTGCAGGCTGCTGGCCCGGGGCGAAGAGTATTAATGTGAAAAGTTGTGTCAGCCCCACCGGACCACAATAAGAAGAGCGAGACTGTTAACCTGGATCATTGTCACCAGACCGGACCAGTGTCTGGAGGGACAGAAAATGTTTGTCAGAATACCAAATGTCCCAAATGTGGCACACAATCTGCCTTTAGGGTCCGGACTAAGCCCTCTTTGGGAACTTAGGAAGCCTTGGGGGCTGGACCCTAGGTAGTACAACTGTTGAAGGAGGGATACCTACGTCCATATACCTATACAAGAACAATCCAGAAAATGCCTGAGATTTCACATCCAAGGTCGGGCATACCACTTCAAGGCTCTGCCAATTCGGTTTGTCCACAGCACCTTTTGAGTTCACCGTGATACCAAAGGAGGTGAAATTGATGGCCAT
Source organism: Sabellastarte sp. h YS-2021 (assembly GCA_964017235.1). Taxonomy (NCBI): domain Eukaryota; kingdom Metazoa; phylum Annelida; class Polychaeta; order Sabellida; family Sabellidae; genus Sabellastarte; species Sabellastarte sp. h YS-2021. The sequence continues at coordinate 10,797,328 of OZ024932.1, read as the reverse complement.
ACACAAGGTTTTAAGAAGCCACCAGTACCTAGACGACTGGTTGGTGAGAGCCAGCTCCCACCAGGCTTGTCTCTAACATACACAGGAACTAGTAAATAATGTGTCAGCAACTAGGTTGGCTGGTGAACTTAGAGAAATCAGAGCTGGAGCCCAAACAAGACTTCAATTTTATAGGCTACCAGTTAGACCTCAGATCCGATCGGGTCCAGCTGACTCCAGATCGGTGGCAGAACCTTCAAGAGAAAATGCTGAAACTGCTTTCCCTACCTTCTTGCCCAGTCCGGGAATTCATGCGCATGATAGGTTTGCTAACAGCTACAGAAAAGCAAGTTAATCTAGGCCAACTTCATATGAGACTCATTCAGTGGCATCACAAACACAACTGGAGGGTCCCAGAATCACTGGAAAAGGTGATCCCAATCCCCAGGTCCTTGCACCCCCATTTACAATAAGGGCTGAAGGAACACAATGTCCTTACAGTCCAACCATTACACCCAATAAAACATGCTCTGCAAATATTTACAGATGCATCAATAGAAGGGTGGGGCGCTCACTTAGATGAGCACTTTGCAAGAGCAACCTGGTCCCCTCCGGGAAGCAAGTTGCATATAAACTATCTAGAACTTTAAGCAGTTTTTCTGACTTTAAAGAGTTCCAAGACCTTTGCTCAAACAAGATAGTACTTGTAGCAACCGACAACACCACAGTAGTGTCATACATAAAGGAAGGAGGCATGTGGTCGGGCCCACTTTGTGCCCTACTGTGGAGAATCTTGACCTGGTGTACCAGGAAACAGGTGACTCTAAAGCACGACACATTCCAGGCTGGCCTAATGTGGTAGCAGACAAGCTATCCAGGCTAGGCCAGACCATCCAAACAGTGGTTTCTCCTTCCAGAGGTCTTCTACTCTATGCAGTAGGTGGCACCGTCCCAATTAGAGTTATTTGCCACGAGGTTCAACAACAAGTTGCCTCTGTTTTGTGTCACCGGTACCGGATCCCCTGGCCACAGCAGTGGATGTGCTCAGTCGGCCATGGTAGGATCTAAAAGCATACACCTTCCCACCATCAGCCATATTGGGCAATGTGGTGGAGAAGTTGCAAGACTCCCCATGTAAGAGAATCATCCTGATTGCTCTGGGGTGGCCCAACATGCCTTGGTTCTGGGATCTAGTGGCCATGTCCAGCCAAATCCCGCTGAGCCTGCCCAATCTGCCCAGCCTGTTCACAGCCATTCAATCAGATCCCTCACAGAAATCTGACAAATCTTAATCCCCATGCAGGGCTCCTAGAGCCTCAGCAATTGAGGAGCAGGACTTGTCTGAGGCAGTGGCAGCAAGAATTGAGGCTCCTCAAAGGGGATCAATCAGATCAGTCTATGAGGCAAATGGGTAATTTTTACCAAGTGATGTATCATTCATCAGGTGGACTTCGGGCACCCCCTGTAAAGTCAGTTACTGACTTCCTTATGTACCTGTTTCAGGACAGGAAGTTGCAGCCCAGTACCATTGATGGTTACAGGTCAGCCATTGCTGATAGTCTGGAAAATTTGCCTGTCAATGTCAGTAAGGATGAAAATCTCACTCGTCTCCTGGATAGCTTCCACTGAGACAGACCCAAAGGCCAGAGGGGAATCCTCTCCTGGAACCTCTTCCTGGTTTTTGCACCAGCTGAAAAGGTTCATTTCGAACCAATTAAAGGCCTCCTTGAAGCATTTGACCTTCAAGGCAGTTTTCCTCTTGGCCCTGGGGTCGGGCAAGCGTAGAAGTGAGATACATGCTTGGCAAACAGCCCAGCACCATTGATGGTTATAGGTCACCCATTGTTGATAAACTGGGAAATTCACCCTTCAACATCAGCAAGGACAAAAATCTCGCTCGTCTCCTGGATAGTTTCCTCGGAGACAGACCCAAAGGCAGGAGTGGCATACCCTCCTGGAACTTCTCACTGGCCGTGCACCAGCTAAGACTCCATTTGATCCAATCAAGGAGGCCTCCTTGAAGCCTTTGACCTTCAAGACGGTATTCCTCTTGGCCCTTGGGTCGGGCAAGCGCAGAAGTGAGATTCATGCTTGGCAAAACTGATATATTGGACACCAATCTGATTGGTCAAAGGTGTCCCTGTATCCATCACCCAGCTTTCTATCCTAGAATCAGCTGGCCATAGAGGGTCCAGACAGTGTGGCCCCTGGGGTTATAACAGCCCTGGCCCCAACTCGGGGTAGATCCCTCAAGTCTTGACAGGTCCCTCTGTCCGGTCAGAGCATTGTGCTACTATTTGGACAGGACCTCAGACATCAGGCAGAATAAGGAGGTGGTTTTTGTCTCCTTTAAGAAAGGTTTCAACAAGACATCTCACCTGCCACTATCTCCTCTTGGATCAAGCAGACTGTGATCCTATGTTATGAGCTCTCTGACCAGGAGGCCCACACTTGACATCAGGTTAAAGCCCATGATGTCAGGGCCTTTGCTGCTTCTAAGGTCTTTCAGTCGAGAGTCTCCTTAGATCCAATCTTGTCAGCCTGCCACTGAAGTCACAATACCTTCACACAGTTCTATATGAAGGGCGGGGCTTGGGCTGATTCAGAGCTTTACCAATTGGGCTAGGTAGTGGCTGCTCAGCAGATCCACAAGTGGCCCTTATATTGAGGAGATTTGTATATGCGCATAACAGTTCTTCATGTACATATGTACATAAGAATTAAGTGTGGCGTACTTCCTTCGGGAGGTTTATTTGCATTCTGGGACTGAACTCATCCCTCTCTTCCCCTACCTCAGGCGGTATAGCCCCGGGTAATCGGCTGCTGGCAACCGACCATGGCCTTACAGGGTTTCCTGACCTTAAAGTCAACCCAGGCCTGGGCCTATAGGTCTCCTGACGAAGTCAGCCTAGACCGTAGGTTAAATTTGCTATTACTTGTGAGTTCACATAAGTCCCTAGTAACTTACCCGTCAACCAAGCGGTAGTTATTTAGCATATTGTCCATTGGATAGGATGTATTAACGCAATAAAATTGCAAATTTAATAAGTAAATTAAAATTTTATAAGTTAATACCCTATCCTATGGACACACAAGACCCTCCCACCGACCCCGCTATCAGCTTACTAGGGGTCTAAGAGGTTTAGACAACGAAAAAGATGCTATGACGTCAGGTTGTCTAGACAGGAAGGAAGTACGAGGCGCCATCTGGGGAGTGCACAGTACTACGGACCGGCCAGCCAGTGGAAACACAGGACGTCTTTTTCTGGCGTTTGGCGGGCCGGTCTGCTCCGACCGGTTTAGCATATTGTCCATTGGATAGGGTATTAATTCGGTAACCTGAAATCGGAACAGTGTTGCATTGGTGGGATACCGAAAAGAAAAATCTGCTACCGTCCCATCCCAGTACTCAAGGCAGTGCCTTACATTTGGCTTATAACTTGCAAATGATAAGCAATATAAGTTTTTTCACTGAATAATTTGTTGAGATACTATTTTGTGCAAGTTTCAAGACAGTGGTAACATTGGCTTCCCACCTCTGAGGTTGGTGTGTCAAACCCTGGACATTACGTGGGAAAGTTGGTAGATGCTTACCGATGGTCGGCAGTTTATAGTACAGAACCTTGACCAACTGTATGTACTCGTTTTCTCTGCCCACAAAACTACCTGTTGTGATATGATCTGTACAGTGTTGAAAGCAACATAAAACCCCAAATAAATAAATGTGCAAGTTTCATATTCCTAGGCACAGTACCTAATGGACTACTGTGGTGCTTAAAATCAGTAGTTATCTTATAAATTAGGAGCTGTTAGAAAATGAGCATTCTGTCACTAAGTTGTTAGTACCTTTTTTACATGTGGATAATTGTGTGCAAATTTCATATCTCTAGCTACATTACTTATCGAGTATGTGGGTATTACATGAAATCCATACTCTAATAAGGTGCCCATTGGACTGTTTTGTGTTCTAGGATCAGGGGTCTGTGTATGATTCTTTACCTGCCAGTGCACGAGGAAATCCCACAACAGAAGTGTGTGATCTGATGAGACAACATGAGCTGGCCTACCCTGTACATGGGCCTGAACTTGTCAAACTTGTCAAAGAAAGCTACAAATATGTCTCAGGTAGTTGTCGAAAATAATGTTAAAATAAAATTTACTGTTAAAGTACTTAAGTGTGATACTACACCTAGAAACCTGAGAAATATACCTTCAACTAGAAAAAGCACTGGATCAGCACAGTCTTCTACCAAACAGCTTATTTCTAGCCATATTTTTTACTGTTGTAGATCATAGTATCTTGAATTTTGCTGTAAAAATTAAAAATATATATTTTAATTATACAATCAGTGAGTTAACTTTATTCAATAGAATTTTTTTTTTTTTCATTTTAAGTATCATTTATCATTGGCGACATGAATATTCATAAGCAAATGAAACCAGGTAAGTGACAGTTAACTACTTACCAATTGTGATAATAAATGGACCATTCACTGGACAGGCATTCAGTTTTTAATTTACTCCGAAGATAAAAAAGGCAGCAATAATATTGTTTGTAACTAAGGCTGCAACGATTCTTCGGTTACTCGGAAGCGAAACGATTCACTTCAATACTCGAGGCAAGAAAAATTGAACCGGGTCTTCGAAAACACCTAAACATAGACGTAAAATCTACTACAAAATTCATTTTTTTTCTTTAAATATTTATATATTTTACAAATATAAGGCATTTCCATTTCAGTATTTTATATTTTAAGTATTTGCAAACTTTAGTTCTTTGTGTAACAACGTTTTATAAGACGGCATTTTATATAACGTATTTCGAAGACGCCTCAAATCTCGCAATATAAAGATGGTTAAAGTTTCTTATATTTTGCATTATAAATGCGTCTTTTCCCCAAAATTCAATAAATTATCAAAATTCTTTCCTGTTGTGTGGTTTGTAACTATTTAATAAGGCGTAGTATTGCAAAATATGAAGCAGTTTATTTCGTGGGCGATAATCAAGCGATTAACCGAGTCCGAGTCGAATCTTATAAAACGAGGAATCGAGGCGCATTTTCCGGCTCGCTTGCAGCCCTATTTGTAACCAGGTGTTTCTATTTGCTCATGAATATTTATTATCACTTATTGCAAGTTCGTAAATTTGTGAACAATATTTCTGTCTATTTGTCAGCAATGTCAAATTAAAATTTACCTGAAATTAAGCTATTTGACCTGGAATATCCAAAAAGGGCATACAGTTAGTGAAGGTGCTGTACTGTAAACTGATGGCCAATGACCAACAACTACCAGCTTTCCCACCTGAAGTCAGATATGAATTCAGATCACAGGAGTGGGAGGCGAGTGTGTTTCCACTGGTGCTGAGATATTGGCAGAGTATTGCCTGTTGATGTTTTGTTGGCAAAATGTCAACAAAAAATTATCATTGCCGATCAAGGAGTCAGAAAAGTGAACCAGAGAGAAAAAATTGACCATTAGATTAAAACAGTGAAACTAGATAGATATCATCATAAATATAAGCAAAATAATACCTAAAAGTTTTTTACAAATGTCTCTCTCACTACATACCCCGTTTTACCTATCCTTACTTATGATTGTCTAATCTTATAATCACCTTGAGCAAGCCCAACAGTAGGCAAACCCCAAGGTGTTTTCTGTTTAGTGAGCTAGTTCTGATATTTTAATCACCTAGTTCTGTTATTCAGTTCCGTTATTATTCTGTCCAGTGTTTTATTAATTGTCAGTCAGTTTTAGAAACCATCAGTTGTACATTAATTTTTAACCTATCATTGCTCAGCATGACCTCATGAGCAATAATTTTGCAAACATCATCCCAGTTTCCAATATGCCACTGTGGCCCCTTTTAATCATTCTGTAACAGATTCTAGTTTCTGTTTTTCAAAAATTCGCAGAAAAAAGGTCAAAATGAATTTAGTTAAAAGGAAGTCACCTTCATAAACACAGATGTGACATCATATTATGAGCAATTTTCTAATTATTCAATCACTTATCTGACTATGTAGCTGACCATTCAGAAAACAGCCTGCTCCAGAGTCACCCACTGGAGTCTCGTGCTCAGAGCCGCACGCTGCATCAGTTTGGTTACTTGTCAGAGCCAGTAGACCATACCTGGGACAAACAGTACAGCCACTTCCAGAAGGTTTGTTCTCTGAACTATATCTATGACAGGGTTACTGGTATTTCTGTCTGCAAATATAACTATAGTTTACTCAAACTTTTGTTGTGAATTTGTAGGGTATGTCTGTATGTCTAACTTTTACTTGTATGAATGGTAATCTGGCATTTTGCTCTTCATTTTGTGCTGGTTGAAATGGCGAAATCCAAAAAGAATCTTTGGGAACCAATTTTTACCCCACAGCCCTTAAGGCCTGTCGGGGTATTGTTTTCACACATGGTGTCCGGATGGGTGGGCGGGTGGGTGGCTGGAAAAAGTTTGTCCGGGCTGTATCTCAGAAACCGCAAGGGGTAGGAAGTTGATATGTGGTAGGGACATTGGTTAGGGGGTGTAGGTGTGCAACATCATGGTGTGACCTGATTTGACCTTTCTGTGGTGACCTTGACCTATAAAATCTTGTCCGGGCTATATCTCGGAAACCATATGGTGTAGGAAGTTGATACTTGGTAGGGACATTGGTTAGGGGGTGTAGGTGTGTAACATGGTGTGACCTTGATGTGGCCTTTGACTTTGCCATAGTGACCTTGACCTATAAAATTTTGCCTGGGTTATATCTCGGAAACCGTAAGGTTTAGGAGGTTGATACTTAGTAGGGACATTGGTTAGGTCGTGTAGTCGTGCAAGGTCATGGTGTGACCTTGATTTGACTTTCGACTTTGTCATAGTGACCATGAGTTTTTAAAATCTTGTTTGGGCTATTTCTTGGATTCCATAAGATGTAGAAGGTTAACAGTTGGTCGAGACATTGGTTAGGTTATGTTTCATGGTGTCAAAAATTTATTCCCCGGGCTGTGGGGTACGGGCATCACTGATGCTATTTTTAACAACATTATTATAAGCTTTGCACCCTACAGCCTTTAAGGGCTGTGCAGGGATTGTTTTAACCTATAGTCTGGATGGGCGGGCAGGCGGGAAAACACTTGTCTGGGCTGTGAGGTGTAAGATGTTGATACTTGGTAGGGACATTGGTTGGGGGTGTAGGTGAGCAATGTCATGGTGTTACCTTGATTTGACCTTTGATATTGCTGTAATGACCTTGACTTTTAAATTTTTTTCTTGGCTATATCTTGGAAACCATAAGGTGTAGGAAGTTGATATGTGGTAGGGACATTAGTTAGAAAGTGTAGGTCTACAATGTAATTGTGTGATTTTGATCTGACCTTTGACTTTGCCATAGTGACCTTGACCTTTAATTTTTCTTGTCAAAATCTCAGAAACCATAAGGTATAGGAACATTAGGAAGTTGATTCTGGGCAGGCACATTAGTTAGGGGGTGTATGTGTGCATCATCATGATGTGGCCTTGGTTTGACTTTGCCATTGTGACCTTGACCTTTAAAATCTGTTCTGGGCTATATCTTGGAAACTGCAAGGTCTAGAAGGTTGATGCATAGTAGGCACTTTATTTAGTGGGTAGGTTTGCAACATCATGGTGTGACTTTGATTTGAAGTTAAACCCTGCCATAGTGACATTGACCTTTAAATTCCTGTCTGGTCAAAATTTCAAAAAATGTAAGGTGTAGGAAGTTGATACTTAGCAGGGACCTTAGTTAGGGGGTGTAGGTGTGCAACATCATGATGTGGCCTTGATTTGACCTTGCCATGATGACCTTGATCTTTAAAATCTCTTCTGGGCTATTTCTTGAAAATTCATAAGATGTAGGGAGTTGATATTTGGGAGGGACATAGATTTAGGGATGTTTACTCTGAAAGTCTCCTGATCTTAGTACTGTATCACTTCTTCTATATCTTATGGTGGTTGAGAACTATATCCCCTTGTAGTTGGGTACGGGCATCTCCGTTGCTGTTTTAAATTATGGCTCATGTACAGTTGTGGCTAAGTTTCGCCATATTAGTGGCAAGCAGATTTTGATTTTCAAGAAAGCAATTTTGATTTGCCTTGGAAGTGCATTTTGCAAGACAGATAGGAGCATAATATTTATTTTTCCCCAGTATAAAGTTAAAATGTTGGATATGTCACCTGATTTTTGTTTTGTTTTATTGATGAAGTATCAACCCTTAAAAAGTCTAAAATAATGACTTTTTGAATAGCTGGATCACAAATACTCTTCACAGATTTTGTTATTTCTGCTACAACAATTAATAAAAAACTGAATGCTGGTTAACTGTTTACTGTTTTGGTCTTAATGCCATAACAGTAGTGATCGGACTGGTTCCAGAAAACTAAACTGGTTTCTGGGACTGTGAACTCTAACAAAATCTAGTATTTTGTAAGTTTTCAACTAGTATAGTAAAACTTAACTGCAAATGTACATGAGCCATAATTTAAAACGCAGAATATTTAGAGCTTAATAAACTTCATTGCATTTGCATTAGTGTTGGTATCGAATAATAATATGTATATCGATATCAAGCCATATTTTTGCTTCTGTATCGATCGATATTGAAATATCGGGTCATGGGTGTTTTCCGAGAAAGAGCTTCCAAACCCTTTCACAAGTTTTAGAAGTTTCCCGAAACGTAAACAAATATGGCGCTTCCGGTTTAGCGGTAAGTGAAATTTGACAAAAAATGATAGGAAAACCAATATATTTCTTAACTTTTATATTTTATTTACATGGAAAACAGCTTAATTGCTTCTATTTAGTAGTATGTTCCGATATTGATATTGTACCCTACATTATTGATATCAGTATATTTAGCATGGATCGATAAATATTTCAACATCGATAAACAATACCAGCACTAATTTGCATTGAATATAAAGTGGAAATGTGAGATATTTCCCCATAATTATTATGTTTTTTTCATTAGCCTGACGAAGTATCAACCAGAAGAAAATCTAAAGTAATAATGTTTTGAATAAAATAATCTTCTTTGCTGATTTTGTCATTGCAAAATCCGGTATACTAATTTATGGTTCAAACCAGTGACCTCATATTTTACCTGCCTTTTTTGACAGGATCATTTGTAGCTGATTGCCCAAACTTCTTAAATTGGTCTTACTGTCTTACCATAATGCATGAATGTGTAACAGTGGCACAAACCATCATAGCAACAAACAAGTGTAGATTATAGTGTTGTGGTTAAATGCAAATTTTAGAACCGGTTTCCGAAAGCAGAAATTTTGCAAAAAAAACGGGTGCATTTGATTTATTAACTGCGAAGACACAACTTTTCAAATGCCTACATGAGCTAAAACTCACATATAAAATATGAACCAGGATGGGCTTTTTGAAGACTTTGAAGGACAAAATGAGTGATATATTGATAGAATATTATAAAATACTGTGAAATATTTGTTGTAGTTGAATATTTAAGTTAAAATAATGAATATGTGATGAAACCGGTTTTGGATATAAGAAAATGAAATGTAACCGGATCAGTAACCGGCAAATAGGTTTCCATTACCATCTTCAACACTTAGTAGATTGCGCTTTGAGTTATAGAGTTGTACGTATTTGAGGAAACTTTCTTGAAAAAACTGTAGTTTCTATTGTTTAATAAATAGTTGCTTCTTTGCTGCTCAAATCTATGGCAAACAGGCTGAAGAGAAACAACTATCTGTCTGTATCTGCAGGTTCTGAAGTCTGGTCATTTCAGCCTAATTCACAAGCCCTATGAGACCCTGGGAGACATAGTCACCGACACACGCAGTCTCTTTCTGCAGCATTTCGATGACTACGTCTCAGTCAAGGTAAGGTGTTGAGGATCGTGCAAAGGTCAAAGTTGGGAACAATTTAACAGGTGGGGGGTCAAAACTCAGGAAGACAGTGTTTCTTACCTGTTGTTATGAACTGGATCTTAAGTTTTTAAGCTACTAAAGTGTAACTATAAAAATGACCAGTAGAACCTCAACTTCTAGACCGAGGAAGTTATGTTTTTAGCAGCGTGTGTGTGTTTGTTTATATATTTCTGTTCATTTGCAAAATAACTTGGGGAGAAGTTATTGATGGATTTTGATGAAATTTTGAGGAAATGTTGGCAATGGTAAAGGAACAGATGATATGATTTTATTGGTGATCACAGTTGGTGGATTGAGGAAATTTTTTAAGAGTCTGTCATCATTGTGAGATATGGCCACTTTCAGGATGTGGGTATGTACCTTCATAATTAATAATAACAATGTTTTGCAAAAACTACAGGACAATAGTGTCTATAATATTCCTTAAGTTTCATCCAGATCCTGGGAAAACTCCAGACTCTCAGGTTTCCCAAATCCTTGAAAATCCTTGAAAAAAATGGCTTCATTATCAAGGACTTGAAAGTCCTTGAATGTGGCCAAAATTGAATAAAATCCTTGAAAAGTCCTTGAATTTGTTATTGCCCAACTTCTGCATCTGCATCATCTAGTTTTACGGCTATGGCAGACTCAGCCAAGCAAGTATGATCTAGTCTGAACAAAGTTTATGTTAAAATATTATTAAATGTGTTAACTAGCATTGTTATAATGAGTTTATAAAATGTTAAAAATCATGTGGCAATAAAGAATATTTGTGGGAGGATCGGATGGCTAGAAGGAGAGGTAAAGGAGGCCCTGCCTTAAAATATATCCTTGAGAATTGCTATTGTTGACCTTGAAAATCCTTGAAGAGACCTTGAATCCAGTTGTCACAAGTCTGTGGCAACCATGACTCTATGATCCAGAGCAGAAAAAAAATAGGGGTGCAGAGGAGCTGTTTGGCGGAAGTGTGCGCTCTTGGAGTACTCTTCTAGTTTTCTTTAATTTCATAGATATTATGTCCTTGTCCATTAGAATTTATGTGTAATTCCTGTTTAAATATTTCTAGAAACCTGAGATTCCACTCAGCAGGATTCCACTGTACTTAAGTTTCAATAGAAAAAAAAGTATTTAATTATTGATATCAAGCAAACTATAGGGGTGGCCACGAGTCGTAGTTCTGTACTCTGATAATTTTTATGGATAATATATAGCAATAAATGCAATCTGTCATTTTTTTCCTTGAAAATTAACAGAAATGGACCCAGAGTATACTAATTATGATGTGGATATTTTGAAAACTGCCATTGTTCAAGCAGAGAAAGGTTACTGTTTCATTATGCACTCCAGATAATGTATTACTCTTTAACACATAATTACTCAGGTGCTTTTAATATTGTTACAGATTACATTGGGAGTCTGAGTATAATCCACTTTCGGCATATACTTCAACTTTTCGTATTATTCAGTTTACATGTAAAATTCAGCTTCTGTGTATAATTGTAAAGGCTGGGGTTATAATCGTCCCCTGCACTGTCCGGGCGTCCACTGGCATAAAACTTATGGGTGTTCCATAGCCTAAACCCATGGACAGATTTTCGCCAAAAAAAAGGGGCACTATTAAAACCAATGTTACTACAGTTGCATTTTAATCTTCCGCCGGCCAAGGCCGGGGTTGGGAGATTTTAAAAGAAATGCTTTCTGTGTGTACGTGCGTGTGTGTGCATGCATGTGTGCATTTGTCACATTTTAGATCAAGCTTTATATCTCATTCAGTTGTGATGATCTTCACCAAATTTGCAGAGAATTTTTATGGCTGTGAAAACATGTCTGTAAAAAATATGGTGCTCATTTGAAAAACAACATGGCCGCCATAGCTGTTTGCTCGATATTGATATGTCATTGATATGTTGTAAATTTTAAAATATTGCAGCTAGCTGTGTCAGATTTGCACAAAATGTAAATGGCTAGGAAAGCCTGCCTGAGGGTAATTTTGGCCTTGTTTTGAAAAAAAAAATGACTGCCATATCACATCTTTTATCTCAAATAGGGGTGTGGGGGATCATATCAAAAAGCCCTAATATCTCCCTTATCATTGGTCCTAGGGGTTTGGAATGAGAAAACAATTTCTTGGAAATTGTGTTCTGCAAATCTTCTGCAAGTGTCGAATTTGACTTTTGACCCCTGCCTCAAGGTCATGCTGGGTCATCAAGCTAAAAGGGACTTATATTTCCCTTATAATTGGATGTGGCGCTTCAAAATATGAAAACAACTTGTAAGAAATCATGGCCTGTCAATCTTACATCTGACATCATTTCATGGATTATATATACTTTTTACAACTGAAGTTCTTCCTAAGATTTTTCCCACAATCCTATTTAGTTGTACCTGCAGGCTAAGGGTTGTTGCCTGCTGAGGCTGGCTATTTTTGTATATGATTCAACTTCTGTGTACAATTAAACTGCTGTTTATAATTCAGCTTCTGGAGAAATTACAGAGCAGAATTCCAACAGGCATTCGTAAAGTAGAGGGGAAAGATGAACACAGTACTGAGGTATGGAGCTTAAACACCAACATTCTTTAATCACTAAAGTAAGAAATGAAAAAAAGGAAATACCATGTTCAGAATATGGTAGTTTCGTAAAGTCAGAGTTACAACTGTATTAAAATTATTTTCTAATGTAAGTATCTTTTTAAGTTGACTGAGTATTAATTGATAGAAAGTTTGAAAAACAAAAGTTATATAAATGTTTTAATCCTGTTAAAATGTAAACTATGGTATTATATAATGTACACATTATAACTAAAAAAAGAAACAATGCAAAAAGAAAATAAACACTTGTTTCACCTGTCTGCATGTTACTAGTGGTGTAAAAATTAATTCAGTTTTCCGGAGTGTTTGACCAAACTTTATAAGTCCAGTATACTCATAAACTTGTCTCTAAGGCTGCAAATAAGGCTAAAACATTTTACTGTAGACAGTTACTGAAAGAGTTAATACTTAGATTCACCCGGGGTCACCTTATGGGTCATTGTGTCACTTGAGTACTGAAGTCAAATGGTTTACTGCCCATTGCATTTCATAAAGGAGATACATATTCTGTATCAATATTTATGACACTTCCACTTTTATTTGTTTCATCTTTTGTGTATTTAATATTGACACATATTTGGACAAGTTTGCACTAAAGTGAACAGTAAACCTGACTGTTGAGAAGTGTGAAAGTAGAACTGCAGAAGTCACATGTCTAAATGGAGAATGTGTTATTTCAAACAGTCAATATACCACAAAATTAAGGTAGATACAAAAGTAGTAAATACATCACTTGCCTTGATGGAATGATGACATTACACAAACTACATTCTACAATCAAACAAAGAGCAGGTGTTACAGGTTATTTATTGGATTCTACTTAGCATAAGTTAAAATATTGTAGGACTTATTACACAAAAAAGGCAATAGTGGTAAAAGTGTTGATCACAATAACAGCATTTTTTTTTTGGGAAAAAGTTTGTCCGGGCTGTATCTCAGAAACCGTAAGGTATAGGAAGTTGGTTAGGGGGGTGTAGGTGTGTAATGTCATGGTGTGACCTTGATTTGACCTTTAACCTTGCCATAGTGACTTGACCTATAAAATTTTGTCATGGCTATATCTCAGAAATCAAAAGATGTAGGAAGTTGATACTTGGTAGGAATATTGGTTAGGGGTTGTAGGTGTGCAACATCATGGTCTGACCTTGTTTTGACCTTTAACCTTACCGTAGTGACTAGTGAGTCAAGTGACCTTGATCTATAAAATCTTGTCTGGGCTATATCTCTGAAACTGTAATGTGTAGGAAGTTGACACTTGGTAGGGACATTGCTTAAGGGGTGTAGGTGTGCATCATGGTGTGACCTTTAACTTTGGCTCTGCAGAAGTGTGTTTACCCGCCATGTTTGAGACATGTTTATCTTAAGACAGAGATATTTAGATTGCAGCATCTGATTATAATGTGTACGCTTACATAATGGTGCTATTTCTATTGACAACTGCCCTGATTGATAACTTTTACAGTTTCATAATTATTAGTTTACTGATTAATGCTGTCATCATGCTATTGAATTGTCTTGTTTTAATTTCTCTACTTAAACATTATTTGGACCTTTTTTAACTGACACTGTTCTGAAAAGATTCCTTTCACTACTTCTGTATCTCATGGTGTTAAAAATTATTTCCTGAGGCTGTGGGGTATGGGCATCACTGATGCTATTTTTTTATGTTTAGTACCTCTTTAGTTGACTGTCTAGTTCTTGTTTTGCTTAGTATTGATTAGAATCTGAATTCTTATGGCTATTAGTCAAGTACTGTGGTCAACCATTTCACCTTAGTGTCAAGTAAGGCTGTGATAGGGTTCCCGGTTATCCGAAAACAGTCTGAATTCCTTAAGAAACCGAGTACAGACTGGCGAAGCGGGAAACCGAAAAATAATAAATATAGCATAAATCGATGAAATACTTCAATAAACCTTATAGTATTAACTTATAGTAAACCTTATAGTATTCTGAATAAGTCTAGGCGAATATAAGAAGCTTTCAATATATATTGCAAGGAAACTAAATAATATCCACAATATGTGTAATCTGTGTTCCTATTACCAATGCTGTAGCTTGTATTTGCATGTTTATTGATAGTACGGGTATTATCGCCCATTTAGCGGGAATTATCGGCCCAGATTTATTGTGAGTTATTCCTATTTTACTGATATTTTAGTCCATTGTTGTTTTTCACTGTAGTGGCTGTCAATATCACCTGAATATCATAGTCATTCTCCAGTTTCTGGTCATTCCAATTGTTGTTTTTTCACTGTTGTGAAATAACTACTGAATACAATTGACTATTTTGTTAGTCACTCCAATACTTTCCTTGAGCTTAAGGCCATCCCCTCTTCGATTCACTTTAGGGAAATTGTTTATTCTAGAGGCTCAGTGAGGAGTGTAGGGTGCCCGTGAGTCGCCCACGGGACGGAATTTAGAGTGGACAGACTGTGTCACATAGTAACTAACTTAGAATTAGGGCATACTGGTGTTACTCCTCACGGTCCTGTTCTTAGTTTAGGGAACTGGAGTGCAATGAGTACCATCCGCTGGTTGTTCCTCTTACTGTTGTTTTGGAGAAAGTCAGTAAGCAGTGATCCTAATGTGTTTATTCCGTTGTCTGCTCATGGTCTTACTTCATTACCACGCCCCTACAGACTCCACAGCTATGTCCTGAATACACATCTTTTCCCTTGTGTGGCTAAGCGTCATGGCCTTGCGACCTTATTGTTGCTTTGTGGTGACATCTCCCTTAATCCTGGACCAATCTCGTTTGGGGTGGTAAATTGCCGATCTGTAAGAAACAAGGGACCCTGCATCGATGATACTGTAACAGTACATTCTGTCGACATTCTTGCTGTCACTGAAACACATATTCGCCAGGAGGAAACGGACAGCCTTCTACATTCCATCACCCCGACAGGCTTCAAATTCTGCCACAAACCCCGTATTCATGGCCGTGGTGGTGGTGTCGGATTTTTTATCAACAAAGCTATACAGTTTAGATCTGTGGACACACCTACTTTCAGTTCCTTTGAAAATGTTAGCATTGCAATTGGGTCGGCGGCTCAACAGCTTGTGTTGACTTGTGTTTATCGTCCACCTGGCTCATGCTCTGAAAGTTTCCTGGACCAATTTCTCAATCTTTTAGAATATTTATCCTCTGTTTCTCCCTCTTTCCTAATTTGTGGGGATTTCAATATTCATGTGGATACTTCTTCAAATGATAGTATCAAATTCCAGAACTGTTTAGAATCATGCAATATAACACAAAATGTTCAAACGGCTACCCATCTACATGGTCATATCCTAGACCTTGTTCTTACTCCTACTGATGCCAGTGTCATCTCTAATGTACGAGTTGCTGAATTTATTTCTGATCATGCTCTTGTCCTTGCTCAGCTTGACTCAGTTAATCCTCCTTCACATAAGGCAAAAGTTGTCACTTTCAGGAGGTATCATAAAATTGACATGGACAGTTTCTGTAAGGATTTGGGAAATAGCGCATTCGTAAAATGCCCTGGTGATACAGTCAGTGGTTTGTGTGAACAATACTTAGATGATTTGAGCAAATTGCTCAACAAGCATGCACCATTGGTTACTCGCACTTTTACTAAGCAAGCTACTGGTTGGCTATCTGACACCTACAGGCTGGCAAAAACCATCAGGCGACAGCTGGAACGAATCTGGCGTAAAGATAAATCTGCCTATAATCGAGCTAGACTTCGAAGACAGATTGGTCGCTGCAATTCACTGGTCAACAAAGATAAGGCAAATTACTTCAGAAACCTGGTCAAAGAAAATACCAATGACTCCAAGAAGCTATGGCAGGTCTTGCGTTCCGCACTGCACTCTAGTCCAGAAGCAGTACTCCCTTCTCATGAATCTAACAAAGGTCTTGCTGACCGGTTTGTCACTTTCTTCAGTGACAAAATAGATAAAATCAGAAACTCATTTTCCTCTAGTGACTCATTCACTCTATTCACTCTGCCTCCTCCACCTGATGTACCCAATTTCAGCTGCTTTAAACAAGTTTCTCAAGAGGAAATTAGAAAAATTATCATGAAGTCACCCACTAAATCTTGTTTGTTAGACCCATGGCCTACATTTCTTGTTAAGGAATGTATTGATATTTTACTGCCCTCTATCACCAGGCTTGTTAACTGCTCGTTGTCAGAAGGTGTTGTACCTGATGAATTCAAGAAGGCTATTGTAACCCCATTGATTAAAAAGTCATCACTACCACCCAATGACTTAAAAAACTACAGACCTGTTTCTGGGTTGGGCTTCATATCCAAACTGGTTGAACGTGTTGTTGCTTCTCAGTTGAATGACCATGTTAGTTTGAACGGACTGGAGAATGTCAGGCAATCTGCCTACAAACTAGGTCACTCAACTGAATCTGCATTGCTTTCAATTAAGAATGATGTTCATTTGGCTTTTGCTAAAGGTGAGGCTACTGCTGTCGTTCTCTTGGATCAATCAGCAGCGTTTGATACTATTGATCATGATACGCTACTTAATTCTCTTAGCTCCTGGTTTGGTGTGAGCGGGGTTGTCCTCGATTGGTTTAAGTCTTATCTCTCAGACCGTGTTCAGTGCATTAAGATTGGGTCAATTTTATCTGATGCCAAAAAGTTATTGTATGGTGTGCCTCAAGGCTCTGTCCTGGGGCCAATCCTTTTTTCACTCTATACTACTCCACTGAGTAAAGTCATACAGAATCATCCTGGTATTAGTTTCCAGTTCTACGCTGATGACACACAATTGTATGTACACCTCACACATAAAAATGTTGCCTCGGCCCTTGATAAGCTGTCACACTGCCTTGAAGACGTAAAGAGATGGCTCTCTACAAATAAGCTCAAGCTAAATCCAGATAAGACCGAATTCATTGTGTTTGGCTCAAAGTCTCAGCGCAAAAAACTTAATCAGTCCTTCCCGGTCAACATACTTGGTAATCTCATATCACCAACAGATGCAGTTAGGAACCTTGGTGTCTGGTTTGATTCTGATTTCTCATTCTCTTGCCATGTTAGGAAGGTCTGCAAGGCTTGTTTTGCTCATGTCCGGGATCTTAAGCGACTCCGAGGACATCTGACACATGAAGCTACTCTTATGGCTGCCAATGCTCTGGTCGGAAGTCAACTAGATTACTGTAACTCTCTGTTCAGAGGTCTCTCAGCTCTAGATCTGCGCAAACTTCAATGTGTTCAGAATAGCCTGGCCAGAATTGTTGCCAACACCACCAAGTACTCACACATCACTCCAGTTAGAAAAGCACTACATTGGTTGCCAATTAAGTACCGTTCTATCTTTAAGACTGCCATGTTGGTATATAAGTTCCTACACAGTGGTAACCCCAAATACTTTGAACCCTTCCTCATTCCCAGACATAGTGCATATAACACTCGTCGAAGTCAATCTGATGGCATATTTCTTGAGGTTCCCCACTTTGGTTCAATTTTCAAGTCTCGAAAACATTTTGGACTCAGTTTTGCGTATGACGCACCTATGATTTGGAATGACCTTCCTGATGAGGTCCGCTCTGCAAACTCACTTGCCTCTTTCAGGTCAAAGTTGAAGTCATACCTCTTTGGAAAAGCATACCCACCCTAAATTTCCAATTTCCTTTCTGCTTTCTCCGCGGTGCTGACCCCTGCAATGTCTCTGGTTTTTGAATATTGAACAATGTTTTTGTGTGATGCGCCTTAGAGTCTGTCTTTTGACAGAGATTAAGCGCTATAAAAGTGCTATTAGAATTAGAATTAGAATTCTATCAGATTTCCTTAACTGATATAAATTTTTCACATAATTTTCCTTATTTATAAAGATATTTAACATTATTTTTTGTAACGTTTTGTTTACATCATCCGCCATGTTTGCTTCTCAGCTACTTCCACTGGGTGACAACTAAAACATGGTTACCCGAATTCGGATCGGTTCTTTCGAGGCGAATACCCAGTGTCGTTTTTCTGACGGAGTCACAGCCCTAGTGTCAAGCCTGATGCATACTGGCCTGCAGTTTAACTGTTCACCTTTAACCTTAGCTGTATTTGTGTGCACAGAGTGAGGCGGCTCTGTGTAGCATGGAGCAGAATGAGAAGGAGTGTAGGGACGCAGGACTCGGGCAGATCAGGCAATTGCTTGCTGAGTCAGGCAAACGTATTATCGCCACCAGAGCAGGCCAGCCGTATGCCATGCATGTACAGCAGTGTCAGGTGAGAGCCTGGGGGTAGACAGGGATTCTTGAAATATTATCCATTACAGATGGTATGGATGTGATTTACGTTGACCCACAATTTTCAGATTGTAAGGCCACTTTTCTATTTACATTTTTTATACTACTTATAAATATTGCTGGGACGGGTGCTGAAAAACAGCCCCGAGTACCTGGTCAAATAGAAGACATTTTTCTTCAAAAGTTTCGTTTCCGAAACCGACTATTTGTTTACAGAGGACTTCTAATGTTAGATACTAAATCTCGCGGTTACTTGAATTCGGGCTGGTTGTCACAGGGCGAGTACTCGGTGCTGTTTTTCAGCACCCGTCCCAGCCCTAATCCTTAAGGGCTGTCAGGGTATTGTTTTCACCCATGGTGTCTGTATGGGCGGTCAGGTGGGGGGGGGGGGGGGGGGGGGGATGGGAAAAAGTTTGTCCCTGCTGTATCTCAGAAACCATAAGGTGTAGGAAGTTGATACTTGGAAGGGACATTGGTTAGGGGGTGTAGGTGTGCACCGTGATGGTGTGACCTTGATTTGACAATTGACCTTGCCATAGTGACTTTGAGTTTAAAAATCTTGTCCATGATATATCTCGGAAACCATAAGGTGTAGGAAGTTGGTACTTAGTAGGGACATTGGTTTGGGGTTGTAGGTGTGCAACGTCATGGTTTGAAGTTGATTTGACCTTTGACCTTGCCTTAGTGACCTTGATGTATAAAATCTTATCCAGGCAATATCTCGGAAACCATAAGGTGTAGGAAGTTGGTATTTGGTCGGGGTATTGCTTAGGGTTTGTAGGTGGGCAACATCATGGTATGATCTTGATTTGACCTTCGACCTTATTATAGTGATCATGAGTTTTAAAATCTTGTCCGGGCTATTTCTTGGATTCAGTAAGATGTAAAGGTTGACACTTAGTAGGGATATTGCTTAGGGGGTGTGGGTGTGCATTATAATGTGACCTTTAACTTTGGCTTTGCCAAAATGTGTTTACTTTCTGTATTTGAGACATGTTTCTCTTATGACAAAATATATGGATTGCTGCAACTGGTTATTACATGTATGTTTACATAATTGTGAATTGTGCTATTTCCAATGACAGCTATGCTCCAATTAATAAATTTACAGCTTCATAATTTTTAGATTATTGATTAATGCTGTCATCTTGCTATTGAATTGTCTTGTTTAAATACTTCATAAATTTTACAGCTTCATAATTTTTAGTTTACTTATTAATGCTGTCATCTTGCTATTGAATTGTCTTGTTTTAATACTTTACATTTACATACATTTTCTTTCTCTTAGACGTTATTTTTTCCACTTAAACATTAATTGGAGCTTTATATAAGTGGCACTGCTCTGAAAGTATCTCACTCTTTGTACTGTTTCACTATTTCTATATCTCATGGTGTTGAAAACTATTTCCCCAGGCTGTGTACAGGCATCTCTGATGCTATTTTTTGTATTGGTGATCTTTCAGTCTTCATATTTTTTATACCAACCAATATGTAGTGTGCTGTGTGTGGCTTAAGTACTTGCCTGATTGCCATCATAACTGCTGTGAAATGTGGGTAAGTCTGATTCAACAAACACTTGACCAGTCTGGAGACCTTATGGTTTAAAAATATTGTTTAAATAGTAGTGGTTTGTTATTACCTTGTTGTTGGCATTTGACCCAGTACTTGTGATACCCAGTGGTCTATTGGTCAGCAAATTTGGCATTTAACCACATACTGTCAACTCTGGGTGGACTGGACTCCAACAAGTGATACTGCTGAGGGCCTATTTAAATATGAATGGGACATAGAACTTGGACCCAATATACTGTATTTTGTTTTTGACCTTTGACACAGTATTGTGTGACTTGTTGACCTTTGACCACTTATTCTGGTTGTTGTTGACCTGCAGGTGGACAGAGAGGAGAGGAGTAGACAGGAGGAGCAGACTGGTGATGAGGACATGGTGTTAAAGCACTTGTCACATACTGATCTACTGGATCCTCATTGTACAGGCCCCATAGCCCTAAGTAATGTTAGGTGAGTGACCAGTAATGTGAGATAAGTGACCAGTAATGTGAGGTAAGTCACCAGTAATGTTAGGTGATTGACCAGTAATGTGAGGTAAGTGACCAGTAATGTGAGGCAAGTGACCAGTAATGTCAGGTAAGTGACCAGTAATATGAGGCGAGTGACCAGTAATGTGAGGTGAGTGACCAGTAATCTGGGATGAGTGACCAGTAATGTGATATAAGTGACCATTAATGTTAGGTAAGTAACCAGTAATGTCAGGTAAGTGACCAGTAATGTCAGGTAAGTGACCTGTAATATGAGGTGAGTAACCAGTAATGTGAGGTGAGTGACCAGTAATCTGAGGTAAGTGACCATTAATGTGATATAAGTGATGAATATTATAAATATCTATGTATGATCTTCATAAAAAAATAAGAAAATGGGTCTTAGTCGAACTTAGATCCCATTAATATTTGTTGGAATTTATCCCAAGTTGGGGGTGATAATTCTCTGTGAATATGCTTTTTTTATATAAGAATGTCAATTATTGAATTGACTTCACTCCTTGTTTTTTTATTGGGAACATGGCTTTCAACATGTGCTTGAAAAGAAAATCAATAAACTTATCAAAAAACATAAAATATTTAATCAACAGAAAGAGTCCATCTGATGTAGATGATGAGTTCTCAGGATCGCGGATGAAAAACAAAGGTCTGAACAGAGCTGAGTTGCTAGACTGGAAGAAAGAGCAGAAACTCAAGAAAATCAACAAGAAGCTGGAGTACATCTATTTGCTCCTGTGTTCCCTCTACAACCTCAAAACTAGGTAACTGCAGCTGGGCAGGGTTGGGAGCATATTTCCATAAGATTTTCGGGTCTTAAAAGTGTTGCCATGGCAACAGTTGTTACCGGATACCCCCCAAAACTTAATCATCTCTAGATCCTCTTGGGGTAAGCATATTCTGAAAATTTGGTGAAAATCCGTACAGGGGTTTAGTCTGTGGAACACCCATAAGCTTTATGCCCGCCACCGCTGCCGCCCGGATGGCGCAGGGGTTGACTATAACCCCAGCCTTTATGGGTTGGGGTTAAAAACTACTTGTAAGAAATCGTGGCTTGTGAATCTTTTGTAGACCATCTCGTGGGTTCTCTGTACTTCTTGCAACATAAGTTGTTCCTAAGATTTCCTCAAATCTCAATGTTGTTGGCCATTTAGCTGTACCTGCGGGCTGGGGTTCTTGCCTGCCGAGGCTGGCTATTTTCTATAAAGATAAGGAAGGGTCGATTGCAAATACTAGGTCTGCGACGAGTAGCAATTTTTGTACTCGAGTACTCTCTCACCAATGTTCTACTCTAAAACGAGTACTCTTTTCAGCGATAAAACATTTCCTAAAATAGGATGGGTACAGAAAAAATTGTGTTCTGGTTTACCAGTCAACTAGCTGACAGGAATTGAGGAGGTTTATAAACCGGGTATTTAAATAATAATTCTGCTATAAAAGTTACAGCCTTACTAGCTAGAGAGTTTGTTTTCAGGCCAGGAAATCATTCAGGAAAAGTTCATGCAAATTTAGAAAATGTTAGTTTCTGTCAAATTGGTGGCCTGACTATTAGGGTTGCAACAGAGTAGTCGAAGCTCATTAAACTAGCTGACCTGGGTCATATTTTCACACAAGGTGGATCAGTCCTCATCCAAGATAATGTAGATTAGGATTGATATTCCAGAATTTTCTTAGAGATTTTTGTGCAATATATGCTCTATCACTTTAAAAAAACATTAATTGTATTGGCATCTTATTTTTAGGTGGGTTGCATGTAACCAACCTGCCTATTAGATTGATGTGTCCGACGTCCGTCTGTCAACATTTTTGATTCCAGACTCTAACTCAAAAATGCTTTGTCCAATCGAATTCAAACTTGACAGGGAGATAGATTACCATCATAGCTAGGTTCCTTTCGAAATTGGTGTAATTCCGTCCATTCGTTTGTCCATTTGTCTGTCCGTCAACATTTCTGTTTCCGGACTTTAACTCAAAGACGCTTTGTCCAATCAAATTCAAACTTGATGGAGATAGATCACCATCATAGCTAGGTTGCTTTCAAAATTGGTGTAATTCTGTCTGTTCGTTTGTCCATTTGTCTGTCCGTCAACATTTCCGTTTCCGGACTCTAACTCGAAAATGCTTTGTCCAATCGAATTCAAACTTGAGAGGGAGATAGATCACCATCATAGCTAAGTTGCTTTTGAAATTGGTGTAATTCCGTCCATTTGTTTGTCTGTTTTTTGTCTGTTTGTCTGTCCGTCAACATTTCTGTTTCCGTACTCTAACTCAAAAATGCTTTGTCCAATCGTATTCAAACTTGACAGGGAGATAGATCAGCGTCATAGCAAAGTTGCTATTGAAATGGGTGTAATTCCGTCCGTTCATTTGTCCATTTATAGCATAGATACAATTATGTAACCTAGATTACAAGTTTTACATTTCTTAGCATGTCTGACACATTTACCTTAACTGGGTGACTTAACATTTCTTTCCTTGTTTCTAAATTTAATTACAGCAGTCACTAACCTTATTGCTGCTTGCGCAACCTGCCTTTTGGGGCATCTTGGACCCTCTTGTCATACAGTGTGCTAGTGGTGTGAACGGTAAACTGGTATATCGCATTTGTTTTTGTTTAGGTAGAAATGACAAAATCCGCAAAGAATATGTTTGTACTGGTTATTGAAAACGTCATTATAGGCTTTCTACTGGTTAATTCTTCATCAAAACAATAAAGAACATATAAATTTGAGAAAAAACCTTACATTTTCACTTTATATTAATGTTAAATGTAGTTTATAAACTTTAAAATATCTTTTGAATACATATTTCCTCTCTGTAATATGGCTCATGTACGCTCGCTATAATTTTTCACCATATCAGTGCAAACTTTCCAAATCCCAGATTTTGTTTGGTTTCAAAGCCCCCGAAATGGGTTTTTATTTTCAGAACCGGTCCGACCACTACAATGTGCAGGTCCACCCCTGGCTCAGTCTTTGTCAAGATGATCCAGGTTCCCATTGGAATACGAGAATGTTTTTAGGGATTTTTGTCTCCAGTGTCTGGTTTTTATTCATCCTCTTAAGGTACTTGAGAAATAAGACACCTCTGAGTGAAGACATTGTGAAGGCCTTGAGACGGAACCCTTTTGTCAATAGGAAAGGCCACGAGTCCAGTCAGAGGGGAGACAATGAGTCGAAACACGACATCAAAGGCACCGTCAGTGTACGCACGTCGGGTGTCGGTGAGTAGTGTCAGGGAAATGGTAAACCTGTATTCTGCTTTTTATTTTGTTACTGTTGGGGTCATCTTTTGTAGGGTACAGTTTGATTTTCGAAAATTGGTTTCTCATTTCCAAGATTAATGTACTACTTGTTACACATCGGTTTTAAAAAGGTGCTCCAAAACCATACGCAAAGCATATAGCTTTATCATTTATGTCAATCCATGAAGTAATTTTTGCTTAAAAAATCTGAGAAGGTTAGAGCATTTTGTGTTTCATGAAATGGATGGCACTATCAACCATTAACAATATTTTGTTGAAATCTTATAAAAGGGCTTGGACATTTCAGTGTGCGGTACTGGTATATCGCCTCAGTTAGCATTAGTGCTGGGAAATTACTACGATTTTACCTGTTGATCGGAATACTGTGAACAATGATAGATCATTGTTGTAAACCAGACCAAAAAATTATCAAACATCAAATAAAAACAAGGATATGGACATATATCGGTACAATCACCACAAATATAACCAAAATATAACCTAAAAGCTTTTTGCCAACGTCTCTCTCACTCCATGTCATGCTGTATGTATCCTCACTTGTGATTGGCTGATTTTTATGATCACCTTGACAACAGTCGGAAAACCCCAATTGAAAGATATTTCTGTCTACTTTATAATTTTGCATTTACGGCTGATTTTGTCATTTCTACTGGTGAATGTACAAACTTATTACAAAATATAATTTTATTATGTCAAAAAGGCTACAAAAAATGAGTTTAGCAACTATCGGTTGTATTTAAATTTTACTGATCATTACTTGGCAAGAGAGCTAGTGAGCGATAATACCAAAGTTTGCAAACATCGTCCCAGCACTAGTATGTCAGTAAAATAGACCTGATGCTGGCACAATGCCAGCATATTGACCTGTCATGAATACCAACTAGTGCTGCGAGTTCAGCATATACAGACGGAACTTCGCATGATACTCAGATTTAGACTGAGACTTTTAATTCACTTTCAGTACATACAATGATCACACCAGCAGTAGATGTTGACAGGTTTGTTATGTTGACCAGAAGTAAATGTTCAACGTTTGTTGATAGCATTGATTAAAGGAAAAGGATGAAATACAGTCATCAATAGACCTAAGTGTTTTCATTGCGTACTTTCTTCAGTTGGATATTAAGAGATTTTAGGTTATTTTCAGGCTTAAATGAGAATTTATTGATAATTTTTGTGAGTCAAAGCTTTGTTCTAACCCTTCTATTCCAATAAACACTTCTGACACAGCACACTCTGGTGTAGTAAAATTACCAATACTATAGGGGAGAAATCCAATATCGATATTGTGACTGGCATTAGATTCCTGGATTTTCATTTTGTCAACACCAAAAGTGTTGACTGTTGAGTGGTAGTATTCCAAATATTGTTGTATGTTATAACTAGTTTATATTAGTATTATCTATTATCTGACCCTCTATTATCCAAAGTTTCAATTATCCGAACTGAAACCCACTCTCCCAACTCCATTTAAACCTGTGATTTTAGGCTTTATCCGACCTAATTGTTACTTCCCCAACAGGGTCAGATAATAGAAGTTCTACTGTATTTTGATCATCAGTATTCTCATGCAATTGAAAATTTGGAGATCTTTAAGGAATTTCATTACTTTTAAAGCAGTCGTGTGTTTCACTTATGATCTTTTCAAAATATTTTACATATATTTTTGGTAAGTGAGGCACTGCTTGCTTAAATAATGCATTTTCTTGCTTAAAACAGTATTTCAGTATCAAACAGTATACAAAGTCAAATAAAAATTTGATATCATTGATTTATGTGCATTTCAATTTCCACACTAACCAGTACTGGTCATTAGTTCCGTTATTTGTCATAAGTTAGACGTGTGCACTAATATGAGCTGTTATTTCTGCTGCCAGGCCTACTGGAGTCCCAGCGAGACAGACAGGGGAGTTTTTTTCATGGAGTGGGTGCCTCCTCCCGTAAGATGAGTATCGCCGGCTCCAGTAACATGCCCAACCTGCTCAGCGTCATCTCAAGTGCCAGAAAGGGAAGCATCTTTGGCTCCGGGACCATCCCCAGCTTGTCTGGATGCAGCTCCAGCAAGAAGTAAGTATCTGTCTCTGTGGCCTAATGGATAACTCACTCGCCTAGGAACACAGAGGATGTGGGTTCAAACCCAGGTACAGGCAGATACATAGTGGCTCGGATGACCACTTAAAATGGTGGTTCTCTATCATTGGGTCCTATCCCCAGTTGCAGGCTAAAGAACCTCAAGGACGTTGATAAATGGTCATCCTTGAGCCTCTGTCTTTCAGTTAGGGGAATGTCAGTAACTTATTCAGTCTGTTTGGAAATAGAGCGCTTTGACTCCTGTAATGCATGGTGTAATATCCTCACGTATATTAGTTCTATTAATACCTGGGCTTCCGGAGATTCCCCTTTAGCTCAGCTGGTTAAAGAGCCAGATTTGTGTTTATATCTGTGTGTAATCAGAAGGCTGTAAGTTCGAGACACAGCAGAACCAATCAATAATTTCTCCCTTCCCACTACATGGTGAGATGCCTAATGATCCTTCCCTCTCAAGGCCAAGCGAGTAAAGTGTAATAATGTAGTCCTGTAAGACCTGAGGACAGGTCTTTCCTTGGAGGGGTGGTATGTAATATCCTCACGTATATCAGTTCTATTAATATCTGGGCTTCTGGGGATTCCCCTTTAGCTCAGCTGGTTAAAGAGCTAGACTTGTGTTTATATCTGTGTGTAATCAAAAGGCTGTAAGTTCGAAACACAGCAGAACCGATCAATAATCTCTCCCTTCCCACTACAATGGAGATATTACACTGAGTATAAATCGAATACAATAGTCATTCAGAGTGATGACCTGGGGAAAATTATATATTGATAATTCAATATTTATCAATATGGTTCCCTGGATTTCAGTTTCAATACTGAAAAGGTTAAATTAATAAAGTTTCCAGTAGGGCAGGGTCGGTAGCAGATTTTTCATTTCGGTATCCCGCCAGTGTAAAACCGTACCGATTCCGGGATACCGAAAGAAGAAATTGCATTCTAGCATATCCCCAATAGAATAGGCCCACCAACCGGAAGTAAGATTTGCGAAAAGAAAACATTGAAGTTCTGAAAGAAATCACTATAAAAGTGCTAAAATATATAAAAAATATTGGATAAAAGTTTGTAATTTCTTCATATTTGAGGTTTGTTTCTAATACTTTATGGTTCCTCACAATATTATATACTGACATTCAAAATACCGGCTGTAAAGTGTCACCACAGTGTGCATGTGAAGTGCTCTCAATACCGAGATACCGGTGTTACCGACCCTGCCCTAGTTCCCAGTATCTCATTGAGTAATACTTTCAAAATATTCTTAGAATTCTTAGCGATTTTTCTTTACTATGATCAATATGTATTCTTTGATGAAAGATTTGATTGCAAGGATGCATTTGGACATTTATCAGTGTTTTTGTCTTCAATCTTTAACAATTTTAGATATTTTCTGCACCCAGCAAAACTTTTGATCTTAATGAATCATAGTCAGGTAACCAGACTTGTGTATTTTACTGCAGGGGTATGACAAAGAACTCCATTCTGGTGGTGTTGCAATTGACAATTTTTCACCAAATTTTACTTCGAACAATTTTCTCAATAAACATAGATTTTCCTTCTGGCCTGATGCAGAAATACAATATGACTTTCAGTTGAAGTTTATTCATCAGATAAAAGCACACTTTGCACCTGCTTTTTGATGGTAAACTCAACGAACTAACTACTGGCACTTTACTGAAAGTTCATGCAACAAAAATCACATCATGGCAATGCTGTTTAGTATGCTGTCTATTGAAATGACCTGAGTTATCAACTTATGATACTGGTGTAATATTACAAGGTTACCTACTCACTCACTTACATGTACACTCAATTACAGAGGTATGGCAAAGAATCGCATCCTAGCAGCGCTGTCCAATGTACAGGACAGCCGTGTGGAGACGTGGGAGGACCTGATGAATGTCGGCATTAAGAACAGGATGGTGAGGATGATGAGGAAGAACATGCTGCCGCCTTGGCAAGTACCCATACAGAACAACGAGCCAGTGAAATCAACAAAAGAAAAGTAAGTGAGAGATAAAGTGGGTCAGGAAAGTAAAATTAGGAATGTCAGTTAGTTAAAATAAAAAAAAAAGTTAGGAAAGAAAGTATGTAGTCACTAAGGGAAAGTAATTGCAAAAGAAAGACTGAAGTCAGCCAAAAGGAAAGTGAGCAGTCAAGAAAAGTAATTGCTAAACTAAAGGAAAATAGTCAAGTAAAGGAAAATAACTAGTCATTGAAAGGAAATCCAATTTATTAGTCAGTTAATGAAAACAATTGATCAACTAAAGGAAATTTGGTGGTCAACTAAAGTAAGGTGAGCAATTGACTAAAGGGAAGTAGTCTAATCAAATGAGTAGCCAGTTGAAAGAATGTTGCCAAGAAATTTTTCCACATGCACTACAATTAACTAGTAACTTCAAATGCAGAAAAACAAACTTTTAAAAATGTGTAAAAATCAACAAAATAAGCCGGAGTAATTAAATCAATCAAGGAAAGTGTGCAGTCAATTAAGTAAATAGTATATATAGACGTCCTGTTTTCATCCACTCGTTTATAGAATTCTCGATTCTACATCTGTGCTACACTTGTAGAGACGAAGCACACTTGGAAGAATATCATTCAGAGGGAGCTGTGAACAGGCTACGAGCAGGACACCTGGCGGCTAAAGAGCGCATTATCAAAAACCTCAAACAGGATATTGACAAGGTGGATAGGTGAGGTGTGGTATTGATTTACCTTGATGTCCTTGGGTTTTGTTGTTGCCTTCACATTGCAGAGCCCATATCATTGTATGTAGTTTTAAAGAAGGAGGAGATCAGTGCATACTAGTGGGTCGACCATTCTGCAATGTAAATTATTGGGCACCATCAATAGCACATCATCAAGAACCTCAAACATGATGCTGTTATAAATAAAAGTGGACATATGTCATAAGTAGACCTAAATCCTTCAAATCAAAAAATTATGCTGGCAAGCAACTTACAAATTTCTTACTTGAGGTTAGTTATAAGGCTGCGACTTCGTTAGAAAAAACGACACCGGGTACTGCCTTGAAAGAACCAATACGAATTCGGTGAACCGTGTTTTAGTTGTCACCCAGTGGAAGTAGCAGAGAAGCAAACATGGCGGATGATGTAAACAAACCATTACGAAAAATAATGTTAAATATCGGTATAAATAAGGAATATTATGTGAAAAACTAATGTCAGTTAAAGAAATCTGACAATACTAAGGTTTGTCCCAAGTATTTCACTGATTTATGCTATATTTAATAATTTTTCGGTTACCCACTTCGCCAGTTTGTACCTAGTTTCTTAAAGAATTTGGACCATTTTCAGGTAACCAGGTAACCTATCACAGCCTTACTTTGATATGAGATTAAAATCCTGTACGTCAGAGGTGAAAACTGAGTGTGTTTCTTTGCGCCTTCAGGTGCATTTTGAATCCCAGGACAGGAGAAAAGTCCTGTTTTATGTATCTGACCATAATATGTGTATAATAATAATAATTTATGTTGGGATTTAGTGTCAGAAATGTCAATTCCTTGAAATTGCTCAATTTATTCCATAAGGACCTTTGAAAAAAAAAAGGATTACTCCATCACAACTGAGAAATTACTCATGTTTTTCAACAAGATTTATTAAAGCATTAGTGAACTCTTAGAAAGAGTGAGTTAGTTCTGAAAAATGGACAATTATTCATTCCAGTGAGAATTTGAAACATGTATTTGAGTTGATTAATTTCAAATGAAATATTTCTGGAACATTTTTGTAAAACTTAAGATGATAATGTTTAATGGCAATCTTCAAAGGTGTGACCACAAAAAGGACCTAATACCAGAAAATGTTGTGCATTTTACAAAAATGAAAATATACCATGTCATTTCATGTAAAATTGTCATGTAAAATTGCCATACCCTGTTATTTCTGTGACTATTATTATTAGTGATATTAAAGTCGTGTAGACTGGAATGTGGAATGGACCGAATTCTGGTTCATATGATCTATACCGTAAAACTTCTTGATTGAATAATAATGTGATTTTGGAATATTATTACAGTTGCCACATAAAGCTTTATCTCTCATTAACTTTGTTGCATAACTCTTCAATGCAGGGAGCGTCTGGTGAAGTTTAATTACAAGATGCTGACCATGAGACAGGTGCTTCCTCTGTATGAAGTGCAGCAGGAAGTGCTCAAACAGGTCACCAGAGAGGCAGTCAGGGACCCTTTACTCATGACAGAGGAAACTGTACCTTGGTAAGGTTAACTCTTTTGCTCACGTGAGAGGAAACTGTACCCTGGTAAGGTTAACTCTTTTGCTCACGTGAGAGGAAACTGTACCTTGGTAAGGTTAACTCTTTTGCTCACGTGAGAGGAAACTGTAACCTGGTAAGGTTAACTCATTACTCGATACTAAGGCTGGGACTGGTGCTGAAAAACGGCATCGAGTACTCGCCCTCTCACAACCGGCTTGAATTTGACTAACCGCGAGATTTAATGTCTACCATTAGAAGTCTTCTGTGAACAGATAGTCGGTTCTGGAAACGAAACTTTTAAAGAACAACGTCTTCTATTTGACCAGATATTATAGAATATGGAGTAAATTATACGTTTTCAAGCAAAAATAACAACTTTAATTGATATTATGTGACGGAAATGAGGCATATTTTACACAAGCGTTTCATTACGTGAGTGATAATACAATACCTCGCGAGTAACCGAGGATTTAAAATGGACTCGAGTACTAGCAAAGATCTACTCGTCTATCGAAGCTTGAGTACTCGTTCACAGCCCTACTCGATACAAATAAAACTGTGCTGTGGTGTGGTTAATCACTCTATGTTGAAAGGCAACCATGTTATAGAGGAGACTGTGTGGCTAATTGATTTTACAATTACAAACAAAGGACAGTCCAAGCCCTGGACTCGACAGAGCAAAGCTTTATATGTCAAAAGACTAATCCTGGTAAACTCCTTGCTGTGATCTGACAAGATTAACATGCAAAACTCCCACCAAGACCCACCCTTTAATTATCAGACTGGAAACTCAAAGTGCTATGGTTCAGTTAACACTCTTGCCACCAAGTTTATCTAGAGACCCCGTACTTGTCCCACACAGAAAACCCTGCCGTGCTTCATATAACCCTTTTACAACCATTTGGCAGTCGGACCCTGCATGGTTACACAATATGTCCTTTATAATTAATATTTTTACACATTTATACAGAAATGTGTTATTGACAAAACAAAAACCAAATAAACTTTTCCTCTGTTTTACAGGTATGATTCCCTGATCCAGGAGGCCACACAGTTAGGTGTACGCAGTGAACCCAGTGTCTGTGAGTGGCTGACAAAGATAGAAAAGTTCTTACTGGAAGATATGCACCATATTCCCTCTGTGAAGGTAATTGTTACTTTGATAGAGCTGATTTGCTTAATATACTTATGGTCACAAATCACTGAGGGGGTTGGGGGGGGAGCTCATTGTATTGAAGTTAGTGCTGGGAATTGCCTCAACTTTTCATGGCCGATTGTTTGCCATTTTCCAACTGATAATCAATCCAGAATCATTTTTTTTATTGCATTAATACATCCTATCCAATGGACAATTGCTTTACCGGTCGGCGCGACCGGTCCCGCCAAACGTCCGAAAAAGACGTCCTGTATATAATACCAGCAGGACCGGTCAGGAGAGCGCTTTCGCCAGGTGGCGCATCGTACTTCCTCTTCCTGTCTAGACATCGTGACGTCATAGCATCTTTTTTGTTTGGCGCGTGGAGAGTGAAGACGTGTTTTCACGACAAGCGAATTTTTTGTTACTACACCGTACACATCCATTTTATTTCATCTTCAAGAAGTTCTACAGTGTTTTCTACAACTATGTCTTCTCCAGGACAAAGACGAGGTTCCTGCGGTCACGCTATGGCTGGGTTTGACTCCCACTCCAAGTGTGCACGTTGTCGAGATAAGGGGGTGGGTGACGACCCTTGCGTCCTCAAGAAAGAATGTGATGTCTCTAAGGGGTTTACCCCTCAACAGATTCAGCAGTTATCGACACCCACATACAGAGATCGAAAAGACAAGAAGGCGACTGCGTCCTCCTCTGCTCCCACTCTCGTAGACCGTGAGTGTGCTGGGTAAAGTGGAGAAGGTCAAGGCTTCACAGCCTTAGTCAACCCCTACTACTGCCAAGAAGACGAAAATTAGTGAGTCTCCCAAGCCCTCTGCCAGCAAGAAGAAATCATCCAGTAGCAGACCTTCAGCTGATGATTTGAAACAACTTGATGATAAATGGGCAGAGAGGTTCTCCTGGCTGGAGGCGATGCTGTTGGCCAAGACTTTCACAGTACCGGTTGAACCGGTTGTGAAACCTGCTTCAGATGTGACTACCAGCCAGAAGCCATTTTTTGACCCTGTCACCACCAGCAGTCAAGCTGCAGTGAATTTCGGTCCCTGCCTTGATCAGGCCACCGGGGAAGCAGTAGATGACATGCAGACAGCCACCCAGCCTCTTGAGGCTCCCGGTGCCGGGACAGCAACCCAGCCTATTCAAAGCCTCAAAGAGGATCAACCAGATCTTTCTATGAGGCAAAGTTCCACCATTAATGTCAGCAAGGATGAGAATCTCACTCGTCTCCTGGACAGTTTCCATAGAGACAGACCCAAGGGCAGGAGGGGCATCCCCT
The DNA here is from genome assembly GCA_964017235.1 of Sabellastarte sp. h YS-2021. Lineage (NCBI taxonomy): Eukaryota > Metazoa > Annelida > Polychaeta > Sabellida > Sabellidae > Sabellastarte > Sabellastarte sp. h YS-2021. The sequence continues at coordinate 10,764,581 of OZ024932.1, read as the reverse complement.
CCTGGAACCTTTCCCTGGTGCTACACCAGCTGACAAAGGCTCCCTTTGAACCCCTAAAAGAGGCCTCTTTGAAACATCTGACCTTCAAGACTGTTTTCTTGTTGGCCTTAGGTTCTGGTAAATGCAGGAGTGAGATCCATGCTTGGTTACATAAGAATATCAGACACCAGTCAGACTGGTCTAAGGTGTCCCTGTCCCCCTCACCCAGCTTCCTAGCCAAGAATCAGGAGGGCCCAGATAGTGTGGCACCAGTGGTCATTCCAGCCTTGGCCCCATCTCTGGATAGGTCACTCAAAGGTGACAGGTCCCTATGTCCAGTTAGAGCCCTGCGCTACTACTTGGACAGGACTTCAGATCTTAGGCAGAATAAGGAGTTGGTTTTTGTCTCCTTCAAGAAAGGTTTTGACAAAGACATCTCACCTGCCACCATCTCCTCATGGATCAAACAGACTGTGATTCTGTGCTGTGAGCTCGCTGACCAGGAGGCCCTCTCCTTGCATCAGGTGAAAGCCCATGATGTTAGGGCCTTTGCTGCCTCTAAGGAATCTCTTTAGAGCAGATACTGTCAGCCTGCCACTGGAAATCTCACAATACCTTCACTCAGTTTTATTTGAAGGATGTTGCCTGGGCTGACTCAGAGCTTTTCCACCCGGGACCTGTAGTGGCTGCCCAACAGATGCACCACCAGGCCCAGAGGTGAGGAGATGTTTGTATATATATGTAAATATGTACATACTGTAAATAGGCTAGATATGTACATAGTGTAAATATGTTGAAATGTACATATGTTCTATAAAAAAAACAAAAAACAAACTGTGACTTGCTTCCCTTGGGAAGTTTATTTCTTCTGGGACTGAACTCAGCCCCCTCTGTCTATCTCTCTGCCCCGTCTCAGATCAACCCTGGGAAGGGAAGAAAAAAGGGGGGGGGGGGGGGGGGGGCCAAAGTCGGTAGACTCCCGGGTAACCGGTTAGTTGGTAGCCGACCTTGACCTCTCAGGGTTCTCTGACCCTAGGTCAAATGGGCCTGTACAATCTTGTTTTTGTTATGAGTTCACTTGAGTCCCTAGCTGCTTACCTGCCTACCAAGTGGTAGTTATTCAGCAATTGTCCATTGGATAGGATGTATTAACGCAATAAAATTGCAAATTTAATAAGTAAATTAAATTTTTATAAGTTAATACCCTATCCAATGGACAGGTAAGGCCCACCCAACTGGCCCCGCTATCAGCTTACTAGGGGTCTTACTAGGACTAGACACGAAAAAGATGCTATGACGTCACGATGTCTAGACAGGAAGAGGAAGTATGATGCGCCACCTGATGAATGCGCTCTCCTGACCGGTCCTGCCGGTATTATATACATGTCGTCTTTTTCTGACGTTTGGCGGGACCGGTCGTGCCGACCGGTAAAGCAATTGTCCATTGGATAGGGTATTCACTTATAAAAATTTAATTTACTTATTAAATTTGCAATTTTTTAACTCCACTGTTGGTCTTTATAAAAGAAATACTTTCTGGGATGAAGTACATATAAATTGAGTAGGAATAATGGTGTCTTCCATGTTTCCGACATTTAGGATCTACATAAGGCACTCACTTCTTGTAAATATGGCAGTTGATATAAACATACCCCAAATTCATTCAAATCTATTGGTTTCTTTAAGGAAACTGCCTAAATTTAATTTAATTCTAAAAATTCATGGATATGTAAATAGATAAGGAAGGTAAGATTTAAGCTGGATAACGGATTGCCAAAAATTGTCAATGACTGATCACGATTGTACCCGGAGACCAACGATTGATCCAGCACACTCTCTTCTCACCTCTCGGATTCTAGGTTTGAATATCATAACATGGCCAAGTTTGTTTTTGCTTGCCAGTACTTGATCATTGACAGGTCACAATCCAGACTAGCTAGTAGGCACTACTTGCCTCTGTTCCTTCAGCTTCCCGTTATGATATGACCTACACATTGTGTTGAAAGATTCTTTAAAGCCAGATCATTGAATCCTCCAGTAAAAGATTTTTACCTGCCGAGATCTATAAAACTTGTACTCACAGTGCAAGTATTGAAGATTTAGGGCAAATCTTCATCAGAAGTGAGGTCTGTACAGATATTATGTCACTTTTTAATGTTACTGTCTGTCTCCAGGGCTTGTCACATGGGTAATGTGATGTCACGTAATGGAATCCACGGATTAAGCACTGAGGCATTATCAGAGCATTATTTTTGCACAAAGTTTCACAATCCATGCTAATTTATGTAAAGGGAACCAGGTCCGAACCACACATATTCTCTAGTAGTTTCACCTTAAAACATTTGAAGTCTGTGGAATAGTGTAACGGAACTAAATACAAACCGTATCACAGCATGTACCAGTGCCATGCTACTCTAGATTAAAATTTATTGTTTTCTAGTTTTTAAGCTTTCCTCACTTTCATGACTTTAAGTAATACAACATTTTTGCATGAAACATCCATATTTCATGACGGAATTTTCATATTAATATGCACCAAAATTTTGCATATTGCAGAATGTAAGTCCTCAAAGTTAAAGGGTCTGACTTCTGATTGTTAAATGTAATGATGCTATTATTATAAATGGCTGTGATTTTGTCTTCATTGTAGGAAAAGCTCTGTCTGATCACACTGTCCTTGCCTATCTATGAAATCTGCACGCCCCATGTGCAATATGCCATACAGGTACACCGGTCTAGATAAGAGTACTCGGTCCCAGTTCATCAGTGTCCTTAAATTGGCACAATATACAATAAGCAATAGATTTATTAAGCAGCCAATTAGGATCACAAATCTATAAACAGAGTGATGAGTTTAAGTTGTATCCTGACTGGTCGTATAAGTGTATCAATTGGGGAGCTGGTTGCATAAAAAAGTTCTCCGTGGTGGTGACCTTGTATCTTGCCCCTGAATTTTGAAATTGTAGTAAAGTTGTATTTGTTTGTTGAACTTTGTTCACTTTGTTGTAACTTAGAGTCTGCCGTTTAGTGGACATCAAGTGCTGTAAATGTTGGTTAGAATTAGTAATTACATTGGCTTTTGTCAGTAAAGTATATTTAAAACTTTGTGTCAATATATATTCTGTGCAAAAAATCTCTGCACAAATTTACACAAAATAAATGTCATTTATGTGAAAAAAAGATTTTATTGCGTTAATACATCCTATCCAATGGACAATTGCTAAACCGGTCGGCGCAGACCGGCCCGCCAAACGTCAGAAAAAGACGTCCTGTGTTGCCACCGGCCGGCCGGTCCGTAGTACTGTGCACTCCCCAGATGGCGCCTTGTACTTCCTTCCTGTCTAGACAACCTGACGTCATAGCATCTTTTTCGTTTGGCGCGTGTACTGTGCAGACGTGTTTTCAACATCTCCAGATTTTTAAAGGAAAAGTGTGCTTTATGACGGATTTTGAACCTTATATGTGGAGAGTTTCTTTGTAAAGTGTTACCAACTGGTCAAGCACGGATATACATTTATAATCTGCTGGAAACGCTCCCTAGTTGACTCAATTTATTATTGATGATAGGGCAGTAATCGACGAGATATATGAAGGCAGCCATTTTGCTAGTTTCCTCTCATTTAACCTTTGTGTTGTTAGGGGCAGATCAACAATATTGAGGAATTATGGATATACTTCTAACAGGTATTTTTATCCGTGTCTTTTGTTTGAATGTTTCATCTATAACCTTCCAGCTACAGTCACCATAGAAACGTCTCCTAGTACTACACGTGAACTTCAGTCTACATAGTTTTGAAAACTGTGAATGGAAGGAATTCCCCATCACAGATGCATTCTTTCAGAGTGCACTGGTACCGACTTCTCTGCTGTAAAGCATCAGTCACACCAGCCCAGCTCGAGTATTTGGTGTTTTTTAATCAGAAGCATGAGATGAATTCTTCAGATTTCTTCAGAGCGCACTGGTACCGACTTCTCTGCTATAAAGCATCAGTCACACCAGCCTAGCTCGAGTATTTTTTCATCAGAATCAAGAGGTGAATTCTTCAGATTTCTTCTACCGACCTCTCAAGTATTTACTACATAGAAGGAACTTTTGTCACTCTCAGTCCCACCCTTGTGGACCCGGCATTTGTGTCGGTAGTAAGGGCAGTGGATGGCCAGGAAACTGGTTTGAGTGTACAGCCGGCTGAGAAGAAGAACCGACTTCAGACCGGCCAGGAATTTTATCTACAGAGTGCACTGGTCCAGGCCTCCCTGTTTTTAAAGCATCAGCCGACCGGCCAGCACAAAGAACGCGACCTCTGACGTCATATACAGTCAGCCAATCGCGTGTCTTCACGAAGCTGGTCACGTGATTCACCGAACAAGAAGGTCGGAAGTACATTCTTTGCACTCATGTCTACTGTGATTCCAATTTTTAGTTCCTGTAATCCTCCTACAGCGTACTGGTACAGACCTCTCTGCTGCAGACATCAGTCGACCAGTAAGCTTACATTTACTGTGAATCTAAGGAATGAACGCGTCTAGTGAGGACAAATCCCCGAAGTTGGTCACGTGATTCAACGAAGCAGATCGTCATCTCCAATCAGCCAATCACGTTGTCCCTCCGACCAGCAAGCTGGTCACGTGACACACCGACCAACAATTGTGCTAAATATAGTTCACTAGGGCTTCCCCAGCAACTGTCAAATCTACAAACAAGACGTGTGTTTTAAAAGAAATATTTTAATTAATGGAGGAAACTGATTTCAACATAAGATAGTTATAAACTTCATTCAGCAACTGGTTACAGAGTGTACCTACCAGCTCTACAGCCTTGTAAAGTTACTTCAACAACTGGTTACAGGGTACCGACCGGGTACTGGCTACACAGCCTTGTACACTTGCTTCAACAATTGGTTACAGAGTGTACCGACCAACTACCGGCTAGGAAACCTACAGCCAGCTGAATTCAACACAAAAGATAGTTGTAAAATTGCTTTAGCAATTGGTTACAGAGTGTACCGACCAACTACCGGCTAGGAAACCTATAGCCAGCTGAATTCAACACAAAAGATAGTTGTAAAATTGCTTTAGCAGTTGGTTACAGAGTGTACCAACCAGTACCAGCTATACAGCCTTGTACACTTGCTTCAACAACCGGTTATTATTATTATTATGTATTTATACTCAGCGCAATATCTCCATATACTACAGGACTCAAAGCGCTATTTACCAATCCGACTGTACAGGTACAGCCCCAACTCACAAGTAACTGACATTCCCCTAACTGGAAGATAGAGGCTCAAGGATGACCATTTATCAACGTCCTTGAGGTTCTTTAACCTGCCACTGGGGATAGGACCCAATGACAGAGGACCGCCATTTTAAGTGGTCATCCGAGCCACTATGTATCTGCCTGTACCTGGGATTGAACCCACGTCCTCTGAGTTCCTAGACAAGTGTGTTACCCGCTAGGCCACAGTGGCAGAGTTTACCAACCAGTACCAGCTACACAGCCTTGTACACTTGCTTCAACAACTGGTTACAGAGTGTACCGACCAGTACCGGCTATACAGCCTTGTACACTTGCTTCAACAACCGGTTGCAGAGTTTACCGACCAGTACCGGATATACGGCCTTGTACACTTGCTTCAAAAACCGGTTACAGAGTGTACCGGCTGGTGCCTGCTACACAGCCTTCCAGACTTGCTTCAACAAATGGTTACAGAGTGTGCTGACTGGTACCGGCTATACAGCCTTGTACACTTGCTTTAGCAATTGGCTACATATGATCTCAATCTTCTGGTTACCAAGTCTGCTGATTGGGTGGTGGCTACACAGTCCTAACTGTAGAATGCGTCACCCCAACTGGTTACAAAAAAAAAAAAAAAAAAAAATCCAGTAGCCTTCTAAATTCATTGGTGTCCTCAGTCTGCCAATTTTTCGCCAGTTACAGAGAATTACTGTTTACAGTACATTACCGGTTATGGAGACCTGGTACCGGACAAAGTTGCCCAAGGTAAATTTGATTACAGAGAATTCTTAGACCAGTCAGTGGCCGATGTCAGACAAGTTCTTCATCATGTCCGGCCAAGGGTCAGCCATCTCACAAATGACAATTTACTCTGTAAATGCTGCACCTCGCAGGATGCTGGCCTGGGGCAAGAGTCCCTTAAATGTGAAAAAAATGTGTCAGCCCCACTGGACTGGACCACAGCAAGAACAGAGAGACTGTTTTACTTGGATCATTGTCCCCAGTCCGGAGACTGGAGGGACAGAAATGTTTGTCCGACTATCAAATGTCCCAAATGTGGCACACATCTGCCTGTAGGGTCCAGACCTACCCATTTGGGAATTTAGGAAGCCTTGGGGGCTGGACCCTAGGTAGTACAAATGTTAAAGATGGCTACACTTGGTTTTGACAAGGTCACCCAAAAATTATAAACTGCTGTGTACATCCTCACAGGAACCTATTTCGGTTAGAGGCATTACATCAGTTTATGGACAAAGATGCAGTCGGTCCAGTTCAAAATCTCTGGGCTCCTTCAACCTTGCTTGGTTCCAAAACCACACAACCATTGGAGACCTATTGTAGGCCTGAGCAACCAAACCTTTCGGAGGCCATCAGGACCACCCTCCAACAATGGAAGTGTGTTACCTCAATAGATTTCAAGGATGCCTACTTCCATGTATCAATACAGGAACAGTCCAGGACATATCAAATTTCATGTCCAGGGTCAGGCATACCAGTTCAAAGCACTGTCTTTCGGTCTGTCCACTGCACCCATGGATCTAACTGTAGTAGTAAGAAGTTGAAACTGATGGCCATACACAAGGGTATAATAACCCACCAGTACTTAGATGACTTGGCGAAAGCCACATCCCACCAGCTTTGTCTCCAGCATACACTAGATCTAGTAAAATATGCCAGTATTAGGTTGGCCGGTGAATTTAGAAAATCAGAACTGGAACCTAAAACAGGTCTTTGACCTTGTAGGTTACCAGTTTGACCTCATGGCCGGTTGGGTCCGACCTATACCGGACCATTGGCAAAACTTTCAGGACAAAATACTAGAAATACTGTCACTACTGACTTGTCCGGTCCAGCAGTTCATGTCTGATAGGTTTACTAACAGCCACAGGAAGTAAGTTCGTCTAGACCGACTTCATAGGAGACCCATACAGTGGCATCTCATAAAAAAAAAAAAAAAAAAACTGGAAGAAACCAGAGTCACTAGAACTATGATCTGCAATTTTTACAGATACATCAAAGCAGGGTGGGGCGCTCACTTAAATTACCTAGAACTCAAGGCAGTCTTTCTAGCCTTAAAAGAGTTCCAAGACCTCCGCATACACAAGATAGTACTCGTAGAGACGGACAACACCACAGTGGTGTCATACATAAACAAGGAAGGAGGCATCAGGTCGGGCCCACTTTGTGCTTTACTATGGAGAATCTTGACCTGGTGCACCAGAAATCAAGTAACTCCCAAAGCCCGACACATTCCAGGCTGGCTGAGGGTGGTCACAGATAAGCTGGCCCGACCACTCAAAGAGTGGTCTCTCCTTCAGGAGGTCTTCCAAGCAATATGCAACAGGCAGCACAGGCCTCAAATAGACCTATTTGCCATTTTATTCAACAACAAGTTGCCTTTGTTTGTGTCACCAGTACCGGATCCCCTGGCCACAGCAGTGGATTCTCTCAGTCTGCCATGGTAGGATCAGGAAGCATACACCTTCCCACTATCAACCATTTTGGGCAAAGCGGTGATGTTGCAGGACTCCCCATGCAAGAGAATCATTTGGGATTGCTCCGGGGTGGACCAACATACCTTGGTTTTGGGATACAGTGGCCATGTCCAGTCAAATCCCACTGATCCTGCCCAATCTGCTCAACCTGTTGACACAACCATTCAATCAGATCCCTCACGGAAATATGACAAATATTAAACTCGAGGCACGGCTCTTTGAGCCTCAGCATTCGAGGAGCAGGGCTTCTCTGAGGCGGTGGCGGCAAGAATTGAGGCTCCTCAAAGGGGATCAACCAGATCAGTCTTTGAGGCAAAGTGGACCATTGTTACAAGTGGTGCGTCACTAATCAGGTGGACCTCAGGGTACCCCTGTTTAGTCAGTTGCTGACTTCCTTATGTACCTTATGAGGACAGGAAGTGACAGCCCAGCACCATTGATGGTTACAGTTCAGCCCTTGCTGATAAACTGGGAAATTTACCCTTCAACATCAGCAAGGATAAAAATGTCGCTCGTCTCCTGGATAGTTCCCACAGAGACAGACCCAAAGGCAGGAGGGGCATTCTCTCCTGGAACTTCTCACTGGTTATGCACCAGCTGAATAAGGCTCCGTTTGGACCAATCAAGGAGGCCTCCTTGAAAGCATTTGACCTTCAAGATGGTATTCCTCTTGGGTCAGGCCAACGCAGGAGTGAGATTCATGCTTGGCAAACAAAATATTAGACACCATCCGATTGGTCAACGGTGTCCCCATATCCATTACACAGCTTTCTATCCAGAAATCAGCTGGCCAAGAGTGTCCAGACAGTGTGGCCCCAGTGGTTATAACAGCCCTGGCCCCACCTCGGGATAGGTCCCTCAAGCTGACAGGTCCCTATTTCCGGTTAGATTGCGCTACTATTTGGACAGGACCTCGAACCTCAGTAGGATAAGGAGGTGGTTCTTGTCTCCTTTAAGAAAGGTTTCGACAAGACATCTGTCTGTATCTCCTCTTGGATCAAGCAGACTGTGATCCTGTGTTATGAGCTCTCTGACCAGGAGGCCCACTCTTTACATCAGGTGAAAGCCCATGATGTTAGGGCCTTTGCTGCTCCTAAGGTCTTCCAGTCAGTAGTCTCCTTAGACCCAATCTTGTCAGCCTGCCACTAATGTCACATAATACCCTCACACAGTTCTATCTGAAGGGTGTGGCTTAGGCTGTCTCAGAGCTTTACCAATTTGGCTCAGTATTGACTGCTTAGCAGATCCACAGGTGGCCCTTAGATTGAGGAGATTTGTATATATGTACATAGTATAAACAGGTTGTACATGTGATGTACTTCCTTCGGGAGGTTTATTGGCATTCTGGGACTGAACTCATCCCTCTCTTCCCCCTACCTCAGAGAAGGTCTGTTAAAAAGTGGGGGGGGGAGGGGGGGCGACATCGGTATAGCCCCGGGTAACCGGCTGCTGGCAACCGACCATGGCCTTACAGGGATCTTGACCTTAAGGTCAACCCAGGCCTGGGCCTATAGGTCTCCTGACTAAATCAGGACAGACCGTAGGTTAAAATGTGCTGTTACTTGTGAGTTCACATAAGTCCCTAGTAACTTACCCGCCGACCAAGCGGTAGTTATTCAGCAATTGTCCATTGGATAGGATGTATTAACACAATAAAATTGCAACTTTAATAAATAAATTAAATTTTTATAAGTTAATACCCTATCCAATGGACAATTGCTAAACCGGTCGGCGCAGACCGGCCCGCCAAACGTCAGAAAAAGACGTCCTGTGTTGCCACCGGCCGGCCGGTCCGTAGTACTGTGCACTCCCCAGATAGCGCCTCGTTCTTCCTTCCTGTCTAGACAACCTGACGTCATAGCATCTTTTTCGTTGTCTAAAACTCTTTAATCCCTAGTAAGCTGATAGCGGGGTCGGTGGGAGGGTCTTGTGTGTCCATTGGATATTGGATATTTATATGGTAGCTATGCTAAATTAACGAGCCAAGCATCAATGGTTGTATTTGGATTATCAGGGTAATCATTTTCTAAAACCATGTTTCTCAAGCCCTGCTCAAACTTTTAAAGAACTGAATAAAAGCCAAATGGATGTGAGATTAAAGATACCTCTCTTCATTTTCTCATCTGAGTAAGGGCACAAATTCATTGGGAAATGGAGGTGATCAACAGACGCAGTAACTTTTGGACCATGATGAACCCTTAGAAATATTCAGTGGCCTTTCAAGTTACAATGTATGAACCGGCATTTTTCACTGTACCATTTATGCATGGATTTCATCTGTCCATTATATTTTCTATAATCTGACAGTATTTTTGATGATATAAAATGTATACTTTTATTGCGCTACAAGAGCTTACCATTTGGAATTGAATGCTCACTCGGGAGGCTGCAGGCATTCGGCCAACGTCCAAGAAAAATGGACGCATAATACTGGCGAGATGCCTTGGAATCGAGGTGACCCCAGTAGTGACTTAGCCATCCACTTCCTCTTTCGAGTTGGCCGCGAATATGGAATACGTGCCTTTTTATTGCAAGGAAAGAGATTTAATTTTATAAGGATATACGTGTCGTTGGATACTGAAGCTACATCAATTTCTTTATTTTATATCATAGAATCTTAATTTACATTTTGTGACAATTCACAGAACAGATGAGTATTTTTAACATATTTTACAACTTCAAATCCACTTCCGGGTTCATGTTGTAAAGAATGGGCGACCAGGACTCCTGCTGTAGCTTATACTTACACACTATACAGGACATTGGCCTGTCGAAATAATATAAAATATTTAACCCCTATATGCTTTATTATTTGATCATTTTAAGGGTTAAAAATATATAAATTAAGCACAAAACGAGTCCTTGTTGAAAATCATCGGAAACAACTTCCGCCCTGTCTAGACAGCAATTGCTTGCAAAACTAATACACAACTCGTGCATGTAGCTTATATACCGGGATCTATGCCTGTTGAAATCAAATCAAATAAATATTTTTAGGGTTTATCCTCTATCTGCTACATTATTTAGGGTTAAAATATGAAATAAAGCACAATATCGAGTCCTTGTAGAAATCTTTGTCTAGACAGCAGGTGCTGGCAAACTAGGGTTTCAAATGCGGTTTGGGAGACCTTGGTTTGACAATATTTTAAGTCGTCCTCTTTTTCATCCAATTTTATAAAATATATTTTATTGCGTTAATACATCCTATCCAATGGACAATTGCTTATCCGGTCGGCGCAGACCGGCCCGCCAAACGCCAGAAAAAGACGTCCTGTGTTGCCACCGGCTGGCCGGTCCGTAGTACTGTGCACTCCCCAGATGGCGCCTCGTACTTCCTTCCTGTCTAGACAACCTGACGTCATAGCATCTTTTTCGTTTGGCGCGTGTACTGTGCAGACGTGGTTTCAACATCTCCAGAATTTTAAAGGAAAAGTGTGCTTTATGACGGATTTTGAACCTTATATGTGGAGAGTTTCTTTGTAAAGTGTTACCAACTGGTCAAGCACGGATATACATTTAGAAATCTGCTGGAAACGCTCCCTAGTTGACTCAATTTATTATTGATGATAGGGCAGTAATCGACGAGATATATGAAGGCAGCCATTTTGCTAGTTTCCTCCCATTCAACCTTTGTGTTGTTAGGGGCAGATCAACAATATTGAGGAATTATGGATATACTTCTAACAGGTATTTTTATCCGTGTCTTTTGTTTGAATGTTTCATCTATAACCTTCCAGCTACAATCACCATAGAAACGTCTCCTAGTACTACACGAGATCTTCAGTCTACGTAGTTTTGAAATCTGTGAATGGAAGGAATTCCCCATCACAGATGCATTCTTCAGAGTGCACTGGTACCGACTTCTCTGCTGTAAAGCATCAGTCACACCAGCCCAGCTCGAGTATTTGGTGTTTTTTAATCAGAAGCATGAGATGAATTCTTCAGATTTCTTCAGAGCGCACTGGTACCGACTTCTCTGCTGTAAAGCATCAGTCACACCAGCCTAGCTCGAGTATTTTTTCATCAGAAACAAGAGGTGAATTCTTCATATTTCTTCAACCGACCTCTCAAGTATTTACTACATAGAAGGAACTTTTGTCACTCTCAGTCCCACCCTTGTGGACCCGGCATTGTGTCGGTAGTAAGGGTAGTGGATGGCCAGGAAACTGGTTTGAGTGTACAGCCGGCTGAGAAGAAGAACCGACTTCAGACCGGCCAGGAATTTTATCTACAGAGTGCACTGGTCGAGGCTTCTCTGCTTTTAAAGCAACAGCCGACCGGCCAGCACAAAGAACGCGACCTCTGACGTCATATACAGTCAGCCAATCGCGTGTCTTCACGAAGCTGGTCACGTGAATCTCCGAACAAGAAGGTCGGAAGTACATTCTTTGCACTCACGTCTACTGTGATTTCAATTTTAGTTCCTGTAATCCTCATACAGCGTACTGGTACAGACCTCTCTGCTGCAGACATCAGTCGACCAGTAAGTTTACATTTACTGTGAATCTAAGGAATGAACGCGTCTAGTGAGGACAAATCCCCGAAGTTGGTCACGTGATTCAACGAAGCAGATCGTCATCTCCAATCAGCCAATCACGTTGTCCCTCCAACCAGCAAGCTGGTCACGTGACACACCGACCAATAATTGTGCTAAATATAGTTCACTAGGGCTTCCCCAGCAACTGTCAAATCTACAAACAAGACGTGTGTTTTTAAAAAAGAAATATTTTTATTAATGGAGGAAACTGAATTCAACACAAGATAGTTGTAAACTTCATTCAGCAACTGGTTACAACAAGACATGTGTTTTTAAAAAAGAAATATTTTTATTAATGGAGGAAACTGAATTCAACACAAGATAGTTGTAAACTTCATTCAGCAACTGGTTACAACTGGTGTACCTACCGGCTACACAGCCTTGTACAGTTACTTCAACAACTAGCTACAGGGTACCGACCGGGTACTGGCTACACAGCCTTGTACACTTACTTCAACAACTGGTTACAGAGTGTACCGACCGACTACCGGCTAAACAGCCTTGTACTGGTTACAGTATGTCCACAGCCTTATACAGTAGCGTCAACTGGTTACAGTGTACCGGCTACACAGCCTTGTACACTGGCTTCAACAACTGGTTACAGAGTTTACCGGCTGGTACTGGCTACACAGCCTTGTACACTTGCTTCATTCTATGGGTTACAAGTCTACTAACAGGGTGTTGGCTACACAGCCCTTACTGTACAGTGCTTCAACCCAACTGGTTTATAAAAAAAAAAAAAAAAAAAAAAAAGCTGGCTAAATATAGACCAGTAGCTGTCAAAATTCATTGGTGACCCCAACCTGCCAGTTTTTTGCTGGTTACAGAGAATTACTGGTTACAGTAAAGTACCGGGTATGGAGTCCGGGTACCGGACAGAGTTGCCTAAGCCTAATTGGGTTACAGAGAATTCTTAAACTGGTCAGTGATATTGATGATATGACAGTGTCCCAAGCTACTGCCAGGCAACCTTCCCTTATCACACCTCTCAACAACCTGTTATCGGTGCTGGACTTGCTGCAGAGATAATAATAAATTTTGTCATCAGGTCCGGCCAGGGGACTGACATCTCACATATGACAGTTGCTCTGTAAATGCTGCACCTTGCAGGCTGCTGGCCCGGGGGGAAGAGTTTATTAATGTGAAAATAAGACCACAATAAAAACAGAGAGACTGTTAACCTGGAGCAGTGTCACCAGACCGGACCAGTGTCAGGAGGGACAGAAAATGTTGTCAAAATACCAAATGTCCCAAATGTGGAACATAATCTGCCTATAAGGTCCAGACTAAGCCCTTTTTGGGAACTTAGGAAGCCTTGGGGGGCTGGACTTTAGGTAGTACAACTGTTGAAGGAGGAATACCTACGTCCATATACCTATACAAGAACAATCCAGGAAATGCCTGAGATTTCACATCCAAGGTCGGGCATTCCAGTTCAAGGCCCTGCCATTCGGGTTGTCCACAGCACCTTTTGAGTTCACCGTGATACCAAAGGAGTTAAAATTGATGGCCATACACAAGGATTTAAGAAGCCACCAGTACCTAGACGACCGGTTGGTGAGAGCCAGATCCCACCAGGCTTATCCCCAACATACACAGGAACTAGTAAATAATGTGTCAGCAACTGGGTTGGCTGATGAACTTAGAGAAATCAGAGCTGGAGCCCAAACAAGACTTCGATTTTGTAGGCTACCAGCTTGTCTTCGGGTCTGATCGGTTCCGACCGACTCTGGACTGGTGACAGAGCCTTCAAGAGACTGTTAAAACTGCTATCCCTACCGGCTTGCCCGGTCCAGGAATTCATGTCCTTGATAGGTTACTAACATCTACAGAAAAGCATGCTAATCTAGACAAGACTTCATATGAGACCCATACAGTGGCATCTCAAAAACAACTGGAGGGTACCAGAATCACTGGAAAAGGTGATCCAAGCCCCAGGTCCCTGCACCCCCATTTACAATGGTGGCTGAAGGAAGACATCCACTTACAGGCCAACCATTACACCCAATAAAACATGCTCTGCAATATTTACAGACGCATCAATAGAAGGGTGGGGCGCTCACTTAGATGAGCACTTTGCAAGAGCAACCTGGTCCCCTCCGGGAAGCAAGTTATATATATAAACTATCTAGAACTCTAAGCATTTTTTTCTGACTTTAAGAGTTCTAAGACCTTTGCTCAAACAAGATAGTACTTGTAGCAACTGACAACACCACAGTAGTGTCATACATAAAGGAAGGAGGAATGAGGTTGGGCCCACTTTGTGCCCTACTATGGAGAATCTTGACCTGGTGTACCAGGAAACAAGTGACTCTAAAGCACGACACATTCCAGGCCGGCCTAATGTGGTAGCAGACAGTCTATCCAGGCTAGGCCAGACCATCCAAACAGTGGTTTCTCCTTCCAGAGGTCTTCCACTCTATGCAGTAGGTGGCACCGGCCCAAAATAGACTTATTTGCCACGAGGTTCAACAAGTCACCTCTGTTTTGTGTCACCGGTACTGGTTCCCCTGACCACAGCAGTGGATGTGCTCAGTCGGCCATGGTAGGATCTAAAAGGATACACCTTGAACACCTTCTCACCATCAGCCATATTGGGCAAAGTGGTGGAGAAGTTGCAAGACTCCCCATGTAAGAGAATCATTCTGATTGCTCCGGAGTGGCCCAACATGCCTTGGTTTTGGGATCTAGTGGCCATGTCCAGCCACATCCCGCTGAACCTGCCCAATCTGCCCAGCCTGTTCACAGCCATTCAATCAGATCCCTCACAGAAATCTGATAAATCTTAATCTCCATGCAGGGCTCCTAGAGCCCCAGCAATCGAGGAGCAGGACTTGTCTGAGGCAGTGGCAGCAAGAATTGAGGCTCCTCAAAGGGGGGTCAATCAGATCAGTCTATGAGGCAAATGGGTCATTTTTACCAAGTGATGTATCATTCATCAGGTGGACTTCGGGCACCACCTGTAAAGTCAGTTGCTGACTTCCTCAGGTACCTGCTTCAGGACAGGAAATTGCAGCCCAATACCATTGATGGTTACAGGTCAGCCATTGCTGATAGTCTGGAAAATTTGCCCATCAATGCTAGTAAGGATGAAAATCTCACTCGTCTCCTGGATAGCTTCCACTGAGACAGACCCAAAGGCCGGAGGGGAACCCCCTCCTGGAACCTCTCCCTGGTTTTTGCACCAGCTGACAAGGTTCATTTTGAACCAATTATAGGTCTCCTTGAAGCATTTGGCCTTCAAGGCAGTTTTCCTCTTGGCCCTGGGGTCGGGCAAGTGTAGAAGTGAGATACATGCTTGGTAAATAGCCCAGCACCATTGATGGTTACAGGTCACCCATTGTTGATAAACTGGGAAATTCACCCTTCAACATCAGTAAGGACGGAAAACTCGCTCGTCTCCTGGATAGATTCCTCAGAGACAGACCCAAAGGCAGGAGTGGCATACCCTCCTGGAACTTCTTACTGGCCGTGCACTAGCTAAGACTCCATTTGATCCAATCAAGGAGGCTCCCCCTTGAAGCATTTGACCTTCAAGACGGTATTCCTCTTGGCCCTTGGGACGGGCAAGCACAAAAGTGAGATTCATGCCTGGCAAAACTGATATATTGGACACCAATCCGATTGGTCAAAGGTGTCCCTGTATCCATCACCCAGCTTTCTATCCTAGAATCAGCTGGCCATAGAGTGTCCAGTGTGGCCCCTGGGGTTATAACAGCCCTGGCCCCGACTCTGGATAGATCCCTCAAGTCTGACAGGTCCCTCTGTCCGGTCAGAGCATTGTGCTACTATTTGGACAGGACCTCAGACATCAGGCAGAATAAGGAGGTGGTTTTTTGTCTCCTTTAAGAAAGGTTTCAACAAAGACATCTCACCTGCCACTATCTCCTCTTGGATCAAGCAGACTGTGATCCTATGTTATGAGCTCTCTGACCAGGAGGCCCACTTTTAACATCAAGTTAAAGCCCATGATGTCAGGGCCTTGGCTGCTTCTAAGGTCTTCCAGTCGGGAGTCTCCTTAGATCCAATCTTGTCAGCCCGCCACTGAAGTCACAATACCTTCACACAGTTCTATATGAAGGTCGAGGCTTGGGCTGATTCAGAGCTTTACCAATTGGGCTAGGTAGTGGCTGCTCAGCAGATCCACAAGTGGCCCTTAGATGGAGGAGATTTGTATATGTGAATAACAGTTCTTCATGTACATAAGAATTAAGTGTGGCGTGCTTCCTTCGGGAGGTTTATTTGCATTCTGGGACTGAACTCATCCCTCTCTTCCCCTACCTCAGAGCAGGTCTGCAAAAAGGGGGGGGCGACGGCGGTATAGCCCCGGGTAACCGGCTGCTGGCAACCGACCATGGCCTTGCAGGGTTTCCTGACCTTAAAGTCAACCCAGGCCTGGACCTATAGGTCTTCTGACGAAGTCAGCCTAGACCGTAGGTTAAAATTTGCTATTACTTGTGAGTTCACATAAGTCCCTAGTAACTTACCCGCCGACCAAGCGGTAGTTATTCAGCAATTGTCCATTGGATAGGATGTATTAACGCAATAAAATTGCAAATTTAATAAGTAAATTAAATTTTTATAAGTTAATACCCTATCCAATGGACACACAAGACCCTCCCACCGACCCCGCTATCAGCTTACTAGGGGTCTAGGAGGTTTAGACAACGAAAAAGATGATATGACGTCAGGTTGTCTAGACAGGAAGGAAGTACGAGGCGCCATCTGGGGAGTGCACAGTACTACGGACGGGCCAGCCGGTGGCAACACAGGACGTCTTTTTCTGGCGTTTGGCGGGCCGGTCTGCGCCGACCAGATAAGCAATTGTCCATTGGATAGGGTATTAACTTATAAAAATTTAATTTACTGATTAAATTTACAATTTTGCATTCAAGGTTTTATGTTATTTTATAAATTTCTGTAAATTAAATGCTTTCCTTATCTCACAACTAAGCCTACCTGCAGTGAGGCAGGTAGGGGAGATGACCATGCGTCACTCGTGATTAAAATAATTCCAGTTGTGTAGTTCTTTTTCAAAGAACTGTAAAAGTTACAGGAAAGCTTACACAGGAATTATAACATCCAACTTTATCCATATGGGGGTTTTCTTCAGGCTTCTATTATAATATTTGTAGTCCTTGTGCGACAAGATTTAAGATCCGGTTCTGACTGTCGGATCTGAATCCTGTTATAGACAATAACCTGACTTGCATCCACCCAAACCTCTGTTCAGGCCCCCTAGATCCGACAACACGGATCCCCATCCCGTTCACGGGTCCCGACCACTCGGGTCCCGACCCCACCTCCTTGGGTCCCAAACCTCGGGTCCCTAACACATGGACCTGTCCAAGTCTTTTGCTGCTGCAACTGAAAACCCTTGGATGATAATAAGTTTGGACACAATAAGGGAGTCCATGTTATCTATGCAAGTCAAAAGTCCTCAAAGCCCAAAATCTTTTGCAGACTTTCAAAACTAGACCATAGTATCCAAATTTTTACAGACGCCTTTTATAAAGGTTTCTCAGAAGTTTGCTCACTTAGAGCAAGTCTCTTCAAAGGTCAAAGGTCAACTGGACCTTGAAACTTTATCAGGGCCAGAGAAACCACCTTCAACTTTAGAATGTTTATGTGTAGCCTTTTATCCCGGTCTGACCACAGACCTTTGAAGAGGACTTTATCTCCAGTCCTAGTACAACATGCTTGGGACATAGATGCTCTAAACATGAACTGCTCGGGTCTCACTGCTTATGCTTACCCTCCCATGGCTCTCATTCACAGGGCGATCCATGTCAGGCAATACAATTGCCTGATCATTGTAATGACCCCAGGCTGGCTGTGGTTTTGGGACCTAGTGCAGCTCTCAACAGAGATCCCACTTCAGTTACCAGTATCAACAACTAGTCTCATTCAGGCCCACAACTATGTATTTCATAGCAATCCAAAACATCTCAACCTCTGCACCTGGTCTCTAGGAGTGGCCGGCTCCAGGGATGGAGCTGTCTCTATGGAGGTAAAAGAGAGAATTACTGCCCCTCAAAGGTCATCAACAAGGATCATCTACAGGTCAAGTGGACCCTTTTCAAGAAATGGTGCAGAGAAATTCGGTGGATTTCCCCACTTCCTCTGTGAAACAAGTCTCAGATTTTTTCATGTACCTGTACCAGGATCTAAACAGGCGCCCTTCGACCATTGATGGTTACAGGATGACCATTGTTGACACCTTGGGTCCAGCAGGGCTCCATTTTTCCCGAAGCCCAGACCTTTACAGGTTACTCTCCAGTTTTTCACAGGGATTGTCCCGAAAGTTCCAGGAATCTTCCAAAATGGAACCTTTCTGTTGTGCTTAATGAGCTCACAAAAGCACCCTATGAGCCTATGAAAGACATAAACCTCAAACATCTTACCCTCAAAACTGCTTTCTTGCTAGCTTTGGCCTCCGGCAAGCGCCGCAGCGAAATCCATGCCTCGGTTGCAAACGAAGTATCTACTCTAGGCCAATGGGAAAAGGTAGCCTTGTTCCCTTCTTCAGATTTCATAGCCAAAAACCAACTAACAAGACAAGGTTCTCAAGTGTGTCTCCGGTGACTATTCCTGCTTTGACTACCATTGTAGATAGACAAGTCAAGAAGACAGGACATTGTATCCAGTTCGGGCCCAGAGGTATTATCTGGATCAAACCAAAGACCTGACAGGGTTTCGGTCGCTACGTTATGTTTCCTTCTTTAAAGGAAATACCTCAGTCATCAGCCCCTCTTCTCTCTCTTCTTGGCTGAAACAACTATCTGTACCTTGTTAAAACAAGCAGAGCAACAGTCCTTGGACTGGGTCCATGTTAAAACGCATGACAGGGCCTTTGCGGCCTCTAAGGCCTTATATGGTGGAGTTTTTGGCGGACCAAATCAAGCAAACCTGTCATTGGAAGACTGACACACATTTTCACCTTTTTTACCTAAAAGACCTTTCTTGGTCAGATAACAACAATATGTATCTGGGTACAGCAACAAAGGCTTAACAAGTCCTAGACCCTTCCTCTCAGTCAAGTCATCCTCGGGAAAAAAAGGGGGGGGGCACACCTGGTGCAACCAAGTCTTCAGGAGTCTAAATCCCAGGGTCTAGGTAAACGCCTACCTCTGCAGGATGTTTGGTAAGGTCTTTTAGCTTTAATTTTATTTAGACAGTATTTAATATGTATAATGTATTATGTGTTTCCCCAGGTGACCCCGTAATCCCATTTTAGTTTTCATCTTTTCGTGGGTGGCAAAGATAATGAGATTTCCAAGCCCAGGGCTTATCGTCATTGGTAGTGTAGCCCTTGGGGCTATTTATACCATTTTTAATGAGCATGGCTGCACTCCTTCCTCCAAAATCCAGACGTCCAGACAGTATCGGTACTGTCATTTCAATAACCTGTTTTTTGGCTTCTTGCAGGCCCAGTTCTCCAAAACCACCTGGGCACTGTAAGCGGGACTCAGACTGGTCATTCTAATACATTCATTCTAATCTAATTCATTCAAAATCCAAGAAAAATTGACAAATACTTCCAGTCTCAGCTGTAATCCCTCCACCGAGCAGTTGGATTCAGCATTCAGTTCCACATGGTAAGCTATTGTAGCGCAATAAAATTGAAAATTTTAATTACTTAAATGTAGCTTTTATAAGCTACAAGCTTACAATGTGGAACTGAAGAGAGTCCCACCCTACCTCCCCATTGAATAACAGCTGAGGGGGTATGGGCAATTTCCAACTCGAAAGAGGAAGTGGATGGCTAAGTCACTACTGGGGTCACCTCGATTTCGAGGCATCTCCCCAGTATTATATGTCCATTTTTCTTGGATGTTGACCGAATGCCTGCGGCCTCCTGTCAGTTAGCATTCAGTAGATAGATGTTAAAAGAAAACTGCAGAGAGTTGAAAAATTTTGTTGTAATTTTAATTTTTATTAGATAAATACTTACCATTTCCTGACCATTGCTATATGTTGGTGCCATCCAACTCACTGGCCAACGTTGAGAAACGTTTTAAGAAACCTTAAGAGGCCAGTGAGTGAGTATGAACTAGCATGTCCCCCTAGTGGTCATGTGACCACGCTAGTAAACAACCTTCATTATTTTTGTTGCAGAAAATACTCCCCTAGTACTGAATCTGCGGGGAGGTAGGGGGGGACTATCCTGGTCAGGAAATGGTAAGTATTTATCTAATAAAAATTAAAATTACAACAAAATTTTTCAATTTTATTGCGAAAAATACACTTACCATTTCCTGACCATTGCTGAATGCAGCCTTCATGGAAGGAGGGCAGTACTAGAATATAAAGACCCAGTACACCACTCTGCACAGCTATCATACACAGCATAATCCTATAGGCATTCAGATCCAAACTCACCTCCCAGATGAGGCAGTGGAACTGTTGAGCACTACAAAACAACACAGCCTTGTTGTTGTTGTTGTTGTAGGAAGGACGTAATCATTACAGAGACTCACTACCTAGCCTACAACTAAAACATTATGAGAAGTTTACATTGAAATTTACATGCATACAACAACATATAAACTTCCAACAGTCACCACATACCATACAGATCCCCTAAATCATAGTATGTAGTTGAAGTTCTCACAAATTGACAGTTATTGCCACAGTTGAATGCTTTATCTAGACATCCAACACCCACACAGGTGACACAAATATTGGAAGTGTCATCAGCATATTGTGTAATTCCAAGTCTGAATGAAGTCAACAAATCTGCCTAATATAAAAACAGATAGTATGACAGACATACAGCTGCAAATGCATACTAAAGTATCAATATAAGTATCACGCATATACTTATAACATAACAAACTGTAGGACACAATATCAAAGTCTGACCACAAGCAACCAAGCAGGTGAGACTGAAAATTGGTAAAAAAGTTATGGTTTCCAGTAACATGCATCTAAAAATTCATATACAGAAACACTATCCTAAAACCTAAAGATTCTTGCTTTGACTCGCTGCTGTTGAGAGTCAGAATTTGACTTCTCCTCAGTCAAAATGATAGTCTGCCTACAGCAAGATAAAATAGTTGACCTGAAAATATCTGCTGTAAAGCCTTCCTAACTAGGCACAGACAAGACATAATAATTCCTCATTAAATCCTTTGTCCCAAGTAAAAGTATTTCAAAACCTCACAAGACAAAGAGATCTATCTTGAGTAAAACTGCTGTGCCAGTGATTGTGAGCTGGCATATCGACCGGCTTAACTGAAGTAGACCCATCCGAAGCCAACTGAATCTTGGCTAATAAATGGCCAGAGCCACTTGTGAGCAATACTCATTCAAAGTAAGGGAAGACAATGCTAGCGAGAATACCCTTCTTCCTTTGCCTAATGCCAAAGTCAAAAGAAAGACCGTCTTGAAAGTTAATAACCTCCAAGAAATCTTCCCCAAAGGCTCAAAAGGCTGTCTGGTGAGACCAAACAAGACCAAAGACAAAAGGTAAAGAAGGCTTAACCTATTGGCTACTGGATTGTCTCTATAGAAATATGTCAACAATCTATACAGCTGAAGAGTTCTAGAGACTTATTCCCCTTCAAGAAAAGCAATCTACCATTGTTATTCTGTAACCAGCAATAGTAGATGGCTTAAGATTCCTTTCCTTAAAGAAATAATTAAGGAAATTTGCTACATCTAGAAAAGTAGTATCTGAGAAGTTCACCACAAAGAAGCCTCAGATGTGCATAGATTTACCAGGTCCCACAACCAAGAACATCCACCATGACCATCATGATTCAATCATGATGAATCTGCACCTGAAGGTGGTCATCTTATAAATCACCTGAAGAATCCTTGGCTATCCTGGTGCAATCATGATGATTCTGCACCTGTAGGTGATCATCTTGAATCACCTGAGGAATGAGAGCCACTGGAACAAACACAAAGCTGTCCAGATCCTCCCAAAAAATGAGTAATGCACCTGTTCCCCAAGCCCCACAGTCTAAGAAGGAAACACATACACTGGAAGCTTAAGATTCAGGTTGTTGGATACCAATGTCATAATGATTGAACTCACCAGCAAGGGAAGCCTTAAAAGGAACCTTTGTGGAACAGATCCACCAGATCCCAAAAATAAGACATCCCTAGCCACTCTGATGCAATCCAGATGATTCTGCACCTAAATCTTGGAGTAGCCCTTCTTAACAGCTACAAAAAGAATTTTCTTGCCTTTCCTGAGATCTTTGACTTATCAAGATAACCTCTCAAGGCTCTCACTGGACAAAGAAACCTATCTTGTACCAAGGCATGATCTAAAGAAGGTTCCAAAGCAGGAATGACTACAGGTTGAAAATCAAAGGAGCCTTAGAAGCCAAATGATTCACCTGCATCACCTGAAAAATCAAGGTCACAGAACCAAACAAACTGTCCAGTCCATCCCAAGAAAAGTTGAAAAAGACAAGCTTGTGGTTCAAACTAGTTGCAAAACAAACCCATCATTGGTGATTGTAATCAAAGACAGATTTGATTGAACACCTGAATCAGAATAGAATAGATTCAAAAGTCATCCAAAACACATTCAATTTGAATCATCTTGACTCTCATGAACAAAGAATTTGTTGAAATATTGGTATACCCTGGGAAGTGATATGCCTGAATCTGAACCCATGGCATTCGTCCAAGGAATGATTCTTGAGATAAGAAAAACATTCCTGAAAGTGGGTACCTCCCTACCTGTTCAGATAGGAAACCACTGAAGAACTGTCTGTGGAAATCAACAGATTCAAAATCCGAATCAGACTTCCAAATGATTCTAAAGGTAGTAGCCCTGTTAATGTGGAGTCTTGACCCCTCATGATACAACAGACCACTGGCTGTTTGATGCCATAATTATGCATCCCAACCCTTAAAGAAAGCATCTAATAACAGGAGATTGTGCTCCTTCTGATGAAGTAATGGGAGCTCCTGCAAATTGAAAAGTCGTTCCACCACTGAAGATGATCCCGGAGAACCTGGTACATTATCTGTGTATTATGTGTGGTATCTGTGGTACATTAGCAGATAGCCTTGGGGTTACCTGATAAACAAATAACCCAATGGCACTGTTTTCACCTATGAAGCCATACCGCCACCAAAGAAATGGCTTCCTTAGAAACCATTAGCCGGAGAAGATGCTTTGCTATGAGTAAAGATGTACCCTAAGGTGTAATCTGCAATCCAAACTAAAAATCCTGGTGTATTAGCCAAGAAGTTTTTTTTTTTTTTTTTTTTTTATAAGCTGGTGAAACCCAATGCCTTCTACTGCAGCCATCAGGTTCAGTATCCGTTGATGCCATAGAAAGTCGAAAATAAACCATTTTCAAGCGCAAGCAATGAAATGGTCTGTACTGGTAAAGAATGATGCGTTCTTATAGATCCCACATTCTCACCATGGACTAACATAGCAAACAGGCAGTGAACCGGTGTGAATTGTCATCAACAGGGAAGTGAAGATAAGAATTGCGTGAATCCGGCTATGAAAGAATGCAACTGTAAGGAAACGAGTGGGCACACCCATTTACTTACTAGTAACAATTAATTGCGAAAATCCCAACTATGCGAAATTAAGGTACATGTAAAGGTTTATTACCTGACCTCAACTATTAGTGGTAGCCATCTCTTCCCAGCTTATCACAACCAATAAAGTGTAAAATTGTAGCGATATCACCATCTCATTGGTGTTATCGCCCTTTTGTCGATCATTCCATACACAGCTTTGTGCAAACTGATGTCTCCCGCATTTTATTCATTTATTCTTAACACCCATGTCCACAAACTGCTTTAGGAACATGAATAAGCAATCCCTCCTGGTACTGTTGCCTCTGTGAAAGGTAAAGAATGGTTGAAGATTATCCTCTTACTATGTTGAGATGTAAGGTGTAGTATATCTGCACTAGTGGACAAACACTACTCCTAAAGATTACTCCTAACCCCTCTAAATCTTCAGAGGAGAGTTTTGTAACAGAGTTGGAGGATAAAGTATCATAATGGGAAGAAAAGTGCCCTGGGCACTAATCCCCTTTCTAGCCATGTGTAGGAGTTTGCTCCTTCCCAAACAGAAGAAACACTATACACCTGAGATCACAAAATGAAGTTTTCCTGGACATCTGACCAAAAGTTCAGCAGGAGAAAACCTCATTAAGAGTGAAAAATGCACTCTTAATTCTACCAAACTCATCTAAGAGATAAGATAGAGAAAAGTACGACTTGTAACACTCCTGTTGAATAACAAGTTGGAGAACTGATCCCAGCACTGCCCAACAAAAAATTCCTGATCACTGAGGACTGTAATTGCAAAAAACTCTGCACACAGCCCAAGGCAAAAAAGAAACTCTGTGAGCTCCTGTTAATCCTTAGCTCCTTGAAGACGTCCTGCCAGAGGTCCTGCTAGACCACTTCAAAAAATTATCCAGGCCTTAACATGCTCTCTGTAGCAGAAACCAGAGAACCTGTACTCCTGAATAATAAATTGACAATGGTTACAAGTTCATATGTACCGGTGACGGTTTCAGACCAGCTGAAAAACCGGTAAAAAATCACAGAAACAAAAGCCAATTATTGAGATGAATCACAGCTCCGGGAAACTGACAAACCGATTTCTGACCTTTTGGGAGGTATGGAAACTCGATTGTCTTCGGATGACGTCATGCAGGTATTTTCCTCCGTGAAAAGTTCCGACTGAACCTGACGGAAGAATTAGAAGCTGTGACGATCGCTTCTGCATCCGGAACTTGTCCACGATGCAGCAACCAATGAGAAACTAAGATGTCTGCTCTCACCGGGGAATCCCACCGGACACCCATTCGAGTGAGATCGTCGCGGTGAGATGTTGACTACTAGTGCTGGGACGATGTTTGCAAACTTCGGTATTATCGCTCGCTGGCTCATTGCCAATCAATGATCGGCAAACTTTAAGTAAAACCGATATTTGCTAAATCCATTTCTTTGCAGCCTTTTGGTCACAATAAAATACTAACCTTAATAATATTTTGTAAAAATCTGAAATATCCATCAGTTAAAATCACAAAACTACCCGTGAATGCAATAAAAATCACGTAATTAGAAACACCTTGGGGTTTTCCCACTGTTGTCAAGGTAATCAAAATCAGCCAATCACAAGTGAGAATACATCAAGCATAGTCTGTTAGTGAGGGAGACGTCTGTGAATGGCTTTTAGATTATATTTTGGTCATATTTGTGGCAATTTGTGTGTATTTTACTTGATATAATTTAATATTAATATTTTATCTGTCTTTTTTACACTTCAACTCCATAATCGGAAATGTTCGAAGTTTGGTTACAAATGTCCGATACGAACTTCGACAGGAAAAATCCAAGCGATCTCCCAGCACTATTGACTACCACAAAACGCCTGGCTTTTAGAACCCGACGTGAGAATAGCCAATGACAATCGAATTGTCTCCTCTCTTCAGGTTGCCTCCATTAGTCGCCTAGCAACATGTAAACTGTCCCTGTCGGAGCTAGTATGACTGCCAACAGTTTCAGTATTAAAAAGTTGTAAATCTTCAATCAAGTGAAAAATAAAATAACTGGTCTCAAGAAACACGAGCCTTTTGAAGAATTCTAAGAAGAAGAAAGTCTTCATCCAACGACGATACATCCATGCCGCCATCTTAAAATAGTGGTCAAACATCCACCAAAAAATGGCCACAAAAGTCTTTTTCTCTGTCCTTTTCTCTTAAATTCGTCCTGAGAAGACATTGTCAACACAGATGCCTTACCACAGAACTCAAATTCCCACAAAAACTCCAAAAACTTTATAAAAATCCAAATAAAATAACACATCCACACTCTAGGATGGCCAACAAAAATAATGAAGGTTGTTTACTAGCGTGGTCACATGACCACTAGGGGGACATGCTAGTTCACACTCACTCACTGGCCTCTTAAGGTTTCTTAAAACGTTTCTCAACGTTGGCCAGTGAGTTGGATGGCACCTACATATAGCAATGGTCAGGAAATGGTAAGTGTATTTTTCGCAATAAAATGAAAGCGTACTCACTAACAAAGCATATTTTTGTTGTTGCTCTTGTAACTTGCAAGTTAGAATTTGTACTATCAGGGAAATAAACAATGAGAATATTTGTGCGTAATAAAAATTTCTTTATCATAAACTGAATTGTGTTGATAATTGTTGTTGACAGTTTGTGTTGGTGGAGATACTGGATGGAAACCTCCAGATGTTAGAAGAATGGCAGCAGTACAGAAAACTCTACATCATTAAATAGCTCTCACCTGTTGGATTGAACAATAATGTATTAATTGTAATTTAAATATCTTCTTAGAGTATTAATATATATTTGACATAATACTGATCCCTATGTTGTGTAAATATTCATGTTGAATACAGTAAAATTATTTTATAATCCAAAATTTGTATTTTAAAAATTGTTATTCTGAGATTATTTCATTTTTTTTATATTTCTGTTTTTCTTTCTTTTTTTATATTTCTGTTTTCTTTCCTTTTTCTCAGTATGTCTAGTCACTTTATATAATGTATAAAAACAAGTTATGTTTTTTTGAAATAAAGTTGCACAAAAGTATGTCTGTTTATTTTAAATATTTTAAAGTCCTTTTCACTTGTCCTTTTAGGTCATAATAGCCTACTGTGCTTGTAACCCATGTCAGTTGACGCTGCTTGTTGTACATGCTAGCCAATTTTTTAACTCATTAGGCTGGTATGACTAGTCCCATTGAAAGGAGCTGTGGAAACTAACAAATTGTCTGCAGTAAATAGAGAAGTCATAAGACTCACAAGGGGTCTCCTGTGCTACTTGGTGCCAACTGGTAGGATTCATATGGGAGTTGTACCTAACCCAAGTAACTCTTGTACATTAATTGACAGACTTATACTACTGATGTTCTTATTGGAAAAAGTCACTCCACTCTACTCGACTAAGAAAAGTGTGCAAAGTTAGTTATAACACCACAAATATAAGTCATAACACTGTCAAGGTATAGCACCACAACACTGAATTGTTTCTGTTGACAGTAATAAGGACAGAAATTCTTACTTACAAAGTCTTTAAATGTGTTTATTAAATTGGAGGAGCATCTACGATTTCTGTAAGCATGCTTCAAATCTTTATGACTGCAAAAATAAGTCATAATAAGACAAATAAGATTGCAGTCTGTATGATAAAGGATTCTTCAACCATTTGACTAAGATGAACTTTTATAGCTCTGAATCTCCTCTGAGGTGCAACAATCCAAAACCCGTTTCAAATTAGGAGTTAGTCCATTAATATAATTGTGTCATACCAGAAAGATATGGTGGCTAGAGGGGGGTGGGGGTGGGAGGGGTCTGGCTAAGGAAGATAGGCTTTTGAAAACTGGTAAATATTAGCATGTTTATGAAGGAGGCAATAGTGGTGGAATTATGTATGTTGTCGGGTGGGTCATTCAAGATTTTGCACCAAAAGCAAAACTGGCCAAAACGTTTGATTTGTGAATGGAGGACTATGTTGTGTTATAGCAGCAACTGCTGAAAGACAAGTAGGGTCCAAAATAGGTCGGACAGCTTCTATGGAGGTATTTATAGACCATCCCCATGGCTTTGAACATGCAATGGTACTGAACAGGCAACCGTTGGAGGTTTCCAGGACTGGTTAAGAAATTTACTATGCAGGTTATGACAGAGGTACAATATTAAAATTGTTTGGAAATAGATGATTTTATTGCGTTAATACATCCTATCCAAAGGACAATATGCTAAACCGGTCAGTGCAGACCGGCCCGCCAAATGCCAGAAAAAGACGTCCTGTGTTTCCACTGGCTGGCCGGTCCGTAGTACTGTGCACTCCCCAGATGGCGCCTCATACTTCCTTCCTGTCTAGACAACCTGACGTCATAGCATCTTTTTCGTTTGGCGCGTGTACTGAGCGGACATGTTTTCAACAATCTCCAGATATTTTAAGGAAAAGTGTGCATTATGACGGATTTTATACCTTAATTGCAAATAATTTATTGTAAAAGTGTTACCTACATATCAAGCATGGATACACATCAAGAAATCTGCTGGAAACGCTCCCTAGCTGACTCAATTTAGTGTTGATGATAGGGCAGTAAGCGACGAGAAATATGAATTATGAAGGCAGCCATTTTGCTAGTTTCCTCCCTTTAACCATTGTGTTGTTAGGGGCAGATCGACAATTTTTAAAGAAAATAATGGATATTCTACTTACAAGGTATTTTTATCCATGTCTTTTGGTTTGAATGTACCTTCAGCTACAATCACCATAGAAACGTCTTCTCTAGTACTACAAATAGAAATCACGGAAAACTTCGTTCTATGTAGTATTTAACACTGTAAATAGAAGGAATTCCCATCAGAAGAGGTGCATTCTTCAG
Organism: Sabellastarte sp. h YS-2021; assembly: GCA_964017235.1. Taxonomy (NCBI): domain Eukaryota; kingdom Metazoa; phylum Annelida; class Polychaeta; order Sabellida; family Sabellidae; genus Sabellastarte; species Sabellastarte sp. h YS-2021. Next base: position 10,735,957 of record OZ024932.1, on the reverse strand, counting down.
AGCGCACTGGTAAAGACTTCTCTGCTGTATAGCATCAGTCACACCAGTCTAGCTCGAGTATTGGTGTTTTTTCATCAGAAGCAAGAGATGAATTCTTCAGATTTCTTCAGAACGCACTGGTCCAGACATCTTTGCTTGTAAAGCATTGGTCGACCGGCAAGCTCCAGTTCATCCAACTTCACAATAGAAGGTGATATCAGTCCCTCCCTTGCAGACCCGGCTTTGTTGTCGGTAGTGGGGGTTGTGGATGGCCAGTTCACTGGTTTTATCACGAAAGAAAGAAGGAATTTCATCTACACATCTACAGAGCGCACTGGTCCAGGCTTCTCTGCTTTAAAAGCATCAGCCGGCCGGCCAGCTCAAAAGAACGCGACCTCTGACCTCACCGACCACGAAGGTCGGAAGTGCGTTCTTCAGAACTCACGTCTACTGTGATTACAGTCCCTGCTTTGCAGACCCGGCCTTGTTCTCAGTAGTGGGGTTTTGTGGACTGTAAAGTTGCCAGTAAAGCATCGCACAAAGAACGCGAGTACTGACGTCATCTCCAGTTAGCCAATCGCGTGTCCTTCCGACCAAATCACGAAGCTGGTCACGTGTTTTCACCGACCAGGAAGGTCGGAACTGCGTTCTTCACAACTTACATCTACTGCGATACCAGTCCCTCTCTCATGAACCGACCTTCGTTGTCGGTAGTGGGGTTTGTGGATGAGCAGAATACTGCGCATTTGCATGTTTCAGTATCACAAAAGAACGCGACAACTGACGAGCTCCAATCAGTCAATCGCGTGTCTTTCCGAAGAGCAGGCTGGTCACGTGACACACTGAACACCAAGTGTTTCTAAAAATAGATTACAAGGACTTTCCCAGCAACTGTCAAATCTACAAACAAGACGTGCGATTAAAGAAATACTTTAATTAATGGAGGAAACCTACAGCAAGCTGAATTCAACACAGAAGATAGTTGTAAAATTGCTTTAGCAACTGTTTACAGAGTGTACTGACTGGTAACACAGCTTTGTACACTTGCTTCAACAACCGGTTACAGAGTGTACCGACTGGTACTGGCTACACAGCCTTGTACACTTGCTTCAACAACTAGGTACAGAGTGTACTGGCTGGTACTGGCTACACAGCCTTCTTCACCAACTGCTTACAGAGTGTACCGACTGGTACTGGCTACACAGCCTTGTACACTTGCTTCAACAACTAGTTGCAGAGTGTACCAGCTGGTACTTGCTACACAGCCTTGTACACTTTCTTCAACTGGTTACAGAGTGTACCAGCTGGTACTGGCTACACAGCCTTGTGCACTTGCTTCAACCTACCGGTTACAAAGTATACTAACAGGGTGCTGGCTACACAGTCCTTACTGTACAGTGCTTCACCCCAACTGGTTACATATATATAAAAAAAAAAAAAAAAGCTGGCGAAATATACACTAGTAGATGTCAAAATTCATTGGTGACCCCAGCCTGCCAGTTTTTTGCCGGTTACAGAGAATTACTGGTTACAGTAAAGGACCGGGTATGGAGTCCTGGTACCAGACAAAGTTGCCTAAGGTAAATTTGGTTACAGAAAATTCTTAGACCAGTCAGTGGGCTTGGTGATATGACAGTGATATGACAGTGTCCCAAGCTACTGCCAGGCAACCTTCCCTTATCACACCTCTCAACAACCTGTTATCGGTGCTGGACTTGACTGGAGAGATAATAAATTTTGTCATCATGTCCGGCCAGGGGTCAGACATCTCACAAATGACAGTTGCTCTGTAAATGCTGCACCTTGCAGGCTGCTGGCCCGGGGCAAAGAGTCTATTAATATGAAAAGTTGTGTCAGCCCCACCGGACCACAATAAGAACAGAGAGACTGTTAACCTGGATCATTGTCACCAGAGCGGACCAGTGTCCGGAGGGACAGAAAATGTTTGTCAGAATACCAAATGTCCCAAATGTGGCACACAATCTGCCTGTAGGGTCCAGACTAAGCCCTTTTTGGGAACTTAGGAAGCCTTGGGGGCTGGACCCTATGTAGTACAAATGTTGAAGGAGGGATACCTACGTCCATATACCTATACAAGAACAATCCAGGAAATGCCTGAGATTTCACATCCAAGGTCGGGCATACCAGTTCAAGGCCCTGCCATTCGGTTTGTCCACAGCACCTTTTGAGTTCATCATGATACCAAAGAAGGTGAAATTGATGGCCATACACAAGGTTTTAAGAAGCCTAGACGACTGGTTGGTGAGAGCCAGATCCCACCAGGCTTGTCTCCAACATACACAGGAACTAGTAAATAATGTGTCAGCAACTAGGTTGGCTGGTGAACTTAGAGAAATCAGAGCTGGAGCCCAAACAAGACTTCAATTTTATAGGCTACCAGTTCGACCTCAGATCTGATCGGGACCGGCTGACTCCAGATCAGTGGCAGAACCTTCAAGAGAAAATGCTGAAACTGCTATCCCTACCGGCTTGCCCGGTCCGGGAATTCATGTCCTTGATAGGTTTACTAACAGCTACAGAAAAGCAAGTTCATCTAGGCCAACTTCATATGAGACCCATTCAGTGGCATCACAAACACAACTGGAGGGTCCCAGAATCACTGGAAAAGGTGATCCCAATCCCCAGGTCCTTGCACCCCCATTTTCAATGATGGCTGAAGGAAGACAATGTCCTTACAGCTCAACCATTACACCCAATAAAACATGCTCTGCAAATATTTACAGACGCATCAATAGAAGGGTGGGGCGCTCACTTAGACGAGCACTTTGCAAGAGCAACCTGGTCCCCTCCGGGAAGCAAGCTGCATATAAACTATCTAGAACTTAAGGCAGTCTTTCTGGCTTTAAAGAGTTCCAAGACCTTTGCTCAAACAAGATAGTACTTGTAGCAACCGACAACACCACAGTAGTGTCAAAACATAAAGGAAGGAGGCATGAGGTCGGGCCCACTTTGTGCCCTACTATGGAGAATCTTGACCTGGTGTACCAGGAAACAAGTGACTCTAAAGCACGACACATTCCAGGCCGGCCGAATGTGGTAGCAGACAAGCTATCCAGGCTAGGCCAGACCATCCAAACAGTGTTTTCTCCTTCCAGAGGTCTTCCACTCTATGCAGCAGGTGGCACCGGCCCAAAATAGACTTATTTGCCACGAGGTTCAACAACAAGTTGCCTCTGTTTTTGTGTCACCGGTACCGGATCCCCTGGCCACAGCAGTGGATGCGCTCTGTCGGCCATGGTAGGATCTGAAAGCATACACCTCCCCACCATTCTGATTGCTCCGGGGTGGCCCAACATGCCTTAGTTTGGGGATCTAGTGGCCATGTCCAGCCAAATCCCACTGAGCCTGCCCAATCTGCCCAACCTGTTCACAGCCATTCGATCAGATCCCTCACAGAAATCTGACAAATCCTAATCTCCATGCAGGGCTCCTAGAGCCTCCGCAGTTGAGGAGCAGGAGGCAGTGGCAGCAAGGCAGTGGCAGCAAGAATTGAGGCTCCTCAAAGGGGATCAATCAGATCAGTGTATGAGGCAAGTGGGCCATTTTTACAAGTGATGTATCATTCATCAGGTGGACTTCGAGCACCCCCTGTAAAGTCAGTTGCTGACTTCCTGTTTCAGGACAGGAAGTTGCAGCCCAGCACCATTGTTGGTTACAGGTCAGCCATTGCTGATAGTCTGGGAAATTTGCCCATCAATGTCAGTAAGGATGAAAATCTCACTCGTCTCCTGGATAGTTCCACTGAGACAGACCCAAAGGCCGGAGGGGAATCCCCTCCTGGAACCTCTCCCTGGTTTTTGCACCAGCTGACAAGGTTCATTTTGAACCAATTAAAGGCCTCCTTGGAGCATTTGACCTTCAAGACAGTTTTCCTCTTGGCCCTAGGGTCGGGCTAGCGTAGAAGTGAGATACATGCTTGGCAAAACAGAAATATTAGACACCAATCCGACTGGTCAAAGGTGTCCCTGTACCCATCACCCAGCTTTCTCTCCAAGATTCAGCTGGCCAAAAAGGGTCCAGACAGTGTGGCCCCAGGGGTTATAACAGCCCTGGCCCCAACTCTGGATAGATCCCTCAAGTCTGACAGGTCCCTCTGTTCGATCTTAGCGTTGCGCTACTATTTGGACAGGATCTCAGGCAGAATAAGGAGGTGGGTTTTGTCTCCTTTAAGAAAGGTTTCGACAAGACATCTCACCTGCCACTGTCTCCTCTTGGATCAAGCAGACTGTGATCCTATGTTATGAGCTCTCTGACCAGGAGGCCCACACTTGACATCAGGTTAAAGCCCATGATGTCAGGGCCTTTGCTGCTTCTAAGGTCTTCCAGTCGGGAGTCTCCTTAAATCCAATCTTGTCAGCCTGCCACTGAAGTCACAATACCTTCACACAGTTCTATATGAAGGGCAGGTCTTGGGCTGATTCAGAGCTTTACCAATTGGGCTCGGTAGTGGCTGCTCAGCAGACCCACAAGTGGCCCTTAGATTGAGGAGATTTGTATATATATATGAGTCCTTCATGTACATAAGAATTAAGTGTGATGTGCTTCCTTCAGGAGGTTTATTTGCATTCTGGGACTGAACTCATCCCTCTCTTCCCCTACCTCAGAGCAGGTCTGCAAAAGGGGGGGGCGACGGCGGTATAACCCCGGGTAACCGGCTGCTGGCAACCGACCATGGCCTTACAGGGTTTCCTGACCTTAAAGTCAACCCAGGCCTGGGCCTATAGGTCTCCTGACGAAGTCAGAATAGACCGTAGGTTAAAATTTGCTATTACTTGTGAGTTCACATAAGTCCCTAGTAACTTACCCGCCGACCAAGCGGTAGTTATTCAGCATATTGTCCATTGGATAGGATGTATTAATGCAATAAAATTGCAAATTTAATAATGGACACACAAGACCCTCCCACCGACCCCGCTATCAGCTTACTAGGGGTCTAAGAGGTTTAGACAACGAAAAAGATGCTATGACGTCAGGTTGTCTAGACAGGAAGGAAGTACGAGGCGCCATCTGGGGAGTGCACAGTACTACGGACGGGCCAGCCAGTGGAAACACAGGACGTCTTTTTCTGGCGTTTAGCGGGCCGGTCTGCGCCGACCGGTTTAGCATATTGTCCATTGGATTGGGTATTAACTTATAAAAATTTAATTTACTTATTAAATTTGCAATTTATTTCTTTTGAGGAACCTGTCAAAACTAGCACTGTGGTTCTTGTGACTGGGTGCTTTGAATTGTGCAACATCACCTTCACTGAATAGCTTAATTCTGTTATCAAGTTCTGAAAGTGAGACAGTTTATTGTTCCCCAATCCACTGGCATGCAGTCCTGGTTAAGATTAAAGCAAATATGTAAGGTGAAGATATCACACTTAAATACTTGTAAATTGAGCAGAAATATGCTTCGGAACATTATTTCTTTACTGTTATAGATTTACTATGCTTGCACACATTCTTGTGGACATAAAAATGAACAGCTGATCTCATACTTGTTACATTTGTAGAACATATTTTGCAATATATGGTCAGTTAAATTCTAGTTGTTGAGGAGTGAAGTGCATCCTTTTTAATTTGTCTTGAGGACGACCAATAGCTGTGTGGTATGATGTTCCTTAATAATCGTGCTTAATGTTGAACCCAACACTCAAGAGAGATAACCATAAGTACAAATGTTTTACCTTACATTTGCATAATAACCCTCAATAGAATTTTGATTAAAAAATATAATGACTCATCTCTGTCTTTAGTGTCATTTAGAGATATATAATTTCAAATTGATTATATATACTCTGATACACCTTATAACTAAATCCACATATAAAGTACTACAGCTAGTCATTCATACTTGAACCTTAAAAAACTTAAAGGGGAAAGTTTTCGACCCGGGACGAAAATCTCCTCAAATTACAAAGATCATACATTTTAAGTATTTATATACAAATATCAATAAACACCAAAGCTTACTGGGATATAACATATCACCTTTGACAGCACTGATAAACTCTTCTTCCAGACTAAAGGGGCATAAGTTCTCAAGGAATTTTGTTACTTGATGCAGTTTTTTTTACTGTTTTAAGTACACAACTTTATTTAAATTTTCAACAGCAGATTCCCACATAAGTCCTTCTGTACACGACAGTTGTTAATTATCTGAGATAGGTGTACATTACAATGCACTTGCCATGGAACATTAGTTTGTTTATTTTAGCATCACAATTGACAGAGGAATGAAGGTTCTTAAATGCTCTGACCCCTCGACTTTGGGATTTAAATAAGTTAAGTTTGTAACCAGTCAGGGTATGACCAAAAACTTATACAAATTAAAGTACACATGTATAAACCATACTTTATTACATAAAGTATGGTTACTTGTTGCAAACTGCAATTTCTCAAATGTACAGTAACGTTCTTCAGATTATAGACCACAAAGACACATATAGCTAATGGAAGTATACCAAGCTCCAACCGTGCTAGTAAGGATCTTTGTATCCTTATTAGTTGGATTTTTAAATAGCCTAGTGTTCCTGCTCTTAGAGACTCACTGGGACATCTTGTCACAATGTTATACGTCCTTTATAATCACAGACTCACTTGTTCATCCAGGGGCCATGGTGGTGCAGTGGTAATACACTCTTCTCCCACTGAGATCAAAGTACGAATCTTGGCTTAACCCCATGTGGGTAAGCTGATAGCTGCTTTTTGTTGATTGACAGAACCTTAACCAACTCTAGGTACTGGTTTTCCCTGCTCTTCCAACTACCCGTCACAATATAATCCACAAGAGCACTCAGAGAGCGCAGACCTCCGCCAAGGAAGCTCAATTCTTGGACTTTAAAATCCTACCATTAGCACTGATATTTCCCCCTCTATTTCACATTTTTGCCGATAGTGATCCGGATCACTCCCAATTTATTATTCATGTATCCAGACAGTGATCCAGTTCACTCCCAAAATCTAATCACTTCTTCCTTTTACCATTTTGGACATATCCTGAAAATTTTATCAAAATCCGTCAATAAGTTTTTGTGTTATCTTGTTCACAAACAGACGGACAGACAAACTCAGGCGAAAACATAAACTCCTTGGCGGAGGTAACAATATAACCAATATAACGTGCGATTACAAGCTCACTTGACGGTGAACATTTTACATGTTTATATATATTCTCCCTGTGTCATCTTCATATCCCCACATTCAGCGTTCTGTGTACATAAAGACTCACTGGGGTTGACCTCTCAGAATGTTAAGCCTATACTCTGTAATAACATGCTCACTGGATTGTCCTGTTCTCACTCTATTATGCCTCCTGTTTAATAAAACACTGCTAAGTATTGTATTTTGTCTGTGTGAGTGACATTCTGTGCAAACCTGCAAATCTTTGGCACACAAAATGTACAATATCCATCACCACTTGGTTGTCCTGAGTAACACTTGTACTCTCATGAGAATGTATGATACTATATAAAGTTATCTATTTCTGTTTTAACGTCACTTTCTGCACTGTATATGTCATGTCACAATGGGTGGTTTTATGGACAGAAGAAACTGGTACATACAGCTGGTCAAGGTTCTGTACTGTAAACTGTTGACCATCAATACACAACTAGTAACTTTTCCCCCATAGGGTCTGGGGTTTGAACCACAGACCTCAGAAGTTGGAGGTGAGTCGAGCCACCATGGCCCCTATCATCTCGCAAAAAACATTGTGAAAAGTTAGTCAGTTTTATTCTATGTTGGGTACATTTGAAACATGTGCTCGCGATATCCACCTGATCCTAGTCAACGGCGTTTCTGAAAATATTTACTCTTGACTCCCTCCTCCGTATCATGTTAATTTGTGGTGACTTAAATATTCATTTGCATTTATCCTCAAATGATAGTGATTAATTTGCAAATCTTATAGAATCCTGTAATATCACTCAGTACATCCAGGCATCAACTCACCTCCATGGACATATTCTTGATATCATCCTCACTCCTAGTGATTTTTTTTGTGGTATATCACAAAACTTGATATATATACAGATTTAAGCATCAGCTTAGCAATTTGTCGCCTGAATGACCCGAAAAATTGCAGTTGGCGCCTTGTGTGAACAGTATGTGCAAACCCTTAATGATCTATTAGATAAACGTGCACCTCTTCTCACTCGAACCTTCACCAAGGAATCTGCTGAGCCAAAGGAACATTTGGCACAGCTCGCTGAATAAATTGAGACTATATAAGCAGATCATGTGAACAAGGAAAAAGTTATGCATTACAAAATTCTCATCTGTAAAAATAGGCATGACTCACCGGAGCTATTGCAGGTGCCACACAAGGCACTTTACAGGACTCCTGAAAAAGGTCTTCCTCCACACCAATATGAGAAACCACTGGCTGGTGGGTTTTGTGTCTTTTTTTCCCCGACAAGATCCCTATGACTCGTGAGACATTCTCAAATGGTGATCTTTTAGTTGCAAATGCTCTAATGACAATTTGTTTATGAGTCGTTGTGGTGTTAATGTTGGGTAGCTTCAAAGTGTTTAAAACAGACTAGCTGGGATTGTCATCAACACCATCAGATATTCACACATAAACTCTTGTACTTTAGCTGGCACTGGTTTTTGCCAGTTGAACAGTGTTCAGTGTTCAAAACAGCTACAGCAAAGTTCCTCCAGTTTGGCACTACTAAATATTTTAGTGCTTTTTGAATCTTGGAAGAGTTTTTTTTATAATACTTGGAGTAGTCAGAAGGAATGCGAACCTCTTGAGGTTTCAGAGTATGTTCCATCTGTACACAAGTCTACAAAGTAATCTGTGCTCTCCTACCTATCTTCTATCATTCAGAAAGAAACTGAAGGCTTATATCTCTTCACAAAAGCCTACCCTTACTAGGTTCATTGTATCCTTCCAATTTTCTCTGTGGTGTAGACCCCACTTTTACATCTCTGGACTCTTTGTTGACACGCCTGTCTTTTGATGGAGATTAAGTGCTATAAAAGTCAAAGTACAATATTAAATTAGAAAGCACTGATTGAGCACAGACCTCCTCCAGAGTATGTTTCCAAAATTTAAGAATCTTTTTGTATCCAGTATCTCATCCGGATCTTTGTCAAAATGTAATTGCTTCTTTCCTTGAAAAAAAAATCATAAAGATCCGCTCATTAATTTGGGAGAAGTGTCAACCAGAAAGTCAAAGTCATTGAAAATACATTAAAAATGGGACCACTGAATATTCAGGATTTTTTGTGTCCATAATATGATCCCAAGCTTTCCTGAAATTTTGGTTAGGCCCTAGCCACATAAAAAGTTTGAAAGACCTGTTCCTTAGTTTTGGAATTATTGCAAACACAGACAGACAAATGTACACAATCTAAAACATAACCTCCTGTCGGATTCTATGACAAGGAATCCACGGGACTGCACTTAAATCAAACACAAATAATATTAGGATTGAGTGTCAAGTGATTAGGGCGCTGGATCCCTCCCCCTTGAAAAATAATGTAAAGGGTTTCAACCCAAAGTACAAAATTATTTCTTGAGAGTGGTGTTACAGGAAATGCACTATATTTTTACCAAAAATTAATTTTTTTTCCCCGGGGAACATGCCCCCGACCCCGCCAGTTGTGGTATGTCTGATGTGAACCCCCACCTTACTTAAACGCTGGATCCGCCCCTGTACAGGTAGACTTTCACCGAGTGCTTTTGTCTTTTCTGTAATATATGGGTACTGTATGACTTTTGAAGATACAGCCAGTCCTGTTTTTTTCAGTGAATACCCACCAAACTCCAGCTTGTGGTATAATGAACTCCTGTAACTTTCTAATCTAACTTTATCTATTCAAGTTACTGGTGGATACAAATACAAAGACTTGGAGCAAGTCTAGCCTACAGGTAATGTGCCTGTATTGCTTACAATAATCAGTAATAGCTAATCCAATCTATCAGTGGTGAGCATATATCTGTGTATATACCTGTATTTCCAACAGTATTTCACATTGGACGAGCCCTAATATAGTGAGATTGGATTGGTAAGTCTATAACACACCCTCACACACCTCCCAAGTGTCTGTACTGCATATGTATATTGTGTTTACTTGCAAACGGCTGGATGTTCTGTGCAATATGAAAATGTCAATACGTTCACTGTTTACTGTTCAGAGTTGGGACTGTTTTCTCTCTTCATACCGTATTTCCTCTATTGTGAGCTAACCAGTGATAACAATAATAGTATTTATTTGTGTTTTAACGACGCTTTCAACACTGTATAGGTCATATCACGATGGGTAGTTTTTACGGGCAGAGGAAACCAGTAGCAGCTACCAACTTTCCCATATAGGGTCTGGGGTTTGAACCGCAGACCTCGGAGGTGGGAGGCAAGTGAGTTACCACTGTGCCACCTTTGCTACTAAAAATAATAGTAATGTTTGCTAGAACTTGCATATAAGTGACCATAACTTATATCATAAAATCAACTGTCATTGTTGATCTTCAGTTAAAGGCTTTGGTGAGCTTTTGTGGCAGAATATAAAAAAATCTTAGCTTAAGAATTTTTCTTAGATCTAAGGGTAATTATAAGAAAAAATCGAAGAATCTTTGTGAATAATACAGGCCAAGGCAAAAATCCACAAAAAAATAAGGTTAATATATTCTTCTTTATATAAGAACTGTAAGTCATTTCTTGATAATGTTTAATGAATTATTACTTTCCTCTCGCTCCCAACACCCTTGACTTTCTCAAGTCTTGGGTATTCAATGAGATCATTTAGTGCAAAAAGATTGAAACGGAAGGGTGGTGAGAAATAGTAAAAAAAGACAATGGTCAAAGTGAGAGCCTCCTTGGACTACCCCGCGATAGTCTTCTTCTCCCCCATGAGAAGCTATCACAAAGGTTAACTGCTTCCTTATTATTAATATTCTATTAATTAATGTGGTAATTTTATGCCCTTCCAACAAAGTCGTAAGTTTGCCACCCGACTTTCGAAATAATTTTAGTTCCATGCAGAGTCCTACTTGTTGACTTATCTTTTCATTTGTGAAGATTGTGGGTGTAATGACAACAGCAATCGTAATGTTCATATAAAAACCTTTGCGAGTGGACATTTTCAGAGACAGTACTCGCAACCAATTTAAGCCTGTCTCACATTGTGGGGGCCACGGTTGGCAGAGTGGTAAAACTCTCCCCCCCCCCCCCCCCCCCCCCCCCACCTCTGAGATCGGGGTTCGGTTCCTGTCCCGACCTCAAGTTGGAAAGCTGGTAGTTGCTGGCCGTGGGTCTGCAGTTTACAGTACAGAAAATTGACCAACTGTATGTACTGGTTTCCTCTGCCCTTCCAACTACCCGTCGTGATATGACCTGTACTGTGTTGAAAGCGACGTAAAAACCCCAAATAAATAAATACATTCCATCGTACGTGCATGTGAGTCTTGGTTACAGAAAAAAATCGACTGATTTGCAAGGGACACTAAAGCTACATGTGCAATTTTATGATAGAATATCAAGGTTCCAAAGACCCTACAATAAAAATTGGCATGCACATTATTCTCTGCGTGCACGCAGTATGGTTACAAATGCATCCATGTCTCAATGGAAATTTACAAGAGGCTTGGGCACATGCGTTCTTGCTTGTGTTGTAAGTGCTCCCCATGACTTCAAGTGTCTTGCATGTTTTCTTTTGCAGGGTTTGCATGTGCCATGTGATACACACCCACTGTGCGGCCTGTAGCCAGTTGTAGACTGTTCTTGGATATTCAAGAAGTTACACTGTTGTTGAGAGAATTTACCTTTATTTGCATGTACAAATCTCTACTACCTCACTACAAGGCCGACATTTTTCAACTTATCTTTTTGGTATAGCTTTTTCTGTTGCGACCACTGCCTTGATCAGTCTTCTGGTAAAAATGCAGACGAGTGATCTTTTTCCCCTAGTCAAGGGAAGTGTGTACGAGTCTCCCCTTCTATTGCAAATGGGTGACTCGGGCTTACTGCTATGTGTTATCTTCATGTGTCATAACAATTGGAAAGCAGATCGTAAGGTCAATCTTCTTGACTGTACTACTTATCTTTTCACAAATCATATGGATTGTCAGTTTTCCCCATTTTCAATGCCATCAATCTTTGAAATGGAAGTGGTGTTATAGCGGGGGTATACGGTAAATTGGTCGACAGTTCACATGTACTGAAGCATAATTAATAGTTGTGTTTGCCGATCCTGTAATATCGTCAGGGGAGATTTTTTGTCAGTAGACCATATTGCAAGTCTGCTTTCTTTTTCTCTCTCTCTATTCAAATATATTCAAATATTCACTTTTAGTTTGGATATTATGTTGTGTTCGTGCCATATAAGTTAGTGTATGCTTGTATGCATAAATTAAACAAATAATTTTTTTTCGAGGATGTGTGTTATAAGTTTTGTGGTCTCTGTGAAATGCATTTGAAAGAAAGATGTTTTGTTGCTATAAATATTTCCCAACAGATGGATGTGGGTCACGTACAGTGAACTATGGGCCCCTATTTCATCTTGGTGTACTGAAAACGTCAATATTTAACACGAAGGCTTATTATCTAATAGTTCACAAAATTACTGCACAAAAAGGGTAGAATTGATAATGAATTTATTATGGATATAAACTGAATGTCATTGTTCAAAACTGATGATAATGCATAGAAATGAATATCAGATTATCCTCAGTCAATGGTGAATAGGTTGGACCTGGTTGTAGTTTGGGTTTTGTTGTTCAGAAGAAATATTCAGAAGGAATGTGCAGCATTTGTTTTAACATCATCAAGGATTTATTGATTAATATAAACTGATAGACACTGCTTGGTCACAGTCACTCTTCTCTCAAGTTTACAGCTTATGTAGAAAATAGTATTTGGAAAAATCTTACGTGAGAGATTTACATCTACATTATCATAGGTGAGTACAATTACATTGTAATACATTGTAATATTCGTGTTGCAGTTTGAAGTATATTTCTAAAGTTGACATAAATATACCTTCTCCATCAGGCCAAAGGCTTTTTTGAATTTGTTTAAAGTTCAATCAATTAGTCAATGGATCAGCCAATCAGTCGGGCATTCAATTAATCAGTCAATAACATAGATTTTACTCATTTACTGGTCTTGAATGGATCATAATAATAGAGATATAGTGCTCAGCTAAACAAGATTGTCGTCCACCATGTTTGTCACTTGCAGTTTTTTGACAATATCAAAACCTCCACAATAATCTTTTTTTCTGTACTGTAGAGGCGTATATCATCATTGCTAGTATTTATTCCATTTAATGTTTCAGTATCAGTATTGCATGTCCTTTACAGTTTTGAGGCAGGTGACAAACTTGGATAGGCAACAAACTTGGGCAGCTGAGCAGAAGGACGACCATAGTATAATAAGACTTGTAACAAAGTTAAAGTTACGTAAGATCTCTTTTAAAAGCTCAGGATAATGTTAGACCGAGTTTCTGTCCCGTTGCCGATTGCTGTTGATATACTGATGGACACAATGGCGTCCATCAGTATATCAGTAACAATTGGTGATGGGACAGAAGCTCGGTCCAGGATAGTATGAGCACAGACCATCAGTGATCCCCACATGTAATCATGAGCTGACCTTAAGCCCACAGCAACAGACATGAGACCCAGGTGGTCCAATGCTTCAGCTTTTTGTTATGCACTCAGCCACAAAGGTCTGTTATGTATGAGTACATTGTGGGAAAATTGTCCGTTTACTGCTGCACGCCAGTACAACTTTGCACAACTTAAAGTCCTTACAAGTGCTTGATTATTTCTTTTTATTGAAATGTGAATTGGCATAAGCACAAGTTATACATGTATTCTACCAATATGAAATAAAAAAACCCAACAAAACACATTAACGTTCATGGTTTGCGACTGTGGCTAAGTGGGTAACACACTCGCCTAGGAACACAGGACATGGGTTCAAACCCAGGCACAGACAGATACATAGTGACTTGGATGACCACTTAAAATGGCGGTCCTCTGTCATTGGATTCTATCCCCAGTGGTAGACTAAAGCAATTCAAGGATGTTGATAAATGGTCATCCTTGAGACACTGTCTTTCAGTTAGGGGAATGTTAGTAACTTGAGAGTTGGGCTGTACTTGTGCAGTGGGATGGGTTACATAGCACTTTGAGTCCTGTAGTACATGGATATATTGTACTGAGTATAAATAGAACACAAAAAAATTAAAGGTTGACAATATAAGTTTTACTTGAAACCAGAGCCGATTTCACAAAAACACTGAGTCTGAACTTTACTCTTAAACTGAGGCTAATTCTTTGGTCTTAGACTTAAATTGTTTCACAAAGCTGACTTAAATATGCCGGCCATATATTTTTCTCACTTCAAAATGTAAAATGACTGAAAATAAAGAATAAATATATAGAGGACCTCTTAATTTACCAAGAAGACCTATTTACATGGTTACAAGGCTTTCCATTGAAAAACAGCATTTTTCAAAGATAAAACAAAAGATTTAAGCGATGAGTTTAAACAAAGGAAAATGGTCATCCTTGAGCCTCTCTCACCATTAAATATTTTGACAAGAAATAAAGAGTGACGTGACATAGAAAACTCCTGTGTTATATTATAAGCTTGGACTTAACTAAGTTACCCTTTGTATAATCCGTTTAGGTCAAGGACTTAGCCAAGGCAAAAGGCTCAGATTTAAGTCCCTGACTTAGCCTAAGTCCAGGCTAAGTCTAAGACCCCTTGTGAAACCGGACCCAGAACCCCGACTAAGCAAAACCTTGACTACCATTGTTTTCACCAAATTTGGTATTGTCCATTCTTGGAAATACACAAGTTGTTGCCGATATGACCAACTGTAATTTTTTTCTCAAAATTCTACCAAGCTGAGGTGTATAGTCTACCAAGTTATGACATGTCCAATATGCAAAAAAATAGCCCAGCCTGTAACAATGTCACTACTATTTGACATCATAATTTAATCCATCTTTCACAAAGAAATCCATCTGTCTTTATGGATGTAACTGGACCAGGGGTCATATCCTACAACAATGCTTAGATAAGGTGACCTTAGATTTAAGTAGGGAGGGTTTTTAACTTAAGTTTTTTCTTCACTTTATATTCATGAAACAAACGTTAGAATGTTCAGTTTCATCATTTCTTACTTGAAATCTAAGAAATACTTGAAATCTAAGTTAGGAATGATCTAAGTTTTGTTGTAGAATACGGCCCCAGTTCCCATCTGGTCAATAAAGTTAAGCAGCACTATGCCTGGTTAGTACCTGGATGGGTTAATCGTTAGTACCTGGATGGGTTAATCGAGTTCTGGACCAGGTATGGGCAGATACATAGTGAATTAGTGATTCATATGATCCCTTAAATGGTGGAACCGTCGCAGTATAACTGATACAAGGTATTGGACACGACTTTAAATAAATCAACCAATACTTCTGCCAATATATATTTAAGTACATTTATATTTGTTCTAAAATATTTGCAAATTAGATTATAAGATGCAAAGGTATCAAATGGGCCGTAGACACTGCGGTTTCTCGGAGAGATAGTTTTTAATTGAAACAATATCTCATGAAAGAATGAGCTTGCTCTTTTGTTTTTGCATATGTTAATAAATAGAAATCTAAGTTTTTACACATAAAACCGGCAGAGAAAGTGTTATGGTCGAATTGTGTGAGGAGCAGTGCAGTCCGGTCAATTTAGGGCCACAGTTCTACGTCATATGATGTCCGAGAACTATGTGATTGTAATTAAGCGTCCCTTGAAAAGGGGACGCTTATTGGTTTCACCCCCGGTTTTCAGTCAGCCGCCGCCGCCGCATTATCGTCTCCCTTGAATATCTTCCTTGTTATTAGGCCTATCCAAATGATATGTGGCAGTGTTCTTCTATAGGTGTGGGGAAATTTTTTGACAGGCATAAATTTGACCTTTGACCTTTATCAAGGTCACATCAAAAATTCAAAAAAAAATTTACTTCCTTTTTACTAGATTTCCTCAGAAAGTACTGGGTGTGGGTCAACCAAATTTGGTATGCACATTCCTGAGGGAAGAATCTAGGCGGCAGTCGATATTGGGATCAATCGGGCCATAATTGACCGATTGACGGGCGATTGATTATAAGTTCATAAAAATTTTGCTAAGATTAAGCCTTGAACTCGCTTATTATTGGTCCTAGAGGTTTGGGATGGTATACCAACATATAGGAAATCATGTGCTGGGAATCTTCTGGTGTGGTAGGATTTGACCTTGGGCCCATCCTTCAAGGTCAAACGAGGATAGCCAAACTTAAAAGTGCTTATAACTCGCTTATTATTGGTCGTAGAGCTTTGGGATGGTATACCGACATATAGGAAATCATGTGCTGGGAATCTTCTGGTGTGGTCGGATTTGACCTTGGGCCTCTCGTTCAAGGTCAAACGAGGATAGCCAAACTTTAAAGTGCTTATAACTGGCTTATTATTTGTCCTAGAGCTTTGGGATGGTATACCAACATATAGGAAATCATGTGCTGAGAATCTTCTGGTGTGGTTGGATTTGACCTTGGGCCTCTTGTTCAAGGTCAAATGAGCATAGCCAAACTTAAAAGTGCCTATAACTCGCTTATTATTGGTCCTACAGGTTTGGGATGGTGTACCAACATGTAGGAAATCATGGGCTGGGAATCTTCTGGTGTGGTTGCATTTGACCTTGGGTCCCTCCTTCAAGGTCAAACGAGCATAGGCAAAGTTTAAAGTGCTTATAACTCGCTTATTATTGGTCCTAGAGGTTTGGTATGGCATACCAACATATAGGAAATCATGTGCTGGGAACCTTCTGGCGTGGTAGGATTTGACCTTGGGCCCATCCTTCAAGGTCAAACGAGCATAGCCAAACTTAAAAGTGCTTATAACTCGCTTATTATTGGTCGTAGAGCTTTGGGATGGTATACCGACATATAGGAAATCATGTGCTGGGAATCTTCTGGTGTGGTCAGATTTGACCTTGGGCCTCTCGTTCAAGGTCAAACGAGGATAGCCAAACTTAAAAGTGCTTATAACTGGCTTATTATTGGTCCTAGAGCTTTGGGATGGTATACCAACATATAGGAAATCATGGGCTGGGAATCTTTTGGTGTGGTCGGATTTGACCTTAGGCCTCTCCTTCGAGGTCAAACGAGCATAGCCAAACATAAAAATGCTTATAACTCGCTTATTATTGGTCCTAGAGCTTTGGGATGGTATACGAACATATAGGAAATCATGTGCTGGGAATCTTCTGGTGTGGTCGCATTTGACCTTGGGCCCCCCCTTCAAGGTCAAATGAGCATAGCCAAACTTAAAAGTGCTTATAACTCGCTTATTATTGGTCCTAGAGGTTTGGGATGGTATACCAACATATAGGAAATCATGTGCTGGGAATCTTCTGGTGTGGTCAGATTTGACCTTGGGCCTCTCCTTCAAGGTCAAACGAGGATAGCCAAACTGAAAAGTGCTTATAACTCGCTTATTATTGGTCCTAGAGGTTTGGGATGGTATACCAACATGTAGGAAATCATGTGCTGGGAATCTTCTGGTGTGGTCGCATTTGACCTTGGGCCCCCCCTTCAAGGTCAAACGAGCATAGCCAAACTTAAAAGTGCATATAACTCACTTATTATTGGTCCTAGAGGTTTGGGATGGTATACCAACATATAGGAAATCATGTGCTGGGAATCTTCCGGTGTGGTTGGATTTGACCTTGGGCCCATCCTTCAAGGTCAAACAGGGATAGCCAAACTTAAAAGTGCTTATAACTCGCTTATTATTGGTCCTAGAGCTTTGGGATAGTATACCAACATATAGGAAATCATGGGCTGGGAATCTTTTGGTGTGGTCAGATATGACCTTGGGCCCCTCCTTGAAGGTCAAATGAGGATAGCCAAACATAAAAATGCTCATAACTCGCTTATTATTGGTCCTAGAGCTTTGGGATGGTAAACCAACATGTAGGAAATCATTGGCTGGGAACCTTCTGGTGTGGTCGGATTTGAGCTTGGGCCCCACGTTCAAGGTCAAACGAGCATAGCCAAACTGAAAAGTGATTAGAACTCGCTTATTATTGGTCCTAGAGGTTTGGGATGGTATACCAGCATATAGGGAATCATGGGCTGGGAACCTTCTGGTGTGGTCGCATTTGACCTTGGGCCTCTCATTCAAGGTGAAATGAGCATAGCCAAGCTTAAAAGTGGTTATAACTCACTTATTATTGGTCCTACAGGTTTGTGATGGTATACCAGCATATAGGAAATCATGTGCTGGGAATCTTCTGGTGTGGTCGTATTTGACCTTGGGCCTCTCGTTTAAGGTCAAACGAGCATAGCCAAACTTAAAGGTCATAGGAAACATTTTTCACAAAAATTATGAAGTTAACTTCATTCAGTAGACAAACAACCTATAAGAATGAAAATGTGGTTTATTTTAAGAAATATATGGTACAAGAGCCATAAATAGCATTATAAAAATAAATATCACAAACGTGGAGTAAATTTATTTATTTGTTGCTTTACGTCGTGTTCAACAGCCAGGGTCATATTGCGACGGGTAGTTTACAGGTGGAGTAAACCAGTGCATAGTGCACTGTAAACCACCGGGCATCGGCAAGTAACTACCAACTTTCCAACATGAAGTGCCCGGCCCGAGATTCGAACCGGCGGCCACAGAGGTTGGAGGCGAGAACCGAACATGGAGTAAAAAGTGGACATATTGTTTTTCTCGTAGTAAATGATTGATGACGTCACAGGTTCATAATGAAGTTCTGTGTAGTTGGAGATATAGTGTATATATTTACAAACTGAAGGAAGATAACATTTTCCTTTGCCAAAAAAGCTCACTAGCCTCTATTTTTTCTAGATGCTGTTTTTTTCTCAAGTTTTACCTAACTTTTAACCACTGACAGTTCTAACAAACACAGATATACTGTAAGTAGGCTTGTCTTGGAATGCAGAAAGCGTAAACATATGTATGATATTTTGCCACCTTCCATCATTTTTTTCCAGGTTTTTAAACTGTGATGGGAAAGTAGCCTTTCAGGTGAGATAAATTTACACAAAACTAAGAATCTCTTGATAAATTCAAAAGTGGTCATTTGAACTTACTGGATACTGTTTTCTTGCCTTTAATCACCGGCATTTCTATCAAGAAAAGGCATGATGTAAAGTGAAATCAAAATACACAATTTGTTTTCATTTGCATCAATAATTTATAAAAGCATGCTGTTGTAGTCAAATTTATTGAATTTATTCTGAAAGAATCATGTTTGAAGTTCTAACTTTTACATTATCAGTTTATGAAATAATTCAGTATATGAGTTTTCCCTAAGATATTAGTTCAGTATTTCTTGGCCTTAAGTTTGGATAATTTAAAGTTTTGGGAATTAGTTGGTGACATTTTATTCTCAATTTAAGCCTTTGTTGAGACCAAAAAAAAGGATATGTGTTTAGGGGAACTGTAATCAACACTGTAGATGGCTAGACGCATTATGTATACTATGAAAGCAGTATTGTTTACAGTTTTGGTGGGAAACTAATTTGGGGAACATATATGATTATCCTTGCTTGAGGCCCAGTTTTAAAGACATTTATGTTGTATTTATTTCATCTCCTGGCAATAGTGTTTTCAAAATTGAAAAAAATAACTATCAAAATTCATCTCAGAGTTGAACCTGGTTGACTGCATTGTTTGGTGATTTTTATGCAAATTGCTTAATACCTCTCCAAATATTTTTTATCTGAGAACAAATATAAAAGATGTTCTGAAGGCTATTTCAAAAATTTACTCTGGCAGACTGATGTCTTATAAACAAATAAACTTCATAAAAACACATTATGCAATCTTTTAAATCTATATGTATGTATTAAAAGGCTTACGGAAATAATAGTTTGTTTACATTGTCATGAACCTGTGACGTCAAGGCTAGTATTTTCTACGGGAGTTGTCGAGTGAAAAATAATGGGGACAGTTGTGAAAATCTTGAAAAAACAGCCAGAAAGTGATTGAATATACCATGTAACCTTGTCCAGACGCATCTTATTTTCACAGAAATTGAACTTACATATGTATATGTAATCACTAATGAATGATTTGAAAATACTTCCTATGACCTTTAAAAGTGCTTATAACTCGCTTATTATTGGTCCTAGAGGTTTGGGATGGTATACCAGCATGTAGGAAATCATTGGCTGGGAATCTTCTGGTGTGGTCGGATTTGACCTTGGGCCCCTCCTTCAAGGTCAAACGAGCATAACGAAACATAAAAGTGCTTATAACTCGCTTATTATTGGTCCTAGAGGTTTGGCATGGTAAACCAACCTATAGGAAATCATGGGCTAGGAATCTTTTGGTGTGGTCAGATTTGACCTTGGGCCTCTTCTTCAAGGTCAAACAAGCATAGCCAAACTTAAAAGTGTTTATAACTCGCTTATTATTGGTCCTAGAGGTTTGGGATGGTATGCCAACATGTAGGAAATCAAGGGCTGGGAATCTTCTGGTGTGGTCGCATTTGACCTTGGGCCCCTCCTTCAAGGTCAAACGAGGATAGGCAAAGTTTAAAGTGCTTATAACTCGCTTATTATTGGTCCTAGAGGTTTGGGATGGTATACCAACATATAGGAAACCATGGGCTGGAAATCTTTTGGTGTGGTTGGATTTGACCTTGGGCCTCTCTTTCAAGGTCAAATGAGCATAGCCAAACTTAAAAGTGCTTATAACTTGCTCATTATTGGTCCTAGAGGTTTGGGATGGTATACCAACATATAGGAAGTCATGGGCTGGGAATCTTTTGGTGTGGTCGGATTTGACCTTGGGCCTCTTCTTCAAGGTGAAACGAGCATAGCCAAACTTAAAAGTGCTTATAACTCGCTTATTATTGGTCCTAGAGGTTTGGGATGGTATACCAACATACAGTAAATCATATGCTGGGAATCTTCTGGTGTGGTCAGATTTGACCTTGGGCCCCTCCTTCAAGGTCAAACGAGTATAGCCAAACTTAAAAGTGCTTATAACTCGCTTATTATTGGTCCTACAGGTTTGTGATGGTATACCAACATATAGGAAATCATGGGCTGGGAATCTTTTGGTGTGGTCGGATTTGACCTTGGGCCTCTTCTTCAAGGTCAAACGAGGATAGCCAAACTTAAAAGTGCTTATAACTCGCTTATTATTTGTCCTAGAGGTTTGGGATGGTATACCACCCTATAGGAAATCATGGGCTGGGAATCTTCTGGTGTGGTCACATTTCACCTTGGGCCTCTCATTCAAGGTCAAATGAGCATAGCCAAACTGAAAAGTGCTTATAACTCGCTTATTATTGGTCCTAGAGGTTTTGGATGGTATACCAACATATAGGAAATCATGGGCTGGGAATCTTTTGGTGTTGTCCGATTTGACCTTGGGCCTCTCCTTCAAGGTCAAACGAGCATAGCCAAACTTAAAAGTTCGATAACTCGCTTATTATTAGTCCTAGAGGTTTGGGATGTGAAACCAACATGTAGGAAATCATGTGCTGGGAATCTTCTGGTGTGGATGGATTTGACCTTGGGCCTCTCATTCAAGGTCAAACCAGCATAGCCAAACCTAAACATGCTTCTTCTACTTTGCAGCTTAAAAGACAGTCAGCTGATACAGAACCTGTTCACAGGCACTGATTGCTTTTTTCGTTTTAAGATCACTCTTGTGACCCTAACATGGTCCTTTCAGGAGAATTTCTCTTCACCAATAACATTTACCTCTTCACATTGGTCCTTTAGCATTTCTTATAAAACTTAAAAGCTGTAGGGACGCTTTGTTTTTGTGTACAAAAACTTTTGTCTAGTTTAACATTATATATAGCCCTTTCACACTATAGGCGGTATAACCTGCAGTAGTAGGCATTGGTCAAAACACCCCAGTCCTTTAACCACCATCTGACCTCAATATGTGAGCTTGTGACACAGTGGTGAACCGTCCAATTCCTTGAGCGTCCCATGAAGTTTTAAAAAGTTTAAAAATTCTGCACCTGAATTTCTCACCGTAACTTTCTGCTGATAAATTTTTCATACAGTAACTGAAGGCGATATTCACGGTGTATATAAGGTTGTGATTCGGTCGTGTTTCTATCGTGTTATGGTGGCACGTAATTATCAGATGGCTATCGAAGGTGAGTTGAGGTTAATGGAGGTTACCTCTTGGCGAACGATGTTTGTAGTACTGTCATTGTACTGTACTAAAAGGTTAAAACCCATTTCCAGTCGGTGGCCTTCAAGTCATACCGTATGAATACCACAAATCTTGGAATATGTTAGGCATCCTGGGAGGCGGTTCGCCTTCCACATAAAACTTCTAACTGTGGGGCGAACTGCCTACAATGTGAATGGGGCATTAGAGGGCAAAAGCTCTTTTGTGTATGGATCCTACCTACCATGTGGAAGTGCATGTTGTTTGTCACACTACTGGAGCATTTATTTCATACTTGAACACAAGTTTTGTGCCTTTTTAAAACATGTTTATTCACAGGAACGTTTGTCACAAAAGCACGTACACATGAAGCCATATAACTTGAACAGAAAAAAACGTCACCTATAACTTACGCTGCAGTCATGCAACAAGTGCTTTTTCCATCACGAAACATCATCTAGGTACTATTCTGTTATAATCCAGACCTTTTATAGCACTTAATCTCTGGCCAAGGCAGACTCCAAGGTGGAACATTGGAAACCAATTCAATAGTCATTATTCTGTAGACATCGACAGGTTGATACCACAGAGATGCCAAGTAGTTTAGACAGGAAAGCCTTAAGATAAATATAAATATTTTAGTTTTTCCTGAAACAGGGAAGAATGAGGGTAGAACAAATTTAAATCAAATAAATCATCCCAAACTGTAGGAGCATAAAAAGTAAAACTGTGACCAAAAGGTTTTTTCTTTTGATTTTCATGTTCAGATGGGTAGACTTAAGTGCCTCAAAGAACCTTTTATCTGGTCAATTATGTCCTGTGCCATATCTATCACAGAGAACCAATATTGCTGGGGTGACCATTGTGAAGAAACTCATAAACCAAATTTACCATTTGGAAGATGCCTCAGTATTCACTTGGCAAACAGTGGAGTTTTTTTGAGAAGAGGAGATGCCTATGTGTATCTATTACAGTTTGTAACAATCCTAGCAAGTATATTTTGGATCCGCTGGAGTTTGGGCATGTTAATACTGGACAGAAAGAGAGACTTGCAGTAGTCAAGATGACCACTCACCAAGGCAATTGCCACAAGGATAGCAGCCATATCTGACAGATACTGTCTAACCTGCCTGAGATCATGCACTTGAACCCAAGTCTTAAGATATTGCAGACATGAATGAAGGAAAAAATTGCATTAAACAAGACACCAAGGTACTTTATGAGGACTTCTAGATGTATGGAATGACTAAATATTCTGACAGGAGGTGGAAATCTAATTTCTTGAGCTGAACGACATAGTCAGTTACCTAGATTACAGATAAAGAGGTGGGAGGCTTGCGTATTTCTCAAGGACATGTTACACATTTGTGCCTGGGATGTATTTGGAAACATTTCAAAAGATACTCTATGTCATGGTGTTGTGTGAAATGATTTGACATTTCTTAATGAGAATATTTGTGTAACTTTTTTTCTTAAAATTTCCACCATGTGATGTATTTTGACCAAAACCACTGGGGAATACATTTTCTTACTGTGGATATTATTATAAAACAGTAAAGAAGTGCTGATTTTTAATAAATATTTGAGAAATTACATAACCTACAAATAAATGATATACACCATTGGAAAGGTATGTTTATAGAGCTTTGGCTTGGTTTTATGGAACTAAAATCCACTCAGACATAAAGAGATGTGAGGTTACAAATATGTAAGGTTACAAATATGATATCATATGCACTAGTGCCAAGGTACAGAAGCTCTGAGATGCCACAATGTAGCTTTTAACTCAATCTTGTATAACAATTTTTTCCTACCTATGCGATTTAGCATATCATATGACTTAGCATGACTTAGTATCTTGTATATACAACTTAGTCTCTTGCATGTACCATCTGGCATATTAGTATCTCATATATTGGACTTACTATAAGGTACCACGTACAAATAATTATATACTTACTCATATTGTAAGTATACTCACTTGTATATGTCAGGTACTAAGTCATTATACAAGTTAATAACTCATATATATATGTTATGTACAAGTTGAGATTTTGAACAAGTTGCAACTTCAGAGCATCTTTATGTTTTTTTTAAACAATCGGCTATGGCAGCCATTTTGGTTTTCAAAATGAGACACTTAGTAACTTGTATATATGGCTTTGTATCTTGTATATACTTCTTAATAACTTGTGTATCAATTTAGAAATTCATAATTCATTGCTTTCAAGCGAAAATACATGTGTTCAACTGGCAGGTAAACTTGCTTTGGATGGTCAGGCAGTCAAGAGTTGGCAAAAGTGTTTTACATATATCCAAGCTATTACAGTGTAACTCAACCTATCTTTCGTTGGCTCCACTGCTATTTAGAATGTTAGTGAGTATGTGTGGCTTATGTGCTGAAAAAGATTGCAAAACTTGTGGAAATATAAAAGGTTTAATGGTCATTAACAATACAAGGTTTTCATTTGAACTTGATACTAATATTGAATTTTTATGTGTTTCATAATTTTATGGCTTAGCTAAATCTGTGTATATATGTTGTATTATATGTGTTTATCGATTGTACTATGTGTACGTATATTAATAACTTAGTAACTCCTATAACTGAAATGGTAAATCCTGTATATAAGTTATTAACTCTTTTTACAAGATAGTAAGTTGTACATGCTATCTGAAAGTCAGTTGTATAAGTAAGAGTTACAAATTGAATATGTGACATACTAAGTGGTATATACAATATACCAAGTCAAAACTATGAGATACTAAGTCATGTATGCGATACTAAGTCATATACGAGAGATACTAAGTTGTGTATTTGATTTAGAAAAAAAATAAATTCTGGATAGTTATTAAAAATAAATTCCATTACTGGATATGTTTATGGGTGATTTTTCATAAACAGATGCAGAGAGAGTGTAGTTGTAAGTAAACATGGACTTTTATCACTTATTATTCACACAAAGTAGTGGATTGTAAATGTAAAATAACTCATGAAATTTGATCCTTTAAACTGTCGGTGTTTTGTTTGGTCTTGTGATAATTTTGAAAAAAAAACATACGTCACTCGGGTTATTTCCCTACTCTGTCATACATTTCCCATCAGACTAGCAGTTTTGTACATTATATCAGAATTAATGTGATAAGTGTGGGTATATTTGAGGAATCTTCAATATTTTATAAATCTTATGTCCCTTGCACACTACAGGCAGTACGTCCTACTGCTAGAAGGTTTACTCTGAGGTGGAATTGCCTCCCAGGTCGCCCCATTTTGTCCGAGCTGTTCACACTACAGGCAGTGTAATTCACGGGTATAGGCGTTTGGTGAAACGCCCCTGTCCTTCAACTACCGTCCAAGATTTGTATGACTCCTTGTGTCACAGTGGTGAAACATCCAATACCTCAACTCACCTTATGTCGCTATATTATACCAAAAGACGACCGAGTCACAACCTTATGTACACCCTATCGACCACACCTTTGGTTACCGTAGTAAGAAATCATACACACATGCGTGGAATTATCTATGCATGCTCAGGGTATGAAATCAGAGGTGGGAAATTTGAAACATTTTAAAACAGTGGGCCACTGATTTACAAGTTTGTAAACGGACACCAGACGGTGATCCAAGGACAGGGATGTTTCACCAAATGCAGGTTACTGCGGGTGATACCGCATGAAGTGTGAAAGGGGTTACTAAAATATTTCAAGAGAGATTTTTAAGGGTGACAAGCAAGTTTCACTTCATTTATTTCTAATACCTTTCATGACTTGTTGCACAAACACATTTTCTGCTCGTACAAGTATTGCATTTTATTTCATTATAAAGACCTCAGCGGCCTGGTGGGTTAGCAGATTTGTTATCTAATTACAGGCTGTCACCTCTGTGTGTGGGGGTTCTACTCCCACAAGTGACAAATGCTGAGCACCTGTCCCAGTATGACTCTGACTGTTGAATGGGATGTAAAACACTATCTTTGAATATTTCTCATTGTGTATGTCTTTATGTTTATTTCTCATTATGTATGTCTTTATGTAAATATATTTTGGTTTTAACATCACATTCAACACTGTGTGGGTCATATCATGATGAGTTTTATGGGCAGAGGAAATCAAGGTGATGTACTGTAAACTGCTGACCATTGGTCAGCAACTACTAAGTTTCCCACAAAGAGGGTCTGGGGTTTGAACCCCAGATCTCAGAGTTGAAAGGCAACTTAATATGTATTTCTTCTATATATTACTAAGAGAAACTGGAGATGTAAATTGGTTGTTTGGCCGATTAACGGTTGTGATGATTATGAAGCAGTTTATCAGGAAAGCCATCTACAAATGAAGAAAGATGAATAAATCAAGAAACTCCTTTGCTTGAGGAACACATGTAGTGTACATGTGCACTCACACTCCCCACCCAAACACACACAGACAAAAGTGGCTTTTTTTCTTGAACTCTACTAAGCGGCTTAAAGTTTTAAAATCGAAGGTAACAGGAATGATGACATCTGTGTCTTTTGCAGTTATATGTTAGGTTAGAAATGGAAATCTTGACCTCGCCAGTGTTCCCAACATTTATTCTGAGACATGGACCATGCAGGACCTTGCTTGCAAAATATTGGTTGTATATGTTTTCGATCAAAACAAAGACAACCAAATCATAAGTGAATAAATTCTGGTTAAAACTCGATCTCTGGTTGGTGTAAATGAGTCAAGTAAATAGACCATGTCAAGAACGGGTAAATATTGATGTCTGACACCTGTGAAATAAAAGTGACACACAGTATCATGCTCACATTTAACACCAACACAACAGGTGTCTGTGTGAAAAGTCAAAGATGAGATTCTTGCTTTCATTACATATAGTTATTACATTTAAAGTCTACTTCTGCACCATTTAAATAACACATTATGTAGCTAAGTGGTTACATTGCATTGTGGTTGTCACAACCTACTTTAATTTCCAAGACTTAGAACAGTCCTATGGACAGGACATTCCAAGTGGACATAGAGTAACAAGGCCAAAGGGGTTTTGGTCTACTAGTGCGAGCCGCAAAGCCATCAGAGACATGAGTAGTGCACTGAAGTGGTCACCCATCCCAGAACTAACATAGCCCACTGTCATTTAACGTTTGTAAGTGATCTTGTTAAAGATCGCGCTTAAAAACCTTTATCTGTATTATGAGGATCCTGTATGTAAGACTGTCCACTTAGTATTTGTAAGACCTCCCCATATCAAAACTTTGCAGGCTTGCAGCCCTGTTGAGAAAATATGGGGATATTGCAATACATGTAATTAGTCTCAAGTGAAAAGATAGGTTTTATGACCGAAAAGATAAAACATATGGCCATCTCAGGATTGTTAGGATTCATTAAGATAAGTAATAGTACTAAACCCTAAAGCTCTTAAGAATTAATGGACAGACACATACAATAAGTCTTATCATGTGACACAATAACTCAGCATATTTTGATAGAGGAAAGTGCAAGATTAGTGATAATAGAATAAAGATAACTCATAACACCCAAAAGAGAAGTCCTCAGTAGCTTACAAAAGAAAAGATTAGACATGGAAAAACTAACGACAGAAATTCTAAATATTGTTTTCATTATATGTTTAAAAAAAAACTAGGATGGCTGGCCACAATCGCTGTAATTATGATCAGGACCTTCATGGGTGATATAAAAAATAAGTCATATAACCTCCTCTTTCACAAACTTATGACAGTGTGACGTGGGTTATTCGACATCTGTATTAGCTTAAATGAAAAGTGAAGTGTACATAAGCTGAAATATATTATTGCAAGACTTTCACAGATGTTTTGATAAGGTAAAAAGAGTACAAATGTATTTTAACTGAGATTGTACCAATATATATTGTATGACTCTTAAGATGATTCAAATTTCTAACAAAGAGTCAAGTCAAAGTCAAAGTTGGGGTTTTAAAGCCTCGTTAAATAGGCAGGGTCATATTGGGACAGGTTCTCCGCACTGTCACTTGTGGGAGTCGTACTCGCACAGAGGTGACAGCCTGAGATTAGATGACAAACCTGCTAACTGCTAGGTTCCAACATAGTACAGTGGTTAAATATAACTTTTCATAAATGCCTTAGAAGGGGCATAAAATTATTAATGTGACAGTTAAGTGTTTGTTAAATTTTATTATCTGTCAATTTGAATAATTGTTTTTATGGATTTTTATGTTTTTTTTTAAACATTGAATCAGTGCATTTTTTAACAGCTCTGGATTTTGCACTGTAACCGGGGCTGAGATTTCCTTCTGGAAGGAAATCTTTTCAGACAATGCATTTATCAAAAGACTGAGCAGTCATTTTATTGACCTCAAATATAATATACTAATATTAATCCATCACTGGTTAGACCAGTCCGCCTAGTGATGGATATTTATTATATCACATTTGAATCCATTAAATGGCTGTTGAGTTTTGGTGATAGCTCTTTTGTGTATTGTATTTTTCAGGAGCTCAGGAAAGAATATTCCAAAAGACCAAAAGAAGGCCTGACACTGAAGACCTATGCTAACGGGTATACTGCACAAACTGTTACCATATCCTCTGTTTAAGTTTAGTTTATAGAAGACGGAATCCTGTGACTTTGAACAAGTAACGAATTCTGATGAAGAATAATATTACTGTTGATAGTTCTCAGATGTTTGTTAAAAGAAAAAAACTAACCATAGATCTTATTAATTGGTTCTTCTTATTACCTGTAGACTGTGTTCTATTAGTTTTTTCTGTTTACCATCGAGTAGGATCTTTACTTCCCTTGTTAATATCTTGATTACAAACTTTATAAAGTTGCATGGGAGTGCCCATACCCCCAAAACCCAGGGCAATAGTTTTCTACACCATGAAATAGATGAAATAGTATCAAAAGATCAGGAGACTTTCAGAGCAAATGCTGTCAGTCCAAATACTGTTTAGGTGAAGAAACTACCTTTTAGGCCAGAAAATCTATGTAAAGATAAAGTATCAAAACAGGACAATTCAGAAGCAAGATAACAGATTTATCGGTAAACTAAAAATGTTGAGGCTGTAAAATTTATTAAATTAAGTATAGCTGTCAGTGAAAATAGCACAACTAAGTCAAAGTTTAGAAAATTATCAGATCAAGCAATCCATATATATTTTTGTATTAAGAAATATGTCTCAAATATGGCAGGTAAACACACTTTGGCAGAGCCAAGGCTAAAGGCCACACCATAATTAATCATTCCTACACTTCCCAACCAATAACCCATACAGGAATCAACTTCCTACACTTTAGAGTTTCTGATATTTAGCCCAGATAATATTTTAAAGGTCATGGTCACTATGGCAAGGTCAGATATAAAATTAAGGCAAGATCATGACATTGTACACCTCCACCCCCTCACTTAAATGTCCCTACCAAGTATCAACTTCCTACACCTTACAGTTTCTGAGATATATCCCGGATAAAATTTCCGTGTTCAAGTCACTATGGCAAGGTCAAAGGTCAAACAAAGTTTACACCATGATGTTGCACACCCATACCCCCAAAACAATATCCCTACTCACAGGCTGTCACCTCTGTGTGGGTTGGACTCCTACAAGTGACATTGCTGAGGACCTGTGCCAATATGACCCTGGCTGTTGAACGGGATTTAAAACCACAACCTTGACTTTGAGTTTGTGAACTGAGTTCAATCACTGATCCTGTTTGTTGATTCCATACTTTGATTCAAATGATGATTTGATTCATACTTTTCACATTGATTTAACCACTAAGTCTATATATTTATTGCATATTTTGCTCACTGAGTTAACAACTATATCTATACGTTGATTACATTCTTTGTAGACTGAGTAAATCATGGATTTAACAGTACCTCCAAAGCCCAGAGAGAGGGCCAAGTCAGCGGGATATCTCAACATCCCATCTGGTGTACAGTTTAGGAACAGTATATTGACTCATGGAGATGGAGGGAGTGGTTCCATTTTACCCATGGATTCAATCCTTGGTAACGTGCGCAGGGCATCAGACACACCTCTTATACACATAGATAGTTCTTTAATAGACTCTTCAGAAGGAAGTGATGTGGACAATGTTAATAGAACACTCTGTTTTGAACCTTCTCAACAACGTAAATTGTCACTGCATGAGGTCTTGGTGCCGATGCTGCCGAAGATTATGGCATCGGATGAAGATTTTGAAGAGCAGATATACGAGAGAAGAAAAAGTTCTATAACTCCGGAGCATACATTCGGTGACATAAAGAAGTTGGTGACTTTGAGCCAGAATTACAAGCCAGGAATGTCACTTTTCAATGTCACTGGACAAAGACCAATGATGCAGCAAGCAAATTTAGGTGTTACCAACAGCAGGGATACAAACTTAAAGCCCAGCAAGTCGGTGCCTATGATAAAAACACCTGACATGGAGACCAAGCCGACAACTAAGAAACTACCAAAGATCAACAGAAGGGATGTGAATTCTTTTGCACCTATATCTTTATGACAAATAATACTGGTGCAACAGTGGTTTTTGGTATATTTCAATTTGCAGACAATTTAAGCAAAGCATAATTTTCTGTATAATCCAGTAGCAGTACATAGACACTGACTAATATTTATTTTGTGTTCCCGGTGCAAGTTACTATGCATAACTAGTGTTACTAATTGGCAATAAGTGCAGAGTTTTGTAAATATTTCATTTATAATAGAGAAATCTCAAGTTAAAATTTAATTTTTATATTCACCGGTGCCTGTCTATTTATCACAGCCATTTTTGTGTTCTTGCAATAAATATGGACTAATTACTTTACTTATTTTCCGTACGACATGGTGGATAATAAGAGTGAAATATCTCTCATTAGATATAAACTTAAACATACCGTAGCCGCGCTCTGTAACGCCCATGGGCAATGTGACCAAATATTTGTGAAAGTTGGGGATGGGCGTTTACGACAATGAAAACCAGCCGGGCGTTTCGAAAAAAATAACCCGAATTTAGGTAAACCGCGTTTTAGCACACACCGACTGGAAGTAAAATATGCGGTTGGTAAACAAATCTCGATGCAATAAAAGTTGTCATAACTGCTAAAATAAGGAAAGTTTTGTTGAAAATTGATACAAATTAATAATATTTCACCGATTATTGGGTTTATATGGAGACAGTTTACCTCGAAACGACATATGAGCGATAACGTAAGATTGTGGATGGGCGCTTTCAAAAGCATGAGCGTTACAGAGCGCGGCTACGGTATATCATTTGTGAAAATGAGGTAACGAACTGGTATAATATTGTCGTCTCTGTCCATGATCTATTTTTCTCGTATAAGTTATTTTCGTATTGTATCTGTCATGACTCTAATGGCAGCTAGGTTCTTCTCTGGCCAGTTGGAGATATCCTACCCTGACGGATCATTCTTGTCTGTTTACATTATTCACAGTTGGATAGACCAAGCAATATTGAGTTAAAAAGCACTCTGATTTATTTATTTATTTGGAGTTTTACGTCGCTTTCAACACTGTAAGTATCACAACGGGTAGTTGGAAGGGCAGAGGAAACCAGTACACACAGTTGGTTAGGGTTCTGTACTGTAAACTGCCGACCAATGGCAAGCAACTACCAGCTTTCCCACTTGAGGCCGTGCCGGTAATCGAACCCCAGCCTCAGAGGTGGGAGGCGAGAGTGTTACCACTCTGGCACCATGCCCCCCCCCAAAAAAAAGAAAAAACTCTGAGAACACAGACCTCCACCAAGACACCTGAGTACCCCCATATTGTAGTTTCATAGAAATACTCATTGTAAATAGGACGTAAAAAAATTGGGATTTTTTTGTATCCAGAGATCTTTCCTAAAATTTTACCACTTTTTCTGTTGGTCAGGCCTTAAACCCACATAAATTTCATGTGATGTGTAAATTAGTTTGGTAATAATCACAAACACAACCCAAATTATAGTCTTGTAATAATGTAATAACTATCCAGTAGGTTGCCAGAGCTCTACCTTATGGTGAGTCTTCAGTTAGTCGCACTCTTGTTCCAGATTCAGGTGTTATTCTAGGATCCAGTGGAGTTTTAAGTCTTGGCTGTGTTGAGACTTAAGGGCAATTGCTACTAAATAGTTTTAACATTAAGGATTTTACCAAAGTTTAAAAATAACTTCATCTTGATGTTTTACATCCAGAACAGTGAAAAAACAGGGGGTCACTGATGAAATTATTTCTTTATTGAAGCAAGAAGTTGATTGATGATTTCTTAGATTTAGTGTAATTTACAAAGTTGAAGTCAGAAAGGAATTTACATAACATTTTGTATTTTTTATGCAAGAGCCTCACTAGGGCTTGTGCTTCTACAGATCACTTTTTTTTGTCTCCGGACTTTGATGAAATTTAGTAGTGGTCAGATTCGCGAAAGGTCTCAAGTCTCAAATCTGAGATTGTAGTCTCAAACCTAAGATTTTTCTTAGGATTTTTCTCAGATTTGAGACCTTTTGCTCAGCTGGGATTCACAAAAGATCTCGGGCTAAGATTTTTCTCAGATTTGGTCTCAAATCTCAGACTGCCTAGGGGGTGAATTAAGTTTTCATAAAATAGAGTATATGTACTAGAAAGTCACAAAACAAAATGAAAATAGTGAAGTATGACATATTATTTAACTTGTAACACAAAATATGAATATATATATTAAGTGTTTGTACAAAAACAACAGTAAACATTTACATTACAAATTTACATGAGTGGCTTGTTTTGCTGTTATAATCAGTTCTTTTGAATGTCAGTACAAATTATAGTAAAAAGATGTTTTGCTTGATTGAAAATATTATAAAATATGAGTATATATGGTAGATTGGTAAAATATAAATGTCTATACGTTCCACTAATCTCAACAAAATGTTACATCAGTTTTGATTGGTCGAGACGCAAAACTTGGCTGAGATTTTACTCTCAGCTGAGATTTCTTTCATGAATCTCAACTTGAGCAGAATCTCAGCTGAAATCTCAGATTTGAGACTTGGCTAAGACTTGAGACCTTTCATCCAGCCCCTGTGCATTCTGAATTTTCCTCTCTTGCTCTCCAATAGCTAAAAGGACACATGTCTTTTTGGCTTTTGCCCACACATATGTCCTTTTGTCTCCGGACTTTGATGACATTGACAACACCTGTGCATTCTGAATTTCCCTCTCTTGCTTTCCAATAGCTAAAAGGACACATGTTCTTTTGCCTTTTTCCCATACATAGGTCCTTCTAACATCAAACTTTCAGAAATTGTGGCACAGAGTGATGACTATTTGTCTGCTCACTGAAGTTAAGCGGCAATGGGCTACATTAATACTTGGATGGGTGACCGTCTCAGTTCGGGACCAGCTGTGGGATGCATCCAAGTCAGAATTTCTTTCTGTCATGAGACTTTTGTAAATTCTAGTGCTCTACTCGTGTCTCTGATGGCTTTGTGCTCATGCTAGGGGACCAAAACACCTTTTGGCCTAGTTTCATGGAGTATTTCATTAATTTCTAATATGATTTTGTAATATCATAGTTCACCTCAATCTTAACAACAACAAAAAACAAAAAAACAACAGAATAAAAATTTAAGAACAGTACAACTGAATATAGGTTTCAGATCAAGGAAAGCTATGATGGAACTTTACTAATTTGACTAAATATGTGACTAAAATTCACTTAATTTCAGACAAAATGTAATTTGTGAAAATTGTAACATAAAGAATTTAGCAATATTTCATTGAAACAAAGTTCATACAATATCAATCAAAAAATAAATCATAAAAAATGGGGGTTACTGCATGAAATTGTGAATAAATCTATGAAAAAAAAAACTTTATATTTGCTGTGAAAATTTAATCTACACTGAAGTTAGAATCTTTATTTCTTTGTTAAACACAAGAGTTTATTGGTTAGAAGATGTTGGATGGCCCTCTCATTACCAATTATGGTAATTTAAGTTTTTGAATAAAATGGCAGAAATTGTGACTTTCTGTGCTATCTTTTAATAAGTTATCAATCACTGCTACAATCATTTTCATTGAGGTGTTAATTGTAGCAACATGGTTTCCTTTGGACTCGAAAATGTAGTTTACAAACTCTTCCTCTTTTTGTCTGGTTATATTGCAAAAAAATAACATTTTTGCTACAAAAACAGAAATTCTAAATTCATTTCCTGTTACAATATAAAAATCTAAAAAAGGTTTTCATGCTCATTTAATCAGATCAATAGTGTTCTGATGTCATGCCTCACAATATCAAAAAGGGTTACCATTGTAGATGTTTTAATCTATATAAAACTGGTTTTTGTGTTTATTTCCTTTTTACGAAGTAACCTCAAATGAATCTAAATTTTGATTTGATTTTTTTTTTTTTACAAAAAATTGAATTGTAAAATTATGAAATAATACCACAGCTCAATAATATTCATATTTCATAAAAATTTGTCCACCAGCTGTGACTGTAGCTCTGTTGCAGTAAATGTTTTAGCTGATGTTGCAAAATATTAGAAAAATACCTTTTGATGGTTAATAAAGATAATTCATTAAAAATCGTATAGTGGAAGGCCTGATAAAACTTATCCCTCAAAACACAGTACACACTTACCAGACAAAACAGCAATAGATTTTACTGAATAAATTGCTTTTTTATGTCACTCACACATAAAGCCTCTCTTACATCCCATTGTACGTGCATGTACATCCTCGTTAAGCCTCTCTTACATCCCATCTTATGTGCATGTACGTCCTGGTTACAGAGAAAAATCGCCTAATTTGTAAGGGACACTTAAGACACACGTGAGATTTTATAACAGAATATCGAGGTCGCAGACACCTGCAATGAAAATTGGCATGCACATTATTCTCTGTGTGCTCGCAGCATGGCTACAAATGCATCCATATCTCAAGGGTAAGTTAAGAGAGACTGAAGCACGTGCATTCTCCTTACTAGTGTTGTAGGTTCTCCCCATTTACTTACATAGTTTACATGTGCTGTAAGATACACTCACGTGTACCTTGCATGTATATAAACACACTGTGCGGCCTGTAGCTAGTCACAGTCTGACTGGCTGATTTGCAAGGGACACTAAGCTACATTTGCGATTATATAACAAAAGGTCGCACAGATCCCGCAATGAAAATTAGCATGCACATTTTCTTTGATATTCAAGAAGTTACACTCTTGTTAAAAAAAAAGAATTTACATTGTTTGCAAGTGCAAATCTCTGCTACCCCACCACCAGGCCATGCTTATATTTTTCAACAATATTTGCAGCACACTTGCGTGTGTATACACGTACGATGGGATGTAAGAGAAGCTCAATGTGCATGACACAAGGACACATATAAACACTCACAGAGAAAGACTCTCGGACAAGATCCTGTATTCACCGCGCAATAAATAGGTATTCTGACAAAACACGCGATTAGACTTAATTCTTCAAGAATCATTGACTGTTATGAGCTAGTAGTAAAACTTGTGTGTTATATCGGCCCTGGTGGCTGCAGTAGTAACTCGCCTCCCACCTCTCACGAAGTTCAAAATATGTATTTGTTGACACCAATAGTTTCTTGTGGTTTCCACTAGAGTTTGTTTCTTGTGAAAGCAGCTAGAGAGGATGCTGAATAATATGTTTGCGTATTTCTATAAATAGTAATACAGGGTTTTACTATTTTTTTTCTTATCTTTGCAGTTATATATGTATTACTGTTTTTGAATATGTTTTTTTTTGTTCCGTGTATTACATTTTTCTGTTAAATATATTGCTTAGGTTTATAAATTTTGCCACACTACAAAAATCGGTACATGAATAATATAACAATAGATTAAATATCTAGTCAATGGGGATCACTAGTACAAGATATAATTTTATAAACTGCTTGTTAATTTGTTCTGTATCAACTTTATGTACTAATTTCATGTAGACATTATTTTGTCACCCACCAAAAAGTCAAATTAAGCATTAATTTACTGATCACTTCTCCTGTGAAGTCAAGGCATAACTTATGCTTGTGACAATGTATATGTTATTCAAAAGATATCCCTGTTTATTACACAAATAAGGAATATCTGTTCAAGGTGAACCGGTTTTATAGCCTCAGTCATAAGATGGACTGATTTGAGTCACTTTTAATGTATATCATTGGTGGTATTGTAATGGACAGTTACAAGAAGGAAGTAAAACATGTATATCAGTTCATCATGATTATCTGGGGTCGTATTCACGAAAGGTCTTAGCCAAGTCTTAGGCTTAAGTTGGCTATATTTTTATACAAAAGGTAAGCCTAAGACTTGGCTAAGACCTTTCGTGAATACGGCCCCTGTATTCTTATCCTTCAGGCATCAGGCAACTTCTCCCCTGAAGATCAGGGTCATATCCCCGCCACTGTAGCCTTGTGGGTAACACACTTGTCAAATAATACAGAGGACGTGAGTTCAATCCCAGGTACAAGTAGATAAATAGTGGCTTGCATGACAATTTAAAATGGTGTTTCTCTGTCATTGGGTCCTATCTCCAGTGGCAGGCTTAATTAAGAACCTCAGTCATATTGATAAATGGTCATCCTTAAGCCTCTGTCTTTCGGTATGGGGAATGCCAGTCACTTGAGAGCTTGGACTGTACTTGTACAGTCAGGATGGGTCGAATAGCACTTTGAGTCCTGTAACACAAGGAAAGATTGTGCTGAATATAAATATACAAATATCACATTATCCAAACCTATGACCTCAGCTGTAGGAGGTGGATATGTCACCCACTATACCACCTTGTTTCACTCATCAGTCATAGAAACCATTTAATGCATTTAAACTTTAAGCTCTACTGCTCCCCGCCATAACTTGGCACATGACTCAACTTGGCACAAATCAGAACTCAGAATAATCATCAACAATTGGTTGTCATTGACAGAACTGGTGTGTTTTCTGGGATGTGTCTTTACCATAAAAAGTAGTCAAGGTGATGACAAACATTCATTTATTGTTTTCCTGGATATTTCATAAGTAAATTCTGTGATTTGTGCAGATTTGGGGTGCTTGTTTGATGTAGAAATTATTATTTCTGGAACATTTAAAAAGATCTGTAAAAAAGCTAATCAATATTGATTATTGGTGTGTAAAGTTCCTCAAAAAGATCTGTAAAAAACTAATTGATATTGATTTAAGATAGGCAAAGTTCACTTGTGTCATTGTATGTTTTGATTTAAAAATCTAATTTATGCAAGTTAAAGCAAGTAAATAAAATGATATTGTGTCCAAATTTGGCACCAAGCAGTAGTTATCTTTGTTTTCCTGTTTATGCTTATAAAGACAATAAAATTGTTCAGCTGTTATTTTCTCTTTTCATTTCTTCATATATAAACATAGTTTGTCAAAGCTGCTCTGAGGCATGGTGGAGCAGTGAATATATAACACATTTGTGTTCCACTTCTCAGGACTTAGATTGGATGGCCGACCTAAAGTTTGTATCACTGATAGGTTTCAAACATGGATGTGTTCATATTGTAATCAAAGGATATGGGTCCTTGAAAATGCCAGAAAATTGAAGCGAGTGTTGCTTTGTCCACAAACAAACCTGCATGTTTTGATGTGACCCATACAATGTGTTGAGGGAATCATGAGATCCATTAAGTAGTATACATGAGGATATTATATAACCTCTCCTCAATAAAGACCTGTTCTCTAGGCTATCTACCGTATATTGTCTCGGTACCTTGCGATTCCACACAGGAGTAAACACAAGTTTGTCTCTTTGACCAGCTGAATTAAAGGACATTCCACGAAGCTCTTGGCCATATTCTTAAAAGGCATAAGCCAAGTCTTAGGCTTAACTTTTGTGTAAAATATTGCCAACTTAAGTCTAAGATTTGGCCAAGACCTTTTGTGAAGATGACCCCAGGTAGCTCATATATGTGTGTGGATATATAAACTCCAAACTATTCCACCTCTCTTTTCATTCCACAATAACACCGGCAGACTCAATTATTCTAAGCTTCAAGAATGTAGGACACTGTTTAGTGAAGGTCAGTGTTTGAGTTCAACAATGCCATTAACAGTTAAAGTCATTTATTTGAAACCCCAAAACCAAGGAAGTGAGCAGTTAAGTGATTTAATGCCAAACCATTCTATCGGCATTGTAAATGAAAATCACAATGCCCTGATGCATGGTGGTTGCAATGAAATGACGCTGCACAAGGTCTAAATATTTCTAATACCAGGTAGATTTGCTGGATCAAAAGTAGACTTGGAAACAAATTTGAACAGGTTTTACTAATTTAACCTTTTTTATAAGTTATGTACTTAACTTATTCTCATCACTGCTTACGTTTTTGAAGAGCCTGAAATGGATTTAAAATTCATTATTATTATTAGTAGTAGTAGTATTTTATTATTTCACACCGTTGAAAGAATGTAAAAGCCCTAGTTTGACCTTTGAATATCTGCTTCAGGGATGCCACAGTATTCTCTTCAAGAGAGCAGAATACTTGTGGATTTGTCTTCATTGGTTGTCATTATTCGTCATTTTGTCTGATCACATTCTTCATCAATATCTGATCACCTCACAACTATCACATTTTTTTTTTGCTCAGTAACTCA
This sequence comes from Sabellastarte sp. h YS-2021, assembly GCA_964017235.1. Taxonomy (NCBI): domain Eukaryota; kingdom Metazoa; phylum Annelida; class Polychaeta; order Sabellida; family Sabellidae; genus Sabellastarte; species Sabellastarte sp. h YS-2021. The sequence continues at coordinate 10,697,231 of OZ024932.1, read as the reverse complement.
TGAATCTCCACCTTTATGTTGTGAAAATGGCTCTGTAATCAGTCATCGCACATCGCAGCATTGAGGTGACACAACCGCTGACAACTGTAGAGAGTAGAGCAGACCACCGAGTCATACCGAGTGAACTCGCTTTTATACCAGTTTGGCAACTGAGAAAAAAAACTTAATAATTGTGTACAGTCTTCATCAATCTTCTACTTATTCATAGCGAGGTCCTGAGTGTGGGGTCCTCGTTGGCCTAGTGGTTAGCAAGTTTCTACCACTACACTTTCTACCACTTCAGCAATCTGTGAAGGCATAATAATGTCAAATTGCAAATAACAATGTACATAAAATGAAAAAAAAATGAAAAATTATAATTGACTTTGACAGTCATTATGTAAACATGAAATTAAAGTTGTTAAAGTCACGATGACTGATACGTGAACATACAGTGTAATGAATGTGGATTACCATTGAATGTTAAGTTCTTAAATTGACATTTAGCCATATAAGGTAATAGAAAACACCAATTGTATATGTAATATGTGTACTTTATCAATTTTTATCAATTTTATGCATCAGTGTGTTTGACTAAATTCATCAAATTAACTTGTTTGAATTCAATTGCATTTTCCAATTAATTAGTGGTACTGAACTCCAAAGATAAAGTGCTTTATAAATCCTGTTTAAATACTGTCTAATAATATAAAAATATAATTTTATAATTCTTCTTTAAACTTAAAATATACAATCAGGCTCCCCCATAATGTCACCCACTATATTTGGCTTTCCCCCTCATAGGTTTAATAGAATTAAGCATGGAAAATTATATAACTCATTGAATAAGAAAAGTCAATATTCAACAAGGATTTCAATTTTTTTAAATATGTGTATAAAAACAGCATTAATATTTTTTCTTTAATTCAATTACAAATGAGCAGTGCCTATATATATAGAGCACAAACTCTAAAGTGGCGACCCAGAATCAGATATTGGCCATAAAATGTAGATCTGTCTCATCTTGGCGGTCTTGTGGACCCTTTTGTTGGCTGTAAGAGCTTCTGTGTCTTCAAGGTTCACACACCGTCTCCATTCTACTGGCACAAGTCTGTGTTGGTCACCATTGGCCTCTGGTGTACTTCTGAATATCTTTTTCTCATAGGGTTGTGAAAGGTTTCCCCCGACAAGATATATCTCAATGCACAAGTTTGGTTCCGCTGTTGATGGTTTTTCTGTAGAATGTATCATTTATCACCTTTCTGGGAGCTCGTGTCAGCGTTAGCTTATGAAATATCTCTGGATGGATCCTGATGAAATTTGTGTGACCTACAAAACATCTTCCTTCTGGGGTTCAGCCATAAGCCTGTCATAGTGATCATAGTCCAGCCTTTGGGTAAGCCATAATTTGACCCAAAGCCTTCTTCAGCTGGGTTGTATTCCTCAGAATGTTCTGGAATTTTATAAGTCTCTCTGCAGCTGCTTTACTTGTACTTTATATTTATTTATTTATTTGGGGTTTTTATGTCGCTTTCAACACTGTACAGGTTATATCACTACGGCAAGTTGGAAGGGCAGAGGAAACCAGTACATACAGTTGGTCAAGGTTCTGTACTGTAAACTGCCTACCAACGGCAAGCAACTACCAGCTTTCCCACTTGAGGTCGTGCCGGGAACCGAACCCTAGCCTCAGAGGTGGGAGGCGAGAGTGTTACCACTCTGCCACCGTGGCCCCCTGCTTGTACTTTATGTGTCAGTTATCCCTCATTGTAGTTGTACCATGTTGAAAGTATTTAAATATGAGCAGGAGTGAGAGATCTGGCCAAATACATAGGGATCCAGATTTCTGGCAATATCTATTGATGAGCCATAAGGATGGTGCAGTTCTATCTTCAGCAGATGCAGAATAAAGATAGCTCTATTCCATTGATTACCAGCGTTCTTTACCACATTGCTGTTTCATTACCAAAAGTCATTAGACTCTGGCCAACTTTTCTGAAAGTTCCACTACGAATCTTACTGTATAATGTCTGGCAACAGTCAGAGTATGTAGATGCTACTACCACCAATGGATGTTAGATAGGTGTGCTACTGTCCTGTGCTTTCTGTCTAGCAATCTGACAATTAACTATGGAGATATATAGACACATATAACACAATGGCCATATCTTTCAATGATAAAAGATCCTAAGAAAATTCCTAGATTAGATGTTGATTTGGATCACCACCAAAATCTAGTCATTTGTTCTTTATCAAAACCCGTCCATAACATTTCATGTTAGTTTACAACCAGACGGATAGACAAACCAATGCAGGCAACCACATAAATTGAAATGCTTACCGATTCGGCTCGATGTTTAAACCTGACATTTAAATATAAAGGTACGTACACACATATCATGTCCTCTCTCTAGTTCAATCTTATTTTGTTTCAAACTAATCAATGTGCATATGCCATTCAAAGGTCTATTTAAGAATAATGTGACCAGAGAATACAGCATTCAAATGTAACCAGATACAGCAAATGAAGCAAGGACAAAAATAGATAGCTGGAACTGTGGGTCAGTGTGACAAAAGAAAATGAAGTCAATGTCACCGCAGAAACTATCATTGTGGGCACTTAACATGAAAAACATCAAGACTTTTACACAAAAGGTTGATTTAGACTTCAAACAAGTGAAACATATGCTGATACAGGCTACTTGAAATTTCAGCTGCCTCATTTGTGCAAGAATAACTTCAATGGTGATACATCAGAAGAGTGGGAGCCTTACAGAACTAGAAAGCAGACAAAATAATAAGGGAGATGTTCAGAGTGTGAAGGAACATTAAATGAATACCTTATTTTATAAACTAATTAATGCCTATTGGATGTATTGCCCCAATATTCCACATCCACCATTTCTCTCTCATTTTTCTAGGATCAGACTTGGTTCTATTGTATTCAAGGGAACACCATTCCAAGAGGGAGAATTTCATATCCCTAACAGAATGACTGGTGTCAGTTAAGTGCTTTTGAACTGGGGTTATTCTGCACGCCTTGAGTTTAGAGACTGATAATCTGTGTTCATAAATTCTCTTTCTGGTGCCCTGTTTCCCCCCCACATAGTATTTGCCACATATTTTGCATGTAATTATAGGTAAACTGTGTCACTTATTTCACAGATGTGTGGGCAGTTGACTGAGTTTGACTAGAAGGCAGTCTTGTAGCACATATCTCCACATGGGGGTGGGGCGCATACTTTCCCCACCCCAAGACAGTAAAACATGAAGTTGAGGGCTCTTTAGTTTAATACAGTTAACAAAGTAAATGTATATATATAGTCACTACTAAAAGTTATATACAGGTCAATTGATATACACAATCTCGTTAAAACATATAAATAACTTATTAAATTCATGATCAGTCAATCTAGAGTCATTGTCCATATAGATCATGATAAAGTGTTACATTTAAAATTACTTGATTTAACAATGAACATAAAATCCTGAAAGTCTGAAAAATCCCAGCAGAAGGTTTGACCTTGTTGAAGGTCACATTCGAACCTGACCTGTAAAAGGTCAAACTTTAACATTGCAAATGACCTCTGAAAGTGAGGTTATGGTTTGAAGATACATAATTTGGCATGAATTTAAGGTCACCCTAACAGCTGGAGGTGATGAGACCTAAAGGTATACAATGAAATTTTATAGAAGGTAGTGACATATGAAGGCCCTTAACCTTGAATTACAGTCACAACTAAAAGAGGGAGGGAGGGTGGGAAATAAAAATTCTTATGATCATGTTCCTCAAAGTCAAATCACAAAGTGACTTTGTGTGCTGGGGATATCACCTGTAAACCAGGGAGGAAATTTGGGGTTCACAACTGTAAGCCAGAGGGAACCAATGAGAGGCAGTTGCTTACTAGGTTGCCCAGTAATAAGGGGTGACTTCAAGGTTATGTTACATAAGTTAGACTGGTACTCCAAATTAGACTGGTACCCACAAGGGTTGGTACATTGCTGCTACAACAAGAAACTGTCTTGAGGCAGGACTGACATCCGGGGTGCCCAAACACCCCAAGAGATTTCCTGGATATTTTTATATCCAGAATACGACCTGAATTTTTTGCAAACTATAATCACTTCTTTCTTTGGCCAAGCCCTACTGCTTCTAGGCATAACTTGGCCGCAGACATAACTTGGCCGCCATCATCATATTTTGAAATTTATATTAATCTAAAGACCTGTATCATTCTAGAATGGTCTATTATAATAAGATTTATGATAAGTACCACTTTTAAACCCTGTGCAACCACACACTTGTCTGTTTGACACATTCAAATGAGTGGCGGCCAAGTTATGCTGCGGCCAAGTTATGCCTAGAAGCAGTACCAATATCAAAAAATGTCTGTTCATTTCCTTTAGAGTAATTATTAATGGAGAGAAATTAGACATGCAAGCGAATGTACCACAAAAATACACAAAAGGTGGAGGTTTTAAAAGTCAGAATCAAATTGTGACAAAATAAAGGCATTTTCACAGCTACCCAGATAGCATTCCGACGTTGGGCCAACGCTGGCCCAACATCGGCACATCCGTCGGTCTGACCTTGGCCCAACATTGTCAACAATCTGATGGTGATGTGACCAATAGCCAACATTGGCCCAACGTGGGCAAAATCTGCCGACCATGCGACTAACAGCCAAAGGTCGGTCCGACGGCGGAATGCTATCTTCGTAGAGGTTTACTAGTAAACCAATATCCTGATTGGCCCAGCAGTTAGAAAGTTTGGCATCTGATCACAGGCTATCACCTGTAAGTGGGTTCATCTTCCACAAATGGCAAAGGTGTTGGCCTGTCTGAATATAACTGCCTGGATGTTGAAGGAGACTTAAAAAACCGCAACTTTGACTTAGAGTGACAATATACCCTGTCTCAATGTTACAAACTTGCCTTCTGGCAGCACTGGTAATGTAGGCATTATTTTTATAGGTAATACAAACTCACCGCTTTCAGTTATTTAAGGTATGCAGTATAATTGCAGTGATCACAGACCGACATCCTTGAAACATACTTCAGAGACGGTGGGAGTTAGTATTTCACTCCCAAGTAGTCACAGCCGAACTTTTCAATCATACAGAAGTGATAATTAATAGAAAGATTTTATCCATTTTTTACAGCCCACACTGGTTTTTTTCACTTCACTAAACACTATTTGTTTTTGTGAGTAATGTCATTTTGTAACATCAATGTTGTCAGACATAGGGATTTTACTTAGAAAATCTCTTTGCCACCTAAATCTCTGCCTTGATTCTCTTTTAATTAATGGTCTGTTTTTGTGTATTGATTTGAATGAAATACTGTTCACAACCTCTCTTATCGTTAGGGGTGGTACAACTAGCCTTTAGGGTGTTACAACTAATCTTTTGGCTGCTACTACCTATTTTGTTCAATCTTCTGTGTGAAGTTAACCTAACAATATCCATTTTTTGATGTATATATTTGGAAAATAGCAACACTGACAATGGAAATACATCTGAAAAACTTTGGTTATTTATCAGTCAGCTTAAATGTAAATGTCAGAACAGGCTGTTATGTGCCTGGTAAATTGGCACAGGCCTCAATTTGGCACAAACAAAATAATGTCAACAAGAACAAACTGAAACATATGGCCAATTGGGGCAACTGATACAAAAAGATACCTTTGTAAGTTATATTTAGACTTATTAAATGCCAATTGGGGAATTGATTTGTTGAAGAAATTATATTTTTTCAGTAATCAAAATGTCACATAATTAGGTTAACTAATTTGTTGTTTCCAGGGTGAAGTCTATGATTTGCATTTGTGCCAAAGCATATTTTAATAAAAAAAACTCACCCTTTGTATCTTACATTTATTATGTTATATTTTGATTTGGATGGCAAAAATACTCTTGAGCTAACACATTGGGTGTAAACTAAACAAGTCACATAGAAAGAAAACATTTAACAAGAGCACTCAGTGAGTATCATATGAGTACTGAGTACCATATGGACTTGACAATTGCACTAATATGAGCACCAGAACTAATCTATCTGTTACATTTTACATATTTCCCCAACATACAAGATTTTCTTGAACAAAAAATACTGGATTTAATAATAGAATTAATAATTGATGTCACCTCAACAAAAAGCAGCTTTACTGATTATTTTTAATGTTTTCTTTAAATGGACGAAATAGCTATTTTTTTCCAAGTTAGCTATTATTATTAATTCGAATTGAAAAATTCTGTGTTTTTACATTTTAAAAGTCACATATTTTATCCAAATATGTACTGTAAGAATCAAAAACAAGGCTACAAAACACACATAATGCAAGTATTCATAGCATTTTGATTACACATTGAACTAGTATTCTTACAAACATTTTGAAAATGTTATAATTGGAATAGAAGTGAAATATTTTTAAATGCAATTGCTTGTCAAGTATCCCTTTATAATTTTATTGGATATTTCAGGACTTACCACCCTATAATATTTCCTTCCCTTAAAATATGGAATTTAATTTTTTTTTTCTTATAAAACTCTTAAACATATTCGTAAGAATTGCCGGAAGTGTACATTTCTACCGTTGTCAATTGACGGCTGTGATTTTAAAACCAGAGAAATGCAAAAAATCTCTGGTCATAGCATATTCATTTTTGTTACTACCAAAAAGCCTTATTTTCTCCAAATGAAAATTGTTTCCTGTAAATGAAAACAGGCATAATAATCATTTAAAACTTGCATATTTTAGACATATATTTTTATTATTTTTTGTCAACATGTATACTGTGCAGCAAAGTTTATAATAAATAAAAAAAAGTAAATAGGTAAAAAAATAAATAAATTTTCAGATAAAAAGGACAAAGGTACCCATAATATTTGAAATATACAAATCAATAATCCACATAAGGATTGTACTAATATTTAACAGGAAACAGTATGCCATAAGTATTTGGCTGTAATTCTTTTTTCCTAGTAGAAACAATTTTCATCGGCTAAAACTCCATAAAAACAACAAGGTTTTAATCACTTTTACTGTTAGTCCACCAGTGATGATTCAGTTGAAAGTATTCAAGGTGATTTGTGTTTTCAAAAATTATGTTTTTATGGTTTGAGTTTTCTATGATTTACTTTTAAAATGCATCCTCAGGCATTCTATTGATGGCTTCAGTATACTGATGACAGATACAGTCACTGCAGCTACAATAGCCATGGCATTGCCAGGATTATCATTTGGACTTGCATTTTTCAAGACGCTGAACTGGAAACAAAATACAATGGCTACAGATATTGCACTGATGACACTTAAGTCCGTGCTTGGTACAGCTCCCAGTGAAAGGAAACTTAAGACGGACATAAATCCAGTGAACATGGCATGGAACAGAAAAGTGATGATGCACGAGATATTCTTTGGAAACACAAATGATTCAAAAAGTGCAGTGCAAATGAGAGACAGAAATGTGTCAATCACAGCTAACCAAGTACACACAACCATTGGGACTTCAGTCTTCAGAACATACTGACCCAACAAGACATAACAGGTCACTAGGATTCCCGCACCAACAGCGTAGAGATATCCGAAATACGAAAGATTAGATATTTTGTTGTGTACACTTGTGATGGGAACATAAGTATTGATATTTCCCATGGTCGGTTCTGTTGTGGATGAATTCAATGATTCAAACCGCAATGGATTGCAGAAACTTTCGTACGGCGTGTGTTGCCGGACACCAAAGATGGATTCAGGCTGTACCACAAATATAATCCCCAATGTTAATAACAGGACTGATAAGATGTCACACATTAATGTAAAGCAAGGTATCCTCCTCTCTGTATACAAAGTTTTAGCAGTGGACAGAACCATTGTGGATGATATGTAACTAATCATATAAGCAGTATTCACAGTCCCAGAAGGAATGTAGGTAGTAGCTGCATAGTTCATGTAGTTAGCACAAAACAGGGAAAGACATGTGAGTAAGGTTGGAATTCTGTTTTTCTTGGCTATTACCATGCTAGGTCTCTTCTTCACCAAGACAGGGACAGAGAGAATAAGCATGGATGCAAACCTTCCGATGTTCAGCTCAAACTCTCCAATAAGGCCATCTAGCATCTGAAAGTACAATAGCTCACTGGTTTATATAAAAGTAAAGCGTCTGAAAGAACAATAGCTCACTGGTTTATATAAAGCATCTGAAAGTACAATAGCTCACTGGTTTATATATAAGTAAAGCATCTGAAGGTACAATAGCTCACTGGTTTATATAAAAGTAAAGCATCTGAAGGTACAATAGCTCACTGGTTTATGTAAAAGTAAAGCATCTGAAAGTACAATAGCTCACTGGTTTATATAAAAGTAAAACATCTGAAAGTACAATAGCTTACTGGTTGGTAAGGCATCTGAAAGTACAATAGCTCACTGGTTTATGTAAAAGTAAAGCATCTGAAAGTACAATAGCTCACTGGTTATAATTATGTAAAACTTCTTGAATGTCATATACAAAAATATATATCACAATGAAGGTGAAAATATAGTATGGGATTGTAGCATGTACATTGTATTACTTTCATGAGTGATATGTATAATTTTCTTATATTGTCTAATGAGGGATGTTTTACTTTTGTTATCGACCATTTTGCTGTAATAACAGGTAAAATAACTCCATATTTGCCAAAATTATACAAATGAATAGTTATGAACCATATCCATAGCCGCAAGCACCAGTGAATATATATAAAAAAAATTAAAATTTCTAACATGAGATTTCCCTGCAATTTCTGCATACATTTTAATGCAACAAAAGAGCCTGTGTTCTGGACAACTTTCTGTGTATTAATTCACGACTTACTTGAGATAACACCAAACCAAATGCCTTCATCAAGGTTGCAATAGTCCACAGGATACAGCCAATCACATATTTCTTCAACCTGGACCCATTTTCTTCCTCCTGGTGAAATAATTCGTGTACCCCCATTGTTGAGTTACTTATGAGAGAATAGGTTGAGATGTTGTTGAGATAAAAAGTTGCGATTAGTCTTGGCAGTAATAAACTGTTGACTTATTTGTGCCAAGCTCACTGCAGAGGCTACTTACAATACTGGTAAAAAGGTGTTTTATCCAATATATAAACAACATAAAGGTCAGTGTTTATATCATCCTGTAATTACAGTGTTTACATAACACTTGTAGACAGGTATCAGCCATTATGCCATGTGTTATTAATTCATCCCAAACAGAAGTAATCACCCAATGTGAAAAAAAATATACCTTTTCACTTGTCAGCTGATATCTAAACAGTGCTTATAATATTTAGAGCATTACTGTTAAAATCATTTAAAATGTACACAAAGAAAACTGACCCCCCCGTTCCATTTATTGCCTTCATTTCAGGAATACACTTAATGTGTAAAAACATATGCTTATATATTGATGTACAATTGGTCAATTCTATCATATCTTAATACTGGTTTGTGTAAATTGAATAAGGAGTGAGCATATGGGTAAAACATACTTTGTTGAGAGAATATGTACTGGAATGTGCATCACACACACACAAAAAATTTCTAACTTTGAGTTTCCTACTGCACCAGTGATACAAATTCTGACTAATTTTTTTTATAAATTAATGAAAAATTATTGTACGTAGATAAAGAATAAATTGATGCTTATAATGTTTAAATCAAAACATGCCTATGGGTTAAACAAATTGGTTGATATCAAATTGTGATATAGTGTAGAATTTGAACATCTCCATAATTAGCTCTCTTCATTGAACTTTTAAACAGTTGGAACAGCATGTTTAATATTTGTTGATATTTTTTTCTGGTGTAGCGCAAAATAACGCATCCCCTTAAAAATGTGTGGGGATGCAAAATTTTGCAATAGGGTTTGTAATATTTTGTATCCCCTTGCAAAATAGTGTATCCTTTTGCAAAATAGTGCACCCCTCTGCAAAATAATGCATACCCTGGCGAAATGAACTATCAATTAACTATATTACATGCCCTTAGTGCATTTTATTGTAAAAATAAAAAGTTATATGTAAGTAGAACTAAGTTAAAAGTTCATTAACAAAACATAAGTTATATCTAATTATAAGTTAAAGAGTCTATTAACATGAGTTCGCAAGAACAGGATGACCATATATCATTATCCCAGAGCTTCTTTAGCCTGCCACTGGTGACAGGGATCATTGACCGATTACCTTCCATTTAAAGCAGTCATCCGAATCGCTATATATCAACCCGTACCTGTGATCGAACCTGGATTCTCTGTGTTCTTTTACCAGTACGTTACTAATGAGTTACAGTGGCACATGTAAACCTACAAAAGGACAATCTGACAGCGCTGATGAGTACAGGTAAGAGAATGTATAGTTCCGGGTCTGAATACTTTAGCAAAGAGATTTAATTTCATTTTCTTTCTAATAGAGAGAAAAATGGTTGCTGAATAAACATCATTAGGCAGATCATTCCAAATCTTAGGAGCATCATAAGCACAGGCCAGACTACTTGGTATACATATGTATTGATGGAACAAACTGTGGAATATCAAGCACAACACTCGATTTCCTTCTTCATGTTTCATAAACCTTGTGCCTGGGTTTAAAGAAAGCTCCAAAGTGTTTTGATAACCACTGGGGAGGAACTTGTAGGTCAGTTAACAGTCGAAGCCAGACCAAATGGTGAACCTTCAGATGTGGTGCTCTGCCTTATATTAATGTTTGACATTCATGTGTATTTGCAAAAAAAAAAAAATTAGCTGAATTTGGGGCCCTGTTCCAATAGCTCCTGGCATATATTGAAGGTAAACTATGAACAACATTTTTTTTAGCATTACAGAGACTGCAGCAGCACAGTGATAACTTCCTCACTTTCCACCCCTGAGATCAGGAAAGTGAGCAGTAAAATCGTTCAAACAACACATTTGTTTGTCGAACGAGCCTTTTTAACAGCCCTTTTCAACCAGTTTTCGTCTTCTACACAATTCTAATCTTTCCAATATGGGATCTCTCACAGAGCTTTTTATAAACAGGGGGAAAGTCCACGGGGGCATTTAATTATGACTTACAACCTTCACAAATATAACATATCTAATTCTAATAGTACTTTTATAGTTTTTAATCTAATCAAAAGACTGACACCTCTTGTGTGGGTCCCAATACCCATCTTTGATATTATTAAAGTAACGAGGTAAATTCACGAACGTGGAACAGGGATATAACAGTAGATTTTATAGTGTCACAGTAAGATTTTTTATTCTAAAATTATGTTAATTTTATTGGGTTTCCGGTGATTTTTGTTAAATGTTTGATTTGGTACATGCTGTGAAAAATGTAAAGTTCATTATGTGGGTGTTCCACCACACGACTAAGGCTCCCGATTAAGGGATTTTGAGGGTCGGTTTCAAAAATTTGCTTAGTCCCAGGCGTCCTGTAAGGGTCGGTTGTGGTCGGTTGAGGCCGTGTGAAAAATCAAACATGTTTGATATTTCTCCCGACCCCAACCGATTATTTTTTCCCGCCATAAACAAAATGTCCAGTCTCAGGCTTCCTCAGGCCTCCTCAGACCAAATTTACACAGTCGTATGTTGTCCCAGGCCGCCTGCGACCCTTAGTCGCCGACCCTTAGTCCCCGACCCTTAGTACCTTAGTCCCAGGCCTCCTGCGACCCTTAGTCCCATTGCAAAACAAGAATCGGCTATCTCGGTCTGGGGACGCCTGGGGACGCCTCAGGACACCTTGTGGGGTCGGGACTTAATCGTGGGTTAGTCGGGGCTTAGTCCCAGGAGGCCTGAGGTGTCCTGGGACCCAGTTGGTTTGTCTATGACAGGATCGTGGTTCAAACCAACCAGAAAAATGGCTTAGTTGGTTCTTAGTCCCAGACCAGTTAGGGACTGTCTGGGGCCGCCTGAGGCGTCCTGAGGCTTCCTGAGGACGATCTGTACTTAATCTCAGACTTTAAAACCGATCCAGTTTTCCCGCCCATTTTTTTTTTTCACGACTGTCCACGATTAAGGGTCGCCGACAGGATCGGGGCTTAATCCTTTGGTGGAACAAGGGCATTACATTCACCGATGACGGATTTTGATTGAAAGCTCCAGGAAATGCTGACAATTGCACAACAAACAGATAGTTTGTTTTTGTTGGAAATCCGGATCACCATCGTGATCCAGGAATTTTCAAAATTGGGCTATTTTCAGTGTGCATTTATCTCAATAATTAAATAGTCAGGTTGCTTGGCAAAAATACAGGCCACTACTACAATAGTGTCTATAATAGGCCGTGCTTTGATCCTAACAAAATGCTAGATAAAAGGATCTAGAACAGAAACAAAAATAGTAGGAAATTGGATGCTTGGAAGAGGTTTGCATTCTTTGACTTAATATCTCAAAAATTGAGATAGTTATCTAAAAAAAGACTTAGTATCTTAATAAACTGAGATAAGTATCTAAAAAAAATTGACTTAGTATCTCAAAAATTATACTTTTCTGTATATTAGAGCTTTCAATGCTGTTACTGGACAAATGGTAGCCTCTGATAACAAAGGTAACTGAAAAACACCCACGAGTTTGACCCGAGGCCTTAACAGTTCTCAATGAGTAGACACCAAGATAGATAAGGTGACATGAACCATTAAATCAGGAAGATATATCTAAGTGATATAACCTAACCTAATCAGTTAAAAGGTTTACTTATGCCTTTTGGTGTATGCAGCTTAGAGTCTATTTTTTGATGGAGGTTATGGGGGCATGGCATTAAGGTGCTATGTATTTATTTATTTGGGGTTTTACGTCGCTTTCAACACGGTACAGGTCATATCACGACAGGTAGTTGGAAGGGCAGAGGAAACCAGTACATATAGTTCGTTAAGGTTCTGTACTGTAAACTGCCGACCAACGGCAAGCAACTACCAGCTTTCCCACTTGAGGCCATGACAGGGATCAAACCCCGGCCTCAGAGGTGGGAGGCGAGAGTGTTACCACTCTGCCACCGTGGCCCCTTAAGGTGCTATGTATAGCAAACCATAAGACCTTTGACCACTACCTTAGTTGGGTGGTAGTTTGTAGCTGCACCACTAGGTGGGTCATACATAGCCTCCATTCAAATTTTATGCGCCAAACCTCGTGTACTAGTAGTTTTTGAAGTAGATGGACAGAAAAAAAATAAAACTTTTAATTGCCCCTCCCACCCCTTTTCTCCCCCAAATGCTATACTACACCTCTACATATGTGTGGGTGTGTAAAGTTATTAACATTAAACCCTTACATTGTCAGTAACGTTAGTATTACAGTAAAGTGTCAGTAATTTTACTTTCCAACGCCTCAACTTCATTAACGTGTACTTTGTGTTGTACAGACCACCATGGACATTAACTATATATATGTGACTAGAAAAAAATTATTTTGATCTTAATTTGCAATTTTTATTAGCCTCATAGTGTGTGTTTTAATCCTTTTAGTGTAGTATTAGTGGTAACCCTTTTATGTGTCTGTATATTTATTGTATTTGTGTTTGTATTGTATAATAAAATATTTCCCCCCCAAACTGTCTTTGGGCTTGAGCGCTATAAAACTCAAAGAAGAATTAGACTAGGTGTAAAGTAACTGTACATGATGTGAACAATTGCACTGTACATTCAAGAAGTTAACACGGATATGTAAACACTTCAAAACAGTACCTCTTTTACTGTGTTAACATACTTAGACATCTTTATATCTGCCTTAAAATTGCTTCTAAGATTATTACCCCCTGCAGGAAGTCATATTTTTCTGCCATCATTTACATCACTGTTCATTTGTATGCCGTTAAGGTCTGGCCAAAGAAAAAGAAGTCATCAAATATTTCAAATATATTCAGAATTTCTGCCATTGTTTATTATGGGAATCCCCTTTGAAGTTTATTTAGGTGTCATGTGTTTTTATTCATGTCAGTAAACTGCTGCATGTGTCTGACAATTGAGTGTAGAAAAAGCCCCAATAGAAAAGAAAAACTGCAAAAAAAAGTCACAGTAGAAAACTGATGTATGAACAAATAATGCCAGTAGAAAATACCCAAACCTTTGTTACATGGTATACACTACTTGATAGACTTGCTCCAAGTCTTTGTATTTCTCATTGCAGCAAATCTGACGTACATGAAATCATTATGAACCCACTTGATGAGTAAAAAAAGCTTCTGTCTGGAGAAATACAAACTTTTGTCAGCCCCACATTCTGGTAAAACAGTCATTCAGTCCTCATATAATACCTTAGACAAAAGGCCTTGATGAAAGTCTAACTACTTGGCAGTGCTTGTGTAAATGTATTGTGTACCATTTAGTTAGAGGGCTTTTATACTGAGGTTTTTCTACTGCAGGTTTTTACAGAGGCCTTTTTCTGCTAGAGGCTTTTTCTGTTTACTTATCCATCAGTATCATAGATAAAGTGTTTTGATAAGATTTACATTTTGCCCTCCCTGTCTCATAAAACGGCCAGCATTTTGGCGTTTTGTCCCCCAGTATTTTGTCCGCTGACATTTTGTCCATGCACCACATGGTATGTCCCTCTACAAACTGTCCAAGTATCAAATATCCATACCCGCGACAACCCACGCCCCCTCTTTCAGGAAATCCTGTATCTGCCTCTGAGAAATACCCACTGGTGGAGGACTGTGTTCTGTTGAGTAACTTCAGCAAAATGATTTTTCTATAAGGACAGATCTTAGGACTGAGTTTATTTACAACCTGTTGGTAAATCGCAGACTCACATAAATCCTTATTGAATCAATAAAAGATATAACCAGTTTTATTGTTGATTGTTACAATACCAGCCATTTGATAGTTATATGTTGAAAGAGTTGGGAAATTAATTTATCTAAAGATGCTTTTTTAATGTGAAAAAGTCCATTACGGCTGCTAAACTGATGATGTACCACACACAATATGCTTACGTTAGAATTCTAATTCTAATTCTAATAGTACTTCTATAGCGCTCAATCTCTATCTATTGACAGACTCTAAGATGCATAAAGCCAAAAATCAGAGATCGTAATCGTTAAATCAGAGATATTGCAGGGGTCGGCACCACAGAGAAAGACGAAATGAAAACAGAGGAAAAAAACTAGGGTGGGTAGGCTTTTTCAAAGAGGTAAGTTTTCAACTTCTTCCTGAATGAGGAGAGAGATTTAGCTGAGCGTACGTCATCAGGAAGATCATTCCAAATCATCGGAGCATCGCATGCAAAGCTAAGGCCAAATTGCTTTTTTGACTTGTATATTGATGCAAAATGTGGGACCTCAAGCAAAACACCCTGAGATTGACTTCTACGAATGATTCACCACATAAGTTCCTTAACATAACAAAATGAAATTCAACGTGTTTGGATATACTGACACAATAAAAATGTTAAAAAATATAAATACAATGATCTGACGTCTGCATAGTTCGTGAATAATTTAGTTTTTTGACCTGAAAATTGATAGTTGTTTTCAAATTGAACATCTTGTGGGACATTATTCCACGGATATGGCGTGCTATAGAAAGGAACCTTCACCGTAAGTCTTTGTTCTGGCTTTTGGAACCATTAGAAGAGACTGGCTATACTCTCATGAGGTGACCTTGATGGACTTTAGTGAGTAATGTGATAATATTCTCTGGTGTTATAATAAGTATGGACAATGTGAGTAGATAAAATAATGATGTTGAACTTGATTCTATATTGAATAAAAAGACTATGGTAACAATTTTAACACTGATATTACATACTGACTTTTCCAGTCTCACTAATACTCTGGAGGCCATGTCTGGATTCTCTTGAGCTGGTGGAATCTGTTTGAGGAGGCCTATATAAGATGTCATCGGCATCGCCTAACCTTTAAGAGATAAGAACAAGAATAAGCGTTTCATGGGCATCTTGAGAAATACATCTTCGAATTGATTTTATATTGCAAAGATGCAGTAGATATCATTTACATCAAGGTGCCACTTCTTTATTTGGGAATTAAGATATGTCAAACATAACTATAAAGTTTTTGGCACTTTCAGTTGATATTATCAGTAAACTACAATTTTCCAATCATCAGCAGTATAATCATGACCGTTGTACTTCATCCATCGTTTTATCTCATTTATCCAGTTTGAGAGCTTTGTCAGATAATCATTAAAACTGTTTTGCTGTTGCTGCTTTTTGCTAACAGTCGTACATCTGAGTATCACCTGCAAAGATATGATAATCCACAGAAGATTTTCTAATGATCGTACTGATGGGAGGATTGTAGATATTGCTATCTTCAGGTCTCATTAAAGAGTCTTGAGGAGTGCCAAAGACAGCCATACACATTCTGACCTGCACATCATGAATGTCCATTTTTTTGTGACCTTCTGTTTTGGCATATGTTTTGACACAATTTAGGGCTACATTTTCAACTCCCAAACAAACAAGGCTGATCTTTGTTTTTGATCTACTAGCACGAGTTGCAAAGCCATCAGAGACACGAGTAGTGCACTGTGGTGGTCACCCATCCAAGTACTAAATTAACCCATAGCTGCTTAACTTCAGTGATGAGACAGGTACTCATCACGCTATGCAGCAAATCATGAACAAACCTCCACTTTGCACAAAATGTAAGATAGAAAATATAATAACCATTCCCAAGCCCTAGAGACAGGCATATCCCAGCAAGGGATTAAAACATTTATTTTGAGAAAGCTGGTAGTTGCTTGCCGTTGGTCTGCAGTTTACAGTACGGAACCTTGACCAACTGTATGTACTGGTTTCCTCTGCCCTTCCAACTACTGGTCGTGATGACCTGTGCAGTGTTGAAAGCAACATAAAATCCCAAATAAATAAATAAATAAAACATGAATTTAAAATTTTATAGATTACAAATAACAAGAGAAATACATGAATACATAATGACTAAGGCAGAAATAAAATTACTTTAATTCTGTAACAAACCTGATAACCTCAATAAGCAATGCGATATCAATATATGTACACGACAGGGAGGACAGAGATCCACCCGCAGGGAATAAATCCAATTCAAGCACTGTTTCTAAACACTAGGAAAGGCCACCCAGGATAAATGGAATGTGCGATAAAATATATAATACATATAGTAAGTACTGTATACCATGAGTATGTTTGTTAAAACCCAAAGGCAATAAAATAGGGAAGAAATCCTACATGTAAGTGTAAAGCAGGGTATTACAGGCACCAAGACACCAAATTTAGATGTATGAAAGTTGCATATATAAATGGGCAGAAAAAGTAGAAGCAACAGAAGATGTGGGAGAAGGAGGACGTTGTATGTATCTCCAGACGCATTGGCTGGACCAGTGCCTTGGGCTTGAATGTTTTGCATTAGGACACCATGTCTGAACTGCCAAATGTCCCCACTCCTGCTAAAGTCATGAAATGAGAAATGTTTCTAAAAGCCTAGCAAACAAAAACATGCTTTAAAGGCTTCCTTGTCATGTAGTATGTCATTGTAAGAAAGGTGTCATTCTTTTAAACTACAAACAAAGGGTCATCTTTATCAAGAAATTTACTGCTGATGAGTCCATTAAGGGCAGCAAGTAGGCATGAGGGAGAAGTACCTAATGCTGGAATGGTAACTGTAGGTACTCGTTTTCTATTCTGAAGAATTTAGTTTTTTATCATGTTTTAGGCTTTACAATGACAACTAATTCCGATTGAGAAAAAAATCAAGTCCCCTTTACAAGGATGTCTAGTTTGATCAAACTGGACCACTGAATACGGGAGAATTTGAGATAATGTCAGGAAAGAAAAGAAAGCTAACAAGCAGAAGAAAACATAGACTTGAGGTCACAGTTACAATTTTTAAGCTTTTAATGAAAAGGGGAATTCTCTGATCCCGTGATGAAGAGGTATTTACCCGATACACTATCAGCATAGTTCTTATGGCTGTAATTTAGTTACTAACAGAGGAAGCAGACATACTCGAGAGATGTAAGTACTCCATGACTAAAATGATTACAGGGGTAGAAACGTGGGGCTCTGACAGGGAAGAAGCCACCATGAAGCCAAGGAAGTCCTTGGAAATTTTTGTATAAGCAGCCAGCGTGGCAGGTCGAAAATCAGATCAAAGTCTAAGAAAGGCTTCCTGAAGCAGCAGCACTGTGGTTGCTGCAGGTTCTGGAAAATATTAAACATCATAATTGAGTAGGGTTATGGGGGTGGGGGGTAAAGACGCCACACATTTCATTGCTCCAGTTCCTAGTTAAAAGTCATTTCTTGTTTACCCTGTTTAATGTCTATTGGGTGACCTTTGACCTTTAAATTAAATATTTCCCGCTAAAACCTTACTTTCCTCACTCTTGAGAGGGAAGTCGAACTGCAAGGATGCCATTTTATTGCTTTATGTAACATGTGTAAAAAAATTTATGTTGGTTGTAAAGTGATATCTTAGAAGTATTTTACAAGTTTTATTTTAAATTATTTTAGTATATTGTATTAGGCGTCCTAGTGTGTATATAACATGGTATTATACTGTTTCTGTTTTAACATGTTGCGACGGGTGAGTTGACGGGTTTTCTATTTACATTGGACTATATATATCTATGCAATACAGTATAAACGTTGATACTATTTTCCTGTCAACTCTGTGATACTTTGTCTTGCATACTACCAGGCCCTGTGTTATATGGAATTTCTGTTTGTTTTCATGTGGGTTTGTTAATATGCTTAAAGTATTTAATACAGTATAAACGTTCATACTATTCTCTCGTCAACTCTGTGATACTTTGTCTTGCATACTGCCGGGCCCTGTGTTATATGAAATCTTTGTTGTTTTCATGCGGGTTTGTTAATATGCCTAATGTATTTAATACAGTATAAACGTTGATGCTATTCTCCTGTCAATTCTGTGATACTTTGTCTTGCATACTACCAGGCCCTGTGTTATATGAAATCTTTGTTTGTTTTCATGCGGGTTTGTTAATATGCCTAAGCTATTTCACTGTTCTAAATGCGGGGAGGAACATAGGAGGCCTGTGGGTAGCAAATGTCAACTTTATGTAGAAAGTACTTCAAGTACTTCCACTACTCCACTCCACTAGGGATGAAAACGTGAATGACAGTACTAATTCACAAATTCTCAGTGCAATTAATGCTGTTAGTTGTAGGCTGTCGGCTATTGAGCAGCGGATAGACAGAACCGAGGAACAACTTCAGGGTCACGTAAAGACTGGTTCTGACATAGCCGGTTCCCTGAATGCGAGCAGCACACCCTTACAGGATGTGGGAGAGGAAAGTGACGCTGGGGACGACGTCGTCATTCCATCTACAAAATTTCTTAAAACCTCCAAGAGTATACAAGATGCAGTAGACATCAGGCTCCAAGAACTGGCCAAGTTAAACGAGCAAGGTAAGTTCAAATCACAGAGAGGCAATAATGATCAGGTTTCTGTTAAACAGCAAATACCCTGGCCTCAGAACTATATATTAGCAGGTACTTCTAAATCGAGAGTTACTTATGACAGTTTATCCAGTTTTCAGTGGATGGCAGGTTTTAGTGCTATAATTAGAGAAGAAAAAAATGTTAAGATCAAAAATGCCATGCTTGAGTACATGACTGATATCATGGAAGATGTCCAAGATTTTGGCTGGGCTACGGCTAAAGGGGCTCATGCCCTTATTCTCTGTCGAATGGAGGAGGGCAAAGTTGACTGGTTGAGCTCGGAAAAACTGGATCGCCTTAGAAGAGCACATGCTCAAAAAATTGTGACAAGTACTGGAAGTAACTCACATCCCTCAAAAAATAAAGCTGAAATTCAAGGGGTCCCTTGTAAATTCTACCAGTCTATGAAATGTAGTCACAAAAATGACCATACTACAAATGGCCAGTTATACAGGCACATTTGTTCTCATTGCTTCAGTTCAGGTAAAAAATTTGCACACCCACTGAAGGACTGTAGAAACAAGCGTCAGCAGGACGCAAAAAACGAATAGGGCACTGCAAATATGCAGTGCCCATTTCGAAAGTTGGATTGATAAACAATGCAAATACTACTGTAAAAGGTCAAGTTATAAGACATAGGTTCAAAACCAGAGTTTTTTACAATGCTAGTGCTAATGTGAGTGAAAGTACAAATTGGAAGTTGGACTTATACAAAGCCAACAATATGTCTTATGCTCAAGTGTTGAAAACAGCTGTAAAATGTAAAACTGCAGATGCTAAAACAGGTAGTAGCATAAATGCAAAAGTCACAAATATCACTAAGAGTGTAATAGGTAGTCGTCTGCACCGTCCTATTAACAAAGCACCTAAAGACAATGATTCTAATCAAAGGGGTTATAAGGTCAAAGTCAGATGCACAAAAGGTCAGTCAAAGGTAAACCACCAAGAAACTGTCAAAAATGAGATTCAGTGTACAAATAGGTTTGCCCCTTTGTCAGTTGACGACGTGTGTGATATGAATTCTGCTATGGGAGAAAATGTAGTGTGCACAAGTAGATTTGATGGTCGCGCTCATGAAAGTAAAGCAAACTCTAGCAAAAGCCTTCAAAAATCTGGCAAAGCGTCAAATAATGACGCCTCCAAACAAAGTCCTCTATATGTGCCTTCAAACAAAGAAACTTACCCAGACAGTAGTAGCAAATATGACCTACCCCTCAGGATCAAAAATAAGTCCATTACCTATAAACAGGTCTTGCCTTCATGTCCAACCCTCCAGTTATGGGATGCTCAAAATAAGTTTAAGTTCGGCTTCATCCCTTTAGGAAGCCAGCTTATGCCAAATCATGTGAATCCAGTTGATGTTGATGCAGACCCAATAACTTTGCACAAGTGTATGGTCGAATCCAAAGAATATAATTTCTTGCAAAATCAAATCAATTTAAAGTCCCAGTTAAATCCAGACATATGGGATCAATATCTCCATGACTATTGGGATAAGCAATTACCCTTACTTATAAGGTTTGGTTTCCCCTTGGATTATAACAGGGAGGGCGCCTTGAGAAGTCAGGAAACCAATCATGCTTCGGCTATAGAATTCCCAGATGATATCCAAGCATATCTAGATGGGGAAGGTAAACATAAAGCAATATTGGGACCATTCAAGGATAGGCCCATAAAAAACTTGCACATATCCCCTATGATGACTAGGAAAAAGCCCAATGCCACCCACCGTCGGGTCATCATAGATTTGAGCTTTCCCCAGGGTCAATCTGTTAATACTGGCATCCCCAGGGACCAATACTTGGGTACCCCCTTTATATTAAAGCTACCTACAGTAGACACAATTACTGAACAGATAAAAGTCTTAGGTAGGGGTTGTAAGCTCTACAAAGTTGATATTAGTCGAGCCTTTCGACATGTTAAGTTAGATCCCAAAGAATATGACCTCTTGGGATTATGTCACGACCGTTATTACGTCGATACGTGCCTGCCCTTCGGGTATAGAAACGGAAGTGCGTTGTTTCAGCGCCTAAGTGATGCTGTGCGTCATATCATGCGTCAACGTCGCTATGGCGTAGTAAATTATATTGATGATATTCTTGGGATCGGTTTGCCCAGTCAGATTGACGCCTCCTTTAACGCATTGCGTCAATTACTACAGGACCTCGGTTTACAAGTCTCTGATAAGAAGATGGAAAGTCCCACAACACGCTTAAATTGCTTAGGAAAAGTGTTGCTAGTGGCAACAAAAACGTTATTGCAATAAAAAACAATTGCAATCCCTGCTAGGCAGCCTTCTATATGTCAGTAAATGTGTTAGATCCTCCAGATTCTTTCTTAATAGATTACTGGACATTTTAAGGTCCATGGAAGACAAAAATCAAATAAAAATTACAACAGAAGCCAAAAGAGACATCAATTGGTTTACAAAGTTCATCTCCATCTACAATGGAGTTACATTTTTTTACCAAAAACCCATTGCCCACTCCATTGAATTAGATGCTAGTCTTCAGGGAATGGGAGCATGGTGGGGCTCTGAAGTTTACACTCTCACAATTCCCCTAGGCTACATGAATCTACAGATAGTACATCTGGAGATGCTTAATATTTTAGCTGCTCTTAGGGTGTGGCAGGAGCCTTGGAGGAATAGTAAAATAGCTATAGCATGTGATAATTTAGCTGTAGTTCAGGTGTTAAATTCTGGTAAGACCAGAGATCTAACCTTAGCTGCCATAGCCCGCAATATACAGTTTCAGATTGCAACAATGAATGTAGATTTAAAAGTTACTCACATTCCAGGTAAGGTCAACGTAGTAGCTGACCTTCTGTCTAGATGGAACACTCGAACTAATCCAAATGCTACCTTAAGTCAATTATTGCCTTCATACCAATGGGTGCCTGTAAATGACAGCCACATTATGATAGACTGGTCCATATAATTCCCTTATTTTTGGTAGGCCTCCACCCGTCTATGGCAAAATTGATACAACTGGGTTTTCAGAAGACCTCCATGGCCTTCAGACCATCAACAGACAGAAATTATACCAGTATGTTTCGATTATTTTTAGCTTTCACAATATTCATGAAACTCAATGTTTTCCAACTCACACCCCTTATGATTCTTGCATACTTACAGTTCCTGGAAAGTAACAATACATCCAGTTCAGCTATGTCCAACCATCTATCGGCCATAAAAGCAAAACTTTCACTCTTGGGTGTGTCCATTCAGCCATTTCAGGACTCCAGAATAAAGTATTTCCAAAAAGCCATGACACTTCATAGACCATTCAAAGTACAGCTAAAGAAAGTTATAGATATAGATACCCTACAGCTGATAGTTCGGACCTGCGACTCCACTTACATGGGTCAAGTCTTTAAAGCAGTGTATACTATGGCTTTCTTTTCTTTTCTAAGGCTGTCAAATCTAGTACCTCACAGTGTGCAGGCCTTCTCACCCCTGTATCATTTAGCAAGAGGAGACATAATTGTGGCAAATCCAGGCATGCATATAGTCATCAAATGGTCCAAAACTATCCAGTCAAGAAATATGGTAAAAATTTTAAAAATTCCCACATTGGCTGCAAACCACATATGCCCTGTAACTGCAATAAAAAACCTACTGGCTATAACACCTGGATCAAAAAATGACCCCTTGTTTCAATATAAAACCCTTAAAGGTTGGGCCCCTCTCACTGACACTCAGGTCAGGCGTCACTTTCACCTGATCCTGAAAAAATTAAATCTCCACAACTCTAACCTTACCTTTCACGCCTTCTGGCGTTCAGGTGCCACTTACGCCTTTAATTCTAATGTGGCATTGCAGGATATCCAAAGCCATGGCACCTGGACGTCGGAATGCGTCTGGAGATATATCACACTTGATCACGAGGCATCTGATCAGGTTGCATTGGCCTTTCAGAAACAGCTTTACCTTCCTACATCCTACTAGTTGGGGTTTGGGCACTTTTTTCCTTCAGTTGTAGACTTTAAAAATTGTTTATGTCCATTCAAAACAACTAGTTCAATAAGTTCACCTTAAATTAATAACCCTAACTTAAATAATATCCCTAATTGCTCATTTAAGGCCACCTTTAATTTGGACAACCTGATGCTCAGCTCATAACTATTTTCTTGTAAATTTTACTATGGTTAAGGTGACCTTATGGCCACCCTTATGTTAAGTATGCCTTAAAGTGGCTCTGGTTAAGGTGACTTTAGGTTCACCATCTATGAGCAATAGCATCAGGTTCCCACATTCAAGGTCCCCTTTTCTTTTCGCATAAAACTTAAAGTTCTTAAACTATTGTGTCATTAAATATTCATATATTAACGTAAAAATATTAAATTATGAATTATACAACTTTTTATTGGATTGTAAATAAACAATAGCTTAATAGTGTATAAATTGTAAATAAATATATATTTTACCCCACCCCTGCTTTTCATTTATACTTGGAACATAAGGCAATGAATAGATATAGACATTCATCTGGCCAAGAGGTCTGCCACTGAGTTGTCAACACATTAAACATTGCAGACAGCAACCACACATTTGTAGCACAAGCTGGATCCCTGGTATTGTCACTAGTAAGTGCTTCTCCTACTGTCTGGTTATCACAATACAGTCTGATCTTTTTATTAGTCCACAAGTGACCTCACACCTTGAGGCAATATTGTCTGTTGGGGCGTCCAGGCACCCCAATTGTCAGTCCTGCCCCAAGTCAGTTAGTAATTTTGTACTACCTTAATATTCATCTGGTGACCAGTCTATTGGTCAGCTCATGACATTACAGGGAATTTCTGTATACTTTCACATAGGGTTCTTGCGTATTTATGCTCAGTTGCTGGGGAAACATGTAAGTAAATTATGTAATTGGTCTGGGACCTTCCAGTCTATTGGTCCTTGGCTTTGTTTGTCAGTTTGAAATCAGAATTTGAACGAGAGAAATGGGAAAAATCTTAATTTTCAAAATGCTTTTAGTTTTGTGTCATGTTTTAGGCTTTTAATCTGTAAATATGTACATAACTGGACAGTCCTTTAGTTTGTAACAAGTTTGATGGTTACTGGAGGAATTGCTGGCAGTACAGATTGTGTTAAAGAAGAAACTGAATACATGCAATACTAGGTCCTTTTTCAAAATATCCCATTGAAGGGGGACATGTTTCTCTTTCATGACTAAAAGTAACCAAATTCTGATAGGCGTCGAGTCATAGGTGATTTGAGTTGGCCTATAGGCAAATCTGTCAGGTATAAACAAAAACACCTATCTGGGATGTCAGTTTGACTTAACTTTCCCATCTGTGGATCACATCACTGAGGAAGCTAAATGCCTGAGTAGGGGTGCCTTGTTGTATAAAGTTGACGTAAGCCATGCGTTTCGTCAAGTCAAGGTTAATCCTGGCCATTATGACCTCTTGGGCTTTCAGTGGGACGGAACTTACTTTGATATGTGTCTTCCGTTTGGGGTGCATCACGGAAGCCAGATTTTTAAATGTATAAGTGACTCTGTACGCTATCTGATGCATCAGGAGGGCTTTTGCATCATCGACTACATTGATGATTACATTGGAATGGGTGTTCCTATCGTTGCAGACAAGTCTTTCCAATTTTTGCTCAAATCAATGGAACGTCTGGGTCTCTCTGGAAGCCAGAAGAAGCTGGTTTCCCCAAGTACTCAGTTGCTAGTTCAAATAAACCAAACAGTCCAGCAATGGCTATCAAAACATACTTGTACCAAGCGTGAACTACAACCTATCCTTGGGTTGCTTCTATATGTACACAAATACGTCAGGCCCTTTCTTGAATCGCATGCTGGAAGTACTTAGAAGTGCTTATGGTAGCAATACAGTCACCCCTTATATCAGATTTCTGACGCAATCTGCACTGGTTTGCCAAATTCTTGCCATCTTACAATGGTGTCAACTACTATGACCACAAGAAAGTTGACCACGTCATTGAACTGGATGCGTGTCTCACTGGCCTAGGTGGTTGTGTGGGCAGATTTATATACCATCTCTGTCATTGGTCAAGGGTGACAAATAGTGCCATATAGTCCAATTGGAGATGGTCAACATTCTACTGGACAAGAGGCTATTTTGTCGCCTCTGGCATGGAAAGAAAATATTGGTAAAATGTGATAATCATGCTATGGTTACAGTCCTTAGATCTGGAAAAACTAAGGATCCATTTCTGGGTGCCTGTGCCAGGAATATCTGGTACTGTGCCACCACCAATGACATAGATGCCAATTACACCCATATCCAGGGCACTGATAACAAAGTAGATCTATTGTCAAGATGGACAAGCTTCTATGTCCTAGATTTGACTTGAAACAACTATTTAAGTTGTATCACATGTCACCTCTCTTCCTTGTTTCACATCCAAACTTTTAACGGTTGGGTTCCCCTTATTGATTCCAGGGTCAGAAAATCTCTGTCATCCCTCAATGTATCTCTAGGATTGAATCCTCACCATTTCATCTTCCATAGCTTACATTGCTTTGGAGTGACGTTTGTCTTCAATGCTCATGTCACCATACAAGACATAAAAAGACATGGAACTTGGTCGTCCGAGTGTGTCTGGACCTATATCCAAAGAGATCACACCTCTGGAGAGAAATTAGCTAGACCTTTAGCCTCTGCTGTTGATGCATAAACGCTTTCGTATGGTTGGGCTTTGGTGGGTTTGATATGCTTTACAATTCAATAGCACACAATTCAATAGCACTCCTTCCTCCATTGTGAACCTGTGGGTCACCTCTTGTGTGGCAGTGCCCTCCTCCATCTTTTGCTTTGGTCGTATTAAGCCTGACAGGTCTGGGATTTGAACCCCTTGGGTTAGCATTCAAACATGGGGGGGGGGGGGGGGGGGGGTCCTGTGGTCACACTGCCTCACCTTAGGTTTCCTCCAGAGGGTAACTTTGTATATTTTTTTACAACTTGTTTTATTGTATTTTACCTGTCACGCAGTAATTTCTTAACTCCAGTATTTACATGTGTGGAACTCTAATGAACTCTAACTTTGAGACTGGAGTTTGTACTATGTATACACATTAATCATCCTCTAGTCATTTGTGTATGAACTCTAAAGAACTGTAATTTACTGACTAGAGATTTACATCAGATTTATATTTTATTGGATCTTATGTGTAACTTTTATCGAATTGTAAATAATTTTTAGAGTATCTTGTATATTATTAATAAATCGCTGGTACCCTCAACTGGCTTCTTTACTGACTTGGGGTGGGGGAACTCTTATTACAAAACCTTAGGGGATAGGTGATATGTACACCAGGTTCTTGAAACAACCCCCTAAACATTATGGATCCATTAAAAGAGACTTAGAAGGTACAAAACTACTTCAAATCTCTATGAAAATCTCTTTCTAAATGTATTTCAGATAAGAAAATATGTTGTCTTAACAGAGTAAGCATTACAAGACTGAGTTTATCATCTTTGGTTTGAAAAGACAGAGGGCTAAGTTGAAAGTATGTTTTCCAATTGATATCTTGGGTAGTCCTCTGCCCTATTGAGTCAGTCAAGAATCTGGGCATGTGGTTCAATTCTGTTTAGTCCGGCAGCCAAAGTAGATATTTTAGCTTGAACAAAAAGTGCCAGTAATAGTTTTTTTCTCTGCAGATTATGTACTCCTGGGGTCTCGGTAATAACATCCTGTATGATGTGGACATCTCACCCTTGGGCAATTTCAGATATTTATGTTTTTCAAAATGGCCGCCATAATAACTTATTTTTGCCATATTTTTGCTTTTACTTTATACATATCTAT
The DNA here is from genome assembly GCA_964017235.1 of Sabellastarte sp. h YS-2021. Classification (NCBI taxonomy): domain Eukaryota; kingdom Metazoa; phylum Annelida; class Polychaeta; order Sabellida; family Sabellidae; genus Sabellastarte; species Sabellastarte sp. h YS-2021. Next base: position 10,670,060 of record OZ024932.1, on the reverse strand, counting down.
TAGTTTAGGGTCAAAATCTATTTTTTTCAGTCAATAAATTAAATAAAACAATTATTCACCAATCAGATCAAATGTTGCGTGTAATTTACCAAAAATATTAAAATCCAATATGGCCGGCATACCCTTTTTCAAATTTTCAGGAAAGGTCTATAATATCTTGCTAAGTAGTGGAACTGTATATATTTTGAAGTGTCAATATATAAAATGTTCTTTGACAAAACATATACAAAGTTATAAATATAAATATTTTAAATATTTTAATCAAAGGCTATGACAAATTGAAGACCTCAAAATAGTACTGGTCAAACTTTGGCTCTTAATGCCAGTCTTTCAAAGATTATCATTTCAAAGCACTTTGACAATGCTAGTTATTTTGACTTGTGACAGTTCAATACAAGCAAAAGAAAAAAAACTGAGGAAAAAAGTAAATTTATTAAAGTAATAGGGTGTCAAAAATGGATAAAATAGCAAGTAAACCTATTTGATTCAAAGGGACAGAAATAATATATGGATATCCGAGTCAAATGCTATGCTCAAATAATTTCAAAGATAGAATGTTAAGCAGCTGAACCAATTTTATATTTGTCATTGCTATCATCAAAATTATCATTCTGTCATGAGTTGATATTCACAGTTTTAGGGTCCAGCACATTTGTTGATGACTTTACACATGCAGGATTCTGTTTGGCAAGCTTGCTTTACTTTATTCACATCACATGGTTTTACACGCCCTTTCATTTCGATAGCTACACCTAATCAGTTTATTCTGCTGCCATAGGTAAAGTTAAGGCAGTGAAACTGGAACAAATGATGTTCCCTCTTTTTCCAACCATGCTTCCCTGGGCCCTGGATCTCTTCAGTGGTAGAGAAAAATCTGCAATCAATGCTACCATATAGCAACCTGCATGTGGGCTCTGGCAACATTTAGTGCAAAACCTTCAGATGCTGGTGGTAAAGATGGCACCTTTGGGTTGAACCATGTAATATGTAACTTTGATTACCAGAACCTTTTGAAGAAGCCTCTGTCATGGACCTGCATAGGCATTGAGGAAATGAACATCACAAAAAAATTACCAGAGAATATGTTACTGCTGTCCGTCAGATCTGGTCCATGATAGTTTTCTTGTTTCTGGACACAAGCCTAGCATCACACTTTGTGATTAAGCAGTTGGTCAAACAGAAAATATTATACAAGCTGAGCCAGTTCTCTGTTGGTTCACATGGGTAGTCACTTTTATGCTTTCATCATTATACCAATCAAGTGTGAAATATACACACACATTCTGTGGAGATAATTGATTTCATGTATCCTGAAATTGTCGAAGAAGGTTTCATCAGTCTTTCCAGTTGCAAGAAATGGGACTATTCATAATACTGCACAATCACGAAAAATCCATCTGTAATGGCACTTTTAAAGAGATTTTCACTTGGTGTTACTTCATTTGCACATGTTTGGATATAGCTGGCTCTGTGCTTTGTGGTAAGACATAATTGGTGATCCTGGTAATAGTCCATAAAGGATTCTTTCAATTGAAATCTCTCGGGCTGTATTGTTGACCCATTCCTCTGGCATACACAGTTTCCCTTCTAAGAACATCAGCCCAAGCAATTTTTAAAATTCCATCATCTGTTTCTGACCCAGCATCACCAACATTTACAGCCAATTAAGTGATGATCTTACCAGTTTCAAGATTCAGTGGAACATTCTCTGCTTTCAGTCTCCATCACGTTGTCAATGTAGACCCTTGAACAGAGCTTCTGACAATAATTGGCATCATACTTCATTCTGGAATTTGATTTCTCTTTATAAACAAATAGTGCTTGCTGATCTGAGGACTGCCTCAGCTGGTTGAGTATTTTCTCTTTAATGAACCAGTCCATTACCAAAGTATGCTGATTAATATCAGATCTCATTGAGATTTTTTGATAAACGATTCCCCAATACTCATACAAATTCAGGTAAGAAAAGTTACAAGCTGGTCAGATATAAAAAATAACCCATGTGAAAAGCTGAGACTTTGATCATTCACCAAATCATAAAGAATAATGCACACAATGTTTTTCTTGCAACTAATGACACAGATGGGGGGATGGGAGGGGAAAAGGACAGGGTTTTTTTTTTTTTTTAGGGGTGTAAATAAACTGTTTCTCTCTCTCTTTTTTTTTTCTCCTCTCTTTTTTTCATATATTAATAAAATCCAGCTTGGAAGGTCATAGAGGAATGTGTGAAGTACAATACCCTTTATTTATCAAGTTAACTCTGTATGCCAATGTACCCGCCATCTGTGTATGGCTGATTTTTGTAAGCTCCTGATGGGGGGTTGTCCACCCTCACCCCCCAGGGTAAGGCAAAAACTTGTGCAAAAAGGGTGAATAAAAATGAATTATGCTGGCAAAAAAAAAAAAAAAAAAAAAAAGACACAGATTATTTTTATCTTCTTTGTCATTTTGTGTTTACAAAAGCCATCACAGTTGACATGATGAGATCTATATCTTGAGGTCAAAGCACAACTGATATTGATGGAAGTGTGAGAACATTAGTGGTTGAACGATTGTCTACAGACATCGAATGGTCGATCGAAATTCACTGTAGTAGCGATGATCGATCTGGAACTAGTGTCCATCGATTCATCATTATCACTGAAAATCTCGTAATATTGGGTTACCTTTCTTTATGTATCTGTATATCCACGCTTTTTTACAAATATTTTAGGCAGTTTCCTTCATAAATTGACAGATTTGTCACAGAGTTTGGGTATGTTTAATTCTACCGACCGGAATTAGGTTTTTTTGGTAGACTCTAAACGTCGGAACACTGTTATTCTTACCGCATCAACAAACACATCCTGGAATGTGTTTCTTGATACAACCAACTATGGAATCAATTATGGCTCGATCATCGCTCGGAAAAATGGACGATTAATCGACTATGCAACTTGGAGGTGATTCCCAACACTAGAGAACATGTACACATATAGTGGGCAATCGTTTACATTTTCGTTTACATGACTAAGTGGATGTGACACTGTAGCAAAATATTAGAGGAACAAAACAGGTAGTGCTGAAAGTTCTTTGTGGGCATCATCACAATGCAGGTGATGCAAGAAATGTTTCTCAGGCAGTGGATGCATTGCATGTTATCCTCAATCTGACTGCAGTTCCATGACACAGGCTCTTCTAAACCCTTTATCATCATAGGTTGCATGTTGCATTGGTTCCACCCAAAGCTGGTATATTAACTACCAACATCTAAAGCCTTTACTCTAAATGTTGAAAGAGCTGATATGCAGGGGCTATAAGGAGGCACAATGCAGATTCTTCTTAATCACTGTTGGAGACCTAGAGAAAAATTGTCAAAAGAAAGATTGAACATCACTTGTTCCAATTTCTTCATCTAATGTCACCATGGCACCCTAAGAAATTATGCATATGTGAAGATAATCATCCAAACTGCCCGTGCCCAAAATTGGTGAACATCAACTCATGACCAAGGGTGATCATAATAACACGACTGACAAATATAAGAGTTCTCAGCTGATTAGCATTCTTTCTTTGAGATTATCTAAGAATAGACTTTGACTTGGATATTCATATAATGTTTTTTTTTCTTTTTAATTGAATGTATGTACACTTGTTTTTTCTTTGATTGTGACATCCTTCTACCTTAATAAATTCAATTTTTTTTAAGTTTCTCAGTTTCTTTTCTGTCACCGGCTAAAATAACTACTATTTTAAATGAGTTTTTGAATAAAAATCTTCTAAAGAATGAAATTATTAGCCAAAGTAGAAGTGTCAACTTCTCGTTTTTGAAAGAAAATTGATTTGCCATGGTCTTTGATTAAATATTATTAATTATTTTGTACCCTTTTGTTTAAGAACATCTTGGATTAGACACCTCACATTAAATCCACTTCCACTGCCAAGCAATATATTATGGGCTTTTCTTGAAAATTTGAAAAAAGTATGGCGGCCATATTGAATTTTTTTTGTGAATTACACACATTTGATCTGATTACTGAATAATTGTTTTATTTAATTTATTGACCGACTAAAAAAAGATTTGGGCCCTAAACTAATAGATATGTATAAAGCAAAAGCAAAAATATGGCAAAAAGTAGTTGTTATGGCGGCCATTTTAAAAAACGTAAATATCTGAAATTGCCCAAGGGTGAGATGTCCACATCGTACAGGATGTTATTACAGGGACCCCAGGAGTACATAATCTGCAGAGAAAAAACCATTACTGGCACTTTTCGTTCAACCCCCTCGGCTGCCAGACTAGTTCTTTTCTTGGCCCAAACATGTTCAGAATGTCTGCAAATGTTGTTTTGTACAACTCCATGCCTTTAGATATGTCAGGCAGTTCTTACTCATGATGCTTCTATACTTGTGGCTAATGCTCTTGTAAGTAGTCGGTTGGATTACTGCAACTCACTTTTCAGGAGTCTCTCCAAGTTCAATCTATGCAAATTACAATGCGTCCAAAATAGTGCAGCCAGTATTCTATCAAACATCAATGGATACACCAGTATAACTCTTGTGCTTAAACATCGCAGAGTCTTTAACAGTCACACTTGTTTACGAGTTTCTTCACACTGTTTTCCCAAGTATTTTGCTCCATATCTTTCTTCCTACTGTAGCTATTATAGTACCATCGAGGCGCAGTCAGAGTGGTGGTTATTTCCTTGTCATTCTAAAATTCTATTCTTCTATTCATAAATTTGTCAAACAGTTTAGTTGTGCTTTTGATGCGCCCATTGTTTGGAATGCTCTTCCTGATGAGATTCATGCGTCTCCCTCCCTAGCCTCTTTCAGAAAGCATCATAAAAATACCTGTACACCAAGGGATATCCACCTTAGACTTAATCATCCATTGGTGACCTCTTTTCTGTCCCTGGATACCAAAATTGGATGACTTTTTTGTTCAGTTTTCATTAAAGAGTACTTTTTGTAAAGGTATGATTAGCCACTATAAAAGTTCAATTAGAATTAGAAATAAGCATTCTGTTTAGGAAATATCTAGCTGGATGTACACACTTGAAATGTATAACAAAGAACATAGTAAGGATTGTAATTGCCTTTTGGAGCAAGTACTTTTTACTATCCAGTCAGAACACATTTGTACAATCTCCTTCAATTTTTCGTCTGGTATTGAAATAGTACTATTAACCATATTGAATATACCCAAATGACCTCAGTGGTAGGTGGATTCAACTTTTTCTGGATAATATCCAAGTGCTAAAGTAAAGCAACTAAAAATTCATAGGCCGGTTTAATTTTCGAAGGAAGGTCACATTAGATAAAATTATCAATGTAATTTGAGAGATTTTGAGAACCATGACATGTCATAATGTGTCTGATGGCATTGCTTATCTTTAAAGAAAATAAAAGAACCAAAATGAAAATCAAATGGCAGACTTCAGTCATTGAAGTATTGTTGTTAAAATAAAGACTCACCATAAGCTATCTGTAGTGATGTTTTGAGATTCTCTTTTTAGGTGTTGACTCTTTGAACATGCACAGATAACTGAAGCTTTCAGGGTCATTTCCTGTTCTGTACTTCCAGTGGGGAGATGATAAACCTCAGTCGGCAGGCATACAGCTTTCCGAATGAAAAGGCCAGCTTAGATAAAAAAATAGTCCTTCTTTTATCTGAACCGCTTTTCCCTCTCATTGTAAATGGAAATATATGAAGGGAAAAGGGAGGAGCCTCCAGGGGACCTTACATAGCTCAAAATTTTAAGTCTTCTACAATATAATCTTCAATGCATAGGATATGTTACAGCCGAGATATGATTATCATCTGAACAAGTGAGGGGTCAAGACCTATCAAAATCGAGGGGAACCCAAACTCAATGAGGTCAGGAACTGTTAATAAAAAATTTCTTAAATTATGCCTCCAAACCCTAACATTTAACTGGGTATCAACAGGATTCCCGAGGTCCAGGTAGTTGGAACACCTCTCTGTCTGATAAGCTTATGAGTCCGAATGATATCCGGAATATCTTGATAATATGTAGGTTTACCTTTGAAAAATTGAATTGCAGACATAGAGAAACTCCAAACTAATCTTCTAATTGATTAGTACATTTTTTACAAAGTACTTAGAAGTACTTCTAGTACTTCTTTTCCGGTCACTACCTGCTTTTGATTTAATTGTCTTGTTAAGACACTATTTTGACCAATATCAGTATCCCCAGTTACTTCAGAAGTACTACCTAACCCCTGGGTTTGTACATTATGACCAAGTAGAGGAAATCTGTTCTCTAATGGAAGTACTTGTTGTGGGTATATGTTTAAGTATACAAGACCGACTGACCTGCTGGAAGTGGGGGGGATTGCACTGTCTGTTCTTTTCACAAACAGAAACAACACGTGGTTTAGAACTTGCTTTGTCTGACATACACAGTGTTATCTGATGTGCATTATGACAGTCCCATAGATGAAGATAATTTTATAGATTAAACCAAAGCCTGTGATATCATGGAGACATGAATAAAATAAGATTCTGATATATACTACATTTATTTTATTACTATATTTTTATTGTATATACATCCTTTGGGCTGGCATTTGTTAATACTTTAGTATATTAGGTCAACTTGAGTTAACACACTGATCTGCATTCTAAACACATATTACTAACATTACTATCTGCCTTTAGTATTAAGATTACCAAGAATATCTGTTAACCTAGACAGAAAGCCATATTTACACAATTCTATAAGATTCACTTAAGCAATATTCATCGTTACTGTTAAAATATTACTTGGGAACAACAGCGTCATTTCACTGAACCATTGAAATAACATAATCCAGATACACTCGCCAAACCCAAAGAATTAGAAGGTATTCTAATCCTATTTTAATGCCAAACTACACATGATAGGCCGAAAATACGAGTTAGGCCGAATATATGAGGATTAACCAAATTTTTAAACAACTCAACATCACCCCACATGTATTTTTAACACATACAATTCAGACCAAAATTCAACGTGGTTTTTGGAAATCAAATTGTGTGAAAACATACCAACTAACCCACCCTAAAAGCACCCTAAAATACACACAATAATATTACTGCTTGCCACAATTTTATAGCTATAACTTCATCTTGGACTGAAACACTGCACTATCTCATATGCGACACTTATACCCCCCCCCCCCCAGAATTGATTTGCCCCCCTTATTTCGCACCACAAGACCTGTTCCTAGATAGTATTTACTTTACAATCTGAACTAGAACTACACGCAACTGCTCTTGCACATGACCTATGGTCCCAAACATTTCTGTCACATATAATCTGAATTAGTATTTTTGAAAACATGGGTTTTATGGACATGATGATAAACATGACCCATCATGCCCAACTTAACACGCTTTTTGTCCTCCACATCAGCGTATAGTCCAACTGAGAATGAGCATAAACTTTGCATCCAGCTCCCAATAAGCAGCACAAATGGTCTGTAAATATTCCCTTGTTTTCATGCATTTTATTCTCTGAACATGCATTTTTGTTGAAATATACACAAAATATAACCAAAACTGATGGATAGTAAAAAATTACATACTGATTGATGAACTGATACACTGACTTTGATAAAATTGGACATTAAGTATATGTGGCCATCTTATAAAATCATATTAAGAAGTAGTTTGGTGACGCAAACAACGACATACGTTCTTGTATAATGTTTACCTGTTTTTACCCTTCTTGATGAAATTTGGTATATTAATTGATCGTGGTTTCTTTAAAACCATATAAAATTGTATAGTATGAAGGGCAAACACAAAGGAAAATTTCGAGTGACTGCACAGTCAACTGTTCCTGATGTTAGTCTGCAATATATTAATTCAAATGGCAATATACAGGGCAACGACTGAACGACACCATAGGCTGAAATTTAGGACACTTATAAGTGAAATTATAAACTTTTTAAAATTCATGCTGATAAACTCATAATAGCCCACATCAAAGATAAATAATGTACCCTTGCTATTAATGGAGACAATAGATAGTGCATATGACAGTGAAGTTTATGGTTTATATGTGTAATGTGAAAACTACAACTAACATTGTCAGCAGTCACGATTAATATATTGAGACAAATTATACTGGTAATCATATATGTGTAATCATTGATCCACTGACTATATACTTGTTAACTATCTTCAGCTTGGATGTATTTAATACTTTGGTAAGCCAGAAAGGTTGATACAGGGAGGTTTATAATTACTCTATATAATAGAAATATGTCAGAAGATGATCTAAAATATAGTTTATGGTTTACATGTGTAATGTGAAAACCACAATTACAACTAACATTGTCAGCAGTCACGATTACTATATTGAGACGAATTATACTGGTAATTATATATATGCAATCATTGATATACTGTCTATATACTTGTTAACTATCTTTAGCTAGAAGGTATCTGATACTTTGGTAAACCAGAAAGGTTGTTACAGGGAGGTTTATAATTATGGTGTATAAAATAATTATGTCAGTAATTACAACAGATAATGACCTAAAATATGGTCTATGGTTTACATGTGTAATGTGAAAACTACAATTACAACTAACTTTGTCAGCAGTCTCAATTAATATGAGACGAATTATACTGGTAATCATATATGTGTAATTGTTGTCCACTGTCCACTGTCTTTATACTTGTTAACTATCTTTAACTTGGATGTATTTGTTACTTTGGTAAACCAGAAAGTTATTACAAGGAGGTTTATAATTGTTGTGTATAAAATAATTATATCAGTAATTACAAACAGAAGATGACCTAAAATATAGTTATATGGTTTACATGTGTACTGGGAAAACTACAATTACAACTAACATTGTCAGCAGTCACGATTAATATATTGAGACAAATTATACTGGTAATCATATATGTGTAATTGTTGATCCCCTATCTATATAATTGTTAACTATCTTTTACTTCAGATGTATTTGATACTTTGGTGAACCAGAAAGGTTATTACAGGGAGGTTTATAAGGTTTATAATTTTTGTGTATAAAATAATTATCAGTAATTACAAGCAGATGATGACCTAAAATTGGATACTGAGTCACAACTATTATGAAAACTGGAATACAATAAGACAATAAGCTATTAGTGCTTACGTATATACTTGGTTAGTAAGTGAAACATAGGTCTACAGTGTATTAAAGTGGCAGCCATTCATAAATTGTATGTTGTTGACATAAAATTTGCAGTATTATGAAATGCAATTGAAAATAATAATTTTTCAAATGTATATTTTATAAACAACAGTAATAACATATGAAAATGTGACCTATGACTTACTTTCTGTGAACCAATAATGGATTACAAACTTTCACTGAGGACTGTACTATGTGAACACCATCTTTGTCTTAAAATAGTAGCAACCCGATCAGCTACCCTAAACTAGTATGTTTAATATTTTATTTTTTGTTATAACCAATTTGTATATTGTGTATGTTATGTCTTGTTCGTTGAATGTGTTTCTTTCACCTAATCGGCTGATACATTTACAGTCTATTGTTTATTTTTTTGTATATATTCACAAGAAATCAATTGAAGTTAAAGTAACTGAGTGTTTGTTAGGTCTCAGCGGTGATGTTGTATCTATAAAACTGACAAAAACTAAAAGTATATTAAGATTGTTTCAGTTCATGTAAGTGGTTGTGGTAACAGGGAAAAATTACCATGTAAGTACTGGGGTGTGTTGAGTTACATTTTGATGTTAGGGACACAATACTTGAAAAATGATAAATAATGTTAAAATTGGTAGCATGGATGTCGGAGGATTAGCTGAGAAGACAAAGAGGCAAGATGTTTTTAATTGGCTAAAACCAAAAAATTACTCCATTCTCTGTTTACAAGATGTCCATGTGGGGGAAAAAACAGAAATGCCTTTATTAAAGACTGGGGTGGGGAGGTACTACTGTCTTCAGCCTCAACAGATTCTAGAGGTGTTGCAGTACTTTTTAATAAAACCCTTGACTATAAAGTAATTACATCAGACCATGATACAAATGGGAACTTAATAATTTTAGAATTGACAATCCATAATAAAACCTTTTGCCTATGTGTGCTATATGGTCCAAATGCAGATACTCCAGGCTTTTATGCAGGCCTGAAAAATAAGCTGCTCTCTTTGGATGGTATTCCTCTGATCATTTGTGGTGACTGGAATATGGTGCTAGATTATAAAGATACCCATGGGTATGTGAGGGAAAATAATTCAAGGGCAAGAAAAGAAGTACAATCTATGATAAATAATTTAGAATTGGTTGATATTTGGAGGGCAAATAACCCACATAACAGAAAATACACATGGGTAAGTTCAAAAAGACCAATAAAAATGGCCAGACTAGATTTTTTCCATGTATTCCCAAATATTCATGCGCAAACCATTAACTGCTCCAATTCATTTGGATATAGAAGTGATCACTCTTTCATTGGAATTGAAATAGATTTGAAGGAAGCAGTGCGTGGCAGAGGGTTTTGGAAATTTAATAGTTCTCTGTTACATGATGAAATCTACATAGATAAAGTGAAAAAAGAAATTAATAATGTAATAAATGAATATACTGCAAAACTAGGTGATGATATGGACCTTACAATTTCTAAATAAATGCTTTTGGAAATGATAAAATTAAGAATTTGTGGTGTAACCATACCATACTGTGCTAGGAAAAAAAGAAACTTTGGAAAAAGAAAAAGTAATAGAAGAAAAAATCAATAATCTAGAGAAAAAGCTAGCAGGGGAGGTAGACAAAAGCCAAACTTTGGTTAATGAACTAGGAAACTCAAGAAATGAGTTACAAAGCATTAGAGAAAAAAAATTACAGGATCAATGTTAAGGGCAAAGGCAGAAAAGTACTGTAATTACGAAAAATCAACAAAATATTTTTGTAACTTGGAAAAGCAAAACTACATATGTAAACTAATTTCTAGGTTGAAGCATAACGATAGGATAATCACAAAACAAGATGAAATTCTGAATCTGGCAAAAAAATTTTACAATGGTTTATTGGAAAGCAAAAGATTAGAAAACCCAATTAAGAACTTGCTTTTTTCATTAACAACAAGCTGAAAAAATTAAATAAAAATGACAAAAAATATGTGAAGGTAAGATCAATAAAGATGAACTATTGACAGTTCTAAAACAAATGAAGAATGGAAAATCACCTGGTACGGATGGTTACACTGCTGAATTCTATAAATTTTTCTGGCGAGATTTAGGAGATATACTTCTGGACAGTTTAAATGAGGCTTTTACGATAGGCCACCTATCGCATACTCAGAAACAGGGCATTATCACTCTTATACCTGTTATATCTTGACCAGTAAAACACTCTGTTTCTACAAGCAGGTTTTATTCTTGGTTTTTCTTGGAACACACACTCATATATGTAATTCTTATAAAGCCTGTTTATATGTCTGTAACTATTGAGAAGTGGCAATGTTTTCTCTCCTATGTTCAAAGTCCACTCCAGGGTAATTAATCATAGTGGCAGTTAGCATCAACAGAGTTTCTGGTTTTCAAAAAGGAAATTTAATAAGAGTTCTTTATGATTTTAGAACTGCATTGTCTACAAGGTACCAATGTAGGTTTAACACTAACAAAATACTACATTCCCCTACACCTAGTTTAAAAACTCTAGACAATAAAGCTTTAATTTACAATTATTCGAGCTGAAGAAAAATGGGGTAGAGTGCCCATTTCCTTTTTAATAGAGCTTGGGATTATTCTGCCCAAAATATGTGTAGTGCTCTATTTGGCCTAACTTAATATATAGTCTTTCAAATAAGCTGGACGTTTACGGTCTCTCCTTGGTCTGGTAGGTGTTTTTGCCCGTTCTGTGGTGATATTATCTTTGTCTTTTGTAGTCATATCACCTTCTCCATTTGTTGGTGAAACTGGTGAATCTGCTTTTTCCGATTCAGGTGTATTTGAAGATTTCTCGTGCCTGCGGTGAATATGATCTTGGTGGCGGCTAACACAGCCCTGTCCATGTTGTAGTTGAACTTCTGCTGACACAGGACCTGTCTCCTTAGTGACAACGCCTGGAAGCCATACTGGTTTCTTAGATGTAAAATCCTTCACAAGCACTTTGTCATTTTCATGGATTTCGCAATACTTGGCATGTCTATCATAAGCATCTTTTTGACAAGACTGTTTCTGTAATACTTTAGTTGCAAGATCTGGTCGCAACAAATCAAGATGATTTCTCAGCTTCCTATTTAGTAAAAGTTCTGCTGGTGATACTCCTGTGGTACTATGAGGTGTAGTTCTGTACTGGAACAGGAATCGCGAAACTTTCATTTGTACCGTTCCACCTGTTTGCTTTCTCATGCTTTGTTTGAAGGACTGGACTGCTCTTTCAGCAAGCCCATTTGAAGATGCATGATATGGAGCCGTAAATATGTGCTTGATGCCATTAGCAGTTGTGAAGTTCTTGAATTCTGTGCTGGTGAAACATGACCCATTGTCAGTCACAATTTGATGTGGCAATCCTAGGTTAGCAAATGTTATTCGCAGTTTCTCTATGGTGATTTCTGATGTAGAACTATTGGTAGGATGCACATCTATCCATTTGGAGTGGGCATCAACTATAATCAAAAACATCTTCCCCATGAATGGTCCCGCATAATCAAGGTGTATACGAAACCAAGGCTGGCTTGGCCATTCCCATGGGTGTAGTGGTGATTTGGCAGGACTCTTCAGATTACTGCTGCATTCATTACAGTTGTGTGCCATCTGTTCCACATCTGAGTCCATACTAGGCCACCAAATGTAGCTTCGTGCTAAAGACTTCATCCTGCAAATGCCAGGATGTGTCTGGTGCAACATCTGTAATGCATACCTTCTTGTCTGTGGTGGTAGTACAACACGCTGTCCCCACAGAATACATCCATCTTGGACACTTAGCTCAGCCTTCCTTTTGTAGAACGGCTTCACTGCATCAGTTGGACAAGTATTAGGCCAGCCTATCTGGACAAACCTCAGAACCATGGAAAGAGTTGGATCTTTCCTGGTCATCTGCTTCACAGTTTCTGCGTGAATAATTTTACTGTTCATAGTCTCTATGAGACAAACAGTTTCACCTGGTACTGGTACTTGAAAGCGTTTTGTTTGGACTGGTAATCTGCTCAGTGCATCAGCAGCTTGATTTTCCTTTCCTGCTCTGTGTCTTATTGTGTACTCATACGCTGACAAGGTTAGTGCCCATCTTTGCATCCTAGGTGATGACATATGTGGAACAAGCTTGTGTTCATTCAGCAAACTAACCAAGGGCTTGTGATCTGTACAAAGTACAAAATGATGTCCATAGACATACTGGTGAAATTTCTTTACCCCAAAAATGACACTAAGAGCTTCTTTATCCAGTTGGGAATAGTTTTTCTCGGCTGGTGTCAAGGTGCGGGATGCGAATGCTATAGGTCTTTCCTTCCCGTCAGCCATTTGGTGTGACAACACTGCACCCACACCATATGGCGATGCATCACACGAAAGAATCAGTTCCTTGCTAGCATCATAATGAACCAACACAGCTGATGATTGCAACATTCCTTTGCTCTTTTGAAATGCTTCATCTTGTGGTTTACCCCAACTCCATTTTGTGCCTTTCTTCAGTAGCCTCAATAGGGGATTCAGCACCATTGACAGCTGAGGTAAATAGTGGTTATAATAGTTTATCATGCCCAAATATGATCTCAGCTCAGAAACTGTTCTGGGGGCTGGTGCATCAGAAATTGCCTTGACCTTCTCTTGCACTGGTGAGACACCATGTTTGTTTATCCGTTGCCCCAGATAGGTAACTTCAGGTTCCAAAAAGAAACATTTGTTTCTGTTCAGCCTCAGTCCAGACATTTCCAGTTTCTGTAGGACCACCTCTAATGTTTTCAGATGCTCTTCGTCATTCTTTCCTGAGAGCAATATATCATCCATCCGAACCAATACATTCGGAATGTTCTTCAGCAAGTCTTCCATCACTCTCTGGAAGATCCCAGGTGCTGATGAGATTCCATATGGCAATCTTGTGTACTGAAACAGTCCCTTATAGGTATTTATTGTAGTGTATTTCTTGGAATCTTCATCCAGTAACAACTGTTGATAGGCCTTGCTCATATCCAGTTTGGTGAACTTTTCACCTCCCGCCAGAGTTGCCAACAAATCCTCCGTTTTGGGGATAGGATAATTATCAAGCTTAGAGACCCTGTTCACTGTGACTTTATAGTCACCACAAATTCTGAGGCTTTTGTCCTCCTTCACAATAGGCACTATTGGAGCTGCCCACTCTGAGAACTCCACAGGTTCCAGAGTACCTTCTTGAACTAAGCGGTCAAGCTCCCTCCCGAGTTGATCCTTAATTGAATAAGGAACTGGTCTGGGTTTATAATACTGTGGTTTGGCATCACTTGGAACATAAATCTTTGCTTCAAAGCCTTTGAGGGTGCCTAGGGATTCACTGAATAGCAGCGGGTACTTCTCCAGTATTTGCTGTGAGTTTATCTGTGCTGCATCAGTCTGCACTTGAAATATGGCATGCCAGTCTAGCTTAATTTGCTTCAGCCAATCTCGGCCTAATAAACAAGGACCATCCCCTCTGACTACTAGTGCTGGCAGTTCTGCATCCTGATCTTTGTAGTTTACTCCAACCAGGACCTTCCCTAGAACTTGAATTTGTTCCCCTGTGTAAGTACGCAGCTTTTGGTTGCAGGAAGTTAAGCTTGGCTTCCCCAGATAGGTGTGTGTCTTTTTATTTAGAATGGTCACAGATGCCCCTGTGTCCACTTCCATTGGAACACTTTTCTTGTTGATGTTCACCCTGACCACACAAGGACTACTCGCTCCATTGATATTGTACAGTGAGTACACTTCTGACCTTTCATCACAGATTTCACCTTCTTCTGTGAGAACATGGGCTGCTTCAGGCCTTTTTCCCGGCTTCCTACTGTTGGAACGACAGGCCTTGGCTATGTGTCCAATTTTTTACATTTGTAACATTCTGCCTGCTTGAATTTACATGTGCTGGGTGAGTGTTTTGACCCACAGCGGTAGCACTTCTGTCCCTCTGGTGGACCACTGCCCCGAGTTTGCTTGGTTGAACTTCCTCCAGTCGTATTGCCTTTAAAGTTTACCTTGTTCACCTCCTGTGGTGTGGCTCTTTGGAGATCTTGTGCATTCTTCTCTGCAATCTCCATACTCTGGGCTAGTGACATTTGGTGGCCTAGTATGGACTAACCTGCTTGTAGAAACAGAGTGTTTTACTGGTCAAGATATAACATAAAAGTGGCGACGAGGATAAAAACAAGTTGATTATACTAGAGAACAAATTAACTGTAATTAATTAAGTGTAAAAGAACCACCAAGAGTATAATACATAATAATAAAAAAAAAAGAAAAAAAAAACTGCTAAAAATTGTTGTTTTTTTAACATCTTTAACAGCTTGGACATTATTTTGTGGCTAATAAAGTTACTGAGGCTGCTATAAAAAAGTCCATATTACTCAGTGTTTGTGGAGCAAGAACTTACAAGCTGATGAGAAATCTAGTCTCACCCCAGAAGCCAGGAGAACTTTCTTATGATGATTTGGTAAAAGTTGTGAAAAATCATCACAATCCTCAGCCATCAGAAATAGTTGAACGTTTCAAGTTCAACAGTCGCAACCAGAGATCAAACGAAACAATATCAGAGTATGTGGCTGAACTGAGGAGGCTGTCAGCCAACTGTAACTTCAACGCTACCCTGAAAGACATGCTACGCGACAGAGTTGTATGTGGTGTAAAAGACACTAGAATCCAGCGAAGGCTACTCTGCGAGAAGACACTCGACTTCAGTAAAACACTCTGTTTCTACAAGCAGGTTTTATTCTTGGTTATTCTTGGAACACACACTCATATATGTAATTCTTATAAAGCCTGTTTATATGTCTGTAACTATTGAGAAGTGGCAATGTTTTCTCTCCTATGTTCAAAGTCCACTCCAGGGTAATTAATCATAGTGGCAGTTAGCATCAACAGAGTTTCTGGTTTTCAAAAAGGAAATTTAATAAGAGTTCTTTATGATTTTAGAACTGCATTGTCTACAAGGTACCAATGTAGGTTTAACACTAACAAAATACTACAATACCTAAACTCAATAAGGCTAGGGAGGATTTAAAAAATTGGAGGCCAATTACACTCTTAAATGTAGAGTACAAATTATTATCAGGAGTTTTAGCTCACAGAATAAAACAAGTACTGCCAAATATAATTGGAAATGACCAAAAGGGTTTTCTCAAAAATAGGTATATTGGGAAAAATATTAGAACTGTTTATGACACTCTATCTTACACAAAAAATTAAAATATTTGTGGTATGCTCCTAATGGTGGACTTTGAAAAAGCTTTTGATTCATTGGAATGGGACTATCTGAGATATATTCTAGAAGCAACAAATTTTGGAGCAGACTTCTGACAATGGTTTATTGTTTTGCATTCGAATTGTAATAGCTGTGTAATTAATATTGTTTTTTTCATCTTTTTCAAAATAGGTAGGTCATGTAGGCAAGGTGACCCTCTAAGTCCTTATTTGTTTATTTTGGCTGTTGAACCTCTTGCTAATAAGATATGAGAGAGTGAAAGCATCAGAGGAATAACTATAGGTACTAATACAATAAAAATTGGTTTGTATGCAGATGACACTTTCCTTGTATTGGATGGTTCCGAGGTTTCCCTCAGAGAAAGTATGCAAATTTTAAAACTATTCTACGAATGTTCAGGCCTAAGGATAAATATACAGAAAACAAAAGCTATAGGGCTTGGAAAAATTAAAAATTGGAAAATATTGCAGAAAAGGTGCAACATGGAATGGGTTACTAATTTTGACTTGCTTGGCATCACCTTTGATCTAAACCTTGAAAAGATGTTGGACATAAATTTTAATAAAAATATCAATGAAATTGAAAAGGTTTTAATTTTCTATAAAAAATTTAAGTTAAGTTTGATAGGAAAGGTCAATGTATTGAAAATGTTAGCCATACCTAAGATTGTCTATTCATTAACAGTTTTACCAAACCCTGGCTCACACGTACTAACTCGTATTGAGAAACTTTTCAAGGATTTCCTATGGGGGAGCTCTACTGTAAAAATTGCTAACGGTCAACTGGAAAAAGACTTATCAGAAGGTGGCTTAAAGTTATTGAATATTACAAACTTTAATCATTCGGTAAAAATTGGCTGGATTAAACGCCTAGTACAAAGCTCAGGAACCTGGCAAAATATTTTTTAGCAAACAATCTGCCCCTGTAAAAAGCTCACTTGGGAATTAGACATAGACTCATTAACAGCTTTAAAAAAACAACAGCAAATCAATTTTGGGCAGATGTGCTATCATCATGGAAATACTACAAAGAAATGTATAGTAAGGAAATTGATGTACGAACTTATCCAATAATTGGTCCTTCTTTCATGGTACATAAAAATTTAATTAGTATTACTAAAAAACTGATAAATAAATCAATACTCCATATAAATGATATAATGAGTCCTAACAGGAAAATACTTGGTTATCAGGAATTTAAACAGTTATATAATATTAATATCAATTTTCTTGACTTTTACAGCCTTACCCACTGCATCCCTAAAGAGTGGAAACACATGTTAAGTACTAAACTTCCAAAAGAAAATGTAAAACAAACATTTCTGGAAAGGATATTAAATGTACAGAAAGTGTCTCACTTTGTTTATGTAAACATAAGAAGTAGAGCAGAATATAACAGGGGTCATGAGGAAAAGTGGGCTGTGATTCTAAATAAAAATTTAGATACAAGCATGTGGAGTGAAATTTATCTGAATAATTTTAGATGCTGTGTTGATAGTTCTATGAAAGCCTTCCAGTATAGTATCCTGTTACGTACAGTTCCTACTAGCAAATTTTTATTTCGATGTAAGTTAGTAGCAAGTGATAAGTGCTATTTTTGCAATGAGAACACAGAGCATAGAGCATTTATTTTATCTGTGTCCATATGTTAAAAACTTCTGGTTCAAAGTGATAAGTATGATAGATCTATCAGAATATGCATATCAAAAGTTAGAAATTAGTGAATTTCTTCTGGGCATAACAACAGGGAAACATAAAGACAGCATAAACTTTTTATGCACAATAGTTAAAAGATATATATTCGAGGTAAAGTTATATAATTCAATGTTGAGTATTCATAGTCTCACTGCAATGGTTAAAAAGATACACCAATTGGAAAAATGTGCCACTTCATACCATTTTGGTAATATAAGTAAAAAGATGGATAAATGGGACTATTTAAAGTCATTTACTGACTAGCAGATTTTAAAAATCTTTTACAGTGTTGATATAAGTGGTCCAGAGATGAACAAGTATAGAATTCATAAGGAAAAATAAGTGTGCAAATTCAACAGATATTTTTGTATGATGGTTTGTTTCTTGTAAATTTGTATCAGTTTATTAGACTTGTATATATTGTTTTGTAAAAAAAAATTGAATAAAAAAAAAGCAAGCTAAATATGGATTAGTTCACATGTCTCTGCATATGCGGTAACTTTGTACACATGCCAAAACTGTGCTATTTATCATAAATAATTTACACCATTTCAGTGTAGTTTGTGACACTTTTACCTGAAGAAAGTTTCTCAACCGTTATCAAAGACATTAGCATAAGATTCAGAACGTATGTGTATTTATTTCTAATTTTTCTTATTATCCATGAAAGATAATAAAGAAGAAATAAAAGACATATAAGGAAAAAAAAAGAAATATACACAAGAGTGAAGTTAACTTGAGCATAGATTCTGCGCATCTGACCTGGTAAATTTTTCTACCTCTAACCAGCCAGTAATGCCCCCTGTTCCATTCTACAATGTAAGACCACATGACTGGCCTTTGCAGAAGACCATGAAAAAATCATATGCATCCTCCATTAAGTTGATAATGTAATCTAGCATGAAACCTCTGGTGTGTTGACTCTTCTTCTTTCATGCTTCTGCAAAAACCACTCATCCACTGCATGGGGGAAAACTGGTTGTATGAAACTCTATCCTTGTACTGCCTGGAAAGAACATTTTCATGGGACCACTGTCAAACCTATTGTCAACAAAAAATATCCACCGGACCCCCCTTTGAAACTTTATCTTATCATTACATTTAAAAATTTATTGTTTGAGTTCTTGCAATCTTTGTTGTAGTTGCTGTTGTACCGGTGCGTCTTGCCAAAGATGGAGGTGGAACAGTGTTATTTTTAACCAACAAACTGAAACCAAGGTACCGAGGATACCTTGAGCATCAGAGGTCTTTCTGTACTTGGCATTTTTATTTTTTCCTCTGTCATTGGATTTATTTTATATTTTTCGCAATAACTTGCTGAGTGTTGGACAACCTATCACCCACAGCACTCAATTGTGTGAGAATTTGCCTATTTATATCATTTTGAAAAATAGTGGCATGTGAAGCAGACTTCCAGGACCATCTGCTGGGACACCAGATCTGGCATGTTTACCGGATTCAAAATTAGTCAATTCAAATTCATGGTCAGAAATATAAAACTGCTTATATCTAAATCTTAAGTGCTGGTTCCACAATATTTGCAGTAAAAATAATTCTAATTTTGATGTAAATTAGGTTTTGATATACCAAAAAAATTAAGAAAATAAGATCCAAATAAGAAATAGTCCCTCTGTCGCATCTTTCAGAAAACACCTCAAAACCCACCTGTTTAATTCTAGTTTCCCAACTAAGTTTCCCACAACTCTGGGTTATTGACCTTGAACGCCCCTTGACTTTCCTTATGATAATGATTTTGTTAAGTCAGCGCACTGAGTTCACCTTCGTGGGGAAGATATTGCGCCTGCAAAGCAGTAGATTAGATTAGATTTGGTGACAGAAGTAGCTTTATCTTTGTTGTAACATGGAAAAGTCAATTATGATTTGTGTGTTGGTCTTATCTCTGGTTTCCTATACAGGGCACTTATGAAATATCTTAATTTATCAAAAAAAAAGAGAATACAAAGAATAAACTACTCAAAATCTTTAAATACACTCACTTCTAAACCTGTGTTTTTACACCAACTATTACACTAAACACACATATTATTTCTTGTCAAACCATTGGATGATCAACATTGCAGAAATGATTAACAATTAAATTTTAGAGAGCAAATAATTTTTTCAAAGAAAAGTTAAATAATCAACACTTTACAATGATTAGAAAACTTTCCTAATTCAACTGGGGTTAAATTCGTCAACTGCAGGGTGTATTAACAGTTTTACTATGAACATCTATTATGATCAGAATGTGTGGTTTTAATCATGAAAACTTTTCAATTGTTTTTGCTTTTAAATATATAAAAATTTTAAATATGATATAATTTGACAATTTACAAAAAATAGAACCAAACAAGAATCCAATTTCATCCATAAAGTTTTGGCCAAGTCATCTGTTCTGCACTTGTCATTAAAATATTAAAAACAGTTTTAACATTTTCCTAATTCTTTTCAAAAAGTACTTGTTCTACACCTAGTGTACTCAACAACTGTTGTCTAAGTGTACTGTTTGCAATGTATATTCTAAATTTTATCTAAGTATATCTTTTTCAATATTAACAATATATATATCTTAAAATGTTTTGTAATTTGACATTAGTAATAACTTGCACAACACAGATTGAACACAATTCTCATCACACACAAACACAAAATCCTACCACAACACTTGCAGTGAGGTGTGTTTACAATAACACTGAGTGTTTACACTCTTTTATATGGGGGATACATAAGGTCTATAGATGGCATTTCAGCAGAATTTTTGAAAATATTTTGAAACGTTAGGTCCAAATGGCAATTGATTACTGTAATCCAAGAATGGCACTTACCAGATTTTCCGAGAAAGGACATTATTACTTGGTTTCGCAAGGTCTCAAATGACCAGATAATTCATTTAAATAGGTGTCCAATCTTATTCCTTTACAAGATGGCATCATTTACTATAAGCAAAAAGGTTAGAACCAAATTTGGAAAAAACAACTGTTCCTCTACACAAGAATGATTATGTATGCTACATTAGAATATTTTGGTTTAATGAAAAACTTGTAAAATAAATTTAATTAAATTATTCAATACAAACGATATATCATACATGTTTCTTCATGTGTTAGTCAATGTGGACTCCGATCCTAGCCAATGAATATAGAGACAGCTTTTAAATATATACAGAAAATGTAGGCAAGGAGATCCAATGTCACCATCCTATTTTCAAGACTGGCTGAGATATTGGTAAATCTTGTTAAATATTAAATGGGATAAAAATAAGTACAGTGTAATATAAATTAACATGGTCTGCGAATGACAGAACAATGTTGCTGGATTGTCCAATGAGTTAATTACTGGAAACATTAAAACCCTCAAAATATATGGCTCTTTTCCAGGTTTACAAATAAACTGTGACAAAAACCACCTTAATTTGGATTGAATGTAAAAAGGGCTCCAAGCAAAAACTTGCTGTACTCACAAATTTACATTGTAAATGTTTACCCTTTTCGGCATAGTATTTGTAACCGATCTCTCCAACATGCCTGAGATTAACTGCAATAAATCAAAGATGACAGTCAAACAAACTATCAATTTTGAAACTATCATTTTGATTTCTGATTCCTGATGGATAAAATAATAGTCTAAAATCTCAAAATTCAATGTCAAACTTTAATAATCTATTTTATGTCTTTTATATTGAAGACTACCCACATGAGAAAATTAATGTATATTTTTATATGGAATGGGAAACCAGACAAAATATACAGAAAAATATTTGTAAACCATTTTAAGAGGGAGGTCTGAACATTGCTAGTCTACACATTTAAAAAAAATGTAAAAATAATCTGGATAAAAAAATTCCTGACTTCAAAGATGAAATATATGGACCATATATATTAAAGACCGGAAGAGCACAGACTACTCAAAACAATGCACTGCGCATATTTTTGCATGCAATTATCTGAGGCAATAACTGGACGATCACCTATAATAGCGAATCAAACGATACAGACAAAATATAGTGCGACAAATAGGTTTGTACAACAGCATATTTACAATAATATTTAGGGATTAATAAATGAAACCGGTCTTTATAATAGAAATAAAGTCCTCAGTTTTGTGATTTATAACCCCAGATAATTCACAAATTTCCGGCGAATAATGGACAGCGTAACCTCGGACTTTATTTCTACATTATAAACTTTGGTTATCTATGTTGATAGAATGTTAGAAAATGTAGATTAAATATTTTCAGAATGTTGTAAAGCGAATGTTTTAAATATTAAAAATTTAAAAAACATTTATCAGCTTCAGAAAATAATTAAGTAGAAATGAAATAACATTTCCACAACATTTAATAAAAGGTGGATAATTTGGAAGTCTATACTGAATGATATATAAACATTTCATAGTGTGTTTGTGTTATTATAAATTTTAAGTCTGTTACATTTCATAACAATCAAGCCTGGTGTTGGTATACATTAATGTGTACCTTTTCATTTGCTGTTTTTCTTTTTGAAAAGCTAAATGAATGAATTAATTGGGGATAATAGAAGCCTTAGTTGCATCATATATTGTAGTTTTCTAAGCGAATGATACCTCGCTGTTTGCTTGCCACACACTTGGTGGTCAGTGATCTCTACCTTTCATTTTTTCTTTTTATGTTTCCTTTTTAGTACGCAATCTGAGGCATTCTATAAGTGGTTTCAGTAAGCTTACAATTGTGACAAGTATTGCAGCTACAATAGAAAGTGTATTGACAGGACTGTAACTAGGACTTGCATTTTTCAGAATGCTAAATTGAAAGCAAAATACAACAGCAACAGAAAGTGAATTTATGAAGCTTAAGTCAGTGCTTGGAACATTTTCAACAGCCAGCAAGCATACAACACTCATAGTACCAGTGAATAGGGCATGGAATATAAAGACAAAGTTGCAGATGAGATCCTTTGGAAGGAAAAAGAATTCAAATAGTGCAGTACAAAGGACAGACAAAACAGTGTCAATCAATCCAATCCAAGTACATACTACTATTGGGGGTTCAGTCCTGAAAATGTGTGTTCCCAGAAGCACATAAAGCACCATTAATATGCCTGCAGCAATGGCATAAAAATATCCTAACAATGAAAACATGGATGTGTTAGGCTGCTGTTGTTGCACTTCCCCATTGGACATTGTGGTAGTGTTCCCCATGGTCTGTGTTGTCAAACTGGAGTTAAATGAATCTTCAAAACGAATGGGTTGCAGAAACTTATGTATGGTGTCTGCGGCTTTTTACCAAACAACAATGCTGGCTGCTCCAGTAGGATGATGCCAAGAGACAGAAGCAGAATTGCAACAGCGTTGTACAGCAATTTTAAACAGTGGAACTGCCTTTCAGTACACCGTGTTGTTACAGTGGTTACCAATAGTGAGGATGCCATAAAACTGACAAGGTATGCGGCATTACTTGTCCCAGATGGAATATATATGGTTGATGCATAACTTTTGTAGTTCACACCAAATATCAGAAGGCATAGCAGTAAAACAGAAATTCTGTTCTTCTTTGCTATGACCAGAGGTGACTTCTGTTTTGTCAATATAGGGATCGCCAGCATAAGCATTGATACAAATCTTCCTATATTTAGTTCAAACTCTCCAATGATGCCATCTAGCATCTGCAAGTAAAATAAAAGATGGTAAACAACATAGCCGTGCAGTGAAATATGAAACTTTAGACATATTTAAAAAAAATTGGTATAAATGGAGCTTGCGATACTATATGCATGTGTTGCAGGTGAATTACTGTTATTCTTCATGGCAGATATAGTTTTGGTATTGGTTAGTGATATGGTTGTTTACTTTTTCTATATGTTTCTATAAAAGAAAAAAATGGAAAAAAAGGTTTTGATTAATAATTGGGCACCATTAAGTGAAAACACTTCAAGATTTCTCAAACATCAGTACATAGAACAAAATATAACAAAAAGGAATCTCTGTAAATTACCTTTCCAATAATCTGTATATTTGTAAATATTTTTAAACTAATAATTAATTAAACCCAAGTAGTATATAGTGAGCAGTTTATCCCCTATACTGGAGTAATTATGGCAGATTCAACCAAGCAAATTGATGAATTTCTGCTCACTTGAAAAGCAAAATTGTATCAACAAGACATTGAAAAAACTTAAAAAAGTAGATGGTACACTGTTAACTGAGCAAAATGAGATATTGAATGAATTTAAACTTTTTTATCAAAAACTATTTAAATCATATGAAAATCAAACAGAACATATAAAGTTGGAAGATTTAATTGGCTCAATACCTGTTAATAAATTATCAGATGCTCAAGCAAAAACATTGGAGGGGGATTTAAAAATAGAGGAACTAAATATTGCCTTAAAAATATGAAAAATGGGAAAAGCCCTGGGATAGATGGTCTACCAAACAAGTTTTTAAAGGTTTTTTGGAACAAATTAAAATTTTGGATTCTGAGGGCTTTAAACTTTAGTTTTAAAAATAGAATTATGCCTTTAACATTAAGACAATGTATTACAACATGTCTCCCCAAACCAGAAAAACCAAGAGAGCTATTGAGTAATTGGCGGCCATTGCCTATGCTGAGTGTAATATATAAACTGGCTTCAACATCTATAGCTAATAGAATAAAGCCCCATCTAGACCAATTAATAAGTAATGAACAAACTGGCTTCATACCTGGTAGATTCATAGGTGAATCAACACAACTTATTTATGATTTAATGCACTACACCGAGAAAATGCAAATCCCAGGACTGCTAATGATAATAGATTTCCGCAAAGCATTTGATTCTATATCTTGGAGCTTTATATATAAGACACTATCTCTAATGGGTTTCACGGAAGGTTTCATAAAATGGATAAAATTATTTAACAACAATATAAAAGCTACTGTTATACAAAACGGCTTTACCTCAGAGTTCTTTACAATTAGCCGTGGGTGTCGACAATGGGATCCTATATCTCCCTACCTATTTATTTTGGCTGCTCAAATACTAAATTCTCTCATTTCAAATAACCCTAAAATAAAAGGAATACAAGTTAAAGACACAGCATTTAAAATATCCCAGTTCGCAGACGATACTACTCTAATTTTAAATGGTAAACAAGAATCTCTATCAGCTGCCTTAAACACTCTTGAACATTTTGGCACATTATCAGGATTAAAAATTAATACAGAAAAAACAAAAATTATCTGGATAGGGAAAAAAAAGTTTTCATCAGATAAGCTTATTCCTAGAAATTTTGATTGGAATATTGCAACGTTTAATCTACTTGGAATAAAGTTCTCTACCAGAGATGTTGGAATTAAATTTTATACATAATATAGCACAGATACGCAAGTTAGTATCCCACTGGAATAAAAGGTATTTAACACCACTTGGAAAAATAACAGTGATTAAAAGTATCTTCCTTTCAAAACTAAACCATCTGTTTTCAAGCCTACCCAATCCACATTCTTTATGTCTAGAAACATTAAATGACATATTTTTCAAGTTTATATGGTCCAACAAACCTGATAAAATAAAAAGATATGTTACATTGTTAGATTATCATAAAGGTGGGCTTAAGATGATAAAACTCGAATATGCAGTAATGTCATCAAAAATATCTTGGATAAAGAGACTATTTCATAAGAATACTCCTTGGATAAAATTCTTTAGACATACAATACTGGGAGACCTTCAACGAATAATAAATTTTGGACCAGAATATGGTAGCATACTAAAGAGGAAAACATGCAACTTATTTTGGTTAGACACCTTTAGTTCTTGGGAAACATTAAATAACAAAATAGCAGTTTCATCAAATGTCCAAATTTCTTCAAGTCCAATTTGGTACAATAAAAAACTTACTGATGAATATCTTTACTTTCCGTCATGGTATAAAAAGGGAATAGTAATGATATCTGATGTACTAGACACAAAGGGAAATATCCTAGAAAGAAATGAACTAAAAGATCATTATAAATTGGATTCAGTTAATTTTCTGGATTATTTAAGGCTAAGTAGGGCAGTGAAAGAGTTTATAAAAATGTGCAAAATTGGTAATTATGAAAAAACATTTGGACCTTTCATGCCCAATAGTCTTTGGCTACTAAACTTTAAAGGTCCTTAAGGCTTTTACAATCTAGCACTTAATACACACCAAAATCATCATTCAGTGAAAGCTAAATGGGAAAAAAGTCTCAACATAACGATTAATGATGAAATTTGGAAACAGATATTTAAGGTGTGCCATAAATCCTTGCAGAATAATGAGTACATATGGTTCCAAATGCGAATAATATGCAGAATATTAGGGACACGGTCATACATGGCAAAGATACATAAAATTGAAGATGCAACTTGCACAAGATGTAAGAGTGAAACTGAAACAATACTTCATATGTTTGTAACATGTCCTATGGTCAAGGAACTATGGAATACCATTGAAAAATATATAGAATAGAATAGGATTAACTGTTTCTTTCTCTGCATTCAATATTATGTTTGGTCATACTTTAACTGATCATAATCAGATCCCTATTAATACAATGTTATTAGTAACCAAAAAATGCATATTTGATGCTGCTATAAAAGAAAGAAATCTTAACATAGAAATGGTAATGTCTCACTTCCAAGAAGTTTATATTGAACAGCAAATGTTAAACTCCATCGACGCCACGGAATTAGCTTTTAATAAAATATGGAATAGATGGGAGCCAATTTTCAATGGATAATTGAAACAAAAGTATTTCTGAAATTAATAACCAGTTCTTAGTATCTGTGATGTTGTATATTTGGTATAATGCATACATATATCAGCACTTGTAAAAAGTCTGATGGAGGGTTTCTGCCTTCGCCCTTCCAGACTTCTGCACATTGTTAGAAAAAAGGTAAATAAAGATTGAAGGAACCAAAAAAAAAAAAAAAAAATGATGAATTTCATTGGGTGACTTTGCACATGTATAGGGGATCATATATTAGAGGAGCAAGCAATGTGACTGTCTGAGGGGTGATGACATCAAAGGATGAAGGCATTTCACTGGTTTAGGTGTGATGTTACATAATGCAGCCATTTGATCGGTGGAACTATGGATGCTGTTTTTGCATAAAACTGGTATCAGTTATTAACATTAATGAGAATAATGGTACTTTCTTGATGAACTCAGGGAGTGGTAAAGAATACAGATGTGACCAACGTCCTGAAACAATATCCAATTCTGGTCCTATAAAAACAAAGTTACGTCTGTTGATGATGACTGAATCAATAAAATCAGAATAATTTAAAAAAAAAAAATCTCATCATTGTCAAGTTTGTACTACACTTGGCGGAACACTGTTTAGTTTACGATGTTATTTATTATTATATTATAATTTTTTATGTGTTAAAGAACAATCACTTTTTATCACACCTTAACCCCAGATTGCTGATCTTGACCCCCCCCTTCACTATCCTTATGACTAATGTATTTGTTGCCGTGGCGCACTGGGCTTCCCTTTGTGGTCAAGAGATTTTGATTTATTATTAGTGGTTGGCAATTGTTCTTTCCACAGTTTTCTTGATTATTTGAGAGTCTTATTATAGCGTTGTTAACACATGTATCTGTTGGCATATCAGTGAAAAAAACTTATGCCAAGTGGCTAATGTGTTCAGATAAGTTGGGTTAATGTGTTTTGGGTGAACAGTAAAGATTTTATTGTCTGACATTTATTGAATATTATATTTATTTTCTTCCTGATAATCTGCCACCTCGGGTGTACTTGGGTATTCTACTCATGACTTTCTCGTCACCAGTACTCGGTTTTTATGTGTTTCCAGGTTGCTGGATCTTTGGCTGTTATGGGAACAAGAGACAAATGGTCCCATTTAAATATTTCTTTGCTATAGCATTGGGTAATGAATCAGTTTGGGTGTCATCTACCTCCAAGCTATTATTGGCTGTTGTTGTTTCTTGGGTCTTTGCGATGTTATCAGTAAGGTTAGTGTGGGTGTCACTGACTTGAGATGATGACTGTTCAAGGGGAGAAATATAAATCCCTGTGCCATCTGTTGGAGTGGGTGGTCTGTCTGCAATATCTAGACGGAACCTAGGTATGTCTTGTGGATCAAGGGTTTCTAATGTGTTTCCTACGTGTCTGTTTCCACATATCTGAGATGTGCAAGTTTCAACAGATTTAAGTGAAACTCATTTTTTGGAACTTCTGCTACAGTTTGTGATAATTTTACAGAAAACTTTCTTATTAGTTCTTTAATAAGGAGAGGGTCTAATCAGCATTTTTCAAGAGCTTTACTTGTGCCTTAAGAACTGATCATAGACTATTTACATAATTGTTTAAGAACGCTTACTCAGATATCCAGATATCTCAAATGCTTACCATATCCAAAAGACACAGCTTAGAAATACAATTTACACTAGGTTGATTAAATGTTGTTAGTGATTAGTTATCACTGCACAGACAGTTGAATTTAAGAACTCAAACTGCAAGAATATGTAGATAGTTTACAGGTGTACATTCAGATTTTAAAAGTTCTGTAATTTTATTTTCCCTGCATTGATAAGTCTATATAATAGTCACATAGTAAAGAGTTTGGAGCCAAAAGCCAGACACACAAACAGACACATGTATGGAAGGCATATTATAACCCCCACAGTCTTCAGCAGCAGACAACCGACTGACTTGAGTCATGTTTAAGGCCACCTTTGTCTTAATATTATAGTTCACCTGTAGTCCCTAGTAACTGACCTGCCTACCAAGCGGTAGTTATTCTACCAAAGTGTCCATTAGGTAAGATGTATTAACACAATAAAATTGGATATTTATTAAGTAAATTGAATTTTTATAACTTAATACCTTACCTAATGAACAGGTGAGGCCCTCCCAACCGACTGTGCTATCGACTTACTAAATAAGTATAAAAATGTATTTGGGTCTAAAGAGGTATAGACAATGAAAAAGATGTGGTTATTTCGCACTGTCTAGATAGGAAGGAAGTACCATGCTCCACCTAGCACAGTACTAGACCGGTCCTGCTAGTGGATAACACAGGATGACCTTTTCTGTCATTTGGTAGGACTAGTCGCCTATTTGGAAGTCAAAATATGTATTCGGAATTCCAAATACGTATTTACAATTCCGAACAGGGTATTTGCAATTCCAAATAGCATATTTCAAATTTTGAATTTGGATGGCAGTGTCCAGGTTTTTGTACATTCCTATTGCTGAGAAGTCAGAAGTGTTTATTTTTTTGCTTAAACTGTCCCACAAGAGTGTAAAGTTGAAACAGTGTTGTAATGAAATTTTAGAAGAAAATGCAAACGTGCCTATATTCCAGATGGGGCTACGGTGGCAGAGTGGTAACACTCTCGCTTCCCACCTCTGAGGCCAGGGTTCGATCCCCGTCATGGCCTCAAGTGGGAAAGCTGGTAGTTGCTTGCCGTTGGTCGGCAGTTTACAGTACTGAACCCTAACGAACTCTATGTACTGGTTTCCTCTGCCCTTTCAACTACCCGCCGTGATATGACCTGTACAGTGTTGAAAGCGACGTAAAACCCCAAATAAATAAATAAATTATATTCCAGATCATCTCAAGTATTCTTAATACTTGTACTGTCAGTAAAAATATTTCTGCTGCATGCAGTGTTATTTTTCATCAAATTTTGTAATGAATTTTTGTTTATTACGTCTAAGTGGGAAGTCGCAAATATCATGTGATAAGAGGATACTTAAACAACAAAACAAAACAAATGTGCCGTGTGGTTTTGTTAAAAGTCTTTATTTAAAGATTGGGTAAACTTTTGGACAATAAAAATATTATGAATATGTTGTTTAAGCATAGTCCTAACATTGTGAGTTCACTTGACATTTGACCACACCTTTAAGTTTCCCATTACCAATGTTAGAAATGTCTCCACAAAAACACTCAGTCTTAAGCAAGGCTACATTGGCCCCAAGTATAACAGAGTGATAGAATAAAACAAGGCCAAAAGGTGTTTTGGTCCCCTAGCACGAGCACAAAGGCATCAGAGACATGAGTAGTGCACTATAATTGATGAAAGTCTCGTGACAGAAAGAAATTCTAACTTAGATACATCCCCCAGCTGGTCCCGAACTGAGATGGTCACCCATCCAAGTACTAACATAGCCTATTGCCGCTTAAGTTGAGTGAGCAGACAAATAGTCATCACTCTGTGCCACAATTTCTGAAAGTCAAATGCAACAAGGACATATGAATGGGAAAAAGGCAAAAGGACATGTGTCCTTTTAGCTATTGGATAGCAAGAGAGGGAAAATTCAGAATGCACAGGTGTTGCCAATGTCATCAAAGTCCAGAGACAAAAAGACATATTTATGGGTAAAAGCCAAAAGGACATGTGTTCTTTTAGCTATTGGAGAGCAAGCGATCCAGAATGCACAGGTAAATTTCATGAAAGTCCGGAGACAGAAAAAAAAAGTGATCTGTAGAAGCGCAAGCTCTGTCCTCTGCTAGTTATGGGCCCTTGATGAATCTTGCGGCAATTGTTGATTGCATCTTTTACAATGTAGGGACCATGTGGTGTTTTTTAGGTTGTCTGCTCTGGTACAGATGACACAACTGTTTACTTTCCTGGGCTCTGTTTGTGTAATAATGAGTACTGCTCCTATTTGGGTTTTTGGTTTTGGAGGGATTTTCAAATCATCTTTATCTGGCTCAGGTATACTGTTGGTGGATAAATGCAATTTTGGCTCTGTTCCAGACAAATCTCTAATTAATAGAGGGGAAGTGTTGGTACCACATTCCCTGGGTGGGTTCACCTGTGTAGCTGTGATTGTAGCCCTAGATATTACTTTTTTGGAATCATCTTTGCTCTCACTGATGTTTAAGTCCTGTCTTAGTTGGTCATAATTGGTTGATGTACCAGGTTGGACTTGAGTGTTGGTGAGCATAGCTGTTGTTGTGTCTATAGCACATTCCTGTGTGATCCTTGATGTGTTTTCATTTCTGATGAAATTTCAAACAATGAATTTTATAGTCCACTCTGCCCATATAAAACTTTCACATTTTCTGCATAAGTATCTTCTATGCAAGTGTTTACTTTGTTCATGCCTTTTAAGGCTACTTAAATTTTTATAGGCTATACTGCAATGTCCACAAAATATTTGTTATCTTCCATGGTGACTTAGCTGTGGGTTCACCTTAGTATTGACTTGGTTGTATAGATACATGGACTGTGACGTCATTTTTGATTCATTTTCATCGTATGTGTATGTGATGTAATTACGAGGTGTAACATAATTCTATTGTCAGTCAAAAGTTATTGGTTAAATACTGATTTTATTTTTAATTTTTTGAAATATGATGTTGTATTTTACATAATTCTGATGATTTAGAATATAGGATGTTTTAGTGACAATATAATTTTATTTATGTCATTAATGATATGTTTTTTATTATTGGCATATAATGATTGATTGAGATTTTAAATTTTTTTGTTATACTTGATAGGAATTTTGTTCCAGTGTGAGAATCCCAATTAAAAATAATAAAAATGGGGGGTTTAATCATTGAGTGTGTGATTACTAGAAAGAAATTAGTGACTCTTCACAAACTGGTTGATGGGTAAAATCCAACTCAACTTAGTTCTTCTGCGCCTGGTTGTGTGTTGGCTTTCAGACTATAGTGTGCACTATTCCATCTGTTGAAAATTGTGGGTGTGTGTGTCCATCTGTTGATAAGTGTGTAGACACTGGTGTGTTCTTACTTCCATTCTTAACAGATGCAATAAGTCCATACATTCTTTTCCTGAATGGACCCCCGGTCTCTCGCACATATATTTTAATGCATGATTTACAAACACATGAGGTAAATTATCTTGTCAATTTCGCATGTAACATGTTTTGGGAGATTTTTGCACCAGTGTACAGTTTAATTGTACTTGTAAACTGTTTCTTCAATCTTTTTGATATGTGGGCGGTATTTGCTTTTACCTAATCTAGTGCAAATCAATAGGGATGGGTTATTTGTGATAAGATAAGTATGGGGATAGTCTACTATAACTTTCATTAGTAGGTCCCTAAAGTTTGGGAGTCTTCTGAACCCGATAATGAGGTGAGTAATGGTCGGCTCAAAATTTACAAAGGTGGGAACAGGGGCAGCATAGACCCCGTCATTCCAGATACCCCAGACACCTGTGACGCAAGCATCAATGGGAAGGGAGGGTACCTTTTCAATGTTTAGTTGAAAAGTCTTAGCAGTTCCTGAGAACTGGGGAATGAAGGTCTAGAACCAGTCAATGCCCATAAAAAATTCTGTGGTCAGCCTAATTTTTCTGGAGTTTCTGCTGTCCCTAAACAGTGGGAGGATACGACTGACAAAAATTCTTGCAGGCTTAATGACTTTGTGCAAATAAACGAGCTTTCCCAGAAGGGACTGAAATTTCCTTCTAGTGAGGGTGGATTTTGATCTAACCTGAAGGCATTCTGTATACATTTCCTCCATTTTGCTTTTTTCTAGATAATGAATTGTTATCTAGGTCAATCGTGGGGGGGGGGGGGGGGGGGGGGGGGGGGGGGGGGGGAATCTTGTCCGGGTTCATGGAGAGGCCTAGTTTCTTATAAAGTTCAGAGAGCTTGACAAACTAACGTTACTGTGTATGTGACATAGAAATAAAGATGCTTTGAAACAGTAAACATCGGAAAAGACCCAAACAAACAGAATATAAAACATGGTGTCAGAAGTGGAATCTTGTTTCAAAGGATCTTGGTTCTGTGGATATTGAGGCTATGAATATTAATGCTATAGATATGACTTTTTGTAGCTGTAGATATGACTTCTTCTTCAATGATAAAATCATTGGTGAATTTAAAAATAAAGCCTCAGCAAAAACTTTAACAAAGTGCAAAAGGTAGACTGTATAATGGCTAACAGTACCTTGCCAAATCCACAAATGAACTGGGATAGTGGAAATATTGAAGAAAATTGGAAAAAGTTTCTACAGCATTCTAAGCTGATGTTCTCTTGTCCCCTAGCTAGTAAGTCTGAAGAACAGCATGTTAGCTATTTTCTCATCTGGATTGGTGAAAAAGGAAGGGACATCTACAACACATGGGAACTTACTGATGAGCAACGGAAGAAGCTTGATATCTTGTATGCAAAGTTCAAGGAATATATCACACCCAGATCAAACAAAGTATTTCCATGATTTAAATTCAACCAACATGTCCAACAAGAGGGTGAAAGTTTTGATCAGTTTGTCATAGAACTCAAACTGCTTGTTAAAGATTGTGGATACACTGAACCTGAAGAAATGGTACGTGACTGGATAGTATTTGGGTGCCAATCAAAGGATCTGAGAGAAAAACTGATCGAAAAGGGGTCAACCCTCACCCTAGTCAACTAATTAGAAATTGCACATGCACATTTATTGTCAAGGGAACAAATAAAGTCTATTTCTGAAACAGATGTACATGCTATAAAACGAAGGATTCTACAATGGCAACAGAGGAATCAAGAAAACTCAAAATCCAAGCAGCCAAATAGAACCTCACATATATGTTAAAGATGTGGCAGGAATCACAAGACCACAGACCAGTGCCCTTCAAGAGGGAAAGAATGTTACAAATGCAAGAAGAAAAAACACTTCTCATCCATGTGTAGGTCAAAGCCAGTCCACTCAGTTGAAGACATAGAAAATAACACACATACTGATGAAGGTACAGAATATGAAGAAAATACAGAATTTTTTTGTAGATATGGTCAAAAGAGGAGAAAACAGTCCCAACACTGCATTTATAAAGCTAAAACTAGCCAATAAAAGTGTTAAGTTGGACACTGGAGCTGAAATTAGTGTGATGCCTATGAAAGTATTCAAGACCTTCCAACAGGTAGAGTTAAAACCAACTGCTGTCAGACTCATGTCATATACTGGTCAACAATTAGATGTTGCTGGGCAGGCTGAATTTGAGTGTTCACATAAAGGAAAGCAGAGCAAACTGAAGTTTGTTGTGGTGAAGACAAATGCAGTTCCTATTCTTGGATTCATCTCATGTCAAGAAGTAAACTTGATCAAGGTTATCTTGGCAGTTGACACTGTAAAACCAGAAGAAGAATACCAAGATGTGTTCAAAGGTATTGGGCTATTCCCTGGAGAATATCATATCAAAATAAATGATAATGTCTCACCACTGGGCAATCCACAATTCCACAAGCTTTACACTAGGGGAATGTGTTACCAACTAGGCCACAGTAGCAGATGGCATGTCATGTGGACAATTTATTATATTTCAGCCTATGTAAGATAGGCCTCATCAAAGGCAGATAAGAGCTCCGATAAGTCCCCAAAACACACCAAAAGGAGTGGTATAGCCCTTTGTATACTACATGTGTACTGTTATTTTGAGCTCTAGTTATTCGTTTGGATCAGTAGTGTATACATGCAGACTGAGTGTACACCTTTGTTTACGGCTGGTAGGTAACCTGTTTATCACTGGGAAATGTCTACATGTGTGCACTGTGTATACCAATTTTGGTGGTCTGCTTCTGACCTGCATCAGTCTGAATAAAAACACCCCAAATGAAGAACCTTTGACTTTCTAGAGATCTTTTTTATTTTCTAATTCTATTACAGTTCTGTAGCCTGTGGCTAGAAAACGCAGTTGAAAAAACCCTGTAATCTTTTAATATGCTTTGGTCATATATGAGCAAGTATTGGACATAAATACTTTTTTAAACTGGGCACTACCAGCAGCTAAGTACTCTTCTGGCTGCATCCAACACATTTGTGGTTGGTAATATTGTTGATTCGATTTTGCACTGCAGTAACATAGGTTTTGTGTAGACCTTGAGTTTGGTGCAAAAGAGTTACATGTGTTGGATTTATATGCCAATCAAAATCATCTGAAGACACTTCCATCTAAAAGTACTTATTTCCTCTTTCCAGGTTAGGTCATCAGCATAAAAATCATCACCAAGCTTGTCAACTGTATTATTTACACTGATGTAACTTGGCCAAAAGTATGTAAACACACACAAAAAACTACTACACCTGAGAATGTTTTAAGGTAGTGTTGCTGCATTACCTTTGCACTTGTTGCTATAATGATTTGGGGGATTTTCTTTGAATAACAGCTTTGAAATTATATTTTCAACCAAACTGTAAAGTGTCAGATATTTTATTCACATTGGCAATTTTAAGATCTATACAATCAAGAAACTCGATTTCTGTTGAATTAAAATTATCACACGTGCCTTTATGCAGAATATATATACCCATATATATATATAGTATTGGCATACTCTTATTCTTAAGCATGGCAATTGTATTAATTTTTGTGAGAAAGTAAAGAATAAAACTGCTGTAGTGTGTTTACAATTGATTATTCTTATTCAATTGATTATTCTGAAAAACTGTATCTTCCTGTCTCACAGTTTTGCCTCACATATTTTTGGAAATGAAGTTTCAGACCAACTAGGAGTCAACTACAATTCAGCTCCACAATTTCGAAATGTTACAACTATACCTTGCACATCAAAGGAACTGTGCATACCTGTGTCCTGCGGAAAGGAGCAATAATAGGGACTGTAAAGTTAAGTTCAGGCATCCCATTTCACCTTCAATAAGGGACTTATGGGTCAAATCTGACCACATGAAAAGAGTCTCTGGGAAAAATAATGTGAGAGATATAGATACTTTTAAGTGTCACAACTCTTGTATGACTCTCATGAAAGGCTTTAAGGTCAAATGAAATCATCTATAAAGATTCCCGAGATTGATTTTCAGATCCAAAAACTATAAGACAAATAATAAGTGACATATAGGACTTTAATTTTAACTAACAAGACTATGTGGAGAGCTTTGGCACTTCCTGTATGACCTCCAATGAAGAAATACAAGGTCAAGGGTATTTATGTGTAGGGAGGACAAAACAATCTGTTGAACCTATCATCCTCAAAGAGGTCAACCTTTTATTATTGAGAAACAGGTAGTATGTCAGAATAAAATTATTATATTGATTCTTTTCTGAAAACAACCATGAAAACTATTTTTTCTTTGCAAAACATCGTCCTATAATTTTAAGCACATACTTTGTGCAAGAGAGCAGTATCAAGAAGATATCTCTCCACACTGAGCTGGTTGAACCTTTGGTTTCTGGTCAAACATTTCATGGAAAGTACCCCATACATCTGTACAGGGTTCACATCCTCCAATGGATTATTATTTTAGGATTTGAAACAGATTAGATTCAGTCCAGGGGGTAAAAAGTTTTAATATATCAAGTGGCAGACGTGCTCCATACAGTCACCCTTTCAAGTGGACTGTGCCTTCAAAAGAGCACATCCATTTAATCAGAGAAATCTGATCTGGCCTGTGTGAAAACCTCACAAAACGGTAGATAATGGTTAGTGTCGACTTTCCTCATTTTGGCAAATTATGTCAGGTAGAAGGTTGGTGGTTATCAGTACTTTTATAGTATGTGGCTCTTGCATAGGCATAGGAACTGGGGGGGGGGGGGGGGGGGTAGCATGGGCGGCCGCCCCCAATTATAAAGTTGGTGGGGGGGGGCGTGGATATCTTTTTGCCCCCAACTTTTAGCAATAGAACTTAACTCCCGTTTTGAAGTTTATTTAAATTTTTTTTAAGGTAACTCAATAATATGTGGTCAAATTACACTTTTACCTTGTTCACTGGCCACATGTACCATTGTGTAAGCTACCATTTGAACTATGAAATATTTATTTTTATGATTTGTAAAAGGAACATTTTCAGTTAACCAGTCATGGGATTTGTAAAATGCTGTGGAATGTTTCACTTATGCAGTCCAAAATCATACATATAGTAATCTTCTCCATTTAATTTACTGTGTTGCTAATTATTTACAACTTAGACATGTAGTTTCAAATTCACACAGAGCAATGATTTAGCACAGCAATTTGTCAGCTGATAAGACTTTTTTTCGCAGAAAACTATTTCTTTACTGTGTGTTTATTGGACTTAGCAAGTCCAATTATTATACATCACCCTCAATTTGGGGATTAACCTTGCTAAAAATAGATCTTGTATCAGCTCGACACTTGAAGGAAACGTCACAGGTTCTGGAAACGTGGTCAAGATATTAGAAATATCGTTTAAATACAGAGGTGACTATATGTATTTCTACACCCGGACAAGGTCAGGGAAACTTACAAAGATTTCCTTTGGTAAAGGAACTTAAAAATATTTTAATTGTACCATTTGAATTTGTATATTACCTACATGCAATACATTCTGTAAAATTAACCAAAATAGTGGGTGTCGAGTCGAGTCGGTGCAATCTAGTTCCTCGCACCCCCAATCAAAAATTGCTTCCTACACCTCTGTCTTGGAGCAATAAAGCTGACTATCATGGTACAACCAAAGTTGAAAATAGTGCCTACTTTACTTACTTTGAGTTGAAAGGTCAAACTTTTTATTTAGTTTTACTAGTATTCACATCAAAGGGTCATAATTGAATTTTCAATCTTAACATCTTCAGTTTATCAAAGGTATATAAATCTAAAACCCAGGGGCCGATTTCACAAAGGGACTTAAGTCCAGATTTAGAGTTAAATTTAAGACTTTGGTCTTAAATTTTGGTCAATAGAATGTTAAGTCTGTGGTCTTAGACTTAGCGGATATCACAAAACAGCTAAAGTCCATGAAATTGCTAAGTCAGTCGACTTAACTTTAAGTCTGGGAGGTAGTGTGCTTAAATTTTGTAAAGAGGACTTAAATGTGGCCGCCATAAACATTTGAAATGGCTATAAATAAAGTATAATTATGCAGAACACCTTACTGAGGTAGTCTTTTGGAAGTTTATATGATGTAGCAAGGTTTTCTATTTCAAAACCACACTTATCCTTAGATAAAATGCATCAAATGAACGATATAAAAGGTCATATGACACAGAAAACCACCGTGGTTATTTGATAAGCTTGGATTTAGCTAAGTCACCCTTTTGTGAAATCCATTTAAGTCCCAGACCTAGCTAAGACCAAACTCTTAGATTTAAGTCCCTGACTTAGCCAAAAACTTGGCCAAGTCTAAGTCCCTTTGTGAAATCGGCCCCAGACTGGTGATCCTTTCAGTGGGAACTTTCCATTATTTTTGCATAGTGGGGAGCTAACATCACATTAATTTCCAGCAATCTCATATGATTTATAATGAAGCAGTGGGTACATTACTAAGGACAAAAGGGTGTTTCCCAGTGAATCTCAGCACACTGCATTTCACACTGAATTGTTTTCACACCTTTAAATCATATTGATTAATTCAGTGGCTGAATGAAAATACACATTTTAACTCTCCATGCGATTCAAAGTGTGCAAAAAATGCCTCCTGCATACAAATCAGCAATTGAACATAAGACGAAAATTAGCATAACTTTACAATTACCCTGCACATACTTAATTCAAAGCATAAATATACTCAGGACCAGATCTCAAGTGGAACCATGTGTTGGAACTGATGAAAAAGACTGGTGTCTGTTAAATCTAACCCAGAGTACTAAATTTGAAGGAGTGATTTTATTTGTTTATAGTGTACATTGATATCAAGTTACAGTCCAAATTATGCCACATGGAAGAAGTTGTTAAATGAGAAAAAACAGAGTACTTAAATGAAGTGCTAACATGTGCTAGTGCTGAATCTTAATTTGATGATTATATGATTATTTCACATTTTTGAGTATGTTTCTTTCCAGGGAGCATTTTTCTGGAGATTAAATTCAATACTGGCATTCTGCTACCATCTATGTCTGTATCAAAGGTCAAGGACAAATGTCTATATATGTATACAAAATGGGCACATACTGGTATTTAAATAAATATCATCTGGTCATCTTGGGCATCTGGTCCAACACAAATATTATACAAGTCTATTTATAGAAATTAAATCACTAGTAGATTGCCAGTAGAGACATAGACAAAATGCAAATCTTATGACACATGAAAAATTCCACACAGAGAAACAAGAAAGAAAATCAATTCTCCGTTCTGTAGTACTTTGGTTGCATGAAATACTAATACAAAAAATAATGTCACTTGTTGTCTTACAATAGGAACACATTGATATAGCAATACAAAAATCTCACCCCTATAAGCCATCTGGGGACCTACCGTTAATTTACTTTCTTATTACCTATATTATATCTTTTATCTGGAAAAACACTGTCTGTCTACTTAACAGCCTGCCTTACTTTTAGAAAAATGGGTAAACAGGCATCTTCCAACATTGCTTCCCTTTTCCAAAAATATGAAATGTACTTATTACCTATTTTAATGCTATGCATAGAATAACAGACAAACAGTAGCTGATAATATAATTAACAGTTGAACTTTACTGAGGGGACCAACTGTTAATTATACTCCCTTCTAAACGGGGTCAAAATTAAAATGAAAAGATATATTTAGCCTATGTTATCCATTTTTGACTTCCAATATGAAAATAGGAAATAGGTAGAGCAGAGTATTACTTATTATTGATCCATCTCTGACAATGAAACACATTTCAACTTTCAATTATCTATTTTCCATTTGATTGTTTTGTGCCCAAGATTTTAGTGATTTTGGAGGGGGGCACAAGAGGAGGGGGAGGGGGGCACAAGGGGAGGGGGGCACAGTCAAGTGTTGGTAAGAATTAACACTTATGAAGTTCAAAGGCCTGTGATGTCACACATGTTGATGATGTCACAAATGTAGTGTACTTCATATTATACATGGAGATTTAACAGCATGGTGGTACAGTGGTAACACACTCAACTCCCACCTCTGAGGTCTGTGGTTCAAACCTCAGACTGAAAATATGTTTATTTTGCAATGAAGTAGCATACATTACAGATGATTTAATATAACAATTATTATGTAGTATATACCTGTGAGTAAGTTTCAATTTTAAAAATACTCTCCATTTTCTTAGAAACTTAAACAATTTAAATAATATGTATTAACATATAAACTGAAGTTCACAAAATAGTTTTTTCTTACTGGCCTTTAAGAGGTAACCTTAAAGTTACCACAATATAGTTATTGTCAGAAGTTTAAGGTCACCATTAACAAATGTTCTAAGGGCATTAGATTTTTACCTACTAACTATGATCTGAACCTGTCATGCAGTTTTGAATTATTTATTATTTTGACCATAGAAAAATTATAAAAATTAACCACAATGTCAATCCTGAATTGTGACGTCACCAGCATGCATCACGTCACAGGCCTTTGAAGTGCCAGGACAAGCACTATTTCTCACAAAAAGATGCCCCCCTCAACCCAACACAAACACTTTTTCAGGGACCTGGACATGTACCACACACACACAAAAAAAAAACAGGTAATAGGTAACAGGAAATGGGAAGGTGTTTTGTTCTCTGTTTATCCTTTGTCAAGGTATTATTCTAGCAGATGGATATAAATAAAACAAGATTTACTTGTTCCTCAGTGAAGTCTGAAAAACTGTAAATGGCTGTCTTCCTTCACACTGTATATTGAGAGATGGTATGATTATTAAAATAACAGTTGGTCCCTCCACGCCATGATTTAGCTCGACTGTTTGTTAATTTTTCAATTGCCACATTAACTCTAAGAAATCTGTATGTTTGGGGTTGTAAAAGTTAGGGTAGAAAAACAGTAAATTGTAGTTTCCCAACTTTTAACTAATGAAGTCATAAGTATTGAAAAAGTAGACCATACTCTGCTGGAAAATTTTAAGAATATAGGTAATAGGAACACAAATAGTAGGTAGGTCCCCTCATTTGTGCTGACATATAAAGTGTTTTATTACACTTTTGTTAGCTCTCAGTTAACTCTAAGGTAGCAAATGTTTGTGTCAATCAAAACCTTAGTTTACTTTTGATTATATTTTCGTTAAAAAACCTTCAAATGTAACGATAACTAAGAACCTATCGTTAAGTAAACCTTTATTTTTGAACATCATACTTACTATAAAGTTATCATTATTGTATAAAACAAAGTGATTGAAGTGTTGTACAGTCAGGGAATTTGCAATTTACGAAAATTGTACAATAGTTCAGACATTTTAATTAACATTAATATCTGGAGGAAATCTCTAATGGCAATGTAACAACTACTGACACTGTAACCACTACTCTAAGAATGCTTCCATTTTTCCCTGAATTCCTTAGTAAAGGTGCCGTTGTACTGTCATTAATGATTCGTTAGTTTGCTATTTTACAAATGCTTCCACTTACAGGCCCCAGGTGCATCCAAAAAGAGGAATGGCTAGGAGGAACTGGATATCCAGCAAAGTTTACAAGGCTCTCTGTTTTAGCTGTATGCTCATGCGTCGTCTGGCACACATTTCTGTAACAGTACATTATGCAAAACTTGAGCCTTTAGCAAGACTGGGCCTAAATCTAAATATGCCTTAAAATATTCAAAAGGCTAGAATAAAGTAACAGTTTGAGACATTTGAAGTATTCTATTGCTTCCTTTTTATAATTTGAGAGTCATGCGTGGCTCAATATTTCACCTATCTGACACCTATCTGTGTTCAAACCCAGCTGATGATAATATGTGGATATATTGGGTCCTCTACTGATGTTACCCTTACCAAATCTTGACATTTTACGTTTCATTCTTTGTATGAAGTCTGATGCATTCTATAAGTGGTTTCATTAGGCTTATAATGGATATTGATATGGCAGCTCCAATAGCCAACACATTGACAGGACTATAACTAGGACTTGCATTTTTCAGGATGCTGAATTGGAAACAAAATATAACAGCAACAGAAAATGAAGCTATGACACTTAAGTCAGTACTGGGAACATTTTCCATTGCAATGAAACCTGACACAGTCATGAAGCCAGTGAAGATGGCATGAAACAGAAAGACAAAGTTACAGAAGAGACTTTTTGGAAGGACAAATGCTTCAAATAGTGCAGTGCAAATAATGGACAAAACAGAGTCAATTAATGCAATCCAAGTGCACCCTACCATTGGCAGTTCAGTCTGGAAAATGTGCTTTCCTAGAAGCACATAGCCGGTAGTTAATATCCCGCCAACAATGGCATAGAAATAGCCTAAAAATGAAAACAAGGTTGTACTACTTTGTCGTTTCTCTTTCCTGTGGATCATTGTGGTGGTATTCCCCACAATCTCTGTTGATATATTGGATTTGAAGGATTCTTCAAAACGAGATGGGTTGCAATAACTTTTATATGGTGTATGTGGCTTCTCACCAAAAATTGATGCAGGCTGCACCAAAAGTATGATGCCCAAAGACAAAAGCAGGATTGTGACACTATCACACATAAATCTCATAGGATGGAATTGTCTTTCAGTCCACCATGTTTTTATAGTGGATATTAATAATGCTGATGTCATAAAACTGACCAGGTATGCTGTATTACCTGTCCCAGATGGAATATATATAGTTGATGCATAATTGGTGTAGTTCATCCCAAATAACATAAGGCACAGTAGTAAAATTGGAATCCTATTCTTCTTTGCTATAACAAGACTGGGCTTCTTTTTAATTAACATCGGGATCGTCAGTATAAGCATTGATGCAAATCTTCCTATATTGAGCTGAAACTCTCCAATAATGCCATCTAACATCTGTAAGTAAAACAAAACACAACAATGGATCAAAAACATATCAACAAATTATATAAATTTAAAGACTCCTATGCAGGGAATACCATCAAACCCGAATAAAAATTCATCTGATATTCTGTGTCTACTTGTGCAGTTCCATTGGGGTAATCTTGTCCATAACAATGGACTTTTTGAGGGTTGGGAGCAAAGTTTACAGAGTTGGTTAGGATCAGTTGTAGTTTCCCGGTTTGTCTTGGTGGTCATGTTTGATATTTCACCAATGCTCCATAACTCTATATCCAAACCTTGGCTCCACCTGAAAACTGTTCTGTTGTTGGTCTCTACAGCTTGTCCGACACACTTCCCATCTTGTCCACCACCTCCCGACAGGCCACACATACCAACTGACCATATTTGACAGGAAACCGGCCTGTTGTAAACATTACCCACCTGACTTGATCACTTTCTGTCAAGACTGGAAGTCTCCAAGTCTTCAACCACACAGTCGGTAACATCTCAGAAGGACAAGCTGGGAATACATCATGAC
Organism: Sabellastarte sp. h YS-2021; assembly: GCA_964017235.1. Taxonomy (NCBI): domain Eukaryota; kingdom Metazoa; phylum Annelida; class Polychaeta; order Sabellida; family Sabellidae; genus Sabellastarte; species Sabellastarte sp. h YS-2021. The sequence goes on along the minus strand of OZ024932.1, from coordinate 10,626,911 downwards.
AAGCCATAAATAGAAACTGACAAGAGAGTTACAGCAACAGACAAGCTGGGAAGTCTGAGTTTACCGACCTATGGCGTGTGGGCTATAATAATCTATGACTATATAAAGTAAGTCAGTGTTTTTCAATGCATCATTTGGAATCTGGCATCTGACTGATTACATCTGGCAGAGTTTAAGATAAGGTTTTTGTTTTTTTTTTACAAATTAACTAGGATTTACTTTTGAGATACAAGTTGGGCTGACTATTGGTTGGGCTTTTGTTTTTTCTTACAAACACTGCTTTTACAAACACAAATGGGTCCTTACAAGGGCAGAAGATCGAGAAAGATAGAAATTTCCACAGACGTACCTACAGAGTTTGAGTTGGGGGATACAGCTACTGATATACAGAGGAAGGGGGGGGGGGGGCGTAGAGAGAGGGAGGATGAGGCACAGAAACAGAGGGGTGAGAGGCAGAAGGAGGAAGCCAGAAGGGAGGAAACTACACACCTTGACACACTTGATGAACAAACACTTTAAGGACAAGGCCTGGATGGAATGGCTTTGGAAGAGGTTAGTCAACAGCCACAAGCTGTCTGTCAAGGTGTGCAAGGCTTGGTTCTAATACCAAAGGATTCTCTATGGCAAACTCACACAATCCAAGTCTGGCCAGGCTCCAAAAGAAATGACAAGAATCAAGAATCCTGGAATCAGGATAAGTTTAACTTTGTGAAGACCCACATCAGATGCATGGTAAATCTTCAGCCTTCAACTTTCCAGCCCGAGAAGCCAGTGCATCCACTGCCTCAGCACACAAAATCTCCAGAGGTTCAACCAACATAGTATGGCAATCAGCATGCGACCAGACACCACCATACAGCATTTAGTTGCATGCATCAACATTTGTTTCACAAACATTTCAACTACCACAACCAGAACCAGCTGCCAGAGAATACACCTAACCATCCCAGAGATGCAGATGCAGCAAGCCAGGTCATCCAACCAGTTCAGCAGAGTCAAGTAGCAGCCAAAGAACAGCAGCAACCCAGGGGGCAGTCGATTATGTTTGTAATTGTTGATGACCAGCAACCCAGGCCCTCAAGACACCTTACTTTCACACTGATCCCAACAAAGTACTTCAAACCACCGTCAGTTTCCTCTGCCACAGGCCATGAAAGTCAACACAACATATCAGGACTTTTTAGCGTCTTTGGGAATCAACAGTCAGTGATAAGCTACTAGCAGATCAACACACTGCAACTGTTTTCACCAAGTGACATGCATCCACAAGCCACTTCTATTCCAACCACCATCGCACAGCAAGAACATTAGCAGCAACCAACCCTCATCCTCCCCAGCAGTCAGCTGACCCCAAGCAGCAGTAGCATTAGAACCGCTGCACTTTTCCAAAAACGGGCCTTTTCAAGGCCACTGCTGTAAAATTTATAGATCTTCCTCAAGACCCCACTGAATCTCCCAAAAACAATTATTCAGCTAAATGTAAAACAAAATCCCAAAACAAGAAGCAAAAGACCGGCCCACACCAAAAACCTAACCCCCAAACACACACACACAAAAAATAAATAAGTGAATGAGTTAGTGATTGAAAATGTGAATTACAAACATTTGGAACAATAACCTAAAAATACTTGGGCCAAAAAGAAAAGTTTTACCAAAGACCCAAAATGAAACTTTGGCAAGAGAAAATTTAACCTCAAAAAGTCGGACACACTTTGAGTAATAAGAATCTTTGACATTTTGTCAGTTTGACCTTTGGATCTGGCCTTTTTAGTTTTGACCTTTGGGAAAATTTGGAAATTCTCAAAAGATTTTGATAGTTTAGAAGATTTTTAACTTACAACTAAAAATTTGCAAGACAAATATATTTAAGAAGAGCTAGCTTTTAAGGTAAACCAATTTGGAGTTTTAATGTGGGAAAACTTGCGTTGAGGGAATTGTGATTTTGTTGGAAATCATTTTGAAACTTGTTGGAAATGTATTGGACTTTTTGGGGGGTGGGTGGTGGGGGGCTATTTATCAAAAGCAACAGTAGCTCAAATAAAACTTCTTGGAATAATTGGACAGTCCTGAAAAGGACTGATAGATGCCAGCTTCTTCTGTCCCAGGGTAGCTCTCATCTCAGATCCTGTCCGTCTGTCCAGCCATTGTACCAAGCTGAATGAAGTAGTCTCTCAGTAGGTCTAACTATTTGTTCTTCCTCAAAGGATGCCAGTAGTTGGCATCTGGCACATACACCACCTGTTCATTTTGTACAGCCGCTACATCATTTGCTGGGGTGGGTGCCCTGTCTGCTCTCCCCTGATACGTCCTAAGCATGTTGTACAACACCACACATGTTACCACAATGTCTCTCACAACCATTGGCCTTTGCTCCATGACACCCATTAGTACCTCGAATTTGCTACTGATATTCCCTAACACATTCTCCACCACCCTGGAGATACTGTAGTTTGCTTTCCCCTCTCCCTTGTGAGTTTTCTTCTTCTGTGGGATTTCCCCATCCATAGCATCAAGGCAAAGGCGTCATCACTCAGCAAAAAATAATGCAAATCTGGTCCACCCTCCCCCAGGGGTTCAGGTGGTGTAAGCCCCATGGCTCCATCCTCGACCTTCTCCTTCAATTTGCTTTGGTTAAAAATCTGTGCATCTGCTGGAGAACCACTTGACCCAACATCTACCCAGAGGAATCTATATTCTGTGTCGACCAGGGCCAGCAGCAGAAGGGAAAAGAAGCCCTTGTAGTTGTAATATTCACTCCTAGATTTCTTGGGCTTCTTCATGGCGATGTGTTTCCCATCTAGGGTACCTACAGCGTGGGGAACATTCCATATAGTTCTGAACTTCTCCACCTTTTTCCAGTCTGCAGAGTCAGTAGGGCAGGTCAAATACTCTTTCTGGAATTCAGCAAGGAATGCTTTGCAGACAAATTTACAGATGGTGGTTGTGGCAACAAGCCATTGATATTGTAAGGAAGTATTTGTCTCTTCTGTTGACAGGTGTCTCAGCATTACTGCCAGCTTCAATCCACTTTTAAGGGGTTCCTAAAATTGGTGACGGACTTCTTGATGCGGTGGTGTATGCGCTCTTCGATGAGATACAAAAGGCAGGTGGCATCCTGACAAAATTTTGGTAGCCTTGGATATCTGTGTGTATTAAGTCGGCCAGGAGGGATCTGCAGTATCCTCTTTTAAGTATCAAGAGCGTGACCCAGGGGTTTGGTGGTTTTCTTCTCCTGGGTGATGGCTGTTGCTGTGGCTGTGGTGTTGGCTGTAGGGTGGATGCTGGTCCTGGGTTCAGCCTGCTTTCTTCAAATCACTATGCAAAACAAAATATCAAAACTCAAGTACCCATAGCTTCTGTAGAAAGTCTCTCTGACAAAAGATGATCTCTTGGAGCCAGGGTAGTTAATATAGTTTGGGATTGATACTGACTCTCGATCCCTACTCCAGAAATTAATCAGCCCAGCCGGGGTGAGTCTGGAAATTCTCCATGGTTTTTCGGGGCCTGGTATGGCTTGTCTGTTAGGGGTTTATGGCTTTATGGCGTCCTGGTAGTTTCCTGTCTAGTCGTGGAGAAAACATCCCGACCCAAATCAGGTCATGAGGTAGATCCAGACAAACCAGGATGTACTACGTCCTGTCAGGGAGATGAAACCGACCAAAATATTTTTTACCTCCAACTCCGAACTTTTGTAACCAACCCTAGAGTCATGGAGTCGGTTATAGAATCGGTTCTAGTAGAACACCCCATAATCTCCATCATATGGAGGCCAAGGATAAAGCTGTAGATCCACAAAGAAAGAAGTGAAAAAGAAACGTAGTAGGCCGACACCAGGGAGACTATAAGGCTATGGAGGGTAGACTTTACTGTTATGTCATAGTTATGTCTTAGTTTGATGATTTCTACAACTTTTATGTTGTAGGTAGGTAACACCAGCATATAAAGCAGGACTCCATTGAAAATTGACACTTCCTTATTTATCGACTGAGTTAAACATTTTATCACTATTACCTTCAGTTTAATGATGATGCATATCTGAGTATATGGAATCGGTTTGGTGCCTACGGTTCTTAAACAGGGTATATTTGGAAGTCTCAGTTATTGGTACTTTACAGAACATGTAAAATGAAAGAGGATCTTATCGCACAGGCTTTGCTTTATCTACATTTGATCTTTGTTGGCATACCCACCTCCCTGGTAAGCATCTTCTGGCTTATAACCTCTGCCTCATTTTAGACTTCCCTTTTCAAATTCCAACACATAAGGGGATCCTCATCAAGTTTGCGCTATATAAAAGATTCTATTATTTTTATTCCTTTGTTACCCCCATACGTAGACTTGAATAATTCTCATTTCATATAGAATGTCTAAAAATAGTTGAGACTTTAAGCATGCATAAAATACAACAGCTTTCATTGTTAAAAACAGTTATATAATACAATAGGAAAGATTTCCTAATGATATAAAAAACAGCAAACAAATATGAATATATAATACAAATATGTTAAAAATGTTAAGATAGCTTTAGGATCGAGTTCTCAAATGCTAGATGGGGGGCCATGGTGGCAGAGTGGTAACACTCTGGCCTCCCACCTCTGAGGCCGGGGTTCGTTTCTCGGCACGGCCTCAAGTGGGAAAGCTGGTAGTTGCTTGCCGTTGGTCGGCAGGTTACAGTACAGAACCCTGACGAACTCTATGTACTGGTTTCCTGTGCCCTTCCAACTACCTGTCGTGATATGACCTGTACAGTGTTGAAAGCGATCAAAATGCTAGATCTGATAATGGTTTTATAAGATTACAGAAAATTCACTCCCAAACACTGAAGAGGACATCAAACTCCAAAGTTAACCTTAAACTTGTGTTGTGTTATTGGTCTTCTCTTGTGATCAAATGTTAAAAAATTTGCACAAGTTGGCCGGTTGCCCCACCCACCTACCCAGTCCCCAGGCAAGTTACCCACTATTTGTGGAGCATTGTTATTAATATACAATTATCATTAATAATTTCACTAGAATTATATTACAGTCCAAAGTTGATTAAATGCTTGGTTGTACAGTTAACGGTCCAGTTCAGTTTACTTAACCCTTTTTAATGCAGAAAAATAGTTATTGGTTATAAATTTACACACACTTATTATAGTTAAGGTGACCTTAACTCTCTATAGGATAGGTGAGAGACTTGTACCTCTAACTTTCACTCACTTTAAGGTGGCCTTACCAAAGTCAGAGATCAGTCATCCTGCAGAGGGTCAAGGTGGCAAAAGCGAGACCAAAACATGGTGAACATATCTAAACACAATTCAAGCTTGTTCACACTAATAAGCTCTATAAATCAAGAAGAAGAGCAAATATTAAAATAAGATATAAAATTAATTAAGGGGCAGTGTATAAAACACTAAAACTTGATTAAAAGCATCAAGGCAGATAACATAATAAGCGATGATGATGGACTGGTGTGGATGGGCGGGCAGAAAAATTGTACCATCCAGTCCCAGCTCTGAAATTCAAATGTGACCAATATGCCAGACCCTCTCAGCCCTCAATACCCAGGGAGGCTAAAGTGAGGCCAATAAACTTCCAAAGACTGCTTTAGTGAGGTGTTCTGTATAATTAAACTTGTTGCCCATTTGATTCCTGAACTTTACAGTACACCTAAGGGACTATTACCCAACCCTGACTGTCACCAACACCCTGAATTAACTTACAGCTTCTCTTACATCCCATTGTACGTGTATACACACGTAAGTGTGCTGCAAATGTTGTTGAAATATATGAACGTAGCCTGGTAGTGGGGTAGGTGAGATTTGCACTTGCAAACAAGGTATATTTTCCCATCAAAAGTGTTAGTACTTGAACATCAAAGAACAGACTGTGACTAGCTTCAGGCCCCACAGTGGGTTAATATTAATGCAAGGTACACGTGAGGCTATTATACAGCACGTACAAACCCTGCAAGTGAATGGGGTGGACATGCAACAGTGGCAAGGAAAACGCATGTGCCCAAGTTTCTTGTAAGTTACCCTTGAGACATGGATGCGTTTATAGCAATACTATGTGCACGCAGAGAAAATGTGCATGTCAATTTTCATTGAAGGGTCTGTGTGACCTTGATATTCCGTTATAAATTTGCAAGTGTACCTTACGTGTCCCTTGTAAATCAGCCGATTTTTCTCTGTAACCAGGACGTACGTGCATATATGATGGGATGTAAGAAAGGCTTAAGGTAACAGCAAACTTTGACAGAGTAGGGGATTAACAGGCGTAAATGTCCAGACACCACTATTGACAAGTTTACTATTTTATTATTAGGCAAGAGTGACTTACTTGAGACAATACCACACTGAATGATTTCATCAAGGTGGCAATTGTCCATATAATGCATCCAATGATGTATCTCTTTAGTTTTAAACTACTTCCTTCTTCTTCGTCCAAAGTCTCATAGTCTTCCATTTTTTCCATTCTGACAGGAATTTATACCCTTGCCACAATTTACAAATAAAGTATGTTGTGTCACGAAATAAAAGGAATCCTTATTCGGGAGTATCTAACATGTATTTTCAGAGCTAATGGTTTTAACTGTAATGCACTCAATTAATATGACTGAGCCAAAACTGACATATCTTTTAAGGTACACGTGGACCCCACTCTGTACTGGTTGGCCAGTGAATTTCGTCACCTGCCGTAAAAACGTTCAAGGACAGGCAATATTCACATTTAAATAAATGGAATAGCTTCTTTCAACGGCAAGGTATACATATATGCCGTAACTGGACAGTAAAAGCTCTTTAATATTGTCATAAAATGCAGGTGACAAACTTCACTGGCTGAGCAGTATGGTTCAGTAATCCTAGTTCTGGGCCCGTATTCACGAAAGGTCTTAGCCAGGGCTTAGGCTTAAATATGAGACTTTTGTCTCAAGTTTCTGCCAAAAAACGGCTAAGACTTTTGTCTTAGGCTTAGTGGTATTCACAAAGAATTTAAGACCGGTCTTAGGCTTAGCCAAGGGCTCAACTTTTAGACTGGTTAGTAGTGGGCTTAAAGTTTGTAAAGAGGACTTAAATATGGCCACCATAAACTTTTCTCCACTTCAAAATTTGAAATGGCTGTAAATAAAGTTTAATTATTCAGAACACCTCACTAAAGCAGTCTTTGTAAGTTTGTATGTGGTAACAAGTTTTTCCATTTCAAAACAGCACTTAACAGCAATAGCATAGTTTGAATAGAAAAGAAAGGTCACATGACACAGAAAACCACTGTGGTTATTTGATAATCTTGGACTTAGCTAAGTCACCCTTTGTGAATACAGTTGTAAGACAAAACTTAGCTGAGACAAAAGTCTTAACTTTAAGACTGGATTTAGGGGCCACGGTGGCAGAGTGGTAACACTCTTGCCTCCCACCTCTGGTAGTTGCTTGCCGTTGGTCGGCAGTTTACAGTACAGAACCCTGACGAACTCTATGTACTGGTTTCCTCTGCCCTTCCAACTACCCGTCGTGATATGACCTGTACAGTGTTGAAAGCGACATAAAACCCCAAATAAATAAATAAATAAATTAAGACTGGATTTAAGCCTAAGACCTGGCTAAGTCTAAGACCCTTCACGAATACCAGTCCAGAAGTCCAATGTTTGGACACATATATGCAAGGTCCTGTGTATATAACACAGCCTTTAAAATACTGGGTACACAAACTTGTCTCTATGCTACTGTTCCACTGCCTCGACAAATTGAAAGACGTGGCTAATTTAAGGACATTCTCAGCTTTTGTCAGTGCGCAAATCTATTGTGCTATGAAAACTTGTTGTATTTACAGCAGACGTTTGAGATTGAATTTAATACAGACATAGGAGGGTCGTTCTCTACGAAAGAGTATTAGCGCCAGCAGTGGGCTTGTCTTTGTTGGAAATATCTGCGTTGGCGACTTACAATGTACATAATTTCCCACCACCACAGATGAAAATACAGCCACCACACATGATATTTTCGCCAACGCATATGCTATTTCCGCCAACGCACATGCTATTTCCGCCAACGCACATGATATTTTCGCCAACGCACATGATATTTTCGCCAACACAGATGAAAATATAGCCAAGGCAGATGATATTTTCGCCAACGCAGATAAAAACAATATACATAGTTTCCCACCAACACAGATTATATTTTCGCCACCACAGATGATAATAACACCAATGCAAATGATATTTTCACCAGTACTTGTAGATAAAAAAAATTGCCAACGCAGATGAATATATAGCCAACACAGATGATATTTTCGCCACCACAGATGAAAATAACACCAACACAGATTATTGATTTTTTTCATCAATACTTGTCAATAAAAAATTTTAGCCAACGCAGACGAAAATATAGCCAACACAGATGATATTTTCGCCAACGCAGATAAAAATGCTGCAAGTTACTATAAATAGAATGTTTACTGTACATAGAATGGTCTGCCCTGAATAGAAGTAGGGACAGTTCACTTCTTTGTATCAGGGTATGTGCAAGCTACTACATACACACACAGAATATGTAAAAGATCAAATATAGGTCACTGACCCTAAATGGAGTGACAATACGAGTACAATGACTATGATTACATATAAGTGAATCTTTACGTGTTAATGTTAAATTAACTGTACAAAAGTTAAGCTAGGGTCACCTCAAACTGCCAGAACTACTACAGACCCAGATATTAGAGGACCCTAAAGTCAATCATGCCAAATACCCCAGATCAGAATGAGGAGACCCCAGCATGACTTCAGTTATCCAATTTTTCATTGAACTTTATACATAAAAATTCCCTAAAATTAAATATTACCTTAAAGTATGTTATGGTCACCTTAACTTGTATGTACAAACTCTTAACTTATTTGCTATTAATATTGTGGTGACCTTGATTATGAACTATTGAACTTAAACTTATGTTATGGTCACCTTAACTTGTAAATATATTCCGTAAACTCATTCATTATTCATATGTCTTTACGTTAGCCTGACATTACTGTATAGACTTTGTTAGGACATAACTCATTAGTACTCAAATTTATAATTTATGTATTTCATAAATACATTTGTAATACCGTCTTTAATAAATAAAAAAATGTGAACTGTCATCACTTGGTAATTGCTATTGACCTATTCAAGGGCAGGCTATTCTATGTCCAGTAGACTATTTATAGTAACTTGCAGTATTTTCATCTGCGTTGGCGAAAATATCATCTGTGTTGGCTATATTTTCATCTGTGTTGTCGAAAATATCATCTGTGTTGGCGAATTTTTCATCTGTGTTGGCGAATTTTTCATCTGTGTTGGCGAAAATACCATTTGTGGTGGCTATATTTTCATCTGTGTTGGCGAAAATATCATCTGTGGTGGCGAAAATATCATCAGTGTTGGCGAAAATATCATCTGTGTTGGTGAAGTTTTCATGTGTGTTGGCGAAAAAGTCATCTGTGTTGGTGAATTATTCATCTGTGGTGGCGAAAATATCCTTATATTGTAACTCGCCAACACAGATATTTCCAACAAAAACAACACCACTGGTGGCGCTAATACTCTTTCGTAGTTCTCTCTCTCTCTCTCTCTCTGCATGTATGCTTCTGTATGCATGACAGTGAAACCTGTAGTAGTGTTTCTTGTATACGAGAAAAGTAAATGAAAACTTCATTTACACCAGCTGCATTAGGCATGGCTATATATGATATTTAATTGATGTCCTATGAAATAATATTTTTTTTCGATATACATTTTGCAACATGAATAAATATAATATTTGTCAGGAGAATTAGGGTCACAGTCCCCTCGAGGTTGTCCAACACAGTGACAACAGGTGAGGGTGCTCAAGGTTATTTCAACTAACAAGTGTTAGGGGTCAGACTGAGACAGTACTGACCCCAAGGTCATATTTCAGTGGAGGTCAAATCAAGGTCACACTGACACAATATGAGAAGATCTGAGAACTTCAATGTTAAGATAAAAGGTGTAGAAATTTAAGGTAATCTTAAAGTAACATTAAGGTGGCAATAAATAATATGAAGATATGAATTGTACACATATGTCGAAAAGTGAAAGAGGGTTACATGAGAGTGTGTGGGGCTGAAGTTTAAATAGGAATATAGCCCGTAGAACAAAATGCATTTTATTATCCACCGTACATGACCTATATAGGGGGATATATAGAGCAGGATATATTCTATTTGAATACAACGGCCACACTGTAACATTGATAATAACTTCCAGTTTTTTCTACTTATATCTTAAAAACTATATAACCTACAAATATGTTACTGGCGAGTTACAAAACTGGTGCAAGAGATACTCCTTGGGCTGAAAACATATTCATTTGTACCATTCTATAATTATTTTTTTTATTTTTTTTGTTAAGTTTGATGTGAAATATGATATTGCAAAGTAATATTAAAATTAATGTTATAAAGAATAAAAAAACTACAATATGTTATATATATATTCCTTTCTGAGTTCAACTATGGAAATTACATTAAATCTGGGGAATTTTGGATCAACTTTGTGCTTCAATAACAAAAAAGTTTCATCGGTAACCCCTAACCTGTTAAAAATATTAAGTACTTATTGTCCTTTGAAAAAATGTGTTGCTATTGGTCCTGTCCAAAAAATAGGGAAATAGACAACAAAAACAGTAATGCTGCAAAAAGGCATGAATTACATATTGTAAATAGAATTTTTGATGGATTATGCATGCTCGTATGTCGGCTATCAAACAAGCCTCCAAATATTATGTACCAGTGATTTAAAAAAAAACCCCAAACCCATCTCTGTTTGTTTTTGTTGCTTTAAAATGTATCTTATGCTATTATTCCATTTTCCGTGACTTCTCGTAAAACCTTATCATAGTAGATTTTAAAGCTTAGGAGGTTGTTACGACCTGTCCTGCAAGAAAGAGTAAGAAATTCCGTAAAACATGTGGTTCATCCTAAGTAAAAAGATAAGTGGTATGACCAGTAAGATTGCTCCTACGACCTGCTCCTGACTGCTACAATTACTAAAGATCAGTCAAAGCACCAATAAGCCCGGACCACTCTTGGTCAGTGTTGGTCAGCTATTTAGGGGACTGCTACTACAAGTCTCTTCTCCTGCTAAAAGAATATTCCACTGGTGTGGATAAGATTATTTTGCTGGGAAAATGATGGTTATGACTACTCAAGAAACAAATGTTTACTTGCAAAGGCTTTGAAACATGATTGAACACTAGCATCTGTGAAGGCTGCAATTGCTGCTTCCAACTATTCACTACTGGAAAGTTCAATCAGATGACTAAAGCCTCACTTACATCCCATCATACATGCACGTACGTCCTGGTTACAGAGAAAACTCGGCTGATTTGCAAGGGACACTTAAGCTACACGTGCAACTTTATAACAGAATTGAGAGGTTGCAGAGACCCAGCAATGATAATTGGCATGCACATTATTCTCCATGTGCTCGCAGCATGGCTACAAATGCATCCATGTCTCAAGGGTAACTTACGAGAGACTTGGGCACATGCATTCACCTTACTAGTGTTTTAGGATCTCCCCATTTGCTTACATTGTTTGCATGTGCTGTATAATACACTCATGTGTACCTTGCATGAATAAACCCACTGTATGACCTCTAGCCAGTCGCAGTCTGTTCTAGAATATCCAAGTATTGACAATACTTGAGAATACACCTGGTTTGTACGTGCAGATATCTACTAGCCCACTACCAGGCTATGTTCATATTTTTCAACAATATTTGCAGTACACTTATGGGATGTAAGATCTTAACAAGATTATGTCAGGGACTATACATTAGGGCAGTTGGGTGGCAAACACGTGCCAGTGGAACAAGGGTATAAAAGTATCATCAATTAAAGTACAATACATTGACAAACCTTGCATTCCATAAGACATATTGCATGGCCCTTTTTCGTTGTTTTTCCTTTTGCAAACTTGGGATGGGTGTATCCGAGTTTCATATGTAACATTGCATAAAAAAGGCAAAGGTTAACTCCCAGAACTATCGCTTGAGGGTTTTCTTTTGTCCAATATGCCCCTTTTATTGACAGTCGTTCCACTCAGTGATTATGACAATGGTAAACCCTTTTTACACACATTTCCAATGAAACTCTTTTATTTCAACTACAATGACCATAAAAACTAACAAAAAATGATAAAAAATAAAAAACAAAATAGAAAATAAAATAATGATTTTAAATAACATCTTAGAATTACAAATTAGGGACAGAAGTGTAATTTAAATAGGTTCATACACTCGCACGAGGTCAATATTTGAAATAAATGGACTGTTGACTGTCCCTTCACATTCTTGTAAACAATCCATTATTTTCAAATATTGGATACCATTAACCTATACCTAAACTGTACTGATGTACCCCATTGTGGTACTCTGACGGAATTAATACCTACCTCAGGTATTCACCAAAGGGCTTACTCTAATGTTTCTGCACCTTTAAAACAATTAAGTACATAATCAGTTCTGGGATATTTCATATGCACTGTTTTGTTGGTTTTTTTGCCTACTACCTGTATTTGTGTTAGTTTTTCAAATTGTAAAATAGGGGCCACGGTGGCAGAGTGGTAACACTCTCGCCTCCCACCTCTGTGGCCGGGGTTCGATCCCTGTCATGGCCGTAAGTGGGAATGCTGGTAATTGCTTGCCGTTGGTCGGCAGTTTACAGTACAGAACCCTAGCGAACTATATGTACTGGTTTCCTCTGCCCTTCCAACTACCCGTCGTGATATGACCTGTACAGTGTTGAAAGCGACGTAAAACCCCAAATAAACAAAAAAATCAAATGTAAAATAAAAGGCTCAGACTCCCAAATACTTCATTGTCTGTTTGTTATTCAACTATTTCTTTCATTCAACTGCATCATACTTTGCCCTACTTAAATTTGTGGTTGTCCTGCTGACTGTAAAACATGTAACACTTGGGTAATCAACATTTTCTATCCATTAAAACTTTAATTAATATGCCAGTGGTAGTTCTTTTCAGCTTCTCATATGGAATTTTCCTTTTGAATGTGTAAATATACTATCTCAAATGAGCTGCCATAGAAACTTGCTATATACCCTTCATATTGTGTTCAAAGATAGAATCCCCCTGTGGGTCCAGGGAAGTAGAATAGGCCCAACGTATCCTCCTGTGTGTCATAAGAGGCGACTAATTGGGGGCAGCCTGTTTGCCGTGGGTTGCGATCCATGTCAGTGGAAGAGAGGGTCCTGGTGGCTGCTCTATTTGTGTTAAGAAAGGTATACCCCATGAGGTACTTGAGTTGGATACGGAACTGCAGGCAGTTGCTGTAAAAGTATCTATAACTGTATGTAATGTATATATTCCACCATGTTTTAATGTTGTACTGTTTTTCAGTGGTGGCTGCTCTATTTGTGTTAAGAAAGGTATACCCCATGAGGTACTTTTAGATACAGAACTGCAGGCAGTTGCTGTAAAAGTATCTATAACTGTATGTAATGTATATATTCCACCATGTTTTAATGTTGTACTGTTTTTCTAGATTTTGAATGGCAGGTCTATTCAGATCAGTGTGGTTGTGACCATTTTCCTATTTTTATAGATATAGTTAAGAGTATGCCTAAGGATAATGTTCCTCGTTGGAATCTTAGAAAGGCTGATTGGCCAAAATTCAAACTTCAGTGTTCCTTAGATATCAATAGGCATAGTTTTACTGATATAACAGAAAAGTTTCCTGCATTTTTAAATAAATTAAATGATATAGCAATAAAATGTGTGCCAAAGTCAACTGGACAGTCCACTGGTAGCTAAAAACCATGGTTCAACAGTGAATGTAAAAAAACTGTTAAAGCTCGTCAAAATGCAATGGATAAATGCCGTACAAATCCTACACCAGATAACATAAATGAATATAAAAAACTGTTGAGCCATTGCTGGTAAAGTAATTAAAGAAAGTAAAAGGAAATCATGGCATGAATACATATCAAAACTAAATGTAAAAACACCAGCAAAGAAGGTATGGGAAATGATCAGGAAAATAAGTGGCAAATAAAGTAACACCACAATACACCATCTGGAAAATAATGATGGAACCAAGATAACAGAAAGAGTGGACATAGCAAATAGGTTCGCACAAGAAATTAGCAAGAATTCCAGCAGCAACAATTATCGTACACAGTTTCAAAAATATCAAGTGAATGCTGAAAAAGTACACCTGGATTTTGGCACAGACAACTCTGAAAACTACAATGTACAATTTACCATTAGAGAACTATGTGATTCTCTGAAAAAGCCTCATGACACAGCCACTGGTCCAGATGAAATTCATTATCAACTGCTAAAATATCTACCAAGAGACTCACTTATGGTGTTACTTGATATATTTTATGATATATGGGCTTTAGGTGAAATCCCTGAATGCTGCAAAGAGGCCACTGTAAAACCTATTCCTAAACCAGGCAAAGACTCAAAAAACCCGTCCAATTATCGTCCCATATCTCTGACGAGCTGTTTATGCAAAACCACGGAAAGAATAATCAATACTAGATTAGTTTGGTTCCTTGAGAAAAATAATATTTTAACAAAGTATCAAAGTGGTTTTAGAAAAGGTCGAACTACAACAGAACAATTAGACTTGAATCTTTTATTAGAGACTCATTTTTAAAAGGCAACCATGTAGTCTCTGAATTTTTTGATTTGGAGAAAGCATACGATACAGTATGGAAACATGGTGTTATTAGAGATCTTCATAAAGCAGGCCTAAGGGGATGAATGATGAATGTTTATTCAGAATTTTTTATCAAACAGAGTTTATAGAGTTTGCTTGGGATCTACCTATTCTGATTTACATGAGCAAGAGATGGGTGTCCCGCAAGGTAGCATCCTCTCAGTTACTTTGTTCATTTTAAAAATTAATAGCGTTGCTGATGTCATTCCATCTAGCTTTGAAAAATCTCTTTTTGTTGACGATTTCTCAATCAGTTGTTGTTCTAGAAATATGGCTTCAGTTGTGTTTGAATAAGGTAGAAAAATGGGCGGATGAAAATGGTTTTAAATTTTCTAAAACCAAAACTGTTTGTATGCATTTCTGCAATAAAAGAAAACTTCATCCAGACCCAACATTAACAATATACAATTCACAAATCCCTGTTGTTTCACAAACTAAGTTCCTTGGTGTAATATTTGACAAAAGACTGAATTTTAAGGCACACATTGATTATATTCGTCAGAAATGTGAAAAAGCCATGAACTTACTGAAAGTTGCTGCCAAAATGGATTGGGGAGCAGATAGAAGTGTTTTAATGAAACTTTATTGTTCATTTGTTCGTTCTAGATTGGAATATGGGCTTAAGAATATGCCTGGGAGCCTTCAGGACTTCTCCAATGGAAAGCTTGTATGTAGAGGCAAATGAACCACCCTTGTATTTAAGGTTTGATAAATTATGTATTCAGTATGCTTTGAAATTGAGAAATAATCCTGACAATCCAGTTTATGATGTTATTTTTAACCCCCAGTATTATGATCTGTATGATAAGAAACCATCTGCAATAAGATCTTTTGGGCATCGAGTAGAGGAAGATTTGTCTGCTGTCTGTCCTCAGCTGGATCTAATTCAGACTGTGTCATTGCCAGATGACCCACCCTGTACTATACAGAAACCTCACATAGACTTGTATCTCACCCATCAGAAGAAACATCTTGGTAATGATTGTATGTTTCAAAGTCTATTTGCTGAGTTAAAAAGCTGTTATTCTGATCATAGGGCTATATATACTGATGGATCAAAGGCAGAAAATAGGGTTGCTGCAGCTGCTACATCTGATGGCCTCAGTGCCCAGGTCAGACTTCCTGGCAATGCTAGTATATTCACAGCTGAATTAAAGGCTCTTAAAATGGCATTTAATATTGTAAAAAAATTGTGATTGGGATCGTTTTATCATATTCACTGATTCTTTATCTAGTTTTCAAGCTCTTGATAGCAACAACTGTGATCATCCTTTTATTAAAGATATTTTAAAACTTTTTAATGATTGTTTGTCAGTGAATAAGAAAGTTGTTTTAGCTTGGGTTCTAAGTCACGTAGGCATAAAGGGCAATGAAAAAGCAGATGAGCTTGCCAAACAGGCCTTGAATTTTAATGTTTTAGACTTGAAAGTCCCCTATACAGACTTGAAAGTGAATGTAAATATTGTTTTTAAACAAAGGTGGCAAGCCCAATGGAATGCGTGTATGCGTGTCCTGATAACAAACTATTCCAAATAAACCCTACAGTAGGTAATTTTTTTGTTTGGACAGGTTTATCTCGTAGGGAGGAAATAGTTATTACTCGAGCCCATATAGGACACACTTATTTTGCCCATAGTTATCTATTGAAAGGTGAGGATATGCCCTGGTGCATTCCATGTCATTGTCCCAATACAGTCAAACATATATTACTAGACTGTATCGACCTACGTGACACCAGAATTAAATATTATAGAAATGTTAATACAATGTAAAAAATTATTTTGTGAAAATATTTTTTAATATCATTAATTATTTAAAAGAATGTGGTCTGTATAAAAAGTTTTAATTAATTTATTTTGTCCTTTGTGTTAATTTAGTCTGTATAATCTAGTCTGGTATTGTGTTGTGATATTTATTTATTGTATTTTGTGCTTTTTGTGTCGTTGTATTTTACTGACAATTTTATTATAATATTTGTGATTTACACATGGTTTATTTTACATTTTATTTTATTTGTTGGTTCTACAGAGTTTTATTTATATTTGTGTTTTTATTCTAGTCATTAATCATGTTTGTGTTTTTTTTTGCCAGATTCTGTTTTTGTGTATATATATTTTTTTATTTGTGAATATTAGCTAGTGTATTTATTATTGTAAATAGTGCAATATGACACATTAGTGTTCTGCATTTTAATTTTAACTTAACTTAACTCAAAGATAGTAACATTTTTCTACATCAGCGCCACTTAAAATGACTGATCAGTATTACAAATGCGTCAACAAGGTCACAGTTTTCGAAAAGATTCCTAAACTCTGTAACCTACAAATTCTACAATTATTTACAGTCCATTTGGACATACCCATAAGTAATCCTAATTATAGTACACAATTGACTGGCATACTACAGTTACAGTACATATGGCCCGTACATTAATTAAGCTTTACCTTGAATAAATTATATGTAAGTTAACAATAAATTTAGCGTAAAGAGATCTCAATGTGACCAACCGGTAAGGTGATTTCAGTGCCCCTCTGCTCGGGCTGAATCATGAATGCAGAATTTAAGATACCTTTAAAGTGAGGTAAACTATAAATTTGAAAGAAAACACTGGTGAAATATTTAATTATTTATTTATTTGGGGTTTTACGTCACTTTCAACACTGACGGGTAGTTGGAAGGGCAGAGGAAACCAGTACATACAGTTCGTTATGGTTGTGTACTGTAAACTGCTGACCAACGGCAAGCAACTACTAGCTTTCCCACTTGAGGCCGTGTCGAGAACCGAACCCTGGTCTCAGAGGTGGGAGGCGAGAGTGTTACCACTCTGCTACCGTGGCCCCTCACTGGTGAGATAAAGCACACATAATAAATATAGATGAAGTAAGTAAAGGTCACACTGAGGTCAAATCACATTAAATAACCCTCAAATTACCATTGAGAAGCATTTTAAGCAATGTGTGCAACTTTTGCAAAGGCAATGGCAACACCACGACTAAATGTTTGATTATGTTGAATTTTGGTTGAAACACAGTCGAACATCAAGGGGGAATGGTGTTTAATGGTCAGAATTGGGATGTGTGATGGCTCCAGAACACCAGATCTGTGGATTGCGTAATGACTGGGAGAGTAGTCCATATGTATATTTAGCTTGGCAAGAACTTTATGTATTCTGGAATCTGTTCGGCTTTTCCAGAATGATTTTGAATGTATCTGATGTATACCACATGGACGGTCATACAGTCCTTAGTTTGTATTGTCTTGGACCATTTCAATTTCTGAGAAATGGAAATGTCACTACAAGCTGGATGCTTGAAGGGATCAAAGGTCCATCTCTCAAGATGCTGACTTTCCCCTAACTGGAATATTGAGCCTCAAGGATGACCATTTACAAAAATTCTTGTGGTACTTTAACCTGCCTCTGCGGATCTGACCTAATCACAGAGGACCATTTTAAGTGGTCATATGAGCCACTCTGTATCTGCCTGTACTTGTGTTTGAACCAAGTGTTCCTGGGCGAATGTGTTACCCACTAGGTCACAGTAGCAAAATATTACATGGTTTTATTAATGTATGTAATAAAGTATATTGTTCAGGTCTATTCTGGCATCTCCACAAAAATCAGCTACATTTGGTTTCCCAGTGATGTGAGAGTAAGCCACTTCAATATTGGCTTGAAATGTGATGTACCAGAGGTCCCTAGCACCGACTGCAAGCTGTATCTTTGATTGTGCCAGATTTAAGTACTTGCTCCGCAGGGGCATGTAAAGAGAAGTGCTAGTAAAATAGTAAACTTACTAGTACCTTATGACAATGTTATGGCGCTTTCACCAAAGAATTTACCGAGTAAATAGAAGCATTCTTTAAGTAGTCGTTACAGTCTACAGTATTCCTTACATCCTCGTTAGAGATTCCCTCCAGATCATAAATGTTAATTAAAATGTCTCAATTATTGTCAAATGTAGGTAAATTACATATCATCTTACTGTACAATGCTTCAGTAACTTTATTTTGTGCAATAATGATAACTTTATATTTAGTTGGATGTAAAGAACTGCTGGTTTATATAACTAACATTTAACAACAGGGTCTGAGTTTTCTTTAAATTTGAGGGGTTTTTATGAAAAATTAACCCACACTAAACTAACCAAGGCTTTGATTTACACAGGAGTTTGTTAACTTAGGGTGAACTAAGAGCTAAGAAATTCATAAGCAGAATGAAGGTTTTGATTCACAGGCCCCTTCCTTGTATTTGGCAAGAATGTGTTTGTGTATCTCCATGTCTGTGAAAAGTCTGATGGCAAACAAAAAACCTGTGGACTAGTTTGGGACATTACTTTTGTCCATCTGAATGCATTTTATCAGGTGAATTGCTAGTATTTACATGGATAATGATGTATGAAACCATTTTGCAACAATGTTTTTAGAGTGGCCTAAATATTTTCTTTTGTTTTCTCTAGCAAACAAGTTCTGGACATGTTTTTTGGTCCATGATAGACCCATAAAAATACCTGGTAAAACTGATAACACTATAATGCTTGTGCAATGTCATTTCATGTCTTACTAAGATTTTTGTCTACTAGCGTGAAAATTTGACACCTCAATTTTAAGCAGATCTGTAATGACGCTTTTGGTCCTTGTTTTTCTGCTATGAATCTCTGTTTCCTTGCTGTTGTCCAGTTGAGCCTTGGCTGAGCAGCCCCCTATTTATTGTTTTGGTTGTTGCATTCTTTTTGCAATGGCAGTTCATTTTAAGATGGTTCATGTATTTACCTTGGTTGACACGCAACACAGACATGTGTTTGTAAGGTACCAGGGGCCGATTTAAACTTAAACTTAAACCGAGTCCCTTTGTTGGCTTAGCCTGGGACTTAAATCTAAGACTAGGTCTGGGACTTAAAATGGATTTCACAAAGGTGACTTAGCTAAGGTGACTTTATCAAATAACCACAGTGGTTTTCTGTGTCATGTGACATTTTATATCTATTCAAAATATAATATTGGTGCCATACATCCCTCATTTGATGTATTTTATCAAAGGATAAGGGCTGTTTTGAAATGGAAAACCCTGTTGCCACATATAAACTTCACAAAGACTACTTTAGGGAGGTGTTCTGTATAATTATACTTTATTTACAGCCATTTCAAATTTTGAAGTGGTCAAAAGTTTATGGCGGCCATATTTAAGTCCTCTTTACAAAATTTAAGCCCACTACCTCCCAGACTTAAAGTTAAGTCCACTGACTTAACAATTTCATGGACTTAGCTGCTTTGTGAAATTCGCTAAGTCTAAGACCACAGACTTATCATTGTTTTAACAAAATTTAAGACCAAAGTCTTAAATTTAAGTCTAAATCTGGACTTAAGTCCTTTTGTGAAATCGGCCCCAGGCTTCATGGTCTTACGTGAAAGGTAAAGCACGAAAAAGTGCGCCTTACTGGGAAAAAAATGCACACTTTACGAGACCCCGAACTTAAAGCTCACACACTTTTGGAGACATCCCCTTGAAATACTACCCTTTTATGGAATTGTTGTAAAAATTGTTGTAAAACCTCTGGACAAACTAATGTAGGTGTAATGTAGATTCTTCTTGATTAGTGGTTATTTATATTTTGACTTTTGTATATTGGCCCATGTGTTCATACTGGTTTCTGGCAGAATCTATTTCTTCTATTCTGTAGAATTTCTACTATTAAATGGACAGCAGGAATAAAAGTGACTAATAATTTGTTTATAAGTCAGAACACTTTTTAGGCAAACTGGATACATGTAATTTGATTGATTTACTAGAATTAAAACACATTTACGTCACCCTATTGATGCATTCATTTATTTCAGACTTATTTTTTTCAATTTGTAGCATTTGTCTCATGGTTCATGCAAAAACCATTTGACTGTTTCAGCTGTCTGTAATTTTAAAAAAAGTGTCCATTACCTAAAAATAATGCACACTTTAAACAATAGAATGATATCACAAGTGTGCTTTTACTTCCATTCAGAACCGGCTTTTGTAAAAACAAGGGGGGTAATTACTTTCATCCATTTAGCCCAATTTTGCTTTATTGGAGCAATGTCCCGTTTGACATGTGTTATCTGGGTGCAGTCGGTGGAGATTGTATCATACCAGTCCAAGGTAGATCCACTCCATGTTGCATAGATTGGATTTAGATTTATTTGTTGTTTTACGTCGTGTTCAACAGCCAGGGTCATATTGCGACGGGTAGTTTACAGGTGGAGGAACCAGTGTATACTAGTTGGTCAAGATTCTGCACTGTAAACCACCGGGCATCGGCAAGTAACTACCAACTTTCCAACATGAAGCGCCGAGCCCGAGATTTGAACCGGCGGCCTCAAAGCTTGGGGGGAAGCACTCTAACAGCTACACCACCGAGCCCCCCACACTCCATCTTGCAAAGTAAGATATTGTGGGGCACCTTGGTATATTACCATGAATAATTATGCCCATATTGCATGAGACCACAAAGATATGTATGAGTCAGGTTTTTTCAAATTAAGTCACTTTTGAGAAAAAACCCTGAAAACCATTGCAGTGCTGTGTATGCAATATAATGTAATGTCATATCAGTGTGATGGGCAAAAATAAAAACATTGACTACATGTGGGAGTGAATATCCCAAAATTGGGTCAACATAATAATGAAAGAGTTAACCACGTGCAAAAGTGAATGCCCATGTAACTGGCAAAATAGAAATGGTGTGATATTGTCTGATAGTAGGTCAAGGATATTTGCAGCCAATGCCTAGTGGCATTTGGGTGACAATGGGCTCATTCCTCAGGGTTGACTTTAAAGTACATAGTGTATTTAGTTAGTATTAGAATAAAGCATGGGAAATGTTACAGACAATTGAATTGCTCTGTGTGTTTTTCTATTTTAAAATCATTATAGTATTCTTCCATTTCAATTTGAGACCTTGGAGGGACAACATCAAAAATTCTCTCCCTCCCTAAATTCCCTTTTAGTACTTGTACTGCTATCTTATTGCACTGTCTAAGAGCGTATTCGGCAATGAAAGTTGATTACTCCTTGGAGAAATCTTGAGCATGCGCAGATGGCTTATTCTGAGAGGAAAATACAAACAGCTCGGAACATCTTCTCAGATTAAAGTAAACAAATGGCAATGGCAGAAAATGCTCAGTTTCTGATTGTGCAATAAGTAACTTAACAATTATAATAAAAATTATTATGGGTGAACTTTCCTTCATAGTGCTACTAAGCTTGCATAAATGTGACAAAGTAACCTGTATTTACTGGTGTTTTACCCCGCTTTGTTTATGGCGCTATCTTGAATTCCGAGTGCTCCCTCACAAGTTGGAGATTACTCGACGTGGATAAATTTCACGTTCCGCGGATTAATTCTGAGGCGTTCGACAATAATTCTTCGTGAGCCGCATACACCGACATACATTGCCGAATACGCTTTATGAGAATTGATTAGATATATTACCTGTAAAAGTACAGTACTGTTTACCATTAAATAATATGCATTTAACAGTTTGGTGACATAAATCGGCATAAGTTATTTCCTTCATCATTACAACTTTATCAAGGGACCATGGTGGCAGAGTGGTAACACCTCTGGGTGCGGTTCCCAGCACGGCCTCAAGTGGGAAAGCTGGTAGTTGCTTGCCGTTGGTCAGCAGTTTACAGTACAGAACCTGACAAACTGTATGTACTGGTTTCCTCTGACCTTCCAACTAGCCGTCGTGATATGACCTGTATAGTGTTGAAAGCTACGTAAAACCCTAAATAAATAAATACAACTTTATCTATAATCATAATTTATCACATTATTATTATCTATATTGGAATCAATATTTATGTCATTTTAGGGGGCCACGGTGGCAGTGTGGTAACACTCTCGACTCCCGCCTCTGAGATCGGGGTTCGGTTCCAGGTCTGACCTCAACTGGGAAAGCTGGTAGTTGCTTGCTGTTGGTCGGCAGTTTACAGTACAGAACCTTGACCAACTGTATGTACTGGTTTTCTCTGCCCTTCCAAGTACCTGTCGTGATATGACCTATACAATATGTTGAAAGCGATGTTAAAACCCAAATAAATAAATTATGTCATTTTATGTAGCTTTGATTCTTGCATACTAATATAGTTTTTTTAGTTAAAGGATGCCCATATTTGAGGTGCAGGATGTGGACTAGTATATTACATGGCGGCCAGTAGTTATGGCCTGGGGCGGATTTCATGAAAGGTCTCAGACTTAGCCCAGTCTCAGGCTGAGCCACTGGCTCAAATCTGAGCCTTTTGGCTCAGCCAAGTCTTTGTCTCAAATGGTTTTCACAGAAGGGGTCTCAGTTGAGACCAAGCTTATCAAATAACCACAGTGGTTTTCTGTGTCATGTGACCATTTTTTGTAGTTAAAATATGCTACTGATGACATATATGTTCCTTGTTTGACACATAATATCTCTGGTCAAATACCATATTTTGCAATGGGAAACCTTGTAAACATGTAAAACACCCAAAGACTACTTCAGGGGGTTGTTTTATATACATGTACCCTATTTTCAGCCATTTCAGATTTGGAAGTGAAGAAAGAATTATGGCGGCCATATTTGAGCCTTTGTTTAAAAAACTTAAGCCTACTTTCTACCAGGCTCAACATTTGAGCCAGTGGCTCAGCCAAAGCTGAGACTGAGACCTTTTGTGAAATCCATTAAGGCTGAGACCATAGGCTCAAGTAAAATGTTCCAATAATTTGAGACAAAAGTCTTAAGTTTGAGCCTGAGACCGGGCTAAGACCTTTCGTGAAATCCGCCCCAGGTGACTTTTTTGGAGGTTATATCCAATGTCTTGTATTACACTCCTGACCCGAGGGAATACTTCAGGCTCTCTCATGGGAGGAGTCATCTCTTTGCAACCTGTCTATTCCTGTGCTTGGAATAGTATCATACTGTAGGCGTTATCCAGTTCTATGGTTCTTGTGTAATAGTATTTGACATCAATAATGCAATTCTGTGCAGACTCTTGAGTTTGTTGTTGTAGTGCATGTAACCATTTTCGTCACCTCTGTGGGTTCGAGTCCCACAAGTGGCAATGCTGAGGACTTATCCCAATATGTCACTGGCTGTTGAATGGGAGGTAAAACCTCAACTTTGACTTTGCGACCATTTCTTGAAATTATATTTTTGTAGTGTGAACTGTATTGCACGGTTCTATCACTATTGAGCTAGAGGTAGGGTGTAGGGTAACCTGACCTTGACATTGAAGCAGATCGAGGTCCTCGTTGGCCTGGTGGTTAGCAAATTTGGCATGTAATCACAGGCAGTCACCTATGTGTGGGTTTGACTCCTACAAGGGACAATGCTGAAGACCTGTTCCAGTACGACCCTGGCTGTTGAAAGGGACGTAAAATCCCTTTGAACTTTAAAGCATATTGTCATTATTCTATATGAAAATAGGTTGTTTTACTTCTGTCTGAAATGAAATGTCTAAATGATCTATTCTTGACCTTTATTTGATCCCATGGCTGTCAGAGTGGGTTATTGATGGCCCTACTACTTACATATTTAACCTTGGTAGCTGTGACAACAGGATCTGAACACGTTTTGTGATGGTTTTATGACCTAGACATTGATTGAACTTTTTCCTAGATGAGGCAACTTTGATTTTATTCTGGCATTACCTTACATGACCTCTCGGACCTTCCTTGACCTTTGTACTTCTTCCTCAGGCAGATTTCTTTCTCAAGTTTTATTTGAAAAACTAGCAAATCTTATAATATTTTAATTCAGGCTAATGAGCTGCTCTTTTGATCCCATTATTTATTGTAGCTTCCGATATTGTACCTTCTAAAGTTCCAAATTTAACCCCTATGTAAATAACTTATTGCCCCCCCCCCCTTTGCTTTCTTTTCAGTAATAGTAGTGATTACTAAATTTTAGAAAAAAACTCGAACTTTTCTGCATTTTAGTATTGCTTTGTATCCTGATTTCATTCATAATGTACGCATACAAGTAACCACATATTTTACTTTTGCTTTTATGGACTAAATCCTAGTGTGCTAATGCAGGTTAGTTTTAGTATTCAGCAAAGATTAGCCATAAATCTGGGATCAGTTTTCTGCTTTCATGTTTAAATAATCTCCTATATAACTGAAACTAGTGATACTAAACTATGTATGAATACAAAAACATTTTAGTTTTAAAATAAATGTATAATCCCGATCAGTATTTTATGTCGATCTCAGGGAATGGATTGAGCATTTTACTATGTAAAGGCTGGCTTGGGGCTTAGTTCTCTGCCTTGAGGTTGGTATGTAGCTTGGTAGGAAGTATAAAAAAAATCAATGCTGCAAGAGTTATATGATATCTGTTATAGGTCTGGGCATTGCAATGTATCACAAATGCAAGAGAAATCAAATTGCCAATTGTGAAAAACCAAAGTACAGATACAAAACAAGATAACCCATTTAAGTAATTAATCTTTCACATCTCTGACAGTGATAAAATGCCTAGTACTTAATCAGGAAACCAGTTTTAAAAGTACATGTCTGTATCTAAAAATAGATATGCTTGTGGGCATGGTACAAACTATTAGCTCACAGATTAAAGATCAGGATGAGTGTGTTCAGTGTCACAAAGAAAAGACCAGCATCACTGACTTATTAGCTATCCCTTCCACTGACAGCTAAGTCGGGTGTTCCACTGGAGCCAACATGTCAGTCTCTATGTCTTTTTTGAGAATCGGGACCAATGTTTTTACACAGTTGATTCCAGTCTGTTGTAGTTTCCAGGCTTGTCGGGAAGAGTCAGTGAAATAGCAAGCATGTTTGATATTTCTACGACCGTTTCTGGCCCTTGTAACAGACCCCAAATACTTCCATCTAGCAACAGGCTTGTCGGTTAAGTAAACGGCCTGTGGGTTATACTTCCCGCCTTGCCTGTTAATGCTACAGGCCTGTCTGTATCATGCTGCCGGCTTTTCCCAAATATTGTGATCCAGGCTGTACGTGATGACAAACAGACTGTGCAGGAAAAATAACCTTACAGTCAATAAATTTAGCTGGCCTGTCTGTAAATGTTCCAGACCAGCATGTAAGTTTTCCAGGCCAGTGTTAAACTTTTAACGTCTGAGTCCTAGAGTTGGGAATTTTTATAACAGATAAGCCCTGAAGTGAAACAGACAAGCTGTAATCAATAGCCAACAGGCCTGTTACACCCACAGACAAGCTGGGAACAGACACATATTTTTTCATATTTTGGCCTGTCAGTTTTAAAATCTGTGGCTATAAAAGGGCGAGTCGGCAGACACACTTCATTCATTTGTTTTTTGACTGTTGAGAGACCAGCGGTGTGCGGCTTTTAAGTTGTAGTCCCGGCTGTTAGGGCTCAATAATAGGTGAATTGCGCAGATTGGTCTACAAGTATGAAATTTGGCATGGATGCAGATTAGAATGTAGTGAATCTATTTTTTGAGGGCGCCGAACCCATTGGTCATTTGTAATGGCATACCGGTCAGTGCAAAATGACAGCTTGTCAGTATTGATTATGGAATAAACTTAAGAAATCGGGGATTGTGCAAATTGTTCTACAGGCATGAAATTTGGCACAGATGTATATTAGGTCGCAGTGAATCCGTCTTGTGAGGGCACCAAAGCCCATGGTCATTTGTAAGGCATACCGGTCACTTAAATACGACAGCTGGTCAGTATTGAATATGGAATAAACTTAACAGACAGGGGATTGGTCTACAAACATAAAATTTGCCCCAGATGTATTTTAGGGTACTGTGATTCCATTTCTTTCGGACACCTAAGCTGATGGTCATTGGTAATGGCAGTGGCTGTTCAGTCAAATATGGCCACAGGTCACTTTGGTACATGCAATAAGGTTAATAGAAAAGGAATTACGCATATTTAAGAACAGGCATGAAAATTGAGATGTGTAACAGAATATTGTGTTTCTATTTCATCAAATATGGTCAGTGGTCAGTGTTGCAGATGATGAAAAGTTCACCGGTAAAAATCGTACAAAAGTTTAAAATTTTCATTTTACTCAATCCAGCTTATTAGGATATCAGTGACCAGTTAGTCAGAACATTTTACCATGATAGATCTAAAATAATCTTAATCCTAGACCTTTTAGTTTAACAATCATATGAAATGTTGAAGTCTTGACATGTGATGTGACAAGATATCTATATAGTCTACTCTAAAAAAACATCTTCATTATTTATGCATCCCCTTACATTTGCGCTAAACTGTACAGTGGTGCCTGCTCTACTACATTTACAGTTGCTTGTGCTCGATATCTCACAACCACATTACACAACAATGGAACAAGCTATGCTGGCATCTTCTTGACATGTCTAGTGTGGTAGCCAGTTTTCTTCCTTCCACCTACCCCACTCACTAAAGTCTGGGATTTCCTGCTGTATGGTGGTTGCTTATTATCTCCCGCCGGGCTTTAGCCCGGGAGGGAGATTATGAAATGATGTCTGTGCGTGCGTGCGTGTGTGTGTGCGTGCGTTAGTTAGTCATGCAGATTTCTCCAAAATTACTACAACTACAGATTTTTTGTAAATTAATTGTCCCAATGAATTTTCATGCCCTTGAAAATTATTTTGGTTTTATTGACTTAAGCCTAAAGATAAGTAAGTAATAGCAATCTTAGCTACTTTGAGTAAAGGGCTCATAACTCAAAAACTATTGCAGTAACAACTTTTTCTTCAAATATGTTGTTCAGCTACTTTGTCCTTAGCTATAAGATGGTACATAGTTTGGGGTCCCATTGCATGCCATAAGTGAGTAATAGCTATTTTCTCATTTGTAGCTAAATAACAGAAGAAGTAAATGTCAAATATCTTCAAAAGTATTGAAGTTAGGGAAATCTTTTCAAATATGTTGTCCATCTTCTTTTTGGTAAGCTATCACATACTAAAGTTTCAGACCTGTTGCACCTTGGATAGCTGAGTAATAGCTACTTTGAAATTCTGACTGGTGAGTAAAGCAATTGTAACTCCAAAACTATTGCAGTTAGAGTATTTTCCTAAAATATGTTGTTCAGCTACTTTGTCCTTAGATATAAGATGGTACATAGTTTGGGGTTCTATTGCATGCCATAAGTGAGTAATAGCTATTTTCTCATTTGTAGCTAAATAACAGAAGAAGTAAATGTCAAATATCTTCAAAAGTATTAAAGTTAGGGAAATCTTTTCAAATATGTTGTCCATCTACTTTTTGGTAAGCTATGACATAGTAAAGTTTCAGACCTGTTGCACATTGCATAGCTAAGTAATAGCTACTTTGAAATTGTGACTGTTGAGTAAATCCATTGTAACTCCAAAACTATTGCACTTACAGCTTTTTCTTCAAATATGTTGTTCAGCTACTTTGTCCTTAACTATAAGATGGTATATATTTTGGGGTTGTATTGCATGCCATAAGTGAGTAATAGCTATTTTCTTATTTGTAGCAAAATAACAACATAAGTAAATGTCAAATATCTTCAAAAGTATTAAAGTTAGGGAAATATTTTCAAATATGTTATTCATCTAGTTTTTGATAACCTCTCACATAGTAAAGTTTCAGACCTGTTGCACATTGGATAGCCAAGTAATACCTACTTTGAAATTGTGACTGTAGGGTAAATGCATATAGTTTGGGGTTCTATTGCATGCCATAAGTGAGTAATAGCTATTTTCTTATTTGTGGCAAAATAATGACATAATTTTTCTCAAATAACTGCTTCATCTACTTTTGGGAAAGCTTTCACATGGTGAAGTTTCAGACCCGTAGCTAATTATTCACCTACTCAAAATGAGTAAATGATAATTATCTCTAAAAGTATTGCGGATATCCAATTTTTATCAAATAACTCATTCATCTACTTTTGGGAGAGCTTCCACATGGTGAAGTTCCAGACCCGTAGCTAATTACTCAGCTACTGAAAATGAGTAAATGTGAATTATCCCTAAAATTATTGGGGATATCCAATTTTTCTTAAATAACTCATTCACCTACTTTTGGAAGAGCTTTCACTTGGTGAAGTTTCAGACCCGTAGCTAATTATTCACCTACTCAAAATGAGTAAATGCTAATTATCTCTAAAAGTATTGTGGATATCCAATTTTTATCAAATTACTCGTTCATCTACTTTTGGGAGAGCTTTCACATGGTGAAGTTCCAGACCCGTAGCTAATTACTCACCTACTCAAAATGAGTAAATGTGAATTATCTGTAAAAGTATTGCAGATATCCAATTTTTCTCAAATAACTCATTCATCTACTTTTGGGAGAGCTTTTACTTGGTGAGGTTTCAGACCTGTAGCTAATTATTCACCTACTCAAAATGAGTAAATGTGAATTATCTCTAAAAGTATTGCGGATATCCAATTTTTATCAAATAACTCATTCATCTACTTTTGGGAGGGCTTTCACTTGGTGAAGTTCCAGACCCGTAGCTAATTATTCACCTACTGAAAATGAGTAAATGTGAATTATCTCTAAAAGTATTGCGGGTATCCAATTTTTACCAAATTACTCGTTCATCTACTTTTGGGAGAGCTTTCACATGGTGAAGTTCCAGACCCATAGCTAATTACTCACCTAATCAAAATGAGTAAATGTGAATTATCTGAAGTATTGCAGATAGCCAGTATTTCTGAAATAACTCATTCACATACATTTTGGAGAGCTTTCAATTAGTGAATTTTCAGATCCGTAGCTAATTACTCACCTACTCAAAATGAGTAACTGCCTATTATCACTAAAAGTATTGCAGATAGCCAATATTTCTCAAATAACTCATTCACCTACATTTTGGAGAGCTTTCACATGCTAAATTTTTTTAATGAATTTTTAAAATAATTTTTAATGCATTAAAATTCATGAAATCATGCACTAAATCAATTATAACTTGAAAAGTATTACATTTAGAGCACCTTGTTAAAATTTGTTATCTTTAGTACATCTAATTTATATGGCGGGAGATAAATGCATGCGTCAGAATGCTTGTTTTGGTTGTTATAGCTTTACTATAAAATATAAGCTAAGGTAGATGTTACCTTATCAATAAATAGAAATTTTGCACCAACCAATCCATATTTATTTATTATGATGGCAATCATGTAAGCAACTATATAGCTATAATATGTAAAGTTGCTTTATTAATTACTATAGTAAACAGAAATGAGTATAGTCAATTGCCAAACTTCTATTGTTATTTAACTTTCTGTAAGTTAAATACTGACCAGATCCACACTAGTGCTCTATGTTGATGGACGCAAACATCAGTGACCATCCAAAATTTTAAAAAATGTATATATTCTTGTCAGTACTGCGGATATTGCTACTGTGTATGCACCATGTCAAGTTCCTTGTTATTCTTCACCTTTTATTTTGGAATTCTGTTTTTTTTTATATTTTGGTTGCATGAGGAAGCTTGAAATTGTGGAAAATTGGTTTTCTGAGATTTCTTTGATTGGAAGATTGATTCATCTCTTGTCGTTCTGTCATTTGTTGATTCAATTTTTTTTGAAAGCTTTCTTTTTGAAAAAGTTCCCTCTCAAATTTTTTTAACTTCATTCAGAATCCTATGAGAAAATAAGTCTGTAAGCATGAAACCTGACCTCAACTTGTTGCATTCCTTCTGGCCAACTGGAGATTATCAATAGTGGTGTTTTGACATCATGTCTGTCAGTCCCCTCACCCTGGGGGTAAGTATACAACTACCTTAAGTGACACCCTGACTTGTTAACAGTGGGGCCTCCATTTAGTAAGTTTGAACTGATTGGTTGACCCTTTGTTTAGACCCTAGTCAAGGACCTTTGTCCTTAATTTCAAAACTTGCACAATCCCTTCTCTGTGTCACCATGTTCAGTATAGTCCAATGTTCACAATGGACTGACTGGTATGCCATTTCAAATGACAATTGGCTTCAAAGCCCTCAAAACATGAAAGCACTGTATCTTAATCTACATCTTTGCCAAATTTCATGTCTGTAGCACAATTTGCACAATCCTTTCTCTATTCCATGTCCAATACTGACCACTTGCCATACTGACCAGTATGCCTTTACAAATGACAATTGGCATTAGTGCCCTCACAAAATGAAATCGGTATGTCTTTTTCTACATCTGTGCCAAGTTTCATGCCTGTAGACCAATTTGCACCATCCTTTCTTGGTGCTTTGTGCAGTGCTGTCCAGTGTCAACAATGGACTGACCGGTATGCCATTACAAATGACCGTTGGCTTTGGCACCCTCAAAAAATGGAATCACTATATGGTAATGTACACCTGTGCCAAATTGCATGCTTGTAGACAATTCTGCACGATCAAGTCCCTAACAGCCCAGACTATTTTACTTTTTTTCAAATAAGCTTAGGTTTTGAGATTGGCTGGACTGGCTGGGAGTGAAACTTGTTCCTTGAGGTTTCACTTTTGAGTTTAAGTTTTTGTTTTTTGAAGAAGTTGTACACATGATTTATCAGTATGCCAAGGGGTAGAAGGAGAAAGATTGAAGTACCTACAGATTCTCAGCCACAGTTTGATTTAGGAGATACTGCTGAGGATATAGAGCGAAGAAGAAGGGAGAGAGAGGAGACAGAGGAGAGTGAGAGAGAAGAGCAGGAGGAGAGGGACAGAGAGAGGTTGGAAAGAGAGATGATATAAGGAAAAGAGCATATGGAAGAGACTGAGGAAAGAACAGAAAAGCGGCCTCGAACAGACACAGATACTGATCTAGAATCCACTTAATCCTGGCGGAAGAAGGGGCATATGAAGTCTATTTTCCTGAGTGATTCTGACGAGGAAGCCATAGTGGAGTTCGTTAAACAGCACAAGGAACTATATGACAAGACTCACGCGAAGTTCAAAGACAAGCAGAGGAAGAAGGGACTCTGGGAAACAGTAGCAGCTTCCAGGAATTTATCTGTCAACACTGTCAAGAAGTGGCTCAAGGCTCAATGTACCAGATATGGCAAGCTCACTCACACAAAGTCAGGACAAGCTACAGTGAAAGAGCACTGAAAGACAGACCTGGCTGAGAGATAGTATTAGTTTTCTACGTCACATCAGAAAGAATGAGGTGTCTAAGTCTTCAGCTTTCAAGTCACCACTGAGAGCTTCAGGGCTACGGCTTCAGTACAGGATACTTCATGAGACTGAATCTGAGATGGAAATAAGCATGGCATCAGATGTTACTCATCAACTGTCGGCCACAAGCCCTTCACACTGACCAGCTGCTGTTGTCACCACCACTGCTGAAGATCCAGTTTTAGATCAGTTCCAGCAAATGAGGTCGATGATTTCCAGTTTTTTGGGTGCACGTCAGGATACTATTCCAAGTCCAAGACAGTCATTCTGTAACTATCTGTATTTCGAGATTGAACACCTAGAGGAGTGAGACTTTTTAACCTTCAGGAATGAGACAGTGAAACTTCTTAGTGGAATACAGTACAAGACCAAATAATGCAAGAGACAGGTCACAACAACTCAACAGGTCACAGCATTTCAACTTCCAGAAGCAACACAGGCCACAGAAGGAAGTGAATACACATTCACAATACCGGATACACAGCAAGTCTCCACACCAGCTGTACAGCCTACACAGATGACAGCACCTCAACAGCTAACTGTGATAGCCGAAGTTTAACAACCACAGAGGTCAGCATCAGTATCATCTGCATCTTTCATTGTTGTGGATGACCAGCAGCCTGGGCCTTCCAGACAACTGATGTTTGCTTTGAGCCCAACAAAGACTTTTATTTTGCCTTCTGTCGCCTCCGGACAACAGGAAGACAGTCAACACAACACTGGATTATCAAGTCTCTTTAGAAGCATTCCAAGCATACTACAGTACCAGCGGATCGACACGCCACATCCATTGTCACCCTCTCAACTTCAACCAGTGCCAACTACCACTCAGCAAGAACAAGCAAGACCTCCCAGCCAGTCCAGTCAGCAAAGTCAGCCCAAATCAGTAGATGAGCCTGGATTTAGTCACACCAACAAAGGCCCTTATAAGGGCCAACCAAATCTTTCCAAACCAATTATTCAGCTGCTTGTTCTTCCCAAAAACAATAAAGCACACCATCCAACACTTACACCTCCCCCAAAAACATATCAGCAATTGTATAAATAAGTGAATGAATGTTTAACACAAATTGAGAAAACAAATTCACACACACCCCCCAAAAATGTTAATGAAAGTTTTTTTAACTTTTGGAAAAAAATAAAAGTTACACTAGCAATTACATCTAAATTATACAAATCAAAGAGGGTTTTTCATCAGAACAAAATGTTTTTTTTATGCCCCTGTTCCACCAAAGGACTAAGCCCCGACCCTGTCGGCGTCCCTTAATCGTGGACAGTCGGTGAAAAAAAAGGTAAAATGGGCGGGAATACTGAATCTGTACTAAAGCCTGGGATTAAGTACAGATCGACCTCAGGAAGAATGAGGAGGCCCCAGGCGGCCCCAGACAGTCCCCGACTGGTCTGGGACTAAGAACCGATTAAGCCAGTTTTCTAGTTGGTTTCAACCATGATCTTGTCGTACACATACCGACTGGGTCCCAGGACGCCTCAGGCCTCCTGGGACTAAGCCCCGATTAAGTCCCGGCGTCCTCAGGCCTCCTCAGTCTTCCCCAGACCAATGTGGCCGATTTTTGTTTTGCAGAAAAGCTGGATTTTCTGGATATATATATATATAAATTCCACGATCTAATTATCATTATTTTTCTAGGAACACAGCAGGATGCCACCTTTTAATGGAAGACAGCTTCAGCAACAACTTAGGGTTTTTTTAGTTTTTATTCAGTTACATATAATGATGTATTTGCTATTTCTACATCGACCACAGCAACCACCACCAGCACCTCCACTACCACCACCAGCCAGACAGAGACCTAGAAGAAGGCACAACATGTGGGTCAGGCCATGGCTACTACAGAGAGAGGAGAGGGGGGCCTACCACAGCATTGTGGCTGAACTGTATGCCACAGAATTCAGTCCAGGATTCACCAACTACATGAGGATGACCCCAGAATTCTTTGAAATGATAAAGACCAGACTGGAACCACATTTAGCCAGGCAGGCCACCAACTACAGAACTCCAATCAGTGTTGGGGAGAAGTTAGCCCTCACCATCAGATATCTGGCCACTGGAGAGTCCTACACATCATTATCCTGTCAGTTCAGGGTTGGCAGATCCACCATTTCCAAGTTTCTACCAGAAGTCTGCAGGGCCATCCAGGATGAGTTCACCAGAGAGTACCTCAGATGTCCTACTACTCCAGATAAGTGGAAAGAACTGGAAAGGGAATTCAGGATCAGGTGGAATGTTCCACATGCCCTGGGAGCCCTTGATGGCAAGCATGTGGCCCTGAAGAAACCCAAGAACACTGGAGCCCTGTACCACAACTACAAGGGGTTCTTTTCCATAGTAATGTTGGCCTTGGTAGATGGGCAGTACAAATTCAGATGGGTGGATGCTGGTACAGCTGGATCTTGCTCAGATGCCCAGCTCAGATGCCCAGATATTTAATGCCTGTCAGCTGAAGAGGAGGATTGAGGATGGCAGGATAGGCTTCCCTGACCCAGCTCCTATAACCCAGGTGGTCGAGATGTCCCCTACTTCATTCTGGCAGATGATGCCTTTGCCCTGAAGACCTGGCTGATGAAACCCTATGGCAGAAGGATGTTAACCAGAGAGGAAAGGATTGCCAACTAGAATATCAAGGGGCATGAGAGTTGTTGAAAATGCTTTTGGCATCCTGGTCTCAAGATTCAGAGTGATGTTGACCACTATTGAACTACCCCCAGCAACAGTGAGGGAAGTGGTCTTGACCTGTGTGGTTCTGCACAACATACTGAGAAGCCAGTATCAAGGTCAACATGGTGGTCAAGAGCCTGGAGATGATGATGATGTACCTGGATATTGTCGACTGATTGGTGGTGCTGCTGCTGGTGGTCCAGACAGAAACCCTGCTAGAGAAGCCAAAAGACAGAGGGATTACCTCAAGGACTACTTCAATAATGAGGGAGCAGTGGCCTGGCAAGATGGCAGAATATAACTCCTGCTGCAGTAACCAGTCCTTTTCAGGACTAATAACCAGTCCTTTTCAGGACTACCAAATATTCCAAAAACAATTAATCATCTGTGCTTGTTCCAAATATCACAACCATTTTCTAACATAATTCACCCACCCAACAAAGAGACAAACCCAATGCCCGACAGAAGTCACGCAACCAACAAACAGACAAAAACAATGCCCAACATAATTGACCCACCCAACAAAGAGACAAAACCAATGCCCGACAGAAATCACACAACCAACAAACAGACAAAACCAATGCCCAACATAAGTCACCCACCCAACAAACAGACAAACATAAATGCCTTACAGAAGTCACCCAACTAACAAACAGACAAACCCAGTGCTAAACATAATTCTCAAAAACAACACACAAACCCAAACATAACTTTCTAAATGGAATAAATATTGCATACATTTTGAAAGCTGTCACTTATATAGTCTCAGACCCCCTCATTGCCTCGTTTTAATTTCCGACGCGCGGAAAATAGTCGGCTCTTAATCGGTTCTTAGTCCCAGGCCATCTTCTCAGACCGTTGCAGACTAAATTTGTGTTGTCCCAGGTGGCCTGAGGATGCCATCTTGGATCGGTTAGGGTCGGCTTCTCTTAGTCAGGGCTTAGTCCCAGACCTGGATTTTTGGGTCGCAGGACACCTGGGATGGTCTGGGGCTTCCTGGGACTAATGAAACCGATTCCTTTTCACACGCATGAAACTTCAAAGATCTGTTATGAGTTGGGGACTGCCAAACAGGCTTCCTGGGACTAAGCTACTGAGGCCTGGGACTAAGGGTCACAGGACTCCTGGAACAACATAGGACTGTGTAAATTTGGGTCTGAGGAGGCCTAAGGAAGCCTGGGACTGGACATTTTGTTGACAACATGAAATAAGAATCGGTTTGGGTCGTGAGAAATATCAAACATGTTTGATTTCTCTCACGGCTACAACCGACAACTACCGACCCTTACAGGACATCTGGGACTAAGCAAATATTTGAAACCGACTCCCAAAAACCCTTAATCGGGGAGCTTAGTTGTGTGGTGGAACACCCACATTAAATAAAGCTTCTAAATAAATGTGGGTGTTGGATTTGAACTTTGACATTTGAGGACTTGGGTTAAAATCTTTATATGTTTCTGATTAATTTTATTTGTGAAAATAAAATTGTCTAGAATATAGGTTAAAAATGGGGTAAATTTGGTTAAACTGAATTGGGCTAAGAATGGTTTGGAATTTGGTTTAATATTTGTGTAACAACATTAAAATAACAGTTCTTGGAATTTTTGGGTAGTCCTAAAAAGGACTGATAGATGACAGCTTGTTCTCTTCTCAGTCTTCTTAAATCCTGTCCTCCTGCTCAGCCAGTGCCCCTAGGTTATTGAAGTAATCTTTCAGTAGGTCTCATTTATAAAAATTATCATTCTG
Organism: Sabellastarte sp. h YS-2021; assembly: GCA_964017235.1. Lineage (NCBI taxonomy): Eukaryota > Metazoa > Annelida > Polychaeta > Sabellida > Sabellidae > Sabellastarte > Sabellastarte sp. h YS-2021. The sequence continues at coordinate 10,590,695 of OZ024932.1, read as the reverse complement.
TCCCTGCTCTGCCTGGTCAGCCTGTGGGGGCTGTATGTCATCTGCTGGAGTGGGTGGTCTGTCTGCTCCACCCTGATGACTTCTCAACATGTTATGTAGCACCACACATGTTAACATAATATCCCGCACAACTTTTGGCTTCTGCTCCATCGCGGTCAGCAGCACCCTGAACCTTCTCACTAGTATTCCAAAAGCATTCCTGCCTGCTCCTGGATATTCTGTAGTTGGATATTCTCTCTTCCATGATCAGTTGTCTTCTGCTGTATGGCTTGACCAGCCAAGACATAAGGGCAAAGGCATCGTCCCCCAACAAGAAGTAGTGTAGATTTGGCCCTCCAGGTCCTAGTGGTTCTGGTGGTGGTAGCCCCAAGGTGTCAATTTTTCTTCTCAGTTTACTACCATTGAAAATTTGTGCATCAGATGAAGAACCACTGGCCCCCACATTGACCCACAGAAACTTGTACACAGCATCGACCAGGGCTAACAGTACCAGTGAGAAGTAACCCTTGTAGTTGAAATATTCAGAAATATTCTGTGGCTTCCTCCTCTTATGTGTTGGGGGTTGTGGCTGGGATGGTGATTCTGGCAAGGCAGGTGCTAGTTCTGTTGTCTTCTGTGTCTTGAAATCATGAAGAAAAATACCATATTCAACTCAATAAAAACCAAATGACCCTCAACTTGTCAAACAGTTCCTCTTGATGTGTAGCTGTCATCTTTGCAGTTGGAAATGAATGGCTTCTGACAGGTGATGAGGGGTTTGCTATCTGAATTAAGCAATCTCATCTATGGAGTTCCGCAAGGTTCTGTTCTGGGTCCGTTACTGTTTTCACTCTATACAACACCACTTAGTAAAATTATTCGCCTCCACCCGCATATTAAATTCCACTTTTATGCGGATGATACTCAGTTATACATCCATCTCTCCCACAAGAATGCTTCTTCGGCTCTTGCCAAGCTTAATGCCTGCCTTCATGATGTCCAAGAGTGGATGTCTCTCAGTAAATTGAAGCTCAACCCTGAAAAAACTGAGTTTATTGTCTTTGGTTCCAAGGCTCAACGTCAGAAGATTTCCTCTCACTTTCCTGTTAGCATTCTTGGTAGCCTTCTTCATCTGGTTGATTCTGTTAGAAATCTAGGTGTGTGGTTTGATGCAGATTTTTCATTCTCTGAGCATATCAAGAGGACTTGCAAAGCGTGCTTCCTTCAGATGCGTGACCTCCGTAGAATTAGAAAGTATCTCACTCCTGAAGTGGCAGTCCTTGCTGCAAATGCCTTGGTTAGTAGTCGTCTGGACTATTGTAACTCTCTGTTGAGAGGTTTGTCCGGTTTCAATCAGTACAAATTGCAAAGTATTCAGAATACCCTGGCTTGTATTGTTACAAATCATGGAAAGTATGCTCAGGTTACACCCATTCTACAGAAACTCCACTGGTTGCCTGTTATGCCCCTGTTCCACCAAAAGATTAAGCCCCGATCCTGTCGGCGACCCTTAATCGTGGACAGTCGGTGGGAAAATAACAAAAATGGGCGGGAATACTTGGTCGGTACTGAAGTCTGGGATTAAGAACAGATCGTCCCCAGGACGCCTCAGGACGCCTCAGGCGGCCGCAGACAGTCCCCGACTGGTCTGGGACTAAGAACCGACTAAGCCAGTTTTCAGGTCGGTTTCAACCACGATCCTGCCGTACACATACCGACTGGGTCCCAGGACACCTCAGGCCTCCTGGGACTAAGCCCCGACTAACCCACGATTAACTACCGGCGTCCTCAGGCGTCCTCAGGCCTCCTCAGTCTTCCCCAGACCAGGATCCCCGATTATTGTTTTCCAAAGTTGCTGGATTTTCTGGGTATATATATATATAAAATTCGCGATCTAATCATCATTGCTTTTCTGGGAACACAGCAGGATGCCACCTTTTAATGGAAGACAGATTCAACAACAACTTAGGGCTTTTTTGGTTTTTATTCAGTTACAAATAATCATGTATTTCCATTTTTTACGTCGACCACAGCAACCACCACCAGCACCACCAGCACCCATACAGAGACCTAGAAGAAGGCACAACATGTGGGTCAGGCCATGGGTACTGCAGAGAGAGGAGAGGGGGGCCTACCACAACATTATGGCTGATCTGTATGCCACAGATATTCCAGGATTCACCAACTACATGAGGATGACCCCAGAATTTTTTGAAATGATTAAGACCAGACTGGAACCACACCTAGCCAGGCAGGCCACCAACTACAGAGCACCAATCAGTGTTGGTGAGAAGTTAGCCCTCACCATCAGATATCTGGCCACAGGAGAGTCCTACACATCATTGTCCTGTCAGTTCAGGGTTGGAAGATCCACCATCTCCAAGTTTATACCAGAGGTCTGCAGGGCCATCCAGGATGAGTTCAACAGGGAGTACCTGAAATGTCCTACAACCCCAGATGAGTGGAAAGAACTGGAGAGGGAATTCAGGATCAGGTGGAATGTTCCACATGCCCTGGGAGCTCTGGATGGGAAACATGTGGCCCTGAAGAAGCCCAAGAACACTGGAGCCCTCTACCACAACTATAAGGGGTTCTTTTCCATTGTGATGTTGGCCCTGGTAGATGGACAGTACAAGTTTAGATGGGTGGATGTGGGTACTGAAGGATCCTGCTCGGATGGCCAGATATTTAATGCCTCTCAGCTGAAGAGCAGGATTGAGGATGGCAGGATAGGCTTCCCTGACCCAGCTCCTATAACCCAGGGTGGGAGAGATGTCCCCTACTTCATCCTGGCAGATGATGCTTTTGCCCTGAAGACCTGGCTCATGAAACCCTATGGCAGAAGGATGTTAACAAGAGAGGAAAGGATTGCCAATTATAGAATTTCAAGGGGCAGAAGAGTGGTGGAGAACGCTTTTGGCATCCTTGTGTCAAGATTCAGGGTGATGAGGACAACCATTGAACTACCCCCAGCAACAGTCAGGGAAGTGGTCTTGACCTGTGTTGTTCTACACAACATACTGAGAAGCCAGTATCAAGGTCAACCTGGTGGTCAGCAGCCTGGGGAGGACGATGATGATGATGTACCTGATGATTGTGGATTGATTGGTGGTGCTGCTGGTGGTGGCCAAGACAGAAACCCTGCCAGAGAAGCCAAGAGACAGAGGGATTACCTGAAGGACTACTTTAACAATGAGGGAGCAGTGGCCTGGCAAGATGGCAGAATATAAGTCCTGCTGCAGTAACCAGTCCTTTTCAGGACTAACTATAACAGTCCTTTTCAGGACTACCAATTATTCCAAAAACAATTAATCAGCTATGTTTGCTACAGACGGACAAACCCCATGCCAAACATAACTTGTTGAGACGGACAAACAGACAAACCCCATGCCAAACATAACTTGTTGAGACGGACAAACAGACAAACCCCATGCCAAACATAACTTGTTGAGACGGACAAACAGACAAACCCCATGCCAAACATAACTTGTACAGACGGACAAACAGACAAACACAACTTACTCACCCAACAAACAGACAAACCCACTGTTAAACAAAAGCCAAACACAAAGTCACACATAATATCCGAAATTGAATTTTTTTTTTATATATTTTGAAATCCGCATCATAATTTCACCAATTTTTTTTGTTAATGGCTTGCAAATTTATTTGTAGCAGAAAGGTTTTCATGGAAATCTTCAATTTTAAATCCTCACTTCTAATCACAAAAATGGGGAAAACATAACCATGGAACTAGTTTTGCTTTCAATAATGGGGGATTGTGTTTGCAAAATAGTTTGTCAGTTTGTTGGCATGGGTTCTACTTAATTTTGGGCTTTTGTGTTTCTTGGTTGGTGGTTACTGCGGTTGGGTTTATTATTGGTAGTTGGATGTTGGGTTTCTTATTGGGTTTCTTATTTGGGGGTTATGTTTGGTATTGGGTTTGTCTGTTTGTGGGTTGACAAGTATGTAATAATGCCTTTTAACTCTAGGGAAGGTGTAAGTGTTGGACTTTTGAATTAAGCATTTTAAACTATCCCATGGATTTTACTCTAAAAATGGGCTGATATTGGGAGTTATTTTTATTTTTTTTATGTGGCCTTTTTTGTTATGTGTGGTACCATGGGTTATTTGTTTCATGTTTGGGGTGGTGTAGGTGTTGGACTTTAACTTTTTTTTGTCTTGTGATAAGTATTTGTACTGAACTTTTTTGTTTTGGGAGGGGAATTGGAATAACATGTAGCTGAATAATTGTTTTTGGAAGATTTGGTGGCCCTGAAAAGGGCCTGGCAGGTCAAAGACCCGCCCTGACTGGATGGCTACTGAGGAGGCTGCTGCTGCTGTTGAGGCGGTGCTGAAGTGGTGATAGTAAAGAGCTGCTGCTGCAGTTGTTGCTGCTGCTGCTGAGGCTGCTCGACGATCTGTGTTGATGTCAGATCTGGTAGCTGGCTTAAGATTCCACTCAGATTGTGTCTGCTCCCTTCGTCCTGTACAGTTAGGACAGATGTCGGGTTGCTGAAGCCAATGGGGCTTGGTGTATAGTACACAAAACTGCTGCTAGCTGCTGCTTGAGTGGAACTAGACGCCTGTGGAGTGGTTGTTGGCAGTAGGCCGACCCTCTGGGACTCCGTGGTAACAGTGGCTGATCTTCTGGGCAATGGCTGACGTCTGCGGTTACTCTTAATAGTTTCGATGTCTCTAAAAATCTTGCCCTTTAATTCTTCGAATTCTTCTTGAGTCATCTTTTCGGCCTCTGATGCCACGTAGTCAAAGAAGGGCTGCCTGTCTGACTTCTGATGCAGAAAACCAGAGATAAGTGTCCTCATCTGCTCAAAGTGTTCGAGAATCTTGGAGTCTGTAGTTGAAACGGGCGTTGATGTAATGATGGACTGACTCCTCTCCCTCAGGACACTGGACTCGAGGTGTTCTGTATCAGTAGTTGAGCCATGTGATTCGTCCTGCCTGCTGGTATTTGGACTGGCCTCAAAACCTAAACTTCTATTGGCCCCCTTTCTTCTGATGTGGGTTTTAAGAAAACCCATCTGTTGGTACACCCAGGACTGTCTCTTGGTCATCTCCCTCGGGGCTTGGCCAGATTGGAGCTTAGACAGCTTCCCATAACGGGTTCGCTGGGACTCGAACCAACGTCTCACATCAAAGGGCTGGAGCTTGAGTTCTGCAGATATTTCTGCCCAGAGAGCCTCTCTTCTGGCCCTGTCATGGAAGCGTGAATGTTCCTTGTCATACAGTTCAGGGTGCAGCTTTACAAATTCCACAATGGAAACTTCCTGGCTGTCTGTAAAAGTGGCACACACCCTGGCTCTCTTGGCTGAAGAATGGCACTCCGGATCTTCCTCACACCTCTCTTCTTCTTCTGCCACAGCTTCCCCAATAGCTGGATCTTCCTGAATCTCCTCCTCCTCTCTCCTCTCACTTCCTTCTTCTGTAATAACCTCACTCCTCTCCTCTACTTGACTTTCCTTCTCCCTCTCATCCATCTTTTTCCTTTCTCTCTTCCCTCCTTTCTCTTTCCTCATAATCCAGTCGCCTGAGGACGCCTGGGACTGGACATTTTGTTGACGGCGGGAAATATGAATCGGTTGTAGTCGTGTGAAATATCAAACATGTTTGATTTTTCACACGGCCCCAACCGACCACAACTGACCCAACCGAAGCCTGGGACTAAGCAAATATTTCAAACTGACCCCCCAAAACCCTTAATCGGGAGCCTTAGTCGTGTGGTGGAACACCCACATTAGGTACCGTTGCATTTTCAAAACTACAACACTTGTGTATAAATTTTTGCATAGTGGTTCTCCTTCTTATTTCGAACCGTTTTTGTCTTTTAGTAGTTGTCCCTATAGTACTAGACATAGTCACCCAGATCATCAATACCTTACAGTTCCTCCTTTCCATTCATCAGTCTTCAAGTCAGCCAAACATTTCGGCCATAGTTTTGCCTTTGATGCTCCTAAGATCTGGAATGACCTCCCTCAAGATGTTCGTGGTGCAACATCAGTTGCCTCCTTCAGAAAGGAGCTTAAAACATACCTGTTTGCAAAAGCCTACCCACCATAGCCTACCTACCCCCATCACATCTGTGTCTCCTTGGTACGACCTGGTAATGTCCCTTGATTAACGCTAACTGCCTTGCTTTATGTTTAGATGCGCCTTAGAGTCCATCAGTGATGGAGATTAAGCGCTATAAAAGTCCACATTAGATTAGATTAGATTTGTATAGTGTGATATGGATTCCAATTCTGGATCCCGACTATGGATACTGACCCCCAAAATCAATCAGTCTTGTCGTGATGGGTCATGGACGCGCTCCCGGGTTGTCTGTTTGTCTTTACGGTTTGTCTGTTAGTTTAGGGCTTGTCATATTACTTCTACGACTGATCGTGTAGTTTAGGGCTTGTCATATTACTTCTACGACTGATCGTGCCAAAAACGTCCCCAACCCTAAGTCTTGACATGAGGGTATTGAACAACCCTTGTACTATGACATGAGCAATGGGTATAGGGTATGCTTGATAAAGTTAATGTTGAGGTTAGAAACCAAATCTTACTTTACTTTTCTGTACTTATGCAAGATGCCATTGAATTATCCCTGGGAACTACAAGAAAGGCCCATATGGCTGTGCTCCATGAAATGGAGAGGGGACGTTCCCTTGGTATAATATGGATTTAATAGAAAAGTTAAGGCCAAAAGGGGTTTTGGTCTACTAGTGCGAGCCGGAAAGCCATCAGAGACATGGGTAGGTCACCCATCCCAGTACTAACATAGCCCATTGTCGATTAACCTAAGCGAAGAGCAAGATACTCATCATGCTGTGCCACAGTTCATGAAAGTCTGGAGACAAAAAAGAAAGAAACAAAAAAGAAAGACACAAGAAAACGAAAAAAAAGAATCTTACAAAGATCCTTAAAGAAGCTTAAAAATAGACACACACAGCATATGTTACAGTTAGCTTAAAATAGTCACACACAGCATATGCTTCTGTTAGCTTAAAAAGCTGTTAGTCAGTTAAAACATCCAATAGCTCCACAGATCAAATTTGTGTGTTTTAACGAAGGAAAATGTAATATAGGTGTTCCACTGGAGATGACCGGCCAGTAACTATGCATTTTTGGAGAGTCAGGACCAATGTTTACATGGTCGGTTTGGGTCGGTTGTAAGTTCCTGGCCTGTCGGGGAGAGTCAGTAAAATATCAAACATGTTTGATATTTCTATGACCATTACCGACCCATGTATCCGACCCATAATTCATCCACCTAGCAACAGGCCTGTCGGTTAACTTAACGGCCTGTCAGTTACACTTCCTGGCTTGTCGGTTAATCAAACAGGCCTGTCTGCAACAAGTATCCGGCTTATTCCAAATATGGACTTCCTGACTGTACGTGAAGACAAACAGACTGTGCGGGAAGTGTTTCAGTACAGTCGGTAACTTTAGCCGGCCTGTTTGTAACTGTTCCCAACAGGCCTGTATAGTTTACAGGCCTGTTGGTAACTTTAACCGACTGGGTCCTAGAGTCGGGAAAATTTATAATCGACAGGCCTTAAACTGAAACAGACAAGCCGTAAGCAACAACCAACAAGAATGTAACACTAACAGACAAGCCGTAAACAACCAACAAGCCTGTAACACTAACAGACAAGCTGGGAACTGTAACCGACAGGCCGGCAATATTTTTGCCTCTTACGCCCTGTCGGTTTCCAAATCTGTGGGTTTAAAAAGGCGAGTCGGTAGACAATCTGCGTATATTTGGGCTTTGACTCATCGAGAGACAACTGGTGTGCAGCTTTTCTTTAAGTCTTTTTAAATTTTTTTTCGCAAATTAGCTTAAGTTTGAGATAGGCTGGACCGGCTGGGAGTGAAGTCTGTTCAATGAGGTTTCACTTTTATTTTTAAGTTTTGTTTTTTTCAACAAGCTGTACAATTGATTAATTGATCAGCATGCCAAGGGGCAGAAGGAGAAAGATTGAAGTACCAACTGAAACTCAACCACCAGTTTGAGTTAGGAGATACAGCTGATTATATAGAGAGAAGGAGGAGGAAGAGAGAGGAGAAGGATGAGAGAGAGAGGATAGAGCAGGAAGAGAGGGACAGAGAGAGGATGTAGAGAAAGAGAAGGGAAGAGAGCCAGGAAAGGGGAGAGGAGAGAGTGCGAACAGACACAGATACTGGTGTAGAATCAACTCAATCCAGACAGAAGAAGGGCCAGATGAAGTCCATTTTCCTGAGTGATACAGACGAAGAAGCCATCGTGGAGTTCATTAAACAGCACGAGGAACTTTATGACAAGACATTGCATCAAATGTTACTCATCAGCCTTTGAGCACCAGTCCTAAGTGACGACAGCCTCCAGTCATGACTATCACCACTGCTGCAGATCCAATCTTAGATCAGTTCCAGCAGATGAGGTCGTTTATTTCCACATTTCCGGGTGCACGTCAGGATCCCACCCCAAGTAAAAGACAGTCTTTCTGCAACTATCTCCACTGTGAGATTGAACACATGGAGGAGAGAGACTTTTTGACCTTCAGGAATGAGACAGTGAAGCTTCTCAGTGAAACACAGTACAAGGCCGAAGAACGCAAGAGACAGGTCACCACAAGTCAACAGGTCACCACATTTCAACTTCCAGAAGCAACACAGGCCACAGCAGGACATGAATACATACTCGATTCTCAACCAGTTTCCATTCCAGTTGTGCAGCCTACACAGATAGCCACAACACAGCCTGCTACAGTGATTGCCAAAGTAAAGCAACCATCAAGGCCTTCATCAGCGTCAGCACAGCCAATTTCTTATGTAGTTGTGGATGACCAACAACCTGGGACTTCCAGACAGATGATTTTGCAACCCACCTTCAGTTGCAGCTTCACATCAGGAAAAAAGTCAACACAACCTTTCAGGATTATCCAGTCACTTTGTAGCTATTCCAAGTGTGCTACAGTATCAGCAGATCGACACACTACAGCCATTTTCACCCTCTCAACTTCAACCAGCACCGTCACCAGTGCCATCTTCCACTCATCATGAACAGTCAAGACCTCCCAGCCAGTCCAGCCAGCAGAGTCAGCCCAAATCAGTGGATTAGCCTGCACAAGTCACACTAACCAGGCCCTTTTAAAGGCCACCCAAATCTTCCAAAAACAATTAATAAGCTGAATGTCTATGCCCAAAAACAAAAAAGCACACCGTCCAACACTTACACTTCCCCTAAATAAAAAAAAATTGTGTGAATGAATGAGTGAATGTTAAACAAATATTAATAAACTTGCGCCACAAAACAGAGAAAATAAAAAAATAATCCCCTAAGAATTGAAAGTAAATCCACCCCCACCCCCCAATAAAACTCAATTTTAAAAATACACTTCCCCCACCCCCAAAACAAATATCCAAACTCAAACCCACGTCCCTCCCACCCCAAAACCCAACTAGAAATAAAATGCAACAGCCACACAAGTAACATGTTTTCTATGTGTGGAGGGACTTACAGACAAACAAACCTGAGGCCTCAGAAACATTCAAACATATGAGTGGCAATGGAGTGACTAATAGACTGACAAAAACAATTATTAAACTGGGACTGCAAAGCTGTATAATTGTGTCTTGCAAATTTCATTGCATTTTTTTTTAATTCTTGGGATAAAATATTTCCTCAAAGTTGTTTCTCTTTTAGGTATTTGGGGGCTAAAATGTATTTGGGAATTTTTTTTTTGTAAGTTATTTTTTCTGAGAATAAAGCCAGGTCATGTTGGGATGTCAACTTTGTAAATTGAGGACCTGGGTTTTAATCTGTAAGTGATGAAATTTATTTTTGTGAACAGAGTTTAGGAGGGATTTGTATTTGTGATGGGGAATGTTTTTGGTGAAATTGAATTCACATAAAATAGTTAGAAAATTTGGGTTATTTTTGAGGCAACACTTTGATAAATAAAAGTTCTTGGATTATTTGGGTAGTCCTTAAAAGGACTAATAGATGACAGCATGTTCTCCCCCTCAGTCTTCTTAAACTCTGTTCTCCTGCCCAGCCAGCGCCCCCACGTGTTTGGAATAGTCTTTCAGTAGGTCTCGTTGATGTTTGGTCTCCCTCAATGGGCTATCAAGTTCTCATGGTGTCCCTGTTCCCCTGGTCTGCCTGTGGGGCTAGTATGTCGTCGGCTGGAGTGGGTGGTCTGTCTGCTCCCCTCTGATGGCTTGTCAGCATGTTATGTAATATCACACATACTAACACAATGTCTCTGACTACTTTTGGCCTCTGCTCCATGGTGGTTAACATTGCCCTGAATCTCTTGACAAGTATACCAAATGAGTTCTCGACCACCCTCCTCCCCCTGGATATCCTGCAGTTGGCTACCCTCTCTTCTCTGGTCAGTTGTTGTCTACTGCCAGCCAAGGCATAAGGGCAAAGGCATCGTGCCCAAGCAAGAAGTAGTGTAGATTTGGCCCCCCAGGTCCAAGTGGTTCAGGTTGTGGTAGTCCCAAGGTTCCATTCTCAATTCTTCTTTTCAGTTTGCTGTGGTTGAATATCTGAGCATCAGATGATGACCCACTGGCCCCCACGTTGACCCACAGGAACTTGTAATCTGCATTGACTAAAGCAAAAAGTACCTCGGAGAAGTAGCCCTTGTAGTTGAAATATTCCCTGCCTGACTTCTTGGGCTTCTTTATAGCAATGTGTTTTCCATCTTGTGCACTGACTGCATGGGGGACATACCATCTGTTTCTAAATCTTTCTTCAATTTTCTTCCAGTCTTCAGGATCAGTAGGACACATCAAGTACTCATGTTGAAATTCTTTCAAAATGGCTTTGCAGACCTGGGGGCCAAATTTGCAGATGGTCGTTCTTCCAACCCTCCACTCTTATTGCAGTGAAGTGTAGCTTTCCCCTGTAGATAAGTGTCTCAAAGTAACTGCCAGTTTCAATCCGACTTCCAGTGGCTTTCTCAAGTTAGTGATTGACTTCCTGAGATGGGGGTGATTCTTTCTTCAATCAAATAAAAAAATGCTGGTTCCATCCTGGCAAAGTTTCAGTAGCCTGGTATGTCAGTAGTGATTAACTTGTCCAAGAGTTTTCTGTAGCAACCTCTTTCCTCTCTCAGCAGTATCCAGGGCATGACCCATGGATTCTGTGACTTCCTTCTCCTTGGGGTTGGTGGGGGTGATGGCGATGCTGGATGGGTAGGTGCTGGGTTCTGCTGTCTTCTGTGTCTTGAAATCTTTATGTACAATAAAATATTAAACTCAATAAAAAACAAAAGGACCCTCATGTGATCTATCAGTTGCTCTTGATGTGTCCCTGTCATCTTTGAAGTGTGAAATGAATGGCACATCACAGTAGAGGGGGGTTTATATAGTGTGATATGGATCCTGATTCTGGATCCCAACTCTAGATACCGACCCATAAAAACAATCAGTCCTGTCGGAAAGGGTCGGGAACATGCTCCTAGCTTGTCTGTTTGTCTTTACGCCTTGTCTGTTTGTGATGTGGCTTGTCTGTTAGGGGTATAGGGCTTGTTGTAGTACTTCTACGACTGGCCATGCAAAAAAATCCCCGACCTTACGTCTTGTTGTGATGGCCATTACGACCTGCCTGTAACTGTACTGGCAGGGATTTCATAACTAACTCAGCATTTTTGCATGCTTTTTGCCACGACCCTACAACTTATACAGCCGACCCTAGGGTCATATGGTCGGTTACAGGGTCAGCTCCAGTGGAACACCTGCATAAGCAGGAAACCAATCATGTCAGTACACAGGTACTTTACCAGCATTGTTGCTCATATTGTTTTCGGAAGACAAAAAACTGTTATCACTACCCAATGAATCTATCTTTACATAAGCGTAATAGGGGGGTTTCACTGGGACCGACTTGTTGGTAACTAAGGATTTTTCGAGGGTCTTGTCCTAATCCCTGCTAGTCTTGTCTTATCACTTCCATTTTTGTCTTAATCAATTCCAGTCTTGTCCTTTCAAGAAACCCTGTCTTGTCTTTTGTTACTTAAGTAGTGCTTATTTGCAGTCCATTTCTAGCATGATGTGAGGTAAAAATATGATCAAAATTATGTTAAGAATGACAAAAAAACAGTGCAAGTAATCATAATTTTCACGTTAACATATAGAAGAGGTCCACATGTATGCTGTACATAATTAAGAGCTTGAAGAAGTGTTTTATTTGGTCACATAATAATCAAATTTTGGGGAAAAAAGAGGATCATGTATTGACCAATCAACAAATCGAAGACAAGGTCAAGGCTGAATATTTGGATCCCATCATGTCACCAGAACTACAGCATGTTTACCTTGAAGCCCAGAATAGAGTTTTCCCAGAGGCAAGGAATTATTTGGTACAAATATGTAAAGAAATTGCTCACAGGGACAGAATTTGAAGCTGTCTTTCCCAGATGTCTGAATTTGGAGTATGAATGCCAACAAAAAGGAAGAGGGTTGTCATTGTCATGTGAGACACTCTCAGAAGCACATCCATCTGTTCTTGTTTGAATAGGATGCAATATTTTCCAAATATAAATTTTTAAATTCTCTATTTTAAGTGGTCATTTCTGTCATATAATCAGAAGCACAAATAGGTTGACGTATTTTTATATAATTTTAAAGCCCAAACCTGAAAACCATAATTAAAAAACATAAAAATGCCAATGTTGTAGTTTTTGGTCAAATAATGGGATCCAAATGTTAAGCATTGACCCAGTGTTTCATTTGTTTATTGGTCAACAGATAATCCCTCTTTTTCCAGCAATTGCTGAAGGGCTTTATAGCTGAGAAAAAAATATCACGTGATGCCTGCTGAAGTATGATCATGGACCAAGAAAATCACCAGAGAGTGGAATGCGTCAAAGGGGACAGAGAGACGGGGCTGAAAGTCAATTTACCCACTTTCAAGACTCTGCATTTGCTGGGAAATGATTTTGCTGAAATAGAACTGACCAAAACCAGACAGAAACTGAATTTACCAGTGCAGTTTGGATTAGTTAAGGAGGAAAAAATCTTGGAGTGGTACTATGACTTCCTGCACATGTTTGTAGACAGAAGTGACTTTGAAACAAATGAAATGGAACCAGACAGTGACTATTTTGACATCACAGCTCCTTCTTTGAAACAGGTGATTAAACCTGAGACAAAAATGGAATTTGACATGAGAATTCACGGTTCTTGTCATGAGCAGAATTTACCAGAGCAGATTGGATTTGCAATATTGCAGAATGCTAAGTTAAAACCGTTGGTGTGGTACTATGACTTCTTGGACATCTTTGTAGACAAGAGTGACTTTGAAAAAATTGAAATGGATACAGACAGTGAAGATTTTGCCATCACAGCCCCTTCTTTGAAACAGGTGATTAAATCTGAGACGAAATTTGGCATGAAAATTCACGGTTCTTGTCATGAGCAGAAGTCCAAACCCTTAATTTTGTGGTGTAATGGTTACCACACTAGCCTTTCATCCTTTAGGGCTTATGTTTGAATACCGGTCCTGTTCTGAAGTGGGAAAGCTGACAATTACTTGCTATTTCCTGGTGATTTGCAGAACAGAATGTTGACCAACTAGTACACACTGTTTTCCTCCATCAACAAATCAGTTGATTCATGAAAATGGCATACAGAAAAAAAAACATATTAGAAAAAAAGACTATAAAAACAGTGGACAAAACCTCGACAGAAAAAACCTAAGAAGGGAGCAGAAAAGTGCAAGTATTTTTTCAACTTTCTTAAGTCTTTTTTTCTGTTGGGTTATTATCTTTACTGCCGTTTCATCTGCATTAAATTACAACCTTTATGCAGTAGATACACCATTAGGGTGTTACATGTAGTATCAAAACTTTTGATCACAGATGTTTTCTACTGTTCCCTCTTTTAATATTGAATATTCTAGTACTCTAGATACAAACATAAAAAATAAAGTGACATGGTATTGTTGTTATATTATATATATTAGAGGGCTGTTCCACCTTGGCAAATGTTTTGCAATAGGTTTGCAATCCAGTTAATTGTCAATTCAGGAGGTAGATCCTTTCCATAGCAATAATCTTAAGGCCATCGTAAAACCCATGGAAGTTATATAATTTTGCTATGTGTTTACGATTGTCCATTGCCAACAGTTTAAGCTAATAATAAGCTGTTTGAAATTATGGGAAACTAAGGATTCTTATAAGATTTTTCTCATCTTAAACATTCATAAACATTTATTTTCGCTTACAAAGTCATCTTTTTTATCTTACAGCGATCTTAAGCATATTTTCACAGTCACAAATCAATCTTTGCCATCTTATAGTCACCTTAACCTTTCTTTCTCATCTTAAGTTAATCTTTTAAGGTTTGTAAACCTATCGTAAACTTTTTGGAATTCTATGTGTGGCAAACTCTGCATTATTAGGACGAGGTCTTGAACCTATCACAAACCAATCTCAAACTACACCCATGAATGGTGCAATCTTTCTTAGTCACTCCAATTACCAATTTCTGTTGATTCAAGTTTGCATTTCTCCCTCCCTGCCTTTTCCACCAGGGCATCACACTCCTACAAACATGTTAGTCCATTGGTGTCCCTATTGTTGAATCCTGGGCCTAACACTCACATTTTAACTGGAAGTCTCATAAACATCAGATCCATCAGAAACAAATCTGTGGCCTTTGCGGACTTCATAAATAGCAACAAGTCGAATATCATAGCGATCACTGAGACCTGGCTTCAACCAGATGACACCGACAGCTTTATAGCAAGTGTCACTCCTTCAGGTTAGAAATGTACTCATGTTCCACGCCCAGAGGGGAGAGGTGGTGAGGTCGGGTTCTTCATCTGTGATGATATTGATTTCAAGGTCCTACCTCAACCATGTTTCAATATCTTTGAGTCCATATCTCTTCACTTATCCACGACAATGCCCAGGAAATTATTTTTCACACTATGTATAGGCCTCCTAATGTTTCCAAAGCCAAATTCATTGAGGATTTCAATTCCTTTGAGGGCGCTGCTTTATCATGTTGTGAAAATATTATATTGGGTGACTTAAATCTACATCTAGAAAAATAGGATGGTTGGTTGCAGAAATTCAATGACTCCCTCTGTCAATACAACTTTACCCAAATTATTAATTCTCCAACCCATATTCATATATTAGATGTTGTATGTCTGAGGGACACCTTCTCAAATGCAGTTTGCCCGAAGGTTTCAGGGGGGGCTGTCTGACCATCTTGCCATTGCATTTTCAGTCGATATACCTATCAAGGCACCCTGCAAATTCAGACAGGTCAATACATGGAAAATTCACAAGATAAATATCACTGATTTTAGAGAGGATATCCTGAATTCTGATCTAATCAAACATTGTCACATGACAGCCAGTTTACTCAGTCACCAGTATTTCAATACCCTATGCAATATTCTAGACAAGCATGCTCCAATCAAAAAGAAAGTGGCACAATTACACACTGACAAAGGTTTTGTGAATTCAGACATCCTTTAAGCAAAGTCTCTTAAGCAGAAGTATGAGTGAGCATGGCACAGTAACAATTCTGCAATCAACGAGAGTAGATATTGAGCTTCTGTCAATCGCTATAATTTTCTACTGGGACAGTCAAGACTCAGGCACAATTCTACAGTTATTGTTGAAAATAATGGTAACCCCAAGTCACTGTGGAACACTTTCAAAAAAATCTTACATAAATCCTCAACCGTCATCACATTAGTCCTACTGATTTAGCCAACACCTTTGGACATTTTTTCAGTGACAAAATTATGAACATCAGAGTTGCACTACAGTCATCAGTGCCTGTTTCCCTTACAAGACTGAGAAGCAACAACAGTGCCCTGTCCTCCTTCAAGCCTGTATCTGAGGGTGACATCCTCAAAATCCTAAATTCTTCCCACACCAAATCATGCGATCTAGACCTGATACCAACTTCATTAGTTAGAATGTGCAGACATTCTAGTCACTCTAATTACCAATATTATAAATAACTCACTCAAAGATGGGAGCTTCCCAGACTGCTTCAAAAATGCATATGTCACCCCCCCTTCTCAAGAAACCTAACCTAGACAGAAATCTACTAAAAAACTACAGACTGGTGTCCAACCTTAGTTTCATATCCAAACTGATCGAAGAAGTAGTGGCTAAACAACTAAATACATGTAGTTACATTGACAGTGAGGGGTTCTCCAATGTTAACCAATCCGCCTACATGAGATTGCATGCTACAGAAACAGCACTCCTGAAAATCTGAAATGATATTTGCTGCTTCAATGGACTCTGGTAAGGCTGATGAGCTCACATTGCTGGACCTCTAAACACTCAACCCTTCGACACTATTGGCCATAACATTCTTTTCAGTTGCCTCAAGGATTCGTTTGGGGTTGATGACACTGTTTTGAGGTGGATCAAATCCTATCTTTCAAACCGCAAACAGAAGGTTAAAGTAGGTAATAGCTTTTCAGATGCCTTTTCACTACCCTATGGAGTATCCCATGGCTCTGTCCTGGGTCCCCTCCTTTTTACCCTTTACACTACCCACTTCAGTAATATCATTTCCACTGTCAATGTCACCCAAATATAACTAGCACTTGACTATAGAAACTTTGATTCCAGTTTTGCTGAGCTCACTGAGCGTCTCAAGTGTATTCAAACATGAATGGATGGTGTGACATTGACGCTAAATACAGAGAAAACAGAATTCATTATCATTGGTGATAGACAAGCCAGAGGGTCCTGCATCCAAAAATTTCTAACCCAACTTCTTTGAAATTCTATCTCTCCTACTGATACAATCAAGAACCTAGGTGTTACTTTTGACTCTGGTAACATCTTTACCTGCCATATAACCAAGATTTGTTGTGCTTGATACTATCACCTCAAGACACATCCGCAAATTCCTTAGTGTGGAGACTGCAGCCTTGCTTGCAAACTCAATGATCAGTGGTCGACTTGGCTACTGTAACTCCCTACTCTATGGCGTAAGTAAATATAATGTGGCTAAACTCCAAAATATTCAAAATGCCCTTTGCATAATTGTTTTTAGACTTGATAGAACTAGCCGTGTTACTCCCTTCAAAAACTTCACTGGCTTCCTATTACATACCACAACTTGTTTAAATATAATCTAATTACTTTTAAGTCCATTGAATTCTCCCAACCAACATATTTATCATCCTTGATCAAAACCAGTAGAATAACTCGTGGAAATTGGCTATCTCTTTCCTCAGTTTGTCCTAGAAAGGCCATTGGTAGGCGAGGTTTTGCAATGGCTTCCCCCACTGAATGTAACAGGCTCCAACAATCAGTCCGATCAAAGCACACACAAACAGGTTTCCGAAGCCAGCTAAAAACCTATTTGTTTAGACTAACATATCCTCCACCATAGTACATCTCCCCAGTTGGCGTTAACTTAGATCTTGACCTGATATGTCCCTGTATTTTTTATCCTTTTTAAATCTTGAGCGCATTAGAGGATGTTGTATCAATTTCGCGCTATATAAATGTTTCAATGGACTGATTATTGCATCTATAAGAATAATTTATATGTAATTTTTAAAAATAAACAATGCATATAGTTTGTACGACCGGGCACATACCATAAGGTACCTCTTCCACAGTATTTACATATTGTAATTTTCGAATTCTAATGGCAAGATATCTGTTCCCAATTGACAAAATGATGATATTTTATATTTTGACACACAACTACTAACATTTGGCTTTGATGGAGCTTTAACAGCAATATCACCGTTTTAGATACCCAAGTATCTGATGCAGAGTTTTGTACTACTTATAAGCCAGCCCCCAACTCCGCAAATAAAAAAAGAGATAGTTGAATTTGCAAATAGGCAAAATGTAACCTCATCCATAATACCTTATGTGTGGCCCCCTTATTTAAGGGACATTGACACATGAAGTATATCTTAGTAAAACCCCCATTGTAAAATATTAGATTGAGGGGTTATGCAGTGAGTGTTTTATAGTACAAGGGTATTTGGCTCAGGTTGAAGAAGAAAGTTTATGTCCTGGAAGAAATACTAACAAAAGAAAACACAATAGGCTGGGGGGTATTGTACAACATACAATGGACAGTGAAATACTCTATGAACCCCTTTTCAAGTAGTGTTATTTATTGCTTTCATAGGAGCATCAACCATGTTACACTTGGCAATTTATACATATAAAGACACACTGCCAGTGTAACAAGGGCAATGTTGTCTATGGCTGCTGAGTTCTTTTACCTCAGACAGATACTGAATTATTGATTTTCTCTGGGCCCGTATTCACAAAAGGGATCAAGCTCAACTTGAGCCAAAAAGCGACTGAAGTTTACCATTGTTGATACTACATTTGACCCAATTTTTGGCTCAACTTGATCTTGATCCCTTTTGTGAATACAGGCCCTGTATTTCACAGAGTTGATCTAGTTATTGCTGGGGCCCGTTTCACAAAGGGTCTCAGATTAGCCTGAACGTAGGCTAGGTCAGGGACTTAGATCAGAGCCTTTTGTCTTTGCTAAGTCCTGGGCTCGCTTTTCACCATCTTTTAACCAGTTAACTCAAGCCCAAATAATCTTTAATTTTTTGTCGTCTGAAAGTCTCTAGTTCGGCTTTTTTATCTATAAGAAGCTGTGAGTTTGGGATCATGCCACTCAACTCTAAAGTTTCAATGTCACTAATCAATTACTGCACAGCTTTGATGTTTTTTTTGTTTCTTGTGTGATGCAAATTTAATAGTCTTTCCCCTAATTCAAAGAAACAAAAGTTCAAGCAACATATCATGATCAATAGATAATGTCAAATCCTTTGTTGCATTCTTAATGTAAACTGGTAAAGAATATCTATTTAATTCTTCATCTATTACATCATTTATGCGAAAAAGATATTGTGGCAGTTATAGAAGGCTTTTACTAAATTTCCAGATACCCTTTCCAAAATTGAAATTGTTAAGCAGAAAGTCCATTTCAAGGATAGAATGGTCAGACCTATAACTTGGTTTAATGTTGCATTTAGTTATGATATCAGACATGATTGATGAAATAAGAAAAAAATCTGACCTGGCTTGTTTAATTAGATTGTTTGTGCCAGGAGTAGCATTTTGTCTGGGGATGTTGATATCTATATATAACCAATAGACTATGTCATTTTTACTATTACTATTACTATTAATGTGGTCTGCAATACAAACATCTTTAAAAGTTAGGTATTCAGTTCTTAACATATAAAATATCACCTTAAACAGCAATAGAAAAACACATCATAACAATGATCTTATACTGAATAATTAAAATAGAAAGAAAAAATACAACAGTAAGAAAATTTAAAGGAGCCTTGGTGAACAAATCTTTTAAACCAATCAGATAACTGAATGCACTCCTCTAATAAAGGATCCTTTATTAAAGTCCTCCTTTGGTAAGGAAACTACAAAGAAGGTTTGGTGAATAGCACTTTAAAGGTGACCTTTCCAATTGAGATTTTTCACCTTCCTTTAATAAAGGGATCTTAAAAATATGGGGGTTTAGTGAATATGGCGGCCCATATTCACGAAAGGTCTTAGACTTAGCCAGGTCTTAGGCTTAAATCCAGTCTTAAAGTTAAGACTTTTGTCTCAGCTAAGTTTTGTCTTAAAACCGTATTCACAAAGGGTGACTTAGCTAAGTCCAAGATTATCAAATAACCACAGTGGTTTTCTGTGTCATGTGACCTTTCTTTTCTATTCAAACTATACTATTGGTAACATATATCCTTCATTTAATGCATTTTATCTAAGGAAAAGTGCTGTTTTGAAATGGAAAGCCTTGTTACCACATATAAACTTCCAAAGACTGCTTTAGTGAGATGTTCTGTATAATTATACTTTATTTACAGCCATTTCAAATTTTGAAGTGGCGAAAAGTTTTATTTAAGTCCTCTTTACAAAATTTAAGCCCACTACTAGCCAGTCTTAAAGTTGAGCCCTTGGCTAAGCCTAAGAACAGTCTTAAATAAATTCATTCTGAATACCACTAAGCCTAAGACAAAAGTCTTAGCAGGTTTTTGGCAGAAACTTGAGACAAAAGTCTCAACTTTAAGCCTAAGCCCTGGCTAAGACCTTTCGTGAATACGGGCCCAGGGGACGGTTTCACGAAGCCTCCTTAAGATAAAGGTCACCTTAAATTCTAGGATTTCCTTGATTTCTCCCTCCTTTAAAAAATCTCAGTTTCACAAAGCCTCCTTCCTTAAAGGAGACCTTGAAAACTCCCTTGAATTTCAGGGAAGCTCAGGACCTACCTTAGATTTAAGGAAGTGTCCTTCAAGGAATGTTTATTAACTTTAATGAACATTTTAAGGTGAATCCACCTAAATATATAGAACTTGAAACATTATTGTCAAACCTACATCCACAAGCAATGTTTTGCTGTTATTTCATACAATTTGGTGGTTTAATTCTTGAAAAATTGATGTTCAAACTTTTGAAGTGAGAAACATATTCATGGAGTTTCCTTGAACATAAAGGCCCCTCCCTTACTTTGGGAAAAAATTGTCATGTGACTTACTGTATTAATTTGCAAAATATAATCACAACCAATCTGCATTTTACAAAATTTATTAAAATATAGTAAAATATAGATTTACTGACTTTACTGATTTTTAACAGTGTTACAATTACATTGCCTCCATAAGGTAATTTAGGTACAAAATAAGTGCACAAGTACATATGTACTTACAGTGAAAGAAAAACATTGGTGTGGTTATAGGTTTTGGAAACAACTCCTAAAAGAGATAAAAATGCAAATAATGTATCTGAAAATTAAAATGTACCTAATGTACCAAGATTAAAATAGTTAAAATGGTAAAATGCAATATACTCTCTTAATATTTAAAATAAATTGTGTGAAGGTTATATAAGCAATGGAGGGGAAATTCCAAGCAGTGTGGTTATACATGGGATAGCCTTCCTTTGTTTTAAGGAAAATCTTTGGTAAGGTGGAATAAAGGTGGCTTTGTGAAACAGGATTTAAGGGAAGCCTTGCCAACGGTTAGAAATCCCCCTTCCTTTACTTTAAGGAAGGAAAAAACAAAGGAGGCTTCGTGAAACCGGCCCCTGGTCTACATTCACTAAACCTCCTTTGTTCTAATGAATCCTTAAAAAGTGTTAAGGATTTCCTTTATTTCTTGCTCCTTCCTTCGTTTTGGTATTCCTTGAACTTCCCCCAAACAAAGCAGCCTAACTTTCCTTCCTTGAAAAAAGGAAATCGTAAAAAAAACAACCCTTAAAAATAAGTATTTTCTTTATTCTTGTTCCTTCCTTCGTTTTGCCATTAATTAAATTTTCCCCAAAGGAGCCGAACTTTCTTTCCTTGAAATTTAAGGAAAACTTAAAAATCTAGGAAATCCTTAACTTTCAAGGAATTCTTGAATTTTGATATTCACTAACCTTCCTTTACTGAAGAATCCTTGTTTTTTTCCCTTAACTTTCTCAGTTTGTGTGTGACTACCTTTATGATAAATGGGAGGTTTGATGGTTTGTCTTTTAAAGTAATGATTGGGGAAATTGGTGAAGTATTATAATATTTGCACCTTTTTGTCCACACTATATCATTTATATCATCATACGTCTTTCTTTGAAATTTATGGGATTTTTAGCTGATATCTCATGAAACCCAATGGAAATGTATTGGATGTGTGTGTCACAATATCTGTATGAAAAGTGGCTATTACCACAACGTGGTATGCAATACAAAAAAAATTTAAAAAATTAGGTATTCACTTCTAAAAATATAAAATATCACCTTAAACAGCTACAGAAAACACATCACAACACTGATCTTATGTTGAATAATTATATAACAGTGGCAGATTTATATGACGGCAAAAGGCAGGAATAAACAACAATTTCCTTAATTTTCAGTTGGCATTTATTCTGTTGACTTTTGTTGACTTTTCTTGTCAAACTTCTTTGTACAAACTTCTTCGATTACATGTTATCTAATATTCAACTTCAACGTATGTTTATTTTCCAAGACTTCAAATTTAATCAAGTACTTCGCGTTGTGTTTAATAAATCTTCTTCAAAATTTAATATTATTTTCAAAGTCCAATAATATTTCTAAAGTATTTTCTCAACTCTTAGGTTCCTAGTTCTAAAGGACTTAACAGCCGGTAGCTCTGTAGGTAATCTGACAATTTGGGCTCAAGCATGAGCTTATATACTACTTATGACATCAAAATGACACTCAAATATCTAGAAAATACCCAATTTCTTAATTTTGATTGGTTAAACCTGGAATACCTGCTTACATCAGCACAGGATATTTCGCAATTTCCCCTAATTTGCATATAATTTCAAAACAACTCCTAATATTGCTTTAACATGCAATTTCTTTGTTTTCAGTGTCCTCTAAAACTTCCAATTTTACTGCCTTGCACTGGTCAACACTATATTTTCAAAAGACTGTGTCCTCGCTTAATGTCAAAACATGGTTGTAAAACTTACCCTACCTTTTAATTGAAAAACATATTGTAATCTACCCCAATTTAGCTTAAATCAATTTTGGAATCTTCACTTTCTCAATAAGTATAATAGCCACCTTTAATTTTCATATCTGCACTTTACTGTTTGAAGCAATAGTAATAATAACAAATATACAATAGTAAGTCACTAATAACTGTAACCGTGTTACACTCCTCCCCTTCTCAAGTCTACACCTTGGTGTAGCATGATTGGTCCTTGTACCTGGTGGATGCACACAATCAACTATCCAACACCTGCTATAACAAAATATATACATAACATTATAATAATATACAATCAAAATAATTCAATTCTGCTATTAAACACTCAACAGAACAGTACATTAATTTCAAAATCATTACATCAATAGTCCAATGTAAACATTTTATACATAACTCATTTGATTGTAAGTCCCATTTTGCTCACTGCTTTCTCAGTTGAAGGGGCAGACTCCTGATGTTTATCAGAGTCCCCCAAATCTATCTGAGTTAGCTCTATCTGTGGTGCTTGCAGATACTTCAGTTTATTCCTACGTCTGTATAATTTCCAACTTAGATACATCACAACAGCTATTATGGCCACAGTACCCAAAGCGATTCCGAGTGGGTGATGCCATTCTAGAGTAGGCACACGGTGTTGTACATGGGTACTAGCCAATCTGTCTTGCACAGCTATGAGCTGGGATTGAAGTGTACTAATTGGTATGATTGGCAGTTTCAATTGCTTACTTTGGGAGATGTTTTCTTGTTTTAACAACTGATTGACTACTTGATTTCCCGCTTCCAATATTGGGTCCTCTTTCCAAATATTCCGAGACAAATTTTGAAATATAATTTCCTTCTGAAACAGGGTCTCAATTTCCACTTGTGATGTCCCAGAAATGAATTTAGGTATTTCGAAAAACTCTGTGTATCCGGCACATCTAGACCGCAGAGAAATTACATTTACACCAGCTTTAAGTTCAGCTCTAGTTACTCGTTCAGACTGTCTTTCGCAAGTAATCGTTACTATAAGTGGCTTTGCGTTTGATATTAACCAACTTCCTGGAAACAATGGTTTGATCAAAGGTATCGGGGATAACGACACAATGATGGGATGACAGTTCTCAGTTATGCGTGTATGATCTTTCTTAAATAGGGCAAGTAAACATGAAGGGTACTGAGAAGCTTTAAATATAGGTGTTTTCATATGGCATACTAAACCTTGTCTACATTGTGTTACATCCATTCTATTTAAATAAGTGTAACTCATCTCATCTTTGGACATTGCTAGGAAATCTGCTTCTAGGTTATAGTGTGCGGCATATGATAAATTGGAATGGGGTACAGGTAAGGTTATTGCTTCATAAATATCATATTTTGCTTTTTCTGAAATAATGGGTAATGCAACAATTATATGGAACTTATTTTTAGTGGAGTAAATTAATGGATGGAGATGTTTATAGTACAAAAGCATTGATCGGTCCCCAGTCTCATATGGTAAGTAGTTATCTGATGGAAGTTTGTTTTCAATTCTTTTAAAGGCTGTCACTAATTCCGCTGGTCTAAGAAGACTCATGGACAGCATTCCATAAGCTGACTGACTTAACTGTTCCTGCAACCTTAACAATGACTGTTCAGTATTACTCAGAGCCCTAGAGACTACATGGAACATGTCATGTAATTTGGCCACAACCTGTAAGGCTGTTAGTTCCGGAATTACCTTAGACCGTATGACATTATTCAGCTGACCTAGCTCGTTGGTCACAATATTTGTAGCATTAGTTAAGCGTTGAATGGTTATTTGGTTTTCTGCCACCTGAACCTCAGTTTTGTTGATGATTGACAGACTCTCAGAAACAACATGAGCAATTTGCTCTTCTGACGATTTCAAACTAACAAGAGCCCTTTGCAACCTTCTAAAATCTGACTCAGATGGTGTACCAAACAGATTAGACATTAAATCACCTATAAATGGCAATAAGGCTCTCTTGCCCCTTCTCGAACCTTTTACTGCCAAAAGCTCGATTCCTGACATCAGCCCTTGTAATCTCTGATAGTCATGCCTAAACTGAACCAATTCTTGAGAAATCATTAGCTCAATATCATTGATAACTGGATTGCCCAAATCAGTACTATTTCTCCCAAGTGGTTTCAACTGAATTCCCTGCTGAAACTCTTGAAATACTGTCTGAAACCCGTTCATTTCCTGTGCAATACTGCCTAGCTCTTGTTTATATGGCTCAATGTTAACTGTAAATGTCAGAATCCAACTGTTGTAACTAGCATACGCCTCTGTCCTCTTGACAAAGTAAGTGCCTGTCTGCATGTGTGCAGGCGTCCCACACCACAGTACAAGGAACATCAGGTAGATCATCCTCTGCCTGAAAAGACAAATGAAACCTAATTGCAATCAAACCAACATAAAACTACTTCTATCTATATACAACAAAAAGGTAAGCTTACTTGATTTTGATCCAGGAGTCGTCCCTCCTAAGAATCTTTCCTTGGTGTCGCAACACCATCCATAAACTTCATCCGGTCCTTCAAATATGTAACATGCTCCATCATGTTCAACTGTAAATTTCCATCTTGTGCTTCAACTGTGTAACATGCTCTAACATGTCCATTCTCTAACTACCCCATCATAAGCTCTCAAGCTTCTACAAACGACAGGGGCTAAAAGGCTGAAGTCATATCAATCAGCCTAATCATGGCTTGTAACATCTCGACTACAGAGGAGCGACGGCTACGCTTCATTTCCCTACTGTCTTCCCATGTAGGGTTTTTCCTCTTGGTTGGGCCAGAATGTCTAGATTCCATATCCATTGGTTCCAGGTTAGTTGATTCCCTTTGTCCTTGGTCCCTAGACACTTCTGTCTCTTGAGTTGGAATGTCCAACCGCTTCCTTTTTCTTGGTCGATGAGGTGAATCTTGTGTATTATTCATTGCCTCATCCTGTCTGGCTAATCCTTCACTGTCACTCAGTACACGACCAGCTGCCCCAGGTTGATCAGGCCTAGGTACTGGCTGTGCCAATTTTGCTGCTCTCATTGGTTGGCGGCGGACAGGCAGTGTAGTCTCCTCTGGTGTAACATACTCTGGTTGATCCCTTGGTATGTCCCATACATGTTCAGGTGTAGCATGTTGAAGGTTCTCAGCATGTACCACCTTACTGCGCCCAGTGACTTGATTCCTTATCAAGTAGTTTACAGGCGACGTTTGCTCAATCACCCTGTAGTGAGGCACCCAGGAGAGTTTGAGTTTAGTCGCTTCCCCAGGGGTAGTAGTCTTGTCATAATAGAAGACTGGGTCCCCGGGTTCAAAACTGGAAGCAACAGCTTTCTTGCTAATTCTTTCTTTATTTCTACTTCTGGCTTCCTGCATATTTTCCTTTGTCTGCGTAAATGCTACATGAAGCCTCTGCAGCATCGTCGGTACATAGTCATCCCCCATGTACCTGAGTTTTGGTCGCAGTAACGTATCCATTGGGAGGACTGGATCCCTCCCGTATACCAGAAAGTATGGTGTGTACAACGTAGTGTCATTCACCGTTGTTCGATATGCTAATAGCATACATGGCAAGAACTTATCCCACCCATGTGGGTCTTGATAAGTGTACTTTGCCAACACATCGTTCATGAACCGATGAAACCTTTCAGTTTTCCCATTGCTTTGTGGATGATAAGGGCTGGTCTTGATGTGACACACTTTCAACTTTGTCAATAGCAGTGTTATTACTGCATTAACAAACTCAGTGCCCCTGTCCGAAATGATCCACTGAGGACAAGCATGTGTTGGGATAAACTTTTCTAACAAGAGACCAGCTATGGTCTCAGCTGACTTGTTTGGCACTGTATAAGCCTCAGGCCACGAACTGAAATGGTCCACTATGGTCACCACATACTTGTTTCCCTCCTCTGTCGCGGGAAATGGTCCGCAGGTATCAATTCCTACAATTTCAAAAGGGAAACTTGGCTCTGGCATGTCCTGCATAGGTCGAATAATGCGTTTCATTTTTCTGGCTCGACAGACACCACATGCATCCAGGTACTTTACAGTGTCCCGGTACATATTATCCCAGAAGTATCTGACCCTCAACTTGTCATATGTCCTATCTATGCCAGCATGTCCTCCATTATATGGGGAATCATGAAATTCTTGGAGTACCCCTTGTCTTAGAGATTCTGGAATGACCAGTTGCAACCGTGGGCTGGCATCACGTTTTACGGGATTGGATATGTGATACAGTACTCCATCCTGCAACAGAAAGTTGGGCCAGTCTGTCACATCCGGATCTTCCAGACTTTGTATGATGTTCTCTATCTCTGGGTCCTCTCTTTGTAGGGCCTTGATATTCTGGTCCAATATGGTGACTAAGTTTTCTTGGTCTTCAACCTCAGTTGAATCATGCTCTTCTTTATCCTTCTGTTTTCTCCACTGTGAGCTATCTACCACTGCAACATCCCCGTCTTTTGTTGGTGGGACTCTGGATAGCATATCTGCTGGAACATTGGCACTCCCTTTTCTGTACTCTATGTTGCACCCATATTCATCCAGGATTATTGCCCATCTCTGGACTCTAGCATTTTTCATTTCAGCGGAGAAGAGGGAGCGAAGAGGCTTGTGGTCTGTGTATACAGTAAATCTGTGGCCTAACAGGAAATGCCTCATTTTATTTACTGCATGAATGATTGCATATGCCTCTCTCTCAATGGTGGGCCACTTTTGTTGTCCCACTGTTAGCTGTTTGGACAGATACTGAATCACTCGCTCTCCTTCAGGAAAATCTTGGGTGAGCACTGCTCCAACAGCATACAAACTAGCGTCTGTATACAGTCGGAATGGTCTGGAGAAATCAGGATGTGCCAATACTGGCGCAGAGGCCAGAGCTTGTTTAATTCTATCGAATGCAGTCTGTCTCTTCTCATTCCACATGAACTTAGCATTCTTCTTGGTTAACTCAGTGAGGGGTTTCACCACATCACTAAAATTGGGAATGAATTTCCGATAGTAAGAGGCCATTCCAACTACGGAACGGATCTCTCTCACAGTGTTAGGAACCCTTAATTGCTTTATCACAGAGACTTTGTCTGGGTCTGGTTTGATGCCATCTGCAGACAGCACATGCCCTAAATATCTGACTTCTTTCTTGAAGAAGTCACACTTTGAGGGTTTTAGTTTCAATCCTGCGTCCTCTAATCTCTGGAATATCTGCTGTATGTGTTGAACATGCTCCTCCTCCGTTTTAGAGTAAATCAAAATATCATCAAGATAAGCTATTGCAAACTGATTCTTGATGGGTCCTAGAACTTTGTCCATAAGTTCTTGAAAAATAGGAGGGGCAGACGAAAGACCAAAGGGCATAACATTGAATTCAAATAGCCCTTTGTGACAAACGAAAGCGGTTTTCCCTTTATCATCTTCGGCCATAGAAATCTGATAGTAGCCAGATTTCAAATCTAGGCACGAAAATACCCTACATCCTTGCATTGACGAAAGAATTTCATCTATGTTAGGCAGTGGGTATGAGTTTGGTATCAGAGCCTTGTTAGCAGTTGCCCTATAGTCAATGGCCATACGTAATGTACCATCCTTTTTAGGTACAACCACTATTGGGCTTGCCCATGGACTGTTTGATGGTCGAATGATTCCAGAGTTGAGTAGGTCTTCTAAATGCTTCTCTAATAGTGGCCTTTGTGAGAATGGCATTTGATATGGCCTCTTCCTGACAGGAGGATGATCACCTGTCTCCAATCTCATTTCCACTAAATTTGTTTGACCTAACTCAATGTCATGGAGGGCAAACAGATGTCTGTACTGCTTGATTACCTTTTCCAGCTCTTCTCGGTACTTGGGACTGAGATGATCTAACCTCAATGATTCCCATAGCTGTTGTTTTCTGAGGTCATCTTTCTCTTCTATTGTCATTGCCTCAGCTTCTAGGGTCTCTTCTTCAACTGTATTACTGTGTGGCATTTCTGTGACATCCTGCTGGCATATTGCCTCCACTATGCCCAGAGGTTCTCTTCTTTTCAGATGAATCGTGGTACTTGTCTGATTGATGATTGGCAGCAACAGGGTGCTTGTTTTCTTCATGAGTACTGATGGGATATACACACCTGGCTGGTCTCTCAGAACAGGACAATTGTCCAGGGGAGATATTAATAATGGCTTGTCATCTTTGTTTGACATGTTAGTACTAACTTCTACAAAATTTACACTACCAGGCATCAAAGCCTGTCTACTGCGTACATGTACCAAAGCACAGTCAGGGTCCACATGTTTGTCTTTCAACAAGATAATTTGATTTCCAATAGCTAGTGATCTTTTCCCAAAGTCAACAGTTGCCTTATTTGTGATCAGAAAATCAATTCCCAGTAAAACAGATCTTTTGAAATTTTCTACTACATGGAAGTCCTGTACCAAAATCATTGTACCCAGTTTGAATTTTAACTGCACTTTTTCCACTACTTTTAGTTTGTGTCCAGTTGCACCTTTTACATGGACATCAGGGGTTTGTCGAGACATAATTTGTTTTGAAGGAATTTTGGTGAATGCAGATGTACTAATGATGGAAATGTCCGCCCCTGAATCTATTAAAGCATACAATTTTCGTTTTCCAAACACGACTGAACACACTTTAGCCCCAAATTCTCCTGTTTGTGCTATGGTAACAGTTTTGGTTGGACCTTGTAAGTCTGACTTCAGTTCCGTGGTCCTGTCGAAACTGAGCTTGAATCGTTTCCCCGATTGGAATGAGTTGTTTGACCCTGTTGGCGACGTTTGGCGTAACATTTTGTTTGTGTATGACCTACCTTCTTGCAGAAACTACAAATGGGTTTGCCATCCGTTGTCCATTGGTGTTGAGTAGCACCGCCAGTCTTCTGAGGTCCAGTACCTGCACTCTGCCTATTAACACCTGAACCTTGTCCTACAGGCCGCCCAATAGCCAAAACCTCACTAACTTTCTCACTTAGGCCTGCCAGTTGGTCTTTTATTGATTTTATTTCTAGATTAGAACTCCTCAACTCATCAACTTCCATGGGTTCATCACGTCTTCTTATACTGAAAGCCCGATTTGCCTGTTGTTCTTCGTTTGCAATAGCCTGGGCCATTGCAAATGTTGGAGGCCTATTTCGGATTAATTTTCTTGCCATGGAGTCATCTATGACTCCATCAGTCAATGTGTCAATCAGGGCTGCCTGCACAAGAGGGTGACCAAAATTCTGTGCAGGGTACGCATCTTCTGCAAGTGCCAAGATACGTTCACAGAAACTTTGTATGGTTTCTCCCTTATGCTGACTTAACCTCCTTAACTTTTGCTTTGCCAGATGTTCATCAGACCTATCGCTAAACTGAGTCATCAGCTGATGACGTAGCGCAGGCCAGGGGATGTTTGGATTTTCTCTCACTATACGACTTAAGAAGTCTACTGCTGTCCCTTTCAATGTCATAAAAGCTAGTGCCTTAAACCTCTCTGGGGTGGCCTCTAGAGCAGTACCAACCCGCTCCACCTCTCTAAGCCACTCATGAAATCGCCTACTACCATCTCCATTAAATTCCCTTATTTGCCTAGCCAGATTTTGTGCCCTAAGTTCCATTTGCACCTCTTTAAACCCTTGTTGTATGACCTGAGCTGGGACTCTGTCATCATCATCATCACCGGGCAAAGGGACATTATTTGGGTTTCCAGGGTCCATTTTCTTACACTTTTAACTGATTATAAGGTTAATCTAATTTTTAAGCGAGCACTGAGGTGATAGGGTTTTAGACCTTTTTTTTTTTTTTTTGAACCACTGTTAGCCACTATAAAGTTTTAAGTCACTCGAAATAGCCACTAACACGTTCAGACGCTTTTACAATTATCAAATAAAACCAAAACCTCAAAACATTTTGTATAAACTCAAATTTCCTATACTGTTTAATGTATTTACTCTGAGACTACTACTCTTATTTTAACAATATATGTACTGCACCACAGATAGTTATAGAGCAAACTGGTACTCACGCTTCCTTAGGTACACAAATGTCACTTTATTTCTTTGGGCCTCTCCGCATCTGTCCTTGTCCAAGATCAAATGTCCTTTTGAAATCAGCAGCACCACTTCCTTGTCACATACACGTTTACTTTCACAATGTCCCCGGCACAACAACCCCAAAAATGTCTTTTGTAGAACTGGCTCCTCACTCTCTTCAAATGTTTTCTGCAACCATCACACAGTACCACTACAATGATCTTCACACCACCACAGCAACACGGTTGTGTCCTCTGTACTCGAAACCTCTGTTTACAGCCACAGCACGGTCGTCTGGGAACTTCCTCTTGCACCAGCATCAATACTATGTTGTTTATAACTATGCCCTCTACCACTGGAGACACTACAGAGCTACTTTCATCCTTCAATCCTGGTCACGGCACCAGTATAACAGTGGCAGATTTATATGACGGCAAAAGGCAGGAATAAACAACAATTTCCTTAATTTTCAGTTGGCATTTATTCTGTTGACTTTTGTTGACTTTTCTTGTCAAACTTCTTTGTACAAACTTCTTCGATTACATGTTATCTAATATTCAACTTCAACGTATGTTTATTTTCCAAGACTTCAAATTTAATCAAGTACTTCGCGTTGTGTTTAATAAATCTTCTTCAAAATTTAATATTATTTTCAAAGTCCAATAATATTTCTAAAGTATTTTCTCAACTCTTAGGTTCCTAGTTCTAAAGGACTTAACAGCCGGTAGCTCTGTAGGTAATCTGACAATTTGGGCTCAAGCATGAGCTTATATACTACTTATGACATCAAAATGACACTCAAATATCTAGAAAATACCCAATTTCTTAATTTTGATTGGTTAAACCTGGAATACCTGCTTACATCAGCACAGGATATTTCGCAATTTCCCCTAATTTGCATATAATTTCAAAACAACTCCTAATATTGCTTTAACATGCAATTTCTTTGTTTTCAGTGTCCTCTAAAACTTCCAATTTTACTGCCTTGCACTGGTCAACACTATATTTTCAAAAGACTGTGTCCTCGCTTAATGTCAAAACATGGTTGTAAAACTTACCCTACCTTTTAATTGAAAAACATATTGTAATCTACCCCAATTTAGCTTAAATCAATTTTGGAATCTTCACTTTCTCAATAAGTATAATAGCCACCTTTAATTTTCATATCTGCACTTTACTGTTTGAAGCAATAGTAATAATAACAAATATACAATAGTAAGTCACTAATAACTGTAACCGTGTTACAATTAAAATAGAAAGAAGAAAATATAAAAGTCAGGGAAAGATAAAGGAGCCTTTATGGACAAACATTTTTGACCAATCAGATGACTGTGGGGTCAGGACACAGTAGGTGTCCTCGACTTCAGTGGCTAATGCACATCCTTATTATTGTATTTTAAAAACTAGTCTTGCTTCAATTGACCTAGTTTCTCATTGGTCCACTGTGACCTAGCCATATTAATTCTCCCGCCTAAATCCACCATATTCATTATAAATTTTAACTTTGAACAAACAGCATCAATTTTTTTATTCGATTTTACATTTCGATTTTTAACCTTTTGAAACTTGTGAGCTTCAGAGTGATGAAACTTCCAAGTTTCCTTGTGTTGCAGGTCTGAATAGCAGTGCACAGAAGTTCATGGAGTTACCACATGCGCTGCTCTAGTTGACCTGCTGAAACTCAAATATTTTGAGACATGCTTGTATAGCTCTGGATCTGGAGCGCTGATAAAGGGCTGTTTTCATTTCATTTCATTTCAAATCTTGACCATAGCTTTGCAAGCACGTATCAGAATATTTTTCTCCTATTTTCCAGTTCAAGATGCCTCAGAAATTTTTTTCAGAGATCTGTCGAGGTACAGAGGGAGGTGGACGCCAGACTGCAGGAACTCAGGACCTTAAATGAGCAAGGCAAGTTCAAGTCCCAAAGGGGCGGTTCTGATACTGTATACTGTAAATTAGAAGTCCCCTGGCCCCATAATTATATACTTACTGGTAGTACTAAGTCTAGAGCCAGTTATGACAATCTCTCTATGTCTCAGTGGGTGGCGGGTTTTTCTCAAATTATTAGAGAGCAAACTGACCTTACTGTCAAAAATCAAATGCTGGACTACATGTCTGACCTCATGGAGGATTCTCATGATTTTGGCTGGCAGGCGGCTAAAGGCTGCCATGCAGTCCTCTTGGTTAAGATGGAGGAAGGTAAAGTGGCTTGGGGGGACACCAATAAAATAGATAGAATCAGAAGGGCTCATGCCCAGAAAGTTCAGTCTGGTCAAGTGTCAGGAGTTGTCAATAAGAAAACTGTAAAGTCTAGAACTCCACTTCCATGTCGATTTTATCAGAAAGGAACTTGTGGCCAGTCCCAAGATCACGAGAATGGGGGTCAGTCCTACTTACATGTGTGTTCTGTGTGTTTCAAAAATGGCAAGTCATACAGTCACCCTTCCAAGAATTGTAAGAAGCCAAAAAACGAGTAGGGCACTGCAGTACTGCAGTGCCAAAAATTACTGACTACAGCAATAGAGTGGTTGTTAATAGTACCTCTGATCAAGGCAGTAAAAACTGGAAGGGCGACTATTATAGGTTTGTTGGTATGTCATATGCACAAGTATTGAAAAATGGTGTGAATAAACGTCAAACATTGGTAAATCATAGTACCACAAAAGTAGGTCGTGTTTCTCATGAAAAACATGCTGTTAATACAACACCTTGCACTTCCAATGACAACAAAGTAGGCGTCAATGTCACAACTGTCAAATATCAACCAAAACATGACCCTGTTGTTAGGGTGAATAATCAGGTCAGTAAACTTCATGATCATAGTAGTCATAATGAAAGCCAATATGATTCACACGTGGATGGCATGGTGTGCAGCAAATTTTTCACAGAAAATAAATTTTCTTTGTTGGAAAATGAAAAACTGAGTGGTTGTAATGACACTAATGTTAGTCATGTTGACGGTTATTGCCACAGTAATGCAGTTGCAAGTTCAATGTGTAATACTCCAGTTACAAAGGTGAGTGTTCACTCAAACATCACTAAAGACAACTCTGTTGCTGACGCCATCGTTAGTCCACTGCTTGTCAGTCGTCATAACACCGTTACTGCCACTAGAAAGAAGGAAGCTGGCACTGTAAATGGTTCTGCAGATAACAAATTTGATTTCACCTTGATTTCTCGTCCTCATAACAGGACTCACATTAATAATGCAAAAAATACTGATATTTTTCGACTGTGGGATAGCCAAAATCACCAAAAATTCGGGTTTATTCCCCTCAGTGATCTTGTCATCCCCAATGATAACAAGCGAATCCCTTTACAAGGTAGTTTGCTTCAGGCCAGGTATGATGTCGCTAAAGTAGGCAATTACAATTTTATGGGGGCTCAGATCCAAATACCTTCACAGTTGAATCCGGATGTCTGGCAGGACTACTTAATTGACTACTGGGATAAACAGCTCACTTATCTTATCCGTTATGGATTTTGACACAGGTGTTGATTTAAATCATACAGAAGTCAATCATCCCTCAGCCAAACATCATGTACCAGATGTTAAAGCATATTTGGATGAGGAAGTGAAGTATAAAGCTGTCCTAGGCCCTTTCAGGGAAGCACCATACCCAGATTTACACATATCACCCTTTATGACCAGGGATAAACCGGGGGCCAAAAATAGAAGGGTCATAATCGACCTTAGCTACCCTTAAAACCATTCAGTTAATGCTGGGGTTCACAAAGATCAGTATTTAGGCACACAATTTGCCCTTACCCTCCCAAGTTTAGATAATATCACTGATGAGATCAAAAAGTTAGGAAAGGGATCTCTTATCTATAAAGTGGACATCTCTAGGGCATTTCGCCACGTTAAGATTGATCCAAAAGACTATTATTTGTTAGGATTGAAGCTTGACCACTACTATCTGGACACTTGCCTGCCTTTTGGATTTAGGCATGGTTCTGCGATCTTTCAGAGATTAAGCGATGCTATTAGGTTTATTATGACCTCCAAAGGTCACAGTATCACAAATTATATTGATGATCTTATTGGACATGCCCTGCCCAGCCAGGCACATAAATCCTTCAATACTCTGACCTCCCTTCTCCAGGAACTTGGACTCCAGATCAGTAGCAAGAAATTAATCTCTCCTACTACTCGTGCGGTGTTCTTAGGCATTGAAGTGGACACAGCCAAATTTACACTGGCTATTCCCCAAGAAAAACTTACTGAAATTACTAGTATCTGTGATCTGTGGGCTACCAAAGACACCTGTTCCAAAAGGGACCTTCAATCCCTACTGGGCCAGTTACTGTACATTTCCAAGTGTGTCAGGGCCTCCAGGGCCTTCCTGAATCGTATGCTAGACCTCCTCAGGTCATCTGATAAACAGGACCTTATTCAACTTACAGTTCCATTTAAACAGGACTTGAACTGGTTTAGATCCTTCCTCCCCACTTTCAATGGCACCACTTTCTTTTGTCACAAGAAATTTGACCTCCAAGTCCATTTGGATGCTTGCCTTAATGGCTTAGGTGCAATTTGTGGTAATGAGGTCTATTCCATACCCTTAACCCCTGGCTTCTGTAATTATGATATAGTTCATCTGGAAATGATAAATATTCTGGTGGCCATCAGGGCCTGGGTTGCCCGTTGGGCAAATCATAAGATCTTGATTCATTGTGATAATCAGGCTGTGGTCGCCATTATGGCTTCCAGCAAGACCAGGGATCTGACACTAGCTGCCATTCACAGGAATATCCTCATGGAATGTGCCAGATTTGATATTGAGCTTAACACTGTTCACATAGCTGGCAAGAGTAATGTAGTGGATGATGCCCTCTCCAGACTATCATTAGATGTCAGATACATGCAAAGTATTTACAGTCATGTGGCAGATCCGGTCTGGCTGAATCTTCCTACTAGTATTATTGAATTGAATTGGTCCATTTAATTTCAGGTACCTCCATGGCTGCTGTATTGGCTTCCAGGGCTCACCGAAGGCTTCATCACTCTTTGGCTTCCTCTACCTCCAAGGCCTATTCTAAAATGTTTCGTACATTCTTATCATTTTGTGTGTTTGTTTCCATTAACATTTTCTCCATATCTGTCCTTGACCTAATGTCATTCCTAGAATTCTTGGCTTACAATGACTTTACTAGCTCAGCCATTGCCAATCACATGTCAGCTGTCAGGACAAAATTTGCCATGTTGGGCTTGAATACATCTCCCTTCCATGACCCTCGCATCAAATACTTCACTAAGTCTATCACTCTTACTTCTTCACTTAAGGTTTCCCTTAAGTCGGTAATTGACATTCCTCTCTTATCCAGAATAATCTCCCAATGTGACAACACTTACATGGGCCAGGTCTTTAAGGCAGCCTACCTTCTTTCCTTCTTCTCTTTTCTCAGAATTTCTAACCTGGTTCCCCATACCCTTAATTCTTTTGACCCCGTGAAGCATTTATCTAGGGCTGATGTCTTTTTTGCCCACCCAGGTGCCCACATTTTAATCACCTGGTCTAAAACCCTTCAGGCCAAAAATCAAGCCAGGGTATTGAAAATCCCCCACCTGGGCAGTTCCCCCTTATGCCCAGTTCAAGCTCTCAAAAACTTGCTTCTTATTACCCCTGCAGGTCGTAACAAGCCTCTCTTCCAGGTCAAACTTAGGTCAAATTGGGTCCCTCTGTCTGATACTCGACTACGTAAACACTTTAAAAACATTATCACTGCCCTTAACCTTGGCCAGTCTTCCCTGACCTTTCACTCTTTCCGGCGTTCAGGTGCCACTATGCCTTTTAACTCTGAGGTCCCCATTCAGGACATCCAGAGTCATGGCACCTGGACGTCGGATTGTGTCTGGTCCTACATCACTCAAAATCATGATGCATCAGACAAGGTGGCTTTGACCTTCCAACAGTGCCTACTCCAATAGTCCACTACTTGGGGTTTGGGGTCAATCCCTACTCCACCTCAACAGTAAATTACCTAGTCATTCTTAACAACCCCAGACTCATTACTAAGTCTGTAAGGTTTTGTCCTAGTCTTACCTCTTCATCTAGTAAAATCTTAGTGTAAACTCATAACTTCAATTTCATGTAGTACTTAAATATATCCTAAAGTATAACACACCCTTAAGGTTACCTTAATGTCAATTTCCTCTCCACTGAATCAATCAGGATTTCAGTGCTTCCATCAGTTTGCCTTTATCTGTAAATTGTAACTATGGCATAGTAATCACCACCTTAAGGTCACCTTATATTGTGGTGTACAGGGCTTAACCCTAGGTGGCCAGTTTTGGTTAGCAGCAAGTTGCTTCCATAATTTAAGGCCACCTTATTGTGTGTCAAGTTTTAATATATTGTTAGTGTTACTGTATGTAAATACATCTAGTAATTATATTGTAAATAAACTATTAAACCCCACTGTGTCGATTACCTGACAGTAATGCAGTCCAGGACACTGAATGCACTCTTCTAATAAAGGATCCTTTATTTAAGGTATCCTTTGGTAAGGAAATCATAAAGGAGATTTAGTTAATAGCATTTTTAGTACATTAATACATCCTATCCAATGGATAATTGCTAACTCTGGTCGGCGCAGACCGGCCCGCCAAACGAAAAGTAGCCTTATGTGTGTCCATTAAGAACACACAAGCTGGCTGGTCCCACTGTGCACTCGCCAGGTGGCACATTGTCATTCCTTCCTGTGTAGACAAACGTCATGTCATAGCATCTTTTTCGTCTGGCGCATAGAGTGCACACAGATTTTAGTATATTCTTCAAACCTGTGGATTATTGTCTATTTTGCTACTTATTTGTAGTGTAACTTGCTACCAACTGTTTATAGACACGGATAGATCACAATGGCTTCATCAGGACAGAGAAGGGGTTTGTGTGGACACTTAATGGCAGGGTTCAACTCTCAGGCGTACTGTGCCCATTGTAGGGGTAAATGTAAAGGCGATGACCCTGTGTTAAGAACATGGATTCCAAATACTGTCACTCTCTGTTCACTGAACAAAAAGCAAATTTATCTACTCCATCGTACCAGGACAAGAAGCAAAACTGTGAACAAAAAGCCATTATGCAGGAATCTGACAGTACTTTAGTGGAACCCTCGTCTGTCACTGTAATTGGGGTTACTTCAGACATTAGAAAATCAAGCAGTACTCCAGCAAAAGTCGACAAGAAACGTGAGAATTCTGTGGAATCTGGTCTGTTATGCCCCTGTTCCACCAAAAGATTAAGGCCTGATCCTGTCTGGGACCCTTAATCGTGCACAGTCGGTGGAAAAAAGACAAAAATGGGCGGGAATACTGGGTCGGTACTGAAGTCTGGGATTAAGAACAGATCGTCTTCAGGAAGTCTCAGGACGCCTCAGGCAGCCCCAGACAGTCCCCGACCAGTCGGGGACTAAGAACCGACTAAGCCAGTTTTCAGGTCGGTTTCAACCACGATCCTGTCGTACACATACCGACTGGGTCCCAGGACGCCTCAGGCCCCGACTAACCCACGATTAACTGCCGGCGTCCTCAGGCCTCCTCAGTCTTCCCCAGACCAGGATCGCCGATTCTTGTTTTCCAAAGTTGCTGGATTTTCTGGGTATATATATATAAAATTCGCGATCTAATCACCATTGCTTTTCTAGGAACACAGCAGGATGCCACCTTTTAATGGGAGACAGATTCAACAACAACTTAGGGCTTTTTTGGTTTTTATTCAGTTACAAATAATCATGTATTTCCATTTTTTACGTCGACCACAGCAACCACCACCAGCACCCATACAGAGACCTAGAAGAAGGCACAACATGTGGGCCAGGCCATGGCTACTGCAGAGAGAGGAGAGGGGGGCCTATCACAACGTTATGGCTGATCTGTATGCCACAGACATTCCAGGATTCACCAACTACATGAGGATGACCCCAGAATTTTTTGAAATGATAAAGACCAGACTGGAACCACACCTTGCCAGGCAGGCCACCAACTACAGAGCACCAATCAGTGTTGGGGAGAAGTTAGCCCTCACCATCAGCTATCTGGCCACTGGAGAGTCATACACATCATTATCATGTCAGTTCAGGGTTGGAAGATCCACCATTTCCAAGTTTTTACCAGAGGTCTGCAGGTCCATCCAGGATGAGTTCACCAGAGAGTACCTCAAATGTCCTACTACCCCAGATGAGTGGAAAGAACTGGAGAGGGAATTCAGGATCAGGTGGAATGTTCCACATGCCCTGGGAGCCCTTGATGGGAAGCATGTGGCCCTGAAGAAACCCAAGAACACTGGAGCCCTCTACCACAACTACAAGGGGTTCTTTTCCATTGTGATGTTGGCCCTGGTAGATGGACAGTATAAGTTCAGATGGGTGGATGTGGGTACAGCTGGATCTTGCTCAGATGCCCAGATATTTAATGCCTCTCAGCTGAAGAGTAGGATTGAGGATGGCAGGATAGGCTTCCCGGACCCAGCTCCTATAACCCAGGGTGGTAGAGATGTCCCCTACTTCATTCTGGCAGATGATGCTTTTGCCCTGAAGACCTGGCTCATGAAACCCTATGGCAGAAGGCTGTTAACAAGGGAGGAAAGGATTGCCAACTATAGATTATCGAGGGGCAGGAGAGTTGTGGAGAACGCTTTTGGCATCCTGGTCTCAAGATTTAGAGTGATGAGGACCACAATTGAACTACCCCCAGAAACAGTTAGAGAAGTGGTCATGACCTGTGTGGTTCTGCACAACATACTCAGAAGCCAGTATCAAGGTCAACCTGCTGGTCAGCAGCCTGGGGAGGATGATGATGTGCCTGGTGATTGTGGATTGATTGGTGGTGCTGCTGGTGGTAGCCAAGACAGAAACCCTGCTAGAGAGGCCAAAAGACAGAGGGATTACCTGAAGGACTACTTCAATAATGAGGGAGCAGTGGCCTGGCAAGATGGCAGAATATAAGTCCTGCTGCAGTAAACAGTCCTTTTCAGGACTAACTATAACAGTCCTTTTCAGGACTAACAAACAGTCCTTTTCAGGACTACCAATTATTTCAAAAACAATTAATCAGCTATGCTTGCTACAGACGGACAAACCCCATGCCAAACATAACTTTTTCAGACGGACAGACAGACAAACCCCATGCCAAACATAACTGTTTCAGACGGACAAACAGACAAACCCCA
This sequence comes from Sabellastarte sp. h YS-2021, assembly GCA_964017235.1. Taxonomy (NCBI): domain Eukaryota; kingdom Metazoa; phylum Annelida; class Polychaeta; order Sabellida; family Sabellidae; genus Sabellastarte; species Sabellastarte sp. h YS-2021. Next base: position 10,551,057 of record OZ024932.1, on the reverse strand, counting down.
TGCCAAACATAACTTTTTCAGATGGACAAACAGACAAACCCCATGCCAAACATTACTTTTTCAGACGGACAAACAGACAAACCCCATGCCAAACATAACTTTTTCAGATGGACAAACAGACAAACCCAAGTCACTCACCCAACAATCATACAAACCCAGTGTTAAACAAGAGCCAAGCACAAAGTCACACATAATATCCTAAAATGAATTATTTCACCAATTTGATTTTGTTCATGGGTTGGAAATTTATTTGTAGCAGAAATGTTTCTATGGAAATCTTCAATTTTAAATCTTCACCTCTAATCACAAAAATGTGGAAAATATAACCATAAAACAAGTTTTGTTTTTAATAGTGGGGGATTGTGTTTGCAAAATAGTTTGTCAGTTCGTTGGCATGGGTTCTATTTAATTTTGGGTTTTTGTGTTTCTTGGTTGGTGGTTACTGGAGTTGGGTTTATTATTGGTAGTTGGATGTTGGGTTTCTTACTGGGTTTGTTATTTGGGGGTTATGTTTGGTATTGGGTTTGTCTGTTTGTGGGTTGGCAAGTATGTAATAATGCCTTTTAACTCTAGGGAAGGTGTAAGTGTTGGACTTTTCACTTACAGATTTTAAACTATCCCATGGATTTTATTCTAAAAATGGGCTGATTAATGGCCATATTGGGAGTTATTTTTAATTTTTTTAATGTGGCCTTTTTTGTTATGTGTGGTACCATGGGTTATTTGTTTCATGTTTGGGGTGGTGTAAGTGTTGGACTTTAACTTTTTTTTCTTGTGATAAGTACTTGTACTGAACTTTTTTGTTTTGGGAGGGGAATTGGAATAACATGTAGCTGAATAATTGTTTTTGGATGATTTGGTGGCCCTGAAAAGGGCCTGGCAGGTCAAAGACCCACCCTGACTGGATGGCTACTGAGGAGGCTGCTGTTGCTGTTGAGGCAGTGCTGAAGTGGTGATAGTAAAGAGCTGCTGCTGCGGTTGCTGCTGCTGCTGCTGCTGAGGCTGCTCAACGATCTGTGTTGATGTCAGATCTGGTAGCTGGCTTAAGATTCCACTCAGATTGTGTCTGCTCCCTTCGTCCTATACAGTTAGGACAGATGTCGGGTTGCTGAAGCCAATGGGTCTTGGTGTATAGTACACAAAACTGCTGCAAGCTGCTGCTTGAGTGGAACTAGATGCCTGTGGAGTGGGCGTTGGCAGTAGGCCGACCCTCTGGGACTCTGTGGTAACAGTGGCTGATCTTCTGGGCAATGGCTGACGTCTGCGGTTACTCTTAATAGTTTCGATGTCTCTAAATATCTTGCCCTTTAATTCTTCAAATTCTTCTTGAGTCATCTTTTCGGCCTCTGATGCCACATAGTCAAAGAAGGGCTGCCTGTCTGACTTCTGATGCAGAAAACCTGAGATAAGTGTCCTCATCTGCTCAAAGTGTTCGAGAATCTTGGAGTCTGTAGTTGAAACGGGCGTTGATGTAATGATGGACTGACTCCTCTCCCTCAGGACACTGGACTCGAGGTGTTCTGTGTCAGTAGTTGACCCACGTGATTCATCCTGCCTGCTGGTATTTGGACTGGCCTCAAACCCTGAACTTCTGTTGGCCCCCTTTCTTCTGATGTGGGTTTTAAGGAAACCCATCTGTTGGTAGACCCAGGACTGTCTCTTGGTCATCTCCCTCGGGGCTTGGCCAGATTGGAGCTTGGACAGCTTCCCATAACGGGTTCGCTGGGACTCGAACCAACGTCTCACATCAAAGGGCTGGAGCTTCAGTTCCTCAGATATTTCTGCCCAGAGAGCCTCTCTTCTGGTCCTGTCGTGGAAACATGAATGTTCCTTGTCATACAGTTCAGGGTGCAGCTTTACAAATTCCACAATGGAAACTTCCTGGCTGTCTGTAAAAGTGGCACACACCCTGGCTCTCTTGGCTGAAGAATGGCACTCCGGATCTTCTTCACACCTCTCTTCTTCTTCTGCCACAGCTTCCCCAATAGCTGGACCTTCCTGAATCTCCTCCTCCTCTCTCCTCTCTGTTCCTTCTTCTGTAATAACTTCACTCCTCTCCTCTACTTGACTTTCCTTCTACCTCTCATCCATCTTTTTCCTTCCTCTCTTCCGTCCTTTCTCTTTCCTCATAATCCAGTCGACAAAATAATAAAAAAATAGTAAAATGTGTCTCCTAACTGTGAAATTTGCCTTAAGCTCAAGTAAAATATATATAAAATAAAAACTGAAAACCCCTACAAATCAGTGACACACGTCTCTCAGTAGCCAAACAGTCAGTAACAACGAGAATGTGTGCGCGGTCGCTTATATAGTCCCAGACCCCCTCATTGCCTCGTTTTAATTTCCGACGCGCGGAAAACAGTCGGTTCTTAATCGATTGTTAGTCCCAGGCCGCCTGGCGCGTCCTCAGACCGTCGCAGAATAAATTTGTGCTGTCCCAGGCGTCCTGGGGAGGCTGGTTTGGATCGGTTAGGGTTGGTTACCCTTAGTCGGGGCTTAGTCCCAGATCTTGATTTTTGGGTCTCAGGACACCGCAGACGGTCTGAGGTTTCCGGGGACTAATGCAACCGACCCACTTTCACACGCATGAAATTCATACACATCATATTTGAGTCTGGGATTAACAACCGGCCTCCTGGGGCTAAGCTACGGAGGTCTGGGACTAAGGGTAGCAGGCAGCCTGGGACAACACACGACTGTGTAAATTTGGGTCTGAGGAGGCCTGAGGACGCCTGGGACTGGACATTTTGTTGACGGCGGGAAATATGAATCGGTTTGAGTCGTGAGAAATATCAAACATGTTTGATTTTTCCCACGGCCCCAACCGACAACAACCGACCCTTACAGAAGGTCTGGGACTAAGCAAATATTTCTAACCGACCCTCAAAAACCCTTAATCGGGAGCCTTAGTCGTGTGGTGGAACACCCACATAAGCAAGGGCTCTGGCAAGAAATCACCGGCTAAAAACCCCAAACCCACCACAGACTTTAAAATAGAGCAACTTGATTAGAAATGGTCTGAGAGGTTTAGTAGGCTGGAAGCAATACTGTTATCGAAGACCTTCAACCAGCCAGATCCAGTGTTTCAGTCTGTGGTCGGACCTACAGCTAAACCTCCGCCAGAGGGTGCTGTAGACAACAAGCAGACAAACCAACCTCAGACTGACCAACCGACCACCAGTCAACAGGAATCGACCTACTTTACCGACCAACATCTCTAACCAACCAATCCACCATCATCACCGGCCTAAGTCTGACAACTGGCCTACTTCTGCCTGCACTCACCAGCCACCAGCAAGCTAACTGGCTACTCACCATCAGCAGCCTTCTCACTGGCCAAAGACTGATAAATCTGGATTTGATCCCAGCACCTCACCTGTACAAGTCCAGCAATCACCAGAGACTGATATGGATACCGACTCTGATTCGGATAATGGTTCTGTTGTGCAAGAACTGATCACTATGAGGATGGTGAACCTTCAGATCCATAACAGGATACTTCTGTTAATGATCTGGACCAGTCTTCAACAGAACAAAATTACAGGCAGACAATGTGTGGTGTTCGCTCTTATATTGGCTGGAATCATATTCCAGTCATGGATACTCATACGTCTAGTGCAACCCCTTTGCAGCAACCAAGCAACAGTCAGAGGGTAAAGTAAGCGTGACTCTTTCAACGGATAACTGTGATGGTTTGAACCTGACACTAACTCAACGATATCCGTCCAGGAGTTTTGAAGTGGGGTTCTACAGAGGAAAAACTTTGTAAAACACTGTAAATCATGGGTTACACCCCAACCAGGACCAACCGGCTGGTTCAGCGGAATTCTGGCACTGTGACTCTGCAGAACTCAACAGTGCATACAGCCAGATAGCAAGATCATCCGGACTCACCTCACCAGCTCCAAGCTCTCATACCTTGCCACAGGAAACACTCAGACATTGGGGGCAGCCAGGGAGTCCACCTGCGTCTGTAACCAGGCAGACGGAATCAGTAGGTGTCTCAGTAAGGTCCAGCAAGCTATGCAGACACAACTCAAAATTTTACAGACCCAACACACCAAAGGGAAGCCAGCTGGCAAGACAGGAGCTGCTACAGAAGAGCTTCGGTATCTGATGAACTTCAACAATAGGATAACAAAGTGTGTAGCCAAGGCCATGGAACACCTGTCGGATTTCACCTTTGTCTCCATGGCTAACATCACTCTCTGTAGAAGGGACTCGTACTTAGCTCTGTCAAGTCCGGCCTAAAACAGGATAATCTGGCAGCATTGCATCAGGCTCCTCTGGATCTACCTACACTGTTTCTGGACTCTGTATTAAAGAAAGCTGACTTTGGAAGATGACATTGGCCGATTTGAGGACAAGGTACAGTCCCATGGTCAGGCTGGTGGCAGGAGGGACAACAAGTTTCACCCTTACAAATGGTCGGACAGACAGGAACAGAGATCTGGGTCGCTTTAACAACAAGAGCAAGAAAGGTGGTCGAAATTGAAACAAGATTTCCTCGCATCTGGGGTCAGCAGTTTTACAAATGACAATTACTGTGTAAGTTCTCTCAGGCTGCTGACCTGGGGCAAAGGAACTGTAAATTTAGTTCAATGTCACCACACCAGACCACAGTCAGTAAAGTTTTGTCAGTCAGTTCCAAATGTAAATTGTCTTGTTGTAAATCATGCACATGTTGTTCAAGGGCAGCCACAAAGGAAAGCGTAAGTCCGGCTATTGTCAGTCAACATCAGTCATTAGGATATGTGAACGATGTTTCCTTTGTAGATCAATGATTTTCTGTAAAACTTGCACCAAATGTCCCAAATGTTGCACAAAATATGTTTGTAGGGGCCAGACTGAACTAGTTTTGATAAACGTGGGAAGTCTTGGGGGCCAGACCCAAAGTAGTACAAATGTTGAAATAGGGTTATACCTCACCTTTACAAACCTTACCCACAATCATCAGCAGCTATGTACATCATCACAGGAACCTCTACCTTTTGGAGGCATTGCATCAGCTAACATACAAAAAGGCAGTAGAGTTGTTCAAAAATCAAGAATCTCTGGGCTTTTACAACGGGCTATTTTTGGTCCCAAAACCAAAAAACAAATGGAGACCTATACTAGATCTGAGCAATCTCAACAAATTCCTCAAAGCAGAAAAATTCAAAATGGAGACACCAGAAACGATCGGGACCTCCCTACAGACAGGGCAGTGGGTCACATCCATAGATTTCAAGGATGCCTATTTCCTATACCCATACAAAACCAATTAAGAAAATACCTGAGATTTCATGTACAAGGCAAACCATACCAATTCAAAGCACTACCATTGGCCTGTCCACAGTTCCCTTGGAGTTCACTGTAGTGACCAAAGAGGTCAAACTTTACAGAAACATATAAGTATCCACCAGTACCTAGACGATTGATTGGTCCGGATCAAATCCCACTAAACTTGTCTCCAGCATACACAATCACTAGTAGTTCTTTGTAAGGACCTAGGTTGGCTAGTAAAAATGGAGCTCAAACAGGTCTTCGTAGGTTACCAGTTCGACCTGAAAGAGGGCAAGGTCAGACCCACCCTGGACCGGTGGCAGACAAATACAACCAAAATCAGAGAATTATTAACCGGACCAACCTGTCCGATACGGTAACTCATGTTCCTCATAGGGCTGTTGACAGCAACAGAAAAAACAGGTTCAACTAGGTCGACTGCATATGAGGCCCATTCAGTGTCACCTAAAAAAACTGGAGGGTCCCAGAATCACTAGAAAAGGTGATACCAGTCCCAAGGACGCTAAACCCCCACCTAAAATGGCGGCTGGAGGAAGGCAATGTGCTCCAGGGTCAACCATTACACCCGCTACAAAAGCTCTGCAATTGTTTACAGATGCATCAAAAGAAGGCTAGGGCACTCACTTAAATGGTCACACTGCAAGGGAACATGGTCCCTTCCAGAAAGCAAGCTACACTTAAATTACCTGGAACTAAAGGCGGTCTCTTTGGCCCTAAAAGAGTTCCAAGACCTCTGCCAGAACAGGACCCTCTGTGTGCCCTTCTATGGAGAATCCTGACCTGGTGTACCAGCAAGCAGGTTACTCTCAAAGCCTGACACATTCCAGGCCGGCTGAACGTGTTAGCAGACAAGCTATCCAGGCTGTTCCAGAAAATTCAAACAGAGTGGTCTCTCCTTCCAGAAGTCTTCCCGGGAATATATGACAGGTGGCAGCAACCTCAAATAGACCTCTTTGCAACGAGGTTCAACAGCAAACTAGCCAAATTTGTGTCACCAGTGCCGGACCCTCCGGCCTGGGCAGTCGATGCCCCCAGCCTGCCTTGCAAGGATCTGGATCCATATGCCTTCCCACCAGCAGCATCTTGGGCAAAGTGGTGGAGAAGTTGCAGGATTATCAATGATGGAGAATCATTTTGATTGCTCCAGGGTGACTCAACATGCCCTGGTTCTGTTATCTAGTGGCCATGTCCAGCCAAATCCCACTGAGCCTGCCCAACCTGATCATGCAACCATTCACTCAGACTCCACAGAGGAATCTGTCAAACCTAAATCTGCATGCATGGCTCCTAGAACCTCAGCAATCAAGGAGCAGGGCTTCTCTGAGGCAGTGGCAGCACGAATTGAGTCTCCTCGGAGAGGATCAACCAGATCTGTCTATGAGGCAAAGTAGATCATTTTTACAAAGTGGTGCCTCAGTAATCAGGTGGACTTTACAGCACCCCTATAAAGTCAATGGCTGACTTCCTTATGTACTTGTTTCAGGACAGGAAATTACAGCCCAGTACCATTGATGGATACAGGTCACCAATTGCTGATAAACTGGGAAATTCACCCATTAATGGCAGTGAAGATAAAAATCTCACTCATCTCCTGGATAGTTTCCACAGAGGCAGACCCAAAGGATGGAGGGGATCCCCTCCCGGAACCTCTCTCTGGTGTTGCACCAGCTGACGAAGGCCCCATTTGAACCAATTAAAGAGGCCTCCTTGAAGCATTTGACCTTCAAGACTGTTTTCCTCTTGGCCCTAGGGTCGGGCAAACGCAGAAGTAAGATACATGCTTGGCAACAAAAGCATCACACACCAGTCAGACTGGTCCAAGGTTTCCCTGTACCCATCTCCCAGCTTTCTTTCAGAATCAGCTGGCCAAAGAGGGTCCAGACAGTGTGACCCGAGTGGTTATACCAGCCCTGGCCCCAGCTCTGGATAGGTCCCTCAAATCTGACAGGTCCCTATACTCAGTAAGAGCACTGCGCTACTATTTGCACAGGACCTCAGACATTAGGCAGAACCAGGAGTTATCTCGTTCAAGAAAGGCTTTGACAATGATATCTCACCTGCCACTATCTCCTCATGGATCAAACAGACTGTGATCCTATGCTATGAGATCTCTGATCAAGAGGCCCTCACCCTACATCAAGCCCATGATGTCAGGGCCTTTGTTGTTTCTAACTTAGAGCAAATTTTGTCAGTCTGCCACTGGAAGTCACACAACAACTTCACACAGTTCTATTTGAAAGATATGGCTTGGGCTGATTAAGAGCTTTTTCACCTGGGTCCAGTAATGGCTGCTCGAGCAGATCCACAAATATCCCTGATATTGAGGAGATTTGTATATATGTACATAGTAGATAATTCATGCTTGTACATAAATATATATATAAAAAAATGAAAAAGTCACCAAAAAATATGACGTGCTTCCTTCGGGAGATTTATTTGCCTTCTGGGACTGGACTCATCCCTCTCTTCCTCTACCTCAGAGTAGGTCTGTAAAAACAGGGGGAGAACGTCGGTATAGCCAGGGGTAAGCGGCTGCTGGTAACCGATCATGGCCTTACAGGGTTTCCTGACCTTAAAGTCGACCCAGGCCTAGAGAAAATTTGTTACTTTGTTTATGAGTCCCTAGTAACTTACCCGCTGACCATGTGGTAGTAATTCAGCAATTGTCCAGTGGATAGGATGTATTAACGCAATAAAATTGGTATTAAACTATAAAAATTTAATTTACTTATTAAATTTGCAATTTAAAGGTCACCTTACCAAAGGAGATTTTTCACCTTCCTTTTATAAAGGGACCTCAAAAATGTAAAAGGTTTAGTGAATACGGGCCCTTGTTTTTTCCTTAGCTTCTAGGGACTACCTATATGATAAAGGTGATTTTTTAAGTAAAAATTGATATGATTGGTGAAGTGTTCTGAAATTTGCAAGAACATGAAAAACAAGTTCTTACATCTTTTTTTTTCTCCATATCATATCATTTATATCGCCATACTTCTTTCTTTAAAATTTAGGTGACATCAAACCCATTGAAAATGTATTTGATGTGTGTGTCACAATTTCTGTTTGAAAAGTGACTATTACCTCAATGTGGTGTGCAATACAAAAATTTTGAAAAGTTAGGTATCCACTTCATACAATATAAACTATTACATTAAATGACAATAGATAATATACCATAACACTGGTCTTATGCTGAATAATTATTATGAAAGAAGAAAATACAAAAGTAAGGGAAAGAAAAAGGAGCCTTTGTGAACAAACTTTTTAAACCAACGAGATAACTGAATGTACTCTTTTAATAAATAATCCTTTATTTAAGGTCTCCTTTTGTAAGGAAACCATAAATGAGGTTTAGTGAATAGCATTTTAAAGGTCACCTTACCAAAGGAGATTTTTTACCTTCCTTCAATAAAGGGGCCTTGAAAATAAATTAGGTTTAGTGAATATGATTTCCAAAAGGGTGACTTAGCCACATCCAATTTTGTCATATCACCACAGTGGTTTTCTTTGTGTACATGTTTTCTTCAAAATTCTGTAAGGAAGAACTGTATAAAACGGGTGGAAGGCATGGCTGTAGTTCAGTTTTTGAGTTGGTGTGCTATATGAACAGTGATCTTTGAAATTGCTATGCTTATTTGTGTGTCAAGTGGATACAAACTGCTTCTTATGTACATTTTCTGGTAAACTCTTATTGGAGTGAACTAAATATAATGTCTGGATCTACCAGAGAGAGAATTTGCAGAATTTTGGATATTGTTCAGTATTGTTCTTGGAGTGAACAGCATAGATTTTGAGACACTCTGAACATCTGGATATACAGACATTTTGTGTTAGTGGATGCTGGAAGGCTCATTGGACTGCTGGATACAGTGGACAATCTTGTTAAACTATTGGTTAGTGAAAAGGACTGTGGTCAGGTCAGGTTGGTTTCATTATTGTATTATTAAACAAACTATTAAGACTACTATTTTCATTGCTAAATAAATTTGTTAAGTAAAATTTTGTCTATTTCTTTTACAACTTTCAAGCAATGAGTAATTGCTACTGTCTTTACCCGATGGACCATAACATATAATTGATTTAGCGTTAAATTTGACAGAATAATTTGTTATTATGAGCATCTTTTAACCCTTCAATTTTTGTTCTTTAAAGTTGTACAAAGGTATTAACAATAACACAATCATGTCATTTGTGGGACATAATAGTCAAGTCAAAGCTTTCCTCATTGTCATATCTGTATATATTTGAATTTTACTTGATGACCTTGTCCCTCATGAAGTTTCTTGAGATGTTCTTAGAGCATTGCAAAATAGAGACTAAATTGTGCTAAATGTCAACAAGGATATCATACCCAAATGAAAAATTATGATGTATTTGTCCTGCCAAAATACAAAGTGGACCAAACCACAACTGAAAGTACCTTTTTGGTTGTAGCTCATGAGTAAAGTAACGAAAGGTGTGGGTGTTGTGATCATGACTTAGTTAGATTGTATGTTATCACCAGAGGGTCTCAATGGCACAATGACTTATGTTGCGATACAAACCAGTGCTCTTCAGATGAAGTGACGAAATCAAGATAATGTACACTTTCTGTCATTACCTATCTAAGTAAAACATTAAAAAAATTTGCTACATGCTACAAACACAATTCGTGTTGCGGTGAAAGTACCCTGCCCAAACATGAATCCTGTCTTATGTTTACTTATGAAATTAAATGAATTCCACCATACCACAAAACTCATTGAACAACAAATTAGACCAGATGAGCTAAATAGGTTCAGCTTGTGTTTAGTTGATGAGGCCTGCATAAAAAGTTTGTGATCTAGCTAAGTTGTCAAAAGAGATTGACTGAGAAGCCTTTAATGTGTTACAATGAAAGGTCTTACTTGGGGGTCCACAGTCAGAGTTACTGGCAGAAGGTAGACTATTATCAAATGCTCTACTGGTAGCTTTGACATATCTAATCTTATCTACTGACATGAAATAATCTTAATTTTTTTGTCAATCTAAAAATCTTTCATGATTGGAACACTGTTAGAGTCCTTGCCAAGGTTAGAAATTGGATCTGCAATCAGAAGTTGGTTTTTCTGTGGGTGGATTTTTCTCAGCGTTGTAAATGTGTGATTTAATAAGGTGCAGTCATTCATCAGATAGTCTTTGGGATTAATGTCTTTCTTCAATTCATCTCTTAGGATATGTGTTTTGTCCTGTGTAAAGTCTTTTATTTCTTCCATTAAAATGTGGAGGGTAAGTCACCTCCATATGGCTTTTGTTCTGCTTCAGTGATTTCAGTCAATGGGATCGTTCCTATCTTGGTTTTCTTGCTTTCTTTTTGACCTTCTTTTGGAGAATCTCCTGAAAGAAATCTCTTAGTTCTTTCAAAATGTGATACCATATCTGTCCAATACATCCACACCAGTTAAATCTGTACAGTTTAGTATATTTAGTATATGACATCTACTGTTTACACTCCTTAGAAATTAACTCAGGCATCCACACATTAACCATTTTCACTGTAAATATATATTGTTGAAAATATTTTTACAGCACTATTTCTCACTTTATCCATCAAATCCATACAGATGTAAAGCGATTAATAAGGGAAGTATAATCATAATCATATAAAATCAAATCAAACTGCTTGTTTCACTCCCCTTCTCCAAAAACCAAGTGTAGACACAAACGTTCTGAAAATTATAGACCTCTTCCCAATCTTAGTTTTATATCAAAAGATATCCAATGATCATCAGTCAACATTCAAGAGTTTTCACTCAACTGAGGCAGCACTGCTCAAGATCCAACATTGTTAGATCTGTCCATAGCTTTTGACATGATTGATCATTCCATCTTACATGATTGCCTAAAAGCCTGGTTTGGTGTTGATGGTGCTGGATTAACATGGACAGATTCTTACCTTACCAAACTAAAAATTAAATTAGGGGAAAAGTTTTCTGAGGCTTAGCATTTTTGGCATCTCCAAAAGTTCAGTTCTAGGTTCCCTTCTTTTTACTCTTTATACTACTCCCCTCATTTAAGTTTAAGGTCACACACCATCTGTACGCCGATGACACCCAGATATATTTGGCAATAGACTCTAGGAATTTTGAGTCCAGTATTGCAGAGTCGACTGTTTTGTTTCTGCTCAGGAGTGGATGAACAGTGTGTGTGAAATTAAAACTTAATCTTTACAAGACTGAATTTATTATCATTAGTGATAAACATACTACAGAGTCACTTATACTAAATTTCCCTGTTATATTTATTCAAAGCTCTCTAATGCCAGCATAGGAAATAAAAGACTAATCTGTTTACACTAGCTTACCCACCATCATAGCAACCCTCCATTTGCGGGAGCTGGCTGAGTTACAACTTGGCTAGCTTTAATTACTGTCCCTTTCTGGATTCCAGCACATTAGAAAATGTTTGTATTATTATTATGTTTTAAACCTAAATATAAGTTTTAAACCCTAAATTACACAGCTTTATAATAAAATTTGAGTGTAAGATTGAGCTTAGATGAATTCAAGCTTTGCGCTCATGTTCGGTGCTATAAACTTATGCTTGATACCTGTTAGTTTGTCCATTTGCCCCCATAAAAAACTACACAGACAGTTACCCAGTTGCAAGTCCATGTGAGTAGAATGTGTTTGCAACTAAGATTAGATTCAAAATAAAGATGCTGAGTTGGAGGAGCTAATTCAATACCTATCGCTTTATTATCATCTCTTCGCAACCTTGGCCACACTTGACTACAGGAGTCCTAGTGATGACTCCCCATTTTTGTTCTTAGACAAATTAATTTCACACATAGTGCCTATGATTTGGTATTTGTTGACATATCTTGTATGGATTATATTGTAACAGGTAATTAGAAAGGTGGAAGAAACCAGTACATACAGTTGGTCAAGGTTTTCTACTGTCAACCACTGACTAAGGGCAGGGTTTGTATCTCATTTGACAACTGGGGTAATATTGGGACACCCACAATGGCACAATAGCTTCAATCTCACAGATGAGTGTGTTGCACCAATATCTTGAAGAGGTGAATTAATTTTCCACTGCATAAATCCTTCAATTATAATACTACTACTCATAATATTACTGTGCTCCATTGCCTCCTTCAGAAAAGAAACTTGAGAATTACCTCTTTTAAACAAGATAAACATATCCATCATAGCCCAGTCATTAATCCTGTGTCTCCATAATGCTGACCTTATAGTTTATCCCTAGCTTTTTAATTGAAAGTTTTAGTTGTATCTTTTTTCTCTTTACTGGAGAAACAATCGGCTAGAATTAGAATTTTAAAAATAAAAACACATTTTCTTTACATTTATTCATACTTATTTCCAGATTCTTTATGCAATCTTATGCATTCTATTAAAGGTTTCAGCATACTGATGAAAGATATAGAAATAGCACCAACAATTGAAAGTGTATTGATGGGACTGTTGCTTGGACTTGCATTTTTCAAAAGACTGAACTGGAATGAAAATACAGTGGGCACTGAAAGTGAGCTAATTACAGTCAAGTCAGTGCCCGGGACATCACCTAAAGCAAGGAAACCAAAAACTGTCATCAATCCAGTGAATAAAGCATGGCAAAGAAGGATAAGGTTACAGGAAATAGTTTTTGGAAACACAAAGGACTCAAATAATGCAGTGCAAAGGAAAGACAGGAAAGTGTCAACAATGGCAATCCAGGTACATACCACTATAGGTGGTGCTGTTCTGAAAGTATACTTTCCAAGAAAGACGTAAACCATTGTTAAAATTCCTCCACCAACAGCATGAAGATATCCCAGGTAAGAATCTTTGTATCTATTTTGATGTACATTGATAACAGAAACCAGTGAACTGATATTAGTCCTTGTGGATGCTGTTGAGTTGATGGATTCAAAACGGAAAGGATTGCAGAAGCTGTGGTATGTAACATGCATTTTTGCACCAAACATTGATTCAGGTTGTATTACTATTATAACTCCAGTGATCAAAAGCAAAACTGTGAAACTGTCACACAAGAATTGATACCAATTCATTCTTCCTTCTGAAAACAATGTTTGGATGGCTGATATCAGAAGTGTTGACAACATAAAGCTGATTGAATACACTACCAATGCTGTTCCAGATTGAATGTATATTGTGGCTGCATAATTGGTGTAATTCATTCCAAATATAGCAAGACAAAGTAGAACAAGTGGGACTCTGTCTTTCTTTGCAATCATCAAAGATGGATTCTTTTTTATTACAATAGGGACTGTGAGAATGAGTGTGGATAGAAATCTCCCAATATTCAGTTCAAACTCTCCAACAATTCCATCCAGCATCTGAAAATAGGAAAAAAAATATTTTATCAAAAATATTCAATCTCTATCAGATTTAAAATTTGTTTCAAATACCGACCAATGGACAAAGCACATAACTCAATATGACTAATGTAGGTTACATAACATACCAAGTATAAGTATAGTTTATTGATATCCACTGATTTTCAGGTGTAATATATCCCCACAAGGTAGACTTGTTAAAAGTCTAATGGTTTTTGACAGAACAAATCAGTGCATTTTATAACTGTCTGGATTTTATACTCAAAGTAAAGAGATGTGTCTTCATAATTCATAGTCACTAAGAAATGACCTGCATTAGGTCTTTTCACAAGGTAGAACACACACAATAAAATAAATTTATCTCTAAAATGATAAGATAAATCATAGCTAAGGGAAATTCAAATCCAGGGATATTGGTGTAAATAAATGGAAAATGCTGAGTGTGAAGCTTAGCTTGAAGTGGTGAGTCTTCAGATTTTATGCATGGCTAAGTTCTTAGTTTTTACAAGTAGAGCAATAAATTTGTTCCTGTACATGTAATTGTATGCACACACTGCAGATGAAACTATTTTGCTGGTATATATTTTTCATATATGTCATTGAGGAAGTTTTCCATTTAAAGGCCCCCAGCTATACCTCATTGTCAGCAGTTTCCCTCAGGGCCTCCACGATAAAGCAGTCAGAAGCATTATCTTGATGATCATGTGACCTATCTTATAGCTAAAACCCTTTTAAATTACCTTACTAAGGGATGTTTAAGTCCCAACTAGTCATGTCCAAGTCATGCCCAATGAAAAGATCACAAGACCTATATTTTCATTTGTACAATGTATGTTGTTATTTCTGATGCAAAAATCAGTCAAAATTAGTGGGTAACTTATGTTGTTCCTTTTGCTGCAATAACTAGTAACAGGCCTCTGACTTCAAAATTGACTGGATTTTACGATGACTCGAGATACTAGAACTTAGGTAGTGTATAAACTTTTCTCACATTTGTCATGTACCCATCAAAAACATGATAATAATTTGTAACTCTGTGCACAGACATAAACATAACATTAAGCCACTCATTGTAATGGATCTGCCATTTGGATCTGCCATCGGAGCTGCAAATCAGGGATGAAGCCCAAATGTTACACTTATTGTCCACTACTCTCCCTTACTCAATACTACATTATATTTGTATTATCTCTCTAGTGGCACTGTTTTGTCACATCATAAGTATATGGAACCGATTTGTTAATAGTGAACAAACAACTTTTAATGTGATAACTTTATTAGTGGTGTTCCCTATTCAAATGGAATGATCTATAATGTACCATTTACTGAATAAGTGTGAAAGCTCCTATTTATTTATTTTTAAAATCCCGTTTTGGATAACTATTATTACAATAAACACTCCAATCCTTACTTCTGATAACACTGCACTAAATGCTTTTGCCAAGGTAGCAATTGCCCACAGAATACAACCAATGACATATCTTCTCAGTTTCAAATCACTTTCTTCCTCTTCTTCAAATATCTCATGTGTACCCATTTTGTGAAGAAATATGTTTTTATCCATATACTTCACACTTCAGTAATTGTGTAATAAATTAAAACAAATAATGTCACAATCAGTTTCAGTATTTTAATGCCCGTCAACCAGTTGGGTAATCTTTTAGTTGAAAGTATCATAAACATTCTCAGTACTTGTAAAACTAAACTCATTTTAAATAGTAAGTTAAAGCCTTTAGGGTATTCAGATATACATCCCTTCAACAAAAAGTACACTATTATTTAGACCATTTTGGCACCGAATTACGTATAAGGAAACCAGTGATTTATGTCAAATGTGTCCAGTAAGGCAACTGAGAAATTAATGTTATATGGAAGTACACTCTACTGATTTCGCGACAGCCTATATTTTACCTCATAAATATTCATGAGAGTCTGTCTGAAGGTTGAATACTAGCAGGAGTGTTTGTTCAAATGAATAGAATTCCCGCCTATTTGGGATATATAATGTGAAAGCTGTGAACATTCACAGAACCTAAGAGGATTTCCTGTCAACTTGAACTTTAATTCATTTTTTTTCATTTTGTCAAATTAATATGATATTTCATTTTCTCTGGTTCTCGTATGAGTTCTCGGTACTAATCTATATTGTTTTTCAGATAGGGGAGGAATGGCAGTAAAAAGACCAGTAACAATGGCACCAACAAGTCGCATGGTGACAAGGTTCCTGACCAGATGACTGCTAGTGGGTCTAATGATACAGGTGTTTCACAAAAACTGGAGCTGTAAAGCAAGTGGGTTTATTGTTACAACAATAAAAGCTGCTCCACAAGCAAGTCTCCACAACTTGTCTACTGTATCCTCTACCCAAGCCAGACAAACTTTTTGAAAGTCTCTTGAAATCATCAGATCTGACTCCAGGATCCAGGCGAAAGTTGCAAGGCGATAATATAACTATTACAATGCATCTGCAAATGAACAAGCTAGGCCAACTTTAAATTGGTATTTAACAAACTGACAAACACACCTACACCTACTCCATGACGCTGTTGATCTTGTGGATAGCTGACATGTGGTGTTACTGCATCACCTTTGCAATTGTAGCTGTTAAAGTCAAAGTTGGGGGATTTACGTCCTGTTCAATAGCCAGGGTAATATTGGGACAGGTCCTCAGTATGGTCACTTGTGGGAGTCGAACCCACACAGAGGTAATTGTCTGTAGTTAGATGCCGAAATTTCTAACCACTAGGCCACTGCAGGTGTTGCGGTCATGATTTGTGGGATTTTCATTGCTTAACAGCTTTGAAATTATACGTTCAATATAGTTGCTTGTATTTTCTTGTCTATAGTCACGTTTAAGTCCTGTTCTTATATTATGTTAAATGTTTAATTCACATTGGCAATAGTTTGTGATTTTTGAATATGTATTAATTCAGTGCACCATCGGTAAAGATATATACAATCAGCAAACTCGATTTCTGTTGAATTAATATTATCCCACAAAATATTATGGAGAAAATTAATATATATATAATACTGGGATACTCTTATTGTTTAGTATAGCATAATTGTATTAGTGCTTGTGAGAAAGTAAAGAATAAAACAGCAATAGTATTGATAATTGTTTGTAATTATTCTCTGAAACTGAATCTTCCTGTCACATATTTTTGCCATATATTTTTTAGGAATGAAGTGTCACACAAACCATAAGTCGACTAAAATCCAACTCCACAATTTTCAAATGTTTACGACTAGAATTAACACATCAAAAGAACTGTGCATATCTGTGCATAACCCGCAGAAAGGAACAAGAAGAGGAACTATAAAGGCAATTTAAGTTTAGGTACCCCCACTGCACCTTCAAAAACGGACCTAGGGCCAAATATGACCATACCAAGAGAGTCTCTGGGAAAAATAAAATGAGATATATAGACACCTATTTCACTACTCTTGTATGACTCTGATGAAAGGCTATAAGGTTAAATTTGAACCATCTATAAATATTCCCAAGATTGATTTTCAGATACCAAAACTATATGACAAAAAATAAGTTACATATGGGCACTTTAATTTTAAGTAAAGTGGCTACGCGGAGAGCTTTGACACTTCCTGCATGACCTTTAATGAAGAACTACAAGGCCATGTGTTGATATGCATATGGAAGACAAAACATATCATCCTCAAAGAGATTCAACCTTTATTGCTGATAAACAGGCAGTATACCACCATGGAAATCTTTTTTTTCCCAGAACCTATCCTCTTAATTTTAAGCACATACTTTGTGCAAGTGAGCAATATCAAAAATGTCTACACACTGAGCTAGCATAACATTTGATTTCTGGTCACACATTACATAGAAAGTACATCCATACAGCTGTACAGTGTTAAAATCCTCAAGTGCATTATTTTAGGATCTGAAACAGTTTAGATCTAGTCCAGCAGAGCAATATTGGATGCAAAAAATGTTTAAATATATTCAGTGGCAGACGTGCTCCATAGAGTAACCCTTTCAAGTGTATTGGGACTACAAAAGAGCAGATGCTTTGAAATTTGATTTAGCCTTAGTGAAAGCCTTGAAAACAGTGTATAATGGTTTCTGTCCAGCTTCCTTATTTTGGCAAATTATGCCAGGTAATTGTAGAAGGTTGATGGCCGCAGTATTGTCATGGTACTTGACCTTTCCATAAAAATGTAG
Source organism: Sabellastarte sp. h YS-2021 (assembly GCA_964017235.1). Taxonomy (NCBI): domain Eukaryota; kingdom Metazoa; phylum Annelida; class Polychaeta; order Sabellida; family Sabellidae; genus Sabellastarte; species Sabellastarte sp. h YS-2021. The sequence continues at coordinate 10,533,256 of OZ024932.1, read as the reverse complement.
CTGACCATCCTGGTAGGACCAACTTGAAAAGAGTGACTACATTACTTTCTTTGACTTGGAAGGTCAAACTTTCTTATTTACTTTTACTAGTATTCACCTGAAAGGGTCATGATTGAATTTTCAATCTTGGCATCTTTAGTGTTTCTTCAAATATATATAAAATAAAATAGCATCAGTGATGCCCTTACCCCATAGCCTAGGGAAATAGTTTTCAACACCATGAGATATAGAAGTAGTGAAACAGTACAAACATCGTGATACTTTCAGAGAAGAGTCAGTTATATAAAAGTCCAAATAATAAGTAGAAAAAATTAAGTCAAATCAAGGACACACCATGATGTTGTACACCTGCAACCCCTAAACAATGTCACAATCAACTATTAACTTCCTACACGTTATGGTTGCCGAAATATAGACCAGACAAGACATAGGTCAAGGTCACTACAGCAAGGTTAAAGGTCAAATCAAGGTCACACCATGACGTGCATATCTGTAAGCTCTAAGCAATATCCCTGCCAAGTATCAACTGCTGTAATAGTGAAGAATTTAAATGAAACTGTTTAATTATTAATAATCTTTAAATTCCATAAAACACGGGCAGAATGCCCCGGTAAATTAACTCTCATTGGACTTAACAGTAGAAATCAATAGTCACATAGCACACCGCCTCTAATAATAGCCTCAGCCAATCCCTACCTCTGTGAGATAGGCCTCTTAGAAATAAACCCAATAATTGGTGACACGTAAAATGTGTTAGGGTACAGTGACTTGTATAAAAACTTCAGTCTTTGAGCTGAAGGAACAGTGCTTATATGTTATGGAGAAAGCACAAGGAACAGTAGATTCGTAGATATGTAGAATCTACTGTTCCAAGTGCTTTCTCTGACTTAAAATACTATATAATAGTATGATAGTCTTTTTTTGGTTTCAAAATATTTCTACATATTAAAAGACATATCTCATAGCATGGAAATATTGTTAGTTACTTTCCAATATAATCACATTACCATTACTTGTTGTAAATATGTCAAATCATAGACATTTCAGCCTAAATTAGATCTTAAATACTTAAACTGTAGAAATTAGAATAAATAAATCTAGGCTTTGACTTGGTATACATATTACACACACTCTTACAAAATGTAAAGGCTTTAAATACTGGTATATTTAATATTTTCTCTTTAAAGTTTTACACAACAAAAAATAAATGTAGGTAAATATGAACACATTTTACATACTTCTTAAATCCCAACTTGTATTACATAAAAAGTATGAATATTACGCACAAAATATTCTATTATGAATGCCTTTTTACAGAATGTAAAATACTGATACAGGAATTTAAAATGTAATGATATTTGAAGGCTAAACTGTAAATGGTCAAGCTTTGGCTTTCTTTACAAAAAATAGTAGAAAAAAACAGCACATTCTGTTGTACGAATTTACTGTTTTAACAATAGTGTGACGTCACTACTGTTTTTAAATAGAGAGAAGTGACAGTGGAGAGACAGTAAATAGAGAGAGAATAAAGAACAGGGGAGAGCTTAGTTTGCTGTCTCACTCAAGAGAATGTGTTGAATTGTAATTGTAACTTGTGTTTATTGAACTAGAATAAACTGTGAAAGAGTAATCAAGTGTTTCGCTTCTGCCATTGTGGCGACCCTGGATCTCTCATAAAACCAGCCAAGTGAGTACCGACAGAAGTAGACATAGTGGAGATCTGGTAATCCGCAGCTGCCTCAAGGCACTGCTGGAGTCCACCTTAAAACACCCCCAATCAACATTTGGAAAACTTCCTACACCTTACAGTATCTGAGATATAGCCCAGACAAGATTTTATAGGTCAAGGTCACTACAGCAAGGTCAAAGGTTACATCAAGGTCACACTATGATATTGCACACCTAAAACCCCCAATCAATGTCCCTATCAAGTATCAACTTCCTACACCTTACGGTTGCTGAGAAATAGCCCGGACAAGATTTATAGGTCAAGGTCACTAGGGCAAGGTCAAAGGTTACATAAAAGTCAAACCATAACGTTGTACACCTACAACCCCAACCAATGCCCCTACCAAGTATTAACTTCCTTCACTTTACGGTTTCCGAGATGTAGCCTGGACAAAGTTTTATAGGTCAAGGTCACTATGGAACGGTTAATGGTCAAATAAAGGACACCATTGCATATCACACCTAGATGTCCCTACCAAGTATCAACTCGAGATATACCCTGGACAGGATTTTGCAAACTCAAGGTCACTACAACGTCAAAGGTCAAATCAAGGTCACATCATGACATTCCACACCTACACCCTTAACCAATGTCTCTACCAAGTATCAACTTCCTACACCTTATGGTTTCTGCATTACAGCCCGGACAAACTTTTCCCTACCATCGCCTGCCTGCCCAAAGGCCCCCTCCGAAGGCCCCCCACCCCACCCATCCGGACACCACGCACACCTTAAGGGCTTTGGGGTAATAAAACCCAAAATGGTGACCCTTCTATTGTGTCAATTTTCCATTATTTTTGCATAATGGAGAGTTAAAATGACATTATTTTCTAACAATGTAATATGGTTTATAATGGTTCAGTGGGTACCTTGCCAAGGCCAAAAGGGTGTTCCTAGTGAATCTCAGAACACTGCATTCAATATTGAATTGTTTTCACACCTTTCTGTCATATTGATTACTTTAGTGGGTGTATGTAAATACCTATTTTAATTCTGCATAAACTGTGATCAATTTTCAGATGACAAAACGAACAACTTATGTGCACCATGAAGATACGGGCTCCAGACTGCACAAGCTGATCTGTGATGTCGTTGATAGTTGGGAACGTCAATGAAAACTCAGTACCTAAGAAGGAACCCTTATCAACAGCAATATTAACCAAGGCATCTCATAGCCATGAAAGGTCAATTATGACCGGCATATTAATCACATTTGGCTTTTCCCTGGTTATAAATGGGGAAGTGTGACACTGTGTAATAAGATTTTCAACAAAAGGGCTAAAATTGCGTCATGTTTTTTTTCTCTGCATTCAAGTATGCCATGACATCCTCAGGGAAGTTATTTGCTGATGCAGATTTTCAAGATCACATGAAAGTGGGAAACTAGGGGAAAGCTAAACTGTAACATGTCCAGTAACTGTTGGTCCCAATAATCTACAAAGACAGATCGCCATTTGGATATGTGCAACTGAGACTTTAAAGGCTGTCTAGCTTCCAATAAATTTGGTAAACCAGTGTGTTTCACCGTGTAATGCTGATGGACAAGATCCTCAATGCAGGAACCAATGTAACTAGGATAATTAGCCACCACTAGATTTCCCAATGGGACAAAACCAAATTGGAAGTCTGACTGCTTTTGCCATAGATTAAAATCATTATATTTCTCAGCTAGGGTTCCATCCAACCACCAATTTTGTATAAATCATATTACGCAAGCACATTGTTAACATCATATTCTAATTCTAATTCTAATAGTACTTTTATAGTGCTTAATCTCTATCTAATGATAGACTCTAAGACGCAGAAAGCCAAAATCAGAGATCGTAATCGTTAAATCAGGGACATTGCAGGGGTCGACACCAAGGAGAGACAAAATGAAAAACTAGGGATAATCTAGGGTGGGTAAGCTTTTTCAAAGAGGTAAGTTTTCAACTTTTTTCTGAATGAGGAGAGAGATTTAGCTGAGCATACATCATCAGGGAGATCATTCCAAATCCTTGGGGCATCATATGCAAAGCTAAGGCCAAAATGCTTTTTAGACTTATATATTGAAGCACAATGTGGGACCTCAAGCAGCACACCATCAGATTGACTTCTACGTGTTCTATACACACTATGTCTGAGTTTAAGGAAAGGTTCAAAGTATTTTGGATGGCCACTATGTAGAAACTTGTACACCAACAGGGCTGTCTTGAAGACAGAGCGATGCAAGACAGGCAGCCAATGAAGACTCTTTCTTACAGGAGTGATATGTGAGTACTTGGTGGTATTAGCCACAATTCTTGCAAGACTGTTCTGAACACATTGGAGCCTCCTAATGTCTAGAGCAGAGAGACCTCTGAACAAGGAATTACAGTAGTCAAGACGACTTCCGACCAAGGCATTTGCAGTCAAAAGAGCAGCTTCACGTGTAAGATATCCTCTGAGTCGCTTTAAATCCCTGATATGAACAAAACTAGCCTTTCAGATATTTCTGACATGGCAAGAGAAGGAAAAATCAGAGTCAAACCAGACACCTAAGTTCTTAATTGCATCAACAGGTGAAAGGAGGTTACCAAGTATATTAACTGGGAAAAATTTGCTGAGTTTTGTGCGGACATTTCTTGAGCCAAACAGAATAAATTCTGTCTTGTCTGGATTTAGTTTAAGCTTATTTGCAGAAAGCCACTTTCTGACATCATCCAAGCAGTTTTTCAGTCTATCAAAGGCCTGAGTGGCATGGTTATGTGTGAGATGAACATATAACTGTGTGTCGTCCGCATAAAAGTGGAAACATATGCCAGGATGATTTTGAATAACTTTACTGAGGGGGGTAGTGTATAATAAGAACAAGATCGGCCCCAGGACAGAGCCCTGGGGCACACCGTACAATAGCCTTTTAGCATCAGATAAAACAGAACCAATCTTGATGCACTGATAGCGGTCACAGAGGTACGACTTGAACCAATTCAGAACCACGCCACCAAAACCAAACCAGGAACTCAAACACTCAATAAGCGTACCATGATCAATGGTGTCAAATGCTGCTGATTGGTCCAAGAGAACAACAGCAGTAGCTTCACCTCTAGCAAGAGCAAGGTGGACTTCATTTTTAATAGACAGTAGTGCAGTTTCGGTCGAGTGACCTTGCTTATAGGCTGATTGACTGACATTTTCAAGTCCATTAGAGGCAACATGGTCGTTTAACTGAGAAGCCACTACATGCTCAACAAGTTTGGAGATGAAACTCAAGCCAGAGACAGGTCGGTAGTTTTTTAATTCATCCGGTGGTAGTGAAGACTTTTTAACCAGAGGAGAGACAATAGCCTTTTTTAAACCACCCGGCACAGCACCTTCAGTTAGAGAACAGTTGACAAGTTTAGTAACTGAGGGGAGGAGAATATCCAAACATTCTTTAACTAGGAAAGTAGGCCATGGATCAAGGAGGCAAGATTTGGTTGGTGACTTAGAAACTGCTTTAAAAAGGTCAAATTTGGGTACATCTGAAGGAGCAGGAAGAGTGAAGGAGTCAGTGTTAGTAAAGGAGTCCCTGATTTTTCTGATTTTATCTGAGAAAAAAGTGACAAAACAATTGGCAAGGCATATCTGAGAGGCATGAGAGGGGAGTACCTTCTCAGGAACAGAGTGCAGGACTGAGCGTAGAATCTGTCACAGTTTCTTAGAATCGTGAGCATTGTCACTAATGAGGTTCCTGAAATAGTTGGTCTTATCCATAGTAATTATGGCGTTGCACCTAGCAATTTGTTTACGGAGTCTAGCCCTATTTTGTGGAGACTTGTCTTTCGGCCAGAACCATTCAATTGACGCCTGACTGCTTTTGCCTGCAAGTACGTGTCTGATAGCCAGCCTGCAGCCCCTTTGGTGAAGGTACGAGTGACCAGAGGAGCGTGTTTATCGAGCAAGTTACTCAGATCCCTTGTGTATTGGTCATGAAGTGCACTAACGGTACTGCCAGGACATGCAACAAATGAACAATTTTCGAGATCACACATCAGACTCTGCATGTTTATCTTATGATACCTTCGAAAGGTAATTGTGTTTGACTTGGGTGCAGTGGGACTGGCAAAATCAAGCTGACCATGAACAATGGCGTGATCAGAAAAGAATCCACCGACTCATACGTTGGAAACAACCTTCGGCTCAGTAGGTGCAAGAACAAGGTCGAGGATGTGACCATGTAGGTGAGTAGGTGAGTGCACATGCTGTGCAATATTGCATGAGTCAAGACAATTAAAAAATTTGGTGCTGTCACTGGAACTTGTGTCAACATGAATGTTGAAGTCCCCACACATAAGAAATGAGGAACTTACAGAGGAGAGATACTCAAAAAGGTTAAGAAATTGGTCCAAAAATTCATCGGAACATGAACCTGGAGGTCGGTAAACACATGCTATCATAAAAGGACTAGTAGATGAGCCAATGTCAATAACTAGGTTTTCGAAAGTTGTATATGTAGGACTATCAAGAATTTTGAATTTAATATTTTCAATGACAAAAAAGCCAACCCCACCACCGAAGCCGTGAGGACGGGGTCTATGACACAATGTAAAACCAGCAGGAGTGATTGAGCGGAGGAAACTGTCATTGTCAGATGGACGAATGTGAGTCTCAGTCATGGCCAATATACTGAAGGAGTCAGTAAACATCATGTCTGAAATACTGGGTCCCATGTTTCTGACTGATCGACAGTTGACAACGCCGAATGAGATAGGACCTGGGTTTAGAGAAATATCACCACACAGTAGGAGCAAAATTGACAGACCTCTAAACTTTGTTGAACAAGGAAAGTGATGTACATTTCTGCTACAGCTAGCCTGCCTAAAAGATCTTGGGAGGACGCTAGAGTCCTGAGTGGTCCCTGAGACACACAGTTCAGTGCCTATGCACGAGACATTCACAAGGAAAAGCAACAGAAGGGCAAGACAACAAGGGGTATACATCTATGAGCACAAGGAATAGTAATACTCCAGTATCCTTACTGTAGGGAGTCTGACCAGTTAAAATCCTTACAGCTCAATCATCCCAGCATCAAGCCGTGACGTTGTTCGTCCCGTGGGCGACTCACGAACACCCTATACTCCCCACTAAGCCAGCTGAAAAACTTAAATTTCTAAGCAAATGTATACACCCTAAAAGCTAAAAGGGGACCTATAAGCTGACAAATGAAGTGAAAGCAAACTGGAGTATAGAAATTTTACAATAAAATTCACAAGAGGTCTAAACAACAAGGGGAAATAATGAACAAGTCATATGAGAGGTGTAAATTAATGAGATATAGCCACTGAACACAGTGGAGAGGAAAAATCAAGGGCCGATAATTCCCGCTAAATGGGCGATAATACCCGCATGTTAGGTAAAACTACCAAACCACAAAAATGGGGTAAAAAGACAGGGGAAAAAGAGGATATACACAATAAATGGCCAGATTATCTATATTTTACAAAAAGAGTGGGTAAAAACTGAGAGATTTAGCCGAAAACGATCTCATTTTAATTCTAATTTTATTCTAATATGACAAGCACATAGCATCATTTGTTGGGTTTTCACATACAGGGGCATTGTCGTTCATTAATTGGTTACAACAAACACTTTTGATTTATCTGGTGAACCAATCCCAACATTACCATGAGTGGTTTTGTTAAGATCAATTTGACTTTCATCAGCCCCTTTAATGCCACCAGGCAATATCACAACTCCACAAGTTTGATTAGTTGACGCACTGTCGTCAACACCACTATATTTGGTATTCTCTTCTCTTTTTAACAAGAATTCTGCATTCACATTTAGATTGGGATATTTATACACACTTATAGCAAACAGTATTTTGTAAAGATAATATTTTTGTCAAACTTTATGTTTATAAGACTGTGGATTATTTGAAAATATGGAGGAAAAAAATAACAAAGGAAAGTTGTCTCTTTCTGGAATAATTGGGAAAAAATCAACTAAAAGGAAAAAGAATACAACAAATAACTCAGCCAGTTTAGATGAAAATATTATGGGTCTCCAAGTAAATGACATTCAAAGTTATTTAGATGAAAGACTGGATGATTTCAAAAAAGGTTTTATGTCAGACATTTGTTCAGTGATTGACCATAAACTGAAAGAATTTGAGAAAAAAATTGATTCAAAATTAGACAAATTAGAAAAAAGCTGTAAAACCATGATTGTGACAACAACCGAAAACAGCAAGCAAAATATGATGGAGGAACTACGAAAGGATCTGGAGAACCAGCTAGGTGCTGTGGGTGGGGCGGTGTCAAACCCATTGGATAATCCAGACGTGTGCATCATAGCCTCGCATGTGCCAGAAAAGCTGAACCAGAGTCCAATGGAAGCGGCTGAACAGGTGATAGCTGCACTTGGTCAAAATGGTGCCGGCCAGGATTTCTCCTCATGTGTTACAGTTGTAAGAGCAATCAGGCTAAATAACAGAAATCCGAGAAATCCTGCTCTTCTCAAGTTTGCAGTTCAGAATTTGGAACAAAAGAAGGATATTCTTCGTTCCAAAGGCAACTTGAAGCAGTCACCACTGAGGAAAGTGTTTTTGCGGAGTAGCAAGAGTCACGTGGAGAGACTACATGAAATCAACACAAAAACTCTTCTCAACCAGTTTGAATGGGGACAAAACTTCAGAATAACAAATAATGGTAGGCTTGTGCAAAGATTTGAAAATGTAAATGACAGAGCCTTTGATGGATATGGGACCAATAGAGATATGGGTGTCTCTGAATGTGGTGCCGGGTTTGACAGATATGGGCCAGGAAATGACTTCCCCCCCCCTGCTCAGCTCTACGCCTGCTGTCTCCACCATCCCACACTTAAGGAGTGCCCCAGGACCATCCCAACTAACTGCACAGACGCCCTCTTTCCCAAACATGAGCCAATCCAACAACACAGCTAGGCAAAGTACTAATGGTACCAAGGGCGAGAGCCAAATCCAGGCTAATTCTTAGCTTTTGTACCAGCTCTACAGTGTTTACAGGTCTCAACTTGGAATCTGAATGGTTGGACTGATATGAATAAAACTTTAAAAGGTGACATTGTTAAATATACAAATTCTGATATAGTATGTTTAACTGAAACACATTTATTTGCTAAACAGAACATTAACATGGACAATTATACTTTTTATGGTTACAATAGACAGTTATTACACTCTAGAGCCAAGAAGGCTAGTGGAGGTGTGGGTATTTGTGTCAAAAATAATTTGTTACTAAGCTTCCAGGTGTCAGTTATTGAAAAAGCCTTTGAGGGTGTGTTAGCATTAGAATTAATTCACAGAATGTCAGGTCTAACTTTAGTTGTTATTTGTGTTTATTTACCACCAGAGTCATCAAACTGGGGTAGAGACTGTGAACCTTTTTTCCAACACTTAATGTCAATTGTGTATTTAACAATTCAATGTGACCTATTAATAATATGTGGTGATCTAAATGCACGCATTGGGTCAAAAAAAGATTATATTGAAGGTATTGATTCAGTTCCACCCAAATCTGTTATTGATCCTGTTGTAAATGGACATGGTAAAGTTTTTATTGAATTTTTACAAGAATGTAACCTTTGTGTTCTCAATGGACGTGTCACTCCTAGCCTCAATGACTACACTTGTATAAGTACTAGGGGTAAATCTGTCGTGGACTACTTCGCTGTCCCATATGAAAACCTATCAATGTGTTCATGTTTTAAAGTAGAAACTATGTCAGATATACTCAGTAAAAACAATCTGTTCTCAAAAATATCAGAAGGTTGTAAAGCATCAGATCACTCAGTTGTAACAGCGGTATTTAAGATAATGTCAAAAAATGTTATAGCCGATAACAAGGAAAGCTCAGTAAATTCTCCAATTGGTTTCAAACGAAAACGTTATAATTTCAATAAAAATTCCGGAGATTTAATGAATTCAAGCTTGTTTAAGGGAGCTTTAATGCAAGTAATTGAAAATCTGGAAAATCAAATATGCAATCAAGATAATGTGGATAAAGCGTATGATTCCTTTGTAAAACTTATTTTTAATGAAATCGATGCATATTGCTTGTTACCAGAATGTACAGCAGGGACAAAAAAGAGATATAAATTTCATAAACCATTTTGGACTGAAGAATTAACGGTTCTCTGGAAAACAATGAGAAAAAGTGAAAGAACCTGGAAAAAGTGTAAAGGATCCCAAGCGCAAAAACAGCATTTTTTTAATACTTTTAAACTGAATAGACACAGTTTTGATAAAAGACTAAGACAAGTAGAAAGGTGTTACAATCGTAAACAAATTTTAAAATTAGAAGAAGTCAACACCAAAAATCCAAGGGAATTTTGGAATAAAATTAAGAGATTGGGTCCCCAAAAAAACTGTGAAATACCAATGAAAGTTAGAATAGAAAATAATTTGAGCACTGATACACATGACATATTACATAAATGGGAATCTGACTTTCAAGCGCTATTAAACAGACCAAATAAAAATAATTTTGACAATGAATTTCATAAAACTGCTTTGTCAAACAAATTGAGTTTTGAAAATGCTATGCAGGAGCATGATTATAGAGAAAATGAATTTATCAATGGATCAATTCGATTAGATGAAGTCCATGAAATGGTGCATAGGTTGAAATCAAAAAAGGCTATAGGTATAGATCATATACCCAATGAAGTTTTAAAAAATGAAAATATTTTAAATCACTTGCATAGGCTACTTAATATCTGTTTTGAGAGTAGTGTCATGCCATCAAAATGGAAAATGGCAATAATTTCTCCAATCCCCAAGGGAGCTGATAAGGATCCATTTCTGCCTCTAAACTACCGTGGCATTTCTCTCAATTCATGTTTAGCTAAAGTGTTCAGCTCCATTCTAAATAAAAGGATAGTTTCATATTGTAATGAACTAAACTTACTTGTTGATGAACAAAATGGGTTTCGAGTAGGCAGATCTTGTGATGATCACATACACTCTTTAACCTCTATAGTAAGAAATCAAATAGATAGTAATAAATCTGTATTGTGTGCCTTTATTGATCTGGAAAAGGCTTTTGACTGGGTGGATCGTGATCTTCTTCTATACACTCTTCTTAATTATAACATTGATGGTAAATTGTACTACGCGATAAAAGCTATGTATACAAAGACACTTTCCTGCATTAAAATAAATAATTTTCTCACTAACTGGTTTGAAGTTAATACCGGGGTAAAGCAAGGAGACACACTATCCCCTACTTTATTTGCAATTTATATAAATGATCTTGCCATGGAAATAAAAAATCTCAGTCTTGGAATCAATATTAATGATACTATAGTCTCAATATTACTGTATGCCGATGATATGATCTTAGTAGGAAATTCAGAAATAGAACTACAGACAATGTTATCAACAATGTATGATTGGTGCAAGAAATGGAGATTAAACATAAACGCTTCCAAAAGTAATATAATACACTTTCGAAAAAAAAGAGTTAAAGAAACAAAATTTAAGTTTACCTTTGGTCCAAATAACATTTCAGTAACAAATAAATACAAATATCTTGGTGTGATACTTGATGAACATCTGACGTTTCAGGAATGCATACAAACTTTAAGTGATTCAGCCGGTAGGGCACTAAGTAGTATTATATCAAAATTCAAAACATATAAGGATGCTGGCTATAACACATTTACCAAATTATTAAACAGTGGGGTTCTACCTATATTAGATTATGGATCCAATATATGGGGTGCGAGTAAAACTAAGACAGCAAATTTAGTCTTAAATAAGGCAGCTCGGTATATTTTAGGCATTCACCGCTACAGTCCAAATGCAGTTCTGTATGGGGACACTGGTTGGTTAACAGATAAATATAGAAGATATCAATCATTATTGCGATACTGGAATAAACTAATAGCAATGTCAAATAGTAGACTAACAAAGAAAATCTTTAACTGGGAATATGAACAAAATAATAAAAGTTGGTGTTGTGAGCTGAAAGTGATTTTTAATATGATAGATATGGGTCAAATTTATGAAAGTCAACAACCATGTGATTTAAGTGTAACATTGAAAAAGTTAGAATCTCTGTGTGAATCAGAATGGCAGATGGGTCTACAAAACAAGCCAAAGTTGCGTACTTACCGAAAAACTAAAGAAAGTTATAGAACAGAAGAGTATTTAAAAATGTGTCTACCTAGATATCAAAGATCACTTTTAGCACAGTTTAGAGCAGGGGTTCTCCCCCTTCGACTCGAGACAGGTCGGTTTAATATTGTAAATGATCATGAAAGTGGGAAGTTTAGGCATTTAAGAATAGAAGAACGAGTTTGTCAACTTTGCAATAAAAATAGTGTTGAGGATGAATATCACTTTCTTATGGTATGTCCACTTTACACTGAAGATAGAGTTGTTTTATTTAAGAAAATTGTAAATTCATTTTCATCTTTCAAGGATTTAGATGACAATGAAAAATTTAATTGTATTAATAAAGCTTACCAGAAATATTTAGCCAAATATCTTGTTTGCTCATGGGAAAAAAGGAAATCTATTTTGTTTCCAAATAATAACTAAATCTGTATTGCTATCTATGTTTTAAAATGTATCTTCACACCAAAAATAAACAGTGACTTATAAGCCCATGTAGGGCTGGGTACAACATATATTAAATTGTTAATTATGATTTTGTTGTAGAATGTACATGTCACTAAAATAAATAAACTATCTATCTATCTATCTATCTCTATCACTTTTTTATTGACGGACACTGACACAACACCCGTGGTTTCACTGGATGAATACATATTGTCAGTATGGCCATTTTTGTTATTAAGGCTTTTATTATACAATACTGATGATTATACAATACTGATTGTTGAAGTGCCGACCCCACATAATTTGCTTCAGCCCCATTCGCACTGCCCCGTTTACACTAAATAGGTGAACAACTAGAAGTTTTGTCAATATCAGTTTTATTTTTCAAACCAGGATGGAGAGTGTCATTGTACCGCCTAATTTGCTTGTATCTCTGCATTTTATTACCTCTAACTATCAGACCCCTCACCATGCTTTTACCAAGGTCTGACCTATAAAAATACCTAGTGACAACAAATGGATTTTGTTTTTAATCTCGTTACCAAATAAGTGATGACTTTTCATGTAATAAGTTGCAACCACTAGCAAGACTTGTAAAACTAGTTGACTGACTATCAATCTGATCAACTACACTGGCAATTTATGGATCTGCAATTTTGCTGCTCAGACTGTTTATTGATTCTGAGCAGCCCCTTGTTCATTTTTTTGAGAACTGACGGTTTTTTTCATCTTTTTCTGGGTGTACCAGAATACGGCCCTGTGTCAAACAATAAGCACAAACATACTGGTGAAATTAACCTCAAAGGTCATGGTCTCTGTTCTGGGTACACTGGCCCGTCTGATACGGTTTACAAAACCAAGGCTTCCTGATATCCTGATATCTACCCCAATTTTGCTTGTTTACTGTGTGTTTTTGGGCATGGGCGCGACGGATTCTCTCTATACGGTTATACTGGGTGAGCTGCCTTTGCGTTGGACCAAGACAAAAGTGGATGCGTCCTCCATTAACTCAGCAAGATACCATAGCATTTGTTATCTTGTTTTTTTATTACGTTCGTCAAGAATGTTTCAGGTAAAGCCGTGGATAAATTGAGTCACTGACAATTGGTCGTATGTCAAATGTTGTTTGGTTGTTCCCCCAAGGACATTATCTTGTGGCCAGGCAACTTTCCTATCAACCTCGACAGCTCCCCCCCCCCCCCCCCCCCCCCCCGCTTAGACTTTATTTTTGTGATTCATTACCTTCTGGGACTGAAGTTTTTTCAATTTCAGCAATTCTTTTGAATTAGATTTTGAAGTTTTCATTACTGATAAAGCTGGTAGGTCATTTCATCAGATGACGGTGGGGTGGTACAGGAACTGACACAGTCACTTTTTAAACTCTCTTTTTACTATGACAACTTAAATTTCTTAACTTAGAGTCCTTGTCTGATGATTTGTGTCTTTTGCCAGCCACCTTCTCTTCCACGACATCTAGATGGTCATTCACCCGCTTGAGCTGCTGTAAGATGAGCTCTTGTACACCACCAGATGAGCCCTGCAAATCTGCATTCTGTGTCATCACACCCAAGCCGCTAGGTACTGAATGACCTGGAGCTGATGTCCCCATAACATTGCAGTCCTTCTGCTTGGTGGCTGGTTTCTGTCCCTTATTAACATATTCAGAGTTTATCTTTAATTTTGGTCTTCAATTTCACTAAAAGTCACTTCTGATTCGCTCACTGTACTGTCCCGGGTTTTACATTTTTCCCGTTGGGGGGAAAGGTTTCACATAACAACACAAACAGAAATTTTTGTTCTTTGGTTTTACCATGGTTCCCTATATTTATTTATTTGGGGTTTTACGTCACTTTCAACACTGAACAGGTCATATCACGACGGGTAGTTGGAAGGGCAGAGGAAACTAGAACATACAGTTCGTTAGGGTTCTGTACTGTAAACTGCCGACCAACAGCAAGCAACTACCAGCTTTCCCACTTGAGACCATGCCAGAGATCGAACCCTGGCCTCAGAGGTGGGAGGCGAGAGTGTTATCACTCTGCCACTGTGGCCCCTGTGGTTCCCTATAAAATACAATCTAAAATGGTATGCTGCGCAGTGACCTTGGACACGTCTTTTCCGCAATGCTGGAATCGTGAATATAGAATTGTAAATAAAACAACGCTGTTGAATTCTGTGTGCAACATCCCTTTGCATACAAATGTAAACAGCCAGCGGTAAAATAAAATGTAAATTATATGCAGCAAATATGAAGTCAAATAATTCACTGGGGATTTTTATCAAGATTTCATTTAAAGATCGACTACTCATTCGGCCCCAAATCCCCGGGGGTGGAAGACTGACAAACGTGGTGCCTGGACACTGCTAATGAAAGATTCTTAGAATATTTTTCTTAGAATTACACTTAGTCTAAGAAATATTCTAAGAATTGCATACATTTCCTTTTACTTCTATTCTTACAATTATTCTTAGCTAAGAATTGTTTTGTGAATGGCTTTTTATTGTAAAAATAAGAAAATTATTAGCTTAGAATTGTTCCTCAACTTTAGTGTAATTCTAAGAAAAATTTTGTGAACCTTAGTGAATACAGGCTCAGATCTCAAGAGGAATCATGTGTTGGAATTTGGAAAAAGAGTGGTATCAAAATCTAACGCAGAGTACTAAATTGGAAGGAGTGATTTTAGTGGTTTATAGTGTACATTGTTATTAAATTACATTCAAAATTATGCCACATGAAAGAAGTTTCTATTCAAATTGAATGAGAAAAAAAACAGAGTACTTAAATGAAGTGCTAAAGTGTACTAGTGCTGAATCTAAATTTGATGGTGATAGGATTATTTCACATTTTTGGGTATGTTTCTTTCCAGGAAGCATGTTTCTTGGATTTAGTATTCACAGATTGACATTCTGCTACTGAATGCCAGCTTACCAGTGAATACCCGCCTACTATGTCTGTATTATTCGTCAAGGACAAATGCCTATATGTGTATACAAAATGGGCGCCAACTGGTATTTTAATAAATATCATTTGGGCATCTGGTCCAATACAAATATAATATAAATCTGTTTATTGAATTTAAAATCAAAATAATGCGAGCATTCACTAGTAGATTGCAAGTAGAGACACAGACAAAATGCAAATCTAATGACACCTGAAAAATTCAACACAGAGTAACAAGGAATAAAATAATTCTCTACTCTGTGGTATGGATGAAAAACAAAAATAACATCAGTTATTGTCTTACAATAAGAACACATTGGTATAGTAACACAAAAATCTGATGCCCCCCCTCAAGTCATCTACATCTTGATCAACGGCATATGAACAATGTATATTTTTCTGGAAAATGCTTTCTGTAAGTCAGAGATCCCTATATCTATTGTAACTATCCATGGTTAGCCAAACTTTGAGACATCCAAATAATATTCACAATCATTACATTTACTTTCCAAAAAGGAAAACAAGTGAGAGACAGGGTGAAACAATGATTGTGTGTTACAATTAAAAGACCTTACTTGATACAATCATGCAGATTAGAAAAAAAATTGAACAGATTGTAACATGTTAATACAAATCATAGATAAAAGCACATTTTTAAAGACAATTTTATCACAATCCTAAGAGAAAAATGCACTTTCTCCACCTTTTCTTTAAACAGTTAAAACCAATGTTATAAATCAACCAAGTATAATATAAACTGTAACTAAGTAAAGATCCTCAGAGAGGCTAATTGTTGTTGACCTTTCAAGATTCAATAGTTTCATCTTTTAGGGAAAGGTATTAAATTATTCAATTAATTAATTTGTTTCAATTCACAATAACCCACCTATCTCATGAAATGAACAGGTGAGTGAAATATGTCACAAAATAGGCAGACCACTTGCCCCTTTCACAAGATATGCAGTTTCTCGGTTTATTCCTTGGGAAATCATACTAATGGTTGATGCTTAAAAGAAGATAGAAGATAACTACACCCAGATTTTATCAAAGAGGACCACAACAAGATGTGACTATCAGAGAATTATTTGGCTGTTTACTATCACAATAATAATATCCATATATGTTTAAGTTGTAAGAAAGTTTGGATTGGGTTTATCGTGGTGTGAGTGACCCACTAGCTTCTCACCCTTTAGATCCTAGGTTTTGTACTAGTCCTGACTTGAAGTTGGAAAGCTGATAATTACTTGAAATTTCCTGGTGTTGACCAACCCCAGGGGGGGGGGGGGGGGGACTGCAACTATTTTTTTCAATTTTCTTAGTTTTTTTTCTATTGGGTTTATTTTTACTTCATAGATTTTTGTAATGTTCCCTTTGTTGATATTGTATATACTAGTACTTTATATACAAATATAAACACATTTAAAGTGACATGGTATTTTTGAGATATTATGTGATAATTAGAGGGCTGTTCTACCTTGCCAATAATGCTTTGCGATAGGTTTGTGATCCAATAAATTGTCAGGTCGGGAGGTACATTTTTTCCATTGCAATGATCTTAAGACCATTGTAAACATATCGCGTATGGAAGTTACAGAAGCTTGTAATATGTTCCCAATTGGATGTGATTGCAAGTCCATCACCAACAGTTCAGGCTAATATTATACATTTTGGAAATTATTGCTAACTGCTAGCAACATTTATCAGATTTTTATTATCTTAAACATATTTTAAACATATATTTTGTTGCTTGCAAGGCCATTTTTTATCTTAAAGTAACCTACACATATCTTTACAGTCAAAAATCATCATTTTTTTCCATCTTACACCTACCTTAAACCTATATTTCTTATCTTATGTCAATTTTTTAAGGTTTGTAAACCTATCATAAACTTTTTGGCAATCTCTGTATTATTGGGATGAAATCTTAAACCTATCTCAAACTACAGCCATGGATTGTGCAATATTTTACTTTTTCTGATGGGGCAGTTGATTTATGATTGGTTCTCCAAGGTGGAATAGCCCCATCAACAAACAGGAAACTAAAGATTTAAATATTTGTACATAACAATTGGATTCTTTGTTCCCACATGTATACAGGATCACAGATATTTTGATTTTCTTGCTACCAATGTTCCAAAGGACTGGTCATTGCATTTATAATAATGATTTATAGTCATATTTTCACAATAAACAATGTGTATAGTTTTACACCAAGGTACATATCGAGGTAATGTAGTTTGTCCCCAGTAGCTTCTTACTATGGAAGAGTAGAAGGGCCAACATGGCTATTTTTTATCTGGATTTAGTAATTGATAAATCCACTTAGCTATCTCGATTGTTTAACTAAGTAACTCGATAAACTGAGCTAAGTATCTTGATTTATTGAGTCAGTATCTGAATAAATCAACTTAACTATCTTGATTTATCGACTTACTAACTCGATAAAGCAACTTAGGCATCTCAATTCATCGACCTGACGAGTATCTTGATATATCAAGTAAGTTATCTTGATTTATCAACTTACTAACTTGATGAATCGACCTGTTATCTTGATTTATTGAGTTGGTATCTTGATAAATTGACTTAGTTATCTCGATTTATTGACTTACTAATTTGATAAATCAACTTAGCTCTAGGACCAATTGCAAAGGAGGTACAGAGCATTAAAAGTATGAAGGGCCATTTTAGACCTTGAA
This sequence comes from Sabellastarte sp. h YS-2021, assembly GCA_964017235.1. Lineage (NCBI taxonomy): Eukaryota > Metazoa > Annelida > Polychaeta > Sabellida > Sabellidae > Sabellastarte > Sabellastarte sp. h YS-2021. Next base: position 10,515,345 of record OZ024932.1, on the reverse strand, counting down.
CGCAAGGTCCAAGGTCAAACATTACCACACTAAAACATTCTTACAATGTGGTTTGATAAAAGCTGTTTTCACATCACGAACCTTTAATACCAAGTTTAAGGAGCCATAGCCATTATAAGTTTTTATAAGTATCAAGAACCAAAATAGAATTTGAAGGAGGAGGCCAAGGTCAAATGTGAACCCACCAAAAGATTCAGGCAACATGATTACCAAAACGTTTTCAGATCACAAAGGAGATAAAGGACATTATAAGAACGCATAAACAGGGAGCTTGGACACATTTGCCCTTTGCCGAATCAGCCCTCAGCAATTTGGCCGACTTAAAACTTAGCACCTGCAAACTCTCCTCAAAGTACACAACAATAAAAACAGATGCAATAATAATGCTTTTATAGTGCTCAATCTTCATTAGATGACAGACTCTGAGGCTGCCATTTGTTTATGAAAAGTACATTGGGTAAGCTGGTATAAGGTTAGCATCCCTTAATTGTAACCTTTTCCCCTAGATTTGGTGAGTAATGGTGAATGATTTCAATGACCATGTTTTGTTAGTTTCAAAAGTGACAAAGTGTGACTGATATTTGCATGTTGTTATGAATCCCTTTAACCCATGTCATTAAGGCACTTGATCAGACACTTATTCATATTAGTTTACTTCTTAAATGATAATTAGAAGCAGGGTGGATTGTATTTAAAAGGCAATTGCTTTGTCAGAAATTAGATGCTATAAAGGCTTTATTAGATTACATCTCAAGTCAAAGCCATGGCTTCTGTTCACTGGCACATAACTTTTGTGATATTAGTTTATCACATTCTCTTTCACAGTACAGTGAAATTTGACCAGGGTGTTTTATCTTCGAGGCCTATTTAATTGGGCTTATTTGGTAAAGCCAATTGACCTTGAATGAAGATATTGAAGGTGAACATTTAAATACATAAGTTGATTAATCCACTTAGTAACTCGATAAATCAACTTAAGTATTTTGATTTCTAGATTTAGTATCTCGATAATTAGAGATACCTCAGTCGATTTATTGACATACTAAGTTGATTAATCAAGATACTTAGCTCAATTTATTGAGATACTATGTCTATAAATAGAGATAACTAACTCGATTTATTGAGTTACTAAGTCGATAAATCGAGATAAAAAATTTGTCATGCGGGCCCTTCTACTCTCATCTTTACATCTTGTAGTTTTAGAATTCTAGTGGAAACAAATCTTTCTGGTTTTGATGGTGACTTTAATAGCCATTCTTTATACATAATACGACCAAGAGTTGTGGTTCCGAATTGACAATTTTTATATTCTGAGCATTTGGCAAGCTGTCAGTACAAATTATTGATTCAAATGTGTCATACATTTCAGATACCCAGGTATCTGATACAAAGTTTTGTACTATTTATAAGCCAGCACCCTCTGCCTCCAACTAGGAAACATAAAAAAAGATAGTCTACATGTAGTTGAATTTGTAAATAGGCCAAGTGTGTCCTCATCCATATAATACCTTATCTCTGCGTGGTCCCCTTATATATAGGTTAATGGCAAGTAAAAGTCCAAAAAGACCCAAAGGTCTAGCAGTTGGACAAGGCCATTTACCTATTCTATTCACATATTCCTTAATTTGTAATTGTTGTGCAACATCCTTACTTTTCATTCCCATATTTCTGGTTTGTATTTTGGGGTTTTTATGATAATTTTAGTTGAAACAAATGTAGAATGGTTTCTTTGGAAATGTGTAAAAAAGGGTCTATATATGGTCAAAATCACGTAGTGATTAGTGAAAGATATTGGGCTTTTTCCACCAAAAGAAAATCTCTCAGGTGTAATAGACATTATTCAATAAGCGGTGTTTTACCCCAATCCAATGTAATTTGCATATCTGCCAGTCTATTAAAATCAATGTAAATCTGGTGTTTTTAATGGTGTTTCCACCAAAACTCTGTTCATTAGTATGTTATTTGGTCATGTGTCACAAATGGAAAAGGTGTTTCTTTAATTATGTTAGGGATGTAAAAAACCTACATTTTAATGCATTTTGTAGTGGGAAGAGAGAGATTATTGATTGGTTCTGCTGTGTTTCAAACTTACACCCTTCTGATTACACACAGATATAACCACAAGTCTAGCTCTTTAACCAGCTTAGCTAAAGGGGAATCCCCGGAAGCCCAGGTATTAATAGAACTGATATATGTGAGGATATTACATACCACCCCTCCAAGGAAAGACCTGTCCTCAGGTCTTACATGACTACATTATTACACTTTACTCGCTTGGTTGTGAGAGGGAAGTATCTGTAGGCATCTCACCATGTAGTGGGAAGGGAGAGATTATTGATTGGTTCTACTGTGTTTGGAACTTACAGCCTTCTGATTACACACAGATATAAACACAAATCTGGCTCTTTAACCAGCTGAGCTAAAGGGGAATCCCCGGAAGCCCAGGTATTAATAGAACTGATATATGTGAGGATATTACAATTTTTGTTTTTGTTTCAACCAGTCTCACACACCAAACAGTTATGTGTGTTGCAAGTCATGTAAGTAGGTGGAAATAGAAATATTATTTCTTCCTAATGTTGTAATCTTGCATAAACAATGTATTTCACAATTAAAGATTCAAATCATTATTGCCTTTTTATTCATCCCTTCCTTTCACAATACTGACCAACATCTGAAATTGAATACAAATCATTACAGATACCATAAATTTTATAATTACTTATCTTGTTTAATAAATGCCACCTTTTATGACAATCTTATAACAGAATCAGTCAAAGATTAAAATATAAAGACAGTCTGGATATTTTAATTATTTCAGTAAATAGGTTAAATGTGTATGCTGCTGATCATGAACATGATTTAAATGAATGTCAAATATAATCGCAATGTGAAATAGCAATGTTGACAGCATGTCCCAATATGATCGTGGCTGCTAAACAGCTTGTGAAAAACCCTAACTTTGACCTTTGAACTTTGACCTTTTTGTTGTATATTTTTGAGGCACAGGTTCACTGCAAAACCTAAACCAGTATTTACAACGGGTGTTTAGCCAGGGCTTAGGCTCAAAGTTAAGACTTTTGTATAATTTTCTGGGAAACATGTGCTTAGTCGAAGTGGTATTCACAAAAAATTCAAAACTAGTTTCAGGCTTAGCCAGGTTAAACTTTAAGACTGGTAACTATGAGTCTTAAGTTTTTGAATTAGGTCTTAAATAATTATGAAAAGATTAATTATAGTGCATTTTTATATTTGTGTATCTATATATAGGTGATGTTTTTATTATAACAGTTTAACTTTATAACATATATTATTTGCGTAGATGATTTCTGAACATTTTTATTTATGGCCCAAGCTTAATTTTGCAGGGAAAATCCCAGACACGATAAAATAAGTAACAGATGTTGTTTCTTGTAGTTACGTAGACTAGATTTTCAAAATAATGACATAGTATGCTGTAGTTTGATAGGCTGGCTGATAACATTTGTTTTGTTGTGGTCTTAAAATGTAAGACCAAAGTATTAGTATTAAGAAAAACTGAGACAAATTTTAAGGTCTGAGCCAATAATTGAGCCTTTTTTCACAAAAAGTATAAAACTTAGTCAAGTTTTGGGCTAAGCTAGAATACGTTATACTGAGTATATTCATAATCACAAGTTTAATGTACACAAGTTGGATAAGATTGGAAGAAGCTATTTACAGAAACAAAAAATCTGTTTTCATAGTGTCAAAATTATTCATCTTTAAGGAGTTCTAATGCAGATTAAAAATTTTTGCAGTCCAATGTTTAAAAAACTGATGATGTACACAGACGCTCATGTCTTTCAAATATATAAAAGAATTAACCTACAGATTTGTATTGCATTAAAATTAATCTATATATAAGAAAATAAAATTATTGAAAGTTTTGCTTTATAGCTACATACTTGTTTTTGAAAGAAGCAATATTTTGTCTAATATTTTAGCAAATATGCAACTATTTTGCTTGAACTAAAAAGAAAAATAGATCCACAACAAAATGCTTTCAAAATAGTAATATCTATGGAAATTGCCTCTTCCAAATATGCAAATTTGTGGTGTTTCTCCTGGTGTTTTGCATAAACACCAAAACCAGGGTAAAACACCGCTTATTGAATGATGTCTATTGACGGGTATACTGACACATGGCGTGTATCTCAGTAAAAATTGTAAAATATTAGATTGAGACCAAAAGGTTATGCAGTGAGTGTTTTTATAGTAGATGGGTATTTGGCTCTGTTTTAAGAAAAATGTTTGTGTTCCGGAACAAATACCAACAAAACAAAACAGGCCACGGGGCTATTGCATTACACCCATTGTACAATGAAATATTCTATAGACCCCTTTAGGAGTAGTATTATTTATTGCTTTCATAAGAGCATTAACCATGTTGCACTTGGCATGCATATGTTTGGTGTTACATATAAAGGCACTCTGACAGTGTGCCTTATAACAAGGGCAATGTTGTCTGTGGCTGCAGAGTTCTCTAACCACAGATGCCATATTCACAAAAGGAATCAAGCTCTAGTTGATCAAAAATCAGCTCAAATTTAGTATAAACAGATGCAAATTTGAGCTGATTTTGGGCTGAACTTGACTACTGACCAAAGAAAATTTCTAGACCTGCTGGATAGTTCGAACCTTGTTCAAATTGTAAACAAACCCACCCATTTGCATGGACATATACTGGATACTCAGCCAAAGTGATTTAAATTTTATTAGCAATGTTACAGTTGGCGTATTAGTCTTGGATCATGCATTAGTAATGTGTCATCTCCATTTGCATGTCCTGCATTACCTAAGGTTGGCAGTAATTACCGCACATACCATGAGATTGACATGCAGAAACTTTGTGATGATCTTGTAAATATCTCCTTCATCTTGTCTCCTGCTAGCACTGCTGCTGATCTATATGATCAGTATGTACATGGCTGTTTGTTGTTTGTTAGTCAGACATGCACCATTGACTTGTGGTAGAATTAAAAAAGAACCAGCTGGCTGGTGTCAGATACATGTTGCAGGACCAAGTCAATTAGGCGCCAGTTTGAGCATATTTGGCGTAAAGTCAGGTCTCAATTGAGCAGAACTAGATTGCATAGACAGATTACTTGGTGCAATGCAGTCATAAACAGAGACAAGGCTGAATACTACAACCCTGTCATCAATGACAATGGTCGTGACCCAAAGAAGTTGTGGCAGGCGCTACGACAAGTTCTTAATAAGGGCTGCAAGATGACTGTTCCTCAGACAAATCCTTGGCTAATCAATTTGTTTTCTTCTTTACTCAAAAAAAATCAAGAGGATCTGCGATATGTTTTTGACATCTACCACAACTGTTGCACCACCCACGGATTGACCCCCCCAACATGTCTCACTCCGGTGAGGTGTCAAAGAATGAGATATTTAAGATTATAAAAAATTCTTCTGTAAAATCATGTCTTTTAGACCCAGTTCCCACTTTTCTGCTCAAAGACTCTGAATATTTTACTACCATCTATTGCAAAACTTGTCAATTTGTCTTTGATTGAGGGTGTTTTTCCTAAACAATTCAAGAAGTGCTTGTCACAACTCTTATAAAAAACATGGCGAGCATATTGCACTTGTCTTACTTCATTTGTCAGCAGCCTTCAATACAAATGACCATGATACTCTTCTGAACTATCTTAAGTCCTGGTTTGGTGTGTGTAGCATGGCCCTGAAGTGGTTCTCCTATCCCAGCCACCAATTCCAAGCAATTAAACTTGGGGCAACCCAATCAGAATTGCATGAGCTGCTGTTTTTGACGTTCCACAAGGCTCTGTCCTTGGCCCTCATCTTCGCTCTGTACACCACTCCTTTGAGTAAGGTTATTCAAAGGCATTCCAACATGTTATCTCAAAGACACTCAGTTGTCCTTCAAAAATGCCACCTCAGCCTTTGATAAATTGAATCCTTGTCCGCAGGATGTCATCAAGTATGCTTAAATTACACCCTGAAAAAAAGGAGTTCATTATATTTGGATCTCCTGCTCAGCTAAAGAAGTTAGATTCTTACCTTCCTGTTAGGATATTTGTTATTCAGTTGAATCATGACAACATTTGACAAGATAACAACAGGGCCCGTATTCACGAAATGTCTTAGCCAGGGCTTACGCTTAAAATTGAGACTTTTGTCTGAAGTTTCTGCCCAAAACCTGCTAAGACTTTTGTCTTAGGCTTAGTGGTATTCACAAAGAATTTAAGACTGGTCTTAGGCTTAGCCAAGGGCTCAACTTTAAGACTGGTTAGTAGTGGGCTTAAATTTTGTAAAGAGGACTTAAATATGGCCGCCATAAACTTTTCTCCACTTCAAAATTTGAAATGGCTGTAAACAAAGTATAATTATATAGAACACCTCACTAAAGCAGTCTTTGGAAGTTTATATGTGGTAACAAGGTTTTCCATTTCAGAACAGCACTTTTCCTTAGATAAAATGCATTAAATGAAGGATATATGTCACCAAGCTACGAATGGTTTGTTAAGAGCTAAAGAATTTTGAAATATTTGATTCTCTGGTCATAGAAGGGGGTGTAGAAATACCATACATAGATAGACTAGCCTTAACAGCAGATATGTAGTTTGCTACGGCTAAGTGGGAGATACCATTCTCAATTAAAAATTCCAAAAAAGATAGTAAAATCACTGGAGTAAACTGATGTGATTTAACTTGATTGAAGCAACAGTAAGCCAAAAATAGTCTAAATTTCCTGCGGTAGGAAGCCATTGTGGCTGGTCTGAAGGCTTGTTGCACTCTCCCAGCAGCCCTGTTTGGTGAATAACTGTCATATATACCAATCTATATTAGCTGTGGTGTGGGATAGTTGAATCCAAACGGGGTTTAGGAGGAATTAAAAAAAATTTCAGGTTCTTTAGTGATTTGCCATGTAGATAACAAATCGGCAATTTTGTTGTCTACTCCTAAAATATGAATTACCTGCAATGTCATACTTAGCTGCTTCAATCATGATGTTTCTTGCTACTGTATTGCTGCTAAGGTCATATCCTGAGTCTTACCTGAATTTAGGACTGAGACTACTGCTAGATTGTCACATTTATAATGATGCGTCTGTTTGACCAATATTGACCCCCAACATGAATTGCCACCCAAATATTTAACATTTCCAAGTGTACTACTGAAAAATTGTAACAGTATTCGTGAATAGGTACCGCATAGTATTACACTCGATTCATATATACTGCACTGAGACCTTGCAAACAGGCATCTAGTTCAATAGTAGCCTGGACAGGGCAGTGTACACAAAATGCTTTACCATTTAACTCTGGCACAAAAGTTTGGAACCAATTGAGGTCCCTATGAAAATTTAAATCAAGTTGTATATAATCCTTGCCAAAATGACTTCTAAGTAAATCCAACATTCTGTTTAGGAAGGGTCTAGAAGGTCGAACACACTTTGCTATATATAGTAAACATCCTAATAACGATTGGAGTTGTTTTTTCGTACAGTGGAATTTTTTACTCCAATTTTGACACATTTCCAATATATTACTTAATTTTTCATCCTGGACTGCCACAGTAAAGTCAGCAGTATTAACCTCCACTCCCAGACAGGTAACTTTAGTAGCTGGCTGAACTAATTTCTTATTATTGATATCAAAACCTAATGAGGGCTTGAAGAGTGGAAAAGGAAGTGTTTGCTGTGGAAATAGTGCCGAATCCAATGACGTCATCAATATAGTTGATGATGTCATAACCCTGTGACGTCATAATTAACCTAATGACATCACTTAGGCGCTGAAAAATTCTGGATCTGTGTCTGTATTCGAATGGTAAAAAGGTGTCCAGAGAGTAATTTTGATGCTTTAAACCTAAAAGGAAGTAGTCCCTAGGGTCAATTTTAACATGGCAAAATGCTCTGCTGACATCAATTTTATACAAGAGGGATCCTTTGCCAGATTTTCTCACCTTACTAGTAATTAAATCAATAGAAGTAAGTGTTAATACATAATATGTGCCCAGATATTGGTTCTTATCTATATTTGAATTGACTGCCTCACCTTGGGGAAAACTGAGGTCTGTTATCACCCTTCTATGGGGACCCCTGGTTTGTCTCTTGTCATGAAGGCGGAAGTGTGAAAGTTGGCAAAGGGAGGGTGTTCAAAGGGACCATGAATGGCACCGAATTTATGCTCTTCCACATCCTTGGGAAAGGCTAATGCTGATTTGTGATTTATATTCGCTGCTGTCAGTTTGGGATTTCTAAGTCTAATGGGAAACCGTATTTAATCAAATAGGGTAACTGTTGGTCTCAATAATATGATAATAATTATTTCCAAACCTCAGGATTTAACTTGGAGTGTACACAAACCTCACTTGATAGAAAATTGGAAGTTTTTTATTTCTCGTTATATCATACAATTTAATCGGATCAAAACCTTCTTCAATTTGTTTTTAGCATATGGTAAAATAAGGGGACCTAAAGGTATAAAACCAAATTTATCTTTGTTTTGGCTGTTCCATTTTTGATGAGTGGGATCTGATTTGGCATTGTTTAAGTTTTCTTTGTTTTTATTTTTCACTTGTAATGCCAATTCATATTTGTCATCCATAATAGAAGCCTGAGGGGATTTTTTCAGTATTTTATACTTGACTTTGAATACTGTTAAGGTAGACCTACTTTCCCGATTCACTGCAGTGGCTTGGCCGATAGTGGATACAACTTTGTTTGGAGTTGAATCAGGGCCCTGTTTATTTTTTAAGGACACTTGAAGTCTTTCTCTCAGGTCGGTGTCATTTTCAGTGCAGAAGGTCTGGCTGGGAGACAATGGTTCAAATCTATTTTTGATCACACAAGTAAAATGGGGGTTTTCTTCATATAATGGTTTGCATTTTGTTTCACTTTTTATATTTATTGTACATTTATCAGTGGGTTTTTGAACTGGAGAGCAGACAGGTGATTTGACCCCAAAGTGCTTGTTATTTGACATATGAAGAGAACTAGGGACATACACTTTTTCTGAGAAGTTGGGCTGTAACCTTTTGGTTTAACAACTGTTCCACTCTGCATTTGAAGCACCTGTGCATAAGTTCTCCCTGCAAATATAGCCCAATCTGCTCTCCAGTTTGCACTAACATGATTGTGATGCATTTTTGAATAGACAATTCTATGTACAAATTTTTGACATTTTTGATCTTATCTACAACTTCCTGCACTGCACTATGGCAGTGCCCTACTCGTTTTTTGACCCTTTTACCCTACAATCTTTTGACATGTGCCTATGGTCTTTTCCTACAGCAAAACAAGTCGCACAAATGTGTCTATAAAACACCCCCCCCCCCAGTTTCATGATCTTTTTGGTGTTGACACGTGCCTTTCTGATAAAATTTACACACAGCTGGTTTCAAATCAGATTTGAACCTAGTGGGAGCAGTGCTTACACTTTGAGAAGGCAGTCACTGTGCATGTGTTCACCTTATTCTGTCAATTTTGGAAGTTTCTGACCATTCAACCTTGCCCTCCATCCTACATAGCAAAACTACATGGGATCCTTTGGCTGATTGCCAGCTGAAATCGTTTACGTCCTCCATTAGCTGACTTAGGTAATCGAACATGGCATTTTTTGTGTCAATATTTTGTTCTTCTCTAGCTATCATAACAAAATCTGTCATCCATTGACTCCAAATAAGATTGTCATAAGGCAGCCTAACACCCACTATTATCCCTAACACAAAATTTGCGGCCAAGGGACCTGCATCTTAAAAAAAATAGCATCACTTCCCCCTCTCTGGGACTTCAACTTGCCTGCTTCATTGACATCTGTGAGGTGCCTGATGCACCTATCTATGAATATGGGACATCCCTTGCAGAGCAGCCACAGAAGGAACCACTACTTGATCCAACCGGCTTGAATCGCTGGTGGAGGCTGCTGCCACCTGAGTACTACTGGCATTTGATCTCTGATCGACATCTTGCTCTGATCTGGCCATTCTGTCTTCCATCGCAGTCATTCTGCCAACCAAACTTTTCAATTCTGCCAAGAGCTGGACATTCAAAGCAGTACTGTTGTCTGACTGGACAGATACACCACTAACTCCTGGAACAGTTACATTTTCACTGTTCAAAGTTAACACTTATGGGTCTATGGGTTTCTATGGGTTTCACTTATGAGTTTATGGGTCTCTTGTGCATATTTCCACACTTTTTAAATAACAAATTCCTTTGAAGGCGTGATTTGTAAAATTTTTCTATTTAATTCTGATAATACACAGCACCTAGTGCTCTGACGAATGCGAGTTTAGGTATATGAATGGGTTTTATTGTAGGATGAATTGCAAATGCCTGCCAACCAAGGTTAACAGAAATCACATCATAAGTTAACGATTCATGTTAACAGCAATTATAAAAACTGTAAAACATAATTATTAAAACGTTACTAAAATTATAAAATATATATGTAGAAAACAGAAATATTAAAAGAAAATAAAACTCATCCATTCATGGAGGATCCAGCAACTTAGAGCAGAACTTGTATTTATCATGTTCTGATCCTCCTGGATCCTGTACTTCCAGTAACCATGTCAGTTCATGAGTGATGCACAGCAAAAGTCCAGCAAGTAACACACAAATATAAAAATATAGTCAGATAATTAACCAACACTGCGTGGACTTAAAAATTCTAACAGTTCTAGCTAGAAACTTGCATAAAATTTTCTTCTGTAAAATATGTTTCCCCTTTGACTTTGCAGTGTTGAATGAAGGAATATGGCTTTTGCCGCTAATTCTATTGATAATATAATGATACCCAATCGAGAGCATTGGAAAACAAGAACATTCCTCTCTGTGGTGCACTGAATAAGGTGGAGCCTGTTGCTCCATCCTCTAGATTTTTGCCTTTGGTGATCACGTCCACAATATTTGTAAAGCCTGTTTCATTCAAATGCATGATCTCAGGTGGGTCAAATAGTACCTGACGGATGAGGCTGGTGGTAAATGCCCTGGTGAACAGTCGTCTGGACTACTACAGTCTCTTTTCAGAAGTCTGTCCAGTTTTAACAAATACAAACTGCAGTGTATTCAAAACACACTTGGTAGGATTGTCACTAATTGCAATATATACTCACGAGCTACTCCTATTCTTCAAAAAACTCCATTGGTTGCCAGTTGAATTTCGGTGTATTTTCAAAACTGCCATTTTGGTTTATAAGTTTCTTCACAGTGGTCACCCAAGCTATTCCAGCCCTCATCTGTCTATTTGTTGTGGAAGATGTGGCACAAGATACAACTACCCAGATAAAAGGTTCCTGGAGGTTCCTCAATACTATCCATCAGTACACAAACCAAAAAAACACTTCAGTCACAGTTTTGCTTTGGATGCACCCATACTTTGCCTGTTTCAGGAAAAAGATAAAATCTTACATCTTTGAAGAGTCTTTTCCACCTTAACATGTAAACTTCCCTGCATCTGTGTGGTGTCGACCTGGCTATGTCTATGGAATGACATAGAATGACTTAGAATCTGCCTTGGCAGAGATTAAGTGCTTTAAAAGTTCAGAATGGAATAGAATCTTGAATGCAACTGAACTATTGGTTTTCTCTGTATTTTACAGAGATGGTCTGGTTAGTGCTGAACTTCCTCATTGTATACTGAGAGATCTATTTTTGGCTAAGCTTATAGAGCCTTCTATGTATTTGTTTTTACCCTGGAAATGTATTAAATATAATTTTTTTTCTGTTATTTATTTATTTGGGGTTTACTTTACTTTTAACAGTGTACAGGTCATATCACGACAAGTAGTTTTGTGGGCAGAGGAAACCAGTACATACAGTTGGTCAAGTTTCTGTTGCTCCAATATTGTTAGATCTGTCAGCAGCTTTTGACATGATAGATCATTCCATCTTACATGATTGCCTAAAATACTGGTTTAGTGTTGATGGTGCTGCATTGACATGGGCAGATTCTTACCTTTCCAATCGCAAACAGAAAATTAAATTAGGTGACAAGTTTTCTGAGGCATTCCATCTCCCTTTGGAGTCCCCCCAAATTCAGTTCTAGTTTCCCTTCTTTTCACTCTTTGTACTGCTCCCCTTAGTCAAGTCATTTTAAGTTTTAAGGTCACACCATGTGTATACTGATGACACCCAGATATATTTGGCAATAGACTCTAGGAATTTTGACTCCAATATTGAAGAGCTGACTGTCTTGTTTCTGTTCAGGAGTGGATGAATGGTGTGAAATTAAAACGTAATCCTCACAAGACTGAATTTATTATCATTACCGATAAACATACCAGAGAGTCACTTATACTAAAATTTCCCGATGCATTTGCTCTGTAATGCCAGCAGACTTATCTGTTTACACTAGCTTACCCACCACAATAGCAACCCTCCATTTGTGGGTGTTTACACCCCTTTTTGGATTCTAGTGCATTAAAAGATGTTCATCTGTTTTGCGCTGTACTGAGCTTGCGCTGAGTAGAATGTATTTGCAACTAAGCTTAGATTCCAACTGAAGATGCCATGTGAAGGGGTAATTTAATACCTATCTGTTTCGTATCATCTCTCCACAACCTTGGCCACCCTCCACTGCAGGAGTCCTGCTGATGACTCCCTATTTTTGTTCCTAGACAAATCCATCTTCACACATGATGCCTATGATTTGATACATGTTGACAGAACTTGTATGGATTATATTGTAACAGTTAATTAGAAGGGTAGAAGAAACCAGTACATAAAGTTGGTCAAGGTTTTCTACTGTCAACCATTGACTATGGGTAAACAACTATAAGCTTCCCAACTTGACTGTGATCACATTTAGGGTTTGTATCTCACTTGACAACTGGGGTTATATTGGGACACCCCTCAGCATTTGCTACTAGTGGGCATCCTACCCACCTACAGGAGCCTATCTGTGTTTTCATACCAAACTTGTATACCACTAGGCAACCAAGTATTGTGCTTTCCCATATGAGGTCATAATAGGATAATAGCCTCAATCTCACAGATGGAAGATGAGTGTGTTAGACCAATACCTTGGAAGAGGTGAATCAATTTTCCACTGCATAAATCCCCCAATAATACTTATAATAATATTACTGTACTCCATTGCCTTCTTCAGAAAAGAAACTTGAGTGTTAACTCTTTCTTAAACAAGAAAAACATATCCATCATAATCCATTTATTAATCCTGTGTCTACATAATGCTGACCTTATAGTTTATCCCTGGAATTTTTTAATTGAAAGGTTTAGATGTAAGTTTTTGTTCTTCACTGGAGAACCAATTGGCTAGAATTAGCATTTTACAAATTAAAGCAAAGCACATTTTCATAACATTTATTCACATTTATTTCCTGATTCTTTATGCAATCTTATGGATTCAATTAGAGGTTTCAGCACACTGATGAAAGATATAGAAATAGCACCAACAACTGAAAGTGTATTGATGGGACTGTTACTTGGACTTGCATTTTTCAAAAGACTAAATTGGAATGAAAATACAGTGGGCACTGAAAGTGAGGTAATTACAGTCAAATCAGTGCCAGGAACATCCTCTAAAGCAAAGAAACCCAAAACTGTCATCAATCCGGTGAATAAAGCATGGCAAAGAAGGATAAAGTCACAGGAAATACTTTTTGGAAATACAAAGGACTCGAATAATGCAGTGCAAAGGAGAGACAGGAAAGTGTCAACAATGGCAATCCAGGTACATATCACTATTGGTTCTGCCTTTTTAAAAATATGTTTTCCAAGAAAAATGTAACCCATTGTTAAAATTCCTCCACCAATAGCATGAAGATATCCCAGGTAAGAATCTTTGTATCTATTTTGATGTACATTGATAACAGAAACCAGTGAACTGATATTAGTTCTTGTGGATGCTGTTGAGTTAATGGATTCAAAACGGAAAGGATTGCAGAAGCTCTTGTATGCAACATGCGGGTTTGCACCGAACATTGATTCAGGTTGTATTACTATTATAACTCCAGTGATCAAAAGCAAAACTGTAAAACTGTCACACAAGAATTGATACCAATTCATTCTTCCTTCTGAAAAATATGTTGTGATGGATGATATTAGAAGTGTTGACAACATAAAACTGATTGAATACACTACCATTGCTGTTCCAGATTGAATGTATATTGTTGCTGCATAACAGTGGTAATTCATTCCAAATATAGAAAGACAAAGTAGAACAAGTAGGACTCTGTCTTTCTTGGCAATCATCAAAGATGGCTTCTTTTTTATCACAATAGGGACTGTGAGAATGAGGGTGGATAGAAATCTCCCAATATTCAGTTCAAACTCCCCAATAATGCCATCCAGCATCTAAAAATAGAAAAAAAAATATTTTAGCAAAAATATTCAATCTCTATTAGATTTATAATTTCCTTCATATACTTCCCCAAATACAGACTAACGGACAAGACACATCACCTAGTGTTACTAATGTATGTTACATAAGATACCAAGTATAAATATAGTTTAAGGATATCCACTGATGCTCAAGTGTAATATGTACATACAAGGTAGACTTGTTACAAGTGTAATGGATTTTGACACAACCAATGAATTAATTTTAAAGCTGTCTGGAGTTTACACTCTCAGTAAAGGGACATGTTTTTCATGGGTCCTAATCACTAAGAAATGACCTGTACTGGGTCTTTTCACAAGGTAGAACCCATGCACTAACATGATAAATTTATCACTAAAATGATAAATCACAGCAGAAGGACATTCAAATCCGGGGCTGTTTGTGTAATTAAATGGAAATTACTGAGTGTGAAGCTTAGTTTGAAGTGGTGTGTCTTCAGATTTTATGCATGAGTAAGTTCTTAGTTTTTTTCAAGGGAAGCAACAAATTTGTACTTGCACATAAAATTGTGTGCATTGGCGATGAAACTATTTTGCTGATATATATTTTTCCTATATGTCACTCAGGAAGTTTTCCTATTATATACCCCAGTTATACCCCATTCTAAAGAGTTTGTCTGAGGGCGTCCACGGTAAAGCTTTCAGAAGCATTATCTTGATAATCATGTGACCTATATGTTATGGCTAAACCCTTTTTAAGCTGTGACTGTGTCATGATCTTTCATTTAGCTAATAGGACCTATATCTTTGGTGATATCACATATTTTATTTACTCTTTTAATGACAAGTCTATTCTTGCTATTAGAATTGAGGCAAGTGAAGATGTCTCCATCAATATTCTCTGCTTTTGTAGAATAATTATAACTCGATATTAGGAGTTACGTTTTCATAAACTGTTAGTCAAAAGATCGCCTATAGTATAGACCTACATTTTCATTTGTACAATGTACTTTGTTATTTCTGATGCAAAATTGATGAAATTAGTGGGTAACTTATATTGTCCCTTCCCTTTTTGTTGCAATAAGAAGTAACAGGCCCCTGACTTCAAAATCGACTGGGTTTTACAATGACTTGAGATACTAGAGCTTAGGTATTGTTTAAACTTTTACCACATTTGTCATGTACCCATCAGAAAACTTGATAGGAATGTGTAATTCTGTACAGAGACATAACACTAAGCCACTTATCGTAATGGATCTGCCATTCAGATCTGCCATCAAAGCTGCAAATCAGGGACGAAGTCCAAAGGGTAAGTTATTGTCCACTACTTTCCTCTTACTCAAGACTACGTTATATTTGTATTATCTCTCTGGTAACACTATTTTGTAATATCAGAAGTACATGGAATTGATTAACCTTGAACACCTAACTTTTAATGTCAAAAACTGTCTCCTATTCAAATAAAATGGTCTATAAAGCACCATATATTCTTCTGAATAAATGTGAAAACTCCTGGGCCCGGATTTACAAAGATTCTTAAACTCATGCTTAAACTCAGACACAAAATCTCAGTTTTTGTCTGACTTGAGATTATGATGAAATTGGTATTTTCAAAAGTAATCTCAAACTTAAACTCAGCTGATATGTAAGCAAGCATTTCATTGGTTGATACCACAGCAATTCTTAAACTCACACATAAACTCATACATAAATTCATGGATAAACTCAGTCTTGAGTTTATAGCTACTGATTATTACAGAGGCTTTATACTAATTACAGTGAAGGGTTATCATGTTACACTGCAGTGGCAACACAAATTTTGTGTGAACTTCACTTAATATTTGACACAGTAGCTCCAGTTTTCAAATTTTCACAGGTAGAATTTGTTAATCTTGTGTGAAACCTGTGTAAATGTATGGGTGACACTGAAAAAAATCCCAAGACAATGATGTTTTTGAACATGGATTTTAGAATGACTACACTTATTCCTTTTTTGGTCTTTTGTTTGTGCATGTCCAGCATTTTTAAAACATTTTTTTTGCAAAACTGTGCAAATGTTATCTTACAAGTTCAAACATGTCCCAAGTCTTATCATGGCTCTTTTTTTTCTCAGTTAATTAAAGAAACTACAATCTCCTGTTTATATTTATATATGAATTTAGCCTGAGTGTCATATCCATGTTCTTTATGAATAATCGCTACTGTGATTTATTTTGAAGGGCAAAAAAAAAAGTAATTTATGAATTGTTCTTACTAGTAATTTAAGACAAATGGGTGAATCCTGACTTATAATAAATAATATCTTTGTCAATATGGCAGATAACCTAATCACAGGAGTAAATTTCTCCAAAGGCTACCACAGATATTATGGCTTCGCTAAACTGTCATTAATTGATCATAAACTCATTTCTTGAGTCTACTCTGATGCAAACTCAAATTTTTAGATGAGTTTAAACATAATCTTTGCCTGAGAAATTTCAAAAATGTCAACAAATGTGAATTTAAGCATAAACTCAGAAAACGAGTTTATGTATGAGTTTAAAGGTGAGTTTAAGTTTAAGAATTTTCTGTAATGTGAAAAGTTTGAGTTTAAGCATAATCTCATAAAGATGAGTTTATAGGTGAGTTTTAACAAGAATTTAAGTTTAAGAATCTTTATAAATACGGGCCCTGTTTATTAATTTTTTAATATCCCATTTTAGACCACTATAATTACAAAAAAAGACATTCCAATATTTACTTCCGATAACACCACACTAAATGCTTTCGCCAAGGTAGCAATTGCCCACAGAATACAACCAATGACATATCTTCTCAGTTTCAAATCACTTTCCTCCTCTTCATGAAATATCTCATATGCTCCCATTTTGTAATGAAATATGAATGTATACGTCCATATATATATTATATATCACAGTTCAGTAATTATGTAATAAAGTGAAACAATTGATGTCACAATCAGTTTCAATATTTTAATCCTCATAAACCAGTTGGGTATTCTTTTGGTGGCAGTACCATAGACAGTCTCAGTATTTGTAAAACTAAAATTGTTTATAAATAGTAAGTTAAGGCCTTCAGTATATTCAGATATACATCCCTGCAAAAACAACTACACTATTATTCAGCTCACTTTGATGACTCACTACATATACGGAAACCATTTAAGGCAAATGTGTACAGTTAGACAACTGAGAATTGAATGTTACATGGTGTTACACTCTACCGGTTTCTTGAAAGCTTACTTGTTTTGGTAATTTGCCAATATTTTACCTCATGAATATAATTGCGATTCTTTCTGTCATGGAGAAAGCACAAGGAACAGTAGATTCGTAGATATGAATGTACGAGGGCCGAAGGCCCGAGTACATTTGTACTACGAATCTACTGTTCCAAGTGCTTTCTCTGACTTAAAATACTGTTTAATGGTATGGTAGTCCTTTTTTGGTTTCAAATTATTTCTACATTTTAAAAGACATATCTCATAGCATGGAAATATTGTTAGTTACTTTCCAATATAATCACATTACCATTACTTGTTGTAAATATGTCAAATCACAGACATTTCAGCCTAAATTAGATCTTAAATACTTAAACTGTAGAAATTAGAATAAATGAATCTGGGCTTTGACCGAGTACACATATTACACACAGTCTTGCAAAACGTAAAGGCTTTAAATACCGGTATATATAATATTTTCTCTTTAAAGTTTTACACAACAAAAAATAAATATAGGTAAATATGAACACATTTTACATACTTCTTAAATCCCAACTTGCATTACATAAAAAGTACGAATATTACACACAAAATATTCTATTAGGAATGCCTTTTTAATGAATGTAAAATACTGATACAGGAATTAAAAATGTAATGATATTTGAAGGCTAAACTGCAAATGGTCAAGCTTTGTACTTTGGCTCCCTTTACAAAAAAAAAAAAAAAACAGTAGAAAAAACAGCACATTCTGTTGTACGAATCTACTGTTTTAACAATAGTGTGACGTCACTACTGTATTTTAAGAAGGTTGAATACTAGCAAGAGTGTTTCTTCATATGAATAGAATTCCCGCCTATTTGGGATATATAAGAGAGATAATAGCTTCAAATTGTTATGGGGTTCATGTGGCTTGTGTATATGGGGACCTTTAAACACTCATACAGAACTGAAGAGGATTTCTTTTTTTAACTTGAATTTTATCTATTTTTCACCATTTTGTCAAATTAATATGACATTTTATTTTATTTTCTCTGGTTCTTGTATAAGTTCTCGGTATTAATCTGTAGTGTTTTTCAGAATGGGGAGGATTTGCAGTAAAAAGACCAGTGACAATGGCACAAACAAGTCGGATAGTGACAAGGTTACTGACTAAATGGCAAGCAGTATCTTTAACTGGTCTACTGTACCCTGTACCCACAGCTCTCCCAAACACACAAAGGTGGAACCTATGATGACCAAGCCAGGTAAACTTCTGTCTTTTGAAATAATCAGATCCGACTCTAAGATCCAGGCGGAACTTGCAAAGTGATAACTATTACAAAGCATCTGGAGTTGAACTCGCTCGGTCAACTTCCTCTCTTAAGTTGGGATGATTCAGAATTAGTATTGTTACTATAAAAAGCCACGTCAATTAGTCCTCAAGATTCTGTTCTTTGCATCTTGGTTATGGGAAGCCAACAAATAGCGAACGCTGAAATGAACAGTGGGTACAAGGGTTTTTGTTTTGAATTTTGAATGAACAAAATCATTTGAAAATAGAAAATGTGCTACAATATAATACCTCTTAATGAATAATGCAATAGAACTTAATATTCAAACAGCAAAACTTACCCATGCCACTGCATTAAAAGAGATTGAGAGAGGTAGGGCCTCTTGGGATGGCCAGATGTTCTCCAAAAATTATAGATATACATATAAGTATCCTCTTTACATTGAAATCCGGGCTGACAAAGATTGAGGATTGAAGTAGATTGAAGCAGATTGATCTAAATCCGAGTTGAGTGTCCACACTACAGAGTTTAATCTGGATTGAAAAGGTTAAAAAACTGAGAAGAGCAAAACCTGCAAATGTAGCTTAATGTAATGCATGTAAATTGTTTAAATTACAATTATTTTTGCCCATTGCTAAAACTATAAAAGATCCTAATTTTATATTGATTGTCACACAGATAAACAGCTTATTAAATTTTAATAATAATAAAAGAGAATGTTATATATTTTTAGATTTCGCCACTTTTTCAGCAACAGACTAATTGCAATCCTTTGAAATAGCTCTGCTTATTCGATCATCCTAACACAATTGCAAATATTTATAAATTTTATAGCAAATTGCAATCATACAGAAATCATACAGCATTCTAGCCTGGTGGCCTATGTATTAATTGGGTTCCTGCTTACAAAAGATTAAGCTAAATATATATAAGTTAAGTATTAAGTTTAGCATTTTTTTCAAAGTTTTTATTTGGGGTTTTTTACGTCGCTTTCAACACTGTACAGGTCATATCACGATGGGTAGTTGGAAGGGCAGAGGAAACCAGTACGTACAGTTTGTTAGGGTTCTGTACTGTAAACTGCTGACCAAGGGCAAGCAACTACCAGCTTTCCCACTTGGGGCCGTGCCGGGGATCGAACCCCGGCCTCAGAGGTGGGAGGCGAGAGTGTTAACACTCTGCCCCTGCGGCCCCTGTTTCAAGATTTAAATCAATTAATTATAGTACTTAGACACTCAATCCTTGTCAACCTGAATTGAGAGGGTTGACACTACAAAAGGGGGTTGAGCCAATCTACTTTAAATCTGCTCCAATCCACCCACTGAGTGAGGTTGATTCTTACCTTGGTCAACCCGGATTATGAGTTTTCACACCATCTGCTTTAATCTGTGGTAACCCGGGTTGAATCACTAGTCTCGACACCCAGATAGATGTACCCCAAAAATGGTTCAAAACCAAAAGGCATTCAGGCCTTTGATCAAATACTTACATGACGAAAATAACCAAAGAAATTTGATTAAACTTGTCATGTGTTAACTGGGAAAAAATGTTAGAAAGTTTAACTAATTAGCAAAACTACAACCAAACATTTTATTATAATATACAAAATAACGGTTTAAAGTGGTCTCAAGGTAAAGGTTGGTCACACCAGAATAAATCCTTATGGGGTTCTAATTGTCAGTGTGAATGTATATATAAGTGGGGTAACTGTCCTTTGAAACAACCTGGTTAAGGACATACATGTATGTGTATGGTCATTCTTGTTCTGTTTGTGTTACTGTGGTTGGAATAATCTATAGAGATCTATTTGTAGGTATATAAAATTTTATACTGAGCGTAACAGTAGAGTTTGTACTGATTCGTTTGTGTGTCAAGAATTATGCGATACATTTCACATTACGACAGAAGGTGAACAAGGTATTGTAAAGGTAAATGTGTTAGTTTTGCTCATGATATTTTACTGCATGGCCTGAGATTTATAATTGGGGCCTCTGGGAGGAAACAAGTGGCTTAAAACTAACAATTCATGTACTACAGTACATTATGCTTTATGGACATTGTGATTTTTTTGTTGTGTATCTATAACATGGGTCATTATTCTTGACATTTGACATTAATGAACCTTGTTGTTAATGCACCTGTTGACATCTGTGCAGTCCCCAACCCCCAAGACAAACAAACACATGCGGGCACCAGTTTATTAATACATATCACTATCACTTGGGGCGTCTAGGTGCCCCAGATGTCAGTCCTGCCCCACAGACAGCATGTTCTCTTGTAAAGCAAATAAGCAATTTTAATATATGTGTAAAGGCTGCTACGCAAGCAATGTAAATAATGTAATTCAGCCATAAATAAGTTATAAAAGATAAGTTAGCAGTTCATGATAGTTCATTATAGTTTATAACACAGATTATTATTTGGCATGATAACATGCAGTTAAAACATTAAGAAGATAACCTCTGGGGTGACCTTCAACCCCAGCAGAAGGGGTGGCGCAAAAGTCAGTGAGCTTGGCCAAGATAACTTTACTAAAACCCTGTAATTTTTGACTAGTGAGTGACCAAAGCCCCCCAGGAACCCCCAGAGTTTACAATAAAATTGTTTATGCTGTTATTTAACATGAAGCCTACTGCTAGTATAGACATAACAAGAAAACCCTGCTAACAGGTTTATGCAAACGTGACCTACCTGAGGTCAAATTACAAAGGTCAAAATAAAGGGGAAGGGAGAGTGGGAAATTTCATGTTTGTCCTCCAAATTCTACTTTGAAAGTGACTTTGTAAACTGGTTTCAAGGGAAGGTTAAGTCATTAGCCAATGAATTTGAATTGTTTTTTTGGTTACCTATGAAAACTGGGTCAGATTTCTAGGAGAGTTAGTGTGATGTCCCTAGACTGGTACCCAGTCCACATTTACAGTAGCATAGAAGTTTAACACATTGCCTTGGGAGGAGGGCTGACACCTGGGTCGCCCTAACAACCCAAGAGACACTCACTACCTTAAATATTACGGCTTTGATAGTGCATCAAGTTGCTTTGATCAGTAAAGTTTAAGATGAAATTCTGTTAGCAAATATTCTAAATATGAGTTCTATAGGGATAAGTTACCTCTAGGGGCACCACAATACTATTCTTGGCCAACTGTCCAATATATCTACTGATAATATCAACAGTATACACTAAGCTAAAAACCAGGAGAGGTCTAGACAGTAAAAAGAGTTTAATGAATCCAATATGGAGTCCAGTTGTGTGAAACACAAGTTTAGAGTACAGCGAAAATTTGATTTTATTGCACTGATTCTGATAAGCAATATATATTCTGGCGGCACCAATGCACTTAAATGTGAAAGTAAGCTTCATGTATTACAAGCCATACATAAAAAGGTCAAGATTGTGCTTATTCTAATAATAAAGAGGCTCTTATTCCAGTTCACACCAGTAGTAAGAGGGACCATAGATAGATAGATAGATAGAGGGGGAGATATTTTATTTTTGTGTCACATGTTATATATTAACAACATACAATTACACAAATTACATTGATACAAACTCCAGCCTATAAAGGCTTATGAGACACAGTTAAAAATTTATTTAGTTTCCAGTAGGAATATATATTTCAAAAATTACAACTGAGGATATATTTTGCAGTTAAATATACAATAGTTGAGTGATTGAGTAGAATTTCTAACTTAGAACTATTAGTAAGCGTTAAAAAATATTTCTCAATTTTACAAACTTCTAACATAATTTTTTTTCTTTCTGAATAAAACCCTGCACAATACAATAAAACATGTAATTCATCATCTATTGAGCCACAATTACATCTTTGCCAAAGACGTTTATCTTTGGGAATATTTCTGTACCTGCCACTGTCTACTTTTATTTTGTTGAAGGTGGAACTGCGTAATTTTGCAATAACAGATCTATAGTTTCTATTTTTTACAACTAGAAATATAGTTTTTTTCTTCTGAAGTCGATGTTGACTCAAATTTGTTATAATGTTATAACCTTGTCATTATGTCTGCATTTGTAGATAGGTTTACTTTAAATGTTATATCTAAATGTTTTTTAATATTTTCAAGTATATAATTTAATGGTGAGTTGATTTCATTTTCAGTTTCAAAATTTGTAACATATTTGCCAAACTGAAAAGAGATTGAACACTTCTTTTCCACTGAGTTTTTTCTAAACTGAATATTTGTTTAGGTAATCTATTGTCAGGAAAGTTGATAATGTGGTACCAGAACCTAACCATCTCAAGCTTTTGACATATGTTGGGTGGGGTCCAGCCAAGTTCAAAATATAAAAATGGGATAGGTGTTTGTTTTCCCACACCCAGAATTGTTTTCATTGCCTTGTGTTGTATAATATCACACTTGTTATACAGAGGGCCACCCCATACACTAATCTAATCTAATGTGGACTTTTATAGCGCTTAATCTCCATCGCTGATGGACTCTAAGGCGCAACTGAACATACACCTGCACCGTAGTCCATAATCTTGCAAACTGTGGCTTCATATACCTCCTTATAGACTTTTGGTTGAAATCCATTGACAGAATAGTGCTTATGAACCAAACTACCTAGAGAACGACTGCTAACATTTGCCAATGTATCAACAGTTTGAGTAAAGTCCAGTGAGTAATTTAGTTCAACACCAAGATATCTATATGTATTTGTTCTTTCAATTTCACTTTTTCCAATTTTAAATTTAGACTTACTTTCCGACTCTGATTTTTTTCTGAAATGCACAATCTGTGTTTTTGAACAATTTATGTTTAACTGCCATTTCTGGCACCAATTGTGAACAGAGTCTAGCATTTTTTGGAGAGATTCTTCCGATTCAGATATTAGCACTATATCGTCTGCATATAACAAAATAGACACTGATTTATTTCCAATTTTTACCCCACATTCTAATGTTTTTATTTCAGTGGCCAAATCATTAACAAATAAATTAAACAAAGTTGGAGACAATGTGTCTCCTTGACGAACTCCAACATTTGAACTAAACCAATTTGTTAGATAGTTATGGAGTGTAACACAAATTTTGAGATTGTTATACATTACTTTTAATACTTGTAGAAATTTACCATCTATACCATAATTTAACAGCCTAAACCATAGTAAATCTCTATTAACAGAATCAAATGCCTTAGAAAAGTCAATAAAACATGCAAAAACAGACTGGTTACTTTTCTTTTTCATTCTTATAATGGTACTCATAATATAAATATGTTCAGTACAGGATCTTGCTTTCCTGAACCTGTTTTGCTCTTCACAAAGTATCTTATTGTTATCAATGAAGTTCACCAATCTTGCATTAAGAATAGTGGAAAACAGCTTTGATACAGTAGATATTAGAGATATTCCACAACAGTTTGTAGGAATTCATGGATCTTTGCCTGGTTTGACAATAGGGCACACTAATGTTTGGGACAAAATGTTTGGGACTATGCCATACTGGAAACACTTATTGAATAAACTATGAAGAACATCCTTTACACGTAGGCATTTTAAGATGTCATTTGGTAAATTATCTATACCAACTGCCTTACCATTTTTGATAGTTTAAGAGCCTTTTCTACCTCAAGATTTGTGGTGTCCCTATTTAAATTAACAATTGCAATATAGCCATGATTTGAATCATCAGAAGTTATATTCATACTTGTAAGTAAACTTCTATAGTCTTTATTCCAAATATTCAAAGTTTCCTTAACCCTATTTACAAAATTGCCTGATTCACTGTTCTCTGCAGTGTTGCTTGCAAACAATTCCCTGTAATGTTTTTCCCATTTTTGTAAAATTTTACCAATGTCAGTTGTTATTTTACCATCATGTAATATTACCTCTTTTGGGATTCTTGACTTTTTACTTTTTGGACCAAGATTTGATATTTCGTTCCAAAACTTTTTGGGGTCATTTGTTTTTAACTCACATAACTTAGCCTGATAACCAGATAGGCATTTGCGCTTTTCTTTCCTATACTGCCTATCAAACTGTTTATGTTTATTAACAAATACATGGTGCATAATTGAGGCATTGCCTCCTGATTTTCTACATCTAGTATATTCTTTTTCAGCTTTACAAGCTTCTTGGAATAGATTTTTAGGTTATCATTCCATCATGGTTTCTTAAAACCTATTCTCATTTTTTGTTCCCTTAATCATAAATTTTAAAATTCATGTCCATTTGGCTATGTAGCACATCAACAAACTTTTCATAAATTGCATTCAGCTCATCTTGAGATTCAACGCTGGATTGAATCTTATTGATAATATTGATAAATGCATGAGAGCATCATTCATTAGAAAACATATTTGGGTTAACATTTTCAATTTTATATTTCTTTTGTACAGAACATGTTGTGTAGAACTGTTAACATCCGTGCTACAGTCATTTGTTTTACACTTTATACCTTGTCTGTAATATGGAGACATATTTATTGTACAACAAAGAATAGAATGGTCAGGTAATACACTTCTCTCACTTGACTGATAATCAATGTCGATAATTATATCTTTCATAGTAATGACATCAAATGTATGTACAAATTGTAGTCCACTATATGGGACACACATATAGTCCACAACGGCACAGCCTTTACTTGATATAGATGTAAAATTATCTGTAGACAAATTAAACCTACCATTTAGAACACAAAATTTAGAATCACACAGAAAGTTCAAGAATGAATCAGGATTTTTCTTAATCTTGTCAATTCTATGACGTTTTTAACACATTCTGGACCTTCATCAAAATCTTGAGTATCTCCAATCCTGGCATTAAAATCCCCTGTTATAACACATGGGGTATTACTATCATAGTACATATATACACTTGTAAGTAAATAATCATAAAATTCCTGTGTTATGTTTCCTCTAGAGGAGTTGGAAGGTGGGCAGTAACATGCGCAAAGAAGCAAATCTTCACAATCTCTATTTTTGTCTTTTTTATCAACAAATTTTAACCACAAAATTCCCTCAAAAGAGGCATCTAGCTTCTGAATGTGATAGTTGTTGCAAATTTCATTTTTGACTAATATACCCACTCCTCCAGAGCCTCTGGTTGTACATTTATCAATATTCAATCTGTTGTTTCCAAACCAGGAATAATTTTCAATATCAATTATATTATCTTCTGTTAGAAATGTTTCACATAAGGCAATTATGTCAAAATTTAGGTGTTTAATGAGGTGAACTCTTTAACTCAGTTGTCTTTTCCAACCATCCATTTACATTCCAGTGACCAATTGACCACTGTGAAAAGAGGACTGGAACTGCCCATCAGCTTGTTGATTGTATATAGAGTTAGTATCTTTTCCAGACTTTGTCCTTCAGTTGTCTTTAAGCCAGACGTGAGACACGGTAGGAAACCTTGGGGCTGACATTGTGATGGCATTGTCCCATTGAATCCCATGTTGAGTGGTGTACCATACACATCTTGACCTGGCAAAGTGTTTTGGGATAAGGGTCTGTAAGTTGGGGTCATTTGCTGGTACTGGCCTGTGACTGTTATGGTTGAGTTAACATTAGGTACAGAATGATTTAAGCTTCCTGGAGGTAGTTGATATCTCACTGCTGATGGAGTCTTTGAATCACTTGCTGGGCTGCCTGGTATCCTGTACTTGGAGAATGGTGTTTTGTTTGACTTCCTACCCAGCCTGGAGTGTGATTTCCAGAACTAAATCCTGATTTAGGCTGGTTTGTCTGAGGTGAGGTAAGATTTCCAGAACTAAATCCTGATGGAGGCTTATTTGTCAGAGGTGAGGTATGACTTCCAGAACTGAATCCTGATTGCGGCTTGTTTATCTGAGGTGAAGAGTTTGAACTGGCTGTAGTCACAGCATCATGTGGTCTGCGATAGTCAGGTGTTGGTATTTTTTTAGCTGACTGAGTATCGTCACCCACGTGTTTTACAATATGACCATTACGGGTGATCCTATATGATTTTCCATGTGGAATTTCTGAGAGAATTGTTCTAAAGTTAATATCCATAAGTATTTCTATGTGGCTTTGAGATGATCTTAAGAATATTCTGTCAAAACCTTTAACATTCCTCAGGTTTGGTTTATTCTTGAGAAGCATGACTTTTTGAGCAACTGACCTCACTTCTATTTTCATAATACCATTCTTTCCGTTTTGCCATGGAGTTCTGTAGGTATCCACGATCATCCCCCGATTACCCCCCAATGCATAAACTAGCCCAGTGGCCCAGTTATAGTCACTTTCATTGACAGAGGTGGGATTAGTTACCACTAAGGTAACATCTGGATTGAACTTTTGTGGCACTTTTGAATTTATTTTATGAATCGAGTCTTTCACATTTTCCAAGTCACTGTTAAGTTGTCCGATTGCTTGTTCATGTTTGTTTACCAACCCTACAATTCTATCCACCCTGGAGAGAATTGTGTCCTGTTTTTTGTCTATATCCTCAACTTTTTTATTATATGCTCTAGTTTCACCGACAGTTCTTTAAGAAGCTTGGAATTATCCTCAAGATCTGCAGATTGTGCATTTACTTCCTTGAATGGTGGATCCATTTTTAATTGTCTTGCCACTTTCACTTGTTTTGGACTTGGTGTATTTGTTTTCACTCTTGGCCTTTTTGTATTCCTGGTCATAACATGTGGTGAGGACAAAAACACTGATTTTGATACAGATTGTCCAAAATTGCGGGCATCATCTGCCCCCCTCAGGGGTGGAGGCCAAATGGTCCATGCTAATGGGGGGGGGGGGGGGGGGCTAATGACTGACGGCCAGTGGAGGGTGGGGAGGCACCTAATTATGGTATAAGTGGTGATCTACTTAAGGCCACTTGAAAGTAATGGCATATTTACTTTAAGTACAGTATATTTACTAATTATTGTAAACAAAATGGTAAAATATATCAAAGGATCAAGTGCAGATTGGGGAGGTAAGACAACAAGCGTTTTTACCTGAGGTGGCTTAAAAACCAAACAAATGGCATATTTACTGACTACTTATTATAAAATAAATGGTATAATCCCTCAATAGTTCAAGTCGAGGGTGAGAAGGCATATGTTAATGATACAATGGGCTCTTCTTGAGGTCACTTAAATCAAATGTAATTTTCCTCTATGAGGGTCAAATGGTATATTTCCTCTAATAATAACAGAGGATTCTTTAAGGTGTAACAGGCCCCACCTCCATTCACTAGTGGTGTCTGGACATCACGCCTGTCAATCTCTCACTCCAAGGGAAGTGTACATTCACCCTAAGTGACATTTGGGCGTGCATGTGCCAGTTTCTGGGAGCTCCTAGTGATGTTCTTGGTTACCATTTGAGTCAATGCCTGTGATTGGCTGACCCTTCAAGGACCCCTATTTGGAGGCAAAATGTATCACTTGTGATTTGTAAATTAAACTGGAAGGAGTGATTTAGTAAAAATATTTGAAATTATTTGAACTGAATGTTGGAATGAACTGTTCAACGTTTTATGGAACTGAACTTATGTTTTTAGTGTTGATGGAACATTATATTTTATGATTTTTAACGACAGTTTTATATTTTTATCGAACTGTTGTGCTGTGAATGTACTGAATGACACTCTCTGTTGGCGTTGGCTTGTTGCATTGACAACCTCAGGCTTGAATTGGCTGCGTTGAAGGGACGGTCTAACCTATTTTTCTTACCCTTGCTAATACATAGCCAATTTGAATCTGACTAGTTGTCTCTGCAGTAAACTCAGGACCAGTTCCTGTTTTTATTTAGATAAATTTGAACTATGGAAAAAACAAAAAAGGTGGTGTAATATCTGTGAGGGCCATCACATACCACCTACTGGCAAAAATGTATAATAAACAAGAAGAAAATACAAAAGAATACATCTGATGTGTCGGGACATATAGGAAATAGTAATTGTGAAACCAGCAGTATGGACTCTGACAGTGGTAGTGAACAGGCCGTGAGTGCTGGGAAGTTACCTGTAAGCAGTAAAAAAGCCCCTGGAGGATGACAGAACAGTATTGTTAGTGGGGCCACAGACCATGGCTGAAGGTGAGCAGCAGTCGAAGGATGGCAGCCTAGCTGGAGATGTGCAAGTGCTCATCCTACAGGAGCTCAGAAGGGTCAGCAAGAGGCTAGATGTTGTGGAGGAGCAGTTGGGGCGATTTATGGCATCAACAGTCACCAGCTCTGGGGAAACAGTGCCAAAGTTAAGTAAACATATTGCTCATGAGTCATGTACTGTTCTAAAGAAAAGTAAGAAAAAATGGTTGCCACTAGAGATTTTCATAGATTTCCTAAAAACATCTAAATTCGAACAGTTACACGTTTTAATTTTATAATTAAAATTCCAAACTTGCTTGGATTTTCACCAATTAAACACGACCACAAAGCTCAGATTTTATAGATTACGATGCAAAAAGAATGGTTTCTTTATCTTTAGTATAAGTGTCTTAAGTTTTTAATTAAAAATGATTTCCTCAAAATTTCCTCAAAACGTCAAAATTAAAAAAGTTACACGTTTTAATTTTATATTTAAAATTACTAAATGTGCTTGGATTTTCACCATTGAAAAACTCTCGTAAAGTTTAAGGTTAGTAGATTGATGTGAAAAAAAGAATGATTCTATCATTGGCAGCATAAGTAGCTTAATTTTTGAGTTTAAAAATCGTAAATATATTGAGATTTTTACAAATTTCCCAATTTATTGATGAAGCAAGGGCCACAATTGTGAAGAATGAATGACAAAAAGTGTATTAAGTGCAAACACCATACTGTTTAAATATTCTAAGAATTTTTTGAAACTAGATTTAAATCTGAAGTTTACAGGGTAATTATGTACTCAAGCTGAACAGCCACAGCAATATCATTATAATCCCCACATGAAATTTCATTAATTGAAAAACACCCAATTATGAAGTACATAGACAAATAGATGAAATCAAATTTAAAAGCTAAATATATGCAGAGCAAAAATAAAAACATGAAAAAAATAATCACAGTATTAAGATAATTTTTCCTTCATAAACAAAGCATTATATTATTTGTTACTTGTTATATATTTTTTCTGTGCAATGCACCCTTTACCTCCTATAATTCTTCACACCTGGAAACTATAACTTGTGCTGCTACTATATTTTTACAATATTGTCTGGTTTGCCTTTTTGTAAACTAATAAAAAGAAATATACATACAAAAGTGAGGCATTAAGTTGTCAGATGTGTATATGAAGTTTCTAGCATAAGCCTTGTGTAATGTTTTAATGATGACCCGGTTCGATCCCCGTCATGGCCTTAAGTGGGAAAGCTGGTAGTTGCTTGCCGTTGGTCGGCAGTTTACAGTACAGAACCCTAGCGAACTGTATGTACTGGTTTCCTCTTCCCTTCCAACTACCCGTCGTGATATGACCTGTACAGTGTTGAAAGCAACGTAAAACCCCAAATAAATAAATTAATGATGACCCATTGCACATGTTCACTGGTTTTAGTTCAGTGAATATGTGAAACCGTTTCTTGGGAAAACCAGGGAAAAGGCGTATTCCCTTTTAATGGACGCACATTCCCTGAAATTTTCAGGGTATACATGTATTCAATGATATATATCTTCATTGTAACATTTTTACGTCCTCAAATACAGACTAATGGACAAAGCACATGACTCCATGTTTAGAAATGTATGTTGTATAAGGTACCATGTATGAGTACATTTTCATTGATATTTAAATGTTTATATTTAATCAACTTGAGAATAAAGATATTTTATAAAATATATTCCCCAAAAGGTAGACTTGTTAAAGTGTGAGGGGTTTGACACCATGGATGAGTCTATTTTTATAACAGACAGGATTTCACACTCTCTTCCACCAAGACATAACCTTGCGATATGTCTTCCCACAAGGTAGAACTATTGTACTAAATATCTTAAATCATCATAGGGAGGAACGTTCTGATCCAGGGTTGTTGGTGTGAATGAATTGAAAATTCTAATTGGGAAGCTAAACGTGAAGTGGCGAGTCTAAGGATTTTAAGTAAGAATAGGTTTTTTTTTGGTTTGGCCATCTAGAGCAAAAATTTATACCTGTACATGATATGTCAGTCCTTCTCTCGGGTCAGGGCTGTAGCTAGTTAGGTAGTAGGTACTGTAAGTGTTCAGCATCCAGGCTGTAAACAATTGGTTTGGTAACCAGTCTAACACCCTTACATAATTATTGCATCATTTCTTGGGTTCTGGGCTCCATGCCTGGTTCCCCAGCAACCATGTGAACTGAAGAATCTTATTGGTCAAACATTTTAACCTTTGCTTTCAATTCTAGGAGTGTGTCACTTTGAAATTTTGTTTTCAAGGAGAAACAGGAAAAGTTTCCCACCCTCCCTCCCCTTGCCTTGACCTCCTGAGGTCAAGGGATAGGTCAGGAACGAGGGTCGCTTATATTGTTCATATACAGGTCTAAAATCTCTGATAGTTGAGGCAAGTACATATTTAATGTTCTTATTGGTAACTTTCATTAGTTTGACCCTCCAGTGTCCTTGTCTTGCAGCTCGTAGGTCAGGGTCACCTTAGTAAAAAATATGGTTCTTTGGTTAAAATTCCCCAGTTGGCCACAGGTTGACTTGCCCTTCTGCCTCTCTTGCTGCAATACCAGGTCCCTGAGCGCACATCATCAATTTTTGTAAATTTTAATTTCTCACTGCAATGCATTAGTTAAAGTAAACTTGGGTCTTGTGTCATATGGAGATGGACGATGAACTCTGATGACCTAGTTGCATTAAATTACTTAATCATTTTTAGCATTGCAGTTATATATATAATATATACATTTCCCTACGTTCACAAAACATCTGGTTACAAACTTTAAGCAATCCCTACCATTCTTTTGGTTACAGGAAACCACTTCATTGTTGAAATGATAGATCAATAGCTCACCTTTTGCATTAATTTTCAATCGCCTATCCCTACAGATCTATAGCGACTATTACAGGCCACATAGTAAGATGTACCAAAATGCATCCTCTTTTCAATTTCTCTGTCTCCTTTCATGATGTCTTTAAGAGCACGGTTTATTTTTTCTGAAAAGTGGTCTAATACCACCAGTTTCGAGATATTTGGCTTAATCGCAGGATGGGTGCCATTTTATCCCAATAAAAAGCTGAATGTCTCCTCCCTCACCATTAAAGACTGGGTATTTCTTTCAACACAAGTGAAATGTTCTCTTGAAGACGTAGGAAATGGGTCCATCAGCATAACCAACTGTTGCAATTGTGTTTACTAACTGAGGCTCAATTATTTGCTATTTCTCTCTTTATTTGCTCTTTGCTCGACAATTGGAGACAATCAGTTCCGTTCCATCTTGTTGTCCTTTATGGCCTTCTGTCTGCACACATTCTTGCCCTTATAACTCAAAAACTATAAAAATGCGATCGAATTGAAATTTGAAAATTTGGTGGGCAGACACCTCATGGGGTGCACACGGATTTCTTCAAATTTGGTGAAATCTGACTCAAGTCAGGAGATAGTTTTCCTTTTTTTTCAATAGGGCATATGCAGAGAAATCTGCTTCTGTTCGTCATGTATGTAAATCAATATTATGACAGGATTTCTGTCACAAGTTAAAAATTATATTCAGGTTTCCAAAGAGTGACAAAAGAAAAGATTTTTTAAACAACTGCTATCATCAGCGAATATAACTAGAAAGGGGTGTACTACAAAGATATGCAAAGGTCTGAAAGTAATGAATTCCTTATGAAAATAGGTTAATTTGATTTTTGCTTTAAAATATTTATAAACGTTGAGTATAGCCATAGGAAACAATTGACTGCACAAAATTTACAGACCACAAACATTTGAAAGTAATGTATTGTCTTATATTAACTAAAATCATTGAATTTGCTTGTGCAAAAAGTTTGCTTGTATAAAATATCCGTATAACAGACTCTAATAAAATCTAAATGATTTTATAAGAGTCTAATTAAAATATTATTAATTAAAATAATCTATTTTGGTAGTACTTCTATGTCTTCTTCCTTCAACATCAACAAATATCAAACTGCATAATTACACAGATTCTATTATATTCTGTACTTTTATGATGCTTAGTCTCTACAGACAGGCTCTAAGGAGCAACACCAAAATCCAATTAAAAATCATCTCTCCACAGCAGTTGCCAAGTCCATTACCACGGAGACGCTGCCAAGAGTGTATTCAGATGACCTCAATATGTTTGAAACCTTTCGCATTATGTTTCTGGTCACTATTACCAATACTTATCAGAAAAGTTTTCAATGGAACATGGGAGGCCATGATGGCACACTCTCGCCTCCCACCTCTGAGGTCGGGGTTTGATTACTGGCACGGCCTCAAGTGGGAAAGCTGGTAGTTGCTTGCCATTAGTCAGCAGTTTACAGCATAGAACCCTAACGAACTGTATGTGCTGGTTTCCCTCTGCCATTCCAACTACCCGTTGTGATATCACCTGTTCAGTGTTGAAATCAATGCAAAACCCCAAATAAATAAATAAATGGAAAATGGTGTTTGCACACCAAAGTATTTTGGTCACTTCATTCATGGTCTTCTTTCACAGCTTAAATGACAATAAATGGGCGATAATGGAATACTTTATAGCACTCATGAGCTGGGTGACATTGGGTCGAGCATTATGCTCTCTCCGGGGGCATCTTGTTTGTGATGAGGAATAGAGTTTCCTTTTCTCTGATTAAGTTTCTGATACATTTGAACCTCTGCCATGATGGATTTTGTTTTGGTACTTTTTCTTTGCTGATCTCTGTCTTTTTCTTTGCACGAGGATAAGGCAGTTTGAATGACAGAGGATGGGTATAGGGTAGGGGCTTATGTACTTTGACTCTGAGCTCCTCTGAAAATTAGCTTAAGTCAGCATTTGTTTAACAAGTATACATAGTCAACATTTCCTTCGTACCCTACAAACCTGCTGACCATTTTATTGATTTCTAATTAATATTCACATAAATGGATTGAAAAACTTTGAAAAGACTTCCATAAGGTATTAGAAAAATTATTGTGAAGTGACTAAATTAAAACACTAATAATGGGATATCGTTTTTTTCTTACTAAATTTAATAACCAGCCTTTTTCTAAAAAATGATATTTACATGTGTTTATATCATTTCTATCTATTTCAATAAATGACCATAGCAATGAATTTCACTGGCGCACCTGCCTATTGAAAAAAAAATGTTACCTGAAACTATATCCTTGGTAGTTGATTTCTTTGTCTTCACTTTCTTGGGTTCCCTTTTCTTCAATTTCTCGTTTCTACAACAATAAATATTTTTTTGGGAAACAACATCCTTCCAAATTCACAGGTAGGGGCTTGTCTCCTATACTTATCTGTAGGTGTATCATTGGACTCCCATTTACTTAAACATACTTTACACCAGCGGCACCTCACTCTGTCACATTTTCCTGTATAGAGGAAGCCAGCTCAAGTAAGGGACATCTGGTAGGATAGGGTTTGACTTCGGCTATGAACAAAATGTTTCATATCTTTCATCATTACAAGATTAATCCAAAACTTCAAAAATCCATTTTCCTACTTTGGGTCTGGGTTTTTGACAAATATGGGATGGAGCTCCAAAGCCTGCAGGGTCTCCTAGCCTCCCAAGAGTGGGTGGTTGCTATAGTCCAAGAGTTCGGAGGGGTAGACTTATGTTTTTGAGACCAAAAGGATAAATGGTTGTTTTTACTGTAAAAAGTATGAGAAATTCAAATATGCAAGTCTTACAAATGTCTTTAACTACTTACAACTGTGTCTTTACTTTAGGATTTCCTTAGTTAGCAAACTTGTCTTATGTTGATCAAAGGCACACAGATGTCTATATTTCATTCTATAATTTAGTGTAGCATGAAAGATAAATTGTCTAAGCTTTATATTCTCCAACTTATTTAGTACAATTGTTAGATGGGGACTATCAATTTTTTCAAATTTTATTTACTTTGTTCTTCCCTCCATTTTTTTTTCAGAAATCTGTACTCCAATGAGCAAAATCAAAGCATAATTGTATACTCCATATACTCCAGTTATTGTCACCTTTTATGCTAATTGATTTTCTTTCTTATTCACTGTACATAGTGTTTGTTTTCTGTTTATTGATATTGTTCTTTTTGTTGACACTGGTATTGTTGCTTTGTCTTGGACAATTTACAATGGTCAATCTCCTTGTGGTTACAGAGACAAAATTATACCTTTCAGTCTTCTTTTCTTTATGTTGCTGGAAAAATCTAGCTGAGGCAAATTATTATACTTTCTTGATGTAATTTTCTTCAGAA
The DNA here is from genome assembly GCA_964017235.1 of Sabellastarte sp. h YS-2021. Classification (NCBI taxonomy): domain Eukaryota; kingdom Metazoa; phylum Annelida; class Polychaeta; order Sabellida; family Sabellidae; genus Sabellastarte; species Sabellastarte sp. h YS-2021. The sequence continues at coordinate 10,480,286 of OZ024932.1, read as the reverse complement.
AAAGATCCCCCGTTTTTTTTGTTTTTGTTTTTCTTAACACATTTTATTTCGATTGTTTCTTATCATCTAATACAATTGCTGAAAAATTCAAACGTGTCTCTCCCAATTAGAGTCATGGTATTATTTGCAAATTGTCAAGGCTTGCATAATAATGAAAAAAGAATGGATGTACTCACCTACTTCAAAGATAAAAATGCCAAAATTGTCTGCCTGCAAGACACACATTTATTAGATGGTGACAAATCATCTATTAAGCAAATATGGCCGGATTGCTGTATAAACCGATAAAAAAAAAACTGTCGTGGTGTAGTGAGTTTATTAAACAACTGCCGTGGTGTAGTGAGTTTATTAAACAACAATTTTGAGTATACTACAGTAAACACTTTTAAAGATGATGAAGGAAATATATTGCAGACAATAATTGATTGTGGTAATTTTAAACTTAATGTAATAAATGTATACGTGCCAAACAGAGATAGTCCAAGTTTCTTCTCTAAAGTAATGCAGTTAGCCAATGATGATAATACTGATTATGTAATGATATGCGGTGATTTTAATCTTGTGCTTACACCCTCTATTGACTGCTATAATTATGTAAACACTAACAATCGTCAAGCACGTGCAAAAGTCATTGAAATGATGAGTAGTTTGGACTTAATTGATGCATTCTGTCATCTCAAACCAAATGTTAAAAGATTTTCATGGAGGAACAAAAATCCCATTAAACAAGCTAGGCTTGATTATTTTCTAATCACAAAGACAATGGCTGATATGATTGACTGATGCAACATTAAACTGACCTACCGGTTCAATCACTCCATTATTGAAATTAAAATAGCCATGGATAACTTTAGCTGAGGTAGCGGCACAAGAAAATTCAATAATAGTCTCCTTAAAAATAGTGATTATTTAGATCTAATTGGGAATATAATAAATGAGGAAAAATTAAAATATTGTTTAGCAGTGTATAATAGCAATTATATCCATGATTCCTTTAATAACCTTCAATTCTCAATTGATGATGACACATTCCTAGAGATGTTGTTTTTAAGAATTCGAGGAGAAACTGTAAAATTTGCAACAAATTAAAGAAAACACCAAAATGGGCAAGAACAGTCTTACTGCAAGATATTGCAAACTTAGAGTCAAAAATACCTCAAACGAATTCAACCCTATTAGAAGACAAAAAAATAGAACTTAAAACTCTTAGGAAGGAAAAAGTAAGAGGATTTATGACACGTGCAAGATTGCAATGGTTTAAAGAAGGTGAAAAACTCTCTTCCTTTTTTCTAAATTAGAAAAACAGCATTTTAATGAAAAAAACAATCAGGAAAATTGAAGCAAATACTGGGGATATTATAACAGATCAAAAAGCTATTTTAAAGAATGTTGAAAAGTTCTATCATAATCTCTTTAGGTTAAGAGATAATAAAGATCACAATTATAATATGAAAGAAGAAATAAGACATGCAAAATTGAAAACAATTCCCAAAGTTCAATTGGGAAGTCCTATTTTAGTTCCAGAACTTGGGGCAGTTCTTAAAAAAATGAAAAATAACAAATCACCAGGTATTGACGGAATCTCGGCAGATTTTTTAAAGGTATTTTTGGGGAAATTAAAATACTTTATTGCTAATGCAATTAATAGTTGCTACCGAAAAACTATTTTAAGTACTTCAATGCATCAAACAATTATAACCTGCATACCAAAAGGTGATAAGTGCCGAAAATTTTATTAAAACTGGAGACCAATATCCCTTCTCAATGTAGTTTACAAATTAGCTTCAGCAGCCATTTCAGAACGATTAAAGTCACTTTTAGCAAACATTATTAGTGATTCTCAAAAAAGTTGGTCACGTGATTCAGACAGGGTAGACAGCTTTTCTGCTCTCTCTGGGTTTTTGGCTATTTTATGGTGTATTGTTTCAAGTGTGTATTTTGGATTTTGGATATGTAGTCAGGTATTATCTCAGGATCAAGAGGATATAAATTTTGTTTCTTAACTCTGTGTATTACAAGAAGTATATTTGATTTTTTTTTCTTCTGTACTTTTCAATAAGAAATTTTTGTTGACAAATTTTATCAATAGGTCTGGTTAATTAACTAGTCTTTTTAATTAGGGTGTGTGTCACCTTTCCTAAAACAATTTTGTGTAGAAACTTGTCATTTGACAAGTTGTGTGGTAAACTTTTACAGGTAAATAGATTCTTGTTTCTGTAAACACTCACTAAAACATTTTTGTGTAGAAACTTGTCTTTTGACAAGTTGTGTGGTCAACTTTTACAGTCACATAGATTCTTGTTTTTGTAAACACTTTTTATGGTGTGAATAATTAGGAGAAGTAATTAATTTACCACACTACCCTTTAATACCATTGAAGTTTGTTTTTGAGGTACTGTAAAGTCTTTCAAATTAACTTCTGTTAATTTTGTCGTTGATCACTTATTTGTCAAAAACTAGTTCATTTAAGTACTGGTAAGCCCTTTTTACCCTGCTTTTGGATGTGATTTAAAGTAAAAAGTTAGAGCCATACTGTAAAGATCGATTGTGTTAATTTTGGCTCTTTTCCTGCAATCTGTTTGTATTAGTCAAACATTAGCCTAATTACTGTATATGCCATAAACTGTGCCTTCTTTAAATCTGACTTTGATGGTAGCTTTGTCAGTTGATACCAGGAAAACAAACTATTTTCAATTGTTTGGATTGCAACTAGATTTTTAATTGGACTGCTGGGTGAAATTAACTGTGTGTTGAAATTACTCTGTCCCAGAAGTTATGGCAGAAAATAACCTCCCACAGCCATCAATGGTAGAACCTGTGTTTTTCAAGCAGAAGGACATTAGTGACAATCAGAGTCTGTCATCTCTAAATTCTTATGATGTTTGCATGGCTGTATCCAGAATCGTTGGACAATGCAATGTAGATGGAGCGCAAAACATAAATGGTATCTGGCGAGTATATCTGCTGAGAAAAGAAAGTAGAGTAAATCTGCTGGTGAGAGGAACCCTTACTTTGATGGGACGACAAGTACAATTGTTTGACAAAAACCCAACTCTGATGAAGGATCCCTCTGAGATTATAGAGCGCCTTACCATAAAGGACCTTCCTCTATCAGTTTCGAACAATGAGATTGATGCCTTTCTAGCAAGCAAAGGCCTGGTACCTATATCTAACATCAAGTATACCAGGGCTAGAGATGAAAATGGTGGCCTAACAAGCTTTAGAACAGGAGACCGCTTTGTGTTTGTTAAAGGCCCAATCACACCAATACTACCTAAAAAAGCATCAATAGCTGACTTCAACTGCAGAACGTACCATGACGGGCAATTTAAGCCAAACTGTGAGGTATGCAACACTACAGGTCACTTTGGTGGAGACAGCTGTTCCTAGGGAATTCAGAGACAACTGGGAAAAGATCAACATTGAAAAAATGAAAACACTTCTAAAAGCCAAAGTTGCTCAGGTCCCAGCTTTCGAGGCAGCACTTATTGAGTCAAGTGGATCCATTCTGGCAGAATCAACCCCTGACCGTTTCTGGGCCAGTGGACTGTCAAATGAGGTCACTGAAAAAAACTAATCCACAAACCTGGCCTGGCCTGAACAAACTTGGGCATTTAATGATGGACATTCGCCAAGGTATCTTGACAGAAAAACATATGGAACCTGAAGAAAACACTTTTCTGACATCACAGCAATCACCTGGTGAAGAAGACACTGATTGTGAATTCTTCAATACACATGAAGATGAAATTTTCATTGAAGAAACTACTGCAGCTCAGAAGACTGAATCCAACTCAACTGTGTCAGCTGATTCTGGGAAATCAACGCACACTGCAACAGTTGAAAAGCTGTCATATAAGGATGCTGCCTCAAATCTCTCAAACATAGGCACAACAGTAGAAAAAGCAAAAACTCAATCTAGGCTCAGGCAAAAAACTTTAACTGAAACAACTGATAAAGGCAAAAAAAATTCTACCTAAAAAAAACAGAAACTAAGCAAGGGGCTACATCAAAAACAAGTGATAGACAAGGTGAGAAAAGAAAACCGTCAAAGACACCAGAGAAAGAAAAAATGTCAAAGCTCATCAAAGTTTTTACTAAAAAGTAATATGTGCATTGGCAGAATGGCTTTGTTAAAAATCAATTATGGCCTCTGGATTCAAACTAAACCTCTGTTCTTTGAATACACGTGGCCTAAGAAATAAAAGTAAGCTTACTAAAGTCCTAAACTGGTGTAGTGAGAAGCAATTTAATGCAGTTTTCTTGCAGGAAACCTTTATAACAAGTGATAATCTTACATTATTTGATAGTAGCGTTAGGGAATATGGTAAAATTTTTCATAGTTTATCAAAGAGCTCACATGGTAGAGGGGTTGCAGTGATACTATCTAATAACTTTCCAGAATATACTCTGTTAGATAAGCAGTCTGATGATGAGGGCAGAAAAGTAATGGTAAATATCAAAATAGATAAAATGGTTTTAACATTAATTAGTATTTATGCTCCAAATGATACAAGTCAGCGAATAAAATTCTTTCAAGATTTGGATGTATGGATAAGACAGTACTCAAAGGCTCCACAAAATACCATTATTGGAGGAGATTTTAACTGTTGTGATAAACATGATATGCAATCAAGAAAGTCAGATAGATCAAGTGAGGCTTTGAGAAATTTTAAAGACTTGCAAGATTTAACTGATGTTTACAGTTTTTGCAATCCTGGCAAACATGATTTTACATATGTACATCCCAGTCACAAATCAAGAAATAGTAGAATAGACTACATTTTCTCAAGTGATAATTTTTTAGAATTTATTAAATCATGTAAAATAATTTATGCTCCAGTTCCTGATCACAAAGCTGTAACAACTGTATTTGACACAAATAACAGAAAACGTGGAAAGGGATACTGGAAACTCAATAATAGTATACTAAGTGATGAAAATTACAAAATTCTAATTAAAGACCTAATTTTGAACACAAAATTGGAATATTCGAAGGACTTGTCAAAACATAGTCTCTTTGAAATTTTGAAATTCAGAGTTAAAGAGCAGACTATCCAATATTGTATAAAAAAGACGCGTCAAGAAAAACAGTTTCAGCATGAGCTTGAATCACGGTTACAACACATTGATCAAATTCTATGTCAAAATTCCAATGGTATAAATAAAGACACGCTGTTTGAGGAGAGACAAAGACTCCAAAATCATCTTGACCACATTTTTGAAAATAAATCATATGCTGCATTTATCCGATCACGGTGCAAATGGATAGAGGAAGGTGAAAAAAGCTCATCTTATTTTTTAAATTTGGAAAAGAAACGCCAAATTCACAATAGTATCTACAAACTAAGTGACGAAAAAGGCAACTGCTATACTCAAGACAAGGACATATTAGTTCATTGTACAGACTATTATTCTGAGTTATATAAAACCAGAAATCCAAAAATATCTTCCATAGATGATTATCTTTCTAAAATTACCAACTTACCAACTTTATCTTATGATTCTCAGGAACAATGTGAGGGTAAGATAACTAGTTCAGAATGTCAAAAAGCCATTAAGCTAATGAAGAACAATAAAGCTCCAGGTTCGGATGGGTTAACTATAGAATTCTATAAAACTTTTTGGACAGATATGTCAGATACTCTCATTGACTCTTTCAATGAATCTTTCAATATGGGTCATTTATCTTTTTCACAGAATATTTCAATCTTATCACTAATTTTTAAAAAAAGGGAATCCAGAAAAATAAAAAAATTATAGACCTATTAGCTTAACTAATGTGGACTACAGGATACTGGCTTTCACTTTAGCCTTAAGATTGCAAAATGTTATAAGTACTGTTGTCTCAAGTAACCAAACAGGCTATATTAAAAAAAGGTTTATAGGAACAAATGTTAGAGCTATCCTTGACATCTGTGAGTACATTGAAAACAATAATAGTTCAGGGATTCTTCTTCTTCTTGATTTTGAAAAGCTTTTGATAGTGTTGAATTTAACTTCGGGGAGCAATTTATAAGATGGATAGAAGTGCTATACAGTACCCCTAAAATATGTATTAAGAACAATGGCCACCTTTCCAATTATTTCAACATCCAACGTGGTATTAGACAAGGGTGCCCAGTTTCAGCCTTATTATTTGTCTTAATAATTGAGATACTAGCACATCAACTAGAAAATAATAAATCGTTACATGGTGTCTCTGTGAAAACCCATAATACATTGACAGAATATAAATGTTTTCAGTATGCTGATGATATAAATCTATTCCTTCAAGATGAATTTCAAGTAGATAAAGCTTTGACAATAATTGATGACTTCAGTAGCAGGGCTGGACCAAAACTAAATATTTTAAAAACTGAAGGCATCCTACTGGGTAGCTTGAAAAATAAGGCTGGTTCTATGAGAACAACAACCATAAAATGGACTCAAAACCCTGCCAGGTGTTTAGGTATATATATTGGTAATGATAAATTTAAATGTGATTATTTAAACTGGTCTCAAAGGCTAAAAAAAGTTCAAACAGAACTAGATACTTGGAAAAAAAGATCTCTTACTCTTTTTGGAAAAATAACAATTATTAAGAAATTGTCTATCCCAAAACTGTTATACCCAGCTCATTTTTTACCAGTACCTCCGGATGTTATTCAAAAAGCGAATAAAATGTTTTATGCATTTATATGGAAATCAAAAGATCGGATTAAAAGAAATACACTTATTTTAGATATAGCTCAAGGAGGTTTAAGTATGACAGATATAGAATCAAAAATAAGTGCCCTGAAGGCATCTTGGGTAGTAAAAATAATGGAAGCAAATGAAAAATGGTCAGTATTGGGAAAGCATTATTTTAATATTATCCCCGACTTCACAATTTTAAGTTTAATTTCAGTCAAATTGACTCCTTTCCAGTTTTGAAGAATTTACCGCAATTTTATCAAGATGTCATTGTAAGTTATAATAAATCAAAAATAAGTCCAAAGCCCCTTGAAAAAGAGGACTTGTTAAATCAAGTTATTTGGGGTAACAGGCATATAAAAATAAGGGGAACTGGCACAAGGGTTCATGCTACACTGTACTTTAAAGAATGGGCCTGCTCTGATATTATGTTTGTCAGGGACTTGAAATTTGTTAATGGTTACTTGGATGAAAATTTTATATATGACAGGGTCAAAGATAAGAGAAATATATATATTCAAATTATGACATTGAAAAAGAGTCTAGCCACTTTCAGAGAAATTCTGAATACTCATACACCACCAGAAAGCAATATTAGAAAACCTGTGTTTTATCAACATAATGGCTCGTATTTTAATCTAACAGATAAAAAATCAAACTTTTTCTATCAAAATCTAATACAGCAAAAAATTGAGTTACCGTATCAAGAGGATATCTGGCGTAAGCTATTTCAAAATGATATAAATAATATTGATTTTAGAAGGGTTTATACCACTAAAATAAAAATGTGTCCAGATTCCAAAGTGGCTCAATTTAATTACAAACTATTACACTTAATTTTACCATGTCTTGCTAATCTAAAAAAATGGAGAATTGTAGATGATTTTTTGCGCCCATTATGTTTTGTCAAACACAATGTTGTACATTTACTGTTTTGGTGTACCAAAGCTCAATCAGTCTGGAATTCAGTGAATACAAAACTAAATACAAATCTGTCACTGTTTGATGTAGTTTGTGGAGGTGTAGATAATCCTGCTTTCAATTTTTTCATCTCATTAGTATCTTTTTGTATATATAAAGAATGGATACATTATTATAAAAACACGAAAGAATGGAAAAATAATGATATTGTAATCTTTGTGAAAAGAAATGTAACGTTATATCTTGATACTTACAAACATTGTAAGAATATAGTCAACAGTAAATTAGAATTTCTTGAACATTTTCTATCTTTGTACCATAATATTACAAATAAATAAAACAGAAATAAAATTTTAAGAAATTAAACCATATGATGAACAAAAACAGTCCACCAGTGCTGGTGTAAGTGCCTTCTATCCTGTATGATTTATGCTAAAGAGAGCAAAAGAGCTGTTATTTTTTTTTCTCTTTTATAGCTGTTATGGTCTTATATTATTATATTGTGTGAATCACGTGGTCAATTTTTCTCATCAGTCTGTTGTTTTATAAGTTGTTTGACGTTTATAAATGTGGCGCATGACTGTTTCCTTCTGATGGTGAAAAAAAAAAAAAAAAAAAAATAGTGATTCTCAATCAGGCTTTTTGCCTGGACGATGCATCAGTGATTGTACTAGACTACTTTAAGACTTAATGTTTCATACTGAAAAGAACCATATTCCTGGATTACTAATGCAAGTCGACTTTGAGAAAGCCTTTGACTTGGTTTCATGGAAGTTTCAGTATCTTTATACAATGGATAAAGCGTTTTAATAAAAATATAACTGCATATGTGACCCAGTGTGGCTTTTTATCAGATCGTATACCTATTGAATGTGGATGCAGGCAAGGAGATCCTATTGCTCCTTATCTATTTTTGTTGGTAGCTGAAGTTTTGGCTTGTCTTATTTACAACTCTTCTGGTGTAACAGGAATAACTGTTGGCAAAATTATGTATAAACTTGCACAGTTTGCAGATGATACCACAATCATACTAGATGGGAATGTTAATTCATTACAAGCAGCCTTAACTATACTGGAGAAAATTTGGAACACTATCAGGCCTTAAAATTAACAACTCGCTTAGTATGGATTGGGAGTGAAATATCTTCAAAACCATCTTAAAAGTTTCATATAAATTATATTGGGGAGCCTCTGAATTCAACTTGTTGGGAATAAATTTTGCATGTTATTTAACAAAAATGCCAAATTTAAATTGTCAGAGTGCTCTCATTAAAGCAAAACAGGTGGTGAATTCATGGAAATACAGATATTTAACACCTATTGGGAAAATAACTATTATTAAGACCTTAATAATCTTAAAATTTACCCATTTATTTATTACCTTACCCTCTCCTGTAACAGTTTTAAACGATTTAAACAAATTACTTTTTAATCTTTATAAAGGATGGAAAGCCAGACAAAATTAAAAGAGAATAGATGTGCACTAACAAATTAAGAGGGGGCCTCAACATGCCAACGTTTACAACTTTGAAAAATCTCTGAAATTAAATTGGCTGAAACAAATCTTCACTGGAAGTACAAAGATTTGCTATATATATTAAGTAATGATACTAAACTTAATCTTAACTACCTTTCATCTCTGAGTTGTGAGTCATGTTATCATTAATGCGTAAATTGAACCCATTTTGGAAAAAAAGTTTTTTCTTATTATAATAATTTTTGTCAACAGAGTCAAAATATCAAAAGAAATGACAATATACTATGTACCAGTATATGGCTAAATAAGTCTAGGGACTGAAAAAATATTTTTGCCCACTTGTTTAAACATGGTATACAAGTTGCTGGAGATATTTTAAATTCTGAAGGTAACATTTTTCCTCTTGAAGAAATAGAAAATAAATTTAATTTTGCTGCTAATGTCCTTAATTATTTCACAATAAGAGCTCTTACAAAAAAGTACGTATCAATGTGTGGTAAAGATATCAATTTTGATTTTAAGAGACCACATATCCCAATGCATATCCGGGCCCTATTAGGATCTAGTTCTAAGAGTAAACATGTCTACCTAAAGTTACAACAAAATGAAAGTTACATACAAAAACATGAACAAAAATGGACATTGGACTTACACCTTATAGAACCAACCAGTGATAGTTGGAGTACAATATATAAGATATGTTTTTGTACTCTTCGAGATAGCACTTACATATGGTTTCAATGTCGTATTTTACATAGAATTTTGGGTGTCAAATAACTGCTTTATAAAATCAAACTTTCAAATACTGAAAATTGTCTACTGTGTAATGAGCATTCTGAAACAATTTTGCATTTATTTTTAGACTGTCAGGAAAATAATAATCTGTGGAAAAATGTAACATCCTGGATAAATAAAAGCTTAAACATGCAATTACATCTTGACATAAACATGAAAATATTGGGAAATATTGACCCAGGTCCCGATTTCTGGCCTTTAAATTATATACTTTTAGTAACAAGACATTATAGTTTTATCAGAGCAAAGAAATTTGGCAAACTAAATATTTATCATCTGCAAAGTATTCTTAAAAATATATATATATTCTGAACAGGAAGCACTCTCAAAATTGGAAAATAATAATAAATTCTTTGAGAAATATGATCCTGTTGGAAAAATCTCTATAAAATATTTTCTGGAATAAACCAAATTTAATATTTGAGATATTCTCCCCTTTTCTCAATTCTGGAATAATAAACATCAAGACGTTTTGACAATTGTAACCACTGTAATGTAAATATTGATTTGTACGAAAGTTTTAATTACTGATTGTTGATTATTGCAGTGTCATGTTAAAATTCTTTTTTCTCTTACATATTTATGTTTTCTTGTGCCAGTTGTAATTAAGTATATGTCTATATCTGTATTAAATAAATAAAAAAAAGTCTTACAAATGTAAACATCAAACTTTTGAAAAATTACTTTAAAGTGGGGTACCATCTGATTTTCACACAAATTCTGGCTAAAAAGTCTTTTTTTTTGCAGAAATACATCTGCATATCATAAAAGTAATATTACTTGTCTCAAATCACTGTGTTAAAGGTTGATATACTGTATTATCATAATCCCTGTAAGATTTAATCTGAATCTTGAATTTTTTCCCCAATAATATATGTTCTTGACCACAAAATTTATTCTTATACACTATTACCAAACCTTATAAATAAAGTAATTAACTTGCACCAGAGTATTTTAATATGTACTTATAAAATATTATAAATGAATTATAATCTTCTATTGCACAAAAAAGTAAATAAAATCCATTTCTGTTCCTTTATCAGTGAGGTGATTTATTCAAATGGGAACATACACAGATTTTGAAGGTTTTAAATCACATTTGATTTGCGAAAACAATCTACATCCAATGAATTGATGATTTTGATCTAAGCAAAATGAGAAACTAGAGCAATTATTCAGTGTAAAGAGCACAACATTAAAGAAAATTAATAAAGGTATTGGTTAGTATAAAATTTTATTATTTTGTTTAAAGTAATACATGATTTGGAATAAAACATATTTTAATATCATATAGTCAGTGTTCTGTACAATTTAAACATGCATAGTAATATTCCTGATTCAAATGATGAATCAGTCACATTTATTGTAATCTGAATCAAAATCATCACTTCAATAGTTGGTGGTTTGGTCCAATGGTATCTGCCCATCTGTGGTAACCAGTTGTATGTGTACTTCCTTGGTGATCACGATAGTCGGTGGTAACTGAGAGCAAAATCAGCTAATGGTATATTTTCCATTTTCCAAAGTTGATCCACGCTGTTCAGTTTTGTATGTCACAGGGTTTAGTATGTTTGTATTTTTCCCCAATGATACAAAATAGTTTACTTAAAGTAAACCAAGCATCACAGAAATAGGCATTGAGTCTCCTCTGGTCAGACTAGCATAATGCCCTCATATTTGAAAGAGGACTAAAGGATGCTAACAGGGGTAACACTCTCGCGGCCGGGGTTCCATCCCCGTGATGGCTGTAAGTGGGAAAGCTGGTAATTGCTTGCCTTTGGTCGGCAGTTTACAGTACACAACCCTAGCGAACTGTATGTACTGGTTTCCTCTGCCCTTCCAACTACCCGTTGTGATAAGACCTGTACAGTGTTGAAAACAACGTAAAACCCCAAATAAACAAACAAATAAACAAACAAGCCAGACAGAGGATGAGATTGAAAGAGCAGAGGCTCTTGATTCTCCTTGCCATGAACAGTGGAAAGGGGAAAGGATCCAACTTTGGTGGCTCTAACTCCAAGTCTCACAAAGGAAAAATTCCAATGTGTCAGTTTTGGTCAAAGACAATGTGTCAGTTTTGGTCAAAGACAGGACATTAGTTAAAGTGTTCTCTTTAACTAATGTAAATGTTCATCTTGACTTAAACTTTCATGCTCTGATTGAAGGTGTAAATTACATATTTGTTGTGACTCATGAACCTATTGTGTCTTTAATAGGGCAGGCACAAAAGAAAGGTGTATGTCATGATACACAGAAAAAAACCCAGATAAATCCTGTGAAAGATGCTTTACCTGTAAATCGGCCCCCTGTCCCTCCTGTGACAAATGTCTTTAGTGTTGCAGAAGGTCTTGTAGGGGACAAACTGTCAAAATTTTGGGAAGGATGAGAGGTGAAAGGTTCAAGTCCAGGAGGGGTCAAGATCAAACCAGTTAACCTGTGATAAGGAGGCGAATATGTGAATCCCGCCAGAACACCTATCTTAAGGAGACATTGCATTCCCTCCTCCAAAAGCAAGAAGTGGACATTGTCAAACTCCAGTCATCTCTGGCTTTCTAAAACCAACTGTTCCTTGTTCAAAAGCCCAATGAAAGTTGAATCCCAGAGGTCAGTACTTTAAATCAGTTTTACAGATTAAAGATTAGGCCTCAGAATCAGTGTGTCTCCTTAAAAAGGAGAGTGATTCATTTCGCTGGACTTCAATGACACCACTTACACATTCAGAAAGTATCTCAGATTCCATTCTCAGAACCAAACTTTCCAGTATCAGGCCCTTCCTTTTGTGTCAGGATTTACGTTGGGTAGTAAACCTACAGAAAATAAGACCTGAATCCCAAGCAGGTCTTTACCTTTGTAGGGTACCAGTACTATTTTGCTCAAGGAGTGGTCAGATCCACCGCAGAGAGGTGGCAAGCCCTGGGCTAAAAATCAACTCCCTTTTTGCAAGACCAAATTGCTCAGTCAGTCATTTCATGTCCCCGATAGGTCTGCTATCCACAACAGAGAAACAGATACCATCAGGCTGTCTTCACAGCCATATAATGGCCTTGAAGAATAGCTGGCATATTCCAGAATCTCTGGAAAAGCTTATTCACATTCCAAAGTTCCTTCACCCACATCTCCTTTGGCCGTTGAAAGAAGAAAATGCCCCGTCATGCTGTTTAGGTCTTTACTAATGCATCAAATAAAGGTTGGTGCACACATTTAGGAGACTGCACCACCAAAGGCATTTGATTGCTTCCAGAAAGCAAACTACACATAAACTTCCTGAAACTACCGTTCACAATCACTGATTGCTTGTTTAACGTGGGGCATGTCACTATAATATGGTCAAGAACATACATTATTGGGATTACAGATTAAATATTGGTTATGTAATATAATAACCTTCAACAAAGTATTTTCGACAAATGATTTTACTTTTATGATCTGTAGATGCATATTTTTTTTACAAAAATGACTTTTTTGGTCAGAATTTGTGTGAAAATTGGACAGTAACCAACTTTAAAGTAATTTTTCAAAGGGAAGTTTTTTTTGACGTTTACATTTGTAAGACTTGCATATTTGAATTTCTCATACTTTTTACAGCAAAAACAACCATTTATCCTTTTGGACTCAAAAACATAAGTCTACCCCTCCAAACTCTTGGACTACTACCTGTTAGGTTAAATGAGGAGGATGAGGAGAAATATGAAGAAAGTCTAAAAATTAAGGCAGATGATTGATGCCCAGCAGTGTCAGATTGGATTGTAAATAGAATGATCTTGCACCAGTCCAATCCTCTGTAGAATTTGCAGCAGGCCAAAGTATTTCCTCCTCTGTATCAGTAGCATTTGCCATGTGATCAGAAAACATTTTTGAAGACGTTTATATTGTGGAAAATTTAAGGTATGAATGATATTTAATTGAGTGCAAGGCCTTTATACAGACTGGATGAGGATGGTAGTGTCAGCAGAATTTGAGTAAAATAAACAGTGCATTAATTCAATTAAGAGTAAGTTGGTTAAATTACGTCATAGGGGTAATTCTGTTAGGTTGTATAAAGTTTTGGTCATAACCTCAAAGCCCTAACCCTAATGACTAAATGACTGATAGACCTGTTCAAGATGAACAGAGTAGACATGTCCTTGCAAAGAAACCCGTTTTTAGATGGCTGTCATAATCCCAAAGCCCAAACCCTACTAGACAGCTCAAGGTGGCTGTTTCCATTATTTTAATAAATCAGGCAGTCTATACATGTCTGACAATGACATGTCCAATACATAGCCCATTCACTACAGCATTCGCTACATTACTGCACCATCTGCATGACATAGCCCATTAAGTGCAGCTTCTGCTTCTCCTCTAACGAAGGAACTCATATATCGTCATCAAACCTTGTCTGTTTAGTCCTGTACATCTATATTGTTCAGTAAATCATGCAAATCTGGCTGTTGCAGATATTGATACCAATCCAATAATATAAGCCCCTAAAACTACAGACCTGTAGCGCCTGTCTCATTTGCTCAAAGACAGGAGCTCAAATATTGCCTAACGCTGCTCAAAGGTTCACTCATCAAGCTCCTGATAAGCTGCTATCAGTTTTGAAAAAAAATGACATGATTGATGGATCAGTAGGCTTCAGTAAAGCATGTACATCTGCACAGCTGTTGCTTATGTTCAGACCAATCCAATAATATTGGTCCCTCAACTGTAGATTTGCAGCATCCATGTCCTGACATGATCACAAGTCACTATATATCGCTAGCTTTCAGCGTCCCTACAGTTTTTGACCAAGCAGTTATTACAGTAATACATACAAGATGAATAAATATTTTTTATTTTCTACTTTTATTTACAATTCTAAAGAAGGAATCTTTACTTAAGGTCAACTTAAGTGATTTGAAAAGGGTGTAAGGCCCCCTCAACCTTAGTTCAAGTTAAACTCATGATTATTTTACAATAATAAGTTACTGTAAGCTAAGTGTCCATATTTACATATTTCAGATCACAAGTAGGGTGGCCTTAAACAGAGAATAAAATTAAGCTTACTTATTGACAATGTAAGGCGAAAAGTAGCATTACATTAGATTAAAATCTGTTGGAATGCTGATAATTTAGGTAGATGTCAATTCTGAAATAATTAATATGTATAAAAACACGTTCCTCACTAAAACACCATAGCTTTTGTTTAAGACAAAATTCCTGAGTTGCATCAGTCCTGTGCAGCCTAACTCAAGCCTAAATTAATAATATCTACTAACATAACAGAGTATGATGACAAAATATGTTTATTTTTGAAGAGCCCCTAATATACATCAACAGAAGAAATCGAAATAAATCTAACATTAAGCAAGAAGGCAAAGATCCTGAATCTTTCTCCTGTATGAAATGATATGTTCCAAGACGGGAGGAGGGAAAAATTCTTGCCCATAAAATGGTGTCTTGCCCCTTTGACCTAGCAATGTTGAAATAAGGTTTATTGTAATGTGGTGCCAGACCTAATTAGCAATATACCAATAACCAATCGAAGGTTTTGAATGAAAAGGTAGGACATCCCCTGCCTTATCACCGGATGACAAAGAAAATTAAAGGACCCAATACTGTCCCCCCGTAGTCACTCTTCTGATTAGAGTCCAGCAGCTGATAACATATGAATCTATTTGTTCCCAAACTGCTTCTTAAAATAAAGTCTCACCATTTATTTGGGAATTTTTCTGTATGTGTCCAAAATAACCAAGATTTATCCAGGATATTCGGTGAACATTTACATAGGCCCCCAGGATGGCCACAATTGCCAAAAATAGGATAGTATGGGAATAATAGAGGATATCATCTGTGGAAGTGGAACTGGTACTTTATAGTCAAGCATGTATGTTTTTGACTTTTGCTTCAAGAGCTTCAAAAGGAGACCTTCATTTCAGGTTAGTACAAATCAATGCATAAAATCTACTCCCTTTCACCCCTATACTTTCACCCTAACCCCTTTGCTTAAGAGCTTGTCCTTATGGTTCAAAAAGAGACCCCCATTTCTGGTTAGTACAAATTAATGAATAAAATCTACCTTCAACAACAGAGCTTTTGCTAAACAAATAATGCTCCCATTATATTCTTACCTTCTTCAGAAAAGAAACTTAAGTCTTCCCTTTTTCTTTGAAGCATAGCCATCATTGCCCAGTCATTAATCCTGTTTCTCCATATGGCTGACCTTTTTGTTTTTCTCAGAATTTTTTCAAATTGGAATTTCATTGTTAGTTGTTGTGACTTTCTGCTCTTTAGTAGAATAACAATTTGAAAAATAAAATTGAAAACACATTTTCATCACATTTATTCATATTTATTTTCAGGTTGTTTATGCAGTCTTATGCATTCTATCAGAGGTTTTATCATACAGATGAGGGAAATAGAAATAGCACCAACAATTGAAAGTGTATTAATGGGACTATTACTTGGACCTGCATTTTTTAACAGACTGAACTGGAACGAAAATATAGTGGGCACTGAAAGTGAGCTAATTACAGTCAAATCAGTGCTTGGGACATCCCCTAAAGCAAGGAAACCCAAGACTGCCATCAATCCAGTACACAAGGCATGGCATAGAAGGATTAAGTCACAGAAAATAGTCTTGGGAAATACAAAGGACTCAAACAATGCTGTGCAAAGGACAGAGAGAGGAATGTCAACAATGGCAATCCAGGTACATACCACTATTGGTTGTGCCGTTTTGAAAAGATATTTTCCAAGACAGAGGTAACTCATTGATAAAAATCCTCCACCAGTAGCATAAAGATATCCCATATAAGAATCTTTGTAGCTATTGTCATGTAAATTGATGACAGAGCACGGTATACTGGTTTTATTCCTTGTATATGCTGTTGAGTTGATGGATTCAAAGTGGAAAGGATTGCAGAAGCTCTTGTATGCAACACGTGGTTTTGTAACAAACAGTAATTCAGGTTGTATGACTATTACAACCCCAGCAATCAAAAGCAAAACTGTCAAACTGTCACACAAGAATGAAGACCAATTTATTTTTCCTTCTGAATACAATGTCGTTATGGAAGTTATAAGCAGTGTTGACAACATAAAGCTGATTGAATACACTACCATTGCTGTTCCAGATTGAATGTATATAGTGGCTGCATAACTGGTGTAGTTCATTACAAATACAACAGCACATAATAAAACAAAGGGGACTCTATTTTTCTTGGCAATCATCAAAGATGGCTTCTTTGTTATCAAAATAGGGATTGTAAGAATGAGGGTGGATAGAAATCTTCCTATATTCAGCTCAAACTCTCCAATAATTCCATCTAGCATCTGTAAAAAGGCAAAAATACTTCAGAAAAATATTCTCTCTGTGACACACTTAAAATTTCTGACATATACCTCCCTGAATTCTGACAAATGGACAAATCTCATGAATCCATGTTTACTAGCAAATGTCATGTAGTGTATGATTCATGATAACATATATATTGATATTTAATTTCTATATTTAATGAGCACCCTGTGACTAAGTTTGATATTTTAATCTAATCTTATCTAATGATTTGCAGCCATGGTATCTTCTCCAACAAGGTAGACTTGCAAACAAAGTCTCCATTTTGTGGGTGTTTTTGACACAATGAATGGCAGACCTTTATACCAGTTTGGATATTACACTTTCAGTATAGGTCGAGAACAAGATCAATTGTTTCATATGCAGCATGATTTTTTTTTACTTGTCAATAATTTCATGTGAAAAGGGTTATAACATTAAAGCAAGTAGTGTGAAAACATGAATTGAAAACAATTATACTTGCATTGCTTATTTATGCACTGTTTCCACTGGAACCGACAGGCCGGTAACTATGCATTTTTGGAGAGTCCGGACCATTGTTTACATGGTCGGTTAGGGTCGGTTGCAAGTTACCGGCCTGTCAAGGAGAGTCGGTGAAATATAAAACATGTTTGATATTTCTACGACCGTTGCCGACCCTTGTATCCAACCCTAATTTCAGCCCCCTAGCAACAGGCCTGTCTGTAACAAGTATCCGGCTTGGACTTCCAGACTACGTGATGACTCACCGACTGTGTGGGAAGTGTTACAGTACAGTCGGTAATTTTAGTCGGCCTGTCTGTAAGTGTTCCCGACAGGCCTGTAAAATTTACAGGCCGGTCAGTAACTTTAACAGACTGGGTCCTAGAGTCGGGAAAATTTCTAACCGACAGGCCTTAAACTGAAACAGACAAGCCATAAACAATAACCGACAGGCCTGTAACACTAACAGACAAGCCGGGAACTGTAATAGACAGGCCGGCAATATTTTTGCTTCAGTCAGGCGAGTCAGTAGACAATCTGCGTATATTTGGGCTTTGACTTGTCGACAGACAACATGGTGTGCAGCTTTTCTGTAGGTTTTTATTTTTTGGAAATTAGCTTAAGTACTGAGCTAGGCTGGACTAGTTGGGAGTGAAATCTGTTCTGTGAGGTTTCACTTTTATTTTAAGTTTTTGTTTTTTAAAACAAGCTGTACAATTGATTGGTTGATCAGCATGCCAAGGGGCAGAAGGAGAAAGATTGTAGTAACAACTGGAGACACTCAACCACAGTTTGAGTTAGGAGATACAGCTGAGGATATAGAGAGAAGGAGGAGGGAGAGAGAGGCAAGGGATGAGAGAGAGAGGATTGAACAGGAGGAGAGGGACAGAGAGAGGAGGGAGAGAGAGAGGAGGGAAGAGAGCCAGGAAAGAGGACAGAAGAGAGTGCAAACTGATATGGATACTGAGTTAGAATCAAATAAATCCAGACAGAAGAAGGGCCAGATGAAGTCCATTTTCCTGAGTGATTCAGACAAAGAAGCCATCGTGGAGTTCGTTAAACAGCATGAGGAACTGTATGACAAGACCAACAACAGTTTCAAAGACAAGCAGAAGAAGGAAGTACTTTGGGAGCAGCTAGCAGCTACCAGAAACTTGCCTGTCAAGACTGTGAAGAAGTGGCTCGATACTCAACGTACCAGATATGGCAAGCTCACTCAGACGAAATCAGGACAAGCAGCTGAGAAGAGCACAGAATGACAGACCTGGCTGAAGGACAGTTTCAGTTTTCTACGAGGTCACATCAGAAGGAAGGGATTTTCCAAGTCTTCTGCATTCAAGTCACCCCAGAGGCCCTCTGCAGCCGCAGCTTCAGCTTCAGTTCCAGATACATCCAGGGACACAGAATCCGAGATTGAAATCAGCATTGCATCAGATGTTACTCATCAGCCTTCGAGCACCAGTCCCAAGCGCCGACAGCCTCCAGTCGCGACTATCACCACATCTGCACATCCACTCTTAGATCAGTTCCAGCAGATGAGGTCGATGATTTGGGGTTAGGGGGGTGGGGTTGAACATCTTGAAGAAAGGGACTTTTTAACATTCAAGAATGACACAGTGAAGCTTGTGAAATACATGCAAGGCCGAAGAACTCAAGAGACAGGTCACCACAAGTCAAGAGGTCACCACATATCAACATCCAGAAGCATCATAGTCCACAGCAGGACAGGAATACGTACTCACCATCCTGGAAACTCAACCAGTCTCCATTCCAGTTGTGCAGTCTCAACAGACTACCACAGGACAGCCTGTTATAGTGATTGCGAAAGTACAGCAATCATCGGGGCCTTCATCATCGTCAGCACAGCCTACTTCTTACGTTGTTGTGGATGACCAACAGCCTGGGACTTCCAGACAGATGATTTTCAACCCACCTTCAGTTACACCTTCACAACAGGAGGAGAGTCAGCACAACACTTCTGGATTATCCAGTCTCTTCGCAGTTATTCCCAGTGTGCTTGCGTATCAATAGATGGACACACCACAGCCATTTTCACCCTCTCAACTTCAACCAGCACCGTCACCATTGCCATCTTCCACTCATCAGGAACATTCAAGACCTCCCAGCCAGTCCAGCCAGCAGAGTCAAAGTCCAGAGTCCAAAGCAGCACAAGTCGCACCAGACCAGGCCCTTCTCATGGCCACCCGAATCATCCAAAAAGAATTAACAACCTACAAGTTTGTGCCCAAAAACATAAAAAGCACACCGTCCAACACTTACACCTCCTCACAGCACAAAACAAAATTGTGTGAATGAATATATGAATTCTAAACACATATGAATAAACTTCCACCACAAAACAAAAACAAAAAAGAAATTCCCCTTAAAAAATATAATCCCCTAAGAAATCAAAGTAAAACTACCACCCAAACAAAACAAAATTTAAAACAAACTCCCCCACCCCCATAAAACAAAGATGTGGACTAAAACCCACAACCCCCCCCCTCCAAAAAAATGTGAACTCAAATCCACAACCCCACTAAGAACGATGTGGACTCAAACCCACAACCCCCAAAAAACAAAGTTGTAGACTCAAACCCACGTCCTCCGAAAAACCAAGATGCGGACTCAAACCCACGTCCCTCATAAACCAAGATCCAGATTCAGTCCCCCTGTGGTGCTTGGATGTCGTCAGCTGGTGTGGGTGGTCTGTCTGCTGCCCCCTGATGGCTTCTCAACATGTTATGTAGTACCACACATGTTAACACAATGTCTCTCACAACTTTTGGCCTCTGTTCCATGGTGGTCAACAGCACCCTGAATCTCTTGACAAGTATACCTAATGAGTTCTCGACCACCCTCATCCCCCTGGATATCCTGTAGTTGGCTATTCTCTCTTCTCTGGTCAGTTAGCGTCTACTGTAAGGCTTGACCAGCCAAGGCATCAGGGCAAAGGTGTTGTCCCCCAGCAGGAAGTAGTGTAGATTTGGGCCCCCAGGTCCAAGTGGTTCAGGTGGTGGTAGTCCCAAGGTTCCATTTTCAATTCTTCTTTTCAGTTAGCTGCGGTTGAAAATCTGTGCATCAGATGATGACCCACTGGCCCCCGCGTTGACCCACAGGAACTTGTAATCTGCATCAACTAAAGCCAAAAGTACCAGGGAGAAGTAGCCCTTGTAGTTGAAATATTCAGTGCCTGACTTCTTGGGCTTCTTGATAGCAATGTGTTTTCCATCTAATGCACCAACTGCATGGGGGACGTTCCATCTGTTTCTAAATCTTTGTTCAATTTTCTTCCAGTCTTCAGGATCAGTGGGGCACACCAGATACTCTTGTTGAAATTCTTTACAGACCTGAGCGATCTTCCAACCCTCCAGTGGTATTGCAGTGAGGTGTAGCTTTCCCCTGTGGATAAGTGTCTCAAAGTAAGTGCCAGTTTCAACCCGACTTCCAGTGGCTTGATGAAGTTGGTGATTAACTTCCTGAGGTGGGGGGTGATTCTTTCTTCAATCAAATAAAAAAATGCTGGCTCCATCCTGGTGAAATTTCTGTAGCCTGGTATGTCAGTAGTGATTAACTCGTCCAAGAGTGTTCTGTGGCTTCCTTTTCCTTCTTGGTGCTGGGGTGGGGGTGATGCTGGCTGGGCAGGTGCTGGGTTCTGCTGTCTTCTGTGTCTTGAAAATATCAGGTACAATAAAAAATTAAACTCAATAAAAACCAAAAAACCCTCAAGTGATCTATCAGTTGCTCTTGATGTGTCCCTGTCATCTTTGAAGTGTGAAATGAATGGCATATCACAGGGGAGGGGGGTTTATATAGTGTGATATGGATCCCGATTCTAGATCCCGTCCCACAAAAACAATCAGTCCTGTCGGGAAGGGTCGGGAACATGCTCCCGGCTTGTCTGTTTGTCTTTATGGCTTGTCTGTTTGTGATCCGGCTTGTCTGTTAGGGGTTTAGGGCTTGTCGTAGAAGTTCTACGACTGGCCATGCAAAAAAGGTTCCTGACCCTATGTCTTGTCGAGATGGCCATTACGATCTGTCTGTAACATTACCGTCGCATAGGAGATTTAATAACCGACCCATCATTTTCCGCCGCTTTTTCTCGCGACTCTACGACTTTTGCAACCAACCCTAGAGTCGTAGGGTCAGTTACAGGGGCGGATCCAGTGGAGCCAGTGCATTAACAAAAAATTAACAATGATCAATAATTTATTATTCAGTAATACAATTTTTGAATAATGGTTTTGTTATATGTGGGTTAGAATCTGCTTAGAAGGTATTTTACAGAGCCTTAGCTCAATTTTGTTGCATTAAAATACGTGCATAAATGGTGGAGAAATCTCAAGCTCAAAATGGAAGTGTTTATATTCCCTGATGACCATATACATATTCATATATATTTTGTTCTTGAGATATTGACTTATTCTACATATTATTCATAAAACATGGTTGATAAGGAAAGTAAAGAAACTCCTATTAGATATCTATCACTCATGCGGAATAACAATATCATACTCTTACTAGGACTTCTATGATATTGCAATCTTCATGCATGGTATATTTTATTTGTACATGTCATTTTGGAAGTTATTCTATTATATACTCCAGTTATATCTTACAGTCTTAGGTTTGTTTCTCAAGCTCTGCAATAATACAGCTGTGAGTGTTATCTTCATGACTGTATGACCTATCTTGTGCCTACATCCTATTTGTTAAAATATTTAACATTAGCATTTGTACAAGCGAGTGTTTCAGTCTCTACAACCCATGTCCAATCTTATATGTAACTGTGTTATGACCCTTCTTTTGACTGATACAACCTATACTTCATGGTGATACAACATATTTTGTCTACTTTTTGCGAAATCTTACTGTTAGAATGGAGCCAATTGATCTTGTTTTGAAGGAGTCTCAATGAGGTTACAAGGCCTATATTTTCATTTGTATGACTTATGTGTTTATTTCTAATGTAAAATTAGTCTGATGGATAACTTTTATTGCCCCTGCGTTTCATCCTGTAATTGGTAGCAACAGAACTCTGACATCAAAATTGTGTTTTACAATGACTCGAGACAGTGGAACTGGAATATTATGTAATATGACACATTGATTTCCTATTGTTATCAGGCGATTATCCTAATTGTATGTCTTCTTATGTTAATTTTCTTATTGTCCAAAATAGTTGCCAATACTAAATCTTTTTTATCCCGATAGGTCTGTGTGTTAATCATTAGGGTAAACAAATGATGGAGCAAATTATACTGGAAGTGTCATAAATATTTAAACAGAATATGTATTTCTATTTTATGAACAATTGACTGGATTGACTGACCCTACCTGTTTACGTGAGGTGTCCCAGAAGAAATTATCTGATAATGCTCTAATGTTTTGGATAGGTGTAAAAAGATTTTTTATTAATTTCAATTCTCTGTCTCAAGATTACTACAATGGCAATAAACAATCCAGTGTTCGCTTCTGCTCCGAACTAAATGCTTTTTTGCAAAGGTAGTAATAACCCAAAGAACACAACCAATGGCATCTCTTCTATACGACGCCCAGGAAGGGACATAGAACTGTTTTCCTGTCATTTTTTTATCTTTTTACCATGAGATAGTAAGTCATTCCCACAAGATAGCAAGTCATTACCACAAGGTAGCAAGTTGTTGCCACAAATTAACAAGTTGTTACCACAAGTTAGCAAGTCATTACCACAAGATAGCAAGTCGTTCTCACAAGTTAGCAAGTTGTTACCACAAGATAGCAAGTTGTTACCACAAGATACTAAGTCATTCCCACAAGTTAACAAATCATTACCACAAGATAGCAAGTCCTTACCACAAGATACTAAGTCATTCACACAAGTTAGCAAGTCATTCCCACAATATTACTAAGTTGTTCCCACAAGATTACTAAGTTGTTCCCACAAGATATTAAGTCGCTCCCACAAGTTAGCATGTCGTCCCCACAAGATAGCATGTCGTTCCCACAAGATAGAAAGTCGTTACCACAAGATAGTAAGTTGTTTCCACAAGATAGAAAGTCATTCCCACAAGGTAGAAAGTCGTTCCCACAAGATGCTAAGTCATTCCCACAAGTTAGAAAGTCATTATCACAAGATAGAAAGCCGTTCCCACAAGATAGCAAGTCATTTCCACAAGTTAGAAAGTTGTGGTAATGAGATATTAAGTAGTGGTAATGAGATACTAAGTCATAGGAATGAGATGTTAAGTTGTGGGAATGAGATACTAACTTGGGGGAACGAGATACTAAGTTGTTACCACAAGATAGCATGTCCTTGTTTTATTTCATACCAACCACTTATCAAGTCGTTCCCACCACTTACCAACACGTTCCCACCACTTAGTAAGTCGTTCCCACCATTTAATAACTTTCCCACCACTTATTTACTCATTCCCATGGACCAGTAATATGCAAACAGTGGTTAAACAATATTTATCATACATAATAGTTATAACAGTGACCACTAGCAGCTTGGCAGTATTGGAAAATATTACAGAAACTAGTTAATAATACATTTAAAATTGTTACTAGATAAAAAACAGATAAATTATTTACAACATACATGAGCACGTGGTTCCCCCAAAGATGCCACATGCAGACACTATAACCCAATTAGTAGTAACCTCTACATTGCCCATACCCATACTAGAAGAATTTAGAAATTTAGACATGGGGGTTCAGACCAGGGCAAAAATGGCGATTTTTTGTAAGAAAGTAAAGGTCTATGAAGAAAAAAAATGTAAGTTATAGTGTAATGTATATAAAGAAGGGGTTGAGCATTTACAGAATGAAAAGTAAATTATAGTGTAATGTATATAAAGAGGGGTTGAGAATTTACAGAATGAAAAGACTATGCAAATTGCAGCACAGCAAATACAAGTTTTGCTGTGTTCAGGTACAGCTTATATGAGAATCCAAAGGAGATCCTGCAAGGTATGCTGTGCCAAAAAGTGCCATAAAACAGGCAGTAATGATACCTGTATCATTATTATACCTGTAATAATAAGTAGGTGACCTCTGAAGGTCACTAGGTGGGTAACTAAGAAAAATAACCATTAAAATTACTAAAACGATAGCCATAATGCTATAAAAGTTGGACATGTAAAGTAATAGGAAACATGTTACCTCTGAAGGTCACTAAAAGCCTACAGGCATATGTAAACTTGAATGGTATGCCAGTAGATGGGTGGCCTCTATATAAGTTAGGCATCATAGACAAAGAAATTGCCTGTATATTGGCATCAAAGCATGACTTAGTAAAACTCATGGGAATGACTTCATATTTTGTGGTAATGACTTGCTATCTTTTGGTAACAACTTGCTAACTTGTGGGAACGAGTTAGTATTTTGTTGTAACAATGACTTGCTAACTTGTGGGAATGAGTTAGTATCTTGTGGTAATGACTTTGCTAACTTGTGGGAACAAGTTAATATCTTATGGTAAGGACTTGATAACTTGTGAGAATGACTTAGTATATTGTGGTAACGACTTCCTAACTTGTGGGAACGACTTTCTATCTTGTGGTATCGATTTACTAACTTGTGGGAATGACTTTCTATCTTGTGGTAATGACTTTGCTAACTTGCGGGAACGAGTTAGCATCTTGTGGTAATTACTTTGCTAACCTGTGAGAACGAGTTAGTATCTTGTGGTAACGACTTTCTAACTTGTGGGAAGGACTTGCTAACTTGTGGGAATGACTTTGCTAACTTGTGGGATCAAGTTAATATCTTTTGGTAACGATTTTCTAACTTGTGGGTACGACTTGCTAACTTGTGGGAATGACTTGGTAACTTGTGGGAACGACTTTCTATCTTGTGGTAACGACTTACTATCTCGGGGTAATGAGATAAAAATATGACAGGAAAACAGTTCTATGTCTCTTCCTGGGCTCCATACTTCTAAGTTTTAAATCACTTCCTTCCTCTTCATGAAATATCTCAAGCTGTCCAATTTGTTTAAAAAAATACACATCACTTCAGTAAGTGAATTATAAACTAGAACCATTGTGTTCTGTAAGTTTTAATATTTTAATTCTCATCAACCAGTTGGGTGTCTTTTGTGTTGAAACTATCATTAACATCCTCAGTGTGTATTTGTAAAACCTTACTTGTTTAACAGAAATTACTTAAGCCTTGAAGGCATTCACTTACAAACAATTCCATTATATAACATACAAGGAACATGTGGAGATGCGTACTTACATACATAATTTCATTATACAAACACAACTTTTATGTATATGTAAAAATGAACTTATATCAATGCTAACTAGGCATATATCCATGAGAAGCAGGAAACTCTGGTCACTTTAGTTGTATCATTTATGAATTTTAAGTTAATCATTTATATGCCATACCGTAAAAGGTTTCTGTGTATCCATCAGCTATATTTTAGTTTTCAAAGAATAAACATCTAATCTGCTATATTTGTGTCTCTGTCAACAAGGTTATAGCATGTTTTGGCGGTGAGATCAAACTTACAGAAATTAGCTAGAATTGCTGAATCCATTAAGACATTGTGTTACATATTTTGTGCTACTGATAATTTTAAACAAACATTGCTACATTTGGGAACATAGAAGAATAATCTGGCAGTAACCATTGGTATCAGTATACTAAAAGAATATTATTTTAAAGCAAATGGTATTACTTATGCTTGGACACATTTTGCTTACTATGTGTGGTTCTAAAATCTACAGCCTAATAAGGAATTTGCTCTTACCAGAAAGGCCAGATTCCAAATCATTTAACCAATTGGTCAAGTTGGTTGAAGGTTAGATTTTGTGGCAGAATTTTAAGGAGTGTCTGAAGATTGTGTATTCGGTGACACACTGGAAGCCATGATGAGAGAGTGCCTGAGCCTAAAAGTATTACAGAACTCAGATCATATTTGGGGCTATTAAATTTCTATTCAAAGTTCCTCAACAAAATGTCCTCTGTTATCCCTCTATTCCATGAATTATTGAGCAAAGATGTTGAATGGAAATAGGGTGCCAGCCAACAAAGAGCATTTTATACAACCAAAGAGGTGCTACAATAAGCAAAAGTTCGTACCCATTATGATGAGGAAAACTAACTTATCTTAGCTTGCGATGCATCTCCTTGTGGAATTGGTACAGTGATTTCCCATTTGATGAATGATCAATCACAGCCACCAATTGGTTTGCTTCTTGCACCACTTTGACACCAGCATAAAATAATTATTTGCAGTTAGATAAGGAAGGATTTGTTGTACTTTTTGGGGGTAAAGAAGTGTTTGTTTGATAGGATGTTTACATTGTACAGTTACCATAAACCCCTCCTTCAACTTCTGTGACAAAAAACAAACCCATTATGGTCTCTCCCAGGATACAAAGAAGGATACTATTGCTGTCAGGTTATGAGTTTGAAATGAAATATTGACCTGGGGTTCACAACAGAAGCACTGATGCCATACGCCGGCTTCCAATAATGATGCATGTACAAGATCCATCTATACCAGGATATGCTGTAAGCCAAGCATATCAAGATACGGTCATCAAGGGATGAATTGTTGACTAAAGTTTTGCAATATACCTTGCAAGAATGGCCTTCACCTGCAGCAAAAGATGAGATGAAGCCATACTTCTATCAGAGAAGAGAACTCAGTAGCCAGGGTGGATGTCTGATGTGGGGAAGCAGAATTGTCATTTCACCACAAGGACAGAAATTAGTGCTACAGGAACTCCATGAATCACATCCAGTAGTCAGGCACATGGAAGCACTTGCTCGAATGTATGTTTGGTGGCCAGGTACAGACAAGATCATTGAAACAAATGTGACGAGTTGTTACCTGTGTAAAGTAAGCAGGTGTAAGCAAGAACTGCTACATCCATGGGAATTACTATCAAAGCCTTGGACAAGACTACACATTGACTATGCAGGTCCTTTTACGGGCAAGATGTTCCTAGTAGTTGTTGACGCAACTTCAAAATGGCTAGAAGTTGAAATGGTCACCAGGGCTGATTCCCAGATTACAATTGAGGTTCTGGGGAATATATTTGCAACACATTGCAAATAAAATTAAGTCGGTTTTTGTTCTACTATAGAAATACACATCACTCCACAACAAACTGAACACCAGCTGAACTTTTACAGAATCGGAGATGAAATATCCATTTACAGGCTTTACTTCCAAACTTGACAGAAATCATTCATCTCAAAAAAGAGAAGAAAAGGGGAAGACACGATAGGTCAGCAGGGAACAATGAAGCAGTTTATGTACAAAATTATCGTTCTGGACCAAAGCATTTTTCAGCAGTTATTAATAAGTAGACAGGGCCTGTCTCTTGTAATTTCAAACTACAACATGGAGAACACA
This sequence comes from Sabellastarte sp. h YS-2021, assembly GCA_964017235.1. NCBI lineage: Eukaryota > Metazoa > Annelida > Polychaeta > Sabellida > Sabellidae > Sabellastarte > Sabellastarte sp. h YS-2021. The sequence goes on along the minus strand of OZ024932.1, from coordinate 10,452,275 downwards.
TGTGGACCAGATCAGAACATGAAATGTCACCAATGAACATGTTTCAGTGAATCAGTTCCTAGAGTGTCTGATGAACCAGTACAAAAGGCAGATCAAGAGACCATTACCTTGGATGTGAGCAATAAACCACATCTGCTGACAGAACAGGATGACCCACCCCAAGGAGAACACATACACACAGCATCTACTACAATAATACACACTGTAAGAGATAGAAAACAAACCAATGTGTTTCAGGGAGGATTAAATTAGTTCAGTACAGGGCCAGAGTAATTCCCTCAAGGATTAATACAAAACATTCACTGCTATCCCACCCAGATGTATAAACTAAAGTCATTTACTGTAAAGAATTATCAAGTTAAAATAATATCCTAATAGGACTATATAGACTCTGTTTCGAACTGCCTAAGCACTTTTGATAAAGAATTTCCTTTATTTTTATAACTGTAACTAAAAGGGATGGTGTGTGATAATGAGCCACTGTCAATGCTAACTAATCATGCATCCGTGAGAAACGGTCACTTTAATTTTATCATTTATGGGTTTTAAGTTAATCATTTATATACCATCCAGTACAGATTTCACTGTGCATATTCATCAGATATATTTTAGCTTTCAAAGAATAAACATCTTATCTGAAATATTTGTGTTGCTGTCAACACGGTTGTGACAGTGTATGATAACAAAGATATGTCTCATGAATAAATATGGATGTGTATGGAACATGCAGAAAAAAATGTATTAAATATAAATACTCTATGTATATTAAAGGTCCCCAGTGGCCTAGTGGGTTAGCAGGTTTGGCATCCAATCACAGTCTGGACACCTCTGTGTGGGTTCGACCTCCACAAGTGACAATGCTGAGGACCTATCCCAATATGATATACTGGCTGTTGAATCGGACTTAAAATCCAAACTTTGACCTTATGTCTATGTATGTTGTTACATATTTTTGTTCACACATCATAAATACGAATACGTAAACAAAAGGGGGACCACCTTTAAAAATAATTCTACTTTCTCTGACCCAGTGATCATAGGAGCTGGATGTGCTGTACTCACTTCAGTTGTGATGGTACTTTTGGAAAAAGTTATGCCCATGGCCAATGATATCTTCATGTGATCATGTCATAGTTAATCGTTGGGTGTGCATTTTATAACATTCTGGATTTTCCACTGTAAGTGGAGGAAAATGTTCTCAGAGAATCATAGTAGACAAACGATGGATGGAACTTGTACTTACAGTGGACTTTGTACTAAGTATACCCACAACCAGGAACCTGTCTTGTTCGAGACTGACGTGATCAGAGCATTTAGGGACCTCAGAGTGTACGCAGCCAATGCCATCAAGTTAGGTATCAAATGGAGAGGTTAATATTACCTGATTAGTTGTTGGCTTTTGGCCGAGTCAATGTCTATTCAACTTTTCAGATGGCAACAGATGCTATATCTTATATGATGGCATATAAAAAATGTAAAATATTTACATGTTTGCATATATAGATGAATATGTTGTTGTGGCACCCAAAAGTGAAGCTTTTCAACAGTTTACCCAGCTGTCTTACTTTCTGGATGAATTGGGTCTACCAAGGAACCCTAACAAAAAGGCCCCCCCCCAAATTGGTCCTGCCTAATATTAATGTTGCCAACAATACACTGAACATAGATAGAGATAAGTTCCAGGCTATCTATCAGGAATGCATTTTAACCAGCAAGAAACAATATTTGACCAGAAAGGGAGTGCAGTCATTATTAGGTAAGTTGATATATATACATAAATGTGTCATTCCCTGCTAGTATATTTATTAATTGGATTTTGGTTGTGTTTAGAAGCAATAGAAAAATGCTAAAAGAAAACTTTGAATTGGGATTTTAACAAGGACATCAATTGATTTGTGACCTTTCTACCCCAATTTAATGTATTCACATTTATAAAGAGACCTTTAATACAAAATAGTGAAAACCTATTTATGGATGCTTCCTTGACAGGAAAGAGGGGTATCTGGGGTAAGAGGATTTATACTACAACCATTTTAAAAATCCCATACCCTAATATCAACATTGGGCATTTAGAAATGTATAATGTACTGATAACCCCAAAATTATGGTGTAGCTGTTGGCAACGGCCAATGGGATATGATTCCTGAGGATTATGTTTATTTGAATTTTAATATATAGTTTCAGGTGCCACGCTTGCTTCCATCTACTTCTTCAATTCAAAAACCACATTTTGCAATTTTCTTATCCATGATGCCCTCTCTAGGCCTTCCATAAAAAGTGAACCATCATAATATTCTTACTTCATGATATGTGTATCAAAACCGTCTTTCCAACATAGATATAGACCATCTACTTCTGCAACTAAAAAATTACATTTTACAACTTTCTGTCCTTCATGTTCTTTCTTGGCCTTTCATTAAAAGTGAACCTTCAAAATATTGCTACTTCAAAATATGTGTGTCAAAACCCCCTTTCCCCCAAGGTTACTAAAACTTATATTTCTTCTGTCTCTTCCATGGCAAAAAATGTATTCCCTCCAGATACCTTAGGAGCATTACTTTTAATTCTACTTTTTCACCCTACCCTAGTGATATCTTTGATATTTGAACTATGTACTGGATTTCTTTATCTTGTGTCTCTCTTTCAGATCTGTTCCCTCGTTATAATGGTATTTTCTTGGGTGCGTTTTATGGTTTCTTTAGGATGCTTAATATAGCTCATCATAGTGGGAAATATTTTGACCCTATGAAGCATTTCGTTAGGCAGGATGTAATTTTCGCTGACCCTGAAGCCCTGCACATTTTTTAAAGGACAAAAACCCTCCAGATTAATAAGTTCCATCATATTCTCCAGATTTCTAGGATCAATAAGTTTCATTTGTGTCCTGTTAGAGCCGTTTAGGATTCTTTTCAATAGTCGCCCCTTGCACAGCATGCCCCCTTTTTTGCTGTAAATTACCCTCCTTATGAACCGGTCAATGACACTTTTGTTAGAGAAGCCCTCAAGAAAGTCCTCTCCATTTGAAACATTACTCAAATGGGTCATGACTTTCGTACTTTTAGACGATCTGGGGCAACTTTTGTTTTTGATAATAATGTATCCCTTCCAAAAATAATGGTTCATGATTCATGGCGAAGTTCAGTTGTTTGAATATATTTGCAAAATTGTCCAGTTTCTCCCTTTGTCATTCATTCCACCTTTTCCTTCAGGATCCCTTCTTCTTTGTAGGTTGGTTTTGCTGTTTTTAAAATTCCATGTGTTATTTTAAAATACTGGCTTTAAATGTTGCACACCCTTTTACTAAGCAATTGTTTACTAACATGTATCATAATTTTGTAAACGTGTCTTTTGCTATAACTTTATGCCATTAATCTAAACCTGATTTAACATGAGCTTCAATTTTGTTCTTTAACCTGACCCATGGGTTTTGGTAGCTCACTGGCTAATCTTACTTGCTGGTATGTTATCTGTTTTCTCTTCTTTGGTTTTAAAATTAAAAATTACGCTTTCATTCTTTCATCTCACTCAGATATCAGAAGATGACCATTGATATGGGTTTGAATATAAACTAGTTATTTAATTAGGTGACATTTTGTGAATATTGCAGCTCAATATTTTCTTCATTTTATGATACGTTAATTTTTCTAATGATCCAAAATGATGGCCATCACTAGACATTTTCTTGTATAGAACAGAGGGGCAGGAACCAGACTACACTGTCTTTTGAATAGGTGCTTTTGCTGTATACTTTTGTGCAGTCTTGTCCTCATAGGTGTGTGTGTGAGTATCATCACTAAAGTACGCAAATTAAGGAGCAAACTTGAAGTAAAATAAAACATAATCATGAAACGTGTAATAATAAATACAATGAGTAAACAAGAGTCATATTGGGGCAGGTCTTCAGCATTACCACTTGTATGGGTCAAACCAGCACAGACGTGACTGCCTGTGATTAGATGCCAAACTTGCCAACTACTAGGCCACCAAGACCTATGGGACAAGTTTAAAAGACCCCTTTTATAAATTTCAATACCCTGCTCATGATTACAATAATTATAACACAACATGTTGCATTTGTTATTGTGCACTTTTATGATTCTGTTTCAAATGCATTATAAACAATACAATGCTTACTTCTGATAATACTGTACTAAATGCTTTTGCAAAGGTGGCAATTGTCCACACAATACAGCCAATGACATATCTTCTCATTTTCTTATCACTTTCTTCCTCTTCGTTAAATATCTCATGCACTCCCATTTTGTGAACATAATATGTATATATACGTCAGCAACACCTCAGCATTTTTATAACAGACTGAAACGAATGATGTAAAATTAAATTTTAATATTTTAAACCTCATCAACCAGATTTGTACTCTTTTTGCTGATATTATGATGTACATTCTCAGTTTTTGTAAATACCAAACTCATTTATTCCAAGCACTTTGGCCTTGGAAATGTCCAAATATATGTCAACAGAAACCCAACCCATTTATTTGCCCCTTTTTGGGACCTCACCTTGTGTAGGGAGAACCATTTGTGATCTGTCAAATGTGTCACCCATGCGGCTAAAAGTGAAGGTCGACATAAATAGTGGAAGGCTATATGTTTCCCTAATCTCTGGTAAGACGTGTTTCAGTTTACTGGCATGCATGTCAGTTAAATATAATAGAAAATGCAAGAAATGCGGTTCTCCCAAAATTGTGAAAATAAATGATTTGTCAAAGGTGTGGAAGTTACACAAAGTCAATGGACGGGTAGGTTATGTGCAGGGCCCCTTTTGTGTAAAACAGCATTGATAAATTTAAAATACTTTTTTTGTTGTCCAAACTGTTCTAATGAGAAATGAGAGTATTAAGAAATATCACAACCAAACTGCAGAGGCTCATTATGATTACTGTTAAACATGGTATGCTACTGAGGCATGGGAAGCCTATTTGACGGAATACTGGGATTCCCCTTTTTATAATTCAGTTATCTACTAGATTTTCAAAATAAAAACTCAGGTGTGATTGGTCCAATCACAATCTTCCAAGTTTTCTTCTAAACATGTAGGAAAATATCTTGCTGAAGAAAATAGTTCAGTGCCATTCATAGTCCTTTTGACAGGCCTCCTTTTCTAAAAATTTAAATGCAATCCTTTCATAATGAGAGAAAATCAAAGTAAGATGCAGAATGCTTTATAGTGGACCTAATATGACCCATTAGCTCCTGGTTGAATGGTGGGATTTAGCAAGATACCTATTATGAATAAATTTTATTTTGGCATATCCCCCAATTTAAGCGGCACGGCCATACAGGGGCCTGCCATAGCAGTTGGCTCTACCTTAAATCTGTAGGTCCAACTAGCATTCCCTTGGGGTGTTTGGTTTGAATAATCCAATCATAATCATCCTTAGGTAGCAGTAACTTGGGCGGGAAACCTCCCTTCACTTGGAAATGAGAAAGCAAAGCATCAAGATCTATGAATTTACCTACCCCCCCCCCCCCCCTCTGTTACATAAATTTTTACATTTTTCTACCTGTGACTCACCCCAGCCACAGGAAGCAAGACTTGGGGTTAACAGGCAGCCTGATTAGAATCAGATACTCCCTACTCAAAGGTCAAAGTTGGGGTTTTACGTCCCGTTCAACAGCCAGGGTCATATTGGGACAGGTCCTCAGAATTGCCACTTGTGGGACTCGAACCCACAGAGGTGACAGATACTCCCTACTGGACTGACACTTTGGCAAAATGATCCAATGCCAAAGCTTATTTGGATCCTAGGCTCGTATTCCCCAGAGCTTGGTCAACTTTTTTGGGATGATTACTTGTCTAGTTTGACCCTTTCTGGCCTTGACCCCTTCTGGTTGTCCCACCAAAAGGGAGTTCTCCTTCTTTGGATTAATATGGGCTAGGGAGTTTTTAGGGACAGACTGGGTCAGGCTGACCCTGGTTCCTCCTACCGGATTTACCTTTCGACACTGACTTGACCTTTCGACCTCGGATATGACCTACACTCATGCATATGACCTTTGCCCTCTTATCTATGCTGGAGTGCTGTCTTACTAATACTGCTAACTACATCTACTAACTTTTATACGTGATGTGTGATATTATACAGTATTATTTTAATGGTGCCTTTTAAAACTCATTTTATTCATTTTAAAAGTCTGCTCTGGTTTTGTATAGTTTCTGCTAACTTGTAATAAATTTCTCAAATGTCTTCGTACTGTGTTATGCAAAGCTGACCTTGGATCTGTTATCTGACCTTGGAGTTGAACTTTCACATTTGGCATAAGTTGAACCCTTGGGTTCTAGCATCATGAGAATATGACCTGATAGATATGCTGTGATATGTAGCAGATATGACCTCTCACAATGGCTGAACTGCAACATTGACCTTGGGGTCATTGCACGAATCCCAGATACTGGGTTTAAACTTTTATAGTTAGCTTATTCTCAAGCCAACTGATGATGTCACTGCTCTAGTTACATAATCATACAAGGCTACCTATTTTACAAAGTTGATAACATTCACGCATTTCAACACATGAAAATAGACCCTAGGGATTGGACATTAAATGGGCATTGTTTCTTTGATTTCTGTTTGCCTTTTGGACTCGGGCAAGGGAGTAACATCTTCCAATGAGTCAGTGATGCCGTATGGTATATCTGTTATGGTCGAAACAACAGACATGGTAGCAGTTATCATTTGCTAAGATCTGTAAAATGTATCAGCCAAAACTGCACAGCTTTGGTTTCTTGTTTATCTCAAGTCTCAAGCCCATGCACATGGCAAAACCCAAGCCAGATCAGACCAGAAAACACAATTTTAAACGGACCAGAATACATCTGCCCTCCAGCATCAATGTCAGCTTGTTTGATGAAGTCTTAAGTGCTGATTACTGGGACAATTTACTATCAATAAATGTATAGCTATTTACAGCAATTTAGGCTGCCAAAGCTGGTAGGCGACATTCCATAGACTGTATTTTGCAGTGATAATTGTGCAATGGGAGATACCCTAATTACAGACTGGTAAGCCTTAAATGGAGTTACCCCCATGTTACACATATGTAATCCCTTCTATGTTATACAATCTGATTTACATTAACAATGCAATGAACAACAACTGGGACCTGAACACCCTTTGGTGAAGCTGAGCTACAACCATGTTTGGTTTACTTCATATTTTGGTCAGTAGGATATGCATTTGGTTTTGACATCTTCCGTGGGATTTGACACAGCTGGGACTGCGTCTTAGATTAAGGACATCTCTTTGGCAATACCTCTCATGAGGCCTCACAAGCCGATCTAATGTTTACATTTTGAAGGATAATGGGTGCAGGACTTGTTGGGTAAATAGGGTTGCTTGTTATATTCAGTGAGTACTACAAATATACAAGGGTTTCTTTTATAACACCATAAACAAAGGTGTGACCGAAACATAAAGATTTGCCTTAATAATAATAATAATAATTATAATAATAATAATAATTATCCTGTCTTTCTTTGCAACCATCTTTTCTTTATTGTCGCAATAGGGATTGTTAGAATGAGATTAGCTAGAAATCTTCTAATAATCAGGTCAAAAACCCCAATTCTATCTGGCATCTAAAAATAGGCAAAAGAAAATATCCAGTGATGGTGGACTGAAATCTTCCTATATTCAACTCAAAATGCTAGAATTCTGTCTAGCATCCGAAGATAGAAAGATATTCAGTCTCTGAGAGAAATCAAATTTCTTACATATACTAACCCAAATACAGACTAAGGCGCAATGGACATGAATTCATATTGACTAAAACAAGTTATATAAGGTACCATGTATTAGTACATTTTCATTGATATTTAAATATTCATATTTAATTCAAATTCAAATGACCTTGAGAGGCTATGACAAAAGTTAAGGACAATTTGTTCAAATTCAAGTGACCTTGAGAAGATACACAAAGGGCAAGACGACATGGCGGTTAATATATTTTATTAATACATTAACAAGTTTCTAAGCTAATTGTATTTACAAACCTGGTAAGATTTTAGTAATAAGCTAGGGTCAGCTTACCCGAGGCATAGATTTAGATTAACTTAACCAGACAATAAAGAGGGTAATTAAAGTTAAGTTAAAGCAATAAACAGTGATAATTTAGAAGAGAAATAAGAGAGTGCCTTGTGGAAAGAGGACCCTAAAATACTGATAAATTGAAGTATATCCGAGCCCTAAATGAGGGCATATCTACTCCAAACATTATAAAAGAGTACATTTTCACCCCAACAGTATGAGTAGGCTAGGGGGAAAGCTTTGTTCTAACCATATTGGTAACTTGTTCACCAACATTTGCAATATCAATAATTTATAATCAAACCCAGTCCGACGTCCATGTGTCATGTCTCTGAATATTCTGCAGAGCCACATCATTACTGCAGGCATAATACCTTCCCCCGCAAGGAATCAGTGGGCTGAAAAATCGCAATCAACGAACATTTTTGGTCAACACTCCATTGCTATGGGTGCAGTAGTACGACTTATTTTGTCCACTCTTTCCATGATTCAACTGATCATCCTATAAAAATGTGGCTAAGTGATCTTGTTCATTGAGGAGAAAAGTCTCATGATTCTGATGATTAATCTTTCTGCTTTCCAAGAGTATGTGTAAGGTGACATTATGAATCATTACCTCCGTTAAGGAGGTATTATATTTATTGCCATTTGTTTTCAGTTAGCGGTTCTTACAGTAGTTCTTACATTACCAGATGCAGTCAGAGGGTTGGTAATTTTCTTGCTATACTAAAGCTTCATCAATAGAATAGAATAGAATAGAATAGAAACATTTATATAGCACAAAATTGATGTAACATCCTCTAATGCGCTTGAAGTCAAAAAGGGAAAGTCCAGGGACGTATCAGGTCGAGATCCGAAATTAGCGCCCACCAGGGAGATGTACTATGGTGGAGGATATGCTAGTCTAAACAAATAGGTCTTTAGCTGGCTACGGAAACCTGTTATTGTTTGTTGTGATTGTACTGATTGTGGGAGTCTGTTCCGTTCTGTGGGGGAAGGCATTGCAAAATCTCGCCTACCAATGGCCTTTTTGTGAGAGACTGAGGAAAGAGAAAGACGATTTCCACGCATTAAACAACTGGTTTTGATCAATCTTTTGGAGTTTAGCTACATTGAATTTACCTACGCCATAAAGTAGGGAATTGCAGTAGTCAAGTCGACTGCTGATCATTGAGTTTGCAAGCAAGGCTGCAGTATCCACACTGAGGAATTTACGGATGCGTCTTAGGTCCTTAAGGTGGTAGTAACAGGCGCCACACATATTGGTTATGTGGCTAGTAAAGGTGTTTCCGGAGTCAAAACTAACACCTAGGTTCTTGACTGTATCGGTAGGGGAGATAGAATTTCCAAGAAGTTGAGTAGGGAATTTGCTGATGAGGGACTCTCTGGCTTGTCTATCACCAATGATAATAAATTCAGTTTTCTCGGGGTTGAGAATCTATTCAAAAGTCTGTCAGTTTGGTTACTGCTTTGCTTTTAATATTTACACTGTGTGGGATGCTTTTACTGGTGATATTTGTGCAGCCACCTCTATTGTCTCTTTCAGAATGAAACTTAAATCCTATCTCTAATCCAAGGCATATTCATGTTAGTCCTAATATCCCCATGCTTGACATCTTTCTGTCCCTGGATTATGGTATTAGTTGACAGTTCTGGTTGTGTTGCGACTTAGAGATCCATTTAAAGACCACAAAAGCCTTATTTATTCTTGTTTTTTCTACGGTTACAAGGGGGCCACGGTGGCAGAGTGGTAACACTCTCGCCTCCCACCTCTGAGGCCGGGGTTCGATCCCCGTGACGGCCTTAAGTGGGAAAGCTGGTAGTTGCTTGCCGTTGGTCGGCAGTTTACAGTACACAACCCTAGTGAACTCTATGTACTGGTTTCCTCTGCCTTCCAACTACCCGTCGTGATATGACCTATACAGTGTTGAAAGCGACGTAAAACCCCAAATAAATAAATAAATAAATCTACGGTTACAAAAATGTCTCAGGAAGTCTTTGGTGGCCTAGTGGTTACAAAGTTTGACATCTAATCACAGGCTGTCACCTCTGTGTGGGTTCGAGCCCCACAAGTGACAATGCTGAGGACCTGTCCCAATATGACCCTGGCTGTTGAACGGGATGTAAAACCCCCAATTTTGACTTTGATATATGTCATTGGATTAAAATGTGCCTTGACACCATTGTTACTACCAACAATCAAAACACTAACCCTTTAGAATGGTTTTAAAGGGGCGATAATATAACTAATCTCTACTTGAAACCAACTTCCCAACTTGGCACATATCTCATAATTTACATACGAAAAGTCCCGAAACAATATGGTATGCAGAATTCTACGAGTATTGCCAAAAACAACCAACTGTTTATTTTACTATGTTGAATATGTTAGTATTGTATATACTTCCGTTTTGTGTCAAGTTGAGGTGTGTGTCAAATTGAGAACACTCAACACTGCTTTTATTTTATTATCCCCAATACATTGTATTTATCCTGAATAGGAGACATTCACTTTGAGTGTTTGCAGTCCTGCCCCAAACTGACGGATTGTTGTTGCAAATTTTAAATAAACAAGTTTGGCTACCAGCCTGATATATTTGACATCTGGGGTCATTTTCCTAGCGAGGTCAGTAGGTCAACCCTACCTGATGGGGCCCAGTCGGCTTTTTGGGTCTGAAAGTTGTATTGAATTAATCTAGTCTTCAATTGTATGTAAAGCTTCTTTACTAACTAGCTTGCAACTAAATATATCTTTATAAACTTTAATGGACAATGACTGTTAATTTCTATGATAATCACGAAGCTTTATATTTACTTGATCTGTAAATAACTTTTAGATATATGTATACTTAAAACTATACTTTGTTATGTACATTAAAATAAAGTACCCTGAACCTGTTGTTTTACTCTCTTTGGTTTGGGGACTGCCAGATTACAGTTTTTGTTTGTTTGCTGGCGCCATTTACTTTGCATAATTAGCATTACGAAATTGTCAGTATTAGAGAGTTTGCGAACAATAGTTTTGGTCAGGTTTCAGTTCACTATATTTCCCACATGAATACCAGAGGTCTGTTTACAAATGGTGCTTCTTTTTTATCACATCAAAGAAACTACGTTGACCTTTATTTTACAAACGTATCCACTTCAAACTTAACGTATCTCTTACGGAAATTATTTTACGTTAGGTAGCTGTCAAACGCATCACTAAACCTCTCTATTAACGCTCCTTGCAAAACATAACATAACATAATTAATCAATATAGGAGGAAGTCATTAAGGGGGGAGTTTTGTTTGCGAACAGCATTTAAACTAGGATTTTTACAAGTATTTCTTTTAAATTAATAGGGAATTATATAAGTCAATAAAGATAAATCCACTGGTTTTAATCATCTACAGTACTGAATGAACTGGGTACTGATATATATTGCAAAATTTATTGGCCCAACAACTAATAAACCCACACGTTAAATAGCTTATAAAACATACATACATAAAACTTTGGAGGTTTGTGTTCATTACTTCAAAACAATTTGTGACAAGGGAAGAAAAAAGGCTGTTCCTTGTACACTTGGGTTTTTCAAAAATTGACAAAGTTGCTAAAAATAATCTACATTCTCTCAAGAACTCTGTACTGACATGTATAACACACTTTATTGCTCCAATAATTAATAAATCCACAAGGGAAACAAATTACATGGCGAAGTCATTTGCCACGTAAAAAACGTAACCTTGCGCAGTGAAATTACGTCACACACAGAAATCAATGACGTGTAACATAGCGGAAAGTAGATACAGGCATAAAAAATGTTGTTCGCAAACTCTCTATTGCCTATTTATTACCTCCGCCAAGGCGGTTATGTTTTTCCCTGGGTTTGTCTGTCCGTCTGTTAGTTTGTTTGTTTGAGAACAACATAGCTCAAAAACTAATGGACGGATTTTGATAAAATTTTCAGGATATGTCCGAAATGGTAAAAGAAAGAAGTGATTAGATTTTCGGAGTGATTCGGATCACTGTCTGGATCTTCTGGATCAATGAAATTTAATTTTTAAAGAAAGATAGCTCAAAAACTTATAAAGGGATTTTGATGAAATTTTCAGGATATGTGAGAAATTGGTAAAGTAAGAAGTGATTAGATTTTGGGACTGATCCGGATCACCGTCTGGATCTTCTGGATCCCTGAATATTTAAAAGGAAGATACTAGTAATTCGAAAAGCTATGGATGGATTCCGATGAAATTTTCAAGACATGTCCAAAATGGGACAAGGAAGAATCGTCTGGATCTTCTGGATCCAGGTATTTTTAAAGGAAGATATGGATGGATTTGGATGAAATTTTCATTAAATGTCTGAAATGGGACAAGGAACAAAGCGTAAAAAATACAATATCAATGCTAATGGTAGGTTTTCAAAGCCCAGGAATTATTTTATAGAGTACACACAGCATTGGGGGACTGAGCTGCCTTGGCAGAGGTCTTCACTCTCTATTTTTGTGTGCCATTCCCGAAGTTTTCTTATTAAGTTTTAATAATAAATAATATAGGTCCATATTTACCAGCTTTGAAACATGACACTAGTGAATTTAAAAATGTTTAGCTTGAAATTTCCCCCGCCATTTCTGCACAGATTTTATTGCAACAAAAACAAACAGAAGCTCTGATAAAGGCTGAGGTATATACAATATTAGTAGATACGATAATTAATGAAATGTGTACAATAAATATGTGTACATTTATTCGAATATGTAATGCTAATTTTTTATTGCTCATCATTTCAAGTGACAACTGATCAATTATTTAAATTAACACTTTTTTCAGTTTGGTGCTTATCTTTCAGTTTGATTTTTCTGTTCTTTTATCTGATTGCCTTATGTTAATTGGCTATGTGCCTATTTGGTGGGCTGATTTCAAGTTATAATTGTATTTATTTCCCCTTAGAACTTTAGAATTGATTTGATTAATTTTGGTTAAACATCACTTTTAAAAAATGGTTTAGGTTTTTCACAATGCATACAATTAAAGTCAAAGGGAACCAATACATACTAATTAGACATTTTGCATTGGTAAGCAACTACCATCTATTCCACATAGGGTCCGGGATCTGAAACACAGACCTCAGAGGTTGGAGGTGAGTGCTATCGCCCCTTGGGAAGGCTGATAAAAGTTTAAGTTCAATTATAACCATTGTTTGAGTCAATGCATATTTTAAAGCAAAGAAATTCATGCCTTTACACATTTACATAAAACAATCACAGTTAAAGACTTTGTGTTTAATCTTTAAGAATTTATGACGGGAAGCAGTCCTTTAATCACCCTGACCTATGAAAGAAAATGTTGAGCAAATATTAAAAACTCAGAACTTGAAATATATATTTATTGTCACTAACCAACAGCTCAAATAAGTTATATATATTAATATTCATATATATGCAATGATAATAATATTAATAAGCTTAATAATAAAACAAACATAACCCTGATATATTTTTATCAGTTTAACAGAGACATGTACAAATATATTAATAAATTAATGTATCACAAAGAAAATGAAACACTATATTGTGTATAGCTATCACATATTATCATTAGGTAGGCAAGCATTAACAGGACATCTGGAAAACTTGATGTGTAGGTTAACAACTTATAATTTATGCAAAACCAGACAGATGGCTGTTAAAGAACTCTTAACAGCTCATCTCTAAGCTCCCACTTAAGGTTACAATACCTTAACCAAGGTTTGGGCTGTCAATAATTAACATAAACGCCGTACAAAATGAAATGTAATTGTACTAATGCATTTACAAAGCCTGTCATTTGACCAAATTACAAATGTCTTCACACGTTTACACACATTACATAACACTTTGACTAAAACAATGCATTGAGGGATACCCAATAGCAGGGGTAAATGAAGCAAGGGGTCCAGATGGCACCAGTTTAGTAAATGCAGGCAACATTTGGCCAGAAGTAAAAGGCACTGGTGGATGAGCAGGTGTGAGAGAGTTTGGTGGTGAAAAGCTGCTTCCGTGTGGCGGTTGCGGAAATGATACAGAAGTGGGCTCTTTCATAGCTGGCACTGGTAATGTCTGACCAGCTAGAGTGTTGCCCAATCCATTAGGTGGAGAAAGTAGTGGACCTGGAGAGGCTAACATAGCAGTGAAGCTACCCACTACTGGTGGAGCATGCATCACTGGCTGACCAATCTGCATATGCTGTTTCCGAAAGTCTATGCCAGCTGGTTGAGGTAAGCTGGTAACTGGGGTTGCAGTTGGGAATGTGACTGGGGTTGTTGGCACTGTAGTCCCGGGAAGTTTGGAATGTCCAAAGATGAAGGTTGAGGGGTTCTGTAAGGCAGCCATCCCTTGAGCAACAGCGTTGAACTTCTTTGCATGTTCCATGTCCTGTATCTGCCTCTTCTCCTTCATACGTCTGTTCTGATACCAGGTTTTGACCTATCAATACAGACCAGGCATTAATCATGATATATGATGAGAGATATGATTAAACAATATTACATAAATTATTATTGATGATTAAAACCACAGTAACCACATCAATGAAGAATGATTGTTAATACTTGTACATGCATGATAAATAGATCAATAAACTTATATACATCTCACTGATCTGGACGATAATTTAAGTTACTAAGTGAATTATCTGTTATATTATATGTTGTAAAAGAAAATATTGATCTTATAGTTCTATAAATGTTATACATTCAGCATTACTGAACAGATTGCAACCTACATATAATATTCATTAATTAAGCTTTATATGACTTCTTGGGGTGACAACAAAATTTCAATATGAAATCAATTTAGACATATAACCAATCAATATACATCTTAGAACGCTCTATTTCTGTACCAGTGATTCTGATTGGCTAGATGTTGAATATATATATTTTTGACATTATTACATTTGTTAAATTGTAACAAATCACTAAGCTAGCAATGCTAGATGTTGACCTGCTTTCAATTCAAATTGTCTACTTCTTTTTCAAAACATTCTATTTACTCATTGTGTTTATATCACAGATAATATATTTCAGTCAAAAGGCAAATTTAAGTGCTTTATTTACCTGCTGATTGGAGAGCCTCAATTTTCTCGCCAATTTGATCCTGTCGGCTCCTGAGATATATCTCTGTGTTCTGTACTTAGTTTCCAAGTCACACAGTTGTGAAGCTGAAAATGAAGTTCGGGCCTTCTTTGAGGGTCTTCGGTCAATGTCAGGACTACCAGGTCGGCTGCATGATTCTGATGTGAATGAATGATCGTGACTCCCACTACTTGCCGACTTATCCTCGGCTGTTTCCGACTGTTCAGTGGTAGAAGCAGTTTCCCCCATTGCCAGATCAAAGCTTTCAGGTACAGTATCTCTCCTGTTGGTATGAGAGGGCACATCATCACGCATACAATTCTGAAGAACCCATTTTTCCACACGAGCCAAACTTTCTATGGGAGGAGGTACTACAAGATTCTCTCTTGTGTTGTGTCCATCTTTAATGACTGGAGTGACACTGTCATCTCTTTTCTCAGAAAAGATAGGATATTCCTGACTTGCTTGTGAATCTGAACTTATTCTATTATCCTTAGCAGTCTGTACATCCTGAACCATATCCTTTGGCAGTGGTGTGCTTGTCAGTAAAGGATCTTGAGGGATGAGGTTCGAACCCAAGGTATGTACATGAGATATTGGGATTGTTTCATCTTGTGCTTTCTTCTCCTGAGCTGGTGTATCCTGGCCGAGAATGCTGGCTATAGAAAAAGAATGCATTGTTTTACATGTTTTCAGCACTGCAACTGCATATCAAGAAATTATAATTGAAAATAACTGTTCTTTATGCCTTGCTAAGCAAAAGTATATGCATATCCTTTATGTATATCAGCTATCCACAGGTGTACAGTAATTTAAAAAACTTGCTTGTTAACTCATGAAGAATAAATCAGAGTTTAATGCTGAAATCTCCAAGTTCAAACCCTTATATACGCCCACACACAATACACACACGCTCATAACAATAGTTTACCTTTTCTTTTCACCTAAATTCCCCCTGATGGAGAAATATCAATTGAAATCACTTTAGCACATTATTGTTAATGGTAATTAAGAGTTTAGCCCACCCCTCCTGTCCCTTTCTAGAGGAATAGGTTGCGGTGGGCAGAAGTCATTAGACTTATTATTGTTAGTATTTGGTGTATGCTTGTCGCCTATTGTATATAACAAATGTAAACAATGAAATTACCCCCTATTGTGTCTGCCCCATCTGTTAGCTAAAAACAATGGCAATTCATGTGGTAATCTTCTGTTTAATTGGGATCTTTTTAAATTGTAGACAGAAAGTTAGAAATCTCTCCCTTTAGTCAAAGGGTTCACACATAAATGGATATATGTGATTATAGATTTATTTAGCCCCCTAAGCTGAGCCCAATTGAGGGTGATTTATTAGTGTAAACAAATAAACGGTACTTACAATTGTCCTGAACAAACATTGTCATAATTAATTATATGGGAGGATCTTGAAATAAAACTGTTATTGAGTGTTTTATCAAGCTTGCCTCCTTCTGTTGTAATTTATTTGATCCTACTTGATCAAGACGTGTTTTGAGTGTAAATATTTTGATTTCCTAATTAGAAATATTTACTGTTTGTGCTAAATTTAGTTTGAGATGATAAAATATTAAATAGTCTTTATTGCAATAACTTGAAATAAATATATGCAAATATGTACATTTTTGTAAAGTCATAATATGGTGTAATTAAAGGTTAATATATACAAAACCAGATATAACTGTTTAATTTTAAATAAAATCAGTAATAATAGAGAAAACGTCTTTCATATGAATGTTTTTGTGCAAATATTTCTCCACCAAGATATTAATTGACCATGTTTAGAAGTTTGTACTTAAATGATAAATTTAAAGTAAGTTAAAAATAAACAAATGTTAAGGGGGTTTTAGTGATTGCATTTAACCCCAAAATTAAACAAATAATTTTTATCTCAGATGGAGTACATTTTGTCCTAAAACAATGTGGCCCAGTTTGTTTTAATAGATTTTGGGCTAGTTCCTCAACTCTGTATGCCACGCCATCTTTTAGCTCTATATCTATATAACAATGATTTTTGTAACATCTAAATGTAATGCATGCAAGTAAAGATCAAAGGTCAAAGTTCCCGTGTAACACCTCTGTTTCTTTTAGTAGTTTGGGGGCAAATCCCACATTCCAAGATGGGTTAGAGTTGAACCTATATCTGCAGGGGTGAGAGGTGAGTGATTGGATATCATGTCTTATACATACTAGTATACGTGTATATAAGTCATATGATTAAACATTCCTTATTAAGTACATTGTAATAGAGGAAAATGATAGTTCTTAATAACTATTTACTTGTGCATGTGAAAAAAGTGACCTATAAGCCCAAAACAACCCAGTCAAATGTTTGTATAAAAGATAAAATAAATAGTAAAAATAATGATTTTTTCCCAGTGTACATCAAGTTTAATTTGAAAGGCATCATTGTACTTTTCAAAATGACATTTTAGTTTATATGTCTCTGAATGCTCAGTTGATAATGCACGGATAATCTTACTCTTTAATAAAGTAACATCAAAACTTTTTTTTAAAATCTGATTGATAATATCATTGATTAATTTGACCTTTTACACTAACCAGAAGTGTTTATCCGTGGAAATAACGATATAAGGAGTTCCACGTATGAATGCCACTCGTATTAATCACATTTTGAAGAACTTTTTTTTCCAGTTTTTTTTTATTTAATATTTCTTTTTTAGAAACTGTTGTTTCATGTGGTTACACTCGGTGAAATCAGTATACAAATCCATTGAGACTAAGATTTTGAGAAGATTCAGATAGAATTCTAAATATACATCTATTTTTTCCAATTTAATAGAATTGTATTGATAGGATGTTGACTGATGTCTGTTGTTATAGGACCACATGTGATAAAAGAGGGTTTTAAATGATAAGTTTAAAGTTGGATGTTTTTTTTTAGTTTTTTTTTTAGTGAGGTACATCTCAAGATTATATTTATCTCATTACTTTATATGATATAGTTTGCCATAGTCACGTATAAGCTCTATGATATAGGGCTATATCTGTTGCTTTTGATGTTGTTAAAACTATAGAGAGAATTTGAGAGAATTTCATTTATTTAAGTGCCACCTGCCCACAATTAACAAAAACAAACAGTAACAAGTTGACATAAAGCAGCCAGCCCTAAACATCAGGGCTTATGAGGTACTGTTGATACATAAATAAAAATGCAACAGAAGATATTAGATGTCTTCAAATATATATAAATTAACAAAAACATACATCAATGTGAAAAACAGGATACAATATGATACTTGCATGCGGCCATGAAACTTATAATAAAACAAATTAAAGCCAATCTGTAATATGATAATCTCATAAGCTGTCTCTTCCCCCAGCAGGAAACCTTGGCGCCATAAGCTTAAGCAAACTTTGGCAGATTGCAATCATAAGTCTGCACAAGTGATTTAGTTTTTAAGACTTTCAGGAGAATAACTGTGACACAACTCCCCACGGCATATAATTGAAAAGAGCATGAAATTAATAATGGATTTGTCTGTGATAGGTTAGTTTATGACAGGAAAAAAAATAAAGGGAAGTAAAAGTAGCAAAAACCCACATGAAAAGTTACCTCAAATAATGCCTAGAGAAAGAAGCCATCAACCTTAAGTGAGGCCTGTGGAAAAAAATTAATTATTTTGTAGATTTTTTATCTACTATGTGACCTTCAGAGATTGCCCACTCATCCACACAGTTACGTTCGTTACCTTATTTTAAAACCTTAACACTTGTTGAGTCATACTGTCCCTATGTGGCATTAATAAGGAAGGAACCACACCTATTATGCACTGATGTATGGTTTACAAAGATGCCTTTGTCTTTAATTGTATTAAATATCTTAAATAACCTCGTATATTATTAACTTGTTGCAGTAATGGTTAATAATATTGCCAAGCTGTTAGTAATCACATTTATAGCTTGTTAAATGTTTTAGTAAATACTCTTTAACCCCTGTTTGCTGATTACTGTCTCCTGGGAATACAAGTGGTCTCTTCCTCAGCAGGAGACGTTGTCGCCATAAGGCTTAAACAAGCTTTGCAAGATTGCAATTTATGGTCTGCGAAAGTGGTAAACTTTTTAACGCTTCAGGTCAAAAACTATGGAGTAAACTCTCTACATGACATGGGAATCATTCTAGAAAACAGGTGGATTTTGTGGGGTCCACCGCGTTAATCCAGGCTTGTTAACAAGTTATTTATTTATTATTTATATGTGTAAGGAGGTGTTATCTCTATGACCGTTTGTTCGCGTGTCTGTTTGTTAGCAGGATTACACAAATACTTCTGATTGAAACTTCTTGAAATAAATATCAGAAGATAGGTCTTTGTTAAGCGTTGATCCCATTAAATTTTGAGAGTGATCTGGATCACTGTCTGGATATATAAAAATATCCATATTTTCCCATTTACTTATTACCACATGCCTTGGCGGAGGTATGACCTCTCAGATTGCTCAGCTATTCATTTTTTTTTGTGATGTGTACCTACAAAAAATGAATACCCCATATGACTAATAATACACTGTTTGTACAAAGCATAAATGTACACGTGGGTGTCGAAAAAAAGCCTGGTGGAAAAAAGTCTGGTAGAAAAAATGGCAGTGGAAAGAAAGCCTGGTGGAAAGAAAGCCTGGTTTATTTTGGAAAAGATGGAAAAAAAAGCGTGGTGTATTTTTTTTAGGTTTGAGGCATATCAAGTTTAATGATGAAGTAAAACTAACACACTATTTTATTCACTTGAATACAAAATGTGTTTGGTACATATAATTTATTTTTCTAGTACAATTTATTTTATCAATATAGAATACGGAATTAGAATTATGTCAGTATATCATTAAAGGAAATGAAACTTTTTTTCCAAACATGCAATTATAGTTGGATTCCCAGGAAAATGCTGGATGTGTATGTCATTAATTGCAAGAAGGTATTGCCATATTTAAGAGACAATCTTGAGTAGATACCATGGACCATTTGAAGTGTGTTCTGGTGTTCATTTATCATGTTACAATAAAGGGTTTCTAGACTTGCAACTAAAGTTTGTTTTCCAGGCTAACAGTGGAACACCTAAATTACTAATTGCAACTATATACAACCCCTTGTTTTAGTCAGATTTCTTTGTGCTAAAGTCCACAGTAGGACTTCAAAGACTTCTCATTCCCTTTGACAATAACACAAGGTTTTAATCTCTGTTCAAGACCCCATCCTGAGCAGGTAGTTCATCTCTTTTAACTGTACTATGCTTTTTTAATACAATACATTAAAGCGATTCTTAAGAGAGAGTGTCACTATAAAAACATCTAAATCAAATGATTCTAATAAATTAATGTTTTACTTCTACTTTATCATAAATCATGATGTGTGTAGAAAAAAAAAAGAAACACTAGGCTTTTTCAAATGTTTTTCAAAATATACCAGGCTGTCTTTCCACCGTCATTTTTTCCACCAGGAAATTTTCTGCACACCACTCGTGTGACTTTGTACGTGTATTTTTTATTAATTGTGTATTAAATTGTTTTGTAAATTGGTCATTCGGGAAGTCATTTTTGTATCGGGCGTTTGTAAACTCCAATTTTTTTTATTATATTTTTTTATTGATACATGTAAAGTACATTTGACCGACAAACACAAGCAATACAAAAAATCCCTGCTATTTCTCGGTGATTTATGAAGTATTTTATATGAAGTTCCATGAGGCTTTGCACTTGTTCTCATTCTCCCTAACTGTGCTTGCCGAGAATATGCTTTTGAGTGCCACGACTCTGTATCTGCAACGATTTAGGCCAGAGATGTATCTTTACTACATTCATTCAAGTTTACTTTTGGCCCTTCTAAACATTTGTCAGGAAAATTAATCACTCACTATCATGCCACTCTGTTGACAAATTGTTGACACACTGCACAACTGAAGGCCCATCACACACCAAAGAAAACACTGGACTCAACTCTAAGTTGCTGACAGGAAGGGACTCTGGCTGCAATAAAAATAGTCAATGTTGTGCAATATTGTTCAGGATTGAGATCAAATACAACACCCTGGATTAGGTTGTCATTTGGGAAGTATCTTTGCGGGAGCATTTGGATACGCAGATGATGTAATATTGCTTACACCTACAGTATATTCCCTGAATCACCTGTATCAACAATGTAATGAATATTGTAATGAATACGACGTAAGGCTGAACCCTGAAAAAAGTAAACTTATAGCTTATAACAGCAACATTAGTGGTATGTATTTAGGTAACAACTATATCCAATGTCATACATGTGAGAAACACCTGGGAAATTCAATTGAACCAAATGTTGGGGACAAAGATATTAGAAGCAAGATTACTAATTAAAACTAATTAACATCCCTTATAATACACACTCGGCTTTTCTACCCCTTATTTGCAATGACTTGCCCGTTGATTGTCAAATGCACAAGAGAGTGCTGAAATTTATGTACTGCTTAAATAAATCTTGTAATTTGTACAATAAGATAAGTTTACAGTTAGCCATTAATGGAAGTCAATCACATATGTGTAACACAATTAATTATGTTTGTTATAAATATAATATTTGGAAGTATGATTTATTTAGTACAAAGCCTCCCATGTGGTGTCATAAAATAAATAACTCTGTTCAACCTGCTGATTCTATGCTAAGTAGTACTGAAATCATAAAAGATATGTTGCATTGCAGAGATAGTCATAATTACTCATTTTTCAAACTACATGAAATTAACACAATTTTATTGACAGTGTGTACAGCCTGAAGTTCTTAAAACAAGCTTATAATATTTCTGTATTTAGATAGGTTCATTTAGATGTATATATGTATGTTTTTCACTTATGTGTACCTATAAATATATTTATATATATATATATTTTTTTTTCTTTATGTTTATAACAATTTGACAATGTATTACAATATTTATGTTGTATATACGAAAATAAATAAATAAATACAGTTGGTCAAAGTTCTGTACTGTAAACTGCCGACCATCGGTAAGTAAGTACCAACTTTACCACATAAGGTCCAGAGTTTTGAACCACTGACCTCAGAGGTGGGAGGCGAGTGTGTTACGACTGCTCTGGTAATGTTGTCCTCAGCTTTTCCTCTCACTTGAATTTTCCAGAATGTTTTATCACAGGGATTGTAGATGTAAAAATTATTAAGCAGGTTTAAAACCAATATGAGTGAGTAGTTCTCTCCGAGGACAGATCTTCACTGTCATAAGCCAGTTATCAGAAACATTAAGGGGGTGACAATCAGAGAGGTTTAGTGTTATGTTTTGGCTATCAAAACCTAAACACAAACTTATTTACGGCAGAAGTAGATGTGTATCAGGTGACTTTTACCGTTTTTGGAGTTTAGTACCGTACATTTTATACGTAAAGGGTAGCTTCCTTACCTTCACTCAACCCTATCTATTTTATTAAAAAAACTACATGATACAAATAAATATGTTACAGCCCCACAGGCAGATAAATATGTTCATCATATTTTAGTAAAGTTTCAATTCATAATATTTTGCCATATACATACAAGAGGCATATTTTCAAACCAGGCTTGTTCTGTAGTACATCAAAGAAACTACGTTGACCTTCATTCCTTTATATTAACTTATTGCTAAACCCTAATATGATAAACACATACACTTGAACGTAACTTATCTCTTACGGAAGTTATTTAACGTTACGGGCCTGTTCAAATGTAGTACTAAACCTCTCTTAGGTCACTGTGGCTTATTTTGTATATTTCTTCAATTAAAAAAAAAAAAGAAATTGAATGATCTTGTTGAAAAAAAAAGAATATTAGTCATAAGAGAAACCCAAATTACTATAAAAGATAATTCAAGCCTTACTTTTGCATTTATTTATCTACATATTTATTTGTTTATTTATTTATTGATCATATAATTCATACACAAAACAGCAAAAATTAGAGCACTCAAAGGGGAGAGCCAAGTGCAGACTGCAAAATTTTTGTTCATAGTATTAACCATATGTTAACCATATGTGCTACCATGGATGAGTTCGGTAAAAATCGCTCCAAAATCTAGGGCATTGATCTGATCATGCACAAATTTAAATCACTTCTTTTGTGTAACAGTTGTGATACTCCCTGAAAAAGTCATAACGATCCGTGCAGCAATTTTTGAGTTATGATGTAAATAAAGAAACAGAAAGGCAAATAGACTGAGTAACATAGTCTGTAAAGTACAAAAACCAAAATGACAAAGAAGCAATACAGGACACTACATCATTACAATCCTTGATTGATTCAAACCGTAGTGTTACTTATCCTTTCCTTTTGAACCAAAGATCAGGTAAAATTGCTAAACCTATCTGAAACCTATCTTGTCACTCTTTTCGTTAGGGAACCCACTTTTATCGGTATATGCTAAGGTATACTCATTCTACAGGCATTCACAATCCCATTGTATTAATTGAAGAGAAAGTCACTTGGAAAATTATTTTTGGTCACAAGTGCTCATTTTTACTTGTGATAGCTATTGCATTCTCTTTATTGGTCAGATAATCCGCCGCCTTTTCATCCAAGGATTAGGAGCTACATAACCGATTCAATGGGCATCAAAAGTTAGGTTTCCAATTTCGCTTGGGTTGTTCAGGCGACCCAGGTGTCAGTCCTTCCTCCCAAGGCAGTTATTGGTCGGGTACCTTAATTTCAAGTCAGGTAACCAGTCTGGTCAAGAGTCAGGTGACCAGCCCTGGTGATTACATAAATCTTGCATCAGCCTTACATAACTGACCTTGGGGTCCAAACCCCCCTTCTAGGTTGCCCCAGTGACCATTTAAATGCACAGAATCTATTGGTCAAGCCGAAAGGGGTTTGTCCTGATATTTTCTGGGAACAAGGAATCACTTTATAACTTGACTTCAAGGACTTAACTTGAACTTGAAAACTTTGAAAACCTTGAAACTTTCGAATTATGTGTTTTATGGTCTTTTTTATCGATTTTAGTTATTGTTTTTAGAAGTTTTATTTTATTTTTACATTATAATATTGAATTTATGTGGAAGTGCTGTTTTAATGAACACTGAAACCGACATGAATGGCTGGACATTTGCTGAATAATATTGTTACTGAGATTCTGTAGTCTACATGACAGCTTCAGGCTTTTAATCTGGGACCACAAAGGGACGGTCTACCTTATATTTTTCTTGGGCGCAAGCCATTTGATCATAGTTTGGTCGATTTTTGGAAGCCTGAATCTGTACCTGAGTATGGAATTTCCGCCCTTGTGGGCCTATTGTGCTTTATTTCTAGATGAGGAACATTGACTAAAATAATTAGTATATCAATATGCCTGATAACAAGCAGAAATGCAAATCATGTCAACAGAGACATTTACCACCAACAGGAAAGAAATGTAAATTTACACAAGCTACAGTGACAGAAGATGAACTTTCACAAGATGCTGCTGGACCCAGTGGTGCGACTGTGTCGCAGGTGAAGTCAGACAAGTCCACTGACGGACAGCTCTTGCAAGAAAAAATCCTAGAGCAGTTGCAGAGAGTCACAGAGCGGCTGTATATGGTGGAAGACAGGATGACAGCATCAACATCACATTCAACTCCTACACGAGAGTTAAGTACTGATAGTTTTTTAGAAAGTGTAAAAAACAGAAGTTATAAGTTGATTCGTCCCTTGACGTGAGTGTCAAACCTGGTAAAAAAGGTATCAAAAAACACATTGTGTCAAGTGATTCATCGTCTGATGAAAGTGACACTCCAAGTTTAGAATTGTTGAGATCAAAACAATTACAGAAACAGGTGGATAAACGAACTAGAGAGTTGAATTAGTGTTCACAATCACCAGGTAAAGAATGTCACACTTTAAAATCAAAGAGGGGTGGGGGAGTTGATATTGTTGTGAAACAAAAAGTTCATTGGCCCCATGAGGCGATTCTGGGGGTTGTCACTCGTCAGCGAGTTAACTATGACCAGTTATCCTTGACCCAGTGGGTCCAAGGATTTTGTAGAAATATTTTTGATCAAAAATCGGTTTCTCGTCAAAAATCCATGGTAGCATATCTGGGCGACCTTATGGAGGACGCCACAGATTTTTTGTGGCAGGGAGCCAAGGCAGCCCATGCTGTCTTACTCTGGGACATGGAGCGCGGCACTGTTACATTGGAAGACCAGGAATGAATTGATAGGATTTGTAGGGCTCATGCCCAAAAACACATCTCTGGGGGTAGGCAAAATTGGGGTAGACCTGAAGCTCGAAAACCATGGTTCTGCAAAAATTTCCAATCAAACTCATGTTCCTTCTCCAAAGATCATGAATCGAATGGGCGATTACACAGACATATTTGTGCCTTCTGTCTGTT
This sequence comes from Sabellastarte sp. h YS-2021, assembly GCA_964017235.1. Classification (NCBI taxonomy): domain Eukaryota; kingdom Metazoa; phylum Annelida; class Polychaeta; order Sabellida; family Sabellidae; genus Sabellastarte; species Sabellastarte sp. h YS-2021. Next base: position 10,426,774 of record OZ024932.1, on the reverse strand, counting down.
ACAGGGAAAGCAACTTAGTCATTCCGAAAAAAAATTGCCAAAAAACATCAAGCAAAAAACGAGACACCAGCTGCACATCACTAGGGTGAGGGAGCTGGAAAAATAGCAAAAATAAAAATATGGCAGATGAAAATGTATGTGCAAATGTTAATTCTCTTGATGTAAAAACTGAGTCACCTACTAGTAAATGTGTCACCAATGGAGGTACCCATGAAGTGGTTTCACCCTCTTTTGCAACAAGATTCATCTACAATTCACATGTAAACCCAGCCACAGTTGAGGCTGCCTTTGCACATAAAAAACCAAGAGTAACTCAAAAAATTTCTGGCATAGTCCCAAGTCGAATTTTTTGGGCTGGTACGTCTAGTGGTGACAACCATGCAAAATGTTAGTCATACTGTCAATGTATCCAACATATGTTCGGAAGTGAAATGTAGCATTCAGAGTATGGGGGGTGATGGCCTCAAACCTCTCAGGGAGTATACTGGTGATTCATATAGCGTCGTCTGTGGCGTCGAACGTCGTCTGCATGGCAATGCGCATGACCCACTGAGAAATATATCCACAACAATGGATACTTTAGCTGATACATACAAATATGGCCAAGGTGGCTTACACATTACTCAGAACGAGGTTCGAATCAGTGTGAACACTGCAAGTGATAGTCATAGCACAATGCACTGCACTAAGCCAATATATAATGTCAATTATTGCGGGTTTGAGGACAAATTTGCTTCTGAAATCATTTGTGCAAATGTTAAAAATAAAAAGGCATGGGGTGATATTCAAACCCCCATTTTTGACCTGTGGCGGGACCAGGTTGACTTTACATTTGGCTTTGTCCCGTTAGAAGAGCAAGTAATGCCCACAGCAAATATTCCTGATAGTGTCTTCTCTGGGTCACTGTTACAAGCCCATGAGTTGGTCAAAGCTACAGGTAAACCCAATTATTTACAAGCTAGGATCCCCATCTAGTCTCAGCTTAATGTTAAACAGTGGGAAAAGGCCCCAGTGGGCTACTGGGATAGGCAACTGTTGGATCTACTCTAATATGGTTTTCCTCTAGACTTCAACCGTTCTTGTGACCTTGGCCAGTACACTGGCAATCATAGCTCTGCAACTGATTTCCCAAAAGACATAGAAGCTTATTTGCAGGAGGAATTGTCTTATGGTGCCCTGGTAGGCCCTTTTGTAACACATGCCATCAAAGGGGGACATTGTTCTCCCTTCATGACCCGTAGCAAGCCCAATTCTGACAGGTGTTGTGTTATTGTGGACCTTAGCTGGCCCCATGGGGCTTCAGTGAACGCAGGTATCGACAAGGCGTCATATTTGAACAGTGCTTTTGAACTGACCTTCCCAACTGTGGATGACATTACCTCTGAACTGAAGCGTTTAGGTTGTGGTGCCCTGATATATAAGGTTGATGTTAGTAGGGTGTTCCGCCACGTCAAGGTGAACCCCAGGGATTATGACCTTCTGGGCCTGCACTGGGGGTTACTATGTCGACTCTTGCATTCCATTCGGGATGCGGCATGGAAGCCAGATTTCCCAACGCCTCAGCGACACCGTCAGGTTCATCATGCATCGAAAGGGTTACGCAATAATCAACTATATCGACAACTACGTCAGCGTTGGCGTTCCAAGTGTTGCGTCTATGTCATATGCCACCTTATTGCAATTAATGTCTGATCTAGGTCTGACGGTTAGTCAAAAGAAGCTTGTGGCCCCTTCAATGTAAGTGATGTGTCTGGGCGTCATGATAGATACTGTGGAAGGTTCCATTGCTATACTTCCAGAAAATTACAGCAGATTAATGACACTGTACATGACTGGTTAGGAAAAAGCGTCATTTTGAAGCGTCAGCTGCAATCCATACTTGGCTTATTACTCTACTATCACAAATGTGTAAAGGCGGCTAGAGTTTTTCTAAACCGGATGTTAGAACTGCTAAGGTCATCTCATGCCACACAAAGAATCACTCTCACCTCTGACTTTAAGAGAGACTTAAACTGGTTTGCCACCTTTCTTCCCAAATACAATGGGGTCTCTCTGTATGACCACAGACCCATTGATATGGCGTTGCATCTTGACGCCTGCTTGACAGGTTTTGGGGGTAGGTGTGGTCAATTTGTGTACCACCTTCCCATTACTCGGGGTTTCAGGAATTGGACAATTGTCCATCTTTAAATGGTGAATATACTCTTGGCAATGAGATTATTTGCAAACATCTGGGCTGCAAAGAAAATTCAGATTAACTGTAATAACCAGGCAGTTGTGACGGTATTGACGACAGGCAAAACGCGTGATGCATTCCTAGCTGCTTGTGCTAGCAATATTTGGTATGTTACAGCTATTCATGATATGGGGGTCCAGTATAAACATGTTAATGGGGTAAATAATCAAGTGATATTTTGTCGAGATGGCACGGTTCTCCAGCCCAAGTTGAATTTTTGTATGCTCAGGCGCCCAACCCACAGTGGTTGAATGTGTCTCTGGATCTACTTGAGTTGGATCCTTATTTATAGTAAATTCATTGGTTTTATTGTATAGAGTTGTATTATTGATAAGTGTGTGTCATTCTTGTCAGAGGCCCTGCTGTTAATTATAGGGAGACTATTTTTTGAGGGGCCTGCTAGGTTAATGTCGTTATTAAAGGTGCTACACTTTGTATTTTCAGAGAATGCTGTGGTTACACCATTGGCAAGAAAAGCTGCTCTCAGAACACACCAGGCATTCCGTCCAAAAACAGGTCAAGCATATGACGCCATGTTCAAGGTGTTTGTCGCCTACTGCATAGTGGCTGGTGTCCTCATGTCAGATGTTAATGTGAAAATTGTAATGTCTTTCTTAGAATGTATGGTGCAAAGTCATTGTTCTTGTGCTGTATTAGAAAATTACATGTCAGCCATAAAGGCTAATTTTGTATTATATGACCTTCCATTTGTTGTGTTTGAGCACCCAAAGATTAAGTATTTTATAAAAGCAATCAAAATCAACAGACCTTTGACCTTACAACCTCACAACACTATTGGCCTATCTACTCTCAGGCGTATATCTAGGGCCTGCGTGGATATTCCACATGGTCTGGTTCACAGGGCTGTATTTTTGACCGGATTTTTTGCTTTTTTCAGACTCTCAAACCTGGCACCTCATTCTTTGTCAGCTTTTGATTCTTCCAGGCACCTCACTGGCTATGACATATTTTTCACCAAAAAATTTGTAAAAGTGTTGATTAAATGGTCCAAAACTATTCAGCAAAGAGACACAGTTCAATGTATCACCCTTCCAAAGCTACGTGATAGCAATATCTGCCCATTCCTAGCTATAAAAGCTCTGTTCAACTTATATCCCATGTCTCCACACACTTCTTTATTCCAGATTTCCACTCCTTCTGGCTTTCTTCCTCTCACAGACTCCAGAGTTCAAAAGTCTTTAAATTTATTAATAAGAAATTGGGCTTGCACCCAGCACATTTCAAATTTCATGACTTTAGAAGAGGTGGAGCTACATGTGCGTTTAACCCCCAGATTCCAATTCAGGCCATTAAAAGACATGGAACCTTGTCCTCCAACTGTGTGTGGAGATACATTCAATCTGACCATTACATTATTCCCCACTACCTTAAAGGTTCTTAGTCATGTTTTATTGTAAACCCCTCTGGTCTCCCCTCTCTTCGGCAGTTTAGGGAGGCTGGGTTTCTTTAGTCAAAAATCTTGTAGCAGATTTGTACTTTCATGTGTCCCTCAACTTGACCTTGCCCTGACCTTCTCTTCTGCTGGGGTCATAGGCCAACACTGGGGTCAATGTCCTGTTTATCAATAATAAAGTATTTTATAGTTAACTTAATTCTAGTAAAATAATGTGTACAGTTAGAAATGCTTGATAAAAAATTTTTGGAGCATAAGTCATGGAGATGGACATAGACTCTTATGGCAAAGCTAGTACATTGCTCCACATATATATATTTACATTATTATATAGATATTTTACATATTTTACATGATTTGTACATAATTTTTAGCAGTAACTATATATATATTACTAGTATATTTATAATAAACTGGTACCCGCATTGTGTTGCTTCACTGTCTTGGGGGTGGGGACTGGGATTGACATATAGGCACAGCCCTCTTAGACCAATCGCTCAAAAGAAATGACTGTATATCAGTTTCCCACTGGTTCTCACAGGATACGTTGAAGTGACGTTTCAAATTCGAAATCAGTTAGGCCTTATAATTAGCTGCCACGGTACAACTTTAGTATATGTTGCAAATGGTCCTTTTCACTTGTGAGGCTCCATGTTTCACTACAGAGTTCTTACTCCTTGGTTGCGATCCTGAACCTGAAAACTACCCATTTGGGGGTATTCAGGAGGCATACACTTTCATTCTGGAGGCTTGTAAACCACAACCTTAATATTCACGGGCATTATGGAGTGGCTGGTAACTGTGGGAAGTGCTCAGGAAACAATCTTCACATTCATAGACCCTGTTGAGTATCTTCCTGATAACTCCAAACTGTTTGAATTTTTCATAGATCTGCTATTATCCTTTATGTTAGATTTTCTGTTAGGGCACTCAATCTTAAAGCTATTTTAACATTTATAAAACAGTGGTTACCACCTTAAGTAAATGTAATTTAATGTAAATGTATGGTTTTAGTCTAGTATCAGTATACACTATCACTCGACATTTTCACCCTGGCCTGGGTTTCAGAACTTTTCACACACCTTATCTGTCTCAGTTCCCTCTGGGAACATACTAGGGGGCTGCCACGATACGGTGCACACACACTAAGAACCCACTCTGAGCCAGGTACCCATTACTCCTGGGTGGAGAGAGGCACAGTCCAGGTTAACGTCTTGCCCAAGGATGTTATCCCACATGAAACAGTAGGCAGCACCGGGGATCGAACCCACGAACCTTGGATTATGAGTCCAACACCCTACCAACTGAGCCACATGAGACCATTGTGATTAAATAGGTCTTCTCAAAGTTGAATCAGGAAACATTAGTAACTTATTCGGAGTCCAAGCAAAAGGTTATGAGCACCAATCGTGACATCACAAAGGAAACTTTCAGAAAATCGACTCACTTTCTCAACTGGGGAGAAGGCTTGCAATTGGATCTCCAAAGTGGAACATGTACATAAGAATAACAATTATATTCCGCAAAAGCTTTCACGAAGTACAACTTTACATCTTCTTAAAAATGTAAATGAGGTGTCACATGCTAACTATTGTTTCAAGTGCATCTTCAAACTAGTACTGAAGATAAACAGTACATACTGAACATTGTGTGTTGAGTGTCAGATATTTATTTCAGGATTATTTTATAACAGGTTAACAGGTATTTTACAAGGTGAGTGTGTATGTATAACTACGTGGTAATTGTAAGTACGTATGTTTGACAAGTAGTCCACACATTACACCTACAGCAGTGCTTTTGTGGAATGTGTTCCCACTCCCACCTGGCCCTATTCTTTCTTAGTGCTTACCTCAAACATAACATGATCCACTGATGAATTCAGATAGAGTGGAAGTTTGTGTTTAGTTTCTCTGGTTCCTGTTGGAACACTGGACAACAACAGCTCTGCGTTTGACTCTGTCAGTAGCTAGAGTCTTGTACTCTTCCCAACCAATCCTCATGTCTTGCATGTCTTGTTGTGTGCTGACTCTATTCACTGTGCTGACTGTGTGTTGGCTTTCCAGGTGGTGACTGATCTGTCCCTTTTTCTTTTACCTCCAGTAGTTGTCCTCTCAAGTGATGTTTTTGGCAGTCTTTCTTCTGACATTCTTAGTATGCGACCCAGCATTTTCAAACGCTGTCTTTCACAATTTCACTAAGCTTCCATTGTGCGGATCTTTGATGCACATCATCATTTGTAACATCTCACCAACATATTTTGAGTAGCTTCCGTAGACATCTGTGATGGAATATATCAAGCTAGTGAGCTAAGTTGTTGTTACTCTTCCATGTCTCGCTGGCATAAATAGCCCATGGTATAACAAGAGAGTTGTACAAGCTCAGTTTGCTCTTCATAGAGATGTGATTTGATTTCCAAATGGAGCCAAGTCTCTGAAATACAGATGCTGCTTTCCCTAGTCAGCATGAAATGTCCTGTTCAGTGGCACCCTTGTTTGAGATGCTGCTTCCGAGGTAGGTGAAATGTTCACTTTAAGAGCCATTGGTTGCTGCTCCCTCACTGACATTACCTTGGTATTTTCTGTACTGATTCTCAGACCTACTTTGGCTGCTCAACTTGCCAGATTATCAGTCATTGATTGTAGAGATTCGGAATTCCATGTTGGGGATCAGATAAGGCCTGACACATGACAAAGTCAATGGGAGGAGAAATAACATCAGTGAAATAATACCACCCTGTTATTCTCCAGTCATGATGTTAAAATAATCTGTGTAGCCAGAGTTTGTTCTTGTACAACAGCTAGAATTAAGTAAAGGTATTTGCAGATGTTGATGTACTTTTCTAGTAATTTATGATGAGAGGTGATTTTCTGTATTTTGGCGTGAGGTCTATCATCTGCAAAGTAATTCTACAACAATAGGCGTCAGCCCCCAGGAAACCCAGTGAACACAGTAAGACAACAGCATGGGTTTAAATATATATTCAAGCTACCCCCTCTCCCCAAAAGTGTTTCCTTTTTGTACGACTTGTTATTCAAATTCTATTATTTGCAAATTATTTAGATTGTTTCTGAACTTGCTGAAATCACTGGTGGGAGGAGGTTACCAAAAAGAGAAGCCAAACATAAATATAAATATCAAACTATTTTATTTCAAGGTCAGCGATGTCTGCATAAGCTTGCAGTGAAAGGTCAAACAACAAACAGATGAGAAGACAATTCTCTGAAACACCAATAGACTAAAGGCCATGAGAAAAGTAAGACCATACAAAAAGGGAAAACTCAGGGTATCTGACCACAATCAAGTAGGTGGAGGAAAGCAAAGTCACAGCCCAGTAAATTTTAACAATACTAGATATAATGTTGGGCAAGGCCATGACAGGATAAAAAGGATTGTTAAATAGATTTTAGGTTACAGGTAAAGATAGTTATGACACCCTGAAATCTAAATCTGAACCACTGGTGCTACTAGACTGATCTCAAACATGCACTTGCTCGGGCACGGGGTAGCTGGAACAAAAAATCCTCATCTGTTGAGAGCTGAAGTTGTTTTGGAATGACCTGTTCCTGTTTTTTGTTTGACCTCAAGTTATACCGATGATCATGTCGGGTTGAGAGTTGACAATCAATGTATTAAAATGCAATATCTTCTGGGTCCTCTTTTATTTCAAAATATCAACAACAAAAGTATAACAAAGGTCTGATGATGATGGTGGTGCCTCAGTTAGCCCAGTACTGCCTCATCATAATCTCCTCATGGTCTGACTAAAACTAGCCAAACTGGCTCTTTTTATAACAAATTGTGGAATGCAAGCCCTGAGTCACAAACATTAGAATGCTACAGGAACTATTGGTCGCATCTTCACATAGCTCAGTAAAATGACCAAATAAAGAATTTATTTATTTATTCATTTGGGGTTTTACATCGCTTTCAACACTGTACAGGTCATATCACGACGGGTAGTTGGAAGGGCAGAGGAAACCAGTACATACAGTTCGTTAGGGTTCTGTATTGTAAACTGCCGACCAGTGGCAAGCAACTACCAGCTTTCCCACTTGAGGCCGTGCGGGGATCGAACCCCGGCCTCAGAGGTGGGAGGCGAGAGTGTTACCACTCTGCAACCGTGGCCCCCTCCAAATAAAGAAGCCACATGATCAGAGAATTTAGTAATTTAGTAAATTCTTATAATTATACAGTTTGGTCATGTGACCAAAACCCTGCTTAATAAGGGCCTGTAGATGGTCATGTGACTTACCTACATAAGAAAAGCTGCAAACCATGGGACTAGGAAATAAGAAATGTTGATGGTTATGTGACCTATTAGCTGATAATGTTGCTGATAACATTACCTTTTAAGGAGAGTCATGTGACTGGGAGGCAATTGTGGGAAAGACTATTTCTTACACCTCAAAATGTCATGTGACCACATATTTTGCTAAAGTAATCTCTAACTATGGGAATTCCTGTGTCTGAATTCCTGAGCTATCAGTGTCAGGGCTTCTCATTCCTTACACTGTTATATGAATAAAGTTTCTACAGAAGATCATTCAGATTTTGCATTTCTTGTATAATTAGCAGCATGAGATACTAAATATAATTACTAGAAACTCAGTTTAACTACAGTGTACAATAACACACATTGCTTAATTACAATGTATTGACCCTTGATTAACATCTATATTTATGCTAAACTATTTACACAACACAAATGTTTCACAATTTAACGATGAACTTTAGATTTATTTGCTTATTTATTTAATTTCATTTACACGTTAATTATTAGGATTGCTGAAACGTATTTGCAGTAATTTCATTAAAATCATAAAGTAGATTAAGAACCTCTCTGTTATAGCATCTCAACAATGATCATAATAGGATCTCAACAATGATCATAATACTTAACAACACTGAGATCTTGTGATGTGTTTCAAGGACAGCAAACAAATGAATTTCATGAGAACAATAACACACTTTGAGCGGAGGTAAGCATGTTTATTGTAATACTGGGATCTTTATGCAAACACTTTCAAATGTGGTAATTTTGTGCTATGTATCATGAATTATAGAACTCTCTTTAACCATTTCATATACAAAACATGGGATTAACTAAACAATTAAAAACAATTCTAATTAAACCAATTAAAGTCCTTTTCCTCCTTAATAATCTGCCATTGTCAATGACTACATTAACTTAACTAAAATCAAGTAAAGACAACAAAAACCCCAAGTAATGAAAGCATAAACTTTTGTGATGAAGCCATCTGGTTTTGAACTTCAGTAAGACAGCCCCAATTTGGGACCTCAGCACATGGTGACTGAGGCACAAAATGAAGTAGATGCTACGGGGGTTTTAAAATAACAAAGAAAAGCATATTATGAACCTACATAATAAATATCTGGGCCCCAGGACAGAGCCCCTGAACACCTAGATGTTCAACAGCACATTGATTTCCTTTGATCTAAATATGAATTCACACAAGTGCATGTTACAAACGTGCTGTACTAACATAAATTAAAAACAATCAAACGCTATGGGGCGATTTTTAGATGGCAATAATATAATTTCAACTTGAAATCAGTGACCCTACTTTGCACAATTTGCATACTTCTTAAAGGTATTTAATTTGCTATGTTTTACAAATGTTATTAAATATTCTATCTTCTGCTTTGCAAAGTTACGGCGGGAAGCAGTAGACTAATCATTTCACGAATGAGCAATGACTCAGATTGTTTGTTTTGCCACCCAGTTTTGACTGGATCAGGAGCATTTATTTATTTATTTAGTTGGGTTTTAACGTCACTTTCAACACTGTTTAGGCCATATCACCACTGGTAGTCTTACAGGCAGAGGACACCAGAACATACAGTTGGCCAAGGTCTTGTACTGTAAACTGCTGACCGTCTGTGAAAAAATACCATCTTTCCCACATAAGGTTCAGGGTTTGGACCACCGACCTCAGGGGTGAGAGGCGAGTGCATTACCACTACACCACCATGATCCCCTGGATCAGTGACAGGAACATTTTAAGTATAAAACCAGCTACACTAGGCTTTATGATTATTCGTGACAGTGGAGCAGTGGTATCAGTTACAAAAGATGCTTTTGAACAACAAACAATGCAAATAACGTCACAAATACCTTCCCAAAGTACAAGTACACATCTTCGTGAAAATGAAAACAAGCTGTTACGTGTTTTCTATATTTTCAAGTGCATCTTTAAACCAGTAAGAAGGATTAAGCCCCCATACTGTTGTGAGTTGGACGTGGGTAGACACTGTAGGTAGGATAGATTTAAGATAATTCGATAATAGGATAACAGTTATTTCATAAGGTGAGTGTGTATTTATGTAACCATGTACTAATTATAAGTACCTAGTAAGGCAAACAGTACAAGGAGTACACCCACAACAGTTTTGTGGGGAGGGAGAGGGGGGGATGTGCTCGGTTATTTGTGACCCTGTCCTTTTTATGCTTGTCAGTTGGTCTGGCAATAGGACGGTGGGCCACTATCTCACAAGTTCGCAAATGGACATCAGGCGACATTTGAAGGACGGGGATGTTTTACCCAATGCATACCACCACACTTATGGAATGTGTATAAAAGATGAGTGTTGTCAAGTCTAGCTTGGTACAAACTAGACCGAGCTTCTGTCCCGTCGCCAATTACTATTGATGTACTGATGGTACACAATGGCCAGGGACAGAGCTCACATGTACAGTACACACGGGTGGTCATGAAGATAAACGGTCATAGAGATAAACGGTCTTCAGAATTGTTCAAATCTAAGTGGTGTAAACAACAAAATCACACAAACTAAATAAGAAAATACAATCAAAGAAAGCTTATCAAGACATCTGGGGCCGTATTCATAAAGAGATCTTAAGTCTGAGACAAAAAATAGTCTCAGCTTTGACATTTGGTCTCAGCTGAGACCAAATCTCAACTTTGTATTCACAAATAGGTTCTCAGCTGAGACCAAGCTGAGACCAGTCTCAAGTCTTTCCAATGTAAACAAACCATAAACTTGCAAAGATATCCAACATTTTTTAAAGATCAATAGTTCTTGTATGTTTTAATTCTTAATAAAAATTATACTGTCTATTAAAATAAAAAATAAATAGAAAATTGTGTCAAATGTTTTTTATTTTGCACATCACATGATCTACTTCTGTGTTGCTATGCAGTTAGAAAACACTGTTGAAAGTGTCTCAAAGTAAGGTACTTTTGAAACCAAAGTTTGGGCTATCCCTTGTTACAAAAGTTTAGGCTAAGTATTATATATGTTGTAAATTATTTCTACTTTACATTAAGCCATAAAAAGTAAAAACATGAATCTCAGTTAAGGTGAAATAATGCTTGAGACTTTTACCAAAATATTTGAGACAACTATGTACCAGTCTTAACTTTGAGACCAATTCTGAGACCAAATTTGGTCTCAAGTATTTCATGAATACCTACCCATTCTGAGACTAAAAATGGTCTCAGATTTGAGACCAAAACTTGAGACTTGAGACTGATTTTGATCTCAGCAAGTTTTATGAATACCGGCCCTGCTATTTGGTTTGTGTTGTGCTGCTCTTTAGACTACTTATATTTGAAGAATTCTGAAGACCGTTTATCTCTATGACTGTTTATCTTCGTGACCACCCGTGTACTTGTTTTCAGTGTAAATTTTGAACGGCATATTTCTACACATATTACAATAAGTATAAAGTGTTATTTGAATTCTTTAACTGATGTATATGTGCCGTTCACTAATATTTAATGCCAATCAAACTGGTATGTATGTATTTCAACCTGTTTTAAAATATAAACAAACCTTCAACATTACATAGTTATCTACAAAAGAAATTCCTGGTTTGTAAAAGCAGTTTAGTTTAACAGCATATGTACTGTAAACCGGATACGGCTAAATGGACATAATAAATACTTTTTAAAGTAAATAAAATAATTTCCTATAGTTTGAGATTTGCACTGAAAACAAGCACATGGGAACTCTGTCCCTCGCCATTGTGTACCATCAGTATATCAATAAAAATTGGCGACGGGACAGAAACTCGGTCTAGGCACAAACATGAAATACACAACTGGGCCCGTATTCACTAACATTCTGATACTCAGAATAAGAATTTCCTTAGAATGTTTCTTAGAAAATTCTAAGAATAAGTATTTTTTTGGTATTCACTAAATTCTTATTCTTAGAACTTTTTCTTATTCTTAGAATTTTTTCTAAGAATGATGTTCAAATCTAAGAATGGTCAAGACCTTACTTAAGTTAAGAAAAAAGGTGACATATTTCATATTTTTTTATCAATTGCATGCAAATAGATATTTTTTCTATGACCAGACAAATCCGCTGTTTGTTTTTTTTTGTTGATCAGCATGCGTATATTTGCAGCATGTACAAATGATAGAGACTGTTTCCATATGCACTGATCCTTATTGCGTTAAGCATGCTTATGCGCAACACGTGAAGAGAATGCAACGCTGTTGCAAAAAAAAAAAACGCATTCACGCAATGTACAAAAAAGGTCCAGATCACTGATTTTGTTGTCTTTTCTCTTTAAACAAGCCTAAAATCGTCATTTTTAGCTCAATTGTGATTTATGCTCCATATATTTTTGGTTATATGAAAAAATCAGTCTTGGTCTTAAGTCGATGACTTTTGTTCAAGCTAAAACTGGCTTTATGAATACCTATTTATGAAAATTCTTGGCTGAGAAAAAACTGTTCTGTTTAAGACTGGGCTAAGCCTAAGAAAAGGCTAAGATTAAGACCTTTTGTGACTGTAGCACCTAATTCTCACTCCATTTCAAACAATAAAGGTGTAAATTTATCACATGACTGATCATGTGACATCAAAAACTATATGCATGCACATGTTTTTGTTTACTATTCTTAACTAAGAAAATTCTTATTCTTAGAAATAATTCTTAACTAAGAATTGCTTTGTGAAGACAATTTTTTTCTAAGAATAAGAAAATTTCTAAGAATAAGAAAATTTTCTAACTCTAAGAAAAATTCTTTTTCTAAGAATAAGAATGTTAGTGAATACGGGCCCTGGTGTATTCATGATAATTTATGAGAAGTGGGCCTCTTTGTGCACCGACATGGCATTTTGGTTTAATTAAGCACAAACATTTACAAAGTGATTCTATTTCACTACAGCATTGTATTGGGGCCATCGTGGCACAGTGGTAACAGACTTATCTCCCACCTCTGAGGTCGGCGGTTCAAACTATGTGGGAAAGTTGGTAGTTTCTTACCATTGGTCGGCAGTTTACAGTACAGAGCCTTTACCAACTGTATATACTGGTTAAATAAATAAATACATACAGCTTTGTATAATTACTTTGCACGTGATCAACATCACTTCCATCACAAATTTTTACCCTATCTAAATACACTTGTGACAGATATTTGGACTTAAACATCAATAAATATTTATCAAAGGTATTGTAAACATCTGTTCAATGTCAGTTTAAATCTTTATCATCAATAAGTGTATTGTGATGGGGTTGAAAGTGCTAAGTGTGTGATATGATCAGAAGTTATTCTCTCAGTTTGGCGGCTTGTTCGTGTTATGACAACCATTACGGTACCTCCTCAAATTGGGTACTGTATTCATGGTCATTTATCTGTTTGTTAGCCATATTACACAAAACCACCTTTTAGATCTTCCTGAAAAAAAAACCTCGTAAGATGGGTCTGGGTCCAATCTAGATCCCATTAAACATTGGGAGTGATCTGGATCACTGTCTGGATACAAAAAATCCAGCTTCCTGTTTACTTATTGTTACTTGCCTTGTAGGAGATGTGTGCTCTCTGAATGCCCTTGTTTTAAAGTGACACGTAATATTGGAGGATCACTTTGCATATTTATTTATCTCAGCTTCCAGCAATGACTGTAGTAATATAACACATACATAAAGATAGTTTAACAGTAACGAACATGACAAATACACACAGGTATAAGGATTTTGTTGATACATCCAGCTGAAGTGTCGAAATCAATGTGTACAAAGTACATAAAGTGAATGATTAAATTCCCATTGAGATCATTTGTGATGACTCACATCATGTATGTTTAGCATTTTTTTATGTGTCCTATGATTAGACAATCCGATTGTAGCTACAACCTGTCACACACAGATTTAATATATTTTTAAATTGACCATGTCACGCACCCAAATTCAAACCTATGTGGTGTGGCTTGACCAGTTCCCGTTTGATCATTGAAATGAAGCAGCACTGGACTTGGTTAGGACTTGGGTGGGTGGCCGTCTGAGTCCTGTCCCAGGTATGGGCAGATACATAGTGACTTGGATGATCACCTAAATGTTAGTTCCATCAAAATTATACCTTAAAGAAGGTACCAGGTGTGATTTTAAATAAATACGTCAATTTGGTGTACTTCCTTTGTTAATCAAGACATGGATTTTCAACATGGGAGGCCAATGGATCACCATTATTTTAGATCACGCCAGTTCACATCACAAGTGTTAATACCATCCAAGTAATGTAATTTGAGTGTAAACCAAAATATTTATTATCCTATTTATGCCAGATTAAACCAGATTTAACTACACATACTTGCAAAAATTTGCAGGATTTCTGCTTGGGGGAAAAAAACATCATTTCACTATATGTAAAAAAAATTTGTACTGAGTATGGTCTATATTAGTATCATATATCTTGGAACCAGGCATCAAATAGGATATAGAGTGGGGTTTACAACAGCCAAACTCCTCAAAAGTGGCCAATACCAGAAAATATTGAAAATCTCGGCCCTGTCGGGCTTCGCTCTCCAATATTTTCTGGTATTGGCCACTTTTTCAGAGTTTAACTGTATTAGTATACTGCGGCGCCTGCTTATATTGGATAATTGGAGTTTACAAATTTGTCATCAAGTGACAATTTTTCATTAATAATACGGAGACCATGTGATCTAAAAATATGTATATGTTATATACATAATTAGGAAGGTAGTTTTACACCACAGCTTCTTGTATTTTTAAGCGCGAGCTCTGAGATCACTTTTTTCATTTTTTTTTTGTCTCTGGATTTTCATGAATTGTGGTGTAATGTGATGAGTGTCTGTCTTTTACTGAAGTTTAGCGGCAAAGGGCTATGTTAGTACTGGGATGGGAGACCGTTTTAGTGCACTACTCGGGTCTCTGATGACTTTGCAGCTTGTGCAAGTAGACTGAAACCCCCTTCAGCTTTGTTATTGCATTAAAATCCGTGCAAAAACGGCTGTCATGGAAATCACAAGTTGAAACGGTTTTTTAAAAATATATTTCCTGGTGTCTGTGCATATATTACGACCTTTTCCCATATTTTTTCATATGGATTCATTCAACTCAGAAATCGTACAGAAATCGTACAAAAAGCTTCTCATATTTTTAGTCTGTTACATATAAGAGACTTGTAAAGGGTATTCTTCTTGTTCCAGATGGCTGGCAAAAGAAAGGGACTATTGGAAAGGTTGGCTGAAGGCACTGTACTGGGAGATGGAGGGTTTTGTTTTGCACTTGAAAAAAGAGGATATGTGAAAGCTGCCTGTTACACCCCAGAATGTACAGTGAAGCACCCTGAAGCAGGTAAATGTTAGTGCTTTATGTCCTGTTTAACACCCAGGGTCATAATGGTACAGGTCCTCAGCATTGCCACTTTTGGGAGTCAAACCCACATAACTTTCTATTTATTTATTGTTTTATGTCGCGTTCAACAGCCAGGGTCATATTGCGATGAGTAGTTTACAGGTGGAGGAAAACCACCGTGCATCGGCAAGTAACTACCAACTTTCCAACATGAAGCGCCTGACCCAAGATTCGAACCGGCGGCCTCAGAGGTTATAGGTGAGACCTGTAACCACTACACCACCGAGCCCCACACACATAACTTTCTAATTGCCAGTTATATTGTATCAAATATAATGTACTGAGTACTTGTGTGGCACTTAATCACCATCGTATGACAGATTCTATGTTGCTTGGAGGAGAAAAGTCAAAATCCATGGTGACACAAGATATACCAAGGAGATTGGAGCATTAAGGAGGGTAAGATTTACTAAAGAGATACAGCCACAACAGGCAATTGGGGAAAAACAGTGAAACCCAAGTTCAGATATCAATAGGAAGTCCATTCCACAAAGTTGGAACATCCTACCCAAAACTGTTGCTGAAGTACTTTTTTATTAAAACACAATGATTAATTCTGACATGTCGAAGGTCAGTGCATATGGACAACGTGAAATATTACATACAATAAATATGAAGCAAGTCTAACCTTGTGTGCAATGTGTTTTGCTGATGTTTCCAATATATACTTGGAGTCAAGATCTTAATATTTAGTTTATATTTTCCTTTTTTGGCAGCCATGTTTGATTCTGTGAAGATTTTTGGTATTGGCTATGTTTTTTTATTTTGTTTCAAGTCAATAGCGAAATGTTTAAAAAAACATATAATTTTTCTGACCTTCTCTGGATTTTTGTGTCATCTGTGTGGCATTCGACTATTGCAAGAGATTATGCTGGAGACTTGTACCAACATGACCCTAGCTATTGAACGGGCCATAAAATTCCGACTATGGCTTTTGTCTACGTCCATAGTATTACATTTTTATAATGAAATAGTTTAGGTTAACAATAATATTTTTTTAATAATAAAAATCCTGAAAATTTTAAAGATTTTTGGCTTGTGCTGTAATAATCTGAAGATACTTTTTTGTGTATCAGTTAATTAAACAATATTTATATATTTCATTGAATATTTAAATTTTAAACTTTAAAATTGGCCTATGTGTAGTTTGTATTGTGTTAGCAGAAATAAACATTTCATCAGTCACTTGACTTGCAATTAAGGGATTGTGTGCCTTAGAGTGCAGAATTTTGGAACTAGGCCAATGATGTATTAGCTATAATTTGACAGTATTAGGAGATTATTGTCTAATCTAAAGTAATGTATATAAAATAAAACTAATCAAAATGCATTCAAATAGACAATATAGGCCACACCATTGTGTAAACTGTACATAAATTCAGGGATTACGTTTATTTCAAGGAGATAAAGGTATAATCATCTTATCAGAGTGTTGAATACAGTTACCTTCACTGCCCTGAGGTTGGACTTTTGGCACCGCCTGGCATCTCCATTAGTTTAGACAGTATTGTGGTGTATATTGCCTTGTGTATGTTTTGAATACATTTTAAGCAGAGGCATTCAAATTCAATGCCAGTTATGTTCATACCGGGACAAGGATCTGATAGTTGTGAATAAACATGGCTGACAGGCAAATTCCAACTTTCATTATATTTTCAAAAACATGAAAACTTTTCATCAAACATTGTGAATAAGAACAAGGTGGATCTACCAGCTATCTTATTCATCGAATATTTATATATGTCTGTAACTTTTTGTCTTATTTAGTGAAACAACTCCATCGAGAGTTTCTTCGTGCAGGAGCCGATGTTATGCAGGCGTTTAATTTTTATGCCAGCAATGATCATATAGAACTCAAGGTGGGCCGAGACAACAAAGGAGAGTCTATAAAAGTAATTACACATGTCATCTATTTATACAGTATTAAAATCCAGGCTAGACTATCTTAAACATGTTGCACAGTTACCTTGCTGTTAGCACACTTGCCTCACCCCTCTCAGGTGCTTGGCTAGATTCCAGTACTGACTTAAAGTGGGCCAGTTGGTGGTTACCTGCCCCCCCCCCCCCCTGGTTTTCAGTGCAGAATCTTGATCAATTTGTATGCACTGTGTTCCTCCATGCCACCCAATACCAGTATTAATATTACCTTTGCAAATTGTGATGGCATGCTATATACCAAGATATTTCATTCAATGAAAAAACATCAAAATACCCGAAAAGAAAATTATAGACAAAATTTAAGCGTACCACAAACAGAAATATACTTCTTGAGATGCAGTAACCTTTCCCTCCTCTGCAAAGTTTACTTTTTGTTCAGTGAATGACTGGTAAGCTGATTTTATGGAAATTATGCATGGATCAAGTGTGATCCAGGAAACTTCGTTCACACAAATGCCAACGACCTTTATCTTTCTTAGGGTCGCATGATCCAAATTACCGAGTTAAAGGAAAACTTGCATTCAGTCTAATCTTTTGAAAACTATCATGGCTGTCACAGTGACATCGGTAAGCAGATTTTGTTTTTGAAATTATAGATCAAGTATATTTTGATAGAAATCATCCAAAATGGGTTGAGTTTATGCTATGTTGCTGATTCAAAGATTTCACTGTCTTTTGTTAAAAGTAAACAAGTCTCCCCAACATTAGTTGTTGATTTTTGTTTGAGGTTTGTGTTTTTATTAATCAAAACAAACTTAGCTTAACATATATTTTAATTTATTTCTTAACCCTTGGCTGTCATAGAGGGTTCTGATTCTTTATTCTGTGTCCTATATCTGTATAGTAAAATCTACATTATTTATTTATGAACCTCATCTTGAAGTACACAGATAATGTATTTTTGACAAATTCAAATGAATGATAAATCTTAAATGAGAGCATTGTGGATATCAAATCATTGTAATGCAGTATACGAGTACATTTTAAAATCAGAACATCACACACTGACTGCGAATATTTTTCCCCATGTTTCAGTGGTGCGACATTAGATCTTTGACTTATGTTATGTTGTTGCATGGAGGCTTCATGCTATACTATTATTGTATTTATTTTCGATCACACATATCTAACATACAAAAGGGAATTAAAGACCAGGTAATAATGTTTCTATTCCATTGTAACCCCCTTACTTAGGATGCTCTTTACAATTAAATGTAGATAAATACCAATTTGTTGTAAATACCTTATAAATTATACAACCTGCAGATAAATGCAATGCATATAAGTAGAAAGGTATTTATACAGAGCTTCTGCTCATGAAATTCCATTCAATCATAGCAGAAAAAGCTAAAGTGAATAGTTGAAGCATTTCTTCTCTACCATGCCCCTTAGTATGGATATGTTTCACACCTGATTTTTCCTATCATTCAAAGAATGTGGTGGTTGATAAACATATTATATCCCCTTCTCTCAAAGAGATAAAATACTAACATCTTCATCCATTACCTTTTGTCTTTATGTCAATATATTTATTTATTTGGCTTTTAACACATTGCAGTTGTCATATTACCACGTGTAGTTGGAAGGGCAGAGGAAACAAGTACATACAGTTGGTCAATGTTCTGTACTGTAAACTGCCAACCAATGGGAAGCAACTACCAGCTTTCCCACTTGAGGTTGAGCCGGCATTCGAGGTGGGAAGCGAGAGTGTTATCACTTTGTCACTGTGGTCCCTTATGTCAATATAAAATTGAAAAACATATAGCACTCACTTAACTACAAGGTGATATGTTTTGTGTGACGTGGTTTGTGTGTTTGTTTCTTTGTCTGTAAAATAACTAAAAAAAATTACCACATTTTGATGACATTGTCAGAACAAATGGGACAGATGATTTGATTTGGTGGTGATCCAGATGACCATCTGGATCCAGGAATTTTTAACAGGGATTGAAATCATAAGAAATATTTGAGCTGTTGGCCATTGGCTGAGGTATGCACTCTGTGAGTGCTTTTGCCTTCCTATTTGATTTGTGTATTAAGACTGCCTTGTGTTGTATCACTTGACCAACTTTCATGAGAAATTTTACAAAATATTGGGTATAATTTCAATGAATTTTTGGGATGATACAATTTGTCATCTTTGTTTCTGGTGCTTTTATAAGCTTACTGTATGTCACTTACCATATGTCACAATATATCATTTAGATTCTGGTGTTCTTATGTGATAACCATCTAATTGCCAGGCGTCTGATATAAACAGAGCTGCCTATACTCTGGCAAGAGAAGTTGCTGATACTGGAGATGCCCTTGTATCGATCAGCCTGTCAGAAACAATGAGCTATAGAGTCCACAAAAAGGGGAAAGCAGATGTCATTAATGAATTCAGAAATCAGCTGGATTTCTTCAAAGGTTATGATGTGGACTTTATTGTCTGTGAGGTAGGAATATCAGTTTTTGATGAAGTGTTTTCAGACATAAATACTAATTTATTTAGTGTCTTAGTTTAAATGTGTTCACACTGTTCTGTGCAGTCATATTCAACATGTATTTGTCATTTGGTTAATGACCTTGTCCTATTGTTCTGTGAATGCATATTTTCTGTGGTTAAAATATGCCCCAGAGTTTTTTTTGTTAAAAGTCTCCAATATCTTTCATTGATGGGCAGTTGTTCATTGTATGACCATGTATATGTTCATGACCGTTTCATAATCTTTGCCATTTTGAAATGGCCAAATAAATAATTTCCTCAGTTCCTTGGACTTGAAAGGATTTCATATGCCAACAATTAGTGACTTCAGCAGCTATAGTAAGCTATCGAGTTCAATTGTGTCTGTTGTTTTAATATGCTGATTAGTTTGTGATTGGTCTATGACCTGACAACAACAAAAATTAAATGCAATTAACCTTTACACCTAAAAACCAATCCACATGAAAAGAATGGCTTCCTCCCTGACCCTGTGTTAGTTATTCCTTTGTTGGTGATTTGTTTATCACTCTTTAAAAATTATGCATTTGCCAGAAATAGGGTGAACACGTTTTCTGAACACATTTGGTAAAGGCGAATTTTACATTTGATACTTCTATGTTTTTGCCTTTATAAACCGTATACAGTTGGTATATTTTTAATATGCTAATCGGTTTCTCAAAATCAATATACTTCTGTGTCTTTGCCCTTAACATATTCCCCCTTAAAGTAGTCTCTCTTATGATTCTTAATTCTTCCTTCAGAACCTGTATGTCCTCGATTTTTGTTTCTTCTGAATTATTTACAACTAATGTTTCTAACCTTTGGATTTCAGCTTCTATACTTTTTTCCTTTTCATTTAGTTTCTTTTTACATTTGGCACAATAAGGAATAGTGACACCCCTTATTCTAAGCTTTAGCAATTCAAAGAACATTTGTTTAGAGGTTGTCAGAGTTTGTGATCCCTGACCCTCTGTTAACTCGCTTATTAAATTATTGATTTCATTTTTCACCAGTGTTACATACTCTTGTTCTTTCAGGAGGGCTGAATTAAATTTCCAAAAACCTTTTCCACATTCTGAATTTTCTGTATTTACCTCAATACCCACCAGTGAATGGTCACTCCTATAACCAAAACTAAGTATATGCTTATTTATGTTAGCATGAATGTCAGGGGTTACAAGAAAGAAATCTAATCTTGCCATTTTCACTGGCTTTTTTCCACTAACCCATGTGAACTTTTTGGCTGTGTTATTTTCTGATCTCCAAGTATCTACCAAGTTTGCAGCCTCAATCATGTTTAAGATTTCCCTTCTTGCTTTTATATTATTTTCCTTAATGTACCCCCGAGTATCTAGTTTATAGTTCATTACAACATTCCAATCTCCACATCTTATAATGGGGATATTTTCCTTTTGCAATAGCCTATTCTTGAGGTTTATATAGAAATCTGGAGAGTCGGTATTTGAGCCATACAGTACACAAAGATGGAACTTTAATTCCCCAGTATGTAACTGTACAACTAATGCATTTCCAAGTTCTATTTCTTCTACATCTACAATTTCGTAATCAAGGTTTTTTGCAAATAGTATCGCTATTCCCCGACTTTCAGAAGAATTGACTGAGGTTATTACCTCCGCTCCCCAATCATCTTTGAAGCATTTTAAATTTTTTCCCCACATGAATATCTTGCAAACAATATATCGAATATCTCTTATCCTTTAGCCAATTTAAAACATCTTTTCTTTTAACTGTATCCGTTAACCCCCTGACATTCATACTGCAAATTGTTATTTGACGTTTCATTTCATTAAGTTATACCAAAAATTACATACAAGCGTCTGGATGACCAAACAAATACAAATAACATCCTCAGTTTTTTTAATACAGGTTGAGCTTCTGAAAGTCATTAGTAACAAGCTTCTATTTAGAAGTTTTTCCAAATAATATGTACATTTTGGCACTCTGCAGTTTGGTAATATAAACAAACAAAAAAAAATTCTAGAAAAAAGTTTAGTTAATGATTTTATGTCTAATAAATGAATAATGGTTTGGAGCATGGAGTTGTCTGTACCTTGGAGGAAAATAATTTTTCATGTAGAACTGTGAGAGTAACGAAACATACTAGATTTAATTCTAAAAGTGTACAGACTACAAAAAAAAACAAAAAACTTTCTCTTAATGTTACAAGCTAAATTATCCAGTGTTGTTACAATGATTTGTGCACAGAAAGTTTCATCATTGACCTTATTACTTTTGTTTCACAGTATATATTCATGCATTATAACACATTTTGAGTCTGACATACGTTACACATATATTCATATATTTTTTCATACCGTATTTTTTCAAAATATGGCCCGGGCGTTAATTATTTTCAAATAGCATCAGACCAGGCATTAAATTGAGCCAGGCATTCTTTTGAAATACAAAAAACAGTGTTATAAATTGTAAACAGTGTGCTTGGTACCAGGCGTTAAATTGAACCAGGCGTTTATTTGAACCTGGGCGTTATTTTGTAAATTTACGGTATATATATTTTCTCAGTGACCCTATTATTTTAAGTTCACAGTATGTATTCTTGCATCATAACAATTTTTTGATTCTGACCCACGTTACACATATATTCTACCTCAGTACCACTTAGTATCCATTACCTGAGTACTGACACAAAATTGTAACAGCAATCAGTGTCACAGTGGACTGTTCACCTATTGCCTTACATACTCTTAATGTTGCGTGCTAAAATTATCCAGTCTCGTCACAAGACTGTGCACAGAATATTTTCTCAGTGACCCTGTTACTTTTATTTCACTCTGACCAACCAACCAAATACTTTTGCAACTTAGAAAAACAAAATTATACCGGTAAGGTGGTGAACAAAATCAGGATAAATAATGGTATCATAACTAATCAGCAAAATATCCTGAAAGAGTTAAAAATCTTTTACAAAAATCTCCTGCAGAGTAAACACGTAGATAATCAAAACCAAAGTAAATCTCCATTTCTGGTTAAAGAAAACATTAAAACCTTGAGTATGCAGGAGCAAGCAAAATGCGAAGGTTTAATAACTGAAAGAGAGGTTATAAAAGTATTGAAAGATATGAAGAATGGGAAATCTCCAGGTACAGATGGTTATACTGCAGAGTTTTATAAATTTTTTTGGAAGGACATAGGGAACTTTGTTCTTGAGAGCTTGAATGAGTCTTTTAATACCGGTGAACTACAAGGTGTGATAACTCTACTGCCCAAAGATAATAAACCAAGAGAGATGATTAAAAATTGGCGGCCAATTACACTTTTAAATGTTGACTATAAATTACTGGCAGGAGTTCTAGCCTCCAGAATGAAGGAAGTGCTCCCCGGTATAATACAGAATGAACAAAAAGGATTCTTAAAAAATCGATATATTGGGGAAAATATTCAGACAATAGCAGATTCTCTAGAGTATATAAGACAAAAAAAATTATGGGTATGACACTTCTAATAGATTTTGAAAAAGCCTTTGATTCCCTCGAGTGGGACTATTTAGAATCTGTTTTAAAAGTATATAATTTTGGGGAAGACTTTAGAACATGGTTTTCTGTTCTCTATAAAAATAGCAATAGTTGTGTTATAAATAATGTTTTTTTTACAGAATTCTTTAAAATTGGAAGGTCATGTCGATAAGGAGATCCTTTAAGTCCTTACTTGTTTATATTGGCAGTGGAACCTCTGGCAATAGCAATAAGGAATAGTGACAAAGTGAAAGGTATCTTGGTAAATGAAAAAGAGATAAAAATTGGGCAATATGCTGATGACACTTTCCTCCTCCTTGATGGCACAGTCAAATCTTTGAATGAGAGTTTCAGCATTTTAAAGTCTTTTGAAAAATACTCGGGTCTCAAAATTAATATGGAAAAAACCCTAGCTGTTTGGCTTGGGAGTGAGAAAGAGAGATTAAAGATACAACATATTTATCAGCTAAATTGGGTAAACCAATTTGAGCTTCTTGGAATAACCTTCCATGTTACTCAAGAAAAAATGTTTCACTTAATTTTTGATAAAAGAATAAGTGAAATTGAAAGAATAATAAGTATGTATAGTAAGTTTAGTTTGTCTCTAATTGGGAGAGTTACTGTAATAAAAATGCTGATGCTGCCTAAGATAGTATATATATTAATAGTTCTACCGACCCCTCCCAGCAATATTTTTTATGTCATTGAAAAAAGGTTAAAAGATTTTCTTTGGAAGAATGGTAATGTTAGAATTTGTAATAAACAATTGGAAAAGGAAATAAGGGAAGGTGGCTTAAAGTTAACAAATATTAGGGATTTTAATAAGTCATTGAAATTATCTTGGCTAAAGAGACTCTTGACAACTGAAGGAAGCTGGCAGGAGATCTTTGAACTCTTGTGGAATACCAAAAAAGATGGTTTTAGAACTGGATGGAAACTCGCATATGAAATTAGTTGAAAAAATTTCAAATCCTTTCTGGAAGGATGTGCTTCAGATATGGAATGGTTTTAAAAACTGCTTCAGTAAAACAACTGATTTTAGAACCTACCCATTATGGGAAACTTTTTATATGACAAATCCAAACTTAAGTAGTAGGTCAACAGAACTAATTTCAAAAGGAATAGCATATGTAAATGATATTTTATCAAACTCAGGAGACCGCCTTGGCTATTACGACTTTATGGAAAGATACCAAATCAAAATAAACTTTGTAGACTTCTATTGTTTGACTCATTCAATACCAAGTCACTGGTTAAAAAGTGGCAAAACACAACTAAATGAAGGTGAAATAAAACAAACTTTCCTACAAACCTT
This sequence comes from Sabellastarte sp. h YS-2021, assembly GCA_964017235.1. Classification (NCBI taxonomy): domain Eukaryota; kingdom Metazoa; phylum Annelida; class Polychaeta; order Sabellida; family Sabellidae; genus Sabellastarte; species Sabellastarte sp. h YS-2021. Next base: position 10,402,248 of record OZ024932.1, on the reverse strand, counting down.
TTTGCAACAAAAGCAAACAAGCAAGTGGGTATATCAAAAACTAAGGACATTAAATAAATACAATAGAGGTCATGAAATAAAATGGGCTGAAATCTTAGGAAGGGAGATATCAGAATCTGACTGGTCAAAATATTATCGAAATAACTTCCAAAGTGTAATAGAGACATCTTTGAGAGATTTTCAATATCAAATTTTGACCAGATCAATTCCAACTAATAGATTCTTATCTAAATGCAAATTAGCAGAAAGTGATAAATGCTTGTACTGTAAAGAATGTGTCAAAACAGTGGAGCATCTCTTCTGGTGCTGTCCACTGGTAAAGACTTTTTGGTTCAATTTGTTTGATGTAATATTTGTAAATAGAGAGATCAACATTAACCTAGATGATGCGAAAGTGTTGCTGGGGGGTGTCGAAAATGAAAATAAGGATGTTTTAAATTATCTTTTCACAGTGGTAAAAAAGTATATTTATAATACAAAATATAAACAACAGCAACTTAGCGTTAAATGTTGTATAAGTTTAATACAGTACTATCACTCCCTAGAGCAATGTGTTGCTACAAACGATTATGGTATGATAAAGGGTTATGTTGATAGATGGGAACTATTGAGTCCCATTCTTGAATACAGGGCTACTGGTAACTAAAAAAAAGGAAAGGAAAAAAAAGCTAAAGATAATAATATGTTTTTTGGTTTTAAGGAGACATGATAAGAGAAATACTAATGGCAGTTTGATGTAAATATTTATTTAACTTTTTTGTTTTTTTCCATTTATAGTTTAAAACAAATAAATAAAAATATAGATGCACAATTTTAAGAGCAGTAAATAAAAAAAGGTAATGTTGGTTTATTATTGGGCATCCTGCGAGATGCTATTTTTTGTAAAGGTCCTGGTAAGTGGTTTTAGAACCCCATTTACTCTGCACCAGGTTCCTGAAACCTTATTTTTAAATGGGGGAATAAAAGAATTTGTGTACTAAAAAAAAAAAAAGAAATATGCTAATTGCATTAATAGAATTTCCAATCATAACAAGCCCATCTGATGCAATACACCCTGCTAAACTTCATTTAACTATACCAAATGGTGTGAAAAATCAGACAAGAAATAAGGAAGTTCTGGAGATCTATGCCGTATGCTCATGATACTTACCTATTCAATAAAAAGTTGGAAATTCTGTCAAAATGAAAATGGTTTCACATAGACTTGCATCCTGTTGCTTTTGGTTCTATGGACCAGCTTCACTATCACATAGGATCATATTGTCTGGTGTTGTATTGTTAGAGGTGCACACATCTCCAGGCTAATGTCCAATATTTGAATATAATGGATAACAGTCAGACCAAGTCAACAGTCTAATAATTTCCAATATTGGACACATGCGGGGCTATTAACTTATATAAATTACACCACTTCATTAATTTGTAATTTTTAAGATGTTATTTAACATCACTAATTTTATTTCCATATTTTGTGACATGTATTTTTTGGATTTATTGAGTATTTTAGTGAAACTAAAAGTAAAATGGTTTCTTTGGAAAACATGTGAAAAGGACTTCCATATATGGCCATTATGACTTAGTGAAACAATTGCCCATCAAGCAAAAATATGGGACACTTTTAAACAAAATTAAACTCTCAGGTGCAATGTACACATTAATAGTGGCAGGTTTTCAATGATTCTCTCATTTTTGTGTCTGATAAAATAAAACACACCAAGATACATGTTGGGAGCAAAACCATCCTGTGACTACTATGGTAATCTCCTTTGATAATTTATAAAGGTCTCTTCCTAAAGGCTAAATATTGAACATAATTTTATTACATAATAAGGTCATTCGTACAAAAAAAAGACAATTTCATAAAACAAGTCAGTGATACAGAATAAGTCAAAAGTTGATACATGACAAATCAGGCAATATAAAACAAGTCAATACAAAAGAAGTTATAACAAGACATCTACTTAATATCCATGTCTTTTTCCCCCAGTTCTTTCCCACTGTGGAGGAGATTGAGTGGGCCATAGAAGCTGCAAAGGAAACAGGAAAGCCTGTTGTTGCCTCCATGTGCATTGGTCCACATAAAGATAAAAATGGTGTTTCAACAGGGGAGTGTGCAGTACGCATGGCTAAAGCAGGTTGTTTTCTGTGTATTACATTCCTACACTACCCGTTTTACGATATATTTGACCTAAATACCTTGACAGGATAATAATGTTTCCTTTTTATTTCTGATGCTTCTTACCATGGATGTATTTGGCTAATTTTGTGCAAACTAGTGTCAATTTTCTAATTCAAAAGACTAATTTCCATCATTCTCTAGACAAATATGACCTTATTTTTTACTAATTATTCAGGCAAGGTGGTGGATAGTAGATATCAAATAGCCTTTGTGAAGAATATTTTTAAAATCCATATCAATCAAAAGATAAAAAATAACATACTTTTTTTTGTCTTTACTCATTATAACATTTAAAGTTATATGTCACTTAACTTTTCTACTAAATGCACTAAAAAGCAATACTCAGATATTAAAAAGTATATTAGAAAGTATAAACCACTGCCTGCAGGTAGTGCTAAAAAATTATACATATAATTGTGACTACCCGACCCAGATCATGATCTACTCCATCTTTGGGGACTGAGCCATGGTTTAACTGCACCTTGTATAAACATAAACCCTCATCCAACGTATAGACTTTGAGTTATGCACACATAGGCAGACGGAAAGACATAAAAAACAGATCTGATAAAAATATCCCCCTCCCTCTTCAGGGAGTATGAAGGCAATAACAGCAGTCCTTGTTTTTACGTGAACAGCATCTTTGACGGGACATACCAATGACCAGAACCCTAACCTATGACCACACTCACACAAACAGCCAGTACTAACACACCATACTCCCCGCCTGATGCTTCTTTCCTGGGTAGTCAAATTAATTCTTTAATATCTAAGTTGTATTTCTCTGTGTGTGCTTTAACATCATTTATTAAATAACTGGTAATGTGATCAATATTATTCTATGTATTAACTTTTTGGGCAGGTTACAATTTTTAGCTATAAAACATTGCTGTCACACCATGTATACCCTTGTTCCACTGTCGTGAGTTAGCCTCGCAACCACTCCCATAATGTAGTTCAGAACATAATCTCACTAGTCATCAGAAAACTAGTCTCTCAGAAACCGTGGTGTCTATAGCCTGTCTTGTACATATGCACAAATTTTTATATTTTAATAACAATCGCAAACCATTTTTCTTGGAATTTCCCAGAATGCATTGTAATATATGTGAGGTTCTGTTTTCAGTAAAGCAACATACCCACCTTAGGATGATTGATCATATTACACACCTTTTCATCTTAATGGGTCTGAGCATAATTGCCGTAGTCATACATTTCATAAAGATCTGATCATTACTTTTTGGGTTATATTTTATTTATTTATTTATTTGGGGTTTTACGTCGCTTTCAACACTGTACAGGTCATATCACGACGGGTAGTTGAAAGGGCAGAGGAAACCAGTACATACAGTTCGCTAGGGTTCTGTACTGTAAACTGCCGACCAACGGCAAGCAACTACCAGCTTTCCCACTTGAGAATGAACGATCGGACCCCGGCCTCAGAGGTGGGATGAACATATCTAAAAACATAAACTCATGGTGACGGTAATAATCAATGCCCTTTACATCAATACAGGTGCAGATGTTGTTGGCATAAACTGTTGCTTTGGACCAAATGTGGCAATGAGAAGCATGAAAATCATGAAGGAAGCTCTGGATGCAGCAAACCTCAAGCCATACCTTATATGTCAGCCTCTGGCACTACTTACTCCAGATATAGACACTGAGTCAGGCTACTTAAACACACCAGAACATTTCTTGGGTAAGTTTTATGTATACATGTAAAATGTATCATACATAAATGAAAGTTCTACTTGGTTAAAATGTTAACTTAGATGGAAAAGGTCCAAACCCTTTGCCAGTTGAAACATTTAAAAATAACATCCAAGTGAGCATATCCCTCCTGGCAAATCACCTCCTGTCATTCTTTACTGCATTATGACCTTCGTTTTTAGTCTTTTTGGTTGTCTGACCGATTTGGTCTCATGTTTTTATTACCTGACTTACCTGCCCATAAAATGGAGCCAAATGACTTTCTCTCAAATGAACTTTGTCTTTTGTATCTGTTAATTTTGTGTGTGTGTTCTGCAAAAGAGATAGGAACTTGGTGATATCTGTTATCTTCATGAGTTGTGATGGTTGGAATCAAGTCATAAGACCTATCACAAGTTTTACTGGAGCCATTCAATTTGTACTGTCTTTAATGACAGTTGTAGCAGTGGTCCCATATTGAAATTTAGCAGTCCTAAAGTACACACACATATATGCAGCTTATGACATCTGATATCAGATTTACTACAGCAATTATTTGCTACCTTCACATGCATATATTTTGCCAAATCTGTAGCAGTGATTTTTTATTTGCGTATGCAAAATCGCAGTGTTATTTGTATAGTTTAGATTAGAGAATCGGACATCTTAATTAAAAATTGCATGACAAAAAGATCAGACACTTGATACCATAAGCTGCATAAACACATGTATGTAGACTTATGCTTAGTACCTGTGAGTGTTGAATCTGGGCAGAAGACAAAAAACCTGTGTTATCCTTGATGCTGAACATAAGGGAAAATGTTGCATTTTGCATTTTGCAAAAATAGGCATTTTGATTGAATAAATGAATACATGGATGTTTACATGTTTAGCACATGTTCAGCTTTTCAGAATTTGCATAGAAGTAGAAAAGTCTATACCTAATCATCATCTGTCATTCTAAACAGCTTATGAACCAAGGGTCATTACAAGATTTGAAGCTCAGAAGTATGCTAGAGAGGCGTATGAACTGGGTGTGAGGTATATTGGAGGATGCTGTGGATTTGAACCATATCATATCAGGTACTAGTAATAAACTAAAATAGGATACTGTTAGTAATAGTAAACTAAAATTTACCTTTCACAATTTCTGCCTTTCCACCATAACTATTTTTCTTCTGGTGGATCTTGCTACTGTTGTTAACCTTGTCCTGAACTATCCCTTTTTAGACAATCAGCACCCTTAAATATGTTTTCACATCTGCATAAATTACATACATATCAGGTAATACAAGATAAAAATTTGTCTGAAAAACTTGTTTAAAACATTCCAGAAAACTTGTGACAAGAGCCTTGTCTGTTTCTAACATCTAATTTGATTAGAAATAACCATGGCTCATTTCATGCACACACACTGAAAACTCACTTTTCAGACTTTTTCTTTCCCATGTCCAAAACTGTCTTTACCATGTAGTATGTTGTTTCTGTTATTGAAGACCATCTTGTTATTAGGGTATCTCTTCTAAGACAATCAGACCATTTTGTTGCTCCAATTATTTGCTCTGTCTGTCTGTGTTGCAAATTACTCCCAAGTTAATGAATGAATCTTTATGATAATTTTATGTAGGTAGGGTCTAATGAAATGGATAACAAATTCTGTGAAAGAACCAATCATATTGTGGATAAAAAGTCCCAAAATTCCAAAGACATCAATTTCAATGCCTTTGGTTTTCTGGTGCCTTGCAAGTTATTATTTAAAACAAATGTTCAGATTTCTGTTCACTGGTCACCAGATGTGGTCCCTGACTGGCGTTGAAAGACAAACAGTTTGTGTAGGTCCTCTAAAGTCAAAATTGCAGTATTTACGTGATTTGAAATGACAAAGGTCATTAGGACAGGGCTTTAGTGCACAACACAAGCTGTCCTGACTTGGACGTGAACTCTCATGATCGATAAAATGCGAGTGAAATAGTCATTTGCCAATCATAATCACAAGAAACAAGCACTACCCGAGAATGCAAGATAAGGAACATTACTCTGGTTCTGGATTAACTTTGATGATGAATAAGCATTGGGTAGACCACATCTTGTGTAAGAATATAGTCCTGATCCGATGAATATTTTTTTCAGTGATGCATATGGACATCCAGATCATATTGGGGGAGAATTGAACAAAATATGTCCCAAATTACCATGTATAGTTTGGAATTATGCACAGAGACAGACATACAAACATACTCTATTACATACTCCTCTCCCTTTTTGGTGAGGGGAACTAATAAGCAATAGATGAAGGGTACATTGTATGCATATCTGAATTCCTTGTTTGCTCTGAGTTTTTGTGAATACTTTAATTGTCTTCAGAGCAATGTCAGAAGAATTGACCAAAGAAAGAGGAAAAGTGGCAGAAGTGACCAAGGAGTTTGATCATATTTTATCTGGTCTGGAAACAAGTCCAAGGGAATCATTCAGAAACAGGTATATACTTCAAGTTATTTACTTAATAATGCATATCTACCTTGAAAACACTGTGTTTATCATCAGCAATTTTTTTTCTTCAAATTGCCGGGTGACCAAAGGTAGGTCAGGTGTTGAATTAAAGTTCAGGGTTTCAGTATTTACTGACAATTATTATGAGAAAACGGACAAGTTCTAAAATAATTAGAGGTAAAATGGATTTAAAGTAAGGAGCACATTTACTTTATTGCTGGCTGATATGTATTTTTTTGTTTCAAAATTCTCTTAATATTTTCTCACTCTGAGAATATTTGCTACGAAAATGTTCATGTTTATAATAACAGTTCTTAAGAAGGGTGATGCAAAGGGAAATAGTGCATGTGGAAGAACTATAAAGGTGTGGTATCCAATATGGTCAGCGTTTATTTTGAGTTCCAACTCTAGTGAATAGGTTGGAAGGTCTTCTTAATGTTGGCATCCATTTGTACTTCTTGGTTAGGTTAATATGATGGAGGAGGGGAAACGTCAAAAATACAGTCTAGGAAAGGATGGAACCCAAGGTCTTCTGCTCTGAAATCCAACTCTGTATCACTAGACATCAGGGTATTGGGTACTGCATATTTTATCATTCATAACTCATATTTATTACTTCATCTGTTTCAGATCCTCCAAAGAAGTTTGGAGAAGTCTGGAACCTTCTACTGGCCGACCAAAAAGTTCAGCATTTGCAACCTCGTTTTACTACTGATATGTTAAGTGTTGGCATTTCAATTTCAAGGCCACTATGTCAGTTTTTGGGACAAAACATGGACATTGAACACTAGGCTAAGAGAATATAAAAGAGTTTACAAGTTCACCTTAAATGTCTTATGAAATGTGAGCTTGATTTTTACTTAAAACAATAAATTATGATATATTATCTGCATTAATTGTTTTTATCTATCATGTATTCAAACAGAGTATTACGAAAACATAATTTGAATAACATGACACATAATGACAAATGTAAAAAACACAAAATCTCCTCAACTTTTATAATTATATACAAGTGGAGAAATAAGTCATTAATTTGTACATACAAAATTTAACGTTTTATTAATTACTTTATTGTATCATACAGACACAACAGATCCAGAAGGTTACTTACATTTGCAAGATCACTAGTTTTAGTTGTCAAAACTTGCTCAATAGTACATCAAACTGATTTATATGCAGGACATACACAACCTATGAAATTAACACAAACACTATTTATTTCTGTTCAATATCGTTAGAGGTGCGTGTTTCATTATCTACTATGTACCCTTTATAAATAACACAGATTTATATGACTAACCATCATGGGTCAGTGCATTATAACCACACATGCGGAGTCTAATTCCAGTTAACTTGCTAGTTACGGTTTCAAAGAGACAAGATCAACAAGACCAAGTTTCAAAATGTAATAACATGTACTTCTACTCCTGTGCCCAAACGCAGAAAAAGTGATATCCAGCTAAAATCCAAGCTAGAGCATTCCCAAGCTTCCTTATCTGGAGCTGTAATTGGCTCAAATCCCTTAGGCCATATCCGCCCACTAATCTGGGAGACATGATTGGACAAGGGATGCCATCCCCATCACCAACCCTTATCTTCCTGCCTTGTAAATTCACTGTATTATTCGGCCAATTCGGCCCAAGATTCGCCCAAAAGTACATCTCATGTACAAGGTAACATCTCATGTATCTAACAGTTATAACCTGTATCTAAATTCATGTAGCTAAAAAACCCTCACTGCTGCATACAGTACTGAGCAGAAAGACATAATGATATGTTGTTAAATGCAAAATTCCATTAGCTTTTATTGTTTATTATAGTGTTGTCTGGTTGCTATTATCATTCAGGACTGACGTGCATCACAGAATAGGCTCCTGATGTTCCAAAATCTATTCTAATTAAGATAAGATAATTTCAAAAATTTTATCAGGGATGATCTAGGTAAAAAAAAATTCAGGGTTGTGTGTGTGTGTGAGAGAAGAAGGAAGAGTACAAAGTGGGAAGCTTGAAATGCAGAGATGAATCTTAATGTATGTTTCCTAAAGGATATAACCGAGGGGCTATTTCTTATGTGGAAAGATTTATGTGGATTTCCAGAAAATTATTGTATCATGGCTGAAAGAGTTGAAAAAACCCATATGTTTGTGTGACCTGTGAACTTTATGATTGATAGAGCGGATATGAAGGAACTTTGGGTTCTAGGTTGATACATCTAGTATTTCTGGAAGAGGTGTATGGCTGGATGGATTAATTTGTTGAGATATGCTGGCTGGCCATGTTTTGCAATTTTCAGGCCTATTTTGAACTGTTCTCTAGCTGTGTTTAACTGGAAGACAATGGGGTGATGTGGAAAACCTGGTGGAATAAGTGGCAATTCTGCAGACAAGGGATTACAATAGTCCAATCTACTTCCTACTAAAGCATCAGCCAGAACTGAAGTCTAGCAGGTGAATTCTGTAAAGATTTTTTGTGACTTGAGTCACATGATCAGAGCAAGCCACTTTTGGATTCGAACACCACACCAAGATTCTAGACATTTAAGAAGGGTGCCAAGTGATTTCCAAGAATATTAATTGGAAAAAGGGGAAGGTCTTGATTTAGGAAGGGTTTTGGAGCCCATTAAAATAAATTCAGTTTTGTCAAGATTTAGTTTAAGTTTATTTGTCAACACGAAATTTTGAATGTTGTTGAGCCAATGATGGAAGTTTGCATGGACTGGTGATATTTCTATGCATAATTGGATGGCATTCGCAAGTGATATTTGATGCTACTATATAAGTGGATGATTCAACTGAGTTGATTTGTGTACAGAGAGAATAGTATTGGCTCCAGGAACAAACCCTGGTGGACACAAGATTGCAACTCTAGGTGAAGTGACAAAGTACTAGTATTACCTACCTTGACTGATTGTGTCATAAATCCGCCAGGTATGATTTGAACCAGCCAAGTACCAGATCACTAATACCAATGTATATATAACACCTGAAAATCAGACTGAAGTGCACTTATCACTTTTAATATAACCAATATTTATAGTTATTTAAATAGCCTACCAAAGTTATAAATGAACATACTTCAGTATTAAAGTTAAACTGACTTTATGTCCTCTATACTACGATTTGTAAATAGTCACCAACCACTATTTGATGGATTTACAATACTGTATTATTTATTATTTATATCACTACATGGTATTATGAATAAAATCTAACGCATAATAATATATGTTTATTCATTAATAAATGATATTAACATTTTCCCCTCATATATTTGTCATGAGTTGACTATAAATAATACATAATATAATTGATTATATGCCATCACATTATAAAATTTCATAGCCTAGCCCATATGCATATACAAAACCTGACAATACAATAGGAGTGTTCTTCGTCTCATATATATGAATGTAACACCCAGATGAGTTAGCTATGCCCTGACATCTATCATAAAAACCATTTAGTATTCCTACTTGCCCCTTGTGTCTATAAGCCAAACATATAAAATGTAACTAAACATGTAATAAAGGCCCACATATTATGGACTACAAATCAAGGATGCATTTGCACCAAAAATTGGTACTTCAGGGAGGGATTTGTCATGAAACTCCAGCCTCTGATGAGAAAGTTCACCCAATTAGTTTCAAAACACAATATAACATAAACTGTTATTGTGTAAGGCATATCATCACATTATTCATTCTGAACAATACTTTTAAAAGTGACAAATGCATTTCAGTGTGATTTTTCAGTGTGTTTACTGCTGGTTCTAGGTTCGATCTGTAGCCTGATAGCCTATACCTGGGATCTGCTGACATTCCAATGCCCAGAGATAAACCTCAGATGAGACCTTAAGTCTCCTTAATAAAGCCTACTCCAAGCTGATAAAACAGCCAGGAGCAACATCAAGGGAACTGAATCATTATTCAAAACAGTAATGACTGTGCCCAAACATTCCCTGAAAAACTAATCACAGTTTCAAGAAGATTACCAAATCTTAAAGATATGCTTACTTAAGCCTCATTTTTATACCCATCCATGAAACTGAGACTAAAAAATAATGCCCACTCATTGTAGCTGATAGGGCAAATATATTTACTGCCCCACTTTCAAAGAAAATTGATAATGTCACCTGCAAGATCACTGGGAAAAAATGCAACCCAGTAAACTTTCCTAATAAACTTTCAACAAATATTATGTTGGTGAGAAAGGCAGACAATTTAGAATACGAATCTATGGTCAATAACTCTCTGTCACTAAACCTAAGGATTCCAGAATCAACCCATTTTCCAAAAACCTTACAGAAAAGGGACATTCTGTTAGGAATATGCAGTTCCAAATCCTAGTTGGTGTTCTCCCAAGTACAACACTCCCAAACAGGTTCACAGGAGAAAACGTGGACAGTGGTGGATGTGTAATATTGGAGCAACCTATCCCATAAGCTTTAACCAATTTATCTAATTGTGTGTGCATTCTGGCTTCATTTCACACTCATGAGCCCCTCTTGTTCTGTTTTATATATAAAACCTGTCCATGAGAATGGTGAGGTCAATGGTAACAGAAACAACAGATGGATCAAGGACAGTAAACACATTAACAGACCTTTAGCCCCGTAAAGGAGACCATGTTGTATGTTAAGTAGGGCAGAGGTTATAATATCTCTCTTTGAACTCGCAAAGTACAATCTCTCCCTCTCAATTCCAGCTAGGGTTAGGTTACAATATTCAAAAGATTACACTTTCTGCATATGTTTGCTGATATTTAATACCATACTTAAAATTCACCAGTAAGGTGACACAGAATCGATGATCAATGTTTTTAAAATATCTTTCTCCAGGGCTCTGTTTTGCAAAAAAAAACCACTACATTACCTACTTCATCAGCTGTTGAAATCTGATCAAGTAACTAGATAAACTAAATTGTAAAGTACGTTGTATACCAGCTGTTCCCCCTTTCAAGAGAGGCAGATCAGATCTCAAACTGACGTCAAATGATGATATAGATGCAAATTTATAGAAAGGCTTTGAATATGGTTTTAATGAGGATATTTACTTAAAAAAGTAATATTGAAAGTAAGTAAGTTTATTTCACTTTTTCTGGCTGCAGGGATGTAACTATGGACTATAATCAAGGCTTTGTTCTGTGTGGATTAATTCAGAGGACCCTGGATTTTGAAATTCTGTTTACTTTGCCATGTGTATGTCAAGCATTCAATGGAGTCATCCTTAGAGATGTTAATTTGAGACATCGACAGTTACCAAACATTATATCTAGTTTCAATTATTAAAAAAAATGACATTTGCTCTTTTTGCCTTGCTGTGTTGCACAGCAACAAAGGTTCATCCAAATTTAAAAGCTAAATGATTGAGGTGGTCATGAATCGGGTTCTCGCTAAATGGCAAGTATTTTCTGAATGGTATGGATCCCCACATATTATGCATAGCTGTTAATATCTTCGAAATGACTATTTTATAAGCTGACAGTGTACAGCAACATCTCTAACACATTTTTCGATGTGATTTCTGATCTAAAACATAGAATAAATCATATATGCATCAGGGACCCAATGAATATCCTTTTAGGGAATGTCTAACTTAAAGGTTGGCTTACTTAAAGGCTGACTTACTTTTTATTCTTTCCCTGAATATCATCAAGTGAATTATATATTCTAATGAACATACATTATGTATGACATTTTTACCTGTAAATAACGGCTGGTTTGCTACTCCAGCCCTCCAGGACCCCATAACACAAAATTGGATGTGCTTGGTTTGGCAAACTTTACCTACATTGAAAGTATGCTTTAGGCCAGAGTTACAATTGCTTGTCACATAATCAGAGGGGTCGTTGATTTAAAATAGTCTGATACAAAAGAGATCTAAGGTCCATCCAATGAAGTGGTTAGAGACTATGCATTTATTGGGTCTGGTCGAGGGCACAAAAGATAATTACCCTGGTTGAGACCACAAGGCTTGAAGGTCCTCTTTGGCCTAGTGTTTAGCAAGTTTAGTATCTAATCACAGGCTGTCCCCTCTGTGTGGGTTCGACCTGTACAAATGACAATACTGAGGGTCTGTACCAATATCATCCTGGCTGTTGAATAGGATGTAATCGCCATTTTACTAAGTGAAGAAAAACAAAAATTGCTTTTACCCACACACCCACCCTCTAACCCTATCAACACATGTTATCAGTATATTTTGAGAATACTTGCTGCATCAGGGTTGCAGGGGTGCTCATTCTCATGGCTGGTCTTCATCATTCTATGTTATCATTAGTAGGATGCCTCATTCTTCATCTTAACTTCTGTACTAGGATCAGCAGCTTTATGGTGTGTATTCAGTAATTGGTAGTTATTGTAAAGTGAATTAGTTATGTGATTGCTACTATATCCTAAGGTCCTAAGTGGCCTAGTGGTTAGCAAGTTTGGCATCTAATCATAGGCTGTCACCACTGTGGGTTCGAGTCCCACAAGTGGCAATTCTGAGGACCTGTCCCAATATGACCCTGGCTGTTGAACGGGACGTAAAACCCCAACTTTGACCTTTGGCTACTATATCCTGGCCTATGGACAGCATCAGAAGCAGTGCCACCGTTTCTCTGTATCTTCACTTCCCCAAGGGACAGCTCACCCACATTAACCTTAACTGTCCTTCGGCGAAATGCCCAGTACCTTAACTAACCTTATGACCAGTGATAATAGATGCCTCAAACTGGCCAGTAGGGGCATCTTTAATGGCTGAGTCACACCTTTTCTTGTGGTTTGATCACCTTATCCTTATGGTTCTAAAAAGATACCCTTATACAAACTGACAAACTACCACTCCAGCCACTCCCAGTATGTCTATTTCTGTACAGTTTGGATTCCAACAATGGAGTCCCACCAAAATATGAAGCAGACCCAACCTCAAGTGATAGTAGACAAGCCTGTTCAGTTGAAGCTCATGACTTCAGTAAGGATAAGCGTGAACTATGTACAAAAAGTCTCCCTCACCAAATCTGTATCTTAACACTATCCGACAATTAATCATGTAACCGACCATCTAAATAGCCTGGGCAGGATTTTGTTGAGGTAGGTGCAGACATAAATACAAGTGTAGATATACAGAAAAACAATGACAGCTTTCACTTTAAGTGGGTTATCGGTATTTGACACTGGTTAATACTAGTTTATAGTACAATGTCATGCACTTACACATCTAAACCAAGGTCAGTTTGAAAATAAAAGGCATTAACCTACATATATGTAACATTAGACTATATTTTTGCTGTATGGACATAATGATTGCAGTGTTCAAAGGTATGTTAAGCGTGCTTATTACCATTATATTTTAAATTTAATATTCAAGTTTGCCAAGCATTTGATGTTTTTGGGCACATTTCTTTGTTTATCTGGCTGTCTATGTTTGCAATTACTCCATATCTAATTAAAGTTTAGCTAATTTAGTGTATTACATCACTCCTGGTACCTTATTGGTTATATTGTGATGGATAGTTGGAAGGGCAGAGTTGTCAAGGTTCTGTAATGTAAACTGCCGATCAATGGCAAGCAACTACCAGCTTTCTCACACGAGGTGAGGACTGGATTTGAACTCTCATCTTAGAGGTAGGTGGCTAGTGTGTAACAACTGTACCACCATGACCTCCATATCTAATGAAAGCATCTTTATGAAATCGTTATGTAAGTAGGGTTTGACCAAAGGAAGAAGTGACTGAATAATAAAATTTTTAATGAATGTCAGATTTGTGGTTGATGCTCCAGAAACAATAAAAAAGCAGTGCGCAGGAGAAATTATAATATGCTAGCCTGCTTTCAAGTATGTCCATGCTCTATAGCAGCTTTCTCGTTTTAGATTATGACATATTTTTAGGTCACACACTTGCCTCCCACCTGTCATTTGTTGGGGTATGAATTCCACCTCCAATCGAAAGTGGCAAGCTTGGTAGTTTCTTGCCAGTGTTGATTGTTTTCAATGCATACTCTGAAGCACATGGATTACTTTTCTCACCCCCTGATGTACCCATTGTGCCTTGACCTATATAAATTGGTTGAGTATGACTGTAAACCTAACCAAGAGCACTCAGAGAGACAGACCCCCGCCGGTGCATGCCATTTTAAGTAAATGAGAAAATCCAGATTTTATTTTTTTTGTATCCAGGTTGTGATCCAGATTTTTCCAGTGACTCACAGTAAATGGTCATGAAAATTAGATCTCCTTGGCAAAGGTAATCAAATATAACCGTGCCCTCATGGAGTGGAGGGGCAAGGTATTGTAAACCTGTCTGTTGGTCCGTCTGTCTACACATGACATGAAAATTATAAATTGATTTAGGGTCATATTTTCACACAAGGTGGTACCTACCGGTGGGTCGGTCCTCCTTAAAGAAAGGGTGATCTGTATCCAATCCAGAAATGTTTTGATAATCCTTTTTCCAATTAATATTTGGTAATTTGGTTGCAATATCTGTTTGAACAATTCCAAAACTATTCATGGGGATTTTGGTTATACTTTTACATGAGGTGGGTTCCACCAGTATATTGGTCAGTCTCAAGGTCAATCTGGATCAACAACCCATTTTTATGGTCTTTTCAGCACCACACATAGGCAACGGTTTGTACTTCAAAAACAGTTGTTTATATCATTTTAATTCAAAATGTGGTATTGACCCGTGTTACATTGTAGGACACTATGCCAGGATGTCTTTTAAAAAGGACAATGTTGTGTGTGGCTGCAGAGTTCTTTTATCATAATAGGACATTGAACTATTGACTTTTTCTCTGTATTCTACATAACTGGTCTAGTTAGTATGATCTTTCTTACATTCTGCTGGAGTTTCATAATTTCCCATGATGGTTGTTGACATTACACTTAGTGATAGTTCACATTCTTGGCCCACCTGTGTCAGTATACTAACTCTTACCGAACAGATACTATTTTTAATGTGACTTAGATTATGTCAAATGATGCATGTTAAGCGCTGTAAAAGTTCATATTATATTTGAATTGATTGAATTAACCTGGGCAGCTAAAAGACCATTTAAAGTGTACGTCACATATTATAAATTATGGACAGCTAGTGTTTTCAATAGCTTCTTGAAATGTTTAGTGTTGGCTGCAGCTTTATGGGGGTGTTCCACTGGAGCCGACCCTATAACTAACTCTGTGACTCTAGGGTTGGTTGCAAAGGTTGGGAGACAGGGATCAAAATCCAGAAATAACAGTGAGAATATGTTGGGTCGGTTACATCTCCCCACCATGAAAAAGTACAAACTAGCTTGTCTGGATCACGATCCCAACCTGACTTGGGGTCGGGATGATTTTCTCAAAGACAAGATGGGAAGCTACCAGGACAAGCTGTAAACCCCTAACAGACAAGCTGTATCAAGCCCCAGCAAGCCGTACTGACAAACCAACAGGACTGGACCATTTTCCCGACTCACCCTAACTGGACTGATTAATTCCTGGAGTCACGATTGAGAGTCAGGATCAAAGCCACACTATATAAACTCCCTCTGGCTGTCATAATTCATCATTTGTCATTGCAAAGATGCCAGCTCTACATCAGAGATATTTTCTACAGAAGCTTAGAAAATTTTTGGTTTTTATTGAGTTTAATATTTTGACTTTCATCATGATTTGCAGACAGAAAAGGACACAACTGAACCGAGGACCAGCACCTGCCATAGAGTCAGCACCACAGCCACTGCCCATTCAGCCGCCAGGAGAAGAAAGCAACCAAACCCCTGGGTCATGCCCTGGATCCTTCAAAGACAAGAACAGGGATGCTACAGCAACCTCCTTGCAGACTTACTACACACTGATATCCCAGGATACCGGAATTTTGTCAGGATTCCACCTGCCTTTTTGACCTCATCAAAGAACACATACACTACCGCACCAAGAAGTCACCAATTTCAGGAAACCCTTAGAAGTTGGACTGAAACTGGAAATAATGCTGAGACACCTGGCAACAGGAGAAACCTACACCTCCTCGCTGTATCACTGGCTGGTTGGCCAAACCACCATCTGTAAATTCGCCCCCCAAACTCTGCCAAGATATTCCTTGCTGAATACCAGAATATTTGTTCTGCCCAACTGTACCTGAAGACTGGCAAAAGATTGAGGAGAAATTCAGAACCAGATGGAATGCCCCCATGCTCTTAGGTACTGGATGGGAAGCATATTGCCAAAGATATCTGGCAGTGACTATTACAACTACAAGGGCTTCTTTTCCCTGGTGCTGCTAGCCCTAGTCAATGCAGAATACAGATTCCTGTGTATAGATCGTGGGTCAAGTGGATCTTCATCAGATGCACAGATTTTCAACAGAAGTGATTTGAGAAGAAGATCGAGGATGGCACATTGGTGAACCACGGCAGGAGGCAGGGTAAGATTTGCACTACTTTTTGCCGGGTGATGGCGCCTTTGCCTTGATGCATGGATGGTAAAAGCCTACAGCAGACGACAACTCACAAGGGCAGAAACAATAGCCAACTACAGGATCTCCAGAAGCAGGAGGGTAGTGGAAAACACTTTTGGAATATTAGTGAGCAGATTACTACTGAGCATGATGGAGCAAAGGCCAAAGGTAGTCAAAGGCATTGTTTTACACATGTTTTGTTACATAACATGCTGAGGACAGAGCAAAAACCCAAGCAAATGATGTAGTGGCCCTAAGAAATGAACAGGTGGTGTATGGGCCAGAAAACAACTACAGGAATGTCGGGGGAGGCCAAAGATCATGTGGCTGGGCAGAATACCCTGGGGACAGAAGAAGCTGGCATCTATCAGTGATTTTCAGGACTACCCAGATATTCCAAGAACTTTTATTGAAGCTGGTGTTGCTCAAACTTCCAAAAAAAAATCCAACTCATTTCCAACAAGTGCCCTGTTGAAAAGCTTCAACCCCTGTTATGTAAAAATGTCCCCTTTTAAAAGTCAAAGTTTACAAACCTTGAAAAGAAAAAACCTTTTTTTCAAAATTTTTTCTCTTTCAAAATCTTTGGGAAACCTCAAAAGATTCTCAAGTGGCAAAAGTCACAAGGCAAGATCCAAAGGTCAAAATGGCTTTGCCCCATTTATTTTGTTTGGGATTTTTTAACATGTAGCTATTAATTGTTTTTTACAGTTTCAGGTGGTTGTGAAAAGGTCCTTTAAATGTTTGACAGCAGTGGTCCTGAAAAGGAAATATTGTTGGCAAGTGCAGTGGTTGTACTGCTGCTGCTGTTTGGCATTGGCTGCGGGAGGAGGGGGGGGGGCTGAGACTGGGCTGATTGCTGCTGATTTTCTTGCTGTGTGGTGGTGGTTGGAGGAGAGGTGGGTCATGTGGTGAAAACAGCAGCGGTGTGTTGATCTGTTGATAGCTCATCACTGACTGTATATTTCCAAAGAGGTCTGTGCCAGAGGCAATTGAAGGTGGGTTGAATTGCTTTGGTGGGATCAGTGTGAAAGTAAGCGGTCTTTAAGGCCAATGTAACATCAAATTGTGTATCCCCATTAAATTATATATATATCCCTTCTTTGATCTTTTAGGGAATGCAGAATATTTTGGGGGAGGGGATTAAGGGGGCACAATTTGACAATCATATATTGTATCCCCATCAAAACCTGTATCTCTTTGAAGTGGCATTTTGGGGGGATTAAGACAAGTTACATTAAGCCCAATTATATGAAAACAGTACAGTAGTACAGTACACAATAGGGAATATCCCAATCTTCCTGAGTGTCTAGGCACTCGGTGGGTCAGTCCCTCTTGCCCTCCTCTTGGTCTTGGTCGGGTACCAGACTAGAGGGTCATGTCTTAGAAATTACCATATCCCTGGTGATGACCTGATTTGGTTTGAAATTATTGGGGGTCTTTGGGAAAGTGCCAAAGGCTTAAATTCTCTCATGAATATTCATGAGGTCAAGTAGAGGTCACTTCCAAGAAGTTGTGTCCTGGCCCCTGATTAGCTGGGCTAATGATGCTAGGGTGCTTGTGCTCAGTTGTGGTCATAAAATTTCTGGAGCCAGAGCTGTCAAGTCTAAAAATTTTGTTGGCTCCAAATGTTGTTGTATTTGATTGGAACTTTTACCTACATTTTTATGTGTTTTAGTTATTTTAGAATCACTTGTTCTTAATCAGAAACATTTTAATGACTGTCCTATATCATGATAAGATTGAAATATGGACATGCTAACATCATAGTGGACTTGTGTTTGAACTGCATCTGCTGTTTCTAGTCTTGAACCCAGTGGATTCTTGACTACCTGAGCACTATTCTTAGGACATTGACTATAAATTAAAAGGTCTTGAAAATGTCCAGTACCAAATCAAAATGCAGTAAGTGTCTTGGGAGGCATGTCCCTCCAACTGGGAAGAAATGTAAATATCTACTGGCTGATGATGTGGACGAAGTGCAAGGTCACAGTTCAATTCCAGTGTCACCTGTCAAGCATTGGAGCTCTGAAAAGGCGTCAGATGTGCAGACAAAGATCTTGGAACAGCTGAAAAGGGTCAACTCAAGGCTTGATCACATGGAAGATGAAGTAGCTCAAGTGAAACAACATTCTGCGAAACAGAAAAAGATAAGTAGTCTTTCTTTGGCTAGTAAATCATCACCTGTTCAAGGAAGTGACTCTTCTGATGAATCTTTGGTGCCTAGTTTGAGTATGTTAAAATCAAGTAAAGACATTCAACAACAGACATTCCAGACTATGTGAGCTGGAAGAATGTTCTTTTGTTCAAGGTAATCAAAAACAGAAGTTAAATTCAAAAAGAGGGGGCAATGTTGATTGTATTGGGAGTAAAAAAGTAGCTTGGCCCCATGATTCTATCCTAGGTGGTACTACTAAACAAAGGTTGTCCTATGACCAGCTTTTATGGTAACAATGGGTCCAGGGTTTTGCCAGAAACATTCTGGATGAAAAATCTCAAAAACTGGGGAGATCATGCTCGCCTATCTTTCTGATTTGATGGAAGACACCACTAATTTCAGTTGGCAGGGGGCTAAGGCCTCACATGCCATTTTCTTATGTGAAATGGAAAGGGAGGCTGTAACTTAGAGTGATACTGGTCGAATTGACCATATAAGAAGAGCTCACGCTCAAAAACATGTCACAACTTCAAGGTTTTTTGGTAGAAGTAATGATTCTGGCAACAAGCATCCCTGGTTTTGCAAGTTTTTTCAGTCAGGTAGATGTAGTTGTAATAAAGATCATGAGACCAATGGTAGACTTCACAGGCACATATGTGCTCATTGTTTAGAAAATGGTAGGTAACTTAACCATTCTGAAAAAGATTGCAGAGCAAAAAAAGAGTTCAAAAATGAGTAAGAAGCTGCACTGAGAATCTAACTCTCAGTGGCAGCTATAAATCTAATGATCTTGCTACCTGTGTACAAAAAAGTATAAACAATACTGCAAATGTTGGGGTGCCCCCAGTCAAAACAAAATATAACACTAGATATGTGACAAATTCTGGGTTCAAATCTTTAGAGGTTGAGGCTCTGCTACGCATGACAAAGCAAAGAGTAATGAGTTTGTGATAGTGAAGACAGTGATAACAAGCATCAGGCCACTGTAGTTAGCAATTTTACCCAAGATGTCGGCATTTCCTCAAGCAGTCATGCAAGCACTGCTCTCTGTGATGGTACATTACACGCTGATGTAGCCAAGGGTTGCGCCTCTGGAAAGACGTACTTTAACACACATTCACGGCGGCACTGTGGCAGTAATATTGACAAGCATAGTGAACCCAATACTGAACCACGCATTGTAAACTCTGCATATGATCATTGTAACACACATTCATGGCCTCGCTGTGGTAGTAATATTGACAAGCATAGTGAACCCAATACTGAACCACGTATTGTAAACTCTGCATATGATCATAGTAAAAATGCTGTGCATGAAGAAACGTGTGTTACTGCTAGGGATAATGATAGCATGAAGGTGTTTGACATCAACAGACTCAATGATAAGTATTTTAGTTCTCTGATAAAATCTTGTCATGAAGGTAAATCAGTCCCTGCTTGTAATGTAATAACACATGAGCTCTGGAAAAGTCAAACTGATTTCAAATTCGGTTTTATTCCACTGAGTGATTTCCGTTTGTCAGGTAGTACTGAAATCAATAACATGGAGAATTATTGTCCCATTGCTGCTCATAAAATTGTTAAACAGTACAACAAACCCAATTATTTGGGAGAAAGAGTAAAAGTCGACTCTCAACTGAATCTAGATGAATAGAAAAAAGAATTGGTCAGCTATTGGGACTCCCAGCTCATTGACCTTTTATACTTTGGGTTTCCATTGGATTTTAATTGGGGTTCACCCCTACAGTGGGAGGGTTCGAATCACAAGTCAACCATTGAGTATCCTGTGGACATTGATGCTTATCTGACTGAAGAATTACAGTTTGAAGCTATTGTTGGCCCTTTTGATCACCCACCCCCCCCCCTGCCTGGAGGTCACATTTCACCTTTCTTGACCAGAGAAAAACCTAATTCTGAGAATCGCAGGGTCATTGTTGACCTCAATTGGCCTTTAGGTCAATCTGTCAATGCAGGTATCGACAAAACCTCATACTTAGGCACTGATTTTCTTCTCACCCTCCCTACAATTGACCACATTACTGATCAGTTAAAAGTCTTGGGAAAAGGTTGTCACTTATACACAATAGACATCTCAAGAGCGTTTAGACACATAAAAGTGGATCCATTGGATTATGACCTTCTAGGGCTCTGCTAGCGTCATGTTTACGTCGATATTTGCGTACCTTTTGGGACAAAACATGGTTCCCAAATTTTTCAGCATTGCAGCGACGCTGTGCATTACATATCATGCGTCGAAATGGCCACAAAATAGTGGGTTATATTGATGATTATGTGGGGTTTGGCGTCCTGTCTGAAGCTAGGGCTTCCTACGACTTTCTGTACCAACTACTGGCTTGTCTGGGTCTCATTATCAGCAGTAAAAAACTAGTACCTCCTAGTACTAAGGTCACTTGCCTGGGCATTGAAATTGACACTGTGGTAGGATCTGTCTCCAACCCTGAGGAAAATTTGCAAAAAAATTAGTGAAATGGTTAATTAATGGACTGGGAAAAACAGTGTACAAAAAGACAACTTCAGTCCCTGCTAGGAAATCTCTTGTACATTCACAAGTGTGTAAAACCCGCTAGGATATTCCTAAATTGCATGTTGCAAGTCCTCAGAAATGCTCATGGTAATACTCGTATCACTCTTGACCATAATTTTCAGAGACCTCAGATGGTTTCAAACTTTTATCCCAAAATTTATGGTGTCTCCCTTTATGACCATAAACCAGTTGATTTTCAAGTGCATCTTGATGCATGTTTACAAGGGTTAGGAGGGGTCTTCAACAACTTGGTGTACCATCTCCCCATCCCCAAGGGTACCAAAACCTAGACATTGTTCATTTAGAAATGATCAACATACTGGTTGCTGTTAAACTGTTTGGGGTATACTGGAAGAGTAAAAGAGTAAAGATTTTTTTGTGACTGGCTGTTGTACGTGTGTTGCAATCAGGCAGGACCAAAGACCCTTATAGGGCTGCCTGTGCCAGGAACATATGGTTGTGGTCTGCAAGTTATGATATAGACTTTCAGTTTGTACATATTGCTGGTAAAACAAATGTAACAGCTGATTTATTGTCCAGATAGACTCAGTGTGTAGATAGTGATAAAAAGTTGCATGGTCTGGTTCCCAATGGCAACATGTGTCATTAGGTCACCTTGACCTTAATAATGATATTTAACTGATGCTATACTTTGTTGTAGGTCGCTCCAGAATAAAAGGTCTGACAGAGAAAGCGTTGTCAAGATTGAATTCTGCCTTCAGGCCAAGCACACAGGCTGCCTACTCCTCAATGTTCAGGGTTTTCATGGCCTTCTGTTGTCGCATGGGTATTTTGATGTCAAGTGTCAATGTAAAACTTGTGCTTGCATTTTTAGAATATTTAAGTGAAAATGGTGTTTCTCCTAACATGTTGAGCAACTATGTGTCTGCCATTAAAGCCAAATTTGTACTTTATGGCCTTCCTAAAAAATGTCTAGAAAGTAGAAGAATCTATTACTATGTCAAGTCCCACAGAATAAATAGACCCCCTAACATCTCTAGGTGCAATATTATCAGTATTGAAGACCTATATTTCCTGGTGGCTCACTGTGATGAATTATACATGGGTAAAGTCTTTAAAGCATTATTCCTCATGGCCTTTTTCGGTTTTTTCGATTCTCAAACCTGTGCCCTCACTTCTTTGATTCCTATGACTTTACCAGGCATTTATCTGCAGGTGACATTTTTTTCCAGGGTAACATCCTAAAAGTCCTGTTAAAATGGTCAAAATTGTCAGTCTCGTGACAAAGTAAACATTATTTCATTGCCTGGCTTAGGTAAAGCTAAAATCTGTCCCATCAGAGAAATATAAAAGCTTTTAACCATGTACTTCCCTGTGAAAAATCAACCATTATTCCAATATAAACACCCTTCAGGGTGGAAAGCTCTTATTGATTCTAAGGTAAGGAAGACTTTGACCTATCTGAATACTAAGTTAGGCTATCCACCTCATTATTATCTTTTCACTCTTTTCAAAAATCTGGAGCTTCATTAGCTTTTTCCAGCCATGTCCCCCTTCAACAAATCAAGTTTCAAGGAACCTGGTCTTCAGACTGTGTCTGCTCTTACATACATTCAAATCCAGACAATGCTTCTCAAGTAGCAACTACTTTTTCCCGCCTGTACTCTATGTAAAAAATTCCTACACATATTGCTATGATGCTTGTTTGGGTTTGAGGTACTTTAATAATGTCCCCTTAAATAATTTTTCTGTCGTATAATGCACTCCTCTTCAAAAAACAATTGTTGTAAGGACGTTATAATAATATTACAAGCATAAGTTAAATGCTCACATAATAAAATGATTTACAAAATTAACTTTGATGGAACGTGACATTATGAAATTGTACATTGATAATTTTCACCCCAAAATCCAATTGACCCCAAATGTTCCATAAACGTAACTCCAGGGTAAAATGGCAGGTGAGATCCGTAACTACCAAGCCTGGAAGCTAAAGGACAGAATACTAAGGAATAAGACCCGAGTGAAAGGTCAAGACAATTACCCCTGAAGATCAAGGTTTGTTTATGGTAAAGGTAAAAAAGTTGAACATTCAATGTTTTGATCAGGGCACATTTTTTCTCTGAGGAAAAAAATTATGTAAGAGGTTTTTCTTCCACAAGGCTTATTTTCCAGGAAGCATTTTTTTTTATTCATGTGATCAATTCATTAAAACTTTGTTGGTTTTCTCCATCCTTACCATCACACACTACATCATGCCAAATAATGTATTTTAGGCTTCAGATATAAATAAGGCTGCCTACGAATTAGCAAGAGAAGTTGCTGACACTGGAGATGCCCTGGTTTCCATAAGCATCACAGAAGCTATGGCCTACAGATTATATGGAAGGAAGAAAGAGGGAGTCATCAAAGAATTCAGAAAACAACTTGAATTCGTTAAATACTGTGAAATAGACTTTCTAATTTGTGAGGTAACAAAGGCCTATTTATAGGGGTCAGGCTATGTGTGATTAGTCAATTAAATTACAGCTATCCTGTTAAAGTCCAATGATTTAATTTATGCCAGGTTTCATTCTGTGCTATGTTGATGCCGCTACCAAGAGGTTATGTTTTAGGGTGGCTTTATGTGTCAGTCTTTCTGTGGTAGTAATAAATCCAAAAGCAATGAATAGATCTTTATGAATTTGTTTATGCTAGTAAGGCCTAATTGAAGGAAGAAGTCATTCTAGTATGGAAAAGATCCAGATCATCACTAAAAAGTTGTGAAAGGAGTTTGAAGTTCAATTTACTCATCATTTATACACAGATTATACACAAATATACTTGGAACTGACTCAAGGAACTTTTCTTCCAATATCACTGAACTGGCTAATTGCCCAGAAGCCATTCATTTTGATTGGCAAATATCAATTAAGAGATTCATTAAAGTCTTCATTCCCTACAAGTCTAGTCAGAAATGTCATGGTCCATGGAGCAGAATCAGTCAAAATCCCTGGTGTCACCCCAAATGCAGATAATTCAAAGAGTAAACATGTAGCTAATTTATTTTGTTTGTTTACCATCTTTGGGAACTCTGGAGAGTCTGCAGGTATCTCTCCCATGGCATGGTTGGTAAGGTGGCTAATGTCACGGTCAGCAGCTGCCTAGACCACTTCAACACCCTGTTTTATTAACTTCAGAGAGTTGAAAATGCCTAATGTCACATCTTGTGTAGGCTTTAAAATTCAGAAATGTTACATCATTCCTATTACAAAACCACTTCTCCAAATTGAGTATCTTCAGCTTCTTGTAAATAAGGCAGTTAACATCAACCCACATAGCTCTCATTTCTATTTAAATGCAGTGACCCTGGCAATTGCCTTTCAGTTTCATCGACCAGACTAAAAAAATTCATAGGGAGTCCTGGTTCTTTCATTTTTCTTTGAGCTTTACTTTTGAGTGGAGGTGTCGCCTTCTTGGTTATGGGTTTGAATACAGCACCTGCAAACATTTGAGATTATTTATCTGTGTGCATTCCATTTTAAGACCTTTGTCCAAAAATTCATCTGATATTAATTGCATATTTAGCCAAATCCTGGCTTTGGTTCATGATATGTTACAGCAAATATTGGAACCAGTAATGCCCCTGTCACACTACAGGCAGTATCAGCTATACTTAAAGGTGTTTTATATATCTACTCATTCCTCAATTTACTGACAGGCTTCTCTCCCTAAACTGTCCATACTGATGTATCTGTTTCCCTGGACACACACACACACAAATGGAAATTTTCAACTCTTCAAAATTGTCACCTACTAGAGTTTTATCAAGTTCTATAGGGTAACTTTAAGGTATTTTATCATTTCTGTGGCCTGCTACCTTTCCTTCATATTCTTTGCTATTCTGTTGGTATTCTGTTTCTGTATTTCTGTGAGTAACCTGGTATAACTGATAACATTACACAATTTATCTTTGTTCAAGTTCTTTCCAACCATAGAAGAAATGGAATGAGCTTTAGAGGCTGCAAAAGAAACAGGCAAACCTGTGGCTGCCACTATGTGTGTTGGACCCCATGCTGACATGAATGGTGTGCCAACAGGAGAATGTGCAGTGCGCATGGCAAAAGCAGGTGCCTATACTGGGATAATTAACCACATCTGAGAACGTGTTTATTAATTTTTACAGTTTCTGATCTAATCTTCCCCTTCAAGAATGGACTAAAGCTATAGTCTACGGTTTAAATAACTTTCTGATATGATGCATGTATATGTGATTCTTAGTTGTCGAGCAACAAAAAATGTAATGAACAATTTTATAGGAGTTAATCTCTATCATATGACACACTCTTAGGCACTTGGGCTATAATGATAGCAAGAAATTTAGTAAAATGTTATGTTACAACTTTTAAAAAACATGATTTTCAAATGAGACAAAAGTGATAGTACAGTCTCCCTGCATGTTATTGGTGATAGTAACATGAAAACAATACCACAGCCAGCGTGATTGTCTTGGGGTATATAAGAAGTTCTAGAACAAGGTATGGAGAGTGAATGATCAACTAGTGTCTGTATATCATATGAAAGTAGCAAATACCCATGTAATGCAATTTAAAAGAATACTGTTAAAGTGCTTAATCTCTAGACCCTAAAGCACAAGGGGCTGATTCAGAAGGATAAAGCACAAAGTATAGGACATCATAGGTTGGACTTCATGCTGTGACCTTATGATTTGCTTGTAATTCTGAACTGCCAGTCAGACAATGATTCTGCTTTAGGTGATGGGTCATAACTACATTATAATGTTTACACTTTGTAGATCTATTTATGTACATGTACCCACATTAAGGTTGAGTGTTATATAACATTCCCTCACCCAATAGGTCAAATAAAGGTCAGGATTATTAATTTACTGATTTGTAACAGGAATAACTTGATATTCTGAACAAAGACTATGAGAAAGTAAGAAAAACATTACTAATAGTTTAAAAGAATGTATAGTGATCTAGCCAGGTCATATTGGGAAAGGTTCGACCCGGAGTCGACCAAGCTAAAATGTACAAGTCAGGCAAATGTGAAATATTCTTATGAATTTTAAATGAGATTTCCTGTTTCGTGTAATGATGCAAGCCATAAAATGTCTTGATTATACATTGAATGGTAAAATTTTATGGATTAGGCATAACATATTTTATTAATTGTAATTAGTATTAAGTCCTAAGACCTATTATATGTGAAAGTATTGTAATCATGTCATAATTTATGTTGGCTCAATGAAAGGTTATAGTGTTGAATCTTTGTTGTACCACAAATACATATAATATTCCTTTAAGGAGCTGATATTGTTGGTGTTTATTTGGACCAAATGTCACTTTAACAAGAGAGTGATGAAAACAGCACTAGAAAAAGTAAACCACCAGCCTTACCTGATGTGCCAGTCACTGGCATCACTTACCCCAGACATAGAGGTTAAAAAAGGTTACTTGCACACTCCTGAAAACTTCCTAGGTAAATATTACATCATTTTCCCAACTGTCATAATAAACTTTTTCTTTCAGCAATAAAGAAATAGATTTCAGAAAGAAGTTTTTGCCTCTCTGCTAAATAAACAAAATTAAACGTAAATTCTATATTCTTTCCATAGCATCAGAATTCCTTCTATGCTATATGCAAAGTTCCTATTATGACTTTCACTAAACAGCTGGCTGAACCACAGCCCCCCCCCCCCCCCCCCGGCAGGAAGTCAAGACAAGCATTGCGGAGCAGGTAAATTTATTATACAATAACAATTACAGTTAACTTGAGTATACATAAGGATAAATACTACTACTGTGTATATGATAGACAATTTGTATACAATTACGAAAATAACATAAGATTATCATAGACTTAAGTTCACCTAAACTTTACAATGGTGGTGAACTTAGAAGTAAGCAAACCTAATGAATTTAAGGTCACCATAACTTTATAATAGTGGTGAACTTAGAAGTAAGCAAACCTATAAGTTTAAGGTCACCATAACATGATTACTTATTGTTAAACTACAAAATTTATACATTCACGTTAAGGTAGACTTGAATTGATATTGAGTTTTCGGGGTCACCTCAACCTCTACAGACTGAGGTCAAGAAGGCTAATGGTAAGGTACGAAAAGGACCAATAGGTCGTGATTGGCCTAAATTTTTGAAGCCTGAGATGAAGTTGAAGAAGACCCCAAGCAGCAGTGATGTTTTTGGTAAATATTACACAAACAAAGTAGCATATAAGAGACCCTCATCAGGGGACCTAGGTTCAAACGAGATTGAAATGAATATAAAACAATAAAACATTAAGATTTAAGTTAAGTTGACAATTAAAAAATTAAAAATAATAAAATTGAAGGACCACTGGTGCAAATAGCTGCAACTTAGGGTTTGGGTGGGTGGGTAATTCGGAATTCTTGTCACATCCATCCACTTTGGTTGACAAATTTAAACTGCTAAACCTGCCAATTTCAGTGTGTATTCAGTACTATGCCTTAGCAACAGGGGCTACCTATTCAAAAACTTCCTGGTGATCTCTAAACAAGGACACTAAAGGCGCTGTCGCACTGATCCGAATTCCTGCCAAGGTAGGGGACTGACACCCGTGATGCCCAGACACCACTACTTAAAATTTGCCATTGATTAATATATATATTTTATATTTTTTATAAAAGGGGTAATCGAGAAAGGATGAGAGGAGCTTAACCTAGACTTGCAGCTTTAGTAGATTACATAACCAATTTATCAAAGCAATGGGATGTCAGTAGAGTAAATGTATCCTCTTTTTAGATTCCTTTTAATGTGACCCTTCGACAAGGCTATTGCATTCAGTAAGACTAAACTGTTTATCTGATTAGTCAAGATGGAGTAAATGATTTGCAAATAGAAAGAGACAGTTTTCAAACCTGCCACAGCTGGCTCCTGACTGAACTGTGTTTCCAATGGTCTGTGGTCTAAGCCAAATGGTTTCTAGTATTTGGGCTGGAAATCAGAGGTTCTCGGCAACCTATTGGCTTTCCAGGTTTGCCATCTATCACAGGCAGGCACGTCTGCATGAGTGCAACTCCCACAAGTGACAATGCTGAAGACCTGTGACCCTGGCTTTTGAACAGGATGCAAACCCCTCAACTTTGACCTTGGGGTTGGAAGTCTCAAATTTGAGTCTAAATACCGGGTTTAAGTCCTTTCCTGAAATCAGCCTCTTGACTTTATGCCTACTGGAGAAATTGGGACTAATATTCAACCTCTTCATTGCATTAAATCAGTCTCTACCAAGATTAGCCTGTGTTAAATCAAAATATTGTCTCTAATAATCTTTGATAATGTAATGTACAGGAGCTAATACATTGTCACTTACACAAAGAATCTCAATGTTAACTGTATTTTTTCTGGTTCTAGCTTATGAGCCAAGGGTTATCACAAGATTTGAAGCTGAGAAATATGCCAGAGAGGCGTATGAGCTGGGTGTGAGGTATATTGGAGGATGCTGTGGATTTGAACCATATCATATCAGGTAAGCTCTGACCAATCCCAAACAGGGACAACATAAAGAAATGAGACACAGGCTTAAGTCTATTTACTTGAACAATGCTGGTGTCTCTTAAATGTGACATACCGGAAGATATAAATGAGAAATGATTCCTCTTTCACCATCACAGGTTTATCTCCCACTCAGCCCTGATTATGTGGTTAGGGGCATAAGCTATCAGTTGTACAACTTTCTTTAACATCTCTTACTTCCCAACGTAAGTGCACATGCATACTGGCCTCACCCAAAAATGGGCCAACCTTGAGGTGACACGCAAATCACATCAAATTGAAACACACATCTTCTGTAGGCATTTCTAATAACACAAACAGCATATTATGGCCTTAGAGAAGACACTGGTATTCAAAGTATTCCGCCTGTCCCGAAATAATCTCCCCAACTAGTGTTGGTATCTATTTGAACTTCTGTTTGAAGTGAGGCACATGTGTAAAGTTGCAATGTTAAAATGTTACAACCTCCATGACTTGGCCAAGGATCTAGCCTCATACCTTTACGCTGAAAGTCCAACACTGTAGCCACAGAGGCCATTGGTACTTTTGTGTTAGAATGAAGTTGTCATAAAACATCAGATGGGTGTTTTTATGGTTGTCTAGTTGGTCCAATTGCTCATAATTAAATATTTATAATTCATCAGAGCAATGTCAGAAGAACTAACCAAAGACAGAACAAAAGTGGCAGAAGTGACCAATGAGTTTGATCACATATTATCTGGTCTGGAAACAAGTCCCAGAGATTTATTGAGACAAAGCTATACAAATGTATCAATGTGTATTTGTCAATATTTAAGCTTAAGGTCTGTATGGGCAAACTGATCTGATAAAATATAATCTGATGCTTTCAGATATACACCCTGAAAAGCTTAAGAATGTGATAGAACTAATTCCAAACAAGAGCACCACCTTAGAGTTTCATGGTCCATAGATTAAGTGTTATTGCAGGATTATTAGATTGACTCACATTCTAGTATGATATTGTTGTATTTTTGTTCCAGGTCATCTAAAGAGGTTTGGAGAAATCTGGAACCTTCTACCGGTAGACCAAAGAATACTGCATTTGCAACTTCATTGTATTTTTAATGACTTTTTGTCTTTTCAAACTGACTGGAAGAAGGATAGGATTTTCTGGTTACAGTATAAACATTGTATTATATTTTAGGTCCATCTTCAAATCTTGAGAGTAAACATTTTCCTTTTAACTTTTATGAAACTGTATGAAGCCAATGGATCTGCTCTGATATATGCATATAAAAATTATCTTCAAGTTACAATAAATTTCTAAGTAAGTCCAGTGATGAGAAGAAAATTTTGGTCATTTTAATTAATCCATTGTATGCCATGTGCCTAATAACACCTTCAGAGTTTCATAAAACTAGAAATTGTTTTGCATTAGTTTGTATCATATTGCTCTTGATGTGTGCAAACAGGGTCTATAATAGCAGCAACTGCATTCTTGGATTGTCTCATATTCCACCATTGCATAATTTTTAATGTATTTGTTTTTATGGTTCATTTTTATGCTAAGACATATAAGACAAAGGGATATAGCATTAACATAAATAATTTATGTGCATCTTAAATTTGGCAAGTGAAGTTGCACACAAATGTTAAATCGTTTTATGAAATTATTTTTTGGTAAACAATAATTCTCGACAACAATGTAGTTTTGTTTTAGATTAAGTGTATCTCTTGGTTACTAAAGATGCTAGTAAGAAAGTAAAACATGAATAAATATGAAAAAAATACGTTTTTTATGGATCTGTTAAGGTGGTGCTCTGCTATTTCTTACTTTATGCATTTACATGAGATGGACATACTCTTGTGTTTATATGGGTGATTGATGTGTACAGCAGAGTGTTAGAATTCATAAGAATTTGATTGTGTCAACAAACCACACTGCTTGGACATATAACAAGTTTTCCCTCTTTGGTCACCTACAAATCAGAATTTTTATTACTGGTCCGTGGACTGCTTTTCAGGTGCTCTGGATGCTTTCTACTGCATTACAATTCAAATTCTTTACTTTGAATGCAAAGCAAGTCTCAGAGGCCAAGAAGTTCAGGGTATGAAGGTCACACTCAAGGTCGTACAATCCTTGGTCAATATGAGATACATTATTATTATCATCATATCATTTGATATATATACAGATCCTCAGTGTCCAGTTGGTTAACATATTTGGCATCCCATCATAGTCGGTCATGTCTGTATGGTTTCTACTCTAACAAGAAGCAATGCTGAGGGACTGTCACAATATGACTCCTGCTTCCAAATGGGCTGTAAATTTTACTTTGTACAAAGTTTTTTTCTATTTCTGCTAAAGAGATTATGATTTCAGGTGTATTTATTTGTCTGTGCTTGCAATTATTCCAAACTACTGAACACATCCATAAAAAATGTTTTATTTGGTAGAGTCTAACCAAAGGAAGAACTTATTAAATTTTGGCAACGATCCAGATCATAGATACCATCTGCCTTGCAAGAGGCCTGCCAAGTACTAGCAATGTTGAATAAAGTCCTTACATTTAACACTGATACTGCACCAGTCCACCAGTACCAGTCACAACACTTCCACATAGAAATTCTGTTCCTGTTCTAGTTCACTGTATTGACACTGTCCCAACTACTATCAGGAAACTGTTTTTCTGACAATGTGACCAAATAACTGTCTACGAATGTATGGAACTGTATGCTCCCAGGTCACGTCATCGGTCACAGAACGGGTGATGGACAGGTATTGGGCAGAGTCTAAGGGGAAATCCCTTGACCAGTCATATGACCAGTGACATCATAGTGATTGACATGTGGTAACAATAACCATGGGGGGCAAATATCCAGATATGGTATCCTGGAATAATAAAAATAATGCTAAAAATAATTATTATAACAATGTCAGATAACATTCTCCATAAGGGTGAATTTATACTGAAAATGGTGTTTTTATGTCTAAAATAATAAAATAATGGGTCCACTTAATTCTGGGTATTGGGTACCCCATCCCAAAATATTTTTTGACAAAGTTCCCTAAAATCCCCTATTATTGCTCACCACCATCTTGTATGACATCATCATAGTATTGATATTTTGATGACATCATGAATGATGTCACAAACCAGGAGACTATAGAAATAGACAATGACGAGCGAGGGGTTATAGGCAATTTTACAACAACTAGCGATATTCTAATGCGCTAATCATTGTAAAATCGCCTATAACCCTGAGCCCGGAGTTGTCTATTTCTATTCTAACATGAAATTTTAGAAGATCTTATAAAAATTAGTTTTGAAGCTATTTTATAGAAAAATATACTAATATTCTATAAAATTTTTTATCAAGGGTGCCGTTGAATTATTGGAA
This sequence comes from Sabellastarte sp. h YS-2021, assembly GCA_964017235.1. Classification (NCBI taxonomy): domain Eukaryota; kingdom Metazoa; phylum Annelida; class Polychaeta; order Sabellida; family Sabellidae; genus Sabellastarte; species Sabellastarte sp. h YS-2021. Next base: position 10,369,901 of record OZ024932.1, on the reverse strand, counting down.
GAGCCACAAATTAAGATAACCCTTTTCTTTGTTAAAGGTCCTTAAACTTCAGCACATTCATATCTGTATAATATATATTCAAATGTAAGAATCGCTTAATATCATGTTTACCATTATTTGTCTATTTAATGTAAAAAATCTAGGCTGTTACTTCAAGTTTTCTTTTTGCGGAGCAGCATTGTGAGCGATAAAATAGAACTCATGAGGTTATGCAGGGTTTTACAGAGCAATTTTCGTGTCTTAGCCAATCAGAATTGTGGACACAGCCGTGTCATATTAGAATATGATTTTTATATAAGCAGACAATCCAACTGTGAAGTTTATTCAAGATTTAAACTTTGAAGACCTACCCCTAGGAAAAAGTAATGGTAAGATATATTTGTAACATTAAAAACTGGCCTTTAATAAGTTGTTTTTTAAAAACCTTTTCGTATTTTCTCCCCCCTAAAATATTAATTGGTGTGTTTATGTGTACATTATATTGATGATATGGAAAGTTTAAAAACATTATTTTGTTGAAATATCATGTATTTTAATAAATATATATACTACAACAATAAGAAGGGGCCAAGGTGGGAGAGTGGTAACACTCTCGCCTCCCACCTCTGAGGCTGGGGTTCGTTTCCCGCCATGGCCTCAAGTGGCAAAGCTGGTAGTTTCTTGCCATTGGTCAGCAGTTTACAGTATAGAACCCTGACAAACTGTATGTACTGGTTTCCTCTGCCCTTCCAACTACCCGTCGTGATATGACCTGTACAGTGTTGAAAGCGACGTAAAACCGCAAATAAATAAATACTACAATAAGATTTAGTAAAAACGGTGAAAAATCAATAAAGTAGTTAATTCCACAATAGTACCCTTAATTACCAAAGTAGCATGTGTAGTCTAGTGGTTAAAGTGAAGGTCTTGTGAGCAGGAGGTCTGGCGTTCAAGTCGCAATGGGAGTTTTTATTCTTTTTACTGCATTTTTTTTATTTGGTAGTGTCTATTATCATTATTATAATTATTTTGTCTTTAAACTATAGCCTACTCAAGCACACATCATCTGGAGGTGGTGGGTTTAAATCCCAGCTGGGGCACAAATTTTTAAAACAAAATTTTTTGTTTACTGCATTATTTTTTTTAAATTTATTAATATCTATTATTATTATTATGGTTACTATTATTATAATGTCTTCAACATAAAAAAATAAATAAACAACCCAGACTTCAGCAATATTCTACTACCCTCACATTTCATCTGAAGGTTGTGGGTTCATATCACAGTTGGGGCACAAAATCTTTTTTCTTATTTAAAAAAATTTTTTTTACTGCATCATTTTTTAAAAAAATTCATTAATATCTATTATTATTATTTCTTTAATTTAAAATAAAACAACCCAAAAGTCAACTATATGGTACTACACATATCATCTGAAGGTCGTGGGATCAAAGACTTCAAGAGCTGTCCCATATAAATGACCAAGGTATGTACAAGTCGCGGCGTGGTGGCAAAGAACAAGTAATATGCTGTCAATGCTATCAAATGATTCTCCAAAGTCGATAAAAACTACTTGGTCAAGTTACATGTAAATAAACATTTAAACATGGGAATCAATCAATTCTATCAGTATTGTCAAACGCCTCCCTAAAATCAATGAATGTTTTACTTCAACAAAGTTACATGTAATACATTAAAACAATCTATGAAATACGAACTTAAAGTGTGGTTGCATCTAACTGCGGTATCAACAGAAAATATAAAACCACTAAAATACGTTTACATAATCAATATCAGGTAACCCGCTAACTAACAAACCATACAAATGTGATAGCGTGGCCGCGAATCGCGGGCATTGGCGAGAATCACATTTTATTTAAACGGCTGGGATAAATATTCCTGTCTGTTTTGGTCAGCTAGTTGCTCACGGCACGATTTCATTGTTTTGAAGTTTGAAAGGAAAGAGTGGAGGAACGATCGGTTTTGTGCATGTTTGTGGGTGTGCTATAGTTTGTTGGTGGATGCAGGTGAGTGGTTAGGTTATGTGTGCTATGATATAATTGAATGTTTGCTTAAAACTAGCAGTTTGGGCTTTGTAGTTGTACACCTGTGTTTTATTTATTTACTGACTGACAGTGACTGTGATAAGTTTATTTGGATTATTTATTATTGACAGTTTTCATAATCCATGTATTTTATTTGTGATAAAATTGTTTGATTTATATCAACTTTATACTGAAATATTATCTTATTTATAAATGATTTGTCAGTGTTATATGCCTGATATGTTCATTGTCAGAACTTTTCTGGTTATAGTGACTGTGAGCCGTACAGTTTTATTTAATTTAAATATTTGTTGCTCACTGTAAGGTTTATGTTTATATAACCTTAAGTAATAATTATATTATTTCCAAAGTGTTATTGGTAGCGGATTATGTATTTACAGGTGTTTTGTACAGCAGTCAGCACAGGGTGCCTTTGTATACCAACCAGGGAGATGTTGATGTGTGATTGATGGTATGTGCAATAAATGTAGTTAAGATATCTGCTTAGTTTAACAGCTAACAGCTCAACTTTCCTTTCAGAAGTGGGGTTTTAATGCTTTCTGGCTGGAAAGATTAACCCAAGGTCAAAGATCAACCAATGGCTTGAGAGGGCAAAGGGTTAACAAGAATTAACTTTATAAAACAACTGGGGCAATGAGCTGTGTGCAACTTTTGGTTGCACACCCCCATCTATTTTTTATATTTGTGAAGTTATTTTTTACTAAGTGTTTACTTATAGGGGTATTTTAGCCAGTTGTCAACACATAAACAAAAAAAAATAAATGAGAGCACTTTTAAAATATGAATTTTCACTTTAAATGCAACACTACAAGCCACATTTTTATCAGTTAATGATAACAGGAAACGAACAGAAGAGCAGCATGATGTGTGTCCTTTATGCCCAAATTAAATATCCATGGCTTTTAATCTTTTTTTCTCGTTTCAGGTAAGAATGGGGTGTAAACATGTTGTAACAATGTCACAACATGTTCCAACTGTTTTCAGTGAAGTAGTTATTTTAGTCAAAGGAGAATTAAAGATAAAAAATATTGCAAATTTCAGAATATATTGCAGCAAATGTTTTTGGTACAAGGGCTTTCAGGTTGATACAGCCCCGTTAAGAGGAAATGGGTTCTTTGATATGTTTATTGAAAGGCAATCCATACTGCAGTAGAGAAATTGAAACTAAAGATCTTAGCATTGTTTTAACTGGGAATGAAAAACATGCTTCACCAAGTGACTCACTTTGTCCCAGTTTCCGATGTAGTTCCCACACAGTTTATCAGAAGAGAAATGATCAAATATAGAAGAAGCCAAACATGTAACAAAAATTACAGTTGTGGGTGAATGGTATGAAATAATTTTGACTATGGGCATAAAGATTGTCCTGAGTAAAAAAAAACATGTCATATAACCGAAAAAATCTATAAAATTTGATCTAAAGACAACTACAGCAGATAAAGAAGGCCCATTAAGCTCAAGTTAAATCTTATGCTGTACTTGGATAAGTTCTGTGAGAAATTTACGCTTAAGCAAAGATTACCTCACTCCAGTTTTATAGGGGAGTGTGTGCAAGATTAGATGTAGCAAAGAAAAGATAAGTTATAACACCCAATAATTAGCCATAAATAATCTAAGACTGAAATTATTGGTTGTGATAACTCAGGACAGAAAGATTTTTAAACATGTACGGAGCCCAGGAAGGGACAAAGAACTGTTTTCTAAGCATTTTTTTTATCTTGTTCCCATGATATAAGAAGTTGTGGCCACGAGTTAGAAACTCATTACCACAAGTTAACAACTCATTACCAAAAGTGGACAACTCATTACCACAAGTTAGAAAGTCGTTCCCACAAGTTAGCAAGTTATTCCCAAAACATAGCAAGTCGTTCCCACAAGTTAGAAAGCCGTTCCCACCAGTTAGAAAGTCGTTCCCACAAGATAGCATGTCATTCCCACAAGTCAGAAAATCATTCCCACAAGGTCGAAAGTCGTTCCCACAAGTTAGAAAGTCGTTCCCACAAGTTAGAAAGTAGTTCCCACAAGTTTAGCATGTCATTCCCACAAGTCAGAAAGTCATTCCCACAAGTTAGAAAGTCGTTCCCACAAGATAGCAAGTCATTCGAACAAGTTAGAAAGTCGTTCCCACAAGTTAAAAATTCGTTCCTACAAGATAGCAAGTTGTTCCCACAAGTTAGAAAGTCGTTCCCACAAGTTAGAAAGGCGTTCCCACAAGATAGCAAGTTGTTCCTACAAGTCAGAAAGTCGTTCTCACAAGTTAGAAAGTCGCTCCTACAAGATAGCAAGTCGTTCCTACAAGTTAGAAAGTTGTTCCCACAAGATAGCAAGTCATTCCCACAAGTTAGAAAGTCGTTCCCATAAGTTAAAAAGTCGTTCCCACAAGATAGCAAGTTGTTCCCAAGTTAGAAAGTCGTTCCCACAAGATAGCAAGTCGTTCCTACAAGTCAGAAAGTCGTTCCCACAAGTTAGAAAGTCGCTCCCACAAGATAGCAAGTCGTTCCCACAAGTTAGAAAGTCGTTCCCACAGGTTAGAAAGTCGTTCCCACAAGATAGAAAGTCATTCCCACAAGATAGCAAAATGCCTGTTTTATGGCACTTTCCTTTTTTCTTCTAAGATATTTTAATATGTTACATTGGACTGGGTGCTTTTTGGCACAGCATACCTTGCAGTATCTCCACTGGATTCTCATACAAGCTATTACCTGGATGCAGCAAAACTCGTGTTTGCTGTGCTGCAAATTGTATAGACTTTTCATACAGTAAATTGCATAGTCTTATCATTCTCAATCCCTTCTTTATATCCATTACCTTTGGTTCCCCCTTAGGTGCCACATATAGACACTGTAACACAATTAGTATAAAACCTCTAGAAGACAGTATTGTAGTATACCTCTAACAATAAGTAGATAACCTCGGAAGGTCACTAATTAGGTAACTTAGAAGAATAACCATTAAAATTGATAAAATGATAACCATAATGGTATGAAAATTTGACATGTAAAGTAACAGGAAACATGCGAGCTCTGGAGGCCTACAGGGATATGTAAACTTGAATAGTATGCTAGTAGATGGGTGACCTCTATATAAGTTAGGTATCATATACAAAGAAATAGCCTGTACATTGGCATCAAAGCAAATAAAACTTTTTATTATTATTATTATTATGTATTTATACTCAGCGCAATATCTCCATATACTACAGGACTCAAAGCGGTATTTAACCAATCCGACTGTACAGGTACAACCCCAACTCACAAGTAACTGACTTTCCCCTAACTGGAAGATAGAGGCTCAAGGATGACCATTTATCAACGTCCTTGAGGTTCTTTAACCTGCCACTGGGGATAGGACCCAATGACAGAGGACCGCCATTTTAAGTGGTCATCTGAGCCACTATGTATCTGCCTGTACCTGGGATTGAACCCACGTCCTCTGAGTTCCTAGACAAGTGTGTTACCTGCTAGGCCACAGTGGCAGATGACTTGTGGGAATGACTTCATATCTTGTGGTAATGACTTGCTATCTCAACTAAAAAAGTGCCACTGGCTACCAGTTAGATACAGGGTACAATTTAAAATTGGTCTTATTACATACAAAATTCTCACCCAGGGTCAACCAGTTTACCTAAGAGGATTAATCCACCCCTACACCTCATTTAGAAACACAAGGCGAAGTACCCCCAAACTCAAGTTCCTTCAAACCCCCACATCGTAGAGTTCACAAATCAATTAAACACTTTTCTAATTCCTTCAGTCACTATGCCCCTGCCCTTTGGAACTCTTTCCCTCTCCATGTAAGAAATAGTCCCTCTGTTGCATCTTTTAGGAAGCACCTCAAAACTCACCTCTTCAGCTCTAGCTTCCCAACTTAGTGTTCCTTCCCTCCCGGTCACACCCACAATCCTGGATTACTGACCTTGAATGCCCCTCGACTTCCATATGATAATGATTTTGTTTAATTAGCGCACTGAGTTCATCATTGTGGGGAAGATATTGCGCTTGCAAAGCAGTAGATTAGATTACATTAGATATCTTGTGGTAACGACTTGCTAACTTGTGGGAACGACTTAGTATCTTGTGGTAACGACTTGGTAACTTGTGGGAACGACTTGCTAACTTGGGGGAACGAGTTAGTATCTTGTGGTAATGACTTTGCTAACTTGTGGAAATGAGTTAGTATCTTGTGGTAACGAGTTTCTAACTTGTGGGAACGACTTAGTATCTTGTGGTAACGACTTACTATCTTGTGGGAATGACTTGTTATCTTGTGGGAACGACTTGCTATCTTGTGGGAATGAGTTAGTATCTTGTGGTAACAACTTTCTAACTTGTGGGAACGACTTGCTAACTAGTGGGAACGATTCACCAACATTACTGTAAATGATAAAATAAAATATGAACAACTAGTGCATCTATTGTTCCTCCTCACATTTAGCTGGGCTTGGTGCTATGGAAAGAATTTTATAAAATGTTATTCTTGTTTGCCTCAGTTTGAACTCAGTGACCTGTTTACGTGGTTACAGTCAATAAGCTTACCAGAAATTCCCTCCAGATTAGTCATTTGAGAGCTTTGCCTGTACTTGTGTAGAAGGCCTCCGAATTAAAAAGAAACATGGCTTGTTGATGACCATTTATCAATATCACCATTATATAAATGGCAACGATTTCTTTCAGTATGATCCAGTGTATATAGGTAGTGTGTCATGTCTGATGTTATGATTTTCTACACAAAGTAGAATTTGTCTGCAGAAGTTAAAATGTACATCAGTTAAGACAGTGAATAATTTATAACACATAACATAACACTGAAGTTCTTTGTCCTTACACTGACAACAGGGCCAGCTATAAACATGCATGTATTATTATTACAATAAAGATTATTTGAAAAATCTCATAAATTGATATTATTTTCCCAAACCTTTTGCAAAAAGACCAGATGTGTCCATGCTTAGAAATGTCTGAACTGTTCACATTAGCTAAGTTCATGTGTATGTTAAGCTCATCTTCAGATCCGTCACAAAATCTATTGTGGATATTTTAAATAGTTAAAACATGAAAAATATTATTTTATTATTATTATTATTTTGCTTTTCGCTTTTAAAGGTTTATGATTCTAGACTGACCAATACTTCCAGGATAAATCACCTAGTTAACGGTTAACCTACACAAATGATACTTGTTATGTTAATAACTATGATAATCTGTTTCTATTACAACAAAATTACATTTTAGAAGGCATAAATATATTGTAATTTTACAAAAATATAAATATATTGTAATTTTACAAAAATAATGCTTCTTTATTTGAACCCTCATTATCAGATAACACGACCATGCAGCTATAAAGATTAATATTGAACACAAAGGCAAAACATTGAAAATTAAGCGAAAATGGTACTTTCTAATTTGTGTATGCAGAATATGATCCAAATCTTTTCCGAAAGGTAATAAATAGTTAATTTAGTTCATTTTCATCATGTGCACATTAAAAAAATCAAAAAGATATGTTTGTTATTTTTGGGAGTAATGTCTTTTTCAAACCCAAATTCATTTTTTGTATCAAGAGTATGGTCAGAATCATACCAATTTAATCACTTCTTCCTTTGGTCAGGCCCTACACCCATCAATAGTTCCATAAAGATACATTTATTAGTTTAGAAGTTATTGCACGTCAAATATACAAACAGAAAGACAAATGAACAAATGTACCCAAGAACATGACCAAGTGAAACAAGCGGAACCTGAAGGAGAACAAACTTTCACTTGTAAATGTGGAACCAAGGGCCAGTTTCACGAAGCCTCCTTAAGATAAAGGTCACCTTAATTTCAAGGATTTCCTTGAATTCCTCCCTCCTTTAAAAAAATCGCAGTTTCACAAATCCTCCTTCCTTAAAAGAGACCTTAAAAATCCCCTTAAATTTCAAGGAAGCTAAGGACCTACCCTAAATTTAAGAGTGTCCTGCAAGGAATGTTTAATAACTTTAATGAACATTCGCTCCCTCCGTTAGTTTTAAGGAGGACCTTTGCTAAGGAGAGTTAAAGGAGGCTTTGTGAAATGAAGATTTTATGTGGTCTTCCCAAAGGAAGAAAAAAATTAACTTCCTTTACTAAAGACGGTCCTTTCCAAAATTGGCTTCCTGAAACCGGACCCAGATAGCAACAAAAGTCCCTGAAAAATGCAGATTCGGTTCATCTTTGAGAAAGACCAGGCTAGAGTAGACTCCACGTAGTGTAAAAATAATACCCCAATGTGATTTATAAGTTTTGTGTTGAGGGGCATATATGGTCCAACAATCACTGAAGTCTTGATACATAAGATCCTTGAGCCACAGATGTGAATCTCTGAACCCACTACGATGTATAGTTTTTGAGTGATGACAAATAAACGAACAAGATAATAATATATGAAGATTGGGTGGGGTGTTACAAATGTATCACTCAGCTCACTGCATTTCCATTAATCTGTAGTCTCTTATATCCAGTATGGTAATGAAGCAGTACATGGGTTTAGTGAAACTTTCGCCCTCTACAAACCAATAGACAACTGGATGATTACCCAGAACATGTTCCAACTGAACTTGGACCATATGAAATAAGCAGTCTCTGCTGTTCATACTTAACTGTGTGATTGTTCCACAATTACACAAAACGCATCTTCTTACTTATTTGTTACTTATCATTGACTTAATTCATTATTACTAAATTCTGTATTTATTATTCAAAGTGTATTTGTATTTGAATGTCTAAAGTAAGGATTTAATAAAATAGGTTAAAGTATAAGTGTCACAGATTGAGTCTATAAAAGCATAATCATTCAATTTGTGTGGATTGTAATTGTGTGACTAAAACTTCATCTTCAGCAGAATGGATAAATGACTACAAAAGATGTCCAGAACAAATTCTTGTGTAATCATTAACTTTCCATGGACCCTATGGTGGATATGGCACCTGTATGCCACTCCTCTCGATATTCCACTTCAACAAATGACGTTCTACTAGCCAAGCAAACTTTAATTATTGCCAAATGTGAATCCATAAAAAGACAATGCTATTTAGAAATTTACATTACTCATAAATAATAATTTATAAAAGTGGCATAAGACACCACATTAACATGTCCAAGGACTAATTTAAGGAGGTCTCCTATATATTTTGTTCTTTATTTTTAGGCATTACAAATTTTGAAGTGAGAAAAATTGACAGCGCATGTTTAAGTATTTGTTTACAAAAGTTAAGCCCACCTCCAGGTAGACTTAGCCGAAACTTAAACTTAACAGCTTTGTGAAACCCTTAAAGTGTAAGACCTCAAATTTAGCCTTAGTTTAAGATAAAAGTTTTAAATTTAAGTCCAAGTTTGGACTAAGTCCTTTTATGAAATCGGCCTCCTGGTCTGTTTACAGAGCAATAAGTTCATTTACTCCAGGTAATCACCTCCCTGACAATGAAATGGTGTGCTACCTCCCTATGCTTTGCTCCCCTCTACAGTGGTCAAGGAGGAGACAAACACAATGCAAACTAACAGCAGAAACAATATTGCTGCTCAAACTTTAATCATTGGTTGATCTATAGCAAAGTCCAACTTAGATCCCATTAAATTTGAGAGTGATCTGAATCATTGCCTAGATACAAAAATAATCTGGATTTTCTGATTTAATTATTATTGAGCCATTTTAAGAATCATACATGCCATGGCGGAGGTATGCATTCTTTGAGTGCTCTTGTGTTTGAGGATGTTTTGGGGAAGGCAAGGAACCTCACTAGATGGATAATTTCACTGGTGTAGTGGTATAACATTACATCATGCTGACAGACAAATATACTTTCTTGTGATAGTACCAGACTGAATGATTTCATCAACGTACCAAGCCCCCACATAATGCATCCAATGTTGTATCTCTTCAGTTTTAATTACTTTATTCTTTGTTTTCTTCACTAAACAGTTCATAGTTTCCCAGTTTTTTATCCAGACATATTATCTTCATTAAAATTTACAAACTAATATTTTATTGTTAAAAATTAAAATGCATACCAATATTCAAAAGTAGTCAAAATGCAATGCAATGTACCAGATTATTTGTTGTATATGTAATACAGCCAAGTATTATAACTGAGCTAAAACTTTCACATCTTGTTTATCTAGACCCTCTATACTTCACTCTGTCAAAAGTGCATTGAAGATATATGCTTAACCAAAAAAGTAATGCAAATTTAATAAAGAAAAAGTTAAAATATATCTTGCGTTCCTTTTTTACAAGTGTATATAGAATGCTAAGTTGAATTCTTTATATTCTGAATAACATTTTATAACACTAAACATAAAAGTTCATGCACTGGCATCAAACTTTAAATCACTGTTCCACTGGTGTTATGATCTATCTTAAATAAACTGCATTTGTTAGTCAAGCACTAAAAAGGTTAATTGTAACTAAAGCTTCTCTTACATCCCTACGAATATTGTTCAAAAGCTTTAGCATGGCCTGGTAGTGGGGTAGTAGAGATTTGAACGTGCAAACAAGGTGAATTCTCTCGACAAGAGTGTCAATATTTGAATATCAGACTGCAACTGGCTACATGTCTCACAGTGGGTTTATACAGATGCAAGGTACCTGTGAGTGTATCTTACAGCACGTGCAAACAATATAAGTAAATGTGGAGAACCTACATCACTTACAAGGAGAATGCATGTGCCCTAGTCTCTCATAAAGCTTCTCTTACACCCATCGTACGTGTATATACACGCAAGTGTGCTGCACATATTGTTGAAAAATATGAATGATAGGCTTAAATTACACATGGATGTGTTTGTAACCATACTACATGCATGCATGCACGTCCAATTTTCATTGTGTTGTCTCTGCCAGCTTGAAATTCTGTTATAAAATTGCATGTGTAGCTTACGTGTCTCTAGCTCCCTAGCCCATTTTTCTCTGTAACCAGGAGAGTATGAGCCGGGAGAGTAATGCAAATAATGATTACCTTTACAATTAAAAAGATAAGTCCCATAACCAATAAGATTATCCTCCGGACAAAATTATTGGGTTGATTAAGAGGCAAGCAGGTGATAGTGAAACAGGGATGTGAGTATCATGCAAAGGATAAGAAGCATGGCGGAAAAAGCATAAAATTATTACCTAAGTATCCAATACAGAGGAGGTTCTCCGTGGCCTAGTGGCCAGGTTGCACAATGGAGAGGGTGCTGCGATCAGCTTGGAGAATAAAGGCATATATAGGCAATTTTAAACTTGCCAGCATTCAAACAAAGGAGTGGTAAAAGTGTGGTCACATGAATTGAAGATTTCTATGATCTTCTGAGATTAAGCCGGAAGAAGGCAAGATTATATTGAGAATACCCTGCAGTCTGGTGAAGATATCTTGTCATATTCCTACAATTACCCATCGAATTAGCAATGGGTGGGTGAGAATGAATTTGATTTGTGAAGACTCTTCTGTGATAAAGAAAGAATGCATTGAGAACAGGCAAGAACATCCAGACAACTTACTGAGAACAAGAATCTGTATGACTTGTTGGCGACTGCGCTACAACAGAATTACGACATAAAAATATGCTACCTATTGTAGTGAACTGTCATGACTGTTCAAAGTGAGAATACCTTTGTTTTGAGAATACAAGTTTTTGGGTTTAAGGTCGCTTTCAACATTGTATACGTCATATCACGGCAGGTAGTTTTATAGGCAGAGGAAAGCAGTATATACAATAGTCAAAGTTCTGTACTGTAAACTGCCGACCATCGGTAACAAACTACCAACTTTCCCACATAGAGTCCAGGGTTTGAAACACCGACCAGTGGGAGGCGACTATGTTACCACTGTGCCATCATGGCCCCTTGTTGGTTACAGTAAGGCTGCGAAAGATGAAGAATTTACTATTCACAGACATTTTCCATTAAAATTGGCCACTGTCTGACCTAGGTGTTGGTTCTATTGAAAAGCTGGTTGCAGAACAGGATGTAAAACCCCAACTATCTCTGATACAAAACCTGTATTATTATCCCTTAACACAGTGTATGTCCCTTTATGGTTGTGTACTTGTTTTATATGTTATATAAATGTATTATTGTTACCCTATCAGAACATTCTATTCTGTGATTCAAGTACCTATCAATGGGAAATTGTTCAAATGTAATAAATTTTAAATAGAGTATTATGTAACATTAACATGTACATAAAAACTTTATATTTCTTTATTAAAGTGGTGTGTGTATACAGGCACACTGAAGAAATACAAGTATGAAAATGTGACACTTTACACCCAGCCCACTATGGGGCTTATAAGCCACTCCAATCTTAAATAAAATAACTTTGTGACAGTCATAGTTAGGTGGCTGTTCCACATTGGCAATCCAATCAAAAGGATATCCCCAATGGAAGCTGCTATAGATCAGGGATGTACCACCCAATTGAGGGGTAAAGAGAGGGAATTTTATGGCCAAAAAGAGATTGCAATCAGTATCAGAGTGCTGCCTGACTCACTCGCAACAGAAAATGGGTTTGTGACCCATGTGATAGGTTCCTGAGCAGATGTGTGATATGATCGCAAATATCATTAATAAGGATCCACTCACTCCACACAGAAAAAATGGTTAGGAATGTTGCAAATGCCTATACAATTGCTGCAATCGTCTATACATTCATGCAATGCAGATGGGGAGCATCTAGTTCCAGGGCCCACTCAATCCAAGACTCATAGTGTTTGGGTGGAGGGGTTTAAATATCTATTCAATCTACCAAAATGACTTTTAATTTGCACATTTATAATATCTTTATTTAGTTACCACAGATTTAACAAGAATTTACTGAACCACTGGTTGGAGGACCACACAATACAAACCAAATGTGAAAGAAAGGTCAAATTAATTTGGTTCAAGGTCAATCAATTTGTCTTGACCTTGAAAGTAGATACAGGTCAAGATAAAAGGGGGCAAAGCCCTAAACAAATGGACTAAGAACCATGATAAGTGTGAGGACATGTAACGAGTGGAGACAGTGTATCTGATCAAGTTAAGGTATACATATGGAGAAAAAGACCCAGCCACATGAATAAACCTAACATTGAAAAATGGCTGGAAAATGTTATAATATAGTAGTCCAGTAAGTGGAGGAAAACCATGCCACATGTAGGTAAACCAAATGTTGAAAAGTGGGTGGCAAATGGTTAAATATAGAGAATGGAGATTTTGTAAGTTGTAGCGGTTATAATGTGTTACTTCCACTAGGTGGAGGAAAGCCATGCCACATATAGGTAACCCAATATTTAAAATTGGATGGTAACTGGTTACATTTTGAGAATAGAGATTTGTTACAATGTAAAAGGTAGTTAATGTAGGCACCCAATGGCCAAGTAGGAACTAGGCGTAGAGAGAGGCAACAAAGGCCTGTGAAACCGGGGAGGACAAAGAAGGAGAGGAAACTAGGTATGAATGGTATCTGACTTCCAGGTGACATGTTTTAAAAAAAATTCCAGGGGAACCCCATTGTGAAAGGCCTAAGAGGCCCCAGCTCTTCTAAATGCATGAAAAGTGAGAGGAGGTAAGCTAAGGGCAGTGGAAATGTTCTTAGGTGTTTTGTGGCTACCGAGTCTGTAAGGAGAACTAACCCTGCCTTGCGAGGTAAGCTGAAAAGTGGAGCATTGCATTGTGTGGGACCAAGAACTGGTCAATATGCTTGCAGAAACATTGAGGGTGAAACAAACCCCTACAAAACTATTCACTCCAAGTTTACACCCAAAAGCAATTGGTTACCCAATAATACTCACATCTCCCTGAAAAACTTCAAAATAGCTTTCAAAAATAACCTACTCTTCAGCAAAACACCCCAAAACCAACACAACAACCTTAATAAAGCGCAGACAGCAAGAATACTGACCCTATGCAATAACCCAGAAATAGTTATTAAGAAAGCTGACAAAGGCTCAGCTGTTATAGTAATGATTACCAAAAACTACATTAGGAAAGGTTACAGACAACTTATGGACCAGAAGTTCTACACCAAGATAGACAAAGACTATCAGTCTCAAATAAAATTTTGAAAAATAAGGGATTAATCTCAGAAAAAAACTTTGAGTTTTGAATCCCAAAAACTGTAAACTAAACCAATTTTACCTTTTACCAAAAATCCATAAAAAAGGTATCACTGGTAGACCCATCTGTAGTTCAGTAAATCACCCAACTTCAAATATCAGTAAATTTGTGGATGAGCACATTAAGCAATATGTCCCAAAACAAACTCATATAGAAGAGACACCTATAGTCAGGCAGCATAGCTATCCTATTGTGCATTTTGTTATAAAAGCACCAAACTTTGCACATTTGTAGAAAAGCATATTCTGAACAGATCTAGATATTTGGCCACTGCCGATTTGGTCCCTGATGGCCATAACAGCCATTTTCCAAAAGTTCAATTAAACCAATGTTCAGAATAGGGTCCCAAGAAGTCCTATGTGATTTCAAATGGAGTCAGCTAGCATCATAAGCTCTAAATAAATTATGCAAAATAATAGGCAATGTGTAAGTGTTTCAAACAGAAATTTCAGAACCAGTTTTATTCTAGTGATGCTGATAACAGAACCCATCTTTACACTCTCTTTACATGAAAACTAACCACTGAAACAAAAACAAAAACATTATGGAAAAGCTCTTATAGAACCAATAATACATGTATTACCATTAACCTGCTGTAGTAACCTCCCTACATTCACATGTACATGTACTTTCAAGCACTAATTGAAAGAATACTGAAGTATTCTATGACAGTTAATATTGTTGATTAGAGATGCACTGTAGTAAACTAAATACAGTTAAAACGAAAATGGGTATATCTGCCTTTTAATTCAGGACAAAAGAAATGATTATATTGCTAGTTTCTCTTAAGTATCTACTAAGAATGGGTCGGTATCAAAAATGTGTACATCGGGAGGTCGCCAATGCAAAACCGCAGCGATTTCGGGACTCCGCATTTTAGTACACCCCAATCAAAAATGGACATTTCCTCTTAATGACATCACAATAAAAGTCCCCTAATGGACAAAATATGAGATAAACCTGTATAATTTCTTCAGATTTCTTGTTTCCAATATTTTAAGTTTTCCTTCCATTATATGTGTTGTCAAGGGAGATTTAGGTTATAAAGTGTCATAACCAAAACATGGCAGTTCTGCTCAATGTATCGCTATCAAAGTCTGCAAAAAAAAAAAAATATATATGGGGATAAAAGCTTATAATTTCTTCAGATTTTGGTTATGTTTCCAATATTTCAACTGTTCCTTCCATTATATATGTTGGCAAGCAAAGTGGCAGTTTTAAAATCTCGTCACGGTATTTCAGTAAAATGTTCTCGATACTGAGTTACCCGACCTACCGACCCATCCCTAGTGTCCACAAATGCTCACTGGCCTCATAATGTGCAATGTCCAGCAGACCTCTCAGCAGTAGGTTATCATGGTTATGAGTGATGAGCATGATCAGTTCTGTGTGCACTCTCTGCACTGGCACAGGGCAGTGCAGGCAAGTGCAGCCTTTTTGCACTTGCAGCATTTCACGCAACCTTTTTTACATTTGCATGAAAGTAGTTCACGGCAGGTGTGGGCTGCTTCAGGTAGAAGTCCAGTATGGCTCGTACCCTCTCTCCCCACTCTTGATCCATCGCCAACTGGTTGCTGGTGTTAGTACTGGTGCATGGAACAGCATCTGGCCCTAAATATGACCAGTCTGTTATGCTGCCCTCTTTACATGTTCCTCCAGAGCAGCCTTGGTTGGAGGAATATGCTGTACATATGTTTCTTTGCAAAGAGTTTCCTGTGAGCCTTGTCTATGTGTGTGCATGTGGATGTCCTGCCATAGACCGGAATGACAGACCTCTCCAGAACATCTCCTGGTATGAACTAAGGTGCAGATGATAGCTTCAGCAGAGCTTCAGTTAGCTCCGACAGCATGTTCCACACTGCCCAGATAGTCTTCTTTCCGTGACCTGCAAAACTGGATACAGTGTTGCACCCTGTGAGTGCATGGAACATTGGGAGTGCTCGTGCTTTCTTTGGACCAAGTCCAGCAGATACTTCATGAGCTGCAAGATATCAGAACTAGTATAGGGATTGATGCTCGATCTTTCAATATCGTTCGATCATCTCACAGAACTGCTGATATCGACACATACTACCAGCATTTCAAAATCAAAATAACATACACCAAACAGACAAAAATTTAAAAAAAATTTACTGCTTAAACGCATATTTATTGTATAAAATCTTTAAAAGGCACATTTACAACTGAAACTAAATGGGGTCAAGTCTGGCGCCATCTTTGTTTACATTGCCGGTGACCTACTTCCTGTTTCACGGAAGAGATACAAAACCTGAAAGCTATTACACAGGAAAGCACAAAAACTCTTGTTAAATGTATGTTTTGTTCATTTTATTTAATTTTATACTGGAGAAATATAGTTTTGGTGCATAAGTAGTATCTTTTGATAATTTCGTGAATTTATATGTGCACGTTTTAAAAGAACCTGTATTATCACCCGCGGCTTACGTTAACGGTCCTGATATTGAAATATCGATCGATCTACAACCCTAAATTTTCATTCGATATCGATCCTCAACATGGCTCTCGATCCCTATACTAATCGGAACCCCTTTCCAGTCCCAAAAGCCACCCACAGTTCATCTTCTGGCTGCAGTCGCTGAACCATGGACACAGCCAATACCACAACATCGGTGTCAACAGTTCGGATAAGAATCTTCCTCATGGTTAAAGGAGTCCATGAAGCTAGATCTGGCAGTAGTAGAGGCTTGCTGAAGACTTCTTCCCCATTGGTGATTGCAATTTGCTTGTCTTCAATGTCAAACCACTGGACGAAAGCTTCCGAAAGGTGCAGGCTTTATTCTGCTCATGTGCCTGGTTGATTGGGATTGATGAGAAGACCTTTGTTGTATTATGTACTGTGAAGCTGTCTTCTCTGAACTTTTTGGCTAGTTCTGGACGTCTTTCTGGAAGTTCAGCCATGTCCTACAAGTGAACTGGAATTCACCTGGCATAGTTGGTGTGGTCCAGGGCATGGAACCAACCAGCCAGTCCTGTCAAGGCATCTAAGTATATATTAAAGGATGCCTCCGGCAGGGAACGCACATAGATGTACAACAGCAGCTCTAGTTCCAGCATGATTGACCAGTACTGGAACTTGAGCTGATCATCTGCCTCTGTAGCTTCTCTCACAGTAGTGGTCATAGGCACGGTGCTGCAGGATATAGAGTGCAGCCGCAGTGACTTGCTCAGCTGGCCTTGTGTGGGTGACATGGGCTGCGCGCAGGAAGAGTAGCCATTCTGGGCATTTCAGCTTGAACCAGTGCCTGCACCCAACCATTCCCATGCAGCCAGTTTTCAAGGGTTTTCAGGGCAGTCATCTTAATATAGAGACCACCAAACATCACCACACCCTTGTGTTCACCATAGTCCTCTGGCCACTTCCACTGAATTTGCTTGGCCAAGGCAAACAGATGCTGATCAAACGTGACCACTAGTGTCCGTCCAAGATTCAGATGCTGCACAGCATTTTTCACTGGATCTATTGAGTGTCAGATCATGGCCAATGTGTGGGCACTTTCCTGGAACATCAGGAACAGTGAGGTGGGATAGATGGGTTGAGTTTCCGGTGGCTGACGGCTGGCGTGAAATGCGGTCCATGATATGTTATCTTCTGCCCCATTATTGCCATCTAGAACCTGTCTTTGTAGACACAGATATTCTTCCTCTTTGCGCGGTTTGACCTCTCTGGCCGGCGAAGTCACCCTAGCTGCTGGAAGAGACATATTTTTTATACTACTGATGATAAGAGGTATGTCTGTGTAGCACTGTGGCAGTTGGCGGATTAATGTGGAGCTTCCATCCCCAGATCCTCCAGTGAACACTATGGTACTATCCACTCCTTCTCCACAGAAACTGAGGTGCTGGATAAAAATGATTGCTGTGCCATGGAATGAGAACTTAGCTGTTGTTGCACTTGGATTATGATCTATATTATCTATTCCTGCAGTAGTGAAAACTGCCCCACGCATCTTTGGTGGACAGACCACCTGCTCCAGGCGAAACTGCTGGCCGATGCTGTTCCCCATCTGAGTTGTGAGATGGAGAACACGGTCATATGAAATGCTGATGCCAAGTTGTGATAGCCTGTCCACCAGTTCCCTCTTGCATGTCTGGGCGTGCAACATCATACCTACGTACATGGGGACAGGTGTTTCTTGTGCAGGTCTATGTCTTACAGTAGAGGATGCTGAGGTGCTCTGCTTACGCTTGTGCTTCACACTGTTGAACTTCAACATCTGAGCAATGGTAAGTGCTGCAGTGGTTGTGTCTGTCATCTGGTCCTTGAAGCTGGGTCCATCTAAGATCATACTGACCAGGGCAAGCAGAAGAGGTGACACCGACGTCTGTTGAGAGCCTTGAGAGAACCCACTGAAAGGCAGGGGCTCTTCGAAAATGCTGCAGCGCACGATTTCAGCAGCACACGCAAGATGGATAGAATAAGAAATGGGTTCTTACCTTGTTTAAGTTATAAATCTTGTAAATATGTATAGACTATGGAGAATAGACAATTTAGCCAATCTTTTCAGGTCAATTTTATTGCCATTTTTGTCAAAATAAGTTTGGATTATCTTAGTCTACTGTAATTTATGTTATCTGTGAATACACATAATAGAGTCTAGTACTAAAGTCTACAGTAACATAGTCTAATTAGTCTATACATTTTGAGCCATGCATGGGTAGTCTGTTGTAGCAAATATATCTTTAAGTTTACCTTGGTAGACCAAGAGGATTGCAAGTTTATAATCTGCCAATGGCCATTTTGTAAAATGGTTGCCATGGCTACCAGAGGCCAAGTCATCAATGGCCAGATATCCAGAATTTTTTGTAATATGTTGGTCTACATGTTTGGGAAGTTTGGTGCTTTTATCACAAAGTGCACAATTCCTTTAATATATGAGCTATGCTGCCTGACTACTAAGATTTCATCAGCAAAATAATCCAATTAGGACAGATCCCAGAGGGAGCCATCTTAGCTACCCTAGATGTGACCTCCCTGTAGACCAACATACCAAACCATGAAGGAATGCTAGCAGTAGCCGACCATATGAGAAGTGACCATACCAGAGGACCAATGGGCAACTATATTAAAGTTGGTACTACATAATATGTATTTTGAATTCAATAATGAATACTTTTTACAGATAGGGGGCACAGTCATGGGAAACTGCCCTGGCACCAAACTATGCCAACTTATTCATGGATAAGTTTGAGACAAAAGCTCTGAAAAATTATCCACTAAAACCACTGATTTGGAAAAGATTTATTGATGATATCTTTCTTATTTGGACCCATGGTGACGATTCACTTAGAGATTTTCTCAAATATTTAAATCAACTACATCCAACCATTAAATTTACATCAGAAATTAGCAGAGAGCATATACACTTTCTGGGATACCACAGTGAAACTTGATCAAAATAGGAACATTATCACTACTTTATACAATAAACCAACAAATACTGACTTATTTTTGCACCACTCAAGTGCACATCCAATTAGTGTCACTAAAAAGGTCCATATGGACAATATTTTATATATATATACACCCTTGACAGTGACTTCAAGGAAAATGCAACCAAACTCACTCAATACTACGTGGATAGAGGCTACTCAATTACATGGAGAGAGTGTCAAATTCACACAAAGTGAGCTACTTTAAGGCCAGAAATAGGGGGCCACGGTGGCAGAGCGGTAACATTCTCGCCTCCCACCCTGTGAGGCCGGGGTTCGGTTCATGACTCTACCTCAAGTGGGAAAGCTGGTAGTTGCTTGCCGTTGGTCGGCAGTTTACAGTACAGAACCTTGACCAACTGTATGTACTGGTTTCCTCTGTCCTTCCAACTACCCGTCGTGATATGACCTGTACAGTGTTGAAAGCGACGTAAAACCCCAAATAAATCAATCAATCAATCAAGGCCAGAAATCAAAACCAGGTAAATACACCCCGCCAGTAATGGCCACTAGGTTCAACCCAAGAAACCCAAACATCAGGAAGTTAATTTATTAAAATTGGAATATAACTGAACAGTGTGATGAACTCAAAAAGATCTTCACTCAAAAACCATTATTGGGATTCAGAAGACTTCCGAATTTAAAGTACATACTAACCAAAATAAAATTTCATACGCAAGTATTGATCAAATCAAATACTTGGATAAACCAAAAGTATGTACAAGATTGGGGAAATGTACTTATTGCCCTAAAATGTACAAAATTACAAATTTCAAAAGCCACCACACTGGAATTACACACAAATGTGTAAATCTACCAAAACCACCATTACTCTCATGTGAAATTGGCGATATAATTTATTTACTTGAGTGCACCAAATGTGGGATACAATACATTGGTGAAACTGGGAGAGCATTCAGACAAAGAATTAGTGATCTCAACGGGTATCCGGATATCCGGGTACCCGAACCCTGAATATTTACCCAAATCCGAAATCACATACCCGAGTACCCGAATCTAAGCTTTATATCTGTCAATATCGCCCACGTTGGCTGACCGAGTACAGACATATCTCGACTTCATTAATTCACTTAAAAATGAAACTATTTAATTAAAATATACAAGAATATTGTTTTCTCACCCTTGTACACCGTTTATAGTATTTTATTTGTCTTTTATTTTGGTTGTTTATAATACCGGAACCGTTTAAAAATCGTCAGTATATCAGCACAGTTACTTAATTCCGAGTCCATAAAATGCTGTATATTGGCTGTGTAGTGACCTGCACTTCTTAAATAAATAAGAGTACAATATTTTCACACAGTGGTTAATAATTTTATGTTAATAAAATACACTTACCAACTTGAAATAAAAATGAAGTTTCAATTCTGAAACTACATTCGAGCAATAGTCTGATGCTTTTGTGATAGATCATGTGACTCCATTTTTATATAAACAACCGTGTTTTGAATGTACAGAAGTCTTTTTTTAACATTTCTTCTATGCAATATTGTTTTGAATGCAAAAAAGTGGCCGACAAGAAATAAAGCAAATGGTTGGATCCCACTATTTCTGTAGGTTTTAAGTCTGTAAATATGGAGTTTGTAGTTTCAGCTATTATCGCCCATCGGCGCGAGTACCCGGGTACCCGCCCGTTGAAATCACTACCTACCCGGTCCTACTAAAAAGCATTTATTGAGAACACTACAAAGAATATATGAACATATTGCAAGCATAAAAAAAACAAAAAGTTTTGACACACCAGTCTCAAAACATTTCCACTCAGAAGACCACAATCATACACATATGACATTCAGTGTGCTACAATGGCTGGGCACTAGAATTAACTCAGATACCCAGGAAAGGCGCAGAACAAAAGAATTTGGGATGTCCCTACCATTAACCCAATTGGCATCAATCAATTTGAGTAATATTATTCCTCTTATTGGTATAGTTGGTGCCCATATACCTCTATACCCCCTATAAGTATTAAAAATTGTTTGTAATTATTCTATGAAACTGAATCTTCCTGTCTCACATTTTTGCCACATACTTTTGGAAATGAAGTGTCAGACCAACCAAAAGTCAACTACAATCCAACTCCACAGTTTCTAAATGTTACAAATAGACTTTGGACATCAAAGGAACTGTGCATCACCCGCGGAAAGGAGCAGATAATTTAAGTTCAGGCACCCCCATTTCACATTCAAAAGAGTCTCTGGGTAATAATATGAGATACAGACACTTTTAAGTTTCACTACTCTTGCATGACTCTGATGAAAGGCTCTGAGGTTAAATCGAACAATCTATAAAGATTCCTACGACTGATTTTCAGATCCCAAAACTATGTAAATAAAAAGTGACATGTAGACACTTTAATTTTTACTGTGTGGAGAGCTTTGGCACTTCCTGTATGACCTTCAATGTAGAACTACAATGTCAAGCGTTGATATGTTGATATGCGTATGGGGGGCAAAACAATCCGTTGAACCTATCATCCTGAAATAGATTCAACCTTTTATTGCTGAAAAACAGGCAGTATGTCAGAACAAAAATATTGATTCTTTTTCTGAAAACCAGGTAATGGACATTTTGCCACTGTGTCACAAGGTCTCATATGAACCTGGACAGTAGTTGAAGGACAGGGGCATGTCACTCAATGCCTATAACTACGGGTTATACCACATGTAGTATGATAGAAACACCAAATTTCGAAAGATATGAGGCATCCTTGGAGTAAAACCTCTAACTGCAGGACATACTGCCTGTAGTGTGAATGAGGCATTAAAGATTCCATAGTTTCACAATTTAGGGAAAGGTATTAAATTGTTCAATTAATTATTTGTTTTAGTTCACATGATTTTATAGTAGATAATAGCTTCGTAGGGCTTCCATTATGTAAACTTCCATTGTATAAACTTAATGGATATTTGGCTCTGGCGGGCCTCATAGGCCATTAAGTTTATGCAATGAAGCGCCACGTGGTCATTATCTATGTATTATCTTGTCAGAACTGAAAATGTTTCTTCTTTTTGGTGCATAAATGATTGGTCTTTGTTGATGGACTGGATATACAAGGTTGTGTCCCTCTTGATAGTTTGCTTATATTTTGCCTTAACACATTCTGTACTATTTACAAAGTCTTACTATATATATTTTTAAGCGCGAGCTTCTACAGATCACTTTTTTTTGTCTCCAGACTTTGATAAAATTGACAACACCTGTGGATTTTGAATTTGCATCTCTTGTTCTGCAATAACTAAAAGGAAACATGTCCTTTCGGCTTTTTCACATACATATGCCCTTCTGGCATCAGACTTTCATCGATTGTGGCACAGAGTGATGACTGTTTCTCTGCTCACTGAAGTTAAGCGGCAATGGGCTATGTTAGTACTTGGATGGGTGACCGTCTCAGTTTGTGACCGGCTGTGGGATGTATCTAAGTTGGAATTTCTTTATGTCACAAGACTTTCATAAATTCTAGTGCACTACTTGTGTCTCTGATGGTTTTGCGCTCGTGCTAGGGGACCAAAACACCTTTTGGTCTTGTTTTGTTCTGATGTTTACTGTTTTCACTATATGAAGGCAGTATTTACAAACAATTGAAAAACATAACTCTTGTGCTTTCAAACAGCTGTTCAAGTATAATCAATGTAATTGATTTTTCACACCGTTATGTGACTTTGTTTGATCATCGGGTTTTATAATATCTTTTCAACACAAAATACATAACCTTTGCTTTGATGTCAGAGTAACACTTATTCTGCTAAATATATTTCTGGGTGTGTTAATAGGTGTTTTATCCATTTTCTCAAAACAAATATTTTTCAGTGAACAAATAAAATAAATCAATTCAATAATTCAAATTAAACAAATTTTACCAGAAAAAATCTAAATCTAAAACAAAACAGTAGATAAACATCAGAAAAAGAGTTTCAATTTTATTGTGGTAACACAGCAGAAAGTTTATAAATATTGAAGTCAAAAGGTTTTATTGAATCAATGTCTGGGCTTTCATGTTTGGTCTTTATATGGTCGCAAATGAAAGAGAATGATCAGGTGCATCCAATAGGAGGCATGGCTAGGAGGAACTGTAAATCAAGCAAAGTTTACAAGGCTCTCAACACGAGCTGTATGCTCATGCATCATTTGGCACATATTTCTGAAAGAGTACATTGTGCAAAATTTGAGCCTTTAGCAAGACTTGGCCTGTATCTGACTATGCCTGAAAATATTCCTTTTTATATTTGGAGAATCTTGACTGGCTGAGATGTATGGATGCATAGCTCTCACCTATCTGACTGGGTTCAAACCCAGCCGATAATATGTGGATGTATTCGATCCTGTCCTGATGTTATCCTAACCCAACTTCAGCATTTTATGTTTCATTTTTTGTACGAAGTCTGATGCATTCTCTTAGTGGTTTTAGTAGGCTTATAAGGGATACTGCTATGGCCGCCCCAATAGACAGCGCATTGACAGGACTGTAACTAGGACTTGCATTTTTCAGAACGCTGAATTGAAAACAAAATATGACAGCAACAGAAAGTGAACCTATGACACTTAAGTCAGTGCTGGGAACATTTTCCATTGCAATGAAGCCTGAGACAGTCATGAAGCCAGTGAAAATGGCATGGAACAGAAAGACAAAGTTGCAGAAGAGACTCTTCGGAAGGACAAAAGATTCAAATAGTGCAGTACAAATTATGGACAAAACAGAGTTAATCAATGCAATCCAAGTGCACCCTACCATTGGCAGTTCAGTCGTAAAAATGTGCTTTCCTAGAAGCACATAACAGGTTGTTAATATCCCTGCAACAATTGCGTAGAAATAGCCTAAAAATGAAAACAAGGTTGTTATATGTGTATTTTGTGATTGTTTCTCCTCCCTATGGAGCACTGTGGTGGTATTCCCCATGATGTCAGTTGGCAGAGTGGATTTTAAGTATTCTTCAAAACGAGATGGGTTGCAGAAACTTTTATATGATATATGTGGCTTCTCACCAAAAAGCAATGGGGGCTGCACCAAAAGTATGATGCCCAAAGACAAAAGCAAGATAGTAACACAATTACACATAAATGTCGTAGGATGGAATTGTTTTTCAGTCCACCATGTTGTCATAGTGGATATTAATAATGCTGATGACATAAAACTGACCATGTATGCTGTATTACTTGTCCCGGATGGAATATATATAGTCGATGCATAATTGGTGTAGTTCATCCCAAATAACACAAGGCACAATAGTAAAATTGGAATCCTATTCTTCTTTGTTACAATTAGATTGGGCTTCTTTTTAATTAACATAGGGATCGTCAGAATGAGCATTGATGCAAATCTTCCTATATTAAGCTGAAACTCTCCAATGATGCCATCTAACATCTGTAAGTAAAACAAAAGACAGCCATGGATCAAAAACATCTGAACAGATTATATAACTTTAAAGGATCATATGGGCCAATGTAAATATGAGATCATATGATGAAACAATCATACCGGATAATAAAGTTAAAATTCATATGACATTCCTTGTCTAATTGCACAGACAACAATACAATAAGAGCCAATACAATGTAATAGAAGAGCACTCAGAGAGCTCAAACCACCGCCAAGATGAGAAGCAAATGGGAAAGCTGGAACTATTTGTATCCAGATGGTGATCCAGATCAGTTTCAAAATTTATGGGGATTTAATCTGAACCAAGTCCCATCTTCTAACTTTTGCATAGTTCTAATCATTTGCATAATCCTGTCAACAGACAAACGGTTTTGGAAAAAAAATCTCCTTGATAGATGTAACAACAAACTCAATCTTCGCCATATAACAAACTCTAAGATGATAGAGCCATAAAAAGATAATAAAAAATCAGAGACATAGTAGGACGACACCAGGGAGACTGGGGGGCTATTGAGGATAAGCTTTACTAAAGGTATGTCTCAGTTTGAAGACTTCTACGAGTTTTGTCAGATATGTAGGTATTAGCATAATATAAAGCAGGGCCCCATTTAAAATCAGATCTTCTTTATTTAGGGTATATTCTCTGGAACCATATTTTGTACCCCATTTATACTACAGGCACTACTGCCAGGGATACACTGCCTGTAATGTGAATAGGGCATTATTGGTACATTACAGAACATGCAAAATAAAAACTAGACTTTATCTCACCTTCTATGCTTATTTACCTGTCGCTGTTTATCCTTGTATCTAGATTAACTGTTACTTATATGTGTACCAAACTTTTTACCAAAAATCAATATGGTGTATTTTATTTATATCATTTTATTTATATGTGTATTGAATATTGTAATTTTGCATGAACTCTCCATTTACAATCTTTTTAACAGCTATGGGGAACTGGGTAAGATCTTTGAATGAAGTTTATTAAGTTCTAAAATTAAAATTGATAGGAAATTTTCTAATGGCATGAGTAAATTCAACACAATATGAATTATGTATTCACCTCCAATATTTGACCAACTGTTAAGAAGACAGTTTCATTAGTGGTGTATGGGCATCACGGTTGTCAGCCCTCACCTCAAGAGGGCCATTCAGTAGTGTGGAAACACCAGCATGACCTTTGCTTCTTGGGTTTGTAAGCCAAATAAATAAATCATCAGGAGATGAAGATATCCCCAGTTTGTCAGTCTTAAGAGCCTCAAACGATGTACAAAAACGTGTTGATGAGAATTGCACAAATTGAGAGAGCTTCTCACTCCCAAAGTAATAATACATAATGTTTTGCTTTCTTAACCTTTAACTTGGGCTAGTTTATTAGTAATTATTGGGGGGTTCTCTTTAGTTTGCCTTCACTTTAGGTGGCCCTTCCCCTTCTGCTGGGTGGTAACTACATTCATGTTGTCTTAATTTAGTCGTTATAAGTTTATATGCAATACTTTAATCAGGTAATCAGGGTCAGTGTAAAGGTAGTCTGACCTTGACCTGTGTGGGTTTTTCGAAAGGTCATTGTAAAGATGGTCTGACCTTGAGTTAGACCTTATTTGTGTAATTGCAAGGTCGAAACTTCAGTAATTTTGATTAACATTCATGTAATGGTTTGGATTCATTAGTAGTCACATTTACTCAGATATATCTTATTACTTTATACATGTATACATTTACTTACTGTTATTGATGTATTAATAAAATAATGCTCCGCAGTGGCGTTTTGACTGTCTCTTGGGGTGAGGGGACTGATGTTTATTTGTTTACTGTCTTAACAGGTTGATAAGTTGACTAAACTTTATTGGCCTCTGGTTTGTCAGTACTGGGCTGAACAATAAGTAAGTAAGTAGTAAGTAAGAAACACTTATATAGCGCCGAATTTGATGTAAACATCCTCTAAGGCGCTGATGTGCAAAAAGGGATAGTCCAGTTCCAGAAAGATGTCAGTTTCCATATTAGCGTCCAGTCGGGGAGATAGGCTATGGTGGAGGATAAGCCAATCTAAAAAGGTATGTTTTCAACTGTTTCCTGAAACCAGAAATGCTTTCTATGGTTCTGATGGCTTGAGGAAGCTTGTTCCACTCTGTGGGAGCCCCTGCTATGAAACTGCATAGCCCTGAGCGTTTATTTGGTTTAGATGAGGGAATTGATAGGCGATTGCCCCGTGTGAGATCACTCCGCCTAATTAGAGCGGAGAGATATGGAGGTTGGCTCAAATGTATTGCTTTATAAATGAGGAGATTATATTTGAACAGTATACGGTAATGAATGGGGAGCCAGTGTAGTTTGTGCAGGAAGGGTGTAACATGACAGTATTTATTTAGCTTGCACACCGTCCGACATAAGGCATTTTGAACTCTCTGTAGTCTGCTAGTATATGCCTTTTTTGTGTTGTAAAGCAGTGAGTTACAGTAATCCAGACGACTGCTTACCAAGGCATTTGCCACCTTTACAGCTGTTTCATGATTTAAGTGCCTGCGGACCCTTCGTAGTTCCCGGAGATGGTTGTAACTTATGCGACATAGATTAGCCACGTGTCTTTGCATTGAATTTTCAGCATCCAGGATGACACCAAGGTTTTTTACTGATTCAGCTGGTTCCATGGTGTTGCCAAGCAAACTCACTGGGAAAGATGACTTCAGGGAACTTCTAATTTGATCATCACCAATCACTATGAATTCTGTCTTGTCAGGATTTAATTTAAGCTTATTATTTCCCATCCAAGCCTGGACCGCCTCAAGGCAATTTGTTAATTCAGTGATACTGGAATCGAAGTTCCTAGAGTCGAGTTCCAAGTAAATTTGTGTGTCATCTGCATATAAGTGGTGGGTGACATTGAATTTAGATATGACTGAACTGAGAGGGGTTGTGTATAGGGTAAAAAGGAGTGGCCCTAGAACTGAGCCCTGGGGAACCCCATAAGGGAGTTGAAAAGCATCTGAAAGATGTCCATCTATTTTGATGCGCTGCTTGCGTGAGTGGAGGTATGACTGGACCCACTTTAGCACTACCCCATCAATGCCATACCAGTGCTGAAGGCAGTTGAATAGGATTGAGTGGTCTATTGTATCGAAAGCTGCAGATAAGTCCAAAAGGACTAATCCAACAGCTGCACCCTTGTCCATTGATGTGGCAATGTCATTTTGTATTTTGAGCAACGCCGTTTCAGTTGAGTGAAAAGCTCTATATGCGGACTGGTTTTCGTTAGATATACCCTCGTGAGCAATATGCTCATTTATCTGCTTAGCCACAGCTTTCTCTATGAGTTTGGAGATGTAGCTGAGGTTGGACACTGGTCGATAATTCTTGAGAATATTCTTGTCAAGACCAGCTTTTTTCAACAAGGGTGTAACATGTGCAGTCTTAAAGCAGGAAGGGAAACTGCCCTCCTGTAGAGAGTAGTTCACAATATTTGTGATAGGAGTCAGGAGCACACTGATACATTCAAGGACCAATGATGTTGGGATGGGATCCAAGTCACATGATTTATTTGATGTGGACTTTATGATTTTAAGGACTTCTTCCTCTGACATGGTCCGGAAAGAGACAAACTTGTTTTTGCAGGAACCTGAGACAGGGGGATCGGCATCAGTAGACAGTAATCCAGATCTTAATTTAGTAATTTTGTCTGCAAAATACCTGCCAAAAGTGTTGACTAGACTGTTCATGGTGGTATAATCTGGAAGTACCATTTTTGGTGATCTATGGAGGACTTTCTTTATGGAATTCCACAAGGCCTTGGGGTTATCCTCATTTTCCCTAACCATATCACTGTAGTGTTTGGTTTTTGCACATTCCACGAGATGGTTGAAATGGTTCACAGCGGCTCTGTACCTACTGCGGTTTATGGCAGAGTTGTCCTTTCGCCACTCCCTTTCGAGTTTGCGCTTACGTCTCTTTGCTGCCAAAATCTCACTGTTGATGAACCCTTTGTTGACATGTTGTGGGGTTTTACATTCATGTACAGGAGCATGCTTGTCAAGTATGTTCCTAAGGGTATGAAAGTACTGGTGTGAAAGTAAGCTAGCTGTTTTGTAAGGAGCCTGGATAAGCTCAGAATTTACAATGTCAGACATAAATTCAGTTTTATTTATCTTATGAAGTTTCCTGATTTTCAACCGTTTTACTCTGCAGGAATTTTTGACAGGGAATGTTGTAGTGAAAAAGGCAGCTAGGTGGTCTGATATGCCGTCCTTAACATGATGGTGAACTGAGGAAGTTAGGGATTTACTAGTGCAGAGTACATCAAGGATATGTCCTTGTATGTGTGTAGGTGTTGACACATGTTGAATAAAATCAAAATCCAATAGAACTGTGTTGAAATTTTCTGTCCAGCAATTTTGACTGTCAAGCTGGATATTGACATCTCCCAGAATAATATTTTCATGTGGTGACAAAGCAGCTGCTTCCATGAAACTGTTGAATTCCTCGATAAATCTGCTTTTGCTGGTACTTGGAGGTCGGTAAATTACATGTACCAGGAGCTGGCTTGACTGTCGATCTGACAGTTTGACGGTAATGTGTTCAAACGTTTCCCGCCGATCAATTTGACAACGCACGCTATCAATGTCATTCCTAACAAGGACAGCAACTCCACCTCCTTTCTTGTTCTCGCGTGGGACCTGGTGAAGCTGGAAACCTGCAGGCGTTATCTCATCCATAGGCCTGATGTTTTGTTACGCAATGAACGGACATTCAGATGACAGGCTTTGATATTTCTGGCTGATGGACCTGGGTTCAAACTAATGTCGCCAGAAAGAATCAGGATGATGGACCACCAAGGGTTGACATTTCTGAAACAGTGCGTCACTTGACGACAGTGGGCCTGCAGGGCGACAAAAGCAATGTTGCAACTGTCCAAAGAGGAAAGTAAACTTGGGTGAATAATTTTTGGTGATGGCAAACTATTTTCCTTGGTGGGGGTTGTTGACCGAACAGTCAAAAGGATGGAAAAGCAGAACCAAAAAGTGCAATGCATGACCAATGAAAGCCAAAATTAAAATTTAGAAATAGGTGCACCTACCTTTCCTACGTACAAACCTTTCTAATTACAGCATCACAGTACCAAAATCAAAAGATGGTAGGTTAGGAAGGAGTAGATTAGTGCATATGTTAGATAGATGAAAATCATTCCCACCATAGCTTCTTACTAACGAACACCGGACGACCTCTCTGGGAACGACTCGGAACATGTCTAATGTCTTATGACTTATGCCTTATGAATTGGATGGTGTGCCTTAGAATCCGTTGATACGGAGATTAAGCACGTGGACAACTGATTGATTGATTGATGTGTGGGATTAAAATATAACAAACAGTGGACAGGGATAATTAATTGGTAAGCAAAAGATGGTAAGTAAGGAAGGAGTAGATTAGTGCATATGTTAGATAGATGTGTGGGATTAAAATATAAGATTCAGATTGTGGGATTAAAATATAACAAACAGTGGACAGGGATAATTAATTGGTAAGCAATATTTTAAACAATATTGTGTGTGGAACATTGAAAGTGTTACCGCGGGAATTATCGAGTGGGCGATAATACCCGTTTAATGACAAACAGCACTTTTAAAAATATCTGGGTGTGCTGAGAATCAGTAATCTATTGGTTTACAATTATTTGATTAAATACATACAGTTGCAGTAAAATATGTCAAAAACCGACCAGTTTCTTTAAAGAAAGTAAAAATTTTAAACGAAAATATAAAAACCACGTCTCCCCTGGCGAACGCTAAACGTTAGAGGGGATAAATGTGATCAAACACTTTAGAGAAGCGGTAGTTATATTAAATCCTAGCCTTATATTACAGTAATTACTTAGTCTTAGTCTATTACTCTTGGGCAGAAGAATAACTTTCGATTACATACACAGGGTTTGTACAACTAATGCATTTTATATGGTTTACACAATAATGAGATGAATATATATTTAAAATACATTTAACATCAAATAGCTAATTAACTATATTTTGTAAGAGATTGTAAATGGAGAGTTCATACATAATTTACATTGTGTTGCTGCATGTTCATTACATATGCAAAAATATAATAAAAAACTTTCTATAAACTATTCCCATATTGTCTTTTTCTTCAACACTTAGCAATGACTGCAAAATTTAATGAAAAGGTGATGGTATAAATATTCCATGTTAATAATAAATATGGCCAATATTAAGATGGGCTAGCCAGTTCTAAAACATAAAACTCAAGATTGGTAGCCAAACGTAGGATCCTAAGTTCAGCTAGCGACAATCTTAAGATTTTTAAATTTTTTAACAATGAAAATTATTTTAAAAAGACACTCTTAAGATTGGCGAGATCTCAGGTTTGACTCCAACAATAATACTTGATTCCCTTTATTAATATAACAATTTCAATGCATATAGAAGGGTATGGTGTTGTAAAAGTGTATATAATATTGCATATATGAATAGTGCCCATCAGAACAGTGCCCATTAGGAACTCTGCACATCAACAGCATTTTAAGGTTATAGTAATCTTCCCCAGAAGAACACCAGGTAAACACTTACAATTTGCATAGAAAAGTTGAGATCCCAATTGAAGTTCAATTACAAGATGATAGTGCATGTTTACATGAATTTCTACCCAATCACAGCTGCTTCAATCAGGTAAAAAACTGGTTCTGATTCCGACAGTAGTATTGATTTATATATTGACACTTTAGTGACACATGGAAGCGAGGATTCTTATGAAGAATCAACTGTCGTTAGCCGCAGGAAAAATTTCAAAAAAGCAGATAGGCCATCCTGGTTTAAAAAGTCAACGCCTGAGGATGATCAGAAAGGGAGTCAACCTGATCAGGCACTGGTCAAAGAGCAGATTTTATATCAACTATATTCAATTAGTAAGCTATTGAACAAGGTTTAGCTTCTGCTGCCTGGCCTAAGGCCCAAAAACTTGCTTCTGTTAGGGGTACTGCCAGTTTAAATCTCAACGATAAGTCAGTTGAAGGTAACTTGCACAAAAATTTACCTGATTTGCACACCTAGAGATATGACAGATCTGTTCAGGACCAAGATGAAGCTAGGATCAGGCAATTGCCGGGTGCTAATACAAAAGCTACGGATCTGAAATATATATCTCAGAGGGGGGATCAGTAGATATACATGTTAAAGAAAGCGTCAAATGATCCCATGAATTTGTATTAGCTGGAAATACCAAGGATAGGGTTATCTACTACCAACTCAACATTACACAGTGGTTGGCAGGTTTTGTCGGATTATGAGGGCAGAAAGTTGTCAAAATACCAGTCGGTCTGAAATAGAAAAAAAATTATCAGATCCAACGTGCTAAAGCACAGTTCTCAAACTCTGAATAACCCCTAGAAATTTGGGGTTTAAACGGCTGACCTCAGAGGTGGTGTCTGTTACCACTGCGCCACCATGGCCCCACTTAAACATTCACAAAATGATTTAAAAAACTCTGGGCATGGTCCCTGAGGGTAAGTTACAGCGTGATTATGTCCAGAAAGGTATGAGTTTCTGATAAAATGCAACATTTTGATTCTAGATTCGTGCATAATAGTTCTCTGTTGAGTTTCTTTCACCAATGAATACAAGGTCCCCAGATGTGTGTGGAGAGACTGGTTCAGCACTAGCAGCAGGTATAGGCCTCTAGTGCCTGGCATGTCATTTTGCAAATGTGATAAGAACAAATAGTGCCCGAAAGGGCCCTAATGAAGCCAAACCTCTGGTGAACACTCAAGTCATGAGCAAAACAGGTGAGCTGCTTGAGTCAGTCAAGGAGGGGGAAAAAGTGTTAAATAATTTGTCACATCTTGTAAATTAGCAAAAGTCCAAGTAACTCACACACCTGAAACCAAAATCAATCACTCCAGTATCTTATCATAACAAATTTGCACCCTTAGAGGCACTTAACGCCATCTATGATGAACAAGATGACTTTTCTAATATTGGCACTTATGTTTGTGACACAACTGTTCACGATGCTGGACAAATCATAGAAATTTAAGCAGTACATATTGCTCAAGAATGGGATACTTTCGACAAGTCACCAGCTAAGAAAATTTATCCCACTGTCATATCCCACAGTTAAATTATGTTATATAGTTTCAGATCTCTCCTCTGGTGCAGTCCTGGGGCCGTATTCACGAAAGCTCTTAGCCAAGTCTTACGTTTAACTTTTGTACAAAAATACAACCAACTTAAGCCTAAGACTTGGCTAAGACCTTTCGTGAATACGGCCCCAGCTGACCATCAGTGCATATGCTCGCTTTCTTCAGTCTTTCAGACCTGCGACTCAAAATGGTTACACCAGGATGTTTGCAGCCTTCATGGCCATTTTGGTGGTAAGTGGGCTGCTGCCAGATCAAGTAGATATTCACATACTTTTATATTTCATGGAGCATTTGCATTCAAACTGTATTAATCGTGCAAATATCTCAATTATCTGGCTGGCATCAGAGTTTATCTTTTGTAATATACCACCTCCCCACTCACATTTTTAGAGATGAAAAATTAAAATGTTTCTTCGCTCATTAAAATCAACAGACCCCTTGTTGTGAAAAATACATATGTTTTTACTGATTCAATCCTTGTTGACATTGTCAATGCATCCTCAAAGGTGGAATTTCCTCGGGTATTCATATCCCCCTACCTTATGGGATTTTTCTCATTTTTGAGACTCTCCAATATTATTATTATTATTTCTGTAGCGCTTTATTATAATTACTCAAAGCTTTTTAACACTGTTGTAGAAAACTATTATCATTTTGTAATTAAAATCAACAGTTGTAAACATTTTTAAAAAGAGATGTTTTCAATTGCTTTTTGAATTTGTCAACTGAGGCAGCAGTTCTTATGGAATTATCAAGATTTTTCCACAGCACTGGGCCCATGTAAGAGAAGGCTTTTCACTGAATCTGTTAGGGATAACCAGTTGATTATTTCTATATTCCTTGCTGGATCTAGTATCTCTAGATGACTGATGAATCTGGAGCAATTTTGAAAGATATTTGGGTGCCTGGGTGGCGTGAAATGACTAGAGCCTGTATCAAAGATTTACGTGTCATAACAGTTAAATATTTACGAATTCTGTACAGCTTTCTAAGTTGCCCTTGATTAGCAGCACATTTGTTGTGAACAAATACATCCATTGACATATGTTCATCAAAGAAAGCACCAAGATTGCGAACCGCTGACACACTTTCAATGTAGCTATCCCCAACTGCAATTGTAATTAGTTGGTTTTTCTTAATGAAGTAAGGGGAACCCAGAAGCAGCAGTTCTGTTTTACCAGCATTGAATTTTAGCATGTTATTTCCCATCCAGGTTTTAATCGCAGATATACAACTATTCAGAGTTGCCAAAGAAGGACTATTATTAATATCCCTGGGTGATATTGAGACATACAGTTGTGTATCATCTGCATAGAACATGTTTCCCACATTATGTTGTTGTGTTATATCTGCAATTGGTGACACATACAATGTGAACAACAGGGGTCCTAGCACTGACCCTTGGGGAACTCCAAAATGAAGTTTCTTCTTAGGAGAAGAACACACTGGCTTCTGTTTGATAGATATGATTCAAACCATTTGAGGGAAGTGCCTGTGATACCAAATCTAACTGAC
This sequence comes from Sabellastarte sp. h YS-2021, assembly GCA_964017235.1. NCBI lineage: Eukaryota > Metazoa > Annelida > Polychaeta > Sabellida > Sabellidae > Sabellastarte > Sabellastarte sp. h YS-2021. Next base: position 10,335,248 of record OZ024932.1, on the reverse strand, counting down.
ATTCTGCGAAGTAATATATCATGATCAATGGTGTCAAATGCGGCACTTAAATCCAACGACACCAGTGATGCAAGATTCTTCTTACCAATAGAGTTGCCAAGGTCATTTTGCACTCTGAGTAATGCAGTCTCAGTAGAGTGAAAAGAGCGATATGCAGATTGCTCCATATTATGTCCTGTGTAAATTTCTGTGGCAAGACAAGACCCCTGGCCTCGGTCCGCCTCCGCTGCGTTGGCCCGGGGAAGGGCTCAGGTTTCTGAGGACGGGAGTTTTGACCCCAGTCGATATCCAACTATTGCCCCACATACAAACAGTTTGGATGTATCCAGGCATCTTGTCTGGAAGATATATTTTTTTCTGACTCCCTGACCATCATTGTAAAATGGTCAAAACCTATTCAATTTAGAGAATGAATTGCAACTATTCCAACTCTATCTGACTCCATATTATGTCCTGTTACAGCTCTAAAGAAGATGTTAGCCCTTGTATCCAGGTCATAGAATGACTCCTTGCTTTGTATATTCAGGCAGGGTCAATGGCTCCCAATCACTGATAGTATTGTGAGGAAACATTTTACAAGAATTATTATGATTCAGGGCTGGGAACAAAAAATCCCACTTTTCATACCTTTAGGAGGTCTGGGGCCTCTTGGGCCTTCGACCCTGGTGTCCCAAGTGATGCCATAAAAATCAGGGCACAATGTCCGCTGACTGTGTGTGGCGTTATATTCACACACAGCATCAGAATTATCTGATCTTCTCTTACAAGCCTTCAAATTAAACCTTTACACACGTGTATTTAATTTTATTTTTTGTGCTAATTCATGTTTCTAGTTGGCCACTGAATGGTGGCTGTTATGTACCTATCTATGTAGACCGAGTTTCTGTCCCATCGCCAATCGCTATTGATATACTGATGGTACGCATTGGCGAAGGACAGAGCTCACATGTACTTGTTTTCTGTGTAAATTTTGAACGGCATATCTGTACACATATTACCACAAGTATAAAGTGTTATTTGAATTTTTTGACTATGTATATGTGTCGTTCACTAATATTTAATGCCAATCAAACTGGCATGTATGTATTTCAGCCTATTTTTAAAATATAAAACAAACCTTCAACTTTGCATAGGTATCTACAAAATAGATTCCTGGCTTGTAAAAGCAGTTTAATTTAAGAATGTATGTATTGTAAACAAGATACAGCTATATAGACATAAGAAGGACTTTTTAAAATAAATGAAATAATTTCCGACAGTTTAAGATTTACACAGAAAACAAGTACACGTGAGCTCTGTCCCTCACCAATGCGTACCATCAGTATATCAATAGCAATTGGCGACGGGACAGAAACTCGGTCTACTATCTATGCTGTTTCTCTCGTTGTAGTGGTGGGGCTGCAGACTGGTTGGACCTCCTTCAGGGTTGTCTGCTGTACTGATTGGACCATGATACCAAGAGTTCTACAGACACCATGTTGCTCTTTTCCAGCATTGCCATGACTGTACTAGTGTTTGAGGTCAAAAACTTGACCTTTGGTGACATAGTTGTGAAGTTAAAGTTCTTTTTGTAACTACTGTAACATCTTGATCATACTTATTCTTAATATCCTTAGACTGGTTAACTGCATACACTTTTCACTGAATATATCACTCATGAAGATTAACAATATAATACTCATGCTACGCACTCGTATAATATTGTGATCTTCAATTGTGATATATTTTCTGTATCTGTCATTCGGGAAGTTTTCCTATTATATTCACTGGTGGCCGTTACAATGGATATGTTTCATAGCTAAGGTTTTGCATTGTTTGGCAAGAAGAGGTGGAAATAAAGCAAAACAACCCTCTAGATGAATATTTAAAATTTTATCATTTCTAAGACGAAACACACAATCCTGGTCAGGGGGAAAGCTAAGATTTATGATTTAATATGCTCTGATTTTTCAGAAACTTGTGGTTATATGTAACGTTAGCCAGGGGATGGGATATTGTATATCTCATTAATGATTCTACTAACAAAATGGTACGAAAATGGCATATTGGCTTACACATAAGCTTCAACCCTGTTGGTCCTGTAAAACTCGTATTTGTTTGCCTTCTCTTGTGATAGAATGTTAAAATATGCACCTTTTGGTTAATTTTTCTTATATACTGACAGACAAAAGTGACTTACTTGAGACAGTACTACACTGAATGACTTCATCAAGACAACAAAAGTCCATATAATGCATCCGATGATATATCTCTTTAGTTTTAAACTACTTTCTTCTTCTTCATCCATATTCTCATAGTCTTCCATTTTTTTTTATTCCGACAGAGATTTATACCCTTCTTGCAATTCAAAATTAAAAAGTGTCACAAAAACAAAAGAAGTCCCAATTCAGGATTATCTCACATGTAATGTATTGTCTCAGATTACTTGTAGCATCTGTGATGGACCATGTTATCATTACTGAACCAAAACTGATATGTCTTCAAAGGCACCTAGACCCTCTCTATATTGTCGTGTAACCACAATTTAGAAAGTACCATATACAGTGATGTATATCTACAAGGTAATGTAAACATAGTTCACAACATTGGAAATACTGGATACGAAAACTATTCTTTCTCCCCACTGTTCCAATGCCTCGACATATTTGCAAGGTAGGCAAATGGACCAAAAAGAAGTCACAAATTCATGACTTACATATTGTAAATACATTTTTTTCAGTGGATTATGCATGGTTTTATTTTAACGTCAAATAATCCTCCAATATGATCAAAGTTAAGGGTCAGGGTCATATTGGAACAGACACTTGGCTGTTGTCCCTTGTGGGTGTTGAAGTCACACAGGGGTTAAAGTTAAAGTTAATTAAAATTACAGTGCAAAACACCTAAGTGTTATACTGCACTAAAATATTTACAAATATTCTAAAACTACATAAGTATGTACAAATACATTATATTTCATAAAATAACCATAACACACACACAAGTAATGACTAGATAAACTATAAAAAACAAGAAATATTTATCAAATATGACCAAAATACTAATAAAACACAGTAGATATAAGGATTAAAAATCAAAAATAGGAGGCTATATTTCAAAACTAAATCTAAACATAAAAAGAATTTAAAAATAAGCTCACAATAAACGACTACAACAAATAAACTGTATAGAAACAAAGAGAATAAAACAGATACAAAGCATCAATAAAAAGTAGAACATACAAATAAAGCTAAAGTAAAACTTCACTCTAGTCTGGTATTGCACTGTGATATATGTATATCTATACTTCCTCCATGTAGTCGCCTCTTACGACACGCAGGAGGGCACGTTGGGCCTATTCTACTTCCCCGGACCCACAGGGGGGGAAGTCACACAGGGGAGACAGCCTGCGATAAGATGCAAAACCTGCCACTAAGCCACTGTGGACCTCTCCAATATTATAAACTAGTGATGTTGACTTATTTTTTACAACAATTCTGCTAGTTTTTGTTGCAGCTATCTAATACTGTTATTCCATTTCAGTGACTTTTCATACTTTCAAACTTGCAAAACATGTGATCTTTTCTAAGTGAAAATAAAAGAAAAGTTGTACATCCAGTAACATGTGCCTACAACCTTCTTCTAACTTCTAAGATTTATGAACATTAGTCATAACACTAAGCCCTAATCTCAATATTGGTCAGTACTGGTCAGTTAGGCTAGCTGATACTCCTAAGAAAAGAAATGTTCACCGGCAAAAGGTTTCAGCCAAATCTTAGGCTTAGGTTGGCTATATTTGTATACAAAAGTTAAGCCTAAGACCTGGCTAAACCTTTCCTGAATACGGCCTACTGAAGAGATAAGTACCAATAAGTACCAATGAAACGCCTGACAGTGAAACAAGGGTATAAAAAGTGTCATTGATAAAGTACATGCATTCAACAAGCTTTTTATTCTGCAAGACAAACTGTATGATCCTTTGTGTTTGTTTACTTTGGAACCTTGGTTCGAAGAATATATGTCTGATATATATATTACATGTAACAGAAAACGTTGAGGGTAACTTCTCAGAACATAGACCGAGTTTCTGTCCCGTCGCCAATTGTTATTGATATGTTGATGGACACAATGGCGAGGGACGGAGCTCACATGTACTTGTTTTCTGTGTAAATTTTGAACGACATATTTCTACACATATAACAATAAGTATAAAGTGTTATTTGAATTCTTTAACTGATGTATATGTGCCGTTCACTAATATTTAATGCCAATTAAACTGGTATGTAAGTATTTTAACTTGTTTTAAAATATAAACAAACCTTCAACATTACATAGTTATCTACAAAAATTCCTGGCTTGTAAAAGCAGTTTAGTTTAACAGCATATGTACTGTAAACCGGATACGGCTACATGGACATAATAATTACTTTTTAAAGTAAATGAAATAATTTCCCATAGTTTGAGATTTACACAGAAAACAAGTACATGGGAACTCGGTCCCTCGCCATTGTGTCCATCAACATATCAGTAACAATTGGCGACGGGACAGAAACTCGGTCTACTCAGAACATCCAATTATGGTATGTAACTTTAAATTACACCTGAGGTTTTTCTTTTGTTAAAAGTGTCCAATATCTTTTATTAATGGGCAATGTTTCACCCAGTGGTTATGATCGTACACAAACCCCTTTTACACACATTTTCAATGAAACCCTTTTATTTTAACTAAAATGACAATACAAAAAGAAAACCGAAAAATACATAGATTCTACCAGGAATATAGAAATTAAAATAATGTTAAATAATGGCTTAAAAATTAGGGAAAAATATGTAATTTAAATTAATTTAAATAAGTTAATAGACACGCAAGTATGCAATATTTGAAAATAGCATGACATTGTAAACAATCTATTGCATGTATGTTAATGACCACGTATGGATCCAATGTTTGAAAATAATGGATTGTTTACAAGGCCTCATGTCAAAATCTGCTGTCTCCTGGGCCGCAGATTCAGATGTTCTATTCCAGGACCTTAAGGTACACGGGGTTTGTTCTCTACCAGAGTTTTTACATTGTAGACCAGTGGGAAGTAAGCCGGGTTGTAACATGCCTAATATGGCAGTGCCTGATTTTAATTAAATTTGAGGGGTGGCAACTTTATATATGTGTAGAGCAATATTTGTGTACACATCCAAAACTGGACAATATGATGTATTGTCTGTTGGAACCATTTAAGGACTGGCCAGTAGAATCTATTAGATTCTATGAAATCTCAAGTGGCTGGTTATAAAAAGTATGTGGTGTCTGTTTTTTTTACAAATTAGTGTGTGTGTTCTTGCTAAACTGTGATCACATTTGTGAGCCACAGAAGTAACACTTAATTATTTTGTTGATGATTGAAAATATAACTCTAATTTGACAGTTAATAATTTCATTGTAACAGTTGGGCAAATTAACTATTTGAATTTTGAAAGTGAAATAATCACATTTCATTAGTGTAATATACAAACCCCTAAGTTATTGATTGGAAACTGGAAAAAAAAGCCCTACAAAGAAAAGCTCTACAGGAGAAAAGCCCTACAGTTTTTGATATGCACGTAGAAAAGCAATACACCATTTTCTAGATATTGGAGAAAGCCCTATACATCATGTTTAGTTTACAAATGAAAGGGTTGATCATTATTTAAAGGGTATTTCAATTACTATTTAAACTACCATGTGCTGTAATTTTCAATCTCAATTCCCCTTTGTAGTTTTAGAAATAATAAAATAATTACCTTGTTAACAAAGTAAAATTACTCTTGATAACAGTTACTCAATCTCTAGATAATAACTGATCAAAAAGATCATTGCAGTGAAACCTGATGAAGATGAAATGGAGTTTTGTTCCAAAATTTTTACAGTCAGTTGAACTTAGAATTTGTTTCTGCACATTGGGATTTGGTTATTTTCCTTCCACTAGTAATACAATAAATTTGTTTGTTTTTGCTTATTTTTTGTATTGTGAATGTTAAAAGCATTTCTTTATATTAGTTTGCAGAACAATAAATGTGTATGTCATATTGCAAATACTAAAAACAACGATAATTTTAAAATAATAAAAGTAAGCAAGATATGTAAGTTTGAAACAGTTTATGTTTGCACATTTTACTATCTGAAAAGGACTTTTATCCACAGTCTCAAAAATGGTGTAGGGTGTTTTTGAGGAGGGGGGGGGGGGGGGGTCAACAAATTGTATGACTTTTTATTTCTGTAACTTGATAAATTTTACACACCAGTGAAATGTGTATCATCCTTAAAATTCTACAGTCATTTATTTTAGGCTCTGTGAAAGGAATTCTGGTTTGATTTATTTGGGGTTTTACGTCGCTTTCAACACTGTACAGGATGGGTAGTTGGAAGGGCAGAGGAAACCAGTAAATACAGTTCATCAGGGTTCTGTACTGTAAACTGCCGACCAACGGAAAGCAACTACCAGCTTTCCCACTTGAGGCTGTGCCGGGAACCAAACCCCGGCCTCAGAGGTGGAAGGCAAGAGTGTTACCACTCTGCCACCGTGGCCCCAGGAATTCTGGTAGAATGTTATAAATAATGCTTTCTCAAACTTTACAATTGCTCAAGTGATATTTTAAAATACGGACCCTACTCTCTGGTTTATCATATTATCAAGTCACTGTACCAATACATCTAGCCTTGCCCATGGGCTGTACCAGAGCCCCTTGTTCAATACATGAAATACTGTAAGTCTGTACAAATACTATGCTAACTTTTACATAAAACGTAAAAACTTGGTTTTTGATCTTGGACCTTAGCTAATAGGCTCGGGTTAGAACTAATTAGAATGTCAGGTAAAATGTAATGCTGATTTTCTTTGAAAATTAATTATGTTTTCTACAAGTCAGATTGTTTCTTTCAGTCACACTTAGTTCCAGTATTCAATTTGCTCTTTGAATATCATAAATACTTGCTGTTGGAAAAATATGAAAATACAGAAAAATATATAAAATATAAAACATAAAAAATTTCCAAAAACCAAAAGGTGTACAATACTGTACATACATGTTCCTTTGAGTTAATCATTTGCATAGTGAAGAACAGTCATATTTGGCCCTGTAGTTTGGGAAATGTGTACTAAGTCCTTCATCCCGCCAACACAATGGGATCATATTAAAATATTCTTTGTTAATGAGCTTAAACACCCCTTGTACACCACTGACCACCCATATTACCCTTGATGGTTACTTCAGTTCCCAGCAAGTTGAAAGAAAGAGGACATGGGATTTAAAATTTTATTCTTTAACTTTGTAAAACTACTTGATGTATTTAGAAAGCACATACTAAAATTTACAGTTTATATTAATATTCATGTGTGACCTAGGCTGGCCAAGCAACCTGCCAAACTAAGCTGAGGATGAAAGGTCAGATCCAAGTAACAATGACCTACAGGTCAGAGCAAGGTCAGGCCAAGCAAGACAATGCAAAGGAAAGGCAGACAGATTGGGCAGCAATGCATAACTGATTTTTAGAGTTCATTGATTAGAAGAATTTACTCTGTCCAATCTACTTGCCAACCCAATAATAAGCCATACCAGGCCAGAAATGAAATTAACCCGAAAGGTCATAGATGAAGGACCTGCAAGGTCAAAGTCAGGTCAAAGTCAAACCGACGACCCCAAAGTAAGGGAGGTAAGTTGGCCAGCAAATAGTCAGTGTATTCCAATAAACTGTTAACACACTGAGATAATGTATAAGATCTTTAAAAAGTTTGATATTAAAATTTATATGACTAATCTTTCATTCAGTGTGTATACAAGATCTAGCAATAAACAAGCACCATCTGGCAGTTATGACCTGGACATAAATCTTGACAAAAGGAACTGTGATACATAGTTTGTATGACAGTAAAATCTGAATGTCAGGCTAAAAGGTCCGACTGGAAGTGCACGCAATGTGCATTCTAGTGAAAACAATACTAGTTAAAACAATGCCAGATGATAAAAAGAACTGAAAGTGCACAATGTGCATTCCAGTATTACAGATAAAATAGTATGATAAAAGACAGTAAAAGAAGACACTGCTATGCTATGTGTTGGGAGGGTGATCGTTGAGGTCCCCTCACTAATAAGTATATACACCCTAGTGACTGCCCAATGCAGCCTCTGCTTAACAACATATCAACTCAAGCCCTCAACTATGACTGTAAGATCACCAATCCCAACTAATGTAAATATGTATTTTGTATAGCATGATACAATAAATAGTATAATAATACAATACATAAAATAGCAACATAAAGTTCATTATAATCTTGAAGCAGGAACCACAGGAAAAGTAACACTCCTCAATAGGCACAATGAGCACAGACTAAAGGCACTAATCAACAGCCCAAGCAATAAATGTGGGCTACACTTGCAGGCTTGAAACATAACACAAATATTGTGTCCATTATGAAGGAGAACCAAGAGAATAATCCTGTGTTATAATAGCTCCTGATGTAAATGAAAAATTGAAGCACATCCCACCATTATTACTCATGGTGATCTGAAAAATAGCTGACACAGTAATCTGTTCACAATACAACATGGTAATAGTATTATATGATGTTATATAACCAGAAAAAACAATGGGGGGGGTTAACATGCAGGGAGCGTCAAAACTTATTTTTCTAGATGTGATCCCATGTGCCTCCAACTTCAAAATGGCAGAGTGAAGAGGGGTTTGCAACCACTGACCAGAGAGTGACCAATCAGAAAATGCCACATGTACAATCGATGATCAGTACCAAAAATCAATTTGTCAGTAACACAAATTTTTAAGGTAACACCAACTTCCCCAGAACTGACCTCACCCACATGTGGGCACGAACAAGCTCCACCCACATGCCATGTTAAATGATTTCATTGGTACTTCACAAATAGGTCAGTGTACTACCCTGGGTAAGAATAGTTACAATGTAAAAACTCTAGTGAGATTAAAACCTACCTTAAAACATACACCAAAGGCCTCTTCTATTATTGCTACCACTTTTAAACAAGATTTAACTACATCCTTGGGTTTGGGCCATTTGATAACCACTTTATTACTGTCTTTTAACCCAGTAATTGTAGAATTTGTATTTGTTTGTCAAATTGTAAAATAAAAGACCCAGTCTCCCAAATATACCTTTGTTGTTTTTGCTATTTGTTATTAAATTTTTATAATGCTCAACTGCATTATACTTAAACCCCACTTACCTTTATGGTTGGTCTGCTGACTGTTGTTGTTTGCCCAACTTATTCGTCTAGCAGGGCTCTCATGAAGTGTCAGAATGTTAATTCAAACCCTTGTGTCAACAAGCAACGTGGCATTTGGTAAAGAATCTAATATTCCACCCTGTTTACCTTCATAGCATCCCTCCTTCTTGTGAGGTTTTTATATTTCAAGTTGCTAGTGGACTGTTTGCATGTTCACCCACTTGGGGTTTTGGGCCACCCCAGATGTCACTCCTGCCATAATGACAGGTATATGTCTAGGTACCTTAAAGGTGGATTAAGTACCAATCTAATACCATTTATATGACCATTTGCTGCGCAATGCAGTAAGTAATCACCTCATTAGTTCCCCTTAATTTACGTTTTGGCTCCCCTATTTCCTGAAGTCACTTTAAAATTTGACATTGAATGGAAGACATGTTGAAAACGTTTTACTTTTCTGTGATTTTAACCTTGACTTTTTAGTTTTTACACAGTTTTAAGTTTTAAAGTGTATGATAGTGTACATTCAATGAGCTTTCATTTATCAAGTAACATATTTTATGTGCCAGGACAATGAATTGATTGTTGAATTATTGAATGGACCACTGACTTTGCAGGAGTGTGACACTTCAATTTCCTGTGTTCCTCTTTTTTTGCAGTGACTTAAACTTTTGATAAATAATGAATATGCCAGTTAATGAAATGCAAAACTTGTAAAAATAGACATGTTTCACCAACTGGGAAGAAATGTCATTATGTTAGCAGAGTTCAGACTGGCTCTGAGGAAGTGCCAAATGGACTGAGAGATGCTGCCGCTACAAGTATGTCACTTGCCATGGATCAGGTGGATCCGGGCATACAGTGGATCCAGGAAGAGATACTGACCCAGCTGAAGAAGATGTCCCAGTGACTGGGCATGGTAGAAGATCAGATCACATTGGCAGCACAGAAGGTGGTACAGGCGTTATCTCAGCAACCTGGATCAGGAAAGTTGAGTACAGACATTCTTTTTTCCAGTTTAAGTAGAAAAAAGGAAAAAAATAAACATTTTAGACCCCCTCCAGTTACAAATGAGTCGTCCTCAGATGAAAGTGATAGTCCTTCAATGAAAATGCTAAGGTCTCAGTCTATTCAGCAGAAAGTGCGTTTTCTTCTTAATTTCACATTATTCACATATTCACAATAACAATAATGACAGGCAGACATGAGATATACAAACTTACAACCAAGTAAAAAACAGATAGAAAGTCTACAATATAAAAAAGACACATCTTAAAAAAGACATTTTTGTTTACAATTGCAGAATATGTATTTGAGTATTTGGTGACAAACGTTATTCAAGTTTCTTGCAGGCTTTCTAATATTTTATCAAGAAAAGGATGAAATTCTTTATTTTTCTCTCTGCTAATATTATTTAGTATAATTAACTTTGATTTTATCAATTCTAGAAACTCTTAAAAGTGTACAGTTTTATTTTCAGATTTTTTTATTGTTCAAAAACCACTTTCCAATTAAAATTACATAATTTATTATATGTAGAACCGGATCCTCTCTTAACTGAAGACCAAAAAGTACTTCACAAACCGTAAAATTAAAGTTGACTTTTAATATATGCATAAACCATTTAGATAATTATTCTCAAAATATTGTGCTGACATTACAGTAGTACAAGTGGTGTTCTAAAGTATCTACAGCTCTGCAAAAGTCCTGTGTAACACTTTGTATTGAAAGCTTTGATAAATGGTTCTACCGAAATTTTAAAAGGAAGTAAAAAGACTTCCTTCCATATGTCTTGTTCTAAAAAAAGGAAAAAAGTTTATCCATGTATTTATTGATGATGGTGGTTTTACGTTTTTGTCTACCAGCTCTGTGTAAAAGTCTTTTGCTTGTACTTTACAAATATGAGTTAATTTTTCTTTTAATTTAATACAAATTACATCTGGCATTCATTCCTCAAGTTTAGACCATGAGGTTTTAATTTTCTTTAACCATTTTGCTGAAACAGCATTGTTTTAAATTAAGAATTGCAAATAATTCAAATTAATATTGAATTTTCTGTTAAGGACTTGTTTGTCCAGTAAACAGTTTGTATCTTTATCAATAATATCTATTACTTTTAAAAGTTTATGGGATTTTTTAAAACGACCAAAAATGTCCTCATTTAAAACTTTATCTCCAGATCAAGGTAGAGTTAAAAATGTATTCATTCATGATCTCTGCAAATGAAGTTGGGATGGTATTTTTTATGTAAATCCAGCTCTCCAAGATTTGTTTATGGAAATTACTTTTGCATTTTCGGACAAAGGAACTGGGCATTTTATAGAAAAACTGATTTTGTTTCTGAATTTAATAAGCTTAGCATTAACTTTTTCCATTTAGTAGCACCCTCAACTGACAAGCGTTTAAGAGTTTAATTTGAGATTTTGTTGATTTCAAAGATATCTGGCACTTTAAGACCACCATCTTCAATGCTAGCAATAATTGTTTCTCATTTCACTTTTTGGGTTTTGTTGTTCCAAAGTAATGACAACAATAGCTTGTTGATATCTTCCAATGTATATGATGGTACAAATAGTACTCTAAATAAAAAAGAAATCTGAGGAATTACTAATGTTTTTAATACTGTAATTTTGTCTTTTAAAGACAGATGTCAATCAGACCATATTTGAAGCAGTGTTTTAATTTTTTTTATTCTTGGATAGAAATTCATGTCTAGTATTTCTTTGTCATTGTTTGAAAACCAAATACCTAAAGTTTTGAAAGGACCTGTATTTAAATTTATCTTTTTCAGTTCTGATGGTAATTTAATCTTTAGCCTTCCTAATGGAATCACTTCAGTTTTTTTCAAGATTAATAGTTAATCGTGGAATTGTTTCAAACTTGTGAAATAATGCAACACTTTGTAAATCTGACTTGATATCTGCTAAAAAGAGAGTAGTATCATCTGCTAATTGAACTATTCGGTATTCTTGTTTTATGGCCTTTCTAATAAAATTTAAGCCACGAATATTTTTGTTTGTTCGAATATTTATAGCTAGTATTTCAGCTACTATTATAAACAAAAGAGCAGAAATTGGGCAGCCTTGTCTTACTGATCGGGACATGTTAAAAGTTTCAGAATGATATCCATTATTAGAAACACAAGATTTGATATCAGTATATAAGATCTTTATCCAAGATATAAATGATTCCCCAAAGATCTTCATCCAAGATATAAACGATTCTCCAAAGTTAAATGCTTTAAGGCATTTTAAGAGAAAAGCCCATTCAATACTATCAAAGGCTTTTTCAAAATCTGCGAGAGCAATATAGCCATCCATGTCAAGATTTTCAGTTATATTTTAATATTAAATATTGTTCAAATAGTCTCACCTATAAAACGACCCTTTATGCAACCTATTTGATCTCTGTCAATTATATCTCCTATTACCTTTTGTAGCTTTTCAGCCAGAGCTTTTAGAAGCTTTTAGAATTTTGTAATCTGTATTTAACAAACTCACAGGACGCTAGTTTTTCAAAAACCTTAGATCTTTGTCTTTTTGGGAATTAAATCTATTATTGCCAATTTCTGTTCTTGAGAGAGTTCTTTATCTTTATAAGTGTATTCATAGCTTTTTATTAACAGGTTACGAATGTCTGGCCAAAAGAATTTATAAAGTTTGTAGTTAAACCATCAAAACCAGGTGACTTATTATTAGCCAATTTTTTCAGGGCATTACCATAGTCATAAGCATGTAGTTTTTGATCACAAAGTTGTTTTTGATTTTCTGTAAGCTTTGGAATAGCAGAGTTTTCTAAAATTATTAGTTTTTTTTATATGTTTTACATTGTAAATCCACTTTTCAAGGTTCAAAAAGTATTTACTATCTTTTTCAAAAAAAGTATGGTTTCTCCTGGAATTCTACATTTCACAAAATCCCAAAGTTGGCATATTTTCCATTGTTATATTTTCTTTAATGTCTTTAATGATTGTTTTAATAATTCCAATATAAGTTTGATCCTTTAAAAGCTAATTATTGAATTTCCAAAAACACTTCCCCCTTTTTGAGTATTACATCAGTCCCCACCCCAGGACAGAAACAACACATGTGCGGGTACTTGTTTATTTAAAATATATATATATCAAACTATTAGTATTTACATTTCGTCAAAGATTATACAGTTAACAGCAATGATTGTATAATATTGTAAATACAGTTAGACAATAGTGTATGAAGTTATTGATTGTAAATGCAAGTAAATACAATTAGATAATAGTGTATGAAGTTACTGTGCAAGTTAGTTTAGAGTCCATTAGAGTTCATAAGATAGTAAGAAAACTTGCACAGATCAATTATGTATAAATTACTAAAAAACATAATATAATACTAAAATACCTGACCTCAGGTCAGATTGGAAGTGGCATCAAAAAAGGGGGTCCCCACAGGAAGGTGGGCCAGTGACCTGACCCCATTTAACCTGTGCGACCTTCACTAAAGTCATAGTTTTATGCAAAGGTAGATGAACTTAAAGCCACACCAATTTGACCTAGAGGTTAACAATATGAAAGGTCAAGAGTTTTATTTTCTTAAGCATTATAATAAACCCACCAAAGACCCAACCTAAGTAGTTTAAGCATTTATAGCATCAGCTAATGACGTAGCCAGCTGCTCCCCTATGGATTGATCAGCTTGTATATATCGCCAAATGCAGTCTGAAGTCCAGATCCGAGGCTACATGAATTGGACAATAGTCCATTTAGAAATGATCAATCTATTGCTGGTGCTGCGTTTGTTGCACAACAAAAGGACTAGTAACAAGGTTCTTATCCATTGTGACAATCAGGCAGTAGTCACGGTCCTTAACACGGGAAAGACGCATGATCCCTTCTTGGCTGCCTGTGCTCGCAATGTCTGGTATGTCACAGCAGTTAACGATATAGATGCATGCTTCAGTCACATTAGGGGGGTTGACAATACTGTAGCAGATATCCTCTCCAGGTGGCAGGGTACCTGCAAAAGTGTATGCAGTATGCAAAAGTGAATAACCCAGTATGGTTAGTCGTGTCAAAACAGTTGTTGGAAATTGATCCTATGTTGTAATATAGTATGTATATATACCTGTATGTGACCTGTGCAGGGGTCTATCTGCTTATTAACCCAGATACTAGTTACTACACTTTGTGTTTCAGATAATGCAAACTTGGCGTCACTAACTGCCAGGGCCAATGAAAGAATGCATCAGGCCTTTCGTCCAAAGACCTGTCAAGCTTACTGCAGTATGTTTCGCATATTTCTGGCTTTTTGTATTGTCAATAAAGTGTCAATGGTGAATATCAGTGTTCAGTTCCCAGCAAGTTGAAAGAAAGAGGACATGGGATTTAAAATTTTATTCTTTAACTTTGTAAAACTACTTGATGTATTTAAAAAGCACATAGTAAAATTTACAGTTTATATTGATATTCATGTGTGACCTAGGCTGGCCAAGCAACCTGCCAAACTAAGCTGAGGATGAAAGGTCAGATCCAAGTAAGAAAGACCCACAGGTCAAAGCAAGGTCAAGCCGAGCAAGACAGTGGAAAGGAAAGGCAGACAGATTGGGCAGCAATGTATAACTGATTTTTAGAGTTCATTGATTAGAAGAATTTACTCTGTCCAATCTACCTGCCAACCCAATAATAAGCTGTACCAGGCCAGAAATAAAATTAACCCGAAAGGTCATAGATAAAGGACCTGCAAGGTCAAAGTCAGGTCAAGGTCAAAGTGACGACTCGTAAGTAATGGAGGTAAGTTGGCCAGCAAATAGTCAATGTATTCCAATAAACTGTTAACACACTGAGATAATATATAAGATCTTTAAGAATCAATCAATCAATCAATCAATCAATCAGTTGTCCAGGTGCTTAATCTCCGTATCAACGGATTCTAAGGCACACCATCCAATCCGTAAGGCATAAATCATGAGACATTAGACATGTTCCGAGTCGTTGCCAGGGAGGCGGTCCGGTGTTCGGTAGTAAGAAGCTATGGTGGGAATGATTTCTGAAATAGGTAGGTTTTGAGTCGACTTTTGAAACTGGAGAGATTTGGAGCACTGCGTATATCATATGGAAGATCATTCCATAACTTAGGGGCATCATATGAGAAACTATTGTTAAAATGGACCTTTGATTTATGGATGGAAGGACAGTAAGAGGGAACCAGAAGGAACAAATTTTTGGGATTGGAACGTCTTGTATTCACGGCAGATTTGTACAAGGGGAGATATGGTGCAAAATACTTAGGCTGGCCAGTGGTGAGGTACTTATAGACCAAAACTAGGGTTTTGAAGATAATACGTTGTCTAACGGGTAGCCAATGGAGTGTCCTAAGGGTGGATGTAATGTGAGTGTACTTTGAAGCACCAGTGACAAACCGTGCAAGCGCATTTTGAACATATTGGAGCCTTGTAAGCATTTCGGGATGACAAGCTGCGAAAAAGAGAGCTGCAATAGTCCAAACGACTACTGACCAGAGCATTTGCAATCACCACTGATGTATCCACAGAAAGAAACCTCCTGATACGATGAAGGTCCCTGAGGCTGATGAAGCAGGATTTGATAACAGAATTTACGTGATTGGTGAAGCAAAACTTTGCATCAAACAGAACGCCCAGATTGCGTACAACATCTGCGGGAGAGAGACAATTTCCCAGGATATTGACAGGTAGTGAGTCACTGAGCCATTTGTGTCTGTCTTTGGCACCGAAGACTATGAATTCTGTTTTATCGGGATTTAGCTTGAGTTTGTTTTCAGACATCCAGACCTGAATATCATTCAAACATGATTTAAGACGGTCAAAAGACTTGAGACTATCATCAGGGGATAAGTGAATGAACAACTGAGTGTCGTCCGCATAGAAGTGGTAACGGACTCCGGTATATTTTCTGATGACTTGGCTCAGAGGTGTTGTGTAGAGGGAAAACAGAAGGGGACCTAAGACAGAACCTTGGGGGACTCCAAACTTCAATTTGAACAAATTCGAAAGACTAGAACCAATCTTGACTGACTGAAAACGATCCTGGAGATAGGATCCAAACCATTTTAATGCCGATCCAGCAAAACCAAATCTAGAAGACAGACAGGATAGCAGTGTGTCATGATCGATAGTATCGAATGCCGCAGACAGGTCGAGTAGCACTAGTGCTGTAGGCATGCCCTTGGACAGAGATAAGTGAATCTCATTTTTGATGCACAACAAGGCAGTTTCTGTCGAGTGGCCTACCTTGTAGGCTGACTGGAAAGTATTACCAAGATCATGAGAATCCATGTGAGATCTAATTTGGGCAGCCACAATTCGCTCAACCAATTTTGACAAGAAGCTAAGACCGGACACTGGTCGGTAACTCTTCAAATCCTCTTTTGAAAGGGTGGACTTTTTGAGGAGCGGAGTGACAATAGCCTGTTTGAAAGGATTAGGGAAAATGCCGTTTTTGAGGGACAAGTTAACTAGTTTAGTCAATGAAGGGAGAAGAATGTCAATACATTGTTTCACAATGTGAGTGGGGCATGGATCAAGGGAGCAAGTTTTAGAAGGGGATTCCTTGATAGACTTAAGGAATTCAGTCTCAGTGACAGCTTGAAAGGAACAGAAAGTCGGCGGCTCCTTGTCTGGATGAAGAACCTGAGATCGGGTGTATTTAAAGGTGTCTCGAATCTTTTTAATTTTATCAATGAAAAACAAACCAAATCTGTTTGCTAAAGACTTTTCATCATGAAAGGATGGGAGGACAGTAGAATTTGACCGACTCAATGTTCTGTTTAGTGCATGCCATAACCTCTTGCTATCGCCGCAATTTTCACTGACTAGATCACGATAGAAACACCCCTTGTTTCTATTTAGGATAGAACTTTTGATATTAATTTTATGATGAGTAATCTTTCATTCAGTGTGTATACAAGATCTAGCAATATAAAGAAGCACCATTTGCAATTATAGCCTGGCCATAAATCTTGACAAAGGAACTGTGATACATAGTTTGTATGACAGTAAATGTGAATGCCAGGCTAAGAGGTCCGACTGGAAGTGCACAGAATGTGCATTCCAGTAAAACATAGTAGTTAAAATAATGCCAGATCGTAAAAACTGGAAGTGCACAATGTGCATTCCAGTATTACAGATAAAGGTATAATAAAAAGACAGTAAAAGGAAGACACTGCTATGCTATGTGTTGGGAGGGTGATCATTGAGGTCCCCTCACTAATAATATATACACCCTAGTGACTGCCCAATGCAGCCTCTGCTTAACAACATATCAACTCAAGACCTCAACTATGACTGTAAGATCACCTATCCCAACTAATGTAAATATATGTTTTGTATAGCATGATAAAATAAATATAATGATAATACAATACATAAAATAGCAACATAAAATGCATTATAATCTTGAAGCAGGAAGCACAGGAAGAAGCAGCACTCCTCAATAGGCACAATGAGCACAGGCAGAAGGCACTAATCAACAGCCCAAGCAATAAACTTGGGCTACACTTGCAGGCTTGAAACATAACACAAATATTGTGTCCATTTTGAAGGAGCATCAAGAATTAATCCTGTGTTATAATAGCTCCTGATGTAAATGAAAAATTGAAGCACATCCCACCATTATTACTCATGGTGATCTGAAAATATATCTAACACAGTAGTCTGTTCACAACAACATGACAATAGTATTATATGATGTTATATAACCAGGAAAGCACAAGAAGAAAAAAGGGGGGGTTAACATGCAGGGATGGTCAAAAATTTATTTTTCTAGATGTGATCCCATGTACCTCCAACTTCAAAATGGCAGAGTAAAGAGGGATTTGCAACCACTGACCAGAGAGTGACCAGTCAGAAAATGCCACATGTACAATCGATGATCAGTATCAAAATTTCAATTTATCAGTAACACAAATTTTTAAGGTAACACCAACTTCCCCAGAACTGACCTCACCCACACCCACATGTGGGTACGAACAGTTCCCAGCAAGTTGACAGAAAGAGGACATGGGATTTAAAATTTTATTCTTTAACTTTGTAAAACTACTTGATGTATTTAAAAAGCACATAGTAAAATTTACAGTTTATATTGATATTCATGTTTGACCTAGGCTGGCCAAGCAACCTGCCAAACTAAGCTGAGGATGAAAGGTCAGATCCAAGTAAGAAAGACCCACAGGTCAAAGCAAGGTCAAGCCGAGCAGTGGAAAGGAAAGGCAGACAGATTGGGCAGCAATGTATAACTGATTTTTAGAGTTCATTGATTAGAAGAATTTACTCTGTCCAATCTACCTGCCAACCCGATAATAAGCCGTACAAGGTCAGAAATGAAATTAACCTGAAAGGTCATAGATAAAGGACCTGCAAGGTCAAAGTCAGGTCAAGGTCAAAGCGACGACCCCAAAGTAAGGGAGGTAAGTTGGCCAGCAAATAGTCAGTGTATTCCAATAAACTGTTCACACACTGAGATAATATATAAGATCTTTAAGAAGTTTTGATATTAATTTTATGATGAGTAATCTTTCATTCAGTGTGTATACAAGATCTAGCAATAAAGAAGCACCCAAACCCCAGTAGTACTAGGGAAGTAGTTCACGTTGAAAGGCAAGGGATACAGGGTTGGTAGCAGACACAGAGGAGGAAAGATAGGTCCATACTGAATCTGACTTCCAGGTCCCATGCTTCATGATATTTTCAAGTGGGACCCCTTGGTGAAAAGCCCAAGAGGCCCCAGCCCTCCTGAAATCGTGAAAGGTTAAGGCCTTATGAAGGCCCAGGGCCTTAGAAATGTCTTTTAAGTGCTTACGGGCCACCGAATCAGTTAGTGGTACCCACTTTTTCTGTCTTGGGATCATAAATACAGGAGAATTGGAACCCCCAGGGGAAACTCGCAAAAGGGTCCTAAGGGCAGTGACAGGACAAAGCGAACCCCCTTGAAGATCTGGTAAGGGTATTGTAGTAAATTCTTTTCTATTTTGCATGGTCTTAGACCAAGTAACTACTAGTACTGCTCCCTGTTGACCAAAAATGACATCTCCTTTTGCCAATTGCCTAGTATGATCGAAAGAAGTTACAGAATGTGGCAATAAATTGGACAATCTCATGAATGAGAAAAAATCGACCAAGTGGTCTAAAAACCAGTGGAAAAGTAAGATTTTCACATTGGGACACAATTCTTTGCAACAATTGAATATCCAATGACAGCACCAACTTAGGTTTGAAAGGGGCCTGTAGCCTAAGTGATTTTATGAATAATGCCAAATGCTCATCTCTGAAAGCACTGGTATCCAAGCCATACACAGTATATAATGCCCTGAGGGCTGTAAGATAGTTTGAAATTTGGCCTGAGCTTAAAGCATTACAATGTAGGAACTCCACGAAAGAGAGTAACATTTGAGCAGTTACCTGACTAGTCAGCAGCCCAGCTGCCACCTGAAATGCTAGGAAATCTCTGCACATTCTACGGTATTGCCTCATAGTGGAGGGACGAAAACCTGATAACAATCTATCAGCAGCAGAGGTGGCCAGCTGGGCTGCCATGCCCAATGAATCTGGAACATACAAAGAAGAAACATGGTTTTAAATTTCATGATTTCAAAGAGTCAGGTCTAGGTGGGTTTGAACCCAGATTGGTTGGGTAAAATCCCCAGCAACCGTCTATGATTTTCAGATGAAAACTGCCACCTGGACAGCAAGTCTGCCAAAGTATTGTCTTTCCATGGAATATGGCAGACAAGTATCTGTATATTAAAAAGTGCACAAATTAACCATACATTTCTGGCCATTAGGGCAAGGGTAGCATCTCTGGCCCTACTTTTTGAAGTACTTCGACTACTGCCATATTATTACAGTGTATTTTAATTCTTCTGTTTGACCAGTGTACAGCCCATACTTTAAGGGCAACGACTATATCAAGAAGTTCTAAATGCAGTATATTGTAGTTATTATGATTTTTGGGTATGGGTAAAGCATACACCATATATTCAAAACTAGCTCCCAGGCCTGACAAGCATGCGTCCAAATGTACCTCTATATGGCAATAGTTTGTATCATAATATGTAACCCCGTTATATTGTGTTAAAAATTGGTTAAACCAAGCTAAATCCTTCCTAAAGTCTGGGGTAATTAAAATTTTGCGACTTTGAACATTATTTCTAAGCAATTGTAGCATTCTATTCAAGAAATACCTAGAGTGTTTAACGCATCTAGTAACATAAAGCAAAGAACCCAGAAGGGACTGTAGATCGTGTTTGCTGCAATATGTTTTTGTAGTCCAAAACGAGCATAACTGTAAAATTTCTTGCAGCTTATCTGCAGGGATGGAAACAGTTTTAGCAATGGAATCGACTAGGATGCCCATACATACTACAGAAGTAGATGGAGGTACCAGTTTTTTCAGGCTGATGTCGAGGCCTAGTTCTATCAATAATTCCTTCAAAAATGTGAATAAAGAGTGTATATCAGAGGGCAATCCAGTATAAATTAGGTCGTCAATATAGTTAAACAGGTTAGGGAAACCATTCTGGGCCATAATATAGCGAATGGCATCCGTACACCTCTGAAAAATTAAAGAGCCATGTCTAAATCCGAAAGCTACCGATCGATCAAGGAAGTACTTATCTTGAAACTGTATACCAAGGAGATCTATATCTGCAGGATCAACCTTTATATGGCGAAAAGCCCTACTGATATCAATCTTATACATTTGAGCAGAAGTACCTAAATTTCGCAATGAATTAGTTATGGTATCAACAGGGGTAATGAAGGCCGTATTCTGTACCTAAGTATACATCTTTCTTCACCCCATCATTTACAGAGGCACCCTTGGGCCAACTAAGATCCATGATAGTTCTTTTACTACTGGAATTTTGCTTGTCTCTAACTAAAAGGGGTGAAACATGCATACGTATGGGCTTAGAGTCAAAAGGACCTAGCATGGCATTATGATCAATCTCTTCTTGAATGAATTGACTGATATGCTGTGAATTCTGAATAGCCGAAGTGTGATTTACTTCTGTGGAGTTTAGAATACAATTCCTATCGAAATCAAGAGGGAATCCAAATTCTAATAAGTCACATAATTGCTGGTCCCAATAGTTGCATAAATGGGCCCTCCAGGCCTTAATATTAAGGCCAGATTGTACAGGAATGCGACAGTTCATGTAATTGGGCAGTTTTGTGGCCTTAATTAGTTGATGAGCTTCTAAGCTATTTGGAATATCCTGCCAGTGAACTACCTCCCCAGTCTATACTTGTAAAGGAGTTTTAGTCATGAAGCCAAAGGTATTTGCAACTGGCTTGCCAATATCGAGCTCTCCATCTATGTGAGAAGTAACTTCATTTTCACTAGTAATACAAGACTCAATAATAGGGTCCATATATTGGGGTTCTGAGTTTCTGGATAGTATCTGTTCACCAATAGGCCTGTGCATGCTAAATTCTCCCTCAAGTGTAGGCTGGCAGACATTTGCACTCTCTAAGTGATTTTTTGTATAACAACCTTCAGATATTCCCTTTGCCAAAAATCCAGTTTTGTTTTTTTCCCACCAATAATTTGTTTTCTTGGGAAGCCAACAAGGGCCTAACATTTGACTGTATACTTTCTGCATTCACAGCTTTTGTAACGCTGTGCATTATTCTGACCTTGCAAAACTTCCTCTAACTGAGGCTTAACATGATGGTCCCCCAGTAACATTTGCAAGGGCTGAAATCTATTTTGTAATAACACTGAAGCCCCACAAGGGCCAGCCCCGGTCACAGTGACACCAACACTTTTCCTACAATTGGTTTTTGCTACATTTGTTTGCAATTTTTTGCTGGAGGAAAGATCTGAGTGGTAACGTGAAACAGTTCTTGTATCGACCTTTATATGGCGAAAAGCCCTACTGATATCAATCTTATACATTTGAGCAGAAGTACGTAAATTTCGCAATGAATTAGTTATGGTATCAACAGAGGGGTAATGAAGGTCGTATTCTGTACTTAAGTATACATCTTTCTTCACCCCATCATTTACAGAGGCACCCTTGGGTCAACTAAGATCCATGATAGTTCTTTTACTACTGGAATTTTGTTTGTCTCTCACTAAAAGGGGTGAAACATGCATATGTATGGGCTTAGAGTCAAAAGGACCTAGCATGGCATTATGATCAATCTCTTCTTGAATGAATTGACTGATATGCTGTGAATTTTGAATAGCCAAAGTGTGATTTACTTCTGTGGAGTTTAGAATACAATTCCTATCGAAATAGAGAGGGAATCCAAATTCTAATAAGTCACATAATTGCTGGTCCCAATAGTTGCATAAATGGGCCCTCCAGGCCTTAATATTAAGGCCAGATTGTACAGGAATGCGACATTTCATGTAATTGGGCAGTTTTGTGGCCTGAATTAGTCGATGAGCTTCTAAGCTATTTGGTATATCCTGCCAGTGAACTACCTCCCCAGTCTATACTTGTAAAGGAGTTTTAGTCATGAAGCCAAAGGTATTTGCAACTGGCTTGCCAATATCGAGCTCTCCATCTATGTGAGAAGTAACTTCATTTTCACTAGTAATACAAGACTCAATAATAGGGTCCATATATTGGGGTTCTGAGTTTCTGGATAGTATCTATTCACCAATAGGCCTGTGTATGCTAAATTCTACCGCAAGTGTAGGCTGGCAGACATTTGCACTCTCTAAGTGATTTTTTGTATAACAACCTTCAGATATTCCCTTTGCCAAAAATCCAGTTTTGTTTTTTTTCCAACCAATAATTTGTTTTCTTGGGAAGCCAACAAGGGCCTAACATTTGACTGTATACTTTCTGCATTCACAGCTTTTGTAACGCTGTGCATTATTCTGACCTTGCAAAACTTCCTCTAACTGAGGCTTAACATGATGATCCCCCAGTAACATTTGCAAGGGCTGAAATCTATTTTGTAATAACACTGAAGCCCCACAAGGGCCAGCCCCGGTCACAGTGACACCAACACTTTTCCTACAATTGGTTTTTGCTACATTTGTTTGCAATTTTTTGCTGGAGGAAAGATCTGAGCGGTAACGTGAAACAGTACTTGTTATAGCCAAACTTATATCAATGGGACTGAAATTTTTATCATCCCTCCTACTGACCTTAGCTGCAAGTGGAGGATTTTTGTGTATAACCTGTCCACTAAAAATTTCCGCCTTTTTCATGTACTGATCCCTACCAGGCACTGCGTTTACCAGTGCCTGAGCATAAGATTTCTTTCTATCAGTTATTTGAAAAGCTTTGTTGTATGCAAACCATTTGAATGCTGTACTTTTACTAGCATTTACTTCAACTTGGGACATTGCAAATTTGTCATTATATACAACTCTGGACCGAATTTTTTGGGTGGGAAGAACATTTTGTCCTCCACAAGTTATTCGATTTTTGACATTGTCTTCTTTGTATTTTTACTGTTCAGAATTCTGTTCAGAATGTGGATATGTTTTACCATTTTGTTGAAAACAGTAGTTGCAAATGTGCCTATACATGATGCCTTTGGTATCATGTGATCTTTGATGGACGCATGTGCCCTGATTGAAGTATGAGCAAGTGAGAACCTTAGTACTTTTGAACTTCTTTTGAGAATTTTTAGCCTCATTTGGTGAGGTGGTCACATGTCTTTGAGCGTCAGCTCTGCGAATTCTATCCAACTTATCAGTCTCACCATAGCCTTTGACCTCCCCTTGCTCCATCCTACAAAGCGGGACTGCGTGGCTGGCCCTTGCCGCACCCCAAGAGAAGTCATTAGCATCCTCCACCAATGCTATTAGATAATCTAGCATGTGTTCACTAACTTGAAGATCTTTTTCTTCTCTTAGGATCCAACAAAAGCCAGCCACCCATTGTACAACAGAAAGGTTATCATATTGTATCCGTTTTTTCTTAAATCTGGATAGTACAAACTCTTGTAGCCACTTGACCTGGTTTGGGACCACGACCTCAATGGGACCCCCCCTAAAAGATTTAATTTTTGTACCTGAGTTGTCATTGTTAGCAAGATCTCTGAGTCTCTGGTCCACCTGACTTTGAATGTACGCATCTTGTCTGATTTTATTTAAATCCGGCAATTCAACTTGTGTTGGTGGCACTGTGACCGAGGCAACCTGCGAACTGGTTTTCTTTTTGGAAGCTCCCTTCATTTTTTTCGGATCCGAGTGTTTCTTAATGTTATTTTTCTCCAGAACCTGCAACCTGTCACTAATAGATGAAAGTTGGGATAAAATTTGGACATTAATCGCCTGCTGAACGGCAACATCCGACAGAGAGGTATGTGTATCAGAAGCACTGCGAGAAGTACTCGAAGCACTTTGGATATTTTGTTTATCTACCTGTTCACTGTCGGAGTTCTCAACAACAGCACTGCAATTCAAATCCGAATCAGAAGAATCACTGGAATCCGAATCCTGGTCATTTTGAAGCACTTTGTGCAAAAATTCTGAGTCATTTGAAATATGTATATGAGCAGGGAGCTTAGCCGTATCAATACCGGAACGCAGGTTATAGTGTTTCTTTTCAATCTCTGCCATTTGTACACAAGTAAAATGTAAAAACTAAAATAATAAAATACTAAAACCACTTAAAGTTGTCATGTGCCAGCTTCCACAATCAAAAATTTATTTTTCTAGATGTGATCCCATGTACCTCCAACTTCAAAATGGCAGAGTAAAGAGGGATTTGCAATCACTGACCAGAGAGTGACCAATCAGAAAATGCCACATGTACAATCGATGATCAGTATCAAAATTTCAATTTGTCAGTAACACAAATTTTTAAGGTAACACCAACTTCCCCAGAACTGACCTCACCCACACCCACATGTGGGTACGAAAAGTGTTGTTGGCTTTCCTTGAATGTTTGGTGTATAATCAATGTTCAGTGTGTGTTATTGCCAACTATATATCTGCCATTAGAGCCAGTTTTGTACTATATGATCTGCCATTCTCAATTCTGGATCATCCAAAAATTAAATACTCATAAGTCAGTCAGGATCAATAGGACCCTGGTGGTTAAATCACATAACATCATAGATATTACCTGGCTTCAGGCCATATCATCTGCATGTTCAGACATTCAATCTGGTCAAGTATTTAGACCCATATTTTTGACTGGATTTTTTGCCTTTCTACGACTCTCTAACATTGCACCTCACTCCCTAAGGTCATTTGACCCCTCTAGACATTTAACAGGTGAAGATGTGTTCTTCTCCAAGAAATTTGTAAAAATTCTCCTGAAGTGGAGCAAAACCATGCAAACCAGGGGCAAAGTTGTTTTCCTCTCACTTCCTAAGTTGTCTGATCACCTCATTTGTCCTTTTAGAGCACTCAGATCTCTATTTAAAGCTTATCCCATGCCATCAGAGACCTCTCTGTTTCAAATTAACTCATCTCAGGGTTCAAATCCTGTTACTGACTCAAATGTTAGAAAAACTCTTAAAAACATTAACATCAATTTGGGCTCAGTCCAGGTTTTTCACTTTTCACGACTTTAGGAGGTCTGGGGCGACATTCGCCTTTAATGCCCATATTCCAATCCAGGACATAAAACGACATGGCACTTGGTCATCGGAGTGCATTTGGCGGTATATTCAATCAGATCATACTTCAGGTG
Organism: Sabellastarte sp. h YS-2021; assembly: GCA_964017235.1. NCBI lineage: Eukaryota > Metazoa > Annelida > Polychaeta > Sabellida > Sabellidae > Sabellastarte > Sabellastarte sp. h YS-2021. The sequence continues at coordinate 10,309,413 of OZ024932.1, read as the reverse complement.
AGGCCTTAGCTAGTGCTCTTGCCGCGTCTATAAGCTCTGGGTGAATACTGTGTCCTACTTCTACGGTTGGGCCTAAGGGTCGCTTATATTGTTCATATACAGGTCTAAAATCTCTGATAGTTGAAGCAAGTACATATTTTATGTTCTTATTAGTAACTTTCATTAGTTTGACCCTGCAGGGTCCTTGTCTTGCAGCTAGTGGGAGGTCAGGGTCACCTTAGTCAAAAATATGCTTCTTTGGTTAAAATTCCGCAGTTGGCCACAGGTTGACTTGCCCTTGTGCCTCTTTTGCTGCAATACCAGGTCCCTGAGGGGTCACATCATCAATTTTTGTAAATTTTAATTTCTCACTGCAATGCATTAGTTAAAGTAAACTTGGGTCTTGTGTCATATGGAGATGGGCGATGAACTCTAATGACCTAGTTGCATTAAATTACTTAATTGTTTTTAGCATTGCAGTTATATATATATATATATATATTTAGTCTACTATGAAAACTGTGTATTACTCTTTTAACTTGTAAATAATTTTAGTAGTAACTTGTATCTACACATTATTGTTAATTATAACATATACATTTATATAAATAAACAGTGCCCGCAGTTGTTGTCTTTCTGACTTGGGGGTGGGGGGTTGGTAGGGACTGTGACCCCTCTAGGCATTTAACAGATGGAGATGTATTCTTTACCAAATCATATGTCAAAATAATGATCAAATGGTCAAAACCATGCAGACCAGAGACTCTGTCCAGATCTTAACCCTTCCGAAACTGTCTGACTCGGATCTATCCCCTAGGGCAGTCATTAGAGCTCTTAGAAAGCTCTATCCATTGTCAGACCATTTATCCCTTTTCCAGTATTGCGGGCCTACTGGTTGGTCCCCACTCATTGATTCCAAGGTTAGAAAAGTCCTAAAGTCCATCAATGTCCACCTGGGTTTGAATCTGTCCCACTTCACCTTTCACAGTTTCCGCAGATCTGGGGCCACGTTTGCATTTAATGCTCAAGTCCCCATTCAAAATATAAAGAGGCATGGGACTTGGACTTCAGACTGTATTTGGCGATATATACAAGCTGATCAATCCATAGGGGAGCTGCTGGCTACGTCATTATCTGATGCTATAAATGCTTAAACTACTTAGGTTGGGTCTTTGGTGGGTTTATTATAATGCTTAAGAAAATAAAACTCTTGACCTTTCATATTGTTAACCTCTAGGTCAAATTGGTGTGGGTTTAAGTCCCTCCATCTTTGCATAAAACTATGACCTTGGTGAAGGTTGCACAGGTTAAATGGGGTCAGGTCACTGGCCCACCTTCCTTTGGGGGGCCCCCTTTTTTGATGCTGCTTCCAATCTGACCTGAGGTCAGGTATTTTAGTATTATATTATGTTTTTTAGTAATTTATACATAATTGATCTGTGCAAGTTTTCTTACTATCTTATGAACTCTAATGGACTCTAAACTAACTTGCACAGTAACTTCAAACACTATTGTCGAATTGTATTTACTTGCATTTACAATCAATAACTTCATACACTATTGTCTAACTGTATTTACAATATTATACAATCATTGCTGTTAATGTTTGGCGTCAGCTGACTGTGGAGGAGGCTGAGGCTGGGCTGGTGGCTGCTGATGTTCTTGCTGTGTGGTGGTGGTGGTGGTTGGAAGAGAGGTGGCTGGTACTGGCATGTTGGCTGGTGAAAAGGGCTGCAGTGTGTCAATCTGCTGAAGTGCTTCATCGGCGTCAATGCAAAGGTGATTGGTCATGAAGGTCCAGCCTGCTGCTACTGTCCTTTGCTGGCCACTCGGCTCTGCTGTGCGGTTTGGATGACCTGGCTTGTGGGCATCTGTGTCTCCCAGATGGTTAAGATGTATTCCCTTGCAGCTGGTGCTGGTGGCTCTGGCTGTTAAAATGTCTGTCGAAATGTTGAATGCTCTGAATGTTGCTAAGAAGCTTGACAGTCTCGTTTCTAAATGCCTGAAAGTCTTCTCATCCCTCCACTTCCGACGCCAGATAGTTGCAGAAGGCTATACGAGCTGTAGTCTCCTGTTTCCGCCCAAGGAATGAAGAAAGCATTGTTCTAATCTGTGTGAAATGGGGCATGACCTGCTGGCCGACAGAAGAGCGCCCTGAAGCTGCGGTGGGGCTGGTGACTTGTTGAAGCTGTTACATGGTGTCTGTTGACCACATGTTGATCTCCACGCTGTCGGTGGAGGCTAGTGATATGTTGTGTGCTGAAGCAGCTGAAGCACTGGCTCTTCTTGCCTGGGACTTGAATCCTGACAACTTGCTCAGCCCCTTGCATCAAATATGTGACCTCAGGAATCCAAGCTTGTCCTGTATCCAGTTCTGCTATTTCATTATCTCTTTCATGGCTTGTCCAGACTTAGACTGAGTGAGCTTGCCATAACATGTCCCCTGCAACTCAAACCAGGTCTTGCACACCTTAACAGACATCTTGTGACTGTTGGCGAACCTCTCCCAGAGATACTCCTTCCTTGCTTTATCCTTGAAATGTTCACTAGTCTTATCATACAACTCTTTGTAGTCTTTCACAAAGTCAACTATGACCTCTTTGTCCGACTCTGTGAGATATATGTGGTCATGTGGCCCTTCTTGTAGTGTGACTGTGATGTTCCCGCCTCTCCTCCTCCCTGTGTTGCTGTTGCTATGCCTCCTCCCTCTCCCTGGCCTCCCTCTCCTCCCTCCTCCACTGGAAATCTGCTGCTGTGTCCCCCAGCTCAAATTCAGGAACACTGTCAGTGAGAACTTCTATCTGTTTCACTCTTCTGTCCTTTTTAGAACCATTGTCAAGTAATAAGCTGTGTTTTCGTTAAAAATCAAAATCCTAAAATATAAAGTCAGCCAACTTCAACTTAACACTGCCCCAGATAATTGTAAAAAAACAAACTCCTATTCTTGAAACATTTCCAGATGTATTTCGTCAGATGCCAGATTCCAAATGATGCACCATGCAAACCGACTCACCCTATATAGTCACAGATTGTTCTCAGCAGACAAGCTGTGAGTCGTAGACATGAAGCCGTCTTGTTCTGCACAGTTCCCGACTTGTTTATAACTTGTCTGTTTCTGTTCCCGGTTTGTTCTGCTGAGATGTTACCGACCCTATGGTTGAAGACTGGGAGACTTCCCGTCTTGACGGGAAGTGTCCAAGTCAGGTTGGTAATGTTTGCGACATGCCGGTTTCCTTTCAATTACGGTCGGTTTATTTAACTGGCCTGTCTGGAGGTGGAGTCCTGGCACTTTACCAGGACAGGACGACAAGTTCTTCAAGACAGGATGGTAAGAGTATAGGACAAGACAGGAAGTATAACCAACAAACAGTAGAGATCCACGACAGAAAGGTTACCAGGTGGGCAGAGTCAAAGATCGGATGTTTGATATTTTGCCAATCCACTGCAACAAGCCAGGAAAATTGAACCGACCCTAACCAACTATGTAAACAAAGCTCTCGACCCTCGAAAAACACCTAGTTACCAGCCAGTTGGCTCCAGTGGAAACCCCCGTTTGACATTATTCAATAAGCAGTGTTTTACCCTGGGTTTGGTGTTTATTGAAACCACTGAGAGAAACACCAAAAATTTACATATTTGGAAGAGCCAATTTTCATTCAAGGTTTTCAAGGCTTTAGTATTGAATAGACAGTGTATGTCTTTTCACAAATTAATTAGTCATAGGTAGGCTTAGATTGGGAAGGTTTTTATGTTAGAGGGACAGTTGACTTTTTTCTATTTAGCTCCATTTTTTTAGGTGCATTTCGTTTTTCAGGACAGATCTAAAGCATGATATTATCATTTTGAAAGCATTTTGTGGTAGATATATTTAAAATATTGTGTATTCAAAAGGCAAGTATATAGCTATAAAGCAAAAATTTACTTTCAATAATTTCGTTTTCTTATTTATGGATTGCTTGTAATACAATAAAACCTGTAGGTATTTTTTAAAAATAATTGTAAGATGTAAGCATCTGTGTACACCATCAGTTTTCTTAAAAATTGAGATTGCAAAATATTTAAAATATGGATTAGAACTCCTTAAAGGTCAATAATTTTAACACTTTTTTATGAAAACAGATCTTCTTTTTATGGAAATAGCTTATTCCAATTTAATCCAGCTATATATGTGTACATCAAACTTGTGACTATGAATTAACTCAATGTAGCATATTCTATGTGATAAACACCCGGGGTCTGTTTAAAAAAAAAGGACTTTACCCAGGGCCCAGTGTTAGAAAAGGACTTAGCCTGGACTCAGACTTAAAGTTAAGACTTTTGTCTTTTATCCAAGCAGAGTATGTGGTCTTAGACTTAGTTAATTTGACAAAACACCAAACACTAGGCTTTGGCTAAGTCTTGGGCTTCAATTTCAGATGTAAGTCAGTATTGTAAAGGGAAGCAATGAATAAAAAAGCCAGTGAGGACTCAAATCTTTAATTATTAAATACATTGTTTATTCAAGATTATGACAATAAGAAGATTTAATATTTCTATTGCCCCATACTTATTTCACCTGCAACACATGTAACTATTTGGTGTGTGAGGCTGGTTGAAACCACTAAAATATTACTGTGTTGAAATGTAGGTTTTTAAATTTAAGTTGGAACTTTAAGCGGTGGATTTTGCCAAAGGTAAAAACCTCTTACAACCAAACTAAGTGCATTTTTGTCAATATATTGCATTTGTTCACAGATTCTAGTTATTAAGTGAAGAATGAATATTTTATATCATGTGTAGAAGTTCGGACATCTTTCTTATTGAAGGTTAAAAATAATTATTAACACAGAGTGAGTTATTTCAAATGACATACATTAAAATTTATATTCAAGTATATCTAATTATTCATTACAATACCTTTTCGCTTTTAAGTTTAAGGTCATGTCTTCAGTGAATATAGAATTAAAACCAGTCTGATTCCCTTACATCCCTAACATAATTAAAGAATCACCTTTCCCATTTGTGACACATGACCAATTAGCATACTAATAAACAGGAGTTTTGGTGAAAACTTTGGTAGAAATATAAGGTTTATATTGATTTTAATGGACTGGGGGATATGCAAATTACATTGCAGTTGGGTAAAACCCCGTTTATTGAATAATGTCTATTAGGAATTCACATATTTTCTGGGTTCAGGGACAATTCAGGTGCTCATACATGACAATGGAACTGCCGTCTTATCAGATACAGCTGATGCATTATCATTATCACACCATCATGTATATACAGAAAAACAATGCCAGCTTTCATATAAAGTAGGTACTCCATATTTGATACTGATTATACTGGTACAATGTCATGCACTTACATATCTAAACCATGATCAGTTTGAAAATAAAAGGAACTGACCTTCATATATGTAACATTAGAATATATCTGTATTGTTAGGACGTATGACTGCAGTGTGCAAAGGTATGCTTAGTTTGCTTATTACAATTTTATGTCAAATTTTGTATTTAAATTCACCAAGGAGGTGATGTTTTGTGGCACATTTCTTTGTCTGTTTGTCTGCCTGCCTGTGTTTGCAATTACTCCATATCTAATTAAAGTTTAGTTAATTTAGTATATTATATTACTCCTCCTTATTGGTTGTATTGTCACACGTAGTTGGATGGGCAGAGGAAACCAGTGCATACTGTTGGCCAAAGTTCTATACTGTAAGCTGCTAACCAGAAGCAAGCAACTACCAGCTTTCCCACATCAGGTCAGGCCAGGATTCAAACTCTGATCTCAAAGGTTGGAGGCGAGTGTGTTACAACTGAACCACCATAGCCTCCATAACAAATGAAAGCATCTTTATGAAATTACTATGTGAGTATGGCCCAACCAAAAGGAAGAAGTGATTGAATTTTAGGAAAGACCCACATCATAAATGGATACTAAAAATATCCCTAACTTTCGGAATGATTTTGGATTTGTGGCAAAGGGTCCAGCCATAATAAAAACATTGTTTGGGAAAGATTACAACATGGGAACACCAGACTGCCTTGAAGGATGTCTGTGCTCTGAGTGCTTTCTAGGTTTAAAATATGACAGATTAGCAGTCAAACAGCAGGTCACACACTTGCCTTCCACCTGCCAGTTGTTGGGTATGAATTCCAGCACCAACCAAAAGTGGGAAACTAGTTAGAAACTTGCCAATGAATGACTGTTTTCAGTGCATAATCTGGAACAACTAGTTTACATTATTGTTCTCCATCCACCCATCTAACCATTGTGGTTTGAACCTATAGAATGTGTGGAGTGTAACTTTAAACCCAAGAGCACTGGGGGAGTGGAGATTTCTGCCAAGACGTCTAATAATATGTGAATTGGAAAATCCGGATTTTTTTTTGTATACAGACGATGTTACAGATCAGTCTCAAAATGTATGGGCTTCTAATTTGGATCAAGATCCATCTTCTGATTTTTTTCCCTAAAGTTTCATCCAGTAGCATTTGCGTAATCCCTCTATCAAACATTAAACAGTCATGAAAAATTATACCTCCTTGGTTGGATATAATTAATTATAACCCTGGCCTGCTGAAGGAAGGGGGTATTGTTATCCAGTTTGTTGGTCACTTTATCTATGCATGAAAACTATAAATTGATTCTGTGTTATATATTCATAGATTCATACCCATGGATGGCCCTTCTAAAAGCAAACAATGATCCTTATCCAATCCAGAATTGTTTTGCCATTCTTTTTGTTTCAATATCTGTGTGCATAACTGCAAAACTATTCATTATATTGGGGTTATATTTTACATGAGCTTGGTTACATCAGTGGCCATTATTAAAGTTGATCCGGATCAACAATTCAGTTTTGAGGTTTCCAGCACCACCAGCATTTCAAAAACATTTGCTTATATCCCATTTAATTCCAAATGACAAAGCTTACTAGGTCTCATATCCAGGAAGAATATTGAGATTTCTTAACCTTCCCCCTGCACATAAAGTCGCTGTAGTTCTATTTATATAGTTAAAAGCAAGCTACCAATACTTTGGGGTGACAAATGAGAATATATCAACAAGTGTGTTAAAAGTTTATTCAATCCTATAGAGTCTCTAGACATTTCAGACAACCAATCAACTTTTTGGCGAGGATTATTCAGAGTGTGTGCATTGCATGGCAGATGGCCTTCAAAGGCTGGGTTGATGCCAAGTTTGGTATTTGATCAGATGGTTATGACTGTATCATGCAATGATTAGGCATTTGTGCTCCCCACTAAGGGTGTAAGTTTATTTAAATTGACTTGTTTTGAATTCTTTATTACAAGATGACTAGCAAGAGGAAAGGGATATTAGAAAGACTTGCTGAAGGCCCTGTTTTGGGAGATGGAGGCTTTTGTTTTGCCCTGGAAAAGAGAGGATATGTGAAAGTTGGAGTGTTTACACCAGAATGTACAGTCAACCACCCAGAAGCAGGTAAGCAAAGTTGCCTTTAAGTAATATGACAATGCTGCTTGTGATGTTAACTACAAGGTCTGTTTTTAAAAATTTGAGAGATAATAAAATTAAATATACACAACTGCAGGTAGTTAATTGAATTTTTGAATATAAAAGGCGGTACATTATGGGCAATAATTTCTTGTTTATGTGGTAATTACACTGAAGTGCCATTACACACGTTGGGTTGCCACTGACTGGGAGAACTCCCTCGAGTGACTAAGCTCAGGACCTGTCCCAATATGAACCTGGCTACTGGTAGAGGTTTTTAGGTCATGGTGCAAATTTAGTTAAACTAGCTGTATCCACATCATTATCATATACTTTCCCCAGAAAAACTCTGTATAATACTTGCAGAAGTAAATCAGGTGATGTTGTGCTTGAGTTCCCCAGTTTATTCCATCAATTCATAAGTCTACAAAGCAGTTTGTTCTCAGCTTTGCTGATGATAGTTCGAAGATTTGGAGAGATCTCCCTAAAGATACTCACTCAGCAACTGGCAAAGCACATGGTTAATCCTAAGTGCAAGATAAGTCATGCAATAAAAAAGATAAGTGTTACAATTAAAACAAGATGCACTCAGAGAGAGCAAAACACTCGACTCCATGTGACCAGTCTCTCAAGTGATATAAAGTATTTTAAGGAAGACAATAAAATAAAACCAAACATGTAAATTAATCTTCATAGAAATATCAAGTAGAAAGCTAAAGTCATTAAAATACATTGAAATGGGACCTCTGAAAAATCATGATTTTTTATATCCAAAATAAGATCCAGATCTTTCTTTTAGTAACTTCTTCCTTCAGTCAGGTCCTACCCACAAATTTTTAAATAAAGATCTGTTATTAGTTCTGGAGTAATCTAAACACACACACACCAGAAAAAAAAACACCCAGACAAATAGACAAATAAACAGTTAGCACACAAACATAAACTGCTGGTGGAGGTAAAATATTGCTGAAAGGTCACTTCTTGGTAATTTTTTGTGATGGACTGTCAAGGAATTGAAAGAAAAAAGAGAAAATAAAACAGAAATAATAAGTAATAAAAATGATGAATATACCACCTCCCTCTTTATTATGTTTATGTCAATTTCAAGACATAAAATGAGAAGAAATATTTTTACTTAAAGACAGCAAGTGTCATAAGCTAGGTTTGTGACCTCACAATGACAGTTACATTGTGACATCACTGAGTAATGACATCATCAGAAAGCAAAATATTGATTTTTATGTATGTGATGAAGAGAAGCAGTTTCACTGTGTATTCCCAATTAAAAATAAGAAAAACTCTCTCCTGGCTTTAATTTTCAAACAAATTAGGCCAAATTTGGAAGAATCCGTTTGTACCCCATTAAATACCTTTCCACCAAATTTGAGATTGATTGATGTTATAGCTTTTGAGTTATAAGGGCAAAACGGTGCACAGACAGAGAAGCAGATTTCACTGTGAAAGCCCAATTAAAAATAAGAAAAACTCTCTCCTGGCTTTAATTTTCACACAAATTATACCAAATCCGTCTGTACCCCATAAAATACCTGCCCACCAAATTTGAGCTTGATTGGTGTTATAGTTTTTGAGTTATAAGGGCGAAACGGTGCACAGACAGACAGAAACAAACTGATCACAATAACCCTCTCCTATCGTCGAGCGTTAAAAAAAAGATAAGCATTGCTATGCACTTATAAGATGTTGCCATCACCATTCACGATATTTTGTTTCATACAAATCATTAAGGAAGTTTTCCTATCATTTTGGAAGGGCTTGGTGCAAGTGGATGTTAACATTTAGATGTTCATTACATTGCATTATTACTTCCAACAGGAGGTAATGTTTTGGGGTATGTGGACATGTTTTTTTTTGTCTGTTTGGATTTCTCATTACTCTTGAAGTATTGAACGGATCTTTTGGAAATTTTTATGCGCGTCGAGCCTGGACAAAGAAAGAACTGGTTAATTGTTTTGAAAAGATCCACATCATATTCTAGATACAAAAGCATACTAAAATTTCAAAGGTCCTAATTTAAGTACATTTTCAATGAGTTTGGCTTTCTGGTTGACATTACTTGAAAAGTAATCAGTGACTCTTTATGATTTTTTTATGTGAATAGTGTCTTGCCCCGTGAAGAAGTAATCATGTTTTGGGTAAGATTTGGATATTCTGGATACAAAAAATCCCGCATTTGTGAAAAGTGACCATGGTGTAGGTGTGCACTCTACTTGAGCTTTCCAGTTGTTTTTGTTGTTTCTATTTTATTCTATCTATCCAAACCAGTGCGACAGCTCCATCGTGAATTTTTACGAGCTGGTGCCGATGTCATGCAGGCGTTCACTTTTGGTGGAACAGAGGATTTCATTAAAAGTCGATGGAAAATGGCCAACAAAGAAAGAAACATTGAAGTAAGTTTGAGAATTATATATGCAGGGATTAATGTCATTATTTTATTTCACCATTTATGTAGACATAATTATAGATCTGTGTATAAAGCATGATCCTAATCATAAGAAATTTTAACAACGTGTATTGAAGCATATGAAAGGTACTGTGGTGTCAAACAACCTTTAATGGTCAGCTGTTTCTTTTTTTGTGTTTCTTTTCTCTGGCCGTACCATAACACACTACATCATACTAAATAATCTATTTCAGACCGGAGATATAAATAGGGCTGCTTACAAATTGGCTAGAGAAGTCGCTGACACTGGAGATGCCCTGGTCTCCATAAGCATCACAGAAACCATGGCCTACAGATCTCATAGAAAGGGGAAAGAAGAAGTCATCAAAGAATTCCGAAGTCAACTTGATTTCTTTAAGGACTGTGAAGTAGACTTTCTGATTTGTGAGGTAACAAAGGCATATTCTATATGGGTTAGGCCATAAGTGATTAGCCAATTAAATAACTGTTGTCTTGTTAAACCGTTGATTTGATTTCTGCTGTTATTTCTATGTTAAGAGGTCATATCTTTGGATGGATTCTTTTTTCTGTTTGTCTTTTTGTCTGTTTGTCTGCCAGTGTTCATTATAACTTCAAAAGTAATGAACGGATCTTTATGAATTTTTGAGTTGACCTATGGCCTAATACCTCTTCACACTACATGTGGTTATGGACATTAAAAAACACTGTTCTTCAACTACCATCTGATGTCCGTATGCAAACTTGGGATACATTCCCTTGGTCCCCCCCAAAAAGCACTATAACAGACCACATTGGGATTATATATAATATTTATTTATTCAGCTCAAACATTATGGTTGTTTTTATTGCATATATATGTTACAGTGAATATGTGTAATCAGGGAAAATTTTAGGGAATACGTGTATTCCCTGGTTTTGATGACCAGGGAATACGCGTATTCCCTAACTAGAAATTGTTGAGAATGCAGCTTTGTATTCTTATAATATATAAAAAATAACTTTTGCTATGGACTCTTGTGTGTTTATGTACTATAACCATTAAAATCTCCCAACATGATTTTACATAACTTTTACTGTACCATAACAAAAAAAAACCCCACAAAAATATCACTTTGCCAAAAGGCAGTATTCATGTCTGTTAACATTGAGCCCTGCAACTAACTTTTATGTAGTTGTGAAGACAAGACAAACTGCAACTGATTTTAAAAAAAGCTAAAGAAAGATTTTCAAGAACAGTGTATTATTTTGTAAATATTAAATGATGTTTTAATGGGTTAGAAAATGACACATCTCAATCTGTTTGGTTTCCTAGTCCTTTGATTTAACTGTATAAATGCCCAGTATACAGGTCAGTAATAGCCAATAATGATGATTGTGTTGAGAGTCAGGGGAAGCAATGTAGTTTGGCACTGAATTTAAAATTTAAATATATTTTAACAAAATATAATACAAGAAGCTGACTATTCACAATATTACATATTTATTTATTAAACAATATGAATGCTTACAATTTATTAGACACCAACTTGTCATAGCAGTTTCCTCTCAAGGCTTAAAGTATTAATTAAACAATCTCAGTTAATCCAATTGGCTTCCCAGTCCTGTGATTTGTCTTTATTTTGCTCTTTGATCTTTAATACTTTCAATTACAGAGAAGTCATCCATTCCACAGTGGTCAAACAGGTGGGTAAGGTTAAAGAAATAATCCCTTTGTTATTATAAATTCAAGGGAAGCCATTCAGTTTGCAACTAAATATATGTTTTGTGTCAAAAATATTTGTCAGGGATCCATAACTAAAAATTCTATTAATTCAAAGCAACCGTCTATTTTAAATATTCTAAAATAGACAACTGTGTCAAACTAAAAGTTAAAGTTAAGACTTTTTGAGCAGGATATATAAACATGAAATTTAAATCACAACATTCATATAATCTCTACCCAAAGGTTAATTATTTAAAAAAGCAACTTGCATATAATCTCTACACAAAAGTTCAATATTTAAAAGCACTAAAAACAGATGACCCATTACACATATTCACTGATTTCAGTTCAGTGAATATGTGAAGCTATTACTTGACAAAACCAGTGAATACGCGTATTCCCTAAAATTTTCAGGGAATACGCGTATTCCCTGACCACTTTAGAGAATACGCGTATTCACTGAAAATTTCATATTCACTGTAACATATATATATATATATATATATATATATATATCACAGTATAACAAATAATGTTGTTTTTAACAGTTCAGTTCAGTCCAATCGCAGTCAATACCAGGGAGTTATATATAAACAACTGCAGTAATTGCATCACATAAATCACAGTTCCATAATAATGAGTTCCTAATGAATCCTAAAACAGTAATCTTGATGCAAAGTCCAGTCCCCATGAGATCTATGGGATCCAAGATGTATCCTAAATAAAGACATACTAACAATACTGTCATATATACAAGTCCAGATGCCACAGTCCTAAGATCCATGCATGACATACCTTATGGATACACCAAACCTTCACAAGTGTCCTGGGAGGTGGTTTGCCTGCTGAGTAAAATTTCTAACCGTGTGGTATACCACCTGTAGTGGGAACGGGGAATAACTAAAGCAAAAAGTGATTATATTTTAGAAAAAAATTCAGATCATATTCAGGGTACAAAACTTTGACAAAGCATTTTAAGGTCCCATTTGCAATTCATGTTTTCAGTGATATTGGTTATCTGGTTGATATTACTTCAAAAGTAATGAACAGAGTTTCATGAAATGCTTTATGTGGGTAGGGTCTGGCCAAAGGAAGAAGTGGTATTCTGTTTAGTAGCACAAAATCTCACCAGGGAAGAAATCCAATTAAATTTTTGACCTTTTTGCACATTTATTTCTATCGCGGAGTTTATGTTTTTGGAGTGGATGATTTGATTTTGGTGGTGATCTTGATCTCCGTATGGGTCCAAATACTTTTTAAAGGATTTTTATCAATTCACTCAATATATTTGAGCAATAATGGAGGTATTGGGTCTTGGCGGAGTAATGTATCTCCATGTGTTCTTGTTATATGTGTTATCTACAAGAATAAGCTATGCAAAGTGACTCCTGGGCTATTCCACATCATTTGCATGACAGGGAAATCCTCTATAAACACCCTCTCATATTCACAGTAGTTATTGCTTTGATGTGTACATTGATTACGAGGAACTTGCCATATAGTAGAAATTTTAGCTGGAAAAAAATTCATTACTTCTTTTTAAGAAAGTCACTAGAAGATATGTACTTTAGACTCCAATTTGACTGAGAAATTAGTGATTGTGAAAGCTCTTTGATGTTTCCATATTTAAGAACCTGGAACATTTAAACAGATGACATTTGTATGATGCTTTCCAACTTCGCATGAGATTCCCTGGCCCACTTTTTTAACACTATACACACCTTTTATCACAATCATATCTTAGTTAGGTGTTACTCATCATTTATTTTCAAATGATAAATGTAAATTGAACTTGATGCAAGGAATTTTGACTCTATCAGTGAACTGGCTAAAGGTCCAGAGGCTGTACATGGGCAACAATAATCTGAAACTAAATCAAGACAAAACCGAATTTACTTTCATTGGTGAAGATCAAACAAGAGATTCTTTGAACTCTTTCCAGTGGTAGGTGTCATGCCCTATAGCAGACATAGATAAATTACTCTTGCAATTATTATGCTGTATTTTTGCGAGCAATCTTGTATAACTAATAATGTTAGTTATTACATAAGCACTATTTTTCTTTGTTCAAGTTCTTTTCAACCATAGAAGAGATGGAATGGGCTTTAGAGGCTGCAAGAGAAACAGGCAAACCTGTGGCTGCCACAATGTGTGTTGGACCTCATGCTGACATGAATGGTGTGCCAACAGGGGAATGTGCAGTACGCATGGCTAAAGCAGGTGCCAATACAGAAATAATTAACCACATTTGAGAAGATATTTATTATTTTTTTTATAGTTTCTAATCTAATCTTCCCCAAACAAGAAAGCTTAGTGAAATAAATAAACAAAAGAACAGACAAAGGCTATGGCCTAAGGTTTAAATACCTTTCTACTATGATTCCTTTACCTGTGAATCTTAAATGTTGAGGAAAAAATGCACTTTTATGGCAATTAATTTTTAGGGTATGACCGACTGTATGACAGACACTGGGGCTACTATGAGTGCAGGAAAAATGCAAGAGCCTTAGAGATAGCAGCGCAACACCAGTTAGATACCAGGGTATAGAAGCACTATGGAGGGTAAGCTTTACTGAAGATGTATGCCTTTAATTTGTGCCTGCAAGGTGAAACTGCATTTCGGATTTCAATAGTCAGCAAATTCCACAAAAAATAACACCTCATGATAAACACCATGGTTGAAGTTCTGTTTTAGTTTTGTACTGATAATTTGTGTACCTTTAGGCATTTTTAGTATGCTGCATCTGGTATTGAAGGTTCTCAATACCTGAGTAAAGTAGGAGCTGAGATGCTTTGGAAAACTAGCATTGAAGCACTTACTAACCCGAGGCTGTGTTCACATAGTATTCCGACATACATGGTGCATATAGACCTAGGTGTCATCAGCGTAGAAGTGAAACTTTATTTCATTGTGCATCTAGATAACCCTGCTCAGCCGGGTTATGTACAAGGAAGATTGACCAAAGTACTGAACCGTGTGGTACACAATACAGCAACAGGTTAGATAGAATAGAACTGATCTTGACTTTCTAAAACTAATTTGCAACATAAGATATGAACCACTGACCTCAATCTGCTTGCAGAGCCTCAATCTGTTGGGAGGAATTTAGGCCAGATGATTTCACACTGAAGCTCCAGGAAAGAGTCCTGACTCAGAGACTCATTCAGCTGCTGGCCTGTCAAAAGATTTTGTGACTAAAGGAGAATTTATGTCTATTAACCTAATAAGATCAGATTATGTTGTTGGTACAACGTTTCTACTGATTCAGGAGGATACAGGAAACATGAAGGGCATATTTGTTTAATTTTCTCAAACCAATCTTCTTATATTTGTGGAATATTACTGTTTAGACCAGATTTGCCTGCATTTGTGAAGTCAAGATGGCATATAAATGTTGTATTTAACTACGCACATTCACATTCTTTACATCATCAGAGTCAGATGGAGTAAGCATAAGATCAAGTATTTGGCTGTGTAGATGAGTGGTACAGTGAATATGCCGTGGAAAGGTCACGGGTCTCTGGGAATAACTCAACTTTGAATCAGTCAACCCTATCTCCATCTATGCGAATGTTTGAATCACCACTGATGGAAAAGCAAATTGATAAAGTTAACACAGATGCAACCAGAGATCTGGGCTCATCAAATAACTCCTGTAAACTGCACACTGGAGAATGATAAACACAAGCAGTAATACCACCTTTCACTTTGCTTTGTCCCCAAGGGCTTAGAGGGTGTAACTCGGTAGAATAAGAGATAGATGTTAAGTTCTCTATCTTTATTAACTTCAATCAGTAGTAAAAGTCATAAGTCCTATGTATGCAATGAATTTATAATTCGCATCCTAACAGACAGAAGGCCAAAAATAAAGTCCTAAGACAGAGAGTGCTCAGCTGTAGAGCTCTGCACTTCTCTGGAACACCTTGCATTTTCACTGGCTGTTTGGATTTTCCAATAGTGAGTATTCTGACCAAAATACAGGGTGTGCCTGCTCAACGATTCATATGGGTACAATGTCTAAAGTGACTACTGCAATTTATTGGTGATATCAACATGGCACTAATACAATAGCTAATATGATAGGCCTAGGTATGTACAAATTTCTAGAAACAAGGTATGGAGAGTGAAGCAGGAATGTTTTCAGTGTCATTGTGGGCAAATATGTTTCTGTAACTGGCTAATTTATCCATATTTTCTGTGATGATGGCACTTGCACCCCTGTTAGGCAATGAGTGACAGTCCACAAGCCAAAAGTAGCTGCACCAGGGTTAAGTGGTAGACTACTTAACAGTAGAAGTATGTGTTGAGGATGAACTTTGTGATTGACATTAAATGACAGTTTGTTGGCATACTGCAGCCCCAAACAACTGTTGACCCTGAAGGACACTGAAATTCCTGGATTATAAATCTTTACAAAGATCAGAATATTAAATAAATGTTTAACATAAACATATAAAGTTATGCACAAATGCTTTGCATATCATATTAAAGTAGCAATAACACATGAAATGAAATGTAATAAAGTGCTTAAGTGCTTAATCTCTGTCAACAGTTACACCCTAAAGCACAAGGGGCTGGTTCAGAAGGATAAAGCACAAACTATAAGATATCACAGATTGGACTCTATATTTTTACCATATGCATTGCTTGTCATTCTGAACTGCCAATCAGACTATAATTCTGTTTTAAGTGACAGCTGATAACTGCATTGTAATTATTACATTTATTTATATATACATTTACCTACATTAAGGTTAAGTGATATAACACGGCTGTAAACATAGTAGAAAATTATACTGTGGCTATGTTCTTATGAGTGTGAATGAGATTTCCTGTTTTGTGAAATACTGGAAGCCACAAAACTTTTTGCTGTTTCCAAAAATGGGAAATATTATGGATTGGGCATAAGATATATTATAACTATGGTTAGTATTAAGATCAAAAGATCGATTGTCTGTGCTTGAGTCAGTACTTCAATCATGCTCTAATTTATGTTGGTTTATTGAAACAATACAGTATTGAATTATTATTGCACCTAATATACACTTTATATTCCTTTAAGGAGCTGATATTGTTGGTGTGAACTGTTCCTTTGGACCAAATGTCACCATAAAAAGCATGAGAGTGATGAAAGCAGCCCTGGAGAAAGAAAACCTAAAACCTTACCTGATATGCCAGTCACTGGCGTTACTTACCCCGGACATAGAGGTTTAAAAAGGTTATGTGCACACTCCTGAAAATATCATAGGTAAAAAAATATTACATAGTTTATCCTACTCAGTAGTGATGTGTACGGCATCACGCCTATCAGGCCTTTCCCCAGGGAAGTGTGCTTGCACCTTAAGTGATTCAAAAAACAGTTCCCAGGTCACATCTGCATAGAGACCTGACCTACTTGCAGTAGATTGGTTCCCCATTTGTTACTGCCATTTCTGTAGGAATGTTCCTCAGTTTAAAATTTGAAGCCAACCAGTGGACGTGGATATTTTTTATTTGTGAACATTCTTTGTTGATATTTGTCCACTGTTGTTAGGCTGAGAAATGAATTTATTTTATGTGTTTTAACTTGATTTTAAGAAGGACGATTATTTAGTTTATATGTGATATACAACCTGTACAAGTCACTTTGTGGACTTCTATGAACTTACAGACAGCGTCATCTGGATTCTGTGGATTCTGATTTGCTTGCTTGACAATCTTATGCTTGATTTGGGCCCTGGCCCATGCTAAGAAGGATGGTCTGACCTATGCTTCACATGTACTTTTGTCATCTTACATGAGTCACAGTTCAAATTAGGCACAAGACTGTCAAGCAGGCAGAAGGCTGTTCCCCTTCTTGATTATTTCAGATCAGTCACATAGACTCATACAATTGTCAATCACAAATGTTATTGTGTGTATAAAAAAACAAGGGAAAGTCAAAATATCTGTGCTCAAAATGTGGAGAAAAACATTACCCCCTACAGACAAGAGATGTCATATGTAGCTGGACACTAATGAACATTCTACAGTCAGTAAAGCTACCACAAAAAGGGAGATGGCCATGGGTCTGAAGTGGGAGAACTGAACATTTCTAGTTATTCACATGGCAGTGTCAACATGAATGTGTCAACTGGAGCGTCAGTCAGTGCTGGTAGTTCTCAACGTATACAGGACTCCTCAGAAGACGACCAGGCAGACACAACAGTACAGCACATGATTCTGAAAGAACTGCAGCCTGTCAACACCTGTTTTGACGCCATCAAAGACCAGGTGACCTCATCATCTTCCAAGCACAGCCTGGATCGTCACAGAGACTCGAAGCTAAGTAGTTCTTCTGGTTCGGTCAAATATAGTCAATTGCCAGTTGTCTGTTCTAACTCCTCTTCTGACGAGTCAGACATTCCAGATTTAGCTAGCTTAAAATCTTCAAGGGCTATTTAAAAGAAAGTAGACCAAAGACTGGCTCAGCTAGAGCAGCAGTCACACATCTCAGGTAGCTCCTCTTCCAATGCAAAAATAAAATAAAAAAGGGATGGACATGTCGGGGTTTTGGTTAAAAAGAAAGTTGTATGGCCCCATGAGGCTATATAATCAGTTATCCATTACACAATTCGTACAAGGTTTCTGGAAAAACATCATTGGGAAACAAATCAAAATTTTCGTGAAAAATGCTCCATTATCTTTCAGACCTGATGGAAGATGCAACCGATTTCTCTTGGGCTAATGCCAAGGCTGCACACACAATCCATCTTTGTGAAACGGAGAGGGGGGTCCTTGATTGGTCTCATACTGAAACAATTGTGAATGTTGGACCTTCTGAGACAAAATTATGACCAGGACAAGATAGTTCTCACTCATCAAATCAAACATGACCGTAGGTGGTTTCAGATATTTTTGAAGGCCTATAATGGTGTTTCTGTATATGACAAACCCCCTGTGAACCACACCATTGAACTTGATGCCTGTCTTATAGGCCTGGGTGGTAGATGGGAGAGCTTTGGATATCATCTCTCCATACCCAAGGGCTTCATGAATATGACCACCTAGAAATGGTGAATATTATCTTGGCTTTGAGAATTTTTCATCCCATGTTGACGGGCAGAAGATTGGTTGTCAAATGTGACAATGACGCCGTTGTCAAGGTTTTGACTCATGATGGTGCAAGGCCCCTTTTCTGGCCACTTGTGCCAAGAATTTGTTGTATATACTGGCTGACGCCAACACTTACGCTTTGTTCATCCACGTTCTTGGCAAGAGTAACCAGGTTTCAGACCTGCTATCTCGTTGGGCTGACTGTCCTGAAGATCATAAAAAATTGCGTCATCATATCAAAAACCCTGTATGGCTACAAGTGAATATGAAATTGTTGGATATTGATTATAATACATGTTGCATAATATTGTCTTATTATCTATGTTGTATATATATGTCACTCTATCTGGATGCTATGCTTTGTTGTAGGTCGAGGGGTTCTGCACCAACTGTTTGAAGATGTTTCACAAAGCTTGCTAACTACCTTCCGTCCCAAGACTCAAAGATGTTATAAACTTTTATTTAGAACTTTCTTTGCTTTCTGTGTGTTCATGGAAGTAAATGTGTGCTCCATAGATTGTAAATTTGTCTTGTCTGTCCTTGAATGGTAGGCAGGACACATTGTTTCACATGTTATCTAACTATGTCTTAGCAATAAAAGCTATGTTCATTATGTATCATTTAAACTATCATGTTCTGGAAGACCCAAAAATAAAATATTTTCTGAAATCTGTACACATAAACAGGCCATTGGCCTTCACTACAAGGAATATCATGGACCTTTCCACCCTTGAAAAGCTTGTCAGATTGTGTGACCTTTTTACATGGGTTCTGTGTATTCCTTACAGCCTTCTATGGGTTCCTGAGGCTCTCAAACTTAGCACCGCACTCTCATCTCACCTTTGACCCATCCAGACATATCACTGCTGGTGACATTATTTTTGCCAAAAATTTGTCAAAATCGTGTTTGCCAAAACCATTCAGAATAGAAACAATGTAAATGTCTTTTCACTCCCAAAGCTAAAACATCCAATTCTATGTCCATACAGAGCTCTTGTAGCCATTTTAAGCTTTTTGCTCAACAACCTCACAAACCACTTTTTCAGATTAAGACTCCAACTGGCTGGTAGGTCCTCATAGATTCCAGTATTAGGAAGTTTCTTTCAAAAATGAATCAGAAGATGGGTTTTGAATCACATTTCTTCACCTCTCACACTTTCCGATGCACAGGGGCCACCCTGGCCTATAATTCTCATATTCCTCTCCACAAGATAACATCCCATGGCTCCCCTCCTGGGCGTCGGACTGTGTCTGGAGGTACATCCAGCAAGATCAGTCTATGGGGGAAACTATTGCTTCCTTACTAGGTAGCGTTGTGGATAATGCTTAAACTACTAGTCTTTGGGCTTTGAGGGTCATTTTTAAACACATATACTCTCTTACATTCATGTTATGCATCATATATACTAATGTAAACCTTTGGTCATCTCAGACTCCTCGGGGCTTGGGTTAAATCCTCTTAAATCCAAACTTGTCGCACCCTAACCAAAATGTGGGTCTAGAGTGTTGTAACTGTAAATTGAGGGCTAGCCTCAATCCTGCCTTAATTTATGCTAACCTTAACTTCCCGTCATTTCTCACCCTACCTCGAGTTTTAGGTGACCTCTGGTATGTCACATCTTTTGGTATTGAACTTAAAGTCACTCTTACATACACATAACTTGACATGGATTCTACAACTGCGTATTCTGATTCTGTCTGTATATAGCAGTAGTTGTAGTGGGAAGAGGGAATTTATTGATTGGTTCTGCTGTGTCTCGATCCCATGAACACACAGAAATAAACACAAGTCAGCATGATTGCATTCTGTAATATCCTCACTTATATCAGTTCTATTAATACCTGGGCTTCCTGGGATTCCAATTTAGCTCAAGTGGTTAAGGAGATAATCTTGTTTTTGTCTCTGTGTGTAATGCAAAGTCTGTAGGACCGACTCCCAGCAGAACCAATCAATAATTTCTCTCTTCCCACTACTTGGTGGAATGTCTGAAGATCCTTCTCTCTCACAGCCAAGTGAGTTGAAGTGTAATAATGTAGTCATGCAAGACCTGAGGATAGGTCTTTTTTTGGAGGGGTGGTATGTAATATCCTCACTTACATCAGTTCTATTAATACCTGGCCTTCCGGGGCTTCCCTTTAGCTCAGCTGATATTTTCAGTATTCACTGTCTTACCATGTTATTTTTCATTGATATGAGTTACCTTTTTAGTTATAAACTCTGTCTTTTCCAATCTTTTGATTTTGATCACAATAGTGATCGTCCAGTAAACATGAGAAGTCTTTCAATTTGACCAATAAGTCTTAGCTAAATTCCAAGAGTAATCTAGACCAAAAGTTAAGGTATATAACAGTTACAATTGTGAAAATTATATTCAAGCAGTGGATAGAGACATGCACACTTACAATGCAATTAGCTTAAATGTGCGATAATGTTCCTAATCTTCTAGACACACAAGATAGGTTGTATTACTTGCAAAATTACACTCAAGCTTGTATTATAGGGAGGAAAGCAAGCAATTATTTTTTTTTCTTTGGTAGAAAATCTATGGAATCCTTACAACTTCTGCTAAGTATGTTATGTTTTGGGTGCATTTGCTTTTCATGTTTGTTTATCTGTCTGTTCATTTATCTCTTTGTTTCTGATCACTCCAAAACTAAATGAACACATCTTTATCATTTTTGTGGGTAGGACACAAAAGACACAATATTTTGGAAAAGATCCCAATCATATTCTGATAAGAAACAAAATCCAAAATTTTCAACATTCCCATTTTCAATAAATCTGCATTTGTAAATCAGTAAACTGGGTTGCATCTAATGCTCGGTTCATACTTGTCCTGTCTATTATATCTTATGTAATTCTAACATAGTTCAACGTAACAGACAATATAACAGCATCAAATTTCTAAAAAAAAATACCATACATGAAATAACTGTTTATATTTGTTTTACTTTTTGGCCCAGAGGAAAGAGAGATTATCAATTTCTGCTCTACCAGAAAAATCTAGAAATGTGACCGTCATTGGATAAACAGCCAAAAAACATTTATATTTCTGATTTTCAAGCATCAAGGCGAATTTTCTTGTGAATCTGAAAATAAACAAAGCCATATTCTATTGTAAGCAAGGGAACATGGTCTACAAATTTTCCAAAGATGACAAGTATATTTCATTTGAAAAGTGTGGCATCATACAGCTTGCTTTTCATGTGCCCAATACATTACATATCTAGTAATAACTTAAGAACCAGGAAAAAAAGACCAAGAAATATATATATGTAATATTTTTTTATAAGAAGAGTAGGCGCAAATGGGGGAGAAGGGCATAACCTACACTGGCAACTTTAGTAGATTGTTTAATTTTCATAGATTTTATATGCTTTTTTAAAATGACCCTTCAACAAGGATATGTATTTGATAATGTAAAACTAATGACCTGATTGACCAAGGCGGAGTAAAAATTACCAGACATAGTCGCAAACCCACTATAGCAGGCTCCTGATTGATCTGTGCTGTCAAGGGGTCTGTGGGTCAAGCCAAATATTGTCAAAGGTTTGAGCTAGAAGTCTCAAATTTGGGTCTGAGACCAGACTCAATTCCTTTATGAATTCAGTCTTTTGGATTCACGCCTACTGGGAGACTTTAGACCAGTATCCCGACCCTTTCATTGCATTAAATTGCCCTCTGCTCTGATCAGCCTAGGTTAAAAATAGAAACATTGTCAATTAATATAATGTACAGGAGTTCATAGATTATCACTTAGTATGTAGAATATTAAGTTTAAATATATTTTACCTGTTGTAGCCTATGAGCCAAGAGTCATCACAAGATTTGAAGCTCAAAAGTATGCTAGAGAGGCATATGAACTGGGTGTGAGGTATATTGGAGGATGCTGTGGATTTGAACCATATCACATCAGGTAAACTCAGGCCATTCCTTGTGCTTCTGTTCCACATGTTTAAAGCTCATTGTACGACCTGGTACCAACTGTCTTTAAGAAGAGAAGATTCATAATACCAAGTTATGATCAGTCTTGGAGGCAGGGAAGATTAATCAGGAAACTCATTAAGACTGCTCTGCTCATGAGATAAGATAATTAAGTCATTGCAGTTACCTAGATTATGAAAAAGATATACCTAAAGACCAAGGTAAAGTATAATAGTAACATTTTAGTCCACCCCTAAATTTAAACTATGTTGATGATTCCTTATCTGTTTTCACACCCAATAAGACCATATCATACAGAGTGAAACAATAGGGATTTAAACTTAAGTCACAATCAATAATCGACACTTTGAAGTAGGTTAAAAGTATTTTTAACTTTGATTGAGCACAAAATATTGAAATCACCAATTCAATATTCAGTGACACAAGAAATACTTTCTCTGGGTTACTTTAATTACAACTATTAGGAACACGAAGACCCATCCAAAACCCTTCTGAAAGAAATGGAAACATATTTCTCAAATACAATACCCTAGTGGTTATAACTGTTATGAAATGGAGTTAAAACATTATCAATCTCTAAACATAATTTATTAGAAATCATACCACAGATAAGTGGCTCCGACAATGGTAAGCTTTGCTTGTTTTGTTGTATGATATTATTGTAAGTACATTTAAATTCCAACGTGAAGTTGGAGACACAAGTGTAAAGTACCTTGTTCAAGGGTAAAACATCTATGACCCAGTCAAGGATAGAACCCCAAACCTTCTGTTTTGAAATCCAACACCCTAACCACAAAGCCACAAAGATCATAATGATGATATTTTTGCTTATAAAAGATAGATATTTTCTGGTTGTCTAGTCAATCCACATTTTCACAATTAAATATTTATTTTTCATCAGAGCAATGTCAGAGGAGCTGACCAAAGAAAGAGGAAAAGTGGCAGAAGTCACCAAGGAGTTTGATCACATATTATCTGGTCTGGAAACAAGTCCAAGGGATTTATTGAGAAAAAGGTATAGAAATATATCAGTGTGTGATTGTCAATAGTGAAACTTAAGGTCTGTATGGGCAAACTGATGTGATAAAATATAACCTGATACTGTCAGATACAAATCCGGAACAAGCTGAAATATTGTGGTGAAAAAAAATTAAAAATAAGAGCACTTAGAGAGTGCTGAACTCCACCGAGACACATAATAATTAGTGAATGGGAAAATCCTGACCATTTGTTTTGTATCCAGATGGCGATCAAGATTACTCTCAAAATTCAATGAGATTTAAGTTGGACCAAGATCCATCTTTTGATTTTTAGGAAGATCAGCCAACAGTATTGGCTAACAGACGAGTAGTCAAATATACAAATGATCATCAAAATAATATCTCCTTAGCTGAGGTAATTAGACCTGAAGTAAGGAAGTTCTGCTCATTTTAACTGTAAATCTATACTATATGCTGATGACACTGACCAATCCAAGTATTTGTTATGGATGCAATAGCAAGGTATATCCAATGTGTTGTAACTAAATTATCAAGTAATGCTGTATTGATTATGTCATATAAAGGTTTGACATACTGGTCTTAACTTAAGTTAACATTCGCCGCCCACATTTAAGATCAGAATTAGAAACCTGGCTGCTTTTTATGAGTAATTTTCTTGGAATAGTATCTTATAGAGGAATTTGTGAGTTTGTCCCCTCACTCAGGTAATATTCTATAACCTACAGGGAGTTTTTGTGGGAAGATTTGTTCACAATCAGAACTATTGGATCCAATTATCCAATTATTATTGATCATCCTTCTGACATTGGGGTTATCTGGTTTATAATCAGTTTGACCGTAGTCCCTAAGCCACACCTTAGGCTGGCTGCAACAGCACTTTTATAGGGCCTAATCTCTGTCCAATGAAAGACTCAAGGCATATCATACGAAAAGACATTGTTCAATATTCATAAGCCAGAGACATTGCTGGGGGTCAGCACCACGGAGAGAGGAGAAGAATAGAAAATTTAGGGTGAACATGCTTTTCCAAAGAGGTAAGACTTCAGTCTTGACCTGAAGGAAGCAAGAAAATTTATAGAGTAGGAGGGAGGTTGTTCCATTGGTCTAGCAACTATGTTGTATCAGGGCGTAATCTTAACAAAAATATACACCAAACCAACAGCACATGGAAACTAGCTGAAACTCCACTCCTCACCTACTGTAACCATAAAATTAGTGACACTTTGGAAGGACACTTATTTTTATGCGATCAGTCAGTCAACTTCTTGAAAGAACTTCATAAATGGAATTTTAATCAACCTGGAGTCAGACTATAGCTTTACCATTTTTGAAGTTCTGTAAATGTTAATGTTAGAAAATTCACTTTGTCTTTGCTTAACTTGAAACAAAGAAATTTAAAGACACAATGAGGACAAAAATGACTATTTTCATTGTTTCGGTTTCTGAATATTGCTGGATTATGATTCATGAACATCAAATGGATCAATGAATTTTGAATATGATTATGTCTTTCCACCTTAGAGTTTAATGGTTTATACATTAAGTGTTATTGCAGCCTGATTAGATTGGATCACATCCAATGGATTGCAGAAATGAAACAACTTCCTTGTAAAATGCCATGGCACTACATCTCTGTATTTCTGTTTCAGGTCGTCTAAAGAGGTTTGGAGAAATCTGGAACCTTCTACTGGTAGACCAAAGAGTACTGCATTTGCAACGTCACTGTATTTTTGATGAGTTTTGTATTTTACAATTAATTAGAAGAAGGACGAGATTTTCTGGTTACAATATCAATATTGTATTCTATTTTACTTTCATCTTCAAATCTTAAGTGTGGACATTATTTTAGCTTTCATGATACACAAGTAACTGTCTGTACGAAACAAATGGATCTGATACCTTCATGTACAAATTATGTTAAATTAAAAGAAATTATGTGATGTGAAGAAAATTGTTATTATAGGGCAAAAGATGGCCTAACCTCAAACAGAAACCTCAACAGAAATGAAACTAATCTAATGCTTATCAGATACCACTCCAGTGCTATTTATTTAAAGTTTACAACATTTCAGTTGGTGTAACATGCCTAAATTGATTAAAATTTTAGATGGCCGCCATAGTAGCTAAAATTTGTAATTTCAGTGAAAGTATGTATATTTCAACAATCTTTCAGCTTTAAAATCCTGCTAAAAGGACAAAAATTTATACTACTTTTATAGTTTACAAATATGTTAAAAACTATTTAAAAATGTAAAATTTTCTACTACAGCTTAAAACTTTTGTGATTAAATTGGTTGGATTTCAAATACTTGTTTTAATATTAAACAATCACCAGATTTCTATATTTCTCACCAGTTTTCACCCACGTTTAATACTTTGTCCGAACAACAGAATAGGCAAACCAATAAACATGATAGGATGATGTCTGCTAATGGCAACTTTCAAAATTCTTACTTCAAATATATGTCATCATGTGCCTTTATGTCATCATGTATAGTGATTTGATCCAATTAATCTTACAAACTACTTCAGCAGATATCACAATTATCCCCAGTCTAAATGATGTGATAACTGTTTTACTGGTATGTACCCCACAGATCAGCCTCATACACACATTTTTAACACCACTCTGAAGTCTGATCTGCTACCACAGAATAAATTATTTGCCCCTTCAGTCTTTAAACTGTAAATGACAGTTGTTTGTATCAAGTATATCAACAATATTTACCTAGCCAAAAATGATTCAACAGTTGAACCAAGTTGTTATATTAAAGGTATATCTATTGATTTTAGTACCAAACTCATTATTATAAAATAAATAAAACTTATGGCAAACTATTAGAGCCACTATAATATTTCCTATATGATAAGATTTTGAACATTATAAAATGAATAAACTTTGTATTTTTTGGTATAACATGGAGGAAGTTGTAGAAAAATTGTAAATGTTTTATAATGTTTTAAACTGTAAATGTGTAAAATAAAAGGAATGAAGTTTACCCAGGGAAAGCCTGTAGAAATCCTAACCAATAACCATATTGTGAATGTTGTAAATTCTATATACTTTGTATTTCCTGAAATATAATGAATGATGCTTACTCTGTAATCCCAATTCTGTAAAAAATATATATAAAGGGGCAAATCAAAATATTATATGAGCACATAATACTCGAGTTGAAGGCAGACCCATTGGGGACAGACCAATTGAGGGCAGATCAATGTACACCGCTGGTGTCAGGTTGGTGGTATGATTAAGATGAACCCATTATTTTCCAATGGTTGTCTAACTGACATCTGTTCAACAATTTTCTCAAACTATAAGAATTTCTTCTCCCAAGCACAATTTTAAATAAAATATACCATCACTGACAGATTTATAACAATACCTATTGGTTACTCCTTTACCGGCAGTTATAATTTATTGTAAGTTTCTATTGTACCAGGAACAATCAGGAACAAGTCTAGTATAGTGCTTTTCTTGATTTTGTGAACACAAAAAGGCTGACCTGAAAATAAAAAACATGGCTCAGGACAGATGAAATTGATAATTCTATTGCCAGTGTTTCTCCTCCAGGTTACAAATGTACCCATATGCCTTGTACTACAGGGAGAGGTGGTGGAATCGGTTTGTTTATTCGGGATGACCTATGTTTTAAGTTACTGTCACATCCATATTTTTATTCATTTGAAAGCATCTCTATTCTATGGAGCCCAGGAAGGGACATAGAACTGTTTTCCTGTCATTTTTGTAGAAATAGAAAGTTATTACCACAAGATACTAAGTCATTCCCACAAGTTAGCTGGTCATTATCACAAGTTAGCAAGTCGTTACCACAAGATAGAAAGTTGTTCCCACAAATTATAAAGTCGTTACCACAAGATAGAAAGTCATTCCCACAAGTTAAGATGTCATTCACACAAGTTTGAAAGTTGTTCCCTCAAGATAGCAAGTTGTTCCCACAAGTCAGAAAGTCATTTCCACAAGATGGCAAGTCGTTTCCACAAGTTAGCAAGCCGTTCCCACAAGTTAGAAAGTCATTCCAATAAGATAGCAAGTCATTCCCACAAGATAGCAAGTCGTTCCCACAAGTTAGCAAGTCATTCCCACAAGTTAGAAAATCGTTCCCACAAGATAGAAAGTCATTCCCACAAGTTAGCAAGCCATTTCCAAAAGTTACCAAGTTGTTGCCACAAGATACTAACTCGTTCCCACAAGATACTAAGTTGTTCCCAGAAATTAGAAAGTTGTAACCACAAGATACAAACTTGTTCCCACAAGATAGAAAGTCATTCCCACAAGATTCTAAGTCGTTCCCACAAGTTAGCAAGTCATTACCACAAAATATGAAGTCCTTCCCACGAGTTTTACTAAGTCATGCTTTGATGCCAATGTACAGGCAGTTTTTTTTCTGTGATACCTAACTTATATAGAGGTCACCCATCTACTAGCATACTATTCAAGTTTAAATGTGCCTGTAGGCTTTTAGTGACCCTCTGAGGTCACATGTTTTCTGCTACTTTACATGTCCAACTTTTATACCATTATGGTTATCATTTTACCATTTAATGGTTATTCTTCTTAGTAATCCACCTAGTGACCTTCAAAGGTCACCTACTTATTATTACATTTATATTGCAGTAGTGTCTTTTAGAGGTGCCTGGTTTATTCCACTTTCCTTGGTCCTTCTAAGATATTTTAGAATGTTACATTGGATTGAGTGCTTTTTGGCACAGCATACCTTGCAGGATCTCCATCAGATTCTCATGTAAGCTATACCTGGACACAGCAAAACTCGTATTTGCTGTGCTGTAAATTGTATAGTCTTTTCATACTGTAAATTGCATAGGCTTATCATTCTCAACCCAAAAGCATCATCATGCTCTTTTAATGAATGTTAACGTCCTTGCTGCCAAGCATTTCAAAAGGAAGTGTAAGAGAGCATGGTTGCAAAAGCTTGGACAGGAAACGCAATGGATACCATGCTGCTGTAAACTGTTACAATTTCCTTCTTGAATAGGCTAAAAGCAGTAACTTTTCATGAATTGTAGCTGAAAATGAAGAAAAACAAAGTCACTGTGGAACAGTTTTAAAATGATCTTGCATAAGTCTTTGAAATGATAGTACTGGATCTTAAAAAAATCTCGTTGATCTGGAAAAAATGCTTGGATCTTTTTTTCCGTGAGAAAATCAGAACTGGCTTACAATCATCATCACCCATCCCAGTCGCCAGATCCAGTCCAATGAAAAATACCTTGTCTTCCTTCACACTGGTAACTAAGGATTATGTTCTAAAAATTCTAGTGTCTTCTGAAATCAAACCATGTGACCTAGGTTCTATTCCAACTTTATTGGTCAAGGAATGTGCTGATATACTCAAAACTCC
Organism: Sabellastarte sp. h YS-2021; assembly: GCA_964017235.1. Classification (NCBI taxonomy): domain Eukaryota; kingdom Metazoa; phylum Annelida; class Polychaeta; order Sabellida; family Sabellidae; genus Sabellastarte; species Sabellastarte sp. h YS-2021. Next base: position 10,280,443 of record OZ024932.1, on the reverse strand, counting down.
GATGACTAATATCACAAATAAATCACTTAAGGAGGATAGTTTTGCCAATTGTTTTAAAACTGCTTGTGTTACTCCCCTCTCAAAAATTTCTGTTTAGACAAAAATGTTCTGAAAAGCTAGAGACCTGTGCCCAGAAAGTTGTGGCTAGACAGTTAAATGACTCCATTAGCCAAGAGGGGATCATCAATGTCCATCAATCAACATACAAGAGTTTTTTACTTAACTGAGACAACACTGCTCAAGATCCAAAATGATATATCTGCATCAGTGGATTTAGGGAAGGCAGTTGCCAGATCTTTCTTCAGCTTTTGACATGATGGATCACGCCACCTGACATCAATTCCTAAAAGACTGGTTTGGTGTTGATCGTACTGTGTTGACAGAAACAGAAAACTAAACAAGAAGAAGGGTAGAGTTATTTACAAACAAAAATTTTGAAAAAAACAACAACTAAATTCGATTAATCACACAAAAGTATTCGAGCATTATATTTAAGTCTTCTACTGTAAAACCATCCTTTGGCTGTTCTGCAAAGTATAAATTGTCTCTCATACAAAGTAATGATTTGATATGCTAAATATTCATAAAATCCTTTTCATTACAACTATTACCAAGGGATCTAATTTTCTTTGTAGTAATCTACATTACAGATCTGACTATAAGACAATGAATACAGGTGAGCTAAATAATGAAAGCTCTTGGACACAGTGGATTGGCTTCCATTAGACATACGTTTTCTGCACAATTGAACCACATATGCTAATGACGCCCATATATATTTGGCAATGGACTCTAGGAATTTTGACTCTTGTATTGCAGAGCTCACTGCGTCTCTTTCTTCTGTTCAGGAGTGGATGAATGGTGTGAGATTGAAACTTAATCCTGACAAGACAGAATTTATCATCATTGGTGATAGATGTACCAGGGATTCACTTACACCGAAACTTCCTGGTGCAGAGGAAGTAAAATTGTGGGTTCCTTTTTGACTCAGAAACCACCTTTGGCAATTATTTTAAGTCTGCCTGGCCTGTTACTATAACCCTATGAATTTGTGATTCATTTGTAAATTCCTAATGGTTGATACACCAGTCCATGTGGCAAGCACCATGATCAACAGTGGACTATACTACTGTAATTTCCTACTATATGGAATCAGCAAGAACAGGGTTGCTTATGTTCAGAAAGTTCAAAATGCGGTCTGCCGAATTGTGTTTAGATTCGACAGAATGAGTCATGTCACATCCTATCTAGAAAAACTCCACTGGCTTCCTATTTCATATTGTACCCTTTTCAAAAACAACCTCCTCATGTTTAAAGTCATAAATTTCTGCCAACCCCTCTATTTCTCATCTCTGATCAAGTCTACTAGTCTGACAAGTGAAAATAGACTATCAATTTCTTCAGCCCAACCCAGAAAGACCATAGGGAGGCATTGTCTTACAATGGCTGCACCAGCGGAATGGAACAAGCTCTCATTTTGTGTCAGATCACAACAGACCACTTCAAGTTTGAAAAGCCAACTCAAGATTTAACTGTTTAGACTAGCTTAGCCTCTGCTAAAATCATTTTACCGTAACGGGTGTTTACTTAGATATGACTTATGACTGGTTTAAGGACTGTTCTTTTTGGATTCCAGCACCTTTGTGGATTTTCATCAATTTAGCCCTTTTCAAATGTTTCTTTTATTTTAAAACTGCACATGACACCACAAAGATATTTCAAGGAAAAATAGAGAAAATATTTGTAATGGAATAAAGCCAAATAATCAAAAAGATTAGCCAAGAATACTGGTTACATATATGTTCACTTGAAAAAGTTTTAAGTAGGTTATTTATGTTCATGAATATCCAGCACACTTTTATTTTATACCTTCAATTAAATCCACAGTCAATTACATTTGGTGTTCTGCAAAGAAAAAATATAGGATTTCTTTCCAAAACTGTTGCGCTATTCCTTCTGGAGAAAAATCCAGTTATTTTTGACAGTGCTAATAATTATGAAACACTGAATTTAACTTCATGTAGAGCCTAATTCAGTAACCAGAAAAAGCTTAAAATGAACTACAACAGTGAAAACTTCCAAGTGAGGTGGTCTTTATTTAACAAATTGAATTACAAATGATTATGTATTATCTTTGTATCTGTATTTTGTAATTACATAATAATTATTACTATTAGTGTTAATCATGTAATTCATTATTTACATGTAATCATAATATGTACCAATCATTTGACCCATTGTTTACATGTACTCACTAGATGTACCATCATGTAATTCATTATTTACATGTAATTATAATATGTACTAATCATTTAACCCATTGTTTACATGTAATCACTTGATATACCAATCATGTAACTCATTACATTTAATTACTATATGGGCCAAATCTGTAACTCACCCATGCTCTTCGTTACGTGCAGATGTGTTTTTTCTTTTATTTGTTAGAGTTACGTGTATAATACAAGACAATATTAGCTACATTTGACAGAAAAATCAAGGATTTATACCCAGCCTCTTGATAGGCTTATATCAATAAAAACTGGTTCACTTTTGCAAAACTTCTGCGGTATACAAATAAATAATTCTTCTGAAGACAAACATGAAATGACCATGTTGTCATTATTTTTTCAAAGTTCTGCTTGAAAGTTTGACACTCCAAATTATAAATTTCACAATCATGAATAAAATGAGGTTCATCTTCAATCTTGCCTGTATTGCACCAAGTGTACAGCCTATTTTCCAAAGGGATTCTATAAAAATTGCCAACTTCAATACTTAATGGGAGAATACCTAATCTTAGTTGTGCCAGAAGGGACCTTAGACAATGACAGTTTGAAAAAACTTGTCACTCAAAAACAAAAATATATAAAAAATAAAAAACAAAAATGATGGCAGCTTTGGCCTTAAGGACAACAGAGACTGCTTATTTCATATGGTGCAAGTCCAGCTGGAACATGTTCTGGGTGATCAACCAGTTGCCTTCTAGTTTGTAGAGGACGAAAGTTTCACTAAACCCATAGACTGCTTCATCACGACACTGAAAATAAGTGAGTATAGATTTAAGGAAATGCAGTAAACTGAGTCATACAGTTGTAACACCCTACCCAGTCTTCATATACTGTAATCATGCGTGCATATTTGTGTGTACACAACTTCAAAGGTACACATCTCATTGGGTTCATATATTTACACCTGTGGTTCAGTGATCATGGTTTCGGACCATAACTTATAGTGATTATTTTACCATGTATATGTTCCACAACACAAAATTTCTAAATCACATTGGGGTCTCATTTTTATATTTCGTGGGGTTTACTCTGACTCAGTCTTGCTCTGAGCTAGATCTGTACTTTTCAGGAAATTTGTAATAATATTTGATTCCGCATCTACAAGCGAGAGTTTGTGCTCTCCCAGAGTCGGCTTGTTGAAGTCAAGAAGGTCACGTGTTTTTGATTGCATTGTTATTTTTGTTAATTGTATTTATTATTTTGAGTTGCAATAACTTCAAAACTAATAAGTTCATCTTTATGGAACTTTTAATGTGTTTAGGGCTTAACCAAAGAGAAGAAGTGATTAAATTTTTGGTAAGAATCAGGTCGTACTCTGGATACGAAAAAAAGAAAGATTTTTAACTGTCCCATTTTTAATGAATTTGAGTTTGAGTTGTTGACATAACTCCAAAGTGACAAACAGATCTTTGTGTAGTTTTTCATGTGCACATGGTCTGATTAAGTAAACTATTTATTACGTTTTGAGAAAGATTTGGATCATATTCTGTATACAAAAATTGTACAGACGTCCCATATGGAGATAATCTGCTTACCTTGCTGAAGGTCTTCACTTTCTAAAATGCTTTCTAAGATGTAATTTTGTCATAATAGAAACAGATTATCATAGTTATTAACATGACAAGTATAATTTGTGTAGGTCAACCGTTAACTAGGTGATAGATCCTGGAAGTATTGGCCAGTCTAGAATCATGAACCTTTAAAGGCAAAAAGCAAAAAAGATCATATTTTTTACAAAATATATTGTATTTTCTACAAAAAACGAAAATTGGAAAAATGAAAAAACAAATTGAAAATAAAAAAACAAATTGAAAACGAGAAAAAAATTCTGAAAACAAAAAAAAAAAAACAAATTGGGAAAATGAATTAACAAATTGAAAAAGAATAAACAAATGAAACACAAAAACACAAATCGAAAACAAAAACACAAATCGAAATGAAAACACAAATTGAAAATAAAAACACAAATTAAAAATGAAAACACAAGTTGAAAATAAAAACACAATTGAAAACGAAAACACAAATAAAAAATGAAAATACAAACAGAAAACGACACCACAAATTAAAAACACAAGCACAAATTAAAAACAAAAACACAAATTAAAAACAAAAACACAAATAGAAAACAAAGTTGCTCCAAAACTTTATTTGGAATAATAGAAAACCACTTGTGTCTAAAAATACTTTAATACAATGGCCAGAATATGGTGGCTTAAAAATGGTGTCAGTCAAACATGTTGTTTTATCTGCAAAAATTATGTGGTTTAAAAGATTTGGTAATAGTATCCTTGCAAAATGGAAAGTACTCGCACAAGAATTAATGGGAATAAAAAAGATAAATATTTTTAAACAACAAAGTATTCAGAATGTAGAGCATCACATCAAGTCAAAATTTTATTATAATTTATTATCAATATGGTTTAACTTTCTCATTCCTAATATTACATCAGTACATGATCTCTTAAAGGAGAAGTTATTCGATAACCCAATAATCATGGTTGACAAAAAGCCCATAATGATAGAATATAAAGATTGGTGTTCTTCTGGATTTTCCTTGGTATCTGATATTTTAAATAAAGACTTAAAAACTTTTAAGACAAAAATATGTTTGCAACAAGAATATAAAATTAAAATATCTGATATGAAATATAACCAAATTGTTAGTGCTGTTACAGACAAATTGCATAAAGTATCCAAAATCAAAAGAAAAAGCTGCTATTCACAAGGTGCAAATATTCCTATGCAATGTCTTGTAGATATAAGTAAAATCAAAAACTGCCAAGTATACAAACATTACATTACATTACATTATCCATTCTTGGAAGCTATTGATTGGAAAAGTATATATACATTACCTTCCAAAATAGTCTTAGATACTTACCTAATTTGTCTTCAATATAAGATTTTGCACAGAGTATTTGCCTGTAATTACAAATTGTTTGTATGGAAAATAAATGACTCACCACAATGTTATATTTGTGAAGAAGTAGACAATTTAGAACACTATTTCTACTACTGTACAAATACAAGGTTCTTTTGGAAACAAGTAGAAAAATGGATACAGTCAATCATCCCTGTCACTCTGCAGCTCACCGTATTGGATGTCCTGTTCGGCATAGTAAATGCTGATCCAAAGTATTACTATTTACTGAATTATGTGATTCTGACTGCTAAATATTTCATATTCACAACTAAGAAACAAAATGAAGATTTGTTTATCTTGAAATTCTTACATATCTTGAAAATGAAGCTAGCTACCGACAAAAAAGTATTCAAGCAAAAAGGCAAAACAGAGGTTTTTGCTGAAAGATTTGGTTTGTTATATGAATTTATTTAAAATCTGAGAAATCAGTATTGAATAGATATCCTACTCCCAAATGTGTTATGTGTTTTGTTTAACTTAATTGTTTAACTATTAACACTCTGTTCCAATAGATTGTCTTTCTAAAAAGTTTATATAAGCCAATGTGCTTTAAACATTATATTATTCTGTATTGTATAACATAATAATGTATTGCTATTGTTTTTTTGGTTTTTTTTTGTTTCAAAAATAAATAAAAAAAAATAGAAAACAAAAACAGGTTAGAAAATAAGTCTTTCAAAAATTATAATTTCTGGCATAATATTTTAAAGAAACATGTATTCAATTTATAGCAATAGTAAACTGCATCGTATGATCATATTTTCCTAGAAGTTACCTTCATTAGCTTACACCGTCTAATAGCACTAGTTTAACAGTTTGAATTACATTTACATTTTTAAAATACGTATTAACTTTACTTTATTTTGATCATATTGCATAAAAAATGTGACATGAAAATAGACACTGCGAACTGAAAAAGACTTGTTTGTTTAATAACATGCATTAATGTAAGTTTGGATGCCACATTTTCCCCATTCCCCCATCCTCACTGTTTTGTAGCATTCTTTTATGTATTTTATTTTAGCTTCAGGCCTGGCCTTTTCAAAAGGGAAAGACTAAGTAGACTTCTGGTTACTGTCAATGAGAGAGCAACTGTTTTAGACAGTTCAGTGTCACTTGTATTATACAGAGAGAGTTGGCCTTTCTTTGGAATGTATAACATTATTTAAATTACGCTGTTGTGATTTTGTCAGAATGTATTAAGTTTAAATAAACATTTGTACTGATATCTATTATGATTATCATTAAAAGAATTTTCACAATTTCTTTCATGTCACAATGAGATGAAGTATTACTCCACTGCTCAAAATATTATACTTAAAATGTAAACTTTAATAGTATTTATATAGAACTAACCATCTATGCTCAACAAAGTTCATTGTAGCCCTAACCACAACATAAGCTCATTAATTTCAAATGTTTAATGGTAAGGATTTTGTTATATAAAACCCAACTGAAAACATAATAGGATTGATGTTCAGTGTCTGGGTAAATGGGGGATTCGGATAAATGATATATAAATCACACAATCAAGTAAAATTACATTTAGAACTCCTAAGAAAGGCTACTATTGTTTTCGCATCCAATTCATGTGGGAAAATAAATATAGGGCAAAGTTGTTCTTCTTGCAATGAGTTCTGGTGTTTAGTTTATCCAAATTGATTGTCAGGAATTTTGGCTCTTTGGAAAAAAAAGATGTCTCCCAGTATATGCACCTGTAGCTACACTCTTTAGAAAAACAAATCTGAACTATCCTGATCCAGACAAAGAGTACTAGTGTCGCAGATTTCAAACCATCTGTCTGTTTGACCCCTCTGTTCAAAATTGTGTCAGTAAATTTTTTACAGGTAAAACAACAGGGCTAAAAATAGAAGCTGTTGATCCAATTGTTAGAAAATTGATGGACAGACAAACATACAAATGGACACACACAATTACACCAACTTTGACAGGAACCTAGCTATGATAGCCATCTATCTCCATGTGAAGTTTGAATTCAATTGGACAAAGCATTGTTGAGTTAGAATCCAAAAACAAAAATTTGGATGGACAAATGAACAAAAAAACGGACAAAGAAGCAGATGGAATTGCATCAATTTCGAAAGGAACCTAGCTATGATGGTGATGTATCTCTCTGTCAAATTTGAGTTCGATCGGACAAAGTGTTTTTGAGTTAGAGTCCGGAAGTGAAAATGTTGACGAACAGACAAACCACTTCGAAATGGAAAAATTAGATGTGGCTTCTTAAAGGCAATTGTTACATACAGTACAACAATTCAAAAGAGGCTGAGATGTGAACTAGTTGAATAAGGTGCCTTAACTGGCTTTGTAGTTTAATAGATCTTTTTTGCAATAACATCAATAAAATTTTACATTAAGTTAGTTTGTACACAGACAAAAATCTTGTACCATTTACCCCTCGAGTATTGGTGGTTGTTATTAGTCAAAAAAGCTTCATATTTGAACATAGTTTTATAACATTTTAACAGGCATTTTGTCTGACATGCTCGGAATTTAATGGCTGTTGAAGTGGTGTAACATGCAAATGTAATGCTATAAGTGATAGAATTACTGATATGACGGAGATTTAGCGCTGTTGAAGTATAATTGGAATTGGAATATGAATAAAATAAAAAACTGGACTTTAACCTCTACTTATTTGAGGGCTTTTAAAAATTTAGGGCTTTTGTACCAGGAACAATCAGGAACAAGTCTAGTATAGTGCTTTTCTTGATTTTGTGAACACAAAAAGGCAGACATGAAAATAAAAAACATGGCTCAGGACAGATGAAATTGATAATTCTATTTCCAGTGTTTCTCCTCCAGGTTACAAATGTACCCATATGCCTTGTACTACAGGGAGAGGTGGTGGAATCGGTTTGTTTATTCGGGATGACCTATGTTTTAAGTTACTGTCACATCCATATTTTTATTCATTTGAAAGCATCTCTATTCTATGGAGCCCAGGAAGGGACATAGAACTGTTTTCCTGTCATTTTTGTAGAAATAGAAAGTTATTACCACAAGATACTAAGTCATTCCCACAAGTTAGCTGGTCATTATCACAAGTTAGCAAGTCGTTACCACAAGATAGAAAGTTGTTCCCACAAATTATAAAGTCGTTACCACAAGATAGAAAGTCATTCCCACAAGTTAAGATGTCATTCACACAAGTTTGAAAGTTGTTCCCTCAAGATAGCAAGTTGTTCCCACAAGTCAGAAAGTCATTTCCACAAGATGGCAAGTCGTTTCCACAAGTTAGCAAGCCGTTCCCACAAGTTAGAAAGTCATTCCAATAAGATAGCAAGTCATTCCCACAAGATAGCAAGTCGTTCCCACAAGTTAGCAAGTCATTCCCACAAGTTAGAAAATCGTTCCCACAAGATAGAAAGTCATTCCCACAAGTTAGCAAGCCATTTCCAAAAGTTACCAAGTTGTTGCCACAAGATACTAACTCGTTCCCACAAGATACTAAGTTGTTCCCAGAAATTAGAAAGTTGTAACCACAAGATACAAACTTGTTCCCACAAGATAGAAAGTCATTCCCACAAGATTCTAAGTCGTTCCCACAAGTTAGCAAGTCATTACCACAAGATATGAAGTCCTTCCCACGAGTTTTACTAAGTCATGCTTTGATGCCAATGTACAGGCAGTTTTTTTTCTGTGATACCTAACTTATATAGAGGTCACCCATCTACTAGCATACTATTCAAGTTTAAATGTGCCTGTAGGCTTTTAGTGACCCTCTGAGGTCACATGTTTTCTGCTACTTTACATGTCCAACTTTTATACCATTATGGTTATCATTTTACCATTTAATGGTTATTCTTCTTAGTAATCCACCTAGTGACCTTCATAGGTCACCTACTTATTATTACATTTATATTGCAGTAGTGTCTTTTAGAGGTGCCTGGTTTATTCCACTTTCCTTGGTCCTTCTAAGATATTTTAGAATGTTACATTGGATTGAGTGCTTTTTGGCACAGCATACCTTGCAGGATCTCCATCAGATTCTCATGTAAGCTATACCTGGACACAGCAAAACTCGTATTTGCTGTGCTGTAAATTGTATAGTCTTTTCATACTGTAAATTGCATAGGCTTATCATTCTCAACCCAAAAGCATCATCATGCTCTTTTAATGAATGTTAACGTCCTTGCTGCCAAGCATTTCAAAAGGAAGTGTAAGAGAGCATGGTTGCAAAAGCTTGGACAGGAAACGCAATGGATACCATGCTGCTGTAAACTGTTACAATTTCCTTCTTGAATAGGCTAAAAGCAGTAACTTTTCATGAATTGTAGCTGAAAATGTAGAAAAACAAAGTCACTGTGGAACAGTTTTAAAATGATCTTGCATAAGTCTTCGAAATGATAGTACTGGATCTTAAAAAAATCTCGTTGATCTGGAAAAAATGCTTGGATCTTTTTTTCCGTGAGAAAATCAGATCTGGCTCACAATTATCATCACCCATCCCAGTCGCCAGATCCAGTCCAATGAAAAATACCTTGTCTTCCTTCACACTGGTAACTAAGGATTATGTTCTAAAAATTCTAGTGTCTTCTGAAATCAAACCATGTGACCTAAGTTCTATTCCAACTTTATTGGTCAAGGAATGTGCTGATATACTCAAAACTCCGATGACTAATATCACAAATAAATCACTTAAGGAGGATAGTTTTGCCAATTGTTTTAAAACTGCTTGTGTTACTTCCCTCTCAAAAATTTCTGTTTAGACAAAAATGTTCTGAAAAGCTAGAGACCTGTGCCCAGAAAGTTGTGGCTAGACAGTTAAATGACTCCATTAGCCAAGAGGGGATCATCAATGTCCATCAATCAACATACAAGAGTTTTTTACTTAACTGAGACAACACTGCTCAAGATCCAAAATGATATATCTGCATCAGTGGATTTAGGGAAGGCAGTTGCCAGATCTTTCTTCAGCTTTTGACATGATGGATCACGCCACCTGACATCAATTCCTAAAAGACTGGTTTGGTGTTGATCGTACTGTGTTGACAGAAACAGAAAACTAAACAAGAAGAAGGGTAGAGTTATTTTCAAACAAAAATTTTGAAAAAACAACAACTAAATTCGATTAATCACACAAAAGTACTCGAGCATTATATTTAAGTCTTCTACTGTAAAACCATCCTTTGGCTGTTCTGCAAAGTATAAATTGTCTCTCATACAAAGTAATGATTTGATATGCTAAATATTCATAAAATCCTTTTCATTACAACTATTACCAAGGGATCTAATTTTCTTTGTAGTAATCTACATTACAGATCTGACTATAAGACAATGAATACAGGTGAGCTAAATAATGAAAGCTCTTGGACACAGTGGATTGGCTTCCATTAGACATACGTTTTCTGCACAATTGAACCACATATGCTAATGACGCCCATATATATTTGGCAATGGACTCTAGGAATTTTGACTCTTGTATTGCAGAGCTCACTGCGTCTCTTTCTTCTGTTCAGGAGTGGATGAATGGTGTGAGATTGAAACTTAATCCTGACAAGACAGAATTTATCATCATTGGTGATAGATGTGTACCAGGGATTCACTTACACCGAAACTTCCTGGTGCAGAGGAAGTAAAATTGTGGGTTCCTTTTTGACTCAGAAACCACCTTTGGCAATTATTTTAAGTCTGCCTGGCCTGTTACTATAACCCTATGAATTTGTGATTCATTTGTAAATTCCTAATGGTTGATACACCAGTCCATGTGGCAAGCACCATGATCAACAGTGGACTATACTACTGTAATTTCCTACTGTATGGAATCAGCAAGAACAGGGTTGCTTATATATATATATATCTTTATCTTTATTCGTACCCAGAGTACAATTATATAAGTACAATTATAATAAAGAATAATTGGTTAATACCATACACTTATTACAATGACAAGAAAAGAAATGAAAAAAAAACAACAACAATAAACATCAGATCTATTTACAAAAGTATATGATCATCTCGTTAATTTCTTCCAATGAAAATAGAGAATGTTTGTAATCTCTCATCTTTATAAGATCAATGACATTTGATGCAACTACATAATCATCCGTGTTTAATGGACTAAAAGTGGACTTAATGAGTTTATTTACCTTAATATAACTTACTGGTTCATATTTTGAACATTTGACACTGTATCTATACCATATGTAGTTTATATTTTTGCATATTGTGGAATCACTTCCATTTAGTGCTAATTCACCACATACTTTTACAATAGTATTACTACTCGAGATAACAGATTGAAAGAACTTTACAAAACGTAAATGAATTTGACTCTCCACTGAAATATCATTAACAAGCAAATGTAAATAACGACTATGTGTTGTGGGAGGTACACTGAGCAGTCTGCGTATGCATTTTCTCCATGTTACATAGAATCTTTCCACATAAATATCTGAAATATTCCACATAACACATCCATATAGGGACATACAAAAAGATTTAAACAGTCTATACTTTATATCAGTATCACAATATCTAAATGAAGCCATTAGATAATTAAACATTTGAATAAAATAACATACAGTATTATCCACCATAATTTGGTCTGAATTTGTGCCGAGACTATTTCCCAAGTGAGTAACACAATTTTCATTAAGAAGTTTAGTTTCCTGGAAGAGTACATTATGAATATTATCATTACTTCCACATATAACCAACTTGGTTTTGGAAGGATTGAATTTTATTTTGAAGTCTTTTCCATACTGATTCACTTTCTTTAACATTAAATTTAAACCAGTAATACTAGGAGCCATTAATAAGATATCATCTGCATATCCAAGCACTCCTGCAAATACATCCCCAATATAGCAGCCAATTCTTAGACTCTGTAGCTTGTGAAAAAGAACATCAACATAAATTGCAAACAGTATTGGGGATAAAATTCCACCTTGTTTTACTCCATTTGTTACGATAAATGGTTCAGTTGTTACATAGGAATATCTAACTCTTAGTTTCTGGTGAGTATACATATTTACCAATAATCTAGCCACTAAAGGGCAAATATTTCTGTTTAACAGCACTTCAAACAGTTTCACATATTCCACTCGATCAAAAGCTTGACTTGCATCTAATAGTACACAGTACACTGAGCTATTGTGTTTCACATAGTAATTAACAACTTCTTGTGCCACAAAAGTACAGTGGGTTGTGGAATGTTTTGCCTTAAACCCAAACTGCAAATAGGAACTACTAAATATATTCATATTGGTAGAGATTAATATATTGTCAAGTATTTTTCCCATAATACTGCTTAGGGTTATACCCCTATAATTACTGGAATCGTTCATAGATTTTCGTCTGTTTTTAGGAATTGGTACAATTGTACCAAGTAACATTGACTCTGGAATAACACCATGATTCATGATAGTTTTAAACAATAAAGACAGATAAACATTGGCCTTTGGTGTGCCATTTATGAAATGATCTGACATCTGGAGTGTACTCCCATCACTTTTTCCATGTTTCAGTTTACTGACTGCTTTAGCTACTAGACCACAATGTGTATCATGATTATTATAACACTTATTAAGATGACAGCAATTACTGATCCTGTGTGTAATCTCAGTTTTAAGATTTTCCATTTCTTTTTTATCATAATTTACAGAGTTGTACAACTGTTTGTATTTACTCATAAATATATCACTAATATTTTTGGTTCCTGTTACACCATCTACACAAGTAGGAACTTGAGTTTTAGAATGATTAACTCTCTTGACTTCATTCCAGAATTGACGACTTTTATTTTGCAATATACAGTTTGCCATCCTTTCTGACCTGTGTACATGTTGCTTTTGTTTAGCACTTCTGATTGCATTATGATAAGAAGCCCTTGCCTGTCTCCTATTATCAGCAAGGACTCCTACTTTGGGACACCCATGGCTTTGCCATATTTTATGCCAAAAAAGTGACTCTTCTTTAAGGTTTTTCAACAAACTACTCCAACCTGGAAAAGCTTTACCCTTGGGTTTGTCAGTTTTCGGTATATGACATTCACTTGCTTTCAAATATGCTATTGTTATGTCTTTATAAAACCTCTCAACTAGTTCATTATGACTAGTACAAAAAATATCTCTACATTGTATGACTTCCCATGGTATGCATATATTACTCAAACATTCATCTAAGGTTGATTTATATTTAACTAATTCTGTATCAGTGGCCTGGTGCCACTGATACTTAGGTACATTTTCACAATCAACACTCTCTGTTACTCTTGAGTAATTAATATTAAGAAACATACATACAGGTGAATGGTCTGAAACATTATCACCATCATGTTTTACATAATAATTATCAATTCACTCACAGATGTTGCTGCTAACCAAGAAATGATCTAATACTGATCTACTTCCATTTGCCTTACTTTCAAATGTGAAATCAACAGCATGACCACCTGACTCAATTGCACATTTAAGAGATTCCTTTTGCAAAAAGGAATTAACATATCTGGAAATAACAACATTCTGATCCATAAGATCTACATTGAAGTCTCCACCAATCACTATATGGTCAATATGGTTTTCTAACAGTAGCGTTGATATGGTACTTAAAGTATCATTAAAACTGGAAATGTAATTATTACTATTTGAATATGTTGGCATATAAACATTACAAATTAACATTTTAAAGTCTTCATTTTCTACAATAATACAACATAGTCTTTTGCAGTCCGTAATAACAGGAGTTACTTTGAATTTCAAACATTCCTTCCAAAGAACAGCACATCCACCAAAGGAGCGGCCTCTCAATATTGTGTTGTCATCCATACCTGATACACTGTGAGCCCTTATCCCAGGAAGTTTTTGTTCAAAAAGATGAGACTGTTTATTCAGTAACCAATGTTCTTGAATTAAAATGAAGTCTGAGTTATCACACAATTTTTGTATATATTCAAATCTCCCTGCTCCATGACCATGGCTGTTATATGTAGTAAATTTTAATTGTTTATCCATGTTGAAATAGGTCTGTACACAATCTTTAACACTCATCTTTCTGAGTCAGTCTGTTGCTTCTTTGGCCAAAACTTCCGTACTCTCACACCTTCAGGCCAAGCGGCTGGAGTGAAAGCTCTTTCCAGGTGAGATACTGGAATAGTGACATGATAAGATTTGAAATGAGATTCAACTTTTGAGGTACATTCAATTGCCCGAACAGTTATTCCAACATATTCCATGTATTCTTTAAATTCATCCTCTGTTGTGTCTGGATGGATCCGGTAGACAAATATTTCCCTGCTTGGCTCTGGGGCCCCACGGATTCTGAGTGTACTTCCACTTCCCGAGATGACCTTCTTCTTTCTCATGTTCTCCCTCCTCTGGCGTCGTATTTCATGATTTTGAAGAGTAAAGCCATCTGAGTCAGTTGTAGAGACAATATCCCTGTCAACACTTTTGTTCGAGAAATTTTCTTCTCTGTCATCACTTGGGACCACTAGTGCATCATCTGTCAGTCTTAGAACTGAATCTGCAAATGTCCTGCTTTGGCCAACTCTCTGCTGATTTGAGCTGGTGTTCACAGATCTTGGATGTATAGCTTCAGAGGTCATTTTCACACGATTAGCATAGCTAGAGATTTCCTTGACCTCATCCTTCAGGTTTAAGTTCTGAGCAACAACACTATCAATGTTTGACTGCATTTGGGTCATCTTTGCTTCTAATCTATTGAGCCTGTCTACTAAGGTAATTGAGTTCAGCTCTTCTGGATGTGATCTTGGTATTACACCAAGAAACATAGCACCAATGACTACTACTGGTAACTTGTCAACTTTGTCTAATTTCATCCATGCTTGCATAATGTCTGACAGGTTGGCATCAGCTCTTGTTCTTGCACATGACTTTATTCGTTTTGGTTTTTCACCTATGATTTCAATTCCACAATGCTGCCATAAGTTATCTTTTGCCCTCACTATGTCCTCATGGGAAAAATGTCCAAGTATGGCATTTTTCACATTGTCCCAGGTACCACTTTGTAATCCAAACACCATGTAAGAGAGTAGGGGGTCAATAATAATATCCTCTGCTTGTACAATTCCATACAAGGCCCCTGGACATTCCTCATGGTCTTTATTGCCTCTATTTGGTGTGTTAGATTGGTTGTCACTTGTTGAAATAGACTTCTTTGATTGTTTAACACTTGTTTCAGACGAGTCAATTCCCCTAAATTCTCTTTGTGCCTTCATGCAGTTTCCACAGAAAAAATCATCACCAAACCCAAGTTTGCAGTCATTGCCTTTTGCCTTTTTGGGACAGGGAGCCCCAGATGGAAGCCCAGAACACACTGGCATTTTCAATTACCTAATTAAGTAATCCTATGTGTTTACTTAACACTTTAAAAGTCAATCACTGCCATTAATAATTCTGTTTAAAGTCTTCTAATATCACCCATTCCTGTGTTAAAAAGTAATTTTTACACAAAAAATAGAACCACAAAATTTAATCCAAAATGAACAGACGTAATCTATAGTCAATAATAGTCCACTTGCTTCTATTCAGATTCCATCTATAATGTTTTATAATCTATAATATCCTTATTGACAGTCCCCAAATAATTTTCCTGTGTTCACACTTTGTCACACTGACTGAGCTATGTTCAGAAAGTTCAAAATGCGGTCTGCCGAATTGTGTTTAGATTCGACAGAATGAGTCATGTCACATCCTATCTAGAAAAACTCCACTGGCTTCCTATTTCATATTGTACCCTTTTCAAAAACAACCTCCTCATTTTTAAAGTCATAAATTTCTGCCAACCCCTCTATTTCTCATCTCTGATCAAGTCTACTAGTCTGACGAGTGAAAATAGACTATCAATTTCTTCAGCCCAACCCAGAAAGACCATAGGGAGGCATTGTCTTACAATGGCTGCACCAGCGGAATGGAACAAGCTCTCATTTTGTGTCAGATCACAACAGACCACTTCAAGTTTTAGAAGCCAACTCAAGATTTAACTGTTTAGACTAGCTTAGCCTCTGCTAAAATCATTTTACCGTAACGGGTGTTTACTTAGATATGACTTATGACTGGTTTAAGGACTGTTCTTTTTGGATTACAGCACCTTTCTGGATTTTCATCAATTTAGCCCTTTTCAAATGTTTCTTTTATTTTAAAACTGCACATGACACCACAAAGATATTTCAAGGAAAAATAGAGAAAATATTTGTAATGGAATAAAGCCAAATAATCAAAAAGATTAGCCAAGAATACTGGTTACATATATGTTCACTTGAAAAAGTTTTAAGTAGGTTATTTATGTTCATGAATATCCAGCACACTTTTATTTTATACCTTCAATTAAATCCACAGTCAATTACATTTGGTGTTCTGCAAAGAAAATATATAGGATTTCTTTCCAAAACTGTTGCGGTATTCCTTCTGGAGAAAAATCCAGTTATTTTTGACAGTGCTAATAATTATGAAACACTGAATTTAACTTCATGTAGAGCCTAATTCAGTAACCAGAAAAAACTTAAAATGAACTACAACAGTGAAAACTTCCAAGTGAGGTGGTCTTTATTTAACAAATTGAATTACAAATGATTATGTATTATCTTTGTATCTGCATTTTGTAATTACATAATAATTATTACTATTAGTGTTAATCATGTAATTCATTATTTACATGTAATCATAATATGTACCAATCATTTGACCCATTGTTTACATGTACTCACTAGATGTACCATCATGTAATTCATTATTTACATGTAATTATAATATGTACTAATCATTTAACCCATTGTTTACATGTAATCACTTGATATACCAATCATGTAACTCATTACATTTAATTACTATATGGGCCAAATCTGTAACTCACCCATGCTCTTCGTTACGTGCAGATGTGTTTTTTCTTTTATTTGTTAGAGTTACGTGTATAATACAAGACAATATTAGCTACATTTGACAGAAAAATCAAGGATTTATACCCAGCCTCTTGATAGGCTTATATCAATAAAAACTGGTTCACTTTTGCAAAACTTCTGCGGTATACAAATAAATAATTCTTCTGAAGACAAACATGAAATGACTATGTTGTCATTATTTTTTCAAAGTTCTGCTTGAAAGTTTGACACTCCAAATTATAAATTTCACAATCATGAATAAAATGAGGTTCATCTTCAATCTTGCCTGTATTGCACCAAGTGTACAGCCTATTTTCCAAAGGGATTCTATAAAAATTGCCAACTTCAATACTTAATGGGAGAATGCCTAATCTAAGTTGTGCCAGAAGGGACCTTAGACAATGACATTTTGAAAAAACTTGACACTCAAAAACAAAAATATATAAAAAATAAAAAAACAAAAATGATGGCAGCTTTGGCCTTAAGGACAACAGAGACTGCTTATTTCATATGGTGCAAGTCCAGCTGGAACATGTTCTGGGTGATCAACCAGTTGCCTTCTAGTAGAGGACGAAAGTTTCACTAAACCCATAGACTGCTTCATCACGACACTGAAAATAAGTGAGTATAGATTTAAGGAAATGCAGTGAACTGAGTCATACAGTTGTAACACCCTACCCAGTCTTCATATACTGTAATCATGCGTGCATATTTGTGTGTACACAACTTCAAAGGTACACATCTCATTGGGTTCATATATTTACACCTGTGGTTCAGTGATCATGGTTTCGGACCATAACTTATAGTGATTATTTTACCATGTATATGTTCCACAACACAAAATTTCTAAATCACATTGGGGTCTCATTTTTATATTTTGTGGGGTTTACTCTGACTCAGTCTTGCTCTGAGCTAGATCTGTACTTTTCAGGAAATTTGTAATAATATTTGATTCCGCACCTACAAGCGAGAGTTTGTGCTCTCCCAGAGTCCGCTTGTTGAAGTCCAGAAGGTCACGTGTTCTTGATTGCATTGTTATTTTTGTTAATTGTATTTATTATTTTGAGTTGCAATAACTTCAAAACTAATAAGTTCATCTTTATGGAACTTTTAATGTGTTTAGGGCTTAACCAAAGAGAAGAAGTGATTAAATTTTTGGTAAGAATCAGGTCGTACTCTGGATAGGAAAAAAAGAAAGATTTTTAACTGTCCCATTTTTAATGAATTTGAGTTTGAGTTGTTGACATAACTCCAAAGTGACAAACAGATCTTTGTGTAGTTTTTCATGTGCACATGGTCTGATTAAGTAAACTATTTATTACATTTTGAGAAAGATTTGGATCATATTCTGTATACAAAAATTGTACAGACGTCCCATATGGAGATAATCTACTTACCTTGCTGAAGGTCTTCACTTTCTAAGATGCTTTCTAAGATGTAATTTTGTCATAATAGAAACAGATTATCATAGTTATTAACATGACAAGTATAATTTGCGTAGGTCAACCGTTAACTAGGTAATAGATCCTGGAAGTATTGGCCAGTCTAGAATCATGAACCTTTAAAGGCAAAAAGCAAAAAAGATCATATTTTTTACAAAAAAAATTATATTTTCTACAAAAAACGAAAATTGGAAAAATGAAAAAACAAATTGAAAATGAAAAAACAAATTGAAAACGAGAAAAAAATTCTGAAAACAAAAAAAAAACAAATTGGGAAAACAAATTAACAAATTGAAAAAGAATAAACAAATGAAAAACAAAAACACAAATCGAAAACAAAAACACAAATCGAAAACGAAAACACAAATTGAAAATAAAAACACAAATTAAAAATGAAAACACAAATTGAAAATAAAAACACGAAAACGAAAACACAAATAAAAAATGAAAATACAAACAGAAAACGAAACCCCAAATTAAAAACACAAGCACAATTTAAAAACAAAAACACAAATTAAAAACAAAAACACAAATAGATAACAAAAACAGGTTAGAAAATGAGTCTTTCAAAAATTATAATTTCTGGCATAATATTTTAAAGAAACATGTATTCAATTTATAGCAATAGTAAACTGCATCGTATGATCATATTTTCCTAGAAGTTACCTTCATTAGCTTACACCGTCTAATAGCACTAGTTTAACAGTTTGAATTACATTTGCATTTTTAAAATGCGTATTAACTTTACTTTATTTTGATCATATTGCATAAAAAATGTGACATGAAAATGAGCAGTGAAAACTGAAAAAGACTCGTTTGTTTAATAACATGTATTAATGTAAGTTTGGATGCCACATTTTCTCCATTCCCCCATCCTCACTGTTTTGTAGCATTCTTTTATGTATTTTATTTTAGCTTCAGGCCTGGCCTTTTCAAAAGGGAAAGACTAAGTAGACTTCTGGTTACTGTCAATGAGAGAGCAACTGTTTTAGACAGTTCAGTGTCACTTGTATTATACAGAGAGAGTTGGCCTTTCTTTGGAATGTATAACATTATTTAAATTACACTGTTGTGATTTTGTCAGAATGTATTAAGTTTAAATAAACATTTGTACTAATATCTATTATGATTATCATTAAAAGAATTTTCACAATTTCTTTCATGTCACAATGAGATGAAGTATTACTCCACTGCTCAAAATATTATACTTAAAATGTAAACTTTAATAGCATCTATGCTCAACAAAGTTCATTGTAGCCCTAACCACAACATAAGCTCATTAATTTCAAATGTTTAATGGTAAGGATTTTGTTATATAAAACCCAACTGAAAACATAATAGGATTGATGTTCAGTGTCTGGGTAAATGGGGGATTTGGATAAATGATATATAAATCACACAATCAAGTAAAATTACATTTAGAACTCCTAAGAAAGGCTACTATTGTTTTCGCATCCAATTCATGTGGGAAAATAAATATAGGGCAAAGTTGTTCTTCTTGCAATGAGTTCTGGTGTTTAGTTTATTCAAATTGATTGTCAGGAATTTTGGCTCTTTGGAAAAAAAGATGTCTCCCAGTATATGCACCTGTAGCTACACTCTTTAGGAAGACAAATCTGAACTATCCTGATCCAGACAAAGATTACTAGTGTCGCAGATTTCAAACCATCTGTCTGTTTGACCCCTCTGTTCAAAATTGTGTCAGTAAATTTTTTACAGGTAAAACAACAGGGCTAAAAATAGAAGCTGTTGATCCAATTGTTAGAATATTGATGGACAGACAAACATACAGCTGGACACACACAATTACACCAACTTTGACAGGAACCTAGCTATGATAGCCATCTATCTCCATGTGAAGTTTGAATTCAATTGGACAAAGCATCTTTGAGTTAGAATCCAAAAACAAAAATTTGGATGGACAAATGAACAAAAAAACGGACAAAGAAGCAGACGGAATTGCATCAATTTCGAAAGGAACCTAGCTATGATGGTGATCTATCTCTCTGTCAAATTTGAGTTCGATCGGACAAAGTGTTTTTGAGTTAGAGTCCGGAAGTGAAAATGTTGACGGACAGACAAACTATTTCGAAATGGAAAAATTAGATGTGGCTTCTTAAAGGCAATTGTTACATACAGTACAACAATTCAAAAGAGGCTGAGATGTGAACTAGTTGAATAAGGTGCCTTAACTGGCTTTGTAGTTTAATAGATCTTTTTTGCAATAACATCAATAAAATTTTACATTAAGTTAGTTTGTACACAGACAAAAATCTTGTACCATTTACCCCTCGAGTATTGGTGGTTGTTATTAGTCAAAAAAGCTTCATATTTGAACATAGTTTTAAAACATTTTAACAGGCATTTTGTCTGACATGCTCGGAATTTAATGGCTGTTGAAGTGGTGCAACATGCAAATGTAATGTTATAAGTGATAGAATTACTGATATGATGGAGATTTAGCGCTGTTGAAGTATAATTGGAATTGGAATATGAATAAAATAAAAAAATGGACTTTAACCTCTACTTATTTGAGAGCTTTTAAAAATTGAGGGCTTTTCTCCACAAAAAAATAAGCTGAGGGGTTTTCTCCACAGGGGAAGTACATACAACAAAGCTATGGCATTGCGTTGAATGTTTTGGTTTATAGAGACTTTCAATACAACATGGATGGCAAGTAATACCTAGTATACTGCTGTTTTAATTTAAACATATGCCAGCTGGGATTTTATAGATGAAACATATTGAAAAAACTTCAATCTTCAACATTGTTTCATAATTATGTTAGTGTAACTTTGAAAATAATTTCACTATATAGCCCCTGGTTATATCAAGACATACCTGAAGAAGGTTTGGATTATTTGAGACTATTGAATACATTTGAGTAGAAATAACATAACTGAAGCATATAATTATTCCACTTTTGCAAGTTCGAAACATTTTATTTGAGATGAAAATTTTGCTTGAATTTCCAACTTTCATTCTTATTAACAATTTTACACTTATTTCAATTATTTGCTTCAATTAAATTCATTTAAATATCAATTTATTATACAGATAAGATAAGCTGCTTGAATTTTCTTTTTACAATACACTATTCTGTTTAAATATTAAGGGGGCTTAAAACTGAAAAAAACACATTTGTATTTGAAATACATTTGAAAAAAAATAGATTTCTTGAAATGGATGGCACAATGATTAAGACTTGTTCTTTTTCACATGGCACAATTTTACACACAGTTTGTTACAAATATGTGTCTACTGAAATCAGCATGTGGATGTGTCTGATTAGCCAATTCCTAACAAGGCAATATTTCTACACATAATTGCAAAATATATTGCATAAAGCTGAGCTTTGGAAAAGGCTATACTTTGCAGTATGAGCACATTGACAGTAACCAGAAGTCTACTTAGTCTTTCCTTTTTGAAAAGGCCAGGTCTGATGCTAAAATAAAATACATAAAAGAATGCTACAAAACAGTGAGGATGGGGGAATGGAGAAAATGTGGTATCCAAACTTACATTAATACATGTTATTAAACAAACGAGTCTTTTTCAGTTTTCACTGCCCATTTTCATGTCACATTTTTTATGCAATATGATCAAAATAAAGTAAAGTTAATACGCATTTTAAAAATGCAAATGTAATTCAAACTGTTAAGCTAGTGCTATTAGAAGGTGCAAGGTACTGAAGGTAACTTCTAGGAAAGTATGATCATACGATGCAGTTTACTATTGCTGTAAATTGAATACATGTTTCTTTAAAATATTATGCCAGAAATTATAGCCTTTGAAAGACTCGTTTTCTAACCTATTTTTGTTTTCTATTTGTGTTTTTGTTTTTAATTTGTGTTTTCGGTTCTTTTTGTGTTTTCGTTTTCAGTTTTTGTTTTCAATTTGTGTTTTCATTTTTTATTTGTGTTTTTGTTTTCAATTTATGTTTTTGTTTTTAATTTGTGCTTTTATTTTCAATTTGAGTTTTCATTTTTGATTTGTGTTTTGGTTTTCAATTTGTGTTTTCGTTTTTGATTTGTGTTTTTGTTTTTAATTTGTTTATTCATTTTCAATTTATTAATTCGTTTTCCCAATTTGTTTTTTTGTTTTCATAATTTGTTTTCTCGTTTTCAATTTGTTTTTTCTTTTTTAATTTGTTTTTTTCGTTTTGAGCCTTCAGGGCCAACGTACACTACAACCAAAAATTCTATTTTCTCAGTATATGTTCATTAACACACAGTACCCAACCCAGTAGATAAATATACATATAACCACTGGTAAAGCCACAAAACATTTCCTGCAGAAATCTGCCTTACTGAACATTCAACCTCTGGATCATGTGTACACACACGTCAAGGCATGAACACAACAAATGTCTTGTACTCACACATCAGTATAATAACAGTGTGTGTGCAGTATTTTGAGTCTAAAAACCTTGTATGATCTAAATTACAAAGCATTTACAGCATCATTATTTGGAATTATCTTTATGTTCACCATCTGCAATATGCAGATCAGTTTTTGCAGCCATTTTAAAGTCATGTAATGATCACAAATAGACAATTTTTTCAGTTGTTGCTTGACCATAAAATAGGGAATACCATGTATGAAAAAAAGTTTCATGCATAAAAGTATTTTGTTGCTTCGCTGTTACTGTGAACATTAACTTACACTTTATATTCAAATGTTTATATGCAAAAACATCACATTTTACCACAGAAATTGATAATCATAGTTCGAGATATTCATATTCCATACAATTAGACATTTATTAATTTAAATAAAAAACAAGTCTCTTATTAACTCACACATCAGCTATACATTAAAACATATATTTATTGCATATGAAGATTATTAGAACAGTGTCTTCAATGTTTTAATTTACAATTCACTGTAATTTTTCATTTTTTTTCACAGGATTTGTGGCTGTGGCAAGTAACTTAACCCATCATGACTAAGCATATGTCTTATTTGACTAAAACTCTTAACCTGTTTCACAAAATGGACAATTTCATGGATTTGGCTTCACATATGTATGTGTCTTTATTCATAAAAAGTTTTCAAAGAAATAAAATTATTAAATAAGTTATAGCAGTTAAAAAGCAGCCGAAAGATGAATTATTATTGACATTCCTCATGGAGAAATAAAACCCAATAATGGGATTAAAATTATATTTATTTTATTCTTTAACATCTAGATTTGCAGCAGCACATTTTCTAGCACAGATATTTTATATTTCTTTTGAGTTTGTGACTATGTACAAGGAACCAAAGCTACCAGTGACCTTGGTAAAGGTCAATTACATGTAAAGGTCAAAAAGGGCAAGAAGGTCATGAGAATGACACTGACCTTGAAAACCAATGAAGGCCAAAACACTGGTAGAAAAGAGGGGACTACAAAAGGTCCCAAGAATTTGAGGACATGTAAGCCCTAATGGTCCAAGGGCAAGGTCAAAGATAGCCAAATTAAAATCATATTTATTTTATTCTTTAACATCTAGATTTGCAGCAGCACATTTTCTAGCACAGATATTTTATATTTCTTTTGAGTTTGTGAATATGTACAAGGAACCAAAGCTACCAGTGACCTTGGTAAAGGTCAATTACATGTAAAGGTCAAGAATGGCAAGAAGGTCATGAGAATGACACTGTTAAGCGGCAATGGGCTAAGTTCGTACTGGGATGGGTTTGGTTCCTGTTATGCTTTATCATTTCTGTTCTGATAAACTGTGTGGAAACTACATCAGAAATTAGGATAGAGTAAGTCATTTGGTGAAGGATATTTTTCAAGCCCTGTTAAAACAATAGGAAGATCCTTAATTTTTATTTCTCTACTGCAGTATGGAATACCATTCAATGAGCATATCGAAGGAACTATTTCCTCTTAGTGAGTCTATATCAACCTAAAAGCCCTTTAAAACAATCTATACGAAAAATATTTGCTGCAATAAATTCTCAAAATTTGCAATATTTCTTACCTTCAGTTGTCCTCTAACTAGACTAACTACTTCACCGAAAACAGTTGGCACATGTTGTGACATTGTTAAAACATGTTTACACCCCATTCTTAACTGAAATGAGAAAAAAGGATTAAAAGCCAAGGATATTTAATTGGTCCACACAGACACACAGCATGCTGCTCCTCTGTTCTTCCTGTCATCTTTAACTGATAAAAAAGTGGCTTGTAGTGTTGCATTAAAAGTGTATATTTATATTTTAAAAGTACTCTCATTTTATTTTTTATGCATTAACAACTGGCTACAATACCTCCATAAGTAAACACTTATGAAAAAGAACTTTTACAAATTTAAAAAAAAATAGATGTTTTCTTTCAATTCTTCTGGTGGTTTAGTGGATTTACATCTAGGTTTGAGGAAATTCATTCCTTGTGCCCCATCTCAGTGTATAAGTTTTACTTTATAATAGAGAGGTTACAAACAATGTTTTGGTGAAAACGTAGAACAAAAATGCAACATAAATTAAACCAAGATCACGGCAGAGATCACACATACCCTTGCCCCAATCATGGTGTAAGAAGCAATTTTTTGTTGAGGGGGCGACGAACTTGCTTTTACCAACTCAACAGTCATATCCCCAGACAAGACATCCCTCACGCCATAAGCATTTTGTAGCACCAATTTTGTGTGATTCACAATTTTTAATTATCAAAATTAACTAAAGTCTTTTGTTAGGATGTTATTTGGTAAAATTCCTTTACCAAAGGAAATCTTTGTGACAACAGTTGACTGACATTACCCGTAAGTTTCCCGGACCTTGTACATGTTTCCAGAACTTATGACCTTTCCTTCAAGTGTCGGGCTGAAACAAGATCTATTTTTAGCAAGGTTAATCCCCAAACTGAGGAGGATGTATAATCATTGGACTGGCTTGGTCCAATAAACACACAGTAAAGAAAGAAGAGTTTTAGGGAAAAAAATCTTATCAGCTGACAAATTCCTGTGCTAAACCATTGCTCTGTGTGAATTTAAAACTACATGTCTAAATAATTAGCAACACGGTAAATTAAGTGTAGAAGATTACTATATGTATGATTTCGGTCTGCATAAGTGAAATATTTCACAGAATTTTGCAAATCCCATGACAGATTTACTGAAAATGTTCCTTTTACAAATCATAAAAATATACATTTTATAGTTCAAATGGTAGCTTACACAATGGTAAATGTGCACAGTGAATAGGGTAAAAGTGTAATTTGACCACATATTATTGAGTTACCTGTAAAAATTTACATAACTTCAGAATTGGAGTTTAGTTCTGTTGCAAAAAGTTGGGGGGAAGATATCCCTGCGTCCCCAACTTTATGGTGGGGGGCAGCTGTCCCCACTGCCCCCCTGTTCCTACGCCTATGCCCAAAGGTATTGAGGGGGAAATTTGCTATTGGAAACAAATTGGCAGAATTGATAAGGTCAGCTCATGCACAGAATTATATAACCTAGCAGGGCCCCATAGGGACATAACGGTAAGCATCATTCAAACAAATATACCACTTGCGTGTATTTTAACAAGAACTTACACAATCAAAATCAAATCCATGAAACTAATGGTGTGTTCGATAAGTGTCTGCCGCTTGCTAGGCATCAGAGGGCAAAGCTTATAATCATGCACAGGTTGATTTTCCAAAATACCAAAACATGAGTAGGTTTGGATATTTGTACTGATAATACACATACCCGTCATAAAACTAGCTGTGCTTATAATTCAAATGTACAGAAAAACTTGATGCAAGAAACTTTTCTTCTTGATCAGACCTAGTTACTCTAGTCGTTTCAAAGAACTACTTCTGTTGATAAGAAGGTCACAGATAAAACCTAGTAGCCGATCAAGATTGTAGGCCCATCACTGGAAAGATAACAAACACGAATAAAGTGTGATAACATGCAGGTAGTTGAAGCCCTTCTGTCTAGTTAGAACTAGATGCAATTCTGGGCACTTATGCTAGAAATACTTGGATGTTGTAAGCCTTATTCAATATTGCTATATATACCGAACATACATCTGGTAAACAAAATGTTGTGGCTGACTTATTGTCTCGAGTTAAATTGGATCAGGCCTATTGGGATTTATTGAAGTCTTATTTGTCGGATCTGATTTGGATCCCAACTCAGATTGATTTAGTGTTAATAAATAATAACATTTAATTTTCCAGGTCTTCCACCAGGGGCAGCCCAGCAGACCACCCAAGCATTTATCGATTTCATTTTCCTATTCTCGGTTGTTTGGCGACCATTTGGCCTTCATGGTGGTCTCTGGATTGCTACCTGGTCAGGTAAATGTTGGTGTTTTACTGCCTTTTGTGGAATATTTGCATCTGAATAAACTGACGGTCTCTAATATAGCTAACTACCTGGCAGCTATCAGGGCTCTTTCCTTATTTATGAGCTCCCAACTCAAAGCTTTAGGAATGAGAAGTTTCAAATGTTCATTAATGGTGAAATAAAATCCTGTATTTACTGAAGACATGTTGAAACAAAATTGTCCTGGTCTCTAAGGACCTTTAACATCCTCAAACCGTTATAGCCGTATACCTTTTTATGATTCCTCTTGCTGCATCTCATTTTGATGTATTTTGACATTTGGCCAAAAGTTATGTTTTTTTCTGATAACTTTCAGAGGCTTATAATTCAGATAATTTAATACAAAACATTATAAGGCTTATAATTCAGATAATTTAATACAAAACATTAAACATCATCATTTCTGGACGTTGGAGTGAGGTATATAAATTAGCATCAACCTATGGGGGAAATGTGGCTTTTACTTTTGCTAGGGTATTGTCTGATGCTTAACTACCTACTTTTTGGATTGGCGCAAGATTTACATGCTTTACTCTATTGTCTTGTATTGTAAACTTTAGGTCACCTCAAATTTATTTTGGCTCGTGGTTTACCCTTTCATTGCTCACTTTGTCCAGAATGTCGGATTTTGTATATTTACAGTGATTAAAGAACAGTAATACAAATGTTAACACACCAAACCTTAAGAACCGTTTACATGATATTTTTGGACAAATTACATTGGAATACACTGGCGATTTTGCTGGCCAACTTACCTCACTTGCTATGAGGCTATCGGAGTTGGAATTTGACCTTTGTATGACCTTGCAGGTTGCTAACCTTTGACCTTTCAGATCACTTCCAGTAATGGGCTAGTATGACTTAATGGTTTGTTTGGCATGTGGATTGAACATTTATCACAAGCAATGAAATCTAAATTAATTATAAGTTGCTGCCCAATCTGTCTGTCTTTCTTTGCATTTGTCGTCTATGGGTTTGGCCTTTCTTGAACTGAAGGTCATACATGTTAACCATGGATTTGACCTTAAGATGCATGTTACTTATGATAGCTTAGTTTGTCAGGTCGCTTGGCCAGCTTAGGTTACAAAAACTACAAAATATAAAATAATAAATTGTAATAAATGTTTTCTATTATGTGCTTGGTGAAAAAAAGTTGTTTTAAAAGTTAAAGAATACAATTTTATATCCCATGTTCTCTGTGACTCGAATGTAGACCTGCAGTGACCTTAATTTGACCTTTGGTAGCTTGTCTGTTAATAATAATAGTAGTAGGATTTATAGAGCGCAAAATTGATACAAATCCTCTAATGTGCTTAAGTCCAAGAAGGGAGAGTCCAGGGACAGGCATGGGTCGACATCCAAAAAGCACCTGCCAGGGTATAACTAAGGTGGGGGGGGTATGCCAACCTAAGTCTTTAGCTGGTTTCTGAAACCATCTATTGTTTGCTGAGATCTGACAGTCTGTGGCAGCTTGTTCCATTCAGCTGGTGCAGCTACTGCAAAGCCACGTCTGCCTATGTGCTTCTTAGGGCGGGTTGAGGAGACAGATAGCCTGTTACCATGAATGAGACTGCTCAATCTTATTAAAGCTGAAAGATATGAGGGCTGTGAAAGATTAATAGCCTTGAATACCAAGAGATTATACTTAAAGAGGATGCGATGTTGAATTGGGAGCCAGTGGAGTTTTTTCAAAAAGGGTGTAACATGACTCATTTTGTCAAGTCTGAAGATGATGTTGAGAACAAAAGGGGCGTCATCTTAGGTGACCTCAAGGTCTAGTAAAATTGCATTCCACAGTCATTCACCATGACGTCTATTGACCTCAAGGTCATGTTAGTATCATGACATTAATGTTGAAGAAAGTACATTTAACCTGTGTAGCACATACAAGACTGTTCATAGAATAGATTAGCAGTAGCTTTGTATTTACAATTTACAAATATGTTTATATATAAATATCATTATTAAAAGATATCTCGCAAGCATGCTTGTTTTTGAGTTCTCTGGGATGGGTTGGGGACTGTCAGAAGTGACATCACTGTTGTCAGTCCTCCACCTCTTAGGTGACCTCAAGGTCTAGTAAAATGAAATTCAAGGTCATCCACCATAACCTTCATTGACCACAAGGTCACATTAGTATCATGCCATTACTGTTTAAGAAAGCACATTTAACCTGTGTAGCACATACAAAACTGTACATAGAATAGATTAGCAGTAGCTTTGTATTTACAATTTATAAACATTATTATTATTATTATTAAGATATCCTGCAAGCATGCTTGCTTTTGAGTTTCCTGGGCTGGGGCGGACTGTATATATTTTTGTATTTATTGCCCCACTTAATATGCACAATTAGCGTAAAAAATTCTACCGAAGCAAATGTTTTATTTATTAATCTGAAATTATGCAATGTAGACATATGTTATATTCACCATTAGAAATATCTTTTTATAGCTTCTGCTATAGCTTTTATTGGACTAATGGCCAAGCAGAAAAGTAGAGAAATCATAGATTAAAAACTGAAACGTTTCTATTTACTGATCCCCAAAATATACATGTATATGAAAGCCCTTTAGCATAATATTGCCACAGTCATGTTTCCACTGGAACCTACCCTGTAACCAGTTGCAAAAGTCATAGAGTTGGGAGAAAAAGCGCGGGAAAATGGTGGGTCGATTATGAAATCCCTGACAGGATGGTAAAGTTACAGACAGGTCGTAATGGCCATCCCGACAAGCCGTAGGGTCGGGAACTTTTTTGACATGGCCAGAGGTACAACTTCTACGACAAGCCCGAAACCCCTAACAGACAAGCCGGATATCAAACAAACAAGCCATAAAGACAAACAGACAGGCCGGGAGCATGTTCCCTTCCTGACAGGACTGATTGTTTTTGTGGGTCGGGATAAAAAATCGGGATCCATATCACACTTAATAAACCCCCCTCTCCTGTGATATGCCATTTATTTCACACTTCAAAGATGACAAGAACACATCAAGAGCAAGTGATAGATCATTTGAGTGTTTTTTGTTTTTTATTGAGTTTAATTTTTTATTGTACTTGATGTTTTCAAGACACAGTAGACAGCAGAACCCAGCACCTACCCAGCCAGTATCATCATCACTCCCACCTCCAACGACCAGAAAGAGAAGGAGACCACAGAATCCATGGGTCCTGCCTTGGATACTTTAGAAAGAGGAGAGAGGTGGCCACACAACACTCTTGGATAAGCTAATCACTAGTGACATACCAGGCTACAGAAATTTCACCAGGATGGAGCCAGCATTTTTTTATTTGATTGAAGAAAGAATCACCCTCTACCTCAGGAAGTCATTCACCAACTTCAGGAAGCCACTGGAAGTCGGGTTGAAACTGGCAGTTACTTTGAGACACTTATCCACAGCAGAAAGCTACACCTCACTGCAATACCACTGGAGGGTTGGAAGATCGACCATCTGCAAGTTTATCCCCCAGGTCTGTAAAGCCATTTTAAAAGAATTTAAACCATAATATCTGGTGTGCCCCACTGATCCTGAAACAGATGGAATGTTCCCCATGCAGTCGGTGCATTAGATGGAAAACACATTGCTATCAAGAAACCCAAGAAGTCAGGCAGTGAATATTTCAACTACAAGGGCTACTTCTCCCTGGTACTTTTGGCTTTAGTCGATGCAGATTACAAGTTCCTGTGGGTCAACGTGGAGGCCAGTGGGTCATCATCTGATGCACAGATTTTTAACTGCAGCAAAATGAAAACAAAAATTGAGAATGGCACCTTAGGACTACCACCACCTGAGCCACTTGGACCTAGGGGGGCAGATCTACACTACTTGCTGCTGGGCGACGATGCCTTTGCTCTGATGACTTGGCTGGTCAAGCCTTACAGTAGACGCCAACTGACCAGAGAAGAGAGAATAGCCAACTATAGGATATCCAGGGGGAGAGGGGGGGTCAAGAACTCATTTGGTATACTTGTCAAGAGATTCCGGGTGCTGTTGACCACCATGGAGCAGAGGCCAAAAGTTGTGAGAGACATTATGGTTAACATGTGTGGTACTACATAACATGCTGAGAAGCCATCAATGGGCAGCAGACAGACCACCCACTCCAGCTGATGACATACAACCACCACAGGGGGACCAGGGGGAACAGGGACAGAATTGTACTTTCAGAAACCCATCGAGGGAGGCCAAACATCAATGAGACCTACTGAAAGACTACTTCAATCACACGGGGGCACTGGCTGGGCAGGAAAACAGGGTTTAAGAAGACTGAGGGGAAAACATGCTGTCATATATCAGTCCTTTTCAGGACTACCCAAATAATCCAAGAACTCTTATTTAGCAAAGTGTTGCCTCCCAAAAAATAACCCCAGCTTTCCAACTATTTAATTCAAATTCAATTTCACCAAAATATTCCCAATCACAAATACCAATCCATGCTACAGTCACTTGAAAAATGTAAATTATATCACTTACAGATTCAAACCCAGGTCGTCACTCAACAAAGTTACAATCCCACCCCTAAAAGACCTGGCTTTATGCTCTGAAAAAATAATTTACAAATTAGTATTAAAAACAAGTTTCCAAAAAATTCACTAGAAATATTTCCAGCAGAGAATTCACAAGAATTAAAAAAAATGCCAGGAAATGTGCAAAACAAAATTTTACAAGCTTTTCAGTCCCACTTAAATAATTTTTTTTTTCAGTTTATCAATCCATTGCCACTCACATTTTTGTAAATTTTGTGAGGCCTCACGTTTGTTGGTGTGTCAGTGTGGATGTGGCTTTTTGAGTCTGGATCTTGGTTTATGAGGGACGTGGGTTTGAGTCCGCATCTTGGTTTTTGGGGGACGTAGGTTTGAGTCTACAAATTTATTTTTTGAGGGTTATGGGCTTGAGTCTACATCTTTTTGGGGGGTCGTGGGTTTGAGTCCACATCTTTATTTTTGGGGGAATGGGGGGAGTTTTTTTAATTTTGTTTTGTTTGGGTGGTGGTGGGGGGGGTTTACTTAGGGGATTTCTTAGGGGATTACTTTTAAGGAGATTTTTGTTTTGTGATTTTTGTTGGAAGTTTATTTATATTTGTTTAGCATTCACACATTCATTCACACAACTTTTTTCTGTACTGTGGGGAGGTGTAAGTGTTGGACGGTGTGCTTTTTTTGTTTTTGGGCACAAATATGTAGCTTAATACTTGTTTTTGGACAATTTGGGTGGCCCTTAAAAGGTCTGGATTTGGTGCGACTTGTGCAGGCTAATCTGCTGATTTGGGCTGACTCTGCTGGTTGGACTGGCTGGGAGGTCTTGAGTGTTCATGATGAATGGAAGATGGCACTGGTGACGGTGATGGTTGAAGTTGAGAGGGTGAAAATGGTTGTGGTGTGTCCATCTGGTGATACATGAGCACACTGGGAATAGCTGCGAAGAGACTAGATAATCCAGAAGTGTTGACTCTCCTCCTGTTGTGAAGGTGCAACTGAAGGTGGGTTGAAAATCATCTGTCCAGAAATCCCAGGCTGTTGATCATCCACAACTACATAAGAAGTAGGCTGTGCTGATGATGATGAAGGCCCCGATGGTTGCTGTACTTTTGCAATCACTGTAACAGGCTGCACAACTGGAATGGATACTGGTTGAGTTGCCAGTATGATGAGGACGTATTCCCGTCCTGCTGTGAACTGTGGTGACCTCTTGACTTGTGGTGACCTGTTTCTTGCGTTCTTTGGCCTTGTACTGTATTTTACTAAGAAGCTTCACTGTCTCGTTCCTGAAGGTTAAAAAGTCTCTTTCTTCAAGATGTTCAATCTCAGAGTGGAGATAGTTGCAGAACGACTGTTGAGGACTTGGAGTGGTGTCCTGACGTGGACCCAGAAATGTGGAAATCATCGACCTCATCTGCTGGAACTGGTCTAAGACTGGATCTGATGTGGTGGCAGTCGCAACTGGAGGCTGTCGTCACTTGGGACTGGTGCTCAAAGGCTGACGAGTAACATCTGATGCAATGCTAATTTCCATCTCAGATTCTGTGTCCTTTGATGTATCTTGAACTGAAGCTGATGCTGCAGCTACAGAAGACCTCTGGGATGACTTGAATGCAGAAGACATGGAACCTCCCTTCCTTATGAAGAGAGTTCGTAGAAAACTGAAACTGTCCTTCAGCCAGGTTTGTTGTTCTGTGCTCTTCTCAGCTCCTTGCCCTGACTTCATCTGAGTAAGCTTTCCATATCTGGTACGTTGAGTATCGAACCACTTCTTCACCGTCTTGACAGGCAAGTTTCTGGTAGCTGCTAGCTGCTCCCAAAGTCTTTCTTTCTTCTGCTTGTCTTTGAAACTATCGTTGGTCTTGTCATCCAGTTCCTCGTGCTGTTTAACGTACTCCACGATGGCTTCTTTGTCTAAATCACTCAGGAAAATGGACTTCATCTGGCCCTTCTTCTGTCTGGATTGAGTTGATTCTACATCAGTATCTATGTCAGTTCACACTCTCTTCTCTCCTCTGTCTGGGCTCTCTTCCCTCTCTCTCTCCATCCTCTCTCTGTCCCTTTCCTCCTGTTCAATCCTCTCTCTCTCATTCCTCTTCTCTCTCTCCCCCTCCTCCTTCTCTCTATATCCTCAGCTGTATCTCCTAACTCAAACTGTGGTTGAGTATCTCCAGTTGGTACTTCAATCTTTCTTCTTCTGCCCCTTGGCATGCTGATCAATCAATCAATTGTACAGCTTGTTAAAAAAAAAACTTAAAATAAAAGTGAAACCTCACAGAACAAATTTCACTCCCAACCAGTCCAGCCTAGCTCAAAACATAAGCTAATTTCCAAAAAATAAAAACCTAAATAAAAGCTGCACACCAAGTCGTCTGTCGACAAGTCAAAGCCCAAATATAAGCAGGTTGTCTACCGACTCGCCTTTTTATACCCACAGACTTTGTTACTTTGTTACAGTTCCTGGCTTGTCTGTTAGTGGTACAGGCTTGTCGGTTGTTGTTTACGGCTTGTCTGTTTCAGTTAATGGCCTGTCAGTTACAAATTTTCCCGACTCTATGACCCAGTCTGTAAGAGTTACCGAAAGGCCTGTAAACTTTACAGGAACGGGAACACTTACAGACAGGCTGGCTAAAGTTACCAACTGTGCTGTAACACTTCCAGTATGGTCGATGAGTCATCATTTACAGTCTGGAAGTCCATATTTGGGACAAGCTGGATACTTGTTACAGACAGGCCTATTTGATTAACCGACATGCCAGGAACTTGTAACCGACCCTAACCGACCATATAAACATTGTTCCCGACTCTCCAAAAATGTATAGTTACTGGCCTGTCAGTTTCTCACAACTTAAATGCACTACATTCTGATTGCAGCTCGTGCACAGAAAATTTGGCCTAGTTTGTATGTACTTAATATTCTTTCATTCGTCTTGTGATAGAACATTCTCAAACATTTCATATTCTGGCAAAAGTGCATCAAAAATGGTAAGTTATTTTAATAGTAAATCACTATTATACTTACTTTTTCTAATTCCGGAACTTCAGCGCTTGAAGTAGCAACTTCATTCTCAAATCTTACAATTGCCTGGGTCTAAAAAGGAATTTAAAACACAAGAATTTAATTCAGAGACCAGTTCTTTAGCAAGACAAAGTGTGGTGAATAATGGAAATACTACAGTTGTAGGGATAGAATTTGGTTTCTGCATTTAGTTCAATTCACTCAATGTAGTGAACATTTAATAAACTATTTAGGAACCTCTAGGCCAGATCACATGATGAGATGATATTTCAATTAAGAAATTTTGCAAAATGAGTTAGAACAACTTTAAAATAGGTACAAGTTTGAAAACCACAATAAATTTAAACACAAACCAACAAGAATCGCAAAACCAAATTAACCCATTGTAACACTCATTTTGATTGGCTGGATACCAATCCCAAAAGACAGTTTGGTCTAAGTTATGCACGGGTTCATTTAATGCAAAATCTAGTTATGACTTGGGGTCAACTTCACAAAAGGACTTAGCCCAGACCAAGGCTTAAAATTGAGACTTTTGTCTTAGAATGACGCTTAAGTCTGTGGTCTTAGACTTGGAGGGTTTCAAAAAGCTGCTAAGTCTAGGCTTTGGCTAAGTCTACCCAAGAGTGGGCTTAACTTTTGTAAACAAAGACTTAAATATGGCCGCCATATATTTTTCTCACTTCAAAATTTGAATGCCTGAAAATACAGAATAAATACATGTGTATATAGAACACCCATACATTAGTCTTTAGACATATCTATGTGATTACAAGGCTTCCCATTGAAAAACAGCAATTTTTTCAAAGTTAACCATAAGATAAATGTTACCACTAATATATTTTGACTAGATATAAAAGATCACATGACATAGAAAACCACTGTGGTTATATGATATGCTTGGACCTAGCTAAGTCACCCTTTGTGAAATCTATTTACATTCAGGATTTAGTAAAGACAAAAGGCTCAGATTTAAGTCCTTGACTTAGCCTAAGTCCAGGCTGAGACCCTTTGTGAAACCTGCCCTTGGTCTTGTACTAACGAATTAAGAAACCTTTCTTAATCTATACATTACAACTGAATATCATCTTATTATCAGACACAAAGGTGTCTTAAATAGGGAACAAACCCAAAATAATAAAATATGCAGAATATTTTCTTCCCACCTAAAGTATTTTGATACAAAAATCCCCACTATCATACAACCAAAAAGGCATTAAATCATGTGACCATTGATGTTGAAGTGATAAAAAGGCTACATTTCTTCCATTTGGCATGATATGAAAACCCTAAAACCTACAAACAGAAAAATACATTTGTAAACAGTTCCTTGTGATAAAAAATCTTCTAAAAGCCAACAAAAATGCAGGACAAAGAGATATTTAAGATGAGTATTCCATTTCCTACCCCCTACCTCCAAGTACTAAGGCTTCCCATTGCATCGGAAGGAGTGTGACAACTGCTTAATTAAATCTTATCCCAATCATGAATTGCATGGCATAGGATATGTAGTGATATTAATATTGTTTTATCAAGATTTCCAGTTCTCTGTACAACATGACGTTGAATGGAACCAATTCAGAAAGTGAGGTAAACTTTCCTTAGACGGCTGTTCCATTATGGCGAATATGCTTTGCTATAGGCTTACAATCCGAAATATTTGCTGTTTGCCAGGTCGATCTTATCAATCGCAGCGATCTTACAGCCATTGCAAACCCATTGTGTACAAAGTTACAATAGTTTCCAATGGGTTGTGATTGGACGAGTACCTAAGTCAATCATCAAACCTTACTATTAGGAACAGTATACAGAAATATTAAACTGTTTAAAATTATCGCAAAGTGCTAGTGTTCCTTATCAGATTTTTATTATCTTAAACTTATCTTTTGCCTCACAACATCATCCATTTGATCTTACAGTGATTTTAAACCTATCTCCACAATCGCAAAGCAATTTTTTTCATATTATAGTGGTATTAAAAGTGGTCTTATAGTGGTCTCTTTCATCTTAAGTTTGTAAACTTATCATAAACCTTTTGTAAACTTTTCGGAAACTTTTGTATGGCAATCTCTGCACTATCGTATGAGAACTCAAACTTATCTTGAATCTATCTCAAACTACACCCATGAATCATGCAATATTTTATGTTTTTCCAATCATAAAATAGGTTTATGATCGGATCTCCATGATGGATTAGCCCTCTTAAGAGTATTATATCATTTTCCTTTTAGCAAACCAAATGCAAAGTCTCCTTTGTGTTTGATTATATATGCATTCCATCCGCCCCAAGGAAGCAACACACCAACATGCAGTGCATTGCTTATTGATAAACAATTATAATTAACAATTATAATTAATAATTATACTAATAATTTTTACAGTCCATATGTGATTAAATACATGATTATGCAGTTCACCGTCCAGTTGAGTTTGCACAACATCTCTTAATTACAAATGATACTAATTTCAGATTAATAGTTTACAAAACTTATCACAGTTAAGGTGACCTTAGCTCACTGCAGGACAGGTGAGTGAGTGGTAGCCCTTATTTCGACCCACTTTGACGTGGCCTTACCACAACC
Organism: Sabellastarte sp. h YS-2021; assembly: GCA_964017235.1. Lineage (NCBI taxonomy): Eukaryota > Metazoa > Annelida > Polychaeta > Sabellida > Sabellidae > Sabellastarte > Sabellastarte sp. h YS-2021. The sequence goes on along the minus strand of OZ024932.1, from coordinate 10,243,531 downwards.
AAATCTGAGTGATCCTGTAGGTGGTCAAGGTGACCAAAATCAGATGTAATATAAGTGAACATATATAAAGCTCATATAAGACCCTTCTATACTTAATTACAATCACAACAAAGTAAGACCTAAAATAATGTATAAAATCAAATCAAAGGAACAGATTAAAAGACTAAAACTACATTAAAAACATCAAGGAAAAGCAATAAGTGACCATAGTACTTATGACCATAGCTCTGAAATTCAAATGTAACCAATATCCTAAACCCTCTCAGTCTTCAATGCCCCTGTTAGCCAAAAAGAGGCCAATAAATACTGGTTGCTAGGATAAAAAAGGTTACCTCCCAACCACTGACATTTAACCCTAAATGGGCTGTCCCCCCTTTCCCCAAATTTGCTTAAGTTTCCAACACACTTTCCTTGGGTGGGGGACTGACAGGCATGATGTCCAAACACCACTATTGACAGTCTCCCCCCCCCCCCACCCCAAGGAAGTAAAATGCCAACATGCGGAGCATTGTTTATAAATACACAATTATAATTAACAATTATAATTCATATTACTCTAATTATTTTTATAGTCCATATGTGATTAAATACATGATTATGCAGTACACAGTCCAGTTGAGTTTACACAACATTTCGTAATTACAAATGACACTAATTACAGATTAATATTTTACGCAACTTATCACAGTTAAGGTGACCTTAACTCACTGCAGGACAGGTGAGTGAAAGGTAGCCCTTATTTCCACCCACTTTAACGTGGCCTTACCACAACCAAATCTGAGTGATCCTGCAGGGGGGTCAAAGTGACAAAAATTAGGTGTAGTATAAGTACATATAAGTCCAGACACAATCCGACGCCCAGGAGCCATAATTTTTGCAAAAAATTTCCTAATTCAGTATGGAATAAAAGCTCATTCACCATGGGGAGTAATCAACCAACGCCCTCTGTAGGGCCTTGGTTGAGCACAAAGGGGAACTTTACGGAGGGTTATAATATGTACCTTGTCCCTATTTGCACAATTTTTGACCATTTTAATTTAAGTTAATTTGAGTTTTAAGCAACAAAGTATGCTATGCGAGGATGCTCTAGGAATTTATGAGGCAATGAGTAGATAATGAAACTAGCTTTAATGGCAGATAAATTATTTGATACCATATATACTGACACATTGTTCTGAACTAAATATTCAAGATACGCCATTATAATGTCCAAGATGACTTCACATATTGATACTCTGATGCATAAGCGAGGGCTGTTTGCACTCTACTGGAGGAGCCTCTCATCAATCTGGCCAGTGGCTCTTGACATGAAACAAAATGCAATACATGTACTTATCAGAATTATATATATGGCTATTAATCTGCAAAAGGTTGTCAGAAGTGGGAAGCCATATATGTGTTTTTCTATTTTAGCATTGAGCAGCAAATTTTGGGACTGGGTGTTCTGCCATCTTGACAGTAAATCGCCCACTACATTTTATTTGCCCCCTATGTGGGTCCCTAGTCCTGCCAGTTTCTAAAACCTGAACTACGGCCAGATTATTTTCCTATGCCACCGTTTTGCAAACAATCTGGTGGCCATTAATATATTCACTATTTCTAGCTGTGTGATGGCCAGATTTTCATAGTATCTGACTATGGGAAAATGGTAGACAAAATTGTGACACCTGCCCCCCAAACCTACAAAATATGCATCTAATTCTATGACATAGTCCACTGGTTTGTGACCAAAATATGAGGTTTCATTGAAACTTTACTGAAACTGGTTGAACCAACGTAAATCCCTTTTGAAATCTTGCATCAGTGAAATCATGTGAGAATCATAATTATCTTGCAAGAGGGCAAGCATTTTGTTTAAGAAAATTCTTGACGGTTTCACACACTTGTGTACATATACTCATTGACATTTTTTGCAATACTCAGTAATTTTTCTTGTGGAATTGATGGTAAATTCCACTGTGTCTATATCCACACCAAGGCATATAGCTTTGGTACCTGGTTGCACTAATTTCATTTCAGTAATATCTAGACCTAATCTTTTAAGGAGAGCCAACAGAAAGTGATATGACGCATGCATGATGCTTGGAACACCAATCCTAACAAAATCATCTAATTCACAACTGTGAACCCATTGCATCGCATTACGTAATGTACAGTGTCGCTTCTATGCTGAGAAGTTTGCACGCCATGTCTGCTCCCAAAGAGCACACAGGTGTTGATATAAAAGGTGCCACCCCATTTCAAACACAGGATCATAGTCATGGCAATCCAGCTTAATATGGCGAAATGCCCTGCTAACATGTAATGGTGAAGAATTTAAATGAAAATGTTTAATTATTAATAATCTTTAAATTCCATAAAACACAGGCAAAGTGCCTCAGTAAATTAACTCTCATTGGACTTAACAGTAGAGATCAAAAGTCACATAGCACACCGCCTCTAATAATAGCCTCAGCCAATCCCAGCTTACCTTAATTGGTTGGTTCTCTCATTTCAATAGTCCTTACCTTAATTGGTTGGTTCCCTGACAGATGTCATTCTATTGTTCATGAAATAGTCATGTGTACCTTACCTTTACCTGTACGTTTTTCATTACCTGTTGTTTTCAAGTGTGACCAGTTCACTATACTTGTGTCTTTGTTATATGTACTAGTTCAGTATTTACATTTCAAGTGACAGATGGTAACAGTTGTAACAGTATAATGTATGGTCAGTAACGAGTACAATGAATTACTTACCCCAATGTGTAATGATGAATAAAGTTAAGTCAAAATCAGTAGAATTAAATCTAAAACAAGATTATTTGGTTGCCGAAATATAATAGTTCATACGTCCCCAAATTATTAAATTTATTTCTAACAAGTTTGTGTTAACCATACTTTTAACCTTTGTCATTTGTCCAAATAAAACCATAGTGTTAGATTGTAAACAATTATAAAGAAAACATGTATAAAATGTCTAATTTCATGATGTTCTCTACTAGTACAGTTGGTTAAAGTATTTGTTTCAAGTTATTGTAAATTTATTTGTACATCATATTATTTGTTTGCCAGGTAATTGCTTTAAGATGAGTACTACAAACATTCATATACAATGATACAACTTATTGTCTTTTAGGATTAATATGTAACAAGGTTTCCAAGTTGAAAAATTCAAAAACTTAAGTGTTTAGAGTTTATACCATTGTTGAGGAGAGGGAGAACAGGACAATAACAAGTGAAAGAACATGAAATAGTATGCAGAGGGGGAGAGCTTAGTTTGCTCTCTCACTCGTGAGAATGTGTTGAATTGTAATTGGGACTTGTGTAATTGGGACTAGAATAAATTGTGAAAGAGTTATCAAGTGTTTCGCTTCTGTCTCTTCCATAGTTGCTGCCAAGCGAGTACAGACAGAAGTGGACATAGTGGAGATCTGGTAATCCACAGCTGCCCAAGGCACTGCTGGAGTCCACCTTAAACTTCCCCAAAAGTAACATTTGGACATAACATCAATTTTATAGAGGTGAGCCCTCTACCAACTCTCAACAACTCATTCATTATATGATCTACTCTGGGGAATGTCAGTACAAAATCTGTATTTAAATATGAACTTTTGTCCACCCCAGCATTGACAGAATGACCATGGGGCCATGAAAGGTCAATTATCACCCTCCTGTTATTGGAATTGCTTTTTTCATGCGTCATAAATGGTGAAATGTGACAATTGTTAATAGGGCTACTTTTAAAAGGACCAATGATGGCCCCATGACACAAGTCTTCATTTAAATGGACTTGAACATCTTCTGGGTATTGTACTGCTGAAGTATGATTTTTGTCTTCCCACTCTAACGAGGAGTTCCTATTAAAATCAAGAGGAAAACCATAGCACAGTAGATCAAACAACTGTAAGTACCAATATCCTTGGAGTTCTCTTTGCCACTGCTCAATGTTGAGCTACGATTGAACAGGTATGCGACACTTCAAGAAGTTAAGAGTTCCACTTTCCGGGATGCACTTATGTAATTAGATAAGACAGTCGATATGGATTGGATTGATATGCATGTACTCAGAAAGCACTAAATCCAACATGGGAACAAATTCAAAGTTAAAATCATTTTGCATTCACTAATATATTTTGTTCTAGGATGCAAAGATCCATTCAAATACTTGTGTAATTGTTTCGACACACTTGTGTTGACATATTTACAATCCTCAGAGTCATTGATGTCAACCAATAAGGCCATATCATATCCTCACACAATTAACCTGAGCTATTGTTAGACGTGTGCAGTTTATTCTCACACATGTTGTCAAACTGTTTCACACCCCTTTTGTTTTCCTTGTATTTTGCCTCTATTGTTTCTTTGTGAGAGGGAATAAACAACATATTATTTAAAAGATTCTATATTCTGATAGTAATTTTGTTAACTTTGGCATGGTTTGAAAAAATCATACTTGATTTATTTTATTTGTTCATCAGTCGTGGTTGAGTTTGTGATTGCAAAAAGGGAACAATATAAAGTAATCTGAATGAATGCAAGTAAAAAAGTACTGTAGTTCCGGAGTGAACACAAACCTTTGCCCAGAGATCTGGGGTAACATACTGGCAAATTTATTTATTTCGGTTTTAACGTTGCTGTCAACACTGTACAGGTCATATAACAACTGGTAGTTTTATGGGCAGAGGAAACCAGTACATATAGCTGGTCAATGTTCTGTGCTGTAAACTGCCGACCAGCGGTAAGAAACTACCATCTTTTCCACATAGAGTTCCTCAGAGGTGGGAGGCAAGTGTGTTACCAATGTGCAACCATGACCCCCGTAACATACTGGCAAAAACCCAAGTAGCCGATGTATTAGTTTCAGAGTTATATGCACATAGAGTAACAAACAGACCCGTCCGGAATTTTGGAGGAGGGGTAAGAGGAAATAATTATGGTTGATTTTGGGCTTGGCTTATGATTTGATCTAAAATGATAATATGAACACATTTCTAAAAATTTATTTAATAACTTTCTGCTTTGTATTTGAATGACCTTAAAACTCTATGTGATATGTGATCCGGAAGTTTTAAACATTTCAACTTCAGATGACATGCATTGAATGAGAAACATATTTAGAAACCTTTCTAATGTGTAAGCATCTTTATCAATCTGTCATATAAAATCTTTCTTGTGTTGAGTCGTATTTTTACACAATCCGAGGTCTATCATTTGGCCCTCCTGAAAGATAATCCGCAGGTTCTGATCTTGATAAAAAGATCCGGATTTTTGTTTTTGGTATATTTTCAGTACTACTTGCAGATCACCCAGGTAATTTTCTTAATTCCATCATTTCTTAATGAAAAGAAACCTGCTCTGATTTAAACATAGGCACATGTATGACTAGGCTGCACTTAATTTGTTTAATTTGGCGCAAATTCGGTTTGACTAAAATATTAATTGTGACAAGCACGATATTTTAAATATACTTTTTACAATAAAACCTTTTATCACACTTCATAATATAAATGTCATACTTCTTCATTGTAGAATCACAAGCTGCAACCAAACAGGCTCTTCTATCTTAAGTTCATGGGCCAAGATGGCGCAGTGGTAACACACGCACCTCACACCTCTGAGATCAGAGTTCAAATCCCGGCCTAACGTCTAGTGGGAAAGCTAGTAGTTGCTTGCCATTTGTCAGTGGTTTAAAGTACAGTGAAAGTGATTTGCTTTTGGGTATGACACGTTTAAGACAATATGATACAACTCAAAAAGTGATTTTCATTTGGGTAGGACATATTTAAGACAATATGATACAACTCAAAAAGTGATTTGCATCAGGGTAGGACATATTTAAGACAAAATGATACAACTCAAAAAGTGATTTGCATTTGGGTAGGACATATTTAAGACAATATGATACAACTCAGAAAGTGATTTGCATAGAGTACTGCCTGTTTCAAATGTTTAAAAATTGACTAGTGACTTCTCACAATTTGTACTACAACATGCACGCTGAGACAACCAGCTCCCAAGTTACTGATGTTCCTCAACTGAAAAAAACAGAGGCTCAAGGATGACAATTTACCAACGTCCTTTACCAATGAATTTGTAGCCTACCACTAGGGATACGACCCAATGAAAGAGGACCACCATTTTTAGTGGACTTCTGAGCCACAATATATCTGCCTTTACCTGGGATTGAACCCTTTGTTTTGTGTTACTTCTGTACTTTTCATAGCTTTCACACATGATGTGTGTTGGTAAAACCAGGGTTGACGATAATACCATTTGTTTACTTTCTGCTTCACTGAGTGATATTAGGTATAAAATTGAGCCATATGTCATTTAATATTTATGTTCACAGAACAAAACAATAGTATTTTATGGCTTTATCAGTCCATATACATATACGTTTTCAGAACTGACCTGCTTGTATTTAATAACGCCAATGAACGGCAACGGCTGCCGATGATGCCTCGCACGGCAGTAAAGGTTTAGTTAGTTAGCTGTCTTACAAGTTAAGTCTATTGATAACGTGTGCTTTTGAGACTGTAACATATCCAATAAGGTGAAAATGAGGGTAGTTAAGGTGATGAAAAACATAATCTAATTGCGTTACATGATTATATGTGTGCACTTTAAAAACATTGTATGTTATCGTGGTTAAGTACATTTATAACTTTGTGTCAATGAACAAAATTTACAATAAATTGAAAATAAATTCACCTTCCTGCACTTACAGCACTCAAAAAGACGGATTTTCTCTCCAGCTTTTTCCAAGTTATGGCTGCGAGCACTAGACAAACATTTTATTGCATTAATACATCCTATCCAATGGACAATAGCTTATCCGGTCGGCGCAGACCGGCCCGCCAAACGTCAGAAAAAGACGTCCTGTGTTTCCACCGGCAGGTCGGTCCGTAGTACCAGTGCACTCGCCAGATGGCGTGTCGTACTTCCTTTCTGTCTAGACAGCGTGACGTCATAGCATCTTTTTCGTTGGCGTGAGCCAGTGCACATTGGAAATTTTATCTCTGCCAGAAATTTGTGATTAGTAGTTATTATACTGAAGGAACTTTCTTGAATCTTATTTTATTGGAGTTATCTGTGTCTTTAACCTACTATGTCTTCTCCTGGTCAGAAGAGAGGGAGCTGTGGCCATGCAATGGTGAGTTTTTTTGTTTTTTGTTTTTTTTACAGTACACAAATTCTTTTATTCCCCCATTTAAAAATAAGGTTTCAGGAACCTGGTGCAGAGTAAATGGGGTTCTAAAACCACTCACCAGGACCTTTACAAAAAATAGCATCTCGCAGGATGCCCAATAATAAACCAACATTACCTTTTTTTTATTTACTGCTCTTAAAATTGTGCATCTATATTTTTATTTATTTTGTATTAAACTATAAATGGAAAAAAAACAAAAAGTTAAATAAATATTTACATCAAACTGCCATTAGTATTTCTCTTATCATGTCTCCTTGAAACCAAAAAACATATTATTATCTTTAGCTTTTTTTTTTCCTTTCCTTTTTCTTTTTAGTTACCAGTATTCAAGAATGGGACTCAATAGTTCCCATCCATCAACATAACCCTTTATCATACCATAATTGTTTGTAGCAACACATTGCTCTAGGGAGTGATAGTACTGTATTAAACTTATACAACATTTAACGCTAAGTTGCTGTTGTTTACATTTTGTATTATAAATATACTTTTTTACCACTGTGAAAAGATAATTTAAAACATCCTTATTTTCATTTTCGACACCCCCCAGCAACATTTTTGTATCATCTAGGTTAATGTTGATCTCTCTATTTACAAATATTACATCAAACAAATTGAACCAAAAAGTCTTTACCACTGGACAGCACCAGAAGAGATGCTCCACTGTTTCGACACATTCTTTACAGTAGAAGCATTTATCACTTTCTACTAATTTGCATTTAGATAAGAATCTATTAGTTGGAATTGATCTGGTCAAAATTTGGTATTGAAAATCTCTCAAAGATGTCTCTATTACACTTTGGAAGTTATTTCGATAATATTTTGACCAGTCAGATTCTGATATCTCCTTTCCTAAGATTTCAGCCCATTTTATTTCATGACCTCTATTGTATTTATTTAATGTCCTTAGTTTTTGATATACCCACTTGCTTGTTTGCTTTTGTTGCAAAAAGGTTTGTAGGAAAGTTTGTTTTATTTCACCTTCATTTAGTTGTGTTTTGCCACTTTTAACCAGTGACTTGGTATTGAATGAGTCAAACTATAGAAGTCTACAAAGTTTATTTTGATTTGGTATCTTTCCATAAAGTCGTAATAGCCAAGGCGGTCTCCTGAGTTTGATAAAATATCATTTACATATGCTATTCCTTTTGAAATCAGTTCTGTTGACCTACTACTTAAGTTTGGATTTGTCATATAAAAAGTTCCCCATAATGGGTAGGTTCTAAAATCAGTTGTTTTACTGAAGCAGTTTTTAAAACCATTCCATATCTGAAGCACATCCTTCCAGAAAGGATTTGAAATTTTTTCAACTAATTTCATAAGTGACTTTCCATCCAGAGTTTTCAAAGATCTCCTGCCAGCTTCCTTCAGTTGTCAAGAGTCTCTTTAGCCAAGATAATTTCAATGACTTATTAAAATCCCTAATATTTGTTAACTTTAAGCCACCTTCCCCTATTTCATTTTCCAATTGTTTATTACAAATTCTAACATTACCATTTTTCCAAAGAAAATCTTTTAACCTTTTTTGGTGAGTTTTGACGGGCATGCTTTCTGCGCACGTTGTAGGGAAAAGGGGAAAGGTGAGGAACCTTGTATTTCCAATAAAGACACTGTGGACTGTAATCTTTGCAATGCCTTTACCCCTGAGGAGCGTGCTCAGATCTCAACACCATCTTATAAAATCAAGAAACAGAAGAGGGAGGCAAAGCGTTTGGATAGTACCCAACCCACGGATGAACTTGTAGACCCTTCCAGCGTCTCAGTTATTGGGGTTGTGAGTGGAACTAGTACTGCTAAATCACCTATTCCTCCCGAGAAAAAGCCCAAGAAGGACAAACCTCCTACTAAACTGAAGAAATCATCTACATCTCCCTCTTCTGCTACAGAGGACAAGATTACAGCTCTGGATGATAAGTGGTCGGAGCGCTTCAACAGGTTAGAAGCATTACTCTTGGCTAGATCAATGGAACCGACTTTTTCATCTGATATCAGGGTCACTCCAGCTCATTCACCTCCAGCTAATGTAGCCCGTGACACAGAACCCTTTTTTCAACCAGCAAATAGACCTGTGAATACTCCTCAGTGCACTGGCCCAGACTCTAGTGCTGCCTTGCAGCCGTCGGCTGGTAAGCTACCCAAGGACTATTCCTTGCATGGATCTTCTTCATCTGAGCGCACTGGCCCAGACAATATTGCCTCACAGCAAAAGTCGGCCGGTAAGCTTAAGAACAAACTCAAGGCTACTACACAGGGGCGCACTGGTCCAGACACCGCTTCCCAGAAGCAAAAGTCGACCGGTAAGCTAGTACCGACCCTCACCGACCTTCCACTGTTTCTGCTGAAAGCTCCAACCAACCGGTCACCGACCATCCTCCTTCCGGCCGACCTTATAGCACCACCAGCTCTGTTTTACCGACCCCTCAGAAAAGCAGGAAAGACAGTATCTCTAGTTTAGAATCGGATACCGAGAGTCACCTTTCAGACACCCCTCCGGTGGAACTTTTAGTAGAGGAGGGAGAACTGTCCGACGACCAAGAATTTATTGAACAGGAACTACCGACTTCAGAAGAACAGACATACAGGGAAACCATGAGAGGCATACAATCATTTATGGGTTGGTCGCATATCCCTGATGTGGACAGTTCAAACCCCTCAGACGACAACCTCTTTGCTGGTCCCAAGGCTCCAGCTCCCAGCAAGATCTCAGTCCAAATGCCCACAGAGGATTGGCTCTGTAGAAAGTTATCCAAACTTAATCTCACTATGACAGAGGGATACCCCTCCAGAACTACTGAAGCCGGTAGCCTTCCTATGGATCATTTCCTCAGACCCCCAAAACCACAAACAAAATGGTCCGGACTTTACTCTGACCAGCAATTGGATCCGGCCACTGTCACCAGTTGGAATACAAACCCTTCTAAACTGAACAACAGCTTCGGTAGAATAGCCAGGAAAGCAGCCTTGGCAGCTACTCCACCGGCTTCCCATAGAATCTCACAAGACACACTTAGGCGTTGGGAGAGGACGGCCAGGGAGGCCTCAGTAGTATGCAATCAAACTGCAAGCTTTAACCGATGCTTGTTTAAAGTACAAGGGGATATGCAGACACAGATCAAGGTTATCCGGGGAGAGAACAAGGGTAAAGTTTCCAACAAGTTGTCTGAAGCCGCTGAAGAACTGCAATTCCTTATGGAGTTCAACTCTAGCATTACACAGGCGGCGCCAAAGGCAATGGAACATTTAACAGACTTTGTGTTTATCACTATGGGAAACCTTGCCTTGGCCCGTCGAGACTCATATCTCAGCCACTTGAAGAATGGGGTCAAACCAGACACCTTTGCAGCTCTCAGGACAGGCCCCCGCCACATTGCCACCTTGTTCTCAGAGTCAGTTGTGAAGAAAGCCGAAGAGGAAATTGCTCTGTATGACAACAAGAGCCATCCCACAGCTACCACATCATGCATTAAGAATCGTTATCACCCTTATAAAAGGAGTGACAGGAAGCAAGAAGGTCGGTCGGAGGGGAAACAGGAAAGACCTGCCTGGAAGAACATCAACAGACGACAGTTCAAACGAGGCAGGGGCAAGGTCTCAAGCTTCTCATCCCGACCTGCTAGGGGTCAGCAGCAGTACAAATGACAGTTATTGTATAAACAGGGGTTCAAGTCAGCTGCTGACCCGGAATGCTCCCACAGAACAGACAATGAACAATCTTTTGTTTTCAAATGTAAAGCCTCATGTTGTCAAATTTGTTCCTTCTGCACCCGGGCTTCCACAAAGGAAAGGTATAAGTCCCGGAGTGCCAGAATGTCAGTCAAAAAAGTCTCAATTAAAATCTGTGAAAAGTGTTTCTTGTGTCACTCAATTGTCTTGTGTCAATCCTGTCTCAAATGTAACAAATGTTGCCCTCAATCTGCCTGTAGCGGCCAAACTTCAAAACTTTTGGCAAACTTGGTTGAATCTGGGTGCCGGTCCGAAAGTAGTTCAAATCCTGAAAGAGGGTTACACCCTCCCATTTCAGGTCCGGCCAAAACTCACAAGGTCTCCCACAGTCATAAGCTGTTATGTCAATCCCCAGAGGAACAGCTACCTACTGGAGGCATTACATCAGCTTATAGGCAAAAATGCAGTGGAACTAGTAAAGCACAAAACATCTCTGAGCTTTTTCAACAGACTTTTCCTAGTCCCAAAACCAAACAACAAGTGGAGGCCTATCTTAGACCTCAGCCATCTAAATTTGTTTCTCAAGACGGAGAAATTTAAAATGGAGACACCGGAAACCATCAGGACATCCCTGCAGCAAGGGGAGTGGGTCACCTCAATAGACTTCAAGGATGCCTATTTTCACATACCAATACAGGAACAATCCAGGAAATATCTGAGATTTCATGTCCAGGGGCAGACATACCAATTCAAAGCCTTACCTTTCGGTCTGTCAACAGCACCCTTGGAGTTCACTGTAGTCGCAAAGGAGGTGAAACTGATGGCCACAAGGGTATAAGGATCCACCAGTACCTAGACGACTGGTTAGTAAGAGCCGGATCCCACCAAGTCTGTCTCCAACATACCCAGGAACTAGTAAAGACATGCCAAGAATTAGGCTGGCTGGTGAATTTGGACAAGTCGGAACTGGAACCCAAGCAAATCTTTGATTTTGTAGGTTACCAGTTCAATCTCAAAGCCGGTCGGGTCCGACCTACACCAGACCGGTGGCAGAATCTTCAGGAAAAAATTTCAGAAATATTGTCTCGACCGACCTGTCCGGTCCGGCAGTTCATGTCCCTGATTGGTCTTCTGACAGCCACAGAAAAACAAGTTCACCTCGGCCGATTGCACATGAGGCCCATACAGTGGCACCTCAAAAACAACTGGAGAGTACCGGAATCACTAGAAAAGGTGATTCCAATCCCCAGATCTTTACACCCACACCTACAATGGTGGTTACAGGAGGACAGCGTCCTATCAGGCCAACAATTACACCCAATCAAACATGCTCTGCAAATCTTTACAGACGCATCAAAAGAAGGGTGGGGCGCTCACTTAAACGAATGCACTGCAAGAAGGTCCTGGTCCCTACCAGAAAGCAAGCTACACATAAACTATCTGGAGCTAAAAGCAGTTTTTCTTGCTCTCAGAGAGTTCAAAGATCTCTGTATCGACCAGATAGTACTGGTGGCAACCGACAACACTACAGTGGTCTCCTACAAAAACAAGGAGGGAGGCATGAGGTCGGGCCCACTTTGTGCCCTTCTATGAAGAATCCTGACATGGTGCACCAAATACCTAGTTACACTCAAAGCCCGACACATCCCAGGCCGACTAAATGTAGTAGCAGACAAGCTATCCCGCCTGGGTCAGACCATTCAAACAGAATGATCCCTTCTTCAAGAAGTTTTTCAGACAATATGTTGCAGGTGGCACGATTTGTGTCACCGGTACCAGATCCCCTGGCCACTGCTGTGGACGCCCTAAGTCTGCCTTTGGGAGGATCTGGACGACTATGCCTTCCCACCAACAGCCATACTGGGCAAAGTGGTGGAGAAGTTACAGGATTCCCCCTGCAGGAGAATCATTCTGATGGCCCAACATGCCTTGGTTCTGGGATCTAGTAGCCATGTCCAGCCAGATCCCTCTCAGCCTACCCAACATACCCAACTTGCTGACACAACCATTCAATCAGATCTCCCACAGAAATCTGACAAGCCTGAATCTCCATGCATAGCTCCTAGAGCCACAGCAATCAAGGAGCAGGGCTTCTCGCAGGCAGTGGCAACAAGAATTGAAGCTCCTCAGAGAAGATCAACCAGATCAGTCTATGGGGCAAAATGGACCGTGCAACACTAATCAGGTGGACTTCAGGGCATCTCCTGTGAAATCTGTTGCTGACTTCCTGATGTACCTCTTTGAGGACAGGAAGTTACAGCCCAGCACCATTGATGGTTACAGGTCAGCCATAGCTGAAAAGTTGGGAAATTTACCTTTCAACATCAGCAGGGACGAAAATCTCACTCATCTCTTGGACAGTTTCCACAGAGACAGACCCAAGGGCAGAAGGGGTATCCCTTCCTGGAACCTTTCCCTCGTCTTACACCAACTCACAAATGCTCCATTTGAACCAATTAGAGAGGCTTTCTTGAAGCATCTAACTTTCAAGACAGTCTTCCTCTTAGCCCTGGGGTCGGGCAAACGTAGAAGTGAGATTCATGCGTGGCAAAACAAAAACATTAGACACCAATCTGACTGGTCAAAAGTGTCTCTGTACCCATCTCCCAGCTTCCTCTCTAAGAATCAGCTGGCCAAAGAGGGCCCAGAGAGTGTGGCCCCAGTGGTTATACCAGCCCTGGCCCCTACTCTGGATAGATCCCTCAAGTCGGATAGGTCCCTCTGTCCAGTCAGAGCATTGTGCTACTACTTTGACAGGACCTCAAACCTCAGGCAGAATAAGGAATTGGTCTTTGTCTCCTTTAAGAAAGGTTTCGACAAGGACATCTCACCTGCCACTATCTCCTCATGGATCAAACAAACTGCGATCCTATGTTATGAGCACTCTGACCAGGAGGCCCACACGTTACATCAGGTCAAAGCCCATGATGTCAGGGCCTTTGCTGCTTCCAAAGCCTTCCAATCAGGAGATTCCTTGGAGCAGATTTTGTCAGTCTGTCATTGGAAATCTCACAACACCTTCACACAATTTTATCTGAAGGATGTCACTTGGGCTGATTCGGAGCTCTACCATCTGGGCCCAGTGGTGGCTGCTCAGCAGATCCACCATCAGCCCAGTTCTGAGAGGAGGCCCGTGCGCACGTAAATGGTGTACAGTTGTATATATTGTATATATATAGTTAAGAAGCATCCAAAAAAAACAAAAAACTCAGACGTGCTTCCTTCAGGAGGTTTATTTCTTGGGACTGAACTCTTCCCTCTCTTCCCCTACCTCAGAGTAGGTCTGTCAAAAAAGGGGGGGAGGTAAGTCGGTTTGGACCGGTTAACCAGTCTCTGTTGACCGACTAAGGCCTTAAGGGTTCCCTGACCTCAGGGTCGACCCGGGCTCTGATGAAAAATTTGTTAGTTATATTATGAGTTCACTCAAGTCCCTAGTTACTTACCCGCCGACCAAGTGGTAGTTATTCAGCTATTGTCCATTGGATAAGATTATTAACGCAATAAAATTGCAAATTTAATAAGTAAATTAAATTTTTATAAGTTAATACCCTATCCAATGGACACACAAGACCCTCCCACCGACCCCGCTATCAGTCTACTAGGGGTCTAATAGGTTTAGACAATCAAAAAGATGCTATGACGTCACGCTGTCTAGACAGGAAGGAAGTACGACATGCCATCTGGCGAGTGCACTGGTACTACGGACCGACCTGCCGGTGGAAACACAGGACGTCTTTTTCTGACGTTTGGGGGGCCGGTCTGCGCCAACCGGATAGCTATTGTCCATTGGATAGGGTATTAACTTATAAAAATTGAATTTACTTATTAAATTTGCAAATTTACAACTTAGTAGAATATATAAAACATACCCAATACATCTTCTCCAACTCTCCGGGGTTATTTTCCATAGTATTGTAAAAAGCAAGAAGAAACATCTGTCCAACTTGCATGTAAGTACTAAGATCCATTTTCACTAAAACTTATGATAGTTTAAAATAAGCAACACCACAAACTGTTTTTGAAGAAGTAATGACAGATAATGTTTAAATACACCAGTCTCAGTTGTTGATTTCACTAAGAATTGGCCCAGTCTCAGGCTCAACCAAGTACTTGTTTATATTTGAGTTTTAGATTTTAGCTGAATTTTTGGCTTAAATCTTTTTTACGATTACTGACTCAACTGAAATAGTCCAAAATATCAACCATAAATGGCATAAATTTTGTCATTTCGGGTTTTTTTTCAAAATATACATTTTGGAACATATGAGACAGAGCCAGTGCGCAAGTTCCCTTGTCATATGTGAATATCTGAATATGATACCACTTTCATCAACTGTAACCTGAGTTTGCTAACCCTTATGTTACAAAGCAATGGTACAAGCTTTGAAAAATATTTTAAAAAAATATTTTTCTCCATGTTATTATTGTTTCCAATGTTATAAAACAAGTGTGAAAACATAAGGCATCTTCTTGATAGCCTTAAGGTTAATCATGTGACTCAACCATTTCTCAAGTTCAGTGGCTTTTTACAATCCCTTGAGTTTTGAGTCTGTGGAAAATTGTGTGAAATATTTGAAACAAAAGTGTCCAATATGAGTCTTTACACCAGGCTTAGGCCTCCAATAAAAATTGACCTTGGTGTGTGTTCATAAACCTTAAAATGCCCCACTCCACCAAACAGCTATTTCTTCACCCGTGTCCCTGTTCAGTGAAGTATCTATTCTGGTCTACGAAAGAGCTTTTGCAACAAATATGGTCACAAGTAACTTGAATAATATATACATTTAAGCACGTTGGTTTTACATTATATGAAAAAGACAGAATTCATTTTCTTGAGTGTGTTGAATAGTATATGTCTGTGTGTGTTTGATAGACATATTGAGAGATTACTATTTGTTAATTATTTATTTATTTCGAACAAGCATCAAAGTATAGTCAACAACTTGGTAACATGTATTTCTATCTTTCTACATGGAGTTAAAAGTTATTGATTTGTGTTTCATGTGTAACTAAATGTAGCTACGTCACACTCTTTGGAATTTGGGGTTAAGAATTTCTTCAGCACACACATTTTTTCGCATATAATATATAAAACGTCTGTTAAATTTCCTACAAAATTGTTATATTATAGACATTACATACATGGATTGATGAATTGCTTAACAGGCTACAGCATGACTTTCCTCCACTTAAAGAATTCTCTTGTAAACATACTGATTAACTTTAGAGTTTGAATGCCCTTGCCTTCATCATCAGCCTTATTTCCGTGGGTGTTGTTTGAAAATATTGAAACCATCTACTAGTATAATATATATTTTTATTTGTGTGTATGTGTCTTGTTGAGGTTTTGAGCTGCCATTTTTTTTTCAAAATCAACCTTGTTACATAGTATATATATGTGAGACAATAAAGCCTATTTAAATTGCATATGACTTCGTATATCATATATACAACTAAATGTCCAGGTTGAATCTACATGGTACTACTTTTAGTCCACGGGCTAGGTATGACCCACATGCACCCCACACAACTTGACTTCACTATATTTTCTGAATCCTTATCATTTATGGATAATAAAATGGAGAGGTGACATGAAATAAACTGGGATACACAGGGTGTTTTAGCCATATTTAGCAGTATACCCTATTTTAAGCCAATTCTGGTCATGTGTGGTCAGGGCCACAGAGGAAAGTAGATTACAAAATCCCCATCCTTAACATGACTAAAAGGATGGATTTTCCATATCATAGTTGGACAATATCAGTAAACAATGGTTGTGATAATATATGAGATAATAAATGCAGAAATAAATTGAAGGTTAAATTTAAGGTAGCCTCCTAACCGAAGAAGCAGGCCCCTTTACATGCCCAACTAAAAGAGGGAAGGAATGATGGAAGCAAAAGTGGTAGGGATGATAGGAGGGGCCTGGGAAGCGTGCCGGAGGTACAGTCCCCAAAGTCCCCCCAACAGCAGTAAACAATCCATGAGGGTTACAGCTTTATTACATATACAAAACATTAGTATGTAAAATAATAATAAAATACAATACTAACTAATAATTATTTACACCTCTTTGACGTTTACACAATTATTTAAATTATTACATGCATGTTAACTAACAGATGTTAAGATGTTCTAACTAGAGATTAACATTAAAACTACTTGTCTGATCATACCATATGTATGTTAATCGTTAACTTGTACATTATTGTCTGACTTTACCATATTCAATAAATCTTACAGTTATCAACATAACACAAAGAAAACCCATAAAAGTTGCCATAAAAATTAAATACTGTATACAAAAGTTAAGTGTTAACGTGACCATTATTACATGATTATATAACTTGTTATTTACCATTAACTTAATATCACAGCTATACACATAACACAAAAATGCACGTAAAAGTTACTATAAAATTAACCATAATGTAAAAATACAAGTTACCATAAAAACCATATTAACCAGATAAGACACCTCAAGCCCAACCTGTAGGAAAGCATATAAGCATTTATAGCAGAATCTTTTGAAAGGCAGCAGCCACCTGGGAACCAGATTTCTGATGTGTCTGGATATACCTCCACACGCAATCCGACGTCCAGGTGCCATGATCCTTGATCCCTTGGATCGGAGCATGAGCCCTGTAGGCCAGGGTGGCACCTGAACGTCGGAAAGCATGGAAGGTATAATAATTTTTGGGGAGATGCATTTTAACATTAATATGAGACAATATTTTTCTGACTCTTGCATCTGTCATGACCTGCCAGCCCTGGGCAGTGTAGCATTGAAATAAAGTGTCCATACTACCTGGGGCATACAATTTCATAATATCTTTCAAGGCAGCATAAGGACAGATGGAAAGCGACTTCAATCTGGGCAGCGTTATAATTTTAACACTATCCCTCTGCTGCATTGTTTTAGATCATTTCAGGAGCAGTTTTACACTTTTCTTTTGGAAGAAAATATCCCCCCCCCCCCCCCCCCCCCCCCCCCCCCCCAGTGAAATGCCTCGTAGGATCAAACTCCCTAATTGCATGGGGAGCCAAATTTGACAAGCGAAAAAAGCCAAAAAAGGCTGTCAAAAACATGGCTTTAAAAGTCTTATAGTTGCTTACACCTAAGCAGCAATCAACCAGTTTTGTTAAAGTGGGAATATCCATGATATTTTTCCTTGCTACCATAAGAGACCTATTAGCCTTTATAGAGCTGATGAAATATTTTACCTGTGGATGGTCAAAGGGGTCATGTGGCAGATTGTATATTATGGACATTGCTTTCAATGCAGAGACATAATTCACAATCATATGAACTGACACATTACTTTGCAGCAGGTATTCAAGAAAAGACAATATAGTAACAACTGAAAAATGCTTCAGAGAAACTTGAATACAAATACAAAATGCCACAAAAACTCTAAATAAACGGGTGTAGCATTGCCTGGTCTTGGATCGAAACGCAGTGTGGAGTCTGGATCTGGCACTGACTCTCAGATCCTGACAGCAAGCAGCTTCTACAACACAAAGTATAGCATCTGCTAAGTAACTACCACTAGAAACTTACATTTAATTCTAGCTCCTTGAAATCAACATTTAGCCAGACTGCATCTGGAACCAGACATTTCAATTCTACAAGATTACTGGGGGAGTTCTGCCATCTAGAGAGCAAGTCTGCAGTTCTGTTGTTTTTACCAAGCACATGCGTATATTGCAATTTAATGTCTGCCAAGGCAGCTGTAAACCACACATTCCTGGCACACGCCCCCAAAAAGTGGTCCTTCATGCGACCGGATCTCAATACTGTAACTACAGCCTGGTTGTCACATTTAATGAGAACCTTTTTCCCAGACCACATATTTTTGAATAATTTCAAGGCTACAAAAATATTAATCATTTCTAAGTGAACAATTCCCATGCCATTGTAGCCCAAAGGTATGGCCAAATGATATACAAAATTCTTCCAGCATCCACCGAGACCAGTCAAACAGGCATCCAACTCAATGACACATTCAATAGGTCTATGATCAAATAAGGATGTACCATTATATTGTTCCACAAATTTTTTAAACCAACTGAGATCTCTCATGAAATCATCTGTCAAGAATATCTTACTAGGGTTCTGAGCATTTCTTAAAACCTCAAGCATGCGGTTGACAAAATACCGGGCAGGCTTGACACATTTATGAATGTATAACAGTAAATCTACCAGAGATTGGAGCTGGCGCTTTGTACAGTATGTTTTGTTGGACCATGTGTTGACTACTTCTTTTACTTGAGTTAATTTTTCAGGAGGAATTGAGACAATCCCCTCTACTGTGTCAACTAGCACCCCAAGGCATACAGCTTTTGTTCCAGGGTAAACTAACTTTTTGCTACTAATGCAGAGTCCCTAAGGTAGCCTCCTAACCGAAGAAGCACCCCTTCATTTACCATTGTCCTTTGACCTCGTGGGGAGGGGTGAGCTATGAAAATCTGAGAACTCAATGCCAGTGAAAGGACCTTAGATTGCTCCTAGGAAAGATTCTTTGTTCAAATACTGCTATACTGTCAATGGGAACTGTGTGGCAGAATGATGATTATTAAAAGTAGTACTGTTAAGTTCTGTGTGATCCTGTAATGATAATTGCAAATCGTATCTGAGATATTTGATTAATTTCTTGTTATGATAGCCCTGGAGAAGATGACGGCAACCATCAATATTCAGCCCTGAATGAACAGGGAATATGGCAGTCTTATAATTAGGGAGATTAGTTTTCTTGATAGCTCTGGCCATCCTAATTAAATTTTCCAGAGTAGCTCAACGGTAGGTTGCCTGTCAGGACCAATAAATTCCAAATCCAGGGATTAATGTGCCAAGAAGCCTCTAGTTTCATCTGAATCATAAAAATCATGTAAGACGATGTTGAAAAGAGCGTTAATGTGTAGGGTAAGAACGATGAATGGTCATGGAATCAACATCTTTGCTAACAGAATGCCCTTCTCTACTGGTCTGATTATCTTGATCTATGATTCTGTCGTCTGTGTATCAGTTAAAGCCTAACTTCATGCTATACATGTCTTTCTCATAGCTTTCTAATGCTAATTTTGTTCTGATCTATGTAGTCTGTGTATCAGTTAAAGCCTAACTTCATGCTATACATGTCATAGCTTTCTAATGCTAATTTTGTGTTCCAATTCTGAGTCTCTTCATAGAATTTAACGAATACTTGTCATTTAAGGCCTACCTGCAAATAATCCATTTCATCATTACTGCACTCTGTGATTGTGATATTATTACTACTTTTGTACCAATTCCAACGGCAAAGTTTCTTGACTTTTTTAGAATCAGACAGAAAAATCAGGAGTGTATCAATATCAGTCCAGCTCAAGGTCAAAGGTGAGGTTAAGGTGAGGTCACAGTTTCACGAATATGAACTAGTGATGAGAGATGGTGAAACAAGGGTTGGGATACGAGCCTTTTATTTTACAAGGACACAAGTAGATACAATTACAATAAAATTAGTGGTGTTAATCTACACATAAAAAGGACAATAAAAAGGCCCCACAAAGACTAAGATAGTATTAGGATACGTAAAATATAAGAGTAAAAGTAAAATAAACTAAATGAGACTTTACTTTAACATGTATGTTGGCAACATAACCATGTTTATAAGTACACATTATACAATACATGAGCATGAGTTGCAATTAAAACATCAGTTGCAGTTAACACCCTTCATCACGTAACTAATAGTAGAATAGTGGAGACGGAACCTCTGACCTGTGGAAAGGTGTAGGGCAAGATGATGGGGAGGAGGGAGGGTGCTTTTAAACTCCTTCACTTCAAAATCCATAATGAGGGAACTTATACAGAAGTGTGGGAGGCCACATGTTTTGGCGGGAAGTGGGAGATGTCAACCCTGGGCCTGACAGTGGTCATTAGTGTAATATGATTGTTAGGTGACACTTGACACTTAGTGATTGGACCCCCAGCTAGACTGAAAAGTTGTGCCTCATGCAACAACAAACACAGTCCAGCTCAAGGTCAAAGGTGAGGTTAAGGTGAGGTCAGTTTCACGAATATGAACTAGTGATGAGAGATGGTGAAACAAGGGTTGGGATACGAGCCTTTTATTTTACAAGGACACAAGTAGATACAATTACAATAAAATTAGTGGTGTTAATCTACACATAAAAAAGGACAATAAAAATGCCCCAAACCCATTAAGTAGAAAGTATTTGTTTGAAGGTATTTGCTACAGTGGAGGGGGCTTTGGGTGTATGCTTTAAATAAGTGTGGATAGCAGAAGAAGACCAACCCCCATGGGCCTTGAGGTTTTGCAAGGGGACATCGTTGTCAACGGCCCAAGACACCCCGGACCTTCTAAAGGCATGGAAGCCATAGATGGCTGGGTCCAGGTTGAGGGAAACCAGGAGACGGGAAAGGGTGGCGCTGATCATGGGGAAGACACAGGGAAAAAACCTGAAGGGGAGGGGACGAGGAAGAGGGGGGAGGAGGGAGGGGCTTTAATTGAGGATAGGAGGAGTTTGAGGGCCGAGACAGGACAGATGGGAGAGGACTTGAGGAAGGGGATTTGAATTACTTGATACTTGGAAGACCCCTGTATGGCCTTGGCCCATTTCACTATGATGTGGGCCCCTGGGGGGCCAAAAATGATGTCACTACGGAGGAAATGGCGGGAAGAGTCAAATAATCTTGAAGAGGAAGGGGCAAGGTTAGATAGGCGGAGGAACCCAAAGTAGGCTAGAAGGAAGATGGCTTTGTACAGGAACCCATAACGTATGTGGTCACATGCTTTTGCTAGCCGAATAAGGAGGGGAATGGTGAAATTGGCTTTAACCTTGGGACAGTAAGGGGAATTCATGGATACTGACTTTATGAACAGGTGGATTTTCCTGTGATTAAGTAGTGAACAGTTTAGATCATAAAGTTTAAAGTAATGTCTGAATACCGAGACATAACTTGTGAGAGCCACTGCTCCAGAACCATTCTGAGTTAAGAACTCTAAGAAACTTAGTATGGTGTCAACATGGGCTAGGGGAAACTGATACCAAATACAAAATGCTAAAAAAAGTCTGAACTTGGATAAGTAGGCAGCTGCTGTTCTTGGTCGCAGACCCAACTCCAGGCGTGAGTATGCTTGGCTAAGGAGGGGACATCTGCCTGCAATTATACAAGTAAATTTGGGTAAAAATTCTTGCCATCGACTGGCCACCATGTGTAATTTTTGAATAACTCTAGTTTTTCAACCATATGTACATCCTGGAATACTCTAGATAGCACATCAGCTTTAACGTTATGCACACCTGAGATATGAACATATTCAATGTCAATGTCTTTTGCTGCAGCAATTAACCATATAGACCTTGCTACACCTTGCAAATATTTGTCTTTAATTCTACCATTGCTCAGTGCATGTACAACTGCTTTATTGTCTATGTGAAACTTAATTTTTTTATTTTCCCAGCAATGACTAAAAATTCTCATAGCTATGAGCACGTTAAGCATCTCAAGCTGGGTGATACTCCAGCTGACGGTAGCTAGGATGTGTCTTGACACTGCATAAGCATTTTCGTTCCAACAGGCACCCATGCCTGTGAGGGAGGCGTCAATGTAGACGTCAAACGCCTGTCTAGCGTCTTTAAACATAACTTTTCCATTAAACTTTCCCAAAAATTGTTGGAACCACATGTCTTTTAACATTTCTGAATTCACTTTGATTCTGACATCTGCATTTCTTAACGTATTGAGTAGCCTGTTTACAAAAATACGGGCTGGTGGTACGCACCTGTGGACGTATAACAGCTTGCCAAGCAAGCTTTGGAGTTGTTTTTTGGAAATGACCCTTCTGGTGGCAATGACTTGACACATATCCAATATCTCGATTATTTTGGTATGTGGAATCCGAATTTGGTGCATATCAAGGTCGACTTCAATACCCATGCATGTCAATGACCTGCAGGGACGAACTACTTTATTTGGATTCACCGGTATGCCTAAAAATTCGAACAGGGAGTGGAGGGTGTCAAATTCGGCGTCAGCGTTATGACGCTTGTGAATACAGATTATATCATCTATATAATTGTACGTTCTGACGTCACGTGGCGTCATGACGTGTCGAATTACGTCGGTTGTGCGCTGGCACAGGGCACTGCCCATCTTTATGCCCATGGGTATACTTATATCCAGATAAGAGTTGCCCTGCCACTTTATGCCCAATACGTCAAAGTCGCCCGGATCAACACGCAGGTTCCTGAATGCCCTGCTGACATCTATTTTTGACAACAGGACATCAGGACCCAGTTCTTGTACTGCGTTAATGATATCATCTACTGATGGGTATTTAAGAGTGTAAGGGACACCATCATAGTAGTCTTTTGCTATGCAGTCATTCACAGAACAGCCCTGGGGGGCACTAAAGTTAACTATGACCCGACGAGTGTCATTTGGTTTTGGTCGAGATAAAAGGGGGAAATAATGCACAGGGAAGGGGGGTCATTGCAAGGCCCCACCATAGCTTTGTGTTTTAACTCTTTTTGAAAGTAACTTGACATGTCATGAGGGTATTGTTCAGCTGATTGATAATTGGTGACATTTGTATTGTATTCTAAAGCTTGTTTGTCAATACACAGGGGGAAACCGTACTCCAAGTAGTCTAACAATACTTGATCTCTGTAATTACCACAGAGCGCCCTCCAATTGTCAATTTTTAGTTCAGTGGGTACTTTTATACGACTACATTGATAATTAGGCAGGCCACTGGCAGCCACAATAGAATGGGCCTCACACGCCCATTGTACAAGGTTTTCACACTTTAACACCTTACCAGGCCTAAACAATGGCACTGGGGTTGTGAAATCACACATGAAACCAAAGTCATTAATTTTGTTGACAATACAGATTTGATTTTCATTTACTTTCTCATGGACAAAACACCAGGGTAAGTCCCTGTTCCCACATGTACACAGATGTTCTACTAGTATTGACTCAGAGTTCGCAATATTAAACCCAGATGGATTATAAACATTACAGTTACTGTCACTTTCACTTAGAACAGACCATGTACCCTCGACTGTACCTGTACTATTGCAAATTTTACTGTCAATTATTGTGGAACCCCAGTCACTACTGTCTGTGAAATTTTTACTATCATTAAAACTGGGGAGAGAGCCCAAAACACTGTCCCCATCTGTGCCATCAGACGCGTTCACGGTGAGATTGCTCATTGTGTGGTTAACATGCTTGGGAGTGGCTGTGTGGTTCCTGATACGAGAGAAATGCGACGTAATGTAACGATTCGTGTCAGTGTAGCGGCGGTATAAGCTGAAACATCAACTCTGTTTGGCTGTGTCTTTATTAGAGTCACTGTTCTTTCGGCGTATGCAGTCCTGGACCTTGTGATGGCACATTCTCCCTGTTTCTTTGAAGCAGTACGAGCAAGCGTGCTTGACAATCTGGCCATCCACGATGTGGTCCCCATGAAATTTGCAACTATTGCTGTTAAAATCAGTACACACTTTGTCGCGAGAGCTGTGCTTTGCAGTTTTAGGTGCTGTCCCACTTGCCTTGGTAGGGATAACTCGGGCTGTGTTCCGGATTCTGATCTTTTCTATGGCATCTGGGCGTCTCCAGGAGCACTTGCCCCTCTCGATTTCCTGTAGGAGCATCAGGTGGGCGTGCCTTGCAGTCGCCCAGTTGGTTTCTAGGGCATCTTGCAACAGGTGTCGGCCATAGTCCAACATATTGGACTTCACGCTGTTGCTGGACTCCTCCTGGATGCACCCCATGAAACCGATCATAAACTGTATTGGGGAGAGATCTTTGTACTCGACCTTTATGGCGTTGTCGCCTGACCTATGTAAGCCAGATTTAAAAGTTTTATTACCTTGGTTAGAAGTTCCCCTTGGTTGGCCTTGCAGTTTCTGCAGTTGCTTTTGGACTTTCCGCTGCATTCTGTCATCTTCTCTCAGGAACTGAAGTGAAGGTTGTGTCATAGAGAACTCACTATCTGATAGTTGCGATACTTCTGTGCTAGATGCCTGAGGGGTGTGAACACTGCTGCAGTCCTCGTCCGAAGACTCCTGTAGTTTAACTTGTTTTGCTGCCCGACGTGTTTTAGTGGTGAGTTTGGGTTCACACTGACCCGAACAGATGTGTGAGCGTTTTGGTGAGCTGTGTGAGAGTCTGGATGTGGTGCCTGAGGTTTGAGGATGTTTATCGAGCCTTCTTTCAAGTTGAAAGTTTTTACTTTCTAGCTGGTCCATTTTTTTAAGAATTAAATCAAGTTTTGATTCTACCTGGGAAGTCTTTGAACGCATCCCCATGGATGATGCTGACTCACCAAGTGACTGCTGGCTTTCCGTTACTTGCTGATCTGCTTGCTGACTAGTGTCGGGCTGATCTTCTTAATGTGTCTCAGAAACGACAGGGGCACTGACATTTAACAGTCTTTTACACCTGTTACCCACAGGTCGAGTGTGTCTGATGCCACATCTGGAACATCCTGCCGTGTTTGTATGTGTAGACTTTGACATTTTATCCAGTGTGTTTAACATACAGTGATAAGTCAGAATAAAACCATATAAAATAGTCAATGCAAAATGTTTAAAATTATATAAGCACGTTACTAGCGAGCCAAGTGTCCACAGAAATGCTTTTAAACTCCTTCGCTTCAAAATCCATAATGAGGGAACTTATACAGAAGTGTTTGGCGGGAAGTGGGAGATGTCAACCCTGGGGCCTGACAGTGGTCATTAGTGTAATATGATTGTTAGGTGACACTTGACACTTAGTGATTGGACCCCCAGCTAGACTGAAAAGTTGTGCCTCATGCAACAACAAACATAGTACCCAACCGGTACTTGTTTTGAATTGGACTGTACATAACCATATTGAATTATCAGAAAAGTATGAATAGGTGTGATCAACACAAATTGGATCACTGGGGATGCAGTTATGAAGTTGTTGCAATTCTCGTTGTTGAGCATTAATGTTAGTGTAAGCACAATTAAGAGCATTATAATCTTGGTTATTCAAATTCAAAGAATATGGACATATGTTTTTGATCACCATGTTTCTCATTATACTTAGATGACTGCATTTCACCAAGATTAGCCAAACCAATACCAATAAACTGGTTACCCAAATTTGGGTCATTGTTATTTAAGCCATGCAAAAACAATAGTTTTTCAGAACATTTACAATTCATTTTAGTATCGAAACAAAAGTCATCATTATGCACCATCCAGAGTTGTCTCTGGTATTCCATTAAAATCTGAAATATGTTAAAATTACTACTATCATGAAAATTTCATGTGTTCATATCAGAACTAAAGTCAATAACCCCCCCTCCCCCCTGCACAGTTCTGTATGATGACAACCTGCATGTGACAGTTGAGCAAGTGGCCTGCCATAACCCTAACTAGTTGATGCATGTTTGTCCTCAGCTTTCAATTTGTTGAAACATTTGTTCTCAGGGTGTGTAGCTGTCCTGCCTTTTTTACAGAAATTGCAGACATGCCTGTAATTTCTATTTCTGGATTCATGCAAACATACTCCTTTGTTGTAATATCTACACACTTTCTTAGCCTGAAGCGGCAGACTTTCCTGAATGCCTGACATGGAGATGCACTCAGGCGGTTGATAGACCATTGAGTAGTATCTTGCCAACCTAAGTTACCCTCCTCCACGTCATGCATTGGGGTGGCCCATGCACTCCTCACAGCAGTCCAAGGTAAGGATGTAGCATTCTTCATGGCGAGGGTGTCCTGGAGGAGGGCATGTCTTGCTGTGCTTTGATCCTATATATGATAGATATTGGAAAGCTCTCCCACTATGCATTCGGGTAATGTCAGGTCACCATAGACCACCCTCCTTTTTTCCCAGCAGAGAAGTAGTAACCGTCATTGGGCCAACAGAATTCTGGGGCTGTTTGGACCATGTCAACTGAATTGCATCTCCCTGATTTTCTGGGCTGCCTACCTTGCAGAGATGTTCTGGCTTGATCCTCATAGGCCCCCAGTAAATTTGATACCATGTCAGATACCATGGGTAAACATTTCAGTATCTCCAGTCGTGGCAGCACCCCATTAGTCTGGGTATCAAATTGTGTAGTGGTAGAAGCTGTTGCCCCATCAGGGCCCTAATCACCTGCTGCTGAGCGTTGTAAAGCCCCTTGATTCACATTTCTGTTAGGCAGTTGTGTTCCTATATCATATGGAAATAGTTGAACCTGTTGCTGCCTGTCTTGATGTCCTACACCATGCGTTAGAATGTGGACAGGGGTCCCATTGTTAACAGGAAGTGGCGGTGGCATTTGGTGGATGACACTAGATGAATCGGCTGTAATGGTGGCAGGATCCAGATTAATGTCCCATGAACTGCTTTTCACTTGTGATCCTGCAGGTGGCTGAATGTAGGAATTATTCAAGTCTTTGTGTTTTTTCAAATTTTCTTAGTTGAAATTCATGCCTGTGCTGAAACCGTAACTTTCTTTCTAGTTATAGTTGGTGCTTGCTCCGAGGAAGGCATCCTTTTGCAACAATAAGCCATATTCCCGATTCAGCATAAAAACTAAAAAACCCTAAAAGAATCCACTTTTTGAGTAAAAAGTACTTGTTTCCACTTCAAATGCTGACATCAAAGTGATGGAGCGAAATTTTACCATGGTCAATGAAGTGTAACATTGGAGGCAATTGGACAATATAAGTAAACAATGGTTTGCCATAATAGATGCAAAAAATAAATATAAGGTTAAATTTAAGGTAGACTCCTAACTGAAGAAGCAAGCTCTTTTACAGGCCATGCTATCCAAATTAGGGGTATTACCTGTAACCTTTACAGGTCCATGGCAGATATCTGACACACAAAGATCCTTGGCATTCAGGAAGTGTTCATACATATCCTGTTGCACTTTCTGAGGGACAAGGGGGTGTCTTGTGTGGGATGATAAAGAACATTAAAATTCCTACTACACTACACCGGATTAAGAGTCACTTCAAATGTTTGTGAGCTTTACTGGGCTGAAAGTGTCAAGACTGCTCCCAAATCATTTCAGCAGGCCTTCAATGTGTCCATGATTGTCAAAACATCGCACATTTTCTGGATTTGGGGACAATAAGGGAGTTCATACTTAGAAATGAAACTGGCCTACAATATAGAATGAAGTTGTGAAAAATTGCTCAAATCTTTTTCTGATTTATTTCTCAATTTAAACTAATAATTTTAAATCCATTTCGAAAAGTTTGTTATTATTTTTATGCTGAATATCAAAGGGATCTTTCCCCAAATATGATCACTTTAGACAGACCGCTACCAACATAAGGAATTTTATGAAGATCTGCTCATTATTTTTTGAGTAATGTCAATCAGAAAGGAAAAGTAATAGAGAGCACATTGAAAATGGGACAGCAAATGTACATGCCCAATATAACCTCATGGTGTAGATAATAAAAGAGCATCTGCATTTTGAAATTATTATTTTAGGAAAACAGCATATATACATTTTCTGTCATTCATACGATTTCTGTACATGCAAACAATTACTTTAAATTGACATTGTAAATGACATATATTGTGGTCTTCAGACTGTTTATTAAATATGATGCAACATCAGCTGGAACATATTCTGAGCGATTAGCCAGTTATCGCCTGCATTGTACAGGACAAAAGTTTCACTGAACCCATGTGGTGCATCGTCGCCACACTGAAAAAAGAACAGAGAGATTAAAACAAATCAAAACAAATGTGGCTACCTTTGTGGTGATATGGTTGTAACACTGAACCCCTTTCTGTATATTTAATTAACTTCACCAAAGTGGATATCTGTGTCTCTCTATTTCAGTATGGATCTACATTTACTTGTCAATCACTGAAAACATCTTTTTAACTCTGTTCAGAGGCAATAAATGTGTTTCAATGACTAGTTGATATTTGAATTAAATGAAAGCATTTTTTAATTAATTCATTCTGATTCTGTAAAATATGTCCTGTGGTGTTACAGATCTAGTATGATATTTATGAATTTCTGTGTTACATAATATTTTGTTTGTTTGAAAATTTGAAATTAAAGTGTTAATTAGTGTTTACAGCAATATATTGAAGAAATAAAACACTTTTATTAAACTTTATTTTTCATATATGGTATTTCCCATTACATGAAATGGGTAACTAATTTTTTTCGCTTTTCCTGATATGGCAAAGGGAAAGTGGAATAAATTGCCTATTTAGCGACCTGATGTGGGCAAATTAATTGCCAATTTCAAGAAATGGACAATTTCATGGAGCTAGCACAGCATATACATACATATATATGATAGGTTTTTTGATAGGTTTACGAACCTTAAAATATTGACTTAAGATAAAAAAGATGGGCTTAAGATCTTAGATGGAAAATATTGCTATGGAGAGTCTAGATAGGTTTGCAATTGCTGTAACATTCAAAAGATGAATTTGCATGCAAACATAAAAGGTTTGCAATGGGTTTAATATGATAAAAATCTGATAAGGATTGCTAGCAGTTTGCAATAATTTCAAACAGTTTAAAATTATCGTAAACTGTTGCCAATGGACTTGTGACCCCTTCCAATTGGGAATCCTTCATGAAGTGCTGTAGTTTCTGTGCACGATGGGTGTACGATGGCCTGTGATGGAAAAGGTCTAGCTTACGATCTGACAACTTACAGGATCGCAAACCAATTGCAAAGGGGAATCGCCATATTGAAACAACCATCTCAGGCTTTTCCAATAGCAATACCTGCCTAGTCATCTCTGTTTTAATATAGGAATAAAAGACATATTCGAGTGCTTTATGATGGTTTTAAACTATCGAGTGGCTGAATATTAAAGCCATTCAGAAGGCATATTTAAGAAAGCATTTCTCTTATTGAATCTATATATAAGCCTGAAAACCCCTGCAAATTTCTTTTCAAAAATTACGCTGAAATAAATTTTGAAAATCTCCAATATTCCTTACCTTCAGTTGTCCTGTAACTAAAATAACTATTTCATTGAATGCAGTTGGTACGTGCTGTGACTTTGTCACAACATGTTGACACCCCATTCTTGGCTGAAATGACAAAAGAATTGAAAGCCACAACTACTTAATTGTCTCCAAATGCCCCAGACACTACAGACACTTTTCCAGCAATTATACACGGGGCAGAAAAATGACACATGCTTTTTACCTCTGTCTACTCTTTTGCCAGAGAAAAAAAATCAGAATTTTGAAGAACAATGGCCACCTTTGTCTTTACTGGGCCAAACTCTTACCATTATTCTCCAAAAATCTTATTATCTTCTGCAGCCAAACAGTAGCTACATATGTGTCACTAGATGTCACAGAATGTACAGCAGTCTCTTTCTGGTTTTTCCTGCTGTCTTTAGCTGATGGAGATACCAAGTGTATTATTACATTAAAAATCTACACAGAAATGGGAGAGGAATCAGAAGTCAAAATAAAAGTTATTATATTCAGTAGTGCCCTGTGTTTATGAAAGCCTTTTTAGCATTTCTTTCTTTAAATATGGATTTATTTTGCTTGTCAATTAAACAAAAATTGTGGATAATAAAAGCAAAACATCCCTTATTGGGATAAATATAAAAACACTACTCATGAACAAGACAAATACACATCTATATAATTTGGCATCTTCATTTATGATACATATATATTGTTATTTATATCTTTCCCAGGTAAGATAAACAGTTGGAAATATAATAAATCAAAAGAAACACAAGTTTTATAAAGAACAAATTACAGTACATATTGCGTTTTTTGCTAACTAAATAATCATATTCTTTCATTTACCGGCACACCACTAATATGCTCAATCACTGTAACAAATTTGTCAACAGGTGCAGATTTTTCCGTTATATTTCTGAAATCAAAATTCAAGCAAAAACTGCTCGGAAATCACTAGTTGAAATTGAAAATTTTATATTTACTGATGCCCGTGATAGCCTTTTTCACATTTTTAAATATAATATTGTCATCTTCAATCAGGATATATTTTTAGTATATGTCATTCAGAAAGTTTTCATATGATATATGACCCTATTACAGATCCTTCTTGTCCAACAGTGCATCATCAAATAGTTATCTTGTTACTTTTACAAATATTATACTTACTTTGAGTAAATTCGGAAGTTCAGTCCTAGAAGTTACCACTGAATTCTCAAATCTCACAATTGGCTGGGACTGAAAAGAAACGCAAACACTTTTTAGTCAAGATACAACTTTATTAGGATAACAAAGTCTGGTGAAAATAACAAGGGAAACACTTCCCAGTTGGCGTTAAATTTGGTTTACTAGTTTTATTTTATTTGTTTATTTGGGTTTTAACGTCGCTTTCAACACATTGTATAGGTCATACCACGACAGGTAGTTTTATGGGCAGAGGAAATCAGTAGATACAGTTGGTCAAGGTTCTGTACAGTAAACTGCCGACCAACAGCAGCAACTACCATTCGAACTCCGATCTCAGAGGTGGGAGGTGAGAGTGTTACCACTCTGCAACCTTGGCCCCCTGGTTTACTAGTTGAGCTTAATTGACTTTCATTATAGTGAAAATTTGCATGACCTATTCAGTGGCCTCTTGGTCAGTTTACATGCTGAGAAGGTATTTCAATAAAAAGCTCAAAGCAAAATGAGTTTACACATGCACAGGTCTGAAAAGCCCGATAAATTTAAACACCAACAAATAAGATTGGTTAAAACTTAGTTATTATTTGTGGCTCCTTTAATGTAAAGTACGGAGCCCTGGAAGGGACATAGAACTGTTTCCTTGCATTTTTTTTATCTCGTTACCACAAGATAGTAAGTCATTCCCACAACATAGGAAGTCGTTTCCACAAGTTAGTAAGTCGTTCCCACAAGATACTAAGTCGTTCCCACAAGTTAGTAAGTCGTTCCCACAAGATACTAAGTCGTTCCCACAAGTTAGTAAGTCGTTACCACAAGATAGAAAGTCGTTCCCACAAGTTAGCAAGTCGTTCCCACAAGTTAGCAAGTCGTTACCGCAAGTTAGCAAAGTCGTTCCCACAAGATACTAACTCATTCCCACAAGTTAGCAAAGTCGTTACCACAAGATACTAACTCGTTCCCACAAGTTAGCAAAGTCGTTACCACAAGATACTAACTCATTCCCACAAGTTAGCAAAGTCGTTACCACAAGATACTAACTTGTTCCCACAAGTTAGCAAAGTCGTTCCCACAAGTTAGTAAGTCGTTCCCACAAGATACTAAGTCGTTCCCACAAGTTAGCAAAGTCGTTACCACAAGATACTAACTTGTTCCCACAAGTTAGCAAAGTCGTTCCCACAAGTTAGTAAGTCGTTCCCACAAGATACTAAGTTGTTCCCACAAGTTAGTAAGTCGTTCCCACAAGATGCTAAGTCGTTCCCACAAGTTAGTAAGTCGTTACCACAAGATAGAAAGTCGTTCCCACAAGTTAGCAAATCGTTCCCACAAGTTAGCAAGTTGTTACCACAAGTTAGCAAAGCCGTTACCACAAGATACTAACTCATTCCCACAAGTTAGCAAAGTCATTACAACAAGATACTAACTCATTCCCACAACTTAGCAAAGCCGTTACCACTAGATACTAAGTCATTCCCACAAGTTAAGAAGTCTTTCCCACAAGATAGCAAGTCATTCCCACAAGTTTTACTAAGTCATGCTTTGATGCCAATGTACAGGCAATTTTTTTGTCTATGATACCTAACTTATATAGAGGTCACCCATCTACTAGCATGCCATTCAAGTTTACAATCCCTGTAGGCCTGGTTATCATTTTATAAATTTTAATGGTTATTCTTCTAAGTTACCTAATTATTGACCTTCAGAGGCCATCTACTTATGGTTACAGGTATACTGCAATACTATCTTTTAGAGATTTTATACTAATTGCGCTACAGTGTCTATATGTGGCACCTAAGGGGGAAGGGGGTATTAAGAAGGGGTTGAGAATGATAAGACTATGCAATTTATTGTATGAAAAGTCTATGCGATTTGCAACACAGCAAACACGAGTTTTGCTGCATCCGGGTACATAGTTTGTATGAGAATCCAGTGGTTCAGGAGATACTGCAAGCTATGCTGTGCAAAAAAGCACCCAGTCCAATGTAACATACTGAAATATCTTAGAAGGACCAAGCAAAGTGCCATAAAACAGGCATTTTGCTATCTTGCTATCTTGTGGGAACGACTTGCTATCTTGTGGGAACAACTTGGTAACTTGTGGTAATGACTTTGCTAACTTGTGGGAACGACTTTGCTAACTTGTGGGAACGACTTTACTAACTTGTGGGAACGACTTTCTAACTTGTGGGAACGACTTGCTAACTTGTGGGAACGACTTTGCTAACTTGTGGGAACAACTTTCTAACTTGTGGGAACGACTTTGCTAACTTGTGGGAATGACTTTTTAACTTGTGGGAACGACTTACTAACTTGTGGGAACGACTTTGCTAACTTGTGGGAACGACTTTGCTAACTTGTGGGAACGACTTTCTAACTTGTGGGAACGACTTTGCTAACTTGTTGGAACGACTTACTAACTTGTGGGAACGACTTTTTATCTTGTGGGAATGACTTTGCTAACTTGTGGGAACGACTTACTAACTTGTGGGAACGACTTTGCTAACTTGTGGGAACGACTTTGCTAACTTGTGGGAACGACTTTCTAACTTGTGGGAACGACTTTGCTAACTTGTTGGAACGACTTACTTACTTGTGGGAATGACTTTTTATCTTGTGGGAATGACTTTCTAACTTGTGGGAACGACTTTGCTAACTTGTGGGAACGACTTTGCTAACTTGTGGGAACGACTACTTTGCTAACTTGTGGGAATGACTTTCTAACTTGTGGGAATGACTTTCTAACTTGTGGGAACGACTTGCTAACTTGTGGGAACGACTTTCTAACTTGTGGGAACGACTTTCTATTTTGTGGTAACAACTTGCTAATTTGTGGGAACGACTTACTAACTTGTGGGAACGACTTACTAATTTGTGGTAACGAGATAAAAAAATGCAAGGAAAACAGTTCTATGTCCCTTCCAGGGCTCCGTAGTAAAGTCTATTTATGACTTGTGCATTTATTATCCACAGCGAGTCATATTTGACCCATATGGGGGGGGGGGGGTTACATGGAACGGGATATATTTTTTGTATACATTGGCGCCTGTGTACCATGGATAATAATGGTCAATAACTTCCAAACTTTCAACAATATCTCGGAAACTATGTAAGCTACAAATGTGTGTTAAATATTATGAGAAAGGTAATTTTACAGCGCTTCTACTCGTGTTTGTTGCATCAAAATCCATGCAGACTTTACTGAGATAATGCAAGTTAACACTTAAAGTTTTTATTTTCTCTGTTTCCCATGCTTTTTCACATCCCCTTTTCACGTTCTGTCATTAAATATTCATTTATTTAACACATAAATCATACAAAATAGTGGATAGTAAAAGTAAAGCATCCCTCATTAGACATATACAGAAAAAAATATATCAGTAATGAAGATTAACAATATAATACTTGTGCTCCGCACTCATATAATATTGTGATCTTCATTCGTGATATATATTTTCTGAAAATGTAAATGCAGCAATTTTTCTTATTGTATCAACATATTTTTAGTTTTTTAGTTAAATCTTTAATTACACATATGCAGTTACGTCAAATTATCATGTGAAAGAAGGGTTTGTCTAAAAAATACACAATGATGTTTTTAAAGTTGACAACACAATAAGATATGCGGAAAGTTTTCTTGTCATCTAAAGTTGTCTTGACACAAAAGATCACACTATCGGGTTTTTTTCACAAAAAGGATAAAATAACAGGTCTGTTGATACTAAGTCCCTTGATTGCCACATTTTTGCCATTTGATAAAAACTACCACAACTTACGAAAAATGTACAAGTACAAACAGCTCCCTGCCATAGATAATCTTGAAAAAAAAACCCAAATAAACAGATATAACAAATGGTTATTTAAATCAAGGATTTTAAATCTCAACATTTGCCTCAGAAGAGTGCAAAAACTGAATCCTTTATTCATTTGGTGTTCTATGTCATGCCTAAGTGCCTTATCGGTTATATTGTGACGGGTAGTTGGAAGGGCAGAGGAAACAAGCACATATAGTTGGCCAAGATCCTGTACTGTAAGCTGCTGACCAACAGAAAGCAGCTACCAGCTTCCCCACATTAGGTCAGGCCAGGATTCGAACTCTGATCTCAGATGTGGGAAGCCAGCTTGTTACCATTACTCCACCGTGGCCCCAAAACTCCTTAATGGATCTTAACCCAACCGTGAATACCAAGCTTTATGCATGGCTTACAATGTTTAATGATATTAAATTGTTTACTTAAGATTTTCTTTTCACATGTCATGAACCAAAAAATCTTTGAATGGAACCAATTCAAAAACATTTTCATCTTGGCAGAAAAGTCTTGTGTCTCTTTTGTGTTTATTTATTTGGGTTTAATATTGTTCATTAGACTGTGTAGGACAAGCAGAATAAACATCATATTAAAATGTGGTATATTCTGAATTGTGTCGAGCTGGGGAAGGGGCATTGATTTTAAATAGAAATTATATTGTTACCACTTTAAATCACTGTATATATATCTCTAAGTTAATTACATTCGTAACTTTGTATTACTGCATAAACTTTAATACATTAATACATCTACATTTAATACTTTAATACATCTACATTATTACTACACTTAGCCCAAGCTCAAGTAAGTATCTTATCTCCTACTTTTTAGGTTATGGCTGCGAGTAGCAAACCAAAAATG
The DNA here is from genome assembly GCA_964017235.1 of Sabellastarte sp. h YS-2021. Taxonomy (NCBI): domain Eukaryota; kingdom Metazoa; phylum Annelida; class Polychaeta; order Sabellida; family Sabellidae; genus Sabellastarte; species Sabellastarte sp. h YS-2021. The sequence continues at coordinate 10,207,872 of OZ024932.1, read as the reverse complement.
TGTTCATCGGAATATATAAAACATACCCAGTACATCTTTTCCAGGCTTCCAGGACTATTATCCATAGTATTGTAAAAAAGGACAACAAACGCTTGTCCAACATAGGTACAAGTGGCAAGATCCATTATCCCTGACGATTGTGACAGTTTCACATAAGCAACACCCCAAACCCTTTCTGGAGAAGTAAAGTCAGGTAAGGGGAAAATATACCTGTCACAGTTGCTGATTTCAAAAACAAGGTCCGGGGATTAGCCAAGCCTTTGGCTTGTATTTACTCAAATCTGAGTTTTCAGTTTCAGCTGACTTTCGGAATCAAATCTGGTTACTAATCAAATCAATCAAATTACTAACTCAGCTGAAAATGGTCTTAGCCAAAAGAGTCAACAACATGCGCCATACATTTAGTTAGTTCAGGTTGTTTTTAACACACATACTTTGGAATATTTAAATATAAACACAATTAAATATTAACACAAAGATCATTTTATTATAAATTATAATGAAAAGAAGCTTAGGGTTTGAGAGAGAGAGGCAGAATGTAAGTTCCCTTTTGAAACTTGTCAGAAGAGAATATTTGAATAAGTATATCAACGTTCACTAAAATGTAATCTCACTTTGCGAATACTAAGGTTACAAATTAGTAGAACAAGCTTTGAAATATATACAAAAAGTATTATGCTATATGATTATTGTTTTAAATGCTATTAAAACAAAGCTGGGTCTCAAAACGTAACTTGTTTCGCTGATAGGCTAGGCAGACCTATGACACAAACGTTTCTTATGTTGAATATCTTTGTGAAATTCATTGAGTTTGAGTCTGCGGGAAATTGCGTCAAATATTTGAACCAAAAGTGTCAGATTTGAGCCTGAAACCAGGCTTAAGCCCTCACATAGGATCACCACCTGGTGTTTGTTCATAAACCCTTAACGTCCCCATAAATGGTAATTCTAAATTTTTGTTCCAGCCCAGTGTATATTCTGGCCTAAAACAATAGCTTGTACCACAAATATGGTCAGAAGTCTTTCACCGATGTTTCAATAGTAGAAATTCTATGTCCTAAAGTGGAGTTTTTGTCAGTTTGACTGAAAAGATTTTAAAGGTTATTTACTTGTTTACTTTACCATATGTTGAACAGGCAGCAAAATATATGAGATCAGCTGATAGGGAGCAAGTCATACAACTAAAAGGCAGGCATGGGTTTTGAATTCTATTTCTAAAACTAGTTTGACAAATGCATATGTTATTATTAATCCCCTTTTTATTTGTAAATTTAGTATTTACTCATTTATACTGATTCAATAATTTAAGTGTTGTGCCAAGCTTGAAAATTAATGACGATTGAAATTTTCCAACAGTAAATCTCTCCTAAAGGTTACCCGCGACAAACAGTCAGATCTCAGCCCCTACCTGCCGGGTCAGACAGTTTATGTCACTGAAAGGCCTATTGACAGCTAGAGAAAAGCAAGTCCCCCTGGGTTGGCTCCATATGAGACGGATTCAGTGACACCTGAAAAATCACTGGATGATCCCAGAATCACAGAAAAAGGCTATCTACCCACATATCAAATGGTGGCTCCAAGAAGCAAACGTCCGTCAAGGTCAATCACTACACCACCTCAGCCATGCTCTTCAGATCTTTATAGATGCCTCAAGAGAAGGTCGGGGCTCTCACTTAGGAGACCTCAGAGCAAGAGGGACTTGGTCCCTAAGAACCGACTAAGCCATTTTTCTGGTCGCTTTGAACCACCATCCTGTCATAGACGAACCGACTGGGTCCCAGGACGCCTCAGGCTAAGCCCCGACTAACCCACGATTAAGTCCCAACCCCACAAGGTGTCCTGAGGCGTCCCCAGGCGTCCCCAGACCGAGATAGCCGATTCTTGTTTTGCAATGTGACTAAGGGTCGCAGGAGGCCTGGGACTAAGGTACTAAGGGTCGGGGACTAAGGGTCGGCGACTAAGGGTCGCAGGCGGCCTGGGACAACATACGACTGTGTAAATTTGGTCTGAGGAGGCCTGAGGAAGCCTGAGACTGGACATTTTGTTTATGGCGGGAAAAAATAATCGGTTGGGGTCGGGAGAAATATCAAACATGTTTGATTTTTCACATGGCCTCAACCGACCACAACCGACCCTTACAGGATGCCTGGGACTAAGCAAATTTTTGAAACCGACCCTCAAAAACCCTTAATCGGGAGCCTTAGTCGTGTGGTGGAATACCCACATTAGTCTAATGTCTACATTTAGGGTCCTTGTTTTTTAACAGTTTTTAGTTAGTTTCAGTTCATTTTAGTTAAAGCGTTATTGGTGAAGGTTGCTTTATAACCTGAGGCCCACCAATAAAGAACAGCATATCATTCCCATACAGTTACAGATGAATACAGGTGATTTTTTTACCCAGTCGTTAGGATCCAGCCACCCCGTGCCCGGGCAAGTATTTTTTATTTATCTAATAGCACCAGTGGTTCTGATTTAGATACTTGATATAAAAATGTTGGATAATTGGCTGCATTGGCAGTAGTCTGCGTTCTAGGTGTGTGTTCTGGCTAGCATTTTGTTGCCATGGAAACTGAGATTATCATAGCTACTAACATGACAAGTATCACTTGTTTTTTTACGATATGAAGTATATGATCCACATCACTGGGCCTCTTTATTTTGTATTGCTTATATCAATACAGTACATCTTTATATGAGAAAAAAATAACTTTAAAGCAAACATATACTTTCTCAAAAAATTTGAAAACACAAATTTTATGGAAAAAATGTCTATTTGTAATATATCAATCTGATGCCAAGTTTAAATACAAGATGGGAGCTATGGCAAAATCTGTTTAAATAAATCGAAATGTAGGCAATATATTAAATTTATGTCACTGTGCACCTGATCCTACTTGTCAAATATATGCATATTGTATACATTCATTTTGTATTAGAGTTTCTTGGGAAAAACTCAATTATAGCAGATTCTAAACTCACTGTAATGCAATTATTATGATGATGTGCCAATAACATTATGTATAAATGATGCATAATTTTGCAATATAAATACTTGTGGGAACTAATAACATGGTGATAGATCCCTAAAGTATTGTACTAGTCAAGATTAAAAAAACAGCCACAGTTTTAATCCACTTAAAATATCCACACTAACTCTTGAGGCCAATCTGAAGATGAGCTTAACATACACATGAGCTTAACATACACATGAGCTTAACCAATGTGAACGTGTGAGATTTTTGTAAACATTTATACATCTTGCCAACTTATTGAAAAAGTATGAGCAAAATACATTTTAAGACAGCATGGTTGTTGTTATTGTTTGCATGTTTAAATCAGGATAAAGAACCTCAGTTTTTGTGAAGCATTACCACTTAACTGTATTAATGCACACAGTTTGACCAGGGGTCAAGTGTGAAGTTAGTATCCCAAGGTCATACAATAGCTAGGGTCATATGAGGTCGAAGGTCAAAGTTGACCCTGACACGGTGATAGATTTGAACCCAAGGATGGGTATACAGAGTCAGTCTGGACCATCTAATCTAATAAATCCCAGTAAGCCATGTCAATCCATTAATGGAGACCTCCCTCGGGGGATAGGTCTGAGGGGGGTTCAGCTCCTAGGTCAAAAGAGGTAACCCGATAACACTGTTGGTGTGGATCAGGATTCAAACTCAAACGCAGGTAATTTCAGTCGTTCAGCAGCAATGTGTGTCAGTGGAGGGTAGGTGGCTTCAAGTTTTCCAACATGTATCTCCTTTGTTTGGCACTTTGCAAGTGCCTTGAAGAACCCCAACGCATGGTGCCCATGAAGCGAGACCAATATGTGATTGGTGTTACCAATAAATGCTTTAAGTTTTACTTAGTGATGATGCACAGTATATATCCACGACTTTAAGGTAGTGGTTAGCTTTAGCTTTAGTTTTAAACTGCAGAAAGTATTTCTTTTTAAAGAGGCTAAATGAGGCTGTATCAACTTGAAAGCCCTTGAAAACTCATTTAAAAAATGAAAAAATATTTCCTGAAATAAATTCTGAAAATGTGCTATGTTGCTTACCTTCAGTTGTCTAGTAACTAAACTAACTATTCCACTGAAAGCAGTTGGTACTATATGTGACATCGTCACAGCCTGATGGCACCCCATTTTATTTTGAAATGACAGAAGAATGCTTTACTTCTGGCTACAGTTTGCTGCAGAATCGAGAAGGATAATGACCACAGTTCTGTGTCAAACCGATGCCATTGTCGTCCCCGAGTCTGATTATCTTCTGCAGGAAATCTATAGCTAAACCTGTATAGCTTGGTTTCAGATTACATACAGCATTCTACCTCTCTGTTTTCCTTCTATCTTTTTACTGATGAAAATATCTCCCATAGAACTGCATCGAAAACCATGCAGAAATGGTGGAAGAATAAGAAATTTAACAAAATGAAGTTTTCATATATGGTGTCGCCTAATGCACAAAGGTCTATTAATTGTCACAGATTTTAAAGTATACTTTATTTATACACTATCATGGCACATCATACAAAAGGCATTTGGCTTTAATAGCAGACACATAATTTGGTAATACTGTAGGTGATGCCTTGTTGCCTACCAGACACTTCAAGAAGGCAAACATGACCTTCACAGAAAGGTGATGGAACGAAACCTTCATATGTATGCAGAAGGCCAGAAAAACTTTAAACATGACACTGTAGGTTTCGTTGGTCTTAGGTCTGAAAGGCAGATGTATATGTGAAGCCACTTTACCCGCTAATGGGTCCACAGCTTGGTCACCTACAACAAAGTATAGTATCTGTATATTGACTGTAAGACACGAGTCCCTGTGGGGCAAACACTCAGCTGACACACAAGACAAATATTTAAACCTTACACAAGATGACAACAAATTCAATAAGCAACGCATGTCATACCTCTGCAAGCATCAAGTTAATGATGAGGATGAAAATCCAGCATTTGATCATTCGTGTGTATCCAGCATGGGTTTTGAACTTAACAAACATTCCCAACACCCTTGGCTACCCGTCCAGCTGGACAACAAACCCTAATATGGACATAGTCGACATCAATGTCATGGGTGGAGGAACAATACCAGATGTTTCATGCACAGGCTGACAGAAACAGATCTCTTGACTTGCCTGTTCTGACGATGTTTTGACCAGACCAGAGTCGCAACATGACTGGAGGTATAGAAATTGTACCCGCCTGAATATCTATAAAGACACCGAGACAAACCACCTTTGTAGAAGGAGGAACCAATTTGCTCTGACTGATTGAAAGGCCTAGACTCTTCATGAAATTTAACAGATGATTGAAGGATTTGTGCACAACACTCAGGATGCCCATACTAATGCTATAGTAAGTAAGTAAGTAAGAAGCACTTATAAAGCACCAAAATTGATGTAAACATCCTCTAACGTGCTTATATAATTGATGACGCAAAAACCTTCTTGGCACATTAGGAAATGCACAGCGCCACTGAGATGCCAAAATATTTGGCTGCCGTCATCCATCCTGCATGGAAGTCAGGTGTCAATGTACATTCTGTGCTATTGAAGGCCTAAGAGATCATAATCGCCAGGATCTACATTTACATGCATAAATGTGTATGATGTCCACTTTATACAGTAAGGTACCTCTTCCTAGGCATTTGATCTCATTGGTGATATCATCCACTGATGGAAATGTTAGCTCAAAGTGGCTATCAAGGTACATGTTTTTATTTATGCCTGCATTAACCAACGTCTCCAGTGGCCAACTCAGATCAATGATCACATGGCGCCAATCTGAATTTGGTTTGTTTCTGGTCATGCAGGGTGAATAATGACCCCCTTCAATGGGATTCTGTTTGAATGGACCCAAAATTGCTTCATATTCAGTTGCCTCTTTAATATATGCATTAACGTCTGACGGGAAGTCAGTTGCAGAGGAATGATTTTTTTCCTTCATATTTTAATGGACAATTCCTGTTAAAATCTAGGGGGAACCTGAATTCAATCATTTGTAAAAGTTTTTGGTCCCTATAATTTTTAAGCACGACTTCCATTCTTGGACTTTTAATTGTAACTTGACTGGTAATCTGGTGTGCATCTAATTAGGTCTGTTCATGGCCCTAACGAGAACATGGATGTTAAAAGGTGACAAGCCATCACAACAGTTAACTACATCAGTACCAGGCATTACTTGTTCATCCAAAGGAATGAAGCCAAATTGAAATTGGGATTGGTCCTGCCACTTTTTGAACAATGTACAATTATTTGTTAATTGACTGTTGTCACCTTGTGTACTTGCATTATAAATAGCACTAGTGAACTTATCTTCAATACCTGCCAAATTGACATCATACAAAGGACACAATTTTAGTGTTTCCTGAGCATTAGAGTCGACAGACGACGAACAAACAGAGTTCACATTGATTCGACATCTAGGACTGCCTACCTAACACTGCTAAGCCAAAACTTTCAGCACAGGTTGACCATTGTGGTGCATGCTATCAATATCAGACTGAACTGGCCCAGCCACCTGAAGCTGTGGGTAAATCAACATTAATGACATTTGTTTGTGTTTTACTATTTACACTTTTGGCACAGTGGGTGGGCTTGCAATTAGAACCATTGATTATATAGCTTTTCATTCAACGGAAGGTTTGAAGCTCTTACATTTATCTGCCAAACTGGCCCTTACATCCTGGGTTCTAACTTTGGAGGTTTCTCACAACTACCTTGACCACCAACTGTGCCATGATTATCAGTTTGTGTGTCAGTTTTTTGTTACTAATCTGCCAATGACTGGTGACTTACATTTTTTCAACCTCAGTATTTTTACAATTTTTGCAACATATTGAACCTGATTTTCCCACAGCTGCCCAGTCCTAGTGACTGACGGCGCCTTGATTGTTTTATAAGCCAGTTTTCTTATGTATACAATCTTTTTAGTATGTTGTAACTGTTTACCCATAGATAGACAAAAGGCACAAATGTGACAGTGGAGCCTACTATTTGTTTCATGGTCTTTTTTGAAGTGGCATATTCCAGTCTGATAATTTTTAAAAACCAGGGTTTCTTTGCTGTTTCTCCCAATTGTGATCAATTTTGCTTGCCCAAACCTACATGATTCTGAGCATATGTTCTCCGGATCCGATCTATCTCACCCGGATCTTCCTATGTCACTTTACCAAGCTCCATTTCGCAAAGCAAGATGGTATAAGCCACCTTTGCCCCCCGCCACACAAGCCACACAAATATTATGGGGCATCTTCCATTAACTCTACCATGTAGGCCACCATGAGAGTTCTATGTTTGGATCATCTAAATGTTTTGGCAAAAACCATGGACCCACTGGGTCACAGACAATTGATCATAATAAATTATTTGCCTGTTTATCCCTAAAAATTGGCTTATGGGGCCATGCCACCTTTGTTTTATCAGATACTTCCACAGTACCTCAGTTTTTTTTAACTTGTGCATACACACTTTATCTTTACCTGAACATAGTGAACTGTGTTCCAACTCTTTAATGCGTTTTTCAACTTTTTTTGCAATTGGTGGGGCCTCAAAACCTCCAGACTGGGCACACCATTATCTAAGAATGAATCACTTGATATTTGAACCCTTTTCTTACTTTTAACTTTCCTAACAGTGGAGCTACTACTTGGTGTACTAAACTTAGAAGTACTCATGTGTGCTGGTGGACTCCCCTGCAGCCACCATCCTGTCTTCCACCTAGTCCAGTCTTTTGGTGACCTTCTCCAGTTTTTGTAGCATCTTCATCTTTACTGCTGTCCATCAGGTGCTGCCTCACCTGCAGTTTGGGTCATGACAACATCTTGTGAGAGTCCATTGGCACTCTCCATAACTAGCTTGCATTTCCCCCCTGTTGGCGGGACATGTCGCAGTGCACATTTTTTGCAAAATGTTTTGTTTATACTTGGCATTTTTATCACTGGCCACCTTGTGGCTTTTAAAATTAATGTTTCCTCCAGAAAATATAAACGTTCACCCAAAATTGAGTAATTTAATTGGGTCAAACGCAGACTTCAGACTTCTGCAAGTCCAAAAACTGAGCCTGTTGATGACACAATGGCCACTGAGTCTTGCGTGACCAGTCTAAGATCAGCCTTAACCCAAAGCTTTATAAATCCATTTGGCAGTCACAACACTAATTCAGTCCAATATTATAAGACAGGTTCCAACTAAATGACCGTTCTGTTGCTATGTATACAAGTTAAAAGTTTGAAAAAGATTAAGATACTAAAAGCAAATTCAAAATATTTTTTTCCGTATCCTCGTTTTGTTCTACATTTCAAACTGAGGAGCCAAGAAACCCCAATAACCGATTTTTTGGAACCAACCAATTACATAATTTGGTTGTAAGATCATCCGAGAAACTGAATAAAATACAACAAAGTACACACCAAGATTCTTGTGATGCCCTTTTTGTACATCACAGACTGGTCCCCTATCCTCAAGTCAAGGTGGGACACACCTTACATCTGAATTGAGGGAGGACTGATTTATGGTGCGCCTAGAAAATCAATAGAAATCCAAGTCATTAAACATGCAATAACTTCATATAAGCATTATGTGTCCAAAGTGTGCCAAATTATGGCGGGGAGCGGTACCACTTAATATGTATAATTAAAGTTACAATGCAGATCTTTTTGTTTATGTTTCTGGTTTTATTTATTAATGCCCCTATATATGTGACAGCCCTTTTGCCTTCCTTATCATAATATTGTCACCTTCAGTCATGATATTTTTAAAAGTGAACTCTCTGAGACTCGTCTTTGCAAAGTATATTACCCAATCTGTTTGATTCTTTGTTTGTTGACAGCATAATTCCAAAAGTATTGCACAGAGATTATAATGAAATTTTTAGGGAGCATCAAAACTGTTTCAAGGCAGAACGAACTGATTCATTGGGTCAATATCCTTGATTCTGGAGCAATGTTTTAGTTATGTTACCTTAGAAATCAATAAGATGATTTATTTAATGACCTGTAAGCAGCTCAGTGGTTTCCAAATAGAATGAGTAACTCTGCTCTGCACACCGATTGCTCTTGTTTTATTTTTTTGTTGTGTGCATAGCTGGACTTTTACAAATTGTGGACTACTCTGGTGCACTACTCATGTTTACAATTGCTTTGCAGCTTGTGCATATAGGTCGAAACTAATTTTGGCTGATTTGTATATGCAGAAAGTTTTATTATTTCTTTCTTCCCATGATAAAACCTTCTACAGAATTTCTTATTCTGACAAACAGTGCATAAAAATGTGAGTTATTTCAATAATACAATATTATACTTACTTTAAATAATTCTGGAACTTCAGTCCTTGAAGTAACCACTTTATTCTCAAGTGCTACAATTGCCTGGGGTTAAAAGGGAAAACCAATATTTTAATCAAGATACAAGTTCATTAGCATAATTGATTTTTCATACAGTTACAATTTGTTGAACTATGCAAGGTTAGAACACCCCTAACTACACCTCCCTACTACCTCCTCCCCACCTCCTTTTACTGTACAGTGTTTAAATTTCGTGCCCACATGTGGGTGTGGGTGAGGTCAGTTCTGAGGAAGTTGGTGCTACCTTAACAAATTGTGTTACTGGGAAATTGAAATTTTTATACTGATCTTCGATTGTACATGTGGCTTTTTTGATTGGTCACTCTGGTCAGTGATTGTAAACCCCTCTTCACTCTGCCATTTTGAAGTTGGAGGCACATGGAATCACATCTACAAGAAATAAAATTTTGACCCTCTCTGTATGTTACCCCTCCCCTTTGTTTTTTTTTATTCTGATGCTATTAACTATATAACATCATATAATATTGTCATTGTGTTCTGTTGTGAACAGATTACTGTGTGAGCTATTTTTCAGATCACCATGAGTAATAATGGTGGGATGTGCTTCAATTTTTCATTACATCAGGAGCTATTATAATACAGGATTACTCCTTGATGCTCCTTCCAATGGACACAATATTGGTGTTATGTTTCAAGCCTGCAAGTGTAGCCCAAGTTTATTGCTTGGGCTGTTGATTAGTGTTTCTGCTTGTGCTATTGTGCCTATTGAGGAGTGCTGCTTCTTCCTGTGCTTCCTGCTTTAAGATTAAAAACAACTTTATATGATTTATGTACTGTATTATTTTATTCATTGTATCATATCACATTATATTCACTGTATCATGCTATACAGAATACATATTTACATTAGTTGGAATTGGTGAGCTCACAGTTATAGTTGAGGTCTTGAGTTGAGATGTTGTTAAGCAGAGGCTTCATTGGGCAGTCACTAAGGTGTACATATTTATTAGTGAGGGGACCTCAACGCTCACCTTCCCAACATATAGCATAGCAGTGTCTTCTTTTACTGTCTTTTATCACACCTTTTATCTGTAACACTGGAATGCACATTGTGCACTTCCACTTTTTCTTTTACTATCTAGCAGTATTTTAACAACTATTTATCACTGGAATGCACATTTTTTGCACTTCCAGTCCCATCTCTTGCCCTGGTATCTACTCATATAAGCCAGGGTACTTCTTTATTGCTAGATCTTGTATACACACTGAATGAAAGATTACTCATATAAATGCTAATATCAAAACTTCTTAAATATCTTATACATTATCTCAGTGTGCTAACAGTTTATTGGAATACACTGACTATTTGCTGGCCAACTTACCTCTCTTACTTATGGGTCGTTGATTTGACTTTGACCTGCCTTTGACCTTGCACGTGTTTCATCTTTGACCTTGCCTGTTAAATTCATTTCTGGCCTGGCATGGCTATTATTGGGTTGGCAGGGAGATTGGACAGAGCGAATTATTCCAATTCATGAACTCTAAAATCAGTTATACATTGCTGCCCAATCTGTCTGCCTTTCCTTTCCACTGTCTTGCTTGGCTTGACCTTGCTTTGACCTGTGGGTCTTCTTACTTGGACCTGACCTTTCATACTTAGTTTAGTTCGGCAGGTTGCTTGGCCAGCCTAGGGCATACATGAATATTAATATAAACTGAAAATTTTAGTATGTGCTTCTAAACATATCAAGTAGTTTTACAAAGTTAAAGAATAAATTTTTAATCCCATGTCCTCTTTCTTTCAACTTGCTGGGAACTGACAACATCATTACCTACAAGGCAATAAATTTTATCCCACCCCCATAGCTGTCCTCTTTAATAAAGCGTAGTGACCTTACACTGGGCAACAGACTCTGAGTTTCCCTTGACCAGACCAATTAAATGCATGGGGATGCACAGTTTTGCAGTGGCTGCTCCCATAGAATGGAACAAACTCCCCCAGGACGTCAGAACTCAGTATAGTATGTTATGTTAGAATACTTCTATAGTGCAAAACCATAAACAGCATGCTCTATGCGCTTTACAATTTAGGAATATGAATACTAGGCTGATAATATACAAGAGTAAATCTTGTTTTTGCTTCATAACAGAGTAAGTTTCTAATATATTGAGGTGATTGGCCATGAAGAGCTTCAAAACATTGACTGCCACACTAAAAATAGCCCCATCCTTTATTGGCAACCAGTGCATTTCATTCAGAATAGCGGAAGTGTGTGTCATTCTATGGCATTGCATAATCAATCTAGCAGCTGCATTTTGAACTCAATGAGGTACTGTTTTGTTCCATATAGTAATGAGTTGCAGTAATCCAACTTTGAAATAATGGTTGCTTGAACCAAGGTTTTCGTAGTCTCTTTAGTGAGAAACTGGCGAATTTTTCATATTGATCTCAAGCGGTGGTATCAGACTTTACAAACTGAAGTGACATGAGAAGTCATATCCAAGTAATTGTCCATAATCACTCCCAGATTTCTTGCTATGTTTGTTCTCGAGACAGTATCCTCACCTAGCAGAAAGAGTTTATTTTGAGCTTTTTAATTGATGTCTAGTGCCAAATACTATGAACTTCTCTTTATTTAATTTTAGTTTGTTTTGTTTCATCCATTCACCTATTTGTTTTACTCCATCTTGGACTAAATTTATGACTATTGACTGAGTCAGTTGGGGTGCCACCAGGTATTGATGTAATCAGCTGGGAGTAATCTGCATACAAGTGAAAATGGAAACCTAGTGAGTGCAAAAGATGACCAAGTGGTCTGGTATAGTCTGAATAAAACAAAGGCCACAGCAATCTGCCTTGAGGTACATAACATTCCAGCAGCTGTGGAGAAATTTCCCCGCCATTTTACAATAACTTTTCTATCATGCAAGTATGACCGAATCCACTCGATTGCTCCTTCTGTGATTCCAAAACAGCTTCTCAAATGGATAAATGGAGTTAGACAACAGCTGCAGACCTACCTGGTTTTGTTAGCCTACCCACCATCATAGTCCTTCTCCCCTGTCGGATGCTAACATGGACATAGACTTTTATCAGAAAATTGACTATCCCTTCTTAGACATCAGCAACTTGGATGATGTATTCATCAATTTGGCGCTTTATAAGTACTTTATACTACTGCTACTACTATTTTGGGGTTAGGGGCTCGTATTTCAAACAACAAACTTATCCCTTTTTATCAATTTTTATTTATAACTTTTACATATTTAAAGTGAATGTGACTCATTCACCTTATAAGGTGAAGCGAATCACTTTTTAAAATTCTGGTAAAGGTTGTGGTTGAGGCTGAACCAATAAATCCAAATTTCCTATTACAAAACAAAAAAAACTTTAGGTTGATCGTAAATCTATTTGAGCTTGGAGTTAGGGCCACCCTAACTATTCATACCACACATCATCAGCTATGTGTATCTATTATCTCAACCATATGTATCTATCTTGAAGGTGGTCTAAAACTTCCAAGTAATATCATTTAACTTTTCATTAATGCTTAAATGCTATATATTTTTAAAATTTAAACTGTTATATAATCTTAAATAGTAAATACTTTAATATGAACTAATATATAACGTTATTATAATTTAAAATATATGTAGATATGAACCAAGTGTACAACTCTACATAAACTATGATTAGCTAGTAGATGTGTGTACATAATAACAAATATTATCCCAACTGGGGTTTTCAATTCTTTCATCCCGACTGGAGGCAATAAGAACCCCACTGTAATTTTAAATACCATCAGTGCACTACTGGGCTTTGTAATTTTGCACAATTATAACACAAAACCATTGTGGGCCCTTAATTGGTTCAACTTGATAGTGAATTTAGTGTGGTTATTCATTGTTACAAGCAGATTTTATAAGCACACTTTCTCACAAATAATACTTTTACGGTACTTAACAAATACTAAGGCTAAACTCTTCCATACTAGAAGCAAATGGATTAATCTATCTTCAGTTGAGGTTTCGTTTACCTCATATTATGGTAGAATACATTTGGTGTGATTTATATTTAGGTGAACATGTCTGAGGGAAAATTACACTGCTTAGAAATTGATTTACAATCCATATTACTTCTTTAAATGTTTGAAAAACCACCTCTCGTAATTTGTAATAAAATATACACAGTGAAAAGGTAGTAGTCGGGCGGCATGAGGAGACTACCAAGCCCAGGAAGGGACATAGAACTGTTTTCCTATCATTTTTTTATGTCATTACCACAGGTTAAAAAATCGTTCCCACAAGTTAGCAAGTCATTCCCACCAGATATTAAGTCGTTCCAACAAGTTAGAAATTCGTTACCACAAGATACTAACTCATTCCCACAAGTTAAAAGTTGTTACCACAAGATACTAACTCGTTCCCACAAGTTAGCAAAGTCATTACCACAACATACTAACTCATTCCCACAACTTAGCAAAGTCATTACCACAACATACTAACTCATTCCCACAACTTAGCAAAGTCATTACCACAAGATACTAAGTCATTCCCACAAGATAACAAGTCGTTCCCACAAGATAGCAAGTCATTCCCACTAGTTTTACTAAGTCATGCTTTGATGCCAATGTACAGGCAATTTCTTTGCCTATGATACCTAACTTGTATAGAAGTCACCCATCTACTAGCATACCATTCAAGTTTACATATCCCTGTAGGCCTCCAGAGCTCGCATGTTTCCTGTTACTTTACAATTTGCAGCACAGCAAACACGAGTTTTGCTTCATCCAGGTACATAGCTTGTATTAAAATCCAGTGGAGATACTGCAAGGTATGTTGTGCCAAAAACCACCCAGTCCAATGAAACGTACTAAAATATCTTAGGACCAAGGAAAGTGCCATAAAACAGGCATTTTGCTATCTTGCTATCTTGTGGTAATGACTTGCTATCTTGTGGTAATGACTTTCGAACTTGTGGGAACGACTTGCTATCTTGTGGGAACGACTTGCTAACTTGTGGGAACGACTTTTGACCTTGTGGGAATGACTTGCTATCTTGTGGAAACGACTTTCTAACTTGTGGTAATGAGTTGGCAACTTGTGGTAATGAGTTGTTAACTTGTGGTAATGAGTTGTTAACTTGTGTAAATGAGTTGCTAACTCGTGCCCACAGCTTCTTATCTCATTGGAACGTGATAAAAAAATGCCAAGAAAACAGTTCTATGTCCCTTCCTGGGCTCCGTAGGATACAGTTTTTGTCATTCTTCAAATTACATTACCAATATATGAGGTCTCTATTCCAAGCCTTAAGGATGAGACCATCGTGGGGAAGCAAGCACACACAATCATTACTACACGAAGAGGTATATAATAACAAATATTATCCCAACTGGGGTTTTCAATTCTTTCATCCAGACTGGAGGCAATGAGAACCCCACTGTGATTTTAAACACTTGCAGTATACTTATAGGCCCCTTTGGGCCAGCTGAGGTCCATTATGGTACGACGTTTGTCCGAATTTTGTTTTGGCCTTGTCATCAAAGGGTATACATGGACTGGAAAAGGTAGATCTTTAAAAGGTCCGTATATAGCTCCGTATTGCAATTCTTCATTGATATATTGTTCAACACAATCTATGTATTGAATGGCTGAAGCATGGTTGTCATAAGTTGGCTGTAATGGCTTACTTCTATCAAAGTCTAGAGGGAAGCCATATTTTATTAAATCAGGGAGTTGTCTGTCCCAATAGTCTCGTAAATGGAAATACCATTTGTGTGGCTACTGGTATCCGAGCTTTCAAAAAATTTGGGGCTCCACTGTTACGTATTATGGTATGTGCTTCTAAAATGTCAGGAACTCTACCCCATGAAATTTTTGGCCCCTTATAAATAGTAAGATCTTGTAAAGGAATATAGCCAAAATCACCCCCATTCTGTGATATACAGGCTGCATCCTTACTGGATGATTTATTTTTCCATACAAATAATGGAATTTTTTCTGGATGAACCATGGACTGGTCATCTTGTAATCTCTGAACATGCTTGCTGGTTTTATTCAAGAATGTCGAAGTAGATGGCTCAATTTTTGGCACAGGAACCGATTGGTGGAGAGTATTTTGTCCAACTTGTGGAACATGGGAGTTTGAACAACTTTTTTGTTCCTTATGTGGCAGTGACCTCTTGTTTCCACTGATAATGTTAGTGGGATGTGCTTGTATTTCAGCGTTATTTGAATCCCTAGAGGGGATTTGTGCATGATTAGTATTTAACGGAACATTTATGTCCCTACAAGGCTGCACCCCAACCTCAGTCCCCCTGCAGAACAATCCACTGACGAATCTTGTAAATTTGCCAGAATATCAAACCTATTAGCAAGAAACCCCTTTTGTTGAGCAGAATGACTAGCCCCATTTGAAACCCATTTCCTGGATGGAATAGTTGTAGAGGAGGTGCAGCCTCGTGCATTCACACTCACCTTGGAAGGGGTAACAGTTTTTGGTTTGACCTTCTTATTTTCGTTAGTGACAGTGATGATGTGGGGATCCAAGGTCGGAGGAGACATATTTCGTTTGTGTTTTTCGTTAATAGTCATCATCTTTGTAACTTGGGCGTAAGTCCTGTGGTCCCTGGTATTATCAAAAGCTTTTGAAGTGTGAAACCATTTAAAAGCAGTGTGACAGTGAGCATTAAATGCAATGGAATTATCATGAACATTATTTCTATTCCAAAAGGTTCTGTCATTATGGTAACACAAGGGGAAGTGACGAACGCCCAAGTTTATTCATTTTTTGTACTAGCATTTTTGAGTTTTGTTTTACATTCTGTTTCAGAATGAGGGAAAGCTTTTCCATTTTTGGTGAAACAGTGGTTGCAAATATGCTGGTAAGTGGTTCCTTTGGTTTCATGAGTGGCTTGATGGAAACATGTGCCCTGATTAAAAAACTGACAAATCATGGTCCTAGCATTTTTATCACGTCTAGTGAATTTTTTTCCTGGATTTTTTGCAAAATGTTGTACTTGAGGGGCATGTCTTTGTGCATGAGCCCTTCTCACCCTATCTATCAAGTCAATCTGAGTATAATCCTTAATTTCTCCCTGTTCCATGCGACATAGGAGGACTGCATGGCAGGCCTTTGCAGAAGTCCAAGAGAAATCATTGGAATCGTCTAGTAATGAAATAAGATAATCCAACATGGCATCTTTGTTTTGAATACAATTTTCATCTCTCATTGTTCTGCAAAAGCCTGCCATCCACTGACCCATGGTCAATTGGTCATACGAGACCCTTTCTTTTTGAGAACCGGCTAAGACATGTTCATGAGGCCATTTGACCCTATTTTTGACAAAAACATCGACTTGACCGCCTCTCTGAGATTTCAATTTTTGATCACACATACCTGTTTTGGATAATTGCTGCAATTCTTTTATTCTTTCTTCTACACTACGTTGAATTTCATTATTCGCCCTAATGTATTCCAACGAGGGAATTTGACTAGTATTTGATTGTGTACAACATTCAGTGTGGGGTACAGAAGTACTTGTTTCCGCCTGAGTACTTTGATGTTTATCAACAGGAGTACTTTTGTGTTGTTTCTGAGCACGGGTGCCCTTGATTTTTGATTTATCACTAGTTTTCTTTGCAGGTTTCTGTTCTAATTTTTGTAGCCTATCGCTAATGGCAGTTAATTGTGACAGTATTTGATGATTTACCAAAGATTGAGTTTCTTGGAATTGTAAATCATGGGCAACTTTGCTGGGAGTTTCAGCATGTAAACGGTTAAACGAACGCCCACTTGGGCCCACACCATCACTGTCTGATTGAACAACATTGTCACAGTCAAGCTCGCTACCTGAAAGTGAGGAATCCGAATCTTGTTGTGACATGTTAGTGGTTTTATGTCCCAACAAGTTCGTTACGAAATCGTTATCATCCGACAAATGTACTTGTAAAGGAATTTGAAGAGCGTCAGATTTATTAGACCGCAAGTTATACTTTTTCTTCTCCATGTACTAGGGGCTCAGAATACTAAAATCAATGTAAAAGAAAAACTAATAAGAGCCAGAAGTACACAAAGTAGAAATATAAAATAAAATAAAATGTTGTCCTGAGGTGTTACCCCTTCCAAGTGTGAGCTGCAAATGGAAGAAGGGTTCAAATTTTCTGTCTAAAGAAGGGCTGAAGAGCCAATCAGAGGCCAGGTTACATCAGGCATGGCCATGCATACTAGAGCCCACCTTAAGGTTCCCTCTCAGGAATGAACTACCTTACACCAAGGTGTCATCCCGCAAACATGTTGTCTGAAATTCTTGTGAAAGTAGAGTTGTTGATAGGTCAGGAAGTGATACTGATACTGAAAGTGTAACAAATGTTCCGAGTTTATCCACTTTGAGAAGGTTAGGTTGAGGGAAATTGAGGCTAGGTTGAGGAAACTTCAGATATGAACACATGCCAAAAAATTAAATCCAAAAGAGGTGGTCCTGTAGAGGTTTAAGTTAAAAACAAAAGTAGCTAGGCCCCACAAGGCCATACTTGGGGGGCAGGGCACTAGGGCTCGCCTCACCTATGACCAACTTTCTATGAGTCAGTGGATACAGAGATTCTGTCATATAAGTCAAGTGACTCACGCTACAAGGTATGTGTATAATACAAACTTTAAAAGAAATGACATAGAAGGTTTACTGGTAGGGCCACTTGACCAGGCTATGATGGTTTACAGAACAGCTTCTGTGCAAAAACACAGAACTTATGCCAATGTAGTCAAATCAGATCATATCAGTACCCCTGGGGATATGAAACAGTAAGTCCCTACAGAATGTGTGAAACTAAATTGTGTCAATATGTTAAGTAATTCCCCTGGTGATATTAAGGGCAAATAGACCGTCACAAAATGACATAAATCAACACATTTATTTGATGGTGATATTGAAGCCAATACAAATACACATTTATGAATGGCATTGGTGAAAAGCAACACTGTCACACGGCTGTGGTAAACAAAGTTGAAGGTGCTGAAGTATCAAATATTCAGGCCAGGATACAAAAACTATGCTAAAAATGAAGATAAGTATTTGCATTCTTTGGTAACTGTTTAGATAACAGAATCGTAAATTCAGATTGTACTATTTATCAGCTTTGCAGGCAGCAATCTAATATGAAATATGATTTTATACCTTTGTCTGATCCGGTTCTTGCTGTTAATTATGATTGTCAACAAAACTTAGATTATTCTGTAGTTGAATTGCATTCAAAAGTCAAAGAACATATGTCCCCAAATTTTAATGGTGCTCGAATAACTATACCTTCACAATTGAATATCCCAGATTGGAAATACTTATTATCAGAATATTTGGACCAACAGTTATTACAATTCCTCGGGGCCACGGTGGCAGAGTGGCCTCTGAGGCCGGGGTTTGATCCCCGTCATGGCCTGAAGTGGGAAAGCTGGTAGTTGCTTGCTGTTGGTCGGCAGTTTACAGTACAGAACCCTAATGAACTGTATGTACTGGTTTCCTCTGCCCTTCCAAAAACCCCTGTCGTGATATGACCTGTACAGTGTTGAAAGCGACGTAAAACCCCAAATAAATAAATAAATATTACAATTCCTGGAATTTGGATTTCCAGTGGGTTTTAATCAAGATTGTCTATTATCTTGTGATAGGGTCAACCATAAATCAGCCACGGAATTTTCGTCAGATGTAGATGCATATATTCAAGAGGAAAAGCAGTATGGGAATATTGTAGGGCCTTTTGACCAAAATCAAATAGCAGGGTGTCATAGTTTCTCTACTATGACCAGTCTTAAAGCTAATTTAGACACCAGGCGGGTTATCATTGACTTGAGCTTGCCAAAGGTGGCCTCAGTAAATGACAGCATCGACAAACTTTCATATATGGGATCTGAATTCAAGCTCACTTTTCTCACTATCGATGATCTCACCTCTGAGTTAATAAATTTGGGTAGGGGGCCAGATATACAAGATAGACATCAGCAGGACCTTCAAGCACCTGAATATGGACCAAAATCACTATGATTTGTTAGGACTTCATTTACAAAAGGCCTATATTGACACCCAGCTGCCATTTTGGCAGTCATCGTGGAAGCAAATGTTTCAGAGATGCAGTGACACTGTTTCAGAATTATTATGTCATAAATTATTGTGATGATTTTCTTGGTTTCGGCACACCTAGTACTGGAAAACGCTCATTGGATGCTCTATATGACATAAACTGGGACTCTGTATTAGCAGGAAAAAGTTAGTTTATCCGAGAACCAAAGCTGTATTCCTTGGGGTGCTAGTTGACACAGTAAAAGGGCACTGTCTCAATTCCTGACTAAAAATTAATGCAAGTTAAAGAGGTAGTCAACACATGGTCCAATAAAGCATACTGTACAAAGCGTCAGCTACAATCTCTGGTGGGTTTACTGTAACACATTCACAAGTGTGTCAAACCTGCCAGATATTTTGTCAATCGTATGCTGGAGGTTTTAAGAAATGCTAAGAACCCTAGTAAGATAATCTTGACAGATGATTTCATGATGGATCTCAATTGGTTTAAAAAATTTTGGACCAGTATAATGGCACATCTTTATTTGACCATAGGCCAGTAGAATGTGGATAGTAGAATGAGCTGGATGCCTGGCCTTGGTGGATGGTGGAAGAATTTTGTGTATCATTTGGCCATACCTGTTAGGCTACAATAGGATGGGAATTGTTCACTTAGAAATGACAAATATTCTTGTAGCTTTGAAGTTATTCAAAAATATGTGGACTGGAAAAAAGGTGCTGATCAAATGCAACAACCAGGCTGTGGTTACAGTATTGAGATCTGGTTGCACAAAGGAACCCTCTTTGGGAGGTGTGCCAGAAACATGTGGTTTATAGCTGCTTTGGAAGATGTTGAGTTACACATGTGTTTGATAAGAACAACCAAACTGCATACTTGCTCTCTAGGTGGCAGAATTCCCCTTTTAGTTTTTCCCCATACATATGTCCTTCTGACATCGGACTTTCATGAATTGTGGGGCAGCGTGAGGAGTAGTTGTCTGCTCACTGAAGTGAAGTACTTGTATGGGCGACCATCTGAGTTCTACACCAGCTGTGGGATGTGTCTCAGGTGGAATTTTTTTTGTGTGTTTCCAGACTTTCGTAAATTCTAGTACACTACTCGTGTCTTTGATGGCTTTGCGCTCGTTCTAGGGGAGCAAAATACCTTTTGGCCTTGTTTCATTTACATTTTAATGGGGGTGTGTAACCAAAAGTTACAAACTTCTCATTGCCCCAGGTATTTTTAAACCACCTCTTCTTGTTAGTAAGGCTACAAAGTTGATTGGATGACCTTTGACCTGGAATCGTTTGACTCTAGCAAAAAAATCAAATGATTCATCACTTTTGATAGGGAAGTCGAGCTGGCCAGACGCCATTTGTTAAATTATGAAATATTTTAAAAGTATTTTGGTGTTAATGAATGTTTTACATGTTTTATGGACTGCTGTTTGGTATTGTATAGTTTCTTGTTTTGGTGATAGCGGTACTCTAATGTATCTGACTAGAGTATGTAATGGTTAACATTGGTTATGTAATACTATTCTTTGATATATTGTTCTGATAAATACTGGGTGAAATTGTGTCTAGTACTTGAATTGGTAACAATGTTTATGCATTCACAAATTGATGTACATGCTATTTAAATATTTTAAGATTTTGTTCAGTATTCGAATGGTTAGTAATGGTTCTAACATTCACCATTTGATCTACCTCTTATTCAGATATTTGAAAGAATTTCAGTTTTTTCACTTAGTGTCGTTTACATTGTTTGAATACAGGCTCATCAAATTTGGTAAATTAACTGTATAGCTACCAACTATTAGCAAATTGCTCGGGCTGTGGGGGCGAACATAAGGGACCTGTGGGGGGCTAAGTGCCAAGTAAAAGACACAGGGAGTGGATCTATAGTTGGTGGCATGTATATTACCCAGGGGTGGGTGACGGCGTCAACCAAGACATTCTTATTGCTCTTACATCTGTCAATTCCAGGTTGTCTGCTACTGAGGCACGGATAGATAAGATAGAGCAGCAGATACAGGGTAGCTTGCCTTCCACTTCATTTGGCACCAACTTTACTGCTGCCAGTGCGTTGAACTCTACAATGCATTCTGAGGTTTATGCTGAGGATGATGCTGCTATGCCCAGTGCAAAGTTTTTGAAAAGTTCGAAAAACATCAAAGAGGCAGTGGATCACAGACTGCTCAAACTTGCTGCACTGAATGAACAAGATAAATTCAATCCCAGAGGGGGGGCAAAGATCCAGTTTTTGTAAAACAGTAAGTTCCATGGCCCCAAAATTATGTTTTGATTGGTATTGCCCAAACTAGAACCACATATGATAGTCTTTCAATTTTCCAGTGGATATCTGGAGTTTGTGCCATTAGAGAAGAGACACAAAGGTAAAAAATGTAATGTTAGATTATGTTACTGACATCATGAAGGACGCCTAAGACTTTGGGTGGGCCTCAGCCAAAGGGGCACATGCTCTCATGACTGAGAAGACTGACAGGTTGAGGCAGATACATGCCAAAAAATAATACAACAAATCCCTCAGGCTCACAAGGTAAGAAAATGGGGAATGTATAATGGGTTCCCTGTAGGTGCTTTCAGAATGTGCAAAACGGAACACTCAAAAAATTATTAGGGCACTGCACCAGTGCAGGGGCCAGTAATAAAGTACTTTTAGATAAAAATGATGCCTCTGGTCAATCAAAGATATTTCAGTCAAAAACTAGGCATTTTACAAACAGTGTGGTCCATAATTACATTCACTCAGGAAGCAGTACTAATTGGAAGTTAGACTATTTGTCCAAATGTTAGTTTTGGGGGATAGTTTAAGGTGGACTCCAGCAGTGCCTTGGGGCAGCTGTGGATTACCAGATCTCCACTATGTCCACTTCTGTCTATACTCGCTTGGCAGCAACTATTGAGAGGTCTAGGATCGCCACAAAGACAGAAGCGAAACACTTGGTAACTATTTCACAGTTTATTCTAGTTCAATAAACACAAGTCCCAGTTACAATTCAACACATTCTCACGAGTGAGAGAGCAACTTAAGCTCTCCCCCTCTGCATACTATTTCATGTTCTTTCTCTTGTTATTGTCCTGATCTCTCTCCTGAGCTCAAGGCTGAAGTTCTTATACTAGTCACTGTACACTAACACATATTCTCTGTCACCAATTACTGGGTTTATTTCTGAGAGGTTTAACTCACAGAAGCGGGGATTGGCTGAGGCTATTATTAGAGGCGGTGTGCTATGTGACTATTGATTTCTACTGTTAAGTCCAAAGAGAGTTAATTTACTGAGGTACTTTGCCTGTGTTTTATGGAATTTAAAGATTATTAATAATTAAACATTTTCATTTAAATTCTTCACCATTACATACCGGGGATGGCACGTCCACGCAGCCACAAAAAGGATTTTAAATTTGCTACATATGATAATGGTATAAATCCTAAACACAATTTTTAACTCGGAAACCTTGTTACATATAAATCCTTAAAGACAATAAATTACATCATTATGTATGAATGTTTGTAGTACTCATCTTAAAGCAATTACCTGGTAAACAAACAATATGATGTACAAGTAAATTTAGATTAATTTGAAACAAATACTTTAACCAACTGTAGTAATAGAGAACATCATGAAATTAGACATTTTATACATGTTTTCTTTATAATTGTTTACAATCTGACACTATGATTTTCTGTTTGCAACAAATGACAAAGGTTAAAAGTATGGTTAACAAGAACTTGTTACAAATAGATTGGAGATTCTGGGGACGTATGAACTATTTTATTTCGGAGACCAAATAATCTTGTTTTAGCTTTAATTCTACCAATTTTGACTCAACATTATTCAGCATTACACATTGGGGTAAGTAATTCATTATACTTGTTACTGAACATACGTTATACTGTTACAACTGTTACTATCTGTCACTTGGAATGTAAATATTGAACTAGTATATATAACAAAGACACAAGTAAAGTGAACTGGTGACACTTGAAAACAATAGGTAATGAAAAACATACATGTAACACAAGGTATACTTGACTATCACATAAACAATAAGATGATAATTAGCAGAGAACCAACCAATTAAGGTAAGAACTCTTGAAATGACACATTTAGGCAAACTTACTGAACTGCAGCCACTAAAGGCAACATCTTGTTAATATATTTAAGTTTAGAGGATTTAACGTGAACAGGGTAAAATGGTACAAACAAGAGATACATACAAGCGATTAAATGTCATACGACACAAGTAAAATATAATATGAAATACACAAATTGTCACACGTACATAACTACTCAAAGTGAAGTGTTTGGTTTTGAAATTTTAGAGCATTAGTTGTAAAGCCAAATAATAACACTATTTGTGAAATGGTGGTATTAGCATTGGAAGGAATGGCCAATTTCAGTCCAATGCCAACCAAAGTCACAGTTAAGTGTAAAGACACATAAGTCA
Source organism: Sabellastarte sp. h YS-2021 (assembly GCA_964017235.1). NCBI lineage: Eukaryota > Metazoa > Annelida > Polychaeta > Sabellida > Sabellidae > Sabellastarte > Sabellastarte sp. h YS-2021. The sequence goes on along the minus strand of OZ024932.1, from coordinate 10,184,037 downwards.
GCTGTGGGAGGAGTGATCAGGTCCTCCCCCAGCCAATCAGTATGTTCGTGTAACTGAACAATTAACATGTTATCAATGCCAAACGGGCTATGGGATGTGTACTGAAAATGGTTCTTACCAAATTAAAAGGACAACATAAGTAAAGCACATCAAGACATTAAGAAAGTAACAAATTGACGCTTAAATATTATTCCTGATGGTCCACTGCTAATAGAGAACTTTGTCCCTGACATAAAAAGTGAGGATCATACAAGGCCTAGGCTCCATAGTTCTGGTGTAGGTATTACTATTATTATTCTCTTCTTCTTTTTAATTTGATAGTTATTATTGGATATTCCATTATTGTTATGATTGTTCTTTATTTATTGTACAGCTTATTAAATTGCTAATTATTATTATTTCTTCATTACTGTTATAATTATTATTCATTTATTCAGCCCGTACATGTAGTAATTTTCTTGGAAAAAGAATGTAGAAATTGTGCCAAGATAGTAAGCTTTCAAATGCGAAAAGACTGTTTGACTGTAAATTAGCAAGGTAAGTAATATTTATTTAACGCATTTGAAGTAGAAAATTTGGTTAACTTCAAATTAGAAAGGTAAGTAAATGAAATTACTATGTAGTAAGTAAAAGTGGTAATACACAGTGGGTGCATCAGGTATTTCTGGTAAGTAAGATGTAGTTGATAGGAGGAGAGCTAAAGATTCCTAAAGTCATGATGAAATTTTTACAGACATTTTGATCATGCTGATGAAAAGTATGTGCAACTGGAAAATAAGAAGATGAAGAGAAGAATGTTATTTTTGTTCTGGTAATGGAGTTAAGGATTTTGGAATGGAGTAGTGGTGGTAAGAAGGTAAGTAATTGTACATACTGTTATTTTAGAAATGCCTTTGCCATGAAATAGGGTCTACTTTTGAAAGATAGCAAGAGTCGTCCTATGATCAATTAAATGGAAAAGCAACATAAGTAATGCTGATACTAAAGGAGCGATATGGTGTGTATAATTATGTTAATAATAAGGTATCAGTTATAAGAATGCTATCCAGCATATGGACACTGTTAAGGCAAAGAGGCCCAAAAAGGTGTGAATCAATAAAGGAGCAATAGAGGAGCAATAGCTGAGTCAATATCCTCAGTGCAAAGCAAAAGGCATGTCATTAAGAAGCGTCTGTTATAGGCATACGTTATGACCCTTTGTTGAAATGTATTTAGTAGTAACAACTGTTTAAAAAGATAGTTCCTATGGCAATTATAGTATAAAATAAAGCAGTGGGTTATATAAGAGTCAATGTCAAATAGAATGATAGAACAAGATCTTAGATGACATCATAAACATACATAGGAATATCTGCAACAATACCATGAAAGTAAGAAAATGTAATGTGACATAAAGCACTCATTCAGTATATAATAAAATGCAGTAGTAGTGGTAACAAACAACATATTTTGCAATAAATAAAAAAGCAATGATTGGAACATACAAGGTGACATCATGATTTTCATAGAATATAAGAAATGTGAAAATTATTTTGCAACAATATGATTGAATAAAAATTGTCAGCTTTCAAGTTCATCAGAACATCATTATTTGGAAAGCACAACTGAAGCTAGGCGCCATAACTCTAATGGTCAAGCCAAACAGATCTGATGTGTACATAATACAGATGAAATATAACAACTGAGGCATCTCTTGCAAATGTTTTATCATCTGTAAGGATGTAATTTCAATAACTTGCTATAGAACATTGATAGGAAATTTGTCTATCAATAAAATCCATCTATCAAGCAAGTACACCCTATGCTAACTAAGTTATGTAAAATTAGTCTGTAACATACACTGGAGGTATACAGAAACATAGTACAATATTATATTAATGAGACAGAAAACAGCTTTCATCTGTATATTTTTAAGAAATTAGTGGACTCGAAAGAGAGTCCTGCATGAATACTGAAAGCAGAACATGCTATTATGTGGCCATTTTCTATACTAGTTCTAAAACATCATTCATGCTTCAATGAAGTAGAAGGGTACATTGTTTGTTTGGAAAATAAGACAGTCTGGAGTCCGTTCCAGAAGTGGACTTTACCCAGAAAATGGTCCAAGTGAACAAGCGTGAAGGTAAGTAAGAATTGGACATATAATTAATGTAATAACATTGATTTTTATTCGGGTCATTGCGGTCTTTATTATTTTATTATGTTATGTTATTTTATTCATTTATTTATTATTTATTTAATTATTTATTATTATATTTTTCATTTTTAAAAATTATATGTATTTTTGGCTTTATCTTATATTTATAATAGACACTTTTATACATTTATACTTATGTTTTTATTTATAATAGACCGTCTTAAAAATATATATATTTATTTATTTATTGCTGATGCCTCAAGGAAGTAAATTTGAAGTAAGTATTTATTTTTATTATCACTTATTTATTTAGTTATGTAAGATATCAGATATCAGTAGCACTGTGTTCAAAAATGTTTATGGATAAAATATTTGACTGATGCCTGCGAAAAAAAATGAAAAGTATTAAGTTATCAACTTCTAGCCTTAAAACCAGAAATGCTAGATTTTAAACCACCTGAAGCATCTTTAAAAGTTGCAAAAACGAACTTTTATCAGCAAGTTCTAGACTGTTGGTCCCTTATAAAAATCAGGGAGCCTACAAGTGTTAACAAAGTAGTTAATGAATATATACTGTACAATCGATATGTAAAAATTGACAATAAGTGTCTTGATTCTTCAATATTGCTACAAAACGAAGGGCATCAAAAGATTAAATTGTTTGATACAGTGGATTCAGAAGGGAAGATACTATCTTTTGAGAGATTAGTTCAAAAAATTCCCTTGAGGTTATCTCTTTTGGAATACTTTGGATTAACAAAAGCAATACCAAAGCATTGGTTAAGATCCATAAAACCTAAAAATATACAGGAACGAAGCAAATTTTAAAAAAGTGACCAGATTACAATTACCATAAACAAAAGAATTAAGCCCTTGTCCATAATCCAAAGTCAAGACTTATACTGGGAATTAATGACTGGAAAGGTTGAACCCCCATCATCACTTAACATTTGGCATGACTTATTCCCCTTTCTTGAATCTAGTAATTGGGATGAAATTTTTGAAAGAATCTCTTTGATAACAAAGGAACCAGTCTTACAAACTTTTCAATACAAGGTCATCAACAGAATCATTAATTGTAGATACAACCTTTATAAATGGAAAATAACTGACTCTCCTTTGCGTACTTATTGCTCAACTGTTGACACAATAGAACATCACCTTTTTCATGTGGGTCAACATTGAAATTCTGGCATGAAGTAACAAAATGGACTAGGAAAAATTTGGAAGTTACACTCAATTTTACAATCTGTGAAATATTTTTTGGCATACCTTTTCATGGAGACATAAATTTGTTCATTATTAATAGTCTAATAATGCATGGTAAAACATATTTAAATAACAGAAAATATAACAGTAAACCAATTATATTTAGTGATTTCTTGAATGAATCTAGAATGAAGATGAAAGCTCTTTGTAACCTCTACAAGCAGGAGGGTGTAAAAAATATGGCAGTAGAAATGGTACTAAAGTTAAATGAATTAATTTAATTATCTAGCCACTTTGTACTTCTTATTATCTAATTGGAAAGTTATATAACTATGCAGTGTCTTGTCAATTCACAATTTGGTAAGATAAAGATCAGTAGCTTTTGATGTTTTCTGTTTTGTCCTGAGTCAATGCTTGTGACGTCATACTGTAACATTACATAATTGTTTGTACCATTTTGTAAAACACTGTACACTGTCGGTACTATTTTGTAATATATAGTCTGTACTTTTATGTATCCCAAAAAAACAATAAAAAAAATATTTAGTTATTTATTCATGTATGGATGTACCCACATGATGGTACAGCAAGGTCTATAAACAGTCAACGGGCCAAGTGCTGATGGATGGCCTAAAGAGGTTGTTCATGACGCTAAGGTAAGTATAATTGGATTTGTTGTAATTGTCTAATAATTGTCTAACACAGCGGTGTGTGTAAAGAAACAACGGGCCAAGAGCTGATGGATGGCCTGAAAGGATAGAGGTAAGTATAATTGGAGTTGCTGCAGACCAAGAGGTAATGAATGGCCTGAAAGCGCAAAGGTAAGTATAATGAGTGTTGCAACAATGAACAATTGGCTAATGCCTATTATGAATGTCACACCTAAATTTTCTGTCAATTCTTCAACAATGCTGTACTATACGCATACATTGTAAATGTACATATTGGCTAGTTCACACTTCACATAGAGTACTTTTAAAAATTATAAGATATTCATTTCATATACCATACATTTTGAAATACAGAACAATATTATCTGCCCAAATATATCATTATACTCCTTGTTGTAGTTATAATGCTTGGTGAACCATAAAACTGATAAATTCATTTGATACACAGATAGTTCAATGTACAGATAAGTATTACATGTCATATATGTATTTGACAATAATACACATTTCATGTGAATTAGTGATTGACAAGATCTGAAGATAGACATTCAGTAACTAAGTATATACATGATATAATTAAATCTAGATGAACAGAGAACTGCGAACAACTGTAAACACTATAATTACTGACTGCAATAAAACAGAACTGATAATACCTAGAAACAATATAAATACTAAATGACTTTACTGAACTGTATTTGAATATTACCATTGCTAAAAACTGAATGATCCTTGACACGTATTACTCTGTAGTGTGTTTGAATATAATAAACACTAACATAATAAAACACTGTTACATTTATAACATGTTAGTCATTATGCAGAAATATGTAAAGTTTAACACCACAATGTTAATTAATTAATTGAAATATGACTGTTTTTACCCTTCACTATTCTGGTAATTGCAATACAAAAAGTTACATAAGTCAAAGTATCTGTTCTGTCCAACTGAATAAGAACAACTGAGTATGTAGTGGTTTATTATACCATAATTCAATAGGGATTTGGAAGTAGATTCAAATCAGCTCATTTCTGTAAGTATTACACTTTAATCACCAAAGTTAAATTGTATTTTATAAGTGTCTTGTATGGGGCTGTTTGGTGGGGAGTGTATCTTGAGTTTATCATCAGTCACTATAATTTGCTAAAGTATGTGTTCCCGATTCATATATGCTGCTGAATCTATCAAAGTCCATATAGTGTGGGTGCCAAATATTTGGAGAATTTTGTAATTATTTACAAGTGTGGAATTCTTTGGGTAAACTTTCGTACGTCACAAGCAAGCTAAAATTCTTAAGTAGGCAAATTGTTGGCCATATATGCTAATACCAAAGCTCAGTTTAAATGGTGTCTAAGAAACCCTACATGTTAATCAGCCCAGTGCAGTGCGCAGGTGTGGTAAGGCCAAGCCTGTCTGGTGTCATGCGCAGACAGTGGCTGGGGTCTATACAGATGCAGATACAGATGTCTATGCAGCTTTTGGTAGGCAGGATGTATGATTCATAGTCTGGTGCAGATCGTTGCTTCTGCCCATTTCCCGGCATTTTATTACCAGGGATTGTCATTATGGTGACATTTGGGATTCTTTTTATGAGTGATTTTGTGGGCTATAAACGGAAATTGCCAGTCATAAACAGCTGCCTTAATCACATCCTAGAGACACTTTTATGAGACTGGATTCTATTTTGAGAAGTCAATTGTCATAAACGGGGTGATTATGTTCTCATCTTATGGCTATGGTGGTGGGGGCAAATGGTGAGTCACTACTGATGCGTTTCATCAAAAGCTCCTTTAAGAGATGGACCTTTAAATGCACGAAGAATAAGCTTCCTTATTAGTAATTAGGGGTTTACGAAATTGGGTTTTTGAGGCATTTTTCTGCAAAAGTTTGTGGAAAATTCACTATTTTACCAGGGACAGAAATCTAGGTTTTTAATTTGCCATTTTTGATTGGAAATAAAAAAATAGAAATAAAAATAGTTTGGTGGGCTGTACTGAACTTGAAAAATAGAGAAAATCAAGAAAATTGAATAAATAATGGGTCATATTTGTGTCCCTAAAGCATGTTGCATACATGTGCGTGTAAATTGACTGCAAGCATTTATGTTTGTGGTTTGCCATGGATAATTTTGTGGCACTTTTTTTGAGGAATACTGCACAATGTCAGTAAAAACTTAGTCAAAATGAATTCTGTAACGTTACTAACTAGACTTGTTCTCCCAGCATTTTGCATGAAGCTTATAACTGGGGTTGGAGTTACTTGAGTGTAATGACACCTAAATGAGACTTTGGAGAGACATTTAGAAAATGTGGTCTGTCAAAAATAAAAATGTAACCTTACATTTGGGCAATCTGACTTAAATAGGGGATAAGAGAAAAATGTACCAGTTGTCTTAAAAATGGGTTGTGAATATGAAATCATATTTAAATATTCTCACTGTAAAAAGACCGTATTTGAATTGGAGATATATATATATTGGTAGTCAACAAGAATATAAATATTTGTGACATTGTAAGTTTTGTTCATCTTGAAGTTAAACAGATGAAATTTCTATGGTGACAATTACCAGTCATGGCAAATTACTAGGAATTACAGACGGAAAATCACCCAGCATAATTATTATTATTAATGAGTAAAAGCTGAACCATTGACATTACTTTAACCAAATTTCACTAAAAGTCTTTTTGACTTATAATAAGCCGTATGCTGGAACATTGTGTTTGGAGAGAGCTTGTCTTGTTTATAAATGTACTATATTATATGTGATATATCAAAATAATAACTATATGCTGAAAAAAATTGAAAAATCAAGCATTGGATAGGGAAATTGATATACTAAGCTTAGGTTTGTGATACCTCAAAGTGGATGGTAAATGGGTGAATCAGGTTCACATTTCATAGGGGGCGTTGCTTTGTGGTGCGGCCAGATCTTGTATTGAATGGTATAGCTTCTAAATGAACTACATGGATATGATCTTTGGGAAGATCAGATACTCTCACCCATTTAATTCTGTCACTGTGGGGATCTGTCTTATATTGGAAATACAGGTCTTTGCCAAAATATTTCTTACCTAAAAGGGTAGGCAGGTCTGAGTTCTGATCTATACTAGTTTTTGTCTCTTTAGGTACAGTATTATCTGTATTGGTATTTGACCTTTGATTTGGAGTGGCTGGTATAGTGGGATCTGGAGAACCTGCTATGTTCTCAGATAGAGCAAGGGTAGCATCGCGTGGGCGTCTGTCTGTTCTTCAGTTAACTGGCAGTTTGAAATTTCAGTTGTTTTACCCGTAGCGGTTTTTAATTGAAAACCAGGGGGGTTTCACTGGTGGTGGGTTTTGGGTTTGAGCATTTCTGTGAGGGGTATTTTCATTGTCAGAATAAAAATCTATATGGTCTAAATCTAGTGCTAACCAATCTTTGGGATTAATATTTGTAGGTTGAAGAAAAGGTGTGTCATGTTGTTGAACCAGGCGAGTAATGAAGGGTTTCACGAAATCTCTGTGAAAAACTGTGGCTAAGGGCGGCTGACCTATTTCTTTAGAGAGATAAACACCACTGTTGCCTTTGAAGCTTTTTATATAGAAAGGGCCTTTCCAATGTGGTTGTAGTTTTGCGGATCTGTCTGTACTTGGATGGAAGATTTTTAAATATACTGGCTGATTGATTGCAAGTGGTATGACCTTTCTACCTTTATTTTTTTAATCTTCTTGTGTCTTACAATAGTCATCATGAATTTGTTGGTAAATTTCAATGCATAATTGCTTGTCCTCCATAACACGTTTGACCACATTTGAATAATAATGGGCATCATTTGACGGAACACCATTGGTGGAATCGGCAAAAGCAAAGATGGAAGGGTACTCGCGGAAATGCTGGAGGAAAAATGGACTGAACTGTGTATGGGCTTGTGGGCTCGAATTTATGCTTGAAGTGATAATCTTCAACAGATGGACCCAGTCTTTTGTATCTTGTCCAAATTTTCTAAAGGCTGCCCCTATTACGGCCATCGTCCTTTCGATTTTGCCATTACTGGTGGGGTGGTAGGCTAGAGATTTGCAGGTCTTAATGGACAGAAGGTGGCAAATTTCTTTGATGGCTAGGGTGCTTAAATTGGCAGCATTATCCGAGCATAAATTTTTAAAATTTCCGAACGGCAATATAATGTTAGAATAGGTCACCTGCGCGATCGCCTCGGTGGTTGTTTGACACAGTGGAACCAGAGTAATAAAACCAAACCATAATTCTTTGATAACTAAGATATACGAAAAAGGGGATCCAGAGTTATCAATTTTTTTATCCGTTAAAGGTCCATAGAGGTCCATACTAAAAGTGCAATACGGTTCTGGTAGTCTGGCCATTTTGATTGGTTTTTGATGACTTGGGTGTAAGGGTTTCATTGGTTGACATTTCGGGCAAGTCTGAACTATGTCTTTCACCATCTGCCTTAATTTGGGTGAAAAATACTGTTGTCGGAGCTGTAAATACAGCTTAGTAATGCCCATATGCCCAACGTTATGCATTTGAATTATTGCCTGGAGCATTAGGTTTTCTGGTATACATAAGACGACTTTGTGGCAAGACTGGTTTTTCGAAAAGTCAGTTAGGCTAGTACGGTATAAAAGAAAGTCATCTAAGTGAAACCATTCTGATTCAATAATAATTCTTCTGTCAAGTCTGTCTTGACCCGTGAGTTCCCCACGTTCTAAGAAATTTATGATTGGAGCAAAATATGGATCTGATCTCTGACCATTAATTAAATCATTCCTGTCCGAGATGCTGTCTGTAGAGAGACACAACTTTGAGATAGCTGGTTTGCTGTGCAATTTGTTTTGGGTTATATATACTGGTAATTGGTCTGTCTGAGTACTACTGCTTTTTGTCCTATTAGTAGTAATTGTTTTTGTAAGGGGTGGACAAAACTGATCAAATTTGTCTTCTAACCAATTTTCTGTGATTGTGGAGAATGGAATGGCATTCCACATTTCTACTCAAAACATCTGCTACTGTATTATTGCTGGCTTTTTCATAAATTATTTGAATATCAAACTTAATAAGGGTTTGTAACCATCTTGCTACTTTATGTCTGTGAGATGTTGTTTGGCAATATATGTTGATGCACTGTGATCAGTGTGTAAAATCACTTTATTGCCTTCTATATAGAATTGAAAATGGTGTACACCTATGACAAGGGCAAATACTTCTAAGCAAGTTATACTACAATTCTGTTGGTGTTTGTCCAGGATTTTACTGCCATATGCTAATGGGTGTAATCTACCATTTTGCTTTTGCATTAAAACAAATCCTACTGATTTCTTGGAAGCATCTGAAAAAAATGTGGAATGGAAGATTTGGGTCTGGAGAAATTAAAACAGGTGCTGTGCAAAGTTTGTCTTTCAATGTTTGGAAGGCCATCTCACAATCGTCACTCCAGTGAAATGATACACTCTGTTTTGTCAATTCATAGAGGCTATGAGCTATTTGTGAGAACCCCGGAATAAAACATCGGTAATAAGAGGCTAAACCAATAAAGCTTTTAACTTGTTTGGGGATCTTTGGTTGTGGGAATTTTTTTACAGCCCTTAATTTATCGACTGATGGAGAATGCCTGAATAGGACAAAGTGTGTCCTGGAAACTCTGTTGTTGGAGTAGCAAAGGGACATTTTTTATGTCCAAGCATAAGCTTAGCCTTACTTAAACATTCAAACATTTTTCTCAAAGTTACTAGATGTTGTTCAAAAGTAGGACACGCTATAAGCCCATCATCTAGGTAATAATGAATGTCAGTGTGTATCATGTCATGAAATAACTTATTTATAGCAGTAACTAATGTACTTGAGCTGACTTTGCATCCCATTACTGCTCGACAATATTCCATCTTACCTCGCCCTCAATCAAAAGCAGTATACTTTCTGTCCTCCTCTGATAAAAGCAGTTGGAAGTAAGCAGAGGTAAGGTCAAAGGTAAAAAATACTTTGATCCAGGCGCTATGGACGCCAGTATGTTGTTAACTGGTCTGGGGTTTACTGCTACTGGAGGAATTTTTTTATTAAGAGTTCTACAATCGAAACATGGACAAATACCCCCATTCTTTTTGGTAACTAACACAATAGGATTTGAATAAGGACTATAACTGTGTTGTATTGTACCTTGATGTAAGAGATCTTTAACACATTCTTCCAGTATTGCCATTCTTGTGTTGTTTAATCTGAGAGAACGACAAGGCCAAACTGGGGTATCTTTTGGAATCCCCAAGTGCTGTTCTGCTATATTTGTGCAAGATAACTTCTGGCCAGGGTGTAAGGAAACATCATCATATTCTTTCAAAAGTTGTAATAATTTTTGCTTTTCTTGGGGAGTTAAAGTTGAGGCAGAAGCGAGGCTATGTTCAAGTATTGGAAAAGTGGCCTGAGGGAGTGTATCTGATTTATGTGTTGTGGGGTTCAGCATACAGACCGACTTAATTAAGTCTGTTGGAGGTGAGTTAGTGCAAGGCCTTTTTGGAATGTTTTCTCTGTCATTATCTGGTAGTGAATTTGTTTCTTTGTCAAGGAAAATAATAAAGCCTATGTGCAAGTTTTCTGGTAAAATAATATGCTTTCCCATCTTATTTGTAATGGGGATTTTGAAAACTGGTTTATTCAGGGTGATTTCTGTATAAACGTCTGGTATAAACAATTTAGACTGGAATTTATTTCTCACACGGGAGCTAATTAAAACAGGTCCCTTATTCATTTGGGAAGTCCTAGAGGAGCACAAAACTTTTACTATGGAATGCGGTGGGATTTCTGTGGATGTTTCTGTGGTTACTGCATTATTCTAAGTCAATGTACAGACTTGAGAACCAAAATCTAAATGAGCTCTTGTTTGTCTGAGGAATGGGATTCCTAATATGATGTCATTATCTGAATTTTGGGCTACATAAAATTTATTAGTGACTGTGTAGTTTCCTATGTTTAACTTTGAAACACTGTATATTTAATAAATACTGAATTGTTTGCTGCAGCTGTGTGGCTTCTGAGATATTACTTTTAAATCTAGGTAATCTCCTCAAGTTGTCATTTTGCAATAGAATTTTCTCAGGGATTGTACAAATATCTGAGCCTGTATCAATCAAAGCAATATAATTCTCATCAACCAATTTAATTGGTATTCGGTTATTGATGGTATGGATTTGAACTGCAGGTTTGTGGTTAAACTGTTTTGTCTCCAATCGATGCATTTTCGTGAGGCCTCTTGGGGCGTATTGATTGGAGAGAGTTTGTTCTCTGTGTCTATACAAACTGTCTGTAAAAGCCATCTTTTGAGTGTGGGGATTTGGCCTTGAAGTATGAAACCTTGCAGGTTTTGTAGTGGGGCTTGCAGATGTCCATAAGGCGTTACGTTTGTTATGGTGTTTGGATGGCTGAACAAATGTGTTCAAACAGTCTGTGTTTTGAAAATCACTCAGTGGGAATATCTTTTATAGCATGGGGTTTGATAGCGTGTTCTATGTAACTTGTTGCAACTATCGTTGAATGACTTTTTACAAACAGAACCCTTCTTTGCAGGAACAAAACAGATACCTGACCTTTTCTGAGTACAATCACAAGTCTCAGTAAAATATCTGTCTCTGTACTGTACATTTTGACAAGAATGGAATGACTCAGGTTCATTGCCAGTGATTTCTGGATGTTGAGGGGGATGAAATGTTTGAGAAAATCGCCCAGAGTACTGTGAAACTGTTTGTTTGCCAAAAGGGGACTTATGCTCTGGGCTTTGCTAGTTTAAATGACTATTCATGTAGTTTGGCCTGCATCTGTCACTGTGTGTATTGGGAAGGTCCCGTTTTTGGAAAATTGATTATCTATAGCCTTGATAAACATTCTCCCTAGTTTGTTGATTTTAACGGGGTTTATAATAACTATCTTGTCAGAATGGATGGCCCTGTTTCTTGAAATTGGATCTATGATAATTAGTACCCTGCAATTTATTTTTTTGTATTTGTGCCCTACGACAATCACGGGAAATGTGACCTGTGCCATTACAATTGAAACACAAAATACAAAAAACACTTGTCCCTTGGTGTTGTAGGGTAGCTGTACTGTCATCCTGACCAAATGTCTGTGCGGTTTCAAACAAAGTGGCAATTCTGGTAGCGCCGTCGAAGGTGTCTGTGTCTTGTGCGAAGGTGTGAAGTCTATTGGGTGTGGGCAGGCCCCTAATAAATTGAGTCAAAAGATCTCTCTCCGATTTTCCTAATTTTGTGCCCTTTTCTAATACTCTATTGGCAAATTGTTGGGAGTTTTCCTGGGGCGTGTGTCTAAGAGATAGAAAACAAGGTTCCCTGCTCCAATCTGGGCCTAAAGGTTTAAATTTGAAAAGAAAAGCAGAAAATATTTTTTCAATATTTGAGCTTGTAGGAGAGTCAAGTTGTTGGAACCATATCTTAGCTGTACCTTGTAAACACATGTGAAAAATACCTGGCTGTTTGTCAAAATTCCAGACCAAAACATCAGCTGCAAGTTTGAAATTCTTCTGCATCTTGATCCGGGTTGCCACTGAATGAATCTAATTTAAAAGGCAAGTTGTTGATTTCAATATTTTGTTGTGTGGGCGGTGGAAACCTGGTAGGCAATGGTGGAAAATCTGTCTGATTGAATAAATTATAGTCAGGTCTTTGAGGAAATGTATGGTCTTGTGACTTTTGTGCCCTAAAATTTACTTTGGGATCTACATGGTTGTGAAGGTTTGTGGGAAAGAGGGCGGGAGGTCTCAGTGGATTGTGGATAGGGTTGCGCTGAACATCTACCGCCGGTGACTGTGCTTGTTGAACTCGCCTGTCCGGTGCTGGTCTGTCGTGCCGGTGCTATGGTGGGATGTGTTGTTGATGTAGGAAGTCAGCTGCAGTATTGTCCATGACATTACTATTGTTTATAACATCGCTGTCAAAAGCGGCATTACTGGTCACAATTTCACCATTGTTGATCATGTCCTGATTGACCAAAACAAATTCATTGTCTATAAGGGCGCCAGTCTGTGTTCCTGTTTGTCCTGGGGCAGTGGTCGTGCTTCCGTCCTGTTGAGCCATCGGTTAAAACCAGTTTATTTATAACTAATATCCATTTTTATTGTTTAGCACTTTGACATCTCACCATGTCCAAATGTTAGTTTTGGGGGATAGTTTAAGGTGGACTCCAGCAGTGCCTTGGGGCAGCTGTGGATTACCAGATCTCCACTTTTTCCACTTCTGTCTATACTCGCTTGGCAGCAACTATTGAGAGGTCTATGATCGCCACAAAGACAAAAGCGATAACTCTTTCCACAGTTTATTCTAGTTCAATAAACACAAGTCCCAGTTACAATTCAACACATTCTCACGAGTGAGAGAGCAACTTAAGCTTTCCCCCTCTGCATACTATTTCATGTTCTTTCTCTTGTTATTGTCCTGATCTCTCTCCTCAGGTCAAGGCTGAAGTTCTTATACTAGTCACTGTACACTAACACATATTCTCTGTCACCAATTACTGGGTTGATTTCTGAGAGGTTTAACTCACAGAAGTGGGGATTGGCTGAAGCTATTATTAGAGGCGGTGTGCTATGTGACTATTGATTTCTACTGTTAAGTCCAAAGAGAGTTAATTTACTGAGGCACTTTGCCTGTGTTTTATGGAATTTAAAGATTATTAATAATTAAACATTTTCATTTAAATTTTTCACCATTACACTATTACATATTCAAAAAGTACTCTTATGCCCAGTTCTTAAAAGAGGCATTTTCAAAGCGTCAAAGTACTTGTGACTCTATGAAAAGTAATAAGACCAACACCAGTCCCTCATATAGGGACGTACATTCAAAGGTTGGTGATATCCAGACTCACAGAGTGATTCAAAAGGTACATAATCAAAAACCTAGAGGGGGCATGGTAAGGGTTAAGGTACCTCACAATACAAGATTCCCTGTTCAAACAGGTTTTCACCACTTGAATGTCTTGACGTCCCTGCTCTTGATGCTAGTTATTATCTGGATGATAACCATTCACCTGTCAAAGTCAAACATTCTCCTAGCACCCATACTAACAAAGGTACTAGCTTGGCCTTAAGAAATGACACTACTGACAAAATTACAGTCAACAGAAATGGCCCTCCTAAAGGTAAAACTCTTGGGGTATCAAGCCCTCATTGTTGCACCTTCAAAATGTACATGATATTCACCATGAAACAGTTTCTTTCCCCATTTGAGATGAATGTGGTGACACAAAATATGATCTTTCACTTATGATCAAGAATAAAGTATCTGCTTACAAAGATGTCCTAACCTTACAGGCCTGGGATAAACAAAACAAATTTAAATTTGACTTTATTCCTCTAGGCAACCTTCAAGTACCTGACAAATTACGCCAAGTTAAATCCTCTGAAGGCCCACTTGTTCTTAGATACCCTTTTTTACTGATGTTACTTACAGTAGATACCATAACAAATCAGATTAAAATTTTAGGGAAAGGATGCATGTTGTGCAAGGTTGATATCAGTCGCACATTTAGACATGTCAAATTAGTCACTGGGCACTATGTTCTCTTGGGCTTGCATCACATAGACTGGTTTGTAGACACCTATCTCCCATTCAGCTATCGTCATGGCAGCACTCTGTATCAGTGTCTAAGTGACACTGTGTGTCACATCATGCGTTGTCAAAACTATGACATCATCAACTATGTTGATGACATACCTGGGATTCATATCCCAAGTCAAATTGACGCCTCATATGACTTCTTATGCTAATTAATTCGCAAGTTAGGTTTTGAGATATCTCAGAAGAAATTAGTAGCCCCCATTACATGTATAAATTGTTTGGGAATATTGGACCAACAAATTTACCTTGGCTATACCTGCTGAAATCTTGAAAGAAATAATGAGCCTATGTAATGTCTGGCACCGAAAAAATCACTGCACTAAGCGTCAGCTTTAATCTCTATTACGGAGCTTTCAATATGTTAGTAAGTGTGTTCACTCTTCACACTTCTTTTAAACAGATTGCTGGAGTTTTTGCACTCTATGGAGGATAGGGCACAGGTAGCCCTCCCACTGGAAGCCAAGAGACACATTAATTAGTTTTTAAATTTTTTGCCCACTTTCAATGGCATCACCATATTTGACCAGAAACTGATAGATGCCTCCATTGAATTGGATGCCAGCCTTCGAGGGCTTGGGAGGGGCCATGGTGGCAGAGTGGTAACACTCTCGCCTCCCACCTCTGAGGCTGGGGTTTGGTTCCCGGCATGGCCTCAAGTGTGAAAGCTGGTAGTTGCTTGCCGTTGGTCGGCAGTTTACAGTACAGAACCCTAACGAACTGTATGTACTGGTTTCCTCTGCCCTTCCAACTACCCGTCGTGATATGACCTGTACAGTGTTGAAAGCGACGTAAAACCCCAAATAAATAAATAAATATTACAATTCCTGGAAATTCCAGGGGTTGTGGCCAGAGCAAATGGTAGAGCTTTGAATTGGGAGGATTGATCCTAGACATGGCAATGCAGATATTTCCTGGACTGTGTGAAGTCTATGGACATTCCTCTTTTTCTGAACGGAGCTTCTAATACTTTCTGGTGTTCCCATTTGGAATAAATAATACACTTTTTTAACTTTTGAGAGCTTTTCAAAACATGTCAGCAATACACATGTGCCAAACAAAAAAAAAGATGCTATGACGTCATGTTAAGCTGGCCACCGTGGCGGAGTGGTAACACACTAGCCTCCCACCTCTCAGGTTGTAGTTCAGTTCCCGGCTCGACCTCAAGTGGGAAAGCTGGTAGTTGCTTGCCACTGGTCGGCAGTTTACAGTACAGAACCCTGATGAACTGTATGTACTGGTTTCCTCTGCCCTTCCAACTACCCGTCATGATATGACTTGTACAGTGTTGAAAGTGATGTAAACCCCAACTAAACAATCAAGGGCTTGGGGGAAGTTTGGGGAAACCAAAAATATGCCATTAATGTGCCTCTTGGCTAGCTTGACTTCCAAATCCTCCATTTGAAAATGTTAAATATGCTAGTGGCCCTAAGGGCTTGGGGAATTCAATGGGTCAACAAGCGAATGTCCAGTGCCTGTGACAATGAGGCGGTGGTACATGTGTTAAGTGCAGGAAATATGAGACACCTTACATTGGTGGCAATAGCTTGTAAAAAAAAAACAATTTTATTTATGTACTTGCGACATTGACTCAACAGTTGTACATATCTCTGGTAAGAAATGCTTTGGCTCACCTCTTATCTAAGTGGTCAACTACGGTCCAACCTATGAAAAAATTTGATGAATTAATTCCAAATCACATGTGGCTCACATTCTCACAGAACATTTTAACAATTGATAGAGCTATATAAATCACAAATAAATTAATTACATTCTTAGGTGTACCATCCCAAGTGGGTCCGTTGGTCATACTGCTATCCAGAAAACTCATATGGCCTTCAGACCAGCAACACAGAAAAATTATAACAGTATGTTTTGTCTTTTTCTTGCTTTTACTATGTTCATGAATATTCAATTATCAAAAATGTCCCCACTCATACCGTTGGCTTATCTCTAGTTTCTAGTTTTCTGGCCTTTCCTCCTCTGCCATTGCCAACCACCTTTCAACAATAAAGGCATATTTTTCACAATATGGCTTGTTGACCCATATATTGACAGATGCCTGCTTAAATTTTTTTTCAAAAAGCCATGGTCCTTCATAGACCTTTTAAGGTACACCTTAAGAAACTCATTGATATTCCCACTCTCCAGCTTATAGTGTAAATGCCAAAGTCTAATTTTCTATTTATTTCTATTTATTTCATTCACAGATCACGTAAAACTGAAAAAAGAAACAACAATAATATCCTCAGTAAACTTACACTACCCAAATAACATCAATTAGTTCAAGTACATAGTAAAACTGAAGCCAAATATTACTTGTAAACTTGTATATGTAACATGATCAAAGTTAGGAATAATATTACTTGACGAATTCATTCTTCAATACATTAATTTTAGATTTTGTTATTGACAATTATTTTAAATATCATTAAAGTTAATAAATAAAGTAAAAGAAAGTATATTTACCAACTATTTTGGCCCAATTTCTGCCTATATATCCCAAAAATATTTCAATTTCCTCTCATCATTTGTGTACAGCCAAAGACAAAGAACAATTTGTGAAAAATACCTACTACCTTCCAAGCTAACAAGCAGCAAGAGAGTACAAAGTCCATCATTTTGTGTTAGGAGGCAGTTCCTTCCAAATGATAACAGAGTATTAAATTACATATGCAACAATATTTTTAGAAATTTCAAAAGTGTGTACATAATGCTCTAATTCAGGACACTAAAATGATTCATCCTACACAATGCACTAGTATACATAACATAAATGTTTCTTCACAACATGAAAAATCAAAGATATCTTTATATTATTTACACTCCCCCCAAAAATCAAGTTGATTTTTTTTTGTTCAATTTACCTTGAAGTTATAAAAAAGCACAAATACACAACTAACCTAACCTAACAAAACTACCATTTTGACTGAAATCACTACTCATGAGTACATAATGGTAAGCCTACATATATCTTGGCATCTGGTTACACCTTCAACAAATCTTGCTCTGATAAACATACATAGAAAGCAGGAGTAACAGTTAAATGTAAATCTTGTATCAAATCTTACTAAGTAACTCATCAAAATTAAACACCACTCTAAACTTAAACTACCAAAAAAAAGGCTAAATAATAAACAGGAAAAGTAATTTACTTTCTACCAGATTCATGTGGCGCTTTTAAGCAAGCATTTTCACACATGTTGGTGGTATTAAAAACAAATCTCTGTTCATCTTTGTTGGAGGTTTCACATCTATAAATAAATATCAGTTTTTGTACTGGTCTCTCATATTCATTATGTCCAATCCTGACGGCTACCTTTCTCACAAGTTGATCATCTGCCTCAAACACCCGTACAATACGTCCAAGGGGCCACTGTCCTCTAGGTGTAGACTCGTCCTTCACCAACACAATGTCACCAACACAGATATTTTGACAAACCTTGTTCCACTTTTGTCTTTCTTGTAATGAGCTCAAATATTCAGTTTTCCATCTTGCCCAAAATTGATTTGCCAAATATTGAACTCTCTTCCACCTCTTTCTGCAATATAAGTCTGCCCTCTGAAACTCTCCTGGTGGTGGTAGTACTATGCGTGACTTTAAAGTCAGCAACTGATACGGTGACAGAGCTTCTGTGAGCTCGCTAGACATTGTATCTTGATATGTTATTGGTCTGCTGTTTACTATTGATTCGGCTTCTGTCCAAAATGTTCTCAGCAGTTCATCATCTAACTGTTCAGCATGAGCATCTAATAAATTAATCAGCACACTCCTGACTGACCTGATCATTCTTTCCCAGGACCCTCCCATATGACTTGCCTGTGGAACATTCATTTTGAAATTTATCCAATCACATGAATCTTTGAGTAAAGCCTGTGTTATCTTATCGTGGTTCAATTCATTCAACATTGCTTGCTGCTCCGATTTTGCCCCTACAAAATTTGTTCCACGATCAGATCTCAGCTGTTGAACCTTCCCTCTTCGGGCTGTGAAACGCCTGTATGCATTGATAAAGGCATCTGTATCAAGGGAATTTGCACTTTCCACATGTACTGCTCGGGAAGCCATGCATACAAAAATTACTCCCCAGCGTTTCCGGGTGGATCGTCCTTCCTTGATGTAGAATGGGCCAAAGTAATCCACTGCAGAGAATCTAAAAGGCTCAGTTACCTCTAGTCTGTCTTCTGGAAGATCTGCCATTTTTTGTTGGACAGCCAGGCCACGGTACTTCCTACATTTGACACAATCATTGATGCAATGCATCACTGCTGACCTTGCCCTGATAATCCAATACCCAGAGCTTCTTATTTCACTAAGGGTTATGCCTCGTCCAGCATGACATGCACATTGGTGATGATGATTCACTATTAATTCAGTGATGTGACATTTCTGTGGCAACACTACTGGGAAAACCAGTTCTCGAGGAATGTTCGCTCGTCTTATTCTGCCACCAACACGAATTAGCCCATCCTTTCCCATGAATGGATCCAGTTGATACAAAGAACTTGTCTGTTTCAGCTGCATGTTTCTAAGCTTATCGGACTGTTGATCCATGTTCTGTAGGTTATGCAGCACGTTTATCTCTTTGCTGAAAGACTGAGACTGCACTTCCCTTAGTATCACTGCTTCAGCTTCCTGTAAGTGTGATACTTTCACTGGAACATAGTTCTGATCGATCAGAGCTCTCAGGTTCACTCCTGTGATACTATTCTTCGGTTTCTTTGCTCTTCGTGATTTGAGCAGTTCAAGGAACTTCCTGCAGACAGCAACTGCTCTTTTGGCCTTGAACCAAGAACAAAAATATTTCAGCCTGTGAAGTAGTCCATCAAAATCTAGTTTTACTTCTGCAGCATGTACAACTGTGTGTTTCACTTCTGGATCTGATTTACTCAGATCTAGAAATATATCACTTTGTTCCAAAAGTATACCACTCGACAGGAAGCGTGGTCCATTCCACCAGGATGTTGATCCTTGGAGTTTATCGACATCTGCCCCTCGAGATGCAACATCAGCTGGATTTCTATCAGTTGGAACATACCGCCAATTTGAGACATCTGTCATATCATAAATTTGTTGGACTCTATTGGCTACAAAGATGTGGAAACGCCGGGCTTCATTGTGAATATAGCCAAGCACAATTTTGCTGTCTGTCCAGAAATAATGCTGCAAGTCTTCATAATCTAGTTCCTTGTCCAGAAACTTGCTCACCTTGGCTGAAACGACAGCTGCAGTAAGTTCAAGACGAGGGATGGTAATATGCTTCAGAGGCGTTACCCTTGCCTTTGCCAGAACTAGTGCACAGCTGATAGACCCATCATTCTTCACTTGATGCAAGTAACTACATTGTCCATAGCCTCCTAGACTGGCATCAGAAAAATGGTGTAGTTCCACTGAGTTGTGATGACCAAAGTTCCTTTCCTTGTAGCAACGGGGAACCTGGATTTTTGCCAGATTGGGTAGCTGTGATCTCCATTTTACCCACCTTGCCTCAATATCTTCAGCAACTGGGTCATCCCAATCGCCTTGGTCTCGAATAGCATCTTGTAAGATCTTCTTTCCAACTACTATCACTGGAGACACTAGACCCAGAGGATCAAACACTGAACTGACTACTGACAGTATCCCACGGCGGGTACATGGTTTGTCATTCATGGTGATACGGAATTGAAAACAATCTGATTCAATCACCCATTCTATTCCCAGGGTACGTTCAATCGGTAATGAATCATAATCCAAGTTCAGGTTCTGAGTTTCTTTTGCTCGCAGTTCTGCTGGTACAGCTGAAAGGACTTGCTTGCTGCTGCTCACAAATTTATGCAAGTTGAATCCACCTTGTTTACATAGAGCATGCGTTCCTTGTATTAAATCTATGGCCTCATGCTCTGTGGCAACTGATTTAAGCCCATCATCCACATAAAAGTTCTGTTTCACAAATTTGGCTGCAGCTGTTCCATACTCCTCTTCATACTGATCAGCCAGGTGACGCAATGCATAATTTGCACATCCAGGGGATGATGTTGCTCCAAACAAGTGTACTGCCATCCTGTATTCTGTTGGAGGACGTGACAAGTCTCCATCTTTCCACCATAAAAATCTCAACAAATTTCTGTGGTTTTCATTCACCTTGACCTGGTGAAACATGCCTTCTATGTCACAACTAAAAGCAATTGCTTCTTGCCTGAATCTGCACAGCACTCCTGTAAGATTATTTGTCTGATCAGGCCCTTGTAGCAGATTCTTGTTCAAGCCTTTTCCACATACCTCAAGGCTGCAATCGAAGACAACACAGATTTTGTCCGGTTTTCTAGGATGGTATACTCCGTGGTGAGGAATATACCATACTTGTTCAATATCCAGTTGATCCTTTGGGACAGGTTCAGCATGTCCCATTTCTAACAGCTTCTGCATAAAATCACAGTAATCGCCCTTGAATCTTTCATCCCTCTGAAGCTTTTGCCTTAAACCCATAAGCCTTCTGTAAACAACTTCCTTGTTATTTGGTAGCACCAAATGTTCATCTCTCAAAGGGAGTGGAAGCTCAAAATGACCATCAGAGCATCTTCGAATACCATTTTCCATGATTTTCAAAAATCTTTTGTCTTCTAGGGAGATCTTTTCATCCTGGCGTACTTCATTGAAATCATGGTCAAACATTCTAATAACAGTCGCTGGGCTGATCTCTGCTGCATGGGTTCTAAATGCAACATGACAAGATTTATCCTCAGTCACACTGGCCAGCTTAACTTGGTCGACAATGCCTGCTATCCCCCAGCCAAGTCCAGTTCTCATTGCCCAGGGACTATTTCCAGGTCCAGATATCAGTTCTTGTGGTTTAATAGCTTTAGGGCAATCAAGTCCAATCAGTAGACCAACTTCTACATCTGGAAGATATGGCATAAATTCTTTAACTATGGGTTTCAAATGTCCATAGGCCTCGGCAGTTTCTGGTCGTGGAATTAGTTCACGTTGCACTGGGATATTTTCTCTCAAATATACTGATCCCAAGTGGGTGATCTCACTGTTGGAGTTTGAACCAGCACCAATAACAGACAATCCATTAACCACTAGGCTGTCAACTACCACTGTGGACAACATTGTGGTCAATTTTATCTTGGTTTTCCTACCTCCAATTCCCAATTCCTGTAGTGTTCCCTTTGCTATGAAGGTGGAATTTGATTGTTCATCCAGGAGTGCATAAGTAAGTACACGTTTTTCACTATCTTTGTGCTTGACATATACAGGAACTATTATTGAGTGATAATGACCACCTGGATGTTTGCAAATGTCATTATGTGCCCCGGTATTCAATGTCAGTGTGGTATGTGGCTCCATTTGTTGAGGTTCCTCCTCCTGACCAGTTGCATGAACCTGTAACTTTGGCTCTTTATCTCTGTGCAGCAGTGTTGGGTGCAGTCCCCCACAAGTTTCACAGCTCTGCCTTTGTTTGCAGGTTTTAATCAAGTGCCTTTCTCGCAAACATCCAAAACACAATCCCTTTTTCTTGAACGTATCTCTTTTGTCTTCCCAGCTAAGTTTCCTGAAATCACCACATTCGTCAATCTGGTGATCCTGGTTGCAAATAACACATTGTTTATTCCTTAATAATCCCTCTTCAGAATTTATTGACAAGAGTCCCTTTATTGCTTCGTAAGCTTCACCACCAGTGCACTTTCTCAAAAAGTAAAGTTTTTGACTGACAGTCTCTGTGTTTTGTTCGATAAGACTCTCAAAGGATTTAATCCACAGTGGGTACTCCATATACTCGCCAGTGAATTTTTCTGGCATCATCCTCGGCAAACGATCTTGTTTACTGCTAATTTTCTCTGCCAGGGAGTCAAGTGCAGAAGCCAAAACTGTTGTTGAATCATTGTGATCTTGACTGGAAGGTATTTTCCTGGGTAGAAGATCTGCAGGTGTTGAATTAACAGGTGGTTTAATGCCAGCATGGTTGCCATGAATGGGTTCAAATCTGGTAGCATATGTGGGAGTCAAAGTGGGGTAGTCGTTATCCAAGTTCCTACTGCAGGGTTCAAAGGGACTAATCCTCGGTCTTGAAGCACAGGAACCCAAGTTGCTCTGTAGATCTTCAGTTACCCGTGTTTGTGCTCTGAGAATATTCCTTTCAGTCTGTAATTTTATCTGTTGTTCCTTTCTTCCAATTTCGGCCAAAGTCTCTTCAAGTTCAGCATCCAACTTTATTCGTTCAATTCAATTTCCTTGGCACGCATTAATGAATGTACTTGTGCTCTATTCCGCTCACGTTGCAGATTCTGATTTTCCTGGAGGGCAGCCATTCGCTCATTAAGCTCTGCCTCGTTTCTAGCATCTTCTAGCTTCAACATTTCTGCCTTAGAACTAAGGCGGGATAACCGAGAAGTCTGTGTTACTTGAGAGGCACTATCCTCAGGCTTAATCCCTTGCTCCATGTATCCTGTTTTATAGCAGGGTGTATCCAATCTTTCTGGCTGTTGTCTATCCATATTCAACCACAATAGTTGTTTTACTGTAAATGCCAAAGTCTAATTTTCTATTTATTTCTATTTATTTCATTCACAGATCACGTAAAACTGAAAAAAGAAACAACAATAATATCCTCAGTAAACTTACACTACCCAAATAACATCAATTAGTTCAAGTACATAGTAAAACTGAAGCCAAATATTACTTGTAAACTTGTATATGTAACATGATCAAAGTTAGGAATAATATTACTTGACGAATTTATTCTTCAATACATTAATTTTAGATTTTGTTATTGACAATTATTTTAACAATCATTAAAGTTAATAAATAAAGTAAAAGAAAGTATATTTACCAACTATTTTGGGCCAATTTCTGCCTATATATCCCAAAAATATTTCAATTTCCTCTCATCATTTGTGTACAGCCAAAGACAAAGAACAATTTGTGAAAAACACCTACTACCTTCCAAGCTAACAAGCAGCAAGAGAGTACAAAGTCCATCATTTTGTGTTAGGAGGCAGTTCCTTCCAAATGATAACAGAGTATTAAATTACATATGCAACAATATTTTTAGAAATTTCAAAAGTGTGTACATAATGCTCTAATTCAGGACACTAAAATGATTCATCCTACACAATGCACTAGTATACATAACATAAATGTTTCTTCACAACATGAAAAATCAAAGATATCTTTATATTATTTACATATAGTATGCCTGTGTGACTCTACTTATATGGAGTAAATTTTCAAATCTATACATACCTTGGCCTTCTTTTTTTGTGACTTTCAAACATGGTTTCCGACTCTCAAAAGTTGTATTCACATCTATATCAGCTGGCAAGGGGGCATCTTTTTTGCCCCTCCTGGGCTGCATATATAGTTAAATGGTCTAAAATATTGCAATCTAGAAACGTTGTTAAAATATTAAAAATTCCCTCCCTGGGTTCTAATCCCATATGTCTGGTTACAGCCATCAAAAATCTCTTGGCAATTACCCTAGACCACAACAATCCCCCTGTTTCAATATAAAGTTTCCAATCAATGGGTGCTACTCACTGCCTCCAAAGTCAGTTTTCCACACTTTCAGCCATTCAGGTGCCACCTTTGCCTTTAATTCCAATGTGCAGTTGCAAGAAATTATGAGTCATGGCACCTTGACATCTGTGTCGGGAGGTATATCACCCTTGACCATGATGCATCCAACAGGTTGCTCTTAATTTTCAGAAACACCTACATCTGCCTACCTCCTAGTTTGGGGTTTGTTTTACAACAAACAATCATCTTAATATAACTCTGTTGTTGTGTACTTGATGTATAAATATGAACAAATCTTTTGTGCAATTGATGTAAAAATATATATAACTAAATCTCACTTTGGTGAATAGAGCACATAAACACATGACCACATGTATATCTGTAGTTAGTACTAGAGGCATATTTCACCATGTATGGACATTCTTTGATTTTGTGTGTGTGCTTTTGATATCATGATCATATTGCAAGATGGGTTGTATAGGTTGTCAGTCTGTACTCTTCCTCACATGTTTCAATGGCAAGGAAGACACAAGTTGTGTTAATTTTTAACTGGGGTGAATGATGTAAGTGAAGATTGAATTTTGTTGTTCATTTATGACTATGTAACAATCACCTGAATTCTGTATACATGATAATACATTTAAAAGATACTTGACATACATATAAGTTTAAATGTCATATTTAAATAACTGACATTAAAATGTGGAAGGTTTTGTATTACAAAGCGTTTGTTTGTCTGAATAGAATAACACATGGTGTCTTGTTATTTTTGAAATTAATCATAGATTTATTTCTTTGCTATTGTAAGTATATTGTTTATGGTGCTGTGTTGACCTTTAAATTTTGTCCTGAGTTTATATTATATTACTCTTATTTTTGTAGACTATTGTGAGCACCACCCAGTAGTTGACAGTTGTCTGTCAGGCTTCAATTACACGATAGATCTCCAGTATCACTTAGCTGTATGTGCAGTTACCTAGGAGTCCTTGTATTCACCTGTGGACTAATTACATGTTCACCAGTGGGATTACAACAGTTGAAAGTTGTCTGTTAGGCTTCAATTATATGACAGATTTCCAATATTACCATGAGAAGCTGCATATACACTTACCTAGGAATCTTTGTGTTCACCTGTAGACTAAACAATTTACATGTTCACCAGTGGGATTACATCAGTCACACAGAATACCTACCACATTGTGTTGTATTTTGTGTTAACCTCAGTAAACTCTTTATTGTATCATAATTGCATTTCATTTACTATTTTGTTTCTCTGGCACTAATTAAACTTAGTTTGGGAACCACTATATTATTATTTAGCCATACATTTCAATGTTAAATGTAACACCCCTTAATTAACTTTGAATTAATTTCTAAAGTTCAATCATCTATATTTTAGATCTCAGTCAGTGTTGTGTGTTTTATAATACATCGTAAAGTTTCAACTTAAACTCGGATTTAGGCCGTCTCACCTTAACTTGGGAAATTTCAAACTTTTACTTTAGGGTGACCTTAGTTCCTGGATCAGGGTTAGGGCTACCCAAAAACTATTCTTAATTTGGCTTTGGACATTAACTGTAAAAAATAACATCTTGCTGTATCTGTGTAACTGTACATATAAATATATTAGTTGTTTTATGTATAATAAAAATATTTCCCCATTGGGATTTTCAAAATGCAAGATTCTGTTGTAGATTAAGGTGAGTAAAAACATATTGGAAAAAAGATAGCCATTGTTACCCGAGAATTATTAAAATAATATTGCAGACTGACAGTAGAAATTTTGGTTTTATTCTTTGGTTTCTTAATTTGGCACATGCGATGAATTGGAATCAATATGAAATAAACCATAATTAAAATTGATATAAGAACCAGAACTAACTATAATCTGAATGTAGATTGGCTGTTTGCGACATTGGATTATAGGTTTCATGTAAATATTGCATTATCAACCTTTTAAAGTGTCCTCCAAACTGTCGATTTCCTTTCTATCTTTCTAGTTAAGTATGGTGACAACTAATTCTTCTGAGAGCAGAACATATTAAATAAGGTGAAAATGATGGTAGCCAATATACGTTAGACATAAATTAATTTATTTAAAGGATTATGTGTGTGAACTTTACAAAAACACAATATTCTATTATGGTTAAATACAATTATAGCATTGTGTCAACGAATAAACTATATAATAAAATAAAAATTAAAATAAAAAATTTGTTCCTCCAGGTTCCTCATTATTTTGCTTCCATTCATAAATCAAAAGTCCATTTCAAAAACAGTTTCTCATATGATGCCCCGAAGTTATGGAATGATCTTCCACATGATATCCGTAGTGCTCCAAATCTCTGGTGTTTCAAAAGTCGACTAAAAACCTACCTATTTCAGAAATCATTTCCACCATAACTTCTAGCTACCGAACACTGGATCGCCTCCCTGGGTACGACTTGCAACATGTCTAATGTCTTGATAATTTATGCCTTACGAACTGAATGGTGTGCCTTAGAATCCGTAGATACAGAGATTAAGCACTTGGACAACTGATTGATTGATTGAATAGGCCACAAAATTGATTTGAAATTTTTGTGCAGAATTTCACCAGCACACACCTTTTCTGGCATATAATATATAAATCTTCAACTGCATGGTTTTTCTCCACTTAAAGAACTCTCTTGTAAACACACTGATTAGTAGTGCTTGAATGTGTTTTCCTACCCCATTGCCCTTCTTCCCTTTGGTGTTGTTGTGGGAGGTTTAACCCCTTCCTTGTTGTTATTTTGACCTTTGAACTTTATTACCTGGTCACTGAAGATTTCTGTGACCTGAAGATTATTAAACATTTTGGCTTTCTTGTATAAATTGCCTAATTCGAACAGGTCTTTTATGCACTAAAAGAGGGAATGTTAATGTATATGTATGCATTTGTAACATTTGCTAGAATGAGTTGTTATCAAAAGAATATGATTGGATAGAAATAAAATCCGGTGCAAGTAGGCAGGCAGATGCTAAATATATTGTATATACAATAAGTAACCTCTTGGGGGAGGAACAGTTGATTCGGATAATCGAAGGGTCGGATAATAGAAGGGCTAAAATAACAACTTTAAATGGGAGGGAGAGTGGGTTTGAGGTCGGTTAATTGAAAATTCGGATAATAGAAGGTCATGTAATAGAGGTTCTACTGTAGTATATTCGACTTACCATGATGGTGAATACACAAGGTAATAACTCGTATATTTGACTAACTTGTACATATGAATTACTCAAATATACAAAAATAAGATGATGGTCATTCATTTAGCCCCTGAATGAGATAGCATAATGCTTACCTGGAGCTGTATTCACAAAAAGGGACAAGTGAAAGATAAGGGAAAAATAAAAACACGATTTAGGATTGGGATTAGTATTCACAAAGAAATTAAGCTATTTTTTAAATTAAATTACATTAAAATTTTGAACCAATGCATGAGTTAACTTCTTGATATCCATGGATGTCCACAGATACACACTAAACTGTCATATTAGAAAATATGGAAATATTTCCCTTTGCGGAAATAATGTGATGGCTATGGCACTAGATTAATCCCAGTTTCGCAGTCCTCAATTGTATACAGAACACCACCATCCAGAAAAAATACTTGAGCCTTTGCAGAAAGACTGGGAAGGTTTAGGGTATGTTCAAGAGCAATAGTAATGGGTTGTGACCTACACAAATGGTTTGGGGAAATACATAAATGAATTTAGGGGAGTCACCTATATCCTTGGCAGGTCCATGGCAGATACACATAGACAAGACAAGTGGGGAAAATTTGTTTTATTCTAAAGATTAGTAATACTATAATATATTTACATACTGAAAACAATGCATATAGATACACAAACATCATATAAGACCACCTTAACACAACAATTACACATACTAGACTTTTAAGTTGACCCTAAGGTCACCATTAAACCCAATTTAAGATCAGCTAAAGGTGGCCTTAATTAATGACTAGTAAATAAGAAGTGACGAGGTCACCTTAAATTGGGATTAAGTTATAACTTAAATTTATGAATGAAACCTGCATGTAATTTAAATTAAGTATTTCTCTTTCCTGATTACAAATAAGGTGGCATAGCCACCCCAATATTTCACTATTTAATAGCAGGTATTTGTATGTAGAAATGAATAATATAAGAATAATTTGAAATTAAGATTAAGAATATAAAATGCCCACAAATATGCATATAAAATATAAACAGTGTGATATATAGTAATAATACATAAAACAATTCAAGTAAAATCTGATAAAATATAATAGAGTAAAATCAGGCCCAAAGTATCTAGCTAAAATAAAGTACACCTTACTGGATCGTGCATTACGACCCCCTTAAGCAGCTCATACAGATGAAGTCCTTAGGGGACTCTGGTAGACACCCCAATTTATGATTTAGGATTGGGATTAAGATTGGGATTAGTGTTCACAAAGAAATTAAGCTATTTTTTAATTTAATTACACTAAAATTTTGAACCAATGCGTGAGTTAGCTTCTTGATATCCATGCATGTCCACAGATACACACTAAACTGTCATATTAGGAAATATTGAAATATTTCCCTTTACGGAAATAATGTGATGGCTATGGCACTAGATTAATCCCAGTTGCACAGTCCTCCAATGTATAGAGACCACCACCATCCAGAAAATATACTTGAGTCTTTGCAGAAAGACTGGGAAGGTTTAGGATATGTTCAAGAGCAGTAGTAATGGGTTGTGACCTACACAAATGGTTTGGGGAAATACGTGAATGCATTTAGGGGAGTCACCTATGTCCTTGGCAGGTCCATGGGAGAAACATGACACACACAGGAATTATAATTGGCATTTCGAACACCTTCAAACATATCTGGCAGCAGTTTAGGAAGGATCAGTGTCCTGGCCATGAAGCTCAACACATAGACAAGACAGGTGGGGAAAATTTGTTTTATTCTAAAGATTAGTAATACTATAATATATGTACAGACTGAAAACAATACATATAGATACACAATTATGTGAAGTAAGGTGCAGGGTCTTAAGCACTTTAGATAAAGATTTTCGCAATCTGGTGTCTGTGAGAGGAACCCATTTGTGATAACATTTAATCTGGAAGAGAGGTGAGTTGTCAGAACCTGGGGTTATTGCTAACAAACGTTTGACAGCTGACACTGGGCACAAGGCGGATTTGCCCAGTGAAGGGACTTTAATCACTTTGACTTTGTCTCTATTTTGAAGAGTTTTGGACCATTTCACAATCAAGTTAATGCCTGGAGGGGCAAATATGAGGTCTGCTTGAGATAAGTGCTTCAATGGGTCAAAGAAAGCCAGCAATATGGCTGCTTTACATATGTGGCCCATATGCATTCTGTCACATTGAAGTGCTACTGACTTCAGGGTATCAATGTCAATGATGGGTTTTACAGAGGGATTAAAAGGTCTGTGTCTCATGATAGCTTTGTTGTACAACTCAATTCGAGGATCCATAAAGCTGGATGTATCTATGCCATACAAAACTAAAGAGATTTTAATTGCAGATAAATAATTTGCCAGACCTGAATGAGTGATGCTATTAAAAGTAAGGAACTCTAAAAAAAGTGAGTATTTGCACTGGAGAGAGATGATTTTTTATCAATGGAAGCAAATGAGCAGAACGCTAAGAATATTCTGAATTTTGAGTCATAATTCTTAGGAGGTGGAGCCAGTAAAAGCCAGTTTCAGTCTGCTGGTAGCTCTGTGTGTCAAATCTGCAGTTTGAGATGATGTATCTGTGGAGTTTAAATAGACCAGTTAATGGTTAGTACATTACTGGGTGGATGGGCCCACCTATGATGAGGCAATAACTGATAAAGTATTTTTCTAAAGCAGTCAGAAATTGGATATACTATCAGCTATCTCATTGTGAACCCCCATTATGTGAACAGTTATTAAAAATATGTCAAAATGAGCTGCTGTCATGAAGATGTTTCGAGCAATGGCAGCCAAAGTGAGATCTCAAGTTTTGCCCGAATTCAGGACCATAACCACAGCCTGGTTATCATAGGCAATACGAATGGCCTTTCCATTCCAAAGTGGGCCCCACACACGAATGGCTACCAGTATGTTTAACATTTCTAGGTGGACTATTGACAGATTATCATATCCGAGGGAAATTGGAATACTATAAACTTGGCTACTCCATCTGACGCCCATCCCTGGCATCTAGTTCAATTTCTTCACTGATGGGATGGTGAGAAATGGAAGCTTTGCCATTGAATTTAGGAATAAATTCCACAAACCAATTTAAATCTCTTTTGAAATCCACTGTCAGTGATATTTTTGACAATTTATCTGAACTTCTGAGCGGATCAAGCATTCGGTTAAGAAAATACCTAGATAGGCGTACACATTTTGTGATATAAAGCAATTTGCCTTACAAGGATTGGAGTTGGCTTTTGGTACATTCCTGTCTATTAGTCCATAAGTGACATTCTGTCAGAACTTCTGCAATTTTTTCAGGGGGTATGGAAACTGTAAATTGTTCAGTGTCTATGTCAACCCCTAGGCATGTGACTCTTGTTGCAGGCTTGACTACTTTTTTCTCACTAATTTAAAAACCTAGTTCTAGTAGGAGAGCTCTCAAAGTTTGAAAAGAATTATTTGATTTGCTAATCACTGAGTGCCCAATGATATCATCTATATAATTTGTAACTGAAAAGCCCTTCTGGGCTATAATAAAGCATACAGTGTCGCTTATGTGCTGGAACAGGGTCGAACTATGCCGAAAAACCCGAACGGGAAACAACTGTCAATATATAGGCCATTCAGTCTTAAACCTAGCAGATTATGATCCCTTGGATCCAGTTTGACATGTCTGAAAGCCCTACTTAGGTCAATCTTATATAAATGAAAACCTTTGCCTAATTGTTTGACTTTATTGGTGATGTTATCAATCGTAGGTAATGTCAAAAGAAAGGGAGTGCCCAGGTAAGTATCAGACTGGACCCCTGCATTAACAGAACAGCCATGCGGAAAACTCAAATCTACAATTACACATCTGTGTGTACCCCCAGGTTTGTCCCTAGTTAGAAAAGGTGAAACATGAATGTTATCAATTGGGGCTTTCTGGAAGGGCCCCAACATGGCCCCAAACTCTTTTTCTTCATCCAGATAAGCTTGGACATCTTTGGTGTATTGGGTGTCTGAACTATGATTATTTTCTGCCAAACATCTGGCTTTAATTGGGATTGAATTTGAATTTGAGTTTGCATGAAGTTGTGAGTTCCTGAAACTTTCACCCGTCTATGTATGTCAAAAGTATTTTCCTGACTTTGTTTTTGAAGATCAATTGCGGGCAAAGTAAGGTCACCTAGAGGTATGAAGCCAAATTTGTCTTGTGTTTGGTCATTCCACAGTTTAAATGTATCACAGTGACGTGCAGAAGCAATATGTTCTCTATGTTGAGGTCTATATTGCAAATCTAAGTCATATTTATCAGTATCACAACTGACACTTGAATGACGTTGTCATTTTGCCTTTGGTGACACCATTTTCAAAAGATTTGACTCACCTGCACAGTTAACTTCAGACTCACTTGATGTTGTTATATTATCACCACTAGAAGTATTTTTAACATGTTTAACTAACTGTTTACATGTGTCAACATTTTTAAACAACATAGCAGCATTGGTGTGTACCACATTTTCATTTGCAACACTGCCATTACTTTCTTTACAATTTTCAGAAACATCTGGCAAAGTATCACACTTGACATTTTCAATCAGTATTGTTGTCAATATTATTCAATACTTCAAACCTGTTTCCAGTTGGAATAATATTGCCTTTTTGACACCTTTGATAAACACTTGTTGACGTGTGTTGTTTTATGGCAAGGGTATAAGCCCTGGGCTTCACTGTCCCGATTTACAGTCCTGACAGGACACTTAGCTGAAATGTTTTATGGTTGATTTTTGAGGTGACTCTTGCTGTTATTGACACTTTTATTCCTTTCACTGACACTCGGTTGACAAGAATTTTGCTTGAGAACCCAAGCATACAACTTGTTGTTAAGTTTTGGCCTATCTGATTTCCATTTTTTGCTGCCAATGTTATCTTTACAAGCATTGGTAATGATTCTTGACACATATGTACGATTATGACTATTTTTTTCTCTATTTGGCACTGCATCTGTGCAGTGCCCTATTCGTTTTTTTTTTTTTTTCTACAATCTTTAAGTGAATGTGCGACATTTTTGCCTTGTGAATGACAGTGACTACATGTGTAAATATAACCTTCCACCAGTTTCATGGTCACCTTTGTGGGAACAGGAATTTTTCTGGTAATATCTACATGGCATGGATTGGTCCCGATTTTTTGTTGTTATGAGTACCTTGAGATGAAGAGGTGGAACTATGAGCATAGGCTCGTCGAACCCTGTCAATTTTTTGGGTTTCATCTCATGTAATCCTACCCTCCTCCATTTTGCACAATAAGACTGCATGTGAACCTTTTGCAGCTGCCCACCCAAAGTCATGCAAGTCTTCCATAATTTCTGCAAGGTATTCTAACATTTTGTTTTTGACATTCAAATCATTCTCATCCCTTATGATGGTGGGAAATCTCGACACCCCCTGACTGATTGTTAAAGTATCATAATTTACCCTATTTTTGGAACTACCCCCCAGTACATGATTATGAGGTCAGGCTACCTCATTTTTACCCAAACTGTTTCTGAACCTCCCCTTTGTGACTTGAACTTGCCTTTTTCTAAGCCTTGAAGTTCCTTGATTCGTGTGTCCACCTGCTCCTGGCTGGAGCTGGACTGTCGAAGATTGGCCAATGTAGATAGCAGCAAGTCTTGTTCTGGAGATTCCATGGCTTGTCTGATTCTCTGGCTGGCTGTAGGTGACTTCTGTGACGACAGACTGGAGGCGCGACTCTTAGCTGGAGATGATGAGGTGGAACCCAAGGCTTCCATCTTGTCTTCCATCTGTGTCATACACCCACTAAGACTTTGTAATTCTTTCAATCATTAGTGACCATTGGTAAGTCCTTGTCCTTTTCAATTTTACAATTTCTATTGATGGGTCTTGTGTGGTGACCCCCACATTTTACACAATCAAAAGTCTTAACCATTCTGCAAATGTATAAGCAGATACACTGCTTTGGATCATGCTTGAGCTTGCTTCAATTTAGGATGACAAATGAATGGCAATAAAGCCCAGAATAAGAATAAAAGTGAATACAGCCCTTAATAAGCGCTCCACAAAACAGAGCAAAGTCAAACACGACTCAAAGCAGAGTCATAAAATTCCACTTCCACAGCAATCACCTTGAGGCAAAGTGTCCACAGGTAATGGTTTACAATCAAGTCCAAGCAATGAATTAAAAAGCACAGATAAATTGTTTAAAATCACTTAAAACTCCCCATAACATGACTGACTGACCAGTTTAAAAAGTTTTACATAAGTTAAAATGGCGACTTGCCTCACTGAAAACTTGATTTAAAGTGAGGCAGGAGGGAATTTATATCAAAACAGCGGGAAAAATTTATGTCAAAGGTTAAACTAACAAAATTTAAGGTACCTAACAAAAAATGCTAGCCACTGACTAAGATAGCACCTATAGTGCTACCTATAGTGCTACCTTGCGAAAGCACATTAAAGTACAAACTACAGCTGTACACCTGTACTGCCTGCTTATGTACCAAATTAAGAGTCACATTAAATGTTTATGAGTTTTGCTGGATTAGACTGAAAATTAAAAAATATATTCAGAAAGATACCACATTATTTCAGTAGTCCTTCAGTATGTCCATGATTGCCAAAAATCACACATTTTCTGGGTTCGGGGACAATATTGGAGCTCATACTTGGAAATGGAACTGGCCTATAATACAGAATAAACTTGTAAAATAGTTCAAATCTTTTTTATTTTTCAATTTAAACCAATAAATTTAAACCCACTTTATAAAGTTTGGGATTATTTTTATGCAGAATATCATGAGGATCGTTCCCGAAATATGCTAGGAGACATGTGGGTGTCTCGGGGCTCAGTCCTGGTACAACCATAATAATTATTTTTGTTGTAGGTTCTTGCTAACCATTTGCTGAAACCTATCACCTCTGTGATTGGTCAGTGGGGCGTGACCTTTGTTTCAGCAAGGAAATTGGTCACTTTGAATTTGGAAGGTGACCTGTGAACATTAAATTTCTCTGCCATTTGCCATCTTGTATTTTAGTGTTTTAGTTTTTAATTTGGCAATATGAATGAAGGCAGATATAATCTGAGGTCGAACAGAGGAGAATGTTGGATTCCTATCCAGCTTCAGTTAACGTCAGATGCAGATTTTTTGACGTCGTCGGGCGAAGGACCATCATTATCACAGTCCGGGCAAGTTGGTTTTGCTAATTTATCTGACTCCGGATCTGATGTTGATATAGATGCTTTGGTTGACCATGCAGATCAAAATTTGTCCTCTGATTCCCATGTTTTGGACAGAGTTTACAATACTGACAAAGGCCGCGCCCCACAGGCCATGTGTTCGAACCAAAGTAGTGTTGATCAAAACCACATTAATACTCAGATTTTGGCTCTGCTTAGTGCATTGGGGGCTAGATTAGATAGCATGGAAAGCTCTATAAAGTCGGGTAAAAAGACAAATGACAAAACTGGCGTTGCTCATACTGGCTTAAAAGGGGTGGGGCTGACTTCTCCTCCTGTTCAAACAGTTGACAATATTCTCCCACCTAGTCATTTGAGAGAGGGGGCTAGGATACAAGAGGAAGTACAGAATAGACTCAGGCATTTGGCAGATAGTGTGAAACCAGATATGGGTAAGATTAAGTCCCAAAGGGGTGGAGCTGTGGATGTATTTGTCAGTCATAAGGTCAGATGGCCTCATGAGTTTGTCCTATCGGGCCAAAACAAGGATAGAATAACATATAACCAGCTGTCACCAGTTCAATGGATGGCTGGGTTTTGCAGAAGCATCCGGGAGGAGTCAGACACAAAAATTCGAGAACATATGTTGGATTATGTCATTGATTTGTAAGATGATGCCACTGACTTCTCCTGGGCTTCCGCAAAAGCCAGCCATGCTGTGCTCTTATGCAGAATGGAGCAGGGTGAGATTGTTAGCTGGTTAGAAACAGAAAAAATTGACAGGGTCCGCAGGGCTCATGCCCAAAGACACAATACTGGTCAAGGTAATGCTCAGAGAGCACAAGATAAACTTTTATCAGCAAAGACTGTCACTGGTGTATATTATAATAAAGGTGTGTGCTCACAAAAACAAACCCATGAGACAAAAGGTGTCCTGTACAAACATGTATGTGCATTGTGTTGGGCGAAAGACAGTAAAGCTTACCCCCACCCACAAACTGAATGTCGCAGGAGCACAAAAAAAAACGAGTAAACCTGGACATGCCACAGGGTTTGAGGCGTGTCCAGGAATCTAGGATTGTTATAACCTCCAATTACTCTGTCAAGAACTTGCTCTCACTTCATGGTTGGTCTGAGGAAAAAATTAAACAAAGGTTCAAATCGGCCATGGCCTGTACTAAGTACAGAAACCACAGGACGTATGCACAAGTGTTGTTCAGTAATGGTGACAGGGGCCACAAGGTGGCCTTCAAATAATACTGAGCATGAGGATAACCTAGTTACTGACCTTTTTGCACCAAAACAGGTGGTGAGTACTGTTTCCAGTATTGGTGTAAATAACAGTATTGAAACCAAGACTAGAAAGTGGCATGCAAAAGGTAGGCACGTTACTGGCCAAAGGACAAATACTTTGTCCAGAAAGTTAAAATCGGATCTGACTGTGGATTATCAAGTGCACAACTGGCGAGTGAGTAATGCTTACAATATTCCTGTTACAAATCAGTTCCAGTTATTGGATGCGGATCAGGAAATCCAAGTAAGTACTGATAATGGAGTTTGTGACCATACTGTAGTGCATCAGAGGGTTTGTAAAGGAATAATGTCCCATGCTACGTTGGATAATGAATCAAACATATACCACACTTCCCTGGTAGCTGATAGTACTCAGACCCACAATTCAGACACAGTCCAACATGATCCGGATCCAGACTCCACTCAGTTAAACATAATTGACGCAAATCCAGATTTAGTTCCTGAATATCATAAGTGCAAAGCACAGATAGGTACCAAGTTTGATTGCATCCCCTTGGCTCCAATCTATGTTTATAAAGGAGAACCCAAAATCTGGGGTACAGTTCCGGATGTTCTTATGGCACATAGATTAATTAGGAATACAGGTATTCACAATTTTTGGGGTTACATATCCCAGTCAATACCAATTTGAATGTGGCTAGTTGGAGAAAACATCTAGTCGATTATTTTGACCAGCAGTTACCGGATCTTATTGAATTTGGATTCCCTCTGGATTTTGATAGCACTAGAGATCTCCATAGTACCTTAGTTAACCATGCTTCTGCAATATTGTATCCAGATCATGTGGATAAATATATTCAGGAAGAAGTTGGATTTCAAGCTATGCTTGGTCCTTTGGATCATAAGCCATTCGATGTTCATATTTCACCATTCATGACTAGGGAAAAGTTGGATTCGGATGCTAGAAGAACTATTATGGATCTGAGTTTCCCAAAAGGCTTATCAGTCAATGATGGGGTTCTTAATAACATTTATTTGGGTACAACTTTTCAAATGCACTACCCACCTGTAGATTCCATTATACGAACTCTCAATGAGATTGGACCTTCAGCTCATATTTTCAAAGTGGATATTAGCTGAGCTTTTAGGCATAATCGTATAGATCCAGGAGATATTGACCTAGGCTTACAGCATAGGGGTAAGCTGTATCTGGATCTTTCACTTCCATTCGGATTTCGCTTAGGTGCATTTTTCTTTAGTAAGATAAGTGACTCAGTTAGGTTCATCATGAATAAAAATGGTCACAATGCACTCTTAAATTACATAGATGATCTTATCTATTGCAGATTACCGTCTACCATATCTACCTCTTATCAGTTTCTTCTGGGTCTCCTTCAAGATCTTGGCCTGGACATTAGTCATAAGAAACTTTGTCCTCCTAGTACCAAAGTTGTATGCCATGGAATATTATTTGATACTATTCACAGGACTATTTCTATTCCGGATCCTAAACTTCAAGAAATCTGTAAAGTTTGTGATCTTTGGTTGGATAAGAGAATAGTAACTAAGAATGACTTGGAATCTTTACTAGGTCTCTTATTATACATCACAGTGTGTTAAACCAGCCAGGTTCTTTCTGAACCGTATGCTACAGCATTTAAGAGACAATTCTCATAAAAATACTATTCACTTGACAGCAGAATTCTTCAAAGATCTAAAGTAGTTCCAAGTTTTTTTTACTTCATATAATGGGATCACTTTTTATCATCAACTACCAGTCCATAAGTCCATCTATTTGGATGCTTCTTTGGAAGGTTTAGGTGGTTCATATGATAATTAAATTCCTAAAGGTTTTAGAGGTTATAATATAGCACACTTAAAAATCCTTAATATAGTTGTGGCCCTTAAGATTTGGGGCCAGGTTTGGGCCAACAAATCCATAGAAATTCGCTGTGACAATTTGGTTGTTGTGGAGGTCCTTTCTGTGGGTAGGGCCAGGGATAACATTATGGCCACTTGTGCCAGAAACATATGGCTTTTGGCTGCTATGTACAACATTAATGTTATAGTTATGCACATAAGAGGCCATGATAATTGTGGCAGATTTATTGTCTAGATGGTATCAAACTGCTGATAATTACAAAAAATTGCAAAACTTTATAGAGTGTCCTATATAGGTAAATGTACATTTAGATCTTACTCTTGAATCATGATATTTAGGCACACATGTTGTGTTTTAGATCACCAGGTGGCGACGGCTCCACTGGCTGGCCAGGCATGCAGGAGGTTATGGAATGGCTTCCGTCCAGTTACCTTGAATTCCTACAGAAGAATGTTTTAGCTTTTCCTTGCCTTCCTGGTAGTGGTGGATCTGTCACTCCCTGGGGACACGTCCATGGATATTCTGGCCTTTATGGAGTACTTGGCACAATCTGGTATGTCTCCAGACTATCACTAATCATATCACAGCGGCTAGGTCCATGTGCATTGTATTTGGGGTTCATACTCTTCCATTCAGCTTTATGTCCTGTGAGGGCCTTACGGGAAATGTTGGACAGGATTCCTTCCAATCAGGATTCTGCTCTTTTTCAGATACCGCATGGCCACATATATAAGCCCCTTACTGACTCAGCTGCAAGAAAACACCTTGAAAGTGTGTCCACTTTGCTGGCATTGCACAGATCCCTTTCCATGAATTTAGTAGGGGTGGGGCATCTTGGCCCTTTTCTCATGGGGTACCTATTCAAGAAATCCAGGCCCAAGGAACCTGGACTTCAGACTGTGTCTGGAGATATATTTCCCTACCAGCATCTCATGTTTCACAAGTTTCGAATGCCTTTAGACCTCACCTCTTTTCCTAGCCTCCTTTCTCCCTACTTCTACTGGGTGTTTGGGGCCCCTATAACTTCCCATAGTAACACTGTTTTATGACCTACTTTACAAATTTTAGACCTTATTAACCTATAACCTATGATATCCCCTGTTTCCCAACTCTGACTTCAGGGTTATATGACCTTTTGAACTCTTATCTAGGTCCTGCATTCTTCACCACTGTTTCTTTACTAGGTCTATAACTGTAATTATTAATTTGATATAACTGTATTTAATTCCAACATCCCTTCAACCTTCACCCCACTCTAGGTCTACCCCACCTTTGACCTTTACCTGTCACCTCTTTGGGGTATTGTTCTCACCTTTTACCTACCTTCAAGTGGTTTCCTCTTGTCAGATATCACTTGGACCTTGGCCCATTTGTTATCTAATAGCTTGACCTTGGGGTCAACTTGGTTATGGCACCTCTCATCTCTTGGGGTATTGTTTTCACCTTCCAATTCTGTTTAAAACTTAATATATCATCCGTAGGTAGATATTGTTTAACAATTAACCCCACATAGCTAACTTCCATGTTTTATCTTGACCTTGGGGTCAGGTCAGCATTATTGGGGAGGGTATTATTGGGGAATTGATGTATAATACTATAATGTCACCTTCTACAAGTTATGTATATTTTATTATGTCCTCATTTAGTGTTATTATGTCTTTACAATAATTTTAGTAGAAACATTATATCTATTTGTATAATAAATATATATAATCCCATTGCTTGTTTATTGGGGGGGACAGGGACTGTGCTAGCAGACATGTGGGTGTCTCGGGGCTCAGTCCTGGAACAACCATAATAATTATTTTTATTGTAGGTTCTTGTTAACCATGTGCTGAAATCTATCACCTCTGTGATTGGTCAGTGGGGGAGTGACCTTTGTTTCAGCAAGGAAATTGGTCACTTTGAATTTGGAAGGTGACCTGTGAACATTAAATTTTTCTCCCATCCCTCCCCCCCTTGTCTATGTCAATATCATGCTGGCTGTCAGATTTTCAGTTGCAGATCTTGCCTGGATGTGGGGATGGCTGGGGGTGTGTTGGCCTGTCGAGTCTTCCTGCCTGTTACTAGATGTCATTTACCAACATGATGGTGATGATTTCCTCAGATGACTTCTACCCAGCTATGGTGGATGCTGTCTTAGCTCGCCCGCACTGTCTGGTTGGCTTAAGAATGACAGATGTTTGCCAGTTGCGTTTCAACAGCTGCCAGATGTTGTGCAGGTGACTCGTCAGCATGTCTGGTTGGTCTTTGCCTTGCTGTGGTTATGGCTTGCAGCCTGCCACCTGCTGTCACCTTGGATGTCCTGGAATACCTGTCACCTTCAGGATGCATTATAAAGATTAAGTTCAATGGTTTATGTTGTGTCACATCAGGAGCTGTGATTTGTTACATCTTGTGCTGTTGCTATGTGAGCCTGAGGTTCTGGTAGCAGGGAACCTATGTATCCAGGAGAGTGCCTGTTTGTGGTTGTTATTGTTCAGGTGTATAACATCGTAGGACCGGTAGAGATTGGCTCCTTGTTCACTATGCTAGCTTGTGTATTGGTTGATTATATCCTGCTGAATTGGGTGTACACATCATTTGTATATTAATGACATGTTCTGGAGGACTTGCCAGGCATATCTTTGCGCCCAACGAATGTTAATTTGAGTTAATTTTAAGGATTGTCCAGGTGCCCTTGGTTCTGAGCGGTGGTTGGACTGTCCTGGCGCTAGTTTGCGCCCAACTTAGACCTACTTTCTTTGATGTTCTGCCTCATTAGAGAATGTATTACTACGATAGATGAAGAACTGCCCTGGCACTCGTGCCCACCGAAATTTGCCCTTTATGCTTTTGTTGAGACTGCCCTAGTTGTATGCCGAACAGACTGTGTTAATTGTTTGTCTGTGTGTTAATTGCTTCATTGTTAGATGATAGGATGAATAACAACGGTTATAAGACTGTGCCTGGCAGTAGTGCCCAACAGACTTATGGTTGATTGTTTTAATTTCTTTTTATGGTTGCAATTATGGTCATGAGACACTACTTATTTACAATGCATCGCATTTTAGTTACTATTGTAAGCATGCATAAACTATGATTATAATTTATAGGGCCCAGAGTAATATAACTTTATATAACTTCCCATAGTAACAGTGTTTTATAACCTACTTTACAAAGTTTAGACCTTATTAACCTATAACCTATGATATCCCCTGTTTCCCAACTCTGACCACAGGGTTATATGACCTTTTGACCTCTTATCTAGGTCCTGCATTCTTTACCACTGCTTCCTTACTAGGTCTGTAATTGTAATTATTAATTTGGTATAACTGTATTTAATTTCAACATCCCTTCAACCTTTACCCCACTCAAGGTCTACCCCACGTTTGACCTTTACCTGTCTCCT
The DNA here is from genome assembly GCA_964017235.1 of Sabellastarte sp. h YS-2021. NCBI lineage: Eukaryota > Metazoa > Annelida > Polychaeta > Sabellida > Sabellidae > Sabellastarte > Sabellastarte sp. h YS-2021. The sequence goes on along the minus strand of OZ024932.1, from coordinate 10,143,004 downwards.
CTTTGGGGTATTGTTCTCACCTTTTACCTTTTTCTTGCAAATCTTTTATTTCACAATTTTCCATATATTGCCATTACAAACATTGGGGTTACAAACACCCTGGCAAGAAGGTGACCCAGTATTAAATTAACATTTTGGGTTTTTTATATAAGTTTTACTCAGTTTTACAAAATGTTTCCAGTCTTCATTAAACACATCTTCTTTAAAATTATATATAGCAACTAACTTTTGTTCCACATATACATTTTTAACATCCTCCTGTAAGTTTTTGAATATATGTGGAATACCTTTTCTAGAATTTTTAAATAGAAATTTCTTTGTAACCATAATGATTGTGTTGATTGGAAGAAAACACTGGCCCTTATTAAAATATCCTAACATTATATCCCTTGGTTGTATATTCATAGTAAAATTTATCTCATTTTGAATCCATGATTTAAGTTCATTCCAAATTATTTGAGATTTATTGCAGTGGTAAAATAAATGTAGGAGAGTTTCAGGAGAGATATTGCATTGCAGACACAAAGATGATTTAGCTTTGCCTATTTTTTGAAGTATGTATTGCGTACCCAGTATTCTATGTAAAACCCTGTATTGGAGCCATATTATATCATTATCTTGAACAGTTTTAAAACATATCTGGAATGTAAGTTCCCAATTTTTATCCTGTATATTTATTCGTAATTCCTCATTCTATCTATATTTAAACTTAGCATCAATGGTTGTGTCGTTTAAAATAGTACAAAAGGTTTTTGTTACATTTTTAGAGTGGATTATTATTGAACTATGATGAGGGATACAAGGCCGCTCAAATTTTGCAGCTGTGATTTTCAGTTTGTTCAAAAACCTAGTCAGCAAAATTTTTAGTCTGTGGTACTCGAGGAAATTTGTAATGTTAAATCCATACAGATTCTCAATTTTGGCTTTACCCATTATTTGACCTTTGTTATTTAAAATGTCTCCGACAAAGGTTATACCATTTCTGAACCATGTTGGATAGAATAGGGGTGTATCAGATATATCCGGGTTGTACCACAGAACACTGGATATAAAATCAATATTACTTTTAACGGGTCTGGATATTTTGATCCATGCTAAAACACATCTTTCCAGAATTGATTTTGTGATTTACTGACTAGGTGCTTAAACCATTGAATCCCAAGGCATAATATTTTTTTCACACAAGAAACTGTTTCTTCAAAAAGAATACCCCATGGCGATGTTCCACATTTCAAGAGTCTATTAATCCAAGTTAATTTGAGGGATTGAATGAAACATTCTAGATTAGTCATTTTGAGGCCTCCTCTTTTGTAGTCCTGACACAGAAGTACTCTTTTTATTTTGTCTGGTTTATTATCCCAAATAAAGTTGTATAATAGAGTATTTAATTTTGACAAAAAATCTTTTGTAGGGGATGGGATGGAACCAAAAAGATGGTTAAACCTGGACAAGATAAAGGTTTTAAGTATTATCTTTCCAAATGGTGTCAGATTCCTCTTTTTCCAATTTAAAATCAGCTTTTTAGCATCATCCAGTGTCAAACTGTAATTTATGCTTGGGATTTTCATTAAATCTACTGAAAACCATATTTTTCCAAGTAGTTTAAATTCTCAAACACCCCACTCGAAATTGGATTTTATGTTTAATTTCCACTTGGAATGTTTTTTCCTTCCAATCCACACAAGTTTGGTTTTACTTTTGTTCATCTTTAATCCTGAGTAACTACCAAAAACTTCAATTGTGTTAAAGTCCACAGTGCATGAAAAAAAAAGTTTTTTCTAAAACTTGGTACATGTGTGCCAGAGAGTAACCCAATCCCAGTAAAGAAAACCAGATATCGATCAGAGCATCCCCCACTGAGATACAGCCTCTCAAAGTGGCATATAGAATAACATTCCTGAAAACATGAGTGGAGGTGTTGTGATGAAATAAAAGGTACACAACTGCACATTTGGAATGGTTTCTGTTATAAATGTATTGGGACGGATTGGATGTAATTGAATATGTAGCTGATTAAATTGTATTTTGAAGTGATTTTTTTTTTTTTAAAAAGTTTACCGTTAAATGATTAAGGATAATTTTGTTTGAAAAGTTTTTATAGTTTAACATGATAATTGGAATTTATTCTTTAATATGAAAGCTCCCAATCAGACTCCATCTAAAATTGTCAGTGACAGGAATAAAGAGTGTGTGAGAGTGAGGATTCTGTAGAGATAACATTTCAAATATTAACCATAAAGAATGTGATTCTAAGAGATGGTTTGGTTACAGTCATACATATATGAATGTGTATCAATCATTGTTAGTAAATTGTTATTTTTTTTTCTTTTGACTTGGGTTGCAAAACTTTTTATGAAACCTTCAAGTATAGTCTTTAACTTGGTTATTTCTTGCATACAATTCCAACAAATTACATTTAAATGTTTTATAATCAACAAAGTACGCTACTCTTCTCTATGACTACAAGAATTTCATACATTTAAAAATCCAAACTTTCAGGTGTAAATTTACATGATCATTACAATCTGATGCCTACAGTTATTAAAAGAAGATGTATGAAAGACACACTGTTGTCAATAAAATGTCAGAATGCAGTTCCGATCTCCTGTGTATTAAACTTGGTATACAAACATCGCGTGACCATGGCAGCTCGTGGCTAACAACTCGTACCCACAACTCGTTCCCAAGATTTTTTTTAAATATAGCAGGAAACTTTATTTTGCATATTTTATTTAAAATTATTGAAGTAAACTCCACCGACTTCTGTCTCCCCACGTTTTTTTTTTTTAATTTGCATAATTTATTTTAAAATATTGCAGGAAAATCCACGGACTTCTGTCTCCTAACGTTTTTTTTTTCTAATTTGCATAATTTATTTTTTAATAGTTCTAGGAAGCCCTCTGGGAATTCCATGACCTCGCGTTTTCTAATTTGCATATTTTATTTCATAATATTGCTAGGCAACCCCCACGGAAGTATGAGAATTTGAAGTATTTGATCTGTAACTGAACAGACGTTCTTACATAAAATACTCACTCTTCAAGCAGCGTTTCTATTTATTGTGTACGAGTTGTGGGTATGAGTTGTTGGTCATGAGACGCCGTGTTCATGAGTTGCATGTAAATCTTAATCTCTACACCCTGGTACTGAACCATTTCAGACTGCTTACTTTCAATATTGGCAGTCGTGTAGCCCAATATAATGACCAGATGTTTTTATAAATTGTCACTGTCAGTTCCTAATGGTCAACTAGAGTTAGTAATGAATATTGCTCTGTTCATTCAAAAATAATACAATGTACCATGTACTTTTGAAACTTGGGCTAACTTTTGCTGTTCTGATAATAAGGAGTTTGGATAATCATGAATGCCATAAAATTGATCCCACTTTGACAAAATGTGGAAAAGAACTGGGTGAAGAACATGCTTATCAATACATTTAAAAAACTGACACACTATCAGAAACTGCATTGTTACACTATAAAACTAAACACTTATTCACTATTTTGGACGCAAGTTACAGTCAATTGTAGTGTTAATTATTAATTATAAGACTATTATTTGTGTGTGACCAGAATATATTTCAAGTTCATTTGATAGAAGAATCTTTGCACTAAGTGTAGGAAAAAAAATTATTTTTTGGACTGAAGCTGACCCTTTCCACAACAGTTTATAAAACGCTAATTTCACTTCATTTTACACTGTTTTATATTGCAAACATTGAGTGCAGAGTTCTAAATCACCTTGTGTGACGTGGCACAGTTTCAGAGAGGGATCTGTTTGTTTTCCCCAAGTGTCAGATTTAACTGGCTTTTAATGTGCTTTCTAGTGGGAGTTTGAAGATGGGACTTGTATGCAAAAAAAAAATTTCATGCACTGTGGTCTTTAAGTGCTGCTTGGAGAGAGCTCTGTATAAAGTCAATCAATGTAGTGTCATCAGCAAATTGTGTAAGGCGAAATTCTTTATTTCCAATATTTATGCCTTTTATATCTGGATTTTTATTAATAAGGTAATACAAGATTTGAGCACAAATTATAAATAGGTATGGTGCAATTGGGTCCCCTTGTTTACAACCTCGTTCAATTTTGAAAAAATCTGATTTTACTCCCACTTGTAGTATTAATGCCATAAAGTTTCTATTTAACCACTGAATCCAATGGATAAAATTTTCACCAAAACCTAAAAATTCTAAAGTATTGTACATAAATTTCCATGATATAGAATCAAAAGCTTTTTCAAAATCTATGAGCATCAATAACCCACCTATGTTTTCAGTATCTGTATATGCCATGATATCATAGATTAGCCTTGTAGATTCCCCAATGAAACGGTCTTTAATAAAACCTGTCTGAGACCTGGTAATCAATTTGGTTAAAACTTTTTTCACTATTTTATCCCATGTTTTATCTTGACCTTGGGGTCAGGTCAGCATTATTGGGGAGGGTATTATTGGGGAATTGATGTATAATACTATAATGTGAACTTCTACAAGTTATGTAGATTTTATTATGTCCTCATTTAGTGTTATTATGTCTTTACAATAATTTTAGTAGAAACATTATATCTATTTGTATAATAAATATATATAATCCCACTGCTTGTTTATTGGGGGGACAGGGACTGTGATCACTTATTTCTTTAGCCAGGGCAACCCAACATAAAGAACTTTATGAAGATCCACTAATTATTTTTAAGTAATGTCAACCAGAAAACAAAAGTAATGGAACATTCATTGAAAATGGGATCTTTAAAAATTGAGGAATATTAAATTTAGAAATATCTGTTCATTACTCATAGAGTTCTTATGAAGACCAGCAAACTGGTGGGTAGATAGGCAGCAAATGAACACACCCAAATATAACCTCATGGTTTAGACAATAAAAGAGCATCTGCATTTTGAAGATTTTTACTTTAGAAACACAGTATATATATTCATTTTCCATCAATCGTCCTGTTTCTGTACATGCAAACAATCACTCTTAATTGACATTATTCATGATATATTTTGTGGGCTTCAGACTGTTTATTAAGAATGATGTAATGTCAGCTGAAACATTTCCTGACTGATAAGCCAAGTATCTCCTTCACCGCGCAGGACAAAAGTCTCACTAAACCCATGTGGTGCATCATTGTTACACTGAAAAAGAGTGCATAGATTAAAACAAATGTGGCTACCCTTATGGTGATACAGTTGTCATTGCCTCAGAGCCAAGAGATCAAAGATATAGCAAATGAAAAGACCCCGATGGGGAAAATTAAAATTTTATATAGAACACATAACTAATCTAAGTTTTATACACACTTGTAAGAATTCAACTGGACACAAATAACTTGAGGTCACCCCAGGTTAAGAGCCACTTTTGAAGAATTTTACACATTAGGTGACCTCAAGTTAAGGCTGTGACGCCTGAGACCAGTTAGAATAAATATGTGATGTCACCTAAAAGTAAACGAGAGTTGTTGAGATTAAGTTGACCTACGGTTGTAGATATTAAAGATGAGGTTACCAGAAGTTGAATTTTGAAAGATTGGAATAGCCAATTAAAGGTGGCCTCCAGTTAAGTGATTTTTTTAAACCATAATGTAATTGAGTGTTAAATATATTTATTGATTTAATGTTATATTTATGCATGTGTTAATTAACTCCACACAAGTGGCTATGCTTTTGGGTGCATGTGTTTGTCTCTCTATTTGTCTGTGTTCACGATTATTCCAAAAATGGATGAATGCATCTTATGAATTTTTTTGTTTTGGTACGGCCTAAGCAAAGGAAGAAGTAAGAAAAAATTGGATAAAACCCTGGGTACCAAAAATCTTTTAAGTTTGCAATATGGAAATACTTAGCTGCCTTGGCAGAGATTTGCACTGTAGGAGTGCTTTACGTTAAACTTTTTTATGCAGCGTTTATTCTTTCACAATGCAATTCTGACACAGTTTAACAGAGCAGACAAGCATGGTATACTACATGTGTTAAACTCAATCCACGAGATTGCCCATTTCGTGGAATAGGCAAAACGTTTGCCCATTTCATCAAATTGGCAATGTATTTCATGAAATAAGCAATAGGTTTAGCTGGTTCTTTGGTCATACTTGTGATCTATTTTCTTACAACCTGTACAAAAGAAATTTATACGAAAATAACATTCATTACCTCTGGCAAATAAGTCACCTCAGTAGACAAGGTCAGCTACAGAACTTGTCAGAGTCACAAATCAAGTGACAAAATGGATAAAGGACAAGCTTATATTCATTGACTTGTAAATCATAGGCACTGAAGACATTTTTCGAATGCTGTTCATGGCATTATAAAAAATGACAATAAAATGTGTGTTTTAATATATAGTTGATATTTTGAATTAAACGTCCTCTTAATAATTTAATTCTAATTGTGTAAAATATGTTTGTGTTGTTTCAGATCTGCTACCATATTAATGAATTTCTGCATTACATAATATGTTTGTATAAAAATTTGAAAATAAAGTGTGGATTAGTGTTTACATTAATATTGAAGCAATGAAATACTTTCATGCAGGAAACTTTATTTTCATACCTGGTATTGGCCATTACATGAAACAGGCAACTTAAGTTTTCCTGAAATGGCTAAGAGAAGCTGAAATAAATTGCCTGTTTCATGAAGTGGGCAAATGAATCACCTCTTTCAAGAACAGGCCAATTATGCCGATTTGGCACAACATTTTTTCACATATTTTTGGAACAGCATTAGAAATTGTCATAATTTTACCAACATGATAGAATGTATCACTTGCATATTATCAACCACTGACACATTAACCGATCCCAAACATCTTACATAAGTCTACAAATGTGAACCTCACATGGCCATAAACAACATATAACACATTTTAGGCTAAAATATCCAGACTGACTTTCCTGATGGATCTATAGATAAGCTTAGCATATAGATAATAAGCCAATATGACTATATCAGTCTCAGTCAAGGTCAACATAAATGAAAAAGTTAGAAAGTACAATAATGGAGTAAGAGTCTTTATTACAATACATGCACAGAAATTACAGACTTGCCAGCTTAAGTACACCATCAAAAATTTCCACTGGTTAGATCTTCCTGAAAATTTTTGAGTCATTTTTATCACCATCTGGATACATAAATAATCCAGATTTCATCATTTTCTTACTATTACATGTCATGGCGGTTTTTATGCACTTTCCTAGTTATCTTGTTTGAGACAGGTTTAAGATATTTTAACATCTCTGTAAGATGGGCAGGATTGCCTTGCGATAGTGCAGAGATTGCCCCACATAACTCTCTAAAATGTTTATGAAAGGTTTACAAACCTTAAAAGATCCACTTAAGATCAAAAAGATGGGCTTAAGACCTCTGTAAGATGGAAAAGATTGCCATGGAAGTGTGGAGATAGGTTTACAATTGCTGTAACATACAAAAGATGGCTTTGTAAACGAAAATAAAAGGTTTGCAATGGGTTTAAGCTGACAAAAATCTAATAAGGATTGCTAGCAGTTTGCAATAATGTCAAATGGTTTATTTTGTCGTAAACTCATGACAATGGGCATGTGATCCCTTTCAATTGGGAACCTATAGCTAAGCTGTGTAATTTCCGTACTGGATGGGTGTATGATGATCTGTGATGGAAAAGATTTACCTCAAGATCTGACAATGTACAGGGTCACAAACTAAATGCAAAGGGGAATTGCCATATTGGAACCATCATAGGCTTTTCCCATAGCAATACCTGCCTAATCATCTCTTTTCTCATAAAAAGTAAAAACTAGACCAGAGAATATAAACTGGAAAAGAGTGACCTAATAACTGTAAGATATCTCCATATCTGTTTTTGCAATGACAAGGTCCTTTGTTTTATTTCTTTACTACATATGGATTGCCATTCAAAAGGTATATCTCAGAAAGTAGTTTCTCTTGTTGAAAATCTGTATCAGCCTGAAAGCCCCTGCAAATTCCTTTAATAAAATACACTAAAATAATTTCTGAAAATTTCCAATATTTCTTACCTTCAATTGTCCTGTAACTAAAATAACTATTTCATTGAATACAGTTGGCACATGCTGTGACCTTGCCACAACATGACGACACCCCAGTCTTAGCTGAAATGACAAAAGAATTGAAAGCCACAACTACTTAATTATTTCTGAATGCTCCAGAAACTCCAAAGGCAGAAAAAAGTGAGGTTGCTTGCTATATACCTCTTTCTACTGTTTTTCCAGAGAAGAAAATCAGAATTTTGAAGGACAACAGCCACCTTTTTATCAAACTCTTACCATTATCCTCCAAAATTCCTATTATATTCTGCAGCCAAACTGTAGCTAGATATGTGTCACTAGATGTCACAGAATGTATGGCATTCTCTTTCTGTTTTTCCTGTTGTCTATGGCTGGTGGAAATACCCCCTGTAGTATTGCATTAAACTCAACATGGAAATGGGGTAAGAATTGCAATTTAAAACCTTGAACTTTGACATACACTGGTGGCCTTGTCCCCATATGACAAGCCTTTTTCGTATTTTTCTGTCTTTAAATATGGATTTATTCTGTTTATTAATAAACTAAAAAAGTAGATAATAAAAGTAAAACATCCCTCATCAGACAAATAAATTTGATATAATGTTGTCATCTTTGGTTATTATATAGCTTTTTTGTCAATGTCATGCCTAAAGTTTAAATATCCCCTGTGATAGGGCTTTCTCAAACATTTCATATTCTGACAACAGTGCACCATAAAATGGTAAGCTATTTTAATAATACAAATATAAAACTAACTTTAAGTAATTCCAGAACACCAGTTCTTGAAGTCACCACATCATTTTCAAATCGGACAATTGTCTGGTCCTAAAAAGAAAAACAACAATCTTAATCATGAGAAATGTTCTTTATTAGAGAAAGTGTGGTGAACCTGATGGAGGACACACTTCAGATATGGGATAAAATATGGTTTATTGTTGAGCATTTGCTGACCTATTCAGAGGCTGTTTGGCCAGTTTACTTTGTGAGTTGGTATTCCAATTAAAGCTTAAAGAAAAAGTGAGTTGGGACACACCCTGAATAGACACAAGTGTTAAAAAAAACCAACCAATCAAATACAAACGAAACCATTTTAACGCTCAAACATATTGGCTTGGGCTGAATGTGGGGCGCCAGGTTCATGCAGAAAGTTTAGTATTGTCTTTTAAAAGTCTTCTTGACAAGTTAATTATGTCACTGGTTCTTTTTTTATGCAAAGTCTATCTTTACCCCCAAAGAAACATAACTAATCTACAGATGACAACTTATGTCAGATTATTATCAGAAACAGAAATTTTCCTAAAAACTATATACCAAGATTTTTGCAAAAGGAACAAAACAATACCATAAGCGGAATATTTCCTTGTCCTTTAAAGTATTTCGATGTTTATTTCTGACATTTTATACAACCAAAAGGCATAAAAGCGTTGGGCTATTAATATTTTAGTTCTTAAATGACCACATTTTTTTTCATCTGCCATCAGATAAAATCTCTTAAAAGTAATCTAATCTAATCTAATCTACTGCTTTGCAAGTGCAATATCTTCCCCACAATGAGTGCGCTAATTAAACAAAATCATTATCATATGGAAGTCGAGGGGCGTTCAAGGTCAGTAATCCAGGATTGTGGGTGTGGCTGGGAGGGAAGGAAGACTAAGTTGGGAAGCCAGAGCTGAAGAGGTGAGTTTTGAGGTCCTTCCTAAAAGATGCAACAAAGGGACTATTTCTTACATGGAGAGGGAAAGAGTTCCAAAGGGCAGGGGCATAGTGACTGAAGGAATTAGAAAAGTGTTTAACTGATTTGTGAACTCTACGATCAAAAGTGGGGGTTTGAAGGAACTTGAGTTTGGGAGTACTGCACCTTGTGTTTCTAAAAGAGGTGTAGGGGTGGATTAATCCTCTTAGGTAAACTGGTTGACCCTGGGTGAGAATTTTGTATGTAATAAGACCAATTTTAAATTGTACCCTGTATCTAACTGGAAACCAGTGGACTTTTTTTAGTTGAGGGGTAATGTGAGAGAATTTAGAGGAACGGGTGACAAAAGCAGCAGGAAATACAGGTGTAAACATTTCCTTGCAATAGATATTTTTGTGTTAAAAGGAGTGTGGGGATGGCTTAACCTGAGCCCAACTCTGTAATGCAGGCTTTATCCATGCCATAGCATATGTAATGATATGAAGATTGATTTCAGGGACTCAAATGCCTTAGAATGGATCAAATTCAAGAAAGTGAGGTTAACATCCGTACACAGTTCTAGGATAATTTTCGTCTTGGCAAACCAAGTATGAATTCTCTTTTATGTGTCAATTTTTTAATAGATTATATGGCAAAATATTCCAAATGAGCTATATTCTAAAAATTCAACTTTGACATTTTTGGAAAAAATTATATTTGATTTCATTTATTGGCTAATCAGTCTAAGTTGAGGTAGGCGATTGCAAACAGATTTATGTGTGTATGTTTGACAATATAAAGTAATATGAAGAATGCAAGTCAGAGAAGCAGTGTCATGAGCACCAACCTTCACTAAGGGATCCTGGAACATGTACCGGCAAAAATAATTTAAAAATGGAATTACAATGAACAGCAGGATCATCTTCAAAGTGTACCAAGCAACAAGTAGGCCTCACCTTATAGGGGTGTAGCACTGTAGCCTACTTGTTGGTTGCCAAGTATTTTCCATGGGTCAATTGCCTATGTTTAAATTGTCACCTAGGCTTTTGGTTATGGTTTCCTGGCTTGACTTGGTGGGTCGGCTAAATATCAAACTTATCTGCCCACATTGAAACCAGCTTGTCCATATCTCTCTACATCTTGTCATAGCACTTCCAGAGCTGTCCTTAGTGTTACTGTCTTGTCAGGGAACACTTGCTGCCTAGTCCAAGTACCTCAGCCTCACTACACGCCGTAGAACAATACTGACTGTACTTGAAAGGAAATCGGTTTGTCGTAATCAACAAAGTCTAGACTTGGTAGCTTCACATCAAAACGGGAAATATCCACGTTTTTGGCCTCAGAGTCGGTTTCATCACAGTAGGATTAAGCGCACAGATATAACTTTTACTAGCTAGCTGATAGACTTTTTTTAATGCTATTGTGATTTAGTTTATAAGTAAAAAAAAAGAAAGTGAGGAAGCTCAGATACACCTGAGTGTGAGTTGGATGATATAGCTATTGACAATAGGAGGGTGGAGAGAGAACAGAGGGAGAGGGAGGAGGCAGAGAAACAACAAGGGAGGAGATAGGGAGGAAGACAGGAGATTAGAGGTTTATGCAACAGGAGAATATTTCATAGACATAGGAGACAGAGGCTGGAAAAAAGAGAAAGGATTGACAGGAGTGAAAGTAAAATGGACACAGAGGGTGAAGGAGAGGGCAACAAAACAGCTTCGCAGTACCAATTCAGGTGTAAGAAAGGAAATATGACATTTAATTTATTTGACAGACTTAGAAGAGGAGGCTATAGTAGACTTTGTCAAGGATCATGAGGAGCTTTACAACAAAAGCTGTGAGAAGTTCAAGGACAAGGCCAGGACGGATTGCTTGTGGGAAAGATTCACCTGCAACCGCAAGCTCTCAGTGGAAGTGTGCAAGACTTTGTTCAAATCTCAAAGGACTCCCTATAAAAAATAACCCAGTCTATGTCTGGCCAGGCCCCTAAGGAAATGACAGAGAAGCAGCACTGGATTTAGGATAAGTTCAAGTGCCACGTTAGAAGGAAGGGCCTCAACAAGTCATTTGGATATAAGTCAGCACAAAGAGAAGCCAGTGCAAGTGCAGCCTCAGTCCACGACATTTCATGAGGATCAACAGATACAGACAATATGGAGATCAGCGACCATTCTGACAAAGCACACCAACCATCTATTGATAAAACTGCCAGTACGAGTGTAGTCTCCCAAACTTCATCAGTCGACCATCAGGTAATTTATTGCCCAGATGAAGACTATGCTCACATCTCTCTTTGTGCTCAGACAGGAAAGCACAAAGAACTGTCCGAGACTGCAACTTACATTTCACATGAGTTCAAGTGTCACTTCAACATATGTGCCACAGATTCACCAGCAGCAGCCACATCAGCCAGTAACTGCTACCAGGGAATACATCTAGACTACTCTTGACACCCGATGCTTCCATCACAAGCAAGCCAGATTATAAAACTAGTTCATCAAAGCCAGGGGTGTCATGAGGACAACAGCCCAGATGGCAGCAGATCTCATACTTAGTTGTCGACGATTGACAACCTAGGACTTTATCAAGACAGCTACATTTCACCATCAGCCCGACTAAGAACCTTAACCAACCATCTGTAGCCTCTGTCACAGGAAAATGAACTTCACACAACTTCCAGATTGTGATTGTGATGTGCCCACCTCTCCTTCACCCTCTGTGTCCATTTCAGTGTCACTACTCTCAGTTCTTGAATGCTTTTCGGCCACTCCCTCCTCTGTTGAGTGTGTAGTTTCCTCCCTCATGGCTTCCTCCCTTTCCCTCTTTTTCCCTCTGTTGTTTCTGTGCCTGTATATCAGCAGCTGTATCCCCTGTGTGTCTATCTGTTGGGACTTCTATCTTTACCAGGTGGGAGGAGCTGAGGTCTGGATATAGAGTCAGGGAGGGTCTGTGAAATATCAAACATGTTTGATATTTTGCCAATCCACCACAACAAGCCGGGAAACTACAATCATTCCTAACTGACTCTGTAAACATTGCTCCCGACCCTAAAAAATCCATATCAACCAACAAAACGGCCCCAGTGGAACACCCCTATTAGTAAGCCATGCAGGTAAACACATAAGAAATGTATTCCGCTCTGTCTGCACCTCAAAATGAACGATACTCTCATCTCCTGAAAGCACTGTATTTGATTTTGGTTAAATGTATTTATAACTTTCTGTAATGTCATTATGTTTTTTAGTAAATTGATAAATCCAAGTTACTACACTTAGAAGAAGCCCAAATGAGGATTTAAATTAAAACTAAAACCAGAACCAGGATCATAAGCACAAAAAAAAAATAATTGTAAGCAGATCGTTAACTGGCTGTTGGCGACTTAAGATTGTCAATTTCATATAGATATTACATTATCGCCCTTTCAACTATACATTAAAACTTAGTTTGCTGGCTGTTTTTATAAGTTAAATTTATTTATAACGTGTGCTTTTGGCAATGGAGTATCAAATAAGATGAAAAAACGGTAGCTGAAGCTGAAGTGACAACTGACATAAATTAACTGATTTAAAGGATTATATTTGTGCACATTAAAAACGTGAAAAAAAATGCATTTCTAACTTTGTGTCAATGAATAACATAAATTCACATTCCAACATTTAGAACAAGTATAAGGAAATTTGTGTCCAGGTTTTGTGAGGTTATGGCTACGAGTAGACAAACAATATAGAATTTAGTGGAATATGTAAAACATACCCAGTACAATTTATCCAGCTCTCCAGGATTATTGTAAATAGTATTGTAAAAGAGAAGAAGAAACGCCTGTCCAACAAAAGTAGGAGTAGCAAGATCCATTATCACTGAAATTATGAAACTTTAAAATAAGCAACACCCAAACCCTTTCTGAAGTACTGACAGGTAAGGCTTGAATATATCAGTCTCAGTTGGTGATTTCATAAAGAATGTCTCAAGCTTAGCCCAGTCTCAGGCTGAACCATATACTTGTTCAAATCTAAGTCTTTGGTCTCAGCTGAGTTTTTAGCTCAAATCTGTTTTAGCTCAAATTACTGACTAGTCTTAACCAAAAGGCAACTATAAATAGCAGACATCCTGTCAATTTAGTTTGTTTTGAACCCATGAACACTTGACAGAAAAACAATTTCATTTAATTGTATTCAAAACAAGCTTATTGTTTGAGGCAGAGTCAGGTTGTCTGTTTCCTTTAGAGAATTGTTATATGAGAATATTTGAACATGATACCAACTTACAGTAACTGTAATCTGGGCTTGCTAACATTTGGTTTACAAATCAATAGTACAAACTTTAAAGTATATATATATATAAAGTAGTACTCTGTATGCGTTTATTGTTTCAAATGCTATAAAACCAAGGTTTTGTCTCAAAACATAAGTCATCTCATTCGTAGGCACAAGGTTGAACCTGTGATTCAAACATTTCTCAAGTTTAGTCTGTTTATGAAATCTCTTAAGTTTGAAGCTGGAGAAATTTGCGTAAGATATTTGAACCAAAAGTGTCATATTTGAGTCTGAGACCAGACTTAAGCCCTCACATAAAATCACTCCCTGATGTGTGTTCATAAACCCTTGACTTCACCTCAAAAGGTAATTCTGCAAAAAAAAAATTCAGTCCAGTGTATATTCCGACTTGTACCACAAATATGGTCACATTTCACTTGGATAACATTTATATTTAAGTATCTTGGTTTTACATTATTATATGAAGAAGACAAAATTCACTTTCTTTGCCAATGTTTAATAACATATGCCCCAAAGTGGAATATTTTGTCAGTTTCACTGAAAAGATTTTGAAAGTTAATTATTTCTTATCTCAAACAGGCAACAAAATATAGTTAATATATCAGCCCCAGGGGAGCAAGTCAAATCATTAAATGGCATACATGGGTTTTAAATTCTATTTGTACAACTAGTTTATTTGACAAATACACATTATTATGACTTCATGTTTTAAATGTGTAAATTTAATATTTATACTGATCCAATAACATCAGTGTAGGGACGACTTTGTAAATTCATGACAATTGAAATTTCCTCCTAAAAATCTCTTTGGCAGGTCAACACGTAACCCCGTGACCCAGGGTCAGAGGTGTGCTTACAGGAACATTGCAAGATGGAGGAAAATCATACTGCAGTATGTTAGTCCCCTTAAAGTCCAGTAAGAATTAAAATTAAAACAGCTAAGCTAACAATATATATTTTTCGACCATTTGATTCTATTTGTGCATTTGATGTTGTGTAATTAAAAATGAAATATTCAGCATGTTATGTATGAATGCTTAGTAATATTTATAGTAATATTTAATACAAGGAATTTATCAATGACAACATAATTTTTAAAATATAGACTTTCTAACACTTATATGCACATAATGGAACCTGTATTGCTAATATTCTGTTAAATACAAAGAGTTCGTTGAACAAACTCAGTAGATATAATTTTATGGAAAAAAACACACTTCTGCATACTTTTGCATAGATACATATCAAGTAAAGAAAAACGTAGCCATTGATTATTATTGCATTTGGTATTGTACTGCATGTGTAAGAACATATTCTATTTGTATCACTAATCAGATTTGGTCTATTAATTATTATTGCATTTGGTATTGTACTGCATGTGTAAAAACATATTCTATTTGTATCACTAATCAGATTTGGTCTATTAATTATTATTGCATTTGGTATTGTACTGCATGTGTAAGAACATATTCTATTTGTATCACTAATCAGATTTTGTCTGTATCTTGCAATACCCGTGGTTAACATATTTACATTTTGGGGACCTTCAGAGGTCGGCTGTTTTCGATTATTTTAATTACCACCATGGCTCTCCATTTCTACAGTATATAGATTACAAATTCCCATTGAAATCATACATTCATTTGTATGTGTAAACTATTGGTTCACCTTGTCTTACTTGTGACCGACGGAGGTCGCTCCACTTCAGTTTCTGAGTTGTATTCCTCTTGTCTCAGACAGCATATTGCATATATTTATTCAGTAATTGTAAATGTCATTACTGGCTCCACTTATGTTTAAGTGACCTTCATAGCTCATGTAACTCGGACACTTACTGCATTCAATGTATAATTTGAGTGCTTTCAGTGTTTTGCTACCATCATAGCCGTAGTTTAACTCACCAATTGTATGGATTACGCTTGGGGGGGAGCCACACTTCCATAATGTTCACATACATGGCAGTAATTGATCACTGTTGCATATTATCAATGTTTCATGCTGGCATGAGAGTGCTTATAATAATAACTTAATGATTTTTACTGATAAAAACGATTTACAATCACTGTATAAGATAATTTATTACAAAGTGGATAGTAGTCCTATTATCTAATTATTGATGTATCTTAGTAATAAAAAAACTTTTAACCCCTTTTGGGCATTTCTGGCCTCGGGTAATATGAAAATCCGGGTATTTTTGTATCCAGATGGTGAAGCAGATCACACTAAACATTTAATGGGGTCTTAATTTGGACCAAGACCATTTTCTAATTTAGTTCATGAAGGTCCAACCAGACGTACTTGTGTAATCCTTCAAACAAACACACAAACAGTCATGAAAACAATACCTTCGTGGCAGAAGTAATGTGGATATTGCATTCCAGTTTTGTCTGGTTCACACAGCGAGCAACATGATGCAATGTGGAGTGCTTCCCCAGAAGCGAGAAAACCGGGGTTTTAAGGTCGCTGAAGTCCCTAGTAGCCTAGTGCTTAGCATGTTTGGCATTTAATCACTGGCTGTTCAACTGCCACAAATGGCAATGCTGTGGACCTTACCATATATGTTACTGGCTGTTGAATAACCCTTTGCGACCCCTATAAACTTCTTGAATTACATATGCAAAAAAAATATTGTGAATGAAGATGACAATATAACACCAGAGCTTAGCATCATTGATATGCTCGACAGAAGCCCAGGTGATGAAAATAAATCAGTTAAGTGAGATTGATACATTTGAAGCTTCTCTTACATCCCATCGTACGTGCACATACGTCCTGATTACAGAGAGAAGAATTGGCTGATTTGCAAGGGACACTAAAGCTATATGTGTTATTTTATAAAATATTATCAAGATCGCAGAGACCCCACAATGAAAATTGCCATGCACATTATTCTCCGCGTGCATGCAGTATGGCTACAAACGCATCTATATCTCAAGGGAAATCTACAAGAGGCTAGGACACATGCGTTTTCCTTTGTAGTATTGCACGTCCTCCTGAGTTACTTACAGGGTTTGGACATGCTGTAAGATACACTCACATGTACCTTGCATGTTTATAGACTAAATATGCAGCCTGTAGGTAGTAGCAGTCTGTTCTTGGATATTTAAGTTGTGATACCAGGCTATGTTCATATTTTTCAACAGTATTCGTAGCATACTTACATGTGTAAAGACGTAAGATAGAATTTAAGAGAAGCTTTAAGCCTGCCTTACATCCCGTCGTACATGTATAGACACGTAAGTGTGCTGCAAATATTGTTGAGACATATGAACGTAGCCTGGTAGTGGGGTAGTAGAGGTTTGCACGTGCAATAGTGTCACAACTTGAAGATCAAAGAACAGATTGCAACTCGCTACAGGTCGTACAGTGGGTTTATGTACCTGCAAGGTACACGTGAGTGTATCTTACAGCATGTATAAACAATGTAGGTAAATGGGGAGAACCTACAAAACTTGCAAGGAGAATGCACGTACCTAAGTCCCCTGTAAGTTACCCTTGAGACATGGATGCGTTTGTGGACATACTGCGTGCACACAGAGAATAATGTGCATGGCAATTTTCATTGCAGGGTCTGTGCAACCTTGATATTGTGTCATAAAATCTCAAGTGTGCCTTAAGGGTCCCTTGCAAATCAGCCGAATTTTCTCTGTAACCAGGACGTACGTGCACGTATGATGGGATGTAAGAGAGGCTTAAGATAGATGTCAACTGCCTCAACAGGCCTTTTACAGGGTTGTCCTATAGAAAGCTCTGTTAAAATACCCTTCTATTTTTCTAAAATAGAATATTAATCTACATAGTATATTTGCAGCATACATAGTCATTCACACATTTATGAAAATCGGCACTGGTGTAATTCTAATTCTTTCCGATAGTACTTTTTTGTGTTTAATCTCCATCTATTGACAGACTAGATTAAGGTGCATAATGCCAGAAATCAGAAATCATAATCGTTAAATCAGAAACATTGCAGGGGTCGGCACCATGGAGAAGGACTTTGTTGCCATTGAAATGCTAATTATCCATAATAAGTAGCGAAGGGTAATATTTAAAGAAGATAGGCAAAGAAATTAACTTGAATATATTTGAAAATATACAGGGAGTTCTGATGAATGCACATAACCCCAGCAGGCTCTGTTATGTGCAATACACAGCTTTTTATCTCCACTCTGATAAACAATTCCTTTCTCCACAAACAACTGGCAAGAAGGGGGAAATGACGTCACTTTTGACAGCCTCTCACACACTAGCTGTGAAAAGATACACTGTTACTTATGTTTTAAGGCAATACTTACATAGTTTTATATTGTTGTGAATTTTTATTTTAGAATGATGTAATTATAGACTATGACAGGCTATTTCATTGAAGATAAACTATTGAACTAAAGTTGCACTCTCATAGTGCATATAGTCTAAATATAGCAGAACTGTAACTATAATGGGCAGAGAGGCTGTAGCAACAAAATAGATTGGCCGCAACTGCAGATTGGCTGTAACCGTAGATTGACTGTAACCGTAGATTGGCCGTAACCATAGACTGGCTGCAAACGTAGATTAGCCACAACCGTAGATTGGCCGTAACCATAGATTGGCCGTAACCGTAGAGCAGCCGTGGCCGCACTGTATGGTGTGTGTGCTGTATTTATGCTCAAACCAACAGGTTGTCATGTTTGGTTGGTACTGTTGTGTCCGCAAGTTGCGGCAAGGCCGTAAATACCAAATGCGGCCTGGCCGTCAAATTTGCCTTTTTAAGGCAGAGCATTCCACTGTAGAGGAGGGTAGAATGGGTATCTGACTAGAGATGTGTGAGCAGAGAATAGGTCTCTGAATTGAAATGTGAAACATAGTGTTTGAGAACATCTTGTAAATATTTGTACATAAACATGTGTAAAGAAGTATCATTAAAAGATAGTTAGAAACTTTTAGTCTTTCTTTTAGTCTTTTCTTTTCTTTGTTAGTTCTAAGGCGCAAAACAAGAAACTTTTCACTCAAAGAAAATTCCCCAACAAATGGTATCAGAAGTGGGATTTGGACTTGCAGACGTTACTGGAGAAAAGACCCTCTTGTGTTGTTTGTAAACTGTGTTAAGAATAAAGGTGGAACAGAACTTTATCTGTAAAAAAAATAAAGATGCCACCTAAGAAAGATACTACCAAGTCGAGCATAACAGGAACTTCTGAAGATGAAACTAGTTGCAGAGAACAGCTAGAGACTCTACAACTTCAGCTTGAAGAGGCCTTTGCAGTTGCCCGAGAGGCTCAGGAAAGGGTGCTGACTGCCGAAGAGGATTGTTAACGGATCCTTGAGAGAGCAAGAGAATATGAATCAACAGCAGAAGATGAAAGAGAGAAAGTAATGGAGTTACGGCGAAACCTGTCGCAGAACCACGAGCACCTGGAGAGGTGTAGTCGCGACAATGCCAGACTTTCTGATGCACTACTGGAGAAGTCCATGGAGGCAGAGACAGCCAGACGGGCCGCAATTATGGCACAGGGGCAGTCGTTTAATATGCGGAACCAGATACATCAGCAAGGTATCTTCCCTCCTGTGTCTCTAATGATAAATGGAACACCACATGTCCAGTAAGTGCCAAGGGACTCATCTCATAGTGTCTTTTAGAGATCATCTCGGGGGGCGCCATCTCGGGTTCCAATGAAGTCCCATTACCACGTCAAATGTTGTTCGATGGGAAGTCATCATGGGATGGCTTTATAAAGCCTTTTATTTCGCTGAGTGCTTCCTGTGGGTGAAGCCAAGAGGAAAAGTTATTTCAGCTAACAAATAGCCTCCTTGACGAAGCTTCTGAGTATGCATTCGGTTATCTCCCAAATGAGGCACTCCAGTCATTTGATGTCTTAGTGGCTGCACTGGAGGTTTGATTCAAGGAGAGGAGTCCTGTAACATCTTATCTGGCTCAATTAGAGGCAAGAAAACTTCAACCACAGGAAAAGGTGTCAGAGTTCTTGGCTAATATAAGACGGCTAGTACTGAAGAGCTATCCAACAGCTGACGATCGGACCATGGAGACCATTGGGGTGCGACACTTTCTCAAAATTCTAGCAGACCAAACCACAGCTGTTGCAGTGGGAATGAAAGACCACCAAACTCTAGAAGAGGCCCGTACTGCTTGGGAAACTTACAGTAGTCTGAGAGATGACCTGGGAAGGCCACCACGCGCCCGAGCAGCAGTTGCCATAGAAGACACCACTCCAAAGTTTGTAACCCACCAGGAAATGGCCAAATTTGGAGATCAGCTAACAACTGTGTTTGAGAAGAAGCTTGGTAAGATTGAATCCATCCTGAAAGGCATGGGAAAGAAGTCTGGGCAACGACCACAAAATAGAGCAGATGTTGAATGCTACAGAAAGTACTTTATGCTCGAGAATGTCCACTGAAGCAAAATGTAGAAAAGTCGGAAAACTAGGTAGGACCGGATCCAGCGGCCCGGGTTCGGTCCAGTCTGACCTGTACATAATTAGATTAAGTAGTCAGTCAGTGTTAGCAGGTATATCTGTGTATCTACCCATGTGTATTGGTGAAGTAAAGACTAAATTCTTAATTGACACTGGAGCAGAATTCATATCACAGAAACTGTTTGAGAGAATCCCAGAGAATGTAAGGCCAAACATGGTAAAAACAGAATGCAATGTTAAACTGAAGGTAGCTGAAAAAGGTTTAGTTCAGGTGGTCAGGGTAGCCGATATTTCATTTTGTGCAGGAAGTCATATTTACACATGGCATGTTTTGATAGCACCCATAGAAGAAGAAGGTTTGCTTGGAATGGATTTCCTGTTCGCTCACAAATTTAAGCTATCTATGAAAGGGTTGTTACTCAATGGTCAGAAATTAACAACAGAAACTGAGGGTGTTGGCTTGGACAGTGTCAGGGTATTAGTGAAAGATGATGTTGTTATACCAGCAAACAGTCAAGTTGTAGTCCCTGCAAAAGCAAATTTTGCTTCCCTAAAGCACACAACTGCATTGATAGAACCCATTACAAGTAAAGTTATAGAAGAGGGAATTCTGATGGCTAACTGCCTTGTGAATCCAAGTACTGTAGACAAATACTTACCAATTTGTCTGATGAATGTTACCAATGAGGATGTAGTCCTTCGAAAAGATACCAATATTGGCCAGTTGTCAGAGGTAGAATCAACCAAAATTTTGTTTGAATCAGAGAGTGATCCAGGCCAAGCAGTAAAATCTGATGATGTGTTTGGTGTCCATCAACTTGCCATCAGCATAAGCTCTGGTGCCCAGAATTGGAGGGATGCCCCGGATGCTCTTATTGAAGAATGGTCACAACCCCTCAAAGATCTTTACCATAGAAGCATCAACGGCCTTTCCTTTGAAGAAAGTAGAAAGTTGGCACCACTTACTGAACATAATAAAGACGTATCTGCCAAGGGTCCAACAGATTTGGGGCAAACATCAGTGGTGACACACCATATAGAAACGGACACATTAAAGCCCATCAAACAGCAGCCAAGGCGGACCCCAAAGGCCTTTGAGGGAGAAGAAGAGAAAATATTGCGAGAGCAACTTCAGGCGGGTGTTATTCAGGAGTCTTCCTCCCAATGGGCTTCACCCATTGTTTATGTAAGAAAGAAAGATGGTTCCATAAGACCATGTGTGGACTATCGCAGGCTTAATGAGTGTACCCAGAAATGTGCATATCCGATTCCTGAGACTTCTTCCTGTCTAGACTGCCTTAATGGTGCAAAATACATGTCCAGTTTGGATCTCCAATCAGGGTATTGGCAAATTAATGTGAACGAACAGGACTGGCCAAAAACTGCCTTCACCTCCAGACATGGGCTATATGAATATCTGGTAATGCTTTTTGGCTTAACAAAAGCTCCAGGAACTTTTCAAAGGTGTATAGAAATTATTTTTCATGGTCTTCAATGGAAGTCCATTGTTATATTTTTGGATGATATAATCCTGTTTAATGACTGATTTGAAAGTGCCATTTACTCCAACAGGAAGTTGTATTTTTAGGACATCTTTAGGACATGTGGTATCTGAAGTGGGCATAAAGCCTGACCCTGCAAAGATAGAAGCTATAGTAAATTGGCCTGTTCCAAAAAATGTGCATGATATTCATGTTTTTGTTGGTTTTTGTTCTTATTATAGACGTTTTGTCTATGGATTCTCAACAATTGTAAGGCCGCTCACACATCTACTGGATGCTGATGTAGTGTTTGAGTGGACACTTGAGTGCATGGCTGCATTTTAAAAGTTGAAAGATGTACTGACAAGTGGAAATGTCATGGCTTATCCAAAAGATTCTGGTCTTTTGATATTGAACACTGATGCTTCGGGTACTGGAATAGGTGCAACTTTATCCCAGATGCAGTATTGCAAGAAACCTGGAAAGGAAGAGGAAAGACCAATTGCACATGCCAGTAAAAGTCTGACCAAGACCCAGAGGCAATACTGTGTGACAAGAAAAGAGCGCCTTGCTGTTATATATTTTGTAC
Organism: Sabellastarte sp. h YS-2021; assembly: GCA_964017235.1. Lineage (NCBI taxonomy): Eukaryota > Metazoa > Annelida > Polychaeta > Sabellida > Sabellidae > Sabellastarte > Sabellastarte sp. h YS-2021. The sequence goes on along the minus strand of OZ024932.1, from coordinate 10,120,559 downwards.
AGTTCTTTAGACATTATTTACTTGATAGAGATTTTGTTATTAGAACTGACCATAGTGCCTTGAGGTGGGTGATGTCATTTAAGGATCCAAGGGACCAAATGGCAAGATGGTTGGAAGTTTTTTGCCAGTAGAGATTTAAAATAGTGCACCGCAGTGGCAAGAAACATTCAAATGCAGACAGTCTGTCTAGGGTTCCGTGTGATCCAACAGAGTGTATGTATTATGATGGAAAGACAGTTTTGTGTGATCTGCCATGCGGAGATGAACAGTGGTTATCATTTTTTGAAGTGGATGATGTTGTGCCACTAATGGCCAGGAGAGTTAATATCGGGAATCAAGTGCATCCTGTCCATAGCCGATTTGGACGCCTTTTAACCTGTAAATTTCTCCTGTTCATTGGCTTGTGTCTATCACTCTTAGCAGTGTGGTTTAAAGCCTGCACTGGTTGTTTCATGGGTAAAAAGCACCAGGTACGGAACAAGCCTTGTGGGGAATCAAGATGGCAGAGGTTATACAGAGCCAAGACTATATAAAGGGCTGTATCCATTAATAAACAACTAATAATTTATGAAAGATATGAGCAAATTATCATATTCGAGTCAGACAGCTTCAGTTTAGACTTGTGGTAGTATTTTATGTTATTTGAACCAAGTTTATTAATTTTATTCAAGCACTAAAAAAGGATATTTATTTGAATGTCTAAATTATAATTATTTAGGAAGTGGCTGGGCTACCACCAATGATGGATTTACAACTATATATTCTGGTTTGTGGTAGCAATAAATACAGTTTTTTTGTTAAGCAATTTGAAATATAAATTTTCCAAATATTGTAATGATATTGAAATTGTATGTTGGTGTAATGTTATCACATCAACATTGTTACATTTGGCAGTATCATTAGATAAAAATTCTGCCACTTTAATATCAATATATTTACACAGGTGAGAGTTTGTTTTTGAGTAACATATCTGTGTTGAAAGATCATGAAAGAACCATATTATGGTGGAGTTCATTAAATTAAACACATTGGTGAACAGATTACAAAAGTTGGACCAGAAATAAGAAGTTATAGCCATTTAATGTGAGGTTAAACAGGAAAAAAATCAAATTACCATGATTCTCAATTATCGTCCATTTAAACCCTATATATCTACCTCTGCTGCCTTCAGATATAAACTACATGGCAACTAGTGACTTCATGTGCAGCCACCCCAATTATTTTTTACATATTGGAACTATTATTGAACAAGACATGATCAGAACAGTAATGGATAAAATTGTTGCCCTTGTCCATAAAGGCCTTTAACTGTACAAATAAAATTGATGTTTACAAAACTGAAGTAAGAATTTTACTAAATTTTACTTTATATAAACTTTACTTCCTTCTCTTTTTACCATAAATAAATCAACTGGGGATTATTATCTTGACTACTTTCCAAACATGTTTCATCAAATGTATTAGAAGATTTCTGTGGTTCAAAATAATCAGAATTTTAAACCTCCATAACATTAAGTTCTTTTGACTATATGCCTTATCAGAAATTATATTTGTAGTCATTAGACTAAGTTTTAAATCCAAAGAACTCAAAAGTTATATTGACCAAAAAAGTTTTTTAATTTTAAACATAAAACTTGCATATCAGATTTAATGTTTGTTAAAACACAAGAAAGGGGACTTGTATAAGTGTAGAGCTGTGTACTGTGATAAAAAGGATCATTGTACAGTATCTACAGTGACGTAGTTCAATTGAGGAGGGATTTCAAACAGAAGTGTACACAAATTCTCTGCAGCGGAGATACAAACCTAATTATCTGCTGCATTGTGTACTCTCTTCCAGAAAGAGCTTAATAAATGTGTTTCAGTGCACAGAACAAGTTGTAGGGGTATATTACTTTGGTTTCATAAATTTTCTTTTCCTATCTCCCTTGACCAAAGGTAAAGGAAACACAAATTATAAACTAAGGTATGGGTGTTGAGTCAACTAATACTCTTTTCTTTTGTAATAACCTCCACTAAGGAGGTATCAAATTCATGATCATTTATTTGTGTTGGCTTGTTTGTTAACAGGATTACGCAAATACTACTGGTCAGATCTTCTTGAAAAAAATATTCTCTTAGCTATCATTTCTCTAGCTGTTTTACTTCCTTGCCTATTAATTCTGCGTTATTCTGTATATTTCTGTGTCCCCAATCAAGTTGTGCGCCATAGCATTACAGCATCTCTACGGCATCCTTTCTGCATTGTTTCTGTGTCCCACAGAAGGTAGCTGCCTAAAGCTTAAGTTCCTTCATATTCCCTCTTCCAAACATAAAACTAACAATTCACACTTATATTTTCATCAACTTATTCCATTATGAACCAATTTTCTGAAACTATCTTCCTTTGCCAAATATAGAAAAAATCTCTCAGTTACATCCTTTGGGAAACATCTTAAGATTTATTTCTTACTCTAGCTTCCCCACTTAGTACTCTTCCTCTGCTCAAACCCACAAGCAGGAATTATTGACCTAGATTGTATCTTGAATATCCCTTTTGACAATTTCTTTTGTTATTTTAGCATACTGAGTACAACATTGTGAGGAGGAAATTGTGCCTGCAAAGCAGAAGATTAGATTTGACAAAAGCCTCAGTCATAGGCCACTGCCACTATGGCCCTTGGGTAACATACTCACCTAGTAATACAGAGGATGTGGGCTCAAGCCCGGGTACCAGCAGATACATAGTTGGTCGGATGACCACTTATAATGGTGGTGTTCTGTCATTGGGTCCTATCCCCAGTGGCAGGTTAAAGAACCTAAATGGTCATCATTGAGCCTTTTTCTTTCAGTTAGGGGAATGTCAGTAATTTGAGAGCTTGGGCTGTACTTGTACAGTCGGATGGGTCATCTAGCGCTTTGAGTCCTGTAGTAAATGGAGATATTGCCCTGAGTATAAAAACAATTACAAAAAAAATAGGGAGGTGTCTGACATGTTAAATGTTCTGCATGTTTCTACATGTACATGGCAAAATTAAGTCCTTGAATCCTGTGATCACCATTGCCATCTATCCACATCCCAGGCTTTCCATAGAAGTAACCATTGCCTCTCTCAACACAACCATGAGATTGTGGGTGTCCCTGTCTGCCATGTTATGATGACCATCTTTGGCCAAATAAATGGCATTTCTCTGATAACCTGTTGAGTGAAGTCAGAACCATTGCCATTCTGAAGGATGCAAGCATATAACCAAAAACAATCTACCCGTAATCAACATCAGGCCAGCTGGTGGAATTTATTAAGTCTATTTGTAAACCTTGCATAAAGTCCAGGGTGATGATAAGATTGCCAGCAGATGGATATTTAGTCAGCTATCTCTGATTACAAGATTGATATGCATAGTGTGACCAGGAGATGTTTAACCCAGAGATAGTTATTCCTGAGTCTTGTCTCTACCTTTAATCGATCAATCATCAGAATCTTCTGTTTCACCCAACAATAAAAAAATCAATTGGTTCCCAGTAAAATGCATTAAACATTGCAAATTTTTGCTGATCACACACAAAATTCAAACATGACCAATCAATATATCTCTATGAAAGACATCCGTACATCTTGTCAAAAATCACCGCATACAGTTCCTTCAAGTTCTCTCTTTCAACTATAAAGTCCACAAATCCCACAAACATTTTTAAGCCTTTTGGTCATGATTCAATAACTTCTGTGGAACTACCTTCCTCTTTATATAATAGCTGGTCCCTAGGTTTTTTTTTAATTTTAAAAAAAATGTTTCTCTTTTAACCCACCTCTTCAATTCAACATTCTCAACTTAGTATCTTCCACAAGTTCAGGCCAACTACTGAACCAGAACATCCCTTGACTATAGCTTTCCACACTCCTTTTGTTTATTAAAATTACAAAACGGTACATTAGATTAGAATGACCCACCATTATATAGTACCTGGAAATTTTTTAAATGTGCTAGAGTGTCAATCTTATTGCCTATTTATTATATTTAATTTGTGATATGCAAGTACAGTGTCTTCAACAGAATTAAAATTGAGTCATTTCATAAATATGTGTGTGGTAATCTATGTCTCATCTTGACTTCTTTTCCAAAAGTAAAGTGAAATCTTAAGGCCTAGTCTCATATTCAGGGACTGTCAGGAGAGAGGTCTGGACTTAAAGGTCGGGAATATACCAAAAGAAGGTTAAAAAGTCGGGAAAAGTCAAATAGCCTTGGGGGGGGGGTTCGAGAAACAATGTCGCCAACTTTTCCAAAAACATTGAACATGTTTTAATTCCGTCCCGACCTTCCCAATTCATTCCTGTCCTATTGGAACTCCCCCCCCCAAATGATCCCAACTTCACAAATGGCAAGAGTCGGGGCCAAAGTCGGGATTTTGGAACCACTGCTTTAAGTTACTTTAGTGCATTTGGTCAGGTACACACAAGAAAAAAAATCAGTATTTCTCACCATGTTGTTAATTGTACTTAGTTTAGAAGTTGTGGCTATATTGCAAGGAAATTTTCTTAATTGTTCCAGGATTGTTTTGTACATACTAGGTTTAACATTTATGTACGGAGTTCATCCTGTTCAGTGAATGAGTGATCATAAAATATTAAATTTGCTATTACGAGACACCTATTTGGTGAAGTGTCATCTCAGGAAACCTTCTTGAGTGCATTTCTAATTGTCATGTAAATACGTATCTTTTATTGAGGCAAAAACAATATCTGTGTCCCAACATATGCTACAAAATAGTAGTAAATACCAGTCATAGGCCTCTCTTGTAAAAAGTCCCTCAAAAACAATTGCATTGTGTTCCAGTATGATAATCATAATATTTTTATTTATTCATTTATTATAGTGACATGCACCTAAAATGCCCAGCCCATATGGGCTTATAAGTCACTTTTAGTACAAAAATATAGTTTCACATGTGGTTGTTTTTCCAATACAAAAATAATATAATCACACATAGTCATTAAATATGTACATGTTTATAAACATTTAATACTGTTATAACAATGAAGTATTACATACAGAAATTACTGAATACAAACAGACCAAACTGATATTATTTATAGGAATAACACTTTTTTGAAAATGGTAAATTAATATAGTTATAAGAATAATAACAACGTGACATAAATCACAAGCTGATTATCAATTTTTCCTTACTTTTGTTCAGCTCTTTATTTATTGATAATTTTTTTACGAATATTCCATGAATCATAAAGATAAACAATTAGAGGTTTTTCAAAATTATTAAATATCAAAGACAATTGTTACTCATTAGACATGTTTAAGAAATCTTTGTAAACTTGTGTTATTTTAGAAAACAATAATTGTCTTTGTTCTTCATACATGGGACAATAACATAAAAAGTGAATTTCATCTTCTACTGAATTCATATTGCAAACCAGGCATGTTCGTTCTTCTACATTGCGTTTTCTGTAAGTTTTTGATTTAGGATCCTTGATTAAGTGGTAACGACCAGTTTCTATGCGCAAGGGCAATACACCAGTCCTAAATTGTGCAAAGAGTGATCTTTTAAATTTAGGCATAAAATTTTGAAGATAATTGGCTGGCTGTAGACCAGTTTTGAATATCTCATAATTTCTAAGTTTTGGCTTTGATATCACATCTGCTCTCCACTCTTTTTCTGCTACATTGAACAATTTTGATTTTACTGTTTTGAGATTAACTATATTCTGATGCATAAAGTCTTCTGTCATATCCAAATAACTGAAAATATTTTTGACATTTTCTGACCAGTTTGATTTAAGATTTTTAAGATCCCACAGGAACACTACTTTAGTTAACCGGCAGTTATCCATTTTGTGAAGTCTATTCCAAAATCTGATTGCACATCAATATCTTCTAAACTTACAAGGTAACCAACCCATCTCCCCATTTAGAGCAGGAATGGTAATCTATGTCTCATCTTGACTTCTTTTCCAAAAGTAAAGTGAAATCTTAAGGCCTAGTCTCATATTCAAGGACTGTCAGGAGAGAGGTCTGGACTTAAAGGTCGGGATGATACCAAAAGAAGGTTAAAAAGTCGGGAAAAGTCAAATAGCCTTGGAGGGGTTCGAGAAACAATGTCGCCAACTTTTCCAAATACATGGAACATGTTTTAATTCCATCCCGACCTTCCCAATTCATTCCTGTCCTATTGGAACTCCCCCAAAAATGATCCCAACTTCACAAATGGCAAGAGTCGGGGCCAAAGTCGGGATTTTGGAACCACTGCTTTAAGTTACTTTAGTGCATTTGGTCAGGTACACACAAGAAAAAAAACAGTATTTCTCACCATGTTGTTAATTGTACTCAGTTTAGAAGTTGTGGCTATATTGCAAGGAAATTTTCTTTATTGTTCCAGGATTGTTTTGTACATACAAGGTTTAACATTTATGTATGGAGTTCATCATGTTCAGTGAATGAGTGATCATAAAATATTAAATTTGCTATTACAAGACACCTATTTGGTGAAGTGTCATCTCAGGAAACCTTCTTGAGTGCATTTCTAATTGTCATATAATTACGTATCTTTTATTGAGGCAAAAACAATATCTGTGTCCCAACATATACTACAAAATAGTAGTAAATACCAGTCATAGGCCTCTCTTGTAAAAAGTCCCTCAAAAACAACTGCATTGTGTTCCAGTATGATAATCATAATAATACCTGAAATATCCACTATAACAGTAGAGATTCCAATTGGAAAATGTCCTTGAATTTGCCTGGTAAAGGAACCTGTCCTAGTACAGATTCCAGTTGGAAATTCCTAAGAAGATCTGAAAATGTCCTATAAGATTTATCAATCTCTTAATTGAGTATGCACATGTGTCTAAATTTAATTGTATTTACAGTACAGTAATAAATAAATAAATAAATAGGTAAATAAATGGGTAAATAAATAAATAGGTAAATAAATAAATATTATTATTAATTTAATTGCATCAATTAAGATATCATGACTTGCATTGAGAGATATCTCTAAGTCTCAGCCTGAATAGCTTTATTATCTCCAAACAGGTGACAGTTTGAAATGGTAGTGACAATGTCCTTATTGTATTTTACCAACAATAGCTACTGTGTAAATAAGTGAACACTAACATCAGGTAATTTATTATCTAGGACTTACAGTCTATGCGCTGAAAGAAGTTGTATTTTGATAACACATCAAAGCTCTTTAAAATTCGCCTTTAAAGCTCTCCAAGTACAATTGTTTCACTTACTGTAAAAGCTGTAATTATCGCTCATTTGAAATTTAGCTTAAATAATTTGCCCTTTAATCTGTTATTTATGTTAGTCTTTTATGTGGTCAAGGACATAATGCATTATGTATGTGAAAGAATGAAGTTTTAATAAATATTAAACACATACAAATTTTAACCACTTTACTTTATTAACAGTATCTCGTGGAGAATGGAGTTTAAGTAAATATGATATTTCCTTTCTCAGTAATTTGCACTACAAGGACAGTATTTACATAGGGCCTGGCCGGTTTTTAGGCTTTTTACTTTTATAGAAAGAGTTAGACCCAACAGGCTAAAACCTTAGATGAATATATAGTCCCAATGCAAAAAATGCTTATTTTCACTTCTAATCAAAATTAGAGTAGATTGAATTCCTTTTGGGTCAAATGATAACTGACAGAAACACAAGTTAGATAAAAACTTAATATGAAAATTATCCAATAACCTAACCTTCCAGAGAACTTATTCAATGGCAATAAAATCATTTCTACATATGGTTGGCGTCCAAAATTTTTTTTCTGTACTGGTAGTCCTAATTGGTGAGGGGATGAATTTATTGTGTATTTCATACCTTTGCCAAATTAAGAGGTGTGCCAAATTACACAGCCATACGGTATCTTTATAGATTGCCCTCATTTATTGAAAATTTACCTCCTGTTGTTTAAAATTCTTGGTAAAACAGAAAACTGATTTGGTCTCTTGAGCAAAAAATACACAACCACTTCACTGTGCGTTGGAGTTTTCAGTCGGTTATCTTCATTATTTCATAAAACCAACATGTTTCAATTGTTAACAGATCTTGACAATTGCTTTCATTTTGATTACATGGTTATACTTGAACTTGCCAAAAAATCCATTACTCTATCAAACTTCATTTGTTATTTTCAAAAAAAAAAATCATTATTTGCACAAGTTTTGTTAAAAACATGCATGTTATAATGAAAGATTGGAGTAAAATAGACAACTAAACTTTTAGAAGGTTTACAACCGGTAAAAATATTAGTTAGAGTGTGGTTTTACTGTAGTATAAAAAGCTGAAAGTAGTATATTAAAACTAAGAAAAATAGTTAACTTTAATTCACGTTGAGATTAATTTGTTGTCTTTATTTTACACAGTTTTAAGCATTAACATTAATTTGTCTCACATGCTTAAATATCGCAGAGATATATATGACATTTTCCAAATTACAAGCAGTTATTAACAACAATGTTTGTTAAAACACAAAGTTCAAACATGGCAAAATAACCTGTCTTACTGTAGAGTGTTAATCTATTCAGTGTCGCCGATTTTTTTTAAATTATAAGCTCTGCATATATCTAACAATGTATTCAAGTATACGCTTGGTATGACATTTCAGAAGTTGGGTATTCAAATATCCCCATACTCAGCTAGGATAATGTTACAACAATCTACCAGTATTTGCAACATATTTGTATAAGCTGGGTTTGACCCTGCGGCTGTAGAGGTGAGTGTTGACTGACCATTTGCCAAACTTGATGTCTCTACTACATGTTAATCCATAGAGAATGGAATATTATTAAAGATGTTGCAAACAACATTTAAGTAAAATTGCCCCTTTCATGGCTTGTTTTTACTTTACCGCTACGAGATTTGGGTGATAGTATAATTACACGTTTTAGCGATTCCATCCATTATTTTAAATTGTAACACACAGGAAGGTAATTTGAGGGGGTTGGGGGCTTGCCCCCACTTATAACTCCGTTAATTTGATTTCATATTTCCCTGACAATTTCCTACAATTATCAAATATGGCGGATCCCGTACCCGTAAAGTAAAATTGCCCCCATTTTGTTAAAATTGTAACACAAACATCAAACGTAAATTAAAACAAAATTGCAGGGGGAGTTTATGTGATGAGGCCCTTATAGACAGGTTGGAACTTTTTGAATCTCTTAAAAACCTAAAAAGAACGCCAAGAAAAGTGATTTGTTTAAAAGAAGAGCCACAATTAGTAATTCATTCTTATTTGGAACATTACCGCTGCATAAAAAATAAGTCTCATGTTTATGTTGTAGCTATACTGCCTTGTTATATATATTTCCATTTCCCTCATGTTAAATTAAATGAATAATCTATCACTGGAGAGTTTTTTGTAGAGATTTGAGAAGTCAATCTTTTTATTTATTTATTTATGTATCATAGAGGCATAGTCCATATGGTAACAACAAGCAGTATCCTAGAATGTACAAACCTCTGTCAGCGGGTAGTACTGACCAAAAAACAATTATGGATTGTCAATCCAGATCTGTATCAGTAATCAACTATGTGAAGGATCAAGCCACACATAGATGCCACATGTAAAACTCTTACAACTACATTTACAGTTAAAGAAAAACAAACAAGCAATGCCCGAGAATGTAGAAATCCTCACCCACGGGCAGTGCTGAAGAAAAAAAATAAAACAAAACCAAGGAGGGTTTGGTCTGAATGTGTGAGCTGCAAAGTCAACAGAGACTAGTGCACTAGAATTTATAAAAGTCTAGCGATGAAAACAAATTTTGAGTCAGATACATCCCTAGCTTAGAACTCAGACGGTCACCCATCCAAGTACTCATGATGAGATAAGTACTAATCACACTATGCCACAATACATGAATGTTGACTAAAAGAAACAAAAATGGGAAAATGTGATCTAAAGAAGACTGAGCCTGGCTACAGCCTGTGCTTAAAAATTCTGAATTTTCACTTGAGATCAGCTATGAGGTGAACCAAGTCAGAGGCATATTACATTTTGTGTAAAATATAACCAACAACTGATGGATAGTTTTTAAATTGTCCATGTGGATATTGTCGAGAAATCACAAGAGCAATTCTGGATTCATCATGTGGAAGATCTTTGACAAAGACCGAAACACAGGTAGACTCCACCTAGGGTGAACATATATGATCTTAATTTGTGTACAGTTTTCAGTTATTCATATGGAGAAACAGACAGACACGATTACAATAACCTACATGCAAAAGAATACATTGTTTCCCTGTGTAACAACAGTTCCAGTAATTTCACCACATACAATATTAACCAGATTCGCAAATTGAACCACAAAGTTTTCACAAAGAGATGGAATGAAACATGTCACGGCTTAGAAAACAAGGCCAAAAGGTGTTTTGGTCCCTAGCACAAGCGCAAAGCCATCAGAGACACGAGTAGTGCACTAGAATTTATGAAAGTCTGGGGACACAAAGAAATCCCAACTCAGACACATCCCACAGGTGGTCTAGACCTCAGACAGTCACCCATCCAAGTAGTAACATAGTCCATTGATGCTTAACTTTGGTGAGCAGAAAAAAAACTCATCATGCTGTGCCACAATTCATGAAAGTCTATAGACAAAAGAAAAACAAGGCCAAAAGGTGTTTTAGTCCCCTAGTGTGAGCACAAAGCCATCAGAGACACAAGTAGTGCACTAGATTTTACTAAAGTCTCGTGACAGAAAGAAATTCCAACTTCACTTCAGTGAGCAGGCAAATAGTCATCACTCTGTGCCACAATTCATGAAAGTCCGATGCAAGAAGGACATATGTATAGGAGAAAGCCAAAAGGACATGTGTCATTTTAGCTATTGGAGAGCAAGAGAGACAAATTCAGAATCCGCAGGTGTTGTCAATTTCATCAAAGTTCGGAGACAAAAAAAAAGTGATCTGTAGAAGCGTGAGCTCTAGCGAGGCTCGCACTTAAAGAAAAAGCGATTTCTAGAAGCACGAGCTCTTTCGAGGCTCGCCCTTAAAAAGTTCTATATTTCTAATTCAGATGAACTTTGAGGGGCACCGAGCCACGTTTAGAAATCAACCTTGGTGTAAAAATATGACTCTGGGCAGATGTGTACTTTTCGAGTTATGCACACACAGTGAGGAATATTCATACCACTTACTATATTCTCACTTATCTCGGGGGGGGGGGGGGGTCTATGTAAGCTATTCATCTTAGGAAAATTTATCAGAACAGACCATCATATCATTCATTGTTCACCAGTGCATATGATTAAACAAAACATTTCATAAATCTCATACAACGTGATGGAAGGAAAAAGGTATAAGTACACAGAAACTAAGAAGAAACTTATAGAAATTTAACATAAAATTATAAACCGATATTACACTGAAAATGAATTATAAATATATATTTATAGTACATAAATCACCATTTACAATAATGGCAGAGGTAACCTGGCCTTAAATGTCAATGGTTACTCCATTGAGAAACACATTCAGCCTCAAATTGCGTGTACGAGCAACGTCTTTATTAAATACACTACCTTACAAAAGTTTATGACACAACTCCGAGATCACTCTTCACTGTAGTTGATTTTTTGACAGGCTTTTAGTTAATTTCATATTTGTAGTGAGATGCACTTGAACCTAGAAAAATAGAGGTAAGATGCAACATGTTTAAACTGAAACCAGCTAGGCATCAGAGACCTTTGGTTTCTTTGTGTTTAATTGTACCTTTTAACACGTATATGAGTAGAACTGCAGGCATCTTTCCAAACTGGTGGTAACCCGCTGGAGCCGACAATTGTCATCAGTTAAAATTCAATATCTGAAGGGGTTGAAAAATAGTCATTATCATAAAATCATGTATTATTGTTCATTTCTTAATTTGCCTCCCAACCACCTGGATAATATAGTCCTGAGTGTAATCACAGGAATTATAGATGCTCATCTCAATTTTAAGCATGTTAAAACACATTGGTACATGTTTCTTTTCTGTCATGCGTAGTTACATTTATTTTTTTCTGTAGGTCACCTACAACTAATTTTAAGTCTGCTACAACTTATCTTTGATGCTTTTACAACTAATCGTGCTCAATTTTCTATAAGAATGCAGCTGAAGGACCTTGTTCTAATGTATTATTAGTTTTTTCTAAAACGTGGCAAGTGATACTTTATGTAATCTCAGGTATAGACCTGTTTAAGTTGAGACTGGCAGATAAAATACGGTATTTAATCACTGAGATTAATTGTAAGAGTCTTCACAAGAGTTATTTGTGCATATTTGAGTTTTGATCTATCTTCACGAGTCTGAAGCAGGTTGTAACATTGGGTCTTTTAGTTGCATGATTTAACTTCTGTATATCTTGCTCCTTTACTATGCTTATCCCTGTTCAATTAAATAGCTGATCAGTCATTTTATAGATTATTGTTTAATTGTTTAAAATCCAAATAAGAAATAGGTTACGTTGAAGTGGAACAAAAATTTTGAACATGAGTGTATTTTTTTATTTCTAGTTCATATTCTCAAGTACTTATGTTTGCATCTGGTAACACACATTTATACTGCATCAAGCTTATTCAGCCGCTGGTGTGAGTTGTTTACATCCAGTATCCAATATTTCACGAGTATCACGCAATACTTTGTTTGGTAAACCATGTCTGGAAAGAAGGGCATCCTGGAGAAGCTGGCTGCTGGACCAGTGCTGGGTGATGGAGGGTTTTGTTTTGGATTAGAAAAACGTGGTTATGTGAAGGCTGGCCCCTGGACACCAGAATGTGTATATGAATATCCTGAGGCAGGTTGGTAGTTGATTTAGCAATGTAGAAGCGTGAATCAGTTTATGGGTCTAATTTTGGTGAATTTTTTACTTTGAACCTGAATAACACAAAGAGTATTTCATATATTTTCAATGTTAATACCTCACATAATAGGTGTGTTATCCCTTTATTACTGTGCCAAATATTAATTCTCTAATATTTATAGAAATATTAAAAATATTGCTTTTTCTGTCTCCAATTGACCAAAACCCTTGAATCAGTTTTTGCGTCTATATATTTTGAAAAAAGTAAACACTGAATGAAATACTTCAACTATATGAAGTGTGCCATATATGGCATATTGCATGTGGTCAGTAATCAAATAGGGAGCCTGTTTTACCAATTTCAAATGTGAAGTAGTGTGTCTGCATGTTTATATTTCTAGAATATGAAGTGTTTTGGTGGAAGTGATGATCAGTTCATGGGTCTAATTTTGGTATCTTTTTTAGTTCAAACCTTAATAACACATCCAGCATTTCATTTGTTTTCATGGTGATAGCTCAGATGTTTCCCCTTTATCATTCTACCATATATCATTTTCTAAATATTTGTAGAAATATTAAACACATTGTCTTTTTTGTCTCTTATTGCTGAAAACCCTGTGATCAGTGTATGGGTCATTTTGGAAAAAAAATGTTACACTTGACGTATCACTTCAGAGATTTACAGCATCTGTACTGTTACCTGTGGTCACTTAAGACTGACCAAATCATGATTTCAAATTGTCCAAATGCAGGTATTGTTTTCACCCATGGCATCTAGCTTTGCTGATAAGTGAACGGATAGGTGGGCAGGTGGGAAGGGGTAAATATATTGTCTGGCCTGTATCTCAGAATCTGTTAGATGTTACCAAGGATGTTGATACTTGGTAGGGGTACTGCTTACCGTTGCATTACGGGCCTAACGACGGTGAAGAAGGAAGGCAGTACACAAACCACAGCATTAACGGTCACTTAGTTAATAAAATAAGATGAATTAATCCATCCCATAATTTATAAAGTCCGTTTTGCAGTATCAAAATAGATATTAGCTGAGTAATATACCAAATGTATGCAATTATCGCTCACATCCCCGCACAATATCACCCGTGCATAATATGGGTCTAATCCCACTTTATTAGCCACAGATAATAAGGCCCCAGAGTGTATAAATTGTTATTTATATGTTTCACTTCAATTCCAATCCAAATACCACGTTTTGCTGCAGTTTTTACCATAAAATGCAAAGGGGCTGTCTCTCTGCTGTTTACAGTCCAGTTATAAAATTACGTAATTGCAGAAAAAAGTAAACAACACATGCAGTCACACCCAAGAATTACCAAGCAAGGTTTTGAAGTGATACTAATAGGTATTTCTGTCAAGAATTAATATTTATTAAATATTGCAGGTGACAAAAGTATTTCTGACATATATAAGTGAATATACAGGTGGATGGAACTACACATTAATTACTATAGCCAATGCAATTTTGTTGATTTCACAAACAGTTGAATTTAAATATTTGAGGGATACACATTGTACTGCCACTTAAATGCAAAATGTGTGAAAAATCTATTTTGTACATAAAATGTAATAGTACCAATAGATTTTTGTTGAAGTAACCATGTTTGTCCAGAATGACATTTCACAGATGCTTCCTCCATTTCATGATGGATTTAGAAGAGAATTACTTGAAACCATGGCATTTGTATATAATGGTACTAACAAAAGAGCCATAAGTTATTGTGGTTGACAAATGATTTTTCCTTTTTTGTCATTTATATGAAACATTAAACTTGTGCATTGCATTTGGTGTGTGTTAAACACAACAGAGGGGACTGGTGTAAGTGTACTGTGATAAACAGGATCACTGTACGGTATGTAAGTGACCTTGTTCAACTGAGGAGGGCTTTCACACAGAAATATACACACATTCTGTACAATGGAGATAAAAACCTAATTATCTGTTGCATTTTGCACTGTCTCAACAAAGAGGTAATAAATGTGTTTCAGTGCACAAAAAACCTGTGCGGGTATATTAGTTTCATAAATTTTCTATTCTTATCTGCCTCAAGGAGAAAGGGGTAGTCGTTGATTGTACGATGCCTAGTACCACCACTGACACTACACAAACTTTTTAATGTGAAACAGGTGTACACCATGAACAAACAGCTAATGTCGGTTTATCTTGGCCTGGCAGTCTTTGGATTTTGAAGTCATCAGTGAACCACACTAACACTGACAAGCTTGAGTGTTTATGTCAGTGTGCCTGGAGAGAAATGACTAGACTCGGTTGTATTCTTACAATACTTTTTCCTTGCTGCTAAATTTGCATAGATTTCTTTAAATGGTCTGCCACTTATTCCCACATATTTCATTTAACATAATTTTCATGTAATCCAGAAGTTCATATTACTTCACAACGCAGATGTTTCACTACAATATGACATTTAGAACATATCTGCTTACAATGCATACATATATGAATGATATGAGGCATTCCCAATATGCATATAGCTGTTGATATGAGAGTACATATTAATTAGTCACTTCCTTGATATGAGGATAGTGTGAAGGTTGTGCCATGTCAGTTGTTTAAGCAGTGTAAGGGTTTGGTTATTTGTAACTAAGGAGATACAGATGTGTATGAGAAACTGGACACAGATGGAATTTCATATGTGGAAAGACACTAAGTAAAAGTCCATAGAACACAAATAAACATTGCAATATATATTTTATTACATGATACAGGAATTCACAACATGAAATTACAACATGCAAAACTTGCACCACTTTCTGAATCATAGGTAACACATATTGAGTGGTACCATTTGTCACACAAGTCGCATGCCACCCAATCTACCACTCCAGTGCCACCAGTGGGTTCGGGCAATCCACATTTTTGGCAACAGTCATTATTTGAAGCTACCTAAAATTTCATTTCACATATACTATTTAAACATGTGGGGTTATTTATAGAGATTATCATATCAAAAATAACTGTAGTATAATTTATTAAATTGGATTTAAACTGCAACTGCTTACAATTCACCGATCCTTGTCATTGTTTATATTGATTAGTTGTTACTATCTTCCAATGTTTCAAAGATCATAGGATTGAAATGGAATTATGAACCTGCACTTTAATGCCTAGTAACACAATGTGGGCATGAGGTGCTATTTTAATTATTAAATCGGGTTTTAAGGTCTCTCTCAACACTGTGTAGGTCATATTGTAACAGGTAGTTTCACTGGCAGAAGAAAGCATTACCAACATGCACTTGGTCAAGGTTCTGTACTGTAAACTGCTGACCATTGTTAAAAAACTATTAACTCTGAAGGTCAGGCTTTCAACCACAGATAGGGGAGATGGGAAGCAAGTGTGTAACCTCTGCACTACCATAGTCCCCAACATGAAGTGTAACATGTAGAGTGGCCTTGGAACATCTGCATTAACAGATGTATTCCACCTTTATGAGAAATCTTACCTGTGACGTATACCTTGTCAAACATGTTGAATCATCAACAATACTTCTGCTCATCCTTTTCCTGGTCTGAAAAGTGAATCAATAGTGATATTGTTATTCAGTCTTCGACAGCATGTTGCCTGACTGTGGAAGTGTAAGTGAACTTTACTATGGTAAAGAATGATGATGTGACACTGAATGGAACATAAATGGAAAAATTCATTACCTTTTCAAAGTTTGGTGCATCTGTAGAAAGGTTAGATCCTTCCTGTGGTAGTGCTTGTGTGGTGATTTGGAGTTTCTTTTGCTAAAATACATGAAACATTTGATGTACTCCCCTATTAATATGAGTCCATTCCCATATGAAAGGTCGCATCTGTGCTGGAGTGAAGCTATAATAAATCTTTCTGTGATCATTATTGCTAAACATTCTAATTATTAATCCTTAAAGAGAATTATACACAAAAAAATATTTAATGAAAGGTATTTACTTTGAGACGTTGGGATGCCCTTGTGACAGAAACTAGATTTGTGGTATCTTTAATTGGCGTAGTGGAGTTGCATGTGTCCTCTGCATTGGTTGTGTGGAGAGAATCTGGTAGATGTGATGGACTATCAACCTCTGGAGCTCCTAGAGCAGCTAGTGTGTCTTTGGCCTTTTGAAAAATTATTTCATCTAGGTATGGAACCAGAGGTACTTGTCCATAACTAACAATTACCTATTTTTATCATGAATATACACACAGAACATTTTATGATAATGCTTTGATAATACATGTGACAGCATTATGCATTCATTTATTCATATAGACAAAGTTGCACTTGGGCTTGTATGTCCTATTCAACAGCCAGGTCACATTGGGACAGATACCCAGTATTACCACTCAAACAGACCTAACATCAAATGTTTCGATATGAAACTTGCTAACCACTAGGTCAACAAGGAACAATCATTTATGCAAAGGATGGTGACAGTAAAGAATAAGGTCATAAGTTCTACTCTCAGTGCACCCATGTTACAATTTGACACACTTGAGATTGGAATTCAATGAGCCGATACATTCACTTTCTGTATGTTGTAATGACAAAACATGAAAGTTTCAAAGATTTATCCACCTTTCTGGATTTAATACAGGGTTTGCTTCCTGACCCTTTGGCCTTTAGTTGTTCCACAAGTTGCTCATTGCTTATCACACGCCCTTCAAGACATAGTCTCCTTCTTTTCACAGGTTCTGATGGGGCTGCATGCCTATCCAGAACCGGAAATTCAGCTTGAAGCTCTGCAGGCAAATCTCTCATGGCTGCAATTGAATGGGGGTACAATCCACATTTTTCACATGGTTTTTCTGTTGGAACAGCAGCCACAGAGATGGCCTCAATGACCACTGGGTTGCTTCCATTGATAGGGACTATAGCCTCAGCACTTTCAACATTTTTGGTGGTAAATACCCTGTTAAAATTATTAGTTATTTAATGTTATATTTGTTTCATCGATTCATTGTATCATTTGCAAACAGCACATTTACATTACTTAACTTATTGGATGTAAGGTTTAAGGAACTTCTACAGATACTCAGGATATCCTAAGTGATAACTCTGTGGTCAGAGAAAGATTAAATGCTAATTTTTGCAACAGCTTGTCATTTAACTATAACACCACTGTGTTTCATTGTAAATTTAGCTGATTCATAATATAAGAATTGTGAACTTCAACTTTTACTGACTTTCTCTTCCTGAGCTTTGTGTCATCGATCGCAGTGGGATTGAATGGGTAGAGGCCAGATCTTCTAAAGGCACTTTTAATTACGGAAGGGGTGGCCGCATTGCAAGCTAACTTCCATGCAGTTGGAAAGTGTTGCTTTGTAATCCTAGCCCTTGCTGATCTGGCCCCAGTGGAAATACATAAACTGTTGTACTTCCTCTTGATATGCAGGAAGATTCCGACGTCCAATGGCTATAGTATATGAGTGGTATGTGCCGGGAGTCCCAGTAGTATAATCTAATTAGAAAATATGAACTAAACTGAACCAATTTTACGATATTGCATTGATAATTTTGCAAAGATAGAGACACATCATATTAACCGTAATGGTTTAATTAAGACAGCAACTTTGGGATTACCTTTAAAAGTGGATTGATGACTACAGGTATTTCATTACTGATTAATGATTTCAACTCTATTAATGTCAAATTTACAGAGATTTCACTTTTTCTTGATCGCTTTGTACAACACTTTCCATATTATTTTTCGTATAAGGACACAGTGAATGGTAAATCACTTGGTTTGTTTATTTGGGGTTTTACGTCGCTTTCAACACTGTACAGGTCATATCACGACGGGTAGTTGGAAGGGCAGAGGAAACCAGTACATATAGTTTGCTAGGGTTCTGTACTGTAAACTGCCGACCAACGGCAAGCAACTACCAGCTTTCCCACTTACGGCCATGACGGGGATCGAACCCCGGCCGCAGAGGTGGGAGGCGAGAGTGTTACCACTCTGCCACCGTGGCCCCGTGAATCACTTGGATATCCTACACTAATGTCTCACTAATGAGTGCTAATTTTCTCACCCTTTCATCAATCGCTCTTTCTAGTACCTCAATGGAAAAGTGGGAGTCATGATTATCCATGACCAGAATGATGGGTCTATGTGCTCCACAGTGTTTCAAGAAAAGGTTAAAGAACCATTCCTTGAACAGTTCTTTGTCCATGTAACCTGCAACATACCAGCCAATGAATCATATGCATATAGCTTCCACTTTGGGGAGTTTAACTGTTCGTTAGTGAGAAATATTAATGTGGATGAAATGTTCATGACACAAACTTTTACTGGCAGTTACACTTAAATTGTCCACACAAATGACAATGCATCATAATTGGTGGATACTCTGTAAATTAAGTGACAGCTACGTAAGCTTCGCATTAATTGGTGCTTGTTTAAACTGTAACCCAACAGTAATATTTCTGTTGGGCTTTAACAATGTGGGTCATATACGGACAGACTGTTAGTATTGCCAAATAGGAATATTAAAGTGACACATTACTGTCACTCTTGCATTGGCACTGAACCTGTGAACAAATGTTTGAAACAAAAACTTCAAAGCCTCACCGTTAGGGGATGTGGCATATAGCCAATCCTTGGGGAGATTTGCATATGTGGAAAATGAAGGCATGCATTTCGAATATATTAGGAAGGTTGGCAACATTTGCCCATCTGCCCTCACGCAGGACATGGTGGTAACATGGTCAATTGTGGCAACCTTTAACACAAAGAAGACATAAAGTTTCAGCATTAGCAAGAGGTTTTGTAACTTATTGTTGCTTTACTTAGATGTAAATACCACTTGACTATAAATTTAGACATAACTTGTGTCTTTCAGAAAGGTTTTTATAGAAATACCTATATAAATCAGTCATTTTATAAGATGTTACATATATTTTCACCGAATATTCTTGAACGCCAATTCTGTATTAAATCTGTAACGAATTATGAAGATTCAGTCTGTGTTTGTAACATTAACCTTTTCTTGGTAGCAGGTCTCACCCACAATGCTATAGCATTTTTCTCGGGTCTGTATATGGCTATTTATCCCACTTTCATCGCAATTGTAAATTGATTCTGGACTATTCATCAAGTTGTTCTTCTTGAATACATCCTCTGTGCAATAAAGGCAATAGTATTTATGGTAATTAGTTATTGTGTAGGTTGAGACTGTCAAGGATTTATTTTCATTTACTATATAAAATAATAGAATCAAATTGCAATTGAACTAGGCAATCTACAGCATACCAGTGTATAAACTGCCTTATGTATGCATTTATCGAATGCCTATGTATCCATTACATAAATGTATCATCATCTCATCAGAGGCTCAGAGCCTCATGTAATTGAAATAGATGCCTTTAATAAATGCATATATAAGGGAGTTTAGGCACTGGTGTGATGTATATTGTCTACTTCAATTGCAATTGGATTCTGTTTATATTACAGGCATCACCCTAGACTACACAATAACCTCCGTACACTGCAAAGTTACAGCTGCTACATATGGCTGGCATGGTTCCAAAACTCTGCACTCTGGGGGACACAATCCCTTATTAATTAAAAGTTAACTACACACAGTTGTCGTTAAATATCCCAAACATTATTACTGTTTCATGAACTCATTGATAATTCATCAGCCTTCAGATATAACATAATTACAAGTACCCAAAAATCCGGAAAATTATCAAAATTTTTGTAATAACAACGAATAGTGTACTTGTTTATCTGTACCACTTCATTATATCAAGACAATGATATGGGTGTAGAAATGTATGTCTTACAGTGAGTGTGTTACATAGGAAGTCTATTCTATAAAATTATGCCCTTGTATAAGTGTAAATGATTTTGAATACCAAGATTTATTTAATTAAAGAACTACTAATTACCTAGCAAGTTGAAGTACTTCATTACTGTGTACTCATCACTTTGACTGATCCTTCGAGCATCTATGGATTGGGGTGTACCCCATCTAAGTTCTGGGTGGTGGTCCTTAAAGATTCGAAACCATTTGTCGGACGGTCCAATATCCAGGCGGAAATTCTTATGTTGGGTACCTCTGGGCCTTCTCTTCACCAAACCCTTCAATTTATTTAAATTTGACAGTTAATTTCTGCTTAGCAGAATGCCCGCTATGCCTAGATTTTTGGGTCAACAGTGTTTTAACTTCATGTTACCTAATAACAAACAAATGTTAATTAAGCATGTCATTGTATTGTCATCAAGTGTTGTCCATGTGCAGTACTTAAATAATTGTGGCCAATAATGCATTCTTAGATGTGTCTCACCTTATAAATCAGCAATATAACATTACAGTAATGCATGGCTGATGAACTTCATTTGTTGCAAATACTAAGGTTGACTAAATGGAGATTTTAAAGTCAATATCTATTGACTCAAAACAGTGCTAACCATTTCTATATTGTACAAGGGCACTCTCTTCTTCCTGTGACAGTAAGTTGGTACGACCTGGTCTTTGAAAGTCGTGTACCTCACCCTTCCCATGCCTGTGTAGGGTCTCCTTAGGGATGTGGTATACTTTACTGGTCTAGTATATAGTGCTCCTACCACTTTGCACTGCCTGAACTGCCTCAATCAGTTTCTCTCTTCCATATTGGGATCTTTTAACTGGGACATATTAATACCAATTCAACATCTAAATGTAAAATTTGTAATTATTTCACTATGTCTTAAATATCTATACAAATGATCATTAATTTACAATAGGTGACACATTAACTCTCATCTTCATTTAATAATTATGTAATAGCACTTATAATATCAAAGTACAACACTGTATCTTTGGGGTGACTCATACATTACTAGTTTTTCCATGCCAGTATTTCTCAGACTAAAAATATTGACCCATATACCAAAGTTCACGTATGTGCTTCCTGTTTACAATTACAAACATGTGAGCAGCTCATGCTTATTTACAATGAAACAAAACGGTTTATTACTTGGATATAACACATGTATTGTGGAAAAGGTATTAGTACTTTGAAAAATAATCATATGGTGTGTATTGTGTACCTTTCTTAGGAGGTGAATTTTCCTTATTTTGTTGCATTTTTCAATTATTGTCTTCCAAGCAATTACAATCACTATGAACAAGACGGATGTTTTGACTGCAATGGCGGACATGTTTGTTGCATTTTTAAAGCCTTGTGATTATTTGTACTGTTACCAGATGGATGTTCCACGTTGTGTTTATAATATACCAATGATTAAAAGTAATTTGAATTGTATTGTGTGACTGCCTTCTGTGCATTATTTTGTGTTTACATGGCTGTATCTGAAATAGACCCATATTGCGACTAGGCCCGTAATGCGACGGTAAGCAGTGTAGGTTAGTGGTTAAAGATGTGCAATATCATACTGTAACAATTAGTCTAACCTTTGACCTTGACTCTGTAAAAATGTTTTCTACTGTAATATTTCAAACATATTTCTCTCAAGACAATGATATATGGATTGCTGCAACTGATTATTACCATTTTTATAATGGGGGGCCACAGAGACGATGTAGTAACACACTCGCCTCCCACCTCTGAGATTAGAGTTTGAATCCCAGTCTGACCTCAAGTAGGAAAGTGGTTTGCCCTTGGCCAGCAGTTTACAGTACAGAATCTTGACCAACTTTATGTACTGGTTTCCTCTTCCCTTCCAACTATAAGTGTAAAGTGACATAAAAAAATGCAAATATTTTTATAACTGTCTGCTTGTCTCTTTGTCTGCTTGTGCGTTAGCAGGATATTGCAAATAATGCGAGTTGGATCTTCCTGAAAAGAAATCAGATGTGCCTACCTTACATCCCGTTAAATTTCTAGAGTGATATGGATTATCATCGGGATACAAAAAATAACTTGGATTTATCTATTTACTTATTATTACATGCATTGGTAGAGGTATGCACTCCCCAAGTGCTCTGGTTATAGGTAATTCTACCTAATTCTGTTATTTCCATTGACAGCAATACTTCAATTAATAAATGTTAAAGCTTCACAACTTTTAGATATTGGCTTGTTTTGATACTTTGCATACATTTTACCCATCTTAGTTGTTATTTGTATTGCACCTTAGTATAGCTTACAATGTAAGTTCTTTATGTAATGTTGTCCAATGCTATTTTCCCAGACTGTTAAATTTTATTAAGAGTGATAACAGAAAAGTGAAAATGTAATAAAACATCCCAAACATAAATATGTGTTTACATTTGTAATTATACATCAAACTCACAAACGTTTTTATAATTGAAGTACTTGATGACACACCATTACACAAAATGCTTGGCCAAAATAGGCGCACAATTTGGTCAGTGTCCTTGTGTTACAGTCTATATATAGTGAGCTTGAAACAGCTGGGGGTTCAGTCAAGTGTGACATCTTTTCAAAATTAGACCCATAAACTGATTCATGCTTCTACTGTATTGTAAAACTTCACATCTTCATCCCATTGCTTGGGTCTGTGCATCTGATTTGCCTACTTCCCAGTCAGTGAATTTCGTCACTCAGTCCTTAATTAAAACTATCTAGGGCAAACCAGTAATTAAAACAGAATGTATGAATCTACAAAGAAATGTGTCCGTGAAAAGATTTCAATACTGCCATAATATGCAAGTGACACACTTCACTGGGTGCCGAGATTCACTGACTGAGCATTAATGGTTTCTAAGTTTTGATATCTGATCACAGGCACTGTCAGGCAGTCACTTCTGTGTGAGTTCAATTCTCACAGGTGACAATACTGACGGGTTGTAACATTATGATCCCCACAGTTGAATGGGAAAAAATTCCAATTTTGACCTTTGGCTCTGTGCATCTCATTGGAAGACGAGCATGGACTTTGGACTCATGCATGACTAACTGTTCGAAGTTTAATACAATCTAAGAAGACAAATCTTCTTAATACTCGTGTTCCACTAACACAATTGGTCTTAAGATCTACCATAGCAATTTTTAAGTCATGGTGCTAAGCAATACGTGATTGCTTACACAACCCAAACAAGAGCACTCAGGGAGTACATAGCACCGCCAAGGCCCAGCGCCTTAAATATCTCAAATATTGTTTAAGAGTACAAATGATAAAAAATTCCTTTTAGAATACCCTTGGATCCAGACTTTGATCTGGATTACTACCAAATCTAGTGGGCCCTTCCATATCCATAAGCGGTTTGTTACAATAGTTTCCTAATAGCTTTCCAAGCGGTGTTGCCACTGGGTGTAGAAACCTTCGAAATCGGTTCCCCTAAAGATGTTCCCCAAACCATCCCATTAGTTCATGAAAACATTCTGAGTGGCTCCTGATTCCTCCTGTATGGGTTACAAACCTTCTGAAGGTTGATGCGATTGAAAGGATTGACTTTAGATAGAAAAGATTGCTTAATGAATGTTAAGAAAGCTATAGGACAGGTTTGTCACTGAGCTCTCGAGTGCAAAATCTGATAAAGATCAGTGATATTTTGCGATAATTTTAAACAGTTTGAATTAATAAGGAACATAAACGATTCACCCTGGAATACTCCCAAATGTCCCAGATTCAAAACTGCTAGTTCAGATGTTCTGAATGTATGGGGTATTGGTTTATGAAAAGATCAACCCCTCCCATGGAAAATTTTTAGGGTTGCAAAGCCATCAGAGAGTTAAATCGTGGATATGGAAAGGTCCATTTAGTTTGCCGTACTATTCTGTATACTCCACTGTACCTGAATTTCACATGGTGAATTAGCATTTCAGACCCTCCTTTTACTGCAAACCATATGGTCTGTCATTCTTTCTAATTCAGTTGAGGATTGGATATTGATTAGGAAAAGAATACACCTTGTTTGCGTAAGACAAGACTATTAGTGATACTATTAA
The DNA here is from genome assembly GCA_964017235.1 of Sabellastarte sp. h YS-2021. Classification (NCBI taxonomy): domain Eukaryota; kingdom Metazoa; phylum Annelida; class Polychaeta; order Sabellida; family Sabellidae; genus Sabellastarte; species Sabellastarte sp. h YS-2021. The sequence continues at coordinate 10,095,911 of OZ024932.1, read as the reverse complement.
TCATAGTTCCTGTGACTTAATGGGACAGCAAAATGATACGGATCAATAGTTTGTTTAGTGAACAATAAATAACGGTACTGAGTCTCTTCTTTGGAGTTAACATCATGTTGTCACTTTTTTTCTAGACAAGTTTATCCATTTTGGACCTGCTTCGTAAATCATTTGGACAAAGCTCAGAGTTAGGGCTTTACGACCTGTTCAACAACTAGGGTCATATTGGAACAGGATTAGTTCATGGGCAAGCTTTGTATGTAAACTTCTTTGATGTTACGTGATAGTTCAACCACAACAACTAAATACATGTATGGTCTTACCTAGTTATAACATGTGTTAAGGTTTTGGGAAGTACAAATAATGTGAATGTGTCAGCTGAACATTGTACTACCATTCTTAGTGAACTACATTTGACCAAAATTTCTGAATATACACCTTTTAAAATGTGCGCAACCTGTTTTAATGTCTTTCATGTCTATTTCTTCCACATGAATCATTTTCGATTATCATTATACAGTACTATTTTAATACTTTGATGTTTTGTACTAATTCCAGTAACACCTAGTGCTTAATCTTCACCAAGAGACAGAGTCTAAGATGCTTCAGGCAGAAAGTCTTACAATAAAAAGTGCAAGGATACTAAAAATAGTCATCAACACAGAGAAAACAATATATACAAAAAACTAAGGTGGATATGCTTTTGCAAGAGATTGATAACTCTTTCTGAAAAAGAAGAAAGTGAAGTGTCTGAGTCGATCTATTAGACAAACCATGTCAATCTTTTTAAGCGTGATATATAAAGCTGAAATGATACTGCTTGGTATATTTATGAACCTTCAATGCCCATCTGACTTCCTCTGGTTTTATGTTCAATATTTCTGATGTTCTGAAAAAGCACTGAAATATATAGAAAGCCAGTGGGAATGAACAAATTTCTCAATAGTGGCTCTCCTAGCTATTTTAGTCCACCCTTGTGTCTAAGCAGTTTCTCCTACAGCACCATTCATAGTCATTCTTACCACCAGTTCCTTCTTCCAACTCTTCATCCCACAAGTAAAACACTTTGGCAATAGTTTTGCTTATCATGCTCTTAAGATTTGGAATAACATTCCCAACAATGTATGCAATGCAACATCTATTGCCTCCTTGAAGAAGAAGCTCAAAACTTAAAAGAGCCTATCTGCCATAGCCACTCCCGTCACCCCCATGTATTATTTAGTATGATCTGACTTTGTCAAAAGACCCATGACTATTCAAATTGTTCAGGTTTAGCTGTGCCTATTATGTCAATTGATACTGTCCAACAAGCCATCAATGCCGAAGTTCCTGAGTACAGGTGTTATATAGTCTTGTGTTAGTGAAAATACTGTATTTAAGACTGTACCATTATTTGCAGTGAAGCAGTACCATCGTGAATTCCTTAGAGCAGGCTCAGATGTGATGCAAGCTTATACCTTCTATGCTACAGACAGCAAACTGGAATTCACTGAAAAGACCACAGGCAAGAAACTGGACCCCACTGTAAGAACAGAAAGAATACTTGTTTTTCTCTTAGCCATACTGCTTGACTAATGTTTTCAGCATATGTTAAACTTAAAGTCTTCAGTTTAACACAGTAACACAAACATATAGATATTGCATATAATTCTAAAATTCATCAGGGCAAGTGGTAGAGGTCCAGTGAATTTCAACTACCAAGCTCGAGGTTAAGGGTCACAATGTAATATTCCTTAAAATACAGTCATCTTAGCATATGATTTCTTGAGGAGTGTGGAACACATTAACTAAATAAGGCAATAATAAAGATTGAATAAGGACCAAATGACCAAAAGTATTTTTTACAAACATGTACTACTTAAACTTTTATTAATTGTTTTAGCATTACTTATTCTCTCTATCTGAGCCATTGAATTTTTTGCATCTATGAGGGGTTGTTTTTAGTTGAAAACAAAATTATAAATGCTGACCTTATTCAAGCTTATAAAATATACTGGGTTGTGTCTAAGTGGTGGTAAACATCTTGTGGTTCCATAGTTTTGTTCATTCATTTATAGATCAGTCAGCAGTTGAGTTATAGCTTTGCTTTTGATGCACCAAGAGTGTGTAATTAGTTGCCTGGGTTGGTTCCTACATCCTCCTGTATTTTCTCTTTCTTAAAGTAACTACTAAAGTCCTACCTCTTTTCTCAGAGCACATCCACCATAACCTTTTCATGAATCCTTCGTCATCATTGTGTTGACCTTTTTTGGCCCCCAGATTTTTTTTAAAACTTGACATTGTTTTCGATTCTTGCAACATAGCATTTGCTTTTAGGGGAGATTAAGCACTGTGAAAGTTAATTAGAATTAAATTGGAAGAAATAGAACAATGCATAAAAACATTCATTGAAATGCAGAAATTTGAGGTCATTTACATCAAATTATAAATGTTTTTGATGCTTAGAGTCTGTTGGTATATATAGATGGTATATAGTCATTTCACGTAATGACTGAAATGGCCAGTCATTACGCGTAATGACTAAAATTTTCAGTCATTTCACGTAATGACTGAAATCTATGGTTCATTTTTACACAGATTGACTGGAAAGACTTCAGTCAATCTGTGTAATTGATCTAGAGTTGTTTTTCATCAAAGCCTTTGTATTATTCAAAACCTTTGTACATTGTTTCCCTGCATTGTGAACTTTTTCATGCTAGAGAACTGTTATGGGTATTAAATATTAAACTATTTTAATCAATTTAATAACCTTGGAATTCCAACATGCTTTCTGAATTTATATTCAGGATTTTAAAACCTAAACCCATACTTTTGTAATAGACTCTATTATCATTTTCAAAAAGATTATTAAAATATTGAATGGTTAGATGCATTTAAACACCTTTTAAATGTTATGTCCATTCTAAAGAATGAAAATATCTCTTTGTGGTCAATGAAATAAAATGAAATTTATGTCTTGTTTGAAGACTAAACTTCATTTATTAATCATAATTTATAATACATTTTTGCCTTTTATGTTATTAATTAAAGATTCAGTTCTATTGTGGCAGGTTGTTTGGAAGCAGGAAACCATGAAGCCTTTGAAGTGAATCTTGTCCACACTTACTTGTCCTAATTGCAATGCAGCCCTTTTTATCCTGTTTTGTTCTTTGGGACCATGTTACTGTTGTTTGACCTCTCCACACAAAGAGCCTGGTTATCAAAGATGGAGTGACCTTTAATGTTCTAAAATAACTGGGGCAACTTAATCCATTCTTCTAATATTTAATAAAGCTATAACTCACACCTGAGTGCACTGTAACTAGAAATAACCCTCCAGATACATGATTTACCTTATATTCTTCAGTTGTACATGTTACACAGAAATTTAAATTTTAGCAAGAGTCTATTGATTGGGTCCCCTTTTTGTAAGACACACTACCTATCCATCAGTGTTCGGGCATATTTTACAGATTTTGTCATATGTTATTAGTACCAACTAATTAACCAATAAGAAAAAGGACCCAATAAAATTAAAGGGCTAGGTGATGCAGGGTTGCATACAGATATGTACATTAGAATAATGTTAGTAACACCTTCTATTGATCTGGTCCCTGTTCATTAGCCACTTTGTAAATTTTATGATGGATGAGTCTCATGTGGATCTATTTAAAACTATTTATCACAATTCAGCCATTACGTGTAATGACTGGACCTTCTTTTCAGTCATTACGCGAAATGACTGGTCATTTTAGTCATTACGCGTAATGACTGGTCATTTCAGTCATTACGCGAAATGACTGAAACTTTCAGTCATTACACGTAATGACTGGTTTCACAGATTGACTGTAACATATATAGATTATACACTATCAAAATTTGATTAGAGATTCATATTAGTAATATCTTCATATTTGTTTAATTTTGAAGTCTGAGTACTACCACAAATTTGATACTGTGAAACAAAACGAATGACAGTTTAAGTACTACAACTTCCTCTAAGTTTTCTTGAAACCAATATTCACCAAATTATTGACGGCACCTTTAAAAAATGCTGTAGAACATCCAGTCAAAAGAAACGTTAATTTATATAAATCTTTTACTTCAGTAAGACAATTGCATTTCAGACTTTTGAAAAGTCTTAGATGCCTTATATGTTCTAGATATATCTTAACGATTACATAAATAAAATCTTCTTCTAAGTTGTAAATACTTAATACTTACAATGGCCGTTTGTAGAAAACAAGAATCCTTTACACTTTCTTATAACCTCTTCAATATTTACTTGACAAGTTCAAGTGTCGTTACATTTACTATATTAGAAATATAAAGACAGTCTGTTTGATGTAACAGGGTTTAATACAAATGATAACAGAAGAACTATCATTTCTCAAACTGTAATTTTAGGTCAACTTTTAAATGCATAATATATAGTAATGATACTGGTGATACTATAGTTCATTCACTAGAAGCTTTAAGCCTACGTTCTTCTTAAAAGTGTGTTTCATTGGGGGATACTTTTGGCTTCTAGCGATAAGCCCCCTCCCCACCCCATTTGCCAGTCATAGCTTCCCAGATAATATTCCACTGGTGGCCCACTGGCATATGGTTGGCAGATTTTTTCCACCGTTGGATTTTGGTTGTATAAACAGCAGTTTTCCACCGTTGGGCCAACGGTGGCTTTCCATCCAATCATCATGTGTTCATGTCACCGGTCGGTCAACAGTGGTTTTTGCTCAAGATGGTGATGAGCAATAATAAGGGATTTGGGGGAAACTTAGTAAATATTTATTCATAAGTGTGTGTCTAAAAATGAGATTTCAGTGAGCCCACAATTTTTAACTCACTATTAAACAATTTTAGACATTTTAGACTGGAAGGCTCACTTCCAAGGGGAAGCGCATCCGTAATATAGTAATATCAGTTACAAAATTATATTATACCATATGAAATTAAATTAACGAATCAAGTGAAATACCTATAAATGAAACTATAAAGAGAGTGCCTATAAATGAAACCATAAGGTCTTTCAGTGAAGTACATATTGAAATTGTACTGAAAATATGTCTGCCTAGTATCGGGGGTATATTTCTATATAACTAGAAAGCAAACAAAGAGCACTAACTTTTTTTTTGTGGCAAAATAATTTTATAACACTTTATAAATGTTTACAAGCATCAATTACAGTACCAATACAATAAAGTATAAATAAAGAAACACACAGTACTCTGACTTTACCTTTCTACAAAACTCAAATGAACAAATAGCATCTCCTGATAATGTATTATAGTGTAGAAATCATATTGAACTATTACCATCGAAAAATACCTTTAGTGGATTCCATTTGCTCTCTTTTTTTATCATTTATAGACTTTCTAATAACAATGTTCTTCTCAATATCATATACTTCTCTTATACTATTATGCACTGCCAAGATATCGAGTTTAGATGGCCCAAATTTACTAATATAAATATACCTTTTAATAATAATAAGTAAATGATTAATCAAATGCGTGTTGTCTCCACTGGTAACCCCTAAAAGAATGCACTTTTCGTTTATTACAGAACATTACATTGATGCATGGTGAAAGACTATGGGCAATTTGATTCCAAAATGTTTTTACAAAGTGACATTTCCAAAAGAGGTGCTCTATAGTTTCAATTTCTTTTTGGCAAAAGCTACAGCAATCATTATTTCGAATGTTACACAGTTTTAGGAATTTATTTGTGGGCAAAATTCTTTGTAAAATCTTGTACTGGAAGCTACATAGTTTAGATTCTATAGTACTGATAAAAGGGATTGTGTAAAATGTTTTAAAAGAGTTTACTTCACTATTTTGATTTAAGCCTAAAATCCATTTTTCAATGTTCTTCCGTTTTGATTTATGCATATTAACGAAAGTCCAATAAGTCCTTTTACATACATTGTCCATTGATAAGATATCACTTAAGACCTTTTGATATACCATATTAACATCCAGCTTTATTTTGGTTTGAGTAAGGTTAGCTTTCCAACTCCTTGGAATGGCATGGGTTAAAGAATAGAAGTCTACAAAATTAAGATTGATTTCAAACTTTCTTTAAAAGATAAGTATCCCATCAGTATCAGTTTCCAGACTGATCTAATAGATCATTTATGTAGTACACACCTTTGTTCTGGAGTTTAGGTGTAAGTAATATTAAATTTTGGCTAACCGTAAAACATGTATTCCAAATAGGAAAAGTTCTTACATCAATAGTGTTAACAAAGCAGGATTTGTAGCTGCACCAACCAAGCAAAACTTGTCTGGGGACGTGCAGATAATTGAGTATGCATATGTCTGAAGATTACTATTCTGATACTTATTTCACTTTTACTTAACAGGCTGGAGATCTTAACCTAGCAGCCTGCCGTATTGCCAGAGAAGTGGCAGAAGAAGGGGATGCTTTGGTCTCAGTCAGTCTGAGTGAGACACCTGTGTACAGGGAAAACAAAGGCAAGGAAGTTGTGCAGGAAGAGTTCCGAAAGCAGATCAAGTTCTTTATGCAATGTGATGTAGACTTTGTGATTTGTGAGGTACGTACCAGTCTACTCCACCTTAAATGAGACACAAAGTCTGTGAAGACTATTGTCTGGGCCCTATTAAAATTGTAACAAATATTTCCATGCATCCTACATAAATTTGCAATAAGTAATCTAACTATAAGCCAGTAATTTGAGGTGAGATCCAATTGATCCTTTATCAGTCTCATTAACACACATGCAATATGTTTAATTAGCTACAATGGCTGCGATCACATTTTATACGTAAATATCTTCTGTTACTTGCAAGGACAAAGTTTGTCTCTTCAAAACTGTAAATCTTGGACTGATGTGATTTGAAACTTGTTCTTTGTTTCTTAGTATTTTGCTTTTGTGGAAGAAATGGAATGGGCAATTGAAATTGCAAAAGAGTCCAAGTTGCCAGTCGCTGCTACCATGTGTATTGGTCCTATCTCTGATATGGCAGGAGTCCCCACAGGAGAGTGTGCTGTACGCATGGCTAAAGCAGGTTTGTAATTTCTTGGTAGCTGTTAAAAGTACAGTGTTAAAGCATACAGGTACGTTTTAGCAAGTATATCATAATAGTGATATTTTCTTGAAAGTAGATGAATTCGCCTTGCCTTAATGAAAATTAATACTTTAAAGACCAACAATTACCTTCAGCCTATAGCATCTGTACTCTGTCTCAAAGATTAATTAAAAGCTACCAATTAGATTTACTGCCACTATTGTTTAACTGGTACTCCTGATTTCACCCCTAAAAGGCTTGGATATTCTGATTACCTACATAATATTATATGACTTACAAGACTAAATCTATGTTGTCAAAAGACCTTCACAATTGAACCTGCGAAGAACAACTATTTGTGAAGAGCAACCGCTTTTAGAATTTCTCCTGGTTGGTTGCTCTTTGCAGGTACAGTATGTTAGACTCAAATATGTGGATGTGTTGACAATATTTAGCTTCATTTTAATTTTTTTTAGTAAACTCTGATTAATTCTTAAAATATACCAAAGAATCATGTGACTATATTGATAATATTGCAACAGTGAAACTAAGCCCATTATAAAAACAATTGTTCATACATAACCAATGAGCTAAGGCTTGGCACATTGTACATTAAAATTTACTTCTATATACTTTTCCACTTCTTTATAACAAGCAGATAAAATCTTACATCTTGTTTCAGGGGCAGATATAGTTGGCATCAACTGTAACTTTGGGCCATACACTTGTTTGGAGAGTGTAAAGATCATGAAGCAGGCACTAGACAAAGAAGGACTGAAGCGTTACCTGATGGTACAACCACTTGCCTACAGAACACCAGAAGTCAACACCAAAGAAGGTTACTTGAGACTGCCAGAAACACCTTTTGGTAAATAATATTTTCAATTTAGAAATGACAAGGACCAGACATGCTACAGGTTTAAACCAAGGCAATAGAATACAATGAATATAAAACAGCATCAGCATTATACATGTCATCTACCAGAGTTATGTCATATTGAAATTAAATTGAGTAACCCAATGTCATATGTGATGATAATTCAAACATTCCATCATTTTGACACATCGGAGTAAAACTCAATAAACATTTGTGAAGAGCAACCGCTTTTAGAATTTCTCCTGGTTGGTTGCTCTTTGCTTTTAGATTTAAGTAAACAATAAACTCAATCTGTGGATAGTTATGATCACTGACACAAAAAAAATAAACCTGTGTCAGATGTATGTTGATTGGTTGCAAGCAATGATGAAATAAGAACAGGTTTATACAATCGAAAAGCACCCTAACAAGTTAATTGTTTGGGTTCATCAGTGGCCTAATGGTTGTCATGTTTGGTGTCTAATCACCTGCCTCTCACTATTGTGGTTGTCGGTTCAAAATCCAGCTGACAAAACATATAGGAACCACTGAGAGCTTGTCCTGATATAATTTTAATTACTTTTGTCACTTTTAGTTGCAGCCAATTATCTGTTCAGCCACTTCTCTCTCCTCTTTCTGGAAATAGCTAAAATCCTGTCTCTTTGTAAAAATGTACCCTCAGAATTTTTCTACATATTGTTTTTGTCTGTGGTGCTTTTTCATTTTTTTATATCCCTGGATTTTTTATTCAGAATTTCTCCTTTTTCCTGCCTAAAGCACCTTTTGTCTTTGGTGGAGATTTAGTGCTATAAATGTGTTATTAAAATTAGAATTGGGATGTACTTTTTCTGGGGGTTTTCACTGCTGACTTATGTTTAAAATTTGAATTGATTTTCAATCTGCTTTGTTATTGTTCATTCAGAGAATACATTTGTTGTGTTCTGTGTACTTTTTGTGTAGCATTAGAAACCAGAATGGTGACACGATTTGAAGCAGCCAAGTGGGCCAGAGATGCCCTAGAAGCTGGCATTCAATATATTGGTGGGTGTTGTGGTTTTGAACCCTACCACATCAGGGCGATGTCTGAGGAACTTAGTAAAGAACGTGGAAAGGTGAGGTCATGAAAGGAGAAAAATCAAACAAAATATACAAGACACAGCTGTCAATATAGTCGTTTTATAATTCCAGATTAAAATTATTTTTATTACCTCTACGAAGGGGGTTATGATTTTGCTGGTGTGTTTCTTTGCCAGTCTATTTGCCAAATACTCCAAAAGCTATGGACAGATTTTGGTGAAATGTTCAGGAAATAGCTACACTGGCACAAGGAACAAATTATTAAGTTTATATGATGAGTCTGATCACTGTCTGGATCCAGGAGTTTCTTTGATGATTTTTAACATTGCATTCATATGCAAGATTGAAGATATTGGACCTTGGCAGTGGTATGCACTCTCCAATTTCTCGTTTTCTATTGATCCCTTTCCTTGAAAATGTGGTGTCCAAGTAAAATCACCTGATGAACCAATGTTCCTTATGACTAACTTATCACATTCACTAATTGCAGGATTGGAATTAGTAAGCGTTGTGGAAAAACTTGTTAATTCTTTGGAAAATTTGACAATTGACAGGTATATCAAAATATATCCGCAATGGCTTTGAATATGTCTCATAAGCTTTGAATATGTCTCATAAGCTAATTTTCTGAAAACTAATGTATAATGTAGAATTACACTTATTCATAGGTATGTAAAGTGACAGAAGAAAAAGGCTTCCTGGCTTCAGGACTTGCTGGCAGCACCAAAGAATGGCTTAATCAGAGGTAAGCCGTGCACGAAGAACAACCATGAATCATTCCTCAGTTAGTAAGCACCCAGCGAGCACATACCTCCACTAGGGGTGGGGGCATTACCAAAACTTCAGGAGCTTTTTGCATCCAAATGATTCCGGAAATATAAATTCTTCTGTTGACTAGGTCCCTACTCAGATAAAAAGCTTCAGGATGATCCGCTCATTATTTCTGGAGTAATGTCAAGCATAAGATCCTTGAAAATGCATTGAAAATAGGACTTTTGTAGTTTTGAAAATTCAGTGGTTTTTTATATTCAGAATATGATCCAGCTCTTTCCAGAAAAATATGCTCTAAGTTCTTGAAGATTCATTCATTATCACACTAAAAATGAAGTGAGATCTAAATTGGACCAAACCCATCTTCCAAGAGTTTTTGGGAAGATACAACCAGTACTTTTGTTAAACAAATTCTAACAGTCAGACAAATGGACAAGTGAACAAATGGTCATAAAATAATACCTCGTTGCCAGAGGTAACATATGAATCCGTTAAGCTTGTACAGTGCTTTTGAAGGCTAATGGTATATATCCTGCTTGAAACCCAAACTTTTTAAAACGATTTTTAACAAGGAAATCCCCAAAACCAATTAATTTATTTCCATCATCACTTTGGCTGGCTTATATGGCATGCAAAAATACATGGGTGAAACCAATGGCAACCAATTGTCAATAAATATTCTCTGTTCAGGTTTGTGCCAAGTTGAGGTGTGTGCCAAGTTATGACATCAAGCAGTACTTCACATTAAGACAACCAAGTGAGGACGACTTTTTAAGGGGCAATAATAGTTTCTACTGATTATCATTCAACTTAAATGCTTCATATTTGTATCAGTGATCCTGAATGTATACAGATTGAATTTATTTTGTTTACACACAGTATGTACTAATTTAAAGCATGTGCCAAATTATGGCAAGGCGTAGTAACTTTTCAAACCAGGGACCCATATTCACCAAGATTCTTATATTTTTTTTTTAAAAATGTAGGTAATTTCCTTTAAAAACTTAATAGATTAAGAAATATATATCTACGAATAGGAATTTTTCAAAGTGTTCATAAACACTGCAGCAGTTTTGCAGTTTGACTTTTCCTACAAATGAACAATGAGCTTGGCAAACTGGATTGGCCTACCTCATATATGTAATTCCACCTCCATTGTCTTCAGAAACAAGTTTAAACTTGCCTGTTTGCAAAAGCACATCTGCCTTAGTCACCCCACCTGTGTCCACGGTATCACCCAGCTATGTCATTGGACCAACTCTTATTGGATATGTTTTAAATTTTGTACATTAGATTGTTTAACCACGTAGTTAAGGACTATAAAAATTCGTAGTGGATAAGTCGGATTTCCAATTGAATATACATAGCACATTTCTAGCTTATGTAGATATTACGAATGATGGAGATATTTGTGAAAAAAATGGCATGTAGTAACATATTTGCAAAACAAATTATTGGTAGTATGGAGAGTAACACCAATCCTGAGGAGTTTACATTTGCTCCCTATTGAATACATCTTGTAATATCCTCACGTATATCAGTTCTATTAATACCTGGGCTTCCGGGGATTCCCCTTTAGCTCAGTTGGTTAAAGAGCTAGACTTGTGTTTATTTCTGTGTGTAATGAGAATTAGGCTGTGAGTTCGAGACGCAGCAGAACCAATCAATAATTTCTCCCTTCCCACTACATGGTGAGATGCCTAAAGATCCTTCCCTCGCAAAAGCCAAGCGAGTAAAGTGTAATAATGTAGTCATGTAAGACCTGAGGACAGGTCTTTCCTTGGAGGGGTGGTATGTAATATCCTCACGTATATCAGTTCTATTAATACCTGGGCTTCCGGGGATTCCCCTTTAGCTCAGCTGGTTAAAGAGCTAGACTTGTGTTTATTTCTGTGTGTAATGAGAAGGCTGTGAGTTCGAGACGCAGCAGAACCAATCAATAATTTCTCCCTTCCCACTACAATCTATATTTAAAACAGCTTTACTGGTGTACCAATAGCTTTACACAGGTTATCCTATATATCTTGGCCCATACTTTTCTTTGTGTACCTCTTCCTATTATGCAGAGCAGGCCAAACAGACTGTTTTTACTGGAACCAACTTTTTCTCAATCCATTCACCATTCAGGGAAACATTTAAACTACAGTTCTGCGTATTATTAAACTACCATATGGAACAAGTTACCTGATGACATCCAATCTGCTACTTATCTTACATCCTTTAGATCAAAATGTAAATCTTACCTGTTCTTCATAGTTCATATAGAAATAGACAATGACGAGTGAGGTGAGTGAGATTTTACAACGATTAGCGATATTAGGATCACAAAGGCGGAGCCTGAGTGATTCTAATGCGGTAATCGTTGTAAAATCGCCTATAACCCCGAGCTCGGAGTTGTCTCTTTCTATTCTAACATGACATTTTAGAAGATCTTATAAAAATTAGTTTTGAAAGCTATTTTATAGAAAAATATACAAGTGTTCTATAAAGATCTTTTTATCGAGGGTGCCGTTGAAATATTGGAAGAACCACAAGTTCAAATAACCCTTTTCTTCAATAAATGTCCTTAATCTTTAGCACATTCATATCAGTATATACTATGTTCAAATGTAAGAATTCCTGAATGTTGTGTTTACTATTATTTGTCTATTTAATGAAATAATCTAAGCTGTTACTTCAAGTTTTCTTTTTGCGGAGCAGCATTGTGAGTGAAAAAATAGAACTCATGAGGTTTTGCGGGGTTTTACAGAGCAATTTTTCGTGTCTTAACCAATCAGAATCGCGGACACAACCGTGTCATGTTAGAATCCTCTTTAGTTTCGTTTTTTCCGGGTGTCTTCATGGCTGCTAACCTCTTTCATGTCCCGGTATCTGATTTTGGAACCTGCCTTAAAGATATGAGCTCCTTAGAATCTACAGTTTGCATAGATTAGGCAAAGCTAAATTAGAATTAACAAAGGACACCTGTAATGAAAAAAACGTCATTTCCAAGTACTTAGGTCAAATACAGCTGTTAATGGATTATAAATATGTATGAATTATTATTTCAGGGGTAATGAGGAGTATTGGAAATCTCTGGAGCCAACTACGGGTCGACCACATAGCTCAGCATATGCCAAAGTCAACATGGATTGAACGATGTCAGCCTTCTTGTCTCATTGTTGATAAAAAATTGTGATAGTTAACATGGCATAATACAAAAACAACGTGCACACATTTTAAAGCTTTTTAAAACCCTGTTTATGCTGGTTGTTGTTATGGTACTGCTGTTTTCATTGTTCAGTTTTCTTTCTCTGTGGATATTGTTGTGTTCATAGGTATTTGCCTTTGTGTATGAATAAATAATAAATAAATTAAACCGGGCAAACTGTATAGAAATAAGAGTTTTATGAGCATTTAAAGTTATCATTTTGTGCATTAGCTGATCTAAAGGAAACTATTTACAGGGAATTCTACCAGTCTGAAAACACTTATTCTAAAATAAAATCTTGTACATTGTCCTGAATTGACAAATGCCACCATGAACATAAAATATTTTCAAAAGATAATGTATGTACATTTACATTCATGGAGAAGAATTATAGGAAAAACACTATGCCACAAAATAATATTCAATAGTTTTCAGTTTTTGAAAGTATTGTAAGTTATTCTTTGCAAAAATGTAGTTTTCTCTTGACTTTAAAGTGTGTGCTACCTTCTTCACGTAATATCACAAAACTGAGATGCTCTGGGCACTTGATATTTCTCTGGGATATTATTTTATTAACATGGATTAAAATCAGATGAAGATCAGTTCAATTTGATGCAAGAAAACGTGCCAGAAATGAGTCAGTGATTCAAATAGCTATTTGCACAGCATACACCATTTGAGCTGAGAAGGTCAAATATGTGATTTTTTTTAACTATCACAAGTCTGAATAGAGTTATTTATCACTAACGATACTCAAGGGGTTCGGTCATAAATTACCCCCTACCTCTGAAGTTACAGATTAAAATATTTGTCTTGATCTTTGAGACATATCATCTAATAAGGACTTTCATAGTCCTTAATCTCCATCATATGACATACTTCAAAGCACAACTATACATAAACATATTGAATAAGGATTTGTCCATAAACTTAGCCAGGTCATACCAAAGACACAGGGAGGACATTCTTTGTCACTAAGTTTTTATCCATCTTGACCTTGAATTTGCAAGGGGTGTTTGTGAAGAAGAAACTTCTTATCCAAACTTTATTTAGGACAAATACATCATGTGGTGGACATGAAAATACCATGAAATCTCTATTCTATCATGAAAATCTCTATTCTATCATGACCCGGCTGTGTCAGTGAATGTGATTGGCAAAGAGCTGTGGTAAAATTCCATGTATACTTTTGGCTGTTCTGATAACACCCTGCAATGAATAACGGATAAAATGGTCTTGGTTTACTGTAAACTTTATATTAGAATAGGAATAATACCCTCCAAACCATGGCATTCGCAGATTTTTACCGTAGTTAAAGGCAATAAACCACTCAGGTTTCGCCTTCATGGTTTATAACCTCAAACCATAGGAATATTCTGCATATACCATGATTTGTCTGCTGTTGTTCCTATATTATTCAATTTTTTTATTATCCGGATAGTCGGTTTGATGAACTTATTTAAATTTAAAGTACCTGTTTCGGTGAATACCTTCTAGTGAACTGACCTAGAATAGTAACAAAGAATGCAGCTTCTTTCTTCTTGTTGGTCACCATATTGCTGGAAACACACAATGTACAAAGGCATTTTCCGTCTTTTATTAGTTATATATATATATAATGTTGGAAACTCATATTTTATCACCTTGGTTATAAAACGCCAAAGAATGGTATATTTCTGACAAATCACAGAAAAGATAAGTGTTTTTTTAACATATTTTACACCTTAAACTTAATCCTGGGTTTACACTGAAATTAAAGAGTGGACAACCAGGACTCGATGTATGCAGCTTATATACAGGAACTATGGCTGTCGAAATAAAATATTATTACCTGCAGCCACCTGAGACAGCATCTAGTCCCACATGATAAAGTATTGTAGCACAATAAAATAGCTAGTACCACCTAAATATTTAGTCCAAAATGGTGCATTATGAAATTTAATATAAGGTGTGTTATTACTGTTTCACAATGGGAAAACATAACCAGTCAAATGATAGTTTGAAAAACACAGAAATTAAATTTGGGATCAACGTTTTCGAAAATTTGGCTTAGGCTTGATTATCTATTACTTTGGCTTGATCATCTATTACTTTGGCTTGATCATTTATTATTAGGTCGAACCCCAAATCAGCGTACAACAAAATTTCACTCTCAGAACTTGCTTGGGTAACAGAGCTACTGTACACACCAGTAGCTCCATTCAGTCCGATGATTTAAGTTGAATAATTTATTGCACCCCATAAAAACTTCAAATATAAGATCCACACTTTGTACCCGTTTAGGTGTTCTACAACGTAGATTTATTTTGATTAAAATATGCATTGAAATAAGCACAAATTATAAATGTACTTGATTCACCAAAACATAAAAAATAATTAATTTTATAATTAAAAGTGGTTTTAAGGGGAGATAATAAAATGCCCACTACAACTCATCACTTAGCCTTGCTTAAGGCTCAAATTTGCATGATATCTTTCAAACATGCGCACAGATATTTGGTATTCATAAAGCACTCGGGGGCCACAGTGGCAGAGTGGTAACACTCTCGCCTCCCACCTCTGAGGCCAGGGTTCAGTTCACGGCTCTACCTCAAGTGGGAAAGCTGGTAGTTGCTTGCTGTTGGTTGGCCGTTTACAGTACAGAACCTTGACCAACTGTATGTACTGGTTTCCTCTGCCGTTCCTACTACCCGTGGTATGACCTGTACAGTGTTGGAAGCGACAAAAACCCCAAATAAATAAATAAATCATAAAGCACTCATACATGTAGCCTTCAGCAAGGCTACTCATTTACTCTATACATTTACTTTATTTCCATTTTCACTTTGGCCACCACTGCCTCTAACATTTTATGGTTCTGGATTTGAGTTCTGAATGCATGAGTGTTGAATTTGATAACCATCTGTTAATTCACTTTCTTAAATCTAATTTGTGCTAATTTGGGACGTGTGCCAAATTGGGATGTTAAGCAGTATACAGTGCCAAATTAAGGTCAACAAGAAAAGCAGTTACCTAGTATGGTGTTTTGAAGTAATCACAAATAACGAAGGCTTTAGTTTGTAACTCTCTAATGTGTTAGCTCTTTTAGGTTTGGTTGCAATACAGAGACTGACCTTTCTTTTGTTTACAGTCTCTCATGTCATTTCATTAATATTCTTATTCAGTATATTAATATTCATGTTAAACAGAACATGATTGATGATTCAATGAATACAAATACAGATGTAAAATGCACCAGTATAGATTTGTCACAATTGAGGACATTATGAAATATTATGAATACTATATCAGGGAACATCGAAGGATTATCAGAGAAGACGGCATTGTGGAAGGCAAGTTGGAAGACAAATGTGAAAAATGAGTTTCTAGTTTATTTCTGGAAGCATAACCAGACTACAATTGGTAGGCTATTTCATAAATGCATTTTTTATTTAAAACTGAATACCTGTGCTTGGCAGACCATTTGACAAAGTGAATTTTGAACTGGTTCAATTTTAGCTGTGAGTGCATTTGTACAGTGGAAGCAAAACCTAAGCAACCAAAATGATATAATTCATCACATATCAAACACATCGCCAGATATTTGAAGAACAAAAAATTAAGACGCAGAAAGTTATCACATCTTGCTTTCACAAGTAGTAGGCGTTCAGACTCCCTTTTGCAACACCATTTTTCAGTTACAATGAAACTTTGATTAATGTGTAAAAGATAGCTTTGATGAAATATGTATTTAAAAAAATAAAAATTCAAACTAGAAATTGAAAAAGAGTTTTCTGTTTTCTGATTTATTGAATTTAGGGAGTTTGTGCACCAAATGTTCTTGCTATTTTAAAGTAATAACTCAATTTTTCTGGTATTTTATAAAAGTTGAAAATTGCCAAAACATTTTTTACAACAATGAAGACCTTCAAAAGAAATCTGTATACTAAAATTTAATGGATGTTAATTCATGATTAAATGAACCAAATTTAACAACTACAGAGCAACCGATGATATGAACTCTCTTAAGTACTCAGAAAACCTTCACTAGGACTTTATACACTAAAGTTTAAAGATGTACTCCCCAATTTTGAAGGTGCTATTTTTATCATTCCATTTCATAGAGATAATCATAAAACCCCCATAAAATCAATCCAAATGAAAAACTTCAGCTTATTAACAAAGAAACAGCACTTTAAACTTCAGCAGAGCAGCCCGTCTGGTTTGTTATGATAACAAAGATAAGGTAATATATAGTGGGGAATTCTGGAAAAGCTGATCTCATCCACACATCAGATGAAGTCAGTGTTTTTATAAAGGGAACACAAGGATGGATAAAAAGATTGGGGGGGGGGGGGAAGTGTACACCCTAAACTTAAATCCATATAGATGAATGGATTCAGGAACACTTAGTCTGTCTACATTTAAATTTGACACAGATTACTTCATGGATTTAAGTAGAAGTTACGTAACTGAATTTAATCTGCTTATTGTAAGATTTTGTTATTTTTCTTTTTCTAATTAACTAGAAGGAATATACAAGATAAGTAGGTTAACCATAACTTCCTTATTCAACACTGAAACCTATAAAGGCAAAGTCACTTCAGAAAGGAGGAAACTGGTTATAAAACACTTTGGGTTACAGTAAATGGGGGAATGTACAAACAAAATGGAATTTTTAGAAGCAGACAATATATTTCTTTTCTAAGAAATGTATGGTCATAAGTTTTTGTTGTTATTTTGTGATATGGTTTGTTACCACAAAAATAAAATTAATTGCAAAGATTGTAAATAATTCAAAATTTAATTGAGTGTTAAATTTTCACAAGATACAGTAATCTTTCTGTTTGCAAGAAAAATCCTGACACTGATAGACATGACCTTGCAGTGAACTATCTGGATATACTTGAATATGCCTTTGAAATTTTGACACTTAACTTTTTAAAATTCTTTTCCTTATTTTGAATCTTTCAATAAAAATGTTCTTCAACGAAACGAGTATATGTATAAATTCTTATTAATTTATTCTATAAATTCTAATAAATAAGTTGTTAAAAAGGGTTCTTCAAGTTATATAAGCATTAAGTTTAGACTTACAAATTTATATAAGGTGAGATGCATTTAACAGGATGAGCTGGAAGCATGTGTTGGTTTATAAGTAACTCAGTTGGATGTCACAAACCTCATTGTCTTAGTGGGTACTTCCACATCAGTGATCACCGACTGTTCATTTTTATCCCTATATCTGATTTTACTCTAAATGTTTCCATGCACTCAATCATGGTTAATGTTAATGGGTAATTGCTAACCTTATTCCTCTTTTCTCTCTGTATAGTGAAATTCAGCTATCAGAGCAGTTGGGCAGTAAACCAAAGCAATAGTTGTCATATCTACCTATACATATTTCACTATATATAGGCATGCTTGATGCATAGCACTGTGAAGAATGATGAAAGAATTACTAATATCTCAGAGATATTATGAAGAAAAAAAAACAAACTCAACCCCAGAAATCAATCCGAGGGCACTGGCCTCCAATAGGGTGCATTTCTAAATATTCAGGAGTTTTGGGGGTCCAGAATATGACACTGATCTTTCAAAACCTTTGATAACTTCTTTTTTGACAATGCCGTACCCACCCAAAAAATCATAAAAATATTCATCACTTCTCTAGTAATTGACAGACACACAGACAAACAAGTGCACACCAAAACATCACCTCCCTGGTTGAGGTAGTAAATAGCGAGTTACAAAAAATATGGTTTTATTTACATACACATATCATATATCTTGTATATGGAATCACAGGGATCACCATCAGTCAACAGTGATCAGCATTAAGGAAACACAGCTTTATTCCAGCAATAAAAAAGAGCATAATGGTGAAAAACCACTGTGGTTGAAAGCCAGGGAGTGCTCTACTCTGATTGGTCTGCTCAAAATTTTTCTGTGGTCATGTGACAGGTGGTTTCAAACAAATCTTTGTATACAAACATTTGCACATGTACTTTATCTTAATTTATTTACTAATTAAAACAATGTATGGGTTCTTAAAATATATAGGTTTCATAAAGAATGTTATAAAGAACATATTTAGTGAATAAAAAAGAGTTGAAAAAAATTGGGGAGTACACCTTTAATGAAACATTCATAATGAACCCAACTACAGAGCCGCAGAGAAGGTGATTTAGATGCACTTGATTTGAACCACAGTATTCAAACCCACAATCTATAAAGTAGTAAATGATTAAGTTTTTATCACATGAATGGGACCCTTTGCCATCAATGCGGAGTCGAAGCCTTTTAATGGACACTAAAGCATGTTATCCAATCAAATTACTCATTTCACATTGTCAAAAGAAGTGGACAACTATTCAAAACATCTTACAATCGCTTACAGTTTTTCATCGCCAGAAAAAGATTTCTGAGAATATAAAACAGCATTCTCTATTATGAAAGTTGGTGTACCAACAGACAGACAAAGTTTAACAGAAGCTATTGCTGCACTGTAGTTACTGGCCTTGGGCTGATGGATAGGCATCAGTTTAGATTGCTGGCAGTAAAAAGTGATTGGTCAGGTTTCACAAAGATAGTTGTTTTATGTCGCAACCTCTTTCTTCTCCAAAAAGCCAGCATAAAACCTGGCCCCATTTCAGACAATAACGAGTGAAACAAGTTCAAGGAAGACACAGTGAGCCAGGCAGAACTTGTAGAATAGTAGAACCAGAAACAGGGGGGCCAGGCCATACAACAACTGAAGCAGGACAAAAATACAGACATTGTGTCTGGAAATACAATGCTAAAAGTCACCTGATCATGACTAAAGTATATTATTAAATTTTATCACAAGAACACACAAATATATACAGTCCAAGTCAGTAGGACACTGGTTGTGTAGTTTGCAATGAATGTGACATTTTTATATTTTATTCATTACTTTGAATCATACGTAAAATAATGCCACTTTTTTCTAATGCAGTGTTTCCACTGGAACCGACCCTACGACCCTAGGAAAAAGTGCGGGAAAATGGTGGGTCGGTTATAAAATCCTCAACAGGACGGTAAAGTTACAGACAGGTCGTAATGGCCATCCCGACAAGCCATAGGGTCGGGGAGGTTATTTACACGGCCTGTCGTAGAACTTCTATGACAAGCCGTAAACCCCTAACAGACAAGTCTGATCACAAACAGATAAGCCGTAAAGACAAACAAACAAACACACAGGCTTGCTTAATTGTTTAAGCTTAGGTTTAAATTGCAGCAGATGTGTAGGTAAATTACAAAGAGATTCGCATGAGAATATAGGTTTGAACAAGGGAGGCATTATCATTATAATTGACATATCTGACCCAAATAATCAAATGGTCATACACTAAAATAATTAATTTACCTCTCTCAAGGGATCTTACAGCTTCATCAACAATATCAATGTTGACACCATGATCATGATAGCATTTCTCTTTAGAACAACTAGAAGCTACACCAGATTCAATTTTCATGAGAGTACCATTGTAGGAGATCGCAAGGTTGATCTTATATTTCTGCTCGGCACCAATCATGTGGTTTGTCAGTTTTCTATCTCTGTTTCAACAGGGCAGGCCATCGCTGTAGGTTAAAATCAGCTGAGTCTTGCAAAAACTTGTTACTTGTTAAGGGGCAGCAGTGATAGATCTATGTGATAGAGAAAATAGTTCATGTGATACTATGCTACTCTTTTATTACTCTAAATATATTCACGATTGCCCCAGACAGCCAATAATTGTACTTGTTATTCCACTCTCACTGCTGGACAGATACCTACAAAAGTGTACACTAGGATAATTACCCAAAGGATATACACTTCTGAGTGTAATGTCAAAATACTTACAAAATAGCTAGGCATTAAATGTTTTCCCACACCAGTTAGTGAAGTGGCAAAGTTAATAGCAGAAACATCCCATACATTGAGAATATAAACGTGAAAATGTGAAAATAGCATTAGAGATGCCTGGACCCCACACCCCGGGGAAATAGTTTTCAACACCATGAGATATAGAAGTAGTGAAACTACAAAGATCGGGATACTTTCTCAGCAGCGTCAGTTATATGAAGCTCCAAATGATGTTTAAGTGGAGAAAATAAAGTTTAAGAAAAAAGTATTAAAACACGACAATTCAATAGCAAGATGACAGCATTAATCAGTAAAATAAAAATTAGGACACTGTAAAATTTATTAATTGGAGAATAGATGTCAATAAAAATGGCACAATTATGTATATATAATAATCAGATGCAGCAATCCATATATCATTGTCAAAAGAGAAACAGGTCTCAAATATGGCAGGTGAACACACTTTGGCAGAGCCAAAGCTAAAGGTCACACCATAATGCACACCTACACCCCCAACCAATGTCCCTACCAAGTATCAACTTCCTACACCTTACGGTTTCCGAGATATAGCCCGGACAATATTTTATAGGTCACGGTCACTACGGCAAGGTCAAAGGTCAAATCAAGGTCACACCAAGATGTTGCACACCTACACCCCTAACTAATGTCCCTACCAAGTACCAACTTCCTACACCTTACAGTTTCTGAGATGTAGCCCGTATAAAATTTTATAGGTCATTGTCACTATACCAAGGTCAAAAGTCAAATCAAGGTCATACTATGATGTTGCACACCTACACCAAACAAAGAGTCCTTACTAAGTATCAACTTCCAATAGCTTACGGTTTCCGAGATATAGCCTGGATTTTACAGGTCAAGGTCACCTTACCACTTTTGAGATATAGCCTGGATTTTACAGATCAAGGTCACTACGGCATGGTCAAAGGTCAAATCAAGGTCACATCATGACGATGCACACCTACACCCCATAACCAATGTCCCTACCAAGTATCTAATCTAATGTAATCTATTACTCTGCAGGTGCAATATCTTCCCCACAAAGGGGAACTTAGTGCACTAGGTCTGTACTCGTCGAGTGCTCTTGGTGATTAATACAATATTTGACACCATGCTTATGTAAGATATCAGACAAATAATCTTTTCAATAATAATGGTCTATGCCAATGCACAATGTAAAAATAAAGAAATTCCAAAAATACAATAGCACTTCTCATAATAAGGGAGGGAAAGATGGGGGAGGGGCTTTCCAACAGGGACAATTTGAACAATTCTTCGGGCCGTCATGTGGGTGACGGCAAGGTCAGCCCTGGAGGGCCAATTTTTGGGAATTTGTGTAGAATTTAGGTTGTACCACTCCTTGAAAGCGTGGCTGTTTCTGATTGGTCAACCAATGGTCAATGTGAATTACAAACCCATGCTTCTTCCATTTGAATGTTGGAAGCACACAAGGTCACATCTGAAAACACAAGTGGACAGAAATTCATTTTAACTTCAAGTGTTAGGACTTTTTAGTTTTTTAATTATCATACAAGTGTTGTATTTTTGTCTGTGGTCTAATGGCAGAGAAAAAACAGTATTTCTTGCATTCCGGTAGTGGGGAAGTAATTCACATACCATTACAAATACAATCCACCAATGATACTGAATTTTTGGGTATGCTTGCACATGAAAATGCAAATACTGATGAAAATTCTGACGGTTCTTCGGACGTTAAACAAAACAAGGAGGTTGTGGTAGGCCAGTCAAGTACTGAGCAAACAGTAAGTAGCAAAAATACTCTTGTTGATAGTTTGCCTGATAGTTCGAATGCTGCTGGGAGTTCAGTACTTGAGGGCAGTACACAACAGACTTTTAATTTGCAAATTTTACACCAACTTGCAGTATTGGGAAGCAGTTAGATGCTACTGAAAAAAGGGAAAAATAAAACTAACGACATGTCAAAAAATAAAGGAAAAAGTGTCAGATCCTCTGCCATTGACGCCCCAGACACACTGTCCACACAACAGTCCATGATGTCACCTTTACCCAACCTGCATGCTTTGAGAAGCGATGCCCTTGTGGATGAAAATAAGTCAGGTACAAAAATCAAGTCCTTAAGAGGCGGTTCTGTAGATGCAGTTGTATCACACAGAGTAAAATGGCCACAAGAATACATTTTGTCCGGTCAGTAAGAAAGAAAGAGTACAGTATGACCAGTTAACCGTTACAATGGGTGGCTGGCTTTTGCCGTATAATGAAGGAAGAAAATAATGTTGAAAATAGGGAACACATGCTCGATTATTTGATTCAACTACTTGAAGATGCTAACGATTTTTCCTGGGATGCGGCAAAAGCCAGCCATGCCATCCTACTTTGTATGATGGAACAAGGGGATGTAAAAAATTATATGCAAGTCGAAAAAATCGACAGAATTAGGCGAGATAATGCACAAAGACATGTGATGGGTCCTAGTTCCAATAAAACTTCAAAATTTCAAGCCCAGAGACCTACTAGAGTCGCCCCTTGCTTGTATTTCGACAAAAACCAAAGGTATAACATATGAACACATTTGCTCTGCTTGCTTTACTGCCAATGGTAGAACCTTTCCACCCCCGGAGACGGAATGTAGAAACAAAAATAAACGAAATGTTCAAAAACTGAATGAATAGGGGTATGGTCAGTGGTACACATACCCTGCACAGTAAGACTAGTTTGTTTATGCCAGCAAGTGCAAAAATGTCATTGATGAGTTGAAGGCTTCAAAATCTGATATAGCATATTGGTACAAGGAATTTAACGCCTTTGATACTATTGTTCCAGGTAAAACCTATGTCCAAGCCCTTTTGGCTAATGTCAATACCAAGGTTAGAAAAGCTAAAGGTGTTTCAGCCTGTCAGAAGGTATTGAATCCAAAAATACATTTTAATACTGGGAAATGTAATTTTCATCGGTCAAAAGTCATGGAACCAGTGTTCGAAACTCGTGCAAAAAAGTTAATTGCTGTCGGGCTTGTAACTTTGGAAAGTTGGAAAGTTTTACTTTCTTGAAGAATTTATGTCATTTGTTGGTTTCTTGTCATCTATTAAGTCTTCATATTATATTTGTGGTGATTTCAATATCCATGTTGATGTTCCAGATGGGGATGGTTATAAATTTATGACCTTTCTTGATTCATGTGATCTGAAACAGTTAGTCAGTCAACCTACTCATCTGCATGGTCATATATTGGACCTCATTCTGTCCCCCAGTGATTAGGATTCTATTCGTGATGTCACAATTGGTGATTTTGTATCCGATCATGCATTAGTAAAATGCTCAATTTCCTTCCCTCCTCAAGTGGCTCATATCCCAAATAAAGTTCAATGCAGAAGGTACCACCATATAAATATGTCTGACTTCCACTCAGATCTCAAAAATAATTCCTTTGTCAAGTCTCCAGCGGATGCTGTTGTAGATCTCTATGAGGCAGCTGTGGATTACCAGATCTCCACTATGTCCACTTCTGTCGGTCCTCACTTGGCTGGTTTTATGAGAGGTCCAGGGTCCCCACAATGACAGAAGAGAAACACTTGATAACTCTTTCACAGTTTATTCTAGTTCAATAAACACAAGTTACAATTGAACACATTTTCTTGAGTGAGAGAGCAAATTAAGCTCTCCCCCTCTGCATACTATTTCATGTTCTCTCTTTATTCTCTCTCTCGATTCACTGTCACTTCTCTGTCTCTGTAATCCCTGTTCCTTCAGCTCAAAGACTGAAGTTCTTATACAAGTCACTGAGGAGCCTCGGTGGCAGAGTGGTAACACTCTCGCCTCCCACCTCTGAGGCCGGGGTTCTATCCCCGTGATGGCCTTAAGTGGGAAAGCTGGTAGTTGCTTGTTGTTGGTCGGCAGTTTACAGTACACAACCCTAGCGAACTGTATGTACTGGTTTCCTCTGCCCTTCCAACTACCCGTCGTGATATGACCTGTACAGTGTTGAAAGCGACGTAAAACCCCAAATAAATAAATAAATATACAAGTCACTGTACACTAACACATATTACTTGTCACCAATTACTGGGTTTATTTCTATGAGGTCTGTCTCAAAGAGGCAAGGATTGGTTGAGGTTATTATTAGAGGCGGTGTGCTATGTGATTATTGATTTCTACTGTTAAGTCCAATGAGAGTTAATTTACTGAGCCACTTTGCCCGTCTTTTATGGAATTTAAAGATTATTAATAATTAAACAGTTCCATTTAAATTCTTCACCATTACAAGTATGCACATGATCTGGGTAATGTTCTTGACAGGCATGCACCTCTTATATCTAGACTGTCAAAGAAAGATTCTGCTGGTTGGTTGTCTGATGATTATCGACGGGCGAAGTCCCTTAGGCGACAATTCGAGAGAACTTGGCGTAGGGTCAAAAACCCACTGAACAGAAGTCGGCTTCGTCGTCAGATTGCTCGGCGCAATGCACTTGTAAACAAGGATAAGCCAGACTACTACAGTAAACTGATTTTAGACAATAGTCATGACTCTAAAAAACTATGGCGTGCACTGCATAAAACCCTGAACAAGGTCTCCGATGTAAAACTCCCATCCCACGAGTCTAAAAAGTCATTGGCTGACCAGTTTGCCTCCTTTTTTTCGAACAAAATTATGAAAATTAGACATACCTTTGCTCCCTCTAGCACTGGAAATGAAGTTCATACTCCTGCAGATCCTCCAAAATTACTGCTTTAGGCATGTTTCTGAGGAAGATGTTGATAAAATAATTAAAACCTCACCAAAATCATGCCTGTTAGATCCTTGGCCGACATTTCTTATCAAGGAATGTATTGATATACTGGTACAATCCCTAACAAAACTGGTTAACTGCTCACTCATGGAGGGATGCGTCCCAGACACCTTCACAATGGCTGTGGTGACTCCTCTTATTAAAAAAGCTAATCTTCCATCAGATGATCTGAAGAATTATTGCCCTGTTTCTGGCCTCAGTTTTATATCAAAATTAGTTGAACTTATCTTTGTCAAGAGGTGAACCAACTGCCTTGGTATTGCTCGACTTGTCTGCTGCTTTGGACACCATCGACCACTCCACTCTTCTCAGTTGCCTCCGTACTTGGTTCGGCGTTACTGGCTCTGTTCTGAAATGGTTCACTTCCTATCTAACAGACCGTTATCTGTCAATAAAAATTGGTTCTACTTTGTCTGATGTTTGCAAACTCCTCTTAGGCGTCCCCCAGGGTTCTGTTCTGGGCCCTTGTTGTTCTCATTGTACACCACCCCCCTCAGTTTGATTATCAGTAAACATAAAGGAATCAAGTTTCATTTTTATGCTGAGGACATCCAAGTTTATGTGCATTTATCCCTGAAGAATACATCTCCTGCCTCTGAACAGTTGAACAGGTGCCTAGATGATGTGGTGTCGGCTAGTAAGCTAGAATTGAATCCCGACAAGACTGAGTTCATCATCTTTGGTTCAAAAAGACAAAGGGACAAGTTGAAAGCATGTTTTCCAAGTAATATCTTGTATAGTCCACTATGCCCTGTGGATTTAGTTAAGAATGTGGGAGTGTGGTTTGATTCTGATTTTTCCTTGTCCAAGCATGTTCAGAATGTCTGCAAAAGTTGTTGAAACTCCGTGATTTCAGACATGTCAGGCAGTTTCTTACTCATGATGCTTCTGTACTTATGGCTAATGCTCTTGTTGTAGTCGGTTGGATTTCTGCAACTCACTTTTCAGGAGCCTCTCCAAATTCAATATACATAAATTACAATGCATCCAATATAGTGCAGCCAGAATTGTATCGAACACCAGTAGATACACCAGCATAACTCCTGTGCTTGAGAAATTGCATTGGCTTCCGGTTGAACAGTGCACGGTGTTTAAGACGGCCACACTTGTCTACATGTTTCTTCATGCAGGTTTTCCTGGGTATTTTCCTCCATATCTTTCTTCCTACAGCAGTTGTTATGGTATTAGGCGCTAAGTGGTGGTAATTTCCTTAGTCATTCCAAAGTTCTACCCGTCTGTTCATAAATCTGTCAAACAGTTTAGAAATAGTTTTGCTTTTGATGCTCCCACTATTTGGAATGCTCTCCCAGATGAGATTCGTGCCTCACCCTCTCTAGCCTCTTTCAGAAAGCAGCTTACCATCTCCTGGCATTCTGTGTGGTGCTTGACCCCCCTCTTCTGTCTCTGGATTCTGAAATTTGGTTGACTACATTTTTTGGTTGTGTTGCGCCTTAGAGTCCTCTTTATATGGGGAGATTAAAGGGCCACTGCAACCAAAAAACTATTTTCTCAGTATAAGTACATCAAAACACATAGCACCCAATCCAGTAGATAAATATACACACAACCACTGGGAAAGCCACAAAAAATGCTTTTGTTTAGCTTTCCTGCAGAAATCTGCCTCACACAACATTTAACCTCTGGATCACGTGTACACACGTCATCACATGAACATAACTCATCTCCTGTATTCATTCATCAGTATAAAAACAGTGTGTGTGTAGTATTTTGGAGTCTAAAAGCCTTGTGTTTTCTTAAATTACAAAGCATTTATAGCATCATCATTTGGAATTATCTTTATGTTCAGCATCTTTAATGCAGCCGCTCGATAGTTTAAAACCATCATAAAGCACGAGAATTTGTCTTTTATTCCTATTCTAAAATGGTTATATTTATATTTTAGTCGAAATAAGCGGTAAATCTTACGCAAAAATCAAAACAAATACAACACCATGTTGGCTGTTCCATCAATACCACATACTTAGTGATATCTATTGTAAAAATAAAGGATATTTGTTACTCTATTTTTCACAGAATTTGTTATGAAATATTGAGAGATTGTCACTGTAGATGCTTTCAATTTGTTGTAAGCTTTAAAACGATATAAATTACAAAGCATTTATAGCATCATCATTTGGAATTATCTTTATGTTCAGCATCTCCAATATACGGACCAGTTTTTGCAGCCATTTTAAAGTCATATAATGATCGCAAATAGCCAATATGTCCAGTTTTTGCTTGCCCTTCCATAAATAGGCAGTACCATGTATGAAAAAAGAAAGTTTCATGCATAAAAGTATTATATTGCTTCACTGTCTGTTACTGTGAACATTAACTTACACTTTACATTCAAATGTTTATGCAAAAAAAAATCCTATTTTACCACAGAAATTGATAATCATAGTTCTAGATTTGCAATAAACAGACATAATTCATACAATTAGGCATTTTATTAATTTAAATAAAACATGTCTCTTTTTAACTCAAGCATCAGCTATACATTAAAGCATATATTTATTGCATATGAACAGTATTAGAACAGTGTCTTCAGTGTTTATTATTCACAATTCACTGTAATTTTTATTTTTTTTGCATATTTTCATGGGATTTTCATATGTCTTATTTGACTAAGGCTCACAAAATGGACAATTTCATGGATTGGGCTTCACATATGCATGTGTCTTTATTCATTAAAAAAGTTTTAAAGAAATACACATATGCATGTGTCTTTATTCATTAAAAAAGTTTTAAAGAAATAAAATTATTAAATAAGTCATAGCAGTTAAAAAGCAGCAGGAATATGAATTGTAATTGACTGATAGCCACACAGACTAGTCTTTGCAATATAGAAATAAAAGACATATTCGAGTGCTTTATGATGGTTTTAAACTATCGAGCGGCTGCATTAAAGCCACGAAGCCCGAAGGGCTGAGTGCTTTAATACAGCAGATCGATAGTTTAAAACCATCATAAAGCACGAGAATTTGTCTTTTATTCCTATTCTATAATGGTTACATTTATATTTTAGTCGATATAAGCGGTAAATCTTACGCAAAAATCAAAACAAATACAACACCATGTTGGCTGTTCCATCAATACCACATACTTAGTGATATCTATTGTAAAAATAAAGGATATTTGTTACTCTATTTTTCACAGAATTTGTTATGAAATATTGACAGATTGTCACTGTAGATGCTTTCAATTTGTTGTAAGCTTTAAAACGATATGCTATTTATTAAAATCAAGCAAAAAATAACAATTTTATGAATATTTTAACCACGAGTCGTTTGTTTACATTTATACGCGAAGGGATAATGTACATAGAATTCAACTTTATTTACCGTTCTATATTCACGATTTCTGAATTGCGCAAAAGACGTGTCCACGTTCACTGCGCAGCCTACCATTTTAGAATTTGGAGCATAAAAGCTATACAAGCAATGATCTCACAATTGATTAAAACAGTCAGTCACTTTAGATTTATGAAAACTATTGTAACAATGAATATCATGAAAAGAAAACATCTCACAGCTAATTTGTTTTGGTTTATGTAAAAAAACCTTTGGTTTATATCACCAACACA
Source organism: Sabellastarte sp. h YS-2021 (assembly GCA_964017235.1). NCBI lineage: Eukaryota > Metazoa > Annelida > Polychaeta > Sabellida > Sabellidae > Sabellastarte > Sabellastarte sp. h YS-2021. Next base: position 10,066,797 of record OZ024932.1, on the reverse strand, counting down.
ATGTTAATGTATAATAAAACATGTGTCCATGTAAAACTGTCAATTTGAAGTTTTCATGTTTGTGAATATTTGAATCCAAGAAAGTCAGGAGAATTAAATTTTTCCCTAATGACAGCTGTAACACAAGAAGGGAGATCGACTGTTTTTCCCTAGATATCCCCTGCACCATATTACAAACTGTATGTATGCAGTATACATCTGTATTTTTCCTCAATTGGTTTATCCAGAACTCCAAATACTGAGAAAATAGTTTTTTGGGGTTGCAATGGCCCTTTAAGTAAACCAAAAGAGTTCCAAATAAATGTAAAATCAAGAGAATACACTGACAAATCAACTGATCTCTGCATACATAAACAACAGAAAAGCCAGTACATCTTCTGTTGAAGACGTGTGCACAGAAGCAGTAACCTGACCTAATTTCTCCCGGCCTGTAGCAGAAACATACATTTCAACAGATAAAAGTACTGATAATACACAACTGGGTGTATTCTGGCTTGATTATTTATGTCAGTAGTGTTGTATGAATAACACTCTGTGTTTTTCATCTGAAAAATATACTTGGTAAATTTGGTTGCAGTGGCCCTTTAAGCACTATAAAAGTCCAATTAGAATGCTATGAGCTACAGGTCTGTAATTTCACTATGTTATAGCTGACCCAAAAGTAGGTGAATAACGTATTTAAAAGCAATAAGTTTCATGTTACAATTGATTCACTCAACAGTGGAAACCTGAATGTAGCTATTGCTCATCTATGCAATGAGTTACACATCTGTAATTTGACAATGATACAGCTGACTCAAAAGTAGGTGAATAACATATTCAAACTAAACCCTGCAAATGCAATAGCTTTCAAGTTACAGGTAATTAAGACAACAGTGATAAAGTAGCTATTACTCATTTATGCAATGAGCTACAGGTCTGCAATTTCACTATCTTCTAGCTGACCCAAAAGTAGGTGAATAACACATTTAGACAAAATTCTCTAAATGCAATAGTTTTCAAGTTACAACTGATTTTACTCATGGATGGTACTGAAAAGTCAGAAAGTAGCTATTACTCACTGAGCTATTTGGATTGGCTCCCAAGTTACTCACCATATTTTAGCTATGTGCTCTAAATGAAATACTTTTCAAATTTAAAAATGATTGAGTGCATGAGTTCATGAATTTTTATGCAAAAAATAATTTAGTGCATGAGTTCATGAATTTTCATGCAAAAAAATTATTTATAAAAATTATTTAAAAAATCATAGTACATATATGCAAGATAAAAGACAATTTCCGGGCCTGATACACAAGGGAATCTACTTGTGGCCTAGTACATATATGCAAGATAAAAGACAACTAGAGGATCGCTCGCAAAAAAAAAGATAATGTTTTTGCATAGCAAAAACAAAGCGTCCCGAAAGGGATATAAAGGTGAGTGCTAAAGTAATAAGAAAATGCTCCATTTCTAGCCTTATACTGTTGTAGAAACCAAAGTCAGCGCAGTCTGCTCTATGTAGCACAGTTTTCAAGATATAAGCATTTTTGTGTTTTGCAAATTTTGCAAAAAATTCAAAATGGCCGCTATATTTGGCGAGACAAAAATATTTTGAAAATTGGCATGGCTACGTTGCAGAGATATCCAGCAGGTCAAAAATTTTGTTGAATTTGGTCCATCTAGCACGGTTTTTGAGATATAAGCATTTTTCTATTTTGCAAAAACTTCGAAAATTCAAAATCACCACCATTTTTGGTGAGACAAAATTTTTTGAAGACTACTGCTGCGGTGTGTATCTCCCGCCAAGCATTAAAGGAGAAGCTTTTCTCAGATATTCACAATTTTTCATTTTCATGTGTAAAAGCTCTTCCAAACCTAGGTGAATGAGTTATTTGAGAAAAATTGGCTATGTGCAATACTTTTAAGAGATAATTCGCATTTACTCATTTTGAGTAGATGATTAATTATCTATGGGTCTGGAACTTCACCAAGTGAAAGTTCTTCCAAAAGTAGATGAATGAGTTATTTGATAAAAATTGGGTATCCGCAACACTTTTACAGATAATTAACATTTACTCATTTTGAGTAGGTGAACAGTTATCTACAGGTCTGAAACTTCACCATGGGAAAGCTCTCCCAAAACTAAATGAATGAGTTATTTGATAAAAATTGGGTATCCGCAATACATTTACAGATAATTAGCATTTACTCATTTTGAGTAGGTGAATAATTAGCTACAGGTCTGGAACTTTACCATGTGGAAGCTCTCCCAAATGTACATGAATAAGTTGTTCGAGAAAAATTGGCTATCTGCAATACTTTTAGAGATAATTCACATTTACTCATTTTGAGTAGGTGAGTAATTACCTACGAGTCTGCAACTTCACCATGTGAAAGCTCTCCCAAAAGTACATGAATAAGTTATTTCATAAAAATTTGGTGTCTGCAATACTTTTAGAAGTAATTCGCATTTACTCATTTTGAGTAGGTGAATAATTAGCTACGGGTCTGGAACTTCACAAAGTGAAAGCTCTCCCAAAAGTAGGTGAATGAGTTATTTGAGAAAATTGGCTATGTGCAATACTTTTAGAGATAATTCGCATTTACTCATTTTGAGTAGGTGAGTAATTACCCACGGGTCTGAAACTTCACCATGTGAAAGCTCTCCCAAAAGTAGATGAATGAGTTATTTCATAAAAATTGGGTATATGCAATACTTTTACAGATAATTAGCATTTACTCATTTTGAGTAAAAAGTACATGAATAAGTTATTTGATAAAAATTTGGTGTCTGCAATACTTCTAGAGGTAATTCGCATTTACTCATTTTGAGTAGGTGAATAATTAGCTACCGGTCTGAAACTTCACCAAGTGAAAGCTCTCCCAAAAGTAGGTGAATGAGTTATTTGAGAAATTGGCTATGTGCAATACTTTTACAGATAATTCGCAGTTACTCATTTTGAGTAGGTGAGTAATTACCCACGGGTCTGAAACTTCACCATGTGAAAGCCCTCCCAAAAGTAGATGAATGAGTTATTTCATAAAAATTGGGTATCCGCAATACTTTTACAGATAATCAGCATTTACTCATTTTGAGTAGGTGAATAATTAGCTACAGGTCTGAAACTTCACCAAGTGAAAGCTCTCCCAAAAGTAGGTGAATGAGTTATTTGAGAAAAATTGGGTATCCGCAATACTTTTACAGATAATTTGCATTTACTCATTTTGACTAGGTGAGTAATTAGCTACCGGTCTGAAACTTCACCAAATGAAAGCTCTCCCAAAAGTAGGTGAATGAGTTATTTGAGAAAAATTGGCTATGTGCAATACTTTTAGAGATAATTCGCATTTACTCATTTTGAGTAGGTGAGTAATTAATTACCTATGGGTCTGAAACTTCACCATGTGAAAGCTCTCCCAAAAGTAGATGAATGAGTTATTTGATAAAAATTGGGTATCTGCAATACTTTTACAGATAATTAGCATTTATTCATTTTGAGTAGGTGAATAATTATCTATGGGTCTGAAACTTCACCATGTGAAAGCTCTTGCAAAAGTATGTGAATCATTTATTTGAGAAAAATTGGCTATCTGCAATACTTTTAAGAGATAATTCGCATTTACTCATTTTGAGTAGGTGAGTAATTATCTACGGGTCTGAAACTTCATGTGAAAGCTCTCCGAAAAGTAGGTGAATGAGTTATTTAAGAGAAATTGGCTATCTGCAATACTTCTAAAGATAATTCACATTTACTCATTTTGAGTAGGTGAGTAATTACCTACGAGTCTGGAACTTCACCATGTGAAAGCTCTCCCAAAAGTACATGAATAAGTTATTTGATAAAACTTGGGTATCTGCAATACTTTTAGAGATAATTCGCATTTACTCATTTTGAGTAGGTGAATAATTAGCTACGGGTCTGAAACTTCACCAAGTGAAAGCTCTCCCAAAAGTAGGTGAATGAGTTATTTGAGAAAAATGGCTATGTGCAATACTTTTAGAGATAATTCGCATTTACTCATTTTGAGTAGGTGAGTAATTACCCACGGGTCTGAAACTTCACCATGTGAAAGCTCTCCCAAAAGTAGATGAATGAGTTATTTGATAAAAATTGGGTATCCGCAATACTTTTACATATAATTAGCATTTACTCATTTTGAGTAGGTGAATAATTAGCTACTGGTCTGAAACTTCACCAAGTGAAAGCTCTCCCAAAAGTAGGTGAATGAGTTATTTGAGAGAAATTGGATATTCGCAATACTTTTAGAGATAATTTGCATTTACTCATTTTGAGTAGGTGAGTAATTAGCTATGGGTCTGAAACTTCACCCTGTGAAAGATCTTCCAAAAGTAGGTGAATGAATTATTTGAGAAAAATTGGCTATGTGCAATACTTTTAAGAGATAATTCGCCATCTAGCACAGTTTTTGAGATATTAGCATTTTTGTGTTTTGAAATTTTTGCGTAAAATCGAAAATTCAAAATGGCCGCCATTTTTGGCGAGTCAAAATTTTTTTGAAAATTGGCATAGCTACTCTGCAGAGATACCCTGCGATTCAAACTTTTTGTCGAAAAAGCTCTATCTAGCACGGTTTTCGAGATATTTCGGGCTGGCACCTTGGTGCCAGCTAGGTCATTCCTGGGGGGACCTGAATTTTCTCCTTTAGTTGTTACCACCATGCTGTTTGTAATCTGTCTGCTGATTGGCTGTGGCAGCTCCCTGTGTTAAAATCTACTGACCCTTCTTCCATTTGCATTCTAGATCTGGAAGGGGCAACACTGAAAATTTTAAAATTCTTTTGTTTTTTCCATTTGTCACGTGTTAGGTTATTTTATCAAGTTTTTTTTTAAACTCTACAAGGTTTTAGTTCACTGACTTATGGAAAAGACAAAGAAGTACAACTTGCAATCTGCAAGCAGTGATACACAGATGCAGACTCAGCTGGGTGGCGACATGGAATTTGTCACACAACTACTGGAAGCAGGTCCCAGTACTTTCAGCCAGCAGGGGTGTGATAGCCAATCGTCAGACAGTGAGTTGAATTGCAGTGATGTAGTTAATGCATCTGATTCTTTTAGCAAATTTTCGACAGAACAGTCGGGCACTTCAGATTCTCATGCTTTGGACACACAAACAATTATCAACCAGCAAATTTTAGCACAATTAACTGACATTGGTCAGCATTTGCAAAAATTGGAAAATACTGATTGTAAGAAATCAAATGATGTTACAAAGCATAAGAACAAAAGTACCCGTACCCACAGCATAAGAACAAAAGTACCCGTACCCACAGCAAACATGTCCACAAAAAGTACTGAAAGTACTGGTCAGTCAACCGTTAACTCTGCAGTCCCTGGTACTGTAACTTTTCCCTTCAATTCTGTTACTGTCCCTTCCCTAGCTGACATTTGACAGAATGCAAATATACAGGAAAAAGTCAACCAAAGAATCAAAGAACTTCAGCAACTGTCAAATACAGGTACTGATTCAAAAATCAAATCCCTCAGAGGTGGTTTAGTTGATATATTCGTAAAAAATGGCCTCATGAACATGTTTTGGCTGGAAATATTAAAGAGCGGGTTTCTTATGACCAGTTGACCATGGGTCAGTGGATGGCTGGCTTTTGCCGCACCATGAGAGAGGAAAAAAATTCAAAAAATAAACAAGCAATGTTAGACTATTTGATAGCACTTTTGGATGACAGTAATGATTTCTCTTGGGCTGTGGCAAAGGCCAGCCATGCAGTACTCCTGTGTAGAATGGAGCAAGGAGAAATTTTAGATTACACACAAACTGATTTAGTTGATAGGGTCAGGAGAGCTCAACCACAAAGGTACATCACCCACACTTCTGCCAATTCTACTCAAAATTTCAAAAAATCAGAAACAACAAAGTCCATGCCCTGTAACTTCTACAATCAAGGTTCTTGTAACTTTTCAACCACCCATGAGATAAAAGGGGTGCTTTATAAGCATATATGTTCATTTTGTTTCTCAAAAGGGGGAAAAACTTTGCACATGCTGAAACTGAATGTAGGAGTAAAAACAAGCATGCAAAAAACGAGTAAATCTGGGCGTATTTGCCTCAAAAAGAAATTCTGCACAGGTAGGATCCACCACTACATGTGTTACTGGCCCTGTCTCTGCAGAAAAGAGGAAAACACATGCTCATCACAAGTCTTTGGCCAAAAACTAAGTCAATGTCCAATCCCTCAACTTGATCAATAGATTTCAGGCATTGCCTGTAGGAGAAATAAATCTAGAAGATTTCAATGTTCATACTCTTGATATTAAGTTACCTCAAAATGATGCTAAGGGATCACAACTTAAAGCTCATGGGAATAACATTTCTGTGAATCGAACTAGTCCTCACAAAAATGTCCTTTCTACCCCAACTTCTGTTGTTGTTGGCAAATCCGCGAGTCCAGAACTTACTCATGTAAAGCTCACAAAAAGTGATCAAATTCAATCAAGTATGACAAATGTTACAGATAACACTTCTACAGACCATATGAACCATGGTCAGCTGGATTTTCATATGGCTTTTGCCCAAATAAAAAATGTCCCTGATGACGTTTGGCAAAATCGGTTTCATTCTAAAGATTACAATGCATGTGTTCACCAGAATGGGGATAACTTTGGTTACATTCCATTAAATGATCTGCATATATATAAAGGCCCTGCAATCCAATGGAACTCAATTCCTGACATATGGCAAGCAAATAAGCTGATTCGTGAAAGCAAGGTGCCAAATTTCTTAAATTGTCGTATCCCTGTGAAGACACAGTTGAACCCTGATAAGTGGCGTTCGCACTTAACTCATTATTGGGAGCAGCAACTTCCCGATCTTATACCGTATGGTTTTCCCCTGGATTTTAACAGAAATCCTAACCTCGTCTCTACACATGTTAACCATACTTCGGCTCTTGAGCATGAGCAACACATTGACCAATATATTGCCGAAGAACTTAAATATGATGCTTTGTATGGCCCATTTGAACATACTCCTATCCCTGTGCATGTTTCTCCATTAATGACCAGGGCAAAACAAAATTCATGATGAACAGAAACTTCTGAGTGAAATAAATGGCCATAGTGAGATATTTGAAAAAAGATGGCACAATTGGAAAAATTTGTTTATTAATATTTGATTTTGTGTAATGCAAAACAACGAAGAACTGTTAGTAATGTTTTATTGAAAACAATTAGTAAAGAGTGTGTGATATGTGTGATGCTTCTGTTTAGTTAAACATCCTAATTATACTTGGTTTCTATTTATATGTTACATGTACCATGTTCTTGTAATGTAAATGTATCTTACATACATTAATGTACCTATAAAAATAAAAAATAAACATTCTGATAAGAGGCGTACTATTGTCGAACTTAGTTGGCCTAAAAATGCTTCAGTTAATACTGCAGTCCAGAAAAATGTCTATCTCGGATCTCATTTTATACTTAAGTATCCATCCCTTGATGATATAACCAGAGAATTGAGAAAATTAGGTCCAGGAGCTCTTATATATAAGGTCGATATCAGTAGGGCATTCAGACATATCCGGATTGATCCGGGCGACATTGATCTGCTGGGAATTCGTCATAAAAGCTTATTCCTGGACGGATCTTTGCCGTTCGGATTCAAACTCGGATCCGGAATTTTTGAGAGGTGTTCCGATGCCATCAGATATATCATGAAAAATTTTGGTCATAACGCCCTGATGAATTACATTGACGACCCCTTAGATATATAGGCCTACCATCACAAATTTACCATTCTTATTATCAGCTATTGTCTTTGCTTGATGAGCTAGGTCTGGAGGTAAGTCAATCAAAGCTTGTATCTCCCTCCACTTCTGTGGTTTGTCTGGGAATCCAAGTTAATACGGTTGCACGTATGCTTTCTATTCCAGACGAAAAATTAGCTGAAATTAAGCAGTTATGTGAACATTGGGTTCATAAGAAAAATTACACCAAAAATCAACTCCAATCCCTGTTAGGGTCCTTACTGTATATCACCAGATGTATACGGCCCGCCAGAAATATCCTTAACAGAATGTTACAAATTCTTAGAGATAATGTACATAAAAATTTCATTGTATTATCTGATCATTTCTTTCAAGACCTTAATTGGTTCAGAGTGTTTTTGCACCAATTTAATGGAGTTACGTTTTATGACAATAAGTTAATACATTTGTTTTGGCAACAGGGTTTATGCACTGCCTTTACCTGTCGGTTTTATGAATCTCCACATCACTCAACTTGAGATGTTGAATGTTATGGTAGCACTCAAGGTTTGGGCCAATATATGGGCCAACAAGAGAATAAAAATTAGTTGTGATAATTTGGCGGTGGTAGAAATCTTGAAATCTGGCAAAACCAGGAATTCTTTCTTGGCCACTTGTGCCAGAAATATTTGGCTTATCACTGCCATGTTTAATATTGATATTATAATAATTCATGTCCCTGGTGTCAGCAACCAGGTTGCTGACTTGCTTTCTAGGTGGACTGTTACGTCAAACCCACAAAGTAAGCTCATGCAAATGTTGCCTCAATTTCAATGGACAGATACTCATATTGATTTAACGAAGTTGAATTCTTTCATTTAGTTCTGTTCCTTTTGTAATTTCTGATCTACCACTTCCTGCAGCCCAGTTGGCCACCAGTGCTGTCCACAGGTTGCACCAGGCTTTTTGTCCTGCTACCCAGAGAACATATACACGAATGTTTAGGGATTTCTGTGGCTTCCTGGTGGCCACTGGGTTGTCTCTTTCCCAGGTAACTCACCTTACCTTATTGGCTTTTATGGATTTTTTACTGCAACATGCGTTCACTCCCTCTAATATTGCCAATTACATGGCTGGCCTTAGGGCCTCCTTTGTGCTATATGACATAAATACGGTTCCCTTCCAACATCAACAACTCCAGTACTTTCACAAAGCTGCTAAGCTTCAAACTCAGTGAAAAATTTATTGACAAAAATTATTACTGCTTGTGATGCTTTACAATTTCCTGTCATTTTTAAACCACTTTACCTACTAGCTTTCTTTTCCTTTCTCAGAATCTCAAATATATTGCCACATGCCATCACTTCGTTTGACCCTACTCGCCAATTGGCTGTGGGTGATGTCATTTTTTCTCACAATGCTGCCACCATCATCATCAAATGGTCTAAAACTTTGCAAGATAAATCAAAAATTCACACCATCCCTCTGCCATTTCTAACAGCTTCTCCCCTATGTCCTATTTAGGCCCTACAGGATATGTTATCGCTTATGCCAGGTGAAGCCAATGTTCCATTGTTCAGGATCCCCAGATCGCATGGCTTGGTCCCATTAACAGATTCTGTGGCTAGATGTCACCTACAATCTGTATCTAACATCTTGAACCTCAACCCTTCCCTCAAATTTCATGACTTCAGGAGGGCTGGGGCGACTTGGGCCGTTAATCATGGGGTTCCCATGACAGACATCATGCTCCATGGCACCTGGAAGTCAGATGCTGTTTGGGCATACATTCAGTCCATCCCTGTTTCAAAATCTCCAGTTAGTGCCGCTTTCTAATAACACCCTTCCCTCTAGCTCTCCCTACTTCACTACTGGGTGGTTTGGTGGCTGTTCTCCTTTATATCACATTTTCTTTAGTATTTTCAACATAATTCATTTCTCTAACTACTACATTCTCCACATTCTGATTTATAAGCTCATTTATATTTTAGGTCGGATACGACCTTCCTTTGACCTTTACCTTGTCATTCAAGGTCATTCACATTCACTGTATTATACAGTGTCCTGTACTGGTATTCTGTTCCACCTAGTACAAGTCCTCAAAATTCTGAATTCCAATTCATCTTTTCAGAGGTCGGGTATGACCTTTCTTTTGACCTATACCTTGTCATTCAAGGTCAGTATCATTTACTTTATTCTGTTATAACAAATTCTACCAGGGTGGTGTAATGCTAAACCAATGCTTATACATCTTACTGTGTAAATTTTCATGACATTTAACTTTGACATTAATTCTCTAGGTTATTAGTATATCCTTTCACTTGGTAACTTTGAATTTATATTCTGATTTAAAATACTGTTTTACTAACTTTAATAATCTGTTCATAATGTTAGTGTCAAAGTTACTGATGTATGTAATAATGTGATCTTAAAAATTTTAGTAGATAATAAATATATATATTCCCAACTGCCAATTTTTTGTTGGGTCTGGGTCCCCTGGGGAATGTTCGGGCTGGCACCTTGGTGCCAGCTAGGTCATTCCTGGGGGGACCTGAATTTTCTCCTTTAGTTGTTACCACCATGCTGTTTGTAATCTGTCTGCTGATTGGCTGTGGCAGCTCCCTGTGTTAAAATCTACTGTTGGGTCTGGGCCCCTGGGGAATGAAGCATTTTTATGTTTTGCAATTTTTGTAAAAATTCGAAAATTTAAAATGGCCGCCATTTTTGGCGAGACAACTTTTTTTTGAAAATTGGCATGGCTACTCTGCAGAGATACCCTGTGGGTCAAAAATTTTGTCAAAATTGCTCTATGTAGCACGGTTTTCGAGATATAAGCATTTTTGTATTTTCCTTATTTGGAAAATTCATAATGATTAATTGATCATTAATTACTCGGCCATTTCTTAACCAATCAATGCCAAAATCTAATGATTTCCAGATTTTTATAGAAGGAATGTATTTGCCAAGTTTCAGGTGAATTGATTAAATCCCTTTCAAGTTATCATCCGGACAAGCTTCCCCATCGAAAAAAGACATTTTTGGTCATGTGACCTCTCTGATTGGTTGAAGTGTCACTGCAGCATATTCAAAAAAATTCTCCAAGGCTACTGCATAAACCTGCCAAATTTGAAAAGAATCCGCCTAACGGTTACAGAGTTATAACGAAAACAAATTGCGGAGCCGGCGGAGCCTGAAGGTCTCCCATACACAAACAAGCGTCCCTTGCAGGACGCTTAATTCCTTTCCATAATTAATGAGAAAATGGTGAAGTGTTTAAGTTTTCACACTTTGGGTGGTGGTACCTCACTTGTAACGGCTGTGGAGGACCCTGCTTGTAAGAGCTCTAGGGAACAGCCGAACAGATCTGCATGCATTTAACAACTTTTCATCCTTGATAGGATAAGGTATCTTTTAAAAGAAATCGCATGTCTCTAGGCCTTGTACTTTTGGAGGAGAAGTTGTTCACGTGTACGCAGACACTTCAGAGTGATGCCATAATGTCAAGGCATTAAAAAAGGAATTAGATTTGTCCTCTGGTCATTCACAATCACTATCATGCATACTTATTTTCCTGCATACTAAAAGTCGAATGGCACATACGTTGTGAGATAAAATTTTCAATTCTTTTGCTTTGATACGGATTACATTACACCTCAAACACTAAGGCTATTAGACTTTGACTAGATCAAAAAGATTTGTTCTTTGTGTAGAAATATGTCTATTGTAGTTGACTGAAATAGTGATCATGTTGGAAAATAAATTGGTTAATTTATCTGTCTTTTCTTAACACAATCTCAATGCAACCGGGCTCCATCTTCACTAATGTTCTCAACCAGAGAATAAGCATTTTTTAATTTCTCATCTTAGAATTCTAAGAAAAAGTGACAAATCAGAAATAGCAGTTCTGTAAAACATACGTAACATTAGTATTTAAGTTTTTTATCAGGATTAAAGTACCATTTATCAAAAAAACATGTACTCAAAATATATTTACACACGTTTCTTATTCCTATTCATTTTTCATGAGTATGAGGCAGTTTCAATATGTCTTGAAGGTCAAGTCAGAAATAAATCTGAGCAAAGATTACTTGCTAAGAGTCCCCGGAGTACAAGTGTGATCAGGGTTTAGTGTTATAATTTATCTTAATATATTGTATTAATTGGAAGCAGGTCATAAGGCTTATTTTTTTTAATGTACGACTAAGGTTTTTACTTGAGACAAATCAGATGTTTTGTCAGTTTTGCTTTTTTCAACATGATCAAATTGAAGCACTCTCCCAAGTTATAAATGTGGAAGGTCTTTCACTTGGGTTGTTAAGGCGACCCAGGTGTCAGTCCTCCTCCCCAGGCAGTATGTTATTAAAGTTTATCACTACCTGTAAATGGGTTTGGGGTACCAGTCTGATGACATCACAGATCTTACCTAGAAATATGACCCAGTTGTCAAGGGCAACCCAGAAAACAAATTGTTTTCATTGGCTAGTGACTTAACTCTGTATTAAACCAAAGGTTCAAAGTCACTTTCAAACTGATATTCAAAGGACAAACATGAAATTTTTGGAACTTCTAATGAATATATTTTATGTTTTTAACTCTGCTTTTAGGGATTTTAACTTATAAATATATACATATGAACGGTCCTTTATCATGCAACAAGTTTTTTATCATTATTAAGAATGTTATTCATGTGAATGGATGGATTGACTGATCAATGAACTGGAAAGCAGAGTGTTAATTGTGATATTTGAACTGATATGCTGGAGTGTGGTCTTTCATAAGACCTCTGGTCATCGTGTCAACCTCAGGCTCATATGATCTGCTAGAAAGGGATGGTCTAACCTATATTCTCTTTCTTTATTTGTGGCAATGCCATATAGTCAATTGGTCATATTTAGCCTGATATTGATAAGTTGAGCACAGGTCTTAGCGCTTTGCGCTTATTTTATGTGTTTCAGAACATTGACTTATATAAATTTGTGATTCAGTATACCAAAATGCCAGATCACAAACAACATTGTAAACTTGTAGAGTGAGACACTTGCCTCCCACTGGGAAAAAATGCCAGTATAAGAAGACTGTTCAAGAAGAAGCAAATGAACTCTCTCGAGATGCTGCCGTCGCCAGTGGTCAGTCCACTAGCATGGGTCCAGAGGACGGACAGCTGTTACAGAAGCAGATATTGGAGCAGCTGAGAAAAGTGACAGACAGGCTAGACCAAGTAGAGCATCGAGTAGCAGCCACAGCAGCAAGTTCAACACCAAAACAAGAGTTAAGTACAGACAGTTTTCTTGAGTCCATTAAATGTCATAAAAAGTCCAAAAAGCAGTACAAAAGTAGTTCAAGTAGTTCGTCCTCGGATGATAGTGATTACCCCTCCTTAGAAACATTAAAGTCACATAGATTGCAACAGAAAGTAGATGCCAGAATCAGGGAACTAAATCATAGTTCACACCTCCCAGGTAAAAACAAAAAATTAAAGTATAAGTCCCAGAGGGGAGGAAGTGTTGATGTACAAGTCAAGCAAAAGGTGCATTGGCCACATGAGGCAGTACTTGGGGGGGTATCTCGTCAGCGAGTTACGTATGACCAGTTATCGTTGACCCAATGGGTCCAAGGTTTTTGCCGTAACATACTGGAAGAACGTTCCGGAAGCCGTAAAGACACCATGATATCATACCTCGCTGACCTCATGGAGGATGCGACAGATTTTTCGTGGCAAGGGGCCAAAGCCTCCCATGCAGTACTATTATGCGAGATGGAGAGAGGTACTCTCCAGTGGGAAGATGGCGATCGGATTGACCGGATCCGGAGGGCTCATGCCCAAAAACATATCTCCACCAGCAAATCATCTTGGGCAAAAAGTGAACGTAAACCATGGTTTTGCAAAAGCTTCCAGAGCAATACCTGTTCCTATCAGAAAGACCATGAGGTAAATGGTAGGCTAAACAAACACATCTGTGTCTTTTGCTTGACTTTAGGAAAACAGTTAACCCACTCAAAAAAGAATTGTCTAACCAAACAAAGCTCAAAAAACGAGCAGCCAGCTGCCAATCATTAGGACTGGGCAGCTGTAGCAAATCTGTGTGCAAAAATGGTCTCGTTAGTGAAGAAGCTGTGCAGCACTCACAGTTAGCTGTCAGCAAAGTCATAACAAATGATGTGCATAGAAGTAGGCTTGTTTACAACTCCAGGGTTAAACCCAAAGAAGTTGAGGCTTTATTTGCTAAAAGAACTGGTAGTACACGTCTTAGCACCCCTTGCTTCCCCATAGTATTTGGTCAAGTAATCAGGGCTAGGGTGGTAAAACCCCAGAACAATGCAAAAATTGTTAAGTCTGTAACAAATGACCAATCTGTGGTAACAACCAGTGATCCTGGTAGTTATCATGACGTAGGTTTGAACCCCAGTCCTCACAGTAGCACAACAATAGAGGTGGTGTCTAGTGGGGAAACACTCACCACAAGCAAAACTATTCCCAATTTGGAGGGTAGTCGAGATGGTATCAGTAGTGTAGGTGACTTTGGCACTTCACAGGTTCAAGATTCAAATCCTAGTCCTATTGCAGGTACAATGGTGGCTCGCATAAGAAATGATGAGCTCAGTAAAAATACTACTTCCAAGGTTCAAGATCCAAACCCTGGTCCTCTCATCAACCCCACAGCTGAGGTCATGTCTGGCCCTAGGGGCAGGGACCCACTGCCTGGTGGTTACACTTATCAATCTGGTCCCAGACAAAACGCAAGCATTGCTGGAAATGGTCCAACAGCTGAGGTCATACAAGGTGAGAGGGCTGAATGTGTAGACACGACACAGGTCGGGTCCGAGAAAGGGACCAGGGTGAACTCAGATATAGCTTAAGGATCACCAAGGTGTGAAAACAGTAATCAATTGATCTTTGATGTCAATTATTCTGGCATTGAAGACAAATTCGTCAATTCAATTCTGCATGCCAGGCATGCTGTTGATGTAAACAAAATTTCAAATGTTAATAATGATACTTTTCACAAGTGGCGTCGTCAGTCTGCGTTCAACTTTGGGTATGTTCCATTAGGAGATCAATTAATGCCAGGGGTTGATGTCATGACTGACGCCTTGGATTTAACTCCCACTGAAATGCATTATGCTGTCAGGAAAACCAATAAACCCAATTTCGTGCTAGCCAGAATACCAGTTAAAGGTCAACTTAATGTTGAACTCAGATATAGCTAAAGGATCACCAAGGTGTGAAAACAGTAATCAATTGCATTATGCTGTCAGGAAAACCAATAAACCCAATTTCATGCTAGCCAGAATACCAGTTAAAGGTCAACTTAATGTTGAACTCAGATATAGCTAAAGGATCACCAAGGTGTGAAAACAGTAATCAATTGATCTTTGATGTCAATTATTCTGGCATTGAAGACAAATTCGTCAATTCAATTCTGCATGCCAGGCATGCTGTTGATGTAAACAAAATTTCAAATGTTAATAATGATACTTTTCACAAGTGGCGTCGTCAGTCTGCGTTCAACTTTGGGTATGTTCCATTAGGAGATCAATTAATGCCAGGGGTTGATGTCATGAATGACGCCTTGGATTTAACTCCCATTGAAATGCATTATGCTGTCAGGAAAACCAATAAACCCAATTTCATGCTAGCCAGAATACCAGTTAAAGGTCAACTTAATGTTGAAGCATGGTGTGAACACCTTGGGGAATATTGGGACCAACAATTATTGCAGCTAATACGCTGTGGCTTTCCCCTTGATTTTAATAGGGCTTGCAACATCACAAATGAACCAGGTAACCACAAATCAGCTGTAGATTATCCCAAGGACATTAATGCATACATTGCAGAAGAAAAGCAATATGACGCCATAATTGGCCCATTCAATGCAAATCCCATCTATGGAGGCCACAGTTCGCCTTTTATGACCAGGGCAAAGCCCAACTCAGACAGATGCAGGGTCATCATAGATCTCAGCTGGCCCCTTGGGGCGTCAGTTAACGCAGGGATAGATAAAAACGCCTATCTTGACGGTCCCTTTGCCCTAACTTTTCCCACTGTTGATGACATCACCAATGAGTTGAAACGCATAGGTCGTGGCGCGCTCTTATATAAAATAGACGTTAGTCGTGCGTTCCGCCCTGTCAAGGTTGAGCCAGGGGACTATGACCTCCTGGGTTTAGAATGGAATGGTCATTACGTCGAAACATGCGTTCCGTTCGGGACGCGTCATGGGAGCCAGATCTTCCAGGGCTTAAGCGACGCCGTCAGGTACGTCATGCATCACAAAGGTTTTACCATTATAGACTATATTGACGATTACGTCGGCGTTCCCAGCGTCGCCTGAGCGTCGTTTCACGCTCTCCTTGACTTAATGACGCAACTGGGTCTGACGGTCAGTGACAAAAAACTGGTGCGTCCCGCGACGCAAGCCACATGCTTGGGCGTCCTGATTGATACCAAAATAGGCACCATTTCGATTCCTCCAGAAAAATTGCGTGACGTCACGGACGCGGTGCGTCACTGGATGACAAAAGACTTTGCCACAAAACGTCAACTCCAGTCCATCCTAGGTCTCCTCTTGTATGTACACAAGTGTGTAAAGCCAGCCAGGGTATTCTTGAATAGAATGTTGGAGGTACTCAGATCTGGCCATGGGCGTCAAAAAATTTATCTCACTCCTGACTTCAAGAGGGATCTGAGTTGGTTTGACAAATTTTTGAATACTTACAATGGCGTTTCCTTGTACGATCATAGAAGTATAGACGTCACACTTGAACTTGACGCCTGTTTGACGGGTTTTGGGGGTCATTCTGGAAACTATGTCTACCACCTTCCAATTCACAGAGGTTTCAGGAACCTCACGATTGTTCATTTGGAGATGGTGAACATCTTGCTTGCGATTCGTACCTTCAAGCTACACTGGGCTACCAAGAAAATTTTGATTCAGTGTGACAATGAGGCTGTAGTTACAGTGCTAAGATCGGGCAAAACTCACGATCCGTACCTGGCAGCTTGTGCAAGGAACATCTGGTATACAGCTGCAGCAGCTGATATTGACCTTCAGTATGTACACATTAGGGGAGTCGATAATAGGATTGCAGATATTCTGTCAAGATGGCAGGGCACCACTGATCAGCTTAATCTGTTGTACCATCACATTCAAAAGCCAGTATGGCTGCATGTAGTACAGGACATGCTGGATTTAGATCCAGAATTGTAAATAACATTGTAAATTTTAGTGTATCTCATATGTCTTAAGGTGTGCAGGGTCCTGCATATACGTTGGAAGTATTATTTGTTAATAATTGTACACTTTGTAACCTGGTAGTTAGTTTGTATGTATTATCAGGTGGCAGGGGCCTACGCTGTTAGTCACATAATACTGAAAGATTCTGCACTTTGTTTTTTAAGAGAATGAGGCCCTCACAGAATGGTCAGCCAAGGCTTCTTCAAGGCTGCATCTGGCATTCAGACCTAAGACATACAAGGCCTATACTACAATGTTCAAGACATTTGTGGCATTCTGTATATTCACAAAGTCATGCTTGGAGAATGCCAATGTTAAGTTAATTCTGTCTTTTTTAGAATGTCTAGTATCAAATGCTGTATCACCTTGTATGTTGGCTAACTATGTGTCAGCTATTAAAGCTAGTTTCATATTGTACGAGTTACCATTTCAAGTGTTGGATCACCCCAGGGTGAAATACTTTATCAAGGCTGTAAAAATCAACAGGCCTCCTGCCCTCAAAACTCATAATGTCATTTCTATTTCCATGCTCATAAAGATTTCAATGGCCTGTGATGAGATATCTTTTGGCCAGGTGTACAAGGCTACACTATTATTAGGATTTTTTGCCTTTTTAAGGCTCTCCAACCTGGCCCCCCACTCTGTCGCAGCTTTTGACCACACTAGGCATTTCACAGGTCATGACGTATTTTTCACTAAGAAACATCTTAAACTGATCATAAAATGGTCTAAAACAATGCAGACCCGAGATAAAGTTCAGTGCATAACAGTTCCAAAGCTCAAAAACAAGGTTATCTGCCCCTTCAGAGCTGTTAAGAAACTTCAAAGTCTCTATCCCTTCAGCAGTTCCACTTCACTGTTGCAAGTGCCAGCACATCAGGGTTTGATCCCTTTAACCGATTCAAGAATGCGGAAAATATTAAAGTCTATTAACTTGTCTTTAGATTTACAATCCAATTACTTCACCTTTCATGACCTCTGAAGGTCAGGGGCCACTTATGCATATAATGCTCATATCCCAGTGCAGGAAATCAAGAGACACGGTACATGGTCATCAGATTGTGTCTGGCAGTACATTCAGTCGGATCACGCCTCAGGTGAACACCTGGCCAATGCTTTAGCAACTAGTATAAATGCTTTGTAGATATTGTCCCTATGTTTGGGCTTGAGGGTATTCTCATATGCTCAGTATTTATATCACATACATTTTAATTTTTGTAAACTCTGGGGTCCCTTCCTCCTTGGGCAGTTTAGGGGGGCAGTGGTCTCTCCCTAGTCAAAAACTAACACATTTATTAATTTGACCTTGGCCCAAGTATTTGACCTTTACCCTTCCCTTCTGCCGGGGTTGAAGGTCAACCCAGAGGTCATAATCTTAGTTTCTTTTAATTGTAACAAGTATCATAAACTGTAATTAAATCATGGACTCTAACTAATTGCATGGCTGCTTTATCAGTAATTCAGTAATTTCATCTCTTAGCAGCCTTACTGTAATTTGCTGCTCTACATCATATACATGCTCAGCAGCCTTAGAAGTTATGTAACATTATACACTAGTTATATATATTTTATGTAAAACTGATTGACCTGTAAATAATTTTTAGTATTTAGTATTGTATTTTATTATTAATGACATGTATATTAATAAATTGGTACACGCATGTTTTTCTCTGTCTTGGGGGCTTTGGGGACTGACAAAAAGTCTGGATTGGGGTGTACAGTGCATTTATTATGCAATATAACCTCAGTTTTAACTATCTCAGTTCTCCAAACAATTAAGTCTGAGTGAATTTTTTTTTCACAGTAAAGACTTTACAATTCAACTGTACACAATAATTAATAAATTCACACAGCACTTCATATAACTTGAAATTCAAGAAATGAAATCTACAAAATAAAATAAACTTCATTACAAAGAGAAGCAGCAACAATACTGAATTTATGACTATAAAACATTTTAATCAAAATGTTTTGACTAGTAACAAACTGTGATGACTATGATAAATACCAATATATAGAGCTATGACTAGTACTTTGGTACTCAAAATGTAAGTGAAACTATCACATGAATAAATGATCTCTTAACCCCTTTGTCACCCATGAAGCAGTATTCAACTGTACCAAAGGCAATTCCAGAACAGAAGAAATTGCAGACAGTTTAAGTTGTTAAAACAAACGCATGTTCCTCTTCATCCAAAACGTTCTTGTATATAATATTTTATGCAAGGGTGGTAATCACACAGTGCTGAAGAAGAGTAAAATAACCATACAGTGGTGTCAATAGACATGGCATTGATGAACATATTTTGCTGGCACCTGCTAGCTAACATACATGGTCTTTAAGGGGTTAAAGGATACTTCTTGACTTTACATAAAATAGTTTTCATGAGATCACCCAATCTGCATTGTAGTTTTTTCTTTGTGTTAACTCTCTGTTACTGATTAACAATTATGACTTGCTAAAACACATCACAACTAAAGAGATATTGCAAATATCTCTGTTAGAAAACAAGGTCATGGTATCTCTCTTGTATAAATGCTACCTCTTTCTGACACTGTAGTTCTATTTAAATAGACAAATATTTCAAACAAATACTCTACCATAAACTGGTACAACTGGGATACAAATTGTTTATTGGGGCTCATTTTGTGTCATGTAATGCAAATTTTGAAAAAAAATATATACATCAAGACAAGCGTAGCTTATAAATACATTTTTCACCAAAAAATATTAACTCATTAATCTTTCAGACTGCTGTTCAAGGGACCGTAATGTAATTTTTACACAAAACTGGCACCTTATCAATGTACAAGCCATCATTGTATAGCTTACAAAGCAGTACTTTTCTATCAGTAATTCTGATTGGCTAGAGCTTGATGTTATTTTTTTTAATATTTAATTTCTCTGTCATTTTAAGCTGTGTGCCAAATTATAAGAGGGAACAGTAAATATTTAAATTTTTAAATGAATAAGATATTGCAGAAAAAACTGGTTCCTTTTACACCATGTGTTTGCTGTTTACAGTTAAATATAGTTGTGCAGTTCTTGCATTGCTTTGCAACATACATTAAATATGAGTATGCTAATATTGAATCAAGAACACATTACATCTTTGCCTGCTGTTCTTAAATATTACATCTTTGCCTGCTGTTCTTAAATATTACAATCACATTCAAACGTATATGATAAAGCCATAAGTATATACAACTGAAAGTTTAAGATAATCATAAAAAATACATACATGTGTACTTACACAAAGATATCATAACCATAAAATATTTATCACAGCTAAAAATATCTTTTGATTAATCATTTAGATCACAAATTTTATAACAGTCATACACATTCACACAACCAAAAACAGAGTATCTTAACATTGGTTATTTACTGGATTATAAAGTCAGGTTCGCTGCTATGAACCCTGTTCAAATAATGCTAATAATTAAGCCATTCAGTTAAGCAGATAGCTGTTACCAGTAAACATGATCATATGGGGCTGTAACAGGAGAGCTGATGGGCCAATTACAACTAGACCAAACGTATCGCAGAACCAATACTACTTTGTATCTACCAGAAAGATAAAGTACCCTGATTAGGCTAATTAGAAGGTAGTTTCCACATCAACTATGCTAGGAGTGTACAATTTCTAGGACAATAATAATGCAGATTAAAACACTTTTAAGTTTGCTGTTGTTCAACATTAGTATTTTAAATGACTTCAACATTACACTGACTGAAATAAAACGATGCTAAATTTTCACTGGCTGACAGGTATATTTAGGCTGAGCTGCATTTCAAGGCTTGAAAGAATGGCTGCCAATTATATGCTGGCCCTCAGACGGGATGATTTATACTCTGTCTTAGGAGGGTCGAGACTTACTGACCACAAAGAGGTTCTGTAACTGTCATGGTATCATTTGCCATACTCGCACATTACTCAACCATGTTTTGACTGGCGTTGGTATACATTAGCGTAAAGGTTATGTACAACAAGTAATCATCCACAGTTGAAACCATTATTTATCTGAAGATTGCTGATGACAGTCAATGGCCCCAAACAAGCAACTACTGCGGTGACCACTGATCACGACCAACACTTGTAACTGTACAACCAATAAAATATGAAAGGCAGGGGCTTCAGGTCTGATAAAATTGAAAGAATTTCCAATCAACAAACTGTAAAACTAAAGGTAGCTGTGACTGTAGGTTGCACTTGAATTTCAGTTTATGAATGGTGATACTATATATTATATAACTATTTTTGTCAAGTTTATTTTCAACAACTTACCTTACTTTACCTTACCTTACTTGTGGGTGAATTTTAATACAATAAAAAGAGAATAAATACTATTCACAAACTTCTCCACTGATATAAATTATATAACTGTGACAAAATGCAGCCATAATAACTCCAATTTCACACAACAGTATGTTAGAGTTGACAAAAAATACATCTTGGCAAAATACAGTATTGTACACCTAATGACACAGGTATTGTAACTTCTTTATCAAGCTTATAAATGCAATATTAAAAGGTCAATGTCACTACGGCAAGGGTAAAGGTCAAATTAAGGTCATAAAATTATGTTGCTCATCTACACCCTCTAATATCCCTACCAAGTATCAACTTCCTGCAACTTATGGTTCCAAAATATAGCCCGGACAGAAAATCGTAAGGTCAATGTCAGTATGGCAAAGTTAAAGGTCAAATCAAGGTTACACCATGACGTTGCACACCTACAACCCCCAACCATTGTCCCTACAAAGTATCAAAATCATCCACCTCAGGCTTTCTGAGATAAAGCCCTGACAAGCTTTTTCCTGACACCCGCCCACCCAACTGCCCGTCCATCCACACACAATGGGTGAAATCAATACCCACACAGCCCTTAAAGGTTGCCAAATAATAAAGGGAAAAAAATCTGAAATTATTGTCAATAAAATTAGATGTGTTTGCCAGAATTACACAACACTCATACAGTATGTCACAAGATGAACATTTAGAAGCATGAATGAGTAAAGTGTTGTATTTGCAATGGTATAAGAATGGAATCATCATTGGAATGCTGAACAAAATACTGCAAAGTTAAAAAGTCTAATTATTAATAAGCCTTGCTGAGGCTGTTCAATTTACATTATACATAAATGGACACAACATATTGAGCATTGAAACTGACTGAAAGCAAAAAAGCTGTAAATTTTGTAAAAATAATATCTTATTTAAATTTACATCTTTTCTTTTTTCATATATATACTTTTTGAAATTACTGTGCAAATAAGTGAGACCAGTCATAAGGCACACTGACTAAAAAAAACACACACTTAATATCTACAGAGACATAAACATGCTTATTAGACATATAAATTATATTAGTCCAGTTTTTGTAGTAAAATAAAATAACACAATGTAAATCATTGTATAAACACATGGTATAGACAAAAGCATAAATTTTTAAAAGGGTTACAGATTGTATTGCACACAAATATTGTAATATCCTCATGTATAGAGTAAGAAATCTAAAATTCGCCAGGAATCTAAAATTCGCCACCTCTAAAACCTTACTTAATTTTATGAAGAAAATGATGTTTTTGTCTAAAAATTGGTATTTTCAGTTCAAAAAGCCTTAATTATATATACAGTCAACAAATCTCACCACAAATCATTTATTTTATTAGTATTTTTACATGTGGCAAATTTCAGATATGTGGCGAATTTTAGATTTCTTACTCTACCAGTTCTGTTAACACTTGGGCTTCCAGGGAATCACCTTTAGCTCAGCTTGTTAAAGAGTTTTAGACTTGAGTGTATTTCTATGTGTAATCTAAACGCAATGGGATCCAGTCCCAGCAGAACCAATCAATAATCTCTCTGTACAGTACAATATGTATTTTATAATACATAAGAGTAAGGCCAATAAAAAAACTGTAAATCTTACATTTCAAGCAATATACTGACATCTATCTATACTAGAGTAAGAAATCTAAAATTCGCCACATATCTGAAATTCGCCACATATGAAACTACTAATAAAATAAATGAATTATGGTGAGATTTGTTGAATGTATAGTAAATTAAGGCTTTTTGAACTGAAAAATACTAATTTTTAGACAAAAACATCATTGTCTTTATAAAATTAACTAAGGTTTTAGAGGTGGCGAATTTTAGATTGCTGGCGAATTTTAGATTTCTTATTTTTTTCAAAACTTCTTTGAAGATAAAAATCTTATTGTTATACCTAGGTCACATCTTTCCATGCTAAGGTCACAAGCTACAACTGGATGGGTTCTGGAATGTTGTGGTACATTCCACTTTCTGTCTTTTTAGGGCATCTTTGGTGCAATTCAGGGGGATTCTCATTTAGGTAGGATGTGCTCAACACAACCTAGAATGTGATTTGTGTTAGGGACCTATTTTTTAAATGTTTGAAAGTTCTGTTATGTCCTCTCATGAGCTCAAGTAAAGTATGCACGCTGGACTGGTGAAGGAGGGTTGGATGGATACACAGAATGGCTTGTTCTTCACTACTAACTAACGACATACCAGGACTCCATCCGGAGCCATAAGGCCAAGGTTATCACCCGTAAAACAAATACGAACAGAAACAACCACACAGAAAGGTGTGACCTAAGCATTAGGCTGAAAATCATGAAAAGACATTTGAGTCATATTACGCTAACATGCAACTTGTACAACCATAACAAATTCCAGTGTTGGTATCAAATGTCGATATACATTTCAAATATCAGTCAATAATGGGTCTCAGTTTCAATGACAATGTTAAATTTGTCAGTTTCAATACACACAAATTGGCTCAGTGACAAATGAGCCAAAAATCAGTTTGAGTTTAGTACAAAAACCTCTAGAGTTAAGCTGATTTTTCACTGATCTCTCTGGCTGATCCCCCATGCTGTGCTGAATTTCACACTTTTTTCTGAACATCTCCCATCTCACGTACTTTTCTGTCATTAGGGTAAGATACTCTTTGAAATCCATTAGACAAAATTCAAAAGCTTCATTCTGTTAAATACCTAGGCTGTGTACAGCACATGAAAATGGTTTAACTTAACACACAAAACTTTCATTATATTTAACACTTGTATTTCATTTTTATAAAAATATTGTACATGGCATGTACTACATGCACATAAATATATGGTTATCATGGAAAAAAATTACAATTTTACTTCCCTTGGGCCAAAATAGTCGATATAGTAGCTGGCGCCATTCCATATAGTTATGAGCATTACCACAACAACCAGTAAACAATGTAATATGAAATACTTATAAAACAGCGGCAGGACGAAGATTGACAGAAACCCATACAGTAAACACATGGCATTGTACATCAGAGTTTTATGCCTGAAAAAAAAAAATAATTCATAAAATATAATGAGATATATAATAAAATACATCATCTATATGTTTAAAATATATCATTTATTTAAAATAGTTAGTGATGTAAATTGATCACCAAAACAAGGTCTGAAATTTGCTGTAAAATGACAAACCAAACTATGACCGAAAATTATACTTTTTAAGTAAGTGGCCAGATCTGACAGGAAGGGAACATGAAGGTTTACTGACTTCCTTTGTGTGAAGTAAAACTTTTGCTCAACCCGTATTCAACACAATCAACTATAGATCAAGGTACCGGTAAATGATTAAATTTATTTTATGCATCATTTTGTTGGATATCTAGAGATCTTAGGTGATTTTAAAGCTCTGATTTTAGTTAGTTTCTTATTATGTGAGTCAGCCTTCATTACAACGCTTTAATTTGAATGAAAAGTTTGGCCACAGCAAACTCCAGTGCATCACTACAAATAGCTTGGGAATACAAAATAGCTATACTTCCAATTTTATTGGACGAAATACTTTTATACTGTTAATTCCAATCAAATGACAGAATCTTATGTACAGAAATTATTATCAATGGGCATAGAAGAAACTGTAATAGTTTTGATATGTGTAAACAATTTGGAAAAACAAAACTATTTCATGTAACTAATATATATTTACCATGTTTCCAGCTGAGTTTGTCAAAACTTTTGGCAATTTGAAAAACAATTTTTTAACTGCCTTTACTGCACAAGTTAAACTTGGGATTTTATGACCCATTTACCACCCTTGGTCATATTGAGACAGCCCCTCAGTATTGTCACTTTTAGGAGTCAAACCCACACTAGAGATACTAGAGATGACTAACTTGCTCAGTGCCAGTCCACTTGGAACTTTATTTTGCACAACTTTGATGCCACAGCAAAATAATGATAAAAGAAGTTTTTAGTGCAACTAAGCACAATACATCCTTCAAACGTATAGGAAATACAATAATTATTACCATTATTAAATTTAGAAGATTTATCACAGAGCTTTGTTTATTACTTTATCAAATACGTTAAAATGCATCATGAAACTCTGACCCAGTGCATGTCTGAAAAGGACTTAGAAGGTCAATTATATTTGTTCTTTGGCTTATCCTTACTGTGAATACAAGGCATACAAGCTGAAAACAAGAGGGTCAAAGATGCCCCAAAAGGCGGGTTGCGAAGGCAGCAATAAGGTTAGCAACTGCTGTAATTACATTTAGAAACAAGGAAAGAAATGGGAGGTTAGCCAGTTAAGGTGAATGTGTTAGATGTGCTAAGAAATGTAAAACTTGTAATCTAGGTTACATAATTGTATCTATGCTATAAACGGACAAACAAAAGGACGGAATTACACCAATTTCGAAAACAACTTAGCTATGATGGTGCTGTATCTCCCTGTCAAGTTTGAATTCGATTGGACAAAGCGTTTTCGAGTTAGAGTCCGGAAATCGAAATGTTGACGAACAAACGAACCCACAGAATTACACCAATTTCGAAAGGAACCTAGCTATGATGGTGATCTATCTCCCTGTCAAGTTTGAATTCGATTGGACAAACCCTTTTCAAGTTAGAGTCCGGAAACGAAAAATGTGGACGGATCGACGGATGGACAGACAAACGGACAAAAAACGGACAAACAAACACATGGAATTACACCAATTTCGAAAGGCACCTAGCTATGATGGTGATCTATGTCCCTGTCAAGTTTGAATTCGATTGGACAAACTGTTTTCGAGTTAGAGTGCAGAAACGAAAATGTGGACGGATGGACACACAAACGGACAAAAAACGGACAAACAAACAAATGGAATTTCACCAATTTCGATAGCAAACTAGCTATGATGTTGATCTATCTCCCTGTCAAGTTTGAATTCGATTTGACAAACCGTTTTCCAGTTAGAGTCCGGAAACGAAAATGTGGACGGACAGACGGATGGACACACAAACAGACAGACAAACGGACAAACAAACACACAGAATTACACCAATTTCGAAAGGAACCTAGCTACGATGGTGACCTATGTCCCTGTCAAGTATGAATTCAATTGGACAAACCGTTTGCAAGTTAGAGTCCGGAAACGAAAATGTGGACGGACAGACGAATGGACAGACACATAAACGGACAAAAAACAGACAAATGAACACACGGAATTACACCAATTTCGAAAGGAACCTAGCTATGATGGTGATCTATCTCCCTGTCATGTTTGAATTCGATTGGACAAACCGTTTTCGAGTTAGAGTCCGGAAACGAAAAATGTGGACAGACGGACAGACAGATGCCGGACACATCAATCTAATACGCAACCCGCCTAATTAAATCAACTAATCAGTCAATGACATGATTCTCAAAGTTTCCATGCTGGCTAAGACCTGGCTGATCTCAGTCAGGGCCCTGTTTCAGCTGATCTTGTACAAAAAGGCAGGACAAAATTACCTTCACATTAAAATTATACTGCCTTACAGCTTAGAAGATAAGTTGTATGACCAAATAGATAAGTCTTATGACCAACTCCCGACCATCATGATTCAAGGAGAAAACTAAGTACTGATCACTTTTGGGAATGAGAAAACATTAATCAGAAAACTAAAATACTTATATTCTCATGAGGTAATATCACTGGATTCCATTGTGAAACAAGGCCGAAAAATCTTTTGGTCGTCATGCGTGAGCTGCACAACCATCCGAGACAAAAGTAGTGCACTAGAATTTACGAAAGTCAACAAAAAGAAATTCCGACTGTAGCAGGTCTAGAAGTCAGACGGCCGCCCATCTAAGTACCAACATAGCCCATTTCTGCTTAACTTCAGTGATGAGAGGCACACTCATCACACTATTCTAAAATTCATGAAAGTCCAGTGCCAAAAAAATAAAATAAAAAAGCGATCTCTAGAAATGCGAGCCTTGCTACAGCTCGCGCTTAAAAAGATTTGTCACACAATAAAAAGACTGGACAAGATACTGTACAACAAATAAGAGATATGTCATATCACTGAAGAGGAGGTCAGTTACCACTAAAAAGATAGGAAGAGGCCAGTCAGAACAGAAAGGCTTATTTACTCACAAAGCTTTTTAAACATGCTTGAAACATGGTTTGGAGGTTTACGATTGTTGTGATTACACTCCTAACCTTCCCTGTCATAGACAGGTTTAATGCCCAACAAGCCAATGCTCCCAACTGCATACCTGACCCAGTTGGGAGACAAACTTCCTCATATAGACTTGGAGTATAGAAATACAGGCATACTCACGTTGGTCCCATACAGCCAAGAACCTTGCTGGTACAACCATTCTGACTTCCTGAGAGATATCTGAAATGTAATAAGTTGTTCAAACTGACCCTTAGCAATTTTAAGAAACCAAAAGATTACTACTCTGGTGGTGCTATGTTATTTTAACGTATTAAAACATCAGAAAATATTCACATTTTACAGTGAAAATCTAGATAGTAAAGTGACACAAGTGAAAACTCATTTGGTAATTGGCATATAAGCAACAGGAAAATGCACAATATGTACATTAGTTTAAGAGCCATATTCACAATGGAGTTGAAGCTCAATTGGAGCCAAAACCTGGATCAGGATTAAGTTTATATTCCCTAAGAAAGTGAACTAATTTTTGGCCCAACTTTCAGCTCAACTTTGATCCGCCAAGGATGTTTGGATTATACATTAGATCAAATATTGCAGAAAACTCAAATCTGTCTGGACAAGAGCCAAAAATCAGCTCAAAGTTTGGTTAATTTGAACCAATTTTCAGTTAATCAAATTTTATCAATAGTTCATCTAAATCTCCACTGATCTTGATCCACCTTTGTGAATACGGTCCCTGCTCTCATTGAATATGTTAACAGTCTAGAAAACACCAGTCATATTAAAGTCACTAGTATTCTTATGCTTGAAACTACTTCTTTTGCAGAATGTTCTAAAAATAAGAGCAATTTCTATAAATAAGAATTTATTAAAATACTGAAAATTTTTAGAATCTAAGAACACTCAAGTGGCAACATCAGAGAGTTGCTAAGTATGTGTTATCTGTAAGTACTTGTGTGTCAACATAACAATTCACAGGTGAAATCATCCCATTGACTCAACAAAAATCATGGTTGGATCAACAATATGGAACCAATTATATGAAACAGTAGAATAGTTTACTCATGTCCCGATCTGCTACATACACTTTCTGAACCACTTTGATAGTAAGAACAAACATTCTTTGTTTTACAGGATGCAAAGAGAGACTACACACATACCTTATACTGTCCACATACTGCTCCCCAGGTTTACATACGGCTGACACACAGAGAGTGTACAAAAGCTGAAAATAATGACCAGAAAGAAAAGAATATAATAGGGAAACTTTCCAAATGATGTGTACAAAAAAATACATCACAATCAAAGATATTATACCAGTGAATATAAAAACTTCAATTTTCAACTTGAACTTTTTTCTCTCACATCTGCATGGATTTCAATGCAACAAAATCAAGAAGAAGATCCCTAAAAATTCTGTTCTAATGATGTTTTCAACATATTAGTAATTTACTTAATTTATGAAATATAAACCAGCACTTGCTGACAAGTATGCAAAAACTATTGCCTGGTTGGTATATGACTATGTATCAGAATTCAGGTTAAATACAGTGTACAGTGGATAATAAAAATTAGACAGCTGAGAACATCAAAACTAAATATTAAATGCATTATTAAAATGGAAAAGATAACAGATTGGTACATGTAAAAAAAAATAGTTTACTATGTGTAATGTCCACCCTATGAATACTGAAGATGAGTATAACTGATAAAGCCAATGCTCTAAGCAAAGTTTAGTTGAAATGTAAAAGACTATTCTTTTAGCATAAACAAATTTCAATGGGTATTTGAAAATTACCATGGCAACACCAAAAATGTGTGGATGTGGCTGAAAAGAGATCCCATACATTCTACTCGCCTACTTTAAGCCGCCATACCAGATTTGGCTACGATATATACAATATTTTTCCTTTAAATGAACAGAAACAGAGTAATGCTGAACAGCAGATGGTTCACATTAACTTGGGCAAAACAATGTAGTTTCTAAAATAGCATCAGAGGTGTCCAAACCTCACACCATGGGAAAAAGTGTTGGATACAATGAGACATGGAAGAGGTGAAAAAGTACAATGATAAGGAGTCTTTCAGAACACACAGTGTAGTGTAGGTTATGTAAAGATGGAGACACAACACTTAAGAAAGAGAAAATGTATGTAAAGACAAAGCAACAAAACAAGACAATTAGTAGTAAGATTATAGCATTAATTTAAAGTTAAGTATGTTAATAAAGTAAAAAATATCAAGCTGTAAAATTTATTGATTGATCTATTTATTAATTAAGTATAGCTGCAATAGAGATAGCACTATTAGGTAAAAATAAACATAAGGAACATAATAATCTGCTGTTGCAATCCATATGGCTTCTTCACAGGAGAAATATGTCTCAACAATGGAAATAGAAAACTTTTGGCGTAGCCAAGGTCAAAGGCCGACTCAAGGTCATCACAGACTCTCAAACCAAGTATCCCCTATCAAGTATCCACTTCCTACACCTTACAGTTTCTGAGAAACAGAATGAACATGATTTTAAAAGTCAGGGTCACTATGGCAAGTTCAAATCAAGGTCACACCATGATGTTGCACACTTACACACCCTAACTAATGTCCCACCAAGTATGAACTGCCTGTAAGTTATGGTTCCAGAGATACAACCCAGATAATATTTTCCTGCTACCAAGACTGTTCACCCGCCAAGCTCAATGCCGTGGGTAGAAACAGTAAATGCACAACCTTTAAAGGATTTAGGGTAATAACTATGGAGTTGGCCACCACTTTTTTCAAATGTATGGGCTAGTCATTAAAACTGTCCAAGTTATTAATTTGAACCAGATAATGAGACTTTACATTAAATGCATAAAAATAAAAAATTTAAATGTTAAAATAAAATTTTATTGTGTTAATATGTTACCTGACAGACTATTGCCATTGGTCCATAAAATGATGGTCCTGCTAAATATCAGAAAGAGCATCCTGAATTCTACTCCGACCAGAAGGGCATAATGTCCTCTTCACTCACCAGAGGGCTAATGCCTCCTGTATTTACTAGGAATCTATTAGTATCTACTAGTAATGCCACAAGAACTACCCACAGGATTGGGATAGCTGACTGGGGGACTGATAAGAATTCAATAACCCCTACCTCCACCCACCCCCACTGGACACACCTATCACCCCTCCCACCCCATCCCCCCCAACCACACTCCACACACACCCCCACCCCCAAAGAACTGCTATAATCAAGTTTGTCAGGTCTCACCAGCCTAAACCAGTTATCTTGACTGGCCTAAGGGTTACCTACCCCCAGTCTCAGATGATTTCTGAGGAAGAATGAAGACTAAGTGAACCCCATAGCCTGCACCTCCAGCACCCAGATATTGGGTTCCAAAAGAAGGTTAAGATTCCTGAGTGAAAACCCCCCTCTTTAAGGTCCTTAGTTTTACCCAGGTAATAGCACCAGGTCCATACTGGGCAAAACAACCTATCCTGTTTAACAGATTTATCTAGGATAGGGACAAGGGCTGGGATGACCACCCGAGTGACACCCATCCCTAACTAGCTTGTTCTGAGACAGAAAGCTAGGAGAGGGGTAAACAGATATCAATCTTTTTGATGTCTAATATTCTTATTTAAGCATGCATGAATTTCAATCCCTTAGTGAACACCCCAGCCTTCAATTGATGCATCTATAAAGATTGGCTCAGTGTGTTGAAGGAGGTGCTCGGATTGGCCAGGTAGAACTCTGTTTTCCACTAGACACCATCTGAAATGAGTGTGCAGAAACCTGGGGACAGGAATAATCTCAAGAGACTTGGGTACAAGGCAACTGCTTTTCAGGTGTCACTGAATTGGTCTCATATGAAAACAAGTCAGAACGCCAATAAGGTTTGATTGCCCTGGTGATAAGAATCTGGATCTCATGAGAACAGATCTTAGATATTGTCATTTGACTGAATTAATTGTTGTTTTTTGGCTAAAGGGCTCAACATCACAAACTCTCCCCTATTTCCTTGTCAATATTCTCAGTAATCTTCATCACCCTACCAACACTGTTACAAACCTAGTTGTGTGGTTGGATGCAGATTTTTCTTTCTTTGAACACATTTATAAGACTTGTTAAGCCTGGTACCTCCAAATGCATTACCCTCATTGAATTAGACAGTATGTTGCTCATGACATGGCTGTCCTTGCTGCAAACACCATGGTTCGTTGTCACCAGGCTATAATAATAGAAACATTTGTACAGTGCAAAATTGATGAGGATCCTAAAATGCACTGGAATCCAAAAATGGACAGTCCTAAAACCAAACAATATTGTAACCCAGTGAGCCCCTGCCAGGAGAGGATGACTATGGTGGTGGGTATGTTAGTCTAAATAGGCAAGTCTTGAGTTGGCTTCCAAAGCTTGAAATGGTCTCTTGAGATCTGACATTAATTGGGAGCTTATTCCATTCAACCGGTACAGCCATGGCAAAAATACTCCAGCCTATAGCCTTTCTGGGATGGACTGAGGAAACCAATAGTCAGACTATTAGACTTGATCACAGATGACTAATTGGGGAGAAATTTATGGCATTAAAAATGAGAAGGTTGTATTTGAAAAGGACACAAAATGAAATGGGAAGCCAGTGGAGGTTTTCCTAGATGGGGCGCATGACTCATTCTGTCCAATCTAAACACAATATGGCAGAGAGCACTTCTGAAGTTTAGCTTTGTTGACCCCATATAGCTGGGAAGAACTACAGTATCAACAGTTATGGATTTACACATTCACAATAAATCTCTGGGGTGACAGTAACAGGCACAGCAGACCTTAGCTATATGATTGTCAAAAGTGCTTTTTGAGTTGAAAGTGACACTGAGATTTTTTTCTTACTGTGCCAGCGAAAAAGAGCTTTGATGGATTGTAACAGAAAATTTTGGAGTACAAGTAGTTTGGTGTAGATTTGTTTATTACCAATGATAATAAATTCAGTCTTTTCAGGATTAGGTTTCAATTTGACACCGTTCATCAAATCCAGAACAGAAAAAAAAACAGTCAGCTGAACAACACTCCTGGAGTCTATTGCTAAATATATCTGGGTAACATTGGCATATAGATAGTGTATGGCCTTAAAATTTGAAATGACTTAACCAAAGGGATTGTGTCCCATTCTACAATCCAGGTAATATCATCTGAAAAGAGCCCTGATGATGGGACCACTTCTTGAGGTATTCTGTGTATCGGTCTGGACTCCTGGTTACATGCATATTAAGTACTTTCTTTTCTCATCTTTTCCCATTTCCTTAAAGTAGCTTGAACTATAGGGCATGAGGGCAGTGGGGTAGTAGAAGACCCAGTAGCTTTGAAGATAATATGGCTGAAGGCACTATTGAGATGAGCTGCATTGTTGAACCAGTACTGAACAACCTTGCAAAGTCTTAAAAAAATGGGTTGGGTGCTGGATGAAGCCCATACCACCTTGCTTGTGACTTGAGGATGATTAGAAAGTGGACCATTCGAGACCTGCTGGTTCATTTGAACAAGAAGGGTATCTGGTCAAAATAGTAACATTCATAGTTTCAAACTTCCAACAAAACCAGTCTTCTTACATTTGCCTGTCTAAGGATTGTCATTACAAGACTGA
The DNA here is from genome assembly GCA_964017235.1 of Sabellastarte sp. h YS-2021. Taxonomy (NCBI): domain Eukaryota; kingdom Metazoa; phylum Annelida; class Polychaeta; order Sabellida; family Sabellidae; genus Sabellastarte; species Sabellastarte sp. h YS-2021. Next base: position 10,033,765 of record OZ024932.1, on the reverse strand, counting down.
GCAGTGTATTCATGCTCAGGCATAAAATTTCAATTCACATAAGGCCTCTCTCCCCGTTTCATGGCAGCTTCGGTCCTCTATAAGAAGCTTGCCATGATCTTGAGGGCCCCTCCTGAACCAGAAGGGTTTTCCTGCAATGTAAGATCACTGGTGACTGGACCCTGACCATGAGATCCAAATGTTGGTTCCAGGTCATCGGCTAGACTTTTTCATAGTTTCTCCAATAGGGAGGATATATTTGGTTGGCTGGTGCCTGCAATAGGCTGCTCCACAGAAGTATTGTGTCTTAAATCCGGACCTGAACTGGCTAGTCTAGAAGACATGATAGGCTATAAAGATTGTGACAATGAGACAGCCCTTGAACCCAAACTAGAGTAAACAGGCTGGAGTTGTAAAGAAATCTTCAGCTGGGGTGTGTGAACCATGTATAAGCAATCCAATCAATTGAAACGGGTGAACCACTCATCCTTGACCTCTGTTACTTCGCTTCTAACAAAAGAATCAGAGGTAGAAGGTTTCAGGAAAAAGGAGACCCAACAATCGACAGACTTACCCATGTTAACAACAAAACAACAGTGACCTGAAAAGGGTCCTCAAGTTTCTCTGATTTCAGTTTTCACTTTCCTACTTAAGTTTGTCTGCTGGATCAACCAAATTCTGTTGTTGATCCAGAATAAGAGGGGCACAATAGGTATAATCCTCCCATCCTGGTACACCCGAGTTTCCACCAAAACCTTTGTCACGACAACGATCATATTTTCTGTGGTTGCCCTAAAAAGCCATATTGTCTCTTTTCTTCTGTCCACGATATGCCATATCCACAGAGAAAGGTAAACATATACACCACCACACAATTCACAACTTTCAACACAGTAAAAAGTACTGAAAATTCAGAAAAATTTAACCTACGCCAGATGAAAAAGAGGAATCTATGTCACCAAGTGACTACATGAGGAATTAGCCCTCTTGACAAGCGAAGAGGACATCATACCGGTTAGGCTGGAGAAGAACTCAGGACGTCTTTTTCTTACATTTCTGAGGGGACAAGCTTCTGCCAGACCAGTGGCATTAGTGTTAGGTAAGATATATTAACGCAATGAAAATTGTATCTTAAATAATATAATAATTTGATATATAACTTGGGCTACTTACAACTTGACTAATGAACAGCACATACGGCAGACCAATAAGCCATAAAAACATGTAGCCCACATCTTCATTGTAAGTGTCTACAAAGTCTGTATACCAGTAACTGGACATAGAAGGGCTGTACCACCTTATGCTACAATAACAAGAAACAATTTCATAAACCTTGCAGAGAAAACTGCAGTACAAATCAAAAGCATTTCTGTTTGGGAGATTGCTTTTTGAAAAAATTGACAAAAAAAGTAAACAAGTAAGAGTATTATTCAGAAAAATTTAACCTAGCTGTTACTTGTGATGCAGGTAAAGTCTAAAGGGGCTTACAGAATACAAAATAATTACTTTAAAGTAATTTTGTCAAATGATGAGATAGAAAGTTTTTATGGCACTTTGGTTTTTGTAAAAATAAGGGCAAAAGAGCATGGGAATCGAAATACAAGCTACTTTAAAAGGCCTTACATAATATACATATATACATGACAAAATAACATTTTTGTATTCTATAAACATAAGCAGAGACTTAGACTTTTTATTTTGCCATTTGGCTCAACCTATTACACAGCCTTGCTGTAGGCTCAAATTTGTATGATGTCTTTTTTCAAACAAGTACACAAATGTTTGCTAATCATAACAAACTCATAGACGTAATTCAAAGGAGATGTAAACTGTCTTGACACAGCAGTATGCCAATGTAAAATCCAGTACATGTACATGCAAGAGTACATTATGCAAACTAAAACCTGATGGGTAAATCGTTTGGCTGTGTGGATATCGATATTGAATGTAAAAATATTTCAATATCTGGCGATATCGGTCGTTCAGTTTGTCTAGCAAATAGTCTGAATTTGCGAAACCGAAAACATTTTATTTTAGCATATCCCAAAATGCTAACAGGAAACAAAATTTATCAAAACAAAACATTGCAGTTTTCATCAAAAATGTGTTGAAAACGTCAAAAATTTGAGATAAAAGTGAACAATTTCTTCAGACTTAGGCTCTAGTTCAAATATATGCAGTGTAAGTTTACAGTTTTAGTTAAAATGGGGATATTGAAATACCTGTTAAGATCTCGATGTCGGGAGTCCGGGCCCAAAACAATAAATATCGGCAATATCGATAAACAATTTACCCACGACATTATGTATATTTTCCCAAATTACAACGGACTTGAACCATATGCAAGGCGATCTATTACCACAAAAGGTTTATATAAATTCTCTCCGCAATTACAAGCACCCAGGATCTTATTCCATACTAGGCATATTCTACACCACTCACAACCTCAATATCCTCCCTCATAATGTCATTATTCAGTTGTGTATAAAAACAGGTCTTCCTTGAGTGGAAGCATGTGGTCCTTGTATATTATATATGTTTATTGTTTTATTTACATAGATTGGGTGCAAATATACAACTTTGGCACATTACTTATTTATACTTTCTACAGTCCTTTCTGTAGATGATGGAAATGTTTCAAAATAATATGTTATCGATAACAAGAGGGTCAAAGATGCCCCAAAAGGTGGGTTGCGCAGGCAGCAATAAGGTTAGCGACTGCTATAATTACATTTAGAAACAAGGAAAGAAATGTTAGGTCACCCAGTTAAGGTGTATGTTAGATGTGCTAAGAAATATAAAACTTGTAATCTAGGTTACATAATTGTATCTATGCTATAAACGGGCAAACGAAGGACTGAATTACACCAATTTTGAAAGCAACTTTGATGGTGATGTATCTCCCTGTCAAGTTTGAATTCGATTGGACAAAGCGTTTTCAAGTTAGAGTCCAGAAACGGAAATGTTGACAGACAAACGAACACACGGAATTACACCAATTTCGAAAGAAACCTACCTATGATGGTGATCTATCTCCCTGCCAAGTTTGAATTTGATTGGACACAGCATTTTCGAGTTGGAGTCCGGAAACAGAAATGTTGACGGACAGACAAATGGACAAAAAACAGACAAACGAAGACACAGAATTACACCACTTTCAAAAGGAACCTAGCTATGATGGTGATCTATCTCCCTGTCAAGTTTGAATTCTAGTGTTTTTGAGTTAGAGTCCGGAAACAGAAATGTTGATGGACAGACAAACGGACAAAAAACAGACAAACAAACATACGGAATTACACCAATTCCGAAAGGAACCTACCTATGATGGTGATCTATCTGCCTGTCAAGTTTGAATTCGATTGGACAAAGCGTTTTCGAGTTAGAGTCCGGAAACGGGTATTTTGACGGACAGACAAACCAACATAAAACGGACAAACGAACACACAGAATTACACCAATTTCGAAAGGAACCTAGCTATGATGCTGATCTATCTCCCTGTCAAGTTTAAATTCGATTGGACAAACCGTTTTGGAGTTAGAGTCCGGAAATGGATATTTTGACGGACAAGAAATGGACAAATGAACAGACGGAATTACACCAATTTCGAAAGGAACCTAGCTGTGATGGTGATCTATGTCCCTGTCAAGTTTGAATTCGATTGGACAAAGCATTTTTGAGTTAGAGTCTAGAAATGAAAATGTGGACCGAGAGACAGACAAATGGACAAAATAACGGACAAACAAACCGACGGAAGTACACCAATTTCGAAACGAACCTAGCTATGATGGTGATCTATATCCCTATCAAGTTTGAATTCGATTGGACAAACCGTTTTCGAGTTAGAGTCCGGAAACAGGTATTTTGACGGACAGACAAACCGACAAAAAACGGACAAACGAACAGACAGAATTACACCAATTTTGAAAGGAACCTAGCTATGATGGTGATCTATCTCCCTGTCAAGTTTGAATTCGATTGGACAAACTGTTTTCGAGTTAGAGTCCGGAAATGGATATTTTGACGGACAAGAAATGGACAAACGAACAGACGGAATTACACCAATTTCAAAAGGAACCTAGCTGTGTTGGTGATCTATGTCCCTGTCAAGTTTGAATTCGGTTGGACAAAGCATTTTTGAGTTAGACTCCAGAAATAAAAATGTGGAGGGACAGGCAGACGGATGTTGGACACATCAATCTAATAGGCTGGTTGGTTACACGCAACCCGCCTAAAAATTCTTAGAATATTGTAAACATATTTTATACATCATTCTTACTGTGTCCAACAGACAAATATATCTTGTATGACGCTTAGTTATGCCGCGTCACAGTTTTCTTTTTTACCTATCTCAGCTATAGAAGGTGGAATCTCTCTATAGGTGACATGGTTCACAGAGGTATACGTCCTCTATAAACATTCAGACATTGGACCTTGAAAGTCATTCACTGATCATCAAAGTAGCCCAATGTTGATGATTTTGGCAACACTAAAATTTGCATATATTTGGTTTCCTATTAGTCCCTAGGGGTCTGAGATGTCAAGCAACCTACAAGAAATCATTGTTTATAGGATTTTAAAATATACAAAATTATAGGCTACTACTTTCAGTGCTTCCTGGCTTAGGTGATGTTTCTTTCTGGTGGGAACAAATTTACATCAGATCTCCAAGGTTTAGTTTCAATATGTGCACATAATAGCATTTCTGTAGGATATGTTTTACCTTCCAAACTTGTATTTTGAAGGCTGCTACTTGGCTGCTACTTCCACTCTTTATGACAGGAAATCCCTAATTTTATGTCATTTCTTTCTGTTTTTTTATATTTCAAAATTGTTGACTGTTGGGACTGTTAACCAAAGATGCAAGATGGCCTCATAGGCCTAGTGGTTAGCAGGTTTGGCATCTCTAATCACAGGCTGCCACCTCTGTGTGGATTCAACTCCCACAAGTGGCAAGGCTGATGACCTGTCCCACTATGACAATGGCTGTTGAGCCGGATGTAAAACCCTAAACTTTGAACCTAATGTGGGTGTTCCACTGGAGCCGACCCTGCAACTGACCCTACGACTCTAGGGTTGGTTGTGAAAGTCATTGAAACATAGAATAGAAGGCACGAAAAACCATAGTCTATTAAGAAATCAACTACAAGATGGTATACTTCCCGACATGTCATAGCCGGTATCCAGACAAGTCATAGGGTCAGGGACGTTTCATGCACGGACAGTCGTGAAAGTAGCATGACAAGCCCTAAAACCTAACAGACAAGCTGCAAAGCAAATAGACAAGCCGGGACCACCTTCACGACCCATCATGACAACACTGATTGATTTAAGGTGTTGAGAACCAGAGTCAGGATCCATATCACACTATATAAACCCCATCACATGTGATAAACTTTTTGATGAATTGAGGGTCCTTTTAGTTTTTATTGAGTTAAATTTGTTATTTTTCATCATTATTTCAAGACAACGAAGAGAGCAGAACCCAGAACCTGCCCAGCCAGAACCACAACCACAGCCCCAGCTATGAAGAAACCCAAGAAGTCATGCAGTGAATATTTCAACTACAAGGGTTACTTCTCCCTGGTACTGCTAGCCTTAGTAGATGCAGAGTACATATTCCTGTGGGTGAATGGTTCCTCATCTGATGCACAGATATTCAAGCAAAGTAAGCTGAGAGGAAGAATTGAGAATGGCACCTTGGGGCTTCCACCACCAGAACCATTTGGACCTGGACGGCCAAACCTGCACTATTTCCTGTTGGCTGACAACGCATTTGCCCTCATGCCTTGGCTGGTCAAGCCCTACAGAAGACAACTGACCACGGAGGAGAGAATAGCCAACTACAGGATCTCCAGGGGCAGGAGGGTGGTCGAGAATCCATTTGGAATATTAGTCAGCAGATTCAGGGTAGTGCTGACCACCGTGGAGCAAAGGTCAAAGATTGTGAGAGACATTGTGTTAACATGTGTGGTACTACACAACATGCTGAGAAGACATCAGGGTGGAGTGGAGAGACCACCCACTCCAGCAGATGACATACAAATGCCACAGGCCGACCAGGCGGACAATGGACATAATTAAAATGTCAGAAACCCATCTAATGCCCCTGTTCCACCAAAGGACTAAGCCCCAACCCTGTCCCCGACCCTTAATCGTGGACAGTCTGTGACAAAAAAGGTAAAATGGGCGGGACTACTGAAAGTCTGGGATTAAGTTCAGATCAGCCTGAGGAGGCCCCGGGCAGCCCCAGACTGGTCTGGGACTAAGCACCGATTAAGCCATTTTTCTAGTCTTAGACAAACCGACTGGGTCCCAGGACGCCTCAGGCCTCCTGGGACTAAGCCCCGACTAACCCACGATTAAGTCCCGACCCTCCAAGGTGTCCTGAGGTGTCCCCAGGCTTCCCCAGACTGAGATGGCCGATTCTTGTATTGCAATGGGACTAAGGGTCGCAGGAGGCCTGGGACTAAGGCACTAAGGGTCTGGGACTAAGGGTCGCAGGAAGCCTGGGACAACATAGGACTGTGTAAATTTGGTCTGAGGCCTGAGGAAGCCTGGGACTGGACATTTTGTTTATGGCGGGAAAAAATAATCGGTTGGGGTCGGGAGAAATATCAAACATGTTTGATTTTTCACACGGCCTCAACCGACCACAACCGACCCTTACAGGACGCCTGGGACTAAGCAAATTTTTGCAACCGACCCCCCAAAACCCTTAATCGGGAGCCTTAGTCGTGTGGTGGAACACCCACATAAGAAGGCCAAACATCAACGAGACCTACTTAAAGACTACTTCAATAACCTAGGGGCAATGGCTGGGAAGGAGGAACAGATCTAAGATATAGAGAAGACTACTGGCTGTCATCTATCAGTCCTTTTTAGGACTACCAATTATTTCCAAAACAATTTAAGCTGCTACATTTAAAATCTAAATACAATTTACAGCCATTTGAAACCAAATCCCAACACAATTTGAACTAAATCCGAACACATTTCCAAACAATATTCAGCCCATTTCCCCCACAAAAGGCCAAAGATTTCAACCCATGTCAAAGATATAACACCAAAGCATTTCCTTTATTTTTCTGAATGTCAAAATCTTTTGGCTTTTCCTTCCATCAGAAAGATTTTTTTTTTTATTAATTTTTTTTAATATAAATCTGAAAAAATTTCTTTCTGGAAGGAAGCTATTTTTTCCAGAAATTTAAAAAATAAAATTAATCTGTAAATTAACCATAAGAATTACGTGCAAGAATCAGTCAATCAATTATCGTCAGTCAGTCCATGTCAGTCAATCCGTCATATTCCGTCTGTCCATAGTCAATCACTCAGTCAGTCACTATGTGTCTGGGTGTTGGTCAGTCTGTCTGTTATTAGTCACTTTATCTGTCAGTCTTGGTCGGTTAGTCACACTGTCCTGTGTTGGTCAATTTAGTCAGTCAGTATGTCAGTTCATCCACACAATCATTCCACTTTAAATTTTTTATGGTGTTTGAATTTTTATTTGTATCAAACATTCACTCACTCATTCACTCAATTTTTGTTATGTGTTTTGGGGGTTGTGTGAGGTGTTGGACTGTGCATTTTTTTTTTTTTTTTTGTTATTGTTGTTTGGGGAAAACAGCATAGCTATTAAATGTTTTGGAAGATTTGGGTGGCCCTGAGAAGGGCCTTTTTGAAGTGTTGGTAATCCTGAGAAGGACTTATGCAGGTTAATCTACAGACTTGGGTTGACTCTGTTGGCTGGACTGGCTGAGAGTGGTTGCTTGTTCAGGTGGAGTGGGAGGTGACGCTGGTGATGGTGTTGGTCGAAGTTGTGTTGGTGAAAATGGTTGACGATTGTCAATCTGCTGGTACTGCAGCATGGATGGAATGTTCCCAAAAAGACTTGATAATCCAGAGATGTTGTCCTGACTTTCTTCACCTTGGATGGATGCAACCGATGGCGGGTTAAAAATCTTTGCAGGGCTCAATGCAAATGTCAGTTGTCTGAGGGGCCCAGGCTGCTGGTCATCCACAACAATAAAAAAAGTTGGCTGTGCTGATGACTGCTGTGACTTCTGTGGTTGAAGTTTTGCAATCACTGTGGGAGCCTGCGGTTGACTTGCTGTAACTTTTTGTGTCTCGGGAATCGTGAGGATGTATTCACTTCCTGTGGCAGCTTGTGGTGCATGAGGTACTTGGAAAGTTGTAAGTTGAGTCTGTTGAGTTGTTGTGACCTGTCTCTTGTGATCTTCAGCCTTGTACTGAGAATTTTAACTGTCTCATTCCTGAATGTCAAAAACTCTTGCTCCTCCAGGTGCTCAATCTCGAAGTAAAGATAGTTGCAAAATGACTGGGAGTAGTATCCTATTGTGCACCCAAAAAACTTGAAATTATCGACCTCATCTGCTTTAACTGATCTAGGACTGGATCCACAGGAGTGGTGGTGGTTGTGACAGCAGATGCTTGGCATGAAGGGCTTGTGGTCAACGTTTGATGAGTGATATCTAATGCTATGCTGATTTTCATCTTAGATTCGGTCTCTCCTGAGGTGTCTGGATGAGTAACTGTGGCTGTGGCCCCAGACGGTCTCAGTGGTGACTTAAACGCGGAAGATTTAGACACTTCTTTCCTTCTGATGTGACCTCGTAGGAAACTAAAACTGTCTCTCAACCAGGTTTGCGTTTCAGCGCTAGTCGATGCAGCTTGTCCTGACTTTATGTGGGTTAGCTTGCCATATTTGGTATGTTGAGTCTTTAACCACTTCTTGACAGTCTTGACAGAAAAATTCCTAGAAGCTGCTAGTCTTTCACTCTGCTTCACACACTCAATAATGGCCACTTCGTCAGAATCACTCAGGAAAATAGACTTCATTTGCCCCCTTTTTCTGCCTTGATTGAGTTGATTCTACATCAGTGTCTGTTCTGGGTCTTTTCTCAGTTCTTCCTTCCTCTCTGTCCTCTGTTTATACTTCCTGTTCCCTTTCTGCAATCTCTCCAACCTCTCTCTCTGCACAATCCTGTTGCTCCCTTCTTCTCCTTTCAATATCCTCTCCTCTCAATATCCTCTGTTGAGTCTCCTCAATGGCTTGGCTGTTTCACTTCCGGGCCTGTCGGAGTAAAAACTTTCCGACCCTCAGAGTCAGACGTGGAAAGTTCCCGACTGGCCTGGAAGAGTTACTGGCTTGTCAGGAATTTCTTTAGAAATTGTGGTGGTCGGGTCAGATTGTTAGACCTACCTTTGAAGAAACTGCAAGACTGACTCACCTGAAGCCAAGGGTAAAGGGCAGAATGTGGATGTATACTGAGGTGAGTTTGTCCACGCTGTGAAAAACAAGGGAGTTTCTGTATAATATTGTTGCCCATGGTAATGGTCCAGTGTTAAAAGCATAAAAGATTGTGAAGACTTCAGTCTGCCATGGTACACCCCTGTAAAAACAGCATGCAAAGAATATTACCACTCATCTGTCATAACTTGGGATATACATCAACTTGGCGTAAATTCAATATAATTCTTTCATACATGATAATTTAAGGTCACCTTAAAATAGGCCATACCTATAACTTGATATGTCCACATCCCAAATCTAAATTGAAATTTTTGAGATAGTATAGCAAAACAATGGACACTGTTGACTCCCACACCAGAGGAAAAAGTAATCCCTACGTGCTCCCCAGCATAAATGCTGGTGAACATAAAAAACACAGACATGTTACCATGGCAACTGTTGTTGTCAAATGTTGCCAACAGCGAAACCTAATCAGATTCAGTTCTTCTTTGGATAAACATATCCTGAACATCTTTTTTAAATCAATCATGAATTATCCATGCAGGGGTTTGGAATGTAAAGTACCCACAAAATTATGTGCAAAAAAAGTCCAAAAGGAAACAGAAAAATTTGAAGCGTTTCCATAACAGTTGCCAAATATTGCCAAAAAAGGCAATCCCATACAAGCTATAGATTAAACATGTTTCCATAGCAATTTTGACTGAAATATGTAAAGTACTCTGAGCAGTGCAAAACAAAGTGTGGCACTGCATGTTGGACAGTGGCGAAAAAAGCTAAAATACATCCACACACACACACACACACACACACACCCCCCCCCCCCCCAAACAGGTGAACATAATCACACTATTGTCCCTTAAGATCTTAAAGGTCAATTAATTATATTTGCCAAGGAGGTATTATTTATGACCTTATGTTTGTCAGTCCATTTGTCTATTTGTTTGTTAGCAGGATTTTGCAAATACTACTGGTTCGATCTTCCTAAAAAAAAATCAGATGTGCCTTGAGTGATCTGGATCACCATCTGGATACAAAGAATAATCTGGATTTTCTCATTTATTTATTACTACATGCCTTAATGGCAGAGGTATGCACTCTCCAAATGTTCTTGTTTTATTTCATGTTTGTAAAATTCATTTATAAATTGTGTATTTGTCAATGCATGCTTTAATCAAAAGAAATCAACATAACTACATTTAAAACCAGTAAAAATAAAGATTTTGTATAATCTGGCTTGTGCCCAGTTACTGCTTCTCGTGTTCTTACCATGATAACTCAGTACAGGTGAGCAAAAAATTAACAATTTCTTCTACATAATATATATATATTTAATTATAGTCTTTTTTCAATTATTACACATACATGTTTGTAGAAAACTAGCAATTTCCTGTACTTTATGCGACAAGGTCCAGCTTTATGGCATCTGTATTATCATATTATTATATGCACAAATAACTGAGCCATAGACTTAGTCCACAAATTCAAACTATACATCCAAACCAACTTGGCAAGTCCCTGAACAATTTCATCAATACTGAGTGATAATAAAATTTTATTTTTGTAAGTAAAAATAAAACAATTGATAAATGCTGATAGAATAAAATTCACATATTACAAAATGACTAACAATCAGGTTACTTGGTTTCAATGAAATAATACTTACCAAAGAAACACAAAGCAGAGAATGTTGGCGAAATAACAAAAGTCACACATGAACAGCTGCCACTTGTTTTGCCTGCAAACAGAGAGAGATATTTTGAAGAAATTCTGCATGATGTATCTATGATGCTCAAGTTTTATGCATAAAGTATTTATTAAAAGTACTTCTGTATGTTTATATGAATAAACAAACAAGAGGGTCAGAGATGCCCCAAAAGGCAGGTTGCCAATTTCGAAAGCAACTTAGCTATGATGGTGGTCTATCTCCCTGTCAAGTTTGAGTTCCATTAGACAAAGCGTTTTTGAGTTAGAGTCCGGAAACCAAAATGTTGACCCACACACAAACGCACAAAGGAGACGGACCTAATTACACCAATTTCGAAAGCAACTTAGCTATGATGGTGATCTATCATCCTGTCAAGTTTGAATTGGATTGGACAAAGCGTTTTCAAGTTAGAGTCCGGAAAGGGAAATGTTGACCAACAGACAAACGGACAAAAAATGGACAAACGAACAGACAGAATTACACCAGTTTCAAAAGCAACTTAGCCAAAGATGGTGATCTATCTCCCTGTCAAGTTTGAATTTGATTGGACAAAGCGTTTTCGAGTTAGAATCCGGAAACAGAAATGTTGACAGACAAACGGACAAACAACGGACAAACGAACGGACAAGTACCTACAAAAATCAACAGTGAAATGTATCTGCCAGTGTCATATCTGTTAGCTTGCAGTCAGTGCCCCTACATGGTTTGGCTTTCCTTCAGCATTGTGTAATTGAAAATCTTGGTATACTTAAATGTCTTGTCTGCAATTCTATGAATGAGGTATTTTAACAATTCTAACATTCCGCAATATGTTCTAACTTAGAACTTCCTTTGGTAGGAATTAATACTTCTCAATTAGTAGGAGGCAATTAAAATATTCACTTTTAACAATTTAATTTTAAAATAAGTAAATCTTAATCTAGTCTAGAGTAGAATGAGCATCATTACCAGTAAGTGACCAGTCGATACAACAGGAGTGGAGGAGCTGTGATAGTGTAAAAATATGGCAAGATCCACTGCAAATACATCACACTGTAGCCAAGGAAGATCAGGGAGGAAACTGAGACCATGAATATCACCTTTTCTTTAATATGATTCTTCTGTATCAGCTGAAAATAGAACCATAAACACTATAGTTAGTGTACAAATGGTCAGCACTGCATAGTCAGTGCCGCTGAAAAAATAGCAATGCCTCGCTAGGTAGGAATGTTAGCGTTGCCAGGCAAGAATTGCCAGTCTCACCGGGCAGGAATAGCAAGCCTTTTCATAGTATTTAAAAAGCATCAAACTGACAACTGGAAATACAAAGTGGTCGAAGAGCTCTAACAAATGGTTTACAAGACCAATAGACTATTGATCCATCACAAGTTTTGCTGTTCAATCATGCTACTAAAACCATGATTAATAATCAACATATACATTAATTTGCTCATCAACTTTTGCTCTTTACTTGACATAAAAAGTATGTCAAGAAACAAATTATAATGACTGAAATACATGATCAAATATATAAAAATTCAATACAACCCTCCCAACAACACTGATGATTTCACCATATTTTTAGAGGGCTTACCATCATTTGATAGACGATATTTTATGTGACAATATGGACATATTTTATGGATTCAGACCTTCTGCCATATATTACCACATTGAGCAATTATTCATACTTTAAATTATGAACCGGTATATAGCACTATTCTAACCATTGTCAATTAGTCAGGTAGTCATGACGGCCCTAATATCTGTAGAGACTACAATATGCATCTGATTGAATATCAACCTCATGGACTAAATGTTTCCTAGATATGTTGTCAATTCAAGGTTTACTTCCACCCAACCAGGCCCATGAGTAACACATTAATATGGTAGCTAATATTTTTATTAATGTCTTACACAAAAATTTAATAAGTGGTTTACTTATAACAGATATTTCAGATCATTTTCCCATGTTCACTTTCCCATTTCACTGAATGCCATGACCTACAGTAAAACATCTGAGGAGTAGCTTCTTGTATAATACATTCTACAAGAAATTCACCTGTCTTTAAAATACCTGCTTTCTTTACTTAATTGCCTTTGTGATTTTTCCTGGAAATTTAGATCTATTTGTGAAACAAACCTCATACCTTCAGTTACAAAGATATTAATGACTTGGTATTTCCAAATTACAGGGCAAAATATTTCAAAAAGTAGAAAAAACCCATAAGTGGGGTCTTTGTGGGCCAGAAAAACAGTTTTAAAATCAACTAAAAGTCTTGCTATCTGGCATATGTGAGAACAATGTATTATTTTGTAAACTTTTAGCCAGATGAGCAACGTAGTTTGTAACCTAAGAGGGCTTTAAGTGCAAAAAATCCATTTCTGACCTTAAGGTGGCCATAACTTCTTTTTTTATTAGGAGTTTAAGGTCACCTTCAAATACGGTTTCTCTCTCATTCCAAATACATGTGTGAACCAAGGCTGAATGAAATCCGACCAAGGCTGAATGAAATCCGTGAAAGTTTTGTTGAATTATCACCTACACAATTCACTTACACAAATCAAAACGTACACCCACACATACTTTTGTCTGGGGATATAATAATGTGTTCTGGAAAGTATTGCTGATCTCACCTATAAATACAAATTTTATTAAATTGTCTATGTTCCCCTGTACATGCATGTATTTTTCATTTCTTAATGCTGCACCAGAAGTTCATTTGAGTCTTCTTTCTTGAAGCAATTGTTAAATACAAGTGTTATAGATCACTGTGTTTCAGTTAAACTTCTTTGCTCTATTCCACAAATTGCTCTATTCCACAAATTATAAATATCATGGGTAAATTTCATAAAAATTTCACTTGTAAATGAAATTTGGGATTTTTATGCCAACATTTTAAAGACATATAGTTATGGTACCTACCTTCTTTAAACATGGTAAATAATTTGATCTGTAAAGAAGAAAGTGCTTTGCAGTTAGTAACTACTTTTAAATATCTCATCATGGAAATAAAATTCTATGCTGAAAAAAACTCTGAAGTGTAACACGTTACTAACACCAGCAAAATAGGAGAAAAGAATATGCAGCAGTTATTGTAACTTAAACAAGTTATAGTGGGACCCATATTTAACTGTGTAACTCACGACATGCAGGCTAGAAGAAACTTGACAAATATTTTTTTCTTTACTTGACAATAATAAATCATTCTAATGCAGTTATATATGACCAGAAGAACAATGTAACATTACAAAACTGCAGTACATTCTCTAAACTTGTTATGATTTATTATCACTCTATGCAAGCCTCATATGTCATCTGTGAAAAATCTACTGATTAGACAAAGAGCTAATTTAAATATGCATATTCAAATCTAAGCTGGGAAAGGATGTATTGTTCATAACATTATTCTATAATGTCCTCAATTATAACACTTCTGTACTAGGACATTGTAGACCTGTATTGCGTTCACTGACATATCTACTGTTTAACATAATGCTGAATATTAATGTAATGACATCAGAGACTGTGAACAGAAAAAAAGATCCGTCCCTGTGTTGGAACCAAGAGTTATAAATTAAAGCCTTTGGACTTGTGATTACTTCAAAACATCGCATACATAACACAGAAAAAACAAGAACTTCTTAAGGGGCTATCAACGTAACGCATTATTTTACGGCCGGACGAAAGTGGTTTAAACACGTGAAGATTTTTTCAGGGATGCATATTTCTTAGGCTTAAAGTCACAAATTTTTGAGGAGAATATATTTGTTTGTCCTGTGATATGTTGAATAAGGGAAATAAAGTTATACAACAAAATGTGCTTGTTGTTTTAAAGTTTTACATGTATACATAAAAGCAGCAAATAACAAAGATAAATGTGAAATAAATATGTTCTATTTCTGGACATCTAAAACAGTGCATACCTTCCTGTTGTGACACAATTAGCATACAATAAGAAAAGCTACAACAGTTTTTTATACACTATTCCAAAGAAAAATGTCTCACACAAATTTTGAATGAATTAGATTTTTTTTTTAATTTCCGTATTTATTTGCAGAGATAAAAAACAAAGAAACATAACATTTTATGTTTTTATTTTTTCATCACTATTTCACATTACACTCATTTCAAATGTCAAGAAAACACTATTTAAAATTGTAAATCATTCAAACTAATCTGTATGAGTTTGGTGGCTTGTGTATATATTCAGATCTTTATTTAGAACAGCATGGTTTACATATTGTGTCACAGTATAGGAACCTCTCCCTTCTCTCTCAACCAACTTTCATATAGCCTCTCACCAGTAACTAAGGCGTAGTTATACAAAATATTTTATTTTTAATTTGGCTTCCTATATCTTAGTGTATAAATCTCTAAATAAAAACAAATTTTCCTTACACCATATGTCTATATTTTTATAAGTAAACTACTCCATTCTCATTGAATATATGTACATCTTATGTTCCATCAGTGAGAATTATATTTCATATGGACAGATACTCTTTCAAGGTAAGAAGGGTCTTGACTAATGAAAACAAAGCTTTGTAAATTATTGTTATACTTAAGAAATTTTCATCAGAATAGTATACCACTAAATAAATTTATTATATTAACAATTAAGATGATACAAATATAGACTCAGTGTGTATAAAAGAAATGATTCACTGTAAGTAAGCAGAAAGGCTACATACACACGCAGTACATGTTTCAAAAATGTGGGTTCATTTTATCAGTGCAAAAGAGACTGGCACTCCCATACAGTAACAGTAGTAAACTGGCAAAGGTCAAAGTTGGGGTTTTACGTCCCGTTCAACAGCCAGGGTCATATTGGGACAGGTCCTCAGCATTGCCACTTGTGGGACTCGAACCCACAGAGGTGACAGCCTATGATTAGATGCCAAACTTGCTAACCACTAGGCCACTGAGGACCTCATAGTAAACTGGCAAGATCTACAAGAGCATTATTGATTTTTCCAAGGGGGTCCTATACATATATATAATTAAGAAGTCAAGAGCAATGTTTACAAAACGTAGTAACCGTAGTACCTGAGTACTGTATATGCAGTGTTTTATCACTTATACTGATCTTTTTCAACGGCTGAAAGAAAATGACGTAACTATCCCTCTCGTAAATAATAGTCCGTGCATAGCAACAGTGACTCTGTCTGCTTCACCATCTGGCGGGCGTTACGTAAACAAATTTTATGTACTTACGTTGATTAATGATAATAAGGGGTAGGGAGGTAAAAAGCTTTTATTAGTCCTTTTTTTCTTATTAACTTTTTAACCCTGCCATAACATACTTTTTATTAAATAAATTTATTAATATTTAGTAACTGAATGCAATTATTGTCATACAGTTTGTAATTAAGTAGTTAATGCTTCCTAATTAATGTGTTGACCTTTTCTTTCATTTATATCTTTACAGCTGAAAGTTTGAGGTTTGTTTCACAAAGAGATATAAACTTCAAGGAAAATCACAAAAGCAATTGTACCACTGATAAGCTGTAGTCCAATTGATATTCTCAAAAGTGCTTGTCAGCTACTAAAAGGTAAAGTAAAATGGGGTCACTCAAGTGACCAGTTAAAATAAACCAACCATTTATCATTAAGGAAAAGATGCAACCTTATAACATACATCCAAACTTTATCTGTAAGAAAACAATCATATCATTTCAAATACTAAGGCACTTATAATGTCTTAAGATTGTCATTCTGAAAGTTTACCTCTTACGTTTTGTAAGGACTGGCCAATTAAACTGTCATCACTTCAGCTACTTCCTGAAGTAGAAATATGGCTTTTGACACTTTCCATTTCCACCAAAATTCAAGATGGCGGACAAAATTTGGGAAATTATAAAGTTTTTCAGAAGCCACAAAGGAGTAGTCCCTTGTACTCGGGGGGTCAAAAATCTGTCCAAAATCGCCCTATCTCTTACCCTTTTAGAGATAAATGACATTTTCCATTTCTGCCAAAATTCAAGATGGAGACAGAAAATTCTAAATTTTTCATAAGCTTTTAAAGGGGTAGTCCTTATAACCCAAGGGGGTCCAATATTTGTCCAAAATCACTTTATCTCTTACAGTTTTCCAGATCAACAACTTCTTCCATTTCCGCCAAAATTCAAAATGGCAGCCGAAATTCAGAAAATTCTAAATTTTTCAGAAAACATAAAGGAATAGCCCTTAGCGACCAGAGAATCTAAAATTTGCCTAACATTCCGAATTTGGTCACTGGAATAAGGTAAAAATTGCTATTACACAGAACTCAGCTATGGAGCTATAGCCCTGAAAATTTGCCATGACATAGAATATCAAAAAGAAGCTGAACAACATATTTTATAAAACCCCTCTAAATTGAATACTTTTTGAAGTTACAAGTGAGTTACTCATTAGCAAAATAGCGCAGTAGCTATGACTCAGTAACCAAAATATTGTAACTATAACAGTAACAAAGAAAAAAGCCACTTACTCATTTTCCTCACTTTTAAACACAGGAAATAGATTTTACTTATTTAGCTTAATATATATGAGGTAAACCTCAAAAACTGGTACCATCTTGCAGGTAAAGAGAAAGTGAAAGTTAGTGAAATGTTGTAAATGTAGTCATTTTGGAATTACAAGCAATTTAATCAAAGTAGCTACCAAGACTTGCAAAATATTGTTGATATGAGAAACTAAGCTAAAATCATATAAATACTCACAGACCCCCACCCCCACCCCACCCCCACCCCCCTAAAAAAAAAGTCTAAAATTTTCTCAGCTACAAAAAATGGCATCGGTGTGGCATTTTAGGGGTCAAGGCTGTATGTAGGCTATAGAGGACATATATCTGTTTAAAATATCAACCATACAGAGATTCAGATTTCCTTAGATGAGAAATCCTCAAAATGTGTAAAACTGCTCAATGGCCATCAAAGAAATGCCTGTTACAATCTTGTTTTTCAAAATGAGGGCCAAAATATTCCCAGGCAAGCTTTTGTAATGATGCACATATCCTGCAAATTTGATAACTGTAACAATAATACCTTTTGCTCCAGAGGGGTAACAGGAAAATCTCTACACTCCTTCATGACTGACAAAGAAATGCCTATAATGGCCATCTTGTTTTTCAAAAAGAGGCCCAAAATATTCCTAGGTAAGCTTTTGTAATGATGAATATATAATGCAAATTTGAGAACTCTACAAAGAGGGGTAACAGGAAAATCTCTAGACACTGCGGTGACAGAGTACTTATGCATAAACCATAGTATCCACAGGATGCTATGCGATGAATATCACAATGGTAACTTTCCAAAGTTAGTTTAATGCCTGGGCCAAATTTTGCAAAACATATGGTAAATTTGTAAATCACACACTTGAAAATGATAAAGTCTACACCTGCCCAACAACACAATGCCATTCAAGGACCATCACAATTACACAAATATAAAGTCAACTTTTGTGAGAATACACTTTGACCTGAAAACAATACTGTTATAAATATACAGAGTAAGGAATGTGAAATGTGCCTCAGTAGGTTAAATTCGCCATTAAAAGTCTGTCCAAAATTAAGACTAAACAATCCAAATATCTGCCAATATATCATCAGGAGAGATCAGTGTTGAGGTTAATAGAATGACAAAATCTGACAAATGTTGAATACTTTCCCACAAGTCAATGAAAGAAGACAGTTTCCTCACTAGTGAATTTTACATGCTGTGGTTAATTTTACATTTTCTACTCTATATATTACAAAGCACAATAATTGACCCAGATTTCTGAATTCTGAACGCTGACACACAATTTTCATCATATACTTACGGTGAATATAATAAATCATTTAACATTCACAGTCACTCAGTCGATTTTACTTAATATCCAGTGTCAGGATATGGTATACCTAGTGCAAAGATTGGCTAAAAACCTAAAACCTGACCACAATACATTCTATCATGAACAGCTTAATACCTAATTCACACTGTTCCTGATTGGAGCCACAAGCTACAAGCAAACAGGCTTGTCTAATTTTGATTGTGATTCGGCCTGTTTCACATGTTGGTAGAATACCTTCACTGGGTCTCATATATGGGTAGGACATCTTCGTTTGCATTCGACAGAACCCAACAACATTGTGCCTTTGAGACCATTTGAGAGCAAGTAGAAAAAACCTCCTGACCGCCTTCACAAGCTCTACAGAAATATCCATGCTGAAGGGGGAGATGGATATTCAGACCAGTTCCTTCTTCAACTTGCACGACCAAGATGGGTTTCTTACAAGTCATAAGAACAACGTCATCAAGCGTAAAAGAAATACACACAGATATGGCTTTTTAAGGAAAGGGTGGGAAAGCTGGTAGTTACTTGCCGTTGGTCGGCAGTTTACAGTACAGAACCCTGACAAACTGTATGTACTGGTTTCCTCTGCCCTTCCAACTACCCGTCGTGATATGACCTGTACAGTGTTGAAAGCGACATTAAAACCCAAATAAATCAATAAATAAATAAATTTAAGGAAAGGGGCAAGTACAGCACAAATGATTAACAAAAACAGAAAGCATTTACATAACTGCAAAATATACACAAGCTCTGGTTAGTCTGGTATGCTATGACCATAGACTGTAAGTTGTTTTGAGCACTGGCTCATTTGTTTTGTGGTAAGTAAGTACCTACCTACAAAACTTTATTTTTTTCCCAGCATTTTAAAACAGAAGCATACAGGAAAGGCTACTTTTCACCGAATAATAAGAAATACCCAAAATAACATGTAAATGCTCATCTATCATATACATTAAAATCTGGTATAATTTCTCTCCTCAAGTCATCAAGTTCAGTGGTCCACAAATGGTCCAAGACCTACTTTTGTGCACATGACTGATAAACTGTTGATCAAGCATTGTGTTATTGGTAAACAGGATCAGTGTCAGCTGCTTAAGGTAAATAAACACCATAAAAGAGAAACAAACTAGAAAGGACTTGAAGAGTGCACACATCCACCATTGCAAGTTACTGAAAATTTGGGATTTTTTTGTATCCAGAATATGATCTGTATTTTTTCCCAAAATGTAACCATTTCTTCCTTTGACCAGGCATAACTTACATAAAAATTTTATGAACATCCAATCATTACTTTTGGAGTAATGGCAACCACAAAGCCAAAGTCATGAAAATATATAGAAAATGGAATCTTAAAAAAAACTTTTTTTTTTTTTTTTGTACTCAGAATGTGATCCACATCCTTCCCAAAATTTAATCACTGCTTTTCTAGGTCTGGCCTTACACAAATAAAAAAATTCAGAAAGATCAGTTTATTTCTGTTAAGAGTTATAGTGAACATAGACAGAGAAATGAACATACCCAAAAACATACCCTCCTGGTGAAGGGAATACACCACTTTAACAAGCAAAAACTGTGTCAGTTTATATAGGAAACACTGTAGTGTACAAAACAAGATATGCAACTGCAAAATAATCAAAATTTGAGAAATTTGAATACAGGGTCCTCGTTATAAATGGGTGATTGTCTAAGCAGACAATTATATAATACCATCTGGATACTAAATCTACACATTCTTAAAAATTAACCTGAGATTGCTCTAGATTTTATCTTTTCTTAGTTTCATGCAATTTTTACCCAAGAAAATGTGTGACACTTTCAGGAAACAGATTTAGTATTTCATTTGCATGGACAGAAATAAAGAATATACCTAAAATATACCCAAAATTAGGTGCCTGTACAATTTAAGGTCTAAATCACTCTTATGTCTGTTTTCCTATAAACCATAAAATCACATAAAATACCTGGCGGTTAGTATTTTTGGCATCTAATCAAAGGCTGTCACCTTTAAGACAAGCAATATTTTTAAATATACTGTAAGTCGCAGAATAATATTAATTTTGTGGCCAAAATTTTTGTGAAAATTGAATTGACTTTTCTCACAAGTTCTGTATCCTAAATGCAAGACAATTACCTAACAAGCATTATATTTATAACCCTTTTTAGATATCTCCCTGTCTTATTGTCTACCTATGCATACACAGCATCACTCACTAAAAAATAGCATCAGAGATGCCTTTACCCCACAGCCTGGGGAAATAGTTTTCAACACCATGAGATATAGAAGTAGTGAAACAGCAGAAAGATCGGACACTCTCAGAGCAGTGTCAGTTATAGGTCCAAAAAGGTCCAAATAATGTTTAAGTAGAGAAAATAACATCTAAGAAAAAAGAAAATGTACGCAATGATAAAGTATTAAAACAAGACAATTCAATAGCAAGATTACAACATTAATCAGTGAACTAAAAATTATAATGCTGCACACCTACATCCCCTAAGCAATGTCCCTACCAACTATCAACTCCCTACACTTAACAGTTTCAGAGATATTGCCCAGACAAAATTTTAAAGGTCAAGGTTACTATGGGAAGATCAAAAGTCAAATCAAGGTAACACCATGACATTGCACACCTAGAACCCCCAACCAGTATCCCTACCTATGATGGTGATCTATCTCCCTGTCAAGTTTGAATTTTATTGAACAAAGTGTTTTCGAGTTAGAGTCCAGAGACAGAAATGTTGACCCACAGACAAATGGACTAAAAACGGACAAACCAACAGATGGAATTACACCAATTTCGAAAGCAACCTAGCTATGATGGTGATCTATCTCCCTGCAAAGTTTGAATTCGATAGGACAAAGCATTTTTGAGTAAAAGTCCGGAAATGAAAATGTTGACGGGCACACGGACGTCGGCACGTCAATCTAATAGGCGGGTTGGTTACACGAAACACACCTAAAAATATGGGATAAAAGTGAGCAATTTCTTCAGATTTGGGGTTTGTTTCCAATATTTTAAGTTCTCCCTCAGTTATTATGTTGAGAATCAAGATGTCCACTGTAAAGTGTTGTCACAGCAGTTCAGTAAATGCTCTTGATACCAGGATACCACGGCCACCAACCCATCCATACAAAAGTGATGTAAAAGATCTTTTCAATCAACCTGTTTAAAGAATAAATGTGCAACTTACAGAAATGAATTTGGAGAAGGCATTTTGTTTTTCGGTTTTGAGATGTTCCGGGTCTTCACAATCAGTCATGCTCTTCAGTGTTCCATTACTCTGTATCCCATTATCTTTGCTATTTACTCGCACACTGTAAACAATAAAGAGTCCAATTTCATTCTATCTACAACACTCTAATACCTAGGTCACATTTTTCTGTTCTGTCGTCACAAGTTACAAATGCACGAGCTTGTCTACCATTGGTTGGAGCATGTTTTTTAAATGTTGGAAAAATGTTTTATGAGCCTTCATAAGCTGTTATAAAATCTATACGCAAGAGGCGTAAAAGAGGCCTGAAGAGGGGTTGTATGGAGGATGGTTATATGGGCCAATTCTTTAATGTGCACTAGTCAGGTACCAGGTCAAGCTATAAGGACAAGGTCATCTAGTGGAACTCAAAAACATACAGATATAATTATATAGAAAGGTGTGACCTAAGCATAATGATTGAAACTTTAAAGTATATATGTTATATCACATATAACAAGAAAATTCCAAATAGAAAATACTATTTCAGAATGTTGACAGAAGAAATGTCGATAAATATCAAACAAAAATGTTCTGTTCTGTGAACCATTTGATTATGTTATTAACAGTGACAGTAAAGTCTCAGCGAATTTCTTCCGTGATCTTGCCTCAAGAAACGCTGAGTTAAACTTACGGAGTAGCCCACTTTTCCTGCTTGTCTTCTGACCCTTCTGGACTGTTTTTACTCTGGACTGGTTTACCAGTGTCCAGAGTTCTGTTTTTATCATCAACAGGAAGGTCTCCATCAGTGTCCAGTCTTTTCATTCCAATAACCAATACAGACTCGATTTCCCCTTTCTGTGTCTCTTTTACCAAAATCTTGTTTGTTTTACCTTCCATTTTGACAAATCTGGCCTTGTGTTCAGAAAAAGGATGAGGTAGAGCTAGCTTTACCTTTTCCCTGGCAGAGATTTCATATTCATATCACATGTTGATATCTTCCTGGATATAAACACAAAATATATATGTTAGGTATCAATTTAGAAAGTTTTTTTTCATCCAGACACAAGATCTTAGACATAAAAAACAATTGATATGTATGCATCAGTGTTGGCAGGTTTTTGACGGACATGGTTAAAACCTATGGTTTAAACCAGTTTAAACCGTCACATCAAAAACAGGCTTTTGACACCCAAAGCTAGCCATATAGCTTTTGTGCACATTTGATGAAGCTAGCTGGAATATTTCAAGATTTAGAGCGCCTTTATGATTTTCAAATAATTAGCTATGGCGGCCATTTGGTTTTTCAAAATGAGGCTAAAATTTTTCAGAGACAGGTTTTCATAGCCATAAACATTCCCTGCAAATCTGGTGAAGATATCTTCATAAATGAATATTAAGGTTTATGCAAAAACGTGACGAACGGACGGACGCACCAACGCACACACGGCATTTTATAATCTCCCGACCACGGCCTTTGGCCGCAGGCAGGAGATAATTATGCATCTTCAAATGTTGTAAACAATCTTACAGCTGCCTTAAAATGCATCTCTTAACTTGTATCTAATTTATTTTAGAAAAAAGGCTACATGTATGCACTGACAATTTGACATATACTACCAGTGAAAAATTTTGTCATAAACTTTGTACAAATTTGTCTGAGTATATGAAAATTATTACACGTAAAACAAATATGATTTGGGTTTCTGTAATTTTGGATTGGTGTCAATAATCGAACTATTGAAAGACAATGGGATAGTCTTACTCTAATCACTAACAGTTTTACTCAGGACATTTAAGAGGATTATTGTGACATTTGTTGAGGTAGTTTCTCAAACCAGTGCTGAGATAGGGATAATCTTACTCAAATCCCTGTAAATATCACTTGGGCCATTAAAAGGGATTTTTGTGACATTTGTTGCTTAATAAATGATAGGTTGTTTCTTGTGTTTATAATTTAAATAAATTTTTCTTATTTGTTAGTTTTGATAAATAAGGTTATGTAACAAGTAGAGTAAGAAATCTAAAATTCGCCAGGAATCTAAAATTTGCCACCTCTAAAACCTTAGTTAATTTTATGAAGAAAATGATGATTTTGTGTAAAAATTGGTATTTTTCAGATCAAAAAGCCATAATTTACCATACATTCAACAAATCTCACCACAATTCATTTATTTTAGTAGTATTTTCACATGTGGCGAATTTCAGATATGTGGCGAATTTTAGATTTCTTGCTCTACCATAATGTCAGGCAAAATGTAATAAAACATAATATTAATTCAGTGAATTACTAAGTGAATAACTCATCTTTACACTCTCAAGAGATTTTGGCTGTATAACCCCGCTGAGGTGTTTGACAGTTTAAACCAGTTTTTGAAACTTTAATGTCAAAAACAGGTTTTTTATTCCAAAAACCCAACCCTGGCATTTATTCTTTCTTTCCAAACTATAGAAAACACATTTATACTGAAAAGTACCCATACCTATCACTTAAAAAGGTTCTTAAAACTAGATTGACACAGAACAGATATACAACCCCATGGGTACTTCCAAGCAACAGTCTTCTCAGTTTTACAGCTAAACATTCAACATCTTGTAATGATATTCCGTGCAGTATGGTAAGTATGAATTTTGATCATCATAAACACCCTAAGACATTCTTATGTAACACCCTAAGACATTCTTATCATTTTTCACCATTCAACAGACTTTTCAACTGGTTGCTTTATGTATTTATAATTTATAATAACAGAACTAAACTTATGCTATCTAAACGGTTAACCACAAATATACTGATATCTAAACAATTAAGCACCAACAATCTGGTTCACTGACACGGATATAAAGAATTTGTTATAAATACAAATAGGCTATCACATTGACTATATAAGTATAAACTATTTTTCATTTTTTTATCAAAGCATTTCTTCTTTTATTTTTTTATTTTTTTTTGTCAATTTTAAAAAAGTCCTCTGGGTAGATTATTCATGGGCCTCACATACAGGTTAAATGTCTACTTAAAGCCTTGGTGTTGGTACATGAAAAAAGAACATATTAATATATTCCCAGATGAGATTTCAGCTGTATCAGTCACATGACAGTTATAGGGCTTTAAAGTAGTAACAAGAGGGTCAAAGATGCCCCAAAAGGTGGGTTGCGCAGGCAGCAATAAGGCTAGCGACTGCTAGCTATGATGGTGATCTATCTCCCTGTCAAGTTTGAATATGATTGGACACAGCGTTTTTGAGTTACAGTCCGGAAACAGAAATGTTGATGGACAGACAAATGGACAAAAAACAGACAAACGAATGGACAGAATTACAACAATTTTGAACGGAACCTACCTATGATGGTGATCTATCTCCCTGTCAAGTTTGAATATGATTGGACAGCATTTTCGCGTTAGAGTCCGGAAACAGAAATGTTGACGGACAGACAAACAGACAAAAAACAGACAAACAAACGGACAGAATTACGCCAATTTAAAAGGAACCTAGCTATGATGGTGATCTAATTCTCCCTGTCAAGTCTGAATTCGATAGGAAAAAAACATTTTCGAGTTAGAGTCCGGAAACGGAAATTTTGATGGACAGACAAACAGACAAGAAACGGACAAACGAATGGACGGAATTACACCAATTTTGAGAGGAACCTAGTTGTGATGGTGATCTATCTCCCTGTCAAGTTTGAATTCGACCGGACAAACTGTTTTAGAGTTAGAGTCCAGAAATGGAAATTTTGACGGACAGACAAACGGACAAAAAATGGACAAACAAATGGACGGAATTACACCAATTTCGTATGGAACTTAGCTGTGATGGTGATAGAATCCGGAAACGAAAATGTGGACGGACAGACAGACGGACAGACAGACGTCGGACACATCAATCTAAAAAGTCAATAAATTAGGTGTCTGTGGACATTTTAGAGACCTTAAGGTGACCTAAAACTTAAAGCTACAGTTTTTAAATTTTCTACAGAGATTATATAATTTATGTACGAGATTTTTTACAAGCTACAATTTGTACAATTTATCGTAAGAGAGTATATAACTTGCAACTTGTACAAGCAGTTTGTACAAGTTGCAACTTGTGCAAGATTAGCTGTACAAGTTGCAACTTGTACAGAATTTTACCTTCAAATAAACCTAACTTGTACAATACTGTTGTACAAGTTGGATTTACGAAGAATTTTGATTAAATTAACAATTTTATTGAAAATGTTTTGTATTTTATGTGTGTAAATATGCAAATTAATGTGCGAGTACCAAATATATTTTTTCATAAAAACGAGAAAAATGTTTTTGCTAACAAAAACAAAGTGTCCCAAAGGGTTAGATGCTTTACAGTATAAAGTAGGAAAAGGTTTTTGAAAAGAAAAACATGCAGCGCTGAGAGAAGAAGTTAAAGTTAAGCAGACAGTGTGGAAGTTTATGCATTAACATGAAAGAAAAATGTAAGCTTTATTTTGTTTTCTACGTGCATAAATTGTGTAAAGTTAATTTAATAAATGCTATAGTTTGTAAGAGTAGTTTTAAAGTAGATATAAGGCAAAAACAGAAAATCTGCTATTTTATCACCCCAATTTGACCCGTAAGAAGGGGTCAGGGGGTAAACCTGACTGGCAATATAGACTCTCCATATATGGGGTAGCGTGACCACAAAACTGGGTTGAAAGCCCAAGAAACAATAATGAGAGGGATAAAAAAACCTTTTCCATATGATAAACTCAACTTTGAAGCAACTTTACTAAGCAGCAGATGTAAAATTTCCTAAAATCACTGTATGCTTTACAGTTACATAAATGACATTTTCCATTTCCACAAAAATTCAAGTCCCCGTCAGAATTGTGAAAATTCAAATTTTTTTTCCATAAGAAATAGTCCTTACTACTAGGGGTGCAAGGAATCATAAAACTGTGAACCAAATTGATCTGCAAATCAAGTTTTCCAAACCAGATCAATTCATAAATCGACTTGGTTTAAAAAAAACTTTTTCAATCTTGATGCTAAATATTGTGTCAGTATGAATATCAATGTCTTACTAATATATCATGCATTTAAAGGAAAATTTGCGAAGGAGGAAGTTGCAACTCAATAAAAGCCTTTCTCAGATTCTTGCACCTTTTTTGATGGTTTTACATGAAACAGCTTGCCACTGTCATAAATCAAAGCAACTATGTGTAGAAGAGTACCCACTCAGCTCAAACAGGCTCAGACTGAGTGATTGGACTGCAAAAGAGGTTGGGAAGTTCTAATTGCAGTGAAATTTATTTCCACAGACATGATTAACACCAGAGTTAGTCTTGTATAATTAAAGAAGCTCCCACAAGATCAGAGAACACACTCTTAAATAATAACAAGAGGAAAGTTCTGTCCTTCTCATATCTGAATGGAAACAGATATTAAAATAGATCACTGCCTGTACTCCATACACACATACACCCCCACCCACACACCAGTCACACACAACCCACTCACAGATACAACTAGAGGATCGCTCGCAAAAAAAAAAGATAATGTTTTTGCATAGCAAAAACAAAGCGTCCCGAAAAGGCTATAAAGGTGAGTGCTAAAGTATTAAGAAAATGCTTCGTTTCTAGCCTTATACTGTTGTGGCAACCAAAGTCAGCGCAGTCTGCTCTATCTAGCACGGTTTTCAAGATATAAGCATTTTTGTGTTTTGCAAAAAATAAAAAAATTAAAAATGTCCGCTATATTTGGTGAGACAAAAATATTTTGAAAATTGGCATGGCTACTCTGCAGAGATACCCAGCAGGTCCAAAATTTTGTTGATTTCGCTCCATATAGCACGGTTTTCGAGATATAAGCATTTTTGTGTTTTGCAAAAACTTTGAAAATTCAAAATGGCCACCATTTTTGGGGAGACAAAAATTTTTGTCAAGACCACTGCCGCGGTGTGTATCTCCCGCCGAGCATTAAAGCAGAAGAAATAGCTTTTCCGAGATATTCACAATTTTTCATTTTCGTGTGTGAAAGCTCTTCCAAAAGTAGGTGAATGAGTTATTTGAGAAAAATTGGCTATCTGCAATACTATTAAGAGATAATTCACATTTACTCATTTTGAGTAGGTGAATAATTATCTATGGGTCTGAAACTTCACCAAGTGAAAGCTCTCCCAAAAGTAGGTGAATGAGTTATTTGAGAAAAATTGGCTATCCGCAATACTTTTAGAGATAATTCGCATTTACTCATTTTGAGTAGGTGAGTAATTAGCTATGGGTCTGAAACTTCACCATGTGAAAGCTCTCCCACAAGTAGATGAATGAGTATTTGATAAAAATTGGGTATCCACAATACTTTTACAGATAATTAGCATTTACTCATTTTGAGTAGGTGAATAAATAGCTATGGGTCTGAAACTTCACAGAGTGAAAGCTCTCCCAAAAGTAGGTGAATGAGTTATTTGAGAAAAATTGGCTATCTGCAATACTTTTAGAGATAATTCGCATTTACTCATTTTCAGTAGGTGAGTAATTAGCTATGGGTCTGAAACTTCACCGAGTGAAAGCTCTCCCAAAAGTAGGTGAATGAGTTATTTGAGAAAAATTGGCTATCTGCAATACTTTTAGAGATAATTCGCATTTACTCATTTTGAGTAGGTGAGTAATTAGCTATGGGTGTGAAACTTCACCAAGTGAAAGCTCTCCCAAAAGTAGGTGAATGAGTTATTTGAGAAAAATTGGCTATCTGCAATACTTTTAGAGATAATTCGCATTTACTCATTTTGAGTAGGTGAGTAATTAGCTATGGGTGTGAAACTTCACCAAGTGAAAGCTCTCCCAAAAGTAGGTGAATGAGTTATTTGAGAAAAATTGGCTATCTGCAATACTTTTAGAGATAATTCGCATTTACTCATTTTGAGTAGGTGAGTAATTAGCTATGGGTGTGAAACTTCACCAAGTGAAAGCTCTCCCAAAAGTAGGTGAATGAGTTATTTGAGAAAAATTGGCTATCTGCAATACTTTTAGAGATAATTCGCATTTACTCATTTTGAGTAGGTGAGTAATTAGCTATGGGTGTGAAACTTCACCAAGTGAAAGCTCTCCCAAAAGTAGGTGAATGAGTTATTTGAGAAAAATTGGCTATCTGCAATACTTTTAGAGATAATTCGCATTTACTCATTTTGAGTAGGTGAGTAATTAGCTATGGGTGTGAAACTTCACCAAGTGAAAGCTCTCCCAAAAGTAGGTGAATGAGTTATTTGAGAAAAATTGGCTATCTGCAATACTTTTAGAGATAATTCGCATTTACTCATTTTGAGTAGGTGAGTAACTAGCTATGGGTCTGAAACTTCACCAAGTGAAAGCTCTCCCAAAAGTAGGTGAATGATTAATTTGAGAAAAATTGGCTATCTACAATACTTTTAGAGATAATTCGCATTTACTCATTTTGAGTAGGTGAGTAATTAGCTATGGGTCTGAAACTTCACCAAGTGAAAGCTCTCCCAAAAGTAGGTGAATGATTTATTTGAGAAAAATTGGCTATCTGCAATATTTTTAGAGATAATTCGCATTTACTCATTTTGAGTAGGTGAGTAATTAGCTATGGGTCTGAAACTTCACCATGTGAAAGCTCTCCCACAAGTAGATGAATGAGTTATTTGATAAAAATTGGGTATCCGCAATACTTTTACAGATAATTAGCATTTACTCATTTTGAGTAGGTAAATAATTAGCTATGGGTCTGAAACTTCACCATGTGAAAGCTCTCCCAAAAGTAGGTGAATGAGTTATTTGAGAAAAATTGGCTATCTGCAATACTTTTAGAGATAATTCGCATTTACTCATTTTCAGTAGGTGAGTAATTAGCTATGGGTCTGAAACTTCACAGAGTGAAAGCTCTCCCAAAAGTAGGTGAATGAGTTATTTGAGAAAAATTGGCTATCTGCAATACTTTTAGAGATAATTCGCATTTACTCATTTTGAGTAGGTGAGTAATTAGCTATGGGTGTGAAACTTCACCAAGTGAAAGCTCTCCCAAAAGTAGGTGAATGAGTTATTTGAGAAAAATTGGCTATCTGCAATACTTTTAGAGATAATTCGCATTTACTCATTTTGAGTAGGTGAGTAATTAGCTATGGGTGTGAAACTTCACCAAGTGAAAGCTCTCCCAAAAGTAGGTGAATGAGTTATTTGAGAAAAATTGGCTATCTGCAATACTTTTAGAGATAATTCGCATTTACTCATTTTGAGTAGGTGAGTAATTAGCTATGGGTGTGAAACTTCACCAAGTGAAAGCTCTCCCAAAAGTAGGTGAATGAGTTATTTGAGAAAAATTGGCTATCTGCAATACTTTTAGAGATAATTCGCATTTACTCATTTTGAGTAGGTGAGTAATTAGCTATGGGTGTGAAACTTCACCAAGTGAAAGCTCTCCCAAAAGTAGGTGAATGAGTTATTTGAGAAAAATTGGCTATCTGCAATACTTTTAGAGATAATTCGCATTTACTCATTTTGAGTAGGTGAGTAACTAGCTATGGGTCTGAAACTTCACCAAGTGAAAGCTCTTCCAAAAGTAGGTGAATGATTAATTTGAGAAAAATTGGCTATCTACAATACTTTTAGAGATAATTCGCATTTACTCATTTTGAGTAGGTGAGTAATTAGCTATGGGTCTGAAACTTCACCAAGTGAAAGCTCTCCCAAAAGTAGGTGAATGATTTATTTGAGAAAAATTGGCTATCTGCAATATTTTTAGAGATAATTCGCATTTACTCATTTTGAGTAGGTGAGTAATTAGCTATGGGTCTGAAACTTCACCATGTGAAAGCTCTCCCACAAGTAGATGAATGAGTTATTTGATAAAAATTGGGTATCCGCAATACTTTTACAGATAATTAGCATTTACTCATTTTGAGTAGGTAAATAATTAGCTATGGGTCTGAAACTTCACCATGTGAAAGCTCTCCCAAAAGTAGGTGAATGAGTTATTTGAGAAAAATTGGCTATCTGCAATACTTTTAGAGATAATTCGCATTTACTCATTTTGAGTAGGTGAGTAATTAGCTATGGGTGTGAAACTTCACCAAGTGAAAGCTCTCCCAAAAGTAGGTGAATGAGTTATTTGAGAAAAATTGGCTATCTGCAATACTTTTAGAGATAATTCGCATTTACTCATTTTGAGTAGGTGAGTAATTAGCTATGGGTGTGAAACTTCACCAAGTGAAAGCTCTCCCAAAAGTAGGTGAATGAGTTATTTGAGAAAAATTGGCTATCTGCAATACTTTTAGAGATAATTCGCATTTACTCATTTTGAGTAGGTGAGTAATTAGCTATGGGTGTGAAACTTCACCAAGTGAAAGCTCTCCCAAAAGTAGGTGAATGAGTTATTTGAGAAAAATTGGCTATCTGCAATACTTTTAGAGATAATTCGCATTTACTCATTTTGAGTAGGTGAGTAATTAGCTATGGGTGTGAAACTTCACCAAGTGAAAGCTCTCCCAAAAGTAGGTGAATGAGTTATTTGAGAAAAATTGGCTATCT
Organism: Sabellastarte sp. h YS-2021; assembly: GCA_964017235.1. Lineage (NCBI taxonomy): Eukaryota > Metazoa > Annelida > Polychaeta > Sabellida > Sabellidae > Sabellastarte > Sabellastarte sp. h YS-2021. Next base: position 10,002,315 of record OZ024932.1, on the reverse strand, counting down.
GCAATACTTTTAGAGATAATTCGCATTTACTCATTTTGAGTAGGTGAGTAATTAGCTATGGGTGTGAAACTTCACCAAGTGAAAGCTCTCCCAAAAGTAGGTGAATGAGTTATTTGAGAAAAATTGGCTATCTGCAATACTTTTAGAGATAATTCGCATTTACTCATTTTGAGTAGGTGAGTAACTAGCTATGGGTCTGAAACTTCACCAAGTGAAAGCTCTCCCAAAAGTAGGTGAATGATTAATTTGAGAAAAATTGGCTATCTACAATACTTTTAGAGATAATTCGCATTTACTCATTTTGAGTAGGTGAGTAATTAGCTATGGGTCTGAAACTTCACCAAGTGAAAGCTCTCCCAAAAGTAGGTGAATGATTTATTTGAGAAAAATTGGCTATCTGCAATATTTTTAGAGATAATTCGCATTTACTCATTTTGAGTAGGTGAGTAATTAGCTATGGGTCTGAAACTTCACCATGTGAAAGCTCTCCCACAAGTAGATGAATGAGTTATTTGATAAAAATTGGGTATCCGCAATACTTTTACAGATAATTAGCATTTACTCATTTTGAGTAGGTAAATAATTAGCTATGGGTCTGAAACTTCACCATGTGAAAGCTCTCCCAAAAGTAGGTGAATGAGTTATTTGAGAAAAATTGGCTATCTGCAATACTTTTAGAGATAATTCGCATTTACTCATTTTCAGTAGGTGAGTAATTAGCTATGGGTCTGAAACTTCACAGAGTGAAAGCTCTCCCAAAAGTAGGTGAATGAGTTATTTGAGAAAAATTGGCTATCTGCAATACTTTTAGAGATAATTCGCATTTACTCATTTTGAGTAGGTGAGTAATTAGCTATGGGTGTGAAACTTCACCAAGTGAAAGCTCTCCCAAAAGTAGGTGAATGAGTTATTTGAGAAAAATTGGCTATCTGCAATACTTTTAGAGATAATTCGCATTTACTCATTTTGAGTAGGTGAGTAATTAGCTATGGGTGTGAAACTTCACCAAGTGAAAGCTCTCCCAAAAGTAGGTGAATGAGTTATTTGAGAAAAATTGGCTATCTGCAATACTTTTAGAGATAATTCGCATTTACTCATTTTGAGTAGGTGAGTAATTAGCTATGGGTGTGAAACTTCACCAAGTGAAAGCTCTCCCAAAAGTAGGTGAATGAGTTATTTGAGAAAAATTGGCTATCTGCAATACTTTTAGAGATAATTCGCATTTACTCATTTTGAGTAGGTGAGTAATTAGCTATGGGTGTGAAACTTCACCAAGTGAAAGCTCTCCCAAAAGTAGGTGAATGAGTTATTTGAGAAAAATTGGCTATCTGCAATACTTTTAGAGATAATTCGCATTTACTCATTTTGAGTAGGTGAGTAACTAGCTATGGGTCTGAAACTTCACCAAGTGAAAGCTCTTCCAAAAGTAGGTGAATGATTAATTTGAGAAAAATTGGCTATCTACAATACTTTTAGAGATAATTCGCATTTACTCATTTTGAGTAGGTGAGTAATTAGCTATGGGTCTGAAACTTCACCAAGTGAAAGCTCTCCCAAAAGTAGGTGAATGATTTATTTGAGAAAAATTGGCTATCTGCAATATTTTTAGAGATAATTCGCATTTACTCATTTTGAGTAGGTGAGTAATTAGCTATGGGTCTGAAACTTCACCATGTGAAAGCTCTCCCACAAGTAGATGAATGAGTTATTTGATAAAAATTGGGTATCCGCAATACTTTTACAGATAATTAGCATTTACTCATTTTGAGTAGGTAAATAATTAGCTATGGGTCTGAAACTTCACCATGTGAAAGCTCTCCCAAAAGTAGGTGAATGAGTTATTTGAGAAAAATTGGCTATCTGCAATACTTTTAGAGATAATTCGCATTTACTCATTTTCAGTAGGTGAGTAATTAGCTATGGGTCTGAAACTTCACAGAGTGAAAGCTCTCCCAAAAGTAGGTGAATGAGTTATTTGAGAAAAATTGGCTATCTGCAATACTTTTAGAGATAATTCGCATTTACTCATTTTGAGTAGGTGAGTAATTAGCTATGGGTCTGAAACTTCACCAAGTGAAAGCTCTCCCAAAAGTAGGCGAATGATTAATTTGACAAAAATTGGCTATCTGCAATACTTTTAGAGATAATTCGCATTTACTCATTTTGAGTAGGTGAGTAATTAGCTATGGGTCTGAAACTTCACCAAGTGAAAGCTCTCCCAAAAGTAGGTGAATGAGTTATTTGAGAAAAATTGGCTGTCTGCAATACTTTTAGAGATAATTCGCATTTACTCATTTTGAGTAGGTGAGTAAAATGGCCGCCATTTTTGGCAAGACAAAATTTTTTTGAAAATTGGCATGGCTACTCTGCAGATATACCCTGTGGATCAAAAATTTCGTCGAAATCGCTCTATCTTGCAGGGTTTTCGAGATATAAGCATTTTTATGTTTTGCAATTTTTGCGAAAAATTCGAAAATTCAAAATGGCCGCCATTTTTGGCGAGACAAAATTTTTTTCAAAATTGGGATAACTACTCTGCAGAGATACCCTGTGGGTCAAAAATTTCGTCGAAATCGCTCTATCTAGCACGGTTTTCGAGATATAAGCATTTTTGTGTTTTGCAATTTTTACGAAAATTTCGAAAATTCAAAATGGCCGCCATTTTTGGCGAGACAAAAATTTTTTGAAAATTGGGAAAAGTACTCTGCAGAGATACCCTGTGGGTCAAAAATTTTGTCGAAATTGCTCTATCTAGCACGGTTTTTGAGATATAAGCATTTTTGTGTTTTGCAATTTTTGCGAAAATTTCGAAAATTCAAAATGGCCGCCATTTTGGACGAGACAAAAATTTTTTGAAAATTGGGAAAACTACTACGCAGAGATACCCTGTGGGTCAAAAATTTCATCGAAATCGCTCTATCTAGCACGGTTTTCGAGATATAAGCATTTTTGTGTTTTGCAATTTTTACGAAAATTTCGAAAATTCAAAATGGCCGCCATTTTTGGCGAGACAAAAATTTTTTGAAAATTGGGAAAAGTACTCCGCAGAGATACCCTGCGGGTCAAAAATTTTGTCGAAATTGCTCTATCTAGCACGGTTTTTGAGATATAAGCATTTTTGTGTTTTGCAATTTTTGCGAAAATTTCGAAAATTCAAAATGGCCGCCATTTTGGACGAGACAAAATTTTTTTGAAAATTGAGAAAACTACTCCGCAGAGATACCCTGCGGGTCAAAAATTTCGTCGAAATCGCTCTATCTAGCACGGTTTTCGAGATATAAGCATTTTTGTGTTTTCCTTATTTGGAAAATTCGTAATGATTAATTAATCATTAATTACTCGGCCATTTCTTGACCAATCAATGCCAAAATCTAATGATTTCCAGATTTTAATAGAATGAATGTATTTGCCAAGTTTCAGGTGAATTGATAAAATTGCTTTCAAGTTATCATCCGGACAAGCTTCCCCATCGAAAAAAGACATTTTTGGTCATGTGACCTCTCTGATTGGTTGAAATGTCACTGCAGCATATTCAAAAAAATTCCCCAAGGCTACTGCCTAAACCTGCCAAATTTGAAAACAATCCGCCTAACGGTTACAGAGTTATAAGGAAAACAAAATGCGGAGCCGGCGGAGCCGGCGGAGCCGCCGGAGCCGGCGGAGCCGGCGGAGCCTGAAGCTCTCCCATACACAAACAAGCGTCCCTTGCGGGACGCTTAATTCTCTCATCTGCAGAGGAGTGAGGGGTGGGGGGGTTCAGTCTGAGTGTACAGATGAACATATTTATAGTTTGTTAGTGATTCATAGCTATGAAATCAATGTCTGACATATTACTATATTATAGCTTAAAGAAGACTAGCTGAAAAACATATTAAACAAAATGCTCCAAATGCAATACTTTTCAAGTTATATGTGATTTACTGCATGAATTGTTGATTTTTTAATGCACTAAAAATTATTTTAAAAATCAATTAAAAACTAGACTTACGCATCGGTAAACCGATGCAAATTTGTATCCACCGAAAAGACAACTCACCAAAGCCAGTGAACCATTGTTTACCTTGAAGGAAGGGCCCAAGGTCAAATTTGAAAACATCAGAAGATTCCCAGCCTATGACCTCCTGTAAGTTGGTTTCATATTGCAAACCTCTAGGACCAATAATAAGCAAGTTATCAGCACTTTTAAGTTTGGCTATAGTCGTTTGACCTTGAAGGAGCAGCCCGATATAAAATCTGACCACATCAAAAGATTCCTAGCCTATGATTTCCTATAGGTTGGTTTCACATTACAAACCTCTAGGACCAATAATAAGTGAGTTATAAGCACTTCTAAGTTTGGGTATTCTTGTTTGACCTTGAAGGAGGGGCCCAAGGTCAAATCTGAGCACATCATAAGATTCCTAGCCCATGATTTCCTATGGGTTGGTTTCACTTTGCAAACCTCTAGGACCAATAATCAGTGAGTTATAAGCACTTTTAGGTTAGGATATCCTCATTTGACCTTGAAGGAGGCGCCCAAGGTCAAATCCGACCACACTAAAATATTCCCAGCCCATGATTTCCTATAGGTTGGTTTATCATCCCAAACCTCTAGGACTAATAATAAGCGAGTTATAAGCACTTTTAAGTTTGGCTATCCCCGCTTAACCTTGAAGGAGGGGTACAAGGTTAAATCTAACCACACCAAAAGATTCTCAGCCCATGATTTCCTATAGGTTGGTTTACCATCCCAAACCTCTAGGACCAATAATAAGCGAGTTATAAGCACTTTTAAGTTTGGCTATCCTCATTTGACCTTGAAGGAGGGGTCCAGGGTCATATCTGACCACACCAGAAGATTCCCAGCCCATGATTTCCTGTATGTAGGTTTACCATCCCAAACCTGTATGACCAATAATAAGCAAGTTATAAGTACTTTTAAGTTTGGCTATCCTCATTTGACCTTGAAGGAGAGGTCCAATGTCAAATCAGACCACATCAAAAGATTCCCAGCCCATGATTTCCTATAGGTTTGTTTACCATCCCAAACTTCTTGGACCAATAAAAAGCGATTTATAAGCACTTTAGGTTTGGCTATCCTCGTTTGACCTTGAAGGAGGGGTCCAAGGTCAAATTTGACCACACCAAAAGATTCCCAGCCCATGATTTCCTATAGGTTAATTTACCATCCCAAAACTCTAGGACCAACAATAAGGGAGATATAAGCACTTTTCATTACTGACAAAGAAACGCCCATAGCAGCCATCTTGTTTTTCAAAATGAGGCCAAAAATATTCCCAGTCAAGATTTTGTAATGAGGAACATACCCTGTGAATTTGAGATATCTACCTATAATACCCTTTGCTCTAGAGGGCCAGCAAAAGTCCTTGCTGAAAGTCGAAAAAACGCCTGTGGCGGCCATCTTGTTTTTCAAAATGAGGCCAAAAATATTCCCAGGAAGATTTTGTGGTTATGAATATATCCTGCAAATTTGAGAAGGCTGGCTATAATATTTCTTTCGTTAGAGCGTTAATGGTGAAATCTCTCTACACACTGCGGCGGCGTAACGAAGCGAAATCCATAGTATCCACTGGATGCTATCCGGTGGATACAAATATAATGTAGAAAAAGGGTTTTGAAGAAAATAGCATCAGAGATACCCATACCCCACAGCCTGTGGAAATAATTTTCAACACCATGAGATATAGAAGTTGTGAAACAGTACAAAGATCTGGATACTTTCAGAGCAGTGTCAGTTATATAAAGCTCCAGATAATGTTTAAGTAGAAAAGTAGAAAAAATAACATCGAAGAGAAAGAAAATGTACGTAAAAATAAAGTATAAAAATAGCATCAGAGATGCCCGTACCCCACAGCCTAGGGAAAAATTTTTAATACCATGAGATATAGAAGTACTGTATCAGTACAAAGTTCAGGATACTTTCGGAGCACTGTCAGTTATATAAAGGTCCAAACAATGTTTAAATAGAGAAAATAATGTCTAAGAGAAAGATCATGCATGTAAAGATGAAGTATTAAAATAAGACAATTCAATAACAAGACGACAGCATTAATCAGTAAACTAAACATTATGACACTCTTTATCTACATTTGGCATGGCCGAATTATGGTTTGGATGTTTTGAATATTACCATGCATACAGAAGTGGTAATACATTCAATGAATGCTTATGTGTGATGTTGGAGCAAAATCTGTGGCTCACTTGATGAAATTCCATCTGTTACAATGGGGAGTTGTAAAAGTAAAATTCTTAATGAATTCTAATGTGACTTTAACAGGGCTTAATCTGCATCAAAAGACAGACCCCAAGGTGCAACAAGATTTTAAAGGTCAAGGTCACTACGGCAAGGTCAAATGTCCAATCAAGGTCACACCATGACATTGCACACCTATAAACCCCAACCAATGTCCCTACTAAGTATCAACTTCCTACACCTTATGCTTTCTGAGATATAGCCCGGACAAGATTTTATAGGTCAAGATCACTATGGCAAGCTCAAAGGTCAAATCAAGGTCACACCATGATGTTGTACACCTACAATCCCTAACCAATGTCCCTACCAAGCATCAACTTACTACACCTTGCGGTTTCCGAGGTATAGCCCGGACAAGATTTTATAGGTCAAAGTCACTATGGCAAGGTCAAATCAAGGTCAGACCATGATGTTGCACACCTACACCCCCTAACCAATGCCCCTAGTAAGTATCAACTTCCTACACCTCACGGTTTCCGAGATATAGCCTGGACAAGATTTTATAGGCCAAGGTCACTATGGCAAGGTCAAAGGTCAAATTAAGGTCATACCATGATGTTACACACCTACACCCCCTAACCAATGTCCCCACCAAGTATCAACTTCCTACACCTTACGGTTTCTGAGATATAGCCCAGACAACATTTTCAAACTCAAGGTCACTACAGCAAGGTCAAAGGTCAAATCAAGGTCAGACCATGACGTTGCACACCTACACATCCTAACCAATGTCCCTACAAAGTATCAACTTCCTACACCTTACGGTTTCTGAGATACAGCCCGGACAAACTTTTTCCCGCCGGCCACCCATCCGGACAGCATGGGTGAAAACAATACCCTGACAGTCCTTAAGGGCTGTGGGGTAATAAAACATGCAGCGCTGCGAGAAGAAGTGAAAGTTAAGCAGACAGTGTGGAGGTTTATGCATTAACATGACAGAAAAATTTAAGCTTCATTTTGTTTTCTATGGTCCTAAATTGTGTAAAGTTAATTTAATAAATGCTATAGTTTGTAAGAAGAGTAGTTTTAAACGAGATATCAGGTAAAAACACAAAATCTGCTCTTTTATGACACCGGTTTGACCCATAAGAGCGGGTTAGGGAGTAAACCTGACCAGTTATCTAGACTCTCCTCATATGAAATCCATTCTAAAGCTGTAAAAGCAATAAACAGGAGATATAAAACAAAAGGATTAAATCTGCTATTTTATTACCCAAGTTTGACCCATAAGGGGAGGTCAGGGTGTAAATCTGACAAATGGTTTCCCAATACCTCTTAATTCATTCTAAAGCTCTAAAAGCAAGAATAAAGGAGATATAAGGCAAAAACACAAAATAGGCTAATTTATGACCCAAGTTGGACCCATAAGGGGGTGTCTTCAGGTAAATCTGACCGGCTATCTAGACTCTACACATTTGGTTTCCCAATACCTCTTAATACATTCTACAGCTCTTAAAGCAAGAATAAAGGAGATACAAGACCACTGCCACTTTTTCCGAGATATCCACAAGTTTTCATTTTTCGCTAAAATCCAAGATGGCCGCCAAAAGTGGAGAAGACTGAAATTTTTCCCCTAGGCACAGAATACTGTTGTACTACCCTGCGGGTCAAAAGTTGGCTCGAAATCGCTCTATCTCTTACCATTTCGAAGATATTTTCAATGTTTTATTTTCCGCTAAAATCCAAGATTACCGCCAAAAGTGGCGAAAACTGAAATTTTTCCCCTTGGCATAGGATATTCTTGTACTACCCTGTGGGTCAAAAATTCGCTCAAAATCGCTATATCTCTTACGGTTTTCGAGATATTCACACTTTCATTTTCCGCAAAAATCCAAGATGGCCGACAAAAGTGACGAAAATTGAAATTTTTCCCCTTTGCATAGGATACTCTTCTACTATCCTGTGGGTCAAAAATTTGCTTGAAATTGCTCTATCTCTAACGGTTTGCGAGATATTTGTGATTTTTCACTTTGTGTAGCTGCAAAGATTTTTCACATTTTCACTAAAAGTAGCAATAAAGTAGCCATTACTCACTTGTACACTGAGCAACAGTTGTTGAAGGTATAAGCCATTTACTCATTATGGTTATCATTAAAAATTGACAAAGTAGCTATTACTCACTTAGCTATGGAGATACACTTCCAAACGACTGACCATGTTGTAGCTGTGGAGAAAGTAGCTGAACAACATATTGGAACAAAATACTCTAAATGCAATAGTTTAAGAGTTATAAGTCATATAATTTTATTAGGTAAAAGTGCTATTACTTACTCAAAAGTAGCCGCCAAAAGTAGCGAAAATTGAAATTTTTCCACTTAGAATAGTTACTCTTGTACTACCCTGTGGGTCAAAAATTCGCTCGAAATTACTCTATCTCTTACGGTTTGTGAGATATATGTGATATTTCACATTTTCACCAAAAGTAGCAATAAAGTAGCAATTACTCACTTGACACATTGAGGAACAGTTGTGAAACTTAAATATGTTACAGTTCACAAAAAAGTAGATGAACAACATATTTGAGAGAAATTATGTAGCTGCAATACTTTTGAAGATATAAGCCATTTACTCATTATGGTTATCATTAAAAATTGACAAAGTAGCTATTACTCACTTAGCTATGGAGATACACTTCCAAAGTACTGACCATGTTGTAGCTGTAGAGAAAGTAGCTGAACAACATATTGGAACAAAATACTCTAAATGCAAGAGTTTGAGAGTTATAAGTCATATAATTATATCATGTAAAAGTGCTATTACTCACTCAAAAGTAGGCCAAAGTTCACCAAACCCAAAAAATATTGAAGAGCGTAAAAATTCATCAGGACAAGTAAATTACCAAAAATGTGTAACTGTAGTAGTTTCAGAGAAAACTGTGTGACCCACACACGCACATACGCACACACATGGTGCAAACTAGAAAAATGATTTTGCTTACAAAAACTAAGCGTCCCAAAAAGGTTCACTGCAATATAATATACAGTAGAAAAAGGTCTAATCTGACCAGCTATCTAGACTCTTCACATAAGGTTTCCCAATACCTCTCAATACATTCTAAAACTCTAAAAGAATAAAAGAGATAAAAGGCAAAAACACAAAATCGGCTATTTTATGACCCCAGTTTGACCCATAAGGGGGGATCCGGGGGTAAATCTGACCAGCTATCTAGACTCTTCACATAAGGTTTCCCAATACCTCTTAATACATTCTACAACTCTAAAAGCAAGGATAAAGGAGATAAGAGGCAAAAACACAAAATCGGCTATTTTATGACCCCAGTTTGACCCATAAGGGGGGTCCGGGGGTAAATCTGACCGGCTATCTAGACTCTTCACATATGGTTTCCCAATACCTCTTAATACATTCTAAAGCTCTAAAAGCAAGAATAAAGGAGATAAAAAGCAAAAACACATAATCGACTATTTTATGACCCCAGTTTGACCCATAAGGGGGGATCCGGGGGTAAATCTGACCGGCTATCTAGACTCATCACATAAGGTTTCCCAATACCTCTTAATACATTCTAAAACTGTAAAAGCAAGAATAAAGGAGATATAAGGGCAAAAACACAAAATTGGCTATTTTATGACCCCAGTTTGACCCATAAGGCGGGGTCCGGGGGTAAATCTGACCAGCTATCTAGACTCTTCACATATGGTTTCCCAATACCTCTTAATACATTCTCAAGCTCTAGAAGCAAGAATAAAGGAGATATAAGGGGAAAAGATGAAATTGGCTATTTTATGACCCCAGTTTGACCCCTACAGGGGGATCGGGGGGGGGGGGGGGGGGGGGGGGGGATTTTGACTTGCTTACTAGACTCTCCACATATGGTTTCCTACTACCTCCCAATACATTTTATGGCTCTAAATGCAATACTTAAGAAGATAATAGGGGGATCACATGAATTTTAAGCTTTCTGCTTGGTACCTGTGAGAAAATCACTCATAAACCAGTCAATTTTCATCGGATCACTCCCAAGATCTACTCAGCTGACATTTTTGATAGTATGAACATGTGTGTAAAATTACAAGCGGCGATGACAGGCGGCAGTACCTAAAAAAAACTATTTTTTGATCATGTGACCTTGATAAAGATCAAAGGTCAAATTTAAGTATGTGGAAAAATTTTCCCATGCCTAAGGTATATAACTGCCAAATATAACTACAGAGCTTCCAATAATAAGGGAGATATTCACGGGAGACCATAATGCAACAGTGGCGGTGGCAGCGGAGAGGAAACTGAAGCGAAAACAAATAAGCGCCCTTTTCAGGGACACTTAATTAACACTGAATTTACAAAAAATATTGCAAGTAACACTTAAAATAAAACAAAGATAGTAATATATTTATATTAATATAATAAGTTGCTACTTTTTTGCTCAAAGGACAAGTTGTTTACACTGTTTATCATGCAGAAAAATATGCTTTTGTGTACTAAGTTCACCATGAATGTGACTTGTTCCTCATTGATGCTTGTAAGACTCCAGCTTTGCTCTCATTAGAGTTATGGAACTGTGGATTGGGGTCTTTTTTTTCTTTTTTTAAAATAATAGGTAGATAATTTTGTATACAACAATCAGACTTCAAAGATGAAAGTTAAAAAGGTAATAAGTAAGAAATAGAAATCTTCTAAATACAATCAACTGTCTTGATGTGGCTTCCTATAGCATCAGGGCTATTTTGTGATTTACCTCTAGTACTAGGATCGCAAGTGGGTAAGAGAAAGCATGAAAGGACAGATTGTAGAAAATACACAATTGTAATTCACACATATTTTTCATAAATAAAATCCTTGCATAGTTTTAAAATTCAGATGTTGTTTTATCAACATAAAATAATTAATTTGTTTCCCTTTTGATGTGGAATAAATAAATTTAAGATAATTGCTGACAAAAAAACATGATTATAAATATGAAAGTAACCAACACCAACAAACCCAAAGGTAAGACACAGGCTTCTGCTGGGCCACTGTGACAGAAACTTTCAAAATAATATTACGATATGTATTAAAGGTGTTGTAATTGACAACAAAATTATGAAAATATACAAGTCAACCGTTTGATTTCTTATCTAATAAGTATAATTTACAGTCAATTTGTCATTCATGAAGATCAGATATGTTGATTTTATGAAATTTAAGGCAAAAATTAAAACACATTGTTCAACTGATAAATATGGAGCTTGTACAAGTTACAACATGTACAGTTCTAAAATTTGTATGTGTTGCAACTTGTACAAGCTGGTTGTACAAGTTGCAACTTGTACAGATTTTTTTGTACAAGTTGCAACTTGTACAAAATCTCAACTTTTACATAACATATACAGAAGTTTAATCTAACTCAGTTTGAGAATTGTCAGACTTACTATTTGCAGGTTACAGAACCAAATATGTGGAAAATGTCGAAAAAGGATTACACGGGTGGGTGTTTATGGCCCCCCCATACACAGGTTAATTATCTATTTAAAGCCTGGACTTATCTCACATGTAAACAGAACACAATTATATATTCCAAGATGAGATTTCAGCTGTATCAGTAACATCGTTTGACAGCTATAGGGCTTAAAAGTGGCAAAAATTCCCTAAATTGGGTCACTGTGGGCACTTTAGAAACCTTAAAATTAAAGTTACAGACTTAAAATTTTCTAGGGACAGAGGTTATATACAGAAATTTAATCTAACACAGTTTGAGACTTGTCAGACTTACCATTTTTAAGTTATAGGGCGAAATATGTAGAAAAATGTCGAAAATAACGTCTAAATAGGGTCTTTATGGGCCTCAAGCACAATTTTAACCTTAACATAAAGTCTTGATTTTTTGCCTATGTAAGGAGAATATATTAATGTGTTCCCAGGTAAAATCTGAGCCAGATGAGCCACACAATTTGTGACCTAGAGGCCATTAAGTGGCCAAAAGTCAAATTTCTGACCTTAAGGTGGCCATAACTTCTTCATTATTGGGAGATTAAGGACACCTTAAATAGAGTTCCTCTCCTGGACCAAATACATGTGTGTGCCAAGTTTGAATGAAATCAGTGAAAGCATTTTTGAGTTAAAGGGAGTTTGAGGGAAGTATTAACTTATTTAAATTATTATTTCAAGAAAAATGGTTGATAAAAAACATTTATTCTGCATCTTTTGAAATCTTATCACTTGCCAGGACTAATCACAATCATCATTTCACTGCATTGATTTAAGTAAAGGTTTTGCATCAGATTGTTGAGGTTTCTCATTTACACTTAATGTTGGATCCCTGGTGCATGTTCTCACAAACAGGGCAAGAATGCAAACACCATAATGAGTCATTAATGACACAAATTATAAGAGTCTTTCTCTGTGCAGTAAAATAGTAATTGTAAATAAAGGTAGCTATTGGTGTATACAATACCTCACTTTTACTCAGTTCATCCCTGATTTAAAGAATATAGTGTGGAGTATTTATTACAGAGGAGCTAAAGGCCATCGACAGAAATAATGAAACAGAAGAAGTGAACATTGCAGATTGTGAACAACTAAAAACATGTTTTTGCTAACAAAAACAAAGCATCCCAAAAGTGTATATGTAATGGCGTTGAAGTAAATGAAAGAAACAGAAAAGAGTAAGCCAACAACTTATTTATCTTTGTTCTATTCATTTAATACATTAGTCGAGACATGAAATATTACAAAAAAATATGATCAGATCCAAACAGATTACAATTTTGATTTTTTTTCTATACAACAGTGTTACATATATTGGACACTATATTAGTACATTGTATATTACATATATTAGGCACTATATTAGTGCATTGTTTAATTTAAGCTTTATGTTTATACATTGTCATAAAAGATAATTGTGTTGTTGGTTCTTTTTGTGTGCTGACATTTAAAGTAAGGGAGTTATTGATTTCTGTGTTTTAGTGTTTATTGATCTGTTCACAGACTGGGGGAAATCCCCCCCTCAGTGGTTATGTTAGATTTGGGGAAACCCAATTACCAGTAGTTTCTAGAACTTCCTCATTTGGCCTAGATGGCTCAAGCCTCTTTTGGGTTGGTTCTGTACAATTCCAGAGGAATCTGTGAATGTATATAAGGAATGTACATCTGACCACAAGTGAACTTTGTATTCGCTGGCTATAAGGAGAGCTATTGTGTTTTGGAATATAATATAACTTGTGTTGCTGTGAACTTTTACTGGAGTGAACTAGATACATTGTCTGGACAGATTTATTGCACTTTGGATATTTTTGGATATTGTACAGTTATATAACAGAGAGTGGATTTACTGCATTTTGGACATTGTCCATATCTTGGAGCAGACAGTACAATTGTGTTAACTCTCTAAATATCTCCAGACAGACATTCTGTGTGACTGGATATATAAAGAATAGCAGGACAAGAACCTTTTGTGTTGTTGAGTGTGGGACAGGTCACAGAATATAGATATCTGTGTGCGAGTGAACGCGGGACAGATCACGGGACAGACCACAGGACATTGGACAGACCACAGAATATACCACAGGACGGATTACAGAACAGATTGCGGGGTACGGCGGATAAACTTATTCTTAATCTCAGTGGTCAGGTCAGCTAGATCTTGTTATTGTATTAGTGTGCTTAGTTAAGGGCATACCAGTTGACTGTAATCATTATTGTTGACTATTAAATAAATTTGTTAAGTTCAACTTTTTGCTTTTTCTGTTACAACTTAAAGACAACCGGTAATTGCTACCGTGCTTGCCCGTGACCGTAACAGGAAAATTGGGGGCTCGTCCGGGATCCAACCATTTGATCAACCGTTCAATTAACATTTCGAAAATCCATTTGATTTAGTAATTGGTTACAGTCAACAGTGCTCAAAATGGCTAGTGCTAAAGAGTTTGTACAGTCACCATCTATGGAAGTTCTGGAAACTTTTAAAAAGGATATGTTAATGCAGATAGCACAAGAGTTACAGTTAGAGGTGAAAAGGTCACCACGTAAACATGAACTTAAAAGGCTTATTGTTGAACAGTTAGTTGATGAAGATGTTTTACCTGATAGTTGTTTAGAAGTGTATAAGCCTCTACCAATGGAACCTTCTGGGTAATATGAGATCAGGCGATTAGAAATTGAAAGAGAGTTAAGACTTAAAGAGCTTGAAGCTCAACAGCGAAAAGAAGAGCTTGAAGCTCAACAGCGAAATGAAGAGCTTGAAGCTCAAAAGGAAGAGCGTGCACTTAAACATGAAAGAGAAATGAGAGCTTTAGAACTCAATGCTCGCAGAATTGCCCATGAAGAATCCATTGCTACCAAATTTGATTTGGGTAAAAATGTGCGACTGGTACCACCTTTCAATGAATCAGAAGTTGATAAGTACTTTCAACACTTTGAAAGAGTAGCTCAAAATTTGAAATGGCCTATAGACCAGTGGCCTTTATTGCTGCAAAGTGTTTTGAGGGGAAAGGCCCAGGAGGCATACACAGCTTTGCCAATTTCTGAATGTGTGGACTATAACTCTGTCAAAAATGCTATTTTGAAAGCATATGAGTTGGTACCAGAAGCATATCGTCAAAAATTCAGAAATTATCGTAAACAAGAAAGTCAAACTCATGTTGAATTTGCCCATGAGAAAGAAGTGTATTTTGACAGATGGTGTAATTCTAGGGAAGTAGGTACAGACTTTGAAAAACTTAGGCAAGTTATTTTGATTGAAGAGTTCAAAAGGTGTGTTCGTGATGACATTAAAACCTATCTAGATGAACAGAAAGTTGAAAATTTGGCAAAAGCAGCAGCTTATGCTGATGATTATGCGCTAACTCACAAGTCCACTTTCAACAAGAATAAGTCCTTTGGTCCTGCTAAAAAGTCGTATCCAGAAATAGGAAAGAAATCTGAAAATGTAGCTCCAGAAAAGAGTTCAGATAAGGGTCAAACCTCAAATCAGACTATGAGTAAGGATAGGAAGCCCAGATCCTTTGCTCCTGTGTGCCATTATTGTAAGAAACCTGGGCATGTTATGTCTGACTGTTGGCTCTTAAAGAAGAGAAGAGAAAAGGAGGCAACGCCCAACGCCTTTGTGTCTAGCAAGTCTAACTGGCGTTCAAATCCCAATAGAGCAGAGTCTAGTATTGGTTTAGACAAGTCTGAGATTATTAGGGAAGAGTTCAAACCTTTTTTTTTTTTTTTTTTTTTTTTTTGAAACATAGACATAATACAAAACATTACAGAGTGACATGACACTGTACAACAGAAACATACAAAAAATAATTCAATTGACTACACAAAATTACAAGACAACAGTTCTTCAACTCAGGATTTCATAAATCTCTTCATATACTTTACTAAGTTTATTATTTCTAAATTTTGATGAATAGAGGTCATGAAATACCACAAGCTTTGACTTTATCTGAGCTAAGAATTCCCGAAATAAAATGGGTTTATCTTTTGTTTTCTTTTCATTAATATACCACTTTCCCAAAAGAATTAGGCAATTTATCATTAGGAGTTCTGAATTTGCAGTACATGGGATACCCAAAAGGATTTCACAAACAGTAAATTTAATTATAATTTTCGTATTAGTATTACACCAACTTTTAACTGTCTTCCAGAAGTCTGCTGAGATAGGACAAAATACCAGATGGTGTTCTAAAGTGTCTATGGCCTGGTCTTGACAGTATTTACATGTTGCAGACTCTACTCTTTTCCAATTGTATAAGTTATGTCTACAGTTTAAGGTTCTGTTTAATATTTTATACTGAAACGTCTGCAAATATGGTTCACAGGTCACTTTATTTGCCAATTTAAAAATCTCTGCCCAATTGGCTGTTTCTAAAAATGGGAAAAGATCAATCCATACCCTAAGAGATGTAGGCATATTAGAATTATTATTAATCAGTTCCCAATATATATCCTGACTCTTTAATTTACTAAGAGGTTTCATTACCTTACAGACACTTACAGTCAACCCTTTATCGGAAGGTTTGCCCTCATACGGATGTAATTTAAGTTTTTCTAGCCACTCTTTTTCTATTGCTTTTGTTATGCTTAAGTACTCTAAGAAATTTATCTTTATTGAAAGTTTGGTCTTAAAAGCCTCAAAACTTATAAAGTTACCAGTATTATCAATAACATCATGAAGTTGTAGTTTCAAATTTTGTTTCTTATTACCTACTATTGCAATCGTCAAACAAGAGCCTCCAATTGAAATGTATCTATTGTATAGTAGATATTCACATTTTATTTCTTCAGCACAAGTGGGTGCCCTATTTTTAAAGTTATACCAGAAGTCTAATAGCTGCTGATAATACTTGGTTTCGGCACACTGTATATAAAATTTTTCCGGTAATTTAAAGTGTAAAAACTCACTACTTACGCCTAATAGTGCTTTAGTAAGTGTTTTCCATTTTCTGTTTGTTTCATCCATCAAACGTTTTATCCATAACAATTTGTGGGTAGCATGGATACTATATATATCAGGCATTTTCAGCCCTCCATCATCATACTTTTGTACTATTGTACATTTTTTAACTCTTGGTGGCTTATTTGCCCATAAAAAATCGAAGAACAATTTATCTATCTCTTCAAGGATACTAGCTGGGGTATATAGAGTGCTAAGCAAGTGTATTAACTGTGGTACTATCAGGCTTTTTAATATTGTTATCTTACCCTTCCATGAAAGTGCTCTTAATTTCCAGATGTCCAGTACTTTCTTTATGTTTTTAATCCGCTCATTAAAATTTAATTGTGTACAAGTGTTGTCATCTCTAGTGAACCATATCCCAAGTGTCCTGAAGGGACCATTTGTAATTTTTATACCCAACAGATTGCCGGTGATTTGTGACAAGTCTAAATGAAGATCCCCTAAAGGCACTAATTCTGTTTTATCTATATTGAGCCGAAGCCCTGATATCGCTCCGAAATGGTTGAACTTAATAATAGCTTGTTTCAAAGACTGTAAATTCGATAAGAACAAAGTAGTGTCATCTGCTAGCTGTCCGATTTTAAACTCTACATTATTTACATTAATACCTTTTATTAAGGTATCTGACCGTATATTTACTGCTAAAATTTCTGCTACAAGAATAAACAATAATGCAGAGATAGGACAGCCTTGCCTGATTCCTCTTGTTAAAGTAAAATAATTTGAAATATAACCATTATTTGTTACACAGGAAGAGATGTTGGAATACAAAAGTTTTATCCATCTGATGTAATTCTGACCAAAGTTGAGGGTAGACAGTGTATTAAATAAGAAGGACCATTCAACAGTATCAAAGGCCTTTTCAAAATCAATTAAGGCTAGAATACCTGATATTTTTTCTTTTGTGGTGTAATGCATTAAATCACTGATGATCCTGATATTTTCACCAATGTATCTGCCCTTTAAGTATCCTACTTGGTCTGAATTTACTAATGATGATGCAACTTTTTGTAATCTCATTGCTAGGGCCTTTGCTAAAATTTTGTAATCGGTTGCCAGGAGTGAGACAGGACGCCAAGATTTCAGATACCGTAAATCTTTATCTTTTTTTGGTATTAATTTTAACAGTCCTCTTCTTTGCCCATCTGCTAATTGTCCATGTTCAAAAGAAAAAATATAACTGTCAAGAAGTGGCTGCTTTAATTCGTTCCAAAAATATTTATAAAAATTTGTTGTGAATCCATCAGCTCCTGGGGATTTGTCCAAAGCCATATTGTTTATTGCATCAGTTAAATCTTCTAAAGTTAGACCATCATCACACTTTTGTTTGTCAACTTCATTAAGTTTGGGAATATTCTTATTGGACAGAAAAGTATCCATAAGGTCAAAATTTGGTTGACCGCTGCACCTACTTTTGTACAAATTGGTATAAAATTCTTGTTGTTCTTGGAGAATTTGACTTGGTTCACTAATTTCAACACCATTTGTTTTAATAACCTTTTTGATATATTTTGAATTATAGTTTCTCTTTTCAAGATTCAAAAAATATTTTGAGTTCTTTTCCCCATACTCAGCCCATTTGGCCTTTGACCTTACAATGGCACCTATTCCCTTTTCAGTTTGTATATCCTCCCATTCAGCTTTAGTGTGTTGGTATTCAAGGAAATTTGTTTCATTATTATCTAAATTCTTTTCCAAGTTTTCGATTCTGTTCAAAAGTTCAACTTCTTTTTGTCGTTTTTCTTTTGCTCTTTTTGCTGCATAAAACATTGTATCAGATCTAATTTGGCATTTGAGATATTCCCACTGCATATTTTTATCTGAAAAAGCATCATCCTGTGTTACTCCCGCAATTGTATTCTTAACCAGTTCTACATAATTTTTGTCATTAAGTAAATTATTATTAAATTTCCAAGTGCCTTTACCTCTTTTGTGAGTACCAAGACATTCTATTTGAAGACAAAGTATGCTATGGTCTGAACGATATCCAGGTTTGATGTAGGTACTTTTTATATTATACTGGAGGCAGGAAGAGATAAACCAGTAGTCAAGTCTTGATTGAATAATATTTGACAGAGATGAATCTCGTCTAGTGAATTGCTTAACTCCTTTATTTCTTAAGCGCCAGATATCTATTAAAGAATATTGATCAATAAGATTTATTAAATTTTTACAGTAACAGGATCTGTTTTCAGGTTTACCACCGGATTTGTCCAACTCAGGATCAAGGCACACATTGAAATCCCCCCCTATTAGCATATTTTTATCACTGTATGTCTCAATTATTGAATTAAGATAGGTAATGAAAGTGTTTTGTTGTGCCACTTTGTCTTTAGTAGGTGCATAAATATTTCCCAGCACAAATTCATTTTCTTCGACTGTAACCGTTAGTACAATTAGACGTCCATCACTGTCACACTCAACTTTGTTCACTTTAATATCAAGGTATGAGGGCATCAGAATGGCAACACCTTTGCTCACTGACGAGCCATGTGCAAAATATATTTTAGAGCCCCATTCTCTTTCCCATGTCTCTTCATCTGCATCAACAGAATGAGTTTCTTGCAGAAATATTATTCCTTTTCGTTTGTTTTTATTTCTAAGACCTCTACAATTAAAAGAGGAAATTAGAATTGTTTCTGCCATATCAATATTAGATCTAATTCTGCTTCCATTACTGTCAGATAACAAAATCCTAATAATAAAGAACTGACATCAATACAAATTTGATTTAAGTACATACCATTGTTAAAAGAAAAGACAGAAACAACGACAGAGAAACAGGGTACAATAACACAGAAACCACATACAACAGAGAAATACAGCAGTATTAACAATAAAATTACATGGTCATTCAACATACAGGACAAATATAACATCAGTAACCGGACTGGTCGTATTAGACACATTTTAACATTTACTCTTTAAAAATCTCTCTAACCTGAAGTGTTCCCTGTAATTTTTTTAATATTTGTCAACATTGGAGGAAAAGCTCATTTATGACTTTTACTTCTACTGAGAGCATGGGAGAGCATATCCATCTGGTATGTGTCAAAGGTAACGTCACATAGCTGCTATTTAATGATAGGTATTTAAACAAAGTAAGGTTAAAAAAAATTAGACTTGACTTTTAGGCTTGATTTGTAAGTTGTCCTTAATAATAGGTTTCTTGAACCTATTATATGCAACAAAACCATAAATAAATACCACTATCATTGTGCAGCGCGGACAAGAGCAGTATCATGCCAATGTCTGGGAGAGCATAAATTCTGAGTTAGGTAAAGGGTTGTATAATCGTATTGTTTTGAGATAACCTTATCTGTTACCGATTACCAATATGATTAAACATATAGATCTAATGGTATACCAGATGAATATCTGGTTAAAATCGGCCTAAGTCAGCAGTTTACCATGGTTTGCCATTTAAGCTGGCCAGATCTTTTCTGTAATAAATTACACATTTCTTCTCTATAAGACATTTCATGATTCAATATATTTCCATATTTTCTATGTTGTCAAAAGTGACATTAGCATTAATTTATTTAAAATACTAATTATGTAATTTAATCCATGTTTTAAATGATAGTTACTGCATCAAATGGCAATTACTAACATATACTACTTAACTGATAGAATATATGTAAATAGTTATTAGTCTTCTATTTCTTTAGAACAAGTCTGAAACTGATTTAATGGTGCTTAATATTGTCAGCGTATCATTGGGGAGGCAAGTTCATGCACCACCACCAGGTGTAGACTTCTGAATACATTTAACAATTATTGCAGCAAAAATTACTGATATTCATACCGAATTATAAGAATTGTTACTAAAAATTAAACCTTTTGTGTCTGAGGGTTTTGTATCCTTGGAAAGTAGTTCCAGTCAGGCCCCATTAAGATATTAAGAGACACTGGAGCTACTCAGTCCTTACTTTTAGAAGGTGTATTGCCATTGAGTGTAAGCACATCTACTGGTGAGAGTGTCATTGCTCAAGGTATTGAAGGAGGCTGTGTGAACGTTCCCTTGCATAAGGTCAAGTTAGTATCAGACTTAGTTACTGGTTCTGTTGTTGTGGGTACCAGGCCCACTTTACCCATTAAAGGGGTATCTTTGTTGTTGGGAAATGATCTTGCAGGTGGAAAGGTAGTTGCTGATCCTAAGGTTACTTCTAAGCCGATCACTTTGGTTAGCACTGAGAAATTAGAAGAGGTTATTCCTGGTATTTTTCCCTCCTGTGCTGTGACTCGAGCTATGGCCAAAAAGGCCCAAAAAGAACCAAAAGATTGTAAACAATCTACAGATGTCTTAGTTGATTTGTCAGATACATTCTTGAACAACTATGACCATGATGTGCAGAATTCTAGTGATACAAATCCCAAGGCCAGGGTAGATTCTGAAAAACAAGACTCAATTGACTGCAAAGATGTATCGCTTTCAAAATCAAAATTGATTTCAGAGCAGGAAAATGACCCTGAATTAGCTCCTTTATTCAAGTTGGTCTTGCCACCAGTAGAGCTAGATAAGGTCCCTGTAGGCTATTATGTCAGAAATGGTGTACTTATGCGAAAGTGGAGGCCACCAAATATCCCTGCATCTGAAGAATGGTCAGTAGTACACCAGATTGTTGTGCCAAAAGTGTACCAAAGTGAGATATTAAAATTGGCTCATGAATCTCCAATGGGTGGCCATTTAGGCATCAACAAAACTTACAACAAGATAACCAAACATTTCTATTGGCCTCAAATTCGGCACTGTGTGGCAGAATTTTGCAAGACTTGTCACATTTGTCAAATGGTAGGAAAGCCAAACCAAAAAATTCCTGTAGCTCCTCTCAAACCCATTCCAGCATTTGAGGAACCATTTAGCAAAGTGATAATTGACTGTGTAGGTCCCTTACCAAAAACTAAATCCAGAAACCAATATCTTTTGACCATTATGTGCACCTCAACCAGATTTCCCGAAGCCATACCATTGACCCACATAACAGCTCCCAAAATCTCAAAAGCTCTGGTTAATTTCTTTACTCTAGTTGGCTTACCAAAAGAGATCCAGTCAGATCAAGGGTCAAATTTTATGTCAGGACTATTTCAACAGGTTGTATTTCAGTTAGGTGCCAAACAGATCAAATCTAGTGCTTATCACCCAGAATCCCAAGGTGCACTTGAAAGGTTCCATTCCACTTTGAAGAATATGATTAGGACATATTGTTTAGACAATGAAAAAGACTGGGATGAAGGCATCAGCTTATTATTGTTTGCAGTTAGAGAGTCTGTTCAAGAGTCTTTAGGCTTTAGTCCCTTCGAGTTGGTCTTTGGCCATTCAGTCCGTGGTCCTCTCAAGCTGTTGAAGGAAAATTGGTTATCCGAGAACACCGAGAGCCTAAATCTGTTAGACTATGTATCGAAGTTCAGAGATAAGTTGAAGAAGGCTTGTGAGCTGGCGCAACAAAACTTGAAAACTTCTCAGTCAAAAATGAAGATGCTTTATGATAGGAAGTCACAAAACCGTATTTTCAAACCAGGTGACAAGGTTTTAGTGTTACTACCTGTCCAGGGAAATACGTTACAGGCCAGATATCACGGGCCATACAAAGTGTTAAAGAGAGTAGGTGACCTGGACTATATCATTGAAACCCCGGACAGAAGAAAGTCAACCCAACTATGTCATGTAAATATGGTAAAACCATACTTTGAAAGGGGTGTGAAAAAACCTGTTATGGTTACTGACTGTAGTATAGAAAGTAACAGTAATCAGGAGCGTGAAATATGGGACGACACTCCTGATCTTGATGTTGAATGTAAAATTAGGTTGAGTAATTCTGAGATCCTTGATGATTTGGAAACCAAACTGAGTCATGTACCACCAGATAAGAGGGTTCCACTTATTGAATTGCTCTTAAAGTATAAGTCAGTGTTCCCAAATGCCCCTAATAGGACAAATATACTCATGCATGATGTCGATGTCGGCGATGCCCGTCCGATCAAACAGCATCCGTATCGGGTAAATCCTATCAAACTCGAAAAATTAAGGCAGGAAGTGCAATACATGCTAGAAAAAGATATAATTGAACCAAGTCAAAGTAGTTGGGCATCTCCTTGTGTTTTGGTCCCGAAACCAGACGGTTCAATCAGATATTGCACTGACTACAGAAAAGTCAATGTTTTGAGTAAAACGGATTCCTTCCCTATCCCAAGGATGGAAGACTGTATTGATCGGATTGGCAATGCCAAATACATCACAAAGTGTGATTTACTGAAAGGATATTGGTGTGTGCCTCTTACTAAGCGGGCCAAAGAAATATCAGCCTTCGTGACCCCTGATGGTCTATATCAGTACAAGGTGATGCCATTTGGCATGAAGAACTCCCAGGCCACATTTCAAAGACTAATGAATATATGTTTAAAAGACTTAGAAGGTGTTGAAGTGTATGTGGATGATATTGTCATCTTTAGTGATACTTGGGAAGAACATTTAAAAAGGCTTGAACAAGTCTTGTTTCGGCTCAAAGAGGTAAACCTCACTGTAAATTTGTCAAAGAGTGACTTTGTAAAAGCCAAAGTTATTTACTTAGGGCATGTAGTAGGTCATGGAGTTGTGACACCAATCAAAGCCAAAGTCAAAAGCATCATTGACTACCCCGTTCCTGAAAATAAGAAAAGCTTAATGAGGTTCCTTGGAATGGCAGGATATTATAGAAAATTTTGCAAAAATTTTTCAGAAGTCACTGCTCCACTGACTGAGCTACTGAAAAAGAATGTGAAATATCACTGGTCAGAGACTTGTCAAAAATCATTTGACAAAGTAAAGAACCTTCTCTGTTTAGAGCCCGTACTAACTGCTCCGGACTTCAGTAAACCTTTCCAGCTGGCTGTAGACGCCAGTGATGTGGGTGCAGGTGCAGTTTTACTGCAATGTGATAATGAAGATATTGAACATCCCATCTGCTACTTTTCAAAAAAATTTAATGTTCATCAAAAGAACTACTCTACAATAGAAAAAGAATGTTTAGCACTCATTTTGGCCATCCAGCATTTTGACATATACATATCTTCATCATCAAAACCCACCATTGTATACACAGATCACAATCCACTAGTCTTCTTGCACAAAATGAAAAACAAAAATAGAAGATTATTGAACTGGAGTTTAATGTTGCAAGAACACAATCTTCAAATAGAACATGTTAAAGGAAAGGATAATATCTGTGCGGACGCCCTGTCCAGAAGCTGTATTTAAAGTGTAATTTATATACCTGTAATTAGTAAGTTTATAAAGGTTATACATGGTACTAATTTTACTTTTGTATTTAGACAAAAATGTTTTGTAAAATGTTATTACCTGTGTTTGTATACATCATGAAAATCTTTTGTAAAATTTTGTAATCCCTTGGTTTCCAAAATTTTTCTTTAAGGGGGGAGGTGTTACATATATTGGACACTATATTAGTACATTGTATATTACATATATTAGGCACTATATTAGTGCATTGTTTAATTTAAGCTTTATGTTTATACATTGTCATAAAAGATAATTGTGTTGTTGGTTCTTTTTGTGTGCTGACATTTAAAGTAAGGGAGTTATTGATTTCTGTGTTTTAGTGTTTATTGATCTGTTCACAGACTGGGGGAAATCCCCCCCTCAGTGGTTATGTTAGATTTGGGGAAACCCAATTACCAGTAGTTTCTAGAACTTCCTCATTTGGCCTAGATGGCTCAAGCCTCTTTTGGGTTGGTTCTGTACAATTCCAGAGGAATCTGTGAATGTATATAAGGAATGTACATCTGACCACAAGTGAACTTTGTATTCGCTGGCTATAAGGAGAGCTATTGTGTTTTGGAATATAATATAACTTGTGTTGCTGTGAACTTTTACTGGAGTGAACTAGATACATTGTCTGGACAGATTTATTGCACTTTGGATATTTTTGGATATTGTACAGTTATATAACAGAGAGTGGATTTACTGCATTTTGGACATTGTCCATATCTTGGAGCAGACAGTACAATTGTGTTAACTCTCTAAATATCTCCAGACAGACATTCTGTGTGACTGGATATATAAAGAATAGCAGGACAAGAACCTTTTGTGTTGTTGAGTGTGGGACAGGTCACAGAATATAGATATCTGTGTGCGAGTGAACGCGGGACAGATCACGGGACAGACCACAGGACATTGGACAGATCACAGAATATACCACAGGACGGATTACAGAACAGATTGCGGGGTACGGCGGATAAACTTATTCTTAATCTCAGTGGTCAGGTCAGCTAGATCTTGTTATTGTATTAGTGTGCTTAGTTAAGGGCATACCAGTTGACTGTAATCATTATTGTTGACTATTAAATAAATTTGTTAAGTTCAACTTTTTGCTTTTTCTGTTACAACTTAAAGACAACCGGTAATTGCTACCGTGCTTGCCTGTGACCGTAACAACAGAAAAATACATATCTATTAATATCACATAGATATCACAATGTGCCACATGGTAGATCATTCACTGATAAGCATTGTATTATTACATATTTGGACTGTATGTGTGCAGGCAAAGGAAAAGGTGGTGGAATGTTTTTAATTAGGAGAGGTACTGCAGTTACAATATACATGTACTTCCCTATGACAGCTGACCAGTACCCAGTTAATATTAGACCAAAGGCTCTAAGGGAGATATAAGCCAAAAACACAAAATCTGTGATTTTATGACCCTGGTTTTAATTCATAAGGGGGACTGGGGGTCAATACAACAGGTTTTCTAGGCTCTCTGCATACGGTTTCCCATTCATTCTTAATACATTTTAAGGCTGTAAAAACAATACATAAGATGATAATAGAAGGATTCCGATGTATTTAAGCTTTCGGATTGATACCTGGTATAATAATGCTCATAAATTGTTCAATTTTGGTTCAATCTCAGTGATTGAATCACTCCCAAATCTAACCAACTTAAGATTTTAACAAGAAACAACTTAAGATTTTGACAGTGTGAATGTGCATGTAAAATCACAACCAACTGCAGGAAATAGTTTGATAGTTTGATCGGCAATGATCAGTGGGTATACCTGAAAAACTTCTCTTTGATCATGTGAAAATTAAATATAAGCATGTGATAAATATTTTTCACACCCAAGGGTGCAAAAAAATGGATACAAAACCCACAAATAAACATCCTTTATGGGTACGCTTAATTACGGATTATTTCTTATTGTATTTTAATTGTTTTTTTTTTGTACCATTCAGTGGTCTTTCATGTTTTTAGAATAACATTACATTGTTTAATTAAAATTTTGAGCATGGCTGCGGTACGGTAAAACCATTCCATAGAAAATATGCCACAGTACGGATATTTGTAAAATATTGCTAGAAAACTTCAAAAGTAGGTGCAGTAAGAGTAAAATATTGCAAGACTTCTGTTTGTAAAATGGTAGAAAATCCATCGTGTCCTCATATTTTCTTAAGTCTGTGTGTGTACAAGTATTAGTATTTGATATTTTATTTGTAAAATATAGCTAGATTTCCTATTTCTAAAATATAGAAATCCCCATCGTGACCTCATATTTCCTTCACTCCATGAGATGTTTGGATACCAGCTTGAACTGCACTCTAGTTAAATTTACTGAAATGCGGCATATGAATGCAACCGTACTGTAGAATTTGGTGGTGATTTACCATACTCCAGGCACTTCGTAAAATTTTATAGGACACTGTTTACATTGTTGTATTACTGTGGTAGAGTAAGAAATCTAAAATTCGCCAGGAATCTAAAATTCGCCACCTCTAAAACCTTAGTTAATTTTATGAAGAAAATGATGTTTTTGTCTAAAAATTAGTATTTTTCAGTTCAAAAAGTCTTAATTTACTATACAGTCAACAAATCTCACCAGAATTCATTTATTTTATTAGTATTTTCACATGTGGCGAATTTCAGATATGTGGCGAATTTTAGATTTCTTACTCTACATGATTTTCAATAAGACCTTGGGACAAAATATGATATTGTTTATGCATTATTAATTAATATTAAGTCATCAACAAATGCGAAACTTACTATCCTTGGTAACATAGGGGCTCAGCCTCCTTGTATTGCAGGAGGGTGTTATAATGAGTAAACTTTATGTATTTTAATTAGTCAGCTGTCATTAGTGGATTTTACATATAACATAGTTCATGTGTATTATTAGCATGTATTGAAAAATGTTCTGTGTATTGGTACATACAAACTTAGGACTGCATCATATTTCTTGTTTCTAATTTACAGACTTGTAAAGGCTGATAGAGCATAATCTTACTTTTATTATTATTGTATCTTAAGCCCTATGAAATCAAACAGGGTGTCTATAAACTTGGCACTTTGTAATGATTCTTGTGAAGTCACACATGGTGTACAAAGACTGTTTGTTTTAACAGCCATTCTTTCAACAGAAACAGGGATCAATCTGTATAATGTGGTAGCTTGTCAGTATATCTTAGATAATTTTGTAATTACCATGAACACTTCAAAAGCTTAAGCACAAGGGACTTATTCATTACTCTCCTCTGAACTGGTTACACCAATGCTGTTAATAGCTCATCAGATCTTGTATGTGGGAAGCAGGTTATAAAGATATATATGGTCAGGAAGTTATAAAAGAATATATAACTGCCACACTTAATGACAACCAAACAGCAATAGCAGCTTGTATCAAAGCTTGTCTGGATAACCAGATAATTACTTGTATGTAT
Organism: Sabellastarte sp. h YS-2021; assembly: GCA_964017235.1. Lineage (NCBI taxonomy): Eukaryota > Metazoa > Annelida > Polychaeta > Sabellida > Sabellidae > Sabellastarte > Sabellastarte sp. h YS-2021. Next base: position 9,974,961 of record OZ024932.1, on the reverse strand, counting down.
TCCACATCAAAGCCTATACCTTCTCTGTTAAGTAACCCTAACTTAGGTACAATGACTAACTTGTTGCCCTTAATGTCACTCAGCATTTATCTTGTGTGGTTGTCAGTTCCTGTTCCTACCCAAACTTCTACATGTAACTGGCCGATAGGATGCAACTACCTTATTGGATTATGGTCACCTGACTTACCTAGACTGTTTCTCTTTTTGAAAAGGGTCAGTATATATGTGGCTTGGTAGTATCAGAAAAAGAAGATAAAACATCATGTGTTTAGAGATTGAAAGGAGATCATCATGAGTGTTACTGGAAACTATGATACTGGTTAACTTAACAAGAAACTGTTATTATGAACATTATGAAGATACAGAAACACTTCATGGAATATGTTAATTATTAAGAATATGTTTAACATTCTTGTTGTGAACTTATATAAATATTAAAGGGAATAAAGTGTAAAAAATTGCAATGTGTATGTGAATGGATATTAGGCAGAAACCAGCTACATTCACAACAACAACACAGCCTTTATCACATCAATAGTGAACTGATACATATCCTTGATACTGAGCAGAGATTTGAAATAGAGAATTTAAGGAGAACTATAGCAGTGACATTGGATTATAATTATGTGCATTGTTTAATAACTGTTGATTAATAAATTGCTGAATAAATGAATAAGAACATCAACAAGAACTCTTTTACACCCCCAACCATAAAATCTCCCATTATCACATCTGGTGGAGAATGCCAAATTGACCACTTTTTAGCTGGTCATTGATGCCCACTCGAAGTGGAACCAACTATAATTACACAGCAGTGACTCCAGTGGAAAACATGGCTTCTGGTGATGACAGAGGAAGGCCAATCTTCCGAGCAGGCATATCGAGTCCGGAAGTCTTTCTCATGAAACTCAAGGCCCATTGCAAGAAGCACAAAATTGAGGATGGACCCCTTATGGAGGAAATCAGTCTGTACCTGGATGATAATGCAAACAACTGGCTGATGTCCCTAGATGAAGCAACACTGGCAGACCTCAAAAAGTTTACAGATCAACTCCTCCAGCGGTACTCACGAACTACAGATACATTCACAGCCATGCAGGAACTGAAGAACATGAAACAGATCAAAGGCCAGGATCCACTCCAGTTTGTGGATGACTTTGCCAATTTGTATACAAAGTGTAAGATGGACATGCAACAGATAGTGCCTTTTACAGTCGCAGCCCTGGAAGACAACGTAGGACAGTACATTCGAGCACAGAATCCTAAATCCCTGCATGATGTCAGGACTGCAATCACAAGATATTCTGGATCTGCTACTACAGGAAAATCAGATACAGCTCTTCAAACAGACACAGCAATAAGAGCATTATGCTCTCGCCTCGATGATGTAGTGACCCAACTGGCATCTGTTTCTGCCATTCAAACACAGGGACAAAATCAGTGGAATCACAGCAGGGCCAGACCAAAGACAGACTCTAGGCAACCACAGGGACAGGCTAAAAGGGACTGCAACTTCTGTGGAGGTAGGTTTCACTCTAAATTGTCTGAATGTCCGGCAAGAAACAAAAAATGCAGAAATTGTGGTATTATGAATCATTTTGAGAAAGTGTGTAGAAGCAAAAAGGAATAGGATTTTTTGCCTATCCTTGAACAGGTACAGAACATTACTAAAATCAAGGATAGGCCTACTGCTATCATTAACAGGCAAACCCAGTGTGACAAGACAAATAAGGTACAGTCTAAGGGTGGTAGGCGGATAGGAACTATTTCTATTAAAAATGGAAGTGATAAAAACATTACAAACATTGAAACACAGTCACATTCAAAAACATTCATTGACAACAATGGTCAAAATTTGCAAAGTAGTTCTACTGGTTCCATTGTAACACCCTTTAGTGAAAACAAAGGCTTAACATCAATTGTTATTGATGGTATTATTGTGCAGGCTTTAGTAGATACAGGTGCAGAAGTATCTTGCATTGATTGGTTCATTTTTGAGAAACTGGACAAAAACAAACACTCTTTAGGACCAAAACAAACCCTAACCCATGCAGGAAGTGGCACAATTCAAACAAAAGGTACTGCAGATCTCACATTTACTGTTGCAAATGTCCCATTCACCCAGACATTTAATGTGTGTCCTCAACTCTCCCATCAGTTAATTCTAGGTTTAGACTTTTTGAAGAAAAATGCAGCAGTTATTAGTTTCAAAAACAACACCTTACAGCTTTCACATAATCAACATGTTTCTGCTGTGGAACTACATAGTACCAGTTCTAAAACATACACTGCCACATTACTAAAAGATGCAGAAATTCCACCCAAAACACACACCCTACTACCAGTCAAGTGTAAAGCCAAACAAAATGTGACATGCTTAGCTGAACCTGTGACAATGCTTGCTTCTAAATACTATCTTGGTGGGGCAAGGTGTGTTGTACAACTGCTCAATGGGAAAACAACCTATCAGATTTGCAATCCAACACATAATACAGTCACATTACCACAAGGCACTGTCATAGCTACTTTAGCAGAAATAGATGTGGCTAACATTACCAACACTGCAGACATAGAAGCTCCCTCTCACAATATTTCCTCCCTATCAAGTGACACTTTTCCTGATGAACATTATATTGCTATTGCACATGACTTAGGCATAAACCTAGATAAATGTGACTTATCAATGGAGGAAAAAACACAGTTGTTGTTATTCTTAGGAAAATACAGACATGTTTTTGCAAAAGATGCCTCAGAACTTCCTGGCACCACAAAATATTTCCATACTATTCATACGGGCAACGCTGCCCCTGTCCGTAGCTACCCCTACAAACAGACACCCCAAACAGCCAGAGAAACTGACAAACTTGTAAAAGGTATGCTGGAAAATAATCTGATTGAGCCGTCACAATCTGTTTGGTCAAGCCCAGTAGTCCTGGTCAAAAAGAAAAATGGGGACTATCGTTTTGCTGTAGACTACAGGAAACTCAATTTAGTCACTGAAGACCAGTTCTTTGTCATCCCACGTTTCTCAGAAGTGGTTGACTCAGTTGCAGAGACAAAACCAAAACTTTTTTCAACTCTCGATTTAGCTTCCGGCTTCTGGCAAGTTCCCCTTGATCCAGAGACAAAACACAAAACTGCATTTGTAACTAGGAACGGTGTCTATGAATTCAACAGACTGCCATTTGGACTCAAAAACGCACCAATGGCTTTCTCAATGCTCATGAATGAGGTACTTAGGGGCATCAACTGGAAATTTGCGCTCGTTTTTATTGATGATATAATTATTTACAGTAGCTCATTCCAACAACACCTGTACCACCTTACCCAAGTTTTTGACAGGTTAGCTGAAGCCAATCTAAAGCTACAACCACCTAAGTGTCTTTTCGCCATGTCAAAAGTCCCTTACCTTGGTCACATTATCAGTGAACATGGAATTGCTCCTCAGCCAGATAAGACAAGTGCTGTTGAATCCTTCCCTGTACCAACTAGCAAAAAAGAGCTACAAAGTTTCTTGGGCTTGTGCAACTATTATCGACGCTTTGTAAAAGACTTTGCCCACATCGCTGCACCCTTGACCAACCTTTTGAAGAAACAGGTCAAATTTTCTTGGACAAATGCAGCTCAAATTGCTTTTGAAACACTCAAATCCAAACTTGTTGCTCATCCGGTGTTAATATTTCCTGATTTTGAAAAACCATTTACACTCTACACTGATGCATCTGATCTTGCCATAGGGTACATCTTGGGTCAAAGGGATGATAAAGGCATGGAGCATGTCATAGCTTATGGTGGACGTTCTATGAACATGGCTGAGCGCAGATGGGGAATCACAGACAAAGAAGGTCTGGCACTTATTGAAGGTGTGCGCTACTTTAAACACTACCTTGTAGGCAAACCTTTTACCATCTACACAGACCACTCTGCCTTGAAGAAGTTAGACCTTGCCAAACAAACTTCAGGCAGAAGACAACGCTGGTACGACTACCTCCAAGGGTTTGATTTCACCATTATTCATAAGCCTGGACGTGTTCATCAAAATGCTGATGCCCTGTCTCGCCGAGCTTACACTGAACATGGTTCAACTGAAGAACCCGAACCCAACACTTTCCCCATGACATCTGCCCTCACCCTGGGGAATGATCTCAAAGAGTATAAACTATCTTATACTTTCACAAAACAAATGTCACCTACACCACTTACCCATCTGAATTCCCTTGAAAAGTGTTTGCACAGTGAGCTGGAATATTCTCAGGTCAACTCTGTAAAGCTCCTTGAAGATCTCACTGATATAAGGCCATCTGAAATCAGGCAACAGCAACTACAAGACCAAGACATTGCACCCTTTATTCACTACCTTGAAAGCAAAACACTTCCCAAGGATCCAGACCAGATTGTGCGAGTAACAAGAACTGCAGCTGATTATGACTTGATTGATAGTGTATTATACTTCAGAGGATATGCACCCTTTGGAAAAGGTCACTGTGAAGACCGTGTCATAAAACAACTGATGGTGCCCTTGGCACTGCAGAATGAATTACTGCAGGCATACCATGACAGCCCACTTGGAGCCCATCAAGGATTTGATAGGACATATCAACGCTTGAAACAGAAGTACTGGTGGCCTTCAATGGCAAAAGATGTGAAAACATACATCCAGTGTTGTGACACATGCCAACGCACTAAACGTCAGTACCACATTTCAAAGACACCCTTGCAACCACTTCCAACAACAGAAAGATTTCAAAGAATTCACATGGATTTCCTTGGACCTCTTCCCACCACCACACAAGGCCACAAGCATATACTTCTCATCGTGGATGCTTTCACCAAATGGCCTGAAGCTTTCCCCTTGAAATCAGCTCAAGCATCAGATGTAGCCAGAATATTTTATGATGAGATAATATGCAGATATGGCGCTCCTTCTTCTATATTGACGGACCGCGGACAACAGTTCATGTCTCACCTTCTGGCAGAATTGTGTAAACTCTTCCAGATCCAGAAAATTTCCACCACTGCTTATCATCCTCAGACCAACTCAACAGCAGAACGTATGAACAGCTACATCTTACAATGTCTTCGTGCCTACACCAATGAGTTCCACAACAACTGGCATGAGTACCTCCAAAGTGTTATGCTGTCATACAGATCTACCCCAGCAACCCAGTCCACACAGTATACACCCCATATGCTGATGTTTGGTAAAGAATGCAATCTACCCATTGATGTTGCACTTTTGACACACGAAAACAAACTTCTTTCCCCAAATGAACATTACCAAAAACTACGGACACGCATGAAATTAAGGTCTGAACTAGCAGCAAAACATCTACAAGTATCGCAAAAATCATCAAAATTACGATATGACAAAACAGCTCTTGAGCCTACATTCAAACTTGGTGATCATGTACTCCTCAAGAACAACAAGACAAAAAAGGGTCTTTCACCTAAACTCACAACCAAATATCTCGGACCCTATTATATTGTAGATGTTAACCCCAACAATACCTACCAAATACGAAACTGCAAAACAGATAACATTCGACGAGGTCGTATCCATGCCAACCAGCTTAGAAAGTACCATGAACAAGCACAGTCTGAACACAATGAAACAACAACTCTGTCGGTCCCTCAGCAAGAACAGCCCAACAGTCCCAGTGGTGACACTGACCCCAACAATTCCCCAACAGTCCCTGAACAACCACAGATTGTTGAAAAAATACACCGTGCTACCAGACCCCAAAATGGTCAAAGGTGGTACTATGTCAGACTCAAAGGACAACGTGGGACCAAGGTTGTTCCAGCAGACTCCATTCCAAGGCACTTAAAGGAAGCATTTCACCTACACAAAACAGTCACAGGAAAAGTTCGGAAAAGAAAAACTAGGAAATAAACTCCAACATAAACAGTCTTCCAGATCAGTTGTGTACCGGTAACATCCTTTTCCCCAAAGTCTTAACACAAAACACTGCCACTTGACCTCTGATTTGTATTCCTTACCTATTATCTGTTTACTTCTAGTCTTCTGTGACCCATTAACATGATACAACTTTGTAGCTGTATATATATGTATTTTTTTTTACAAATTCAAAATTTTGCGCGCACCTTTTGGATCCCTTTGTATTTTCTTGCTACTCAGTTATATTGTATTGCGGATCACCTTCCAAACCTATTTACCTTACCAGACTACTTACACAAAGGTACATTTCTGTAATTGTGGTCAAACAAATGTGGTTAATGAATTCCCTGCTGGTCATGCTGCCTTCCACTACAACAGCTACAAACAACTGATGCAACCATGGTGTACTCCTCACCACAGTGGGACAGTTAGGAGCAGCAGAGCAACAATGGCATACATATATCACAGCTGCCTTTGGCTCATGTAACATTACTGATGCCATATGTGAACAACTCAACAACAGGTTAAACATGCAATGGACTGCAACAACAGTCTTGCAGTATGAACAACCACATAATCAACACCATAACAAGCCCTCACACAAACATTTAACAATGTCATAGACATAACAGGCAACAAGTGTGCCACACGTTCTATCTTACCATTCATTGGTGATCTATCAAAAACGTTGTTTGGTACAGCCACACATATACATGTGGTAATACATTGAAGGTACACATAAACAAACTGACCTGTGAAGAGAATCATCTCATCGGACTTTCCAGTGAAGCTGACCACCTAATACATGGCAAATTAGCATCCAAAATATTACCATTACAGCTTTTCACTCATAACTTCACCAATTTACCCACAGCTACACAAGAATCAAAATGTACACCTTATTGCTTGCTTACCTACAATTAACTTTCTACTACAACACTTAATTTAGGCCTCGCTTGCACTGTTGTTGTACAATTATTGTGAATAACTTTGTACATAGTGTGTTCTGCAGATGTTTCTTGTCAGTACATTGCGGACTAGTGGAGTGGAACTTCACCTTCTGTGAAGTTATATGTGTAACGTATAACTTTCATTAATGTGCAACATATTGTACTGCTTTCCTGACTTTCGCCTTGATTACTGTATAACCTATTTCTTTGTATAACTGTAACCTATGATGAATATACCCTATGTACAGTTTATGTAACTATTATTAATATCTACTATGTCACTTGTACAACTACGGTTGAATGTGTAATGTACAACTGTACCATATTAAGGTTGACGGAGCAACCTTTTCCGCAGCGGTGACAGATGTTATAATGAGTAAACTTTATGTATTTTAATTAGTCAGCTGTCATTAGTGGATTTTACATATAACATAGTTCATGTGTATTATTAGCATGTATTGAAAAATGTTCTGTGTATTGGTACATACAAACTTAGGACTGCATCATATTTCTTGTTTCTAATTTACAGACTTGTAAAGGCTGATAGAGCATAATCTTACTTTTATTATTATTGTATCTTAAGCCCTATGAAATCAAACAGGGTGTCTATAAACTTGGCACTTTGTAATGATTCTTGTGAAGTCACACATGGTGTACAAAGACTGTTTGTTTTAACAGCCATTCTTTCAACAGAAACAGGGATCAATCTGTATAATGTGGTAGCTTGTCAGTATATCTTAGATAATTTTGTAATTACCATGAACACTTCAAAAGCTTAAGCACAAGGGACTTATTCATTACTCTCCTCTGAACTGGTTACACCAATGCTGTTAATAGCTCATCAGATCTTGTATGTGGGAAGCAGGTTATAAAGATATATATGGTCAGGAAGTTATAAAAGAATATATAACTGCCACACTTAATGACAACCAAACAGCAATAGCAGCTTGTATCAAAGCTTGTCTGGATAACCAGATAATTACTTGTATGTATTCCACATCAAAGCCTATACCTTCTCTGTTAAGTAACCCTAACTTAGGTACAATGACTAACTTGTTGCCCTTAATGTCACTCAGCATTTATCTTGTGTGGTTGTCAGTTCCTGTTCCTACCCAAACTTCTACATGTAACTGGCCGATAGGATGCAACTACCTTATTGGATTATGGTCACCTGACTTACCTAGACTGTTTCTCTTTTTGAAAAGGGTCAGTATATATGTGGCTTGGTAGTATCAGAAAAAGAAGATAAAACATCATGTGTTTAGAGATTGAAAGGAGATCATCATGAGTGTTACTGGAAACTATGATACTGGTTAACTTAACAAGAAACTGTTATTATGAACATTATGAAGATACAGAAACACTTCATGGAATATGTTAATTATTAAGAATATGTTTAACATTCTTGTTGTGAACTTATATAAATATTAAAGGGAATAAAGTGTAAAAAATTGCAATGTGTATGTGAATGGATATTAGGCAGAAACCAGCTACATTCACAACAACAACACAGCCTTTATCACATCAATAGTGAACTGATACATATCCTTGATACTGAGCAGAGATTTGAAATAGAGAATTTAAGGAGAACTATAGCAGTGACATTGGATTGTAATTATGTGCATTGTTTAATAACTGTTGATTAATAAATTGCTGAATAAATGAATAAGAACATCAACAAGAACTCTTTTACACCCCCAACCATAAAATCTCCCATTATCACAAGGGGTTAAACCTTGCAGTGTTCAGATCCAATTCTCTTCACCCCAAATCCTGCATATACTAAATGTGGTTGTATAGCTAGTATAGTCTGTATTCTAAATGTAACAAGTCAGGTTCCACTAATTTAACAACTGCTGTACTTAATAAATTGAAAATCAAGATCAATTTCATGGTTCCCACTCCCTTTTCCAATTTAAATTCCCTGTGTTTTCCCTGTGAAGTTTTTATTTTTCCATGTGGTTTTTATAAATAAAACAAGCATTCTGACGCATGCATTTATCTCCCGCCATATAAATTAGATGTACTAAAGATAGTGGAATATAAATTTTCTTGTGAGATGGAGGCACATGTAGAAGTGACAACAAGTTTAATGTTAGATTGCAATACTTTTAAAGACAAAAGGCATTTACTCACTTTAGTAGCTATTACTCTGCCATCCAAAGAGCTACAGTTCTGCAACTTTATTATGCAGTAGATCAACCTAAAGTAGGTAAGGACGTATTAAGAAGAAATTGCCTATCTGTAACACTTTTAGAGATAAAAGATATTTACTTATTTTAGTGGCTATTACTCTGCCATCCAAAGAGCTACAGTTCTGCAATGTCACTATGTGGTAGATCACCCAAAAGTAGGTGAATGACTTATTTAGAAGAAATTGCCTACCTGTAATACTTTTAGAGATAAAATACATTTACCCATTTTAGTAGCTATTACTCAGCTATCCAAAGAGCTACAGTTCTGCAACTTCAATATGTCGTAGATCACTCAAAAGTAGGTGAATGACTTATTTAGAAGAAATTGCCTACCTGTAATACTTTTAGAGATAAAAGACAATTACTCATTTTGGTAGCTATTACTCACCTATCCAAAGAGCTACAGTTCTGCAACTTCAATATGTCGTAGATCACCCAAAAGTAGGTGAATGACTTATTTAGAAGAAATTGCCTACCTGTAATACTTTTAGAGATAAAAGACATTTACTCATTTTAATAGCTATTACTCAGCCATCCAAAGAGCTACAGTTCTGCAACTTCACTATGTGGTAGATCACCCAAAAGTAGGTGAATGACTTAATTAGAAGAAATTGCCTACCTGTAATACTTTTAGAGATAAAAGACATTTACTCATTTTAGTAGCTATTACTGAGCTATCCAAAGAGCTACAGTTCTGCAACTTCACTATGTGGTAGATCACCCAAAAGTAGGTGAATGACTTATTTAGAAGAAATTGCCTACCTGTAATACTTTTAGAGATAAAAGACATTTACTCATTTTAGTAGCTCTTGCTCAGCTATCTACTCACTTAGCTATTGACCTACATCTGCAAAAGCAACAAAAATATAAAGGACACAGGAAAGTAAGCTTTTGAAAAACTAGATGAATAACAAATGAAAAGATTTGCCTAACTTTGGTACTTGTGAAGGTATTTGACATTTATTTCCATCATAATTTTGCCACAAATAAGAAAATAGCTATTGCTCACTTATGACATGCAATGGAACCCCAAACGATATGCCATCTTATAGTTAAGGAAAAAGTAGCTGAACAAATTATTTTAGGAAAATCCTGTAACTGCAGTAGTTTTTGAGTTACAATGGATTTACTCCACAGTCACAATTTCAAAGTAGCTATTACTCAGCTGTCCAGTGTGCAACAGGTTTGCAGCTTTACTATCTGATAGCTCATCAAAAACAAGAGTAGAGTGCCCGTGAACGGGCACTGTGTCAGCTGAGTGAGTGTTTTTCATTTGTGAAGGTGATAATGAGAGGAAAGCATAATTATCAGGGAAAGTGCTGTACAGAAGTACATTAAATGGTAACTGAACAGCATGTTCGAAAGAAATTCCGAAGCTGACAGAAGGACAAATAAGTTGTGCCCCGCAAATGGGATTATGAAAGAAAGTAACAAGGTAATTGTTTAAGTGTAAAAAGTAGGCTAAAACATATTTAAAGAAATACTGCAAATGCAATATCCTCGTTTGACCCTGAAGAAGGGGTCCAAGGTCAAATCCAACCTCACAAAAACATTCCCAGCCCATGATTTCCTATAGGTTGGTTTACCATCCCAAACCTCTAGGACCAATAATAAGCGAGTTATAAGCACTTTTAAGTTTGGCTGTCCTCATTTGACCTCGGAGGAGGGGTCCAAAGGTCAAATCTGACCACACCAAAAGATTCCCAGCGCATGATTTCCTATAGGATGGTTTACCATCCCAAACCCCTAGGACCAATAATAAGCAAGTTATAAGCACTTTTAAGTTTGGCTATCTTTGTTTGACCTTGAAGGCAGGGTCCATGGTCAAATTCGACCACACCAAAAGATTCCCAGCCAATGGTTTTCTATAGGTTGGTTTCCATTCCAAACCTCTAGGACCAATAATAAGCGAGTTATAAGCACTTTTAAGTTTGGCTATCCTCATTTGACCTTGAAGGAGGGGTCCAAGGTCAAATCGGACCACATCAACAGATTCCCAGGCCATGATTTCCTATATGTCTGTTTACCATTCCAAACCTCTAGGACCAATAATAAGCAAGTTATAAGCACTTTTAAGTTTGGCTATCCTTGTTTGACCTTGAAGCAGGGGTCAAAGGTCAAATTTGACCACACCAAAAGATTCCCAGCCCATGATTTCCTACAGGTTGGTTTACCATCCCAAACCTCTAGGACCAATAATATGGGAGATATAAGCACTTTTCATGACTGACAAAGAAACACCTGTGGCGGCCATCTTGTTTTTCAAAAGGAGGCCAAAAATACTCCCAGTCAAGATTTTATAATGAGGAACATATCCTGCGAATTTGAGATCTCCATCTATAATACCCTTTGCTCTAGAGGGCCAACAAAAGTCCTGGTTTAAAGTCAAATTAACGTCCCTGGTAGCTATCTTGTTTTTCAAAATGAGGCCCAAAATATTCCCAGGCAACATTTCATGGTTATTACGGTAATATATACTGCAAACTTAAGAAGGCTAGCTATAATATTTTTTCCGTTAAGAGCAGTAACGGTGAAATCTCTCTACACACTGCGGCTATCCAGTGGATACAATGATTTACTCAACAGTGAGACCTGAAAGTAGCTATTGCTCAGCTATGATATGACATAGAGGTCTGCAATTTCACTATGTTATAGCTGACTAAAAATTATGTGAATAACATATTTAAACGAAATACTCTAAATGTAATAGTTTTCAAGTTACAACTGATTTACTCAACAGTGATAACCTCAAAGTAGCTATTACTCAGCTATGCAATGAGCTACATGTCTGAATTTTTACTATGTTATAGCTGACCCAAAAGTAGGTGAACAACATATTTAAGCAAATTACTGTAAATGCAATAGTTTTCAAGTTACAATTGATTTACTCAATAGTGAGAACCTGAAAATAGCTATTACTCAGCTATGCCATGAGCTATAGGTCTGTAATTTCACTATGTTATAGCTGACCCAAAAGTATTTGAACAACATATTTAAGCAAATTACTGTAAATGCAATATTTTTCAAGTTACAACTGATTTACTCAGTAGTGAGAACCTGAAAATAGCTATTGCTCAGCTATGCCATGAGCTATAGGTCTTTAATTTCACTATGTTATAGCTGACCCAAAAGTAAGTAAACAACATATTTTAACAAAATACTCAAAATGCAACATCTTTCAAGTTACAGCTGATTTACTCAACAGTCAGTACCTGAAAATAGCTATTGCTCCGTTGTGCCATGAGCTATAGGCCTCTAATTTTACTATGTTATAGCTGACCCAAAAGTAGCTGAATAACATATTTACACAAATTTCTGTAAATGCAATAGTTTTCCAATTATAACTGATTTACTCAACAGTGATAAGCTAAAAGTAGCTATTACTCAGCTATGCCATGAGCTACAGGTCTGAAATTTTACTATGTTATAGCTGACCCAAAAGTAGCTGAATAACATATTTATATGAAATACTCTAAATGCAATAGTTTTCAAGTTATAAGTGATTTACTCAACAGTGATAACCTAAAAGTAGCTATTACTCAGCTATGGCATGTGCTACAGGTCTGAAATTTTACTATGTTATAGCTGATCCAAAAGTAGCTGAATAACATATTTATACAAAATTCTCTAAATGCAATAGTTTTCAAGTTATAAGTGATTTTACTCATGATGGAAGTTACTGAAAAGCCCAAAAGTAGCTATTACTCACTTAGCTATTGAGACAGACACCCAAGTTACTCACCATGTTGTAGCTATGAAAAAAGTAGCTGAATAACATATTTTAACAAAATGCTCTAAATGCAACACTTTTCAAGTTATAAGTGATTTAGTGCATGATTTCATGAATTTTAGTGCATTAAAAATTATTAAAAAAATTTATTAAAAAAAATGAAGACAGATCCAGGTCTCATACTGATTTACTCAGTAGTGAGAACCTGAAAATAGCTATTGCTCAGCTATGCCATGAGCTATAGGTCTCTAATTACACTATGTTATAGCTGACCCAAAAGTAAGTAAACAACATATTTTAACAAAATACTCAAAATGCAACATCTTTCAAGTTACAGCTGATTTACTCAACAGTCAGTACCTGAAAATAGCTATTGCTCCGTTGTGCCATGAGCTATAGGCCTCTAATTTTACTATGTTATAGCTGACCCAAAAGTAGCTGAATAACATATTTACACAAATTTCTGTAAATGCAATAGTTTTCCAATTATAACTGATTTACTCAACAGTGATAAGCTAAAAGTAGCTATTACTCAGCTATGCCATGAGCTACAGGTCTGAAATTTTACTATGTTATAGCTGACCCAAAAGTAGCTGAATAACATATTTATATGAAATACTCTAAATGCAATAGTTTTCAAGTTATAAGTGATTTACTCAACAGTGATAACCTAAAAGTAGCTATTACTCAGCTATGGCATGTGCTACAGGTCTGAAATTTTACTATGTTATAGCTGATCCAAAAGTAGCTGAATAACATATTTATACAAAATTCTCTAAATGCAATAGTTTTCAAGTTATAAGTGATTTTACTCATGATGGAAGTTACTGAAAAGCCCAAAAGTAGCTATTACTCACTTAGCTATTGAGACAGACACCCAAGTTACTCACCATGTTGTAGCTATGAAAAAAGTAGCTGAATAACATATTTTAACAAAATGCTCTAAATGCAACACTTTTCAAGTTATAAGTGATTTAGTGCATGATTTCATGAATTTTAGTGCATTAAAAATTATTAAAAAAATTTATTAAAAAAAATGAAGACAGATCCAGGTCTCATACTCACACAAGAGAATCTACCTCTGGCCTAGTACATATATGCAAGATATGAGAGAAATCCCTGCAATAGTCACAGAGAAAATTGTGATAAAGTATTGAAATTTTCACACTTTTGGTGGGGGTACCCCCCTTGTAATGTCTCTAGCAAACAGACGAACAGACAGATTTGCATGCCTTGAACAATTTTTCATCCTCGATAGATAAGGTATCTTTTTAAAAAAACAGCATGTCTCTAGGCCTTGTAGTTTTGGAGGAGAAGATGTTCACGCGGACGCGGACGCCCACGCCGCAGAGTGATGACATAATGTCAGCTGACTGACAAGTCAGCTGACATAACTAGATGAATAACATATTTGAAAATATTTCCCTAACTTGAATACTTTTGAAGATATTTGAAATTTACTTATGTTGTTATTTTGCTACAAATAAGAAAATAGCTATTAATCACTTATGGCATGCAACAGAACCCCAAACTATATGCCATCTTATAGATAAGGAAAAAGCAGCTGAATAACATATTTTAGGAAAATACTCTAACTGCAATAGTTTTGGAGTTACAATGGATTTACTCAACAGTCACAATTTCAAAGTAGCTATTATTCAGCTATCCAATGTGCAACAGGTCTCAAACTTTAGTATGTGATACCTTACCAAAAACTAGATGAATAACATATTTGAAAAGAATTCCCTAATTTTAATACTTTTGAAGATATTTGAAATTGACTCATGTTGTTATTTTGCTTCAAATAAGGAAATACTATTACTCACTTATGGCATGCAATAGAACCCCAAACTATATGGCATCTTATAATTAAGGACAAAGTAGCTGAACAACATATTTTAGGAAAATACTCTAACTGCACTAGTTTTGGAGTTACAATGGATTTACTCTACTGTAGAATTTCAAAGTAGCTATTACTCAGCTATCCAATGTGCAACAGATCTGAAACTTTACTATGTGATAGCTTATCAAAAAGTAGATGAACAACATATTTGAAAAGAATTCCCTAACTTTAATACGTTTGAAGATATTTGACATTTACTTATGTCATTATTTTGCTACAAATAAGAAAATAGCTATTACTCACTGATGGCATGCAATGGGACCTCAAACTATGTACCATCTTATAGCTAAGGACAAAGTAGCTGAACAATATATTTGAAGAAAAAGTTGTAACTGCAATAGTTTTTGAGTTATGAGCCCTTTACTCCAAGTAGCTAAGATTGCTATTACTCACTTATCTTTAGGCCTAAGTCCATAAAACCCAAAAAATTTTCGAGGGTGTGAAAATTCACTGGGACAATTAATTTACAAAAAATCTGTAGCTGTAGTGGTTTTGGAGAAATCTGCGTGACTAACTAACGCACGCACACACAGGCATCATTTCATAATCTCCCTCCCGGGCTAAAGCCCGGCGGGAGATAATAACACAATCAAGCCAAAACATGAAATGTGACCTGCGAGTCGCGACCCGTGAATGCAAATGGCTGTTACTCTTCAAAATCATTCTGAAAATTTTCAAATTCCCTGTGTTTTTCCAAAATTTTCAAATTCCCTGTGTTTTCCCTGTCTGGAATTACTTTTCACAATTTTCCCTGTGCAGTGGGAACCCTGAATTTACTGGATTTTGTATATTAACTGTATGCTGGGCACTACATTTTCTCAGAATTCAATTGTGAATAAAACAAACGACTTAGTTTTGATGTTCATTGCTACTGGAGTAACTTTCACTGATGAAAGACCGAAAAATAAAATAAACATATCACCAGTGAGATTCCATAACTGCAGTTGTGAGCCATACACATATGTGAAAAAAATTATAGGGCGTGGCTGCGGTACGGTAAAACTGTTCCGTAGAAAATACGGATTGCCGTACTCCAGAACTTTGTCTCCAGAGCAGTTTCAGTAACAATGGTTTTCATTGGTTAATTAAATTAATCATGTTTGAGAGACAAAAAATAGGCTGGACTTTTGTTTGTAAAATATTGTTAGAAAATCGATCATGGCTTCATATTTTCTTAAGTCTTTGTGTGTACAGTACAAGTACTAGCATTTGATATTGTTATGTGTAATGGAATAAAAGATTTACAAGCAACTCGTGACCACGGCATCTCGTGACCAACAACTTGTATCCACAACTCGTACACAAACATTATTTCTGCTTGAATATCAAATACTGATTACTTGTATATGCAACTCATAATATTTATGAAGAAACATGAGATCACCCAGTTATGTGGGGTTTTCTAACAATATTTTATATTTAATAAATAGAAACGGAGAAACTTCAACTACGGCATCGTAGATTGAGTATATTGTCTTCGTCTACGGTGTCGTATATGGAGTACTAATTCTTCTGCTACGGCATTTATATCAACGTTATATCAAATAAAATAAAAAGTAAACATGTTTATTATTCTAGATTAGTTTACTATGGTATATTTAATCAGTACTATATCGGAATACACTAACATTAACATTTATGTACAAATCATATAGAAGTATGGAGCACCTGCTATGGTTTACAAAAACAAAGTAGACTGGTCCCCTAAAAATGTATTAAAAGAGCTTCTTACATACATATACAGATAAGTAAATATACATAAGGAACATTAGATTACTATTGACAGTCTTTACAATACCAGAATTTCTTCCTGGTGGAAATGAAACTCTTGAGGTGTTTGAAGAAGCCTTCAATTCTGTTATTTGTACGAGTGCACAAATTCATTGTATTCTTAAGACCATCCACCCATTCTCCTCGAATAGAATGCCAATTACGATCATAATATGTCCTCACAATATCTGGCATGACTTCACACAAGCTGTCATATCTGGATTGGTAAATTTCTTCATTTCGACTGTATGCAATTTCCTGCATCTTATCTAAAATTGTTGACTTCTCACCTAGTGTGATCCCCATTTTATCCAAAGTTATTTCACGGCCAAAGGTGCGAAGCACATGGAACAGGCATATTTCCATATTTACCTGAGGCATTTCTGACTTAAACACACCCCTCTCAACCATGTCTTTGTCTGTTAGGAAGACCATGACATCTTCCCATTTTGGGTGCTGTTGTGTAAACACCTTTGCCATACTTCGAAGAGATGCCTCATTCTCAGTCTGAACCAAGAAGACAGTTACAACCTGGCTTTCACCGTTGCCATCTATATTAATAACAGTATATAAAGGCATCCCCTGGTCATTTGTCTTGTGCGTCGCGTCAATCAAAAGAACCTCTGGGAATCGCTGAAAGGCAGAGAGCATTTCACTATCTTGCATAAAATCCCCATCAGTGTGCCTTCATCATCCTGAACACAGGTAGGCGAGTATTTTATGTAAGAACGTCTGTTCAGTTAGAGATCAAATACTTCAAATTATCATACTTCCGTGGGGCTTCAGAGGGCTTCCTAGAACTATTATAAAATAAATTATGCAAATTAGCAAAAAAAAACGTGAGGAGACAGAAGTCCATGGATTTTTCTGCTATATTTTACGGTAAAATAAATTATGCAAATTAGAAAAAAAAACATGGGGAGACAGATGTTCATGGAGCTTACTTAAATATTTCAACATAAAATATGCAAATTGGAAAAAAAAACGAGAACAGACAGAAGTCGGTGGGGGTTTCCTGCAATATTTAAAAAGAAAATTTTGTGTACGAGTTATGGGTACGAGTTGTTGGTCACGAGCTGCCGTGGTCACGAGATGCTCGTATACCGAATAAAATACTTATATGAATTATAGAGGGAAAAAAATTCAGAGAGAGGCGCATTCAGTCAAAACGCCACTAAAACATGGGTCGATGGGGAGATCTTCCGTCGGTTTACTGAGTGGCGCCTCTATCTTCACTTGTCCCGTTTAGGATACCAGTTTGAACCGCACTCTATTTGACTGGAATACGGCAAACGAATGTTACTGTAGAAATAACACACGACAAGCGTGGGGTTATGCAGGGTTTTACAACGAATAGCGATATTAGTAACACGAAGGCGAAGCCTGAGTGTTTCTAATGCGCTATGAGTTGTAAAACCCTGCATAACCCCACGTTTGGAGTGTGTTATTTCTATTCTAACATGACATTTCATTTTTGACATTTATTCCTTGTCTTCTTACTGTTTTGATGAAGATATGTAGTGCATACTCTTTGTAATTTGACTTTTAAAAAGTGAAGCGGGATTATCGCCCACTCATGAAAAACTGGCCGTGAGGTTATGCTCGGTTTTACAACTGGAATGGACCAATCAGAATGGCGGACACAAGCGTGTCATGTTAGAATGTACAATTTATTTTCGAGTGCGTATACCTACAGTACAGTAGTAAAATTAAAGTTAATTTGCACCTATGGATGAGTCAATGGTATTGGAACATCCACGTTCACACAACGAATAGTATTTTCACTCTACCTGAAAACTGATCCATATAGCACACAAGTACACACACAGTACGTACTGTACTTCTCTTTTGGCTGATTTGTTTATATTATCACCAGTGCAAGTGTACTTAAAGGTTCATTTCCGGCGTAGATGACCAGATATGTACACGAAAATTTTTAGGGACAACACGCCCCGAAAGACAATTGGCCCCCGTTTTTTCCCCCCGGATCATTCGCTTCCTTCTTTCAGATATTTCGCCCATTTTTATTTAAGGAGGTTAGTCCCTGTTCTGTGACATTCAATTTTTTTTCTCTATAATTCATATATTTTATTTCATTAAAAGGAAATGTTGTTAAATAGATTTCTATAGCATTAATTTATCTATCTATTGTTCAATGGGACAAATTGTCCTCAGATAAGGGGGAATTTTTTTTGTTATTTCAAGGGGTAAATCTACTTGACACCAAACAGAACATATACTTTCAACTTTATGCTTCCCATGGCTGGTATATAATTGTGTATATATATATATATATATATATATATATATATATTCATATATAGCTTCAGAAAATATATAAAGCAGGAAATTTGCGTGGTTTTGCATAATGGATAGCAAATAATTGTATTTATTCTTTTTATTTTATTTTTCATCTTTGTCACTTGTGTTTGCTTACAAATATAAGAAAAGATGTGGGTGGAGAATATTGTAGAATGCAGAAAGAGTTACAAGGGTAAAACAGGGTTAAGTCAACAGTTTATGTTTATATTATACCAACTTCAAAACTATAATTTGATTATTATTATTATTACTATTATTATTATATATTATTATTATTATTGTGCCTGCTCTGTAAGAGTGGTGGCGAGAGTATGTTATTTTCACTCCAGGTTTTTGGTTTTCACTAATGTGTAACATTGGAAGTTTTTTCTCCTGAACTCTACTGGATAATTAATTCGCTTTAGCAAATGCATTAATTTTCTTTATTTCTATTTCAGAATATTTGAACATTTCCTTGACCTGTGCAGCAGTTCAAATGATTGTTGTTTGTTTTGATTACTTTGGGAATACGTATTAGCATAAATGTATTGAAACTCACAACAGTCCTGTCTTGAATGGCAATAATAACATATTCTGGCCATACATTATTTCATTTTATTTTATCACTACAAAGTTGGAAAATGGGAATAACTCCTCTTCAAATAATATGTTCCTCTTATATACTCTATGTCTTATGCTATATGGTTTAACCAATATAAATACTTACAAAATGAGTTCACATGTTAAAACAAGTGTCACTTTAAACTCCCTATAATCTCACACTCTATTGTATTCCTATTTGATAGGTAGCAATATTATGTGCTGTAGAGTTAGGTTTATAAGATAAGATAAGAATTCTTTATTTTTTTCGACATGAGGGTATACTCAGACTTTCAAACAATTATGCTATTAATGCCTATATGTCATTGCTTGGCAAGCTGGTAGTCATCTGTCCAAACAGGAACCATGGAAAAAACTACTGATCTCAAAGTGCACACAACCAAACTATCCAGACTGTAATGTTAACATGCACTTTCAAATTTTTATAAGATTATAAAATATATATAGCTGATACTAAAACACTGATAGTATTTGCAGAGTTGTGGACAATGATGCCATGGATGCAGTCTATTTCCTACATTTCAAAAAGTAAAAATTTTATTAAGTTTTTAGATTATGTAATATCAGTATATGTTATAATTTGATAACATGGCTCTCTAGTTATTATTATTAGTTAAAACTCTACCTATCTATCACTCCTACTATGAAGTGCAGAATATTCAGGAATATAGAGTTGTTTTAGTCTCTACAACTTCTTTATCACAAAGTAAAGGTATAGTTCATTGTCTTAATAGGCTGTCACTTCTGTATGGGTTCAACTCCCTCAAGCAGCAAAGTTGTAAATGTGTCCCAATATGACTTTGCCTGTTGCACTGGATATATAACATTAACTTAAACTTTTGACTAGTGTATTAGCAGATAGTGACATTTGATATTTTCAGTAGTAAACATACCCATCATGTACATTAATTATGGATCACTGATTCCTAAACATAAGCTTTGTGGAATTAATAACCCTGCACATAGAACAAGAAATGTATGTGGAGTAGGCTAAAGCATGCTATTTTATGCAACCAAAAGTAAGAGATAAAATAGTAACCACAAAGTTATCTGCAGATTATAGACTGGCTAAAATTTCAATGTTTTATCCTTAAATATTGATAAATATCTTTAGACATGCAAACGTCTGTAATTATTCCAACAGTAAAAGATAGTTTTTTGTGGTGTGATTTACAGGTTACATGATTCATATATAGACACAGGTATGTCTGCAAAACTGTGTTGTACATACATTGGGAAATTCTTTTTTTCTGCATGTCATTCTTATTTGAGCCATTTGATGAAATATAAATTTTAATGATAAAAAACATTACAATGATATTAATCCAAATTATTTCCTATTTCCTAGATTGAGTTAATGCACGATTGCAATGATACATAATTGTTAATTTTATATGAATCTTGTGAACAAAAATACGAGCTACCCAGCAAGTATGATCATATGGGGCCTATGTGGGCTATAGGTGGGCAAATAGCAATATGGGTCCTACAAAGGATATATATAGGCACAAAAGGCCCAAGGGGGGCCATATTGGTCCCATTTATATAAAAATAAGTAATGTTCTCTAAATAGTACAAAAAGATGAAAAAATATGTTTAATATTAGATTCATTTGACTTTGTATTGATTTGGACTTGGTAAAGAGTGGTAAACAAAATATTTATCCTTACAATGTTTAATGTGGGTCCCATAATGGGCTTTTATTGGTAATTTACTGGTATAAGGGTCTCAGATAAGTCCTATATATAAATCCGAGATGAAAAAATGTAAATATATATAACAAGTGTTCTTTATTAACTTCTCATCTTATTTTGAATGAAAAAGAAATCCGAAAATAATAATGGTCATTTTTGAGAAAAACAACTTACCACAAATGCTTTTTAAATAAAAGTGTACAACCATATTGGACCTGTGAAGGTCACAAATGGGCATAATATGCCCACAAGGGACCCTCATTATTGTCACATACAATAGTCATTTTATAACTCTGTAAATGCATTGTCAAGTTTTGTGAATCATGCATTAAAATTAAATTTGTTGTATATCTCACTAATTAATAAGTTTAATTAGTTTTGCATTCCACAAATGTTTTTTTTTCATTAATTGTGTGTCTATGGGACCCATGGAACATATTCACAAGGTGCCCTCATCTGTCCCCATATTAAATATCATTTTGAAACCCAACTAAAATCTAGTAATATGTGTAGAGAATACTATGGTTCATTATGTTTTCTCATGGTTTAACTCAAGGGGGCATTTATAGGTCACCCCCTATCTCTTGCAGTACAGCTATGTTTATCTTCTCCCACAGATAGTACTTTGAGGCAGTGTTAGGAAAAAAGGGAAAAACACCCCATGGTGTGCAACAGGGTAGCCTATTTTCACCAGGATGCAAATTACAGTACAATTTATAGATTATAAATATGTGTGAGAAATTTATGAAATTTGTAAAAAAATGTGTAAATCAGGCCAAATTAATAAACTATGATATTTTTGGTGGGGATTCATAATGAAAAAAAAAATCTATATTAATCAAATAATGCATGTGCTTAATTGTATCAGTTAACTGTGGATTTCATCATGTGTTTCACTTGTGTCTTGACAAGGCTATGTAGCTGTTTTAGTTTGGGTCATCTGGAAATAGGGTTTGGGTGAATCATTAAGTGATGTGTTTTTGATATACATTTCTGTGTTCTGTATAAGACAAGCTTGGACACAAATGTGATCCATCATAAAATTTTGAACTTGAAATGATTTGACTTACATTGATTCTGGAAAATGGATAATAGTAAAGTATAAATTAAGATTGTATTGTGCATTAAAGGCTTTATTAAAATGTGTTTAAAATACTTCCAGGTTAAATATTAGACAGAATATGTGGGCAAAGTGTGAAGGAAACTGTTCTCACAGATCCAAACAGTTGCAAAAACTTATTTTTAAGCTTCTATTACATGCAAGCTGAACTGCAAATGAACCTTGAGTGTTGGGAGTCCACATTTTAAAAACTGAGTCATACATCTGGACCTATATGTAGGACCAATAAAGGACCTTAATCCAGTTTACCATAGTACCCTTGTCAGACCCACATATGACCCATATACAGAGCCAATACTGGTCCCTTCACCAAACCATTTGCCAAAACCATTAGGGCCCCATGTTCAAATTACAAGTTGGGCCCATGTGGGCCCCATTTATTTTACAATAGAGGTCCCATATGGGGCCGTATATGACCCATATCAATAAACCATATTGGTCCCATCAGAAAACCGTTTGCAAAAACTGACTGGGGCCCATATAAGGAACCCATAAAGGCCCCATATAAGAATCCATTTGGGGCCCTTGTTGGTCTCATATGTAGTGCTAGCTGGGTAGCGCCACTATGTTTTGCTGTTCAAAATCAATACACTTCTGACATTGGGAAAATTGCCTCTGCCAAACGAATGCAATTTTGAAGATCAAAATGATTAACACAATAATAGTGATGTTTTTTTACTTAGAGAAATGTCTAGAGACAGATGTTAATTTATTAGTTTGGTCAACGTGTGCAAATATATAAGCTTATGCAATCCCATATGCATAGGTAATGCTAAGGGCTTGTACCAACGTGACCCTAGCTGTTGAGCAGGATGCAAATCACCAATCTTTACTTTTGGTTTGTAAGAGTACTGGATCCCACAATGGGTGCAAGAGATAATATATGCTAAATTACTTAATTCACAAGTAAGTTTAGCCTTTAAATGGGATGTCATAATCTGGTCACACCTGTATATATTCTAAGGATTCTAATTCTAATAGTACTTTTATAGCGCTCAATCTCTATCTACTGACAGACTCTAAGACGCATAAAACCAAAAATCAGAGATCGTAATCGTTAAATCAGAGACATTGCAGGGGTCGGCACCACGGAGAAAGACGAAATGAAAACAGAGGAAAAAACTAGGGTGGGTAGGCTTTTTCAAAGAGGTAAGTTTTCAACTTCTTCCTGAATGAGGAGAGAGATTTAGCTGAGCGTACGTCATCAGGGAGATCATTCCAAATCATCGGAGCATCGTATGCAAAGCTAAGGCCAAATTGCTTTTTTGACTTGTATATATATTGATGCAAAATGTGGGACCTCAAGCAAAACACCCTGAGATTGACTTCTACGCGTTCTGTACATACTGTGTTTAGGTTTAAGGAAAGGTTCGAAGTATTTTGGATGGCCACTATGTAGAAACTTGTACACCAGAAGAGCGACCTTGAAAATAGAGCGCATCTTTGCTGAAGTGAGATTTCTCTCTTAGGTTTAGTTATATTCGCACCTTTATCATAAGTTTCCTTAAAATAATACTATTTATTATCTCATTGTTGTGTATGATGTTCCAACTGTCTCTAATAATGCAAGAATTTTGGGGGCTAAAGTTGGGGATCATGGCAGGTATAGCAGTGTTAAATTTCAAAAGAGTCCCGACTACTGCATGTTTCATTTAACACAATATCCTGTGAGTTTCTGAGCAATTATTTTTACCTCCACCAGCGGAGGTTATGTAATCATTTGTTTCTTAGTCTGTCTGTTATCGAATAGTGCAACTCAAAAAGTTATGAATTGATTTTCTTCAAATTTTCAAAGAGTGTCCACATGTGCATAAGTAAGAAGTGATTAAATTTTGGAAGTGTCAATGCCACCACCACCTGTGTTAGGGCCACCATAACTCGCACTGTGGCTCATTTTGGTCTTTCACACCTGATATATATACCGCTGTATCAGAATAAATATGTAATCTAACTTCATGGTGACCTTATATGTTCCATTTTTATCAAGTTATGGCCACCGTAAAGTCACATAATTTGTGGTTTCATATTTTCTCAAGTGAACATGGTGTTTGCGTATGCAGTTCAGCCTGGGAGAACATTTCTAATGTCTTCTGACATATAATTTTCATTTATTTATATTTTTAATTTGTATAAAAGAGTTCACTTAAATACAGCAATAACAGTAAAACACTGAACTGTGAAAAAACACAGCTGTGATTATTAAACAGCCACACTGGAAAGAAACAAAAAAGACATAAAAACAAATGATTTATAGAATTATACCATACATCTTGAAGTGCTATATGTCAGTCAGTTCGAAGAGCATTAAGGAGCTAAATGATAAAATCCTTCTTTGGGCCAAGTGGCCCATAGTATCTTGTCCAAAGTTACAATTTCTACAACCCAGTCAAGGACCAAACCGCAGACCTTCCCCTCTGAAGTCCTGTACTCTAACCACAAGGCCACAAGGACACATACTTTAAGGAGATAGTTGATTTCATAGAGCTCCAACTTTGTACACTTGTAATCACAAATATAAAACAGGCCTTTGATACTGCTACACATTACAAAATTAGCAATAACATACATATTTGATTAGCATATTTTAAGTTATCTTTAAAAATTAGCTGTACCAACTTCCGATTTTTGCTATATTGAGATATCTCAATAATGTATTTTTACATTTTTCTGAAATACACAGTACTTCCATTTATGACCAGTTTGTAACACTTGAGAACATAGGGATTAGAAGTTTTAGAAACATTCCAAAAAAAAAATTTAATCTCTGAAATAACAGTAGTTAAACAGAGTATTTCATAAAATATATAACAAACATAACACCAAAGTACTCATAGAGAGCAGACCACCTCCAAGGCCAAATATTTCCAATATGGCTTATGAGTGCAATGATAAAATAATCTAATAAATTCATAAAATCCAGAGGGTGATCTGGGCCCCTATTCACAAAAGGTTTTAGACTTAGCCAGGTCTTAGGCTAAAATCCAGTCTTAAAGTTAAGACTTTTGTCTCCGCTAAGTTTTGTCTTAAAACCGTATTCACAAAGGGTGACTTAGCTAAGTCCAAGATTATCAAATATCCACAGTGGTTTTCTGTGTGATGTGACCTTTCTTTTCTATTCAAACTATACTATTGGTGATATATATCCTTCATTTAATGGATTTTATCTAAGGAAAAGTGCTGTTTTGAAATGGAAAACCTTGTTACCACATATAAACTTCCAAAGACTGCTTTAGTGAGATGTTATGTATAATTATACTTTATTTACAGCCATTTCAAATTTTGAAGTGGAGAAAAGTTTATGGCGACCATATTTAAGTCCTCTTTACAAAATTTAAGCCCACTACTAACCAATCTTAAAGTTGAGCCCTTGGCTAAGCCTAAGACCAGACTTAAATTCTTTTTGAATACCACTAAGCCTGAGACAAAAGTCTTAGCAGGTTTGGGCAGAAACTTGAGACAAAAGTCTCAACTTTAAGCCTAAGCCCTGGCTAAGACCTTTCGTGAATACGGGCCCAGGATCACAACCAAAATTTAATCATCCCTTCCTTTTGCAATTGTCAACAACTGAAAATTTTATCAGAATCTGTTCACAACTTTTCAACTTATTTTTTGCAAACAAACAAATAAACACCAAAAAAACATATACATCAAAGGAGTTAAATACAACAACTTACGTAACATTTACGTTACATTTAGCATCAAATCCACATAGCTTCCAAAAAACACCATACAATGGTTTTAAATTACCTGTATCTAAGATGTACATATGCTCCTAAAAATATTGCACTAATTCCAAGAAAACTTAATATGGATATTTAGTAACTGTAACTGCAATTATGTCTCACTTCTTGTTTAAATAAAATTACCAAAATGACGAACATATATAGCCATGACATTTAATGAAGATACCTTTGTGTTTTTTTAGTTTCAGCTAAAGTGGAAATATGCCGCCTGCATGCTAATTTTGAAGTATTTTCCAAAATTCCTAGTAGTTTATTACTTTATTATAGTGACATGTGTTATACATGAACAGTTTATACAGGCAAGAAATAAATTTAACACCCACCCCCTTAGGGCTTATAAGTCACTTCATTTACGAAACTTTAACATTTGTTGGGTATAGTTCAGCAAACACAAAATAAATAATTTATGATTTGGTGGTGAACATATTGTTCAAATTTGAAACAATAATAGTAACCAATACTATGTAAACAACAGCATCTTTTTATATTCCCATAGTTCCACAATAAAATTACCAAGAATCTTTTGGCAATTTTTCATAATATAAAGGAATTTTGTTTCATTATCTCATAATTCAAAACTGACCATTTTGCACTATACTGAGCAAAGTATTTTTTCTTATTCTTATTATTTCAAATTTACTGCATATGTTTTTTATTTATTTGGGGTTTATGTCACTTTCAACACTGTACAGGTCATATCACTATGGGTAGTTGGAAGGGCAGAGGAAACCAGTACATCCAGTTGGTCAAGGTTCTGTACTGTAAACTGCCGACCAATGGCAAGCAACTACCAGCTTTCCCACTTGAGGCCTGGCCGGGAACCGAACCCCAACCTCAGAGGTGGGAGGCGAGAGCGTTACCACTCTGCCACTGTGGCCCCTCAGGAAAATCAATAAGAATTCTAGTAAATTTATAAAGACATCATTAATAAAACTCTTTACACCTCAGATTAAAGCTGACACCTCTCAATGGGTGTTACTTTTTACCTGACCATGAATTTTGTTGGCATAGTTTGGAGCCAGGTCAGGGTACATCACTGTGCTGCTAATTTACAAAAAGTGTTTACTAGAAATGATATACAAAGCTGCACAGTGCGAGACCCAGCATGAATTTGGCCATGGATGTATTCATAGGGTCATTACCCATGTGCAGGATTTTTGCAGTGAGAAACCTTTTATTTTTCATTTGAATCAAAGTGCATATCATTTGACTTTAATATTATTGTTGGAATCATGGTTCCTTTTATGTCACCAGTTCCTTTTCTGGTTTTATAACTCTATGCAATTTTTGTCTCCCTTAAAACATTAAGATTTGTTGACATTAGTTAGAATTAATGATGTATTAAATGTAATTAAAATATGACGTCAATGGTGCATATAAGTGCTTGTATAAGTGCACTGTATGTCACTGTACATAACAAAGTAATGTGTTTAGTAACTAAACTTTAGTAACTGAAACTTATTATATATATATATATATATAAACCTCTCAATTCATTTTGCCAAATAAAAAAATCATATAATTTTGTGTTCACATACTCTCTTTTTCGGTGTTGCCATTTTGGTGTTGCATATATAAATATATATGTCAAGCCAGACTATTTATTTGTGTAAAACAAGAAATCAAAACTAAAACAGCAGAAAAGTCTATGTGTGGGTATGATTGGGTCTCTTCCCTAAAGTTGTTTATGTGCACTTGTATTTTATAACTGAGATGGGGCTGATAGGATTTTTTCACTCATTTAGATTAAATCCTCACTGGGCCAGCTGGTTGGTTCTTTTCTCATCACACAAGTTCTATTCTAATTCTATTTTATTTGAACTTTTATAGGGCTTAATTTCTCCCATTCAAAGAGGACTCTAAGGCGCAAATTTCAATATTGATATCATATTTTCAATTGACATTTCATATTGATTGTTACTGTTTCACACCAAATTGGACATTTAATAGATACATTATATTTTGATAAGTTAATAAACTACCTAATAGACAATTAGCTATATTGCTGGCACAAGCCCACCCCGCCAAACATCAGAAAAAGATGTCCTATGCATGCACTGGCAGGGTCAACCATGTGCTCTCCATTCCCCAGGTTGCGTGTTGCTCTTCCTTCCTGTCTGGACAATGTGATGTCATAGCATCTTTTTCATTATCTAAACTTAGATAAACCCCTAGTAAGCTTATAGCATTGCTGGTTGGGAGGGCCTCTTCTGTCCATTAGGTAGGATATTAACTTATAAAAATTTAACATATTTTTTAAATTTGCAATTTTATTGCCTTAATACATTTTACCTAATGACCAACTTCATTTCTTCCCTTTTTACAGACAACTTTTTCTTACAGAACTGCTCTGAGTTAGAGGAAGAGAGGTGTGAGTTAAGTCTCTGGAGAGGTCCTCTTAGGCAGGAAAAGGATTCTAGCCAGTAACTAAAAGACAGGCCCTGACACACTGAAAACCCTGCACCATTATATGGCAGGCTGTTTATGCATTTCTGGGCTAGTGGTGTATTTGCTGGGCAGCGACCACAGCGCCCAGATGGAAGAGCCCATCCCAAGCCATATCATTTAAGTAAAACTGTGTAAAGGTGTTGTGAGATTTCAAATGACAGGCTGATAAAAGTTGTTCTAAGGAAGCTCCCAACTGGAACAGCTTAGAAACAGCAAAGCTCCCTACACCATAGGCTTTAACATGATGTAACTAAACAGCAGAAAAGTCTATGTGTGGATATGATTGGGTCTCTTCCCTAAAGTTGTTTATGTGCACTTGTATTTTATAACTTAGATGGGGCTGATAGGGTTTTTTCACTCATTTAGATTAAACCCTCACTGGGCCAGCTGGTTGGTTCTTTTCTCATCACACAAGTTCTATTCTAATTCTATTTTATTTGAACTTTTATAGGGCTTAATTTCTCCCATTTAAAGAGGACTCTAAGGCAGTCTGCTTGATCCAAAATAAAATACTGACATGGAAGATATCTATCTATCAAAGCCTTTCTTGAAGGAAACAAATGCCAGCTCCTGGTTCTGCCTGAGACTGAGGTCCTACCCAAATAGTAGCGCAGAGCTTTAACTGGGCATAGGGACCTATCAGTCTTAAGTGATTTATCCAGAGGTGGGGACAGGACAGGAATAACAACTGGTTCCACACTGTCTGGACCCTCTTTGGCCAGCTGATTCTTGGAAAGAAAGCTGGATGTCGGGTAGAGAGACACAATGGACCAGTATATTTGGTGTCTGATGTTTTTGTTGAGCTAAGTATGAATTTCACTCCTGCTTTTGCCAGAACCCAAAGCTAAGAGGAAGATTGTCTTGAAGGTAAGGTACTTCAAGGATGCCTCTTTCAGCTGTTCAAAGGGAGTCTTTGTTACCTGGTGAAGTACCAGAGAAAGGTTCCAAGAGGGGATGCCTCTGCCACCCTTAGGTCTGTCTCTGTGGAAGCTATCCAGGAGACTAGTAATTTTCATTTTTCAGATTTGGCAGGTACAGTGGGAACTGGCTGGACATGGCAACTAGGTCCCCATCCCTGAGCAATCAGAATGCTTCTCCTGCAGGGGTAGTCTCTTAGTTTTGCCACCTTTTTGCCCAGAATGGCTACTGGTGCGGGTCACATCGTTACAGATACTTCTATGGCAAGGTGAGAGCATCCACTGCCCAATCTAGGGGGTCTGGCACTGGTGACACTAACTGTGGTAACTTGAACCTCGCTAGACCTCGTTGTAAACAGGTCTATTTGAGAATAGTGCCACCTGGTGCAATATCGACTGGAAGACCTCTGGAAGGAGAGACCACTCTGTTTGGATGGTATGGCACCACATTCAGCCAGCCTAGAATGTGTCTGGCCTTGAGAGATATCTGTTTCCTGGACCACCAGGTTAGGATTCTCCAAAGAAGGGCATACAGTGGGCCCGATCTCATACCTCCTTTCATGTTTATATAGTCCACTACTGTGGTGTTGTCTGTGGCTATGAGTACTGTCTTGGACTTCTTTAGGCGCCAACAATACCACCTTTAGTTATATGGAACTTGCTTTCTGGGAGGTAAGTCCCTCTTGTAATGTGTTCTCCTAAGTAAGAGCCCCATCCTTCTTTTTATGTGTAAAAATTAGTGATCTCAACGGGTATCCGGATATCCGGGTACCCGAACCCTGAATATTTACCCGAATCCGAAATCACGTACCCGAGTACCCGAAACTACTGTTAATATCGCCCACTTTGGCTGACGACTACAGACATATCTCGACTTCACAAATTCATCTAAAAATGAAACTATTCAATTAAAATGTATACGAGTAATGTTTTCTTACCCTTACACACCATTTATATTATTTAATTTGTCTTTTATTTTGGTTGTTTATGCACTGTCAAATGCCGATACCCTTTGAAAATCGTCAGTATATTAACACAGTTACTGTATGTAATTCCGAGTACATGAAATATTGTGTATATTGCCTATACGGTGACGTACACACCTTAAATAAATAAAAGTACGATATTTTAAAACAGTAGTTCATAATTTAGCATCAATAAAGTTCACATATTTCCCTTACAAAAAATAAAATTTTCATTCCGAAACTACATTCGAGCAACAGTGAATGCTTTACTGACAGGTCATGTGACCCCACTTTTATGGACTCTGTTTTGAATGTACAGAAATCTTTTCTTGGTTAACATTTCTTCTGTGTTGTGCTGTTTTGAATGCAAAAAGGTGGCCGACGAGATATAAAGCAAATGGTTGGATCCCATTATTTGTGTACGTTTTAGGTTTGTAAATGTGGAGATTTTTGTAGAATCTCCTATTATTTTTTTACTAAAAATTTGCAGAGCAGGACTGAGAGGGTGTAGTGGTTCAACTTGAAGACGCCAATTTAAGTGAGGATAGAATGATTTTAGAATAGGGATTACCTTTACTAGTGATTCTGAGACCTTCCAATTGTTTTTTTTTCAAATGCCATTGTAACAGTCTCATATGAAGCTGGCCTAGGTTGACCTGTTCTGTAGCTGTCTTTTTAGGGGCATCGGCTGTCCGACCATGCAAGTCAGTCCAGAGAGTAGTTGAAGGTCTGCCAAAGTTTTTGAGTCAGACCCTGCTGTCCCTGAGGTCGAACTGGTACCTATGAAGTCGAAGACTTGCTAGGGATTCAGTTCCAATTTGTCTGTTTACTATCCACCCTAGCTCTTGACACAAAGCCAACAGTTTGTGTATACTGGGGACAGATTTGATGGGATGTGACTCTGACCAACCAATCATCTAGGTACTGGTGGATTCTTATACCCTGTATTAAGCCATCAGCTTGACCCCCTTCACTACTACCCTAAGCTCCATAGGGGGTGTCGAGAGGCCAAAGGCTAGAGTCTTAGCTTTCATACTGGGATACATCATCTTCAGCCTTTTTCTGAACACTGTCTGGGAAAAGTGTGCTCATTTGTAAATGTGCAGTTTGGAGAGCAGTTTCTGGATTTATGCCGGATCTGAGGTGGTCCAGATAGGCATCCCTTCTAGCCAGAGGTAGTATTAGCCATGGAGACAAAACAAAGTCAGATAAGTGTTGCACTGTCCTGAATATTTCTAGACTGATGCTTTGGTTAAAGCTCATAAGATACTACAGTTCATCAGTAGCTGTCTGGCATTTATCAGAAGATTTTCCTTTACTCTGGGCCCCGTGGATGATCTTTAGTTGTGCTTGCATGGTGTCCTGCACCCTAGTTAGGCACGTACCTATTGAACCCTGCAGCTTGGTTGCAGATGTAACTGGATTGTTTTGCCGCCCCTCTCCCACTCCACTTCCTCAAGGTTTCTTGGGATATGGGTCGAGATGCTGGTGGTGTGGACGACAATATCTGGTAATCCAGCTATAAGAGTTGTTAAGATGAGTTGCCTCGTTATACCAGAAGGAAACTGACCTGAAGCTTGCTTCTCTGTCAGAATAAACACCATGCTACTTGCCCTGTGACCTGGGTGTTTTGACAAACGGGTCCTTCTTCAGGCCGCCGGTATCTGAACTTCTAAAGGGGTAGCCCTCCACTAAAGTTAGATTAAATCTGTCCCGTTTCTTACATAGCCACTCGTCAGTTGGCAGGTTCACTGAGATCTTGCCCATTAGCTGTTGTTTTGGCCCTGGAAAGGGGTTGTCATCTGCCGACAAGGAAGAGTAGTTGAGCTTGGGGATGTGGTTCCAGCTGATATAAGTTGTGATGCCTCTCACTGTATCTTGATAGGTTTGTTCTTCAGAAAGTGCCAGGTCAAGTGCAGTACTTGGTTGGCTCAGTGTCGATATCAGAGTCTTCAGATTCAGTTTCTGGTCAGTGGACACAGAAGTCACTTGTCTCTACAGAACAGGGACCTAGTCAGTGATAGCTTCTTTGGTCAGCTTGGCTGGGAGACAGGTTGGCTTTGTCAATGGTAAAGAGATTCTGGAAGTGTCTACTGTTCAGGCCGATGTAGCCTTGGTCGGTGTTACTTTCACAGTCTGGACACTAGGCTGCTTTGCTGGCTTCTCGTCAGTTGTGAGAACCTCTATGACTACTTCTGATCTACCCTTGCCCCTTGTCACGACAATGTGTACAA
This sequence comes from Sabellastarte sp. h YS-2021, assembly GCA_964017235.1. NCBI lineage: Eukaryota > Metazoa > Annelida > Polychaeta > Sabellida > Sabellidae > Sabellastarte > Sabellastarte sp. h YS-2021. Next base: position 9,942,471 of record OZ024932.1, on the reverse strand, counting down.
CATGAGTGTTTGTCAAAGACTGCCATAACGTGTCTGCATGTCCGCTTTTTTGTCCTGGTGATGCCATGATGTATCAGCACATATTGCAAAAAAGACACAAGAAACTTTTCTTTAACTTTCGAGAGTTTTTGAAGGAAAATGCATCTGCACTGCACAAGCACCAAAAGAAAAGGATGCTACGATGTCACATTGTCTAGACAGGAAGGAAGAGCGACACGCCACCTGGCAAATGGAGAGCACATAGCCAGTCTGCACAGGACATCTTTTTCTGACAATCATAGCTAATTATCCATTAGGTATGATGTATTATTAATAAAAAAGTTATTCTTGACAACTGAAGTCATGCTACATTTACCAATGTACCATGATGTGTATTATATTATAAGCCATGGGAATTTTTATAAAACACTGCACAGGATGTCTTTTTCTACAAATATAGCTAATTGTCCATTAGGTAGGATGTATTAACGTAATGAAAATTAAAGTTATTTCTTCACAACAGATGTCATGCTACATTTACCAATGTACCCCATGATGTATATTATGCAGTCCCCCCACCCCAAGTCAGTGAAGAAGCCAGTTGCGGGTACTAGGTAATTTATTAATAATATACAACTAGTCTAAAAATTATTTACAATTCGCTAAAAGTTACTCATAAGATTTTTTTAAAGTAAATGTAAATTTAATTTCTAGTCAGTAAATTACAGTTCTAATGAGTTCATAAACAAGTGACTAGAAAAACAAATACGTAGATATATATATAGTACATACTCCAGTCTCAAAGTTAGAGTCTATTACAGTTCCAAAACATGCATATACTGGAATTCAAGAATTACTGATTAATAAATGAAATCATAATAAAATACAATATAAAATAACATGCAAAATTAGCCCCTGGAGGAAAGCTAAAGTGAGGCAGTGTAAACAGAAAACCCCAAAGTTTTCAATTCTAACCCAAGGGGTTTGAACCCCAGACCTGTCAGGCTTAGTGTGATCAAATACCAGGTGGAGGAGGGCACTGCCACACTAGAGGAGACCCCCAGGTTCACAATAGAGGAAAGAATGCTATAAAATTTACCAGTCAATTTACCTAATTTTTTCCAGTTGTTTATCTGATTGAGACACCAGTGTTAGGAAATATTCATATATATTCATAAAAATTTAGAATAAAACTGCTATTATTTTACTACTATAATTCACAAAAACCCGTAAATTACTAGTGTACTACTATAATTTAGAGTTAATTTTTCCATAACTCACAAAAACCCGTAAATTGCTAGTGTACTACTATAATTTAGAGTTAATTTTTTCAATGCTATGTCAGTATTGATACCTGAATTATTTATAGAAGACAAATAAAATAAATAATGTATTACACAACAGGATGGTACTTGTAGTACAACTTACAATTTAAAAAATTTAATGGAGATGGCTGTACCCCACAGCCTGGGGAAATAGTTTTGGAACACTGTTATCTTCAGAAGAAATGAAACACACAGCGCAATGATAAGAGATCTTCAGAACAGATAGTGTAAGTTAGGTAAAAATACAAATAACATTAAACTGAAGAAATGGCATTTAAAAGAGAGGAAACTTATGTAAAGTATTAAGAAAAGACAATTTAATAGCAAAATGATAGCATTAATAGCATTAATTAGTCAATGAACTTAAGAAGCTGTAAAATTTGTTTATTCAAGTTTAAGTGGCAATAAATAGGAAATAAATTAGCTAAAATCACATGTAATAACCAGTAACAGCCATCCAGACATCTTAAGATAAGAGAAATATTTCTTAAATAAGGCAGGTAAAACATTCTAGTAGACCCAAGGTAAAATGTTATGCCAAGGTAACACCTTTGCTTTGCATACTTACGCTCCCCATTCCCCAATGAACTTCTTACACCTTACAGTGCCCAAGATATGGCCCAAAAGTTTAAAGGTCAAGATCACTACAGCAAGGTCCAATCAAAGTCACATGACGTTGCATACCTATGTCTCCCTATAAATGTCCCTACCAAGTTACAACATCCTTCACCTTATACTTTCCAAGGTATGGCCCTTTAGAAATGGAGGCCCTCAGTGGCCTAGTGGGTTAGCAGGTTTGGCGTCTAATCACATACTATCACCTATGTGTAGGTTCGACTCTCGCAAGTGACAATACTGAGGATGTGTCCCATTAAGACCCTGGCTTTTGATCAAGATGTAAAACCCCAACATGAAAAATACAAGATTAGAGTATTATATGTATACTGGGTACTGAATTATATGACTTAAAGTTGATGTATTTATTAAGTGAAGTATATATGTCAATTAAGATACCACAAATGGGTAGAAGTACTGGGGACATATAATAAGATAAAGCAAACCACATTTCGTTGTGATAGGAGGAATATGTGTGAATGGTACCAGTAAAACATTCTGTCAGAAACAGTTGCAATGGTCAGAACAAGGTCACACCATAATGCTGTGCACCAACAACACAAACCAATACTCCTGCCAAGTACAAAAGCTTTTACACATGACTACTTTCCAGATATAGTTAATCTGGTTCCCGACTCTACCCTGCAATATAGGGTGAGGTATCGCCCACCATCTTGGGTTCTAGGCTTCCGTAGTTACACCTAGCAATGATCAAGAGGAAATTAAATTAAAATATTTCTAGTTAACACATTTGGTGCACATTTTGAGACAATATCGCCTTTTTACTGTGTAATAATATGCCATAATAAGTTAACGGCTCTAATGTTTTGATCTAAAATGCCCTGTTATAATTCTCCACTAAAATATAATAGTGCATTGTGTATTCCATATAAATATCTATCTGGAGAATCCAGGTTATGAGTCAGAGTGATGATGAGGGAGTTCCCCAGCATGGTATATGAGAGTGACTGCATATGTACATTGAATAAAAGTTGTTTTAGTTAAATCTGTGTAGTTCTTAAATGAGAAGAGATAATCTTACATTGGCAACGAGGATAAAAGTCTGTAGATTTAATTGACTCTATCTAATTTAGTGTCGGACAAGGATTGTTGTAGTTTTAAACTTTAAAATAAAAGAGACAGCAACAGCAAAACAAAGAAAAAAATCAGAAGAAGAGGCAAATGTGCCAAGTACTAGCCATGCAGCAAGTACTAGCCATGCTGGAGGCGGAGGTGTTGCAGGTGGATTAGGGGGATCACAAGTAGTAACAGATGTTGGTGGACTTCCTTGCTTCAACCCCAAGGACAATCCAACAACTCTGGGCTCATGTTGGAAAAGATGGAAGCATGCATTTCAACTGTATCTGACATCCAAAGGTGTAACTGCTGATGGCCAGAAGTTGGCATTATTGTTACACACGGCTGGGATAGACTTCCAGGATGTATATTACACTCTTGTTAGTGAATCAGAGGAGAAAACATTCCAGCAGAGCATTCAAATTTTGGACAATTATTTTACTCCGAAGGCCAATGTCAGTTTTGAAAGGCATGTGTTCCGACAGATGGAACAGGGACCATCAGAGACAGTGGACCAATTTGTGTGCCGTTTAAGGCAAAAAGCGACTTCGTGTGACTTCAGTGATGTAGATGAGGCCATATGGGATCAATTGATTGATCGGTGTCGGAAATCCCAACTGCGGCGAAAATTTCTCGAGAAAACAGGAACAGTGTCATTAACAGATTTACAGGCTGTTGCCCGTGCTATGGAAGCACTGGACATGCAAGTCCAATCTATGGAAAAAGGAGCAGATGTTAATGCACTGCAAGGGCCTAAACCGATTCAGACAGGGAGAGTACAGAATCAAGGGAGATCACGCAAATCTAATAATGCCATCCCTAGCCGCACCACTGTGGGTGATGGGAAGAGGTGTTATCGTTGTGATAGGGTAGGACACTTTGCTAAAGATAAGGTGTGTCCAGCATGAAACAGCACATGTAGAAAGTGTTCCAAAGTGGGACATTTTGCAAAATGTTGCAAGACAAAACACAGCTCCAACCAGGCTAGCACTGCTGCAAAGAAGATTTATCAGATACAGGATGTAAATAGCCAGGATGACAGGAGAGATGCCGATGCCTTTTCAGTGGATGATGTGTGTAATAAACAAAACAGTGCACTAGTAGACTTGGTAATAGGGGGAGTTGAAGTCAAGTCAGTTCTCATTGATTCAGGTGCATCATGTAATGTGATGGATAAGTGTACTTGGGAGGCCTTGAAAGAAAAAGGGATTCAATGCAGCTCTAAGAGGTGTGAAAAAAACTCTTTGTATATGGACAAACTAAAGCAATAGAAGTTATTGGAACATTTCAAGCTAAATTAACCTGTGTGAAAAGTGGAAAGGCTTGCACAGGAGAATTCACAGTTATCAATGGAAACAGCAGAGTATTACTGGGTAAGGAAACAGCTGAGAAGATGGGAGTGTTAAGAGTTGGCCCAACTACAGGACATCATGTGTGTTCAGTAACAACTGAAGGATCTAATGGAGACATTATCGAGCAATATCCAGAAGTTTTTCAAGGAGTGGGGAAACTGAAAAATTATCAGGAATCACTTCACATTGATGACAGTGTCAAACCTATTGCACAACCAGTACGGCGGTTGCCATTTGGATTATGGAAAAACGTTGACAGTAAGTTGGATGAGCTCCTGAGAGAGGATATTATTGAGGAGGTGATATCAGTGCCTACGAAATGGGTGTCACCAGTTGTAGCTGTGCCAAAGTCTAATCAGGACATTAGACTTTGTGTTGACATGAGAAAAGCTAACATGGCAATCATACGAGAAAGACACTATGTTCCTACAATTGAAGAAGTCTTAAGTGATTTGCAGGGATCTACAATTTTTAGCAAGTGTGACCTTAAGTGGGGATTTCATCAAATAGAATTGGATGAAAAATCAAGGGATATCACAACATTGATCACACATAGAGGCCTTTACCGGTATAAAAGACTCTTGTTTGGAATTACCTCAGCACCAGAGAAGTACCAGAAGATTATAAAAGATGTGCTACAAGGGTGCCCTGGTGTTGCTAACATAGCAGATGACCTAATCATACATGGGAATGGATTAGAGGAGCATGACAGGCATTTGTTTGGTGTTCTGAAGAGATTGAAGAAATGTGGTCTCACCTTGAATGCTGATAAGTGCCAATTCCGGCTCCCAAAACTCACTTTTTACAGACATGATTTGAGCCGGTCTGGAGTCTCGCCCAGTGAGGAAAAAGTGATGGCTATTAGAAATGCAAAGGCACCACAGAACTCATCTGAGATAAGGTCATTCCTTGGCTTGGTGCAATATTCAGCAAAGTTCATACCAGATTTTGCTACAGTCAGTGAACCACTGCGACAACTAACCAGGAAAAGTTTGTATGGGGTCGTCAACAGGCTGAAGCATTTGAAAAGCTAAAAGAACTAATATCCAAAGCAGAGACACTGGCGTATTTCAAAAATAACTGCAAAACAAGGATAGTAGGTGATGCAGGACCAACAGGACTGGGTGCTGTCCTTCTGCAACAACAGCATGGCATATGGAGAGTTGTGTCATATGCATCCAGAAACTTAACAGACGTAGAGAGACGTTATTCTTAAACAGAGAGGGAAGCCCTAGCTCTAGTATGGGCATGTGAAAGGTTCGATCTGTATGTGTTTAGCCGTGAGTTCGAGTTAGAGACCCACCACAAACCACAAGAACACATTTATGGCGGCAAGCAAAAATTAGCAGCCAGGATTGAGAGATGGGTATTGAGGTTGCAAGGATACCAATACAATGTAGTTTATAGACCTGGGAAGGGGAATATTGCTGATTGTCTATCACGTTTGAATCAGAAGTCTCCAAAGGATTTAGCAGGGGAAAAAGAAGATTTTGTGCATCTGATTGCACAGGAACATACTCCAGTAGCATTGAGTCCACAAGAAATTGAAGTAGAATCAGAAAAGGACCCCGAATTAAAAACAGTACGACAGTATGGTCAGTCAGGAGACTGGAGTGAATGCAAGATGCCACATTTCCTGTGTGTAAAAAACGAGTTGTGTTGTGTCGGTAAACTGATATTAAGAGGATCTAGAATTATCATACCAAAGAGCCTTCGACCAGAGGTTCTTGCATTGGCCCATGAAGGACACCAAGGGAACGTCAAAACAAAGAATCGTTTGAGATCAAAGGTATGGTGGCCGAAAATGGACAGTGATGCAGAAAAGTTATGCAGATTGTGTCATCCATGTCAGATGGTAGCAGGGTATCAATCACCTGAACCAATGCAGAGGGTGGAGCCACCTTCAGGCCCATGGCAAGATCTGGCTGTTGACTTTCTTGGTCCATTCCCTGGGGGAGAAAGCATACTGGTAGTAGTAGATTACTACAGTAGATTTTTTGAAGTAGTAGTGAAGAAATCAACAAAAAGCCATGATGTCATAAGAGCTTTGAACCCTATATTTGCGAGGTATGGCTATCCATTTTCACTGAAATCGGACAATGGTCCATAGTTTGTGTCAGAGGAGTTTGAAGCATATCTCAGGGAGAATGGAATTTAACATGTGACCTCACCACCCCTATGGCCCCAGGCAAATGGAGAAGAGGAGGTTCAGAATAAATCAATTCTGAAAGCATTAAAAGTTGCACATGCAGAAGGGAAAAGATGGCAAGATGAACTCCACAAATTCCTGCTGGCTCATCGGTCAACACCACGTACAAGCACAGGTGCTACTCCAGCTTATCTCATGTTTAGCAGGGAATTAAAAACTAAGATTCCAGAGTTAAGAAGAGAAAAATCACAGCTTGATGACGCAATAAGGGACCTAGATTGTGAGATGACCCTGTCATCTCGTAGTTTACAAAAGTGCTTCAGTATTGCTGCGGATCGACGAGTCCTTGAGATTTTTTATTATATATTCTACAGAGTTGTGAAAGGTGTCATTCTGTAGCATTTTATGTGTAGATCGTTTTAAATATTACACTTAAGCTTGTCACCTAAGATATTCGCAGTATTTTATTTGATTTTTGTTGAATATTGCTGGGATCTGTATCGTCCATCTTTGTGTGATGACGTCATCACTCTTCGAGTTCAACAGCAATATATATTTCTATTTGTTGTAAGCGATGCAGTTACGAACTTCCACCGATGCGGTGTCGGTGCATGCAAATTAGCTACGAATCCTCATAAGCGGTGCTGAACTGCCACCGATGCGGTGTTCGGTGTATGCAAATAAGGCTACGAATCCTCTATATAAGGCGCGGCAAATCAACAGCTCTTGGGTGTATTGAGCCGATCTAACAGAAGGTACACTCAGTGCTTCTGAATTTTACTGACATTTATTCGATTTTGTCTGATTTGCTTGATTTATTTTCGGATCCGGTTACACTGAATAATTGTTTTTATATTATTACAAGTTGTCAGAAACTCTCAGTAAATTTGGTTGGATATTTTTCTAATTTGCTGTCATTTTGATAGATGGGTGGGGTTTCCCTCCAATTTGTTTACAAACAAATGCTCATGATTTTGACAGTTCTTACAACTGAGAGTAATTCTTAACTTGTAATTGTTATGTAATGATGCCGGTGTAAATCTTATTGTAACTGCAGTTTATTTATTTTATCTTGTATTTCATAGATTTCATTTGACTGATAACTGCAGTATTTTTGTGATAGTTAGGATGCATATTTGACTAAATACTGCAGTGTTATTATTTTTACTGATTACTTTGACTGCAGTATTATTATCATTCTTATTCATTGACTGCAGTGTTTTTATCACCATCATTAGTTACTGACTGCAGTGTTATTGCTATTCTTGTTTCTTATTAGTTGTGTACGTGTATAGTTATTCCAATGCTGTAGTAACTTTTTGTCATGTTGTTCTGATATTTTGCTGAACAGCATTTTCGCATTTCTGTACATTTCTGTCAAACAATATTTATAGATCCATGATTATTTAAAATAAATATACATTTAAGATTATATAATTGCTTGTTCTTTACAACTTTTAACCAATAAATTATCATCAGCTAAGTCTATTGGCACAGGCATCAATAATTACAACTCTGTTGGTGATTTTCCAATCCGAACCTGATATCTGGCGACCTGCCACCTTTGAACACAACGCGAGAACTGTATTGAAAAATACACTTTGGGCTTAAGGGTCGTTACAGAAATTTTTGGTGCCGTGACCAGGACTGGAAATTTTTACCATTAATTTATAACTGGTTCAATAGTGTATATCCTGTGTATGTTCTGATTTGTTTGGTTTGTTTCATGTAATTTCATGATTTAAAACAGTGACCAACTTATTTAGACATACTATTATTGGGTGTGGTGTGAATGTTATACTATATGACTGATTACTGTTAACATATATTCACTGCACTAAATGTGGATGTTAAATGACATAAACAGTAATTGTTTGAATGTGGATTACTGTTGATATTTGATGTTCCATGAAGGTATTTGGCCTCAAATGAACATTGTCGTGATATAAAACAGTAATTGTTGCTTGTTAACACATTTATTCACAATATACACCACAAAGAAAATTTATCACTGTTCACATTAAAGTAATAACACAAAAGGGTTTCTTACCTGAGGTGAATTACTGTATGATATAAAACAGTGATTTGTGTGAATGTGTTTTGTGTGTTGTTGAAATAACACAAAAGTAACACCACTAAAGGTGTGGTTACTGAGGTGTACAGTGGTGTGTATGTCAGTTTGATTGTGGTATTACTGTAACACAGTAGTAACACCAGAAAGTGAATTACTATATGATGATATAAACAGTAATACTAGGGTGGTACTGTGAATGAGTATATTACTGGCATTACCAGTGACAACACAAAGGTTTCTGCCTTGAGGTGTAACACTTAAGTGAACAACAGTAACATCAAGGATTCACTTCAAAACCGTTTGTTTACAGAAGCAGTCTTCGGCGTCGTGTCTGTTATCAACACTAGTCTTAGATTTCTGATTTGTTGGTTATCATTTGGACATTAGGTTTCTAACATTAGCAATGACTTCTAGGAAATCTAGTAGTTGGATGCAAGTTGTATCTGATTGGATTCCCAAATGGCCTAGGAAACAGGGGAAGGGTCACGAGAATGTGACTGGATTAGATGAGGAAGTTCAGTTTAATCGGATTCCCGATAGGTATGGAAAAGGTAAACTGAATAGGTCAGTCCCAGTCAATCAGAACTATTTCCCAGCCCATGCAGTTCAGGATAAAGGTGATCAGGATGAGGGTGACATATTTTATGACACCTCAGATGAGCTCAGTGACCATGTTATGCATTCAACACCTGTAGGTGTAGGTAGTAGGGGGGAAATCCCAAAGAAAAATGGCAGTGATGGTAGATTAAAACCTGAGGCACAGATATTTCAATCATGGAATGACAGAGGTACAAACGGTAGACCTGTCAACACCAACCAAGGTGTACAAAGGAGACCTGTACAGATTTTGTCTGATCCAATTATGCCAAACTTGTGTAGGGCTAGCGGGAATAAGCAGGCAGGAATACTTCAGGTGGGCCACTTGGACTCAGGTCAAATGGTAGACGGGTTGGGCGTAAACAGCGTGAACCTGACAAATTTGACGGTGAACGAACTGAGTGGAGTGATTATATCCAACATTTTGAAACTGTAGCTGAATGGAATGGGTGGTCCTATGAAGAAAAGGGAATGCAGTTAGCCATGAGTCTACAGGGTCAAGCCCAAAGAGTGTTAGGTGATGTAGCACATTATGGGGGTACTGAGGATTATGAATGTCTTCTTCATGAGTTGTCTAGAAGGTTCAATCCTGTAGAAAGAGAAACTACTTATAGGATAGAGTTTAGGAATAGGGTTCGTAAGGCAAATGAATCTGTCATGGAGTTTGGATATACACTTAGGAGACTAGCTGTCAGGGCCTTTCCAAATATTCCACATGATTGTCAGGAACAGTGGGTGTTGGATCAGTTTGTCCTTGGTCTGGATAGACCCGAGTTGAAGAAACATGTTCAGTTTGGTCATCCTAGAACTCTGAATGAAGCTATTTCTTTAGTCATGGAGTATGAGAGTTTTGAGTATGGTGATGGTCAAAAGAGGTTCATGTCAAAACCAGTTAACAGAGGTAGGGATGGTCAAGTAAATCAGCTGGGCAAGGCTGAGAGTAAAGATGATTTACTTCAGAAAATTTTGATTTCTCTGCAGAATAGTTCTAGGGAGCTTGGTTTACTGAAAAATGATGTGAATCAGATCAAGACTCGGACCTCCAAGGTTGTAGAAAAGGGAAACATGAGTCAATCCAAGTCAAAGTTTGAGAGTTCTCAGGTTCAGTGTTTCAAGTGTAAGGAGTTTGGGCACTATCAGAAGGACTGTCCTAAACAGTTCATGTCAGGTCAAAATGGAGGACATTTTGGCAAATCTTCCAGTCAGTTAAACTAAGCAGTGCTGAGATTAAGGCCGAATCTTCAGCTAAGGTGGTTTCAAGGCCAGCAGGTGTTGTTGAGGTTATTAGTGCTTCTTGTTGGTTTGTAACGAGGTTACATGAGAATGGGGGTACACAAGGTGAACTTGCACCATAAAGGTGACACACGGTGTGCTCGCATTCAGGTGACTGAAACCTCTTGTATTCCACCAGATCATGAAGTGATTATTACAGGCAAATTTGACAGTAATCATTGGGTACCACATAGACAAATAGGACTTGTTGAGCCAATTCAGTCAATTACTTCTCGGACAGGTGTGCTAGTAGCTAAGAGTTTGGTTCAGACTAAAAAGTCGGTGGTTCCAGTTAGAGTAGCAAATTTGACTGATAAAGCCATCACTTTGACCAGTGGTTCTACCATTGCATTGTTGCAACCTGTTGATAGGGTGTCCAGTTTTGCAGATCCTAAGGATCAAGGTTCTTTTCTGAGGGTGAACAGTGAGGAAACTTGTAGAGATGCCCCTGCTTTACCAGAACATTTAAGGCCCTTGATTGAATCTGTCTCAAATAAGTTATCTGGTGAACAGATAAGCAAGTTTGAAAAGTTGCTTACTGCTTATGAAGACATTTTTGTGGGACCTGATGGAAAGTTAGGATCAACCACTCTAACTGAACACTGTATTGAAACTGGTGATCACCCACCTATTAAGCTACATCCACGAAGGTTACCTATCGCTCAAAGGGAGGTAGTTCAAAAGGAACTTGATAAAATGGAGACACAAGGTTTGATTGAGTGCAGTGATAGCCCATGGGCTTCACCCTTAGTTATTGTGACCAAAAAGGATGGTAGTGTGAGAATTTGTGTTGATTATAGGGCTTTGAACGAGATTTCCAGGAAATCAGCTGTAGGGTTACCTAACACTCAGGACTGTATTTCTTCTCTCGGAGGTGCTAGGTTCTAGCACCTCCGATTTAGCCAGTGGTTATCATCAGATTCCAATGTCTGAGAAGGATAAGTGCAAGACAGCTTTTTATACCAGGAAAGGGTTAATGCAGTTTACAGTAATGCCTTTTGGACTGACTACCGCTCCTTCCACTTTTGAGGCTTTGATGGAGAAGATTCTCTGAGGGTTCAAATGGGAAAAATGTGTCCTGTACTTAGATGATGTGATTTCTTTTGGTTCAACTTTTGAAGAAACTTTTGAAGGTTTGCAGTTGATTTTTGAAAGGTTTCGAGGTGCCAGGCTGAAACTTAAGGTTTCCAAGTGTAAGTTCTTCCAAGAAAGTGTTGAGTTTTTAGGTCATATTGTTTCTGATGAGGGTATAAGTTGTGACCCAAAGAAATTAGAGGCAGTTGTCAATTGGCCTAAACCTTCATGTGTGAAAGAAGTTCGTTCATTTTTGGGATTTTGTAGTTACTACAGGTCTTTTGTCCAGGGATTTTCAAATTTGGCATCCCCACTGTATGAACTGACTAAGAAAAATGTTAAGTTTGAGTGGACAAATGCCTGTGAAGAAGCTTTTGAGAGGCTTAAACATAAGTTAGTGTCGAGTCCCATTTTGGCTTATCCAAAGAATGAGGGTTTGTTTGTTCTTGATACTGATGCTAGTTTGTATGGAAGTGGTGCAGTTCTAAGTCAAGTGCAAGAGAATGGTGAAGAGAGGGTCATTGCTTATGGTAGCAAAAGTTTGAGTAAGACACAGAAAAATTATTGTACAACTATGAGGGAGTTGTTGGCTTGTGTTGTTTTTGTGAAACAGTTTCATCATTACCTGTGGGGTAGACGGTTTTTGCTAAGGACAGATCATGCTTCACTTAAGTGGTTAGTGAATTTTCGTGAGCCAGAGGGTATGTTGGATAGGTGGTTGTCTGTTCTTAGTAATTATGATTTTGAAGTCCAACATAGGCGTGGGGCTTTGCACAGCAATGCTGATGGGTTGTCAAGGATTCCTTCACGTAGGTGTAAACGTGATGATTGCGAGGAATGTGCCTTGAGACAATCGGATTGTGTGTGTGTGGTGACTAGGGGTCAGGTAAATAAGCAAAAAGTTACTCAGGAATGTAGGGATTCTGAAGATGGTGTGTCTGAGAGAAGGTCCTGCATCGAGTCTGGTGATGCTGATTGCTCTAGTGTGCCTTGTAGGGAGTCTACTCAAGGTAAGGTGAATGGTGGTTCTAACTCTGCATCAGGCGGCAGGGTTAGTCAGTCAGCCAACCCTGGCTCTAGTATTGCATCTAGTGGGTTATCAGTTAGTTCCAGGTTCCACAATTGCAACTGGGTTGATAAATGGTCTCTTGATGAGCTGAAAAACTTTCAGTGCCAAGATAAAGACATAAGTGAAGTGTTAAAGTTGAAGTCTGCTGGTGGTGAGAAGCCACAAAAGGCTGAGCTTAGTGGTCAGAGTGAGTTGTTCAAGTGTCTGTGTGCTCAGTGGTCAGTTCTTAAGGTTGATGGAGGTCTGTTGGTTCGAGAATGGGTAGCTGAGAATTCTAGCAGTAGTTCTGCAAATCAGTATGTCGTTCCATTAGCCATGAGAAAAGAAATATTTCATCATTTGAATAGGATTGGAGGTCATTTTGGCGTCAGGCGCACTTTGTGTAAGCTTAGAACGAGGTTCTATTGGCCAGGTTACAAACGTGATATTGTGAGATGGTGTCAGAGATGCAAGGTTTGTGAGAGTTTTAAGTCAGGTCACAATCCAAAGAAGGCTCCATTGAAACAGCAGTTATCAGGTGCTCCCTTGGAAAGGATAGCTTGTGATATAATGGGTCCTGTAGTACATAGCAAAAATGGCAATAATTACATTCTAGTTGTTCAAGATTACTTTTCCAAGTTTGTTGAGGCATATGGAATTCCAGATCAGACGGCTCAAACTGTAGCTGATTGTTTGGTCACACAGTGGTTCTGCCGTTACGGAATACCACTTGTGATTCATACCGATCAGGGTCGGAATTAGGAGTCTGTGCTGTTTAAGGAACTTTGTAAGTTGCTAGATATGAGCAAAACTAGGACTTCTCGATATCGTCCACAGTCTGATGGTTTAGTTAAATGTATGAATAGGACTCTTAGGCAGTTACTTAGGGCTACTGTGAATGAGCATGGTAATGATTGGGATGATCATTTACCATATGTTATGTTAGCTTATAGGTCTACAGTTCAGGAGAGTACTAAGTGTACTCCAAATTTACTCATGTTTGGTTGGGAAGTAAGGCTCCCAGTTGATTTGATGTATGAGGCTTGTCCTTCTAGTTCAAATGTTCCTTGTTGTCCAGTAGAATATGTTGAGTGGGTTAGAGATGTCATGAATGAAGCTTATTCTTTTGTAAGGCAAAACTTAAGGAAAAGTGCAGAGAGGCAAAAATGATTGTATGATACCAATACTCAAACACGAAGCTTTCAGCGTGGTGACTGGGTATGGGTGTTTTATCCACCGGAGGCAAAAGAAAAGTTTGGCCGAGGCTGGAATGGCCCATATTTGGTGATTAATAGGTTAGGATCTGTCAATTATAGAGTTCAAAAGAGTGAAAGTGCTCATCTTGTGACTGTTCATGCTGACCACATGAAAATCTATGAACACGATGATATTCCAGAGCTCTGGATATCAATGCGTGACAGAGTGGATGTGGGAGTGCAAGTTGAAATAAGTGAATCTTAGGTTTGAGGTGGTAAACACATAACCTAAGGTTTTGTCATTGTTTTTTTTTTGTTTTTTTTTTAGATCTCAAAATGGCATGTGATGAGTTTATACTAGATTTAAGTGAATTCTTGGAAGTGTCTGAACCCATGTGGTCGTCAGGTGAGAAGGAAGGAAAACCGGGATGGATGAAGGAGAAAGGGCGGTTCTTGTGTTTGGTTGATAGATGTCAGAAGAAGAAGCTGAGTTTTGGTCAGAGATATGGACTATTCAGACATTGGGAGGAAATTCACTGTCAAGAAATAACTTTATTCAAATGCACCAGACAATCTTCCTGCCGGACTTTCAAACGGCCATACGATCTGGAGAGGCATCTGGTGAAAATTCATAATATGAACAGTGATGAAGCCAAGGCCCATTCCACCAGTGGTGCTGTTAAAATAAAAACTGTTAAGAACTTGCATTTTGTGGACCCTGGTAGGCTACTACCTCCTCGGCGGAAGGCATCGGTTCCGGGTACTGGAAAGCCGTTATCGGAGACAGTACCTGGGGTAACCGTTCCTGCCTATCCAGACCTAAAGAGGCTGAAGGTCAACTTTCAGAATGAGATGGACTGTTCTGAGGTGGAGGTGGTACTTCCGGACAAACTATCGGAAGGCTCAGATGAGCCAGCCGTTACTGCTGTTATAGCCGAAACCACATCGGTATCCACAGTCACCAACATTTCACCTTCATCCATCCAAGTGGTTGCAGATCTGCCATGCACGCCTGTATCCTCAGTTAAAGATGTTCCACCTTTGCCTTAATCAGCTGAGACAGATGTGTTGTTAGTCCCATGTCCCACAATTGCAACTTCAGTTACTGATAACTTGCCTGTGCCCGTTTCTCATGTTACCGCAGATGAGGCTGCCATGCCCATTTCAACATCAGATGAACTTTGTATTCAGGAAACGACAAAAGATTCCTCCACCACTTCAATTTCTGTGCCTCAACCTCAATCCAGACTTGTAGAGGGAAGCCTGTTAAATGATAGGGACCAGCAAAGGAAGAAAGAACTTATTTCCGATATTTTAAAGTCCCAGGACAAAATTGAGTTTTGGACTGACAAGGAGAGGAAAGCCAAGAAGGAGTTAAAAGAACTAGAACTAAAGGAACAGCGGATTAAAGAACAAGCCATGGAAAAAGAATTAGCAATCGAACGTTCAAAAAGGAAGTCACTAGAAGTTCAGATAAGGAAGTTGCAAGCAAAATTAGATGCCAAACCCATAAATGTGTTAGATTCGGTAGATACTGGGGACTTTGAGAACTTTTTAAATTTTGGGGAAGTTAGTTTTGGGGATGGATTTAATGTTGAGGAATAAGTTAATGTGTCATTTTTCATGTTTTACTTTTTATCACTTGAATATTCATGTGTCATATTACAGTGGCATGTTTTACTTTTATCAGTTGAATATTCATGTGTCATATTACAGTGGCATGTTTTACTTTTATCAGTTGAATATTCACATTCGTCACAGTACAGTGACATGTTTTACGTTTATCAGTTGAATATTCATGTGTGTCGCAATACAGTGGCATGTTTTACTTTTATCACTTGAATATTCATGTGTCACATCACAGTGGCATGTTTTACTTTCATCAGTTGAATATTCATGTGTGTCACAGTACAGTGGCATGTTTTACTTTTATCAGTTGAATTTTCATGTGTCACAGTACAGTGGCATGTTTTACTTTTATCAGTTGAATATTCATGTGTCATATTACAGTGGCATGTTTTACTTTTATCAGTTGAATATTCACGTTCGTCACAGTACAGTGACGTGTTTTACGTTTATTAGTTGAATATTCATGTTCGCCACAGTACAGTGGCTTGTTTTACTTTTATCAGTTGAATATTCATGTGTGTCGCAATACAGTGGCATGTTTTACTTTTATCACTTGAATATTCATGTGTCACAGTACAGTGGCATGTTTTACTTTTATCACTTGAATATTCATGTGTCACAGTGCAGTGGCATGTTTACTTTTATCAGTTGAATTTTCATGTGTCACAGTACAGTGGCATGTTTTACTTTTATCACTTGAATATTCATGTGTCACAGTACAGTGGCATGTTTTACTTTTATCACTTGAATATTCATGTGTGTCACAGTACGGTGGCATGTTTTACTTTTATCAGTTGAATTTTCATGTGTCACAGTAGAGGGGCTTGTTTGTACTTTTATTAGTGGAATATTCATGTGCATCACAGTACAGTGACTTGCTTTACTTTTATTAGTCAAATATTCATGTGTCATAATAGAGTGGCTTGTTGGTACTTTTATTGGTTGAATATTCATGTTGTCACAGTACCGTGGCTTGTTTTATTGGTTAACTGTTCATGTTTGTCACAGTACAATGACTGGTTACACTTTATAAGGTGAATATTCAAAGGTTAGAGTTGAATACCATTCATTTCTGATAACTGAAAGTATTCCATTTTGTGTTCATAAAGTCAGAATCTATGATTCTGGTGCTCATTGTAGAGTGAGTTAGTATTAATTGTATTTCACCTTTTTGTATTGTTGAAATTAGTATTGTTCAATGTGTTAACTGCATATTTTGTTTATTATTGTTTAATCCACAGTACAGTGGGTTAGTTATGAAATGCAGTTAGAATTTTACATGTCCAACTACTCAGGTAGTCCTTTCTATGTGTTCATTTAGAGCAGTTACCTGTGATACTGAACTTGTATATTGGGTACTTTACACTGTTGTTAGTTGTTAATTGCTCTAACCCCAAGTGGTCACACTATAAGCTGTTATATCCCAACTGTGTTGCGTGTTATGAGGGCATAACACATTTTAAGTAGGGGGGAGTGAGATGAACCTGTCATCTCGTAGTTTACAAAAGTGCTTCAGTATTGCTGCGGATCGACGAGTCCGTGAGATTTTTTATTATATATTCTACAGAGTTGTGAAAGGTGTCATTCTGTAGCATTTTATGTGTAGATCATTTTAAATATTACACTTAAGCTTGTCACCTAAGATATTCGCAGTATTTTATTTGATTTTTGTTGAATATTGCTGGGATCTGTATCGTTCATCTTTGTGTGATGACGTCATCACTCTTCAAGTTCAACAGCAATATATATTTCTATTTGTTGTAAGCGATCCAGTTACGAACTTCCACCGATGCGGTGTCGGTGCATGCAAATTAGCTACGAATCTTCATAAGCGGTGCTGAACTGCCACCGATGTGGTGTTCGGTGTATGCAAATTAGGTTATGAATCCTCTATATAAGGCGCGGCAAATCAACAGCTCTTGGGTGTATTGAGCCGCTCTGACGGAAGGTACACTCAGTGCTTCTGAATTTTACTGACATTTATTCGATTTTGTCTGATTTGCTTGATTTATTTTCGGATCCGGTTACACTGAATAATTGTTTTTATATTATTACAAGTTGTCAGAAACTCTCAGTAAATTTGGTTGGATATTTTTCTAATTTGCTGTCATTTTGATAGATGGGTGGGGTTTCCCTCCAATTTGTTTACAAACAAATGCTCATGATTTTGACAGTTCTTACAACTGAGAGTAATTCTTAACTTGTAATTGTTATGTAATGATGCCGGTGTAAATCTTATTGTAACTGCAGTTTATTTATTTTATCTTGTATTTCATATATTTCATTTGACTGATAACTGCAGTATTTTTGTGATAGTTAGGATGCATATTTGACTAAATACTGCAGTGTTATTATTTTGACTGATTACTTTGACTGCAGTATTATTATCATTCTTATTCATTGACTGCAGTGTTTTTATCACCATCATTAGTTACTGACTGCAGTGTTATTGCTATTCTTGTTTCTTATTAGTTGTGTACGTGTATAGTTATTCCAATGCTGTAGTAACTTTTTGTCATGTTGTTCTGATATTTTGCTGAACAGCATTTTCGCATTTCTGTACATTTCTGTCAAACAATATTTATAGATCCATGATTATTTAAAATAAATATACATTTAAGATTATATAATTGCTTGTTCTTTACAACTTTTAACCAATAAATTATCATCAGCTGAGTCTATTGGCACAGGCATCAATAATTACAACTCTGTTGGTGATTTTCCAATCCGAACCTGATATCTGGCGACCTGCCACCTTTGAACACAACACGAGAACTGTATTGAAAAATACACTTTGGGCTTAAGGGTCGTTACAATTGGAAGAATAAACTTATGGGGAAAGCAAAGGCTGATGATCACCGAGGAGCGAAACCAAGTACAGTTGAAGTAGGTGGTCAGGTTTTGTTAAGAAACACAAAGGAGCAAGGAAAATTAGCGTAAAAGTATGAGTCATCTCCGTACACTGTTACCGGAAAAGAAGGGACAGAATTGACATTAAAGTCACAGACCGGAGACGAGTACAGGCGCAATTCCTCGTTTGTGAGGCCATACTATGAAAGGCATATGGTGGATGTAACTGAACAAGGTTTAGATCAGGATCAAACAGGAACAGAAGAACAAGGTTTAAACCGGGAACCAACTGGAAAATCACCAACAAACAGTACCTCGGATATTCCAGGGTCACCATCTGCATCTACACCAGTGAAAACTAGGCCATGCAGGGTTACAAAAAAACCTGCCAAGCTCGGTGACTTTGTAGTTAAGACAAAGTAGTTGTGCCAATGAGCACCCTGTGGTGAGCCAAGCGCCCACAGGTAAAGGCTGTGAAAGCCTCAATAACTACCTAACAATGTGTAAAATAAAAGAGACAAAAAACTGACAAATAAATTAGTTATGTATCATTTGATAAAAGGGAGCATGTGAAATGTGTTCAAATGACCTCTGAATGAAGATGATACAAGTAGACATTTAGGGAGATATATTGCATGTTAGTCCAGTTAGTAGACTTTGAAGACTTTGTTTATTTTAAATATGGGTTTCACAACATAAAATTTGGGTTAATTTTGTGCAGGAGTGTTTCTATTATAAGCCAGAATAATAGTTTCACTTATGTGGAGATAATTTTAATTTAGGGCACAAAGGTGTATTTGATAATAAGGTAGTTTGTATTGGCAAATTCAAAATTGAAGAAGAAAAGGGAATGTAATGTTTTGATCTAAAATGCCCTGTTATAATTCTCCACTAAAATATAATAGTGCATTGTGTATTCCATATAAATATCTATCTGGAGAATCCAGGTTATGAGTCAGAGTGATGATGAGGGAGTTCCCCAGCATGGTATATGAGAGTGTGACTGCATATAAACATTGAATAAAAGTTGTTTAGTTAAATCTGTGTAGTTCTTAAATGAGAAGAGATAATCTTACAATGACATTTGTTATAAACAAAAAATGTGCATCAGTTTAAGTGTTGTCGATCCTCTATTATCGCCCAAAAACATGTATTTGCTTCTAAGGATTATTGTCTTCCCAAAATATTTTAAAGTTTTATTGGCATTATTTGATGTTATAAGTCCAATATTATATGGTAAAAATATTTTGAATGCATACAAAATGCATATAAATAATTAAAATAACCATCGAGATTTCCCGATACATGACGGATATTAGTGATGCATTCTTTTGGCTATTCAGCACTGGTATTTACTAGTTCACATCCTGGAAAAATGCGGTTAAAACACAAAGTACTGTTTTTGGGGAGTTGAATATTGCCTCAAGAAGTACAATGAATGCAGCATTAATAGATAAAGGCCATCGTAGGCAATACCAGTCCCTTTATTGTTAAAGGTTGGCTGGTTCCCCGTCTAAGATATAGTCAGCACAATATTTTAAAAGTTAGGTCACTAGGATAATACCAAACTTAAATCAATGTCACAGGACATTGCACACCTACACCACCCAACTAACATCCCAATCAAGTAATACCTCATGGTTTCTGAGATACAGCCCTGGGTATGAATTTGAGTTAGTTTTTCATAGAATTGGTATTCACAAGGAAATACTCAGATATGGTCACCTTAGATTTTAAGCAAGGATAACCACCTAACTCATGAGGTGTTTTGGTTTTTTAAAAATAACTGGCAACTGTTTCATTTCGGGATAAGCATGAACATAACCACTCCAATCAAAAACAATACTATTTTTATCCAATGATTGTCAATTTGTTAACTATTGCTCAAGTGCAACTTGATATTATCATTTTTGTTTCATTTAAAGTGTAATATCTCTGAAATACATATCATTACTAGAAAAACATATGCAACAACTCAATTAAATTTTTTTAAGTAAATAATAAGCTTGTAAATGGGAAATAAAAATCTGGTTTTTAGTTGGTTTTGTTTCACAAACTTATAACTGGTTTAGTATTTCAAAACGAGTTATTGCACTCAACATTATCAAACATGATAAATGGTATCAAAAGTTAGAAGGAGGCAACAGTTAGCACAGTGGTTACACACCTGCCTCCCACCTCTGAGGTCGGCGGTTCAAACCCCGGACCTCATATGGGGAAGTTTGTAGTCACTCACTAATGATCAGTCGTTTACAGTACAGAAGCTTCACTGACTGTATGTTCTGGTTTCCTCTGCTCACAAAACAACCTGTCGTGATATGACCTGTATATCCCCACACCCACCCACCCCACCCACACATACACACAAAAAAATTAATTAATCAAAAGTTAGAAAAGGCTAAACATCTTGTTGGCTGACATATCATGGTGGCAAAAATCACAGATTCACAAAATTGATAGATATATATACATTTACTCCATTTATAGCTACACCATTTCTTTATAACATGTCCAAACTGGTTAATAATTAGCAATCGCTGTTTTTTTAAACAACCAGTTTAAAGACCTAAAAGAACTACAACACTTGTAAAGCATTTTCCGAGAATCAAACTTTCCAAATTTGTTGACAAATTGGGAGAAATAACTTATTTCTTCAGAAGTGTAATTTTTCTCATGGAAACTTTAGTCTGGATAAAAAATCATGCAACATCCCAAATTTCTGTGACATTCTAATGTGAGAGACATTTCTTTGTTGCCGTTTTTTAATTTTTTTCAGAAGAGTCATTTTTTTCCTTAAAGACTTTAGTCTTGTGAAGATTCATCACAATCGTTGTCAAGCAACATCACAATTTTTTTTTAAGTTTCTGTGGAATCTTTAACATTCCCCAGGGGACCCACAACCAACAAAAACTTGGCAGTTGGGAATATTTATAAATTTATTATCTACTAAGACTTTTAAGATAACATTATCACATACATTAATGAACTTTAAAGAGAACATTATGACATAAATGTTATGATTAGTAAAGCATTATCTTTAAAGCAGACCCCCCTGTGGGTCCGGGGAAGTAGAATAGGCCCAACGTGCCCTCCTGCGTGTCGTAAGAGGCGACTACATGGAGGAAGTATAGATATACATATATCACAGTACAATACCAGACTAGAGTGAAGTTTTACTTTATGCTTTATTTATATGTTCTACTTTTTATTGATGCTTTGTATCTGTTTTATTCTCTTTGTTTCTATACAGTTTATTTGTTGTAGTCGTTTATTGTGATCTTATTTTTAAATTATTTTTATGTTTAGATTTAGTTTTGAAATATAGCCTCCTATTTTTGTTTTTTAATCCTTATATCTACTGTGTTTTATTAGTATTTTGGTCATATTTTGATAAATATTTCTTGTTTTTATAGTTTATCTAGTCATTACTTGTGTGTGTGTTATGGTTATTTTATGAAATATAGTGTATTTGTACATACTTATGTAGTTTTAGAATATTTGTAAATATTTTAGTGCAGTATAACACTTAGGTGTTTTTGCACTGTAATTTTAATTAACTTTAACTTTAATCTTTAAAGCAGAGTATAAATGCAAAAGTTACCAACTAAGATCTATATACTGATAAACATGAAGAATTATATTTAAAAGCAAATCTGAATGGAAATTTACAAAGTCAGATCTATCTGATAAGCATTGGCAAATTTAGCACAACACCACCCCGGTAGAATTTATTCTGGAAAATAAAGTAAATGATACTGACCTTGAATAACAAGGTATAGGTCAAAAGAAAGGTCATACCCAACCTCTGAAAAGATGAATCAGAATTGACAATTTTCAGGATTTGTACTAGGTGAATGGAGGAATACCGGTACAATTTACTGTGGAATACAGTGAATGGTAATGACCTTGAATAACAAGGTAAAGGTCAAAAGAAAGGTCATACCTAAACTTTAGATTAGAAATGACAATTTTAGAGATTGTAATAGTTGAATAAAGTAAATAATGTTGAAAATAATAGGGGAAAAAAGGGGAGAAATGCCACCAAACCACCCAGTAGTGAAGTAGGGATGCTAGAGGGAAAGATGTTGTTGAAATGTAGCACTAACTGGAGACTTTGCAACAGGAATGGACTGAATGTATGACCAAACAGCATCTGACTTCCAAGTGCCATGCAGCATAATATCTTTCATATCAACCCCATGATTAAACGCCCAAGTAGCCCCAGCCCTTCTGAAATCATGAAATATTAGGGAGGGGTTCAAATCCAAGATATGAGATACAGACCTCAGGTGACGTCTGGCCACAGAATCGGTTAATGGAACCAGGCCATGTGATCTGGGAATCCTAAAGAGGTGGACATTTGACTCACCTCCAAACCTTGCAGGGCCTGAATGGGACATAGGACAGAAGCTCTTAGATAAGGAAGAGCAATGGTGTGTATTTTTGATTTACCATTTGATGATAATGGTGGCAGCATCCTGGGAAAAGATAACATCGCCAACAGCTAGTTGGCAAGTGGGGTCAAAAGAAGTGATAGCATGTGGCAAGATGTTTGAGATTCTTAAAAAGGAGAAAAAAGCTAGTAAGTAGAGTGGTTTAAAAATAAAAGGAAATTGTAATGTGTCACAAGCAGCTATAATTCTGGTTAATAAAGACTCATCCAGATTAAGTTTCGTCTTAGGAAAGTTCTGGATTTGAAGCTTAGCAGCTCTGTGGATGTATTGCAGTTGCTGATTTTGAAATGGAGCCGTATTTATGTTATATAACACAAAAGAAGCCCTGAGGCCAGCCATGTAGTTGGCAATATTGGAAGGAGTAATAGCATTTTGTAGCAAAAACTCCATAAAAGCCAGTAAAGTAACATGGCTTACCTGAGAGAAATGCAGCCCAGTGGCCACCAAGAAGCCACAGAAATCCCTAAACATTTGTGTATATGTTCTCTGGGTGGCAGGACGAAAAGCCTGATGCAGCCTGTGGACAGCACTGGTGGCCAACTGGGCTGGAGGAAGTGGTAAATCTGGAAATAAAGAACAGAACAGAATCAAATAAAATAATTTAACTTTGTTAGATCAATATGAGTGTCTGTCCAACAGAAGTCAGGCAAAAGTTGTTTAAGTTTACATTGTGGGTTGCAAGTGACAGTCCACCTGGAAAGCAGGTCAGCAACCTGATTACTGACACCAGGGACATGAATTATGATAATGTCAATATTAAACATGGCAGTTATCAGCCAAACATTTCTGGCACAAGTAGCCAGAAAAGGATCCCTAGTTTTGCCTGATTTCAAGATTTCCACCACTGCCAAATTATCACAATTGATTTTTATTATCTTATTGGCCCATATATTTGCCCAAACCTTGAGGGCTACAACCACATTCAACATCTCAAGTTGAGTGATATGAAGATTCATAAACCCAGCAGGTAGAGGCAATGCATAAACCATGTTGCCAAAACAAGCCCCTAAACCATATAAAGAGGCATCTAGGTTAACTTCATGATGTATTAAATTATTACCATATAAAGTAACTCCATTAAATTGATGTAAGGACACTCTAAACCAGTTAAGGTCTTGAAAAAATTGATGAGACAATGCAATGAAGTTACTATCAACACGGTCTCTAAGAATCTGCAACATTCTGTTGAGAAATTTCTGGCGGGCCGTATACATCTTGTGATATATAACAAGGACCCTAGAAGTGACTGAAATTGATTTTTGGTACAATTTTTCTTGTGAGCCCAATGGTCACATAACTGCTTAATTTCACTCAATTTTTCGTCCCGAAATTGAGAGAGTACGTTCAACCGTATTAACTTGAATTCCTAGACAAATGACAGAAGTAGAAGGAGATACAAGCTTTGATTGACTTACCTCCAAACCAAGCTCGTCAAGGAGAGACAATAGCTTATGGTAAGAGTGATAAATTTTGGATGGAAGACCTATATATATGAGGTCGTCAATGTAATTCATGAGGGCATTATGACCAAAATTTTTCATGATATATCTGATGGCATCCGAACATCTCTCAAAAATTCCGGATCCGTGCCTGAATCCGAACGGCAAAGATCCGTCCAGGAATAAGCTTTTATGATGAATTCCCAGCAGATCAATGTCGCCCGGATCAATCCGGATATGTCTGAAGGCCCTACTAATGTTGACCTTATATATAAGAGCCCCTGGGCCTAATTCTCTAGTTATGTCATCGAGAGATGGATATTTAAGTATAAAATGAGATCTCAGATAAACGTTCTTATCACTGCACAATTAACTGAAGCATTTTTTGGCCATCTAAGGTCGACAAAAGTACGCCTCTTATCAGAATTTTGTTTTGCCCTTGTCATAAGTGGCGAAACATGAACAGGGATAGGAGTATGTTCAAAAGGGCCATACAGGGCACCATATTTAAGCTCTTCAGCAATGTATTGATCAATATGTTGCTCATGTTCAATAGCTGAAGTATGGTTAGCGTCTGCAGAGATAATCTTAGCATCCCTATTAAAATCAAGAGGGAAACCATTTTTGTGACAATTACTGTGAATTATAGAGGTATTATTCACACAAGCCTTTGATTGAGGTTGATTAAAATCATTTTTTGTTGATGGAATATCAGAAGTATGGGCATTGACATTTTCTTGATTTACTTCTTCTACAGGCAATGCCTGAAACCTATTTGTCAAGGTAAGAGATTGAATGTTTGACTGCTTTGTGGCCATAGGTTTCTGGTAAGCATGTATTTTCTTCTTTTCTGCACAGCCAGGGCTAACAACGCGTGGAGTGATGGATCCTACCTGTGCAGAAGAGACATTTTTAGGCAGGTATTTTAGCTATTTGAAGAAAGTTTTCAACTTTCTTGGCATTTGCATTCCTATCAGGGGTCTGATAAATGCAGGCAGGCGAAACCGGAAGTCGTTTGTTCTGAGCAACTACCTGAGCGTAAAATCTGCAATTCCAGATATTTGCAAAAGCATTTCCTTTGTTAAACCATTCAGAAAGTGTGGATTTATCTAGTAAAAGTTCTTTAAATGTGGTTTTCATGTCCATTTTACTTGACCAAATATACCTAGAAATGAAATGTCTACTGGAATGGCGACCCACGCCCAGATTTACTCGTTTTTTGCTAGTTTATTTTTACTTCTACATTCAGTTTCAGCATATGCAAAATTTTTCCCCCTTTTGAAAAGCAAAATGAACATATGTGCTTGTAAAGCACCCCTTTTGTCTCGTGAGTAGTGGAATAGTTACAAGAACCTTGGCTGTAAAAGTTGCAGGGCATAGATTTAGTCGTTTTTGATTTTTTGAAATTTTGAGTAGAATTGGAAGCAGTGTGGGTGATATGCCTTTGTGCATGAGCTCTTCTAACCCTATCTACTAAATCTGTTTGTGTGTAGTCAGAAATTTCGCCTTGCTCCATTCTACAGAGGAGTACTGCATGGCTGGCCTTTGCCGCAGACCAGGAAAAATCATTAGAGTCATCCAAAAGTGCTATCAAATATTCTAACATGGCTTCTTTATTTTTTTAAATTTTTTTCCTCCCTCATAGTACAGCAAAAGCCAGCCATCCACTGCCCCATGGTCAACTGATCATAAGAAATGCGTTCTTTAATATTTCCAGCCAAAACATGTTCATGAGGCCATTTCACTCAATGTTTTATGAATATGTCAACTGCACCACCTCAGAGGGACTTAATTTTTTAATCAGTACCTGGATTCGAAAGTTGCTGCAATTCTTTGATTCTTTGATCAAGTTTTTCTTGTATGTTTGCATTTTGTCGAATATCTGCTAAGGAAGGGACACTAGTAGAATTGAACGGGAGAGTTACACTACCAGGGACTGCAGAGTTAACGGTTGACTGACCAGTACTCTCAGTACTTTTTGTGGACATATTCACTGTGGCTTTTGAACGAGTACAGGTACTTTTGTTCTTATGCTTTGTGACATCATTTGATTTCTTACAATCAGTCTTTTCTAATTTTTGCAAACGCTGCCCAATATCAGTTAATTGTGCCAACATTTGCTGATTTATGATTGTTGGTGTGTCCAAAGCATGAGAATCAGAAGTGCCCGACTGTTCTGGTTTGAATTTGTCAAAGGACCGGTTCCGCTGCCCGCATCATCCGAATCAGATGCATTGATTACATCGCTGCAATTTAACTTACTGTCTGACAACTGGCTATCACACACCTGCTGGCTGGAAGTACTGGGACCTGCCCCCAGCAGTTGTGTGACAAACTCCATGTCGCCACCCAGCTATGTATGCATCTGTTTATCATGGCTTGCTGATCGCAAGTTGTACTTTTTTGTCTTTTCCATCAGTCAAGAAAACTAAAATCTTGAAGTATAAAAAAAACTTTGTAAAATAAACTTAACACATGACTAGTGAAAAAAACAAAAAAATTTAATTTTCAGTGTTGCCCCTTCCAGATCTAGAATGCAAATGGAAGAAGGGTCAGTAGATTTTAACACAGGGAGCTGCCACAGCCAATCAGCAAAGAGGTTACAAACAGCATGGTGGTGACACCTAAAGTGAATATTAAGGTCCCCTCAGGAATGACCTAGCTGGCACCAAGGTGTCAGCCCGAAAATGTTCATTTCTTCTCTCCCTGAAATGCAAAAAAACACACATGGATGCACAAAACTATTACCACACTGCCTGACTAAGCTCAATAACATTTTGACTTTAAATTTAAGAAATCTCAGTACTTTAGTACTAATACCAAAGATAAATAATTATTTTCGAATAATAACAGTTGTCATAGCCTGACGCAGAGTTACTGGACTGCAAGAATTGTCATGGATTTTTTCCAATTAAAAAAGGGCCATCCTGTGAATTAATTACAACAAAGCTAGTGAGTAAAAAATAGTAAATTGTGTTCCTGCAGATAAAAAATTTAATCATTTTTTTCTTTATTTCATAGCATTATTAAAAACATACATCAATGTGCGGTTTTTTTTTAAATGTTGCTCTGGAAGGCTATGATAGTTCTCACTAATCTCAACAGGATAGAAATACTGACAAAATCTGACACACTTTTTCTAGTCAATTAAAGATGTCTACAGTGAGGAACACAGTAATATCAGTGCAGACAAGCTAGCATGTTAAGATAAATAATATGTTCTGTTACAGGCTTGTACTCAACACTACTTGAGCATATTGTTATGAGTTAGAAAATAAACATAATACTGAAAACTGACAAATCTCTGATTTTATAAAAGCTAGAATTATTCATAAGGGCGGGTTCACAAACTTAGTTTGAGCTATAATTTTGTCTAAATATAAGACTGTGTTGTTATGGTACAGTGTAACATTGAAAGACTTTTTACAGAACTAGTTTATTCCACAAGATGGAAATGGTGACTGAGTCAAAACTCACATGCAGGTGTTTATATATACTGAGACCAGGATGTGTCTTGTAATGTTACATCGCCCTTTACTTTTTTTTATTAGGTATTCTCAATGATGAACTCATTTCCCAAGAACTCCCCCCCCCCCCCCCCCCCCAAAGCAATGATACCACGAAATGGGATTAAAATATTTATTATTTTATAATATTATATAGTTATTAAAACAGTTTTGTATCACATATATATAGTTAACAAAGTATGGCAGTACATCAGTCCCTGTCACGACAGTAATAATTAACATAAGTAATTCAAGATATAAATGAAAGCCACCTAGACCCCAATACATTGGAGGCAATAATCAATGTTATTGCCCCCAAAGAGTGAGTTATACATAGAGTAATTTATTAACAAATCGGACATTGCCTATTACGCAATAATTTAAAACCCTCAAGGTCAAAAGAGGGAATAATTAGGTTATTGACCTCCACCCCCAAATTTATAAACTTTACTAACTAAGCCCATGATGTGAGATGATCACAACGTGACAGGAAACACTATCAAACTGCAAGGCACTATATAAAAAAAATAGTATTGCCTTGCAAGTAACTAGTATAATAAGAGATAATATACAGATATGTTGATAATAATAGCAGTAAATGTCTGTAAAAATCTGCCATACAATATACAGGACAGAAATCTGCCATGCAATTTACAGGCCACTAAAAGAATTTCAAAGAAAGCCCATTATTCTGTGAGCTCTTCTAACAGAAGACCTAACAGAATGAAAAATTTAACCCTTTACTAAAAGAAGTGACCGTAAGTAAATTGGATACTGATTAATAGAAAAATTATACATGATGCTCATTCAGTGTCAATATATATACTTCGGAAGCAATGAGTGATAATGAAACTGGTGCAGTTAAGCACAAATTAAGAAAGTTATATTATAATAAGGCACTGCATTATAAGTA
This sequence comes from Sabellastarte sp. h YS-2021, assembly GCA_964017235.1. Classification (NCBI taxonomy): domain Eukaryota; kingdom Metazoa; phylum Annelida; class Polychaeta; order Sabellida; family Sabellidae; genus Sabellastarte; species Sabellastarte sp. h YS-2021. The sequence goes on along the minus strand of OZ024932.1, from coordinate 9,913,922 downwards.
ACAGCTGAGAGCTACTGTTCATGTCGCCAGCTGGTAAGGCTCTTCCATAATATGACCCAAGTCAGCAATCAGTAGCACAGCCACCACTTTCTCACCAAAGCTCGTAAACTGACAGCTGTCAATGCAGATCCTATGAACATCTGATGGCCAACCATGTGGCATAATATGATGATTACAGCCAAGCCAATGGCAAATGATAAGATGATGTACCAATCAACATCACAGGAATATCACCTAAAAATAAACTACAAGCAGTAATCTGTTCATAAGAAAACAATTGTAGAAAAAGAACCCAAGAGACAAGGGGGGGGGAGGGTAGGGAAATTCTTGATGTGTGTCCTCGTGTGTCCAACATATAAATGGCAGGATTAAGGGTTGAAATCAGCGAGGTCCCACGCTTGACCACTTGACCAATGACAGTTTAGTATGCAAATAAGGTGACACTCTAAACTACAAAGGGGGGAAGTGTCAGAAATGACCTAGATGGCACCCTAATGCCATCCCGCACATTTCCCAAGAACTTCCCCCCCCCCAAAGCAATGATACCACGAAATGGGATTAAAATATTTATTATTTTATAATATTATATAGTTATTAAAACAGTTTTGTATCACATATATATAGTTAACAAAGTATGGCAGTACATCAGTCCCTGTCACGACAGTAATAATTAACATAAGTAATTCAAGATATAAATGAAAGCCACCTAGACCCCAATACATTGGAGGCAATAATCAATGTTATTGCCCCCAAAGAGTGAGTTATACATAGAATAATTTATTAACAAATCGGACATTGCCTATTACGCAATAATTTAAAACCCTCAAGGTCAAAAGAGGGAATAATTAGGTTATTGACCTCCACCCCCAAATTTATAAACTTTACTAACTAAGCCCATGATGTGAGATGATCACAACGTGACAGGAAACACTATCAAACTGCAAGGCACTATATAAACACTAATATATAAAACGTATGTAAAATAGTATTGCCTTGCAAGTAACTAGTATAATAAGAGATAATATACAGATATGTTGATAATAATAGCAGTAAATGTCTGTAAAAATCTGCCAAACCCCAAACTAAAAGACTAGGGTGAAAGGTGCTGCTGGAAAGTCTGTGCAACTAAGGAAGACTGAGAGGGAAGGGATTGAATATATCTCCACACAGCATTAGATGACCAAGTACCTTGATGCATAATGTGTTGCATAGGAACGCCATTGTGAAAAGCCCATGTAGTGGCTGACCTTCTAAAGGTGTGAAAGGTCAAAGAAGGGTGAATATTTAAAACTGTGGAGACTTGTTTGAGATGTTTTCTAGCTACGGAATCCGTCAAAGGGACTACAGCACCACCTTTGAACAAGGAAAACAGAGGTTCATTTTTTGATGCTGGAATAGCTGCAAACATGGCTTGTACAGCTGTAACTGGACAAAGAGGTGAAGATGGTAAAAGGGGGATGGTGATGGTAGTGCATGATTTCCTGTCTTGCAGAGTTTTTGACCATTTAATAATAATGGTACAAAAGGATGGTGAAAAAATCAAGTCTCCTCTGGTTAAGTGCCTTGTAGGATCGAATTGTTTGGCTGCATGAGGCAAGATGTTAGACAACCTCAAAAATGAGAAATAAGTGAATAGATATAAGGCTTTAAACACAACAGGTGCTTGTAAGGTCTCACAAATGCGAATAATGTTTTGCAACATTTCAATAGAAATGTTGTGGTTTGGTTTCAATGTCAAGGGAGCATTAATGCGCAAGGCTTTTATAAAGAGGGGGATTCTCTCATCTTTGAAAGAAGTGGTCTCCAAGCCATATATGATAAATGATGCACGTATGGCTGCCATGTTATTGGATATGTTAGCGTGAGAGAATCCTTTCTGATGTAGATATTCCATATATGAAAGTAATAACAATGTGTTCACCTTAAAGATAGGAATTTGTGACTTCTCCAGGAATGTCAGGAAGTCCCTAAACATCCTGGAGTACTGGGCCCAAGTGGCTGGTCTGAAGCCAGAATACAACCTTTGCAAGGCCCAAGAAGCCAAACAGGCAGTGGCACCGTTGACTTCTGCAAAGAAATATATATTAACACATATTATATATGTTGATTCAACTTCGTGAAATCAATATGTACAGGCATCCAGTGATGCTGTGGGACCAAGATATGTAACTGATTATGTTGAACAGATGAACCTTGCCATCTGGATAGTAAATCGGCTATGACGTTTTTGACTCCTGGAATATGATCAACTACTAATTGAATGTTAAACATGGAAGTCAGTAGCCATATATTTCTGGCACATGTAGCCAAAATTTGATCTCTAGCTCGACCAGTCCTAATGAGTTCCACAACTGCCATGTTATCACATTTAATTTGAATGACTTTATCTCTCCATAGGTGACCCCATAATTTAAGGGCTACAATTAAATTAAGTATTTCGAGATGAACAATGGAGTATTGCATAAAACCTAGAGGTATAGTTAATGCATACACCATATTTTGATACACACCCCCTAGGCCTTGAAGGGAAGCATCTAGGTGAACCGTATCCTGAATGTCATGGTTATCATAAAAGGTAACTCCATTATACTGCTTCAAAAATATATTAAACCAGTTAAGATCCCTATGGAATTGCTGATTCAAGACAATATGTGCAGTATTATGGCTAGCTCGTAGCAAGTGCAGCATACGGTTGAGAAAATATCTGGCTGGTTTAACACATTTGGTGATGTATAATAGGGATCCTAGTAAAGACTGTAACTGTTTTTTAGTTACTTGAGTTTTCTTCGAATAATTATGCACCATTTGTCGTATTTCTTGTAATTTGTCATCTGGAATACGCAAAGTTTGATTAACAGTATCAATTTCAATACCAAGACAAATAGCCACTGTAGTAGGTGGTACGAGCTTGGAGATACTAATATCAAGACCTAGTTCCGTCAATAAGCTCATAAGGGCACTGTACGCTTCATCAATGTGACCAGGCAAAGCAATATAGATTAAATCGTCTATATAGTTGTATAAGTTAGGACAGTGAAAATGTTCTTTCATGACATACCGTACGGCATCCGTACACCGCTGGAAGAATACGGAACCGTGCCGAAATCCGAACGGTAACGTAACGTCAACGTAATAATTATCATGCTTAAGTCCTAAAAGATCTAAGTCACCAGGATCTATCCTGATATGTCTGAAGGCCCTGCTAATATCTATTTTGTATATCAGGGCTTCAGGACCAAGTTGTTTGAGTTTGGAAACCATATCATCTATAGAAGGGTACGAAAGTTGAAAATAAGTCCCTAGATATTTATTTTTAGATACCCCTTCATTTACAGAGTGACCTAGGGGAAAACTAAGGTCTAGGATAACCCTTCTGTTTGTAGAATTGGGTTTGTCTCTGGTGAGAAATGGGGAAATATGACAAGGGAATGGCATTTGCTGAAAAGGTCCGATAATCGCCTTATGTTGAATTTCTTCCTGGAAATATTTTGACACATGGTCAGGATATTGCAAAGCAGAATAATGATTGGTTTCTGTAGATGTTAATTGGACTGTTCGATTAAAATCCAGAGGGAAACCGTATTCTATAAGATCTAACAGTTGGTGATCCCAATATTGTCTCAAATATTTTTTCCAAGATGATATTTTAAGCTGACTCTGAACTGGGATTCTAAGTCCCATGAAATTTGGAAGACCTGAATTCCGAATTTTCCTATGAGCTTCTACAATATCTGGAATTGAACCCCAAATCACTTCCTTCCCCGTATATACCATAAGATCATTCAACGGAACAAAACCGAAAGTATTCTCATTCTGATATATACAGTTTTTATGGTCCAATGATTGGAATCTATTTTTGAGGATATCCTCAGGTATTTTTTGTAGAGCTGTAGATACAATTGTATGTTGGTTGTGATCCACAATAGGATCCACTGCTTGCAATTGGTCAAGGGCAATGTGTGAACCCAAGAAAGAAGAATTTTCCCCCAAAGGGGCCATGATTCCCAATGTTTGCCCAGTTTTGTTTTTATTGCCCCTGAAACATAATTGTTCATGGCCATCTACAATTTGGTTAACATGTTTAACACTAGGTGCGTTAAAAGTGTGTGCACTGTCCTGGTCAGTGTGCACAGATGCCAGCATACTGCCCAATTTGGACCCAGTTCCGTTTTTATTGACCGACAAAAGAGAATTGGTATGCTGTTGACCATTTAATTCATGCTGGACATTTGTATGTGTATTGGTACCTGAGTTGTCATCACATGCTTTCAATTTTCCCAATATTTGCCCAGTTTTGTTTTTATTGCCCGTGAATGTATTGTCCAAATTATTCATGTGAATATCATAAGTATCTCCAGTATTTGCTACTGTAACCCGATTTTGCCCAGTTTTGTTTTTATTGCCCTTGAAAGAAGAAGTAACAGTAGCAATGGGAGTTACTGTACCATTTGTCAATTCATTTACCTCTATTTGTTCCTGTTCATATTGCAGAACTTCAAATCGATTTGACAGTAAAATAGGGCATTCCTTGACTTGAGAAACCTGTACAGCCGTGATATGACCTTTCTTTGGTTTGTAGGTCCATTTGTCCTTGTTTTCAGAACGAGGTGTTTTGATCATCGAATTATGGCAATTTTTTGTGACTTTTTGGTTTATATGACCAGTTTTGGATCGAGATTGAACCACTTGTTTGCCACGTTTCAATATGGTAGCATAAGAGAGATTGCTAACTGAATGTTTGAAAGCATTGGCTTTAGCCAACCAGAAAGCCCATTGGACCTGATTTGCTTTCAGTTCTTGAACTTGATTTTGAGATAAAGAACTATTAAGAATAACTCTGGTTTTATGGATGGGCCTAATTTTTTGCCCATCCAAAGTTACTCGTTTTTTGACATCTGTTTATTTTTATTTTTACACTCAGTTTCTGCATGTGAAAAAGTTCGACCAGTATTTGCAAAGCAAACAGCACAAATGTGTTTATATAAGACCCCCCTTGTCTCATGGGTTTTTTGCTGCATACAGGTTCCCTGATTAAAATAAGTACAGGGCATTGACCTTGTGACCTTTGATTGCCTCTTATTCATTGAAGCATGAGTTGCAGCAACACTTGCAGACACGTGTTTCTGAGCATTTGCTCGTCGGATCCGATCGATAGAGGCAATGTCTGAGAAATCTTTTATTTCTCCCTGCTCCATGCGACACAATAAGACAGCATGGCTAGCTTTGGCCGACGTCCACGAAAAATCATTGGCATCGTCCATGAGGGCTATAAGATATTCTAACATATGTTGTTTCATAATCGGATCAGACTCATCCCTCATGGTTCGACCAAAACCAGCCACCCATTGTGTCACATTCAACTGATCATAAGTGACACGTTCTTTATTCAAGCCTGACAAAACATACTCATGAGGCCATTTAACCCTTTGTTTAACCAAAACTTCAAAATTTCCACCTCTTTGTGACTTAATTTTTGAATTTGTACCTGTTTTTGCCAAATCTGTAAGTTCCTGCAATCTCTGATCAACTCTGAGTTGCAGAAGAGCTTCATCCGAAACTGAAGACTGCCATAAGTTATGTGGCACTGGCAAAGATTGCCGCTGTTCTGTGACATCAGAAGTTTGCTTCACTTTCTTTCCTTTAATTTTAACATTTTTTATCTTTGTTTTATCCGAAGTTTTCTTACAGTCTTTCTGTTCAATATGATCAAGCCTCTTGCCAATCCGATGCAACTGTTCCAATATTTGTGCATTTATGACCGCCTGTTGATCCGAATCAGAACTCTTAACAGACAAATCTTTGTCGGATTTAGAGGTACTAGATCCACTGGCACAATTTTTGCCATCTGAAACACCGTCAAAACTGTTTTGCATAAGGTCACTGCAATTCAAATCACTAGCCGAAGTGTCAGAATCCGACATATTTTCAGGAAAATCCGAATTGTGAGAGTTTGTATGAAGTACTGAGTCAATAAACTGTGTATCTCCAGCAAGTTGTATTTCAATAGGTAAATGCACAGTATTCTGTTTATTAGATCGCAAATTGTACATACTTCAGTGGGAGAACTCAGTATATGTCGGTTGAATGAACACCAAGTACTAGCAATTAGTATCCGACACTGTATACACGTGAAATAAAATGGTCACAGTAACGTATAATGACAACAATACTTGTCTGGAAGATTGTACGGACACACGAGTCAGAAATACATGTAAAATAATTGTTACTGTAAAATACTAAAAATATAAAATACAGTCATATAAAAAGGAAAAACCATACAATACAATACGTGTTCAGTTGACTAGAATAAGAATTCTAAATTCTTGATGTGTGTCCTCGTGTGTCCAACATATAAATGGCAGGATTAAGGGTTGAAATCAGCGAGGTCCCACGCTTGACCACTTGACCAATGACAGTTTAGTATGCAAATAAGGTGACACTCTAAACTACAAAGGGGGGAAGTGTCAGAAATGACCTAGATGGCACCCTAATGCCATCCCGCAAAAACATTTCATTGTTACTTGTAAAACAAATACACACATATACTCTCCTAGTTGAACTATCTGATACTTTAGATTTATGATATAGCTCAATTAGCATATCTTTTTGTTCAGATACATCTATAAATATAAAAAACATTATCTCAGTTGTATGTTACAGGGATCTGTATTTAGCTAATGCACTAAGTGTTTAAGAAATGTTTATGTTTGCACAAGAACTCAACAACTACATTATTAAGACATTTAAACATCTTAATAGATCCTGAAAGAAAGACTAGCTGGGTAAATGATTCAGTGATCTGTCAACTTTTGCATTTTCCTAGAAATAAGCGCATACATGATTTGTTTTGCTTTGTGAATCAAAAAGAGACCGCTGTATATTTCTTAAATACTGGGCTTTGGCCTCTTTATACTGATACACATGACAGAGTTACATAAATTTTATATTCACTTCTACTGAATGTTAAAGGCCCAGTTGCATCAACAATTGACTTTCAACTATTGTATATTGCTGCAACTGATTAGTACATGTACCTTTTTACCTTACTGTGCTATCTCCATTAAAGCTATACTTCAATTTAATAATTTACTATTTTATAACTTTTAGTTTACCAATTAATGCGGTTGCTATTGATTTGTTGGGTACTCAGAGGTGTAGTGGTTACAGTGCTCGCCTTCAATCTCTGAGGTCATTTTTGAATCTCGGTGCAGGTACTTCATGTTGGAAAATTGGTAGTTACTTGCCGATGCCCGGTGGTTTACAGTGCAGAATCTTGACCAACTAGTATGCACTGGTTCCTCCACCCATAAATTACCCATCGCAAATGACCCAGGCTGTTGAACATGATGTAGAACAAAAATAAATCTAAATCTAAAGCTATTAAATTGAATTGTTTAGTTTTTATACTTTGATTTTACATAAATTTTCTCTTTCTTGAGTATTATTAATTTTCTATTGCACCTTTACATAGTAAGTTCTCTATCTAATGGTATCCAACACTCTCAGTTTACAATGACTCTGTGTTAATTCATTCTTCATTATGTTGAATTTCACTTTCTTCACAAGATAAGTTATTGAAATATTGTTCTGCAGAAGACATCCTTCAAATACTTAACGTTTAAAAAAGAAGGCTTTAGTTCATAAAAAATAATTGTACTAACTTTAAAAACAAAACAAAATGTTCTATATAAATAAAAAGAACATTAGTGTAAGTATTTTAGCTTGTGTCTGTTAGACTTGCTCCAAGTCTTTGTATCCATCAATAACCTGAACTGTTAAATTTAATAGGAAACTTACAAGAGTTCATTATAAAACAAACATTCTGAAGTAAGGTGGGTAGTCACTGAAAAAAAAACAAAGACTTATGCCACCCATTTAGCCTCAACTGTAATGAGGGATGCATTTATGCAGATTGTATAAACAAAAGTATGGAGAAATCCCCAACACATATTTACATACTGTTATTTATATGATGGGGGTTTTCCCTCTTGAAAGCATGCTGCTACAGCTATCATGCTGGGTTTCTAACTGTAGCCTTTTATTTATATACTTGTTGAAAGTTTACTTTGAGAACATCCCAGTAAAAAGTATGTAAATGAATTAAATAGATGTAATAGCCTTTGTATGAATATTGCCTTATTTTAGTTTTAAGTTTATAAATTCCCATGGTTTTGAATGTAGTGTTAGTAAAAGTCCCTAAGAGGGCTGTTCCATATTGGCAATCCTATTGTTTACTTTGTGCCTAATTAATTAGTCAGGATCTATAGATAAAGAGGTTGGATTATACATTAGCTTTCCAAGTGACATTTTGATTGGTGCTAAACACTTTTCGATTGGTTCCAAAATATTCCCGAATCACTTACAAACGCCAATATCAACTTAGGATGGGAAAGATTGATATACAAACTTTACAAAGATAGCTTTAGAATTGCATTCCCAAATGTAAGTTCTGCTAATAATTGTAGAGGATCACAGAAAATTTTTTGGCAAATTTAAACAGTATGAATTTATCAGGGACACAAACAGTTCATTACCACCTGAAGTTTAACCATTGGTTCCAGGCCAGTCCTGAAGGCTCTCAAACATTATGATCATGGTTTATGGACCTCGAAATGAAAAGTTTCACTTCCCAACCCTTCCAAATAGACTATTTTCAGGACTTGAAATATATCATAGAGGGGGATTAGCACAGTTGAACAGCCCTATTAGACTGTTATATTCCATTTGAAAGATTATCAACAAAATATAATGATAAGTTTGCTTGATGGAAAAGATGCTTTTTGTGATGTATGGAAAATGCATCCTTGAAAAATTATCTCCTGGGAAAAATGCCTACTGCATATTTTGTAGCCCTGAAAAAATGCCTCCTAAGAAATAAAAACAAGCAATTTAGCTCGACCAAGGACGCATCTGTGGTCAGATGCAAGATGTATCCACTGGAAAAGGACAACTAACATAGTTTTGAAGATAAACTACATTTTTAAGATTTCAGCCAGCATTAAGAAAATTCTAAATTATTAATAGACATTAAAGGAGTAGATCTTATTATCCAGTGGGGCCAAAGTTGCTCTATCTGTTATAGTTTTCAAGATAAATGGCATTTTGGAGAAGTCGTAACACCAACTAGATCTAGTAAATAGATAAGACCCCAATTGTAATGAAATATGTTGATACAAATTCATTTATAAAAAAGACTTCAAAATTGTGACAATTATTGTTTAACCTATAAATGTATTAAAGAAAAAAGTTTTATGAAAATTTGTAAAAAGGGTTTTGAGCAGTTTATCTTGGGGACAGTAGTAAAATTGTGAAAGAAGTTATTCAAAGAAACTATAACTGTAATTGTAGACTACTAATCATGAAAAATATTGAACACCTCAATTCCCCTTTTTATTTGGACATACATGATACTTATACTGAGAAGCAGCACATTCTTTTTAAACTTTTTGAAAGAGCATTTAACTACATGGAAACAAGAAGTCCCACAGAGTCATGGGGGTTATATTTTACATATACCAGTATTCTGGTGAAAACTTCTGTTGGGTTAAATATAGAACTATGCTAAGGATATAAGAGTGGGGTCTTTTTTTGGCTTAAAAGTGCACAGGGATTCCTGAGTTCTTTAGTTATTTTTTTAACACTAGGCGGACAGTCACTTCCTGAAGTGAGTGAGAAAAGTCCTTTTGTCAGGGGTTTCTTCAAAAGTTATACAGTACCCATATATATCACAAAAGACAAAAGGACTTGGTGAAAGTCTATGTTTCTGTGTATGCAGAACAACTGCACAACCGCCTCTGTGAGATAGCTCCCTTGCCTCTCCATTATCTGTGTGTGGGGAAATAAACAAACAGAATCTGTGTGGGAAAAAGCTAATTATGCTGTGCTATGAGAGATTTGAGCTGTGTGTGTGTACTCGATTCTTATTTCCCAAAACTGTCTGCATAAAATATATGATTTTCAAAGAAAAGTCAAATTGGTGTAACTGGGTTTTTAAAGAAACACTTTAAAGCAATGGTGAAAACAATACAAAACATACATATGTCTTCTTAAATATCAGTTCTTGAAAAAAAAATAATATTTAATGTTTCCCACAATTGTTTACATCTTGATTCCATGTTATTTTTGGACTGCAGTTAATTTATCCAGGTATACCTTGTATAGGTATAAACTACATAGGGATTATTATGCCCCTGTCACGAACACTAAATCTCTTCATTGAGATGCCTTGACTTTTTGTGTTCTCTCTTTGGCTTGTAGCTTGCTGCAGTCAACTGTTGGTCACTTTCTGTGGTATCCTGAAGGTGTTTATTAGTTGGAGATAGTGTCATATCCCTCACAGGAGTTGACATCATAGTTGACTCTGCTGTTTTGAGTAGATGTTTGAGATTCCTGCGATATAAAGCACCAACATTGTATGACCTGGGCAGTACCTTTTTCAGTACTGTTGCTTTCCTGTCCCACTCAATAACTTGTATATTTCTTAATCTAACTGTGTCACCAGGTTGTAGCTCAGGTAGTTGATGATCACTTCTGTCATAGAAACACGTTTGCATAAGGTCAATCATTGTATGTGAATCTAACAGGTGATGAGCACTGATGAGGCTCATACACAGCTTTCTGCCCATTAAGAGTTCAGCTGGTGATTGACCTTCTTCTGGTGGTGAGCTTCATTAACACTCCTGCATCCCCCTTTCTTATCACACTCAGCTACATAAACCACAGGCTATAGATAACAACTCCATTGGATTGTTTATATTGCATACCCCATCATGCAAAACATCTGGAAAGAGGTTTTATTTCAAATTGATGGAAGAAAACACTCTCATTTTTCATTTATAAAAATCACTTTTTCATGCACTGTTGTAAAGAAAAGAAAACAAATGTGCAAAAAATATTAATTAATGCACAAATGAAGTCAATACTTCCATCAAATTCATTTTATTCCTCCTCTATGTAAATATTTATAAGTTTCGACATTAGTCCAATGTCAGTTGATACAATATACTTTATCACAGTATGACTGCCTTGAAGTATCAATGTAAAACTTCTATAAAGAAATCTAATTTTTTAAATGATCCTTAAACCCTCTCCTCGAATTGAAGGGAGCAGAAAAGACCCACTGCTAATAAATTCCTGTTTAATCATATTTTAAAGGGTGTGGTGTGTGATTACAATTACAACAAGAGCACTCAGAGAGTGCACACCTCTGCCAAGGCCCAACAACTCCAATATTGCTTATGAGTGCAATGATTAAAAAATTATTTCCTGGGGTCAAACATCAAAATCTAATCATTTGTTCCTTTGCTGACATTTAGTTTATAAATTCATAGTGTCAATTTGCTATTCAATTGTTTTGGTTGGTACCTTGTCTTTACATAAATTTTCCCTCTCTTTAATATTACTTCTCCTGCACCTTTGTTTAACCTATGGGGCTGTTCCACATCAGCAGTTGGATTGTAAATATAGGACTGAAACCAAGTAAGTGTAGCGGATTAATTTACCATTTATTTTCACAAGAAATTGCAATTGTAATTGAAATGTTGATGGACAGACAAATGGACAAAAAATGGACAAACGAAGGGACAGAATTACACAAATTTCGAAAGCAACCTAGCTATGATAGTGATCTATCTGCCTGTCAAGTTTGAATTGGATTGGACAAAGTATTTTTGAGTTAGAGTCAGTAATAGGGAAATGTTGACGGACAGACAAACAGACAAAAAACAGACAAACAGACAGAATTACATCAATTTCGAAAGCAACTTAGCTAAGATGGTGATCTATCTCCTTGTCATGTTTGAATTCGATTGTACAAAGCGGAAATGAAAATGTTGATGGACAGATAAACGGACAAATGAACGGACGGAATAACACCAAATTTGAAAGCAACTTAGCTATGATGAACTATCTCCCTATCAAGTTTGAATTCAATTGGACAAAGTGCTTTCAAGTTAGAGTCTGGAAATGGAAATGTTGACGGACAGACAAATGAATTATACCAATTTCGAAAGCAACTTAGCTGTGATGGTGATCTATCTCCCTATCAATTTTAAATTCGATTGGACAAAGCGTTTTCGTGTTAGAATCTTGAAATGAAAGTGTTGACAGACAGACAGACAGACTTTGGACACATCAATCTAATAGACGGGTTGGTCACACACAACCCGCCTAAAAAGTATAGGTTGGTTTCACATTGCAAACCTCTAGGACCAAGTATATATGAGTTATAAGCACTTTTAAGTTTTGCTATTCTTTTTTTACCTTGAAGAAGTGGGTTTCATATTGCGAAACTCTAGGACTAAGAATAAGCAGCACTGTTAAATTTGGCTATCCTCATTTGACCTTGAAAGAGGGGCCCAAGGTCATATTTGATCACATCAGAAGATTCCTAGTCCATGATCTCCTATAAGTTGGTTTCACATTGCAAACCTCTAGGACCAGTAATAAGGGAGATATAGGCACTTTTAAAGTCTGCTGCATAGGGTACTTTGGCTCTCCATGGGTGACCTTGAATGAAGAGCTTCAAGGTCAAATGTCTGTATGCTTGTACAGGACATATATTTGTTATTCATATGCCCTATGAAGAGATTCAACCTTCTAGTTACGAGAACCAGCCAGTAGAAGAAAGTAGATCATTTTCAAAGAAATGCCCAGGGAGGCCATCTTGTCTTTCTGAATGAGGTTAATTTCAGTCGCAGTGAAACTTCCCTCCCAATGAAGATATCCTGCAAATTTGCTAGCTAGTGTAGTCTTCCACTGAGAGTGTTAGCATCGAAAATGTCTATGCACGACAGCAGTGGGGGCAGCATAACGAACACTAAACACTAAGTATCCACCGGTTGTATCCAGTGAATACAATTAAACTATAATATTACATTTTATTTTGTCATTTCAATCTTAAACTTTTCTTATTAGCATAAAATATATTTTATGCCATTTCTCATTAACATAAAAGTATACACTGTGTGTGGAAAAGCATGAAGAATATGACTGATAGATTAATTGGTCATATAGGATACATGAAAGGATTTCTGAATCCCCCTCACTAACCAAGAGTGAGCAGATCTGGGGACTAAGATGCAGGAGTGTTAACTACATTAACATCAATAATCCTCAATCAAGATCTACAGTTCTGGATGCTATATCCTCCTACCAATCAAGAGATGTATTTCGATACCCAGACACAAAAAGATTCACTTGGAGAAGAAAAAATCAAGCTCGTTTAGACTTTTTCCTTACTTCTTCAAGTATGGTTGATATCATTCGAAGTTGCAATATTAAACCTAACTATAGAAGTGACCATTCAGCAGTATAAATAATAATCATTCTTGATGACTTTAAAAAGGGTAAAGGAACCTGGAAGCTGAATTGTTGTCTTTTAAAAATTAAAGAATATCTAGAACAAGTTAATAATTTGATCAATGAACATAAGAGCGAATATGCTGTACTTGTTTACAATACAGATAATTTAAACAATATTTTAGATTCTAACATTCAGTTCACTGTTTCAGATTGTTTGTTTCTGGATACCTTATTGCAGAGGATTCAAGGTGAAACAATAAAATTTCCTTCACATATTAAGAAAAAAGAAAAATTGCAAGAAAATAAATTAAGTGAAATTTTAAAAAACCTGGAGAATGCAAGCTCCCCCCCCCCCCCCCCCCCCCCTGATATTCCGAAGTTAGAGGATACTAAAAGCAAACTGAAAGCTATCAGAGAATTAAAGGTTAATGGCAGTTTGACTTGAAAAGCAAAGATTTATAGACAAAACATAAAAGGAAGCTAACTTTGAAGGATGGATCTACCATAACTTCTCAGAAAGACATTTTGAAAGGTACAAAAGATTTCTATGCGAATTTGTTTTCCATTCATGATGGCCATAGTCAACATTGGATGAAAAGAAAACTATTCTGATAGAGGGTGAAATTACAATTAATGAGTTTGGTAAAGCACTTTCCAAAATGAAAAACAACAAAACTCCAGTACTGGATGGTTTTCCCGCAGATTTTTTGGCAGAAATTGAAATTTTTTGTTTTACGAGCACTAAATGAAAGTTATACCAATCAATGCTTACCACTAATTATGAGACAAGTTTTTATAAATTGTATCCCTAAGGGTAATAAACCAAGAGATTTATTAAAAAATTGGCGTCCAATTTCTCTTGCTAATGTTCTGTACAAAATGGGATCAAGTGTCATTGCAGCTCGTTTAAAATGTGTCCTCCCTAATTTGATTTCCACCTCACAGACAGGCTTTCTCCAGGATAGATTTATAGGTGAAAGTACTAGACTAATCTATGACATCATGAGTTATGCTGAAAGTAATAATATTGATGGATTATTGATTTTAATAGACTTCAAAAGAGAAAAACTTCCTTTAATTCAATATCTTGGAAATTTATGTATCACACCTTATATAAATTTGGATTCACAAAAAAGTTTATAAAGTGGATTAAACTATTCAACACTAACATTAAAGCTAGTATTCTCCAATTTGGATTTCTCTCCGGTTTTTTAAGTATTGAGAGGCTATGTAAACAAGGAAATCCACTTGCGCCTTACCTGTTTTTGTTATGTGTCCAAATTCTGTGTTTACTAATTACACAAAACAGATTTATCAAAGGAATAACTATTGGAAATACAAATTTTAAAATAACCCAATTTGCCGATGATACCACTTTGATAATGGATGGTAGTGAGAGCTCCTTTGTAGGAATGTTAAATACCTTAGAAATATTTGGTTCAGCCTCTGCGTTGAAAATGAACACATTAAAATCAAAAATGAAGGAAGAAATACTGCAAGGAAAAAATAAGATATATGGAACATCTAGACTGGAGTTCGGAGAATTTTAATCAATTGGGTTTAGTGTTTAATGTAAACTTGAATCTAATGCCTGAAATAAATTATAAAAAGGCAATGGAAAAAATCAAAGGTAGTATAGCCTTTTTGAAGAAAATGTCACTTACTCCTATTGGCAAAATAACAGTGATAAAATCACTTCTGTTGTCAAAATTAAATTATATTTTTATGTCTGTACCATTACCAAATAAGTGTTTCATTAAAAATATTAAAAAGCTACTTTATTGCTTCCTTTGGGATGGAAAACCGAAGAAAATAAACAGAGGGCAATTAACCCAAAGCCATTTGAATGGAGGGCTTAATATGCCTAATATTTACAAGTTTGTGACAGCACTGAAAATTACTTGGCTAAGAAGATTAATTATGGAACAACATTCAGATTGGCCAAAAAAATATTTCAAATCATTCATTCTAGCTCTATAAAAATAATAGATTATGGTCCTAATTGGATGAAAATATTGAGTGAAAAAAAAACAAAAATGTAATTTGGAAAGAAATGTTGGAACTAAGTTATCGAAATCTAAATGAAATTAATGTGGTTAGTGATCAAGATGTTCTCTCTGTACCTCTGTAGTACAATGAAAATGTGAGTCACAATAACATGTTAAAGCCATATATATACAAAAAATGTTTGTCACTGGAAATCTTTTGCAAGAAGGTAATTTTTTAAGCAAAGAAGACCTAGAATTATCATATGGAATTTTACATATAGACTTTCTTGATTGTTATCAATTAAAACTAGATGTATTGACCTTTATTAAAAAGTATACATTGGTAAAAACCAATTCTCTGATAAGATGGTTCATACCATTTCACTTAAAACCTATTATCATGGCTAAGAAAGGTTGCAGGCATATCTATAATAAAATATATTGTCAGACTTTTGAATCTAAATATAAGGATAATGGAACTCAGATTTAGATTTACAAATTGATAAGTTTACGTGGAGGCGTATATTTTACATTGGCTTTAAATCAGTTTATAATAATGATCTAGTGTGGCTCCAGTATAAAACTCTACACCGTATCCTGGGTACTCAAAGAATGATGTTTCACATGAAAATCACAGGTTCGGATCTTTGTCGACTTTGTAATCCATGTTCAGAGACTATAATGCACCTGTTTGTTAACTGCAATCATGTGGTGAAGTTATGGAGGGATTTAGAAAAGTGGTTAGACAGCAATAAACATAGGCTATACCTTCACAACCAATGATTTAATTCTTGGTTATTTATTAACATCCATTTTTTTCGCTCCAATTAATGTTATTATTATGGTAACAAAGAAATACATTTTCTGTTGTGCTTATACAAATGTAACGCCAAATATACAACAATTGAAATAAAAATTGACTGCTATATTTAAAGAGGAGCATTTAGCTAGTAAAGACATGGATAAGGAACATATATGTTTTAAAAATTGGGAGAAAATGTTAAACTCTACTACAGAGACTGTACTAAATTAAAAACTAAAAGCTTAAAGGCAATGTATGTGTGTATTGAGTTCTTGACCACTGTTACAAAATTGATATCTATGTTCTATTTGTCAATTATATTTGTTAATGTATTTACCAAGTTGAAATATGACCAATAAAATGAATGGCATGGAAAAAATAAACTTTGTGCATTACAGCTGTAATAGCATCTTTGGCACTTTCATGGACTGTATATTGCCATTTAGCTTCAGTGACAGGTAGTGTTGATATCTCACTGTCTACATGTATTTTTACATCCTCTTCAGTTAAACTGTCCTCATCTGGATCATGAGGACAGGACCTTGATAATGCATCTGCAACTAATAAATGTGTACCTGGGCTATAGCTTATTGAATAATCATCAGCTTGGAGTCAGAGTATTAACCGCTGAATATAAGGTGGAGTTTGGCTCAGTGGTTTACTAGCAATAGATATCAGTGGTTTATGGTCAGTTTCTATATGAAAGTTTCTACCATACACAAAATGGTGGAATTTCTCACACCCAAATACCAGTCCTAATGTTTCCTTTTCAATCTGTGAATAATTAATCTCCATCTCTGTGAGACTGCATGCTGCATAGGCAACTGCACACCTATTATCCTTATGTTTCTGAAGAAGTACAGCACCTATAGTGAGCATTGGCTTGCATCTGTTGGGACCTTTGTTTCCTTGTTGGGGTCAAAGTACTTTAGAACTGGTGCTGACATTAATATAGCTTTCAACTTATTCCACTCAGCATCATGCTCTGGTCCCCACTGTCAGTATACATCTTTCCGCAGTAATGATCTCATATGTTCTGTCTTGTCACTTAAATTTGGTACATATTGAGCTAGAAAGCTCGGCATTCCCAAAGCTCTTTGTAGGTCATGTTTGCACTGTGGAGCTTTCATGTTAGTGATTGCCTCTATTTTGCTTGCGAGTGGTAATTTGCGTGCAGGACTGGCGACTGGTTTGACATCTCCAGCTAATTTTATGCTGTAGGTAGACAGCCTATACCTTTGAAGACTTCAGCATACTTCTTTGCCAGTTTGTGACTTGGAACCATCTTGTCTCTATTTATCAAATGAACTCTTTTACCAGCCCTAACTGTTCACAGGTCTTGAGTCCAAGAATTGACTACAAATTTTCACTCCTGCAAATATGGCACTTACTGCCTTGTCCTGTGATGTTACCTTTATTCTTCTGCATACCCTGCTTGTTGGAATTTTGTTTCCATTGTATGGACATAGTAATATAGATTTCTTGGTGAGTTTGGGACGTGACGTAAGTCCTTTGTAGTCACTCATTGATAAAATATTCACCTGTTCTCAAGTAACTAACTTCAAAGGAATAAGTCTAATCTAATCTACTATTTTGCAGGGTGCAATATCTTCCCCACAAAGGGGAACTCAGTGCGCTAGTTAAATAAAATCATTATCATAGGGATATAATCAAGGGGAATTCAAAGTCAGTAATCCAGAATTGTGGGTGTGACCAGGAGGAAGAAGACTAAGTTTGGAAACTAGAGTTGAAGAGGTGGGTTTTGAGGTCTTTCCTATAAGATGCGACAGAGGGACTGTTTTTACTTGAAAGGGGAAAGAGTTCCAAAGAACTGGGGCATAGTGACTGAAGGAATTTGAGAAGAGTTTGATAGATGTTGGTTTGAAGGAACTTCAGCCTGGGGTTACTTCACCTTCAATATCTGGAAGATGTGTATGGGTGAATTAAATCTCTTAGGTAAACTGGTTGACCTTGGTTGAGAATTTTGCATTTAATGAGCCTAATTTTAAATTGTACTCTGTACCTGACAGGGAGCCAATGGAGTTTTTTTCAGTTGTGGGGTAATGTGAGAGAATTTTGAGGAATGGCTGACAACCCTGCAGAGTGAGTTTTATACTAACTGCAATCTCCTTAACTCAAAATCAATGAGTGATAAGAACAGTGAATTTCAGTTCAATCTGCTGCTCACCAAGGTATCCGCTAACAGGACTGATGTTTTAAGGTCTAGAAAGGGGTGAATTCTATAGAGGTCTCTCGCATGAACTCTAGTGGACTTTGTAATAAGTGGAATAAGTGACCCATCAACATCCACAGTGGATATCCATTCATTACTACTGGAAGAGTCTGTGACCTTCTGAATTAAATATCCTTCACTGTCTGTGTCAGAGCCACAATCTTCCACTGTGTGCATTTTCTTTGAAAAGCACTGGCTGGCAAAGTGGTTCTTACCTTTGCATTTGACGCATATCTGTCCATATGCTGGGCACTTTTTTGGAGCCTTTTTGTGCTTCTGTCCACATTGCTTACATGAACTTTCCTGCTTCTTTTTTGTTGACCCTTTTCCTGGTTTTCCTGTTTTCTGGCCCCTGAAATCCTTTTTCTTCACTGTGTGAACATCTGCTGAAGTCTGACCTGTCAGTGTTTGAAACTGGACATTAGCAGCCTCTGCTGCCTGACAAATCTCCGCAGCTCTCTTCCGGGACAGCTCTGGCTCTCGCAGTGATCTGTCTTTTATTTTCTTGTCCCTGACTCCCAATGACAATCTGGTCTCTGATCAGTGAATCTTGTAGATCCTTGAAATTACAAAGCTGTGCCTTGGTTTTGAGCTCGGTAATAGACTGCTCAATTGTTTCTCCTTCCTGCTGCCTTCGAAAATGGAAGAGATATCTCTCATAAGTCTCATTTGTGTGAGGACTGCTGTAGGCTTCAAATTTATCAATTACTTGGTGAAGCTTGTCCCTCTCATCTTCTGTGAAGGTGGGGGTGTTGTACACTTTCAGAGCTTCAGGACCTGCGATTGTCAAAAATAGAGCCACCTTACTCTGCTCTGATTTGTCTGACATGCCTGTGGCAGTCAAGTATAATTCAAATCTTTGTTTGAATTTATTTCAATTAACCTGTACAATACCAGAGAGTCTCAGTTCTGTTGGAGCTTTTAACTGCTTCATTTTTTATCCATTGTTGATGAATTAAGTATCCTTTGTACTTGTTTTAATATACCTAAATTTTTATTGTGTAAATTATATCTGTTACTAAATTCACTGTGTGAATTAGTCTGTTATTGATTTCTTTTAATTGAATACAATCATAATCACTAGAACTATTTTACTTCTGGTACCATGTTATGTTACAGTGTAACATTGAAAGACTAGCTTTCTACAGAACTAGTTTATTCCACAAGATGGAAATGGTGACTGAGTCACAACTCATATGCAGGTGTTTATATATACAGAGACCAGGATGTGTCTCTTACCATTACATGTGTAAGTATTGACAAAAGTTCTTAACATTCTTGCAATAGATTCATGAAAACTCAGAAAGTCAGGCAAAACCTCAAATGATTATTCAGTCTCAGCTAAGATCTGCTATGCAATTAACATTGCAGCTTAGTAAATAATGGAGTTCAGATGAAATTACATCACCGTTATTCTCTTCATTTGATTGTCTCTATGTGTTCAAGGGTACTCCAAAGATAATAAACACATCTTAATTGTTTTTATGTTGGTGGGGAAAGAAAGAAAGAAGTGAAAAAAGTAGAGGATTTAAGGCTAGGTATCAAATTAAACCCGTACCACACGTGCACTAAGAGTTTAGTCAGTTTGAATGAGTCTGTTTTTCAGCTGCATTAAAATTTTATTGGTGTTAATCACTGTTAGTTATTTAAATTCCAGTAAATCAAAAATCTTAGAAAATTTCGTGCTTACACAATGTGCTGATAATCCTCAAATGCCAGGAAACACTCTTGCAATGAATTGTTAGTTTTACACATAAGCTAGCTCTAGAAACATGCATTTTTCTGTTGCTTGCTCTTTATAATAAAAAACCTTCTGTTATCTCAGTCATTGTTAAAATACAATCACAGCATTTTTACCTAGCCTCATTATTGATATTGGTATCAAAACCATTACTTTTGTATGGTGTCAGAAATGTTAATTGCAGTGCTATAGCTTTGGATTAATTTGGCAATAACGGATACAGACATACAAATAATCAAAGAAATTTCTGTAGTTTTGCTGAATTCATCCCAAAATATAACAATTTCAGATACAGAGGATCAACCAGCAGAAACAGCATAACCCACAGCTCCAGTGACAGCAGCAAATACTTCAAATTCTGCAATAAATAGCCATGTTCCACTTTCACCTCATTTTATTACAAGTGACAATCTAGTGGCACAGTGGAAAAAGTACAAAGAATTATGGGATAGCTTTGAAATTGTCATAAGGCTTAAATAAAAAGATAGGGCTTATCAAACAGCTACATTCATCACATGTATCGGTCCGGATACATTTGAAATATTCAATGGACTTCCATTTGAACTGGAAGAGGACAAAAGAGACATTGAAAAGGTCTTGCAACTGTTCCAACATTACTGTGTTGGTGAAACAAATGTCACCTATGAGCGGTTCCTCTTCAATGCCAGGGTGCAAGAGAGTGGTGAAACATTGGAGTCATTTGTCTCCAGCCTCAGACAACTATCTCTGTCATGCAACTTTGGCCCAATGAGGGAAGAAATGATAAAAGACAGAACTATTATTGGAGTAACAGATACACAGCTAAGACATGTACTACTGCAAGAGCCAAAACTGACACTGAAGGCTGCAATTGAATGAGGTCGAGCAACAGAAACAACAAAGCCACAGCTCAAGATGATGACCACTACTGATGAAGTCAGTATGATCATAAAAAGCAAGCACTCAGTGAGTTACAAACAAAATGACAGCAAGCATCAAACAACTCAATTAAAAGCTGCAAATACTGTGGAAGGAGTCACGCAAGAGACAAGACAAAATGCCCTGCCTATGGCCAATCATGTGGCTTTTGATCTAAATCTAACCACTTCGAGGCAATGTACAAGATCAAAAAGCAACAGGTCAAAAAACGGCATAAGAAGGTGAATACTAGTATGTTCAAAGAAAGCAGTTCAGAGAATGACAGTGATTGAGTGTGTAGAAACAGTAAGATTAGAAGACACTGTAAATGCCACACACACATAAAAAGCTATCACAACAAACTGTTTTATAATATGCAAGTCAAGAAAAAGAAAATTCGCTTTCTGATTGACACAGGAGCAACTGTAAACATTGTAACCAGATCCCCTGTGTCGGATGAGAGCAGAATAGAAGCCACCACTGCTAAACTAAAGATGTATAACAACACTCCAATGACCACAGTTGGGAAAACGCGTATTTCCATGAAAAACCCAAAGAACCAGAAGAAATACAGTGTTGTGTGTATTGTTGTTGATGATGAATCAGAACAGCCAATTATTGGGTTATGAGCAGCGAGGCCGATGAACCTGATTACAATCAACACAAAAAACATAGCAGCCATATCTTTAAATAAAAAATTGACACTAGATGAGATGACATCAAAATACCCATCTATGTTTAATACTGAACTTGGACTGATAAAGGACAATGTGAGACTGGAAACAGATTCCTCTGTGCAGCCAGTCCAGAATCCAGTCAGGCGAATAGAGCAAGGATTAATGAGCAGTCTTAAGCAGGAGCTTGATTGTCTCAAAAAGTTAGAAGTGATAAAGGATGTGAGTGAGCCAACAGTGTGGCTCTCAAGCCTCGTCACAGCTTAATGCGGCATTCAAATGAGCCCCAGTAATAACTCCAATTCTTGATATCCTACCAAAGCTACCAAAGCTAGAAGGATCAAGAGTTTTCTCAGTAATTGATGTTAAAGATGGCTATTGGAACCTTAAACTCTCAGAAGAAGCCAGTTATCTCATGACAACTACCACACCTTATGGGAACATCCGCTTCCTCAGGCTACCATTTGGCTTAAAAGTGTCTGGTGATAAGTTTCAGTCTGCACTAAATGAAACACTGCAAGGTTTAAATGGTGTTTATGTCATAGCAGATGACACACTGATTGTTGGCAAAGGTGATGTCAAAAAACAGCAAATCATGATCATGACAGAAAACTAGAAGTTCTCTTAAAAAGATGTGTTGAGAAGTCAATAAAACTCAACAAAGATCAGATTAAGCTTTGATGCAAAGAAGTTCCATACATGGGAAACACACTGACCCCAGATGGACTGAAACCAGATGCCAATAAAAATCAAAGCTATCACAGAAATGCTACCACCCACTCATGTTAAAGTAGTCGAACGACTAATGGGAATGGTCAACTACCTCATGAAATTCACAGAAAATCTTTTAACAATGCTTGAGCCCATCCACCAGTTGACTCTAATCTATCTAATGTGGACTTTATAGCGCTCCATCTTCATCGCTGATGGGCTCTAAGGCGCAACTGAACATAAAGCAAAGCAGTTAACATTAATCCGAGGACATAGCTAGGTCATACCAAGGAGACACAGGGTGACAGGAGAGGCTATGGGGGTATGCTTTTGCAAACAGGTAAGTTTTAAGCTTCTTTCTGAAGGAGGCAACTGATGCTGCACTGCGCACATCATAAGGGAGTTCATTCCAGATCAAAGGCAAAGCTGTGATCAAAATGTTTGACTGACTTCAAGACTGATGAGCAGAAAGGAGGAACAGTAAGGTATTGATGATCTGGGTGACTACGCCTGATACTATAGGAACAGCTGCTGAGTGACAAGAATGGTTGAAAATAGGAAGGAGAACCACTATGTAAAAATGTATAAACTAGTGTTGCAGTTTTGAATATATATCTATACTTAAAGGGCAGCCAGTGGAGTTGCTTCAAAATGGGTGTAACATGAGCATACTTTCTATGGCTACCAAGAATACTAACAAGAAAATGGGAGGAAATCTTCTGACGCTGAGCCTTAGAGCCAAAGACAATAAATTCAGTTTTTTCTTAGTGGAGCTTCAGTTTACTAAGAGACATCCATCGTTGCACATCATGTAGGCAGGAATTTAGCTTGGCAAGAGCAGCAGAGGCATTCTTATGGGAGAGATGTATGTATAGCTGTGTGTCGTCAGCATAGAAGTGGAATTTAATGTGCGGATGAAGGCGGATAATTTTGCTAAGTGGTGTAGTATAAAGTGAAAACAGCAATGGACCCAGAACAGAACCTTGGGGAATGCCATAGATGAGCTTGCTTAATTCAGATAGTGTAGAGCCTATCTTGATGGTCTGGCTTCGATCACTCAAGTAGGAAGCAAACCACTTTAGAACAGTTCCACCAAGACCAAACGAGGATTTAAGGTAACTGAGGAGAATATTTTGATCTATGGTGTCAAATGCGGCTGATAAATCAAGAAGAACTAGAGCCGTAGGTTCGCCGCGTGCCAGAGAGAGATGGACCTCATTTTTAATTGACAATAAAGCTGTTTCAGTGGAGTGTCCTGGCTTACAAGCTGACTGATGTGGATTATCCAGTTTGTTCTTATTGATGTGTGACGTAAGTTGCTTAGCAACAACTCGCTCCACCAACTTTGACAGGAAACAAAGACCAGACACTGGGCGATAATTCTTAAGGTCGTTTCTGGGCAGAGAAGCCTTTTTAATGAGGGGGGTGACAACCGCTCTTTTGAAAGCACTTGGGAAAGAGCCATCAATGAGAGTAATTTACCAACTTGGTAACAGACGGAAGGAGTATATCAAGACAATCCTTAAAGAGGAATGTTGATATGGGGTCCAATGGGCATGATTTAGTAGAAGACTCATTGATGCACTTCCTGACCTCGTCTTCAGTTACAGGCTTAAAGGTATTGAAAGCAGGGGGCGAATCAGTGGTATGAATCAGACAGCCACTCATCAGACTGCCATTTTGTCATGCATGAGATGATAGGAGCATGCTTGTGCATTACCTGAGTAACACAAACCATATACTGATCATACAGTTCTGCCGCAGTTCCTCCAGGGGACAGTACAAATGGTATATTTCTAAGGTCATTGCGGAACTGGTCGATGTCAATTCTATGATACCTACAGTAAAAGACCATTTTTTCAATGCAGGTTGTTGGGTGGGAAAAATCGGCATTGTATAGCAGCATGGTCTGAGATAAAGTCTCCAACATTAACATTACGGACAAAATCAGAGTCACATGGAGATATCAAAACGTCCAGAGTGTGACCCAGTATGTGAGTCGGGCCACTGACACATTGGCTCAAACTGCAGCACTGAAGGATGTCGTTAAACCTAGACCTATCACCACGCTCAACATCCAGATGAACATTTATGTCACCACAAATGATAAAATTGGAACCAATTGAAGACAAAGAGCCAGAAAATCTTCCAGAAATTGATAGTACAAGAACCGGGAGGACTAAACACACAAGCAGCAACAAAGCTATTGTAGTCGGACCTGAAAGATAGTATAATGATTTCGAATGATCTAAAAACCGGTGAAGAGACAATACTGGGAGAAAAGGATTTTCTGCACATAAAGCCAACACCGCCACCCAATCCAGTACACCTAGGTTTTTGGATTAAGTTATAATTTAATGATGTGAGGGAGTTTAGGAGACCATCAGTGTCGGTTGGTCTGATATGAGTCTCAACCAGGCCCAGGATATCCAAGTCACTGCGTTGTATAAGGTCATGCAGGAAAGGGCCTTTATTGCAAATGGATCTACAGTTGACAAATCTAAAATTGGTTGGGCCAGGGTTTACAGCAACATCACCACACAACAAGAGGAGTAGGTTTTTTAGTTTCAATTGTGGAGGAACCTGTTTGGAGTTGCCGAGGTAGCAATATTTACGCACCACAACAGGGAGCAGAAAAATAGGTGGAATGCTCCTGTTAACTTTTTCACAATTCTGACCCTTGTCAGCATTAAGCCAATTCCTAGAGAAACCGACACATAGGAAACATATCAATAGAGTAGTTTTTATGACTAACATGATCAAGAACAATCCAAAGATCAAGAATTCAAATTTGAAATATAAATTTTCCAAATATTGTAATGATATTAAAACTGTATGTTGGTGGAATGTTAATACATCAACAATGTCACATTTGGTGGTATAAATGGATGAAAATTCTGCCACTTTAATATCAATACATTTACACAGGTGAGAGTTTGTTCTTGAGTAACAGTTCATATCTGTGTTGAAAGATCATGAAAGAATCATATTATGGTTGAGTTCAGCTCATTAAATTGAACACAGTGGTGAACAGATTATAAAAATTGGACCAGAAATAGAAAGTTATGGCCATATAAAGTG
Organism: Sabellastarte sp. h YS-2021; assembly: GCA_964017235.1. Lineage (NCBI taxonomy): Eukaryota > Metazoa > Annelida > Polychaeta > Sabellida > Sabellidae > Sabellastarte > Sabellastarte sp. h YS-2021. Next base: position 9,888,493 of record OZ024932.1, on the reverse strand, counting down.
AGGTTCAACAGGAAAAAAAACAAATTACCATGATTACTCAGATTCATACATTCATACATTTAAACCCTATTTATCTACCTCTGCTTCCTTCCGATATAAACAACATGGGAACTAGTGACTTCATGTGCTGCCACCCCATAATTATATTTTACATATTGGAACTATTATTGAACAAGAAATGATCAGACCAGTAATGGATAAAATTGTTACCCTTGTCCCTAAAGGCTTGTAAATGTACAAATAAAAGTGAAGCTTAGAAAACTGAAGGAAGAATTTTACTAAATTTTACTTCATAATTATTATAAACTTTACTTCCTTCTCTTTTCACCATAAATAAATCAGCTGGGGATTATTATCTTGACTGCTTTCCAAACATGTTTCATCAAATTTATCGGAAAATTTTTGTGGTTCAAAACAACAGAGTTTAACACCTCCTTTTGACCATATGCCTTATCAAAAATCAAATTTGTAGCCATAAATCATTAGACCTAGTTTTACATCCAAAGGACTCAAAAGTTGTATTAGCACAAAAAGTTTCTTTTCAATTTTTGTTAAATATTTTAAGCATAAACTTGTATATTAGCTTTAATGTTTTTCAAAACACAAGAAAGGGAACTTTTATAAGTGTAGAGCTGTGTACTGTGATAAACAGGATCATTGTACAATATCTACTGTGACAGTTCAACAGAGGAGGGATTTCACACAGAAGTGTACACACATTCTCTGCAGTGGAGATAAAAACCTAATTACCTGCTGCATTGTGTACTCTCTTCCAGAAAGAGCTTTATAAATGTGTTTCAATGCACAAAACAAGTTGTGGGGGTATATTAACTTTTGTTTCATAAATTTTCTTTTCCTATCTCCTTTAAGTATCCAGCCACTGAGTTTTTCTCATTGAATATAAAAAAACTAGCCTTGACAAAGGCCTTATGTCATATAATCCCTATTTCATCACCACAGGAATTTCATGCATTATCTCCAAACCAAGGCAAACAAATAGTGCCTAAAAATACAAAAACACTCCCCGATGGGTAATGCTGAAAAAAACCACTGAGGCATTTCTTAATTCATGCTCCAGATCCAGTTCTAGAAGAACCAAAACTGTAACTTCTGTTTTTACCAACAGTCTTAAGAACCAAGTCAAAGTTAGACCTCATTTGTGTAAAATATGACTGAGAGTTTTTACATTAATGCAGACAGTCAGTCAGTCACACTAGTCAGACACTAGTTGTTCTTTATCCAGTTCAAATCTTGATGGTGTCTTTTAAATTAACCTAAGCTGTGGCCTGGCTTGCTAACTCAGTACAAACAGATAACAGGGATATTTTTTTTTATAATCACTTATCATTAAATCTTAATATTCTTACATAACATGTAACTTATGTTTTTACCAACAGTCTTTATACGTCATGTGGGTGTTGCTCTCCCCCATGTCATCCAGCACCGCAGGCAGGAATGCAGGTCTGATTGGTGGCTGCACAGTTGGCCAGGCTGTATGGTGGGGAACTTAACTTGTGTGAATATTATTCTTGTAGAGCCATTTGTTTTGGTGTAGTGGAAAAATGACTGTATGTCATTTTATTAGACCTTTGGCCTTGCCATTTTGACCATGACCTGTAAATTCTTGTGTGGGCTATATTACAGAAACAATAAGCTGTAAGAAGTAAATTATTGGTATAGACATTGACATTGGGTTGTATGTGTGCAACGTCCATATATGACCTTCACTTGACCTTAGACATGCTGTAATGACCTGGCACTTTCAAATCTTGCCTGGTCTATGTCTTTTTTAAATTTTATTTGGGGTTTTACGTCCCTTTCAACACTGTACAGGTCATATCATGATGGGTATTTGGAAGGGCAGAGGAAACCAGTACATACAGTTCGCTAGGGTTCTGTACTGTAAATTGCCGACCAACGGCAAGCAACTACCAGCTTTCCCACTTAAGGCCATGACGGGGATCGAACTCCGGCCTCAGAGGTGGGAGGCGAGGGTGTTACCACTCTGCCACCGTGGCCCCGGTCTATGTCTTGCAAACTGTCATGTGTAGGAAGTTAAAACAGTGGTGTCCAATAAGTTGACTTTATAACTAGTCAGACTTTATAACATGAATCAAAAGTGTGTTGCTAAAACATATTCTTTGTACCTTGTTTCAAAAATTTAATATACTCTGGACTGAGTGTTATTCATACCAGACAGGCCTTATTGGGCCTAGGCTTTTGGACTATGAAAATAACTAACAAGTAGACAGTTTTTGACTATCACAGAAGGTATATAATTAAACACTATGACAGCTGAAGTTATTTTACTACTATTATTATTATTATTATTAATTACTTATTTTACAAAATACAAAATACATTTTGTAAAGGCTAACTTACTCACATGCAATGTAATACACAAAAGTAAATTTGGTTTTCTCAGAAAAGGAAGAAAATCAATATTTATCAGTTCCAACAACTGCATATAAGTATATATATATATATATATATATAAAATTACATATTTATCAGCTTTCTTAACAGTAGTCATTTACTTAACACCTTCAAAATAGTTTGTTTCAAGAGGATTGTTGAAAGGATTGCACATTCTTATTTCAATGGTCAGTGTATTTATCAACATTTACCTTTTAAAATATTGCAGAAAATATGCTTTAAAACGTGTCACAGTGTTATGTGAGAAAATCGTGACATTAATTTTCTGAATTAAGTAAGATGAATTTATTAACTTTTTTACTAACTATAAATTACCAGTGTGAAAACTGAATACTTAAGGCAAGGTAGTTGGAATTTGTACATGCCTGTGAGAAGTATTAAAGTCATGGGGATTACATTTTCGTACATTTTATGACATGTGTACATTTTTCTTTTCATGGCAACTTTATAATACAAATAAAAATTTAGGACAGCTTCTTTGTATTTTAACCAAAAATTTTAAATATACTTTGTCATAGAGCAGAGTGAGAAAACAAAATTTTCTGGCAAAAGTAGAGGGAAGATCCTTTTATTTGATATGCCAGTGGTTTGGGTTTTTTTAACTATGACAAAACAAGCAGGTTAAACTGGGGGATAAATCAATCCTTGTTTCCACATAACGGACAAAACAAGCAAGTTAAACTAGGTGATGAATCAATCCCTGTTTCCACATTTTGGTGTCTTATTAGAGTTATATAACTTCGGCATAAGTCCATAAATATATCTCTGGCTATAGTCATATACCTCTGTCTATATCTGAATTTCAGATTTTGAACATCATTGCCCACTCAGTGAAATGATGAACATATTTCTCTTAGTTGTGTTACTTGCCATCTGTGAAGGTCAGTCTACAACTAAACATAAGAGCTTACCAGCAGGATGCAGCAGTTTTACTGATCAGAAATTTCATCAAGAATTGGAGACTTTGAAGGAAGAGTTACTTAGAACCAATGCCAAACTGGACTCAATGGGGAAAGCCCACCAATCTCAACATGGTAGGTTTCTTTAAATTTTAGTGGTATCACAAAGTGATTTTTATTTTCCAGATTAATCATGGTATTGGAGAGGACATTGTGATTTCTAAAACATTCTGGTATGCACATTGGTAAACACAATTTTGAGGATTAATCATGGTATTATAGAGGACATTGTGATTTCTAAAACATTCTGGTATGCACATTGGTAAACACAATTTTGAGGATTAATCATGGTATTATAGAGGACATTGTGATTTCTAAAACATTCTGGTATGCACATTGGTAAACACATTTCTAATGTGTTTCATATGCAAAGATTAAAACCTTTTAGGAAATGCCGTGGGTGGAGCTCGAAGTAACCACCAAATGTGGTATGGGTGGTCAGTGGTGTACAAGGGGTATTTAAGCTCATTAACTAAGGAATTTTTAATATGAACCCATAATGTTGGAGGGATGATACACTAACCCAGCAGGCACATGCCTTGAAATGTCATTGATTTAGAGTTGAAAACAGGTCCTGACGTTGAAATGTGCATTACCAACTACTAAATTTAAGTTAGTTTTCTGACATGAAAAAGTAGTGATATTTTGACCAGAAATCATGGTGATTTTTGGTTGAAAAACTGTCACTGACACAATTTTAACACTAGTTCAAAGCTGGATTTCTGACTGGAAAAAGTTGTGATACTTCATAAAAAGATCACCACTACATCAGGTTAGGTTTTTCGACATGAAATCTTAGTCATGTTATAGAACAGAAAACAGGTTGAATGTTGGGAAATGAATGACTGGTGATCGTTGATTGAAAATTCTTTTTCTAGAGGGTGAAATAGTGATTAAGTCTAACATTTTGAAAGAACTATTATTGCAATTGTTTTTGAATTTGTAGGTATTTGTACAGCAAAGACTAATTTTTAAAGATTATAAAGATGATAAAGATTATGTGTGCATGTACTTGTACATCTTTATCCATTCTCCTTATTAATTAACTGATGCATCCAAATATAATTTTTATAATTTATAATTATATTTTGATTAATGCAATTCCCGATATTTAAAAAAACATTTTTAAAGTCAAATTTATCTTAAATAAAAAAAAGATAAATTCAAACTTATTCATCAAAACTTAGTAATTAGAATTTGTTTCTCAAAATTCTCCCATACACTAAGAACTAGTTTTCAGTTTGCAAGTTTACACTGAAAACTTCTCTATACAGAGAACCTAAGCTATAACATTTTATCACACAACAGTGAGGTTGGGGGGTCCTGGTTTTTCTTATCTGTACCCTGCTACACAGAACATTGGACCTGTGACTAAAGTAATTAGATAACATAGCAGGGGTGGAGGTGGGGGTTTACCCTTGCTCACTTGCATGCATGGTGTTTACCTCTTTAAGTCTGTTTTTTGTGGTCACCATTGACAACTAATTAAGGTGGGGAGTAATGGGTGGAGTTCTACAAATGTGGCTTTTCCTGTGTTTTTTTTTCATTTTATATGACAAAGTTGTATGAGACACAAGCATCTGAACTGAGCATTGTGGCTTTGCTACATGATTATAGCTTCTTTATAATTACAATATAATTATAGCAAACTTAATGAAACATTTAAAAGAAACTGATTGGATAAAATACTGAAGATATAAATAATGTCACAATTTTTTTTGTTTTTTACAAAGAAAAAAAAATATTTTAAAATTTCACAAAAGGAATTTCAATTGAAGACATTGAATAATACTGGTCCTATTAAAAACATAAAAATGGATATCTTGTTGGATAATATGAATTTACATATCTTGAGAAATTATAATTATATTTGATGTTAAAAAATTATGTATCATTACAATGTCATCAGAAATAGAATACTGAATTTACAATGTCACCTTAGAAAGAAGTAATTACTTTAAAGTTGTATCCAACGTGTAAAACATGCATATGGATAGTTATTGTACAATATTATTAAGAAGCTATAATTATGACACACAAGATACAATGATTCAAATAAAGAAGACAATGTAAATAACCTGATTTTACCCATTGAATTCAACCCTATTTCATACATTGGATCTAACCAAAACCCGTTTGGAAAATCTACATGTATTTCAACCAGATTTTACACATAAATACAACCAGATTTCAACAGTTGGTTTCAACATGACTTCACCGGTTGGATCCAACCAAAAACGGTTTGCAAAACCTACATGTATTTCAACCTGATTTTACCCATTGAATTCAACCAGATTTCAACAGTTGGTTTCAACATGATTTCACCGGTTGGATCCAACCAAAAACAATTTGCAAAATCTACACATATTTCAACCTGATTTCACCCATTGAATTCAACCAGATTTCAACAGTTGGTTTCCACATGATTTCACCGGTTGGATCCAACTAAAAACGGTTTGCAAAATCTACACATATTTCAACCAGATCTCACTGTTAGATTCAACCTGCTTTCAAAGTTGCGTGCCTGCTGGGAAGTACACCTTTCCCAAACAGTGGGGCCAAATATGACTGCCCCTCACGGGGCAAATGATTAACTGAAAGAATCATGCATGTATTGTGTACATTTTAGTTTTTGGTAGTCTTGTTCTAGGATCTGAGATATTTCCCAACCACGATATGTATGATATACATACAACATATTGAATGCTGGAACTGTGACAGAAAGAAACATGTAATGAAACTGTGTGACCTGTACAAAAACATGCTTAATTGCAAATTGTGATCAGCACTCTAGTGTTCAGCACAGGCATAAGGCCACCATTTGATTCCAAAATAAGAAAAAGTTTAATCATATATACATTTTACTTAATTCTAACTGAATCCTGTGAGCTAAGATTCAGGGTCAAAGTTTTCATATCTCATGCAAAAGCCAGCATAATATTTACACAGACTCACAGTGTTTCATGCACTGAGCTAGGGGTTCCAGTACAGCCTATGGGAAAGGCTAAATGTATTGGCAGAGTGAATTAATTTATAACATCATTTAGAAACATGTTTACCAGTATTCCTTTCACAGAGCCTAAAATTTATGACTTCTGAATTTATTTATTTCATTTATTTAGGGTATCACGTTGGAAGGGCAGTTGGGTTCTGTACTGTAAACTGCCGACCACAGCAAGCAACTACCAGCTTTCCCACTTGAGGCACAGCCGGAAACCGAACCCCGGCCTCAGAGGTGGGAGGCGAGAGTGTTACCACTCTGCCACTGTGGCCCCCTTATGACTTCTAAAATACAATTATAATTCATATTTCACTAGTGCGTAAAATTAATCAAGTTACAGAAATAACAATTACAATGTGTTTTTTTTTTAATATCCTGCACCAGTTTTTCATCAAAGTAAAATATATACCCTTGAAGCCTTTTGATGTCAGGCACAATATGCTTCTTACTTATAACTGATATATTCCATACATATAGCCATGTGGAGAAAATCCGTACAGAGAAAATTCTTTAATAATTCTAATACTTTTTGACACCTCTGGAGAAAAGCCCTAAACCATTTTTGAGATTGCATATAAAGGCCCCATTTAGATGGTATAAAGTAGAAACACATGCACTGTTTCAAAGTTATGCATCTTTTTTTAGTATTTCAGATTCATTATTGTTTTTAGTATTTACTATTCAGCTTACACATTCATTGTGCTATGAACAAAAATATAAACATGAACAGGTTTTAATATTCACAATACAAATAACACAGAAAGAATCCATTTATTGTAATACAAATGCTTACAAAGTAAAGAAATGCAATCGCCAGAAGCAAAGGCAAAGGTCAAATGCTTGTGAAAATTCAGGAATGAAACTATTTGGTGGCACCTCCATTCCTAGTTGAAGATTTCACTGCAATGTTCAGCCCTGGTTAGCTATATTATTTTTACCAGTTATCTTCTAAAGGTTATGTAACTGCCACACAGAGTAGGTTTTACCTTTATCTCAAATAATTTTTATTGTTCCTAAAAGTACAAGGGAGCATTGGCATTGAAAATTACAACACGGGGTAGTTCAATAGCAATTATAATACCCCTTTAAATAATGATCAACCCTTTCATAAGCAAATTAGACATGATATATAGGGCTTTCTCCATGATCTCGAAAAAAATGGTGTATAACTTTTCTAAATGGGTTTCAAAAATTGTAGGGCATTTCTCCTGTAGGGGTTTTCTTTGCAGGGCTTTTCTCCCAGATGCCAACCAATAACTAAGTGGCCGGTACTTTACAGTAATCATATGTGATTGCTTCACTTGTGAACTCTAGAAGTTGATTTACCTGACTGTCATAATGAAATTACTAATTCTGAAATAAGAGTTATACTTTAAATCATCAACTAAATACTGAGTAGTTGTTACTTCACTGCCACACAAATATGATTATAAATTAGCAAGAACACACACAAAAACCATTTTTGGTTGGATCCAACCAGTGAAATCATATTGAAACCAACGTTGATATCAGGTTGAATTCAATGGATGAAATCTGGTCAGTTTTTGGTTGGATCCAACCAGTAAAATCATGTTGAAACCAACATTGAAATCAGCTTGAATTCAATGGATGAAATCTGGTTGAAATACATGTAGATTTTGCAAACTGGCTTTGGTTGAATCCAATGTATGAAATAGGTTAGAATTCAATGTGTAAAATCAGGTTGTTTACACTGTCTTCATTGTTTGAATCATTGTAGCTTGTGTGCCGCAATTATAGCTTCTTAATAATATTATACAATAACTATCTATATACAGATTTTGCAATTTGGATACAATTTCAAAGTTATTTATACTTTCCAAGGTGTCATGGTTTCATGAATCATGGTATATTCAATATTCCATTTCTGATAAAAAATTTGTAACAACACAATGTCATGCATTGAGTACAGCTGGTGTATTTTATTATGCCTGTTCATAATTTTATATTAGTTTCAAATATTATTGCCCAAGATATGCAAATCCATATTTATCAACTAAATATCCATTTTTATGTTTATGTAATAGTATTATTCAATGTCTTCAATTAAAATTCTTCTTTGTGAAATTTTAAAAGAAATATATAATGCATGTTTTTTCTCTGTAAAAAAACAAACAATTGTGACATGATTTATGTCTTCAGTTTTATCCAACCAGTTTCTTTTAATGTTTTATTAAGTTAAGTTGGTTATTGTAATTATAAAGAAGCTATAATTGTGTAGCAGGGCCGTAATGTTCAGTCCAGACAACTTTCTCATGTAAACTGAAGAAAAACACAAAAATAGCAAAATTTGCATAACTCCACCCCATTTTACTCCCCAACTTAATTAGTTTTCAGTTCCGACCATAAAAACAGACCAATAGAAGTACACACCATGCATGCAAATGAACAAGGGTAAACCCCCCACCCCTGCTGTGTTATCTAATTAGTTTTAGTCACAGGCCTATAGTGGTATATGTAGCATAGTACAGATAAGAAATAACAGGAACCCCATTGTTACATATATTGGACACTATATTAGTACATTATATATTACATATATTAGGCACCATATTAGTGCATTGTTTAATTTAAGCTTTATGTTTATACATTGTCATAAAAGATAATTGTGTTGTTGGTTCTTTTTGTGTGTTGACATTTAAAGTAAGGGAGTTATTGATTTTTGTGTTTTAGTGTTTATTGATCTGTTCACAGACTGGGGGAAATCCCCCCCTCAGTGGTTATGTTAGATTTGGGGAAACCCAATTGCCAGTAGTTTCTAGAACTTCCTCATTTGGCCTAGATGGCTCAAGCTTCTTTTGAGTTGGTTCTGTACAATTCCAGAGGAATCTGTGAATGTATATAAGGAATGTACATCTGACCACAAAAAAAAAACTTTGTATTCGCTTGCTATAAGGAGAGCTATTGTGTTTTGGAATATAATATATGCTTATATCACTGTGAACTTTTACTGGAGTGAACTGGATACATCATCTGGACAGATTTATTGTACTTTGGATATTTTGGATATTGTACATTCATATAACAGAGAGTGAATTTACTGCATTTTGGACATTGTCCACATCTGGGAGCAGACAGTACAGTTATGTTAACTCTCTAAATATCTCCAAACAGACGTTCTGTGTGACTGGAGATATAAAGGACAGCAGGACAAGAACCTTTTGTGTTGTTGAGTGTGAGACAGGTCACAAGATATAGATATCCCTGTGTGAGTGAACATTGGACAGACCACAGAATATACTACAGGACGGATTACGGAACAGATTGCTGGATACGGCGGATAAATTTAACTCATAATCTCTGTGGTCAGGTCAGCTAGATCTTATTATTGTATTAGTGTGTTTGGTTAAGAGCATACCAGTTGACTGTAATCATTATTGTTGACTATTAAATAAATTTGTTAAGTTCAACTTTTTGCTTTTTCTGTTACAACTTAGAGACAACCGGTAATTGCTACCGTGCTTGCCCGTGACCGTAACACCCATTACCTGTGATAAAATGTTATATAGCTTAAGTTCTCTGCATAAAAATAGTTTTCAGTGTAAACTTGTAAATTCAAAACTTGTTATTTTTGGGAGCATTTGAGAACAAATTCATATTACTAAATTTTGAGGAATAACTTTGAATTTATCTGCTTTAAATAAAAGTATTTGAATTCAAAGAAATCAATTTTTTTAATAATCAGGAATTTTATTAATCAAAATTTTAATTATTAATAATTATTTTTTGGCTGCATAAGTTTTGTTGTTGCTCCAAATTAATAAGGAGAATGGGTCAAAATGTACAGGTGCATGCACATCTAGTAGTTATCAATATAATCTTTATAATTTTAAAAAAAAATATCTTTGCTTTTTAGTCTTTGCTTTATGAATAACTACAAGTTCAGTAACTATTGTAAATAATAGCTTTTCTTTTAAAAAGTTAGACTTAATCACTTTATCTCCCTCTAGAAAATATATTCTCAATTATCATCAGCTGCCAGTCATTAATTTCCAAATATTCAACCTGTTTTCTGTTCTACAATATGACTAAGATTTTAGGTCAGAAAATCTAACTTGATTTTAGTGTTGATTTTTCTTCTGAAATATAACTACTTTTTCAAGTTAGAAATCCAGTTTTGAATTTGTGTTAAAATTGTGTCAGTGTGAATCTTTCAACCAAAATTCACCATGATTTCTGGTCAAAATATCACTATGTTTTCATGTCAGAAAACTTAGATTTAGTAGATGAAAATGCGGATTTCAGAGTCATGACCAGTTTTCAAATCTAAATCAACGATATTTCAAGGTGTGTGCCTGCTGGGTTGATATTCATGAGCAGGAACATTTGAACGCAATATGTTTTCTTATTTTATCTGAAATTGTTGAATATTTTGTAAAAAAGATTATTACAGTTTGCTTGTGTAAAGCTTCCATATAACACACTTTGTGCGTAATCTAAATGGTTTTATATTTATCGTATAAACAAGTTCATTAATCTTATTTTATCTGAACACTTCGAACATAAAATAGTAAATCTTCTTCCTTTAAAATCAAAAGTCAAACTGTGCGGTTACACAGATGACCCCGATATTTTATAAACCTTTTCCTCTCATGTTTCTGGTCACTACTAGCAATACTGCTCAGAAGAGATCACAAATGAAAATGGCTTTTGCAAGTATTTTGCACCAAAGTATATTGGTCACTTTTGAAAAATAATCCCGTGTCAGGATGATCTCTCTGCACAGTTAAAATTTAAACAATAATTGATGGGCAATAATAGAATACTTTATAACACTCGCAAATCTAGCCACACCCAGTCAAGCGTTCTGCCCTCTCCAAGTGTATCTTGTTTCATCTTGTATTGGGTTAGCATTATAATAATGACTGTGAAATCAATACGTTCACTCTACCTCCCTCTGACAGTGATGCATGCACAAAATATATAAATTCATGCATTGTGGCAAAGATGTCTTGCACAGCACAGTTTAAATAGTATGTATTTTTCATTATAGATGGCATCAGTTCCAAAATGGATGAGAAATTCACTGCAGTCGAGAGTAATTTTGATGAAATACATACAGACCTTCGTAAAGTTAAAACACAACTGAGACAGCAAACAGAGGGTGAGACTTTTACTTTACAACTTATTTTTGGAAAATAACTAACCTTTTAAGTGCATGTGTTATGCAGTGTTTCCACTGGAACCGACAGGCCGGTAACTATGCATTTTTGGAGAGTCGGGACCAATGTTTACATGGTCGGGTAGGGTCGGTTTCAAGTTCCTGGCCTTTCGGGGAGAGTCGGTGAAATATCAAACATGTTTGATATTTCTACGACCATTGCGGACCCTTTTATCTGACCCTAATTTTAGGCCCCTGGCCACAGGCCTGTCGGTTAACTTAACGGCCTGTCAGTTACACTTCCTGGCTTGTCGGTTAATCAAATAGGCCTGTCTGTACCAAGTATCCGGTTTGTCCCAAATATGGACTTCCAGACTGTATGTGATGACTCAGCGACCGTGTGGGAAGTGTTACAGTACAGTCGGTAACTTTAGCCGGCCTGTCTGTAACTGTTCCTGACAGGCCTTTAAAGTTTACAGGCCAGTCAATAACTTTTACAGACTGGGTCCTAGAGTCGGGAAAAATTGTAACCGACAGGCCGTAAACTGAAACAGAGAAGCCGTAAACAACAACCAACAGGCCTGTAACACTAACAGACAAGCCGGGAACTGTAACCAACAGGCCGGCAATATTTTTGCTTCTTACGGTCTGTCGGTTTCAAAATCTGTGGGTATAAAAATCAGTCGGTACACAATCTGAGTATATTTGGGCTTTGACTTGTCGAGAGACAACTTGGTGTGCAGCTTTGATTTTAGGTTTTTTATTTTTTGGAAATTAGCTTAAGTTCTGAGCTAGGCTGGACTGGTTGGGAGTGAAATCTGTTCTGTGAGGTTTCACTTTTATTTTAAGTTTTTGTTTTTTAAAACAAGCTGTACAATTGATTGATTGATCAGCATGCCAAGGGGCAGAAGGAGAAAGATTGAAGTACCAACTGGAGACACTCAACCACAGTTTGAGTTAGGAGATACAGATGAGGATATAGAGAGAAGGAGGAGGGAGAGAGAGGAGAGAGATGAGAGAGAGAGAGGATTGAACAGGAGGAGAGGGACAGAGAGAGGAGGGAGAGAGAGAGGAGGGAAGAGAGCCAGGAAAGAAGAGAGGAGAGAGTGCAAACTGATACGGATACTGATGAAGAATCAACTCAATCCAGACAGAAGAAGGGTCAGATGAAGTCCATTTTCCTGAGTGATTCAGACAAAGAAGCCATCGTGGAGTTTGTTAAACAGCACGAGGAACTTTATGACAAGACCAAACGACAGTTTCAAAGACAAGCAGAAGAAGAAAGGACTTTGGGGGCAGCTAGCAGCTACCAGAAACTTGCCTGTCAAGACTGTGAAGAAGTGGCTCAACACTCAACGTACCAGATATGGCAAGCAGACTCAGACAAAGTCAGGACAAGCAGCTGAGAAGAGCACAGAACGTCAGACCTGGCTGAAGGACAGTTTCAGTTTTCTGAAAACATCAGGTCACATCAGAAGGAAGGGAGTTTCCAAGTCTTCTGCATTCAAGTCACCCCAGAGGCCCTCTGCAGCCGCAGCTTCAGCTTCAGTTCCAGATACATCCATTGACACGGAATCTGAGATGGAAATCAGCATTGCATCAGATGTTACTCATCAACCTTCGAGCACCAGTTCCAAGCGACGACAGCCTCCAGTCACGACTACCACCACGTCTGCAGATCCAGTCTTAGATCAGTTCCAACAGATGAGGTCGATGATTTCCACGTTTCTGGGTGCACGTCAGGACCCCACTCCAAGTCCTCGACAGTTGTACTGCAAATATCTCCACTCTGAGATTGAACATCTTGAAGAAAGGGACTTTTTAACCTTCAGGAACGAGACAGCGAAGCTTCTCAGTAAAATACAGTACAAGGCTGAAGAACGCAAGAGACAGGTCACCACAAGTCAAGAGGTCACCACATATCAAGTTCCAGAAGCATCACAGTCCACAGCAGGACGGGAATACGTACTCACCATCCCGGAAACTCAACCAGTCTCCATTCCAGTTGTGCAGCCTCAACAGACTACCACAGGACAGCCTGTTACAGTGATTGCAAAAGTACAGCAACCATCGGGGCCTTCATCAGCAGCAGCACAGCCTACTTCTTATGTAGTTGTGGATGACCAACAGCCTGGGACTTCCAGACAGATGATTTTCAACCCACCTTCAGTTGAACCTTCACAACAGGAGGAGAGTCAGCACAACACTTGTGGATTCTCCAGTCTCTGCAGCTATTCCCAGTGTACTTACATATCAACAGATGGACACACCACAGCCATTTTCACCCTCTCAACTTCAACCAGCACCGTCAGCAGTGCCATCTTCCACTCATCAAGAACATTCAAGACCTCCCAGCCAGTCCAGCCAGCAGAGTCAGCCCAAATCAGTGGATTAGCCCACACAAGTCGCACCAAACACAGCCCTTTTAACAAAACAAAAACAAACAAAAATTCCCCTTAAAAAACAATCCTCTAAGAAATCAAAGTAAAACCACCCCCCAAACAAAACAAAATTTAAAAAAAAAACTCCCCCCCACCACCAAAGAACAAAGATGTGGACTCAAACCCACAACCCCCCCCCCCCCCAAAAAAAAAAAAAAGATGTGGACTCAAACCCACAACCCCCAAAAAACAAAGTTGTAGACTCAAACCCACGTCCCCCAAAAACCAAGATGTGGACTCAAACCCACGTCCCTCATAAACCAAGATGTGGACTCAAACCCACGTCCCTCAAAAACCAAGACCCAGACTCAAACCCACCTCCCTGTCTCCCAAAACCCCACTTTAAATAAAAAGCCACATCCACACTGACACACCAACAAACGTGAGGCCTAACAAAATTTACAAAAATGTGAGTGGCAATGGACTGATAAACTGAAAAAAAAATATTTAACTGGGACTGCAAAGCTTGTATAATTTTGTTTTGCAAATTTCCTAGCATTTTTTTTTAATTCTTGTGAATTCTTTGCAGGATATATTTCCAGGTATTTATTTGGAAATTTTTTTTTAATACCACTTTGTAAATAATTTTTTCAGAGAATAAAGCCAGGTCATGTTGGGGTGGGATGGCAACTTTGTTAAGTGAAGACCTGGGTTTGAATCTGTAAGTGATATAATTTACTTTTTTCAACTGAGTGTGGGATGGATTGGTATTTGTGATGGGGAATATTTTCGGTGAAATTGAATTTGAATTAAATTGTTGGAAACTTATTTTTGGGAGGCAACACTTTGCTAAATAAAAGTTCTTGGATTATTTGGGTAGTCCTGAAAAGGACTGATATATGACAGCATGTTCTCCCCTCAGTCTTCTTAAACTCTGTCCTCCTGCCCAGCCAGCGCCCCCACGTGATTGAAGTAGTCTTTAAGTAGGTCTCGGTGATGTTTAGCCTCCCTCGATGGGTTTCTGAAGTTCTCTTGATGTCTCTGTTCCGCCTGGTCCCCCTGTGGTGGTTGTATGTCGTCAGCTGGAGTGGGTGGTCTGTCTGCTGCCCCCTGATGGCTTCTCAGCATGTAATGTAGTACCACACATGTTAACACAATGTCTCTCACAACTTTTGGCCTCTGCTCCATGGTTGTCAACAGCACCCTGAATCTCTGGACAAGTATACCAAATGAGTTCTCGACCACCCTCCTCCCCCTGGATATCCTGTAGTTGGCTATTCTCTCTTCTCTGGTCAGCTGGCGTCTACTGTAAGGCTTGACCAGCCAAGGCATCAGGGCAAAGGCGTCATCCCGCAGCAGGAGGTAGTGTGGATTTGGCCCCCCAGGTCCAAGTGGTTCAGGTGGTGGTAGTCCCAAGGTTCCATTTTCAATTCTTCTTTTCAGTTTGCTGCAGTGGAAAATCTGTGCATCAGATGATGACCCACTGGCCCCCGCGTTGACCCACAGGAACTTGTAATCTGCATTAACTGAAGCCAACAGTACCAGGGAGAAGTAGCCCTTGTAGTTGAAATATTCACTGCCTGATTTTTTGGGCTTCTTGATAGCAATGTGTTTTCCATCTAATGCACCAACTGCATGGGGGACATTCCATCTTTTTCTAAATCTTTGTTCAATTTTCTTCCGGTCTTCAGGATCAGTGGGGCACACCAGATACTCTTGTTGAAATTCTTTCAAAATGGCTTTGCAGACATGGGGGATAAACTTGCATATGGTCGATCTTTCAACCCGACAGTGGTATTGCAGTGAGGTGTAGCTTACCCCTGTGGATAAGTGTCTCAAAGTAACTGCCAGTTTCAAGCCGATTTCCAGTGGCTGCCTGAAGTTGGTGATTGAATTCCTGATGTGGTTCCTGATGTGGGGGGTGATTCTTTCTTCAATCAAATAAAAAATGCTGGTTCCATCCTGGTGAAATTTCTGTAGCCTGGTATGTCACTAGTGAACAGTTCATCCAAGTGTGTTCTGTAGCAACCTCTCCTCTCTCTGCAGTATCCAGGGCAGGACCCATGGATTCTGTGGCTTCCTTCTCCTTCTGGGTGGTGGGGGTGATGGTGATGCTGGCTGGGCAGGTGCTGGGTTTGGCTGTCTTCTGTGTGTTGTAATCGCAACATATAAGAATAAATTTAACTCAATAAAAAACAGAGGGACCCTCAAGTGATTTATCAGTTGCTCTTGATGTGTTCCTGTCATGCTTGAAGTGTAAAATGAATGGCACATCACAGTCCCCAACCCCCAAGACAGCAAGACAAGACTGCTCGTACTTCTTTATTATATAATAATACATACTATAACTAAATGTATATTTACAAGTCTGTAAAGTTATAAAATTCTTCAGTAAGTATACAGTTAACATTAGTATAAGCAAGGCTGCAGTAATTAGCATTATTGTACAAAGCAGCCATAAATAAGAACTGTGATCATATATATCAATCTACTAAAGTTCAGTTCATAGTTCATAAGGTCAAGTTACAAGGTCACAGTTCATATGTTAACGTTTAAATTGAGATGCTAAGATGAGTTGACTAGTTTGACTAGTGACCTCTGAGGTGACCTTTAACCCCGGCAGAAGGGGAGGCTTTGAAGTTCATTACTGGGCAAAGGATAACTTTACCAAAGATCTAAAGTTTTGAAGAAGGTGAGTCAAATCAAAGCCGACTAAACTGCCAAAGGAAGAAGGGACACCCAGATTTTACAAAAAATGACTAAAACATTTAGAATTTTAAAATAAAAGTTACATGTGTGAAAGCATTATCAAACCACCCTCAAAGCCCAACATAGAAGTAGGGATATCATAAAGCATTTATGGATGTAGCTAAAGCATTTGCCAACCTCTCACCAGAGGCATGATCAGACTGGATATAGCGCCAGACACAGTCTGAAGACCATGTCCCATGCCTTTTGATATCTTGAATTGGAACATGTGAGTTAAAAGCATATGTAGCGTCTGACCTTCGAAGGTCATGAAATGTAAAATAACCAGGCCTATAGCACAGACTGACATTAATATGTTTAAAAGCTTTTCTGACCCTAGAGTCAGTGAGTGGATTGAAACCCTGCTTAGAGGAAATCTGTAAGAGGGAGGTATGAGATGACATCGGATATGACCTAAATCAAGTACTTCAAAAGGCAGGTCATAAAGTATAAAGTGAACCTTCAGAGCCGAGACATAGTTTGCTATCATACAACAAGAACATGAGTTTGACATTCACATTGACAATACATGACTTAGTGACAATACAAAATGTAATGAAGGTTCTAAACATAGTGGTGTAGGCTTGTCTTGGGACGAAAGGCCAACTGCACTCTGTCAGAAGCCTTGGAATTCAATGATGTCAGAGCTTCATTTTCTAAAACCCAAAGTGTAGCACCTTTTAACAGAAGTATATCTCTGTAACTTGGCCCCTGCATATCAGGAACCCTGACAATACAATTGACACTTATAACTGCAAATGCAAACTGTGCAAATCCTAATAACACACATATATATATATATATAACCCTCTACACATGCTAGCAAACATAGCTGCTATACACACAATAACTTTAAATTTGTTTTACGAGTCTGGATCTAATTCCAGCAAATCATAAGATACGTGAAGCCATACTGGATTCACGACATGTGAGTGCAACCACTGAATTTGTTGAATGGAACCTTGCCATCTCAACAGCACATCAGCTATCTTGTTATCTAAGCCCCTGATGTGTGCATATTGTAAATCAATATCTGACGCTGCTGACGTATACCATATGTTGCACGCGCATGCTGCAAGATATGGATCCCTAGTCTTGCCAGTTCGCAGGACAGAAACCACTGCCTCATTGTCACAACGTATGAGGACCCTACTTGACGCCCATTGATGCTGGAACAACCTAACTGCTATGAGAACATTGACCATTTCTAAATGGACAATTGTCCAGTTATTACAGCATCTCTGAATTGGTAGATGGTACACTAGGTTGCCACAGCACCCCCCAAAACCTGTCAAGCAAGCGTCCAACTCTAGGGTAGCCTCAACCCTTTTGTGATCATACATTGAGATACCATTGTACTTGGACAGAAACTTATCAAACCATCTTAGGTCGCTGTTGATTTTGTTTATTTGGGGTTTTACATTGCTTTCAACACTGTACAGGTCATATTACGACGGGTAGTTGGAAGGGGAAAGGAAACCAGTGCATAGAGTTCGCTAGGGTTCTGTACTGTAAACTGCCGACCAACGGCAAGCAACTACCAGCTTTTCCACTTGAGCCCGTGTGGGGATCAAACCCCGGCCTCAGAGGTGGGAGGCGAGAGTGTTACCTAGATCGCTCTTGAAATCAGGCGTCAACAAAATTTTTTGACTGCCATGAGAAGCCCTGAGAAGTTCTAGCATCCTATTGAGGAATATACATGCTGGCTTGACGCATTTATGGACGTATAACAAGAGACCTAAGATGGATTGAAGCTGACGCCTCGACGCCACATCTTTGTTCAGCCAATGGGAGACTGCTTCATTAATCTGGTCAAGCTTTTCTAGGGGAATGGCTATATTACCTTTCACTGTATCAATGAGTACCCCTAAACACGTCACTTGAGTCGCAGGAGGGACCAATTTCTTCTCACTGATGGTGAGACCTAATTCACGCATGAGATGCGTCAAGGCATCATATGACTTCCACGCGACGCTAGGGACGCCAATACCAACATAATTGTCAATATAGTCGATCATTGCATAGCCTTTCTGACGCATCATATATCTGACGGCGTCGCTCAAACGCTGGAAGATCTGGCTCCCGTGATCCGGGACGCAAGTGTCGACGTACACGCCCTGCCACTCCAGACCTAATAGATCATAGTCGCCCGGATCTACATTGACATGCCGGAACGCCCTGCTGACGTCAATCTTATAGAGAAGGGCACCACGCCCAAGACGCTTGAGTTGCGCAGTAATGTCATCCACAGTTGGAAACGTCGACGAGAAAACGCTATCCAAATATGACGTCTTGTCTATGCCTGCATTTACTGACGCCCCTGGGGGCCAACTGAGGTCCTATCTGGTTTCTTTGACACATTTTATATCTTTAATACAGAACAAGGTGACACCATTTTCATTCAGTAACCCAATTCAACCTGTACAAAGCAGGGGTTTGTCTCCAAGAATTGTCCACAGGTATTGATCAAAACAAATAGAGTCATATACCTTATACATTAGCCTGCAGTCAGACTCTTATGATCTATTAATTACGTGACATTGCACAAAAATTGTTTCCAAGTTTAGTTGTTGATAAATAGACTTATATTAATTTAAATCCCTATCTTAACGAATCATGATTATTTTTTTGAAAATTTCTCGCTCTGGTTTTCAAATGTGACTTAGGAAAACTGTGCTCACATACCTAAATTTGCAGATTTAGCGTCTTCAAAAAGGTTATTAGACAGGATTTGATTGCCAGTTAAAAGACATTTGAAATCAGAAGTAACTGTTATACCCAACAGACACATAGAGTGATTTATTTCATTTTAATAAATTGTAACTATCCTTTGACATAAGTTGTTGTAATCCAATTAATTATTTTTTGATTATCAATAGTCATTAACTTTTGAAAAGTTGTGATAGCCTAGTAATAGATATCCACACTCAACTGGAAACACGAGGTCCTCAGTGGCCTAGTGGTTAGCAAGTTTGGCATCTAATCATAGGCTGTCACCTCTGTGGGTTCGAGTCCCACAAGTGGCAATTCTGAGGACCTGTCCCAATATGACCCTGGCTGTTGAACGGGACGTAAAACCCCAACTTTGATTTGTCAACTGGAAACACCTATGTTTATTTTTCTTTGCAAACAGGATAGCTGTTTGAGACATGTAGTTAAGGGTAGTATGGTTTTCTCTTTTAGTTATTTTGTTCAATTATTTTTTTCATTAATGCATATTATGTCTTGTACAGAATTAATAATGGAAGTTGAAAGTACCCTATACTTTTACAGAAGCAAAAATGTATCTACTGGTTGCCAACATAATTGCAAACGGGAAATTAAATTAATTAAGGGATTAACTAGGGCTACCAAAGTTACACAAATTTATATGAAAATTCACATATTATGGTTACAGCTGTCAAAAGCAACGACTCTGAGTGAACTAGACTCTCAAACGAACGCAAAATTTGCAAATAGTTTCATTGACTCAAAAACAATTAGATGAGATTAAAGTATTGTCGGCAAACTGCAGGGGAATACGGGACAAGAAAAAGAGATTTGATGTTTTAAATTACCTACAAAATACATCTGCAGATATACTTTGTCTTCAAGATACTCATTTAACTGAATCCGATAAATCTGAAGTGATACCTGTCTGGAATGGCAACTTTATATTGAATGGTGCAAGTAGCAATGCTCGAAGTGTTGCCATATTTTTTAGTAACAAATTTGAATATGAAATCTTGAACCAAGACCAAGATAGTGATGGAAACCTTCTAATAGTTGATCTTCAGATTAGCCAAACTAAGATAAAGGTTATCAATATCTATGGACCTAATACTGACAACCCAGCTTTCTACGCTTCTGTTCTGAATAAAATACAATCTTCAGAACATGATTATATCATATGGTGTGGAGATTTTAACATGACATTAAATCCATCTATGGACAGCTATAACTACAATTCCATTAACAATCCTCGAGCCCAGAACTATGTCAATAACTTAATGTCAGAATGCAACTACATAGATTTATTTAGACATTATAACCCTAATTTGAAACGGTATACATGGCACAAAAAAAATCCATTAAAACAAGCTAGGCTGGATTACATACTTGTATCTTCAAACTTCACAGATCTCACAACCTGTGCCAAGATTAGACCAGGGTACAGAAGTGATCATTCCATAGTAGAATGTAAATTTACCTTTAGCAATTTTGAAAAAGGCAGGGGAACATGGTAACTAAATGTAAGTCTATTAAAAGATAGCAATTATGTGTCTCTAATAAACAAGTGTATTCAAGAAGAGTATCATAAATATGCTCTTCCAGTATATAACCCAGAGTTTTTGCACAAATGTGTAATACAGGACATTGAACTGACCATAGATGCTGATTTGTTCCTAGAGACTCTGTTGCTTAGAATTTGGGGAGAATCAATTAAATATGCATCTCTTAAAAGAAGTAAAAATTTGAAACTTGAAGCAGAACTCACTGCCGAAATAGAAAAATTAGAATCCGGAAATTTGGAAACAAGCCTGGAAATCTTGGAATTGAAAAAACAAGAACTCACAGAAATAAGAAAAAACAAAATGCAAGGCCATATGATAAGATCTAGGATGCAATGGGTCGCTGAAGGTGAAAGGCCATCAAAATACTTTTGTGCACTAGAAAAAAGTCATTTTCTTGAAAAGACAATTAAATGCCTCTGTAAGGATGATATGACATATACGCGAGACCAACAGGAAATCCTACATGAAATTAAAAACTTCTATGAAAATCTCTATAAGGCAAAAGAAAACATAGGAATAGGGAACTTGCACAAAATTTTGAGGAAATATAAAGTTAGGACTTCGGCAAAAGAGCATTCCAGGACCATGGAAGGATATCTTACAATCACCGAATTAGGAAACGCCCTAAAAAATACTAAGAATAATAAAACCCCAGGCCTGGACGGTATACCATTTGAATTTCTTAAAGTTTTTTGGAAAGACATGAAATTTTGTGTCACAAAAGCAATTAATTTTAGCTTTGACAAAGGGACACTTCCTCCATCCTTGAGACAGTGTGTTATTACTTGCCTCCCTAAAAAGGGGAAACCACGAGATAGAATCAAGAATTGGCGCCCCTTGTCGATGCTGTCAGTTATATACAAATTGGCCTCTGCTGCAATTGCAAATAGAATTAAACCTTACCTTAATGGAATAATAGATACTGCACAGAGCGGTTTTGTCCCTGGTAGATATATCGGGGAATGCACTAGACTTGTATATGACCTAATGAAATTTACTGAAGACAAACATATACCTGGTATGCTAGTCCTTATTGATTTTGAAAAGGCCTTTGATTCTATCTCGTGGTCCTTCATTTATCAATCATTATCTTTCTTAGGCTTTCCAACAGATATAGTATCATGGGTCAAATTGTTTAACAATAATATCAAGGCCACTGTTACTCAATGTGGAGTATTATCAGACTTCATAGACATAGAACAAGGATGCAGGCAGGGGGATCCCATTGCACCCTATCTTTTTATCATTGTAGCACAAATTTTGACTGTTCTAATAAAAAACAATAACAATATACAAGGTATAAAGATAGAAGATGAGGAAATCAAACTCACTCAGTTTGCCGACGATACTACCCTAATACTAAATGGCAGTTCAGAGTGTTTGCAGACAGCACTCAACACTCTAGAAATTTTTGGCTCTTATTCAGGATTAAAAGTAAATACCGACAAAACACAAATAGTTTGGATAGGTAAAAAGAAAAATTGCAAAGATAGTATCTTAGTTGGTCATCGTAATTTCTCAACAATCTCTCAATTTAAATTGTTGGGTATCGATTTCTCGGTGGATTTAGACAAATGTGTGAAAACTAATTATGATCGAAAGATAGCTGAAATGCAGGAAACAATTAGTAAATGGAACAAAAGGTATCTCACACCCCTGGGGAAAGTAACTGTTATCAAAACATTCCTTTTGGCTAAATTGAACCATTTATTTTTAGCACTACCTAACCCTGGAGATATGTACATCTCTGAAATTAGTAATATTTTCTATAGGTTTATTTGGTCCTCAAAACCTGACAAAATAAGCAGATTCACTCTCAGCTTAGACAAGAAACTGGGAGGACTAAAGATGATAAACTTGAAAAATCATTTAATATCTCTAAAGGTCACATGGGTAAGAACACTTCTTTTAACAGAAGAAACAACCTTATGGACAAAACTCTTTGTAAAAACTTTCAAAATAGGCTTGGACAGACTCATCCAATTTGGGCCTGAATATTATAATGTAATGAAAAAACGCACCAGGAATAAATTTTGGTTGGATGTTTTTGATGCCTGGCAGCATCTCACAAATATAATTAAAATCCAAAATAATACCGATTTACTATCGAGCCCACTCTGGTATAATAAAATCATACCCAGCAAGGACATGTATCTACCAAAATGGTTGGAAAAGGGTATAGTTAGCGTGAGCGATATACTTAAATCGGATGGTTCAGTGATGACATTAGATGAAATCAGATACAAATATAACTTCACCTCAATCAACCCGCTACATTTTCTTAGAGTCCAAAGAAATGTTAAAGACATGATAAAAAAACATAAGTCTCTATCATCTCATATCATAGAGGCCCAGAGACCTTTTGTCCCATTTTATCTCATCCCACTGTGGAAAAACAAAAAGGGTGCCAGTGGGTTTAATGCTATCCTTAGCAAAAATAATGAAAATAAAAA
Organism: Sabellastarte sp. h YS-2021; assembly: GCA_964017235.1. Lineage (NCBI taxonomy): Eukaryota > Metazoa > Annelida > Polychaeta > Sabellida > Sabellidae > Sabellastarte > Sabellastarte sp. h YS-2021. Next base: position 9,865,122 of record OZ024932.1, on the reverse strand, counting down.
TAAGATGAAAACCCACTGGGAAATAGATCTAGAAATAAATATCGATGCAGACACATGGAGACTTATATTCAATATATGTCATAAAACTGTGAATAACAATTATCTGATATGGTTCCAAATGAAGCTACTATATAGAATTTTGAACACAAAGTCTTACCTGTATAAATTAAAAATATCAGATAACGAACTATGTAATCATTGTAATAGAAAAGAATCAATTCTCCATATGTTTGTAGAATGCAATAGAGTGCAAGATTTTTGGAGGGAAATTGAAAATTTGATACAACAAAAAATAGGATTAATCATTCATTTTTTAAAAATGGAAATTATTTTGGGCTACTTTAATAAGGATAACAACAGAACTCCACTAAACGCAATTATGTTGGTAACCAAAAAATATATACTAGATACAAGTCAAAACAAGGGTGTCCTGAATGTACTAATACTTAAATATAGATTGAGTAAAGCTTATGAGGAGGAAAAATATTTTGCAACTCTAACTGGTAAAGAAGGTGCCTTCCTTAAAATATGGGAAAAGTGGTACCCTTTGTTTGAAAAGTGAGAATCTTACACTTGGTTAGACCTGTCTATAATTTTCTACTACTAATTGTTCCTTGTAATTTACACTAGGTATGACAAAAATTGTTAACCCTGTAAAAACATGTTCATGCACAGTTTATACTGTTGACAATGCGAAAAGAGATACCAGTACTTATACTATAAATGTAATTTAGATCAAATCATTTATTGCCTGTTCGAGGCGGCTTTGTATTAAATGATATGTACATTTATAATATGCAGAAATAAAAACTATTAAAACAAAAAAAACTGAGGTCCTATCTGAGTTTGGTTTGGCCCTAGTCATGAAGGGAGAACAATGACCTGCCGAAATTGGATCTCTAGGAAATGGTCCTAACAGGGCCCCATACTTGAGTTCTTCCTCAATATAGGCTTCAATGTCAGCCGGAAAATCAACAGCAGATTTGTGGTTTCCTTGCTCATGATTCAAGATACAAGATCTATTGAAGTCTAAAGGGAAGCCAAACTGAATTAGCTCGCATAACTGCTGATCCCAGTAACCCTCTAGGTATTTTTTCCAAACCTCAACATTGAGCTGTGAGTCAATTTGAATTCTTGCCTGTATAAAATTTGGTTTACTGGTTGACCTGACTATTTCATGAATCTGAATAGGAGACTTGCCTCTGGCCTCATTTACAGTGACAATTTTTGGGAGCATTTGGTTACCCAGTGGCACAAACCCAAAGTTAAAATCAGACTGACAACGCCAGACGTTGTATATCTAACTGTCTAGCACACTAATATCCCCACTAGTGGAGAACTGGTGCATATGTAAAATAGAGTTCACAAACTTGTCTTCAACACCAGTATAATTTACATCATACAATGGAAGTAGGCCAGACTGTACCATTTCTACATTTGGATTACCTTGTTTACATTGGCTACTGACAATATGATCTAAATGGGACTTACCTTGAGTCCCAGGGGCAGATATGACCTTAGTTGCCACATTTTGACCATCAAACCCTTGACCAGTCTCACTTACCACCCCTGGGGCAGATATGACCTCAGCTGTTGGGTCTGACACATCAGGGCCATGAATAACACGGATTCGATCCGAGTCCGTGACCATTAGCCAGTAGGTGAAACAATATCCTCACTACCTTGCCAGTCATTTATGTTGTCACAATTGGGATTCACATGAGCATGTGAAGCAGTAAAAAATTGCTTCACATGCTTGTCCTTGTCAATCACTTGCTTCACATTAGTACGTGAAGCATTAGCCCCGCCCACTGGATTCACATTAGGTTTCACATGACCCTCACTTGGATTACTGACACGCACAGCACTGCCACTGGCCACAAAACTGTGACTATAAACCACAGGTATTTTACACTTTACAGCCTGACCCCTGGGGCTGTGTTTGGCCATAAGGGCTTCACTACACGTGGGTTTTACTCTAGTTTTGTACACAAACCTATTTCTCTTGACATTGTTGTCAATAACACAACTTTTATCAGCTTTAACAGTGACAATGCTATGATCATCATTGTGATTCAACTCACTGGGAACCTTTGTGACTACAGTTGGTTCACACAGCTGCTCTATCCTAACGTTTTTTGGGTGATTTGATTTACTATTGCAGTTCTTTTCTGAATGATTAAGCTGCTTACCCAAGGTCAGACAAAAAGCACAAATATGCCTGTTCACTTTCCCATTCACTTCATGATCTTTCTGATAGGGGCATGAGTTGGTTTGAAAATTCTTGCAAAACCAGGGCTTCTTATCTGCCCTACCCCAATTTTGTTTACCTGAGGGGATGTGCTTCTGGGCATGAGCCCTCCTAACCCTATCAATCCTATCAGTATCTTCCCAAATCAAGGACCCCCTCTCCATTTCGCATAATAGGACAGCGTGAGCCGCCTTCGCCCCCTGCCAGGAGAAGTCAGTTGCGTCCTCCATCAGGTCCCCCAAGTATTAGATCATGCTATCTTTCCTAGATTCAAATTTTTCTTCCAAAATATTTTTACAGCCATGCACCCATTGGGTGAGGGATAGTTGGTCATATGCCACTCTTTGACGTGAAACACCACTAAGTATTGCCTCATGGGGTCAATGAACTTTGTGTCTGATCTGTACATCAACATCCCCACCCCTCAACGATTTATACTTCAATTTACCTATAGCATGTAAACTCTGATTCAGATCTTTAATTCTTCTATCAACTTTCCTCTGCATATGACTAGATTTTAACATTTCTAGGGAGGGAACATCACTCTCGTCCGAGGACCAGCTACTTGACACATATTTTGACTTTTTACTTTTACTTGGTTTAATACTCTCAAGAAAAGTGTCACTACTTAACTCAGGCTTGTCAGGTGTGGAAGTCACAGCTGTCGTTGACATCCTCTCCTCGACCTGGTCCAATCTCTGCGTTACCTTCTGTAGCTGCTGCAAAATCTCCATCTGCAACCGCTGTCCGTCTCCCTGATCAGTTTGGGAAGCAGGTATACTTCCGGCAATGGCAGCATCTCGAAACAGTTTATTATTTCCCTCAGCTTCTTCTACCTTCTTCTTCTGACACTTCTTGCCAGTAGGAGGCAAGTGTCTGGTTTTACAGTACTTGCACATTTGTTTGTGATCAGGCATTTTGTTATGTTTTATCAATAATAATAATGTCAATGTCTCTGAAAGAGTAATACAAAGACGCCCCAGGCGCTAAGATTGGGTGCTCTAATTATCAGAATCAGGCTCTATTCGACCAAAATTGGCATAAAACATGGCAAGCCATGCAAAGAAATGAAAAATATAGGGTAGACCGTCCCTCAGTGCTTGATCACATAAAGCCTGACACTGACAAGTAGACCACAAAATCTCAGATTAAATTAGCTGCATCAATCAATTGTCTTGTCACACTTCACTAGTCCTTGTGAAATACACAATAAAAAACTTGTTGCAGGATAAATGACCGTTCTGTGATTCTATATACAAGTTAAAACTTTAAAACAGGCAAAACATAACATAAAAATCCTTGTATAAAAAACAGGAAACATGTTCACCCTTCAAACACTAGTTTCAAAGTGACAATGGTTGGGACCCCAACATGGAGGTCAGAAGGCTGACCAATCATATGAATTTGTTATAGCATTGCTATTGACAACCATAAGAAATCCCAATTCAGGATTCACCTGTGCAAAACCAAAGAGGTCAGCCTGGTACCCAGCCCAGTCCCAAGTTAACAAGTAACAATAATAACCTGTGCCTTGGATGAGGACTGACACCTGGGTCGCCCAAACGCCCCAAGCGACAGGGGAGGGGGTTTTATATATTGTGATATGGATCCCGTCTGGATCCCGACTCTAGATACCAACCCACAAAAACAATCAGTCCTGTTGTGAAGGGTCGGGAACATGTTCCCAGCTTGCCTGTTTGTCTTTACAGCTTGTCTGTTTGTGATCTAGCTTGTCTGTTAGTGGTTTAGGGCTTGTCGTAGAAATTCTATGACTGGGCATGCAAAAAAGGTTCCTGACCCTACGTCTTGTCGGGATGGCCATTACGACCTGTCTGTAACTTTACCGTCCTGTCGGGGATTTTATAACCGACTCATCGTTTTCGCGCCTTTTTTTCTATGACCCTACGACTTTTGCAACCAACCCTAGGGTCAGTTACAGGGTCGGTTCCAGTGGAAACACCGCATTACTTTAAAATATAACTCTTCTTTATTGCCGTCTATAATCATATTTTGGCCAATTTATAATAGGAAAATTGGACATGGTAATGCACAACAGTGTATAATTTCCGACAATATTACTTGAAATTACTTAAAATCTTGGAGAGTCTCAAGAACTAAAGATAATAATAAGAGGTTACTTGCGGACAAAGGTTTTTTATTTTATTTATTTATATACAACGGTTTTAAGAAGTACACACAATAACAATAAATAAGATAAGGTCACCACCATTCATTACTTGTTTTTATAAATGGTTATTATTATTGATGTTTATATTCACAAATTATTCGTTAAAGTTACTGGTTACAAATTACTGTATATCCAGTTAATGTAAGTAAATGGGGTAAAAGAATGGTGATTGGGTAAGAGCACCATTAGGTTAAGGGGATTAAAACATGATATTATAACTATAGTAATTGTTAAATCTTAATAGTTAACGTGATTGTATAATAATACATGCAAAACCCTCTTGCTGAAGCAGAGGCATTCAAGTAGTTGCAACGTACTGCAACCATGCACAGGGGTTACAAGCCCACTGAGTTGCACATATAGGCCTTGTACCAAGTCGATAAGTTGTGCATAAATTAGTACAAGCACTACAGGTCCATATAATGTTTGTTATGCAAGAAGTCTGTGATCCAAACCCAAGCAGTACTCTACGCTGACTGACTGCTGCATCCGCCAGTCACAATTGTCTGTTGCCATTTCTCTTTGAAACTACGCAAAAACTCCCAAGACAAATTTTAGGGTGTGGTAGGTGGGAATTTTTTCCCTGAAAGGTGTTTCCTCTCCAAACACTAAACTAACTGACCACAATATGGCTTACATGTCAACAAACCTTTTGCCAGACAATAGAAAGCCAGCAACCCTCAGCAGTGTGTAAACATTGATATTTTATGACACTGTGGCCTTTCTGTTTCATGATAAACCTAACAGCAGTATTCTGTATGCCAAGACTCAGGAATACTACTAGTGAGGTTTATATTAGTTTATTTATTTTTCTATATTACATTTTTCTACTTTATATACATACTTTGCATATACATTAACATATTGTATCATACCATTACAGGGTCACCTAATGTGGCCCTAATGCCTTATGGGCATACAGACTACAGTTGGTCATCTAAGGTGACCTTAGTGACATTTAAAGTTTATACACATGGAATTAACTTTAATGTGGCCCTAATGGCTTATGGGCCTAAAATTTTGGAATTCGGTGCTATGAGGTGACCTGAATAAATTTAAGGTGACCTTTAGGAAATTTAAGATTAAGAGAAATATTGCAGTTAATTAAGAGAGTAGCACTAATGTGCTGAATATTAGCACACAAAAAACCCACCTAATGTGAGCTGATTTAAGACGAGGGTCATTTAAGATTACCTTAAGTGAAAGATAATTTGTAGATAAATACAGTTAAGGTTGACAAGAGTGATGGTTTTTAAACATAGGTCATGACTTTAGAGGAGGTCACTTAAGGTGACCTAATGTTGGCTTCAGGCTAAGTTTAAGAAACAGAATTGTAGATGTTGTTAAGGTTAAGGTCATGTAACAGATGATTTAACTGGATAGTTTATTTCCAGAGGAACTTTAAATTATGATGTATGAATAGATCAAGAGAGCCCCAAACCCCAAGTAGTGCTAGGGTTGTAGTAGGGATTGAAATGTTAGTGCTACTCTGTCAGGGGCTTCATGATTCTGGGTTATATATGACCAAACGCAATCCAACGTCCAGGTGCCATGGCTCTGGATGTCCTGGATGGGGACCTTTGAATTAAAAGCTAAAGTGGCACCTGAACGTCGGAGTGAGTGGAAGGTTATTTTTGAATTTTTTAGGTTCAGCTTCTTAAGTAAAAGTGTGAAATTTTTCCTGAGTCTGGAGTCTGTTAGGGGGACCCAGTTTCCATGATTGAGTATCTGGAAGAGGGGAGCGTTGCTAGATGCAGGTGTGTTTTTTAACTTGAATTTGAGTGCAGCTACTGGGCATAGTGGTGAGGGGGAGAGCGACGGAATTTTTATGATTCTTGGAGAGTTACTCATTTGTAGTGTTTTCGACCATTTCAACATAATGTGAGCCCCTGGGGGAAAGAAGAATATATATATCCTCTAGCTAACTGTTTCAATGGGTTGTATGTAGCTATTGAGTGAGGGACTAAGTTTGATATTCGTAAGAAAGCAAAGTATGAGAGAAGAATAGCAGCCTTAAAAATGAAGCCCATGTGAATCCTGTCGCATTACTCAGTAATGTTCCTTAAAGTGGGAATATCAGTTATGGACTTAAAGGTTAGTCTCATTGGGGCCATCCTAGCCCTGGCCTTAGTGAAGTATGTGAGGCGACCATCTTGGAAAGGTGATAGGTCCAGGGCATATAATGCAAATTGAGTTTTTAATGCTGATAAATGATTATTCAGACCCGAGGAGGAAACACTATTATCTGCAAATAGGATAACATAGTGTCAGCTGTCACCTGATTCATTTTTTATGTGATAAAACACACAAAAGGCCAGAAAGACCCTAAACATGGCCTAGTGGATTCAGCCAAAGCCAGGGGGAGTGTGACGGCCGCCTTTCTGGTAAGAGCTGATAACTTGAGGCAGGAACCTGCAATCATATGGACCAATCTAATATTAAAGCAGTGTTAGGGGGTTGAACCCAGATATGTTGTGGCATAAGTTGAGCAAGCTTTTGAAGCTGTTGAGGACTTCCCTGCAATCTAGAAAGGATATCAGCTATGACATTACATTTGCCTGGTATGTGAAGGGTGGTGATATTTAGGTTCAGCTGTGCTGTTAAAATGAATATATTTCTGGCTATGGCTGCCAGGGTGAGATCTCTAGTATATCCTGTGTTTAAGATGGTTACCACAGCCTGGTTGTCGCAGTGAATGGTGAGTGCTTTACCCTTCCATTGGAGGCCCCACGTTCTTAAGGCTACCAGAATGTTTAGCATCTCGAGATGCACTATGTTATAATTTTCATAGCCCTTGGGGATGGAAATTGCATACACCTGCTTGCCACACTTTGCTCCCAAACCTTGGAGAGAGGCATCTAATTCTATATCTCCTTGGAAAGTATCACATTTGAAGAAGGCAGTGCCATTAAAAGTTTGGGAAAATTTGGTAAACCATTGGACATCTCTGTGAAATTCAAGGTCAAGCTGTATTAGGTCGAGTTTGTGAGCCAGCCTTAACGTGGTCAACATCCGGTTTAAGAAAAATCGAGAAGCACATTTGGTGATGTAGAGGAGTTTTCCTAATAAGGACTGGAGTTCACGCTTTGAGCAATGAGTTCTTGTTAGCCAGTCATGGCAGGCCAGCCTAATTTCCTTCAATTTTTGTGGAGGGACTGAGATTGTGAAATTTTCCGTGTCAATTTCGACCCCAAGGCATATAGCCTTTGTTGTGGGGTATACTAGTTTGTGGTCACTAATATTCAAACCCAGGTCTTGAAAAAGGGAGTACAAATCTTGGAAGGAGTGATCAACCTTTGACTTTAGGCCATAGCCGATGATATCGTCAATATAATTCGTAACTGTGTGACCTTTGGTGCTCATAATGTACCTAATTGCATCTGTGAGTCTCTGAAAAATTGCAGATCCGTTTCTGTATCCGAACGCCATACAGGTATCAATATAATAGGAATTATGGTATAGACCAGTGAGATTGTAATTACCCGGATCAAGTTTCACATGTCTGAATGCTCTAGATATGTCAATTTTGAAGATTTGTGACCCTTTACCTAATTTGATAATTTGGTCAGTAATATGGTCAATAGAGGGGAGGGTAAGTAAAAATTCTGACTTTAGATAGACATTGCCATCCACTCCATCATTGACTGAATGATCTTGAGGGAAGCTAAGGTCAACTATAGCCCGTCTATTCTGGGAACCTGGCTTGTCTCTTGTCATGAGAGGGGAAACATGAAGGTTATGTATTGGACTGTCCTTGAAGGGACCTAATATGGCCTGGAACTTCATTTCCTCATTGAGATATGCTTGGATGTCTTGAGGGTAGTCTATTGTCAATTTATGATTCTTATTTTTATGATCTAGGGCAATGGAAGGATCAAAATCTAGGGGAAATCCATATTTGATGAGAAAAATGAGTTGCTTATCCCAGTAATTTTTGAGGTGCTTCTCCCAGCTATCGATATTAAGTTGGGACTGGACTGGTATTTGGGCCCTCATGAAGTTATAGGTGCCAGTACTGGCCACGTCAGTATGGTCATCCCAAATGTTAGAATTATTTTCCCCAGGTATGTCAGCTTCAGGGAGTAATTGGTTTTGTAGGGGAATAAAACTAAATTTTCCTTTGTTTTGCAAGTCCCATAACTTAAAGGTATCACAATTTTTGGCACTTGCCACTTTGTGTCTGTGGCGTGAATGGAATCTGAGGTCAAGGTCATACTTGTCCTGTGTGTGGGCATCTTTGCCTGGCCCCAGTGAATTTTTCATTGGACTTTTGCTCATTTGAATGACGGTGTGACGTTCGCCGCGTGCGACACCTACCTTGTGTCCTTTGTTTGTGCTCCCTTTATCACTGTTATGTGTTTGTTTGAAGGGTAAGACCTTGTGAACATCACAATGGGACCTAGGACTAATGTCAGATAACGGTGCAAATCTATTTTTGGAAAACCACTTGTTTGTATTGACACCTTGTTGATTGTTAGACGTGACACTAATTGGTACTTTGCATTCATTGTCATTCACGACAAGGTTTGTGTGTTTAACAAGTTTACATTCATTACCAATATTCACTGTTTTTTTGTCAGAAAATGGTTTTTTAACCACCAAGGGTTTCTTGGTGCTATAGTTTTGACATTGATGCACTTTAATTGCATTTACCGGACTGCCTTTGTTACAGTCCTGTGTTCTGTTCTTGGCACAATGTGACACTTCATTGGTGCCCTTTTTCTTTACAATTTGTGCAAAAAAACATATTTTTGAACCTCCACCAATTATGTTTCCAATTTGCACTGGGTAGAACAGCATTAGTATTTACAACAATCCTACCTACAGTCATTTTTTATGGCATTTTTGGCACTGCACTGCAGTGCCCTACTCGTTTTTTGCACGATGACAGTCGCGAGAGGGGTGGGGGTAAGTTTTTCCTAAGTTGAAGCAAGTTAAGCAGGCATGGAAGTACATTTGACCGTTATTTTCGTGGTCATTGGACTGGCCACAGGTACCCTTCTGATAGTATTTACATGGGATGGCTTTGTTATTTTTTCTCTGATTTTGCTGAGGATTTTGGCTAATTTTTTGGGTGTGAGCCCTCCTTACTCTATCTATTTTACTTGTCTCATGCCACTGAATTTTGTCCTGTTCCATTTTACATAGGAATACTGCATGAGCCCCCTTTGCGGAGGGCCACCCAAAATCTTGGCTATCTTCCATAATGTCTGAGAGATAATCAAGCATAAAATTTTTTGTCTTTGGATCAGTTTCCTCTCTAATAATATTACTAAATCCACAAACCCATTGGGACATAGTGAGACTATTGTAAGTGGTTCTGGATTTACTAGTTCCACTTAAAATATAATTTTGTGGCCATGGAACCTCTTTTTTACACCAGTAATTGTCTTTAGGCCCTCCCCTTTGTGATCTAAACTTGCCTTTATTCTGAATGGTGTGCAATTCTGCAAGCCTCTGCTCCACCTTGGCCTGTATCTGTGGTGACTGCCTGAGACCTTCCAATGACGGTGTGACATCATCTGTGTCCTCACTGCCCTCTTCACTGTCTGACGTGTCCTGGGACTGGCTGTGTTGTATTTTGCTTGATTTCTCAGCTGAAGCGTCAACCTTCTGCTCCACAGCCGTCATCCTGCCACTAAGAGATTTCAGTTCTTGTAAAATTTGAAGGTTAATGTCACTTTGTTCTGCACCACCGGCAACATTGTTACTTGTTTCACCATTTATATTGTTCTTTGTGCATTTTGAATTAATTGGCCTTTCATGACTTTGGCCACAGGCCTTGCAATCAAAGAACTTTTTCGGCATCTTAAAATATAATATCAAAAATATTGGTCAGATACTTGTGATAAGCACGCCTAGAACTAGGAACTGAAGCACCATCAAAAATAATAAATGTATACAGCCCTTTCAGTGTTGCTCCAAGAAACCCCAGAGCCAGAAGCGCATATCCCAATAATCTGAATGAATCTCAGCAGCCCATGGATCGGCAGCAAACTCCACCAGTCGTCTTCTCTCTGGGTACTGAAACACAACGAAACTCTGACTTTTCAGTTGTGCCACTGAAGCCCCAGAGTTTCAAAAGTTAATGTGTAAAATCGACATAAAATCGAAAAACTGAATATTTCTAAGATGGGGTGTTTTCCCTTTTAATTCTTATTTACAACTAAAGAAAATGGCTGTTTTTGGCGGGGATACAAAGGTAAGGGGTCAATGCCCAGCCAATCAGAAATTAGGGCGTTAGGGACAAGAATAGTCTTTACAAATACTGAATTGGCTAGCACCCAACATGCTAGCCCCCCACATTTGTACAGTTTTTCTTAGTGGGGGGGTGTTCCTCTGGCGCCCACCCTTCCCAACTCAAGGGTCTGTTTGTTATAATTTTAGTGTCAGTTTGGGTCAGTTAGGGATTACCGCCTTAACTTAAGTGGTTCAGTTAAAATTTCAAACATGTTTAATATTTCACTGACCCTCCACAACTTTCATTCCTGACCTGGCTCCCCACCATGAAAGCGGCTTGTCTTTTTCTCTACATGCATTATCGTGGTCACTTCCAGTCCAATCCTATAGTGTTAACCATCTTATTGGGAAATACTTGTCGACCTGTTGTAATCACACAAAACACCAAACTTGATGGCTTATGGTGAAGATGGGAAGTCTCCCAGGCTTTGTCTGCAGAGTGCATTTCATCACAGTGCACTAAGCCAGGAACTAAGCAGGATAAGATGTAAGAAGAAACTGACAAGGCAGTTACAGAAACAGATAAGCTGGGAAGTGTACAGGACAGATCCGTTTTATTGCATTAATACATCATACAGACTGTTGCCATAAGTCCAGAGCAATCCGGTCTCGCCAAATGTCAGAAAATGACATCCTGAGTCTCCTCCAGCAGAACTGGCCTTAATCCTGCCCCTGCTTGCTTGGGGGCTAGTGCCTTCAATACTAGCTAGGTGGCTAGTGATGTCACTTCCTCTTTTTGTTTGGTGAATCTCAAAGAGATGTTTAAAATTCAAAATTTCAAGTTGTGAAGCTTTAGTGTTTTAGACCTACATGGCCTTAGCAGGACAAAATAAGGGGTCATGCAGCCATATAATGACTGTCTTTGAAACCCACCTTAAATGTGGATGGTGCTTGGAGAAGTGGATGGGGTTAGGCCCTTATGTGCTTGGTCAGCAGGACTGCCCTGCCCGCACTCTCTTAACCCCTGGCCAGTGACAACAGTTGTCTAACCCTGATTACAAGGCCAGAAATGACAAAAAGAAAGTGCAAAGTGAGAAATCTGTCACAGCAGATAAATTAATAAACCCAGCTTCAGTCCACAATAGTCTGCAATCAGGCTGCAGCCTTTAACACGTGTGTGAACAAAATTTAGGATGTGTCTCAAGAACAGCTCAGGATTTTAAATGGTAAACCAAGCAGGAAAATATATCCCAGAAAGCTGAAAAAACATTCAAGAGCTAAGAGATCTGGCAGCTTTTCACCAGAATGTGACATTTGTGCTAGAAAAGTCCATGCAACACATGGCCGACCCAAATTTCATGCAGGAAGCCAACGTGACTCTCCTTCACAGAGATTCTCACTTTGAACACCTCAAGCCAGGTGAGAAGCCAGATATATGGTGCTCCATCAGGAATAACCCCCTTTACCAACCTAAAACTGGTCGTCTCTACAGGAGACGTCTATCCAATGGCACCTAAAACCAAACTGGCATGTTCCAGAATCTATGCAATCTGAAAATCCATGCTTGTCTCCTAGAGCCTCAGCTATCAAGAATCAGGGCTGATCAAAGTGGTGGAAACAATTGAAGCTCCTCAGAGATGCTCAACCAGAGCAGTCTATGACAGAAAGTGGACCATTTCTGTTCGGTGGTGTAAGTCATATCAGATGGACCACACCACGCCTTCTATAAAGCATATAGCTGATTTCCTACTGTATCTCTTCCTGTGGAGAAGCTTCAGCCCAGTACCATACATGGTTACAACTTACAATAACGCGAAGTGGGAAATTCATTGACTGAAATAAGCAAGGATGAAAACCTTACTCGTTTGACCTAAAAGTCACAGGAATTTTACTAAATTCAACTTTTCTTTTTGGAATACTAATTTCTGGGACTAAAAGGCCAGAGAAATCTTTAATCTCGTGAATTCAACCAATTATAAAACTGGACACAACTAGTTTTAAAACCAAAATTGACTTAATCATTTTGTGTTTTGTTTGTGGATGGATTTTCATGCAAGAAAAAATATAGCAGAAGCCTTCTTCAAGTACCGTTCTAGTGATATATAGTATATATTTTGTAAAACGTTTACTGTAATATTTACAAAGGTTTAATGATTAATGAGTCACTGTACTCATAACATGCACATAAATCACGTCCATAGAACAGGTGGTTGATCACAACCACTCGGTGGCTGACTTCTGGTCATACTTTTCTGACACCAAAGTATGAAGTTATTCCCAAAATAAGTAATTATTAATTCAGTTTCTGTATACATGGAGTAACCTCTTGTAAAAACATCCATTTTATATCAGTAATATAATATTTTTGGCCCATTTGGCCCATGTTCCTGGGTGGTTGTCATAGAGAAGGGTGTGCTGTTGCCACTGGTCAGGAAGGCACTCCATGAAAATTAGGCTGCATGAAAAGAGAGAGTGTAGCAAAACTTGAGAACGATTTCAGAAATAGAAGAGAGAAGGGAAATGATAAAGCTCACAAAAATTAAGTTAGGATCTACTCAATCTCAATCTTCTGTATATAAATATACTTCTCGAAAGAAACCTTCCCGGTAACAGTGAATGAGCAGGAATTAACAGCAGGTTAATAGGGAAGAAAAGACTTGTTAACTTTGGTTAGCATGAAGCCATTGTTCCATGGGTCTAAGATGACTCGCCCCGATTTGAGTCATCCCATAGCCCCCCCCCCCCCTTTTTATATGAAGAGTGTATCTGGGGAGGAGGTATGATTGCTGTGCAGCCACGAATGGACCTAGGTGGAACTTTCTTTGGGTTCTGTACTGATGGGTCATTGAGGTTGAAGGATGTAAAGGAATTATGTGATTTTGAATGGCTTGCATGATTTATTCTGTGGAGACACCCCCATAAAAACCTTGGAAGCAGCAAATGCTCCTACATAATGGGTCTAACCCCGAAAAGATCCATATCCACGTCATCCACATTAAGAGTAACAAGATTTAATAGTGATTTTAAGCCAAGATGAGTTTGTTGAGCATTGGATATCCTTTATATGGTCCTATTGGTAGGAAGTGAAAAGGAGGGCTTTGTTCCCTCTGGAAATTTTGGTTTTGTCTAAGTAGATAGCAAGGTCCCTAATGGGGCAAAGTGCGGTATCTGAGGCGTGAATCACCACTGGAGAGACTGCTTGTGGCCCTTCTTTTGCCAACTGGTTCTTTGCATTGGAGGGTGAAGAGGTGAACTGAATTTGGTCCCAGTCGCCCAGGCATTATAATCCGTAGAAAGTCCAAGTGTGGATTTCACTGTGCCTTTTACCTGAGGCTAAGGTCAGCAGGAAGACAGTCTTCCAAGTCAGAAACTTGATAGAGGCTTGATCCTATGGTCCGAATTGGGCCTGGGAAAGTTGATGAAGAACTACATTTAGGTTCCATTTTGGAAGGGTTCTGGTGCCTTTAGGTCTATCCCTGTGAAAACTGGCAATCAACCTGGTTATGTCTGCATTGTTGGTAATATCCATAGTTGAATTTCCTGAGGTATCTGCAATGGTTGTCCTGTAGCCTTCAAAAAAAGGAACCATAGGAAGTTGCAGATGTCCCCTATAGAGGGGCACCTGAAGTTCACTTGTGTGTCTGTACACCAGTGTTGGAATACTCCCCACTTGGAGGCATAGATGGCTTTAGTAAAGAGTGTTTGAGGTGTAGCAATTCGGTCTGCAACTTCGGCAGCGAAGCCGTGATGTTGGAGAGAGCTCTAGATACCAACCATGGAGATTCAGGGATTCTGGGTTCTTGTGGAATTGGTTGTTCAGTAGTTGTTTTAGCAGATAGCGTATTGGTGGAATCTGCCACAGAAGGTTGTGTGAGAGTTCCAGCAAGTCTGAAAACCACATTTTTATCGGCTAGCCTTGGACGGCAATGTGCTCCCTGGGGTGTAGGAATTCTCCCTGTACACATTGTGCGGGTCTAAATACCATTCCCTGTGTTGTATCATCTTCTGGGTCCATGGGGTTGGAGAATTCAGAGGCATCGGAAATTTTTAGTTTTGAGGTGCCAGTGAAAGGGTCTCATGTATATCTTGCCCAGTTTCACTGTTTTCTCTGTGGATGCAAGTAATCCAATGATGGACATAAGAGTCCTTACACTGATAACAGAGGTCTTGGCTATTCTTTTAAAGGTCTCCTGAATCTTGCCCCATCTAGTTTGCATGGGCCTGACAAGCGCCTTGTCTAGCAAAAAATGGTATACTATGAACTTGAATCTCTGAGTAGGAGTAAGCTCCAACTTTTTGGTGTTCACTAGAAACCCTAGGTCACGCACTAGAGAAAGTAAACGTTGGATACCATTTGTTTCCGTGAAGGTGCCCTGATCAGGCAGTCATCCAGGTACTGATGTAATCCTATGTCCTGTTGGAGTGCCATTAGTTTCACCTCTTTCACTAGTAAGGTGAACACCAGGGGGGCTGTGGTCAGTCTGAAAGGAAGGCTCGAGAACTGGTACGAAGTTCCCTGATAATGAAACATGAGGAACTTTCTGGATTGTGGATGGATAGGGAGATGGAGATGTGAGGTCTATGGATGTGATACATTCTGCTCTCCTGAGAGACAACCAGATTGATTCTGGAGTTTCCATTTTGAATTTGGGCACACTTAGAAATTGGTTGAGAGAGCTTAAATCTATCTAAGGCGGCTGTAGTATCCCAAGCTGTCTGGTTTGTCTACCTTTTCTATTGAGTTCTTGGCTAAAAATTCTTAAATAAAATTCCACAAGGTACCATCTTTGTCTGTGCTGTTGTATTCGCTAATTATGCAGGACTCCTTTACAGCCTGGGGTGGTTTTGAATGGAAGTTGATATCCATTTTTGACCATTTCCACTTGAAAATGGTGGGAGCCTATGATCTCCCACTGGTCTACAAACAATTTTAAATGGCCTCCCACTGGGAGATCCGATTTCGTAGATAAATACACTGGTTTTTTGTACATGGGGAGTCCTTTCCCCTCCAGTCAGGATTGGAAACAAAGAGTCCTTTTGAAGATGATGTCTGACGTAAGCTTTGAAGGGGTTGACAGATCATGTTCAAGATTCATTCAGGAAATATACACTAGAGTGTCATTGCTGGGGTTGTTGTTGTTGTTGTTGTTGAGGTTGCTGGGTTGTGTTCTTGCAACAACTCGTGCGACCACCTCTTCCCCGGTGATCGCCACAAAGATTTCCTCTCTGCTTCTGTGGGTAGAAGGGCTGTGGTACAAGATATTGGAATTCCTCTACAGGGACCTGGTAGTATCCGTCCTGTTGGTAAGCCCCTCTGCCTTTCCCTCTGGACTTTTTCTTTGCCTTGCCATATAGGTGATATCTGGAACCCACTTGGTTCCAGTTTTATGACCAAGTCTATAAAGGTGTTGCTCATACTCTTGCAGGAGTGAACAATCAAACAGTTCTGGGCCTGAAATGAAAGATGACCTGAGATTTGAAGCAGTAAGCATCTAGGCTGTGGTGGGACTCTTTGAGGTAGGCGTCCCTGCATATGAGAATTATGTTTGTCAGTAGGTGAAGAAACTTTTCTAGTAGATGTTGATAGGCAACTGCAATGATTCTACTAATATCCTACCTGAATTGCATTTGTGCAGTGTCCTATAATGTTGAGTTTATTAGTTGTTGCAGACATTGGTCCCTGGCCCTGGGATCTGGTTCTGAGGCTAAAAGGCCAAATGTTTTCTCTCTGTGATCTCTGGTAGACCAGAGGTTATTGAGTGTAGATTCGCTTGCTATATACAAGGTGGAGAAAAAGTTCGAAGTTGCAATGCATTCTCAAACCATGCATTCCAGTTTGACCAGCTCTTTTTAGTTAACTGGCGCAGATGGTAGGCCTTGTATCCTGAGGTTTCTGTCTGAATTTAACCCCTGTCACAGGGTACCAGTCGCTCCGTTTGGTGGGTTTGGGACGCATTTCCAATATCCAAGGAAGCTGTACAAGGTCCTGGTTTGACCACACTGTCTTGGTTTTGGAACAACTTCTCAATGCTGTCCATAAGGGGAAGTTTTGATGAAGGGGTCCGTGACTTCCCCATTTGGACTTCCCTATATTAGGGTCATGTCTGAGTCCGGATCCCAGTTTGCACTCCTCTGTTTTAGCCAGGTGGCAGATGCTCAAAGACATACCTACTTGGTCGATAAAGGCATGGAAATCAGTTTTCTGGTTCAGTTTCCTCTGGTTGAGACAGAGGAGTAAGTGGATGAACCATCCGCACCATATTCTCCCTTCTCAAGTACCTGAAGGGGAGGTAAAACTTGAGGCTGAGTAGGTGCAGGTGGGGGTGCTATGACCTGAATTTGCTTCTGGTTCTGCTGTGACTGATTTTGCATCCTTTCCATATGCTGCTGTTTGAAATGTGCTTTCAGCACCTGTGTACGCGGGGTGGGAGGGGGAACAAGCCTCTGTGGAAATGGGTAAACAAGGTAAAACTTTCTGACTGTGTAGCAACCTGGCTGGCAGTTGGAGTCATGACTGGTGGCAGAGTCTTGAAAAAGACTGTTGAAGTTGTAGCTGGAGTTAGAGATGGGCCAGCTGGAAAACCAATTGACCTAGGTATGCTAAGAAGTGAAGGAGAAGTGAAGTTGTGAGCTCTGGTTGTAGTTGTAGCCGGTTGTGGAAAGAAACTGGTGGGTGCTCTAATGCCGGCTGGTGATGTGTATCCAGTGTGAGTCTGTTCATTTAGATCCAATATGGAGTCATCAGTTTCACCGGCCTCCGGATCCTCCTCACTGTCCACTGCCAGTGTATCAGAAAGAACAGACTTGCCAGCTTAGTGCTTCTTTCTGCAAACACTGACTTTAAATGGTTCCATTCTACTTCCATTTTATTTTTCGTACAGCCATAACATCTAAGATATGTTTCAAAGGCTGGATTTCAATTACCACAGTTGCCCCTCTTTTGATATGGAGAAGTGTCTTTGCTCTAACGCAAGTAAAATATGCGAAACTTAATGTTGTAGCACACCAAATATGCTCACAAAATATGCTCACAAAATGAAAGCAAATATCACTGTCTGATAAGATGGCTACCAACAGAAAGAAGGAAGAATCGTGTAAGCTGTGAAAACACATGCACAGTCTTCCCCTACTAGTTGGCCAACCCTGTGCTATAAAGATTATCTTGTGGTACTTGTGCCTCAAAGTCTGGCTGACCACTTTGCCTACAAAGGACGCTGGAGAGAATTCAAACCATCCCATCACACGCTGAGAGCATTCACTGCCCACGCTTTCTCATCTGAGACCCGGGACACAAACTGTGACAGTTTGTTGTACCGGTGACAAACAAGTGTATTTGGGGATGGTCCCACCAGTTGCAAATCCCTTCAAATACCTGCTGAAGGAGTGACCTCTCTGCTTGAATTACCTGCCTGGCGTCACCAGAGACATCTTGGGCCTGCCACTATTTTTGGTGGGTCTGACCATCCGCTGCAACAGGTCATGTTGGTGCTCCATGAAGTCAAGGACTTGCATTGGGTGTATCTGATTTTTGTATGTTCTCCACCCAACCTACGTCATGACAGAGAACTAAGAGGGTCTGTGTGTTTTGAAAACAGCTTTGTTTTGAAGGCCTTCTTACTGACTGGTCATCTAGGTAATGGCCATGGATGTCACAACATTGAAACTATGCAGTCAGCTAATCGTTACACTAATCATGCTGGATCTGAATGTTCATTGAATGTTAGATAAACTTTATGCTATCATGCATAGAAAGTTGATAAAACAGAATTAAAACATTTTTATGTGTAAATAAATAATGCATGATACACAGATGGGTTTATTGTAACCATATCTGGACATTTTCTTATCTGAAACCAAAAAGGTAATAAACTGTGCAGAAGGTACATATTATATTACATCAATTACTAGCAATATCTTTGGGGTCACACCAGCGTTTCTGGGATGTAAGCACATTGTGTTCCAACTACTTTTGAATTCTTATGCTTTGCCAATGACCATGAGTTTCACTTTCTTGGCCATGATTGTGAACTCCATGATTGCTATTGATAGACAAAATGTTGAGCAAGGTAAGAGACCATTACATATTTTCTTTACATTTGATTGATCAAAATGTGAAAATAAGGAAAAGTAAAGTGATCTTACCCATTCTCATTTTTGTCAGGAAAAGCTATTTATTCTTGGAGTTCCCATTTTTAAAGTCTTGACATTCATAAAGGTGTCTAGGGAGCTCGGATCGAAATGGGCCTCCATTTGTTGTTTGGTTTCTGAACCAGAAAAGCTTTGTTTATCCAACAGGGTATAAAATGCCTCTTGCAGGTAGGTGTTCCATAGGGGATTATCATAACCACCTTTGATGACAGGATGTCTGGTAAGAGGTGGTTTGAGTTTGAAGAGTAGGATATAAACTTCCTTCTATAAGCCGAACCCTGAGCAGCTCAGGCTTGGCAAAATTTTTGTAGCTGGTCCCTACAGGGGGGTTTTTGAGATTGGATCAGTTGGAGCCTCTGTTGACAAATCAGTATCTCTGTTGATCACCAGGACTGTGCCTTTGAGTGTTGAGACTACTGCTGAACTCCGTTATGTTGAACCTGAGATACTGTAAGTTTGTTACAGAACACCCTGAACCCAACTCAGGTGTGGATGTACAACATGTCATTTTCAGCCAGTCTGAGGATATCCTCAAGCAATGAGGAAAACCAATACAGTGGGACATTCTTGATAGATGACTAATTATCTAACTGGACACCCAGGTTAAGATAGACCAAGAGAACATTAGATTGCATAACAGTAAAATTAATTGATCATCTGCACAAATATCACGTTCTCCAATCAAGGCCTTCCCCACACAGTAAGCCACATTCTGATTGAATGAAGTGAAGTTGCGAAAGTCGTCTAAAGCTTTTTTGACATCTGGGATGGCTTGCTCTTTGCGATATTCTGATGTAAAATATGTACACTTGATTTAATTACCTCCTTTAGTTTGTCAAACAGCAGTTAGAGCCTGCAGCTTGATTACAGATATACAACCTTTATTTCATGGCTTTCCCCCATCAATACCCCAATAGGAGACTGTACAAGCAGGTCGAGTAATAACTGGGTTCACTGGATGGAGACCATACAACCTCATTTCAGCTTTAGGTGGACAAATAAACTGGTCAGTATGAAAGCCTCCCAATTCGCACCCTCTAGTCTGATAGTCTATGTCCCACAGTCTTATCTTCAAAACATCTGCAGAACCAATCGACTTTCTGTGTATGGGTTGTCTTTGCTGGTCACCCTATTGTATTCTAAATCTGTTATAAAGTACCAGTTCATAAAAGACCTAACATCAAATATAATGTTTCACTTATAAATTCAGTTCACTTGTTCTGGGAACTAGTTCATCTGGGTTTTGGAACAAAACAGTCAGACTGGAATGATCTGTCCCAGAATCAATGAAAGGTGCATTAGAGGCTGCAGCTGTTGGTGGTGGATGCGGGACCTGAACCTCAATCAGGGTAAACACCTGATTATCCACTTAACTACTCCCTTCATTGGTAAAGCCTCCAAATGAGCAAATCTCTTGGCTGCCTTCGTTTGTCCATGTAAGTCAAAAGATATTGCAGATTGAGTGACAGGCCTAGGCAGAGTGGAAGGTCTTGGTGGTGAAGCTGCCGTATTGGAAGATCCACCAAGAGTACATGGGTCAACAAACTACTACACAAATCACAGTGCCGTTCTTCTATGCATGGATCCATGCCATGGATCTAGCACACTTTTCCCAAATTGAAAGCGGCACCACGATCCTACTGATGCCATTATATGTAGTGTGGCAACAGAGAAATAAACTCAGGAATAATTGCCACTTAAAGCACTTAAAACTTGAAAAATAATAATCCAGACAAAGTGAAACACTTAAGAGAACAAAAAGATGACTGCCTTTTGCTTACTGGAGAAATGTAGAATATGGTCACCTAGCAAGTCATTGGCAAACTACTGATCCAGCTAGAGGGTGGTTCTGGAACGTGTTTATCTGACGTTTACTGGGCCCAACTGTTTCTAGACTATAGCTTATGTTAGTTAGGCATCCCATATTAACACAATGAAACAGTGTAGCTATCGGCGTCTGTGATAGATTTTCCTTCCCTCTTCATGGACATAGCTGTTTACACTGTTTCATACAAAAAGATCATACAATAACAGACACATATATGAGAAAAATGAGAAAAATGGACAGGGGATGTTCCTACTTTTACAGGTCTGCTTTCGAAAACCTTTTAATCTCTATATAATGAATTGTTAATATGCTAGTGATGCACGCCTAGGTGATAATAATTCTCAGAAACCGATGGTCATATATAACTAAAAGTTCAACTTGTTTATAATACAAGCATATATGTATCACTTTCTGAGGTACAGTTTTACAGTTACAGTTCTGTTCAATTTTCGTTATTAGTATTATGTCTAACATTCTTTAATTGAACTACATTTTTACTGTTAGAGCAATACCTTTTGACACACTGGCCAACTTGATTGAGCACACCAAACATCAATTTCTGATGTTCTGCCACTGTAAATGAACAATATCCCATGTGTATTTATTATTCTGTTTGTTTTTTATCAACAGAAAGAGAATTCAGGACAGCATCTACATTCCTTGTAGTCGGTATTCAGAATGGCTATGGAACGAATCCCTATCAGAATGGAGACAGATTGGTGTATCTTGACGCCCGCATAAACCCTGGTGGATATTACAATAATATTACCGGAGAATACACCTGCAAGACGACTGGAGTGTACTACTTCTCATACAGTATCCACGGAATTGATTTAATGAATGGGCGTTGCGTCAGTGCGAGTCTCATGAAACAAGGAATACGGCAAGGTCAAGTCTTTTTCACTAATAGCAACACTTGGGATATACACGTTTCACAGAGCCTGTCATTGGTACTGCAGTGTGATGCTGGGGAGAAGGTCTGGGTGCAGAGTGGACACAACAATAACCACGTTTTTGGAGATTATGACGTTGATGTGTTTGCTGGTTTCCTTCTCTTTATGAACTGATTACTTCAACTGTCAATTTTGAGACCAATATTTATTATTTAGTCTGAATGGAATGACTGATGTCGGAACATTTAGTCTAGAAATACTGCTGACATTATGCTTCTCAAAGTTAAATTTCCGTCTGTGACATTAACAAAGGTGAAAATATGAACATAAAATTATTCATTATATGCATTTTGTTATCAGCTGTAAAAACAACAATGATGTGAGTCATATTTTGCTTATTTTTTTATGTCAATAATGTGTTTAAATGAATTGCAGCAAATAAAGATGCAACATCTGATAAATGGAACGCTTAAAAAATGTACATGTAATGTCAGTGTGTTACAAAATGTGTTTGTGTTATTGTTGATAT
Organism: Sabellastarte sp. h YS-2021; assembly: GCA_964017235.1. Taxonomy (NCBI): domain Eukaryota; kingdom Metazoa; phylum Annelida; class Polychaeta; order Sabellida; family Sabellidae; genus Sabellastarte; species Sabellastarte sp. h YS-2021. Next base: position 9,843,105 of record OZ024932.1, on the reverse strand, counting down.
ACACAAAAGTAACATCTAAAAGGAGGGCATATTTCATTGTTAACTGCTGCATGTTGTAGATTATTTGCTTTGCACTAGCGAATCCCCCCCCCCCCCCCCCCCCCTTGAAAAGAAATGTAAAGGGGTCCAACTCAAAGTACAAAATTATTTCTTGAGAGTGGTGTTAAATTTACAGGAAATGCACTATATTTTTACCAAAAATTTTTTCCGGGGGGGGGGGGGGGGGGGGCATCCCCCCCCCGACCCCCTTCGTTATGGGATGTCTGACGTGAACCAACACCCTACTCTGATATGAACCCCCACCTTACTTAAAGGCTGGCTCCGCCCCTGCTTTGATATATTATTTTGTGTTTAATCTCTATTAGTTTAATAATTATGAGTAAAGATGTTTATTTGTAATAGAAAAATAATTGATTTTGTAACAGTAAAAGTTGAGGTGAATGTAAGGCACTGGTTTTATCTTTATGAATAGAATGCTAATTTATTTATTTATTTATTTGGGGTTTTTACGTCGCTTTCAACACTGTACAGGTCATATCACGACGGGCAGTTGGAAGGGCAGAGGAAACCAGTACAAACAGTTGGTCAAGGTTCTGTACTGTAAACTGCCGACCAACGGCAAGCAACTACCAGCTTTCCCACTTGAGGCCGTGCCGGGAATGGAACCCCGGCCTCAGAGGTGGGAGGTGAGAGTGTTACCACTCTGCCACCGTAGCCCCCGAATAGAATGCTAAATGTAAAATGTAAGTAATACTGTGTATTGTATGTTGTGCTTTGTAAATACAGGCATTAAAATGGTTGGATCTTGAAGTAATTTCTCTGTATTTTCAAAGAATTTTGATAATCAGATTATTCTTAAAGTAACATCTCATTCAGAAATGTATGAAAATTAAAACTAAAGAAGCTTAAATGTATTTTGTAACCCGACACAGTTGACCTGATATAAAAGTATAAAATAAAAGAAATATTTTTATTGCGTCACTGCATCCTAACTAGTGGACAATTTGCTATATTGTTGGTCCCACCAAACATCCAAAAAAGAAGTCCTGTGCAAGCATTGGCCGGGCCAGCTATGTGCTGTCCATTCTTCAGATGGCGTCTCGAACTTCCTTTCTGTCTAGACAAGATGACGTCTTTATTTATATATATATTTGGGTTTAATGTCACTCTAAACACATTGTATAGCTCATATCACAAAGGGCAGTTTTATGGCAGAGGAAACCAGTACATACAGTTGGTCAAGGTTCTGTACTGTAAACTGCCGACCAATGGCAAGCAACTACCAGCTTTCCCACTTGAGGTCGAGCCGGGAACAGAACTACAACCTGAGAGGTGGGAGGCTAGTGTGTTACCACTCCGCCACGGTGGCCAGCTTAACATGACGTCATAGCATCTTTTTTTTTGTTTGGCACATGTGTATTGCTGACATGTTTTGAAAAGCTCTCAAAAGTTAAAAAAGTGTATTATTTATTCCAAATGGGAACACCAGAAAGTATTAGAAGCTCCGTTCAGAAAAAGAGGAATGTCCATAGACTTCACACAGTCCAGGAAATATCTGCATTGCCATGTCTAGGATCAATCCTCCCAATTCAAAGCTCTACCATTTGCTCTGGCCACAACCCCTGGAATTTACAGTAGTAGCAAAGGAAGTCGAACTGACGGCAGTACACAGGGATATAAGAATGCCTAGACAACTGACTGATTAGAGCCACATCCCACCAAACCTGTCTCAAGCACATGCAGACCATTGTAGCCTTGCGTCTGGAGCTAGGGTGGATAATAAACAATCGGAACTGAAGCCCAAGCAGATCTTCGACTTTGTTAGTTACTAGTTAAACCTCAGGTTGGGCACGGTTCGACCAACCCTAGGATGTTAGCATTCTAACTACTCTCTGGCTTGACTTGCCTAGTCGGACAGCTGATGTCCCTAGTAGGGCTATTAACAAATACAGAAAAACAAGTCCACCTAAGTTGGCTTCATATGACACCCATATATGGTGTCATTTGTAAAACAACTGGAGGGTACCAGAATCACTAGAAAGGGTTATCCCTATTCCCAGATCACTCCATCCTTACTTAAAGTAGTGGCATCAAGAAGCAAATGCATTTCAAGGTCAACCACTTCACCCTTTTAGTCTTGCTCTGCAAATTTTTACAGATGTATCAAAAAGAGGATGGGGCACTCATTTAGGGCAACACACTGCAGGAGGAACTTGGTCCTTTCCAGAAAGCAAGTTGCATATAAACTGAATGGAACTAAAGGCGGTCTTTTTGGCCCTAAAAGAGTTCAAACAAGATCATACCCATAGCCACAGACAACACGACAGTCAAATAAAACAATACTCATAGTCACAGACAACACCACAGCAGTGGCCTGTATAAACAAGGAAGGAGATATGAAGTTGGGCCAACTGTGTACCCTTTGGAGAATACTGACCTGAAACTCCAGGAAACAGATATTTCTCAAGGCCCAACACATTCCAGGTCAGTTGAATGCAGTGACAGACAAGCTGGCCAGACTAGGCCAGACCATCCAGAGTGGTCTCTCCTTCCAGAGGTCTTCCGGTTGATCTGCACCAGGTTGCATCAGCCTCAAATAGTTTAATTTGTAAACAAATTAAATTAGTTTGTGTCACCAGTTCCAGACACCTTAGCTCGCACCCAGCCTGCAATGGAAGTATTAGGACCCCTATGCTTTCCCGTCGGTAGCCATTCTTGGCAAAGTGGTGGCAAAACTAAGAGACTAACTCTGCAGTAGAATCATACTGATTGCTCTGCTGTGACCCAACATGCCCTGATTTTGGGACCTAGTGGCTATGACAAGTCAGATCCTACTGTGCCTGCCCAATCTGCTATATTAATCCTCCAGTCAGACTCTACACAGGAATCTGTCAAAGCTGAATCTCCATGCCTGGCTCCTAGAGTCTTAACTATCAAGGAGCAAGGTTTTTCTGAGTCAGTGGCAGAACCAATTGAGACACCTCAATGAGGTTCGACCAGATCTGTCTATGAAGCAAAGTGGGCCATTTTTAAAATGGTGCAAGTGTAATCAGGTGGGCTTCAGGGCACCACCCATAAAATCCATAGCCTACGTCCTGTATCTGTTCCAGGGCTTGAAGCAAGATTGTTTGCTGTAGATCAGCCAAAGCAGACAAGCTGGAAAATTCGCTCATCAATGTCAGTAAAGATGAAAACTTCACTCTTCTTCTGGATAGTTTCCACACAGAACAAAGGGTGGCATAGGCATTCCCTCCTGCAACCTTTCTTACCGTACTTCACTAGCTCACAGAGACTCCCTTTGAACGCCTGAAAGGGGCCTTGTTGAAGCACTTTACCTTCAAGACAGTCTAACTCTTGGCTTTAGGTTCTGGCAAACACAGGAGTGAGATCCATGCTTGGCTCTAACCAAAACATCAGACACCAGACATACTGGTCCAAGGTGTCTCTCTAACCCTCACCCAGCTTTCTTTCCAAGAATCAGCTAGCCCACAATACGTTTACTCATTTACATGAGAGATGTGGCCTGGGCTGATCCAGAGCTCTTCCATTTAGGCCCTGTGGTAGCTGTCCAGCAAATACACCACTAGCCCAAATATGTATATACAGCCTGCCATCTTACCCAGCAGGGTGTTCAAGGTTCCAGGGACTGATCTTACACCTCTCTTCTCCTACCTTAGAGCAGGTTTGTAAAAAGGGGGAATGAAGTCAGTCACTGTCAGCAACCGAGACACTGGCAACCAACCAATGTGACCAGCTGATGCCCCGTCTCAAAAATAACTTAATTCTTAAATTTTCATGTTTGAATATCTAAGATTGATAATATAATGTTTGCTGGAAATATGTAAGAAAATAACACTTCATAAAAAATCTTTCAAACATTATAATCGGTTAATTTTGAAAAGAAACTTCAAACAGTGTTTGGGTATTGTTTTCACTCATAATTCTGGCAGGTCCTTCAGGTGGTTGGGCAGACAGAAAAATCTTGCCTGGACTATGATTCAGAAAAAGTAAGATGTAATATATTGATGCTTGGTAGAGGCATTGGTTGGGAGATTTAGATGCGAAACGTTATGTTGTTACCTTGATTTTTGACCTCTTTTGAGGTGACCTTGACCATGTCTGTACTATATCTCGAATTTGATACATGTTAGGGGTACCAGTTGGGAGTGTATATGTAAGATGTCATAGTTTGGCCAAAATTCGATCTTTGACTCATTTACCATAGTGACCTTCATTTTTGACATTTGGTAGGGATATTCATTTAGGATACAGGTGCGCAACATTGTGGTGTGACCTTGATTTCACCTTTGACCTTGCAGTAGGGACCTTGAAATTTAAAATTATGTATAGGCTATATCTTAGTAATATCTATGAAGTTGATGCTTATCGGTACATTGGTAAGAGAATGTGGATATGCAGGTTCATAATTTGACCTTAATTTAACCTTTGACCTTGCCGCAGTTACAGTTTTCTATTGCCATATTTGAAACCGATTTCTCCTATCATAGATATATGGATTCTTGCAACTGGTTATTATTTGTACTGGCAACTAATGTGGCAATCTCCATTGACAGCTATAATTCACAAAACCGTTAGCAGTAGCTACATATTATAGACTTCAGTATTTTCTTTAACTTTTAGTGTTGCTTTTTACTGTAGTGACCATTATTTTTTTCATTTGATACCTTTGTAACATAATGCTGCTGTGATATCACAGGTGACAATTTTAAAAAAAAACATTGCTTTTGAAGTGGTTTAGTCCATGTTTCTCAAGCAGAGTGTTTTTTTTTCCTTTTTGTAGTTACATCTAGAACATTTGCTGAGACTAAAAGTTCACAGTTACATTTTAACATTAGCCTTGGGGAGGCCTTGCATCAGCTTCCAAGACATAAGATAATACTGAAGAGATGCAGAGTCTGCTGAAATGAAAGTAATCTACAGCCTGTGGTGGCTAAAGGTTTATAAACAAAGTTATCCACAAAAGATGTAATCCTCAGTTTGTTTGAGGATGAGACCTAACTTAGTACACACACAAAAGAGCTTAATCCCGACGCAGGTATAATAACTGTCACTTTAAATAGGTACATTACCCTAGCAAAGACAGATCTTGGGGTGGGGGATTGGAGGGGGATGTGTGGACAGAGATAAAAAGCCCCATGACTAAAGTTTCAAACTCTGAAAGGGGGGCGTGCGCCCTCCACACACCCCCCCCCCTAGATGTGCCACTGATATTGACTTAGTTTGACAATTAATAAATGTAATTTCTCACTTTCCTAAGAAATATAGCTGTTCTAAAAACAGATTCTACAATAGAGCTGTACAACTCCTGTTAATCTTTGAGCAGACAGAGCCTGTATTTGTCAAAATAATCAGTCAAAAAAAGGTGTTCCACAGAAGCTCAGACCTCTGGATCTGAGCACACTCTTCCCAATGACTTTACTTTTGGCCTCCCATCCATTGAGATGACTAAATTTTAAACTAAGTGGAACTTGGGGGCAGATTACTGGGCTTAATAAAGTATATGTAAATATAATAATTAATATATTGGTGTTAATACAGAAAAAGAACCTTACATCTGCTTCTTACTCTACTGAGTTACACCCTCTAGCCCTTGGGGGTAAAGCATGGTGGAGATGCAAAAGTTAAAGTTTGCTGGACAGGGAAATTCCCAATAGAATCCATAACTTTGTGAAATGCTGCAGCAAAATTTTAATAGAATCCCGGACCTCAAAAATCTCAAGAAGAGTTCAAAATGTGGAATATATACTAGATTAAATAGACACAGCTTTGATATTAAAAGCTGAGACATTAAATAAAACCTCTTTTAAAGATATTTTGTTATCATTAAACTCAGAGGGGAAATATGAAGGTGATCTGTTGATACACAAGCCACACCAGAAAACTTCACAGTAGATTATATATTTCCAAAGAGGTGTTATGTAACATTAATTCAGCTATTATTTCCGACAGAAAGAGCCATCACTAGCACAATTCACCTCAATTCTACAACGCTGATAAATCTTCACAACACACTAGAAACAACTGATCAATTGCAGTAAACAAAGAGTGCAGCAGTTATGCTATGTTTACATCACCCACTTAGAAGTGGAATTTCCTAGATGTCTAAAAATAACATCTCTCTTACAGTACAGCTACTTACAGTACTCTCCTACTGAGGAGAGTTTTTAAGTTTATTAAAATAAGTGTATTTAACAATGAACAATTTAAAATTCATGCAGAACAGTACATACATTTTTAAAATAGTTTTCCCTTAATTTAAAATCAGAAATCCTTATATTTACTACACAACTGACATTTCTATATCCCCAATCCACAAAATGAGATGCAGATACTGTAGATCTACATGACTTTAAAACTTTTCTCTACAGCTCCAGCCAAATTAAAACTGTAAAACTGCTTTATACACTGTAGATATAAATTGCCTAATTAATGAAAATTATATGAGATCCCTTGATAATATAAACTATACTTTCAAATCAGTAAGTAAATTCCTTATACTATTGATTAAATAAAAAAGTGAACCCAATATCTGCTGACGACATTGAAACTGCAAGAAGTAATAGCAGATTATCCAGAATCTTACAACTCATTTTACCCATACCAATTCAAACAGCCGAAGGGAGAGCTAGACTCCAAGCTTGCATAAACCAGGATAAGGAGATGGCTGAGGCTCAAGCACAATAAAGGAGCCTATTGGTGGACAGGTGTCTGATGAAGATGGACAGCATGAAAATGAAAAACAAGACGATGAAGCACAACTAAACCGACCATGAAAGAACGCATTTGCAGAGGATGAAATAAAGGCACAAATCCACCTCCAGAGAAATGAAGACCACATAGCTACACCACAAGGAGAACATGTGCCCAACAGTCCTTCATCCCATACCTCTCCAGCCAACAGGCCACCACCACTATAAATCCTTTATCCCACAAATGGCACACCCCATCCAAGTACACCCACCAGAATCCTATTAATCATCCCCCAGAAATCACCCCAAGATAATGTGGACAGCATGCCTTTCAAACTTAAGAGTTACTATGGGAAAGTGTCAGAAGATGCTGAAAAATTCCTGAATGATCTCAAGCTGTTTACCAATATAAACCAGTGGCAGCCAAGTCAAACTGAAAATTGTTTATTATCAGTTGATGGCACTGCAAGAATCTGGATTGATCAACTACCACCAGAAATTCTCAATGACCCAACCTGCTATTTCAACAGTTCAAGCAAAAGTTTTGTCCAAAGGTCTTAACTGGTTAGATGAGACAACCTTTACAAACCCTACATGGCATATAGGTGAAGCAGTTGAAGAAAAATTATTGCATGTGCAGCAAAAAAACTCTGAAGGGTTTCTAAAATGACATTTCCATCTCACGAGTCTGACAAATCACTGGCTGACCAGTTTGCCTCCTTTTTCTTGAATAAAAGCAAGAGAGTTAGAGATACCTTTGTCCCCACTGGCACTGAAAATTATGTTCATCCTCCTTCTAATCCTCCACAAATTACTGCCTTTACACAAGTGTCTGAAGATATGGTGGGCAGAATAATTACAAACTCACCTACAAAATCCTGCCTCATGGATCCGTGGCCAACATTTCTCATCAAGGAGTGTAGCCATAAGCTACTACCATCAATTACAAAGTTGGTCAACTTCTCACTCATGGAGGATTATGTCCCTGGTGGTTTTAAAACTGCTGTAATTACTCCTCTTATCAAAAAGGCTAATCTTCAGGCGGATGATTTGAAAAACTATCATCCTGTATCCGGCCTTTCCGGCAGTTTCAAAAATGGTTGAACAAGTGGTTTCAAGACAGCTGTTAGAAGATATCCATAACTTGGACAATGCATATCACTCTGCATATAAAACAGGTCACTCAACTGAGACAACTCTTCTCTCCATAAAAAATGAAGTTTGTCTATCCTTGTCAAGAGGTGAACCTACTGCTTTGATATTGCTTTGATACATAATACATGCATTGTCCAAGTTTTGTCTATCCTTGTCAAGAGGTGAACCTACTGCTTTGATATTGCTTGACCTTTTGGCAGGATTCGACACCATTGATCATTCTACTCTTCTTAGTTGCCTTCACACTTGCTTTGGAGTTGGTGGTTCTGTACTGAAATGGTTCACTCCCTACCTGCTTGAGCACTATCCGTGAATAAAAATTGGTTCTACTCTTTCTGATCTTTCTAATCTCCTATTTAGTGTACCCCAAGGTTCTGTTTTGGGTCCCTTATTGTTTTTATTGTACACTACCCTCCTCAAGTTGGTTATTGGTAAATAAAAAGGCATAAAGTTTCATTTTATGCAGATAATACCCAGGTTTATGTCCATCTTTCCCAGAACAATTTATCTGCTGCCTTTGAACAGTTAAACAGGTGCCTAGATGATGTAAAAGAGTGGATGTCGACTAGTAAGTTCAAACTGAATACAGATAAGATTGAATTTATTGTATTTGGTTCAAAAAGACAGAGGGATAAGTTGAAAGCATATTTTCCAACTACCATCTTGGGTAATCCCCACTGCCCTGCTGAGTCAGTCAAAAATTTGGGAGGATGGTTTGATTCTGATTTTTCCTTGTCCAAACATGTTCAGAATGTCTGCAAAAGTTATTTTGTGCATCTCTGTACATTAGACATGTCAGGCAGTTTCTTACTCATGATGCTTCTGCACTTTTGATCAATGCTATTGGTCAGTTGAATTACTGTAACTCACTTTTCAGGAGTCTCTCGAAGTTCAATCTTGGTAAATTAGTATATCCAAAATAGTGCAACTAGAATCACATCATAAAATAGTAGATATACTAGAATAACACCTATGCTTAAGAAATTGCAGTGGCTTTCTGGTGAACATAGCACAGTCTTTAAACAGCCGCCCTTGTTTACAAGTTTCTTTACACTGTTTTTCCCAAGTATTTTGCTCCATATACCTCTTCTTACAGCAGTTTTTACAGTGTCAGGCACAGTCAGAGTGGTGGTAATTTCCTTGTGGTTCCAAAGGTCCCAACCCTCTATCCATAAATCTGTCAAATAATTTGGTTATAGCTTTGCTTTTGATGCCCCCACTCTTTGGAATGCTCTTCCTGCTGAGATTCGTGCGTCCCCCTCACTAGTCTCTTTCAGAAAGTAGCTCCAAACCTACCTGTACACCAAGGCATACCCATCTTAGTCTTACTCAGCACTGGCATTCCCTGTGGTGCAAATAGAAGTGCAAATAGAAGAAAACTTGGTAAATCTAATGTTTGCCTCGCGCAAGAGTTTGTCAGGGGTTTATTATCATCCCACACACTATTATTGGGACCAGAGATGTTTGATGCAGCAGTTCATGCAGACACACTCTAACAGAAAGCAGCAGCAGCCACTGATGCTGTAAATGACAGAATATATAGTCTTAAAATGCTGTGGCAGAAGTCTGACCCACGCCCAGCAGTTGATGTACCATTACAACCAACCCAGATGTTCCCTGTGGCTTCCATGAGAGGCCAGGTGTATAAAAAAGGGGCCAGTGCAACAAAGACTAACTTGCGCCGATTGGCAATGTGTAGGCCACACTATTGACAAATGTTGATTTCATATCAGAGACAATGAAAACTCTTTATCACAGTTCCAGCACCAGCAGATATAATTACTGATGCAACAGTATCCAGAATAACAGAACAGACCTGAATCACAGAATCAACAAATCCATGTGTTTTATATGTCAAATGTATAATATTTTGCTTTTAAACAACTTGGCCACATCAAGAGATATTGCAGGAATGTCCCCTTTGTAGGCAAAGCAGATCAGGGAAACTTTACCAGATGAACAGGGGAAATCTCTATGGCAGGAACCCTTTAAACTACTAAGGATGCACAGCTTTTAGATGAAAAAGCCTCATTGTATTAGAAAAAATACATTTCATAGAAAATATAATTTAAGATCTGAAATTAGCAATGGTTGTAGTGTTGACCAAAAAGTGGCATGTCTCATGTGAACAATAATATCAATCATAGTTTCAACAAAAGCACTAGAAATAGCAATGACAGTAATCTAATGTGATAGAAATAGTAATAACAGTATGTGTTGAAACTATAAATAATACTTTGATGACACAGTAAAAGCAGGTTAGTTCACAAAATTAAAATTATTGCCCTGATATCGGCGCAGGACACAATGTAGACACTAAGCCAATGTCTCATTCAAAAGGAACAAAATATGACCCATCCATAGCAATAAACCCAAACCAAAATATCTTACCCATCATTTTTGAGATTCCAAGCCTAGTATATTTCCAAATTTAAAGAAAAAATCTGACAGAATTGTTTACACTATTAACAAATTGGCAAAAGCAACACACCAAATCTGATGTACTGGAGTTAATGAGACAAAATGAAAAATCTCAATATAACATAACATGACATATTTAAGAAAAACAATCATTGCGCTTTTTCTCTACAATATGCTGTTTTAAAATAATGAGTTTTTAGTTTCTTTTTGAAGATGTCCAATGGAAGTTCAACCCTGATATCATCTGGCAATTCATTCCAATACTTTGGTGCCACAACACTGATGGCACGGTCACCCATAGAGATGAGTTTTGATCTGTTTTCTTGTAGCATGTATGATTTTCATGCAAATCTTGTGGTGTGTTGATGTTAATGGTAGTTAAGCATTGATGTCAAATATGATGGTGCCTGTCAATTCAAACTCTTATATACTAGTAGATTTATTTTAAATTTGATCCGAAACCTAACAGGCAACCAGTGGAGCTGATGCAGGTGAACCGATATAGAATCATGTTTCTTGATATTCAAAACTATCCTGGCAGCCCAATTTTGTACTTTCTGCAACTTATGGATAAGATATTGTGAGAGTTCAGCTAGGAGAGAGTTACAATAGTCCAATCTGGAAGATATGAGTGACTGTACTGTCGTGTGTGCAGCAGACTTAGTCAGGTAAGGTCTTATTTAAATGAGGGACCTTAGATGATAGCAGGATAGATAGCAGGATCTGCATATGGCATTTACTTGTTCCTTAAGTGGTCTTGGTCAATGATTACCCCAAGGTTTCTGCCACTTGTGCTTGGCTTTATGTCAATGCCAACCACATTTAATGAGTCAATAATGACTTTGGGCCGCTGTCTTCCAGTGCCAGCAGTTAAGAACTCTGTCTTTTCTTCATTTAGATTGAGTCGGTTATTAGACATCCAGTTGCTTATTTCAGATACACACAAATGGAGTTGTTCTGCAGTTTGCTTTTGGTTTTCAAAATTACTTGGGTCAATTGATTTGTAAAGATGTGTGTCATCAGCATACATGTGGAAAAGTATGTGAAACATTCTGATAATGATACCAAGAGGTAATGTATATTTGCAGCAGAGATCAGGCGCAAGAGCTGATCCCTGAGACACACAGCATTCTAGAACCTTTTTATGAGATTCACAGTCACCAACAACTACTGATTCAGTTTTTCCTGTTAACCCCTTTGCCACCAAGGGAGCAGTATTTTACTATACTGAAGGAAAATCCGGGATGAAGAGCTTACAGACACTTTAAGTTGCTAAAACACACACCACAAATGATTTATGTTATTCACAACGTCCTCGTACATAATATTTTAAATTTGGTATTTCAGTATACCAAGACGTTTAATTCTACAGTGCTGAAGGAAAGCTGGCATATCATATGGGGGTGTCGACTGCTAGCCGACAGACATGGTACTGTAGAATACACATTGCTGTCTACTGCTAGTCGACAGATAATGTCTTTAAGGGGTTAAATAAGTTCTAAACCAGTGTAAAGCTTTGTCTTCAATCTGAAACATTTTCTCCAGTCAGTGCAGCAAAATACAATGATCAACAGTGGCAAATGCAGTAGATAAATTTAGAGAACCCATAAGTATCACTTTTTAATTATCTGCTTCCAATAGAATGTCGTTCATGATTTTGATCAGAGCAGTCTCAGTGCTGTGGTGGCATCTGTATGCTGATTGTAGATTTTCACAGAGATTATGACTGTTTGTGTGGTCAAGTAATTGGATTGAGACAGCTTTTTCAATCATTTCGGACAGAAAAGGCAAGTTAGATACCGGCCTAAAATTTTTGAAAGTAGGATTCACCTCTGTCTTTTTTGGCAGAGGGGTAACAGCTGCATGTTTGAACCCCTCTGGCATTTCATCTTGTACGATTGACATATTTATTACTTTGCTAATACTGGGTAACAGTATTTCAATACAGTCCTCCAGCAATGATGTTGGGATTGGATCAAGGCTACATCATTTTGGTGCAGCTGATAAGATTAATTTTCTAATATCTTTATTGCTAAGAGGTTGGAAAGAAGTCAGTGGTGTTACATCAACAGTTTTGTCATACTCATGGAATTTACTGGTTGATGGAAATTTGGCTCTGATCTGTATGATTTTTTCTTCAAAGTAGTCACTGAATTCATTTGCCAACTGAGTCTTTGATGAGTGTTCAGGATAGATAGTTGGATCGCTGTCCTGTTTCAGCTTTTAATAATTTTAAACAGTTGTTTCTGATTTCATTTTTTTTTTGATAATTTCACTATAGTATGCCACTTTTGAACTGTGAAGCACCTTTGAATATGTTTTTCTCAATTCTTCCATTACTCTATTACTTTCATCCGTGTGGTCTTTTCTCCATTTCCTTTCTGCTTTTTGGAATTTTTGCTTAGCTTTACAAATGTTTTCATTTTACCAAGGATTAATGTTCCTATTGCAAGTTTGTTTCACTCTTAATAGAGCATGCTTGTCTAGAAGCTGACATAGGCAGCTGTTGTATTGAATCACCAACTCATTGAGCTCAGTTTTTGGTTTTGTGACAATATCGGAGTTACGAAGGTCCTGCTTCAATCTGGTTACATCAATTTTCTTTAAAGATCTGTAAGATTTTGGTGACTTTTTATGCTTGTGATTTGAAGAGTTGAGTTGGAATACAGTTGATGCATGGTCAGAAAGGTAAGTTAAGATCTTAGGTGGATCATGTATCAAAGACTCGGAATTTCTTGTTATTATCAAATCAAGCACATGATTTGCATGTTTGGATGTAGCATCAGTGACATGCTGCTTTTAAGCCAAATTCATTGAGAAGGTCTATTATGTTTTTAACAGAATAACTATCAATGTTTTCCATGTGAAAGTTAAAATCACCCATAATCAAAAGTTTTTCTTTCTGTAGTTCCATTTTACTGGCCTGTAGTGATAGTTTCTATATTTGGTGGCTGGTATACAACACAAACTCTTAACTTGGTGTTGCTATTTGACAAAACACAAGAGATGCACTCAAAAGAGGTAAACGTTTCTGCTAAATCTAATTTGGGGCCCCATTTTTGTTTGCACAGTAAGGCTACCCCACCACCAGATCTACCTTTCCTGTCAATACATTTCAATATGTATCCAGTGGGTGTTGTTTTTGATAGCATGGTCCTTTTCCATAAGCCAGGTCTCTATAATCCCTATAATACCAAAGTTTTTATCTGACAAGCGATCATTTATGTGTAGAAGTTTATTTCTGACTGACTGGGCATTAAAATAACACACAGAGGTCTTTGATTTAGTTGATCTGTAACCACCTCTCGCTCCTCTCCTTGTCTGGGTCACTGAGTTTAAAGTCAAGTTCTTAATGAGTGAAACATCATCTTGTGGCAGTCTCAGGCTGACACATTGATTTCTGATTACTAAAAACTCCCGCCTGGTATAGTATGCTAAAATTAGAGCCCATCCAAGCAGTAAGAATGTAAGTGTTTCTGCATTTATTACTTTAAAAACAATTCCTGTTGTCAGACGAAATACTGCAGTAAAATAAAGCAGAACCTATGCATAGATAGAATGAATTTCAGAAATAGAAAAAGGAAGAAATATTTGTGCTATTATTGAATGCTAATACTTGCATGACACTTTTAAAAAGTGCTGAAAAGCTTTTAATTTTCAAATAACAGGACAAATAATTTGAAAGATGGTTTGGGAAAGAGAATTGCAATGAATCAGTGTGTTGCAAAAGTTAAACCTGCCCTTACTAACAACACTTGTGGCAATAGACATGAAGATAGTTATAACCATTCTGTTGAAAAAATTCAAATGTGTCCAAACTGTCATGCAATGTCAATGAGCAGATGTTTCGCTCTCAAAATGTCTAAGCAGCACATAAAAGCAAGGGAACAACAGAAATGATTTCATCATCAGAAATGTTTGAACCAGTCAATACCACAGATGAAAAAGTAAATCCACAAAAATGTGCCAATAACACCACTGATCAAGTTTCCAATATTGGCCCAAGATGTAGCTCCTGGCTGTTGAACGGGACGTAAAACCCCAACTTTGACCTTTGACCCAAGATGTAGCTGCAGCCTATTCATATGTGGTTCTGGAGAAAAAGGGGTGATTTCTTCTCAGGCTTCTCCTGTTTAATCAAAAACCTTATCACCAACCAACCTTTGATTCTGTGGCATGAATTCATTGGCCAGCAAGTTCTTTGATTAAGACTTCACCTTTTTATCAATAACAGATGCCTAAAACGACAAATTAATTGGACTATTAGGGTTATTTTCTTCATAAGTGTGTCAGTTAATTGGTCCAACAAGAAAATGACAAGTTTAAATTTGTCAATCAGGAAGTTTGTTGTTTTAGGCACCATTTTGACAAATAAATGACAAATTTGTATTTGTCAGAGGTTTTCAGTGTGGTTGCTTACCAGTAGACGTATTTCACAAACAAAAGTCTGCATAATCTGTGTAATCCAGTTTCAGATTTTGATTCTTTGGATTAGCTAAATTCGTGAAATGCAATTTATCAAATACTGAATTCAAGATGAAAAAATAAGATAAACCACTATAGATATAATAAAAATCACTCATTTTTTAAAATCTGTTGCCACAATTGGCGGCCATTATTTTGCATTATGGATAATCCAATGAATCTGAATCCGTTGATCTACTACCTGAGGTAGATCAATGGATTCATAATCTAGATTCAGATTCAAGTCACATCAGAAACGAATATGTTAAAGGTGTACTCCCCAATTTTGAAGGTGCTATTTTTTTATTCTATTTCACAGAGATAATCATAAAACCCCCATAAAATCAATCCAAATGATAAAACTTCAGCTAGTTAACAAAAAAGCAGCACTTTAAACTTCAGCAGAGTGGCCCACCTGGTTTGTTATGATAACAAAGATAAAGGTAATATACACTGAAGAATTCTGGAAAAGCTGATCTCATTTACACATTGAATTAAGACAGTGATGAATAAAAAGACTAGGGAAAAGTGTACACACCAAACTTAAATCCATAAAGATAAATATGTAGTAAAGGACAAAGGAACACTTAAAGACAATCTTAAGTTTAAATTTGAGACTGATGTAGGAAGATAGTACTTCATGGATTTAAATCGAAGTTAGGTAACTGAATTTAATCTGTTAATAGTAATATTGTGTTATTTTTAATTAACTAGAAGAATATCCAAGATAAATAGGTTAATCATAGCTTCCTTATTCAACATTGAAAAACTATAAAGACAAAGTCACACATCAGAAAGAAGGAAACTGATTATAAAACCTACAGTAAATAAGGTGGAAATGTACAAAAAAGTACAAGTAACATTAACTGAAGGAAGGGTAATATATTTGTTTTTTGAAAAAAAATATGGCCATAACTTTCTTTTTCCCTTTTTTCTGTCTTGTGATGTGGTTTGCTACCACTAAAAGAAAGCATTTTTGCAGAAAGTGCTAACAATTCAAAAATTAAATTACTGTTAAATTTTCACAATGTACAGTAATGGTTTTCTTTGCAATGAAAAGGCTGACACTGATGGACATGACCTTGCAGTGAAGTATATAAATATACTTGAATATGTCCTTTGAATTTTTGATACTCTTAACTTTTTAAACCTCTTATCCTTATTTTGAATGTTTCAATAAAAATGATTTTAAGCCAAACAAGTATATGTACATATTTCTATTCATTTACTCTATAAATTTGAACAAATAAGTTGCTACAAAGTGGTTCTTCAAATTACATACACGTAATTGAAAGCTTAGACTTAAAATATAAAAAATGTGAGATGCATGTAATATGGCAAGGAAAACCTGGGATTTTACAGAAGTAACTCAGTGGGATATCACACATCTAACTGTCTATGTGGGTATTTCCACATCAGAGATCACTGACAACCAATTTTATCCCTTCATATGATTTTATTCTAGGCTAGGCTTTTATTCATTGTTAGTGTTAATGAATGATTGATTGCTTACACCACATGTATTCCTCTTTTCTCTCTGTAATGTGAAATTCAGCTAATGCAGCAGTTGGGCAATAAACCCCAGCAATAGTTGTCATATCTACCTGTATGTATTTCACTGTATAGTACTTAGAAAAATGATGAAAGAATTACTATATCTGAGAGAAATTAGGAAGATATGAATCAAAAACAAACTCAGTCCCAGAAAGCTGTCAGAGAGCACTAACTTCCTCCAGGTGGCAATTCTAAATATTCAGGATTTTAGGGTGGTCCAGAATATAATCCTGGGACCATATTCACAAAAGGGATCAAGCTCAAGTTTAGTATAAACAGCTATAAACTTGATCTGATTTTTGTTTAAACTTGAGGTGGGTCCCTTTTGTGAATACCAACCCAGATCTTTCCCAAAATTTAATCACTTACTTTTTATGTGGTTGAAAGTCAGGGAGTGCTCTACTCTAATGGGTCTGCTTAAATTTTTTCTGCAATCTTGTGATAGGTGGTGTCAAAACAAACCTTTGTGTTCAAACACATGCACATGTACTTTATTTTAATTTATTTCTTAATTAAAATAATGTACGGGTTACTAAAATATATAGGTTTTATAAAGAATGATATAAAGAACATATTTAGTGAATAAAAAATTGGGGAGTACACCTTTAATCCAAGGATTCTAGATTATGTCTCCAACAGTCTCTGAATTTAAATCAGTCATCGATTCTTGTTGTCTGTCCCAATACATTGATTTTCCAACTCACCTTCACGGTCATACCTTAGATTTGTTGATGGCTCCATCCGAGTTTTATGCTATTTCTGATGTGAAAGGTTCAGGCTTCATTAGTGATCATAAAATTATCTCTTGTGTGGTTGTCTTTCCATCTTTGGATACACCAATGCAGAAAGTTGTTACCTTCCGTCAGTATCATAAATTGAATATTGATAAATTCAGAAGTGACCTCCTGACTATTCCGTTTGTTAGTTCACCATCTGATGACATAGATTTATTGCATGAACAGTACATGTCTGGTTTCTCTGGCCTTCTAGATATTCATGCACCATTCAAGACTAAACAGCTCATCAAACCAGCGCCAAGCTGGATAACTAATGAGTATAGAACTGCCAAGTGCATGAGAAGGCAGTATGAACGTGCCTGGAGAAGAATCAAATCCTCTGAAAATCGTTCCCGTCTTCAACAGCAGATTAACAGATGTAACCACATTCTAAATAGAAACAAGGGGTGTTTCTACCGTGATCTAGTTAGTGAAAATTGCGGTGATAGTAAGAGGTTATGGCATGCACTTAATAGAATATTGAGTCGGTCAAATTCTACTGTCCTCCCATCCTTTGATGATGAAAAATCTTTAGCAAACAGATTTGGTTCGTTTTTCATTGATAAAATTTAAAAGATTCGAGACACCTTTAAATACACCCGATCTCAGGTTCTTCACCCAGACAAGGAGCTGCCAACTTTCAGTTCCTTTCAAGTTGTCACTGATACTGAAGTCCTTAAGTTTATCAAGGAATCCCCTTCAAAAACTTGCTCACTTGATCCATGCCCCACTCATATTGTGAAACAATGTATCGACATTCATCTCCCTTCATTGACAAAACTGGTTAACTTGTCCCTCAAAAATGGTATTTTCCCTAATCCTTTCAAACAAACTATTGTCACACCCCTCCTCAAAAAGTTCACCCTTTCAAAAGAGGACTTGAAGAGCCATCGACCGGTGTCTGGTCTTAGCTTCTTGTCAAAACTGGTCGAACGAATTGTGGCTGCCCAAATTAGATCTCACATGGATTCTCATGATCTTGGTAACACTTTCCAGTCAGCCTATAAGTTGGGGCACTCAACAGAAACTACCTTGTTGTGCATCAAAAATGAGATTCACTTATCTTTGTCAAAGGGCATGCCTACAGCACTAGTGCTACTCGATCTGTCCGCGGCTTTTGATACTATCGATCATGACACACTCCTATCCTGTTTGTCGTCTAGATTTGGTTTTGCTGGATCAGCACTAAAATGGTTTAGATCCTACCTCCAGGATTGTTTTCAGTCAGTCAAGATTGGTTCCAGTCTTTCGAATTTGTTCAAATTGAAGTTTGGAGTCCCCCAAGGTTTTGTTTTAGGTCCTTTTCTGTTTTCCCTCTACACAACACCTCTTGGTCAAGTCATCAGAAAATATACCAGAGTCCGTTACCACTTCTATGCGGACGACACTCAGCTGTTCATTCACTTATCCCCTGATGATAGTCTCAAGTCTTTTGACCGTCTTAAATCGTGTTTGAATGATATTCATGTCTGGATGTCTGAAAACAAACTCAAGCTAAATCCTGATAAAACAGAATTCATAGTCTTCGGTGAAAAAAAAACAGATACAAATGGCTCAGTGACTCATTTCCTGTCAATATCCTGGGTAATTGCCTCTCTCCCGCAGATGTTGTACGCAATCTGGGTGTTCTGTTTGATGCAGTTTTATTTCACCAATCACGTAAATTCTGTCATCAAATCCTGTTTTATTAGCCTCAGGGACCTTCATCGCATCAGGAGGTTTCTTTCTGTGGATACATCAGTGTTGATTGCAAATGCTCTGGTCAGTAGTCGTTTGGATTACTGCAATTCTCTTTTTCGCAGTTTGTCATCCTGAAATGCCACAAGGCTCCAATATGTTCAAAATGCGCTTGCACAGTTTGTCACTGGTGCTTCAAAGTACACTCATATTACATCCACCCTTAGGACACTTCATTGGCTAACCATTAGACAACGTATTATCTTCAAAACCCTAGTTTTGGTTTATAAGTACCTCACCACTGGCCAGCCTAAGTATTTTGCACCATATCTCCCCTTGTACAAATCTGCCATGAATACAAGACGTTCCAATCCCAAAAATTTGCTCCTTCAGGTTCCCTTTTACTGTGCTTCCATTCATAAATCAAAGGTCCATTTTAACAATAGTTTCTCATATGATGCCCCTAAGTTATGGAATGATCTTCCATATGATACACGCAGTGCCCCTAATCTTTCCAGTTTCAAAAGTCGACTAAAAACCTACCTATTTCAGAAATCATTCCCACCATAGCTTCTAACTACCGAACACCAGACCGCCTCTCTGGGAACGACTCGGAACATGTCTAATGTCTCATGACTTATGCCTTACGAACTGGATGGTGTGCCTTAGAATCCGTAGATACAGAGATTAAGCACTTGGACAACTGATTGATTGATTGATTGATTGATTCAATGGATTGCAATTGTGAAATATGTCTAATGGTTTTACAGTAAAGAACCTTGACTAACTGTATGTACCCATTTTCTATGCCCTCAAAACTACCTGTCGTGATATGACTTGTGTTAAAGCGATGTAAATCCCCAAATAAATCATTGTTCGTCAATGCATTCAAGCTTGGTCACTTGCATCAGTCAATATACAGGGCATTATAGTAAGGAAAAAAGTCAATGAACATGCTACAGTATTACAACAAATTAAGTTTAAAAACAAAACCTTTGTTTTTTATATATCACAATCTTATACAACACTTTGAACATCACTTAGACATGTACAATATTTATGACATTAAGTAAAGTTTATAAATTCTGAATATGTTTATGCAACATGTCACATGCTGTTTTGAAACCACTGGCCATTTCAAAATGGCCAAAATAAACCTAGTGGCCATTTCAAAACCTAGAAGAGATTTTGAAATAGCTTGGTTGTTTCAAAACAGTCTCACAAGTTTTAAACAGCCAGTGCTTTCATTATGGATTTTAAAGTATATTATATCAATGGTTATGAATTTGTAGTGGATAATTACTAGTATACTTTTTATAATCTTTAAAATGCAATTTTAATGTCCAGCTTTAAAAAGCTCTGCAATTTAAGAAGTGTTAAGGTAGCTCTTACTCAGCTCTTTCTTTGTTGTAATTAAAGGACTTTTCTTTGACTGCCTGAAAACAGGGGAAATTCAATTAAGTGATTACTTAAAGAGTGACTACCAAATAACCATCAAAGGAATAAATACTTTCAGAAAACACAGATTCGGGGGAAGGCATTCCTTTCATATGGATTGTGGTTTTTATGTGTAAATGTTAACTGTATTTAACTTCTGCCCGAGACCAATCACAAACTAATCAATATATTAAAACAACAAGTATATTCAGGACCCAATTGAAGAACATAGCTTCAGTGTTACTTTCACCAGTTAGGTTTTGAAATGGTCAAGTCGTTTTGAAACCAAGAAAGGTTATTTGTAACAGCCAAATGAATAACTTGGCCATTCCAAAATACCCATTGGCCATTTTGAAATGGCAGTGGTTGTGGAACAGCAAGGAACACAGCATATTGCATGTTTTCAAGGTACATGCTTAAAAACAATGTAATGTGCAATTTCGAACCTTTTTAAAATTTTAATATTGTAAATGAAAAATCTCCATTTTTAAAATATTCAACAAATTTTAAAACAAATATATCAAATTAATACAAAATTCAGTGTCAATATAGTACAAATTACACTCACTCAAATGTTCATCTGAGTCATTAGTTACAAGTGTAACAGTAGAATCCAAGGTTCTGTTATCCTAAAATATATATCAATCAATAATTGTAAAGAACATACAAAAGGACTAGGGTTTACTGTACACATATCATGTATAAAGGAAACATTGAATGTATATCATGTATAAGGGAAACATTGAATTTAAAACCTCAATTTTTACTTTGCAAATTTCCCCACCATTTCTGCATGAATGCTATGGCAATAAAACATAACAGAAACACTGTAAAAATAAATTTCGTATGATGTGTGTAGAACATATTTTTAGGTTACATGGTCCCTGAAATAGCTTCAGAACAGTCACTAACAGATCAGAAAGCAATCACTTTTGCAATGGCTATTGGAAATGGTACAAGTTATTTGCTTTAAGACCCACAATAACAAAATGTCCTTCACCCTGATGTATTTTACATTATTTAAATATATATGTGTTAGTTCAGTTAAATAAAAAACAAATAATCACCTTAATCTAAAAGATACAGACAGCCATAAAATTGCAATATTTTTATGATAAAGTTTTTAATGTATAGTACAGTAAAATCCCAATTTTGTTGTCTGAAATAATATATGAATTTTGAAATCAAAATGAAATATGGTTGTCATTGACACTGCTCACAAATTTACAAAAAAGTAGGAAAATTATAAATCCTTTAAATAAAGCAATTAGATGTTCTGTAAAGATAGAAAGATTGGTAGCATTTATTTTAAAAAGAAAACACCATATATTTTATTTATTGATCTGTCTTTCAATCAATTTTTATTGACAGCATATGTTGATTCAGCAGCTAATATAAGTAAGGTGTATAATAAAATATTTTTAATGTTCATATTAAAATTAAAATAATCCACACTGGGGCTTATTTACATAAACTCATGCTCAAAGCAAAAAAAAAAAGAAATGGACTTCTTAACCAACTTTGAAAAATCTGGCAGTTCTAAATTCAAGAGAAGTATGACCCATCCTTGTCGGTTATGAAGACACTATACAAAGTATAAAAAGATCAGCATTTTACACACGAATTATTCATGGCAGGGAGGCACAGTTGTAATGTCACATAATAGTGTGAGCTACATACATTTCAATATGTTTACTAAATTTTTATCAAAGTTTCAAATTGAGCTATTTTGCAAAACCCAGTGTGCTGGAAAGTTAAGTGTGAAATAGCAGGTGTCTTGTTAAGCTTTGTTTAACTGTAATTTGTTCCTTAGTTTGTGTAAGTTTATTTTTTACACCACTTATACTTGAAAAATGCTGAAAACCGTTTCTTTTCGTGTCCATTTATCTTTGTGTCCACCTTTGTAATGAAGTAAGTAACTGTAACAATAAAAAAACTGTAAAACCATGCTATTATTCAAGTTTCTTCACATATTATTTTGTGTGAAAAAATAACAGCTCCAGCACATAATTCAGCTGTGGCAACATTTCATTACAAATTAATTAAATGATAATCACATGTAAAAGTTCATATAATTGACCAAAAAATGACTGAAACCAAAAAAACAATATTAGTCAACCCTTATGCTAAGCACACATGCAGAATTTTTTGCTTCTTTTGAACAAATATAAAGCTTAACAACAAGCATAAATATAACACAGTAGGTCTATGTTTCTAATTTTGTTCTTTACATACATTAAAAACACTAGCACAAGTGGGTTTTTATAGATGCAAAATAAAATATATCTCACCAAGCCATTTTCTTCAAAAGAATTGTGAAATCAACGGATGTCCTAGGAATTGTTCTAGATCTCACCACTCTGAGGTGCTGCAGTTATTGAGAACTAGTGAATGCTCCCTCCGCAATACAAATAAAATAATGCTGAGAATAAATAGAACTGAGTAACTGAGAGACAAACTTGTGATGGTGGAACAAGGGCTTTTGGAAGTTTGTTGTTTGAGGGAAGTACAGATTTCAACTGCCAGGCTGAGGGAGTTTGCACTTTACATGCAATTTTACATTAGGCTGGTCTTAAGATCATCATTAAAATTATTTATATGTGTTTCCATTTTTATGTTACGACTTGTCTACTTATTTATTTATCAAAGTTCCTTCAGTTGGAAAACCATTTACTCTTAAATTGTGATCAAGTGTTTAACCTAGTTATTTGATCTTTACCATAAATTCCAACATGAAATGACTGCCAGAAATATGGTTTGATAGAAAAAAGCTGAAATATTTGAAGTGGACTGCTAAAAATAATAAAAATATGCCAATACTAGATTAACAAATTTGAAAATTTTATTTTAAATGTAGCTTTTATAAGCTACAATACTTACCTATTGAAACAGAGTGCTATTCCATTGTTGACCGGAAGAGCTACCAACGGGCTGAAAGTTGGAAACTTTCCCGGCTGAATGCGGGGAGCGGGGTCCCCGGAGCCGGCTCACTCCACCGGAAACACCGGTGTTGAGATGACCGGTTATATGACGACTGCGCAGCAGATCACGTGATTCTTCTTTCTTTTCGTTGGAACCATCCCCAAAGGTGAGGTGTCTGTAAGCGGGGACGGACCGGGAGGGCCTCTATCTGTTTCAATAGGTAAGTATTGTAGCTTATAAAAGCTACATTTAAAATAAAATTTTCAATTTTATTGCGCTACAATGTACTTACCTATTGAAACAGAGTGCTGAATTCCAACATCTTGGATGGGGGAAGACAGCTCACTGAGTGGGTTCCGGTGGAAGAGCCTTGAGTGGTGAAGGAAGGAGACCCGACCCGAGCATCCGTGCCGGCATGTTACGGGCCCGATCTTGGGGTTACTCTTCTGGATACCCGGGGAGAGGGCTACGTGGTGGAGGAGACCAGAACTGTAGTCCCGTCAGGAGACGCTCCATGGTGGCTGCAAGAGAGTACAAAGACAATAATTAGATTGTAGGAAATAAGGTGGAATGGGTGTTAACGAAAAATTAATGATTCCAGGAGATAAATAGGCAGGAGAATTCCCTGCAAAGTTAGGAAAGAGAACACCTCAGTAAAGAACAATATAATTTACCTTTTGTGACGAGAAGTCACACTCTACGCGGTCAGGGTTCTGACCGGCCCCATCTGCTGGTTGTGTCGTCGGATGTCCCCCCCCCCCTTCTTTGTAGGTGTCCTTGGTATCTAGGAGGGAGGCATCACTCGTTGTGCAGCCACAAAGGATCCTAGATGGTAAGAGAGATCCTTCTGGTTCTGACCCGAGAGGTCCTTTAGGTAGAATGAAGTGAATGTGTTATGAGATTTCCAATGGCACGAGAATCTGGTCCATTGAGACACCCCCGTAAAAGGCTTTGGAAGCCGCGAATGCTCTTACGTCATGGGCTCTAACCCCTAAAGAGTCCATGTCGGTGTCCCCCGCTTTTGAGTAACAAAACTTGACAGTGTTCTTGATCCAAGAAGATATGGTAGAACATAGAATGTCCTTGGAATGGCCCTGTTTGTAAGAGATAAATAACAAGGTTTTATCCTGTCTCAATTCGGCAGTAAGTTTGAGATAGATTGAGAGGGCCCTAACGGGGCAGAGTAAAATGTCAGTATCTCTGTCATCTTGGGTAGTTTTGAGAGTGGGGATAACCACTGGAGAGATTGTCTGGGTCCCTTCTCTTGCTAGTTGGTTCTTAGCAATGAAGATGGGAGAGGGGGTGAGTTGAATTTGGTCCCAGTCGCCTAGACAGAGAAGACCGTCCATGGTCCAGGCGTGGATTTCACTACGTCTTTTACCAGAAGCTAATGCTAGTAGGAAAACTGTCTTCCACGTGGCGTATTTAAGGGAAGCCTCCTCCAGAGGTTCAAAGGGGGGCTGTTTGAGTTGGTGGAGAACTAAGGAGAGGTTCCAAGTGGGTATGCTTCTGGATGCCTTGGGTTTATCCCTATGGAAGCTGGCAATGAGTCTGGCAATCTCGGGATTATTGCTGATGTCTAAGGGAGTATTTCCCAATGTGTCTGCGATTGCCGTCCTGTATCCCTCAATGGTGGAAGGGCGTCTATTTTTCTCCTTGAAGAGGAAACACATAAAATTACAAATATCCTTTATAGAGGGAGCCCTGAAGTCCACCTGTTCGTGGGCGCACCATCTTTGAAAAACTGCCCATTTTGATGCATAGATGGCTCTAGTAGAGAGTCTTTGAGGTGCAGCAATTCTATCTGCCACTTCTGCAGTGAAGCCCTGGTTCTGGAGGATTGTACTCCTAGAAACCAAACGTGAAGGTTGAGGGATTCCGGGTGAGTGTGGAATTGGTTATTCAGTGGTTGTTTGAGCAGTGATCGGATTGGTGGGAGTTGTCTTGGGTGATCGAGAGACAGTTCCACCAGGTCCCAAAACCACAGTTTTGTTGGCCAGCCCGGGGCTATGAGAATGAGTCGGCATGACTGGGAGAGTAATTTTTGGACCACCCTGGGTAGCAGAGCTGTTGGAGGGAGGGCATACCCGACTATGTTCTTCCAGGAGATGTTCAGTGCATCCACTGCCCATGCTTGAGGGTCTGGGATGGGAGAAACGTAAGTTGGGAGTTTTGTGTTTAGCCTGGTGGCAAACAGGTCTATTTGTGGGTGTTCCCAGAGTTGCGCAATTTGTTTGAAGATCTGGGGGGACAGAGACCATTCTGTGTGCTGGATTTGGTTTCTCCTGGAGAGGCCATCCGCAATGACATTGAGTGACCCCGGCACGTGTCGCGCTCTGAGTAAGATCTGATGTTTGTTGCACCATGTGAGGAGATGCCACATGAGAGCACAGAGTTCTGACGAGTGGGTTCCTCCTTGTTTGTTTGTGTGGGCTACTACTGTTGTGTTGTCTGAGGCCACCAACACCTGTTTCTTGGTGCACTGATCTGAGAAGTGTTTGAGGGCTAGGATGACAGCTTTTAATTCTAGGACGTTGATGTGGAGCTGTTGCTCTGTGTGAGACCATAGGCCGCCTGCGGAGGCGTGATCTAAGTGTGCGCCCCAGCCTGCGTTTGATGCGTCTGTAAAGATCAGAACGTCGTGGTCCCTGGGGTGTAAGAATTCTCCGCCTAATACGTGTTGTGGGTCTAACCACCATTCCGCGTGTTGTTTCATTGTCTGAGTCCAGGGAATGGGAGAATTCAGAGGCATTGGGAATTTCCAATGAGTCTTTAGATGCCATTGAAAAGGTCTCATATGGATCCTGCCCAGTCTCACCGTCTTCTCTGCGGATGCTAGTAATCCAATGATGGACATAAGAGTCCTTGCATTGATAACAGACTTCTTTGAGATCCTGTTGAAGGAGTTCTGAATTTTGGCCCATCTGTCTTGTGTGGGCCTGACAAGACCCTGATCTAATGAAAAATGGTACCCTATGAATTTGAACCTCTGTTGGGGTACTAGTTCTGACTTCTGGTGATTTACTATGAAGCCCAGTGATTGGATCAGGGAAAGGAGGTTGGCAGTATGCTCCTTTGATTCTGCCTGGGAAGGTGCTCTGATCAGCCAGTCATCCAGGTATTGGTGCAACCGGATGTCTTGTTTTAGTGCCAATAGTTTTACCTCCTTTACCAGGGACGTGAACACCCTTGGGGCTGTGGCTAGCCCGAACGGCAAGCTGGTGAATTGGTAAGAATTCCCTTGGTGGTGGAACCTGAGGAATTTCCTTGATTGTGGATGGATGGGAAGATGAAGGTAGGCATCCGAGAGGTCTATAGAGGTAACCCATTCCCCTTGTCTCAGCGATGCGCGTATGGATTCTGGGGTTTCCATTTTGAATTTTGAGACCGTGAGAAACTGATTTAAAGAACTGAGGTCTATCACGGGTCTCCACCGGTTTCCTGGTTTGGGAACTAGGAAAAGTCGGCTGTAGAATCCGAGACTGTCTTCCCTGTTTACCTTCTCTATAGCGTTTTTTGTGAGAAGGCTTTGAATAGAAGTCGATAAGGCATTGTTTTTGTCGACTTCGCTGTAACTGCTGATGATGCATGGTGTCCTGGACAACCTTGGGTGTTCTCTGAAGGGTAGGCGATAGCCTAGTCTGAGGAGGTCTAAGTGGAAAGGATGAGCACCTTGTTTTTCCCATTCGTTTATGAACCACTTTAGTCTGCCTCCCACTGGGAGGTCTTTTATGTTTTCTTGGATAGATACAGGAACCTTGACTAGTTGTGTACGAGGAGTCTTTACCCCCTCCTGAGGGGTTGAACTCAGAGTCTTTGCCCTCTCTGGTAGGGACTTTGTATCCAGAGTCTTTGCCCTCTCTGTGTAGGGTCTGTTGAGGGGAAACTGTTTGTGTGGTTCGTATGAATTGTTTTCCCAGGGATGCCCGGAATGGGTTGAAAGAGGTTGTCCAGGATTGAGGGGGGAGGAGATTGAAGAGTGTCATTGTTGAGGGGGTTGTTGTTGTTGGTTTTGGTTATTGCCGGAGCTTTTGCCCCTGCCTCTACGATTTCCCCTGCCCCTGTGGCCGCCACAAAAACTACCTCTCTGCTGCTGTGGGTAGAACTGAGGAGGCATGATGTATTGAGGGGGAGGAGCTGGATAATATCCCCCTTGGTGATAAGCTCCCCTTCCTCTGCCTCTAGGTTTCCTTTTGCTTTTTCCATAAGGGTGAAACCTGGAGCTTTGTTGATTTCCTGCTTTGACTCCCAAGCCTATTAGATGTTGTTCATAATCTTGCATTAAGGAGCGTTCAAACAGGTCTTGGCCAGAAATGGGAGCTGCCCGTAGGTTTTTGAGACGATAGGCGTCTAGACTATTGTGGGCATTTTTGAGGTATGCGTCTCGGCGCATGAGAACTAGGTTGGTTAAAATGTGTAGAAACTTTTCCAGTAAGTGCTGGTAAGCGACTGCCGTGCTCCTACTGATATCCAGCATGAATTGCATTTGTGGGGTATCCTCTATTGTTGTATTCAGTAATTGTTGGAGATGCTGGTCTCTGGTCCTTGGGTCTGGTTCTGACGCCAGTAGGCCAAATATCTTTTCCCTCTGATCCCTTGCAGCTCTTAGGTTGTTTAAGGTCGATTCGCTGGCTGTAGAAAGGGTGGAGAGGAAGTTGGAGGTCGCAATACATTCTCTGACCATGTATTCCAACTTGACCAGTTCTCTTTGGTTAATAGAGGCTGGGGGTAGGCCTTTATACCCAGGTCTCGCAATGTTTGAGAATGATTGGGGAACTACTTGTGGTTTTTGCTCAAAAGTTTCTCCTGCCACCGGGTACCAGTTGCCTCTGTTTGGTGGATTTGGGACGAATTGACCGATATCTAGGGAAGTAGAAGATGAGGTACTAGGTTTGATTACTGAGTCCTGGTTTTGCAAAAGTTTTGCAATGTCGTCCATAAGAGGGAGTTTGAGCGAAGGAGGACGTGAGGACTGTTCCATACGGAATATGTTGGGATCCCTGCCGAGTCCTGATCCCAGTTTGTAGTCCTCTGCCTTGGCAGGGTCGTCAATGCCGAGGTATTGTCTTACTCGGTCTATGAAGGCGTGGAAGTCCGCTTTGGGTGGAGGGGCTAGATTTTCGGGTTCTGAGTCATCTACTTGGGATGATGACGCGTATGATGAGTCTCCAGTTACACCATAGTCTCCCTTCTCGAGTCTTTGGAGGGGGGACTCGGATTGAGTTTGAGGCTGGATAAGAGGAGGAGGTGTTGGAGACACTACCGCTTTTATGGAGGATGAGGCGATAGTAGAAGAGCCCTTGACCCCTTTTAACCCCTTTTTTATAGTAGATGCAGCCTGTGAAATGGAGGTATCCATTGGTTCCGGTGGGGGTGACTGAACCGGTGGTATAGGCTGTTGTGGAGCATCGACGACCTGACTGGGATGGGCCTGTGAAGTTGCTTTTGATGCTTGGGTATCAGTTGGTGGTGAGAACTTCTTAAACATTTGTTCCATTGAGGAAGCTAGGAACTGTTGTACACTGAAAATTATTAATTTGTCAAAATGGTGCCTAAAACGACAAGTTTCTTAAATAACAAAATCAAATGAGATTTTCTTGTTGAATGATAGTCAAATGTTGATAACTTATAGGTCAAATTATTAGAAAACCTATGACAAGAAAGTTAGTGCCCTTAAAATTAATTTCACAGGAATGTCACCAATAACAGATGCCTAAAATGACTAATTAATTGGACTGCCGGGCTTATTTTCTTGTCATAAGTTTGTCAATTAATTTGTCAAACAAGAAAATGACAAGTTTTAATTTGTCAATTAGGAAGTTTGTCGTTTTAGGCACCATTTTGACAAATAAATGACAAATTAATATTTGTCAGACGTTTTCAGTGTAATCCAGACTGGAGTTGAGATGATAAGTCCTGGATTTGTTTTTGGTTTTGTTGTGAGAGGTTCTCCATCATCTGCATATTTTGCTGCTCGAAATGTGCCTTGAGCATTTGAGTGCGTGGAGTAGGAGGAGGGACAAGCCTCCGCGGATCCGGAGCTGTGGCAAACATTGGATCCTGATTCACTGGTGCCGGAGTCTTGAAAAAGACTGCTGAGGAAGATGAGGTCGGCACTGTGTGAAAAGCCGCGGACCTTGGTGGTGGAATAGAAGGTTGAAGGAAAGAAAATCCACTTGAGGTTGTAGCAGGCTGGAGTGGAGACAGGCCGGTGGGAGCTGACACTCCGGTCGGAGAAGTATAACCGGCGGCACCGGCCGGTGTATGTTGTACTTCATCTGTGTTGAGATCCAATATGGAATCATCAATTTCACCAGTCTCCGGCTCGTCTATGCTATTGTCCGGGTCCGGGTCGGCCGGTAGATTCTTGGCCGCACGTTTAGCACTTCTTTCCTGGAAAACAGTTCTTAAATGATTCCATTCAACCTCCGTAAGGGAGGAACAAGATGAACACGCCTCCAGAGGGGCACCTGAGGCACAGGGGTCTTCCCCTTTGCAGTGCATCCTGCAACTATAACACCTCAGGTGTTTGTCAAATGAGGGCATCCAGTGCCCACATTTCCCTCTCTTCTGATAAGGAGGAGTGCCTACCATAATGGTAAAAAGTGTCACAAGTAACACTGAAAAGTCTCACCAAAGTATATCAAAAGTGTCTATGCACAACGGTGAGACAAATTAAAACTAACTTAGAGAATAAATCCTCTGATAATAGAATGAAAAACTGTCACAAAGTGAGAGCTAAAATAAAGCCTTCTAACAAGATGGCTACCAACGGAAAGAAGGAAGAATCACGTGATCTGCTGCGCAGTCGTCATATAACCGGTCATCTCAACACCGGTGTTTCTGGTGGTATGAGCCGGCTCCGGGGACCCCGCTCCCCGCATTCAGCCGGGAAAGTTTCCAACTTTCAGCCCGTTGGTAGCTCTTCCGGTCAACAACGGAATAGCACTCTGTTTCAATAGGTAAGTACATTGTAGCGCAATAAAATGGTATATTCAATCATATTGGTTTAATATGTTAGTGAATCTTTGGGCCTGATCGTATTTTTATGCAATCCTCATTTATTAATTTATTCTTTATTTTATTTTTTATTTATTTTTTTTTTCTTCTTGTTGTTGTTTGGCCCGTTTTATTTTACGCGTAAATCTTTACAACGGCTAGACGTGTACATAGTCGTATCGGAAACTTCAAACTTTTTTTGACAGTTTCGGTTATTTATATTATTATTTTTTTAATGATCTCAGTAGTATAAGTTCCAAATCGGATAACATTTTGGATTAATATAGTCTGTACCACTATGGAAGACGTTTTCTGTGAAACACACGGTAGACCTGAAATATATTTGATCACTCTGGGCGATAATACAGATATTTTTACCGTCTTAGACATGGTTATCTCGGTTCCACATAAGCCTTATTTGAGTTCCGAATGCGCATGTGCGCAACCCTGTCCTCAATTTTAACATATTGTACATCGTTTTGAAGCATAAAATACACAGAATTTAAATTCTTGTTGTGTTTTTATGGCTTTGTAGTGAATTTGTGATGATTTTGATCCTTGTGGTCATCTGTGGAGTTTTCATGTTTGTGGAGTTTTTGTGCTACAGCTATTTCCTCTATTTACCATAGGTTTATGATCAAATACTGCCGTATATTATTTGCATTTTGGTGAAAAATGCGATTTTAAGCTGTTTTGAACCTTGAATTTTATTGAGAAGCAAAAATGAATGCTATTTGAAATTTCTAGCAAAATATTTATTGTTTTTCAAGTTTTGGAGACTATATCTCAGTTAACTGGCAAAAATAGATACTCAATTTTCTTCAAGATTTATAACTTTTCATAGAGAAGATGTTTACCACATCATAGAAAATCATCAAATGGATCATTTACATTTGTAATTTATTGTTTAACTGTGATTGTTTTGGGGTGGGCGTGAATTGGTCCACCACCACTACTGCCTTGCTACCAATTATCGCCGGGTACCAATTATCACCAGTCAAAATTCAAATAGACATAACTTGACAAAAAGTACATCCCAAGTTTAGTAAATAAGGTAAAACTATTTCAACAGTGAATAGAACAGATACACAATGAAAAGCTTTCAAAATGTGTGGTCATTACTGAAATATGAATGTTTTATTTTCTGGTGGCGATAATTGGTACCTGGCGATAATTGGTAGCAATACAATACATAAATAGAACAAGTGTTACATTTTAAATATTTTCTAGCATATTTAATGTTTTTACATGTCTTCCAAGGGTTTTTATGTTTTCAACAATAATGAAGCACCTTTTATTGAGACCAAGATCATATAGCATGAAAACTCCACAATAAATACTCTGAATGACATTCCACAGATATAAATCTTATTGATGTTAATATTAAGTGTTAAAGATGAAAATATTCATTCTTAACAAATATATTTGTTTAAATCCAGCTATTTTATACATATTAGGTATCAAAAATCAAAGTACTTTTGTAAAACCATCAGAAATCATGATTAATTATTTACTAACACGAAAACCCCATGGATCACCATACTTTTAAGTCACATACCAAAATATGAATTCTTGTGAATGCCTTTAAATTCTATTTAAAGACTAGACACGTGCATATAGTTTGAATATAAAGAATGAAATAATTAGAACAAATTTTATTTTTATCTACTTTAATATGTATTGGCAAGTAAACTATTTGAAAAATTGATTCATTTTAAAGTTGTCATGTTCATATACCAGCTTTCAAATACACTGGGGTAATGTTAACGAACAAGTCTTAGGCTTATCTTTTGTTTTACAAGTTTGGCCAAGTTAAGCCTACATGTATAAATTATAATTCTAGACATATAAATTTAAATTTTAAAAGGCCAACCGATTTTAAAAGGTCTAGACATATAAATATAAATTTTAAAAGGTCAACAGACCCTACTTTTTATGTCAGCTGACTTGTCAGTCAGCTGACATTATGTCATCACTCTGCGGCGTACGCGTATATGAACAACTTCTTCTCCAAAACTACAAGGCCTAGAGACATGCTGTTTTTTTTAAAAGATACCTTATCTATCGAGGATGAAAAATTGTTCAAGGCATGCAAATCTGTCTGTTCGTCTGTTTGCTAGAGACATTACAAGGGGGGTACCCCCACCAAAAGTGTGAAAATTTCAACTTTTTATCACAATTTTCTCAGTGACTATTGCAGGGATTTCTCTCATATCTTGCATATATGTACTAGGCCAGAGGTAGATTCTCTTGTGTGAGTATGAGACCTGGATCTGTCTTACTTTTTTTTTAATAAATTTTTTTAATAATTTTTAATGCATTAAAATTCATGAAATCATGCACTAAATCACTTATAACTTCAAAAGTGTTGCATTTACGGCATTTTGTGAAAATATGTTGTTCAGCTACTTTTTTCATAGCTACAATATGGTGAGTAAGTTGGGTGTCTGTCTCAATAGCTAAGTGAGTAATAGCTACTTTTGGGCTTTTCAGTAACTTCCATTATGAGTGAAATCACTTGTAACTTAAAAACTATTGCATTTAGAGAATTTCGTATAAATATGTTGTTCAGCTACTTTTGGGCCAGCTATAACATAGTGAAATTTCAGACCTGTAGCTCATGTCATAGCTGAGTAAAAGCTACTTTTAGGTTATCACTGTTGAGTAAATCGCTTATAACTTAAAAACTATTGCATTTAGAGAATTTCGTATAAATATGTTATTCAGCTACTTTTGGGTCAGCTATAACATAGTAAAATTTCAGACCTGTAGCTCATGGCATAGCTGAGTAATAGCTACTTTTAGGTTATCACTGTTGAGTAAATCACTTATAACTTGAAAACTATTGCATTTAGAGTATTTTGTTTAAACATGTTATTCACCTATTTTGGGGTCAGCTATAACATAGTGAAGTTCCAGACCTGTGGCTCCTTGCATAGCTGAGTAATAGCTACTTTGAAGTTCTCACTATTGAGTAAATCACTTGTAATTGGAAAACTATTGCATTTAGAGAATTTCATATAAATATGTTATTCAGCTACTTTTGGGTCAGCTATAACATAGTAAAATTTCAGACCTGTAGCTCATGGCATAGCTGAGTAATAGCTACTTTTAGGTTATCACTGTTGAGTAAATCACTTATAACTTGAAAAGTGTTGCATTTAGAGCATTTTGTTAAAATATGTTATTCAGCTACTTTTTTCATAGCTACAATATGGTGAGTAAGTTGGGTGTCTGTCTCAATAGCTAAGTGAGTAATAGCTACTTTTGGGCTTTTCAGTAACTTCCATCATGAGTAAAATCACTTGTAACTTAAAAACTATTGCATTTAGAGAATTTCGTATAAATATGTTATTCAGCTACTTTTGAGCCAGCTATAACATAGTAAAATTTCAGACCTGTAGCTCATGGCATAGCTGAGTAATAGCTACTTTTAGGTTATCACTGTTGAGTAAATCACTTATAACTTGAAAACTATTGCATTTAGAGTATTTTGTTTCAATATGTTATTCACCTATTTTGGGGTCAGCTATAACATAGTGAAGTTTCAGACCTGTGGCTCATTTCATAGCTGAGTAATAGCTACTTTGAAGTTCTCACTGTTGAGTAAATCAGTTGTAATTGGAAAACTATTGCATTTACAGAAATTTGTGCAAATATGTTATTCAGCTACTTTTGGGTCAGCTATAACATAGTGAAATTATAGACCTATAGCTCCTGGCACAACTGAGCAATAGCTATTCTCAGGTACTGACTGTTGAGTAAATCGGCTATAACTTGAAAAATATTGCATTTGGAGTATTTTGTTAAAATATATTGTTCACCTACTTTTGGGTCAGCTATAACATAGTGAAATTACAGACCTATAGCTCATGGCATAGCGGAGCAATAGCTATTTTCAGGTTCTCACTATTGAGTAAATCAGTTGTAGCTTGAAAACTATTGCATTTACAGTAGTTTGCTTAAATATGTTGTTCACCTACTTTTGGGTTAGCTATAACATAGTAAAATTTCAGACATGTAGCTCATTGCATAGCTGAGTAATAGTTCCTTTGAGGTTCTCACTGTTGAGTAAATCAGTTGTAACTTGAAAACTATTACATTTAGAGTAATTTGTTAAATATGTTATTCACAGAATTTTTGGTCAGCTATAACATAGTGAAATTGCAGACCTCTATGTCATGGCATAGCTGAGCAATAGCTACTTTCAGGTTCTCACTGTTGAGTAAATCATTGTATCCACTGGATAGCCGCAGTGTGTAGAGAGAGATTTCACCATTACTGCTCTGATGAAAAAAAATATTATAGCTAGCTTTCTTAAGTTTGCAGTATATATTAATAACCATAAAATGTTGTCTGGGAATATTTTTGGCCTCATTTTGAGAAACAAGATGGCCGCCACAGGTGTTTTTTGTCAGTCATGAAAAGTGCTTATATCTCCCTTATTATTGATCCTAGAGGTTTGGGATGATAAACCAACCTGTAGGAAATCATGGGGTGGGAATCTTTTGGTGTGGTCAGATTTGACCTTCAATGACCCCTCCTTCAAGGTCAAACAAGGATAGCCAAACTTAAAAGTGCTTATAACTCGCTTATTATTGGTCCCAGAGGTTTGGGATGGTAAACAGACAGGAAATCATGGGCTGTGAATCTGTTGATATGGTCCGATTTGACCTTGGAACCCTCCTTCAAGGTCAAATGAGGATAGCGAAAATTGAAAGTGCCTACAACTCGCTTATTATTGGTGACAGAGATTTGGGATGGTAAACCATCCCATAGGAAATCATTGGCTCGGAATCTTTGGTATGGTCAGATTTGACCTTTGGACCCCTCCTTCAAGGTCAAATGAGGACAGCCAAGCTTAAAAGTGCTTATAACTCATTTATAATTGGTCCTAGAGGTTTGGAATGGTAAACCATAGGAAATCATGGGCTGGGAATGTATTTGTGTAGTTAGATTTGACCTTGGACCCCTTCTTCAAGGTCGAACGAGGATATTGCATTTGTAGTATTTCTTTAAATATGTTTTAACCTATTTTTTACACTTAAACAATTACCTTGTTATTTTCCTTCATAATACCATTTACAGGGCACAACTTTTTTATCCTTTTCTTCTGTCAGCTTCGGAATTTCTTTCGAACTTGCTGTTCAGTTACCATTTACTGTATTTCTGTACAGCCCTTTTCCTGATAATTATTCTGTCCTCTAATCACCTTCACAAATCAAAAACACTCAGTCAGCTGACACAGTGCCCGTTCACGGGCACTCTCCTCTTGTTTAGTTGTGGATATGATATTACATAAAATATTGTGTACCAGAGGAAAGTAAGCTGTTATAGAAGTAATAAAACCACAAATTAGTTCATACAGTTCTTGGTTAGACTTGACCCTAAGTGAGAGGCAAACTTAAACTCAATGCAGATTGCAGAGAGACGGGTAATTTCATGTTGGATTAGAACCCCAACCCAGTGGCCCCAAACTTCAGACCTACACTAGACCAAGTATTCTGTCCCAAAATATGCCTTTTTAAAACTGATGGATGGCATTTTGGGACAGAGTTCCTCACCACACAAAAAAATTTAACATCTGAAAACTACTGGCACTTTAAACTTTAAAATATCCACTTAAATGTATTAACGTTATAAAGCATTTAGATGCAGGAACACAATTTTCTGTGTTTGCAGTAGGGGTGCGACCGAGCAGTCGACACTCGCCGAGCGAGGCAAATTTCACGAAAATTCGATCCCAATTTTAAGAGTCGACTACTCATATGTATACAAGTACATAACAACCTATTGAAGCTGTTACGTTTTTTAGGAAATAAAAATTAAAGAACATACCTTGCTAGCATTAAATCGCATAATCCACCATTTTTAACATAATATTAAGTATATTATATGATGACATCAGCTAATTCAAGCGATTCAAAGCTTTTACCTCTATATTTTTATTGTTTACGGGAGCCGCCATATTGGATGTTGGTTCCTGTAATGGTGGATACTAAACTTCGCGAGTGCTCGATGTCGAGTCGATTTTTGGTCCGCGAGTAATCGACCCGAATTATTTGTACTCGTCCCACCCCTAGTTTGCAGTAATATAGACACTTTTTCGGCACTTTCTGTTTGCAAAAACAATGATGAAATTTTGCAAATGAAATAAATTTTGGTAAATATATCCATTAGCTGTGCAAAGAGTTTATTATCTCCTGCCGGGCTTTAGCCCGGGAGGGAGATTATGAAATGATGCCTGTGTGTGCGTGCGTGCGTGCGTTAGTTAGTCACGCAGATTTCTCCAAAACTACTACAGCTACAGATTTTTTGTAAATTGATTGTCCCAATGAATTTTCACGCCCTCGAAAATTTTTTTGGTTTTATGGACTTAGGCCTAAAGATAAGTGAGTAATAGCAATCTTAGCTACTTGGAGTAAAGGGCTCATAACTCAAAAACTATTGCAGTTACAACTTTTTCTTCAAATATGTTGTTCAGCTACTTTGTCCTTAGCTATAAGATGGTACATAGTTTGGGGTCCCATTGCATGCCATAAGTGAGTAATAGCTATATTCTTATTTGTAGCAAAATAATGACATAAGTAAATGTCAAATATCTTCAAAAGTATTAAAGTTAGGGAATTCTTTTCAAATATGTTGTTCATCTACTTTTTGATAAGCTATCACACAGTAAAGTTTCAGATCTGTTGCACATTGGATAGCTGAGTAATAGCTACTTTGAAATTCTACAGTTGAGTAAATCCATTGTAACTCCAAAACTAGTGCAGTTAGAGTATTTTCCTAAAATATGTTGTTCAGCTACTTTGTCCTTAATTATAAGATGCCATATAGTTTGGGGTTCTATTGCATGCCATAAGTGAGTAATAGCTATTTCCTTATTTGAAGCAAAATAACGACATGAGTAAATTTCAAATATCTTCAAAAGTATTAAAATTAGGGAATTCTTTTCAAATATGTTATTCATCTAGTTTTTGGTAAGGTATCACATACTAAAGTTTGAGACCTGTTGCACATTGGATAGCTGAGTAATAGCTACTTTGAAATTGTGACTGTTGAGTAAATCCATTGTAACTCCAAAACTATTGCAGTTAGAGTATTTTCCAAAAATATGTTATTCAGCTGTTTTTTCCTTATCTATAAGATGGCATATAGTTTGGGGTTCTGTTGCATGCCATAAGTGAGTAATAGCTATTTTCTTATTTGTAGCAAAATAACAACATAAGTATATTTCAAATATCTTCAAAAGTATTCAAGTTAGGAAAATATTTTCAAATATGTTATTCATCTAGTTTTTGATGAGCTATCAGATAGTAAAGCTGCAAACCTGTTGCACACTGGACAGCTGAGTAATAGCTACTTTGAAATTGTGACTGTTGAGTAAATCCATTGTAACTCAAAAACTACTGCAGTTACAGGATTTTCCTAAAATAATTTGTTCAGCTACTTTTTCCTTAACTATAAGACGGCATATCGTTTGGGGTTCCATTGTAGTGGTAAAGACGGCAAACCGGATAGTTGGTTTCTATTCGATTCATATAAACGTAAACGAAATCCGGTGACAAAAGTCCATGAACTGGTTCCCGAAATGTCACATATTTCACCTCAAACGTATAAAATATTGCACATAAACGCTGAAAAATATTTACTTGTGTAATATTTTGCCAATATACAGTGAAATAATATCCAAAATGTAGGATTTTATCAAAAAATAAACCACAAGTAATTGTTCATGTACGCGTACAGAAGATTTTACAGTGTGACTACAGTTTGGTGTATACTAATTCGAACGAATCCGGTTTCCGCCGAATTTTTAGGCGGGTTGCATGTAACCAACCCGCCTATTAGATTGATGTGTCCGACGTCCGTCTGTCCGTCCACATTTTTCGTTTCCGGACTCTAACTTTAAAACGGTTTGACCAATCAAATTCAAACTTCACAGGGAGATAGATCACCATCATAGCTAGGTTCCTTTCGAAATTGGTGAAATTCTGTGTGTTCGTTTGTCCGTTTTTCGTCCGTTTGTCTGTCCATCGATCTGTTTGTCCACATTTTCGTTTCCGGACTCTAACTTTAAAACGGTTTGACCAATCAAATTCAAACTTCACAGGGAGATAGATCACCATCATAGCTAGGTTCCTTTCGAAATTGGTGAAATTCCGTGTGTTCGTTTGTCCGTTTTTCGTCCGTTTGTCTGTCCATCCATCTGTTTGTCCACATTTTCGTTTCCGGACTCTAACTTTAAAACGGTTTGACCAATCAAATTCAAACTTCACAGGGAGATAGATCACCATCATAGCTAGGTTCCTTTCGAAATTGGTGAAATTCCGTCTGTTTGTTTGTCCGTTTTTCCGTCCGTTTCTTCGTTTTTGTCCGTTTTTCTGTCCATCCATCTGTCCGTCCACATTTTTGTTTCCGGACTCTAACTCGAAAACGTTTACTCCAATCTAATTCAAACTTCACAGGGACATACATCACCATCATAGCTAGGTTCCTTTCGAAGTTGGTGTAAATCCGTCCGTTCATTTGTCTTGTTTTTCTGTCCATTTGTTCGTTTTTAGGCGGGTTGCGTGTAACCAACCCGACTATTAGATTGATGTGTCCGACGTCCGTCTGTCCGTCCACATTTTTTGTTCATTTTGTCCATCCGTCTGTCCACATTTTCGTTTCCGGACTCTAACTCGAAAGCAGTTTGTCCAATTGAATTCAAACTTGACAGGGATATAGATCGCCATCATAGCTAGGTTCCTTTCAAAATTGGTGTAATTCCGTCTGTTCGTTTGTC
Source organism: Sabellastarte sp. h YS-2021 (assembly GCA_964017235.1). Lineage (NCBI taxonomy): Eukaryota > Metazoa > Annelida > Polychaeta > Sabellida > Sabellidae > Sabellastarte > Sabellastarte sp. h YS-2021. The sequence goes on along the minus strand of OZ024932.1, from coordinate 9,804,202 downwards.
CGTTTTTTTGTCCATTTATCTGTCCATCCTTCTGTCCGTCCACATTTTCGTTTCTGGTCTCTAACTCGAAAACAGTTTGTCCAATCGAATTCAAACTTGACAGGGACATAGATCACCATCATAGCTAGGTTCCTTTCAAAATTGGTGTAATTCTGTCCGTTTGTTTGTCCGTTTGTCCATCCATCTGTCTGTCCACATTTTTGTTTCCGGACTCTAACTCGAAAACGGTTTTTCCAACCGAATTCAAACTTGACAGGGAGATAGATCACCATCATAGCTAGGTTCCTTTCGAAATTCGTGTAATTCTCTCAGTTTGTTTGTCCGTTAGCTCGTCAACATAGCCTTGTCCAGACTCTAACTCGAAAACGCTATGTCCAATCGAATTCAAACTTGATAGGGAGATACATCACCATCATAGCTAAGTTGCTTTCGAAATTGGTGTAATTCTGTCCTTTCGTTTGTCTGTTTATAGCATAGATACAATTATGTAACCTAGATTACAAGTTTTACGTTTCTTAGCACATCTAACACAGTCACCTTAACTGGGTAACCTAACATTTCTTTCCTTGTTTCTAAATGTAATTAAAGCAGTTGCTAACCTTATTGCTGCCTGCGCAACCCGCCTTTTGGGGCATCTTTGACCCTCTTGTTGTTTTCTGGACCCGGTTTCCATATTTACTTTCGATCGTAACACTATTCCATTGCATGTCATAAGTGAGCAATAGCTATTTATTTGTAGCAAAATTATGATGGAAATAAATGTCAAATACCTTCACAAGTACCAAAGTTAGGCAAATCTTTTCATTTGTTATTCATCTAGTTTTTCAAAAGCTTATTTTCCTGTGTCCTTTATATTTTTGTTGCTTTTGCAGATGTAGCTCAATAGCTAAGTGAGTAGATAGCTGATAGTAAATGTCTTTTATCTCTAAAAGTATTATAGGTAGGCAATTTCTTCTAAATAAGTCATTCACCTACTTTTGGGTGATCTACCACATAGTGAAGTTGCACAACTGTAGCTCTTTGGATAGCTCAGTAATAGCTACCAAAATGAGTAATTGTCTTTTATCTCTAAAAATATTACACATAGGCAATTTCTTCTAAATAAGTCATTCACGTACTTTTGTGTGATCTACCACAAAGTGAAGTTGCAGAACTGTAGCTCTTTGGATAGCTGAGTAATAGCTACTAAAATGAGTAAATGTCTTTTATCTCTTAAAAGTATTACAGGTAGGCAATTTCTTCTAAATAAGTCATCCACCTACTTTTGTGTGATCTACCACATAGTGAAGTTGCAGAACTGTAGCTCTTTGGATAGCTGAGTAATAGCTACTAAAATGAGTAAATGTCTTTTATCTCTAAAGTATTACAGGTAGGCAATTTCTTCTAAATAAGTCATTCACCTACTTTTGGGTGATCTACCACATAGTGAAGTTGCAGAACTCTAGCTCTTTGGATAACTGAGTAATAGCTACTAAAATGAGCAAATGTCTTTTATCTCTAAAAGTATTACAGGTAGGCAGTTTCTTCTAAATAAGTCATTCACCTACTTTTGGGTGATCTACGACATATTGAAGTTGCAGAACTGTAGCTCTTTGGATAGCTGAGTAATAGCTACTTTGAAGTTCTCACTGTTGAGTAAATCAGTTGTAATTGGAAAACTATTGCATTTACAGAAATTTGTGCAAATATGTTATTCAGCTACTTTTGGGTCAGCTATAACATAGTGAAATTATAGACCTATAGCTCCTGGCACAACTGAGCAATAGCTATTCTCAGGTACTGACTGTTGAGTAAATCGGCTATAACTTGAAAAATATTGCATTTGGAGTATTTTGTTAAAATATATTGTTCACCTACTTTTGGGTCAGCTATAACATAGTGAAATTACAGACCTATAGCTCATGGCATAGCGGAGCAATAGCTATTTTCAGGTTCTCACTATTGAGTAAATCAGTTGTAGCTTGAAAACTATTGCATTTACAGTAGTTTGCTTAAATATGTTGTTCACCTACTTTTGGGTTAGCTATAACATAGTAAAATTTCAGACATGTAGCTCATTGCATAGCTGAGTAATAGTTCCTTTGAGGTTCTCACTGTTGAGTAAATCAGTTGTAACTTGAAAACTATTACATTTAGAGTAATTTGTTAAATATGTTATTCACAGAATTTTTGGTCAGCTATAACATAGTGAAATTGCAGACCTCTATGTCATGGCATAGCTGAGCAATAGCTACGTTCAGGTTCTCACTGTTGAGTAAATCATTGTATCCACTGGATAGCCGCAGTGTGTAGAGAGAGATTTCACCATTACTGCTCTGATGAAAAAAAATATTATAGCTAGCTTTCTTAAGTTTGCAGTATATATTAATAACCATAAAATGTTGTCTGGGAATATTTTTGGCCTCATTTTGAGAAACAAGATGGCCGCCACAGGTGTTTTTTGTCAGTCATGAAAAGTGCTTATATCTCCCTTATTATTGATCCTAGAGGTTTGGGATGATAAACCAACCTGTAGGAAATCATGGGGTGGGAATCTTTTGGTGTGGTCAGATTTGACCTTCAATGACCCCTCCTTCAAGGTCAAACAAGGATAGCCAAACTTAAAAGTGCTTATAACTCGCTTATTATTGGTCCCAGAGGTTTGGGATGGTAAACAGACAGGAAATCATGGGCTGTGAATCTGTTGATATGGTCCGATTTGACCTTGGAACCCTCCTTCAAGGTCAAATGAGGATAGCGAAAATTGAAAGTGCCTACAACTCGCTTATTATTGGTGACAGAGATTTGGGATGGTAAACCATCCCATAGGAAATCATTGGCTCGGAATCTTTGGTATGGTCAGATTTGACCTTTGGACCCCTCCTTCAAGGTCAAATGAGGACAGCCAAGCTTAAAAGTGCTTATAACTCATTTATAATTGGTCCTAGAGGTTTGGAATGGTAAACCATAGGAAATCATGGGCTGGGAATGTATTTGTGTGGTTAGATTTTACCTTGGACCCCTTCTTCAAGGTCGAACGAGGATATTGCATTTGTAGTATTTCTTTAAATATGTTTTAACCTATATTTTACACTTAAACAATTACCTTGTTATTTTCCTTCATAATACCATTTACAGGGCACAACTTTTTTATCCTTTTCTTCTGTCAGCTTCGGAATTTCTTTCGAACTTGCTGTTCAGTTACCATTTACTGTATTTCTGTACAGCCCTTTTCCTGATAATTATTCTGTCCTCTAATCACCTTCACAAATCAAAAACACTCAGTCAGCTGACACAGTGCCCGTTCACGGGCACTCTCCTCTTGTTTAGTTGTGGATATGATATTACATAAAATATTGTGTACCAGAGGAAAGTAAGCTGTTATAGAAGTAATAAAACCACAAATTAGTTCATACAGTTCTTGGTTAGACTTGACCCTAAGTGAGAGGCAAACTTAAACTCAATGCAGATTGCAGAGAGACAGGTAATTTCATGTTGGATTAGAACCCCAACCCAGTGGCCCCAAACTTCAGACCTACACTAGACCAAGTATTCTGTCCCAAAATATGCCTTTTTAAAACTGATGGATGGCATTTTGGGACAGAGTTCCTCACCACACAAAAAAATTTAACATCTGAAAACTACTGGCACTTTAAACTTTAAAATATCCACTTAAATGTATTAACGTTATAAAGCATTTAGATGCAGGAACACAATTTTCTGTGTTTGCAGTAATATAGACACTTTTTCGGCACTTTCTGTTTGCAAAAACAATGATGAAATTTTGCAAATGAAATAAATTTTGGTAAATATATCCATTAGCTGTGCAAAGAGTTTATTATCTCCTGCCGGGCTTTAGCCCGGGAGGGAGATTATGAAATGATGCCTGTGTGTGCGTGCGTTAGTTAGTCACGCAGATTTCTCCAAAACTACTACAGATTTTTTGTAAATTGATTGTCCCAATGAATTTTCACGCCCTCGAAAATTTTTTTGGTTTTATGGACTTAGGCCTAAAGATAAGTGAGTAATAGCAATCTTAGCTACTTGGAGTAAAGGGCTCATAACTCAAAAACTATTGCAGTTACAACTTTTTCTTCAAATATGTTGTTCAGCTACTTTGTCCTTAGCTATAAGATGGTACATAGTTTGGGGTCCCATTGCATGCCATAAGTGAGTAATAGCTATATTCTTATTTGTAGCAAAATAATGACATAAGTAAATGTCAAATATCTTCAAAAGTATTAAAGTTAGGGAATTCTTTTCAAATATGTTGTTCATCTACTTTTTGATAAGCTATCACACAGTAAAGTTTCAGATCTGTTGCACATTGGATAGCTGAGTAATAGCTACTTTGAAATTCTACAGTTGAGTAAATCCATTGTAACTCCAAAACTAGTGCAGTTAGCGTATTTTCCTAAAATATGTTTTTCAGCTACTTTGTCCTTAATTATAAGATGCCATATAGTTTGGGGTTCTATTGCATGCCATAAGTGAGTAATAGCTATTTCCTTATTTGAAGCAAAATAACGACATGAGTAAATTTCAAATATCTTCAAAAGTATTAAAATTAGGGAATTCTTTTCAAATATGTTATTCATCTAGTTTTTGGTAAGGTATCACATACTAAAGTTTGAGACCTGTTGCACATTGGATAGCTGAGTAATAGCTACTTTGAAATTGTGACTGTTGAGTAAATCCATTGTAACTCCAAAACTATTGCAGTTAGAGTATTTTCCAAAAATATGTTATTCAGCTGTTTTTTCCTTATCTATAAGATGGCATATAGTTTGGGGTTCTGTTGCATGCCATAAGTGAGTAATAGCTATTTTCTTATTTGTAGCAAAATAACAACATAAGTATATTTCAAATATCTTCAAAAGTATTCAAGTTAGGAAAATATTTTCAAATATGTTATTCATCTAGTTTTTGATGAGCTATCAGATAGTAAAGCTGCAAACCTGTTGCACACTGGACAGCTGACTAATAGCTACTTTGAAATTGTGACTGTTGAGTAAATCCATTGTAACTCAAAAACTACTGCAGTTACAGGATTTTCCTAAAATAATTTGTTCAGCTACTTTTTCCTTAACTATAAGATGGCATATCGTTTGGGGTTCCATTGTAGTGGTAAAGACGGCAAACCGGATAGTTGGTTTCTATTCGATTCATATAAACGTAAACGAAATCCGGTGACAAAAGTCCATGAACCGGTTCCCGAAATGTCACATATTTCACCTCAAACGTATAAAATATTGCACATAAACGCTGAAAAATATTTACTTGTGTAATATTTTGCCAATATACAGTGAAATAATATCCAAAATGTAGGATTTTATCAAAAAATAAACCACAAGTAATTGTTCATGTACGCGTACAGAAGATTTTACAGTGTGACTACAGTTTGGTGTATACTAATTCGAACGAATCCGGTTTCCGCCGAATTTTTAGGCGGGTTGCATGTAACCAACCCGCCTATTAGATTGATGTGTCCGACGTCCGTCTGTCCGTCCACATTTTTCGTTTCCGGACTCTAACTTTAAAACGGTTTGACCAATCAAATTCAAACTTCACAGGGAGATAGATCACCATCATAGCTAGGTTCCTTTCGAAATTGGTGAAATTCCGTGTGTTCGTTTGTCCGTTTTTCGTCCGTTTGTCTGTCCATCCATCTGTTTGTCCACATTTTCGTTTCCGGACTCTAACTTTAAAACGGTTTGACCAATCAAATTCAAACTTCACAGGGAGATAGATCACCATCATAGCTAGGTTCCTTTCGAAATTGGTGTAAATCCGTCCGTTCATTTGTCTTGTTTTTCTGTCCGTTTCTTCGTTTTTGTCCGTTTTTCTGTCCATCCATCTGTCCGTCCACATTTTTGTTTCCGGACTCTAACTCGAAAACGTTTACTCCAATCTAATTCAAACTTCACAGGGACATACATCACCATCATAGCTATGTTCCTTTCGAAATTGGTGTAAATCCGTCCGTTCATTTGTCTTGTTTTTCTGTCCATTTGTTCGTTTTTAGGCGGGTTGCGTGTAACCAACCCGACTATTAGATTGATGTGTCCGACGTCCGTCTGTCCGTCCACATTTTTTGTTCATTTTGTCCATCCGTCTGTCCACATTTTCGTTTCCGGACTCTAACTCGAAAACAGTTTGTCCAATTGAATTCAAACTTGACAGGGATATAGATCGCCATCATAGCTAGGTTCCTTTCAAAATTGGTGTAATTCCGTCTGTTCGTTTGTCCGTTTTTTTGTCCATTTATCTGTCCATCATTCTGTCCGTCCACATTTTCGTTTCCGGTCTCTAACTCGAAAACAGTTTGTCCAATCGAATTCAAACTTGACAGGGACATAGATCACCATCATAGCTAGGTTCCTTTCAAAATTGGTGTAATTCTGTCTGTTTGTTTGTCCGTTTGTCCATCCATCTGTCTGTCCACATTTTTGTTTCCGGACTCTAACTCGAAAACGGTTTTTCCAACCGAATTCAAACTTGACAGGGAGATAGATCACCATCATAGCTAGGTTCCTTTCGAAATTCGTGTAATTCTCTCAGTTTGTTTGTCCGTTAGCTCGTCAACATAGCCTTGTCCAGACTCTAACTCGAAAACGCTATGTCCAATCGAATTCAAACTTGATAGGGAGATACATCACCATCATAGCTAAGTTGCTTTCGAAATTGGTGTAATTCTGTCCTTTCGTTTGTCTGTTTATAGCATAGATACAATTATGTAACCTAGATTACAAGTTTTACGTTTCTTAGCACATCTAACACAGTCACCTTAACTGGGTAACCTAACATTTCTTTCCTTGTTTCTAAATGTAATTAAAGCAGTTGCTAACCTTATTGCTGCCTGCGCAACCCGCCTTTTGGGGCATCTTTGACCCTCTTGTTGTTTTCTGGACCCGGTTTCCATATTTACTTTCGATCGTAACACTATTCCATTGCATGTCATAAGTGAGCAATAGCTATTTATTTGTAGCAAAATTATGATGGAAATAAATGTCAAATACCTTCACAAGTACCAAAGTTAGGCAAATCTTTTCATTTGTTATTCATCTAGTTTTTCAAAAGCTTATTTTCCTGTGTCCTTTATATTTTTGTTGCTTTTGCAGATGTAGCTCAATAGCTAAGTGAGTAGATAGCTGATAGTAAATGTCTTTTATCTCTAAAAGTATTATAGGTAGGCAATTTCTTCTAAATAAGTCATTCACCTACTTTTGGGTGATCTACCACATAGTGAAGTTGCACAACTGTAGCTCTTTGGATAGCTCAGTAATAGCTACCAAAATGAGTAATTGTCTTTTATCTCTAAAAATATTACACATAGGCAATTTCTTCTAAATAAGTCATTCACGTACTTTTGTGTGATCTACCACATAGTGAAGTTGCAGAACTGTAGCTCTTTGGATAGCTGAGTAATAGCTACTAAAATGAGTAAATGTCTTTTATCTCTTAAAAGTATTACAGGTAGGCAATTTCTTCTAAATAAGTCATCCACCTACTTTTGTGTGATCTACCACATAGTGAAGTTGCAGAACTGTAGCTCTTTGGATAGCTGAGTAATAGCTACTAAAATGAGTAAATGTCTTTTATCTCTAAAGTATTACAGGTAGGCAATTTCTTCTAAATAAGTCATTCACCTACTTTTGGGTGATCTACCACATAGTGAAGTTGCAGAACTCTAGCTCTTTGGATAACTGAGTAATAGCTACTAAAATGAGCAAATGTCTTTTATCTCTAAAAGTATTACAGGTAGGCAGTTTCTTCTAAATAAGTCATTCACCTACTTTTGGGTGATCTACGACATATTGAAGTTGCAGAACTGTAGCTCTTTGGATAGCTGAGTAATAGCTACTAAAATGAGTAAATGTCTTTTATCTCTAAAAGTATTAAAGGTAGGCAATTTCTTCTAAATAAATCATTCACCTACTTTTGGGTGATCTACCACATAGTGAAGTTGCAGAACTGTAGCTCTTTGGATAGCTAAGTAATAGCTACTAAAATGGGTAAATGTATTTTATCTCTAAAAGTATTACAGGTAGGCAATTTCTTCTAAATAAGTCATTCACCTACTTTTGGGTGATCTACCACATAGTGAAGTTGCAGAACTGTAGCTCTTTGGATGGCAGAGTAATAGCCACTAAAATAAGAAAATATCTTTTATCTCTAAAAGTGTTACAGATAGGCAATTTCTTCTAAATACGTCCTTACTTACTTTGGGTTGATCTACTGCATAATAAAGTTGCAGAACTGTAGCTCTTTGGATGGCAGAGTAATAGCTACTAAAGTGAGTAAATGCCTTTTGTCTTTAAAAGTAGTGCAAAATCTAACATTAAACTTGTTGTCACTTCTATATGTGCCTCCATCTCACAAGAAAATTTATATTCTACTATCTTTAGTACATCTAACTTATACGGCGGGAGATAAATGCATGCGTCAGAATGCTTGTTTCTTTTCATGTGGGGCACATCCTTGATACTCAAGGTGGTAGCCTAGAACGTATCTAATGTCAGGATGTGTGCCATTTGATGCCCTTCAGAACGTTTATGTTTTTTGCATAATTATGCCATCTGTCTCTCCTCAATACATCCATCTTTAAAATATTGGCTGAGAGACAGATTGATCGGTCTAGACCTACACCAAGTGCTCCCAGATCAACATACGGTCAAGTAATGCACCTACACATAGATGCACATATAGATTAACATGGTATAAAGATCCCAGCACTGTTCTTGATTTGAAGAATCTTGAAACAAAACTCACCTCTTACAAGGACCACCCCATGAAAGGTCAAACACAGGTCAAGGTGAAATTATTAGCTGAGATATATACATGAAAATGGTACATTAACAGACTCATGACAATAAGTATCAGCCAAGCTATAATTCAGGTGGAATCCACCATTGCTGGACAAAAAAAACTATATTTTATCAAATGTGATATTTTTATCATTTTAAAGGCAAATTCTTACTTCTGATACTTCTTAATTGATACAGCTTTATTTAGGGATGGGTCGGTAGGTCCGGTATCTTGGTGTCGAGAGCATTTTACTGAAATACCGTGATGAGATTTTACAACCGCCACTTCGCTTGTCAGCACATTGGAAGGAAGAGTTAAAATATCAGAAACATACCCAAAATCTGAAGAAATTATAAGCTTTTATCCCATATTTTCTTCCATTTACAGACTTTTATAAGCGATACGTTGAGCATAACTGCCATGTTTTGGTTACGACACTTTATAACCTCACTTTTGCTTGTCAACTCATATAAATAAAGGAAAACTTAAAATATTGGAAAGAAACCAGAAATATGAAGGCATTATATGTTTTTATCACATATTTTGTGCATTTATGAGCTTTTTATTGTGATGTCGTTGAGGAAACGTCCATGTTTGTTTGGGGTGAACTAAAACGCGGAGTCCCGAATCCGGTACGGTTTTACCGTGGCGACATCCCGATGTACATATTTTTCATACCAACCCATCCCTAGCTTTATTATATATTTGAAAATTTTTGGATTTTGAATGCACAAATTGCAGTGTATTCAAAAAACACTTGGTAGGCTTGTCACAAACTGCAGTAGGTATGCTGGGGCATCTCCTATTCTCGGATAACTCCATTGGTTGCAAGTTGAATTTTGCTGTATTTTCAAAACAGCCACTTCAATTTATATATTTCTTCACAGTGGTCATCCAAGTTATGTTGGTCCTCTTTTTGTCTATTCATTGTGCTAGATATGGCACAAGATATAACTGTCCAGATAAAAGGTTCCTCAATACTACCCATCTGTACACAAATCCAAAAAACACTTTGGTCACAGTTTTGCCTTTGATGCTCTCACAGTTTGGAATAATTTACCTGATGATGTTCATTCTGCCCCCTACTCTTACCTGTTGCAGAAAAAAAGCTAATATGTGATCTCCTCAATAAGGCTTTTCCACCAAAGGATATAAATCTGGCATCTCCATGGTATCGGCCTGGCTATGTCGATGGAATTACAATTACTGAATTGGACCTGGTGTTGCACCGTAGAGTCTGCCATGGTCAAGATTAAGCACCATAAAATTACAGAAAATAATAGAACATTATGCGTCACTACTCGTCCAAGAGTGCCTTCAAACCTCCATGCGAGGCCACAGTTTCCCAATCAGCCTGCGGCCACAGACACCATATCAGTCGAGTCGCTACCCTAGTGGTGGACATACATTGACAGATGATCCCAGGAGAATCTCAGGTGTCTCCCCCACCCCATCACAGAACCCACCTAGTACTCAAACCTGTCCTACACCAACCATTAGTGAGCCTGGGTTCTTCCTAGAAGCCCAGGAGAGGAGCAAAAAATTGGACTTACTGGAGAGGACAAACTGGAGCAGATGTTGTTCCAGAAAAAACAGAATGACCCAGCAGCCACCTACTGTGATTGACTGACCAAAGGTGAAGAATTTGTCAACAGAGTCATTCGAGGTCTTTCAGGTGGTGACCTTTGCATTGATACGAAACCTGAAACGAAAGGACAGACAACAAAGTTTTTTGCATCAAGCCATTGTCACCGCATTCTGTGTGACTAGACAATTTACACAGCCTTTATTGTCACATCAGCCAGTGTCACTCCCGCCCCAGGCTCCATCACGGCAGACGTTCCAGTCAATGCGACCACAGTTGTGGGCACCACTTCCCCAGTAGATGCAGCAATAAGTTCTCCAGCACATGCAATCACCACTCGAACCACAAATCCTGTCGCCCAGCCAGCAGCAGATGCAGTGACCAGCCTAGATGCAACAGCTCTCTGCACCAATGCAGAGCCAGAGAACATGCCACATTTCTTCACAAGAAAATGTCACCAGCTTCCACAGCATCATGCCCGCAACACCTATAGACCCACTGTCAGTAGCCTCTGCAGACACCTCTTTGATCACTCATCTGCACTTTGCCACACACATCACAAGATGACAGCTACAGTCCAACAGTTCAACAACCCCCAGCCTCCCCTTCCAGAGCCCAGCACCAGCAGAGATGATCCTCCTGCCGCGGACCAGTGGATAGCCAGGTAGCCTTTAGCTTTTAGCTGAACATTTTTTAGGCCTTTTTCAGGGCCACCAAATCTTCCAAAAACAATTAAGTTGCTGTGTTAAAAAAATATAAAAATAAAAAAAATGCTCCCAAGTCACAAACAATCACGAAAATATACAGCTGAAGGCCCCACATACAGAAGTCACTGAACCCCCTCCCTCCCCACCCCCAACCCCTCCCCCGAAATATCTTGTAAATAACTGTCCAAACATTAATCATATCCCCCTAAAAAGTAGAAAAATAATTCACTTAAACATAACCAGGGTTCAAACCCTCCCCCATGCTCCTCAGCCAATAAGTTGGGACACAGGACCTAACCCTCCCCCCCCACCCCTTCAAAAAAAAATAATTAAAAAAAAGATAATGTAATTTTTAACATATTCAGGATTCGAACCCTTGCCTTGTCTTAGCCAATAAGTTGGGCCAACCACCCTTCCACCCCCCAAAAAACATGTTAAGTTAAACATATCCACTGTTCAAACACTTCCCTTTTTGTCTCAGCCAATATGTTAGGCCACATGGCCTAATTCCCAAAACCCAAGGTAAAAACATCAAAGTATCAAAGCCTTATCTTTGTCTCTCAGCCAAAAAGATATTTGATGGTGGAGGGTTCAAACCCTACCACACCTCCGTCATACAATGACTAAACAAAGTTGATGTTGAAGGGGGGATTGTTTGAACCCTATCAAACCTCTGCCATGCAATGTCCATAAATCGTTACATGGTGAATGGGTGAGGGTTCGAACCCTACCACACCTCTGTCATGCAATTTTCAAATACCTTTTTTGTTGAATGGGGGAAGGTTTGAACCTTACCACAAATCAGTCATGCAGTGTCCAAACAAGTTTTGTCAAATTGATATAAGTCTATAAAATTACTAGAACATGAGAACTTAAAGAGAAATAAATGAAAAACATTCATGTTTTTTAATTGTAAAATAATACTGTCGATACAATACTCTGGTTCAAAAATATAACCAAGGTGCAGTATCACTTTTTATGAGGTAGCTACTGAAAATCTTATCACATATAAAACTTGACTTCCTCCATACTTTAAATACTTTAATTTTATATACATATAACATAAAATCATGAAGTCTAATCTAATGTGAACTTTTATAGCACTTAATCGCCATCAATGACTGACTCTAAGGCGCATCTGAACATAAAACGAGGGAATTAACGTTAATCCAATGACATAGCCAGGTCATACCAAGGAGACACCGGGGTTCAAACGGTTCAAAATAGGAAGGAAAACCGCTATGTAAAAATGTATAGACTAGTGTTGCAGTTTTGAAAATACAGCGGTACTTCACAGGCAACCAGTGGAGTTGCTTTAGTATAGGTGTAACATGAGCATACTTTTTTGATTTGTGACGATACAAGCAAGAGTATTCTGAATACTCTGCAATTTGTGCTGATTGAAACATGACAAACCTCTAAACAGAGAGTTCCAATAGTCCAGACGACTACTAACCAGGGCATTTGCAGCAAGGACTGCCACTTCTGGAGTAAGGTACTGTCTTATTCTACGAAGGTCACGCATCTGAAGAAAGCACGCTTTGCAAGTCTTCTCGACATGTTCAGAGAAGGAAAATTCTGCATCAATCCTCACACCAAGGTTTTTGACAGTTACACGGATGAAGCAGGTTTCTAAGAATACTGACAGCAAAGTGAGATGAAATTTTCTGACGCTGAGCCTTAGAATCGAAAATAATGAATTCAGTTTTTACCCCACGGCCCTTAATGGCTGTTGGGGTATTGTTTTCACCCATGGTGTCCGGATGGTCGGGCGGGCGTCCGGGTGGGCGGGCGGTCGGGTGGGCGGGCGGCGGGAAATAGTTTGTCCGGGCTGTATCTCAGAAACCGTAAGGTGTAAGAAGTTGATACTTGGTAGGGACATTGGTTAGGGGGTGTAGCTGTGCAACGTCATGGTCTGACCTTGATTTGACCTTGCCGTAGTGACCTTGACCTATAAAATCTTGTCCGGGCTATATCTCGGAAACCGTAAGGTGTAGGAAGTTGATACTTGGTAGAGATATTCTTTAGGGGGTGTAGGTGTGCAACGTCATGGTCTGACCTTGATTTGACCTTTGACCTTGCCGTAGTGACCTTGACCTATAAAATGTTGTCCGGGCTATATCTCGGAAACTGTAAGGCTTGGGAAGTTGATATTTGGTAGGGACATTGGTTAGGGGGTGTAGGTGTGCAACGTCATGGTGTGACCTTGATTTGACCTTGCCGTAGTTACCTTGACCTATAAAATGTTGTCCGGGCTATATCTCAGAAACCGTAAGGTGTAGGAAGTTGATACGTGGTACGGATATTGATTAGGGGGTGTAGGTGTGCAACGTCATGGTGTGACCTTGATTTGACCTGTGACCTTGCCGTAGTGGCCTTGACCTATAAAATCTTTTCCAGGCTATATCTCAGAAACCGTAAGGTGTAGGAAGTTGATACTTGGTAGGGATATTGCTTAGGGGGTGTAGGTGTGCAGCGTCATGGTCTGACCTTGATTTGACCTTTGACCTTGCCGTAGTGACCTTGACCTATAAAATGTTGTCTGGGCTATATCTCAGAAACCATAAGGTGTAGGAAGTTGATACTTGGTAGGGATATTGATTAGGGGGTGTAGGTGTGCAACGTCATGGTCTGACCTTGATTTGACCTTTAACCTTGCTGTAGTGACCTTGACCTATAAAATATTGTCCGGGCTTTATCTCGGAAACTGTTAGGTGCAGGAAGTTGATATTTGGTAGAGACATTGGCTAGGGGGTGTAGGTGTGCAGCATCATGGTGTGACCTTGATTTGACCTTTGACCTTGCCATAGTGACCTTGACCTATAAAATCGTCAGGGCTGTATCTCGGAAACCGTAAGGTGTAGGAAGTTGATACTTGGTAGGGACATTGGTTATTGGCTATAGGTGTGTATTATCATGGTGTGACCTTAATTTGACCTTTTACCTTGCCGTAGTGACCTTGACCTTTAAAATCTTGTTGCACCTTTGGGTCTGTCTTTTGATGCAGATTAAGCAAAAGTCATATTAGAATTTATTAAGAATTTTACTTTCATAACTTCCCATTGTAAGAGATAGAATTTCATCAAGTGAGCCGCAGATTTTACTCCAACACCACACATAAGCATTCATTAAATGTATTACCACTTCTGTATGCATGGTAATATTCAAACCATCTAAACCATAATTCGGAAATGCAGATGTATATAAAGAGTGTTGAATTTTAGTTTACTGATTAATGCTGTCATCTTGTCATTGAATTATCTTGTTTTAATACTTCATCTTTATATGCATTATCTTTCTTTTAAACATTATTTCTCCATTTAAACATTGTTTGGACCTTTATATAACTGACAGTGCTCTGAAAGTATCCTGAAGTTTGTACTGGTACAGTACTTCTATATCTCATGGTGTTGAAAATATTTCCCTAGGCTGTGGGGTACGGGCATCTCTGATGCTATTTTTTCAGGATTGAGCTTCCATTTACCAAGGGACATCCACTGTTGCACATGCTGAAGGCAGTCATTTAGCTTGGTGAGAGCAGCAGAGGCATTCTTATGGGAGAGATGGATGTATAGCTGAGTATCATCCGCATAAAAATGGAATTTAATATCCGGATGGAGGCTGATGATTTTGCTAAGTGGGGTTGTATAAAGTGAAAACAATTGAGGGCCCAGAACCGAACCTTGGGGAATGCCATAGATAAGCTTGCTTAATTTAGATAGTGTCGAGCCTATCTTGATGGCCTGGGCAATGATTACTCAAGTAGGAAACAAACCACTTTAAAACGGTTACACCAAGTCCAAACCAGGATTTTAGGTAACCAATTAGAATATTATGAGCTATATTATCAAATGTGGCTGACAAGGCAAGTAATACTAGAGCTGTGGGTTCACTGCGTGCTAGGGAGAGATGGACCTCATGTTTTATGGACAATAAGGCAGTTTCAGTGGAGTGACCTGACTTAGAAGCTGACTGATGAGGATTGTCCAGTTTGTTATTGATGTGTGATGTTAGTTGCTTGGCAACAACTCGCTCAACCAATTTTGACAGGAAGCAAAGACCAGACACTGGGTGGTAATTCTTCAGGTCATTTCTGGGTAAAGAAGCCTGTTTTATAAGGAGAGGGTTGTGACAACCGCTTTCTTGAAAGCATTTGGGAAAGAGCCTTCCATGAGAGAATAGCTTACCAACTTGGTAGTAGATGTATCATTACATACAATAAATTAACATGACCTGGGGCGGTATTCACTAACATAGATTAAGATCAGATCAAGATCAGATCAAATTTGAGAAAAAAGTTTCAAGTGAGTCAGTGGATCAAATGGCTATTCACGAAGCAGGGATCGCTTGAACTGAAAAGATGAAATATTTGATCTGTTTTTTTAATCAGTGACCTGAAATCTGTCCATTAATTTGCAAGATTCAACAAAGTATCTACTGTACCTTTGATCATCTGTTTCGTGAAAACCAATCTTAGTTGATCCAAAAATCTGATCAAAAATTGGTCATTTCTGCCCAAATTTGATCTGATTTTTGCTGATCTTTGTTAGTGAATACTGCCCCAGAAATGTAAAACAAATAACAATCAGTTACTGGAACAGTCCTTTTTATGTCATTATGGCATCACTCTGCATTGTCCACATATGCGCCCATGTGAACAACTTCTCCTCCAAAAGTACAAGTACCAGTAACGTGCTATTTCTTTTAAAAGATACCTTATCTATCGAGGATGAAAAATGGTTCAAGGCGTGCAGATCTGTTCATTCGCCTGTACCCCAGAGTCATTACAAGGGAGGTACCCCCGCCCAAAGTATGAAAATTTCAACACTTTATCACAATTTTCTCATTGACTATTTCAGAGATTTCTCTCTTATCATGCATAATATGTACTAGGCCACAAGTAGATTCACTTGTGTGAGTATCAGGCCTGGATCTTTCTTACTTATTTTTTTATGAATTTTTAAAATAATTTTTAATGCATTAAAATTCATGAAATCATGCACTAAATCACTTATATCTTAAAAAGTATTGCATTTAGAGCATTTTGTTAAAAATGTTATTCAGCTACTTTTTTCATAGCTACAACATGGTGAGTAACTAGGGAGCCTTTCCCATAAGCTAAGAGAAAAATAGATACTTTCTGACTTTTCAGTACATTCCATAATGAATAAAATCACTTGTAACTTGAAAGCTATTGCATTTACTGAATTTTCTATTAATATGTTATTCAGCTACTTTTGGGTCAGCTATAACATTGTAAAATTGCAGACATGTAGCTCATTGTGTAGCTGAGCAATAGGTAATTTGAGGTTCTCACTATTGAGTAAATCAGTTGTAACTTGAAAACTATTGCATTCAGAGTATTTTTGTGTCACCAGCATTTATGCTACATGGCATAGAGGGATTGCTTTCTCATCTCATTTTGTGGCGTCTGCGTCTGTCAGCGTCGCACCTTGTATTCCGGACAGTATCTCAAAAATAGCTTGTTAGATTTAATTCAGATTTGGCATGTTGATGTAACTGGTCCTCAAGGTGTAACCTATTGTAAGGTGACCTGAAACTCCCGGTAGTTACACACTTGTATTGAGTTTAAGTTTTTTTTTTTCATTTCCGAACAGTATTTCAAAAATGGCTTGATGGATTCAATTCAAATTTGGCATGTAGTTGTAACTGGTTTTAAGGGTGTGCCCAATTTTAAGGTGACCTTAAACTCTGACATGTAAAAAAAACTTACGTTGAGTTTACCTTTATTCTTTCTCACAGAGTGTACTGAAAATAACTTCAGAGATTTCATTCAAATTTTGCATGTATATGTAACTGGCCATAGGTGAGTGCCATGCAATGAAGTGACCTTAAAGTGCCAGTGATAACAGAGATATATTCGCTTAAAGTTTGGTAATTTTGGAACAGTATTGCAAATATTGTGCAATTCTAGGCATGTTTAAGTTGTGGATGTGACGAACCTGTAACAGAACCTTCAGGAAGAGATTACCTTAAACTCCCTCACAGGTGCCAACAATCTTAGAGTTTAAGGTTGGGACAATCTTTTTGGTGTTTGAGAGATATTTTATATTAAGAGTTTTTACATTGATATTCATCATGTGCATATATTTACACCAAAAAGGGTCTCTTTTGTAAGGGTATAGTAAACTGCTGATAGTTTATAAACTTGTGAGTTTAAGGTTGCATTAGTGTCACTAGCAACTATGATGGAGGACATACATGGTCAGTGTCATCATCACACTTTCTTTCCAGACAGTATCTCAAAAATGGCGTGATGGATTAAATTCAAATTTGGCATGTGGATGTAACTGGTCCTCAACATGTGCCATATTTTAAGATGACCTTAAACGTCCAGTAGTAACATACTTATATTTAGTTGAAGGTTTTTCGTTTCCGGACAGTATCTCAAAAATGGGTTGACGGATTTCAATCAAATTTGGTATGTGGGTGTAACTGGTCATCAAGGTATCGCCTATTTTAATTCTAATTCTAATGATTCTAAAAGCACTTTTATAGTGTTTAATCTCTGTCAAAAGACAAACTCTAAGACGCATCACAGCAAAGAACATTGTTCAATATTCATAAGCCAGAGACATTGCAACGGTCAGCACTGCGGAGAGAACAGGAGAAAAATGGAAAAATTAGGGTGGATATGCTTTTCCAAAGAGGTAAGACTTCAGTCTTGACCTGAAGGAGCCAAGTGAATTTGCAGCGCAGACCCCGTCAGGAAGGTCGTTCCAAATCATAGGTGTGTCTTATGCAAAACTGAGGCCAAAATGCTTAGGAGACTTGAAAACTGAAGCAAAGTGGGAGACCTCAAGAAACATGCCATCAGATTGACTTCGAGAAATGTTACATGCACTATGGGTATCAGAAAGGCTTCAAAGTATTTGGGGTTACCACTGTGTAGAAACTTATATACAAGCAAGATGACCTTAAACTCCTAGTGATAACATAATTATATTGAATTTAATTATGAATTTAAATTATTATTTTTTTTAATTCCTGGAGAGTATCTCAAAGCTGCATGACAGATTTAATTTAAATTTGGTATGTCGATGTGTCTGGTCCTGAAGGTGTCCCCTATTTTAAGGTGACCTTAATCTCCCATATTATGTAAAAGAATTTTACTGAGCTTAACTTTTATTGCGTCAATACGTCCTACCCAATGGGCATTTGCCATGCCGGTCGGTGTGACCAGACCCGCCAAACGACAGAAAAATCTGTCCTGTGAAAAAACCGGCTCGACCGATCGTTCAGTGTGCATTTGCAAGGCGGCGCATCGTGCTTCCTTCCTGTCTAGACAGTGTGACGTCAATTCATCTTTTGTTTGAACATATTTAAACCCCTAGTAAGCTGATAGTGGGGTCAGCTGGGAGGGCCTTGCCTGTCCATATGATAGGGAATTAACTTATAGAAATTTAATTTACTTATTAACTTACTAACTCCAAATTTCACATCAGTAATACTTATAATAAGGTTATTAAATACAGCAGGAAAATAAAGTTTTATACACTGGATCAAATTACCACAGTTCATGTTTTTGCTCAATTTTACCTTACTTTTTCATAATTGCAACTGACTTAAAACTGACTTTAAACTTTAACTCAGATTTACTACTGATAAATGTAAGTTTGTATTCCATGTGTTACTGAGGTGTCCAAATTGGTTTAGCTGACATCAGTTCTCAAAATGTTATGGAGAAAATCCTGCAACAGATTTGAAAGAAATCAGCTTGACCTGATCCTTATGTCAATGTATTTTTATTTTTCAGGAAAACCATGCTTCCTTAAAACTGGTGTGAAAGAGGGTGCAAACTTTGGAAAATCGTTCTTCATCTGTGGAAACCAAAAGGAGCGTTGTGACTTTGTAAAAGAGGCAATGTTTGTATTGGCGTTTTGCTTCTTTTACTTTGTTCTTATGAATTATTGGTGATTTTTATAACTGTAAATTATTAGTTTTTTACCCCACAGCCCTTAAGGGCTGTTGGGGTATTGTTTTCACCCATGGTGTCCGGATGGGCGGGCGGGCAGTCTGCGGGAAGAAGTTTGTCCGGGCTGTATCTCAGAAACCGTAAGGTGTAGGAAATTGATACTTGGTAGGGACATTGGTTAGGGGGTTGTAGGTGTGCAACGTTATGATTTGACCTTTGACCTTGCTGTAGTGACCTTGACATATAAAATCTTGTCCAGGCTATATCTCGGAAACTGTAAGGTGTAGGAAGTTGATACTTGGTAGGGACATTGGTTAGGGTGTGTAGGTGTGTAACATCATGGTGTGACCTTGATTTGACCTTTGACCTTGCCGTAGTAACCTTGACCTATAAAACGTTGTCCAGGCTATATCTCGGAAATCGTAAGGTGTAGGAAGTTGATACCTGGTAGGGACATTGGTTGGGGGTTGTAGGTGTGCAACATCATGATGTGACCTTAATTTGACCTTGTCGTAGTGACCTTTATGTATAAAATCATGTCCAGACTATATCTTGGGAACTGTAAGGTGTAGGAAGTTGATATTTGGTAAGGACATTGGTTAGGGGGTGTAGGTGTGCAACGTCATGGTGTGACCTTGATTTGACCTTTGTCCTTGGCGTAGTGACCTTGACCTATAAAATGTTGTCCAGGCTATATCTCGGAAAGCGTAAGGTGTAGGAAGTTGATACTTGGCAGGGACATTGGTTGGGGGTTGTAGGTGTGCAATGTCATGGTGTGACCTTGATTTGACCTTGCCGTAGTGACCTTGACCTTTTAAATTTTCTCCAGGCAATATCTCTGAAACCGTAAAGTGTAGGAAGTTGATAGTTGGGACATTGCTTAGGGGTTGTAGGTGTGCATTACATTATCATACTCACATAGTGTGACTAGATGTAAAGACCCTGACCTTTAAAATTTTCTCTGGGCTCTATCTCGGACACAGCAAGGACTAGGAAGATGATACTTGGTAGGGACATTCCTGAAACATTGTGGTGCCCCCTTGGTTTGACCTTTGACCTTGCAGTAATGACCCCAACCTTTAAAATCTTGTCCAGGCTATATCTCACTCAGATACCTGAAGCCGAAGGTGTACAAAGTTGATTCTGTTTAGAGGCATTGGTTTGGTGTGTAGATGTTCATGTTACTGTGACATTGATTTGACCTTTGACCTTGTTGTGGAGTTCTTGACATTTGAAATCTTGTCTGGCTAGATCTCGGAAACTGTAAAGGGTACAAAGTTGGTTCTTTGCAGAGACATTGATTTGGAGGTATAGGTGATCTGACCATGACCTTTAAAATCTTCTCCAGGCAGTATCTTGGAAACCATAATCTATATGAAGTTGATGCTTGGAGGGGATATTGGTTGAGGGTGTAGGCATGCAATATCTGCTGCAATGTTTTGTTTACAACTTAATGCTGTGATCTTGCTGTTAAATGTTTTAACAAGTTGTCTTTAGCACATATATTCTCTTTGTTAAGTGTTATTATTTCTACTGTTACCTAAGTTACTCTCATCAGTTGTACTTTTCCACCTCACCTTTAGCCATTTTTTTTACTCATGGTGGCCAACACTGTTTTCCTAGTCTGTGGGTAACTGGCACCTCTGATGCTGTTTAATGTCTTTCAATTTGTATCACTCTTACAGTTAACACAGCACAGTGTGGTTTTGACAAGTTTTAGAAAGTTTGCTGACTCTGTGCTGTAGTTACCAGACTCGGGCTAATAGATTTGCACATATTTTGGGTTGTTGCTGTCATCATTCCACAATGATTCTCTTTTATTACTTCCAGAGATAAGAAACCTGTTCATTGTTCAAACCATCCTGAGCACTTGGTGGAACTGCAAGGCATTCACTTCAGTCACTCGTCTCAGGAGAAAAGGTGAGACACAATAATAAAACAAGATGCACTCGGAGAGAGCAAAACGCTCGACTCCATGTGACCAGTCTCTCAAGTGATATAAAGTATTGTAAGGAAGACAATAAAATAAAATAAACATGTAAATTAATCTTCATAGAAATATCAAGTAGAAAGCTAAAGTCAATAAAAATACATTAAAATGCGACCTCTGAAAATTCATGATTTTTTTGTATCCATAATAAGATCCAGATCTTTCTTTTAGTAACTTCTTCCTTCAGTCAGGTCCTACCCACAAATTTTTAATAAAGATCTGTTCATTGGTTCTGGAGTAATCTGAACACACACAGACCCCCCCCCCCCCCCCCCCCCCACACACACACACACACACACACAAAAAAAACAAAAAAAAAAACCAGACAAATAGACAAACAATTAGCACACAAAAACATAAACTGCTGGTGGAGGTAAAAATATTGCTTAAAGGTCACTTCTTGGTGAAAATCTGCATGGTAATGTTTTGTGATGGACTGTCCAGGAATTGAAAGAAAAAAAGAGATAATAAAAAGCAGAAATAATAATTTAATAAAAATGATGAGTATACCACCCCCTCTTTATTATCTGTATGTGAATTTCAAGACATAAAATGAGAAGAAATAATTTTACTTAAAGACAGCTGGTATCAAAAGCTATGTTTTTGACCTCACAATGACAATTGCATTGTGACATCACTGAGTAATGACATCATCAAAAAGCAAAAAAAAAATATTGATTTTTTTTACGTATGTCATGAAGAGAAGCAGTTTCACTGTGTATTCCCAATTAAAAATAAGAAAAACTCTCTCCTGACTTTAATTTTCAAACAAATTACACATCTGTACCCCATGACATATCTGCCTACCAAATTTGAGATTGATTGATGTTATAGTTTTTGAGTTATAAGGGCAAAACGGTGCACAGACAGACTGACAGACAGACAGAAACAGATTGATCACAATAACCCTCTCCTATCGTCGAGCGTTAACTAGAGGTAGGAACAAGAGTGAGACACAAGTGTGCAATCTAGTTGCGGTAGTAGTTGGAGAGAGAGTGAAAACCTAGCATTCAGACTAGTGATAGTAATAGGAGTAAGGTTCCGACTAGTGGTGTCATTGTCAGGGTATATGAGGTCTCAATGCTGTGAATAAAACTGTGAGCGATATCGTGATGCCATCGTTTCACAAATAAAACCTACATTTGCCTTTTAAATAGATGTGCATTGATAACTTTTATTGAAATAAATTAGATTTTATATTTCTTTTGTGCTGACAGTTGTGAAAGTGGTGAATATTTGAAGCAATAAAAAGTAAAAAACAACAACTTGTTTTGTTACTTCCTGTAGAAAGTGGAAGTAGTCATCACCATAGTTACGTCACAAATAAAACCGCATGAAAGTAAAGATTATGTAAATATTTCATCATATTTTCATTTAATCCCTACAAAAATAAGCTGAAGTTAATGGTTAATCCTTATTATAAGATGCATTGCGGATGATTATTAATCCTCTATTATCATCCATTTATTCCAGTACCACTCGTGATGACCCATGAATGTGAAATAATAGTATTCTGAGAAAAATTGAGACATAAGCATAAAAATAAGAAGTAGCAGTAGGAGAAAGAGTGAGACATAAGCATATAAACTAATGCAGGCCGTAGGAGAAAAGGTGAGATACAAGCATACAAACCACCTGTAGAAGTAGTTGCCGTGGTAGAAATTGGGAAAAAAGACTAGTGGTAGTAGTAGGGGTGTGACAAGTACAAATAAGTGATGTCAATTGCTTGTGGATCAAATTTCGACGTGACATTGAGCCCTCACAAAGTTTAGTATGCACCTTGACTGGAAACAACATCCAATATGGTGGCTAACATAATATATGTGTAAAGATAAAGACCTTGAATCATTTGAATTAACCGTTGTCCCCATATAAAATACTGAATATTATTGCTGGGAGAACGGTTTTACCTGTTGATGTTTGTATTGGAAAAATGTGAACAAACATCAACCATTGTCAAAGTTGTAATGTGAAATATTCATAAAATAAGTTAAATGAAAAGTGGAGTCAAAAGTATGAACCAGACATAAACACCAAATATATGAAACTGAAACAAGGAAAATAAACACAGATCAACACAAATATAAGCAATATTCAACCTAAAGGCTTTTCACAAAGATCTCCCTCGCCACGTACCATGCTTTACCTTTCCTCACTTATGATTGGCTAATTTTATGATTACCTTGATAACAGTGGGATAACTCCAAGATGTTTTCTGTTTACCTTATATTTTTGCATTGTTGCTATTGTTGTGACTTGTACTAGTGAATGTATCAAATTTTCACAAAAGATATAATTCTAATCAGTGTGTTATTGTGACAAAAAAGAGCCAACCCAGCACCGAGTTATTCTGAAAAAGTGAGCCAGCAAGCGATAGTACCGAAGTTTGCAAACATCCCATTACTACTGAATATTGTCTCAATGGTGTATTATGCAATGTAATGTAAGTGAGGTGTGTTATTAATCTTTTACTACAGCCTACAGGAAAATGTAATCAGTTAAATGGTCGTTAATACAAATGCAAGCACTCAACTCCAGATGTAAAATTTTGTCAAAAAAAGTTGTAATGTCAAATATTCATAAAATAAGTTAAATTGAAAAGTGGGGGGAAAAGCTTGGTAGAAAAATCTGACAGTACCTAGTAGGTTCCATCCACATTACTTGTGGATACAAAGAATGTATTAATACAACTACATGTGCTGGGTTGGCAAGTTTCTGTCTAGAACCCTTTCATAGTCCTACTATTAGTTAATTAAGCCACCTTTCCATGTACAGTAGAAAACTTAATATAGCTTATATGTTTCATTTTAAATGATTGTAACTTCCTTATTCTTTGATTTAAAAAAATCTTAAACCATTGTGTTCCATCAAATTAAACAAATGCTAACACAAAAAATCTTAAAATATCTACAAAAGTTATAGTAAATGTATCCCCAATCTTGCATGTGGTAGTTACTAGTTTGAGGAAATGGCAAAAATTAATCACTCCTTGAAAATTTACACAATCTGCAAACTGCACCTACAAGCTGTTTTTTTTTGTGAAAACAGTCCGGATATGTGTTTAATCATTGACTTTTTTACGCCAAAGAGCATATTGTATCCATGAAAGAAGTATTTATGGCACAAAATTAGGTAAAGAAAACTTCCAAATATATTTATAAACTTAACCTCAAATGGCCATTTCCTATCCCACTATTTACTGGTTATTTTTATCCCCCAAAATGAGTACTCAGGAAAGAGCATACCAATAAAGGAGTGCTCAGGAAAGAGCATGATGATGAATAAGTACTCAGGAAAGAGCATGAGGATGAATAAGTACTCAGGAAAGAGCATGATGATGAATAAGTACTCAGGAAAGAGCATATTGATAATAGAGTACTGCGGAAAGAGCATACCCAGAAAAGAGTACTCAGAGAAAAAGCATTATGATAAAAGAGTAGTCAGGAATGAATGTAATGATGAAAGATTTTTCAGGAAAGAGCATACCGATAAAAGAGAACTTGTACTTGTAAACACTGCTTCTTGTTCATTATTGAAACTATAAACATTTTGATGATTATAGAAAGAAATCTGAAATTTACACACTGTGTAAAATTTACAACAGAATACGAAATTCACCACTGGTGGCCATCAATTCAAAGAAAAGATAAAACAATCTAAATTTATGTCAATTATACATTTAGGGAGATCAGAGTCCTAATGAAGCCATCAAAATCAAATAGTGTGAAAAATATCCTACAAATCGAAGAAGCAGAAGGAAGTTAACGTCAGGCCCAAGTCATGCATCCTCTGGTGAATTTGACTTACTGTGGCAAGATTTCACAATTCTCAGAAAACTGTTACCATGTTGAGATGTTTTACTTTCAGGTTGTATTACCGTTGCAGTTTCAGCAGAAGTCAGAAAAAGGAGTGGTGTGGTCACAAAGTCCTTGGGAAGGCAACAGTAAGGTTTTTCACCTTTTTCACATGGAAATCAATACTAAATTCTAAAATAAAGCCCAACCAGTATACTTAGAGAAAAACTCCATCTGTATATCTCATCTGGAAATAACAGACCCTGTTGTCATAAATTTATGTCCCTTCTTTCAACTGAAAAGTCCCACTTTTTTATTATTTTACCCAGGTATGTCCGTGTCCCTGGAGTGTCACTGTGTGCCCATGCTGTTAATTTAGCTTTAGTTTGGTCACATGCAAAAGGAAGGTAGCCATGTGTGCCCATCCTGTTAATTAAGCGTCCCGCAAGGGACGCTTGTTTGTGTATGGGAGAGCTTCAGGCTCCGCCGGCTCCGCATTTTGTTTTCCTTATAACTCTGTAACCGTTAGGCGGATTCTTTTCAAATTTGGCAGGTTTAGGCAGTAGCCTTGGGGAATTTTTTTGAATATGCTGCAGTGACATTTCAACCAATCAGAGAGGTCACATGACCAAAAATGTCTTTTTTCGATGGGGAAGCTTGTCCAGATGATAACTTGAAAGGAATTTTATCAATTCACCTGAAACTTGGCAAATACATTCATTCTATTAAAATCTGGAAATCATTAGATTTTGGCATTGATTGGTCAAGAAATGGCCGAGTAATTAATGATTAATTAATCATTACGAATTTTCCAAATAAGGAAAACACAAAAATGCTTATATCTCGAAAACCGTGCTAGATAGAGCGATTTCGACGAAATTTTTGACCCGCAGGGTATCTCTGCGGAGTAGTTTTCCCAATTTTCAAAAAAATTTTGTCTCGCCCAAAATGGCGGCCATTTTGAATTTTCGAAATTTTCGGAAAAATTGCAAAACACAAAAATGCTTATATCTCAAAAACCGTGCTAGATAGAGCAATTTTGACGAAATTTTTGACCCGCAGGATATCTCTGCGGAGTACTTTTCCCAATTTTGAAAAAATTTTTGTCTCGCCAAAAATGGCGGCCATTTTGAATTTTCGAAATTTTCGCAAAAATTGCAAAACACAAAAATGCTTATATCTCGAAAACCGTGCTAGATAGAGCGATTTTGACGAAATTTTTGACTCGCAGGATATCTCTGCGGAGTACTTTTCCCAATTTTGAAAAAAATTTTATCTCGCCAAAAATGGCGGCCATTTTGAATTTTCGAAATTTTCGCAAAAATTGCAAAACACAAAAATGCTTATATCTCGAAAACCGTGCTAGATAGAGCGATTTCGACGAAATTTTTGACCCACAGGGTATCTCTGCAGAGTACTTATCCCAATTTTGAAAAAAAATTTTGTCTCGCCAAAAATGGCGGCCATTTTGAATTTTCAAATTTTTCGCAAAAATTGCAAAATATAAAAATGCTTATATCTCAAAAACCCTGCTAGATAGAGCGATTTCGACGAAATTTTTGACCCGCAGGGTATCTCTGCAGAGTAGCCATGCCAATTTTCAAACAAAAAATTTCTCGCAAAAAATGGCGGCCATTTTGAATTTTCGAATTTTTCGCAAAATTGCAAAACACAAAAATGCTTATATCTCGAAAACCGTGCTAGATAGAGCGATTTCGACGAAATTTTTGACCCACAGGGTATCTCTGCAGAGTAGCCATGCCAATTTTCAAAAAAATTTTCTCTTGCCAAAAATGGTGGCCATTTTGAATTTTCGAATTTTTGCGCAAAAATTGCAAAACACAAAAATGCTAATATTTCGAAAACCATGCTACATAGAGCGATTTCAACGAAATTTTTTATCTTCAGGGTATCTCTGCAGAGCAGCTATCCCAAAGAGCTTTCACTTGGTGAAGTTTCAGACCCATAGCTAATTGCTCACCTACTCAAAAAGAGTAAATGCGAATTACCTCTAAAAGTATTGCAGATGGCCAATTTTTCTCAAATAACTCATTCACCTACTTTTGGAAGAGCTTTCACTTGGTGAAGTTTCAGACCCGTAGCTAATTACTCACCTACTCAAAATGAGTAAATGCTAATTATCTCAAAAACTATTGCGGATACCCAATTTTTATCAAATAACTCATTCATGTACTTTTGGGAGAGCTTTCACATGGTGAAGTTTCAGACCCGTAGATGATTACTCACCTACTCAAAATGAGTAAATGCGAATTATCTCTTAAAAGTATTGCAGATAGCCAATTTTTCTCAAATAACTCATT
Organism: Sabellastarte sp. h YS-2021; assembly: GCA_964017235.1. Lineage (NCBI taxonomy): Eukaryota > Metazoa > Annelida > Polychaeta > Sabellida > Sabellidae > Sabellastarte > Sabellastarte sp. h YS-2021. Next base: position 9,777,082 of record OZ024932.1, on the reverse strand, counting down.
CACCTACTTTTGGAAGAGCTTTCACATGGTAAAGTTTCAGACCCATAGCTAATTATTTACCTACTCAAAATGAGTAAATGCTAATTATCTGTAAAAGTATTGCGGATACCCAATTTTTATCAAATAACTCATTCATCTACTTGTGGGAGAGCTTTCACATGGTGAAGTTTTAGACCCATAGCTAATTACTCACCTACTCAAAATGAGTAAATGCGAATTATCTCTAAAAGTATTGCAGATAGCCAATTTTTCTCAAATAACTCATTCACCTACTTTTGGGAGAGCTTTCACTTGGTGAAGTTTCAGACCCATAGCTAATTACTCACCTACTCAAAATGAGTAAATGCGAATTATCTCTAAAAGTATTGCAGATAGCCAATTTTTGTCAAATTAATCATTCACCTACTTTTGGGAGAGCTTTCACTTGGTGAAGTTTCAGACCCATAGCTAATTACTCACCTACTCAAAATGAGTAAATGCGAATTATCTCTAAAAGTATTGCAGATAGCCAATTTTTCTCAAATAACTCATTCACCTACTTTTGGGAGAGCTTTCACTTGGTGAAGTTTCAGACCCATAGCTAATTACTCACCTACTCAAAATGAGTAAATGCGAATTATCTCTAAAAGTATTGCAGATAGCCAATTTTTGTCAAATTAATCATTCACCTACTTTTGGGAGAGCTTTCACTTGGTGAAGTTTCAGACCCATAGCTAATTACTCACCTACTCAAAATGAGTAAATGCGAATTATCTGTAAAAGTATTGCAGATAGCCAATTTTTCTCAAATAACTCATTCACCTACTTTTGGGAGAGCTTTCACTCTGTGAAGTTTCAGACCCATAGCTAATTACTCACCTACTCAAAATGAGTAAATGCGAATTATCTCTAAAAGTATTGCAGATAGCCAATTTTTCTCAAATAACTCATTCACCTACTTTTGGCAGAGATTTCACTTGGTGAAGTTTCAGACCCATAGCTAATTACTCACCTACTCAAAATGAGTAAATGCTAATTATCTCTAAAAGTATTGCAGATAGCCAATTTTTCTCAAATAACTCATTCACCTACTTTTGGGAGAGCTTTCACTTGGTGAAGTTTCAGACCCATAGATAATTATTTACCTACTCAAAATGAGTAAATGTGAATTATCTCTTAATAGTATTGCAGATAGCCAATTTTTCTCAAATAACTCATTCACCTACTTTTGGAAGACCTTTCACACACGAAAATGAAAAATTGTGAATATCTCGGAAAAGCTATTTCTTCTGCTTTAATGCTCGGCGGGAGATACACACCATGGCAGTGGTCTTGACAAAAATTTTTGTCTCCCCAAAAATGGTGGCCATTTTGAATTTTCAAAGTTTTTGCAAAACACAAAAATGCTTATATCTCGAAAACCGTGCTATATGGAGCGAACTCAACAAAATTTTGGACCTGCTGGGTATCTCTGCAGAGTAGCCATGCCAATTTTCAAAATATTTTTGTCTCGCCAAATATAGCGGACATTTTTAATTTTTTTATTTTTTGCAAAACACAAAAATGCTTATATCTTGAAAACCGTGCTAGATAGAGCAGACTGCGCTGACTTTGGTTGCCACTACAGTATAAGGCTAGAAACGAAGCATTTTCTTAATACTTTAGCACTCACCTTTATATCCTTTTCGGGACGCTTTGTTTTTGCAATGCAAAAACATTATCTTTTTTTTTTGCGAGCGATCCTCTAGTTTAGCTTTAGTTTGGTTACATGCATATGGAAGGTAACCAAATCAGTGTTTTTCAGTCAGTAAATAGGTTTTCAGCATATCATTTTATCCACTTTATTGCAAACACTGCCAATATGTCTGTAGCTATTAAAACATTAAACATCAACTTTGACCTCCAAATAAACTGACTGTAATTTTTCTGTTGTAGCAAGGTGATGTAAAGTCCCCTAAAGATGGGAAAAGTGACTCAAAGAAGAAGTCTCCAATTGTAAATGGTCAACCTGTCAAAACAGAATCGGGTAAGGAAGAAATTTCAGAAAAAAATTTTATGATTGTTAACTGTTCATAACATAAGTAATTTATTTTAACATGCATTAAATTTATGTGTGTGACTTAATTTATTATTTTATTGCGTTAATACATCCTATCCAATGGACAATAGCTTATCCGGTCGGCGCAGACCGGCCCGCCAAACGCCAGAAAAAGACGTCCTGTGTTACCACCGGCAGGTCGGTCCGTAGTACTTGTGCACTCACCAGATGGCGTGTCGTACTTCCTTCCTGTCTAGACAGAGTGACGTCATAGCATCTTTTTCGTTTGGCGCGTGCTTGTGCACAAGGAAAAATTTTATCAGCAGTTTTTTGGTGAATTTATTAAGTTCTTGAAGGACTTTCTTTTCTTTGAGTATTTTATTTTACTGCTACATACTCATAGCACACTATGTCGTCCCCTGGACAAAAAAGGGGCAGTTGTGGTCACGCCGTGGCGGGATTTGATGGACATGCCTTTTGCGCCCGCTGTAGGGAGAAGGGAAAGGGTGAGGAACCCTGTATTTCTAACAAAGACACTACGGAATGTAAGTTCTGCAATCTTTTTTCTCCAGAGCAACGGGCTCAGCTTGCAACTCCCTCTTACAAACTCAAGAAGGAGAAACCAGAGTTGCTTCTAGGATGCGTTTTCTGCGATATCTCGCATTAATTTGCTTTTGCTCGCGGATTTCATCGAAGTATGCGGGGACAAGATTGTAAAAGAACGCATTCAGCACAAGGCAATGCGGGATATATATACGAAGCGAAAAGACGAGAGATCAAAGAAATCGAAACGATGCGTGGAGCGAGAGTTTGTCGAGGTTTTGATTTTTCCGTCGAAACGTTCTTCGAATAATGCCTGTAGACGATTTTGGTTTCGTGATCGTTTACAAACTCAAATATATTATGAGGTACAGACAGTATTTGGACATATTATACCCAAAAATATAAAATTAAGCTGAAAGTGGATGATTATATAAAAAATGGCTGCAAGAAAAACGAAACTTACAGTAGACTGGATTGTTACCACAACAGGCCATGACAGTGAAGCCGGTGGTGACCCTATTGGCGTAGTACTACGTATCTGTCGGAATTCCCTAGAAAAATATTTTACTGGATCAAAATTCATGGACAACTCATTAATATTAATGAGGTCACAGATTTTCGTGGTGGTTTTAATTCTTAATATTTTCTGATTTAAGATCAAATACTAGAAGGACTACAGAGCTCATGTATGCGTAAAAAATATTTGACGATTCCATTGGATTTTTTAGCAATATTTTACTTGAAGAATTTGTGGACTACTCATTACTATTCATGAGGTCATGGTATTCTGTGGGGTTTTCCAACATATTTGTATGAATTGATGGTGTAATGACTGAATTTGTGATGCCATGACTTCAGATGAAAACTTAAAACCATAATGCCATGACAGGAGCCACTTTGATGTAAATAACCATTTTCGGTATTTTTTTAAAATTTTATCACTAGCCTTGAAGTTTATTTTTATTGGGCAAGACAATAAAAATTGACCACTAATTAATAGAAGTCCACTGTTAAAAATGCCTAAATAAACTGAAAATGTATTTTTTATTAGTTTAAACTTATCATAAAGTCGTCCCCCAGAATTTTTAGCCCCTCCCCCACATTTTGTGTAGTGGTGGGGGATCGCCCCCACTTTTTGAAATTCCTAGAATCAACACTGAGAAACGGGAGGCCAAGCGCGTGGATAACCCCACACCCACTGAGGACATTGCCCTAGTAGATCCTGCTAGCGTCTCCGTTATAGGGGCTGTGGGTGGAGCCGCTTCTTCTCATTCACCATCAGTTCCGCCTGAAAAGAAACCCAAGAAGGACAAACCTAAGACTAAGAAAGCTGCCTCTTCTAGTACGGATGACAGGTTTTCAGCACTGGATGCTAAGTGGTCTGAACGTTTTAACAGGCTGGAGGCCTTGTTGCTGGCTCGATCTGTGGAACCTTCCTTCTCTGCGGATGTCAGGGTTACCCCTGTACAATCACCACCAGCCACTGTCTCTAAGGACTCAGAGCCTTTCTTTCAGCCTTCTCACCGACCTGTGGACCCTATTGCTAAGCGCACTGGCCCAGACTCTGATGATGCTGCTTTGCAGCTGTCGGCCGGCAAGCTTCCTCCAGGTTCTTCTTCTTCTACGCACACTGGCCCAGACATTACTGCCACCAAGCAGCAGTCGGCCGGCAAGCCTAAGTCAGATCTCCCTTCCAAGACTTCATCAGGGCGCACTGGTCCAGACGTCGCTTCTAGTAAGCATAAGTCGACCGGCAAGCCACACACCGACCCTCACCGACAGGCTGCATCGTCGGGACAGAAATCTGTCAGATCAACTTCTGACCGACCTCACACCGACCGACCCTCATCTGCAGGTCTCACTGGTTCGGAGTCACCTACCCTCCTTAAGTCGTCTGGCAAGGACAGCATATCCAGTGGAGAGTCGGATGCGGAGAGCAGTTTTTCAGACACGCCCCCCCTGGAACTTTTTGTAGAAGAGGGCGAGCTCTCTGATGAGCATGAATTAACCGAACAGGACTTACCAACGTCGGAAGAACAGACATATAGAGAGACTATGCGAGGGATACGTTCCTTTATGGGGTGGTCACATGTACCAGACGTAGATAGTTCCAACCCGTCTGATGACAACCCTTTTGCTGGCCCCAAGGCACCGGCTCCTAGTAAGATCTCAGTCCATATGCCGACGGAAGACTGGCTCCGCAAGAAACTTAGCAAACTGAATCTTACCTTGGTTGAGGGATACCCCTCCCGTACTGCAGAGGCCGGTAGTCTACCCATGGATCAATTCTTGAGACCACCACGCCCTCAGTCGAAGTGGTACGGGCTTTATTCAGAACAACCGGCTGATCCGACCAAAGTCACTTCTTGGAGTACGGGACATTCTAAACTTAACAGCAGTTTTGGTCGGATAGCTAGAAAGGCGGCTTTGGCATCGACACCACCAGCCTCACGCAGAATCTCCCAGGATACACTCCGGAGGTGGGAAAGGACTACTAGGGAAGCTTCTGTAGTGTGCAATCAGGCCGCTAGCTTTAACCGCTGCCTTTTCAAGGTGCAGGCCGACATGCAGTCACAGCTTAGGACAGTCCGTAGTGAAGGCAAGGGAAAAGGGTCAGCCAAAGTTTCAGAAGCCACAGAGGAGTTGCAGTTTCTGATGGAGTTTAACTCCAGTATCACCCAGGCTGCCGCTAAGGCGATGGAACACTTGTCAGAATTTGTATTTTTTACCATGGGTAATCTTACTCTGGCTAGGAGAGACTCTTATCTCAACCATTTGAAGAATGGTATCAAGCCGGACACGTTTGCTGCTCTCAGGACTGGCCCTCTGCACATCAGTACTCTCTTCCCAGAGTCAGCTATCAAACGGGCCGAAGAGGAGATCTCACATTATGATAACAAAAGCCAGCCGACAGCTACATCCTCACGAGGGAAGGCACGCTTTCACCCGTATGAGAGACAGGATAAGAAACAGGAGGGTCGGTCGGACAACAAGCAGGATAGACCCGCATGGAAAAACATCAACCGAAGGCAGTTTAGACGACCTAAAGGCAAGGGTGCTAACTTCTCTTCACGTTCTGCCAAGGGCCAGCAGCCGTATAAATGACAATCACTGTTACAACAGGACACGGCTGCTGGCCGGGAGCACCTCCACAGAACTGACTTTGAACTCAAATCTAAATGTAAACTTGCATGTTGTATCATTTGTTCCTTCTGCACACGGGCCTCCGCAAAAGAAAGGTCTAAGTCCCGGCGTGTCAGACTGTCAGTTGAAAAAAGATCTATTAAATTCTGTGAAAGGTGTTTCTTGTGTCACTCAATTGTCTTGTGTGAATCCTGTAACAAATGTCCCAAATGCTGCACAAAATCTGCCTGTAGGGGCCAGGCTTCAAAACTTTTGGCAAACTTGGCTGGATCTAGGGGCCGGTCCGAAAATAGTTCAAATCCTGAGAGAGGGTTACACCCTCCCCTTTCGGATCCGGCCACATCTTACAAGGTCTCCGACAGTCATAAGCCGTTATGTAGATCCCCACAGGAACAGCTACCTGTTGGAGGCATTGCATCAGCTTATAGACAAGAATGCAATAGAATTGGTCCACAATCAAACATCTCTAAGGTTTTTCAACCGACTTTTTCTGGTGCCCAAGCCCAACAACAAGTGGAGGCCTATACTGGACCTAAGCAAACTCAATCTTTTCCTCAAGGTGGAAAAATTCAAAATGGAGACACCGGAAACCATCAGAACATCCCTCCAGCAAGGGGAGTGGGTAACCTCAGTAGACTTCAAGGATGCCTACTTCCACATACCAATACAGGCTCAATCCAGGAAATATCTCAGATTTCATGTCCAGGGCCGGACATACCAGTTCAAGGCGTTACCTTTTGGCCTGTCCACAGCGCCCATGGAGTTCACTGTATTAGTAAAGGAGGTGAAATTGATGGCCATACGCACGGGTATAAGAATCCACCAGTACCTAGACGACTGGTTGGTGAGAGCCAGATCCCAAGAAACTTGTCTCCGACATACCCAAATCCTCGTCAAAATGTGCCAGGATCTAGGTTGGCTGGTAAATTTAGAGAAATCAGAGCTGGAACCCAAACAGGTCTTCGACTTCGTAGGTTACCAGTTCGATCTCAGATCCGGCCAGGTCAGACCGACCCCGGACCGGTGGCAAAGCCTTCAGGACAAGATACAAGCACTCCTTGTATTACCGGCCTGTCCAGTCCGACAGTTCATGTCCCTCATAGGCCTGCTGACAGCCACGGAAAAACAGGTTCACCTCGGCCGGCTGCACATGAGACCCATACAGTGGCATCTCAAAAACAGTTGGCGGGTACCAGAATCCCTAGAGAAGATTATCCCTCTTCCAAGATCCCTGCACCCTCACTTACGATGGTGGCTAGAGGAAGACAATGTACTTCAAGGCCAACCATTACACCCAGTAAGACATGCTCTGCAAATATTTACAGACACATCAAAAGAAGGGTGGGGCGCTCACTTAGACGAGTTCACTGCAAGAGGGTCCTGGTCGGTGCCGGAAACCAAGCTGCACATAAATTATCTGGAACTCAAAGCGGTGTTCCTAGCTCTCAAAGAGTTCCAAGACCTCTGTGCAGGCAAGATAGTGTTAGTGGCAACCGACAACACTACAGTAGTCGCTTACATAAACAAGGAAGGAGGCATGAGGTCGGGCCCACTGTGTGCCCTACTGTGGAGGATCTTGACCTGGTGTTCCCAGCGACAAGTGACTCTAAAAGCCCGACACATTCCAGGCCACTTAAATGTGATAGCAGACAAGCTATCCAGGCTGGGTCAGACCATTCAAACAGAGTGGTCCCTCCTCCCAGAAGTTTTTCAACAAATATGCAAGCGATGGCACCTCCCTCGAATAGACCTGTTTGCCACAAGGTTCAACCACAAGTTACCTCAGTTTGTGTCTCCAGTACCGGACTCCCTGGCTGTAGCAGTGGATGCACTCACTCTGCCATGGGAGGACCTGGATGCATACGCCTTCCCACCGACCGCCATATTGGGCAAAGTGGTGGAGAAACTACTGGACTCCGCGTGCAAGAGACTCATTCTGATTGCCCCGGGGTGGCCCAACATGCCTTGGTTTTGGGACTTGGTGAACATGTCCAGCCAGGTCCCCCTCAGCCTACCCAACCTGCCCAATCTGCTAACACAGCCCTTCAATCAGATCCCTCACAGAAATCTGACAAATCTAAATCTCCATGCCTGGCTCCTAGAGCCACAAAGATCAAAGAACAGGGCTTCTCTGAGGCAGTGGCAGCAAGGATTGAGGCTCCTCAAAGAAGATCAACCAGATCAGTCTATGAGGCAAAGTGGACCATTTTTACAAAGTGGTGCGTCACTAATCAGGTGGACTTCAGGTCTCCACCTGTAAAGTCGGTGGCTGATTTCCCAATGTACCTTTTTGAGGACAAGAAGTTACAGCCCAGCACCATTGACGGATACAGGTCTGCCATTGCTGATAAACTAGGTGATACCTCGGTTAATATCAGCAAAGATGGTAATCTCACTCGTCTCTTGGACAGTTTCCATAGAGACAGACCCAGAGGGCGGAGGGGAATACCCTCCTGGAACCTTTCCCTGGTCCTACACCAGCTGACAAAGGCTCCCTTTGAACCTCTTAGAGAGGCATCTCTGAAGCTTTTGACCTTCAAAACTGTCTTCCTTTTGGCCCTAGGCTCGGGCAAAAGAAGGAGTGAGATTCATGCATGGCAGCATAAGAACATCAGACACCAGTCGGACTGGTCTAAGGTGTCTCTGTTTCCGTCTCCCAGCATTCTCTCCAAGAACCAGCTGGCCAAAGAGGGTCCAGAGAGTGTAGCCCCAGTGGTCATACCAGCCCTGGCTCCTACCCTGGATAGATCCCTCAAGTCTGATAGATCTTTTTGTCCAGTCAGAGCTTTGTGCTACTATTTGGACAGGACTTCAGACAGTAGTCAAGACAAAGAATTAGTTTTTGTCTCCTTTAAGAAAGGCTTCGACAAGGACATCTCGCCTGCCACTATCTCCTCATTGATGAAGCAAACTGTGATCCTATGCTATGAGCTCTCTGATCACCAGGCCCACACCCTACATCAAGTCAAAGCTCATGATGTAAGGGCCTTTGCTGCTTCTAAGGCCTTCCAGTCGGGAGTCTCCTTGGAGCAGATCTTATCAGCCTGCCACTGGAAATCTCATAATACCTTCACACAATTCTATCTGAAGGATGTGGCTTGGGCGGACTCAGAGCTCTACCATCTTGGACCGGTTGTGGCTGCTCAGCAGATCCACCAACAGACTGGTACCTAGAGGAGATTTGTACATATGTAAATAGTTGTACATATTTGTATAGATGTTGCACATATAGTTAAGGAATATATATAAAAAAAAAAAAAAAATTAAAAAAAAATTCTCTGGACGTGCTTCCTCCGGGAGGTTGAATTCTAAGGGACTGAACTCATCCCTCTCTTCCCCTACCTCAGAGCAGGTCTGAAACAAAAGGGGGGGGGGGCAAGAGGGGGCAAGGTCAACTGACGGTTCCATTCCGGATAACCGGATGATGATATTCGACCATAGCCTTAAGGGTTATTGACTTCAAGGTCTAACCAGGCTTTAAAAAAGGGAATTATCATTATTTCTAACATGAGTTCACAATTTTAGTCCCTAGTAACTTACCCGCCATCCAAGCGGTAGTTATTCAGCTATTGTCCATTGGATAGGATGTATTAACGCAATAAAATTGCAAATTTAATAAGTAAATTAAATTTTTATAAGTTAATACCCTATCCAATGGACGCGCAAGACCCTCCCACCTACCCCGCTTTCAGCTTACTAGGGGTCTAATAGGTCTAGACAACGAAAAAGATGCTATGACGTCACTCTGTGTAGACAGGAAGGAAGTACGACACGCCATCTGGCGAGTGCACAGGTACTACGGACCGACCTGCCGGTGGTAACACATGACGTCTTTTTCTGGCGTTTGGCGGGCCGGTCTGCGCCGACCGGATAAGCTATTGTCCATTGGATAGGGTATTAACTTATAAAAATTTAATTTACTTATTAAATTTGCAAATTTTTCTTCCTGGGAATAATAATATCATGTACTGTAGGTTGTTTTTTAGTAAGATAAATGACACATGTGTTCAGATCTAAGGTGTGAAGTCAGATGACTTTATGCTCGTATCACATTACAGCCAGTAATTGTAATGTTTACAGGTAGTAGAGATATCTGTCCATTCCTGCTCAACCTTAGTTTATTCTTCAGTCCTCTCAAGTCATCTTTTTCCTTTTCTAATCTTCCACTTTCCTCAAGGGGGTCATTTTGACGGTTAAAAATTACCACCTTGCATGGAAGGTATAAAGATTATGTCCCTATGTAACTGCAGGGTGTTATATCATTTCTGCTGCCTTTCTCCCCTGAATCTGTGTGAATCTGTCCCTGTCTAGTCAAGTCATATGCTTACCTGAATATTTTTTTACATCTTTACTGTATTAAACTATGACTGTCAGAGTGTGTCTGTACTGGTGATAGAGATTTGGAGCTGAGTCTTACGGGTGGTACATAGGGGTAAATCGTTTGGCTTTGTGCATATCGATATTGAATGTAAAATATTTCAATATCGGGCGATATCGGGGGTTGATACAAAAGGAACATCAGCGCTGAAGTGAGGGTGGTACCATTATACCTGGGTCTAATGGTAACACCGCTAATAGTTGGGGAGCATTCATTATTTCCTCGATTACAATTTTAAGAACTACTTTTTACCGAACTCATACCTAACTAAACGGGTGAATGCTAAGCTCTGTGTAGTGGTACAGTGGGACCTGCCTCCTCGCTAGTTCTTCCCTGGTGGTACAGTGTGACCTGCCTCCTCTCTGCTTCTTCCCTAGTGGTACAGTGGGACCTGCCTCCTCACTAGTTCTTCCCTGGTGGTACAGTGGGACCTGCCTCCTCCCTAGTTCTTCCCTGGTGGTACAGTGGGACCTGCCTCCTCTCTGCTTCTTCTCTAGTGGTACAGTGGGACCCGCCTACTCTCTGCTTCTTCCCTAGTGGTACACTGGGACCCACCTCCTCTCTGCTTCTTCCCTAGTGGTACAGTGGGACCTGCCTCCTTGCTAGTTCTTCCCTAATGGTACAGTGGGACCTGTCTTCTCTCTAATTCTTCCCTAGTGATACAGTGGGACCCATCTCCTCTCTAGTTCTTCCCTAGTGGTACAGTGGGACCCATCTCCTCTCTAGTTCTTCCCTAGTGGTACAGTGGGACCTGCCTCCTCGCTAGTTCTTCCCTGGTGGTACAGTGGGACCCACCTACTCTCTAGTTCTTCCCTAGTGGTACAGTGGGACCTGCCTCCTCACTAGTTCTTCCCTGGTGGTACAGTGGGACCCACCTCCTCTCTAATTCTTCCCTAGTGGTACAGTGGGACCTGCCTCCTCGCTAGTTCTTCCCTGGTGGTACAGTGGGACCTGCCTCCTCTCTGCTTCTTCTCTAGTGGTACAGTGGGACCCGCCTCCTCGCTAGTTCTTCCCTGGTGGTACAGTGGGACCCACCTCCTCTCTAATTTTTTCCTAGTGGTACAGTGGGACCCGCCTCCTCTCTAGTTCTTCGCTGTTGGTACAGTGGGACCTGCCTCCTCTCTAAATCTTCCCTAGTGGTACAGTGGGACCCACCTCCTCTCTGGTTCTTCCCTAGTGGTACAGTGGGACCCACCTCCTCTCTGGTTCTTCCCTAGTGGTACAGTGGGACCTGCCTCCTCGCTAGTTCTTCCCTGGTAGTACAGTGGGACCCACCTCCTCTCTAATTCTTCCCTAGTGGTACAGTGGGACCTGCCTCCTCGCTAGTTCTTCCCTGGTGGTACAGTGGGACCTGTCTTCTCTCTAATTCTTCCCTAGTGGTACACTGGGACCCGCCTCCTCTCTAGTTCTTCCCTGGTGGTATAGTGGGACCTGCCTCCTCTCTAATTATATCCCCAGACGAAAGTCGGGGATATATTGGATTCAGGTCCGTCGCGCCGCCGCCGCCGCCGCCGCCGCCGCCGCCGCCGCCGCCGTAGAAATTTCCTTGTGGACGCGATAACTCAAAAACAAATTAATATTTTTTTTTCAAACTTGGTACACATGTTAAGGGTGCCCAAAGGAAGATCCCTATTTTAAGGTGACCTTAAACTCCCAGTAAAAAAGAACTTATGGCCACCTTAAGGTCAGAAATTGGACTTTTGGCCACTTAGAGCCCTGTAGGTCACAAACTATGATGCTCAGCTGGCTGAAATTTTACCTGACAACACATTAATATGTTCTTAGTACATGTGCCGAAAATCACGACTTTAAGTTGAGGAGAAAATTGTCTTTGAGGCCCATAAATACCCCCACTTAGGGATTTTTTGCTATACTTTTCACATATTTTGCCCTATAATTTGGAAGTGGTAATTCTGATGAGTCTCAAACTGTGCTAGGTATAACTTTGATATGTAATCCTTGTCTGTAGAAAATTTTAGGGCTGTAGGTTTACCCAAAGGGGTCGACTTAAGGTCTCAAAAGTGCCCACAGAGACCCAATTTATGCACTTTTTGCCACTTTCAAGCACTGTAGCTTTAAAACTATGTCTCTCATCTAAGTTAAATATCATCTGGGAATATATCTATGTGTTTTCTTATATGTGCCCCAACATTTAGGCCTTTAATAGACAGTTAACCTGTGTATCAGGACCATAAACACCCACCCGAGTGACCCTTATAAGACATTTTTCACATCTTTTTCCCTGTAACTTGGAAATGGTAAGTCTGAGAAGTTTCAAACTGTATTAGATATATATTCTGTGTGTAATCTTAGTATGTAACAGATTTTAAGTCTGAAGCTTTAATTTTGAAGGTCAAATTGAGGTCTCTAAAAGGCTCCCAAAGACCCAATATTTGGACTTTTTGCTACTTTTAAGCCCTGTGACTGTCAAACTATGTGACTGATAGAGCTCAAATCCTATCTGGGAAGATATTAGTATGTTATTTATATATGTGCCAAAAATTAAGGCTTTAAGAAGACATTTAACCTGTGTATGAGGACCATAAATCCCCACCCGAGTGACCATTTTTAGACATTTTTCACATATTTTGCCCTGTAACTTGGAAATGGTAAGTCTAAGAAGTTTCAAACTGTATTAGATGCATATTCTATGTGTAATCTTAGTATGTGACAAATTTTAAGTCTGAAGCTTTAATTTGAAGGCCACATTTAGGTCTCTAGAAGGCCCCATAAAGACCCAGTATTTGGACTTTTTGCCAATTTTAAGGCCTTTGACTGTTAAACTATGTGACTGATAGAGCTGAAATCTCATCTGGGAATACATTATTATGTTCTTTTTACATGTGCCAAAAATCAAGGCTTCAAGTAGACATTTAACCTGTGTATGAGGACCTTAAACACCCACCTGAGTGACCCTTTTAAGACATTTTTCACATATTTTGCTCTGTAACTTGGAAATGGTAAGTCTGAGAAGTTTCAAACTTTATTAGATACATATTCTATGTGTAATCTTAGTATGTAACAAATTTTAAGTCTGAAGCTTTAATTTGAAAGCCACATCGAGATCTCTAAAAGGCCCACAGAGACCCAATATTTGGACTTTTTGCCACCTTTAAGCCCTGTGACTGTTAAACTATGTGATTGATGGAGCTGAAATCCCATCTGGGAATGCATTATTATGTCCTTTTTACATATGGCGAAAATCAAGGTTTTTAGTAGACATTTAACCTGTGTATGAGGGCCATAGACACTCGCCCAAGTGCCTTTTTGGACATTTTTTCCGTATTTTGCCCTGTTATTTGGAAATGCTTAGTGTGACAAGTCTTAAACTGTATTATATATAATTTTTGTTTGTTATGTATGTCCCCCAAAAAGTTTCAGATCTGTAGTTTAATTGCTAAGGTCTCTTTAACAATTGTAAAATGCCCACAGAAACCCAATTTATGGACATTATGCCACTTTAAAGCCCAGTAACTGTCAAACTATGTGGGTTATAGAGCTGAAATCTTTGAATTTTTAAAAGGAAATGCCTGTCTATTTAAATTTTGAATATTAATAATGTTATGGCTATCTTAGTCTTTTAAGAACTTATTTTTGTGTGTTATACCTCTGCTTGCTGAGTTTTTAACTTTTTAAAATGAAACTGGTTAAACGCCGGTTAAACATATTCAAGTAGACAAAATGGACACTTTAAGTGAGCTTTAAGTCCCAATATTAATGAAATTATATCCGTATGTAGTAAAACTAGGGGATTTTTAACCCTCAACTAGCCCAGTTTTATTCAACTTGCCTCAGTTAATTTTGACACAGCTCCTACAGTTATGAACTCATTTCAGTTGATAATCACATACTTAAAATTCTCAATTCTTTTTGTATTTGAGTACCCCTTTTATATAGATTGTTTGTTTACCATTTTTGCTGTAGCACTCCATCTCTTTGAGAGAACATGTAAACTGTGTAAAAAAGATGTAGAAGATGAGATACATTTTGTTTGTGTTTGTCCAGCTTTAGAGCTGATTCGTATGAAATATTTCAAAATTTTAAATATAGATAAATCTGAATTATTAATAGATCAATTATCAAGGGTATTAACTCATATGAATGTCAATATGGTTATTAATTTTATTTTTGATTTGTGGCAAGAAAGAAAAAGTAAATTATATTGTTAATTTTTATGTATTGAATTGCTGTCTTTATTTACTGTATCTTACCTCAAAATATGTTTGCTCTGTTTGTTATTAACTCTCTATTTAAAGTGACTTATAAGCCCATATAGGGCTGGGTATTACTTCAATAGTTTTTGTATAATCCTTGTCAACATAATACATGTCACTATAATAAACTAATAAACTAAACTAAGTCCCAACCCACATCCCCCACCCGGATTCCCCCCACCCACCTCTGCTTGCTGAGTTTTTCACTTTTTAAAATGAAACTGGTGAAACATATTGAAGTAGACAAAATGGACACTTTAAGTGAGCTTTAAGTCCCAATATTAATGAAATTATATCCTTATGTAGTAAAACTAGGGGATTTTTAACCCTCAACTAGCCCAGTTTTATTCAACTTGCCTCAGTTAATTTTGGCACAGCTCCTACAGTTATGAACTCATTTCAGTTGATAATCACATACTTAAAATTCTCAATTCTTTTTGTATTTGAGTACCCCTTTTATATAGATTGTTTGTTTACCATTTATGCTCAACCCACATCCCCCACCCGGATTCCCCCCACCCACCTCTGGGACCTCCAGCTATATTGAGTGACACTAAATAAACAAAGGTATTTAATGATATCAGATGAGAAACAAAGAACTCAATGGGGTTGCAGATCTTGTGTAATAGTGAGAGAGGTGTGGAGAAGGGGAGAGGGGTGGGGGTGGGAGGTGGTGGGCTTCATTACATATAACACAAAGGGGAGTCAGAACTGAGATTGTGTCACATATTTAGGTTGCATATATATGGACCACATATATAGGTATAGAGGAAATGAATAACTGAAAACAATTTGCAAATTCTAAAAATAATATAATAAAATAATAATATAAATAATTTTTTTTTAAATAATATTTTATTTGTGAACAAATATAGAAACAGATATGCGCTTTTGGGATTATGAATTTTAGAATGGACATTGAATCATCAATCATTTAAATACTTTGAAGGAAGATTGAAAAGTATGATGAGTTGAGTTAAAAATAATATTTTATTTGTCAACAAATATAGAAACAGATATGCTCTTTTGGGATTATTATTTTAGAATGGACATTCAATCATCAATCATTTAAATACTTTGAAAATAGGTTTAGAGTTATCATTGCAGGAAGATTGAAAATATAATTTGAGTTATGTATTCGGCGTCTGGGGATACACCATCTTCCTTGGAAGATATAAACAGAGTAGATTGATGTGCTGAAGTTCATATAATAATGGGTAATTATGTTTTTAAAAATTCCCGATCAAAACCTGTGCGTGAGTGATGACCTGTCTGGGGATATGTTGGCGCCGAGTTGGCCCAATCTAGTTTTTCCCTAATGGTACAATGGGACTTGTCTTCTCTCTAATTCTTCCCTAGCAGTACAGTGGAACCCACCTTCTCTCTAGTTCTTCCCTAGTGGTAGAGTGGGACCTGCCTCCTCTCTAGTTCTTCCCTGGTGGTACAGTGGGACCTGCCTCCTCGCTAATTCTTCCCTGGTGGTACAGTGGGACCTGTCTTCTCTCTAATTCTTCCCTAGTGGTACAGTGGGACCCGCCTCCTCTCTAATTTTCCCTAATGGTACAGTGGGACCTGCCTCCTCGCTAGTTCTTCCCTAGTGGTACAGTGGGATCCACCTCCTCTCTAGTTCTTCCCTAGTAGTACAGTGGGACCCACCTCCTCTCTAGTTCTTCCCTAGTGGTACAGTAGGACCCAGTCCTGCCAAACTACTTGCCTACTTGCAAATTCATTCCTGGTGGCACAGTGAGACCCACCTCTGCCCTAATTCTTCCCTACTTCACGAATTCTTCCCTACTGGTACAATGGGCTCTGCCTCCTCTCCACTTTCTCCTTTGTGGTACAGTGGGACCCAATCCTGACAAGCTACTTCACTACATGCAAATTCATCCCTGGTGGCAAAGTGAGATCCACATCTGCCCAACTTCTTCCCTACTTCACAATTTTTTCCCACGTGGCACATCTGGACCTGCCTCCTTTTTGGTTTTCCCCCGTGGTACAGTGGGACCCATCCCTGTCAAACTTCTTCCCACATGCAAAATGTATTCCTAGTTGCACAGTGGGCCCCACTCATGCACAAATTCTGTCATACTTCATGAATTTTTGCCTAGTGGTACAGTGGGTCATGCCTCCTCTCTAATTCCACCCTGATGGTACACTGGGACCCATCCCTGTGAAACTTCTTCCCCAAATTCAAATTAATACTAGAAATAGGCCGCCCTGTTGATAGTAGATGCGAATAGAAACAGGATAGCATAGAAGAACACACATTATCATGTGTAATGTCCACCCATGAACCTTTTGCCCAAATTGTACAGTAGTCTTACAAGACCCTGTTTCATTTGTAAAATATATCAATGATGCTTAAATATTTGTTAGTGTAGATGTAAATTATTTCAGCTTCATGCCTTTTTGCATTGGTTGGGTTGAAAATTTTGACGAAATCACATCTTGCACGGTTAAGAAGATAGAAGCAAATTCCTGTTTTTCTATTTTTGGCAAAAATTTGAAAATTCAAAATGGCCGCCATATGTGGGAAAAGGAAATTTTTTTGAAAATTACCAAGAGTACATTTCTTAGATACCCTATGGGTCGAAAATTTCAACGAAATAACTCTATTTTGCACGGCTAAGGCCAATTTGTGTTTTTCCATTTTGGGCAAAAATTGGAAAATTCAAAATGGCTGCCATTTTTGGGGAGGGGAAAATTGCAAAGATTACATTCCTTACATACCCTGTGGGTCAAAAATTTCGACGAAATCGCTCTATCTCGCATGGTTAAGGAGATAGAAACAAATTTGTGTTTTGCCATTGTTGGCAAAAATTCGAAAATTCAAAATGGCCGCCATTTTTGGTGAGGGGAAAATTTTTTGAAAATTGCAACGAGTACACTCCTTGGATACCCTGTGGGTTGAAAATTTCGACGAAATCGGTCTATCTCGCACGGTTAAGGAGATAGAAGCAAATTTTTGTTTTGCCATTTTTGGCAAAAATTCGAAAATTCAAAATGGCCGCCATTTTTGGGGAGGGGAAAATTTTTTGAAAATTGCAAAGAGTACACTCCTTAGATACCTTGTGGGTTGAAAATTTCGACGAAATCGCTCTATCTCACACAGTTAAGGAGATAGAAGGAAATTTGTGTTTTGCCATTTTTGGCAAAAATTCAAAATGGCCGCCATTTTTGGGGAGGGGAAAATTTTTGGAAAATTGCATAGATTGCATTCCTTAGATACCCTGTGGGTCAAAAATTCTTTCGAAATCGCTCTATCTATTACGGTTTCTGAGATATTAGCAAATTACTCAAAAGTAGTACTGAAAATACACAATGAAGTACCTAAATGGCTATTACTCATGTACTGACAAAGCTATCAGTCCCAAATGCAATACCAAGCAAGCTATGGACATAACAATCTTGTATACAAAATTGTAGTAAAATATCTTTAATTATTTTGGCTTAAATGCACGGAAACCAAAAGGTACTGAAAATAGCTGTACTTAAGTATTACTCAGTAAGCAAAAGAGGTACAACAGCCAAAAGCAATCCCAAGCAAGCTACTGACCCAATAAGCCTGCATACCAAATTTGGTGACAATAGCTCTAATACTTTTCCTTTAAATGAGCGGAAACCGTGCGTGACGCCGGACATCGGACGCCGGACATCGGACAACGGACATCGGACGGCGGAAAAAGCAAAAATAATATTTCCACCCCCCAGGGGGGTGGACATAATTCCTAGTGGCACAGTTGGCCCCACTCCTGCACTAATTCTTCCATACTTCATGATTTCTTCCCTAGTGGCAAGTCCCTACTTCCACTGTACCACTAAGGAAGAACTAGAGACGAGGCGGGCCCCACTGTACCACCAGGGAAGAACTAGAGAGGAGGCAGGTCCCACTGTACCACTAGGGAAGAACTAGCGAGGAGGCAGGTCCCACTGTACCACCAGGGAAGAACTAGCGAGGAGGCAGGTCCCACTGTACCACCAGGGAAGAACTAGCGAGGAGGCAGGTCCCACTGTACCACTAGGAAAGAACTAGCGAGGAGGCGGCTCCCACTGTACCACCAGGGAAGAACTAGGGAGGAGGCAGGTCCCACTGTACCACTAGGGAAGAAGCAGAGAGGAGGTGGGTCCCACTGTACCACCAGGGAAGAACTAGAGAGGAGGCAGGTCCCACTGTACCACTAGGGAAGAACTAGCGAGGAGGCAGGTCCCACTGTACCACCAGGGAAGAACTAGAGAGGAGGCAGGTCCCACTGTACCACCAGGGAAGAACTAGCGAGGAGGCTGGTCCCACTGTACCACCAGGGAAGAACTAGCGAGGAGGCAGGTCCCACTGTACCACCAGGGAAGAACTAGCGAGGAGGCAGGTCCCACTGTACCATTAGGAAAGAACTAGGGAGGAGGCGGCTCCCACTGTACCACCAGGGAAGAACTAGGGAGGAGGCAGGTCCCACTGTACCACCAGGGAAGAACTAGGGAGGAGGCAGGTCCCACTGTACCACTAGGGAAGAAGCAGAGAGGAGGTGGGTCCCACTGTACCACCAGGGAAGAACTAGCGAGGAGGCAGGTCCCACTGTACCACTAGGAAAGAACTAGGGAGGAGGCGGCTCCCACTGTACCACCAGGGAAGAACTAGGGAGGAGGCAGGTCCCACTGTACCACTAGGGAAGAAGCAGAGAGGAGGTGGGTCCCACTGTACCACCAGGGAAGAACTAGAGAGGAGGCAGTTCCCACTGTACCACTAGGGAAGAACTAGCGAGGAGGCAGGTCCCACTGTACCACCAGGGAAGAACTAGAGAGGAGGCAGGTCCCACTGTACCACTAGGGAAGAACTAGCGAGGAGGCAGGTCCCACTGTACCACCAGGGAAGAACTAGCGAGGAGGCAGGTCCCACTGTACCACCAGGGAAGAACTAGAGAGGAGGCAGGTCCCACTGTACCACTAGGAAAGAACTAGGGAGGAGGCGGCTCCCACTGTACCACCAGGGAAGAACTAGGGAGGAGGCAGGTCCCACTGTACCACCAGGGAAGAACTAGGGAGGAGGCAGGTCCCACTGTACCACTAGGGAAGAAGCAGAGAGGAGGTGGGTCCCACTGTACCACTAGAGAAGAACTAGAGAGGAGGCGAGTCCCACTGTACCACTAGGGAAGAATTAGCGAGGAGGCGGGTCCCACTGTACCACTTAAAAAGAACTAGCAGGTCCCTCTTTACTACTAGGGAAGAAATCGTGAAGTAGGGATGAAATAGGGCAGAGGTGGGTCCCACTGTGCCACCAGGGATGAACTTGCATGTAGGGAAGTAGTTTGGCAAGACTGGGTCCCACTGTACCACTAGGGATGAACTAAAGAGGAGGCAGGTCCCACTATACCACCAGAGAGGAACTAGAGAGGAGACAGGACCCACTGTTCCACTATTGAAGGACTAGAGAGGAAACGAGTCTCACTGTGCCACTAGTCAAGAAATCATGAAGCATGGAAGAATTTGGGCAGGAGTGAGGCCTACTGTGCCTCTTAGGATAAATTTGCATATGGGGAAGACGTTTGGCAGGGATGGGTCCCACTGTACCAGTGGGGGAACTAGAAAGGAGGCAGGTCCCACTGTGCCACTAGGGAAGAACTTGTGTCTTAGAGAAGAATTAGGGTAAGAGTGGGTCACTCTGTGCCACTAGGGACAAATTTGCCTGTAGGAAAGAAGTTTAGCTGGGGTGGGTCCAACTGTACCACTAGGGAGGAACTAGAGAGGATGCAGGTCCCACTGTGCCACTAGGGAAGAAATTGTGAAGTAGGGTAGGAGTTTGGTAAGAATGGGTCCCACTGTGCCACCAGGGACGAATTTGCATGTAGGGAAGGAGTTTGGCAGGAACTAGAGAGGAGGCAGGTCCCACTGTGCCACTAGGGAAGAAATTGTGAAGTAGGGAAGAGGTTTGCAAGGAATGGGTCTCACTGTGCCACCAGAGACGAATTTGCATGTAGTGAAGAAGTTTGGTGCTACTAGGGAGGAAATTGTGAAGTAGGGAAGAAATAGGGCAGAAATGGGTCTTACTGTGCCACCAGGGACAATTTGCATGTAAGGGGGAAGTTATGGCAGGGGTGGGTCCCACTATAGCTTTAGGGAAGAAGTAGCAAGGAGGCAGGTCCCACTGTACCACTAGGAAGGAATTAGAGAGGATGCAAAAATTTGAATTAGAGAAGAAGTTGGGTAGGAATGGGTCTCACTGTACCACCAGAGACAAATTTGCATGTAGGAAAGAAGTTTGGCAGGATTGGGTCCCACTGTACCACTAGGAGAGGAGCTAGAGAGGAAGCAGCTCCCACTGTGCCACTTGGGAGAAATTGTGAAGTAGGGAAGAAGTTTGGCAGGAATGGGTCTCACTATGTTCCCAGGGACAAATTTGCAGGTGGAGAAGAAGATGGACAGGGCTGGGTCCAACTGTACCACTAGGGAAGAACTAGAGAGGACATGGGTCCCACTGTGACACTAGGGAAGAAATTGTGAAGTAAGGAAGAACTAGAGAGGAGGTGGGTCCCACTGTGCCACTAGGGAAGAAATCTTGAAGCAAGGAAGAACTAGGGCAGGAGGGGGTCCCACTGTGCCACCATGGATGAAATTGCATGCAGGGAAGAAGTTTGGCAGGGGTGGGTCCCACTGTACCACTAGGGAGGAACTAGAGAGGAGGCAGGTCCCACTGTGCCACTTAGAAGAAACTGTGAAGTAGGGAAGAACTGGGGCAAGAGTGGGTCTCACTATGTTGCCAGGGACGAATTTGCAGGTGGAGAAGAAGATGGACAGGGCTGGGTCCAACTGTACCACTAGGGAAGAACTAGAGAGGACATGGGTCCCACTGTGACACTAGGGAAGAAATTGTGAAGTAAGGAAGAACTAGAGAGGAGGTGGGTCCCACTGTGCCACTAGGGAAGAAATCTTGAAGCAAGGAAGAACTAGGGCAGGAGGGGGTCCCACTGTGCCACCATGGATGAAATTGCATGCAGGGAAGAAGTTTGGCAGGGGTGGGTCCCACTGTACCACTAGGGAGGAACTGGAGAGAATGTAGGTCTCACTGTGCCACCAGGAAAGAACTAGAGAGGAGGTGGGTCCCACTGTGCCACTAGGGAAGAAATCGTGAAGTGAGGAAGAACTAGGGCAGGAGGGGGTCCCACTGTGCCACCATGGATGAAATTGCATGCAGGAAAGAAGTTTGGCAGGGGTGGGTCCCACTGTACCACTAGGGAGGAACTAGAGAGGAGGCAGGTCCCACTGTGCCACTAGTAAAGAACTTAAATATTTTTCATGAAATAATAATTGCTCTTTACTGGGTCTCACAGTGCCACTTGGCGTTTGTTAAACGGGTCTCACTATACCACTGGCACCATTAGACCCAGGTGTAATGGTACCCTCTCCTCTTTCTTCGCTGAACCAGGTCCTCGGTTGATATTGTCTACCAAATAGTCCAAATTCAGGAAAACGAAAACGTTTTATTTTAGCATATCCCAAACCGCTTACAGGAAGCGAAATTTATCAAAACAAAACATTGCAGTTTTCATCAAAAACGCATTGAAAACTTTAAAAATGTGAGATAAAAGTGTACAATTTCTTCAGATTTGGGCTTTATATCAAATATTAACAGTGTAAGTTTACAGTTTTACTTAAAATGCCGATATTGAAATGTGTCTTTAGATCTCGATATTGGGAGTCCAGTTCCAAAACAATAAATATCGGCAACATCGATAAACGATTTACCCACTAGTGGTATAGCATTCCACCTCTGTTTTCCCCGCCATCCATAACTGCAAAAAATACCTACTAAACCACTGTTTTGTGATTGGTTCAGATATTGCCAACCATTTTGAACAAAATGAATCCTTTGCATCCAAAAACTGGAGTTACACCTAAAATGTTTTTCAGGAATATAAATATTTCCTTGCATTAGTTTGAAGACAGTCCCCAGGTATAATAACATAATTATGAACAACTGTATAAATAAAAATCCCAACTTAATTTTCAACATAACATATTGTAGTTGATATTGCACACTTTTACAATTCTGTTTCAAATGTACATTTTTCCATACAAAGTGTATAGATCTCCATAACTTTTATTTGTTTTTTTTTTATGGCAGAAGATGAAGTCGATGACATAGTTTTATGGATTCTGGGTTACCGTAGTGTTGGCAATCGCCCCATATTTTCCAGACTGTTTATGTTTACATTTACATGATAGATGATCTAGGCAGTGTAGATTATGCACATTGTTTAGCTCTCTTCTTTGTTATTAAACAATGACATACTTTCCAGAGAAAACAAGCATCAAATCGGGATAAAACTTTGGTTGTTTCCAAAGGCCTTACCCCACAGCTTGTGTGGGTATTGTTTCCACCTATGATGTCTGGTCAGGTGAGTGGGTGGAGGGTCGGGTGGACAGCAGGAAGAATCTTGTCTGGGCTGTATCTCACAAACTGTAAGTATAGGCAGTTCATACTTGGTTGGGACCTGGTTATTGGTGTAGGTTTGCAACTTCTTTGTGTGACCTTGATTTGACCTTTGATCTTGCTGTAGTGATCCCCGATCTTTAATTTTTTTCCAGGCTATATTTTAGACACCTTAAGCTTTTGGAAGTTCATACTTAATGCAACAGCATGGTGTTTCCTTGATCTGACCTTTGACCATGTTGTAGTGAGCTTTACCTTTAAAATATTATTAGGCTATATCTTAAAACTGTAAGGTGTAGAAATGTAATACTTGGCAGGTTGAATGGTTTGGGAGTATAAATGTGTGCAACATCGTGCTGTGATCTTAATTTGACCTATGGCCTTACTGTACTGACCTTGACCCTTAAAATCTTTTCCGGTTATATCTCGGCAACTGTAGGGTGTAGATAGGTGATACGTGGCAGGTTGTTTGGTTCAGAGGATGTAGATGTGCAATGTAATGATGTTACCTTGATTTGACCTTCAACTTTGCCCATCATGACCTTGAACTTTAAATTTTTCTCCTGACTGCTGTATCTCGGAAACTGCAATTTTGTAGGAAGTTGATATTTGGCAGGTTTATTGGTTTGGAAGGGTAAGTGTGCAGCAGCATGCAGTAACCTTGATTTGACATTTTTTGTGGGACCTTAACCTTTTAAATCTTATCTGGGCTATATCTAGGAAACTGTAAGGTGTGAGAAGTTGATACTTCACAGAGTTATGGGTAGATGGGGACACGTAGGTGTGCAATGTCATGATGTTACCTTGCTATGACCTTTTACCTTGCCATTGTGACCTTGATCTAAAAAATCTTCTCTGGGCTATATCTTGGAAACCATAAGGTGCAGCAAGATGAGGCTCACTGATTGGAGGTGTAGGTGTGAGGCTCACTGGTTGGAGGTGTAGGTGTGCAACATTATGGTGTGACCTTTGACCTTGTTTTTGCTGGAATGTTTTCTACTGCCCCATTTGAGACATGTTTCTTCTAACTCCAAGCTATATGGATTGCTGATTATTATATACACTTTTACCTAAATATGCCATCTCTATTGACATTTACATTTCAATTATGATCAGTTAATTTGCTGAATGAATGCTGTAATCTTCCTGTTAAATTGTCGTGTTTTGATACTGTGCCTTCAAAGAGAGTGTTATTTCTGCTGCACTTTTACACATATCTTGTGTGTTCTGAAAGACTGCTTATCTTTGCACTTCTTCTCCTCTTCTATATTGCATGGTATCATGGTGACTGATACTACATTCTGGTCCTATGTTCACTGACTGAAGCTCTATGTTGAGTGTCTTCACAAAGGAATGGTAACTGGGGGAAGGATCATTTGTTTTATTTTATTTATTTATTTATTGTTTTTTTAGTTGAAAAATTTACCAATGATATATTTTAACATGTTACATCAAATTATATCTTGTTTTATGTTATGTTACTTAATGAATTTCTGATGATCTATAAACTGATTCTACCAATACCTAAGTGAACTGTTTGTATTTCTGAAGTGCTGACAAGCACACCAGTGAACCGTCGGCCACCACCTGTCAGACCAGAACTGACATTTGAAGGCTTGAGTCAAAAGCACAAAGCAAAGCATCCAAAGGAGACAGGGCCCGTGGTGAGTTTATCAATGTATCTTATTACATATGAAAGCATGGGACATTTAGAAGCACTCATTGAATAAAAACCTCTGCCAGTGGGCATTTCCAGGTTGTACTCAGCATGAAAAATATCATGAGATCTGTTCATTATCTTTTCAATTAATCGCAAACAAATGGTCGACTCGAAAACATAACCTTCTAGCAGAGGTAATTACCCGATTGACATCTTAAAAGTTTTATTTTTATTAATGATGGAAAAAAGTCCCTGGGATGTTAATATTTGGTTTTTGAGTGATAAAATTTAAAGTATGTAAATGCCCAAAAAATATTTGCCATTTATTGTTCGCCACTTTGTTTAAACAATAAGTAAAGTAAGTCTGTATTTGCCTAAAAGGTAAATTTTCACTGCACTTGTTTTCATGAAACCAGCCATGAACATATCCTTAGTCAAAGGCACCAGTGAATATAATAACACTTTGGATTTCTTTGCCATTTCTGTGTGGATTGTAATTCTTTGAAAATGAAATGAAGGTGAAAGTCAATCAGAGTCACAAGTATCGGGATGAGTCGTGTATTGAAGTCAGTGATGAAGAGGACAGTACTAATGAGAGTAGTAGCAGTGACAGTCATGTGACAGGAAGTGACCAGAGTTCACAGGAAGTCCACAAGGTGAGGATAAGTGCCCTTAAGGGCTGTGCTGGTATTGTTTTCACAAATGGCACCCGGATGGGTGGGTGGACGGTGAGAAAAAGCTTGTCCGGGCTGCATCTCGGTAACCGTAAGGTGTAAGATGTTGATGCTGGGTAGGGACATTGGTTGGGGGGGATATAGGTGTTAGGGTGTGACAAATACAAATAATATGGGTCGATTGCTCGCCCATAAAAATTCAACTCGACATCGAGTCCCCACAAAGTTTAGTATCCACCTTGACAGGAAACAACATCCAATATGGCAGCTTTCATGAATGAAAAATGTAAGGATAAAAGCTTTGAATTTCTTCAATAACCTGATGTCACCACATAATATTCTTAACATTATGTTAAAAAAAATGGTGGATTATGCGATTTATTTTATGTAAGGTGTGTAATTTATGTTTTATTACCTCAAAAACATAACCGGCTCAATAGGTTATTATATATACACGAGCACTCAATCTTTAAACTTGTTGTCGAGTTTTCGTGAAATTTGCCTTGCTGGGTGAGTGTCGACTGCTCTGTCGCATCCATAATAGGTGTGCAATGTCATGGTGTGAGCTTGATTTGACCTTTGCTCTTCTATAGTGACCTTTAGTTTGAAAATCTTGTCCGGGCTAAATCTCAGAAACCGTAAGGTGTAGGAAGTTGATACTTGGTAGGTATATTGGTTTGGGGTAGTTGGTGTGAAGTGTCATGGTGTGACTGATTTGACCTTTGACCTTGCTGTAGTGACGTTGACCTTGAAATCTTGTCCAGGCTATATCTTGGAAACTGTAAGCTGTAGAAGGCTTATACATGGTATTGATATTGGTTTGGGGGAGTAGGTATGCAGTGTCATGATATAACCTTTATTGGACCTTTGACATTGCTGAAGTGACCTTGAACTTTAAAATCTTGTCCGGGCTATATCTCAGAAACCATGAGGTGTGAGATGTCATGGTGTGACCTTTATTTAACCTTGCTGTTATGACCTTGACTTTAAAAATTGGTCCAGGCTACATCTTGGAAACCGTAAAATCATAGGAAGTTTGATACTTTTTAGCAACATTAGGATGTTGTAGGTGTGAAACATAATGGTGTGACCATGATTTGTTCCTTGACCTTTATATCTTACCTTGCTGTATCTCACGAAATGTAGGGTATAGAAAGTAGATACCTTATAGGGTCATTGATTGGGGTATGTAGGTGTGCAATGACAGGTGTGACGTTGGTGTAATGCTTGACTTTGGCTTTCCCAAAGTGTTTTCTGCTGCTATTGTCAAGACATATTTCTATGGATATCTGCAACTGATTGTTATATGTACTTTTACCAAATTGCGCCATCTCCCTTTACAGGTATACTTCAATTAAGAAATTCTACAGCTTCATAACTTTACCAGTTAATGCTGTCATATTGCTATTGAATTGCCTTGTTATGACACTTTGTTTTTACGTACATATTTGCTTTCTTACGTGTCATTTTCCCCTACACCTTTACTTACACTGTTCTGAATGCTCCCTGACCTTTATACTGTTTCACCTCTGCCATGTCTCATGGTGTTCAATGCTATGCTATGCAGGCTGTTTTATTATTGCAATTACACATTTGGAATGTATGAAGAGGTCATAGGCAACCATTGCCAGGGATTCCAAAAACCACAACAATTTGACCCTTGAAATCCTCCTTATGGTGAAATTGGAGGCATGACGTTCATTATGTATTTTTCAGTGTATCTAATAAAATATTGTGGTGTTTTTTTTTTATTTAAAAAAATGAAATATTGTCTGGAATCCTATGAAACTTCAGTGAATCATTCTTCAGGAGTTAGGACTATTCAGATCTAGTGAGTCGACTTTTTCAACCCATCATGCCTTTCCAAGTCATTTCTATTAGCGCAAGTGGGTCAGATTTTGTGGTTCAGGGTGGGTCAGTTGTTGCTATGAGAATTGACTATGGTGTGACTAGTGTTGGGAATCGCCTCCACTTTTCATAGTCGATTATTCATCCATTTCTCCGAGCGATAAATGAGCCATAATAAAGTCTTTCACTCTATTGTTGGTCTGCATAACAAGAAACACTTTCAGGGATAAAGTACATATCAATCTGGTAAGAATAACGGTGTCATCTATGTTTCTGACATGTAGGAACTACCAAAACCACTCACTTCCTATAAATATGGTGGTAAACATAAACCCCAGATTTATGATAAATTGGCCGAAATTATTAAAGAAAACTACCTAAAATATTTTTAAAAATTTGTGGATATTGAGACACATTAAGAAAGGTAATACTTAACTTGAATAATTGATAGAATAATTGTTAGAAATTCTCAATTACTGACATCACCTCAAAGCAGTTTACAATATTTTATTACGCTACAATAGCTTACCATGTGGGACTCAATGCTGTACTCGGATGGCCACAAGGCATCATGGCCAACGTCTAAGACAAAAAGACATTTGTAGTTGGCCGTAGTCTCTCGTTGTCGTCACGTGATAACTTCTGACCAATCGCCCTACTTTCTCGTTGGCCACGTTGAACTGGTAGCAGTTTGTAAAGATACAGACATTTTCATTTATTTCTCAGCTTTTACTTATTGTTGGAGGTTCTTTTTTGGATATTTCTTTTATTATATAACATAGATCATTCTGTAAAATTTTTATTTTGACAGGATAAGTATATTTCTTTGTTTTCGCGTGTTTTGAGTTTTCCTCGGTTCAGGCCCTTTATATTGTACATCTTTTATTGCGTTTAAAATGTCCATCCATCAAACGAATAAAGACAAACTGAGAGCTCAGAAATGCCGCCATTTTTGTTTTAGTTTCAACTTACACAACTATTGCCCTACCTGTAGGGAGGCTGGCAAGGGTGATGACCCCTGTGTCACCTTTGAAACGCCCTGTGATATCTGTGCATCTTTTACAGACGAACAGATGAAGAAAATTCAGCACAGGAAACGTTATCTTAAAAAACAAAAGGCGGAAGCTAGTACTAAAGATGATGAACTTGGGCGAAGGCGACGGGGATTCCTTCACTGGCTCAAATGCAGACCTCGAGAGTGCTGCTGACAATCTTTTTACCTCACCCCCCACCCCCACTAATGGGTCTGGACAATAAGAAAGGCCGTCAAGAGCTCAGACCTAGAGGTCCTTCCTCTATACTTCCACTTAGCTCAGTTATCAAGGACGCCTTTGATAAATTTCAGCATGACTTTAAGGCGGCTAATTTACCCGAGGGTAAATACGTCAAGCCTCCTCCTTCCACTTCTAAGTGGTACAGGGTGGGACAGCCCTGTTATCAGGACAAATATCAGGAGTTGGATACAGATTTCGCCAAAATCTGTATTACTCCTAAACCCTCTGGAGCCCCTATGGCAAAGGTCCCCCTACCAATTCTAAAAGAGTTGGAGCATCAGGCTAGGCAAAATATCTCAACCCTCAATTTCACCGCTGCCTTTGCTAAATCTTCTTCTTCTTGCAATGCTTCCCTTGAGAAGTGTCAACATAGCATTAAGTCAACTGTCAAAAAGATTAAGTCTCAGATCCAAAAAGGTGCCAATCCTGAAAAAGCAGCAAAGTGCAGATATGAGGAAGTCTGTGAGTACATGGATTTTTGGAAGAAAACAGTTCTTATCCAACACAGGGCCCTTACATGCCTCAGCAAATCCCTAGCCCATATTCTCCAGAGGGAATTATATTCTATGGCTAATACCGGCTTGCTTAGGCACGAAGCCGAAATGACCCTCTTACAACCTCATTTGGGGGAAACGAGACGCCAAGAACTCAGGAACTCGTCCTTTTGGGACCCTTCCTTGTTCGAGTCTCAACTTGTGAAGGAAGGTGAAGGCTTCCTCCTCAAAAAAGGCACCTCTAAAGACTCTCAGGGTTTCGCACCCTATCAAAAAAAGCCCTTTCGTGGTCCCCACAACAAGAGAAGAGGCTCCTACAGGAAACGCCCCTATGGGGGCAACTCCTCACAAAGCAGTAACCAATCGTTTTCCTCAGCAAGGGGGAAACCGAACTTCAGAGGCTCCAGGGGTCGTTTTCGACCCCATAATAGGGGAAGAGGGCGTGGAAACCCCTCTTCCCAATGACTCCTCCAAAGCCTCACTCAGTCCACCAGTAGGAGGTCGCCTCCGTTCTTTCAGGAGAGACTGGCAAACAAACAAATGTTCTCCAAATGTGTTAAACATTATCACCAATGGCTACGTACTCCCATTCCTTTCAAAGCCAAATGTGGTCAGATTCCCTCTGATCCTGTCAGAGTACAAGGCCCATCAAAAAGACCAAGCCCTGACCTCTTGTATCCAGTCTCTCCTGTCAAAGAACGCAATCGAAAGGGTGGAAAATGTAAAATCTCTCGGGTTTTACAGTCCCCTGTTCCTAGTACCCAAGCCTCACCAAAGGTGGAGGCCAGTCATAGACCTAAGCAGGCTCAACACTTTTCTACACATAGAAAAGTTCAAAATGGAAGCTCCAGAGTCCATCAGGACCTCTCTGATTCCAGGGGAGTGGGTATCGTCGATAGATCTGTCGGACGCTTACCTGCACATCCCCATCCATCCAAACTCAAGGAAATACCTAAGGTTTTGCTACAAGTCACAGGTGTTCCAGTTCACCTCCCTCCCATTCGGACTGGCCACAGCCCCCCAGGTCTTTACAATGATCGTAAAGGAAGTGAAACTAATGGCCCTCTCAAGAGGACTCAAGAGTTCACCAATACCTGGACGACTGGCTGATCAGGTCCCAGTCACAGGAGGAAGCCCAAGTGAACACTCAGGCGGTGGTAGACCTAACTCAGTCCTTGGGTTGGATAATAAATCAGGAAAAATCAGAACTGAAACCTACTCAGGTGTTTTCATTCGTGGGCTACGAATACCATCTAGATTCAGCCCTTGTAAAACCCACTCAAGAGAGATGGCTCAAACTTCAGGATTTGATCCTAAGACTCAAGTCAAAACGTGTTTTGACTGCAAGATGTTTGATGTCTCTAATTGGGTAATGCTTGCCTCAACGGAGAAAATGGTCCCGTAGGGACGCCTTCACATGAGACCCTTTCAGTTTCATCTCAAGGAGCACTGGAGATATCCTCAGTCGCTGGACAACCTCCTTCCTTGGACAGAAGCCATTGCAGCCCACCTAGTCTGGTGGCAAAATTCCTCAAACGTGATGAAAGGTGCAAAACCTTCATCCCAAGGACCACAGTATTCAACTCTTTACCGACGCCTCAAACGAAGGTTGGGGTGCTCACTTAGATCAAAATTCTACAAAGGGTCTGTGGTCAGATCGGGAAAAAAGGCTACACATAAACGTCCTAGAATTGAAGGCGGTCTCACTGGCCCTTCGAGACTTTAAGGACCAGTGCCAGAACCAAACAGTGCTAGTTGCGACGGACAACTCAACAGTGGTAGCCTACATCAACAAACAAGGAGGAACTCGCTCAGCAGAGATGTGTGCTCTCCTGTGGAAGATTATGACCTGGTGTCATCATTATCACATAACATTGAAAGCCAGGCACATTCCAGGGTGCCTGAATGTGATGGCCGACCTTCTGTCCAGGTCCAACCAAGTGCAGTCCACAGAATGGTCTCTGCATCCGCAGGTGTTCAAACAGATCTGCCAGAAGTGGTTCACACCTCATGTAGACTTATTTGCCACTCATCTGAACCACAAACTTCCACTGTACGTATCTCCTGTCCCAGACCCAAAGGCTTGGGACATAGATGCTCTGAACATAGACTGGACGAGTCTCACTGCCTATGCTTACCCTCCTACGGCTCTCCTTCACAAGGTGATCCAAAAGATCAAGCAATGCCATTGCCTGATCATCGTAATAGCCCCAGGCTGGCCAGGGATGCCCTGGTTTTGTGACCTAGTGCAGCTCTCAACAGAGATCCCACTACAACTCCCAGTGTCAACGACCCTACTCAAACAGTCCCACAAGTATGTGTTCCACAACAGCTGAACCTCCACGCCTGGTGTCTAGGAGTGGACAACTCCCAAGAACAAGGCTTCTCTGTGGAGGTGGCAGAGAGAATTGCTGCTCCTCAGCAATCATCAACAAGGACCATCTACAAGTCAAAGTGGGCCCTATTTGAAAAATGGTGCAGAGAAAATTCGGTGGATTTCTCCACTCCATCTGTGAAACAAATCTCAGATTTTTTCATGTACCTGTACCAAGACCTAAACAGGCGCCCCTCGACCATTGATGGTTACAGGACTGCAATCGTCGACACTTTGGGCCCAACGGCCCACCATATTGCACACAATGCAGACCTTCATAGGTTACTCTCCAGTTTCCACAGGGATCGTCCAAAAAGTTCCAGAAATCTGCCTAAGTGGAACCTCTCTGTTGTTCTCAATGAGCTCACAAAAGCACCCTTTGAGCCTATGAAAGACACAGACCTCAAACATCTTACCCTCAAAACTGTTTTCTTGCTAGGTTTGGCCTCCGGCAAACGCCGCAGCGAAATCCATGCCTGGGTCACAAACAAAGTATCTAATCTAGGCCAATGGGAAAAGGTCGCCTTGTTCCCTTCTTCTGATTTCATAGCCAAAAACCAACTAGCAAGAGAAGGTTCTCAAAGTGTGTCTCCGGTGACTATTCCTACTTTGACTACCATTGTAGATAGACAATTCAAAGAAGACAGGACCCTGTGTCCGGTGCGGGCCCTGAGGTACTATTTGGATTGAACCAAAGACCTGAGGGGGTCTCGTTCCCTCCTTTTCATCTCCTTCAAGAAAGGACATACCTCAGGCATCAGACCCGCTACTCTCTTCATGGTTGAAACAAACCATCCTACTTTGTTATAAACAAGCAGACCAACAAGCCTTGGACTTGGTCCAAGTTAAAGCGCATGACATCCGGGCCTTCGCGGCCTCTAAGACATTTTACGGTGGGCTATCGGTGGACCAAATCATGCAAGCCTGTCACTGGAAAGCTCACAACACATTTACAAATTTTTACCTAAAAGACCTTACTTGGTCAGACAACGACAACAATATGTATCTGGGACCCGTAGTGGCGGCACAACAAGTCCTAGATCCTTCCCCTCAGACCAGTTGTCCTCGGAAAGAAAAAAAGGGGGGGGGGGGGGGGGGCACATCCGCTACAACCAAGTCTTCAGGAGTCTCTCCCAGGATCTAGGTATTCTTTTACCTTCAAGATGTTACGGGTAAGGTCATTTTTGTTTTTAGTTATCAAAGTAATTTGTATTAAGGACTTATTAAGTTGTCATTAATCTCATATTCAGGTGGCAAAAATTTTATGAGAATTCCAACCATTGGGCTGGTATGTCACTCGTGATGGGCCCCTAGGGACCCTTAGACCTCTAAGTGAGCACTGCTGCACTTCCGTCCTACAATCAAAACATCTTGACAGTTTTTAGCACTGTCTTCTATTCTACATAGGTTTTTGGCTCCTTACAGGCCCAGTCTTCGGGATTGGGGCACTGTAAATGGGACTCAGACTGGTATTTCTAACACTATTCTCATATAATCATTGCTTCAAATCTAAGAAAAAATTGACATTCCTTCCAGTCTCAGCTGTAATCCCGGCACCGGGCGGTTGGATTCAGCATTGAGTCCCACATGGTAAGCTATTGTAGCGTAATAAAATTGAAAATTTTAATTACTTAAATGTAGCTTTTATAAGCTACAAGCTTACCATGTGGGACTCCAAAGAGTCCCACCCTGCCTCCCCGCTGTTTACAGCTGAGGGGTAGGTTTTAGAAAATTTCAACGAGAAAGTAGGGCGATTGGTCAGAAGTTATCACGTGATGACAACGAGAGGCTACGGCCAACTACAAATGTCTTTTTTTCTTAGACGTTGGCCATGATGCCTTGTGGCCATCCGATTACAGCATTGAGTCCCACATGGTAAGCTTGTAGCTTATAAAAGCTACATTTAAGTAATTAAAATTTTCAAGTTAGTATTTTTCACCATAGAAAGTTATTCATGTTCACGATTTTTGCTTTTAATTAATCATTGCAGGTAGTAAATGTTAAGAACCTGAGAGCGCCTTGTCCTGGTAAATATTGTAGAGGCCTGGGATTTGAAAAATGTGTCAGATTTAGCTCCATCCTCACACAGATATGTGTTTTACTAAAAACAAACCTTCATTAAAACAACATGGAATTCTAAGAATTTATTAAGAACTATGTTTTACAGTTGTATTGATATGTATGTGTTACCCCTATATATATTTGTAACTATTTTTGCAAATAAATATAAAATATTTATGATACATATTGTGCTATATATTTTAAAAGATTTACCAGAAATTGCATACAAGATTGAGTATGACGTAGTATGTGGGTAAATAATGGGCTGTTAACACTACGGTTTCTACAGAATTCTTTTGCACCTGAGCACCTCCCTTTATAACCGCAGTATGTTGGTATCTATGCTTTTTTGGTGCCTTATAAATAAACTTGTTTTTAAATCATGTGTTACTACTAAGTTTGCTTGAAATTTTAAACATTTCTAACAAAACCAATCAGTCACGAGGTAAGCCAGTTCTCTGTTTACATTTGTTAATTTTTCACCCACAGAACCAGCATAAGCATAGACAGCATTCTGACAGTGAAGATGATACTGACGAGGAATCCAGTAGTGATTCAGATGATAGTGACTCACAAACAACCAGACCAAAGCATCACGAAGCCAGTGGCAAGCCAGATAGTGCCAGCAATAACAAGAAACGCTCCGAGTCTGCTCCAACTGGTGTCATTGAACAGGAAACTGCAGTAAAACACAAAACAGTCAGTGGGAAAGTCCAGTCAGGATCAGGGACCTTGGCAAGTGAGAAGGAGATATCGTCTGATGATTCTGACAGTGATGTGGAGTTTGTGTCTGAGACAAATGTGAAGCCAACAAGTGGAACCACTCAACAAAACGTAGGACGTGGTGAGCAAGTATAAGGCACAAAATGAATAGAAAAATCACTTTGCAATTATTTGGTCAATTGTGTTGGAAATCATTCCCAATTTTTAGGTTTGATTTTATCACACAGTGTTCTGACTGATGATTAGGGCTGGGACGGGTGCTAAAAAACACCCCCGAGTACCCGCACTCTGATAACCAATCCGAATTCGAGTAATCGCGAGATTTAGTAACTACCATCAGAAATCTTCTGTAAACAAATGGTAGCGAAACTTTTGAAGAAAAATGTCTTCTATTTTACCAGGTATTACAGAATATGGAGTTAATTATACAATTTTAAGCCAAAACCACAACTTTAATTGATATTATGTGGCAGAAAGGCATTAATGTAGCATAGTGTACACAAACATTTAATTTAGCTTGCGATAATACAGTACACTGTGAATACAGTAGAACCTCGCTTATCCGGCCTTCTATTATCCGAATCTCTGGATTAACCGAACCCAAATGATGTCTCCCTACATATAATGCACGGTCAAGCGTGAGCGATAATAC
The DNA here is from genome assembly GCA_964017235.1 of Sabellastarte sp. h YS-2021. Classification (NCBI taxonomy): domain Eukaryota; kingdom Metazoa; phylum Annelida; class Polychaeta; order Sabellida; family Sabellidae; genus Sabellastarte; species Sabellastarte sp. h YS-2021. The sequence continues at coordinate 9,742,604 of OZ024932.1, read as the reverse complement.
AAGATTTTACACAGTCTCGTAAACGATGAATTGTAGTGCTTTGTAAAACGTACCATTCACAGAGACGCCTAACTTCTTTCATCTTTATCACAATAGGGGAGGGATTAATTCAATTACACAACCCTGCTACACAACTTCTTTGATAATGCGCTAATCAATGAAAGTGTGTTCGATTGCGTTTCGCAAATTTATAATCTCCCGGAGTAGGTTCACAGACTGACAACGTTTAGAAAAGAAAAGACGTCAACAATGCATTACCAATCAAACATGCATGTCACTGAGGGCATGTTTGCAACCGAACACAACCAGCTCAAGTCTGCGTAATATTTTAAATAAAAATAATATCCATGGATATGCAGCAAATAAACGACAATTGAAGGGTCACTTATATTATATAACACAGATATATTAAATTATTTGATTAACGAACACCAACGTCTATGTATATTGCATAAAAACAACAATTGGGTATGCCAGTCTGAACCGGTAGGTCATGTAGTATCTACTGAAAATACCCTCTTCCTAAATGCAAATGTAAACAAAATAGAAAGTTGTAACATATTATAAATAAATCTGCATGAAATATAATTCAAGCACTTGAATATTTTTGCATTACATGTAGAAAAGGTAAGACGTGGCTTGAATGATCAACCATTTATAATTGTCAATGACTGCCTGTGATTAATTTACCACATGCCTAAGTGTACCACCATTATAGGATGTTGTTAGTTTCTTGTACATAATCATATGCTTTCTTTAACTACTCATATGTACATCAGAAAATTCAGCACAAATGATAAAAATTGATTATGTAATATCTAAAAGAATAAGAATTCAGCTTCACCTCCAGTGCAGTTCAGATTTTTGTCAAAAAAATAATAAATCTATTCAAAGTTGGAGCAGAAGAAACATTTAAAACTTTTAACATAAAATTTGAAAGGCACTTTGAATTCCCTGCATGAGTAGTTAGACTTACGTATTTATAGAGTTTAGGCTTGCTTATCGGTAAAATCAGTGTTCCAAGTGTAGACTGATTAGACTCTAATATCTTTTGTTGAATGTTTGTTCTCTTTTTGTCTATCGACATTCTTTACCGTTTGTTCAGTGGCGGAGACCAAGCCCACTGATGTGACAAAGAACGAAACGATGGTAACTGTTGTGAAGACAGTGGACGGTAAAACTGTACGCACATTAGTACCACTGAAAGAATTGCAAGGAGTGAAAGTTGCAGGTAATCAACCAGTTGTTTTGCAGCTTCCCACAAAGTCAAATTCTCTTCTAAGAGATAGAAACATCAGGGCCTTAGTTATAAAGATTGTATCTTCTTTTTGTTTTCCCAAATTTGTTCTCCTGTGTGTTTCATATAGAGTAAATCTTGTGTTAAAAGCCTAGGGCCTTTATATTTTTTTCAAAAGTGGGACTTCTATGGCAATGAATAGCACTGCATAGATGTGTTAGAAAATGACCTTAAAATGTTCAGTTAATTCTTTCTGTCTAGTGTTTTTGGACATGGTTCCTGTAAATGTAACAGGTAACAAATATAGGGTTATTAAGAATTGTGGGATATGTACTAACATCTCAGGCTTTCTACAACAATTAGTTTATTTGACTTTATGAACAAAAAATAAACAAGAATAAATATCATTAACAATATAAAAACATTTAAAAAGTTTGTGTAGATATTCAACCATACAGCGTGCGCTTGTACCATTTTGAAAGTGGTCAGAGATGAAATTTATGAAAATGTACAACTGCACTTGCCCATGACCAAAAGAAATATAAAATATTGTGAGACTTGTACATGTCCAGTTCTATGGATAGACAGAACAAGAATAGTTTTTAAAATACTCCTGATTTTTGGTACACATATGTACATCCCAATTGAATAGGCTACTGTAAGGATAAGGTAAGTATTTATCTTACAGAAAGAAAATTACATTAGAATATATTCTATTTGTTTTTCCACAGGTCCATCTGTTCCAGACAAACAGACCTTGATAAACAGGAAAGTCCAGCTACAAAGACAACAGGAAAATGTACAGGTGAGCAGAGAGCTTGATTCTATCCTCTCCAAGCTGTTGGTCAATCTGGCAAAAATCTGCCTACTTCCTGTTAACCAGGGTAGTAACCGGGGATAGTAACCATTTTAAATAAAGGAATATACATGTCTACTATTGAATAATCTGTAGGATATTGTCTCATCATTGGGCAAAAAAAAAGAAACTTTCTATAATGAGGTATAAAATTGAATTGACCACCCGTGCCATTTAAATAAAACATTGGTAACAAAACTCAAAGTCACTGGTAACAACTAAAATTGGTGGAAGGTCGCTAAATTTATTAAAACCGGAAAGTGTATCGGAATAAATATATCTGGCATCAATCTATTTACAGCTATTATCAGTAGACACAACTTTTTAATTTTGTGTCTCCATTTTTCATCTATTTACATATCATTCAGACATGTTCAAAAATTAGCAAGTGGCTGGAGTCTATAAAGGGGTTATCTACTCACATAAGTGTTTCGAATGGGCACATAATTATATGTTCACACAGAATGGTAGTGCAGCAGAAATTATATTTTAAACATGGTCCTTCAGATTTATTACCAAAGCATTTATATCCTCTTTTGTATTATGAAACAATCTTTCTTGTACCAGTACTTAAATTTAAAATAAAATTATTCTGGTGTTTTAAGTTGCTCTTACAAAAATACACCTTGCTCAGTGCTCACATACCGACGATTCTCCTGATTGACTGATGGTGGTGTTGTTGGTGGGATTTTTTTTTTTTTAATTTTTTATGTTACCGGGCATCGGCTGTAAGCTATTGGCATGGGTTGGCGTCGTCTTCAGCGGCAATGTCAACAATTTTTCCAGCCTCTTCTCCTCAGAAACTACTACACCGATTTTCTTAAAATTTGATATGGAGCTTCCTCGGGTAGAGGACTATCATGTTTCCTCATTGCATGTTGATGGGATTGTTTTTACGGCAGCCATCTTGGATTTTAACAGGAAATGAAAAAATGCAAATATCTCAGAAACTGTTAGAGCTATTTCGAGCAAATTTTTGACCCACAGGGAAGTGAAACATTCAAATTCCTAAATATCAAAATGTTCAAATTTTGCATTTTTGGGCGGCCATCTTGGACTTTAACAAGAAATGGAAAAATGGCAACATCTTATAAAACACAAAAACGATTATATCTTGAAAACCATGCGAGTTAGAGTGATTTCAATGAAATTTTTGACACACAGGGTATCTCTGCAGAGTAGTAAACCTAATTTTCAAAAAATTTTGTCTCACCAAAAATGGCGGTCTATTTTGAATTTTCAAATTTATTGCAAAAATTGCAAAGCCCATAAATGCTTGTATCTTGAAAACCATGCAATTAAGTTGTTTGATGGATGTCACATTTAGTAATTTGATATAAACTGGGTGGCCACATAATTGCTGCTTACTGGCAGTAAGCAGCAAGCCTTGGCCTCTTTTTTTTTCAGACGGGATATCTCTCTCCACAAAGATTAAGAAGTGAGCTTACAAATCAAGACTATAATAATGTATTGATGTATTTATGTATTAATGTATTTTTCACCAGGATTGGGTGTTGTACTCTATTTGATTAAATTTCTAGACGCACCCTAACTTATCTAGTAGCAGTATAAAAAATTAACTCTTACTTCTTACTCTAACTTCAGAAAGTGATGAAGTCAGTCAATATCTCCGCCCTGCCAGACAGAGGAGCCAAGTTCCAGTCTCAGATAGAGCAGCTGACTCAGCAGATAGCAGCTGTAGACCTGCAGATACAGAAAGCACCTGTCAAAGTACACAGCAGTACTGCCAGTGAGCATGTGTAAGTAATGGTGCCTTGAATTTGCATATTGATTACTGCTGAAAAATTGTTTCACACCATAAAATTCATTATCTGCCACTGTGGCCTAGCGGGTAACACACTTGTCTAGGAACTCAGAGGACGTGGGTTCAAACCCAGGTACAGGCAGATACATAGTGGCTCGGATGACCACTTAAAATGGCGGTCCTCTGTCATTGGGTCCTATCCCCAGTGGCAGGCTAAAGAACCTCAAGGACGTTGATAAATGGTCATCCTTGAGCCTCTATCTTCAAGTTAGGGGAATGTCAGTTACTTGTGAGTTGGGGCTGTACCTGTGCAGTCGGATTGGTTAAATAGCGCTTTGAGTCCTGTAGTATATGGAGATATTGCGCTGAGTATAAATACACAATACAAATACAATACAATTATTTCATGGCTATTGTTGGCTCAGTTGCTTAAAACTACACACTGACATGGATTAAGAACAGATCAAGAGCAGAGCAAAATTGAGAAAGAAGTTTCAAGTGAGCCATTGGTTCAGATAGCTATTCACAAATCATGGATTTCTTGAGCTGAAAGATTAAATATTTGATCTGTTTTTATAAACTTCTTATAATTTCGAAACGAGTTATCAATCATTTAGGACATTTAAAGGGTTTATTGAGTCATGAAGTACCCTCTGTCTCTATAATGACTGATCAAAACATTCACCTTCTTCACTGTGAAATCTTCTACCAGCTATTCCTGATCCATTTTCATCCAGAAGTGAATGGATGAAAGTTAATCCGAAATCTGATGGAAAAATCAAATCAAATGTTTCGTGAATACCAGTTTGATGCTGATCGAAAGATCTGATCAACAGTTGGTAATTTTTTTATCTAATCTTTACTGATCACTTTGAGTTAATACCAGCCAAGGTGTTTGAGAAGAATGATGAAATTCAGACATGACTGCTGCAATCAGATCTCATTAAATATATCTTAACAAGTGGAAATTGATAATTGAGCTATAAAGTGGTTGTAAACTTCAACGATATTTTAAAACAGAACTGCCTTATGAGATGCTACAAATGATATTGACACTTTTGATATCCATATTTAAAGCAAGTTGTATTGATCAATGTTGATATATTGATGTGTGATCTCTTCCTAGGTGAATACAGTAATTTTATTGCGTTAATACATCCTATCCAATGGACAATTGCTTTACCGGTCGGCGCGACCGGTCCCGCCAAACGACAGAAAAAGTCATTCTGTATAAAATACCGGCAGGACCGGTCACAGAGTGTACATTCGCCAGGTGTCGCCTCGTGCATACTTCCTGTCTAGTCAGAATGACGTCATCGCGTCTTTTTTCGTTTGGCGCGTGAGTGTACAGACGTGTTTTTCTACTGTGGTGAAACGTTTGAATTTTGTAAAGACTACTTTTTATATTGAACTTTATTTTAATTTCATCTATTCTACCTTACTTCTGGAGTGTTATGGCGTCCCCTGGACAAAGAAGAGGGACTTGTGGCCACGCTATGGCATTATTTGACTCCCACACCAAGTGTGCGCGTTGCCGTGATAAGGGGCTGGGCCAAGACGCATGTGTTGAGAAGAAGGACTGCTCCATTTGCAATAATTTCACAGCTGAGCAGAAGTTACAGTTGGCCACCCCCACCTATAGGGCCCGAAAAGATAAAGAACTCCAGAAGAAAACTGCCTCTCCCTCCCTTGTTGATCCGTCTTCAGTAACTGTTGTTGGGAAGGTTGAGAGTGGCAAGGGTGATTCTAGTGATAGAGGCGAAACCCCTTCTAAGAAGAAAAAGACCTCTCACAAATCCCCTAAGAAGACATCCAAGCCTCCGAAAGTGCCAGATTTTCAAGCTGACCTGAAATCCCTGGATGAGAAGTGGGCAGATCGCTTTACGCGTCTGGAGGCTCTCTTTTTGTCAAAGACTTTCCAGCTCCCGGTGGAACCGGTTCAGAGCTCCAATGTGGTGGTATCTGAGAAGCCCTTTATTCCACCAGCTCAGCAATCTACTAGCCAGAGTCCTGCTACCGGTTTGACCGGTAAGAAGAAGAAGACAGCCACCCAGCCTGTTGAGGCTCCCGGTGTGAAGAAGTCAGCCACCCAGCCTGTTGAGGCTCCCGGTGCTGAGACAGAGCTTCCACCAACCAACCTAACTACAGTTTCCTCTGCTGGTGCCCCTGTTAGTGGTCGACCCGAGGTCCAGCCCCCAGGTCCCACTACTGCTGATCAACCGGAAGATTTTGCTTCAGAAGATGATCAGTTCAGTGACCGGCCTGACCTCAGTTTAGATGAGGGTGAACTGTCTGAAGTGTTGTCAGTAGGTCCGGATCATGAAGAACCCATAGAAACGGACCAGGAGTTAAGTGCAGAACAGACCTACAGAGAGACTCTACGTGGTGTTAGGTCGTTTATGGGCTGGGAGCAAGTGCCAGAGTTTGACTCTTCTTCTTCTGCACAGGACGACAACCCCTTTGCTGGCACCAGACCTCAGTTGCCCGGTAAAGTTTCTGTGAAGGTTCCGGTGGATGACTGGCTATGCCGGAAATTTGAGAAACTTAATATTACTGTACAGGAAGGATACCCATCCCGGGCTTCAGAAACTGCTGGCTTAGTCAAAGATCAGTTTGTCAAACCACCAAGAACTCTTAAATGGTATGACATGCATACAGACAAGAAGGATTTCTCCAGATCCAAAGTGTCTTCCTGGACTAACCAACCGGCACGCCTCAACAGTAGCTTTCCTCGAATTGCTAACCGGTCACTTCCTTCTGCTCCAGCCTCAAGACCTGTGTCACAGGATACGTTAAGGAAGTGGGAGAGAGCAGCCAGAGACCAAACTTATATGTGTAACCAGGCTGCTGCATTTTCCCGTTGCCTCACCAAAGTGCAGGACTCTATGGCTTCTCAGTTGAAAGTGTTACAGAACGACAAGGGCAAGGGAAAATCTACCGGTAAATCTCATCAGGCTGTTGAAGAACTGGACTTTCTAGTGACCTTTAACAAGAGCATCACACAGGCAATGGCCAGAACGATGCAAGATTTATCAGATGGTGTCTTCATTAATGTGGCCAACCTTACGCTAGCTAGAAGGGACAGCTACCTAGATTATTTGAAAGCCGGAATCAAACAGGACACTTTGAACGCTCTTAGGTCTGCCCCTCTGCATATGAGTGCCTTGTTTCCGGATCATCTCATCAGCAAAGCTGAGGAAGAAATAAGACATCATGAGGATAAACGTTCTGCCGGTTCTTCACACAAGGGTCCCCAGCGTTTCCACCCTTACCACCAGTCCAGTAAACAACAGCAACCAGATCAGGACAGGAAACCCGGTCTACCTGCCTGGAAACAACTGGGTAGAAGGCGTGGACAAAGATCTCACCGGGGTCGTACTGCTTCATTTTCTCAGCGACCTGCCAAGACACAGAAGCAGTATAAATGACAATCACTGTGTTCAGTTTGTGACAGGGCACTTGTCTCCTGTAAGTGTGACCGGTCAGAAGGACTTTTGTGTGACCGGAAAATTACAGACAGAAACTCAATTACCTGTATATTGTCATGTTGCTTCTCATGTACCTTTTGCAGGAGGGTCGCCGCAAAAGAAAGGCGTAATTCCCGAACATCTAATGTCAATAAAATCTGTGAAAAGTGTTTCCTGTGTAAATCAATTGAGTTCTGTACAAAATGTCACAAATGTCCCACTTGTTGTACCAAATCCTCCTGTAGGTTCAAGATTGCACGAGTTTTGGGAAAAATGGGCAGCCTTGGGTGTCAACCCCAAGGTCATATCAGTCCTCAGGGAGGGGTACATCCTACCCTTCCGGACCAGACCTTACTTGACCAGAAAACCCACAGTAACAAGCTGCTATGCAGATCCTCACAGGAACAGCTACATGTTAGAGGCATTGCATCAGCTGTTAGACAAAAAGGCTGTAGAAGTGGTTCAAAATCCTCAATCCCTGGGCTTTTACAACCGGTTATTCCTGGTCCCCAAACCCAACAACCGGTGGCGACCCATCTTGGATCTGAGCAAACTAAACAATTATTTGAAAACACAGTCGTTCAAAATGGAGACACCAGAGACAATACGTACCTCCCTCCAGACAGGGGAGTGGGTGACTTCCATAGATTTCAAAGACGCATACTTCCACATACCTATAAACAGCCAGTCCAGGAAGTATATGCGTTTTCACCTTCAAGACAAGACTTACCAATTCAAAGCACTACCCTTTGGTCTGTCCACAGCCCCCATGGAATTCACTGTGGTAGCCAAAGAGGTGAAATGGCTTGCCATGAGACAGGGTATAAGGATCCACCAGTACCTAGACGACTGGTTGGTCAGAGCCACGTCCCACCGGGTTTGTCTTCAACAGACGAAAGATCTGGTGTTACTCTGCAGGGAGTTGGGGTGGCTGGTAAACGAGGACAAATCAGAGCTGGAACCCAAACAAGTTTTCAACTTCGTAGGCTACCAGTTCGACTTGAAGGAAGGCAGGGTCAGACCCACCATAGAACGTTGGCAGACCCTACAAAGCAAAATACTGGAGATCTTATCAAACCCAATCTGTCCGGTCCGGAAACTAATGTCCCTGATCGGTCTGTTAACTGCCACAGAGAAGCAGGTACATTTGGGCAGACTACACATGAGACCCATACAGTGGCATCTCAAGAACAATTGGAGAGTTCCAGAATCCCTGGAGAAGATAATTCCCATTCCAAAGTCACTCCACCCACATCTGAAATGGTGGCTGGAGGAAGACAATGTTGTTACAGGTCAACCTTTACACCCACTAGAGCATGCTCTGCAAATTTTTACAGACGCATCAAGAGAGGGGTGGGGTGCACACTTAAACGAGCATATAGCAAGGGGAAGCTGGTCACTCCCGGAAAGCAAGCTGCACATAAACTACCTAGAGTTAAAGGCAGTTCTTTTGGCACTACAAGAGTTCCAAGCTCTCTGCATGAACAAGGTAGTTCTCGTAGCTACCGACAATACCACTGTGGTAGCTTACATAAACAAAGAAGGGGGAATGAAGTCGGGCCCCCTGTGTGCCTTACTTTGGAGGATCCTCACTTGGTGCACAAGAAATCAAGTGACCCTCAAAGCTCGACATATTCCCGGCCGTCTCAATGTGATAGCAGACAAATTGTCCAGACTGGGTCAGACCATCCAAACAGAATGGTCCCTCAATCCGGAGATTTTTCAAGCAATATGCAACCGGTGGCACACCCCTCAAGTGGACCTGTTTGCCACAAGGTTCAACAACAAGCTCCCACAGTTTGTCTCACCGGTCCCAGACCCCCAGGCCTGGGCAGTGGATGCTCTCAGCCTGTCTTGGGAGGGACTGGATCCATACGCCTTCCCACCAGCAGCCATCTTGGGCAAAGTGGTGGAGAAGTTACAGGACTACCCCTGCAACAGAATAATTCTGATTGCTCCAGGGTGGCCCAACATGCCATGGTTTTGGGACCTGGTGGCAATGTCAAGCCAGATCCCACTGTGTCTGCCCAGCATACCCAACCTAGTGTCTCAACCATTCAACCAGGTCCTTCACAGGAACCTGTCGAATCTGAACCTGCATGCCTGGCTCCTAGAGCCTCAGCAATCAAAGAGCAAGGCAGCACGAATTGAGGCTCCTCAAAGAAGATCAACCAGATCTGTCTATGAGGCAAAGTGGACCATTTTTACAAAGTGGTGCCTCAGTAATCAGGTGGACTTCAGGGCACCACCTCTGAAAGCCATTGCTGACTTCCTCCTACATTTGTTTCAGGATAGGAAGTTACAGCCAGGTACTATTGATGGCTACAGATCAGCCATTGCTGACAAACTGGGCAACTCCACCATTAATGTCAGCAAAGATGAGAATCTTACTCGTCTCCTGGATAGTTTCCATAGAGACAGACCCAAGGGCAGGAGGGGCATCCCCTCCTGGAACCTTTCGCTGGTACTACACCAGCTGACTAAGGCTCCCTTTGAACCCCTTAAAGAGGCCTCCTTGAAACACCTGACCTTCAAGACAGTTTTCTTATTGGCTTTAGGTTCTGGTAAACGCAGGAGTGAGATCCATGCTTGGCTTCATAAGAACATCAGACACCAATCAAACTAAACAATTATTTGCAAACACAGTCGTTCAAAATGGAGACACCAGAGACAATACGTACCTCCCTCCAGACAGGGGAGTGGGTGACTTCCATAGATTTCAAAGACGCATACTTCCACATACCTATAAACAGCCAGTCCAGGAAGTATATGCGTTTTCACCTTCAAGACAAGACTTACCAATTCAAAGCACTACCCTTTGGTCTGTCCACAGCCCCCATGGAATTCACTGTGGTAGCCAAAGAGGTGAAATGGCTTGCCATGAGACAGGGTATAAGGATCCACCAGTACCTAGACAATTGGTTGGTCAGAGCCACGTCCCACCGGGTTTGTCTTCAACAGACGAAAGATCTGGTGTTACTCTGCAGGGAGTTGGGGTGGCTGGTAAACGAGGACAAATCAGAGCTGGAACCCAAACAAGTTTTCAACTTCGTAGGCTACCAGTTCGACTTGAAGGAAGGCAGGGTCAGACCCACCATAGAACGTTGGCAGACCCTACAAAGCAAAATACTGGAGATCTTATCAAACCCAATCTGTCCGGTCTGGAAACTAATGTCCCTGATCGGTCTGTTAACTGCCACAGAGAAGCAGGTACATTTGGGCAGACTACACATGAGACCCATACAGTGGCATCTCAAGAACAATTGGAGGGTTCCAGAATCCCTGGAGAAGATAATTCCCATTCCAAAGTCACTCCACCCACATCTGAAATGGTGGCTGGAGGAAGACAATGTTGTTACAGGTCAACCTTTACACCCACTAGAGCATGCTCTGCAAATTTTTACAGACGCATCAAGAGAGGGGTGGGGTGCACACTTAAACGAGCATATAGCAAGGGGAAGCTGGTCACTCCCGGAAAGCAAGCTGCACATAAACTACCTAGAGTTAAAGGCAGTTCTTTTGGCACTACAAGAGTTCCAAGCTCTCTGCATGAACAAGGTAGTTCTCGTAGCTACCGACAATACCACTGTGGTAGCTTACATAAACAAAGAAGGGGGAATGAAGTCGGGCCCCCTGTGTGCCTTACTTTGGAGGATCCTCACTTGGTGCACAAGAAATCAAGTGACCCTCAAAGCTCGACATATTCCCGGCCGTCTCAATGTGATAGCAGACAAATTGTCCAGACTGGGTCAGACCATCCAAACAGAATGGTCCCTCAATCCGGAGATTTTTCAAGCAATATGCAACCGGTGGCACACCCCTCAAGTGGACCTGTTTGCCACAAGGTTCAACAACAAGCTCCCACAGTTTGTCTCACCGGTCCCAGACCCCCAGGCCTGGGCAGTGGATGCTCTCAGCCTGTCTTGGGAGGGACTGGATCCATACGCCTTCCCACCAGCAGCCATCTTGGGCAAAGTGGTGGAGAAGTTACAGGACTACCCCTGCAACAGAATAATTCTGATTGCTCCAGGGTGGCCCAACATGCCATGGTTTTGGGACCTGGTGGCAATGTCAAGCCAGATCCCACTGTGTCTGCCCAGCATACCCAACCTAGTGTCTCAACCATTCAACCAGGTCCTTCACAGGAACCTGTCGAATCTGAACCTGCATGCCTGGCTCCTAGAGCCTCAGCAATCAAAGAGCAGTGGCAGCACGAATTGAGGCTCCTCAAAGAAGATCAACCAGATCTGTCTATGAGGCAAAGTGGACCATTTTTACAAAGTGGTGCCTCAGTAATCAGGTGGACTTCAGGGCACCACCTCTGAAAGCCATTGCTGACTTCCTCCTACATTTGTTTCAGGATAGGAAGTTACAGCCAGGTACTATTGATGGCTACAGATCAGCCATTGCTGACAAACTGGGCAACTCCACCATTAATGTCAGCAAAGATGAGAATCTTACTCGTCTCCTGGATAGTTTCCATAGAGACAGACCCAAGGGCAGGAGGGGCATCCCCTCCTGGAACCTTTCGCTGGTACTACACCAGCTGACTAAGGCTCCCTTTGAACCCCTTAAAGAGGCCTCCTTGAAACACCTGACCTTCAAGACAGTTTTCTTATTGGCTTTAGGTTCTGGTAAACGCAGGAGTGAGATCCATGCTTGGCTTCATAAGAACATCAGACACCAATCAGACTGGTCCAAGGTGTCCTTATATCCCTCACCCAGCTTTCTGTCCAAGAACCAGCTGGCAAAGGAGGGTCCAGACAGTGTGGCCCCGGTGGTTATCCCAGCTCTGGCCCACACGCTAGATAGATCACTCAAGGGTGACAGGTCACTGTGTCCAGTTAGGGCACTACGTTATTATCTGGACAGGACCTCTGACCTCAGGCGGAACAAGGAGTTGGTCTTTGTCTCCTTCAAAAAAGGTTTTGACAAGGATATCTCCTCTGCCACTGTCTCCTCATGGATCAAACAGACAGTCATCCTATGTTATGAGCTCTCTGACCAGCAGGCCCTTAACTTACATCAGGTGAAAGCCCATGATGTGAGGGCCTTTGCTGCCTCTAAGGCCTTCCAAGCTGGAAGTTCCTTAGAACAAATCCTATCAGCCTGCCACTGGAAATCCCATAATACCTTCACACAATTCTATCTGAAGGATGTGGCTTGGGCTGATTCAGAGCTTTTCCATCTAGGGCCGGTCGTGGCTGCTCAGCAGATCCACCACCAAGCCCAATAGGGAGGAGACATTCCTGTAAATATGTACATAATGTATATACTTAGATAAGTATAAATCAAAAAAAAAAAAAAAAAAAAAACTGTGACATGCTTCCTTTGGGAGGTTTATTATTTCTTGGGACTGAACTCATCCCTCTCTTCCCCCACTCAGAGCAGAAATGCTTGGAAATAAAAAAAGGGGGGGGGAGCAATGTCGGTTAAACTACCCGGTGAACTGGGTTCTGGTTACCGACTTAGGCCATTAGTGAGTAGCCTTCTTCAGGTCTACCTAGGCCAGAAAATTGTTAGTTTTGAGTTCACTCAAGTCCCTAGTAACTTACCCGCCAACCAAGCGGTAGTTATTCAGCAATTGTCCATTGGATAGGATGTATTAACGCAATAAAATTGCAAATTTAATAAGTAAATTAAATTTTTATAAGTTAATACCCTATCCAATGGACGGACAAGACCCTCCCAACCGACCCCGCTATCAGCTTACTAGGGGTCTAATAGGTTTAGACAGCGAAAAAAGACGCAATGACGTCATTCTGACTAGACAGGAAGTATGCACGAGGCGACACCTGGCGAATGTACACTCTGTGACCGGTCCTGCCGGTATTTTATACAGAATGACTTTTTCTGTCGTTTGGCGGGACCGGTCGCGCCGACCGGTAAAGCAATTGTCCATTGGATAGGGTATTAACTTATAAAAATTTAATTTACTTATTAAATTTGCAAATTTGCAGGTTTCAAAGATTTATAGTGGTTCGCAAGTTAGCATCTGTTCAGAGACAGTCACCTCTCTGTGGGTTCGACTCCCATGTGGGACAATAGTGAGGATCTGTCCCTATTAACCTGGCTATTGAATGGGACGTAAGACCTTACTTCGATCTTTGATGAAGATTATACACCATTTTCTTTTAGAGTCTCAAAAAAGGATTCTTTATTCAGTGGAGCCCTAAATAATCTGAATGTTTTCAGAGTCCCATGGGAATTATATACACCGAAAAAAATGGTGACCATAATATTACTCATACACATAAAGCATGTCTATTAGCATCTGATGAGCCTCTCCATGCCCCCATTACAGGGGTTGCAGTTATTTGACAGACAATTAACTGTTGGGGAACTGTTGTGTCAGAAACAAGTTTTTGATGTCAAAATATCAGAAACATTGAAAATACCCCAGCGAATATTGTCAGAAACTTTAAAATATGTCCAAAACTTATTTACCAAAATTGCTTCATACAGCTAAACGTCATTGCCAGCTTTATAGAGTAATTTACACTTGTTTAACCTTCATATAAAGTATTGTTAATATACTAGTTATGCATGCCTATGTGATAATAAGGATCATTAATTGTTACACTGGGAACTTCTATGTTTTCCTCCTTATAAGACAGAGGAGTGTGTCTGGTCAGGTGATCCCGGTAAACATGAAACAAACCAAGCTGACAAATCATGTGACACAACTACCTGCTGATGTGTACAGACAGATGTATGGCAGTAAGTGCTGGTCATTACTTTAGTCAGGTTATCATTTCTGGTGGGATTGAAATGCTATTACAACAGTGATGTGAAACTGTACATTGACTTTGCATACCTGAACTGTTAAATAGCAGTAAATTATATCAACAGTAATATCAGTTGGATATAGTGAAATCATTTTCAATCATTTACATCCATGTTAAAAGTAAAACAGTCAATTGATAAAGGCCTGTTCTCACCATTCCAAAATCCTCTTACCATTATTAGGTTTTAATTTTGCTTAACTTCCATTTAGAGCTACTGATGTGTAGCCGATAATGTGTTAGATGTAGCATATGTGTCAGGACTTTGAAATTGGTGCCACATGTACATAGCTTGGACTTGCATTAGCTTTAGTTCTACAGAGTTTAACTAGATGCTCGTGTGTTACAGCACACCCTCAGACAGCACACCTGTATGGAGGCAGGATGACTGCAGCCAGACTGCGGGAAGTGGGATCTATCACTTCAGAGGCCATAGAGAGACTGCATAAGTGAGGTCCTTCAACGTATATATTCTGAAATGTAATCCTTGGAAATGATCACAGACTTGCATTCAGAAACGGTGAAATGTTAAGAAATAAGAAAAATACAAAATGACAGTCAGGATTGCATAATTGTTTTATACAACTTGGTTAGATCATTGCTTGGTAACTGTAACTGCTGCTCTGAGAAAACAAATCCTGTAATGCTCCAATACTACTACTTAGTCAAGTTTGTTACCTTGATTCTTGTGGAGTCCTAGGTTGCTTAAATTATCAGTGTATTTCTCCCAAACATATTTGACACATACCTTTCTTTATTATTTGCACTTCAAAGACAATTACAGATAGTTAACAAACATTTGTTGATTCAGGAAGTTCACAGACATTTATTTATGTATTTCAGGCAGTTTGTAGATATATATATGTTCATTTCTGGCAGTTCACAAACATTCATTCATTCATTTTAGGCATGTAAGAGAAATCTGTGTATTTTAAACCATTTACAGATATTAAAGGGTAGAAGGTGGTATAGGGACACCAAGGACACAATGAGAGGGAATTATTATTTCACAGGGATAATGCCAATTGGTGAAATGGTGCAAAAAGTCCGAAATAACTACAGTTCTTTTGTTCTGCACCTAGACTGAGTATTATGGTTATGTTGGTTTCCCAACCATTGCATTACGTTAAATCTCATGTATTTAAATGAGAGTGGCATTTGTATTAGGTGTACCTACTGCCAGTGTACCACTACATTTACAGATATTCATTCATTTCAGGCAGTTTACAGACATGCCCAAGCCTGAGGAGGAGTTAGAAGACCCTGAAGGTCTGACTGTTCCTCTGATGACTCATCAGAAACAAGCACTGCGCTGGCTCAGCTGGAGAGAGACACAGCAGCCACCTGGTGGCATTCTGGGTAATTTGTCTTTCCCTATATGTGTTCTTAGCAGTGATATTTTTTTGGTTCTGTATGTTGGCCGTGAGTTGTTCCTAGCAGAGTATTATGTAAGTTATCCACAATATGAAGGAAAAATTGCAAAATGTTTCAAGCTAAAAAGAACCTGTAATTCCTGTTCAGAGAACCAGTGTTCAGTGTATGTAAATATTTCTCTTGTCTGTAGCTGCAGAATGTTGCAGTAGTAATACATTTATACTAATATCAGTGACAACTTTAGTGGAGGGGATACATGCATTGTCTTCCCACTTGTAAGGTTGTGAGTTTGAATCTTAACATAGCTTTTTTGGGTGGGTAAGTCATATTACCTATTTTACTCTGTTGAGATATTAGTAGCTGCATTGCACTGCAACATATTTGTAATAAACTTTATTAATAGCTTAATTTCAGGGTACAGGAACCACCAAGCCATGCTTAACACTGAGCTTTCATTAACTCTTAACAAAATACATCAATTTAAAACTGTTTTCTTGTGAAAACCCATTTCTTGCTGGACCATGTGTTTCCTTGGCTATACACATGGTTTCCTCAAAGTTCACAGATTTGGTTTTGTTCAGGGCCCTGGAAATGGGTTTTGATTTTTGGAAATATGACATGGTTACTATCAATGCATCCGTCACTAAATGCTGTGGGGACTTCATCTGAACAAGGTTCATGTTTTGCTTCAGTACTTCCTAAGGCATAGCTCTTCATTTAATGAGTGTAAATTCTGTGCAATCAGTTTCCATTCCAACAGAAGTTTTAAAATATTAAAAAAATTCCTCTTCAAAATACAGTATTTATCTAATCACCTGTAAGAGCAGGGTCTTTTATGATTTCTGTGGCTCTGCTGCTGCCTTTCCTCCCCATTCTGTCCTTTTCTGTGTCTCCATTAAAGTTGTATGTTCACCGTAATATTAATGTGTCTTTACTGTATCAAACTGTTGGCATGCTTGTCTCTATCAGTGCATTGTCCTGTTGCATTCCAATTCTCTTCTGTAACAAAACCAAAAGCAGAGATTTGGAGCTGGGTTTCACAGATTGTACACTATAACCGCCAGGAATGGCCTCTGCAGTGTGACCAGAACTTAACCTCTGTCCATGCTTATTCTTCTGTATCAGCCGATGACATGGGTCTGGGCAAGACACTGACCATGATCTCACTGGTGATGTTGAGGCGTCAGAGAAAACATGGGAACAAGGAAGGAGACGGGGCGACAGCATCAGAGACTGAGGAGTGGAAGAGTAGAGAGAAGCAGATCAAAAAGCGTAAGTGTGATTGAAACGCAATTAACCAGAGCTCTGATGAATAGAATGTCCTTTAAAGTAGAACTAAAGATCAGTTTCCACATTCACTGACATTCCCTTTATCTCTGCCAAGGAGGTCATGTGGGTGATGTGTATTGTTAACCCCAGCCCATAAAGGCTGGTGTTCTAGTCACCCCCTGTGCCGTCCAGATGGTGGCAGTGGTCATAAAGCTTGTGGGTGTTCCAAAGTCCAAACCCAGGGGTTTAGGGCTGTTTAGGTTTTGGGTGGTTTCCAGTAATAACTGTTACCATGGCAACACTTTTTAAAGATTTTTGCGTCTTAAAATTTGTGGGTGTTCCACAGCCTAAACCCATGCATGGGTTTTAACCAAATTTTCGGAATATGTTTGCCCCAAGAGGATCTAGAGCTGATTAGGTTTTGGGGGTAGCCGGTAACAAATGTTGCCATTGTTACACTTGCAATATTTTTGGGTTTTAACGTTTGTGTGTGTTCCACAGCCAAAACCAACACATGGACTTTTACCAAATTTTCAATATATGGTAACCGAAACAGGATCTAGAGCTGAGTAAGTTTTGGAGGGTGATACTTGATACTTGGTTGATAATTGGCAGGGACATTGGTTTGGGGTTGTAGGTCTGCAACATCCTGGTGTGATCTTGATTTGACTTTTGAGCACGAGTTTTAAAATTGTGTCTGGGCTATTTCTTGGATTTTATAAGGTGTAGAAGGTTGATACTTGGTAGGGAAATTGGTTAGGGGGTGCATCATGGTGTGACCTTCAGCTTTGGCACTGCAAAAGTGTGTTCAACTGCCATATTTGAGACATCTTTCTCTTATGACAAAGATATATGCACTTTTACATAATTGTTCTATTTCCATAATTGTTCTATTTCCATTGACAGCTATTCTTAAAATAATAAGTTTTACAGCTTCATAATTTTCTATTGAATTGTCTTGTTTAAAAAACTTTATCATTTCATACATTTTCTTTCTCTTACATGTTATTTTCTCTACTAAAATATTATTTG
Organism: Sabellastarte sp. h YS-2021; assembly: GCA_964017235.1. Taxonomy (NCBI): domain Eukaryota; kingdom Metazoa; phylum Annelida; class Polychaeta; order Sabellida; family Sabellidae; genus Sabellastarte; species Sabellastarte sp. h YS-2021. Next base: position 9,724,819 of record OZ024932.1, on the reverse strand, counting down.
GACCTTTATATAACTGACACGGATCTGAAAATGTCCCAATCTTTGTACTGTTTCACTACTTCTATATCTCATGGTGTTGAAAACTATTTTCCCAGGCTATGTGGTACGGGCATCTCTGATGCTATTTTGTTATTACAGTGGGGAAAGCCATCATTCCTTCTACAGCCACTTTGGTGGTGTGTCCAGCATCTCTGATACATCAGTGGAGAAGTGAGATCGAGAAACGCTGTGAGCCAGGCTCCTTCAACATCAATCTCTACCACGGTCCAAACAGGGAGAAAGACTTCACCAAGTCAGTGCAGTCAATCCTCATATTTTCTTAGTATTATTATTAAGCGTCCCTGAAAGGGCGCTTATTTGTTTTCGCCTCAGTTTCCTCGCCGCCGCCGCATTATGGTCTCCCTTGAATATCTCCCTTATTATTAGAAGGTTTCAAACCATATTTGACAGTTATATACCTTAGACGTGGGAAAATTTTTCTGCATGCTTAAATTTGACCTTTGTCCTTTATGAAGGTCACATGATCAAAAACAATTTTTTGAAGTACACCCCCCCGTCATCGCAGTTCAGGAAAAACTACTTGGTACACAGCCTTATAATTTGACACACCTGTTCATACTATCGAAAACGCGAGCTGATTAGATTTTGGGAGCAATCCCTTGAAAAATGTCTCATTTATGAGTGATTTTCTGACACCTTCCAATCTGAAAGCCTTAAATTTAGGCCAACCCCCCTATTATCTTCTTAAGTATTGCATTTAGAGCTATAAAATGTACTAGGAGGTAATAGGAAACCATATGTGGAGAGTCTAAATAACCGGTCAGTTTTACCCCACGGCCCCCCCTTATGGGTCAAACTGGGGTCATAAAATAGCTGATTTTGAGTTTTTGCCTTATATCTCCTTTATTGTTGCTTTTATAGCTTCAGAATGTATTAAGAGGTATTGGGAAAGCATATATGGAGAGTCTAAATAGCCGGTCAGTTTTACCCCCCGACCCCCCCTTATGGGTCAAACGGGGGTCATAAAATAGCCGATTTTGAGTTTTTGCCTTATATCTCCTTTCTTGTTGCTTTTATAGCTTCAGAATGTATTAAGAGGTATTGGAAAAGCATATGTGGAGAGTCTAAATAGCTGGTCAGTTTTACCCCCCAATCCCCCCTTATGGGCCAAACTGGGGTCATAAATAGCTGCTTTTGAGTTTTTGCCTTATATCTCCTTTATTGTTGCTTTTATAGCTTCAGAATGTATTAAGAGGTATTGGGAAAGCATATATGGAGAGTCTAAATAGCCGGTCAGTTTTACCCCCCCGAGCCCCCCTTATGGGTCAAACTGGAGTCATAAAATAGCCGATCTTGAGTTTTTGCCTTATATCTCCTTTATCGTTGCTTTGATAGCTTCAGAATATATTAAGAGGTATTGGGAAAGCATATGTGGAGAGTCTAAATAGCCGGTCAGTTTTACCCCCCGACCCCCCCTTATAGGCCAAACTGGGGTCATAAATAGCTGCTTTGGAGTTTTTTGCCTTATATCTCCTTTATTGTTGCTTTTATAGCTTCAGAATGTATTAAGAGGTATTGGGAAAGCATATGTGGAGAATCTAAATAGCCGGTCAGTTTTATCCCCCAACCCCCCCTTATGGGTCAAACTGGGGTCATAAAATAGTTGCTTTGGAGTTTTGCCTTATGTCTCCTTTATTGTTGCTTTTATACCTTCAGAATATATTAAGAGGTATTGGGAAAGCATATGTGGAGAGTCTAAATAGCCAGTCAGTTTTACTCCCCGGCCCCCCCTTATGGGTCAAACTGGGGTCATAAAATAGCTGATTTTGAGTTTTTGCCTTATATCTCCTTTATTGTTGCTTTTATAGCTTCAGAATGTATTAAGAGGTATTGGGAAAGAAAATGTGTAGAGTCTAAATAGCCGGTCAGTTTTACCCCCCCCCCCCCCCCATATGGGCCAAACTGGGGTGTCATAAATGGCTGCTTTGGAGTTTTTGCCTTATATCTCCTTTATCGTTGCTTTTATAGCTTCAGAATGTATTAAGAGGTATTGGGAAAGCATACAGTGCAGCTTTGTGCATTCTTAGCTTTCTTAACCACAAAGCATTTTAAACTTTAAGGGACGCTTCGCTTTTGTTAGCAAAAGCATTCCTCTAGTTTTGGACCTGAAAAGGGTATTTTGGTATTAACATAGAGTTCCAACAGTTGCTTGTCACCAAAGTTTCATGAATCTATTTTGATTTGTGCGGCACCTTGACCTTCTGCCTAAAATATTTGTGACTGTCACTTTTGCTGAGTGTGTTGTAAGAAATTGAACAAAAATCAGCTCAAGTTGAGATAAAAATGAATCAGAGTTAACTTTGTATTCACAAAAAAAGCTCAACTTTAGGATCAAGTTTTATCCACCAAGGTAGGTAGTATACATTTTCCATCAGATGTGGGTGGAGCTTTTTTATTTTCTCTGTAATGTACAGACATTAGCATTCATGTTTTGTTTTTGAAAAAATAAATAAACCATGTAGTTTAATGAATGATTACTTTATGCCTTGTTTCTAGGGCTCAGTTAAAATTAAAAAGTTTATTATAAAGTTTTATATACCCTGGTGCCTTTGCAAATTAGAGTTGGTGTTGATTGAGTTTGAGATTTTTCATGGGTACCACCTGATGCTGGACTTATTTTACATATTATTCAAACAATGTGGTGGATAATAAATGTAAATGTAGCTCTTGAGACCAGCATTGAGCAGTTTGGTCTAGGTATTACTTGCTAACAAATATAAAAATAGCCAGCCTCGGCAGGCAAGAACCCCACCCCGCAGGTACAACTAAATGGCCACCAACACCTTCTGTGTAAGAAGTATAGAGAGAACCCACAAGATGTTCTACAAAAGATTCACAGGCCATGATTTCTTACAAATAGTTTTCATATTTTGAAGCCAAAGAAACAATTATAAGGGAGATAAAAGGCCTTTTTTGATATGATAATCCTCTTATTTGCCATTAAAGATATGATATGGCAGCCATTTTGTTTCCAAAACCAGGACACAATTACTCTCAGACAAGCTTTTCTATCCATTTGCATTTTTGCAAATCTGATGAAGCTATCTGTAATATTTTAGGTTACAGAAAACAAGATTAAAGATTTTAGAACAAACTTTAACACCCGAAAATTACATGTTGCCATGGCAACAGTTGCCGCTGGATACCCCCCAAAACCTAATCAGCTGTAGATCCTCTTGGGGTAACCTGAAAATTTGGTGAAAATCCATGCCTGGATTTAGGCTGTGGAACAACTACAAAGTTTATGACCTGAAAATCTTAAAAGTGTTGCCATGGCAACAGTTGTTACCAGGTACCCCCCAAAACCTAATCAGCTCTAGATCCTCTTGGGGCAAACATACCCTGAACATTTTTAGGTTACAGAAAACATTAAAGATTTTAGAACAAACTTTAAGATCCCATAATTACATGTTGCCATGGCAACAGTGGCCGCTGGATACCCCCCCCCCCCCCCAAAAAAAAAAAAAAAAAACCTGATCAGCTCTAGAAAATTTGGTGGAAATCCGTGCAGGCGTTTAGGCTGTCGGACACCCACAAGTTTATGCCCCCCGCCGCCCAGACAGCACAGGGGACGATTATAACCCCAACCTTTATGGACTGGCGTTAAAAACTATCACTGGTAATTTCCCCATTGTAAACCTCTCGTTTATCAAACAAAAAAATATATGTATTTGACTCCTAAAATGCAAACACCATGTGAACTAAGTAGAAGCGATCATGTTTCTGTGTTGACTTGTTTAACTGAATCTTTTCAGACTGGCCAAGTCAGACATTGTGCTGACCACATACACCATCGTGAGCAGAGAGGCAGGAATCACTGAGGAGATGAAGAAAGACAAGCAGAGGCAGGAGATGCCTGTCACTGACAAGGTAAGTGGAAACTTAGTGTTCAGAAATCTCTCAAGTTAGTACGTAATATACTGAAACTTCTCCAGTACATAATTACCCGGACATCTCTGTTAGTAAGTACATTGCTGTTTTCTATTCTAGACTTTTATAGCCCTTTTTTTATTGCGTAAAATAGCCTTACCTTATCCTCACAAGTGCTTGTTTGGTTTTGTGGAGCAAAACGTATCGACCGACAAGAATTTTTTAAGGAATATTCTTGTCACAAGAGGTGACCCCTTTGTCTGCGCATGTCCGCGCTTGCGCAGTAGTGGTTGTCGACAGACGATTGTCGAGAGATCTTCATTATATTTTTGGTCGATATGGGAGCAACACGTATTTTCTTTTATTATCGTCCATTTACAGACGAAGATCTATGAAGTTTTGAAGCGTGCAAGCGTGCACCTACCTGTATTTATCCATTATTCGACTGGTACTACCACTAATTCTGCCTCCCTTGTCCTGAAAAGGGTCAGAATAAAGATGTTTTATACAAGAAATCTTGCTGTGAAGTCTTCAGCGGAAGACGTTATACGGCTGCACTCACCTTCTATTCGACTGGAACTACCTGCTTGTCGAGGAAAGGGTTGCAAGAAGAGTTTGCTGTGAAGTTTCCAGTGGGAAACAAAGAAGAAAGAATTTAGTTATCTTTACAACGGAGGTCGTAGATTCTTTACTGGGAGTGGAGCGCCACTCTGTTACAGTAATAGGTCTCCCTCCAAAAGAACCACTACAGAAGTGCATCCACTGATCCTGGCAGTTATTATTTTGCTGTAAATTTGGATGAAGATCCAACACAATTACCTATGGTGGCAGTATGTGTTCTGCTTGTCCTTTCAGTCCTGTTGAAGAGTTGCATAAATCTACTAGACAAGGAAATTTTCACTTCCTAAGGCTATATGTCCCCAATAGTTTATTCTGGAGCTGGCTAGACGAGATACTGTGTTGAACTCAGTACCTACAACCCTCACGTGTGTGTTTGAAGTGGCTTCACAGAACTAGTGTTATCTTCAGTATTACTGGTATGAGAGATTTTATCGCCATCCCAGAGTTGTGCGAATCGTGAATTGAGATTGTCGAATTATTCCCCAATCGAATTCACCAATGCCTGTACTACCCACAATGCAAAGCGATGACGTCAGACAGGAAAACATGGCTGCAGTAAATATCGCTCACTTCTGGCAATTAAATGCTACAAAAGGAAGCGATTTATCCACTCAAGAATTGCAAAACTCCAGGTTTCCATGGCAGTTTATTCTTCGTAAAGAAACTTGGCTAATGACGACTTATGATACTTCCCAGTGTCCTGAAGTGATTCTACCTACGATTTGAACGGTTGGTGTCCACGAGTGGGGTTCCTTTACCGTGTTATTAAAGACCGGCTTGTCCCTTCATTTACACTGGAGACACAAATTATTAGAAATTCGGTTACAAAAGATGCGTTCTTCTATGTACCGACTCACCAAGATTTTCAACATCTACTTCAGTTTAATGTACACTGGCAAACCTATCAGTTCAAAGCATTATAAAATTCGGGTTAGCGACCCCTCTACAGTTTCGTGCGAGTAATAAGAGGCAAATCTCATTCTTCAGTCTCACGGAATAGGAGTTCACCATATACCTGGACCACTGGTTGTTAAGTGTACGTAGAAGACACCAGTATTGGTTTCAAATCAAAGAACTCATCCAATTATTCAACAACTGGCTTCGTAATATCGATTTCCTAGGCTACCACTGCATTTTGGTACCAGGAAATTTCTTTCACCATATACCTAGACTACTGGTTGTTTAGTGTACGTAAAATACACCAGTATTGGGTTCAAACCAAAGAACTCATCCAATTATTCATTAACTGGGCTTCGTGATATCGATTTCCTAGGTTACCACTGCATTTTGGTATCAGGAAATTTCTTTCACCATATACCTAGACTACTGGTTGTTTAGTGTACGTAAAAGACACCAGTATTGGGTTCAAACCAAAGAACTCATCCAATTATTCATCAATTGGACTTCGTGATATCGATTTCCTAGGTTACCGCTGCATTTGGTACCAGGAATTTTCTTTCTACCTCGAATAATTTAGATACCTGAGAATCTATTCAAGACATGGCGATCTTATCACAATTAACCCCAAGGTTGCTTATTTCCCAGGTAGGGATACTAGCATCTTTGGAAAAGACTATACCAATGGGTCAGTTATGTATGTGTGCCTTTCAGTGGTATCAAGAAAAAACTGGCAATATCTCCAGTCACTAGTTGTGAGAATTCCTGTTTCAAATCCTTCTGAAAAGGCATATTCAGTGGTGGAAAATGCCAAAAAATGGGAAATAGGATGCCATTTCTATACACGGGTGCACAATTCCCTTATTTTCGTAGATGCATTAAACCAGGGTTGATGATCCCATCTATAAGCATCACAGTTAGTGGCTTTGGACAGTTAAAAATGTATATATTACATTTCAAGGTCATACAGCTGAGGGCAGTGTGTTCAGCCCTTAAAAGCCTTCAAGACAAATTCCACACAAAAGAATTCTTATAGCATCAGACAACACCACTGTGTTCGGTTATCTGAACAAACAGGGGGGGGGGGAGCGTATACCTCCTAGTTTGGCGCAGCTTGGCCTACTGCAATCCTTGAAATATACTCATAACAGACATATTCTTGGTTGCTTAAAGGTCATACTCAACATAACTCCACAAGGGATAAAGGTTTGGCGCATCCTGGCCTACTACAATCCTTGAAATATACTCTTAAGAGACAGAAATATTCTGGGGTTACTTAAATGTCATACTCAATGATCCCTACAGAAGGGACAAAAGTAATATGTACAGAATGATTCTTACTCCCTTTATGGTTCTAGACAACGTGCAAGTTTGGCACAAATCAACAATAGGTGTTTTATGCAGGTATGCTGCATCTTGGCCTACTGCAATCCCTGAAATATTCTCATATGAGCCAGATATATTCAGGGTTGCCTAGATGTCATGACAGCCTCTCCACAAAGAACGAAATAATTCAGACAGGAGAGTCTTCATCTTTAATATTTTATTTGATTTACATAGTTTGTCAAATACCAATGGTACAGATGTTTGCCACCAATATGAGTTACAAGCTTCCATTCTATGTTGCCAGTCCCGGATGCAAATGCTCTGAACATAGATGAATTAAACATCTTGTTGGAGGTTCTGGACTGCTAGGCCTTTTGTCCTATACCACTTATTCCAAAAAGTCATTGAACAAGTGAACACCAGGTGCAAAATGATTGTGGCCCCTTGGTGGCCCATGATGCATTGGCTTTGTTGTCTGGTGAGTCATTCAACCAAACCTCCATTACAGCTACTTCACTGGTCTCAAAAACAGCCATTCAGTCAGAAATACCATCTAAATCTGTTGCATTGGCACCTTCATGCTTGGCACCTTAACACCACTCAGAATCTCTTATATCATTCTCTGGGCAAGGGATAGAGAGATTTAGGGCATCTCAAGGACCCTCATCTTGGAATGTATGAGTCATGATGGGCCATTTTGAGCTCTGGTACCCACAGAATAAGGTGGCCATCTCAGAGCCTACGGTCTCAAATATACCAGATTTTTTGATCCATTTACTTGCAAAAATCTGAAACCTGTCACTATTGTTGGCTTTGCAGCAGCCATAGCTGATCATTTACCTTTTTGTGCAGGAGTTGAGCAAAAGCCTGGATCTTTATAGGCCTATTGCAAGTGTTTATAGAGAGAAGCCCACTGCTAACACAGGTGTAGCATCAAGGGATTTGCCTTTGCTTCTGTTGGTTTTCACAAAAGGCTCCTTATTAACCTTTAAAAGGAGGTCAGTCTAAAAAAGTTTGACTTGCAAGACTGTTGCAATGGCATTGGAAGTGTATTCTGGGACTTTGGCTCCTTCAGACACAAGCCTCATAGGAAGGAGGTTACAGTTTCTCCCTCCTACCTACCTTTTCAGCAAGGACCTATTAGCCTCAATTGGTCTAGATTGGCTCCAGTGGTCACTTCAGCTCTAGATCATTCCTGAACTCAAATTGCCTGGACACATGTTTCGTTGTCCTCCTACAGCACTTACATCCTTCATGGACAGGACTACTGCTTGGAGAAAAGGGAAAGTCTCCTTCTCCTGCCTTTTAGCAAGAACCAGTTGGCTTCTGATGCTCCAGATGGCTCAAACCAGTGGTCATTCCAGCTCACAAACCTTTCCTGAGCTGACGTTGGACTGATGTTGTGACACTCTGCCCTCTTACAGTACTTAGTTACTATCAAGACAGTACAAGTACTTCAAGGAGGTGAAGCATCTCTTGCTCATATCTTTTAAGGAAGGCTTGATGGAGATATTTTGAGTTCTGGTATCTCTTCCTGGATCAATCTGGATGCATGATTAGATTGCCAGTCCTTTAATTCTGATTCCCAGAATCTATACATTGAGGCACATATTACATACATGGCTGCCTCTTTAGTTTTCAAGAGTGGGGTCTTACCTGAGCAGATATGGAACTCTTGTTATTGGAAGACCCACAATTCTTTACTACATTCTACTTGAAGAAGTAGCTTGGCAATCCCATGACCAGTCCATGAACAAATTGGGCCTTGTGGATTCACCTCGGCATGTAGTCAATTTTTGTGTATTTATACATGTTATTCATATGACTCACATATTTATGTTATATTTATGTTCCAGTTATACAAGTCTTGTGTCACTGACATATGTCTTTCTTGGCTTTCATATGGCCCCATATCTGCAGTTTATGCAGTTCAGTTTGCCTGCTTGGAGATATTCTCATTGCCAGATGATGACATCTTGTTTGGGGATTCATGCAGACATCTCCGGCCAATACTGGGTGATGGTTAATTCTGCTATATGATTTGTTGTAAAATTGTCTACAACAGCAACAGCAGCAACAATGACGACCACATCATGGATCTCTTGTTGAGGGTAGCAAGTTACTCATCTGTGATGAAGAAGTAACTTTTAACCTAAGATGTGGTGTATGGAAGCTTATCTTATCCTCTTATCAGTGCTTTATTTGGTGACCCCTTGTCTGACAATCATCTAACAGTGTGGCCAAAACAAATACCCTCCACCTGTTATGGTTGTATTCAAGCACTTGTGAGGATAAGGTAAGGCTATTTTACGCAATAAAATGTAACAAATTTTATTGTAATTTAACTTTTTACAAGTTAAATACTTACCTTATCCTCACAAGGATAAACCCACCCTACCTCCCCGCATAATTTGTTTTGCTGGGGACCAAAAATACAATGAAGATCTCTCGACAATCGTCTGTCGACAACCACTACTGCGCAAGCGCGGACATGCGCAGACAAAGGGGTCACCTCTTGTGACAAGAATATTCCTTAAAAAATTCTTGTCGGTCGATACGTTTTGCTCCACAAAACCAAACAAGCACTTGTGAGGATAAGGTAAGTATTTAACTTGTAAAAAGTTAAATTACAATAAAATTTGTTACAATCTGTAGCCAAGGCAGACTCCACGGCGCAACATCAGAAACTAGCTCGGTAATCTGTTGCAAAATACACTGAAATATCTACAGTAACTATGTAATGGCCTAGTCACACCTTTACTGGCAGTCCTATCTGTGTATATTTGAATTCTGCTGTGGCTAAAGTACTTTAAACTTACTGGTAAGATTCACATCCCGCTTCATTACTTTGCAAGGACTGTGATGACCAGGATTCTGATGCCACCTCCTCTCAGCCGGGCCTGATCCGCATCGCCTGGGAGCGGGTGATACTGGATGAGGCCCACAGCATAAAGAACCACAAGAGTCTGACTGCCATGTCCGTGTGTAGACTGAGAGCTCTTTACAGATGGGCACTGACTGGAACTCCCATACAAAATGATCTCCTGGATATGTACTCCTTACTGAGGTAGGTGTATATTATTTTCCCACAATTTCTTTTTGCTAAAACTTCATATGACAGTTTCTTTAAAGGCTTTGCAGGTATTGTTTTATGGCATCTGGCTGGGTGGGTGGGTGGTTGGGGAAAAACAATAATCTTGGCTGTATCTCAGAAGTTGGAAGTTGATACTTGGTAGGGACATTGGTTGTGGGTGTAAATATGCAACATCATGGTGCAACCGTGATTTGACCTTGGACCTTGTGTTAGTGACCTTGAGCTTTAAAATCTTGTCCATGCTATATTTCAGAACCATAAGATGTTAATACATAGTAGTGAGATTGGTTTGGGTTGTAGGTGTGCAACATCATGGTGTTCCTTTGATTTGACCTTTGACCATGCTGTTATGACCTTGAGTTTGAAAATCTTGTCTGGGCTATATCTAGGAAATCATTAAGGTGAAGTATGTTGATGCTTGGTACAGACATTGGTTTCGAGGTGTAAGTGTGCAAAGTCATTATTGCTATGACCTTAATTTGACCTTTGTGTAGTGATCTTAGCCTTAAAAACCTTACCCGAAGTATATCTCAGAAATCATAAAATGTAGGATGTTGATACTTGATAGGACATTGGTTGGGTTTTAGGGTGCAATGTCATGGTCTGACCTTGGTTTGACTTTTAACCTGTACTAGTTACTTTTATTTGAAAATCAGGGCAAAATCTATTATCGATTATTATATGCACTTTTACCTAATACTACAGTCTTCTTTCACAGCTATACTTCATTTAAGAAATTTTAAAGCTTCATTGTGTTGATACTATGTCTTTACATACATTTTGTTCTCTTACATGTTACTTTCTTATGTACCTTTACATAAGTTACACTGTCTATTCTGACCTTTATACTGTTTCATCCCTTCTATATCTCATTGTGTTCAATGCTATTTCCCTGGGTTGTGGGGTACGGGCATCTCTGATGCTATTTTTTTGCCTCCCATGACTAACGAAGACCTTGATTACTTACCTCTGTAGGTTTCTGCGCTGCTCACCATTTGATGAATACAAGCTGTGGAAGAGACAAGTGGACAACAGAACAGGTAAAACTGAGGACAGTATTATTTCCACATGTCGCTCACTTCCAATACCTGGGTATTGGATAAATTACCCTAGACGAAATAATGACAGTTTTGATGCAATAGATACACTTATAAAACAAAATAATTTTGATGCGATAGATATGCATATAACATAGATAGCATAGGTATTCTAGGTGTTGATGTCTTTGAACCTCCCTCCACCATAAGAGTTCACAGATTCAAGGGTATTAATTTTAACATGTTTAAGCTGACATAATAGGCAATATTGCACAAAACTCTTGCATTGTAACACGCCTGTTACTTTTAAAGGTGAGTCGATAGCACTGGGATCTCAGTATGAAGACCATTTCACTGAAATACCATCATTTACAACCCGATTGTCAGTACACAGAATTGTGGGAAAACTTAAAATATTAGAAACAAACCATAAATCTGAAGAAATTAATAACTTTTATCCCATATTTGGTAGATTTAAAAACTGGTGGATAAATTATTTGGTTGTGTGGATTTTGATACTAAATGTTAAAATATTTTGATTGTCTACTATTAGTAGTAGGACTATTTAGTAGACTACTAAATAGTCCGAATCTGGGATAGCAAAAACGTTTTTGTTCCGTCATAACCCCAACCGCAGAGAGGAAGTTAAATTTATCAAAACCAAACATGGCAGTTTTAGTTAAAAACTACAAAAACGCGAGATAAAAGTGTACAATTTCTTCAGATTTAGGCTTTATTTCAAATATTTGCAGTTTTAAGTTATCAGTTTTACTTAAAGTGGCGATATTGATATACATCATTACACATCAATATCAGCAAACCTGTATCAAAACAATAAATATTGTTAATATTGATAAACAATGTCCCCCACTATTAAAAACCTTTGCCATATTTTTGTAGTTCATGAACTTCACTTAATGTTTACAGTTCTGTTTGATTATGGATATACTAGAATAAAATTTTTCAATATCCCGGAATTGGACCAGTTTTGTTCTGGTGGTATACTGAAATACAAAATGTGCCCTAGCTACCCTTACAGTTTATTACACATTTGAATCCTTTTATCTCCCACATGTTCCCTGCAGGTTAATTTCTTGCCTCAGTAAACAGTTTTGCTTTGATTAACAGAGGTTTTTAGGGTCAGTATCTCAGAATACTTATTAATGTGACCATTATAAATTTCTTTCTCTTTACAAAGATCTGTCAATATCTATATGAAAATAAGAATAAAACTGATGAGCCTGCGAAAACTGTGCCCTTTTATATAGTTTTGAAAGGATTATTCACACACCTTTGACAGTTCAAGTTGAATAAACTGTGATAATATCAAATGCTGTAGCCATCCCTATTGATATTATGTTTTACCTTCACAGAAAAAGGCACCAAAAAGCTGAACATGTTGGTCAAGACATTACTGCTGAGAAGAACTAAAGATCAGAAGTCAAAAACCACAGAAAAACCATTGGTAAGTTTTCAAAATATGGCTGCTTAATAAATAAATGCTGCTGTAGTCAAATTTTACTGCTTCTCCACAGTCATGACTATTTATAACATCTAGATGATTTTAAACCTTGAATCCTGCTCTGATCCTATCAAACACAAGGGCTGAAAAACCATGTGATATGTCCCAGTGAAATAATAGGTGATCAGTAGAATTCATGTATTTCATGCCAGCTAATTGCCAAGTATTATTGGTCTCGGTACCAAATTACCATCAAATTTTTTTAAATCACCAAAAATCTGATGTCACATGTTCTGAAAGCCTAATAAAACATTACATATATAAAATATGGTAAAAAAAACAGGTGCCAGTACCTTACCTGTAAATTGTATTTAATTTGCAAATTTCTTGCAATTTTGATGAATTTTTTCGAACAGGAAGTGGGAATCATAAGACCTATAGGTTACTTCCTATTTATATGAATGCATAAACAGTACACAAAACATGGCTAAAAGTCAAAAGGATTCAGTAGAATGATTCACAACACTAAGCTCAGATCACTCTTGTGCAGGAATTTTGAGATTCCTATAATTATTCTTCTCTTGGAATAAAACGCCTGTGCTCCATGTTCACAAAGGGGCCACGGTGGCAGAGTGGTATCACCCTCGCCTCCCACCTCTGACGCCGGGGTTCGATCCCCGTCATGGCCTCAAGTGGGAAAGCTGGTAGTTGGGTTTATTCCTCATGGTAACTCCCGCGAAATTTCTATTACCGCCAACTATTTTGTGGCGTTGCCACTGAATCAAATAGGGGTGGGGGGTGGGGAACATTATAACCAAAGAAAATTCTTTCGCCACTAGCGCCAGCATTTTCAGCATTGAACTTTTTCGCCAGCATTGCGAGGAATCCACTTTTTTCGCCACCATCGCCAGCATTCAAACTTTTTTCGCCACCATTGCCGGCATTGCCACCATTTAACTTTTGGCGCCACCATCGCCAGCATTAAACTTTTTTCGCCACCATCGCCGGCATTGCCAGCATTTACCTTTTTTCGCCACCATTGCCAGCATTCAACTTTTTTCGCCACCATCGCCAGCATTAAACTTTTTTCGCCACCATCGCCGGCATTGTCAGCATTAAACTTTTTTCGCCACCATTGCCAGCATTCAACTTTTTTCGCCACCATCGCCAGCATTAAACTTTTTTCGCTACCATCGCCGGCATTGTCAGCATTAAACTTTTTTCGCTACCATCGCCGGCATTGTCAGCATTAAACTTTTTTCGCTACCATCGCCGGCATTGTCAGCATTAAACTTTTTTCGCCACCATCGCCGGCATTGCCAGCATTTAACTTTTGGCGCCACCATCGCCGGCATTGTCAGGATTACACTTTTTTCGCCATCATCGCCAGCATTACATTTTTCGCCACCAGCGCCGGCATTGTCAGTATTAAACTTTTTTCGCCACCATTGCCGCCATTGTCACCATTTAACTTTTCTCACCACCATTGCCAGCATTCAACTTTTTTTGCCACCATCGCCAGCATTAAACTTTTCGTCGCCACCATTGGCGGCATTGTTAGCATTTAATTTTTTCCCACCATCCCCGGCATTGTCTGATTTGTCGGCATTAAACTTTTTTCGCCAATGGCGCCAGCATTGTCAACATTAAACTGTTTTCGGCACAATCATTGTCAGCATTCAAACTTTTTTCGCCACCATCGCCGGCAATGTCAGCATTCTATTTTTTTAGCCACCGGCGCCAGCTTTGTCAGCATTACGCTGTTTTCGCCAGCATCGTCAGCATTAAATTTCGGCACCAAATAAAGCTTTTTCGCCACCATCGCCAGCTTTGTCACCATTCCATTTCTTTAGCCACCGGCGCCAGCTTTGTCAGCATTACACTGTTTTCGCCAGCATCGTCAGCATTAAATTCTTTCGCCACCATCGCCAGCATTGTCAGCATTCAACTGTTTTTCGCCACCATTCCCAGCATCGTTGGCATTACACTTCTTCACCACTATCGCCAGCATTCTCAGCATTGAACTTTTTGGCCAGCATCGTCAGCATTACACTTTTGCATGGGAACTCCAGCATTGTGAGCAGTAAATTCTTTCCTCTCCATCGCAAGCATTATCAGGATTACAACTTTTTCGCCACCATTGCCGGCATTGTCAACATTGAACTTTTTCATCAGCATTGCCAGCATCGTCAGCATTACACTTTCTTTCGACACCATCGCCAGCATTGTCAGCATTTAACTTCTTTTTGGCACCATCTCCAGCATTGCTGTAATCGTCGCAGTGTCAGCATTGCCAGAAATAAGGTATCACGTTTTAGTTCCATCTCTCAAGTCTCTGGTCTATGTGTCCACAACCTCGCTGTGTATCTGTTACAAATAAACATAAGTAACACTGCAATCATGTTGCTGAGATATGTCATGGACTTAAGACTGATTACATGCTCACATTTCATGCAGCATCTCCCTCCCTCAAGGGGAGTCTCTCCCCGCTACCCCAGGGGGTTATGGGTAAAAAAATACACAGGCATCTCCCACTCTGCCTTACTGTACCATCATCCCTGGGTAGGAGCAATGTTTTAAAAGGGGTTTCTTTATTTTGGGTTAGGGCTTGGGACCCCATTAGGGAATTGGTTAGGTGCGTTGCTGACCTGCATTTTACTCCTAACATTGTTTTAAAAGGGGTTTCTTTATTGTTGGTTTGGGTTTGGGACCCCATTAGGGAGTTGGTTTGGGGCTTTCATGACCTGTATTTTAGTCCTCAATTTGTTTTAAAAGGGGTTTGTTTATTTTTGGTGAGGCTTTGGGACCCCATTAGGGATTTGGCTTTGGCTTTTTCTAGGGGATTGCGTATTTGGGTTGGGGTTTGGGACCCTGTTACAGAGTTGTCTAGGGGCATGGGTGACCTGTAGTTCAGTCCTAAACTTCTTTACAAGGGGTATCTCTTATTTTAGGTTAGGATTGGGGAACCCGTTAGGGAGATGGTTAGGGGTGTTGCTCACCTCCATTTTAGTCCTAACATTTTTTGGAAAGGGAGTTGTTTCTTTTAGGTTAGGGTTTGGGACCCCATTAGGGAGTCGGTTAGGGGCATTCGTGACCAGTATGTTAGCCCTACACTTGTTTGAACGGGATTTCTTTATTTCGTGTCAGGCTTTAACACCATATTACGGAGTTGCTTTGGGGCATTGGTGACCTGTATTTTACTCCTACAATTGTTTTTCAAGGGGTTTCTTTATTTTTGTTTAGGGATGGGGACCCCATTAGGGAGTTGGTTAGGCTTGTTGGTGACCTGTATTTTATTGTTCAATTTTAAAAGTTTTTGTTTATTTGGGGTTACGGTTTGGGACAGTGTTAGGCAGTTGATTAGGGCCGTTGCTGACCTTCATTTCAGTCCTAAAATTGCTTTTTAAGGGGTTGCTTATTTTTGGTTTGGGTTTGGGACCCCGTTAGGCAGTTGGCTAGGGGCGATGGTGACCTGTATTTCAGTCCTAAACTTCTTTAAAATAGCATCAGAGATGCCCGCACCCCACAGCCTAGGGAAATATTTTCAACACCATGAGATATACAAGTACTGTACCAGTACAAAATTAAGGATACTTTCAGAGCACTGTCAGTTATATAAAGTTCCAAACAATGTTTAAATGGAGAAAATAATGTTTAAAAGAAAGAAAATGCATGTAAAGATGAAGTATTAAAACAAGATAATTCAATAACAAGATGACAGCATTAATCAGTTAACTAAAATTCAACACTCTATATCTACATCTGCATGACCGAATTATGGTTTAGATGTTTTCAATATGACCATGTATACAGAAGTGGTAATACATTCAATGAATGCTTATGTGTGGTGTTGGAGCAAAATCTGTGGGTCACTTGATGAAATTCTATCTCTTACAATGGGAAGTTATGAAAGTAAAATTCTTAATAAATTCTAATATGAATTAACAGTGCTTAATGTGCATCAAAAGACAGACCCAAAGGTGCAACAAGATTTTAAAGGTCAAGGTCACCACGACAAGGTCAAAGGTCAAATTAAGGTCACACCATGATAATACACACCTATAGCCCCTAACCAATGTCCCTAACAAGTATCAACTTCCTACACCTTATGGTTTCCGAGATATAGCCCAGACAAGATTTTATAGGTCAAGGTCACTACAGCACGGTCAAAGGTCAAATCAAGGTCAAATCATGACGTTGCACAACTGCACCCCCTAACCAATTTCTCTACCAAGTATCAACTTCCTACAACTTACGGTTTCGGAGATATAGCCCGGACAAGATTTTATAGGTCAAGGTCACTACGGCAAGGTCAAAGGTCAAATCCTGGTCAAACCATGACGTTGCACACCTACACCCCCTAACCAATGTCTCTACCAAGTATCAACGTCCTACACGTTACGGTTTCTCAGATATAGCCCGGACAAGATTTTATAGGTCAAGGTCACTACAGCAAGGTCAAAGGTCAAATCAAGGTCAGACCATGACGTTGCACAACTACACCCCCTAACCAATGTCCCTACCAAATATCAACTTCCTAGACCTTACAGTTTTCGAGATATAGCCCGGACAACATTTTATAGGTCAAGGTCACTACAGCAAGGTCAAAGGTCAAATCAAGGTCAAACCATGACGTTGCACAACTACACCCCTAACCAATGTCCCTACCAAATATCAACTTCCTACACCTTACAGTTTCCGAGATATAGCCCGCACAACAGTTTATAGGTCAAGGTCACTACGGCAAGGTCAAAGGTCAAATCAAGGTCACACTATGATGCTGCACACCTACACCCCCTAACCAATGTCCCTACGAAGTATCAACTTGCTGCACCCTACAGTTTCCGAGATATAGCCCGGACATGATTTTATAGATCAAGGTCACTACGGCAAGGTCAAAGGTCAAATCAAGGTCAGACCATGACGTTGCACACCTACACCCCCTAAGCAATGTCCCTACCAAGTATCAACTTCCTACACCTTGGGGTTTCTGAGATACTGCCCGGACAACCTTTTTCCCGACGCCCGCCCACCTGCCCGCCCGACAGGACGCCCGCCCGCCCATCCGGAGACCATGGGTGAAAACAATACCCTGACAGCCCTTAAGGGCTGTGGGGTAAAAAAGGGGTATCTGTTATTTTAGGTTAGGGTAGGGGGAACCCATTCGGGAGTTGGTTAGGGGTGTTGCAAACCTGTATTTTACTCCGAAATTTTTTTCAAAAGGGGTTTCTTTCGGTGCCTTCCTTTCTTTTTGCTTAGGGTTTTGAACCCCGTTAGGGAGTTGGTTAGGGGCATTGGTGACCTTCATTTTAGTCCACAAATTACTTTTTAAAGGGGATGCCTTATTTTTCGCTCGTGTTGGGACCTCATTAGGCAGTTGCCAAGGGGCATTGGAGACCTGTGATTTAGTCCTAAACTACTTTCAAAGGGGAATCTTTTACTTTAGGTAAGGGTTGTGGGACCCATTTGGGAGTTGGTTAGGGGTGTTGGTAACCTGTATTTTACTCCTAAAATGGTTTAAAAGGGGATTGTTTCTTCTTGGTTAGGGGAATTGGTTAGGGGTGTTAGTGACCTTTATTTTAGTCTTCAATTTGAAAAGGGTTTGTTTATTTGGGTTACAGTTTGGGACCGTTAGGGATTTGGTCAGGGGCGTTGGTGACTTTCATTTCAGTCCTAAAATTGCTTTTTGAAGGGGGTTGCTTATTTTTGGTTCAGGTTTGGGACCCCATCAGGCAGTTGGCTGGGGGCGATGGTGACCTGTTTTTCAGTCCTAAACTTCTTTAAAAGGGGTATTGGTTATTTTAGGTTAGGGTTGGGGGAACCCATTAGGGAGTTGGTTAGGGGTGTTGGTGACCTGTATTTTACTCCTAAATTTTTTTCAAAAAGGGTTTCTTTCGGTACCTATCTTTCTTCTTGCTTAGGGTTTTGGACCCCGTTAGGGAGTTGGTTAGGGGCATTGGTGACCTTCATTTTAGTCCACTAATTGCTTTTTAAAGGGGATTCCTTATTTTTCCCTCATGTTGGAACCTCATTAGGCAGTTGCCATGGGGCATTGGTGACCCATGATTTAGTCCTAAACTACTTTAAAAGGGGAATCTCTTATTTTAGGTAAGGGTTGTGGAACCCATTTGGGAGTTGCTTAGGGTCGTTGCTCACCTGCATTTTAGTCCTAACAATGTTTTAAAAGGGGTTTCTTTATTGTTGGTTTGGGTTTGGGACCCCATTAGGGAGTTGGTTTGGGGCTTTCATGACCTGTATTTTAGTTCTCAATTTGTTTTTAAATTGCTTTGTTTATTTTTGGTGAGGCTTTGGGACCCCATTAGGGAGTTGGCTTTGGCTTTTTCTAGGGGATTGCGTATTTTGGGTTGGGATTTGGGACCCTGTTACGGAGTTGTGTAGGGGCATTGGTGACCTGTAGCTCAGTCCTAAACTTCTTTACAAGGGGTATCTGTTATTTTAAGTTAGGGTTGGGGAACCCATTAGGGAGATGGTTAGGGGTGTTGCTCACCTCCATTTTAGTTCTAACATTTTTTGGAAAGGGAGTTGTTTCTTTTAGGTTAGGGTTTGGGACCCCATTAGGGAGTCGGTTAGGGGCATCCGTGACCAGTATGTTAGCCCTACACTTGTTTGAACGGGATTTCTTTATTTCGTGTTAGGCTTTAACACCATATTAGGGAGTTGCTTTGGGGCATTGGTGACCTGTATTTTACTCCTACAATTGTTTTTGAATGGGTTTCTTTATTTTTGTTTAGGGATGGGGACCCCATTAGGGAGTTGGTTTTATAGCCCCTAACCAATGTCCCTAACAAGTATCAACTTCCTACACCTTATGGTTTCCGAGATATAGCCCAGACAAGATTTTATAGGTCAAGGTCACTACAGCACGCTCAAAGGTCAAATCAAGGTCAGATCATGACGTTGCACAACTGCACCCCCTAACCAATTTCTCTACCAAGTATCAACTTCCTACAACTTACGGTTTCGGAGATATAGCCCGGACAAGATTTTATAGGTCAAGGTCACTACGGCAAGGTCAAAGGTCAAATCCTGGTCAAACCATGACGTTGCACACCTACACCCCCTAACCAATGTCTCTACCAAGTATCAACGTCCTACACGTTACGGTTGCTCAGATATAGCCCGGACAAGATTTTATAGGTCAAGGTCACTACAGCAAGGTCAAAGGTCAAATCAAGGTCAGACCATGACGTTGCAGAACTACACCCCCTAACCAATATCCCTACCAAATATCAACTTCCTAGACCTTACAGTTTTCAAGATATAGCCCGGACAACATTTTATAGGTCAAGGTCACTACGGCAAGGTCAAAGGTCAAATCAAGGTCAAACCATGACGTTGCACAACTACACCCCCTAAGCAATGTCCCTACCAAATATCAACTTCCTACACCTTACAGTTTCCGAGATATAGCCCGCACAACAGTTTATAGGTCAAGGTCACTACGGCAAGGTCAAAGGTCAAATCAAGGTCACACCATGATGCTGCACACCTACACCCCCTAACCAATATCCCTACGAAGTATCAACTTGCGGCACCCTACAGTTTCCGAGATATAGCCCGGACAAGATTTTATAGATCAAGGTCACTACGGCAAGGTCAAAGGTCAAATCAAGGTCAGACCATGACGTTGCACACCTACACCCCCTAAGCAATGTCCCTACCAAGTATCTTCCTACACCTTGGGGTTTCTGAGATACTGCCCGGACAACCTTTTTCCCGACGCCCGCCCACCTGCCCGCCCCACAGGACGCCCGCCCGCCCATCCGGAGACCATGGGTGAAAACAATACCCTGACAGCCCTTAAGGGCTGTGGGGTAAAAAAGGGGTATCTGTTATTTTAGGTTAGGGTAGGGGGAACCCATTCGGGAGTTGGTTAGGGGTGTTGCAAACCTGTATTTTACTCCGAAATTTTTTTCAAAAGGGGTTTCTTTCGGTGCCTTCCTTTCTTTTTGCTTAGGGTTTTGAACCCCGTTAGGGAGTTGGTTAGGGGCATTGGTGACCTTCATTTTAGTCCACAAATTACTTTTTAAAGGGGATGCCTTATTTTTCGCTCGTGTTGGGACCTCATTAGGCAGTTGCCAAGGGGCATTGGAGACCTGTGATTTAGTCCTAAACTACTTTCAAAGGGGAATCTTTTACTTTAGGTAAGGGTTGTGGGACCCATTAGGGAGTTGGTTAGGGGTGTTGGTAACCTGTATTTTACTCCTAAAATGGTTTAAAAGGGGATTGTTTCTTCTTGGTTAGGGGAATTGGTTAGGGGTGTTAGTGACCTTTATTTTAGTCTTCAATTTGAAAAGGGTTTGTTTATTTGGGTTACAGTTTGGGACCGTTAGGGATTTGGTCAGGGGCGTTGGTGACTTTCATTTCAGTCCTAAAATTGCTTTTTGAAGGGGGTTGCTTATTTTTGGTTCAGGTTTGGGACCCCGTCAGGCAGTTGGCTGGGGGCGATGGTGACCTGTTTTTCAGTCCTAAACTTCTTTAAAAGGGGTATTGGTTATTTTAGGTTAGGGTTGGGGGAACCCATTAGGGAGTTGGTTAGGGGTGTTGGTGACCTGTATTTTACTCCTAAATTTTTTTCAAAAAGGGTTTCTTTCGGTACCTTTCTTTCTTCTTGCTTAGGGTTTTGGACCCCGTTAGGGAGTTGGTTAGGGGCATTGGTGACCTTCATTTTAGTCCACAAATTGCTTTTTAAAGGGGATTCCTTATTTTTCCCTCATGTTGGAACCTCATTAGGCAGTTGCCATGGGCCATTGGTGACCCATGATTTAGTCCTAAACTACTTTAAAAGGGGAATCTCTTATTTTAGGTAAGGGTTGTGGAACCCATTTGGGAGTTGGTTAGGGTCGTTGCTCACCTGCATTTTAGTCCTAACAATGTTTTAAAAGGGGTTTCCTTATTGTTGGTTTGGGTTTGGGACCCCATTAGGGAGTTGGTTTGGGGCTTTCATGACCTGTATTTTAGTCCTCAATTTGTTTTTAAATTGGTTTGTTTATTTTTGGTGAGGCTTTGGGACCCCATTAGGGAGTTGGCTTTGGCTTTTTCTAGGGGATTGCGTATTTTGGGTTGGGATTTGGGACCCTGTTACGGAGTTGTGTAGGGGCATTGGTGACCTGTAGTTCAGTCCTAAACTTCTTTACAAGGGGTATCTGTTATGTTAAGTTAGGGTTGGGGAACCCATTAGGGAGATGGTTAGGGGTGTTGCTCACCTCCATTTTAGTTCTAACATTTTTTGGAAAGGGAGTTGTTTCTTTTAGGTTAGCGTTTGGGACCCCATTAGGGAGTCGGTTAGGGGCATCCGTGACCAGTATGTTAGCCCTACACTTGTTTGAATGGGATTTCTTTATTTCGTGTTAGGCTTTAACACCATATTAGGGAGTTGCTTTGGGGCATTGGTGACCTGTATTTTACTCCTACAATTGTTTTTGAATGGGTTTCTTTATTTTTGTTTAGGGATGGGGACCCCATTAGGGAGTTGGTTAGGGTTGTTGGTGACCTGTATTTCACTCCTAAAATTGTTTAAAAGGGGATTGCTTATTCTTGGTTGGGGGTGCAGGTGACCTTTATTTTAGTGTTCAATTTTAGAAGGTTTTGTTTATTTTGGGTTACGCTTTGGGACAGCGTTAGGGAGTTGGTGACCTTCATTTCAGTCCTAAAATTGCTTTTTCAAGGGGATTGCTTATTTCTGGTTCGGGTTTGGGACCCCGTTAGGCAGTTGCCTAAGGGCGATGATGACCTGTATTTCAGTCGTAAACTTCTTTAAAAGGGGTATCTCTTATTTTAGGTTAGGGTTGGGGGAACCCCTTCAGGAGTTGGTTAGGGGTGTTGCTAACCTGTATTTTACTCCTACATTTTTTTCAAAAGGGGTTTCTTTCGGTACCTTTCTTTCTTCTTGCTTAGGGTTTTGGACCCCGTTAGGGAGTTGGTTAGGGGCATTGGTGACCTTCATTTTAGTCCACAAATTGCTCTTTAAAGGGGATTCCTTATTTTTCGCTCGTGTTGGAACCTCATTACGCAGTTGCCATGGGGCATTGGAGACCCATGATTTAGTCCTAAACTACTTTAAAAGGGGAATCTCTTATTTTAGGTAAGGGTTGTGGAACCCATTAGGGAGTTGGTGACCTATTTTAGTCCTAAAACTATTTACAAAACGGACTTCTTTTGTCTGGGTTAGGGTTTGGCACCCCATTAGACAGTTGGTTAGGGGCGTTTCTGACCTGTGTGTTAGTCCTGAAATTGTTTGGAAGGGATTTGTTTCTTTTGGTTGTGGGTTTGAGACCCCATTAGGGAGATGGAGCCGTAGATGACCGGTATTATAGTCCAAGGATTGTTGAAAGAGGGCTTTTTTAGCTTATGCTCTCTAGGACCCCATAACAGGGTGTTTTAAGGTGCCTCTTTAAAGTGCTTTTGCTCTTTACAGTTTTTATGTCAGGTGACTTGTCAATTACCAGATACAGTGCCATCACTCAGCATTTCCATGTCAGTTACTAAGGTAATGGTTAGGTTACTCAATGGCTAGTGACGTGGGTTAGGGTCCTTGTGTACAAATGTCACTCATTTGTGCAATGATTAAGGTACCCTGTGGTCAACAAAGGGTTGCATGTTTTTTTTTCCATATCAGTGACTTTTCCATTGATTAGGTTACTTATGTATACATGTCACTGACTTGTGTAATGCTTATGAGATCAGATGATAAAATGTACATTTCATGTGCTCAAGAAATAAATATCATCCTAGATATAAGTCATGCCAAAGGTCAACCAAATATCCCTACCAAGTATTAACATGCAACATGTGTTAAAATTATAACATTTTTTGGAAAGGGAGTTGTTTCTTTTAGGTTAGGGTTTGGGACCCCATTAGGGAGTCGGTTAGGGGCATCCGTGACCAGTATGTTAGCCCTACACTTGTTTGAACGGGATTTCTTTATTTCGTGTTAGGCTTTAACACCATATTAGGGAGTTGCTTTGGGGCATTGGTGACCTGTATTTTACTCCTACAATTGTTTTTGAATGGGTTTCTTTATTTTTGTTTAGGGATGGGGACCCCATTAGGGAGTTGGTTTTATAGCCCCTAACCAATGTCCCTAACAAGTCTCAACTTCCTACACCTTATGGTTTCCGAGATATAGCCCAGACAAGATTTTATAGGTCAAGGTCACTACAGCACGGTCAAAGGTCAAATCAAGGTCAGATCATGACGTTGCAGAACTGCACCCCCTAACCAATTTCTCTACCAAGTATCAACTTCCTACAACTTACGGTTTCGGAGATATAGCCCGGACAAGATTTTATAGGTCAAGGTCACTACGGCAAGGTCAAAGGTCAAATCCTGGTCAAACCATGACGTTGCACACCTACACCCCCTAACCAATGTCTCTACCAAGTATCAACGTCCTACACGTTACGGTTTCTCAGATATAGCCCGGACAAGATTTTATAGGTCAAGGTCACTACAGCAAGGTCAAAGGTCAAATCAAGGTCAGACCATGACGTTGCACAACTACACCCCCTAACCAATATCCCTACCAAATATCAACTTCCTAGACCTTACAGTTTTCAAGATATAGCCCGGACAACATTTTATAGGTCAAGGTCACTACGGCAAGGTCAAAGGTCAAATCAATGTCAAACCATGACGTTGCACAACTACACCCCCTAAGCAATGTCCCTACCAAATATCAACTTCCTACACCTTACAGTTTCCGAGATATAGCCCGCACAACAGTTTATAGGTCAAGGTCACTACGGCAAGGTCAAAGGTCAAATCAAGGTCACACCATGATGCTGCACACCTACACCCCCTAACCAATATCCCTACGAAGTATCAACTTGCGGCACCCTACAGTTTCCGAGATATAGCCCGGACAAGATTTTATAGATCAAGGTCACTACGGCAAGGTCAAAGGTCAAATCAAGGTCAGACCATGACGTTGCACACCTACACCCCCTAAGCAATGTCCCTACCAAGTATCTTCCTACACCTTGGGGTTTCTGAGATACTGCCCGGACAACCTTTTTCCCGACGCCCGCCCACCTGCCCGCCCCACAGGACGCCCGCCCGCCCATCCGGAGACCATGGGTGAAAACAATACCCTGACAGCCCTTAAGGGCTGTGGGGTAAAAAAGGGGTATCTGTTATTTTAGGTTAGGGTAGGGGGAACCCATTCGGGAGTTGGTTAGGGGTGTTGCAAACCTGTATTTTACTCCGAAATTTTTTTCAAAAGGGGTTTCTTTCGGTGCCTTTCTTTCTTTTTGCTTAGGGTTTTGAACCCCGTTAGGGAGTTGGTTAGGGGCATTGGTGACCTTCATTTTAGTCCACAAATTACTTTTTAAAGGGGATGCCTTATTTTTCGCTCGTGTTGGGACCTCATTAGGCAGTTGCCAAGGGGCATTGGAGACCTGTGATTTAGTCCTAAACTACTTTCAAAGGGGAATCTTTTACTTTAGGTAAGGGTTATGGGACCCATTAGGGAGTTGGTTAGGGGTGTTGGTAACCTGTATTTTACTCCTAAAATGGTTTAAAAGGGGATTGTTTCTTCTTGGTTAGGGGAATTGGTTAGGGGTGTTAGTGACCTTTATTTTAGTCTTCAATTTGAAAAGGGTTTGTTTATTTGGGTTACAGTTTGGGACCGTTAGGGATTTGGTCAGGGGCGTTGGTGACTTTCATTTCAGTCCTAAAATTGCTTTTTGAAGGGGGTTGCTTATTTTTGGTTCAGGTTTGGCACCCCGTCAGGCAGTTGGCTGGGGGCGATGGTGACCTGTTTTTCAGTCCTAAACTTCTTTAAAAGGGTATTGGTTATTTTAGGTTAGGGTTGGGGGAACCCATTAGGGAGTTGGTTAGGGGTGTTGGTGACCTGTATTTTACTCCTAAATTGTTTTCAAAAAGGGTTTCTTTCGGTACCTTTCTTTCTTCTTGCTTAGGGTTTTGGACCCCGTTAGGGAGTTGGTTAGGGGCATTGGTGACCTTCATTTTAGTCCACAAATTGCTTTTTAAAGGGGATTCCTTATTTTTCCCTCATGTTGGAACCTCATTAGGCAGTTGCCATGGGCCATTGGTGACCCATGATTTAGTCCTAAACTACTTTAAAAGGGGAATCTCTTATTTTAGGTAAGGGTTGTGGAACCCATTTGGGAGTTGGTTAGGGTCGTTGCTCACCTGCATTTTAGTCCTAACAATGTTTTAAAAGGGGTTTCTTTATTGTTGGTTTGGGTTTGGGACCCCATTAGGGAGTTGGTTTGGGGCTTTCATGACCTGTATTTTAGTCCTCAATTTGTTTTTAAATTGGTTTGTTTATTTTTGGTGAGGCTTTGGGACCCCATTAGGGAGTTGGCTTTGGCTTTTTCTAGGGGATTGCGTATTTTGGGTTGGGATTTGGGACCCTGTTACGGAGTTGTGTAGGGGCATTGGTGACCTGTAGTTCAGTCCTAAACTTCTTTACAAGGGGTATCTGTTATGTTAAGTTAGGGTTGGGGAACCCATTAGGGAGATGGTTAGGGGTGTTGCTCACCTCCATTTTAGTTCTAACATTTTTTGGAAAGGGAGTTGTTTCTTTTAGGTTAGCGTTTGGGACCCCATTAGGGAGTCGGTTAGGGGCATCCGTGACCAGTATGTTAGCCCTACACTTGTTTGAATGGGATTTCTTTATTTCGTGTTAGGCTTTAACACCATATTAGGGAGTTGCTTTGGGGCATTGGTGACCTGTATTTTACTCCTACAATTGTTTTTGAATGGGTTTCTTTATTTTTGTTTAGGGATGGGGACCCCATTAGGGAGTTGGTTAGGGTTGTTGGTGACCTGTATTTCACTCCTAAAATTGTTTAAAAGGGGATTGCTTATTCTTGGTTGGGGGTGCAGGTGACCTTTATTTTAGTGTTCAATTTTAAAAGGTTTTGTTTATTTTGGGTTACGCTTTGGGACAGCGTTAGGGAGTTGGTGACCTTCATTTCAGTCCTAAAATTGCTTTTTCAAGGGGATTGCTTATTTCTGGTTCGGGTTTGGGACCCCGTTAGGCAGTTGCCTAAGGGCGATGATGACCTGTATTTCAGTCGTAAACTTCTTTAAAAGGGGTATCTCTTATTTTAGGTTAGGGTTGGGGGAACCCCTTCAGGAGTTGGTTAGGGGTGTTGCTAACCTGTATTTTACTCCTACATTTTTTTCAAAAGGGGTTTCTTTCGGTACCTTTCTTTCTTCTTGCTTAGGGTTTTGGACCCCGTTAGGGAGTTGGTTAGGGGCATTGGTGACCTTCATTTTAGTCCACAAATTGCTCTTTAAAGGGGATTCCTTATTTTTCGCTCGTGTTGGAACCTCATTACGCAGTTGCCATGGGGCATTGGAGACCCATGATTTAGTCCTAAACTACTTTAAAAGGGGAATCTCTTATTTTAGGTAAGGGTTGTGGAACCCATTAGGGAGTTGGTGACCTATTTTAGTCCTAAAACTATTTACAAAACGGACTTCTTTTGTCTGGGTTAGGGTTTGGCACCCCATTAGACAGTTGGTTAGGGGCGTTTCTGACCTGTGTGTTAGTCCTGAAATTGTTTGGAAGGGATTTGTTTCTTTTGGTTGTGGGTTTGAGACCCCATTAGGGAGATGGAGCCGTAGATGACCGGTATTATAGTCCAAGGATTGTTGAAAGAGGGCTTTTTTAGCTTATGCTCTCTAGGACCCCATAACAGGGTGTTTTAAGGTGCCTCTTTAAAGTGCTTTTGCTCTTTACAGTTTTTATGTCAGGTGACTTGTCAATTACCAGATACAGTGCCATCACTCAGCATTTCCATGTCAGTTACTAAGGTAATGGTTAGGTTACTCAATGGCTAGTGACGTGGGTTAGGGTCCTTGTGTACAAATGTCACTCATTTGTGCAATGATTAAGGTACCCTGTGGTCAACAAAGGGTTGCATGTTTTTTTTTCCATATCAGTGACTTTTCCATTGATTAGGTTACTTATGTATACATGTCACTGACTTGTGTAATGCTTATGAGATCAGATGATAAAATGTACATTTCATGTGCTCAAGAAATAAATATCATCCTAGATATAAGTCATGCCAAAGGTCAACCAAATATCCCTACCAAGTATTAACATGCAACATGTGTTAAAATTTCCCAGATATGGCCCGCACAGTATCTTTAAGGTCAAGGTCACTACGGCAAGGTCAAATCAAGGCCAAACTATGAAGCTCCACAACTACACCCCCAAACAATGTCCCTAACAAATATCAACATCCCACAGCTTATGGTTTCAAACATATGGCCCGGACAAGATTCTTAAGGTCAAGGTCATTTCACCAAGGTCGAATGTCAAATCAAGGGCAAGCTATGATGTTGCACACCTACACCCCTTAAGCAATGTCCCCACCAAAAGCTGACATCCTACACCTTTTGTTTTTCCAGATTTGGCCTGGACAATTTTTTAAGGTCAAGGTCACTACAGAAATGTCAAAGGTCAAATCCAGGTGAAACAATGATGTAGCACAACTACACCCCCTAACCAATGTCCCTACCAAGTATGACAATCCTATACCGTATGGTTTCCCAGATATTGTTGGACGAGATTTTTAAGGTCAAGGTCAAAAGTCGAATCGAGGTCAAACTATGACGTTGCACAACTACACCCCGTAACCAATGTCCCTACCAAGTATGAACATACTACACATTATGCTCTCTGACATATGGCCCAGACAAGATGTTTAAGGTCTAGGTCACTACGGCAAGGTCAAGGGTGAAATGAAGGTCATACTATGACGTTGCACACCTACACTCCCTAACCACTGTCCCTACCAAGTATCAACACTCTACCCCTTATAGTTTCTGAGATACAGCCCAGACAAGATATTCCGCCTGCCCGACCGAACGACCGCATGCCCAGCCAGAGGCCATGGGTGAAAACAATACCCCCAAAGCTTTTTCAGGCTGTGGGGTAAAAATTGATTGTTATGCCAACAAAACAGACACCATTTGTAATATCTGCTCGATAGTTACTGTACAGCCATGCAGTTTCCTCAGTTCCACTGCATGGATGTTAAGAAATAGCCTAAGGATGTACTTGCGAGAGCTTTACTGGCATGCACTGCAGTACCAGGAATTTTCACCGCTGATTTGTGGCTTCCTTTCCTTTCAGCTCCTCTTATCTGGAAAAGTGACATAACATCTTCTTCAGTACATTTTTGCAATAAACTGATTTTGGTGCATTGCAATTAAATGTTTATATTACATCACATGCCTCAGATATGCAAAGTACTTTTACCAGTAGCCAATTACTATGTATAAATCATACATATACACAAGAAAAATACTACTTGCAAATAGGGTTCATTGCTCAAATATACCATTTACAAAAACAAGTGATTGCTCTGCCTTTTCTTAGGAAAAGGAGGGCTTCTCTGCATAGCGCTATTTTCCAGTGACACCTTCTCTCTTCGATTGCCCAAATAATAATGCACACAATGGCATGCTCTTACATGCATGCCACAAAATTACTTCTTCATATTGTTCCTCGGGTACCTTACTCAATGTAATCTGGATTTTGTGTTAGTGTTCTTAATGTCCCTCTTTGTTACTCCCTTCCGTTTCCCAGTTCAGACTTTCACTGTCCCTGTCTTGCACTCCTCTTCCATTCCTCATTCATGTCGGTCTCAATCCCTTTAATGCTTTATCTTTAAGCATTATTTCTAAAAATTAAATATTGTTACACAGTCCAACAGCACCTCATACTTTCTACAGAGTGTCTTCAGAACCGACAAGAACGGGTTGAATGCAGTGTGGCTGTAAAGCATGGAGTCGGTGAAAATAGAGAAATAAAAAGATCGATAAATGCAATATATCAATGTTATGATTTAGACCAACTACCAACTTTCCAACATGTTTTATGTCGCGTTCAACAGCCAGGGTCATATTAATTGCGACGGGTAGTTTACAGGTGGAGGAAACCAGTGCATACTGCACTGTAAACCACCGGGCATCGGCAAGTAACTACCAACTTTCCAACATGAAGCGCCCGGCCCGAGATTCGAACTGGCGGCCTCAGGTTGCAGGCGAGAACTGTAACTGCTACACCACCGAGCCCCTTTATATATATATCAATGTGATGAAGCCACAGTGTAAAATTTACATATTTTACAGAAAATCCTAGGTGTAGGCAATGATAATCCTAGTTTATTTTGCTTTCCAAATTCATATACTGTTTCACAAAATCGAGGTTTTACTGCACCTTGCATTAAAGTTATTTATTTGAAATGAGCGAACGTATATAGATATATATTTATAAAATACATCAAGGTGAAAGACGTTTTTCTTTAAAACGTATCTTAAAGCAAATACTTTGTAAATCGTTTCCAGTGGCGGTTCTGAAAGTGATTGTTTTCCGATCCGTCAGTGACTGTTCTGTAGCCATGGTGTACTTTCTATGCACACATGAATATTAATGAGGTGCACAAGTCAGTGTAAAGTATGGAGGACCTGATGCACAGTGATTTATTTATGTGTCAGGGACCTGATACATAGTCACTTCGAATGTACAAATAATTAATGATGGATGATGATCACAGAAATACTTTTTTAATATATTTAGCTTTCAGTCTCCGTTTGGTGTTTAGAACGGTGTCAGGAGGTTTTGCTCCACGGAGGTTTCGCTCCACAGAGGTTTCGCTCCATTATTTGGGAGATTTTGTTCCAAAGATGAACGTTTTCAGCATTAATTTTTAACGATATAGTTTCAATTTGGGTTTAGATTAAAGAAAATTCGATGTACAATGTTGTCACAAATTACAAGCACATACATCATGTGACCACGGCAGCCCTAAGTTGCATATTTTATTTTATAATAGTTCTAGGGAACCCCCCACAGAATTCCACAATCTCACATTTTCTAATTTGCATATTAATTTATTTTACAACAGCTCTAGGGAACCCCTCACGGAATGCCACGACCTCACGTTTGCTAATTTGCATATTTTATGGGAGATTATGAAATGATGCCTGTGTGTGCGTGCGTGCGTGGGTGTGTGCATGCGTGTGTGCGTGCGTTACTTAGTCATGCAGATTTCTCGAAAACTACTACAGCTACAGATTTTTTGTAAATTAATTGTCCCAATGAATTTTCACGCCCTCCACAATTTTTTTGGTTTGATGGACTTAGGCCTAAACATAAGTGAGTAATAGCAATCTTAGCTACTTGGAGTAAAGGGCTCATAACTGAAAAACTATTGCAGTTACAACTTTTTCTTCAAATATGTTGTTCAGCTACTTTGTCCTTAGCTATAAGATGGTACATAGTTTGGGGTCCCATTGCATGCTATAAGTGAGTAATAGCTATTTTCTTATTTCTAGCAAAATAATGACATAAGTAAATGTGAAATACCTTCAAAAGTATTAAAGTTACGAAATTCTTTTCAAATATGTTGTTCATCTACTTTTTGATAAGCTATCACGTAGTAAAGTTTCAGATCTGTTGCACATTGGATAGCTGAGTAATAGCTACTTGAAATTCTACAGTTGAGTAAATCCATTGTAACTCCAAAACTAGTGCAGTTAGAGTATTTTCCTAAAATATGTTGTTCACCTACTTTGTCCTTAACTATAAGATGGCATATAGTTTGGGGTTCTATTGCATGCCATAAGTGAGTAATAGCTATTTTCTTATTTGTAGCAAAATAATGACACAAGTAAATGTCAAATACCTTCAAAAGTATTAAAGTTAGGGAATTCTTTTCAAATATGTTATTCATCTACTTTTTCATAAGCTATCACATAGTAAAGTTTCAGATCTGTTGCACATTGGATAGCTGAGTAATAGCTACTTGGAAATTCTACAGTTGAGTAAATCCATTGTAACTCCAAAACTATTTTCATAATATTGCTAGGAAACCCTGACAGAAGTAAGGAATTTGAAGTATTTGATGTTCAAGTAAATACTTCAAATTCACTCATTATTTAGGCACATTAAATATAACATCAAGGATTTCCAATGGCTTTCCTGACAATTCTTTTCAAATAGAAATGCTTTGTACATGAAGTATATTACATAAAACGTCACAATTTAGTTGAAGATCGCAGAAATATATGGAGCGAAACGTCCCACATAATGGAGCAAAACCTCCGTGGAGCGAAAGCTCTTGAATTCTTTAGAACGACCCATAAATTTAACGGCGAGACTAAAGCCACGTTTCCGTGGTGATAATGCGGAACTTTGTTTCTACGTTTCACAGAAACAGACAAACATACAAGTCATGAATATTTCTAAATTACTTGAAAATTATATTATTCCGTATAAATAAATATCTTAAAGCCGCATATACACCAATAAAATGGTGTTAGGGAACCCCATGGAATTCCGTGACCTCCTATTTTCTTGGGACGTGTGCACTTATAGGTGCACAAAAATGCCTCACAAACGTTTGCAGATGAAAAAAATAGACTTATTAGATTGAAAAATAGAAAAAATACCAATCTAACCTCCTATTTCCTTAACTCTGTGAGTGCAAGTACTAGCATTTGATATTCTATTTGTAAAATATTGCTAGAAAACTTCAACAGTGGTTGAGATAAAAGTAAAATATTTGTCTCGAGTGAGTTTTCAGTAACAAATTATTTCATTGGTTAATTAAAGTAATCACGTTTGCAGACGAAAAGTACACTGGTTGCCCAGATCTATTACTATTGCAAGGAACGTGGAAGTAAAGAGCCGCTTTACCGCCACGTGAAACGTGGTTGTAGTCAGTCCGTCAATTTAATATACCCTTCTTAAGGCTATTATACATATTTTTTATACAAGAATGATGGGTCGAGTTTGTGGGACATGGTTCCAGAAGGGGCTAATTTTGTTACAAAAACGGGCCCAGTTTCTTCAGCTACAGGGACGAGTTTGTGTAAAAATGGGTGAGACTTGTCGTGGCCCGAGTTTGCAAAACGCCGAGTTGTCTGTGTATATCACTGTGGTACCAAATAAAGCATCTTACCTGTTAATATTTCCAAGCTAGTGCCTTCATCCAAAGAAATAGAAGAAAAACAATATCCAAACACTTATGGCTACAGCAATACAGAGATTCTAATCTTCAGTTCGAAAGTGGATTACAAGCCATGTAAGCCATTAACATCATACAAATGTCCAGAAACATATATAAACACTCATTCCAAATGTCCTTTACAGTCCAATAGACAGAATCATAATGGGTAGACATGCAAACCTGGTGACCCAATAATTTCAGATCCATGAGCATACAATGAACCCCCCTCCCCAGCCCCTTGGTCTGCAGGATGCCACAAACAAGGAGACAAACAAGTACATAAAACAATTACCATTTTACAGAAACTTGCCCCTTATCAATGGCTGCAATAACATCTGTACCCACCCATTGTGGCATCCCAGACATCTAAAGCAAACATTCCAATAATACAGCTGACATATCTTCTGTGGAATGAGTGGTGTTGGGGGGGGGGACTTGTCTTACCATACTGACATAGATAGATCATAAGGGGGAGCAGGGTCTTATGCCTTTTTACAAGTACAATGGTGCAGGGGTAGCACACTCCCTTCTGCCCATTCGATACCCATACCAGTCATTGTGTCTACCCTTTGTGTTTATCTGCACTGAGAGGCAAACTTTACCAAGAATTCAATAGTTTCTCCATCACAGTGTCATGCAATACACACAGGACAAGTACAAAACCTAATAATAACACAACATTGCCCAGCCCTGATGGCCTTATAAGTCACTGTTGAGTAGAAACTTCAATGGATATGGCTATAGTGTTACAACATTTACAATATACATTATACAAGTACTTAAAGTAGTACTAGTAACCAATTTATCAACTGTGGGTGTTACACAACCCAAAAGAAATAAGATATGATAATGAAAATTAAAATAACAAAGCTGAGACTTTGCATCCTAATTACTTCCCATAGAAACCAGCAGTTCAGCCTGAAGCACATCTTATTTCCTTATACATCAACCTTAAAAAGACACTCTTTTAAAACCAATCTATTTATGGCATCTGTATCCATGACTCAGGCATCATGCTAGTCTCCTTTTAGGCCAGAAATAGTTCTCTTTCTCAAAGCCACATGTAATATACGGTAAACGATCTAAAGCCCACTGAGACACAAGCCCACTAATATATACCTGGTAGGGCAAAACCCCATTCAGACACAACCCCACAGATAAATTGGAAATGATGAGAAAACCCAATCATTGTGTACAAAACAATTATCTTATGTGTTACAGCTTCTTATTGTGATACACCGATAAAGTCATGACACAAATAGGAATCCATAGAGCAGCCCTCGGTAGAATGGCTCTGTGGAGAAAAGCCCTCAGGAGAAAACCATTGAAATTTGGCCTGTGGAGAAAACCTCTCAGGCAGTTTTGCAGGTTGTGTAGAATAGGCTGTGTGGAAAAAATGCATCCCCGAAAAAACACCTAGAAAATTGTCTCTTACAAAGAATGCCTCCTGAATATTTTGTGACTAGGACAAAGAACGCCTAACAAAATAATTTCGCATAACCCAAAGCTTTAAATGTGAACTTGTGACCAGTTTTTAAAGAAGAATTAAGAGCTCTGATGTCGATCGCTGAAACTAAAATTGTGGGTCATTGTCATGAAATGATATTGAGGTAAGCTTATGCATTGCCAATGATTTTCATGCTGTTGAATTCCCCCCTTTCTTCTACCAAGTGAAGAACCCCCATGGTACAAAAAACTTTTTTCACTAAAACAATATAAATTTTATAAGCTTCTCTGTTCAACAGTTACATACATTTTAGTAATATCCAATGTATATATTATTTAGCTATTCTTTTTTTTATGTCATAGCTACCCCAACCCCTTTTGTGTTAATAATTTGTCAATGAAACAGATACACTAATCTGGTTATGCTGAAAGAAGCCATTTAGTGTTTATTTGCTAAAGTACAAGGGGTACCTGATTGCAATTCAGTTTTAAGGCTTCATGTTGAAATGACTTCTGTGATACCTTACAATCTTGTATATTAAGCTGTTAGGTCTATACTTTTATTACCAACATCATAGCTGTGAATGAGTTGACATTTAAAGTCTTTGGGTTATGTGAAGTTATTTGTTGGGAGGCATTTTTTCAATGCCACACAATAAATAGGAGGCTTTTTTAGTTGAATATGCGCCTGCTTAAAGGTAAATACTACATATAGTATACCAATTAGAAGGAGATAGACATGTGGGTAAATTTCATTGGGTGCCTTTGTAATTTCAGGGGTACAGACAAAACGAACCTAGACAAAAAGAACCAGCCTCAAAATTACTAGGACAAAAAGTACCTGGACAAACAGAACTGCACCATAGGACAAAAAGTACTTCATATCTTTATTTGAAACAAATAGTAACATTTATTAGAAAACACATGTAAATTTTCTTTGTAGTAGTTTTAACACATTTTAACGTTTTTACACATACATTAGCCCTCAAACTAAACACAGTCTAATGGTATGCCCTACTCCCTTGAGAAAGTCCTCCACAGTTATAGTCACTGCACACAGAATTATCTACTCTAATCTTCCTGAACAGGTTCGTTGCCTTAATGTATTCTCAGGGCTTTTTAAATGATTCTATGTGAATTATGTACTCTAATCTTCCTGAGCACACTTTAAAAGAATTTTAATCTCACTGAGCAGGTCCAGATGCTTTGAAATCATTCAGAAATTATTACAATCACCTATTACCTTTTATGTCACACCAAAGCATTTCCTTTAAGCATTTAACAATAAGTATTGTACCTTCGCTTAGTGGGCTTAATTGAAATCACCCTATTTACCCCCTTAATGCATTTAAGGCTTTATGTTAGACAAAGATTAAATAAACTGTTACTTTTTCAATGATACCAAAAACAGGGAACCCCCACCCCAAGGATTTAAGTTAATCTCAAAGTACAGTGGATTTGGTCTAAGTCGAAGTTGCAAAATGTCAGCCATTTACTTCTACTTATGGCAACTTCTAGTTATACCCACTTTGAGAAATATATGAGGTACTTAAGATACTATGTAAGTTAAGTCTCTTGCAATAATTAACACTTGTGTGATCACTCTACTTTGAAATTTATTTGTTTGCTGGTGAGACTTACTAGCACAAAAGTGAGGAATCAGGTACAGAGTGTCACAATGATACTATTTTGTCACAACTTCTGTGGAGATTGACACTTCTGTACAGACAACATTTATAGGTTCTACTTATACCTTGTTATTCCTATTGAAAAGTAACACTTTGTGCATCAAATTTGGTTCTAGTTATGGCCACTTTCTGTAAGTCGAACTTCTACTTATCCTTATATTTTGCACTAATAATTGTTGGGACTTAGAAACTACTTCTACTTATGGCAATATTCTGCTTATGGCAGTTCTACTTATACCAAATCTACTGTATAACAAAAGCTTATTTGTAGAACCAATTATTTGGGTGTCAACTTACAAAATGAAACACATGAAAATATAAAGTTATATATATGTAAAATACACAGATAAATTATATATGATTAGAAAACTTTTTTTATAAAATGAGGTACTTTTTGTCCTATGCCTGGTTCTTTTTGTCCAAATACTTTTTGTCTGTGTGCAGTTCTTTTTGTCCAGGTACTTTCTGTCCTACAATCGTAATTTCATATATCCTATTGTATTATACTACTGATATCAATACAAATATTGCAGAGTCACTTACAAAGTCATACACAGACATTGAAAATCTTGTACCATTTCCGCCATGAGTGTAGGTGGTAGTTGAAGTAACAAAGTTCCATATCTGAAGATAGTTTTATAAAATTTTAACACTCATGGGTTTGTACAAAATGCACTTTATATTGAGACTGCTTTCTTTTGGCACATCTAAAGGCAAAAGTCTCATTTCTTCTTTCTGATCTTTCTAGCCATTGCATACACCATTCATTTCATTTGAATCACTTTCCCAGTCATTATCATGTACAGCAATTTAAAGTCTTTCTTCTGCACAAATAAGGATCCCTCTTTCTTGGCCATTCATTGCTTCTTTGCACTGCTGCCCCTAGGGAGTGAACTCATGAAAGTTAGGCAAACATAAATTTGCCTTCTCCATCCCCCCTTCTCCCTTTGTGAATCAGGTTCATAAACAATGACTGGCTGATGCTGTTAATAGGGTGCTTTGTACCTTCTGCAACCCCCCCCCCCCCCCAACAACCAAAGACCAAAGAAATACATGTAGTAAAAGCCAAGCATTGTTTCTGGGTCTTATTAACACAGATTCCCCCATTATCTTGTATGTCTTAAACATTACTGACTACAAACATGTGACACAACCTGCTTTGTTTTGTGAGATGCACCAATTCCCTTAGCATTACTTATGTGTCTGTTGATTCAGTAGTTTGTGTCTGTGGATTTCTCATCTCTTGTTCATATTTTTACTGTGTGAATCATTGGAGTACATTTTCAGAGAATAAGCCTTATTGGAGTTCCGT
The DNA here is from genome assembly GCA_964017235.1 of Sabellastarte sp. h YS-2021. Taxonomy (NCBI): domain Eukaryota; kingdom Metazoa; phylum Annelida; class Polychaeta; order Sabellida; family Sabellidae; genus Sabellastarte; species Sabellastarte sp. h YS-2021. Next base: position 9,687,982 of record OZ024932.1, on the reverse strand, counting down.
TCGTGGAAAATGTATGTGGATAAACAAATGTACGTAGATCTAAACCGGGAACTGCTTTAAACATGATAAAAATGTACATATTTTCCTCCAAACAGATCCACAGATCATACTTAATTTTTATAAAAAATATACATATGCATCATGTTTTTTCAAAGTGAAAAGATATTCTAAACTATTGTTTTCAGTCGTCTAAGGTGGGCGAAAATAGGGATTTTTGGAACTGGATCAATGACATTACTTTGTGTTTTATTTACACAGTGGCTATTCTGCCGACGGTCGTCGGTAAAATAGAGTATGGCTTATTTTACCGACGGTCAACAAAATTAGGTTCAGGCTGTTTACTGACTGTATTAATAATGGATTTGATGTTTACAGGCACAGTAAGACCTATATGTGACTGTAACACATGCATTGAGTGAATAGTATATAGAACATATTCCAGCACAGACCTGTACAGCTTGTTAAGACAATGAAAAGGTAGATATGAAAATGATGTTAAGTTCATTGATTTACCAGGTGAGCTGCTATCTGCAGTGTATTTAGGGTTTCACTGAATATTTCAGTTTTTATTTTGGGTATGATATAGTGTGATTGCTGATACTTTCCCATTTCTCCTTTAACATTTTCACAAAATCAAAGAAAATATGACTAGCCTGTCATTTGATTTACACTGATCAAGGAACCATTAGCCTATAAAGAAGAAAATAAAACTTATTACTAAAATACATTTTATTCACTGTAAAAAAAGGATAATGCAAAATATTATTTTGAGTAATGAAAAATTGATCAACCCTATTTTAAATAATATATGTAGTTAGTAAAATAACCTGAACCTTATTTTGCTGACCGTCTGTAAAATAGAGCATGGCTTATTTTACCGACGATCGTCGGCAGAATAGCCACTGTGTTTTTCACATTTAAAAAAATATTTAATTTCTAAGGTTTGGTGTTTCTTATTTAAATAAAGCTGAAGCGTGTTGCAAATACTTTTTTAGAGTGTTGAAATACAAGAAATAAACTCTTTTTCAAAGGAAATAACATATATTACACATTCATAATTGCTGAAGTAAAAATATGGTATGTCTACCATTTTAATGTCATTTTATTGTAGATTTTGATTTGCCTTAGTTTAGTTGTGGATAATTCTAGACATATAAATTTCAATTTTAAAGGTCAACAGATTTTAAAAGGTCTAGGCATATCAATTTTAAAAGGTCGACCCTACTTTTATACAATTATACCAAAAATTTTGTTATCTGCAACATGTTGACAGTATTATTTGCATTTATTTCCCATGAAAAATCGTTTTAGTCACATTTTCACCAATACATCAGTTTATAATAAAAAAGAGAGATGAATAAAACCAAATATTCATAATATTCCTAGTTTAATTCATAGACAAAGTCACAGAAAATAGGAAACATGGAGACACAATTGTTTAAAAATGGGTACATGTGACAAATAGTTTGCTCTCATTGTCACTCTTTAACAATCTAGATGGAATCAAAGTTTTGTACAAAAACAAAAGTACAATGACTTTTATGTAAAATTTACTTTAAAATAAAATGAATGGCACTGAATATAATAATACTCGAGTAAGATAATCTAACCACAGAATTATGAACATATTGTATTAAGCTGATTGACTTCTATTTACAAACACCCAGTTGATCACAGTTATTGTTTTCACTTGGGCTATCCTGCCCCACACCTTCTTAAAAGGTTATTTACTTTTAGAGATCACTTTCAAAATCACAGGGATGGAAAAAAGGTGTGGGGCCGGATAGTCCCAAGTAATAATTGTCCTCTAAATGGCTAGAGACTGCAGTGAACAACAGCTAACGTCCTTAAATTCTGGTTGTTTAATAACATACCTGGCACAAGTTTTCTTCACCATTTAATCCCAACATTTTTAAATATACAATAAAAATGCATCAATTAAGAAGCATTAGAAGTAATAATTTGCCTTTAAAATGATAAAAATATCATATTTTATAAAATATAGCTTTTTTTTGTCCAGCATTGGTGGATTCCACCTGAATTACAGCTTGGCTAATACTTCTTGTCATGAGTCTGTTAATGTACCGTTTTCATGTATGAAATACTTGTTTAGGCAATCTGTGTAACACTTAACCTTACATTTCAGTCATTACGTGAAATGCCTAGGCATTTTCACGAAATGGCTAAACTGTTTAGGCATTTCGCGAAATGACTGAAATGTTCAGTCATTACGCGTAATGCCTGGTTACACAGATTGCCTGTAACGTATATATCTCAGGTAATAATTTCACCTTGACCTGTGTCTGACCTTTCATGGGGTGGTCCTTGTAAGAGGCGAGTTTTGCTTCAAAATTCTTCACTGAGAACAGTGCTGGGATGTTTGTACCATGTTAATCTATATGTGCATCTATGTGTAGGTGCATTACTTGACCTTATGTTGATCTGGGAGCACTTGGTGTAGGTCTGAAGTCTGGGGCCACTGGGCTTGGATTCTAATCCAACATGAAATTACCTGCCTCTATGCAATCTGCATTGACTTTAACTTTGCCTCTCACTTAGGGTCAAGTCTAACCAAGAACTGTATCAAGTTTTTGTGGTTTTATAACAGCTTACCTTCCTGTGCTACACAATATTTTATATAATATTTATCATATCCACAACTATCAAAGGTAGGGTCTGTTGACCTTTTAAAATTTATATTTATATGTCTACACCTTTTAAAATCAGTTGGCCTTTTAAAATTTCAATTTATATGTCTAGAAATTATAATATATACATGTAGGCTTTACTTTGCAAAATTGTAAAACAAAAGTTAAGTCTAAGACTTGTTGCTTAATATTTCCCCAGGTTATTGGAAAGCTGGTATATGAGCATGACAACATTACAATGAATCATTTTTTCTTCAAATACTTTACTTGCCAATATATATTAAAATATATAAAAATAAAATTTCTTCTAATTATTTCACTCTTTATATTCAAACTATATGCACGTGTCTAGGCTTTAAATAAAATTTAAAGGCATTTACAAGAATTCATATTTTGTTGTGTGACTTAAAAGTAAGGATCAAAATCATCACAAATTCAGTACAAAGCCATAAAAACACAATAATTTAAATTCTGTGTACTTGCTTCAAGACGATGTTCAATATGTTAAAATTGAGGGAAAAATTTTTTCTTTAAATTTTAACTGGGTAATTAGTGAATATTCTTGTTCGCACGTAGCCATTGTAAACAGGGTTGCCGCACATGCGCACTCGGAACTCCAATAAGGCTTATCAATTTCGCAGAAAACTTGATCGTTACACTGTGGAAAAAAGAGTTTCTTTTACTGGAGATTTTATCATCACATTGTGGAAAGTACAGTGTTTTGCTGCCCCTATTATCATCATACTGTGGAAGGAATCATAATGCTGGCGATGGTGGCGAAAATGTGTTTAATGGTGATGATGCTGGCGATGGTGGTGGAAATATGTTTCATACTAGCGATGGTGGCGAAAATATGTTTAATGCCGACAATGGTGGCGGAAATATGTTAAATGATGACAATGCTGGCGATGGTGATGAAAATATGTTTGATACTAGCGATGGTGGCGAAAATAAGTTTCATGCTGACAATGCCGGCGATGGTGGCAAAAATATGTTTCATGCTGACAATGCCAGCGATGATGGCGAAAATATGTATACTGCTGACAGTGGAGGCAAAAATATGTTTTTAAAAATTATGACAATGCTGGGAAGGGTGGCAAAAATATGTTTCATGCTGGCAATGCTGGCGAAAATATGTGTAATCCTGACAATGCTGGCAATGGTGGCAAAAATATGTTAAATGATAACAATGGTGGGAAAATATGTTTAATGATGACAATGGTGGGAAAATATGTTTAATGATGACAATGGTGGGAAAATATGTTTAATGATGACAATGCTGGCAATGGTGGCAACAAATATGTTTCATGCTGGCGCAAATGTTTAATGCTGGCCAAAATGTTTAATGCTGGCAATGCCGGCGATGGTGGCGAAAATATGTTTAATGCTGGCGATGGTGGCGCAAAATATGTTTAATGCTGGCGATGGTGGCGAAAATATGTTTAATGCTGACAATGCCGGCGATGGTGGCGAAACCATGTTTAATGCTGGCGATGGTGGCGAAACCATGTTTAATGCTGGCGATGGTGGCGAAAATATGTTTAATGCTGCCAATGGTGGCGATGGTGGCAAAAAATGTTTAATGCTGACAATGCCGGCGATGGTGGCGAAACTATGTTTAATGGTGGCAATGGTGGCGAAAATATGTTTAATGCTGGCGAAAATATGTTTAATGCTGGCAATGCTGGCGATGGTGGCGAAAATATGTTTAATGCTGGCAATGCCAGCGATGGTGGCGAAAATATGTTTAATGCTGGCAATGCTGGCGAAAATATGTTTAATGCTGGCAATGGTGGCGAAAATATGTTTAATGCTGGCGATGGTGGCGAAAATATGTTTAATGCTGGCGACGATGGCGAAAATATGTTTGATGCTGGCGATGATGGCGAAAATATGTTTAATGCTGGCAATGCCGGCGATGGTGGCGAAAATATGTTTAATGCTGGCAATGCCGGCGATGGTGGCGAAAATATGTTTAATGCTGGCAATGCCGGCGATGGTGGCGAAAATATGTTTAATGCTGGCGATGATGGCGAAAATATGTTTGATGCTGGCAATGGTGGCGAAAATATGTTTAATGCTGGCGATGATGGCGAAAATATGTTTAATGCTGGCGATGGTGGCGAAAATATGTTTAATGCTGGCGATGATGGCGAAAATATGTTTGATGCTGGCAATGGTGGCGAAAATATGTTTGATGCTGGCAATGGTGGCGAAAATATGTTTAATGCTGGCGATGATGGCGAAAATATGTTTGATGCTGGCGATGGTGGCGAAAATATGTTTAATGCTGGCGATGATGGCGAAAATATGTTTGATGCTGGCAATGGTGGCGAAAATATGTTTAATGCTGGCGGTGATGGCGAAAATATGTTTGATGCTGGCAATGGTGGCGAAAATATGTTTAATGCTGGCGATGGTGGCGAAAATATGTTTAATGCTGGCGATGATGGCGAAAATATGTTTGATGCTGGCAATGGTGGCGAAAATATGTTTGATGCTGGCGATGATGGCGAAAATATGTTTGATGCTGGCAATGGTGGCGAAAATATGTTTAATGCTGGCGATGATGGCGAAAATATGTTTGATGCTGGCGATGATGGCGAAAATATGTTTAATGCTGGCAATGGTGGCGAAAATATGTTTGATGCTGGCGATGATGGCGAAAATATGTTTGATGCTGGCAATGGTGGCGAAAATTATTTTTAATGCTGGTGATGGTGGCGAAAATATGTTTAATGCTGGCAATGCCGGCGATGGTGGCGAATGCTGGCGATGGTGGCGAAAATATTTTTAATGATGACAATGCGGGCAATGGTGGCAAAAATATGTGAAAAACTATAATGGCGGCGATGGTGGCAAAAAAAAGGGTTTAGTGCTGGCAATGGTGACAATGCTGGCAAAAATGTTTTTTTTTGCTGACAAGTTTAATGCCCACAATGCTGGGGATGCTGACAATGCTGGCAACAAAGGTTTAATGCTGACAATGCTCGCGAAAAAGGTTTAATGGTGGTCATAGTGGCAATGGTGGCGGAAAAGTTTATTGCTGGCAATGCTGGCGAAAAAGTTTAATGCTGGCAATGCTGGCAAAAATGTTAAATGCTGGCGAAAAAGTTTCATGCTGACAATTCTGGGGAAAAAGTTTCATGCGGACAATGCGGGCAAAAGAGGGTTTAATGCTGGCAAGAACGTTTACTGCGTGCAATGCTGGCGTAAAAGTTTCATACTGACAATGCTGACGAAAAAGTTTCAGACTGACAATGCTGGCGAAAAAGTTGAATGCTGACAATGCTTTTTAATGCTGGCAATGGTGGCGAAGGAGTTTGGTGGGAGGTTTCCTGTGATGCACCAGGCCCGTGTTATTTTGTTGACAGGTAATGTGGCGGATGTCGGGGGGGAATGTAACCGTATGTACATAGTAATAGTGGGATTTCGCGGGAGTTACCATGGGGAATCAACCGGTAGTTGCTTGCCGTTGATCGGCAGTTTACAGTACAAAACCCTAACGAACTCTATGTACTGGTTTCCTCTGCCCTTCCAACTACCCGTCGTGATATGACCTGTACAGTGTTGGAAGCGATGTAAAACCCCAAATAAACAAACAAATCCATGTTCACAAAAGTGTGTAAAACATAGGTCATAGTCCCTCACAGATCATTGGTCACGTCTAAAGATTAATCAGACCTATCTTACTAGTGAAAGAAGCCTTCATCAGTAGTGGGACAGAAATGGTCTCCCTGAAAGGTTTTCAAACAATTCAATCTTGATGTTCAAAACGGACGTGATTCTTTGCACAAGCAGCAAAGTTACGCTCAGTATTATATCATCGTTGTTCTACAGAAGTTCGATCGCTTAAGAAAATTGATGTGAAATATACGAATAAAAGTCTAATAAAAAAGTATTATTAAATTTTGAAATGTACAATATGCGTAAAAATATCTATATTTTAGTTTTGCTAAGTTGTTTTTATTGGAAATTATCTAAAATATAACGATTTTATTCATATTTAAAAGATACCGTTTCCTTTAGCTGTTGTCATAGGGGACGAAGAGGTACAAAGAAATCGATCATTTGGTACTCACGTCTTTATCGGGGGAAGGAAGTGGAAAACACAACTAAATTTTGAAAAAAGTAGCGACATCAATTGATCGATTTTTCATCTCAGTCAGCCAGGTAAAACATCTCTAATAAAAATGCAATTTCTTTAAATTTTGCAATGGAAAGTTCTTTAAAAACAATTTTTGATTGTGCAATAACAATTATTACATCTATTTTTGCAAAGGAAAAATAAAAATATCTGTTTTTTCCTCATTTTGACATCAGAATAAAATAATTTTTTCAGTAAGATTGATTACATTGGAAACACCAGCAGCCTTCCGTCCTTATACAACCATTCAAAACGAAGCGGATCGGAAGAAAGCGAAGCCGATCGACATTTTGTCTATATCGAACTTACGTACCTTGACGATACATGTATTGGGGTGGTGAGAGGCAAAGTCACAAACAGGGGTTTTGCATCTTTTGCATTACTAACTAAAGACGAACACCTGAAAACCACAGAAATTTCCTTGTAAAATCTCTGTGTGATTTAATTGTTATCACATTAGTCAAATTTATACCTTTGCACTTCTTCCATAATCTCCAACTGAAGATCGGCAATCAGAACCACATTGAGATCAAATTTACAATATTTTTAGACTGACATTTATGCCAATTAAAAGTAGTAAAGAGCATCTCTTAACATTTTAAAGACAAACTAATGAATTTGTTTATATAGTTTACTTATTTGACAATGAAATCACATTGGAAAATAAGTGATATAAATTGATGTTATATTTACAGGTGTCACTGCCTCCAAAGAAAAGCTTTACACACGAATTAGCCCTCTCTGAAAATGAACGTGCAATATATGACCGAATATTTACAGAATCCAGGTATGAACACACTATTTTAACAATCAATCAATCAGTTGTCCAAGTGCTTAATCTCCGTATCTACGGATTCCAAGGCACACCATCCAGTTTGTTAGGCATAAGTCATCCAGACCTTAGACATATTCCAAGTCGCACCCAGGTAGGCAATCAGGTGTTGTGTTGGGTAGTTTAGTCCCCACCCACAACATAATACTAAGACATTTCAAGTACTTTATTATTCATAATAACATTTAATATATGAATACAGATTTTTAATACAATTTCATAAAAATGTAAAATCCCCTACCGTATGAAAACACTAAGGTTAAGGAGAGCTAGACTATCAGTGACTGCAACATACTCCATACATACAATTTTAAGTATAACTTGAGACCCTGTTTAAACCTATGTACTTGCTACCCTTGGACCCCTGGTGACCTTATTCTCCCTGCCATGCGAAGATGTACAGAAGTAGTTCATTCTTTTTGTGGAGGTCGAACAGTAAACAGACTTTTTAGCTTCCTCATTGCCTGTTTTTAGGACAAGTCACACTTAAGTGTTTTGTATGCATATTACGTGTAGATACAGATCTACTGTGCAGCTATGTTTTATTGTATTTTAGCTTTTCTTTATGTTAATACATGTACAATGGAAACCATAAAAATTGCAATGAAACTTGAGAAAGCCATGAAATCCTGGTATCCAGTGCCTTAACCTTGAGTTCCTTGGTTTGAGTTGCCTTTGACCCTAGCTTGAAGGTCAAACAGGTTCTTTATACCAAAAACCATTGCATCACCCTAGTTATTAGTTCAAAGGGTTTGAGTCTCAGTACAACTTGTTGGAAATCATTGTATGAATATTGTCCAAAGTTCCAAACTATGGCTTACTTCCCTTAAGTATCCTTAAATAAAACAGTTTAAGATCAGAACCTTTCCACTGATAGCAATTATGTCTACCTTTAACTGGGGGATGTAACTGGGTACCCATTGTGTAACCACTGTCCCACATTAAGGTATTAGCATTGTATTTGTAACAAAACTTTAGTGTCAGTAAAGCAAACATGTAAGATATTTTTTTACAAATTCATTGAAAATGAGATTTTAGGTATTTGTGAAAAATAAGAAAAAAATATATACTCAAAAGTGAGTACTAGGAAGACAACTCTGATTAAATATTACTTTTGGAAGTTAGTAATTTTTTATTTTACTGGTATTGTATAATTAGTATTTTCAGAAATTCCTGGTTCATTAGTTTACTACTGTTGTGTTAACACACATGACCCATTTTCAAATACTACCTAGACACTCTGCTACACTTTTTCCTTATAATATTGAAATATTTGTGCTGAATTTATGTGGCTGTTCCCTACGGTGATGCATACTTTGTTTCCTACAGTGCTCACAACCCCTGAAACACCTTGGCACATTATTATAGTGCCAGCTTAATCTATCATTTCAGGGCCACCCTGGAAAATTACCTTGAAAAACACGAAGGTAAACGGCTGGAGCGAGAACAGGGCAAAGGTTACACATCCCAGGGTCCCAACAATCCATCCATACCTAACCCCTGGTCAAAGGAGGATGCCCCCACCACTGGGGTGTCAGCTGCTGGACATCCTCAACAGACTCAGGCAAATGCCGGGTTGGATTCAGGCAGGCCTGCCTTGCTGACTGGAGGAGGCAATAAGGACAGCAAAGATGGGGGAGGTCAGCAGATACTCTTGTTATTACTGAGACTCAGACAGTGCTGTAGTCACCTCAGTTTAATGAAAGAGGTAAGATTGAATGATAATGTAGTGCACAAATATTTCAATGTGTGGTCTGGATATATATATTTAAGTTGAATCGGGGATTACCATAAAATGTATTCATCTGTGGCTGCTGATCCATCAGTTTTGAAAAATCAGATCTGCTAACTGATAGTCTGATACCATACATATATTGACCAGGTATCTAACACGGACTGTAAAAGTGACGAAAAAATAAATTCAGGCTAAATCATCTGATGTATTAATATAATTGATGATTGAACAACATAGAATTGATAAACAACTGTTCATCTTTTCGTCAGATTTAACCTTTGACCCCTGGCCCAAGATCTCTTTGGTCACAAACTAGTCTAGGAACACAGAGTACGTAGGTTTTAACCAAGGTACAGATGGTATATTGGCACAGATGATCATCTAATATGGCAGTCCTCTTTCATTGGGTCCTATCCCCTGTTGGAAGGTTAAAGTACCTCAAGGACACTGATAAATGGTTATCCTTAAGCTTCTGTTTTTCAGTTTGAGGCAAGTCTGTCACTAGAGCTTGGGCTGTACTTGTGCAGTTAGGTTGGGTTGAGTAGCCTGTATTGAAGGAGAGTAATATATTCCAATATCAAGCAGTGTCATCATACCAAAAGGGCCATATATTTCCCTTATTACCGATCCTTGGGATTATGAAACTAAAATATTGTAAGTCATCCACTGAATGTTTTCATGGTGTCATGATTAAGGTTTGACCTTTGTCCCCTGCAAGGTCAGATCGGCTGGCCTTTCCAAAAATGGTAGATGGTAGTTTATACACACGTGAGTACTCAACTCTTAAAATTGGGTTCAAATATTTGTGAAATTTGGCTTATTTATTGAGCGTCGACTATTCAGTTGTACCCACAGTAGCAATCTCTTAAGGCAATGGAAATTGGAATTTTTATTCAACACAGGAGATTTGTTGAATCAGGTTTTATTTGGAGACGAGAAATATGTACTAGGTTTTAGGGCAGCAAGCGAACCTGGAAATGTGCCTGGATTCCTCATTTTGGAAGAACCAACTTGGACTCGATTAATCGCTTGATTATTGCCCACAACATAAACTGTGTCATATTTTGAAATATTATACCTTGTAAAATAGTTAAAAGGCATACAACAGTAAAGAATGTTGATAATTCATTGAAGTTTGGAATATCGACATATTTATAATGCAAAACACAGGAAAATTTAACCATTTTTATATTGCGAGATTTGAAGTGTCTTCAAAATATGTTCTGTTAAAATGCTGTCTTATAAAAACATTATTACACAAACATGTAATGTTTGCAAAAGCTTAAAATATAAAAAAACCCTGAAAACGGAAACACCTTATATTAGCAAAATATATAAATATTTTTGATATATTTAAAGAAAAATCTATTTTTGTAGTAGATTTCAGAGTAACCAAAGAATCATTGCAGCCGTACTAGGTTTTTATAGTTTTCTCAATATTTATTAAACATTTATTTCAATGTAGACTTTCTTGTGTATTATTTTGTGTAATCTCCCACTCACTCCATGTGTAACAGTACACAAACATCAAAATCCATGCGTGCAATTTCTGAAGCCAATGGGCATTAACTGCAGATTGTTGAATTGAGAAATATAATGTAATATGCAGGCAATTGATCCGGAAGCCTTACAGACAGATGGACTGGATCTGAACATTGTGGAACAGATGCAAGACATGACCTTAGAGCAGGACATGTTAGAGGAACCCAGTACAAAGAGTCTCACTCCTGTGTTTGAGACCACATTTCAGAGTACTAAGGTATAAATATATCATTGTAAAATCTGACATATATACAAATCTTTGTTTTTATAATGAAATGCCCTTACCATTTCCCAACAGTAGCTTTTTATTGCGTTAATACATCCTATCCAATGGACAATATGCTAAACCGGTCGGCGCAGACCGGCCCGCCAAACGTCAGAAAAAGACGTCCTGTGTTTCTACCGGCTGGCCGGTCCTCACACTGCACTCGCCAGGTGGCGCATCGTACTTCCTTCCTGTCTAGACAACCTGACGTCATAGCATCTTTTTCGTTTGGCGCATGCACTGCCTGCACGGAATATTTTGAGTTGTGAAACTTTTTAGAAATTTGTGAGTTTGTGGAAGTGTTTTACCTTACAACTTTATTATTTACTTCCATACATATTATAGACTATTATGTCTTCTCCCAGCCAGCGTCGAGGGGGCTGCGGCCACATGATGGCAGGGTTTGATCATCACTCTGTTTGGGCGCGTTGTCGCGATAAGAAAAAGGGCTCTGACCCTTGTATTGAAACACCACCTGCTGCTTGCTCGCATTGTGATGCATTGTCTTCAGAGCAAAAGGCCCAGTTATCCACCCCTTCATACAAGCTTAAGAAGGAGAAGAAAGTAGCTAAGTCATCTACTCCAGCCAAGGCATCAGACACTCTCAGTCCCACCCTCGTGGACCCGGCACTTGTGTCGGTAGTGGGGGTTGTGGATGGCCAATACAACCTCTGGTTTGAGTGGGCCGGCAGAGAAGAAACCTAAGAAGGCTGAGAGCAAGAAATCTACAACTACATCTGCCAAGCTGGCTAGATCAGAGAAGTCGGTGAAGTCTTCTTCCAACCGACCACCGACTACCTCAACCACCGACCAGGGCAAGTCCACCACCTCCTTTGACTCAAGAATTTCTGATCTCGACAGGAAGTGGTCGGACAGATTCAGTAGGCTGGAAGCCTTGTTAATGGCAAAAACATTGGACAAACCTCAGGACCCTGTTTTTAGTACGGTGAAGGTTACTCCGGCTCATGCTCCACCGGCTAACGTGGTCCGACCCGACCCGACCCGTTTTTGAAACCAGCCTCTCAATCGACCGACCCTGCTGTTGACTCACCGGCTACCGGCTCTTCTCAGCACAAGCCTGCTGCAAGAGCTTCATCTTCTGCCCAGCCGAAACCGGCTACCAGAGAGACTGCTCAGAGACAACTAACCAGTGCCTTTGACACTTCTAGAAAGGAATCTCCCTCTTCTAGTGAATCCGACTCCGACTCTCTCTCATCAGACCGACCTCCCTTAGATATCTTCCCGGAAGAAGGTGAACTTTCAGATGATCAGGAAGCTAATCTGTCTGATCATGACCAATCCCTTTCCGAGGAACAATCATACCGTGAAACAATGAGGGGGATCCGGTCGTACATGAGTTGGAATCACATCCCGGACATTGATTCCGGTGCCACTACTTCAGAAGATAACCCCTTTGCGGGCCCAAAACTTCACACACCGGGCAAAGTCTCTGTAAATCTACCGACCGACGAGTGGCTATGTCGGAAGATGTCAAAGCTTAACATCACACTGGTCCAGGGATATCCCACACGTACTTCTGAAGCAGGCGGACTTTTAAGGGACCAATTTGTATGTCCTCCAAAGTCACAACAGAAGTGGTATGGTTTTCATGCGAATCCCAGTAAGGACTCTGATCAATCTGTCTCCTCATGGCACACCGGATCATCAAGGCTCAACAGTACCTATCTCAGGATAGCTAGACCGGCTGGTATTGCTACTTCGCCTCCCATGTCCCGTCCAATCTCTCAGGAGAATTTACGAAAATGGGAGAGGTCTGCACGAGAGTCAACAGTGATTTGTAATCACGCAGCCGGATTCACCCGTTGCCTGTTGAAAATCCAAGAGAACATGAACACTCAGTTGAAAGCCATAAAGGTGGAGTCTAAGGGGAAGACAGCAGCCAAAGTGTCATCAGCAGTGGACAAACTTCAGTTCTTACTAGACTTTAACTCTAGTGTTTGCCAGGCCATGGCGAAATCCATGGAACACCTAACGGAGTTTGTTTTTGTTACCATGGCTAATACCACACTTCTTAGACGTGACTCTTACCTTGCCTACCTGAAAGCCGGTGTAAAAGCAGACACACTTAATGCTCTACGCACTGCCCCTCTTCATCTGGACACCCTGTTCCCGGACAATGTTGTTAAGAGGGCAGAGGAAGACATTACCTCATTTGATAAGGGTCGGACAACATCAGTGTACAAGGGTCGGAGATACCACCCATATGAAAGACAGGACTCTAGGTCGGATAAACAGCAGGACAGGCCAGCTTGGAAGAATCTGTCCCGTACTCAGGGTAGGAAGAACAAGGGCAAGCAACAGTATTCCTCGCGTCCAGCCAAGGGTCAGCAGCAGTACAAATGACAATCAATGTGTAATTCAGTTGAAGCCTCTGCTGCTGGCCGGGAGCCCTACAGAAAAGACAATGAACACTTTACCACATGTAAAGCTAAATGTTGTACCTTCTGTTCATACTGCGCCCGGGCATTCTCAAAAGAACGAAATAAGTCCCGGGGCAGCAGGTTGTCAATACAAGAAAAACAAATTAAAATCTGTGAAAAGTGTTTCTTGTGTCATTCCATTGTCTTATGTAAATCCTGTCACAAATGCTCCCAATGTTGCCATAAATCTGCCTGTAGGGGCCAGACTTCAAATCTTTTGGAAAAAGTGGTTAGATCTTCGTGCCGGTCCGAAAGTAGTACAAATACTGAAGGAGGGTTACACCCTTCCCTTCCGGACCCGGCCAAGTTTGTCAAGAACTCCCACAGTCATAAGCTGCTATGGCAATCCTCACAGGAACCTCAAACTGTTAGAGGCTTTACATCAGCTTATGGACAAAAATGCCATAGAATTAGTTCACAAACAGACCTCACTAGGGTTTTTCAACCGACTATTTCTAGTCCCAAAACCCGACAACAAGTGGAGACCCATTTTGGACCTAAGCAATCTAAGTCCTTTCCTCAGGACCGAAAAGCTCAAGATGGAGACACCAGAAACCATCAGGACATCACTCCAACAGGGAGAGTGGGTAACCTCCATAGACTTCAAGGACGCTTACTTCCACATACCGATACAGGAACAGTCCCAGAAATTCTTGAGATTTCACATCCGGGACCGGACCTTCCAGTTCAAAGCACTACCGTTCGGTCTGTCGACAGCGCCCATGGAGTTCACTATCATAGCAAAGGAGGTAAAGCTGATGGCCGTTCAAAAGGGTATGAGGATCCACCAATACCTAGACGACTGGTTGGTGAGAGCCACATCCCACCAGGTCTGTCTCCAACATACACAGGTCCTAGTACAAATGAGCCAAGAGTTAGGTTGGCTGGTGAACATAGAAAAGTCGGAGCTGGAACCAAAACAAATTTTCAACTTTGTCGGTTACCAATTCGACCTCGAGTCTGGTCGGGTCCGACCTACACCGGACCGGTGGCAAAGCCTGCAAGAAAAGATTATGGAACTTCTCTCCCTACTGACCTTGTCTTTGATAGGCCTCTTAACAGCCACAGAAAAGCAAGTTCACCTAGGCAGATTGCACATGAGACCCATTCAATGGCATCTCAAAAGCAATTGGAGGATACCGGAATCACTAGAAAAAGTGATCCCCCTACCCAGATCTCTACATCCTCACTTGCTCAAGGAAGACAATGTCCTCACAGGCCAACCATTACACCCCATGCAACACGCTGTGCAAATCTTTACAGATGCATCAAAAGAAGGGTGGGGCTCTCACTTAAACGAGTTCATTGCCAGAGGAACCTGGTCCCTGCCAGGAAGCAAACTGCACATAAATTATCTGGAGCTAAAGGCAGTTTTTCTAGCCTTACAGGAATTCCAAGACCTATGCGTGGGCAAATTGGTTCTTATAGCAACCGACAACATCACTGTGGTCCCTCCTTCCAGAGGTTTTCCAAGCCCTGTGCAGCAGGTGGCACCGGCCTCGAATAGATCTCTTTGCCACGAGATTCAACAACAAGTTGCCCCTGTTTGTATCACCAGTTCCGGATCCCATGGCCACTGCAGTGGATGCACTCAGTTTGTCATGGGAAAATCTGGACGCGTATGCCTTCCCACCGACAGCCATATTGGGCAAAGTGGTGGAGAAGTTGCAGGACTCCCCATACCAAAGGTTGATCATCATTGCTCCTGGGTGGCCCAACATGACATGGTTTTGGGACCTAGTGGAAATGTCCATCCAGATCCCATTGCTCTTGCCTCAGCTGCCAAACCTACTGACTCAACCCTTCAATCAGACCCCTCACAGGAGTCTGACAAACCTAAATCTCCATGCATGGCTCCTAGAGCCACAGCTATCTAGGAGCAGGGTTTCTCTGAGGCGGTGGCAACCAGAATTGAGGCTCCTCAAAGAGGATCAACCAGATCCGTCTATGAGGCAAAGTGGGCCATTTTTACAAAGTGGTGCATCATAAATCAGGTGGACTTCAGGGCACCGCCTGTAAAGTCAGTTGCTCTTTGAGGAAAGGAAATTACAGCCCAGCACCATTGATGGCTACAGGTCTGCCATTGCTGATAAACTGGGAAATTCAACCCTCAATATCAGCAAAGATGAAAATCTCACCCGTCCCTTGGATAGTTTCCATAGAGACAGACCCAAGGGCAGAAGGGGTATCCCCTCCTGGAACCTATCTCTGGTTTTACACCAGCTCACAAAGGCTCCTTTTGAACCAATTAAGGAGGCCTCCTTGAAGCATTTGACCTTCAAGACAGTTTTCCTCCTAGCCCTTGGTTCAGGCAAACGCAGAAGTGAGATTCATGCTTGGCGAAGTAAGAACATCCGACAACAGTCTGACTGGTCTAAAGTGTCTCTGTACCCATCTCCCAGCTTTCTTTCCAAGAACCAGCTGGCCAAAGAGGGTCCGGAAAGCGTGGCTCCAGTGGTTATACCAGCCCTGGTCCCGACTCTGGATAGGTCCCTCAAGTCTGATAGGTCCCTCTGTCCAGTCAGAGCGTTGCGCTACTATTTGGACAGGACCTCAGACCTCAGGCAGAATAAGGAGTTGGTTTTTGTCTCCTTCAAGAAAGGTTTCGACAAGGACATCTTGCCTGCCACTTTCTCCTCATGGACCAAACAGACCGTGATCCTATGCTATGAGCTCTCAGACCAAGAAGCCCACACCTTACATCAGGTTAAAGCCCATGCTGCTTCCAAGGCCTTCCAGTCGGGGGTTTCCTTGGAACAGATTTTATCAGCCTGCCACTGGAAGTCACATAACATAATAATATACCGTTTGTACGGTCCCCTGAAGGTACTGCTGCAGAACTTTATGATCAGTACATAACTGGTGTTACACAGGTACTTGACAAGCATGCTCCTATCATTTCACGCAAGGCTAAACAGCAGTCTGATGAGTGGTTGTCTGATTCGTATCGCATGGCTCGATCTCTTAGGCGGCAATTTGAACGAAGGTGGAGAAAACATAAGTCAGAGTTGAACAAGTCAAGACTCCGCAGGCAAATTGCCTGGTGTAATCGACTGGCCAATAAAGACAAGGGTTCATACTATACAAATCTCATAACTGCAAATAGTCGTGACCCCAAGAAGCTATGGCAGTCATTGAGGAAGGTGTTGCATCGCACCTCTGAGACTGTCCTGCCTGCTCATAGCTCAGACAAAAGCCTCGCGGACATGTTTGCTTCTTTTTTCTCCAATAAAATAAGCAAAATCAGGGACACCTTTTCTACTTCTGGCTCTTTCAATGATGCACCGGATTCGGTGCCTCCTGCTTTCAATGCCTTTATGCCTGTCACTGAAGACGAGGTCTATAAGTGTATTAGTGAATCCCCCACTAAATCTTGCTCACTAGACCCTATACCAACATTCCTCCTTTAAGGATTGTCTTGATATCCTCCTCTCTTCTATTACCAAGTTGATAAATTATTCTCTCATTGAAGGATCTTTCCCAAATTCTTTCAAAAAGGCGGTTGTCACCCCCCTCATAAAAAAGGCTTCCCTTCCCAGAGACGACCTCAAGAATTATTGCCCAGTGTCTGGTCTTTGTTTCCTGTCAAAGTTGGTTGAGCGAGTCATTGCCAGGCAGCTAACGTCACACATTAATAACAACAAACTGGACAATCCTCGTCAGTCAGCATATAAGCCAGGACATTCCACGGAAACTGCTTTATTGTCTATGTTCATCTCTCTGGCACGCGGTGAACCCACAGCTCTAGTACTTCTTGACTTATCAGCCGCATTTGACACTATAGACCATAATATTCTCCTTGGTTACCTTAAATCCTGGTTTGGTCTTGGTGGAACAGTTCTAAGGTGGTTTGCTTCCTACTTAAGAAATTGTTGTCAGGCCATTAAGATAGGCTCCACACTATCTGAATTAAGCAATCTAATCTATGGTGTTCCACAAGGTTCTGTTCTGGGTCCGTTACTGTTTTCACTCTATACAACACCACTTAGTAAAATTATTCGCCTCCACCCGCATATTAAATTCCATTTTTATGCGGATGATACTCAGTTATACATCCATCTCTCCCATAAGAATGCTTCTTCGGCTCTCGCCAAGCTAAATGCCTGCCTTCATGATGTCCAAGAGTGGATGTCTCTCAGTAAATTGAAGCTCAACCCTGAAAAAACTGAGTTTATTGTCTTTGGTTCCAAGGCTCAACGTCAGAAGATTTCCTCTCACTTTCCTGTTAACATTCTTGATAGCTTTCTTCATCCGGTTGATTCTGTCAGAAATCTAGGTGTGTGGTTTGATGCAGATTTTTCATTCTCTGAGCATATCAAGAGGACTTGCAAAGCGTGCTTCCTTCAGATGCGTGACCTACGTAGAATTAGAAAGTATCTCACTCCTGAAGTGGCAGTCCTTGCTGCAAATGCCTTGGTTAGTAGTCGTCTGGACTATTGTAACTGTCTGTTCAGAGGTTTGTATTCAGAACACCCTTGCTCGTATTGTTACAAATCATAGAAAGTATGCTCATGTTACACCCATTCTACAGAAACTCCACTGGTTGCCTGTTAAGTACCGTTGTATTTTCAAAACCGCAACACTTGTGTATAAATTTTTGCATAGTGGTTCTCCTTCTTATTTCGAACCGTTCTTGTCTTTTAGTAGTTGTCCTTATAGTACTAGGCATAGTCACCCAGATCGTCAATACCTTACAGTTCCTCCTTTCCATTCATCAGTCTTTAAGTCAGCCAAACATTTGGCCATAGTTTTGCCTTTGATGCTCCGAAGATCTGGAATGACCTCCCTCAAGATGTTCGCAGTGCAACATTAGTTGCCTCCTTCAGAAAGAAGCTTAAAACATACCTGTTTGCAAAAGCCTACCCACCATAGCCTCCCCCGTCACATCTGTGTCTCCTTGGTATGACCTGGCTATGTCCCTTGATTAACGCTAACTGCCTTGCATTATGTTTAGATGCGCCTTAGAGTCCATCAGTGATGGAGATTAAGCGCTATAAAAGTCCACATTAGATTAGATTAGATTAGATAACACCTTTACACAATTTTATTTGAAGGATGTGGCATGGGCTGACTCTGAGCTCTATCACCTGGGACCTGTAGTGGCTGCTCAGCAGATCCACCAGTAGCCCAGGTCAGGGAGGAGATTTGTACATATGTAAATAGTGTATATATATATATATTTAAGAAGCATCAAAAAAAAAAAAAAACTCAAACGTGCTTCCTTCGGGAGATTTATTTCCTTAGGGACTGAACTCATCCCTCTCTTCCCCTACCTCAGAGCAGGTCTGTAAAAAAAGCGGGGGAGAGGCGAGTCGGTTTGGACCAGTTAACCGGTTTCTGTTGACCGACAATAGCCTCAAGGGTCTTGACGATCTTAGGTCAGCCCAGGCTTAGAGGAAATCTTGTTAGTTATTTTCTGAGTTCGCTTAAGTCCCTAGTAACTTACCCGCCAACCAAGTGGTAGTTATTCAGCATATTGTCCATTGGATAGGATGTATTAACGCAATAAAATTGCAAATTTAATAAGTAAATTAAATTTTTATAAGTTAATACCCTATCCAATGGACACACAAGACCCTCCCACCGACCCCGCTATCAGCTTACTAGGGGTCTAATAGGTTTAGACAACGAAAAAGATGCTATGACATCAGGTTGTCTAGACAGGAAGGAAGTATGATGCACCACCTGGCGAGTGCAGTGTGAGGACCGGCCAGCCGGTGGAAACACAGGAAGTCTTTTTCTGACGTTTGGCAGGCCGGTCTGCGCCGACCGGTTTAGCATATTGTCCATTGGATAGGGTATTAACTTATAAAAATTTAATTTACTTATTAAATTTGCATTTTTGTTGGAGCCATCCAACACAATGCCCAACACAGAGAAGCGATTTTAAGGTTATATAACAACCTTAACCAAGCCATTGGGTTACAGCAGTCCCTTCTCCCACCAATTAGGTCACATGAACCCATTGTTTACTTTTGCTTGCCATCAACAGTGAGGACATTTTAGAATTGGTTAAGTTTTTCAGTCACTTTTTAACTTTTTATTGAGTTATTTTTCAAAATGGCCAACAACAAAAAATTTTTTTTAGTTATATATTGGTCTGTATGTATCCCATTGTGTCCAGTGTCAAAATTTAATATCTCTTAAGCATACTTTTTCCCTGTCTGCAGTGGCACCATATTAAATCTCTGTTATAAATCTTTCTTTGTCCAATGTTTCAATGTAAAATTTTTACTATGTATCCTCTGATTGTGTCCTATATGTCAATGTAAAAATCTAACCTTATTTAATTTATGTATCTTTAAATTGTGTCCAATGTCTCAATGTAAAAAGTCACAATATATTCTTCTGTTTGCAACAATGAAGGTGGGCTATTCTGCTATGTCGCTATGTCATCGTATAGTTGTGATGATTTTTTGTGATGTATTTTTTCTGTAATAAATATAAAATATGAAAAAAAATATAAAGTGAAATGGAGGGAAAAGTATATTTTGGTACTATTCCTATCTATCACTGAACTACTTGTGTTTTTATAGATTAGAGCTATTGTAAAAATGATCCTGGATGTCCATGAAAAGTCAGACAGAAGAAACCCAATGAAAAGGTAGAGATTTGCTTTTTCCAATCGTTAATATGATGATGTATAAATCAAGAATCAAGTAACTTCCATAAATATCCAGTTTTTCACTCGTGACCTGTCTAAAAGCATTTACGAATGAATTGAAACAATGATTTTATATGTAAGAATATTGAATGTTTTCTGGGAGTTCTTCAGTGGTCTAGTGGTTAGTAAGTTGGGCATCCACATGTAGGTTTAACTCGCACAAGTGCCAGATGGAACCCAATATAACCCTGGCTGTTGAAGATGACGTAAAACACCAACTTTGACTATTTTCTGGGATAAATTGATGTCTAATGTAAACTAAATGATTTAAGACAAAGACTGTTTTCATAGCTTGCATTGTAAAACTACTAACATTGCTACTACTAATTAGAAATGTTGCAACTTCAAACCGAAAAGGCTGAAAACAGTTTGAAATAGCTTAATCTTTGTTCTAACAGATTTCAAGACACATTCAATAAAAGTCACTGCTCCAAATTGTATTGCAATTAGATGTGTAAGACTTTGTCATCATGGAGAAACTGGGCCGTACGGGACATAAATGTGAAACACCTGTGTCATATGGATATACTTAAAATTTAATCTAATCTACAAATCTAACCTAATTAGTCTGCATGCGCATCACCACAAGGGGGAACTCCTTGCACTATACTGACAAAAGAATGGGGGAAATCGTGGTCAAGGGACGTGCTAGGTCAATAATCTTGGGGTGTGAATGTAAACAAGGGATTATACTAGGCAGGAATGTTTGAATAGAAAGAGGTTAGTCTTAAGATGTCTTCTAACTCGAAGAGACTTTGTACAATTGATTTGAAACTTAAACCGGGTGATAGGACACCATCAGGGCTTGGTTGCTTTCGAAATTGCAGTCCCTCTGTGTGCACATTTTGGGCATATGTTCATCTGAAATATTTTGGTTTCCAGACTCTAACTTGAAAATGCCTTGTCCAATCAACTTGAATCTTAACAGGATGACAGGACACCACCAGGCCTTGGTTTGCATTCGAGATTGAGGTCGGTCTCTGTGCCCGTTTTGGGTGTGCACTCATCTGAAATATTTGGGTTTCTGGGTTCTAATTCCAAGGTGCTTTAACCAATCAACTTGAAACATAACAGGGTGTTTGGGTACCACTAGGAGTAGGTTGCTTTTGATATTTGGGGTCAGTCCGCTTGCCAAAAATATCATCCAAAATATTTTGGGTTCCAGACTCTATCTTAAAGACACTTTGTTTAATCGATTTGAAACTTAACAGAGTGATAAGACACCACCAAGGCTGGGTTGCTTTTATATTTGGCTTTCCGTACTCTAACTCGAAGACCCTTCCACCAATCAATTTGAAACCAGGGTTGTAGAACACCACCTGGGCTAGGTTGTTTTTGAAATTGGTGTCCGTCCGTCGGTCTGGTTATGTGTCTGACATCATTTTTGTTTCCAGACTCTAACTCGAAGTCACTTCCACTGATTGATTTCAAACTTGACAGAGTTGAAGGACAGCACAAAGCACTACTTTGAACTTTCGAGCATAGTTATCTTGTTGCATACATCTGGCATTTTATGCCTAATACCAATTACGCAACCTGCTTGTTGTGGTATATGACCCCAGTTTCTTGTTAACAATGAAGTCAAATTTTCTAAAAGTTTTAATTAGGCAGTGCTGAAGGAAAGTAAACTAACCATACAGGGCTGTCACCTAATAAACAGACATAGCACAGACAGAAACTCTTTGCTGTAAACTACTGGTTGGCGGATAAGGTCTTCAAGGAGTTAATTACACAGGGCTTACGAATAGTAATACTTACATCACACCAAACCCCTATCATAAGACGTATGACAGAGACTGAAAAATTTGGGGGAAAAAAATGAAATTTCCAAATAATTGCTCATAGCCAGCCTAGAATTTCCCAAAAATAACCCAATTCCTCCAAACAACAACTGTGTGGAAGGGTAACGGGGAAACAAAGTGAATATTACAAAATTTGCTCTTTCAGTGCTCCGTGCACATATGTCTCAAACTGTTTCAAATTTTGTGTTAAGTTAGTTCCTGCCTCCCATCATTTCTCCTTTTCCCCTATTGTTTGGCGCATTTTCATGGTGTAAGAAGGCAGATCTCATACAAAGCAACCACACAGGGGTCTCGACTGCCAACTGATAAATAAGGTCTTGAAGTGGTTAATTAGAAAATCTGCACAGTCATGGCTCAAGTGTGTTTCCCCTGATGAAATTTATCATCTATAATTTGTTTTCTATAATTTGTTTTCTGATTCTAAAATGTGACTGAGTTTTCATGTGTGTGCTTTTTCCCCCTGGGTTCCAAGAAAAATGAGTACGAAATGCGATCTTTTTACATATTTTTGTATTAAAGTATTTTTGGTCCATATATTTATGTATCTGATGTTCAGGGCGCTGGAGTATCCATATACTTTTTATAAAATCAGACCAAAAATCTTTTGTATGGACACAAGTTACACTGTAAGTTATGTGCGTGAAAGCTCAGACTCCTGTTTCAGCGTTGTTGTCTCACAATGGACCAAAATGCTGCAGGTCATTGAAGGACATTTGCAGAAAGTGGGCATAGCCTGTTGTACCATCAAAGGGGACATTCCTCCCAAGAAGAGGATGGAGCTTGTAGAGGCATTTAATAGTGACCCCAAAGGACCAGAGGTAGGCCTGTTCAAGATGATAGTCATGTTGTGAAGAGTAAAGAGGTGTTCCAGTTTTTGTTTCGGCCAGGTAGAAATTACAAAAACAGCAAAAAATACTTAAGCATTGGTTATGGAAAGAGGAAAAAACATGAACATAATATATGATGTTTTCAAGATGTCTGTACAGATGGGTCGATAGGCCCGGTGTCTCCGTATTGGAGAGCATTTTACTGAAATATCATGACGAGACTTTACAACAGCCATCTCGTTTGCAAACAGATATAATTGAAGGAAAACTTAAAATAGTGGACAGAAACCATTAATCTGAAGGAATTTTAAGCTTTTATCCCATTTTTGTTCATTTGTAGACTTGTGTAGTGATTTAATTCAGCACAACTGCCATGTTTTGGTAAATAATGTTTGACACTTTGTAATCTTCCATCTCACTTGCCAACACATATAATTGAAGGAAAACATAAAATATTAGAAACAGACCAGAAAGCTGAAGAAATTGTTAACTTTTATCCCATATTTTTGTACCTTTGGAGATTTTCATTGCGATTTCCTTGAGAGGAAATGTTTCACTTTCTGTCAGTGGCCTGTTTGATTGGAGATGAAGTAAAATGCATAGAGTCCCAGAATCAGAATAGTATTGTTTTGACAATAACACATTTTTTACATCAACCTATCCCTAGTCTTCGGGAATTTAACACTTTCTAAAAAATAAATTTTTATATTTATTTAGTTTTGTGTTTAATCGTACACAGAGTATAAAGATAATGACAGTTGCATGCTGATTGTGAAAATGAATAGCAAAATCACTTTTGGTATGGCATATATTTGGTTGTGGTATTTGGCAAAACATTTGAAATTTTGGCGTCTGTTAATTTTTCTACCCTTGTTTCGTACACAAAAACAGTATACTTTCTTCTAGTACACGTATTTATTTAAAAATCATCACAAACATAGAATTTTCCCATATGTTTTAATATCTTCATGAATAAGAACTCGGCTTAACTTTAACATGCAGTTAATATTACAAGTAAGGAAATTGTGGTGTCTTGGAGTACACGTTGAAGAATGTGCCGCCCATCTATCTATCCCAACCTAACCATAGATATGATTATATCGCAATCAATACATGTCACTACTATTTGGTAAATATTGCAGTTGAGTAGAGTGCATTTGTAATGTCATTGGTACATCCTACTATGCCAAATAACCATATAACTAGATAATGATAATATTATTACTACTGTTGTGTTTATAATGCAGGTGATGTTGGTGTCATTAAGGGCTGGAGGAGTTGGGCTGAATTTGGTTGGAGGGAACCACTTGTTTATCACTGACATGCACTGGTAAGAAGATGATTTGTTTCAGTATCAGTCTAACAGTACAAATTTAAACAATAGTTTCAGTTTTATTGCTGTTGAACAGAACATAAACCCTTAACTTTGTCCTCCTTTTTAGCTTACTGGCCAACGGCCGTAAGCTAATGGCATGGCCTGGCGTCGTCTTCGTTGTTGTTGTTGTAGTTGTTGTTGTTGTTGTCGTCAACAATTTTTTCCAGCCTCTTCTCCTCAGAAACTACTGCACCAATTTCTTTGAAATTTGGTATGGAGCTTCCTTGGGTAGAGGACTATCATTTTTCCTCATTGCATGTTTTTCAACCAATCAGAGAAGGTCACATGACCAAAAACATGTTTTTCAAAAGGGTGTGCTTGTCTGGATGATAACTTAAAAAGCGCTTCACCTATTCACATGAAATTTTGCAAGTAGGTTCGTTATATACATGTCTGGAAATCAATAACTTTTTGAAGTGATCCAATACAAAATGGCCGACTTATTAATAATTTACTAAATGTCTCGATTTTTCTTAACGCTGAAAAAACAAAAACGTGTTTATCTCAGAAACGGTGCGAGATAGAGCGATTTCGTCAAAATTTTCGACCCCCGGGGTATCTAAGGAGCGTACTCTTTGGAATTTTCAAAAAAATTTCCCCTCCCCAAAAATGGCGGCCATTTTGAATTTTCGATTTTTTGCCAAAAATGGAAAAACACAAAATTGCTTGTATCTCCTTAACCGTGCGAGATAGAGCGATTTCGTCGAAATTTTCAACCCACAGGGTATCACAGGAATGTACTCTTGCAATTTTCAAAAAAATTTTCCCCTCCCCAAAAATGGCGGCCATTTTGAATTTTCGAATTTTTGCCAAAAATGGAAAAACGCAAAATTGCTTCTATCTCCTTAACCGTGCGAGATAGAGCGATTTCGTCGAAATTTTCGACCCATAGGGTATCTAAGGACTGTACTCTTGGCAATTTTCAAAAAAAATTTTCCCCTCTCCAAAAATGGCGGCCATTTTGAATTTTCGATTTTTTGCCAAAAATGGAAAAACACAAAATTGCTTCTATCTCCTTAACCGTGCGAGATAGAGCGATTTCGTCGAAATTTTCGACCCACAGGGTATATAAGAAGTGTACTCTTGCCAATTTTGAAAAAAATTTCCCCTCCTCGAAAATGGCGGCCATTTTGAATTTTTGCCAAAAATGGAAAAACACAATTTTATTGCGTTAATACATCCTATCCAATGGACAATTGCTAAACCGGTCGGCGCAGACCGGCCCGCCAAACGCCAGAAAAAGACGTCCTGTGTTTCCACCGGCTGGCCGGTCCCAGTACTGTGCATTCGCAAGGTGGCGCATGGTATTTACTTCCTGTCTAGACAACATGACGTCATAGCATCTTTTTCGTTTGGCTCGTGTACTGTGCAGACGTGTTTTCAACATCTCCAGAATTTTAAAGGAAAAGTGTGCTTTATGACGGATTTTAAACCTTATATGTGGAGAGTTTCTTTGTAAAGTGTTACCAGCTGGTCAAGCACGGATATACATTTAGAAATCTGCTGGAAACGCTCCCTAGTTGGCTCAATTTATTATTGATGATAGGGCAGTAATCGACGAGAATTATGAAGGCAGCCATTTTGCTAGTTTCCTCCCATTCAACCTTTGTGTTGTTAGGGGCAGATCAACAATATTGAGGAATTATGGATATACTTCTAACAGGTATTTTTATCCGTGTCTTTTGTTTGAATTTTTCATCTATAACCTTCCAGCTACAATCACCATAGAAACGTCTCTACACGAGATCTTCAGTCTACGTAGTTTTGAAATCTGTGAATGGAAGGAATTCCCCATCACAGATGCATTCTTCAGAGCACACTGGTACCGACTTCTCTGCTGTAAAGCATCAGTCACACCAGCCCAGCTCGAGTATTTGGTGCTTTTTAATCAGAAGCATGAGATGAATTCTTCAGATTTCTTCAACCGACCTCTCAAGTATTTTCTACATAGAAGGAACTTTTGTCACTCTCAGTCCCACCCTTATGGACCCGGCACTTGTGTCGGTAGTAAGGGCAGTGGATGGCCAGGAAACTGGTTTGAGTGTACAGCCGGCTGAGAAGAAGAACCGACTTCAGACCGGCCAGGAATTTCATCTACAGAGTGCACTGGTCCAGGCTTTTCTGCTTTTAAAGCATCAGCCGACCGGCCAGCTAAAAGAACGCGACCTCTGACGTCATACCCAGTCAGCCAATCGCGTGTCTTCACGAAGCTGGTCACGTGTTTTCACCGACCAGTCACGAAGTTTATCACGTGATTCACTGAACAAGAAGGTCGGAAGTACATTCTTTGCACTCACGTCTACTGTGATTCCAGTTTTTTAGTTCCTGTAATCCACCTCCAACGTACTGGTACAGACTTCTCTGCTACAGACATCAGTCGACCAGTAAGCTTACGTTTACTGTGATATAAGGAAAGAACACCTTTAGTGAGGGCGTGTCCCCGAAGTTGGTCACGTGATTTTCCGACCAGTTCACGAAGCTGATCGTCATCTCCAACCAGCCAATCACGTTGTCCCTCCGACCAGCAAGCTGGTCACGTGACACACCGACCAACATTTGTTTCTAAATATAGCTCACAAGGGCTTCCCCAGCAACTGTCAAAATCTACAAATAAGACGTGCGTTCAAAGATAGTTGAAAAATTTTGTTTTAACAACTGGTTACAGAGTGTATTGACCAGTACCGGCTATACAGCCTTGTACACTTGTTTTCAACAACTGGTTACAGAGTGTACCGGCTATACAGCCTTGTACACTTGCTTCAACAACCGGTTACAGAGGAATTAATGGAGGAAACTGAATTCAACACAAGATAGTTGTAAACTTCATTCAGCAACTGGTTACAGGGTGTACCTACTGGCTACACAGCCTTGTACACTTACTTCAACAACTGGTTACAGAGTGTACCGACTGACTACCGGCTAAACAGCCTTGTACAGTTATTTCAATAACTGGTTACAGTATGTACCGACCGGCTACCAGCTTCACAGCCTTATACAGTAGCCTCAACTGGTTACAGTGTACCGGCTACACAGCCTTGTACACTGGCTTCAACAACTGGTTACAGAGTGTACCGGCTGGTACTGGCTACACAGCCTTGTACACTTCAGCAACTAGCTACAGAGTGTACCGACTGGTACTAGCTACACAGCCTTGTACACTTACTTCATTCTATGGGTTACAAGTCTACTAACAGGGTGTTGGCTACACAGTCCTTACTGTAGTGCTTCAACCCAACTGGTTTAAAAAAAAAAAAAAGCTGGCTAAATATAGACCAGTAGCTGTCGAAATTCGTTGGTGACCCCAACCTGCCAGTTTTTGCCGGTTACAAGAATTACTGGTTACAGTAAAGTACCGGGTATGGAGTCCGGGTACCGGACAGAGTTGCCTAAGGTTAATTGGGTTACAGAGAATTCTTAAACTGGTCAGTGATCTTGATGATAGGACAGTTTCCCAAGCTACTGCCAGGCAACCTTCCCTTATCACACCTCTCAACAACCTGTTATC
This sequence comes from Sabellastarte sp. h YS-2021, assembly GCA_964017235.1. Lineage (NCBI taxonomy): Eukaryota > Metazoa > Annelida > Polychaeta > Sabellida > Sabellidae > Sabellastarte > Sabellastarte sp. h YS-2021. The sequence continues at coordinate 9,660,199 of OZ024932.1, read as the reverse complement.
GGTGCTGGACTTGACTGCAGAGATAATAATCAATTTTGTCATCAGGTCCGGCCAGGGGACTGACATCTCACATATTACAATTGCTCTGTAAATGCTGCACCTTGCAGGCTGCTGGCCCGGGGCAAAGAGTTTATTAATGTGAAAATAAGACCACAATAAAAACAGAGAGACTGTTAACCTGGATCATTGTCACCAGACCGGACCAATGTCCGGAGGGACAGGAAATATTGTCAGAATACCAAATGTCCCAAATGTGGCACACAATCTGCCTATAAGGTCCAGACTAAGCCCTCTTTTTGGGAACTTAGGAAGCCTTGGGGACTGGACTTTAGGTAGTACAACTGTTGAAGGAGGGATACCTACGTCCATATACCTATACAAGAACAATCCAGGAAATGCCTGAGATTTCACATCCAAGGTCGGGCATACCAACTCAAGGCCCGGCCATTCGGGTTGTCCACAGCACCTTTTGAGTTCACCGTGATACCAAGCAGGTGAAATTGATGGCCATACACAAGGATTTAAGAGGCCACCAGTACCTAGACGGCTGGTTGGTGAGAGCTAGATCCCACCAGGCTTGTCTCCAAAATACACAGGAACTAGTAAATAATGTGTCAGCAACTGGGTTGGCGAAGGAACTTAGAGAAATCAGAGCTGGAGCCCAATCAAGACTTTGATTTTGTAGGCTACCAGTTTCGACTTCAGGTCTGATCGGTTCCGACCGACCCTGGACTGGGTACAGAACCTTCAAGAGACTGTTAAAACTGCTATCCCTACCGGCTTGCCCGGTCCGGGAATTCATGTCCTTGATAGGTTACTAACATCTACAGAAAAGCATGTTAATCTAGGCAGACTTCATATGAGACCCATACAGGGCATCTCAAAAACAGCTGGAGGGTACCAGAATCACTGGAAAAGGTGATCCAAGTCCCCAGGTCCCTGCACCCCCATTTACAATGGTGGCTGAAGGAAGACAATGCACTTACAGGCCAACCATTACACCCAATAAAACATGCTCTGCAAATATTTACAGACGCATCAATAGAAGGGTGGGGCACTCACTTAGATGAGCACTTGGCAGGAGCAACTTGGTCCCCTCCTGGAAGCAAGTTGTATATATAAACTATCTAGAACTTTAAGCAGTTTTTCTGACTTTAAAGAGTTCTAAGACCTTTGCTTAAACAAGATAGTACTTGTAGCAACTGACAACACCACAGTAGTGTCATACATAAAGGAAGGAGGAATGAGGTCGGGCCCACTTTGTGCCCTACTATGGAGAATCTTGACCTGGGTACCAGGAAACAAGTGACTCTAAGCACGACACATTCCAAGCCGGCCTAATGTGGTAGCAGACAGGATGTCCAGGCTAGGCCAGACCATCCAAACAGTGGTTTCTCCTTCCAGAGGTCTTCCACTCTATGCAGTAGGTGGCACCGGCCCAAATAAACTTATTTGCCACGAGGTTCAACAACAAGTCGCCTCTGTTTTGTGTCACCGGTACCGGATCCCCTGGCCACAGCAGTGGATGTACTCAGTCGGCCATGGTAGGATCTAAAAGCATACACCTCACCATCAGCCATATTGGGCAAAGTGGTGAAGTTGCAAGACTCCCCATGTAAGAGAATCATTCTGATTGCTCCGGGGTGGCCCAACATGCCTTGGTTTTGGGATCTAGTGGCCATGTCCAGCCACATCCCGCTGAGCCTGCCCAACCTGTCCAGCCTGTTCACAGCCATTCGATCAGATCCCTCACAGAAATCTGACAAATCTTAATCTCCATGCAGGGCTCCTAGAGCCTCAGCAATCGAGGAGCAGGACTTGTCTGAGGCAGTGGCAGCAAGAATTGAGGCTCCTCAAAGGGGGGGTCAATCAGATCAGTCTATGAGGCAAATGGGTCTTTTTTACCAAGTGATGTATCATTCATCAGGTGGACTTCGGGCACCACCTGTAAAGTCAGTTGTTTACTTCCTTAGGTACCTGTTTCAGGACAGGAAGTTGCAGCCCAGTACCATTGATGGTTACAGGTCAGCCATTGCTGATGGTCTAGAAATTTGCCCATCAATTTTAGTAAGGATGAAAATCTCACTCGTCTCCTGGATAGCTTCCACTGAGACAGACCCAAAGGCCGGAGGGTAACCCCTTCCTGGAACCTCTCCCTGGTTTTTGCACCAGCTGACAAGGTTCATTTTGAACCAATTAAAGGCCTCCTTGAAGCATTTGACCTTCAAGTCAGTTTTCCTCTTGGCCCTGGGTTCGGGCAAGCGTAGAAGTGAGATACATGCTTGGCAAACAGCCCAACACCATTGATGGTTATAGGTCACTCATTGTTGATAAACTGGAAATTCACCCTTTAACATCAGTAAGGACGAAAATCTCGCTCGTCTCCTGGATAGTTTCCTGAGAGACAGACCCAGAGGCAGGAGTGGCATACCCTCCTGGAACTTCTCACTGGCCGTGCACCAGCTGAGACTCCTTTTGATCCAATCAAGGAGGCCCCCTTGAAGCATTTGACCTTCAAGACGGTATTCCTCTTGGCCCTTGGGTCGGGCAAGTGCAAAGTGAGATTCATGCCTGGCAAAACTGATATATTGGACACCAATCCGATTGGTCAAAGGTGTCCCTGTATCCATCACCCAGCTTTCTATCCTAGAATCAGCTGGCCATAGAGTGTCCAGTGTGGCCCCTGGGGTTATAACAGCCCTGGCCTCGACTCTGGATAGATCCCTCAAGTTTGACAGGTCCCTCTGTCCGGTCAGAGCATTATGCTACTATTTGGACAGGACCTCAGACATCGGGCAGAATAAGGAGGTGGCTTTTGTCTCCTTTAAGAAAGGTTTCAACAAAGACATCTCACCTGCCACTATCTCCTCTTGGATCAAGCAGACTGTGATCCTATGTTATGAGCTCTCTGACCAGGAGGCCCACATTTAACATCAGGTTAAAGCCCATGATGTCAGGGCCTTTGCTGCTTCTAAGGCCTTCCAGTCGGGAGTCTCCTTAGATCCAATCTTGTCAGCCTGCCACTGAAGTCACAATACCTTCACACAGTTCTATATGAAGGGCGGGGCTTGGGCTGATTCAGAGCTTTACCAATTGGGCTCGGTAGTGGCTGCTCAGCAGATCCACAAGTGGCCCGTAGATTGAGGAGATTTGTATATATGTATAAACAGTTTCTTCATGTACATAAGAATTAAGTGTGGCGTGCTTCCTTTGGGAGGTTTATTTGCATTCTGGGACTGAACTCATCCCTCTCTTCCCCTACCTCAGAGCAGGTCTGCAAAAAGGGGGGGGGGGGGGGCGACGGCGGTATAGCCCCGGGTAACCGGCTGCTGGCAACCGACCATGGCCTTGCAGGGTTTCCTGACCTTAAAGTCAACCCAGGCCTGGACCTATAGGTCTCCTGACGAAGTCAGCCTAGACCGTAGGTTAAAATTTGCTATTACTTGTGAGTTCACATAAGTCCCTTGTAACTTACCCGCCGACCAAGCGGTAGTTATTCAGCAATTGTCCATTGGATAGGATGTATTAACGCAATAAAATTGCAAATTTAATAAGTAAATTAAATTTTCATAAGTTAATACCCTATCCAATGGACACACAAGACCCTCCCACCGACCCCGCTATCAGCTTACTAGGGGTCTAATAGTTTTAGACAACGAAAAAGATGCTATGACGTCATGTTGTCTAGACAGGAAGTAAATACCATGCGCCACCTTGCGAATGCACAGTACTGGGACCGGCCAGCCGGTGGAAACACAGGACGTCTTTTTCTGGCGTTTGGCGGGCCGGTCTGCGCCGACCGGTTTAGCAATTGTCCATTGGATAGGGTATTAACTTATAAAAATTTAATTTACTTATTAAATTTGCAAAATTGCTTCTATCTCCTTAACCGTGCCAGATAGAGCGATTTCGTCGAAATTTTTGACCCATAGGGTATCTAAGAAATGTACTTTTGGCAATTTTCAAAAAATTTTCCCCTCTCCAAAAATGGCAGCCATTTTGAATTTTCGAATTTGCCAAAAATGGAAAAACACAAAATTGCTTGTATCTCCTTAACCGTGCGAGATAGAGTGATTTCGTCGAAATTTTCGACCCATAGGGTATCTTAGGAATGTATTCTTGCCAATTTTCAAAAAATTTTCCCCTCCCCAAAAGTGGCGGCCATTTTGAATTTTTGCCAAAAATGGCAAAACACAAAATTGCTTCCTTAACCGTGCGAGATAGAGCGATTTCGTCGAAATTTTCGACCCACAGGGTATATAAGAAGTGTACTCTTGCCAATTTTGAAAAAATTTTCCCCTCCTCAAAAATGGCGGCCATTTTGAATTTTTGCCAAAAATGGAAAAACACAAAATTGCTTCTATCTCCTTAACCGTGCCAGATAGAGCGATTTCGTCAAAATTTTTGAACCACAGGGTATCTAAGAAATGTACTTTTGGCAATTTTCAAAAAATTTTCCCCTCTCCAAAAATGGCGGCCATTTTGAATTTTCGAATTTTTTCCAAAAACGGCAAAACACAAAATTCCTTCTATCTCCTTAACCGTGCAAGATAGAGCGATTTCGTCGAAATTTTCGACCCAGAAGGTACCTAAGGAATGTACTCTTGGCAATTTTCAAAAAATTTTCCCCTCCCCAAAAATGGCCGCCATTTTGAATTTTTGCCAAAAATGGAAAAACACAAAATTACTTCTATCTCCTTAACCGTGCGAGATAGAGCGATTTCGTCAAAATTTTCGACCCACAGGGTATCTAAGGAATGTAGTCTTGCCAATTTTCAAAAAAATTTCCCCTTCCCAAAAATGGCGGCCATTTTGAATTTTCGAATTTTGGCCAAAAATGGAAAAACACAAAATTGCTTCTATCTCCTAAACCGTGTGAGATAGAGCGATTTCGTCGGAATATTTGACCCACAGAGTATCTAAGGAATGTACTCTTGCAATTTTCAAAAAATTTTCCCCTCCCCAAAAATGGCGGCCATTTTGAATTTTTGCCAAAAATGGAAAAACACAAAATTGCTTCTATCTCCTTAACCGTGCGAGATAGAGCGATTTCGTTAAAATTTTCGACCCACAGGGTATCTAAGGAATGTAGTCTTGCCAATTTTCAAAAAAATTTCACCTTCCCAAAAATGGCGGCCATTTTGAATTTTCGAATTTTTGCCAAAAATGGAAAAACACAAAATTGCTTGTATCTCCTTAACCGTGCGAGATAGAGCGATTTCGTCAAAATTTTCGACCCACAGGGTATCTAATGCCCCTGTTCCACCAAAGGATTAAGCCCCGATCCTGTCGGCGACCCTTAATCGTGCACAGTCGGTTGAAAAAAGACAAAAATGGGCGGGAATACTGGGTCGGTTTCAAAGTCTGGGATTAAGAACAGATCGTCCCCAGGACGCCTCAGGACACCTCAGGACGCCTCAGGCGGCCGCAGACAGTCCCCGACTGGTCTGGGACTAAGAACCGACTAAGCCAGTTTTCGGGTCGGTTTCAACCACGATCCTGTCGGACACAAACCGACTGGGTCCCAGGACGCCTCAGGCCTCCTGGGACTAAGAGCCGACTAACACACGATTAACTACCGGCGTCCTCAGGCCTCCTCAGGCCTCCCCAGACCACGATCCCCGATTATTGTTTTGCAAAGTTGCTGGATTTTCTGGGTATATATATATAAAATTTGCGATCTAATCATCATTGCTTTTCTAGGAACACACCAGGATGCCACCTTTTAATGGAAGACAGATTCAACAACAACTTAGGGCTTTTTTGGTTTTTATTCACTTACAAATAATCATGTATTTCCATTTTTTACGTCAAGCACAGCAACCACCACCACCACCACCAGCACCACCAGCACCCATACAGAGACCCAGAAGAAGGCACAACATGTGGGTCAGGCCATGGCTACTGCAGAGAGAGGAGAGGGGGGCCTACCACAACATTATGGCTGATCTTTATGCCACAGATATTCCAGGATTCACCAACTACATGAGGATGACCCCAGAATTCTTTGAAATGATGAAGACCAGACTGGAACCACGTCTAGCCAGGCAGGCCACCAACTACAGAGCTCCTATCAGTGTTGGGGAGAAGTTAGCCCTCACCATCAGATATCTGGCCACTGGAGAGTCATACACATCATTATCCTGTCAGTTCAGGGTTGGAAGATCCACCATTTCCAATTTTATTGCGTTAATACATCCTATCCAATGGACAATTGCTTTACCGGTCGGCGCGACCGGTCCCGCCAAACGCCAGAAAAAGACGTCCTGTATATACTACCGGCAGGACCGGTCACAGAGTGTGCATTCGCCAGGTGGCGCATCGTACTTCATTTCCTGTTTACCTCTTGACGTCATAGCATCTTTTTCGTTTGGCGCGAAAGAGTGTGCAGAAGAATTTCTTCAGACATACGTTTTTGAATTTTTACAACGAACTCTTCCAAGTTTCTTGTTTTTTATTAGTACGAAGTATTTCTACAACGTTACTGATCATTATGTCGTCTCCTGGACAGAAACGAGGTTCTTGCGGGCACGTTATGGCCCTTTTCGACAACCACAAGAAATGCGCGCGTTGTCGTGACAAGGGGGTGGGAGACGACCCGTGTGTGAAGAAGTTGGATTGCAGTATCTGTAAGGCGTTTACGCCTGCTCAGATCCACCAGTTGGCAACCCCCACCTACAAGGAACGGAAAGAACGCTCTAGCCAGAAGAAATCTGAAGAATTATCTAGTGCGTCTCCCAAGCTTGTTGATCCGTCTGAGGTTTCACTGCTGGGTCCGGTCAATTCAGGGACGCAGTCTCCTGTTGATTCTTCTCCCAAGCACAAGAAGAAGCGTTCTGATGGTTCCCCAAGGTCTAGTAAACGGAAGCACAGTAGTAAGCCTTCTTCAGACGACCTCAAGTCCCTTGATGACAAGTGGAGTGAGAGATTTTCCCGTCTGGAAGCAATGCTGATTAACCAGTCATTTGCTGTCCCTGTGAGACCGGTGAATTCTGCTTCTGTGGTGCCCAGAGAACACCCCTTCTTTGATCCGGGTGCTTCTACAAGTGTTATGTTTGCTGAGGGCACTAGTGACGTTGCTACGCAGTTGACGGCTACCCAACCTCCGCTGGGGGTTCCCGGTACACAAGCTGTGAAGGAAGTTACTAAGAGTGCTACCCACCCTGTTCAGGGCCCCGGTACCTCTGAGACTGTTGCCACCCAACCTTTACTGGTTCCCGGTGCAGGGACTGCCACCCAGCCTCCACAGGCTCCCGGTGCAGGTCCTGAGGTTCTTCCTTCCGGTTATGAAACTACGCTGTCTAACCAGTCGCCTCCCATTGGTCAGAATTCTGAGGTTGCCAGGGAATCTGATAGTGAGGCTGAGGTGGATGCGGAACCGGTTTCACCGGCTAGTGTTCACTACCAGGGTGATGCACCGGAAACTAGCACTGACCAGGAGCTATCTGAAGATGCAAATTACCGGGAAACCTTGAGAGGGGTGAGGAGTTTCATGGGCTGGCATCAAATTCCGGATTATGACACCTCAGCTGCATCTATGGATGACAATCCCTTTGCCGGTTCTAGAGTGAAGGCTACCGGTAAAGTGTCAGTTAAATTGCCGGTGGATGAATGGCTTTGTAAAAAGCTGGAGAAACTAAATATAACCATTGCTCAAGGTTATCCAGCCAGGAATACAGAAACCAGTGGTTTGCTGCGTGACCAATTTGTCAAGACACCCCGTACTTCAAAGTGGTACGACATGCAAGCTGTTAAGAAGGATGCGTCTACCCAGGCTGTTGGTGACTGGTCTCCGGAACCGGCAAAGCTTAACAGTATGTTTTCTAGAGTTGCAAGACGCAGTTTACCTTCTGCTCCAGCTTCCAGGACTTTCAGCCAGGACACCCTTAGAAGGTGGGAGAGGTCATTCAGAGAACAATCAGTGATGTGTAATCACGCTGCTGGCCTCTCTAGATGCCTCACCAAAGTACAGGACTCCATGGTCACCCAGTTAAAGTCCCTCAGGTTCGATTCCTCAAAGGGCAAAAGTGCTGAGAAACAACAACAAGCTGTTGAAGAACTGGAATATCTGGTTACCTTTAACCGGTCCATTTCACAGGCTATGCAGCGTACCATGCAGGATTTATCAGATGGTGTCTTCATCAGCATGGCTAATCTCACCCTGGCCCGACGGGACAGTTATTTAGAGTTCATAAGGGGTGGGGTCAAACCGGACACCTTGTCTGCTTTACGTACGTCTCCAGTTCACCAACTATCACTCTTCCCGGACAGCTTACTGGTCAAGGCTGAAGAGGAGATCTTACGTAGTGAAGAGAGGCGTTCTGCTGGTACCACACCGAGGAAACCTGGACGTTTTCATCCATACGTCTCCTCCAATCGAACACCTCACCAGCCGGACCGGAAGCCCACTACTCCGGCATGGAAGCAGATTAGAGACCGGCAAACTGTTCAGCAACGTGGTGGGAAAGCCTCCAATTTCATCCAGAAGCCGGCCAGGGGATTTAAAAAGTATAAATGACAATCACTGTTTTGCAAATGTGGTCGGATTGGTGAACTCTGTAAATGTATCCGACAAGATGGAGGGCTTGAACCCACCAAAACCAGTGACAAACAAGAGCGAGACTGTGTTTCCACATGTAAACTCTTTTGTTGCAAGTGTTCCTATTGCCAGAGGGTCACCGCAAAAGAAAGGTGTAAATCCCGTTTATTGTCAATCTATCAGAGAAATAAACCATGTGAAAGATGTTTCCTGTGTAGATCACTTGAGTTTTGTAAAAATTGTCACAAATGTCCCAACTGTTGTCTCAAATCTTCCTGTAGGGGCAAGACTTCAGCAGTTTTGGGAAAAGTGGGAAACTCTGGGTGCCAGTCCCAAAGTTATCAGAATACTGAGAGAGGGCTACACCCTTCCCTTCCGGTTCAGACCCAACCTAACCAGGTCACCAATGGTCATCAGCAAATATGTAAACCCCCAAAGACAGTCCTTCCTTTTGGAGGCACTGACTCAGCTGACAAACAAGAATGCAGTAGAACCGGTAACAAATCAGACCTCCCTAGGGTTTTACAACCGGCTATTTTTGGTTCCCAAACCCAACAACCGGTGGAGACCTATCTTGGATCTGAGCACCTTGAACACCTTTTTAAACACAGAGTCCTTCAAGATGGAGACCCCAGAGACAATAAGAACCTCCCTACAGGCAGGGGAGTGGGTCACATCCATAGATTTCAAAGACGCTTACTTCCACATACCAATTCACAGTCAGTCAAGGAAGTACATGCGTTTTCACATTCAGGGCCAATCCTACCAGTTCAAGGCCCTGCCCTTTGGTCTTTCCACAGCACCCATGGAGTTCACAGTGGTGGCCAAAGAGGTCAAGCTCATGGCCTTACGACAGGGTATAAGAATCCACCAGTACCTAGACGACTGGCTGGTGAGGGCCTCTACCCTCCACACCTGTCTCCAGCATACTCAAACCCTGGTCACACTTTGTCAGGAACTAGGGTGGCTGGTGAACAAGGAAAAGTCAGAACTGGCACCCAAACAGGTCTTCAACTTCGTAGGTTACCAGTTCGACCTGAAAGAGGGCAAGGTCAGACCAACAGAGGAACGTTGGCAGGCCTTGACAGACAAGATCAGATCAATGATGTCGGATCCGGTTTGTCCGGTCCGGAAATTCATGTCCCTCATAGGTCTCCTCACAGCAACAGAAAAACAAGTCCACTTAGGGCGACTCCACATGAGACCCATACAGTGGCATTTGAAAAACAATTGGAGGGTCCCAGAGTCACTGGAAAAGGTGATATCGGTCCCCAAGTCCCTCCACCCTCATCTAAGGTGGTGGCTGGAGGAAAGCAATGTGCTATTAGGTCAACCATTACACCCTCTAAAACATGCTCTGCAGATCTTTACAGACGCATCAAACGAAGGGTGGGGCGCTCATTTGGACGACCATACTGCCAGGGGAACTTGGTCCCTTCCAGAAAGCAAGTTGCACATAAACCACTTAGAGCTAAAAGCAGTTTTTCTAGCTCTAAAGGAGTTTCGAACCCTGGTCTGCAACAAGACTGTGTTGATAGCTACAGACAACACAACAGTGGTTGCCTATATCAACAAAGAGGGGGGGATGAAGTCGGGGTCACTGTGTGCCCTACTGTGGAGAATCCTGTCCTGGTGCACCAGACAACAGGTAACCCTCAGGGCACGTCACATCCCCGGCCGGCTGAACGTGATAGCAGACAAGCTATCCAGACTTGGCCAGACCATTCAAACAGAGTGGTCACTTCATCCAGCAGTATTCCAAGCTGTATGCAAAAGGTGGCACCAGCCAAGAGTGGACCTGTTTGCCACCAGGTTCAACAACAAACTACCCCAGTTTGTGTCACCGGTGCCAGACCCCCAGGCTTGGGCAGTGGATGCACTCAGTCTCTCCTGGGAGTACCTGGACCCATACGCCTTCCCACCGGCAGCCATCTTGGGCAAAGTGGTGGAGAAGCTCCAGGACTACCCCTGCAACAGAATAATCCTGATTGCCCCAGGGTGGCCCAACATGCCCTGGTTTTGGGACCTGGTAGCCATGTCAAGCCAGATCCCACTCTGTCTGCCCAGCATACCAAACCTGGTGTCTCAGCCATTCAACCAGGTCCTTCACAGGAACCTGTCGAATCTGAACCTACATGCCTGGCTCCTAGAGCCTCAGCAATCAAGGAGCAAGGCTTCTCTGAGGCAGTGGCAGCACGAATTGAGGCTCCTCAAAGAAGATCAACCAGATCTGTCTATGAGGCAAAGTGGACCATTTTTACAAAGTGGTGCCTCAGTAATCAGGTGGACTTCAGGGCACCACCTCTGAAGGCCATTGCTGACTTCCTCCTGCACTTGTTCCAGGACAAGAAGTTACAACCAGGCACTATTGATGGCTACAGATCAGCCATTGCTGACAAACTGGGCAACTCCACCATTAATGTCAGCAAAGATGAGAATCTCACTCGTCTCCTGGATAGTTTCCATAGAGACAGACCTAAGGGCAGGAGGGGTATCCCCTCCTGGAACCTTTCACTGGTTTTACATCAGCTCACAAAGGCTCCTTTTGAACCCTTGAAAGAGTCCTCCTTGAAACATTTAACTTTCAAGACGGTGTTCCTGCTGGCTTTGGGTTCAGGTAAACGCAGGAGTGAGATCCATGCTTGGTTACATAAGAACATCAGACACCAGTCAGACTGGTCTAAGGTGTCCTTGTACCCCTCACCCAGCTTCCTATCCAAGAATCAGCTGGCTAAGGAAGGTCCAGATAGTGTGGCACCAGTGGTCATCCCAGCCCTGGCACCATCTCTGGATAGGTCACTCAAGGGTGACAGGTCCCTATGTCCAGTTAGAGCCCTGCGTTACTACTTGGACAGGACTGCAGACCTCAGGCAGAATAAGGAGTTAGTCTTTGTCTCCTTCAAAAAGGGTTTTGATAAAGACATCTCGCCTGCCACCATCTCCTCATGGATCAAACAGACGGTGGTTCTGTGCTATGAGCTCTCTGACCAGGAGGCCCTCACCTTACATCAGGTTAAAGCCCATGATGTTAGGGCCTTTGCTGCTTCTAAGGCTTTCCAATCAGGGATCTCCTTAGATCAGATCTTGTCAGCCTGCCACTGGAAATCTCACAACACCTTCACCCAATTCTATTTGAAGGATGTTGCCTGGGCTGACTCAGAGCTTTTCCACCTGGGACCTGTAGTGGCTGCCCAGCAGGTGCACCACCAGGCCCAGAAGTGAGGAGATATTGTATATATGTAAATATGTACATATTGTAAATATGTTAGATATGTACATAATGTAAATATGGGAAATGTACATATATGTTAAAAAAAAAAAAAAAAAAAACTGTGACTTGCTTCCTTTGGGAAGTTTATTTCTTCTGGGACTGAACTCAGCCCCTCTCTCTCTCTCTCTATCTTTCCAACTCAGATCAACTCTGAAGGAAAGAAAAAGGGGGGGGGGGGCAAAGTCGGTGGGCTCCCGGTTAACCGGTGAGTTAGTGACCGACCCTGACCTTTCAGGGTTCTCTGACCCCAGGTCAAATGGATTGGTTAAAATTTGTTGTTATGAGTTCACATGAGTCCCTAGCTGCTTACCCGCCTACCAAGCGGTAGTTATTCAGCAATTGTCCATTGGATAGGATGTATTAACGCAATAAAATTGCAAATTTAATAAGTAAATTAAATTTTTATAAGTTAATACCCTATCCAATGGACAGACAAGGCCCACCCAACCGGCCCCGCTATCAGCTTACTAGGGGTCTTACTAGGATTAGACACGAAAAAGATGCTATGACGTCAAGAGGTAAACAGGAAATGAAGTACGATGCGCCACCTGGCGAATGCACACTCTGTGACCGGTCCTGCCGGTAGTATATACAGGACGTCTTTTTCTGGCGTTTGGCGGGACCGGTCGCGCCGACCGGTAAAGCAATTGTCCATTGGATAGGGTATTAACTTATAAAAATTTAATTTACTTATTAAATTTGCAAGTTTCTACCAGAGGTCTGCAGGGCCATCCAGGATGAGTTCACCAGAGAGTACCTCAAATGTCCTACTACCCCAGATGAGTGGAAAGAACTGGAGAGGGAATTCAGGATCAGGTGGAATGTTCCACATGCCCTGGGAGCCCTGGATGGAAAGCATGTGGCCCTGAAGAAACCAAAGAACTCTGGAGCCCTCTACCACAACTACAAGGGGTTCTTTTCCATTGTCATGTTGGCCTTGGTAGATGGGCAGTACAAATTCAGATGGGTGGATGTGGGTACAGAAGGGTCTTGCTCAGATGCCCAGATATTTAATGCCTCTCAGCTGAAGAGGAGGATTGAAGATGGCAGGATAGGCTTCCCTGACCCAGCTCCTATAACACAGGGTGGTAGAGATGTCCCCTACTTCATTTTGGCAGATGATGCCTTTGCCCTGAAGACCTGGCTCATGAAACCCTATGGCAGAAGGCTGTTAACAAGGGAGGAAAGGATTGCCAACTACAGAATATCAAGGGGCAGGAGAGTTGTGGAGAACGCTTTTGGCATCCTTGTGTCAAGATTTAGAGTCATGAAGACCACCATTGAACTACCCCCAGAAACAGTTAGAGAAGTGGTCATGACCTGTGTGGTTCTGCACAATATACTCAGAAGCCAGTATCAAGGTCAACCTGCTGGTCAGCAGCCTGGGGGGGATGATGATGATGATGATGATGTGCCTGGTGATTGTGGATTGATTGGTGGTGCTGCTGGTGGTGGCCAAGACAGAAACCCTGCTAGAGAGGCCAAAAGACAGAGGGATTACCTGAAGGACTACTTCAATAATGAGGGAGCGGTGGCCTGGCAAGATGGCAGAATATAAGTCCTGTTGCAGTAAACAGTCCTTTTCAGGACTAACTATAACAGTCCTTTTCAGGACTACCAAATATTCCAAAAACAATTAATCAGCTATGTGGACAAACAGACAAACCCCATGCCAAACATAACCTGTCGAGACGTACAAACAGACAAACCCCATGCCAAACATAACTTCTTGAGACGTACAAACAGACAAACCCCATGCCAAACATAACCTGTCGAGACGTACAAACAGACAAACCCCATGCCAAACATAACTTGTTGAGACGTACAAACAGACAAACCCCATGCCAAACATAACTTGTTGAGACGGACAAACAGACAAACCCCATGCCAAACATAACTTGTTCAGACAGACAAACAGACAAACACAACTTACTCACCCAACAAACAGACAAAGCCACTGTTAAACAAAAGCGAAACACAAAGTGACACATAATATCCTAAATTGAATAATTATTTTATATATTTTCAAATCCACATCATAATTTAAACATTTTTCTTTTTTCATGGCTGGGAAACTTATTTGTAGCAGAAATTTTTTTATGGAAATATTCAATTTTAAATAGTCATTTCTAATCACAAAAATTTGGAAAATATAACCATGGAACTAGTTTTGCTTTCAATAATGGGGGATTGTGTTTGCTAAATAGTTTGTCAGTTCGTTGGCATGGGTTCTATCTACTTTTGGGTTTGGGTGTTTGTTGGTTGGTGGTTACTGGGGTTGGGTTTTTTGGGGTGGTTGGGTATTAGGTTTGGTACCGGGTTTGTTATTTGGGGGTTATGTTTGGTATTGGGTTTGTCTGTTTGTGGGTTGGTAAGTATGTAATTCTGCCTTTTAACTCTAGGGAAGGTGTAAGTGTTGGACTTTTCAATTACAGATTTTAAACTATCCCATGGATTTTAATCTAAAAATGGGCTGAGTAATGGCCATATTGGGAGTTATTTTTAATTTTTTTTTTATGTGGCCTTTTTTGTTATGTGTAGTACCATGGGTTATTTGTTTCATGTTTGGGGTGGTGTAAGTGTTGGACTTTAATTTTTTTTTTCTTGTGATAAGTATTTGTACTGAACTTTTTTGTTTTGGGAGGGGAATTGGAAGAACACGTAGCTGAATAATTGTTTTTGGATGATTTGGTGGCCCTGAAAAGGGCCTGGCAGGTCAAAGACCCGCCCTGACTGGATGGCTACTGAGGAGGCTGCTGCTGCTGTTGAGGCGATGCTGAAGTGGTGATAGTAAAGAGCTGCTGCTGCGGTTGTTGCTGCTGCTGCTGCTGCTGAGGCTGCTCGACGATCTGTGTTGATGTCAGATCTGGTAGCTGGCTTAAGATTCCACTCAGATTGTGTCTGCTCCCTTCGTCCTGTACAGTTAGGACAGATGTCGGGTTGCTGAAGCCAATGGGGCTTGGTGTATAGTACACAAAACTGCTGCTAGCTGCTGCTTGAGTGGAACTTGACGCCTGTGGAGTGGTTGTTGGCAGTAGGCCGACCCTCTGGGACTCCGTGGTAACAGTGGCTGATCTTCTGGGCAATGGCTGACGTCTGCGGTTACTCTTAATATTTTCGATATCTCTGAATATCTTGCCCTTTAATTCTTCAAATTCTTCTTGAGTCATCTTTTCGGCCTCTGATGCCACGTAGTCAAAGAAAGGCTGCCTGTCTGACTTCTGATGCATAAAACCTGAGATAAGTGTCCTCATCTGCTCAAAGTGTTCGAGAATCTTGGAGTCTGTAGTTGAAACGGGTGTTGATGTAATGATGGACTGACTCCTCTCCCTCAGGACACTTGACTCGAGGTGTTCTGTGTCAGTAGTTGACCCACGTGATTCGTCCTGCTTGCTGGTATTTGGACTGGCCTCAAAACCTGAACTTCTATTGGCCCCCTTTCTTCTGATGTGGGTTTTAAGAAAACCCATCTGTTGGTAGACCCAGGACTGTCTCTTGGTCATCTCCCTCGGGGCTTGGCCAGATTGGAGCTTAGACAGCTTTCCATAACGGGTTCGCTGGGACTCAAACCACCTTCTCACATCAAAGGGCTGGAGCTTAAGTTCTGCAGATATTTCTGCCCAGAGAGCCTCTCTTCTGTTCCTGTCGTGGAAACGTGAATGTTCCTTGTCATACAGTTCAGGGTGCAGCTTGACGAATTCTACAATGGAAACTTCATCACTGTCTGTAAAAGTGGCACACACCCTGGCTCTCTTGGCTGAAGAATGGCACTCCGGATCTTCCTCACACCTCTCTTCTTCTTCTGCCACAGCTTCCCCAATAGCTGGATCTTCCTGAATCTCCTCCTCCTCTCTCCTCTCACTTCCTTCTTCTGTAAAAACTTCACTCCTCTCCTCTACTTGACTTTCCTTCTCCCTCTCATCCATCTTTTTCCTTCCTCTCTTCCCTCCTTTCTCTTTTCTCATGATCCAGTCGACAAAATAATAAAAAAATAGTAAAATGTGTCTCCTAACTGTGAAATTTGCCTTAAGCTCAAGTATATAAAATGTAAAATAAAAATTGAAAACCCCTACAAATCAGTGACACACGTCTCTCAGTAGCCAAACAGTCAGTAACAATGACAAAGTGTGCGCGGTCGCTTATATAGTCCCAGACCTGCTCATTGCCTCGTTTTAATTTCAAACGCGCGGAAAACAGTCGGTTCTTAATCGGTTGTTAGTCCCAGGCCGCCTGAGGCGTCCTCAGGCCGCCGCAGACTGAAAATGCGTGGTCCCAGGCGTCCTGGGGAGGCCGGTTTGGATCGGTTAGGGTCGGTTACCCTTAGTCGGTTCTTAGTCCCAGACCTTGATTTTTGGGTCGCAGGACACCGCAGACGGTCTGAGGCTTCCGGGGACTAATGCAACCGACTCACTTTCAGACGCATGAAATTCATACGCATCATATTTGAGTCTGGGATTAAGAACCGGCCTCCTGGGACTAAGCTACGGAGGTCTGGGACTAAGGGTCGCAGGACGCCTGGGACAACAACCGACTCTGTAAATTTGGGTCTGAGGAGGCCTGAGGACGCCTGGGACTGGACATTTTGTTGACGGCGGGAAATAGGAATCGGTTGTAGTCGTGTGATTTTTCACACGGCCCCAACCGACCACAACCGACCCTTACAGAAGGTCTGGGACTAAGCAAATATTTCAAACCGACCCCCAAAAACCCTTAATCGGGAGCCTTAGTCGTGTGGTGGAACACCCACATAAGGAATGTAGTCTTGCCAATTTTCAAAAAAAATTCACCTTCCCAAAAATGGCGGCCATTTTAAATTTTTGAATTTTTGCCTAAAATGGAAAAACACAAAATTGCTTCTATCTCCTAAACTGTGCGAGATAGAGCGATTTCGTCGAAATTTTCGCCCCACACCCCACAGGGTATCTAAGGAATGTACTCTTGGCAATTTTCAAAAATTTTCCCCTCCCCAAAAATGGCGGCCATTTTGAATTTTCGAATTTTTGCCTAAAATGGCAAAACACAAAATTGCTTCTATCTCCTAAACCGTGCGAGATAGAGCGATTTCGTCGAAATTTTCGACCCACAGGGTATGTAAGAAATGAAAAAAAATGGAAAAACAAAAATTTCCTTATCTCCTTAACCGTGCAAGATTAACCGTCAAAATTTTCGACCCAACCGTCCTATTTCTATTTGAGTTATAAGGGTGAAACGGTGCACAGACAGACAGACAGAAACAAACTGATCACAGTAACCCTCTCCTATTGTCGAGCGTTAACTAGAAAAGTATTGCTTTTATTACGCTACAATAGCTTACCATGTGGGACTTAATGCTGTTCTCGGGTTGCCACACCCGGGGCCAACGTCTTAGAAAAAAAGACAGTTCTTGTTAGCCACCGGATACACTGCTAGTTGTCGTCACGTGATAACCTCTGACCTCTCGCCCTACTTTCTCGTTGGCCACGCGAATTAGCAATGCTTTATTTTACAAGGAATATTATTTCATTTTTACCAGGATATTCTAGTCGTTAGATATGGAAACTACACCAGTTTCTTTATTTTATTACATAGAATCATAATTCGATGTCTTTTCATAGTTCAGATAAGTATCTTTACTATATTTTACAACTGACGTCCACTTCCGGGTTCACGTTGTAAAGCAATGGCGACTCGTTTATGTGGTTTCTAATACAGGATATATATATATATGCCTGTCAGTAAAATAAAATAAAATATTTAAGCCCTATCTGCTTCATTATTGGACCCCTTTTAGGGTTTAAAAGGGTATAAATGTAACACAAACGAGTCCTGGTCGAGTAAAATCTCCGGAAACAACTTCCGATTTATTGTCGAGACAGCAATTTCTTGTAATGCACGTCTCGCGTTGGTAGTTTATTTACAGGTATATATGCCTGTTGAAATCAAATTAAATAAATTTTGCAAGGTTTTATCCCCGTTCTTTTACTCTATTGGTCCATTTTAAGGGTTAAAATATGGTATAAAGCACGATTCTAACTGGGGGAATCCTCGGGGAAACCCCTGTGATGACGTCACGTCTAGACCGCATGTGCTGAGAGACGCGGGTTTCTTACAGTACGTTTATAAATATCAATAAAATAAAATTAAATAATATATTTTATCCCTTCTTTCCTGTATTATTGACCATTTATAAGGTTAATACTTAAATAAACAGGAATAGAATTCTTCATTAATCGTCTAGACATTACGTGTCTCTTTAGGCTATAAGGTAACCTTGGTTACCCATTATTTTAATTATATTTTAATACATCCAGTTTTAAATTATAATTACTTGTTTTTTAGATTCTATCATGTTATTTAATAAAATTCTGTGTAATTTCTGCTTTCCTTATCTCACAACTAGCCCTACCTGCAGTGAGGCGGGTGGGGCAGGTGACCTTGTGTCACAGTTGATTTACTTACGTAAATCTAGTTGTGTAGTTCCTTCAAAGAAGGAAAGGCAAAGCTTCCTTGGAAGCTTACCTTAAGAAAAGCTTACATAGAAATTATAATATCCAACTTCTTTCTCCAGGGTGGATCAGATCCCTGCTTAAATTCAGATAAGATCTTAGTTCATCCGAGATTTTTAATGCATCCGAGAATCGGATGCAGTATTCTCAACTTCTATTCACCCAAGTATGATTTGATACTCGGTTTTCATTGCATCTCTCGGATCATCTGAAATCTAATGCTTGGTGGATTGTATGTAGATCTGATCCTCGGATGATCGGATCATCTAATCTGATGTTCGGATGTTGATTCCAGATCAGAACACTAACAATCCTCACAAAAAAAAACAAAAAAAAGCTTGGACTAATAGTTCACCAGCCTGGCAGTAAATATCACCTATTGGAGGCTTGGGTCCAAGTTCAAGTCCAAGTCCTCAAGCCCAAGAGGCCTTCTAAACAAGGTCCTTCATTCAGTCCTGGCTCTGTATTTTAGGGAAGTAGGTTGCCTGACTTCACCCTAACCAATTTTTGAGGACATTGAAACTTAGGCAGTCTTTTTAACCTCCCTGCCCCCAGGGAATTTATGCCTAGATCCTCCACAGTCTGGACTCTGAATGATTTACTAGGCCAACAGGAACTTGGGCCGTTTAATTTCCCTTAAAATGGAACAAGTTTTCAAATTTGTATCTCCTTAGGGGCCTCCTTGGGTAAGCCCCTCCTCCCCTTCTGGTCAGCAAGAGTTGAGCTTCAGGCTGCTCTTCACTAGGTTTTTTTTTTTTCTGAATACAACCTGGTTATATATATATATGTTAAGACAGTAGCAAGGCTACTACCAGACAGGTCAAACTCAATTCCATGGTGCATATAAGTAGTCAGAAGGGGTATGGTGAATTCAGGTGAGATACTGGATCTTTAGATCTTAAAGTTCCCGATTCACAACTACTTTCGGAGGGACAGGAGTCCCTCATCAAGGCACCTGTAATAACACTTAGGGTTTAGGCCCTATTAATCAACCCTTTCCAATTCCCCCATCTAGAGGCTCCTACAGGAACCACCCCAATGGGGGTCATTCCATCCCTAGCAGTATCCATCGTTTTCCCCAGGTAGGGGGAAATCGAGTAGCCGAGGCTCCAAGGTCTTTCGACCCACTCCAGGGGACGGGGGCATAAAAACTCTTCCCCCCAATGACTCCTCCAGCCTCACTCAGTCCACCAGTAGGAGTTCTCCTCCGTTCTTTCAGATTAGACTGGCAAACAAATCCTGTCATTCTTTTCAATCCAAGTCCAGTCAGACTCCTGACCCGGTCAAAATACAAGGCCCTTCAAAGACCTGGCCTCTGTATCCAGTCTCTTCTGTCAAAAAAACTCAATAGAAAGGGTGGAAAATGTAAAATCTCTCGGGTTTTACAGTCGCCTGTTCCTAGTACCAAGCCTCACCTAAGGTGGAGGCCAGTCATAGACCTAAACAGGCTCAACACTTTTCTACACATAGAAAAGTTCAAAATGGAAACTCCAGAGTCCATCAGGACCTCCCTGATTCCAGGGGAGTGGGTATCGTCGATAGATCTATCGGACACTTACCTACACATCCCCATCCATCCAAACTCAAGGAAATACCTAAGGTTTTGCTACAAGTCACAGGTGTTCCAATTCACCTCCCTCCCATTCGGACTAGCCACAGCCCCCCAGGTCTTTACAATGATCGTAAAGGAAGTGAAACTAATGGCCCTCTCAAGAGGACTCAGAATTCTCCAATACCTGGACGACTGGCTGATCAGGTCCCAGTCTCAGGAGGAAGCCCAAGTGAACACATAGGCAGTGGTAGACCTAACTCAGTCCTTGGGGTGGATAATAAATCAGGAAAAATCAGAACTGAAACCTACTCAGGTGTTTTTCGTTCATGGGCTACGAATACCACCTAGATTCAGCCCTTGTAAAACCCACTCAAGAGAGATGGCTCAAACTTCAGGATTTGATCCTACTACTCAAGTCAAAACGTGTTTTGACTGCAAGATGTTTGATGTCTCTAATTGGGTTGCTAGCCTCAACGGAGAAAATGGTCCCGGAGGGACGCCTTCACAGGAGGCCCTTTCAGTTTCATCTCAAGGAGCACTGGAGATATCCTCAGTCGCTGGACAACCTCCTTCCTTGGACAGAAGCCATTGCAGCCCACCTAGATTGGTGGCAAAATCCCTCAAACGTGATGAAAGGTGCAGACCTTCATCCCAAACACCACAGTATCCAACTCTTTACCGACGCCTCACACGAAGGTTGGGGCGCTCACTTAGACCAAAAATTCCACAAAGGGTCTGTGGTCAGATCGGGAAAAAAGGCTAAACATATATGTCCTAGAATTGAAGGCGGTCTCCCTGGCCCTTCGAGACTTCAAGGACCAGTGCCAGAATCAAACAGTGTTAGTTGTGATGGACAACTCAACAGTGGTAGCCTACATCAACAACAAGGAGGAACACACTCAGCAGAGATGTGCGCTCTCCTGTGGAAGATCACGACCTGGGGCCATCACTACCTCATAACATTGAAAGCCAGGCACGTTCTAGGGTGCCTGAATGTGATGGCCGACCTACTGTCCAGGTCCAACCAAGTGCAGTCAACAGAATGGTCTCTTCACCCACAGGTGTTCAAACAGATCTGCCAGAAGTGGTTCACACCTCATGTAGACTTATTTGCCACTCACCTGAACCTCAAGCTCCCACTGTACGTGTCTCCTATCCCAGACCCAAGGGCCTGGGACATAGACGCTCTAAACATAAACTGGACCAACCTCACGGCCTAGGCGTACCCTCCTACGGCTCCTTCACAAGGTGATCCAAAAGATCAGGCAATGTTATTGTCTGATCATCGTAATAGCCCCAGGCTGGCCAGGGATGCCCTGGTTTTGGGACCTAGTGCAGCTCTCAACAGAGATCCCACTACAACTCCCAGTGTCAACGACCCTACTCAAACAGTCCTACAGGTATGTGTTCCACAACAACCCCCAGCACCTGAACCTCCACGCCTGGTGTCTAGGAGCGGACAACTCCAAGAACAAGGCTTCTCTGTGGAGGTGGCAGAGAGAATTGCTGCCCCTCAGCGGTCTTCAACAAGGACCATCTACAAGTCAAGTGGGCCCTATTTAAAAAATGGTGCAGAGAAAATTCGGTGGATTTCTCCACTCCATCTGTGAAACAAATCTCAGATTTTTTCATATACCTGTACCAAGACCTAAACAGGCGCCCCTCGACCTTTGATGGTTACAGGACTGCAATCGTTGACACTTTGGGCCCAATGGCCCAACATGTTGCACACAATGCAGACCTTCATAGGTTACTCTCCAGTTTTCACAGGGATCATCCCAAAAGTTCCAGAAATTTACCCAAGTGGAACCTTTCTGTTGTCCTCAACGAGCTCACAAAAGCACCATTTGAGCCCATGAAAGACACAGACCTCAAACATCTTACTCTAAAACTGCTTTCTTGCTAGCTTTGGCCTCCGGCAAGCGCCGCAGCGAAATCCATGCCTGGGTCGCAAACAAGTATCTAATCTAGGCCAATGGGAAAAGGTTGCCTTGTTCCCTTCTTCTGATTTCATAGCCAAAAACCAACTAGCAAGAGAAGGTTCTCAAAGTGTATCTCCGGTGACTATTCCTGCTTTGACTACCATTGTAAATAGACAATTTAAGGAAGACAGGACCCTGTGTCCCGTGCGGGCCCTGAAGTTTTATTTGGACCGAACTAAAGACCTGAGAGGGTCTCGTTCTCTCCTTTTCATCTCCTTTAAGAAAGGACATACCTCAGACATCAGACCCGCTACTCTCTCTTCATGGTTGAAACAAACCATCCTGCTTTGTTACAAACAAGCAGATCAACAAGCCTTGGACTTGGTCCAAGTCAAAGCGCATGACATCCGGGCCTTCGCGGCCTCTAAGGCCTTTTACGGTGGGGTATCGGTGGACCAAATCATGCAAGCCTGTCACTGGAAAGCTCACAACACATTTAAAAATTTTTACCTGAAAGACCTTACTTGGTCGGACACCGACAACAATATGTATCTGGGACCCGTAGTGGCGGCACAACAAGTCCTAGATCCTTCCCCTCAGACCAGTTGTCCTTGGAAAGAAAAAAGGGGGGGGGCACATCCGCTACAACCAAGTCTTCAGGAGTCTCTCCCAGGATCTAGGTATTCCTTTACCTTCAAGATGTTACGGGTAAGGTCATTTTTGTTTTTCAGTTATCAAGTAACTTCTATTAAGGACTTATTTAGTTGTCATTAATCTCATATTCAGGTTGTAAAAAATTTATGAGATGTCCAACCATGGGTTGGTCAGTCACTAGTGAAGGGCCCTCAGGGACCCTTAGACCTCGAAGTGAGCACTGCTGCACTTCCGTCCTACAATCAAACATCTAGACAGTTTCAGCACTGTCTCTCATTTTATTTAGGTTTTTGGCTCGTTACAGGCCCGGTCTTCGGGATCGGGGCACTGTAAATGGGACTCAGACTGGTATTTCTGGCACTATTCTATACATATTAATTCAAAATCTTAGAAAAAATGACATATCTTCCAGTCTCAGCTGTAATCCCGCCACCGGGCGGTTGAATTCAGCATTAAGTCCCACATGGTAAGCTATTGTAGCGTAATAAAATTGTAAATTTTAATTACTTAAATGTAGCTTTTATAAGCTACAAGCTTACCATGTGGGACTTAGAAGAGTCCCACCCTGCCTCCCCGCTGTTTACAGCTGAGGGGTAGGTTTTAGAAAATTTCAACGAGAAAGTAGGGCGAGAGGTCAGAGGTTATCACGTGACGACAACTAGCAGTGTATCCGGTGGCTAACAAGAACTGTCTTTTTTTCTAAGACGTTGGCCCCGGGTGTGGCAACCCGAGAACAGCATTAAGTCCCACATGGTAAGCTTGTAGCTTATAAAAGCTACATTTAAGTAATTAAAATTTACAAATTTACAGCATTTTGTTAAAATATGTTATTCATCTACTTTTTCCATAGCAACAACATGGTCAGTAACTTGGGTGTCTATCTCAATAGCTAAGTGAGTAATACCTACTTTTGGACTTTTCACTAACTTCCATCATGAGTAAAATCACTTGTAACTTGAAAACTATTGCATTTAGAGAATTTGGTGCAAATCTGTTATTCACCTACTTTTGGGTCAGCTATAACATAATAAAATTTCAGACCTCCAGCTCGTGGCATAGCCAAGTAATAGCTACTTTTGCCTTTGCTGGTGAATACATTTTGCATCTGGCCACAGATGCGTCCTTGGTCTAGTTTACAAATGAAACAGGATCTTGTAAGACTGCTGTACAATTTTGGCAAAAGGTTCATGGGGTGGACATTACACATGATAATGTGTGTTCTATACTATCCTGTTTCTATTCATATGTCACAGCTACTATCAACAGGGCGTCCTATTTCTAGTTACAACTTTTGGCAGCCATCTTGGATTTCTGCGGAAAATAAAACATCATAAATATCTCGGAAACCGTTAGACATAAAGCAGTTTCCAGTGAAGTTTGTACCCTAGGGGTAGTAAGAGTATTTTGTTGCAACCCCAAAAAATTCAATTTTTTTTTCAAATTTTGGCGGCCATCTTCGATTTATGCGGAAAATAAAAAATGGTAATATCTCAGAAACTGGAAGAAATAGCGCAATTTTGAGTGAATGTTGGACCCTAGGGATAGTAAAGAGTATAAACGCTTGCTTATTACTTATGTTAAAGCTGTGGGGTATACTTTCTCCCACATTTATTTCATATTTGGTACATATCTTGTCACACTTTTCGTACATGTGGTGTGAAAATCAAGTGAGTTATACCCTTTTTACATTTTCTGAGTAAAAGCCTTAGGTCTCAAAAAATTGTCCGGGCCCAGACATGATGTAAAAATGGCAAGGTCACTACAGTAAGGTGAAACTAAGGTTACACTATCGAAAACACACAATAACCTAATTTATACTCCTGACATTCTAAGAAAAGTTTTTTCCTAACTTTCTGGTACATAATGAAATGTATGTATGCAAAACTGACAAATAATAATTACTTTATTGAAGAAGTTGTATTACATTGAAGTTTTAGTTCTGTTCACAATATATATTCTTTTGCATAATCACCGACCTATTTGGGTGACCAGGTTATATCATCACAGAATATAAAAATACATGTGACGAAATACACAAGTATGAAAAAAGTATTTGGGTGGCACAACCACAACATGCGGGTCGCCAGTAAGCAGCAGGCCTTGGCCTATTTTTTGTTGATATGTTTACTTTGACTCGTAAATAAATGGTTAAAGCTTCTTCTTTTCCTGTCTTAATCATGCTGTCTAACAATTTTTTTAATAAAGGACAGGTTCCCATCTAATTTTACTGAGCCTCCACATTTGACAGACTCTGGGCAAATATCTCGACAATTCACAATTTCTTGAATCAACAGTGATATTTATTTCATATTCCAAATATATTACATCCCAGTAGTCTCCATGGCTTCCAGACGATGCTCTCATTATTAACACTCAACGATAGGAGGGGGTTATTATAATCAGTTTCATTCTGTCTTTCAGTCTTTCCATCATTCTGTCTGTACACGTTCTTGCCCTTATAACTCCAAAACTACAATATCAACTGAGTTGAAGCTATTTCATATTAAACAAAATTTATTCACACAAGAAAATAAAGCCAACATGCCGATGTTTGACGGCCAGTAATGCACTTGAAGAAAGAGGTCAAAGGTCAAATTTCCCCCTGCTTACAGGAGACTTATATATGTATCATATATTTCAGTCATGGGATGATTTGTGTTTTTTGGTGCAAGTACTAGGCCAAAATTTGAAGAAAGACTTTAAATGTGACCTTTAGAAGGCCTCCTTTTGGTCTTTTAGTGGAAGACGGAGGCCTCAAAACAATATGCTCAGAGTATATATAAATATATTTATTGGTGTTCAAAAAAGGGCTTCATGTTAAACATTTACTTTTTACAAAACGAAATAAGAAAGATTTTTGATGAACAGAGGGCATTAGCCAAGGTGAATTTAAACGAAATATGTTTTATGAATATGTGGGACCATTGGATCAACATTTTCGATATAATGTGAAAACTTTCATTTACACTGTTAGCCTAAATTTCCTGTGTGTACAAGTCTGATGCCCCTTTTTAGTCGAATCTTTGATTCGAGTTATGTACTGAGTTGCGGCCACGATTTTCAAATGGCCGTTTAAGCCCTTAAATGTCAAATTCTGCATAATATTTCTTCACATATCAGTACATTAAGGTCTATACTATACACTCTGCCATTTTGAAGATTTTTAATGCTTTTATTCAGTTATATTTTATAAAGTAAAAAGCTTGTCTAGCACTTCGTCTGGCTTTCTCCAAGGACCCGTATGTCCTAGAAACTATTGTGTTTGCCATTGTAATGGTCTACTCGAACGAGTCTTTTTTAACGGTTTCGTCTGCTGGTTTCTAGACCTTAAACCCCAATTAATTTATTTGTCTGCAGGGTTTATCACGCAGTCACTGTTAATGTAAAATTGCTGTCTGCCCATCTACGTGTACTCCATTATTTGTCAAACAAATAAACCGCAAAGAAATTAATGAATGAAGTGACGTCACGGTAGTACTACACATTTGTCATTCAGCCAATCAAAATCGAGGACACCTCTGGCAGAGACAATGAAAATTCAAACTCCGTAGTTCTACATTCAACCACTAGAAGGCGCTTTTGTATGTCCTAGAAGTTTTCACAATGGGGTTTCTAAACGTGAGGCTACGATGGGGTTTCTAACAACATTTTACAAATATATAATCCAGCAATATTTTACTGTCACCGCACCTCACTCTGTCTTCTCGCAATATTTAAAACAAATAAAATATCAAATGCTGGTAGTTGTACACCCACAGAGTGATGAAAATGTGAGGCTACAATGGTGTTTCTAACAATATTTTACAAATATATAATCCAGCAATATTTTACTGTCGCCACACCTCACTCTGTCTTCTCGCAATATTTAAAACAAATAAAATATCAAATGCTGGTAGTTGTACACCCACAGAGTGATGAAAACGTGAGGCTACGATGGGGTTTCTAACAACATTTTACCAATATATAATCCAGCAATATTTTACTGTCACCGCACCTCACTCTGTCTTCTCGCAATATTTAAAACAAATAAAATATCAAATGCTGGTAGTTGTACACCCACAGAGTGATGAAAACGTGAGGCTACAATGGTGTTTCTAACAATATTTTACAAATATATAATCCAGCAATATTTTACTGTCGCCGCACCTCACTCTGTCTTCTCGCAATATTTAAAACAAATAAAATATCAAATGCTGGTAGTTGTACACCCACAGAGTGATGAAAACGTGAGGCTACGATGGGGTTTCTAACAACATTTTACCAATATATAATCCAGCAATATTTTACTGTCACCGCACCTCACTCTGTCTTCTCGCAATATTTAAAACAAATAAAATATCAAATGCTGGTAGTTGTACACCCACAGAGTGATGAAAACGTGAGGCTACAATGGTGTTTCTAACAACATTTTACAAATATATAATCCAGCAATATTTTACTGTCACTGTACCTCACTCTGTGTTGCGGGCGATAATACCAAGTTTATAGATTTCAACACCCACTGCTGTCCCAAGATTCGACTCTGTGGTTGGCATTCTGCCAACCACTTCACCCTAGTTTAATTTTTGGTTTCATTGTTTCTAATAATACGGTTGATGGTTAATTTCTTTTCTTTTGTAAAATGTATGTATGTGTTTATGTCAAATGTTCTCATGAAGAAACATCTGTTATCTTCTTTTTTTTTCTTCATAATTTGTCATTATATGAAACTTATGTAGTGTCACTGTATGCTATCAAATATGTTAAAAATAAATAAATAAAAAAAATTTAAAAAAATATGCTCCGAGGCCTTACCCATATATTCCCACACACCAAGTCCTCAGAGCCTATTGTTTTGTGGCTTTAGCCTTCGACCAAAAGACCAATGGCAGCCTTTGGAAGGTCAAATTTGGGGTATTTATTTGATAAATTCAAACATATTTTACTAAAACTTTCAATTTTTTTTTGTGGGTATATATGTGCAAGTCTTTGGAGTTTGTTGTTTTGTGGCATTGACCTACTAAAAGACCAATGGCGGCCTCTTCAACTTCTTCTGTAGCTGTGCATGTAATGTGTCTGACTTAATAGGTTGGATATTACAAATGCTGTTGCTTTTTACCCCACAGCCCTATTGTTTTCACCCATGGTGTCCGGATACGCAGGCGGGTGGGTGGGCGGCGGGAAAAAGTTTGTCCGGGCTGTATCTCAGAAACCGTAAGGTGTAGGAAGTTGATACATGGTAGGGACATTGGTTAGGATGTGTAGGTGTGCAACGTCATGGTCTGACCTTGATTTGACCTTGCCGTAGTGACCTTGACCTATAAAATATTGTCCGGGCTATATCTCGGAAACTGTAAGGTGTAGGAAGTTGATACTTGGTAGGGACATTGGTTAGGGGGTGTAGGTGTGCAACGTCATGGTCTGACCTTGATTTGACCTTGCCGTAGTGACCTTGACCTATAAAATGTTGTCCGGGCTATATCTCGGAAACTGTAAGGTGTAGGAAGTTGATACTTGGTAGGGACATTAGTTAGGGGGTGTAGGTGTGCAATGTCATGGTCTGACCTTGATTTAATCTTTGACCTTGCCGTAGTGACCTTGAGTTTGAAAATTTTGTCCGGGCTATATCTCGGAAACAATAAGGTGTAGGAAGTTGATACTTGGTAGGGACATTGGTTAGGGGGTGTAGGTGTGCAACGTCATGGTCTGACCTTGATTTGACCTTTGACCTTGCCGTAGTGACCTTGACCTATAAAATTTTGTCCGGGCTATATCTCGGAAACAATAAGGTGTAGGAAGTTGATACTTGGTAGGGACATTGGCTAGGGGGTGTAGGTGTGCAATGTCATGGTCTGACCTTGATTTGATCTTTGACCTTGCTGTAATGACCTTGACCTATAAAATCTTGTCCGGGCTATATCTTGGAAACTGTGAGGTGTAGGAAGTTGATACTTACTAGGGACATTGGTTAAGGGGTGTAGGTATGCAATGTCGTAGTCTGACCTTGATTTGACCTTTTACCTTGCCGTAGTGACCTTGACCTATAAAATCTTGTCTGGGCTATATCTCGGAAACCGTAAGGGGTAGGAAGTTGATGCTTGGTAGGGACATTAGTTAGGGGTTGTAGGTGTGCAGCATCATGATGTAACCTTGATTTCACCTTGTCGTTAGTGACCTTGACCTTTAAAATCTTGTTGCACCTTTGGGTGTGTCTTTTGATGCAGATTAAGCACTGCTAAAGTCATAGTAGAATTCATTAAGAATTTTACTTTTACAACTTCCCACTGTAACAGATGGAATTTCATCAACTGAGCCACAGATTTTGCTCCAACACCACACATAAGCATTCATTGAATGTATTACCACTTCTGTATGCATGGTAATATTCAGAACATCCAAACCATAATTCGGCCATGCCAGATGTAGATAAAGAGTATCATAATGTTTAGTTTACTGATTAATGCTGTCATCTTGTTATTGAATTGTCTTGTTTTAATACTTCATCTTTACATGCATTATCTTTCTCTTAGACATTATTTTCTCTATTTAAACATTGTTTGGACCTTTATATAACTGACAGTGCTCTGAAAGTATCTTGAACTTTGTACTGTTATACTACTTCTATATCTCATGGTGTTGAAAAATATTTCCCTAGGCTGTGGGGTACGGGCATCTCTGATGCTATTTTTATATGTTGCAGCTGCTGTCGACATTGCCTCCGATTTCTAGTTTTAATAAACTCTACTTCCTTTTAGAGGCCTATTTGTTTGGGATAATGCCAGAACATGATTATTTTGATATCAGAAAAATTGGAAGAGGGAACAATTTTATTAAGCGTCCCTGAAAGGGCGCTTATTTGTTTTCGCCTCAGTTTCCTCGCCGCCACATTATGGTCTCCCTTGAATATCTCCCTTATTATTAGAAGGTTTCAAACCATATTTGGCAGTTATATACCTTAGGCGTGGGAAAATTTTTCTGCATGCTTAAATTTGACCTTTATGAAGGTCACATGATCAAAAACTATTTTTTGAAGTACCCCCCCCCCCCCCCCCCCCCCCCCCGTCATCACAGTTTAGGAAAAACTACTTGCTACAGAGCCTTATAATTTGACACACCTGTTCATACTATCGAAAACGCGAGCTGATTAGATTTTGGGAGCAATCCCTTGAAAAATGTCTCATTTATGAGTGATTTTCTGACACCTTCCAATCTGAAAGCCTTAAATTTAGGCCAACCCCCCTATTATCTTCTTAAGTATTGCATTTAGAGCTATAAAATGTACTGGGAGGTAATAGGAAACCATATGTGGAGAGTCTAAATAGCCGGTCAGTTTTACCCCACGGCCCCCCCTTATGGGTGAAACTGGGGTCATAAAATAGCTGATTTTGAGTTTTTGCCTTATATCTCCTTTATTGTTGCTTTTATAGCTTCAGAATGTATTAAGAGGTATTGGGAAAGCATATATGGAGAGTCTAAATAGCCGGTCAGTTTTACCCCCCGACCCCCCCTTATGGGTCAAACTGGGGTCATAAAATAGCCGATTTTGAGTTTTTGCCTTTATCTCCTTTATTGTTGCTTTTATAGCTTCAGAATGTATTAAGAGGTATTGGGAAAGCATATATGGAGAGTCTAAATAGCCAGTCAGTTTTACCCCCCGACCCCCCCTTATGGGTCAAACTGGGGTCATAAAATAGCCAATTTTGAGTTTTAGCCTTATATCTCCTTTATTGTTGCTTTTATAGCTTCAGAATGTATTAAGAGGTATTGGGAAAGCATATATGGAGAGTCTAAATAGCCGGTCAGTTTTACCCCCCCTTATGGGTCAAACTGGGGTCATAAAATAGCCGATTTTGAGTTTTTGCCTTTATCTCCTTTATTGTTGCTTTTATAGCTTCAGAATGTATTAAGAGGTATTGGGAAAGCATATATGGAGAGTCTAAATAGCCAGTCAGTTTTAGCCCCCGACCCCCCCTTATGGGTCAAAATGGGGTCATAAAATAGCCGATTTTGAGTTTTTGCCTTATATCTCCTTTATTGTTGCTTTTATAGCTTCAGAATGTATTAAGAGGTATTGGGAAAGCATATATGGAGAGTCTAAATAGCCGGTCAGTTTTACTCCCCGACCCTCCCTTATGGGTCAAACTGGGGTCATAAAATAGCCGATTTTGAGTTTTTGCCTTATATCTCCTTTATTGTTGCTTTTATAGCTTCAGAATGTATTAAGAGGTATTGGGAAAGCATATATGGAGAGTCTAAATGGCCGGTCAGTTTTACCCCCCGACCCCCCCTTATGGGTCAAACTGGGGTCATAAAATAGCCGGTTTTGAGTTTTTATTGCGTTAATACATCCTATCCAATGGACAATTGCTTTACTGGTCGGCGCGACCGGTCCCGCCAAACGTCAGAAAAAGACGTCCTGTATATACTACCGGCAGGACCAGTCACAGAGTGTGCATTCACCAGGAGGCGCATCGTACTTCATTTCCTGTTTACCTCTTGACGTCATAGCATCTTTTTCGTTTGGCGCGAAAGAGTGTGCAGAAGATTTTCTTCAGAGATACGTTTTTGAAGTTTTACAACGAACTCCTCCAAGTTTCGTGTTTTTTATTAGTACTGAGTATTTATACAACCTTACTGATCATTATGTCGTCTCCTGGACAGAAACGAGGTTCTTGCGGGCACGTTATGGCCCTTTTCGACAACCATCAGAAATGCGCGCATTGTCGTGGTGGGAGACGACCCTGTGTGAAGAAGTTGGATTGCCAGATCTGTAAGTCGTTTACGCCTGCGCAGATCCATCAGTTAGCAACTCCGACTTACAAGGCAAGGAAGGAACGCTCTGAGCAGAAGAAGACTGAAGGTAATGCAAGCATGACCCCCACTCTAGTGGACCCTTCAGACGTTGCACTGTTGGGACGGGTTAGCTGTGACAAGTCGCCCTCTGTTGATTCTACTCCAAAGAGCAAGAAGAAGCGTTCTGATGGTTCCCCAAGGTCTGGTAAACGGAAACACAGCAGCAAACCTACTTCAAACGACCTCAAGTCCCTTGATGACAAGTGGAGTGAGAGATTTTCCCGTCTGGAAGCTATGCTGGTTAACCAGTCTTTTGCTGTTCCGGTGAGACCGGTGACCTCTGCCTCTGTGGTGCCCAGAGAACACCCTTTCTTTGATCCGGGTGCTTCTACAAGTGTTATGTCTTCTGAGGGCACTGGTGACGTTGCTATGCAGTTGACGGCTACCCAACCTCCGCTGGGGGTTCCTGGTACTGAGGCTGGGAGAGATGGAGTTGAGAGTGCTACCCACCCTGTTCAGGGCCCCAGTACCTCTGCAGTGTTAGCCACCCAACCTTTACTGGTTCCCGCTGCAGGGACGGCCACCCAGCCTACACAGGCTCCTGGTGCGGGTCCTGAGATTCTTCCTGCCGGTGTTGAAACTACGCTGCATAACCAGTCACCTCCCATTGGCCAGAACTCTGAGGTTGCTAGGGAATCTGATAGTGAGGCTGAGTTGGATGCGGATCTCCGGCTAGTGTACACTGCCAGGGTGATTTACCGGACACGGCTACAGATCAGGACCTCTCTGAAGACGCCAATTACAGGGAAACTATTAGAGGGGTGAGAAGTTTCATGACCTGGCATCACATCCCGGATTATGACAACTCAACTGCCTCTATGGATGATAATCCCTTTGCCAGTTCAAGAGTGAAGACTACCGGTAAAGTGTCAGTTACATTGCCGGTCGATGAATGGCTCTGCAAAAAACTGGAGAAACTTAATGTAACTATTGCTGAAGGTTATCCTAGGAATTCTGAAACCAGTGGACTGCTACGTGACCAGTTTGTAAAGACTCCACGCTCTTCCAAGTGGTACGATATGCAAGCAGTTAAGAAGGGAGACGGGTCTACCCAGGCTGTATCCCACTGGTCTCCGGAACCGGCAAAGCTGAACAGCATGTTCTCTAGGGTCGCAAGAAGAAGTTTACCTTCTGCTCCAGCTTCCCGTACGTTCAGCCAGGATACCCTTAGAAGGTGGGAGAAGGCGTTCAGGGAGCAATCCGTGATGTGTAATCACGCTGCTGATCTATCTAGATGTCTTACTAAAGTGCAGGATTCAATGGTTACCCAGTTGAAGTCTCTCCGGTCAGATTCATCAAAGGGCAAGAGTGCTGAAAGAACACAGCAGGCTGTTGAAGAGCTGGAATATCTGGTGACTTTAACCGGTCAATTTCCCAAGCTATGCAGCGCACCATGCAGGATCTCTCAGAGGGAGTTTTCATCAGCATGGCCAACCTCAGTCTGGCACGTCACGATAGCTATCTGGAGTTTATACGTGGTGGAGTCAAACCTGATACCTTATCTGCATTGCGTACTTCTTCAGTACATCTACTCTCATTATTCCCCGACAGCTTACTGGTCAAGGCAGAAGATGAGATTTCACGTAGTGAGGAGAGGCGTTCTATGGGTAACACACAGAGGAAACCCGGACGTTTTCATCCGTACGTTCCCTCCAGTACTAGACCTTCACACCAGCCGGACCGGAAACCCACTACACCGGCTTGGAAACAAATCAGAGACCGGCAAACTGGTCAGAAAGGTGGAGGTAAAGCCTCAAACTTCAACCAAAAGCCGGCCAAAGGGTTTAAGAAGCATAAATGACAATTATTGTGTTTCAAATGTGGTCGGAGTGAAGGACTCTGTAATTGTATCCGACCAGATGGAGGGTTTGAACCCACCACCAGTGCCAGACCAGAAGAACAGCAAAGTGACTTTAAATGTAGACTCTCATGTTGCAAATGCTCATATTGTCACCGGGTTGCCGCAAAGGAAAGGTGTAAATCCCAATGCATGTCAATTATACACAGAAATAAAATATGTGAAAGATGTTTCTTGTGTAGGTCACTTGCCTTCTGTAAATCTTGTCACCAATGCCCAACATGCTGTTTTAGATCCTCCTGTAGGGGCGAGGTTAAACCAGTGTTGGGAGAAATGGGAAACCCTGGGTTCAAGTCCAAAAGTGGTAAACATTCTGAGGGAGGGTTACACGCTCCCCTTCCGGTTCAGACCCCACTTGACAAGGTCACCGACTGTAATAAGCAACTACCACAATCCAACCAAACAGTCCTTCCTTTTAGAGGCACTGTATCAGCTGATAAACAAAAGTACAGTCGAACCGGTGGACAATCCAAATTCACTGGGGTTTTACAACCGGCTATTTTTGGTACCCAAACCCAACAACCGGTGGAGACCCATCCTAGACCTGAGCACCTTGAACACCTTTTTAAACACAGGGTCGTTCAAGATGGAGAACCCAGAGACCATAAGAACCTCCCTCCAAGTAGGGGAGTGGGTCACATCCATAGATTTCAAAGATGCATACTTCCATATACCCATTCACAGTCAGTCCAGGAAGTACATGCGCTTTCACCTCCAGGGTCGGTCCTACCAGTTCAAAGCCCTTCCCTTTGGCCTGTCCACAGCTCCCATGGAGTTCACAGTGGTGGCCAAAGAGGTCAAACTCATGGCACTTCAGAAGGGTATAAGGATCCACCAGTACCTAGACGACTGGCTGGTGAGAGCCTCTACCCACCACACCTGTCTCCAGCATACTCAAACCCTAATCACACTTTGTCAGGAATTAGGGTGGCTGGTGAACAAGGAAAAGTCAGAGCTGGTTCCCAAACAGGTCTTCAACTTCGTAGGTTACCAGTTCAACCTGAAAGAGGGCAAGGTCAGACCAACAGAAGAACGTTGGCAGGCCTTGACAGACAAGATCAGGTCAATAATGTCGGATCCGGTATGCCCGGTCCGGAAATTCATGTCCCTCATAGGTCTCCTCACAGCAACAGAAAAACAAGTCCACTTAGGGCGACTCCACATGAGACCCATACAGTGGCACTTGAAAAACAACTGGAGGGTCCCAGAGTCACTGGAAAAGGTGATCCCGGTCCCCAAGTCCCTCCACCCCCATCTAAGGTGGTGGCTGGAGGAAAGCAATGTGCTACTAGGTCAACCATTACACCCTCTAAAACATGCTCTGCAGATCTTTACAGACGCATCAAACGAAGGGTGGGGCGCTCACTTGGACGACCACACTGCAAGAGGAACTTGGTCCCTTCCAGAGAGCAAGTTACACATAAACCACTTAGAACTAAAAGTGGTATTTCTAGCTCTAAAGGAGTTTCGAACCCTGGTCTGCAACAAGACAGTGTTGATAGCTACAGACAACACAACAGTGGTTGCCTATATCAACAAAGAGGGGGGGATGAAGTCGGGGTCACTGTGTGCCCTACTGTGGAGAATCCTGTCCTGGTGTACCAGGCAGCAAGTAACCTTCAGGGCACGTCACATCCCCGGCCGGCTGAACGTGATCGCAGACAAGCTATCCAGACTTGGCCAGACCATTCAAACAGAGTGGTCTCTTCATCCAGCAGTGTTCCAAGCTGTATGCTCAAGGTGGCACCAGCCACAAGTGGACCTGTTTGCCACCAGGTTCAACAACAAACTGCCACAGTTTGTGTCACCGGTTCCAGACCCCCAGGCTTGGGCAGTGGATGCACTCAGTCTCTCCTGGGAGGACCTGGACCCATACGCCTTCCCACTGGCAGCCATCTTGGGCAAAGTGGTGGAGAAGCTCCAGGACTACCCCTGCAACAGAATAATTCTGATTGCTCCGGGGTGGCCCAACATGCCCTGGTTTTGGGACCTGGTAGCAATGTCAAGCCAGATCCCACTGTGTCTGCCCAGCATACCAAATCTAGTGTCTCAACCATTCAACCAGGTCCTTCACAGGAACCTGTCGAATCTGAACCTACATGCCTGGCTCCTAGAGCCTCAGCAATCAAGGAGCAAGGCTTCTCTGAGGCAGTGGCAGCACAAATTGAGGCTCCTCAAAGAAGATCAACCAGATCTGTCTATGAGGCAAAGTGGACCATTTTTACAAAGTGGTGCCTCAGTAATCAGGTGGACTTCAGGGCACTACCTCTGAAAGCCATTGCTGACTTCCTCCTGCACTTGTTTCAGGACAAGAAGTTACAACCAGGTACTATTGATGCCTACAGATCCGCCATTGCTGACAAACTGGGCAATTCCACCATTAATGTCAGCAAAGATGAGAATCTCACTCGTCTCCTGGATAGTTTCCATAGAGACAGACCTAAGGGCAGGAGGGGCATCCCCTCCTGGAACCTTTCACTGGTTTTACATCAGCTCACAAAGGCTCCCTTTGAACCCCTGAAAGAGGCCTCCTTGAAACATTTAACTTTCAAGACTGTTTTCTTGTTGGCTTTGGGTTCAGCTAAACGCAGGAGTGAGATCCATGCTTGGTTACATAAGAACATCAGACACCAGTCAGACTGGTCTAAGGTGTCTTTGTACCCCTCACCCAGCTTCCTATCCAAGAACCAGCTGGCTAAGGAAGGTCCAGATAGTGTGGCTCCAGTGGTCATCCCAGCCCTGGCACCATCTCTGGATAGGTCACTCAAGGGTGACAGGTCCCTATGTCCAGTTAGAGCCCTGCGCTACTACTTGGACAGGACTGCAGACCTCAGGCAGAATAAGGAGTTAGTCTTTGTCTCCTTCAAGAAGGGTTTTGATAAGGACATCTCACCTGCCACCATCTCCTCATGGATCAAACAGACTGTGGTTCTGTCCTATGAGCTCTCTGACCAGGAGGCCCTCACCTTACATCAGGTTAAAGCCTATGATGTTAGGGCCTTTGCTGCTTCTAAGGCTTTCCAATCAGGGATTTCCTTAGATCAGATCTTGTCAGCCTGCCACTGGAAATCTCACAACACCTTCACCCAATTCTATTTGAAGGATGTTGCCTGGGCAGACTCAGAGCTTTTCCATCTGGGACCTGTAGTGGCTGCTCAACAGGTGCACCACCAGGCCCAGAAGTGAGGAGATATTGTATATATGTAAATATGTACATATTGTAAATATGTTAGATATGTACATAATGTAAATATGTGGAATGTACATATATTTAAAAAAAAACAAAAAAAAAAACTGTGACTTGCTTCCCTTAGGAAGTTTATTTCTTCTGGGACTGAACTCAGCCCCTCTCTCTCTATCTTTCCCTTCTCAGACCGACTCTGGAAGGAAAGAAAAAAAAAGGGGGGGGAGGCAATGTCGGTAGGCTCCCGGTTAACCGGTGAGTGAGTGGCCGACCCTGACCTTTCAGGGTTCTCTGACCCTAGGTCAAATGGGCCTGTACAATTTTGTTGTTATGAGTTCACATAAGTCCCTAGCTGCTTACCCGCCTACCAAGCGGTAGTTATTCAGCAATTGTCCATTGGATAGGATGTATTAACGCAATAAAATTTTTATAAGTTAATACCCTATCCAATGGACAATTGCTTTACCGGTCGGCGCGACCGGTCCCGCCAAACGTCAGAAAAAGACGTCCTGTATATACTACCGGCAGGACGGGTCACAGAGTGTGCATTCACCAGGTGGCGCATCGTACTTCATTTCCTGTTTACCTCTTGACGTCATAGCATCTTTTTCGTGTCTAATCCTAGTAAGACCCCTAGTAAGCTGATAGCGGGGCCGGTTGGGTGGGCCTTGCCTGTCCATTGGATAGGGTATTAACATATAAAAATTTAATTTACTTATTAAATTTGCAATTTTGCCTTTATCTCCTTTATTGTTGCTTTTATAGCTTCAGAATATATTAAGAGGTATTGGGAAAGCATATGTGGAGAGTCTAAATAGCCGGTCAGTTTTACCCCCCGACCCTCCCTTATGGGCCAAACTGGGCTCATAAATAGCTGCTTTGGAGTTTTTGCCTTATATCTCCTTTATTGTTGCTTTTATAGCTTCAGAATGTATTAAGAGGTATTGGGAAAGCATACGGTGCAGCTTTGTGCATTCTTAGCTTTACAGCATGCTTATTAAAACCACAAAGCATTTTAAACTTTAAGGGACGCTTCGCTTTTGTTAGCAAAAGCATTCCTCTAGTTTTACTGGCACATGACCCGCCATATTTCATAATTACAGGAAATTGTCAAGGAAATATGAAATTAAATTCACAGAGTTATAAATGGTGGCAAGCCTCAAACCCCCATAAATAGTATTCTTGTCTATTACAATAAAAATAAAAGGATGGGATTGCTAAAATGTGGAACTATATTATCGCCCAAATCTTGCACCGGTAAAGTAAAAACTAGCCTGGAACAGTTTTGCAGTGGCAGGATGCCAATATAAAAAGTGTGCTTCTAACACATCCCTGCTTCATCCGCAGTTCTGGTTTGATTTTAGGAATCCAGCCTTAGAACAGCAAGCCTGTGATCGTATATACAGGGTTGGCCAAAAACGGGATGTCTTCATCCACAAGTTCATCTGCACAGACACAGTGGAGGAAAAGATTGTTGCTCTACAGCAGAGAAAGCTGAACCTTGCCAAGGGGATCCTCTCTGGGTTAGTGTTCAGAGATTTTCTATGTGTTACCAATTGGACTGATTAGCAACTGCTTTCATGGCAACACTTTCAGTATTTTTGGGTATTAAGGTTTGTGGGTGTTCCAAAGCCTAAACCAGTGCATGGATTATGACCAAATTTTCAGGATACGTTAACCAAAACAACTTGGAAATTGTGGGCTGCGAATCTTTTGCAAGTGTAAAGTTTGACCTCTGACCCCTGCTCCAAGACTTCCAAAGAACTTATAAGAAATCATGACCTGTGAATCTTTTGCAAGTGTCAAATTTGACCTTTGACCCCTGCTTCAAGGTCATGTAGAGTTGTCATGCTAAAAAACCCCTAATATCTCCCTTATAATTGGTTCTAGGACTTCAAAATATGAAAACAACTTGTAAGAAGTCATGGCCTGTGAATCTACATCTGACAACATATTGTGGGTTCTGTATACTTCTTACAACTGAAGCTGTTCCTAAGATTTCCCAAATCTCAATGTTATTGCCCATTTAGTTGTATCTGCAGGCTGGGATTCTTGCTTGCCGAGACTGGTTATTTTTAAATCCTGTAGATATTTAAGCTCCCTTAAAGAAGAACTGACTGTATCTATTTTTATTTATTTATTACAGTGCTGGAGCTTCAGCCAACAAGCTGACGTTGCAGGATCTGAAGATGTTGTTTGGACTGGACAACAGTGTACCAAGACATCTGACTGCAGACATACCCGGAGCATCAGCAGCTGCCACAGCTGCATTCAAACCTCCGCAATATGTTCATCAGTAGCCTGTGTAGCCAAATGGTTGCATTTGGTTGTGATCTCTGTGTCCTTGGGTTCAGGGAAATTCCAGTGGTCTGACCCAATGCATGATGACATATGGTCAGATGGTCAGATTCAAAGTTAAACTTTTACTGACCATGTGTAGATGCTTATCTAACAGGAGTGTTGTTGCCCATTAAAAAATTTATGAATTACGTGGATCTGGTGCAATTGGTTTACAATATGATTCAGCTGTGGGATTGAGTTCCTGTGTTAAAAATATTTTATATTACCAAAAGAGAATTATGTAAAATTTCTAAAATTCTGTAGAATCAGAATTACTTACACAAAGTAGTGTCATTCATTGAGGTTACTGAAGATATTGTGTTGTTAAATCAGATTCCTTTATCAACCCTTTTGTCACCCATGGAGCAGTATCCAACTGTATCAAAGGAAATTCCAAGATGAGAAAGTTTGCAGTTAGTTTAAATTACTACAACACACTACAAGTGTTCATCATCATTCATAACGTTCTCTTGCATAATGTTTTAAACAATGCATTCCAGTATAACAAGAGGTTTAATTACGCAGTGTTGGAAGGAAATTAACTATACAGGAGTGTCAACTGCTAGTGACAACTATTTTCTTGTGTTAAAAATGTTTAATGGCTTTGCATAGAATTATATAAAAGTCTGGTAGAATCAGAATTAGCTGCTGTCTAAGCAGGGGACTGGTGTTATTGAAGTGACTCTTTAAAATTAGTGCATGTAATAATATTCTATGTCATCAGATTTGACGTTCTGTATAAAAATATGTATACTTATTACAGATAAATTATTTTAAAGTATGTGGCCAATCACGATACAGCCCACAAAACTTGTATCAGTGATCCAGATTGATTACAGGTTTTGCTCAAAGTTTAACAAGGTTAAACAATATAGTATTTCACGAAATACTTTTAGAAGCTTTTATGCTATTTTGTTGAAATCTGGAAAGAAATTGCCTGTTATGCAATGAAACCAGCAACCAGTTTTTTTTTAAAAACTATGTTTTAAGACCAAAAAATAACGGCAGCCATAACAACCGGTTTACTGCTTGTAATTTTGATTTTCTATGTAAACATGTTGATGCAGTTTAAGGTATTCATGTAAAGTTTCATAGCAAGATTCTTCTGTTTCAGGAGGAAGTTAAAATTGCATTTTATATGACAAATCATGCATAGATTATATGTTGCATTTATATTACTTTATTTTTTAGTGCTATTTATATTTAGTGTAAAAAGACTTCCAAGCAATAAAAAAGAAAGAAGCCATGGTTGTTTGTGATCCGTTTACAGACACTTCTGCAAAATTTGGCCACCTTGTTTGTGGATAGACACTAGTAACAGCCTGTTACCATGGGGAAGTTGTCAAGTTGGTAGTTTTGTCATTAACCACTTTGCTCCTCATTCTGTGACCATGGGTTAAAATTCAGCTCTTCAGAATGTAGGAGCTATCCTATTGTGGCACTATCCCACTGCAGTTCAATGTAGGAGCTATCCTATTGTGGCACTATCCCACTGCAGTTCAATGTAGGAGCTATCCTATTGTGGCACTATCCCACTGCAGTTCAACAGAAAACAAACTTTGACCTTGTATATGGATAAATAGGATCGCCCCACTGAATAAGTAGCTAGTCTTAAACATACTTGTATTGAGTTTTATAGTACCATTTAAGCCTCGTTTGCACGAGTGTGCAGCTGATAGCAGACAGAATTCCTTGAGATTCAAAAACCTTGCACATTTGTAAGGATTTAAAATATAAGTTTTAAATGAGAAAAGCGAAGGTAGAACTGTAAAATTCTATCTTTATATTTGAACGTTTATTAGATGCTGGTCCTAAAGATGTTATAAAGAGAAGAAATTAGTTTGTTTGTTTTTTTTTTTGTGTCAATGAGGGATGAACAACACAAGTTCACACAGTTCCATGGGGGTTTATATTTTATCAATAAAAAAGCTGTTTTATAGCGAAATACCCTTACAATTTCCTAACAGTAGCTATTTGTTGGAGCCATCCAACCCAGTGGCCAACGCTGAGATGCGATTTTTAAAGTTATATAACAACCTTAACCAAGCCATTGGGTTACAGTAGTCTCGCCCTCCCGCCAATTAGGTCACATGACCACATTGTTTACTTAATTGTTTTTG
The DNA here is from genome assembly GCA_964017235.1 of Sabellastarte sp. h YS-2021. Taxonomy (NCBI): domain Eukaryota; kingdom Metazoa; phylum Annelida; class Polychaeta; order Sabellida; family Sabellidae; genus Sabellastarte; species Sabellastarte sp. h YS-2021. The sequence goes on along the minus strand of OZ024932.1, from coordinate 9,619,442 downwards.
TTGACCATCAACAGTATGGACGTCTTTGGGAATTAGTAGAAGTTTTTCAGGATTTTTATTTATTTCTGAGTTTTTACAGTGAATTTCACTTCATATTCACTTGTATATGTTACAGAACTTATACATTAAATGTTTGTCCTCGAAGAAGGTCATTATTATGCAAATAAAGGACTTTTGGATGGGACATCCGAGGTTCTATCGTCGTCAACCTCTAGGAAATAAATCAACATAAAGAAGGTCATAATGCAACAATAATAATATTTATATAGCTTGCCAGTCGTTTGGTTCAGTTTGCTGGACGTTGGAAGCTATAATTTTGCAGCAGACATATCTAGGAAGAATGTACGCTTCAATAACAGAAGCGATCTGGACGACACCATGTTGGATGAGAATGACAATTCGAGTGGCCGTTATTGCTGTTCACGTTTGAGTTCTTATAGCCAGGCGTTGAAAGCAATTTTATCACAGTATGCATTCCAATCGAATAGATTGTCGACAATACAGTAGAAGGAATCTCCCTTGGGGGCAGCCATTTAAGTTGCCGTGGACACTGCACTGTGGAGGAGTTTTGAATGGAGTGAAGACTACCTCTTTGGAAAACTCTTCCGTCAAGGTCCAGTCAAAACATTCACTAGAGGAAAATACCTGCATGACGTCATTCAAAGACAATCGAGTTTTCTATACCTCCAAAAAGGTTTAGATTCTGGTTGTCAGATGACTGGGAGTATCATTCATATCTACAAGGGAAGGCGTTTCATTCAATGTTTTTGGACAAGAATTTAGAAGTACACTCGGGTTTCTATGCCTCTAAAAAGGTCTGGAATCAGGTTATCAGATGATGGGGATTGTGATTCATCCCAAGAATACAAAGAACCTAGTCCTTATTTTTGCTGACTATTAGTAAGTGGCTAGTTATTGATATAACAGTCACAGGCAGTGTGAATGCTCCATCGTTTTGTCACATTTACCTACATCTTGGAATTCTCACATTCCCTGGGTGAATAGCCAGCATTGAATGTGGCTTTTATTTTGGGTTTCAAGGATTTTGAAGCCTCTGGTGTTTTTAAAGAGCAATTATGCAGGAAGAAGTTTGTTTGGACTTCCTTGCATAAATCACTTTCCTGGACAGCTCCTTAGTTGCAGGAGGTCTGCAGGAAGTTCCTTTCAGACACTTTAGGAACAAGTTCCCTTGTACATGACCGTAGCAGAGACCAAGGTGTATTGTTTTTTCAGTTCAGGTCTAATTTAAAGGATCTTAGGGATTACCATGATATGTTACAGACTTCAATAATGCCTTGGGCTGGGTGCAATCCAGTTGTGTTCAAATCTTCTTGTTGCAGTTTTACCATGTCTAAGAACATGTGACTCAACAGGAGGGAGGTAACTTTAAATGCCTATAGCAAATCTATAATGTATATTTTGACCTGCTGGACATATTGTCAGATGTTCAGAGGAACTTCATCCACGGTTTTCATCTCTATAGGGATGATTATAATTCTGGAAATGAACATGCTCCTAGGAAGGGGACAACAGGTCTCACAGTAGATTTTTTGTCCCTGTCATTACATTTACGCCTAAAATACAGTTACAAGTGGTTCCTACTCCTTAGCTAGTTACAAGGGGAGAGGTTCTTACTTATTCAGGCCCATGGAAGCAGGGATAGTAGGTGGCTTCCAGTATTTTTAGGCAGCCTTTGTCCAGTTTTGGTAGCATATAGGTCTTTCAAACAGGATAATATTCAGCCAGACCTTTTTTAAAAAGAAATAAATAAATAAAGTAAAGAACGAGAGAAACAGCAGTTTTGATAGAAAGCTGTTTATGGAATGATCGAGAAAAGGGCGATATCACCAGTCCTAGTGTCATGTCGCTGGAGATTATAGTTTATTTCTTGTGGTAGGTAAGGGAGAAATGACAGTCAGTGATAGTTAAGGTCAGGTCAACAATCTGTGCATGTACCTTACTTAATGGAATCTGTTACATTATTCGGAATTCGTTTTTAGAAGGCGAGTGGATGACGTCACTCCACCTTCTCCAATACACCCAACTAACAAAAGTATTTTCGCCTCATTGGAGGCTACAGATTCTACCAGTTCACTGCCTTACCCTGCAATATTGCTACAGTTCCTCTCCAGCTCACCATGGTAGCAAAAGAGGTGAAACTGATGGCTCTCGCAGAAGGCATCAGTATTCGCCAGTATATAGATGGTTGGCTAATGACAACAAATTCAAAACAGCAATGCCAGGGATACACCCACTGGGGGTGCATCTTGTCGAGAGCCTGGGTTGGATCACAAATTTCTAAAAATCAGATTTATTTCCAACTCCATTAATCAAAGTTATGGTTACAATTCGACCTCAGGGTAGGTCTAGTCTTCCCAACTCAAAGGAATCTATTGTCTTCTTGGAAAGACAGTTACCATGTTGAAAGCTTCTCACTTGTCATGTCACTTTGAAAGCATGGTTTCAATGGAGAAGACTATACCATTGAGTTATCTGCACATGAAGTCATTCCAATGGTATCTGGAAACACTGCTGATATCTTCAGTCTCTGGATATCCCATTTCTTGGATCTTTGGTTCAGGGATCATCTTCACTGGTGGACTAATAGTTCAATTTTGAAGGAGGACTCACCACTCCTTCAGGAGCACAGTTTTCTCTCCATTCGCAGAAGCTTCCCTAATGGGTTGGGGTGCTTTCTTGAGTCATCCACAGCCATTGGTCTGTGGAATCAGGAAGAGTCAAGACTTCTCATAACATAACATTATACAGCTGGAAGCTATGTTGTTACCTTAAAATGATTCAGAAATCAGCTGAGTTGAAATCAGTTGATTTTCACAGACAATTCTTTAGTGGTTGCCTATGTGAACAGCCTGGGAGGCTTCCACTCAGGGAATAGGTACCTTCATCTGTAGAATCATGGTTCAGTCCAATGCCAAAATGATTCAGATTCAGGGAAGTACATCCCAGGGAATCTACATGTTCTGGCAGATTCCTTGTCTAGGAAGATAAGTTATTTCAGACCAAAGGGGCTATGAATCGTCAGGTTTTCAATCAAATTAGACATTGCTGCCATCAATCAGTGGTTGATGTGTTTGCAACAAGATGAATCACAAGCTTCCTATGTAGCTCTGCTGTCAGGCTCTGAAAACAGGTGCTTCAACATCTCTTGTGAAGGTCTGGTCAGACATGTGTTTTTGCCCAGGGTCTTGGTCCTGCAGGTGTTGTAACATGTATATGTCTCATGTCCCAGACAGTCAGTCTTGGGAAACAGATGTATTGAACATCTCTGGGGAGGGTCTGGTCAGTTATGTCCAGCGGCCCTCATCCCTCAGGTGATTCAACAGATGACCACCTACAGGTGCAGAATCATCATGATTGGGTGGCCAGGGATTTTTTTTTTTTTTTTTTTTTTTTAGTTTTGGTATCTGATGAATCTGTCCACAAAACCTCTTCTAAGACTTCCCTTGGGGGTAAATCTGTTGACTCAACCATTCAGCAACAGACCTCACAACAATCTAGTTTACTTGAATCTTCATGTTTGGCATCTGGAAGTCAGGCATGAATATTATGGAAGATTCCCAGAGGAAGTGGTGAAACAATGAAGGAGCACTCCTCAAGGAGAATCGGAGAATCAATTGTTCTTTTTTGGGAAGTGGTGTGAAGAGAGCCAGGTACCATTCCACATGGAGCAAATTTCCTGAAATACTAGTTTAAGGAAACATCCTAATACCATCCATTATTGTGGGCTATAGAACAGCAATTGCGGATGGTTTGGGCCCAAAAGGGTCAAGAAGTATCTAAAAGTTGAGATAAATAAGACATTAACAACTTTGAGTAAGAGACAAACCAATGTTTCGATTTTGTCATTGGTCCTACATGCTCTTATCAGACAACCTTTGATCTTGTGAGGAAGGCTTTCTTGAAGTTATTACCTTTCAAGACAGTCTTTGGTCTTGGCTTCAGGTAAAGTAGTGATATTCATGTTTGGACCCTTCCCTTAGTTATAGGGAGAATGGGTCACAAGTAACTTTGGCCCATTGACTGCCTTTTTGGCCATGAACCAGTTGGCTTCAGATGGGCCTACTGCAATTACTGCAACTGAGCCAGTGGTCTTTGTCTCTGTGGATTGCAGAGTCATGGTAAAGGAGTGACATTAATGCTTGGACATATTCTTCCTTTAGTTATAAGGAGAATTGGTCACAAGTAACTCTGGCCCCATCAATTGCCAGATCCAGTTTGCTTTGGATGGGCCTACTGCAATTAAGCCTGTGGTCATGCCAGCTCTTAGCCTCTTTGGACAACAGTTTGACTCAATGTGGGTCTGTCTGTCCTGTTAGGGGTTGGTAATCAAAAGGTTTGGGATAGAACAAAATCTTTTGTTTTTACTGCCATTAAGAAAGTTTCTTAATAAGACTTATCTTTTGGCACCTATTTCATCTTGATTGAGTCAAGATTGAGTCACGGAAACTATTGATGTATGTTTTTGATTGCATCTTTAGTTTTTATAGGTGATTTCCTTACATGAGTTTCTTGAAGATGCTGTTGATAAAATAATTAAAGCATCACCAACAAAATCATGCCTGTTGGACCCTCTGCCGACATTCCTGATTAAGGAATGCATTGATATATTGCTACCATCCCTTACAAAGCTGGTCAACTGCTCACTCATGGAGGGATGCGTTCCTGATGCCTTCAAATCTGCTGTGGTCACTCCACTTATTAAAAAGCCAAATCTTCCCTCAAATGACCTTAAGAATTATCGCCCTGTATCAGGTCTCAGTTTTATATCTAAATTGGTAGAACGTGTGGTTGCTAAGCAGCTGTTAGAACATATTAATGCCAATAACTTAGACAACCCGTACCAGTCGGCATAATAATAATATATAAGGCGGGCCATTCAACTGAGACTGCTCTTCTCTACATAAAAAATGAGGTTCACTTATCACTGTCAAGAGGTGAATCCACTGCCTTGGTATTGCTTGACTTGTCTGCTGCCTTCGACACCATTGATCACTCTACTCTTCTGGGTTGCCTCCAAAACTGGTTTGGGGTCAGTGGCTCCGTTCTGAAATGGTTCACATCCTACCTAATGGACCGTTACCAATCAGTAAAAATTGGTTCTACTTTGTCAGATGTTTGTAAACTCCTATTTGGTGTTCCCCAAGGTTCTGTCCTGGGTCCTTTGTTGTTCTCATTGTACACTACCCCCCTCAGTTCCATTATCAGTAAACATAATGGAATAAAGTTTCATTTCTATGCAGATGACAGCCAACTTTATATACATTTATCCCAGAAGAATGCATCTGCTGCCTTTGAAAAGCTAAATAAGTGCCTAAATGATGTTAAAGAGTGGATGACAACTAGTAAGCTCAAACTGAATCCTGATAAGACTGAGTTTATCATCTTTGGTTCGAAGAGACAAAGGGATAAGTTGAAAGCATGTTTTCCAATTGATATCCTGGGCAACTCACTCTGCCCTGCAGATTCAGTAAAAAATCTGGGTGTGTGGCTTGATTCAGATTTCTCTTTGTCCAAGCATGTTCAGAATGTCTGCAAAAGTTGTTTTGTTAAACTCCGTGACTTCAGACATGTCAGGCGGTTTCTTACTCATGATGTTTCTGTGCTGGTAGCCAACGCTCTTGTTAGTAGTCGGTTGGATTACTGCAACTCACTTTTCAGGAGCCTGTCCAAGTTCAATCTACGCAAATTACAGTGCATCCAAAATAGTGCAGCTAGAATTGTATCAAACACCAGTCGATACACCAGCATAACTCCTGTGCTAAAGAAACTGCATTGGCTTCCTGTTGAACAGCGCATTGTGTTCAAGACAGTCACACTTGTTTATAAGTATCTTCACACAGGTTTTCCCAGGTATTTTTCACCACATCTTTCCTCCTACAGCAGTTCTTACAGTACCAGGCGCAGTCAAAGTGGTGGTAATTTCCTAGTTATTCCAAAGTTCTGCCCCTCTGTTCATAAATCTGTCAAACAGTTTGGTAATAGTTTTGCGTTTGATGCTCCTACTGTGTGGAATACTCTCCCTGATGTGATTCGTGCCTCTCCATCCCTGGCCTCCTTCAGAAAACAGCTTAAAACCTACCTGTACACCAAAGCATATCCACCCTAGCCTGAATCATCCTCCTGGCGTTCTCCGTGGTGTTCGACCCCTGTTATGTCCCTGGACACAGAATTTTGTTGGTTGCTTTTTGTTTTGTTGCGCCTTAGAGTCCTCTTGTTTGGGGAGATTAAGCGCTATAAAAAGTCCAATTAGAATTAGAATAGAATTAGAATTGATACATGTTATTGGAAATTGCATCGTATGTATACCAATTTCTGTCTGAAAAACCTCTGTTGTCATAGGGTCAGATTTGAAATTGGGTCCTACAGTTGCAGTTACAGTTTTGTTACTTTATAAGTATGTGTTTCATACTTATATTGGTACATTTGCAGTTTGTGGCTGGTATGTCTGCAATGCTTGATGTCTTTGTAGTTAGATATCAATGTTGCCTAAATCTGACTTGGGAAGGATTTGGCATTATGCTGTTGACACTTACAGGTTGGTTTGACCTTGTTTTGGGGTCGGATGTTACAATGTAGATGGGCTATCTATTTATGACATCTTTTTGCAACACCAACATTGTCAGCAGTTGTGAGAACTACAACTACATACTGTCATTTTTTGGGAGTTTGTATGTTGTGATTGTTGGAAGTTTATATGTTCATTAATGCATGTAAATTCCATTGTGAAGTTCTCATGATGTTCAGTTGTAGGTTAGGTAGTGCTTTTCTTAAAAGAATTCCCTCCATCCTACAAGGCTGCATTCAGCTACTGTTAGGAAATGGTAAGGGTATTTCGCTATAAAATTGGAAAATTTAATAGTAATTTAAATTTTTATTAGAAATACTTACCATTTCCTAACACTCATATTTCCCTCCCGCCTCCCCGCAAGTCATTCTTTTACTTGCAACAAAAATAATGAAGTAAACAATGTGGTCATGTGACCTAATTGGCGGGAGGACGGACTACTGTAACCCAATGGCTTGGTTAAGGTTGTTATATAACCTTAAAAATTGCATCTCTGCGTTGGCCATTGGGTTGGATGGCTCCAACAAATAGCAGTAGCTACTGTTAGGAAATGGTAAGTATTTCTAATAAAAATTTAAATTACTACTAAATTTTCCAATTTTATGATTTTTACTGATCAACACCACCTTTAATGATAACTAGGAATAAATATCAAAATTGTGGAAAACATACTGACAAATTTTTGTTGATGTTGTAAATGCCTGTTAAAACCAGTAGGACCCAAACTCAAAGAAGTAAACAATGTGTTCCTAATAATTCTAATACAAGGTTATTTTAAAATATTGAATGATATTAATGCTTTGTTTTATGGAGTTTTTATTGCCCGCTTCTTTGTTTATATAAGCCATTTACATTTCGACGGTTTTCAGGTCCATATGAATTGTTGCTATAAACTACAATTCAATGCATAAAAAGGCTGTTGAAACAACAGGAACTCTGTCCAGTGCCCTCTTTGCAAAATCTCAACATTACTTTTTAACTTACACTGGAATTAGTTATAATTTCTGATCTGCTGTACTTTTAACTATTAAAGTGTATTCTTTTTAAACATTAACTCTGTGTATTCTAATCTAATCTACTGCTTTGCAAGCGCAATATCTTCCCCACAATGAGGAACTCAGTGCGCTAATTAAACAAAATCATTATCATATGGAAGTCGAGGGGCGTTCAAGGTCGGTAATCCAGGATTGTGGGTGTGACCGGAAAGGAAGGAGGACTAAGTTGGGAAGCTAGAGCTGAAGAGGTGAGTTTTGAGGTGCTTCCTAAAAGATGCAACAGAGGGACTATTTCTTACATGGAGAGGGAAAGAGTTCCAAAGGGCAGGGGCATAGTGACTGAAGGAATTAGAAAAGTGTTTAATTGATTTGTGAACTCTACGATCAAAAGTGGGGGTTTGAAGGAACTTGAGTTTGGGGGTACTTCGCCTTGTATTTCTAAAGGAGGTCTAGGGGTGGATTAAATCTCTTAGGTAAACTGGTTAACCCTGGGTGAGAATTTTGTATGTAATAAGACCAATTTTAAATTATACCCTGTATCTAACTGGTAGCCAGTGGAGTTTTTTTAGTTGAGGGGTAATGTGAGAGAATTTAGAGGAATGGGTGACAACCCTGCAGAGTGAGTTTTGGACTAGCTGCAATCTCCTTAACTCAAAATCAGTGAGCGATAAGAAGAGTGCATTGCAGTAGTCCAACCTGCTGCTCACCAAAGCATTCGCTAACAGCACTGATGTATTCAGGTCTAGAAGGGGACAAATTCTGTAGAGGTCTCTCGCTTGTACTCTAGTGGACTAGAGCCGACTTTTTTTTCGATAATCTTCAGACTTTGTGAGTTTGTTTGGTGTTTTTTTTCCTCTTTCAAAAGCTATAGTCGTATCATGACAACCAGTAAACCCATGACCACAAAAATAGAACCAAACTTGCTATACGCTTAACTGGAAAACCATGCAGCCACACTGTTATCTGTCTGCTTTCAGATATTGCGATTAAGGTTTCCAAGTATCTTATTTACTCTGTTTTCTATTAGGAAGCAACAATTAAATACTCATTGCTTATACTGCAAGCAAGTTCATTTCAAATATTCCAAAGACTTTACATGGCAAGGACTCGGAAATTTGCCTGCTGTACTATGTTGATCACACAGTTGCAGTTATGGGGACTCCATATATTTTGGACTTATTGCTAACACTGCCTTTAAATGTCAAAAACTCTCAAGTCTCTCTAATGCACTTGATTTTTCCAAAATGATGGAGTCTTGGTCAAGTTCTGAATTTTCTGGCAATGAAAAGACTTCCCAAAATCGTATTTAACCTGAAAACCCAAGTTTTTGTGTCCCCAGCATTTATGCTGCGCCACATGTAGGATTGGTTCGTCATCCAATTTTGTGGCGTCATCATCTGTCGTCGGCACACTTTGTATTCCGGAGAGTATCTCAAAAATGTCTTGTCAGATTTAATTCAAATTTGGCATGTCCTTGTAACTGATCCTGAGGGTGTGCTGTATAGTTTGGTGACCTTAAACTCCCACTACTAAGATACTTAAACTCAATTTTTGTTTTTTCGTTTCCGGACAGTATGTCAAAAATGGCTTGACGGATTCAATTCAAATTTGGCATGTGGTTGTAACTAGTTTTGAAGGTGTGCCCTATTTTAAGGTGACCTTAAACTCCCACGTATAAAAAACTTATGTCCAGTTTACGTTTTTTTTTCTCCATGGAGTATACTAAAAATAACTTCAGAAATTTCATTTACATTTTGCATGTATATGTAACTGGCCATAGGTAAGTGCCATACAATAAGATGACCTTAAACTCCCTTAAACTAATTAGAATTAGAATTAGTAATAACAGATTTATATTCAGTTTAAGTTTGGTAATTTTTGAACAGTATTTCAAATATTGTGCAATTCTAGGCATATTTTAGTTGTGGGTGTAACAAACCTTGAACAGAACCTTCAGAAAGAATGGATTTTGACGAAATTTTTGACCTGCAGGGTATATGCAGAGTCTACTGGCGACTTTTCCCGAAAATCGTTTTTCCCGCCACTTTTGGCGGCCATTTTGAATTTCTGGGTAAAACGCAAAAACGTGTTTATCTCGGAAACGGAGCGAGATAGAGCGATTTCGACGAAATTTCTGACCTGGAGGTCATCTGCAGAGTCTACTGGTGACTTTTTGCGAAAAATGCTTTTCCGCCAATAATAGCGGCAATCTTTAATTTCTGCGTTGAACGCCAAAATGTTTTTATTTCAGAAACGTAGCGAGATAGAGTGATTTCGACGAAATTTTTGACCCACAGGGTACCTACACAGACTAGTAAACCCAATTTTCAAAAAAATTTGTCTCACGAAAAATGGCGGCCATTTGGAATTTTCAAATTTTTTGCAAAAAATTGCAAAACACAAAAATGCTTGTATCTTGAAAACCGTGCAATTAAGTTATTTTTATGGATGTCAAATTAAGTAATTTGATATCAACTGGGTGGCCACATAATTGCTGCTTGCTGCCAGTAAGCAGCAGGCCTACATGTATATGTAACTGGCCATAGATAAGTGCCATACATTAAGGTGACCTTAAACTCCCAGTAATAACACATTGTCAGTGTCGTCACACGTGCTTTCCAAGCATTATCTCAAAAAGGGCATGATGGATTAAATTCAAATTTGGCATGTGGATGTAACTGATCCTCAAGGTATGCCCTATTTTAAGGTGACCTTAAACTCCAACTAGTAACATACTTATATTGATTTTAAGTTTGTCTGTTTCCACACAGAATCTCGAAAATGGATTGACACATTTATTCAAATTTGGCATGTTGTAACTAGTATTCAAGGCGTGTCCTATTTTAAGGTAACCTTAAACTCCCATTTATAAAAGTTTTATGTTAAAATTTGTTATGTGGATGTAACTGGTCCACAAGGTGTGCCCTATTTTAAGGTGACCTTAAACTCCCACTAGTAACATATTGATTTTAATTTTTTTCCATTTCCGGACAGTATCTCGAAAATGGGTCGACGGATTCAATTCAAATTTTGGTGTAACTATGGTTGTAACTAGTAATCAAGGGGTGTCCTATTTTAAGGTGACCTTAAACTCTCATGTACAAAAGAATTCTGTTGAGTTTAAGTTTTTTTATTTGTCCATAGAGTATACTGAAGATAACTTCAGAAATTTAATTTAATTTTGCATGTATATGTAACAGGCCATGGATAAGTGTCATATATTAACTTGACCTTAAACTCCCAGTAATGACCCATTGTCAGTGTCGTCATACTTCCTTCCCAGACAGTATCTCAAAAATGGCATGATGGATTAAATTCAAACTTGGCATGTAGATGTAACTGATCCTCAAGGTGTGCCCTATTTTAAGGTGACCTTAAACTCCCACTAGTAACATACTTTAAGTTTTTCTGTTTCCACACAGTATCTCAAAAATGGGTTGATGGATTCAATTCACATTTGGCATGTGGTTGTAACTGGTATTCAAGGTGTGTCCTATTTTGAGGTGGCCTTAAACTCCCATGTATAAAAGATGTATGTTGAGTTTCAGTTTATTTTTCCATAGAGTATACTGAAGATACCTTGAGGAATTTCATTCAAATTTTGCATGTATATGTAACTGGCCATAGGTAAGTGCCATATATTAAGGTGACCTTAAACTCCCAGTAATAACACATTGTCAGTGTCGTCACACTTCCTTTCCAGACAGTATCTCAAAAATGGCATGATGGATTAAATTCAAATTTGTTATGTGGATGTAACTGGTCCTCAAGGTATGCCCTATTTTAAGGTGACCTTAAACTCCTACTAGTAACATACTTATATTGATTTTAAGTTTTTCCGTTTCCAGACAGTATCTCGAAAATGGGTTGACGGATTCAATTCAAATTTGGCATGTGGTTGTAACTGGTATTCAAGGTGTGTCCTGTTTTAAAATGACCTTAAACACCCATGTATAAAAGAATTATGTTGAGTTTTAGTTTTTTATTTAGTAATACCGACATAAACAAATGTTGAGTTTCAGTTTTTACCCCACAGCCCTTAAGGGCTGTCGGGGTATTGTTTTCACCCATGGTGTCTGGATGGGAGGGTGGGGGGACGGTGGGAAAAAGTTAGTTTGTCCGGGCTGTATCTCAGAAACCATAAGGTGTAGGAAGATGATACTTGGTAGGGGCATTGGTTAGGGGGTGTAGGTGTGCAACGTCATGGTCTGACCTTGATTTGACCTTGCTGTAGTGACTGTGACCTATAAAATCTTGTCCGGGCTATATCTCGGAAACCGTAAGGTGTAGGAAGTTGATACTTGGTAGGGACATTGGTTAGGGGGTGTAGGTGTGCAATGTCATGGTGTGACCTTGATTTGACCTTGTCATAGTGACCTTGACCTATAAAATATTGTCCGGGCTATATCTCGGAAACCGTAAGGTGTAGGAAGTTGATACTTGGTAGGGACATTGGTTAGGGGATGTAGATGTGCAACGTCATGGTATGACCTTAATTTGACCTTTGACCTTGCCATAGTGACCTTGACCTATAAAATCTTGTCCGGGCTATATCTCGGAAACCGTAAGGTGTAGGGTTGATACTTGGTAGGGACATTGGTTAGGGGGTGTAGGTGTGCAATGTCATGGTGTGACCTTGATTTGACCTTTGACCTTACCATAGTGACCTTGACCTGTAAAATCTTGTCCGGGCTATATCTGGGAAACCGTAAGGTGTAGGAAGTTGATACTTGGTATGGACATTGGTTAGCGGGTGTAGGTGTGCAACGTTATGGTCTGAACTTCATTTGACTTTTGGCCTTGCCGTAGTGACCTTGACCTATAAAATCTTGTCCGGGCTATATCTCAGAAGCTGTAAGGTGTAGGAAGTTGATGCTTGGTAGGGACATTGGTTAGGGGTTGTAGGTGTGCAGCATCATGGTGTGACCTTGATTTGACCTTTGTCCTTGTCGTAGTGACCTTGACCTTTAAAATCTTGTTGCACCTTTGGGTCTGTCTTTTGATGCAGATTAAGCACTGTTAAAGTCATTAGAATTCGTTAAGAATTTTACTTTTACAACTTAACAGATGGAATTTCATCAAGTGAGCTACAGACTTTGCTCCAACACCACACATAAACATTCATTGAATGTATTGCCACTTCTGTATGCATGGTAATATTCAAAACATCCAAACCATAATTCGGCCATGCCAGATGTAGATAAAGAGTACTGTAGTTTACTGATTAATGCTGTCATCTCGTTATTGAATTGTCTTGTTTTAATACTTCATCTTTACATGCATTATTTTTCTCTTAGACATTATTTTCTCTATTTAAACATTGTATGGACCTTTATATAACTGACAGTGCTCTGAAAGTATCCTGAACTTTGTACTGATACACTACTTCTATATCTCATGGTGTTAAAAATATTTCCCTAGGCTGTGGGGTACGGGCATCTCTGATGCTATTTTTTATTTAGTAAAACTAAATTAGTATATAGTATACTATAGAGTATGCTGAAGATAATTTGAGAAATTTTATTAAAATTTTGCATGTACATATAACTGGAGGTTTAACGGCATGAGAACTTGTATATGATTGCTTTCTTGGCAATTTCTGCAACAAGTGTTTTCATGGCAACACTTTTTCTGTTTCTTGGTCTTTTATTTTGTGGGCATTTATTTATTTATTTGGGGTTTTACGTCGCTTTCAACACTGTACAGGTCATATCACGACGGGTAGTTGGAAGGGCAGAGGAAACCAGTACATACAGTTCGTTAGGGGTCTGTACTGTAAACTGCTGACCAACGGCAAGCAACTACCAGCTTTCCCACTTGAGGCCATGCTGGGAATTGAATCCCGGCCTCAGAGGTGGAAGGCGAGAGTGTTACCACTCTGCCACCGTGGCCCATTTAACATTAATCAAAACTTTCAAAATATGTTCATTACAAGAGAAACTTGTGATTTGGTTTTAGGCAACATTTGCCAACAGCTGTTGCCATGGCGACACTTTACCTGTTGTTTTTCACGTTTAAATTGGTGGGATCTTTATAAATAAAACCCATACAAAGATTTTAACCAGTATTTTCAAGATATATTTCTTGCAAGGGGAACTACAAGAGTAGTGATGATGCTTTTTTTGCAAGTGATTTTATGTGTACTTGGCAACACTTTCTCATGTTTCTTGGGTTTAAAAATCTTTTTGTGGGTTCTTTGCATTCCAAACCCCATGGCAACACTTTATCTTTTTCTAGGACCTACATATAAACATTTTTGTGGATTCTTTGCATTCCAAAACCCTGCACGGATTGGAGCTGACTAGTTTTTCAACAATACCTAGCAACACTTTTCTTCTGTTTCTTGGACCCATATATAAATATTTTTATGGGTTCTTTGCATTCCATACCCCTACATGGATTGGAGCTGCATAGTTTTTTGGCAATACCTGGCAACAAGTGTTGCCATGTCAACACTCTTTTTTGTGTTCCTTGAACTTATAAATATTTTTATGGGTTCTATGCATTCCGTACCTCTGCACAGATTGGAGCCGATTAGATTTTCGGCAGTACCTGGCACCTATTGCCATTGCAACACTTTTTTTCTGGTTTTAGGTTGTGGATATAAACAGTCCTGAAGAAGATCTGTAGTGTTAAGTGACATTTCACTCCACAAGATTAGACAATGATCTGGCTTGTTTGCTGTCCCACAAAATAGCTGACAAATATAAGTAGTTCCTTCTTTCCTTCGTGAACAGAGGAGACAGACAAAACAGGAACCATGTTGCACAGTGCATTAACTTATATGGGCATATGACTAGCAGTTTAATAGTAGGTTACCCACGAGATACTTTATTGAATTTCCTTTGTGCTGACATCTAGTAAAACCTTGGTAAGTGATAACTTCATGTGTTTGCCTCTCTGTCTGCCTGTGTCTATTTGTCATATCCTGTACATTGGATCTAGGTTATATTTTTGAACAAGTTGGAGCCTCACCATGGCTTGGTACTTCTCAAGGATGGTCTGGATCTGCAAAAATACTGCCAGTCAGCCATCTATTTATGTCCAGCATAATTTTGTCCTTTTGAATTTCATCCGCTTCAGTCTTTAACCAAAGCTGGTGACAAATACAATCTGGTCATTAGAATGTTTATTTAATACCATTTAGAAGCAAAGTCAGTGTCATGTAATAGAATAGTAACACATGTTAAATATATCCATAACAAATCCAGCATATGTTCTGAAACATGAAATACAACATCTTAAACAAAAGCCTCGACATTTTACATATTGAACCAGAAAGAAATACAACTGAAGCAGTGTCACTGAAACTTTTCCCTTTACAAATGAATACAAATCATTTATTTCATAGAATTGGTGGAATTCTGCACTGTTCACAATGCAGAATCCTCTCTTCCAGTGGAACTTCTATTGTTTTACTAAGTTAGGGGAGCAAGCTCCAAACTTTGTTTGGCTTATAGAATGATTATACAAATGAAGAGATAGTTTAATATAAAACAAATGGGAAATACAAATTCAAAAGAGCGGAACACAGGGTCATAAAATTGAATATTTAGAATAATGAGGCCCTACTTTACAACATACCAAAATATGAATCAGACCCCTTCAAATAATTATGAAAACAACCTAGCTACTAATGCTGATGACACAATCTACAGTCCTATTACATCTATTAGAGTTACTTAAACTGTTTAAATGAAAACAGCAGAACACTATATACTGCACTTTACAAGTGTATTATTAATGTAATCATTGCCAGCTCTTGTACACTTTTGGCACTAGTGGATAGTATTGATTGTGTGAAGCAAGCAATATCCCACTGACATTTACAGATTTACAAACTTAAAATGCAAAAAAGAATAAATCATACTCCACATTGATTTTATCCCTTTATTTCTATATTTGTTTAATCTTCACTATGTCAGAAATCATTTGAAGCAGAAATTATAAATTCAAAAAACCAAATAAAAAAAAAATTTTTTTTAAAAATCTGTATTTCATAGACAAGTAATCTTTCACTGTTCCTAAAGTCCAAAATCAGGTTCTCTACAACCGAGATCATTAGGATATGAGCAAACATGAAGACACAACTACCTTATCCTTGAGAAATACCTTATCATATGTTCTGCCATTTAAAAATGCCATTTTGTCACAAAAAACATTAATTTCACTCTAAGTCACTACAATAACTGCCAAAACAATTTGTACAATTGTTCTACTACTACTTGGTCTGGCAATGTACAATTGTTACTTCCTGCATGTATATTTGAGGAATCTCTGTTCATTCTAATCATTGCCAGAAACGAAGGATATCAGTGTTATTTACAGAAAATATAAATGTTTGTTACCCTTCCATGGTACTTTGCAGTTTGTATTGGGCAATAATACAATTTTCACTGGAAATCAAAAACCAAAATTGACATAAGATGAATGTGCATTCTCCTACAACTAATAAAGTTTGTTTCTATGAACCAGTTACCTACATAAAAAATCTATTGTTTACTTTGTTTTGTGTCAATGTGAGGTGTCTGCCAATTTACCATTCCAAGCAGTAAATTTATCAATACATAAAAAAGTCCTGGATATATACAGAATAGTTGTAATCATTCTTTAGTACAACACAAAATAACAGATGATAGACTATGTTTTACACAATGGGCACCATACATACCTTTTCCCCAAGAGAAATAGAAATGACTGAGGTATTACTGCAACATAAAGATCAAATAAAACAAATTAAGACACTAGGCCGAACTCTTCCAAAATATGGCTTGTAGAGGAGTAAAAATCTTACTGGTTACTTACAAGGCAGGCCATCTTGTGTGTCTGACCAACTTGACCAATACTTGCATTTGCGAGAGTTTAATATTTGATTTCATTTGCATTTAACGTCACTTTCAACACACTATCAGTCATAACACAATGGGTTGTTTTAAAGACCGAGGAAACCAGTCCATACTAGCTTGTCAAGATTCTACACTGTAAACTGCTGGGCATTGGTAGGGAACTGCCAACTTTTCCACATACGAATGGGTCTTGGATTTGAACTGCCGACCTCAGAGGTGGGACGCGAGTGTGTTAGCCACTACACCAGGTTTTAATCCTTGTTTCAACAGCTGACATCCTATATAGTCACCGCCCACCCCCATCCCCACCCCCCTGCATCACCCCACAGATTGTCCTGAGCTTGCTTCAAACCTGCAACCATAGAGATGAGAGTCGAGTGATTAAATGTCGAAACTTGTCCACCAATCAGCCACTGAGGCCACAACAACCAACTCTGCAGGCCCTCGGATAAAACATCATTACATCAAGGTCAGACCAATGCAAAACACTCCTACATCACCCAACCAACATTTGAGCCAACAAAGAAACTCTCTCTGCCATTCAATTTTGAGTTGTTGTCCACATATAGTGGAAAGACCTGGTCAATCAATTAATTTATCAATTTTTGGACGGAACATCGACTCCGTATACTTTGAAAATTGTCCTATGCGTCTGCCCAAATAAACCATCCATGGCCTATAGTTGTGAACTTATACCCCAACTCATCTCGAATCCTAACCATGTACAGACAACCACCACTATTCTATGATATCAATGTTATACTGAAGCTACTTGACAATGTACTGTCTTACTGGTTACTGCCTGACAGCTGAAAGTGCAATTCTATCCAACTACTGTGTGCTATGTTGACTAAAAGGTTAGTGAACCAACCATTTCAAGCCAAAAGCACTGAGTCATGGATAATAAATGGATATTATATTTCCTAACATTGTGGCACTTCACTTAAAAAGACTCTTGACATCAAAAAAGGGATATACAAGCTACTTTACAAAGCCTTTCCATACATTTTGTTAGCTACTCCTATTTTAGTATCTAATAATACCTAACAGTACAGTATCTACACAATCAAAAGTGTCGTGTTTATTATAAAGTTACTGTCTCGGCCATTGTAATATGCTTGTCAGTATGATTTAGTAAAGCTAGCATACTTGTAAACACTGGAAAATCTAGTACATGTATGTTGACTAAAGAGCTAAACTTAAGTCTTTATATACCATGACTTTATCTTGCCCAAATGAACACAACTCCAAGTGAAAACAGCCCTAAACATACTTGACTTTTTTTACCAATCAACTTCCTGGTTAAATCCCGATGACCACACATTTTGTACAGACCTGGAGCTACCTAAAGGTCAAATTTGGGATTTTACATCCCTTTCAACAGTTCTGGTGCCATCAGGACAGGTAAATGGTAAATGACACATTTTGCCTGGTGTTAGAAATCACTCCCAATTATCTAGGTCCATTGTCTACTTTGCCAACCAACGATTTAACCAGAATCATTTATTATTGCATAAAACACTTTCCATGATAAAGTGTTATTTTAATCAGATAAGAATTTTAGTAATTTAATAGATTTTGAGATATACTATCTTTTGAAAAAATTCCCACTTCCTGTTAATGTTGTAGTGAAAATAAACAAATCTGTCAACTTAATGAATAACAAGAAATTGGGCATTTTAGACCCCAGAAAGGTGGGCTGCGCAATCAGTACCTTGGGACAGGGTCCGGCAACAGAGATTTCAAGTTATCATTTGTTTGTAAGACCAAATTCTGTTCTGCCACTCTGTCAAGCTTGATATCAATAGACAGAGACATCTGTGAGTTAGAGTCTGGAAATGAAATTTCAAGATGGTGCTCATTGGTTGCTTTTCAAAATTGTACAAATTTCGAAAGCAACCTAGCCCAGGTGCTGTCCTACCTGCCTGTCAAATCAATCTGCAGAAGTGTCTGAATTAGAGTCCAGAAACCAAAATGTTGACCGACTGGCACAAAGTGAAGCAACCTAGCCCAGGTGGTGTCCTACCACCCTGTCAAAATTCAAATATATTGGCAGAAGCACCTTCAAGTTAGAGTCTGGAAAACAAAACGTTGGCCAGACATACAGACAAACAGATGGACTGGCAACAATTTTGAAAGGAACCTAGTCCAGACGGTGTCATACCACCCTTGCAAATTTCAAAATAATCAGTGGAAGTGTTTCTCAGTATTCAGACATACAGACAGACGTGTGACAAATCAATCTAATAAACGGGCTGGTTACATGTAACCCTCCCCAAAGCTGCAAAAATAGGGTTAAAACATGTTATTTATACATAATGGTCAGATTTGCGATATATTTTCCATTGACTGAAATTCGCATACAATTGTTACAAAAGTTATGTTGCCACAAGCTGGGCTCAGATACATGGAAACCACGACAACAGAGGTGAGAAGCTAGTGAATAAAAAGCCATACTTATGAACCAGAGACATCACTGTAGACTTAGTCTTATCTGATAGGAATGTTTACACAGACACTTTCCACAACAGCAGTTGACTAGCTGAAACAAAAGCAAGTTACAAATTCAATGTTATATCACTTCCTAATAACAAGAAAATATACACTTATAACAAATATATATACAAATAAGAAGAAAAATAAAAGCATGATTTCATTGTTAACTCTGGCCAAAAAAGCATAAAATACATATGATGAACAGCTTTTCCTCTGAATCTATGCATCAACAGCAACTAAAAGCAAAGCATCCTTTTAACATATGGCAATAACAAAATGAGTATTTAATGTTTGGCTTACAGTACAAAGCTTGAAAATGAATAGTAAAATCACTTTCTGAACATTTAGGCATGGTCTTTCACAAATCTTTGCATATTTGGCAACTGTTTTGAAGTTCGTGTAATTTGGTGTATTTGTTATTTTTGCAATCCTCCGAACCAAGGAGGGTAAATGGCTGCATAAGGTCATCAAATGTACCAAATATTGTAGTGGCATAAAATGGCAGACTCACAAAACCTTTTGATGTGAAAGTTCTTCACCATATCCTATGCAAATAGTACCACAAAAAATTTACAGTCAAGTTTAGGGTTAAATAAGACCAGATACAAACACCTCAAATATTTCAAATTGTCCACATATTTTGGTTAAAACGGATTCCTCGGTTTGAACTTTAATGGCCAGGAAAGGTAAGTATCAAAACAGATTTGCAGTCAATCACAGAGACAACATACAAAAATAGTAATGCGACAATATAGATGATCATTCTTCAGATTTTAAAAGAGTAAATATTTACAATTGTCCATATACCGTAATTTCTATGATAAACGCCCTCTTTAATTATCATCCCTAATCATGTTAAACACGAAAATCATGAACGACTTTGGGTAACAATTTACACGGACAATACTTGTGAAAAGCCCACCATTAGATTGGTTAATTTTAGAATTAATCTCAAAGTTAAAATCCCAATAAACATACCCGTACATAAATATCAACATTTAGTGGAATTAATTAAAAAAAATATGAGAGAGAACTAAAACAAGGTGGCTATTTAGCTTTGGCATATAATAGGCCTGAACTGCGGTAGTGTGGGAAAAAATGCATTGCCCTGGGGCGATTACTACAGAAATTGCTGTATTTTTGCTTTTAAATAATTAACAAAAACAACACCTACACGATAAGTACCCCAATAAACATTATATTCATATTCAATGCACTTATTTACAATATGGACAGAGCTTATTATATGTAACTTGGTCATAAACGTTTAACAGTGCAACAATCAATGTTTAGAAACCTTTCCCCCCTCTCAAAATTATTAAGTGTATAATATTCTCATAATAAAAGTTTAGTATCATCACAAGCATTTAACAGTATACATGTATTAATAGGATTAATATGGCACTAGATACTCTTTAGCAAATAAGGCCATTTACAGAACACAAAATATGCCAGAACAGGTTGCAATGCAACGACCAGAACTATTCAAATTTTACAAAAAAGCAACAAGCCCCTGAACAAAGCATTAGTTCTGTACCTCACTTTCTGAGATATTACACAGGCCCAATGATGCTCAGTTTACAATTAGACAAGGTGCTGGAATCCTTACTTACAGTTTTCTGCACTACTTCTTATGTTCTGCACATAATGATATTGAGGTCACATACATTTTTCCTAAAAAAAGGCAAATTGGTGAAATCTTGTTCTTGAAGGGAGACTGTAGACTGAACAAATAATCATCTTTGTAAATATACCCGGTATTTTAATTCAAGCTCTGGGATAATACAATAATTAGTCAAAATCACTCTATATGTGTCACAAAGAAAAAAAAATTAAATGTCAAATTTATGCAAAACCACTGTTGGTGCGCTAAATCTCAACACTAGTCACTTGATTTAGACTCACAAGTGAAGTAACATCTAGCAAGGCTACATGCTGTTTTCCCCCCACAAACAATATTAAGCACATTAGTTATTACTTTCACAGGTACTTGAACACTTTATTTGTGCAGTTAATCTGTTGATGTCAACCACCATGTTTGCTTTTACTGTTACATGTACTTCCTGTTGGTTCATACTAAAACCTGCATACCCAATATCAAGCTCACAGTCCCAATATTTTAGGACTGTCTCACCCACAATACACATCGATTTGATATCAAACTAAATTCTAGGTAAAGTCTTTTTCACTGAGATTATACTGAACAAGGGTTGACTGTAACTTTATTAGATACACAAGTTACATTAACTTAATACATATAAATTAGATAATGCTGAGAAAATAATAAGGCCACAAACAAAATACACATCAACAGAAAACAGAATATCTTCAATAAATCTTCTGTGTAAACTACATGAAACAAAAGCAAAGAAAGAAATAAGCGGTAATACTTGTTTTTATTTGATAATAGTGTAAAATATTTCAATTCTAAGAATTTCAATTTCTAAAGATTTACATAATGACAGCAACTGGCTAACTAATCAGACAATACCATCTAATCACCAAGTATTTTGCCATTTTTGTTTTACAAATTGCCGATAGTAGAATTTGTGTTGGATTAACAAATGTGAAATACTTGAATTGTATACATGGGACGTTTCAATAGATTACAGTTGACTCAGTATAACAGAAACCACAATTATCTGCTGGATTTGGTTCTAGTTATGGCTAACTTGCACTTTTTGCAGTTTGTGTACCTGAAGCCAAAGCCAGATAAAAACTGGATATTTCTGCTCTAGTGACCAGAAACCTGTTGTTAATTATGTTCAAGTCACACCTTTGCATTGGCTGGTTCCTGTACATATTTGCTTTCTGGTTCACGACCCTGACCTTATGCCTCTGAAAAGAGACTATGAATCTGGCTAATGTATGCTGAAAAAAAAACCGTCCCATATTCCAATTCAACTCTCCAACGTGTACATTTTAATGATGAGAGGACATAACGGTTATTTTAAACATTTTTAAAAAGTGGTCCAGACACAAATATCACTTTCAGAGTTTTAGCCAATCACCCTAAATTAGTCTTTCCCACATAAGAATCCCACCAAATGCACAATACCAGAGGACAGACAGAACCATAACCCAAGACAGAGGAGCTGTTTGGTTGAAAACTCATGACCCCAGCATGTGAAGGTATAACACAAATACAACACTTAAAGCTGACTTACATTGATTCTCCTTATACAGATTCTACTGTTCATATAACATGTACAAGTTAAGTGACAAGTAGGTGTCCCATATTTGTAAATAATGGATTTCAATCTCTGTAATATATACACAATAACACGTAAGCATTAGTGAGGATAAGGTAAACGTATTTTATGCAATCAAAATATATCTTTTCTTAGTCAAAGTTCCTTTGCTCAAACGCCTTCAACAAAATTTTTAACAAACCATTCTGCTATGACAGTTTTGGTGCCAGTAATTTTTTTACAATCATGGTACCTTAAAACCAAGTACAATTTCTTTTGAGAAACATTCGACTCTGACCATTTGACCATTGAGTGAACCTAAAAGCCAGTACACATGATGTCAATCCAAAACAAATTGCTTAGATGCAAGACCTCATTACACTGAAGCAAATGTGGAAAAATATCAAAGTTGCATCAGAAATACAGAAGCTGTGGGTACTTTTACTGGAGTTCTCTGGTGTATGCTAACGGTAACAAAAAGTCTAATAATTTTTTTAAAATAATAATCATATTGTGTCCGCTTAAACCATGTCATTTTTTGGCATCTATGGTCAAGGTATGTTACACCACTTCCACATTAGTTAACAGATCAGATCATAATTTATGTGTACCGACCTTTATCTTAAGCAACATTTCAAGATACAAACATATTCATACAACAGATGTTTTTTTTTTCCTTAAATAAATTCCCTTGCACACAAACTCCTTTGAGAAACACTCCTGCCCAACGATTCAAGCCCCGGCAATTCCAACCACAGTACCCACACAGATGATACAGCAGCATGTGGCTGCCATGAGGATGTAGGTTGCCGTGGTGATCCAGAACGCAAACCAGTAGAGCGTGGGATGGCAGTACATTGGGTTCGTCTCTGGACTTCCAGTAGTTTCAAAGTCTCCGTGGATTCTGTAGATCCAGACATTGCCTGGAATACAATGTATGCAGGAAATATATACGCAGTGAAAGTACACCCCGGGTTGGTCTGTGCCAAGTGGAGTTAAATGGCATCTAACTTGTAAAATTAAAAAATATAATTAACAATTTATTTTATATAGTATCAATTACTTTTTGAAAACATTTACATATACTTGATGTAGTGAATTCCTGTGTTTGTACTGGGATGATAGCTCTACACCTCTGATAATGTGGTTTTATCAATGATTAGGTTGACTTCCTGTCACTATATTACGCTATTTACGGAGAGCTGGGCAGTCTACGAAAATGTCTCTGCACTTATTATGCAAATACTTCATACAGAGTATTACAGACACATTGCCTGCTCTTACATTCTGCAAACATGATTTTACACTATAACCTCAAGAATAAATAATAAATGAAAAAAGAAAGAGAAAACACTCACTAAATCATTATAAAACAATTTTTCACAGAAATAAACTAGTTGTGGTTGGATTTTATCAGGGATTCAATGAGAAAATACCCTTTAAAAATGGACAGACTTTTTGTAAGTTAACAGCCACAGAGCTTATTAGTATTCTAAAATGTTATTAAAAATTCAACAGTATGTTAAGTAACATTTTAAGAAGAAAGAGTAAAACCTGTACAAATGAGTAATTTTAAAATGTCTTTATCTGTATATCAGTATAATCATTTGTTGCCAATCACTAATAAAGACATGATATTTAGAACATATTAAACTTTCCCCCCATCTGTCTGCCTTTTTTGCTATTTTTACGATTTTTATTTTTACACAGAAAAGTTTCAATTGCAAAAATTTATCTTCTGAAACAAAAACAAAATACTGAATTGAAGAGTGTAAACAAAATAGAACTGTCAAATTTCATGGGGATGTGCTTATTAAGACAATTAGCAGTGATCTTAAGGATTAAGGGGTGAAAAGGAATTAAATCTAAAATGCATCTACTATAAAAAGCCACACCAGCTGTAAGCTTCTCCAAAGCAATCACTAGGGTACTGCTTCTTTTTACTGCTCATGATATTTTCCCAGGTATTCAATAAACGAACTGATAATGTCAAATGTATTGAGGTTATTTGCATTTAAATGCAGTGATATATGCCTACATCAGAAATCAATATGAAATGTTTATTTTACAATTTGAGGAATCAATAGCAGGCAATATTCAAGTATTGGAAGATGTATTGAAGTTCAAACAATTATTGTTAAATTGTAAGGGGAGCAATGATTTAAAAAAGAATAAATTAATGTACAATATCCTCAATATAGCTGTGACATTTTATAACAATGAATAATTCAATGTTTAATTTCTTTAGCACTGAAACAAAAAGTTGTATTAATTCACGAAATGTTCCTCTTATTCATGGGCTTTTTCTTTGAACATATTTCAAAGGCTGTTACTCTATTTATTATCCAACGCGAGCCGTATGTGACCCATACAGGGGATATACAGAGTGGGGTATATTTTTTTGTATACAACGACGCCTCCGTGCCATGGATAAATAGGGTCAATAACTTTTGGTTTTAAACTAATATTTCAGAAGCTATGTAATCAACAAATATGTCTTATATATCACTAGAAAGGTCTTTTTATAGTGCTTCTGCTTGTTATTGTTATAAAAAATCCATGGAGAAATGACTGAGAAATCTCAAATTAAAGACTAAGATTTTTATATTAACCAGTACCTGTGTTTTTTCTCAGCCTTTTCTCATTCTCTCTTGAATTATGGATTTATTTAAATCATAAATCATACAAAATGGTGGATAATAATAGTATGTATCCCTCACCAGACATATACAGAAACAAGAGGAGAGTGCCCGTGAACGGGCACTGTGTCAGCTGACTGAATGTTTTTGATTTGTGATGGTGATAATGAGAGGAAAGCATAATTATCAGGGAAAGGGCAGTACAGAAATACAGTAAATGGTAACTGAACAGTATGTTCGAAAGATATTCCGAAGCTGACAGAAGAAAAGGACAAAAAAGTTGTGCCCTGCAAATGATATTATGAAATAAAGTAACAAGGTAATTGTTTAAGTGTAAAAAGTAGGTTAAAAATATTTAAAGAAATACTATAAATGCAATATCCTCGTTCGACCATAAAGAAGGGGTCCAAAGGTCAAATCTGACCATAGCAAAAGATTCCCAGCCAAAGAATTTAGGATGGTTTACCATCCCAAACCTCTCGGACCAATAATAAGTGAGTCATAGGCACTTTTTAAGTTTGGCTATCCTTGTTTGACCTTGACGGAGGGGTCCAAGGTGAAATCCGACCACACAAAAAAATTCCCAGCCCATGATTTCCTGTAGCTTGTTTACCATCCCAAACCTGTAGGACCAATAATAAGCGAGTTCTAAGCAATTGTAAGTTTGGCTATCCTCAATTGACCTTGAAGGAGGGGTCCCAGGTCAAATCTGACCACACCAAAAGAATCCCAGCCCATGATTTCCTATATGTTGGTTTACCATCCCAAACCTCCAAGACCAATAATACGCGAGTTATAAGCACTTTAAGTTTGGCTATCTTCGTTTGACCTGGAAGGAGGGGTCTAAGGTGAAATCTGACCACACCAAAAGATTCCCAGCCCATGATTTTCTATAGGTTGGTTTTCCATTCCAAACCTCTAGGACCAATAATAGCGAGTTATAAGCACTTTTAAGTTTGGCTATCCTCATTTGACCTTGAAGGAGGGGTCCAAGGTGAAATCCGACCACACCAAAAAATTCCCAGCTCATGATTTTCTATAGGTTGGTTTTCATTCCAAACCTCTAGGACCAATAATAAGCGAGTTATAAGCACTTTTATGTTTGGCTATCCTCATTTGACCTTGAAGGAGGGTTCCAAGGTCAAATCGGACCATATTAACAGATTCCCAGCCCATGATTTCCTACAGGTTGGATACAATGATTTACTCAACAGTGAGAGCCTGAAAGAAGCTATTGCTCAGCTATGCCATGACATAGAGGTCTGCAATTTCACTATGTTATAGCTGACCAAAACGTCTGTGAATAACATATTTAACAAAATACTCTAAATGTAATAGTTTTCAAGTTACTACTGATTTACTCAAGAGTGAGAACCTCAAAGTAACTATTACTCAGCTATGCAATGAGCTACATGTCTGAATTTTTGCTCTGTTATAGCTGACCTAAAAGTAGGTGAACAACATATTTAAGCAAAATACTGTAAATGCCATAGTTTCCAAGTTACAACTGATTTACTCAATAGTGAGAACCTGAAAATAGCTATTGCTCCGCTATGCCATGAGCTATAGGTCTGTAATTTCACTATGTTATAGCTAACCCAAAAGTAGGTCAACAATATATTTTAACAAAATACTCCAAATGCAATATTTTTCAAGTTATAGCCGATTTACTCAACAGTCAGTGCCTGAGAATAGCTATTGCTCAGTTGTGCCATGAGCTACAGGTCTGTAATTTCACTATGTTATAGCTGACCCAAAAGTAGCTGAATAACATATTTAAACAAAATTCTGTAAAGGCAATAGTTTTCTAATTACAACTGATTTACTCAACAGTGAGAACTTCAAAGTAGCTATTACTCAGCTATGCAATGAGCCACAGGTCTGGAACTTCACTATGTTATAGCTGACCCCAAAATAGGTGAATAACATATTGAAACAAAATACTCTAAATGCAATAATTTCCAAGTTATAAGCGATTTACTCAACAGTGATAACCTCAAAGTAGCTATTACTCAGCTATGCCATGAGCTACAGGTCTGAAATTTTACTATGTTATAGCTGACCCAAAAGTAGCTGAATAACATATTTATACTAAATTCTCTAAATGCAATAGTTTTGCAATTACAACTGATTTACTCAATAGTGAGAACCTCAAAGTAGTTATTACTCAGCTATGCAATGAGCTACAGGTCTGAAATTTTACTATGTTATAGCTGACCCAAAAGTAGGTGAACAACATATTTAAGCAAAATACTGTAAATGCAATAGTTTTCAAGTTACAACCGATTTACTCAATAGTGATGACCTAAAAGTAGCTATTACTCAGCTATGCCATGAGCTACAGGTCTGAAATTTTACTATGTTATAGCTGACCCAAAAGTAGCTGAATAACATATTTATACTAAATTCTCTAAATGCAATAGTTTTGCAATTACAACTGATTTACTCAATAGTGAGAACCTCAAAGTAGTTATTACTCAGCTATGCAATGAGCTACAGGTCTGAAATTTTACTATGTTATAGCTGACCCAAAAGTAGGTGAACAACATATTTAAGCAAAATACTGTAAATGCAATAGTTTTCAAGTTACAACCGATTTACTCAATAGTGATGACCTAAAAGTAGCTATTACTCAGCTATGCCATGAGCTACAGGTCTGAAATTTTACTATGTTATAGCTGACCCAAAAGTAGCTGAATAACATATTTATACTAAATTCTCTAAATGCAATAGTTTTCCAATTACAACTGATTTACTCAATAGTGAGAACTTCAAAGTAGCTATTACTCAGCTGTGCCATGACCTACAGATCTGAAATTTCACTATGTTATAGCTGGCCCAAAAGTAGCTGAATAACATATTTATACGAAATTCTCTAAATGCAATAGTTTTGCAATTACAACTGATTTACTCAATAGTGAGAACCTCAAAGTAGTTATTACTCAGCTATGCAATGAGCTACAGGTCTGAAATTTTACTATGTTATAGCTGACCCAAAAGTAGGTGAACAACATATTTAAGCAAAATACTGTAAATGCAATAGTTTTCAAGTTACAACCGATTTACTCAATAGTGATGACCTAAAAGTAGCTATTACTCAGCTATGCCATGAGCTACAGGTCTGAAATTTTACTATGTTATAGCTGACCCAAAAGTAGCTGAATAACATATTTATACGAAATTCTGTAAATGCAATAGTTTTCCAATTACAACTGATTTACTCAATAGTGAGAACTTCAAAGTAGCTATTACTCAGCTGTGCCATGACCTACAGGTCTGAAATTTCACTATGTTATAGCTGGCCCAAAAGTAGCTGAATAACATATTTATACGAAATTCTCTAAATGCAATACTTTTGCAATTACAACTGATTTACTCAATAGTGAGAACCTCAAAGTAGTTATTACTCAGCTATGCAATGAGCTACAGGTCTGAAATTTTACTATGTTATAGCTGACCCAAAAGTAGGTGAACAACATATTTAAGCAAAATACTGTAAATGCAATAGTTTTCAAGTTACAACCGATTTACTCAATAGTGATGACCTAAAAGTAGCTATTACTCAGCTATGCCATGAGCTACAGGTCTGAAATTTTACTATGTTATAGCTGACCCAAAAGTAGCTGAATAACATATTTATACGAAATTCTGTAAATGCAATAGTTTTCCAATTACAACTGATTTACTCAATAGTGAGAACTTCAAAGTAGCTATTACTCGGCTATGCCATGACCTACAGATCTGAAATTTCACTATGTTATAGCTGGCCCAAAAGTAGCTGAATAACATATTTATACGAAATTCTCTAAATGCAATAGGTTTTAAGTTACAAGTAATTTACTCAATAGTGAGAACTTCAAAGTAGCTATTACTCAGCTATGCAATGAGCCACAGATCTGAAACTTCACTATGTTATAGCTGATCCCAAAATAGGTGAATAACATATTGAAACAAAATACTCTAAATGCAATAGTTTCCAAGTTATAAGCGATTTACTCAACAGTGATAACCTAAAAGTAGCTATTACTCAGCTATGCCATGAGCTACAGGTCTGAAATTTTACTATGTTATAGCTGACCCAAAAGTAGCTGAATAACATATTTATACGAAATTCTCTAAATGCAATAGTTTTCAAGTTATAAGCGATTTACTCAACAGTGATAACCTAAAAGTAGCTATTACTCAGCTATGCCATGAGCTACAGGTCTGAAATTTCACTATGTTATAGCTGACCCAAAAGTAGCTGAATAACATATTTATACGAAATTCTCTAAATGCAATAGTTTTTAAGTTACAAGTGATTTTACTCATGATGGAAGTTACTGAAAAGCCCAAAAGTAGCTATTACTCACTTAGCTATTGAGACAGGCACCCAACTTACTCACCATATTGTAGCTATGCAAAAAGTAGCTGAATAACATATTTTAACAAAATGCTCTAAATGCAACACTTTTCAAGTTATAAATGATTTTGTGCATGATTTCATGAATTTTAATGCATTAAAAATTATTAAAAAAATTTATTAAAAAAAAAGTAAGACAGATCCAGGTCTCATACTCACACAAGAGAATCTACCTGTGGCCTAGTACATATATGCAAGATATGAGAGAAATCCCTGCAATAGTCACTGAGAAAATTGTGATTAAGTGTTGAAATTTTTACACTTTTGGTGGGGGTACCCCCCTTGTAATGTCTCTAGCAAACAGACGAACAGACAGATTTGCATGCCTTGAACAATTTTTCATCCTCGATAGATAAGGTATCTTTTAAAAAAACAGTACGTCTCTAGGCCTTGTAGTTTTGGAGGAGAAGTTGTTCATGCGGACGCGGACGCGGACGCGTACGCGGACGCGTACGCGGACGCGGACGCCCACGCCGCAGAGTGACGACATAATGTCAGCTGACTGACAAGTCAGCTGACATAAAAATGTATCACTCATGAAGATTAACAATACTCATGCTGCACACTCGTATAATATGGTTACCGTAAATGACCTATTTAGCACACAGTACACTAAGGAAAGACTATTTTATTCAATATTTGGTGGGAATAAGTTCCCCTTTTAGCGCACCCATTATGAAACACTTCCTGTAAATATTGCGGCAAATATAAACAAACTTGAAATTCATGCCAAAAATTTCAATTTATTTAGTAAAAATACGTACAATATATAAAAAACATGTGGATATTGTGCACTAGTCTGTCACTGACGATATTGCCGTGACAAAGAGATAGGGTGCGGTTACAAGGGCGGATGCGCTAAATAGGTCATTTACGGTATCTTCATTTGTGACATATTTTTTCTGTATATGTCATTTGGGAAGTTTTCCTATTTTATCAGCTTTTCAACCCTAGGAAAACAAACAGATAAACAACTAAAATTTAGCTCAAACAATCAGTCACAGCTGCTTCACAATATTCAAAAGCAGTTACTTATTACATCTTTGATCAATTTTATGACATGGGACAGTTTGGCGCAGCACAAGTCAAAGCATTGGCTCAAATATTTAGTTCTGTAACAAATTGCACTGCAAATACATACAGATGCTGTTTGATATTCATTTTCATTGAAATCTGCTAACCTAGTAAAATCTCAATATACAATGAATTTATGAATCCACTAATAATCTAGTGACATAAGTTAGTAAAATGTGTACATGATATAATATCTGTACTGTAGAACCTCTATTATCTGCACCTCTTGGGAGAGTGAGAATTAGGTCGGATAATAGAAGGGCTAAAATAACAGGTTTTAGTGGAGTTGGGAGAGTGGGTTTGAGGTCTGAGAATTGAAAATTTGGATAATGGAGGGTTGGGCAATAGGGGTTTTGCTGCATATTTAAATATAAACCCTGATGTGCTTTTTTTGAAGAGTTTTTTTTTTCCTGACAAAATGATTAACATCTTCACAGAATATTATAAAATAGTGTGAAATATTTTTTGTAGTTGAATATTGTGGTGAACTTAATTTTGGGGCCATAAAAAATAGGGAGAAAGCATTATACTTCTGAAATACTTTGTTATAACAAAAAACTACAAAAAAGGCCGACAGTTGCTACAAACTAGAGTGACTGCAAAATTTAAAACAGTAATAATTATACGGTGAAGATGGTTATATGTACATAGAATGTAAATAGATCAGGTTCTTTCAGTCAGTTAATAGGTTTCCAATTTGCTGTCTTGTAAACTATAGAGACGTAAACTTTGTAAAGTCAAAGTCTCTGTTGACATCCAAGGTCATATTAGGACTGGCCTCCAATGAATACTGCCATGAGCTAATGGTTATGGTGCATTCACACTGTTCTGTTTTGTTGTATCATCACACATATGCACATAGAATATAAATAGATCAGGTTCTTTCAGTCAGTTAATAGGTTTCCAGGTTGCTGTCTTACATACTAAAGTGGTGTAAACTTTGTAAAGTCAAAGTCTCTGTTGACATCCAAGGTCATATTAGGACTGGCCTCCAGTGAATCCTGCCATGAGCCGAGTTCAAAGTCTTCAAAAACACAACTATCTAGGTGATGTCCTAGAGATTAAATGCCAAACTTGTTAATACCTAGGTCACACTGAGCCGTCGTGGCCTCAGGAGCTACAAATGAGTGCGAAATATTTAACCCATCATTTGTAGTTCATCACATTTTAATTTTTTCGTTGTATCATTCGGCTTAAAAGTCGGGATTCGTATTTTAGGTTGGAAGCATACAACATGAAACGGAAACCTTTTTCAACATAAAATAACTTTTTAAAAATATTTAAAAAACCTCCCACAAGCTCTCGTTTAAACTAAAATGAAACACACTGGAGGGGGTGACGGGGAGGAGGGGTGACAGGGTGGCAGGAATGCTTTACCGATGGCTTGTGTTTAAACATGTACCACCAACATACAAGGTCCATTTACAGAACAATAAGGGCAAGGTTATGAAGCAAAATTCAAATATGTGACGATATTATGAAACAGAACAGTGTGAATGCGCCATAAAGATTAGGTTACTGAAGCCTCTTACACAGTAAGAGTGTATTGAATACGTAAGTAGTATATTCAATTGGTACTGATGTAATCAGATTGGTTCCTTTCCGGGGGAAAGCGGATGTCGGCCTGTATAGTACTTTTTCGTTATAACAAAGTTTTGCAGAAGTAAATTGTTTCTCCATTTTTTTCTGATGGAAATGTCAGACAACTGCTTCAGAAAACTGATGGAAGGAACATTTCAATACAAACTAGAGTGACTGCAAAATTTGACAAGACATCCACGGATAAATAGTGGATGAGAGGAATTATAGCCTTATGGTAACTTAATATTGTTGATATTGTGTCACCTGCTAGCATTTTTTATATACCGTAATTTCTGCAATAAAGGCTCCTTCTTTCATTGTAGCTCTAAAATAATTTTACTCACAATTTAAGTGAACAGGCATCAGAAATTTAAATTGTGAGAAGCCCAGTCAGAGATTTGGTCAATTTTTGAATTTTTCAGTCTGGAGGTTGTATATCAAACAAACATCTCATAAATATTACCACCTCTGTTTTCACAAAAGCTTAACAAAATTGAAAGTAAAACATTAATTTTTTGGGGGGGCAGTGGTCACGTTTGTTACCTGCCTACAAGAACTAAATCTCAGATAAATATCAGAAACAGAAATAGTTAAAAAAAACTTAAAATTATAAAGACTGGAAGTGCGCAGTGAACGAAAATCCGTCTGTGCGCATAGAATTAGCACGGAGTAAAACCTCCAATAACGGCCCGCTCAGAAACGGAAGTGTTGTTTCGATTGCTCGATTGTGTGTCGGTTGTAAGATTGTCTGCTTTTACGAGAGAGATCATGCATTCAAAACAATATGGCGGCGTCCTTGTTCGTTTCACCTCGTCAAAATAAAGGCATGTTTCTTGAAACCAGATAGGCCGATCTTTATAATAGTAATAAATACCTCATGCTCGGGCGTTTGTTACAGGATATACGCCCGGCAAAAATTCTTTAATAATGCCCTCGCGCCTAACGGCGCTCTGGCATTATTTGGAATTTTTGCCGGGCGTATATCCTGTAACAAACGCCCTCACACTCAGTATTTATTACTACATTTAAAACATTATGAGGTGAATATATTTGTTTAACCTTGGTATAGATATCAAAGCTTTTTCTTTCTCTAAATGCCCCCAACACGCCACACATGCATCGTCCCTAGTCATCACAGAAATTACAGTGAGTACCGAGTCCACTACAGCTAGTATCAATGAAATCAATTGCTTACCTGCTATAAACCAAGCCAGTAGAAAGCAGCTAATTATTGAGTCGACAGGGTTGGTTTTTGCATTATCATCATCCTGGTCTTTCTTCTTGTTCAGACAGCGTTGGATCATATTGGAAACATTCTTGATCACACCAAAACATCCGGCCACTATCAGGTAAATGGGAATCATTCTTTCTCGGGGGCAGTCATCTTTATAGAGAGAGCCTGTAGAAAAAACAATTAGTGACTACAGAACTGTGCAAAAAAGTCTAATATGAGGGTTTTTTGTCCCATTTAACAGCCAGGACAATATGTGGTCAAGCCTTCAGTATATGACCACTTGTGGAGTCTAAGCAGAATAGACAGCCTACGATCTGGAGCCAAACATTTCAGAACCATCACAAGAGAACACTCCCAAAAGTGAATGGCTTCAGAGCCATTATTCTTGTTTGTTTACTTGCTATACAGACCGATGATAACATATAAATAGATTTTAACAATTTACATATTTCCTATAATGAAAAGACTGTTCACAGCCTTCATCAGAGTAAACTTTAAGTAAATCCAAAACAAAACATTTACATGGAATATACAGGATGCATGTGTAAGACACTCACTTTCAGAACTGTTCAGTACTAGGGCCAAGTACACAGGACAAAGTATCACTCACAGTCAAAGGTGGGTTTTTTCATCCGACTCAACAGTTAGGGACTAGGGTGATATTAAGACAGGCCCTCGGCATTATCACTTATGGGAGAACAATCCACACAGAGGTGACAGTCTGTGCTCTAATGGGTGGACGATTAGACGTGTGCTCGATTAATCGTCGGTGACAGTGCACAAAGGCGGTCGGTTACAAACGTTTTCTAATGATCGATTATTCAGCTTAAATCTTACCTTTCTTAATTTTTCTCAATATCCACATATTTTTTATATATTTTACGTATTTTTATTTAATAAATTGACATTTTTGCCACGAATTTCGAATTTGTTGGTTCAGTATTCTTTACTCTATTTTGCAAAACACATTTTTGTCTTACATGTTAAAAAGAAGCTTTCTTGGAGACATTTTATAAGCATTATTCAATTTGTCTGGTTAAATATAAAATTAAAAACATTATTCAAGTCTATACTTGTCCATAATATGGAACAGCCTTCACTAAAGTGGCAGAGCAAGTGCCTATTAATATGGATATTAATAATTTAATATAAATATATTTAATAATTTAATATAAACCTAAGTCGTAAGCTTTCCAGAAATTCAACATAAAACATAAAACACAATTAAATCAGAAATGCTAGAAGTCACAGTTAAAGTTCACTTTGTAACAATTATTGTAAAATTGGGCCTTTACTGTTATAATCTTATAAACAATGTTATTTTTATAGCCTGAATGTGCTATCTCACCAGAGGCTGGAGAATAAGTCTACCATGCCCCCTGAAGTACTTTATGGGAAGTGCAATTGCACCACAGTTTTGCACCACTGCACTGGACTTGGTGTAGTGTGTTGGGTTTCACTATACCTTATGAAAACTTAGTAGCCTTGGCAACAATTGTTGTTTTCTTTCACATGTTTTCTTTTAAGTTTAAATCCAGAAAACACTTAACACCAAAAGAAAGCCAGTGTTAAATACTACTGTTGACGGCAATTCTTTTGATACAAACTGACATCAAAAGATGTTTCCACCTCTATCACCCCTATTGTTACCCAATTACGTCTACTATTATGTCAACAGCCAAGCGCTCCAACTGTCTTTCATAATTCATCCACTTGACCTGGTCTGGCCAGTGTACCAGCTGTACTTTCAATTTACCCACTCATCTGTTAAAGTGTATATCTGCATCTCATTTTCATTTATTTCACTGAATATTCTTACAGAGGCTATTTGGACCTAATTTTCTTATCAATATATATATGGACCAAAATCTATGTTGTATATATTTGGGTATATTAACAACAGATACAGTTTTTCATTATATATTCTGTATGACTGTGGTTACAGGAAGAAATACAATGTAAATGTCCAAATACACTGAATCATATACACTCTGCTGTCTTTCCCATTACTTTTATAGGAAATTTTAATAAACGATTGAATTTAGAACCTTTGTGAATCCCCAAGTATACAAGCCACTTCTTTCTCAAAATAATACTGACCATTTGCCATGGAGCATTCTTAAAACTAAAAAAAAAAACTGTTTCCATGAAATCCTTTCTTTAAAGCCAAAAATTTAGAGACCAAAGAGCACATAAATCTTCCCCATACTTCTGTCAAATGTAATGCTAAAACAAGAGAACTCAAGAGAGTGCATAGCTCTGCCAAGGCACATAATACCTAGAACTTGTGTCAGTTCGACGCAGTGGATGGGACATGGTGAAATACAATAAAATCTTGGAGCAATAAGATGGCAGATATAAAGTTTTGTATATGGCAATCTACATTCAACCTTAAAGTGGTTAAAGGTCAACTGTGAACTTTGGTAATGATACTTTTTCATATTATTCTGTTTTTTTGTTACTAGATATTTTCCTGGATCAAGATTCATGATTTCATTTTTTCCATGAAGGTCCAAGCAGTAGTATTTGCAAAATCAAGGCAACAAACAAACAAATAGACAAACGGACAAACAGACAAAAAACAGTTATGAATTCAACATAACCCTCACTAATAAGTGAATTGGGAAAGATTATTAGTGGTGCTATCGTTTGCGCAGACAAACACCAGTTTCTGGGTCCTGAAAACGAAACAATATCCAGTATTTTGTTTGGTTTAGTATTCGGCTTGGTGAAAAATGTAGACGTCCGCACATGAGACATAACCCAAGAACGTGAAATATTTTCAAGCTAGAAAACGTTATATTTAACAATTATGGAGGTATTTTCTTAAATATTTAATAAAATTACTAACATCTTTTCATATTGTCAAGCAATGTAAGCTGTGCATTGTAGATAAATTAACAGATTTAAAGATACAATGGTTGTCAACTTGTCACTATTTTGACCCAACTGAAACGAAATGTGGTGTACCAGTATAACATTTAGAACACTGGAGATTATTGTTACTTGCTTGAACATGTGTACATCAACAAAAGAAACTGTGTCTCCATCAACATGTCAGACACTCATAATTAAACACCAACTCACTTAATTATAAGTAATTGGGAAAATAAGGATTATTTCATTGTATCCAGATGGTGATCCGGATCCCTATCAATATTTAACAGGATGTAAGTTGTACGAACACCCATCTTTAGCTTTTTTATTGTTTTGATGAAGTATTACCCATTAAAAAAACCTACAATAATGACAGTTTCAGTGACTTGTTCCCAATTATTTTTTGCAGTTTTTGCTGTGTCCATAATAATGAAATGAAAAGTAGAATGTCAGCCAACAGTTTACACCTCTATCTGGAGTCTATAACCAGCTTCTCTAAAGAAGAAAATTTATGACATGCTAAGTAAAATACAAGAACATTAGGGCATTAAATACATTTACATAAATAGTTTAAGACTTTTTTTTTATTTTCTAGCATAACAATTATAAATTGCACCAAAGAAAACCATTTATTCACTTACCTATAACTATCATTGAAATGGGAATCGCCAACACTAAGCCCACACAAATAGTGCAACCAACTGCAATACAAAAAATAGCATCAGAGATGCCCGTACCCCACAGCCTGGGGAAATAGTTTTCAACACCATGAGATATAGAAGTAGTGAAACAGTACACAGATTGGGATACTTTCAGAGCAGTGTCAGTGTCCAAATGATGTTTAAGTAGAGAAAATAACATCTAAGAGAAAGAAACTGCATGTAAAGATTAAGTATTAAAACAAGACAATTCAGTTAACTAAAAATTATGAAGCGTTAAGACTTCTCCCATTTTGATATTCATTTGTATGGTCGAATTATGGTTTGCAAGTTTTGAATATTACCCATACATACAGATGTGGCAATACATGCTTTTGTGTGGAGTTCGGGCAAAACCTGTGGCTCATTTGATGCAATACCATCTGTTACAATGGGAAGTTGCAAAAGTAAAACAGTTAATGAATTCTAATATGACTTTAACAGTGCTTAATCTACATCAAAAGACACCAAAAGGTGCAACAACCAAGATTCAAGTAAAAGATATAAGACTAAGAGAGATATAAGAGAGATAAAATACTATTAGATATCCCTATAGAGAGATAAAATAGCATCAGATATGCAAGATCAAATATAACAAATATATATATCACATATAACATCCGACCAATGTCCCTACCAAATATCAACTTCCAACCACCTTATGGTTTCCAAAATATAGCCCAGACAAGGCATTATAGGTCAAGGTCACTACGGCAAGGTCAAAGGTCAAATCAAGGTCAGACCATGACGTTGCACACCTACACCCCCTATCCAATGTCCCTACCAAGTATCAACTTCCTACACCTTACGGTTTCTGAGATATAGCCCGGACAAGATTTTCAAACTCAAGGTCACTATGGCAAGGTCAAAGGTCAAATCAAGGTCAGACCATGATGTTGCACACCTACACCCTCTAACCAATGTCCCTAACAAGTATCAACTTCCTGCACCTTACGGTTTCTGAGATACAGGCCGGACAAACTTCTTCCCGCTGCCCGCCCACCCGGACACCATGGGTGAAAACAATACCCCGACAGCCCTTAAGGGATGTGGGGTAAAAACACTTATCAGGCTCTAAAATAAACTACAAATAAAAATTTTATCACTTCTAAAAAATAGTTTAATGATTTAAAGGTACAATGTGAGGTCATTAATCTCCTTCAATAACTGAGGTCACATCAGTACAGCCCTCTGTGTTTCCCACATGAGCTGGGTTTAAACCCACAACCATGGAGTGGAGAGCTTTGTGAATTATATGCTAAACTCATTAACCACTGAACTAGTGAGACCTCTTTGTAATGACTTGGTCAGACAAGCATTTCCCTGACAAATTACTACAATAAAGAGTACTCAGAGAGTGCATACCTCCACAAAGGTATGAAACAGTAAGTAATTGCTAAAATTCAATTTTTTTTTTTTTGTATCCAGTAATCAAGATGACTCTGAAAATTTAATGGGGTCTAAGTAGTGGTGTCAACACGAGTGGTAATATCACAAATTCACTGGTGATAGAATAAATTGACGATAATCAGCGATTAATGATCATCCACCACACATCTTATAAATATTACTTTTTACCATTAATTTAAGCTTATTTTCAAATGTATTTAATAAAAATATGATGAAATATTACTATAATTTTATTTTCATGCAGTTAATTTTGATTTATGACATAACTATAGTGACGACTACATCCACTTCCTACAGGAAGCAAAAAAAAAAAAAAACGTAAATTTTGTTTACTTTTTATTGCTCCCAATATTCATCACCTTAATAACTATCAGCACAAAAGAAACATAAAATCTAATAACTTTCAGTAAAAGTAATCAATGTACATTTATTTAAAGAGCAAATTTAGGTTTAATTTATGAAACAATGGCACGATATCGCTCGCAGTTTTGCTTATGGTATCGAGACCTCAAATACCCCGACGATGACACCGCTAGGTCTAAGTTGGGCCAAGACCCATCTTCTGTTTTTTTATTTCAGGAAGATCCAACCAGTAGTATTTTTATAATCGTGCCAACAAACAGACAAACAGAGACAGACAAACTTTCAAAAAAAAAATCCTCCTTGGCAGAGGTAAATAAAATTAACATCTCTTCCAAGTATTTCGATAGAATTCCATACGACTATACAAAGCCTTTCTGAAGGAAACTTCTAACTTAATGATAAACGACACTCCTTCGTCTTTTCACATTGCTTAAGGCTACTCTTACATATCACCCTACAACTGGAAATACATACAGGCAATGCGATTCTTTGTGAAATCTACAACCGTGGCCAAGTTTGTGGGAAAGTAGATGCAAGAACATTTTACTCACTGAGCGAGTGAATCTTGTGGCCTGGCTGCGTGTTAGTTGTAAATAATTCACATACCATGGCACTGTTTCTTTTATGCAAATACCTAGAGGATCTTCATTTTACTTTAGTTTCACCTGGGTCTAACTTCCAGGTTGACCCATTTTTAACTGTGGTCAGCACGTATGTGCAAGTACATTAGGGATATACATTGGGGAAGTTCAGGACAAGTCAAATTTGTTTGACAGGACGAGTAGATCCAAAAGTCAATGTACAGCCCTGGGCTGGCGCTGGTTTACCTCTGTTACTAGGGCTGTTAACTAATTACAATACCCTGCTAGGTGAAGAGGGGCATATATAGGGTCAATCCCAATGATTTGGGAGAGGATCAAACCCCAGGCCTTCTGTACTGAAATCCAACACCTAGGCCATGGAAATAAAAAAAAAGGTATCACCAGATTATCAGTTAAAACATCCAATTAAGTTATTTGTAGGGGTATTAATGAAATATGCTTGAAATACTGACAAATAGAAATCCTTACTTGATCCAACTAGAATGACTAGGAATTTTTTCACAAAATCCATAAATCCACTAGATTCCACTTTTGCTGCTTTCATTTTTCCATAAATGGAATCATACGAGGGTGGTGGATCTGTCAAAACAAAAACTTCATGAATTTAATACAAAACAGATGTTAACTGATTGCATGTACAGAATTGTTTTGCTTTAAATTTTAATCTACATTTTATAACACATGATCTATTACATGTACCAATTTAAATGACATAAATGCAGCAATCTGTATTATACTAGAATAGGAAGTCTTAGTGGTCAGTCTCTTTCTGAAAATTAAAACTGGTTTCTGGGGGCTTTAAAACCAAAAAATAGCATCAGAGATGCCCGTACCCCACAGCCTTGGGAAATATTTTCAACACCATGAGATATAGAAGTACTGTACTGTCAGTACAAACTTCAGGATACTTTCAGAGCACTGTCAGTTATATAAAGGTCCAAACAATGTTTAAATGGAGAAATAATGTTTAAAAGAAAGATAATGCGTATAAAGATGAAGTATTAAAACAAGATAATTCAATGACAAGATGACAGCATT
Source organism: Sabellastarte sp. h YS-2021 (assembly GCA_964017235.1). Classification (NCBI taxonomy): domain Eukaryota; kingdom Metazoa; phylum Annelida; class Polychaeta; order Sabellida; family Sabellidae; genus Sabellastarte; species Sabellastarte sp. h YS-2021. The sequence continues at coordinate 9,579,410 of OZ024932.1, read as the reverse complement.
AATCAGTAAACTAAAATTCAACACTCTTTATATACATCTGCATTTCCGAATTATGGTTTAGATGGTTTGAATATTACCATGCATACAGAGGTGGTAATACATTTAATGAATGCTTATGTGTGGTGTTGGAGTAAAATCTGCGGCTCACTTGATGAAATTCTATCTCTTACAATGGGAAGTTATGAAAGTAAAATTCTTAATAAATTCTAATATGACTTTTGCTTAATCTGCATCAAAAGACAGACCCAAAGGTGCAACAAGATTTTAAAGGTCAAGGTCGCTACGGCAAGGTAAAAGGTCAAATTAAGATCACACCATGATAATACACACCTATAGCCAATAACCAATGTCCCTACCAAGTATCAACTTCCTACACCTTACGGTTTCCGAGATATAGCCCTGACGATTTTATAGGTCAAGGTCACTATGGCAAGGTCAAAGGTCAAATCAAGGTCACACCATGATGCTGCACACCTACACCCCCTAGCCAATGTCTCTACCAAATATCAACTTCATGCACCTAACAGTTTCCGAGATAAAGCCCGGACAATATTTTATAGGTCAAGGTCACTACAGCAAGGTTAAAGGTCAAATCAAGGTCAGACTATGATGTTGCATACCTACACCCCCTAATCAATATCCCTACCAAGTATCAACTTCCTACACCTTACGGTTTCTGAGATATAGCCCGGACAAGATTTTATAGGTCAAGGCCACTACGGCAAGGTCACAGGTCAAATCAAGGTCACACCATGACATTGCACACCTACACCCCCTATCCAATATCTGTACCACGTATCAACTTCCTACACCTTACGGTTTCTGAGATATAGCCCGGATAACATTTTATAGGTCAAGGTCACTACGGCAAGGTCAAAGGTCAAATCAAGGTCACACCATGACGTTGCACACCTACACCCCCTAACCAATGTCCCTACCAAATATCAACTTCTCAAGCCTTACAGTTTCCGAGATATAGCCCGGACAACATTTTATAGGTCAAGGTCACTACGGCAAGGTCAAATCAAGGTCAGACCATGACGTTGCACACCTACACCACCTAACCAATATCCCTACCAAGTATCAACTTCCTATACCTTACAGTTTCCGAGATATAGCCCGGACAAGATTTTATAGGTCAAGGTCACTACAGCAAGGTCAAATCAAGGTCAGACTATGACGTTGCACAACTACACCCCCTAACCAATGTCCCTACCAAGTATCAACTTCCTACACCTTACAGTTTCCGAGATATAGCCCGGACAAGATTTTATAGGTCAAGGTCACTACGGCAAGGTCAAAGGTCAAATCAAGGTCAGGCCATGACGCTGCACACCTACACCCCCTAAGCAATATCCCTACCAAGTATCAACTTCCTACACCTTACGGTTTCTGAGATATAGCCTGGACAAGATTTTATAGGTCAAGGCCACTACGGCAAGGTCACAGGTCAAATCAAGGTCACACCATGACGTTGCACACCTACACCCCCTAACCAATATCCGTACCACATATCAACTTCCTACACCTTACGGTTTCTGAGATATAGCCTGGACAACATTTTATAGGTCAAGGTCACTACGGCAAGGTCAAATCAAGGTCACACCATGACGTTGCACACCTACACCCCTAACCAATGTCCCTACCAAATATCAACTTCCCAAGCCTTACAGTTTCCGAGATATAGCCCGGACAACATTGTATAGGTCAATTTGTTTATTTGGGGTTTTACGTCGCTTTCAACACTGTACAGGTCATATCACGACGGGTAGTTGGAAGGGCAGAGGAAACCAGTACACATAGTTCGCTAGGGTTCTGTACTGTAAACTGCCGACCAACGGCAAGCAACTACCAGCTTTCCCACTTACGGCCATGACGGGGATCGAACCCCGGCCGCAGAGGTGGGAGGCGAGAGTGTTACCACTCTGCCACCGTGGCCCCTTTGTATAGGTCAAGGTCACTACGGCAAGGTCAAAGGTCAAATCAAGGACAGACCATGTTGTTGCACACCTACACCCCCTAACCAATATCCCTACCAAATATCAACTTCCTACACCTTACGGTTTCCGAGATATAGCCCGGACAAGATTTTATAGGTCAAGGTCACTACGGCAAGGTCAAAGGTCAAATCAAGGTCAGACTATGACATTGCACAACTACACCCCCTAACCAATGTCCCTACCAAGTATCAACTTCCTATACCTTACAGTTTCCGAGATATAGCCCGGACAAGATTTTCAAACTCAAGGTCACTACGGCAAGGTCAAAGGTCAAATCAAGGTCAGACCATGACGTTGCACAGCTACACCCCCTAACCAATGTCCCTACCAAGTATCAACTTTCTACACCTTACTGAGATACAGCCCGGACATTTCCCGCCGCCCGCCCACCCGACCCGGACGCCCGCCCGACCATCCGGACACCATGGGTGAAAACAATACCCCAACAGCCATTAAGGGCTGTGGGGTAAAAAAAGCCAGATTTCATAGGCTTCCCAATGCTATAGTGAAAATTAACTGCGAGCATACATGAGCTAAATTTTAACCAAGTAATACCTTTGTGAAATATTCAGAAGTTTATAAACTTCATTTACAATGAATATGAAGTAAAAATGTGAGATATTTCTTCAAATTCATGGGTTTTTTCTTATTGTCTTAATTAAGTATTAACTCATATAAAGAAAAAAATATAATGATGTTTTAAACAACCGGTGCTTAAATATTATTTGCGGATTTTTCCAATTTTACGTAAATGAAACAAAATGCGGGAAGTCGCTTTACCGTTCACATCACTAAGAAGTCTTAATGTAACATCCAGAATATTTACACTAAGAAATCAATGTAAATGATGAAAAAACAAAGTTTAATTGTAATCTGTAAATACTATTGCCATTTGGCAAAAATAAAGTTAACAAACTTTTACAAATAAAGCATACATACATGTGGAGACAGCATAGCAAACTAATCTAATGTGGACTTTTATAGTGCTTAATCTTCATCAATTGACCCACTCTATGGTGTAACTGAACATAAACAATGTGATTAACATTAATCCAATGACATACCCAGGTCATACTAAGAAGACACAGGGTTGACAAGGGAGGCTATAGTAGATAGACTTTTGCAAACAGATGAGTTTTGAGCTTTTTCCTGAAGGAGGCAATTGATGTTTCACTGCGTACATTATCAGGGAGTTCATTCCAGATTGTAGGAGCATTGAAAGTAAAACTATGACCAAAATGTTTGACTGCCTAAAAGACCGATGTGTGGAATGGAGGAACTTTAACGCATTGATGATCAGAGTGACTACGCTTGTTACTGTAGGAGCAGCTACTGAGAGACAAGAATGGTCCAAAATAGGAAGAAGAACCAACTGTGTAAAAATTTATTAACCAGTGTTGCAGTTTTGAACTTGAGTTGCTTAACGATGGGTGTAATATGAGTGTACTTTCTATGATTTGTTACAATATGAGCAAACGATATTGTGAATACTCTGCAGCTTGTGCTGATTGAAACGCGACAAACTATACATATTACACTGATTTACTGAGGCTAAATATGGTTACATACCCAAAGGGTTGGTCTCCTCATAAGCAGGAGGAACATTGTCGGTGGTTCCATAGTCTGGCTGATAAGGAGGTGGCTGTGTATCTCCCTGTGCAGAAATACCAACCTCCTGCAATACATTCAGAGTTGTCAATGGATATTAACAGGTAAACCCCATACTGTACATTCTATACAAGCAGATCTGGGTTAGCTGAATGAGGGAACAAGTAAAACTGGTTTTAAGGTGACCCCCAGGTTGCGGTTTTGACATCAAAAATCTGCTTTGACATGACAGAGTCAAAAACTGATGTAAACTGCTAAAAATTGGTGGTATCAATCAAAAAAATGTCAACAACCTCACCTTGGGTCAAAAATAGGCAAAAAGCTAAGGGAGGGTAAAGATTACAAAAACAGTTAAGCTACTATCAGCAAATATTTTCATATTTACACCTTCTCTTACAGGCAGGTATTTATTTAGTTGCAGCTACACAATGAAAAACCCAATGACAAGACCATAGGCAACCACAGAAATCTGTAAAGAAAACTAACTCTGAAGAGGAAGATGTTTAATATTTTCATGATATGCAAGCAATAAGCTTGGGTGGGTGTCAAATTTTGGTAGCTGAGCAGTATCAGTTTTACAATAAATGTTGTGAATAGATAAAATAACATTCCTTTATTCATTCTAAATGAACTTATGTGCATTTGTTGTGTTATGTGTGTTGAATTAAAAGTAAATACTGCTCATGACATGACAGGTTTTATGGACAACTCGGCCCATTTCAAAGCTCAGACCATTTCAAATTTGGCCTCCACAAAGTGGATATGAGAACAACTTTTTATTACTCATGCATGCATACAAAATATGTGATTATGGTATTCTATGGGGTTTCTTGACAATATATTATAGAAATGCGGCTAGAAGATCAAGTATTTTATCGTTTATTTTTGCAACTTTGGCGCTTATACATCTTCAGCCTATTACACATTTGTGTACTTCAGAAGTACTACTTCTGTTGTAGCAACACAACTGACTTCATCTTTATGGCTTGTGATAAAAAAGCACCATCACTAAATTAATTGTATTTGATAGAATACATGTGGGAAGACTCGGGTATCATTATGTACCGTAAATAACCTATTTAGCACATCCGCCCTTGTAACTGCACCCTACCTCTTTTTCCCAGCAATATTTCAATGTTTGTGTACGAGTTGTGGGTATGAGTTGTTGGTGGAAATGCCGTGATCATGAGTTGCATGTAAATCTGCTGATCCCAATGAAAGTGGTGATAGTCCAGGGTTGGCCTATGGTTTAGACTAGTGTTACGATCCAAAGTAAATATGGAAACCGGGTCCCAAAAACAAAATTTTCTTCACATTCTTATGACATTTAAATCCCTTAAATTCCTAGTTTAGATCTACGTAGATTTGTTTATCCAAAACACCTTTTCCACGAATAGAACTCCAATAAAATTACATGCAACTCGTGACCACGGCATCTCATGACCAACAATTCGTACCCACAATTCGTACACAAACATTATTTCTGCTTGAACATCAAATACTGAGTACTTGTATATGCAGCTCATAATGTTTATGAAGAAATATGAGATCACCCAATTACGTGGGATTTTCAAACAATATTTTATATTTAATAAATAGAAACACTGCTTGAAGAGTGAGTATTTTATGTAAGAATGTCTGTTCAGTTAGAGAAATTATCAGAAATATAACAATAAAATTAAATCCACAAAGTGTCTGATTCAGTGTGACTTCATGTTCATTCTAAAATATTATAAAAACGTAATCCAAAAATGAGTCCGTGTGCTTATAGTTTAAGTGATCGAAAACGTGAATACCCAGCAGGCACATGCCTTGAAATGTCGTTGATTTAGAGTTGAAAACAGGTCCTGACGTTGAAATGCACATTATCAACTACTAAATCTAAGTTAGTTTTCTGACATGAAAAAGTAGTGATGTTTTGACCAGAAATCATGATGATTTTCGGTTGAAAAATTGATACTGACACAATTTCAACACTATTTCAAAGCTGGATTTTTGACTGGAAAAAGTAGTGATACTTCATGAAAAAAATCACCGCTAAATCAAGTTAGGTTTTTCGACATGAAATCTTAGTCATGTTATTGAACCGAAAACAGGTTAAATGTGGGGAAATGAATGACTAGTGATCATTGATTGAAACATTTTTTTTCTGGAGGGTGATCTAGTGATTAAGTCTAACTTTTTGAAAGAACTATTATTGCAATAGTTTTTGAATTTGTAGGTGTTTGTAAAGCAAAGACTAATTTTTAAAGATTATAAAGATGATAAAGATTATGTGTGCATGTACTTGCACATTTTTATCCATTCCCCTTATTAATTTATAGCAACTTACAATAAAACTGATGCACCCAAATATAATTTTTATAATTTATAATTATATTTTGATTAATGGAATTCATGATAATTAAAAAACAACATTTTGAAGTCAAACTTAACTTAAATAAAAAATGATAAATTCAAACTTATTCATCAAAACTTAGTAATTTGAATTTGTTTCTTAAATTCTCCCATACAAATATAACTAGTTTTCAGTTTGCAAGTTTACACTGAAAACTTCTCCATACAGAGAACATAAGTTATACCATTTTATCACACAACAGTGAGGTTGAGGGGTTCCTGGTTTTTCTTACCTGTATCCTGCTACACAGAACATTAGGCCTCTGACTAAAAGTAAAGGGGTAAAGGTGGGGGTTTACCCTTGCTCAATTGCATGCATGGTGTTTACTTCTTTAGGTCTGTTTTTTTATGTGGTCAGAACTGACAAGTAATTAAGGTGGAGAGTAATGGGTGGAGCTCTAATAATGTGGCTATTCTTGTGTGTATTTTACCAGCTTACATGACAAAGTTGTATGAGACACAAGCATCTGAACTGAGCATTGTGGCTTTGCTGCATGATTATAGCTTCTTTATAATTACAATATAATTATAGCCAACTTAATAAAACATTTAAAAGAAACTGATTGGATAAAATACTGAAGATATAAATAATGCCACAATTGTTTGTTTTTTACGAAGAAAAATATTATTTTAATTTAATTTTTAAAATTTCACAAAAAGAATTTCAATTGAAGACATTGAATGATACTGCAGGTCCTATGAAAAACATAAAAATGGATATCTAGTTGGATAATATGGATTTACATATCTTGAGCAATTATAATTATATTTGATGCAAAATTATGTATCATTACAATGTCATCAGAAATAGAATATTGAATATACAATGATTCATGAATACATGTCATCTTGGAAAGAATTAATTACTTTGAAGTTGTATCCAAAGTGTAAAATATGCATATGGATAGTTATGGTATAATATTATTAAGAAGCTATAATTATGACACACAAACTACAATGATTCAAATAAAGAAGACAATATAAATAACCTAATTTTACCCATTGAATTCAACCCTATTTCATACACTGAGTCCAACCAAAACCTGTTGCAAAATCTACATGTATTTCAACCAGATTTCGCACATAAATACAACCAGATTTCAACAGTTGGATTAAACATGATTTCACCGGTTGGATCCAACCAAAAACAGTTTGCGAAATCTACACATATTTCAACCACTGAATTCAACCAGATTTTAACAGTTGGTTTCAACATGATTTCACCGGTTGGATCCAACTAAAAACAGTTTGCAAAATCTACACGTATTTCAACCAGATTTCACCATTGGATTCAACCATATTTCAAAGTTGCATGCCTGCTGGGTATATCGCAAAAACTTACATTGGCTATATGCAGTAACTGGACAGTAAAAACTCTTTAATATTGTCATAAACTGCAAGTGACGAACTTCACTAGGGTGACGAATTTCACTGTCTGAGCAGTACGAGTTTTTGGTCACGAGCTGTCATGGTCACGAGACGCTTACAAGTACCCTCAGATATAAGGCTTATTGTGGTCACAAGCTTTACAAGTACCCTCAGATATAAGGCTTATTGTGGTCACAAGCTTTACAAGTACCCTCAGATATAGTGGTAGTGGACCAGTTCACGCCCGGGTACCAATTCATGCCCACCCCTAAATTTATCCAAAACAATTACAGTTAAACAATAAATAACAAATATATATGATCAATTTGATGATTATCTATGATGTGGTAAACATCTTCTCCATGAAAAATTATTACTCTTCCAGAAAATTGAGGGTGGGCGTGAATTGGTACCCGGGAGTGAACTGGTCCACCACCACTACTGCTTCCCTGCATAAGTTGGCCGCGGGTCGTAAGTTGGCCGCCACTCATTTAAATGTATCAAACAGACAAAGGTGTGGTTACACAGGTTTTAAAAGTGGTAGTTATAATAAATCTTATTATAATAGACCATTCAAGAATGATACAGGCCTTTAGATTCATAGAAATTTCACAATATGATGATGGCGGCCAACTTACGACCCGCGGCCAACTTATGCAGGGAAGCAGTAAGGCTTATAAGCCTTATTGGAGTTCCGAGTGCGCATGTGCGGCAACTCTGTTTACAGCCGAGAATGTGGAAAAACAATCACCACGTGCGAAGAAGAATATTCTCTAATACCCGGTTAAAATATATGAAAAAAGATTTTTTTTTCCTTCATTTTAACATATTGTACATCGTTTTGAGGCATAAAGTACACAGAATTTAAATTTATGTTGTGTTTTTATGGTTTTGTAGTGAACTTATCACTGAAAATTTAAAGTATGGTGATACACGGAGTTTTAATGCTATTTAAATGTCCACTGGCAGTAAACACTACAGCAAATAACCTTTCAATCTGAATTTTTTTAGTGAATGGAAATTTGTATTTAGTGAATGTAATTTTGTATTTGTATTTTACTGCATCCAACCTGACAGAATCTTTCTTCTTAAATTTTAATTCATATTTTGAGGCCCAAAAGATTTTGAAAACAAAGCCGAAAGGACAATCCAAAACAGTTAGTGTAGAGTTTTGATGTCATTTACTAATGAAGCCGTTTGCAGGTGCCATGGATTAAAATTTTTAAATATTTTCATCAAAATATAACTTTAAGTACATTAATATATATCACAAAGCCATGGTGTCATGGGATAACAACAAAAACATAAATTTCTTTAAGTTTAAGCATACATTTATCATATGAAAATAAATATGCCAAGTACCAATCATCTGTAAACTCGATTTTCATTATTATTTTCACTAATACATCAATTATAAATAAAAGGAAATATTAGTCACATCAAAAATTTACAATATTACAATATAATTTATGTGGAAACCCATAACAAAAAACTATGTATCAAAACTCCAATGACACAAAAACACCACAGACATGCTTCAGAATTTCAATATCCCTCACAAAACAAAATTAACATTTTAACTTTCTCTTAATAACTTTCATGTGACTTATATTTAAAATGAAAAACAAAATGTCAGCTTTTTATATGTCTATATATCTTGGGATAAAAATATTTTAAAATGAAGAGGGGATTAGATTAATAGATTTTTCTGATACTCTGGATGGTAAATTCCAGAATATTGTTCATTACTTTATGAATTTGAAAAAGTAAAGGTTATGACAGTGATATCATAGGTGAAGTTGTTTTTAAAGGTTTTATGGTATATTTTTATATTTGATTTGGTGGTCAGTACATGTACTGACCACATGGTGTTATAGTATTAAATCATGAATATGCATGAGTTAGTGTCTAGTGTTTTGGTTGTGAGCAAATTTCATCAAGTAAACTAATGAATATTCATGGCGGTCAGGCTGGCTTGTGGCTTGAGTAATTTTACTGTGATGCATAAATTTTACTTTAAAAAATTTCTTTCATATTTTACCAGGGAAATTGTATCAGGGTCTTGAAGAGAGCAAAAATTTGGCAAATACATAACCAATTTTAAATTTCGAGTTTTAAACCATCAGAAGCAATAATTGGCTTTTAAATGTACCATAATTATTAAGTATTATACCTGCAGGTTTCCCCCTACCTTGGCAAAATATTAAGGTTGTCCACAGGTGCTAATTTTTCAAAAATATTCCAAAAAACTACCAGATTTTATGGAACATGATTTAATCAATGCCTCTCCTCATTTTGGAGAATCAAATCAAATAAAGAAAATAATATAATTTTTTTTTTTTTTTTTTTTGGTTTTATAATGCCTTAGGTTATATCCCACAGGTGTTCCAAACAATAACATTTCTTATCAAATACGAAGCTAATTTCCTTGAATAAATGTTAAACTAAAACTACAATGAAATGTATGCAAAATTCTATTAATATTATATTTTACTTCAATATAATTATGAATGTTATTTCCTTGTGAAAAATCGTTTTTCAACATCTAATTTCTAGCATTTTAAATACTTTCAAACTTTATTTGTCAATACCTTATGGTTATGTTTAAATAAAAAGTGCCACAAATACAGTATTTTCCTTTTAAGGGGGTAGATAATTTTTTAAAGAAATAAAACAATCGAGTCAAAAAAAAAACTTGATGCACTTCCAAAAACCCTTATTTTCGCCCACCTTAGAAGACTTAAAACAATACTTTTAAATACATTTTCACATTGAAAAATTACAGTTTCGTACATCTTTGTGTATATTTTTAAAATAAATTAAGTGTGATGGCTGTTATGTAATAAAAAGTACATTATTTTGCATTTTTTATTTCGTAAAAATCACTTCCTGGTTTGGGTCTACGTAGTTTGTTTATCCGATTTACGTGCAACTCGCTGTCATAGGAAGTCGCTGACAGAAACTCGCTGACACAACTCGCTGACAAGAAATATGTACGTGCGTATATATACATGTCATCTTATTTGCATATGGCCATGAGTTCTGTAGTTTAAAGTACGTATTTGAAATTCGTCGAGAAGTCCATTTTATAAAATATTTTTAGGAAACGCCAGGGGAAATCCGTGACCTCATATCTTCTCATGAATATTAATGACTTGGGTGCTATGGCCGTGAATTCTGTCGTTTAAAGTATTTAATCTTCGTTGAGACATCCATGTTATAAAATATTGTTAGGAAACGCCAGGGGAAATCCGTGACCTCATATCTTCTCTGATTTCTGTGGTTTAAAGTCTTCGTCTATGCTTCCATTTTATAAAATATTGTTAGGAAACTAGTATAACGTCTGTATAACCTGCCATATCTAATTTGCATATTGTCAGCGAGTTGTGTCAGCGAGTTAGTGTCAGCGACTTCCCTTGTCAGCGAGTTGCACGTACACCGTTTATCCATGTACACGAACGGAACTCCAATAAGGCTTATTGTGGTCACAAGCTTTCGGTCACAAGATGTGAAATCACGCAGCGGATAACATACATAGCTTCGAACAGCAAATATAAAAAACTTTAACCCTGTAATATATTACTTACCTCATCATTTGGTGTTGCCATATTTTAATTTGATTGTAAATGACAAAATATGTAGCACAAAAACAATCCTGTAAAATCTGTTAAAAGTCGGCCAAAGGAAAGTAACTGAATTTTATTTAGCCGATTATTTTAAGTTTTCCCTTTTTCTTGCCATCTATCATTGTTTTGATTTACAAATGCATGTGTACACTAAAAGGTTTATCCATAGAAATCGCTTATTCATTACGATTTCTGTGGGTTTATCGTTGAATTAATAATTTTATAATGATATAATCAGTAATATTTCAAGATCTAGTGCAATCTAAACTAGCAAAATAGTGAAATTAGGGATAAACAGAATTCAAAGAGAACAGGAAAAAGAAGTAAAACTGAATGAAGATTGTGGATAACTTAATGTGAAACATTAGAAGTTCCATTTTTTCAACAAATTATATTCTATAATATATTTATGAAGAGACATATAAAGGGTGCAGTGATGATAGAGTTATGTAAATACTGAAAGACCAAAGTCACCATTATGATAGATAGATTGTACTGTAGACTTTAAGAACATTGTGCATAATTATGAAAGATGATAAAAAAGTCAAGTGTATAATCTATGTTTCAATATGTAGAACCCTGAGTGACTCAATTATTCAGTGTTTTGAGAAGAGAGTAAGGAAATCAATTAACACTACCTTTAAACCTCTCACACCATTATAAAGATAAATACTATAAAATTAATTTCATGAATACCCACACAAACATGTGCCAACAATCCACGCAAATGGGATATAAATTAAATTTTCTCAAGCAATGAGGCAAACTATGTTTAGTTATTCAAAAAAATAATTTGGCTGTGTAGAATTGATAAATTCAGTGGATAGAGATGTGGTGTACTAATATTTGAAACTCCTCTATAATCACGGCAATTTCCATATAGATCTCATCTTTAAACACATCTGGTATTGCACTGAATAATGTATAGATTCGAGTATGTTGGCTTGAGATGTTTTTGTGCAAATACAGTTTGGAGAATGGTGATTCTGATGGACTTGAACAGCAATGATATTGTGATGTTTACTATCACTTGTAGATAAATGCAGATCGATGATACACACATGCAGGCATTCCCCATTTTCTCCTTATTTCTATCAATGAGGCTCCACTCTCAAGTCATAAGTATATGGTAATGACATATTCTGATTACAAGGTGTACATTCAGGTACATTACTGATATTAACTGGTATACTGGTAACTTGTAATCCATTGTCGCCTTGAAATGTATAGCATAATTTAAGTGGCCCATTCAAGATGGACTGGCTGAGTTATAATCTCAACTTTTAGGAGGGAACATTGCACAAAGTACATAGGATGTATTGATATTTTGCAATCTTGCTTAAATTTGTCATCAATGGTATGCCAAGGAACAAAGAGATCGATGTGTGGGTATTGTTTTTACTTCATTAAACAGGAGCTCTGCATGCTGGGTTGGATGCAGACTTCTGTTGAAGGCCAACCTTCAGGCAACATGATCATTTTTTGGGCAGGACTGGAAGAGAAAGTATGCTATCCTTCAAACCATTTATCATAACTTGGCTGTATTGTCAAGGTGGTTTGTGGAATTTTTATTGAAGGATTAAAGAATCATGTATTGAATAAATACTCATGAGAATGATACAATTTGCCAAGGAATTCTCTCGGAAGTGGAATTTCCATACAAGAGGTATTGAACAGAAACCATTGCATAGATGTGGTACTCAAAGTTCCCCTGAGGGTAGCTCTATCTATTTAGCTATAAGGGCTTCCATTGAATTGTTGTTCTGGCTCCAGTGGCTTCTGACTACAATTTTAAGTAACTGCATATTGGAACAGTTAATCCTCTTCTGGTGCCCAGAGCTATTATGGATGTGTTCTTAAGCATGCAGGTAGTTAATTCTTAACTCATTTCGACCACCCAGTGATAGTTTCTAATAAGTGTTTCTTACCTGAATAACCACATCCTGTGCCAGCCAGTGGTAGCCTATTACCAACGGGTTAAACATCAGTTGCCCTAGTCTTTCCCCAATGTTTAGTAGCTGACATGACTATTGTGTAGGAATCTCTTTGCACTTGATTTTCACAACAGTGTGTCCAGAACAGTCTTGCTACAAAAACCATCAAGTACTCACAAATCACTGCTGTGAGGAAGGTTGTCCATATGTTGCCTATTGAATACTAATCTTTGTTTAAGGCTGCCTTACTGGTGTATAAATTCTATAAAGTGGTTATTCTAAATATTTTGAATCTGTTCTTAAGCCTAGTCATTCACTGCGTGTATAATACTTGTAGAAGTCAATCGGATTGTGTGGTGCTTGACATTCTAAACTTTGCCTCATCAGTTTTACAAGATATATTTATAAACAATCAACAATCATTGCACTTTTTCTCAACAATGTGCTATTTTAAAATAAGGAGTTACAGTTTCTTCTTGAAGATGTCCAATTGAAGTTCAATGTTCAGGATATCATCTGGCAGCTCATTTCAGTACTTTGGTGCCTGAATACTGAAGGCATGATCACCAAGAGACAAGTTGTGATATTTTTTCCTGTAGCATGTATAATTTTCTCAACAATGTTGTGGTGCGTTTGTATTGCTGGTAGTGAGGCACTGATGTCAAATATTATGGTGTCTGTCCATTCAAAGTCTTCTATACTAGTAGATTTATTCTAAATTAAACTTAACAGACAACAAGTGGAGGTGATGCAGGTGAACCAATATAGAATCATATTTCCTGATATTCAAAACCAACCTGGCAGTCCACTTTTGTACTTTCTGCCACTTATGGATCAGATATTGTGGGAGTTCAGCTAGGAGAGGGTTAAATAGTCCAATCTGGAAGATATGAGTGATTGTACTATAGTGTGTGCAGCAGATGTAAGTCAGGAAAGGTCTTATTTGAATGATGGACCTCAGATATACATAACAGGAGCTGCATATGGCATTTACTTGTTCCTTACGAGATTTGTCTTGGTCAATGGTTAGTTGGTTACCCCAAGATTTCTTAGACTTGTGCCAGATTTGATGTCAATACCAACCACATTCAATGAGTCAATAATGACTTTGACACAGTCTTCCTGTGCCTGCAACTTAGAACTGTATTCTCTTCATTGAGCTTTAGCTGGTTATTACACAGCCAGTTACTTATTTCAGATGTACACAAATGGAGTTGTTCTGCAGTATGTTTTTGGTTTTCAAAATTACTTGGGTCAATAGAAGAATAGAATTCAAGTCAATTAAGCTTAAGCTTGGTTTATTGTTGTAGTCAAATTACCTCAAGCAAAAGCGGAGGAGACTTCTGTAACCCAGTTTGTGACTACTGTAACCCAGTTGACCCATAAGGAACAAGGCCAAGACCATCATTTCTGGGCTATCTGTATATGATTTCTATTACCTCCCAATACATTCTTCAGTATTAAAGAAATAATAAAGGAAATAAAAGTTTGGGTAAGGGGAGAATCTGACATATTTCCTAGACCTATTTTCCCACTTAATGTGAAGATTCGATTCAAACTCACAACCTCAGGTGGGAGGCAGTACATTACCCTGCACATTATGTCCCATATATAGAGATCAGTATGTTTTTTTCATCATAAATTTTGAAGATAACTTGAAATTTTGAACTTTTTATGAGCAAACTCGAAATCCTTGAAATATATTTAAAGTCTATTAAAAATGCCATGCAGGCCTATTGTCATATTTAATTGTGCTTGGTAGCTAAAGGTAAAACATCTATAGTGCTTCTTGCAATAATCGATAATATTCCTTATAAAGGAAAACAAATTGTATGGAGAAAATGTTGCAAATCCATTTTTTTTCAAACAAACTCAATCCATGCACTTCTTCCAAGATACCAATATTGATTTACTTAAATTTTCTAAATCCTGGTAAGTTCCTGATCATGGCACACTGAAGGGTTTTAAATCTATAGGCAGCTGTTGAAGACTACAAGCAGATATGTTTCCCGCAAGTATGGCATTGAAAGAAAGCTCAACTTGTTTCCATTACATCTCTTCTACAACTAAGACTTATGACTAGGTATTGCTTATAAAATTTTTGATAAATTTCTAATCACCTACTTAGGTTTGTGGCTGGCAAAAAATTTATTTATTTATTTGGGGTTTTACTTCGCTTTCAACACTGTACAGGTCATATCAGGACGGGTAGTTGGAAGGGCAGAGGAAACCAGTACATACAGTTTGTTAGGGTTCTGTACTGTAAACTGCCGACCAACGGCAAGCAACTACCAGCTTTCCCACTTAAAGTCATGACGGGGATCGAACCCCGACCTCAGAGGTGCGAGGCGAGAGTGGGCTGGCAAAAAAACACAAAAACAAGATGATGTTATGGTAGTTTAATATACTAAAAATACATACGAAACATTAGTTTAATACACCTGGTATTGCAAATGAAAAAGTATGGATTTCTACATATGTGTATAGTGGTGATCTTGAACAAATCTTGGCAGGCAATAACCATTTACCTGCTAAACTATCAGAACCATTTCCATACATGCATCCGACATACATAAAGAACTGATCACACTAATTCTTGCATATATTTGCCAATACTTAAACTTTTGGCATTCATATGGATAAATCTGATAATCATGGAAACCAAAAGCGACAAATATAAAAATCTTTTAAATAAAATTCTGCTTCTTTGTTCCAGGGCATCAAGTTAAAAGCAGGCCTCTAAAAATAAGAAAATAGGAATTGCAGAAAAATAGGAACAAAATAGGAATATTTTTATGAAAAAAATATAGCAAAAATAAGAATTACTTTTAACAAGGTGGTCTCCCAACACCCCTACAGCCATCCTGATCCAATACATTTACCTTTATTTATACTTATCTTCGAACTATAAATTAATACAGGCCATTAATTCATGTGTAACTCCTGTCACACATGAGCATCATGTGTATAACTGTGTACAGAGGTCCCCAGCATCCTAATGGGTCATACTAATTCAACTATGATAGACAATCTTTCACAAAAATATTAAAACACTACATGTGTTACATAGCCAAAGATCACACTATCTTCAGGCTTAAGATCTGAAGAAACGGCACCAGATTTGTTTCACTTTCCAGGCAGTAGCAGGCGGCTTTAATGGTACAGCTGTTTCCAGCAACTTGTCTTTTTCTGTCCAATAACCCATTTTTCTTTCATTAAATCTTGGCACTGCATGGCTTGTTCTTGTACATTTTTGATTGCATCTAACATCATTGTGGCTACATTCACACTTTCCTTATTAACATACTCTAGTTACAGTTGAACCAAAGAGATATTTCATGCAGTCCGGTTGCGGCATCATTCAGCAGTTTATCTGCAAAAGTCAAAGTTGGGGTTTCACATCCCGTTTAACAGTCAGTCATATTAGAACAAGTTCTCAGCATTTGCTACTTGTCGGACTCAAACCACACAGAAGTAATAAACCTGTAATTAGATGTCAAACTTCCTAACCACTCGGTCACTCAGGACCTCAGTTCATCTGCAGCATCCAGTTCTGATCT
Organism: Sabellastarte sp. h YS-2021; assembly: GCA_964017235.1. Classification (NCBI taxonomy): domain Eukaryota; kingdom Metazoa; phylum Annelida; class Polychaeta; order Sabellida; family Sabellidae; genus Sabellastarte; species Sabellastarte sp. h YS-2021. The sequence continues at coordinate 9,562,917 of OZ024932.1, read as the reverse complement.
TGCTGCTGATGCTCTTTGAGCTAGATCTTCTTCCTCTTTACCAGTATCTATTTTCTTTCAAGCAGTTTCACCTTTTCTTTTTATCCTGTCGATCAGTTTCCTCCCGTCCTCCAATCCCACCTGATACTGCACAGGTTGATCTGACAAACGATTTCAACTTTTTTGAGCTTGGAATGTTCTCTGGTGAAAAATTTATGGGATAGTGAAATTGTACCATCTCCATAAGTGAATTCATACCAACAATAGTCGTTTCCATGAGGGATGCTCTTTCCTTCATAATGATACGTGGATTGGTTGAGAATTCTTTCAGATTCTGAATTTGTTTGAGCCAAGACTAGACCTGTTTTGACTCACTTGCAGCAGCTTTTCCTGTCAATAGACAACTGAATTTCAATATTCTTTAATGTATCTGATCCCTTCTAAAGCAGCCACAACAGCGTCTGCTAAGCAGAGTTTCCACTGTTGATCTTTTGCAGGGTTCAGACAATCCAGATGTCTCACTTCTTTGCATGTGGGATGTTATAGCTGCAATATACAAGTGAATCCCTACAAAGGCTCACTTTTGTTTTTCTATTTTCATTTTTTATGAGGTTCTTGGGTTTCATCATCAATATTGAGGTCATTAGCAGTTGATGCTTGACATCACTGCATAGTACGTTTATGAGATCACTATCACATTTGCCTTCAAATGAACTTGCTTTCATGAACTTCTGCAGGACCATCAGGTGGTTTTGGCATATACTGCCACATAAATTATGGACTGTTGGATCACTTTTTTAAAATGGCCTTAGAAATTCTTGAATTATTGGGACTGTGTTGTTCAGGAATTCAAGCCTTACCTTAGTATTGTCTTCCTGAACTCCTGTTAACACAGCATCTGCTCACTTATAATTGATACTTTTAGATGTTTTCTTCTCGTCTTCAGCTGGAGTTGGAACATGTGCAACTCGACATCTAAAGTTAACTGGAGTTCTTTGAAAATTTCTTGCTGCACTGTACCGTTAAAGAGAGAGTAGGTCCAAGCAGAATAGGTCAATATCTTTATTATATTTCTCCAAACCTTTGCCAAGACCATTGTGTAATATATGTAATACATCACTACCAAGATCCACAAATCCACCAAGTTCTGAATGTTCCTCACTTGAGATTTGCAGCCTCGTCATTATTGTCTTGTTGACATTGGGATCATCAGGCACCAGTGCAATAAGCTTGTTCATTACAATTTTGTCTGTTGCTAGTTGTTCAAACATCTTTGATGCCGCTTTGTCTCCCTCAGCAGGACCAAAGAAAAGTGATCTGTAGAGGTGACCCAGACTTTGTTGTGAGTTGGTGACCAGTACCACAGAGTGAGATCTATTTGTTTCTCAGCTTGTGCAGTGCTGGTTTGATCAAAATGCAAGGTAAATGGCAGGTCAGTCTTGACCATGGCCAACACAATTTTTTTTTTTCAATTATAGGGCCATTTCTTCAGAAAACATGTATGAAGCACTGATCGTACTTTGCAACAACATATATGAATCATACATTTTGAAAATACAGTAGAACCTCCATCACCTGAATTTTCAATCATCCAACCTCAATACCAAGCTCCCAAACCCATTTAAGACTGTTATTTTAGACTTTCTATTATCCAACCTTTCTTTTATCCGACCCAATTGTAACTCTCCCAAGAGGGTCTGATAACGGAGGTTCTACTGTAATAGTTAAACAGAGAGGTACTACATTTTTCGATAGGCCTGTGGTATCATTTTACTCCAAGCTTCTGAAGTAAGAAAAAGTACATACAATAGCTTAGCTCATATTTCATAGGAGCTAGAACTCTTTATTTATTTTATTAAACTTTCTGAACCATGTACCAGTCAAAATTACATATGATCTTGTAAAATTTACAGGTACTCATGATGTAAGAAAATTAGCCATTTTGCCTGTGATCAGAAAAAAATCAGTGTTAACTATATCAGCATCAAATATAGGAAAGGATAGGAATTATCCTGGAAAATAGCAAAAATAATAGGAACTTGATGCCCTGTTGTTCGCAACATGATTGTACAAAACATAGTAAACTTGAAAGTATTGGAAAACATCAGCAACAGTGAGCAATTATATAGATAACTATATCAAATGATGAAGATTAACTACCCTTTTAATATACATTGTAAATTTACAACAACCCTAATTTAGACTGTTTTGTTATGATATAAAAGAACACAACTGAATAACAATATACAGTGCAAACTCTATTTATCCAAATTTCTACAATCCAAATATTCAACTCCCCTAAATGTGTATATTTGTACTATTTTATACTGAGTGACCTCTTCTGTTGAATATTATAAACTCTCACTCTATTAGCATGGAGGGATAACACAAGCTCTAATGCACCATAAGACTTCTTAAGGTAGGAAACAAAAAATGGTTATTTTGGTCAAAAAGCAAACAACAGGTTATAAATTTTTCAAAACAGTTACAGCATTTTTGATAAATAGCATCAGAGATGCCCGTACCCCAAAGCCTGGGGAAATAGTTTTCAACACCATGAGATATAGAAGTAGAAGTAGTGAAGAAGTACAAAGATTTGGATAGTTTCAGAGCAGTGTCAGTTATATAAAACTCCAAATAATATTTAAGTAGAGAAAATGACATCTAAGAGAAAGAAAATGTATGTAAAGATAAAGTATTAAAACAAGATAATTCAACTGCAAAATGACAGCATTAATCAGTAAACTAATAATTATGAAACTGTAAAATTTATTAATCGGAGAATAGCTGTAAATGGAAAAGCACAATTGTGTAAAGTGTATATAATAATCAGTTGCAGCAATCCATATGTCTTTGTCAAAAGAGAAGATATCTCAAATATGGCACGTGAATATACTTTGGCACAGCTAAAGTTAAGGGTCACACCATGATGAACACCAACACCCCCTAACCAATGTCCATACCAAGTGTCAACCTTCTACACCTTATGGACTCAAAGAAATTCAAATCAAGGTCACAACTTGACGTTGCACACCTACACCCCCTAACCAATGTCCGTACCAAGTATCAACTTCCTACACCTTACGGTTTCTGAGATACAGGTTTTTGAGATATAGCCTGGACAAACTTTTTCCCGCTGCCCACCTGTCAATCCTAACACCATGGGTGAAAACAATACCCCGACAGCCTGTAAGGGCTGTGGGGTAAAAAAGTAAATTGTTAATACTGTTTCTTCAAGATTTCAATAAAATATTGTCAACTGTTACACAAAACACCCGTTATTTGTTTTTACCATATTTAGCCATCTTTAACAAGAATGATCACACAGAATCGTAGAATTGACAAAACTAGTTTGTAACAAGATATACGCTTCTCTTGGCAACCAACAACTGGTTTTAGAAAACTAAAACAGATTTCAATTTCTCAAACACACACAAAAAAAGGAGTATGATGAAATATTAGAAAAATCTCAATATATAACAGACTTTACAAGCTATGAATAAACATGAAAAAATAAACCCTGTACAAACGGACCAGCACTTTTGTCTGTAGTTATATACAACATAATTAGGCAGTAGCTAGTAAGAGTGAAACATTGGATGATAGTATTCAGTTTTCAGGTTTATTAAGTAAAATCTAGTGCTAACATATCACAACCCATTAACTGCTATGAGAGATAAATGCGTACAACATATGGTCATTGCATGATATTGTATTAATTATAATACTATTATAATACTAAATATATTTTCGATTCTTTTGAAATCGCTTTTGAAACTTGTTGACACTTTTTAACAAAGTTACAACAGGTAGCACATCAGATAGTAACCAGCCAATCACGGATCGCATGACAAAAGGTGTGTGTGTTTGATAATAGAAGCACGTTGCTGTCAAAATAACTTAATAAGCTACAAAGAACTATCATTTCATGTATTTGAATACACGGTTTATGTAGGTTATGAAGAAAATAACTACATCATTTGTAGTGAGTTAACGGGTCAATGGTATATAAATGTTCACTTTAAATGGTTAACTGACCAAAAAATTGAGTAGACTGTTTCACCCTTTGTAGATAGAGCAGTTTGAGTATTACGAGGAAGATAAAATAACGCCATAAGGTGTCCGCTCTCATTCGTCCACTGTGGTGAAAGGTGTGACGTGGAAAACAAAGCAGCGGTTACACACACGTACAGGCTTATCGTGGCCATACTGGGGGAGAGGCACATTGTTAGAAGAGCATCTGCCACAGAAAATCTAAAACAGAACAACCTTAAGTAAGAATAAATGGACAAAATGCAAATATAACATGTGTGTGGTTTTTTCACAATGTGCAAACATAATCTGGCCAGTGTAGCAAACCCACCATCAGATTGTTGTACAAGTGCTTATATACACAGTATTAAATTAAGTATTGAAAATACACACTTGTGATGATTCAGTAACCTCATTTACCTTAATAGTAGAATCAGAAAAAAAATTATCATTAACATTCTTATTTTTAGAATTTTCTCAGAAAACTAGGATGAGACGGTAGTAGTATCATAGTATTGAGACCACTTTACTTTAAATATTGAAATAAAATATTTTAACCAGCATGTCAATTGTTGGCGTAAAATCAAATAGGTAAATGTCAAATATTACACTAAATAAATAAGAAAGAACTCAAACTTGTCTTTAATATGTCAGATTTTTTGTCACTTTTATTATTTGGTTTATTTCATTGACTACACCTCCTGTTTGAGGTTCTATTCGATTAAGACAACCCTAAACGCAACTTTTTCAGTTTCCTGGAACCAGAACAGTTTTGCTCTGACAGAATACTGATAAGCTATCGTCTCATGCCTAAACGAAACATTCATTTAATAAGAGAAACACTCAGAATAAGAACAATTTTTCAAGTACCAGCACTAGTGAGGCTCGCGCTTCTAGAGATAACTTTTTTTCTTCTTTTTTTTCGACCTAGCGGATTGTGGCCCAGCGTTATGAGTATCTGTCTGTTCATTGAAGTTAAGTGGCAATGGGATACATTAGTACTGGGATGGGTGACTACTTCGGTGCACTACCTGAGCCTCTGGTGGCTTTACAGCTTGCACTTGTGGAATGAAACCCCCTTTTTCTTTCAATTTTGCAGGACACTTGGAATTATTTCTTTGAATACTTTGTATGAGTTTTTTTTTTTTAAATTAAGTAAACATGTTTTGTGAAGATGGACCCAGGAATGCATTTTTGGGATTATACGATGAATGAGTCTCAGAGAACAACTCTATATTATCAAGTGAAATTTTTAAGGTCAATCAGTACTGACTATTTAGATGGTTTATGACAGAATCCATTAAATATAGCCATGTGTGTCAATGGTTACACTGTTTGATGGCTTTAAGGCTTCAGAGGCTTAAGAATAATGCTTACATTTCCACAATTTCTGCAGTGATGTCTTCGTCTGACGAATGTGAACACCGCCTTACAAGCAGTGCAGTTGGCCACCTCTTCATCTGGTACCCACACTGGTGCCCCTAGAATACGCAAAGCACTGTCACTTTCACCATCAATTAATTGTGTATACGTATTGTATTTTTTGTATTGCATATTTTTACTCAGCGCTATATCTCTTTGTACTGCAGGACTCAAAGCCCTATAGATCCATCCTGACTGTACAACTGCAGCCCAGTCTCTCAAGTGACTGACATTACTCTAACTAAAAGACAGAGACTCTGGGATGATCAATTATCAAAGTCCCTGAGATTCTTTAACCTGCCATTGGGACTAGGACCAAGTGAAAGAGGACTGCCATTCTAAGCCTAATTATCCAACCAATTCTACCTAATATTGAAGTCAAATGAGTTTACTTCATCTCTTCAATGTGTTATGTCAACTGTTCAACAGTCTTCTGGGATTTTTAAATGCTTACTTAAACAAATCTGGAAATGCAACAAAAGAGGAGAGCCACATTATGGTCATTTGTGAATATTGGTGTCAATATTGAACAGATTAACTGTTTTCTTATGTATATATCACCTCACATGGAATTTTACACAATTGTTAAAATTCTTAATACAAAAAATGTTACAATTAAAAGTCTTTTATCAATATATTACACTGAATATACAAAATTATAAAACTTGCATGAATCTTGTTCATTTTTATCATCTCGAGATCCACCGTACTGTTTGCAATATTTACAGGGTGCATGTGTGTCTAACATTTTCAGAATTTTCTCTCTCTATAAAGACACTGTATGTCTGAAACAGATAACTCGTTAGTCATCAGCTACCGCAAGCAGTCTCCCAGTTACTGAATTATGCTCACTGTTTCAGTTAGTGAGCACTATTTTCTGTAGACTAGCAAGTCTCCATGTAAACCCACCTGAACACACAACTTCCCTGTTTTCACTGCTACCTTCATTTTCCACAACTGAGTCTGGCTCTAAAATACAAACACACACAGTTGAGTACTCTCCTTTTTCCATTCAAATAGGTAGCAGGGAGGCTTGCATACATATTAAACAAAGTAACTTTTGTGACAAATATCCCCTCTCAAAATATGCCCCCCCCCCCCCCCCCCCCCCCCCCCCCCAACTCTTATAATAATTTTGAGTTACCGCAAACAGTACTTGCATAAAACACTTAGAGTGAGTGATGTAAATTCGCCAGTTTTTTTGCACTTTTGGTTCTGCTACATCAAATCACAATTTTTTTTTTCAATTTTTTGTTTTAATAAATATGGCCTATCCCTGCATTATCCAAACCTGAAAAAAAAATTAACTCACTTGGACATAGGTTCACTTAGAAAGGTGTTATTATTTCATACAAAAATATCTATTATTTATGAAAATGGATCTAAATTCGCCGTTGTTTGAAAAAACTGTTTTTCAAGCATAATACCTACCATACTGTGAAAAATTTAAGCTAAATAATTATTTTACATCTTTTCTAGCCAAAAATTATTATTAACATAGATGTAAATTTTCAAAAGTTTGTCCCAGTGAAGTTTAAAATGTTCGTTGGTATTTGTTAAAAATTGCATAATTTACACTCTCTAAAGTCATTTGTAAAAAAGTATTATTCAAAAATATACTTAATACTGTGAAAATACAAAATGTTGGACTATGAAATCTTGTAGGGCAATAGATAAGTAATTTTTTCTATGTATATGCAACATAATTATGACATGTTTTCCACATTTGTGCTGTAAAATTGACAAAAACCAAAAAGTGGCGAATTTACATCACTTGCTCTAGATACAGGTAAATGTTACAGGTGCACAAGTGTGGGAAAATCTCAATTTAAACATAAATATAACCACTCGTGCTTTTTACAGGGAACTGTGTACAATTATGAGCATGCAATAAAATACCTTGCATTAATATTTTTGCAGCCATGTTTGTTACCCGTAAAAACACTACAGGAAGTAAGACTGAGAAAAAATCTAAGAGACAGATATCAGTACCTTCTGTTTTATTGAATAACCCAATACCCTATGCCATTAGAGTAAGAAATCTAAAATTCACCACATATCTGAAATTCGCCACATGTGAAAATACTAATAAAATAAATGAATTGTGGTGAGATTTGTTGAACGTATGGTAAATTAAGGCTTTTTGAACTGAAAAATGCCAATTTTTAGACAAAAACAGCATTTTCTTCATAAAATTAACTAAGGTTTTAGAGGTGGCGAATTTTAGATTTCTGGCGAATTTTAGACTTCTTACTCTATATTACAATGTAAAGCAGATCTCAACCTCCCTTTAGACCATGCTCGGCTGTTGAATGGTTGTGACACCTTAACTCCGGCTTGTGACCCTCAGACCCTGCCTGTGGCACAGATAAAACCTGGTAGTATACCATGCTCTCCTTACTATCACCCACCTGGTTGAGCAGTGAAGTTCTCATTGGGACTACCTGGGGCACTGATGTTGACGTAACTATCCAGTGAACTCTTCTCTTCCACCGCCGGAGTCACTTCTGAAGAGTTGCACTCAAACACACACTTCAGGATGTGACGCAGATCTGCTGCATAGTTAGTTTGTAGTTGGTCCGCCACACCTGAAAGATAAAAACACAAAGTGTAGCCCTATATTAAGCAGAGTCTAAATGGATGGGGAACGATGGATCTACTCAACAGTCCTTACTTCCATTAGTATGGTTTGCCTTGTCAGTTTTTACAAACTGTAATTTTTCTGTATTTTCAACATCAAAGTCAAGCATTTGGCCATTAAAATTGGGATGACTTTTCACAGAAAGTAGAATGTTTGGTAAAGTATAGCATTAATTTGAATCTGGTTTTACTTTAAATTCCAAATCCTGAATTAGAGGATATATATTTGAGTTTGAATCAGTGATTGGGTTGTCTTGTAACCAGAATAAAGGCATAGAGTCGAGCAGCCCAATTCTACTTAAAAGGGATTCAACTATAAGGGTTTCTTCACACTTAGGTCATTTTTTACAACACACAGCGATACACGCACTCTTTAAGCTGAAGAAAATCGTGAAAAATATTTTCAAAAATTTGAAAAAGGTTTTTGCAAACAAAAACGAAGCGACCCTAATAAAGAAGTTAATTAATATTATATTAACCAAAGTACGTAGACAACCTAAAACCCTGCAGTGCACATGTTTTTGCTGTATGTTATTTGGAAGAATAAATGGGAGATAGTTGATAATAGAAGGCAGAGCGATACATACAAAATATGGTGTGGCCAAAAGGCAAGTAAAAAAAAATCCTATTTAGAATCTTATGTTGTTTTGTTAAATAAAACTGGTCTTTATAATAAAGTTCTCAGGTTCATACTTTAGGACCACTATGAAAGATGATACTTCCAACTAGTGAGTGGACGATTAGACCAATGTTCGATCAATCGTCGGTGTCGTGGTACAATCACGTTCAGTCACTAACAACTTCTAGAAATCAATTAAATCTTACCCTTCTTTATGTGTCTCAATATCCACGTATTTTTTATATTTTAAGCAGTTTTCTAAACTTTCCTTTAATAAATCAATAGATTTTTCACAAATTTTGTGTTTGTTTATAACTACCGCCATTTTACTGGAAGTGGGGTGCTTTTGGTAGATTCTAAATGTCGGAAACACCGTTATTCTTACCGGAATGAAATATAATTCATCCTGGAAAGTGTTTCATGATATATTGGCCAACAGTGCAGTAAAAAAGTTGATTATGGGTCGATCATCAGTCGGAAAAATGGACGAATAATCGACTATGAAAACTGATAACGATTCCACTCACTCCTTCCAACGCATAATGGAAGAGCTCAGTAGCAGACTTTACATTATTAAAAGCTGCGGAGATATACATATTAGAATGTAAGCAGACTGTGAAATTATATTTTGGTGATTTCAACTGGAGGTCTCTCCTATATGCCAACAAAAAGAACTAGAAATAGGACGCCCTGTTGATAGTAGCTGCGACATATGAATAGAAACAGGATAGCATAGAAGAACACACATTATCATGTGTAATGTCCACCCCATGAACCTTTTGCCAAAATTGTACAGTAGTCTTACAAGACCCTGTTTCATTTGTAAAATCTATCAATGATGCTTAAATATTTAATAGTGTACATGTAAATTATTTCAGCTTTATGCCTTTTTGCATTGGTTGGGTCGAAACTTTTAACGAAGTCACTCTATCTTGCACGGTTAAGAAGATAGAAGGAAATTTGTGTTTTTCCATTTTGGGCAAAAATGCGAAAATTCAAAATGGCTGCCACATGTGGGAAGAGGAAAATTTTTGAAAATTGCAAAGAGTACATTGTTCAGATATCCTATGGGTCGAAAATTTCGACGAAATCGCTCTATCTCACACGGTTAAGGAGATAGAAGCAAATTTGTGTTTTGCCATTTTTGGGAAAAATTCAAAAATTCAAAATGGCCGCCATTTTTGGGGAGGGGAAAATTTTTTGAAAATTGCTAAGAGTACATTTCTTAGATACCCTGTGGGTCGAAAATTTCGACGAAATCGCTCTATCTCACACGGTTAAGGAGATAGAAGCAAATTTGTGTTTTGCCATTTTTGGGAAAAATTCAAAAATTCAAAATGGCCGCCATTTTTGGGGAGGGGAAAATTTTTTGAAAATTGCTAAGAGTACATTTCTTAGATACCCTGCGGGTCGAAAATTTCGACGAAATCGCTCTATCTCGCACGGTTAAGGAGATAGAAGCAAATTTGTGTTTTGCCATTTTTGGCAAAAAATTCAAAAATTCAAAATGGCTGCCATTTTTGGGGAGGGGAAAATTTTTTGAAAATTGCAAAGATAACATTCTTCAGATACCCTGTGGGTCGAAAATTTCGACGAAATCGCTCTATCTCTCACGGTTAAGGAGATAGAAGGAAATTTGTGTTTTGCCATTTTTGGCAAAAATTCAAAATGGCCGCCATTTTTGGGGAGGGGAAATTTTTTTAAAAATTGCCAAGAGTACAATGCTCAGATACCCTGTGGGTCGAAAATTTTGACGAAATCGCTCTATCTCGCACGGTTAAGGAGATAGAAGGAAATTTGTATTTTGCCATTTTTGGCAAAAATTCAAAATGGCCGCCATATTTGGGGAGGGGAAATTTTTTTGAAAATTGTAAAGATTACATTCCTTAGATACCCTGTGGGTCGAAAATTTCGACAAAATCGCTCTATCTCGCACGGTTAAGGAGATAGAAGCAAATTTGTGTTTTGCCATTTTTGGCAAAAATTCGAAAATTCAAAATGGCCGCCATTTTTGAGGAGGGGAAAATTTTTTGAAAATTGTAAAAATTACATTCCTTAGATACCCTGTGGGTCGAAAATTTCGACAAAATCGCTCTACCTCGCACGGTTAAGGAGATAGAAGCAAATTTGTGTTTTGCCATTTTTGGCAAAAATTCGAAAATTCAAAATGGCCGCCATTTTTGGGGAGGGGAAAATTTTTTGAAAATTGCAAAGAGTACATTCCTTAGATACCCTGTGGGTTGAAAATTTCGACGAAATCGCTCTATCTCGCACGGTTTACGAAATATGAGCACATTTGCCTTTTTCAGTATTCAAAATAGCCAATTACTCATTTATTTAATTAATTACTCACTCATCTATGAAGCAATTACCCCCAAAAGCAATCCCATACAAGCTATTAACCCAATGAACCTCCATACCAAATTTCAGAAAGCTAGGCTTAATAGCATTCCTTAAAATGTCTGGAAACCAAAGAGCTACTCAAAAGTAGCAAAGTAGCTATTACTCAGTTAGCTATAGAGCTATCATCACCAAAAGCAATCCCATACAAGCTATTAACCCAATAAACCTGCATGCCAAATTTGGTAAAGATAGGATAAGAACTGTTGCCTAAAATGTCTGGAAACCAAGTGGGACGCCGGACGCCGGAAAAAGCAAAAATAATATGTCCACCCCCCAGTGGGAAATATGTCCACCCCACTGGGGGGTGGACATAATTCTTCTACATAAAAATTGTCTTGTATTGGCTTCTGCTGATTGAGCCACAGCTCCCTCATTTCACTGTACCATGTCACACCACATCTGTGTTGGTGCCTCTATGCCTTTATTCTGGTTTCTTTGCACTTACCTGAAATACACACAAAGAGTCGGTGGATGAGCTCCCCACTACTCTTAAAGCGAGCCCGCGCCTCCTTCCTCGCAGCGACTTCTGCAGCCTGGATCGCAAGAGTGATCTCACTCTCCTCAGGTGAGTCTGAAGTCTGAGAAACTGAGTCCCCACTGCTCACACTGAATTAAATAAAGTAACCAATTGAAGGCAATTACCAAAGCTACGGGTTTCACGTCACTTTTAACTGCTTAGATAAGTAAATCAAACACTGAAGTAAGGTGAATATCAATATACCCTGCTCGTGATGACACAAAAACAGTAAATATACACTGCTGCTACTAAAATAAAATAACAAAGAAAATATGATCACATAAGAATGTTTGTCCTACAGTTCAACAGATATAACCCAGATATTCTTTACCTCCCCTAACAACTTCTTTTTATTACAGATGGGCTGTTTTCTGTTATGGAAATTAAGCTTTGAAATAAAAGTTGGAAATAATAACAATTTTCCACTGACCGGATAGCCAGATCAAATCTCCTTCTCAGAGTTACCAGTGCAGTTAAAGTATAAGGACATCATGCAATCACTCTTTTTCTCTCTCTTTATTACTTGAAAAAAAAATTCTACATACAATAGAAGACAATTCCATCCCCTGTACTTACCTGTCTTTATCTGCATGCTTGGAGATTTCTGTGCTTTTCATGCGCCTGTAGTGCACTTTACTGGCCCGCGGCACATCCAGAGAACTTCTTTTCTGCCTTCCAGTATGACTGCTGCATGGACATTCCTTATTAGGCCTTTCAGTATCTGTTCCCGATGCTGCACTAGTTCCAGGATGATGAATCTGTTCACCTTTACTCTTTGATTCCACAGGTGACGATGTTTTGTTGTCATCTCTTCTATCCCTTCTTTCCAGTCGGCTGACTGTAGTACCTGACACATCATCAGCATCTTCTATTGTCTTGTTTACACCTGAAGCCAGCCTCTGCTGACAAGTAAGGCAAACGTCAGGTCTTTGGGAATGCACTGCAGGATGAACACAACAATCTTCTTGAGTATGGCTATCATCATAGCGAGAAGGCTGGGTATGGTCACATGATTTAGTACTAACTGATTTGCTATCACAGGGTCTATCACAGAGCTGGTCTTCATTGTGGAGCACCTGCCTACTTTGACACCTGGTGCACACAAGGCTTTCCTTTGGTTCTTCTTCAGAAGTATCCCTATTTGCTGCCACCAAGGTTACCTCAAAAGCTTCTCCAGGATCAGTCATAAATGTAGAGTTCAGGGCGTCAGTGACATAAGCAACATGGCCAGCGAGGTGCCTTGGGGTAGCATTGCTTGAGCTGGCCCCACTGCCACCATTGCTGGATTCCAATCCCTGGACGTTGATACTTGGCACAAGACTCGCTTCTTCAGCTACATCTTCTTCTGCAGACGGATGGTCCAAGGATGTGTTCCTGGGAATGTTGAATGTGAATTCTTGAGCACTCCGGTTTAATAACTCCCCATCTCCTTCCAAATCACTGTGGGAACTGTCAATCAGCTCTAAACTCGGACCGCCCCCTGTTGCTCCAAGGTCTCCGCCTTTGCGAAGACATTCATTCATTGATGGTGATTTGGAGTGGGCAGTTTTCTTGCTGTTATTACTGGCCAAAGTGTCTGGCCAAGATCTAGAATGGCGTAGCCTGTGAGATTCAACAGTATGCGTCTCAAAGTTCAGAGGATCTGGCTCACTCGGCATTCCCGAGTCTTTACTCTCCTGATGAGGCATAGATTTCTTCATGCCAGGGCTGCTGGTGAGTTTCACTCTATCCCTACCTTCTACAGAAGCACCGCGAGTAGCTGGTGCTTCATCATCCGTACTATGGCTACTAACACTGTCACTACTTCTTCCTTCGTGAGGCGAGCTCTCACTATCGTAATTCATCTCCGAATCACTAGAAGATGACCCAACATCCTCTGCTACGGAATGTCCCTGATGACCTCTGTAACTACTGGACTCACTACTCAGGTACATATTCTCTTCTATATCTTCCACAGACTGACGTTTTCTCTTGGTTACAGTACTTGAGCCCTGGGTTGAAGGTAAGGCACTTGAAGCACCTGCTGATGCTGCCTTTGGAATAGTGTTTAAAGGTTCTTTTTGACTGGATGAGCTGCTTTGTTTTTTGTCCTCCTTTTCGAGGTTCAAACCTTCCGTTAAATGTGCAGGCACATCACTGCTACAAAGGCACTTCTCCAGGAGATGCAGTTCTTCTTCAGTTAGAGTTGCTAGGAGCTCCCTGAAAAAAAGTCATTGATGTATTTTTATTTAGCATTGCTTTCAACTTATATATACAGAGTAAGCAAAAATAGCATCAGAGATGCCCGTACCCCACAGCCTGGGGAAATAATTTTCAACACCATGAGATATACAAGTAATGAAACAGTACAACGTTCGGGATACTTTCAGAGCAGTGTCAGTTATATAAAGGTCCAACTAATCTTTAAGTAGAGAAAATAATGTTTAAGAGAAAGAAAATGTATGTAAAGATGAAGTATTAAAACAAGACGACTTAATAGCAAGACAATCAGTAAACTAAAAATTATGAAGCTGTAAAATTTATTATGTCAATGGAAATTAGGACAATTATGCAAGAGTGCATATAATAATCAGTTGAAGCAATTTTGTCAAAAGATAAACATGTCTCAAATATGGCAGGTGAACACACTTTGGCAGAGCCAAAGCTAAAGATCACACCATGATGCACACCTACACTCCTAACAGGGTTCAATATTCTACAAAATTCTGCCAGTCCACAATCGACAGAAATACCTTCAGGTTAAAAAGAATAAGAACCGATAAGTTTGCTTGTTCTGCAAGCTGTTAATATACACACATCTTGCACAGTGGAATTATGGTTGGGATGTTTTAAATATTGTCCAAACATAACAAAGTGACCTTACACAAATAAACCTCTCCCATCTTTATACATGTTTGCATGGTTGAATTATGGTTTGAAGTTTTTGAATATTACCCATACATACAGATCTGGCAATACAATGTCCCTACCAAGTATAACTTAATATAACTTACGCTTTCTGACATATAGCCCGGACAAGATTTTATAGGTCAAGGTCACTACAGCAAGGTCAAAGGTCAAATTAAAGTCACACCATGACGTTGCACACCTACACACCCTCACCAATGTTCCTACCAAGTATCAACTTCCTACACTTTACGGTTTCTGAGATACAGCCCAGACAAGATTTTATAGATCAAGGCTACTGTGGCAAGGTCAAAGGTCAAATCAAGGTCAGACCATGAAGTTGCACACCTACACCCCCTGACAATGTCCCTACCAAGTATCACCTGCCTACACCTTACGGTTTCTGAGATATAGCCCAGAAAAGATGTTATAGGTCAAGGTCACTACAGCAAGGCCAAAGGTCAAATCAAGGTCACACCATGATGTTGCACACCTACATCTCCCAACCAATGCCCCTAACAAGTATTAACTTCCTACACCTTCTGAGATATAGCCTTGACAAACTTTTTCCCGCCGCCTGCCCCTCTGCTCGCCCATCCATCTGGACAGGATAGGTGAAAGCAATACCCTCACATCCCTTAAAGGCTGTGGGATAAAAATTAAATGGCCAGATAACAGAAGGGCAGATTATACAGCCTTGTCAATTTAGTGGGTCTACTATGCACAAACATTTGCTTACAAAAGCAGCATTGTATTTCATTAAATATCTAGCCTTTTATAAACTTCAACAAAATTTTATTGAAGTCTTGAAAGAAACTTCATGAAGTCAATATATAATTTAAACACCCAGCTTTATAACTGTATAGCTAGTTGTAGGTTTTAAAACTCAAAACAATCACCAACTAGAAACACCAGTTATTGCTCACCGAATTTTGTAGAGCAGAGTTTGAAACGGCCTGAACATTTCACACATGTTGACAGGATCCATATCAGGATTGAGTGGACCTTCTGGATATGTGATCAACCCACTGAAAACAACAACAATAAAAGTGCAAGGGACACAAAATCATTGGGAATCAGAAGTGGCAAAGTGGGCCCAGTTACCCTGAGGTATTTTAATGTCCGCCATGAATTTTCAGTGGCCCTAAAAACTAAAATATATATACAGATTTTTTACACGACATTATTTTCGCATGTATTTTATCTGGATAATTATATTTTTCATAGTCTGCCGCAGTCCGATTGTTCTTTAATGGTATAAGACAATAGTAATGTGTAAGCATTCATTTAAAAACACCTTAGACTTTCAGTTTGGGTTTTTATGGTGTTCACCCAACTTCAGATTGGGACCACTCAACAATCTTCGCCAGTGATTAAAATCAGCAGCTGGCCTACTCTGAAATAGTTTACAGACTCTTAACAAAATAAAATTGCCGAAGGCAATTTAATGACTTGTTACCACTTTGTGCATCAAATTGGGTTCTAGTTGTAGGTTTATCATTTAGTTTCTTGTTAGCCAAGCTAAGGTTATTATTATCACAGTAAGGGAAATACAGTAGAACCTCTATGGAGAGTAAGAATATGGTGGGATAATGGAAGGGTCGGATAATAGGAAGGCTAAAATAACAGGCTTAAATCTACTGATAATTGAAAACCAAAATAATTTCAAACATTGATTAACTAAGCAATTTTTCGAATTTAACATAAAATGGGAATGTAAAAAAAAAAAAAAATTTTTTTTTAACTTCAGACATTTCCCCTCAGCCTAGATTTATTACTTATTATATTGGTAATATTGTATGTCACATGCTGAAGAAATAGAATTATTATCATTATACAAGTTACTTCATAATCTTCACCAGGCACTTCTGGTGTTTGGGTGTGTCTGTCTGTCTCTTTGTTTGTGTTTGTATTAACTCCAAATGCACGGATCTTTCTGTAATTTTTCTCTGTATAGGATCTGGTCAAAGGAAGAGGTGATCAAATTTTTAGGAAAGCCTTTTTTATCATATTCTGGATACAAACAATTTTCAAAGGTCCCATTTTAAATTATTGTTTCAATGATGTTGGCTTTTTGGTTGACATTTTTCCAAAGGTAATGAGGAGATCATGAATTTTTTTATGCCAGCAGGACCTGGTCAAAGGAAGAAGTGATTATTTTTCAGAAAAGATCCAGATTATATTCTGGATACATACAAAATAATATAAAATAAAAGATAATTTTAGAAATAATATAAAATAAAAGATATTTTTTAGAAATTGTAGACTTTGTTGATATGGTTGAGTACAAAAACCTTAACTTAAAATTGGAATATCCCTCCTGGAGACACTAAGTTACTAAAAAGTTAACAAACGCCACTTTAGATTTAGTGTTTGCCAGGGGAGACATGGTTTTTATTATTTTCAATTAAAATTTTTATTTCTGCCATACAAACTGGTCGGTATTTGATCCAATTTACTGTCATTGAACCTATTGGATCTATGTATCTAGTAATCCCATTTTTAATGACTTTTCAATGATGTTGGCTTTTCGGTTGACATTTTTCCAAAAGTAATGAGCAGATCATGATTTTTTTTATGTCAGCAGGACCTGGTCAAAGGAAGAAGTGATTATTTTTCGGAAAAGATCTAGATTGTATATTCTGAATATGTAAAAAGATCCCAAATTTTCAGAAACATACTCTGGCAGAGGTCTGCACTCTACGAGTGCTTTCTAGTTACATATACTTACCAGACAATAGCTAGCCTTGGTATGGTGAACATGAGGGCAGGATCATAGTCGTCCAACATGTCCTGAGTCACAAGCTTTTTCTGTAAGGCCCTCTGAATCGTCTCACTGAACAGAACCATTACTTCCTGTAGGATGTCATAGTCCCTCATAGTTTTCACAGGAACCATGGCCGAGACATAGCTGAAACACCAACAGGAGCAACAGAAGTGAAATGCTTAACATCAAAAGGCTGTTGTATATATGGCAGACAGGTTAGCAGTGGGATAATTTTAGAAATTGTATATTTTGTTGATATGATTAAGTACATCAAGCTGAACTTAAAATTAGAATATTCATCCCGGAGATACTAAAGTTAACAAATGCCACATTCTACCACTTGTAGTGTCCAATTGTAATGCCATTTTTCTATGAATGTAGTATCAAGTTTTAAGATATTTTATGCAATTAATGGATTATCATTTTTTTAAAATTTTTTTTCTACTATTTCTATCGAATCTAACACAACACTAGGATAGTAGGATGGTTACAGAGTAGAGAGGTAGTACACACGTAAAGCTTTGAGGACATCAAAACTCAATCAAAAAGAGGAATTTTAAATTGTGAGACATTAGTGCACTTACCTGAGTTCAAACTCTGAAAACAGCTTGTCAAACACTTCTAAACTCCTTTTCAACTAAAACAGAAAATAAAAGTTAAAGTTGTAGCATCAGAGATCCACAACGTGATCTATCGAAGAATGAGTCTCTTAAAATAATACCACGAAAGCGGTGACCGTGTCACACCTGCTGGATAAGAATACACTCATTCTGAATCTATGTCCAGTTTGGTTTCTTCTCAATAATTAATGCTGTCTTACCCCCCAAAGCAGATATCAATTTACTGAGGGTGTAAACAGAAAACAGGCTCATCTGGTTGTCATTTGGTTTCAAAATAAATACAACCGGTAATTTGACTGTCAATTTCAACAGACTCGAATCAAATAAAAACAAGGCAATTCTACACAAATCGACACACACATAAACAAAATTTACTGAAAACCTCTTCACAAACTTCTTCCTTATGAGACCTTACTTTACCTATGCTCAAAGGCTAATTTTGTGATCACCTCGGCAATGGTGGGAAAACAATCCAACATGTTTTCTGTTTACCTTACATTTTTCTAGTTCTGTGATTTTTTTTGATCAAATTGTCACAAAATACGATTCTAGCTAGTGTTCTATTGTGTCAAGCTACAATAAAGTGATTTAACATATCTTAATAGCAGCAGAAAGTGACTCATCTCATTTCGTGCATCTTTTTGTTGGATCTGTAACGCCCTTAAATAATTTTAAAGTTCTTACTCGAAATTTGTTCATCGTTCGGTGAATCAGGCTTTTTCATAACTCATCAATTTGAATGGATAATTTGAGCATGACACACTGCAGGACAGTATCAATACTGAGCATACATTGGTTGTTAGACCATTTAGGAAAATCCAAATCACTTTCTGGAGGTTTGAAATGAATGAAATCCAGTATTTCGCATACATTAACACTTAACTGTGAGTGTACATGATCCTTAATTTTAAACTTGAAATCATGTCTTCACAAGAAATTTCAAAGTAAATAAACTCCATTTTTTTCACTCCATACAAAGTGAAAATACAACAGATAAAACCATGTTTACACGTGATTTGTTGTTTGGATGTAACAAAACCATTTAAGAAAGCCTAAGGGTTCATGGTGGCACAGTGGTAACGCACTCGCCTCCCCCCCCCCCTATGAGATCAGAGTTTGAATCCTGGCCTGACATCAAGTGGGAAAGCTGGTAGTTGCTTGCCTTTGGTCAGCAGTTTAGAGTACAGAACCTTGACCAACTGTATGTACTGGTTTCCTCTGCTCTTCCAACTACCCGACACAATATAACTGACAAAGAACCAGGTGCGACATAAAACAATAAATAAATTAAATTAAGAAAGCCCAAGATATTGATACTGTCCTTGACTGGCTGTTAACATTTTTTGTGGTTCTTGTTTCTCTATTTCAATGGAATAAAAAGGCAGTTTTCTGGTGTGGAAAATGTATAACTAATAGACATGCTACATGTTCAAAATGGGAGGCCTAGCAGGGCACCACAAATGAGCACTGATAGCTATTAGCCTATTACCTAGTAAAAATCAAAATAATTTGACGAAGTCCAAAATTTCTCCATGTTCTTTCAGAAATAATATCTTACAAGTATCAGTTAATCACAACATTGGTTGTTTATACACAGTATCAGGTTCTTATAAACATTGCAGCAGAAACTTTATCATCTGACCCGATTATCTGGATATTCCATTTTATGCCTTTGTTTCCACGTAGCTGCAAATTCAATATCGATATCAAATTATAATATGACTTTATATAGCGTTCGATACTAAAATATCCTTCCAAACAGTAAAATGCATCTTTTCACAGCCGCTGGTATCTTACTTACTCAAAACAACATAACATAGTTAAGGAAGAACATAAGGTTGACACAAGTAATCAAATTCCTTAAACATCTCAAAGTAAATTTTTCAACATATGAATAATCATAATCAAACTATAAACTAGTCATAAAAAACAACATCTGGAAGATTCTACCTCATGAAGTATTGGAAATGATATTAAAATGAACAATATTCATATCAATATTGAAATCCAGTAAGCTTTATACATTGATATTGAAATTGTAATACATGTTTCCTTCTTTAATTACAGTTTAAAGGCTTCCACTGAAAAACATTCTGTGAATTATTCACATTGATTTACCTCATCTGGGTATGTTGCCTGGTTTTTCATTGAATGCTCTCGGAGCTGTGTCCTCAGCTGGTCCAGATGTCTGGTCAGACTTCTTGCCAGGGGACGCATACTGGCACTCTCCACCTCGCGGTTCATGATACTGGAGCCTGCAGACAGGCACTAAACAAAAACCAGAACAGCATCATGATGTCAACATTAGTACTCTCACTCGCAACAGAAAATATCCATTAAATATTGCTCAAAGTGACCAACCAATCACCGACATCTGTCGTAGTAAATCTTCAGTCTACGAAAATAAATATCTAAATCAGAACATATAAAATGTAGTGGGTAAATCATTTGGCAGTTTGAACATTGATATTGAATGTAAAAATATTTCAATATCTGGGGGTTAATATTGTCTACCAAACAGGCAGAATCCTCGATACCCAAAAACTCTTTTGTTTTAGCATATCCCCAACCACTAACAGGAAATGAAAATTACCAAAACAAACATGACAGTTTTTATCAAAAACGCAGTTAAAACTGCAAAAGTGGAAGATAAAAGTCTACAATTTCTTCAGATTTAGGCTTTATTTCAAATATCTTCCGTGTAAGTTTAAGTTTTACTTAAAATGGCCACATTGATATATGTCTTTAAGCATCAATGTTACACTTGTCAGATAATGATAAACTGAGTTTCTGTGTAAGCAACCAATACCCATTACACTGTATCTAGGGCAGGGTCGGAAGCAGATTTTCCATTTTGGTATTCTGCCAGTGTGAAACTGTCCTGATTCTGGGCTACCGGAAAAATTGTGTTCTAGCAAATCCTCAAAGAGGCGCCACTAAGAGGAAGTGATGTTCATCAAAACAAAACATGGCAGTTCTTCCCAAAGAAATTGCTATAGAATTGTTAAAGTCAAAAATCAAGATAAAAGTTTATAATTTCTTTAGATTTAGGCTTTGTTTCTAATATTATACGTTTTCTCAAATTATGTGTACTGATACATTAGATTTGGTATAAGTAGAACTGCCATAAGTAGAAGTAGTTTCTAAGTCCCAACAATTATTAGTGCAAAATAAAAGGATAACTAGAAGTTCGACTTACAGAAAGTTCCCATAACTAGAATCTAATGTGATGCACAAAGTGTTACTTTTCAATGGGAATAACAAGGTGTAAGTAGAACCTATAAATTTTGTGTGTACAGAAATGTAAATATCTAAGAGGTGACAAAATAGTACCATTGTGACACTCTTTACCTAATTCCTCACTTTTGTGTTATTAAGTCTGAACACCAAGCAAATAAATTTCAGAGTAGAGTGATCACACAAGTGTTAATTATTGCAAGAGACTTAAATTACATAGTGTCTCTAGTACTTCATATATTTCTCAAATTGGGTATAACTAGAAGTTGCCATAAGTAGAAGTAAATGGCTGACATTTTGCAACTTCGACTTAGACCAAATCCACTGTATTTGAGATGCTATTTGCAAAGTTTCGTCACAGTATTCAAGTAAAAGGGTCTCGACAGTCGATATCGAGATACCGGTGTTACCGACCCTGCCCTGACAGTATTTATGAATGCTTACCTCTGCTCCAAACCACAGCTGTCCTGCTAAATTGTCTTGAAGGACATCGTCTGGAAACTTGACGCGGAAATCACGGCTTGCTCGTCTGTCTGTTATTGCCTCGTCCATTATTTTCTCCACATACCCCAACACTTTATCCTGTTTCAATACAACACAGCAGGATAAACCTGGAGTTTCAAAGAATTTGAAAATGACCCTCATTTAAAGAAATTGATAATGCACTGACTACGCTCACATTTCACATTTAATTAGGGACAAATGTTTTCACTTAAGAATTTTTGTATTTTCATAAATTTGATGGTTATTCAGTACTTTGCGAATATCCGGCAAGAAATATTTGGAGTCTGATATCCCTATACTCAAGATAGTGGTGTAATTGTTTTAAAAGTCACACAAAACTACCACAACAAGTTTATTTTTATAGGTTTTACTTCACTTTTTTGCTCTTCCAGCCTAATCTGGCTGTTCATAATTTCAAGCAGACTTTTATTGTATGTACATCAAACATCCCGGATAAAAGTGTTGGGACTTGCCTCCCACTTTCATGGTCAATTATTTGTCCATTTTTCTGACCGATGATCGACCCCTGATTGATTATTTTTCTCCATTGTTGGTCTTTACTTAAGAAACACTTTACGGGATGAAGTATAGGTCACTTCGGTAAGAATAACGGTGTTCTGACATTTAGAATCTATCGAAAATACTCACTTCCTGTAAATATGGCGGTAAATATAAACAAACTTGAATTCTGTTACAAATCTGTCCATTTATTAAGTAATAATGCCAAACATATTTTGAAAAAAAAACATTGATCTTGAAGTACATTATGAAATGTAAGACTTAAGCTGGAAATTTGATCATTAGAAAAAAGCAATGAATGACTGCGACCGTACACTGTCACCGATGATTAATCGAGCACACATCTAATTGTCCCAACACTATTGAATACTTATACCCTGTTCACCAAAGACTAACAAATTCAGCATTTTTTCATACAATCTTCGTATTTCTGAGAATTTCAAGGAAATGGTCTCAATACTGTCATATCAGCACAGTGGTGCCACCGTCTCATTCCGACATTTTAAAACCGCAAATAAAAAAAATAATTTAAAATTTAACACAACTACAGAAATCAAAGCTCCACCTGACAGTTGCGCAGCTTGTTGATGAGTAAGGTACATCTTTCAGGCTCCTTCCTCCCATCAAAACTGTCCAATTCTGCAGCAACTGAATTCAGGGCTTCGTCCGCATAATAGAGACGGGCAAGAAGTGACTTGTCAGATTTCTTGGAAATATAAATACATAACATACAAATGTTCATAAAAAAGACAGCAGATACAGGTGTGTATACCCATTCAATAGCTCAGATAATCTTACACTGGAACAAATGTTTTTCTCAGACATAGGAGAACATGAATAGTTTTGCTTTGGTAAGATCATAGTAGTCAACATTTATATACAATATTGACCCAAAATTATTGTACTGATGACTGCTCATCTCTGTACACCTCTATGTGTTGGCACAGAAAATAATGAAATGGCTAAATAATGTGGTTTTCAACTATGTAGAAATATGTTAAATCATTGGATACTGTAAATGCATCCATTTTAAGTTATCAAGTATGCTGAAGTATAGTGTGGTTTAGTAGTATTTGCTTGAGCATGATAATGAAACATTTGACATTTGTGAAAACATGGTATACAGCTAGAATATGGACTACAAGCTGTTACTTCCGATATTGTTACATATTGCCAGTATAAGCTCTTTAAGGTAAAACCTGAACTAATAACAATACAATATCTTACATGTATATATTCTGGGTAAAACCTCAAGAAATGGAAATTAAATTTTGGAATTGATAGCTTAAATCATCACATACACTGTGAGACTGTCCACCTGTCTTTCTTTTTGTAGGCTGAATATTTGGTACATATATGTACATCTTTAGCATTAAAAGTTGTGGAACATTTTAGGTGTAATGCAGGTTGAGAAATATTTTATTTGTATATTACATGTACTTGAGATAGTATGAATACCATGTGATAAATAATAAAATATTAATTGCATAAATATTATTTTCATTTGCATGGAGTTTCCTAACAATTTGAAAATACAAA
Organism: Sabellastarte sp. h YS-2021; assembly: GCA_964017235.1. Taxonomy (NCBI): domain Eukaryota; kingdom Metazoa; phylum Annelida; class Polychaeta; order Sabellida; family Sabellidae; genus Sabellastarte; species Sabellastarte sp. h YS-2021. The sequence continues at coordinate 9,539,233 of OZ024932.1, read as the reverse complement.
CTCGCAAACGGGCTCCTAGCACTTGTGAATATTCATGTATGCAGAGAATATTGTAAGGTAGCAAATTATAGTGGGATTTCTCAACAATGTGTTTAATAAAAATGCTGCTTGAAGATCAAATGTTTCAAATTTTGTAAACAGACTTGTGGTTCTGTATGGTGTCCTATGGACATGGTTACCTTGGCTGAGTTGGCTCTGCACTTACATAAAACCAAGGTAACCACATCTAGGTTTCCAAAAACATTGTACTTGTATGAATCGACTGAAGAATTTGTGGGCGAGCACAATTTTAGCAAATGATCCAGTTACCAATTATAATTTCCCAGATTTGGGATATTTTCCAATATCTTAAGTTTTCCCTCAATTATATGTGTGAACAAGCAAAATGACAGTTTTTAAATCTTGTCATGGTATTTCACTAAAATGTTCTCCATAACGAGACATTAGGCCTACCGACCCATCCGTAAAAGTCAATCATGGTATCACAATCAAAACCAAAGTCACAACAACTTCATTTATTAGCAGTAAATTTGCTTGACAATATTTTCTGCTTCAAGATCAAATTAATACTTCAAATTTAAGGATGGATTGTACGATAAAACTTATAAATTTTCAAGTGCAATAAGTTTTTGACGATTCAATGGGATTTCTTAATATTTTATTTAAAGATCAAAATTTGTGGACATTTCATTAATATTAATGGGGTCATGGAAATCTCAGGGGTTTCCCAACTATAATTTCTGCTTCAAGATTAAATAGTTCAAATTTGAGGATGGACTACAAAAAGGTAGCCTCATGAATATTTATGTAGGAAATATTGATGATTCCATGGGGTCTTTGAACAAATTTCATTTGTATGATTCCATGATAATACGACTGAATTAGCGATGCCCTGACTTTAGACAAATACTTAAAACCATGATGCCGTGCCAGGAGTCACTTTGAATTTTTAACAAAGTGACTTCAATCACAGCATCATGGTTTTTAAGTTTTTGTCTGAAGTCATGGCATTGCAAGTAATATGTTAGGAAACCCCCACAGAATACCGCGACCTCATGAATACAAAGTGGTTATTTACACCATGGCGGTGCATGCAACACAGTAAAATATTCTTGGGTACACCACGACTTGGAACCACTGGTGAACACAAGCAAAGAATTCTACCTTGAATACACCACCGTGGTATACACAATAAATAAATTCCACTATAACGGTACACTGTAACCTGGTGTACGCAATGTATGAAGTCTACCTTGGGTACACCACTGTGACATACACCACTGTGTTGAAAGGTGTATGCAAGGAATAGATTGCTCCTAAGTTACACCACCGTGGTGTATGCAAGCAGTAAACTCTACCTTGGGTACACCACCATGGTGAACACCACTGTGGTGTATATAGGAAATAAATGATGTATGTAAGGAATAAATGCACCCTAATGCAGGTGTTCCACTGGAGCCGACCAGTCGGTAACTCAGCATATTTGGAGGGTCAGGACCAATGTTTACATGGTCGGTTAGGGTCGGTTGTAAGTTTACGGCCTGTCGGGGAGAGTCGAGAGTACATGTTTGATATTTCCCCGACCCTCGCCCACTCTTGTTCCCGAGCTAGGCTCTGTCCCCCTCCTAACCGGCTTGTCCTAGTCACCTCACGTCTTGTCTTATGACTTCAAGGCTTGTCTGTAACCCTTCCAGGCTTGTCGTTATCACTTGCAGACCTGTATTGTAATATGAAACCGGCTTGTCTTTTGTAACTTAGGTACTGCTCATTTGCAGTCAATTTCGAGCATGATGTGAGGTAAAAATATGATCAAAAATTATGTCAAAAATGACAAAGAAACAGTGCAAGTGATCATGATTTTCAAATGAAGTTCCACATTTATGCTATAATTAATTAAGAAATATGAAAAAGAGTGTTTTTATTTGGTTAAGTAAAAATAAAATCCCAGCTTATTTCAGGAAAAAATTTTTTGGGAAAAAAGAGGATCAAATGTCGACCAATCAACAAATCTAAAACTAGGTCACCAGTAAATATTTAGATCGCATCGCATGACAAAATAGCATCAGAGATGCCCGTACCCCACAGCCTGGGGAAATATTTTTCCACACCATGAGATATAGAAGTAGTGTAACAGTACAAAGTTCAAGATACTTTCAGAGCAGTGTAAGTTATATTAAGGTCCAAATAATGCTTAAGTAGAGAAAAACATATCTAAGGAAAAGAAATGTTTATAAAGATGAAGTATTAAAACAAGACAATTCAATAATAAAATGACAGCATTTATCAGTAAACCAAAAATGGCCGAATTATGGTTTGGATGTTTTGAATATTACCCATGCATACAGAAGTGGCAATACATTCAATGAATGCTTATATGTGGTGTTGGAGAAAAACCTGTGGCTCACTTGATGAAATTCCATCTATTACAATGGGAAATTGCAAAAGGAAATTCTTAATGAATTCTAATATGACTTTAACAGTACTTAATGTGCATCAACAGACAGACCCAAAGGTGCAACAAGATTTTAAGGGTGAATACAGCAAGGTCAAAGGTCAATCAGTGTTACATCATGACGTGGCACATCTAATACCCTCAACCAATGTCCCTACCAAGTATAAACTTCCTACACCTTACAGTTTCTGAGATATAACCTGGACAAGATTTTATAGGTCAAGGTCGCTACAGCAAGGTCAAAGGTCAAATCAAGGTCACATGATGTAGCACACCTACATCCCCTAACCAATGTCCCTAACAAGTATCAACTTCTTACACCTCTTACGTTTTCCAAGATATAGCCCAGACCAGGTATTATAGGTCAAGTTCACTATGGCAAGTACAAAGGTCAAATCAAGGTCACACCATGACGTTGCACACCTACTACCCCAAATCAATGTCTTCACCAAGTATCAGCTTCCTACACCTTACAGTTTCCGAAATACAGCCCAGACAAGATTTTATAGGTCAAGGTCACTACGGCAAGGGTCAAAGGTTAAATCAAGGTCACACTATGACGTTGCACACCTACACCCCCTAACCAATGTCCCTACCAAGCAGCGTGCGAAATTCACCATGGCCCCGTGGCCAGGGGCCCCCCCTTTTTAAGTTAGGGCCACCACAACTTGACTTTCATGGGCCCCAATGGGCCACCACATTGACTACAACATGCCTCATGTGGTAATACAATCCAGTGTGCTGTCATTTTTTTTTAATTGGTTTTCTTTCCCCATGGCTAAGTCGTTAATTATGCATTGTGTTTTGCATATTCCAGATTGAGTTCACCCTTAATTAGCCGACACTGTTTCTCTGTTGTGTCTTTCACACACAGGCCAACATACCTCCCCCCTAACATGTTAAAGCTAGGCAGTGACTGGTGTATGAAATTTCAGGGAAGACAGCAGGGAGGTTAGATTAGGAAAGTGGTTATTTTTGAAAGCTGGTTATCCTGTACTTAAATTTGTTATTTACACTAAATGTTGTCAGTTTTTTCTAGTAATGATGCAACTGCTGTGTAAGAGGGAAATGTTCATTCCAAAATATAAATTTCACTTTTGTTATCTCTATAGGTGTTATTTAAGACTAAACAAATACCATTGACTCCTGAACTTTTACATGTGCATTATATAGCCCTTGCCATGTAATAAATGTTACTTTTTATTACATTGGCATTCCTACTATTTCTGGAAACAGAGATATTTCTTATCATTTGCATCAAAACAATTTTATTTCTATTTTTCTTATTCTATTAAAGAAATCCTTTGTGTTTTGGGATAGAAAACGTCCCAATCTAATCCACCCAGTGTGAACTATTGATTTTTTCCCCACATTCAGTCTCTCTCCCCCAAAACTCATCTTTGTGTGAGAAACAAAATCCTATGTATGTATGTAATATGTATACACTTGTACTTGAGGAGGGAAATAAAACCACACATCAATGTTGATTTGGCATTGTTGGCTCTGGGACTGGCACAAAATTTTTCTTCATATTTCAGATGATACTGAGCTTTGTGTACAGTTCGTTATAAGGGAGTCACTTCATATGAGAATATAATCCTTAACACAACACACAAGCAACAGAACTTATGCAGAAAAACTATTCATTTACTCAAACATAATACATGCCAATATATTAAGTTCTTGTTTCATATTCCTAGGCCCTTAGTTACGGGTGAAAAGTTGTCAAAGTTGAATGAAAAAAAAGTAAATATGCCCATCTATGGTGACAAAAAAACAATACTTAACTGTTATGCATGAGGACATAATGGAATACACATCAATCCAAAAAACAAGCAGATTAATTTGTACGATTTACTTTTTCAAGTAACAGTTTCTTTAAATTTTCAATTAGTGCAATGTTTGACAGTTAAAAAAAGTAAAAACATAAAATATATTGCTAGTTTATTTTTTTAGTTCTACAAAAAATTATCTAAAGTTAATAAAAATCTAAATCATACAAAATTTTAGTGAGACATTTTTCTTTGGAGTAGTGTGCACAAAAGTGGTGTTGGTTTTTATTATACATATTTTTTGTGTCACGAAAGGAAGGGATTTCAAAAATAATCATGAGTTTTCAGGGGTCCCATTTAGATGCATCTTTAATGACTTTAGCTTTCTACTTGATATTTCTTCAAAAATTAATTTACATGTTTGGTTTTATTTTATTGTCTTCTTTACAATACTTTATATCACTTGAGAGACTGGTCACATGGAGTCGAGCGTTTTGCTCTCTCTGAGTGCATCTTGTATAATTTGTATTCAAGCTTGATGTTAAATAAAGAAATTTAACATAAATCACTTTTGTATCTTTTGACTTGTCACTTTTAATAAATTAAAAAGACAGTTTGTTAGAAAACTAAAGTGTTAATTAGTTTTTAAAAAGTTTGGGCCATCAAGTTTTAATAGGGGCCACTGAACTTCAGAACCTTGTGGCCCTATCGGGCCACCACTGCTTTGCAACGAATTTCTCACACTGCTACCAAGTATCAACTTCCTATACCTTACGGTTTCCAAGATATAGCCCGGACAAGATTTTATAGGTCAAGGTCACCACGGCAAGATCAAAGGTCAAATCAAGGTCAGACCATGATGATGCACACCTACAACTCCTAACCAATGTCCCTACCAAGTATCAACTTCCTACACCTTACGGTTTCCGAGATATAGCCCGGACAAAGTTTTATAGGTCAAGGTCACTACGGCAAGGTCAAATCAAGGTCAGACCATGATGTTGCACACCTACAACTCCTAACCAATGTCCCTACCAAGTATCAACTTCCTGCACCTTACAGTTGCTGAGATATAGCCCAGACAAAGTTTTATAGGTCAAGGTCACTACGGCAAGGTCAAAGGTCAAATCAAGGTCAGACCATGATGTTGCACACCTACAACTCCTAACCAATGTTCCTACCAAATATCAACTTCCTATACCTTACGGTTTCCGAGATATAGCAAGGACAAGATTTTATAGGTCAAGGTCACTACAGGAAGGTCAAAGGTCAAATCAAGGTCAGACCATGACGTTGCACACCTACACCCCCTAACCAATGTCCCAACCACATATCAAATTCCTACACCTTACAGTTGCTGAGATATAGCCCGGACAATGTTTTGTAGGTCAAGGTCACTACGGCAAGGTCAAAGGTCAAATCAAGGTCACACCATGATGTTGCACACCTACAACTCCTAACCAATGTCCCTACCAAGTATCAACTTCCTACACCTTACGGTTTCCGAGATACAGTGCCGAGATATAGCCCAGACAAGATTTTATAGGTCAAGGTCACTTCAGCAAGGTTAAAGGTCAAATCAAGGTCAGACCATGACGTTGCACACCTACACCCCCTAACCAATGTCTCTACCAAGTATCAACTTCCTACACCTTACGGTTTCTGAGATATAGCCCAGACAAGATTTTAAAGGTCAAGGTCACTATGGCAAGGTCAAAGGTCAAATCAAGGTCAGACCATGACCTTGCACACCTACAACCCCTAATTAATGTTCTTGCCAAGTATCAACTTCCTAGACCTTATGGTTGCCGAGATATAGCCCGGACAAGATTTTATAGGTCAAGGTCACTACAGCAAGGTCAAATCAAGGTCAGACCATGACGTTGCACACCTACACCCCCCAAACAATGTCCCTACCAAGTATCAATTTCCTACACCTTACAGTTGCTGAGATATAGCCCGGACAAGGTTTTGTAGGTCAAGGTCACTACGGCAAGGTCAAATCAAGGTCAGACCATGATGTTGCACACCTACAACTCCTAACCAATGTTCCTATCAAGTATCAACTTCCTACACCTTACGGTTTCCGAGATACAGTGCCGAGATATAGCCCAGACAAGATTTTATAGGTGAAGGTCACTACAGCAAGGTCAAAGGTCAAATCAAGGTCAGACCATGACGTTGCACACCTACACCCCCTAACCAATGTCCCTACCAAGTATCAACTTCCTACACCTTACAGTTTCTGCCAGACAATATTTTAAAGGTCAAGGTCACTACAGCAAGGTCAAAGGTCAAATCAAGGTCAGACCATGACCTTGCACACCTACAACCCCTAATTAATGTTCTTGCCAAGTATCAACTTCCTAGACCTTATGGTTGCCGAGATATAGCCCGGACAAGATTTTCAAAGGCTCGAAATTATTTGGTATAAATGAGTAGGAAAATTGCTCAGAGGGACGAAATTTTGAAGGGGTCCTTCCCAGAAGCTCAAAATTGGAGTACAAAAGGCAGCAACATCCAGAAGATTTTCACTGTCACATAGATATTGTCAGAAGCACATCTCCCTCTGTTTGTTTGCATAGGATATAACATTCTTAATGAAAATTTCATATTTTAAGTGGCTTTTTCGTTCATAATCTGAAACACACACATTGATTTATTTCTCATTAAATATTAAAGCAAAAACCTGAAGTGAGGTAAAAATAATTATGTCAAGAATGACAAAGAAACAATGCAAGTGATCATAGTTTTGAAGTAAACAGATAGTGAAGCTGCTCATGTATGCTTTAAACAACCGAGAAACCTAAAAAAGGGGCTTATTTAGTCACGTAAAATACAAATTCTAGGCATATTTCACCAGAAATTTTTTTAAAAAAAATTAACAAACTATTTGGATCCAATCAAAATATATTTCTCACTGTAAAAACCCATAAGCAATTTCTGGGAAAAAAGAGGATCAAGTGTCGACCAATCAACAAATCTAGAACTAGGTCACCAGTAAATATTTGGATCCCATCACGTGACTAAAACTACAGCAGGGTATAAAAGGCAGCAACAAGCAGAAGGTTTTCATTGTCACATCGGAGATCGTTAGAAGCGCATCTCTCTGCTTCTTTCCACAGGATTTTATATTTTTAATGAAAATTTTATATTTTGAATGACTTTGTTTGTTCATAAATTGAAGCATACACTAATTTTATTTTTCATGTATGTGAAAGCAAAAACATGGAAACTATTATTAAAAAACAAAAAAAAAAATTAATTTGAACATTTTGGTCACGTGATGGGATCCAAATATTCAGCCTTGACCTAGTTTAAGAATTCTTTATTGGTCGACACTTGATCCTCTTTTTTTCCCAAAAATTCATCAAAAACTGCAATGACAATACTGACTGCAAGTCTGGTCATGGGGTTCTGTATGTTACTCAAGTCCTGTTTATTTGTCAGTACGACTTGTCGGGACCTGCTACAGCTTGTCTGTTAGGGAATTTATTGTGGTCTGCCAGTCTGGGAATTTTGATCTTCAAGTAAAGTATTTCCACATACACTGTCAGGAAACCTCACAGAATCCTGTGACCTCATATATATTCTTTGCAACTGGCAAGCAAATATACCACTAATAAATTAGTGGTGGTGGACCAGTTCACGCCCGGGTACCAATTCACGCCTGACCCTAAATTTATCCAAAACAATCACAGTTAAACAATAAATTACAAATGTATATGATCAATTTGATGATTATCTATAATGTGGTAAACATCTCCTCTATAAAAAATTATAAATCTTCAAGAAAATTAAGGGTGGGCGTGAATTGGTACCCGGGCGTGAACTGGTCCACCACCACTAACTGCATTAGTTGTCGAGACTCGTTGATTTTTAGTGCGATGCCATGACTTTAGACAAAAACTTAACACGGCGCCTTAACAAGAGTCATTTAGAACTTTAAAGGGCATGGCTGCGGTACGGTAAAACCGTTCTGTAGAAAATATGCTACAGTACGGATTGCTGCACTCTAGAACTTTGTCTCGAGTGAGGTTTCAGTAACAATTGATTTCATTGGTTAATTAAATTAATCATGTTTGCAGACGAAAAGTAGACTGGTTGCCTGGATCTTCTGTTTGTAAAATATGGCTAGAAAACCCCATCATGGCCTCATATTTCCTTAATTCTGTGGGTGCAAGCACTAGCACTTGATATTCTATTTGTCAAATATTGTTAGAAAACAGAAGGTGCTGTAAGAGTAAAATATTGCTAGACTTCTGTTTGTAAAATGGTAGAAAATGCATTGTGGCCTCATATTTTCTTATAAGTCTTCACATGTACAAGTACAACAATTTGAGGTTTTATTTGTAAAATATTGCTACATTTTCAATTTCTAAACCCCCATCGTGGCCTCATATTTCCTTCACTCCATGAGATGTTTAGGTTACCAGTTTGAACTGCACTCTAGTCAATTTGCTGGAATACGGCAAATGAATGCTACCGTACTGTAGAATTTCTTCTCGAGTGCGGTGATTTACCGTACTCCAGCCACTTCGAACTTTAAAACCTCTTCACAACTATCTTTCCTTATGGAGCTGTACTGCTCAGCCAGTGAATTTCGTCACCCAAGTGAAGTTCGTCACCTGCATTTTATGGTAATATTTATGAGTTTTTCCTGTGAATTTTCGGCATACATGTATACCTCGTTGCTGAAAGCAGCTATTCCATTTATTTAGTGGTGGTGGACCAGTTCACGCCCGGGTACCAATTCACGCCCACCCTTAATTTTCTTGACGATTTATGATTTTTCATAAAGAAGATGTTTACCACATTATAGATAATCGTCAAATTGATCATATACATTTGTAATTTATTGTTTAACTGTGATTGTTTTGGATAAATTTAGGGGTGGGCGTGAATTGGTACCCGGGCGTGAACTGGTCCACCACCACTAGATATGAATATTGCCTATCCGTGAGCATTTTTATGGCAGGTGACGAACTTCAGTGGGGTGACGAAATTCACTGGCCGACCAGTACTTCATAATTTTATATAAAGATATTTGTGTCATAAGGATCTGTGTCAATACAGCATGTCCTTAAGGTCAAGTGAACTTACAACTTGTAAGTTCACTTGATCCGTCCTTAACAGTTAATACGGCAGGTGGCAAACTTGGGTAGCTGATCATTATGTAAAAGGCAATGCATCTGAATTCGCGTTATTCTGTGTCATAAGAAAAAGTCACAAGACAACGACAATGGGGTTAAGGCAACATAAAATTAAAATTGTGTCCAGATTTACCTTTGGTTTGAACATCCATTTCCGTATTGAATACATTGTTTAGAATACTGTGAATATAACATCTAGGTAAAACAACCAAAAACGTTTGACAGTAGAAACTTTGACAACGACATTTCCTGGTTCATCACAAAAAGTTACTTAATTCACAACTTCCTGTTTCATAATATACCAGTGACTGAATTGTGTTCTAAGTTGATTATGTTTGCGTAAAAATGATCCCTCATCTTGTTACATGAAATTTCCATCCCATTCAGCCAATCTATTGTGAATATGAAGTAAAAACACATTTTACTTAGCTTGAATGCAATTTTATTTGAATATTCTGAAATCATTTTTGAAATGTAATATATTTCCTCTTATAATACTTTGTTTGTGTGTGACAGCGTCCATATGTGTTCATTAAAGCAAGAAGAGTGGAAACTGCCAAAGGCAGACTCTATGACACAACACTAGAAAACAATTCAATAATCATTATTCTGTGTACATAGCCAGTTCAATAACATAGAGATGCTGGGTAGTGTATGAGCTAAGGTTGGAAACCATTTTTGAAGAGATAAGATAACAGCATTTTTCTTGAAACAAGCAACAGTGACCAAAGTGTTTTTTATGTAAAGATGAGTACAATTCAGGAATCTCAAAGAACCCCTTATGTGATCAGATATATATATATATCCATCTACCGCAATGAATAGACAAAAGAGAACCAAAATAACTTTGATGACTATCTTGAAGAAATTTATGAACCAAACTGGTCAATTTAAATTAAGATGCAGCAAAATTCAAATGGTAACTGGCAACCTAGGGAGTCTTTTCATAATAGGAAAAGGCTGTATGTATCTATTACAGCTTGTAACAATCATAGCAAGTGTATTGTGGATGCGCTGCAGTTTGTGCCTGTTAAAACTGGACAAATATAAACTTCTGAAGAGAGAATTGATATGGTCAAGATAACTACTCACCAAGGCATATACTGCTAGGATAGCATTTTCGTCTCTCAGGCACTGTCTAATCTGCCTGACATCACACATTTGAACAAAACTAGTCTTTTAAATATTGCGGACATGATCAGCAAAGGAAAAATTTGCATCAAAACCAGATACCAAGGACCTTTACAACAACTGCTGGATGTATTAATTTACCAAATATTCTGATGGGAGGTGGGAAATAATTTTCTTGAGCAGAGCATAAGACATCCAAAAATGAGTTCTGTCTGACTTTAATTTTAGCATACTAGGTGATATTCATCCTTTATCATCTTAAAGGTAAGAGAAGATGTTTTGAAAGCAGAAGCTGCATTGTTGTGAGACATATGAACAAACAACTGGGTGTCATTGGCATAAAAATAAAATTTGATGTCAGAGTAGCTTCCATTAACCTTACTCAAAGGAGTGGTGTATAGTGACAGCAAAGGTTCAAAGGCCGAGCCTTGTGGGACACCAAACATGAGCCCATTGGATTTAGAGAGTGTTGACCCAATTTTGATAGCTTGGTGGCTTAGCTAAGAGGTGAACCAATTCAAGGCTAGGCTACACGCACCAAACCAATTTTAATTTAAGGCAGTCCAGAAGAGTATTATGGTTAGTTTTGTTGAAATCAGCCAACAAATCAAGTAAGACAAACACAATATAGGTTCACCATGTGAGAGTGAAAGATGGATCTCATTTTTTATTTCCAGTGATTGCCATTTCATTGGAATGAACATTTTTATATAGAGATTGTTTAAGTTGTGAAGAGTATTGCTTTTGATATATTCCATGCATGAGTTGTTTGATAACTATACGTGCTCCTCTAATTGGTGAAAGATTTTTCTTTTATTTTGGGGGGAAAACACCCTCAGCCAAGGACAAATTTACAAGTTTTGTAACTGATGGAAGTAGAATATCCAAACAATCTTTAAGAAGGAAAGTATTTCAACAACACTCCTGCTTTTTATTTTGTTATAGGGGACCACAGTGGCAGAGTGGTAACAGTCTCGCCTTCCACCTCTGAGATTGGGGTTTTGTTCCTGGCCTGACCTCAAGTGGGAAATCTGGTGGTTGCTTGCCATTGGTCAGCAGTTTACAGTACCGAACCTTGAACAACTGTATCTATTGGTGTCCTCTGCCCTCCCAACTACCTGTCATGATATGACCTGGACAGTCTTGAAAGTGACATAAAACCCCAAATAAATAAATCATTTGTCTGATAACATTTTGTTATCATCTGAGCTAAATAACATTTATCCAATATCTCAGTTTTATAAAAAAAGGGTTAGACACAGTGTTGTGACCATCAGCGATTTCTGCAGATCAAACATTTTCTAAGAAGTGACTGCATGTCAAGTTTAACTTGAGTAGATAAAGGAAATTCAAAATAAAATAAAATGTCTTTGTGTTGTCTTTAGTGCATGGCATTAAGGACCATTTTGTTTTAAGCTGTTATTATATTTTGCGATGATTAAATCGCAAATGTATTTCTATGCACTTCCTGGGTTATTGTTTCAACTGTTGGATCAATTCCTGAAGTGATTTATTTTGTGATATAGTAAGTAGAAATTGCAACGGCCTGTAGTAAGGTTTGTGGTCAGATTAGTTTGGCCAGTTCAAACTATGTTTCTAATAGCAGTATTGTGTTGGGTTAAGAAATTAAATATCAAGCTCAATAGGCTTCAATTAAGAGCCACTTACAATGAGCCTGATAACAAAAAAATGACAGATACAATAAAACACCCTTGTAAAAGTATGTATTTAGCTACAGAGATATAATTTAAGTCATATGTACAGCATTAATATATCTATTGAACAACCTTTGTTCCAGGATTTTGCTAATTTCATGAGTGAAATAAAATGCAATTTTAGCATTATTGCTCAAAAAGAGACGTGTAGTTATATGATGTTGGTGGTATAGTTTTGTAGGAAAGAATTTTTTTACGATTCTTAGTTTGAAAACTGTTGTCGATTTCCTTAGTGTGTTTGCTTCATAGTCAAAAATGGCAACATCCGGTCGTAAGCGAAAGCGGGAAGTTCAAGATATTAAAAAGTCTCCTCCAACAAATATATTTCATAATGGGAGAAAAAAGCAAAAGGTATCGAAATCTCCAGACAATCCAAAGCAGGTTAGATAATTGTGAGGTTCAAGAAAGCTCATATGATGTCCCGGTCATTCTCCCCTGTTTACATTCGAACCCAAAACAGTGCCTGTTCGAGACCAGTGGCGAGGGTTCTTCTTAAAATTTGGACTCAGACTAAAAGCTGCAATGGTGGACGACTGGAAAAGTTTGTACAGGCTGTATCTCAGAAACCTGTAGGGAGTTGATACTTGGTAGGGAGGTCCTCGGTGGCCTAGTGGTTAGCAAGTTTGGCATCTAATCATAGGCTGTCACCTCTGTGGGTTCGAGTCCCACAAGTGGCAATGCTGAGGACCTGTCCCAATATGACCCTGGCTGTTGAACGGGACGTTAAACCCCAACTTTGACTTTAACTTTGACTTTGATACTTGGTAGGGGCATTGGTTTGGGGGTGTATTGGTGGGCCAGTGAATTTCGTCACCCCAGTCAGGGTTCCCACTGCAAACACAGGGAATTTGAAAATTTCAGAATGATTTTAAAGAGTAACAGCTATAAGCCTAATCAGCATTTCGATTCGCGCAAAGCATTGTGGGAAGGTATCGGGATAAACAAAAAACGTATGTGACAGAAGAACCAGGAAGTAGTGAATATTAATTTATGTGATTTCTGTATATATTGGCATTTATCTTATAAAACATATAATGGAAATAGTGTAATAAATTATATAAATCAGTTCCGTGAAGAATATAGAATTTGTGTGAGATATTTGTAGCAGTTTTAACATAAATCCCCTATTTTCGCCCAGTTGTAGTTTAACAGAGTAACGAAGATCTATTTCAGAAAAATACTGTTTTGAATCTAATGAAAATAAATCTTTAGAGGAAATGAAAAAAGAAATATTTAAAAGAATTCATTTCAACAATAAGGCCTCATATTCTTCGATATTTCCAAAAATATTTAACTCACAAATATGTTATATACATAAAACTTCTTTTTTGTAATTTCATCCCAAATTTTTTCCATTTTTTTTTATTTATGGACTTATTTTACTTATTATTTAAACAAACTGGTGGATAATAAATAAAGCACCCAATAAATTGTTTCATATATTTATGTACCTATTTCCTAATATTTTTGTACTATTTTCCTATTAATTTTTTTAGCCTCATTTATTAGCTTTATGTTATGCAATTAATCTAAAGTGCATTATTTGACCTTTAGTTCCTTGATTTTTTTTAATTTTAAGATTAAGAAAATATTCATTTATGTCAAGCTGCATTTATAATAAATATCAAAATAAGAGTAATTATTTCGCTTTAAGGAATTGTACTTCCTATTTTTAATTATTTGTCCAATTTTTAAGAAAATGGATCATGCATGTACACAAATACCCATATTTTGCCCACATTTTTTTTTTATATTTTTATTTACACACGCTCCAACATCGGTCGGTTCTCCTCATATTCATTCCATTAAAATCTGCCCATAAATAAAAAATAACAAAACTATTGAAACTAATTTTTTTTTCAAATACATATCTCTAGTGAGCACAACATTTTATATAAAATTTTCCAAAAATTTTAAGCAAATACGTACACAACTATTAGTTAATACTTTAATTCACATAAAAAAATATCTAAACCATAATAATTTGTAAACATATGTTTAGAAATTAAACAATCACTCAAAAATCATCTCCAAAAATAACTGTACATGTTAAAGAAACCCCATTTCGCCCACCTTAGAAGAACAAAAAAATATTTCAAAGTACCTTTTCTTGGCAAAAAAAAACAAAAAAAAACAAAACAATATTCTGTAGATCTATATTTATATTTAAAAAATTAAGCTTAGTGTGTGTAGTGTACATATTATTTCATCTAATATTTTCTGAAATTTTTTTGCTGACTTTTTTGGCAAATACACAAGTATTTTCAACTAATTAACATGTACATACCAATTGCTGGTGTTCTCAACCATTTTCTAAATTTATTAGCTAACATTTTAACGTTTATTTCAAATAAAAAAAAATATCTGAAACAACAATAGTTTTAACATATAAATTTAATTTAAATAATCAATAAAAAATCATTTTCAGAAATATCTGTACATGTTAATAAACCCTATTTTCGCTCATCTTAGAAGACCAAAAACTATATTTTAAATTTTTTTTTCCTGGTGACAAATCATTGCTTTATAGATCGTTATGTATATTTTTTATAAAAAAATAAGTTTTGTGCATTTTATGCAAGAAATTATGTATTATTTACTCTTTTCTTCATATAAAAATCACTTCCTGGTTCAGATCTACGTAGATTTGTTTATCCCGAAACGGAATTCGGGGCAATTTTTTCACGCATGCGTACTCGGAATGCTGATTAGGCTTATTTGCATTCACTCGCAGTGGGTTGCGACTCGCAGGTCACATTTGATGTTTTGGCTTGATTGTGTTATTTTATTTATTTAAATCCACAGGGAAAAATATAAACTTCACTGGAAAAAACACGGAATTTAAATTGGAAAAGGGAGTGGGAACCATGCCAGTGAAGTTTGTCACCTGCCTTAAAAATGCTCAAGAACAGACAATATTCACATTTAAATAAATGGAATAGCTTCTTTCAACGGCAAGGTATACACATATGCCATAACTGGACAGTAAAAACTCTTTAATATTGTTATAAAATGCAGTGTCGAACTTCACTGGGGTGACAAATTTCACTGGCTGAGCAGTAGTTGTGCCACGCCATGGTGTGACCTTACTTGCTTTAACTTTGGTCTTGCTGTAGTGACTTTTACCTTTAAAGTCTTGTCCAGGCCAGATCTCGGCAACTGTAAGGTGTAGAAGTTGATACTTGGTAGAGACATTGGTTGGGTGCTGTAGAAGTGCAACGTCATGGTGTGACCTTGATTTGACCTTTGATCTGGCCATAGTGACCTTGACCTTTAAAATTTTTATCTGGGCAATATTTCTGAAACTGTAAAGTGTAGGAATTTGATACTGACATTGCTTAGGGGTTGTAGGTGTGCAACATCATAGTTTGATCTTGATTTGATCTTTGACCATGAGTTTTAAAATCTTATCCAGGCTATTTCTTGGATTCCGTAAGGTGTAGAATGTTGACACTTGGCACGGACATCAATTAGGGGGTGTAGATGTGCATCATGGTGTGGCCTAAACTTTGATTCTGCTAAAGTCTGTTCACCTGCCATATTTGAGACGTAATTCAAAGACAAAGATAATAATTGCTGCAACTGATTATTATAATTGATAATATCTCACCAAAAGGGAGATGCAGTTCATATTTTGTATACAAAATCTCAAATTTTTCATTTCTACCCCACAGTCCTGATGGGCTGTCAGGGAATTGTTTTCACCTGTGGTGTCCGCCGGACTGTCCAGATATGCGGGCAGCGGGAAAAAGATTTGTCCGGCCTGTATCTCAGAAACTGTAAGGTGTAGGACGTTGATACTTGGTAGGGACTTTGGCTAGGGTATGTACCATAAATGGCCTATTTAGCGCAGAGTGCGCTAAGGAAAGTCTATTTTTATTCAATTTTTGGTGGGAAAAATTTCCCCTTTTAGCGCACCCATCATGAAACCCTTTCCGGGTGAAGTATAGGTCAATCCGGTAAGAATAACGGTGTTTCGACATTTAGAATCTACCGAAAGCACCCACTTCCTGTAAATATGGCGGTAGATAAAAACAAACTTGAAATCCATAGCAAATGTCAATTTATTAAGTAAAAATACGTAAATTATATAAAAAATATGTGGATATTGAGAACAATTAAGAAAGGTAAGATTTAAGCTGAATAATCGATCATTAGTAACCTTTTGTAACCAACCGCGATTATACACTGTCACTGTCTAATCGTCCACCCACTAGAAGTTGTCAAGTATATTGCTTTGAAAACAGATAGGGTGCGGTTACAAGGGAGGATGCGCTAAATAGGTCATTTACGGTCGATGTAAAACGTCATGGTGTGACCTTGATTTGACTTTTGACCTTGCTGTAGTGACCTGGACCTATAATGCCTTGTTTGGGCTATATTGCGGAAACCACAAGGTGTAGGAAGTTGATATTTGGTAGGGACATTGGTCGGGGGTTTTAGGTGTGCAACATCATGGTGTGACCTGTATTTGACCTTTGATCTTGCATATCTGATGCTATTTTATCTCTACAGGAATATGTGATACTATTTTATCTCTCCTATATCTGTCATATCTTTTTACTTGAATCTTGGTTGTTTGCACCTTTGGGTGTCTTTTGATGTAGATTAAGCACTGTTAAAGTCATCTTAGAATTCATTAAGGGTTTTACTTTTGCAACAGATGGTATTGCATCAAGTGAGTCACCGGTTTTGCCCCAACTCCACATGTAAGTATGTATTGCCACATCTGTATGTATGGGTAATATTCAAAACATTCAAACCATATTTCAACCGTGCATAATTGTGATATTTTCATTGACAGCTGTTCTCCAGTTAAGAGATTTTACAGCTTCATAACTTTTATTTTACTGAATTGTCTTGTTTTAAGACTTCATCTTTACATGCAGTGCTCTGAAAGTATCCAATCTGTGTACTTTTTCACTACTTCTATATCTCATAGTGTTGAAAACTATTTCCCCAGGTTGTAGGATATGGACATCTGTGATGCTATTTTCAATGTATTATGATTAAATCTTCATGAAAGTTTTTATATGGGTAGGGCTTAGCTAAAGAAAATAAGGAATACATTTTAAAAAAAAGATCTGACTTTTTTTGGATACAAAAAAGATCCCGAAATTTTGGAAACACTCTTGAGGTGGAGACCTTTGCTCTATGAATGCTTACTAGTGGTAATCGTAATGGACTCAGCAATTGGTATTTGGTAGTAGGGACATTACCACTCCAAATATTTCATGTCGGCTATTCGCTAAGTACTATTCATGTCGACACCAAATAACCGTCGAATTTATAAACAACAAAAAGTCTTAAGCTTGATATTCTCTAAAAGGCAACTGAAACCATAAATATATGAAGGAAATTGAAAATATATGTCCATAATCTGTAAAATTCATTAATCTTGCCATTTTCCTGTGATGTCTGATGCATTTTTTTCATACAGGTAGTGGACGATATAATAGGTACATGTATATGGTACTTACGGTTTTACCTGAATCCATAAACTGTACAGAAAACGTGGCTGTTGTTAGATTTTAACTTAATCTATGTGACAATATGGACATATTTTATGGATTCAGACCTTCTGCCATCTTTTACTACATTGAGCGATTATTCATACTTTAAGTCTTTCCTGTCGGCTATTCGCTAAGTACTATTCGTGTCAACACAAATAACCGTCGAATTTATAAAACTACAAAAAACTGGTAGACATATTAGGGCTAGATGTTAACTTTTTTAAGGGCAAGTGGCATTCAAATTTCACTCGCCTCGATCTAAAATCTACTTGCCCATACTTAGTTGTTGTACTAGTAGCCATATATCAGTATTAAAATACATTAAACAAGACTGAGAAAACTTAAAAAATAAAACTAATATTTTTACCATTTTTACCCCACAGCCCTTAATGGCTGTTGGGGTATTGTTTTCACCCATGGTGTCCGGATGGTCGGGCGGGCGGGCGGGTTGGCGGGCGGCGGGAAATAGTTTGTCCGGGCTGTATCTCAGAAACCGTAAGGTGTAGGAAGTTGATACTTGGTAGGGACATTGGTTAGGGGGTGTAGCTGTGCAACGTCATAGTCTGACCTTGATTTGACCTTGCCGTAGTGACCTTGAGTTTGAAAATCTTGTCTGGGCTATATCTCGGAAACTGTAAGGTGTAGGAAGTTGATACTTGGTAGGGACATTGGTTAGGGGGTGTAGTTGTGCAGCGTCATAGTCAGACCTTGATTTGACCTTGCCGTAGTGACCTTGACCTATAAAATCTTGTCCGGGCTATATCTCGCAAACCGTAAGGTGTAGGAAGTTGATACTTGGTAGGGATATTGGTTAGGGGGTGTAGGTGTGCAACGTCATGGTGTGACCTTGATTTGACCTTTGACCTTGCCGTAGTGACCTTGACCTATAAAATGTTGTCCGGGCTATATCTCGGAAACTGTAAGGCTTGGGAAGTTGATATTTGGTAGTGATATTCTTTAGGGGGTGTAGGTGTGCAACGTCATGGTGTGACCTTGATTTGACCTTTGACCTTGCCGTAGTGACCTTGACCTATAAAATGTTGTCCGGGCTATATCTCGGAAACTGTAAGGCTTGGGAAGTTGATATTTGGTAGTGACATTGGTTAGGGCGTGTAGGTGTGCAATGTCATGGTGTGACCTTGATTTGACCTTTGACCTTGCCGTAGTGACCTTGACCTAGAAAATGTTGTCCGGGCTATATCTCAGAAACCGTAAGGTGTAGGAAGTTGATACGTGGTACGGATATTGGTTAGGGGGTGTAGGTGTGCAACGTCATGGTGTGACCTTGATTTGACCTGTGACCTTGCCGTAGTGGCCATGACCTATAAAATCTTGTCCAGGCTATATCTCAGAAACCGTAAGGTGTAGGAAGTTGATACTTGGTAGGGATATTGCTTAGGGGGTGTAGGTGTGCAGCGTCATGGTCTGACCTTGATTTGACCTTTGACCTTGCCACAGTGACCTTGACCTATAAAATGTCTGGGCTATATCTCAGAAACTGTAGGGTGTAGGAAGTTGATACTTGGTAGGGATATTGATTAGGGGGTGTAGGTGTGCAACGTCATGGTCTGACCTTGATTTGACCTTTAACCTTGCTGTAGTGACCTTGACCTATAAAATATTGTCCGGGCTTTATCTCGGAAACTGTTAGGTGCAGAAAGTTGATATTTGGTAGAGACATTGGCTAGGGGGTGTAGGTGTGCAGCATCATGGTGTGACCTTGATTTGACCTTTGACCTTGCCATAGTGACCTTGACCTATAAAATTGTCAGGGCTGTATCTCGGAAACCGTAAGGTGTAGGAAGTTGATACTTTGTAGGGACATTGGTTATTGGCTATAGGTGTGTATTATCATGGTGTGACCTTAATTTGACCTTTTACCTTGCCGTAGTGACCTTGACCTTTAAAATCTTGTTGCATCTTTGGGTCTGTCTTTTGATGCAGATTAAGCAAAAGTCATATTAGAATTTATTAAGAATTTTACTTTCATAACTTCCCATTGTAAGAGATAGAATTTCATCAAGTGAGCCGCAGATTTTACTCCAACACCACACATAAGCATTCATTAAATGTATTACCACTTCTGTATGCATGGTAATATTCAAACCATCTAAACCATAATTCGGAAATGCAGATGTATATAAAGAGTGTTGAATTTTAGTTTACTGATTAATGCTGTCATCTTGTTATTGAATTATCTTGTTTTAATACTTCATCTTTATACGCATTATCTTTCTTTTAAACATTATTTCTCCATTTAAACATTGTTTGGACCTTTATATAACTGACAGTGCTCTGAAAGTATCCTGAAGTTTGTACTGACAGTACAGTACTTCTATATCTCATGGTGTTGAAAATATTTCCCAAGGCTGTGGGGTACGGGCATCTCTGATGCTATTTTTATCCCCTATAACTCTTACTGTGATTTTACAATATTTCGGGTATTATTGCCCATCTAGCCAGGAATTACCGGTAACTGTTTTTCAGTCTATCATCCCAAATGTGTATTGTTGCTAATTGTGTGAAATTTTAAATTGGTTCATTACTCTCATAGATGGTTTATTATTGTATTGCAGCTTCTTTTGTCAGTTTCCCTTGTATTTCATTATAAAAAATACTCCTTGTGTTGTGGTTGGTTTTCAGTTCATAAGGTTGGCTTTAGTGTGGGTTGCTAGGGTGCCTGTGAGTCGCCCACGGGATGAAGTTTCAGGGGTTAGTCCTTAAGGCCATAAAGGTTAGGCCACCCACAGCTGATATTGATCCTAGGGCATTTTTCATTTAACCAACCCAACCAAGATGATTGCCATGCACATTTTTCTTTTCTGCACCATGTTGATGGCTGCCACTCATCTCAGGAGTGTCTCCCAAAATTTCACTGGAAGTTGATTCCTCATTCCATCCATGTTGAGGAGTGCTAAAAATTACTCTTATTGCTGTTCCTGCCATGATTTTCCTACTGTATTTTACCTACTGTAAAACAGAGTGGGCTTATGCTATTACTTCTTATGTGTGGTGATGTTGCCAATCACTTGCCAAGAATCCTGGACCGGTTATGCTTGGCTCAGTAAATGTGAGGTCAATCCGAAATAAGGGCCCTCTCCTCTCTGATACAGTTGCATCTCACGCCTTTGATTTCCTCTGTCTCACAGAAACACAGATTCGTACCACTGATTCTGATAGTTTCCTTCGTTCCCTCACCCGTGATGGATTCTCATTGATACATAAGCCATGTTCAACAGGTATTGGTGGTGGTGTTGGTTTCTTCATTCGTGAATCATACAAATATCGCAAAGTCGATACCTCAAATTATAGCTCCTTTGAAAATATTGTCATATCAGTTTCAGGGCCAGGTCGAACTTTGCTCCTAGCTTCTATCTATCATCCTCCTAGGCTGTGTTCTTCTATTTTTTTAGATGAATTTATGTCCTTTGTTTTGTTCCTTCTGTCTTCTGTTGATGGCAATTACTTCATCTGCGGTCATTTCAATATACATGTTGATGTACCTTGTGCTGATAATTACAAATCGGAATCCCTGTTAGAATCATGCAAACTAACACAGTTAACAATACCACTCATTTGCACGGTCATATGCTTGATCTCATTCTTTCCCCCAGTGATCAAGATATGTGCATGCATGTTGACGTCTGTGAAGTCATATCTGACCATGCAGTCATTAAATGTGTTATTGACTTTCCTTCCTCTCTTGCTAACTGCCAAACAAGAATTTCCTATAGAAGGTATCATCATATAAATATGTCCAACTTTAGGTCTGACCTTAAAGATATGCCTTTTGTGAAATGTCGCACATGAATGCCTCAGCTGCTTTTGATAAGTTGAACAGATGCCTTCAAGATGTTAAGGAATGGATGTCGGCTAGCAAACTTAAACTTAATCCAGATAAAACTGAGTTTATACTTTTTGGCTCCAAGAAACAGAGAGAAAGGTTAAATGTATGTTTCCCAATAGACCCCTTTCACCCCACCAAGTCAGTCAGGAACCTGGGTGTGTGGTTTGACTGATTTTTCTTTCTCTAAACACATCCAGAATGTTTGTAAAAGTTGCTTTGTTCAACTGAGGGATTTTAGAAATATCAGGCAGTTCTTGACTCATGATAATAATAATAATAATAGTAGGATTTATATAGCGCAAAATTGATACAAATCCTCTAATGCGCTTGAGTCCAAGAAGTGAGAGTCCAGGGACAGGCATGGGTCGGCATCTAAAAAGCGCCTGCCAGGGTATAACTAAGGTGGGGGGGTATGCCAGCCTAAACAAGTAGGTCTTTAGCTGGCTTCTGAAACCATCTATTGTTTGCTGAGATCTGATAGTCTGTGGCAGCTTGTTCCATTCAGCTGGTGCAGCTACTGCAAAGCCACGCCTTCCTATGTGCTTATTAGGGCGGGTTGAGGAGATAGATAGCCTGTTGCTGTGAGTGAGACTGCTCGATCTGATTAACGCTGAAAGATACGGGGGCTGTGAAAGATTAATAGCCTTGAATACCAAAAGATTATACTTAAACAGGATGCGATGTTGAATTGGGAGCCAGTGGAGTTTTTTCAAAAAGGGTGTTACATGACTAATTTTGTCAAGTCTGAAGATGATGCGGCAAAGAGAATTCTGGACCCTCTGTAGTTTGGCTATGTTGGACTTGCTTACCCCATAGAGTAAAGAGTTACAGTAGTCTAGACGACTACTGACCATATCATTTGCCAGAAGTATTGCTGTCTCAACTCCAAGGAATTTGCGAATTCGTCACAAATCACGAAGATGATAGTAACATGCTCTGCAAACCTTGGCAACATGATTGTCAAAGGAGTTGTCTGAGTCGAAAATAACACCCAGATTTTTTACTTCCACTGACAGAGAGATATTGTTTTGGAGTGGAACAGGGAAATTTGGTGCAAGCGACTTTCTGATGGCTTTTTGACCTATAATGATAAATTCGGTTTTTTCTGAGTTTAGTTTAAGTTTGACACTGTCCATCCACTCCTGCACAGACTTGAGACACTCGGTCAGCTCTTCCATGCTAGAGTCAAAATTCCTGGAGTCAACTGCAGGTAGATCTGGGTGTCATCGGCATAGAGGTGATGAGTAACATTGAATTTTGAAATAACTTGACTGAGGGGACTAGTGTAGAGGGTGAAAAGGAGAGGACCCAGTACAGAGCCTTCGGGGACTCCGAAAAGGAGAATTACCGCCTCAGAGAAACTATCACCTATTTTAATTTTTTGTTTACGGTTTGAAAGATACGATTTGATCCATGACAAAACGGTACCATCTTGTAGTGCTGGTATCGAGTGATAATATGCACATCGTTATCAAACCATATTTTTGCCTTGCGTATCGATCGATATTGAAATATCGGGGTATTAGATGCTTTCCTGGGAGAGACCTTCCAAACTCGTTCGCGAGGTTTAGTATTTCCCGAAACATAAGCAAATATGGCATTTCCGCTTTAGCGTTAAGTGAAAGATGACAAAAATAGTAGGAAAACCAATATATTCTTCAAAGATTGTCCTTTATTTGAATGAAAAACATGATATTTGTACCTGTACTACCTGTTAAGTGGTATGTTTCGATATTGATATTATACTCTACATTATTGATATCGGCAAATGTAGCGTGAATCGATTAATATTTCAATATCGATAAACAATACCAGCACTACCATCTAGACCAAACCAGTCATGCAAGCAGTCATATAAAAGAGGATGATCAATCGTATCAAACACCGCCGATAGGTCTAATAATGTTAGGGCCACTGCCTTTCCTGAGTCCACTGAGAGAGCTATATCATTTTGAATCTTCAACAATGCGGTTTCAGTGGAGTGGGAACTCTTATAAGCAGACTGGTTGACATTTAAGAGCCCCTCGTGTGAAATAAATGCATTTAGCTGCTTTGCCACCACCTTCTCAATAAGTTTAGATATAAAGCTGAGATTTGACACCGGCCTGTAGTTTTTGAGGATATTTCTATCAAGGCTCGGCTTCTTTTGAAGGGGGGTGACATATGCCATCTTAAAACAGTTGGCGAAACTACCTTCTGTGATTGAATAATTTACAATTTTAGTGATGGGGGTGATGAGAATATCAGCACACTCCTTGACCAGTGACGTCGGAATCGGGTCAAGGTCACATGATTTGGATGGTGAGGACTTTAGAATTTTGAGTAGTTCTTCCTCGGACACAGGTGTGAAAGAGGACAGAGTATTTTAAGTGGGGTTGGGTCTAGTAACTGAAGATGGTATTGATGACTGCAGTGTGGATCTTATCTTGAGGATTTTGTCATAGAAGAACTTACAAAAAGTGTTCGCAAGGTCGGTTTTATTTTTGTAGTCTGGTAGAACAGCAACAGAGGACCTGTGTAAAATCTTTTTGAAACAGTTCCACAGAGCCTTGGGATTTCCTTGGTTTTCAGCCACAATGTTGGAATAATGATTGCATTTGGACTTCTAAAGCAGGAAGTTATAGTGGTTGATTGCAGCCCGGTATCGGCTACGATTACTGGCTGAGTTTTCACGACGCCATGCCCGCTCATATTTCCTCTTGAGTCGTTTTGCTTTGAGAATGTCACAGTTTATGAAACCAGTCTCGGTATATTTTTCTTCATGATTGGGGCGTGCTTGTAAAGAAGGCTTCTCAAAGTATTAAAGTATTGATGACTGAGAAGACTGGCAGTTTTGTACGGGCATCTAATGAGGTTGGATTTCAGAATATCCATTCTAAAATCTGAAATATTTATCCTGTGAATTTTACCGATGGGAACACATTGAAACTTACAGGATTCTCTGACAAGGAAGATAAAGCTGAATATGATTGCCTGGTGGTCTGATAGTCCCCCAATAACTTTGGGACTAATGGCCCAGGAGAAGGAATCCCTCACACATAGAACATCCAAAATATGACCCTGAATATGTGTGGGTGTATTGACAAGTTGTGTAAAACTGAATTGCTCAAGGATATAATAAAATTTCAGTGTCCAGGTGTCATGTTTATCTAGATAAAAATTAAGATCACCAAGGAGAATATTTTCATAGCCTGATAAAGTAGCACCTTCGAGGAGCATGCCAAATTCGTCCAGGAACTGCGACTTTGAGAGATTTGGGGGCCTATAGACTACATGAAATATAACATCTTTAGCACCCTCAGTGCTAATCTGAATGGAGATACTTTCAAAAGCCTGATAACTGTTTTTTGAAACTTGCTCAAACTCCTCCTTGATGAAAAAGCCAACTCTGCCCCCTTTCTTGACATTTCGAGGTACACGACTTAACTTATAACCAGGAGGTGTGATACTAGAGATAAAACTTTCAGTGTCCTCTGGCCTAAGCCATGTCTCAGTGACAGCTATAAGATCAGCATTGTTATCTTTGACGAACTCCAGAAAGGAAGCTGATTTATTTCTGATAGATCTAACGTTGAGAAGACAACCATTAAGAGATCTAGAACCAGGGCCTGGATTGAGACTGATATCACTCGAAAGAGCTAGGTGCAATGATGTCCACGGACTTACATTCCGGAAACTATGTGTCACCCTTCGACAGTGACCCTGGAAAGCCAGATAGGCAAAATTGATGCTATCTACACATGGGTGAATCCCCGACTCAATGATCACAGGATGGCCTGAGTGCATGATTAGTTCAGATGAGTCACAGACTCTGATGCCGCTCAGTATGAGGTAAACGGCAAAATGCAAGAAATGCATTTCGATGAATACTGTTAGTAAGTATGTATACGACTAATAAATGTAGAACTAAGAGCAAAGGTATGAAATGATGACAAATCTACTTTGTGGGTTAGTTGAACGAAAAGTGCATTGCCAGCCCAACAGAGGCCAAGAATTAAAAATTTAAAAAGAGGTGCAACTTACCTTCCCTATGTACAAACCTATCTTTCACAATGGAGCCAAAAGAGAAAGTTGAAAATAGATTGTGAAAGTAGGAAAAGATTAGTGCATATTTATGAAATTGTGGTATGGATGGTTAATCAGGGCTATTAATTTGGTTATTATATATGGATTATTGCAACTCTCTTTTTCGCAGTTTGTCATCCCGAAATGCTACAATTCTAATTCTAATTCTAATTGGACTTTTATAGCGCTTAATCTCCCCAAACAAGAGGACTCTAAGGCGCAACAAACAAAAAGCAGCCAACAAAATTCTGTGTCCAGGGACATAACAGGGGTCGAACACCACGGAGAACGCCGGGAGGATGATTCAGGCTAGGGTGGATATGCTTTGGTGTACAGGTAGGTTTTAAGCTGTTTTCTGAAGGAGGCCAGGGATGGAGAGGCACGAATCACATCAGGGAGAGTATTCCACACAGTAGGAGCATCAAACGCAAAACTATTACCAAACTGTTTGACAGATTTATGAACAGAGGGGCAGAACTTTGGAATAACTAGGAAATTACCACCACTTTGACTGCGCCTGGTACTGTAAGAACTGCTGTAGGAGGAAAGATGTGGTGAAAAATACCTGGGAAAACCTGTGTGAAGATACTTATAAACAAGTGTGACTGTCTTGAACACAATGCGCTGTTCAACAGGAAGCCAATGCAGTTTCTTTAGCACAGGAGTTATGCTGGTGTATCGACTGGTGTTTGATACAATTCTAGCTGCACTATTTTGGATGCACTGTAATTTGCGTAGATTGAACTTGGACAGGCTCTTGAAAAGTGAGTTGCAGTAATCCAACCGACTACTAACAAGAGCGTTGGCTACCAGCACAGAAACATCATGAGTAAGAAACCGCCTGACATGTCTGAAGTCGCGGAGTTTAACAAAACAACTTTTGCAGACATTCTGAACATGCTTGGACAAAGAGAAATCTGAATCAAGCCACACACCCAGATTTTTTACTGAATCTGCAGGGCAGAGTGAGTTGCCCAGGATATCAATTGGAAAACATGCTTTCAACTTATCCCTTTGTCTCTTCGAACCAAAGATGATAAACTCAGTCTTATCAGGATTCAGTTTGAGCTTACTAGTTGTCATCCACTCTTTAACATCATTTAGGCACTTATTTAGCTTTTCAAAGGCAGCAGATGCATTCTTCTGGGATAAATGTATATAAAGTTGGCTGTCATCTGCATAGAAATGAAACTTTATTCCATTATGTTTACTGATAATGGAACTGAGGGGGGTAGTGTACAATGAGAACAACAAAGGACCCAGGACAGAACCTTGGGGAACACCAAATAGGAGTTTACAAACATCTGACAAAGTAGAACCAATTTTTACTGATTGGTAACGGTCCATTAGGTAGGATGTGAACCATTTCAGAACGGAGCCACTGACCCCAAACCAGTTTTGGAGGCAACCCAGAAGAGTAGAGTGATCAATGGTGTCGAAGGCAGCAGACAAGTCAAGCAATACCAAGGCAGTGGATTCACCTCTTGACAATGATAAGTGAACCTCATTTTTTATGTAGAGAAGAGCAGTCTCAGTTGAATGGCCCGCCTTATATGCCGACTGGTACGGGTTGTCTAAGTTATTGGCATTAATATGTTCTAACAGCTGCTTAGCAACCACACGTTCTACCAATTTAGATATAAAACTGAGACCTGATACAGGGCGATAATTCTTAAGGTCATTTGAGGGAAGATTTGGCTTTTTAATAAGTGGAGTGACCACAGCAGATTTGAAGGCATCAGGAACGCATCCCTCCATGAGTGAGCAGTTGACCAGCTTTGTAAGGGATGGTAGCAATATATCAATGCATTCCTTAATCAGGAATGTCGGCAGAGGGTCCAACAGGCATGATTTTGTTGGTGATGCTTTAATTATTTTATCAACAGCATCTTCAGAAACTTGCCTAAAGACAGTAATTTGGGGAGGATCTGAAGGAGGGTTAACATCATATTCAGTGCCAGAAGAAGCAAAATTATCTCTAATCTTCTTGATTTTGTTGGTGAAGAAGGAGGCAAACTGGTCAGCCAATGACTTTTCGGACTCATGAGATGGAAGTGTGGCATCAGAAACCCTGTTCAGGGTCTTATGGAGCTCACGCCAAAGTTTTCGAGAGTCATGACTATTGTCTGAGATCAGTTTGCTATAGTAGTCTGATTTATCTTTATTTACAAGTGCATTGCACCGAGCAATCTGGCGACGAAGCCTACTCCTGTTAAGTGTACTTTTAGCCCTACGCCAGGTTCTCTCAAATTGGCGCCTAAGGGACTTTGCACGTCGATAATCATCAGACATCCAATCGGCGGACTCCTTTTTCGTCAATTTAGATATAAGAGGTGCATGCCTATCCAGAACATCACTCAAATCATGTACATATTGATCATACAGATCGACAACAGCATCAGCTGGAGACTTGACGAAGGACGTATTTTTGAGATCTGAGCGGAAGTCAGACATATTGATACGGTGGAACCTTCTATATTGAACTACATTTGGAGTATGAGACACTTGACAAGGGAAGGCAACTGAACATTTGACTAATGCGTGATCGGAAACAAAGTCACAAATTTTAACATCAGCAATGGTGTCCTGATCACAGGGAGATAAAATCAGGTCCAATATGTGACCATGTAGATGAGTAGGTTTATTGACTAACTATTTGAGGTCACATGAATCAAGAAAGGTAGTGAATTTCTGACCGTCACCAACTGGAACATCAACATGAATGTTGAAGTCGCCACAAATGTAATATGAAGAATTAATGGATGAAAGGTAACCATCAAATGACATGAATTCTTCCAGAAAATTACAGGTACATGATCCTGGAGGGCGATAGATGCAGGCAAGCAACACTGAGTGGCCATGAAGCCCGATTGACACCACTATATTTTCAAATGACTGATAACAAGGAGTTTCAATTATATGGGGTCTGTAGGAGGATCTGATGAAAAAACCCACACCACCACCAATACCTGAGGGACGAGGCTTGTGAGGAAAGTTAAAATCGGGAGGAGTTATAGACCGTAAGAAGCTGTCAGAGTCAAATGGACGTATGTGTGTTTCCGTGAGGCATAGAAGATCAAGGTCGTATGAAGCCACCATGTCGGCAAGGAGAGGACCCTTGTTCCTTACGGATCTGGCATTCAAAACACCGAGTGTAAACGGACCAGGGTTGAGGGATACATCTCCACCCAGTAACAGTAACAACATGAGCCCTCTTCCATTAACCATGGTCGGAAATTTTCGGCAGGAACACAAATATGATAAATTTTTCGCAACCCGTGTCAAAGGAGGACATGATGTGTAAGATGCTCTGGTACTGAACCAATCATGCCTGTGGGCCAGTGCCACTGCAAACAGTGCCATGAAGAAGAGTAACCGAGGACTGAACATGACTGGTGGGGTTGTACATCAGTAAGAGCCCCTAGTCTAAGCTCAACAGTGGGGAGCCTCAATAATATAACCCTACACCTAAAAGTCACAACTCTTCGTCCTGTGGGCGACTCACAGGCACCCTAACACCCCACACTACAGCCTCACCTTAAGCTAAAAGACAACACCACCAGACACCAACAGGAAAATGTCTATATACTCATTGGAAATAAACTTAAAGTGAACTTACAAGACACAAATTAGATTATAAATAATACCCAGTACTTGAAATAGGGGAATTATAGATCAAATTACTACGGTAATTCCCGGCAAATGGGCGATAATACCCGCTTTTATATAGAAGTTGATACAGCAGTGAATTGGGGGAATATATACATAAAACAGGCAGATAATAAGGAAGTAAGATGAAATTAATATATAAGATAGTGAATCCGTCTAAAAATGTGCTACATGTACATAAAAACGACCATTATTGTAAAGAGAATTCCAAAAAGCGTCTCCGCGGTGCGTACTAAAAACACAAGGCTCCAATATGTTCAAAATGCGCTTGCACGGTTTGTCACTGGTGCTTCAAAGTACACTCACATTACATCCACCCTTAGGACACTCCATTGGCTACCCGTTAGACAACGTATTATCTTCAAAACCCTAGTTTTGGTCTATAAGTACCTCACCACTGGCCAGCCTAAGTATTTTGCACCATATCTCCCCTTGTACAAATCTGCCGTGAATACAAGACGTTCCAATCCCAAAAATTTGTTCCTTCTGGTTCCCTCTTACTGTCCTTCCATCCATAAATCAAAGGTCCATTTTAACAATAGTTTCTCATATGATGCCCCTAAGTTATGGAATGATCTTCCATATGATATACGCAGTGCTCCAAATCTCTCCAGTTTCAAAAGTCGACTCAAAACCTACCTATTTCAGAAATCATTCCCACCATAGCTTCTTACTACCGAACACCGGACCGCCTCCCTGGCAACGACTCGGAACATGTCTAATGTCTCATGATTTATGCCTTACGGATTGGATGGTGTGCCTTTGAATCCGTTGATACGGAGATTAAGCACCTGGACAACTGATTGATTGATTGATGTGGGCTTTGTATGTAATACGTACAGTTTATATGGTTGTTGGTCAACCAAAAATTGTGATATGGATGATCAATCAGAGCTATTAATTTGATGAATGATCCGCGGGAAATGTCCGTTGAGCGATAATACATGCATGAAACTGTTTTGACAATACAACTGGATTTAAAAGGGACAGTAAGGGGCCACGGTGGCAGAGTGGTAACACTCTCGCCTCCCACCTCTGAGGCCGGGGTTCGATCCCCGTCATGGCCTCAAGTGGGAAAGCTGGTAGTTGCCTGCCGTTGGTCGGCAGTTTACAGTACAGAACCCTAGCAAACTGTATGTACTGGTTTCCTCTGCCCTTCCAACTACCCGTCGTGATATGACCTGTACAGTGTTGAAAGCGACATAAAACCCCAAATAAATAAATAAATAAATAAAAGGGACAGTAATCAGGTATTATAGTATTTGTTTGAAGAGTGTATGATAGGTGACAATAAAAACAGATACAGACCAGTGTAAAGTGCAAAAATCACTAAAAACGTAAAATTGGCATTAAAATATAAGAAAACACGTCTTCCCCTGGCGAACGCTAAACCATATGCAGCTATGTCGGTTGCCAATGCTTTTGTTAGTAGTCGGTTGGACTACTGTAACTCACTTTTCAGGAGTCTCCAAATTCAATCTTCACAGACTACAGTCTATCCAGAATAGTGCAGCTAGAATTGTTACAAATTTGAGTAAGTTTACTAGGATAACTCCCGTCCTTAGGAAACTCCATTGGCTCCCTATTTAGTTTCGCTCAGAGTTCAAACTGGCCACCCTGGTGTACAAGTTTATTCACACTGGCTTCCTTAAATACTTTGCTCCATATCTTTCCACATACCACAATATTTACAATACTAAACGCAGTCAGTGTTGCAAATTTCCTTAATGTTCCAAAGTTTCAACCTAAAAGTCCACCTAAAAGTTCACTAAACAGTTTGGTTTCAGTTTTGCTTTTGATGCTCCAACTGTTTGGAATTCACTCCCTGAAGACATTCGTGCATCACCCACTATTGCCTCTTTTAGAAAGAAACTCAAAACCTATCTCTACGCAAAGGCTTATCCTCCTTAGCTCATTTTCTCTTATTACTTCTCCATGGTGCCGACATATTTCTGTCCCTGGATTTTGAATTTTGCATATTGCTATTGTCTTGTTGCGCCTTAGAGTCCACAACTCAGTGGAGATTAAGCGCTATAAAAGTGAAATTAGAATTAGAATTAATATCGGCCCTGCACCTACATCATTTTCAGTCCTTACCTGTGTCTGATATCTGTACACACTCCTGTTGATTAGACTGACGCATCTGCCATTTTTAGTCTGAAATTATGAAAATAACTTTTTTCCCATCCCTACTTATTGTTATGTTTTTAATTTATCGATAGCAACATGAGCAGGCAATACCATGTGGATCTCCAAGCAGTCAAGCACTCGCCCCTTCTATACCAGAATGATACACTGCTAAGTTCATAACAATGTTAGAAATCTGCACATTTCAAATGTATTAACAATTTTTGATTGTTTCTTTATGTCTGTTGTAGGTCGTGGAGTCAGAGATCCATAAACATGCGCCAAAAGAAAATCAGACTCAAGCATTTCAGCGATGCCTGTCTTTCCGCTCAACACGCCGCTCATTGCGATCCCTGGCACTTGCATCATGGAATTCAAAGGAATCTGCAGGATCACCAAGAAGTGCAAGGTCCTTAGAAGCTCTAAATGCATTTGATGCACCACAACCAAACGACTTGGTAAAATCATCCACATTTCGAAGGTCGGAATCCTTTCGTAAATTACGAAAGCCCATTGTGAATCTGAGAGGTTCAATGAGGCAGAAGTTGACGGATCAACTGAAGAAAAGTGCCATGAAAGGGAAACAAGATTACACGTTGCCAATGTCAACAGTGACTGGGCAGATGGATTATCTGAGGTTCTTGGGGGCCATGCAGAAGGAAGAGGAAGAAAAGGTAACCTATTAAATATTTAAAAAATTTTTAAACAATTTCAAGTTCAACAGGGGCTATGACTGGGTGACTAACTGCCTGGGTACTCCAGAGCAGACTGTATAAGTTGACAAACCTGCAATTCTTAAAAATTTTCCATGGAAAGTTAAAAACACTGATATCAATTGGTATTCAACCGCAATTGTACACCTGACAATCATTTGTGGCAACATCCAATTTCTCCCAAATATATATCATACATTCTGTTGAGAGTATTTTGATATTTATCTAAAATTGTGTGGATATTATGTTTTTACATTATTTTTATGTAGTTGTAAGAGTTTGTGGCAGGTTTCCATTCTTAGATTTAGTTTTGGCAGCATTACTTAGATGATTGAACTAGACCAAACTTCACTGGTTGGTAGAGATACACAACATAGAACCCAAAAGTCTGAATGATTTTACAGCACTACTGATTCAATAATATTGTCATATTACTGCAAAACAACTTCAGATTGGTTCCAATTCCTTTCATATCATCCCCAAATCCCCAAGGTGAAATAATAATAATAATAAAAAAAAATTGTGTTTGCCATCTTGTTTTTAAGATGGCTGCCACCCAGTTTTAAAGCCGCTCTAAGTCCAGACTGCTTTCACCAATCGTCTTCAAATTATGTACAGTCATTGATATTACTTATTTGAGGAGCCCTATTGATTTTGACCAACACTGATTTGATTAAAAAACATAGCCGCCAGAGGTAATTTTGTAAAATGTAACTTGACAAAATGTCTCTAGAGGATGTCCCAAGGCCTGCAGGCCTTTTTCTCCAGTTTTATAAAGAATGATGCTTTGATTTCAGACATGTATTGTGAAATTAAATGTGCTATTTTGTAATATTGTGTGGTATTTTGTTTGATGTTTATATGTGTCTCACATTATTACCCCTACGTTATTGTCCATATTCACAATTTTGCCCATGCTCAGGCAAATGCCCATCAGTTACTTTATACTTGGTGCGACCTTGGATGATTTCGGTATTTTATTGGAAAAGTTTACTCTTTTTTTAATTTTGTACTGTCTGTAATCCATTACTCTTCTCTAGGAAGATGTTGTGAAACGCCATTACCATCTCCAAACTAAAACTGCATCAAACTCACCCCTGTCATTGGTCAACACAAAGATACATATGTCACACTTATTGTAGAGCTTCAATAGACATTGAAAATGTATAATTTTTTTCCCTCATGAAAAAAATGGGAAATGTAGTCTTTTTTAACCCAAATGTAATAAAGTTTTAATTGTATCCCCGGACGAAAGTCGGGGATACTTAGGATTCAGTACGGTCACGCCACCGCCGCAGAGATTTCCTTTTGGACGCGATAACTTAAAAAATATTTTAGTTAGAACTTTCAAATTTGGTATGTGGGTATATATCGGCAATGCCACGAACGCTATTGTTTTGTGACCTTGACCTTCAATCTCAAGGTCACTGGTGGCCTCTTAGAGTTCAGATTTTGGCCATTTTTTCACTTTTTGGCCCAGTTCTCCTATACAGAAAGTCAGATCAACCTATGGCTGGTATGTATAATACATATATATGTCCTCTGTAAGATGCAGAAATTTGACCTTGAAGCTCTTCATTGATGGTCATCCACTGACCGCCCAAGTACCTGACCGAGGGTCATTTTTGGCCTTTTAGGAGATATTTTCACACTTAATGCTGACTATATTGCATGGAAACTATTGAAAATGGCTTTGGAGGTTGAGTACATGATGGACTTCTACCATCCAGGCTTACTGGTTACACATCTTCATTTAAGGTCATCCACTGACCGCCAAAGTACCTGACCAAGGGTCATTTTGGGCAAATTTGGAGATATTTTCATACTTAATGCTAACTACATTGCATGGAAACTATTGAAAATGGCTTTGGAGGTTGAGTACATGATGGAGTACCAGCATCCAGACTTACCGGTTACAGATCTTCATTTAAGGTCATCCACTGACCGCCAAAGTACCTGACCGAGGGTCATTTTGGCCCTCTATTTGTTTGTTTGTTTGTGAACAAGATAACTCAAAAACTGACAGATGGATTTTGATAAAATTTTCAGGATATGTCCAAAATGGTAAAAGGAAGCTATATGGATCTTCTGGATCCATGAAATGTACTTTTTAAAGACAGATACCTCAAAAAGTTATGAATGGATTGTGATGACATTTTCAGCAAATGACCTAAATGGTGCGAGGAACAAGTGATTAGATTTTTGGAGTGATCTGGATCACTGTCTGGATCATCTGGATCCAGGCTGCCAGATGTGTTTGTGTACAATCTAGCTGAAAAACTTATGGACGGATTTTGATGAAATTTTCGGGATATGTCTGAAAAGGTAAAAGGATGAAATGGCTAAATTTTGGAAGTGATCCGGATCACTATATGGATCTTCTAGATCCATGAAATGTAATTTTTAAAGACAGATACCTCAAAAAGTTATGGATGGATTGTGATGACATTTTCAACAAATTACCTATATGGTACAAGGAACAAGTGATTACATTTTTGGAGTGATCTGGATCATCTGGATCCAGGCTGCAACAGAATTTTAGGATGAATTTTGATGATATTTTTAGGATATGTTAAAAATGGTAAAAGGAAGAAGTGGTAAAAGGAAGAAATGATTCAATTTTGCGAGTGATCTGGACCACTATCTGGATCTTCTGGATCCATGAAATATAATTTTAAAGACAAATAGCTCAAAAAGTCATGGGTGGATTTTGATGAAATTTTCAGGAAATGTCCTAAATGGGACAAGGAACAAGTGATTAGATTTTGGGAGTAATCTGGATCATCTAGATCCAGGCTGCCAGATGTGTTTATGTACAAGATAAATCAAAAACTTATGGACAGATTTTGATGAAATTTTTAGGATATGTCTGAAAAGGTAAAAGGATGAAATGATTGAATTTTGGAAGTGATCCGGATCACTATATGGATCTTCTGGATCCATGAAATGTAATTTTTAAAGACAGATATAAGTGAAAGAACTAGTGATTAGCTTTTGGGAGTAATCTGGTGCTATGGAGAATCCTGACCTGGTGCTCCAGGAAACAGGCTCAAGACCGACATATTCACGCCTTAACGATGTCCCGTCCGGGGATACACTGCGTCGAGATGCAATCTCTAGTTTTATTATTGTTCATTATCTGCCCGCACAAAAAGATCAACTTCAGAAGTCACTGTCTGTTTGTCCTTCTGTCCGTCCAAAATCAGTGTACACTCACATCCACAATGTTTGATCCTTACCAAATTTTCACAGGATGTATATGACATTGACAATTATTACCACAACATTTTGCCCAATACTGGTTAAAAACATGTTGCCATGGCAACAGTTTTTTATGTGGCAATTTTACATTTTTTCATGGCTTGATGTTAATGCATGCTCTTGTGCATCAGAACATCGACAGTGAATGAACGCAAGATGTCACATTAAGCTTAAAGTTGGGGTTTTACATCCCATTCAACAGCCAAGGTGATCCTGGGACAGGTGCTAAGCTTTGTCACTTGTGCGAGTTGAACCCACACAGAGGTGACATCATGTGATCAGATGCCAAACCTGCTGACCCATTAGGCCACTGAGGACTTCTGCTCATGACATCAAAGCTTCATTGCAATCAGACTTTCAGAAAATGTACACTAGAACACAATGTCAGTCTCTTTTAGTTTTAATGAAATTCTGGCAAAAGTTACTGCCTACTTTTTGTGATATTTAACCATAGGGATAGTATTTCTTCAAAAGTCGGGGATATATTGTTTTCACGTCCATCAAGCCGCTGCCGTATGTTTTGACTTGTGTGCGCTATAACTCAAAAATGCTTCCACGGATTTCATTCCAGCTTTGCACACACATGTATTTGGGTCAAGAGAGGAACCTTATTTTAAGGTGACCTTAAACTCCCAGTAATAAAAAACTTATGGCCACCTTAAGGTCAGAAATTTGACTTTTTGCTACTTAATGCCCTCTAGGTCACAGACTATGTGGCTTATCTGGCTCAAATTTTACCTGGGAACACATTACTATATTCTCCTTACATATACCAAAAATCAAGACTTTATGTTAACTTGTTAAGGATAAAATTGTTTTGAGGCCCATAAAGACCATACTTAGAGGTTTTTTTCGACATTTTTCCCATATTTTCCCCTATAACTCACAAGTGGTAGGTCTGACAAGTCTGTAACTGTAATAGATTAACTTCTACACATACTCTAAGTGTGTGAAAAATTTTAAGTCTGTAACTTTATTTTAGTTTAATTTTAAGGTCACCTTAAAGTCTCTAAATTTGCCCACAGAGACCCAATTTATGAACATTTGGCCACTTTGAAGGCCTATAGCTGTCAAATGATGTGACTGATACAGCTGAAATCTCATCTGGGAATATATGATTATGTTCTGTTTTAGTGTTGAAGACGGTAAACCGGAAACCTATTTGCCGACCGAAAGACACTGATCCGGTTACGTTTCGTTTTCTTGTAACCAAAACCGGTTTCGCCACATGTAGGCATTATTTGAACTTAAGTTTACCAAAATATTAAACTACAACAAATATTTCACAGTATTTTATAATATTCCATCAATATATCACCCATTTTGTCCTCGAAAGTCTTCAAAAAGCCCATAGTTGTTCTTATTTATATACGAGTTACGTCTCATGTACGCGTTTGAAAACTTATTTCTTTGCGTTTGATAAATCAAATATACCCGGTTTTTCGCCGAATTTCCGCTTTCGGAAACCGGTTTTGAAATTTGCATTCAACCACAACACTATTCTGTTTACATGTGAGAAAAATCAAGGCTTTTAACCTGTGTATGAGGACTATAAACACCCACCCGAGTGACCCTTTTACGACATTTTCAACATATTTGGTCTGTAGCCTGGAAATGGTAAGTGACAAGTAGTGTTGTTAACAGTTTTCAGGTATGCGGTAATTCGTTTCGTTTTGGTAGATAAAACGAAATCTGCAAAGAATATTTGGGAACTGGTTATTGGAAACATCATTATTTCAGGCTTTCTAATGGCTGATACTTCATCAAAACGACAAAAAATATACATATTTTGTTAAATATGTCACATTTTTACTTTATATTGAACAAAAATCATTTTTGGGTACTTAATAATTTCTCGCGAAAGCCATTTCCATTTGCAAGTTATCGCTCATGTACGCCTGCGAATAATATTCAATCCACAGAACAAGCATATGAAACACCTGGATTTCGTTTCAGAGCCCCGGTAACTTGATTTCTATAAATGATGCCACCACTAGTGACAAGTCTCTAACTGTAGTAGATATAACTTCTACATGAAATCTTTGTCCGTCAAAAATAGTTTATAATAATTGTGACTCACACAAAATGGGTGCTGCAAAAAATACCCAGTGAATGCTTGTGGTGTGACAGATGGCCTGTCTGGGGATATGTTGGCTTTGAGTAGTTTCAACTAAAATGATCACAAAAAGCTAAAAATAAATACCAGAAATATAGGAATGAAAAGTAAGGATGTTAAAATACATCTATAAAATTGCAAATTAAGGAATGGGTGTAATTTAAATAGGTTAATAGCCTCCTAAGTGTCCAATGTTAGAAAATAATGGATTGTTCACTGGGTCCCTTTGGGACCTTGTAAATAATCCATTATTTTTCTAATTGGACACTTACTTGGCCATTTACCTATACTTAGGACTGGTGGATTAAAAGGGTTATCTGTCCCACAGACATTTTTGTCTGTCTCTTCACAGTAAGGTACCCCCTCCTCAATCTGTCATTATTTGGGAAAATTTTATCACCTTTTTTTGGTCATTTTCTGAATAACAGGGTGAAGGTTTTTCTGAAGACGTACAAAATTGAGAAAACAGTGCTTGGAATTCTCCATTCTTATATGTTTTCAACAGTTTGACAAAAGTTTATTTCAACTAACTTTTAAAAGGAAATTACATATTTTCTGGTTATTTTTGATATTTTGGACCAAAAAAAAAAAAAAAAATTAGTCATTAGAGTGATTAGTAGATTGCAGTCACATTAAAACAGTGCTTAAAGTTAGCTCACTTGAGTACAAAATAGTGTTGGTATCGAATGATAATATGCACATCGATATCAAACCATATTTTTGCCTTGCGTATCGATCGATATTGAAATATCGGGGTATTAGATGCTTTCCTGAGAGAGACCTTCCAAACTCTTTCGCGAGGTTTAGTATTTCCCGAAACGTAAACAAATACGGCATTTCCGCTTTAGCGGTAAGTGAAAGATGACAAAAATAGTAGGAAAACCAATATATTCTTCAAATATTGTCCTTTATTTGAATGAAAAACATAATATTTGTACCTGTTAAGTGGTATGTTTCGATATTGATATTATACTCTACATTATTGATATCGGCAAATGTAGCGTGAATCGATAAATATTTCAATATCGATAAACGATACCAGCACTAGTACAAAATAATCGCTACTTTTATCCAAGCTGTGTTGTAAATATCTTAATTTTTCTTCAAAAGAAAGGCATATGTGTCTTAATGGTATATCAGAAAGCTTTCTCTATAAAAAAAAATTACCGTAAATGACCTATTTAGCGCACAGTGCGCTAAGGAAAGACTATTTTTATTCAATATTTGGTGGGAAAAAGTTCCCCTTTTAGCACACCCATCATGAAACACTTTCCGGGATGAAGTATAGGTCAATCCGATAAGAATAACAGTGTTTCCACATTTAGTATCTACTAAAAATACCCACTTCCTGTAAATATGGCGGTAGATATAAACAAACTCGAAATACATGGCAAAAATGTCAATTTATTAAGTAAAAATACGTACAATATATAAAAAATATGTGGATATTGTGGACTGTCACCGAAGACTTTGCTGGGACAAAGAGATAGGGTGCGGTTACAAGGGCGGATGCGCTAAATAGGTCATTTACGGTATGTCAAATAAGCTTGCATACTGTATCTTGTTAAACACTAAATATCTTAATAAATGAAATGTGGGTGGTTAATTTGGTTGAAACTTTCTTAAATATACAGGGAAATGACAGATCACATTCTTCAGGAGTAACCTGAAAAAGAGATTGAAAGTTGTAACATGATATCCAGTGATTCATATTTCTGTTTGCATTATTGAATTAGATAAATATTTTTTTTGGCATTCACAAAGTGTTGTATCAGTTGATTCATATATGAATCATTTAGCTAGCCACTAATTTAAGTTAGACTTAGTAAATGGGGTGTTTCCATTGCATCAACTAATGACGTCTCATTGGCACAAATATTTATGTATTTTAGTATATAAACATGTTTTGCATCAAAATCTTTGTTTTATCATACTCGTTAGGATATAAAGAAGCTGTGGCTGATTGACGTAAACTAATATAAATTATGACATTAGGTAATGTTTCTGTTATTATTATCATTTTTATTATACAGATACATGTATATCTGCTATGCAGAAACATGAGTGTTGGTCATTGGTGTTGACAGTTGAATTTGGCATCATCAATGAGTACATTGGAAATACAGGCTTAGCCAGTGATTTCATATTACCGTATTTGTTTGTATAAAAATCCCCTCCATATTACACACACACACACACACACACACACACACCCCCCCATTTTTACTTCTTCAATTGAATAACCATTAATAGGAAACAAAGAAAATCAAAACAAACCATGACAGTTTTAAAATTGCCTTAAAATTTACAAAAATAAGAATAAAAGTTTATTCGTTCTCTAGTTTTAAAGTTTTCATTTAGTATTTTAAGTTCTCCCACAATTTTATGTGCTGACAATCAAGATGCCAGTTGTAAAGTTTGTCATTATCACCCATTGCTCCCAGACACAAGTAATTTCTTTATCTTGAATAGCCCCCCTGCCCCCCCCATTTTTACGCCACAGCCCTTAAGGGCTGTCGGGGGTATTGTTTTCACCCATGGTGTCTGGATGGGGGGATGGGCGGCGGGAAAAAGTTTGTCCGGGCTGTATCTCAGAAACTGTAAGGTGTAGGAAGTTGATACTTGGTAGGGACATTGGTTAGGATGTGTAGGTGTGCAACGTCATGGTCTGACCTTGATTTGACCTTGCCGTAGTGACCTTGACCTATAAAATCTTGTCCGAGCTATATCTCGGAAACTGTAAGGAGTAGGAAGTTGATACTTGGTAGGGACATTTGTTAGGGGGTGTAGGTGTGCAACGTCATGGTCTGACCTTGATTTGACCTTTGACCTTGCTGTAGTGACCTTGACCTATAATATCTTGTCCGGGCTATATCTCGGAAACTGTAAGGTGTAGGAAGTTGATACTTGGTAGGGATATTGGTTAGGGGGTGTAGGTGTGCAATGTCATGGTGTGACCTTGATTTGACCTTTGACCTTGTCATAGTGACCTTGACCTATAAATATCTTGTCCGGGCTATATCTTGGAAGCCATAAGGTGTAGGAAGTTGATACTTGGTAGGGACATTGGTTAGGGGTTGTGGGTGTGCAGCATCGTGGTGTGACCCTGATTTTACCTTTGACCTTGTTATAGTGACCTTGACCTTTAAAATCTTGTTGCATCTTTGGGTCTGTCTTTTGATGCAGATTAAGCACTGTTAAAGTCATTTTAGAATTCATTAAGAATTTTACTTTTACAACTTCCCATTGTAACAGATGGAATTTCATAAAGTGAGCCACAGATTTTGCTCCAACACCACACATAAGCATTCATTGAATGTATTACCACTTCTGTATGCATGGTAATATTCAAAACATCTAAGCCATAATTCGGCCATGTCAGATGTAAATAAAGGGTACATGCATTATCTTTCTACCCTGCACAGATGTTTTCATTTTAGAGTTTCACATGTGAACTTTGTCATAGTATGTGAAATTCACCATTTTTTTTAACTTAAAGTAATTAAAAATAATCAAAATTTGTGCAAATTTTGCATCAAGGGTGATCAGAGGCCCTGTGTAGTCAAATAGGGTTTCGGTCTAAGTGCGAGCTGCAAAACCATCAGAGACATGAGTAGTGCACTGAGGCGGTCACCCATCCAAGTACTAAAGTAGCCCATTGCTGCTTAACCTCAGTGATGAGACGGGTACTCATCACACTTTGCCACAATTCATGAAAGTTGGGAGACACACACAAAAAAAAGTGATCTCTAGAAGCGTGAGCCTCGCTAGAGCTTTCGCTTAAAAATGTATAAACAATAACCACACAAAGTAAAGAAAAAGAAGTAGGGGGTTTCCTTTAGCTTCCTTACTGGGGAATTTACATTCTGTGGCAATCTTCCCATTTCTCAAATTCTTACTCTATTTAATTTAACCCTTTTGCTACCATGTATGTCCCTTCAGTGTACTGTTATAAGTTTTCTTTGGTGTATCAGTATTAAACCGATTTTTAAGTATTTTATATGAAAGTTATGCTATATTTTTTAAAAAAATTCAACATTTCACCTACCGTATTTTTCCAAAATATGGCCCGGGCGTTAATTATTTTCAAATGGCATCAGACTAGGCATTAAATTGAACCAGGCGTTCTTTTGAAATACAAAAACAGTGTTATAAATTGTAAACAGTGTGCTTGGTACTAAGGCTGAAACGATTAGCAAATTTTGGTGGCCGGGTAGTCGCTTGCATTAACCGTCGACTAATCGATTAATTGTTTCTGATGTTTAGCATGTATGAGAAATATCGAAAACGTGTGTGTTCCGGATGGTTCCCGATGTAAACAAACAAAATGGCGGATCGCGAGATGCTTAAAACCAAAGAATTCACCAGATTATTGGATAATTGGCCAATAATGTAATATTTTGATATTTTAAAAATAAAATGCATATAAAATGCTTTAATTTGATACGTTTTAAGGTCTTAACTCGAGATACTCATGGTTACAACGATTGCGTAAAATCCGCTATATGGTGATATATAAGGAAAACAATTAACCGACTTCATAACATTGGCGTCGACTAGTGCTTTGATAACCTACTAATCGACTAGTACGAATAATCGTTTCAGCTTTACTTGGTACCAGGCATTAATTTGAACCAGGCGTTTATTTGAACCTGGGCGTTATTTTGGAAATTTACGGTATTTTAACTGGTTTCTGTACATATTGCCGTATTTACCGCATGTACATGCATATTGTTTACTTGTGGTTATATTTACTTTGGGGATTTCCTGGAGTTTCCTCATTCGACATTTCATCAATTCTTAATGAAATATGCTGAAAAATACCGCAAATAAAGTGTATAAGGTAGTGAGTTAATATTTTACTTTATTGGTGTTTCTGATGTGATTTGTCGTCATATGGCTACAGTCCTGTGGAATAATGTTCCTTCAGTAGCGAAAGGGTTAATTAGATCTAGCGTTTTGCCTTGCAAGTCATCGATGACTGAAGATTTTTTTACAATTCAAAGAATGTATTGTTGATGGAATAAAGTGTTTTTCAAAAATGTATATTTCCTCCTCCAGATATTCAGAGTTTCACCAAGTCCAATAGTCTTTGTGTAATGTATGTGTATTGTATGACTTGTAGAGAAACAGCCAGTCACGAGTCGTGACAAAAGTTTCTTTATTAGAATGTTTTCCCTTTATTCCAGCATGCTTGTGGTATAACAAATTTGTGAAGTTTCCAATTTAAATGTAACAGTTCAGCTTTTATTTAATCCACCGTGTGCCGTATTTGACCCGTATAGGGGGATATACAGAGTGGGATATATTTTTTTTGTATACACCGGCGCCTCTGTACTATGGATAATGAGTGTGAATAACTTCCGATTTTTCAACAATATCTCGGGAAAGTATGTAACTTACAAATATTTATTATATATCATTAGAAAGTTGTCCTTACAGCACTTCTGCTCATGTGAATTACATAAAAATCCATGCAGAAATGATTGAGCTATTGCAAGTTAAAGATGGAAGTTTTTGTATTCACTGGTGGCCATGCTTTTTGATAGCTTTTTTCACGTTCTCATTAAATATTCATGTTATTTAACCCATAAATCATACAAAGTGGTGGATAATAAATCTTTCATCAGACATATACAGGAAAAATTGTTAATTGTTATCTTCATTGGTGCTGTATTTTTTCTGTATATGTCATTTGGTAAGTTTCCCATTATGATGATCATAAATTATGGTACAAATACAGACTTGGAGCAGGTCTTGTGTCCAGTTAATACTTATGTAATATATTGCTAATATATCAAATTTCTTAGTAATTAGTGAAAACCCTCACTTTAAATTATTAAGTTCCAGTTTATATGATACATATGCCTTTTTCATATCAGCATACTGCTAAGACAGATGGCTGTCTCTGGTCTGATGAACTTATATCTTCTAACATGTGCAAGTCTCCTATTGAATACCAAATATATGTGTACATGTTTGAAAAAGATATTGTTCAAATGTGAAATAATCCACTCTTACATACACTAGATACTGCTTAGACAGAGATGCTAAACCAATATTTTTTAATGTTAGTGTATTGTATGAATGTTCCAAGAGTCATCTTTGACATTAAAACTTTTTGGCTTTAACAAAATTAACGGGGAAAGTTTTCAATCTGGGAGGACTCCTTAATCGTTGACAGTGCCATTTTCAGTGATTTTGGGTCCAGTTGAGAACTTGAGATCACTCAAAATTTAAAAAAAAAACTGGAGAAAAAGGCAGAGTGACACTACATTATGGGGATATTCTGCCGTGTTGGCAGAGGTCTGCACTCTGGGAGTGCTTTCTAGTGTTATAATTGAATTGTGTTTCTGTATATAGCTTCTCTATCAGCTTGTATTACATTAAAAGAAGATCAAGCTGTCTGAAGGTTTCATGTGTGATGTTTACTCTTGCTAA
This sequence comes from Sabellastarte sp. h YS-2021, assembly GCA_964017235.1. Lineage (NCBI taxonomy): Eukaryota > Metazoa > Annelida > Polychaeta > Sabellida > Sabellidae > Sabellastarte > Sabellastarte sp. h YS-2021. The sequence goes on along the minus strand of OZ024932.1, from coordinate 9,495,258 downwards.
TGTAGCATGAATAGTTAGTGTGCAGTTTGTTTTTATAATATAACTGAATACCAGCCTCTGTAAAAATAATGTAATATATCTGTCCCTTCAGAAAATACTCTGCTTGATAACAATGGACTTTACACATAATGGCATAATTGGTTGGTGTATTTATCACTGGGGTTATTGTGTTTATGACTGAATGCATTCTGTTGTAAGTTGAAAAAAAGTGTCAAAACCTTCACCCTTTGGTTCTTCAGAGACACAGTCTACTGGTCTATTTCAATGGTAGTGAGTTTTGGACAAGATTAGTTTGTGAAAAAAAAAAGTCTTTAGCTGAAATATCATTCAAGAAAACTCTTTAAAATGTAGATTCTATAATAAAGTTGTGGTTTGTTTGTTATATTTTTGAGATAGTTCAGTTGGAAACCACCAAATTATTATTCCTATTGTTGTGTGGACTCCAGTCTCTGCCCAAATTTCTCGGGTGCATACAAATCTTACAATTGTGGTTAAGTATGACTTAATGCAGGATTACTGATACTGTTTATAATATACAAAATTACTGATCCTTTTGTGGTAAGGATATGATATGTATTCTCAAAGCCTTTAGTTTCATGTGCCTGTTTGTGTGGGATATATTATAAAAATTCAGGTTAATCACCCAGTAAAGCTGTGTGGATTACTGTAAAGTTTTGTTATGCCAGAAATACTGCAGAATACAGATGATACAGATGTGTCCATCACTGTGTCTGACATTTTGGCAGTCAGGTACTTTCATGCAAGTATTGACATAATATTTGAAGTACCTGTAGACATGTACAGATGGTATGCATAGGTGTTGCCATTATAAACATTATAAATTATCATTATTAGTTTGTGGGATACTCATAACAGTGATAACATGTGGTGTGCATGATATTGGAATATTTGACAAAAGCATCACAAGAGAGACTTAGTATTTAGTGAAGTTTGTGCATTGAGAGTATTTACTTAGAATATATATGACTTACATTATGATAAAACTGTATTGGACACCACACAAAAATGTGAGTGAACAGAACTTATTTCTGCTGTAGTGTTTGACATAAACACACAAAAACTGCCAACTGATATTGACAAATTAACACACTTAATGTAATGGTAGGCAGATATATACTTCCTTTTGGGTTTCACTGGAGCCTTGCTTGCCGTTGGTCGGCAGTTTACAGTACAGAACCCTAGCGAACTCTATGTACTGGTTTCCTCTGCCCTTCCAACTACCCGTCGTGATATGACCTGTACAGTGTTGAAAGCGACGTAAAACCCCAAATAAAATTCACTGGAGCCAAATTGAGAGATAGAAATGTTGAAAAAAAAAATTACTTTTTTCCATTGTTAATTTTTAAGTGAAAGTTTGGTGTTAAATTTTGATAGGAAATAAATAAAAGTGTCTGGTTATCTGAAGAGTTTGTCTGGTGAAAAATGTCAAGAGCTAATAGCACACTAAAGGTCTGTAAGATCATGAATAGTTTCCTGTGTAGATATCACCTGTCATCTATATTGTAACTGATTATGCAGTGTATGCACTGTATGAAGACCTCTAACTAGGTTACACATGTACTTTGTAAACTTGTTATGCTGTAAATCTGTCAAATCATACCATTTTTCATATCACTGGTTCACATTTTACTTGAGTTGGATGATTAATGTGCTCAATATATACTCTTTTGTTTGGATAAGGAGTTATAAATGCTACTCCAGTTTTTGGGGGCTGAGGTCAAACTAACCAAGAAAATGTAAATTATACCCAGAACAGAATGTTAACTGTTTTAGACAGCTGGGTTGCTGCAGACTTTATAAAGTTAGTTGGGGGGAGAGTTTTGGGAATGAAAGTCCAGGCAGAAAAACCTCACAGTTTATAATAATGAAAGGAGTGGAGTGAACTCCCTGCAAGCATGAACTGTTTGAAGGAAATATTGTTTGCAGATGTAAATTACACTGCGTTATGTGTTGCGGATATCTTGACTTCACCAGCAACAAGTGAACATGTTCAAATGTAAGAATCAACAGATGGGATTGATCTAAAAATATAACAGAAAAAGGTTTTGTGTTATTGTTGTTAATAGAAAAGGAGGGCAGTTACAAAAGCTATTCATGTACAGCTAGAATAATTTGTTAACTTGATAGCCAGTGGAAATGATTTGCTATCCTCTGCAAGTAATGCAGGATACACTGTTAATACACTGGATAACTGAATATCTTCTCCAACGGTGGTACAGTATAGGTTTAAACAAGTGCAGCAAGCCATGACAAATAAATTCAAAATAAATTGATCAATTATTATCATAGATGTGTATCAAACGACTGTTATTATGTCACTTGATAAAATATATGGTCTGAGCAGCAAGCATAGTTTTAAAAAGTTGAACAGTTTGTTACTAGTCAGTTGTCAGTATTCTTATGAATTTGTTATACTTGCACCAACTGTGTTATTATCTCAGACTAAGACTTCCAGGATTACTCAATACAAGTAGTTGTTAAAAAGGGGTGAAAGAAAAACAGTTATAAAGACACCCCCACCCATCCCACCCCCAGTATGTCAGTTAAGCAGTGTTTCCACATGTCCATGTTTGAAGGGATGACCAGTGGGACTCGTTTGTCCAAGCAAGGGTCATCAGACTCGGCACCTCATTCACCCAGTGTTGTGGAGGATATGGACCTTTTCTACTACAGGCAACTGGCAAGGACATTAAAGGTAAGTAGAAGATAGTGCGCACCTACTGATGCAATATGATTGGCTCGGATACTAGCCCTCGTGAAGCTGAAGAGAATGGTGAAAAATTGTTAAAATCTGACCACGAATGAGGAAGTCACCATTTCAATTGAAGCATTTTGTTGGTATGGTAGTACAATCTATTGTATTATATTCTGTTGTAGTATTGTCCTATTTCCCTGAGTCTTTTTCCATGGGGCAAACCCCTAGTGTTGGTATCCAATAATAATATGTATATCGATATCAAACCATATTTTTGCTTCTGTATCGATCGATATTGAAATGTCGGGTCGTGGGTGTTTTCCGAGAAAGGGCTTCCAAACGCTTTCACGAGTTTTAGAAGTTTCCCGAAACGTAAACAAATATGGCATTTCCGGTTTAGCGGTAAGTGAAATTTGACAAAAAATGATAGGAAAACCAATATATTTCTCAAATTTTATATTTTATTTACATGGAAAACAGCCTCATTACGTCTATTTAGTAGTATGTTTCAATATTGATACTGTACCCTGCATTATCGATATCAGTATATTTAGCATGGATCGATAAATATTTCAATATCGATAAACAATACCAGCACTACAGACCCCTGCTGTGTCTCTGGTTATATGATTATGGATGTATGCTTTTCTGGATTATGTTCCTACAGTCTGTCTTTAAGATAGAGATTAAGCACTACAAAGATACTTCTAATAGAATTATAATAAGTTTTGTATTGATTGTATCCCCGGACTAAAGTTTGGGGATACTTAGGATTCAGTATGGCCATGCCGCCGCCGCTGCAGAGATTTCCTTTCGGACGCGATAACTTAAAAAATGTTTTAGTTAGACCTTTCAAATTTGGTATGGGAGTATATATGGGCAATGCCATAAACGTTATTGTTTTGTGACCTTGACCTTCAATTTTAAGGTCACTGGTGGCTAGTGCTGAAATGATTATTTCATACTAATCGATTAGTATGTTATCAAAGCACTAGTCGATGACAATATTATGAAATTGATTATTATGTCCACCCCCCTGGGGGGTGGATATATTATTTTTGCTTTTTTCGCCGTCCGATGTCCGTTGTCCGATGTCCGGCGTCCGATGTCCGGCGTCACGCATGGTTTCCGCTCATTTAAAGGAAAAGTATTAGAGCTATTGTCACCAAATTTGGTATGCAGGCTTATTGGGTCAGTAGCTTGCTTGGGATTGCTTTTGGCTGTTGTACCTCTTTTGCTTACTGAGTAATACTTAAGTACAGCTATTTTCAGTACCCATTGGTTTCCGTGCATTTAAGCCAAAATAATTAAAGATATTTTACTACAATTTTGAATACAAGATTGTTATGTCCATAGCTCGCTTGGTATTGCATTTGGGACTGATAGCTTTGTCAGTACATGAGTAATAGCCATTTAGGTACTTCATTGTGTATTTTCAGTACTACTTTTGAGTAATTTGCTAATATCTCAGAAACCGTAAGAGATAGAGCGATTTCGACAGAATTTTTGACCCACAGGGTATCTAAGGAATGCAATCTATGCAATTTTCCAAAAATTTTCCCCTCCCCAAAAATGGCGGCCATTTTGAATTTTTGCCAAAAATGGCAAAACACTAATTTGCTTCTATCTCCTTAACCGTGCGAGATAGAGCGATTTCGTCGAAATTTTCGACCCACAGGGTATCTAAGGAATGTACTATTTGCAATTTTCAAAAAATTTTCCCCTCCCCAAAAATGGCGGCCATTTTGAATTTTCGAATTTTTGCCAAAAATGGCAAAACACTAATTTGCTTCTATCTCCTTAACCGTGCGAGAGATTTCGGCAAAATTTTCGACCCACAGGGTATCTAAAAATTCTACTCTTGCCAATTTTTAAAAAATTTTCCCCTCCCCAAAAATGGCGGTCATTTTGAATTTTCGAATTTTTGCCAAAAATGGCAAAACACAAATTTGCTTCTATCTCCTTAACCGTGCGAGATAGAGCGATTTCGGCAAAATTTTCGACCCACAGGGTATCTAAGGAATGCAATCTTTGCAATTTTCAAAAAATTTTCCCCTCCCCAAAAATGGCGGCCATTTTGAATTTTCGAATTTTTGCCAAAAATGGCAAAACACAAATTTGCTTCTATCTCCTTAACCGTGGGAGATAGAGCGATTTCGTCAAAATTTTCGACCCACAGGGTATCTGAGCATTGTACTCTTGGCAATTTTCAAAAAATTTTCCCCTCCCCAAAAATGGCGGCCATTTTGAATTTTCGAATTTTTGCCAAAAATGGCAAAACACAAATTTGCTTCTATCTCCTTAACCGTGCGAGATAGAGCGATTTCGACAAAATTTTCGATCCACAGGGAATCTAAGGAATGCAATCTTTGCAATTTCCAAAAAATTTTCCCCTCCCCAAAAATGGCGGCCATTTTGAATTTTCGAATTTTTGCCAAAAATGGCAAAACACAAATTTGCTTCTATCTCCTTAACCGTGTGAGATAGAGCGATTTCGTTGAAATTTTCGACCCACAGGGTATCTAAGGAATGCAATCTTTGCAATTTTCCAAAAATTTTCCCCTCCCCAAAAATGGCGGCCATTTTGAATTTTCGAATTTTTGCCAAAAATGGCAAAACACTAATTTGCTTCTATCTCCTTAACCGTGCGAGATAGAGCGATTTCGGCAAAATTTTCGACGCACAGGGTATCTAACCAATGCAATCTTTGCAATTTTTAAAAAATTTTCCCCTCCCCAAAAATGGCGGCCATTTTGAATTTTCGAATTTTTGCCAAAAATGGCAAAACACTAATTTGCTTCTATCTCCTTAACCGTGCGAGATAGAGCGATTTCGGCAAAATTTTCGACGCACAGGGTATCTAACCAATGCAATCTTTGCAATTTTAAAAAAATTTTCCCCTCCCCAAAAATGGCGGCCATTTTGAATTTTCGAATTTTTGCCAAAAATGGCAAAACACAAATTTGCTTCTATCTCCTTAACCGTGCGAGATAGAGCGATTTCGTCAAAATTTTCGACCCACAGGGTATCTGAGCATTGTACTCTTGGTAAATTTTAAAAAATTTTCCCCTCCCCAAAAATGGCAGCCATTTTGAATTTTCGAATTTTTGCCAAAAATGGCAAAACACTAATTTGCTTCTATCTCCTTAACCGTGCGAGATAGAGCGATTTCGGCAAAATTTTCGACGCACAGGGTATCTAAGCAATGCAATCTTTGCAATTTTCAAAAAATTTTCCCCTCCCCAAAAATGGCGGCCATTTTGAATTTTCGAATTTTTGCCAAAAATGGCAAAACACAAATTTGCTTCTATCTCCTTAACCGTGTGAGATAGAGCGATTTCGTTGAAATTTTCGACCCACAGGGTATCTAAGGAATGCAATCTTTGCAATTTTCCAAAAATTTTCCCCTCCCCAAAAATGGCGGCCATTTTGAATTTTCGAATTTTTGCCAAAAATGGCAAAACACTAATTTGCTTCTATCTCCTTAACCGTGCGAGATAGAGCGATTGGCAAAATTTTCGACGCACAGGGTATCTAACCAATGCAATCTTTGCAATTTTTAAAAAATTTTCCCCTCCCCAAAAATGGCGGCCATTTTGAATTTTCGAATTTTTGCCAAAAATGGCAAAACACTAATTTGCTTCTATCTCCTTAACCGTGCGAGATAGAGCGATTTCGGCAAAATTTTCGACGCACAGGGTATCTAACCAATGCAATCTTTGCAATTTTTAAAAAATTTTCCCCTCCCCAAAAATGGCGGCCATTTTGAATTTTCGAATTTTTGCCAAAAATGGCAAAACACAAATTTGCTTCTATCTCCTTAACCGTGCGAGATAGAGCGATTTCGTCAAAATTTTCGACCCACAGGGTATCTGAGCATTGTACTCTTGGTAAATTTTAAAAAATTTTCCCCTCCCCAAAAATGGCAGCCATTTTGAATTTTCGAATTTTTGCCAAAAATGGCAAAACACAAATTTGCTTCTATCTCCTTAACCGTGCGAGATAGAGCGATTTCGTCGAAATTTTCGACCCACAGGGTATCTAAGCAATGCAATTTTCCAAAAATTTTCCCCTCCCCAAAAATGGCGGCCATTTTGAATTTTCGAATTTTTGCCAAAAATGGCAAAACACTAATTTGCTTCTATCTCCTTAACCGTGCGAGATAGAGCGATTTCGTCGAAATTTTCGACCCACAGGGTATCTGAGCATTGTACTCTTGGCAATTTTCAAAAAATTTTCCCCTCCCCAAAAATGGCGGCCATTTTGAATTTTCGAATTTTTGCCAAAAATGGCAAAACACAAATTTGCTTCTGTCTCCTTAACCGTGCGAGATAGAGCGATTTCGTCGAAATTTTCGACCCACAGGGTATCTAAGGAATGCAATCTTTGCAATTTTCAAAAAATTTTCCCCTCCCCAAAAATGGCGGCCATTTTGAATTTTCGAATTTGTGCCAAAAATGGCAAAACACTAATTTGCTTCTATCTCCTTAACCGTGCGAGATAGAGCGATTTCGACAAAATTTTCGATCCACAGGGAATCTAAGGAATGCAATCTTTGCAATTTCCAAAAAATTTTCCCCTCCCCAAAAATGGCGGCCATTTTGAATTTTCGAATTTTTGCCAAAAATGGCAAAACACAAATTTGCTTCTATCTCCTTAACCGTGTGAGATAGAGCGATTTCGTTGAAATTTTCGACCCACAGGGTATCTAAGGAATGCAATCTTTGCAATTTTCCAAAAATTTTCCCCTCCCCAAAAATGGCGGCCATTTTGAATTTTCGAATTTTTGCCAAAAATGGCAAAACACTAATTTGCTTCTATCTCCTTAACCGTGCGAGATAGAGCGATTTCGGCAAAATTTTCGACGCACAGGGTATCTAACCAATGCAATCTTTGCAATTTTTAAAAAATTTTCCCCTCCCCAAAAATGGCGGCCATTTTGAATTTTCGAATTTTTGCCAAAAATGGCAAAACACTAATTTGCTTCTATCTCCTTAACCGTGCGAGATAGAGCGATTTCGGCAAAATTTTCGACGCACAGGGTATCTAACCAATGCAATCTTTGCAATTTTAAAAAAATTTTCCCCTCCCCAAAAATGGCGGCCATTTTGAATTTTCGAATTTTTGCCAAAAATGGCAAAACACAAATTTGCTTCTATCTCCTTAACCGTGCGAGATAGAGCGATTTCGTCAAAATTTTCGACCCACAGGGTATCTGAGCATTGTACTCTTGGTAAATTTTAAAAAATTTTCCCCTCCCCAAAAATGGCAGCCATTTTGAATTTTCGAATTTTTGCCAAAAATGGCAAAACACTAATTTGCTTCTATCTCCTTAACCGTGCGAGATAGAGCGATTTCGGCAAAATTTTCGACGCACAGGGTATCTAAGCAATGCAATCTTTGCAATTTTCAAAAAATTTTCCCCTCCCCAAAAATGGCGGCCATTTTGAATTTTCGAATTTTTGCCAAAAATGGCAAAACACAAATTTGCTTCTATCTCCTTAACCGTGTGAGATAGAGCGATTTCGTTGAAATTTTCGACCCACAGGGTATCTAAGGAATGCAATCTTTGCAATTTTCCAAAAATTTTCCCCTCCCCAAAAATGGCGGCCATTTTGAATTTTCGAATTTTTGCCAAAAATGGCAAAACACTAATTTGCTTCTATCTCCTTAACCGTGCGAGATAGAGCGATTGGCAAAATTTTCGACGCACAGGGTATCTAACCAATGCAATCTTTGCAATTTTTAAAAAATTTTCCCCTCCCCAAAAATGGCGGCCATTTTGAATTTTCGAATTTTTGCCAAAAATGGCAAAACACTAATTTGCTTCTATCTCCTTAACCGTGCGAGATAGAGCGATTTCGGCAAAATTTTCGACGCACAGGGTATCTAACCAATGCAATCTTTGCAATTTTTAAAAAATTTTCCCCTCCCCAAAAATGGCGGCCATTTTGAATTTTCGAATTTTTGCCAAAAATGGCAAAACACAAATTTGCTTCTATCTCCTTAACCGTGCGAGATAGAGCGATTTCGTCAAAATTTTCGACCCACAGGGTATCTGAGCATTGTACTCTTGGTAAATTTTAAAAAATTTTCCCCTCCCCAAAAATGGCAGCCATTTTGAATTTTCGAATTTTTGCCAAAAATGGCAAAACACAAATTTGCTTCTATCTCCTTAACCGTGCGAGATAGAGCGATTTCGTCGAAATTTTCGACCCACAGGGTATCTAAGCAATGCAATTTTCCAAAAATTTTCCCCTCCCCAAAAATGGCGGCCATTTTGAATTTTCGAATTTTTGCCAAAAATGGCAAAACACTAATTTGCTTCTATCTCCTTAACCGTGCGAGATAGAGCGATTTCGTCGAAATTTTCGACCCACAGGGTATCTGAGCATTGTACTCTTGGCAATTTTCAAAAAATTTTCCCCTCCCCAAAAATGGCGGCCATTTTGAATTTTCGAATTTTTGCCAAAAATGGCAAAACACAAATTTGCTTCTATCTCCTTAACCGTGCGAGATAGAGCGATTTCGTCGAAATTTTCGACCCACAGGGTATCTAAGCAATGCAATCTTTGCAATTTTCAAAAAATTTTCCCCTCCCCAAAAATGGCGGCCATTTTGAATTTTCGAATTTGTGCCAAAAATGGCAAAACACTAATTTGCTTCTATCTCCTTAACCGTGCGAGATAGAGCGATTTCGTCGAAATTTTCGACCCACAGGGTATCTAAGGAATGCAATCTTTGTAATTTTCAAAAAATTTTCCCCTCCCCAAAAATGACAGCCATTTTGAATTTTCGAATTTCCTTCTATCTCCTTAACCATGCGAGATAGAGCGATTTCGTCAAAATTTTCGACCCACAGGTATTTGAGCATTGTATTCTTGGCAATTTAAAATAAAATTTCCCCTCCCCTAAAATGGCGGCCATTTTGAATTTTCGAATTTTTGCCAAAAATGGCAAAACACAAATTTGCTTCTATCTCCTTAACCATGCGAGATAGAGCGATTTCGTCGAAATTTTCAACCCACAGGGTATCTAAGGAATGTAATCTTTGCAATTTTCAAAAAATTTTCCCCTCCCCAAAAATGGCAGCCAATTTGGATTTTCGAATTTTTGCCCAAAATGGAAAAACACAAACTGGCCTTAACCGTGCAAAATAGAGTTATTTCGTTGAAATTTTCGACCCATAGGGTATCTAAGAAATGTACTCTTGGCAATTTTCAAAAAAATTTCCTTTCCCCAAAAATGGCGGCCATTTTGAATTTTCAAATTTTTGCCAAAAATAGAAAAACAGGAATTGGCTTCTATCTTCTTAACCGTGCAAGATAGAGTGATTTCGTCAAAATTTTCAACCCAACCAATGCAAAAAGGCATGAAGCTGAAATAATTTACATCTACACTAACAAATATTTAAGCATCATTGATATATTTACAAATGAAACAGGGTCTTGTAAGACTACTGTACAATTTGGGCAAAAGGTTCATGGGTGGACATTACACATGATAATGTGTGTTCTTCTATGCTATCCTGTTTCTATTCGCATCTACTATCAACAGGGCGGCCTATTTCTAGTTTGTTTTCCTGTGTATATCACCACATAGCGGATTATACACAATCATTTGAACTATGAGTATCTCAAGTTAAGACCTTAAAACGTATCAAATTAAATCATTTTATATTCATTTTATTTTTAAAATATCGAAATATTACTTTATTGGCCAATTTACCGAATAATCTGGTGAATTCTTTGCTTTTCATCATCTCGCGATTCACCATTTTGTTTGTTTCCATCCGGAACACACGTTTTTGGTATTTCTCATACATGCTAAATGTCAGAAACAATTAATCGGTTAGTCGACGGTTAATGCAAGCGACTACCTGGCTACCAAATTTTCCTAATCGTTTCAGCTCTACTGGTGGCCTCTTAAAGGTCAGATTTTGGTCATTTTTGCCCCACAGCCCTTAAGGGTGGGTGGGGGGACGGGCGGCGGGAAAAGTTTGTCTGGCCTGTATCTCAGAAACTGTAAGGTGTAGGAAGTTGATACTTGGTAGGGACATTGGTTAGGGGGTGTAGGTGTGCAACATAATGGTGTGATCTTTATTTGACTGTTGACCTTGCCATAGTGACCTTGACCTATAAAATCTTGTCTGGGCTATATCTCGGAAACTGTCAGGTGTAGGAAGTTGATACTTGGTAGGGACATTGGCTAGGGGGTGTAGGTGTGCAACGTCATGGTGTGACCTTGATTTGACCTTGCTGTAGCGACCTTGACCTATAAAATCTTGTCCGGGCTATATCTCGAAAACTGTAAGGTGTAGGAAGTTGATACTTGGTAGGGTCACATTGGTTAGGGGTTGTAGTTGTGCATCGTCATGATGGGACCTTGATTTGACCTTTGCCCTTGCCGTAATGAGCTTGACCTATAAAATCTTGTCTGGGCTATATCTCGGAAACTATAAGGTGTAGGAAGTTGATACTTGATAGGCACATTGGTTAGGCATGTAGGTTTGCAACATCATGGTATGACCTTGATTTGAGCTTTGAGCTGGTCGTAGTGACCTTAACCTATAAAATCTCGTCCTGGCTATATCTCACAAAGCGTAAGGTGTAGGAAGTTGATACTTACTAGGGACATTGGTTGGGGGGTTGTAGATGTGCAATATCATGGTGTGACCTTGATTTGACATTTGACCTTGCCGTAATGACCTTTAAAATTTGTCCACGCAATATCTCTGAAGCTGTAAAGTGTAGAAAGTTGATAGTTGGTAGGGATATTGCTTAGGGGTTGTAGGTGTGGATTTTTAGTTTACTGCGTAATGCTGTCATCTTGCTATTGAATTGTCTTGTTTTAATACTTTATCTTTGCATACATTTTTGTTCCTCTTAGATGTTATTTTCTCTACTTAAACATCATTTGGACCTTAATATAACTGACACTGCTCTGAAAGTATTCTGATCTTTGTTCTGTTTCATTATTTCTATATCTCATGCTGTTGAAAACTATTTCCCCAGACTGTGGCGTACGGGCATCTCTGATGCTATTTTTTCACATTTGGCCCAGTTATCATATACAGAATACAGAAAGTTAGATCATCCAATAGCTGGTATATATAATACATATATATGTCCTCTGTAAGCATGCAGAAATTTGACCTTGAAGCTCTTCATTGAAGGTCATCCACAGACCCCAAAGTACCTCACCGAGGCCATTTTTGGCCTTTTTTGGAGATATTTTCTCACTTAATGCTGATTATATTGCATGAAAACTATTGAAAATGGCTTTGGAGGTTGAGTACATGATGAAGTACCAGCATCCAGTTTGTTGACCTTAGCTATTGTTCACCTTATAAGTTGTAAGGTCACCTTAGGCCTGCTAAAATGACTCTAAATGGTACCTTAGACTGTGAGGCCATATACCTCCTTTATTATTGGCTGTTACCGCTCTAACAAAAAAACTATTATAGCTAGCCTTCTCAAATTTGCAGGATATATTCATAACCATAAAATCTTGCCTGGAAATATTTTTGGCCTCTTTTTGAAAAACAAGATGGCCGCCAGGGACATTTATTCGACTTAAAGCAAGGACTTTTGTTGGCCCTCTAGAGCAAAGGGTATTATAGGTAGAGAATCTTGACTGGAAACATTTTTGGCTTCATTTTCAAAAACAAGATGGCCGCCACAGGCGTTTCTTTGTTAGTCATGAAAAGCACTTATATCTCCCTTATTAATAGTCCTAGAGGTTTGGGATGGTAAACCAACCTGAGGAAATCATGGGCTGGGAATCTTTAGGTATGGTCGGATTTGACCTTGGGCCCCTCCTTCAAGGTCAAACAAGGATAGCCAAATCTAAGAGTGCTTATAACTCGCTTATTATTGGTCCTAGAGGTTTGCAATGTGAAACCAACTTATAAGAAATCATGGGCTGGGAATTTTTTAATGTGGTCAGATTTGACCTTGGACCCCTCCTTCACGGTAAAACAAGGATAGCCAAACTTAAAAGTGCTTATAACTTGCTTATTATTGGTCCTAGAAGTTTGGGATGGTAAACCAACTTCCAGGAAATCATGGGCTGGGAATCTTTTGGTGTGGTTGGATATGACCTTGGGCCCCTCGTTCAAGGTCAAACGAGGATAGCCAAATCTAAAAGTGCTTATAACTCGCTTATGATTGGTCCTGGAGGTTTGTAATTTGACACCAACTTATAGGAAATCATGAGCTGGGAATCTTCTGGTATGGTCTGATTTGACCTTGGACCCCTCCTTCAAGGTCAAATGAGGATAGCCAATTCTTAAAAGTGCTTATAACTCGCTTATTATTGGTCCTGGAGGTTTAGGATGGCAAACCAACCTGTAAGAAATCATGGGCTGGGAATCTTTTGGTGTGGTCACATTTGACCTTGAACCTCTCAAGGTCAAACGAGGATAGCCAAACTTAAACGTGCTTATAAGTTATAACTCACTTATTATTGGTCCTAGAGGTTTGCAATAGGAAATCATGGGCTGGGAATCTTTTTATGTGGTCAGATTTGACCTTGGACCCCTCCTTCAAGGTCAAACAAGGATAGCCAAACTTAAAAGTGCTTATAGCTCTCTTATGATTGATCCTAGTGGTTTGCAATGTGAAACCAAATTATAGGAAATCATGGGGTGGGAATTTTTTGATGATGTCAGATTTGACACTGGGCCCTTCCTTCGAGGTCAAACAAGGATAGCCAAACTTAAAAGTGCTTATAGCTCACTTATGATTGATCCAAGTGGTTTGCAATGTGAAACCAAATTATAGGAAATCATGGGGTGGGAATTTTTTGATGATGTCAGATTTGACACTGGGCCCTTCCTTCGAGGTCAAACAAGGATAGCCAAACTTAAAAGTGCTTATAGCTCACTTATGATTGATCCAAGTGGTTTGCAATGTGAAACCAAATTATAGGAAATCATGGGGTGGGAATTTTTTGATGTGGTCAGATTTGACATTGGGCCCTTCCTTCGAGGTCAAACGAGGATAGCAAAATGTAAAAGTGCTTATAAATCACTTTTTCTTGGTCCTAGAGGTTTGTAATGTGAAACCATTCTATAGGAAATCATGCGCTAGGAATCTATTGATGTGATCAGATTTGACCTTTGGCCCCTCTTTCAAGGTCAAATGAGGATAGCTAAAATTAAAAGTGCCTATAAACTGCTTATTCGTGTTCCTAGAGGTTTGTAATGTCACACCAACCTATTGGAAATCATGGGCTAAGAATCTTTTGATGTGGTCAGATTTCACCCTGGGCTCATCCATCAAGGTTAAGTGATGGTTGATTGGCTTTGGTGAGTTTTGTTTCTGGTGGATACAATTTGCATCGGTTCTCCGATGCGCTACGTCTAGTTACATTTGCATCTTTCATTAAGCAACATTTTGTTTACTTATTGTCAGTACAAGTTGCTCCCATAAACACTTAGGCTCCTTCCCACAGGGGTATATTTGTGTCAACCATAATACTCTGTATGTCACGCTTCAACCATGTCCTGTCTGGGGATACACTGCATCGAGACGCAATATCTAGTTTCAGTGGGCATAGAGTCATAGACAAAGTATATCAAGCGTGTTCTAATATCATCATTAGATTGTGTATAGTTCTGTCATCATCAGGGTATACAAGGGCTCGATTCCGTGGACAAATTCATGAGCAATATCGCGGTGCCATCGATTCACGAATCAAAATATAATCAATATGAAAGTCTTCATTTTCTTATCAAATAGATCAGAAAATAAGGTAAAACAATTGTTTGATAGTGTTGTTGGTGATGCATCATGGGTGATCATTAATCCTCGATTATCATCCATTTGTTTTTAACACTGGTGGGTCTGTGATATCTTGTGATGACACCACTAATTGTACAGTATTGTTGTTGATTCAAAAGGTCTTTAGTCTATGTTGTCACTCGTATGACTTTCAATTTGCAACCAGTGATTTGGGTGATTTATTGTCTCTCCTTTTGATGTGGCAACAAGTTTTCCGGATATCCAAAGGTAAAGTTGTGTTTGGGGATAAGCATTTAGCAATAACAATGTTTTTCCTTTAGGAGACCGGAAATCAAAGAATCTCCCGAATACACAGTTTCTGAGGCTTTGGTCAGGGTATGCTGAATATTCTACATTTTGGGGACTTGTGGTAAATTGTAGCAATGTAAAAGTTATTACTTTTACAGGCGAGTGATTAAAAACTAGGGATGGGTCGGTAGGTCCGGTATCTCGGTATCGAGAGCATTTTACTGAAATACCGTGATGAGATTTTACAACCGCCACTTCACTTGCCAACATATATAATGGAAGGAAGAGTTAAAATATTAGAAACATACAAAAAATCAAGAAATTTTAACCTTTTATCCCCATATTTTCGTTCATTTGCAGACTTTTAGACTTTTATAGCGACACGTTGAGCAGAACTGCCATGTTTTGGTTACGACAATTTATAACCTAAATCTCGCTTGACAACACATAAAATGAAAGGAAAACTTAAAATATTGGGAACAAACAAGAAATCTGAAGAAATTATACAGGTTTCTCTCATATTTTGTCCATTTGGGGACTTTAATTGCGATGTCATTAAGAGGAAATATCCATGTTTGATTGGGGTGTACTAAAACGCGGAGTTCCGGAATCGGTACGGTTTTGCATTGGCGACCTCCCGATGTACACATTTTTGATACCGACCCATCCCTATTAAAAACTACATCATAGATTTTATTAATTAAGGATTGTGAATTGTTGATCTATCAGTACATGAAATGAAAGTCATTATGTGACTTAAAACTACTAACAAGAACTTCAACTTCAACAATAACACAGCGAAGGTCACAGGTTTATAAGAAGACTGTGTCTATCAATAAGTGTTGAATGGATTTTATTTGTATGTGATCAATAATTGTGTTAAATTGCTGGGCCTAGGCCTGCTAGAAGATATCTGAACTCTAAAGAGGTGAACTTCAATTCTCAGCACAAGCAAAGGTCCGAGTTAAGATTTTTCTATCCCTCTGAACAGCCAAAGTGATATCAGGGCTAGCCATAAGTGCATTCCACAGGTTTTCATGAGTTGGGTTTGAATCCATGGCCACAGGGGTGAGGGTCAATTGAGTAAATGACAAACTTTTCAACACAAACAAGACAAGAAATACAGTGGGCCAAATAGTAGAAGAAAATGTACACAGTAGGCGTATTTCACAAGCATAATCCGTCAAGTCTAGATTCTTCAGATCAACAGATTCGCTTTTGATGTGACTTGAATCTGAATCTGGATTATGAATCTGTTGATCTACCTCTCGAGGTAGATCAACGGATTCAGATTCATTGGATTACCCATAATTCTTTGTAAAATAATGCCAGCAAAATGTGGCCAGAAAATTTAACATTTGGGAAATTTTTATTATATTGTAATATAATAATATTATATTAATATATATTGATATCTATTAATATATTTTTTATGTTGGTTCATCTGATTTTTTTTATTTTGGATTCAGATCTAGAGAAAATTGCATTTCACGAATCTAGCTACCGTAAATGACCTATTTAGCGCACAGCGCACTAAGGAAACACAATTTTTATTCAATATTTGGTAGGAAAAAGTTCCCCTTTTAGCGCACCCATCATGAAACACTTTCTGGGATGAAGTATAGGTCAATCCGGTAAGAATAACGGTGTTCTGACATTTAGAATCTACTAAAAATCCCCACTTGCTGTAAATATGGTGGTAGATATAAACAAACTCGAAATGCATGGCAAAAATGTCAATTTATTAAGTAAAAAATACGTACAATATATAAAAAAACATGTGGATATTGGGCACTGTCATCGAGGAAAAAGAGATAGGATGCGGTTACAAGTGCGGATGCCCTAAAGAGGTCATTTGCAGTAATCCAAAGAATCCAAATCTGAATCTGGATTATACAGATTCTTGGTTGTGAAATACACCAAATTGTGTACATGCACAATGCAAATGTCACATTGTCAAGTATATTTCCATCAGCAGATGATACCAACAAATATACAGCAGGATAATACTGTCATAGAAGTGGCCTTGTGTGTGTGTTTTTTTTTCTTCTTTTTTAACAGGCTTAAAAGCCACTTTTAATGACACATATCATATGAAGCATGATTAAGAGTATACTTGGTGTTTAAGTAGTGTTGTGGTTGAATACGAATTTTAGAACCGGTTTCCGAAAGTGAAAATTCGGCGAAAAACCGGGTATGTTTGATTTATAAAATACGAAGAAATAAGTTTTTAACCGCGTACATGAGCTTTAACTCATATATAAATAATGCTGCGTTCAGAGAGCCCGTGCACACGACCTGTGAGTTGGTACCCACCAGTGGAAAGTTTTGACCGTTCTTCACAATTTACCGCTGGTGTGTTTATGTGTGGATGTAAACAAACACAAATGACAAAGAGAAAGAAATAAAAGAAATCACAATACTTCGCTATCCACCATACAAAAGATATATATTTCATTCGTTATTTGTTTTCTGAGGTTATTTATCAAAATCCCGAGTACCTAAACAGTTCATTTAGCGGGTTTTTTATAACAAAAGCACATGTATTCTGCATCTTTGTTGTCACTAGAGGTGAAGGTCAAAGTTTGGAAAGTTTCTGGTGACACCCAACTCACCAGTGGTATATACCACCTGTGAGACCGTTCTTGACAAATTTACAGGCTGTGAAGTCGTGTTTACGGCCGGTAAGAACGCAGCATTAGAACCACAAGGGACTTTTTGAAGACTTTCGAGGACAAAATGTGTGATATATCAATAGAATATTATAAAATACTGTGAAATATTTGTTGCAATTCAATATTTTGGTGAACTTAAGGTAAAATAATGAAATATATGATGAAACCGGTTCTGGTTTGAAGAAAACGAAACGTAACCGGATCACTGTCTTTCGGTCGGAAAATAGGTTTCCGGTTTACCGTCTTCAACACTATGTTTAAGTTTTTAGATGCAATAGACTCTTTACAGCATGCTATGTATAAGTACATTTTTATTTTCTAACACAAAATTGCCCGTGTTCTAATTGTATCCCCGGCGCGAAGCGGGGATACTATGGATTCATCATCGTTGTCCGCGCCCTCGTCCGCAGAGATTTCTTGTTAGCGACCTACAGTCCACATTTCTTTCCAGATTTCTTTCAAATTTGGCAGGTGGCTTGATATGGTAGAGGACTCGCCACCCTATCTTTTTGGTAGGGTTTATGTCTAAATTAGGCCTGTGGTAGACAAAAATGTCTAAAATGTGGAATATTGCTTGTTAGCGACCTACAGTCCACATTTCTTTCCAGATTTCTTTCCTATTTGGCAGGTGGCTTGGTATGGTAGAGCATTCGCCACCCTATCTTTTTGGTAGGGTTTATGCCTAAATTAGGCCTGTGGTAGACAAAAATGTCTAAAACACAAAATTGCTTCTATCTCCTTAACGGTGCGAGATAGTGATTAACTGTGATTTCATCGAAATTTTCAACCCACAGGGTATCTGAGGAATGTACTCTTGGCAATTTTCAAAAAAATTTTCCCCTCCCCAAAACTGGCGGCCATTTTGAATTTTCGAATTTTTACCAAAAATGGCAAAACACAAATTTGCTTGTATCTCCTTAACCATGCGAAATAGAGGGATTTGGTCGAAATTTTTTTACCCACAGGGTATCTGAGGAATGTACTCTTGCCAATTTTCAAAAATTTTTCCCCTCCCCAAAAATGGTGGCCATTTTGAATTTTTGCCAAAAATGGCAAAACACAAATTTCCTTCTATCTCCTTAACCGTGTGAGATAGAGCGATTTCGTCGAAATTTTTGACCCACAGGATACTTAGAAATGTACTCTTGGCAATTTTCAAAAAAATCAGACCCATAGCTAATTACTCGCTTTTGGATTTTTCACTAACTTCCATCATGAGTAAAATCACTTGTAACTTGAAAACTATTACATTTAGAGAATTTTGTGCAAATATGTTATTCTCTGGGACATTGGTTGGTGATGGTAAGTGTGCAATGTCATGGTGTGACCTTGATTTGACCTTTGATCTTACTGTAGTGACCTTGACTTATAAAATCTTACCCAGGCTATATCTCAGAAACTGTAAGGCATAGGAAGTTGATACTTGGTAGGGACTTTGTTAGGGGGTTGTAGGTATATGCACTACATGGTGTGACCTTGATTTGACCTTTCATCTTGCCTTAGTGGCCTTGACCTCTAAAATCTTATCCAGGGTATATCTCAGAAACCTTAAGGTGTAGGACATGGTAGGGACATTGTTTCGGTTTTGGATTGTTTGGGGGAGGGATTAACTCCTTTGATTTTGTGATTCAAATAAATAGGATCTTAACGATGCTATAAAATCTTATCCAGGCTATATCTGGTAAACTGTAAGGTGTAGGAAGGTGACATTTGGTAGGGACATTGGTTGAGGCTTGTAAGTGTGCAACGTTGTGGTGTGATCTTGATTTGACTTTTAATCTTGTTGTAGTGACCTTGACCTTTAAATTTTGTCCTTTTTTAATTTGAACTTTGACCTTGTAGTGACCATGAGTTTTAAAATGTTGCCGAGCTATTTCTTGGATTCTGTAAGGTGTAGAAGGCACTCCATTGACAACTATTCTCCAGTTAATAAATTTTACAGCTTCATAATTTTTAGTTTACTGATTAATGCTGTCATCTTGCTGTTGAATTGTCTTGTTTTAATACTTTATTTTTGCATACGTTTTCTCTCTCTTACACATTATTTGGACCTTTATATAACTGACACCGCTCTGAATGTATCCTGATCGTTGTACTGTTTCACTACTTCTATATCGCATTGTGTTGAAATCTGTTTCCACAGACTGGGGAGTACGGGCATCTCTGATACTATTTTATACTTGTGTTATACAGACAATGTATTTTGTATATCATATTTATTCGTATAAATGGCCCAGGGCCGATGCATTTTTCACTGGGGGGGGGGGGGGGGGGGGGGGGGGGGGGGGGACTATTACAGATAAAAGAATTAGAACTCTGGAGTCCAGTGGCAATAGGCGATAATGGACACAAAAAGCCTTGATCTCACTTGTAAGCATGTATAATGGCAAGAGAGCTTCAAATATTGGAAACAAACCTTAAATCTGAAGAAATTATAAAGTTTTATCTTGTATTTCTGCAGATTTCAATGCGTCTGTGATCAGAAGTGATATGTTTCATTCTGATTTTCTTTATTTCTTGTAAGCGGTATTCCATTGGGGAAGTACTAAAATACATTTTTTTTTTTTTGGTAACCTGGGAATCGCAAAGGTGTTAGCTGTCGAGAGGGATGTAAAACCCCGAAATATAAACTTTGCAAAGGTAGAGAGGAGGGGGGGGGGGGGGGGGGGGGCATTTGTATAGATAAATACGGTATTTGTCCACAGTTATTAGCATATATGGGGTCTCAAGCATCATACAACATATTTATGAATCGTACCTGGTATGACATGACATATAGCGCTACATAGTATACCAGGAGTTGTAAACTTTTTTTTTTTTTTTGTTGCATTTCAAATGGACAAAATGTCGCGCTTACCCTGTTGATAAATGCCTTCTTAAGACTGGGAAATTGTCTTGCTTAAGGCTCAGATAAAGAGCCTTTTGCAAAAAGTATGCAAAGATTTTATTTTTAAAAGGCACTCGTATATGTTAGGGAATAGTAGCTTGCCAGACAGTTTGTCTTTACTGTATGTTGATGTAAAACAGTAAATGGCTAAAACAAGTGTATGTAAGAGTGCATTCTGTATTTTAAAACAAAAAAGTTTTTTGCCTAATTACAAAGACTTTCAAGGCTTAAGTAAGACTAACTAGTATTTTATTCCTGCATAAAAATTCCTGCTTAAATTTTTAATGAAATTGAATATACTGTATACAAATAAAGCTTTGCCATTAGAATTAAGTAATTAAAGTATGGGAAAATGAGAAATTTCGAATTCTTAACTGACTAACTTTCGCTGCCAGGACCTTATTTGTATCTTAAACCTGATTTTAAGTCTGAACAGATGCACTGCATAAAAACTATTGAACCTAAATAAACAAAGAAATAGTGTACATTATAATGTGCTTCAAATATCCCACATCACAGGGAGTGCAAAATATTTGGTATATTATTATAGAAAGCAGATTTATTATTTGTTTTAAAGAGTTTATTGAACAGCTCCATTCTTCAACAATATAATAACAGTTCGTATATTTTGTGGTGTTTATAGCATACTGTTTTCTTTGCTTAGAAATCCATGTATTTTTGTTCATCCAGTGGGCGAGAGACATGTCAGTAGCCCTTATTAAAGTGAACTGTAATTAAACGAACTTTTTAAATGCAAAAAAATGATGTTTGGGTTATAAATTGATAACTGAAATCTTGGAACAGAAAATTGTGTACATTTATTTTTCATTGTTTATTCAGGCTTTGAAAAGGATAAGAGTTGACCAGTTGTTGGATAAAAGTAATTTAAAGGGGGAAAACCACTTGAAAAATGCAATATTACTATATATATTTAGAATATAGTATTAATTTATTCTGGAGAGCTATTAATAGCACGCTGAGTACATCTTTGAGAGTTAAGTAATAGATTTTCTCCAATTCTTAGATATAAGAAAATCTCTGTTATCTGTCACCATGGAGAGGAAGTATTTGTCAGGTGATAGAAAGGTTGCAAGATAAAAGAGATAGTTTGGTATAAAACAACAGGGAAATATAAGGTTCGGAAAGTGGAAACCATTTCACAAAACCGGGAATTTAGAAAATATGAGGTCAGATAATATTGAGATAAGAGAGTTTCTTGTGTATTGATGGTTTTCAAACTGTGTCAGTGTTCAGTGATTACATTAGACTAATTTTTCAAAGAAATAAAGAAAAAAAATTTAGGTCATTTTGGGATATTTCATCACTTTAAAGAAAATTTGATTAAAAGTACTGATAATGAAGGACAAAAGTACAAATTTTGCTTCTGGTAACAGTTTGTTTAGAGATTCTGCATCACAGTGAATATTAGTAGGTGCTAGATTTTATTCTTTTCAATATTCTCAGAGTGTGAATGAAAAAGGAAAGCTACTACATCAAAGGTCAAAGTTGGGGTTTTACATCCCATTCAACAGCCCTGGTCACATTGGGACAGGCCCTCAGCATTGTCACTTGTGCGAGTTGAACCCATGCAGAGGTTACATCCTGTGATTAGATGCCAAACATGCTACCCACTAAGCCACTGAGAACTGAGGAAGGCTTCTAGAATGCCATTGGAATTTTCTAAGGGGCGGGGTCACATTGAAAAATGGCAATGATGAATTGAAATTAAAATACTAAGAACAGACATTTCCAGTAGTGTAACCATATTAGGACCACCTCCATGTCTGAACACTCATAACTTCCGAGTAGTCCCCCTTTAGTGCTGCTTGGTATTTTCACCCATGGTGTCCACATGGGCAGGTGCTGAGAAAAGCTTTGTCCGGCCTGTTTCACAGAATCATTGAGGTACAGGAATTCATGGCAGGGATGCAATGCAAGGGTGTGACTTTGATTTCACCTTTTACTTTGCCTACTGTCCCTGACCTTTATCCTGGATATATCTATGAAACTGTAAGGTGTAGGAAGTTGATAGTTGGCAAAGATAATGATTATGGATGCAGGTGTGAACATCATGGCATGATTTAGATTTGACCTTGACGTTGCCATAGTGACCTTGACCTTTAAAATCTTGTTGAGGCCGTATTCCAAAACCATAAGGTGTGGGAAGTTGTTACGTAGTAGGTATATTGGTTGAAGGGTGTAGGTGTGCAATGTCATGGCGTGACCTTGGTGTGACCTTTGACCATGTTTTCTACGGGCATATTTGAGCAGCACTGGACACTAATCTTTGCCTACTTGTCCAAGGCAAGTGACTTTCCAGTCAGGGCAAGTGGGTTTTGTGCTTTACTTGGCCACCTGGCAACTAACTAAAATTGCATAAAATATTATTTTTTTTCTGTTTTCATTTAGTAATTTTAGTCTTGTAATAATCTATTAAAGTTACTACAGTTATAATTACAACATCACTTACTGTTACAGCTGCAATTTTAAGTTTAATTGTAACCACCAATACTGAAGGTGACCTTAAACCCCAGTCTGAGGCTAACCCTAACTTAAACAATCCAGTTTAAGACTTATAAATGAGATTAGATGTTGAGAAGCAAATCAGTGTTAACCAGATCAAACCAAATTATATTAATAGTTCAAATGGCCTTGTAAAGGTGAATATATTTTTAATCTGTATCTTAACTTCTTAAAGAGTATAAAGGTGAATTGATTATGTTACAGGTGATTTACATTCTAGTTTATTCATGCAAAATATGTAAATAAAAGCACTCCTAGGCTTTGTCCCCAAAATCCTGTTTTTATGGTCTGTAGTGTTTTATAATACTAAGGAAAAGGCACTTCATGACCCCATGAAAATAAACAAGCATTTTCAATGCTGTACATTCTGCTTAACAGATTTATTGAGGTTCTTTTGGCATTGTTCTAAGTGTTTTTTTTATCAAAGTCAAGACATTCTACATGTCCAGGCATTTGGCATGTAAATAAAGAGGTCACTGATATGGTGAGACTGAATAACAGGATCTTTTATGTTCACAGATTTAGTGGTATCAGTAATGTTTACTGTCCTTCACAGGCTTTCAAGAATAAATTCACTTTGTTTAAAGAAACCCTTATGAAAGTTAAGTTTTGTCTATTTTTGATCCACAATATTGGGTATCTTGGAAATTTGAAACGGAACTGAGATTTTGAGATAAGTAAACAAGAAAAATTTACAGAATTTGAATTTTGTCACAACTATAGAGAAATGAAAATATGAAATTTATGAAATATCAAAATGAAAAGTGAAAAAATTATACAGATGAAATGACTGAATCAGATCTCGAGGGATCATAAACTAATTCCTTGGTAACTCTTAGATAGCAGAGTTAATTTTTATGAAAAGTTTCTCTGTGAACCTAATATTTACCTCTACGAATAGAAAGCTTGCTTATTAACAGGATTTTATTTTTTTATTTATTTTTTTTAAATTTTATTTATTTATTTATTTTGTTTTTGTTTTTGTAAAGGGGTTTAATTGTGTATTGAGGAAAACTTTAATGAAAAAATTAATAAAGTTAAAAATATCTGTTAAATTTGACTCTATTTTTCTTTTCATGTAAATCAGAGAATCTATTTCCCTGGCCTTAATGTTACAGCTACCCATTTGATAGTGGCAGTCTGCATGATTCATCCAGTTGTCACTAGTAGTTCATTGTTTCAGGACCAGACCTCTATAAAGAGCCGCATTGTGCACAGAACTAATTTTCAATTGTTAAAAAAATATAATTTAAATATTTGATGGAGAGTCAGTTGTGATCAAAGGGGAATTGTTTTAATCCCTGGTGGAAAGTGAAAATTAAAGTTAGTTTCTCTTGCCTTTCATATTGTTAATTTTGTTTCAAAGTATATTTATATTCTTGTGTTATTTTAATAACACATATAAAATCAAGACTTCTCAAATGTTGAGTAATAAAATCATTAAAATGATATTTATGTAAAAATAAAAAATGAGTTGTTGGGAGTATTTTCCACGGGTACCTGTGGATAGAATGCTAGGACTCCCAGTCAGGATTACTAGCGATGATATGAATGAATTAATACTATTGGGAGGTGATACATTTAGTTCTGGTACATCTCCAGTGGTCGGGAGAATGTTTAAAGCAAAAACCAGTTGTGATCACTTAGATATGAGTAACCCAGAACTGCCTTTATATTCGCTTAATAAACGTCCAGTTTATTTAAAGTGCTGTAGAAGATTGGACATTGAGAATCAAAGCAAAAGTCATGGACATCGCAATGATAAGAATTCTTTCAATAAATATAAATATTGTGGCCCTTACATTGACCAACCTTTGAATGAGTCTTTGGCTCAAGAAACCATTTGTTTTAATGTTGATGAAGAAGAGTCTCAGCTTTTTGAAATTTGTTTTCAGTGTACAGTGATTATTGATGAGGATAATGTATGTGCAGAGTTAAATCCTCCAGATATTGAGAAAGATATTCTTGTAAGTTCTTTCAAACTCGGACACATGGCTTCTCAAGGCAATCCAATGAATTATTCAGACAGTAAAAAAGAAAGTTTTAAAGTTAAACTGAGTAGTCTAGAAAATCCACTTTTTAACCAAAGTCTGTTGCCTGCGAATGGTGATAAAAAACTTTTTGCAATGGGCAGACATGGAAATAATACACCATCAGATTTGAAGTCTCCAGAATTCCTCAGTAAATTATATAACTGTGGTGAACAAAAGAAAAAGTATGAGTCACAATACAACAATGACCAGTTTCCCGGCCAGTCCGATCTGGGGATAGTCCAACAAGAGTGTGCCATGCTGGATGAAATTATGAAAGAAATGGAGAACTCTGGTATATTTCATTATGATGTTATGAGAAATAACAGTTCACCATCTGGTGAATCAGTTGAACAGAGTGGGTTGCTTATTGAGGAAATAAAAGAGCCTCCAACAGTTGTAGAGAAGTTATATTGGGATAAAAAAGAACCCAAGAGTGACAGCCAACTAAAACAAGACCATTCAGAAATAAATGATAAGAGTAAACATCAAACTATGCAGGGTTCCCATGGTGGGATGTTTTTGTCTAGTTCAGATGTTATTCCTGTTGTTGGTCCTGCATCAGGATGTCAACAAGGCCTCACTTTTTCTGACTGTTTACATAATGAACTTCCGGATGTTGATTTAAATACAACTGGGGAAACTGGCAGGAAGTTTAATCATCTTTCCAAGAACGATTCGGTTGATGGGAAAGTGTCACTGTTTTGTAATTATGGTGAGCTTAATACAGTCAACAATAACACCAGTTTAGAGTCATCTGTTGATTTAACAAGTTCAGGAACAGAAGTTCATGAATCCGATAAAGAAAGCAAGCCTTTTCAGTCTATGAAATCGGGAGACAAAGATACAAGTGGTGAAATGAAAAGTGATATCTCTTCAGTTTTTGATTTTGATGAGTCTGGAGAAGACAAGGGACATGGTGTTGTGGGACAAAGGTCACTGTCAGAGTTGGGAGAATTAGGTCGCTTGGATAAATATGATAAGCATGAGGCTAAGGGTGTTGTTAGTACAAATGATACAGTAGTTTTGAACAGTGAAACACTTGATGTGAATACTGACCACAGACTACAACAAACCTTACATCAGTACTCACCAGTGGCTTCTAAGGATGTTGAAAATAAGACATCCTGTGAAGAAAGCCATAAGTATACACATACTGTTCAAACTTTGGATATATTTAGATCGGATAATAATATGGCTACAACTGCTGTGGATTATGGGCAGACTGGCATGGTAGCAGAGTCAGACATATTGGCAAGTCAAATGTTAAAACAGAATGTGAGAAAAACAAGGAGTAACTTAGAAAATGCATTGCAATATTCGGAGGGATTGGAATATAGGACGGATTCGGACAAGAGGAGTATGAGAGAGAGAAAGACAAAGTCCCTGTACCTGCCGCCGGCAGTGGTCTACACTAAGGTATATTCTCTTACTGATGTGATATTGACACGTTTTAGTTGGCCTCCTCCGTTTGACCTTGAACGGAAGGTTCATGTCACGATTCTCAACCGTTAATTTTCCAACAGGTCTGTATCCTACCTCAATATCAAAAGACAAGAATATTTTCATCTGGCCAAAATCAAGTTCAATTGGTGCTTTTCAAAGGCTGTGCACATTTTGTTTGAAACAGTTTGTGGACACACAGAAAAGTACAGTAAATTCTATATACGTAGAAACTCTCAGATATCCACATGATTGGGTTGCAGGTTTTGGCTGCTTCCATGTATAGCTATGTATAAAGTACCTGATAATGAACTCAGCATTTTCTGAATTTGGGGCAAAAAAACATGTTCTACCTAATTTCTAATTACACTTTTGCAACTTTTACAGTGTTTTGTACAGACTTTTTGTACAGTAACATGTGCAAGAGAATGTACAAAAACATTAATCTGTCACAAAAAGAACTGGATTGTAGTGATTACAAATTGGTGTAGTCTGACAGATAGTTTGCCTGAAGCATTTGATGATTTTAACCCACTAGATAATGCGTGTGCTTTACAAGTAAAGGCTCAGCGTCCCCTGAAGGAGCATTTACGTTCATTTAGTAAAAGGTTAGCAAGTGACCATGATCAAAAAACAGTTATTAGATCTCATGTTATTTGTGGTCTGGAAAGATATACATCCAGTTTAGGCCTGAATGTAACGAACTATTACAATGGTATTATATTTTGTACTTTTATAGCACTTAATCCCTGCCAGGCAGACTCTAAGGCGCAACAGCAGAATCCAATTCATCATTCCATAGCCGTTGCGTTGTACAATACCATACCCTTAAATATAAGCCCTTTCTATACTCAAGAAAATGGTCATATTATAGGCAATTATTGCATATGGATACTAAAATACATAGTGGTTGTGAACCAATTCACGCCTGTGTACCTATTCACGCCCACCCTCAATTTTCTTAAAGATTCATAGTTTTTCATAGAAAAGATGTTTACCACATCATAGATAATTATCAAATTGATCCTATACATTCGTAATTTATTTTGTAACTGTTACTGTTTTGGAGAAATTTATGGGTGGGCGTGAATGGGTACGCGGGCGTGAACTGGTCCACCACTACTATGCCAAATCTGTATATCTTTTGTCAAAATTTCTTAAGTCTTTGCTACTGCTATACAATGTTTTGTCAAAAATTGCACAAAAATCTTACAAGTCTGTGAACATTTATCAAGTGGCATCTCAAATGATTATGGGGCAGTGTTGTTTTTATAGGAGATGGAAAAGATTGCGAACTATCAAAGTATTTTGCTTGACACATTTTTAATATGTTATTGACAATTACTTTATTAAAAAAGAAAACTAAGCTGCAATATTGTGGCCTTTTTGTCTACTTGATTAGTTTCTTTATGGACACTTAAAAAGCTTGTAATTTTCCACACAACAGATGGTGTTTAGTTTTTGTAATAATGTAAAAATTTCTGTCGGGAATGATTCTAGTTTTGTTATATTTTCATAAACAATGTGTAAATGTAATGTATAACTATCTCTTGAGGTCTGATTAAACAACTGAAGCAAAGTTATCCAGTGTTATTTTTAGGCAAGCTGTTCATATTTGGTTTCAAATAAAAAAGCTTTGAGATCAAGATAAAGCATGGACAATCTTCTTGTCATACAGTGTCACCAGTGACATCTAGTGTTGGTATTGAATTTTTAGTCTTGATATCAAACTGCAATTTGACTTTCCATTAGATGGATATTGAAATATTGTATCTCACTGTAAAGTTGATCACTAAATACAATACAAGTATACTCATGAATGCCTAATTTACCGATATATTATGTGGTGCAGTATATTTCCAAATCTTCATAACTCTCACTTAACATTGTAGCAAAACTTCAAACATTAAATATTTATAAAACTAAATCTTGTAAGTTCTAAGTTAAGGGTTTTAATGTTGAGTTGCTGTAAATGACAGAACTTTGTCATCATATATTGTGGGAAATGATTTTAAAATTGACAATTTCGATATTGATAATTGAAACTTGGAAGCATTAATGACAAATATTAAAATATTGATCGATAAAACCAATACTTGTCACATCTTGTGTTTTTAGAATTTCATGGGTTACTACTTTCTAGTAGCCCTACTAATTAGGGATGAGACGATTGTACCAGTAGTGTTGTTACGGTAGCATTTCCTTTGCCGATCGGTAGTACATTTTCCTGACGGTATTTCGAAACATTTCATCTATTATACCCTAAACATACACAAATGGTACAGATTGCTAATAAATAGACTGTTAAAATCTCAAAATCCACTGTTTTTCTTGCGTTTTTAACTTGTAAAAAGGGCCAAGATATTAAATTTTTCCATAGCACCTGCACTCTGGTTTCCTTGGTTACTGATGAATCATTTCCTGTTATAGGTAGTACTGAATATATTTTAAGTACTCTCTTTGTTTACTTTTAATATGAGTGAATAAGCATTATAATGAGTAAAAACACAAACCTTTCTTAATATTCACTGAAATTTGCAATATTCTAGACCTTTTACCAACTTTTATACATATCGGAATACCTGAAACGAAACAGAATGTATAAAACAAAATACCGAGACCACATTTTCGCTCCCGTCCCATCCCTACTAATAATCATACCTAATTATGATTTACTTTATTTCAGTTTACCATAATCTTTTGCCCTCTTTTAGCTCACTGGGATCATGAACTTCAGCGCTAGTGGAACTTTGAGATTAACAATGCAGGATGGTCAGGCAATGACAGGCATCTAGGCATATAACCAGTTGTATCATCAAGGATACCCACATTCTGAAAATAATGGGTTACCAGCAACTGATCTCGTAACCTTAGCTTGAGTTTGATGTTTTACTTTGTCTACTAGGATCTTGAACAACAGCAAAAGATAAAGTTTGCAGAGTAAGACATCTAAAATTCGCCACATATCTGAAATTCGACACATGTGGAAATACTAATAAAATAAGTAAATTGAGGTGAGATTTGTTGAATGTACAGCAAACTAAAGCTTTCTGAACTGAAACACACCAATTTTAAGACAAACCATCATTTTCTTTATAAAATTAACTAAGGTTTTAGAGGTGGCGAATTTTAGATTCCTGGTGAATTTTAGATTTCTTACTCTAATAAAGATGTGGGATGTCCACACTTCTGGCTATATGGTGTCAGTAGTGATACTCAGTGCTCAGAAATTCATTGGGAATCTGCCGCTAATCATAACTATTTATCACTTACAGTTACTCTATTTAAGTTGAGGTGGATGTGTATTTATTGCTTACTGGGATCATGAACTACAGAAAAAGATTGACTTTGAGATGGAGATGCCAGATAGCAATGCCTCAGGTGGAGAGTCTGGCCACATGGCATCACCAAAGATACCTCATTTGTGAAAATTCATGGCGTACTCCACTTCCCTACTAATCATAACTTGTCATATTTTACTGTATTTTAATTGGTCATAATACTGTGTCTTGTTTTTGCTGAGATCATGATCTTCAGCCACTTTAAGATAAA
Organism: Sabellastarte sp. h YS-2021; assembly: GCA_964017235.1. Lineage (NCBI taxonomy): Eukaryota > Metazoa > Annelida > Polychaeta > Sabellida > Sabellidae > Sabellastarte > Sabellastarte sp. h YS-2021. Next base: position 9,465,397 of record OZ024932.1, on the reverse strand, counting down.
GATATATGGTGACTGCATTGTGTCACCAGTGAGAGCGTATTTTCAGTAATTCATTTGGTACCCTTCTACCTGACCTGTTATAGGTGATTGTAAGTGACTATATTTGAATTGAAGTTAATATTTTTACTTCACTCCCTAGGATCATGAGCTTCAGCAAAAGATTGACTTTGAGATCAAGATGCGGGACGGTACAGCAAAGCTTCTGGCTGCATCACGCCATCCGCATCAGCTGCTGGAAGCGGCCAAAAACCTGCTCACCTCCAACACCAGGATGATTGCCTACATGAGTGAACTGCAGAAACGCAAGACTGACGAGGTCATGAAGAGAAAGATGTAAGTCAGAACTCCTGTATAGTCTGTGTAAGGTACCTGAAGTGAGTTTCATAATTATGGGGAAGGAATTGAGTCCATTGAAAAACAATTTTAATATTAAATGCATTGGCTGTTAGTAGAGACGTCATCGTGTAGAAGTTTGCTGTCTCGATACTGTGAACTAAACAGTGGGCGATATCGCGGTATTTATTACTAAGTTTATATCTACATTTCAACTTCATATTTTTAATTCAAAACATTATAAACCCTGTAAATTCTCCGAAATAGCAAAGATTTTTACTTTATTAAGGGTAAAATCCAAGGATCTTCGTTTTAGAATAAACTGAGAGCCATTTCCAGTTACGAGTTCCGGATCATGTACACCCACGTATTTAATTATCACTAATGTGGTAACTAAACCCCGGAAATCGGGTTATGAATACAAAGCTCGATATCGTGTGCGGACTTGAAACATTGGCGATATGATGATATCACGGTACACGATGACGTCCCTAGCTGTTAGCACATTATTTGGTATTAAAATGTTTTTCATGCCATAAAATGTGTAAAGTCACATAAAATGTAATTGATAAAAAATGTAATGTTGGTGAAATTGTTGGAACTATTGAGTGTCCTGATAGTCCCAGACCTAACACTTTAGGTAGTGTTGCAGTTAGTTTCAATTTTCTAGTTCAGATCGCTTAATAAACATGTTTAAAGAATAAAGAGGTCTACAAAAATATAAATAAGGCATAAATAGTTTCATTTTGTGAACCTGTTTTGTGATTTTGTTAACAAATGAAAAAAAAATGTTAAATTAATATGATACTTAATCAAAAACCTAAATGTTAAACAATATTTAACAATGTTTAAAAATTTATGAGCGGTTGTTTTTTTTTTTTATGATCAATATAGCCAGTAACCAAATAAATCAAATTTTCATTTAAAACCTCAACTTTTGGTATCAGTAATGAAATACTGGTACTACATTGATTCTAGTGCTGTGAAATCGCGTCAAATATTGGGTTCGATGTTTGGTATCTGTACAAGCTGGCGAACTTCGGTCTAGTTTGATCTTCGAAACAACGTTTTAAAAACCAGTTAAAACGCAGAAATCTCACATAAAATCTTGTCACTTGAAGATTGAAGTTGAAAATATAGCAAAAATATAAAATCCATGTATATTTTAAATACCGCCATATTTTCAATAAAAGAAACAGGTTTTATAGATGGGATCCATTGGGATGTGGTGTGATATTGGGGATTTCTAAATGTTTTGCAAAGTCTGAATTTTATAGCGAAATACCCTTACCATTTCCTAACAGTAGCTATTTGTTGGAGCCATCCAACCCAATGGCCAACGCAGAGATGCGATTTTAAGGTTTACTAACAACCTTAACCAAGCCATTGGGTTACAGTAGTCCGTCCTCCCGCCAAAGAGGTCACATGACTACATTGTTTACCTCATTATTTTTGTTGGCCATCATCAGTATGGACGTCTTTGGGAATTAGTATAAGTTTTGTCAAGGTTTTCTTTATTTTTTGAGATTTTACTGTTAATTTCTCTTCATATTTATATGTATATATGATACAGAACTGATTCATTTGTTGAATCTTCGAAGGTATGCATTATATAATGCAAAGAAAGGACTTTTGGATGGTGACATCGAAAGTTCCATCGTCTTCAACCTCCAGGAAATATCAACATAAAGAAGGTCATAATGCAACAATTATAATAGTTTTATAGCTTGCCAGTCGTTTGGTTCAGTTTGCTGGACGTTGGAAGCTATAATTTTGCAGCATTCATGTTTACCAAGAATGTACTCTTCAATAACAGAAGCGATCTGGAAGACGCCATCTTGGATGAAATGACAATTCGAGTGACCGTTATTGCTGTTCACGTCGGGTTCTAATAGCCAGGCGTTGAAAGCAATTTTTTGATCACATTATACATCCCAGTCGAATTGATTGTCGACGAGTCAGTAGAAGGAATCTCCCTTGGGGGCAGCCATTTACGTTGCCATGGACACGGCATCGTGGAGGAGTTTTGAATGCAGGAAATACTACTTCTTCGGAAAACACTTCCGTCGAGGTCCAGTCAAAACATTCACAATCGAGTATTCTATACCTCTCAGAAGGTCAGAATTCGGGTTGTCAGATGTCCGGGAGTGTCATTCATATCTACAAGGAGAGGCTTTTGATTAATGGTTTGGCACAAGAATTTAGTACAATCGGGTTTCTATACCTCTCAAAAGGTTTAGAATTCAGGTTGTCAGGAGATGGTGATTATGATTCATCCCATTACAAGGAATCTATTCCTTTTTACTTTTGGTTGACTGTTATTGGGTGGCTAGGGGTTGATTTAACAGGCACAGTTTCTGTGAATGCTCCCTTGTTTGGTCACATTTACATTCCTTGGGTGAACAGCCAGCATTGAAATGTGGCTTTTATGTTGGGTTTCAAGGAGTTTGAAGCCTCTGATGTTTTAAAGAGCAGCTATACAGGAAGAAGTTTTGCTTGGACTTCCTTACATACATTACTTTCCTGGACAGCTCCTTAGTTACAGCAGGTCTGCAGGAGGAAAATGATGTTTTAGTCACTTTGCAAACAAGGTCCCTGGTAGGGGACTGTAACAGAGAAGAAGCGTGTATATTCTCACTCCTTCAGTTCAGTTCATATTTAGAGGATCCTAGGGATCACTATGATATGTTATAGACTTCAATTTGCTTTGGACTGGATGCAATGATGTTTGCATTTCTAGTCCAGTCAACCAGTTGGTGTCCAAATCTTCTTGTTGCAGTTTGCCCATGTCTAAGAACATGTGACTCAACATGAGGGATGTAAATTAGAATGTCTTTAGCAAATCTACAATGCATTTTTCACTCCTAATGATGTTCTCTTGCTGGACATCTTAGATGTTCAGAGGATTTTCATCTAGTGTTTTCATGGAAATAACAAGGATTAGTAACTCTAGAGGTGAGCATGCCTCTAGTTTCTGGTCTAATAAACCATGGAATAGAGTTACAAGTGCCTCCTACTCCTCAGCTAGTTAAAAGGGGAGTGGATCTTGCTTATACAGGCCTATGGAAGCAGGGATGATAGCTGGCTTCCTGTGGTTTCAAGGAACCTTTCTCCAGTTTGGTACTATACAAGTCATGGGAAAGGAAAATATTCAGCCAGACTTTTTAGAAGTGAGGTTGGCAGAATTTAAAAAAAAAAAAAAAAAAAAACGGGAGAAACAGCAATTTTTGATAAAAGCTGTTTATGAAATGATCGATAAAAGGGCGATATCACCAGTCACATCGCTGGAAGTTTACAGTTACAGTCTATTTCTTGGGGTTAGTGAAGAAGAAATGACTGTCAGTATACTTAAGGTCAGGTAAACAAGCTTTGCATGTACCTTACTCAATATGAATTGTTTAAGATTTGGAATTCGTCTATATAACGACAGTGGATGACGCCACTCGACCTTTGTGGGTACACACTCTTCACCGGTGGACTCGGCTAACAAAAGTATTTTCGCCTCATTGGAGGCTACAGATTCTACCAGTTCATTGCCTTAACCTGCAATAGGGCTACAGTTCCTCTCCAGTTCACCAAGGTAGCAAAAGAGGTGAAGCTGATGGCTCGTGCAGAAGGCATCAGTATTCGCCAGTATATAGAGGGTTGGCTAATGACAGTGAACTCAAAGCAGCAATGCCAAGATATCACCTTCTGGTTGGTGCATCTTGTCAAAGATCAGGCTTATTTCCAACTCCAGTAATCAATTTATTGTTACAATTCTACCTCAGGGTAGGTCTAGTCTTCTCAATTCAAAGAAAATTGATTGAAAGACGGTTACCATGTTGGAAGTTCTCACTTATCTCCAGGGAAGCTCATGTCACTTTCAAAGCATGGTTTATAGACTATACCATTGGGTTTTCTGCACATGAAGTCATTCCAATGGTATCTGGAAACACTGCTGATATCTTCAGTCTCTGGATATCTTTGGTTCAGGGATCATCTTCAGTGGTGGACCAGTAGTTCAATTTTGAAGTAGGACTCACCACTCCTTCAGGAGCACAGTTTCTTTCCATTCGCTGAAGCTTCCCTAATGGGTTGGGATGCTTTCTTGAGTCATCCACAGCCATTGGTCTGTGGAATCAGGAAGAGTCAAGACTTCTCATAACATAACATTATACAGCTGGAAGCTATGTTGTTACCTTAAAATGATTCAGAAGTCAGCTTCTGAGTTGAAATCAGTTGATTTTCACAGACAATTCTTTAGTGGTTGCCTGTGTGAACAGCCAGGGAGGCTTCCACTCACGGAATAGGTACCTTCATCTGTAGAATCATGATTCAGTCCAATGTCAGAATGATTCAGATCCAGGGAAGTACATCCCAGGGAATCTACATGTTCTGGCAGATTCCTTGTCTAGGAAGATAAGTTTTTTCAGACCAAAGGGGCTATGAATCGTCAGGTTTTTCAATCAATTTAGACATTGCTGTCATCAATCAGTGGTTGATGTGTTTGGCAACAAGATGAATCACAAAGCTTCCTATGTCAGGCTCTGAAAACAGGTGCTTCAACATCTCTTGTGAAGGTCTGGACAGACATGTGTTTTTGCCCAGAGTCTTGGTCCTGCAGGTGTTGTAACATGTATATGTCTCATGTCCCAGACAGTCAGTCTTGGGAAACAGATGCATTGAACGTCTCTGGGGAGGGTCTGGTCAGTTATGTCCAGTGGCCCTCATCCCTCAGGTGATTCAACAGATGACCACTTACAGGTGCAGAGTCATCATGATTGGGTGGCCAGGGATATCTTGGTTTTGTGTCTGGTGAATCTGTTCCACAAAACTCCTGAATGGGTGAATCGGTTAGTTCAATTTTTCAGCAACAGAATTCACAACAATCTAGCTTACTTGAATCTTCATGATTGGCATCTGGAGTCATGCATGAATATTATGGAAGATTCCCAGAGGAAGTGGTGAAACAATGAAGGAGCACTCCTCAAGGAGAATCTGAGAATCAATTGTTCTTTTTTGGGAAGTGGTGTGAAGAGAGCCAGGTACCATTCCACATGGAGCAAATTTCCTGAAATACTAGTTTAAGGAAACATCCTAATACCATCCATTATTGTGGGCTATAGAACAGTAATTGCGGATGGTTTGGGGCCAAAAGGATCAAGAAGTATCTAAAAGTTGAGATAAATATGACATTAACAACTTTTAGTAAGAGACAAACCAATGTTTGGAATTTGTCATTGGTCCTACATGCTCTTATCAGACAGCCTTTGATCTTGTGAGGAAGGCTTTCTTGAAGTTAATACCTTTCAAGACAGTCTTTGGTCTTGGTTTCAGGTAAAGTAGTGACATTCATGTTTGGACCCTTCCCTTAGTTACAGGGAGAATGGGTCACAAGTAACTTTGGCCCAATGACTGCCTTCTTGGCCATGAACCAGTTGGCATCAGATGGGCCTACTGCAATTACTGCAACTGAGCCAGTGGTTTTTGTCTCTGTGGATTGCAGAGTCATGGTAAAGGAGTGACATTAATGCTTGGACATATTCTTCCTTTAGTTATAAGGAGAATTGGTCACAAGTAACTCTGGCCCCATCAATTGCCAGATCCAGTTTGCTTTGGATGGGCCTACTGCAATTAAGCCTGTGGTCATGCCAGCTCTTGGCCTTTTTGGACAACAGTTTGACTCAATGTGGGTCTGTCTGTCCTGTTAGGGGTTGGTAATCAAAAGGTTTGGGATAGAACAAAATCTTTTGTTTTTACTGCCATTAAGAAAGTTTCTTAATAAGACTTATCTTTTGGCACCTATTTCATCTTGATTGAGTCAAGATTGAGTCACGAAAACTATTGATGTATGTTTTTGATTGCATTTTTAATTTTTATAGGTGTTTTCCTTACATGAGTTTCTTGTTACATGTTATTGGAAATTGCATCATATGTATACCAATTTCTGTCTGAAAAATCTCTGTTGTCATAGGGTCAGATTTGAAATTGGATCCTACAGTTGCAGTTATAGTTTTGTTACTTTATAAGTATGTCTTTCATACTTATATTGGTACATTTGCAGTTTGTGGCTGGTATGTCTGCAATGCTGGATGTATTTGTAGTTAGATATCAATGTTGCCTAAATCTGACTTGGGAAGGATTTGGCATTATGCTGATGACACTTACAGGTTGGTTTGACCTTGTTTTGGGGTCGGATGTTACAATGTAGATGGGCTATCTATTTATGACATCTTTTTGCAACACCAACATTGTCAGCAGTTGTGAGAACTACAGCTACATACTGCCATTTTTTGGAGTTGTATGTTGTGAATGTTTGGAAGTTATATGTTCATTAATGCATGTAATTCCATTATGAAGTTCTCATGATGTCTAATTGTAGGTTAGGTAGTGGTTTTCTTAAAAAGAATTCCCTCCATCCTACAAGGCTGAATTCAGCTACTGTTAGGAAATGGTAAGGGTATTTCGCTATAAAATTGGAAAATTTAATAGTAATTTAAATTTTTATTAGAAATACTTACCATTTCCTAACACTCAAATTTCCCTCCCGCCTCCCCGCAAGTCATTCTTTTACGTGCAACAAAAATAATGAGGTAAACAATGTAGTCATGTGACCTCTTTGGCGGGAGGACGGACTACTGTAACCCAATGGCTTGGTTAAGGTTGTTAGTAAACCTTAAAATCGCATCTCTGCGTTGGCCATTGGGTTGGATGGCTCCAACAAATAGCTACTGTTAGGAAATGGTAAGTATTTCTAATAAAAATTTAAATTACTATTAAATTTTCCAATTTCAGACATTTGAACTGAACTCCGAAATCGGGGCAGTAAACGAGCGAACTATCGAACTTCTTCAAACATCGTCGCAGCACTAATTGATTTATATATAAATTTTAAATGTCTTGTATATATATATATATAGTCAGTTGCCTAAGATGGTAAACATCCCATTTTAGTAATTGTGGAATTAAAAGATTTTAGTATATCCAATGTTAACATTTTTAGTAAGAAAATTTAGCCTGGAATCCACATACATAAAAAATACTGTACTTGCATGATGATCACCCAAACCTTTACTCAACCTCATGCTTTTACAGATGCTATTTAATTATGGAAAATTCAAATATGCACCATTAGCAATAGAAATGCAAATTTATGAACATTTGGTGAAATTGATGTAGATTTATCAATGATAAGGGATAATACTAAATCATGGAAACTAACTGGCATCACTGGTTAGATTTGATTAATTCATTGTTTTGGGTTTTATCGTCAGTTTCATGGTAAGGCTAGGGGAACCTGATCTGTTGATATCAGTATGATATCACTGGAAATTTAATTCATGTGTTTACTACTAACTTTTTGCATATTATTATTTTGTGATAACAATGTGTGCTTTGTCAGGGATGGGCTGGAAGTACTGGTATCACAGTAGACCATTTTACTGAAATACTAAAAAACCATTGTAACTGACATTTTATTGTCAGCATATGAAATGGTGGGAAAATATTAGAGATGGGAAATAAATTTGATGTAATTTTAACTTCTGTCTCATTTGTTTGCCCAGTGTTCAAAACTCATGCTGGTCCGTCCACCCGAGACCACCAACTATGGAGACGGTCCAGTAACTCTTCAGAGTTTGTGGCCCATCGGTCTACCAAGTGTTCGAAGCAAGGAATTAAGACGTATAAATGTTTACTAATTAGATTACACTAGACACAGCTAGAAAATGAGAAGTATTTAATCGAATCTTAATAACAAACTCAAATTCTTCTATTATCACCCATCGCAAATGTAGCTTATGAGAGACATGATTTCATTGGTCATTCTTGAAGTCTGATAGCCAGTAACAGTCCCAGACATAAACTATCAACACGGATAATTTTTTATGAATGAACCCTTGCAAATTATGTCACAATGTTAGTTCTTTGAAATGGAAGATGGAACTAACATATCTGCAATAATGGGAAGAAATACCCAGTTTTAAATATTCATTACAAAATAACCAAGTACGTTGTGTTGAATTGGCTTCAAATCTGAGCACATGAAAGGTGTAGCACTGCCCTATCTGGTACTTTTTACAAAGTAGTATTAAGTTAAGGGTTTGTTGAGATACAGCACATTGAACTTTAGTAAATTTTTATGTTTTACCAAATAAAAATTGACAACATATTCATTTATTTTAGATGTATTTTTATCATGTTTATTTTCCATGGTCATAAATGAAATTGACCAAAGTTCACATAAAATCCAAATTTGAAACTCAAAATAATATTATTTTTCAACTGCATTTGCTCTCTTTTGGGAAATCTCTGGCATTATTTCACTTTTCCGAACTTTAATGCATGAATTATAAAGACAAAGAATGAAATTATTTTTGTCACAGAACAGCAATAAAACCTAATTTTTTGCTGTCGCAAATGGAGGTTATATTCAAGTTTGGATGCATTATAAAATTTCAGTGCACAATTTATTTTTTTTTTTTTTTTTGACCACACAGTAATTTTTAAGTTTAGTCATGTTACATTTTGCTTTATGTAAAATACAAACTTTTACTGCTTCCTGCAGCTTGCCAAACGGTCTGTGTCAAAATCTATCAGAAATTACCCTAGATTTTAACAAATAAATATTGGACCAGGAACTTTTATTTCGTGCCATTATGTTTTTTTCAAGTTACTGGCCCGTTGGACAACTAATTATTTTTGCCAAGCTGTGAACTCTGTGTTTGCCAGATTTTAGACTTTTAAAACCCTTTTTTTTGCAGCAGAACTTATTTCTTGCATTTTCATTGATTATACCAGCATTTTTTGGGCATGTTAGAAAATTTTTGTTGGTATCCTGAAATTGGACTGGTTTTTACATTTGTGGGATACTAGTGATGGGACGATTAGACCAACGGTCGATTAATCGTCGGCGTTATGGTACAATCGCGTTCGGTCACTGACAACTTCTAGAAATCGATTAAATCTCACCCTTCCTTATGTGTCTCAATATCCACGTGTTTTTTATATGTTAAGCTATTTCCTTAACTTTCCTTTGATAAATAATGAGATTTGTCACGAATTTGGGTTTGTTTATGTCTACCGCCATATTTACCGGAAGTGTGTGCTTTTGGTAGGTTCTAAATGTCGGAAACACCGTTATTCTTACCGGATTGACAAATACTTCATCCCGGAAAGTCTTTCATAATATATTTTCTTACAGTGGAGTAAAAAAGTCGATTAAGGGTCGATCATCGGTCGGAAAATTGGACGAATAATCGACCGCGAAAATTGAGGCGATTCCACTCACTATGGGATACCAGTAAAGAAGATTTCTGGTGACTCTTCCAAGGGTTTTTTAAATTAAGGTTGAAAAGGAAAAGTGACATCTCCATCCAAATACTTAGTCATGCTATTTGGGGAATATGTATGAATATCTGGTATTTGTTTTGTGTTTATGTCATTTAATTTAATGTACAGTTTTATGTGAATAATAGCTAGAGGTGGCAGTATCTAAGTATAAAGGAGTACATCTTCTTCTGTTATAAACCATCTACTCTAACTCTACCCTTTTAAAAGTTCTGCAGAAGTTGAAATTTTTGTAACAAGACATTTCGCTAATTCTTCATTTGTAACAAACTCATTGGAATTAATTTTCCCTTATGGCCAATTGAGAGAGTGAAAGAGATTTACAATTTCACTAATTATGAATTTCTCCTATCCAAGCTCATTGGCTAAAATATCTGAAAACAATACCTGGTAACAGTTTCACCTTATAAAGTACTTGAGTCTCCATTTGTAGCCAAACCTTATTGAAGTCAAAGTATTTTTGAGGTTTGAGTTAATTCAGTGTTCGCTCTCGAGCGCGATTTCGCGAGTTTGTACACACTCTGGGGCGAGTTGTCGCAAAACCAACTCACCAACGCGTCTGTGCTGTCGCTACCAGGCGAAACACTCAAAACTGACAGAAGAAATTCATCTATTATCGGAAGCGACGACGTACACATTTCCTCATAGAAATGGGTGAGAAAAGCATGAAGGGCAGTTTATTTTATTTGATACATCCAGGTAACAGTAATTCACGCAAGAATTCGGGTTTTCTCATGAGATTTCCGTGCTTTATATCTAATTTTTAACTCGTTTTCTGCATATTGTGTCACAGGCGAAACAGTCGAAACAACTACTGACCAAAGAAATTCGTCAATAATTGGAAGAGACAAAATATATATTTCTTCAAAGAAAAGAGAAGAAATGCAATTTATTTATTTATTTGATGAATCCAAAAAAAAAAAAAAACCAGTAGCACCCAGCCATTAAGATGTGGTTTAGAAGTGAAATTTAAAAAAAAATGACACATAAAAACAGCATTAAATAGTTTATTTATTTGAACTTTAGTTTAGCATCTATTTCTTATTATTTAAATAAAGAATATTTTATGCAGTCCCAAATTGGAACTAAATATTGCAAAACATGTCTCACATTTTTTCACAGTTGTCTCGCCTTTTCAAGTGAAGGGAGACAGCCTGTCTCGCATTCATTTTTGATGAGAGCGAACACTGTTAATTTGGTTGAAATGTATTTGAATTTCAGTTCTAGTATTATTTTTTAACGTAACTGTTGTCTTACAAAGAAGAGCTGGAAGGTTGTTTTTCATTTCTCACAGGACCGACCAGAAGCCCAAAGCCTGCAAAGGACGCATCTGTATGTCCAACATAAGAGTGCCATTGATGTGGAAAGACTCGGATTACTTCAAAAACAAAGGGGGTAGGATGATAACAGCATAGTGTAATATATTCCTCTCGATTTATATCTTCTTAATGTTTGAAAAGTTTATAATTTGCATTGATTTTAGTGATTCCAGTAAATTGCAGTAAAATACTTGTAACTCTGGGTGAAAAAATAGGGCCAATCAACTTTGATCAGCTTTGTAATATTGTTTGAAAACTTGCTATTATCAAACATAAAGAGTCTATTCTTTGATTTATTTCATGCTTTTGTTTGTCTGTCTGTGTATATGAATTTATAATAAGTCCAAATAAGCAGATATTTCTTAATTTGTTTATGTGGACAGGGCCAGACCAAAAGAAGAAATAATAAAATTTTGGGAAAGATCCAGATCATATTGTGGGTACAAAAAAAAAATTCTGAATTTTCAAAGGTCCAATTTTTAATGTATTTTCAATGACCTTGGCTTTCTGGTGGATGGTATAAAAATAATAGTTGGATCATCGTGAATATATTTATGTGGGAAAATTGCCCGGCAAAAAGCAGAAGTGATTACAGTTTGGGAAAGGCTTGGATCATATTCTGGATTCAAAAAGGAATCCAGAATTTTTGAAAATGCTCCCTGGTGAAGGTCTGCACTCTATGGGTGCTTTCTAGTTTTTCAAATAAGTAATGGAGTAATCTTTACTGCTCTGATCCCATTGGGAATGATTCATTTTTTTGTGAATCTCACATTATAACTTTACAATTTACAATTACCCTTTGTGCCTGTTCCATTGTGCCAATAATAGGCTTTGGAAATGAAGGATTTCAAATCTGGGAACAGTGTTCGAAACTGCGCGGGCGCGGTGGCCAGGAACTACCAAGTTCTGCTCCGGGCTCTCTTTTTTCGCAAATGTGTAGCCCGGCTGGCCATTTAATGCTCTGGTTCCTGATTAAATGCGAAGAAAAATATTGTACGACAACCAGTCAAAATACTCAAAACGTTTTAAAATCAAGAGAACTTCGCTGAATTTCTGCTTTTTGATGACAACGTTTTGAATGCAAACACTCTCTGGTTCCTGATTAAACGCAAAGAAAAAATATTGTATGACAACCAGTTGAAGTACTCGAAACGTTTTAATATCGAGAGAACTTTGCTTAATTTCTGCTTTCCGATGGTAACGTTTTGAATGCAAACACACTGGTACGTGGGACATCTTCGTTTTTAAAGATTTGGAAATAAGATTTTTATCAATATGTAGCCTTTGAAAGCAAAGTCAAGACCTGTGTGATTTTGTTTTAAAGATTTCTTCGTTTTTTGTAGGAGTTGTAGGGCAATATAACAATGTTAAATTTTTTATCAGTACTGACTGTACGTATGGAGTACAGTACTCTGCAAGAACTATGTGATTCTAATTTGAAGAACTCACTTTTTTTAAAGATAGATTTGATTTTGATTTGATTTTGTTCAATATGTATGATATAGCCATACTGCAGTAATGGATAAATTCCTTGGTCTCCAACCTCCCCCTAGCAAATGGCTTAAAGATACCAAGGCCAGTAATAAAAGAATATGATCTCGAAAAAAAAAGAAAGATCATTTCAAGCTTGTTAGAGCTCTCAGTTTGATTGGCATTTCTACAGTAGTGTTGAAAAAAAATGTATTGTAGACCTTGTTGTTCTGTCTATGGCCCACTTGCTTTAAAAAATAAGGCACAAAGCTCAAAATTTTCAGGGGATAATAAATTTGATAAATACATGCGTGGTCCTAATTAAGACCAGGGTAGTGATAATTGCAGACCTTGTCGTTCTGTCTATGACCCACTTGCTTTAAAAAATAAGGCACAAAGCTCAACATTTTCAGGGGATAAATTTGATAAATACATGCGTGGTCCTTTAGTCCAAGGCAGTGATAATTGCTTTGACTTTTTTTTTTAATTTTGGCAAAACTATTTTCCTATTTTTATTTTATTTCCTATCTGAATTTCTAAACCACTTGACGAGTTGACGAGTGGTTAAAAAATGGTAATTATTACAGAAAATAAAGAGATTTAAATTTTAATTTTATTGGGCTATTTAAATTTCATACGGACCATGAAAAGTGAAAAGTTAATGGCCCTGCTGGCCATCTGGCTTTCGTTAGGTAGTTCATACACTGTCTGGGAAAGTTTTCCTTATTAATAGTATCACATGCAGTTTCTCACAATGGAAGTGCAACTGTTAATTGCTACAATACTGTGGAAAATCAATTCAGTACATACTGAAAAAAATCCCTTGAAGTTCATCTTCATTGAAAGTCCATCACTCATCAGTAATTATTGTACATTACATTGTAAGCCCATCATTTAATTTATCTAACAAACATCCAGTACATTTGTGATAGCATTTTTTTAAAAATTTAATATACATAACTTTAAATATGTTCCAATGTTCAAAGTGACATAAAAGCCTATGTTTGAAATTTGAATGGGAAAAAATAATTACTGAATTATAAAATTGTAAAACATGTTGTAACAGTTGTATGTCACTATAGTAAAATCAAATCTGTATGAAACAGATACTAGAAAACTGCAGATTTCTCAATGATAATACAAATTTAAGGCAGTGTGAAAATCAGTTTTTTTTTGTTGGTTATGTTTCTTTAGTGCACCAAAGAACCTAAATCTGCAAGGAATTTTACTTTTACTTTGAACTGAAACTACATTTGTACTCGCATGCAATTACTTCTCTTGTATCAATTATAAAATACACTACATATTGTTTCAGTAAGCAGTGCAATAAAAAATGATCTAGAATAGACTATTTTACATTAAAAAAAAGTGTTTTATTGTGTTAAAGAGATGAAAATACGGTCAATATGAAACTCTAATTACCAAAACCAAGAGGTTGTGTTTGTGGGTTTGTCTGTTTGTATTTGTAATTACTCCAAAAGTAATGAATGGATCGTTATGACTTACTGGAATCAATACTAACACTTTAATATTAATGTAATTCTGAAGGCTATATTGATTGATGTTGAACTTTACAGATGAAAACACAAAAACCTAGTATTCTAAGACTTGTGACCTAAAACCAGATATTTTATTCAAAACCATGTCAAACAGAATTCTTTGAATTTTTTATCCCAAAAGTACTTCACACTGAAAATTAGCTAAAGTTTGTGTTAATTTTGAAGCAAGAACAAAACATGTGGCAAACTACACAACATTAGAAGGGTTTTTGTGTTAAGATAGTCTGGCTGCGAGTTTATTCTCGAGGGGAATATTAATGAACTCCGGTGTATCTCCTAAAAAATGAAAAGTGAAAAGGAACATTACTAGTCTGAGATATTCTGATGTGTACACATTGTTTTATTTCTTTGTAAAAATTCAGAAGGGTCACCAAAGTATCAAACTTACCGGTCCTACTGGCCACCTCTAGTCTCAAATGAATTCATGCCCCCAGGCTATACTCTCAAAGAATGATTTTAAAATTAGATTTAAATTCACAGAAAATGGCTCAGTTATATTTGGGCTATGTACAAAATATAGCTAATTTTTGGGTGTAAGTGCAGACTGTTCACCCATATTTAATCCATGTTTATGGTTGGATTAAAGTCAATAAATAATTGAGCCTAACATTATCTTAACTTCTCTCTTAATACCAGTCTCAGTGATTCTGCTACATGAAAAGTCCGGCCGGACATTCTGTCCTAAGACTAGGAAAACGTTTAGGACATTTTCGGAGAATTTAGGACAGAATTCTTGTCAATCAAATTTTCATTCTACAGGTTGCTAAAATTAAGTCATTAAAGTCAATGACCCTATATGAATGGGATATAAAGTAAAATTTACTGAATCATAATAAAAATCTCATTTTAGTTAAAATGTCAAAAAGTCTTTACGATGGTCAATGATCATGTATTATTAAAATGAGAACTCTCGGCCCTAGAACCTAAGTGTGGTGAATCGGTGATCCATGAGATTTTCATGCTATTAAAATGTCCACTGGTAGTAAACATTACAGCTAGCAAATAAACTTTCAATCTGATTTTTTTTCAGTGCAATTATTAATAAAAAGAAATATTAATCAAAGCAAAAATTCAGAATGTTACAGTAAAATTTATGTGGAACCCTACAGAAAACAAAATCTACAATTACACGAAAATACCAGATGACCATAATTAATATTCATGAGAAGATATGAGGACACAGATTTTCCATTTGATTTCCTTGCAATATTTTTTAAAATGGAAGCATAGACGAAAATCAAATCATTTAAACTCGAAAACTCACGGCCATAGCACCCAAGTCATTAATATTCATGAGAAGATATGAGGACACAGATTTCCCCTGGGATTTCCTTGCAATATTTTATAAAATGGAAGCATAGGCGAAGATCAAATACTTTAAACTCGAGAACTCACGGCCACAGCACCCAAGTCATTAATATTTATGAGAAGATATGAGGACACGGATTTCCCCTGGGATTTCCTTGCAGATCACGTGGCTTGTCACGAGATTTCATAAAAGACGTCTAGACCTTGCTACAATAAAAAAATTTAAAATCACGTAGATCTCGCGAGATTTTAGGGTTGTAACGTGACTTCATATTTTGTAAATAAAAAGACGTCTAGATCTTCTATTATCGCCCACGGATACGACTCGGACAATATGTCCTAATATTCTATTTAAAATTCGGGGTTTTGTTGCAAAATTCGGTCAATGACCGATGGCCGACGCGAATCTGAAACCCTGAGTCTTAGTCCTTATCCAATTTTTGTACTAACTGAAGCTGGATTTTTTTTTTTCCACTAATCCCTTATATTGATATGGACCCTGGTGTTGATCTTTCTCACTCTTAATTCAGGCCCAGTAATTCATACAGTAGAAACTATGCATGCCTGATGTTGTATTGTTTATTTGCTTCTCAGATCACAGACGTTTTGCAGTCTTTTGCCTGCTCAAGATCGGCACCGAGATTTATGACACTGCCCTGGTGAAGGATGTAGACAGGAGTATGACTGACATCACTTTTGATGATGTTGTTGTCTTGTAAGTGTTTATAATGTTGTTACCACTATGTTCCACTGCTGGTTGGGGTTGGTGGATAGGGATGTGTGGAGGGACATAGTGTTTTTACAGAATCTTAGTGGTTGAATTGCTTATGAAAGGCAACATTAGTTTCTGGGCTTTTTGAAAGAAATAAAATCTGCTGCTTCATGTGCTTGTTAGTGCTTTGGTGACGCTGAACCAAAAGCATGTTTGAGCCACAATTGTAAATACTGGAACCAGCCGAAGGGAAGTCCTGTTACTTGCTTCCCCAGTGAGGTAAACGGATACTTCCCCCATCTTTCCAGCGTTTCTCTGTTCTGGGCTTTTTGTTGAGAAATCCACACACTGAATGAACATGAAAAGGTGGTACATTAAAGTTTGGAAAATCTATTTTACTCCTTATAAAGGACAAGTAGAAGAATTTCCATAAAATTTGAATGATTCATTTTGGCACATTGGAAGTAATTTATTTTATATCGTAGCAATGAGGTAGCAATGCAGGTACCACAGTATCAAGACCACTTTGTTGAAATTCCAATGGTGGCACCTTAGTTCTTGTCAAAAAAAATTGGGATCACTTCAGGCCTGTAGAAACCCATTGAGATGATCTAGTGTGATTATACAGTTGGAACTCACATGGTATAACTTGTGTAATTCATACTGACGACAACACAATTCAACCTATATAAAGCAGGTTTCATTTTGAAAAGTTATCCAAATTCTATAGGATTGGCAGGTATTGTTATTTTACAGTGTAGATACTCAGTTTAATGACCAGAGCTTCCTTATTTATATTGTGACTTGTGCATTTTTTCAGCATCTGTGTTAGTATAATGAAGAGTTGTGCTGTATTGAGTTGACTGTAACTTGAGTTTTAACTTGGTGGTCAATATTTGGAGATCACCTCGATTTACACAATTTCAACCCGAGTTTTTAAGAAGTAAATAATGATATACTAACTTTGTTACAAACTAGCACTTTTGCAATTTATCAAACCATAAAATTGAAAATCAATGAGCGATGGTTGTTTTTTCTTTACCTTAGTTCCGTGGCTGTTCCATGAAGTGCATATACATACCCACACAATTTAACCGCAAAAAAAAAAAAAAATTTCCGTGCAATAAAATGGTGCTTAACACAGTTAATGACAATATTTTGACATTATTGTTATTTTATATATATTTTTCTCATTTGCTCGAGTTCAACTCGCTTATTCTAACAGGCAATGCGCAATCTTCAGAAATCACCATGATAACAGCACTAATGAGGAGGTCTATGTGAGAGTATTGGTTCAGTTTGGTGCAGTCAGGAGACCAATATTGAAAACATGCTGCGATCCCATCCCTACCACTGCAATGTTGATTGTATGGATGGGTCATTGGCCCCGATATCTTGGAATCAAGCATTTTACTGAAATACTATGACAACACTTTACAATAAGCATCTCGATTGTCAACACATATTTTTATTGCATAAAAACGTACTTACATAATCCCAACAGAAGCTTACGTGACCTACCGTTCGGTCAAGGACACAGACAATGTGTCTCGCCATTTTTTTCTCTCTTAATGTACACACGTAAACCCCAGCGGGCACCTGCTGGAGGTTATATCTCCACTTTAAGTTGTCATTCTTATTTTGACCGCCGTCAAGTACACACGCGTTCTTTTCGGATCTTCAAAGATTTTTTACCATGTCCGAAAAACAAAGGAAATGCTCCATTTGTGCAGGTGATATGTTGCCTTGGGACAACCATCAGGCCTGTTTAAAATGCAGAAACGACAAGAAAGGGAAGGATAAGTGTGTGATTGGTAAGGAAAGTGACTGTACTATTTGTGCTGGTGCTTTGAAAATTCCTCATAGAAAGAAATCTTCAAAAACTAAAGTTTCTGACAAGTTTGATGATTCGCTGTTGGATGAGCCAACTCCTTCAAAGTCCTCAACTTCCTCCACTTCTACTCCTGATTCATCTCTTCAGGAGATGTTAAAGGCTATGAATTCTCAGTTATCTTCCCTGGCTTCTCAATTTGAGGAGTTCAAGCGCAGGGATAAACCTTCAGCTTCCAAAACAACTCTTCCACACTCTCAGGAGCAGGGTATGTGTGCCCCTGCCTCCCAGAGCAGACCAGTCCCCTCAGAGGGGGAATTATCTGATGAGGAATCATCTTTACCTGCTACGAAACGCCATAGATCCAGGTCTCCTCAGGGTGATTCAGAGACTCATTCCCAGGAATTAGATCCTTCCTATGTGGAAATGCTCAATGCCATCAGGAATCTGTTGGATTTAGAGGTACCACAAGTAGAGTGCCTTGTGGCTCCCTCTGCATTCTCTAAGAAACCTTCAAAGCAGGTGGTCAGAAAACAGAATTTGGCTTTACCTCCTGTTCAAGATATACAGTCCATGTGGGACTATAGATTCAGAAAGGCCTCTGGAACAACAGTAAAAGACAAGTCCAGCTCTGAATCTCTATCTCAGGGACAGTTTTTGGCCTTTGAGAGGCCTGACATGATTTATTACACCACCTCTCCTCAAAATACTCCTCTGAAAGCTCCTAAACTTCCTGACTCATACTTCAACATAGCTAAAGTAAAGTCTTTGTCATCTTCAATCTCTGTACCTTCCAAGCAGTTTATTGTACAGGAGACAGTTTGCAGAGAAAATGTTCAAATCCTGGGCCATGTTGTATGGTTTAAAATGGCTATTGAGGAGCTCAACAATAGGATCCAGGAGTTAGCTACTGACATCAAATGTTCAGAAGATCTGGAAACCATCAAGGAATCAGCAGATCTCATGATCAAATACTCTCAACTCCAGGCTTCTGTCACATCTTCCTTAGAAATAGCTCTGGATACAGTCCTCAAGCAGAATATGACTCTGGCCTGCAATATGCTACTTACAAGGAGAGACAGCTTATTGAAGGACTGCAGCTCAAAATTAGGTCCTAAGGACTTGGCAAACTTGCGTACTGATCATTTTGACCAGCAGGAGGTGTTTAATTCAGATATCCTATCCCAGGTTGAGGATAACATGATCAAGAGACTCTCCATTATGAAGGATTCTGAGCCCAAGTCCTACAGAGAGTCTGTCAAGAGTTTCGATTTCGGGAAGTCTTCACATCCAAAATCTCAGGAGAATACCAGGTCGTTTCGTGACAAACGAACGCAGCAAAATTCAACCTATGGCCACTTCTCTGCGCGCGCATCGCGAGGAGGCAGAGGTGGAAAGAGGAAATGACTTCCCAGGGGCAAGATTGCGGACTTTTTGGCAGGTATGGTCAAAAAACCACGCCCATCCCAGAGTAGTAAGTTTACTGCAACATGGCTATCGCCCAGATTTCAAGTTTCTTCCAAAATTGTCGAAAATTCCGCTCATTTTGAGCGAATATCACAACAAAAACAAAGATGGCGCCCTCCAAGAGGCAGTTCAGGCCATGCTTACAAAAAAGGCGATAGTTCCTGTCAAAAAACTCACTACTCTGGGATATTACAGCAGACTTTTTCTGGTTCCAAAACCCATGAATCGTTGGCGACCAGTAATAGATCTAAGTATGTTAAACCTTCATTTGCATGTACCGACATTCAAGATGGAAACAGCCGAATCTATCAGGAAATCGATTCGAAAAGGGGAGTGGGTCATCTCGATAGACCTCACAGACGCTTATTTCCATGTTCCAATTCATCCACAATCTCAAAAATATCTGAGATTTCAGACCAAAAAAGGGGTTTTTCAGTTTCAAGCTCTTCCTTTTGGTGTCGCGACAGCTCCCCTAGAGTTCACTCGCATTGTCAAAGAGGTCAAACTCATAGCTCAAGCCAGGAACCTCAGAATCCATCAATATCTGGACGACTGGCTTCTTCGGTCACCATCAAAAGATCAATGTCTCAAAGATTCGGAAAAGTTAGTTCAGTTGGTGCAAGAACTAGGCTGGATTATCAATTTTCAAAAATCGGAATTGATACCCACGCAAAAACTGGATTTTCTGGGCTATCATTTCGACCTTCAGAGGGGTCTAGTGTTCCCAACCCAGAAGAAACTCGATCGGCTAAACGCTCAGACTGTTTCCATCAGAAAGTCATTAGTCTTGACTCCAAGAAAGCTCATGTCGCTCATAGGGACTTTAGCTTCCTTGGAAAAAACAGTGCCACTAGGAAGGTTACACATGAGACCTTTCCAGTGGTACCTAAAGTCGCACTGGAAGTTTCCCCAGTCATTGGACATAAGGATTCCGGTAACAGGAAATTTCCTGAAGCACCTAAAGTGGTGGGAGGATATCAAAAATCTCATGGCAGGTGCTCCTATCCATCCTCAGGTACACAACACACTGGTGTTTACAGATGCCTCACAAAAAGGCTGGGGAGCTCACTTAAACGAGATAGTGTTAAGTGGTCTCTGGTCAAACAAGGAAGCCCAGCTCCACATCAATGTATTGGAGCTAAAAGCTGTTCTTCTAGCCCTAAAGGGCTTTCAGGAACACTTACAAGGTCAAACAGTGCTCATTTGTTCAGACAACAGCACAGTAGTAGCTTATCTGAACAAAGAAGGAGGCACACATTCCATAGAAATGTGTGCTCTTATCTGGAGAATTCTTGCATTCACAAATCCCAGAAAAATCCAGATAAGGGCAAGACACGTACCTGGATCCCTAAACGTCATAGCAGACTCTCTATCACGAAGGGACAAGGTCATACAGACGGAGTGGTCACTTCACCAACAGATATTCAACCAAATTTGCAAAGTTTGGCACACACCAATGGTAGATCTTTTTGCAACTCATCTAAATTACAAACTTCCAATTTATGTATCTCCTGTCCCAGACAGAAAGGCTTGGAAAATAGATGCATTGAATATCTGTTGGGAAGGCCTAGACGGCTATGTCTTCTGTCCAGTAGCCATCCTGCCACAAGTAATTCAAAAAATAATAACATACCCATGCAGGATGATAGTACTGGCTCCAGGGTGGCCAGGGATGCCATGGTTTTGGGATCTGGTGGATCTCTCGACCAGGGTACCCCTACAGCTCCCTCACTGGAAGACACTTCTGAAGCAACCACATTCCAACAGGTTCCACAACAACGTGGAGTACCTGAATCTACATGTGTGGCTTCTGGATTCCAGGAATCCAATTCTGGAAGATTCTCATCTGAGGTGGCAGAAAGAATTCAGGCACCTCAGAGGGAATCCTCAAGAAAAGTCTATCAATCAAGGTGGACCATTTATGGGCAATGGTGCACAGAGAATAAGGTGGACATCACCTCAACAGCTGTTCCCCAGGTAGCAGAATTTTTAAACTACCTGTTCACAGTCAAAAATCTCAAACCAGCTACAATCACTGGTTACAGAACAGCAATTGCTGATGCTTTGGGTTCACAGGGTGAATTCATTTCAAAAAGTCTAGAACTGAATAGACTTATTGCCAGCTTCACCAGGGATAGACCTAAACCAGATAGGTCCATACCTACATGGGACCTCTCATTGGTCCTCTTAGGTTTGACAAAACCTCCCTTTGAGCCTTTGTCAGAGGCTCCTTTGAAGTGGCTAACTTACAAGACAGTGTTCCTGTTAGCTTTAGCCTCAGGAAAAAGAAGGAGTGAGATACATGCTTGGACTCACTCTTCTGTCTCTTCAAGGAGAAATTGGTCAGAAGTTACTGTCTCTCCTTCTCCGGCCTTCCTGGCTAAAAACCAATTGGCTTCGGATGGCCCTGATTCCATTAAGCCAGTAGTGATACCAGCCCTTACTACCATGTTGGACAGCTCACTGGTGGAGGACAAGTCACTTTGTCCAGTTAGGGCCCTCAAGGTCTATTTAGAGAAGACCAAACCCATGAGAAAGGGCAAGGCCCTGCTCTTTGTATCCCTTAGGGAGAGTTATTCTAAGGATATCACAAGAATAACCATTTCCCAGTGGATTAAACATACCATTCAAACTTGCTATCAGTCTTCAGATACGGCTGATCAACAGGTCACTCAGGTTAGAGCTCATGATGTTAGAGCTATGGCTGCATCACTTGCATTTAAAGGAGGTATCTCCTTAGATCAGGTCTTGAGCTCCTGTTACTGGAAATCCCACAATACCTTTACAAACTTTTATTTGAAGGATATTTGCTGGGAAAATGATGATATCTTTAAGTTAGGTCCCATTGTGTCTGCACAGCATGTAGTGAACAATTGAGACTTAATAATATAATCAGTCTTTATGTTTTCAGGATGTATGGATTTGGACTGGAATGTACTAGGACTTTGATTTGTGGAACAAGAATATGGATAAGACTTCATGTTATGGCTGCTTGGCTTGAGGGACAGCTGCACTCTGACTGTTGGAGTTTTATTCAACTGGGCACAGCTGACCTTTGACCCCTGCACTACTGTATAGACAAGGTGGAGGGTTTCATACATATTATTTGATGTACAGTACAGCATGCTGCTTTCATAAGTGGGTGAGTACTTTACAGCTACTTTATTACAATTATTTTTCACTTTAACAGTACTTGTATTGACTATGACAGTAATAATGATACTAGTATTCATATATGTAGTATATTACAGTGTTTGTAGTATAACATATTGTGTATGCATTTTTTTGTATCTGTATACCTAAAGAACTCTCCCATAGCACTTGACAGTCCTCAGAAGTCTACCCACCATGGACCTCAGGGCTGCATTCAAGCTTCTGTTGGGATTATGTAAGTACGTTTTTATGCAATAAAATTGGTTAATTTTATTGTAATTGGAATTTTTATAAATAAAAATACTTACATAATCCCAACAGGGAGAGTCCCACCCTCCTCCCCTCTACCATCTTCTGAGGGGTAGGGTCAAAATTAGAATGACAACTTACAGTGGAGATATAACCTCCAGCAGGTGCCCGCTGGGGTTTACGTGTGTACATTAAGAGAGAAAAAAATGGCGAGACACATTGTCTGTGTCCTTGACCGAACGGTAGGTCACGTAAGCTTCTGTTGGGATTATGTAAGTATTTTTATTTATAAAAATTCCAATTACAATAAAATTAACCAAATTTCAAGGAAAACTTAAAATATTGGAAACAAATCCCATATCTGAAGAAATTCCACACTTTTATCCCATATTTTTTTTGTAGATTTTCAAGTTTTTTGTAGTGATTTCTAGAAATGGAACTACCATGTTTTGTTTTCATGGCATTTATTTCCTGTTAATGTGCCTATTTAATTGGGGGTTGTACTAAAACACATTTTTTTCCGGAATCCCTGAATCAGAATGGTTTTTTATGTCGTCACTCTGCGGCGTGGGCGTACGCGCACGCGTCCGCGTGAACAACTTCTCCTCCAAAACTACAAGGCCTAGAGACGTGCTGTTTTTTTAAAAAGATACCTTATCTATCGAGGATGAAAAATTGTTCAAGGCATGCAAATCTGTCTGTTCGTCTGTTTGCTAGAGACATTACAAGGGGGGTACCCCCACCAAAAGTGTGAAAATTTCAACACTTAATCACAATTTTCTCAGTGACTATTGCAGGGATTTCTCTCATATCTTGCATATATGTACTAGGCCAGAGGTAGATTCTCTTGTGTGAGTATGAGACCTGGATCTGTCTTACTTTTTTTTAATAAATTTTTTTAATAATTTTTAATGCATTAAAATTCATGAAATCATGCACAAAATCATTTATAACTTGAAAACTGTTGCATCTAGAGCATTTTGTTAAAATATGTTATTCAGCTACTTTTTTCATAGCTACAATATGGTGAGTAAGTTGGGTGCCTGTCTCAATAGCTAAGTGAGTAATAGCCACTTTTGGGCTTTTCAGTAACTTCCATCATGAGTAGAATCACTTGTAACTTAAAAACTATTGCATTTAGAGAATTTCGTATAAATATGTTATTCAGCTACTTTTGGGTCAGCTATAACATAGTAAAATTTTAGACCTGTAGCTCATGGCATAGCAGAGTAATAGCTACTTTTAGGTTATCACTGTTGAGTAAATCGCTTATAACTTCAAAACTATTGCATTTAGAGAATTTCGTATAAATATGTTATTCAGCTACTTTTGGGTCAGCTATAACATCGTAAAATTTCAGACCTGTAGCTCATGGCATAGCTGAGTAATAGCTACTTTTAGGTTATCACTGTTGAGTAAATCGCTTATAACTTGGAAACTATTGCATTTAGAGTATTTTGTTTCAATATGTTATTCACCTATTTTGGGATCAGCTATAACATAGTGAAGTGTCAGATCTGTGGCTCATTGCATAGCTGAGTAATAGCTACTTTGAAGTTCTCACTATTGAGTAAATCGGTTGTAATTGGAAAAGTATTGCATTTAGAGAATTTCGTATAAATATGTTATTCAGCTACTTTTGGGTCAGCTATAACATAGTAAAATTTCAGACCTGTAGCTCATGGCATAGCTGAGTAATAGCTACTTTTAGGTTATCACTGTTGAGTAAATCGCTTATAACTTGGAAACTATTGCATTTAGAGTATTTTGTTTCAATATGTTATTCACCTATTTTGGGATCAGCTATAACATAGTGAAGTTTCAGATCTGTGGCTCATTGCATAGCTGAGTAATAGCTACTTTGAAGTTCTCACTATTGAGTAAATCGGTTGTAATTGGAAAACTATTGCATTTAGAGAATTTCGTATAAATATGTTATTCAGCTACTTTTGGGTCAGCTATAACATAGTAAAATTTCAGACCTGTAGCTCATGGCATAGCTGAGTAATAGCTACTTTTAGATCATCACTGTTGAGTAAATCAGTTGTAACTTGAAAACTATTGCATTTACAGTATTTTGCTTAAATATGTTGTTCACCTACTTTTGGGTCAGCTATAACATAGTAAAATTTCAGACCTGTAGCTCATTGCGTAGCTGAGTAATAACTACTTTGAGGTTCTCACTATTGAGTAAATCAGTTGTAATTGCAAAACTATGTTATTCAGCTACTTTTGGGTCAGCTATAACATAGTAAAATTTCAGACCTGTAGCTCATGGCATAGCTGAGTAATAGCTACTTTTAGGTCATCACTATTGAGTAAGTCAGTTGTAACTTGAAAACTATTGCATTTACAGTATTTTGCTTAAATATGTTGTTCACCTACTTTTGGGTCAGCTATAACATAGTAAAATTTCAGACCTGTAGCTCATGGCATAGCTGAGTAATAGCTACTTTTAGGTTATCACTGTTGAGTAAATCGCTTATAACTTGGAAATTATTGCATTTAGAGTATTTTGTTTCAATATGTTATTCACCTATTTTGGGGTCAGCTATAACATAGTGAAGTTCCAGACCTGTGACTCATTGCATAGCTGAGTAATAGCTACTTTGAAGTTCTCAATGTTGAGTAAATCACTTGTAATTTGAAAACTATTGCATTTAGAGAATTTAGTATAAATATGTTATCAGCTACTTTTGGGTCAGCTATAACATAGTAAAATTTCAGACCTGTAGCTCATGGCATAGCTGAGTAATAGCTACTTTTAGGTTATCACTGTTGAGTAAATCACTTATAACTTGAAAACTATTGCATTTAGAGTATTTTGTTGCAATATGTTATTCACCTATTTTGGGGTCAGCTATAACATAGTGAAGTTCCAGACTTGTGGCTCATTGCATAGCTGAGTAATAGCTACTTTGAAGTTCTCACTGTTGAGTAAATCAGTTGTAATTGGAAAACTATTGCCTTTACAGAAATTTGTGCAAATATGTTATTCAGCTACTTTTGGGTCAGCTATAACATAGTGAAATTACAGACCTGTAGCTCATGGCACAACTGAGCAATAGCTATTCTCAGGCACTGACTGTTGAGTAAATCAGCTATAACTTGAAAAATATTGCATTTGGAGTATTTTGTTAAAATACATTGTTCACCTACTTTGGGGTTAGCTATAACATAGTGAAATTACAGACCTATAGCTCATGGCATAGTGGAGCAATAGCTATTTTCAGGTTCTCACTATTGAGTAAATCAGTTGTAACTTGAAAACTATTGCATTTACAGTATTTTGCTTAAATATGTTGTTCACCTACTTTTAGGTCAGCTATAACAGTGCAAAAATTCAGACATGTAGCTCATTGCATAGCTGAGTAATAGTTACTTTGAGGTTCTCACTCTTGAGTAAATCAGTTGTAACTTGAAAATTATTACATTTAGAGTATTTTGTTTAAATATGTTATTCACAGAATTTTTGGTCAGCTATAACATAGTGAAATTGCAGACCTCTATGTCATGGCATAGCTGAGCAATAGCTTCTTTCAGGTTCTCACTGTTGAGTAAATCATTGTATCCAACCTGTAGGAAATCATGGGCTGGGAATCTATTAATATGGTCCGATTTGACCTTGGAACCCTCCTTCAAGGTCAAATGAGGATAGCCAAACATAAAAGTGCTTATAACTCGCTTATTATTGGTCCTAGAGGTTTCGAATGGAAAACCAACCTATAGAAAATCATGGGCTGGGAATCTTTTGGTGTGGTCGGATTTGACCTTAGACCCCTCCTTCCAGGTCAAACGAAGATAGCCAAACTTAAAGTGCTTATAACTCGCGTATTATTGGTCTTGGAGGTTTGGGATGGTAAACCAACATATAGGAAATCATGGGCTGGGATTCTTTTGGTGTGGTCAGATTTGACCTGGGACCCCTCCTTCAAGGTCAATTGAGGATAGCCAAACTTACAATTGCTTAGAACTCGCTTATTATTGGTCCTACAAGTTTGGGATGGTAAACAAGCTACAGGAAATCATGGGCTGGGAATTTTTTTGTGTAGTCGGATTTGACCTTGGACCCCCTCCTTCAAGGTCAAACAAGGATAGCCAAACTTAAAAAGTGCCTATGACTCACTTATTATTGGTCCGAGAGGTTTGGGATGGTAAACCATCCTAAATTCTTTGGCTGGGAATCTTTTGGTATGGTCAGATTTGACCTTTGGACCCCTTCTTCATGGTCGAACGAGGATATTGCATTTATAGTATTTCTTTAAATATTTTTAACCTACTTTTTACACTTAAACAATTACCTTGTTACTTTATTTCATAATACCATTTGCAGGGCACAACTTTTTTGTCCTTTTCTTCTGTCAGCTTCGGAATATCTTTCGAACATGCTGTTCAGTTACCATTTACTGTATTTCTGTACAGCCCTTTCCCTGATAATTATGCTTTCCTCTCATTATCACCATCACAAATCAAAAACATTCAGTCAGCTGACACAGTGCCCGTTCACGGGCACTCTCCTCTTGTTTCATTGGTGGCATCCCAGTCTACATACTTTTGATGGTGGCCACTATGACTGGCTATTTGTTTCAAGTATGGTATGCGGCAGATATCCAATACTTAATCCATATGCTTACTTGTTTTTCTGTCCAGCAATAACATAGTGCCAGAGTTTGAGCTGAAGGTGGAGGTGTACTCCCACCGTCTATGCGACGACCTCAGCATTGCCAGCACACCCAAGAAAATCAAGAAGAAAATCAACGAGATTTCCAGCTCTGTTGGCAGAAGTGTTGGAAGGAGATTGTCTGGATTGGTGAGTGAAAATAAATATTTCTTATCAGTAGCTATATGCAGATGGCAAAATTGTATAGCCGTTAGGGCAGGGTCGATAACACTGGTATCTCGGTATCGAGACCAATTTACTTCAACACCGTGGCAACAGTTTAAAGCCGGTATTTTGGATGTCACTATATATAATATTGTGAGAAAACGTAAAGTATTAGAAACAAACCTCAAATCTGAAGAAATTTTAAACTTTTATCCCATATTTTTATATATTTTAACACTTTTATAGTGATTTCTTTCAAAACTGCAATATTTTCTTTTTTTTGCAAATCTTACTTCCGGTTGGTGGGCCTGTTCAATTGGGGATATACTAGAACGCAATTTCTTCTTTTGCTATCCCGGAATCGGTATGGATTAACACTGGCGGGATACCGAAATGGAAAATATGCTACTGACCCTGCCCTATTAGCCATATTGATATTGTAGAAATTAATTTTACCAGAAGTTTCTCAAAAAAACATTTTCACAAGCTAATACCCTCAAGATCCCTCTCCATCAGCCTGATTCAGGTGGTTCAAAGTTGGGAGAGTCAAATTCAGATAGAGGTGACAGCTACTGATTTTATGCTATAGAGTAAGAAATCTAAAATTCGCCAGGAATCTAAAATTCGCCACATCTAAAACCTTAGTTAATTTTATGAAGAAAATGATGTTTTTGTCTCACAATTGGTATATTTCAGTTCAAAAAGCCTTAATTTACTATACATTCAACAAATCTCACCACAATTCATTTATTTTATTAGTATTTTCACATATGGCGAATTTCAGATATGTGGCGAATTTTAGATTTCTTACTCTACTTGCTAACCAGCTGGGACCTCTGAACCAGTAGCATGCAAGCACAGATAGAAGCCCTCTTGGGGATGTGCAAAATTGTGAAAAAAATGTTCAATATCGGGCCATAAATAAGGAAGTTATGACTATTTCAACTGAAAGATTCTGTGGTGTATTCTGACAATGCTTACAGACGTTACAAAAGTGTGGTAAGTCTTCAGAGAATTTCTACTTCTTACATATTCAGATTTAAAAGAGAATTAAAAGTTAATAGTAACAGTTTTCGGGGCATGGGTTGGAGGAGAGAGCCTATTTCTCTGATATTTATCCTGTCTGGAATTCCTGTTTATATGGAGTTCTTCTTGTTCCATTGAGATTTAATTTTTAAAACAGCA
Source organism: Sabellastarte sp. h YS-2021 (assembly GCA_964017235.1). NCBI lineage: Eukaryota > Metazoa > Annelida > Polychaeta > Sabellida > Sabellidae > Sabellastarte > Sabellastarte sp. h YS-2021. The sequence continues at coordinate 9,436,656 of OZ024932.1, read as the reverse complement.
TTTCATTGCAGGCGTTCCTTTATTTTTCAGAGAGAAGACCCAGAGTTCCTTGGAAACATGATAGTGTAAGTATCTGTTTAGAATCCTACGATATATTTTTATCTCAGGCTGCAACTAAGGGAGTAAAAGAGGTCTGGGTATTTGTTTGGCAAGAATCGACCCAAGACAAAGTAGCCGCAAAATAAAAGAAACTTACTAGAAAGCAACTGGAAATATCAGTAATGTGAAAATGCCAATTGACTAGGGCTGTGAATGGTTACTCGAGCCTCGAAAGACGTAGTTGCTACGACTCGAGTCCATTTTAACTACTCAGTTACTCGCAAGGCATTATATTATCGCCCGTGTAATGAAAGGTTTGTGTAAAATATGCTACATTTCTGCATTTTCGTCTTTTACTCCATATTCTATAATATATGGTGAAATAGAATATGTTTTTCTTCAAAAGTTTTCGTTTCCGGTTTGTTTACAGAAGACTTCTAATGGTCGGTACTAAATCTCGTGGTTACTCGAATTCGGGCCGGTTGTCAGAGGGCGAGTACTCGGGACTGTTTTTTAGCACCCGTCCCAGCCCTACAATTGACACAAACAAATTCACAGAAAACTATCACTCTGAGAGGGCATGTCTCCGCCAAGGTCCAGTTCTGCCAATATTCTTGTTAGTGTAATAATAAAAATCCTTAAAACTTTTCCTGGATGCAGATTGCAATCTGGTTTACCTCCAAAATTTAATAATCTGTTCCTTGTACCATTTGTCAACTTTTTCCTGAATTTTCATCAAAAGCCCTACACTAGTTCTTTAATTATTGTGCAATCAATCACAGTCCAGCGAAAGCATATTCTCCCTTGTCAGAGGTAAATAAAATATCAAAATCTTCAAATAAGAAAAACTAATGTAATAAGTAATGTAATTACTTTTGGAGTACCCGGTTGGCTACTTTGTACTCTGTTTCTTAACAATGTCAGACTGGATAATGTATCAGCCTTCATTAATACACAAGTAATAGATTAAATTGTGGGCTTGATTAACACAACCTTGGAAACATGATAGTTTCAAGTATGTCTTGAGATTTCTGCCATACATTTAATCCGTGGGTAATAAATTCCTTAAGAGTGTAAATATTGATAGTGTAAATTTTAGCACTGGAACAGATGCTCTAATTTTACATATTTATTACTCAACTCATTTTGACAATCAATAATTAAGTGTGATTGGATTATTCACTTTATTTTGCTGTTTTGTAGGTCATTATACTATAAACACTTTCTATGAGGCATATAACAATTCCTGTTGTTTTTGACGATTAGCATGTCAAAAATTTCTAATTTCTTGTTAATATGACTGCAACAATAAACAAAAATAATCCATAAATTTGCATAAAAGTGTTTTAAAACCTGGATATTTTGTCACTGGCAAAAAAGGTTTCTGTAAAATAATCCATTGTCTGTGATTCAATATGGTCACAGATAATTACTTAAGTGAATCTTTCTGCAACAGGTGAGACTCTTGCCTTTAATGTTTGAAAAGGTGCTGATTATGTTAAGCTGAATACTGGTGTGGTGATGAAAGTTTAGTTTTCGATATTCATATCAAACTCTCTGTTGACTTAAAATCAATCAATATTGAAATATCGCTCCTTGCATTGTTTGACTACTATTAGTTTCTTGTTTACTGAAAATGTACACGAGATATTCAACAAAAATCATAAACTAAAGACAACAAGCTGCCCAACAAGCATTTGTATTACTTCAAAGATCCCATAATGAAACATTGAGGGAAGAAAAAAGTATGACAACAATGTGGAAGAAAATAGAGTGCAATGTATACTGGGCATTTAATGTATATTCTTTAAATGTTTAAATTGTAAAGTTGCATTTATTTCTTGAATGTTTATAATTTTTTAATAATAAATGAATAACTGTTTCCTGTCTTTGAATGTTTATGTTATAACCTTTATTTAAGCTGTAAATTTTGACAAGTGTGAAAAAATGTATTTTCATTCAATAGTTTTATGTTTAAATTAGGGGACCCAAGTTTGAGTGTATTGCTGAAGCCAATCTGAGTTTGAAAGATATCAGTGAGAATATTACCACACACAATTTGGTGATGGACAGCCCTAATGTTGGTAAGTCATTTCTGAATGTGCATGTGTTGGGAAACGAGCTGTGAAAGCTTGAACCTTTTATTTCGGTTTAAATCTGATTTTGGTGTTTAGGCGTTTTCAACAAATTGTATGGGTCATATTACAGTGGTTAGTGGAGAGGATGGGGGAAAAACTATGTGTAAATATTGATTAAATAGTTTGTGATTCCGTCAATGCAAAACTGTCCCAATTTGGGGATACCAAAAAAGATTGAGTTTAAGCATTTCCCCAAGCGAATAGACCTACAAACAGCAAGTGATTTTCCGTAATCCAAAAGATGGCAGTTTTTCTCAAAGAAATCGCTGTAAATGCATTAAAATCTAGTAAAATATGATATAGTAGTTGATAACTTCTTCAGATTCAGGTTTGCATTTAATATTTTTGCGTTTCCGAATGATTATATAAGTTGACATTCGAGATTCCGGCTTTAAAGGTGATCATGGTGTTTCAGTTAAATTGTCTGGATACTGGTATACTGCCAATACCGACTCATCCCTATTAAAAAGTACAACAATATGTGGAAAGCACCGCCTTATTGGTTACTGTAAAAAGTATTGAATGTAACACCCTTTGGTATGAATATAAATATCATAGAAGCTATATGATCGCTGTCAACATATTCTAGTGTAATATTATTTTTAGCATACCATTGTGGGGGCTGTGTAGTACTGTAAGTGACCTGTAGTGAGCTGTTACTATTACTGCAGGACAAATCTTCACCCAGGGCTGTACAACTCACTAAGTACAACCAGTTTGTGGGGTTTACTATCAGAGATATAATCCCTATCCTAGCTACCTCTACCAGGGAGCCTATGATTTGTGATATATTCAGTATGGTTGGAGTTTGTTGACGGATATATTCTGTAATATGTTGTTGTAGCAAATGATGTTTATTTTTTACACAGATACTCACACAGACCTTCCACTGTTTGGCAACTTCTGCTGTAGATTAGCTGCTCAACCCTATTGTCTCAACGATGTGCTCAAAGTGGGCACTTTTAGAGCAAAGGTAAGGCAATATATCATTCAAAACTGGCCTGTATGTGAGTTTGTGTAAACTTTAGAATTAACTTAGTTTGGTTAAGTGTTAAATTTCATCATTTAAATATATCAGATTTATTCCGTCCAAAACTATAGTCTCCCTTGTATCTCTCAATCTTCCAAAGAACCACATGTATGAAGTTAAAAACATAACTTACATTTATTACAGCATTTCAAATGGGCAGATTAAATCAGTCTGAATGTTATATAAGTGATATTTCTTAGCATTCTAAAGAATCAGAGAATTAAGTTAAAGCATTTTTACCCCACCGGGTATTGTTTTCACCCATGGTGTCCGGGCGGGCGGCGGGAAAAGTTTGTCCAGACTGTATCTCAGAAACCGTAAGGTGTAGGAAGTTGATACTTGGTAGGGACATTGGTTAGGGGGTGTAGGTGTGCAACGTCATGGTCTAACCTTGATTTGACCTTGCCATAGTGACCTTGACCTAGAAAATCTTGCCCAGGCTATATCTCGGAAACTGTGAGGTGTAGGAAGTTGATACTTACTAGGGACATTGGTTAGGGGGTATAGGTGTGCAACGTCATGGTCTGACCTTGATTTGACCTTTGACCTTGCCTTATTGACCTTGACCTATAAAATCTTGTTTGGGCTATATCTCGGAAACCGTAAGGTGTAGGAAGTTGATACTTGGTAGGGACATTGGTCAGGGGTTATAGGTGTGCATTATCATGGTGTGACCTTAATTTGACCTTGTTGTAGTGACCTTGACCTTTAAAATCTTGTTGCACCTTTGGGTCTGTCTTTTGATGCAGATTAAGCACTGTTAAAGTAATATTAGAATTTATTAAGAATTTTACTTTTATAACTTCCCATTTTAAGAGATGGAATTTCATCAAGTGAACCACAGATTTTGCTCCAACACCACACATAAGCATTCATTGAATGTATTACCACTTCTGTATGCATGGTAATATTCAAAACATCTAAACCATAGTTCGGTCATGCAGATGTAGATAAAAAGTGTTGTAATTTTAGTTTACTGATTAATGCTGTCATCTTGTTATTGAATTATCTTGTTTTAATACTTCATCTTTACATGCATTATCTTTCTTTTAGGCGTTATTTTCTCTATTTAAACATTGGTTGGACATTTATAAAACTGGCAGTGCTCTGAAAGTATCCTGAACTTTGTACTGATACAGTACTTCTATATCTCATGGTGTTCAAATAGTGTTGTGGTTGAATGCAAATTTCAAAACCGGTTTCCGAAAGCGGAAATTCGGCGAAAAACCGGGTATATTTGATTTATCAAACGCAAAGAAATAAGTTTTCAAACACGTACATGAGACGTAACTCGTATATAAATAAGAACAACTATGGGCTTTTTGAAGACTTTCGAGGACAAAATGGGTGATATATTGATGGAATATTATAAAATACTGTGAAATATTTGTTGTAGTTTAATATTTTGGTAAACTTAAGTTCAAATAATGCCTACATGTGGCGAAACGGGTTTTGGTTACAAGAAAACGAAACGTAACCGGATCAGTGTCTTTCGGTCGGCAAATAGGTTTCCGGTTTACCGTCTTCAACACTATGTTCAAAATATTTCCCTAGGCTGTGGGGTACGGGCATCTCTGATGCTATTTTTAAGCGTCCCGCAAGGGACGCTTGTTTGTGTATGGGAGAGCTTCAGGCTCCGCCGGCTCCGCCGGCTCCGGCGGCTCCGCCGGCTCCGCCGGCTCCGCCGGCTCCGCATTTTGTTTTCCTTATAACTCTGTAACCGTTAGGCGGATTCTTTTCAAATTTGGCAGGTTTAGGCAGTAGCCTTGGGGAATTTTTTTGAATATGCTGCAGTGACATTTCAACCAATCAGAGAGGTCACATGACCAAAAATGTCTTTTTTCGATGGGGAAGCTTGTCCGGATGATAACTTGAAAGGAATTTTATCAATTCACCTGAAACTTGGCAAATACATTCATTCTATTAAAATCTGGAAATCATTAGATTTTGGCATTGATTGGTCAAGAAATGGCCGAGTAATTAATGATTAATTAATCATTACGAATTTTCCAAATAAGGAAAACACAAAAATGCTTATATCTCGAAAACCGTACTAGATAGAGCGATTTCGACGAAATTTTTGACCCGCAGGGTATCTCTGCGGAGTAGTTTTCCCAATTTTCAAAAAATTTTTGTCTCGTCCAAAATGGCGGCCATTTTGAATTTTCGAAATTTTCGCAAAAATTGCAAAACACAAAAATGCTTATATCTCAAAAACCGTGCTAGATAGAGCGATTTCGACGAAATTTTTGACCCGCAGGGTATCTCTGCGGAGTAGTTTTCCCAACTTTCAAAAAATTTTTGTCTCGTCCAAAATGGCGGCCATTTTGAATTTTCGAAATTTTCGTAAAAATTGCAAAACACAAAAATGCTTATATCTCGAAAACCGTGCTAGATAGAGCGATTTCGACGAAATTTTTGACCCACAGGGTATCTCTGCGGAGTAGTTTTCCCATTTTTTAAAAAAATTTTGTCTCGTCCAAAATGGCGGCCATTTTGAATTTTCGAAATTTTCGCAAAAATTGCAAAACACAAAAATGCTTATATCTCAAAAACTGTGCTAGATAGAGCAATTTCGACAAAATTTTTGACCCACAGGGTATCTCTGTGGAGTACTTTTCCCAATTTTCAAAAAAATTTTGTCTCGCCAAAAATGGCGGCCATTTTGAATTTTCGAAATTTTCGTAAAAATTGCAAAACACAAAAATGCTTATATCTCGAAAACTGTGCTAGATAGAGCGATTTCGGCGAAATTTTTGACCCACAGGGTATCTCTGCAGAGTAGTTATCCCAATTTTGAAAAAAATTTTGTCTCGCCAAAAATGGCGGCCATTTTGAATTTTCGAATTTTTCGCAAAAATTGCAAAACATAAAAATGCTTATTTCTCGAAAACCCTGCAAGATAGAGCGATTTCGACGAAATTTTTGATCCACAGGGTATATCTGCAGAGTAGCCATGCCAATTTTCAAACAAAAAATTTCTCGCAAAAAATGGCGGCCATTTTGAATTTTCGAATTTTTCGCAAAATTGCAAAACACAAAAATGCTTATATCTCGAAAACCGTGCTAGATAGAGTGATTTCGACGAAATTTTTGACCCACAGGGTATCTCTGCAGAGTAGCCATGCCAATTTTCAAAAAAATTTTATCTTGCCAAAAATGGCGGCCATTTTACTCACCTACTCAAAATGAGTAAATGCGAATTATCTCTTAAAAGTATTGCAGATAGCCAATTTTTCTCAAATAACTCATTCACCTACTTTTGGAAGAGCTTTCACATGGTGAAGTTTCAGACCCATAGCTAATTACTCACCTACTCAAAATGAGTAAATGCGAATTATCTCTAAAAGTATTGCAGATAGCCAATTTTTCTCAAATAACTCATTCACCTACTTTTGGGAGAGCTTTCACATGGTGAAGTTCCAGACCCATAGCTAATTATTTACCTACTCAAAATGAGTAAATGCTAATTATCTGTAAAAGTATTGCGGATACCCAATTTTTATCAAATAACTCATTCATCTACTTGTGGGAGAGCTTTCACATGGTGAAGTTTCAGACCCATAGCTAATTACTCACCTACTCAAAATGAGTAAATGCGAATTATCTCTAAAAGTATTGCAGATGGCCAATTTTTCTCAAATAAATCATTCACCTACTTTTGGGAGAGCTTTCACTTGGTGAAGTTTCAGACCCATAGCTAATTACTCACCTACTCAAAATGAGTAAATGCGAATTATCTCTAAAAGTATTGCAGCTGGCCAATTTTTCTCAAATAACTCATTCACCTACTTTTGGGAGAGCTTTCACTTGGTGAAGTTTCAGACCCATAGCTAATTACTCACCTACTCAAAATGAGTAAATGCGAATTATCTCTAAAAGTATTGCAGATAGCCAATTTTTGTCAAATTAATCATTGGCCTACTTTTGGGAGAGCTTTCACTTGGTGAAGTTTCAGACCCATAGCTAATTACTCACCTACTCAAAATGAGTAAATGCGAATTATCTCTAAAAGTATTGCAGATAGCCAATTTTTCTCAAATAACTCATTCACCTACTTTTGGGAGAGCTTTCACTCTGAAGTTTCAGACCCATAGCTAATTACTCACCTACTCAAAATGAGTAAATGCGAATTATCTCTAAAAGTATTGCAGATAGCCAATTTTTCTCAAATAACTCATTCACCTACTTTTGGAAGAGCTTTCACATGGTGAAGTTTCAGACCCATAGCTAATTACTCACCTACTCAAAATGAGTAAATGCGAATTATCTCTAAAAGTATTGCAGATAGCCAATTTTTCTCAAATAACTCATTCACCTACTTTTGGGAGAGCTTTCACATGGTGAAGTTCCAGACCCATAGCTAATTATTTACCTACTCAAAATGAGTAAATGCTAATTATCTGTAAAAGTATTGCGGATACCCAATTTTTATCAAATAACTCATTCATCTACTTTTGGGAGAGCTTTCACATGGTGAAGTTCCAGACCCATAGCTAATTATTTACCTACTCAAAATGAGTAAATGCTAATTATCTGTAAAAGTATTGCGGATACCCAATTTTTATCAAATAACTCATTCATCTACTTGTGGGAGAGCTTTCACATGGTGAAGTTTCAGACCCATAGCTAATTACTCACCTATTCAAAATGAGTAAATGCGAATTATCTCTAAAAGTATTGCAGATAGCCAATTTTTGTCAAATTAATCATTGGCCTACTTTTGGGAGAGCTTTCACTTGGTGAAGTTTCAGACCCATAGCTAATTACTCACATACTCAAAATGAGTAAATGCGAATTATCTCTAAAAGTATTGCAGATAGCCAATTTTTCTCAAATAACTCATTCACCTACTTTTGGGAGAGCTTTCACTTGGTGAAGTTTCAGACCCATAGCTAATTACTCACCTACTCAAAATGAGTAAATGCGAATTATCTCTAAAAGTATTGCAGATAGCCAATTTTTGTCAAATTAATCATTGGCCTACTTTTGGGAGAGCTTTCACTTGGTGAAGTTTCAGACCCATAGCTAATTACTCACCTACTCAAAATGAGTAAATGCAAATTATCTCTAAAAGTATTGCAGATAGCCAATTTTTCTCAAATAACTCATTCACCTACTTTTGGGAGAGCTTTCACTCTGTGAAGTTTCAGACCCATAGCTAATTACTCACCTACTCAAAATGAGTAAATGCGAATTATCTCTTAAAAGTATTGCAGATAGCCAATTTTTCTCAAATAACTCATTCACCTACTTTTGGAAGAGCTTTCACATGGTGAAGTTTCAGACCCATAGCTAATTACTCACCTACTCAAAATGAGTAAATGCGAATTATCTCTAAAAGTATTGCAGATAGCCAATTTTTCTCAAATAACTCATTCACCTACTTTTGGGAGAGCTTTCACATGGTGAAGTTCCAGACCCATAGCTAATTATTTACCTACTCAAAATGAGTAAATGCTAATTATCTGTAAAAGTATTGCGGATACCCAATTTTTATCAAATAACTCATTCATCTACTTGTGGGAGAGCTTTCACATGGTGAAGTTTCAGACCCATAGCTAATTACTCCCCTACTCAAAATGAGTAAATGCGAATTATCTCTAAAAGTATTGCAGATAGCCAATTTTTCTCAAATAAATCATTCACCTACTTTTGGGAGAGCTTTCACTTGGTGAAGTTTCAGACCCATAGCTAATTACTCACCTACTCAAAATGAGTAAATGCGAATTATCTCTAAAAGTATTGCAGCTAGCCAATTTTTCTCAAATAATTCATTCACCTACTTTTGGGAGAGCTTTCACTCTGTGAAGTTTCAGACCCATAGCTAATTACTCACCTACTCAAAATGAGTAAATGCGAATTATCTCTAAAAGTATTGCAGATAGCCAATTTTTCTCAAATAACTCATTCACCTACTTTTGGAAGAGCTTTCACATGGTGAAGTTTCAGACCCATAGCTAATTACTCACCTACTCAAAATGAGTAAATGCGAATTATCTCTAAAAGTATTGCAGATAGCCAATTTTTCTCAAATAACTCATTCACCTACTTTTGGGATAGCTCTCACTTGGTGAAGTTTCAGACCCATAGCTAATTACTCACCTACTCAAAATGAGTAAATGCGAATTATCTCTAAAAGTATTGCAGATAGCCAATTTTTCTCAAATAACTCATTCACCTACTTTTGGGAGAGCTTTCACTGTGTGAAGTTTCAGACCCATAGCTAATTACTCACCTACTCAAAATGAGTAAATGCGAATTATCTTTAAAAGTATTGCAGATAGCCAATTTTTGTCAAATTAATCATTGGCCTACTTTTGGGAGAGCTTTCACTTGGTGAAGTTTCAGACCCATAGCTAATTACTCACCTACTCAAAATGAGTAAATGCAAATTATCTCTAAAAGTATTGCAGATAGCCAATTTTTCTCAAATAACTCATTCACCTACTTTTGGGAGAGCTTTCACTCTGTGAAGTTTCAGACCCATAGCTAATTACTCACCTACTCAAAATGAGTAAATGCGAATTATCTCTTAAAAGTATTGCAGATAGCCAATTTTTCTCAAATAACTCATTCACCTACTTTTGGAAGAGCTTTCACATGGTGAAGTTTCAGACCCATAGCTAATTACTCACCTACTCAAAATGAGTAAATGCGAATTATCTCTAAAAGTATTGCAGATAGCCAATTTTTCTCAAATAACTCATTCACCTACTTTTGGGAGAGCTTTCACATGGTGAAGTTCCAGACCCATAGCTAATTATTTACCTACTCAAAATGAGTAAATGCTAATTATCTGTAAAAGTATTGCGGATACCCAATTTTTATCAAATAACTCATTCATCTACTTGTGGGAGAGCTTTCACATGGTGAAGTTTCAGACCCATAGCTAATTACTCCCCTACTCAAAATGAGTAAATGCGAATTATCTCTAAAAGTATTGCAGATAGCCAATTTTTCTCAAATAAATCATTCACCTACTTTTGGGAGAGCTTTCACTTGGTGAAGTTTCAGACCCATAGCTAATTACTCACCTACTCAAAATGAGTAAATGCGAATTATCTCTAAAAGTATTGCAGCTAGCCAATTTTTCTCAAATAATTCATTCACCTACTTTTGGGAGAGCTTTCACTCTGTGAAGTTTCAGACCCATAGCTAATTACTCACCTACTCAAAATGAGTAAATGCGAATTATCTCTAAAAGTATTGCAGATAGCCAATTTTTCTCAAATAACTCATTCACCTACTTTTGGAAGAGCTTTCACATGGTGAAGTTTCAGACCCATAGCTAATTACTCACCTACTCAAAATGAGTAAATGCGAATTATCTCTAAAAGTATTGCAGATAGCCAATTTTTCTCAAATAACTCATTCACCTACTTTTGGGATAGCTCTCACTTGGTGAAGTTTCAGACCCATAGCTAATTACTCACCTACTCAAAATGAGTAAATGCAAATTATCTCTAAAAGTATTGCAGATAGCCAATTTTTCTCAAATAACTCATTCACCTACTTTTGGGAGAGCTTTCACTGTGTGAAGTTTCAGACCCATAGCTAATTACTCACCTACTCAAAATGAGTAAATGCGAATTATCTTTAAAAGTATTGCAGATAGCCAATTTTTCTCAAATTAATCATTCATCTACTTTTGGGAGAGCTTTCACTTGGTGAAGTTTCAGACCCATAGCTAATTACTCACCTACTCAAAATGAGTAAATGCAAATTATCTCTAAAAGTATTGCAGATAGCCAATTTTTCTCAAATAACTCATTCACCTACTTTTGGGAGAGCTTTCACTTGGTGAAGTTTCAGACCCATAGCTAATTACTCACCTACTCAAGATGAGTAAATGCGAATTATCTCTAAAAGTATTGCAGATAGCCAATTTTTCTCAAATAACTCATTCACCTACTTTTGGCAGAGCTTTCACTTGGTGAAGTTTCAGACCCATAGCTAATTATTCACCTACTCAAAATGAGTAAATGTGAATTATCTCTAAAAGTATTGCAGATAGCCAATTTTTCTCAAATAATTCATTCACCTACTTTTGGGAGAGCTTTCACTCTGTGAAGTTTCAGACCCATAGCTATTTATTCACCTACTCAAAATGAGTAAATGCTAATTATCTGTAAAAGTATTGCGGATACCCAATTTTTATCAAATACTCATTCATCTACTTGTGGGAGAGCTTTCACATGGTGAAGTTTCAGACCCATAGCTAATTACTCACCTACTCAAAATGAGTAAATGCGAATTATCTCTAAAAGTATTGCAGATAGCCAATTTTTCTCAAATAACTCATTCACCTACTTTTGGGAGAGCTTTCACTTGGTGAAGTTTCAGACCCATAGATAATTATTCACCTACTCAAAATGAGTAAATGTGAATTATCTCTTAATAGTATTGCAGATAGCCAATTTTTCTCAAATAACTCATTCACCTACTTTTGGAAGAGCTTTCACACACGAAAATGAAAAATTGTGAATATCTCGGAAAAGCTATTTCTTCTGCTTTAATGCTCGGCGGGAGATACACACCGCGGCAGTGTTCTTGACAAAAATTTTTGTCTCCCCAAAAATGGTGGCCATTTTGAATTTTCAAAGTTTTTGCAAAACACAAAAATGCTTATATCTCGAAAACTGTGCTATATGGAGCGAACTCAACAAAATTTTGGACCTGCTGGGTATCTCTGTAGAGTAGCCATGCCAATTTTCAAAATATTTTTGTCTCGCCAAATATAGCGGACATTTTTAATTTTTTTATTTTTTGCAAAACACAAAAATGCTTATATCTTGAAAACCGTGCTAGATAGAGCAGACTGCGCTGACTTTGGTTGCCACCACAGTATAAGGCTAGAAACGAAGCATTTTCTTAATACTTTAGCACTCACCTTTATAGCCTTTTCGGGACGCTTTGTTTTTGCTATGCAAAAACATTATCTTTTTTTTTGCGAGCGATCCTCTAGTTGTATCTTGTTTAACAACCAAAAAAGACAAAATTTATATATTAAATCTGAATATTTTTTTACTTGCATTTCCTAGCATTCCGAAGAAGGGGGCAGATTTATTAAGTCTAAAAGTTTTTATCACTTAAATATTCCAGAGATGAATATTTATTGAGTGTAAAAATGATATAACTTTTCTTGGCATTCCAAAGAGACAAATCAACAAAGTCCAAACGTTTTATTACTTACTTTCCTTTATTCAACAAAGCAGCTTTATTAAATCTTAACACTTTATAACTTGCTTTTCCCAGCATTCCAAGGAAACAGATCTGGAAGAGTACTGGGGCACATTGAAGGCGGGCAAGCTGATGTGTATGGGGACAAACTCTAGTGATAACGAGGACAGTCCTTCTCTCTCCATTCCAGTCAACAAGGTGTGTGAGAATGGTTACAAAATCTATTACTGCATCCCCTGTCCCCCCCTCCCCTCAGTCCCCGTCCCCCCCATCAGATGCTAACACGAAAATAGACTCTTTCTGGTATTAGGACTGTCCGGTTTTTTTACTTTGGTGTATTTATTGAACAGCTTCATCAGTGACCAACCATGTACATAATTAGGGCCTAAAAATGGTTGTTCTTCAATTATTGCCCACTCATTAACCCCACAGATGGTGTATTTTGGGTACTCAAAACCCTTCACTCATCAGAATTAAAAACGTACCTTCGATGTAGTTTGGATGAATGGGGTTCTACTGTAATTAGTAACCACTCAATAATGTTAGTGTGGAAAAGTTTACAAAGGCTATAGCTACTTAATAGTTATAAATATTGCCACTGTCATTAAATTATCAGGGTTTTTTTATTGCTTTGGTGAAGTATCAGCCATTAGAAAGCCAAAATTATTTTAAACGTTAAAACTACCTCCTTCAGTATTCTGTGCTGATTTCATTATTTCTGTCCTAGCAAATTAATAAATTCACTGTTTACATCACTATTACATGATCCAGCCACTACTTGTGAATGAAATTTAGTTTAAAATTTCCAAATTTTTTCCCCTTTCAGAACAGTGAAATAAGGAAACTACATGTCAATGACTCTACCAGTATTGAAATCATCAATTACAACTTGATGCTGAAGACCAGTTATCTGCTGAGTTTTGAAGACAGCAGGGAACTTGAAGGCTGGTACTCTGCATTGACTCAACACATATTTGATCACGGTAAGTAACGTTCAAAGTTGGTAGTGATCCATTGACCGAAGTCCAGTAGCTATCAGTGCTTGAAATCACTTCAATCTTCATGATCAATTAATCGCTCACCTTGCCAGCCAATGATGAGTCAGAATCAATTATTCACCTGTTTTGCTTTTTTGTTTGTCATTGCACCAGTTTTTTGGTAGTTCCAGAGTTTTCCACATTAAGCATATACCAAAAAGGCAAAAACACCCGCTTCCTGTTAATATAGTGCCAAAAAAAAAGCTGTGAAAAGTGTAAAAAATTAATAAAAATAGCACAAAAATATGTCAAAACCAAATTAATATTACTTCTATATAGAAAGGTAAAGTGTGTGTTGAATAAGCAATCATTTAAAAAAAATTTAATCAGTGACTTCAATGGTATACTCTCACCAGCAATTAATGTCAGTTTTTTTGTTTTATTTTTGTTGGAGAAACTTTCAAAAGCATATTTTTGCTTTTTTTGCTGACAACAGTAACTTTTCAAGGGTAATGGTCTGGTTCCATTTTTATGGTTCTTGTTTCATTTGAAAGTGTTTTTTTTCCATCAGTAGTGTATTTAAAATGTCGTTAATTCCACATGACTACCTTTATTTATCTTGCAGAATCGTGGTTGCACGTGGCAGAGAAACACATGCGAGTACAAGCAGCCACTCCACAGAAAGCCCCCGTGTTCTTGAGGAAAGCCAACTCGGTCTACGACAATACAGGTATGGTACTACAGTGTTCAACATATTGACAGCTGGGAATCAGGGCCTGTCCTAATATAACCTGAGCTATTGAAAGGCAAGATGAAAAACCAACTTTAACTCTGACCTTGAGACTTTTAAAATGTTGTTTATGTCCATAAATAATAGACAGGGGATTGGCTGCACAATCATTAACTTATTATTGTTATTAATTATTAATTGTTATTAGTTAATTACTCATTTTCAAGTACTTGTACTTGACAGCTGAAAATTGAAAGTACTTGTACTTGGCTAAAATATCTAAGTACTTTTTAATTACTTTTAAGTACATTCAAAATACATTTGTATTTTTATTTAGTGACTTATAAGGTGTAAAATTTTTAATTGTCTTTTGATACTGTCAAGAACATTGTACTAAAATACCGTGACAATACTTTAAAACCATTATATTGATTGTCAGCAACATATTGAAGGAAAACTATATATTGCAGAAAAAAACCCCAAATCTGAAGAAATTGCACGCTTCTGTGTCATAGTTTTTTTAAATTTTAAGTAATTTGTAGCGATTTCTAAAAACAGAACTGCCATGCTTGTTTTCGTGAGCGTCACTTTCTCTTAGTGTGTTGATTCATTTGGACATTTATACTAAAACATCTGTTTCCTTTTTGAATCCTGGAATTAGAACAGTTTTCTCATTGGCCGCCTCCCAATGTCCATACTTTTGATACTAACCCAGTCCTAATAAATAACATGGGTGAATCATGATGTTCAGCCAGATTTGTCATCTTAGGTTTTTGTTCTTTCCAGACTCCAGAGTTAGTTCAGTTTTTGTTTGAGTGAGTTCCCAAATCAGTTTTACAGCTCTGTCACAATAACAACTGTTAATTATTTTCTGAATTTTCAGGTGTTGATTCCCCCATGACCCTTGTCCTCAAACGTCTCAACGTCGACTCAAAAACACCCAAGAAGCTGTCCCAGGTCGACTCTTCCACCGAGAACGACTTAAATTCTTCAGTGGCGTCCTCTGGGGAGAGTAACGAGAACCTTCCACTGGCTTCTAGCCAGTCCTTTATCAGCGATAGCCGACAAAACCGCGCTCTTTCTCATTCTAGTGTTTCTTCCAGTGAGGGCGACTCCCTCTATCAATCTCACAGAAGCCAGAGGTCTGTGTCTAGTGCCGGAAGCTCGTCAGTGGATGAAAATACTTCACAACCAACGGGTGGACTCGCCGAGTGTCTCAGTGTCACATCTGAGCCATACATCTGTAAGAAAACGGGAGTCCAGCTACGAAAACCTAAGATTACAAATGTGTAAAACACGCCGCATTAGTGCATTTGTTATTCGTTGTTAAATGGTAATGTGTTTTGTCTGACTACTGCAGAAATGTTCAAAGATCAAAAAGGCCTGGGTTTATATTCAGTAAAATTCTTATACCTACAAATACATCATCTGCCATTTTTGCCTCACTGAGAAAGTGCAAGGAATAAGTATACATTAATTGCTGACAATTTTTAGAATTGTTCAGATGACTATGACAAATTGAGATACCATAGCTTTGTGTTTTTGTTATTTAGTTGTTGATCAGGCTATTATTATTGAAAATCCATTATTTTGGGCAATTTTAAAAAAAATATTCTTATTCTCAATTTTTTTTTTCAGGAAAAAAACAACTAGTTTCAAAGACCATTGTTGATGAATATAAGCCCTGGTCTGGAAAAAAGGAAATTTTAAATTTGGTTACATGCACAGATTTCATCCCAGAAAAGCTTTACAAAGAGAACACAAGGTCAAGAAAGATTTTACTGTATAAAAACCCTTTGAACACTGACGTAGTTAGCAGCTTTCCTGTCCATGTTGAGATCTGAAACTCATTGTAAACAGTTACTGCGGGCCAGTGGTTTGTGTTGATGTAGCTCTTGTTTCCTCCCCCTGATAAACTGATTTCAGTTATCTGGCCTGATGTACAAAAACATGTTAAACTTTTGTAAATTTTGATATAGTAAATTAATGTTGGTATTAAATTTCATGCACTTTTTTGTGATTTTTCAAAAATCTCAGCAGTAGGAATTCTTGAGAAAGATATTATGAAATTGAGATTCTTGGAGTGAATAGTGAACTGATATTCTACTTTCCAGATTTTGTTAGTGGAACAAAAAATGAAATCGGCAGAAAAATAAAAGTGGAACAACTGGAAATTGAAAGTCTATCTTATCTAATCTGCTTTGTAGGCATAATATCTTCTAGTAAATGGAAACTTATTGCGCTTAACTAACAAAAGCAAGTCGCAAATATGACTTAATGTCAATGTTTTAATGATAATTGTGGCTGACATTTCACAAAACAATAGAAATCTACAAAAGTGTGTTGAATTTTGTTATATTTTGATTTTTACATGGGAGTAAAATTTTGGTTTTGTAGCTTAAAATATTTCACCAAAATGCTGGATTTCGATAGTTTTAACACTGTGAAAACCATTTTGGATTTTGAGAGACCACTAAGTGAGATTGTTACACCTTGTAAACATTCCAAAAGTAGAAAAATGTTAGTTCACACATGTTGTGCCATGTAAATAGTTCAAGTATTGTGTAAACTGTTGCTCAATTATCGTTGGATAATTAAGTTAGATTTAAAACGGCATTTATTTTATCAAAGATTATATGTCATTGTAAAGTGTTACATTTATTCTAACATAAAATTATTAAGAAATTCCCTTCTTTTTCAAACTATATTTATTTGGACCCCAGTTCAATCTACATTCATTAAAGAGTTTATTCTGTACTTGCTAATATCCCAATCACACTGCAGATAGTATGCCCAATGTTTATACGCTTTTAGTGTAACTCTTCATTCCTCCCTCTACTGTAGGACTTCTGGCAGTAAACTTTGCATACTGTTAAATTCTCTGTATTTTTGTGTCCTAATGAAGATACATGTTGCCATGACATCACTATATCTTTGGATCATCTTTTCTGTGTCAAGCCATTGTCATTGTCCTTCCCAATTCTGAATCTCTTCTGTGGAGAAACTGTAGCTAGAGGTGTGTATCTCAGTTGTACAGGAGGTACAGCATTCCATGTCTGGCTTTCCTGACGTCTATAGTCACCTGATGTATTGCCCGTAGCATGATCAGCTCATTACTGTGACAGCAGAGTTACTGCTTTGATATGTATGATAATAATTATATGGCATTTACCTTGTATATATGTTGGATGTTCAGTCCAGTAGCATCATATTAAACAAAGTTTAGTGAGCGATTGTGAATTACCTATAACCTCTAGACTTGAACTGTGAACAGTGTTAATACAATGTGTAATTGTTAGTGTTAACCTGAATAATGTAAACTTGTAACTTTACATAATTTACATATATTCCTAATATTAAAACACTGAAGACAGACTTTAAATTCAATCGTTGCGAACTTAATGTCAGCAGTTTGACCCAACCACATTTCATCTGAGTAACCCAGAAACACCCTTTGACATTGATGTAAAAAAAAACAAGTGGTAAACTATAGGAATATATCACGAAAAAACCGTCCAAACGCAGAATTTTAGCACGGGGGGCATTGTCAATGCACGAAGGCGAAGCCTGAGTGTTTTGACAGCGCCAACCATGCTAAAATTCTGCGTTTGGACAGTTTTTGAGTGATATATTCCTATTCTAACATGACTGTGTAAAATAAAATACCTAAAACACTTGTAAGATTAACAAAAATTATCCAAGTGACCACAATAGGGCGCCGCCATGTTGGCTGTTCCATCAATTGACCAGGGATGATTTTTTTTTTCTCCTAAAATATAATAAAATTTTTCTGTTTATTGTATCCCCGACGCGAAGCGGGGATACTATGGATTCATCATCGTCGTCGTCCGCGTCCGCGTCCGCGCCCTCGTCCGTGTCCGCAGAGATTTCTTGTTAGCGACCTACAGTCCACATTTCTTTCCGGATTTCTTTCATATTTGGCAGGTGACTTGATATGGTAGAGGACTCGCCACCCTATCTTTTTGGTAGGCTTTATGTCTAAATTAGGCCTGTGGTAGACAAAAATGTCTAAAATGTGGAATATTGCTTGTTAGCGACCTACAGTCCACATTTCTTTCCAGATTTCTTTCATATTTGGCAGGTGGCTTGGTATGCTAGAGGACTCGCCACCCTATCTTTTTGGTAGGCTTTATGTCTAAATTAGGCCTGTGGTAGACAAAAATGTCTAAAATGCATTAAAAGTCATGAAATCATGCACTAAATCACTTATAACTTAAAAAGTGTTGCATTTAGAGCATTTTGTTAAAATATGTTATTCAGATACTTTTTTCATAGCTACAACATGGTGAGTAACTTGGGTGTCTGTCTCAATAGCTAAGTGAGTAATAGCTACTTTTGGGCTTTTCAGTAACTTCCATCATGAGTAAAATCAATTGTAACTTGAAAACTATTGCATTTACAGAATTTTGTATAAATATGTTATTCAGCTACTTTTATGTCAGCTATAACATAGTAAAATTTCAGACCTGTAGCTCATGGCATAGCTGAGTAATAGCTACTTTTAGGTTATCACTGTTGAGTAAATTACTTATAACTTCAAAAGTATTACATTTAGAGTATTTTGTTTCAATATGTTATTCACCTATTTCGGAGTCAGCTATAACATAGTGAAGTTCCAGACCTGTGGCTCATTGCATAGCTGAGTAATAGCTACTTTGAAGTTCACACTGTTGAGTAAATCAGTTGTAATTGGAAAAGTATTGCATTTACAGAAATTTGTGTAAATATGTTATTCAGCTACTTTTGGGTCAGCTATAACATAGTGAAATTACAGACCTGTAGCTCATGGCACAACTGAGCAATAGCTATTTTCAGGTACTGACTGTTGAGTAAATGACTTGTAACTTGAAAAATAGTGCATTTGGAGTATTTTGTTAAAATATGTTGTTCGCCTACTTTTGGGTCAGCTATAACGTCGTGAAATTACAGACTTATAGCTCATGGCATAGCTGAGCAATAGCTATTTTCAGGTTGTCACTATTGAGTAAATCACTTGTAACTTGAAAACTATTGCATTTACAGTATTTTGCTTAAATATGTTGTTCACCTAATTTTGGGTCAGCTATAACATAGAAAAAATTCAGACATGTAGCTCATTGCATAGCTGAGTAATAGCTACTTTGACGTTATCACTGTTGAGTAAATCAGTTATAACGTGAAAACTATTACATTTACAGTATTTTGTTTAAATATGTTATTCACATAATTTTTGGTCAGCTATAACAGAGTGAAATTGCAGACCTCTATGTCATGGCATAGCTTACCAATATCTACTTTCAGGTTCTCACTGTTGAGTAAATCATTGTATCCACTGGATAGCCGTAGTGTGTAGAGAGATTTCACCATTACCGCTCTAACAAAAAAAAATATTATAGCTAGCCTTCTCGAGTTTGCAAAGTATATTACAGGGTGCACCACAGTACTCTATTGGTAGGCTTTATGTCTAAATTAGGCCTGTGGCTAAATTACTTACCTACTAAAAATGAGTAATTCTGCATTTTGTCTAAAAGTATTGCAGATAGCAAATTTTTCTTAAATAACTCATTCACCTACTTTTGGGAGAGCTTTCACATGCTGAAGTTCCAGACCTGTAGGTAATTACTCACCTACTCAAAATGAGTAAATGCGAATTATCTCTAAAAGTATTGCAGATAGCCAATTTTTGTCAAATAACTCCTTCACCTACTTTTGGGAGAGCTTTCACTTGGTGAAGTTTCACACCCGTAGGTAATTACTCACCTACTCAAAATGAGTAAATGCAAATTATCTCTAAAAGTATTGCAGATAGCGAATTTTTGTCAAATAACTCCTTCACCTACTTTTGGGAGAGCTTTCACTTGGTGAAGTTTCAGACCTGTAGGTAATTACTCACCTACTCAAAATGAGTAAATGCAAATTATCTCTAAAAGTATTGCAGATAGCCAATTTTTGTCAAATAACTCCTTCACCTACTTTTGGGAGAGCTTTCACTTGGTGAAGTTTCAGACCCGTAGGTAATTACTCACCTACTGAAAATGAGTTAATGCAAATTATCTCTAAAAGTATTCCAGATAGCCAATTTTTGTCAAATAACTCCTTCACCTACTTTTGGGAGACCTTTCACTTGGTGAAGTTTCAGACCTGTAGCTAATTATTCACCTACCCAAAATGAGTAAATGCTAATTATCTATAAAAGTATTGCAGATATCCAATTTTTTATCAAATAACTCATTCATCTACTTTTGGGAGAGCTTTCACATGGTGAAGTTCCAGACCCGTAGGTAATTACTCGCCTACTGAAAATGAGTAAATTCGAATTATCTCTAAAAGTATTGTAGATAGCCAATTTTTCTCAAATAACTCATTCGCCTACTTTTGAGAGAGCTTTCACTTGGTGAAGTTTCAGACCCGTAGCTAATTATTCACCTACTCAAAATGAGTAAATGCGAATTATCTCTACAAGTATTGCAGATAGCCAGTATTTCACAAATAACTCATTAATATGAAAACAACTTAGAGGAAGTCATGGGCTGCAAATCTTTTCATGTGGTCAGATTTCACCTTGGGCCCCTCCTGCTTATTATTGGTCCTAGAGGTTTGCAATGTGAAAACGACTTATACGAAATCATGGACTGCGAATCTTTTGATGTGGTCAGACTTCACCTTGGGCCCCTGCTACAGGGTCAAATAAGGGTAGCCAAACTTAAAAGTGCTTTCACCTTGCTTATTAACGAAAAATGCTTTTTATCTTCTAAACTATGTTAGTTGGCCTTTGTCGGTGGATACATCCAGCATCTGGCCACAGATGCGTCCTATTTCTAGTTTTCTTTTGCATTTGAAAGAATTGTTACTTTTAAAAGAAATTATCCTTTTTACAAACATTTTACACCGTAACTAATGTAAATAACAAAACCGGAAACATTTTCTTCTGTTTGTTTGAAATGCATGCGGAAGATAATGCAACAGCCTTCATGTTGATTCAGAATTTTAGACGGTTGAGAAATCGCTCTCGACCAATCAGAATGACAGACACATCCGTGTCATGTTAGAATCATTGTTTAGGTCCAGTGATCCGTATGGCTGGTACTTGTTTCCAGGCTCTTTGGTAGCCTAGTGAATAGAATGCCAGTTTCTACCCAGATACTGTTGGCAGTTTATTTGTTCTGCATAAAGAGGGAACAATGTTTAAGGAACCTTGTCTTAGGGTATCGTCTCTATGACCCGGCCAAGGTTTGAACCCCACACCTTCTACTCAAGAGTACACCCAAACCACAGGGCTAATGAGACAATACTAATGTGTGTTGATTATCAATATAGAGAAGTAACACTCAAGTTTTGATCAGCACTTCTGTGTTGGTGAGGGATTTCCTGTAATCATAACCCCGTTATTTCTTTTAACTGATTTCATTTAGCAAATAAGTTATTTATATTGTTTACCTAAGATTAAGATGTTGCTTTATGCAACAGTTATATATACTTTTATGAATAAATCAAATGAATAATTAATTTTTATTTCTATTCACTTTTAATGCCAAAACAGTAAGTCGTCATGTGTACCTGGATTGTGTATTTTCATGGTGAAACTCTGTATACAGACAAGGGTACATAAATGTGCTGCATTCAAAGTGATAAGCATGCATTTAAAAGTATACTGTGTGTACTCTCAGACCAGTATTTTATTTAACCAGTAAGTTTAATCTTAAGTTAAATATTCCTTGGTTAAAAAATATGTTCTGTAAGATTTTGTAAACTAAATCAAACGGTTGATTATCAGCATTGAGAAGTAACACCGAAGTTCAGATTGGAAAAAAAAATTAAGCATTTAGGGTACATATTAACTGATATTATTAGAATACGCTTATTTTTAAGAATAAGATTTTTTTTTTCCAAGATCTGTCATAAAAGAATGAGTTTTGTGCAGGTTTTCCATAGATAATTCCATCATCATACTTAAAAAATACTAGTTCAACTTGCCTTCTACATGTCAATGACATCAGGCTTGTCATTATTATCTTATAAAATTTTAGGACTTGTGCAAATTATTATTCTCAGAAATGTTTTCTTTTTGGGTGCTCCCTTTGCAAGTTCTAAAATGCCACCGAATTTGTAAGACCTGTAAACAGCAAAGAAATCAGATAAAAAATGTATTTTTACAGAGTTTTCTCACAAATTTCATAGGGATCAGTCACTTAAAGATAAACTTCACTTGTTTTCCACCCGGCTATTCTATCCAATTTACCATTAATAGAAAGTTTGTGAACAACGTTTTTGATGCCCGTATCTACTTCCCGCTATGGTACACGTCATTGATTTCTGTGTGTGACGAAATTTCATAAGGATTTTAATTGCACAAGGTTACGTTTTTTTACATGGCAAATGACTTCATCACGTAATTTGTTTCCCTTGTGGATTTATTAATTATTGGAGAAATAAAGTGTGTTATACAGGTCAGTAGAGAGTTCTTGAGGACTGTAGATTATTTTTAGCAACTTTGTCAATTTTTGAAAAGCCCAAGTGTACAACGACCAGCCTTTTTTTATCCCCTATCCTAAATTTTTTTTGAAGTAATGAACGCAAACCTCCAAAGTTTTATGTATGTATGTTTTATAAGCTATTTAACTTGTGGGTTTATTGTTTGTTGGGTCAATAAAGTTTGCAATATATATCAATACCCAGTTCATTCAGTACTGTAGATGATTAAAACCAGTGTATTTATCTTTATTGACTTATATAATTCCCAATTAATTTAAAAGAAATACTTGTAAAAATCATAGTTCAAACGCTGTTCGCAAACAAAACTCCCCCCTTAATAGCTTTCCCCCGTATTGATTAATTATGTTGCGTTTTTTTGCAAGGAACGTTTATTAAGCGTTGTTCACAAACTCTCTATTACCCGTAACATTCTTAAGATTCTCAGGAAGTGAAAAAAAAAATTAAAGAAAAAATTGGCTTCAAGTAGGACCATGCCACAGAGACGTCCAATTTTGTGAAAAAACATAACCCAACATAAAGTAATAGTGTTAACTTCTGCATAAAGCTGTTGCTGAGAAATAAGAAATACCAATTCTGGATATCTGACACCGATTACCATGCCCTCGTTCCTTCTTCCCATGGGGGAGTGAGGGTAATCATGTCCGTGAATACATGGAAGCTGGTGTTTTGAGAACTCTGTTTCAATTTACCTTTTAACTGGAATGCCTGGTTCAGTTGAATTCTTTTTATGACCCATTGGGATTCAGCTTAGTGTATGTACACATGTACGCGACTCCCGACATCCGACCCCTGATTTGTGCAAATTTTGTTAAGTGCGAGCTCTAGCGAGGCTTGTGCTTCTAGAGATCACGTTATTTTCTTTCTTTTTTGTCTTCAGACTTTCATAAATTTTGATGTAGCTGATGAGTGTCTGTCTCTTCACTGAAGTTAAGTGGCAATGGACTATGTTAGTACTGGGATGGGTGACCATTTAAGTGCACCACTTGTGTCTCTAAATGTGATTCTAGTAGGATTATGATTATATCGTATTATGAATATTTAAATACATCTACCTCGTAAACAAAATATATTTGGTGTGAGATTTTGCCTTTCATCAATTTTTTTGTGTCCTGGAGCCAAAAAGCTGTAGTCGTACCTGTGTATGTACACTGATAGTATGCCATTGTGTGACAGCTGGAATACTAGTGTTAGTACAGCACTTGAAATAAGTTTTAATGTATTTTGTAATAGTTAAAACTCTAGTGAATTTTATCTATTTTTAGCTTTTACATCTTGTAAAACCATTGGTTTTGGAGGTTATATCAAAATGGCCATCAAACTTTATTATAATTTTTTTCTGAGATATATTTCAGTTATATTTCAGTTATGTTACAGAGTATTTCTGTTGAAACTACCATTGTGTGACAGCTGGAATACTAGTGTTAGTACAGCACTTGAAATAAGTTTTAATGTATTTTGTAATAGTTAAAACTCTAGTGAATTTTATCTATTTTTAGCTTTTACATCTTGTAAAACCATTGGTTTTGGAGGTTATATCAAAATGGCCATCAAACTTTATTATAATTTTTTTCTGAGATATATTTCAGTTATGTTACAGAGTATTTCTGTTGAAACTACTATGTCATTCATAGTAAGAGATGTTATTTACAGTGATGATATATATATTTAACATTTACTAAAAATTAAAGTGTACATTTATATCTTTCATATACTCTGCTATCTAACAGGTATGTACAAAATAAAATTGATTTAATTTATAAAATATAGTGTTTATTCTCACCACTTGCTGTTAAAATATTTACATTTGTTTATCCCCATCCACAAAAGTTGTTGGGGGATAAAGGTATAGTAGGCATCAGTCCATCTGAATTGAGTGTCCTCTTACATCTGCTATGCTTGACAAAATTGTCACAGGATGTCTATCCTGTCACTTGCCTTTTTGAAACCACTGGCCATTTTGAAATGGCCTTGGTGGTCTCGAAATGGCCAAATAAACATGTTGGCCATTTGAGAACCATTTCACTGGTTTCAACCAGTCGGTGTTTTCAATTCTGAATCAAATTTGAACAATTTAAATTGTTAAGAATTTGTACCTACACTACCATGTAATTTCTATTATACTTTTTATAATCTTCAAAAAACAATTTTGACAAGCTGAACATTTTCATTGGAGTCTTAATTCTTTTGTCAGGTTGTACTTTTACAGTTGGCTTATAAAAGTTGAGATAAATTGTATCAACTCATTTGGGAATAGACATCAAAGTTGGGATTTTATGTCACTCTTAAGGCAACTTTCCAAATGCTCATGTTTTAATTTTACAAAAACATTTGTCTGTTTTGATAATTATCCAATAAACAGTTATACATCTACATTAGAAATCATATTAAGAATGTTTTTATTAACTTTAATCAAAGGATTTTCTTTTCCACTTTTGGGAATATATGTAAATATTTTTTTTTCTGAAAAAAAGAGAGAAATCTGATATTTCATCAAATTTGCGAGCCGTTTAAAATCATTATTCAGTTTCAAATCTTGCAAGAAACTTGGGAAAAAATTTACATATACTGAAAACTGAATCCAAAAGCTGGCTCTGAAAGATTGGGTTGGTTGTTGGGTTTTTATCAGGAAACCCTCAAATAACCTGATGATACAGTTTTTACCCCACAGCCCTTAAAGGCTGTTGGGGTATTGTTTCACCCATGGTTTATGGATGGGCGTTGAAGTATGGAAGGTCGGCTGCAGGAAAAAGATTGTCTCAGAAGCCATAAGGTGTAGGAAGTTGATACCGAGTAGAGACATTGCTTAGGGGTTGTAGGCATGCAACGTCATCCTGTGACCTTGATTTGACCTTGAGTTTGAAAATCTTGTCCGGGCTATATCTCAGAAACTGTAGGATGTAGGAAGTTGATACTTGGTAGGGGCATTGGTTAGAGGGTAAATGTGTGCAGCGTCATGGGGTTACCGTGATTTCAGCTCTACCAAAGTGTGTTCACCTGCCATATTTGAGACATGTTTCTCTTATGACAAAGATATTTGGATTGCTGCAACTGATTATTATATGTACTTTTACATAATTTTGCTATTTCTATTGACAGCTGTTCAATTAATAAATTTTGCAGCTTCATAATTTTTAGATTATATTGATTAATGCTGTCATCTTGCCATTGAATTATCTCGCTTTAATACTTTATCTGTACATACATTTTCTTTCACTTAGACATTATTTTCTCTACTTAAGCATTATTTGGAGCTTTATATAACTGACATTGCTCTAAAAGTATCCAGATCTTTGTACTATTTCACTACTTCTATATCTCATTTTGTTGAAAACTATTTCCCCAGGCTACGGAATATGGGCATCTCTGATGCTGTTTTATTTAATACGATACTGTTTATCACAAGGAAGTACATAACACATGTTGACAACTGCATGTGAACTCGCTACCACAAGTTTGAGATCAAAGTAATTGTTTGCAAACTTGCTAACATTTCATTTAGCAGAATGCATCTCTTGCCTGGAAAGAATAACCAGACTATTCCAAGATGAATTTGCAAGAAGGGAATGATTTAAACATCATAAACTCCTGTGGCATGTAATAGGCAAGACATGGAGGCATTTACAGTATTCTGCTGTTTGTCTTGATGCTGTCCAGTCCTGGATGTCTACTGCCAAGCTCCAGCTAAACTCTCACAAGATTTAATTCATCTATATTTTTAATGAGAAAGCCATAACAAACTTGAAACCATCTGCCCAGTTACTTCACTAAATAACATGGTATTGACTCATAAGGTTAAACATTTTGTCTCATACTATCGTATAGAATACAGAAAAAGTTTCTCAACATGGAAACTGTCTTAATTGCATCATTAGCCATCTGGATTACACAATTCTATGTGGACTCAGTTGAGCAAACAAGGCAACATCTTTGGGT
This sequence comes from Sabellastarte sp. h YS-2021, assembly GCA_964017235.1. Classification (NCBI taxonomy): domain Eukaryota; kingdom Metazoa; phylum Annelida; class Polychaeta; order Sabellida; family Sabellidae; genus Sabellastarte; species Sabellastarte sp. h YS-2021. The sequence goes on along the minus strand of OZ024932.1, from coordinate 9,410,133 downwards.
TTAGAACTGCCTTTGTAGAATTGTCTGGCAGTTGAAACACCAAGTCACTTTATTCCTTTTTTCTGGAAAATGTTCCAATTCAACATCACTGTTTCTAGTGTTTGAATCCACAAACAAATTGGGAAAGTTTTGCAGTTGTGCCACATAAGTGGAGCAGACTGACCTGTAGTCAGATTTGCCTTTCAACTGCATTAACGGAGTCTTCGATAGTGGATGCTGTTTTTGATATTGGTCTTGCTATTCCTTCTTTGATAAGTAGTGTCTTTGTAAAATACTGTGCACAAAACCAAATTTTTATTGCGTTAATACTTCCTATCCAATGGACAATTGCTAATCCGGTCGGCGCAGACCGGCCCGCCAAACGCCAGAAAAAGACGTCCTGTGTTGCCACCGGCTGGCCGGTCCGTAGTACTGTGCACTCCCCAGATGGCGCCTCGTACTTCCTTCCTGTCTAGACAACCTGACGTCATAGCATCTTTTTCGTTTGGCGCGTGTACTGTGCAGACGTGTTTTCAACATCTCCAGATTTTTAAAGGAAAAGTGTGCTTTAATGACGGATTTTGAACCTTATATGTGGAGAGTTTCTTTGTTTTTAAATGTTACCAACTGATCAAGCACGGATATACATTTAGAAATCTGCTGGAAACGCTCCCTAGTTGACTCAATTTATTATTGACGATAGGGCAGTAATCGACGAGATATATGAAGGCAGCCATTTTGCTAGTTTCCTCCCATTCAACCTGTGTGTTGTTAGGGGCAGATCAACAATATTGAGGAATTATGGATATACTTCTAACAGGTATTTTTATCCGTGTCTTTTGTTTGAATGTTTCATCTATAACCTTCCAGCTACAGTCACCATAGAAACGTCTCCTAGTACTACACGAGAACTTCAGTCTACGTAGTTTTGAAATCTGTGAATGGAAGGAATTCCCCATCACAGATGCATTCTTTCAGAGCGCACTGGTACCGACTTCTCTGCTGTAAAGCATCAGTCACACCAGCCCAGCTCAAGTATTTGGTGTTTTTTAATCAGAAGCAGGAGATGAATTCTTCAGATTTCTTCAGAGCGCACTGGTACCGACTTCTCTGCTGTAAAGCATCAGTCACACCAGCCTAGCTTGAGTGTTTTTTCATCAGAAGCAAGAGGTGAATTCTTCAGATTTGTTCAACCGACCTTGAAGTATTGCTACATAGAAGGAACTTCTATCACTCTCAGTCCCACCCTTATGGACCCGGCACGTGTGTCGGTAGTAAGGGCAGTGGATGGCCAGGAAACTGGTTTGAGTGTACAGCCGGCTGAGAAGAAGAACCGACTTCAGACCGGCCAGGAATTTCATCTACAGAGTGCACTGGTCCAGGCTTCTCTGCTTTTAAAGCAACAGCCGGCCGGCCAGCTAAAGAACGCGACCTCTGACGTCATATCCAGTCAGCCAATCGCGTGTCTTCACGAAGCTGGTCACGTGTTCTCACCGACCAGTCACGAAGTTTATCACGTGATTCACCGAACAAGAAGGTCGGAAGTACATTCTTTGCACTCACGTCTACTATGATTCCAGTTTTTAGTTCCTGTAATACACCTCCAGCGTACTGATACAGATTTCTCTGCTTCAGACATCAGTCGACCAGTAAGCTTACGTTTACTGTGATATAATGAGAGAACGCGTCTAGTGAGGACATATCCCGAAGTGGGTCACGTGATTCACCGACCAGTTCACGAAGCAGATCGTCATCTCCAGTCAGCCAATCACGTTGTCCCTCCGACCAGCAAGCTGGTCACGTGACACACCGAACAACAATGTTTCTAAATATAGCTCACAAGGGCTTTCCCAGCAACTGTCAAATCTGCGAATAAGACGTGCGTTTTTAAAGAAATACTTTTTTAATGGATGAAACCTACTGTCAGCTGAATTCAACACAAAAGATAGTTGTTAAATTGCTGTAGCCATTGGGTACAGAGTGTACCGGCCGGTACCTGCTACACAGCCTTGTACACTTGCCTCAACAACTGGTTACAGAGTGTACCTACCAGTACCAGCTATTCAGCCCTGTACACTTGCTTCAGCAACTGGTTACAGAGTGTACCGACCAGTACCGGATACACAGCCTTGTACACTTGCTTCAACAACTGGTTACAGAGTGTACCCGCTACACAGCCTTGTATACTTGCTTCACCAACCGGTTACAGAGTGTACCGACTGGTACCTGCTACACCGCCTTCTACACTGGCTTCAACAACTGGTTACAGAAAATGTACCGACCAGTACCGGCTACACAGCCTTGTACACTTGCTTCAACAAACTGGTTACAGTGTACTGACCGGCACCGGCTGTACAACCTTGTACACTTGCTTTAGCAATTGGCTACATATGTTTTCAACCGACTGGTTACCAAGTCTGCTGACTGGGTGCTGGCTACACAGTCCTTACTGTACAATGCTTCACCCCAGCTGGTTACACACACAAAAAAAAACCCAAAAAAAACCAGTAGCAGTCTAAATGCATTGGTGACCTCACCCTGCCAATTTTTTGCCGGTTACAGTCTGAGAGAAAATTACCAGTTATGGCGACCTGGTACCGGAGAGAGTTGCCCAAGGTAAATTTGGTTACAGAGAATTCTTAGACCAGTCAGTAGCCTTGGTGATATGACCGTGTCCCAAGCTACTTCCAGGCAACCTTCCCTTATCACACCTCTCAACAGCCGGTTATCGGTGCTGGATTTGACTGGAGAGATAATAGATTTCACCTTTACAAGCAGACCTGAATAACCAGCATGAAAAGAAATAGGTCTTATCAAAAATTTGGTCGATAGTCAAGTTCTTCATCATGTCCGGCCAAGGGTCAGCCATCTCTCAAATGACAATTTACTGTGTAAATGATGCACCTCGCGGGATGCTGGCCTGGGGAAGAGTCCTTTAAATGTGAAAAATTGTGTCAGCCCAACCGGACTGGACCACACCAAGAACAGAGAGACTTTTTTACTTGGATCATCGGATCAGTGTCCGGAGACTGGAGGGACAGAAATGCTTGTCAGACTGTCAAATGTCCCAAATGTGGCACACACTGCCTATAGGGTCCAGACTAACCCGTTTGGGAATTTAGGAAGCCTTGGGGACTGGACCCTAGATAGTACAAATGTTGAAGGTGGGCTACACTTGGTTTTGACAAGGTCACCAAAAAAAATTATAAACTGCTGTGTACATCCTCACAGGAACCTATTTTGGTTAGAGGCATTACATCAGTTTATGGACAAGATGCAGTCGGTCCAATTCAAAATCTGTTTTTTTTCTTCAACCTTACTTGGTTCCAAAACCACACAACCATTGGAGACCTATTGTAGGTCTGAGCAACCAAACCTTTCGGAGGCCATCAGGACCACCCTCCAGACAATGGAAGTGGGTTACCTCAATAGATTTCAAGGACGCCTACTTCCATCTATCAGTACAGGAACAGTCCAGGACATATCAAATTTCATGTCCAGGGTCAGGCATACCAGTTCAAAGCACTGTCTTTCGGTCTGTCCACTACACCCATGGACCTAACTGCAGTAGCAAGAAGTTGAAACTGATGGCCGTACACAAGGGTATAATAACCCGCCAGTACTTAGATGACTACTTGGTGAAAGCCACATCCCATCAGTTTGTCTCCAGCATACACTAGATCTAGTAAAATATGCAAGTATTTGGTTGGCTGGTGAATTTTGGAAAATCAGAACTGGAACCAAAGACAGGTCTTTGACCTTGTAGGTTACCAGTTCGACCTCGTGGCCGGTTGGGTCCGACCTATACCGGACCATTGGCAAAACTTTCAGGACCAAATACTAGAAATACTGTCACTACTGGCCTGTCCGGTCCAGCAGTTCGTGTCTAGGTTTTCTAACATCCACAGGAAGTAAGTTCACAAGTTTACAATGGTGGCGGCAAGAGGACAAAGTCCTTACAGGCAAACCATTACACCCAAATAAACTATGATCTGCAATTTTTACAGATACATCAAAACCAGGGTGGGGCGCTCACTTAAATGAACGCACTACAAGAGGCACCCGGTTCCTTCCGGGAAGCAAGTTGCATATGAATCACCTAGAACTCAAGGCAGTCTTTCTAGCCTTAAAAGAGTTCCAAGACCTCTGCATACACAAGATAGTACTTGTAGAGACAGACAACACCACAGTGGTGTCATACTTTAACAAGGAAGGAGGCATGAGGTCGGGCCCACTGTGCTTTACTATGGAGAATCTTGACCTGGTGCACCAGAAATCAAGTAACTCTCAAAGCCCGACACATTCCAGGCCGGCTGAGGGTGGTCGCAGACAAGCTGGCCCGACCACTCAAGAGTGGTCTCTCCTTCAGGAGGTCTTCCAAGCAATATGCAACAGGCAGCAGAGGCCTCAAATAGACTTATTTGCCATTTTATTCAACAAGTTGCCTTTGGGTCACCAGTACCAGATCCCCTGTCCACAGCAGTGGTTTCGCTCAGTCTGCCATGGTAGGATCAGGAAGCATACACCTTCCCACTATCAGCCATATTGGGCAAGCGGTGATGTTGCAGGACTCCTCATGCAAGAGAATCATTTGGATTGCTCTGGGGTGGCCCAACATACCTTGGGTTTGGGATCCAGTGGCCATGTCCAGTCAAATCCCACTGAGCCTGCCAATTCTGCTCAACCTGTTGACACAACCATTCAATCAGATCCCTCACAGAAATCTGACAAACCTTAATATCCATGTAGGGTTCCTAGAGCCTCAGCAATCGAGGAGCAGGGCTTGTCTGAGGCAGTGGCAGCAAGAGTTGAGGTTCCTCAAAGGGGATCAATCAGATCAGTCTATGAGGCAAGTGGCCCTTTCTTACAAGTGATGTACCATTCATCAGGTGGACTTCGGGGCACCCCCTGTAAAGTTAGTGCTGACTTCCTTATGTACCTATTTCAGGACAGGAAGTTGCAGTCCAGCACCATTGATGGTTACAGGTCAGACATTGCTGATAGACTGGGAAATTCGCCCATCAATATCAGTAAGGATGAAAATCTCACTCGTCTCCTGGATAGTTTCCACTGAGACAGACCCAAAGGCCAGAAGGGAATTCCCTCCTGGAACCTCTCCCTGGCTTTTGCACCAGCTGACAAGGGTCATTTTGAACCAATTAAGAGGCCTCCTTGAAGCATTTGACCTTCAAGACAGTTTTTCCTCTTGGCCCTGGGGTCGGGCAAGAGTAAAAGTGAGATACATGTTTGGCAAAACAGAAATATTAGACACCAGTCCGACTGGTCAAGGTGTCCCTGTACCCGTCACCCAGCTTTCTCTCCAAGAATCAGCTGGCCAAAGAGGGTCCAGACAGTTTGGCCCCAGGGGTATAACAGCCCTGGCCCCAACTCTGGATAGATCCCTCAAGTCTGACAGGTCCCTCTGTCCAGTCAGGGCATTGCGCTACTATTTGGACAGGACCTCGGGCAGAATAAGGAGGTGGGTTTTGTCTCCTTTAAGAAAGGTTTTGACAAAGACATCTCACCTGCCACTATCTCCTCTTGGACCAAGCAGACTGTGATCCTATGTTATGAGCTCTCTGACCAGGAGGCCCACACTTTACATCAGGTTAAAGCCCATGATGTCAGGGCCTTTGATGCTTCTAAGGTCTTCCAGTTGGGAGTTTCCTTGGATACAGTCTTGTCAGCCTGCCTCTGAAGTCACATAATACCTTCACATAGTTCTATTTGAAGGGCGGGGCTTGGGCTGATTCAGAGTTTTACCAATTGGGCTCTGTAGTGGCTGCTCAGCAGATCCACAAGTGGCCCTTAGCTTGAGGAGATTTGTATATATGTATAAACAGTTTCTTCATGTACGTAAGCATTAAGAGTGGCCTGCTTCCTTCGGGAGGTTTATTTGCATTCTGGGACTGAACTCATCCCTCTCTTCCCCTACCTCAGAGCAGGTCTGTAAAAAAGGGGGGGGGCAACGGCGGTATAGCCCCGGTTAACCGGCTGCTGGCAACCGACCATGGCCTTACAGGGTTTCCTGACCTTAAGGTCAACCCAGGCCTGGGCCTATAGGTCTCCTGACGAAGTCAGCCTAGACCTTAGGTTTAATTTGCTATTACTTGTGAGTTCACATAAGTCCCTAGTAACCTACCCGCCGACCAAGCGGTAGTTATTCAGCAATTGTCCATTGGATAGGAAGTATTAACGCAATAAAATTGCAAATTTAATAAGTAAATTAAATTTTTATAAGTTAATACCCTATCCAATGGACACACAAGACCCTCCCACCGACCCCGCTATCAGCTTACTAGGGGTCTAATAGGTTTAGACAACGAAAAAGATGCTATGACGTCAGGTTGTCTAGACAGGAAGGAAGTACGAGGCGCCATCTGGGGAGTGCACAGTACTACGGACCGGCCAGCCGGTGGCAACACAGGACGTCTTTTTCTGGCGTTTGGCGGGCCGGTCTGCGCCGACCGGATTAGCAATTGTCCATTGGATAGGGTATTAACTTATAAAAATTTAATTTACTTATTAAATTTGCAAATCTGTTATGTAGTGTTAGTACATGTATTGATTTGAAATATAATACTGATGTCATCCTGCAAAATCAAACCCAAAACCACAATTCTTTTGACACACGTTTATATCTTAAAGTAGCAATAGGATACAAAGTGTCTGGAACACTGGAAACGTAAGATGAAGTCATACAAAAACATCATTTGTTATGTCCACTCTGTGAAATGAAAGTATAGATAGGAAGTCTAAACCAACATGCCAAATATGGCTGATATGTATCTCAAGTAATCTTCCTTTAAATGAGATGAAATGGCATGGTGAAAGCTTCAAAAATTGGCCATTAGAATACCAAAAAGTCTATGCATTTGGCTGAAAAGCAGCTTATCCAATAAGCATCCAGTGCCAAATTTGGCTGATAAATTTTCCGTCTTTCAGTGGTGAAAACTTTTAAGATTTAGCCATAGCAATGCCAACTATGTTTATTTGGTGGAAAAGCATTGTATCCATGCTATTGGTCCAGTAAGCATCCAATGCCAAATTTGGCTGTGGTATGTCAAATATTCTTCCTTTATATGAGCAAAAAGTGTTATGTTTGAGCTGTGAAAAAAGACCAAAACAATGCTATTCTCGGATTTACAAAACATCAGCCCCAGATTTGTGGAAAAAAAATCACACTCAGATGTCATTTTTAACTCCTTTTTTACCAAAACCTTTTGGGAATACAAAGTCAACCCCTAGATGTTTTTTGATGTAACATCTGATGTCCTCAGCAATCTAGTGGGTTAGCATGTGTAGCATTGTATGACAGGCTGTCAGCTCTACATGGGTTCGACTCCCACAAGTGACAATGCTGAGAACCTGTCCCAATATAACCCTGGCTTTTGAATGGAACATAAGACTAAAACTTTGACCTTAATGTGACATTTTTAAGTTCATTCACTGTCGATGTTCTGATGCACAACCAGAAATATGATGCTTCACACGAACTCTGCTGCAAAACTCCGTCCTGTTCACCATGTCCACATTTGCAGCCTCTCGGCAAAGGCCTGTTAAGTAGATGTCCTCGATGTGAATCTTGGGAATCTTCACACTGGCTTTCCACAAAAATTCAACTGCCTCCCTGGATATGACATAGGCTGGACCAGCCACATGGCCAGGGTAATTAAAGTTCTTGTACTGCCATTGAGGAACATAAAACTTAGAAGACTTTCTCCTGTTGACTGGATGAACAGCCACTGTATAGCCCGCTACAAACCCGTGCCTGTAACTGTTTCTATTCACTGACGCAATTGTCTCCAGCATAATCGGCAAATTAAGGTAAACATTGTCATCAATTTTCAGAAGAAATTGAGCAGATGGGCAGTAAGTTTTCCACCAATGAATCATCAGCAGCGACTTCAAGGTCAGGTTCCTATAGTGGTCTAAGAAGGTGCCTTGGATGATGTCGCCATGCTGATTCTGTTCAGCATCGAGCTGCTTTTGTAATAAAACATTAGTTGTCAGGCCAACGATAAAAACTATCTTCACTCGCTCTTTCATCTTGTAGCACATTTCTGTGTTGTTACAGAGGTGCCAGTAAGTTCCAGTTTTATTTGCGCCGTTCCAGGATTGCCTGATTTGGTTTCGCTGGACCCGGTTGGATGTGGTGGATATTGCTGCCACCAACAGATCGATGTTCTGAAAATGCCTGCATTCTGAAATACTGCTTTGTGTTTTGATATTGTACATTTCTGAATCATTTTTTAGTGTGTTACATATCCATGCACCAGTTGAAGATGAACTGTTACAAGTGAAGTGTAAAAATGAAGGGAGATTTATCTTAAAAGTCCAGAACTTGTATATCAACAAAAACAAGATTATTGTAATAATTTTAGTTTTCTTTAACTGTTTTAATGACCACATAACGATTTCCTTGAATAAATTCTCTTTATAATCACAAAATTGTTGATACCAGCTGGGTTTGCATTCAGTGGACCTGTTCATTTGTTGATGTCCGAGACAATATTTAAGATGTACTAAGGTTGATCTCACACTTTTGTTACACTGTCACACTGGTAAGATTGATTGTGTTAATCAGATGGTCCTGTCTACACATTTCAATTGTGACCTGGTAACAATAGGCATCTGTTAAAATATGTCAATAGTATATAATTGGAGCAGAAGTGCCAATCAATATTTCATTGAAATACTTCTCAGTGAAATAAAACAAGGAGAACTCAAATATTGACAAGTTCAGTGATAGTAACTGGAAAAACTAGGAGACAGTATGAAAGTTATAACAAGATTTGTACATTTTTACCCCACAGCCCTTAAGGGCTGTCGGGGTATTGTTTTCACCAAAATACAGTCAAAACGCCACCAAACCATAACGCCACCCCAAAACGCCACTCCATAACGCCACCACATGTTGTGATATATATTTAGGCCAATCTTGCTCTGCTTTACATAGCTTATTGTAGATAAGCAGAGGATAAATAAGAATATAAATAAACAAGCTAGACTAGGTTTAAACAGAAAAGATTTAGATTTTTTCACATGTAAATTAAACTTCACAACCGAGGCTCATGAGATCCTGTACATGTATGCATAAAGAAAGTGTGTAATTTTAACTCTGCCAATGGGAATTTTATTTATTTTGTTTCTTTGACAGATTGTAACTCTGTTTAGAAAAAAATATATAATAAACACAAATTATGTACCTGCATATTCTGTACTGTACATTAATGTGGGTTAGTGGTGGCGTTATGGTGGTGGCGTTGTGGAGGTGGCGTTATGGTTTGGTGGCGTTCTGACTGGTTTCTGTTTTCACCCATGGTGTCCGGATGGGCGGGCGTCCTCTCGGGTGGCGGGAAAAAGTTTGTCTAGGCTGTATCTCAGAAACCGTAAGGTATAGGAAGTTGATACTTGGTAGGGACATTGGTTAGGGGGTGTAGGTGTGCATTGTCATGGTCTGACCTTGATTTGACCTTTGACCTTGCCGTAGTGACCTTGACCTATAAAATCTTGTCCGGGCTACATCTCGGAAACTGTAAGGTGTAGGAAGTTGATACTTGGTAGGGACATTTGTTACGTGTAGGTGTGCAACGTCATGGTGTGACCTTGATTTGACCATTTGACCTTGCCGTAGTGACCTTGACCTATAAAATCTTGTCCGGGCTATATCTCAGAAACCGTAAGGTGTAGGAAGTTGATACTTGGTAGGGATATTGGTTAGGGGGTGTAGGTGTGCAACATCATGGTCTGACCTTGATTTGACCTTTGACCTTGCCGTAGTGACCTTGACCTATAAAATCTTGTCTGGCCTATATCTCGGAACCGTAAGGTGTAGGAAGTTGATACTTGGTAGGGACATTGGCTATAGGTGTGTATTATCATGGTGTCACCTTAATTTGACCTTTGACCTTGTTGTAGTGACCTTGACCTTTAAAATCTTGTTGCACCTTTGGGTCTGTCTTTTGATGCAGATTAAGCACTGTTAATTAGGGCAGGGTCGGTAACACCCGTATCACGGTATCGAAACCAATTCACTTCAACACCGTGGTGACACATTAGAGCCGGTATTTCGAATATCAGTATATAATATTGTGAGAAAACATAAAATATTAGGAACAAACCTCAAATTTGAAGAAATTACAAACTTTTATCAAATATTTTAGTACTTTTATAGTGATTTCTTTAAGAACTTCAATCTTTCTTTCCGCGAAACTTACTTCCGGTTGGTGGGCCTATTCGATTGGGGATAAACTAGAACGCAATTTCCTCTTTCGATATCCCGGAATCGGTATGGTTTTACACTGGCGGGATACCGAGATGAAAAATCTGCTACCGACCCTGCCCTACTGTTAATTCATATTAGAATTTATTAAGAATTTTACTTTCATAACTTCCCATTGTAAGAGATAGAATTTCCTCAAGTGAGCCACAGATTTTGCTCCAAGACCACACTTGAGCATTCATTAAATGCATTACCACTTCTGTATGCATGGTAATATTCAAAACATCCAAACCATAATTCGGCCATACCAGATGTAGATAAAGAGTGTTGTAATGTTTAGTTTACTGATTAATTCGGTCATATTGTTATTGAATTGTCTCATTTTAATATTTCATCTTTACATGCATTATCTTTCTCTTAGACATTATTTTCTCTATTTAAACATTGTTTGGGTCTTTATATAACTGACAGTGCTCTGAAAGTATCCTGAACTTTGTACTGGTACATTACTTCCATATCTCATGGTGTTAAAAATATTTCCCTAGGCTGTGGAATACGGGCATCTCTAATGCTATTTTTTTTGTTGCAAGAGTGTCCAGAAGTTAAGTTGAAGGTTTACATCCAATTTCTGGGGCAAAACTCGAACTATATTTCAAAGGGTATTAGATCCTAAACAGTATTAGATCCTAAAGGGTATTAGATCTTGCTGAGACTGTCTCATGCGAGCTTATATTTCCAAGGCTTGAAAGTAAAGATTTTCCATTATTTTGCTTTTGTAAAAGTCAGTGAAGGATTTACATATTCACACAAGCAACATCTGCATCTTTATTCTCCACAAGAACATATTCCCAATATCTGTTGAGATTTCAACAATCTTCATTTACAATTACACTTGACAAATACAAACCCCCAATGATGGTGTAAATACAAGAAACATCAACAATAAATATAAATGATTGAAAATTAAGTTAAGATATTGTAATTATGTTTATTGTTAAATTATTAGATATTTTCTCTGAATAATCTAGTCTCAATAATCCACTACCTAGTCTAACTAACCCATCACTGAGTGTCGCTGACTGACAAGCCAGTTTCACTGACCGGTATTAGCCAGTTTAACAAACCACTGACCCACCAGCCAGTCTCTTTGGGTCATCACACAGTCTCACAAGCCAGTCTCACTGACCTATTACCCAGTCTGACTAACAAATCACCTACCCTCACTGACTCACAAGCCAGTCTCACTGACCTATTACCCAGTCTGACTAACAAATCACCTACCCTCACTGACTCACAAGCCAGTCTCACTGACCTATTACCCAGTCTGACTAACAAACCATCTACCCTCACTGACCCACCAGCCAGTCTCACTGACCTATTACCCAGTCTGACTAACAAACGACCTACCCTCACTGACTCACAAGCCAGTCTCACTGACCTAGTCTCACCAACTGACCAACCAGCCATCTTTTCTAACCCACTAATATGTCTCATTAAATATTTGCAAATAAATGATTATGATATCTACTATTTCCACTAATCTTTAATACCTGAACTTTAAACTGTAAAAGACTTCATAATTACCAGGGTATATGCCACATGTTATATCACAGCTTTACATTCTTCCAAGACCATAATACGGTATACCACAACTAGCTGCACAAAACAACAAATGATGCACATGTATTAAAAACACTCAAATGTAAAAAAAAAACTAGAGGATCGCTCGCCAAAAAAAAAGATAATGTTTTTGCATAGCAAAAACAAAGCGTCCCGAAAAGGATATAAAGGTGAGTGCTAAAGTATTAAGAAAATGCTTCGTTTCTAGCCTTATACTGTTGTGGCAACCAAAGTCAGCGCAGTCTGCTCTATCTAGCACGGTTTTCAAGATATAAGCATTTTTGTGTTTTGCAAAAAACAAAAAAATTAAAAATGTCCGCTATATTTGGCGAGACAAAAATATTTTGAAAATTGGCATGGCTACTCTGCAGAGATACCCAGCAGGTCCAAAATTTTGTTGAGTTCACTCCATATAGCACGGTTTTCGAGATATAAGCATTTTTGTGTTTTGCAAAAACTTTGAAAATTCAAATTGGCCACCATTTTTGGGGAGACAAAATTTTTTGTCAAGACCACTGCCGTGGTGTGTATCTCCCGCCGAGCATTAAAGCAGAAGAAATAGCTTTTCCGAGATATTCACAATTTTTCATTTTCGTGTGTGAAAGGTCTTCCAAAAGTAGGTGAATGAGTTAAATAGCTATTGCTCAGTTGTGCCATGAGCTACAGGTCTGTAATTTCACTATGTTATAGCTGACCCAAAAGTAGCTGAATAACATATTTACACAAATTTCTGTAAATGCAATAGTTTTCCAATTACAACTGATTTACTCAACAGTGTGAACTTCAAAGTAGCTATTACTCAGCTATGCAATGAGCCACAGGTCTGGAACTTCACTATGTTATAGCTGACTCCGAAATAGGTGAATAACATATTGAAACAAAATACTCTAAATGTAATACTTTTGAAGTTATAAGCAATTTACTCAACAGTGATAACCTAAAAGTAGCTATTACTCAGCTATGCCATGAGCTACAGGTCTGTAATTTTACTATGTTATAGCTGACCCCAAAATAGCTGAATAACATATTAAAACAAAATACTCTAAATGCAATAGTTTTCAAGTTACAAGTGATTTTACTCACGATGGAAGTTAATGAAAAGCCCAAAAGTAGCTATTACTCACTTAGCTATTGAGACAGACACCCAAGTTACTCACCATGTTGTAGCTATGAAAAAAGTATCTGAATAACATATTTTAACAAAATGCTCTAAATGCAACACTTTTCAAGTTACAGGCGATTTAGTGCATGATTTCATGAATTTTAATGCATTTTAGACATTTTTGTCTACCAGAGGCCTAATTTAGACATAAAGCCTACCAAAAAGATAGGGTGGCGAGTCCTCTAGCATACCAAGCCACCTGCCAAATATGAAAGAAATCTGGAAAGAAATGTGGACTGTAGGTCGCTAATAAGCAATATTCCACATTTTAGACATTTTTGTCTACCACAGCCCTAATTTAGACATAAAGCCTACCAAAAAGATAGGGTGGCGAGTCCTCTACCATATCAAGCCACCCGCCAAATATGAAAGAAATCCGGAAAGAAATGTGGACTGTAGGTCGCTAACAAGAAATCTCTGCGGACGCGGGCGCGGACGACGACGATGATGAATCCATAGTATCCCCGCTTCGCGTCGGGGATACAAATATGTACACACTGTACTACTGGGTTTGATTTATTTATTTATTTTTTAATATTTTTTATTTGCCTTTCCAAAATAACAAATATTTCAATTATAACCATATTTTGATAGAGTTACAAAGAAAGAACCACCGGAAAAAGAAAACTGCAGTAGTATTGTTCTAACTTTTCAAACACCAAATTACTAGCTACATAATGATTTTTTTTTAATACCACATTTCACAAATTAACTATAACTGTTCATAGCAGTTGCAGTGCCAGCACAAAAGTCCCAAAATGTCTGTTTCACAGTGTTACTTTTTGATTTTCTACCGAATGCTGATGCGTGATATGTTTACATAATTATCATACAACTCAAATTTAAGATGTACAAAGACTGCCCAAAAGTACATTTAGTGGATTCCATTTATTTTCAAAAATAGTTATGCTTCCTTTTTTGTGAACCAAAAAGTTACGTTCTAAGTCAAACTGATAACGGATGTAGTCCAACAGCGCCTCTTTGTTCGAACTCCCCTTCTGCATCTAGTTATATAAATGTATCGTTTTATTATCATGAACACATGATTAGTAAGAAGTACTGTATCACCTTCTATTGTGCCCAAAATAAAGTTGCTACACGTAAAAAAGTTTTGCCAGGCTACCTAGGGCGAGAACTTATTCTTTATAAATGTCAATAGGTTTTGGATATATATGCATTTCCAAAACAAATGTTCAATCGTTTCCGGTTCTAGCTTACAAAAATAGCAGAAATCATTGTCGATTATTTTACATTTAAATAAGCACCTATTTGTTATTGATGTTTGAGTCAAAATTTTGTATTGAAAAGCCTGGGTTTGATTTATTGATTTTTACCATGACTTTCAACACATTGTACAAGTCAATGAGAAGTTGAGGGGGGTGGAGGCAATGCATACCTGTTGGTCAACAGTTTACATTTAAAATCAGCAAGCAATTGTTAAGTATCCCACCTCATGTCAGGGCTGGGAAACAAACCCAGAACCCGAGGCACAAGAAAGGCTCAAACATAAACTTTTTTAAAAATGACTCAAAAAACGGGATAAATTGCCTACCATTAGGAGACATACCCAAGTACATGGAACAAGAGTATAAGATAAAACGTATCCCATACTTTACTGAAATCTTACATAACATAAAATCTGTATCCTCACACTAATATCTGCACAAAAGTACAATCCTATGTTTTAGATGAAAATACACTAATATTCCTGGATGCACTTAAGCATGTGTATCATTGTTCATTGTAATATATTTTCTGCTGCATTCTGTTGCAGGTTGACAAAATAAAACAAGAGGAGAGTGCCCGTGAACGGGCACTGTGTCAGCTGACTGAATGTTTTTGATTTGTGATGGTGATAATGAGAGGAAAGCATAATTATCAGGGAAAGGGCTGTACAGAAATACAGTAAATGGTAACTGAACACATGTTCGAAAAATATTCCGAAGCTGACAGAAGAAAACGACAAAAAAGTTGTGCCCTGCAAATGGTATTATGAAATAAAGTAACAAGGTAATTGTTTAAGGGTAAAAAGTAGGTTAAAAATATTTAAAGAAATACTATAAATGCAATATCCTCGTTCCACCATGAAGAAGGGGTCCAAAGGTCAAATCTGACCATACCAAAAGATTCCCAGCCAAAGAATTTAGGATGGTTTACCATCCCAAACCTCTCGGACCAATAATAAGTGAGTTATAGGCACTTTTTAAGTTTGGCTATCCTTGTTTGACCTTGAAGGAGGGGGTCCAAGGTCAAATCCGACCACACAAAAAAATTCCCAGCCCATGATTTCCTGTAGCTTGTTTACCATCCCAAACTTGTAGGACCAATAATAAGCGAGTTCTAAGCAATTGTAAGTTTGGCTATCCTCAACTGCCCTTGAAGGAGGGGTCCCAGGTCAAATCTGACCACACCAAAAGAATCCCAGCCCATGATTTCCTATATGTTGGTTTACCATCCCAAACCTCCAAGACCAATAATACGCGAGTTATAAGCACTTTAAGTTTGGCTATCTTCGTTTGACCTGGAAGGAGGGGGTCCAAGGTCAAATCCGACCACACAAAAAAATTCCCAGCCCATGATTTCCTGTAGCTTGTTTCCTTTGACCTTGAAGGAGGGGGTCCAAGGTCAAATCCGACCACACAAAAAAATTCCCAGCCCATGATTTCCTGTAGCTTGTTTACCATCCCAAACTTGTAGGACCAATAATAAGCGAGTTCTAAGCAATTGTAAGTTTGGCTATCCTCAACTGCCCTTGAAGGAGGGGTCCCAGGTCAAATCCGACCACACCAAAAGATTCCCAGCCCATGATTTTCTATAGGTTGGTTTTCCATTCGAAACCTCTAGGACCAATAATAAGTGAGTTATAAGCACTTTTAAGTTTGGCTATCCTCATTTGACCTTGAAGGAGCGGTCCAAGGTGAAATCCGACCACACCAAAAAATTCCCAGCTGATGATTTTCTATAGGTTGGTTTTCATTCCAACCTCTGGGACCAATAATAAGCCAGTTATAAGCACTTTTATGTTTGGCTATCCTCATTTGACCTTGAAGGAGGGTTCCAAGGTCAAATCGGACCATATTAACAGATTCCCAGCCCATGATTTCCTACAGGTTGGATACAATGATTTACTCAACAGTGAGAACCTGAAAGAAGCTATTGCTCAGCTATCCCATGACATAGAGGTCTGCAATTTCACTATGTTATAGCTGACCAAAACGTCTGTGAATAACATATTTAACAAAATACTCTAAATGTAATAATTTTCAAGTTACAACTGATTTACTCAAGAGTGAGAACCTCAAAGTAACTATTACTCAGCTATGCAATGAGCTACATGTCTGAATTTTTGCTCTGTTATAGCTGACCTAAAAGTAGCTGAACAACATATTTAAGCAAAATACTGTAAATGCAATAGTTTTCAAGTTACAACTGATTTACTCAATAGTGAGAACCAGAAAATAGCTATTGCTCCGCTATGCCATGAGCTATAGGTCTGTAATTTCACTATGTTATAGCTAACCCAAAAGTAGGTGAACAATATATTTTAACAAATTACTCCAAATGCAATATTTTTCAAGTTATTTCAAGCACTTTTAAGTTTGGCTATCCTCATTTGACCTTGAAGGAGGGGTCCAAGGTGAAATCCGACCACACCAAAAAATTCCCAGCTCATGATTTTCTATAGGTTGGTTTTCATTCCAACCTCTGGGACCAATAATAAGCGAGTTATAAGCACTTTTATTTTTGGCTATCCTCATTTGACCTTGAAGGAGGGTTCCAAGGTCAAATCGGACCATATTAACAGATTCCCAGCCCATGATTTCCTACAGGTTGGATACAATGATTTACTCAACAGTGAGAACCTGAAAGAAGCTATTGCTCAGCTATCCCATGACATAGAGGTCTGCAATTTCACTATGTTATAGCTGACCAAAACGTCTGTGAATAACATATTTAACAAAATACTCTAAATGTAATAATTTTCAAGTTACAACTGATTTACTCAAGAGTGAGAACCTCAAAGTAACTATTACTCAGCTATGCAATGAGCTACATGTCTGAATTTTTGCTCTGTTATAGCTGACCTAAAAGTAGCTGAACAACATATTTAAGCAAAATACTGTAAATGCAATAGTTTTCAAGTTACAACTGATTTACTCAATAGTGAGAACCAGAAAATAGCTATTGCTCCACTATGCCATGAGCTATAGGTCTGTAATTTCACTATGTTATAGCTAACCCAAAAGTAGGTGAACAATATATTTTACCAAAATACTCCAAATGCAATATTTTTCAAGTTATAGCTGATTTACTCAACAGTCAGTGCCTGAGAACAGCTATTGCTCAGTTGTGCCATGAGCTACAGGTCTGTAATTTCACTATGTTATAGCTGACCCAAAAGTAGCTGAATAACATATTTGCACAAATTTCTGTAAAGGCAATAGTTTTCCAATTACAACTGATTTACTCAACAGTGAGAACTTCAAAGTAGCTATTACTCAGCTATGCAATGAGCCACAGGTCTGGAACTTCACTATGTTATAGCTGACCCCAAAATAGGTGAATAACATATTGAAACAAAATACTCTAAATGCAATAGTTTTCAAGTTATAAGTGATTTACTCAACAGTGATAACCTAAAAGTAGCTATTACTCAGCTATGCCATGAGCTACAGGTCTGAAATTTTACTATGTTATAGCTGACCCAAAAGTAGCTGAATAACATATTTATACTAAATTCTCTAAATGCAATAGTTTTCCAATTACAAGTGATTTACTCAACATTGAGAACTTCAAAGTAGCTATTACTCAGCTATGCAATGAGTCACGGGTCTGGAACTTCACTATGTTATAGCTGACCCCAAAATAGGTGAATAACATATTGAAACAAAATACTCTAAATGCAATAATTTCCAAGTTATAAGCGATTTACTCAACAGTGATAACCTAAAAGTAGCTATTACTCAGCTATGCCATGAGCTACAGGTCTGAAATTTTACTATGTTATAGCTGACCCAAAAGTAGGTGAACAACATATTTAAGCAAAATACTGTAAATGCAATAGTTTTCAAGTTACAACTGATTTACTCAATAGTGATGACCTAAAAGTAGCTATTACTCAGCTATGCCATGAGCTACAGGTCTGAAATTTTACTATGTTATAGTTGACCCAAAAGTAGCTGAATAACATATTTATACTAAATTCTCTAAATGCAATAGTTTTCCAATTACAACTGATTTACTCAATAGTGAGAACCTCAAAGTAGTTATTACTCAGCTATGCAATGAGCTACAGGTCTGAAATTTCACTATGTTATAGCTGACCCAAAAGTAGGTGAACAACATATTAAAGCAAAATACTGTAAATGCAATAGTTTTCAAGTTACAACTGATTTACTCAATAATGATGACCTAAAAGTAGCTATTACTCAGCTATGCCATGAGCTACAGGTCTGAAATTTTACTATGTTATAGCTGACCCAAAAGTAGGTGAACAACATATTTAAGCAAAATACTGTAAATGCAATAGTTTTCAAGTTACAACTGATTTACTCAATAGTGATGACCTAAAAGTAGCTATTACTCAGCTATGCCATGAGCTACAGGTCTGTAATTTCACTATGTTATAGCTGACCCAAAAGTAGCTGAATAACATATTTATACGAAATTCTCTAAATGCAATAGTTTTCCAATTACAACTGATTTACTCAATAGTGAGAACTTCAAAGTAGCTATTACTCAGCTATGCAATGAGCCACAGATCTGAAACTTCACTATGTTATAGCTGATCCCAAAATAGGTGAATAACATATTGAAACAAAATACTCTAAATGCAATAATTTCCAAGTTATAAGCGATTTACTCAACAGTGATAACCTAAAAGTAGCTATTACTCAGCTATGCCATGAGCTACAGGTGTGAAATTTTACTATGTTATAGCTGACCCAAAAGTAGCTGAATAACATATTTATACGAAATTCTCTAAATGCAATAGTTTTTAAGTTACAAGTGATTCTACTCATGATGGAAGTTACTGAAAAGCCCAAAAGTAGCTATTACTCACTTAGCTATTGAGACAGGCACCCAACTTACTCACCATATTGTAGCTATGAAAAAAGTAGCTGAATATCATATTTTAACAAAATGCTCTAGATGCAACAGTTTTCAAGTTATAAATGATTTTGTGCATGATTTCATGAATGTTAATGCATTAAAAATTATTAAAAAAATTTATTAAAAAAAAAGTAAGAGAGATCCAGGTCTCATACTCACACAAGAGAATCTACCTCTGGCCTAGTACATATATGCAAGATATGAGAGAAATCCCTGCAATAGTCACTGAGAAAATTGTGATAAAAAGTTGAAATTTTCACACTTTTGGTGGGGGTACCCCCCTTGTAATGTCTCTAGCAAACAGACGAACAGACAGATTTGCATGCCTTGAACAATTTTTCATCCTCGATAGATAAGGTATCTTTTTAAAAAAACAGCACGTCTCTAGGCCTTGTAGTTTTGGAGGAGAAGTTGTTCACGCGGACGCGTACGCGGACGCCCACGCCGCAGAGTGACGACATAATGCCAGCTGACTGACAAGTCAGCTGACATAAAAAATAATGGAATGTTGAGAATCTGCAAACTCTCTACAAGACTGAATAACTTAGAAGCTTACAAATGATCTATTCTAATAATAGCAGTTCAACTGCACCTTACTTCCAGTTAGTGTCCACTAAAATGTCAGCAATTAGATTGCAGTTATTTTCTTTGCAATACTTGGTTGATTTTCATCTTTTAATAACAGCCCATCTCAAACTTTTGCAAATAGTTGGTTGTGTCCCCTATGTAAGAAATGGATGGTCACTTAGTGGTCACAGTAATTCCACTGAGCAATTTTCATTTTATACACATATGGTATAACATATCCTAAGATTCATCTTCACCGACTACTGTACAGTTTGTATATAAATATACAGATGATGGAAATAATACCAACAACAGTGAGACACACATTGTTATACACTTCTGACATGTATCTGATATATATATCAAATGCATCATTTCTGACTGCAATTCTTGACAAATAACATTTACAATTTTTACATTTCATACACTAGCTTGTAACAATGGCACAGTATACTGCTACTTTACACTGAAAGTAGAAGATATACAAAAATCCAATTGCATGAAAAACACTACTTTTGGCATATTATAGTTTCGGATTTGTTAACACACACCTTATAAAACATGAAATAAAACCATGTATATAAATTCTTTACTGACTTATAAGCTTGCGGTGGGCTGGGTGTTTGCTATGTCTTGTAAAGTGTACATATAAAACAGTGCAAGTGTGGCTATCATTAAATAAAACACTGTACAGTAAAAAACACCAATTTTATGATCGTTTTGCCACTCTTGAAATTTGCATTGCTGTGCAATTCAGTACTTTGATGCCAACAATTAGTGTCTTCTGCTTCACGACTTTAAGGTCAAGGACATGGAAGTAAGTTAGCCTCAGCTTTTAGTTAACATCAGAAAAACAGTTACTTCAGCATTTCACTATAATTGTTTCACACAAAATACCTCTTATACTATAGGAATAAAGGACGTATTCGAGTGCTTTATGATGGTTTAAAACTATCGATCAGCTGTATTAAAGCCATGAAGCCCGAAGGACTGAGTGCTTTAACACAGCAGATCGATAGTTTAAAACCATCATAAAGCACGAGAATTTGTCTTTTATTCCTATTCTAAAATGGTTACATTGATATTTTTTTCAAAATAAGGGGTAAATGTTACGAAAAATTCAAAACAAATCCAACGCTATGTTGGCTGTTTCATCAACGAAACATACATAGCGATATCTAAGGTAAAAAATCAAGAATTTTTGCCACTCTATTTTCATAGAATTTGTTATGAAATATTATGAGACTGTCACTGTAGATACTTTCAATTTGTTATAAGCTTTAAAACGATATGCTATTTATTAAAATCAAGCAAGAAATTTTACAGTTTTATGAATATTTTAACCATGAATCATTCATTTACATTTTTATGTCAAGGGGTGATGAATTCAACAGTGTTATTTTATTTACCGTTCTATATTCGCGATTCCAGCATTGCGCAGAAGACATGTCTAAGGTCACTGCACAGCATACCACTTTAGAATACCCAACAAAAACCAAGCTCTCCTTACATATTGCATAACAAGGCAAAATATACTAAATTACATATACAGAGTACTAAAGGCAGTATTTCTTCCATTTAAATAACTTAAACTTTACAATAACAAAAAATACAATGTTAAACTGCAACATTTACACTAGCACAGTGACAATATTTGTAGACGTTGATAGTTTGCTCAGTAAGTATTAAGTACCTGAAAAACAAAGCCCGGTTCAAACTTTTGAAATTGAGACACCACAATATCTTTAAAAACCATAAACATGACACAAAAAATTGCTATTTTCAACCTACAATAAATGAAATGTTTTCTGTGAGAGTATGATGAATTTCTCCAAAATATCTATGGATGGTACGTTTTTATTGTATTAATTTTTAACCTAGTTACAAGGACTGTATCGTAAGTTTCTGTACTTTTACTAGTTCTGATGATCAGTAGAGCATTACTCAGACGATCAAACTAGATCAAAAGTCTGCTAATCTGTGGAGACATCAAACCCAAAATTCTAAATGACTTCACAGCACTAATAGCTACACTCATTTAATTTTACAATATTCATTGATAGTATTATAAATATTAAGAAATGAATAGCATTTTATGAAATGCCGGACACCAAGTTCTGTAGTGACAGCAAGTGTTAGATGCCTGAACATTCACACACTTCTTTACACAGTGTAACTTTACTGTTTAGGCAGATTCTAACAGCCAGATCTGTATCCATATATGGGTCAGTAGGAAAGTTAAGCTGGATTAAATTAACAAAAATTAGTTCATATGAAGACCAAGAGTATAATTACGCATTCAGATTGTGACAGAGAGGCTGAATCCTTAAAGCAGGCTAACCGAGTTGAGAAACCAATGGATTTATTGACTGATTGATTGGTATTTGATGTTGTTTTCAACACATTTTATAAAAGTCATATCAAAATGGATGGAGGACAGCAGTGCCTACTAGTTGGTCACCACTCCGTTCTGAAAACCATCAAACACCAGCAAGTAACTACCAACTTTTCCACTTTTTGGTCAGGCCCTACGAATCAAACTCAGGACCTAGCAGGAGGGAAGGCAGTGTGTTACCCACTACATCCCCCCCCCTGACAATACTGAGAACGAAATAAGAAACCAGTATCTCCTGAAAATAAAAAAAAACATACATTTCCATAAGCTTACAAGTAAATATGTCTACCTAATTTTTATTTTTGATACATTTTTCTTTATTTTTTCACAGATATTTGGTAGTCTATTTTTGATAAGTTTATTGAAATCAAATGTCATATCTGCTTCATTATTATTTCCAGCTGGTTCACACTAAAACCCAAATACCTCAACTAGGGTCGGTTCTTACAATATGGATACTTGACCCCCGACAGCCTGAACAACCAACATTGAGTAAAATATTAAATGGAATGTATATTAACAATGTATTAAATGTAATCATTATAGCACTTAATCTCTCCTTTATTACATGATTTCAAAGGCACAAAAACAAAATACCAGTTTCAATATCCATGGATAGAAAAAGGGTCAAACTCCTCCACAGAGAACCCAGGCAGATGTTAAGACTTAGGTGGGTATGCTTTGGTGTTGACTGTGGCGGTAGGATTTTAGATTCTTTCTGAAAGAGGCAGCACAGAAGCAAATCTCATCAAGAGGAACATTCCACACAGTGGGTGAAACCAAAACAAAACTATAACAAAACTGTTTGACAGATGTTTGAGTAGATGGGTGGAAATTTGGTACAAGGAAATGACCAACACCCTCACTGTGCTTGGTACTATAGGAACTACTACCGGTGCCGCACTCTGTAGCGCCCATGGGCAATGTGACCAAATATTCGCAAAAAGTTGGGGATGGGTGTTTACGACAACGAAAACAAACCGGGCTTTTCGAAGAAATAACCTGAATTTGGGGAAACCACGTTTTAGCACATACCGACTGGAAGTAAAATATGCTGTTGGTAAACAAATCTCGATGCAATAAAAGGTGACATAGCTACTAAAATAAGGTCAATTTTGTTGAAAATGGCTATAAATTAAACAAATTTCACCAATTATTGGGTATTTATGGAGAAAGTTTTCCTCGAAACAACGTATTAGCAATTTATGAGCGATAACGTAAGATTGTGGATGGGCGCTTTCAAAAGCATGAGCGATACAGAGTGTGGCTACGGTATTAGAAGAAAGATATGAAGCAAAATACTTGAGAAGAAAAGTTCACCAGTGTGAAGAAACTTGTATATACCAGATATGTCTCTTCTTAAAAAAAAATAACTAAAAACTAAAAAAAGAATTTAAAAAAATGATACAGGACCACATAAAAATTAACTTCTATTTTTTTTTTAAAAAAAGCTTATTTTGTGAAATTCTTGGGTTTTGTAACTTTTGCAAAGCTAACATACATATAACCACGACTACAAAAATAAAAGATTTATCTACCGGAAAAATAGGACATATATAAAACTTTTTCATTGTAACAATTCCATGTGATCTTTAAGGGAGGTTCAATAGTCAAATAATCACCCTAATAAATACAGAGTTACTTGGTACCTTATTTATCATTTAACAAAAGCTTATTACAACACTCTAGTGTTGTCAAGTCTGAACTTCAATCAAACACATTACCCAGTAGAATATTAAACAATTATTGTTGTTAAATTCTGACTATTAAACAATTATTAGGCATTATAATAACGCTAAATTGCATCGTAACTTTAGTACTTAATATTTTTAAAGTGGGTAGAACTACAAGTTGCCATAAATAAAAGTAAATGACTGAGATTTTACAGCTGTATCCTCCACTGTACTTGCATTGGTTTAGGGATTGAAGTACTTCGGTGTATCCATGTGAAAACTGTGGTTTGCCCATGGGTTATGACCCCTTGAGAATTTTCCAAATCTGAAAGAAAACACACAAATTGAAAAAAAAATGTACAGAAACCAAAGCAAAAAAAACAACCCAAAATTAACAAGTACATGACATTTGGTTAACGTGAAGTGGGTCATTTTATAGATTTTTTCATCTTGTTGAAAAAATACATAATTTAGAAACATGATATTGGGTCGACATATGTACAAACATATCAGTAACATTAACAAAGTAAGTTACACTTGACTTGCTCATTTTATTGCGATGTCACAAATTAAAAAAAAAAATTCTGCACAAAACATTGATGAAGGCTGATTTATTCTAACAAATGTTCACCCCTTATTCATATTACTATAATTATATCAATATATATTTTTGATTTACTATATGTTTACAAGAAAATAACAAAATATTAACAAACATAAATTTGTTTTCTACTATGTAGTGTCATTGCAGCCAGGAATTTCCCTCATGATGAAGTAGGGCAAAAACTGCAATTGACTTAAATTACTGAAATGAACATACATCAAAACAACCAAAACTAATATGTTGTATTTTGATTGATTCAAACACTTTTATCATAGAGGTGTGCACGATTCTGTTCTTTTTGAGTAAATTCTTCAAAAATCAAACCACTTCATGAATCGACCAACTTCATGCTGACACATGGGAAGCTAAAATGCAAATTCCAGTTGTTCATTTTCCAAAAATACCATTCAAATATCATCTTACAACAATCAACATTTTGGCAAAATTTGGAATAAATTTTAAAAACTTGTATACCCAAGTTACTAGTCTTTAACCTTTTACATAAAATAAAATGGAGGGCCATGGTGGCAGAGTGCTAACACTCTCGCCTCCCACCTCTGAGGCCAGGTTTCGGTTCCAGGCACGGCCTTAAGTAGGAAAGCTGGTAGTTGCTTGCCGTTGGTCGGCAGTTTACAGTACAGAACCTTGAACAACTGTATGTACTGGTTTCCTCTGCCCTTCCAACTACCCGTCGTGATATGACCTGTACAGTGTTGAAAGTGATGTAAAACCCCAAATAAAATAAATAAATTTTGCATAAAATGCACACTTACATTTGCAACTGTCCCAAATTGTTTTTTTTTTTTACTTTTAACTTTTAAGTATATACAAATTTTTTAATTGATTTATAAATTACAGGAGCCCATGTAGAATAGACTGAGGTCCTGTTAATATTGCACTCATACAAACCATTATATATTTTAAGTGCTTTCAAGTGTTTTATTACAGTCTGTCGGATAAATAAACTACCAATTTTTTTTACCACTAACTTCAAAGTTTTCCTGAAAAATGTTAACCACAACTGGATTTGTAGCTATACTCATGCTATATCTATGCACATTCGCATTTTTACACATTATGCTTACTAATTGACACAAATCCAAATTTAACCAAAATTTCTTTACAAAAACCAGTTGAGGTAAAATTGAAATAATCGCCAACACAACTTAGAGGAGATATTACTAGTTTTTGCCCTGGCATCTCCATGTTGATAATCAAAGTTTACACAACTCAATTCCCACCATGTTTAACAAATGATAGATGCTCAGTGGTTAACATTATTGGTGTTTAATCCCATTGCTTTCACATCTGTGGTTGCGGGTTCAGTTCCAGTTCACAGCAACATGTGAGGTTCACAAGAAGCCTTGATGTTTTTGACTAAGAACCATTATTTGACTATCTTGAGTTAGGTAATCCTTTACTATTTTGAGGAATCATTATATTAATGATATATCCTGGTCTACTGAACATTGACCCTTTTCAAAAGATTGTTACCTAGTTCACACAGTTCCATGATGGTCTCACAAGCTACATATGAACGGAAAATATTTATTTATCTGGGCTGGTTTTTGGCTCGATGTGTTCTGTATTCTAGCAGCATCCATAGGGTTTCATAAGTGTCCGACATAGCTACTTAGGGCGGTGCATTTTAACACGTGCACTACCAATATATGAGGTTCATTTATGGGTTGATGAGGACAAGGCTGTGAAGCCAAAAATTCAAATACGATAGAACGGAATTGTAAACAGGCCCTTTTATTATCTACCATGCCTTGTATCTGATCTGTACAGAGGGTTCTACAGAGCCGGTTATATATATATATTTTTTTAATACAACAGCGCATCTGTACCATAGATAATTAGTGTCAACAAGTTCCAGTTTTTTACAGATATCTCAAAACTGTGTACTATACAAATATGTATGATAGGTCATTAGAAAGGTCATCTCACAGCGCTTCAGCTTGTTGTAGTTGTATAAAAATCCATGCAGAAATGGCTGAGAAATCGCAAGTTAAATATTGAGTGTTTTATATTCACTGGTGCAACTGTATACATGATAGCCTTTTCTCACATTCTCTGATTAAATATGAATATTTTTAACTCGCAAATAATACAAAATGGTGGATAATAAAACATTCCTCATTAGACATGCATAAAAATATATCACTTATGAAGATTAACAATAAAGTACTCATGCTACACACTCATATAATATTTATATTATCTTCATTCATGATATATTTTTTCTTTATGTCATTTGGGAAGTTTTCCCGAAAACTTATTATGTTAATTATAACTTATTATATGAATAAATTATATACAGGTGCAGTAAAATGGGTTAATTTGATGAATTTTCCAGGAAAATTGAAACCTTTTTGTTACTCTTAACATTTAAATGAATACTTGTGAAAGAGTAAACTAATTGGGACTACGTACTTGGGTACAAAAGAAGTTTCTATAAAACAACAGCTACCACCTCCCTATGTGCCGTCATTAAATAAAGGCATAAAAACAAACTAATTACTACTGCTACTACTGACTGGTTGGATCCTGAGATTGCTTCCAAAAGCAAAATGCTTATAAAACATTATAAAGACCGAAAATGCGCAGTGAACGAAAACCCGTCTGTGCGCATAGAATCAGCACGGAGTAAAACCTCCAATAACAGCCCGCTGAGAAACGGAAGTGCTGTTTCGATTGTATGTCGATAGTAAAATTGTCTGCTTTTACGAGAGCGATCATGCATTCAAAACAATATGGCGGCGTCCTTGTTCGTGTCACCTCGTAAAAATAAATAGATATTTCTTTCAACCAGGTAGGCCAGTCTTTATAATAGTAATAAATACCTCATGCTCGGGCGTTTGTTACAGGATATATGCCCGGCAAAAATTCCTTAATAATGCCCTCGCGCCTAACGGCGCTCTGGCATTATTTGGATATGCATATATCCTGTAACAAACGCCCTCACACTCAGTATTTATTACTACAACAGACACAGGAGTTTAAATATTTGTAATACACAACAAGACAGGCTCCCAGTGCAACCCATATGCTTCCAAGAATTGGATTTAAACCTACAACCACAGAGCTGAGACCAAAGTAATTAGACACCAAGTTTATACATCACTAGCTTACCCAGACAAAAAGTACTCACTTGAAAATGTTACATAAAACAGATATCTGAAAAATTTGTGAAAGCTTTGTAAAGTTTTAAACAGTAAGTCAAAATGACACCCTTCACTGCACTACCCTGCCCCCTAACCCCTACTACCCTGCACATACAGTATACACAAACATTGAGTGGGATTTCTGACATGTGGCTATGGTTTCACAACAATGAAATGAAAATGCAAATACCATGTCATGTAAGGTTTAATTGTACTGCATATATGTATGATACTGCTTAATAAAATATTTCTGGTGCCTAAGGTGAGCTTAAGTTTATAGTTGAGTCAAAGAATCTGTTACATGTATAGGCACTGTGCCAATGCATGATTTAATCTGACGAAAGTGTTGTATGTGTATGGGTTGCCATATAAGGTCATTGAGTTGACTTTTCTGTATTTTACAGGACTGGTCAAGTTAACACTTAGATTTTTATCACTCTGCTGGAGTGATCTATTTATAAATCTGGAGAAACCCCCTAAACTGGTGGTTCTTTTAACAGTGTTCACTATCAAGTCAGTTCAATAACCTTCTGGCCATTTTCAAGGTTGTATATAAGAGCTGTAAGCCTGACCATAAATCATAATGGATTTAGCTTGCTATAAGGAAATTTGATTATGTCCAAGAGCTGCTATATGACGGAAGCCTATGGACAGTTTTATTTTACTTGTGTTCCCACTTCAAATGGTTAAATACTGCTATATATATACATTTTGTGATAAACTCTTATTGGAGTGAACCGGATATAGTGAGTGGATCTACCACAGAGTGGACTTGCTGTATTTTGGATATTATTTATATGTGGATATAATGTGCAGATCTACCAGAGAGCAGATTTGCTGCATTTTGGATATTTTTCATACCTTACAGCGGACAGTATAGTTGTACCCACACCCTGAACATCTGGATATAGATATTTTGTGCTTGCGGATACTGAACGGATCACAGGATACAGACACTTCATGTTGGTGGACACCGAACGGATCATAGGACAGATTGTGGACAGTGGACAAACTTAACTGTTATTTATATGGATAGAACTATGGTCAGGTCACAGTGGTTTCATTATTGTATCATTATATTATTGTTCACAATACTAAGGGTATCTCAGTTGACAGTAATCATTATTTTACCTGTTAAATAAAATTGTTAAATAAAACTTTTTCTTTCCCTGTTGCAACTTAAAGTAATCGTTAACTGCTACTGCGCAGGTCCTGTGACTGTAAAAGTATCCAAAAGGTGTTTCCCTGCTATATCGGCTAAAAATTAGTTCAGGTGGAAAAAAGTTCTTACTGCAAAAGAAGTTATTTGAATGTAGCCTGTTATCTAGTGGTGACGATGAGGACGGCGGCTGTGACCACTAAAACTGAGGTTGAAACAAATAAGCACACCTTTATACACATTGAGCCAGAGATGACCTCCTTACTTACAATACAATAATTTTATACTGTATTGTAATATTAAATGTGAACAAAATAATAAATTTAAAATTTTTCTTTTGAGAAATATACAATACAATCTTTACCTTGGGTTAAATCTGAAATCCTCTTTAACCAAGTTAGGATCTATGACAAGCTTAGTGTTGTCCTGGAAGTTCTGAGGATCTTGCGGGATTCGGAAGCGAGCCATCTGGATCTCAGTGTCACTCAGTACTCCACGGGACAGACGGGCATAACCCAGTCTAGAACAGAGAAATTTTGTTGCAATTCTCGCTTTTCAATAAGATAAAAATCTTGTATTTTCATAACAACTGGTACAGGAACTGTCCAAATTACTGTGAGCTCTCCTTATACACCTATTCCACTGTCACAACTTTGCCTCCCAACTGTCCTTATTATGTGATTTGTTCTACTGTCTGGTCAGAGATAAACAAAGTTGGACAAGAGTTTAATTGTTAACTCCTATTTCTTTCATCTTTTTTGACAGGATCTGGTATAGCAGGACCCAGATTTTAATATCAACTATGTTTTACAGTCATTGATGAATTGAGAGCAGCAGTATAACTGGTCATTCTCTTATGCTTTTATACAGCAGGAGGAGTCCTGTCAATATAGTACCTTATTGATAATTTGACTGTTACCAAATATGGTAACTAAGATTTAGCACTTGCTTCTTCTGATAATATCAATTGCTTTGTCTATTATAAGCGATAATTAGATGCATTTTTTCAAATCTGATTACAAAGATATTAGCATATTTATATAATAATGATAGAATATCTTTCAAAAGTGAGGATTATTCAGCATTTTGAAATATATTTTTGGCCTTTTGACAACCCAGTCCATGCAAATGGAGTCACATGACATATTAGGAAAGCATTAAACCAAGTCAATTTAATCAATGTAAAGCTTTCAAATAATGTCTGAAAACATTGTAGCATTATCTATTTGAGGTGTATATGTTATAATACAGCCAATACACAACATTTATGTTGTCGGAAATAGACAAGATTTTTATTTTACTGAGGGCCTCTATATTTGACAATACATAAAAGACTAAAATAAAACGACATATGTGACATTATAAATGGTGTATACAGGTGAAAAAGCAATATTATTGTACATATTTATTGAATAGTATCATTTTGATTTGGATTTATGAAGTCACCATATATTTTTGGCATTTTTCTGCAAAATTAGAATGCACAACTCCAAAACTATTAATTGGAATGGGGTTGTACCTTTACATCAAGTCGTGTCTACCGCTGGTTTGGTCCTCATCAAAGTTGATCCAGTTTGGATTTGGATCATCACCAAGATCCCCATGTACTGACCCTACACTAGTTAGGACTAGAATGCAGAAATGGTGAAGTAACCAATAGTTTTTTTCATATACTTTTATTTTAATGGCAGCTGAATATTCAGAAGGGTTACCAAAGAATGAAGTTTTCCAACCCTGCCATTCACCTCAAACTTCTAACTCATTTGTACCAACATGATATAACCATAGAACAGAACAGAAACATGCATAACGCAAATTTAATACAACAGCCTCTAATGCGTTTGTGGTCAAAAAGGGAAAATCTAGGGATATATCAGATCGAGATCCAAATTAGCACCCACCGGAGGAGATATACTATGGTGGAGGATATGCTAGTCTAAGCAAGTAGGTTTTTAAGTGGTTTTGAAGCCTGTTATTGTGACCTGTGATCGGACTGATTGTGGCAGTCTGTTCCATTCAGTAGGGGAAGCCCTAGTAAAACCTTGCCTAACCATAAATGCAAAAGAGAATGTGAAATATTTTAAAGCTAAAGGCCATTATATTTAACTATTAAGAATGTATTTTATTCAATATTTAACAATATTACCAATATTTTTAATATTGTCATGGAATGAGAGCTGTATATTGTGGACAAAGAAAAATATCTTTCAATACCAGTTACTTACCAATATCAATACATTAGTGACACTAGCCCCTGGCGTTTAACTTACTTTATGAGACCTCTGTAGAAGATGTATTCACACCATCGGTCTGAATCTGTACCGTCGATATCTTTTACCTTCCCATTCTTTATCAAATGCAGATACTCACTGCTGTATGGTGCAGATGTGATGTAACCAAGAAATACCACGGGGTTCTCTCTGAAAAACAAATTCTAACAGTATTTTTATAGTGCTTAATCTCCATCCAAAGACAGACTCTAGGCAGACCATAAAGATAAAGCAGACAACTATAATCATTAACCTGTGACATAGCAGGGGTCATTGCCACGGAGAGAGACCAGAAAAAACAGAAATTTGGGTGGATATGCCTTGGTAAAGAAGTAGGTTTTGAGCTTCTTTCTGAATGAGTGGAGAGAAGTGGCTGAACGTACATCATCAGGTAAATCATTTCTAATCTTTGGAGCATCATAAGCAAAGCTGAGGCCAAAATGCTTAGCAGACTTTGTACTGAATTGGCAAAGTTTGGGACCTCAAGCAACACACCATCAGTTTGGTTTTTATGTGTGTTATAGACCTATAACAAAGGCCTATATTCTTCTTCAATACTGACCTCTTAGAAAGTGTTTACACCGCTTTGGCCCTTTACAAATATAATTCCTTATCATTGTTAATTATTAAAATCTTAAGTTTAAGGGAATAAGACATTTTTGTTAATCACTCCTAATTGTCTGGGTCTATTAATTATCTGTGAGCCAGTCGGAAATAATTATTCAAATTTTCTCTATACTGCTGGTCATCATCCCACAGAACACTTTCCAGAATGAAATATATATATATAAATGCTGTTTGACACAAAACATAAATATGATACTATTAGTCAGTTACATTTTGTTCATAATTGTAAAGTTAGATTATCTGTATATATCGAGCGCATTAAGACCTTATTATTTTATCTCAGAGACAGCTCAGTGAAAAGTATTGTTGAATCCATACTTAGCAGTTAAAGAGTTGAAAATTAAGCTTCACAACTTTTGTGCATGGCACAATTAGTATGTCCTGAGCCATTTTGAATAAATATTTCCCCCCTTTTCATTGTAACATGCAAACGTACCAAAAACAACAAGTAAATATATCATTATTACTGTGGTCTTTCATCACTGCACCTCCAGTGACTTAACTGACTAGCCTTCAAATA
This sequence comes from Sabellastarte sp. h YS-2021, assembly GCA_964017235.1. NCBI lineage: Eukaryota > Metazoa > Annelida > Polychaeta > Sabellida > Sabellidae > Sabellastarte > Sabellastarte sp. h YS-2021. The sequence continues at coordinate 9,378,051 of OZ024932.1, read as the reverse complement.
TATGTTAACAACCACCCATCCCAATGAAAAAAAAAAATTTACCTGACGTGTGTTTTTTAATATATTTACTCATTTTTGTTTCAACATAAGTTTACTAAATATGCACCATTTCAGCTGTATAATAACATGATCAAAGTGGGATTTTCCCACTTCTTCACTCTACAGTTTCAAGTTTTTTTTGAACTAGCTCAGAATGTGGCAGGTCAAATATATTTGAATGGTTGTCTGTGAGGTTGTGATTTTATTTTATAAAGACAAATATTTGTATGTCACACATGGATTGTTACACTGAATAAATTATTTTGTAATTTTGCAAGTTTTTTTTTTTTTTTTGGCTATTGGCCATATTCATGTTACTGCACCATCATCATCCCATCAGGGTGCTACCAAGGCTGATTTCATAATTATTATTCTCCTGGCAAAGAAAATCGTTGAAACAAATTAACAGTCATATCAATAAACCTTACGCATTTTTCAGCTCCTTTGCTAGCTCTCTGGCCTGCAGTCTTCTGTCCAGTTCGTCGCGGTCGTTGCCCATGTGAGTGACCACAAAGTCCACCAGGTGGCTACTCATGTTCACTGTTGCGGTAATAGCCGGGGCGATCTCCCCTGGAATAACCCAGAAAACATGAAAGATGTCAGTATGTTTCACATCAAGTAAGTCCACATTCAGACAAAAGGACTGAGTTATACTTTAATACAGTAACATCACTGGTAAATCACACCAACCCTATCTGCAGTCTGTAAGCCAGGGTATTGGAGATTGCTAAGGAAAACTCAAACATTGCCTGATGATGACAAAGGTTCACTTACAAACATGCTATGAACTGAATGCAATAGAAACCAAAGACAAATGCAGTTGAAATGGCACTTTTTGGGAATGGCACTTTTTGGGAATGGCACTTTTTGGGAATGGCACTTTTTGGGAATGGCACTTTTTCTGCTACAGAATGTTAAACATAATGCTCCAACCATGCTACACACAGTATTTTTGGTCATTATAGATCAGAAAATCAGACAGTGGAATGCTGTGCTGTCAAACCCAGCAACACACTTCTACCTATGGTTACGCTACAGAAGAGAATCAAAATCGAGAACAATTGTCATGGTTTTGACACAGGAAAGATAATGTAAAGATACTATAATGACACAGTAATGTTAGAGCAAATATAGGACTTAATTGGAGACACAGAAACAGATAGAATAACAGAGAATTAGGAGGAAAGGCAGATATAATGTTTTTTTTTTTTTTTTTTTTTTTTTAGGTTTTTTTTTACAGACAAGACAAAGGTACATGACAGAAGTACTAGAACAAATACACATTAACAGAGACTTACAGTAATCCATTATGGAAGTACTAAAACAAATATGCATTAACAGAGAGTTATAGTAATCAATTACGGAAGTACTAGAACAAATACAACAGATACACATTAACAGAGAATTACAGTAATCAATTACAACACTTAGTACATATTTCACAAAGCAATGATAGTACCATAATTTTTTATTTATTTATTTATTTATTTTTTTTATTTTTTTTTTTTTTTAGGATTTGGGTGTAACATCATTTCTATTTTATTCACATGTATCAATCTTTTGTAGGATTAAATTTAAGGTTTTCCAAAATTTGAACTACTTTGTATCTATTTTGCATTTCTTCATCTATGTTGGAATGGATTGCTTTATAAATTTTCACTTTATGTTCACATGCTCTTAGAAATTGAGGAAAGGATATGTCTACTTTATTTGTTCTACATGTATTTATATACCATTTACCATAAATTATAAGGAGATTAATTGCATCAGATTTGACATTTTCATTATGAAAATGTTTTCCCAACAGAACTTCACAAATAGTCAAATTTAAGCGAATGTTTAGATTAATAGTTATCCACTTATCAAAGAGTTCCCAAAATCTTTTACTGTATACACAAAGATATAAGTGATGTTCAAGTGTATCAATATGGTCACAATAGGTACAAAATGCTGTTTCCTTAATTTTCCATTTATATAGATTATAGTTACAGTTAAGTGTACGGTGTACTATTTTATATTGAAAGGTCTGGAAATATGGTTGCAATATTTTTTTATGTGCTGATTTAAATATCATATTCCATGGGGTTGAATCAAAGAATGGGAATAAATCAATCCACGTATTTAAGGCTGTTGGTTCTTGTTTGTTATTTCCAATTATTTCCCAATATAATGCTTTGTTGTTAACATTACTTAAGTTCATTAACCTATGTTTGATTCTTATTGTTACCTCATTTTGAATTTTAATATTACCGGAAAGATTTGTCAATTTTCTTAGCCATGAATTTGGAATTGCACTGCAAATGATGTTGTAATTTAGTATACTAATGTTCCATTTTGTCTTTTCTTTAACTTGAGTATGATTTTGCATTTTGCCATTAATACTGATTAAATCTTTCACCTTTATATTTTTTGTACTAAGTTTGGATAGTTTGAAACTTTTGGCACTTAGTGGAATATTATTTGAACATATGTATATGTTATCAAAAATATATTCATTTATAATTTCTTCTACACCAACTGGAGGCCTGTTCTTAATAGATTGCCAACATAGATATAATGTTAATATAAAGTAAATTTAATTTTGTGAATGATACCATTGGAGCTAGGCCATTTCCCCTCATGATTAATGCAATAAGTTCAAATTAATTATTTAAATTTGTTCTAATTAAACAGATACAAAAACCAATCAAAACTGATATTTTGCAATGTAGCTTTGTACTGACACTAACTTTTCTTTCAAAAAAGTTTTATGAAAAAGGCATGCAATATTTTGCTACATCCATGAAAATTCTTGAAACCTCAGGCCATAGCATGCCAACCCATGTAGATTAGATTACACACAAGACTTTTGTGCTAGAGTTCTGCAAAGTTAGAGTGGGTTCCCATATGTGACCTACCTTCAGGAGAGGGCAGCATGATATGTTTGCTCTTCACTATTGGATACTTCGACAGCAACAGGTTACTGAAACACAACAATGTATCATTTACTGCAACATCTGGGAAAAACAAGGCTGAAAGGGATTTCGGTCTACTAGTGTGAGCCGCAAAGCCATCAGAGACACAAGTAGTGCACTGGAGGGGTCACCCATCTCAGTACTAACGTAGCCCATTGCCACTTAACTTCAGTGAAGAGACAGGCACTCATCACACTACGCCATGACTCATGAAAGTCCACTTACAAAAAACTGAAAAAAAATAGTGATCCCTAGAAGCATGAGCCTCGCTAAAGCTCGCGCTTAAAAAAATAGTGTTCATTCCAACACAAGCTTAAAGTTGTAGTAACCCACCTCAGGTCAGGATAAAGCTTGACAGGAAGTAAAGGAGGACATAAGAGTGGGAAACACACTTGTGTCGATCTGCCACTGTGGCCTATTGGGTAACATACTCGTCTCGGAACACAGAAGACATGGGTTCAATCCCAGGTTCAGGCAGAGACACATTGGGATCAAATGATCACCTAAAATGGCAGTCCCCTGTCATTGGGTCCTATCCCAAATGGAATGTTATTGAAACCTCAGGGGTGTTGATAAATGGCCATCCTTGAGCCACTGTATTTCAGTGAGGGTGATGTCTGTCACTGGAGAGTTAGTAACCTACCTCAGCTGAAGTTAAAGCTTCAGAGTAAGTAAAGTGGGACTAGGTGACCTCATGGGAAACTCACTTGCTTCTCACCTATCAGGTTCTAAGTTTGAGTCCAGGCCAGATACAAAGTGTGAAGGTTGATGGTTGCTTGGCAGTGCCTGTATGATATTTAGTGCAGAATGTATGCACTGCAATGTATGCAATGCAACTAGTATGCAATGGTTTCCTCCATCCCTTTAAATGCCAGTTATCATGTGACTTACATAATTAATATGTTGCAAACTGACACTTTACTCAAAAACAATCAATTAAAAATAAAGTTTCAGTGGGTGTTGTTAAGCCTGCGTCATTGTCACTGGAGTTCTTAGTCAATTCATTTTCACGAACCATAATTTCCAAACTTCACAAATCACAAAATTGCAGAAGACATCCAGACAAATAGAGGACTAAATATGTGATTAAATTTGTAGCAAATAAAGACATCTTTCCTATAAGTCTTAATAGTTTTAATATCTAAATTTAAAATACTCAAAATGAGTTAAAAGAAAAATATATGGTTATATTATTAGGCAGAGAAAAAATCTTTTCATACGATATGGGATAAATAGCAACCTGTTATAATATATATCCAAAACTTAACAACTAAATAAGAAAGTATAGAACCAAATTCTGGGAGTATTTGGGATTCTAGTTACACAGAAAAATGTGCTACTGTAAAAGAAAAATGTGCTGGGAATATGTATAAATTAATAAGTAAAAACAAAATTGTGTGATAGAAATAACAGCAACCCACCCCCATGTGTGGTCCCTGGTGGACACGCCAAAGTCCACGTACATTCCCAGTTCCTCGGCAAGCCACATTCCCAGGTCATTGTTCCCTAAGAATGGTTTGGAGGCATCGCTTTCAAGCAGCGTGATCACATCTGCTCCTAAAGGAAAGAAACCACTGATCATCAGCTAAGCAGCTGGTAAAACTACCCACTCAGTGGAGCTTTTACAGGAAGGGATATGATTGTTGGATATTTATTAAAGAACAGGGGCCATATTCCACAACACTACTTAGAGCATTTCTAACTTACACTTTAAGTATTTCTTAGATTTTAAGCAAGAAATGGTGGCACTGAACATTCCTAACTTTTGTTTCGTGAATACAAAGTCCATGAAAAACTCAAGTGAAAAACCTTCCCTTACTTAGACCTAAGGTCACCTTATCTAAGTATTTTTGTACAATATGGACCCTGATCTATTCCTGCCAGTCAAAGCCAATATGTTGATCACAAAATCATATGGATATTCTTCTGCTGTAATGAAAATATTCTTTTGACTTAGTACATTTAAAGATAAAGCTAAAATCATTGTATGAATATATGTATGAATACGTTATATTACTTGGAAGGAGGTTTCAAAATTATTTGATTAAAATTCAAATTCTATAATAATTGTAACGGTTACTTAATACTTTGGTATACGTTATTGTACAGTTGGTGACTTTTGTCTTTTCTTAAATATATGTGTCTTTCTTGTCTTTCATTAAAGATATCAAAATTATAAAAAGAGTGGAGAAAACAAACAAATGCACGCCACTCAAAGTAGTGTATATTGACCAGTTATTCAGTACTGCCTTAGGCTGATAAAAATTTAATCTGCAAATTTTAACAATAGTTTTGCACACAGCCAAAGGTATCTACTTGCCCGTATATTCAATCATGCATCAGTTAAGCTTTCCTTAGGCATTTGCCTTTTTACCCCATTAACACTACAATAAACTAGAGGATCGCTCGCAAAAAAAAAAGATAATGTTTTTGCATAGCAAAAACAAAGCGTCCCGAAAAGGATATAAAGGTGAGTGCTAAAGTATTAAGAAAATGCTTCGTTTCTAGCCTTATACTGTTGTGGCAACTAGTGCTGTAACGAGTTGACCGAAACTCGAGTCGTAACTCGATGGGCGATATTTGGGGATACCATCGGTTTACGCAATTTAAACTCGAGTTTTTAAGAAATAAATAATGATATACTAATCTTGTTACAAACTAGCACTTTTGCAATTTTTTTAACCATAAAGACGTAAAAATCAATGAGCAATGGTCGGTTTTTATTTCCCTGATTTACGTGGATGTTCCATAAAGTGCTCATACATATCTGTACAAATTTAATTGGCAACAAAATATATGTCCTTGCAATAAAATGGTACTAAACACAATTACGTAATGGTGGATCCCTTAATGACAATATTTGGACATTGTTATTTTATTTATATTTGTGCCATTTACTCGAGTTCAACTCGAGTTCAACTCGCATCTAACAGGCGATCCTCGATCTACAGAAATCACTAATGATTACAGCCCTAGTGGCAACCAAAGTCAGCGCAGTCTGCTCTATCTAGGATGGTGTTCAAGATATAAGCATTTTTGTGTTTTGCAAAAACTTAAAAAATTCAAAATGTCCGCTATATTTGGCGAGACAAAAGTATTTTGAAAATTGGCATGGCTACTCTGCAGAGATACCCAGCAGGTCAAAAATTTTGTTGAGTTCGCTCCATATAGCACGGTTTTCGAGATATAAGCATTTTTGTGTTTTGCAAAAACTTTGAAAATTCAAAACGGCCACCATTTTTGGGGAGACAAAAATTTTTGTCAAGAGCACTGCCGCGGTGTGTATCTCCCGCCGAGCATTAAAGGAGAAGAAATAGCTTTTCCGAGATATTCACAATTTTTCATTTTCGTGTGTGAAAGCTCTTCCAAAAGTAGGTGAATGAGTTATTTGAGAAAAATTGGGTATCTGCAATACTATTAAGAGATAATTCACATTTACTCATTTTGAGTAGGTGAATAATTAGCTATGGGTCTGAAACTTCACCAAGTGTAAGCTCTCCCAAAAGTAGGTGAATGAGTTATTTGAGAAAAATTGGCTATCTGCAATACTTTTAGAGATAATTCGCATTTACTCATTTTGAGTAGGTGAGTAATTAGCTATGGGTCTGAAACTTCACCATGTTAAAGCTCTCCCACAAGTTGATGAATGAGTATTTTATAAAAATTGGGTATCCGCAATACTTTTACAGATAATTAGCATTTACTCATTTTGAGTAGGTGAATAAATAGCTATGGGTCTGAAACTTCACAGAGTGAAAGCTCTCCCAAAAGTAGGTGAATGAGTTATTTGAGAAAAATTGGCTATCTGCAATACTTTTAGAGATAATTCACATTTACTCATTTTGAGTAGGTGAATAATTAACTATGGGTCTGAAACTTCACCATGTGAAAGGTCTGCCAAAAATAGGTGAAGGAGTTATTTGAGAAAAATTGGCTATCTGCAATACTTTTAGAGATAATTAGCATTTACTCATTTTGAGTAGGTGAATAAATAGCTATGGGTCTGAAACTTCACAGAGTGAAAGCTCTCCCAAAAGTAGGTGAATGAGTTATTTGAGAAAAATTGGCTATCTGCAATACTTTTAGAGATAATTCACATTTACTCATTTTGAGTAGGTGAATAATTAACTATGGGTCTGAAACTTCACCATGTGAAAGCTCTCCTACAAGTAGATGAATGAGTTATTTGATAAAAAATGGGTATCCGCAATACTTTTACAGATAACTAGCATTTACTCATTTTGAGTAGGTAAATAATTAGCTATGGGTCTGAAACTTCACGCAGTGAAAGCTCTCCCAAAAGTAGGTGAATGAGTTATTTGAGAAAAATTGGCTATCTGCAATACTTTTACAGATAATTCGCATTTACTCATTTTGTGTAGGTGAGTAATTAGCTATGGGTCTGAAACTTCACCATGTGAAAGCTCTTCCAAAAGTAGGTGAATGAGTTATTTGAGAAAAATTGGCTATCTGCAATACTTTTAAGAGATAATTCGCATTTACTCATTTTGAGTAGGTGAGTAATTATCTACGGGTCTGAAACTTCACCATGTGAAAGCTCTCCCAAAAGTACATGAATGAGTTATTTGATAAAAATTGGGTATCCGCAATAGTTTTTGAGATAATTAGCATTTACTCATTTTGAGTAGGTGAGTAATTAGCTATGGGTCTGAAACTTCACCAAGTGAAAGCTCTTCCAAAAGTAGGTGAATGAGTTATTTGAGAAAAATTGGCTATCTGCAATACTTTTAGAGGTAATTCGCATTTACTCATTTTGAGTAGGTGAGCAATTAGCTATGGGTCTGAAACTTCACCAAGTGAAAGCTCTTTGGGATAGCTGCTCTGCAGAGATACCCTGAAGATCAAAAATTTCGTCGAAATCGCTGTATGTAGCACGGTTTTCGAAATATTAGCATTTTTGTGTTTTGCAATTTTTGCGCAAAAATTTGAAAATTCAAAATGGCCGCCATTTTTGGCAAGAGAAAATTTTTTTGAAAATTGGCATGGCTACTCTGCAGAGATACCCTGTGGGTCAAAAATTTCGTCGAAATCGCTCTATCTAGCACGGTTTTCGAGATATAAGCATTTTTGTGTTTTCCTTATTTGGAAAATTCATAATGATTAATTAATCATTAATTACTCGGCCATTTCTTAACCAATCAATGCCAAAATCTAATGATTTCCAGATTTTAATAGAATGAATGTATTTGCCAAGTTTCAGGTGAATCGATAAAATTCCTTTCAAGTTATCATCCGGACAAGCTTCCCCATCGAAAAAAGACATTTTTGGTCATGTGACCTCTCTGATTGGTTGAAATGTCACTGCAGCATATTCCAAAAAATTCCCCAAGGCTACTGCCTAAACCTGCCAAATTTGAAAAGAATCCGCCTAATGGTTACAAAGTTATAAGGAAAACAAAATGCGGAGCCGGCGGAGCCTGATTCAGCATATAAGCAAATTTCGTCCACCTGCCTGTATTTTTGAGTACGTGTGCAGCCCTCACCATACTAGGCCATCCTGCATTGTCATACCCAAAGTGATATGTCCAGATGGCGGCAGTGAAGTCTGCCTTGGGCTGCTGGATGTCTGGGTGGGAGAAAGTCTGTCTCGGAGAACGGTACACGAAGCCCCCCAAACCAGTGAGTAGAATTATACACAGACCTGGGTGAATAGAAAATAGAATGATTGCAAATAACAAACTAGGATTCTGCTTTTGGTTTCAATGTGACAAATAAAGTGCCAATCGTAAAAAATATTTAGCAACCGGTCTTTAAGTATGTCAATATTTTAGGCTTTCGGATGGCTGTTATCTCATCAAAACAAAAAATCCCTGCAAATTTGGCAGTTTTGTTGGAGTGTAATGCACTTCCAGTCATTACTTGTGGCTCGTTTATGCTTGTGGATAAGTTTCAACATATCAATGACAAAAGTACAAAATTCTGCATTTAGATTTTCATTAGGGGTGGGTTAATAGCATATTTTCTATTTCAGTCTCATATCAATGCAAAACCATTCCAACTGAAGGGTATTGAAAAGCTTGTCTTCTAGCATTATTCCAGTTGGATCAGCCACCTAAAAGAATGCGAAAAAGAAAACACTTCTCTCCAAAGAAACTGCTATACAATTTCCACAAAAATATCAGATAAAAATTTATATTTCCTTCAAATTTAAGGTTTGTTTCTAATGTTTTAAGCTTTCAGATACCTGTTGTGAGGTGTGGTTACAGTATTTTAGTGAAATGGTCTTGATGCAATGATACTGGTACCACCAACTCATCCCTAATTGTTATAAATAGTACATGTATTCTCAAGTTGCAAGACTACTTGAGCTGTAGAGAGTATCCATCAAACTAGTTGAAAAGGCAAATACAAGATATTCATTATTTGTCTGCTAGCCTTACTATTCAAATAGAGTATGACACAAAACAAATATTAACATATTTTATTTACTTGAAATTCATACATCTAAGATGCACAGAAATAGCATGAAGTTAATTATCATGTTTCCCAATATTTTTTTGTTTTGTTGTCAAGTTTTCAAAAAGTATTTATATTAGAAAGGAATGTTTATATGTGGAAAAACTAATCTAGAAACTCTGGTTTGAATAGCAATATGATTCCAGTCTCCTGACACTCCACTTGACAGGATTTGACTCTCTGTAACTTTGTATTGTAAAGGAAATCAAACACTCCAACTCACACAGCGTGACTTTTCCATTCGGCATCCTGCCAGAGCCTGTCTCTACAAACGATGTTTTGGATTTCTCGGAAGACAGATTTCTTCTATCTGAAATTATTATGGACAGGATGAAAGAACAGTTCTAATTCCACTAAAACTTTAATTGTGCTCAATATATTCACCAAGAGACAGACTTGAAGGTGCTTCATGTAGAAAAAGTCCTGGGAGATTTATGAGAGTCAAAAAAAAACATATACATAAAAAAAAGAAGAGGTAGATATGCTTTGCAAAAACAATGCATTTCACCTTCTTTTTGATTCTTTCTGAAAGGGGAATGACAAATGGCCGGGGGGGGGGGGGGGGGGGGGGGGGGGGGGGGAGATATTATCATTTAATTCATTTCAAAATCTTATGGCATCATAGGCAAGGTTAAAAAGACTTCTGAAGACTTATGTACCAATGGACAAATCTGTGGAACATTCAGAACATCACTGTCTATCTGAATTCTTGTATTACACACTCTTTATCTGGATTGTTAAAAAGGACTGAGAAAGCTAGGACAGACAGTTTGAAGGAACTTCTGAACTTATGTTGCTATTTTGAATGCAGACTGCAGTTCCACTGGTATCCAGTATAAGCTCTTAAGGAAGGTAGCTATGTGGGTATATCTGTGTTGGTGATAATCCTGTCCAGGCTGCTCTGAACACATGCAAGCTTAAGAGGTTACAAGCAGAGGAACTCCCAAGCAAAAATTACAGTAGTCATACCGACTGCTTACAAGAACATTTGCTTTCACAATAGAAGCTTATACATGTATGTATATTGGGTGGCAGAATCTGATGTTGGCAAAACAAGTCATATAGAAACGCTGCACATGCACATGTTACTATGACATGGACTGGAACTCCCAAAATTCTGTTTTATCTCACTCACTTGTTAAACTTAACAACTGGTTGTCACTTATTACAAGGGACTTGTAGTGAAAGTACTTACAGGAGAATATAGCCAACCCTAGAGTTAACATGACAAATGCAATGAGCCACCCGGTATGTTCCCTGGTGTAGACTCCCCCAGGCACAAAGTTGAAGGCCACAGTCCACACGGAAAACAGCACCTCCACCACATAGAAGAGACCCAGCAGACCGAGGGTGGAGGCCGGATGTGCGTGTGAAGCCATCTCCAGCAGAGTGGGCCACAGAGACATGGTGTACACAGCTAATACTACGCCACCTGGTGAAAGAAATATATAACATAATGTGATACTGTACAGAGGTTTTATGTGTCATCTGGTGAAAAAAAACATAAAACAAAGTGATACTGTGTATAGATAGTAATACACCACCTAGTAGTATAGCATAGTATAGTATATAACACAAACTGGTGCTGTACAGTGCTTGTAATATTTTATCTAGTGGAGAAAATACAAAACTGACACTGTACACAGCTAGTAACATTCCATCTGGTGGGAAAACATACAAAACAATGAAGTATTATATACAACTAACAAGATGCCGCCTGGTGGAGAAAATAAAAGCAAAATAATCTGATCAGTTTTACAATATACTGAGATGCAGTGAAACACATGTAATTTTTTTTTATTTTAATATCTGTTAAGAGTTACATGAACAATATTTCTTTGTGTTTGTGTTATATATTATTTCACTCTTTAGAAAATAAGAAAAAAATTGTTTCATTCTTAAAAACCTCTCTTGTTGTGAGAATCTTGTAAGAATGAGAGAAGTTTTAAAGAATAAGACTTCTTTTTCATAATAATTCTAAGAATAAGAATGTTTGTTACATGGGGCCTGATATTTATTTCAATATAACATTTTGTTCTACCTGAGGGTTTTGAACTCACCAAAGTATGCTGCCCAGGTATCGAGCAGGTAGAGCGCTGTAAGTGACAAGCTACCCACAATCCACCACACATAGCTGTGAGTAACGTGTGAGCAGGGAGACAGTAACACTCCCAGGAACATGGCAACAAACACAACCGCTCTGAAAACAAATAGGGCTTCATTTGTGTCTAACATTGTGCTGGGATTTACTTGAAAGTTCAATGTTGATTTAAATTTTCAATTTGCTTTTCTACATGAATCCATAATGACAGATCTGGTCTGCAAAGTATAGAATACAATATTACCACTCAGCATAATTGACCTAAATACTGGGACATTCAGACCTGGTGTTGTTCCCTCATGAAATGAATTCCTCAAAATTTAAGCTAAACAATGGGTAGCAAATATTCATGTATTTTATTATTGTTAAATGATTGTTTGAGAATTATAATGTACAAATATCAACAACTACCAAAATATGTTGAATATTGTGTTAAAATATATTTTTCAGCTGGCAATGCACGATAGCGTAGAAATGTCTAAAAGGAACAAATTTCATGTGCACAAATTTCATGGGACACCAGTTATATATTTTTTGAAATTCTGGGTGCCCCTTACCATGCATAATTAGCATTTAGGAATATGTTAGATGAATTCAAATTTTCTGATGGCTGAGTGTATAAAATCGCTCATACATCACCCATGCATTAATGTTGAATATCATACGCTACTGCAGTAAATAATTTTTTCTGAGCAGTGATGATGAGCAGCCAGCTTAAAGACATGCTGGATGAATCCTGATATTCTGCAAGATTTGTTCACCAAGTCTTCCTCATTATCTTCTCTCTCATGTATTTCAGTTATTTAACTTTATATTTTTCAATATATTTATTTGCATCAAATGTCATATATATTTCCTAGCACTTCCACTGTGTTCATAGTTTCCAGGATGGAAAAAAGTTGAGAAACAAAAAAAAAAAAAAAAAACACCTGTCAGAAAAAACACTTCATAAAAAAGTGACAACCTTGGACTTATACTAAAATGTGTGTGCTGGATTAGACTCAGTCATAAGAAAACGACTACATGGCCTGTTTTGTCTCTCCAAGACACACTTGTGTTCGTACTATTTAATTTACTGGACCTTTTTGAAATGAAACTCACCCCCAGGGGTAGGGCATGGGTCCTGTATCAGGGAAGCCTTTGACTGTCCACCTTGTGACAATGGAGACATCTCCAAACACTGCATTAGACAAGTAGACCAGACTGGCCAGACCAATCCCACTCACTAGGGAGCTGGGACCAGGTTGTTTCTTGCTTGTGGACTCTTCAGATACACCCTCCTCTGAAATAATAAAAGCTCTTTATATATAAATTTACAATGTATAGAATTCACTCATTTTAAAGTAAAAGCTTTCAATGCATAGTTCAGGTGAGTGAAATTCTCTCATTCAAAAATAGAGGTTTTAATGTGTAACTCAGTTTAGTAAAATTTCCACACCCGAAAATAAAGTTGTTTCTTGCACAGATTTGATGAGTGAAATTCCCTTATCTGAAAATAAAGATTTCATATGTATAATAGCTTAGCAAAGTAAAATTCCCTAACCTGAAACTAAAAGCTTTCAATGTATAGCTTAACTATATCTAATTAGCTTTAACTGTAGTAAAGTGGATTTGTATGGATTAAAATATCAACTGACACAAACACACACGTGGTTGTTAAGTAGTTGTTTAATCACCAGAAAAAAAAAAACTGGCACAAAACTCACACTCTGTACTCAGATATTCCTGAAAAACATTTTGATTGCTTTTACTGATGATTTATGTTCATATATACTTATGAATTTTGTTACTTACCAACCACCATCTTGTGTAGTGTTGCTATGGTGCTGATGGTAATCACAATAGAATTACACTGTCTATTCCACCAAGTCGGCACAAAGCTGGTTAGCCAAATTCTGGAACTTGCAAACGCCATCTTGCCCAATATCAAACCCCACACAGTAAGACAGCTACGGACAGAAGAAGTGTTACAGTAGTTTTGTAATATACAGGGACAAAAATAGAGTACAAACAGCAGACTCTTCATTGCCTGCCTACTAAATATCATTCTGTACTTAAGACTGCCATATTGGTGTACAAGTTACTACAAAGTGGTGATCCAAAATATTTTCAACCTTTTCTTAAACCTAGACATGGCATGTATAATATATGTAAAAGCCAGACTAATGGTATGTTGCTTGAGGTCCCACACTTTGCCACTTCAGTACATAAGTCTACTGGGCATTTTGGCCTCAGCTTTGCTTATGAATCTCCCAAGATTTAGAATGATTTGCATGATGATGTACGTTCGGCCACTTCTCTCCACTCATTCAGAAAGAAGCTCAAAACCTATCTCTCTATATATATATGCTTATCACTAGTGTTGTAGTTGAACGCAAATTTTAGAAAAAAGTTACCAAAAGTGAAAATTCGGCGAAAAATTGTACACATTTAATTTAGTAAATGTCAAGATATAAATTTTCAAATGCGTAGATACATTTTACTTTTCAAATGTGATAGAATATTATAAAATAGCATCAGATATGTCCGTACCCCACAGCCTGGGGAAATATTTTTCAACACCATAAGATATAGAAGTGGTGAAACAGTACACAGATAGGGATGCTTTCAGAGCATTGCATGTAAAGATTAAGTATTAAAACAAGACAATTCAGTAAACTGAAAGTTATGAAGCTGTAAAATGTCTTAACTGTAGAATAGCTGTCAATGAAAATATCAAATGGTCAAATTATGGTTTGAATATTTTGAATATTACCCATACATACAGATGTGTCAATACATGCTTATATGTGGAGTTGGGGCAAACCTGTGACTCACTTGATGTAATACCATCTGTTACAATGAGAAGTTCCAAAAGTAAAACCCTTAATGAATTCTAATAAGACTTGATCAGTGCTTAATCTATATCAAAAGACACCCAAAGGTGCAACAACCAAGATTCAAGTAAAAAGATATGAGAGATATAAGAGAGATCACACCATGGCGTTGCACACCTATAACCCAATGTCCCTACCAAATAACAACTTATTACACCATATGATTCCCGACATAAAGCCCGGACAAGGCATTGTAGGTCAAGGTCACTACGGCAAGGTTAAAGGTCAATCAAGGTCACACCATGATGTTTTACATCTACACATGGTCCCACAAAATCTGTAAACAGGAAAAGTCTTGATGAGATATTCTGAAGTTTTTAAACACCATATTTACCCAGTAAGTGTTTAAATTTTACTTCATGTATAGTTTTAATTTTGGCTTTGAGTAAAGTGATGCTTGTCATTTAAAATCACTTACAGTAAAAAGCTTATCCTTTGCTATCTGAAGATTAACTTCAAAGTTGAAAATAGATTCAAATTCCTCTGATATTCTATAACCCTAAATAACCACTCACAAGGAGGGTAGATTCTGGGAGGAGGGAGTAGACTCAGGAAGGAGGGAGGGGAGTATAATCTGGGAGCTCATACTGGTTTGCTACTACATACTCAGTCGGACCATTTTCAGGTCACCAAGTGATCTTGACTTTTCGTTCAGGGACATGTGACAGATAACTCCACAGCCTTTACAAATTATTAACTTTGAAAACTGCTCAAACAATGTATACTTTCATAAATTTTATCACAAGCCAAAAAAATAATACTATTGGCATCTGTAGTAAGATTACTACAAGGAAATACCTTACCGTTTCTTGGCACTTGAGTGGTACAAAGATGCACAAAGCACCAACATGGCACAAGCCACTCCAAAGGCAAGATACTGCAGACGGCTGAGTGTGGTCTTTGCCTGGAAAGACCCTGAAACATTAAAATACGATTAAACTAGAAAACTATCTCTGCTGCAGAAGAGACTGCTTGCTGAATTGGCTGTCAAACTAACTAAACAAGTTTCATCTACTTCCAGTTAACCAGTACAACCACTGACACCGATACAAGTTTTGTACACATTTGGTCAATCAATTACATTACAGTTTAAATCATTTAAATATTTCACAATAAGAGAACTTAAAATGCAGGTTTCCATTTTCTCAACAAATCTAACAAAACACCCCACACAAACACAAGCACCCAGCCACTACTTCAAAGAGTTTTTAAACAGAACTCAATAAAGTGGGATGTGGAGGGGAGATTAAGGTGGAGTTGGTATCTTGCAGGGTGAGTCGGCATATTTCAATCGACACTGCAAGATTCTGACTCAACAGTCTGAAATCTGAGGGAACTCATTATCTCACACTGGTTAAATATCTGATATTTGCCTTTTAGTCACATTCGGGCCTAATTATATTGGACTGTAAATTTTTAAGTTTATTTAATGATTAATTCTGTGTTATTTTCTACAATCTGCTGAAGAAAAAAATCACTTTACCTAAACCAACTAAAGTTCCAAGTCGTAGCAGACGCACGACCCATTTTGACTGTAGCAGTGACTTCAAAGGACCCATAAATAAAACGGGGCTGAAAAATACAGGAAATTATAAGTATTGGTAATTGCTCCAATTTTCCAGATTAATTAATCATCCACTGATGATTAAGAGAGTACACAATAAATTGTTCTATTCTTAGAAAGTATTTTAAGGATTTTCTAGAATAGTACATAACAGGTTATGTGGTTCTAGTATGTGCTAGATGGTGTGAGCCTACTAAGAAATTATTGGTATTGGTAATCACTCAAATTATCCAGACGGATTAATCGCTACTTGATGTGGTTCTAGTATATGTTATGTGGTGCTAGCCTGCTAGGGCACGGCACTTGCTCTTTGATAGTTGGACAAATTTAGCTCGAACGGAATGTATGGTCTGTATACCACAGCAAATGGTTAGCAATTTAGTATTTACAACTTACAAGTTTATATATTAAGTCTATCTTTTTGCTTAACTTCCTGCTGAAATTTTCAAACAGAGAGACATATCCATTAAAATACACACACAAACTTAAAGATTTACAGTTCTACCAATATTATGCAATGACACTTAAAAACAAGAACATGTGAAAAGCACAGAACATGACCACAATTTAGCTAAATAAGAAACTGAATGAATGAATAGTTAAGAACTTAAGTGGGTTTAAAAGTGTGAGTGGAACACAGAGATCAATGGGTGTCAGTGTCTGTTTCGACCACAAGGGTCAGTGGATACAAGTGTTGGGCTGAGATACAGCAATATAATAAATTTATAAAAGTGCAAGTAGAACCCAGAGATCATTGTGTATAAATGTGGGGGTGGGACATGACACCAGAATGTTACATACATGGGGTTGTACTTACACCTAACTAAAACAATGACAGGAAAAACCTGCAGAAAACAGGTAGCATACACAATATAACTGCTGATCAAAACAAAAGTTATACTGCTGAGAAAATTATATTAAAATTACCTTTTATGTCAATTCTTAATGCACACAAATAGAGAACAGAAACAACCTGCAGAATGCAACAGCAAACACTTCATATCCTGAGATCTCAAGCTCATTCAGTGGGTAGAACCAAATCATTGGGGCCAGCCCTTCAAACAGACTCCAGAACACATAACCTGAAAAACAGATTACAAATTTACAAGGTTTACAGTGACAAAAGTATATCTGAACTTTGAAAAAGCTCTTTGAGGTTAAATGTACAGTACAAGGATCGGGATACTTTCAGAGCAGTGTCAGCTACAAGAAGGTCCAAATGATGTTTACGTAGAGAAAATAACATCTAAGTGAAAAGAAATGTATGTAAAGATAAAGTATTAAAACAAGACAATTCAATAGCAAGAGGACAGCATTAACCAGTAAACTAAAAATTATGATGCACACCTACAACCCCTGAGCATTGTCCCTACCAAGTATCAACTTCCTACAATTTACGGTTTCAGAGATATTGCCTGGACAAAATTTTAAATGCCAAGGTTACTACAGCAAGATCAAAGGTCAAATCATGGTCACACCATGACACTACACACATATAACCCCAACCCATGTCCCTACCAAGTATCAACTTCCTACACCTTATGGTTTCTGAGACATAGCCCGGACAAGATTTTATAGGTCAAGGTCACTACAACAAGGCCAAAGCTCCAATCAAGGTCACACCATGACGTTGCACACCTACACCCCCTAACCAATGTCCCTAACATCTATCAACTTCATACACCTTATGGTTTCCGAGATATAGCCCGGACAAAATTTTATAGGTCAAGGTCACTATGGCAAGGTCAAATCAAGGTCAAACTATGACATTGCACAACTACACCCCCTAACCAATGTCCCTACCAAGTATCAACTTCCTACACCTTACGGTTTCTGAGATATAACCTGGACAAGATTTTATAGGTCAAGGTCACTACGGCAAGGTCAAAGGTCAAATCAAGGTCAGACCATGACATTGCACACCTACACCCCCTAACCAATGTCCCTACCAAGTATCAACTTCCTACACCTTACAGTTTCTGAGATACAGCCTGGACAAACTTTTTCCCGCTGCCGGCCCACCCGCCTGCTCGCCCGCCTGACAGGACGCCCGCCCACCCATCCGGACACCATGGGTGAAAACAATACCCCGACAACCCTTAAGGGCTGTGGGGTAAAAAACAGTGCAAGTAATTAGAATCCTGAAGCTAACAGGTAGAAAAGGTACATATGTATGCTGTAAATATTAAGAAACCTGAAAAAAGTGGCTATTTTTATTGAATAATATTCAAAATATTCAGCCTATTCAAACATTGTAATTTCTGGGAAAAAGAGGACTTAAATTTTTACAGATATTTTACATTTAATTTTTGTAACGTTTGTTTACATCATCTGCCATGTTTATTTGATTGGAACTTCCTGTTGGTTACAACTAAAACTCAAGATTTCTTTATATTTTTAGAAGATGTTTTAACATAATAAACTAAGCTAAATTTAGCTTTCTTGGTTAATGCACAACATACACACTCCCTGTAAATTGGGAATAATGGCCTTGGGCATCAATCAAGTGAAAAATCATATATCCAGTAACATAAACCTCACTGCATTTACAGTGGTATTTACTATACCACTTCAGTAATTTGCCTTGAATGTTTTTGACAAATTTTGTTGAATTAAAGAAATTAAATGTTCACTACATTACTCTACATTGAATTGTGCAGCATTATATGAATTGAACAGATGATGGCGACGGTGTTCGACAGGAATGTAAACGGATGCGTATTGCGAAAACATATAAAGTAGTTGAATTTACCTAAAAATCTGGGCTTTTAGTCTTACTTTTAGTACTTATTATTGCTTTCCATGATATACCTTCAGTTATTTAGAGTTTTTATGTTGTTCTGAATTGTTTTTAATTGATCAATAGCCTGCTAGTTGATATTGCGGGGATTATCGCCCACTACCAGGAGTTACTCAGTGATTTTTGGTTGTGGTCTGTACTTTAAATATTTAATAACTGTGGTTTGGTTTTACTTTTATGAATTTCTGTATGTTCCGTTTTATTCTGTGGTGTCTGATTTCCTTATGATGCGGATTGTTAGGCTCCTCCTTTGTATTGTTAGTCTCTTTGTGCATTGCCATAAGACTCATAACAGAATTCAGAGCAAGTGTGATGTTGGCCTGCATGTATGTAAATATAATGGACCTACTGCCAAATCCATTCTGTTCATTTATGTCAAGTCACAGAGTTATATTTTGTGAAAAGGCGTCCTTCAGGCAGCTCGCTCTGGTTCTGTTGTTGGGCGATGTCGCTCTCAATCCTGGGCCAATGAAGTTTTGATTCCCTTACTGCCGGTCCATTAGGAATAAAGGCCCATCTCTTTGTGAAGAAGTTAAACCTGGAAATTTTGATGTTGTTGGTCTCACTGAGACCCATATTAAAGCTCTAGACACACCCTCATTTCTAAATGAGTTAACACCTGAAGATTTTTCCCTTGTTCACACCAACAGAAAAAACAAATATGGTGGCGGTGTCGGCTTTTTTATTAAATCAGCTCTTGATTTCCAAACCATCCATTCCCCTGAGTTCTCCTCCCTTGAAAATCACACTGTATCTCTCACTCTTGACGGGTGTCACATGTTTCTTGGGGTCGCTTATCGCCCCCCCTGCCTTACCTGTTGTAAAATTTTTTGAAGATTTTCTGTCATACGTGGGTTTTTTGTTTTCCTTATCCTCCTTTGTGATTTGTGGTGACTTTAATTTTCATGTCGACACTATGTCTCCAACAGTCTCTGAATTTAAATCAGTCATTGATTCTTGCTGTCTGTCCCAATACATTCATTTCCCAACTCACCTTCACGGTCATACCTTAGATTTGCTGATGGCTCCTTGCAATTTTTTTGCAATTTCTGATGTAAAAGGTTCAGGCTTCATAAGTGATCATAAAATCATCTCTTGTGTGGTTGACTTTCCATCTTCTGATACTCCAATGCAGAAAGTTGTTACCTTCCGTCAGTATCATAAACTGAATATTGATAAATTCAGAAGTGACCTCCTGGCTATTCCGTTTGTTAGTTCACCATCTGATGACATCGATTTATTGCATGAACAGTATATGCCTGGTTTATCTGGCCTTCTAGATATTCATGCACCAGTGAAGACTAAACAGCTCAGCAAACCAATGCCAAGCTGGATAAATGAGGAGTATAGAACTGCCAAGTGCATGAGAAGGCAGTATGAACGTGCTTGGAGAAGAGACAAATCCATGTAAATCATTCCCATCTTTGACAGCAAATAAATAAATGTAACCACATTCTAAATAGAAATAAGGAGCGTTTCTACCATGATATAGTTAGTGAAAATTTGGGTGATGGTAAAAAGCTATGGCAGGCACTGAATAGAATATTGAGTCGGTCAAACGCCACTGTCCTGCCATCCTTTGTTGATGAAAAATCATTTGCACATAGATTTGGTTCGTTTTTCATTGATAAAATTTTAAAAATCCGAGACACCTTCAAACACACCCGATCTAAGTCTCCTCACCCAGACAAGGAGCCTCCAACTTTCAGTTCCTTTCAAGTTGTCAATGAGAGCAAAGTTCTCAAGTTTATCCAGGAAGCCCCTTCAAAAAGTTTTTTTTTTATTTTCTTTCGCAAATATAAGGACATACAATGATGATAACAAAAAAATATTACAACAGAGTATACATGGCTACAGTATTTGTCGCATCATTACACTTGCATGATATATATATATAAATATATTTTTTTATCTTGATATGACCAAGTAATGGTACTTAACCACTGAACAATACTCATTTTTTTATACAACTGACATATGCATTTGTACTGCAAGTTAAGTTATAGTCTAGATTAGGTTTAAAACAAGCATCCAATTTCTTGTAAAACGAGCGGTAGCATCTGTTACGGCATACAGATACGATTGTTCCTCAAAGACTCGCTTGATGTCTAATTGTAATGCATTAAAACTTGGTTTACGACTCTCTTCAAGACATTTAAATAGGTAGGATTTTACTACAAAGGTTAAGGCTACTGAAATCCAAGTAGTATTGATTTTTTGTCAATATCAAATGTTGAACCCAATTCCTGGTACACCCAATTTTTAAGAAAGTTCCATATATCGGTGGAATATAGACAGTCTACAAATACAGGAGTTATTGTTTCAGGCTTATTATTACAGAAGCGACAGTGATTATTCTCAGCCTTTTTCATTTTAAATAGTAAAGCCTTTGTTTCTAATATATTAAGTATCCTATATTGCAGCCAAATAATCTGGTTATCAAGAATTGTTTTAAAGCAGGTCTGATGTATGTTTTTCCATTCTTTTAATTCTATATTTATTTGAAGTATATTTTCCCAAGTTTTCATATGGACTAAGTAAGTCCTTTGGAGACTCACTTTCTGTGAGCACGTTGTAAAAGTCTTTACAAACTTTCTTTAAGTTATTTATCAGTGATGTAGTGTCAGGCCATATTGGTTTCTCTGGTAATCTAGTTTGAAAAACAACATCTTTATTTCCGAATTTTTGTATTCCTAACCTTACTCTGTTGTTGTCAAGGAAATTAAGATTAGTTCCAAAAGTATTTCTGACTTCTTCTAATGTCAACAGGTTACCTTCACTATTATATAAATCAGCTGGGTAGATAATTCCCACTCTGTACCACTGTACCCCCCCCCCCCCCCCCACACACACACACACACACACACTTGTAATCCATGCAGATGGTATTTCTTCTAATTTTATCAGGTTTATTGTTCCAAATAAATTTAAAGAACAATCTCTCCAAAGTCTTTATAAAGTTTTTACTAGGATCTGGGATACATAATAACAGACAATTTAGCTTTGACATTACGAAGGATTTCAGGACTGTTATCTTTCCTAAGGGAGACAATAGATGCCGTTGCCATTGGGCAAGTGACGCTCGTATATTATTTAATGCAGGTTCGTAATTAAGGCTTGGAACCTGTTGCAGGTTCACTGAGAGATTAATACCTAGAAGTGAAAAACATTCGCTACCCCAGTGTAGGTCTTTGTTAACATTTAATTTGTCCTTAGCTCCCTTTTTCTTCCCAATCCAGACTATTTGGGTTTTTTCAGCGTTGACTCTTAACCCAGATATATTGCCAAAAATTTCTAATACATTGAGAGCAGCTTAAAGGAAGTCTTCAGTTCCATTTAGCATAATTGTGGTATTGTCAGCAAACTGTGTTATCTTTATTTCCTTTTGTCTAATCATGATGCCTTTTATATTTTTATCATTCATAACCATCAGGTATAAAATCTGGGCACAGAAGATAAAGAGATAGGGGGAGATTGGATCTCCCTGTTGACATCCCCTTTCAATAGGGAAAGGGTTTGAAAGGAATCCACATTGGCTAACTGAAGTTACTATATTAGTATTAAACAGTTTGATCCATTTTTTAAAGTTAGTGCCAAAATTTAATAATTCTAGAACTTGGTACAAGAATGTCCATGAAACTGAGTCGAATGCCTTTTCAAAGTCGACCAGCATTATTAGGCCTGGAATATTTTCTTTCTCCGTACAATGAAGTAGGTCATAGATCAAACGGATATTTTCTCCAATATATCTTCCACTTATGAAACCAGTTTGTGTTCTAGAAAACAATTGTCCAAGACACCCTTGAGTCTGTTTGCTATTGCTGATGACAAAATTTTGTAAGCACAAGATAAAAGGGAAATTGGTCTCCAATTCTTTAGAAATATCCTGGGTTTGTTGCCTTTTGGAATACACGAGACTAAACACTGCCGCAATGATATGGACATTTCACCTTTAGTATAAGACCAACTATATGCTTTTAGAACAAAATACTTTAATTTTTTCCAAAAAATCTTGGAGAATTCCGCAGGGTAGCCATCGATACCTGGGCTTTTTCCATTTTTCATTTGTTTCAAAGCCTGACCTATTTCTTCAATGGACAGTTCATGTTCTAAACCCATAGTTTCTTCTGAGGAAAGCTTTACTGTTTTTAAATCACTCACAATTCTTTCCAACTGAGATTCATATTCATTTTTTGGTTGTGAAAAAAGCTTTCTATAGATTTGAACTTCATTTAGAATATCTCCCGGTTTGATATATACTGCCCATCTGATTTTTGTAGCCTTTTAATAGTTTTATCTATATATCCTTTGTTCTCTAGGGATGTCAAGAATTTTGAAGGTTTTTCACCATCTTTTAGCCTTGCTCTCGAGGTCCATGTCCCACACATATTGTGAAACAATGTATAGACACTCTTCTTCCTTCATTGACAAAACTGGTTAACTTGTCCCTCAAAAATGGCATTTTTCGAAATCCTTTTAAACAGGCTATTGTCACACCTCTCCTCAAAAAGTCAACCCTTTCAAAAGAGGACTTGAAGAGTTATCGACTGGTGTCTGGTCTTAGCTTCTTGTCAAAGTTGGTGGAGCGAATAGTGGCTGCCCAAATTAGATCTCACATGGATTCTCATGATCTTGGAAACACTTTCCAGTCAGCCTATAAGGTAGGGCACTCAACAGGAACTGCCTTGTTGTGCATCAAAAATGAGATTCACTTATCTCTGTCCAGGGGTATGCCTACAACACTGGTGTTGCTCGACCTTTCGATATTATTGATCATGGCACACTCCTATCCTGTTTGTCAGCTAGGTTTGGCTTTGCTGGATCTGCACTAAATGGTTTAGATCCTACCTCCAGGATCGTTTTCAGTCAGTCAAGATTGGTTCTTGTCTTTCGAAGTTGTTCAAAGTGAAATTTGGAGTTCCCCAAGGTTCTGTCTTAGGTCCTCTTCTGTTTTCCCTCCATACAACACTTCTTGGTCAAGTCATCAGAAAATATACTGGAGTTAAATACCACTTATGCTGACGATACCCAGCTGTTCATTCACTAGTCCCCTGATGATAGTCTTAAGTCTTTTGACCATCTTAAATCCTGTTTGAATGATATTTAGGTCTGGATTTCTGAAAACAAACTCAAGCTAAACCCTGATAAAACAGAATTCATAGTCTTTGGTGCCAAAGACAGATACAAATGGCTCAGTGATTCATTTCCCGTCAATATCCTGGGTAATTGTCTCTCCCACAGATGTTGTGTGCAATTTGGGTGTTCTGTTTGATGCAAAGTTCTGTTTCACCAATCACATAAATTCTGTCATCAAATCTTGTTTTATTAGCCTCAGGGACCTTCAACATATCAGGTTTCTCTCAGCTCTGGTCAGCAGTCGTTTGGATTATTGCAATTCTCTATTTCGCAGTTTGTCATCCCACAATGCTACCAGGCTCCAATATGTTCAAAATGCTCTTGCACGGTTTGTCACCGGTGCTTCCAAGTACACTCACATCACATCCAGCCTTAGGACACTTCATTGGCTACACATCTGACAATGAATTATCTTAAAAACCCTAGTTCTGGTGTATAAGTACCTTGCCACTGGCCAGCCTAAGTATTTTGCACCACATCTCTCCTTGTACAAATCCGCTGTGAATACAAGACATTCCAACCCCCAAAATTTGTTCCTCCAGGTTCCACATTATTGTGCTTCTATCCATAAATCAAAGGCCCACTTCAACAACAGTTTCTCATATGATGCCCCGAAGTTATGGAATGATATCCGCAGTGCTCCAAATCTCTCCTGTTTTAAAAGATGACTAAAAACCTATCTATTTCAGAAATCACCTTAGCTTCTACCGAATACCCGGATCGCCTCCCTGGTACGACTTGGAACATGTCTGATGTTTTGAGAGATGAAAAGGGTTGGTCACAAAAAAAGAAATAACTAGAGTAATGCTTCGCAAGAGAAAAAGAAATTGTTTTTCCACAGCAAAAACAAAGCGTCCCAATGAGTATTAATCAGTTTGTAAAAATTATTCTGTGTTAAATATGTTTTTTTCCCCATTTATGATACAATGCAAGGTTTCCTAGATGATTATTTTTTTTATTTATTTTTATTTGTGATTCATGCAGAAATTCAAAATGGCCACCAAAAGTGGCAGGAAAATGATTTTTTGCAGATATCATGCAGGTCAAAAATTTCGCAGAAATCGCTCTATCTTGTTCCATTTCCGAGATAAATAGGTTCTTGCATTTTACGCAGAAATTCAAAATGGCCACCAAAGTGGCAGGAAAATGATTTTTCGGAAAATCGCCATTAGACTCTGCAGATACCCTGCAAATCAAATTTTTTTTATCGAAATCACTCTATCTTACTCCATTTCCAAGATAATGAGGCTTTTGTGTTTTATGCAGAAATTAAAGATGGCTGCCAAAAGTGGCAGGACAATGATTTTTGGGAAAAGTCGGCAGTAGACTCTTCAGTTACCCTATGGGTCAAAAATTTCTTCGAAATCGCTCTATCTCGCTCCATTTCTGAAATAAGCGGGGTTTTTGCATTTAACTCAGAAATTTAAGATGGCCGTCAAAAGTGGCGGGGAAATGATTTTTTGCGAAAAGTTGCCAGTAGACTATGCAGATACCCTGTAGATTAAAAATAGCATCAGAGATGCCCGTACCCCACAGCCTAGGGAAATATTTTCAACACCATGAGATATAGAAGTACTGTACCAGTACAAACCTCAGGATACTTTCAGAGCACTGTCAGCTGTATAAAGGTCCAAACAATGTTTAAATGGAGAAATAATGTTTAAAAGAAAGATAATGCGTATAAAGATGAAGTATTAAAACAAGATAATTCAATAACAAGATGACAGCATTAATCAGTAAACTAAAATTCAACACTTTTTATCTACATCTGCATGGCCGAATTATGGTTTAGATGGTTAGAATATTACCATGCATACATAAGTGGTAATACATTTAATGAATGCTTATTGTGGTGTTGGAGCAAAATCTGTGGCTCACTTGATGAAATTCTATCTCTTACAAATGGGAAGTTATGAAAGTAAAATTCTTAATAAATTCTAATATGACTTTTGCTTAATCTGCATAAAAAGACAGACCCAAAGGTCCAAGGAAGATTTTAAAGGTCAAGGTCACTACGACAAGGTAAAAGGTCAAATTAAGGCCACACCATGATAATACACACCTATAGCCCCTAACCAATGTCCCTACCAAGTATCAACTTCCTACACCTTACAGTTTCCGAGATATAGCCCAGACAAGATTTTATAGGTCAAGGTCACTATTTCAAGGTCAAAGGTCAAATCAAGGTTACACCATGATGCTGCACACCTACACTCCCTAACCAATGTCGCTACCAAATATCAACTTCCTTCACCTTACAGTTTCCGAGATATAGCCCAAACAAGATTTTATAGGTCAAGGTCACTACGGCAAGGTCAAAGGTCAAATCAAGGTCAGATCATGACGTTGCACACCTACACAGCCTAACCAATGTCCCTACCAAATATCAACTTCCTACACCTTACGGTTTCCGAGATATAGCCCGGACATGATTTTATAGGTCAAGGTCACTATGGCAAGGTCAAAGGTCAAATCAAGGTCAGACCATGACGTTGCACACCTACACCCCCTAACCAATATCCCTACCAAATATCAACTTCCTACACCTTATGGTTTCTGAGATATAGCCCGGACAAGATTTTATAGGTCAAGGTCACTACGGCAAGGTCAAAGGTCAAATCAAAGTCACACCATGACGTTGCACACCTACACCCCCTAACCAATGTCCCTACCAAATATCAACTTCCTACACCTTACGGTTTCCAACATATAGCCCGGACAAGATTTTATAGGTCAAGGTCACTACGACAAGGTCAAAGGTCAAATCAAGGTCACACCATGACGTTGCACACCTACACCCCCTAACCAATGTCTCTACCAAATATCAACTTCCCACACCTTACAGTTTCCGAGATATAGCCCGGACAAGATTTTATAGGTCAAGGTCACTATGGCAAGGTCAAAGGTCAAATCAAGGTCAGACCATGACGTTGCACACCTACACCCCCTAACCAATATTCCCACCAAGTATCAACTTCCTACACCTTACAGTTTCCGAGATATAGCCCGGACAAGATTTTATAGGTCAAGGTCACTACGGCAAGGTCAAAGGTCAAATCAAGGTCAGACTATGACGTTGCACACCTACACCCCCTAACCAATGTCCCTACCAAATATCAACTTCCTACACCTTACGGTTTCTCAGATATAGCTTGCACAAGATTTTATAGGTCAAGGTCACTACGGCAAGGTCAAAGGTCAAATCTAAGTCAGACCATGACGTTGCACACCTACACCCCCTAACCAATGTCCCTACCAAATATCAACTTCCTATACCTTACGGTTTCCGAGATATAGCCCGGACAAGATTTTATAGGTCAATGTCACTACGGCAAGGTCAAAGGTCAAATCAAGGTCAGACTATGACGTTGCACAACTACACCCCCTAACCAATGTCCCTACCAAGTATCAACTTCCTACACCTTACAGTTTCCGAGATATAGCCCGGACAAGATTTTCAAACTCAAGGTCACTACGGCAAGGTCAAAGGTCAAATCAAGGTCAGACCATGACGTTGCACACCTACACCCCCTATCCAATGTCCCTACCAAGTATCAACTTCCTACACCTGACGGTTTCTGAGATACAGCCCGGACAAACTATTTCCCGCCGCCCGCCCACCCGCCCGCCCATCCGGACACCAAGGGTGAAAACAATACCCCGACAGCCCTTAAGGGCTGTGGGGTAAAAATTGCATGGAAAATTGCTTCTATTTCACTCCGTTTCCGAGATAAACACGTTTTTACGTTTAACGCAGCAATTCAAGATGGCTGCCAAAAGTAGTAGGAAAACGATTTTTGCAAAAAGTCGCCAATAGACTCTGTAGATACCCTGTGGATCAAAAATTTCGTCAAAATCGCTCTATTTCGATCCGTTTCTGAGATAAACATGTTTTTGCGTTTAACGTAGAAATTCAAGATGGCTGCCAAAAGTGGTGGGAAAACGATTTTTGCAAAAAGTCGCCAATAGACTCTGCAGATACCCTGTGGGTAGTGCTGGGAGATCGCCATGATTTTAACTGTCGATGTTCGTATCGGAAATTTGTGAACAAACTTCGAACATTTCCGATCATGGAGTCGAAAGTGTAAACCAGACAAAAAAAATCAAATATTAAATGCTAACAAGTAAAATACACACAAATTACTACAAATATAACCAAAATATATCCTAAAAGCCATTCACAGACGTCTCCCTCACTAACAGACCATGCTTGATGTATCCTCGTTTGTGATTGGCTGATTTTGTGATTACCTTGACAACAGTGGGAAAACCCCAAGGTGTTTCTTGTTACATTATTTTTATTGCATTCATGACTAGTTTTATGATTTTCACTGATTAATATTTCAGATTTTTACAAAATATTGTTCTAGTTAGTGTTTTATTGTGGCCAAAGGGCTACAAAGAAGACAGTTTAGCAAACATCGGTTGTACTTAAATTTTACCGATCATTGATCGGCAATGAGCCAGCAAGCGATAATACCGAACTTTGCAAACATTGTCCCAGCACTACCTGTGGGTCAAAAATTTCATCAAAATCGCTCTATTTCGCTCCGTTTCTGAGATAAACGTGTTTTTGCGTTTGACATAGAAATTCA
This sequence comes from Sabellastarte sp. h YS-2021, assembly GCA_964017235.1. Classification (NCBI taxonomy): domain Eukaryota; kingdom Metazoa; phylum Annelida; class Polychaeta; order Sabellida; family Sabellidae; genus Sabellastarte; species Sabellastarte sp. h YS-2021. The sequence goes on along the minus strand of OZ024932.1, from coordinate 9,349,509 downwards.
AGATGGCCACCAAAAGTGGCGGGAAAGCATTTTTCGAGAAAAGTTGCCAGTAGGCTTTACAGCTACCCTGCAGGCCAAAAATTTTGTCGAAATCGCTCTATCTCGCTCCATTTCTGAGATAAACGTGTTTTTGCATTTAACTTAGAACTTTAAGATGGCCGCCAAAAGTGGCGGGAAAACATTTTTTGAGAAAAGTCGCCAGTAGGCTTTACAGCTACACCGTGAGTCAAAAATTTTGTCGAAATCGCTCTATCTCACTCCATTTCTGAAATAAGCGGGTTTTTGCATTTAACGCAGCAATTCAAGATGGCTGCCAAAAGTGGTGTGAAAAGAACCAGATACCCTGTGGGTCAAAAATTTCGACAAAATCGCTCTATCTTGCTCCATTTCCGAGATAAACACGTTTTTGCATTTAACGCAGCAATTCAAGATGGCTGCCAAAAGTGGTGGGAAAACGATTTTTGCAAAAAGTCGCCAGTAGACTCTGCAGATACCCTGCGGGTCAAAAATTTCGAAATCATTCTATCTCGCTCTGTTTCTGAGATAAACACATTTTTGCATTTAATGCAGAAATTAAAGATGGCCACCAAAAATGGCGGGAAAACGATTTTTGTGAAAAGTTGCCAGTAAACTCTGCAGATTCCCTGTGGGTCAAAATTTTCGTCGAAATTGCTCTATCTCGCTCCGTTTCTGAGATAAATGTGTCTTTGCATTTTCAGCGTTAAGAAAAATTGTGACATTTAGTAAATCGGTAATAAGTTGGCCATTTTGTACTGGATCACTTCCAAAAGTTAATGATTTCCAGACATCTTTATAACAAACCTACTTGCCAAATTTTATGTGAATAGGTGAAGTGCTTTTAAGTTATCATCCGGACAAGCACACCCTTTTGAAAAACATGTTTTTAGTCATGTGACTTCTCTGATTGGTTGAAATGTCATGACATCATGTTCAAAAATTTTTCCCAGGACTACTGCATACACCTGCAAAATATGAAGAGAATCTGCCTTATGGCTGCAAAGCTACTGTGAAAAGAAAATGCGGATCCGGTGAATCCGGCAGAGTCGCTTCTCCCATATACAAACAAGCGTCCCTCGCGGGACGCTTAATTATTTGTAGCTGTTAAGGTTGCATCACAAGAATATTACATTATTTCTCATAAACTTAGTTGCTGAGTTTTCAATTTACTGGTTTTGCTGTAACTTCTCCCTCCCCACCCAAGCCTAATAACCTGTGGGTTTTTTTCTTTACTTCTGAATTATATAGAATCTCCTGATTAGTGCTGAATGACAAAAAAATAAAGAGTTTTCTGTTTTTCTTAATAAACAAGCAGAAAACGATTTAATCGATAACTGATCACTTAGAATTAAGGATTAATTGATTTTACCTTTTCAGACCGATTCCTAACACTCCTCAGAAGGACCTCTCCCTCTGGTTGTTTGAATTTATGTAATACTTTACAAATGATAATTTTCTATTTTAAGTGGCCATTTCAGTAACATAATCATTCTAAATATAAATAAACAAAAATATTGAAGAAGTACTTTCGGTCATGTGATGAGATCAAATACAATTTGTATTTAGTATTGACCTGGTTTTCAATTTGTGGATTATTCAACAACTGATCCTTCTTTTTAAAAAAATTCATCAAAACTGGACTGGCAATACTGACACCAAGCTTGGTCCTGGTGAGTCTTTACACTTCTCCAGTCTTGTCAGGTTGTCACCACGGCTTATCACAGTTAGCTATGACTTGTCTGTTGTACTTCTAGGCCTTGTCCTAGGGGTTTCACGTTTGATCTTAAAGGAAACAGCCTGACCCCAAGTCAAGTTAGGTGGTTGGTACAGACAAGTCAGGATGTAGTGTATATGTGCTATTGGGGAGGAGAAACCGACCCATATAAGTAAAATACAAGTGACAAATCTGGGTGGGTGACATACCGAGATGAATAGTGAACCATGATATCTGGTCTAAAATGCGACTCACATTTTATGTGAATAGGTGAAGCGCTTTTTTAAGTTATCATCTGGACGAGCATGTCCTTTTGAAAAACATGTTTTTGGTCATGTGACTTCTCTGATTGGTTGAAATGTCATGACATCATGTTCAGAAATTTTTCCCAGGGTTACTGCATACACCTGCCAAATATGAAGAGAAACCGACTTTTTTTGTCTGCAAAATAAATCAGATTTAGTGTTCCAAATGCAGGATCAAGTGAACAGAGGTGCATTCATTCAAAGCGCCGTTAAAACATGGGTCGGGGGTCATACAGTCTAATATCACCAAACGGGGCTGGACTCCATTTGGTGGACTGAAACTCATAATTTTCAGTTTTAGCAGTTTGACATCAACAATATGTTAAACTCATAATTACAGTTTTAACAGTTTAACATCAACAATATGATGAAGAAAATTTTTAAAAAGACAAACTTAAACGTGTGGTAACCAAGATGTGTCACTTCAAAAGATCTTCTGTCAGTTTCCGAGCGGCGCCTCAATCTTCCCTTTTCCTCAAATGCTTACATCAATGACAGGATCGACTTTCAATACCAACATGATTCTAAAGGTGCCTGCTGGGTTAGACTGAGTTTTCTGTCCCAAAATTTGCCTTTATAAAACTTATGGATGGCATTTTGGGACAGAGTTCCTCACCACAAAAAAAAACAAAAAAACTTCAATATCTGAAAATTACTGTCACTTTAAACTTTAAAATATCCACTTAAATGTATTAACAGTATAAAACATTTAGATGCAGGAACACAATTTTCTGTGTTTGCAGTAATATAGACACTTTTTCTGCACTTCCCGTTTGTATGAACAATGATGAAATTTTGCAAGTGAAATAAATTTTGGTAAATATATCCAGTAACTATGCAAAACGTTTATTTCTTTTAATGCGGGACACATCCTTGATACTCAAGGTGGCCCAGTAAACATTACAAACGTTTATAAACCTAACTGTAAACGGTTTAGATTAGGTTTAAAATGATGGGTCCCTAAACGTTTGCCTATAAACATTTATAAATGTTTAAGCATAAACGTTTATAAATGTTTATACATAAACGTTTATAAACGTTTTTACACGTGTTGAAAATCTGGAGAAATATTTCTGTAAGTATATCTTGCTGTATCACTGTTGTTTGAAGCCATCATTACACTCTAAGTAGATATATAGAAGTATCTAATTTGATGATATTATATACTTTTATATCTCCACTTATAATATAATGATGGCTTCAAACAACAGTGATACAGCAAGATATAGTATCAGATATATTTCTTAAGTTTCTCTCAAAATGGCTGTGCTGTTGTCATCATCCCAAATGAAAGTGAGGTTAAGGTATTTTTAACCCTTCATAAAGGTTTAAAAACGTTTATAAACGTTTATAAACCAAACTAATGTTGCTGAAACGTTTATAAACCCATTATATTGAACAATTGTCAATATTTAGGTTTATATTTGGTTCAAAAAACGTTTATAGGTTTACTTAACGTTTATAAACGTTTGCTATGTTTACTGGGGGGTAGTCTACATGTTTAATCATGTCAGGATGTGTGCCATTTGCTGCCCTTCAGGACTTTTATGTTTTTTTTTGCATACTTATGCCATCTGTCTCTTGCCAATACATCCATCTTGTAAATATTGGCTGAGAGACAGATTAATCGGCTTACCTGCTAGGTGAGCAGTTAATGCGCCAAGAAGTGTGGGCGATATTAGGGAATATTAATCAAACCAGTCTGTAATTACCTGTTACAATATCTGTCAGTACATCAACAGACTTTGTTGGAATGTGTGATACTTTGTTTTTCTCAGTCATTCTTGAAAATGAAACAAAAATTCCGAAATTCTTAAAAGTCAAAGTTTTTACAACCGGGTTTGTTTATCTCGGTTTCCTGGTCGTTTCTAAAGCTCGGAAATGAATGTAGCCTGAAAATCTGGTAAAAAGCTGTAGATCCCGGGTATGGAGAGATAAATGCATGTAAGTTAGTTCATAAAATATTTGTTATTTATCTGATTTGCATTATTTAAACATAATCAGAATCTGTATGAGAAGCAGGATTCATATATATGTTTCTGGACATAATGTGACACATATTGTAAATGAATCTGCAACATATTAGAAATAGCTTGTTAATACTTATTCAATCTTAATATATTCAGCATTTCACCTTGCAGATGTAGTGAACATTGCAATGTGCCTGAACAATAAATTAAGCAAGTATTGTGGACTCGAAACATTATATTCTACGTTTTATGTTAGGTGTGCTAATACATCCTTGTCTGTACTATGTGAAACAATATGACTTTTTCTTTAGATGTACTAGGTAAGCTAGATTTATGATCTTGTTGTAAAAGGAAGGAATAGAACTTGACGATATTTCCATTACTAAAGAACATTTTGCATTTCAAAAATGCTTGATCAGGATAATCACTAGAATTCATGAAAGTCCAGATGGGAAAAAAACTGAAAAATCTTTCAGTCAATATGCATGTGTGTGGTGCAAAGCCATCACAAACTGTCTCTCCCAACTGACTTTGTTTGCAATCTTGGTGTGTTGTTTTACTCAAAATAGCATCATAATCAAGTAAATTCTGTGATAAAATCTTGTTTTGCTAACAGATACATCGTATCAGACACTTTCTATCCTTTGATGTCTCATACATGGTTGCAAATACATTGGTTTCTGTTTTATAGTTTGTTATCCAATGTTGAGTTAAACGGAAATGTTGTATTTATTGCCCAGATCCTCCGAATATTTGCAGACTGTTAGGTAGAAGAAACCCAAGAAGAAATATAATATGCTACACCTGTGGAGAGCCCAATCACAAGTCCTACCAGTGTCACGTCAACAAAGGACAAAGCAACGGTAACCAGGGCAACTGTAAGTGGTGTAATAACTGTAAAAGCACAACACATACAACTGGTGAGTGTACCTTTCAAGAAGGTGCTGATTATCATGCACTCATTTGTGTTTAAAGCAGACTACATAGAAAATACAGACACTGTTGTAACTGACATTTGTGACTCTATTTCGGTTGATTGTGGTGCACCTGCACATATTATTACCAGTAAAGAAAGTTTTATCTCAATGAAAGACTTAAGTACAGAAAAGCATATCATTGAACCAGAAGATGGTAGTAGACCAGACAATGTAGTTCTTGATAAGGGTAATGCATCAATTTTAGCGCATGACAACAATGGTGTTAAACATGATAGTGTACCTGAAAATGCTTTGTATATTCCATCATACAAACCCAACATCTTGTCTGTACAAGCTGCTGTTAGGAAGGGTGCAAGTGTTAATTTTGGTCCAAACAACGCTCAACTAATTGCCCCAGATGGCACCACTTTAATCGAAACCCTGACAGAAAAGCTAGTAAGTTATTTGAGTTGGTCCATTGTGATCTAGCAGGCCAAATTGAGTCTGTTGCTCATGAATGTTTCAAGTATTGTGTGATGTTTGTGGATGATTCCTCGGGTGTATCTATGGTGTATTTCCTGAAAGCCAAATCTGACACATGTGAAGCCACCAAGAAGTTTTCGGCAGATATTGCCCCTTTTGGGCAAATCAAAACCTTAAGATCTGATAATGGAACAGAATTCACATGTAGCGGGTTTGAGTCATTGTTGGTTCAAAACAAAGATAGACATGAGTCTACCAAAATGGTACTGTTGAGTGAGGGTGGAGGACGGTGTTCATCATGGCGAGATGCATGTTGATTGAAGCAAATTTGCCAAAGTTTCTTTGGACTTATGAAGTATATACATCATTGTATATCGGAAACCGCTGTCTCAGTCGGAGACTGGGGATTACCCCATTTGAATCAGTTACTGAGAAGAAGCCAAACCTCAGTAAGATGCAAATTTTCGGTACAACTTGTTTTGTGTACACACAAAATAAACCAAAGCAAGAGCCACGTTATGAAAAGGGTTTGTTTGTTGGTTATGATAAGTCCCGCATATCTTGTGTATTTCAAGAGTAAAAATCAAATCAAGAGAGTAAGATGTGTCAAATTCTTTGACAATGTAGTTCAGAAAACTGAAGCTTGTACCAATGAACCAGTTCAAAATGTAGACCAAAACATTGTTAAATCTTACATGTCTGTGAATACTCTTGTTGAACAAGCCAGAGGTAATGACCAAAACAATGCAGACCAAAGCATATCCGATGACGACGCAACCATTACTTGTAGAGAGTCAGCCAGAAAGCTTGTTAAACCAGTCTATTTAAAAGATTATGTCACAATGGCTGATGCCCCCACTGATCAAAACATTGACTATCTATATCAAATGGGTAATCTTGAAACTCCGAAAACATTTAAAGAAGTAATCCAGAGTGAAAAATCTATGAAATGGCATCAGGCAATGATGAAATTAGCACACTTGATGAAAATGAAACTTTCAAGTACACAAAATTATCTGCCAGAGCAAATTTGATTGGTGGAAAATGGGTCTACACTGTCAAAAAAGATTCACATGGTGAGATACAAGGCTAGATATGTAGCAAAAGGGTATTCCCAGTTTGCTAATGTTGATTATGAAGGTACATTGTCTGTATTATGTCCATTCGCATGTTGTTACAGATAGCCATGCAGCAAAGCCTAAAAGTTCACAGAATGGATGTCAAAACTGCATTTCTAAATGGGCCAATAGATTGTGAACTTTATGTTGAACAACCAAAGGGATTTGAAAAGATGGGAACAAAGGGTGAAAAGCTTGTTTGCAAGCTTAACAAATCTTTGTATGTCCTGAAACAAAGTGGGAGAATATGGAATTTACTGTTGCATGACTATCTCATTGAACAAGGTTTCAAGCAGTCTTTCACTGACATGTTTGTGTGCACAAAACTCATGACTGTTATGTTATTTTACTCGTGTGGGTAGACAATATCATAATAGCAGCAAATAGTGAAAATGTATTGCAAAATAAGAAGCAAACACTGAGCAAACGGTTCAAACTGAAAGACCTTGGCCTACCCGCTCTGTTCTTGAACATTCATTTTGACCTTGAACGTGATTGTGTTACAATGCATCAAAGTTAATATATAGAACAGATGCTTGACAAGTTTAGGATGAATGACTCTAAGCCAAAGGCTGCTCCTTATGAAATGAATGTGAACAAGTTAAGAACAAGTGACTCAAAGCCACTAGAAGATTCCTGTCTATATAGGCAAATTGTAGGAAGCCTAATACATTTGATGACATGTACAAGGCTGGATGTATGTTACAGTGTCAGTATGCTATCTCAGTTTCTAGAACATCCAACAAAAGCACATCTAGAGTGGGCAAAGCATGTCCTTAGGTATCTCAAGGGAACAAAATCTCAAAGTCTAGTTTTCAGAAAATCAACAGGCCTGAAACTGCAAGGCTTTAGTGATTCTGATTGGGGAAATCTGGAAGACAGAAAAAGTGTTAGTGGTTACTGTTTCATTATGAACACAAATAGTGACATGGTTTGCTGGAAGAGGAGAAAACAAGCATGTATTGCCCTATCCACTTGTGAGGCTGAGAAACAGTTTCTGAGATGTCTCTCTGAAGATTTATCAGGGGACAAGGTTGACACTGTTGACATTTTTGTTGATAATCAGAGTGCCATAGCCATAGCAAAAAATCCTGTGCTCCACCAAAGGACAAAACACATAGACATTAACTATCATTTTATCCATGTTGAAGTTCAAAAGGGCTATATATTACTGAGGTATATTCAATCTGAACAAAATTTTGCAGACATGTTTACAAAACCAATCACATGCAAGAGATTAGACAACTTATTCATTTCAGTAGGGGTATTGAGTTAAACGTAAACGTACTCATCACCCAGATTCTTGCAATACTTGCGGAATGTTAGGTAGATGGTCAGACAAGTACTATAAATTAACGATGCCTTATCTAGGGAGTGAAAACGTGCTCCAACACTTGTATTGTGTGTCATAAGATGTGAGGTTGTTTGTGTGATAAAAACATAGAATAAAAGACAAATTTAACTTATTCCTGGTTCTCCAGAATATCCAAACTTGTTCGGCAAGCTTTGTCACTGGTACTTCCTGATTTTTTCTTTACCACATTATCTCCAAACGTTTGGTACTCCTATATAAGTACTTCAGCACTGTAAAGCAAAAATAATTTACCCCATATCTTTATCTTACCCAAGTCTTTAAAAAAATTTAAAAAAATGCAGAGCTGTGATACTTGTGAGCCAGGTACTACTGTCTATAAACTTATAGGGGCAAGGAATCATCCTGCAGACTGATGAGTGTTGTTCATGTATTGGATATTTTGATAGGATGCTTTAGCAAAGTTACATGTGAAATAAAAATCTCCCTACTGGTGCTATTAATGTTTTCTGTCTTGAGTTGATAACTTAAGCTGGTGGCAGACAAACTGATATTCTAAATGCTGAAAGAAATATCAGTTAGTATTCCTGTAATATTATGCTCTTCCCTTGCTGTCACATCAGGATTTTTCAAACTCAGGGACCAGCGTTATTGAATGAACAAAATACAACATGTGTACATTGATGCAATCATGCGATGGTGCAGGATTCTGAGAGACAGCTTGTATCACAGTGTTGTAAAAACAATTTCATGTGGGAGGTAGTCCAGAACCTCTAGTTATAGGGTATATTGACTTACCTAGTGTGACAGACCCTATGCAAGATGATTTAAAGCAACAAATCACACACAGTTTCATGTTAAGATTTCTACTCTACCTAAACATAGCTTCTTTTGTCTCAGTTCCACAATCTTTAGCAGCAAACTGTAGTCTGAGGGTATTACAGTGTAACATTTATGGACAAAGAAAAAAGCAGTATAGTCAACACTTAAAATTGCTGTTTATGCTATGAACTCTTAGATGCAACTCTGAAGGCTTTGGTGTAGATAAAGATGGTTATATTAACCATGTGTTGTACCTATGATGTTGCTTTATACAAGAAATTTGGTTATTATGGCATGCAAAAATAAAATGATGCAAAATTGCTATGGTAGCAATGGTTCAGTCCATTGTATTCCTAATTTTATAAAGGTCCTCAGTGGTGTAGTGGGTTAACAAGTTTCGCATCACAGATAGTCACCTCTGTGTGGGTTCAACTTTCACAAGTGGCAATGCTAAGGATCTGTCCCAAATGACCCTGGCTGTTGAATAGGACATAAAACCCCAACTTTGACCTTTGTCCTAATTTTATAATTTATGTTTTCGATGTAGTTCTTACATTTCATTCATAGATATTCTATAAAATTATTCAATTTAATGTTGTACAGTACTCTACTTCCCATTAGTTGGTTAGTAGGTTTGGTTTCCAATCCTAGGCTGTCACCTCTGTGTGGGTTCGACTCACATGAGTGGCAATACTGAGGACCTGTCCCAATACAACTGGCTGGTGAATGGAATGCAAAACTCCAGCTTTTCAACTTAGTACATATCAAAAGATATCTGAGAGTCATAATTTCTGACTGTTTCTGTATCACAAATCAAGCACATCAGATTACTTCTAAATCACAACTGAACTAAATCAATTTCTCAACCCTTGTAGGTACCAATTGCACAGGCTTGAACTTTCCAGAGACAAAAAAAAAAAAACAACAACAAGTAAAAAATGATAACTTACGCTGCCCTGATTATACTAGAAACAAGGAGATTACCCTAGATTCACTATGACTTCCTCCAAAAATAACAAAAACTATTAATAAATTTGGAAAATTCTCATCACCAAATCAGATTCTATTTATAGATCAAAAACTTCAACAACAAAAGAAACCCATTTAGAGTACTATCAAAGTCAATACTGCCACACACACCTGCAAAAATTTCTGACATAGACCCCTCTTTAAGCAATTATTTGGAAAATAAATTATCAAAACTGAAAACGTACAAAACCAAAGCAGTTTTATATAAATCAACTTCACCATCATTAAGAACTATCCAAAGCTTTGCAAAGTCTAAGAAGAATCTTAACTACACATTGTCTTTCATTACAATAACATGCAAATTAGGTAGCCCTAATAAGATAGTCAGCACCAATGTTCTGAGTCCCACTTACATGTTTATATCTGTAACATTGTAAAAATAATGCCAAATGCATTATTCTATCATTTTTTGTTTTATTTACAAGGTTTTTACGTCATGCCTAGTACCTTATCGGTTCATTCTATTATTCAATATCCTTGACTCATTCAAAAATGTTAATGTTTTGTGATCAGTTAAACAAGGCAAACACTTCAGTTATTTTCTTTTCTTTGGGGTTGAGGGCTAAAAAGGACTAGTTGAAACTTTGTGAAATATTCTGAGATAGGTATTGGGGATTTTTCTTTGGTAATTTGTTTGTGTTATAGATTCAAATATTCTCAATTTTTTGGTGATTGTGGTTTAATCTTTGGTTATTGGCGCTTTTACTGGGAACATTTAGAAAATTTGTGAAATTTGAAAATTTTAACTACATAAATGCAGCTTTTATAAGCTACAAGCTTACCATGTGGAACTGAATGCTGATCTCTGGAGGCTGCAAGATCCAGCCAATGACTAAGAAAAATACACATTTAGCACCGACCGCATCTCTTCTTCTTTGATTGTAAATTTAGCCCATAACCTCCTGAGCTGGAATACAGCAGGGAGGCAGGGTGGGTTTCTCTTCAGTTCCACATGGTAAGCTTGTAGCTTATAAAAGCTACATCTAAGTAATTAAAATTTTCAATTTTATTGCACTACAACAGCTTACCATGTGGAACTGAAGGCTGAATGCAACCGCCCGGTGGTGGGATTACAGCTGAGACTGGAAGTATTTAGTCTATTTTTCTTGAATTTAGAATTAAAATATATACCAAAGTATTGCCAAATTACCAGTCTGAGTCCTGGTTACAGAGCCCCAATTCTGAAAATCGGGCCTGTAAGGAGCCAAAAACCAAAAATTAATGAAGGACAGTATGGATACTGTCTGGATGTTTTGAGAGAGGAAAGTGCAGCTGTGCTCACTTAAGAGTATAGCCCCAAGGACATCACTGCAATGAATACCAGCCCTAGGCTTGAATATCATCAATCTCTGACCCTAAATATGAGATTATGGTACACTGATTTATACTTAATACATTCCACAGTTAAATACAGAAATGATAGATAAAAGACCTTACTGTAACATCCTGTAGAGGTAACCAAATACCTAGACCCTCGGATTAGACTCCTGAAGACTTTGCTGCAGCAGATGTGTCCCCCTTCTTTTCTTCCAGACAATGAGTAGTCTGCAGGGAAGGGCCTAGGACTTGTTGTGCCACTACAGCTGGTCTCAGATACATATTGTTGTCATCATCTGACCAAGTAAGGTCTCTTAGGAAAAAATTGGAAATGTGTTGTGAGCTTTCCAGTGACACGCTTGCATGATTTGGTCCACCAATACCCCACCATAAAAAGGCCTTAGAGGTCGCACAGGCCTTAATGTCATGCGCTTTTGACTTGGACCTGCTTGTTTGTAACAAAGTAGGATATCTGATGTCCTTTCTTAAAGGAGATAAAAAGAAGGTATCAAGAACTTCTTAAGTTTTTGGATCGATCCAAATAGTACCTCATGGCCTGTACCGGACACAAGGTCCAGCTTCTTTGAATTGTCTATCTACAATGGTAGTTAGAGCAGGAATAGTCACCGGAGACATAATTTGGAAACCTTCTCTTGGTAGTTGGTTTTTGGCAATGAAATCTGACTAAGGAAAAAGCCACCTTTTCCCATTGGCCTAGATTAGATACTTTGTTTGCGACCCAGGAGTGAATTTCACTGCGGTGCTTGCCTGAGGCCAAAGCTAACATGAAAGCAGTTTTCAGGGTAAGATGTTTGAGATCTGTGTCTTTCACAGGCCCAAAGGGTGCCTATAGCCATTGGTGGTTGAAGGGCGCCTGTTTAGATCTTGGTACAGTTACATGAAAAAGTCTGAGACTTGTTTCACAGAGGAAGTGGAGAAATCCACCGATTTTTCTCTGCACCACTTCTCAAATAGGGCCCACTTTGACTTGTAGATGGTCCTTCTTGATGACCTCTGAGGGGCAGCAATTCTCTCTGCCACCTCCACAGAGAAGCCTTGTTCTTGGAGCTGTCCAATCCTAGAAACTAGGCGTGGAGGTTGACATGTTGTGATTACTGTAAAACACATAATTGTGGGAGTGTTTGAGAAGAGTTGTTGACACTGGTAGCTGAAGTGGGATCTCTGTTGAGAGCTGCACTAGATCCCAAAAACCAGGGCATCCCTGGCCAGGCTGGGGCTATTACAATGATCAGGCAACCAGACTGCCTGATTTTTTGGATCACCCTGTGAAGGAGAGCCGGGGGAGGATAAGCATAAGCAGTGAGACCCGACCAGTTTATATTCAGAGCATCTGGGGACTGGATCTGGGACTGGAGATACATACAGTGGAACTTTGTGGTTCTGTTGAGTGGCAAATAGATCTACATGAGGAGTGAACCACTTGTGACAGATCTGTTTGAACACCTGCAGATGCAGTGACCATTCTGTTGACTGGACTTGGTTTGACCTGGACAGAAGGTTGGCCATCACATTCAGACATCCTGCAATGTATCTGGCTTTTAAGATTATCTGGTAATGAAGGCACCAGGTCATGATCTTCCACAGGAGAGCGCACCTGTCTGCCAAGTGGGTGCCTCCTTGTTTCTTTATGTAGGCTACTACTGTTGAGTTGTCCATAGCAACCAACACTATTTGGTTTTGGCAATGGTCTTTGAAACTTATTTTCATATGCTTTCAAGTCAAATGGCCAGTGTGAGGAGAAGGGAAAATAACGTCTTGACACTGCTATGCTACACTCTCAGGACGGGGATCCGGTCAGTACTAAACGTCTATTTTTCTTAGTCATTGGCCGGATCATGGTAAGCTATTGTAGTGCAATAAAATGGGATTTGTTTTGGAAATTTGTTAGAAACTTATTGGAAATTGAATGGACACTAGCTTAAATGAAAGTAATCCTCAAGTAAGGTTCTTTGTTTCTTTTCACACTTTTGAAGGATTCATGCAGTTTACATCTGCTCCACCTAATGAGTGTATATATGGCCATCCCCTAGGGTTGTGTGGCTGGGCTCTTCTTTCTTGATGTGTCATCAGGATGTTTTGTAACTCAAAACATATGTCCTTACTATGTCTACAACCACTTTTGGTCTTTGCTCCATTGTGCTGAGTAGGACCCTGAATCTGCTAATATTCCAATAGCATTCTCCACTACCCTTCTGTCTCTGGAGATCCTGCAGTTTTTTATTCTCTCTACCCTGTTTAGTTGCCTTTATTTCAAACAAGAAATAAATCAAACAAGGCAATCCCTCACACTGGTTCTGGTGTAGGAAGCCCCAAGGTGCTATTCTCTTCAGTTTTCAGTGCTTAAATTTGGGCATGTGATGAAGATCCACTGGACCCAACATCTACCCAAAGGAATCTGTATTCAGCATCAGGCTAGCAGAACCAGGAAAAAAGTCCTTGTAATTATATTATTCACTCTCAGATCTGGTAGGCTTCTTTATGGTAATATGTTTCCCATCTATAGAGCCAACAGCATGGGGGATATTCCATGTGTTACAAAACTTCTCTCCAGTCTGTCTTCATTCTTCGGCACTGGTAGGACATGTCAAATACTTTTCCTGGAATGAAAGGATGGCCTGGCAGACCTGAGGGATGAATTTACACATAGTTGTTCATCCCAGCTTCAAAGACTTTCTCCAATGGTCCAGTGTTATAGGAGTGTTATGGTCAAGTTTAAGTCGAATTTTACAGGGTGCCTGAAATTGTTGGCATTCTCATTTAGAGAGTTCTATCCATTCCTGAACAAAACTGTAGAAGGCACCCACAAAGTTCTGGTAGCCTGGAACATCACTATATATCATCCAGGCCAAGAGGTTGTTGTAATATCATTTTTCTTTCCTTTGATGTATCTATTGCAAAAACCAGGGGTTTGTTGGCATTCTTCTTCTGGGTTTTTGTATCAGTTTAAGTGGTCTTTGTGTATCTGTTTTTGCAAATCAGAGTGAAAATGAAAATATTTAACTCAATAAAAAAGAAAATGGCCCAACTCATCTGTAGGCAGTGACTTATAGCTGGCATCTTTGCAATGATAAATGATGAGTAACAGCAGCAACTAGGGGCTGTATTAATCAGTATGGTCGGGTTGAGTGTATGCATACATTGCTCTAATGTTATTAGGTTGTCACTATGTCCTATTGTGACCAGCTACAACTTGTCTGTATCTTGTGGTATGTCCCAACACTTTCAAGTTTGATCAAGTTAAAAAAAGTCCAACTCCAAGACACGTTGGTAGTTGGATCCAGACAAGCTGAGATGTGCCATATCCTGTCATGGAAGTCAAACTGACCCTTCATTTTCCCCTGGTATAATTGTGTAGACACACATCCTGTCTTCCTGATCCTCAAGTCAGTCATTTAGGACCGGCTCCAGTGGAAATCCCAATATTAGTTGGCCAGTGTTGCTGGGTGAAACATGATATTATGTACCAAGCTTTATTTTTGTTGGTATTTTTAGTTTCTTGAAATCATCATCTTCCATTTCAAAAATCATAATCCTAGCTTTAAATATGCTTAGAAGGATCTGCTTCTAAATCATAAATCATATTGGTTTTACTGTGAAATTAGTGAGAAAGAAAACACATCAGCATTACCACCGATTTCATGCCATTATTACACCAAGTAATTTTAATTCTCCTCTTTGTCCTGTTATAGCACTTCAAAGTATGAATATGTCCCTTTGCCAGTGTATAAGGTCAGACAAACATCAAGCAATACTGGCTAGGAAACTGATGCAAGAACTAGCCATTCGACATTTCATGCTATTTGTAGGAGTGGAGCTACATTAAGCTTTAACAATAATGTGGCTTTTCAAACCATTCCTATTCAGTTGGAATAGTGATGCAATTTATTCATACTGGTAGTCTTGGTATTTATGAATTTATCTTCTGTTGTGATCTGAATGATAAGAGATCTTTATTAATCCTGTTGCTTGTGATGGTCTCAATTGTAGTGACACTTGTGCTTGAACCTAGAGCCAAATTTATAGTTTCCTTTTTACAAACCAAGATGGACACATAGTGGTCAATGTTTTGTCTACGTGGTCAAATTGTCAGATTTGAACCCAATATCTTCTTGTCTAAGCTTAACCTGTGTAACAGAAAAAAACACTATAGTCATGAAACATTTTTCTGTCAACAGACCTTCCAGTTGGTCAAGAAATACTGACAGAATTTGAAATTCTGCCACATTGGAAGTTTTGTCACGACAAATGTACAGGCTACCTGAGTTTTTCATGTACTTTTTTATTGAATTGGTGGACATGTTTCTCATGGGTGACCATCACCATTTCAAAGCTTTACTTTTTGGGATTTCCTCGCCCACCATGAGCTTATTTTTATGGTCTGAAACAAAAACAAAAATCCTTGGAGAAGCTTATCAAAATCCAAAAGTATACCCTGGTTGACTTCAACGCAAAACATGTGGCATATCTCGGGTCAGTGTCTGTGATCACTTTCATTGACCCTAAAACTCAACATCAAAACACACGTTAATCCCGTCGGTCAAATCCAGTAATGTGATAGCAAGCAAACTGTAAAGGTTCAATCACAGTTCAGACTGATCACCAAGTTTTGTTATATTTTAGAATAGTTTCAAGACCTGGCATAATCAGGAATTAGAAAAATGTTTTTGCTAATGCAAAAATGAAGCGTCCCACAGCAAATAAAACATGTATAATGGTAAAAATAAGACACGTAAACATTGTTAACTATCTCTTCAGGTGTTTTATATGTTTAAAGAAAGAACAAAAACTTTTGAGCCCCACTTTGACCTTGAGGGGGGGGGGGGGGGGGGGGGGGGGGGGTTGGGGAAGAGGAAATTTGATGCTTTTATTTGCCCCTAAAACACCCCAAAGCTCTAAACTAACAACAAATCTCAAATATTTAGGGTCATACAGTGTATAGACCGAGAAATGCAAGAAAGGGTGCAAAAAGGTAAATTACCGGGTCTGAATAGGCTCAAAGAATAATCCAATGAAGTTTTACAGTTCAGGAATTTTTGATGATCAGCTTTAAGACCCTAATGTGACTGGGGGTCGAATGAAATGGCATTCTGGGATTCCCAGGCCTTGGTATGCTATTACCCTCCAGACAGAAAGTTCATTGGCTGTGATTACAATAATAAAAGAGATCTCAAGCAATAAGTGAAAAGCGGACACATTGCCTCTCTATACATTCCAAAGCAGTAATTGCAGTAGATATACACAATATGTCCCCAAAATGGTCTTCAGACAATGGTAAAGGTGCAGACTTCTACATCACCCATGCATTAAAAATGGTTGCTCTGAAATAATCATTCACAAACAGAAGAGCAATAAAATTGATAAATTACTGTAAAGTTGCTAGTAGTTATCACATGGCTAGGTGCGATGCAGTCATACACACATATTGCATGATTTATGAAGAAATTCTAGAGATATCAGAGTTAAACAATGTGTTGGTTTATGTATAATCAACCAAGTGAAAGAATGTGGTCATGACTGAAACTGGCCCAAAATATGGCCAAAGTATGTCCTAACATTATCCTGAATGAGCTTTGCCTGAGAATGCACAAATTCTTGTCAACTAGTGCTGAAAATACCAAAAAAGAAGGAAATACTGTATTTTTTGCAGTAAAATGTGAAAAACTTTCACTTACTTTTTCATTATGTCTTCTTACTTTGAACATCTTGTGTATTGCATATCTATTGTCCATTATGCCATCACCCTTTTGTGTGCAATAACTGACAAATATTTCTTGTCTTCTCATAATTTAACGCTTAATCGTTGTGCACCTAATGACCCCTACTACACATCTTTCCAGCGTTCCTATTTTGTATTCTCAGGCCTCCCACTTTTTGTCACCATGTTATTGGTTTCCACTTAATGACCCTGCTATAAATCTTTGCAAAAATCAGGGAAAATTTCTTGAGACTTGATATGGCTCTGGATCATCCTTAAGGAGGATCAAGCCAAGGGTTGACGCCATCTTGTGTGCAAATGTGACACTAATGTGATGAATAGTTTTTTATCTTTGGATATGAATACTGCTGAAAAAAACTCCACCTTGTGTAAAAAATATGACCAAGATGTAGAGTTTTAAGTTATCCAATTGCAATATCCTTGTCCCTCCCCTTCAGGGGTGAGACTAAAAATTAACTAGTTTTGGGATATTAGCCTGAGCCATTTAAGCAAATGATTAAAAGTAGTCAATCGTGCTACTATCAACAAAACACATGTTAGGCCTTTTTATAATTTCTGTATGTCAATTTATTACTGTAGAAAAGGAAAACATGGATGTACTGGCTCTTTAAGATTTAATAGTCATTAACATCGATAATCAATACCACAAGTACTGCTTATAAAATTCTGGTTAGATATCTTGAAGGAAAGTTTTATGTAGGCCTTGGTGAATACTGCTGAGGAGCATTTTGATGCTCCAGAAACAATAATAATGGCCATTTTATTTTGAGGACCCCACTTGACCTGAAGCAAGGGTCAAAAGTCAATTTTAACTTGCTAGAGATTCATAGGCCATAGGACCACTAATAAGGGAGATACAAGTGATTTACTCAACAGTGAGAATCTTAAAGCAGCTTTTGCACAGCTATGCAATGAGCTACCGGTCTGCAATTTCACTATGTTTTTACTGACCCAAAAGAAGGTAAATAACATATCAAACAAAATATTCTAAATGCAATAGTTCTCAAGGCACAAGTGATTTATTCAACATTAAAAACCTGAAAGTAGCTATTGCTCATCTGTACAATGAGCTACAGGTCTGCAATTTTACTATGCTAAATAGGTGAACAACATACTGGAAAGGAATAGGCTAATTGTAGTTCATTTAAAGATATTAGACAAATACTCTTTCAATAATATACATGCAGCTATAATTAAGGAAATATCATGACTCTCATATATAGTGCAATAGAGTTGAAGTTTATGCCATCTTGTAGGTAAGGATAAGTAAGCTGAACAACATATTTTCACAAAATACTCTATATGCAATAGGTTTAGAGTTTGAAGACATTCACTAAAATTTTCTAAAAGTGCAATGATTTATTTATTTACCTTTAAGCTTCAAGCCATTATTAAGTCCAAAAATAGCATCAGAGATGCCCATACCCCACAGTCTGGGGAAATAGTTTTCAACACCATGAGATATAGAAGTAGTGAAACAGTACACAGACTGGGATACTTCCAGAGCAGTGTCAGTGTCCAAATAATGTTTAAGTAGAGAAAATAACATCTAAGAGAAAGAAACTGCATGTAAAGATTAAGTATTTAAACAGGACAATTCGGTAAACTAAAAAATATGAAGCTTTAAGACTTCCCCCATTTTGATATTCATTTGTATGGTCGAATTATGGTTTGCAAGTTTTGAATATTACCCATACATACAGATGTGGCAATACATGCTTTTGTGTGGAGTTCGGGCAAAACCTGTGGCTCACTTGATGCAATGCCATCTGTTACAATGGGAAGTTGCACAAGTAAAACAGTTAATAAATTCTATTATGACTTTAATAGTGCTTAATCTATATCAAAAGACACCCAAAATTCAAGTAAAAGACAAGAGAGATATAAGAGAGATAAAATAGTATTAGATATCCCTGTAGAGAGATAGCATCAGATATGCAAGATCAAAGGTCAAATCCATGTCACACCATGATTTTGCACACATATAACCCCCGACCAATGTCCCTACCAAATATAAACTTCCAACCACCTTATGGTTTCTGAAATATAGCCCAGACAAGGCATTATAGGTCACGGGCACTGCGGCAAGGTCAAATCAAGGTCACACCATGATGTTTTACATCTACACACCCTAGCCAATGTCCTTACCAAGTAACTTCCTACACCTTATGATTTCCGAGATATACCGGACAAGATTTTATAGGTCAAGGTCACTACAGCAAGGTCAAAGTTCAAATCAAGGTCAAGCCATGACGTTGCACACCTACACCGCCTAACCAATGGCCCTACCAAGTATCAACTTCCTACACCTTATGGTTGCAGAGATATAGTCCAGACAAGATTTTGTAGGTCAAGATCACTACAGTAAGGTCAAAGGTCAAATCAAGGTCATGCCTTTGCACACCTACAACCCCTAACCAATGTCCCTACCATATACCAACTTCCTACACCTTACAGTTTCTGAGATATAGCGCGGACAAGATTTAGTAGGCCCTTAAGGGCTGTGGGGCAAAAACCTACAAAGATCTGAAGGGCATAAAAATCCATTGGGACAATAAATTTACCAAAAAATGTAAAAATGTGAAATAGTATTAGAGAAATCTGGAAGACACACTAATGAGACAGAACAGGGAGGGGGGGGGGGGGGTCATGAGTGTGAAATGAAGCCAGAATGCTCACACAATTAGATAAATTGGTTAAAGCTTATGGGATTGGTTGCTCTAATATTCCTAACACAATGTCCCTTTACATACAGTACAATTTTTTTGGAAATTGGGTTGATTCTGGAATCCTTAGGTTTAGTGAGAGAGAGTTACTGATCATAGATTTGTATTCTAAATGGTCTGCTTTTCCGGGGGGGGGGGGTCATGAGTGTGAAATGAAGCCAGAATGCTCACACAATTAGATAAATTGGTTAAAGCTTATGGGATTGGTTGCTCTAATATTCCTAACACAATGTCCCTTTACATACAGTACAATTTTTTTGGAAATTGGGTTGATTCTGGAATCCTTAGGTTTAGTGAGAGAGAGTTACTGATCATAGATTTGTATTCTAAATGGTCTGCTTTTCTCACCTATACAATATTTGTTGAAAGTTTACAAGGTAAGGTATCTGTGTTGCATTTTTACCAGTGATCTTGCAGGTGACATTATCAATTTTCTTTGAAAATAAGGCAGTAAGTATATTTGCTCAGGTACAAGTGAGTGGGCATTATTTTCTAGTCTCAGTTTTATGAATGGGTATGAAAATGAGGCTTTAGTAAGCATATCTCCATGAAACACCATGACTAGTTTTTCAGGGAATGTCTGGGCACAGTCATTACTGTTTTTAATAATGATTCAGTTTCCTTGATTTTGCTCCTGGCTGTTTTATCAAGAGTAAGCTTTATTAAGGAGACTTAACAGAATCAAGTGACATGTACTTTCTGAAATCACACTCATAGTTAAAAACAAAAAAGCCATGACTTTATGTCATAGCACCGGTGCAGAGGTGCAACTGGACAGGTGCAAACCACCAGTGCATTTGCACGAAAAATTGGTACTTCAGGGAGGGATTTGCCATGAAACTCCAGCCTCTGATGAGAAAGTTCAACAAATTACTTTTGAAACACAATACTAGTATAGCATATACTGTTATTGTGTAAGGCATATCATCACATTATTCATTGTGAACAATACTTTTAAAGTGACAAATGCACTTCAATCTGATTTTTAGGCGGGTTGCGTGTTACCAACCCGCCTATTAGATTGATGTGTCCGATGTTCGTCTGTCTGTCCATTCACATTTTTGTTTCCGGACTCTAACTCAAAAAACGGTTTGTCCAATCGAAGTCAAACTTGACAGGGAGATAAATCACCATCATAGCTAGGTTCCCTTCAAAATTGGTGTAATTCCGCCAGTTCGTTTGTCTGTTTGTCTGCCCATCAACATTTCCGTTTCTGGACTCTAACTCGAAATCTGTCAAAATTTCCGTTTCCAGACTCTAATTCAAAATGGGTTTGTCCAATTAAATTCAAACTTGACAGGGAGATAGATCACCATCATAGCGAGGTTCCTTTCATAATTGGTGTAATTCCATCCGTTCATTTGTCTATCTTTTGTCCGTTTGTCTGTCCATCAACATTCCGTTTCCGGACTCTAACTCGAAATATGTCAAAATTTTCGTTTCCGAACTCTAACTCGAAAATGCTTTGTCCAACTGAATTCAAACTTGACAGGGAGATAGATCACCATCATAGCTAGGTTTCCTTCAAAATTGGTGTAATTCCATCTGTTCGTTTGTCCGTTTGTGTCCTTATGTCAGTCCATCAACATTTCTGTTTCCGGATTCTAACTTAAAAATGCTTTGTCCAATTGAATTCAAACTTGACAGGGAGATAGATCACCATCATGGCAAGGTTCCTTTCAAAATTGGTGTAATTTCGTCTGTTCGTTTGTCTGTCCATCAACATTTCCGTTTCTGTTTTCCGAATTCAAACTTGACAGGGAGATAGATCAAAATCATAGCTAAGCTGCTTTTGAAATTGGTGTAATTCTGTCCTTTCGTTTGTCCGTTTATAGGTTACAATTATGTAACCTAGATTACAAGTTTTACATTTCTTAGCATGCCTAACACATTCACCTTAACTGGGTGACCTAACATATCTTTCCTTGTTTCTAACTTTAATTATAGCAGTCGCTAACCAAATTGCTACCTGTGCAAAACCGCCTTTTGGGACATCTTTGACCCTCTTGTTTTGGTTTTGACACACTAATGGACGCATGGATGCATGCACACAGAGGATGCATTTCATAATTTTCCAACAGGACTAAAGCCCAACTGGATATCCTGGCAGCTATTCTGGCAGCTAATGCCTTGGTGGGTAGTTGCCTTGATTACTGCAACTCTCTTCAGGAGTCTGTCCAGTCTCAACATGCACAAACTGTAACAGATAAACATGGGCATCTCCTGTTCTCAAATGACTCAATTGGCTCCCAGTTGAATTTTGCTGTATCTTCAAAACTGCCACTCTAGTTTACAAGTTTCTTCACAGTGGTCATTCCAGTTACTTTGGTCCACTTTTGTCTACTCATTGTGGAAGATATAGTACAAGATTCAACCGTCCGGATAAAAGGCTCTTGGAGGTTCCTCAATTCTGTCCATCTGCACATAAATTAAAAATAGATTTGGCCACAGCTTTGCTTTTGATGCTTCCACAGTTTGAAATGATTTGCCTGATGAGGTCCGTCCTGACCCAAATCTCACCTGTTTCAGAAAAAGGTTAAAAATGTATCTCTTCTGGCAGAGGATTAAGTGCCATAAAAGTACAGAATAGGATGGAACAGAATTTAAAGAAGGAATGTCCATTTCTGCATCAATTTCAATGCAACTTGTCTAATGATGTACACAACATATTTGTTATATAATTTAGGAAATATTAAACAATACAATGCCTTTTGTAGACAAACATGTAATGCTAATTAAACATAGGAAATGGTGCCAAAATACAAAAAAAAAGAAAACAAATTTTAATTGTTTGCATGTTCCAATGTTTGGGTCACCATATGGTGTATGGTAGATAATATAATTTTTATATTAAACAATACATGATCATTACTTGAGAAAGATACTGTTTAAAATAAAACCAAGAATCAAACATATAACTGCTATTGTAAGCTTCTCCAATATGTCTCTCCGCCGATTTGCAGGACCATTATTTTGTCTGTTGTTTATGGAATCATCTCTTTCAGGTTGTATTGACGTAACTTGACCACTTACTAAATTAACCTTTTCAGTGTCACTCTCCTCGTTTGGTAAATCATTAGCAGACTCGCCAGTTTTACCTTCCTCGTAATTTTTCTCTTGATTCCTTCTTTTGCGAATATTTATATTCTTTTCCTCATCAGCTAAAGAATGCTTAGCTGCAGGACTCTGTACTTGTGGCTGACTTGTAACATCCACTTCTGGCATATCAGTCTGGAAAACTATTTTGGGAGCGGTCACTACTGCTTGAGCTGCAGTATTTGGAGTATTACCATCATGGCCACAGAATAATATTTCTTTCTCTTCACTCATGTGATTGTTTACTGGACCCTTTCCTGTTTTGTTGTTGGAAGATTCTGAAATAACATCACTGGCATACTTCTTTTCTTCTACAACACTTTGTGCATGTCTATTATTTTCATCAAATCCTTCAGAAACATCACTAGAGTCATCTGACACCAGAAGGGATTCTTCATCTGATTCATGCGTCACATGTTCTTGTCGTTGTTTACTTGCTGATTCCTCTTCTATACCTGTTCCATATGATGGATCACGACCACAAGCTTCACCAGAAACTGCACTTGGATTCCTTTTTAATATTGCAGAGGTGTTCTCACTCATTTTTTTCGGGGACGGATTAGCAGATATCACATTTGCATTTGGTATTCGGTCTGCACCAGGTGGCGTGGTTACTTCTTCATGAAGACTTATTTCTGCAACTGTAGGGATAGGCCGTGTTTGTTCTGCCATAGTAGGTATTCTAATTCTTGGCACAACCCCGTCGCTTTTTACTTCATTGCTGTTAGTGAGCTTTGCCTTCAGAAGTGTAATTGAATCTTCTACCTGATCTTGAATATCATCTTCTTTGGCATCTTTTGTCAAGACATCAGGAATTTCCTTTTTGTAATTGTGATCTGTACTCCTTACAATATCTGTGTGATGACTAACCGCAACAGACTTTACTAGTGTTTCATCAGCTTCTATCTCATGTTTAGCTTCAAATGACACATTTGGTCTCTTCTCTTCAATGTCAAGGCCTACTCCTTTATTGTAGTCAACTGTATTTCCTGTATTCTGTGGATTTAAATTGACTGACCTTACAGATTTTGGGAGTGTTTCATCTTCACTTTCATATTTAGATTCAAAAGTTAAAACATCATCATTACCTTCGTCTGACTTTGCTCCAGATTTTCCAACATGTACTTCAACATGCTTTGGAAGTAATACTTTGTTGGAGCTACTGAGTAAATTCCGTTTCAACGGACCACCATATGAAACAGATTCCTGAACTGGATTGGACAGTTTTTCCTCAGTTCTTACACTGGCCTGTTGATCAATGTTTGTGCTTTCCATTTCTGAGAACTTTATGTTGCCATCCTTGTTATCTGGCGTTATATTCAAACTATCTTCAGCCAAACTTAATACCTGTTGATCATCTTCTTTCCTACTCAGACTGTTTACTTCTCCTCCACTGTCATCTGCTAAATAAAGCAATTAAATAAAAAGTATACCATAGTCCATATGTCCAAATGACTGTCACTTTAACATGTTCAATGAGCAACACAAGTCTATTATATTGTAACTGTAATATGACTTTAATAACATGTTATCTCCATCAAAAGACAGACGCTATAAAGTGTAACAGCCAAGAAACTAGTCCAGAAAATGCACAAGATATTTTGTACATACCCTGTATGGGTCACATATGAAGCATGGTGGATAATAAATGTGATATCAAGCTTAAATTGGGGCAATACAGAATCATAAAATAGCATCAGAGATATCCTATCACACAGTGTGGCGAAATATTTTTCGACAACATTAGATATACCACAAATGAAATGGTACAAAGCTCAGAAAACTTTCAAACAAACAATGTCAGTTATGTAAAGGTCCAAATAATGTAAGTAGAGAAAATAATGTTTCACAGAGAAAATGTCTGTAAATTATGAAGCTGTAAAATTTATAAATATTGAAGTACAGCTACCAATAGAAATAGCACAATTAAGTACATATAATAATCAGTTACAGCAATCCATATATCTTTTCATAAGAGAAATAGATCTCAACTATGGCAGCTGAACACACTTTGGGAGAGCCAAAGTTAAAGATCACACCATGACTTAGCATACCCGCACCCCCAACCAATGATCCTCCAAGAATCAACTTTCTACACCTTTCTACACCTTTTTCTCTTCACAGTTTCTGACATATGGACCAGACAAGACTTTAAAGGTTAAGGTCAGTATAAGGTTAAATCAAAATTGTTTCTCACCTAAACCATCTAACCAGTGTCCCTGAACAAATGTCAACACCCTACACCTTATGGTTTCCGAGATACAGCCTGGACATTTTTTTAAGTTCAAGATCACTACGACAAGGTCAAAAGTCAAATCAAGTTCATACCATCACATTGCATACCTGAACCCTTAACTAATATCTATGTCAAATATCAACCTTTTACAACATAAAAACTAGATATTGTCTGGGCAAGATTTTAATGGTCAACGTCACTACAGCAACGTCAAAGGTCAAATTAAGGTCACACCATGATGTTGCACACCTACAACCCCCAACCAATGTCCCTACACACTAGCGGATCGAGGGGGGAGGGGGCGGTTCAGGGGGTTTGAACCCCCTGCTTGAAAAATAATATAAAGGGGTTCAACCCAAAGTACAAAAAATACAGATTCAATCTTGAGAGTGGTGTTAAATTTACAAAAAATGCACTATATTTTTACCAAAAATTAACTGTTTTCTAGGGGGCATGCCCCCCAACCCCCTTACTTATGGTATGTCTGATGTGAACCCCCACCTAACTTAAAAGCTGGATCCACCCCTGCTACAAAGTATCAACATGCTACACTTTACGGTTTCAGAGATATAGCCCAGACAGGATTTCAAAGGTCAAGGTCACTACAACAAGGTCAAATGTTAAATCAAGTTCATACCATGATGTTGCATATCTACACCCCCTAACCAATGTCCCTACAAATTATCAACTTCCTACAGCTTATGGTATTTGAGATATAGCCTGGACCAGATTTAAAAGGTCACAGTCACTACAGCAAGGTCAAAGGTCAAATCAAGGTCATACCATGACATTGCAAACTTAACCCCCAACCAATGTCCCTACCATGTTTATACTCCTATATCTTATGGTTTCTGAGATATAGCCAGGACAAGATTTTATAGGTCAAGGTCACTACGGCAAGGTCAAAGGTCAAATCAAATTCACACCATGATGTTGCATACCTACACACCCCTGACCAATGTCACTACAATGTATACACTTCCTACATCTTACATTTTCTGAGGTATAGCCCAGACAAGATTTAAAAGATCAAGGTCAGTACTGCAAGGTCATTAGTTAAATCAAGTTCACACCATGATGTTGCACAGCTACACCACCTAGCCAATATCCCTATAAATTATCAATTTACCATACCTTATGGTTTCTGTGATATAGCCTGTACAAGATTGTAAAAGTCAAGGTCACAACAGCGGGTTCAAAAGTCAAATCAAGTTCACATCTTGGAGTTGCACACCTACACCTCTAACCAATGTAGCTACAAAGTATCAGCTTCCTACATCTTATGGCATAATAGGCAATCCTGGTAACACAGAAAAATTGAATGGTCATATTGTAATACCTCTTCTCTCAATCACAACAACTTCGGGTTCTCTCTCCTCACGAGGCTGCAAAGGAGGTGGTCCAAACTGAAATGCAGGAACCAAATACAGAAATGTTACTCAAGATGACAAAACACATGATTTCTCATCCCAAGGCCTCAGGTTGTATATATTTATTTTCTCTTCAGATGCAATTGAGAAATATATATTACTCGGGTAATTTTGTTATTGTACAACACCAAAGAAACCATTAAAATACAAATCTAGGCCCATATTCATGAAGGGGCTCAGCCAGGTCTTAGGCTCAAAGTTGAGACTTTTGTCTTAGTCTTAGTAGTACATGTATTCACAAAAAAGTCAAAACTAGTCTTAGGCTTAACCACGGTCTTAACTGTAGGTAAAACGAAAAAGCGTTGGTACTGCAACAGTTGTTGCCAGATCTTGTCCAACCAAAGTTTCATGTAATGTAATGAGAACTTTTATTATCCACCACACAACGTATTTGACCTAAATACGGGGAAATACAGACCGGGATGTATTTTTTTTGTATACACCGGCGCCCTGGTACTATGGATATCGAGTGTGGATAACTTTTGTTTTTTCAACAATATCTCGGAAAGTATGTAACTTAAAAATATGTATAATATATCATTAGAAAGGTGTTATTCCAGCGCTGCTGTTCATGTATGTTGCATAAATATCCATGCAGAAATGACTGAGATATTGCAAGGTAAAGATTGAAGTTTTGTATTCAGTTGCTCATGCTTTTTGACAGTCTGTTTTTTCACGTTTTCTCATCAAATATTCATATTATTTGACCCATAAATCGCACAAAATGCTGGATAATAAAAGTAAAACATCCCTCATCAGACACATACAGAAAAAATATATCACTCATGAAGATTAACAATATAATACTCGTGCTGCGCACTCATATAATATTGTTATCTTCATTCGTGATATATTTTTTCTGTATATGTCATTCGGGACGTTTTCCTATTTTACAGCACTTAATCTCCATCACAATTAGCTCCAGTTCCCCTTGGAATAAATGTATCCTAAAAATTGCAAAATTCTAAGTATGGGGTCCAACTGTAGAGCAATAACTAACAGTATGCCCTCCACTGCTGCTTGGTTGACTTTGAAGGTGGGGGTGGGGGTGGGGGTTCGCAGAAGCTCTGTCACTTAATACCTTTCCAAAGGTGTACAAAATATTGAGTTGTCCAAATATTTATGCAAAATATGCACTGTTTATACCAAATTGGCAAAACATAACTACAGCAAGGGATGCCAAGAAATAAAATCAAACTGATGTGATTGCTGGAGTCTTTATTTCCTGGTATATTGTTCAAACATGGCAGTGTTGGAAGACAAATGGTAATACAAACTAAGAATCTCTGGTTGAACTGTATCCTATGAATAAATTCATCCAAATGGAATACTTTCACTTAGTGTGAATTTACTGTGATGTTAATTACATCTGGTGACCTTTTCTTTTCATGGTTTCATTTTATATAAAACTTGATGGACAAAGTAAAGTTCATAACAAGGTTTAGGAAGATCATTGACGACATCAATCAAATTAATTATTAAATGTGACAGGTAATGGCCAAGATTTTCATAAACTATAAACTGATCAACCTATCAATAATTGAAGAATGGAGTTTATACTACATCTTATTTCTCAAATAGCTAAAAATATTAAAGATAATGCATATAGAAAATATGGAGTTCATGGTATTTTGGTGTTATCATACAGCAGAAATCTTTCTGAGTTCTAAGTTCACTAACAGGGGACCATGGTGACACAGTGGTAACACACTCACCTGACACCTCTCAGATCAGAACTTGAATCCCGGACTGACCTCATGTAGGAAAGCTGGTATTTGCTTGCCACTGGTCAGCAGTTGACGGTACAGAACCTTGACAACTGTATGTACTGGTTTTCTTTGCCCTCTAACTACCAATTCACAATATAACCAATAAGGTACTAGGTGTAATATAAAAAAAAAACTAAATAGACCAAATAAAAGTTCACTAATAAACCAACTATAAATGAAATTCACTATGTATTCTTGGAGTAACTGTTCAAATAAGAAAATGGGACAATCACATGCACACAATCACAGATGAACTAAACATATCATGCCCAGTATAACACAAAAATTTCTATTCAAAAGAAGATGGAAATAATCCAAACCTGCATATTAACAGTTGATCCCTGTATATTCACTGCTGGTTGACCTGGTATTGAATTTCCAAGATTTCTAGCATGTCCAATAGCCTCATTAGAAACATCTCTTGCTCTGTATTCTATAAATAATTAAAAGTAATGCACTGTTAAATAATATTTTCATGGCATTGAGGTAATAAGGTATTCTTGGCATGGATAACACCTACTATATTCATGCTATTTCTTATTTTCCACCATGTGCTGTATATAACCTGTATAGGGGCATATACAGAGTGTGAAAAAATTTTGTCATCTTCATTTGTGACATATTTTTCCTGTATATGTCTAACGGGGGATGTTTTCCAATTATATGTTTAGATTCCTAGAACAAAGGAAATAGTAAAATGTCAATCTAATAGACAATAATGAGAACCATAATTTATCCCTTATTTATAACATGTAAAATTGATTTTCAATTATGACCACCTTGGCCTAGCGGGTAACACACTTGTCTAGGAACTCAGAGGACGTGGGCTCAAACCCAGGTACAGGCAGATACATAGTGGCTCGGATGACCACTTAAAATGGCGATCCTCTATCACTGGGCCCTATCCCCGGTGGCAGGTTAAAGAACCTCAAGTACGTTGATAACTGGTCATCCTTGAGCCTCTATCTTCCAGTTAGGGGAATGGCAGTTACTTGTGAGTTGGGGCTGTACCTGTGCAGTTAGATGGGTTAAATAGCGCATTGACTCCTATAGTATATGGAAATATTGCTCTGAGTATAAATACAGAATACAACAAGAGGGTCAAAGATGCCCTAAAAGGCGGGTTGCACAGGCAGCAATAAGTTTAGCGACTGCTGTAACTAGAGATTGCGTCTTGACGCAGTGTATCCCTGGACGGGAAATAGTTAAGGCGTGAATATGTCGGTCTTGAGCCTGTTTCCCGGAGCACCAGGTCAGGATTCTCCATAGCACCAGATTACTCCCAAAAGCTAATCACTAGTTCTTTCACTTATATCTGTCTTTAAAAATTACATTTCATGGATCCAGAAGATCCATATAGTGATCCGGATCACTTCCAAAATTCAATCATTTCATCCTTTTACCTTTTCAGACATATTCTAAAAAATTTCATCAAAATCCGTCCATAAGTTTTTGAGTTATCTTGTACACAAACACATCTGGCAGCCTGGATCCACATGATCCAGACAGTGATCCAGATTACTCCCAAAAACTAATCACTTGTTCTTTGTCCCATTTAAGACATTTCCTGAAAATTTCATAAAAATCCATCCACGACTTTTTGAGCTATTTGTCTTTAAAAATTACATTTCTTGGATCCAGAAGATCCAGATAGTGGTCCAGATCACTTGCAAAATTGAATCATTTCTTCCTTTATCTCTTCTTCCTTTTACCATTTGTAACATATCCTAAAAATATCAAAGTCCATCCCAAGATGGATCCAGATGATACAGACAGTGATCCAGATCACTCCAAAAATTTAATCACTTGTTCCTTGTACCATTTAGGCCATTAGCTTAAACAATCCATCCATAACTTTTTGCGGTATCTATCTTTAAAAATTACATTTCATGGATCCAGAAGATCCATATAGTGATCTGGGTCACTTCCAAAATTCAATCATTTCATCCTTTTACCTTTTCAGACATATCCTGAAAATTTCATCAAAATCGTTTTTGAGTTATCTTGTACACAAACACATCTGGCAGCCTGGATCCACATGATCCAGATCACTTCCAAAATCTAATCACTTGTTCCTTGTCCCATTTAGGACATTTCCTGAAAATTTCATCAAAATGCACCCATAAGTTTTTGAGTTATCTGTCTTTAAAATTAAATTTCATGGATCCAGAAGATCCAGACAGTGATCCGGATGTCATATCTTCCTTTTACCATTTTGGACACATCCTGAAAATTTTATCAAAATCCATCTGTCAGTTTTTGAGTTATCTTGTTCACAAACAAATAGAGGGCCAAAAATGACCCTTGGTCAGGTACTTTGGCAGTCAGTGGATGACCGTAAATGAAGATCTGTAACCGGTAAGCCTGGATGCTGATACTCCATCATGTACTCAACCTCCAAAGCCATTTTCAGGTTTTTCAATAGTTTCCATGCAATGTAGTCGGCATTAAGTGTGAAAATATCTCCAAATTTGCCAAAAATTACCCTTTGTCAGGTACTTTGGCGGTCAGTGCATGACCTTAAATGAAGATCTGTAACCAGTAAGCCTGGATGGTAGAAGTCCATCATGTACTCAACCTCCAAAGCCATTTTCAATAGTTTCCATGCAATATAGTCAGCATTAAGTGTGAAAATATCTCCAAAAAGGCCAAAAATGACCCTCGGTCAGGTACTTTGGCGGTCAGTGGATGACCTTCAATGAAGAGCTTCAAGGTCAAATTTCTGCATGCTTACGGAGGACATATATATGTATTATATATACCAGCCATAGGATGATCTGACTTTCTGTATAGGAGAACTGGGCCAAAAAGTGAAAAAATGACCAAAATCTGACCTTTAAGAGGCCACCAGTGACCTTGAGATTGAAGGTCAAGGTCACAAAACAATAGCGTTAGTGGCATTGCCCATATATACCCACATACCAAATTTGAAAGTTCTAACTAAAATATTTTTTAAGTTATCGCGTCCAAAAGGAAATCTCTGCGGCAGCGGCGGAAACGTGACCATACTGAATCCTAAGTACAAGGAAAGAAATGTTAGGTCACCCAGTTAAGGTAAATGTGCTAGGTTCCTTTGAAAATTGGTTTAATTCTGTCTGTTCGTTTGTCTGTTTTTTGTCTTTTCGTCAACATTTCCATTTCGAAAACGGTTTGTCCAATCAAATTCAAACTTGACATGGAGATAGATCACCACCATAGCTAGGTTCCTGTCGAAATTGGTCTAACTATGATGGTGATCTATGTCCATGTCAAATTCGAATGGACAAACCGTTTTCGAGTTAGAGTCTGGAAACAAAAAATATGGACGGACAGACAGATGTCGGACACATCAATCTAATAGGTGGGTTGGTTACATGCAACCCGCCTAAAAATACAAATACAAAAAATACAAAAGACCTTGTATCATGAACACCTGTAGTATACTTTGAATAATTTACACAAGCCTTTTTTATGACTACCTTAAACACACCTAAAATGTAGACCCTGTTAAATTAGACCATCTTAGATAGATTATGAATTATGAACACACCTAAAATAGACTTACCATCTACCGGCTTACCTTAAGAGAATTAATTCACCCCTACACCTTTTCCAGAAATACAAGACACAGCACCCCCAAACTTAAGTTCCTTCATATCTAGCATGGTTTTCGAGATATAAGCATTTTTGTGTTTTGCATTTTTTGTGAAAAATTCGAAAATTCAAAAGGGCCACGATTTTTGGTGAGACAAATTTTGTTTTTGAAAATTGAGATGGTTACTCTGCAGAGATACCCTGTGGGTCAAAAATTTTGTTGAAATTACTCTATCTAGCACAGTTTTGCAAGATATAAGAATTTCTGTGTTTTGCAATTTTGCAAAAAATTCGAAAATTCAAAATGGTCGCCATTTTTAGAAAATTGGAGTTGCTACTCTCTAGAGATACCCTGCAGATCAAAATTTTCATCGAAATTGCTCTATCTAGCACGATCTTCGAGATATAAGCATTTTTGTGTTTGCAATTTTTTCGAAAAATTCGAAAATGCAAAATGGCCGCCATTCTGGGTGAGACAAAAATCTTTGAAAATTGGGATGGCTATCCTTCACAGTCTGAGAGTCAAAAATTTTGTCGAAATCGCTCTATCTAGCATGGTTTTTGAGATATAAGCATTTCTGTGTTTTGCAATTTTTGCGAAAAATTCGAAAATTTAAAATGGCCATCATTTTGGATAAGACAACATTTTATTGAAAATTGGGATGGATACTCTGCAGAGATACCCTGTGGATCAAAAATTTCGTCGAAATCGCTCTATCGAGCATGGTTTTCGAGATATAAGCAATTTTGTGTTTTGCAATTTTTGCGATTGAAAAAAGACGTTATTGGTCATGTGACCTCTCTGATTGGTCCAAATATCACTGCAGCATATTCAGAAAAATTCCCCAGGGCTACTGCATAAACCTGCCAAATTTGAAAAGAATTCACCCAACAGTCACACATTTATAAGAAAAACAAAACTTTTGCAAAGTTGATATTTTGGGGTTTTACATCCCTCTCAACAGCCACCTTTGCGATTATAGGATTCCGAAAAAAGATGCCTTTTCGCACTTCCCCAAGTGCTGTTTATTTGGCTTTTGCTAAAGGTGAGGCTACTGCTGTCGTTCTCTTGGATCAATCAGCAGCGTTTGATACTATTGATCATGATACGCTACTTAATTCTCTTAGCTCCTGGTTTGTTGTGAATGGGGTTGTCCTCGATTGGTTTAAGTCTTATCTCTCAGACTGTGTTCAGTGCATTAAGATTGGGTCAATTTTATCTGATCCCAAAAAGTTGTTGTATGGTGTGCCTCAAGGCTCTGTCCTGGGGCCAATTCTTTTTTCACTCTATACTACTCCACTGAGTAAAGTCATACGGAATCATCCTGGTATTAGTTTCCAGTTCTACGCTGATGACACACAATTGTATGTACACATAAAAATGTTGCCTCGGCCCTTGATAAGCTGTCACACTGCCTTGAAGACGTAAAGAGATGGCTCTCTACAAATAAGCTCAAGCTAAATCCTGATAAGACCGAATTCATTGTGTTTGGCTCAAAGTCTCAGCTCGAAAAACTTAATCAGTCCTTCCCGGTCAACATACTTGGTAATCTTATATCACCAACAGATGCAGTTAGGAACCTTGGTGTCTGGTTTGATTCAGATTTCTCATTCTCTTGCCATGTTATGAAGGTCTGCAAGGCTTGTTTTGCTCATGCCCAGGATCTTAAGTGACTCCGAGGACATCTGACACATGAAGCGGCTCTTATGGCTGCCAATGCTCTGGTCGGAAGTCGACTTGATTACTGTAACTCTCTGTTCAGAAGTCTCTCAGTTCTAGATCTGCGCAAACTTCAATGTGTTCAGAATAGCCTTGCCAGAATTGTTGCCAACACCACCAAGTACTCACACATCACTCCAGTTAGAAAAGCACTACATTGGTTGCCGATTAAGTACCATTCTATCTTTAAGACTGCCATGCTGGTATATATAAGTTCCTACACAGTGGTAACCCCAAATACTTTGAACCCTTCCTGATTCCCAGACATAGTGCATATAATGCCCCTGTTCCACCAAAAGATTAAGGCCCGATCCTGTCTGGGACCCTTAATCGTGCACAGTCGGTGGAAAAAAAACAAAAATGGGCGGGAATACTGGGTCGGTACTTAAGTCTGGGATTAAGAACAGATTGTCCTCAGGAAGCCTCAGGACGCCTCAGGTGGCCCCAGACAGTCCCCGATTGGTCTGGGACTAAGAACCGACTAAGCCAGTTTTCAGGTCGGTTTCAACCACGATCCTGTCGTACACATAACGACTGGGTCCCAGGACGCCTCAGGCCTCCTGGGACTATGAGCCGACTAACCCACGATTAACTGCAGGCGTCCTCAGGCCTCCTCAGTCTTCCCCAGACCAGGATCGCTGATTCTTGTTTTCCAAAGTTGCTGGATTTTCTGGGTAGATATATATAAAATTCGCGATCTAATCACCATTGCTTTTCTAGGAACACAGCAGGATGCCACCTTTTAATGGAAGACAGATTCAACAACAACTTAGGGCTTTTTTGGTTTTTATTCAGTTACAAATACATGTAATCATGTATTTCCATTTTTTACGTCAAGCACAGCAACCACCACCAGCACCACCAGCACCCATACAGAGACCTAGAAGAAGGCACAACATGTGGGTCAGGCCATGGCTACTGCAGAGAGAGGAGAGGGGGGCCTACCATAACATTATGGCTGATCTGTATGCCACAGACATTCCAGGATTCACCAACTACATGAGGATGACCCCAGAATTCTTTGAAATGATAAAGACCAGACTGGCAGGCCACCAACTACAGAGCACCAATCAGTGTTGGGGAGAAGTTAGCCCTCACCATCAGATATCTGGCCACTGGAGAGTCATACACATCATTATCATGTCAGTTCAGGGTTGGAAGATCCACCATTCCCAAGTTTTTACCAGAGGTCTGCAGGGCCATCCAGGATGAGTTCACCAGAGAGTACCTCAAATGTCCTACTACCCCAGATGAGTGGAAAGAACTGGAGAGGGAATTCAGGATCAGGTGGAATGTTCCACATGCCCTGGGAGCCCTTGATGGCAAACATGTGGCCCTGAAAAAACCCAAGAACACTGGAGCCCTCTACCACAACTACAAGGGGTTCTTTTCCATTGTGATGTTGGCCCTGGTAGATGGACAGTATAAGTTCAGATGGGTGTATGTGGGTACAGCTGGATCTTGCTCAGATGCCCAGATATTTAATGCCTCTCAGCTGAAGAGGAGGATTGAGGATGGCAGGATAGGCTTCCCTGACCCAGCTCCTATAACCCAGGGTGGTAGAGATGTCCCCTACTTCATTCTGGCAGACGATGCTTTTGCCCTGAAGACCTGGCTCATGAAACCCTATGGCAGAAGGCTGTTAACAAGGGAGGAAAGGATTGCCAACTATAGAATATCGAGGGGCAGGAGAGTTGTGGAGAACGCTTTTGGCATCCTGGTCTCAAGATTTAGAGTGATGAGGACCACAATTGAACTACCCCTAGAAATAGTTAGAGAAGTGGTCATGACCTGTGTGGTTCTGCACAACATACTCAGAAGCCAGTATCAAGGTCAACCTGCTGGTCAGCAGCCTGGGGATGATGATGATGATGATGTGCCTGGTGATTGTGGATTGATTGGTGGTGCTGGTGGCCAAGACAGAAACCCTGCTAGAGAGGCCAAAAGACAGAGGGATTACCTGAAGGACTACTTCAATAATGAGGGAGCAGTGGCCTGGCAAGATGGCAGAATATAAGTCCTGCTGCAGTAAACAGTCCTTTTCAGGACTAACTATAACAGTCCTTTTCAGGACTAACAAACAGTCCTTTTCAGGACTACCAATTATTCCAAAAACAATTAATCAGCTATGCTTGCTACAGACGGACAAACCCCATGCCAAACATAACTTGTACAGATGGACAACCAGACAAACCCCATGCCAAACATAACTTTTTCAGACGGACAAACAGTTAAACCCCATGCCAAACATCATTTTTTCAGACGGACAAACAGACAAACACAAGTTACTCACCCAACAATCATACAAACCCAGTGTTAAACAAAAGCCAAACACAAAGTCACACATAATATCCTAAAATGAATTATTTTTTTATATATTTGGAAATCCACCTCCTAATTTCACCAATTTGATTTTGTTCATGGGTTGGAAATTTATTTGTAGCAGAAATGTTTTTATGGAAATCTTCAATTTTAAATCTTCACCTCTAATCACAAAAATGTGGAAAATATAACCATAAAACAAGTTTTGTTTTCAATAATGGGGGATTGTGTTTGCAAAATAGTTTGTCAGTTCATTGGCATGGGTTCTATTTAATTTTGTGTTTTTGTGTTTCTTGGTTGGTGGTTACTGGGGTTGGGTTTATTATTGGTAGTTGGATGTTGGGTTTCTTACTGGGTTTGTTATTTGGGGGTTATGTTTGGTATTGGGTTTGTCTGTTTGTGGGTTGGCAAGTATGTAATAATGCCTTTTAACTCTAGGGAAGGTGTAAGTGTTGGGACTTTTAACTTACAGATTTTAAACTATCCCGTGGATTTTAATCTAAAAATGGGCTGATTAATGGCCATATTGGGAGTTATTTTTAATTTTTTATGTGGCCTTTTTTGTTATGTGTGGTACCATGGGTTATTTGTTTCATGTTTGGGGTGGTATAGGTGTTGGACTTGAACTTTTTTTTGCTTGTGATAAGTATTTGTACTGAACTTTTTTGTTTTGGGAGGGGAATTGGAATAACATGTATCTGAATAATTGTTTTTGGAAGATTTGGTGGCCCTGAAAAGGGCCTGGCAGGTCAAAGACCCGCCCTGACTGGATGGCTACTGAGGAGGCTGCTGCTGCTGTTGAGGCGGTGCTGAAATGGTGATAGTAAAGAGCTGCTGCTGCGGTTGCTGCTGCTGCTGCTGAGGCTGCTCGACGATCTGTGTTGATGTCAGATCTGGTAGCTGGCTTAAGATTCCACTCAGATTGTCTGCTCCCTTCGTCCTGTACAGTTAGGACAGATGTCGGGTTGCTGAAGCCAATGGGGCTTGGTGTATAGTACACAAAACTGCTGCTAGCTGCTGCTTGAGTGGAACTAGACGCCTGTGGAGTGGTTGTTGGCAATAGGCCGACCCTCTGGGACTCCGTGGTAACAGTGGCTGATCTTCTGGGCAATGGCTGACGTCTGCTGTTACTCTTAATAGTTTCAATGTCTCTAAATATCTTGCCCTTTAATTCTTCAAATTCTTCTTGAGTCACCTTTTCGGCCTCTGATGCCACGTAGTCAAAGAAGGGCTGCCTGTCTGACTTCTGATGCAGAAAACCTGAGATAAGTGTCCTCATCAGCTCAAAGTGTTCGAGAATCTTGGAGTCTGTAGTTGAAACGGGCGTTGATGTAATGATAGACTGACTCCTCTCCCTCAGGACACTGGACTCGAGGTGTTCTGTGTCAGTAGTTGACTCACGTGATTTGTCCTGCGTGCTGGTATTTGGACTGGCCTCAAAACCTGAACTTCTGTTGGCCCCCTTTCTTCTGATGTGGGTTTTAAGAAAACCCATCTGTTGGTAGACCCAGGACTGTCTCTTGGTCATCTCCCTCGGGGCTTGGCCAGATTGGAGCTTGGACAGCTTCCCATAACGGGTTCGCTGGGACTCAAACCAACGTCTCACATCAAAGGGCTGGAGCTTGAGTTCCTCAGATATTTCTGCCCAGAGAGCCTCTCTTCTGGTCCTGTCGTGGAAACGTGAATGTTCCTTGTCATACAGTTCAGGGTGCAGCTTTACAAACTCCACAATGGAAACTTCCTGGCTGTCTGTAAAAGTGGCACACACCCTGGCTCTCTTGGCTGAAGAATGGCACTCCGGATCTTCTTCACACCTCTCTTCTTCTTCTGCCACAGCTTCCCCAATAGCTGGACCTTCCTGAATCTCCTCCTCCTCTCTCCTCTCAGTTCCTTCTTCTGTAATAACTTCACTCCTCTCCTCTACTTGACTTTCCTTCTCCCTCTCATCCATCTTTTTCCTTCCTCTCTTTCCTCCTTTCTCTTTCCTCATAATCCAGTCGACAAAATAATAAAAAAATAGTAAAATGTGTCTCCTAACTGTGAAATTTGCCTTAAGCTCAAGTAAAATATATATAAAATAAAAACTGAAAACCCCTACGAATCAGTGACACACGTCTCTCAGTAGCCAAACAGTCAGTAACAACGAGAATGTGTGCGCGGTCGTTCATATAGTCCTAGACCCCCTCATTGCCTCGTTTTAATTTCCGACGCGCGGAAAACAGTCGGTTCTTAATCGGTTGTTAGTCCCAGGCCGCCTGGGGCGTCCTCTGACCGTCGCAGACTAAATTTGTGCTGTCCCAGGCGTCCTGGGGAGGCCGGTTTGGATCGGTTAGGGTCGGTTACCCTTAGTCGGGGCTTAGTCCCAGACCTTGATTTTTGGGTCCCAGGACACCGCAGACGGTCTGAGGCTTCCGGGGACTAATGCAACCGACCCACTTTCATACGCATCATATTTGAGTCTGGGATTAACAACCGGCCTCCTGGGACTAAGCTAGGGAGGTCTGGGACTAAGGGTCGCAGGCGGCCTGGGACAAGACACGACTGTGTAAATTTGGGTCTGAGGAGGCCTGAGGACGCCTGGGACTGGACATTTTGTTGACGGCGGGAAATATGAATCGGTTTGAGTCGTGAGAAATATCAAACATGTTTGATTTTTCACACGGCCCCAACTGACAACAACCGACCCTTACAGAAGGTCTGGGACTAAGCAAATATTTCAAACCGACCCTCAAAAACCCTTAATCGGGAGCCTTAGTCGTGTGGTGGAACACCCACATAACACACGTCGAAGTCAATCTGATGGCATATTTCTTGAGGTTCCCCACTTTGCTTCAGTTTTCAAGTCTCGAAAACATTTTGGACTCAGTTTTGCGTATGACGCACCTATGATTTGGAATGACCTTCCTGATGAGGTCTGCTCTGCAAACTCACTTGCTTCTTTCAGGTCAAAGTTGAAGTCATACCTCTTTGGAAAAGCATACCCACCCTAAATTTCCAATCTCCTTCTGCTTTCTCCGCGGTGCTGACCCCTGCAATGTCTCTGGTTTTTGAATATTGAACAATGTTTTTGTGTGATGCGCCTTAGAATCTGTCTTTTGACAGAGATTAAGCACTATAAAAGTGCTATTAGAATTAGAATTAGTCCTGTTTATCAGCAAACTGTTAGTCACTGACCTTAAAAATTTTGTGAAAATATTTAGTTTTATTTTAAAAATAACCAACCGGCGACAAAGCCAGAGTCTATTTTCTCAGCAAGGTCGTCATATTTCCTATCCATCAATGCATCCATAAATTGCTGAAAATACAAATCACGTAAATATGACCTTTACTTGAATAGTGAATGTTGTGTGTGAAACTGTAGAGCAATACTCATTTATTCCCTGGAAATAAAAGGACTTTTCTCAACTTTAACAGTGACTAAGAGAACCCAAAAGCTTTATTAGAGATCTTGAACCCAATAGTGGTGAACCCAATAGTATCAACAAATAATTTCAAAGTCCCAAATGTCCACCTGGATCATCTTAGGGCCAGGGGTAGATGCCATCTTTAGTGAAAATATGATCCTTGTCTGATCTATTGTTTTTAACTTACAAATGCCAAACTTACAAAATTTTGCTGAAAATTACTTCATAAAGTTTCTGAAGTCTCAATCCATAACTCAATCATCTCTGAGGAGATTTCAGTCACCGATAGATATCACCTTGTGTAAAAAACATGACCCCAGTTAGATAAGTAGATTGCGCCGACTCGACGCCAACATATCCACAGACAGGCAATCTTTCACACCACAGCCATTAACTGGGTATTTTTTGTAGCACCCATTTTGTGTGCTTAACAATTATTATAAAATATCTTTCATCCCATTTTTTGGTCAAAGCAATTTTTCTATTTTTTTTTGGTCAATTTTAGAAAAAGTCCTCTGCGTCGATTGTTCATGGGCCTCAAAGCATTGTTTTTTTTGCATATGAAAAAAGAACATATTAATATATTCCCAGATGAGACAGTCACAATCACACTCAAATAGTATGACAGTTATAGGACAGAAAAGTGGTAAAAAGTCAATAAATTAGGTGTCTGTGAGCATTTTAGAGACATTAAGGTGACCTTAAAGTTAAAGTTACAGACTAAAAATTTTTGACAAAGATTACATGTAAAAGTTATATCTACTACAGTTAGAGACTTGTCAGACTTACCATTTCTAGATTACAGGACCAAATATGTGGAAAATGTTGAAAAAGGGTCACACGGGTAGGTGTTTATAGCCCTCATACACAGGTTAAACGTCTATATAAATTTCTGACCTTAAGGTAGCCATAACTTCTTTATTATTTGGATTTTAAGATCACTGTAAAATAGGGTTTCTCTCCTGACCCAAATACATGTGTGTGCCAAGTTTGAATGAAATCCGTGAAAGTGTTTTGAGTTATCGTGCACACAAGTCAAAATGTATGGCGGTGGTGGTGCGAAGGATGTGAAACCAATATATCTCCAACTTTAGTCTTAATGTCCCTCAATTGACATACTTGAAGGTGCAGCTGAACATAAACAAAGAGAACTAGAATAAGGACGCATCTGTGGCCAGATGCTGGATGTATCCACCAACAAAGGCCAACTAACATAGTTTAGAAGATAAAAAGCATTTTTCGTTAATAAGCAAGCTGAAAGCACTTTTAAGTTTGGCTACCCTTATTTGACCCTGTAGCAGGGGCCCAAGGTGAAGTCTGACCACATCAAAAGATTCGCAGCCCATGATTTCCTATAAGTCGTTTTCACATTGCAAACCTCTATGACCAATAATAAGCAGGAGGGGCCCAAGGTCAAATCTGACCACATGAAAAGATTTGCAGCCCATGACTTCCTATAAGTTGTTTTCATATTAATGAGTTATTTGAGAAATACTGGCTATCTGCAATACTTGTAGAGATAATTCGCATTTACTTATTTTGAGTAGGTGAATAATTAGCTACGGGTCTGAAACTTCACCAAGTGAAAGCTCTCTCAAAAGTAGGCGAATGAGTTATTTGAGAAAAATTGGCTATCTACAATACTTTTAGAGATAATTCGAATTTACTCATTTTCAGTAGGTGAGTAATTACCTACGGGTCTGGAACTTCACCATGTGAAAGCTCTGCCAAAAGTAGATGAATGAGTTATTTGATAAAAAATTGGATATCTGCAATACTTTTATAGATAATTAGCATTTACTCATTTTGGGTAGGTGAATAATTACCTACGGGTCTGAAACTTCACCAAGTGAAAGCTCTCCCAAAAGTAGGTGAAGGAGTTATTTGACAAAAATTGGCTATCTGCAATACTTTTAGAGATAATTTGCATTTACTCATTTTGAGTAGGTGTGTAATTACCTACAGGTCTGGAACTTCACCAAGTGAAAGCTCTCCCAAAAGTAGGTGAAGGAGTTATTTGACAAAAATTGGCTATCTGCAATACTTTTAGAGAAAATGCAGAATTACTCATTTTTAGTAGGCAAGTAATTTAGCCACAGGCCTAATTTAGACATAAAGCCTACCAATAGAATACTGTGGTGCACCCTGTAATATACCTTGCAAACTTGAGAAGGCTAGTTATAATATTTTTTTTTGTTAGAGTGGTAATGGTGAAATCTCTCTACACACTACGGCTATCCAGTGGATACAATGATTTACTCAACAGTGAGAACCTGAAAGTAGATATTGGTAAGCTATGCCATGACATAGAGGTCTGCAATTTCACTCTGTTATAGCTGACCAAAAATTATGTGAATAACATATTTAAACAAAATACTGTAAATGTAATAGTTTTCACGTTATAACTGATTTACTCAACAGTGATAACGTCAAAGTATCTATTACTCAGCTATGCAATGAGCTACATGTCTGAATTTTTTCTATGTTATAGCTGACCCAAAATTAGGTGAACAACATATTTAAGCAAAATACTGTAAATGCAATAGTTTTCAAGTTACAACTGATTTACTCAATAGAGAGAACCTGAAAATAGCTATTGCTCAGCTATGCCATGAGCTATAAGTCTGTAATTTCACGACGCTATAGCTGACCCAAAAGTAGGTGAACAACATATTTTAACAAAATACTCCAAATGCACTATTTTTCAAGTTACAGGTCATTTACTCAACAGTCAGTACCTGAAAATAGCTATTGCTCAGTTGTGCCATGAGCTACAGGTCTGTAATTTCACTATGTTATAGCCGACCCAAAAGTAGCTGAATAACATATTTACACAAATTTCTGTAAATGCAATACTTTTCCAATTACAACTGATTTACTCAACAGTGTGAACGTCAAAGTAGCTATTACTCAGCTATGCAATGAGCCACAGGTCTGGAACTTCACTATGTTATAGCTGACTCCGAAATAGGTGAATAACATATTGAAACAAAATACTCTAAATGTAATACTTTTGAAGTTATAAGTAATTTACTCAACAGTGATAACCTAAAAGTAGCTATTACTCAGCTATGCCATGAGCTACAGGTCTGAAATTTTACTATGTTATAGCTGACATAAAAGTAGCTGAATAACATATTTATACAAAATTCTGTAAATGCAATAGTTTTCAAGTTACAAGTGATTTTACTCATGACGGAAGTTACTGAAAAGCCCAAAAGTAGCTATTACTCACTTAGCTATTGAGACAGACACCCAAGTTACTCACCATGTTGTAGCTATGAAAAAAGTATCTGAATAACATATTTTAACAAAATGCTCTAAATGCAACACTTTTCAAGTTATAAGTGATTTAGTGCATGATTTCATGACTTTTAATGCATTTTAGACATTTTTGTCTACCACAGGCCTAATTTAGACATAAAGCCTACCAAAAAGATAGGGTGGCGAGTCCTCTAGCATACCAAGCCACCTGCCAAATATGAAAGAAATCTGGAAAGAAATGTGGACTGTAGGTCGCTAACAAGAAATCTCTGCGGACGCGGACGAGGGCGCGGACGACAACGATGATGAATCCATAGTATCCCCGCTTCGCGTCGGGGATACAATTATTATAAGTCCAATAACATAGCCAGGTCATACAAGAGAAGACGCAGGAGTGAGAAGGAGGCTATAAAAATGGCTCCACTAAAACTAGAACTAGTCATACAACTGATGCATATTTATATCCATTGGAATGATAAAAGTACCTTGTTGGCAAAATCTTTATAGTATCAAGGGCCACAAAATTGTTGTTTGCGCCACCAACTACACTTGTTTGAGATTTAGTCCACCTTATACGTGGGTAAGACACATATGGTGCAATTCTTTGGTAATCTTATTTGGGCAGGATGTGTTTGTGGTGATTCGACGTAGCTTTGTGATTTGCATTTGAGACCACTCTTTTTTGTTTGAAACAGGTGCTGTGTGTTCTCACAATATGTATTAAAATCTAGAT
Source organism: Sabellastarte sp. h YS-2021 (assembly GCA_964017235.1). Lineage (NCBI taxonomy): Eukaryota > Metazoa > Annelida > Polychaeta > Sabellida > Sabellidae > Sabellastarte > Sabellastarte sp. h YS-2021. Next base: position 9,306,494 of record OZ024932.1, on the reverse strand, counting down.
GCTGGACAGGTACAGGCCTGGTGCATAAAATATTATACTGGATGGCTCATTCTGCAAATTCCAAATTTATATGTTAATGAGAGACGTGATAGCAGGACCAAATACTTTACCCTATAGCTGCCCGATCTTCTGTACAATCTGTCCACTAAGGTGGATGCTGCTATCATGTTTCCATTGTTTTTCTCATCACACAGAATTTGCTCCTGTAAATACATATTAGCTGTTGATAGGCATGCATTACCAGTACATTGGCACTACTTTATATGTATTCTAGAACAAAATAACTTCTGCTTGACTGGGTGGCCGGTTGATAATAAGATTGGTGACTCATTACCAGCTCTCCTGTAACATAAAGTGATGTTTAAAAACAATTCACTTGCGCTTAAAATTTTTAACTTGGTTAGCAAATGGCATGCAGTGGTATGTTGTAAAACATAAAAATAACAAGAGGGTCAAAGATGCCCCAAAAGGCGGGTTGCGCAGGCAGCAATAAGGTTAGCAACTGCTGTAATTACATTTAGAAACAAGGAAAGAAATGTTAGGTTACCCAGTTAAGGTGAATTTGTTAGACATGCTAAGAAATGTAAAATTTGTAATCTAGGTTACATAATTGTATCTATGCTATAAATGGACAAACTTAGCTATGATGGTGATGTATCTCCCTGTCAAGTTTAAATTCGACTGGACAAAGCGTTTTCGAGTCGGAGTCCAGAAACGGAAAAGTTGATGAACAAATGGACAAACAAACCAATAGAATTACACCAATTTCGAAAGGAACCTAGCTATGATGGTGATCTATGTCCCTCTAAAGTTTGAATTCGACTGGACAAACCATTTTCGAGTTAGAGTCCGGAAACGAAAATGTGAACTAACAGACAGATGGACAGACAAATGGACTAAAAATGGACAAATGGACAAACGAACAGACGGAATTTCACCAATGTAGAAAGGAACCTAACTATTATGGTGATCTATGTCCCTGTAAAGTATACATTCGATTGGACAAACCGTTTTTGAGTTAGAGTCTGGAAATGAAAATGTGGACAAACAGACAGATGGACAGACAAATGGAAAAAACTGGACAAATGAACAGACGGAATTACACCAATTTCGAAAGGAGCCTGGCTATGATGGTGATCTATGTCCCTGTCAAGTTTGAATTCGATTGGACAAACCATTTTCGAGTTACAGTCCAGAAACGAAAAATGTGGACAGATAGACAGACGGATGTTGGACACATCAATCTAATAGGCGGGTTGGTTACACACAACCCACCTAAAAATAGCCAGTTTCGACATGCAAAAACCCCAGCCCGCAGGTACAACTAAATGGTCGACAAAATTGAGATTTGTGAAAATCTTAGGAATAACTTCAGTTGTAAGAAGTACACAGAATCCACAAAATGTTGTCAGATGTAAGACTCACAGGCCATGATTTCTTACAAGTTTTCATATTTTGAAGCCCTAGAATCAATTATAAGGGAGATATAAGGCCCTTTCAGCATGATGACCCTACATGGCCTTGAAGCAGGGGTCAAAGCAGGTCAAATTGACGCTTGCACAAGTTTGCACATGATAATTTCCAATAAGTTGTTTTCTCATTCCAAACCCCTAGGACTAGTGATAAGGGAGATATAAGGGCTTTTGATATGCCCCCCCCCCCCCCCCCCCCACCAAATTTGACATTAAAGATGTGATATGGCTACCACTTTTTTTCAAAACAAGGCCAAAATTATTCTCACGCAAGCTTTCCTAGCCATTTACATTTTGTGCAATCTGACACAGCAACCTGGAATATTTAAAGTTTAGAACATATCAATGATTTTCAAACAATCACCTATGGTGGCCATGTTTTTTTTTATAAAATTAGTACCAGACATGTTGTCACAGCCATAAACATTCTCTGCAAATTTGGGGAAGATATCTTCATAAATGAATGAGATATAAACTTAAGGTTGATGAAAAAATATGACAAGCACACACATGCATGCAAGGAAGACATTTCATAACCTCCCAACCCCTGCCTTGGCCAGTGGGAGATAAAAATGCAACTGTAGTAACATCGGTTTAATAGCGCCCCTTTTTCAATTAAGAAGTTTAAGACAAAAAATAGCATCAGAGATGCCCGTACCCCACAGCCTTGGGAAATATTTTCAACACCATGAGATATAGAAGTACTGTACCAGTACAAACTTCAGGATACTTTCAGAGCACTGTCAGTTATATAAAGGTCCAAACAATGTTTAAATGGAGAAATAATGTTTAAAAGAAAGATAATGCGTATAAAGATGAAGTATTAAAACAAGATAATTCAATGACAAGATGACAGCATTAATCAGTAAACTAAAATTCAACACTCTTTATATACATCTGCATTTCCGAATTATGGTTTAGATGGTTTGAATATTACCATGCATACAGAAGTGGTAATACATTTAATGAATGCTTATGTGTGGTGTTGGAGTAAAATCTGCGGCTCACTTGACGAAATTCGATCTCTTACAATGGGAAGTTATGAAAGTAAAATTCTTAATAAATTCTAATATGACTTTTGCTTAATCTGCATCAAAAGACAGACCCAAAGGTGCAACAAGATTTTAAAGGCCAAGGTCACTACGGCAAGGTAAAAGGTCAAATTAAGGTCACACCATGATAATACACACCTATAGCAAATAACCAATGTCCCTACCAAGTATCAACTTCCTACACCTTACGGTTTCCGAGATACAGCCCTGACGATTTTATAGGTCAAGGTCAATATGGCAAGGTCAAAGGTCAAATCAAGGTCACACCATGATGCTGCACACCTACACCCCCTAGCCAATGTCTCTACCAAATATCAACTTCCTGCACCTAACAGTTTCAGAGATAAAGCCCGGACAATATTTTATAGGTCAAGGTCACTACAGCAAGGTTAAAGGTCAAATCAAGGTCAGACCATGACGTTGCACACCTACACCCCCTAATCAATATCCCTACCAAGTATCAACTTCCTACACCTTACGGTTTCTGAGATATAGCCCAGACAACATTTTATAGGTCAAGGTCACTATGGCAAGGTCAAAGGTCAAATCAAGGTCAGACCATGACGCTGCACACCTACACCCCCTAAGCAATATCCCTATAAAGTATCAACTTCCTACACCTTACGGTTTTCGAGATATAGCCTGGACAAGATTTTATAGGTCAAGGCCACTACGGCAAGGTCACAGGTCAAATCAAGGTCACACCATGACGTTGCACACCTACACCCCCTAACCAATATCCATACCACGAATTAACTTCCTACACCTTACGCTTTCTGAGATATAGCCCGGACAACATTTTATAGGTCAAGGCCACTACGGCAAGGTCAAAGGCCAAATCAAGGTCACACCATGACGTTGCACACCTACACCCCCTAACCAAAGTCCCTACCAAATATCAACTTCCCAAGCCTTACAGTTTCCGAGATATAGCCCGGACAACATTTTATAGGTCAAGCTCACTACGGCAAGGTCAAAGGTCAAATCAAGGTCACACCATGACGTTGCACACCTACAACCCCTAACCAATATCCCTACCAAGTATCAACTTCCTACACCTTACAGTTTCCGAGATATAGCCCGGACAAGATTTTATAGGTCAAGGTCACTACGGCAAGGTCAAAGGTCAAATCAAGGTCAGACTATGACGTTGCACAACTACACCCACTAACGAATGTCCCTACCAAGTATCAACTTCCTACACCTTACAGTTTCCGAGATATAGCCCGGACAAGATTTTCAAACTCAAGGTCACTACGGCAAGGTCAAATCAAGGTCATACCATGACGTTGCACAGCTACACCCCCTAACCAATGTCCCTACCAAGTATCAACTTCCTACACCTTACGGTTTCTGAGATACAGCCCGGACAAACTATTTCCCGCTGCCCGCCCGCCTGCCCGGACGCCCGCCCGACCATCCGGACACCATGGGTGAAAACAATACCCCAACAGCCATTAAGGGCTGTGGGGTAAAAAGCATTTAAAGCATTGTTATTGCAACAGGCATGCCATTGTATGGATCAATTCCCTGGGCTCATCCAGCAGTTTCACACATTTATTTTACTCAATGGAGAAAATGTGTGAGAAAGATCATGTTTAATATTCCCCATAAGATACACTCTAATTTGTTGCATTTAATATGTGAGGATTTACCCGTTGAAAACCAAAACTGTAAAAGGGCAATTATAATCTACGGAACTGCTTTTCATTGTGCCACTTCTTTGGTGAAGTTGGGCAGAATGGTTGCTGCACATGATAGTCTGTCTATGGCAAGTAATACACTTGGTTACTTAGCTTTCAAGCATAATACAAACAAATTTGAATTACTGAGGAATGTTGAAATATATCAGAGTTTCTGTCACAAAACAGCTGCATCATAGGAGAGCCAGCAAAGAGTGGGAAATATTCTAGACCTACTAGCTGTGTCTCTAATACCACTCTCTTTACAAAATGACGAAATCCAAGTTATGCCAGCAGACCTATGTACTTCATAAGTTAACAGTGGTCTTATCAATTTAAGGTGTATGATTGGGAAGTTTCAATGAACATTTATGCATATACAAATTTTTTTCTCTTGTTCTTTGTGGGTGTGTGTGTGTGTGTTTCTGTTCATTTTTATTTATGTTTTTTGTGTATAAATGTGTCAAAACTTAAATTGTACCACGTATATATCATCTCTACCGGACTTCATCCAAAGAGGTATTTTATTAAATCAATTCAACTACTACATTGAGGAGACAGAAACAAGCCAGCCCCAGCACCAGGCACAGTTCACCTTGCCTCTCTAATGTTGAGAAACCCTCACAACACAAGTCTAGCTTTTTAACCAGCTGAGCTAAAGGGGAATACCCAGAAGCGCAGGTATTAATAGAACTGATATACGTGAGGATATTACAGTATATAAATAAATAAAATAAATAAATAAAATTTATAAAGCTTCTGTCATCTGAACAAAATCTTTAGACATTAGAGGTTAATCCTACTGTTTAATGAAATACAAAAACTTACTTTGTCATGTTTGGTTAGACATCTCAGATGAGGAAGGATCTCACTGGGCTCTAACACATCAACAATATCAACACGACAGCTTCGAAGGCGTTCATACTGGCTTTTCTCCATTGAAGGCTGAAAAAAATCTGAGAATCTAAAAATAAGAGGAAAACTGTATGCTTAAGGAATAAATAAGTTGATAAGTTATCCACAAAGTTATCCCTTGATAAGTTATCCACAAAGTCAAAGATACAGTCCCATTTGCAACAGGTATAAGTCATATCAGGAATGGGCTTCAGTGAATGTCACATGCTCTCATTCTATTCTATTCTGTACTTTTATAGTGCTTAATCTCTGCCAGGCAGACTCTAACAAATTTTCAGTACCAGACTTGTTAACCACCAGGCTGCTAAAGCTTCAACAATGAAAAATATGGTATCCACACACATGTATATGTGTTACTTGCCAAACAGTTGGCTGTGTCAAAATGGTCAAATAAAATCTGTTGGCCATTTCAAACCCTAGGCCAGCTTTAGAAATGGCTTGGCCATTTCAAGATGGCCAAATACACCTGTTGGCCCATCAAAACCATTTCATTGTTTTCAGTCAGCCTCTGAATTTTATAAACTGTAGGCCTGCAAAATAGAATTTTGAACTAGAGGATAGCTTTCAAAACAAAGCGATTGTTTTTGTACAGCAAAAACAAAGCGTCCCAAAAAGGAGAAATAATGGCAGCTTAATCATCTAAGAAAGTTTTTGGTGAGTGAAATATTTGTTGAAACTTAGAAAGGCTTGTTTTTCCAGATACCCTGTGGGTCAAAAATTTTGTTGAATTCGCTCTATCTGGCACAGTTTTCGAGATACAAGCATTTTTGTATTTTGCAATTTTTGCGAAAAATTCAAAATGGCCATCATTTTTGGTGGGACAAAATTTTTTTTTAAAAGTGGGTCAGCTACTCACCAAAATTACCCTATGGAAAATTTTTTTTCTGGTCGGCATTTTTGGCGAGTGAACTATTTGTTAAACTTGGAAAGGCTAGTCTTCACAGATATCCTGTGGGTCAAAACTTTTGCCGAAATCCCACTAGTAAATTTTTATTTTATGAAGAAAATGGTTTAAAAAAAGTACTTCTATATCACTTAGTATTGTTCTATATGTGTACCTTGTGAGCCTATATTTCCTATTTTGTGTTTCACATTTTTTGTCAAAAATTCAAAAATTGAATATGACCCCCATTTTTGGGGAGGAGAAATTTTTTTGAAAATTGGAGAGAGTAGTTTGTTTATATATCCTGTCTGTGGGTTGAAAATTTTGACGAAATCGCTCTATCTCACACAGTTAAGGAGTGACAAGCAGTTTTGTAATTTACTCATTAAGAAAATTGCTAATGCTTAATTAATCATCAAAAACTCTGTCATTTCTTAACCTATCCCTGCAAAATTTAATGTCGCCCAGATATTTATATGAGGAAGGTATTTGCTAAATTTCAGGTGGATATATATAAAATGCTTCATAAGTTATCATCCGGACAAGGACGCCCCTTCCAAAAAACGCATTTTTGGTCAGGTGACATCTCTGATTTGTGAAAATGTCATCGCAGCATATTCAGAAACAAGAGGGTCACAGATGCCCCAAAAGGCGGGTTGCGCAGGCAGCAATAAGGTTAGCAACTGCTGTAATTACATTTAGAAAAGAAGGAAAGAAATGTTAGGTTACCTAGTTAAGGTAAATGTGTAAGACGTGCTAAGAAATATAAAACTTGTAATCTAGGTTACATAATTGTATCTATGCTATAAACGGACAAACGAAAGGACAGAATTACACCAACTTAGCAACTTAGCTATGATGGTGATCTATGTCCCTGTCAAGTTTGAATTCAATTGGACAAAGCGTTTTCGAGTTAGAGTCCGGAAACAAAAATGTAGACGGACAGACGGATGGACAGAAAAACGGACAAAAAATGGACAAACGGACAGAAAAACGGACAAACAGATGGAATTGCACCAATTTCGAAAGGAACGTAGCTATGATGTTGATCTATGTCCCTGTCAAGTATGAATTTGATTGGACAAACCGTTTTCGAGTTAGAGTCCGGAAACGAAAATGTGGACAGACAGATGGACAGACAAATGGATGAAAAACGAACAAACGAACACACGGAATTTCACCAATTTCAAAAGGCACCTAGCTATGATGGTGATCTATCCCCCTGTCGAGTTTGAATTCGATTGGACAAACGGTTTTTGAGTTAGAGTCCGGAAACGAAAATGTGGATGGACGGACAGACAGAAAAACGGACAGAAAAATGGACAAATGAACAGACAGAATTACACAAATTTCAAAAGGAACCTAGCTATAATGGTGATCTATGTCCCTGTCAGGTATGAATTCGATTGGACAAACTGTTTTCGAGTTAGAGTCTGGAAACAAAAATGTGGACAAACAGACGGATGGACAGACAAACAGACGAAAAATGGACAAATAAACATAGGGAATTTCACCAATATCAAAAGGAACCTAGCTATGATGGTGATCTATATCCCGGTCAAGTTTGAATTCGATTGGACAAACCGTTTTTGAGTTAGAGTCTGGAAACGAAAATGTAGAGAAAGAGACACATGGACAGACAAATGGACGAAAAATGGACAAACAAACTGACAGAATTTCACCAATTTCAAAAGGAACCTAGCTAAAAAGGTTGTCTATCTTCCTGTCAAGTTTGAATTCGATTGGACAAACCGTTTTTGAGTTAGAGTTCGGAAATGAAAAATGTGGACGGACGGATAGACGGACGTGGGACACATCAATCTAATAGGCGGGTTGGTTACATGCAACCCGCCTAATATAAAAAGAATCTGCCTAATGGCCGAGAAGCTATCGTGAAAAGAAAATGCGGATCCGGCGGATCCAGTTTAGTCGCTTCTCCCATATACAGGGATGCTTAATGCTTAATTATATATATATGTATGTATGGATATATATGTATTCAATTAAAACAAAAGTTTAAGTTTAATTGATACACCTGAATGAAACTTGCCTGTACTAATGATCATCCTTTGAGATTATCCCTATCTAGCATTCCTTATGATGATAGAAACTTTCTCCTGATGATTGCCTACTCAGGAAGTTTTTTCAAGTCAAAGATTCTAATTGAGACTCAAAGCTTAATTGCAGCTACTCACTTCACTAATTGCCTAGTTAGGAAGTCCCTTCAAGTCACAAGGTCCAATTGAAGATCATAGCTTATTTGCAGCTTCTCACTTCACTAATTGTCTGCCAAAGAAACTCCTTCAAGCCAAAGGAACCAACTAAAGATTATAGCTAAGCTTAATCTACAAACTTCACTTATTGCCTACTGAGAAAACTTTTTCAAATCTAGCTCAGATTAATGTTCTGTTTAAGTTCTGAAATGGCCAGGTCGCTTCAAGATTAAGAGAGATTCAGAAATGGCTAGATAAATTATTTGGCCGTGTCTAAACAGCCAGAGTTGTCAAATGGCCAGGAACACATGTATCAATGATGAGGCCTGAAACCATCATCCCATGAACTTCAAAAATTCTCATAAAACAGGTGTACATTGTGGTATGACCCATACGGTATACAACTTGTCCATACATACCAGAAGTAAACTCATTTTATTCCTCTTTCATGTTTTGTCTTTTTTAATTCAAACTTTGCTACATCTTAAAAAGAACAGCACGACTACATATCTATAAAAGAAACTAGAGGATCGCTCGCAAAAAAAAGCGTCCCGAAAAGGATATAAAGGTGAGTGCTAAAGTATTAAGAAAATGTTCCGTTTCTAGCCTTATACTATTGTGGCAACCAAAGTCAGCGCAGTCTGCTCTATCTAGCACGGTTTTCAAGATATAAGCATTTTTGTGTTTTGCAATTTTTGCACAAAATTCAAAATGGAGGCTATATTTGGCGAGACAAAAATATTTTGAAAATTGGCATGGGTACTCTGCAGAGATATCCAGCAGGTCAAAAATTTTGTTGAATTCACTCCATCTAGCACAGTTTTCGAGATATAAGCATTTTTGTGTTTTGCAAAAACTTCGAAAATTCAAAATCGCCACCATTTTTGGTGAGACAAAAATTTTCGAAAACAAGACCACTGCCGCGGTGTGTATCTCCCACCGAGCATTAAAGGAGAAGAAAGAGCTTCTCTGAGATATTCAGAATTTTTCATTTTCGTGTGTGAAAGCTCTTCCAAACGTAGGTGAATGAGTTATTTGAGAAAAATTGGCTATCTGCAATACTTTTAAGAGATAATTCGCATTTACTCCCAAAAGTAGATGAATGAGTTATTTGATAAAAAATGGGGTATCCGCAATACTTTTAGAGATAATTAGCATTTACTCATTTTGAATAGGTGAATAATTAGCTATGGGTCTGAAACTTCACCAAGTGAAAGCTCTCCCAAAAGTAGGTGAATGAGTTATTTGAGAAAAATTGGCTATCTGCAATACTTTTAGAGATAATTAGCATTTACTCATTTTGAGTAGGTGAGTAATTGGCTATGGGTCTGAAACTTCACCATGTGAAAGCTCTCCCAAAAGTAGGTGAATGAGTTATTTGAGAAAAATTGGCTATCTGCAATACTTTTAGAGATAATTAGCATTTACTCATTTTGAGTAGGTGAGTAATTATCTACGGGTCTGAAACTTCACCATGTGAAAGCTCTCCCACAAGTAGATGAATGAGTTATTTGATAAAAATTGGGTATCCGCAATACTTTTACAGATAATTAGCATTTACTCATTTTGAGTAGGTGAGTAATTAGCTACAGGTCTGAAACTTCACCGAGTGAAAGCTCTCCCAAAAGTAGGTGAATGAGTTATTTGAGAAAAATTGGCTATCTGCAATACTTTTAGAGATAATTAGCATTTACTCATTTTGAGTAGGTGAGTAATTAGCTATGGGTCTGAAACTTCACCATGTGAAAGCTCTTCCAAAAGTAGGTGAATGAATTATTTGAGAAAAATTGGCTATCTGCAATACTTTTAAGAGATAATTCGCCATCTAGCACAGTTTTCGAGATATTAGCATTTTTGTGTTTTGCAATTTTTGCAAAAAATTCGAAAATTCAATATGGCTGCCATTTTTGGTGAGTCAAAATTTTTTTGAAAATTGGCATGACTACTCTGCAGAGATACCCTATGGGTCAAAAATTTTGTTGAAAACGCTCTATCTAGCACGGTTTTTGAGATATACGCATTTTTATGTTTTGCAATTTTTGCGAAAATTTCAAATATTCAGAATGGCCGCCATTTTTGGCGAGACAAATTTTTTTTCAAAATTGGGATAGCTACTCTGCAGAGATACCCTGTGGGTCAAAAATTTTGTCGAAATCGCTCTATCTAGCACGGTTTTCGAGTTATAAGCATTTTTGTGTTTTCCTTATTTGGAAAATTCATAATGATTAATTAATCATTAATTACTCGGCCATTTCTTAACCAATCAATGCCAAAATCTAAAGATTTCCAGATTTTAATAGAATGAATGTATTTGCCAAGTTTCAGGTGAATTGATAAAATCCCTTTCAAGTTATCATCCGGACAAGCTTCCCCATCGAAAAAAAGACATTTTTGGTCATGTGACCTCTCTGATTGGTTGAAATGTCACTGCAGCATATTCAAAAACATTCCCCAAGGCTACTGCATAAACCTGCCAAATTTGAAAAGAATCCGCCTAACGGTTACAGAGCTATAAGGAAAACAAAATGCAGAGCCGGCGGAGCCTGAAGGTCTCCCATACACAAACAAGCGTCCCTTGTGGGACGCTTAATGACTGTACAGAGTCTTTTGATTTATGATAATGTTACCTGGCATTTTGAAATCAAGGCCAAACATGCTTCAAAACCTAGGCCAGGTTCTGAAATGGCTTGGCAAGGGGATTTGATAAGACAAAATTTAAGATTGCAGGTTTCACAGGCAATCTGCCCCAATCCTAGAGGAAGAGTTGGTGTACAATCTGGGCATCAGAACTGGAGTGTATAATTTATCCACAGAGGGCTCAGGACAATAGATGCTGCACATCCCAGATACTTTGTTCAGCTCCTGGCTCCTGCACTGCAACACACTTTTGTAGACCTGTAGCCCCTAAGTAAATAAGTATGGAGTACCTATAAAGTGCAAAATTGATGTAGACATCCCCTAAGGCGCTGATGTCCAAGAAGGGATACTCTAACTTCTAGAAGGAAGCCTGTGTTCATGATAGCTTCCAATAGGGGAGAAAGACTATGGTGGATTGTAGGCTACTCTGAATAGGTAAGTCTTCATGGGTTCTGATGGCTTGAGGGAGCTTATTCCACTCAGTGGGAGCAGCTACTGCAAAACTGCATATTCCCATGCATTTATTGGTCTGACTGAGGAAACTGAGAGGCAACTGCCTTGTGTGAGGTCACTACGCTTAATTAAAGAGGACAGATATGGGGGGTTGGCTTAAATTTACTGCCTTTTAAGTAAGAAGGTTGTATTGAAACAATATGCAGTATTGAATATGGAGCTACTATAATTTATGTAAGAAGGGTATAACATGACCGAATTTGTTTAGTTTGCAAAAAGTGTGGATAAGGCATTCTGATCTCTTTAAAATCTACTGATGTTTGCCTTTTTAAATCGAGCAGGGAGTTGCAGTAGTCCAGACGGCTAAAAACAATGGCATTTGCCACCTTCATATCCAAATTCCCATCTTTCAATAATTATCAGTGTCCACAGACAAGTCTGTGATACTGTTTAATGCTGTTTTTGATGATATTTCAACATAGTGTCATTTTGTGAGTCAGTCACACAACCAAAAGAATTAGTGCATGTAAGGTCTTCATAGAATATGTAGGCTATTTAACTTGATCTTAGGTCAGTTGTGGATATTTTGTTTTCCTGACTAAATTTAACACAAAAGTCATGGCAGAAATTATTTTTTCACAAGTAAATTATGCCAATGGAAAACATGCATGTTTTATATCTACTCCAACAGGGTTCAGAAAGTTTTGCTACAGTTTTGCAATATTCGCTATTTAGCTTGTAATATTTGCTATTTTCTTGCAGTTTTCGCTGTTTGTCTTGGAATTTTCGCTCCATGGGAATTGGTAATTTGGTTATGAATTTTCATAAGTTACCTAAAATGAGAAGTGATATATGTAATTCATTATAATATTTCACACATATAAGTTAACTGAAAGTAAACTTAAGGAAATCAAGGTCCAATAACTTAACATAGGCCTGTTTAGTATCAAATTAACAAGGAAAGGATGTGCTTTTATGAGATGTAAACAAATCTTAATCCCAAGCTCAAATAAGATCACTTCACAATATATTTTTTATGAATACCCTAAAATAAATATGATCAGGATGAACTAAATAAGATCACAGAAGAGTGGCATCCTTTTAAGGGATTAGCTTCTATAAAAGAAGCAATTGACTTGTGTGCTTGGTAGTTTAAATGAAGTATTATTGAACTATTATTCAATCATTATTAATTCACTGAATCATGATGTGAAATATAATGTCATTGTCAAGTACTTCTTGGTAATGTGTACACCTTTTTGCATTTGGGAGTAGTTGTGTCACTTTTTATTGTAAACAGTATTTATTGCATATAGTGAATATTCCAATAACTGTGTAGCGAATATTCCAAGACAAATAGTGAAACTTCCAAAAATTGTACCGAAAATTCCTGATAGCGAATATTCCGGTCACCACCCAACCAATTGCAGTGATCCACAACCAATCACACGTAAAGGTAACCGTGTTGCGAACTGCAGATGGTTTGAACTTGGGTTTGAACAGACTGTGCATACAAGGCTAATAACCTCTGTTAAAAAAAGCTGTACTGTACCACCCATGTTCCAATAATAGTATACAATCGCTTGTGTACGTGCCAAAACAACCCTGTTTTTTTAAGAATTTTTACCGTCACACCTGAGGTGATACATTGAATAAGTTTCAGCTGAACTAACTCTGGTGTAATGCCAGATTTTACACCCACCATAAAATGTATGATGGTATACTATATATGGCAAGTTCACTTGAGATATTAAAATTCTTCAAGAATACTTTTTACTTTGAAGATAATATAAACTATTTACAATTAAGCATGTTAAAATGGTTGGAATTTATGTCACATTTTCGTGGAGGAGATGTATCTTCCAAAAACGCCTTAAAGAGTTTTCCCAACAATACCAATTAATCCTGCTTCATATAGCTAATCACTTAACCACAAGTGAAACAAATCAAGTTCAAAAGAAAGCTAGGACAAAAGGAAAATCTGAGATAATCCATTTACCAAATCACATATACCTAGTCAAACAAATAAATTTAAAGAGTCCTGGAAAAAATGGACAAATCATAATCTAATCCAATATAATTGCTATCACCCCCAGAAGTAAACAAATCAAGTTCTAAGCACTATTAAGCAATGGTTAGACAAAATATATAGACAATTTCTAAACTCAATTGCAATCTTACCAATAACAGGTTATAAGGACACATTGATTTGCTCTGTATGGCCCAGTAGGGGGTGTAACTTCTGGTGGGGGTGTAAAATATCGCAGCCATATTTTACACCCCTTAATCCCCCAGTACACTACACCCTGGATAAGATCAAAGAAAGGGCCCAGCAGGCACGCAACTTTGAAATCAGGTTGAATCCAACGGTGAAATCTGGTTGAAACACGTGTAGATTTTGCAAACCGTTTTCAGTTGGATCCAACCGGTGAAATCGTGTTGAAACCAACTGTTGAAATCTGGTTGTATTCAATGGGTGAAATCAGGTTGAAATACGTGTAGATTTTGCAAACCGTTTTTAGTTGGATCCAACCGGTGAAATCGTGTTGAAACCAACTGTTGAAATCTGGTTGAATTCAATGGGTGAAATCAGGTTGAAATACGTGTAGATTTTGCTAACCGTTTTTGGTTGGATCCAACCGGTGAAATCGTGTTGAAACCAACTGTTGAAATCTGGTTGAATTCAATGGGTGAAATCAGGTTGAAATACGTGTAGATTTTGCCAACCGTTTTTGGTTGGATCCAACCGGTGAAATCGTGTTGAAACCAACTGTTGAAATCTGGTTGAATTCAATGGGTGAAATCAGGTTGAAATACGTGTAGATTTTGCAAACCGTTTTTCGTTGGATCCAACTAGTGAAATCATGTAGAAACCAACTGTTGAAATCAGGTTGTATTTATGTGTGAAATCTGGTTGAAATACATGTATATTTTGCAATCAGGTTTTGGTTGGATCCAATGTATGAAATAGGGTTGAATTCAATGGGTAAAATCAGGTTATTTTTTACATTGTCTTCTTTATTTGAATAATTGTAGCTTGTGTGTCATAATTATAGCTTAGTAATAATATTATACAATAACTATCCATATGCATATTTTACACTTTGGATACAACTCAAAGTAATTAATTCTTTCCAAGATGGCATGTTTTCATGAATCATTGTATATTCAATATTCTATTTCTGATGACATTGTAATGATACATAATTTTGCATCAAATATAATTATAATTGCTCAAGATATGTAAATCCATATTATCCAACTAGATATCCATTTTTATGTTTTAATAGGACCAGTATTATTCAATGTCTTCAATTGAAATTCTTTTTGTGAAATTTTAAAATATTTTTTTCTTTGTAAAAAAGAAACAATTGTGACATTATTTATATCTTCAGCATTTTATCCAATCAGTTTCTGTTAAATGTTTTATTAAGTTAGCTATAATTATATTGTAATTATAAAGAAGCTATAATCATGTAGCAAAGCCACAATGCTCAGTTCACATGCTTGTGTCTCATACAACTTTGGCATATAAACTGAGAAAAAAACACAAGAATCACCACATTATCTATAGAACTCCACCCATTACTCCCCACCTTAATTAGTTGTCAGTGCTGACCACAAAAAAAAAACAGACTTAAAGAAGTAACACCATGCATGCAATTGAGCAAGGGTAAACCCCCACCTCCACCCCTGCTGTGTTATCTAATTACTTTAGTCACAGGTCCAGTGTTCTGTGTAGCAGGGTACAGATAAGTAAAACCAGGAACCCCCCAACCTCACTGTTGTGTGATAAAATGTTATAGCTGAGGTTCTCTGTATAGAGAAGTTTTCAGTGTAAACTTGCAAACTGAAAACTAGTTCTTTGCGTATGGGAGAATTTTGAGAAACAAATTCTAATTACTAAGTTTTGATGAATAAGTTTGAATTTATCTTTTTTTTATTTAAGATAAGTTTGACTCCAAAATGTTTTTTTTTTTAATTATCGGGAATTGTATTAATCAAAATATAATTCTAATTTATAAAAATTATATCTGGATGCATCAGTTAATTAATAAGGAGAATGGATAAAAATGTACAAGTACATGTACACCTAATCTTTATCAACTTTATAATCTTTAAAAATTAGTCTTTGCTTTACAAATACCTACAAATTCAAAAACAATTGCAATAATAGTTCTTTCAAAAAGTTAGACTTAATAACTATATCACCCTCTAGAAAATGAATTTTCAATCAACCAGTCATTCATTTCCCAATATTCAACCTGTTTTGTGTTCAATAACATGACTAAGATTTCATGTCGAAAAACCTAACTTGATTTAGTGGTGATTTTTTATGAAGTATCACTACTTTTTCCAGTCAGAAATCCAGCTTTGAAATAGTGTTGAAATTGTGTCAGTGTCAGTTTTTCAACCAAAAATCACCATGATTTCTGGTCAAAATATCACTACTTTTTCATGTCAGAAAACTAACTTAGATTTAGTAGTTGGTAATGTGCATTTCAACGTCAGGACCTGTTTCCAACTCTAAATCAACGACATTTCAAGGCGTGTGCCTGCTGGGGGTGTAAAATACGCCAGGGATATAAAATATGGCGTAACATCGGGTTATATAGATTTACAGGACTTGTCAAATGTGTAAAACAACGCCAAAATAACAAAATGTGCAGTACTTACACAAAATACAATAACCCCGTAGATGTGTACTTTAACAACCGTACGCCAGGTAATACTGTCATGTGACACTTCGAAACTGAAACTGGGGAAACCCGGTGATATTTATAAATCCATATTTTTATAGGATTCACGGTCAACTCGCACTCTGTAAAAGCTCGGCATCGGATGGGAAAGGTTACATGAATTATTAATTAAATATTTCTCTGCCATTTCCTTTTTGATTTTACTGCAACAAAAAGGAGAGGACAATCAGTAACATACCTTTCTGATTGTTGCAAAATACATTTCAAGCTTGGAAAGTTAAAGAAGTATTGACGAAATTGAAGCGTCCGCTTTGCACAGGGGTTGAGCTTTGTCTTGATCAAGATCTCAGAAAGTGACGTGGGCTTCCGGTTTCATATTCTGAGATGATAACTGCATCACCAGTAAATTACCAAGGGTGTCAAACATGGAAAAGGAAGCTGACAGCGTTACTTTGATTGAAATATACCGACCTCTTATAGAAGAACGTTTGACTCCAAGTCGGATTTGCCTCAGTATCGACTGTTTGACAGGTATAGTCAATTATAATTAAGTTAGTGTTTACCTACATGTACATTTTTAGTAGCTGGAGGCAACTATTTACTTGATGTACATTTGCAGGCTTATAGGGGACACAGTACACTATTTAAGTTTTGTTGTTTTTCATATTTGAAGACATATATTGTATTTTGAACACATTAATGGTAATTAATTACAGCTAGCTATTCTAGTTTTAAAGGAATTTCAATTACTGATTAATGTCCCTTGGGCTCTTAAGCCTGCAATTGGCGGTAGAACACATGCAATGAAAGAGGACTGCTTTTCTAAGTGGTCATCTGAACCACCATGTATATATACCTGTATATGTGATCGAACCCTCAAGTATCCATATAATTTTGACCAATGAAAAAAAAAAAAATTACGACTTATCAGTCACCTATAACATGAGTAAAATCACTTGTAACTTGAAAACTATATGCATTTAGAAAATTTTGTATAAATATGTTATTCAGCTACTTTTGGGTCAGCTATCATGCACATAGTGAAATTGCAGATCTGTAGATCATTGCATAGCTGAGCAATAGCTACTTTGAGGTTCTCACTGTTGGGTAAATCAGTTGTAACTTGAAAACTTTTGCATTTAGAGCATTTTGTTTGAATATGTTGTTCACCTACTTTTGGGTCAGCTATAACATAGTAAAGTTGCAGACATGCAGCTCATGGCATAGCTGAGCAATAGCTACTTTGAGGTTATCACTGTTGGCTAAATCACTAGTAACTTGAAATCTATTGCATTTAGAACATTTTTGTCAAATATGTTATTCACCTACTTTTGGGACAGCTATAACATAGTAAAATTGCATACCTGTAGCTCATTGCATAGCTGAGTAATAGCTACTTTCAGGTTCTCACTGTTGAGTAAATCAGTTGTAACTTGAAAACTTTTGCGTTTACAGTATTTCTTTAAATATGTTACTCACCTTCTTATGGGTCAGCTATAACATAGTGAAATTATAGACATATAGCTTATGGCATACCTGAGCAATAGCTACTTTCAGGTTTGTCGCTGTTGAGTTAATCAGTTGTAACTTGAAAACCATTGCATTTAGAGTTTTTATTCTTTAAACATGTTATTCATATACTTTTATGTCAGCTATATCATAGTGAAATTGTAGACCTGTAGCTCATTGCATAGCTGAGCAATAGCTACATTTAGGTTTTCACTGTTGAGTAAATCATTTGTAACTTGAAAGCTATTGCATTTACAGTATTTTGTTTAAATATGTTATGAACCTACTTTTGGTTCAGCTATAAAATAGTAAAATTGCAGACCTGTACCTCATTGCATAGCTGAATAATAGCTACTTTCAGGTTCTCACTGTTAAGTAAATCAGTTGTAACTTGAAAACTATTGCATTTACAGTATTTATTTTAAGTATGTTATTCACCTACTTTTTGCTCAGCTATACCATAGTAAAATTGCAACCCTTTAACTGTTTGTATAGCTGAGCAAAAACTACTTTGAGAATCTCACTCTTGAGAAATCAGTTATAACTCGAAAACTATTGTATTTACAGTATTTTGTTTAAAAATGTTTTCCACCCACATTTTACACATTAACAGTTATCTTGGTACGTTACATCTGAATACCATTTGCAGGGCACGACTTTTGTGTCCTTTTCTTCTTTCACTTTTACTCTGAAACTCAAAACATACAGTCAGCTGACAGAGCCCATTCATGGGCACTGATTGCTTGTTTTATTTAGGTAGGGTCTAGCCAAAGGAAAATATTGTCAGATTTTGGGAAAAAGCAAGCTAATATTCTTCATATGAAAGAGTCCTGAATTTTTACCCTACAGTAAATACTTGACGGGTGGTCGGATGCTATTTTTGACAATGCCACCAGTGGAGATTTGTGCTCTACAGCTGCTTTTCAGTTTGATATTGCTTTCCACATAATTTTCAGTTTTTATTTTTATGTCAGCTGACTTGTCAGTCAGCTGACATTATGGCATCACTCTGCGGCGTCCGCGTCTGTGTACGCGTCCGCGTGACAAACTTCTTCTCCAAAACTACAAGACCCAGAGACATGCTGTTTTTTTTAAAAGATACCTTAACTATCGAGGATGATAAATCGTAAAATTCATGCAGATCTGTCTGTTCGTCTGTTTGCCAGAGCCATTACAAGTGAGGTACCCCCACCCAAAGTGTGAAAATTTCAACACTTGATCACAATTTTCTCATTCACTATTGCGGGGATTTTTCTCATATCTTGCATAGATGTAATAGGCCACTAGTAGAGTACCTTGTGTGAATATAAGACCTGGATCTGTCTTAATTTTTTTTTATTAATTTTTAAAATAATTTTTAATGCAATAAAATTCATGAAATCAAGCGCTAAATCAATTATAACTTGAAAAGTATTGCATTTAGAGCATTTTATGAAAATATGTTATTCAGCTACCTTTTCCATAGCTACAACATGGTGAGTAACTTGGGTGTCTATCTCAATAGCTAAGTGAGTAATAGCTACTTTTGGACTTTTCAGTAACTTCCATCATGAGTAAAATCACTTGTAACTTGAAAACTATTGCATTTAGAGAATTTTGTGTAAGTATGTTATTCAGCTACTTTTGGGTCAGCTATAACATAGTAAAATTTCAGACCTGTAGCTCATGGCATAGCTGAGTAATAGCTACTTTTAGGTTATCACTGTAGCGTAAATCACTTATAACTTGAAAAGTATTGTATTTAGAGTATTTAGTTTCATATGTTATTCACCTACTTTTGGGTCAGCTATAACATAGTAAAATTTCAGACCTGTAGCTCATGGCATAGCTGAGTAATAGCTACTTTCAGGTTATCACTGTTGAGTAAATCACTTATAACTTGAAAACTATTGCATTTACAGTAATTTTTTGTATATGTTATTCAGCTACTTTTGGGTAAGCTATAACATAGTAAAATTTCAGACATGTAGCTCATGGCATAGCTGAGTAATAGCTACTTTCAGGTTATCACTGTTGAGTAAATCACTTATAACTTGAAAACTATTGCATTTACAGTAATTTGTTTGTATATGTTATTCAGCTACTTTTGGGTCAGCTATAACATAGTAAAATTTCAGACCCGTAGCTCATGGCATAGCTGAGTAATAGCTACTTTCAGGTTATCACTGTTGAGTAAATCACTTATAACTTCAAAAGTATTGCATTTAGAGTATTTAGTTGTATCCACCAGACAGCAGGATATGTTCCTCATTATAAAATCTTGACTGCAAATATTTGGGTCCTCATTTTGAAAAAAAAAAAACAACATGGCCGCCACAGGTGTTTCTTTATCAGTCATGAAAAGTGGTTATAGGTCGCTTATTATCGGTCCTAGAGGTTTGGGATGGTAAACCAACATATAGGAAATCATGGGCCGGGAATCTTTTGGTGTGGTCGGATTTGACCTTGGACCCCTCCTTCAAGGTCAAACGAGGATAGCCAAACTTAAAAGTGCTTATAACTCGCTTATTATTGGTCCTACAGGTTTGGGATGGTAAACCAACATACAGGAAATCATTGGCCTGGATTCTTTTGGTGTGGTCGGATTTGACCTTGGACCCCTCTTTCAAGGTCAAACGAGGATAGCCACACTTAAATGTGCTTATAGCTCACTTATTATTGGTTCTAGAGGGTTGGGATGATAGAACAACCTATAGGAAATCACGGGCTGGGTATCTTTTGGTGTGGTCAGATATGACTTTGGACCCCTCCTTCAAGGTCAAATGAGGATACCCAAACTTAAAAGTGCTTATAACACGCCTATTATTGGTCCTAGAGGTTTGGGATGGTAAACCAACCTAAAGGAAATCATGGGCTGGGAATCTTTTGGTATTGTCGGATTTGACCTTGGACCCCTCCTTCAAGGTCAAACGAGGATAGCCAAACTGAAAAGTGTTTTTAAGTCGCTTATTATTGGTTCTAGAGGTTTGGGATGGTGAACCAACCTATAGGAAATCATGGGCTGGATTCTTTTGGTGTGGTTGGATTTGACCTTGGACCTCTCTTTCAAGGTCAAACAAAAATAGCCAACTTAAAAGTGGTTATAACTTGCTTATTATTGGTCCTAGAGATTTGGGATGGTAAACCAACCTATAGGAAATCATGGGCCTGGATTCTTTTGGTGTAGTCGGATTTGACCGTGGACCCCTCTTTCAAGGTCAAAAGAGGGTAGCCAAACTTAAAAGTGCTTATAGCTCGCTTATTATTGGTCCTAGAGATTTGGGATGGTAAACCAACCTATAGGAAATCATGGGCCTGGATTCTTTTGGTGTGGTCGGATTTGACCTTGGACCCCTCCTTCAAGGTCAAACAAAAATATCCAAACTTAAAAGTGCTTATAACTTGCTTATTATTGGTCCTAGAGGTTTGGGATGGAAAACCAACCTCTAGGAAATCATGGGCTGAGAATCTTTTGGTGTGGTCGGATTTCACCTTGAAACCCTCCTTCAAGGTCAAACGAGGATAGCTAAACTTAAAAGTGCTTATAGCTCGCTTATTATTAGTTCTAGAGGTTTGGAACGGAAAACCAACCCATAGGAAATAATGGGCTAGGAATCTTTTAATGTGATCAGATTTGACCTTTGGCCCCTCTTTGAAGGTCAAATGAGGAAAGTCAAAATTAACAGTGCTTATATCTCGCTTATTTGTGTTCCTAAAGGTTTGCAATGTCACACCAATCCATAGGAATCATGGGCTAAGAATCTTTTGACATGGTCAGATTTCACCTTGAGCTCCAAGGTTAAGCATGTTTTAATGGCTTTTGTGAGTTTTCTGGTGGATACAATTTGCATCAGTTCTCCGATGCTATAGGTCTAGTTTCAGTGTGTTATTCACATATTTTGGGGTCAGCTATAACATAGTAAAATTAAAACTATTGCATTTGCAATATTTTCTTTAAATATGTTTTTAACTTACTTTTTACACCTTAACAGTTACCTTCTTAGTTTTCTTCCAAACACCATTTCCAGGGCACAACTTTTGTGTTTTTTTCTTCTGTCACTTCTACTCTGAAACTCAAAACACACAGTCAGCTGACACAGAGCCCGTTCACGGGCACTGATTGCTTGTTCATTTACTGATTAAAGTTCTCAATATATATGTTACAGTAAATATGCGAAATCAGTAAATACGTGTATTTACTGAAATTTTCAGTAAATATGCGTATTTACTGATTTGGTCAGTAAATATGTGTATTCCCTGAAAATTTCAGTTAATATGCGTATTTACTGGTTTTTTGGTCCAGTAAATATGTGTATTTGCTAAAACCATAATGAAGACTTTATATCTTTAATAATTGGGTGTTATCCGCTATGTCTTCATATTAACAGTTATTTCAAAGTTTAAATGACTTTGTCATATTCAAAGTTTGATACTTGTTTACATTCCAGCATTGGGATAACTATTTAACATCACTTTATAATTTCAAAAGCATTTGCATGTGATATGTGATAAAAACTTGTAATATTTATTTTTCATTTAAAATAAATTGTAATGTAAATAGACAAGTTTAATTAGTTTATAAATTTAAATATCCAAATATTTATCAAATTATGATACTTTATGTATAAGGAACAACAAGCAAGGTTATAAGATTAAGATATATATCATGTTCAAGAACTGAATTTTACTGTAGTTTTAACAATGCATTTTAACAATGTATTTCTTTTCCAAAGGTCACAAATAAAATTTAGATCTATAATTAGGGTTGAATAAAACTTCCCTGTAACGTTGTCCCTTCAATAGAGGAAACCACACCATAATCATAGATGCCTTAAAAGAGATTAAGTTCCTCTGAAAGACTATGATGAAATCCAATTAGGGGCTAGTTGGCCTTTTCATTGTTTCTAACAACAATTCTTTTATAAGTAGCCAGTACCTACATTAAAGACATAAATCTACCAGAAAATGGCAAAATATTAAACCTTGATTGAAATAAAATGAAGAAACCACTTACTAATAATCTCTGTTCAACAATAGATGCTTCAAGAATACATGCAGACTTGTTTGGGTGTAAATCATGTTGTCTTAAATGATAAAGGTAAAATTTCTGCTGAATGAGAGTACAGTTAAAATATGTTTAAATTTAGAAATTTAAATTAATTTCTGAAACTTTTATTTATGTCCAATAAAAATGCTTTTTATGTATCAGTTACATAAAATAGTGAAAAGTTAAATGATCTTTAATCATTTGTAGGGATGACATAGGTCCTCAGTAGCTTAAATGAAATATCTAAAGAAAGCACATAATTATCTAAAGTTTTTAAAAATAAATATTTAAAAGCCCAGTGCTATTTTTCAACATATTTGCATTTAATGTACTTTTAATGAAGTATGCTTAGTATGGTATAATATTCATCATAATAGAGTAAAGTGTTTCAATATAATTCGCAGTTTGGTTTACCATTAATATTATATAGAGTAAAATGTTCCAATATGATGTATATTTGTATCCCCGGACAAAAGTCGGGGATACTTAGGATTCAGTACGGTCACGCCGCCGCAGAGATTTCCTTTTGGACGCGATAACTTAAAAAATATTTCAGTTAGAACTTTCAAATTTGGTATGTGGGTATATATGGGCAATGCCACGAACGCTATTGTTTTGTGACCTTGACCTTCAATCTCAAAGTCACTGGTGGCCTCTTAAAGGTCAGATTTTGGCCATTTTTTCACTTTTTGGCCCAGTTCTCCTATACAGAAAGTCAGATCATCCTATGGCTGGTATATATAATACATATATATGTCATCTGTAAGCATGCAGAAATTTGACCTTGAAGCTCTTCATTGAAGGTCATCTACTGACCGCCAAAGTACCTGACCAAGGGTCATTTTTGGCAAATTTGGAGATATTTTCACACTTAATGCTGACTACATTGCATGGAAACTATTGAAAATGGCTTTGGAGGTTGAGTACATGATGAAGTACCAGCATCCAGGCTTACCGGTTACAGATCTTCATTTAAGGTCATCCACTGACCGCCAAAGTACCTGACCGAGGGTCATTTTTGGCCCTCTATTTGTTTGTTTGTTTGTGAACAAGATAACTCAAAAACTGACAGATGGATTTTGATAAAATGTTCAGGATATGTCCAAAATGGTAAAAGGAAGATATGATTAAATTTTGGGAGTGATCCGGATCACTATATGGATCTTCTGGATCCATGAAATTTAATTTTTAAAGACAGATAACTCAAAAACTTATGGGTGCATTTTGATGAAATTTTCAGGAAATGTCCTTAATGGGACGAGGAACAAGTGATTAGATTTTGGGAGTGATGTGGATCACAGTCTGGATCATCCGGATCCAGGCTGCCAGATGTGTTTGTGTACAATATAGCTCAAAAACTTATGGATGGATTTTGATGAAATTTTCAGGATATGTCTGAAAAGGTAAAAGGATGAAATGATTGAATTTTGGAAGTGATCCGGATCACTATATGGATCTTCTGGATCCATGAAATGTAATTTTTAAAGACAGATACCTCAAAAAGTTATGGATGGATTGTGATGACATTTTCAACAAATGACCTAAATGGTACAAGGAACAAGTGATTACATTTTTGGAGTGGTCTGGATCACTGTCTGGATCATCTGGATCCAGGCTGCAACATAATTTTAGGATGAATTTTGATGATATTTTAGGATATGTTACAAATGGTAAAAGGAAGAAGTGGTAAAAGGAAGAAATGGTTCAATTTTGCGAGTGATCTGGACCACTATCTGGATCTTCTGGATCCATGAAATATAATTTTTAAAGACAAATAGCTCAAAAAGTCATGGGTGGATTTTGATGAAATTTTCAGGAAATGTCCTAAATGGGACAAAGAACAAGTGATTAGATTTTGGGAGTGATCTGGATCATCTGGATCCAGGCTGCCAGATGTGTTTGTGTACAAGATAAATCAAAAACTTATTGACGGATTTTGATGAAATTTTCAGGATATGTCTGAAAAGGTAAAAGGATGAAATGATTGAATTTTGGAAGTGATCCGGATCACTATATGGATCTTCTGGATCCATGAAATGTAATTTTTAAAGACAGATACCTCAAAAAGTTATGGATGGATTGTGATGACATTTTCAGCAAATGACCTAAATGGTGCGAGGAACAAGTGATTAGATTTTTGGAGTGATCTGGATCACAGTCTGGATCATCCGGATCCAGGCTGCCAGATGTGTTTGTGTACAATATAGCTCAAAAACTTATGGATGGATTTTGATGAAATTTTCAGGATATGTCTGAAAAGGTAAAAGGATGAAATGATTGAATTTTGGAAGTGATCCGGATCACTATATGGATCTTCTGGATCCATGAAATGTAATTTTTAAAGACAGATACCTCAAAAAGTTATGGATGGATTGTGATGACATTTTCAACAAATGACCTAAATGGTACAAGGAACAAGTGATTATATTTTTGGAGTGATCTGGATCACTGTCTGGATCATCTGGATCCAGGCTGCAACATAATTTTAGGATGAATTTTGATGATATTTTTAGGATATGTTACAAATGGTAAAAGGAAGAAGTGGTAAAAGGAAGAAATGGTTCAATTTTGCGAGTGATCTGGACCACTATCTGGATCTTCTGGATCCATGAAATATAAATTTTAAAGACAAATAGCTCAAAAAGTCATGGATGGATTTTGATGAAATTTTCAGGAAATGTCCTAAATGGGACAAAGAACAAGTGATTAGATTTTGGGAGTGATCTGGATCATCTGGATCCAGGCTGCCAGATGTGTTTGTGTACAAGATAAATCAAAAACTTATTGACGGATTTTGATGAAATTTTCAGGATATGTCTGAAAAGGTAAAAGGATGAAATGATTGAATTTTGGAAGTGATCCGGATCACTATATGGATCTTCTGGATCCATGAAATGTAATTTTTAAAGACAGATATAAGTGAAAGAACTAGTGATTAGCTTTTGGGAGTAATCTGGTACTATGGAGAATCCTGACCTGGTGCTCTAGGAAACAGGCTCAAGACTGACATATTCACGCCTTAACTATGTCCCGTCTGGGGATACACTGCGTCGAGACGCAATCTCTAGTTTGGTTTACAGTTCAATATAATATATTTACAACCAGTGAACATCAGAGTTTCATTTCACATATTTACTGAAAGTCAAACCAGTAAACTTGTGAAATAACTCAGGTCATAAATCAGTAAATACGCGTATTTACTGAAAATTTTAGGGAGTACGCGTATTTACTGACCAAATCAGTAAATACGCATATTTACTGTAACATATATATTTGCAAAGTCCATATCTTAAAAACAAATGACTTTACTTTCAATGTTTGTTTTTTGTTCTTTGTCAGCTTCGGATTGTGAACAGATAAAAAATGAAGAGATAAACAGAAGCTGTCAGAAAGCCACTAAAAGGTTTCTAGATTTACTGGTACACAGTAACAAAACAGGATGGTATGAACAGTTTCACGAAGCACTTATTGACAATGGTATGATGTTTACAACATATGGTAATGACCTTTATAATGTATGGTGTGACCTGTGAAAAGAAGGTCACACAAAACTCAGATTTTAAAATCTACTATCTGGTTGTAGTTTGTTCCTTTTCCAAATTTATGTAAGTTTAGATTTTCTCGTTAGAAATATCATTTGTAAATAGTTCGAAAAGGAAAACTTGTAATATCTGTTCACAGTTTCTTCAAAATCCAATCGCAATACATATTTTGTAAATACAAATGATATATTTAGTGAAAACAACTCAAAGAAGAGACACTTGAAGGATATTTAAAAGAAACAAAAGAAAAAAAATTAAAATAATTTTAATTAAATTGTTTTATGTAGGTAATCTTAAATATTAAGATATCTAGGCCAGTAGATTTGATTTGTTGACTGGTTAACAGATATGACATCAGCAACTCTGGTGTCATAGGGTTGTGATGTCATAGCCATACCACAAGGCATTAACATATCTGGGCCCCAAGGTAAATCCTAGCTTTTTCTGCAATTTTTCATTGTTGATTTGTACTTCGTATTGTTTAAATATCACAATTCAAAAGTCCAAAACATGGCCAACCAGCATACCTCATTGATAAATTCAACTGTACACTTCTGTATCCAGGGGCGGATTTCAAGGTCCTAGCCTGGTCTCAGGCTCAAACTTGAGACTTTTGTCTCAAATTGCAGGGGCGGATCCAGCTTTTAAGTAAGGTGGGGGTTCACATCAAACATTCCATAACTAGGGGGTCGGGGGGGCATGCTCCCACAGGAAAAAAATTAATATATGGTAAAAATAGTGCATTTCCTGTAAATTTAACACCACTCTCAACAAATAATTATTTACTTTGGGTTGAACCCCTTTACATTATTTTTCAAGGGGGGAGTTCGAACCCCCTGACCCCCCCTGGATCCGCTAGTGAATTATTGGAACATTTTTCTTAAGCCCTCTTAAGTCTCAATCTTTATGGACTTCACAAAAGGTCTCAGTGTCAGTATTGTCTGAGCCACTGGCTCAAATACTGAGACTGGTAGGTAGTCTGCTTAAGTTATGTAAAGAGAAGCTCAAATATGGCCGTCATAATTCTTTCTCCACTTCAAAATTTGAAATGTCTTAAAATAGGGTACAAATGTATAAAACAACCTCATGAAGTAGTCTTTGGGTGTTTTTACATGATTACAAGGTTTCCGATTGCAAAATAACCATTGACCAGAGGTATTATGTGTCAGACAAGAAACATATATATGTCATTAGTATAATATTTTGACTACAAAAAGGGTCACATGACACAGAAATCCACTGTGGTTATTTGATAATCTTGGCCTCAACTGAGACCCCTTCTTTGAAAACCATTTGAGACAAATACTTAGCTGAGCCAGAAGGCTCAGATTTGAGCCAGTGGCTCAGCCTGAGACTGGGCTAAGTCTGAGACCTTTCATGAAATCTGCCCTAGAAATACTAGATTTAGCTCCTAAAATTTAAACTCCTTCAGGTCCTGTCTTTTGACCATAAATCTGACAAATCGTGCGAATATTTTTTCAACTCCTTCGGTGAAGTTCAGTCGTTATGCATTGGTCCCTTGTGGAACTCTCTTCCTTTCCACATGAGAACGAGCCCCTCAGTAATATACTTTAGGAAATATCTTGAGACTCACCTCTTCAACTCAAGCTTTAATCCACTTGGTCGTTTTCCCTCTGTTGACATCCACAAGCCTGGATTATTGACCTAGATCATCCCAGGACTATGCTTTTTGTCAATTCCTTTGTTAATTTAGTGGCACTGAGTTCTTCCCCCGTGTGGGGAAGATATTGCACCTGCAAAGCAGTAGTTTATATAACATTAAAAAATATGTTTACTCCAGTTTGCAGCAATATAGACAACTTTGTTTGCTGTCTATTTTTCTCAGATTACTCATATTTAGTACAACTGCTGGATGGCTTCAGTGACATTAAAGATGAAAGAATTCCCAGGACTGTGATGAAGAATGTTGCGCCTAAATTTGTGAAGACGATTGATCCGGTGGAAATACTGCCTCACCTTGAACAGCACCATGTCATCGAGTAATGCAACTGATACTGTTATTTGTACCTGATTGTTTGTTGTTTACTTTAGGTTTATTATTTTATGAGTTCTTTCAGGACTTGCAATGAGAGCTATTACTATGATGGGTGTTGTTGATGGCATACTGTTATTCTGCACTTTTTATTGTGGCAGAAACAGGCAGAAACTGCTTTGCTTTGTGACGAACTGGTTCTTAAAAACTTTATAGTTTTACTCCTTTCATCTGATTAAATATTTCATCAAAATACATTTACTAGAAGAATTATAAATATTTATACCAAGGGGCACACACCTGTCCATGCTGGGTTCACGAACTACAACAGAATGGGCTCATCTGCATTTGGTAATTGTTATTGCACCAGGTTAGGTCTGACTTGTATTTGGGTAAGACACTTTGAGTGGGAATTGCATTTAGGTTGTGCCGGTTTGGGGCAATTCGTCCTCTCACAGGCTAAACTCTCTTCACCCTGGTGGTGTGAAGGAGGAGGGAGATGGATGTATGGGACGGCTCGTTCTGCAAGATGTATTACCAAGATATGAGGTTGCTTTTCCAAGCCATAAGGATTATTGCTGATTTATCGCCCCTCATTTCCAAGGTCAATTAATCGCCCATTTTGTACAACTGATAATCGACCAGAATCGATTTTTTACTCCATTGTTAGGCGGGTTGCGTGTAACCAACCCGCCTATTAGATTGATGTGTCCGACGTCCGTCTGTCCGTCAAAATTTTCGTTTCCAGACTCTAACTCAAAAACTCTTTGTCCAATCAAATTCAAACTTGGCAGGGGGATAGATCACCATCATAGCTAGGTTCCTTTCGAAATTGGTGTAATTCCGTCTGTTCGTTTGTCCATTTTTTGTCCGTTTGTCCGTCAAAATTTCCGTTTCCGGACTCTAACTCGAAAACGGTTTGTCCAATTGAATTCAAACTTGACAGGGAGATAGATCACCATCATAGCTAGGTTTCGTTTGAAATTGGTGTAATTCCGTCTGTTCGTTTGTCTGTTTTTTGTCCATTTGTCTGTCCGTCAACATTTCTGTTTCCGGACTCTAACTCGAAAACACTTTGTCCAATCAAAATCATACTTGACAGGGAGGTACGTCACCATCATAGCTAAGTTGCTTTCGAAATTGGTGTAATTCTGTCCTTTCATTTGTCCGTTTATTGCATAGATACAAATATGTAACCTAGATTAAAAGTTTTACATTTCTTAGCACGTCTAACACATTCACCTTAACTGGGTAACCTAACATTTCTTTCCTTGTTTCTAAATGTAATTACAGCAGTCGCTAACCTTATTGCTGCCAATGCAACCCGCCTTTTGGGGCATCTTTGACCCTCTTGTTGGTCATTACATCATGAAACACTTTCTGGGATAAAGGATAGGTCAATCTGGTAAGAATAACGGTGTTCCAACATTTAGAATCTACCAAAAATACCTACTGTAAATATGGGTAAATATGGTGGTAGATATAAACCAACTTAAAATTCAAGACAAAACTGTCAGTTTATTACATAAAAATACCTAAAATATTCTAAAAATATGTGGATATTGAGATGATTTAGGAAAGGTAAGATTTAAGCTGAATAATTGATCATTTGAAAATGTCAGTGACTGACCCCGATTGTACACTGTCACCAATGATTAATCAAACATACCGCTATTTGTTCACCCACTAATAAGGATGAGGTCATAAAGTGTGAATATATACAGAAATAACCAAATGTAAAGGTATGACCTAGGCATTAATTATCTCACTTTTTGACTGGATAATGGAGTAAAATGGAGTTTATTTTTTCTACTGGAGACATCTGGTGGTTACATTGGATTATGCTTGGTCCAATAGCTTTACGTAAATCAGCTCTAGTAACACCTGGACTTCCAAGGGATTTCTCTTTAGCTCAGCTGGCTAAGGAGCTAGACTTATGTTTATTTCTGTGAGTAATCCAAAGACACTAGGATCGAGTCCCAGCAGAGACAATAACCATTCCTTAGTCAATGGGTACGCCACTGCCACAGTGGATGTAGAGATTTTCCATTATCCCTCTTTGGCGAAAATTATAGTTAGACTTCTCAAATTTGCAGGTTATGTTCATTATGACAAAAGCTTGCCTGGGAATATTTTTGGCCTTATTTTGAAAAAACAAGATGGCTGCCAAAGATGCTTCTTCAACAGTAATCAAAGATTTTTATACAACCTGTGGCTGGGTTCCATCTATGGAAGGTTGAGTCTCTTTATGGGTGATATTATAAATAGGTATATGTGCCCTGTATAAGCCTACAGAGATTTGACCTTGAAGCTTGTACTTTAAGGTCATTGTTTGACTCCAAGTATACCCTATTGAAGCCATTTTTTTGTCTTAAGGCATTTTCTTGCTCAGGTGTCTTAGTTCTCCAAGGAAGTTATTCCTTTTAGATCAGAAGGACAAAGACTTTGTTATTTCAACCTGCTCTACTTGCAAAATTTTATTCAATTAGTTGTCCTGAAGAATTTTATGCTCATCAGCATCTGAATTGATGTACTATTTATTTAGTGCCTCAATGTTGAATTTGGGCTGAAATCAAAAACAGTCTTTATCTATTATCACGGAGCCCAGGAAGGGACTTAGAACTGTTTTCTTGGCATTTTTTTATCTCGTTCCCACAAGATAAGAAGTTGTGGCCACGAGTTGGCAACTCATTACCACAAGTTAACAACTCATTACCACAAGTTGACAACTTATTACCACAAGTTAGACAGTTGTTCCCACAAGTTAGCAAGTTGTTCCCACAAGATAGCAAGTCGTTCCCACAAGTTAGAAAGTCGTTCCCACAAGGTAGAAAGTCATACCCTGGATGAAGCAAAACTCGTGTTTGCTGTGCCGCAAATTGCATTACCTGTAACAATAAGTAGATGACCTCTAAAGGTCACTAATTAGGTAACTTAGAACAATAACCATTAAAATTTATAAAATGATAACCAGGCCTAAAGGGATATGTAAACTTGAATGGTATGCTAGTAGATGGGTGACCTCTATATAAGTTAGGTATCATAGACAAAGAAATTGCCTGTACATTGGCATCAAAGTATGACTTAGTAAAACTTGTGGGAATGACTTGCTATCTTGTGGGAACGACTTGTTATCTGGTGGGAACGACTTGTTAACTTATGGGAACGACTTAGTATCTTGTGGTAATGACTTTGCTAAGTTGTGGGAATGAGTTAGTATCTTGTGGTAATGACTATTCTAACTTGTGGGAACGAGTTAGTATCTTGTGGTAACGAGTTTGCTAACTTGTGGGAACGACTTGCTAACTTGTGGCAATGACTTAGTATCTTGTGGTAACGACTTGCTAACTTGTGGGAATGACTTCCTATCTTGTGGGAATGACTTTCTATCTTGTGGTAATGACTTTGCTAACTTGTGGGAATGAGTTAGTATCTTGTGGGAACAACTTTGCTAACTTGTGGTAACCATTTGCTAACTTGTGGGAACGACTTGCTAACTTGTGGGAACGACTTTCTATCTTGTGGTAATGACTTGCTAACTTGCGGGAACAACTTAGTATCTTGTGGTAATGACTTACTAACTTGTGGGAATGACTTAGTATCTTGTGGTAACGACTTGCTAACTTGTGGGAACGACTTCCTATCTTGTGGGAATGACTTACTATCTTGTGGTAACGAGATAAAAAATGCAAGGAAAACAGTTCTATGTCCTCTCCAGGGCTCCGTATTTATCTCATAAACCATTAGACTATTTATTTATGTCTCTGAAAAAATTTTAAAATATTTGAATTTGGCTTTTATCTTGAATTTGGGCATTTTTGTCGAAAACCATTAGAGATAGAGTGATTTCGAGAAAATTTCGGACCTACTAGGCAGTAAGAACTGTCTATTTAATGCCTCTGAAAAGCCTTGAATTCACTAAATTGTGGTCTCCATCTTGTTTTTCAGTAGAATCAGAAGTGTTTTTTGTTATCAAAAATTGTTTGAAATAGAATGATTTTGGTTAATTGTGGACCCTCAGGGTAGTAAAGAATAAAAGGTAAAGAATAAGTAAAATTTTCTGAATTTGGCCTGTCATTTTGAATTTTGACGAAAATGTTATTTCCAGCAAATTTTGGACCCTATGGATAGTTTATTAAAAGCATCTGAAAAATTTTGAATTTTCTGAATTTCAGCCTCTCCATCTTGAATTTTTGTCAAAACAGAATTTGTTGTCGAAATCTTAAAAAAAATATGTGTAACCAATTAAATTCTATCTTTATAATAATATTTTATTGAACAAGTCATGAGAGTTTCAGAATATTATCATTTAACTCTTATTGCGTTAATAACCAAGAAAATAAGATGTACAACTGAATATGAATAAGTCGTACAACCTGCCCGGTACTGCCAAGATTCAAGAATATAACACCAGGTCATAATCACTCTTTGAAAGCAGGGAGGATTAATCAGGAGACTCGTAAGATTTATATTTTGAGGGTACAAGATCACTCGGCTCAGTTTTAACCAAAAGATTAGTTGATTCATGTAAGAGTGGACAAGTTTTTGTTTTGTTTGTATGAGAGCATGAAAAAACTACATCACGTATATATATCAAATTTTTACAGTAGGTGAACTAGCATAGAACTGATTTAATTTTGGAAATGATCCACAACCAATTTTGGATATAAGGGTCATATTCACTAAAGGTCTTAGCCAAGTCTTAATTTCACCTAACTTTTCTATACAAGTAGAACCAACCTATGCTTTATTGTTGCTCCCACATGCAACAGTCGAGATATTGGTCCTTAGTGAAGGTATGCACCTTCTGAGTACTTTTGTTAAGCTATCACAAGGGACACTTGTTTGTATACAGGAGAAATTTCATGTGGAAGGGGCCACTAGCTCTGCCAGCTGCCACTTTTTTGGCAAAAGATCAGAAACCACTGGGCCGATTCGTTTCAAATTTGGCACATGTATGCAGTAGCCTTGAGAAAATTTACTGAATGTTATGCCATGACATTTCCACAAATCAGAGAGAGAAGTCACGTGACCCAGAACATATCATTTAAACCGGTGTGCTTGTCTGGGTGATAACCTAAAAATGCTTCACCTAATGCATGAAATTGGGTAGTATGTTTGTTATATAGATAAATGAAAAATCCTGAATATATCAGAAATGATGCATTTTTTTCCAAATGTTTGGTGTTGAGGGTTTATGCAGAATCATCTGTCCATTTTTTGAAAGAATTGTTCTCTCACCATATTCTGCAGCCATCTTGGTATCTGTGTAAAACTGAAAAACAATTTTATCTCAGAAACGGTGCAAGATAGAGCAATTTTGGCTGAATTTTTGGCCCATAGAGTATGCTCAGAGTTATCTGCCCATTTTTCCAAAAACATTCCTCCTGCCATCATTGATGGCCATCATGAATTTCTGCGTAAAACGCAAAAACGCATCTATCTTTGAAATGATGCAAGATAGAGCGATTTGGGCCAAATATTTGGGCTGGAGGGTATACTCAGAGTCATCTGCTGGTTTTTATAAAAAATCAAAAGCCTTTTGACAAAAGCTAACATTCAGTTTCCTCAAAAATGCCTCTTTCATCATCAACAATCATTCCATATTTCACATTTCTTTAGCTCTGTTTCATTGTTACTCTTTGGGATGCTTTGGTTTTGCTATTTCAAAAACAATTGCCTTTTCTTTTATCTTTATTTCAACCAAAACCTGCACTTAACCTTGAAATCCAATTTCTATTTGTTTTAACAGTAATGTTGATGCCAGTGAAATTCGGTCCATTGACCGCAGCAAAGGTAATTTCTATGCATCTTTCACTTTGTTTCTTCGTCTTGGATGCAAACACGAAGACTGGTTTCCACGATTGGCTTTTGCTCTGAAAGAAGAAAAGTATGAGCACATACTTACAGACTACATCCCAGATGTAACAAATGCTGGTAAGTCAAATTTTACAGTACAATTTTAATATAAGAGTATTTTTACCTCCACCATGGGCCGTATTCACAAAAGGGATAAATAAATTAAATTAAAAAATAAGCTTAAGTTAATCCAAAAATTGGATTAGGATTACGATTAGTATTTGCAAAGATGTCAAGTTAATTAAGTGTCCCTTGAAAATTCTTACACTTGTTGGTGTCGCTCACTGTTCTCATAAAGTTGAATTTCTTGTATTTTAGAGTGTATCTTCAAAAAAATTTCCTGAAATCCTATAAAAATTTACCGAATTATTCTTCAGGACCATTCAGACCTAGTGATATGGCTTTTTGCCCCCTCGTTATTTTCAAGCTCATTTCTGTTGCTTATATCTCTTTTATTATTGCATAGAGCTTTGGAATGTATTGAGAGGTAATAGAAAACCAATGCCTGGAATTCCAAAGATCCCATCAAAGTTGCCCCCTGTGCCCCCTAATTTTTAGCTTAATCTGTTTTGTGAATACGCCCCCTGGAGGTTATGTTTTTGGGTTCATTAGTATTTCTGTGTTTGTTTATTTATATGTTTGTAACCAGATCTCCAAAATCAATAAACAGATCTTTCTGAAGGACCTGACAAAAGGAAGATATGATTAAAGTTTCGGAAAGAAATACTAGGTGAAGCACCCCCAAACTTAAGTTCCTTTCATACTCCCATTTTTCACTGTAGAGTTCACAAATCAATCAAACACTTTTCTAACTCTTTCAATCGCTATGCCCCAGTTCTTTGGAACTCTTTCCCCTTCCAAATAAGAAATAGCCCCTCCGTCACATCCTTCAGGAAATACCTCAAAACCAACCTCTTCAACTCCAGTTTCCCAACTCGTCTCCTTCCCTTTTGGTCACACCCATAACTCCGGATCACTGATCTCGATTGCCCCTCGACTCTCCTTATGATAAATGATTTTTATTAACTAGCACACTGAGTTCCCCTTTTTGGGGAAGATATTACGCCTGTAAAGCAGTAGATTAGAAAGATCTGGTCTATATTTTGGATCTTAAAAATTCCTGAATTTTTGGAAGTCCCATTTTCAATGTAATTTCAGTGACTTTCACATTCTGGTTGAGGTATTCCAATAGTAATGAGCAGATTTTCATAACATTTTTGTGTGGGTAGGGCCTGGCCAAAGGAGGAAGTGATTACATTTTGGGAAAGGTCTGGATCATATTGTGGATACGTAATAATCATGAAATTTTTATGTGGGAAGGGCCTAGTACTGAAGGATGAATAGAACAGAAGCATGTAAATACGGCAAAAGTGTTGAAAATCCTCTAATGCATTTGATTCCCCCGAAAAAGGACAGCCCTTAAACCTAACAAAGTTGTAACCCAGGAAGCGCCCGCCAGGGGAGGGTGATTATGATGGTGGGTAAGCTAGGCTAAACAGAAGTCTTTTGTTGGCTTCTAAAGCTTGAAATGGTCTGTTGTGATCTGACACTCAGTGGGAGCCTGTTCCATTCCACTGCCTATGGAAGAAGTGATTAAATATTGGGAAATATCCAGATCATATTCTGGAGACAGAAAAAATAATATTCAACAGTCCCATTGTCAATGAGTATTTGGGTTTACTGCTGTAGTGCCTTGACAGAGGTGTTCTACTCTAGGAGTGTTTTCTAGTTCCATGTATAAAAATCATTAAATGAAAATATCATTGTTTATTAAATATTGATGATATAATGACTCAGAAACAACATTGATCAAATTATAAAAAAAAACACTTTTTGAAATGCAATCCATTTAAATGTGTAAATTGATCAAGTGAATGTAAAACTATTATTTATTTATTCAATAGATACATGTGAGGATGTTAAGAGAATTCTGGACAGATGGCTAACAAAATATGTTGACGCAGAAGGTAAAGTATGATATAAAAATTACCCCAGTGGTGTGTGTTTTTAAATTGTAAGGTGAAAATGTGAGATATAAAATCCCAGTTTTTAGGCTTTTTTGGTTTCGATGAAATATCAGAAAGCCTTAAATATTGAATTATTTTGTTTCAAACTACTGTAAGTATGTTCTGTGAAAACTAATAAAAATACTCATTTTAGAGTCATTTTTTATTCTTTACCTATTACTGTATAAGTTAGAATTTTTACCAGGCAATAATTCTATCCCCGGATGAAAGTCGGGGATACTTAGGATTCAGTAAGGTCACGCCGCCACCGCCGCTGGATGCGATAACTTAAAAAATATTTTAGTTAGACCTTTCAAATTTGGTATGTGGGTATATATGGGCAATGCCACAAACGCGATTGTTTTGTGACCTTGACCTTCAATTTCAAGGTCACTGGTGGCCTCTTAAAGGTCAGATTTTGGCCATTTTTTCACATTTTGGCCCAGTTCTCAAATACAGAAAGTTAGATCATCCTATGGCTGGTATATATAATACAAATATATGTCCTCTGTAAGCATGCAAAAATTTGACCTTGAAACTCTTCATTGAAGGTCATCCACGGACCGCCAAAGTACCTGACCGAGGCCATTTTTGGCCTTTTTGGAGATATTTTCACACTTATTGCTGACTATATTGCATGGAAACTATTGAAAATGGCTTTGGAGGTTGAGTACATGATAGAGTAGCAGCATCCAGGCTTACTGGTTACAGAGGATGGTTGGTTACAGAGAAAATCTGCCGATTCCACAGTTATGGACAGGAAGAAGGCAGTTGTTTCATATAAGCCTACCCCTGTTGAGATATAGTCTAATTCGCCCAGTTCTGCCAGCTCCTATGAGTTTTCGCAGAACTGTGGAGCCACCAGGAACTGGTTACAGAGCATTGCTTCACCTATAGCCAGTTAGGCCCTGGTACTGGGCAGGTCCACAGGACTGGCTAACAGACCAGCAGTAGCCTTTTAAGAGTCCAAGTGGCCATCTCAGACCAACCAGTTATCGAGGAAATTGGTTACAGAGAAATTCTTATACCAGTCATAGTCAGCCAGCCTACTGTCAGGATGTCCTAGCTGGTTGAAAGTGTTAGACCAACCAGTTACTGCCTGAGGAAATTGGTTAAACAGAAATTCTTGTACCAGTCATTGGTCTCAGTGACATGACTGTCTCAACCTACCAGACCAGTCAGCCAGCCTACTGTCAGGACCTCCTAGCTGGTCGAAAGTGACTATTGATAAGAAGACTTTGTCCAACTACCTGTCAGCCTTATCTTATCAGACGCCACACCAGCCAGTTACTGGTCCCGGTGAGATGCCGAACTCAACCAGACTGGTCAGCCTACTGCCAGCAAGAAGTCTGCTGTATCAGTTACTGTGGAGGTTCATCAAGTTTTTCTTACGGGTTCCAGTGAGATACAGTGATCCACCC
Source organism: Sabellastarte sp. h YS-2021 (assembly GCA_964017235.1). Lineage (NCBI taxonomy): Eukaryota > Metazoa > Annelida > Polychaeta > Sabellida > Sabellidae > Sabellastarte > Sabellastarte sp. h YS-2021. Next base: position 9,269,131 of record OZ024932.1, on the reverse strand, counting down.
TCCAAGACTGGCCACCCAGCTTGCCTTTTACCCAGCCTGTGAGCAGTGTCAGCTGACACCAGGGGCCTGAGTTTCAAAACTCAGCCTTCCCCTCAAGATTTATAACCCATTTGCCGGTTTTCACAACTCAAGCAATGGTAAATTTATCTGTTAATCTGACCAGGGGTCACAGTTCTCATAAATGGCTATATTAGTGTTTTCCACAGTGGGATTGTGTGGGTTACTGACACCCATACAGAAGCAAGTCCACCTAGGTTGCCTCCACATGAGGCCGATACAGTGGCACTTGAAGAATAGCTGAAGGGTACCAGACTCACTAGAAAAGGTGATCCCAGTTCACTCCACCCCTTCTAAAATGGTGGTTGTAAGATGACAATGTGCTTCAAGGTCAACCATTACACTTACTTAAATATGCTCTGCAAATCCTTACAGATGCATCAAGAAGGGCGAGTGCTCACTTAGGGGAACACACTGCAAGGGGAACCTGGTCCCTTCCAGAAGCAAGTTACACATAAAGTATCTGGACCCAAGGCAGTCTTTTGGCCCTAAAGGAGTTTCAAGACCTCTGCTGGAACCTTATTGCTACCATAGCTACAGACAACACCATGGTGGATGCCTATTTAAGGAGTGGGGGAGAGTAAGTCGGACCCTCTTTGTGCCCTACTATGGAGAATCCTGACCTGGTGCTCCAGGAAACAGGCTCAAGCCCTACACATTCACGCTTCAACCATGTCCCCTCCAGGGATACACTGCGTCGAGACGCAATGTCTAGTTTCTAGTAATTTATCTGATGAGCTTTGATAGTGAAAATTAATTTCAAGTGAAATTATAATTTTATTGCGAAAAATACACTTACCATTTCCTGACCATTGCTATATGTTGGTGCCATCCAACTCACTGGCCAACGTTGAGAAACGTTTTAAGAAACCTTAAGAGGCCAGTGAGTGAGTGTGAACTAGCATGTCCCCCTAGTGGTCATGTGACCACGCTAGTAAACAACCTTCATTATTTTTGTTGGCCATCCTAGAGTGTGGATGTTTATTTTCTTTTCGGATTTTTATTTAGTATTTGGACTTTTTGAGTTCTGTTATAAGACGTCTGTATTGACAATGTCTTCTCAGGACAAATTAAGAGGAAAAGCACAGAGGAAAAGTGCTTTTGTAGACATTTCTTCATGGATTGTTTACCACTTTTTGTAAAATGGCGACAGGGAAGTTTGTCGCTGGATGAAGATCTTCTGCTGCTCAGAATGCCTGTTTTTTCTTCATAACTCTCGTATTACATCATATGGGAGTTCTTTTTTATGCAATTTTTGAAGATTTACTTCTTTTATTAACACTGAAACTGTCGGCAGTCATACTAGCTCCGGCAGGGACAGTTTACATGTTGCTAGGCGACAAAGGAAACGATGGAGACAATTCGATTGTCACAAAGCTTATCACACGTCGGGTTCGTATAGCCAGGCGTTTGGTAGCAAAGATCTCACCACATCATGCTCTACCGAACAGGTCACCGGTTGGAATTCCCCGTGGTGGCAGACATCATTGTTTTTCTTGGTTACTACATCGTGGGCAAGTTCCGGATGCAGAGTTGATCTTTTTCACCGTGCATTTCCTCCGGTGAGGTTCAGTCGGAACTTTTCACGGAGGAAAATACCTGCATGACGTCATCCGAAGACAATCGAGTTTCCATACCTCCCAAAAGGTCAGGAATCGGTTTGTCAGTTTCCTGGAGCTGTGATTCATCTCAGTAATTGGCTTTTGTTCTGTGATGTTTTTACCGGTTTTTCAGCTGGTCTGAAACCGTCACCGGTACATATGAACTTGTAACCATTGTCAATTTATTATTCAGGAGTACAGGTTCTCTGGTTTCTGCTACAGAGAGCTTGTTAAGGCCTGGATAATTTTTTGAAGTGGTCTAGCAGGACCTCTGGCAGGACGTCTTCAAGGAGCTAAGGATTAACAGGAGCTCACAGAGTTTCTTTTTTGCCTTGGGCTGTGTGCAGAGTTTTTTGCAATTACAGTCCTCAGTGATCAGGAATTTTTGTTGGGCAGTGCTGGGATCAGTTCTCCAACTTGTTATTCAACAGGAGTGTTACAAGTCGTACTTTTCTCTATCTTATCTCTTAGATGAGTTTGGTAGAATTAAAAGTGCATTTTTCACTCTTAATGAGGTTTTCTCCTGCTGAACTTTTGGTCAGATGTCCACGAAAACTTCATTTTGTGATCTCAGGTGTATAGTGTTTCTTCGGTTTGGGAAGGAGCAAACTCCTACACATGGCTAGAAAGGGGATTAGTGCCCAGGGCACTTTCCTGCCCATTATGATACTTTATCCTCCAACTCTGTTACAAAACTCTCCTCTGAAGATTTAGAGGGGTTAGGAGTAATCTTTAGGAGTAGTGGTTGTCCACTAGTGCAGATATACTACACCTTACATCTCAACATAGTAAGAGGATAATCTTCAACCATTCTTTACCTTTCACAGAGGCAACAGTACCATGAGGGATTGCTTATTCATGTTCCTAAAGCAGTTTGTGGACATGGGTGTTAAGAATAAATGAATAATGCGGCAGACATCAGTTTGCATAAAGCTGTGTATGGAATGATCGACAAAAGGGCGATAACACCAGTGAGATGGTGATATCGCTACAATTTTACACTTTATTGGTTGTGATAAGCTGGGAAGAGATGGCTACCACTAATAATTGAGGTCAGGTAATAAACCTTTACATGTACCTTAATTTCGCATAGTTGGGATTTTCGCAATTAATTGTTACTAGTAAGTAAATGGGTGTGCCTACTCGTTTCCTTACAGTTGCATTCTTTCGTAGCCGGATTCACGCAATTCTTATTTTCACTTCCCTGTTGATGACAATTCACATCGGTTCACTGCCTGTTTGCTATGTTAGTCCATGGTGAGAATGTGGGATCTATAAGAACGCATCATTCTTTACCAGTACAGACCATTTCATTGCTTGCGCTTGAAAATGGTTTATTTTCGACTTTACTATGGCATCAACGGATACTGAACCTGATGGCTGCAGTAGAAGGCATTGGGTTTCACCAGCTTATAAAATAAAAAAAAAAAAAAAAAACTTCTTGGCTAATACACCAGGATTTTTAGTTTGGATTGCAGATTACACCTTAGGGTACATCTTTACTCATAGCAAAGCATCTTCTCCAGCTAATGGTTTCTAAGGAAGCCATTTCTTTGGTGGCGGTAGGGCTTCATAGGTGAAAACAGTGCCATTGGGTTATTTGTTTATCAGGTAACCCCAAGGCTATCTGCTAATGTACCACAGATACCACACATAATACACAGATAATGTACCAGTTTTTCTGTTCTCAGGTTCCATCTTCAGTGGTGGAACGACTTTTCAATTTGCAGGAGCTTCCATTACTTCATCAGAAGGAGCACAATCTCCTTCTGTTATTCGATGCTTTCTTTAAGGGTTGGGATGCACAATTATGGCATCAAACAGCCAGTGGTCTGTTGTATCATGAGGGGTCAAGACTCCACATTAACAGGGCTACTACCTTTAGAATCATTTGGAGGTCTGATTCGGATTCTGAATCTGTTGATTTCCCCAGATATTTCTTCAGTGGTTTCCTATCTGAACAGGTAGGGAGGTACCCACTTTCAGGAATTTGTTTCCTTATCTGAAGAATCATTCCTTGGACGAATGCCATGGGTTCAGATTCAGGCATATCACTTCCCAGGGTATACAAATATTCCAACAAATTCTTTGTTCATGAAAGTCAAGATGATTCAAATTGAATGTGTTTTGGATGACTTTTGAATCTTCTATTCTGATTCAGGTGTTCAATCAAATCTGTCTTTGATTACAATCACCAATGATGGGTTTGTTTTGCAACTAGTTTGAACCACAAGCTTGTCTTTTTCAACTTTTCTTGGGATGGACTGGACAGTTTGTTTGGTCCTTTGACCTTGATTCTTCAGGTGATGCAGGTGAATCATTTGGCTTCTAAGGCTTCTTTGGTTTGCAACCTGTAGTCATTCCTGCTTTGGAACCTTCTTTAGATCTTGCTTTGGTCAAGATAGGTTTCTTTGTCCAGGGAGAGCCTTGAGAGGTTATCTGGATAAGTCAAAGATCTCAGGAAAGGCAAGAAAATTCTTTTTGTACCTAGTAAGAAGGGCTACTCCAAGATTTAGGTGCAGAATCCTCTGGATGGCATCAGAGTGGCTAGGGATGTCTTATCTTTGGGATCTGGTGGATCTATTCCACAAAGGTTCCTTTTAAGGCTTCCCTTGCTGGTGAGTTCAATCATTATGCCATTGGTATCCAACAACCTGAATCTTAAGCTTCCAGTGTATGTGTTTCCTTTCTTAGACTGTGGGGCTTGGGGAACAGGTCCATTCTCATTTCTTGGGAGGATCTGGACAGCTTTGTGTTTGTTCCAGTGGCTCTCATTCCTCAGGTGACTCAAGATGATCACCTACAGGTGCAGAATCATCATGATTGCACCAGGATAGCCAAGATTCTTCAGGTGATTTAGAAGATGACCACCTTCAGTTGCAGATTCATCATGTTTGAATCATGATGGTCATGGTGGATGTTCTTGGTTGTGGGACCTGGTAAATCTATGCACATCTGAGGCTTCTTGGTGGTGAACTTCTCAGATACTACTTTTCTAGATGTAGCAAATTTCCTTAATTATTTCTTTAAGGAAAGGAATCTTAAGCCATCTACTATTGCTGGTTACAGAATAACAATGGTAGATTGCTTTCCTTGAAGGGGAATAAGTCTCTAGAACTCTTCAGCTGTATAGATTGTTGACATATTTCTATAGAGACAATCCAGTAGCCAATAGGTTAAGCCTTCTTTTCCTTTTGTCTCTGGTCTTGTTTGGTCTCACCAGACAGCCTTTTGAGCCTTTGGGGAAGATTTCTTGGAGGTTATTAACTTTCAAGACAGTCTTTCTTTTGACTTTGGCATTAGGCAAAGGAAGAAGGGTATTCTCGTTGGCTTTGTCTTCCCTTACTTTGAATAAGTATTGCTCACAAGTGGCTCTGGCCATTTATTAGCCAAGATTCAGTTGGCTTCGGATGGGCCTACTTCAGTTAAGCCGGTCGATATGCCAGCTCTCAATCATTGGGACAGCAGTTTTATTCAAGATAGATCTCTTTGTCTTGTGAGGTTTTGAAATACTTTTACTTGGGACTAAGGATTCAATGAGGAATTATTATGTCTTGTCTGTGCCTAGTTAAGAAGGCTTTACAGCAGATATTTTCAGGTCAACTATCTTTTCTTGCTGTAGGCAGACTAGCATTTTGACTGAGGAGAAGTCAAATTCTGACTCTCAACAGCAGCGAGTCAAAGCAAGAATCTTTGGGTTTTAGGATAGTGTTTCTGTATATGAATTTTCAGATGCCAGTTACTGGAAACCATAACTTTTTCACCAATTTTCAGTCTCACCTGCTTGGTTTGCTTGTGGTCAGACTTTGATATTGTGTCCTACAGTTTGTTATCTTATAAGTATATGTGTGATACTTATTTTGATACTTTAGTATACATTTGCATCTGTATGTCTGTCATACTATCTGTCTTTTTATTAGGCAGAATTGTTGACTTCATTCAGGCTTGGAATTACACAATATGCTGATGACACTTCCAATATTTGTGTCACCTGTGTGGGTGTTGGATGTTTGTCTAGATACAGCATTCAACTGTGACAGTGACTGTCAGTTTGTGAGAACTTCAACTACATACTATGATTTAGGGGATCTGTATGGTATGTGGTGACTGTTGGAAGTTTATATGTTGTGGTATGCATGTAAATTTCAATGTAAACTTCTCATAATGTTTTAGTTGTAGGCTAGGTAGTGAGTCTCTGTTATGATTACTTCCTTCCTACAACAGCAACAACAACAGCAACAAGGCTGTGTTGTTTTGTAGTGCTCAACAGTTCCACTGCCTCATCTGGGAGGTTAGTTTGGATCTGAATGCCTATAGGTTTGTGCTGTGTATGATAGCTGTGCAGAGTGGTGTACTGGGTCTTTAAATTCTAGTACTGCCCTCCTTCCATGAAGGCTGCATTCAGCAATGGTCAGGAAATGGTAAGTGTATTTTTCGCAATAAAATTGAAAAATTTTGTTGTAATTTTAATTTTTATTAGATAAATACTTACCATTTCCTGACCAGGATAGTCCCCCCCTGCCTCCCCGCAGATTCAGTACTAGGGGAGTATTTTCTGCAACAAAAATAATGAAGGTTGTTTACTAGCGTGGTCACATGACCACTAGGGGGACATGCTAGTTCACACTCACTCACTGGCCTCTTAAGGTTTCTTAAAACGTTTCTCAACGTTGGCCAGTGAGTTGGATGGCACCAACATATAGCAATGGTCAGGAAATGGTAAGTATTTATCTAATAAAAATTAAAATTACAACAAAATTTTTCAAATCTGTGTTTATCTTTGAAGTATAAACTAACCATTACTGGGAATTAATGTAATTTGCTTCTAGTTAAAATTTCAACTTATGCAGTGTCTGAAGAATTTCTTACAGTTCTATATCAACTCTTACTGTCATTGGTGCTTACAGATAAAGTATGTCATAGTAGTTACCTCTGACAAACAGGTATTGTTTTCATGACCATTTGTCTGTTTGTCCATTTATTAGCAGGATTATGTAAATACTACTGCTTGGATCCTCCTGAAAAAGAACACAAGATGAGTCTTGGTCCAACTTAGATCCCATTAAATTTTGAAAGTAGTCTGGATTACCATCTGGATACAAAAGAAATCTGGATCTTTCCATTACTTGTTACTACATGCCTTGTTTCTTCAGGATTATACAAATTGATGCAATCTTGAGTTATTATTTGTCTTGGTGGAGGTATACACTCTACGAGTGCTTTTGTTTCAAATGTATTGTCACATTATATTATGTGGTGTTACTGATGCTTACAGGCCTTTAATTATTTGTTATAAACTTGTTTGAAATAGTTTTCAATCAATTGACAACTTTTATCTTGAAGTCAATTTTTATGATCAATTTTAACTAAGAATATTTTGTGTGCATCATCTTTTTAGATCGGCACCAAACAAATCTGTTATCAGCTCCCAAGGAATATCACTTGCAATTTGACGGCACAGAGTGCAATGATGAAGGCACGAGTAAGTTCATTTTATAAAGGAATTCATTGGAAACTGGTTTGTTTCCAGTTTTTGTTTTAACCTTTTTGGGGGGCCTAAACAGGTCTTAAAAGGATAAGCTGCAAAAAGAAGAAGAAAAAATATATGTGTAAAGACACCATATCCTCTCTAACAAAATGCAGAGTCTAGATTGTAAAGAATTTAAGTAAGATTAGGCCACAATTTGAGAAGTCACAAGGATTTTGATTGGTTGTGAAGAAATGTGGCAGGTACAGTTGAGTTGTCCTTTTGAGAGGTCATATATTTATACTGGGATTTCATTTGTAGATTGTAAAAGAGAATACATTATTTTGTAATATCGTGAGGTATGTTGTTTAATGTTTTATATGTGTATCTCACGTTATTTCCCATGCTCACTTTATCAATCATCTCACCCCTTAATTTATATGTTTTCTGGACTTATTGGCCAGGTTGGGCTCGACCAATCAAAATCTCAGACTGAAGCATTAGAGTAATAGATAGATAGATAGATGATTGTGTTTGTTAACAATATTTCATTAATACATCATGCAGACACATCAGGCAATGTGTCAGAGGATGAACGTGAAGTGTCGATTCCACAAGTAGAAGCCAAAGAATTGGAACTGAGATCTTACCAGATAGAACTGACTGAACGTGCCATGCAAGGTGACAACGTATTGATGGTTGCTCCGACCGGTAGTGGAAAAACTCACATGGCTTTGGCTACCATAAAGGTAATTGTCATATGGAGGTTTCCTTGTTGTATGCTTGTCGCTTTCAGATAAAATCGTAACTGAAAAGAACATGCATTTATCGAGGCTGAAAATAAATCACAAAATCAGTTATTTGGTTAGTATATTTTCTACTATTCAAATAGTTGGTTCAATTTAAAAAGTTCGTGTATCTTGACTGGTTGGTTAAAGGAATACCTTATATTGTGTTCTAATACACACATCTGTCAGAAAAATCACTGCAAGTTTCTTCTTCAGTTCATTGTGCATTATTGAATTCTCTAACCTGACTGATTTTGCAAAGTATGTTTATGTCAATTGAAGCTACATGGGGAGTTAATATAAATGAGTGAGAATACACTGGGAAGGTTTTTGGAAGCATAAAAAGTTGTCACATAAATTTAATCTGCCTTGGAAACAGAATATATGAACAAGGATAAGATTTTTACGATCAAAGGTATTTCAAGTTCTTCAACTGTTTGTCATGATCAAATGATATGTGAACAGTACTATAAGTGAATGAAAAATGAATATCGAGTATTTGCCTTTAGCCTTCTTCATTGTTCAAATCCCCAACCACATGGTTGAGAGAGAGAGAGACATTTAATCAAATGCAACACTTGTTTACCTCTTGTCCAATGATGTCTTGTGTAGTTGTTTAGATTTGTTTATTTATTTATTTGGGGTTTTACGTCGCTTTCAACACTGTACAGGTCATATCACGACGGGTAGTTGGAAGGGCAGAGGAAACCAGTACATATAGTTCGCTAGGGTTCTGTACTGTAAACTGCCGACCAACGGCAAGCAACTACCAGCTTTCCCACTTACGACCATGACGGGGATCGAACCCCGGCCGCAGAGGTGGGAGGCGAGAGTGTTACCACTCTGCCACCGTGGCCCCCTGTAGTTGTTTAGAAGATACAGCACTACACTTGAGTCATTGGTCTAGAATTTACAGTCAGCAAATCTCTGTCTGCCAGAGTGCATGAACAACTACCAGGGTATGCATTGAAATGCCATTTTGTCGTTGATTTCCAATGTTGGTGTTGCATGATGATCACTGTAGAAATATCAGCTTACTATTCTGTAATATGCGCCATAATGACAGCTAATATAAATAACTATTGAGCTTGGATAAGTGAAAAATAATTTCTACTGAAATATTAAAGGTGAATTAATCTATCAACTATAAACTATCCATTAGTGACAATTAGCTGCAGTGAATTTCTTAACTATGAGGAATTAGTGAAATTTTCCTCCAGTTAAAATTATCTACTAATACAGTACTCAAGGTATTTAAAAGCCACAGGCAATAATGGAAGAGACCATTTCATAGGCCCCGCCCACTTTCTATTTCGGTACTTTAGTTGTCACTGCCTAACAAACAAACGGCAAAAATGGCGGGAAAGAAAATGTAAGAATTGGGAAAAAACACATTTTGGACAGTTAATAATTGTAAATGGTAGGAATTGTTGGAAAAATAATGTATTATGATAGAAACATGCATGTATTACTGTGACAAATACTTTAAAACAATTTTTTAAACAATTTCTTTATTGAAAAACACTTACTGGTTTAGGAAAATATAGAAAATATTGAGCTATTTTAGACAACTGCATTGATGCCTAATATTTTCAAATTGTGAGGATTGTTTATTGAATTTGTATACGCAATAATGTTGTGTCTACTAGTCATTGTCTAGTCTGAAGACAATAATATTTACAAATATTTAACCAAAAATTGTCACAAATTTCTGTTTCAAAATGGTGCCTGTCCTTGGCCTAAGGAATACTGCAATTTGACTGGCTGTAGTAAACCACTCGTTATTTGCCGATTTTGTTTTTTTTCGGTATTTGGATTGACACCGTGGAACGGTCCAGTGTCAGGCCTGATAATCATTGATGGCCATCCATTTCTCTTGTATATTTATACTCAATATCTTGTACATTTATATGCTATATCTCCTACTTGTACTCCAAGACTCAAACTGCTATTTGACCAAACTGACTGCACAAGTACAGCTCAGTGTCTCACGTGACTGACATTCCCCTACCTGAAAGACAGAAGGTCAAGGATGATCATTTATCAAATATCCTTGAGGTTCTTTAGCCTGCCACTGGGGATAGGACCCAATGACAGAGGACTGCTATTTTTATATATTCATCTGAACCACTATGTGTCTGCCTGTCCCTGGGCTTGAACCCATGTCCTCTGTTTTCTTAGGTGAGTGTGGCACAGGCCACAAGTGGCAGATAGCATATGGCCCTGTAAAATGTTGCTATTCTATTATTATCTACAGCACCATCTGACCGAGATGACTGCTCAGAATCCTTCACCAAGGAAAGTTGCATTTTTTGTGCCGACCAGGTGCCTGGTATGGCAGCAGTGGAAGATGTGCCAAGAGTACCTCAGTGAGTACAGGAGTATTGGAGTGACTGGTGCCAGTAAACCCGGGGAGAAAGTGGCTGTTGGTGGACTGTTACCCCTGTACGATGTCATTGTGATGACCCCACAGATGTTGGTTGATGCCTTAAAAGTAAGCCATGTCATTACTAGTAAGTTGTGTACAAGCAAGAATGCTCAGAGTGTGCATACCTCTGACAAGACCCAACACCTCCAATGTTGCTTATGAGTGCAATGATGAAAAAATCCTTTGAAAAATTTCTGACTCCAGACGGTGATCCGGATCACCACCAAAACCAAATCATCTGTCCCTGGTGCCATTGTCGACTGCCTGAAAATTTCATTTAAATGTATAACCATATATATAATCCATAACTTCTCCAATTGTTTTGCAAACAAACATACCAATGAAAGCTACTAGAAACATAACCTCTTTGGAAGAGGTAATTAAGTGGCCCTCAGGGGCATTATTTGTTTTCACGTAGGTTCGACTGATAACCACAACCGCCACTGCTGCTGGATTATGGTCTCCCTTGAATAACTACTTTGGCTTTCAGATTTTTTCCCCTTCATATCTTTCTTTAAAACTATAGGCGTGGGAAATATTTTGAGGAGACCTTAAACTTCACTTAAGATAACCTGAAGCATTTTTCAAAAACACCTTGTCATCACGTTTTGGAAAAAAACCACACACACCAGTGCTAGAAATTTTTGCAGGTACATTCTAGAACTGAATATGCACGTCTGAAAGGATTTTTTGATCAATCGGACCATAGATGCCTGAATGGAAGGCATTTGAGTTTCATCAATTTAAAAAAAAATGGGTACATTGTATCTCAAAAACGGTCAGGATTGCGTTCTGTTGGAATAGCTTATTCAGCTACTGTTTGATAATGTTTCACATGCCGAACTTTCAGCCCTGTATCTGCAACCTTGAGGTCACCTTAATGTCCACAGAGGGTCCAGTTCACTAAGTTTTTCACATTTTTCAATCAAACTTGGCATAGGTATTAAGATTTGCCAAAAGAATATCCTGACTTTTTGGTGACCTTAAACTCAAAACATTACTGGAACTATGACCTACTTAAAGTCATAAAATTGGAATAAAACCCTTTGACTCCTTTGTTTTTCTATTTTTTTTTAAATCTAACTTTTCACTGATATTGAAATACATCAAAAGAAGACTCTGGCTACCTTATGATATATATTATTAACACTGTTATGGTCATTTTGAGCTTAAAATGTAGGGTTTTTAGCCCTAAGCTCTGTCAGTTTTTAAATAAAACTTGGCACATTTATAAAGGTTGGCAAAAGGTATATTCTTATTATGTCCACCCCACTGGGGGGTGGACATATTATTTTTGCTTTTTTCGGCGTCCGGCGTCCGGCGTCCGGTGTCCGGCGTCCGGCGTCCCACTTGGTTTCCAGACATTTTAGGCAACAGTTCTTATCCTATCTTTACCAAATTTGGCATGCAGGTTTATTGGGTTAATAGCTTGTATGGGATTGCTTTTGGTGATGATAGCTCTATAGCTAACTGAGTAATAGCTACTTTGCTACTTTTGAGTAGCTCTTTGGTTTCCAGACATTTTAAGGAATGCTATTAAGCCTAGCTTTCTGAAATTTGGTATGGAGGTTCATTGGGTTAATAGCTTGTATGGGATTGCTTTTGGGGGGAATTGCTTCATAGATGAGTGAGTAATTAATTAAATAAATGAGTAATTAGCTATTTTGAATACTGAAAAAGGCAAATGTACTCATATCTCCTAAACCGTGCGAGATAGAGCGATTTCGTCGAAATTTTCGACCCACAGGGTATCTAATGAATGTACTCTTTGCAATTTTCAAAAAATTTTCCCCTCCCCAAAAATGGCGGCCATTTTGAATTTTCGAATTTTTGCCAAAAATGGCAAAACACAAATTTGCTTCTATCTCCTTAACCGTGCGAGATAGAGCGATTTCGTCGAAATTTTCGACCCACAGGGTATCTAAGGAATGTACTCTTTGCAATTTTCAAAAAATTTTCCCCTCCCCAAAAATGGCGGCCATTTTGAATTTTCGAATTTTTGCCAAAAATGACAAAACACAAATTTGCTTCTATCTCCTTAACCGTGCGAGATAGAGCGATTTCATCGAAATTTTCGACCCACAGGGTATCTAAGGAATGTACTCTTTGCAATTTTCAAAAAATTTCCCCTCCCCAAAAATGGCGGCCATTTTGATTTTTCGAATTTTTGCCCAAAATGGCAAAACACAAATTTCCTTCTATCTCCTTAACCGTGCAAGATAGAGTGATTTCGTCAAAATTTTCGACCCACAGGGTATCTAAAGAATGTAATCTTTGCAATTTTCAAAAAATTTTCCCCTCCCCAAAAATGGCGGCCATGTTGAATTTTCGAATTTTTGCCAAAAATGGCAAAACACAAATTTGCTTCTATCTCCTTAACCGTGCGAGATAGAGCGATTTCGTCGAAATTTTCGACCCACAGGGTATCTAAGGAATGTAATCTTTGCAATTTTCAAAAAAATTTCCCCTCCCCAAAAATGGCGGCCGTTTTGAATTTTCGAATTTTTGCCAGGCCATTTTGAATTTTCAAATTTTTGCCAAAAATGGCAAAACACAAATTTGCTTCTATCTCCTTAACCGTGCGAGATAGAGCGATTTCGTCAAAATTTTCGACCCACAGGGTATCTAAGGAATGTAATCTTTGCAATTTTCAAAAAAATTTCCCCTCCCCAAAAATGGCGGCCATTTTGAATTTTCGAATTTTTGCCAAAAATGGGAAAACACAAATTTGCTTCTATCTCCTTAACTGTGCGAGATAGAGCGATTTCGTCGAAATTTTCGACCCACAGGGTATCTAAAGAATGTAATCTTTGCAATTTTCAAAAAATTTTCCCCTCCCCAAAAATGGCGGCCATGTTGAATTTTCGAATTTTTGCCAAAAATGGCAAAACACAAATTTGCTTCTATCTCCTTAACCGTGCGAGATAGAGCGATTTCGTCGAAATTTTCGACCCACAGGGTATCTAAGGAATGTAATCTTTGCAATTTTCAAAAAAATTTCCCCTCCCCAAAAATGGCGGCCGTTTTGAATTTTCGAATTTTTGCCAGGCCATTTTGAATTTTCAAATTTTTGCCAAAAATGGCAAAACACAAATTTGCTTCTATCTCCTTAACCGTGCGAGATAGAGCGATTTCGTCAAAATTTTCGACCCACAGGGTATCTAAGGAATGTAATCTTTGCAATTTTCAAAAAAATTTCCCCTCCCCAAAAATGGCGGCCATTTTGAATTTTCGAATTTTTGCCAAAAATGGGAAAACACAAATTTGCTTCTATCTCCTTAACTGTGCGAGATAGAGCGATTTCGTCGAAATTTTCGACCCATAGGGTATCTAAGGAATGTACTCTTTGCAATTTTCAAAAAAGTTTCCCCTCCCCAAAAATGGCGGCCATTTGGGATTTTCGAATTTTTGCCAAAAATGACAAAACACAAATTTGCTTCTATCTCCTTAACCGTGCGAGATAGAGCGATTTCGTCGAAATTTTCGACCCACAGGGTATCTAAGGAATGTACTCTTTGCAATTTTCAAAAAATTTTCCCCTCCCCAAAAATGGCGGCCATTTGGAATTTTCGAATTTTTGGCAAAAATGGCAAAACACAAATTTGCTTCTATCTTCTTAACCGTGCAAGATAGAGTGATTTCGTCAAAATTTTCGACTCAACCAATGCAAAAAGGCATGAAGCTGAAATAATTTACATCTACACTAATAAATATTTAAGCATCATTGATATATTTTACAAATGAAACAGGGTCTTGTAAGACTACTGTACAATTTTGGCAAAAGGTTCATGGGGTGGACATTACACATGATAATGTGTGTTCTTCTATGCTATCCTGTTTCTATTCGCGTCTACTATCAACAGGGCGTCCTATTTCTAGTTTTATGGTCACCTTAAACTCCAAATATTAATGAAGTTATGGAAACCTTACAGTGAAATAAGGGGGTTTTCAGCCTCCTGCTATCTTATTGTTCAGCTGACCTGAGTTAAACTTTGCACACTTATAATGGATGACAAAATGGATGTTGTAATTTTATGGTCACCTTAAGGTCCCAATATGAATGGAGTTATGGCCACCTTACATTGAAATAAGGGGGATTTCTGCCTCCAGCTGTGTTATTTTTCAACCGACCTCAGTTAAACTATGCATGCTTACTGAGGATGAAAAAGGGGACATTCTTATTTTCTGGCCACCTTGAAGTTCCAATTCGAGTGAACTTTTGGCCATCTTACAGCAAAACTGGGCCACTTTTCCATCACGTACAAAACACAGTGAAGTTTACATTCTGCTTACAGTTCAATATTGCAAGTACTACAGCTTTAATAACCTACATCTCCATGTGGGCCACTCATTTTTGTGTGCAAAAACCTATTTTTAGTCAACATTGGTTTGCACCTTTTTTCTTTTCCTTGGAATTTTTTTAACATTTGATATTGGTTTTGATTGTTGCAACTTAGACTCTGATTTTTCGTGGAGATTAAATGCATTGGACATTGGTTAAAATTAGAATTACCCTTCTTAATATGAACTTGTGGTGGGAATGCCAAAAAATCAATTTGGTGATCTGCGTTTCATTTCATTCTTGTAAAAATAATGAAATCCACAAGAAATATTTAAGAAGCAGTTATGGAAAACACCATCATTTTAGGCTTACGGATGGCTGAAATTTTGTCTAAACAATTAAAAGCGTTTAACATTCAAAAAATAAATTAAATTCAATTAATTTTGGGGAGTGTATCACATTTTTCTTAATGTTCAATAAGGGAAAGTTTTTTTTCTTCAGTACTCTCCTTGTACTTCCTCAGCACAATATCTCCTTGTACTACAGAACTCGATGTGCTACTTGACCCATTCTGATTGACCAAGTACAGCTGTATACTGACTGACATTCCCATAACTGACACACAGAGGCTCAGGGTTGAAAAAATTATCAATGTCCCCAAAATTCTTTAGCCTGCTATTAGGGATAGGACCCAATGATAGGGGACTACTATTTTAAGTGGTAATCCGAGCCACTGTGCATCTGCCTGTATCTGGGTTTAAACTCACATCCTCCCCAGATAGGATTCCAACGTTGGCCCAATGTTGGCACATCTGTCGGTCTGACGTTGGCAGCCGACGTTGGCCCAACGTTGGCAACCCACCGGTAAAAATTTTAATGTATAGTATCAGTCAATCAGATTGCAGCATGGTGTTATGTAGCCATTGTTCAACAGAAGGCGAGTGATTGACAGATTGTGGGAGGATCTTAGTTAGGGCAATCCCTGAAAAGTCACATGACTAAACATTAACAATGGTGGAACAGTTTCACAAACATCTTTTTAGTGTGAATTTATAATGAGATTAATATTTTTATGCCTAAAATTGTTAAATAGTTAGTTAAAATTTGTGGGCCCACTGAAATATAATTTTTAGACATACCATACAAATAATTTTTTACTAAGTTTCCCAAAATCCCCTATTATTGCTCGCCACCATCTTGAATAAAAATCCACCGTTGGCCCAACGTTGGCCCAACATCGGCAACATATAGAGATATCTAGCCTGAGTAGTGGTTAGCAAGCCACCATTGGGCCACCGTTGGCCCAACAGTGGTAAAATCTGCTGACCAATAGCTAACGTTTTGGCAAAATCTGCCGACCATGCGACCAACAGTCAATGTCGGTCCGACGGCGGAATGCTATCGGGGTCAGTGTTCCCCAGGCAAGTGTGTTACCCAGTAGGCCACAGTATCTGGTTAATAACTGCTTCATACCCCTTTCACACTACAGACGGTGCAACCAGTGGTTGTAAGTGTTGGAGAAAAGGCCTTTGTCCTTCAACTATTGTCTGACGTTTGTATGCGAACTTGTGATACAGTGGCCCACTGTCCCATTCCTTGAATGTTTTATAGAAATTTTAAAATGTTTAAAATCTCTGCCTCTGATTTTATCACCGTGACCTTCCACTGGTACATTTTTCATAAAGTAAATGAAGGCAATGTCCGTGGTTTATATAAGGTTGTGAGTTGGTCCCGTTTCGGCAGCATGTGTTCATCCTGTGGCTACCTAAGGTGAGTTGTGGTTAAAGAAGGTTGCCTTTTGGTGACCAACATTTATACTACTGTCATCCTACTATCGCTCTATTGTTATTGATAGTTACAAACTGTGTCCAATCAGTGGCCATACATCTGTAGTGTGAATGGTTTTTAAAATCTCGGAAGATATGAAGTACATATACTGCCTGTAGTGTGAATTGGGTTTCAATCAGTAAAAATGCTTTGCCTTTTTAAGCAGGATTTTACTCTTTATAGCACATATGTCTTTTAAAATCCTTTTTGAAACCTTTCATTGAATGCATTGACATCTTAAAATAAAGTATTAGTTGTGAAATGTTGGTACGAGTTGCTCTTGTAAAAGTTTAAAGCCGAGTACTGCAGTTAACCTTTTTAAGCCTTTTAACAAAACTATGTGCAAGTTACATAACTCAGCTTGTACCATAAATGTAAAATTCCATACATGTTTCTGTATATTTTCAATTACAAAATTATGATAAAATTATTTCAGAGAATAGAAACACTGATTTTATAAGTTTCTGCACATCTTCAGCTGATCTTTTTCTTATAGCTTAACCAGGCTGCCTATTTTTCCCAAGAGAAACCTCTGTTGGACATTAAAGTACTGAAAACTACCGACCAGTTTCAAATCTAAATTAAATTTCTAAGTTAAGTTATGACATCATCCACTTTACCATATTTCAAGAACAAAAACGAATAAGCTCAAATTTTAGATTTGGTCTTAACTTTGTTTATATTAATAGGTTCTCAGCAAAGGCCAAGCTGAAACCATTTACCATAGTTGTCCTAATGTAAATAAATCATAGACATGCCCATAGGTCCAAATGTTTATAAACAACAAAAGTAAATTTATAACATCTATTTGAATGGAAATACTAGAAAATTTAGTCGAATTTAATTTATTTTTTGAATGTCAAATGAAGGATGCTGTTTGAAAAGTCAGTCAAAGTAAGGTGCTTTTAAAACAAATTTTCGGCTACAAATTGAAAAAAAAAAAGTTTGAGCCAAGTCTTCCTACATGCTGTAAATTATTTTGACTTTAAGCAATAAAAAGTATGAAGACAGTACCTCAGTTAAGGTGAAATAATGCTTGAGACTTTTACCAAAGCATTTGATGCAATCAAGCACTAGTCTTAAGTTTGAGGAAAAATTTAAAAATCTAAAATTAAATTTAATCTTAACTACATAGACATCTAGTATGAGACCAAACTTGGTCTCAGATTCGATACCGAAGCTTTAGGTAAAATTTGGTCTTACCAAATTTTGTGATAATAGGATGAGCCCATTACACGGAGGCAACTCCCATCTTCTTTCAGAATGATTATACATTTCCATTGACCAAAGTCGGTCTTCAGTCTTCAACTTTGACTTGATCTGTCTGGAGAGAGATATTATGACTTCGTCACATCAATTCATTGAAATGTAGCTTTATTGATTTGTTCCCAGTTGTGAGAATTGTATAACTTCTGTTGAATGGGATGTTGGAGGAATAACATTTTGTTCGGGTAATTGACAGGGTCTTTGACCACTGACAAGCAGGTATATGTTTTGGTCAGCGTGCATTCATTTGCGTGTATTAATATTTGTTTGTCATTTTGCAAAATAACTCAAAAAATTGTGGAGAGATTGTGATGAAATTTTGAGAAATTATCGAAAATAGCATGAGGAATGGAAGATTAGATTTTGGTGGTGATCTGGATCACCATCTGGATCAAGGAATTTTTAAAGAACTTTTTATTGTTGCACTCATAAGCAATTTTTGAGGTGTTAGTCCTAGGCAGAAGTATGCACTCTCCGGGTGCTCTGGTTTCAGTATAAAGCACAAAACAATTTAGTTTAAAAACATTTTAGCGAGTGCGAATAAATTCTTGAAATTAAATATGCAGATGTTCTACTGTTGTGTTACATATGGAGACGTTCTGCTTTTATGTTAACGTCTCTTTCAGAAAATTGATGTGAAACATCTGGGAGAGTTTACGTTGCTGATATTTGATGAATGCCATCATGCCATGAAAGGCCATCCTTACAACGATCTCATGAAGAACTACAGAAGAGAAAGCAAGAATCGCCTGATAACGTTTTCTCTACCACAGGTTTGCTGTTTATGGCCCAGTCACAACTTTGTTTACAGTTGTTGTTGTGTATTTATATTCAGTGAAATATCTCCATATACTACAGGACTTAAAGCGCTAGTTAACCCATCCGACTGCTCAGGTACAGCCCCAACTCACAAGTAACTAACATTTCCATAACTGAAAGGAATAGGCTCAAGGATGACCATTTATCAAAGTCCTTGACATTCTTTAGCCTCCACTGGGGATAGGAGCCAATTGACAGAGGATCGCCATTTTAAGTGGTCATCCGAGCCACTATGTATCTGCCTCTACCAGGGTTTGAACCCACGTCCTCTTGAGTTCCTAGACGAGTGTGTTACCCGCTAGGCCACAGTGGCAAACGCACAGTTGTATCTGTACGTATTTGGTTTCTGTTTGATGACCTCAGCCTTATGGCCCATGTATCTGGGTAGTAGCCATTGATGAGCCGCCCCAAATGTCCATACCCCCTCCCTTCACCCGTCCAGTGTGTATATTTCTCTACAGCTTGTGAAGACTTGCAGGAGGTTTTTCAAATGTTTCAATAAAGCGTTTCAAATGTGAAATATTTTCCAAGTATTGTTGAACACCAATGAGGATATCCTACATGAATGTGAATGCCAATGAAGGCATCCTGACAAAATATGAAGCTGACTGAACCATAAACAAAAGTCGACAAGCTCGCTTGGTTGTAGCTCATGATTCCTGTAAGGAAAGGTGTGAACTGGATAGTACTGATAATCCAATTCCACAGTCATTTGCCTCCGGTGTATGTATCCAGGCACACAGCTGTGTTATATGCATGCTGCATGTTTGTAAATTGGTTAATTTTAGATGCATATAAATTAACGTAGAAAATTACATTTTATTGCGTTAATACATCCTATCCAATGGACAATTGCTAAACCGGTCGGCGCAGACCGGCCCGCCAAACGTCAGAAAAAGACGTCCTGTGTTGCCACCGGCTGGCCGGTCCGTAGTACTGTGCACTCCCCAGATGGCGCCTCGTACTTCCTTCCTGTCTAGACAACCTGACGTCATAGCATCTTTTTCGTTTGGCGCGTGTACTGTGCAGACATGTTTTCAACAATCTCCAGATTCTTTAAGAAAAAGTGTGCCTTATGGCGGATTTTCAACCTTTTTTGTGGATATTTTCAGTGTAGAAGTGCTATCTACTGTTCAAGCACGGATATACATTTACAAATCTGCTGGAAACGCTCCCTAGTTTACTCAATTTATTTTTGATGATAGGGCAGTACTAATCGACGGGAAATATGAAGGCAGCCATTTTGCCAGTTTCCTCCCATTCAACCATTGTGTTGTTAGGGGCAGATCGACAATATTGAGGAATTATGGATATACTTCTTACAGGTATTTTTATCCGTGTCTTTTGTTTGAATAAAACAGTCACCATAGAAACGTCTTTTCTAGTACTATAAAATCACGGAAAACTTCAGTCTACGTAGTATTGAACACTGTAATATAGAAGGAATTCCCCATCTGAAGGTGCATTCTTCATCAGAGCGCACTGGTACAGACTTCTGTGCTATAAAGCATCAGTCACACCAGCCTAGCTCGAGTATTTTTTCATCAGAAGCAAGAGATGAATTCTTCAGATTTCTTCAGAGCGCACTGGTCCAGACATCTTTGCTGTAAAGCATTAGTTGACCGGCAAGCTTGTATATATATATCTACAAAGAAGGAATTCCATCAAAGAGCATGAAGTTTGAACTCACGTCTATTGTGATATCAGTCCCTCCCTTGCTGACCCGGCTTTGTTGTCGGTAGTGAGGGTTGTGGATGGCCAGTTCACTGGTTTTATCACGAAAGAAGAGGAATTTCATCTACACATCTACAGAGCGCACTGGTCCTGGCTTCTCTGCTTTTGAAGCATCAGCCGGCCGGCCAGCTTAAAAGAACACGACCTCTGACGTCATATCCAGTCAGCCAATCGCGTGCTTCCTACCAAACAACGAAGCTGGTCACGTGATTCACCGAACAGATCACGAAGCTGGTCTCTTGTTTTCACCCACCAGGAAGGACGTAAGTGCGTTCTCAGAGCTCACGTCTATTGTGATTCCAGTCCCTGCTTTGCAGACCCGGCCTTGTTGTCGGTAGTGGGGTTTTGTGGACTGTAAAGTTGCTGGTTAAGTATCACACAAAGAACGCGACCACTGACGTCATCTCCAGTCAGCCAATCGCGTGTCCTTCCGACCAGCAAGCGGATCATGTGACACACCGAACAACGAGTGCTTCTAAATATAGCTCACAAGGGCTTTCCCAGCAACTGTCAAATCTACAAGTAAGACGTGCGATTTAAGAAATACGTTTTTAATGGAGGAAGCCTACAGCCAGCTGAATTCAACACAAAATATAGTTGTAAAATTGCTTTAGCAATTCGTTACAGAGTGTACCGGCTACACAGCCTTGTAAACTTGCTTCAACAACTGGTTACAGAGTGTACCGACGAGTACCGGATACACAGCCTTGTACACTTGCTTCAAGAAACTGGCTACAGAGTGTACCGACCTGTACTGGCTACACAGCCTTGTACACTTGCTTCAACAACTGGTTTTAGAGTGTACTGACTAGTACCGGCTACACAGCCTTGTACACTTGCTTCAAGAAACTGGCTACAGAGTGTACCAACCTGTACTGGCTACACAGCCTTGTACACTTGCTTTAACAACTGGTTACAGAGTGTACCGACCAGTACCTGCTACACAGTCTTGTACTCTTGCTTCAACAACTGGTTACAGAGTGTACCGGCCGGTACCGGCTATACAGCCTTGTACACTTTAGCAATTGGCTACATATGGCTTCAACCTACCGGTTACAAGTCTACCGACAGGGTACTGCCTACACAGTCCTTACTGTACAGTGCTTCACCCAACTGGTTACATAAGCTGGCCAAATATAGACCAGTGGCTGTGTAAATTGTAAATTCGTTGGTGACCCCAGCCTGCCAGTTTTTTGCCGGTTACAGAGAATTACTGTTAACAGTAAATTACAGGTTATGGAGACCTGGTACCGGGCAGAGTTGCCCAAGGTAAATTTGGTTACCTTGCAGGATGCTGACCCGTGGGCAAAGAGTCTGTTAAATGTGAAAAGTTGTCTCAGCCTCACCGGACCGGACCACAGCAAGAACAATGAGACTGTTTACTTGGATCATTGTCACCGGACCGGACCAGTGTCCGGAGGGACAGAAAATGTTGGTCAGGCTGTCAAATGTCCCAATGTGGCACACATCTGCCTGTAGGGTCCAGACTAAATACATATTGGGAACTTGCGAAGCTTTAGGGCCTGGACCCTAGGTGGTACAAGTGTTAAAGGAGGGCTACACTCCCTTTCCAGTCAAGACCAAGCTTGACAAGGCCACCCATATTATCAGCTGCTGTGTGCATCCTCACAGAAACCTTTCTTGGTTCCAAAACCACGCAACTCTTGGAGACCTATACATAGGTCTGAGCAAAGCAAACCTTTCAGAGACCATCAGGACCAGTGGGTTACCTCAATAGGTTTCAAGGACTCCTACTTCTATATGCTAATGCAGGAACTTTTCATGAAATATTGAGATTTCATGTCCAGGACATACCAGTTCAAAGCACTGTCTTTCGGTCTGTCCACTGCACCCATGGAGCTCACTGTAGTGGCAAAGGAGTTGAAACTGATGGCCATGCACAAGGGTATAAGAATCCACCAGTACCTAGATGATTGGTTGGTGAAAGCCACATCCCACCAGGTTTGTCTCCGGCATACACAAGATCTAGTGAAAATATGCCAAGAATAAGGTTGGCTGGTGAATTTAGAAAATCGGAACTGGAGCCAAGCAGGCCTTCGACCTTGTAGGTTACCAGTTTGACCTCATGGCCGGTCGAGTCTGACCTACACTGGACTGTTGGCAGAACCTTCAGGACAAATACTATAAATACTGTCACTGCCGGCCTGTCCGGTCCAGCAGTTCATGTCTCTGATAGGTTTAATAACAGCCATAGGAAAGCAAGTTCACCTAGGCTGACTTCATAGGAGAACAGCTGGAGGGTACCGGAGTCACTAGAAAAGGTGATTCCAATATTGAGATTCTTGCACCCACATTTACAATGGTGGCTGCAAGAGAACAATGTCCTTACAGACCAACCATTACACCCAATAAAACATGCTCTGCAATCTTTACAGATGCATCAAAAGAAGGGTGGGGCACTTGCATAAACGAATGCACTGCAAGAGGCACCTGGTCCCTTCCGGGAAGCAAGTTGCATATCTATTACTTAGAACTCAAGGCAGTCTTTCTAGCCTTACAAGAGTTCCAAGACCTCTGCATACACAAAATAGTAATTGTAGAGACAGACAACACCACAGTGGTGTCATACATAAACAAGGAAGGAGGCAGGAAGTCGGGCCCACTTGGGGGGTCTACTATGGAGAATCTTGACCTGGTGCACCAGAAATCAAGTGACTCCCAAAGCCCGACACATTCCAGGCCTGCTGAGTGTGGTAGCAGACAAGCAAGCTATCTGGGCTAGGCCAGACCATCTAAATAGTGGTCTCTCCTTCAGGAGGTCTTCCAAGCAATATATGTAGCAGGTGGCATTGGCCTCAAATAGACCTATGGGCCACAGGCTCAACAACAAGTTGCCTTTGTATCTCCGGCACCAGATTCCCTGACCACAGCAGTGGATGCACTAAGTCTGCCATGGGAGGATCTGGATGCATATGCCTTCCCACCACCAACCATCTTGGACAAAGTGGTGGAGAAGTTGTAGGACTCCCCATGCAAAAGAATCATTCTGATTGCTCCGGGTTGGCTCAACATGCCTTGGTTTTGGGACCCAGTGATCATGTCGAGTCAGATCCTACTGAGCCTGGCCTTCTTGCCTAACCTGTTAACACAGCTTTCAATCAGATCCCTCACAGAATCTGACAAACCTAAATCTCCATGCATGGCTCCTAGAGCCACATCATTCAAGGAGCAGGGTTTTTCTGAAGCAGTGGCACAAGAATTGAGGCAAAGTGAACCAGTTTTATTTTACAAATTGGTGCCTCACTAATCAGGTGGACTTCAGGGCACCCCCCTGTAAAGTCAAGAGGGTCCAGACAGTGTGGCCCCAGTGGTTATACCAGCCCTGGCCCCAACTCTGGATAGGTCCCTCAAGTCTGACAGGTCCCTTTTTCAGGTTAGAGCACTGCGCTCCTCTTTGGAGAGGGCCTCAGACCTCGGGCAGAATAAGGAGGTGGTTTTGTCTCCTTTAGGAAAGTTTCGACAAAGACACCTCACCTGCCTCTATCTCCTCTTGGATCAAGCAGACTGTGATCCTATGTTATGAGCTCTCTGACCAGGAGGCCCACCCTTTACATCAGGTTAAAAGCCCATGATGTCAGGGCCTTTGCTGCTCCTAAGGTCTTCCAGTCGGGAGTTTCCTTAGATCCATTTTTGTCAGCCTGTCACTGAAGTCACATAATACCTTCACGCAGTGCTTTCTGAAGGGTGTGGCTTGGGCTGACTCAGAGCTTTACCAATTGGGCTTGGTATTGGGCTGCTCAGCAGAACCACAAGTGGCCCGTAGATTGAGGAGATTTGTATATATGTACATAATGTAACAGTTCTACAAGCACATAGTGTAAAATGTGATGTGCTTCCTTCTGGAGGTTTATCGGCTTTCTGGGACTGAACTCATCCCTCTCATCCCCTACCTCAGAGCAGGTCTGTTAAAAAGGGAGGGGGGGGCGACGTCGGTATAGCCCCCGGGTAACCGGCTGTTGGCAACCGACCAAGGTCTTACAGGGTTTCCTGACCTTAGGGTGAACCCAGGCGTGGGCCTATAGGTCTCCTGACGAAGTCAGCCTAGACCGTAGGTTAAAATTTGCTATTACTTGTGAGTTCACATAAGTCCCTAGTAACTTACCCGCCGACCAAGTGGTAGTTATTCAGCAATTGTCCATTGGATAGGATGTATTAACGCAATAAAATTGCAAATTTAATAAGTAAATTAAATTTTTATAAGTTAATACCCTATCCAATGGACACACAAGACCCTCCCACCGACCCCGCTATCAGCTTACTAGGGGTCTAAGAGGTTTAGACAACGAAAAAGATGCTATGTCGTCAGGTTGTCTAGACAGGAAGGAAGTACGAGGCGCCATCTGGGGAGTGCACAGTACTACGGTCCGGCCAGCCGGTGGCAACACAGGACGTCTTTTTCTGACGTTTGACGGGCCGGTCTGCGCCGACCGGTTTAGCAATTGGATAGGATATTAACTTATAAAAATTTAATTTACTTATTAAATTTGCAAGTTTCTTGAAATGACCATAATTTCCTTATTTGTTATTTGATTTAAAAAAATTTTGTTAAAATTAAGATAAAATATGTCCACATATATACCGGTATCCTGTCTTGCTTGTAGGAGATTGTATAAAAATTTGGCCAGATCAGCAAGCCACGAACAAGGAAAGACTCTTAAGTAAACTTTTTGAAATTTTTACCATAAGCCATAACCTGCATACATAGATGCATGCACTAGTGCAGTCAATAGAATAGAATAGAATAGAAACATTTATATAGCGCAAAATTGATGCAACATCCTCTAATGCGCTTGAAATCAAAAAGGGAAAGTCGAGGGACGTTCGAGGTCATGATCCAAGGTTAGCGCCCGCCAGGGAGATGTACTATGGTGGAGGATATGCTAATCTAAACAAGTAGGTCTTTAGCTGGCTACGGAAACCTGTTATTGTTTGTTGTGATCGTACTGATTGTGGGAGTCTGTTCCATTCTATGGGGGAAGCCACTACAAAACCTCTCCTACCGATGGCCTTTTTGTGAGAGGCTGAGGAAAGAGAAAGACGATTTCCACGTGTTAGACAACTGGTTTTGATCAAGGATGATAGGTATATGGGTTGAGAGAAATTTATAGCCTTGAAAGTAATTAGATTGTACTTAAACAATATACGGTAAGTGATAGGAAGCCAGTGTAGTTTTTGAAGAAAAGGAGTGACATGGCTAGTTCTATCAAGTCTAAAAACAATTCTACAAAGGGCATTTTGTATCTTTTGGAGTTTAGCAACATTGTACTTACTGATGCCATAAAGTAGGGAATTGCAGTAGTCAAGTCGACTACTGATCATTGAGTTTGCAAGCAAGGCTGCAGTTTCCACACTGAGGAATTTACGAATACGTCTTAGGTCCTTAAGGTGGTAGTAGCAGGCTCGACACATATTAGTTATGTGGTTGGAAAAGGTGTTTCCAGAGTCAAAAATTACACCCAGGTTCTTGACTGTATCAGTAGGGGAAATAGAATTTCCGAGAAGTTGAGTAGGGAATTTATTAATGAGGGACTCTCTGGCTTGTCTATCACCTATTATAATAAATTCAGTTTTCTCGGGATTGAGTTTCAATTTCACGCCAGCCATCCAGTTTTGGATACATGTGAGACACTCTGTAAGCTCAGCGAAACTGGAATCAAAATTCCTATTGTCCAATGCTAGATATATTTGGGTGTCATCAGCATATAGATGGTGGGTGACATTGAAATTGGAAATGATATTACTGAGAGGGGTTGTGTAAAGGGTAAAAAGGAGGGGGCCCAGGACAGAACCCTGAGGCACACCATACGGAAGTGAGAACACATCTGAAAAGCTATTTCCTAATTTAACCTTCTGTTTCCGGTTTGAGAGATAGGATCTGATCCACCTCAACACAGTGCCATCAACCCCAAACCAATCTCTTAGGGAATTAAAAAGAATGTCATGGTCGATAGTGTCGAATGCCGCTGAGAGGTCTAGCAGTGTGAGTGCAACAGCCTTACCAGAGTCCAACGAAGCAGCAATGTCATTCTGGATTTTCAACAGCGCTGTTTCTGTGGAATGGAGTCTCCTGTAAGCGGATTGGTTGACATTGGAGAGCCCCTCGCTATCTATATAATTATTTAACTGTTTGGCAACTACTTTTTCGATCAGTTTGGATAAGAAACTAAGGTTGGATACCGGTCTATAGTTTTTTAGGAGATTTCTGTCTAAGTTTGGTTTCTTGAGAAGAGGGGTGACATATGCTGTTTTGAAACAGTTTGGGAAACTCCCTTCTTTGAGTGAATAGTTTATAATATTGGTGATTGGAGTGACCAAAATGTCCGCACACTCTTTGACTAGTGCGGTAGGGATTGGGTCCAGGTCGGATGATTTGGTGTTGGATGACCTTAGGATTTTGAGGATGTCATCCTCAGATACAGGCTCAAAAGAGGTCAGGGCACTGCTATTACTATTCGGTATTGTGAGGGAAACAGGCACTGATGACTCTAAAGCAACTCTGATTTTCACAATTTTGTCACTGAAAAAATGACCGAAAGTGTTAGCTAAATCAGTAGGACTAATATGATCGGGTAGGATGATAGTTGAGGTTTTGTGCAAGATTTTCTTGAAAGTGTTCCACAGAGCCTTGGGGTTACCATTATTTTCAGCAATGACAGTGGAATAGTGCCTGCGTCTTGATTGTTCCAGTAGGAAATTGTAGCGATTGACAGCAGCTCGATATCTTCTCCGGTTGATTGCAGAGTTGTTACTGCGCCATACTCGCTCACACTTGCGCTTCAGACGCTTTGCTGAGAGGATGTCTGAATTCACAAAGCCTTTGTCGGGGTGCACTGGAGCCATTTTCCTCTTTATTGGGGCATGCTTGTCTAGAATGCTGCGCAAGGTGTTGAAATATTGGTGACTGAGCAAACTGGCTGTTCTGTGAGGATGCTTGATTAGATCAGAATTCAGGATGTCCTCTTTAAAATCCGTGATGTTTATCTTGTGAATTTTCCGGGTATTAACTTGTCTAAATTTGCAGGGAACCTCAATAGGTATATTGACCGAAAAAGTGATGGCTAAATGGTCAGATAGCCCAGCTATAACCTTAGCGCAGAGTGCCTTTGAAAAGGTGTCCCTCACACATATGACATCTAATATATGGCCATGAATGTGTGTTGGGGAATCAATAATTTGGGTGAAATTATATTGGCAGAGGGAATCATTGAATTTCTGCGACCAACCGTCCTGTTTATCCAGGTGTAGATTTAAATCACCTAATATTACATTTTCACAACATGATAAGGCAGCACCTTCGACAAAGGAACTGAAATCCTCAATGAAATTGGCTTTGGAAACATTGGGAGGCCTATACACAGTATGGAAAACAATATCCTGAGCATTGCCTGTGGATAGGTGAACAGATATGGACTCGAAGGTATTGAAACACGGTTGAGGCAGAACCTTAAAATCGATATCATCACGGATGAAAAACCCAACACCACCGCCTCTCCCCTGCTGGCGTGGAACATGAGTACATTTATAGCCCAGAGGAGTGACACTTGCTATAAAGCTGTCTGTGTCGTCTGGTCGAAGCCAGGTTTCAGTGACCGCAATAATATCAGACTTATTGCTATTGATAAATTCTGCAAGAGCAACAGACTTGTTTCTAATGGATCTAATGTTTATTAGACTCCCAGTTAGAAGGCTAGTATTTGGGCCAGGATTTATACTGACATCCCCTGAGAGGATCAACAAGATGGACACCCATGGGCTGACATGTTTATATGAATGTGTTACCCTACGAATATGTCCTTGTATAGCCAAAAAGGCATAATTGACCCCATTGAGACATGGGTGAATGCCAGAAGCAAAAAATATGGTTGAATAGGTGGGGAAAGAAAAAGGCAGACTTGAGGCAACAGGAATTGGTGTTGTAGAAGGGTTGTCAGTGGTGGTATTGGTTGCTCGAGCAACCAGCAAAAAGTAAAGACAGAGCCAGAAAGTGCAATGCATGTCCAAAAGAAATACCAAAAAAAAGAAAAAGAAAACTAGAAAAAGATGAACCTACCTTTCCTGTGTACCCACCTGTCTAAACAGCAAACCATAGATAAGTAAGTTTAAGAACACTAAAAAGATTGGTGCAGGATTAGTATGGACAAGGTGTGATATTGTTTGGTTGTAATTTTATTTAAGTTATTGGGTTAACTAGTTATGGTAAGAAATGAACAAGGTGTGATATTGTTTGGTTGTAATTTTATTTAAGTTATTGGGTTAACTAGTTATAGTGAGAAATGTTGAAACAATGTGTGAGAATCCGCGGGAAATGTCCGTTGAGCGATAATACCCGATAGAGCACTATTTACAATTTTACCAAGTTGAAGGAGGTAATATGTGCAAGCAGTGAATGTTACACAACTAAATATTTTATAAAATGACAATAAAAACAGATACAGACCAGCAAGCTGTGTAAAAACGAGAATATTAGTACCGGTCCGTTATGACAATATAAAAACACGTCTCGCCTGGCGAACGCTAAACCCCTATGTCAATGACATAATCTTGTTGGTCTTGCTACATTTACTAACACTTCTGAAGGTCAGGAGCAGAATCCCAACACTCTTAGATATCTGTCCTATTTTTCAAGTATGTTTGAAATCCTTTGCGAGTGAGCATTTCTCTCCGCTCAACTCACATCTGATCCAGTCAAGTGTAATTGTGTTATGACCTATCTTTGGGGTGATACAACTTTTCTTGTCCATTATTTACATGACTTACATGTAGCTTCCTGTACAAATGGAGTCAGGTTAGTTTGTCACATGAGAAGGTATATCTTAACTGGTCTTTTCTTCTGAGAGTAATTGTGAATTGGTGATTGGAGTAGTCTTGTGGAAGCATTTCACAATGATAATGTGTTTTTTTTTTCAATGCCATCCTATTACTCTTTTCAGTGCCTCTTAACACTATATTTAATGTTTTGACTTAGCTATCTTGTACACTGTCTAATTTTTGTACCATAAATAACATTATACATAGCATAATAGCAGTCGTGTTATATACATTCTTGCAGGTTATTGGCCTCACAGCATCTGTAGGAGTTGGCAAAGCAAGCACAACATATGGTGCCAAAGATCACATCATGAAGCTCTGTGCAAACCTGGATTCAATGGTTGTTCAAGTGAAGAGAGAAAAGGAAACCCTGGATAAGTTTGTGAACAAGCCAACTGAAAGTATGTACAGACATATGTGAGAGTCTTGTGTTTAAACAAACATATGGTGAAAATACAATTTTAATGTAACACAATAAGATATGTCCACTAAACCCTTTTAAGCATATTCTCTCATTATGCTCGTATTTCTTTACAAGTACTAAACAAAAATTAAAATCCTGAGTATATAATCATAACAGGTCTATTACACTATTTAATGTTTATAACTTCTACCTACTATACAGTAATATTCTTTAAAACCACTCTAAAATCTTTGTCCTAGATAACAAATGTAATTACAAGACTATGTAAAGGCTATTCATTATGGTAAGTATATTAGTCCCTCCTCTTGAAAAAAACCTATCAATGAAATCCGGAGTAGGCTTTTGAAGCCATTCCCACATTCAGTAAAACATGTATATACTTTTGAGCCAGTGATCAACAGTTAAATATATTTACAATTCTGAATAGGTGTAAATATAAACATAATATGATCCTTCTGTATGCATTTCACTAAGAGTATAATTTATAACCACTAGAATTTTACACAATGGTATTTTTTTACTCAACTGGCAAGGTCTTTTTTCCAGTTAAGTTTTTTCCTCAAGGGCATGTTTCTGTGCATCAAATAGTGATTGTTATGTCAGCTGACATTATAAGGGAGGTACCCCACCAAAAGTGTGAAAATTTCAACACTTTATCACAATTTTCTCAGTGACTATTGCAGGGATTTCTCTCATATCTTGCATATATGTACTAGGCCAGAGGTAGATTCTCTTGTGTGAGTGTGAGACCTGGATCTGTCTTATTTTTTTTTAATAAATTTTTTTAATAATTTTTAATGCATTAAAAGTCATGAAATCATGCACTAAATCACTTATAACTTGAAAAGTGTTGCATTTAGAGCATTTTGTTAAAATATGTTATTCACATACTTTTTTCATAGCTACAACATGGTGAGTAACTTGGGTGTCTGTCTCAATAGCTAAGTGAGTAATAGCTACTTTTGGGCTTTTCAGTAACTTCCATCATGAGTAAAATCACTTGTAACTTGAAAACTATTGCATTTAGAGAATTTTGTATAAATATGTTATTCAGCTACTTTTGGGTCAGCTATAACCTGTAGCTCATGGCATAGCTGAGTAATAGCTACTTTTAGGTTATCACTGTTGAGTAAATCACTTATAACTTGAAAACTATTGCAGTTAGAGTATTTTGTTTCAATATGTTATTCACCTATTTTGGGGTCAGCTATAACATAGTGAAGTTCCAGACCTGTGGCTCATTGCATAGCTGAGTAATAGCTACTTTGAAGTTCTCACTGTTGAGTAAATCAGTTGTAATTGGAAAACTATTGCATTTACAGAAATTTGTGTAAATATGTTATTCAGCTACTTTTGGGTTAGCTATAACATAGTGAAATTACAGACCTGTAGCTCATGGCACAACTGAGCAATAGCTATTTTTAGGTACTGACTGTTGAGTAAATCAGTTGTAACTTGAAAAATATTGCATTTACAGTACTTTGCTTAAATATGTTGTTCACCTACTTTTGGGTCAGCTATAACATAGTAAAAATTCAGACATGTAGCTCATTGCATAGCTGAGTAATAGCTACTTTGAGGTTATCACTATTGAGTAAATCAGTTGTAACTTGAAAACTATTGCATTTAGAGTATTTTGTTTAAATATGTTATTCACGTAATTTTTGGTCAGCTATAACATAGTGAAATTGCAGACCTGTATGTCATGGCATAGCTGAGCAATAGCTACTTTCAGGTTCTCACTGTTGAGTAAATCATTGTATCCACTGGATAGCCGCAGTGTGTAGAGAGATTTCACCATTACCGCTCTAACAAAAAAAATATTATAGCTAGCCTTCTCAAGTTTGCAGGATATATTAATAACCATAAAATGTTGCCTGGGAATATTTTTGGCCTCATTTTGAAAAACAAGATGGCCGCCAGGCACATTTATTCGACTTTAAACAAGGACTTTTGTTGGCCCTCTAGAGCAAAGGGTACTATAGGTAGAGATCTCAAATTTGCAGGATATGTTCCTCATTATATAGTCTTGACTGGGAATATTTTTGGCCTCATTTTGAAAAACAAGATGGCTGCCACAGGTGTTTCTTTGTCAGTCATGAAAAGTGCTTATATCTCCCTTATTATTAAGCGTCCCGCAAGGAACGCTTGTTTGTGTATGGGAGAGCTTCAGGCTCCGCCGGCTCCGCATTTTGTTTTCCTTATAACTCTCTAACCGTTAGGCGGATTCTTTTCAAATTTGGCAGGTTTAGGCAGTAGCCTTGGGGAATTTTTTTGAATATGCTGCAGTGACATTTCAACCAATCAGAGAGGTCACATGACCAAAAATGTCTTTTTTCGATGGGGAAGCTTGTCCGGATGATAACTTGAAAGGAATTTTATCAATTCACCTGAAACTTGGCAAATACATTCATTCTATTAAAATCTGGAAATCATTAGATTTTGGCATTGATTGGTCAAGAAATGGCCGAGTAATTAATGATTAATTAATCATTACGAATTTTCCAAATAAGGAAAACACAAAAATGCTTATATCTCGAAAACCGTGCTAGATATAGAGCGATTTCGACAAAATTTTTCACCCGCAGGGTATCTCTGCGGAGTAGTTTTCCCAATTTTCAAAAAATTTTTGGGTCGCCCAAAATGGCGGCCATTTTGAATTTTCGCAAAAATTGCAAAACACAAAAATGCTTATATCTCAAAAACCGTGCTAGATAGAGCAATTTCGACGAAATTTTTGACCCGCAGGGTATCTCTGCAGAGTACTTATCCCAATTTTCAAAAAATTTTTGTCTCGCCAACAATGGTGGCCATTTTGAATTTTCAAATTTTTCGCAAAAATTGCAAAACATAAAAATGCTTATATCTCGAAAACCCTGCTAGCTAGAGCGATTTCGACGAAATTTTTGACCCACAGGGTATATCTGCAGAGTAGCCATGCCAATTTTCAAAAAAATTTTGTCTTGCCAAAAATGGCGGCCATTTTGAATTTTCGAATTTTTCGCAAAAATTGCAAAACACAAAAATGCTTATATCTCGAAAACCCTGCTACATAGAGTGATTTCGACGAAATTTTTTATCTTCAGGATATCTCTGCAGAGCAGCTATCACAAAGAGCTTTCACTTGGTGAAGTTTCAGACCCATAGCTAATTGCTCACCTACTCAAAAAGAGTAAATGCAAATTACCTCTAAAAGTATTGCAGATGGCCAATTTTTATCAAATAACTCATTCACCTACTTTTGGAAGAGCTTTCACTTGGTGAAGTTTCACACCCGTAGCTAATTACTCACCTACTCAAAATGAGTAAATGCTAATTATCTCAAAAACTATTGCGGATACCCAATTTTTATCAAATAACTCATTCATGTACTTTTGGGAGAGCTTTCACATGGTGAAGTTTCAGACCCGTAGATGATTACTCACCTACTCAAAATGAGTAAATGCGAATTATCTCTTAAAACTATTGTAGATAGCCAATTTTTCTCAAATAACTCATTCACCTACTTTTGGAAGAGCTTTCACATGGTGAAGTTTCTGACCCATAGCTAATTACTCACCTACTCAAAATGAGTAAATGTGAATTATCTCTAAAAGTATTGCAGATAGCCAATTTTTCTCAAATAACTCATTCACCTACTTTTGGCAGAGCTTTCACTTGGTGAAGTTTTAGACCCATAGCTAATTACTCACCTACTCAAAATGAGTAAATGCGAATTATCTCTAAAAGTATTGCAGATAGCCAATTTTTCTCAAATAACTCATTCACCTACTTTTGGGAGAGCTTTCACTCTGTGAAGTTTCAGACCCATAGCTAATTACTCACCTACTCAAAATGAGTAAATGCGAATTATCTCTAAAAGTATTGCAGATAGCCAATTTTTCTCAAATTAATCATTCACCTACTTTTGGGAGAGCTTTCACTTGGTGAAGTTTCAGACCCATAGCTAATTACTCACCTATTCAAAATGAGTAAATGCGAATTATCTCTAAAAGTATTGCAGATAGCCAATTTTTCTCAAATAACTCATTCACCTACTTTTGGGAGAGCTTTCACTTGGTGAAGTTTCAGACCCATAGCTAATTACTCACCTACTCAAAATGAGTAAATGCGAATTATCTCTAAAAGTATTGCAGATAGCCAATTTTTCTCAAATAACTCATTCACCTACTTTTGGGAGAGCTTTCACTTGGTGAAGTTTCAGACCCATAGCTAATTACTCGCCTACTCAAAATGAGTAAATGCGAATTATCTCTAAAAGTATTGCAGATAGCCAATTTTTCTCAAATAACTCATTCACCTACTTTTGGGAGAGCTTTCACTCTGTGAAGTTTCAGACCCATAGCTAATTACTCACCTACTCAAAATGAGTAAATGCGAATTATCTCTAAAAGTATTGCAGATAGCCAATTTTTCTCAAATTAATCATTCACCTACTTTTGGGAGAGCTTTCACTTGGTGAAGTTTCAGACCCATAGCTAATTACTCACCTATTCAAAATGAGTAAATGCGAATTATCTCTAAAAGTATTGCAGATAGCCAATTTTTCTCAAATAACTCATTCACCTACTTTTGGGAGAGCTTTCACTTGGTGAAGTTTCAGACCCATAGCTAATTACTCACCTACTCAAAATGAGTAAATGCGAATTATCTCTAAAAGTATTGCAGATAGCCAATTTTTCTCAAATAACTCATTCACCTACTTTTGGGAGAGCTTTCACTTGGTGAAGTTTCAGACCCATAGCTAATTACTCGCCTACTCAAAATGAGTAAATGTGAATTATCTCTAAAAGTATTGCAGATAGCCAATTTTTCTCAAATAACTCATTCACCTACTTTTGGGAGAGCTTTCACTCGGTGAAGTTTCAGACCCATAGCTAATTACTCGCCTACTCAAAATGAGTAAATGCGAATTATCTCTAAAAGTATTGCAGATAGCCAATTTTTCTCAAATAACTCATTCACCTACTTTTGGCAGAGCTTTCACTTGGTGAAGTTTCAGACCCATAGCTAATTACTCACCTATTCAAAATGAGTAAATGCGAATTATCTCTAAAAGTATTGCAGATAGCCAATTTTTCTCAAATAACTCATTCACCTACTTTTGGGAGAGCTTTCACTTGGTGAAGTTTCAGACCCATAGCTAATTACTCACCTACTCAAAATGAGTAAATGCGAATTATCTCTAAAAGTATTGCAGATAGCCAATTTTTCTCAAATAACTCATTCACCTACTTTTGGGAGAGCTTTCACTTGGTGAAGTTTCAGACCCATAGCTAATTACTCGCCTACTCAAAATGAGTAAATGTGAATTATCTCTAAAAGTATTGCAGATAGCCAATTTTTCTCAAATAACTCATTCACCTACTTTTGGGAGAGCTTTCACTTGGTGAAGTTTCAGACCCATAGCTAATTACTCGCCTACTCAAAATGAGTAAATGCGAATTATCTCTAAAAGTATTGCAGATAGCCAATTTTTCTCAAATAACTCATTCACCTACTTTTGGCAGAGCTTTCACTTGGTGAAGTTTCAGACCCATAGCTAATTATTCACCTACTCAAAATGAGTAAATGTCAATTATCTCTAAAAGTATTGCAGATAGCCAATTTTTCTCAAATAACTCATTCACCTACTTTTGGGAGAGCTTTCACTCTGTGAAGTTTCAGACCCATAGCTATTTATTCACCTACTCAAAATGAGTAAATGCTAATTATCTGTAAAAGTATTGCGGATACCCAATTTTTATCAAATACTCATTCATCTACTTGTGGGAGAGCTTTCACATGGTGAAGTTTCAGACCCATAGCTAATTACTCACCTACTCAAAATGAGTAAATGCGAATTATCTCTAAAAGTATTGCAGATAGCCAATTTTTCTCAAATAACTCATTCACCTACTT
Organism: Sabellastarte sp. h YS-2021; assembly: GCA_964017235.1. Classification (NCBI taxonomy): domain Eukaryota; kingdom Metazoa; phylum Annelida; class Polychaeta; order Sabellida; family Sabellidae; genus Sabellastarte; species Sabellastarte sp. h YS-2021. The sequence continues at coordinate 9,233,708 of OZ024932.1, read as the reverse complement.
TTGGGAGAGCTTTCACTTGGTGAAGTTTCAGACCCATAGATAATTATTCACCAACTGAAAATGAGTAAATGTGAATTATCTCTTAATAGTATTGCAGATAGCCAATTTTTCTCAAATAACTCATTCACCTACTTTTGGAAGACCTTTCACACACGAAAATGAAAAATTGTGAATATCTCGGAAAAGCTATTTCTTCTGCTTTAATGCTCGGCGGGAGATACACACTGCGGCAGTGGTCTTGATAAAAATTTTTGTCTCCCCAAAAATGGTGGCCATTTTGAATTTTCAAAGTTTTTGCAAAACACAAAAATGCTTATATCTCGAAAACCGTGCTATATGGAGCGAACTCAACAAAATTTTGGACCTGCTGGGTATCTGCAGAGTAGCCATGCCAATTTTCAAAATATTTTTGTCTCGCCAAATATAGCGGACATTTTTAATTTTTTTATTTTTTGCAAAACACAAAAATGCTTATATCTTGAAAACCGTGCTAGATAGAGCAGACTGCTCTGACTTTGGTTGCCACAACAGTATAAGGCTAGAAACGAAGCATTTTCTTAATACTTTAGCACTCACCTTTATATCCTTTTCGGGACGCTTTGTTTTTGCTATGTAAAAACATTATCTTTTTTTTTTGCGAGCGATCCTCTAGTTGGTCCTAGAGGTTTGGGATGGTAAACAGACATATAGGAAATCATGGGCTGGGAATCTGTTGATGTGGTCCAATTTGACCTTAGACCCCTCCTTCAAGGTCATACGAGGATACCCAAACTAAAAAGTGCTTATAACTCACTTATTATTGGTCCTAGAGGTTTGGAATGGAAAACCAACCTATAGAAAATCATGGCCTGGGAATCTTTTGGTGTGGTCGGATTTGACCTTGGACCACTCCTTCACGGTCAAACAAGGATAGCGAAACTTAAAAGTGCCTATAACTCGCTTATTATTGGTCCTAGAGGTTTGGGATAGTAAACCATCCTATAGGAAATCATGGGCTGGGAATCTTTTGGTGTGGTCGGATTTGACCTTGGACCCTGCCTTCAAGATCAAACGAGGATAGCCAAACTTAAAAGTGCTTATGACTTGCTTATTAATGGTCCTAGAAGTTTGGGATGGTAAACCAACATATAGGAAATCATGGGCTGGGATTCTTTAAGTGTGGTCAGATTTGACTTTTGGATCCCTCCTTCTAGGTCAAATGAGGACAGCCAAACTTAAAAGTGCTTATAACTCGCTTATTATTGGTCCTAGGGCTTTGGGATGGTAAACCAACCTATAGGAAATCATGGGCTGGGAATGTTTTTGTGTGGTTGGATTTGACCTTGGACCCCTTCTTCAAGGTGGAACGAGGATATTGCATTTGCAGTATTTCTTTAAATATGTTTTAACCTACTTTTTACACTTAAACAGTTACCTTGTTACTTTCCTTCATAATACCATTTGCAGGGCACAACTTTTTTGTCCTTTTCTTCTGTCAGCTTCGGAATTTCTTTCGAACATGCTGTTCAATTACCATTTACTGTACTTCTGTACAGCACTTTCCCTGATAATTATGGTTTCCTCTCATTATCACCTTCACAAATCAAAAACACTCAGTCAGCTGACACAGTGCCCGTTCACGGGCACTCTCCTCTTGTTTTTTTCATTCCCAGTCATAATACGTGCCTGACCTGAACATTCTGATCATGGTTTAGAAACCTCCTGAATGAAAAGATTCCTGAACAGACAGTTTCAGAATCGTAAACATATTGCAAAGGACAACAACCACTATGGAGCATCCCTGGAAGAGATTGAAGAAGGAGTGTCTTCATTGGAATGTTTTAAAGTATTTTCTTGTTTCATTTAACAGAAACCTGGGAATTCAGGGGCAGGTCTCATGATCCTTTTTACAATGAAGTCAGTCAGATTATGCAGTGGATTGAAGCTGAGATGCAGTATTCACCAGGTGTGTGGCATTTTGTAAAGTGTCAAGGTCCTAGTTGGGGGTTTTATGACCATTTCAACAGCAAAGGTCACACCAGGACAGGTGCACTCTGTGACCCTTGCATGTTGTCATGAGCTGGACTCAAACTCACCACCATAGTGTGAGACCGTAGCCATTAAATGCCAACTTAACCACTGTGCCTTTGAAGGCTTTATAGCATTTGTAATATTATGTTGAAAGGCAAAGTAAAATATATAGAGTGAGAGATCTAAAATACACCAGAAATCTAAAAATTTTTACCTCTAAACCTTAGTTTATTCTATGAAAAAAATGATGTTTTGTCTTAAACTTGGTATTTCTCAGTTAAGAAAGCCATAATTTACTATACGTTCAACAAATCTCAACCCACTTGATTTATTTTATTAGTATTTCCACATGTGGCGAATTTCAGATATGCGGTGAATTTTACATCTCTTGCTCTATCCAATCATAATAGTAGTTAAGAAAATAAATAAGAACATGTTTAGTTATTGAGTGCTTGTTGACCAGAAAGTACCTATGTATCTACACAAATTGGTTGATGCCCAGAGGGTGTAGAGTGTTCAGTCTGAAGATCCAACTTAACCCCTTCGCCACCAAGGGAGCAGTATTCTACTATACTGAAGGAAAATCCGGGATGAAGAGCTTACAGACAGTTTAAGTTGCTAAAACACACACCACAAATGATTTACATTGTTCACAACGTCCTCGTACATAATATTTTAAATATGGTATTTCAGTATACCAAGACGTTTAATTCTACAGTGCTGAAGGAAAGCTGGCATATCATATGGGGGTATCGACTGCTAGCTGACAGACATGGTACTGTAGAATACACATTGCTGTCGACTGCTAGTCGACAGATAAGGTCTTTAAGGGGTTAACCCAGTTCTCCTGCACCTGGCAGTGTTGCACATATTAAACTATGGTGTGCACCAGTCTAACACTGAGAAGAACATGTGAGTGTGTGTGCATGGCCATCATTAGAGAAGTGTCTAGATACTAGTGTGGATCTAGGATTATTTCTGAGTGATGTTAGGTGTTCATATATTCTTTTTCTAAATGCTCTAAAATTACACTGTGCAGGCATTACACTTGAATTGACTGTGCAGGAAGTTGTATCATATTTTATTTACCAATAACAATAGTTCTAGAAGAGGGATGTAAACACTCCATTTAAAAGAAAAAAAATAATACAAAAAAAAAACAACATATGTTATGTACTCCAATGGTGACATCATCATGAGCATTTTTCTTCCCCTGTGTCAAAAAAAAAACAAACCATCAGACATCATTATATTGCCAGCTATGCAATTAGATGGAGCAAAAGAATTAGAAAAACTGTTCTAGTCACAAAAAGAGCTGGAGAGGGGGCACAAATAGAGAGGGTTCATTTATTACAGCAGTTACTGTATGTTGAATTCTTTTTGTGTTACAGATGCACGGTCTGTGCTAGAAAGTGTCTCAACCCTAGATAGAAACAGCTTAACACCCGCGGGCAAGCATGGGTCAGAACGATACAAGCAATGGCTCAGTGTACTGGATAATTGTATATCACAGATACCCTCAGAAAGACGACGCCTGTTTACCACATGCTACACACATCTGATGGTCAGTATAAGCACTACTATCTTTTTAATATGTTAATTTCTGATGGAAAATTGTCAAAGCTCATGAGGAACAATAATATAATGATAATAATAATACTTAGTGCTCTTTTAAATCTCTTCTGTGTTATTTATTTATTTGGGGTTTTATGTCGCTGTCAGTGTTGTTCAGCTCATATCACGACTGGTAGTTTTGTGGGCAGAGGAAATCAGTACATACAATTGGTCAATGTTCTGTACTGTAAACTGCTGACCATCGGTAATCAACTACCAACTTTCCCACAAAAGGTCCGGGGTTTTAACTGCCGACCTCAGAGGTGGGAGGTGGGTGTGTTACTACTGCGTGGCCCCTCTCTGCTGCTTTAAGATTTCTGTTACAAAACTAATTATTTGAGTGCGAGTAAATGTATTTTAAAAATTTCTAATAAAAGCAAGAGCTGTAATTTGTTTGGGATTAAACGCTGAAAGGATTCCATCCATACACACAATTTTAGTAAAAAAAAATAAAGTATTGTTTTATGTGTTGAAAATACACTTTAAAAGCACCTTTGAATAATTCTTATTCTCAGAATGTTTTCTTGGTAAAACCTAAAAAATTATGTTAGTCATATAGGGTTTCCTAAATATGTTGGTTCATGCTTGTCTTTGTAACCTTTCCCCATAATACCTGGCAAAATAGGCCCGACTAACTGACAAAAGCTCCATCTTTTTGTCCATTTATTCACCAGTCCAACAAACATTTCAACCATAGCTTTGCTTTTGAAGCACCTAAAGTATGGAATGAGTTGCCAGGTGACATTCGATCCTCCACCTCGCTCACATCTGTCAGATCAAAAGTAAAATAGTTGCTAGGAAAGTGATGCTGTGACAATTCATTAAATTCCATCTATCTCATAAGAATGATTCATCTGCTCTGGCCAAACTGAATGCTTTCAAAATGTGAATGTCTTTCAGTAAATTGACAGTAAATCCTAACAAAACAGAAGTCATTTTGGTTCAAAGGTATGACAACAAAAAATCTCATCTCGTTTACCTGTCAATATGTTATGATAAACATTCTCCACCCTAAAGATACTGTTAGACACCTAGTTGTGTGGTTCTATGCAGACTTCTCCTTCTCTGGACTTGTTCAAAGGACATGTAAAGCCTGTTTCCTGCAATGCATGATCTTTGTCAAATTAAACCAATATCTTACCCACGAACTGGCTATCCTTAATGCAAATGCTTTGGTCAGTAGTTGCCAGGACTACAGTAACTGACTCTTCAGATGTTTATGAACTTTCAACCTTTACAAGATACACCAGGTGTGGTCACCCAGCCCAGCAGTACTTGGTGTTTCCTGCTCTCTGCTCTTTGGTTCACAAATCAAACATTTTGGTCACAGTTTTGCCTTTGATGCTCATAAGATTTGAAATGACCTACCTGGCAACATACATAATTCATCCTCTATTGTCTCCTTCAGGAAAAAGCAGAAAAAAACAAAACGTACCTATGAGGAAAAAGTCTATTCACCTTAGTCATCCTGTCTCCCTGTGTCTCTCTGGTATGACCTAGCTACATTATTGGAACAACTCTTATTCAGTATGCTTGTGTATAGTTAATTGCCCCACAGAGTCACTTGATGGATAATGAGCACTATAAAAGTTCTAATTACATATTTGATTAGATAATATTCTTTTGGAATAATGTAAATGTACAAACTCCACTTAATACTAGCATATTTTAACAGGTTTACAACGATGGTTTGATACTGAATGCAGACTGCCGAGCAGAGGACGCCTTGGATTATATATCTCAGAGATTATATGGAATCTATGAGGGCGTCACTGCCGAGCAGACAGATACAATTGACAGGAAGCTGTTAGGACGTTTCAAAGGTGCTGTAAGACAAGTAATATTTGTTGTGATTAAAGTTTGCTGTTTGGGTGGCATTAGAAATAGATGATTCGATTTTGATGGTGATCCAGGTCACTGCCTGGATCCAAGAATTGTTTTATTATTGCACTCATAAGCAATATTGGAGGTGTTAGGCCTTGGCAGAATTGTTTTGGATTGTTCTGATTGCTCTTGTTATATATAATGAAAACAAAAGATACTCGATTAACTAATAGTAATGATAGGTCAAGTCTGTGAGTTCTACAACTATCAGTACTGTTACTGTAATGTACCATAAATTTTACAATAAAAGTATGAGGTGTGATGATTTTTTTACTCATCGTATTTCACCATGTAAATTCCCCCTTCCTATTAAACCACCGTTCCCCCCTCTACTATTAGTTTTAGAAAAGAGTTTTAGTTCATCCCAAACCAAATAAGCACTAACAGGAAACATGGCACTTTTGATCAAGAACACCTTAAAATCTACAAAAATAGGAAATAAGAATCCATAATATTTCTTGGAGATTATTGGTTTGGTTCTAGTATTTTCAGTTCCACGACAATTGGATGTGCTGGCAATCGAGATGCAGGTTGTGTCTATTTATTGCCCGTTGCCCCCAGACTCAAGAGTTTGTATTTTGTTATCTGTAACAGCAGTCCCTCATTTTAAAATATATCCATATCCCGCAGGGCGTTTATACAGTGAAAAACAGTAGTTCTGACTTAAATTACTTACCTCAGTACATTTGGGTTTTAAAAAGATCCCCCTTTAAAACATGTATTGACCTTGGGCTTTTATCACAGATGTAATGGTGTGTCATTTACCCAGGTATGACCTATTTAACAGAGGTCTGACTTACTGCCTGTTTTTCTTTCAAATCATGTTCACATAAAGAGTGAACATGTATATTTGGGTAGCTTTATCTTTTGAAATTATAAATCTCCTTGTATACATCTATTTCAGACAAAGAGGTACTACTCCAACAACTCAGTGTGAACCCTGCTTATAAAAATCCCAAACTGGAAGGCCTAAAACTGATGATCACACGGTTGATGCAGTAAGTGATTCATTCATGCCCTACTACTGAAAAATAAGATAAATGTTGGATAAGGCCACACATTTGGAATTCACTGATTTACAAATATACAAATGTTATAGAATAATGTATGAACTTTATGTTAATGCAAATGCTTTGACATTTTATGAACTAAAATAAATTGACTTTAACAGACAGTAATAAAAGTTGTTTCCTTTGACAGTCATTCAGTTTGTAAGGTTAAGTACCATGTTGAAGTACAAAAGTATTTTATTTCACTTTGCAGGCACAGTGACAGCTCACGTGGAATAGTATTTTGCCGAACAAGGTTGCTGTCTGTTGCACTAGCTCTGTGGGCTTCTGAAGATAGGGATCTAAAAAGAATGGGTGTGAAAGCAGGACGCTTAACTGGATCTAGATCAGCTGAGGACAAAGGAGGTGATATATCTGCCTTATCTGAGTTGGTAATCTGAATTCAAACATATGCCTGCATTCAACCTGACTTATTATGTGAATTCATATACACAAAAATCATCTTAAGTCCATCCTCATAGAGATGGACCAACATAACCTATCCTTACACAGGCCAGTATGAGCTCATCTTTATATAAGCTAAATTGAATATATCCTTACATGGTTAAACTTGATCACAGGCCAAAACATGAGCACGTCTTTACATGGTTCAACGTGGAAACATCCTACATGGGTCAGTATGAACACACTGACATAAACACGTCTTTACATGGGTCAACATGAACACATCCTTACATGGTTCAACATGAACACTTCCTTATATGGGTCAACATGGACACATCCTTACATGGTTCAACATGAACACTTCCTTACATGGGTCAACATGAATACTTCCTAACATGGGTCAACATGAACACATCCTTACATGGTTCAACATGAACACTTCCTCATATGGGTCAACATGAACACATCCTTACATGGTTCAACATGAACACTTCCTTGCATGGGTCAACATGAATACTTCCTTACATGGGTCAACATGAACACATCCTTACATGGTTCAACATGAATACTTCCTTACATGGGTCAACATGAACACATCCTTACATGGTTCACCATGAACACTTCCTTATATGGGTCAACATGAACACATCCGTACATGGTTCAACATGAACACTTCCTTATATGGTTCAATATGAACACATCCTTACATGGTTCAACATGATCACACCCTTATATGGGTCAACATGAACACATCCGTACATGGTTCAACATGAACACTTCCTTATATGGTTCAATATGAACACATCCTTACATGGTTCAACATGATCACACCCTTATATGGGTCAACATGAACACATCCTTACATGGGTCAATATGAACACGGACATAAACACAACCGTACATGGGTCAACATGAACACATCCTTACATTTTTCAACATTAACACATCCTCGCATGGGTCAACATAAACATAGACCAATATGAACACACCTGTAAATGGGTCAATATCAACATGTTCTAACTTAGTTTAATACAAAGATATCCTTACAGTGGCAAGTATTAACACAAAGATATCCTTACAGTGGCAAGTATTAACACACCTTTACACAGACCAACATCGACTCATGTTTGCAAAGGCCAATGTAAACTCATCTTTGGCATACTTATTTGATAACATTTTTGTGAAGGCCAACATGAATGAATAACTGAGTCAATATCATCTGTGGAAAAAGTAAGCTTACCAGTCTGCCTGGACTGGTAACTTCAGTATAAAGCAATTACATGTAGTAACACAAGCACATATTTTAACCTAAATATAACTTTACACACATTAAGATGGATTCATCTTTACATGAACCCACTGATCTTTACATAAGCCAATCTGTTCCTTGCATAGGCCAACATGAAGAACCTCAATTATGTGTAAATAGTAGTGTATTTCTCCTAAATATTGCTCAGCCTTTGGTTAGACCTTCAGTAAAATATGTTCTATTTCTTATGCACAAGGCTTTTAATTTAACCGCAAGCAGTATTTCAGAAATAACATCTATTGAGTTTAGATAGATGAGCTAGAAAGTGTATATGATTTCTGAAACCAGGAATGACTCAAGTGGAGCAAGACCAAGTGGTAAAAGATTTCAAAGATGGCAAGTTTAGACTTCTCATTGCAACAGTGGGACAAGAGGGGCTTGATGTTCCCGAGTGTAACTATGTCATCAACTATGAGCATGTGACTAATGAAATTGCCAGAATTCAAGCAAGAGGTAGATACATTTCATTGCATTGTGAACTTATTTAAAGCACACTTGTGATATCACTCTGTTGTTAAAATTGTGCAATACTTTTAGGTAATGCACACTTTTTTGTCCTAAACACCTGAAACGTCAAGCATTTTTATCCTGTTTTGCCTGAAACATAGCAATAAATGATCTAAATTGTAAAAGTGAATTTGAAGTAAATAAATTCATATTTATTTTACAGCATAACACAAGATGCATACATGTTTCAAGTATCCATTATCTACAATACAAAATGATTCTCCATTCTACATTTTGTGCATATTTTACTTTAATTTTCATCTGCTTAACTTTACAAAAAGAGCATAATTGAAAGCGTGGCAAAAATGTGAATACAACTTTGTAATAAACGTGGGAATTCCCCACACAGAGAAGTTTCAAGGGTTTTGAATGGCTGAGCTCTGGCAGGTACAATGCAATTGATTGGTTGTCCGTATGTGAGGAAACACATATATGTCATGAAGACAAATACTGGGATTTCAGACATGGACTGTTGAATTAAATGCACTAAAGTGTAACACTGTTAGGTGTGCTGTTTAGTCTGTTTATATGTGGTGGCTTTTATCATGTTTGTTGGCATTATGGGGTTTCATTACGATCAGCTATATGCCCAGGCTAGAATTATCACCAATCCTCAACTCTTCCTGTCTTTCCAGCATAGGGTCCATGGGCGCTACTGCAGACAATTTCGGTACTTGAATGAGACGTAAAATAAAAGTTGTAAGATTTGCAAATTTGATGTATTAGTATAGAACCCTGTTCAACAGTTGGCCAAATCGAAGATATGTGAACTCTTCTTTATGGGGGGGGCGAGGTTTCCACTAGAGAATTACTGAGTTGTAGGGTCGGTTGCAAAAGTTGGGGAATCGGGGACAAAAACCACAAAAAAAGGTGCGAAAATGCTGGGTCGCTTACATCTCCCTGATTGACCGTAGCACATACCGGCTTGTCTAGATCAAGATACCGATGTGACTTGGGGTCAGGATCATTTTCTCAATGACAAGATGGGAAACTACCAGAACAAGCCGTAAACCACTAACAGACAAGCCGTAGCAACCCACGAAAAGCCGTAGTCACAAACCGACAGGACTGGAGTATTTTACAGACTCACCTCAACTAGACTGATTGAATCCTGGAGTCAGGATCCAGAGTCGTGATCGATGCAACACCCCCTCTGGCTCAGAAAAAAACAAAGATACCAGCTACACATCACAGAGACTTCATACATCAACTTAGGGTAATTTTGGTTTTTATTGAGTTTAATATTTTGATTTGCATCTTGATGGGAAGACAGAAAAGTACACATTTCAACCCAGCACCATCACCTGCCCTACAGCCACCAAAACAGCCTCAGCCCCAGCCAGCACCCAGGAGAAGAAGAAAACCACCAAACCCATGGGTCATGCCCTGGATCCTTCAGAGACAAGAAAAGGGATGCTACAGCAACCTCATGGCCGATCTCATACACACAGACATCCCAGGGTACCAGAATTCTGTCAGGATGACACCTACATTTTTCGACTTCATCGAGGAATGCATTAACCACCGCATCAAGAAGTCAGCCACCAATTTCAGGAAGCCATTAGATGTGGGACTGAAACTGGCACTGCCACTGAGACACCTGGCCAATGGAGAAACCTACACCTCCTTGCAATATCACTGGCTGGTTGGCAAAAGCACCATCTGCAAATTTGTCCCCCAGGTCTGCTGAGCCATCAATCTTGCTGAATTCCAGGATTAATATTTGTGCTGTTCTGATAGCCCTGAGGAGTGAAAAGGGTGGAAGAGAAGTTCAAAACCAGATGGAATGTTCCCCCATGCTGTAGGGGCACTAGATGGGGGTAGAGTTTTTTTTGTTTTTCTTCTTATTTTGACTTTTTAAAAAAAGTTCTACAATAACTTTTTTCTAACTTCTAAATCTTTAAAGATTTTTAAAAACAAATTTGAAGTTTTTTCATTAACTTCAAATTTTTTTTCAGTCACACACTCAGTCATTCAGTAATTCATTTTATTTGTTTTTTGTGTTTGGGGACAAAGTTTTTTGTGTGGGATGGTGTAATGCTTCTTGTTTGGTGGATTTTTTTCAAACAGCAACTATTGCTTGTTTTTGTAAGATTTGGATGGTCCTGAAAAGGACCTTTAAATGTTTAACATCAGTGGTCCTGAAAAGGACCAATTGGAGGCTTGGCAGGTGTTCTACTGCTGCTGCTATTTGGCATCGGCTGACTGCGGAGTAGGCTGAGGCTGCGACTGGTGGCTGATGATGTTCTTGCTGGTGGTGGTTGGAGGAGCTGGTGTGTTGGCTGGTGAAAACGGCTGCGGAGTGTCTATCTGCTGGTTTCCGAAGAAACTTGAAAGTCCTGAAATGTTGTGCTGGCTTTCTTTGCTTGTAGCTGAGGCAACTGAAGGTCCAGCCTGTTGGTCGTCAACGAATAGGAAGGAAATCGACTGCCCTCTTGTTTGCTGCTGCTGCCCTTTGCTTGCCACTGGGGGATGGATGACCTGGGTTGCGGGCATCTGCATTTCTGGGATGGTTAAGATGCCTTCCCTTGCAGTTGGTGCTGGTGGCTGTTGAAAATACTGTGGCACAAAGGTTGAAGTGGTACTTGAGCTTTGTGAAAGTGTCTGTGGTTGAGGTTGCTGGACTTTACGACCATGTTCTTCTGCCCTGCCAGACGCCAGATATTTGCTGAAGGCTGTAAGTGTTGTAGTCTCCTGCTTTTGCCTGAGGAATGAAGAAAGCATTGTTCTAATCTGTGTGAACTGGTCCATGACCTGCTGGTCGAGCGAAGAGCACCCTGAAGCTGCAGTTGGCTGGTGACTTGTGGAGGCTGTAACGTGGTGTCTGTTGACCGCATGCTGATCTCCATACTGTCTGTGTCGATGGAGTCTTCTTGGGCCTGGGACTTAAACCTGACAACTTGCTTAGCCCCTTGCGTTGAATGTGCGACCTCAGGAATCCAAACTTGTCCTGTATCCACTTCTGACGTTCCGTCATCTCTTTGGGGCTTGTCCAGACTTTGACTGTGTCAGCTTGCCATAACAGTCCTCTGCGACTCAAAACAGGTCTTGCACACCTTGACAGACAGCTTGTGACTGTTGGTGAATCTCTCCCAGAGACACTCCTTCCTTGCTTTGTCTTTGAATTGTTCATTTTTTTTGTTGTACAACTCCTCGTGATGTTTCACGAAATCAGCTTTTGCCTCCTTGTCAGAGTCTGTAAGAAATATATTGGTCATGTAGCCCTTCTTGTTGTGTGACTGTAATGAAATTCCTGCCTCTCCTCCAGCAGCCTCTGTTTCAGTGTCACTTCATTCTGTCCTGGGTCTTTTTTCTGGATGTTCCTCCTCTTGGGAGTGTGATTCCTTCGCTCTTGCCTCCTCCCTCCTTGCCTCCTCCCTTTCTCTTGCCTCCCTATCCTCCCTCCTCAGCTGGATATCTGCCGCAGTGTCCCCCAGCTCAAATTCAGGAACACTGTCAATTGGAACTTCTATCCTCCTCACTGCTCTTCTGTCCTTCTTAGGACCCATTGTCAAATAATAAGCAGCATTTTGTAAAAAAACAAAATCCTAAAATATCCTAAAAGTCAGCCAACTTAAACATAACACTGCCCTAGATAATTGATAAAAAACAAACTCCTATTCTTGAAATGCTGCCAGATGTGATCCGTCAAATGCTAGATTCCAAATGATGCAGTGTGGAAACCGACTCGCCTTATATAGATAGAGATTTCATCAGCAGACAAGCTGTGGGTTGTAAACTTGAAGCCGACTTGTCCTACATAGTTCCCGGCTTGTCTGTTGTGTAACCGGCTTGTTGGGCCTGTTTATGGCGTGTCTGTTTCTGTTTCCGGCTTGTTCTGCTGAGATGTGACCGACCCTACGGTTGAAGACTGGGAGATTCCTGTCTTGACAGGAAGTGTCCAAGTCAGGTCGGTTATGTTCATGACAGGCCGGTTTACTTTCAAGTACGGTCAGTTAGTGTTCACGGACTGTCTGGAGTTGGAGTCCTGGTACTTAACCACGACAGTCCAGGAAGTTTTTCAAGACAAGACAGTAACAGTGTAGGACAAGACGGAAAGTGTAACTGACAAGCCATAGAGATCCATGACGGGGCAGTTACCAGGTGGGCGGAGTCAAGGGTCGGATACAGAGTCGTGGACGGTTGGTGAAATATCAAAGAGGTTTGATAATTTGCTGATCCACCGCGACAAGCCGGGAAAGTATAATCAACCCGAATCAACTATGTAAACAAAGTTCCTGACCCTCGAAAAATACCTAGTTACCGGCCGGTCGGCTCCAGTGGAAACCCCTCATTATTTGATGAAAAATTAATGTATTTGTGCCATGATAAAGACAATTGAAGATTCTTGTTTTTTCAAGGTCGTGGAAGAGCACAAGACGCACAGCTGATAACAATTGGTGAAACAGATCGTGGCACAATTCAGCGAGAAAATGTCAATAAAGCCAGAGAAAGTGTTATGGAAGTGGCCTTATCTGAGCTGACTGCAATGGATGAGAGGCAGTTTAAAGCCGAGATGAAAAAAATCCAGAAAGAATTAGCCAAAAGTGAAGAAATGCAAAGAGAAACTACCAAAGGTCCCAAAAAACCGAAAGCGTTGGGCATAGAAATCAAGTGCAAAAACTGCAATGAATTTGTCTGCTTGGCTGAAGATATGAGGATCGTTAAAGAATCTCATCACATTGTCAAAGATGCGCAAATTTGGCAGAGAGTAAAGGAAAAGCCCCATAAAAAGCCATGCTTAATGAGCGACGAATTGTGGAAAATCAACAAAATCTACTGTAAAAAATGCCCACAAGACTGGGGTATTGGGGGTACATACCAGGATACAAAAATTGCTATACTGAAGAAGGGCCCAGCTTTGGTCTACCAGAGACCAAAAGCCCCCACTGCCACACCTCTGAGAGAATGGAAGGATTTGCCATTTGAGATTCCTGTGTTAACGGATGAAGAATTCTTAGAATACCAGAATGATCTCAGGTTAGTATTTTACATATATTAATTTTTGCAATGAACAGACATTCTTAATGCCTGAAAATTGAAAAGCATCTTTGAATTAAAAAAAAATTTTTTTTTCAAATTACCATAACCTTTTGTATATGTTCACTATTTATAACCTCATGGCCCTGCTTATGCACAATCCTTTGAGAAATGCCAGGAAAATGTAACCTTTCAGTAAGACAGGTATTGTCTTGTGGCAAAGAAGAGAAGTTTTCACAACCTGGACCTGATAACCAGGTTTCGAGAAGAGACTAGGACAATATTATGCCAGTAAATAGTATGAATTTTTGCTTTTCATCTTCTAAGTTATATATATTTTTAGATATGCTAGTATAACTCCTGTGTTTAAGAAATTGCATTGGCTTTCTGTTGAACATGGCTCAGTCTTTAAAACAGCCACCCTTGTTTACAAATTTCTTATCACTGGTTTTCCCGAGTATTTTGCTGCATATATCTCTTCCTACAGCAGTTCTTATACTACCAGGCGCAGTCAGAGTGGAGGTAATTTCCTTGTGGTTTCAAAGTTCCAACCCTCTATCAATAAATCTGTCAAGCAGTTTGGTTATAGTTTTGAGATGCCCCCACTGTTTGGAATGCTCTTCCTGATGAGATTCGTGCCCCCTCCCTAGCCTCTTTCAGAAAGCAGCTCAAAACCTACCTGTACACCAAGACATACCCTCCTTAGTCTTACTCACCCCCTGAGATTCTCCGTGGTGCTTGGCCCTTTTTCTGTTCCTGGATACTGAAATTGTTTGACTGTTTTGGTTTTGTTGTGCCTTAGAGTCCACTTTGAATAGGGGGAGATTAAGCAATATAAAAGTCCAATTAGAATTAGATTAAGAATTAGAATGAGGGATCTTTTACTTTCATTTTCCAACATTTTTTATGATTAAAAAGTGAAACAAATCCAAAAGTAAAGATGTATAAAAGCCTGTCATATATATGGGGCACCAGTAAATATGTAATATTATTATTGTACTCAATTTTAAACTTGAGGGATTTGTCTGTTTTTTTCTACAAACATGAGCAGATTCTCTCTAAAATGTCTTTATAATGATACATAATTAATCATATATTAACTTTAAATCGGTACTATTTGACAAATTTTTAATACTAATTATGCACAGTTAGGGAATCCAAAAAAAAAATGTTAGCCGATCTGTATGTCCCCTTATTTAAGTCAAATACAGCATGTGGATGATAAATAACACAATTAATACCAAATCACAGTCAGTCTTAGGGGCAGAGAAGATTAATAGAGATGCTTATTAAGAGTTATCGTCTTACTGGAAAAGATCCCTTGCCACTCTTTTTCATAGGAAGATTAGTTGTGTCATGAAATCTAATCTAATCTACTGCTTTGCAAGCGCAATATCTTCCCCACAAAGGGGAACTCAGTGCGCTAATTAAACAAAATCATTATCATAGGGAGAGTCGAGGGGCGTTCAAGGTCAGTACTCCAGGATTGCAGGTGTGACCGGGAGGGAAGAAAAACTATGAAATGCATGAAGAAAATACAAATATAAGTTGTATGACTGAAAGTTAAAAGATATAGGTCATGTGACAAGTTTTAAGTTTTAAATTTATTGTTTTTTTTAACGTCAGTTTTAACACTGTATAGGTCATATCGCGACGGGTAGTTTTGTGGGCAGAGGAAACCAGTACATACAGTTGGTCAAGGTTTGAACTGTAAACTGCCAACCATCAGTAAGAAACTACCATCTTTCCCACATAGGGTTCAGGGTTTGAACTGCTGATGTCAGAGGTGGAAGGCGAGTGTGTTACCACTGCACAGCCATGGCCTCTTTGATCTTGTATTTGAACAAGGCCGAAAGGGGTTTTGGTCTACTAGTGTGAGCCGCAAAGCCATCAGAGACACAAGTAGTGCACTGAAACGGTCACCCATTGCAGTACTAACGTAGCCCATTAGCACTTAACTTTAGTGAAGAGACAGACACTTATCACCTTATGCCACAGTTCATGAAAGTGATCTTTAGAATCAAGCCTCGCTAGAGCTCACGCTTAAAAATGGATGGGAAAACAATGAACGTCATTTGTTTTGAGTGGAAAAAATAAGTTCTATAACTTAAAATGTGAGCCTTACAATCTATTTAAAACTGCTCATCAAGATAGTTGTAATAATAAGCCCAGACCATTCTAGTACAGTGATCAGGGGATTCTTTATTTCAGGCTATTTTATGATTAAATCACTGATAAAGTCTGCCCATGCAGAGTTTATTATAGGAATAAAAGACATATTCGAGTACTTTATGATGATTTTAAACTATCGATCGGCTACATTAAAGCCACGAAGGCCGAAGGGCTGAGTGCTTTAATACAGCAGATCGATAGTATAAAACCATCATAAAGCACAAGAATTTGTCTTTTATTCCTATTCTAAAATGGTTACATTAATATTTTGGTAAAAATAAGCAGTAAATCTTACGCAAAAATCAAAACAAATCCAACGCCATGTTGGCTGTTCTAGCAGTGAAACATACATAGCGAGATCTAGGGTAAAAAAGTAAGTATTTTTGTCACTCTATTTTCATAGAATTTGTTATGAAATATTGAGAGATTGTCACTGTAGATGCTTTCAATTTTTTGTAAGCTTTAAAACAATATGCTATTTATTAAAATCAAGCAAGAAATAACAATTTTATGAATATTTTAACCACTTATTTTACCGCGAGTCGTTTGTTTACATTTGTACACGAAGGGATGATGTACGTAGAATTCAACAGCGTTACTTTATTTACTGTTCTATATTCGCGATTGCGCAAAGACGTGTCCAAGGTCACTGCGCAGCATACCATTTTAGAATTCTGTATAAGAAGACTAGTGTATTGTGTGTCAGCTAAGATTATTGACCAAGTTCAGTCTCATTTTTGATCTATCAAAGTAAGCCCAGCTGTACCATTTTGTTAGTGTTACGGTCACAGGCAATCATGGTAGCAATTACCGGTTGCCTTTAAGTTGCAACAAGAAAAGACAAAAAGTTTAACTTAACAAATGTATTTAACAATTAAAAATAAAGATTACAGTCAACTGGTACACTCTCAACAGTACATACAATAATACAACAATAAAACCAATCTGACCAGGCTACAATCCGCCATTGTAACTAACTGTTAAGTTTGTCCACTGTACCCAGCAATCTGTCCTGTGATCTGTCCAATATCCACTAATACACCGATTTCTGTATCCTGTGTTCTGTTCAATATCCGATAATGTGAAATGTCCTTGTCCTGTTATCCTTTTGATATCCAATCATACAAAATGTCTGTTTAGAAATATTCAGAAAGTTTGCACAACTGTACTGTCCACTTTAAGATATGAACAATGTCCAAAACGCAGTAAATCCACTGTCTAGTACAATCACACACAACATCCAGGTATAGATAATCCCCACAGTACAGGAAATCCACTCTCTGGTATAATCACACAATATATCCAAATACTATGCAGAGTACAGCAAATCTATCCAAACACTGTAGCCAGTTTGCTCCAGCAAAAGTTCACAGTATAGCTTTTCTAAGACACAATTAACCTTTCTTATTGCAAGCCAGATTCAATATCACCTGTGGTCATGCTTACAATGTTTATATATACCTTTAGAAATGACTAGAATGTCATAGAACTTACATGAAAACAAATGTTGTCACCAGAGCCTGTGAGGAAGTTCTAGAAACTACTGGTAGTTGGGTTACCCCAGATCTATTAATAGAATCACTGAGGTTAGACTGGGATATCCCCCAGCCTATAAATAGATCAATACAACATAGTATAATAAACATAAGTGTTAACTAGACAGGTTTTATATAATATAAAAATCAAAAACTTCATAACCTTAAATGGTAATACATAAACAATCCTTTTCTTTAGATTAAACAGTGTATTGGCGCAGTGGCTATATATGTAACAGTTATTGGAATCATCAATGAGATATACAATATGCCCGTCCCCTAACCAATATTGCATATACCAAAACTTTCTGAAAAATCAGGGTGTAGCAAATCAAAAATCAAAACTTCTCCCCCGAAATTAGAGCTAAAGTAATCATGTCTGTCCTCAGTATGCATTTTAATGCTAATCAGAATCTGTGAGTGTCTAATGATACCATGTCTGTTATCTGCTCCTCTGTGTGAGTGAACTTCATCACCCTTACTGTTACCTTACATGTGCTTCCTGATGTAAGTCTATGGAGTTTTTTATTTCATTGGTTTGTGGTCCCGCTTTCCACATCATAAATTTCATGCAGTAAAATTGTTTGACAAAAATCACCAGAGAGGCAATATCCCACCCACCACAAAGACAAAGAAATACCACAGAAAGTATTAAATATATTGATGATATTTTACAAAATAATCACTTCAAAGATTTTTGCAACACTCTTGTTTGATTCAACAAAAATATGACAGTCCACCTGGTAACTTAACAGCAAATCGCAGGCAGCAGTTGGGAATTGTTACCACAATGACTACAGTCATGGTTGTCTTTGCTTTTGTAGTTTTAAAATTTTTTTCATTAATAAGTACTAAAGCCCTGATCTCTAAGTGGACGATTTTCTTCATATTTCTTCATATCATTACTTGTACATTCACTAGCACTTGTTAACATCCCCGAATACCACTTATAACATTGGTATCAGTAGCCTTGCTTAAGGCTCAAATTTGCATGATATCTTTTTCAAACATGCACACAGATATCCAGTTTTCATAAAGCACTCATACATGTTATTGTATCCCCGGCGCGAAGCGGGGATACTATGGATTCATCATCGTCGGCGTCCGCAGAGATTTCTTGTTAGTGACCTACAGTCCACATTTCTTTCCAGACTTCTTTCATATTTGGCAGGTGGCTTGATATGGTAGAGGACTCGCCACCCTATCTTTTTGGTAGGGTTTATGTCTAAATTAGGCCTTTGGTAGACAAAAATGTCTAAAATGTGGAATATTGCTTGTTAGCGACCTACAGTCCACATTTCTTTCCAGATTTCTTTCATATTTGGCAGGTGGCTTGGTATGCTAGAGGACTCGCCACCCTATCTTTTTGGTAGGGTTTTTGTCTAAATTTCACATGGTGAAGTTTCAGACCCATAGCTAATTACTCACCTACTCAAAATGAGTAAATGCGAATTATCTCTAAAAGTATTGCAGATAGCCATTTTTTCTCAAATAACTCATTCATCTACTTTTGGAAGAGCTTTCACATGGTGAAGTTCCAGACCCGTAGGTAATTACTCACCTACTCAAAATGAGTAAATGCGAATTATCTCTTAAAAGTATTGCAGATAGCCAATTTTTCTCAAATAGCTCATTCACCTTCTTTTGGAAGAGCTTTCACATGGTGAAGTTTCAGACCCATAGCTAATTACTCACCTACTCAAAATGAGTAAATGCGAATTATCTCTAAAAGTATTGCAGATAGCCAATTTTTCTCAAATCACTCATTCACCTACTTTTGGGAGAGCTTTCACTTGGTGAAGTTTCAGACCCGTAGCTAATTATTCACCTACTCAAAATGAGTAAATGCTAATTATCTCTAAAAGTATTGCAGATAGCCAATTTTTCTCAAATCACTCATTCATCTACTTTTGGGAGAGCTTTCACTTGGTGAAGTTTCAGACCCGTAGTTAATTATTCACCTACTCAAAATGAGTAAATGCTAATTATCTCTAAAAGTATTGCAGATAGCCAATTTTTCTCAAATAACTCATTTATCTACTTTTGGAAGAGCTATCACATGGTGAAGTTCCAGACCCGTAGATAATTACTCACCTACTCAAAATGAGTAAATGCGAATTATCTCTAAAAGTATTGAAGATAGCCAAATCTTCTCAAATAACTCATTCACCTACTTTTGGGAGAGCTTTCACGTGCTAAAGTTTTTTTATGAATTTTTAAAATAATTTTTAATGCATTAAAATTAATGAAATCATGCACTAAATCAATTATAACTTGAAAAGTATTGCATTTAGAGCACTTTGTTAAAATATGATATTCAGCTGTTTTTTTCATAGCTACAACATGGTCAGTAACTTGGGTGTCTCAATAGCTAAGTGAGTAATAGCTACTTTTGGATTTTTCACTAACTTCCATCATGAGTAAAATCACTTGTAACTTGAAAACTATTACATTTAGAGAATTTTGTGCAAATATGTTATTCGTCTACTTGTCGGTCAGCTATAACATAATAAAATTTCAGACCTTTAGCTCATGGCATAGCTGAGTAATACTTACTTTTAGGTTATCACTGTTGAGTAAATCACTTATGACTTGCAACCTGTTGCATTTAGATTATTTAGTTTCAATATGTTATTCACCTACTTTGAGGCAGCTGTAACATAGTAAAATTCCAGACCTGTGGCTCTTTGCATAGCTGATCAATAGCTACTTTTGAGGTTCTTACTCAACACTAAATCATTTATAACTTGAAAAGTATTGCATTTAGAGCATTTACTTAAAATATGTTATTCAGCTTTTCAGTAACTTCCAACATGAGTAAAATAACTTGTAACTTGAAAACTATTGCATTTAGAGAATTTTGTATAAATATGTTATTCAGCTACTTTTGAGTCAGCTATAACATAGTAAAATTTCAGACCTCTACCTCGTAGCATAGCTGAGTAATAGCTACTTTTGCCTTTGCCGGTGGATACATTCTGCATCTGGCCACAGATGCGTCCTTAGTCTAGTTAGATAGAAACTATCTTATCTGTATGTTAAAATGTGTTAGAAAGATCTTCAACATCCCATATCAGACACATTCAAATCTATTGCCGGGCATATGTGAGGATTTACCAGTTGAAAATCAATTTTTGGAGAAGCGATATTAAAGTTTATGGGAATGCTTTTAACACTACCAATTCATTAGTGAAATTGTGTACAAAGCTTGTTGTAAATGGTAGCCTTTCTAAGGCCAGTAATACACCTGGGTATATAGCATTCAAGCATAATACTAACAAACTGGAACTATTGAACTGTTTTGAGTATTACAAAATGTTATGTAATAAAACAATTGTATCAGAGGACTGTCAACAAAATGTGGGAAATATACTAGATTTACTGAAGCTCAGACACTTTTACTTTTAAGAAATTCAGTGCATGTTAACAGATTTATGTACTTCATGAAATACAGCTACTGCATCTTTGTATAAAGTGTAAAACTTCTGTCTTAAATTTTGTGTCTGTGTTTGTGTTTATCTGTTTGAATGCTTAGTTTAGAAACTTGATTGTACTCTGTGTACGTACTTGAATGAATAAATAAATAAAATAAATAATATAAAAGCCAGTACATGTATGAGTACATTATATAAACTGAAACTTCATTATCTGGACTGAAAATTTTCACTAACTGCAAAGAAACTCGAGCCTTCAGCAAGGCTATGGTATCAGTCACAGCAGGCTTCATCTCAGTAGTTTATTAGTGCAATTTTTATTATGTCAGTCAGCTGACATTATGTCGTCACTCTGCGGCGTGGGCGTCCGCGTGAACAACTTCTTCTCCAAAACTACAAGGCCTAGAGACATGCTGTTTTTTTTAAAAGATACCTTATCTATCGAGGATGAAAAATTGTTCAAGGCATGCAAATCTGTCTGTTCGTGTGTTTGCTAGAGAAGTTACAAGGGAGGTACCCCCACCAAAAGTGTGAAAATTTCAACACTTTATCACAAGTTTCTCAGTGACTATTGCAGGGATTTCTCTCATATCTTGCATATATGTACTAGGCCAGAGGTAGATTCTCTTGTGTGAGTATGAGACCTGGATCTGTCTTAGTTTTTTTTAAATAATTTTTTTTAATAATTTTTAATGCATTAAAATTCATGAAATCATGCACTAAATCACTTATAACTTGAAAAGTGTTGCATTTAGAGCATTTTGTTAAAATATGTTATTCAGCTACTTTTTTCATAGCTACAACATGGTGAGTAACTTGGGTGTCTGTCTCAATAGCTAAGTGAGTAATAGCTACTTTTGGGCTTTTCAGTAACTACCATCTTGAGTAAAATCACTTGTAACTTGAAAACTATTGCATTTAGAGAATTTTGTATAAATATGTTATTCAGCTACTTTTGGGTCAGCTATAACATAGTAAAATTTCAGACCTGTAGCTCATGGCATAGCTGAGTAATAGCTACTTTTAGGTTATCACGGTTGAGTAAATCACTTATAACTGAAAACTATTGCATTTGGAGTATTTTGTTTCAATATGTTATTCACCTATTTTGGGGTCAGCTATAACATAGTAAAATTTCAGATCTGTAGCTCATGGCATAGCTGAGTAATAGCTACTTTGAGGTTATCACTGTTGAGTAAATCACTTATAACTTGAAAACTATTGCATTTACAGAAATTTGTGTAAATATGTTATTCAGCTACTTTTGGGTTAGCTATAACATAGTGAAATTACAGACCTGTAGCTCATGGCACAACTGAGCAATAGCTATTTTCAGGTACTGTATGTTGAGTAAATCAGTTATAACTTGAAAAATATTGCATTTGGAGTATTTTGTTAAAATATGTTGTTCACCTACTTTTGGGTCAGCTATAACATAGTGAATTTACAGACCTATAGCTCATGGCATAGCTGAGCAATAGCTATTTTCAGGTTATCACTGTTGAGTAAATCACTTATAACTTGAAAACTATTGCATTTAGAGTATTTTGTTTCAATATGTTATTCACCTATTTTGGGGTCAGCTATAACATAGTAAAATTTCAGACCTGTAGCTCATTGCATAGCTGAGTAATAGCTACTTTTAGGTTATCACTGTTGAGTACATCACTTATAACTTGAAAACTATTGTATTTAGAGTATTTTGTGCAATATGTTATTCACCTATTTTGTGGTCAGCTATAACATAGTAAAATTTCAGACCTGTAGCTCATGGCATAGCTGAGTAATAGCTACTTTGAGGTTATCACTGTTGAGTAAATCATTTATACCTTGAAAACTATTGCATTTACAGAAATTTGTGTAAATGCATTATTCAGCTACTTTTGGGTCAGCTATAACATAGTGAAATTACAGACCTGTAGCTCATGGCACAACTGAGCAATAGCTATTTTCAGGTACTGACTGTTGAGTAAATCAATTGTAACTTGAAAAATATTGCATTTACAGTATTTTGCTTAAATATGTTGTTCACCTACTTTTGGGTCAGCTATAACATCGTAAAATTTCAGACATGTAGCTCATAGCATAGCTGAGTAATAGCTACTTTTAGGTTATCACTGTTGAGTAAATCACTTATAACTTGAAAACTATTGCATTTACAGAAATTTGAGTAAATACGTTATTCAGCTACTTTTGGGTCAGCTATAACATAGTGCAATTACAGACCTGTAGCTCATGGCACAACTGAGCAATAGCTATTTTCAGGTACTGTATGTTGAGAAAATCAGTTGTAACTTGAAAAATATTGCATTTACAGTATTTTGCTTAAATATGTTGTTCACCTACTTTTGGGTCAGCTATAACATCGTAAAATTTCAGACATGTAGCGCATGGCATAGCTGAGTAATAGCTACTTTTAGGTTATCACTGTTGAGTAAATCACTTATAACTTGAAAACTATTGCATTTACAGAAATTTGAGTAAATACGTTATTCAGCTACTTTTGGGTCAGCTATAACATAGTGCAATTACAGACCTGTAGCTCATGGCACAACTGAGCAATAGCTATTTTCAGGTACTGTATGTTGAGAAAATCAGTTGTAACTTGAAAAATATTGCATTTGGAGTATTTTGTTAAAATATGTTGTTCACCTACTTTTTTGTCAGCTATAACATAGTGAAATTACAGACATATAGCTCATGGCATAGCTGAGTAATAGCTACTTTTAGGTTATCACTGTTGAGTAAATCACTTATAACTTGAAAACTATTGCATTTAGAGTATTTTGTTTCAATACGTTATTCACCTATTTTGGGGTCAGCTATAACATAGTAAAATTTCAGACCTGGAGCTCATGGCATAGCTGAGTAATAGCTACTTTTAGGTTATCACTGTTGAGTACATCACTTATAACTTGAAAACTATTGCATTTACAGTATTTTGTTTCAATACGTTATTCACCTATTTTGGGGTCAGCTATTACATAGTAAAATTTCAGACCTGTAGCTCATGGCATAGCTGAGTAATAGCTACTTTGAGGTTATCACTGTTGAGTAAATCATTTATAACTTGAAAACTATTGCATTTACAGAAATTTGTGTAAATATGTTATTCAGCTACTTTTGGGTCAGCTATAACATAGTGAAATTACAGACCTATAGCTCATGGCACAACTGAGCAATAGCTATTTTCAGGTACTGACTGTTGAGTAAATCAATTGTAACTTGAAAAATATTGCGTTTGGAGTATTTTGTTAAAATATGTTGTTCACCTACTTTTGGGTCAGCTATAACATAGTGAAATTACAGACCTATAGCTCATGGCATAGCTGAGCAATAGCTATTTTCAGGTTCTCACTATTAAATCAGTTGTAACTTGAAAACTATTGCATTTACAGTATTTTGCTTAAATATGTTGTTCACCTACTTTTGGGTCCGCTATAACATAGTAAAATTTCAGACCTGTAGCTCATTGCATAGCTGAGTAATAGCTACTTTGAGGTTATCACTCTTGAGTAAATCAGTTGTAACTTGAAAACTATTACATTTAGAGTATTTTGTTTAAATATGTTATTCACATAATTTTTGGTCAGTTATATCATAGTGAAATTGCAGACCTCTATGTCATGCTATAGCTGAGCAATAGCTACTTTCAGGTTCTCACTATTGAGTAAATCATTGTATCCACTGGATAGCCACAGTGTGTAGAGAGATTTCACCATTACCGCTCTAATGAAAAAAATATTATAGCTAGCCTTCTCAAGTTTGCAGAATATATTAATAACCATAAAATGTTGCCTGGGAATATTTTTGAAAAACAAGATGGCCGCCAGGGATGTTTACTCGGCTTTAAACAAGGACTTTTGTTGGCCCTCTAGAGGAAAGGGTATTATAGGTAGAGATCTCAAATTCGCAGGATATGTTCCTCATTATAAAATCTTGACTGGGAATATTTTTGGCCTCATTTTGAAAAACAAGATGGCCGCCACAGGTGTTTCTTTGTCAGTCATGAAAAGTGCTTATATCTCCCTTATTATTGGTCCTAGAGGTTTGGGATGGTAAACCAACCTGTAGGAAATCATGGGCTGGGAATCTTTTGGTGTGGTCAGATTTGACCTTTGACCACTCCTTCAAGGTCAAACGAGGATAGCCAAACTTAAAAGTGCTTATAACTCACTTATTATTGGTCCTAGAGGTTTGGGATGGTAAACAGACATATAGGAAATCATGGGCTGGGAATCTATTGATGTGGTCCGATTTTACCTTGGACCTCTTCTTCAAGGTCAAACGAGGATAGCCAAACTTTAAAGTGCTTATAACTCGCTTATTATTGGTCTTAGAGGTTTGGGATGGTAAAACAATATATAGGAAATCATGGGCTGGGATTCTTTTGGTGTGGTCGGATTTGACCTTGGACCCCTTCTTCAAGGTGGAACGAGGATATTGCATTTGCAGTATTTCTTTAAATATGTTTTAAGCTGCTCTTTACACTTAAACAGTTACCTTGTTACTTTCCTTCATAATACCTTTGCAGGGCACAACTTTTTTGTCCTTTTCTTCTGTCAGGTTCAGAATTTCTTTTGAACATGCTGTTCAATTACCATTTACTGTACTTCCGTACAGCACTTTCCCTGATACTTATGCTTTCCTCTCATTATTACCTTCACAAATCAAAAACACTCAGTCAGCTGACACAGTGCCTGTTCACGGGCACTCTCCTCTTATTTACTTTAACACCTGTGTTCAAATGGACAATTTTGTCAAACTTCATTGCATCTGCATTCACTAATACACAATACTTACTTTTTTGGACGTATGACCACCATCTGCCAACAGTAGATATGCCATGGGTTCAGCCATGGCTTGATTGCTTGTCTATATTCTGTTTTTTTCCAAAACTCAGACATTTGCCAAGTTACAACACCAAGCAGTAGAATAATATAATTCAATCTTTTCTGATCTTTGAGAGGTGTATGTATGTTCTTGTTAATGTATTTGTCAGGCAGCAGTCAACAGAGTGAATAAGAAGAGGTTCAAAGGATGTCTTGAGTTTCTGTTCCATGTGATGGTACTACAGCTACAGCTACAACAGGAAAAAAAATCTGTATGGGATGTTTACTTGTATTTGGGTAATTTACAGTAGTTTAACTTTGTTACTTAAAATGGCATAAAAATTCCCTTTTTTTTGTTACTTGTTTAATAATGTCAGAATTATGAAAAATGTGAGAGGAATGGGGGCAAATAATCAATGTTACCAAATTGGAGTAAAAGCCCAAATAACCACCCGACCAATTGTATAGGATATGAACCCTATTTAAGCTGAAGAAATTAGTTATAAAAGTTTTAAAATCTAAACAGGAATAGGGAATAGTTTTATGTTGAAATCTATTGTATGTGCTGTCTATAGCTAAGAATCCCTAAATAGTTGTAGAATTCTTCAAAATGCATATTGTTTTGTGTTATATTCGTGTTGTATTCTATCATATTTAACTTTATATTTTTGTCAGTGCCATTCAGTATTTATATGCTTACTTAGACTTATTTTTTCAAGTATATTTATTGTATGTTATTATTAGGTGGGTTGCATGTAACCAACCCGCCTATTACATTGATGTGTCTGACGTCCGTCTGTCCGTCAAAATTTTTGTTTCCGGACTCTAACTCGAAAACGCTTTGTCCAATCGAATTCAAACATGACAGGGAGATAGATCACCATCATAGCTAAGTTGCTTTCAGAATTGGTGTAATTCTGTCTGTTCGTTTTTTTTGTCCATTTGCATGTCAACATTTCCATTTCCAGACTCATTTCCGCTTTGTCCAATCGCATTCAAACTTGACAGGGAGATAGATCACCATCATTGCTAAGTTGCTTTCAAAATTGGTGTGATTCAGTCTCTTCGTTTGTCTGTCTGTCTGTCCGTCAACATTTCTGTTTCTGGACTCTAACTCGAAAACGCTTTGTCCAATCGCATTCAAACTTGACAGGGAGATAGATCACCATCATTGCTAAGTTGCTTTCAAAATTGGTGTGATTCAGTCTCTTCATTTTAATTAGTCTGTCCGTCAACATTTCTGTTTCTGGACTCTAACTCGAAAACGCTTTGTCCAATTGCATTCAAACTTGACAGGGAGGTAGATCACTATCATTGCTAAGTTGCTTTCAAAATTGGTGTAATTCCATCTCTTCGTTTGTCCGTTTTTTTGTCCATTTGTCTGTGGGTCAACCTTTTGGTTTCTGGACTCGAACTCAAAAACGCTTTGTCTAATTGAATTCAAACTTGACAGGGAAATAGACCACCATCATAGCTAAATGGCTTTTGAAATTGGTGTGATTCCATCCGTTCTCTAAAAATTATGAACATATTTTGGTGTGTTCATGACCACTATCACTGCTATTACTATCACTGTTACTTAGTTTCAATCCTATATTTAGTATAGTATAGATAGAATAATGTAACCTAGATTAGAAGTTTTACATTTCTTAGCACCTCTAACACATTTACCTTAACTGGGTGACCTAACATTTCTTTCCTTGTTTCTAAATTTAATTACAGCAGTCGCAAACCTTGTTGCTGCCTGCGCAGCCCGCCTTTTGGGGCATCTCTGACACTCTTGTTTTTTTGTTAAATGTCACATTGAGCATGTTTTTAGCATAAATAGACTTTACTACTAAAAACTAATACTCTTGTCTTGATTATTAATAGAATTCTGATTAAATATCAACAATATATGGTGCACAAAAGATGTTATGCAATATTTCTGTTACAAACACATAGGAAAAAACAATAGTAGAAACTGTGGTCAGTGAAAAATCATGGCATTACTTTTTGGCATTGAATTTCGCAGCCAGTGCACAACCAAATAAGTTAATCTGCAATTGTTCTTTATTTTGTGAAAAAGTTATGATGAATTTGGAAAATATTTATATCTTTAGATGAAAGTCTGGGATATAGAGCATTCAGGTCTGTCATGCCGCCACTGCTGTACGTGTTGGCTTGTCTGTATGATAACTCAAAAAAAAGAAATAATCACACATTTCAGTCAAACTTGGCACACACATGCACTCGCAATGATTATCTGTTGTTATAAAACGTTTCTATTTTATTGTATCTTGCTTATAATTTCCAAATCAAATAACCTCAACTAGCATTTTTATCTGCCACTGTGGCCTAGTGGGTAACACACTCACCTAGGACCACAGAGGATGTGGGTTCAAACCTAGGTACAGACAGTACATAGCGGCTCGGATGACCATGTAAAATGGTGGTCCTCTATCATTGGGTCCTATCCCCAGTGGCAGGTTAAAGAATCACAAGGTCGTTGATATATGGTCATCCTTGATCCTCTGTCTTTCAGTTAGGGGAATGTTGGTAACTTGACAGTTGGGCTGTTGGATCGGTCAAATAGCTCTTTAAGTCCTGTAGTACATGGAGATATATTGTGCCGAGTATAAATACACAATACGATACAATTTTTGTCTAACTTAATTTTTGCATGCATATTCTTTGGGGATGGATACCGGAATGACTCGTACTCCTATTTGCCATGATTCTCGCCCCCCCATACACTCTGTCAGTGATGTATCTTGTGTGTGTGTTTGTGTGTGTAGTCTGTGTTTTTTTCTGTACATAAGAAAATAATCCAAAATTCTTGAGATATAAGTCAGTCTGCTAAGATCTAATCTCAGCATTTTATGGTATTTCATCTCTCAACTTGTATATTTAAGGCATACTGAACAGATCCATACAAAACAAATGAAATAGTTCTGGGTTAACTATTTACATTGTACAGGCAACTATTTAAATACTTTGAAAAAAGGATCAATTCTTACAATTGCAGGAAGATTCAAAATAAAATAATGAAAAATGATTCACATTAATTGTGGTGTACATAAAATGGGTCCCTGAAAAATACCTAATTAATGCCTATATCATGAGAGATGGCCTGTTTGGGATATCCTGGTATATGATATATAGCATAATCTAGTTCTGCAGAGTAAGAAGCTTTGTTTAAATCTTCAAAAATAATGAATGGATTAGCAAAATGCTGTGATTACTGATGACTTAAGTTTGTATCTATATTATACGTGTAGGAGGTTAATATATGTTTATGATTGATTCCTTTCCTCAATATTCTCATACAAAGTCAAATTTGGGGTTGGTGCCTCCTTCAGTACCTAAGGTTAAGGATAAGCTCCCAGTGAATCCCATATGTCCCCATCAGCTGGCTTTGAAAATTAGTGAGGGAAGATATTTTGTATTCCTAATCTTTGCTACTACTAATATGGTATTTTAATATATTTTTATATATAGAGGAAAACTTATAATGAATCAGTAGAATGTTTCAGTATTCTGTATTTTTTGGCCTTTTTAACTTTGGCGCAGGGAGTGCCAACCCTCCATCAGAGTCTTACAAACAACTTTATCACAAAGTGAAAGTATCTTTACCAATAGAAGCTACATGAGATTTCTGTTAAGAAATACAATGGGCAACGATTAAAACCGTAACTTCTGCAATAAATGCCCATGATTATGTACTTTTTTCAGAAGTGGTACATATACATCAACAAAAAGCACTGGTCTATGATTTTTTATACAAGTTAAACAACTACTTAAAAATGTTAAACTTAATCCTCTCTGTAGTTTTTTTGTATTCAGTTACTTTCCCTTGATGTAACAATCAAGAAACATGGCCAACAGAGTAAATATTGCAAGTTATTTTTTGACAATATAATTACTGTTATACATTTATTGTGTACATCTGCTGTAAAAATATGTTCTCTAAAATGAACTTTTCACTAAGGAGAATGGTTTGCTGTCATTTCAGACCCTTGTTCCATGAATATTGATATTGAAATGTTGTAGGGGGTCGTGGGATTTACCATAGAGATTGGGACATTTACTGTAGAAATTATAGCATATATTTATAAAATTTTGTTTTTATATTTATAATAATGGTTTTTACAAGGAGAAATAATTTTTTTTGATAAATAAGTAGTAGAACCCCACACCCCCACCACCAATGATAATTAAGAATACAGATAAATTTGACATTTTTACATGTAGTTTGCATACAAAAAACCTGTGAGTATCCGATCATGTGATAAGTAACATTGAGTTTCTATTAAACTGATATTATACAAGATTGTTTTTACTTGTTATCATGTTAAATTATGTTATATTCATTGTGTGATTAATTTTGTGATCTGAAAATAAAGGTAATTCAGTCAGCCTTGGTACTTTATTTATCACCTCGACCAAGGAGGTTATGTTTTGGGTGCCTTGTTTGTTTATTTGTCTGTCATTTGTTTGTGTTCGTGAATATTCCAAACCCAATACATGCATCTTTGTGAAATATTTTATGTGGGTAGGGGTGACTAAAGGTAGAAACAGATCGTGCTCTAAATGTGAAAAAAATCTCAGTTCTCAACAATTCCATTTTTCAATGACTATTTGGTTGAACTTAAAATATGGGGATGATGGTTTGCCTTGGCAAGAGGTCTGCACTCTAGGAGTGATTTCTTGTGTTAAAATATGTTGTGCATTGTGTGATTAACTTGTGATCTGACAATAAATCTAATTGATTTACCCTTGGTGACTTTAATTAATACTTTACATGTTCTGCTTATTTTAGTAATGCTGAATTAAGGCCTATGTACACTAAGCTGATATGATTTGTTCAATTGTGAGCCCTTTTCCAAGGATAGAAAAAGGTGGAAAAATTAGTAAAAGAAAATGCAAAGGTTCTGGTTACTTTAACTATAGGACTATGTTATATGCTGTCAATACCTTCTGATTCAATAAGAGAGATGGAGAGTTTTTAAAAGTTGTTTCATAATCACTTTTATTTTTGACCTAAATAGGGGACATTCAGACCGGGGTAATATTTTTCTGTTTTATATCACACCAATAAGTTTTAAATTTTTCAGTAATATTTCTGAAATGAATCTTAACCTATAAATATATATATCAGGAGAAAAATAACTTCTGCTCATTTTGTTACATTAAAATCCATACAAAATGGCCAACAATGACCTTATAAGGGGAGTGGTGTATAGTGAGAACATCACTGACCAAGGAACTGAAGCTTTCGTAACACCATACTTGAGCTTTCAAGCATCAGAAAGTGGAGGGGAAACCAAGTTTAAGGCTGTGTGGTATTGTTTTCACCCATGACATCCAGCTGGGTGGGTGGACAGTCGAGCGGGAACAAATCTTGTCCAGGCTCTATTTGAGATACTGTGAAGTATAGGAAGTTAATACATGGTTAGCACATTGGCTAAGGCTGTAGATTTGCATCTTCATGGTGTGACCTTGCTTTTACCTTTAACCTTGCCATACTGATCTTGACCTTTAAAATATAGTCTGGGCTATATCTTGGAAACCATAATGTTTTCAAAGTTGATACTACTACTTGTGAGGGTCATTTGTTAGAGGTGTGAGTTGCACCATCATAATGTGACCTTGATTTGACCTTTGAGCATACCATAGTGACTCGGACCTTTAAAATGTTGTATGGGCTTCTTGTCCACTTTACAAATTAATGCTATAATCTTGGTATAATATTCATCCTTACATTCATTTTCACTTGCTTAAGTTTTAATTTTCCTGTACCTTTACATAACCTACACTGTTCTGAAAGATTCCTTATCTTTGTACTTTTTCACCTTTTCTATATCTCAAAAGATGTCCTGTGCCATTTCCCCTGGCTGTGGGTATAGACAACTCTAATGCCATTTTAAATACTTGTGAGAACAATCAGTAACGTTAGACATGAATCACAAGCATATAGTGTCACTTTTTAATAAGTGGCGTAACAAAAACTTGTTTTGAAACCGTCTGGAAAAAACTCTCAGCTAGAAAACTGTTTACTAAGTGATTGATGGATGAAGAATGTCAAAACATTCCTTCAAAAGAAAAGTTGGCTGCAGGTACCACAAACAAGATTTTGTAGGGATTTATTAATATCCCTGTGGCCATCAAAGATAGGTAGGTCAGCAGAAGCAAACTCAAAAGTATCAGTGCTAAAAACATGATAATTTACCAGAGAATAATGACAAAGCAGTAGAGATGGAAGAAATTGCCAGGGCATTCCTAAGGGTAGTCGTGACCATTTTCACAAGGTTTAATTATTCATTGTTGGCCAGTGAGTTGTACCAAGCAGTCTCCTTATGCAGTCTGAATTTGTTTTATGTAGACTTGCCCATTGTCAGGTGCGTTCAAACTGTTGCCTAATAGCCTTAAGCCTTTGATGGGAAACAGCTATTTAAAAGGTTCTGTGGTAAGAATGTGGGTCATCTAATTTGAATCTCTATCCAACAGGTCACTAAAATCCTTTAAGACACCTCCAAAAATTAACCATGTTTAACATAAGAGAAGGGGTGTAAAGATCGAGCCTACATGTATAAACTTACTAATTTTAATATTTTAAGAAAAAAGATTGTCAGCATTTTGTGAAGATGTGCCTTTAATTTGTGTAACACCTGGTATTGAATTAAATCAACACTCGCCACTGAATACCAACCATTAAAGTAAGGAGTGAACACGGGAATGAACACTGGACCCATTATTGAATGTAAAAAATATTATTTCAGTCTCTTCTGTTGGACTACTTGTTCCAACTCAGTGGTGTATAGATTAGTCAAAGCAGTTCAGAAAGAATAGAGAAAGTTTTTGGATAAAGAAAAAGAAAAACCATCCAAAACTTTGGAATCATCCAAATGCTAACCGCACCCCTTCTCTCTGGTGTCTGGAGGAACTGCTCGTTTTTATAATTCTAATATCTGACATAGAACCTAAATCATATGCAATATGTATGAGATCAATGTGTGTCTGTGAAAGTGGGTTGGTCTTTGTACAAGCTGAATGGTCTAGCAATATTCCAAGCTATTTAAAAGGTTAATACTGTCCCTTAAAGCTGTATCAGTGTGAAATGTCCCAATATTAAAAATGATATGTTATTTGAAGAAAGGAAACTCAAAGAGAGTTAACAATTCATCACAGGAAGCCCCAGAACAGGAACCAGGTGGTAGATACACAAAAACAAATGCGAAAAAATTCAGGAGCCAATCGAAACATACTATTCTTAAATGTCTCTTTAGGAGGAAGATCAACAATTTTATGATCAAGGTTATTCCTAATAAAAACCCACTCCAAACCTATGTAACCTGGGCTTATAACAAAGTTTGTTTTGGGGTTGAGTGTTAGAATGAAGGACACTGTATCAGTCGAATGTGTATTTCAATCAGTGCCATTAGGTCCAGTGACTGTTGATATCATTAATGCAAGGACCCTTGTTCCTAACTGATCTGCAGCTTTTATATTGCGAATATTAGCACTGGATTTACTGAACAATACTGAATGATAAGACCAAATGGCTCAATATCTTCTTATCACATCTTGGTACATGTTAAAATAAAGATCACCATAATCTAACAGGGTCTGCATACTTTGGTGTAATTACTGCCGGCAAGACGGTATTGGGACATGGAACTGGCTATCTGTAGATTCTAAAACTTCCTTGGTGAATCTGGTAAGAGGTGTTAAATTTGGGTTAGTTCAATAATTGTCTGGAAGTTTCCATAGTTGTATCTAAGCACTGTACACCTAACCACAGATGACCACAGTATTCGCTGGCTATACAGAAGGCTAACTGTGTCTTAGAGCTACTTTGTACTATCAAGTTGATATATACTTTTGTGTTACTTCTAAATATAGTGTGTATCTACCAGAGAGTGGATTTACTGCATTCTGGACATTGTCCATATTTTGGAGTGGACAGCATAGTTGTGCAAACTCTCTGAATATCTGTATACAGACATTTGGTGTGATTAGACACTGAAAAGACCACAGAATCAGAATATTTTGTGTTATGGGATATTGAACGGATCACAGGATACAGATATCTGTGTTAGTGGATGTCAGATGGATCACAGGACAGATTGCTGGAAACAGTGGACAAACTTAACAGTCAGTTACAGTGGCCAGGTCAGATTGGTTTCATTGTTGTGTGTGCTATTGAGAGCATACCAGTTGACTGTAATCATTATTTTCAGTTGTTAAATAAATTTAAGTTAAGCTTTTTGTCTTCTTGTTGCAACTTAAATCAATTGGTAATTGCTACCGCGCTTCCCAGTGACTATAACAATGTTTATCATCTTTGGTTTGAAAAGGGAGGGACAAGTTGAATGCATGTGTGGTTTGATTCAGATTTTTCCTTGTACAAGCATGTTCAGAATGTCTGCAAAAGTTGTTTTGTGAAACTCCGTGATTTCAGACATGTCAGGCAGTTTCTTACTCATGATGCTTCAGTACTTGTGGCTAATGATCTTGTTAGAAGTCAGTTGGATTACTGCAACTCACTTTTCCGGAGCCTCTCCAAGTCCAATCTACGTAAATTACAGTGCATTCAAAATAGTGCAGCCAGAGTTGTATCAAACATCAGTAGATACACTAGCATAACTCCTGTGCTTATGAAATTGCATTGTCTTTTGATTGAACAGCGTACAGTGTTTAAGACAGCCACTCTTATCTACGAGTTTCTTCACGCAGGTTTTCCTTGGGATTTTTCTCCATATCTTTCTTCCAACAGCAGTTCTAATAGTACCAGGTGCAGTCAAAGTGGTGGTAATTTCCTTGTCATTCCAAAGTTCTACCCTTCTGTTCATAAATCTGTCAAACAGTGTGGTAATAGTTTTGTTTTAGATGCTCCCACTATTTGGAATGCTCTCCTAGATGAGATTTGTGTCTCACCCTCTCAAGCCTCTTTCAGAAAGCAGTTTAAAACCTACCTCTACACTGAAGCATACCCACCTTATCCTATACCGTCCCCTGGCATTCTCTATGGTGCTTGACCCCCCTCTTCTGTCTCTGGATTCTGAAATTGGTGGACTGCTTTTTTTGGTTGTGTTGCGCTGAGTCCCCTTTATATGGGGAGATTAAACGCTATAAAAGTCCAATTAGAATTAGAATTAGCTTGAATATTGTAATTCCTTGTTCAGGAGTTTTTCAAGATTTAATGTTAAGAAGCTCCAATGTGTTCAGAACGGCTTAGCTAGGATTATCACCAACATAAACAGATACTCGCACATAACTCCAGTACTGAAAAGTTAGTATTAGTATTCCTTCACAGTGCTTATCCTAATTATTTTTGAGCTTTCTTGAATCCCATGAAAAGCTTTTACAATACTAGGACTAGCGGGATGGAGGTGAAGTTTGTGAGATGCCACAGTTTATTCCATCTGTTTATAAGTCATCTTAGAAATTTGGTTTTAGTTTTGCATTTGATGCTCCCAAAATATAGAATGAGTTGCCGGATGACATCTGCTCTGCCACATATTTTCTATCATTTTTGGAAGAAGCTGAAAACTTATCTATTCACAAAACCTACCCACCCTAGGTTTTATCAAATTATCAGATTGTCTCTGTTGTGTGGCCATCCTTCTGTGTCTCTGGACTATGAATTCTTTGGTCTTGTGTCTTGGTTGTGGTGCCTTAGAGTCTGTCTTTTTTGATGGAGATTAAGCTCTATAAAAGTCATATTAGAATGCTTAGAGTGCTTTGTTTCACAGGTGATTACACAATTTAATTGATGTTGATTGGCTAGATTGAATTTATTGTTTATGTCAATTTTATGTCAATTTAAAGGGTATGCAAAAATTACTCTATCCACGCAATACCTATATATTTTTATATAAATTATTTACCTGCCTACATTTCCAACATTTTAATATCCAATTTTAATCTAAAGGGAATAAAAATTCGCATAATATATTCTAATAATTCTATATACTTCTGGGAGGGGGGATACTAGAGGGATATTTTCAGCGTGCAGAATCATGCAATGTACCATATCAAGTAATGTGTGTCTTACTTTCAAAAACAACAAATACAAAAAAATGCATAAAATTTAATGTAATGAAGACATCCACCTGATTGGTTAAAATTGATTATTGGTTAGGTTTGGTACAGTGAGAGCTCGGACAAATGGCTTCAGATGACTAGTGTACATGACAACACAAAGACTTAATTTATCTGAGATTTGTACAAATATATGTACATAAAAGTAATATGTAAGTAAAAGTATATACATTAAAAATATATGTTTACATTTATTGCCATGTGAAAGGTATGGGAATAAGTCAAATTTTACATGAATGTAATAAATACCCAGTAATACAATTCATATACAGTGTTACTTATATCTGTATTTTATTCATTGTTTCCATTTCCAAGTTCATACCAGCACAGCCAACAATGCCAATGCCATATGTTACAATAAAAGGCAAAGTGGAGTTAAATACTCAGGCTAAAAGTGTCACTTCAGAAGCCAAGTAAATGTATGAAAGAGCTGTTTCAAAACTGTAGTTTAGCATTGTGCACCAATTTGCCTCAAATTTTAAGATCAGCAGAAAATGTTAATCTGTTAAAAGTAAAAATTTTATTCCAAAAAGTGTATCACCTGTGACACTCATTTTTGTGTTGTTAATGTGGAGTGTACAGCATTGTTTCACATAAAAGTACAAATTTTGAGATTTTTCTCTGTGTTAACTTTAACTGAGTAAGGATCTCATTTCGGTAAATTGTGTGAGAAACATACCTTTGATACACTTTTATTTCTGTAGTATTTACATTTTCCAAACTGATATTTAAGACCTTTGATTTGCCAAGATGAGGCATTATAAAAGCATTTTATAAAAAATAACGGTGTACATAAAACAAAAATTCAGAAACAAGGTCAGATAGCAAAGATTCCAATTTATAGTTAACATTTCTGTGATAGAGATGACTGTTATCAATATAATGATGGTCTAAAGTAATTCGGGTAGGGATTTTGTTTTCTGTAAAACATCTCCTTCTGTCCCATGTCACTGTAGTAATTGCTTGGTGCATGAGACTGATTGGGTGTAGGTAGAGCAGCTCCAGATGACTTGCTAATAGCAACACAGGCAGCTATACCCAGGCCAAGAAGAAATAGTGCTCCCAGAGGTATGCCAAGTGCCAATGGAAGTGTCATGTCTGTACCACCTGAAGAAAGAACACATGATTAAATTGTTTTGAGTATGTATACCCAGTCTAATATTTATTTTCCTGCAGTACTAAAATCATTATTTTTACCCATCCTAACTGCAAAATGATTGCCCAAGCATCTAGTGACTGATATATGCCTAACAATATATTGCATGTCTTTGAGTAACAGATAAAAAAGATTCAATTACAATTAACAGGAAATGCACAAAGAATAGATTCCATCACAATGGTGCACTCCATGTCAGTTTAGGTCAGGCTGATCCATGAAAACTGAAAAGTACATATTTTATTTATATAAGGAGGTAGCTGGTATTGGAGATCAAAGGTACCAATGGAAGGGCATTTACTCCCAAGTAGTTTAAGGTTTAGATAGATTAAAGGTTTTGTTCAGATCTTTGAAGAGACAACAAATAATAGTCATTCAATAAATGTTAGCATTCTTAGGTAATCTTCTATCCAAAAGTATAATTAAATTTCATTTTTAAATTATGTTTTTATCGGTAAATAAATCTTGCATAGATCATATTATTTTATAGTGTTATAAATATGATCCTAAAGAAGCATAATAACAAATTATGTGCATTAACTTTTTCTGTTTGAAACATGTAAGCAGAGTAAAATATATTCAGGGATTTCATGAAATCCCCAGCTAAAATTTCAGTGATTTTAGGGAATTCGCAAATTTCCTGGTCCATTAGGGATTTCACGAATTCCCTAAAAACACTCAGCGAATTTGTGAATTCCCTGATTACACAAATTCGCTGTAACATAGATATAGATACAGACAGACTATATATACAGACAGACTATAACTGATCAGAGGGCTGCATGACTTTCAATGGATCTCCCCTCATATAAGAAATCCATCATATTAATGTTCTCACGTGAAGTATTAAAAATATGGTCAGATTGTAAAATATATCCATAACATACACAATATGTGTCTGCTTTAAAGCTTACAATAAGTGGAATATTTTTAGATAATGGAAAATAACATTGAAGCTATAGTTTTCTCATCAAACTGAATATTATTTGAATGTTATTTTTAAACATTAAAAACAATGGTTTAAATTGCATTTCATAATTTTATCACTTTTTAATCCAATTGTTCATTATAATAAAAAATATAGAATGTTTCAGTAGCCATTGCCTAAAAGCCATATATTATTCTTTACAGGGGCTGTAAATTCTGACACAGCAATTTCAAACATCTCAAACGTATTTTGTGTGTCTACAGAAGTGATCAAGTTTATATTTTTGCAATTACCAGATGTGTTTACAAATTCATTCTTTGAATATATTCTGTAATAATTATGGTAATCCATGTATAACAGTAATTACAAAGTGAAGCTTACTGTCAACGATGTAGGCATATCATGTACTGTGGTAAATGTATCATCATACCTACTGTGAATGATGTAGTGTATCATGTAATATGGTAAATATATACCTGCTACACACATTGGTATAGGTATACCATATGCCATTGCAAACATATAAATGATATATATACTGTGATGTATATAGGTATACCATATGCAATTGCAAATATATAAATGATACATACTGTCAGTGGTATGGTATGCAATATTTCATGCCAAATATAAAATGATACATACTTTCAATGATATAAGTCTCCACTGAGTCAATGCTGAAAACTTATATATGGTACATGTTTTTAATGGTATAGGTATACCATATGTCATTGCAAACATATAAATGATACATACGCACTGTCAGTGGTATGGTATGCAATATTCCATGGCAAATATAAAATGATACATACTTTCAATGGTATAGGTATAAGTCTCCACTGAGTCAATGCTGAATTCTTGAGGATCACTGCCTTGTGCTGTGCAGTAAAATATCCCACCACTAAACTGTTGTTGAAGACTAACAGTTGATGTTAACATGTTGTCTGAGACTGACAAAATCTCTTCTGTTGTCTCATCTTTACGAAACATCAATGATAACAGAGCAGGTGGGTTACTGTCTGTTGTACATGTGAATGTAATGTCTGTATTCAGTGGTAGTGTGCTCAAAGTGGAATGACTAGAAGACATAGTAACACTTGAGGCAGCATCTAGAATAGAGTATACCCTGGATGTCATGGATAATATAATATATATTTATCAATATAGGTAAGGAAAATATCCTTTAAACTGTCAGTGCATAATTTGTAATTGTGAGTGCTGCCTCACTTGCTAAACTACCACAGTATAATTTAAAGTACTTGTAAAACAAATACCTATGTCAAAAGAAGTGATTTTGTATAAGTTTGCATAGCTATTTTACATAACCTCTGGTTTAAGAAAAAAAGGCTTGTTGACTCTCCCAAGGAGTTTAATTCCATTACACATGAAGAAGTCTTTTATGCTTCCAAACTCTTTCCGTCAACAAAAACATGTGGGCATGTTAATGCATTTCACTGTTGTTACTTTCAAAAGCTGTTTTCATTTAAACATCATATATCATAGTAAAAACAACCACTTGCAGTAAAAACGCTTCTTCAAGGGTATACAAGGGTTAACCTCGCTTATGAATATAAGTAAATGGAACTTACACTTTTTGCCAAAAGGTTATCTCAAGTTGCTCAAAAATAATTTCTGTGTGTTAAAAAACTTACACTGAACATTAAATTCTAAACTTTCTGAATACAGCACATACTCTGGCTCCATCCCTTGAGCTCTACAGAAATAGGCTAAGCCAATGCTTTCTCTGGTTAATATTACTGATGAAACAAACTCCAAAGTTGTCTCAAATTGTTCAGAAATCTCCTTTAATCCATTATCATCCCTTGCCATAAGTGAGAGTCTTGGCAGTGGGTAAGCATCCATGGCACATGTGATTTCTACCTCTGTATTTTCCGGATATGTAGCATCTAGTTCTGCAGTTGTGCTTATGGCTAGGGTGTCTGCAGCATCTGAATAATGGCACAATATGCAGAGCCATCAAGGCATTTTGCAGTAACCCAATAAAATATATGTATATAGGTACTAAAGCTTTCTTAACACTATGACATTTCAAAACCAAATAAGTTAAAGGAAATGTAAATTAATAATGTTAAACTTAAAAAAGTATGTTCAAAAATATGATAACATTTCTAGAATAACATACACTTTAGACTCAGAACAAACGAACTACAGTAAATTAAACTTACATTGTACTTCATATCTGATAGTATTTGAATCTATGCTGTAACTACCATCTTGTCCAGCTGACCGACAGAAGAACAAATGCTTGTTATATTTTGCAGCTAGAGTTAGAGCTTCTGTCATAGTGGGTTCTGGATCCTCTTTCTGTAAAATCAAATATTGAGCTCTGTTCTGATCAACAGCCCATAATGACAGCAACGGATCAGGATTGGCATCTGATGTACAGGTGAAATGAACCACAGTATCAACTTCAATCATGTCTTCGTTTGGTGTGTCACTTTCTAACAATACTTCTGTGGCAGCATCTGTTTGAAGAAAAACACATTAACTTTGGTTTTCAAGTTTCAGGTTTAAGATGGTTTGGGTATATCACCAAGACACTCTGTGCGCAAGAAAAACATTTTTGTGTTAAACATATGTGTATATAAAAATCTCTGTGTGCCCAAGCCCATATGCATTATTGGTATGGACTTACATGCCTTGCTACAATCTTTGAAATTATGATGAGTATGTATGCTTCCCAAACTTTTATAGAGCCTTGGTGTTTCATGCTCAAAAATTTAATATCATTTAACATCACTGTAAGATTTCAAATACAATTCTTGTAAACAAAATGCAACCAGCTGATTTTCCAAGTATTCGAATTGACTGATTTGGGTTTAGAATTATTTTGAAAACATTCTGTAAGTTATATCACATTTCAAAGTTGAAAGGCTGGAGGAAAAACAGTGCATACTAGTTGACCAAGATTCAATGCAAAATTCATCAGGCCCATGTAGCCACTTACCAGCTTGCCCATTTTACATGTTACAAGACCTGAGGGGTGGGAGCAATCAAATGAACAATGTAAGAACTTAATTTATTTGTTGGTTACCAAGGGTATGTATATTAAAGTTTTATCTGATCCTCACTAGTCCACTTCCTATTGGTAGCTTGGTAGATATATGATAAATAGTAACAAAGTGGATCAGTTAGGATATAAAATACAGGGAATAATGTAACAAATGATTTCCACAATAAGTGATTATCACAAACAATGTTGAATGTATTACATAAATGAATGTTCTATAAGTACTGGTGTGCAATTAATATTTTTGACTATTAGAAAACAGTTATGTATGTACATAATTGCCAGTAATATATTGCATATTGTTATATTTACAATGTTATAGTATGAACTTTTGTATTAGGCTATGTTTTCTATATCTCATACAGGAAAAAAGTATGTGTACATGTTATTTCAGCAGAAGAATAAAACATACAATTAATCAACCTACACTGAACAGAAAGTTCCACAGGATCAGAGTGAATAGTATACTGCAATTCTGTATTTGTGGCTTTACAGAAGAATGCTTGCCCATTGTGGTTCCTATTTAATGTTATTAAGAAAGTAGCAGATGAATCTGTGAAAGCTTGTCCAGTTGGTATTTCTTCACCAGTACTTTGTCTGATGTACAGTGATAGCTGTGGAACTGGGTTGCTATCCACTGTACAAGTAAAGATAACATCTGTGCCTTCAGGTGCCATTGTATTAGTATCTATGTTGGTTGATAGAATGACACTTGATGCCCTATCTGTTAAAAACATATTTCATATATGAAAAATCTCTGATATCTACAAACTGTGACTCTAGTAAAAGGTTTCCTTTGCATGTACTGACAACAGCACAACATTTTGTAACATTTATATGGTCTTATTTATACCTAAATATGGTTCACAGTAGTTCTACAAAGTACAAATTACATGACTACTCTTTCTTGTGTAATAATCATAGTAGAAGACAAAATTAATAAATTACATTTTAAATTAGATGCTGTTATTGAAAAAACTTACAAAGCCCTTGAAAATTAACAGTTTCAGAGTCCACCTCAATTGATCCATTAGAACCAGATGCTCGACAAAAGAACTCCTTATTATTTTCTGTAAGTGTAACCGATGTAGTAAAGGTCTCCATAGCAATAGGGCTACTTGCAATGATCACTGTTTCATTGATTGTAGATGACCATAATGAGAGAAAAGATAAAGGATTGGAGTCAGCTGAACATGTGATTTCTACCACACCACTGATAGGCTGAAATACATCTGTCCCTGGTTCAGTTGTTATTGCTACATGTGACAAATCATCTAAAAATGCAAAGAATGTAACATGCTTTTGCCTTATTCTGAGCTAATGAACTAAATGTGCAACATGTACTGAGTTATGAGTAGTAGGTGATGCTTAGTTTTTTAATGTTAAATCATATATGTAAAAATAATAAGAAAAGCCTGAATGGCATATTTTAGCAAGATTTCTCAAAGTTTTGTTATTTCAAGAAATATTTGGCCTTAACATACTCCCAGTGCAAATTCTTTTAGCAATACATGTAACTGTACTTCCAAGTACAAGCCATTAAATATTTAGAAGCCTTCACTGCAGCTGCTGTAAATATCATTACCTTGATTCAAAATATTTTACTTACACAATACATTATATGAAAAGGTAGATGGTGAGTTTAAGATATAGTCAGGATCTTCTCCAACAGCTCTACAGAAAAAATCCCCTCCATCATGTTCTCTTGTCAACACGACTGGTACACTGAAAGTGGAGCTGCTTATTGATTGGCCACTAACTTGTTCAGTGGATCCTGTATTTCTAAACATCAGGTAAAAATGAGGGCTTGGATTGGCATCAGCTACACAAGTAAATATTACCTGTGATCCTTCTGTTACATCTGTGCTGTTCAAGTCACTTAGGATTTCTACAATCTGTGGTGCATCTAAAGGTCAATTATATAATATTTTAGTTATCACAAATTTCTTTTAAATATACAATGATTATTTATTTACATTTAAAGTGGTTGTCAACCACTGAAAGGTAAATAATCACAGATGAAATATGTTTTACAGGATCATATCAGGATTGATGGTCTTAAGATAGGTTTAATATCTGCTCAACAGAAAAATTATTAGAATAATTTCTAACTATGTGGTGATTAAAATACAATATGTGATGCTTATATAAATGATACTATCAAGGGAGTATGTATATTGTATAATATATATATATATATATAAAGTGTACATACTGTCAATGGTATAGGTATAAGTCTCCAGTGAGTCAATGTTAAAAGGTTGAGGATTACTGCCATGTGCTGTGCAGTAAAATATCCCATCACTGAATTCTTGTTGAAAAGAAAGCGTTGATGATAATGTATTGCC
Source organism: Sabellastarte sp. h YS-2021 (assembly GCA_964017235.1). Classification (NCBI taxonomy): domain Eukaryota; kingdom Metazoa; phylum Annelida; class Polychaeta; order Sabellida; family Sabellidae; genus Sabellastarte; species Sabellastarte sp. h YS-2021. Next base: position 9,190,428 of record OZ024932.1, on the reverse strand, counting down.
AGTGATTGATGATAGTTCTGTTCTTACACCATTGTTGAACATCAAGGACAATAGGGGAGGTGGATTACTATCTGTTGTACATGTGAATGTAATGTCTGTATTCAGTGGTAGCATGCTGAGTGTGGAATGACTGGAAGACAAAGTAACATCTAAGGCAGCATCTGGAACATAATATGGGCAGAATATGTGGTTGACAAAGTAATAGGAAAACCTTCCCACTATCAATGTGTAATTAATGTATCATCATTCAAGGGCTGGTTGATCTTGATGAGCAAAAATGTTTATTTACAGTTTTGTACAATGTCCTTTTCATGATTTACATTGGCTCTCCTCTAAAGTTCCAGGGTTTAATCTCAATTATTTTTCAACTAACATCTGGAGCCAGTTTGAGTGCTGGTGCATAATTTTACATTAGCTTTCCCAATGGCATTACAAAGACTGCAAAAATAAACATTTGCTGTCCCACCCAAATGGAAGTTATTGTCATACGATATCAGCACTTGTGTTGATATTGGCAGTGAAAGAACAAAGGATATGAAATGTAATGCATGCTTCCAGAAAACTTTCTTCTGTAGACAGTAAGAGAGCATTAAACTTTTAAAAATTTTTTTCTTAATTTCAATATCTTGTCATTTTTACAATTCAGATCACTGTTGCAGTAAAACATTCCATCAGTCTATTTTCATGAATAGCCAGGTCTCAAAATAAGAGAGAATGAAATGTAACTTTTGGTCAGAAGGCTAACCCAAAGTATAGCAACAGTTATTTGCTGCTGAGAAATAATATGTATGTTTGAAAAGACTTACATTCAACATTAAACTCCAAACTTGATGAATAGATTACATATTCTGGCTCTGTTCCTTCAGCTCTACAGAAGTAGGCCAAGCCACTGCTTTCTCTGGTTAAAGTTACTGATGAAACAAACTCCAGAGTTGTCTGAAATTGTTCAGAAATCTCTTTTACCCCATTGCTATCTCTTGCCAGAAGAGAAAGCTTTGGCAGTGGCCATGCATCTGTGGTACAGGTAATTTCCACTTCAGTGTTTGCAGGATATATGTCATCTAGATCCGCACTTGTACTTATGGTTAATGTTTCTGCAGCATCTAAATAGTGGTACAACTGAACTGTGATGGCTTTATGAAATAACCCGATATAGATATTTATGTGATTTTTTTTGTAAAATGGGGTATATTTTGATTTTTGTAATAGCCTGATAGTAGATAGATATTTACATGTTAAGCTTAAACAATGAACTTACTACATAGTCTGATATCAAACTTTGACTTAGATTGATTTTGTGTTTGTTACTGACACATAAATAGAATAAAAAGTGGCAATTAAACTGAAAAATACAAATATTTTTATTTTTAAATTGACTAAAATATAAAGTTGGGGTTTTATGTCCCGTTCAACAGCCAGGGTCATATTGGGACAGGTCCTCAGAATTGCCACTTGTGGGACTCGAACCCACAGAGGTGACAGCCTATGATTAGATGCCAAACTTGCTAACCACTAGGCCACTGAGGACCTGACTAAAATATAAAGTAATCATGCCAAACAAAATATTTCTACTTCAAAATATTCTAGATAATATTAATGCAATAAATTAGACTTACATTGTATATCATATCTCAGAGTATTAGAATCTATGCTGTAACTACCATCTTGTCCAGAAGCACGGCAAAAGAACAAATGCCTATTAAACTGCGCAGCAAGAATTAGAGTTTCAGTCATGGTGGATGTTGGCTCATCATTCTGTAAAACCAGGTAATGAACTCCATTTTGGTCAACAGCCCATAACGATAGCAATGGATCTGGATTGGCATCTGATGAGCAGGTAAGATGAACCACAGTATTAACTTCAATGGGGTCTTGGTTCAGAGTGTCAGTTTCTAACAGCACTTCTGTGGCAGCATCTGTTTATAAAAATATCACTTTTCATCAATATCCAATTATAATATTATTATACGTACATTACCCAGAATCTACAATCAATGTAATAAGCAGTATAATCAAAATATTTACATAAAAACAATGTGAATTTATAATCAGTTTATGTGCTTTTGAAATATGTGGTGTCCCTGGTACAGCATAATCAAACGAAGTCAATGCCATTGAACATTAGTGATGTTAACAAAATTGGAAAGCAGGTTATTCAAACTGTAGTAGAAGATTGGGTATAAAAGAATAATTCCTGATGTTATCAAGTAACTGAAAGGATAGTATTAGACCTTTGTAAATATTAGTGTGTAAAAGGGGTGTTATGTAATGCTTCACCAGTCAACTAGTTGAGTATATATTTAGTGATAACTTATTACTACATTCAAAACAAAATTGATTTAACATTCTAAATTATGTTATTGAACAAACTTACATTGAACAGAAAATTCCACAGCATCAGAGTGAATAGTATACTGCCATTCTGTATTGGTAGCTTTACAGAAAAATGCTTGTCCATTGTGGTTCCTATTTAATGTTATTGAGAAATTAGCGGATGAATCTGTGAAGGCTTGTCCAGTTGGTATTTCTTCACCAGTACTTTGTCTGATGTAAAGAGATTGCTGTGGTACTGGGTTACTTTCCACTGTACAGGTGAAGATAACATCTGTGCCTTCAGCTGCCATTGTATTTGTGTCTATGTTGGCTGATATGGTGACACTTGGCGCTCTATCTGTTTGGTTATAACATATTTAACATAATATAATATGATATATTGTTGAAGTGTGCAATTTAATGAATTGCTATGCAATTTCAAACTTACAAAGTTTTTTATGTGTTTATATTTACCACCAGTATAACAGTTTTGTTGACAAAATATATAAGCTTCAATTTTGTGTGAAAGCTGTTTTGGACAGAACAAGGCAATATCAGTTTTGCAAGTTATTTAAATTATAGCAAAAATTTTACCTGTACAGGTTCAGCTGTATATGATTGACAATGAAATTTCTATTAACAAACTAATAAATCACATTTTAAATTATCTGTGTGATTGAAAATACTTTTTTATTTTTCTTTTCTTTTCGCATACATAAAAATAAGACAAGATTGTGACATAAGAACATTAACACCATACAACACATAAAGAGCAATTAAGGACACTACTGAATTCAATACTTCATGAATATTAACAGAGTTACACAATTGCTATTTTAAAAGAAAAAGATCTGCCAGAGAATTCAATTTGTTAAAAAAAAAACGATGCTTAAATTCCAGCTTTGCTACAAATTCTTGTTCTGAAAAGATTTTTTATACTTGTTCTTGAAAATCTTTGACATATAAATTCTTTTGGTGTCTTGAAATTCGGAATATATATCTGTTAGCTGCCATATATATATAGAAACATTTACAGGTACATGCACCTTGTCATTTAAAAGATAACCAAAAATGACACTGGCATTGTCCATTTTAAAATTGAAACCAGTTTCTTGTAAAATTAGTTCCTTTAAATTTTGCCAGTAAATGCGAACTTTTTAACAAGTAGCAAACAGGTGTATGCTAGTTAAATTGTCCTGACTGCAAAGTGAACACAAAGGATTATCAAGTTTTACCTTAAACCTGTAGGCTTTGGTACCAAAACATATATTGTATGCTTTTTCCCCACATATTTGCATTTATCTCAACTTGTTGTTTTTCTGCCAAAGAAGATTAGGTGGTATTGAAACTTTGGGAACTCTTCAGTACATGGTAAAATCCTTACAGCCTGTTTTTAATTTCAAAATCAAACATATTTGGTTGGGCATTGATGGCTTGAATTTTATTCTTTCCTTTGAATCTGTTATATGCAGGTATATTTTAGTACAATTAACTACTCTGTGGTAGTTGAGGTAATTTGGTTTTATTTGAAAAGAATTAAATATTTGAGATTGTGGCAAAAAATCACCATTACTGAACATAATATCTGTTAGCGTTACAATACTCTGCCTAAACCAATCTAGTAGATGAACTTCCACATTTGACTGTTTTGGGTTGAATCATAGCGGCTCATTTTCTGGTAAATACTGTGATGTGAGCATGCATTGTAGTTTACTTCCCCATGCAGTTAGTACATCTGATGAAAATGTATTTGCTGTACATTGTGAAATCTTGTGTGTATACTGTGCCCCAGTGAGAAACAATTTTGACACTTTTATTATAGTAAGACGCTAGACTGACCCAAGGGCATCATTATTTAGATATATTCTAAGAATCCATGTTATTTTCAATGTACTAATAAATTTCTTTAGTTCCAGTATGTAGAGCCGGCCTTACTATAACAACAATTATTTTTTTCCTATTGATCTCATCTGGCTTACCATTCCATGTATAGTCATATATAATTGATTCAAGCTTTTTAAGTAGTTTTTTGTCAGGAGTGGGAAGGGTTATAAAGAGGTGGTTAAGCTTTGAAATGGCCAAAGTTTGAACCACATTGATCTTTCTGATAGGAGGTAGATTGTGTCTTTTCCATGCATTGAAAAGCGTTTTCATCATAGTTAATGCTATATGATAATTTAGATTTATAATGTTTTCTAAATCAACAGGAAACATTATACCAAGTAGAGTAAATTCAGTTTTCTCCCCAAAAGTTGTTTTAATATCCAATTTGTCGTTTGAATGTCTCTTTTTCCCATCCAAATAAGTTTTGTTTATGTAAGTTCATTACTGGTCCTGAAAAATACTTACAGTACACTTCAAAATGAAGAGTGTCAGAATCCACTTCAATTGCTCCATTGGCTCCTGATGCCCGACAAAAGAAATCTTTTTCATTATAGTTTTCTGTAAGTGTCACTGATGTAGTAAAGGTTTCCATAGCATCAGGACTGCTTGCAATAAGCACTGGGCTGTTGTTTGTCACCAACCACAATGACAGGTAAGATAAAGGATTGGAGTCAGTTGAACAGATGATTTCTACCACAGCATTGACTTGTTGAGACACCTCTGTCCCTGGTTCTGTTGTTATTGCTACATGCGACACATTATCTACAAATATAAATTATGTGACTTGCTATGACTGATATTAAGTTAACGAAATCCATTGTCTTTATTTAAAATGTAGTCCACCCTTATGAAATTCTAAGAACTAATTTGGTCATAGTTTTGCTTTTTGTCAAATATTTTTTAATCAAACACCACAGTCTATATGATTGTCAAATATATAGTAATGATGATGGTTGATTGACATTTTTATTTCCATAATTAATCATTCTCCAGAAACACTCTGTGTGATAATTAGAATTCTTGACACGTTTTTAGAATCCCCCCAAAATAATGATAAATTATGTACAATAGTTGATGTAAGAGCATTAATATTTCATTTGCTGACAAGCACAAATAAAAATGTTTTGGTTTAGCTATTTGGAAAATAGCCTTTCATGGCAATTTAAAAATGTTCTTATTCTTGGAGCCTTTTATTGTTTCATTGATTTGCTCTTTGAAACTCTATATTCCCTTGTCATTTCAAGGAATATCGGGCTAAAACATTTTACAGTAGGATAGTTACAATGATGCATATAATTGTGCTTTCAAATGCAAGATAAATAGCATTTAACATATTTCAAAATGCCCACTACTGCAAATATGACTAACTTAATTCGAAATATTTTGCTTACATAAAACATTATATGAAATAGTTGATGGTGAGTTCAAGGTATAACTAGGATCCTCTCCAACAGCTCTGCAAAAGAAGTCCCCTCCATCTTGTGTTCTTGTCAACACCACTGGTACACTAAATGTTGTGCTACTTATTGATTGCTCACTGATCACTTGTCCAGTTGATTCAGTGTTTCTAAACATCAGGTACAACTGAGGGTTTGGATTAGCTTCAGCAACACAAGAAAATATTACTTCTGTTCCTTCATTTACATCTGCACTATTTATGTCACTGAGGATTTCTACAGTTTCAGGCATATCTAAAAATAGATTTTGTAATATTTAAATATTGCCATATATATTAAATATTTTGTCATGGCACACTTTCCAGAAATTTCACTTTCCAGCTTTTCCAGCTTATATTGATCCATCTCTGCTATACTTTATTCTTAAGGGCTAAGGGGTGTAGCATGGTAGACTGAGAGATAGATGGTGGTTTTAAGCTTTATTTTTACAATGTACCACAACATATTATTAGGCCCAATACTTGCCCTGACATTCCAGTTGATACTAGAATTTTAATATCTCAGTTGATGCTAATCCAAAAGTATGCATGCCCAGAGTATTTGCACGTTTGGAGCTATGAGCTTCTGTGGAATACCTTGTGAACATATCTGTAACATCATGTTTTCTCAAACTTGATATATCGTATAAATTTCTTGTATATAAATGGAGATAGGGTCATGGAGGGGCTATTACAAGTCAAACTGTGTTTTCTACTTTCATTAGCCCTTTTGTACTTCTATTTATAATAGTTCATATGATAAGATCTGAGCCAATCAAATTGTCATATTTATCACTGAGGTATAATTGTTAAATGTTAAACTTACAGTGAACTCTGAAAGGTAAAACATCAGAATCAATAGTGTAGCTTCCATCTTGAGCTGTTGCTCTGCAGAAAATCATATTTTCATTCAAGGTCTTTACAGCAGTCACAGTAGCCTTTACTTCCAGAGCAGCTTGACTATTCTCAATGACATACTCATTTCCTGACTGATTCAGTGCCATCAACGACAGAACTGGTTCAGGATGTGCATCAGTGCTACATATAAACTGAATCAAGGTTCCTTCATCAACTGATTCCGTATTTAATAAGGGTGACAATATGCCAACTGATGATGGTTCATCTGAAAAAGGAAAATTTTGTCAAAGTAAGATGTAAACTATGACCTGATTAATCAGTTAGACCCGGCTACAAATAAATACTTATTTCAGTATTCTGTTAATTAAAAAAGAAAAATATTTATGTTTCTCAAAAATAAATTAAATCTACCTGCTTAGATTAGCTAACCCACCAGCATAGTCATCCCCCTTGGTGAAAAGTTACTGAGTTACCACTTTGGTTTTAGGACTCTTCCTTTTTGGATTCCAGTACATTGGAGATCCTCATTAATTTTGTGCTGTACTAATGTTTCTACTACAGTTTACCATGACTTTTTAGTTTCTTTGAACATTTAACATTGTTAAAAAAAGGTGTAAAGAAAACCAATTTCTTTAGTTGGAGTGTATGGGAGCCACTGTTTAATGCTTATTTTTTAAATAGACAGAAAATGCAAGGCCAAGTCAATAGTCTCGCTACATCCATTGCATCTTACAAAAGTGGTAGTAAATCTGGCAGTATGGTTCGACTCTGATTTCTCTTTTTCTGGGCAGGTGTCAGTAAGGCCTGTTTTGTACAATTGATGGATCTTAGGAGACTGAAACAGCATCTTACCCAGGAACCAGCTGTCAAGGCTGCAAATGCTCTTGTGAGCAGTCGGCTTGACCATTGTAGTTCCTTGTAATTCCTTCAGGATTTAATGTTAGGAAGCTCCAAAGTGTACATACCAGATTAGAAAGGATTGTCACCAACACAACTCGATATTCACAAACATCTCTAGTAGTTAAGAGTTTGCATTAGTTGTCTGTTCAACAACGGTCAGTCTTCAAAACAGTTACAATAACCTGTAAGTTCCTTCAGAGTGGTTATCCTTATTATTTCAGAGCTTTTTGAATCGCAGAAAAAATCTTTACAATAGCTGGATGGAGGGTAAAGTTCTTGAGGTGCCATAGTTTATTCCATCTGTTCATAAATCATCTAAGCAATTTTATTATAGTTTTGCTTGTGATGCTGCCAAGGTATTGAATGAGTTCCCAGATGACCTCTACTCTGCCACATTCTCTTCTGTGTTTTTTAAAGCTTATCTCTTCACAAAAGCTTACCCACCCTGGTTCTATTGTATTTTCTGTATGTGGTATTTGTGTCCGTGGACTATGCTTTTTCTTTTTGTGATTGTTAGCCCCTTAAAATCTGATGGAGATTATGCTATAAAAGTCATATTAGAATATAAGAATTAGAATACGATTGCAGTTTATGTGTTATGCTTTAAAAGCATGGTAAATGTATGATGCACTTATTTGATGTATTTCTAAATTACTGCACTATAATGGAGGATGAAAAATAAAATGCAAAAAGATTGCAATCATAGTTTGGGGTCTTTGTGGCCTTATAATTTGTTTGCTTGCCGTTGAACAACAGAACCCTGACCAACTGTATCTACTGGTTTCCTCTGTTCTTCTAACTACCCGTCCTGATATGACCTATACAGTGTGGAAAGCAAAAAAACCCCTCAAAATACATAAATAAAATACACAAAAAAGTCCAATGTGAGGTTCGTGGAAAAATTATTTTACAGAAATAAAAAAGAAAATTTGTATTATTCAAAGTATAATACAAATAACAAATAAACCAAATATAAACTGGTGTTTTGAACGTGTTTTTCACTAAAATTAGTTTATTTTTATATCTGCACACGTCTTGGGGAGACAGATTGTTCAAGTGCCTTGATCTCATATTTTATCTCCAATCAATCCCTTCACACACTAACTGTAGTATGGTTGACAGACAGACCTGATATAATTCAACATTAAACTTTATGAGTTGGAAAACAATAGTTATTGAACTTACATATAATAGAATATTCAATTGTGTTTGAATGGAGAGTGTATTGCATCTCATCATTGGTTGCTTTGCAGAAAAATGATTTGCCATGGTTTTCCCTTGTCAGAGTTATGGTAAATACAGAAACTGGCCTAGCAAATTCTTCACCAGATGCTTGTATTTCTAGACCATTTCCATCCATCACCCATAGACTTATTTGTGGGACTGGATTACCATCAACAGTGCAGGTAAAAGTCACCTGTGTAATTTCAGGTTGTGTAATGGCAGCATCAACATCAGAAGACAGGACCACATGTGGAGCCTCGTCTATAGCAGAAAAGTTATATTTTAAAGAATTTACAAATCTTATTATTTTATAAATAAATATATGTTGCATATATGTAATGAATGGAAGAGTAGTAGGGCAAACACATTTTTTCCATTCATTAACTCAATAAATCAACTTATATATCTGAATTTAAGGCAACCCAACTACTCTTCCATAATAATGGAAAATTTTCTCTTGGGAACATAAATTAAATTGTACTAACTTGTCATCTCTAATGATAAAAGTTAAAAATATTAGTTTCAGGTCAAGATACTAGAGACCATCTACAAATAACAACAATGATATGAAATAATAATAAATTAATAAGTTAAGGAATTTTAAGTCTTGATCAGTTCGGGGTGAGAAAACTAGTAAAAACAGATGGTGAATTACATGGATTTAAATTGTAAAGAGTGCCCCTGTATTTATAATTAGCAACTAAGACGCACCCATTTACAGTTAAAATAATAAAATGTGTAAAGAATTTGTAAAGTGTAAAAGTTGGGGGTTATTACTGGTGAATGTAACACATTGTTCTGAATTTCAAATTTCTCAATCTAATTATCAACTATTGCTGAGCATTCATGCCCAGTATAATTATGTAGTTATGTAGTTAACAACATACACTGAACATTAAAAGAAACAGATTCTGAGTCCACTTCATAAACCAGTACAGTCTCCTCTTCTGCTCTGCAGAAAAAGCTTTCTTCATTATGTCCTTCTGTCAGGGTGAATGAGGTAGTAAAAGTTGTAGCTGCAGTTGTGTGATTGTATACCAACTGTGTTTGTTTAATTGTATCAGTTGTCCAGAGAGACAGAAGAGGTAAGGGATAGGCATCTGCTGAACATGTAACTTGCACTACAGCATTTACAGGTTGGTCAATATCTGGACGTGGATTTGTACTGATCATTGTAACTGATGGTGGATCTGAAAAACAACAACAAACTTTAGCTCTTCTGACTGAGCAGGATATACCAGCATATTATCTATATAACACAAATTTTATGCTCTTAGAAACTTTGAATGTGTAGCATCATATATGTGTGTAACACAATTTAAAAATATATGCAAAAATAGGACCTTGTTCACAAGGAATAAGAAAATATGGTGCCATTCTGCACACTCAGTCACGACACCAAATTGTGTGTGTACCTACAAGTGAGTCAGTATCCCGACATTTGGATTTTTGGCACAACCTATGTGAAATAGATTCCCACTTGTAGTGACATCGCAAACAACCATATTTAAACAACCTAAGAATTTACTTTTTCAGTCTTACCTTCCCCGTTCATAATTATCTCTCACATGGGGAATGCTATTATTGGTGTTAATCTCTTTAATTATGGCTATTAAACTATGCTTTCATAGAAAATCCATGTCTTAGACGATGTTTCAATCAATTAGGTCAATGGTTAAGGTTAGAGTTAACACTGCTTAAACACTGGGCCACTGAGGACCTCCACATCAATTAGGAGCTATATTAATTATTCAGATCACATAAAGCATGAGTACTCAGGAGCATATACATCTGCCAAGACCCAGCACCTTATATTGCTTATAAGTGTAATGATAAAAAACCCTTTTTATCAAATCCTGGATTAATTGTAAATCACACCTAAATCAGTCCTATATTAGATCAAGACTGAGCCACTGAAAATGTTTTATGTAAATCCATGAAGTAGCTCTTTTGGTAATTTTGCTAACAATCAAATAAACAAAATCCAACAATCATATAACCTCCATGAATGCATTAAATATAAACTGGTCTGTATGTCTCGAAGTTAAATCAAATACAAGTTAGATAATTTATACACAGAGAAAGAGAGAGTACATTAAGACAGGTACTCACAATTAACATTATATGATACAGTATCCTGGGAGTCCAGTATATAACTAGGATTCTCTCCTTTGGCTCTACAGAAGAAAGACCCTCCATTATACTGTCTTGTTAGTGACAAAGTTATATCAAATACCAATCCAGTAACAGACTGTTCACTGATTTGCTGGGTTGTTGAACCATCAGTAAACATCAGGCACAGTATAGGTTCTGGATTAGCAGCCACACTACATGTAAAGATCACCTGGGTGCCTTCATCCACTGATGAGGCAGGTTGGTCAGTAGTAATGTTCCAATCTTGAGGACCATCTGTTATAAAAATTCATAGATGCTTATATTACCACTTTTCAAGATCTAAACACTTTTGACATATTTAAAAACCTCACTGATGTATTACCATAATAATTGTGATGTGTAATATCTTGTCATTGGGTTATTGTTTAGCATGAAAAAAGTAACTGACTGATCATAATAAAAGTCACATCTTTCGAGTTATTCCTTGCCTGTGATTGTTTAAAGGTAACCATTCAATAAGATGTTTGTGCAGAACATGTTCAGAGCCACAAATTGGATTATAAATCATTTTCATTCTATTTGAATTCAAGATCTATGGATCAGTTTTGTAAAATGTTTTTAGTCCTTCTAAAATAATTTCAGTACAACACTGAAATTGGTTCACCATTGAAATATTATAGAAAAAATGACACATTAATTTGGTGCTGTATGCAATTTGACACACAAATGAATCTGTTTTTTATGGTCATAATTCATTTGGCCAAATTGGCCTAAATAAAAAGACTGATTAATGAGGTTGTTTATGCCCTCACTTTTTATTTTTGTTTTCTTAGGATCATTGTTTTGTAACTGGTTTTGTATATTGTAAATATGTTTGTACAAAAGAAGAGAAAAACAGGAAAGAGTTTCATCACTTGATTTTCACCTCTTGTGTCTTTGGGATTCAAACTGGATTATGGCAACTCCAGGGCCTGTATTTACAGAGATTCTAAAACTCATACTTAAACTCACTCACATAATCTCAGTTATTGTTGCATCTAAAATTATTTTAAATATGTATTTTCAACATCTCAGCCAGCACTGGTCTTTGAATTCAAGTACAAACTCAGAAAATGAGTTTATTTATGAATTTTAAGATGAGTTTAAGAATATTTTAACTTTTTGAAAAAGTTCAATTTTAAGCATAAACTCATAATTAAGTGTATGCATGAGTCTTAACAGGAATTTGGATATTTTTGTATTGCCCTGGGATTGACTTTGGTATGGCAATTTAACTTTAATATAACAAATCAGTGAGCATCACTTACATATTATTCTGTATGCTAGAGCTTCTGATTCCAAAGAATAGCTTTTGCCCTGAGCCTTGCATACAAAATCCTGATTATCCAAAGCAGGAGAGAGGGTGACAGAGGTAGTAAGAGTTGGGTCAGCAGCAGCTTGCATATTTTGCACTACATCAGGTGAGCCAGTGGTTCTAGTATACAGTGAAAGCAGAGGTGAGGGATTCCCATCTGCTGAACATGCTAATACCACCTCAGTATTTTCAGCCAATGCTTCATGTGGCAATGGTTCTGATGATAGGGCAACTTCATTGGCGTCATCTGCAATGCATCAGGTATGCTCAGTGTACTGGCAAGAAGGTAAGACAATTTTAAGTGTACTGTTTTACATTGCACAATAGCTTACATGATTTACCAAGGATTTAATTAACAAATAGCCAAATTAATAGATGAAGGGCAAAAATCTAAGCAGAAGTGATTTATGTCTTATACAGAGCTGTATTCAGTGCTTACAAATTTACAATTTATTTTAAATTTTGTTCATTGTCCTACTGTCCATATGTAAATAAACAGTATTTAAACAGCATTTCCTTTTCTAAAAATATATATCTTAAATAAAACGGCATCTAGAAATGCCAAAGAAGGGGCTAGCTTTATCCAAAGAGATGAAGAGATAGTAGATTTCTGAAACCATATACTGCATCTCATGATTAATTTTTGGAGACTTATACACCTGTACAGAAATTGCCATATTTTAAAATGATAAAAGATCCTCATAAAATTCCTGGGTCAAGAATGTATGCTATTGTGAGCATTTCCTGAAGTTTCAACAAAATCAGTCCATAATTATTTGAATTGTTTTGGACAGAGACAAACCCATATCTTACATGTTACATTGTAGGTCAATCTAACAGACTCCTTTTGGTATTCAGAATTGGGTCCAGCTGCCACACAGTAAAAATCTGACAGATGGTGATGCCTAGTCAGAGCCACAGAAAGTCTAAAAGATGAATCTGTAACTGACTGGCCAGTGACTTGTTCTTCAGCTTCACCATCACTCCTCATCACTGAAAGAGTTCCTAGAGGGTTGGCATCAAAGCTGCAATCAAATTGGACCACAGTATCTTCAGACACTGGTGAGGAGGGGTTTGTTGTGATTTGTACTGTGTCATCAACATCTGAAAAAGTTATAAATTTCAGAGTTAGGGTTTTAACATATTACGCCTTTCAACACCTATTGTCAAGATAATGACAGAAAACCAACAAATCACAGCCACTGTGAGCTGGCTGGTAAACACACTCACCAAGGAACACAGAGGCTTTGGTTTTGATCCTAGTCATAGGCAGATAGCTAGAGGCTTGAATGGCTACTTAAAATGGCAGTCCTCTGCCAGTAAAAGCTAAAGAGCCTTAGGAGTGTTGAAACATGATCATTCTTGAGCGTCTCTTGTCTTCCAGTTAGAGAGGAATGTCAGACACTGCAGCTTGGGCTGTACTTTTGCAGTCTAGACTGTTTAAATAGTGCTTGAAAGAGATACTGTACTAAGTATAAATGGCAACAATACAAAATACAAGAAATCCGAAATGTCAAAAATGAATGAAATGACAGTATGACATCAAGTGGGTAGTATAAGTATTATGTTGTTCATATTTATGAGTGATATATGTCTTTTTTAATTTTTATTTTCAAAGACGTAGTAAAACATGCATACATGTACAACATAACAGAGATATAATATTTATGAAAAACTTCAACAGGGAATTGGTTAACATTGATATTTCAAAGAATTATAATATTTGCTTTACTAGAATATTATACATACAAATTTTACTTGACACATTAACTCTCTTTTATTCTATTGAGCACAGACCAGTTTGTTTCAAATTTATGATATTGAAAATTTATTTTAGCTATATATTCTTGGTCGGTACTTTGAAGATACTTTTGGAAACCACTGACATTTGGTATGTTGGACTGTCTCGAACAATCAAAAATGTATCTCTTTGCCGCAATAATTATTATGTTTTTGGCTAAAAATCAATTTCCTTTTCTAATATACCAAACATAATGTTCAGTGAACTTGAATTGAGGTACAAACCAAAGACAAGTTGAAGCCATGCTTTCAAATTGGTCCAAAATTGGAGGATAACGTAAAATTGGAGTGATATATGTGATATATGTTGATCTCCTGTCCGTAACATACAGAAATATTATTGAAGAATAGCCATTTGTTTATACATTTGCAACACTAATTATCTATTGCATTCAGGATGAATACAGCTCATAGTGGATTATAAAAGTACAAGTAACTTGAAGCCTTGTTAAACTTTGTTTCTCATTTAATGCAAACTCCTGATTGCAAACACCTGATACTGATTTGATTCTATCCATTTATTTTATCAGTCTTATTTCCTTACACCTGAACATGGTGATGCAGATGTCTGATTATCCATACTGATTTATGATTGCAAATACAGATGTATGATTGCAAATACATATGTCTGATTGCCATTGCAGATGTATGATTACCAAAGCAGATATCTGATTATTGATCTACAGATTTGATTGCCTGTGTAGACTGTAATTTTGCCTTCATATTTTGAGAAAATTGACTAACACTGTAATGAAATTATATGCATATTTTTCTGTGTATACACATATTTGGTTCTCTTTGATGTCGTATTGAACTGGAAACATGTGTAAAAGAATGATTAAAATTGGTGGTAAAATAGCAATTTACCAATTTGAATATAATGTTAAATTAAGACTATTGTTAAAATCTAAAGAAGCCTGGTCAGTGGCAACAGTAGTGATGGACAATCAGACAATAGTCATTGGCACTGAAGAAACATCAATCTTACTTACACAAGATATCATATCGTATGTTGCTTGACCGCAGTGTAAACGTGGGATCTGATCCAGTGGCTTTACAATAAAAATCATTGGCATTGTAGGCCTTTGTCAAAGTAATGGATGTCTGCAGTTCGAGCTGGGTACCACTTGTATGCATGGTGTCCATGTTAGAGGAATGATCTCTGGAGTAGATAGCTAGTGAAGGCAATGGATAAGAATCTGCTGAACAGGTCAGAGTGACGACTGTATTCTCACTCACAGCATTGTCTGCTTGTACATCATAGGTAAACAAAATAGTCTCTGCTGCATCTGTTATATAAGAAATTGGCATCATTTTATTTAATTGAGGCTACTTCCAAGTGCTCTGGGTGATAATGTGGTGGTTTATATTTATTTTATAAGTACATGAATACCCCCCACCAGAAACAATAATTGATTGATAAATTTGCATGGCTATAATCTTCTCATAGATGACACAAGTTATATTTACAAAAGAGTCAGCAAGATTAGGTGTAACAGCATCAACAGGGGCGGACCCAGCCTTTATGTAAGGTGGGGGTTCACATCAGACATACCGTAACTAAGGGGGTTGGGGGGGCATGCCCCTGGAAAAAATTCAGTTTTGGTAAAAATATAGTGCATTTCCTGTAAATTTAACACCACTCTCAAGAAATAATTTTGTACTTTGGGTTGAACCCCTTTACATTATTTTTCAAGGGGAGGGGGTTTGAACCCCCTGAACCCCTCCCTGGATCCGCTAGTGATTAAGATAAGTGAGAGCAGCCTAAAGATAAGTCAAATGCAACTTATAACCTAAAGGATTAGTCGCAAGTATTTAAGTTGGGACGTAAATGCTGGTAAAGGTTTTGAAACATGCTTACAAACTATGAGCCACAACTATGCTCTCAACCTTTATCTCTGAAATGTTAAGTCAAAAACAGTCAAAAAGATCAAGTTTTAGACAACATAATTAGGGTGGTTAGAAGGCAAACTTACACTAGGGCCCAGTTTCACAAAGGGTCTAAGACTTAGTCTGGACTCAGGCTAAGACCAGGACTTAAATCTAAGCCTTTTTGTCCGGGGATTTAAATAGCTTTGACAAAGGGAGACTTCGCTAAGACCAAAAACCCTAGGCTGCAGGTACAACATTGAGATTTGGGAAAATCTTAGAACAATTGTAAGAATTATACATAATCCATGAAATGTTTTCAGATGTAAGATTCACAGGCCATGATTTTTTACAAGTTGTTTTCATATTTTAAAGCCATAGAACCAATTATAAGGAAGATAAGGCCCTTGAAGCATGCTGACCCTACATGACCATGAACCATGCGTCAAAGGTCAAATTTGACACTTGTACTAAGTTGTTTTGTCATTCCAAATCCCCATGACTAATGATAAGGGAGATATTATGGCTTTCTGATATGCCCCCATTTGACATTAAAATGTGATAAGGTTGCCATTGTGTTTTCAAAACAAGGTCAAAATTACTCTCAGGGAAGCTTTTCTAGTCCATTACATTTTGTACAAATCTGACACAACTAGGTGCAATACTTTAAGTTTTAAAACATACCAAATGATTTTCAAACAATCGGCTATGGCGGCCATGTTGTGTTTTAAAATGACTACAAATTCTTTACTGACAAACTTTCACAGCCATAAACATTCTCTGAAACTTTGGTGAAGATACCTTCATGAATGAATAAGATATAAAGTGTGATTTGAAAAAACCAAACACACACGCATGCATACACATGCAGGTATGTACTCATGGTAAAACATTTCCCCAACCCCAGCTTTGACTGGCGGGAGAAAAGTGCAACTGTAGTAGCATTAGTATAATAGTGCCACATTTTCAAAGAAGAACTTTAAGACCAAAAAGTATTTAAAGGTTTGCCATGGCAACAGGTGTTGCCAGATATCCTCCAAAACCCAATCAGCTGAAGATCCTGTTTTGGTTAACATATCCTGAAAATCTGGTGAAAATCAATGCATTGGTTTAGGCTGTGGTTTAAACGTTAAAACATCAAAATATTCAAACTGTTGAAATGCCAACAGTTGTTGCCAGAAACCTCCCATAACCTAATCACTAGATCCTCTTGGGGTAAACGTACCCTGAAAATTTGGTGAAAATCCATGCATGGGTGTAGGCTTTGGAATACCCATAAATTTTGAGACCCCAAACTCTTAAAAGTTTTGCCATGGCAACAGTTATTGGATAACCTCCTTATCCTAATCAGCCCCACATCCTCTTGGGGTAAACATATCTTAAATATTTAGTGAAAAATGAGTACATTGGTTTAGGCTGTGGAACAACCACAAACTTTAAGACCCTAAAATCTCAAAAGGTGGACTGGGATAGTATTTAAATATCTTGTATCAAGTAATCTTATTTTAAACTTACACTGAACAGAAAGTTCCACAGCATCAGAGTGAATAGTATACTGCAATTCAGTATTGGTGGCTTTACAGAAAAATGCTTGCTCATTGTGGTTCTTATTTAATGTTATTGAGAAATTAGCCGATGAATCTGTAAAGACTTGTCCAGTTGGTATTTCTTCACCAGTACTTTGTCTAATGTACAGTGATAGTTGTGGAACTGGGTTGCTATCCATTGCACAGGTGAAGATAACATCTGTTCCCTCAGGTGTCATGATGTTAGTATCTATGTTGGCTGATATGGTAACACTTGGTGCTGTATCTGTTGAGTTATAACATATTCAGTATTGTAAAATGTAATATACTGTTGAAAGATAAAATTTAAATAAATGTATAGCTCACATGTATTAACCTTGGAAACAAATGAATGAATAAGTGAAAAAATATAAACACCAGCCTAGCTAAATATTTTATATAAGTATATAACACTTCAATCACTCTTTGCTGCTAGTTATTTTATTATTTTGACTGGAGTATGCAAAAGATTGCTAGAAACTTCCAACATTGTCAAAGTATCGTTCAAGTTGTGACTAACTTCTTCTGTTACCACCAACAATTGTACATTCTATTATGGTTGGACCTATAATGGTTCTAACTTATCTTAACTTATGCTGATTCTGGGTCTTCTTTATTTGTTACTTTTACGGTTACAACTTTTTTGTGTAATAATGATGACCAGTGTCAAATGACTGAAAGAACTTACACAATACTTGAAAATTAACAGAATCAGAGTCCAGCACAAATGCACCATTGGGGGCTGATGCTCGGCAAAAGATATCTTTGTCATTGTGGCTTTTTGTAAGTGTAACAGATGTAGTAAATGATGGTACAGCATCAAGGCTGCTTTCAATGATCACTGGATTGTTGGCTGTTGTGAACAACCACAATGACAGAAAAGATAAAGGATTGGAGTCAGCTGAACATGTGATTTCTACAACAGCACTAAGTGGCTGAGATACCTCTGTCCCTGGTTCTGTTGTTATTGTTACAAGTGATGCATTATCTAAAAATAAGAGTGTAATAAGACAAATTAAATGTCAAAACAAAGAATTCTATTGACTATATATGTGTCATGTACTAATATGCAGGTCATATGTGAATGATATGGCTGTCACTATAAAATCCATTTGTTACATTGCTCTATTCATTATTAATATATAAAATACAATGCAATATTTAACATGAGTGATATTTAATTTGTGATGATCATAAACAGTGTAGGCTATCCTCAACAATCTTATTTTCACAAATACTTTTATTTGTAGATTTGTTTTTAAAAATTACACATTTGCAGAAGCATAATCTCAGATAATACGAATATATATTTGTAAGATTCTCAAAATAATGCAAATTAGATACCACATCTGCGTAAATGACTAATAGTATAACCATAACAGTTTCATTTTGTAACAAACATAGCCCATGTCCATTTGAAAAAAAGAGCAAATAATAGCACAGAGAACAAATTAATCTACTTAATTATTTACCCAAATATGAGGGTATTTAATGTATTATTTGCTACATGACATTTTCTGAGAGCCACAAAAAGAAGCTAGAAACCTCTTGTGTTCAGTTTTTGAAAATTTTAAATGGCAAATGTCCTTTTCAGAAATAAATGATAGCATTGATATTTAGTTGCTGAAAAACGAATAGATATAGTCTGTAGATTAAATGTAAAATATCATTTTATGATAAAAATATTGCAAAACCAAATCCTAGAAAATCAGTTTGCTACATGTACATTTCCTCTAAATACAAGACATTTTAGTATTTAAGATATTTTTAAGCCTTTACTGTAGCTGCTTCAAAAATCACAACATTGTGATTTTAA
This sequence comes from Sabellastarte sp. h YS-2021, assembly GCA_964017235.1. Lineage (NCBI taxonomy): Eukaryota > Metazoa > Annelida > Polychaeta > Sabellida > Sabellidae > Sabellastarte > Sabellastarte sp. h YS-2021. Next base: position 9,171,295 of record OZ024932.1, on the reverse strand, counting down.
GTATTTTGCTTACATAAAACATTATATGAAAATGTAGATGGCGAGATTAAGGTATAACTAGGATCTTCTCCAACTGCTCTACAGAAAAAATCCCCTCCATCATGTTCCCTTGTCAACACCACTGGTACGCTAAATGTTGAGCTGCTTATTGATTGGTCACTGACTTGCTCAGTAGATTCTACATTTCTGAACATCAGGTAAAACTGAGGGCTTGGACTGGCATTAGCAATGCAAGTAAATATAACTTCCGATCCTTCTGTCACATCTGCACTGTTTGTGTTACTCAGGATTTCTACAGTTTCTGGTGCATCTAAATATAGATATAGATTTAATGATATCAGTTAATGCAAATAGTTTCAAAATGTCCATTATATGTTTAATTAATAAATTGGTTGTCAAACCTTGTGATCATATGATAAATGCAACTGTATCTCTTTGATCATTTCCGAAAGTGATTTGTACTATAACACAGAGTCCCCTGGATGTACAATAGAAATATACCATATGGTAATGTAACCTACAGTGTGGAAATAAATGAAAAAAAAATTGGTGGTTTAACTGATTTTAAATTGCAGCATATTAGATGTTTCGGAGGGCCATTTTCAAGATTGATGAAGCCAGATCTATATATGGACCTTAGACACTAATACTCCCTTTTCAAGTATCTTATATTCTAATTAGTATACAAAATAATTTATTTTAAAAATATATGCTACTTGGTTCTTGCTTTCAATGTTTGATATGTTATAATGATAATGCTGTTTGGGATGAAGCAGCTGAATTTATTGAAACTTCAGGTCCTGCTAAATTATATAATTAATAATGCTGTTTGAGTTATATGTGCATAATAAATAATGTGTTAAACTAAGTGTAACTATGTAAATCAAGATGTGCAGGAAATATTATATACTTTTATGCGTCTATATAACATCCATTCCAATACTTTGCTCAGTATATTGTTTTGATGGGGTTTTTGTGATGGCATTCCCTTAAACATATCCCAACTTGCCAGTATTGTAATATATCACAATTGAGAGATTTGTAACTGCACTGTAGTAGTCTCATGATTTTTCATTATTCAGTATTAATTTCCATTTAATGTAGAATGTGACTGACTGAAAACAGATTCCAGTCATTTTGGGTAACATGACATAATTTATGAAGGATGCATAAGTAACATATGTAAATTTGCTTTGATCCCAAATCATGTAACAACAGTTTACAATGTTTTAAATAAAGAAGCAACACATATAGTTTAAATATAGCACAACAAAGAAATTCCATAAAACAAAATTGTAGCATCTAGCTCGAGCATGCTGTTAGAAAAATTTGTTGCATTTTTGCTATTTATGTTTTGTAATAAAAGAACATGAAACAGATTTCAAACTTCTGATAAACAAACCAACTGACAAGCTACACTGGAAATATAAGACAGAGTCAAAAAAGCAATTAACAAACCTACTTGCCAATACACATTGAATTCAGTGAGACATGTTATTACTTATTTAGATTCTGCTCATTAATATGTTTAAAATAATACCCATATTGTATACATCATACTTACATTTAATGTTGTAGGTATAAGTTTTTACTGAATCAATGCTGAAAACATGAGGATCACTGCCTTGTGCTGTGCAGTAAAATATCCCACCACTAAACTGTTCTTGCAGAGATACAGTTAATGTTAAAATGTTTTCAGAGACTGATATAATCTCTTCTGTTGTGGCATCCTTATGGAACATCAGTGACAACAGAGCAGGTGGGTTACTATCTGTTGTACATGTGAATGTAATATCTGTATCCAGTAGCTGTGTGGTGAGTGTGGAATGGCTAGAAGACATAGCAACTTCTGAGGCAGCATCTGGAATATAGTACAACCAGCATAGAGTGGTTTAAATAAAAAGGAATGAAAATATGTCTTTTATATGATATTGTGTTGATTGCATTTCACGAAATCTATATTGATTCTCTATTTAAATATCACGGTAATGCTGGTAACTATGTCAGTATCTAATCTATCATTAGTATTGTAATAACCCCTTTTAAATACCTCAGGCATTACAGGGGGTGAAAAAATGACCGCAGATTGCACACTGGCTATCCCACAGGGATTTAAGCCCAATGTTGGAAGGTTTTAGGTTTTACTACAGAACTTTGAACTGCCAGTTTGTTGTGTACTGAGTTCACAAATATTTGAAATCACACTACAGCACTTTTGCTAGTATAAGTACCAGTAGTGTTACAGAGATGAAATAAACACAAAATTAATAAGTATTAACAAAATAACTTTGCCAAATAAAAATCATTTCATGGTTACTTCTATCCACAATTTCACTTTTTTAATAACACCATTAAAGCTTCAGGTCTCTAAAAGCAACCAATAAAATTTACTCCATTTACCAAAAGGTCACCCCACCTTATTTAAACATTATACTGGTCCTTTCAAATAGTTTGTGTGTTTGAAAAAGACTTACATGTAACATTAAATTCTAAACTTGCTGAATATATTACATATTCTGGCTCTGTCCCTTGGGCTTTACAGAAGTAAGCCAAGCCAGCACTTTCCCTAGTTAATGTTACTGATGAAACAAACTCTAGACTTGTCTGGAATTGTTCAGAAATCTCCTTGACTCCATTATCATCTCTTGCCAGAAGAGACAGCCTTGGCAATGGATAAGCATCTGTGGAACAAGTGATTTCCACCTCTGTGTTTTCAGGATATGCAGAAGCTAAATCTGCAGTTGTGGTTATGTTGAGGGTTTCTGCTATATCTAAAAAATGGTACAAGACACTTAATGAAATTTAATGGTAACACAATATAATAATGCAGACACTTTAGTGCAACATCTGCTAAACCAGAAATTTACTATTAGTAGTACTATCATTAAACAGTCACATTTTGCTGAAGTTCATCAAAAATGTAAATCAAAATGTTAATCATGCAAAACATAAATTTTCTTTTTCAGAATGTGTTAAAACAAAAAGTAAAACTTACATTTTATTTCATATCTGATTGTATTAGAATCTATGTTGTAGCTACCATCTTGTCCAGCTGACCGACAGAAGAACAAATGCTTGTTATATTTTGTAGCAAGAGTTACAGTTTCTGTCATGCTAGATGTTGGCTCATTATTCTCTAAAACCAAGTACTGAACCCCTTTTTGGTCAACAGCCCATAAAGATAGTAAAGGATCAGGGTTAGCATCTGATGTACAAGTAAAATGAACCACAGTATCAACCTCCACAATATCGCGGTTTAAAGTGTCAGTTTCTAACAGAACTTCTGTGGCTGCATCTGTTGAAAAAATATAAAATTTTGCATTGACTAGAATGTTTAATGTGCTTTGCTACATTCCCAGAGGCCCCTAGGTTAAAGAAAAGGTATATATATATATTATTCATCAATAAGTTTTTTGTATTATCATCATGTTCTGACTGATAGATGATATGCTGCACTAATAAATATAATATTTCAATAAATAAATAGTCTTTGAACGGATGACGCAATGAGTTTATTACTGCCCAGCAGAGTCCCAATTCATCATTATCAAAGACATTTATATAATGTATCATTACTGTATGTGAGGTTTCTATTGAATAAGTGTGCTGCTACTCTTAAGGAAAACAAAACAAATGTGGGTCATTTGTTGGCTGAAAGATTAGTAAAATATATGTGAGATTTGACAGAGAACTTCTAACTCAACACGTGTTTTTAAGATTGTGCTCATTCAGTTTCAGAAACATTTATACTCAAAACATATTAAGAGATATTAACTGTTGTATTAAAGCACGTAAAAGTTCTTGGATTCACCAGTTAAATAATATGTCTGAGGCCATCTGGTCACAATTAGCCACACATCATTAGGAGTCATATAAGATTGTCCAAAATACAGATAAAATTTTTTGGATGTTTAACTTGTATGGAGTGAAACACTATTGACCTTGACCAGTTCAGTTTCACATCAAAGTAAAATGTGTGTACCATTGTGGTACAATCCTGAATTTTCAGATATATAAAAATGGTCTGATTTGCCTTCTTGATCTTGCAAAAAACAACATTATGTCTCAAAATTAAATTTCTCTGTACTACCATACTTCGTTGGATTTCTTTTCATACTATTTACTATATTTGTACTTAAAGTAATATATACAAAACCTGTAACCTGATACCTCAGACCTACCAGTAAGCAATATTTCCAATTCAAGTTTAGTTACTGTCAAAGTAAAGAAAAAGAACTAGAGACTTCTGTACTGATGAAAGATGGCAATACTCAAGATAGTTACATAAAAATGGAAAGACGATTTGCATATACCTTTCAATTTAGTATGCTGGAAAAATGCTTTCATGAATTGTTTTCTCTGTACATGACAATTCACTTATCTGGTTTCAGAATCAATTGATCCATCGTGTTACCGCAACTAATGCATATCTATGTAAAGTTTGGACACTCTGAAACACCTCTTTGTAATGAACAGGGGCGGATCCAGCTTTTAAGTAAGGTGGGGAGGGGGGGGGGGGGGGGGGGGGTCACATCAGACATAATATAACTGTGGGAAAATCCACACAGAGGCATTCCTCCCGGAAAAAATTAATTTTTGGTAAAAATAAAGTGCATTTTCTGTAAATTTAACACCACTCTCAAGAAATAATTGTGTACTTTGAGTTTAACCCCTTTACATTATTTTTCAAGGTGGGGGGGGGGGGGGGGGGGGGGGGGGTTAAACCCCCTGAACCCCACCCTGGATCCGCTAGTGATGAACATATTGAAACTCTTGTTATTTTTTTGTTTCTTGTCAGAAAAGTATTGATCGTTAGACGAGTGTAAAATCTAAGGTTTTTAGAAAGGCAAATTATTGTTACTTATTATCCAGGAACCCTAATATTAATAAATTGGAAAGCAACTGTTTTTAGCATACCAATAAATGCTATACTAGTGACTTGTAAATTCCGTATCTTAAAATGTGCAAGATTCAATAGACAGTTAATTTTTTGAGTATGGAAAATAATTGACCAAATTATATTATGAGCAACTTCTGGTAGCGAGAACTGAATTGTGTTTTAATGAATTCATCAAAAGATACTCCATCCTAACAGCACTGTGTGGTCCTTAATAGTAATCCAATGTGTTAATGCTGGTTTTATGAATATGTAAGCATGTATAAGCTGTGCCGCTCAGTTAAAGATTAAACTAATATGTAACTAAAGTTTATGATTCTGATGTCTTTGAAGCTTTGGTTAAAAGTGTACTGCCACTTTTTGCTGTGTATGAGTATTTTTGCACATAACCCTGATAGAGCATGGGCAACCCTCCCCCTCCCAGGGTCGCTGCATCAAACATTGTGGAAAAAGATAAAAAAATTTTGAGAGCAAAAAAATAAATTATCAAAATACATAATGTCTGATTCCATCTGGTAATTAAATGATCAAAAGTTCGGGTTTTACATCCCAGGGTCAGGGTCATATTGAGACAGATATCCTCAACTTTCTCACTTGTGGGAGAATCCACACAGAGGTGACGGCCTGTGATTAGATGCCAAACTTTCTAACACACTAAGTCTCTGAGGGCCTCAGGTTATTAAATAAGTTGGATTGCAAAAGTAATTTATTGCTGTCGATGAAGAGTATGTATATTAAAGTATTGTATTTTGTTAATTATAAATATTTTGTAATACAAACTAGCAACACCATTGAATATCTTGTTTCAAGTAATCGTATTACAAATGAACAAACTTACACTGAACAGAAAGTTCCACAGCATCAGAGTGAATAGTATACTGCAATTCTGTATTGGTGGCTTTACAGAAAAATGCTTGTCCATTGTGGTTCCTATTTAATGTTATTGAGAAATTAGCAGATGAATCTGTGATGGCTTGTCCAGTTGGTATTTCTTCACCAGTACTTTGTCTGATGTAGAGTGATAGTTGAGGAACTGGGTTGTTATCCACTGTGCAAGTGAAGATAACATCTGTGCCTTCAGGTGCCATTGCAATAGTGTCTATGTTGGCTGATATGGTGACACTTGGTGCTCTATCTGTTTGGTGAAACATATTTAACATAGTAAAATATAATGTACAATTTAAATTTAGTTTTAAGAACTAGTATTACCTTGATAAAATATATCAGTTGAGTTATTAACCTGGGATGCAGTTTAATGAATTGCTAGGTAAACTCAAAGTAATAAAGTATTTATGTGTGTATATTCAACACCGGTATGACTGTTTAGTTGACAAAAAATATCAGCTTCAATTTTGTGTGAAAGTTATTTTGGATAGAACATTGCAATATCATTTTTACATTGATATATACCTAAATTTTACCTGTAGAGGTTCAGTCAGCTGCATATGATTAACAATGTAAATGACTTTTTAAATTGGCTGTGTGATTGAAAATACTTACAGTACACTTCAAAATGAACAGTGTCAGAATCCACTTCAATTGCTCCATTGGCACCTGATGCCCGACAAAAGAAATCTTTTTCATTATGGTTTTCTGTAAGTGTCACTGATGTAGTAAAGGTTGCCATAGCATCAGGGCTGCTTGCAATAGTCACTGGGTTGTTGTTTGTTGTGAACAACCACAATGACAGATAAGATAAGGGATTGGAGTCAGCTGAACAGGTGATTTCTACCACAGCATTGAGTTGTTGAGACATATCTGTCCCTGGTTCTGTTGTTATTGTTACATGTGACACATTATCTACAAAAACAATTTATGTGACTTGCTATGACTAATGCTTAGTAAACAAAATTCATTGTCTTTATTCCGGCGCCATGGTGGCAGAGTGGTAACACTCTCGCCTCCCACCTCTGATGCCAGGGTTCGGTTCATGGCCCTACTTCAAGTGGGAAAGCTGGTAGTTGCTTGCAGTTTACAGTACAGAACCCTGACGAACTGTATATACTGGTTTCCTCTGCCCTTCCAACTACCCGTCGTGATATGACCTGTACAGTGTTGAAAGTGATATAAAACCCCAAATAAATAAATAAAATCATTGTCTTTATTTAACATTTAGTCCATCCTTATGCAAATCTAAGAAGACGTTTGGTCATAGTTTTGCTTTTTATTCTACAATTTACAATGGATTGTCCGATAATTTCCTTTCTGCTTCTACATTCTTATCCTTCAGGAAGAAACTCCAACCATATTTGCTTTCCAAGACCTTACAATCATGGATTTTGATATAGCTTGTGTCTCTGTGGAAATGACCATTGCTATGCCCAGCCCTATGGACTGATGGATTTTGGAATACTGCTGTCACACCTTAAAGTCTGCATAAATATGGAGATTTATTGTTATAAAAATCCAGTTATGTAGTAACATGTATGTTGCTAGTGAAGGTTAACGATGTCACTTAATATTCCATTTGATACCTTGCTATAGTAAAAAGATACATTTGAAGTTAACATTTGAATATTTATTTATTTATTTGGGGTTTTACGTCGCTTTCAACACTGTACAGGTCATATCACAACGGGTAGTTGGAAGGCCAGAGAAAACCAGTACATAGTTGGTCAAGGTTCAGTACTGTAAACTGCTGACCAACGGCAAGCAACTACCACCTTTCCCACTTGAGGTAGGGCTGGGAACCGAACCCCAACCTCAGAGGTGGGCGGTGAGAGTGTTACCACTCTGCCACCATGGTTCCCCTAAACATTTGAATAAGAATGTTTCTAAAAGTACCTGCAACACCAAGCTTCACTTATTTAAGATTGTTAAATATTTTTATCATACACCATAGTCCATATATTTGTGACATATATAGTACTGGTGATGCGGGTCATATGTTAATTGACATTTTTATTCTCAACCATTCTCCAGAAACACTCTGTATGAGAATTAAAATTTTTAAAATCTTGATACTTTTTTCAGAATTCCCCCCCAAATAATAATATATAATAAAACCAATGATAAATCATGTACAATAATTCATATAAGAGCATAAATAGTTCATTTGATGACAAGCACAAATAAAAATTTGTGAAATAACTATTTGGAAAATACCCTTTTATGGCAATTGTGAAAAGGTTTTATTCTTAGATCATTTTATTGTTCTATTAATTTCTGCCATCACTGCACTACTGCAGATATTTAATCTAATCTACTGCTTTGCAGGTGCAATATCTTCCCCTCAAATGGGAACTCAATGCGCTATAGTATCAAACACATTCGTCATAAGGATAGTCAAGGGGCAGTCAAGGTCAGTAATCCGGAGTTATGGGTGTGACCAAAAGGGAAGGAGACTAACTTAAGTCAAAATATTTTACTTACATAAAACGTTATATGAAATAGTTGATAGTGAGTTTAAGGTATAACTAGGATCTTCTCCAACAGCTCTACAGAAGAATTCCCATCCATCTTGTTCTCTTGTCAACACCACTGGAACACTAAATGTTGAGCTGCTTATTGATTGGTCACTGATCAGTTGTCCAGTTGATTCTGTGTTCCTAAACATCAGGTACAACTGAGGGCTTGGATTAGCTTCAGCAACACAAGAAAATATTACTTCTGTTTCCTCGTTTACATCTGTACTAATTATGTCAGTAAGGATTTCTACAGTTTCAGGCATATCTAAAAATAGATTTTATAATATTTTAGGAATTACAAATTGCCATAACATACATAACATCTGTAAATTTTACATTTTAATAGTTGCTATACATTATAAGAATACACTGACTTGTGTCTGTTTGGTCATAGCATTTTATCATGTCACACTTCCTAGGAATTTCACTTCCAGCAGATTCATATTGATCCATGTTTGCCATACTGTACCCTAAGGGGTGTAACTTGGTAGAGTGAGAGACAGATGATGGTTTCTTAAACTTTATTTTATTTTTTTCAACATACCACAAAATATTATGAGCCCAATATTTACCCTCATGATACTATCAATTGATTCTAATCCAAAAGTATGCATGATCACAGTTATACATCTTTAGCATAATTATTATTCAAACTCGATATATCATATAAATTTCTTCTATATTTATGGAGATAGAGTCATCATAGTGGAGGGGCTATTATTATTAAGTCAAATTATCTTTCGACTTTCAATAGCCCTTCTATACTGTATTTATAATAGCTCATAGGATATAATTTGAGCCAATCAAATTGTCATATTTATCACTGAGGTATAATTATTTAATGTAAAACTTACAGTGAACTGTGAAAGGTAAAACATCAGAATCAATAGTGTAGCTTCCATCTTGAGCTGTTGCTCTGCAGAAAATCATATTTTCATTCAAGGTCTTTACAGTAGTCACAGTGGCCTTGACTTCCAGACCAGCTTGTCCATTCTCAATGACATACTCATTTCCTGACTGATTCAGTGCCATCAAAGACAGAATTGGTTCAGGATGGGCATCAGTACTACAGATGAACTGGACCAGGGTTCCTTCATCCACCGATTCTGTATTTAATAAAGACGACGATATGCCAACTGATGATGGTTCATCTGAAAAAGGAAAACTTTCGCATAGGAAGATATAAACTATGACTCGATTAGTCTGGTAGACCAGTGTGTACAGAAATAAATATTTCAGTGTGCTATTAAATTATAAAAGATAAATATTTATGTTTCTCAAAAAATAATTTAGCTGTTTAGGTTTAAACTGTTCAGGTTTTTTACCTGTGTAGATTAGTCGTCCACCCCTGGTGGGCAGTTATGAGTTACGACTTTGTTTCTATTATTAATATTATTTATTTATTAGTTTCTATTAACATTTAACACTGTTAAAAGTTAAAGGATGCAAAGGAAATCAGTTTCTTAGTTGGGGTGCATGAGGGCAACTATTTTATGATGTTTATTTTTTTAAACTGGAAAAAATGTAACAGTAGTTATTGAAAAAAATGTAACAGTAGTCTTTGTGTTTATGTTTTTAAAAATCGTGGTGAATCTATGATACACTTCTAATTTGGTGTATTTTGAAATTATTGTGCTATAATGGAGAATGAAAAAAGATAAATATATATCATAGTTTTACGCCTTTAACATAGTTTGGAGTCTTTAGTGGTAAACATGTAATATTTTCTACAATAAATACTACACACAATAAATTCTTTAAAAAATTGTCAATCGCTAGGTTTGTGAAAAAAATATTTGGCGTGCATGGGGGCAACTATTTTATGATGTTTATTTTTTTAAATAAAAAAAGTATCATTGTAGTCTTTGTGTTATGTTTTTAAAAACCACGGTGAATCTATGATACACTTCTAATTTGGTATATTTTGAAATTATTGTACTGTAATGGAGAATGAAATAGTTTTAGACAATTATCATAGTTTGTGGTCTTTAGTGGTGAACATGTAATATTTTCAACAATAAATGCTACACACAATAAATTCTTTAAAAAATTGTCCAATGATAGGTTTGTGAAAAAAATATTTTAAAGGAATATAGAAAAACACTCGTATTATTCAAACTCAGCATAAACCAAATATAAACTGTATAAACCTGTTTGTTTTTGTTTATATATTATTATCTAGACACGTCTTTGGAAACAGAATGTGCATGTGCCTTGATCTTATATTTTATCTTTAATCAATCCCTTCCAACACTACCCATGGTGTGGTTGACAGACAGATAAAATATAATTCAATATTAAAATGTAGTTGAAAAACATTGGTTATTAAACTTACATGTAATAGAATATTCCATTGTGTTTGAATGGAGGGTGTATTGCAACTCGTCGTTGGTTGCTTTGCAGAAAAATGATTTGCCATGGTATTCCCTTGTCAGGCTTATGGTAAATATAGAAACTGGCCTTGTGAATACTTCACCAGATGCCTGCATTTCAAGGCCATTTCCATCCATCACCCATAGACTTATTTGTGGGACTGGATTACCATCAACAGTGCAGGTAAAAGTCACCTCTACCCCTTCAGGTTGTGTAATGGCAGAATCAACATCAGAAGACAGATCCACATCTGGAGCTTCATCTATGCAATAATAGTTAATTTTTGATAAGATATATTCAAAATCTTGCTATCGGATGAAGATAATATATTTATATACAAGATAATATTTGGTAAATATTTCATATATAAATAAAACATACATAGAGAACATCTGGATTTTGTCAATTTTTCAGAAATATTTCAAATGGAAACGCAAACTGGAGCAGAATGTGTTTAGAAGTTAAGATAGAACTGCAAGTTTTGAAAATAGACTAGGCCTCCTGAAAGACCTTTTAGAAAAAAGAGTAAAATAAAAGTAGACAAAAGTGTAATATTCTAATGTTTAAAAATAACTTGTCTCATATTTCCTGTACTTGTTTGATATTTTTCATGATCAGATACTCTGTATATTTTTTATTGTATATTACGCCTTTTGATGTTGTGATTTTCATGTTGTACTTAAAAAAGAAATAAAAATAAAGAAATATATATTGAATGTGTTTAATATACAGAATAGTAGTAGGACCAGCTTAATATTTTTCTATTTCTTCTCTTATTAACTTGCCAAAACATGCAAGCACCTTTTTTCAATAAAATGAAATGATGTGTAAATAATTTCTTACATCTTAACAAAATGGAAGGTTGGGGTCCTTACTGGCAAATCTAACACACTGTTGTGACTTTCAAATTTGTTATCAATTGTTGCTGAGCAATCTACCTATTAACTATAAACTACATACACTGAGCATTGAATGAAATGGATTCCGAGTCCACTTCATAAGTTAGTACCATCCCCTCTTCTGCTCTGCAGAAAAAGCTTTCTTCATTATGTCCTACTGTGAGGGTGACTGAAGTGGTAAAGGTTGTAGCTGCAGTTGAATGTTCGTATACCAACTGTGTTTGTCCTATTGTGTCCGTTGTCCAGAGAGACAGGGAAGGTAAGGGATAGGCATCTGCTGAACATGTAATTTGCACTACAGCATTTACAGGTTGGTCAATCTCTGGGAGTGGATTTGCACTGATAGTTGTAACTGAAGGTGGATCTGAAAAACAACAACAGACTTCTTCAGACCAAACAGGCTATACCAAACATATTATCAAGATGACACAAACTTTTATTCTCTTGGTAACTTTGAATGTACAACATCATATTTGTGTGTAACACAATTTTAAAAATATATATAATAAATAGGACCTTGTTCACAAAAGAATCAGAAAACATCCATAGTTTGCATTGCCATTCTGCAAACTCTGTCATGGCACCGGGCTGTCTGAATCTAGCGTGTGTACCTACAAATGAGTGGGTGTCCTGAATTTTGGATTTTTGGCACACCCTGAGTGAAATAGATCGCAGACAACCATGTCTTTGTTCATACCCGTTTCACGCTACAGGCGGTATCACCCACAGTACCTAGTATTTGGTGAAATGTCCCTGTCCTTGGATCACCACCTTACGGCCACTTGCAAACTTGTGAGAGAGTGGCGAACTGTCCAGTACCTTACTACAGAAATTTTTAAATGTTTAAAATTTCCGACTCTGAATTTGGTTCCTTGGGCATGCAAAGACGAAAATGTGCAATGTGCAGATGAATTGCTCACTATGGTAACCGAAGGTGTGGTCAACAGTGTAAATAAGGTTGTGACAGGGTTGACTTTCAGTGTAATATGGCAACATAAGGCAAGTGGAGGTATGAATAGCCATTTTGCCACTGTGTCAAAAGGTTGCATATGAACCTCGGGCAGTAGTTGAAGGACAGTGGCACCAAACATCTCTAACCTCGAATTACACCGCCTGTAGTATGAATCCTACACCAAATCTCGGAAGATATAGGACGTCCTTGGAGACGGTTCCACCATGAAGTACCGCCTGTAGTGTAAATGGGGCATTAGAAACAAACTAGGAATTTATTTTTTCAGACTTACCTTCCCCTTCATAACTATCTCTCTCCTGGAGAATGCTATTGTATGTGTTTGTCTCTTTAATTCTGGGCATTAAGCTATCCCTTCATAGAAAAGCCATGTCTTAGAGGATGTTACAATCAATTAGTTCACAGGCCAAAGTTAGGGTTTTACATCCCATTCCACAGTCAGGGTCATATTACGACAGGCCCTTAGCATAGTCACTTAATTGGGAGAGTTGAGCCCACACAGTGGTGACAACCTGTGATTAGATGCCAAACCTGCTAATCCTAATACACAAATCATATAAAATAAGAGCACTCGGGGAGCATATACATCTGCCAAGACTCGGGACCTCTAATATTGCTTATAAGTGCAATGATAAAAGAATCAATTTTTATCAAATCCTGGATTGGTTGTAAATCACACCTCAAATTAAATGTAGTAGTTCGTTTGTAATCTTGCTAACATAGGAATAAACAAACAAAATCCAACAATCATATAATCTCCTTGAATGTAATAAATATATGCTGGTCTGTATATCTTTGATTTAGGTCAAATACAGTTTAGATAATCTATACACATAGAGTACATAAAGACGGGCAACTTACAATTAACATTATATGATACAGTATCCTGAGAGTCCAGTATATAACTAGGATCCTCTCCTTTGGCTCTACAGAAGAAAGACCCTCCATTGTGTTGTCTTGTTAGTGACAAGGTCACATCAAATACCAAGCCAGTAATAGACTGTTCACTGATTTGCTGGGTTGTTGAACCATCAGTAAACATCAGACACAATATAGGTTCTGGATTAGCAGCCACACTACACGTAAAGGTCACCTGGGTGCCTTCATCCACTGATGAGGCAGGTTGGTCAGTAGTAATGCTCCAATCTTGAGGACCATCTGTTATAAAAAATTATAGATGCTTATATTACCATTTTTCAAGATCTAAACACATTTAACATTTTAAAAAACTTGACTGACATATTAAAATAACATTTGTGATGTGTAATACCTTATCACTGGGTTATTGTTTAACATGAAGTGAATAGATGATCATTTGGTCATCATTCATTTGGCAATAATTTTATCATACATAAGATCTAAGAAAGTAATTGATTACTGAGGATTTTTTGCTTCACTTTATGTTTTTGATTTCAGACAACAATTGTTTTGTGATTGTATTTGTATATTGTAATGCATTTGTATAAAAGAACAGGAAAAATGGATTTTGTCACTGTGTTCTCGCCTCTTTGTCTAAGGGTTTCAAACTAGCTCAGGACAAAACCAGGGCCTGTATTCACAACGATTCTTAAACTCACACTTAAACTCACACTTAAACTCACACACATAATCTTGGTTTTGTCTCACCTCAGATTATGTTGAAATAGGTATTTTCAAAAGTAATCTCGTGTTTATGCCTAAGCTTAAACATGTTTTTATTGACAGCACAATCTATTTGTTCAATTTCCAGTCATAATTCATCTGTTTTAGAGCCATTGCTTGTAAGCATACACATGGAGAATCAAAACAAAAGAAGAAAGCAGTCAAATTTTGTTTTTGAATTTAAGACAGAAAATGAGTAAGTAAGGCAATTTTAAGAATTATCAATATATACTGAAAAGTTTGAGTTTAAGCATAATATCATGAAAATGGGTCTTTGTAAAGAGCCCTGGGATTTACTGGGTTTAAAAATCGAATTCAGTATTACAAATAAGTAAGCATCACTTACATATTACTCTGTATGCTAGAGTTTCTGATTCCAAAGTATAGCTATCTTCTTGAGCCTTGCATACAAAATCCTGATCATCCAAGGCGGGGGTGAGGATGATAGAAGTAATAAGAGTTGGGTCAGCAGCAGCTTGCGTATATTGCTCAACATCAGGTGAGCCAGTGGTTCTAGTGTAGAGTGACAGCAGAGGTGAGGGATTCCCATCTGCTGAACATGTTAATACCACTTCAGTGTTTGCAGCCAATGCTTCATCTGGCAATGGTTCTGATGATAGGGTAACTTCATTAGCTTCATCTGCAATGCATCAGTTATATCCAGTTTACTGGCAAGAAAGTATGACAAATTTAAGTGTACTGTTTTACATTACACAATAGCTCCAGGATTTACCAAGAATTTAATCACAAAATAGCCCCAAATAAAGTATGAAGGGCAAAGTCTAATTCAGTGCTTTCAAATTTACAATTTATTTTAAATTTTGTTTATGTTTCGACATTATACACATTGTTCTACTGTCTGTATGTGCCACTGTGGCCTAGCGGGTAACACACTTGTCTAGGAACTCAGAGGACGTGGGTTCAATCCCAGGTACAGGCAGATACATAGTGGCTCGGATGACAACTTAAAATGGCGGTCCTCTGTCATTGGGTCCTATCCCCAGTGGCAGGTTAAAGAACCTCAAGGACGTTGATAAATGGTCATCCTTGAGCCTCTATCTTCCAGTTAGGGGAATGTCAGTTACTTCTGAGTTGGGGCTGTACCTGTACAGTCGGATTGGTTAAATAGCGCTTTGAGTCCTGTTGTATATGGAGATATTGCGCTGAGTATAAATACATAATAATAATAATAATGTATGTGAGTAAACACTAAGTTTAAAATGTGACTTTAATTTGCTGCTAGTTTTGATAGACTGAAACTTTTTCCTGTATGTTAACAATTTTTTGGACATAATCACCTTGTCATTATTTTGAGTGGAGGTGGAGTAGGGGCTTTAGTAATGGTCTTACTTCATTTTCAGAGATTGTAACAACCTATGATCGTTTTATCCAGAAGATACTCCTGCAAAATGAGCCAAAATGTGCTTTTGTCAAGTGCTCTGGCCTTTGTGTTCAAAAACCAGAAGTTATTG
The DNA here is from genome assembly GCA_964017235.1 of Sabellastarte sp. h YS-2021. Lineage (NCBI taxonomy): Eukaryota > Metazoa > Annelida > Polychaeta > Sabellida > Sabellidae > Sabellastarte > Sabellastarte sp. h YS-2021. The sequence goes on along the minus strand of OZ024932.1, from coordinate 9,155,636 downwards.
CACCATTTCAAAATTTTTCAAATAATTCATAAAGTGCTAAATTAAAAACCACTATCCAAAAAAGGTAATTTTCTTCCCCCCCAAAAAAAAATATGTTTTAAATGAAATAGCATCTTGTAATGCCAAAGAAGTGGTTAGCCTCGTCTGAACTGATAGGTCTTTGGATGATTTCTGAAACTAGATTGGCAACATTTCCTAAAGTTTCATCAAAATCGGCAGATAACTATTTGAATTATGTTGCACACAGACAAAAAAGACAAACCCATGCCACCAGAAAGCGTAAGTCTCTTACATGTGACATTATAGGTCACTCTGACAGACTCCTTTTGGTATTCAGAATTGGGTCCAGCTGCCAAACAGTAGAAATCTGACAGATGATGATGTCTAGTCAGAGCCACAGAAAGGCTAAAGGAAGAATCTGTAACTGACTGGCCAGTGACTTCTTCTTCAGCTTCACCATCACTCCTCATCACTGATAGAGTTGCTAGAGGGTTGGCATCAAAGCTGCAATCAAACTGGATAACAGTACCTTCGGACACTGGTGAGGATGGGTTTGTTGTGATTTGTACTGTGTCATCAACATCTGAAAAAGTTATAAAATTCAGAATTAGGTTTTCATATTTTACAACTTTTAACACCTGGTCAAGATAACAACAGTACACAAACAAATCACTGCCTCTGTGGCCTATCTGGTACCACACTTGTCAAGAAACACAGAGGCTTGGGTTTGATCCTACTTATTGGCAGATACATAGTGGCTTGAATGGCAATTTAAAATGGCGTTCCTTTGCTAGTGAAAGGCCAGAGGGACAGAGTTGACACCTGGTCATTCTTGAACTTCTGTTGTCTTACACTTTGGGGAATGTAAGACACTGAAGCTTGGGCTGTGGTTGTGTAGTCCAGAGTTTAACTAGTGCTTTGAAGAGACATTGTGTTTAGTATAAATAGGGCAATAAAAATGCAAGACTTCCCAAATGACATATACAAAAATAAATGTCATAAATGAAAAGACAGTATCATCATGTGGGTAACACAAGTAATCTAGTGTTCATCTTGGTGAGTGATATATGTTGATCTTTCCATAATGTTTCAGACATATTAATGAAAACATCGCCACTTATTTGTACGTTTGTAACACTATTTATCTATAGTTAGTAGTGCAGGGAATAAAGATAAATATTACCCAGTCTGATTATGCCAGCATTTACGTTGAGCACACCTCATGATGGATAATAAAAGTATAAGTATTTTAAAGCCTTGTTAAACTTTGTTTTTTATAAATATAACCTTTTTGTAAAGCAAACTCCTGATTACTAACACCTGATGCTGATTTGATTCCACCCATGTATTTTATAAGGTTTTTTCCTTACACTTGAACATGGTCATGCAGATGTCTGGCTACCAATCCAGATGTCTGATTATCCAAACAGATCTATGATTGTAGATAAAGATGTCTCATTACCAATAAAGAGGTATGATTGTCAATGCAGATGTCTGATTGCCAATACAGATGGAAAATTGCAAATAAAAATGTCTGATCGCATGTCTGATTACCAAAGCAGATATCTTATTATTGATGTACAGTTTTAATTGCCCATGCCGTTGCTAATTTTACTTTCATATTTTGAGAAAATTAACTAACATTGCAGTGAAATTACAAGCATATTTTTCTTGCAGACACATATTTTGTTTCTATTTGATGTCTTATTGAACTGAAAACACATGTAAAAATTATTAAAATTGGTGGTAAAATAGCAAAGTTACATATAATATTAAATAAAGACTATTGTTCAAATCTTAAGAATTCTGGTGGCAACTGTGGTGATGGACAATTAGATAATAGCCATTGAAGAAACACTATTCTTACTCACACAAGATGTTGTAGCGTATGTTGCTTGACCGCAGAGTAAACACGGGATCTACTCCAGTAGCTTTACAATAAAAATCATCTGCATTATAGGTCTTTGTCAAAGTTATGGATGTCTTCAGTTCGAGCTGTGTACCACTTGCATGCATGGTGTCTGTATTAGAGGAATGATCTCTGGAGTAGATGGCTAGCAAAGGTAATGGATAGGAATCTGCTGAACAGGTCAGAGTGATGACTGTATTCTCACTCACAGCATTGTCTGCTTGTACATCAGAGGTAAACAGTAAAGTCTCTGCAGCATCTGTAATATAAAAGACAAGTGTTCTGGGTGATAATATAGTGGTTTATATTTACTTCACAAGTACATGAAACCTGACTGTAGTCAGTGAATACTTCTTCATTACTTTCATACTCTTGGTACAGTAGAAATAAAACAATACCCCATGCTAGAAAACTCTAAAAAACCGGTGCATAAAGCAGTGATTGTGCATGACTCAGCTTTATATTTACAGAAGAATCAGCAAGATTAGTTGTAACTGCATTAAGATAAGTGATAGACAACTTATAACCTAATAGATTAGCCATAAGTACTTAAGTTGGGACAAAAATACTGGTAAAGGTTTTGAAACATGTTTACAAATTGGGACAAGCAGCAACAAAGGCCGCTCTCAACCCCTATCTCTGAATAGCTCACAGTCAAAATGATTAAATTTTAGACTACATAATTAGGGTGGTCTGAGGCAAGTCCGGGACTTAAATCTGAGCCTTTTTGGTCTGGGGATTTAACCACAATTTAGAAAGGGATACTTAGCTAAGGCCAAGCATATCATAATGCCACAGTGGTTTTCTGTGTCCCTTTACGTCTTGTCAAAGTATTTTACTGGCGACTTATATCCTTTGTTCAACTCATGTTATTTTGTAACTACAGAGCACTATCCAAAAACTAATTTAGGAAGGTGTCCTATATATTTAGTGTTCATTTTTAGCCATTTCAAACTTTTTAGTGAGAAAACATTACAGTGGCCATATTTAAGTTTTTGTTTACAAAATGTTAAACCCACTCCCATATAGACTTGGCCAAAACTTAGACTTGGCAGCTTTGTGAAACCCTCTGAGTCAAACACCACAGAAATAGCCTGAATTAAAGACAAAAGTGTTAACTTTAAATCTAAGTATGGGTCCTTTAGTGAAACTGATCATAGGTGGACTGTGATATTGGTAATTTTTAAGCACTCTTAGAGCACAAATCTCCACCAAGGCAGCCACGTATGCAGCATATGATCCAAATCATTCCTAAACTTTGGTCAGACCATGTGCACATTAAAATTAACTTTCAGATCTCTTCATTATTTTTTGGTGTATGCTCATCCAAAGGCATTGAGAATGGGACTGATCAAAATATGGATTTTTTTTTGTCGAGGATGGCCCGGATCTTTAATGAATTTGAATTACTCCTTCCTTTGGTCAAGCAATACCAGCATCAGAAATCAGAAAGATTCATTCATTAGTTTTGAAGTAATCACAAACACAGCCAGACAGACATACAAACAAATTTCCCACAAAGCGTAACCTCCCTTGCAGTGGTTATGAAAGAATCAAACTTACATTTGACGTTGTACATATATGTTGTGTCGGATGTAAGGGTGTAGGATGACCCCACAGCTCTACAGAAAAATATAATGCCATGGTGCTGTTTGGTTAAATGTACTGAGGCATCAAAGGTCAATTCTGCTGATGTTTGTTCAAAGATCTTCTCTTCTGTCCCATCTTCATCCCTTGTCCACACTGACAGCATTGGTGCAGGATTGGCATCAACAGCACAAGTAAACTCAACTAGGGTGCCTTCTGATTGGTCAGTTCCAGTGGATGTATTCGTTGTAAAGTTCATACTTTCAGGTGGATCTGGTTGAACAAGAAGACTCATTCTCTTACCCATTATCTTATGAGGTATTCTTTCAATCAGAAACTATCTCACTCAAAAACTGTAGTGTTTGTGGACCATTTTACACATTTGCATAATTTTACTTTTGTACTTGCATATATTTCAAACAAAAATATTCTTAATTTTTATTTAGCAATTATATTATATATTTACCCTCATATATTTGGAAATATTTATACATTAATCGTAGTCAAATCAGATATTTGTCATATTGGCTGAAGTGAAATTGGCCCTTAAAGATATTACTCTAGTCAAATCAGCCCGCTGAAAACAAAGGACCCCTGTGAAATCAACCCCCAGAAACTACTAGGTTTCAAAATCATTATATGTTTATATTGATGATCTGAAATGCTTGGGTTCAACCCAACCTCAAAATCAACAAAACTGTGTAATTTTTCAATTGGTATTGCCAAATTTGCCAACCCCAAACACCATGATGTATAGTTTTTAAAAAACGTTTGATGGAATATTAATGTTTAAAGCCTGTTATATTCTATTGCTATGATCACAAGCTAATGTTAAGGTTTGTTCTTGTGAATGCTGTATTAAGTTACTAATATTAACACTTGTGCCAATGCATGTTTAATCAAATGAGACCCATGTAGTAATTACATATAAAATAAACACAATTAAAGCTTTTTGAGTTCAATTTTGTGCTGAAGGCAGTGTAAGATTACTTACATTCAATATTGAACGTGTATGTATATGTAGCCTCCATATAGTAGCTAGGCTCTGTGCCAGTAGCCCTGCATGCAAATGTATGTCCATTGTGAGCTGAAGTCAGTGTTTGCGAGGATGTAAATGACCCAGTTTCAGTGACACCATTAAATATATCTGTGTCAGAGGTCAGGTCGTGCAGCCAGAGGTTTAATAATGGGTCACTAGTTCCTGTGCATGAAAACTCAACATCCGTGTTGGCTGGTATAGGTGCACTTGTATCAGGGTTGGTAGTGAAAGTTACTGTAAACACAAACACTAAACATAACAGAGGAGAATAAACAAGAACACTTGGACAGCGCATACCTCCGCTAAGGCACTGAATAATAAATAAACGGGAAAATCTAGATTTTGTTTCTATCTAGATGGTGATCCAGAAAATTTAAAGGGACCAAGACCCATCTTCTGACTGTTTTCCATAAAGTTCCTAGCAGTAGTATCTGTGTAATCCTGCTAACAGACAAACAGACGGTCATAAAAATAATAACTGCTTGGCATAGGTAATCAACTGTGGAGTATTATTAGCACCTTAGAGAAAGAAACTTTAGTCTTACCTTTTTTCTTACCGCACAACCATGTACTTATTAATGTACTTAACCAGGACATTTACAAACACTTTATATAGAGGTTAAAACTATATAATTTTTGCTTGACTGAGAGAGCAAGATAAATTATTAACAGTTCACCTCTGATGTTATCATGTGCTGCATGCCAGTAAATTAATCTCACTTAAAATTTTCAACCTCCAGTATCTCACTCATTCTAAAATGGAACTTCGACAATTAATACCACATTTCCAGTGAACACCCCAAACTGTATAAGGGGCTAACATGTAGAAGAACGACTTATCTTTTAACTTGTAAAGATTTTGAAAAGCTTTTTTTCATATTTAGTCATCTCTGTATTGAATGGTCGATATCAATATTTGTGGTTGCCACTAACGACCAATTGTCTGCACTTTTCTATGTAATGGAGTCAGAGTAATCTTTTTCAAGAGAAGACAAGTTGTACTAGTGTCCCAAGTCTCCTGAGTAATTACAAGAGTTTTTTATGCTTTAACTTCATGAGTTATAGCATTTGTGCCCAAGGTCTTTAAACCTATCTTTCAGTTGTAAGGGCCATCTTTTCAGTTGTAAGACTGTTCACTCGGAACAAATTACATGTTTCGTCAGTTTTCACTCAGTTTTCCTGCAGGCAGGTTTTCAACAGGATCAGTCGTAGCAAACTCCAGAGTTCTAAATCAGGAGGGCCTTACGTATGTGGAAAAGGAATATAATAATAACTGCTACAATCTCTGAATTGGCTAAGAGTTCTTACATATTGCACTGCAGTCAATTCCAATCTTGCCATCTGGACAAGTACAGGCTCCTGGAACACAAAGAAACAATCTTTTGTTAATTAATTAATTAATTGTATAATCATTTTGGTGAATCTGTTCAGTCCGCAAGAGAATCTGTTAATCTGCCGAATCTAGATTGCCTAGAGGATGCCAACTATTTGTAAGTCTGCCTCAACTGAACCTGTCCTTTCAAGATCAGCCGTGAACAAGTTTTAGTAAAAATTGCTGATGGAACTTGAGTCTGAGGGGTAATTGGCATCAAAGGGTTCACATATTTTGTATCAGTTAGAATCTTTTTTAATTCAAGGTTATCTGGGGGATTTAGACCACAGTTTAGATAATATTGACCAGTTTTTTGGCCAATATACTCGTCTATGTTGTTGATTTGTGCCAACCAATAAATTCAATGCATCCATATATACTTGTGTTAGATAAACAAGGGTATTATTTATTCTTATGATTCACATATTTAAGTAAATGTTATTACATATGCATGAATTAAAAAAAAGGGACATTTTTCTGCTGTTACGAAGTAAAAATACAAATTTCTATTTTGAGACCGGTGTGTCATATATTTTTAATTTATTCACTATCTCAAAAATCATATATTTTCAGAGAAAAAAAACTGAAAGAGACTACATGAAACTTACCATTTTCACAGATGGCTGGGGCAACACATGCGGGTAAGTTAGCTAAAAATACATAAAAGATATAAATTTAGCTGACTGTGTATTCTTTTGGTTTATTTTTGGTTCATTTTGCACTTCGATTTCACTATAGTTTATGGTTTATTTTTGGTTTATTTTAACCTTCGATTTCACTATAGTGAATCTGTCTCCCGATCACTCCAAATATATGCCAGGGAGCTTGTCACATTGGATGCATGACCAGGGCCTGTATTCTTATTCTTAGAATTTCCCTTATTCTTAGAACAAAACCTTCCCCAAATCTCACATTTGGACAGAATGTGTCTTGGCATTGTCGGGTCTCTTTAAAAAATTCTCAGAATAAGAATTATTCTATTCACATAGATGTTTAGATATTAGAATCACACTTATTCTTAGAATTTTTCAAAGAAATGGTTATTATTCTTAGAATTTTTCTAAGAATTAGAATTTATCATTTGACAGTTCTAAGAAAAAAAGATGCTAAGAATAAGTGTGATTCTAAGAATAAACATTTTGTGAATAGGAAAATTCTTATTCTTAGATTTTTTCAAAGAAAAACGATAATTCTGATAATAATTCTAAGAATAAGACTATAGTTCAAGAATACGAATCTTTGTAAATACAGGCTCGGATCTTTTCTCAGCCATATATATTTTCAAGTATTTGTGGCTGAGGAAATTTGGAACAGGGGATTGGACCAAGTTTGAAGATGAACAACAAAGTCATATTTACTAATTTACTCTATTTTAATAAAAACACCACTGGCTGCAGCAACTTAGTATTACAAGACTACTGCAACTCCTTGTTTCATCCTTCATTCATTCACTCACTCATTCCAGCTTAAAATAAGGAGGAGGTTCACATGTCCATGGCATACCCCCCTCCCCCGCCCCGGACGTATACCACGTGATTTTAAATTTAGTGGTTTTTCTGTATATTTAACACTGCTCTCAAATTATATCCCCGAGTGCTGCTGTTAACACTTATTCAATTTGTTCACTTATTCACTAAGAACTGGCTTAGATTCCATCAATGCAAGCATATTATTATCATCTAAGCTTGGGTTACATACCATTAATTTCAGGGTTATTGTCATATAAGATTTTGTTTCTGGAAAATATAAGTAAGTTTGTTAGCCTGAAATAATAGTAGCTTTTTATAGAAGGTGGTGAAATAGTATATTAATTATTACATTTTTCGACGAATATGAATCAACTTTTCAATCTGTGTCTTTGGGTACACTGTTCAACACCTTTACATTTTTCAAGGGGGGTGGGGGGGTGGGGTGGTGGAAACCCTTGACCCCCCCCCCCCCTCCCCCCCCCGATTTGCTAGTCCAGTGAGAGTGCGAAATAGCCTTTGACTGAGCTTTATAGCCCAAATAATAATGAATTACTGTACTGACTACAAAATATTACAAGCTTACTCACAAACATAGCTATCATACAGCTCTGTGATGAAGTTCCCATCTTGCACAGATTCCCAAAACAGCATCTCATCAATGAGAAACCTTCCGTTGTTCTTAGTTGTATCAATGTTATGGTTTGGGGCACCAAAAAGAAACTCGGTGTAAGCCGTGGTGGATGTAAATTGCTAGAAAAATAGAATGGAAATATTTTCAGGTTTGTATATACAATATTAATAAGACATCACAAAACATGCCATGTGTTAAAGTACAGGAATTTAAGTTCCTTAAAATTAAACACTAAAACAGAGACAAGTAAGACAAGTCCTCTGTCATTGGGTCCTATCCCCAGTGGCAGGCTAAAGAACCTCAAGGACGTTGATAAATAGTCATCCTTGAGCCTCTATCTTCCAGTTAGGGGAATGTCAGTTACTTGTGTGTTGGGACTGTACTTGTGCAGTTGATTGGTTAAATAGCGCTTTGAGTCCTGTAGTATATGGAGATATTGCGCTGAGTATAAATACACAATACAATACCAAAAAAAAGTAAACAAACATTTTACCTGCTAGGTTTGAGCATTCAAACTTTTGAGAATTGTTTCAACCTTTTTTAATGTTTATTTTAATATACAGATGAGTGTTATAACGAGTGACAATAAGAGCAACTGGGGGAGGTGTGAGCTCTGCAAGTACTCTTGCTTAATTAATTATTTTGTTTGTTGCAATATGTAATTAAAGCTGTCGTCTCACAAGATATGATTTTAATGAAAGACCATGAGGAATTCTGGTATATATCAACATCATATTTGTTGGTAATTCATAAACATGTAAATTACTAGAGTTTTATATCTGAGTTAATTCTTTAAATATGTCCACTTAGATTGTGCTAATTTCGAAGATTTATTCAAATACACATAAAACAAAAGATCAAATAATTGTAGCAAATTTCCATGGGAAAATATTTTATTGTTTATTTAAATGACCATTCCTTTGGCTGTCGAATAAACAACTTAAGAATGGTCAGTCATTAAAAGAATCAATAGGTTATTAAAATGTTCCAATGGCTTATATCACAAAAGTACTTTTGTCTCAAATTTAGGCTTATACTTAGCCGATTTATCAAAGCAGTGGGTCTCAGATTGGGCTAAGTATTGGCTTTAAATTGGACTTACATTGGACTCTAGCAAGGAGTGATCTTATATTTGTAAAAAAAGACGTAAATATGGCCAGCTTATAGCAAGCTTCATCAGTCACTGATAGTGAAGAAATTGCACTGATAAGATCACTACAGGTGTGCTACATCACTGCAGGTGTGCTACAGGTTTGATGGGCTGAGTAATGACAGAAATCAGTGTGGTCATCTCTGTGATTTTTACTCACACAAGTGACAATACTGAGGACCCGTTCCAATATAACCCTGGCTGTTGAATGGGACATAAAACTTCAACATTGACTTTGACTTAGTAAAGGAGACATTAAGGGCTGTGAAAGTGCAACTAAAATTGTGGTTTGCGCCAAGTTGAGGTTTGTGCCAAGTTATAACACTAAGCAGAATGCATATAAAATGAAATTATACAAGCTGATATACTAGTAACATGATTGACACGTTAATTTTTTATCTACCCTTGCTGTAATTGGTTGTGTATCCTGCAAGGTGCCATCTTCATAATAGTGGACTTGAGCATTCTCTGTATCCACAACAAGCACAATGTGATGCCAATCAATCTGTGAATATATAGGATATCCTTTATACTGTATTCAGGTTTCTCTGTTCAAATACCCAAGACAAAATACAGGTGCTTTCTCTATTCTATTAATTAATAGCAAGACAAACAAACTGGTTGCTATATCCCCTGCAATAAGACGCAGCTACACACCTCCAGCTGCAGTTTTTGGCAACAAAAGGAGAAGGATAATAAATTACGAATTGATACAGAAATGCCACAGAAAAGATACTGTACAGATACAGTAACGTTAGAGGAAATAATTAATTTTACAAGTGATACAGAAAAAGACAGAATAATACAGAATGGCAGTGGGTAAGTGGGAAGGGCAGTGGAAAAGCAACAAACATGATAGGATATCCTGCAGTTACCAGAGCTTCATACCACCTATAAATGTCAGTGTATGTTGCCATTGAGATCAGGCAATGTCACTGTATGCAAAGTTTACTGAGAGAATTGTGGCATTACATTGAGGAATGAGGAGTTATGTAAAACACCTACAGATATAGCCAATAACATCTGTCATGTGATTAGGGCGTAAGGTTTTCATAATTCTGAAACTAGCCCACTGGATCCAAATGTTAATATATTCCGTGGCAACCCTTCACTGTGGGTACATTTTTTTACTAAAAACTAAATAGATATTTTTTGCTAAAACATTTTTTTTTGTTAAAACTATTCAATCTATAAATATATAATCTATATCATGGCTAGGTATATTTGAAGATTTTGTACAAATTTATTCAGTTTATATACAAAAATCAAAACATTCGTAAAGATCAAAATTGATGCAGCTATCCCCCCTAGGGTACTGTTGCCTAAAGATGAATTAACAGTGTAAAAGTCCATTAACAGGCCAAAATCGTTATCAAACAAAGGAACCCTGGCCAGGCTAAGAGAAGAGGTGTACATCGGAAAAAATAAGTGGTCCAAAGACTTGACTACTGTGGGATACTATATGGAAGTGTTTGTGGTTCATAGAATTTATTTTTAACTTTGAAGAAACTTGAATTTTTTTAGAAATACAAGTTATCAAAATCCACTCAAGAATGACTTGTATGATATCGAAGAATATAATAATGCTATTTAAACCTTGTTCATGTTATATACTAACTGCAGTTTGAACAAATTGTCAATTGTATCCTTTTAAATATATAAATAGATAATTAAAATATGCAAAGCTACATACGTCTCGCCCAACATAATTGTTTATTTGGAAGCTTGCTGTTGTGGTTCTAGTAGATATGTATATATTCAGCCTTGTGGTAGCCCCCACAGTTAAACGGATTGCCCAACCGTAAGATGCCGCTGGCTGGCCTCCATTACTAAGGATATAGGCATCTTTGTCATCACCTGCAAGCTGTGAAAATAAGAATAATATCAATACAGTAGACTTAATAAGAATAATAATAATGGGTTCTTATATAGTGCTTTTTCTATTATTAGCTCAAAGCGCTTTATGCAGTATTACCCCAGCAAGGATAGCTAGCCTTGGTAACTTTAGCTATTGCTGCCATGCAAGGTGTTGAAGCCAGTATCCCTTATAGCTGGGTACCCATATTTCCCCTTGAATGGAGAGAGGCACAGTCCAAGTTGACATCTTTCCCAAGGATGTTATCCCACATGAAACAGTTAGCATCAGTGGGAATTGAACCCACGATCCGTGGATTATGAGTCCAACACACTACCAACTGAACCAAGTGGTTTCTTAAACCCAACAATTATTAGTGCAAAATACAAGGATATCTAGAAGTTTGACTAACAGAAAGTGGGCATCACTAGAACTTAATTTTATGCACAGAGTGTTATATGTGCATTGCAATAACAGTTTATAAGTAGAACCTGTAAGTCCAAGAAATAGGGTGACAAATAGCAGCATTGGTTACTCTGTACCTAACTCCTCACAAATGTGTTAAAACCAAATCTTGATTTTGGAGAAACAGCCCTGTTTTTTCAGAGACTAATCCCTTACTCCAAAATGCTTGTGGTATAATGAAGTCCTGTAAGTTTTCAATTTAAATTTAACTGTTCAGGTTACTGATTGATACAAATATTAAGACTTGAGCAAGTCTGATTACCCAGTAGAGTAATCAAAAAGTGCCAATTATTGCAACATAGTTAAATTGCGTGATATCTTTAGTAATTCATATATTTTCAAAGTGGGTATATAACTAGAAGTTGCCATAAGTAGAAGTAAATTACTGACATTTTGCAATTTAAATTTAAACCAAATCCACTGCAATAGAAGGATCTTCGTTGTTCATAAAAGACTTATATTTTTTTTCTCAGAGTAAATGTATAATGCTTTGCTCAGAATACTTCCATTCCACTGTCACGAATTTGCCTTCCATCTGTCCCAGTTGTGCAGCAACAAGCATAATCTTACTGGTCGTGAGACTTACTTACACTTGTGAATTAATTTATCGAAGCGGTTATTTACACCACGGTGGTGCACACAACACAGGAAAATACTCTTGGGTACACCACAACTGGGAACAGTTATCCAAATATTATTACATAATCTTTAATCCAATAGCTATATCAATGTGCACAACTCAGGCCAACAATTTGCATCAATGACAATCAAACCCACAACCTTTGGATTGCGAATCCAACATTGCACCTGAAATTCAAAATAAGTTATTCCTCTGGTACACTGCTACCTTGTACGCATGGTGTAATGGTGAGCCCGCTGTAGCACCAAGCCTCAGTCTGTGTTAAGATATAGCAGTACCTTAATAAATTGCATACCTTAAGTCAGTGCCTCGAGTTACCACTAGGATGCCTCACTTTGAGGTTTCTTCCATTGTGTAAGTCAGTTTGAATTTTGAATTCGAGTGAACAACAAGTAATTTTGCCTCCCCCCAACCCCAAGGGTACTTTTGTACACAGCCTTAATGAGGCTTTTTGTTTTTTTTAATCAACCCTCCGTGGTCAAGAACGATGTATTTTAGCCTTGTTTTAGTCAGCTGAGAACCTAGTTTAGGCAGCATGAACATTTAATGCAGGTGTATATTATGTTAAAGTCTGTAGTTAAACTAGGGGTAGAAACTAACATAGTCAGCAGTTTGAGGTAGCCTTAACTTCACGACAGCACTTGATAGTTGTTTAATGTCAAGTTAAAGTAGACGTGAATTACAGCAAAAGGTGGTCTTAAAATGCACTAATATATGGTTGAAGGCTAATAAATGCTCCAAATGTTAATCGGGTGTTTCTATTGCCTTACAAGAACTTCTATATGGACAAAGACTGAATAAATTGTGGTGTATAAAGCCATAGTGTATACAGGAAATAAATGTTTGTACCCGTGGTGTACCAAACTTATGGTTGATCACCATGGTGTTAGCAAGCAATACATTCTCCATTGGATACAGCACTGTGGTGTACGCAAGCACTGAATTCTACCTTGGGTACACCATCGCGGTGTAAATACCCTCTGCCTTTATTTATTTGAGGTTTTATGTCACTTTTAACACAGTACAGGCCATATCATGATGAGTACTTTGTTTACAGAGGAAACCAGTACATACAGTTCGTCAAGGTTCTGTACTGTAAACTGCTGACCATCGGTAAGCAAATACCAACTTTCCCACATAAGGCCCAGTGTTTGAACCACCAACCTAAAGTTGGGTGGTGGGTGTGTTACTACTGCGCCACCGTGTCCCCCTACACTTGTGAAGGTCAAAAGCATTGTGAGTGCTCACTTCTGTCTATAGCACTCATGGCCAATCTTTTCGACAGTAGGGCAGAAATTAGTCCAATAATTACAGTACAACAGTTGTTAGGGCTTATTTTTAAGAGTTAGTTTCATGAGTTGGAGTAGTCGGAAGCTGGTAGTGAACCCAAAATTTGTGGTCATACAACTTATCTTTTTTTCTTGGGACAAATCAGACCGATCCCAATGTGATCCTGGCTGTTGGGATGTAAAACCCCAATTTTGACCAAACTTGCGAGAAGTTGAATCTACAGTCATAAATGATAATAATTTCCTAAATGGTCTCTGCACAAAACCCACAATACTTGTCCTTTAAACTTGGATTTTTAAGCACAATCGTCGAAAGATCGCTTTTTTGTCTCCGGACTTTCATGAATTGTGGCGCAGCATGATGAGTATTTGTCTGCTCACTGAAGCTAAGTGGCAATGGGCTACGTTAGTACTTGGATGGGCAACCTTCTGAGTTCTAGACCAGCCGTGGGATGTGTCTGAGTTGGAATTTCTTTGTGTGCCCAGACTTTCGTAAATTCTAGTACACTACTCGTGTCTCTGATGGCTTTACGCTTATGCTAGGGACCAAAACACCTTTGGCCTTATAAGAGATTTTACATGGAAAAGCGATATTGGGATCCCGAAAGCAAACCTGAGCTATGAGTTGTAAAATCTCTTATAAATCCGAGATCTGAATCTGTTATTTCTATTCTAGTATGACAAAGTTTTTAAATAGTATACATACTATAATTATTCACATTAAAAACAGGCTGTTTAAACCATTTAACTTTTCAGGGGTTTTGGCGGGACAGCCATATTTACCCCATTAGCCAACAGGGTAATTTTTGCTATAATATAATTGAAATAGACTTACAGGATTTTTATACTGGAGCCAGAAGGCTAAAGTAGCTCCATTGTAACACAGTCCTGGATCATAAAAACACTCATCTTTGGCATTGCCAAGGCTCGCAACGGATTCACCGTCCAGATACAGGGCGCCTTCCACTACCCCTGGTATAATAACTGGGTTTCCCGCTGTGATTGTCTCAATATCATCAACAAGGTTGTCAAAAGGTAGCTTTTTGTGAGCTGAAAAACATATGGTCGTAAGAGCTACTATTAAAAAATGTGAGATATTCAGAGTCTTGTATTAATATTTATTTATCTTTGACTCATCTCTATGTAGCTTGGAGACTTTGACCCGAATGGAATACATGCAATTTGCCCATGGGCTGTACATCTTGATATGATTACTCACTTAAACATCTAATTTTTTCATTGTAGTACTTTATTAAAATCTCACAAAAATGAAATGCTACCCCATCAAACCAGAAAAAATACTCTGAGATCTGATGTAACACCATATTCTGTCTTTTATATTTAGGGATACAGAGAGTGGCTGTCATATTTTGCATAGCAAAAATACAGGATGAAGACTCCTACTTGGCGCTTTGGGCTTCTCTTAACTCCCCTTCACTCATCTCCAGTGAGATGCATACATTTATTTATATTACTATGTTATCCTTTCTTGCAGTTAGCTTTAGGCATTGTTTCCAATTAGAACATATTACTTGGCCTTTAACCTATCTTCTGACCTTGTACTTAGTCAATCTTAAGGTTGGAGCTTTATTCAATTTGGGTTCATTGTGTGTATGAAACCTATGGGCTATTTTCTGGGTCTTGGTGACTTGTAGGTCTTTTAACAGGGCACTGTCCTTTCACCTGTGTTTAATCTTCTACAGACTTGCTGGGGACCTTAAGGCCCTGCATTTGAGTCATTATCCAGACCTGCCCTTGTTGATGTTCAGTCTTAGGAAAATCTGCATCTCTCTACCCCAAAAATGGGTAACCCCTCATCCCCTTCCCACAGTATAATGTTTATCCAGATGCCATGCTAATGACAAGTGGTGAATGATTAACATGATGTTAAAATCTGATAATGTGTGTTTTTCTGTTTTTGTTCAGTCCAGAAGCTTTTCAAGCTACTTTGTATATTCATATTGCCCCCACCAAAGTGATTTTGTTAGTATGTATGTCTGACTGTTTGTCTGTGGTTATGATAACTTCAAAAGAAATGAAGGAATTTTTATAAAATATTTTAAGTAGCTAGTGACGGACCAAAGGAAGAAGTAATCATATTTGTGAAAAGATCTGGATCATATTTTTGATATAATAAAATCCAAAATTTTTAAAGGTTCATTTTCTAAGGTATTTCCAATGACTTTGGCTCTCTGATTGACATAACTCTAAAAGTAATGAGTGGATCTCCATGAACATGGGTAGGAACTTGCCAAAGAAAATAAGTGAATACTTTTGGGGAAAGATTCGGATCATATTCTTGATACAAAAGAATGTAATAAAAGGCCCCCTGCAGGAGGTTTGTGCTCTATGAGTGCTTCATAATTCAAAAGTTTGTTAAAAAGAAATGATGGTGTTATAAGGATATATACTATATTTATTTTTAACTTGAAGTTTGATGTTAAATTAGCTTTTAAACTTAAAAATATACTTTTTGTGGTACTTTGAAATTTACATATCACTTAGTTTTGGATATATTTTGGATATTTATTATGCAAATTTATAATGAATTTGATTAAAATATTAACTAGACAAATGAGACATATGTGGTCAGATGCAAGATATATCCATTGGAAAAGGATAATGAACATGGTTTTGAAGATAAACAGCATTTTTGAACATGGTGGCTGAACTTAAGAAAATTCTAAATTGTTTACAGGAATTATAGCACTTTCAAGTTTGGCTACCCTCATCTGACCTTGAATGAGGGGCCCAAGGTCAAATCTAACCACATCAAAGGATGCCCAGCCTATGATTACCTGTAGGTCAGTTTCACATTCCAGGAAGTCTAGGACCAATAATAAGTGAGTTATAAGCACTCTTAAGTTTGGCTACCCTTGTCTGGTCTTGAAGGAGGGGCCGAAGGTCAAATCTTACCACATCAGAAGATGTCCAGCCCATGATTACCTATACGTTGGCTTGACATTACAAACCTGCAGTACCAATAATAAGTAAGTGAAAGCACTTTTAAGTTAGCCATTACCTTTTCTGACCTTGGAGGAGGGTCCCAAGGTCAAATATGAAAACATCAGAAGATTCCCATCCCACGATTTCCTACAGGTTGGCTTCACATGCCATACCTCTAGGACCATTAATAAGGCCGATATAGACACCTTTAAAGTCGGCCACATGGAAAAAATGCTTGCAGCAGCCATGTTGTTTTTCAAAATGAGACCAAGAATAGTCTTGAAGCACTGAATGACTTTTTTTCGAGAATTTGGTGCTAACAAAAGTGTTTCATCAGACAGTAGGATCCCTACCCATCAGATGGATTTATAATGATTCCATGTGTGTCAAATTTTGTGGCAAAAGAAATGCAAAGACTTGGAGCATGTCTACTTCATGACTGGCAAAGAAACACCTGTGGCGGCCATCTTGTTTTTTAAATTGAGGCCAACAAGATTCCCAGTCAAGATTTTGTCATGATGAACATATCCTGCGATTTTGAGATTTCTACCTATAATACCCTTTGCTCCAGAGAGCCAACAAAACTCCTTACAGAAGTCGAAATACGCATTTGGCAGCCATCTTGCTTTTCAAAATGAGGCCAAAACTATTCCCAGGCAAGCTTTTGTAATGATGTATATATCCTGCAAATTTGAGAACTCTACCTGATCAAATGTCAAGTTGAAACTCCAACAACTGCTAAATCACAAGCTAACAGAGTGACTTACAGGAGATATCATAAAATAAACATGGACACTCTACGCAATGACTTGAGCAATTGCTCCTTTGTTGCTTGTCCGGGTGACACTGCGAAAAAACTGTATGATCAATACACTAATGATCTTTCCAACCTTCTGGACAAACATGCTCCAGAGGTTACTCACTGTCTTGCCAAGGAGCTAGCAAAGTGGATATCAGATACCTACAAAAATGCCAAATCTATTCGACGACAGTTTGAACGCATCTGGCGTAAAAAGAAAACTCCTCTTAACCGTGCAAAGCTGCGTAAACAAATTGCCAGGTGTAATTCACTTGCCAATAAAGACAAAGCCACATATTACAGAGCTCTTGTTAATGAAAATGGTGATGACCCTAAAAAACTATGGCAAGTTCTGCGTTCTGCCTTGCACCGTATCCCTGACAAGGTTCTTCCATCAAATAGTTCACAAAAAAAATTGGCTGAACAGTTTGCCGCTTTTTTCACCAATAAGATTGCTAAAATCCGAGAGTCTTTTTCCAGTTTTTCATCTTTTTCCTTGCCATCTCCAGTGAATCCGCCAGGACTTGTCAAATTTGATGATGCCTCACCTGATGATATTGCGAAGGTAGTCAAAAATTCACCTACAAAATCCTGTCTCCTGGATCCTTGGCTCACTTTCCTAGTTAAGGATTGCCTTGATATACTGCTTCCTTCTATCACAAAACTTGTGAATTGTTCTTTGTTGGAAGGTGCTGTCCCAGATGGCTTCAAAAGTGCTGTTGTCACTCCACTGATAAAGAAATGTTCTTTATCAAAGGATCAACTAAAAAACTATCGCCCTGTGTCTGGGTTGAGCTTTATCTCAAAACTCATGGAACGTGTAGGTGCCTCACAACTCAGTAGACATGTCTCTCTCCATGGGTTGGAAAACGAGTATCAATCTGCCTATAGACGTGGCCATTCAACTGAAACAGCTCTTTTGTCTATAAAGAATCAGATTCACCTATCTCTAGCCAGAGGTGAGGCCACAGCTGTGGTGCTGCTTGATCAATCTGCAGCGTTTGACACCATTGATCATGACAAACTCCTTGATTGCTTAAGAGTGTCGGGGGTAGATGCCTTGACTGGTTCAAATCATACCTTTCTGATCGTACCCAATGCATCAAGATTGGTTCTGTTCTGTCTGAGGCTAGAAAGCTCAAGTTTGGTGTACCACAAGGTTCAGTTCTTGGTCCTATTCTTTTTTCGTTGTATACCACACCTTTGAGCAAAGTAATCTCTAAACATCCAGATGTCAAATTTCACTTTTATGCAGATGACACACAACTGTTTATTCACCTCAAACACAAAAATGCAAAAATTGCCTTCGATCGGCTAGGAAAGTGCCTCGAAGATGTCAAACTATGGCTGTGTGCAAATAAACTAAAGCTGAATGCTGATAAGACCGACTTTATTTTATTTGGTGCCAAGTCTCAACAAGAAAAGTTTAACCCATTCTTTCCAGTAAATATATTGGGTGAATCACTGATACCTTCAGATGCCGTTAAGAATTTGGGTGTCTGGTTTGACTCAGACTTTTCCTTCACCAAACATGTTAAAAATGTATGTAAACTATGTTTCATCCAGATGAGGGATCTTAGACAAATTCGACAGTACTTGACTCGTGATGCTGCTCTTACGGCTGCAAACGCACTTGTGGGCAGTAGGCTTGACTACTGTAACTCCTTGTTTAGGGGTCTATCTGTTGCTAACCTACGCAAGCTACAATGCATTCAAAACAGTCTGGCCAGAATTGTTTGCAGAACCACATGTCTTTCTCACACCACTCCACTAAGAAAAGCCCTTCATTGGCTACCCATAAGGCACCGTTGCATCTTCAAGACTGCCTTGTTGGTATATAAATACCTACATACTAACTGTCCAAATATTTCAGCCCATTTCTCAAAGTTAGACAATGTGCCTATAATACTCGGTTGAGTCAATCTGATGATATAATTCTACATGTTCCTCAATACCAACCATCTATTTACAAATCCACAAAGCAGTTTGGTCTAAGCTTTGCATATGATGCTCCCAAAATATGGAATGAACTCCCTGATAATGTAAGATCTGCCACTTCCATTGCTTCCTTCAGAGAAAAACTTAAGGCATACCTATTCTGCCAAGCTTATCCTCCTTAGTATTTTCCACCTCATATGGCGTTCTCTGTGATGTTGACCATAGCTATGGACAAGGACAATGATTTTTGTAACTATGCTTATGATGTTGTGCCTTAGTGTCTGTCATTTTGACAGAGATTAAGCGCTATAAAAGTTGAATTGGAATTGGAATTACCTACAATACCTTTCTTGACCTCTAGAGGGGTAACAGGAAAATCTCTACAGGCTGCGGTGGCAGCAGTGTACTCCTGCGTAATCCATGGTATCCACCGGATGCTACACAGTGGATACCAAATTTTAACCAGATCAATCTGGTTATAGTAGTTTGATCAAGTTTTATGAATTTATATCATACATGCACTGTAATGTCAGTGTACTGGATGAAATTTATTAAGAAAGGGGTCAGAGATGCCCCAAAAGGTGCATTGTGCAGGCAGCAATCAGGTTAGCAAATGCTGTAATTAAATTTAGAAACAAGGAAAGTAATGTTAGGTCACCCAGTTAAGGTAAATGTGTTAGACGTGCTAAGAAATGTTAAACTTGCAATCTAGGTCACATAGTTGTATCTATGCTATATAAATGGACAAATGAACAGACAGAATTACACCAATTTCAAAATCAACTTAGCTATGATGGTGATCTATCTCCCTGTCAAGTTTGAATTCAATTGGACAAAGCGTTTTCGAGTTAGAGTCTGGAAATGGAAATGTTGATGGACAGACAAACAGACAAAAAATGGACACACAAACAGACAGAATTACACCAATTTCGAAAGGAACCTAGCTATGATGGTGATCTATCAACCTGTCAAGTTTGAATTCAATTGGATAAAGCATTTTTGAGTCAGAGTCCGGAAACGGAAATGTTGACGAACAGACAAATGGACAAAAACCAGACACACAAACGGACGGAATTACACCAATTTCAAAAGGAACCTAGGCATGATGGTGATCTATCTCCCTTTCAGGTTTGAATTCGATTGGACAAAGTGTTTTTGAGTTAGAGTCCGGAAACGGAAATGTTGATGGACAGACAAACGGACAAAAAATGGACAAACAAACAGACAGAGTAACACCATTTTTGAAAAGAACCTAGCTATGATGGTGATCTATCTGTCTGTCAAGTTTGAATTCAATTGGACAAAGTGTTTTTGAGTAAGAATCCAGAAATAAAAATGTTGATAGACAGGCGGATGTCGGACACATCAATCTAATTGGCGGGTTGGTTACATGCAACCCGCCTAAAAAGCACTCACAGCGAAGACGTCAATCAGGTGGCATTTCAGAAAATTAAGGACTTGTATCCAGAATATGACCAGATCTTCCCTAGACCATAATCACTTCTTTCCTTTGGTCAAGCCCTACTCACATAAAAATGGAGAGAAATATGCTCATACTATTGGAGTAATTTCAAATACAGATTATTATTATTATTATTATACAATGGAAACAATAAATCCCATAGTTATGGGGAAAAAACTGGTGGAGGTCTGTGCTCTATGAGTTTGCAGAATCAAAATACAATAAACAGTTGTGTCAAATAATCCTAAAAATATGTTATGTTAGATAATATAAGAATTTTGTGCAATTAATGTTCCTCTTTGTATTTATAATTTCAATCACTGGTAAGTGATTTTCTGCTCTTTAGAAGGACAGTTTCCTTTAGTTATATGTTAAATATATGCAACATGTACAAGTGAATGAATATTCCAAAACTTTTACTTTTCTGATAAAGTGTGCACACACATTGGTAACAGTAACCTCAGTAATACAATGTATACACCAAGATAACTGGATTATCAACTTGATAGAAACCACAAGATATAAATTGTGCTCTCTTGACAGTTGTAAAACATATAAAAGAGTGGGGGGTAATGCTGGGAGAGGTGGGGTGGAGGAAGCAGTTAAAGTCACCAGTTGCAGATTTTCCTTAGACTGTGTTTATAGTGTGATATTTCCAGGGACTGGGAGGATAGTTTGACCTTGCTGGACCTTAGATGAGGTTCATCTTGACCTTGCAGTTGGAACAGGTGGGGTTCGAACTCCTCTGGATCATGGGCTTTATGTACTAATATATGGTTAATGTGATTTGTATGTAACTGTTTTTTCAAATAGTGTAGTAGTCACATATATCAAGTGAAATTTGTTTTATATATAATAAATAATAATGTATAATTTCAATTTGCTTGTGTTTCTGTGTTGGGGACTTCTGAGGAGTCTGCCATATTTTGTAATAACAACAATACGAGATGAAGGGGAAACATAATTATGGTAGCCACACTCTATATTCCCATCATATTCTGCATCTCGTCAGTAAGGAGATGTAATAGGTGGTGTGAGCAAATTAAATAGCTAAAACAGATGGAGAGGATTAAGTTGTCTCGGGGTGATTGGGGGGGACAAATCGAGTGTCTCTGACTGACAAACTTTTGTCTTGATTTTCTGAGTGAATAGGATTGTAAGTAAAGCATTGTGAAGAAATATGTATTAAACTTATATGCAATACAATATAACAGATGGCAAGTTCATCAAATTGGAGCGAGATACTTTTGAATGTATTAGTACTTTCATGCCAAAACAGGAAATAGATACACTAAGGGGAAAAATCATACTAACAGTAGCACTGAACATCATTTTAAGATTCCAGTTGCTTCCATTTCATCATTATTTATAACAAATAAAATTAGTGATTAGCACCAACTACTCCACTTATGTCTTAAGCCTCTGGTCCTATTTTTATAATAGTCTGGGAGTGACCTCAGATTTAGTATCCTTGGAGACCTCCATAATCAGGCAAACTCATGACAATAGAACATCGGAATCTAATCTTATCTAATCTACTGCAGGCACAATATCTTCCCCATGCGGGGCACACAGTGAACTAATAAAAGAACTGACAAAAGGGACAATTAAAGGGTTACTATCCTCCAAAATTTATTATGTCTTTTTCTCTTGTAATCAACTCAAGTAATGTATTTTTATATATTGCCCATAGTTAGAACTCCCAAAACAAACCACACACTTTATAAAATTACTTTTATTACAGGCCTGTCAAGGTAACAGTCCACACTCATCACTTCGGCAAATTCACCAGTGAGCCTGTGCTTACGTCAGCAGTGCCCCACTAGAGAATCTGGCTTTAGCCTATCTCAATACATGTCTGTGTTTAGTACAGTGTACATGTGTTATTTTCGGGATCATTGAATTTAAAAGTATTTTATTATTACAATAAACATATAAGATATATGTCAGAAGGAAGAAAATAAAAAACTGGCACCTTTTTAAGCATTTAAAAACCAGGATAACTTTACATAGAGTACTAAAATATTATAAGTAGAAAGTTACAGCAGGGCATATACTTCATAAACAGTGATCTGACAAAGTTATGTTATTAACATAATAATTGAACAAATGTTTACTGAAGATGAAAATTAGATGATTTACTAACTTCAAAACTATCAGATGCAAAAAGAGAAAAATTTAGATGTGAGTACAGGGAGAATTTTTTTAGCAAATATATAAATTTGTAATGTTTTGAAAGTGTCGTACAATGGGAAGAACATTGGCAAAAAAGATTTTTGCATTGAATTTGATTACATTTTTGCTATTTTCATTGAAATAATAAAATATATGAATAATCAACTCAATGGCCATTGAAATAAATATGTGAAAAGGACTTGTATATGACAAGAAGTTATTTTTTTCCCTTTTAAAAAAATACAAAGTAGATTCATACATCTGAATTTTCCTCATTATTTCTTCAGGTAAAAATAAGGTTATGAAAAAATGAAACACATCTGAATTGAATTAGTGATGGTCATATGACTTTGCTAGGTTTTGAGAAATGAATAGTTCAATACTGTATTTTTTCTTAACTGTTCTCAAATCATGTCCTATGTGGTGGCGCCTAAGATTTATTACTAAATATTGTCTCATATTTGTATCATCACCTGTATGTGTGAAGTTTATAACTAAACTGGATAAGGATACATACTGGGCATTCATTTTTAAACTCCAATTATAAACAAAAATGTCTTGAGGGTAAAATGTCTAATTTTCATATTTCAGTAAAAATTCACTTAGGTGGAAATATTTCTGGTAGATATTGACCCTACGAACCAAATTGGGCAAATTTTATTGGAATGTGGTATTTCTGCAATGTACTTACTTAAATTCATATATAGTGGTAATAACTTTTATATAACTTTATAAATTAGATATACTTTATCTCATTTCAATTTAGAATTACCCATGCTATTGGTCCGATCTATGAATTATACAAAACAGTAAAATTATAAGACTGCTCAATATCCTTATCATACTTATAACCTGGCCAAAACACGAATATATTTTCAATATTCCACATGAAACAATGATATACATGAACAAAATGATATTTTCTTCAGCTGATCTGTGATAAGCAGGGAAAAACACATGCCAGTACTGTACTGAACTATACTTGGAGTCTTTGATACGCTGAAGCACACACACAAGTCTGATAACAGAATGCTTATAAACTGCAAAATTTACTTTCTTGTTAGGTCACCCTTAATGTACGTACTTTATTATTGTATTATTGAAAGATGATTAAATCATCCATCCCATATCTTTTTTTACAATTCTCTCTGTGTTAACTGTGGTAGTAAAATCACCACAATTAATGGGTCAGTTTTACTACTTTTCTGATCATTTTGTCAGATTATTTAATCTTTATACATAAGGCCATGATAAAGCACAGTATGTATAGTGAGAAATGTATGCTAGTATATCTGAATGACTTACAGTTCATAAAACAGAGAAAATACATGCATGGGCCATCATGATGTCAGTGCATACACACATTACTGAAGCAGTGCACTAGGCAATTTTCGTGGCTTGGGCTCAGTTTTGCCATATATGGTAAATGTGTATTTTCTTTAATTGCTGATTACTCAGTAATTAAGCTGTGTTTCAAATTCTGTTTGGGGAAATGATTTACCATATTGTAATAAATATTTTAAAGACTTTTTGTTTTTGGGGTGTAGTAACCCTTTAAGTAATGTATAAAGTAAAAAAAAAGCAATTATGCTATCACTCTTACTTATATAAGGTGAATAAATTTCTTACCTGTATCCCGGATAGCTACAGCTTTGCAAGATTGCCCTGAAACAGAAGACTTTTTTATATGACACACCCCTTGCAAGGGTCGGTGTAGTTTAGTATGCATGCATATATTTATTTTCTTTATTTATTATAGTGACACGCAATATACAACATACATATGCAGGAACAAGAAAAATACAACACTGCTCTGTTGTGTACTGTTATACTATTTAATCTTAACTTAATTTAAACGGTGAAATTAATAGTAGCACAAATTTGGAACATTATACTAAAATCTAGTCATTTGTTGGTCAGTCACAGATCTCAAACCGAGCAGATTAGGATTGACATCGACACTGGCAACATCAAAATTCTATTTGACTTCATCTAAATTCAATCCTAAATTTCTATTCAAAATCCATAAACTTCTGCATTTGGCATTATATAAATTTATTTTTTAACATCATATGTAAATTAATAGTTGGGAAATAATAAATTACACAATTGAATATTCAGGTCTAAATTGAAATTTAATATTTATAAGTGTATTTGAAGAGTCTGTAGTCCCAAATTGAACATACCACTTTTTTATTTGTATATAAAAGTACATCCTTACACAAGGAAATTTACACTTCTCCCATTTGCACCACACCAATCTTTATGCCACTATTTTGACTTTTATCACTCAAATTTCTCTCCTTCTTGGAAGAAAAAAACTCAAGGCCAGAAGTCAAAAGTTTGTGTGTACTATGTCACATGACTGTCAGAAATTTCCACTTGCACAAAAACACACTGTAACATTAAAATGTTCTTGTACTTTTTTCCTGGTGTTTAAAATCTAATTATGTCTTCTGGTGTTAAAAATTGTGTACAATAATCATGCACAGTTTCAGAAATTGGTACTAGTAAAAATAAATCAAATTTTAATGATGATAACTGCAGTAATTATAAAGGAAGTATTGTGCTTTTATAAATTTGACCCTTTCTGTCTGATGATGACAGTATTACTGAAAACAAAGATATGAATATAAATGATATCAATGGTTCTTGTATCAGTAATATTTAGATTACAAAATAGTGATTGCAAATTCCTTTTAAAAGTTAACAAGATTATTTTGATTTTAACCATACACAAAATCATATGGGAGCTAATGATTTCACCCTGGGTTTGTATAATAGGAAAACTTCCCGAATGACATATACAGACAAAATATATCACGAATGAAGATAACAATATTATACGAGTGCGTAGCACGAGTATTATATTGTTAATCTTCATGAGTGATATATTTTTTCTGTATATGTCTGATGAGGGATGTTTTACTTTTATTATCCACCATTTTGTGCGATTTATGGGTCAAATAATATGAATATTTAATGAGAAAACGTGAAACAGACTGTCAAAAAGAATGAGCAACACCGAATATAAAACTTCAATCTTTACCTTGCAATATCTCAGTCATTTCTGCATGGATTTTTATGCAACATACATGAGCAGAAGCGCTGGAATAACACCTTTCTAATGATATATTATACATATTTGTAAGTTACATACTTTCCGAGATATTGTTTAAAAACCGGAAGCTAATCAAACTCAATATCCATAGTACCGGGGCGCCGGTGTATACAAAAAAAATACATCCCGGTCTGTATTTCCCCGTATTTAGGGAAAATACGTCGCGTGGTGGATAATAAATAGCTGTTTTTAAAATTGTATTATTTACTCAATATAATTTCTTTCCAGAATGTTTAGCATAATAATAACTACTTAGATGGCACCAATGCTATTTATAATAAAAAAAGGAAAATAAATAAACAAATTATAGTCTTATAAATAATCCTTACAATTACATATCTCTTATTAGTTTTTTTATCAAACATCACTTCAAAGCTTGGTTTGCTGGTTTTCATGTAAAATTTTAAAAACTCTGTTTGCTCATAAAACTTGTGTATATTATACAAGAAACATGAGAATAACTAAAAGAATTTCAATTCCAACATAAGACTTTAAGTTTTGTCATAACATTTCCATGTGATATATAAATGTGTGCATGATCAAACTCAAAGGAAATGATATTCTTGTAATTACAGCATTTATTAAGAATTGTTTAAAAAACATAAACATAATCAAATATTGAAATTATTATTGACTATATTTGAATGGGATGTTAAATGACAAGCCGTATACATACTTTAATCTAAACATTATTTAATATCAAGTTACCCCTAGAAATATTTCATGTCCATTGTCACTATTTTTCAAGAAATACAATATCATAAACAAAACTTTTATTGTGTACTTGTATTTGTTGTTTTTTGTGTGTATGGGAGTTTATAAACTGTGCAAGAAATTCTATCCTTGAACAATTATTTGCCATTTACTCAAGTAGAATAACTTTTCATATAAATTAAAACAATTTGTGTGCACCAGACAAAAATTTTACTCTACAGTTTATAGTGCAATATTATTAGGATATACAGTGGCCCTGAGCAAGCAATCCATTCGCATATGTCAAAGCATTCTGCTAACATGGCTGTTTATGTTTAAAAGCTGTGGGGAGGGAGCTACATAAAAAGGGAAATATTTCCCTTATAACATGTCAGTTTTCAAAATGTTGTATGTAGGGGCGTTGTTTATGTATTTTAACTGGTTGTGTTAAGTTGTGTTGAGGATGCTGATACAGGCTCTTTAATGTTGGATGTTTATAATACTTCAGTAACTAGTGAATGAAAAATAAATTCAAGTGTGAAATAACAGATCATAATGAGATAGAAATGACATTGATGTGAACTGTGACTGTATGAGTGAAGTTATATCCACAACAAATGGATTGAAGACAATAAAAGATGCCCACAACTATTTCCAGTGTGTTTATTGTCAGTCCATGGACTATATTAAGATCTTGTTGTTCAATCTCCACTTCAATATTGGATAAGGCAACTAAATGCCATTCCTCTGGTAAATCACTTAGGAACGGTTTAAGCCAAGCAAACACGAGTCTACCATCATAAATGTACCGAAGCGAACTTTGAACACTAAGAAAATAATCAAAATTAATTAATTAAATTAGGTATTAAAACGTGGCATAATATAGTTGCCTATAAAATATCTAAGAGCAAACCTGGTAGGATCAGTTGTACAAAAGAAAAAAAAATCAACATTTTCTAAATTCATAAGACAATGAAAAAGTTTGTTGTAATTGTCAATATGCTTGAGAAGCAACTGGTTGACTTATTTATAAAGAGTGGATAGTAAGACAGCATTTATTTAATTAATAGACCATATTTATCCATCCTATATTGTTTTAGTCACATTCTCCGTAGTGGATAAACTTGTTATTAATATGATTGCTACAATTTGTTAAAATTTTCTACTCAGTGACATCTTATGCTTACTTCTGGTAACATTGTAATTTATATAATTTATAACCATGTGAATAATTGTGTTAGTGACTTACAGGCCCTTCAGGACTGGGCAATGTTGTATTGTTTTCGTTTCCTGCATCTGCAATCTT
This sequence comes from Sabellastarte sp. h YS-2021, assembly GCA_964017235.1. NCBI lineage: Eukaryota > Metazoa > Annelida > Polychaeta > Sabellida > Sabellidae > Sabellastarte > Sabellastarte sp. h YS-2021. The sequence goes on along the minus strand of OZ024932.1, from coordinate 9,127,790 downwards.
GATTATTTTTTGTATCCGGATTCTGATCCAGAACATGAGATCTTAGGTGGACAAAGACCCATCTACTGATTTTTAATGAAATTCAAACCAGCAGTATTTGCATAATTCTGCTAACAAGCAAACAGCCAAATAAACGTCATGAAAATACAAATTAGAAACCATAATAGTAATCATAGACCCGTCTTTATTTCTTGATATATTTGTTAAATATATAAAGTTGGAAATAACATATCGTATTTACTTACAAACAGCTATATTAAATCGTTTAATTCTAAAGGAAACAGACAACTTGATGTGAGTTTCTTTTCATAATCTGGAAGTTTTAACAAGGTTTAAGATTTATTTACCTTGCGTTTTTCCCACTGCAACTATCAGGAGAATCTGAAAGTAGTAAAAATGGAGACAATATCATTTTGATTAAAGTCACTGACACTGTGGGGTGAAAATCATATGAAAACTCATTGTTTTTCCCACAGATAGCTTCTTAAGGCCATTGCATACATAGGACGATACAATAAGACTGGATCTTATGTTAGACGGAAACTGTTATGAAATACTTTAAGTGCAGCTCTAGGTGGCTTCTGCCTCTAGAAATTTCTTGAAATGCTCACTGTTTTGTTTGGGTGAATGATGGAGTATATCTGAGTATAATGGGACATTTTTGTCTGCACAGGTTAAGTCTTTTCAAAATGGGCACTCTATGGCTTAAGAATAATTTTTTTCAAGCATTACATAGACAAACACATTTTTTCCAACGTTAAGGTTTTACAGATTAAAGAGTCCTCTTGTTTCAAAATATCTTATTGCATTGTTTCAGATTGTATTAAATATACCAAGAGCCGTATTTGGCCTAAATAGAGGGACATAAACACCTGGACATATTTTATGGGTATTCACCTGCTCCACTTATAATGCATATTTAACGTGTAAAAATCGTCAGAAAGTGCCGATTTTTTAAAAAAAATATTTCTGAGACTGTGTAACCATTAAGCATGTCATTTTCATCATTAGAAAGGTACTTTTATAACGTTTTTGCTAGTCTATGTTGTATTAAATTCTATTGAGAAATGGTGCAGAGATCTTTAGTTAAAATTGAAGTTTTCATATTCACTGGTGTTCCTGTATAAACATGACGTTTTGCCTTATTCTTTCTTTCTTTATTTATTTGGGGTTTGACGTCGCTTTCAACACTGTACAGGTCATATCACGACGGGTCGTTGGAAGGGCACAGGAAACCAGTACATACAGTTCATCAGGGTTCTGTACTGTAAACTGCCAACCAACGGCAAGCAACTACCAGCTTTTCCACTTGAGGCTGTGCCGAGAACCAAACCCCGCCCTCAGAGGTGGAGGCAAGAGTGTTACCACTCTGCCACCATGGTCCCTCTCATTCTTACTTTTAAGATGTACTTATTTTACATGTTGGTCATAAAAATGGTTGATAATCTAGCAATTCTGAATAGCGTTACGTCCACTGGGATTTTGTCCACTGACATTTTGTCCTGGATTCAACAGATATACACCTCATAATTAGATTCAATGTCTCACCAGGTCATGCGGTGCAAAGTAGTTTGGACCAGATGCATAGAACACTTCAAAACTTATAAATCTGAAGTTGTTTTTCTCAAACTCTAAAAGTAGACCATTTCCAATGATGTTTAGATTATTCTAAGTTGGCTATTCAGCCTTTATGTCCACAATTATAATGCATCACTTCAAACATTCAATTTAACAACAACATTTCACACAATAACAATTATTTGAATCATGTCCATCTTTACAATCAGGTGTCACAAACTGACATAAGTTTAGCAAGTCAGATTTAGTGTTTTGGTCTCCTTCAACAGTTTAGGTTCCGGCAGGACAAGGCTGCAGTAGCATATAGCATAGAAACAGCTGAGTATAAAAATAAAAACAATTCTAATTCTATAACCAATTGGACTTTTATTGCGCTTAATCTCGCCATACAAAGAGTACTCTAAGACGCAACACCCCCCCCCCCCCCCCCCAAAAAAAAAAAAAAACAAAAAAAAAAAAACAAAAAAACAAAAAAAACAACAGTCAACCAATTTCAGTATGCAGAAACAGTGGTCAAGCACCACAGAGAACGCCAGGGGGTGATCCAGACTAAGGTGGGTATGTTTTGGTGTACAGGTAGGTTTTAAGCTTCTTTCTGAACAGAGAGGACAGTCAATAGGGAAATTACTCGAGTGTCCTAAATTTTCAAATTTTATCAAGACTGAACATAAGAAAATCATATCTAAGGAACATAATGCTATTTTGTGGTCTTTTTGGAGGGGGAATAAAGTTTAAAGATATACTTCATAAAAGTGGACCATCTACCATTTCATTTAATTAAAAATGAAGATGTATTATAATGAGTACTTTTATAAAGCTTAATCCCCTCCAAATGGCAGAGTCTTCAGCTCTTTGAACGTCTAGAGCTAATTACCCACATTAAGGAGTGCCAGGAATAAACCCACGTCCCAGTATTTATTCCCCAGTAATTATGCCAAATGTGTTATTTTGCGGAAATTAAAACATATTAATATATTACATAGCTTTTAAAATATTTGAGTCAAATAGGCACGTATTTACATCTATGCAACGCTGTTAATCCATAATATGGATTCTCAAAAAGTAGAAAAAAATAATAAAAACAGAACAGCCTTTATTCTCGGATATTTAGGTCAATATTTAGAGTGTGGTGCGTAATAAAACATATTATCCAGTCTTTATGCCGTAGTATTTATGTTATATATATGATGTGTGGTGAGTACTAACAATGATTAATTGTCATAGTTGCAAACAGCTCGTCTATGAAGAAATATTGAGAAGAAAAGTGCATAAATCTTACCAGCATCAAAAGATGAAGTCTCATTCTGTCCACTTCTGTCTTTATATTCTGTGGAAACACCTCTGGAATGTAAAGAAAAACAGATACTTATATTAGCCATTTTAAATTCTGTTTAAGTTTAAAGAGTCAATAAAAATAATCTTAAAATTAATATTGGTAATAAACCTTTAGCCTAAAATGGAATGAAATAAGCCAGGGGGCTTTTTCCTGGTTTTTCCTGGAATTAAAAAAAACCCATACAGCTCCTTATTGGTCAATGTATTTGCGGATTTCGCAAATAAGATTTGAAAAGCCTGAAGAATTTCTCCACAGTATGTGAAATTGAAGGTGAAGAAACTCCCTTCTAATCCCTTATCACATATCACATTCCTTACATATTAGTGATTTCTCCAAGACAAGCATTGTCAATTGTATGATACCGGTATTTTTATGATAAGCTTCAGTTTCTTTGCATTTTGGGCTGTTTACTGTAATTTTATGCACTAAACACTCATAGTTAATAATTTTAAATGTACTAAAAGTATTTTGTGCAAGAGAAACTTAATTGCATACATTCACTCTTGGAATGTAAGAAACAAATTAATAATTTATTAAAATACTCACCTACCTTGTTTCTCAATATCTTCTCAAATATTTTTCATGCACTTCTCTTCTGATTTTTTTTTAAATTTCCCAAAATAAACATTTAAGTCCAAGTGGGCTGGGGTAGCTTCTGTATGTTCTTTAAAGCACTGTATTACTTATCATAAACAGTTAATAAATGTCAATCTTTTAAGTTATCTCTGCTTGGTTACAAAACCTTGTTTAAAAATGCAGATTACTTTTCATTTTTGTGGTTAGTCCAGTTAGCAACTTCTTTACCTCACAGTTTGACAGTTATAGACATCTTTGTCAAATTTTACAATATAATATAGAAAACTTACATAAATTGTTCCTGGCTAGAATGTTCCAGCAATCTTTCGTAAAAATGGGGATTCATTGAACAAACAAGTCAATTTTAAACCCCAGAGCTCCTGTGAATAAGTCATTGTTGCATCATGGAGTTGTAAAGAGTCAAGAAGTCAACATATTATTACAACTCCACAGCCTTTAATCTTAGCAGGGCGTATGAAAGCTTTGAAGTTTTCTTTCATCGTGTTTAAAAACGATTTCGTGACCAATCTTGCCAATATTGAATTATAAGTCATCGATTTTTTGCAATTAATTATACTAAAATTATATTGTAATAAAGCCAATCAGTTCCCAGGTAGTTTGAATGGATACCTTAATTAAATGTTTGTACATAGCAATTTGCAAGGTCACACCCATATTTTGTAAAATCTGAGTGACTCTCATCTCCTCTTTAAAATGAATTTTGACAATTATGTGACATCTATACAAATATATGAGATATTTATAAAATATATGTCATTAACTATAATATTTTTCATAACGGAAACATGTGTTTATTTATTGATATATTTTTCATTCCAGCAACAAAAGAATAGATTCTTTAACTGTAAACATTTATTGCATGAACCCATTCTCTAGAATAATATATTTATTGAAGGTACCATACTACCGAACAGTGTCCAATCAAATTTAAAATGATTTCTCTCAGCTAAGCTTTGAAGCAATGAGATTTTAAAATCAATTTTGGCCTTTGACTATAATAGTCAGGTGAGACATTAGCTGTCAATCAAAAGCTTGCGGGTTTTTCCACAGAACCACTGTGATGTAATTGAAAAAGTTAAGTAACCTGTCTGAAAGGACCTGGGGAAAGCAGCCCTTTGCCAAATCGGTCTTGGGCATATTGACCGCTTAACCCAGCCTTTAGCAATTCATCCCCTTAAAAACTTGACCTTAAATGGAAAATCCTTTCCTTTCAAGTGACCACCCATGAGTACTTGTGGGATAGCAATGTTCAGGTTATATATTTTTATGAGCATCTATAATTAACCTCCTGACCTTCACAGCAGAAAACAAAAAAAAAATATAACCATGCAAGAAGATTATGCTCCAAATTATTTGAGTGGTCAGGAATCATATTTTATGTGTATTTTGTTTCATCATATTATTTTTAGTTTTCACTATCAGAACCAAAAATCCATGGGGAGTCTCAGTTTTGCAATAGCAATTATGCTATGTAGGAAGTAATTGTTGTCAAAATTTAATTAGCTAAAACTGTACTTTGTATAACACTTGTTATAGGACACTTAAATCTTACATCAGTTACTAATGTCCTGCAGATTTCCCTTGAAAAATGGTGTTACAGTAAAATATTTTCTTTATTATGCATTTTTCTTTGTTTATGATTTATTTATTTATTTGGGGTTTTACATCGCTTTCAACACTGTACAGGTCATATCACGACGGGTAGTTGGAAGGGCAGAGGAAACCAGTACATACAGTTCGTTAGGGTTTTGTACTGTAAACTGCCGACCAATGGGAAGCAACTACCAGCTTTCCCACTTGAGGCCGTGCTGGGAATCAAACCCCGGGCTCAGAGGTGGGAGGCGAGTGTGTTACCACTCTACCACCATGGGCCCCCTTTGTTTATGAAAGCTGCTCCTTGCTTAAGTGGACTTTCTAACGGTTGAATTTGAAATTCTACCAAGTTGGACTTTCAACCATGAGATATACATGAGAAGTTTGAGGCCACCTTAAGAAAAGATACCCAACATATAGATAATAAGTAGGTATAGGAATTTAGGGTGGCCTTAGCCTTAGGCTCAGAGAGAGTTAAGGTCAACCTAAAGTTTTGATTTCAAAAGTTGAATTTTGAAGTTAGTACAAGATTTAAGGTGGCTTTAAACTTGTAGTGGTATATAATGATGGTGAAGTTAAAATTATATTTATAGTAGTTTTAAAAGTGATTCAGCTGTAACTTTGGGAGATGAATCAGTGAATTTACTTTAAATGTTTTAAAGTTGCAGATAAAAGTTACTGATTTGAGAAGAGGGGAAAGATCATTGCTTAAATAAGAGCCACCTTGGTTGTTACATATATGGGCCTTATATAAGTCTATATATTGCCATATACGGTAATTGTGTTATTGATTTTTTTTATGTGTTATGCAGTACTGATCTATTTATAGACTGGGGAAATTCTTCTAATAGCCTCAGTGATTATATAAGTAGATTTGGGGAAACCCAATTACCAGTAGTCTCTAGAACTTCCTTGGTAAATCTGGTAACAGGTCTTAAGTTCAAGTTAGTTATATAACTGTCTGGAAGATTCCATGCATATATACAAGCACTGTATACCTGACCACAGATGAACATAGTATTCGCTGGCTATACAGAAGGCTGTGTCTAATGTGGGTGTTCCACCACACGACTAAGGCTCCCGATTAAGGGTTTTTGGGGGTCGGTTTAAAAAATTTGCTTAGTCCCAGGCGTCCTGTAAGGGTCGGTTGTGGTCGGTTGAGGCCATGTGAAAAATCAAACATGCTTGATATTTCTCCTGACTCAAACCCATTATTTTTTCCCGCCATAAACAAAATGTCCAGTCTCAGGCTTCCTCAGGCCTCCTCAGACCAAATTTACACAGTCCTATGTTGTCCCAGGCCGCCTGCGACAGTTAGTCCCCAACCCTTAGTCCCAGACCCTAGTGCCTTAGTCCCAGGCCTCCTGCGACCTTAGTCCCATCGCAAAACAAAAATCGGCTATCTTGGTCTGGGGATGCCTGAGGACGCCTGGGGAGGCCAGTACTTAGTCGGGGCTTAGTCCCAGGAGGCCTGAGGCGTCCTGGGACTTCGGTATGTCTACGACTAGAAAAATAGCTTAATCGGCTCTGTGGGACTTAATCCCAGACTTTCAGTAATCCCGCCCATTTTACCTTTTTTTCACATACTGTCCACGATTAAGGGTCAGGGACAGGATCTGGGCTTAGTCCTTTGGTGGAACAGGGGCATTAGAGCTACATTGTTCTATCAACTGGATGTATACTTTTTGTGTACTTTATACTTTGTGATTGAACTATTACTGGAGCAAACTGGATACAGTGTCTGGATAAATTTGCTGTGCTTTGGATACTTTTTCGTCTGTACAGTGTGTGGTTCTACCAGAGAGTGGATTTATTTCATTTTGGACATTATCCACATCTTGAAGCAGACAGTAGAGTTGTACAGACTCTCTGAATATTTCTATGCAGACATTTGGTGTGATCGAATTTTTTACAGGATAAGAATATTTTGTGTTATCGGATACTGAACAGATCACAGGATACGTGTATCTGTGATATTGGACATCAGACGGATCACAGGACAGATCACAGGACAGATTACTGAATACAGTGGACAAACTTTACTGTCAGTTATAGTGGCCATGTCAGATTGGTTTTATTATTGTATCATTGTATGTATTGTCGAGAGCATACCAGTTGACTGTAATCTTTATTTTTAATTATTAAATAAATTTGTTGAGTTAAACTTTTTGTCTTTTCCTGTTGCAACTTAAAGGCAACCAGTAATTGCTACCACGCTTGCCCGTGACCGTAACATTGGTGAAAGGTTAAAAGATTCAAACCCAGAGCAGGTGACCTACCATCTATAAATACAATTTAATCAAGGGATACTGGTCACCTCTGTAGCATGGTTCTGTGTTATTAAGTGATGGTGTGAGTTTTATTGTAACCTAGCTGGTTTCTTTGTCAGCCCACACAACTCAATACCTTTTCATTGGACTGAGATCACATTTCACACAAGGTGGCATCACCAGTGCCCTTGGCCCTCCTCAAAGGTTATCTGGATCTACATTTGAACTCCATAATTTTTTATGAATTTTTTCAATATTACGTTTTTCTATATTCACGGGCAATGGTTTGTCCTCCCTCAAGTACTTCTTTTTTGTATACAGTTATGTTAAAGTATAGAATTCTGTGGCTTACACCCAACCACACTGTGGCAATTACTGAAGAAAAATGTGTGAATGCGCCCCAATTGACATACCACTGTACAAAAGGTTTCTTACATTTTCAAGTTGCAATTTACAAAGTGATGAAATCTGCATTAAACATGTGCAAAACATTCTGTCAGTGAAAGCATATATAGTAAGGAAATTACCCAGGTGGTGTATTATTTAAAATGTTGGCACTCAAAAGACAAACACACAGTTGTTATACACCCAAACACCAATGTACCCATCCAGGGACTCTCATGAACAAGTATCAAGGATTGATACAACAACTACGAGTGGCAAAATGCTGAGGGTCCATCCCAATATGTATTATGGTCCATGGGGCAAGTGCTGTACCAATTACCCTTTGCTAAGAAGTTATAACAGGAAAAAAAAGTTTTACTTGAAAACTTTATTTAACAATCAAAATAATTCAGCATCTATTAACACAAAATATCCATAACTAGATGTTCAGAGTATCTGCAGAACTAGGCTATCTGCCCGAAGAAGTGAACAATATCTAATATACAGCAATCCAATATCTGCATCCAACTGTTCAGTATATTTCCCAATTTTGATGTTTGCTTCAATATATGAGCAATATCCAAATTACAGCAAATCCACTCTCTGGTAGAACCACACACTGTATATAGTTCACTCCAACTAAAGTTCACCACAAAATGTATATAGCAAACAGTTTGTATCCACTAACACAAATAAACTAATCAACAGTAGCTGTTTTAAAAGACGCCTGTCCACATAGAATTATACACAAATTAAACTATCAACATAACTAACAGGTAAAAGAAGTTTGCCCTCTCTTCCCAACAATCTATCCAGTGATGCATTTTTCACCAGCACAAAATATTCAGTACGCATCCCCACTCTGGGGCCGATTTCAAAAAGGGACTTAAGTCCAGATTTAGACTTTGGTCTTAAATTTTGTCAAAAGAATGTTAAGTCCTGTGGTCTTAGACTTAGCGGATTTCACAAAGCAGCTAAGTCCATGAAATTGCTAAGTCAGTGGGCTTAACTTTAAGTCTGGGAGGTAGTGGGCTTAAATTTTGAAAGATGCCTTAAATATGGCCGCCATAAACTTTTCTCCACTTCAAAATTTGTAACGGCTGTAAATAAAGTATAATTACACAGAACACCTCACTAAAGTAGTCTTTGGAAAGCTTATATGTGGCAACAAGGTTTTCCATTTCAAAACAGCACTTTTCCTTAGATAAAATGCATTAAATGAAGGATATATGGCACCAATATTATTTTGAATAGATATAAAAGGTCACATGACACAGAAAACCACTGTGGTTATTTGAAAAGCTTGGAGTTAGTTAAGTCACCTTTGTGAAATCCATTTTAAGTCCCAGACCTAGCTAAGACCAAAGTCTTAGATTTAAGTCCTTGACGTAGCCAATAAAGTGACTTAGTTTAAGTCCTGTAGTGAAATCGGCCCCAGATGTTAGCTCCAAGATGTGAACAATCTCCAATATACAGCAATCCACTATCTGGTGGATCCATATGCTATATCCAGTTCACCCCAACAATAGATCACCACAATATGTGTATAGCAAGCAGTTGGTATACACCTGATACACAAACTAATCCACATTATAGCAATTTTAAAGGCCCCTATCAATATAGCACACTGTCTCAACACTAACTCACTTTCTATGCTTCAAATACTGATCTGGCTTCTAGAACATTCCAGAGAGAAATGCAAACAACTCAATACATTTCCAGAAAAAAAGAAAATATGCAGAAGGTTCTAGAGCCTTCCCAACTAACAATGTTGTCACAACTACAAAATACAAGATGGATCTGTACTAACTAGGCCAATTCTGTAGAATACAGATTAATTCTATGATTCAATCTCCTTCTATGGTAAGAGAAGTCTGCAGCCTCAAACAACATTTTTAAAAGACATACTGGCAGAGTGCTCTTATAGATAGCATATGACCCTGGATGATAAACAGACTGCAAAACAATAAATTAGACTTTGATTACATGAAAATGAAGTCTTTATTCAGTGTTTGCAAAATTTTAGGAAAACAATGAACTTGAACAAAAAAAAAACATAAAATGTAAATTCATTTTGTATTTTTATTTTTGTATTGTGTAGCTTTGGATAAAACATGCTCTACCTCAATATCTGGCACTTAAAGACTTGTTTCTCGGGCTGATGGACTTTTTCTATGCCTACTTCGAAGTGTTAAACAGTAAAGCCAAACAAGTAAATAATATCAAAAGAATTGGGACAATTTTAAAGTTATATAGCTTATGCTAACTCTGGATTCTTTGATTGAAACATATTGTATATTGTATTTATCTGCAAAAGAAACATACTGAACAATATGATTCCTGCAAAGCTATGCCCATATCAATTTCCAGATCAGATGTCATATGACATTAGATTTTAGGATCAAGAAACTACATTAATTATATGTGAAGATGAGGTTGAATTCAATCAATAACATATCTTTCAGATAGGGAGGTAAGTTGTCAATATATTTACTATCATTGACACTCCCTTATAAATACAAGGTGTGGAAATATATTGGCTTCAAATTATATTTTCTCTAACACTTAAGATCCTGTAGTCAGGTGGTACTTGTTGTTAATATAAGTGATTATACATTATTATCCCATATGTGCAATTAATGTAACCAAACTCCTAAATTCAACAGTAGTTATGGCCTTGGGGATTTATTTGTACACTAAAAATGACGAGCATGAATATTTTCATATGGAGGCTCAGAACTGCCAATTGTTTTATTTATTTTTTCAAATGTTTTATTTTACAAGTGTCAGAAGTTAATAAGCCATTTATATTTTAAGTTATTGAATTGTATATTCAAGTTAGTCACCCCTATCTTAAGGCTAGTAACTTTTATTAAGATAATAGTAACTTCAAGATAACAGCTAGTCATTTGAAGATATTAGTCAATTAAATAGAACATGTATTTTAAGAAGAGTTGTCAACTTGAACATACACTTTAGTAGCTTGAAGTAAGTAACTTGAAGATAAATGTTAGTATTTGGCAATATAAGTTAGTAATTTGAAAATACTATTTATTAACTAGAAGAGATAAATTAAACCCTTCGATATATGAATTAGTAAATTAGAACATGAATTAGTAAATTAGAACATGAATTAGTAAATTAGTTTGCGTGTTAATTAAGTTAAAGATACACAATAGCAATTTGAAGATATTAGGTACAAAGCAATACCTTGAAGATGTGAGGTACTTTATAGAAAATATGAATTAGCAAACGAGCAAATTATCTTGAATGGACAAGTTAACAATGCAGGTTAGTATATTGAGGATTTGAGTTAGTGACTTAAAGATATGAATAAGCTAGTAAAATATGCAAGTTAATTTACATATATGAATTAATTTGTGACTTAAAGATATTTATGAGTTAATTTGAACATAAAATTTAGTATCTTGCAGACATTCATTAATAATTTGAATATATTAGTAACTTGAAGATATGAATTAACAAAACAACATCAAAAACAAAATTTTAGGAGAAAAAAACAAGGAAACATATCATTGGCAGTTTCAAACGTCCATAATTTAGGAAAATTAGGTCAAAGATAATTTTGACTTGCCAGTTATTATAACAATTTGTATGTCATTTGTAAACCTGAAAAGGCAAACGATTTCTTTGTCTAGGTAACCTATAGTTAACCTCACTTAGTATTACATACATCCACCTGTTTGATGGTAGGTATCCAATCAAGTAAAGGGTTGTAAATTTATAGGACCGTTTATATGCCTTGTAATTATTGACACCAATAAACTATAAGCATTTGTAGGGGTATGAATTAATATAAAACCTAGATGCCATTAAGAAAAAGCCCTTATTTTTTTGTCTTCGTGTCTCTGAAGAAACACGAGAATAATTTTGTTTTTCCTTGTGTGAAGAAATTCTGTTATCTCAAAATATGTAAAGAATTCATGCAGAAAATTGATATTTTCCACGATTTGAATGAAATTTGATTCCCTTGATCACTTGATGAACAAAATGGGTTGTTGTGTTTGCACAAATGTTACCGAACTGTTCAAAGAAAGGTCGCTGCACCCGATTTTCTTGTTTGTTTGTTTGTTTATTTATTTATCACTTGGGCATGTTACAACAGTACAACATGGTGAGCCAGATTTTAATAATAATATTGATGTGCTGGAAATCGAAAAGGTACCGTCCTTAAATCTAGCAAAGTCGTACCCCAGTTAGTCTAGAGTTGGCTTCTAAAGTTTGAAATTACATATAAGGTCAAGCAGACTTAATATTACTGTACTGTAGTTTAACTTTAAATGTGAAAAGTGATTTAGTTATGACAAGAATATTTTTATAAATTAACTTCTATTTGTGCATTATATGCAAATATAAATATAATTACCGCCATCAAGGACGTATTTAATTCATGACCATTAATTTGTTTGTAAGCAGGATTAAGCAAATTCAACTTGCTGGATCTTTATGAGAAAAAAATGACCCGGGGGGGGGGGGGGGGGGGGGTAGGTTCAACTGGGCTCCCATTAAATTTTGAGAATGATCTAGCTGATAAAAAGTATTAATATTCCGCATTTTCCCATTTACTTATTGAGTCATGTTTAAAACACTCGTATGTGCCACAGCGTAGGTATGCACTCTCCGAGTGCTCTTGTTTAAAAGTGTTTTATGTGTCACTGTAAAATGTGTTGTTATAATTGTGTACACACTCCTCCGATTTGAATTGGTAATTGTTATTAAGAAAGGCAGATGTGTTAAGTGAAAGTTATTGGAAGCAGAGTGCCAACAGAAAACTGCTACATCCGCAATTTAAAAACTAGTCTTGCTAAAGTCTCAGGTGTCTTTGAAATTAAAGAAAATTTCAGTTCAGATAATAATCTTTTACTTCATGTAATGTACTCTTACATATGCTGGCTTTTATATCAGCATACAGTTAAGACAGTGTCTGTTCTCATATCTTCTAACATATACGAGTGCTTTATGAATACCAAATGTATGTGCACATGTTTCAAAAGAATATGGCTATTTGAACACAAACCCTGTTTGAGAAAGACGTCCTGAAAGTAAATGTTTTATTGATATATACAATTAGTGTTTCACCTCAAAGTCCTCAGAATTAGATACTGCTAGGTAATTAAACTCCAGAACATCGGTATGACTACAACATTTAATGGTTTAGTGGGATAAAATTCTACTGGAAAATCTCCAGTTTTTAAAATTTAGAATAGCTCTTCAACAGTAGTTCTGTCTTAAATTTATTTCAGTTTATATTCCCAGTTGCAATCTTCACAGCCTGTTGTTTATCTATAATAATGTCCTTGAAGTCTAGTAAATAGTCCTAGTATTGGGCTGCCAGATGTGCTGACTTTGAACCAATGTCGGAATTCTATCTGGGTTGTTACAGATATGTGAGTTGCACAAAAGTAATAAACATAAAAACTGTACTGCCTGTGTGTACATCTGTTATTTCATCTGATGATTACCATCTTGATAATTATCTGCACCCATCACAGATCTATCAATATTATATCAATACTTGCCTAGGAACACAGAGGATGTGGGTTCAAACCCAGGTACAGGCAGATACATAGTACCTTGAATGACCACCAAAAATGGTGGTTCTCTGTCATTAGATATTATTTAATAAGCGATGTTTTACCCTGGTTTTGGTGTTTATTCAAAACACCAGGAGAAACACCAAAAATTTACATATTTGGAAGAGGCAATTTTCATTCAAGGTTTACAAGGCTTTACTATTGAATAGACAGTGCATGTCATTTTACAAATGAATCAGTCTCAGGGCGGCTTAGATTGGGAAGTTTTTTTCCTGGTAGAGGGAGAGCTGATTTTTAACTTCTCTCCAATTTACTAGGCGCATTTATTTTTTTAAAAACAGATCTAAAGCTCTAAGTTCCAGCATGATATTACCATTTTGAAAGCATTTTGTTGTAGATCTATTTTTGTTTTTAGTTTAAGGCAAATAGTAGCTTATTTGCTAAGATATTAGATAAAATATTGTGTATTCCAATGCAAGTATGTAGCTATAAAGCAAAACTTAACTTTCAATAATTTTATTTTCTTATTTATGGATTGCTTTTAGTGCAACAAAAAGCTGTAGGTATTTTTTTACTAAAAATTTGAAGGACATGAGCATCTGTATACATCATCAGTCGTCTTAAAAATTAGATTGCAAAATATTTAAAATATTGATTAGAACTCCTTAAAGGTGACTAATTTTTAAACTTTTTTTATGAAAACAGATCTTCTGGTTCTGAAAATAGCTTATTCCAATCTAATCCAGGAATATATGTGTAGATCAAACTTGTGACTATGAATGCACTCAATATAGCATATTCTATGTGATAAACACCCTGGGGTCTGTTACAAAAAGTGACTTTGCCCATTGTATAGTGTCAGAAAAAGACTTAATCTAAGTTCTATTTTGAATAGAAATAAAAGATCAAATAACACATGAAATCAGTGGTTATTTGATAAGATTGGCTTGAGCTTTAAGTTCTTGATTTAGTCAAAACTTGGCAAAGTCGTATAGCTTTCACGATACTGGCCACAGACTTAGATTTAAATTTATAAGTTTTGTCTTAAACTCTGGCTAAGTGTGTGGTCTAAGTGAGGGTTTCACAAAGCTACTAAGTCACAGTTTTGACTAAGCCTCTGGTGTGGGCTTAACATTTGGAAAAAAAGACTTAAATATGACTCCCATAAATTTTTCTCACTTCACATTCTGAAATGCCTAAAAAGAAAGAAAAACACATAGGCAATATCCCTTAATTAGGGTTTGGACATTTGTATGGTGGCTAAAAAGGTTTATATTGAAAAACAGCATTTTAGCAAAGATTAAATGAGTTAAACAAAAGATATGTGTCACCAGTAAAATATTTTGACTAGAAATAAAAGGTTATATGATGTAGAAAACCACTGTAGTTATTTGATAAGCTTGGTCTTTGCTATGTCACCCTTTGTGAAATCAATGTAAGTCCTTAGACTTAGCTAATACACAATGCTCAAATTGAAGTTCCTGACTTAGCCTAAGTCCAGGCTGAGTTTAAGACACTTTGAGAATAGGGCCCCATGGCCAATATTCACAAAAGGGCTTACACTTAGCCAGGTCTTAGGCTCAACTCTGGGCTCAGACTTAAAACTTTTCATCTCATCTAAGTTTGTCTTAAACCTGTATGTACAAAGGGTGACGTAGATAATTCTTTTGTCTTAAACTCTAAGACCGCAACAAAATAAACTTAAGATTCATACCTACCAGTCTTAAAGAAGTGTTGTGGGTGAATGCAAAAAACGGTTACTGAAAACGGAAATTCAGAGAAAAACCGGGTGCGTTTGATCTAGTAACAGTCCCCCCATCCCAAGGCAGTGACAACTCACTTGAGGAGCTAAGTTTATTGAATACATAAACATGGTATAAGACATTGTATAAGTATATATAAGGAATTACTAAATCTATTACTGTTTACAGTCCATTAACTTGATTACACATGTATGTATATGTATAGTTTTAAATACAAGTTACTGATCATTCTTTACAATTACATAACTTGTTTAATGATTGATACAATAATACACATTGCGTAATACTATTATAAGACTTTACTATTTTACTGTACATTTAGTAATACTACACCCCTATGACCTTAGTTTAACACTTTTAACATAGTACAATTATGTATAACCAGCCCAGAAAACCAAGGTTAGCCACCAGGCCAGGCCAGGGTTGAGGAAGGGGTTGTTAGTGCCATGACCAACTATCTATTGGTACACCCTGGTGAAGAAGTGACACCTAGTGAGCACTGGGCATAATTATATGTAAGGGACTATATAAAAGTAACCATGTATATATATATGTATAGCATTATATATGTAAAAAAGATCCTCAAAGCCCAATTTAGAGGTAGTTCAAGCATTATTTAGCATCTTAGCAAAGGAGGCTGCAATTTGTTTAATATGAGAGTTGTTCTTCTGAATATAGGTCCAAACGCAGTCCGACGCCCAGGAGCCATGATGCTGAATACTTTGAATGGGCATATGGTCATTATAAGCCATGGTGGCCCCCGAGCACCGGAAAGTGTGGAAAGTGAAATGGTTTGACAGCAGACCCATCTTTAAATTAATTTTTGACAAAACCTTTCTGATGTGAGAATCAATGAGGATTTTCCATTTCTTACCCACAAAAATCTGAAACAAACGGGCTTTTGGACTTGGATTGTACATGGCCATGGCCTCCTGCATAGCTTTTACAGGGCATAATAATTTTGATGTTAGACGTGGAACGACCACTACATGAACTCTATCTCTTATTTGATTGGTCTTGGACCATTTTAAGGTTATTTTCATGAATTTCTCATCAATAAACACGTCCTGGGGAGTAAGATGAATTGTTGGGTCAAACGCATTCTCAGCGTGAGGTGCGACATTTGAGATCCTAAGGAACGCCAAAAATGCCAGCAAGAAAATTGCTCTGAAAACTGGACCACACACGAACTGGTCACAAAGTGTGGATAACCATTCCAAGTCCTTGATTGACATAATGTTACGTTTTGGAATTGACATAGGTCTATTTATTCGGATGGCTTTCATAAAATAACGCACCCTCGGATGATCCAGTAATATGTACTCCAACCCATATACTGTAAAATTTGCTTTTATTGCAGATATGTTATTTGCAACCATTGCCATTGAAACGTTATTTTCCACTAGGTACTCTAAATATGCTAGTATAATGTCTATAGATATTTCTTGCCATGATATCTTGCTACATAGGCAGAAACCCACAAAATTTCTAAACAGCAATGTGTAGCACTTCCTTGTTTTTGGTCTAAATGCTGTCAGCAGCCTTTTCCTTGATCCATTCATGAGCCTCATGAGATCAGAGTGGGCTGAAATCAAAGTGCAATAGTATTATTATCAATGTTATATGTACACTTAATAAGTTTGACACATTATATCTCATAATCTACTTTCAACAAAGTCTCATCAGTGATTAGCCACACCCAGTTACCCACTAATCTTGTTAATAGTGTTACATGTTTTTGTGTATTCTGCCATCTAGACAGTAGATCCGCAGTCATATTTTCAACTCCATGTACGTGCGTGTACACAATGTCAATGTCTAGATCAGCGGTGACCATCCAAACGTTTCTGGCACACGTTGCCAGGAAAGGGTCACGCGTTTTGCCTGTTCTCAAGACTTGAACTACTGCCATGTTATCACATTTGATTAGAATGCGTTTGTGTTGCCACATGCAGCCATATAACCTGAGTGCCACCAAGATGTTAACCATTTCCAACTGTACAATACCTAGATTTTTGAAATGTTCTGGTATTTTTAGGTGATATACCTTGTTTTGACACCTTCCACCAAGGCCAGTCAAACATGCGTCTAATTCCATTGTTTGGTGTACCTGGACATGATCATAGAATGACACACCATTGTACTTAGCCAGAAATCGATGAAACCATCTGAGGTCGCGTCTGAACTCATGGGTCAATTTGATGCGTGCCTTGTCATAGTTATCACATAAAAGTTGTAGCATCCTATTCAAGAATGTACGAGCTGGCTTGACGCATTTGGCCACATACAACAAGTTACCCAGCAAGGACTGGAGGTTTCTTTTTGAACAAATCTTTGTGTCGAGCCATTTGTACACCATGCAATTTATACCGTTCAGTTTCTCTGCTGGTATAGATATTGTACGTTTTTCTGTGTCAATTTCGACACCTAAACAGATAGCCTTTGAGGTAGGAGGTACTAATTTCTTGACACTGACCTCCAGACCAAGGTCAGCCAGTAATTTGAGTAGGAAATCATATGAACGTTGTGCGATGCTGGGCGTCGCGACCCCGATGAAGTCGTCAACGCAATTAATGACGGTGAATCCATGACGACGCATGAGACGCTGGAAGATTTGCATCCCATGGCGACTCCCGAACGGTAATTTTGTATCAATGAACGCATCCCCCTCCCACGACAAACCAAGCAAGTCCAGATCCATTGGGTCTATAGCTACATGGCGAAACGCGCGACTCACATCAGTTTTATACAATTTTTTTAACTTCTGACGTAATGTGATCTGCTGTGGGAAACGTGAGAACGAAGTCAGTGCCTAGATAAGAGTTTTTATCAATGCCTGCGTTTACTGATGCACCTTTTGGCCAAGACAAGTCAATAATTACTCTTCTATGTACTGCATTAGGTTTTTCTCTAGTCATGAAAGGTGATGAATGGCACTGGTCGATAGGGAAATCTTCATATGGACCCAATATGGCCCCATATTGTCTTTCTTCATTTAAATAGGCTTCTATGTCTTTTGGATATAACAGAGCCGATTTGTGATTAATTTTATCACACCTCAAGGGAACGTCCCTGTTGAAGTCAAGCGGAAAGCCGTATTTCAACAAATCTAATAATTGGGTGTCCCAATAGCCTTGCAACACATTTTTCCATTGTTTGACATTCAGCTGCGTTCGCACGGGTACCCTACACTTGATGAAATTAGGAACCCCACTTGCTTTAACGCGGTTGTACGACGCAAACGGACAATGTATCTCTGGACCTTGTGCTTCATTTTCAACACTAATAAAATCAGACAAAGGGACAAACCCAAAGTTGAAGTCGCTTTGTGCACGCCATTGCTTGAAGACATTGCACTCAACGTCGACTTTGCCACTCAGAATATCATTAATTTTCTGAGATGTCATGGTGTTTACAAATTTATCTGCCCCACCCATATCATTAACGTCATACAACAATGCAAAATCATTATGATTAATTGTGCTGCACATTTCTTTTGTCATTGTTTTTTGCTGATTGATTTTATTTGTGGCATTTGTACAAGTTTCCACCTGAGGGCCATTCAGATTTGCATGGTGGTTTGAACTTGGTGAACCGTCAAGCAGGGGAGTTTGTTTTGTACTAGTTGTTGCCCCTACGGTTCCACTCTGCATTCGGTCACTGCTCAAGGTGACATTACTGAGTGTGCCTTGGCTTGAATTAACGTTACCTTTTTTATTTGTGTTAATACTTTCTTTTTGTTTCACAGTATTAGCCACCTGTTTACACATGTTTTGTACTTGCCTTTTGCCATGTTTGTCTGTGCCCTTCAAGGTTCTGTTTTTGTTACCTTTTGCTAGTAAGGACTCGACTTCTCTCACCTGTATTCCAGTTCTGTAAATATGCCTGGTGCTATGCCTTCTCTCAGAACTCACCTGACGCTTACTCAACACTGGACATTGCTGCTCCCTTACATTGATATTTGACCTTTGGGTCGTTTGTGATACTTTCATAGCACTATCTTGACATTTTTTTTGCTTTACCTGCAACATCCAGATGGGCTTTGTCTGGACGGGCAGTTACTCGTTTTTTTAATTGACATTTTTCTTTGAAAAATAACACTCTTTTTCTGGATGACTCATGTGCCTACCATTGCTGAGGCAATACGCACAAATATGCCTATGTAGCTTACCTTGGACCTCATGGTCTTTTGTGGAACTGCAAATACCAGTCTGGTATGCTTTGCAGAACCAAGGGCAACGCGTGTCCACTTTTTTTGTCCAAGTTTGTTTGTTGCTGTTTGTGTGCCTTTGGGCATGCGCACGGCGTATACGGTCGATACAATTCGTGTCGGTCCAGTCCAAGGCGCCCCTCTCCATCTCACACAGCAGAACTGCATGTGACACCTTGGCACTGGACCAAGAAAAATCGTTAGCATCTTCCATCAGCTCACACAAATATGTGAGCATCCTTTCTTTGCAATTGCTATCTTTTTCGTCCAGGACCCCTTTTACAAACCCTTGAACAAATTGACACATATTTATCTGGTCATAGGCTACCCTCTGTTTTGATGCACCCCCTAAGATATATTCATGAGGCCAGATTATTTTGTGTGATACATTTACATTGACAGGTCCCTCCCTTTTTGATTTCAATTTACCTACTGCCTGGTCTATTTGACTCTGAATTGACTTTGAGGATCTGATACTTGACAAAACTGGTATATCTGACTCTGATTCTGAAGAGCTACTGCTCTCAGTCTGATATTTACAATATTTTTTCCTTTTTACATCACAATTTAATTTACTTAACTTTGAGTTAGTCCCGTTTCTGTCACCATTGTCCTTGTCCTTCCTGCCTTCAGCCACCTGCATTTCCACATCATCCAGTCTGTCGTGCACTCTTCTCAGTTCAGCTAAGATCTTCATCTGTACTGTATCTTTGCCTTGATCTTCCTCAGATGAGTACTGTACCTCTTGTTCTATGCTCTGGTCACCTTGACCTGGAGTTTTCACTCTCTTATCGTATGCCAAGTCCTTCTTGGGAGCATCAAGAGGGCGACCAGGTAGAGACCCAGAAGCACTAACACTTTTACTCATCTTACTGTCTGTTTTCACCTTTTTCTGTTTCACAGCAATATGGAGTCGTCACTGTCACCATCACTGGACTGCATGGTACAATTTCTCCCAGTTGGTGGGTAGTGCCTCCCTTTCCATTTACTACATTTATTTTTATTCCTTCCCATTGTTTTTGTCACTTATTATAATGTTTAGTCACTGAAAAATACATATACACCCACCACAGAACGCTGATCCAACGGTGGTTCACACTCAAATCAGCTAAACTCTGCCACAAGGGATTTTAAGAAAACATAGGTTGGACCGTCCCTATTTCCGTTCTATCCAAATATCATGAAGTTGTATCAACAGTCACAACACTCAATGCTCAATATAATCACAGTTCGTCCTCCCCGCTAGACATGCATGCAATGTTATCAGACAGAGAATCTAGGCGCCCTTGCCAACTTCAACTAAAAACCGTCCATGATCACTTCTTAAAATTCAATATAAAAACACATAAAACAGGAGAGCTACGAAAATATTCTTGTCCAGTCTCAATGCCCTCCAAATGGCTACCAAGCCCAGGTCTATGCTACCTGACCCTTGACCCCAGGTCAGTCCTATTTAACAGTAGGTGTAACTTTTAGCAATATTTTAAGGTAGCCCCCAAACACTGCCTGGGGATGGAGGACTGACAGGCGTGATGCCTATGACACCACTATTGAATGTTAAGATATAAGTTTTCAAATGCGTACATGAGCTATAACTCTTATATAAATAATGAAATGCAATGTGCTTTTTGAAGACTTTTGAGGACAAAACGTCTGAAATATTGATAGTATTTTACAAAATAGTGCAAATATTTGTTGTAGTTAAATATTTTGGTAAACTTATGTTCAAATAATGAACATGTGAGGAAACAGGTTTTGATCAAAATCAAACAAAACGTAACCGGTTAAGTGTCTTTCAGTCGGCTAATAGGTTTCCTGTTTAATCTCTTCTACACTATCTTAAAGTTATCACCTTTGCTAAGCCTGAAACTGGTTCAAATTTTTATGACTACCACTTAGACGAAGACAAAGGCATATTTTTCCCAGAAAGTTATACAAAAGTCTTAACTTCGAGTATAAGCCCTGGCTAAGACCCTTTGTGAATACCGGTTCAGGTTTTGCAGTGAACCTTTTCCCAACATAGCATAACAAATAGCAAAGTTCAAATGTCAAAGTTAGGGTTTTCACAACTCATTTAACAGCCACGATCATATTGGGACAGGCCGTCAACATTGCTATTTGTGAGAGCATATTTGACATTCATTTGAATTGTGATCAGTGACAGGGATCAGAAACATATTGCTATCTACTGAAACAATTAAAACATCCATACTGTCTTTATAATTTAATTATTGACTGATTCTGTTATAAGATTTTCATAAAAGGAGCATTTAATAAACAAGAGACATTTAATTACAAAATTTACGGTATCTGTAATGATTTCCATTCAGTTTCAGATGTAAGTCAATATTGTGAAAGGAAGTAATGAATAAAGTGGATGTGAGGACCTGAATCTTTAATTATTAAATACATTTTTTAATGTTTATGGAAGATAAGACAATAAAAAGCTTTAATATTTTTATTTCCACATACTCATTTGATCTGCAACACACACAACTATTTGGTGTGTGAGCCTGGTTTAAACCACTAAAATATAAATGCATTAAAATGAAGGTTTTTATATTTAAGTTGAAACTTAAAGAAGTGGATTTTCCAAAAGGTAAAAAAACTCTTGCAACCAAACTAAGTGTATTTTTGTAAATATGTCACATTTGTTCACTACCAGTTCCTAGTTATTAAGTCACAAATGAATATTTTATATCATGTGTAGAAGTTTGGTGATCTTTCTTTATTGAACTTTAAAAATAATGATTAAATTCCCTAATGATATTCATATTCAAGTACATCAAATTTTTCATTACAATACCTTTTCACTTTAAGTTTTATGTTATTTCTTTAGTGAACATAGAATAAAAACCATTAAAAAGTTAATCCCTTACATCCCTAACATATTTAAAGAATCAACTTTCCCATTTGTGACACATGACAAATTAGCATACTAATGTGGGTGTTCCACCACACGACTAAGCTTCCCGATTAAGGGTTTTTTGTAGTCAGTTTCAAATATTTGCTTAGTCCCACGCGTTCTGTATGGATCGGTAGTTGTCGGTTGTGGCCGTGAGAAATATCAAACATGTTTGATATTTCTCACGACCCAAACCGATTCTTGTTTCCCGCCGTCAACAAAATGTCCAGTCTCAGGCTTCCTCAGGCCTCCGCAGACTCAAATTTACACAGTCCTATGTTGTCTGAGGCTTCCTGCGACCTTTAGTCCCAGGCGTCCCTAGCTTAGTCCCAGGAAGCCTGTTTGTCAGTCCCTGACCCATAACAGATCTTTGAAGTTTCATGCGTGTGAAAGGGAATCGGTTTCATTAGTCCCGGGAAGCCTCAGACCATCTCAGGTGTCCTGGGACTAATAAATCTGGATCTGGGACTAAGCCTCGACTAAGAGAAGCCGATCCAAACCGATCCAAGCCAGCCTCCTCAGGACGCCTGGGACCACACAAATTTAGTCTGCGATGGTCTGAGGACGCCCCAGGAGGCCTGGGACTAAGTACCGATTAAGTACTGACTCTTTTCCGCGCGCTTGAAACCAAAAAAGGCAATGAGGGGGTCTGGGACTATATAAGCGGCCGCGCACAGGCTTTCTGTGTTTAGACTGGTTGGCTACTGAGAGACGTGTGTCACTTTCTGCTAGGGGTTTTCAGTTTTTTTACATTTCACATTTTACTTGAGGGCAAATTTAACAGTTAGGAGACATATTTCAGTTTTTTTACTTTTTTGTGATATTCACTGGAGTTATGAGGAAAGAGAAAGGAGGAAAGAGAGGAAACAAGAAGATGGAGGAGAGGCAAGAGGAGAGGGAGAAGGAAGGTGGAGAGTTGGAGGAGAGGACAGAGGAAATGACAGAGGAGAGGACAGAGGAGGGTACAGAAGAGAGAGAAGAGAGGATAGAGGATAGAGAGGAAGGTTTAGAAGCTACTGAGAAAGCTTGCGAAGAAGATGTGAGGAAGAATCAGAGTGCCACTCAGCAGCCAAGAGAGCCAGGGTTTGTGCTATATTCACAAAAAATGCCATTGTTGAGTTTGTGAAGGAGCACCCAGAGCTGTACGACAAGGAGCATGGACGTTTCCACGACAGACATAGGAAAGAGGCTCTCTGGGCAGAAATCTCTGCATAACTGAAGCTCCAGCCCTTTGATGTCAGAAGGTAGTTTGAGTCACAGAGAACTCGTTATGGCAAGCTCTCCAAGCTACAGTCTGGCCAAGCCCCAAGGGAGATGACTAAGAGACAGTCCTTGGTCTACCAGCAGATGGGTTTCCTTAAGACCCACATCAGATGCAAGGGGGCCAACAGAAGTTCTGGGTTTGAGGCCAGTCCCAACACCAGCAGGCATGAAGAATCTCGTGGCTCTACTACTGATACAGAACATCTTAAGTCCAGTGTCCTGAGGGAGAGTAGAGGTCAACCAATTCTTACATCTACACCAGTTTCTATAGATTCCAAGATACTCGAGCACTTTGATCAGATGAGGACACTGATCTCAGGTTTCCTGCAGCAGAAGTCCCACAGGCAGCCCGTCTTTGACTATGTGGCATCAGAGGCTAAAAAGATGACTCAAGAGGAGTTTGAGGACCTCAAGGCAGGATTTTTTAGAGATATTGAAGCAGTAAAGAACACTCATAGACATCAAGTTCTACCCAAGAGATTAGCCACTATTACCAAAGAGTCACAGAGGGTCGGGATACTGCCAACAACCACTCAACAGGGTCTAGGCAGCAGCATGCAGCAGTTCCAGCAGTTACATCTACTACACACCCAGCCCATTGGCTGTGGAAACCCTCCATCAGTGCTCACAGTACAGGACGAGGGCAGCAGACACACTTAAGTGGGATACTAAGCCAGATACTAGATCAGATACAGATCATTGAGCAGCCTCAGCAGCCACAACAGTAGCAGCTCTACACCATCACCACCACAGCACGGCCTCAACAGCAGCAGCCTCCTCAGTAACCAGCCAGTCCGGGTGGGTCTCGTACCCCCCATAGGCCCTTTTCAGGGCCTCCCAAATCTTCCAAAAACAATTATTAAGCTGCAAGTTGTTCAAATTCCCCTCCCAAAACATAACAGTTCAGTACAAATACTTATCACAAAACAAAACAAAAAAACCCAACACCCACACCACCCCAAACATAAAACAAAGAACCCATGGTAATACACATAACAACAGAAGGCCACATAGAAAAAAAGATAAATAAACTCCCAATATGGCCAAGAATCTGCCCATTTGTAGTTTAAAATCCATGGGATTGCTTTAAATATGTAATAAAAAGTCCAACACTTACACCATCCCTAGAGTTAAAAGATATTATGTTATCACATAGCCACCAACCAACAAACAAACAGACAAACCCAATACCAAACATAACCCCCCAACCAACAAACAGACAAACCCAATAGCAAACATTCACTTGGGGTGTTCAGGCACCCCAGATGTCAGTCCTGCCGCTTAGACATTTTAGCTACCTTAGTAAAATTTTTGGGCACCAGTCTATTATAGCCCAGTTTGCTATTAACCCCAGGTTGCCTGGTAAAAAATAAACAAAAATCCCTCATTGGAGACCTCCCTGTTTTACAGCATTAATCCCTGTCTAACTGACATTGAAAAGCTAAAGTCACATTGGACATTGACATTGGAGAGTGAACATGTTTAGAAATTCTTGTTTTACTTTGAGTTTTTTAGTGTTTTAATTTTTTATTTTAGGCTTTTAATCTGTACATATGTAAAAACAGACGGTCATTTATCTGTAACATGTTGTTTTACAAGTTGGAAGCTTGATGCAGCGATCATTGTTGTGCTTACTGGATGATATTTAATTGACACTGGGACACGTCGTTTTATTGACGCTTATAGATTCTCTGTCATCTTGACAACCTCAGGCTTTTACACACTGCATTGAAGGGACGGCCTAACCTATTATTACCATTCTTTGCGCAATATTATGCCTAATCGGTCAAGTTTCTCAATTTAAATCTATTTAAAAAAGCCTGAATTTGCCAAGATTGCATGTGAATCGTGCTTTGTGCCTGTATTCATTTCAGTATTGAACTATAGTGAATAATTCAATATGCCAGACAAAAAACAAAGTTGTAAAACATGCAAAACAAGACATTTGCCACCAACGGGGAAAAAATGTCAACAGAAGAAAAGTACTGAACTTGATAGTAGTGTTGCCAATGGACTAAGAGATGCTGCCGTTTCAAGTAAGTTACTTGACACAGATCAGGCGGATCTGGGCGGACAGCGGCTACAGAAGGAGATCCTGGCTCAGTTGCAGAAGGTTTCACAGCGACTTGAGAAGGTAGAAGATCAAGTAGCAGTTGGTTCACAGAAAGCAACACAAGCAACAGCACAGTCACCATCAGGACATGGAAAGTTAAGTACAGACAGTGTTCTTGCTATGTCGAGTAAAAATAGAAAAAAATGTAAAAAATTTAGATCCCCCATTGTTTCCACTGAGTCGTCCTCTGAAAGTAGTGATAGTGATACTCCCTCACTAGAAACACTCAGGTCGTATGATCTTCAAAGAAAAGTTGATCAGAGAATCAGAGAGTTGAACCATAGTTCCCACCTCTCAGGTAATGCCAAACATAAATCAAAAAGGGGGGAAACGTGGAGGTTTCTGTCAAACGCAAGGTCTCCTGGCCCCATGAGTCCATTTTGGGCGGGGTCAGAAGGCAACGAATAACATATGACCAGCTTTCCCTCACCCAGTGGGTGCAGGGCTTTTGTAAAAATATTTTAGAGCAAAAATCTGTTGAGAGAAGAGATATCATGGTTTCCTACCTGAGTGATCTCATGGAAGATGCCACAGACTTTACATGGCAGGGGGCTAAGGCAGCACATGCAGTGCTGCTATGTGAAATGGAGCGGGGGTCCCTCCAATGGGAAGACTCGGATCGTATTGATAGGGTCCGTAGGGCCCATGCCCAAAAGCACATTTCAAATAAGTCCACATGGGGAAAGGCTTCGGATCACTCAGGCAGGAAACCATGGTTCTGCAAAAATTTTCAGAATGGTTCTTGTACTTACTCACGTGACCATGAGTCCAATGGTAGATTACAAAGACACATTTGTTCTTTTTGTTTGATGGGTGGGAGGCAATTGCCTCATTCTGAAAAAGATTGTACTCATAAGAAACACAGTTCAAAAAATGACCAGGCAGCTGCCCATCACTAGGATGTAGCAGCTGCAGTGGTAGGGTCACTGGTCATACCCCTGAGACTGACAGCATTGTTGAAACTTCAACAAAAGCCTTAGGAGTTAATGTGGTCACTCCTAGTGAGTTAACCTCAGTTAGCAGAAAAATGTATAAAAATAGATTTTTCTATAACTCAAGTAGTGTCCCTTCACAAATTGAGGCGTTGTTAGCCAGAAAGTCGCAGAATTGTACGACCTTGGCTCAGAAACCTGTGAATTCACGTGTATTTACCAGTAATATGTTTGCTGGCCAGTGTAAAATGTCAAATAAGTGCATTGGTGTGCAGGCCACAGTGGCTGGCAATGATCTTGGCCAACCCATTGTCCAACCTTCTGGGGAGCGATGCGTCGACGTCGTGCCTAATGCAGTTCAGTACTCAGGCAATCCTGTACAGGGATACACCACTGGTAGGTCTCCCATGTTTGAATCCATTGGTCATGGGTTTGAATCTGACAACAATGGCATGTCCCCAAGTCCTGATATTGTCAAACCAAATGAGAAAAATCTAGGTCATATTGTTGACTCACATACATCAACCCCTACCCTTTCCTTGTCTGAAATTGAGGTCGTGGGTAACAGGGATGCCACAAGTGATGCAAAAACTGAAATACCTCTGTCTTCCAATGTCATGGGTCATGGGTTTGAATCTGATAGTGCTACTGCCAAATTTGTGGCCACAGGTCCTGAACATGTAACTCAGGAACAACCAGAAGCTACCCCATCATATGGCCCAGTGGTTCACTGTGTTCAAGGCGTTGGCCCTTGGGTAGATAAAAGTATCTCAAATGGCCCTAGTGTGAACATTGCTTGTAAGAAATATGACAGACTGTGTCCCCTATATGATGTAAACAATGTGGCAATGGAGGACAAATTTATCAATACAATCATCTTTGCCAACCAGGGTGCCAAAGGTTTCCCTATGAGTTCAGATAACCCTGTCTATAACAAGTGGCAATGCCAGGTTGACTTTCCCTTTGGTTTTGTCCCACTAGGTGACCAAATAATTCCAGAAAACAGGGATTGGTACCAAACTCATAGCTATTCACCCATTCAAATGCATGATATAGTTAGAAGTACAGGAAAACCAAATTTTCTTGGAGCTCGCTTACCTGTGACGTCAAAGTTGAATGTAGAAGTTTGGCAAAGCCTTCTAAAAGATTACTGGGACCAGCAGCTGTTGCAGCTGCTTCGCTATGGTTTTCCCCTTGACTTCAACAGAGCTTGTCCTCTTAGTCATGAGTCAGGTAATCACAAGTCTGCTGATGAATTTCCAACTGATGTAGACGCCTACATAGAGGAAGAATGTAGGTATGGTGCTATTTTGGGCCCATTTCAGGTCAATCCAATTGCCAATGTCCATAATTCACCATTCATGACCAGAAATAAGCCCAACTCAGATAGGCGTAGGGTCATTATTGACCTCAGTTGGCCCTTAGGTGCCTCAGTAAACTCAGGCATAGATAAGAATACCTACTTAGATACCCCCTTCTCACTGACTTTTCCAACTGTAGATGATATCACTGCAGAGCTTAAACGCATTGGACGTGGTGCTTTGTTATACAAGATAGATGTAAGTCGTGCTTTTCGCCATGTCAAGGTAGATCCAGGGGACTACGACCTCTTAGGGTTGCACTGGCGTCATGCGTACGTTGACACGTGCCTGCCATTTGGGACACGGCATGGGAGCCAGATTTTTCAACGTTTAAGTGACGCAATGCGTTACATGATGCGTCAGAAGGGCTTCCGCATCATTGACTATATTGACGATTACGTCGGGGTGAGTGTTCCGCACGTTGCGCATGCGTCATATGCGTCACTCTTCAATCTTATGCAAGAACTTGGTCTCACCATTAGTGACAAGAAACTGGTCCCTCCAAGTACAAAGGTGGTTTGCTTGGGTGTCCTCATCAATACTGAGGAAGGCACTGTTTCCATCCCTCCTGACAAGTTGCGTCAGATAAATGACATGGTCAAAGACTGGCTCACCAAAAGGACTTGCACAAAGCAGCAGCTGCAATCTTTGCTAGGGCTGTTGCTTTACGTCCATAAATGTGTCAAACCGGCTCGTGCCTTCCTGAACCGTATGCTGGCTCTTCCTAGGTCGGGCCATGCAAGCCAAAGAATTGACCTTACCTCTGACTTTAAGATAGATCTTAGTTGGTTTGGGAAATTTCTTCCCATGTACAATGGTGTTTCATTGTATGACCATAGACCTATTGACTTCACCCTTGAATTAGATGCCTGCTTGACTGGTCTTGGTGGTAGGTGGAGCAAGTTTGTGTATCTCCTACCCATACCACGTGGCTTTATGAACTGGTCCATAGTCCATTTGGAGATGGTCAACATTCTATTGGCTGTAAGGCTTTTTCAAAGACAGTGGTCAGGTCGCAGGGTCCTCATCAGATGTGACAATGAGGCTGTGGTCACAGTTTTGAGATCAGGAAAAACCAGGGACCCCTACCTGGGGGCTTGTGTCAGAAATATCTGGTATGTGGCAGCCTTGGCTGACATTGATCTTCAGTATGCTCACATCAGGGGGTTGGACAATGGGGTGGCTGATTTGCTGTCTCGTTGGACAGGTAGTACTCAGGATGTTAAAAAATTACTGTCTCAAGTACAGGATCCAGTGTGGGTCCCAGTTGATAGTAGCTTTGTGCAAATTGATGCTGAATTGTAATTAGTTTATATATTAAAATGGTAGGCACATTGGTGTGAACGTTTTTTATCCCCTTTGCAGGGGCCTGTGTTGTCATTCACATGTTTGCTAACAGTTACTATACTTTGTTTACAGATAATGTGGCCTTGAGGTCCTTGTCAAGGAGGGCTACTGATAGAACTCAGGAGGCCTTCAGACCCAAGACAAGACAAGCCTATACCAAGATGTTTAAAGTGTTCCTGGCTTTCTGTATCTACATGGGTGTGGCTTCAGTAAAAATTGATGTAAATGTAATTCTGTCTTTTTGTGAATGCCTAGTTGCCAACAAGTGCTCTGTCAGCATGGTTTCTAATTATTTGTCGGCCATAAAGGCCAATTTTGTATTGTATAATATGTCTTTTTCATTATTGGACCATCCTAGGATCAGGTATTTCCAAAAGTCTATGCGTATTCACAGACCTTTGACCTTGACTCGTCATAATATTGTTGACCTCAGTATGTTAGAAAGAATTTCCAGAGCTTGTAATGACATCTCATGTTCTGAAGTTTTCAGGGCTATCTTTCTTATTGGATTCTTTGGTTTCTTTCGGCTTTCCAATTTGGCACCTCATTCCATCTTGACCTTTGATCCCTCCAGGCACCTTACTGGACATGACCTTTTCTTTACAAAAAAGCTGGTTAAAGTCCTCATCAAATGGTCAAAGACTTTGCAAGATAGAGATAGAGTACAAGTAGTGTCATTGCCAAAAATTGCCAATCGCATCATCTGCCCATATAGAGCTCTTAAAGCATTGACCAAACTATATCCCATGACTGACAGTGATTCTGTCTTCCAGTTCAAAATGCCTAGTGGTTGGCAGCCCCTTACTGACACAAGAGTAGGAAAAGTGCTTAAATCCATTAATATCACTTTGGGCCTGGATCCCCACTTCTTTACATACCATTGTTTTCGAAGATCTGGGGCAACATTCGCCCACAATGCCCATGTGCCCATTCAGCAAATAAAGCGCCATGGCACCTGGTCTAGTGAATGTGTATGGAGATACATTCAGTCTGACCATGTGTCTGGTGAAGAATTAGCCTACTCTTTGGCTGCTGCTATAAACATTTCTACCTCCTACTGTTGGGGTTGAGGGTTTGCATATTAATACCTTGTCTCAACTTTCATTTTTAGTATTTTTGTAAACCTCTAGGTCGCCTCGACCTGCAGCTTTTAGGGTGACCTTTCTTTGACCCCATGATAATTCATACCTCTGATTATGAGGCTTTTGGTGTCATCCTTTGACCTTTCAGGTCACCCTTGTAACCTTTCAAGGTCAAACCCCTTTCTGCTCGGGCCTAGTCGACCTCCAGGGTCTGTAATTTTATGTTTTGTATTCTTTTATCCTGTAACTTGTATCAGCATGTTATTTATGGACAATGACTTTAAATTTCTCTATCATGCTGAGTTCTGTGTATTTTATAAACGACCTGTAAATACTTCTTAGATTTACATTTATTTTATTCTGTTATGTATTAAACTTCAAGTACCCTCAACCTGCTTGTGTTTTAATGTCTTGGGGGTGGGGACTGAACCCCCAACCAACGAACTGACAAACAAATTTGCAAACATAACTCCCCACAACCAACAGACAGATAAACCATACTGTAAAGAGAACCATTTGGGTGGTTATATTTTCTAAATTTTCTTGAAGTGGAATAAAAAAAATTAATTTTGAGAATTGCAATAAAGGAAAAAAATTCAGTTTCAGTTATTTTTCCAGAATAAAAACCAAATGTAAGTGAAATTAGGGTGTAGCTTTCAAAATATATGCAATATTTATTCCATTTAGCAAGTTAAGTTTGGCATTGGGTTTGTCTGTTTCTGGGTTGGTTGACTTATGTTTGGCATTGGGTTTGTCTGTTTGTCTGTTATTTGTTGGAATTATGTTGGGCATTGGGTTTGTCTGTTTGTTGGTTGGGTGACTTACGTTTGGTAATGGTTGGGTTATTTGCAACAAGCACAGCTGATTGTTTTGGGAATATTTGGTAGTCCTGAAAAGGACTGGTTATTTGTCCTGAAAAGGACTGGTTACTGCAGTAGCAGTTATATTCTGCCATCTTGCCAGGCCACTGCTCCCTCATTATTGAAGTAGTCCTTGAGGTAATCCCTCAGTCTTTTGGCTTCTCTAGCAGGGTTTCTGTCACAACCACAATCAGCAGCACCACCAATCAACCGACCATCACCAGGCACATCATCATCATCATCACCACCAGGCTGTTGACCACCATGTTGACCTTGATACTGGCTTCTCAGTATGTTGTGCAGAACCACACAGGTCAAGACCACATCCCTGACTGTTTCTGGGGGTAGTTCAATAGTGGTCATTATGACTCTAAAACTTGAAACCAGGATGCCAAAAGCATTCTCAAAAACTCTCCTGCTCCTTGATATTCTGTAGTTGGCAATCCTTTCCTCTCGGGTTAACATCCTTCTGCCATAGGGTTTCATCAGCCTTCAGGGCAAACACATCATCTGCCAGGATGAAGTAGGGGACATCTCAACCACCCTGGGTTATAGGTGCTGGGTCAGGGAAGCCTATGCTGCCATCATCAATCTTCCTCTTCAGGTGACAGGTATTAAATATCTGGTCATCTGAGATCCAGCTGTACCCACATCCACCCATCTGAACTTGTACTGTCCATCAACCAAGGCCAACATTACTATTGAAAAGAATCCCTTATAGTTGTGGTACAGGGCTCCAGAGTTCTTGGGTTTCTTCAGGGCCACATACTTGCCATCAAGGGCTCCCAGGACATGTGGAACATTCCACCTGATCCTAAATTCTGTTTCCAGTTCTTTCCACTCATCTGGAGTAGTAGGACATCTGAGGTACTCTCTGGTGAACTCATCCTGGATGGCCCTGCAGAGCTCTGGTAGAAACTTGGAAATGGTGGGTCTGCCAACCCTGAACTGACAGGATAATGATGTGTATGACTCTCCAGTGGCCAGATATCTGATGGTGAGGGCTAACTTTTCCCAAACACTGATTGGAGCTCTATAATTGGTGGCCTGCCTGGCTAGATGTGGTTCCAGTCTGGTCTTTATCATTTCAAAGAATTCTGGGGTCATCCTCAAGAAATTGGTGAATCCTGTAATGTCTGTGGCATACAGTTCAGCCATAATATTGTGGTAGGCCCCCCTCTTCTCTCTCTGTAGTAGCCATGGCCTGACCCACATGTTGTGCCTTCTTCTAGGTCTCTGTCTGGCTGGTGGTGGTACAGCTGGTGGTGGTTGTTGTGGTCGATGTAGAAATAGCAAATACATCAGTATATGTAACTGAATAAAAACTAAAAAAGCCCTAAACTGTTGCTGAAGCTGTCCTCCATTGAAAGGTAGCATCCTGCTGTGTTCCTAGAAAAGTAATGATAACTACATCCCGGAATTTATATATGTACCCAGAAATCCAGTTATTTTGCAAAACAAGAATCGGCCATCGTGGTATGATTAACACTGAGGAGGCCTCAAGACGCCTGAGGAAGCTGGGACTTAATCTGGGGTTAGTCGGGGCTTAGTCCCAGGAGGCCTGAGGCGTCCTGGGACCCAGTCGGTATGCCTACGACAAGATCGTGGTTCAAACTGACCAGAAAAATGGGTTAATTGGTTCTTAGTCTCAGAACAGTCGGGGACTGTGTGGGGCCTCCTCAGGGTTCCTGAGACCAAACTGAACTTAATCCCAGGCTTTAGTACTGATTCAGTATTCCCGCCCATTTTACCTTTTTTTCACCGACTGTCCACAATTAAGGGTCGCGGACAGGATCGGGACTTAGTCCTTTGGTGGAACAGGGGCATAATGAACAGGAGTTTTGGTGGAAACACTGGTAGAAACACCAGGTTTACATTGACTTTTAATGGAGTGGGGGATACGCAAATTACATTGGAGTGGGGTAAAACACTGCTTATTGAATAATAGAGAGGTTTAGTACTACGTTTGAAAAGGCACGTAACGTTAACTAATTTCCATAAGAGATAAGTTACGTTTCAAGTGGATATGTTTATCATATTAGGGTTAACAATACGTCAATATAAAGGAATGAAGGTCAATGTAGTTTCTTTGATGTACTACAAAACAAGCCTGCTTTGTAAATATGCCTCTTGTATGTATATGGCAAAATATTGTGAACTGAAACTTTACTAAAATATGATGTACATAGGGCTGTAGGGCTGTAACATATTTATTTGTATCATGTAGTTTTTTGATAAAATAGATAGGGGTGAGTGAATGTAAGGAAGTCACCCTTTACGTATAAAACTTAACGTAATAAACTCCAAAAATGCTAAAAGTCACCTGATACATATCTACTGCTGACGTAAATAAGTTTGCGTTTATGTTTTGAGAGCCAAAACATATCACTAAACCATATTGTCTATTGAGTCCTATCCCCAGTTGCAGGCTAAACCTCAAGGATATTGATCAATGGTCACCCCTTCGCCTCTATCAGTAAATCTGTTTTTGCACTGTGTCTAAAGTTGTGCTCATGAGATTTTCTCATGGTCACAGCTTGGTACATGCTGAAATAAAAACAACAGTGTTCCAATAGGGCTCCCGTAATTTTTTCAATGATTTGGCCATACAAACAGAGGCTAGTTGCATGTTTTATAAAATGACATGATCTAACTCTAATGATCAATTTTTAAAGAGGGAGAACACAAGAACATATTATCACGACACTCTAGATGCTTTATAAAATTGACATATCTCACGATCTATTTATGATGTTTTAATGGCCACTTTGGTCTGCCATAAAATCAAAGCTCTTTAATTTGTGGAAATGTCTGCAGGATTGTTTCTATGTTAGAGATCAAGTGACGTTTTTATAACGTTACACTTGTACACCTAATAATAGCCTGGTTTGTTCCTGTTTTTTTCCAGATATTTGACAGCATAATCTTTTTCAGATTCTGAAAGTGTTTGTAATGATTTCGCAATAACAAACCATTCACATGACCATGACAAACCCTTACATGGATCTACTTAAACCAGTGAATCTGTAAGTTAGTCATCATTTACACATTTTCCTGGATACTAAATCTACTGTTGCATAGAAATTTAACATAATACTAACTGAAGAACTGAATAATGGTGAAACTGGTAAGATACTGAATTGTGTTACAGTGTTATCATTTTTTATTGTAGCAATAAAGGACGAGGTTTGAGTACTGTATCGGCGAATAAATCTCAAACTTCCGGGCAGAATAATGGACGAAGCCCGATAGGGCTGAGTGTATTATGGCCAGATGTTCTTTGCTAGTTTTTTTTAAAGATTTAATTCCTGTGCATGCATAGCCATTCCTTTTTAAACAGAATTGAAGTTGTTAAAATCTTTTTTTTTCAAAGGCAATTTGAAAATTGTGCAATTTCTTTTGTAAGTTTTTCATGGATGGTTAAAATATCTGTTGATAATCTTACCACTAAGACATGGTATATCCATGGAGAAGAGGACTTGGCTTTCTGTAGTTGATTTATACCTTAGTTTCAGAATTATAAGTGGTTATTCTTGATGATAATAGCCACGGTGTCTGGCTACAAGCATTTCCAAGACTTGATTCCAAATGGCAAGAAGGTGCCTCATCCGTGTAAACCAAACTATGTGTGGAAAGGAGTGGGGCATGAGAATGTGGCTGGGGGAGGTGTAAGAAACCCCTTTGGCAGAGATTTCTACACTAATGGAAAGGTGAGGATGAAAAGCTACAAGGCTGTAGTTCCATGATTTCGGGTCTGCGTATAATGCATGTGATTTTGTTTGTTTTTGCATTCTAGTAAAATTAAATTGATATTCAAAACCAATTTACAGTTGTGTTCTTACGAAGGTCATGGACCCACTTGGTCTGGTGTGATAGCGAGTTTGGTGTCTTATCACAGGTTGTCACCTCTGTGTGGGTTTGACTGGCACTAGTGTCTCCATATGACCCTGGTTATTGAAATGGAGGGTAAAATCAAAACTTAGAACCTTTGTTTAGTACTCATGTTTTTTTCACTTTAGCAACAAAAGTATTGCTATAGAATTGCTATTATTGGAACAGAAATAGACACTGTAAATCATGTTTGTGTATCAAAATCTAGAATCTAGATTTAATATTTCATACACAAGAGAATTAGCTAACTTAGCTAAAGTTAACGCCTGGTGAAATTTTCAACTTAAACAGTAATCCCCAGTAAGCACAACTAACCATTCTTTGTGATTGTTACTAAAACAGAATATTCCAAAAAAGGTCAGACAAGTAAGTAATATGTTTCAAAACTTGAAAATTATTTTTACCTGTATCAAATAAATATGAACATTTTTTTCTTATTTCTACTTGGGACTCAGTGTTCAATTTATGGACACTTGGCTGAAGGTTTACCTAAAACTGGTTTTAAACTCCACTGAAATGATTTTCTCTTTACACTTACACTGTCTCTTCTAATTTTTTACTTTAAGGTTCATCATGCTCTTCCACCTTAATTCTCTTTTCTTAACCTTGTGTCTCCATGGTTACTAGACCATGGTTAGAATAGAATAGAAAATAATAGAATAGAAACATTTATATAGCACAAAATTGATACAATATCCTCTAATGCACTTGAGATCAAAAAGGGAAAGTCCAGGGATGTATCAGGTCGACATCCAAATTAGCGCCCACTGGGGAGATGTACTGTGGTGGAGGATAGGCTAGTCTAAACAAATAGGTTTTAGCTGACTTCGGAAACCTGTTATTGTGTGCTGTGCTCGAACTGATTGTGGGAGTCTGTTCCATTCAGTGGGGGGAAGCCATTGCAAAACCTCCCCTGCCAATGGCCTTTCTAGGACAAACTGAGGAAAGAGAAAGCCTATTTCCATGAGTTAGGCTACTGGTTTTGATCAAGGATGATAAGTATGTGGATCGGGAGAATTTGATGGCCTTGAAAGTAATTAGATTGTATTTAAAGAAGATGCGGTATGTAATAGGGAGTCAGTGTAGTTTTTGAAGAAATGGAGTGACATGACTAGTTCTATCAAGTCTAAAGACAATTCTGCAAAGGGCATTTTGAATCTTTTGGAGTTTAGCCATATTATATTTACTTACGCCTACTTAGAGTAGGGAATTGCAGTAGTCAAGTCAACTCCTGATCAGTGAGTTAGCAAGCAAGGCTGCAGTCTCCACACTGAGAAATTTGAGGTGGTAGTAACAGCAAGACAGACCTTTGTTATGTGGCTGGTGAAGGTGTTTCCAGAATCAATTGTGACACCTAGGTTCTTGACTGTATTGATAGGGGAGATAAAATTTCCAAGAATTTGGGTTGGAAATTTTTGGATGAGGAACTCTCTGGCTTGTCTGTCATCAATTATAATAAATTCTGTTTTCTCGGGGTTGAGTTTCTGTTTCACACCATCCATCTACTTTTGAACACAGGTAAGACACTCAGTAAGCTCAGCAAAACTGGAATCAAAGTTCCTATGGTCAAGTACTAGATATATTTGGGTGTCATCTGCATAAAGATGGTGGGTGACACTGAAAATGTAACTAATATTACTGAGGGGGGTAGTGTAAAGGGTAAAAAAGGAGGGGACCCAGGACAGAACCCTGGGGTACTCCATAGGGCAGAGAAATGCATCTGAAAAGCTATTACCTAGTTTAGCCTTTTGCTTGGAGTTTGAAAGATAGGATTTGATCCACCTCAACACAGTGCCACCAACCCCAAACCAATCCCTAAGGCAATTAAAAAGAATGTTATGGTCAATAATGTCAAAGGCCGCTGAGAGGTCCAACAAAGTGAGTGCAACAGCTTTCCCAGAGTCCATCGGAGCAGCAATATCATTTTGGATTTTCAAGAGTGCTGTTTCTGTGGAATACAATCTCCTGTAAGTGGATTGGTTAACATTGGAGAACCCCTCACTATCAATATAACTATTTAGCTGTTTAGCCACTACTTTTTCTATTAATTTAGATATGAAACTAAGGTTGGAAACTGGTCTGTAATTTTTGAAGAGATTTCTGTTTAGGTTAGGTTTCTTGAGAAGGGGGTGACATATGCGGTTTTCATGCGGTTCATATGCGTGAGTAATTATTAATATTGGTAATTGGGGTGATTAGAATGTCCACACACTCTCTAACTAATGAAGTTGGTATCGGGTCCTGTTCGCATAATTTGGTGTGGGAAGAATTTAGGATTTTGAGGATGTCGCCCTCAGATACAGGCTCAAAGGAGGATAAGGCGCCATTGTTGCTTCTTGGTCTTGTAAGAGAAACAGGCACTGATGACTGTAGTGCAACCCTGATTCTCATAATTTTGTCACTGAAAAAATGTCCAAAGGTGTTGACTAAATTAGTGGGACTAATGTGATCAGGTACGATGATGGTTGAGGATTTATGTAAGATTTTTTTAAGTGTTCCACAGAGCATTGGGGTTACCATTATATTCAGCAATAACTGTAGAACAGTGCCTGCATCTTGACTGTTCCAGTAGAAAATTATAGTGATTGACAGCAGCCCGATATCTACTCCAATTGATTGCAGAGTTGTCACTGCACCATACTCTCTCATACTTCCGCTTGAGATGCTTTGCTTAGAGGCTGTCTGAATTCACAAAACCTCTGTCAGGGTGCAATGGTGCCATTTTCCTTTTGATTGGAGCATGCTTGTCTAGAATGTTGCCCAGGGTATTGAAATACTGGTGACTGAGTAAACTGGCTGTGGTGTGAGGATGTTTGATTAGATCAGAATTCAGGATGTCCTCTCTGAAATCAGTGATATCTATCTTGTGAATTTTCCGTGTGTTAACCTGCCTGAAATTGTAGGGTGCCTTAATATAAGGTATATTGACTAAAAATGTGATGGCAAGATGGTCAGATAGCCGCCCAGAAACCTTTGGGCAGACCGCCTTTGAGAAGGTGTCCCTCACACATACGACATCTAATGTATGGCCATGAATATGGGTTGGGGAATCAATAATTTGGGTAAAATTGTATTGACAGAGGGAGTGATTGAATTTCTGTGACCAACCATCCTGTTTATCCAGACGAAAATTTAAGTCACCCAATATAATATTTTCACTACATGATAAAGCAGCAGCCTCAACAAAGGAACTGAAATCCTCAGTGAATTTGGCTATGGAAACATTAGGAGGTCTATACACAGTGTGAAAATAATGTCCTGGGCATTGTCTATGGATAGGTGAACAGATATAGACTCAAAGGTATTGAAGCATGGTTGAGGTAGGACCTTGAAATCAATATCGTTGTGCATGAAAACCTGACACCACCGCCTCCCCGATCCAGGTGTGGAACATGAGTACATTTATAACCCGGAGGAGTGACACTTCCTATAAAACTGTCGGTGTCATCTGGTCAAAGCCAGTTCTCAGTGACTGCTATGATATCGGACTTGTTGCTATTAATGAAGTCCGCAAAGGCAACAGACTTGTTTCTGATTGATCTGACTATCAGACTACCAGTCAAAAGGCGAGTATTAGGGCAAGGATTAATACTGACATCCCCGAGAGGATCAACAGCTGGGATACCCATGGGCTGACATGTTTGTGGGAGTGTGTTACCCTACGAATATGTCATTGTATTGCCAGGAAGCCATAGTTGACTCTTGAGACATGGGTGAGACTCAAATTGTATGGTGGAAAGGGCAGGGAAAGAGAAATGCAAACTTGAGGCAACAGTAAGTGTTATTGTGGAAGGCTTGCCAGTGGTGGTATTGGTTGCTCGAGCAACCAACAGAAAGTAGAGACAGAACCAGAAAGTGCAATGCATGTCCAAAAGAACCAAAAATATATAAGAAATAGATGAACCTACCTTTCCTATGTACTAACCTGTCTGTACAGCAAACCATAGATGAGTAGGTGAAGAACAGCAAAAGACTGGTGCAGGATTAGTATGGAAAATTTAAATTTCAGAACATTTGCAAGTGGAAAGATGAGGTGTGGTTTTGGTGTATCGAATAGATTGGTTAGATTACTGCAGTATGTGAGAATATTCAAGACATTTATGTGATGTACTAAATATTATTTGGTCAAATTACTACAATACATAAGAATAACAAAACAGTGTAAGAAATCCGCGGGATATATCTGGTGAGCGATAATACCCGAAAGAGCCACTTTTTACAATTCTGGCATCTTTACAGAGGTACTATAAGCAGACAGTGATGTATCAGAGTTAAAATTTATATAAAATGACAATAAAAACAACTACAGACCCAGCAAGTGTGTAAAATAAAGTACTTAAAATACTGATCCATTGTAAAATAAAAATAAACGTCTCCCCTGGCGAACGCCAATAGCGTAATAGCTATACAATTTTTGAAGATTTACTTTAGTCTTTTTGAAATCTAAGGTAGATAGCAGATTTGTGAAACTTGACAGGTTAGTTCAAGCTGACCTTAAAGAATGACATGTTTAAGTGCATCCAAAGTTGAGCACCTAAATTTAGGTTTACGTAAGTTTACAGCAAAGAGGTGGCCTTAGAGAATACTAAAGATGCATCAACTTACAGAAATTTCTAGAAGTTAACACAAGGATATAATAAAATATATAAGTAGTCAATAGGGTAACCTAGACTGGAATGCTAGTCGTAGGCCTCAAACATATAAAGGACATTTAACTGACTGAAACTGATCTTATATTTGTATGCAGGTTTGGGATGAGTGTATCTGTCAGTCAGACTCAGATGGTGATGGCAGAACTAATGGTGAAGAACTGGGTGATCCAGATTGTAAATGGAAACCTGGAAGCCCTAACCCTTCCTCCATAGATCTCTCTCACCCAGGTAAAAATCAAAACTCAAATGGACAGTGTCTGTTAGACATTAAACTAACATATTGAGACCTTTTTTCATCATTTTGTATACTTCAGTGGGATTCCATTCCAAACTCTTTGATATGCACATACACAGGCATAAACACTAGTCTGCTTCAATCAGCTGAATCCATTGTGGCCCCAGAGTTAGCGGAGGTGATGTACAACAGGATATTGAAGCATGCAAAAATTAAAGGTCAAAGTCAGTCTTTCAATGTACACAGCCTACAACTACATATCCAACCAAAATTGTAAGCTGTTGAGTACTATGAGCTGTTGTTGCAGAAGGAATGTCACAGAAGCCCAGAACTCTACCTTTGGCCTAGCATAAATTCAAATGTCAAAATTCTAAATCTAACTTGTAACATGAGTTAGTCTACATGCAGTTATGCCGCTTACAATATTCGACATCTGATTTTAGCTACATGATTTTTTGTGTCAACATACATCCAGTTTTCTACAAGTGACCCTAGGAATTTCTTGTCTGATTTATTCCTCCCTGAGCAAAAAAATTGTCATCACAAATCACATGTTGAGTGTCCAAGTTAGACTCAGACACATATAAACAACCAAACATTCATGAGACGGATGTCAAATGTCAAACACAACACACTTGTGTACATAGATTAATGGGGGTGTCCCACTGGGGCTGACTCTACAACCCACTGTACGGCTCTATAGTCAGTTACAAAAGTCAGGAGTCGAGGATGAAAATCCAGAAAAGACGTGCCAAAAATTTGGGTCGGTTTCATTTCCCCCGACAGGTTGTACCAAATCCCGGCTTGTCTGGAGCAAGATCCCGACCTGACTTGGGGTTGGGCTGCTTTCTCCACGACAAGACAGGAAACAACCAGGACAAGCTGTAAACCTCTAACAGTATAACACTATGACAAGCCATAGTGAGTAACCAATAAGACTGGACTGATTGTGAGTCGGGATCACCCCAACACTACATAAACCCCTTCTGGCTGCTGTAACTCATCATGTATCACTACAAAGATAGCAGCTACATCAGAGTGACTTAAGCGTTCTACTATTTTTATTAAGTTTAATATTTTGATGTTTATTATGATTTGCTCACTAAAAATGAAGAATCTGAACCCAGGACTACCACCTGCCATACAGCCAGAACCTTCACCACAGTCAACACCACCACTCAGGAGAAAAAGAAAGCCACAAAATCCATGGGTCCTGTCCTGGGTCCTTCAAAGACAAGAAAGAGGCTGCTACAGAGCTCTCATAGCCCACCTAATATAGACTTGCATCCCTGGGTACCAGTATTTTGTCAGAATGCCACATGACTTTTTTAGCTTACCGAAGAATGCATACACCACCGCATCAAGACATCAGTCACTAATTTTAGGAAGCCCTTACAAGTTGGATTGAAACTGGCAATAATGATGAGACACCTGGCAACAGGAAAAATGTACACTTCGGTACAATATTGGCTGGTTGGCCGAACCACCACATGTAAATTTGGCTCTGTTGTCTGCCATGCCATCCTTGCTGAATTTCAGGACGAGTACTTGACTTGCCCTACCAATCCTAAAGACTGGAAAAATTTTGAGAAGTTCAGAACCAGATGGAATTGCCCAATGCTCTTAGGCACTAGAAGTGAAGAAGCTAAAGAGATCTGGCAGTGAATATTATAACTTTTAAGGCTTCTTTTCCCTGGTTCTGCTAGCCCTGGTCGACACAGAATATAGATTCATCTGGGTAGATATTGGGTAAAGTAGATCTTCATCAGATGCACAGATTTTTAATCACAGCAGGTTGAGGAAGAAGATCGAGAATGGCACCTTGGGGCTTCTGCTACGTGAACCGCTTGAAGAGAGAGGGCCAGATTTGCACAACTATTTGCAGGGTGACGATGCCTTTACCTTGATGCCATGGCTTGGGAAACCCGACAGCAGAAAACAACTCACCAGGGAAGAGAGAATAGCAAACTCTTGGATCTCCAGATTCAGGAGGGTGGTGGAGAATGCATTTGGAATATAAGTGAGCAGATTCATGGTTTTTCTGGGCACAATGGAGCGAAGGCCAAAGTTTGTCAGAGACATTATTTTGACATGTGTTGCACAACATGCGGAGGACACACCAGGACAGACAGGGCACACACCCCAGCAGATTATGTAGCATCTACAAAATGAACAGGTGGTGTATGTGCCTGAAGGCAACCACAGGAAACCTTTGACAGAGGCCCGAACATCAGTGAGACCTACTGAAACATTACTTCAATCACGTTGGCGCATTGGCTGGACAGGAGGACATGATTTGAGATGGGAACTACCCTGAGGACAGAAGAAGCTGGCATCTATCAGTCCTTTTCAGGACTACCAAATTATTCCAAGAACTTGTATTTAAGCTGGTGCTGCACAAATTATCAACAAATTTCTCAACAAAATCCAATACATTTCAAACAATTATCCAAATAATTTCTAATGAATTCACAAGTTTTGTAAAAAATGTCCCACAAAAAAGTCAAATTCTGTAAACCTTCCAAGTTAATATATATTTTTCTTACATTTTTTAGCAAATGTGCAAGCTATTTCCAACTCTCAAAGGTCAAAATCATTTCAAAATTGCAAAAGTTTCTTAAAAGTCAAAGTCTTTTTGGAAATGTTTTGTTAAACCATTTTTAGGAGGTGGGAGGGCAAACTATCACTTTTCTTTCTTGAACATAGTTATATTATTTTCTGAGGGGTAAGAGTTTAATTCACTTCTTATTTTGCCAATTCGTTTATAAACTTTTATAATTTTTTAAAATTATAAAGTTTTTTCAACTTCAGTTTTTCAGTCACTCTTTCCTATTCTCACTCATTAACTCTTTTTGTTTTTTTTTGTGTGTTTTGGGTTTTTTTGTGTTTGGTGTGGGGCAGTGTAATATTTTTTGTTTGGATTTTTTAAACAGCAGGCTTATTAATTGTTTTTGAAAAGTTTGGGTGGTCCTGAGAAGGACCTATAAATCAGCAGTTGCAAGTGCAGTAAGTCAACTGCTGCTGCAATTTGGGCTCAGATGACTGCTGGGTCGGCTGGGGTTCTTGATGTTGGGTGGTTGGACAGACTGTTGATGCTGATCACTTGGTGAAAACGGTTGAGGTGTATCCATCTGTGGGTGGCTCATGACTGACTGTAGATTCCCTAAAATGCCAGACAGTCCTGATATGTTGTGTGAACTGATGGTGGGTTGAAATGCTTGCTTGGGCTTATGGTGAAATGTAACTGTCTGGAAGGCCCCTGTTGTTGCTTGTCAACAGCTGGGTGTCCATAGGGGTGCCACTCTGCTGAGATGGTTGAATGACCTGGCTTGCTGGCATCTGAGTTTCTGGAATAGTTGAGATGAATTCCCTGGCAGCTCATGCTGGTAGCTGTGGTTGCTGAAACCTCAGTGGCACATATGTGAAAGAGGCACTGGAGCTTCTAAAGGTGTAATTTGCTGGTGCTGACGGCTCCTCTACTCTACCCTGCTCTGCTTCCTACGTAATAGTTTCACTGCCTAGTTTCTGAATGTTTGAAAGTCTCTTTCTTCTAAAACCTCAACCTCAGATGTCAGATAGTTGCAGAAGGCTATTCTGGTGCTCTCTTGCCTTAGCCCAAGAAAAGATGACAGCATGGTTTTCATCTGTGCAAACTGGTCCATGAACTGCTGGTCGACCATTGGGAAACTACACCAGGGCTTGTGTGGTGTTTGATCGCATTGGGATTCAAACCAAGTCCTGCAGACTTTCACTGACAGGTTGTGGCTGCTGACACACCTCTCCCACAGGCAATCCTTCCAAGCCTTTTCCATAAAGTGTCCATTGGTCTTGTGATAGAGCTCCTCATGATCCTTGACAAAGTCCACAATAGCCTCCTCATCTGAGTGTGTTAAATAAATGTTTGTTATATGTCCTTTCTTGTGCATGGATTAGATTTGAGATGTGCCAGCCTCTTCCAGACAAGATAGTAGAGGTATAGGATACTGTAAACATTGTTCCCGACCCTCGAAAAAAGACAGCACCAGTGGAAAAACCCCATAATACCTAAATTTAAAACCCAATAAATGCATCTTTCTTCATCAAACTATTGCATTGAGCCTTTTGTACAAAACATGGTGGCGCTGCTGGGTAATTAAATGATGCAGAGTAATGAAACTGAATGGTTATATTTATTTTTAGAGTTTTTAACGTTAAATTCCCAATCTATAAATCTGTCCACATTTGTTTCCGGCTTGTTTAGAGTAGCAAAGGGCTCTCTTTGTGTATTTATTCTTCAGTGATACAAAATAATTCAAAATAAAATGTCCTTTACTTGTGGTTATGAATCACGTCAAGTGTTATATATATAGAACAAAACATCACTTTATTTGAATTTGATAGCCGGTCATAAGTCATAATAAATTATTCTAATTTTTACCACCTGGATCATATGACTTGGGTGCAATATTTACCTATCTTGTCAAGCCTGTAGATACATTTGCACATCTCTCCAAACTAAGTAAAAGGTCATGCTTGTTTCCGGCGTGAACAGTTCTCGTTCTATCTTGTGCAAATTTACAATGGACAAATATACAACACTGTTTACACCAAATACAACATTACACTCTAAAGTGTAACGAAAGGGGTCACAAACTAGGACATTCCAATACTTCTTGTTATACAACTGATAAAAGAGACCTCCTTGTTTGCTTGAGTAACTGAAATAATTGATTATATAGAAATACTTTCAAGCTTTAAATTTGTATTATCTAGTTGTTAGCAGATTTGTCCC
The DNA here is from genome assembly GCA_964017235.1 of Sabellastarte sp. h YS-2021. NCBI lineage: Eukaryota > Metazoa > Annelida > Polychaeta > Sabellida > Sabellidae > Sabellastarte > Sabellastarte sp. h YS-2021. The sequence goes on along the minus strand of OZ024932.1, from coordinate 9,083,092 downwards.
TATGCAAGTCTAATTGTCAACCAAAGTTTAAACACATGGATGCATCATTGAACGAAAGATATACAACAAACCATTTGTTTTAACATATTTCCATTGGACATGCTATTTCAAATTTTATTATATTGCTATAGCTCTCTCATTAAAATTAAAGTGCAGCCTAATTAACTTAACTTTAACGTTAATTTTCATTTTCATAATAGGTGCACAAACATTTTATATAAAGATTACACACATGCACATAAAGATTACACATATTTTTCTAGACAGATTACATACATACACATAAAACTTACACACAAACTTGTGACTTTTAGGAAAAATACAAGATTACTAAAACAATATATTAAAGGTATCCATGTGAATTAACTTGTCATACACCTTAAAATCGACAACAAAAGTTAATAGGATACCCCATGTGTTTCATTTTGCCTTACTTATCTAATCCTAGTAAACACTCCTGAACAGATACCCACCAATCCGAAATATGAGAAAACTTCATTTAATTTGGCATAATGTTCCTCATCTCTGAACAGGCTATTCAACTGAAGTCAGTTGAACATAATTCTAAATAATTGTAATGAGTTTGTACAAAACACATTTACAGCTCAAATGTAACAATGACTCCAATAAACTCAGTGCTTTTTGTATTCAATCGTTTCAGGAATATGTGAACCTCTGGATGACCCAGTGTGTATTGTAAGAAATGACTGGGAAATTGATTGTTCTTTGGAAGAATTCAAATGTGACGAATTGCATGAAAGTGAAGGTATGAAAAGGTTTTGCTTCCAAGAGATGAAACAGATAACAATAAGAAATAGCTTTGCAGAGAAATGTCACTGTTATTTATGCTGTCAAAAGCCTGTACAAAATCAATAAATGTTGAATTTTTAAGTATTTAGATGGCCAAAAGAGCATGCCATATATCAGTTTACTGACATGCGACCAAATCACATTTTTTGTCATAACCATGGTTATAACCATAAAACATTTTTTATTTAATTTCAAGGTACAAACAAACCCAAGTAATCCCCCAAAAGTGGCTCTTGATCTGAAAAATATTGACTGTATCAATGTGTCGCCCCATGGTGTAATAGGTAACTTCATACCCGGGGCCATATGTGATATCTCAGGCTTAACTCTAGTACACATATATAGCCAACTTAAGCCTGAGAATGAGCTAAGACATTTTGTAAATACTCACCTATAAGTTTAGAAATCTCCCCTTGTTATCATAAACAGTAAGGTGCAATCTAGGTTACCGTGGATAAAGCTGGCCAACTAGGGTTGAGGAAACTTCAAAACTTGAAAAGGGTTGTAGAGAAAGCTTCCTTTGGAGAAATGAAAGAACTGTAACATATGCCAGTAGTAATTATTAAAATAACAATATTACTTACTGTTACGGCCATGGGGCAAGCACGGTAGCAATTACCAGTTGCTTTTAAGTTGCAACAGGAAAAGACAAAAAGTTAAACTCAACAAATTTATTTAATAATTAAAATAATGATTACAGTCAACTAGTATGCTCTCAACAGTACACACAATGATACAATAATGAAACCTGACCTGACCACTGTAACTGATAGTTAAGTTTGTCCACTGTATCCAGCAATCTATCCTGTGATCTGATCTGTGGTCTGTCCTGTGAGCTGTCCAATATTCGTTAACACACAGATATCTATATTCTGTGAGCTGTTCAATGTTCGTTAACACGAAATGTCTTTATCCTGTGATCCTTTTGACATCCAATTTCACAAAATGTCTGTATAGAGGTATTCAGAGAGTTTGCACAACTGTACTATCCACTCCAAGATATGGACAATGTCCAAAATGCAGTAAATCCACTCTCTGGTAGAATCATATACTGTATATAATAAGTATTATCCAAAGTACAGCAAATCTATCCAGACACTGTAGAAAGTTCACTCCAGCAAAAGTTCACAACACTAGCACTTTATATCCACTTGAATATTAATCCTAAGACGCAATAGCCTTCCTTATTGCCAGCGAACACTAAGTTCATTTGGGGTCAGATGTACAGTTCTTATATATGGTTATGGAAACATCTAGAATGTTACAGAACCAACTTGAAGTTAACATCAGTAACCAGATCAAGGGAGGAAGTTCTAGAACCTGTCTATAAATAGACCAATAAACATCATAACACACATAATACAAAAATCAATAACTCTCTTACTTTAAATGTTAATACATACATATAAAGCTTACATCAAATAATGCACAGACACAGTGCCCATAAATGTAACACTTACTTTATCAGTGAGCCATATCCTTTAACTGACTCAGTTGAAGATATAACTTTAGTTTTACGTACTGACCACCAATAATTTTAAGCTGCACAAGCTTGATTATATGACATTCCATCTAATTTTAATCTCTCACACATGAATAGATTAATTTAGTTGGTACTGTTGAAAACACGATGTACCTGAAGTCAGACGATGTTGCCCAGGGTTTTCTCATATGAGAAATCTGATACATCGTATACCACTGATTGAAAATGTTAATATTGCTCGTTTGATTCAGTCCTTAATCTAGTAATAATTTGTGTTCATCCACTGCCTGTTTTATATTTACTACATTAATAGCTGTAACAGCTATAAAATTGTGATGATGTCATATATCTAAGTATTATAATAAAATATTAAACTTTATCAATTTAGATGTCCGCAACATCACTGTGCATCTGACATCAACACCTGTTCCATCTGAAGAAACCACATACATCTGCCAGCTGGTAAAATTGCCTGAAGATGGTGAATTCCACATGATAGCTGCAAAACCTTATATTGACAATGAATATGTGATGCATCATTTGATCCTCTATGGATGTCCTGATGAAAATGGTACTAAAGAATTTTAATGGAAGGTTTATTAATAGTGCATGTATAACTGATCATGAATCCCCAAAAGCCTTCAAGTTAAATAATGTCTCAGATGGCTTGCCCCTCTATTTTAATGTGATAAAATCTTATTTATATCAATCAGAAGATTGAGGTTATGCCTAGTTCAGAGTTTTCTGGTCTATTGTCTGTCTAATGATTTTTACCTAGTATGGCTTAAAAAGACAGACAAAAGCATTGGGCAAAAATTTGATATAAACAAGAGCACTAACATGCATGAATATATCTGTACTTGTATCCCCAGATGGAAGTTTTCATACCGCTTCCTTTGTGGAAGATATTTTCATTCAAATACAACAACACCAAAATGATTTGACCTAGAGCTTTAATATTTGGCTTTCGGGGTTATAAGTGCAAGATCACAAAGCCTTTTTTTTTTTTTTGGGGGGGGGGGAGGGGGGGTTATTATCTCAGCTTATATTCCTATATACTGTAGTTTTGATCGTGTATTTCTTAATATGTACAAAATAAATATCTCTTCTATAAGCCTGCAACTTGGACCTGAATATTTTCATTTAAGGTGCCCAAAGAGCTCGAAATTATCTAAGACCCGTTTTAGCCATTTGGAAGGCATTCAGTTTACAATTAAGCTTTTGGAAACCTTGAAGCGGTGATATCCAGTGCTTTGACATTTAAGGCCTTTGCTTAGCTGACCTTTGATCTCTGATTTAAGGTCAAACAGGGTTTTTAAAACAAAGTCATCTTGCATCTCCCTTATTAGTGGTGCCAAGTGCTTGGAATGTAAACAAACTTTAAGGAAATTATGGGCTGTAAATCTTTTCCTGGAGTTAGATTTGACTTTGAAATCTTCTTCTAAATCTACTTATTGTTGGTCCAAGGAGTGTGGAATGTATAAGTATATAATTTTATGTAGCTTTTTGGCTGAGCCAGATTTAACATATGAAATATGTTTTTGAGGTCAAATTAATATTGATCCAAACTCCAAAAGGTTTGAAGTGTCAAACAATTGACAGGCTATGATGTACCATATATATTTTGGTAATGGAAGACTTTATCTGTTATGTCTCCTTCAAAGTTACAGATATCAACATGCCTGGGAGACCTTGTACCTCACTTGGATCAATTTCTGAGTATTGTGTTCCTCTTTCATTAATTGCATTTAAAATTTGTTTCCTAGATAATGATGAAATAAAGTCACATGTACATGTAGACTACAGAATGAGTCATGCGTCATAACATTTAGAATACTCCCCTGGCATTCCATTTCATGTCATATTCTTTTCAGATGTAATTTCATTTTTAAAGCCACATATTGCTCCCAATTGCTTGTCATCTTTCATTAAGTCTAGTAGTCTGACTAATGGAAATAGACTATCAGTTTCCTTAGTCCGTCTCAGAAAGGATATAGGTATGGTTTAGCCTCAGCTGTCCCAGTGGAATGGAACAAGCCCCAGCTTAATGTCAGTTCCCAACACACCATTTCAAGCTTTAGAAGCCAACTCAAGACTAATTACCTGTTTAGACTAGCATACCCACCACCATATACTAGGCTAGGTTTTAGGACTGTCCCTTTTAGGATTCTATCACAGTAGAGGATCCTCATCAATTTTTGGTCTATATAAATATATATGTTATTATTATTGTTATTATTGTAGCATATGTAATGTCATAATGAAATTAACATTTGACAAAAGCTTCATCTCCCACCTGTATAAATGATGTTCATATTTCAGTTGATGAAGTCAGGGGAAGGTTTGAGAACCCCACTCTGTGTGGAATGGAAACCAACCTTTGCCCAAGTATGATTACTCTCTGGGGTGTTGGTACCCCAGGATTCTGTGTCAATCCTGAGTATGGTATTCGCCTGGGCATTAATGGATTCAAGTACGCCCTAATGGAGGTATGCCAAATATATTTATATATCATCATTTCTAGAGTCAAAGCACCACTTGTAGCCCATTTTATAAGATCTAATACAGTATGAACTTATTGCAATTAATCATATTTTGAAATATTTGAAGGTGCAACTCTCTGTAAACATATTCAATAAGAGTTAATCCATTAGGGAAGGTTTTATCATAGAAGACACAGGTCAGGTTTCAGGTGGTTGTGGAAGACAGCTTTGTGCAAAAAGGTAAGTTTTAAGTTCTTTTGTAAGCAGGCAATACAGGTGGAATCATTTGTCATCAGATTTTTAAATGCAAAGGCAAAAACAACTGTGGCAATGTCTGTTTGACTAATTTATGAACAAAGTGTGAAACTGCCAAAAACTGCCAACCGGGTGACCTAGTCTGGTCTTGTAGGGGCAACTCCTGAGTGACAAGTAAGGTCCAAAATAGCATAGGTAAAGGTCCAAAATAGCATAGGTAAAAGTCTAAAATAGCATAGGTAAAGGTCCAAAATAGCATAGGTTAAGGTATTTATAGACCGCCATAGTATCTTTGAATACACAATGATACTCAAAAGGTAACCAATGAAAATTAGTTTAAGACAAGGTTACATGAACAAATTTTGTGTGAAGTGTAATTATATTCTAATTCTAATTAGACTTTTATAGCGCTTAATCTCCACTGAGTAGTGGACTCTAAGGAGCAACAAGACAATAGCAATACGCAAATTCAAAGTCCAGGGACAGAAATAGGTCAGCACCACGGAGAAGCCATAACAGAAAATGAGCTAAGGAGGATATGCCTTTGCATAGAGAAAGGTTTTGAGCTTCTTTCTAAAAGAGGCAATAGTGGGTGATGTACGAATGTCTTCAGGAAGTGAATTCCAAACAGCATCAAGGGCTAAGTATGTGAAGTCTAACTATATATGTAGGTTAATTTTTTGAAACATAACACAATCGATGAGGGGATGAGGGGAAGTAATGTATACTGGGTGGTCAGCATTTGGCTCAGTAAACCATTAGTATCTTAACTTTTGAAAATAGAAAATTAAGGTGAGAGATAGGATTTAAAACCACGACCTCTGATGTAGATGATGGGTGTGTTATCACTTGATTACTGTGCTACTGTATAAGTCTATTCAGTCCACAGCTGGTGTTGGGTTTGGAAAGAATTGGAAAAGTCTCATTTCAGTCACAGTAAATTTAGTTTTATAAGAGTAGCACATTAAGACAAGACATGGCTCTCTCAATTATAAGGTATATATGGTTGTCATAGATTTTTTTGTATTAAGACTCTTTTCCTTTGCATGATGTTCTCGTTCCAAGAAAGTGCTAGTTTGTAATGATATTGTCAGATTTAGTAAGCACATCCTTGATAATTTACTAATTGTAACTGAAGATCACATTTTATTGCAAATTCAGTTGACCATTGAAATTCTTGAAATAATGGCAATTATTTCCTTGCCCAAAACACCTGCTGGTATTGCATCAAGACGATCGGTAAACTATATGTCCAAATAGTTTATATCTGGAGCTAACGTTGGTTTCCCTCTGTTAAAATTTTATATACTGTGGAGAATTTCTCAATCCACATTGTTTCACTAAATGCCTAAGATTACATGAGTAATAACCCAAAGAGACTGTGCTTTGTTTCACAATTATTGAAGATTATTTAAAGCATGTTCATCTTCAGATGCACTGGAACAATCCTGAATTGAGAAGTGATTATGTGGATGGTTCAGGCATGACCTTATTCTACACACCAAACTTGAGGTAATCACCTACAGTGTATTTTTAAGCTTGAGCCTCGCAAGAGCTCGTGGTTTCTACAGATCACTTTTTTTTGTCTCCGGACTTTGATGAAAGTGACAACACCTGTGGATTCTGAATTTCCCTCTCTTCCTCTGCAATCGATGCCCTCTCTTTCACTGGAGAAATATACAAGCTACATTGGCAAACCTGCAAAAACCTAAAAGGACGCTTGTCCTTTTGGCTTTTTACCATACATATCTCCTTCTTGCATCCAATAATTACACGTTTCATTTCCGGGCATATGTTCTTCTGTCACCATGCCATGTATATCTCCTTTTCTACCCACTTTACGGGTCTCTGATGGCTTTGCGCTCGCGCTAGGGGACCAAAACACCTTTTGGCCTTGTTTGGCAAACACATCAGTAACTGTACTGTGGCTAAATGCCACTATTTTGTGCTCATCCATTAAAATACCAACTGGAAAATTTCTGGAGCTACAACAGCAAAATGATAAAATACAGATACTTCAAAATCGTTATGTAATAGATGCAAATGTCATTTTTTGTAATAAGTGATTAACAAAATTAATTGTCATTTTTTTCTGAAAACTTTCCCAACTAAATACTGTGTGACGTTTCCAACACCAGTGAATCTGCCTTTAATGCCCCTGTTCCACCAAAGGATTAAGCCCCGATCCTGTCTGGGACCCTTAATCGTGGGTAGTCTTGGAAAAAATGGAAAAAAAATTGACCAATGGGGTGGAAGACAGAATCGGTATGAAGGTCTGGGATTAACTACAGATCGGCCTCAGGACGCCCCAGGAGGCCCCAGACTGTCCCCAACTGGTCTGGGACTAAGAACCGATTAAGCCATTTTTCTAGTCGTAGACAAACCGACTGGGTCCCAGGACGCCTCAGGCCTCCTGGGACTAAGCCCCGACTAACCCAGGATTAAGTCCCGACCCCACAAGGTGTCCTGAGGCGTCCCCAGACCAGGATCGCCGATTTTTGTTTGGCAATGGGACTAAGGGTCGCAGGAAGCCTGGGACTAAGTGATAGAGGTCTGGGACTAAGGGTCGCAGGCGGCCTGGGACAGCATAGGACTGTGTAATTTTGGTCTGAGGAGGCCTGAGGAAGCCTGGGACTGTACATTTTGTTTATGGCGGGAAAAAATAATCGGTTGGGGTCGGGAGAAATATCAAACATGTTTGATATTTCACACGGCCCCAACCGACCACAACCGACCCTTACAGGCCGCCTGGGACTAAGCATATTTCTGAAACCGACCCTCAAAAACCCTTAATCGGGAGCCTTAGTCGTGTGGTGGAACACCCACATAATATATCCTATAAAATGATTCATTGATGCAATTTGGGCAATGGTATTGTAATTGTGTCCATTTGTTTGTCTATTTGTTTGTCCATATGCATAAATCAGAAACTATACATAGGATCATATTATCACACAAACTGGGCTATACATGTGGCTCAGTCCTCCTAACAGATGATCCTCATCGTGAATAAAAAATCCAGAGATGCTCATTCTTTTTATTTATGTGGGATTTTACGTCGCTTTCAACACTGTACAAAATCTACATGAAAAATGCAAAATTTTTTGGTTTTTCTTCTTCAGCACTATCTGCTGACCGGGTTTGGTGCATTCACAAGCAAATACCTCCAAGGAGTATTATTTCAATGAGCGTTTGTCTGTTTGTTAGTTTGCTTGATAGCAGGTTTACGCAAATACCGCTGGTTGGATCTTCCTGAAAAAAATTCAGAGGATGGGTTTTCATCAAACTTAGATCCTATGTAATGTTGAGAGTGATCTGGATATAAAAATTCGGGATTTTACTTATTATTAGGCGTTATGGCAGAGGTATGCACTCTCTGAGTACCCTTGTTAAGTATGCGGCCCCTGCATCATCATCACATTTTGCCCTGTAATAATTCTGTAATTTAACTTTGTCTTGTGATATTTTACATAGACCACATGATGGCGGCACGTTTTTTGCTGGTGCTATATATATAGAGCTTCCACCTGGGTACAGAGAAGTGACTGCTGAAGGACATTGTACGGAGCAGTGTACTGAACACATGCTTCAGAAAACCATAAAAATAGCAGCCATCACACCACACATGCATTATATGGGTGAGTACAGTGCAATTCTAATACTAACTGGACTTTCATATTGCTTAATCTCTCCTTTACAAGGGGATTCTATGGCACGACATAACCAAAGCGGTCAACCAAGATCATTATCTAGGGACAGAAAGAGGTCAAGCACCACAGAGAACAATCGGGTGGATAACAAGACTAAGGTAGGTATGCCTTGGTGTAGAGGTAGGATTTAAGCTTTATTCCAAAAGGGGCAAAACAGGGGGAACACACAAATCTCATCATTAAAAGCATTTCACACAGTGGGAGCATCAAAATCACAGCCATAACCAAACTACTGGACAGACTTTTGAGTAGATCGATGAAACTTTGGTACTACAAGGACGTTGCCAACACTCTGCAACTCATATTATAAATCTACTAGAAGAAGAAGATATGAATTAAAATACTTGAGAAAACCAGTGTGAAAAAACATAAACACTAGATTATCAATACACCAAGTAAGTATAAAACAAGATGTAACAGCAGTTGTTACTGTGAGAGTTTGAAGTAGGTGTGCAATATGCTTAAACATATACACTTATAGAAATACATTTTTTGGAAATATAATTTTTGATGGACGCAGTATTATCTAAGAAAACAGAATTATATGATGAGCTGAGTAGAGGTTGTATAAAATTCCATGTAATTCTTGCATAATTGCATTGATTGTACTGTATGTTTATAGTCAGTGTAATATATTCTTGTTCCATTGGATTCAAAGCAGTACTTAACCTCTCCTGACTGCCTGCAGCCCTATGTATGTAAGTATGGCCCAAGCTCTCAACTGGCTGACATTCTCCTCACTAAAAGACAGAGGCTTAAGGATGACCATTTATCAACATCCCTGAGGTTTTATAGCCTGTCGCTGGGCATAGGGCCCAATGACCAAGAACCTCCATTTTAAGTGATCATCACAGCGTCTGTGTATATGCCTGTACCTAGGTTTGAACCCACGTCCTCTGTGTTCCTAGGCGAGTCTGTTACGCACTAGGCCACAATGGCAGATAATATAATCTAACATAATATTTGTGAAAAGAAGCTTGGTATTTATTTACTTGGATCCCACCTCTATTTTTATGCTTTGAATCCCAATGACAAAATGTAAAACTGAGGACCTCTCCTGATTAAGTGTTAGCTGCTAAAAGTAGCATACAATTCCAACTTTGCCTCCTCTCTCCACCATTGGCACCCACTCACTTGCCAACCCTCAGTGAGACCATCTTTTCCATTGTTGTATTACATTGATGGTTTTACATCTTTAAACAACCATTTGGGGCCACAGTGGCAGAGTGGTAACACTCTCGCCTCCAACCTCTGAGGATGGGGTTCGGTTCCCGGCATGACCTCAAGTGGGAAAGTGGTAGTTGCTTGCCATTGGTCGGCAGTTTACATTACAAAACCTTGACCAACTGTATGTACTGGTTTCCTCTGCCCTTCCAACTACCCATCATGATATGACCTGTACAGTGTTGAAAGCGACATAAAACCACAAGTAAATAAATAAATAAAATTACATCTTTAAATCATGTGGTAAACATACAGGAAGAAGAATGGTTGTAGAACAAAGACACAGTGACAAGAATGTGACAGTTATCTTAAATGAAGAGGATTACAACTACGATGATCCACAGACATACCAGTAAGTTCTATAGTATGGTATACTATGCATTATTTTACTGCAACAGTAAAACTGCATAGAATAGAATTTAAAAAGGGGCTGGACTGAGTGAGAAGTACAGTAAATTCTTTGTTTTTGTATGACCCTATATACAGTTAGTTGGTGTAATGACAAGGCCAAAAGGGGTTTCGGTCTACTAGGGGGAGCCACAAAGCCATCAGAGACACAGCTAGTGCACTGAAGTGGTCACCCATCCAAGTACTAACGTAGTAGCTCATTGCCGTTTAACTTCAGTGAACAGACAGATACTCATGCACCACAATTCATGAAAGTCTGGAGACAAAAAAAATATATTTATCTATTTTACCAGTTAAGTTTCTCCACCTAGTGTTTTCGGTTGTTCATTTCCACACCATGGATTATTGACCTTGAATGATATTTACTATTGTGCATAGCGCCCCCCCCCCCCCACCCCCCACATTAGTGGGGAAGATGTTGTGCTTGCAAAGTAGTAAATTACATACGATTAAATGTCAAAACATATCAACAAATTCAAGGTGTTACATACATACAACACAGACAACTGGTTTCTATTTAATGTTAATTCACAGATAATTGTCAGCATTATAAACTAGCTCATTAGTATGTTTTTATTAAACTGTGCAAATAAGCATCAACGTGATGGGGGCATTATAAAACCATAGTAACAGATAATTCTAATTGGACTTTTATAGAGCTTAATCTCCCATTTACTAAGGACTTAGGAAGGATCAACATGGGGAGGTAAAAATATTAGGTTTCTGATATTTTCGGCTTACAACTTTTACTGCTGCTAATAAAAACAATTCTGTGAGATTTATAAAATATCCTTAAATAAACAAATGGTGTTTGCTAATTTACTGTAGTACCTGTTTACTTTTTGTGTTTACTTAGTTTTGTCAAATTTCTCCAGATTTCGCTCTCCAATAGAAATTGAGCCTGGGGATGAAATTCACGTGACCTGCACTTATGACTCTGTTGGACAAGATGGCTATACTTTAGAAGGTATAATAATATGAAAACAAGAGCACTCAGAGAGCCCAGACCTCCGCCAAGGCAACTCACTAGTGTCTACTCCATAAAATAATTCCTGGGCTTTGAAAACCTACCATTAGCATTGATATTGTATTTTTTACGCGTTGTTCCTGGTCCCATTTCAGACATTTAATGAAAATTTCATCCAAATCCATCCATAACTTTTTGAGTTATCTTCCTTTAAAAAATACCTTGATCCAGAAGATCCAGACAATGATCCAGATCACACCTAAAATCTAATCACTTCTTTCTTGTCCCATTTTGGACATGTCCTGAAAATTTCATCGGAATCTGTCCATAATTTTTCAAATTATCTTCCTTTAAAGAATTCAGGGATCCAGAAGATCCAGACGGTGATCCGGATCACTCCCAAAATCTTATCACTTCTTTCTTTACCAATTTCTTAAATATCCTGAAAATTTCATCAAAATCCCTAAATAAGTTTTTGAGCTATCTTTTTTTAAAATTTAAATTTCACGGATCCAGAAGATCTAGACAGTGATCCAAATCACTACCCAAAATCTAATCACTTCTTCCTTTTACAATATCGGACATATCCTGAAAATTTTATCAAAATACCGTCCATAAGTTTTTTGAGTTATGTTGTTCACAAACAAACAGGTGGACAGACAAACCGAGGCGAAAACATAACCTCCTTGGCGAAGGTTATAAATGGAGATTACTTGCAGTTTGTGGTAATTTTTCTTCATGCATTTCAGTGACCACCAGTATTGTACTATTGGCCTACTTTGCCTTGTTTGTTTACCAGAGGTGATATAAGATTAATCACATGCATCTGTGATATGTCCAAATTTCACGACCTTTGTGATAACACAGCCTCAATTCTAGACCTTGTACAAGGTCCTTCCTTAGTGCATTATGATTCTCTGAGAGCATTTTCCTCCAGAAGGAAGTTTACTTCCAGTGACTGCAGAATCTAGACTGTTATAAAATGCACTCATTCATTGTCATTCAAAAAACCACAAAGTAAAGACTTGTGAGCAAGCCTACCTCAATTCTGATACTCCCCGCAGCTCTAAATGACTGAATGAGACATATTTCTGGAATTGCCCAGTTTCCCATACTATAATTAGTATTATCAATGCATAAATAAGTGCCGATTATTGTTTTTGTAAAAATATCAAAAACTGTAAGCAACAAAAATCAATTTAGAAATGGCGGAGATGTTAAACTGCAAGTTTTAATATTCACTGCTACCCTGTCACGTGGATAAGTTTGGGGGGTGGAGCGATAGGCCCCACCTTATTCAGTGCCCCCTAGCAAAAAGATTGTTTTTGTGATTCAATACCCTCGATTGGGTAGGGGATTATTGCTTATTGATTCTGGCGCCCTTTTTAATTGAACCTTCATTCAACATTGGGAAGTCAAAGGGGCAAGACGCCATTTTTAGTAACAGAATTTTGAACTTTTAGAACTTCATTTTTCGCCCTCCAGTGTTGGATAGAACTGGCGTGTTATGTTGTATCTTCACGACCTGTAGAGGAATCTTCTGTAGCACAGAATCCTGGAGGATTAGTTGCTTTTTATAATGCGAATCTTGCTCTGGGGTGCTGGAGCCACGACAAAGGGATGAGTTACTTTCAATTTTATATTCTGTCATCCTGTTATGTATTTTAGTTTTTTAGTATTTTATCATTTTACAGTCATTTTACAGTTAATTATATAAATTGTTATGCAAACGTTGCCGATAATTTACCAAATGTCTTTATAACTCATCCATTGGTCAGAGCCGCATTATTAAAAGCACGGTGCTATCATATATTGCATTTCAGTAACTGTGACTAAAAACATATAAAAAATAAAATTAACAGCAGCATTGCTTGCTATCTGTGATTCGAGTGCCTGAACTCTTAAACTGTGAACTGTGACTGATAACATGGCACCTGTGAAAGAATTTTTGTGCAAGAACTGTGGGGACGTCCATAAGCGTCCAATCAATAGTAAATGCCCATTTCCAGCAAAAAATGATGATTCTATATATGTTTCTGAGGACTTACCTGTTAATTCAGAAGAGGCTGGTGCTCTGAATATGCAGATTCTTGCTGAGCTTAAGAGCTTGGGTGGGCGGATGTCAGCTATGGAAGACAGGATGGCCACCAAAGAAGCCACACAAGACCCCAAGCCCACACAGCAGCCGTTAGCGACAGCCAGCAGCCCTAGTCCTGGACAGCTAGATCAGATGGTGGTTCCCACAGTGGCGGCCCTGCAAGGAAGCCAGAGCATTCAATCAGAGGTGGACCAGAGGATCAGGCAGTTAGTGGATCTAAATGAAGCAGGCAAGTCAAAATCCCAGAGAGGGGGGAATGAAATTGTATGGGTTAAGAGGCAGGTACCATGGCCTCAGAACTTTGTTTTAGGGGGCAACAATAAAACTCGTATTTCATACGATGCCTTAAACTGGTGTCAGTGGGTGTCGGGCTTTGCGACTATTGCTAGGGAAGAAAAAAATTTAGATATTAAAAATGCCATGTTAGAGTATTTGAGTGAAATTATGGAGGATGCCAACGACTTTAGCTGGCAGTCAGCAAAAGCCTCCCATGCTGTGTTGTTATGCAGGATGGAGGAAGGTAAGGTAGAGTGGCATGAAACCCATAAATTGGATCGCATCAGGAGAGCACACGCTCAGAGGGGGGTAGGTCAAAATTCAGGGGGGGTAGGGACAAAGCAAACAAGACCTGAACCAAAGGCCACAGCTTGCCGTTTTTATCAGAGGGGCCTCTGCCATCATCAGAAAGACCACGAAACTGGTGGGGTTTTCTATAAACATGTCTGTTCCGCTTGCTATGCCATGGGTAGAGAACATAGGCACATGGTTAAAGACTGTCGGGCATCCTCCAGGGTTACAAAAAACGAGTAAGGCACTGCTTTAAAGCAGTGCAGAGCCAATGTTATGTAAATAATGTTCAAAAAAATGGTGTATCATATACTAGTACTAGATTTGTATATAATACTAATACACACAATGGATGTAGCAGTAACTGGAAAGCTGATTGGTCAAAGTTCTTAGGTAGGACCTATGCACAGGTTGTGAGTTCAAACCCCAAGTCGAGATTAGACAGGTACAGCACTCATGTAAAGCAGATAACAAACTTGTCAGTTACTGATAGGGGTAGAAGTAACAAAAGTAAGAGACCTACCTGTTTCAGGGAAAGTAATCCAGTTACTGACAGGATCAAGACCCAGAGACCATACTCCGTCAGTAAACGTACGATTAGTGGTCCTAAACATGGCAATGCACACTTTTGTATCCCTGTGACAAATAGGTTTGAATCTTTAGGTGTGCTCGATGAAAAGAACACAGACTGTGAGTCTGCAAATAACAACAGTAATGTTAGTTATGAGGAATCACAAGAGTCCTCACGCCTGATCAAAAACACAAATACTAGCCCTCCTGTCAAAAATGTGTCAAATACTGATAAACAGACAGAAGATATCACAAAAGTGTCAAATACTGGTATTCAGTGCAAACAGGTCAGCCCATATGCGAAACAATTAATGCAGAAACAACACAATACTGATTTATGGCCACAGAACTCAACTCCAAAAGTTGTTAAATTGGCAGATCAAAAACATGGGAAAATGTGCCCCAAAAATCATCCACCCGAAGATAAATACGAGTTAGCCTTGGCAGTAAAGAATAAAAATAAAATCAGGCTTCAACAGGCATCCTCGGATCCGACATATCAGAAATGGTTAAAACAAAATCAACAAAGATTCGGGTTTATACCTTTAAGTCCATTACTTCTCCCCAACACTAATCTTAAACGGGTCTTGGATGCGGATCCGATTCACCTTTATGACATTACCAAGAATTCGGATTCTTTCAATTTTATGACTGATCAAATCCAAGTCAAATCTCAGTTAAATCCGGATGTCTGGGAACAGTGTTTAAAAGGCTATTGGGATGCACAACTATGTCATCTCATCAGATATGGTTTTCCCTTAGACTTCAATAGAAATTCTGAGTTGGGGAAAAACTCAAAAAATCACAGGTCGGCCACAACGTTCCCTGATGATGTGGAAGCATACATACAAGAGGAAATCGGATTCGGAGCTATAGTCGGACCTTTTTCGGATCCGCCATTCCAAGAACTCCACATTTCACCATTTATGACCAGGGAAAAACCGGGTGGGGCTCATAGAAGGGTAATAATGGACTTGAGTTTCCCCCAGGGTCGGGCTGTAAACACATATATCAGTAAAGATACCTATTTGGGCACAGATTTCATCTTGACCCTTCCCTCTATTGACCATATCACTAACAAGATCAAACAGTTAGGAAAAGGATCACTCATATACAAGGTAGATATAAGTCGGGCCTTCCGCCACATCAAAATAGACCCCAGAGATTATTTCTTGTTAGGTTTGAAGCATAAAAATTACTATCTGGACACTTGTTTGCCTTTCGGATACAGAAACGGATCCGGAATTTTTCAGAGGCTCAGCGACGCTATCCGCTTCATTATGGGTAATATGGGTTATGACGTCATCAACTATATTGATGACGTAATTGGTTTTGGCACTATTTCCACTGCAGACCTCTCATATCAAACTTTAATGAATCTACTTCAAAAACTGGGCTTTGACATCAGTATCAAAAAATTAGTCCAACCTTGTACCAAGGCTACATGTTTAGGGGTTGAAGTGGACACCAGGAATTTCACAGTAGCAGTCCCCCAAGAAAAATTGGCTAATATTTATCAAATTTGTACTGAATGGGTTGGTCGACAGAGATGTACCAAAAAGCAGCTCCAGTCATTGTTGGGCTCTCTGCTGTACATATCAAAATGTGTTCACAGCTCTCGTTTTTTCCTAAACCGGATGTTAGACACCCTAAGGTCACATTTTGGTAAAGATGAAATTCTCCTAGATATCAATTTTCATAGGGACTTAAATTGGTTCCTAAAATTTTTACCATACTTTAATGGAACAGCATTCTTCAATCACACTCCCATCAGAAAAGTTATTGAACTGGATGCTTGTCTAGAAGGGTTGGGGGCAATTTTTGAGAATCAAGTTTACTGCATCCAAATTCCCAAGAATTTTGAAAATTATACCATTGTACACTTGGAAATGTTAAACATTTTAGTGGCCTTAAGACTATGGTGCAATCAATGGAAGACTAACAAAATTCTCTTAAAATGTGACAACCAGGCAGTGGTCTCAGTCCTAAATTCAGGGAAGACTCAGGACCTGACCCTAGGGGCCATGGCCAGAAATATTTCAATGCTACTGGCGATCTATGACATTGAATTGCAAGTCATACACATACTAGGTGCTGACAACAAGGTCGCTGATCTCTTATCCAGATGGTTTATCACTGAAAATCCAGATAAAAAGCTGTACCAATTTATAAAAAATCCATTATGGTTATCTGTAAATCATGAATTTCTTAAAGTTGATTGGTCTATATAATACAGGTGTACCAAATACAGCTCGCCGGTTGGCCTCGAAAGCAACAGCAAGGACACATCAGGCCTTCAGACCAGCCACTCAGGCCTCATACACCAGGAAATTCCGTTTGTTTGTAGCTTACTGCTGTTTCATAGGGGTTCACCTTCAAAACCTCACCCCCCTTATCGCAATGTCCTTCCTAGAATTTTTAGTGGAAAATAACCTCTCTCATTCAGCCATTGCCAATTACCTGTCGGCAGTGAAGGCCAATTTGGCTCTATATGGTCTTCCACTGTATTCATTTCAGGACCCTAGAATTACGTATTTTCAGAAATCATTGTCATTGCATAAGACGTTTGCACCTGTAGTGAAAAAGATTATTGATATCCCATTGCTAGCTTCAATTACAAGTATTTGTGACACCATGTGGATGGGGCAGATTTTCAAAGCTTTATATTTGACTGCATTTTTTTCATTTTTACGAATCTCCAATCTAGTTCCCCATTCAATTAAAGCTTTTTCACCAATGGAACAAATGGCGAGAGGGGACGTATTTTTTGCCCCACCAGGAATTCATTTGTTAATCAAGTGGAGCAAGACTATTCAGACTAGAGATACCATCAGAATATTAAAAATCCCGTCCTTGGGGTCCTCCCCCTTATGTCCAGTCCAAGCTATAAAAAATTTGTTACTCATTACACCAGGGACAAAAAATGATCCTCTCTTTCAAATAAAAAATGAAGCTGCCCAATGGGTACCCCTTACTGACACTAAGGTCAGGCTAAATTTTACACAAATACTTTCTCGAGTAGGTCTCCAGCATTCAGGCATGTCCCTCCACACCTTCAGGCGTTCAGGTGCCACTCTCGCTTTTAACTCAAATGTCTCTATACAAAATATCCAGAGTCATGGCACCTGGACGTCTGACTGTGTCTGGAGATACATTATTCAAGACCATAATGCATCACAACAGGTGGCTGATTCCTTCAAAAGTCTCCTCCATCGTCCCTAGTCCACCTACTTCCTAGCTGGGCATTGGTGGAGGTTGGCATCTACCTCAAATATTATTTTTATGCTTTTTTATCATGTAATAAATACTTAAGGTCACCTTACATTGGCACAAAGTAAGTTTAATCTTTATTTCTGCATTTAAGGCCACCCTAACTGATATCATGATGGACTATGGACACTAAATTCAGTAATGTAAAGTAATCTTAAATTGTGATAATCTTAAACTTCTTTGAGGTGGCCTTAAACTTAGTTTCTTCAAATTTTAAGGTGACCTTACACATAGATGCCTTTTAGTATTGTACATAAATATAGTTGAAGAATAATAATAATAATAAAAATATTAATCCCATTTGCTGTGTTATACATTGTCTTACATAACTATGCAATAGTAGGGGCACTGTGGGGGGTGGAGCGATAGGCCCCACCTTATTCAGTGCCCCCTAGCAAAAAGATTGTTCTTGTGATTCAATACCCTCGATTGGGTAGGGGATTATTGCTTATTGATTCTGGCGCCCTTTTTAATTGAACCTTCATTCAACATTGGGAAGTCAAAGGGGCAAGACGCCATTTTTAGTAACAGAATTTTCCCACCTCCCACCCTGGTTCATCTCATTTCATATAGGAGCAAGTGTCAGGAGGCTGGCCTTCTGCGAACCTAACTTAACACCTCCTGTGGCGCAGGGGAGGGGGTGAGTTCCATGTATGTGCTCCTGGCTAGTCAACAATGGGGTTCACAGCATTGGCGCTTGTTAGCTAGTATGGGGGCCTTCCTCCTTGTCTCCTTGAGTTACCCCTCAGGGTTCTATGTTAGGTCATTTTTTTTTTCATTATTCAGGGTGTCAATATAAAGTAAAATGTCATAAATCATAGGGCAGCAAAAACAATCTGTCAATGTTCGATGGGGGCTACTCTCTATCGCCAGTAAGGTACTCCATTGGTGTTTGGCATTTCTGTTGCCACAGTCTGATCTTTGTATTTGTATGCATCAGTGGCAATAACCTTGTATTTATGTTGTAACTTGTATACTCTGTCACAGGATGCTAACACAGTGTTTGTAGTTGTAGATTCTGGATGGCCTGTTAAAGCAACCACGACACAAGATGGCTGCCATACAAGTTACTAAGGCCTTCAAAGAAGTCAATACATACATATATATATAACTTATGTTCGAATTCTTCGATTTTGATGGCTCATGTAATGTAGGGGCTTTGCTTCGAAACAAGGCACGTTCATACTGTCTTATGTTAGTACTAAGGGGCCGTATTATTCGGTCATTTAGGTTTGAGTTAGGCTGCTGTGCTGACCAATGGACTTTAAATGTATGAGTATAGGGTTATTTTAGTTAGGAACGTGTCTTACCATTGGCTTTTTAACTGTGGAGGTTGGCATCTACCTCAAATATTATTTTTATGCTTTTTTATCATGTAATAAATACTTAAGGTCACCTTACATTGGCACAAAGTAAGTTTAATCTTTATTTCTGCATTTAAGGCCACCCTAACTGATATCATGATGGACTATGGACACTAAATTCAGTAATGTAAAGTAATCTTAAATTGTGATAATCTTAAACTTCTTTGAGGTGGCCTTAAACTTAGTTTCTTCAAATTTTAAGGTGACCTTACACATAGATGCCTTTTAGTATTGTACATAAATATAGTTGAATAATAATAATAATAATAAAAATATTAATCCCATTTGCTGTGTTATACATTGTCTTACATAACTATGCAATAGTAGGGGCACTGTCACAGCATATTTTTTATTTATGTTGGAAAATGTGAATTTAGTTTACTCATTACAGAAACAAAATGGTGGGTGATAAAAAACACTCACCCTGTGCATTTTCAGATTCCATTCATCTTTAAATATTTCTGCACCATAACACAAACTTCATTTTGTGTGTGGTTATGTAGCTTTATGTCGATTTGTGTAGGAATTGATCAATTCTGGTGATGCATATTTCAATACCATATATTTGTACACAGGAGATGCCACGACAGATGAGATGTGCTTAGCAATTATCCAGTACTACCCTCTGCAGCAAACACAGAAGAGTTGTTTTGTTACTCATGGGGTAAAGATTTACTTTATAAACCCTACAGTAATAATCTTGGAACATAGTTTGGAACATACAGCTTTTCTTTGTCATATCTGATTATCTACTATTCCGAGTTCTGTTAAATCATATTAAACATCTCCTACTCATATGCAAAATGGGAAATCTTACTTAATGCATCCTACAAAAACAGTAGATTTTATTTTGACCACTTGGATTTTAGCAGATTTGACATATTTTATTAGTTATAACCATGAGTGTATAAAGAGGTTATTTTGAAATGTCATATTCAAAATTATCAGTTGCATCAAACAATTAAGCCCCGCTCACTTTTAAGTAAAATATTGCTTTATTATGCAATGAAAAGCTGACTTTTAAGTAAAAAGTATATTTTTGGTCATTAAAAAGTACTTTAAAGCAGTTAAATTGACTTATGTCAATGCTTATTTTAATTGAAGGAAATCCACAATGTCCTCAGTGGGCTAGTGGGCTAGCAGGTTTAGTATCTAATCACAGGCAGTCACCTCTTTGTGGGTTCTTCTCCCTTGAGTGGTAATCCTGAATACCTGTCCCAACACAACCCTGGTTGTTTGGCTGTTAAACGGGATGTAAAACATCAGCTTTGACTTTAAAGGGCATCCATATTATTAGTATTATACATAAAACAGCAGCAATGAAATTCTGCCAAGTTATGGGGGTGGTATATAAAGTAAGAATGTACAAACCCTCATCTATGGGTAGTGCTTAAAACAAGAGCACTCCCAGGCGAGTCCAGTGCAGACTTTGCAAAACTTTTGCAGAGTATATTACTATTAATTTTTGTTTGCTTACAGATCATTAAATAAATAATCACATTGATTTCTATGGTACTTTAACAGAAGAATTGCTCCAGAATCAAGGATATTGGCCCAATCATGCCCAAATTTGAATCAGTTCTTCCGTATAACAGTTCTGATGCTTCCTAAAACCTTCTTTACCATCCATGCAGTACTTTTGGAGTTATGCTGTAAACAAACAAACAAACAAAAACATAAAAACAAACCAACTGACCAACATACTATGAAATCGAAAGATTTTGAAGTAATGAGTAATATATTTTGCAAAAATTTTGCAGAGTAATGAATCTCGTAATACATGCATTCTTGGTAGAGTTGTTTCAAAGTTAAAATAAGGCTCTAACTGCAACCATCAGCTTCTCATTTCTCCCCCTTTTATAAATTTGCACTCAATGACCCTGCTACTCACCCTCCTTGCCTTGTCTATATAGTCTTCTGTGCTGCTATTTTTTGTATGCAATAAGGACAAATATTTTTTTCAGAAATAAGAAAACAATTCTAGAAACTCAATCTGGATCCAGATCTGAAACATGTTTTGGGGATAGACCCACCTTGTGTAAAATATAAGTCAAATCAGATGTGTGATGTGTATGGACAAGCAAACAGACAGACAGAGACCTGGTCCTTCATATCTTTAAGTCTATATTCGATATGTATATATATAAGATAAAACAAATATTGAGCCTACCTTCAGGTAACTAACTGACCTTAAGTGACCTTAACTGACATTCTATCCACTCTTTACTAGTTGCCAATTATACTGAGGTAGATTAATATTTTTTCATTTTCATTTTTTTTCAGTCCATTCATTTCCTAATAGAATATTGCTCCTTGCTGTAAATTAGCCTACCTTAAACACGCACAAAAATTATGCTTCTCTTATTTCATTTAAAGTCAATTTCTTTCATTAAAAGCACGAACAATATATTATTAATCTTTTTAAAATAGTACTTGCTGGAGACTAGTGAAAGAATACTTGTTTTCTGGGTATTAGTAGGACAAAATTAATCAAAGTGTAGATCAGGTTTCAAGTAGTCTAGTATACTCACAGTTGGGTCAATAACAAACTTTAGTCATATCTTGTTAAAACTTCAAGTTGCTTTAATTTTCCCAGAACAGACAAACACATGCACATCCACCATAAGGTATTTAACATCCTCAAATCTCCTTTTCCAAAGCATAAAATTGCTTGCCAGATATTATTTTGTGCTTTTTCAACTAGCCCCTAGTTCCCAAGATTTTATAAAGGATGTAACACAAGAACCAAACTAATTCATTATCCCCAGTGCTTCTGAATCATGTTTTGAATGTCAGTGACCATTTCTTAGCTAGTTCAACCTTGGCATATTTAAACAATAAAAGCTTATTACCTCCAAGGAGATATTATTTTCATAACCGATTGTTTGTCTGTTAGCAGGATTACACAAATATATGTTACTGGTTGGGGGTTCATGAAAAAACTTCAGATGGGTCTTGCTCCAACTTTGTATCCCATGAAATTTTGAGAAAGCAACAACAACAAACAAAACAACAAACACAACAACAAATATAACAACATTTTGTATCTCCCACCATGAATATGCTCTTTATCCAACGTATCATTCTAAAGGAACTTTGATATTTGACCAAAAATTGTGAATATACATTTTAGGCAGGTTTCTGTGATATACAAGTAGGGAGTGAGGAATCCTTCCAATGTGCTTCAGTGCTTGAGGACTTTCTGTCTGCGGAGAGTGAATTCTGGCAAATCTATGCAGACATGACTCAAAACTGTGACACATCTGGCGCTGAATGTTGGGATAGTTGCATACCTTTCGTGGATAGGGTAAATATTTATGTCATTGTTATTATATATGTGTCCCCTATAGGTAAAAACATGTTAATATTAATGTGACTATTAATATTTATGTGTGTTCTTTGGGTAAAAAAGCAATTTTTTTCACCTTACTTTCTGATCCAATACAACCTTTTTATAGCACCTGATCTTAAACAGATTGTAATCTGTAAATAATGAGTATTATGCAATAAGCAATGTCATCATTACTTCTCTTGTCTGCAGCAAATGCACTCCCATTTTTCTCATACATAAAACAGATTGCGTTTGTTTTTACTTTTCAGAAAAAAAAACCCATTTTCCCTTGTATCACATTTTAGGTGTTGTGAATAAAGATGACATAACTCTTTAATCTGTTTTCTACGTGTTGTTTGTTAGCAAATAGCTAGTTTGGCATCTAATCACTGGCTGTCAACTATGTGTGGGTTTGAGTCCCATAAGTGACATTGTTGTGGAGTTGTCCCAATATGACCCTGGTTGTTGAACAGGAAGTCAAACCTTGTCTTTGACTGTGTGGGTTCGACTCCCCCTGAAGTGGCAAATGTTAAGAGCCTGTCCCATTAAACCCTGGCTGTTGAACAGCAAGTAAAACACCTACTTTGAAATTGTCTTGTTTTTAAATAGCTTAAGGAGCATGTTTGCTTCCAAGATAATGCAGCGATTGTTTTCAAGTGGATAATGAAGGATATCCGCCCCGAAGCCATCCCAATCATTACATCGTGTGATGAAAAGCCCGACACATGGATAAAGTTTGATGGTGATTATGGCAATGTTGGAGATAAGGACTTTTCTCTTTGTGTAGATCCAGTATCTGCAGGAAGTAATATTCAATCAGAAGGCATTTTTATGTTCACTCTCTGGTCTGTCTGGATGATCACCAGTATCCTGTGAAGAGATTGTTACCATATGTCACTGACTACATAAGCTACTTATTGATGGTGAACACTGAACAATATGATAAAGTCTCAAAAATACATAGTTGGGCATATTAATATCCTACAGAGTTGCAAATAAAAGTTATTCTTATCGTAATTTTACATTTTTGGTATGTTAGAATAGTTATTAAATAGTACATTTCTGATAAGTTGGTATCTTTATTTCTCTTTTGTTGTTCAGAATGCAATTTATGTTCTTTACTGAATATAAATGGATTAATAAAAATTCTATTGATAAACAAGAATTTAAACTTTACTTAAATACTGCTAAAGACAGATTAAACCAATTTTGTGACACAGACAGAAGATTAGTGCTATATAGATATGCATTGTTAATATTTATTTAGTGTCTGATGCCATGCCAAATCTTATCTAATCTAAATTGATCTTTTATAGAGCTTAATCTCCACTTTAGTAAGCAGACTCAAAGTACTAGTACCTTTGGATTGGTTGGATTGTGAAGGGTAGTTGGAAGGTTGAAGTAAACCAGTACACATAGTTGATCAGAGTCCTGTGCTGTAAACTCCCACTCACTGGCAAGCAACTACAAACTTTTCCACTTGACATTGGGATTTGATCTCCGATCTAAGAGGTCGGAGGTGAGTGTGGCGTGGTGAGACTGTGTATCATGTGGGTCTAGAGTTAATTTTAAAAATGAAATAGTTGTGTTGACTTAAATGTTTCTGTTTAAGAGTACATATCTGTGTAATTTACCAATCATAATGACCTCCAGCACACATTGAGAATTTATCATTATAATGTGTGGTCCAGGTTTCCAGTTTATCAAAATATTTTATAGTTGTTTTCAAACTTCTATACTGCACTAGATATGTTAAATCTGAGGAAATTTTTCAAATTTATTTTTGGTGGTCACAGCGAGTAGCATCCAGAGGTGACTATCAGTCTTACCTGAACAGCTTTTTGTCCTTGGCAAGAATTGCTCTAGGATTTAGATCTAGAACTGGTTCCTCCTTCAACTACACTTACCTGCCCTGGAATATGGGTTGATTCCATAACCAGGACCATTTCCATTCCTGAAGACAAGCTTTACGAAATTATTGTGATTTGTAAACATTGGAAGACTAGATCATATTGTAGCAAAGTCAATATTTGCTTTAGTCACTGTTGTGCATGACTAAGTGTGCTTTGTTTGACTCCATGGTCTATGTATTATAATAAGCATGCTTTCAGAAAACATCATTTAACTAAAATTGCCCTCCTTAATATTCAAAACGATATTCTCCTTAATATGGCTAAAGGGTCTGTCACAATCCTCACCTTTCTGGATCTCTCTGCCGTTTTCGACACCATAGACCACACCATTTTCCTTGACAGGCTCAACACATACTATGGAATCAGTGAAATGGAACTTGGCTGGTTCAAAATTAATCATACCTGTTGGAAAGGACACACCAGATCAAGGTAGTTGCACTCTTAAACATCCTACTGACCTCCAGTTTGGTGTGCCCCTGGGTTCTGTTCTTGGTCCAATTCTGTTTTCTCTATACAAACCCAATCAGCTCAGTCATCCACTCATACAGTAGCAGAAAGTACTATTTCTACGCCAATGATACCCAGTTAAACATAACACTGTCACCAGCAAATTTCTCCCATTCTATACAAGCATTAAAGAGCTGCATAAATGACATTCAAAATTTCATGTTCACAAATAAATTAAAGCTAAACCCTGATAAAACTGAATTTATCTTGATAGCCTGCAAAAACAACCGTAAACACCCCCTTCCACACTTCCTAATCAATATTCTTGGTAATCAGGTTTCACCAGCACAAAGTGTCAAGAATCTCAGAGTGGTGTTTGATTCTAACTTAACTCTTTCAGACCACGTGTTGCAAGTCATAAAGTGTACTAGTGTCTATGCTAGAGATATCTACAGAATTTGTCCCTTCTCCACCTTAAGACATCAGTCCTTCTAGCAAATCCATGTAAACCATGGCCAACCAGCTTGCCTAAGTGAATTAATTCACCCTACACCTCATCCAGAAAACAAGACGCAGCAGCCCTAAACTTAAGTTCCTTCACATCCCCACCTTTGATCAGACTGTCCACAAATTAAACACTTTTCCAATACTTTCAGTCACTATGCCCCAGTTCTTTGGAACTCTTTCCCTTTCCAAATAAGAAAGAGTCACATCCTTCAGGAAATACCTGAAAACTTGTTGAACTCTAGTTTTCCCACCTAGTCTCCTTATCTTTGGTCACACCAATAACTCCGGATTACTGACCTTGACTGCCCCTCTATCCTCATGACTAATGTATTTAATACTATAGGGCACTGAGTTCCCCTTTGTGGGGACAATATTGCACCTGCAAAGCAGTAGAGCAGATTAGGTGAGTTTTAATAACCATGATATTTCAGAGCTGCGAATTCTAAATAATATTATTGTATGTGAAGGAAGTTTGGATATCATCTTGGCATAATATATGCATCACTATTCAATATAATAATGACATAGTTGTTCTTAAAGTCTTATATACAGTCGTAAAAACAGGCAAAACTAAGGACAACATACTTGCACAAAAACATCCAGTTCATCATATCTAGTTTCAATATTCAGTTGAAGGTTGTACACATTCTCAATAAGGCTAATGGCCTGGAAAATGTGTAACAACTGTCAGTACACAAGAGAAGGACAAATGGGAGGAAACTTTCATTTCTTCTCATTATAACCTCTTTTTAATTAATTTGAATCAAATAATTTGTTTGTCTATCTCTCTGTCTGTTCATTAATCTTATTTTAAACCGGGCATAAACTGACCAAAGGAAGATGTGATTTAATTTTTAGAAAGATTCATTTTATATTGTAGATATACAAATCATGAATTTTTGAGGGTACGATTTTAAATGTATTTTCAATGATTTTAGCTTATGCTCGATTTAAAACAAACCCAGGATACTTTTGGCTTTATTCCATTTAGTCCTCTGTTAGGTGAAAAGAATTGGAATCCAGTATCATGGGGTGTCGTTTAGAAGCCTATCCTCAATTAAAAGCCTCAGGCATATATAACTTTGAGCAAGGACAACTTTTACTTTGATTTTTCTATCCATTTTAGGAATATTTCATTGGAATAACATCTTTCAGCATGTCTGTGAAGCCATCTGCTTGATTATGCTTAAGCAAATCCATCAAGTTATTAACTATGTTGATGATTTGATTGGATATGTGAAAACATGTAATTCAGTATTAGTATACAGTTTGATCTGGGGTCTCCTGCACTGGGCATAGTGCAACTGTGGATATGTAATGGTGTGAGTTGGGGCCACCATACAGTGGCCTTTTCTCTAGGTTGCCCCAAATTTTACATAAATTAAAGTAATACATAGGCAGAATAAATGTTAATGGATCTGTCAGTCTGTCTACATCTAACCAGTGTAGGAAATTCGCGGTGGACTGGCAGCCTGAGGCCGGCAAATATATGGTCGGGTCGGGAAAATTTATCTCCACTCGGAAAGGGAGTCCTGCATCTTTTTGGTAGCCAGTCGAAACAGTCAAAACAACCACTGACCGAAGAAATTCTTCTATTATTGGAAGCGACGACGTGAACATTTCCTCATAGAAATAGATGAAAAAGACATGAAAGTGAGCTTTTTTTATTTGATGCATACAGCTAACAGTATCTTTCGTGAGAATACCCTATCTCAGTGTTTTTGTCGAATTTTTAACTTGTCTTCTGCATATAGTTTTGCAGGAGAAACAGTCAAAACAACTACTCACCAAAGAAATTTGTCTACTATCAGAAGCGGTGACCTACATAGAAATAGATCAAAAAGAGCAACTCTA
The DNA here is from genome assembly GCA_964017235.1 of Sabellastarte sp. h YS-2021. Lineage (NCBI taxonomy): Eukaryota > Metazoa > Annelida > Polychaeta > Sabellida > Sabellidae > Sabellastarte > Sabellastarte sp. h YS-2021. The sequence goes on along the minus strand of OZ024932.1, from coordinate 9,055,831 downwards.
GCAAGTAGACGGTCCGTTTTTTTCCAGATATATTCCCATATATTTCCCTTGTTTTTCAACATATTTTAGAGGGTTTACATCTGTAGCCATAGTGTAATGAGTACTGTCATTGCTTTTCATTTCTCTCTTCTGATTCGTTAAGTCCATGTACCATTGACCTAGCTTTCAAAATCTAACACTCAAGCAAGAGCAGAATTGTAACTATTGCTTTAATGTCTTGGTTCTTATCATTGATAATAATGTTCTGTATGTGTGCATTATGCACTTAAACTCTGTAATATATTCAGACAGTAGTAACCATAATTTGGAAAAAGACCTGAAATAATTAATTATTCTGAAACAATAAATCAAAGAAATGGGTATTTTGCTAAATGTACAAACAATTTATTGACCTGAAGATAAATTAATTTCAGCTTTTTTATTATATATTTGCAAACCATGACATAGCTTTAACTTCCCGTTGCATTTTTTGAGGCAGAGAATTGTGTGACAATATTTGTCAATTGTAACTATTGCTTTAATGTCTTGGTTATTATCATTGATGATAATGTTCTGTATGTGTGCATTATGCACTTAAACTCTGTAACATAGTTAGACAGTAGTAACCATAATTTGGAAAAAGACCTGAAATAATTTATTTTTCTGAAACAATAAATCAAAGAAATGGGTATTTTGCTAAATGTACAAACAATTTATTGACCTGAAGATAAATTAATTTCAGCTTTTTTATTATATATTTGCAAACCATGACATAGCTTTAACTTCCTGTTACAATTTTTTGAGGCAGATCTGTTACTTATCAACAGTACTTATTGAATTTATTCTGTTTGGTTCTAAGGCTCAATGTCAGAAATGCCTCTCATTTTCCTGTCAATATTCTTGGAACTCTTCTTCACCCTGCTGACATTATCAAAAACCTAGCTATGTGGTTTGATGCTGATTTTTGTTTTCTAAACACATTCAGAAGACTTGCAAAGCCTGCTTCCTCCAGATGCATGACCTTGGTCAAATTAGATAGTTTCTTACTCATGAAGTGGCAGTCTTTGCTGCAAATGCCTTTGTTAGTAGTCATCTAGACTATTGGAATTTCTGTTTAGATGTTAGTCAAGCTTCAATCAGCACAAGCTGCAGAGTATTCAGAATACTCATGCACATACTATCACAATTCATAGAAAGTAAGTCATGTCACACACCCATCCTGCCTGCCTGTCATTTAATGCTGCATGTTCAAAATCACAACACAGGTTTATAAATTTTTACACAGTGGTTCTCCTTGCTATTTTGGACCACCCTTGACTTTGAGCAGATGCTCCTACACTACCAGACATAGTCATCTTGATTGTCAATACCTGACGGCTCCTCCTTTCCAATCCTCACTCAAGTCAGTCAAACACTTTGGCTTAGTTTTCCCTTTGATGCTAAGTTTTATAGTGATCTTTCTGATAATGTACACAGTTCAGCATCTATTACCTCCTTCATTAAAAAGCTCCAATCTTACCTGTTTGCAAAAGTCTCCCCCATATAGCCTTCCCATCATCCCTGTGTCTTCATTTTTACCTGGCTATGTTCTTGGACTTAAGATTATTTACCTTGTTTACGTTCAGTTGCGCTTGATATACATTAAGTGCTATAAAAGACCACATTAGATGAGATTATTTGAAAGAAAGAAAAATCTAAAATTATTCAAATTAACTACAGGACCTGCATCTGTCAAGCCGGGCCTGTAACTTTTTGGTGTAGCAGGCCCTGCCGGCCTGCAGTAATTTTCAGCGAATTTCCTGCACTGCTTCTAACTTGTGTTTATATCTTCGACCTGGATTATGGAACTGTGTAGGGATTTTTTAACTCATTACATCAAGTAGAGACATGGAGCTACTAACAGGAAAACACCACATGTGTGAAACTGTGTTTATTATTTTGCAATTCTTCACATAATTAGCATTATTGTTAATGATATATGTACATAAGTGAATGCAGTGATTATCTGTTATATGAATATATATATGTGTATGAGAATATATTATACAGCTATATACAATTAACTAAAATGTTCTAAGCTTTTACTATTAGACTAGGTAATGATACCGAAGAAATAATTTAATATTCATTTATGTACAAAAATACCCTTTATTAACTTTTTCCGTTTTCATAAATAACAGAAATATGCAAACTAGTGAATGTACATTTCTGCTAAATCACATTACTTGATTTCTTCATATGTTAAACACATTTACATATTTCATTATGGATGTGAATAAATATACAGAATTTTTAAATCAGCAGACAGTGACACTAAAATTATGATTCATTAAGTACATTTCACTGGTATCTATGCTGTGAAAATATTAACAGCAAACTACAATACTGGAGTATATTAATTACACATAATAAAAATCTAATAAGAAAAATATTGAAGTTCTCAAATGCAACATTCTTTGATGTTAATGTTCCTTTCACAACTGTAAATTAAAAAAGCCCTAGCTGATTAAGAAATCAAAGCTGAGAAAGACGGCTGCTCAGAAAAAAAAATTGTATGAAAACTGAAGAGCCAGTTAAACTCCCATTGTATTGTAACTGGATAGATTATTCACACTACAGAAGAAACTAGCCTATCGACTGAAATGATATCATTGTACCATATCATGGTAAGAAGAAACAGCTACACAGGTGGTCACTAAGATAAACGGTCAGAGAGATAAATGGTCTTCAAAGCTTTCAAATTTAAGTAGTTAAATAACAAAATCGCACAAACCAAATAACAACATATACTTAAACAGTGCCTACCTTGACATTTGGTTTGTTTGATATTGTTGTTTAAACCCTTTTAACGGTTTTGTGTCATAATTTCTGAAGACCGATTATCTCTATGACCGTTTATCTCAGTGACTACATGTGTAACTAGTCAAATGTTGCTCCTGACAAGTGAAAATATAGGTTGCACAACTGACACGCTGTTTCTTCATGACTGGCTTATTTCGGCAAATGTGGAGCATTGGTATTTTGTGCTTTGCATATTTTTTGAAGCATGCTATCACATTTTCTAACCATTATAAACATCTTATGACTAATAAATTCAACAAGTTTTAGGGTTATATTTGTGCATTTGTTCAAGATCCAGCGGATGATCACACCTTCATTCATAAGTAAAACAGCTACAAACATTTTAAATATATAGATACTCTGTTTGCATAAATCAATAAACCTAGAGAATGTTTCTCTCTATTTACATTTATTTGTTTACAAAATAAGCCTCCATTGGTCACCCAGCTTTTGCTAGATTGTTCCAGTTTAAAACCAGTTCTTAGATATTCCCTAACACGGTTGAAGGCATTTACATCAGCATTGCAATATCCATATTAATCCCTTCACCACTAACGGAAGAGTTTTAGTTACTAAAACACACACCTCAAGTGTTTTGTGTCATAATATTCTTGTTTAAATACACAATGCTTTTAGTATAATCACCTTAATATGTTTTATTTCACTGACTTATTGTGCATCAGAATTGACTTATTATATAACAACATGTTATTATATAACAATTTTCCTATGGTCTTATCCTATGGAACTTCTGTTGTATTACTTTGCCAACGTAATTATAATTTTTATTTATTATATTACACAGTGTTCAGGCAATACAAACAAGTAGCTGATACAGAATGAATAGCTGTAACAAAGCTTACTTTACACAAAGCCACACCTACCTACTCGTAAAAGTAATTTATTTGAATCATACCCAATATATTGAACAAAAATATGTTTTACATACACAACAACTGCATGTAGAAGGTAGAGTTTGTAGTGATAACTTGGGATCTTTCACAAGAGTATGGTAACAGTAAAAGCCCCTCTTACACCCTACCATATGTGTTCCTATGTGCTGACCACAGGGAAGAACGGCTAAACTTATAAGTAACATGCAAGTGTAATACAGGGCCGGGATTCACAAAAGGTCTTAAGTCTTAGGCAATTTTTTTGCTTAGACCAGTCTTAAAGTTATGAGTTTTGTCGTAGCTAAGATTTCTCTTAAATTGGGATTCACAAAAAGGGCTTAGCAAAATCTTAGCTGAGACAAAATTTGTGCAAAAAGTCTTAGCTACTTTGAATTCAAATTAACAAATTTTAGTAAAACAAAAACATTTTTCATCGATAAATACACCAAACATTCTCTTCAAAATTATAAAACAGATTTGTTACTTTTTTTTGTAAAATTATGTAAAAATAGTAGTCTTTGTGTTTTATTATGAGTCAGCCATTTTCCTGACAATATTTTTACCACAAGAAGGTAAAATGTGGAAATTTATAGGTAATTAAATAATGTAAATTTTTATTACAATCCACAGAAATTACTTTTACAGCAAGTATAGATCTCCATAGTATATTTTCTGTTGGCATAACAAAGGGTAAAATGTAAATGCATGCAATGGAATATTTTAAAAATGACTTAAGTCTGCCCTGCAGTGGTCTTAAAGCTATGACAAAATCCAAGACAAATTTTTGTCTAAGACCTTTTGTGAATCCCATTTTGTCTAAGCAAAAAAAAAATCCTAACTTTATGACAAAATTCTTGCACAGTTAAGATTTTTCTCTTAAAGTTATGACAAATTTTTGTCTAAGACCTTTTGTGAATCCCGGCCCAGGTGTTCTGTAGGTAGTTTTATCATGCAGACAGCATGCCAGAGAAGGAATTGGTATTCAAATTATTATCTGCACTGTTGTAGAAATATCTGATACGCAGCCAGGCCACAATATTCTCTTCCTATGTAAAAAAGATACACTTGCAAAGATCTACTTTCCCCCACAAACTGGCCATGTCCATAAATTTTACAAAAAATCGTTGGGCCCACACATGTCATAAACCCGTAACATAGGATGTCGGAGTAGCTTTGGGCAGGGATGCACCAACAACTGTAGGGTGTGAGCCGATGTAAAGTAATTTTCATTTTGGCAAATTCTGTAACATCATCGGTTTGCATCATCAGCATACACCATGGGGGATGTTTTACTTATAGTATCCACTTTATATTGTTTAGCCAATTTCACTGAATCACACAAGTATGATATCATATAAAATATATCCTGTTCTGTATTATCCAATATGTCGAAGCGATATTGAGTGGACAATAAAGTCCTTTAAAACTGGCAACTTGATCATATTATTGCAATTTGTTACTTAAGCATTAATTGCTTTCTAGCAATACTGACAACAAACAAAATAAAACACTGACAACATTTAAAGGATTACAGAGCTGTCTTTAGACACATTGGACCCGTTTCATCGAACTTTTTATCCCTTTTATCTCTTATGTAATACATAATAATATACTGCTAATAATATATCCAAAGCAATATGATGCATCATTCACAGGTACAATAAAAGCTCTCTAAGTACTCTAAGATTTGCTTGTGTCTTTAAAATTCTTTTGTGCAAACTAATTATGAAACAATACAGCAAAAACAGATCTCTTCCAGACAAATTTGAGTAATAGTATTTCTTATTGATAATTACTCTTTTGGTGTTTCAGGGGCATTTTCATAAATATCTTGCTCAGTTTTTCATTATGCCACACACACAAAATTAGATGCTACATCCTCTCATCCTCCCAACCCACATATCCACCAGCCACATCCTATTGAACTAAACATATGGATCCACATCCTTAAAAAATGTGTAATTATCCCTAATTCTTCATAACCCTCGTATCCACTCACATCAACTGAAACACACAAATCCACCAATATCCTCCAAAACCTATATATCTGCTCATATCCTCCAATATACACACATCCACTTATATCCTCCAAAAGCCTATGTATTCACCCCATATCCTCCCAAACACATATGTCCACCCATATGTACCTGAACATTTAATAAAACAACATCTCGACATCTTCTAAAACCTGCATATCCCTTCCACACCCTCATAAACCCAGATACCCGTAACCTATGTCTTTTGCACAACCTTCATAATCCACATATTCCTCCCAGATTCTCTCGAACCCAAATATACTTCCCAGATCCTCTAAAATCTATGTATACTCCCCAGATCCTCCCAAACCCAAATATCGACCTACATATCCTTTCTACTCCCCCCCCCCCCCCCCCCCCCCCACACACACACACAAATATGCTACATATATATATCTCCATCCCACATCCTCCAAAACCAAGATATCAAACCCACATTCTTCCACACCCACATATATATTTTACATCCACTGAAACCCACATATCCACCCATCCTCCAAAACCTATGTATCTATCCCACATCCACCCAAACCCACATATCCCAACATCACATATACACCTGCAATCTCCCAAAAACCCACATCTGCAATCTACATCCTCTCAAATTCATATGTCCAACCAAATGCTCTAAACCTATGTATCTATTCCACATCCTCCCAACTCCAAGTATCCCCTACAACCTTCCAAACCACATACCCGACTCCCATCCTCCAAAACCTATGTATCAATCCTACATCCTCCCAAACCCAAATATTTTCCCACATCCTCCAAAACCCACATATCCTTCACACACCCTCACCAGCAAACCTATCCTTTCCACATCCTTTCAAACCCACTTATCCAACTACATCCTCTGAAACCAACATTTTCCTCTCAGATCCGCACAAACCTGGGTACGTAACTCACATCCTGCCAAATCCACATATATCACCTACACTCCCCCCCCCCCAACCCACATATCCACCCACAGTTCCCTAAACCTACATGTGCCCCCCATTATATAAATACTGTCATATTCTGAAAAACCTTGTGTATTTCTCAATGTTCCATACTCTCATATCCTTTCCATAGCCACATCAAAGCCAATGTCCCACTTTTTCAAATCACAACAGAATGTTATGTAAATGTCCTCACATTTTAAACCATAGCATCCTACTGTACACCATGGTAATATATGATACAGTTTAGTTTTAGTGTGGTAGGGCTGACATTAATTTGAACAAATATATGACTAATATATTGAAGGGACACAAACATCAATTTTGGCATTGATATATCACAATATAAACTACTTGATTAAATTACAAGCAAAATAGCAGTGTCTTCCAAAAATAATATAACAATTTGCAGTGGCATACATAAGCATCAATACATAAGCTAAGCAGTAGTGATGACCAATTGCAATGATGATAAATGATACTAACTTCACGTTAGTTTTAAAGTCCTTCATAATCATACATATAACACGTAAAACATAAAGGATTGACATTGTTTTGTTAGTAAAAATAGCCACAATAAAACAGAATAAATAAGATCTATTTCAACTAAATTTGCGTATATTTTTGTGACAAAATAATCATGAAACTAATAAATTTTAAAAATGATCCACAAATATTCACAATATTCCTGTTAATGATTAAGCCTTAACATATATGTCAACTTGTAATTTTCAATATCTTCTTAAATGCTTTTCTAAATTCTATGTTAAATATTGTGTAAATCACTGGATTCAAAAAGCTGTTGATATATCCCAACCATACAAAGAAGTTGATGTAGGTTTCATCAATATTGCATTCGGGTCTATGAAATAACTCATACCGTATACATATAGCATTCATGATGTTCAAAGTAAAGAATGGAACCCAGCAAAGGAGAAATACACCTAATACTATAGCCAGAGTTTTAGTAGCTTTCCTCTCTCTCCTGCTTGTATAGGATCTCTCCTTTTTCTTTTTGCTTTGGCGTAAATGAAAGTTAAACTTTGTGACATATTTCCTCGGAGAGTTGTTTTGATTGTCCCTACGACTACTGCTGTTACTGCCATTGCCATTGCTATTTGTACTACTACGCGAATGCTTCCCTTTCTTCTTTCCGGGTTTGTGTTCCTTGTACATACCAAAGTTTTTTCTATGTGGCAGTGGACTCAGTAGGGCCTTATTACTGTATGTAGGTGATAGCACCTTGGAGGTACTCTCCACTTCAACACAAGAAGGTGCACTGTATCCCTGCTGTGAGTCCTTATATTTTACATCTGTCTCTTCCTCACTTGTGGGACTTAACAGGAGCTTTTGGTTTGCTATCACATTGTCTGGAACTTGATCTGTTTCCGTGTCATCACTTGTGGGTGACTTCATCACCTCAACCTGACAAAAGCACTGTTGCTGACTGGCAGATCCTTTGTCTTCATCTTCAGTGGTATCCTGTGTCATTTGCTCCTGGCAAGTCTGAGCTTCGTCTGTTTCCGTTCCACTGAATTTGGCATTGTAATTTGTAAAGGAGGTCTCTACATGGTTTGATGGCTTGGGGCTAAGATTTGGCTTGGAGGAAGCATTGGATGGCACGTGGCTAAGTTCTCGCTTTGAATTACCATTCTCTTCGATATTACTGACCTCGGAGGATGATCTTGTCTGTGCTTTGTTTTCTATGACATTTTTATAATTGTTATGGTTTGTATACATAGCCTTAGAGTCCTTGGATTTACGAGCTCTTTCGCGGATGGCCTTGAAGATTCTCCAGTAAAGTATGACCATGATAACACAGGGGATGTAGAATGACCCCATGGAGGAACAGATGATAAAGGTTGAATTATAAAAAACACACATTTCAGGTGTTTCAGCTCTTCTATCTGTATAGTTCATTCCTGAAAAACAAAGAAAATAATGGGGTTATTGATTCATTAATGAACAAGCAACAAAGCACTTACAGAGTGCATACCACCTCCCAGGGGGTCATTTCTGAAAATTTGACTTGTTTCTCGGGGCAGGCTTGACCTACAAAAGAAATGTATTGAATATCTGATTGATTTTACTTTTAGAGTAATGTCAACAAGAATCCCAAAGTCACTGAAGATACATTAAAAATGGAACCTTTGGCAAATTCCGATTTTTTATAGAATATCATCTAGATCTTTCCAAAAATTTGACCACTCCTTCCTTTTTTCAGGCTGCCCATATAAAAATTCAGAAAGATCCATTCATTGCTTTTGGAGTTGTTGCAAATAGACAAACAAATGAACACACCCCATGACATAACTTCCTGATGGAAGTAACTAAGGTAGTGACTTGGTAAAAATCAGGCAAGGGCTCTGTTTTGGCAAAAAAACCATAATTTAAAAAAAAGGTTCTTGCATTTTAGTGAAAGTAAACTGGAATTACTGGTGAAGCAAGTATATCTGGTGATGTAAACAAATGTATCAAAAGTGAAATACCAAATATATTAAAAAAGAATGTTCTGTGGATGATGAATATTTTCTTAATCTTCCATGAGTTTATATATACCTACCAAAAGCAATAGGACTGGATATCTCTATTGATATCAACCACACAAATATGTATACCTACCAAAAGCAATAGGACTGGATATCCCAATTGATATCAACCACACAAATATGAGCATGATGAACACACGGTTGGAATTTTTATGTTTAGCATACTGAATTGGACGTGTGACAGCAATAAATCTGAAAATACAAAAACAATTAGATATGTGTAACTGTGAGTAACATTTCTTAACATCTATGTAAAATGATGGTGTGGCACACTTGATATATATGATATCTAATCTAATGTAATCTACTTCTTTGCAGACACAATATCTTCCCCATAGTGGGGAACTCATTGGGTTAAGTTAATAAAATAGTGATCTCTTGCATTGTCGAGGAGCGGTGAAGGCCGGAAGTGCAGAGTTATGGGTGTGACCAAAGGGGAAGACTAAGTGGGAAAACTAGAGTTAAAGAGGCGAGTCTTCAGATGTTTCCTGAAGGAAGTGACATATCCACGTTTCATCTCTGTTATAACATATTTAATCTATCAAAGGTAAAAATAGAAATTGCTAAAAATACAAATTTAAAGAGAAAGGCATATTTGGACAGAGTTAACTTTCCTCCTGTTTTTATGTCGCTTTTTAATTTTTCAATTTGTGTTTGATTTTATTTTTAAAAAAAGTGTTCTCCTTAGGCCTTAGGAAATAATACATCGCTTGTTGTGTTAGCTAAGAATCATATGTCCCCAACTTTGTAAGGCCAGCCTTGGCAAGCCACATGGCTTACAGTCCAATATGTAGGTAAGACATTTCCATTCTGGGGTCACAAGGTACAAATGAATGAGCTCTTAAAGTTCCTGCTATGAAACATTGTTGTATGGTCCACCCATGAGCTGCCATGTCCTCTCATGAGCTGAAATATCCTCTCATGAGTTGCCATGTCCTCTTATAAGCTGCCATGCCCTCTCACAAGCTGCCATGTCCTCTCATGAGCTGCCATGTCCTCTCATGAGCTGCCATGCCCTCTCACAAGCTGCCATGTCCTCTCATGAGCTGTCATGTCCTCTCATGAGCTGCCATATCCTCTTATAAGCTGCCATGCCCTCTCACAAGCTGCCATGTCCTCTCATGAGCTGTCATGTCCTCTCATGAGCTGCCATATCCTTTCATGAGCTGCCATGTCCTCTCATGAGCTGCCATATCCTTTCATGAGCTGCCATGTCCATTGATGAGCTGTCATATCCTTTCATGAGCTGGCATGTCCTCTCATAAGTTGCCATGTCCACTGATGAGCTATCATATCCTTTCATGAGCTGTCATGTCGTCTCATGAGCTGCCATGTTCTCTCACGAGCTGCCATGTTCACTGATGAGCTGTCATATTCTCTTGGGGTGTTTGGGCACCCCGGATGTCAGTCCTGCCTCAAGACAGTTGTTTGTCCTAGCAGCAATGTACCAACACATTTGGGTACCAGACTAAGTCTAACTTGGGGTCCCAGTCTAGTTTATGTAACACAACCTTGAAGTCACCCCTTATTACTGGGCAACCTAGTAAGCACCTGCCCCTCATTGGTTCCCTCTGCTTTACAGTGGTGAACCCCTAATTTCCTCCCTGATTTACAGGTGATATCCCTAGGATACAAAGTCACTTTGTGATTTGACTTTGAGGGAAGGACATGATTATTAGAATTTTTGTTTTTACTTTGAACTTTTTAGTTGCTTGTCTTAGTTTTTTATTGACTATTTTATTTTTAAAGGTGTAAGATAGTGTATATATAAATGAACGGTCATTTATCCTGTAACAGATCTTAATATTGGACATGATTGTGCTGTGCACTGGAGAAACTGAACATATTGACACTGTGATATTCTATGAATGCTGTGACACGTCAGATTTTTGACACCTTTGAGATTTCAGTCATCTTGACAACAACAGGCTTTATGTGCTAGGGCACAAAGGGACGGTCTAACCTATATTTCATTCTTGTGCATTTATGCCAATTGGTCGCTTTTTGATATTTGTCCCATTTATTAAGCCTGAGGTTGCCAAGAGAGAGTCTGAGTCTCTTTCTTGTGTATTTGCAGTAAATGTTAGACTGTGAAATAAATTAAAAAATGCCAGATAACAAACAAAAGTGTAGAAATTGCAAGAACAGACACTTGCCACCCACTGGGAAGAAGTGCCGTTATGTGGACAATATTGAATCTGATGCTGAACCAAATGGACTTAGAGATGCTGCCGCTGCAAGTGTGTCGCTTGCTACGGATCAGGCGGATCCGGGCGGACAGTGGATCCAGGAGGAGATACTGGTGCAGTTACAGAAGATGTCCCACAGATTGGAGGCGGTGGAGCAGCAGATTTCTTCCACAGTGCAGGACCCAGTGCAAGCTTCTACCTCAAGTTCCGGATCAGGAAAGTTAAGTAGAAATAGTGACTTTTTAGATCATAGCAAAAGTACTCCAAGTAAAAAGAGTAAAAAAAGTAAAAAGTTTGTCCCCTCATCAGATTCTAGTGAATCATCATCGGATGAAAGTGTCAGTCCCTCTTTGTCATTCTTAAAATCCCAATCTATGCAGAGAAAAGTTGACAAGCGAATCAGGGAGTTAAATGGTTGTTCACACTTATCAAGTACAGAATGTTCAGGCAAATACAAATCAAAAAGGGGGGGAAACGTTGATATTCATGTGAAAAACAAAGTATTATGGCCACATGAGGCAATCTTGGGTGGAATTAACAGACAGAGGGTCACCTATGACCAACTGTCTCTCACCCAGTGGGTTCGAGGATTTTGTAAAAATATTTTGGAGGAAAAATCCAGTCATAGAAGAGATACCATGGTTTCCTACCTTGGGGATCTGATGGAAGATGCCACAGACTTCACTTGGCAAGGGGCTAAGGCAGCACATGCTGTCTTGATGTGCGAAATGGAGCGGGGCTCCCTTCAGTGGGAAGATACGGATCGAATAGACAGGATCCGAAGGGCCAATGCCCAAAAACATGCTCCAGGAAAGGGGGGTTGGGCCAAGCCATCAGATCCGGGTAGGAAACCATGGTTCTGTAAAAATTTCCAGTCTGGTAACTGCACCCATACTCGGGATCATGAGTTTAATGGGAAACTACAAAAACACATATGTGCTTTCTGTCTAATGGGTGGGAAACATTTGGGTCATGCAGAAAAAGACTGCAATTTCAAGAAACAAAACCCAAAAAACGACCAAGCAGCTGCCCATCACTAGGAAGGGTCAGCTGCAGTAGTGGTTCTCAGTATAAAGTGCAAGTAAATGCTTGTAAAAGTAGTGTCAAAGGTGATACTAGTCATATATTTGAGAAGCCAAGAAAGTATGAGTGTCAAAAGAGTAATGCTAAACACTACAGAACTAGGTTTTTCTATAATTCTAGTGTCAATCCAGAGGTCATTGAAGCTTCTCTGGCTAGGAAATGTAGTAATAGTATAACTCATGTCAAAAATGTTGTCAAAATCAGGAATTTGAAGTTAGCTTCTATTCCTAAGAGATGTAAAACTCAGAATTGCAGTAACATAGATGTGTTCAGTGTTGAAAAAAAATGGTGCTCAGTGTAATCTCAGTTCCCCTGTTGTCCATCCCATGGTGTCGAGTTCGAATAGTAGTGATAACGTGAGAGATGAACAAATCTTTGGGGTGGAGGAAGCTCATGCTGATGTAGAACCAGGTACTGTTTCAGGTTTGAGTTTGAATCCAAAATTGACCAAAAATAGTGAGCACAATGATCCCTCAGGTCGTGGTTTGAATCCTTCAAAGCAATATACCAAAAATGTTGTTGATCACCAAATTGCTTCTGAGTCGGATCTGGAACATCTAGTTCGTGTGAACACAGCATGTGTAAATGACCCACAAATGACAGATCAATGCATGCCAATATATGATGTCAATTATGCGGGTGTGGAAGAGAAGTTTGTCAATAGTATTATGCACTTTAATCAGTTTAGTGAAAATATTGACATTGCTAGGCCCCAATCCCACATTTTTCAATTATGGCGTGAACAATCTAATTTTGACTTTGGTTTTATACCATTAGGGGAGCAAAGAATGCCCAATACTTCTCACACAAGTGTCATTGACACAAATAACTTAATTGAAATTCATGAAATTGTCAGAAAAACAAAAAAGCCCAACTTTATGCAGGCACGTATTCCTGTGATGTCACAGTTGAATGTTGAAGTTTGGCAGGAGTTGCTTAAAGATTATTGGGATCAGCAACTGTTGCAGTTGCTTAGATTTGGCTTTCCCTTAGACTTTAACAGAAATGGGCAGTTACACTATGAAGGGGGTAATCACTCCTCAGCTACACAGTACCCAAAAGATGTGGATGCTTATATACAAGAAGAAAGTAGTTATGGTGCCATATTGGGCCCTTTCAAAGAAAATCCAATCAAGAATTCCCACACTTCACCGTTTATGACCAGAAATAAGCCCAATTCTGATAGGTGTAGGGTCATAATTGACTTGAGCTGGCCCTTAGGGGCCTCAGTAAATGCAGGTATTGACAAAGATACATACCTGGGCAGTCCTTTTGCCCTAACATTTCCCACTGTTGACGTCATTACTGAGGAGTTAAAACGCCTGGGAAGGGGGCCCTTCTATATAAGATAGATGTCAGTAGGGCCTTCAGGCATGTCCGCATAGACCCTGGCGATTATGACCTTCTTGGGTTACACTGGCGTGACGCGTACATGGACACCTGCCTGCCATTCGGGACACGGCACGGGAGCCAAATCTTTCAACGTTTAAATGACGCTGTGCGTCATATCATGCGTCAGAGAGGCTTTTGCATCATTGACTATATCGACGATTACGTCGGGGTGGGCGTTTCCGGACGTCGCTCGTGCGTCATTTGCGTCACTGTTCAAACTCATGAATGACCTTGGCCTCACCATCAGTGATAGCAAGCTGGTACCCCCCAGTACCCAAGTTGTGTGCCTGGGGGTCCTGATTAATACAGAAAATGGCACTGTCTCCATCCCTCCGGATAAACTGAGTCAGATAAATGACACTGTGCGTCAATGGATGAAAAAAATCACATGCACAAAACGCCAGCTACAATCACTCCTGGGACTTTTACTGTATGTACACAAATGTGTGAAGCCAGCCAGGGCATTTTTGAATAGGATGCTGGCTCTTCTCAGATCTGGCCATGCTAGTGAAAAAATCCATCTGACCCCTGACTTTAGGCATGACCTTAGGTGGTTTGCGAAATTTTTACCACTCTATAATGGGGTGTCATTGTATGATCATAGAACCATTGACCACACACTGGAGCTTGATGCCTGTCTTACAGGCCTTGGGGGGCGTTGGTGCAATTTTGTTTATTACCTCCCTATACCCATGGGATTTATGAATTGGTCCATAGTCCAGTTGGAAATGGTGACCATATTGCTAGCAGTAAGGTTGTTTCAAGTACATTGGACTGGTAAGAAAGTGCTGGTCAAGTGTGATAACGAGGCAGTGGTCTCAGTGCTGAGGTCTGGCAAGACCAAAGACCCCTATCTAGGGGCGTGTGCCAGAAATATCTGGTATGTCTGTGCATTAGCTGATATTAATATACAGTATGTGCATGTTAGGGGGTTGGACAACAGGGTGGCTGACCTGTTGTCCCATTGGACAGGTAGTGGCAAAGATAGCCTTGAACTTGAAATGTATGTACAAGATCCAATATGGATCCCTGTTGATATAAGTCTTCTGGACATAGATCCAGAGTTATAAAGTAATGCAGTGTTACTCTTGTCAGGGGTCATAGGTGTCATCCTTCTGGAGCCTGCTGTTTTTGTATTTCATACCCTTGCAGGGGTCTGACTTTTATATTTGATAACTAACAGTATACTATGCTTTGTTGTAGGAAATGTGCAATTGGAAATTCTGTCAGAAAAAGCAGCCCATAGAACTGAGGCAGCTTACAGACCCAAGACCAGGCAGGCCTACAAGAGAATGTTTGAAGTGTTCATGGCCTTTTGTATTCATATGCGTGTGCTGGTCCATAGTGTTGATGTCAGATTATTGTTGTCTTTTTTTAGAATGCTTTGTTATTAATGGTTGTTCTTACAGTATGCTGTGTAATTATATGTCGGCCATAAAGACCTCCTTTGTTTTACATGACCTTCCACATGACCTTTTGGATCACCTAAGATTGAAATTGTTTCTTAAATCTGTCAGAATAAACAGGCCTCTGACCTTGGTCCCTCATAACATCATTGACCTGGACATGCTTGAAAAGATTTCTCTGGCCTGTGAGAATCTGGAATTTCCAAAAGTTTTTAGAGCTATCTTCCTGACGGGATTCTTTGGCTTCTTGAGGTTGTCCAATCTGGCTCCTCACTCCCTGGCTACCTTTGACCACACACGTCACCTCACTGGGCAGGATTTGTTTTTCAATGATAAAGTAGTAAAGTTAGTGGTCAAGTGGACTAAAACCATGCAAAACAGAGACACTGTAAAGGTTATCTGCCTGCCAAAATTGACAAATTCAGTAATATGTCCCTTTAGGGCCCTTAAGGCCCTGTGTAAATTGTACCCCATGTCTGCAAGTACTTCAGTCTTTCAAGTGCAGGCCAAAGCAAGTTGGCAACCTCTCACTGACACTAAGGTCAGAAAATGCCTCAAGGCAATCAATGTGTCCTTGGGTTTGAATCTCCACTTCTTCACCTTCCACTCCTTTAGAAGGTCAGGAGCCACTTTTGCATACAACTCCCACGTGCCCATCCAACAAATTAAGCTCCATGGCACCTGGTCCTCAGAGTGCGTGTGGCCCTACATTCAAGCTGACCACTCTGCAGGTGAAAAACTAGCTCTCTCACTGGCTGCTGCTATAAATGTGTAATGTCCCTACTGTTGGGGTTGAGGGCCTTCATATGTCACTACCTTATATAAAATGTAATTGTACACCTTTAAGTCTCATCACCTCCAGCTGTTAGGGTGACCTTAAATTCATGTCAAATTACATATCTTCAAACCACAACCTCACTTTCAGAGGTCATTTGCAATGTTAAAGTTTGACCTTTTACAGGTCAGGTTCCAATGTGACCTTCACCAAGGTCAAACCTTCTGCTGGGGTTTTTCAGACTTTTAGGATTTTATGTTTGTTGTTAAACCAAGTAATTTTAAATGTAACATTTTATCATGATCTATATGGACAATGACTCTAGATTGATTGATCATGAATTTAACAAGTTATTTATGCAATACTAACTTCTGATACTTTACTTACATATTTTTAACGAGATTGTGTATATCAATTGACCTGTATATAACTTTTAGTAGTAACTATATATATACATTTACTCTGTTAATTGTATTAAAATAAAGAGCCCTCAACTTCTTGTTTAACTGTCTTGGGGTGGGGACTGTCTCTTGGGGTGTTTGGGCACCCCGGATGTCAGTCCTGCCTCAAGACAGTTGTTTGTCCTAGCAGCAATGTACCAACACATTTGGGTACCAGACTAAGTCTAACTTGGGGTCCCAGTCTAGTTTATGTAACACAACCTTGAAGTCACCCCTTATTACTGGGCAACCTAGTAAGCAACTGCCCCTCATTGGTTCCCTCTGCTTTACAGTGGTGAACCCCTAATTTCCTCCCTGATTTACAGGTGATATCCCTAGGATACAAAGTCACTTTGTGATTTGACTTTGAGGGAAGGACATGATTATAAGAATTTTTATTTCCCACCCTCCCTCCCTATGTGTTTTGTGACTGTAATCCAAAGCTAGGGCCTTCATATGTCACTACCTTATATAAAATGTAATTGTACACCTTTAAGTCTCATCACCTCCAGGTGTTAGGGTGACCTTAAATTCATGTCAAATTACATATCTTCAAACCACAACCTCACTTTCAGAGGTCATTTGCAATGTTAAAGTTTGACCTTTTACAGGTCAGGTTCCAATGTGACCTTCACCAAGGTCAAACCTTCTGCTGGGGTTTTTCAGACTTTTAGGATTTTATGTTTGTTGTTAAACCAAGTAATTTTAAATGTAACATTTTATCATGATCTATATGGACAATGACTCTAGATTGATTGATCATGAATTTAACAAGTTATTTATGCAATACTAACTTCTGATACTTTACTTACATATTTTTAACGAGATTGTGTATATCAATTGACCTGTATATAACTTTTAGTAGTAACTATATATATACATTTACTCTGTTAATTGTATCAAAATAAAGAGCCCTCAACTTCTTGTTTTACTGTCTTGGGGTGGGGACTGTCTCTTGGGGTGTTTGGGTACCCCGGATGTCAGTCCTGCCTCAAGACAGTTGTTTGTCCTAGCAGCAATGTACCAACACATTTGGGTACCAGACTAAGTCTAACTTGGGGTCCCAGTCTAGTTTATGTAACACAACCTTGAAGTCACCCCTTATTACTGGGCAACCTAGTAAGCAACTGCCCCTCATTGGTTCCCTCTGCTTTACAGTGGTGAACCCCTAATTTCCTCCCTGATTTACAGGTGATATCCCTAGGATACAAAGTCACTTTGTGATTTGACTTTGAGGGAAGGACATGATAGTAGTAACTATATATATACATTTACTCTGTTAATTGTATTAAAATAAAGAGCCCTCAACTTCTTGTTTTACTGTCTTGGGGTGGGGACTGCCTTTCATGAGCTGCGTTGTCCTCTCATGAGCTGTTAAACACTGGGGGATGAAAGGGGAGAGGAGATACTGAATGGCTCATTCTTCAACGGGTAATACCCAGATATGAGGTGTCTACTTGTGGAGGTATAAGGACAAGGTCATTGAGGGTAAACCAGATAAAATATATACAGAAACATTCGCATGGAAAGGTGTGACGTAACCATAGCAGGTTAATGGATTTTAAACAATGATTTGTAATGGTATACAAATTAAATGCTTGAATGATGTGAAAGTCTTATATCCCAATACATTTTGAACTGTGATTTAGAGCGTTAGTACAGAAATTAAGTGAAATAAAAGTATAATTAAATGAGATTAGATTAGTTAGGCCTGTGCACCAAAGAGAGGTTTTGTGACAGGAAGCATTGGTAAAAGGATTATTTAGGTGTTCATCAGTTAAAGACTTCCAACTTTTAAAATGTTTTTCTAACTTTTAATGTACCTTCAGAGATGCCCATACCCCACACCGTGGGGAATAACCAATGGCCACAACGAGATATAGAAGATGTGAAAAGAACAAAGGTTAACTCACAAGAAAGGTTAAATCTATGTGAAGATGATATGTTTAACAGATACATATGTCTACTACAAGAGTGCTGAGATTTGACCTTTACACTCTTCATTCAATGTCATCCAGTATGTCAGAAGTACTCTACCAGGCCAAATATAAACATTTCTGTATTTCAGTTATTACTGGTATTACATGTTAATAATCTGATGTCATCTTATAGCAAATTATAGGATGCTGATCTGTTTGAATGGTCAGAATTGACCTTTGGCTCATGACACAAGGTCAAACAAGGTCACATTAAAAAGGCTTTGTATCATAAGCAATCTTACAATGTTTTGGTGAACAACTATTGTGTACATAAGAATACATTCTTTTGGAGGCACACAATAGCTGGGAAATAAGAATATTTTTTCTGACTTGGGTAAACAGCCATTGGGTACCTAAGACCATCCTTCTTGGGGACACAGTGTTTGGGTACATGCACAATATTTGAATGTAGTATACACCACTGTTGTGTAAATATCCTCTACCTATTTGAATTTTGATTTTTATTGTCATGCCTTAGATTTTCCTTGCAAAGAATAAGTGCATGATAAGTATGTAGATTAGACTAACTTACCTATCTATGCTTATGGCTGTTAAGTGAAGTATAGAAGCAGTGCAGCCCATGACATCAAAAGCCACATATGTATCACAGAGACGGTCCCCTAACCGCCATACCCCATTGACCACCTGCAAATATAGATTACAGAGGGAACATTAAAAACCAAAACTATAGTGATAGGATGCTCCCCTTATAGTGACAATAGGACGAATATTCATAGTCACCAATGTCAGAGATGTTCCCCTAACCAACACACCTCATTGACCACCTGTAAATATATAGAAAGGCAGGAACATGAAAAACCACTAGTGTGTTAATGAGATGCTCCCCTTATAGTTAAGTAAATGAAGTATTAATAGCCACCGTTGTCAGCAGGCCTGGGGTCAAGTACAAGTTGCCAAGTACAAGTACAATTACTTTTCAGGATGCAAGTACAAGTACAAGTACAAGTACTGGGTTTTAAACTCAAGTACGAGTACAATTACATTTGGGCAAGTACAAGTACTTTTTGCGTTCATTATATGTAAATTATATAAACTCCTATAACTTTTTATTAACTTCTTAAATTATATTAGCTCATTATAAGTAAATTATATTAACCTTATATAAGAAATAAGAATTACATATATTGGCTGTTACAGTGTATTCTGACTCTATCAAAGTAGTAAGCATGAATTACTCATGCAAAAATAATGGGGGACAGTTAGGGCATTCAATACACCCCTAGGTGACAACAATGCTGATAAAGCCATCCCCTTTTAAAATATGACACTGTTGCTATATTAGGGAATGTTAATCAAGGCAGGGCCAATGAAATATACAGACGGTTTTTGGATGGCTTCTCAGGGCATCACTGGTTATTGAATTTTGCTTAGAGTCTGAGAATGTTCTTTTACTTCCTGCATAGAATTGTTGAGTGAGACTTTCTAAAGGCAATAGGCCATTTACACTTAAAGGGGAAAGTGTCAACCAATCTGCGAATGTAGTTGGTTCATGTTTGACTTACATTAGCAAATAAAATTACACCTCTTTACATTTCACTTAAAGTAACTTTAATAACTTTATAAAAGGAAATTTACCTTCACATGCTTCAGCAGGTCTTTTGTGTTTTAAATATGAAACAAAATAAACACTTTGGAAAACAGTTTCTTTTCCATAAATAAAGAAAACATAAGGTTAACTGTAAATGATATAAACAAAACATCTACACTGTCCTGAAAAGTAATTCCAATAATTTTACACTTACTTTGCAAAATGAGACATCTGCACAATTTATTTCACTGGTGACAGTGTGGAAGTACTTGAAATGTACTTGAAAAGTAATTGAAAGTACTTGGATATTTTTGCCAAGTACAAGTACAAGTACTTTAGATTTTCAACCATCAAGTACAAGTACAAGTACTTGAAAAAAAGTAATTAAGTACAAGTACCAAGTACAAGTACTTGTACTCGCCCCAGGCCTGGTTGTCAGGCTCCCCTAATTAGGTGTTCTCGTAACCATCACAAACTTTTGACCATCTGAAAATACATTCAGTGGCAGGAACATTAAAAGCCACCAATTTGTTTATGTGATGCTCCCCATAGAGTTACAGTAATAGTCAGCAATGTGACTAGCAATCATGCTCAGGTGACCACTTTCAAATATATACTAAGGAGGGAACATTAAAAACCATAAAGCTCTTGAATAAATGTTCCTCTTATTATCACAATACGTTGTCCTTATATGCCTGTGATAGTGAAAATACAGTATAATATTTAAAAGATCCACCTTGGAAAGCCAGAGACGGTCCTCTAACTTCCATACCCGAAAGATCTACACAACAGAGGGACCATCAACAAACCACCAAATTTTAAACCAATCTTCCCTTTATTCCCCAAGACTCTATGGCTGATTGGTTAACAAATTAGCATCCCTTTGAATCTATAGCAACATCCCAGATTTACTTAGAGGGTCTGCCCTCACATGACTTTAATCTTTGAGATAGATGCAAATTCACAAGTTCTTTTTATCCTTGGGCATATCTGTTTGTTAGAATATGGAAAATATTAATTGTCACCAATGTGAAATAGCCCCTTACTACATTAATCCGTCCACAGCCTGCCCCTACAGGTTCGTTCTATACATTGTGCCTTAAAATTATATACAATAAAGGGGATATTAAAACCTTGGCGTTTTACAGTCCATAATGTACTCATCAGAGCATTTCAATAATGCGCTAGTTTAAGATTTACAATTAAGTAATAAAATTTGCTTTAAGACCATCAATTTTTCTGTTTGTAATTAAGTCCATTATATTTTTGTCAGAACGCTTGTCCAGCTTACAGATGTCTAAAATATTAAGTTCCTGTATCGGAGTCAATATCCTGTTTGACAAATCACCCATGGTTATTTTTAATATCCAAATATTTTCTTATTTTAACACATTCCCCAGGGGACCCAAACCCAACAAAATACAAGAGTTGGGAAAATTATAACATTCATTATCTACTAACACTTTTAAGAGTACATTATTGCATTATAAACTCTATAATTAATAATAAATCATTTTTGCATCAATAGGTGAATAAAATAAGTTACAAAGTATGATATTTATAGTGATGACAATTAATGTTAATTACACTGCCACCCCGGTAGCAACTGATATATTGAACATGGCAAAACTAGAAATGACCTTGTGGCACAAGGTAGAGGTTAAAAGAGAGGTCATACCCGACCCTGACCGAAATAGGTCAAAGGTTAAAGTTTATGAGGAGATTATAAAACTTGATTGTGTAAGTAAAGTTGGTGATCATCAAGGTACTAAGCAAAATATAAAAAGGGGAGAGGACCACCAATGACCTTGTGACACAAGGTAGAGGCCAAAAGAGAGGTCATACCAGACCTTGACCCAAATATTTTCTTATTTTAACAAAAAACATCTGCTAATTGAAATCAAAACCTCCATTATTTCAATCAAAACAACTGGTAATGTTACCCACAAACAACTCTTCATGTTTATAAAAGCATCTGCTAGTTTTAATAAAACTATGTATTTTTTCACTGTGAAAAAGAGCGCTTGTCCAGTTTACCTATGTCAAAAATATTAAACTGCTGTATCAGAGTCAATTTTCTATTTGACAAATCATCCCTGGTTATTTTTCATATCCAAATAGTTAGCTTATTTGTATAAAAACATCTGCTAAATGAACTCAAAACCTTTATTGATTCAATCAAAACAACTGGTAATGCTACCCACAAACAACTGCTCATGTTAATCAAAACATCTGCTAGTTTTAATAACAAACTCTGTTAATTTTAATCAAAATATCCATTAATTTTATATACTTATATATATCATATATACTTTAACACCTTTAGAGACATATTAAATATATATATTATACTTTGGCTATTTCAGAAAAAATGGTTTACTGCTGTTTTTTTATGGATTCAGGGTCCCTTTCAGTGCTTTGTACAGGCTGTTATTCACTCATCAAATCAGTTCCATAATGCACTACTTTAGGATCTATATTCATTCAATAAAACTTGTTCTGTTTCAGCATGGAAATATAGTCTGTCACCTGCCACAAGGTGTATTTGACCTAATGTGGGTGTTCCACCACACGACTAAGGCTCCCGATTAAGGGTTTTTGAGGGTCGGTTTGAAATATTTGCTTAGTCCCAGGCGTCCTGTAAGGGTCGGTTGTGGTCGGTTGGGGCCGTGTGAGAAATCAAACATGTTTGATATTTCACACGACCCCAACCGATTATTTTTTCCCGCCATAAACAAAATGTCCAGTCCCAGGCGTCCTCAGGCCTCCTCAGATCAAATTTACACAGTCCTATGTGGTCCCAGGCCGCCTGCGACCCTTAGTCGCCGACCCTTAGTCCCAGACCCTCTATTTTTAGTCCCAGGCCTCCTGCGACCCTTAGTCCCATTGCAAAACAAAAATCGGCTATCTCGGTCTGGGGACGCCTGGGGACGCCTCAGGACACCTTGTGGGGTCGGGACTTAATCCTGGATTAGTCGGCTCTTAGTCCCAGGAGGCCTGAGGCGTCCTGGGACCCAGTCGGTTTGTCTACGACAGGATCGTGGTTGAAACCGACCAGAAAAATGGCTTAGTCTGTTCTTAGTCCCAGACCAGTTAGGGACTGTCTGGGGCCTCCTGGGGCGTCCTGAGGCCGATCTGTAGTTAATCCCAGACCTTCATACCGATTCTGTCTTCCACCCCATTGGTCAATTTTTTTTCCATTTTTTCCAAGACTACCCACGATTAAGGGTCCCAGACAGGATCGGGGCTTAATCTTTTGGTGGAACAGGCCCATAAACAAATAGACATACACACATATTTTTATTACAGGTCCACTTTACCGTATGATTAAACAAGCCCCTATTTTTTGGTCAAATGTTTTTAAATGTACATCACCCATACATTACCTCTCGGGTAAGATTTAAATATTTGTACCACTATTAAAATATATAAAAATAAAAATTATTTATTTTCTTTTTTCATAATTATCTTTAAATGTCGGTGATGGAAGATGCTCTGATGTTTCTCAAATGGGTTTATTTCAATTGTTTCTGCAGAAAAAAATGGAGACAGAATTTCTAGTCCTACAAAATACTCATTGTATAACTGTTGCAGTACTGTATACCAAGTTAAGCCATTTACAATGCACTTTATCTAATCTAATCTAATCAGTATTTCATTGCACTTTATCTATGATCTAATGCATTGAGAGGAGTTCAGAAAAAAATAACACTTGTTCTGAAATCATATAACCATACAACCAATGTATTTTTATTAAAATATAAAACTAGAGATAAAAATATCTGAGATAAAAATATTCCTTATTAAGCACAGTGAAGCTATCTAATAAATATATTGACAGTCACCAATGAAACCAAATACCCTTCAGGTCCAACAACATGCCCATTAAGCTGACATTTTAGAACTTATCCTTCATCTGTTTTGATAGAACTTTAACCTCATTCTTTTAGCATTCTTATTTATTATTCTTATTTTTCTTCTTCCATACAATTCAGTGAAACAAATCTAGTTGCCATTACTGGAGTTGTTGTTGAGAGGTTTAGCCAGTGTTAATAGGGTCATTTTTCAACACCTGAGCGATAGCAAGATGGAGGTGTGTAGAGAGAGACCAATAAGTCCCTCACTCAAATACAATGAGTACATTGACTGGCTTTTTATTTTGTTCTAAAGTCCATGGTACCTGGATCAAAATTGTGACACTTCTTTTGTTTGAATGATAAACAAAAATCATTCCCTCGTTATACGCTGTTCAAACCATTCCGATCAGATGACCCAACTTGTTTTTGGATCTACAAGGCGACTCAACTTGGATATTTTTGATTGCTAAAAAGTATTGTAATCCAAACTCTATGCATGACAGTTTAGAACTATTTTTCCATCATGTGAGGGCCCAATTTCTAGATTTTTCTGATACAATAAGGATAAGTTACTGTTACTTATGTAATATTTAACTTGTGTTGCTGACCTATATTTATTTAATGTTTTTCGTCACACTTAGTTACTTTGTATCAGTTACATAGTGACGGGTAGTTAGAAGGGCAGAATAAACCTGTACATACAGTTAGTCAAGGGTCTGTACTGTACACTGCTGACTATTTCTCCCACTTGAGACTGGGTGTGGATTTAAACTCCGATCTCAGAGGTTTGAGGGGAGTTTGTTATCATCGTGTCACTGTGTCCCAATATATACTCTAATGCTATTGCTGTGTTGTATTAATGGCTGGGGCGTGCCATATTTGATATTCTACATTGAATTAAAAATTACATAAATTTTATTATAGATGGGGGAGAAATTGAACCCCCATATAGCATTTTTTTTCATTAGATATTTAACTTCCCAATAATATTTAATAGGCTTTTAAATCTCGACAACTAATTTGCTTTGGGCGATAATACTATGTTTTATATTTTGGCATTTTCTTTTAAAAATATTATTAAATGGGTCATGGGTGGGGGAGTAGCACTTTGGGGTGCAGTATATTGGGGGATTATCCAATTTCTGTAACTTGATCAAATTTTCAATTTATTTGATACTTCTCATATGTGGTTCATTATGTATTGTTAAAGTAATATCCACAATGTTAATATATTTGCAGGGCCTGTCCAGATATAATGAATCAAAGTTACACCAGAGACGATAGACCATACAGTGTGAACAGCACATTAGAAAAGTATGTTTTTTCCGATGTCATATTGTCTACCTGTGGGTCTATTTTACCTCATTAAAATATAATTGGCAGATGCTGACAAAACAGTATTTAATGGGCCATTAAAACATTTCAAATGATGTTGATGAAAAAATGATCTTCTCCCTCAGTTCCAAAAGAGGAGCTTGCTTTTCTGAGGAAGGTTTTGTCAGAGCCAACATAATGAAATGTCATTAAACTATTTGAACTGGTCACAAAGGACTGGTAGATAAAAAGCCTGTCATTGATATATCCTGTTTTGCATTTTTGAGACTACCAATTTTTGTGTCTTATTATTTAGACTGTTATATTTTTATCACTGGCAAAAAGAATGCTTGTCTGGTTTACGGATGTCTAAGATATTGAGCTGCCATATCAGAGTCAATGTCCTGTTTGATAACACATCTAATGATGTTAATCAAAACATCTGTTAATTTTAATTGAAATATCTGCTAAATATAAGCGAAATGTTTGGTAATTTTAAAACATCTGCAAATTTTAATTAGAAATATCTGTTAACATTCATCAACTTAAATCAAACCAGTTGTTAATTTTACCTCTTCCAAGGAGCTATTATTTTTATGATTGTTTTTTGTCTAATTGTCTGTTCATCTGTGTGTTTGTTAGCAGGATAAACCAAAAAGTACTGGTTGAAGCTTCATGATAAAATCAGAAGATGGGTCTTGGTCCAACTTAGATCCCATTAAATTTTGAGAGAGATCAGGATCACAGTCTGGGGATATTATAAAACGTTCAGACTTTTACTTATTAATACGTGCCTTGGTGGAGGTTGGCGCTCTATGCGGTCTGTGCTCTTGTAATTAAAAGCATAATTAAACCCCTTTAGAGCCGTATTAGATAAATCTATATATGCTTATCAGATGGAACGTCCCTCACAACCTTCTCTTGTACAACCCCATTTGTCTCACACTTAAAAACCCTTCAAAATTATATCGTCTAAAATTATTTGCAGTTTCTGCCAATGAGGCTTTAAAGTCAAAAGAGTTTGCCAGTGGCAATTGCCTGATTTGATCAGATGGATATTAAGATAGTGAGAGGTACTATGGTGACAAAAAATTAAACCCAATGGTGTGACTACAAATTATTGACACCTCATAAACATCCACAAGAACTCTGACGCCAGTTTCAAAATAAAAAGTATCAAGCCTTTTGTGACTCTCAACTCAACTGAAAAGCCATCTTATATTTTGAGACATAAATCATCTGAGTTTTAATGTAATGGTTTCATATCATTCTGACTTTGGCTGACGCTTGCCAAATTTGAAAAAAAAGGCATAGTAAATATTGTTAAGCAAAATTGGCAACATCAGAAAAAGTCAGGAAAATATAAAGCATGGTTAATGGGTTTTTTAAATGGCCAGCTTTATTTGACATTATGTTAAATTCCAGAGGTTGAAACACACTCCAGTTATATCCTATCATCAAATAGTCTTAATGTATCACAATATATCAAATCGTATCACTGTTATGTCTGATCATATTAAAATCATACAGATTGGCGGCCTACTGCAGCCAATTTGGGCCAAAATGATGAAATTTCACCCCCTTCTATGGGTTGGGAACATGCTTGCAATCTGCAGACTCTCCTTTTTCTCATTTTTGACAAATCAGCAGATAAGGAATCTTACCCATAATATCTTATCATTAATACATCTAATTATGTTTAAATTGTATAGGTTGGAGTCAAAACTCCCTGGGACTCAAATCAATCTGGATGGGTTGATATAGATTCCCAGCTAAATCAAGCAGTTTCTAATCCGGAGGGTCAAATGCATTTGCATTTTCCTGCCTTTTTGGCAAATGTGGGACTCCTCCATCCTGATGCTTTTGGACTGATGGGGCCTCTTTCCCAACAATCCTGGAAAATGGAGCCAGGCCCACCAAAAGAAATCAATCTGGCATGTTACCCTTGAAATTTCTGAACAAACATTGCAACATAATACGTGACAAGTTCTGGTCGCTCTTCACAATCTTAAGTTTCAGCCAAGATGGAAGACAAAATACAGTCCTGTAGTAAATGTCAATCGAGAAAAATCTCCAAATATGAAATTTGTACATTTCGATAAAAATGCTCTTTGTAAACTGGGCACAGGGATTTGTTTTGTAGGTTTCTTTATTGGCAGGATTAAAATAACAACTACTATATCATTTTATGGAAATGTTAGATTTATAGAGTGTAATCTTTAGCAACAGACAGACAGTAATCCACTAGAGGTCACTAGAGGCAGTGACAGAAGGTAAAAGCAAAATTCATAAGACATAGCAGGACAAAAGAACAATTAGGGTTAGGGGTTAGGGTTAGGGTTAAGAACAAGTACAAAATATACTATATAAAAAGGGGGCGTGTGGGGGAGGTTTGTAGTTCATAGCTAATGATATTCACCCCATGACAAAAAAAAAATCTGCACCATATTTCAACAGCCTGGGATGTATTCACAAAAAAGTCTTTTCTCACACAAAGAATTTTTTCTTTCCTTGAAAAAATTAAGAGGCATTATCTATTGTAAAGATCAATTTTAATGTAGAAATAAACTATGTATGCGCGGACTTTATTGGCGATTCAATCACAAAAATAATCTCAAATAAACCTCAAATTTTGTGATTGAATCACCAATAAAGTCCAAACAAGAGTAGTTTATTTCTATTATAAACGATTATTGATGTTGTATCCAATGTTTCCTTGTTTTGTTTGTTTTTAAATTTAATTTTGAGATTATATTGCACAATCATGTTTGTAGAATGGAACAGCGGACATTTGCTTCTCTATAATGGACACTCACGAAATGCGCAGAGACGCATTTTTGTTCACTGCGAAGCTCTCCGTTTTATAATCTGTATTAACAATATGTTATAACTAAATACTATACATGGGACTCTTTAGAAGCATTAAGCAATATATAATCTCTGCCATAGTCATGAAGTACCATTGTATATAGATGCCATCATCCCATTAAAAGCAGGTAGAACACAAGTCAAAAACAGGACCAGTTGAAAGTGGAGGGAAGAGTTTCAATTTCCTGATGGTGTTAAAGCATTAAGTCCGCTCTAGCTGTCCCTTGATTACCGGGATTTGGTGACAGTCCCACACCTGCATACTAATTTGTCCTGGCACTTCACTCTCAGGCTGAATCTTCATATATAAGATAAACTCTCACCAAAAAAATCCTGTTCATTGACTTGTTTAGAATTACATAAGGCATGGCCCTATAAAGTGTCAACTGAACCATTGTATTAATGTTGCTTGTCTTAGTAACTTGGCAAGCTGATCAAACTAGCATAGAATAAAACAATGAAATAAAACTCTAGTTAGTCAGTAAACACAATACAACATTTATGATTTCAACATTTACAGTTCCTTTGTTGTTAAAGGAACTGGTGCCCAGTCTAGTAAATGGGCTGGCTTCACCTAAGTATTCAAGTATCGCCACTTACAAACGTCTCTAGAAGGTTTACTAGTCTGCTGTTTATATCTTCTTCTTGTATAAATGTTTATTTTTGTGAGCAGATATCCGTGTATATAAACTTAAAGCAAGCAGAAATAACATCCAAAATCAGTTCGGTCTATAGCCAATCAGGCTTTTTGATACAAACAGGTTTGCACTGTAAGCAATATGTTGATTGGCTATGGTGTAATTCAACCTGAATGTGTCATAAAGAAATTGTACTATCACATCTGTAAAAGCTCTCTAGGGGGTAAATTTAACTTTGATGTTTTTTTCAGGCTTTCTATAAAATGTGCATTGGTTAATATTGCTCAACAGTAAGTGATGTTAAATTATACAAAATATATGACATAAAACATTACCAAACCACTCAGTTTCAAACTCAAATTCATATACAATTCCTTTAAAATTTGAGATAACCTTAATTTTCAGTTTACTCTTGTTATATAAAAATATATATATATAAACTCAAGCTCTGCATACTGATCCTTACTTGCCCGGAGTAGGGGGGAACTGTGAAGCTATCATTTCCTCCACAGTATCCCATCACTTCCAATAACCAATTCTGCAGTGTATTCGTGTAGGATTTGATTCAGATTTCCATACAAAGACACAACTAGTGATGCATCAAATCATCTGGGTACACGGCTTGAATATGAAAAAAACAACCCTGGTGTCAATGACCAGATTCAGTCGTCCCAGTATTACAAAAAAGAGTGCAGATTATTCCAGTAATTAGCTTTGTACTGTAGTCGAGGGTTCACAATAATCCCCAGCACTTAGCAACATCTGAGATGACAGAAAGGGGGTTCTTCCTGATATTGACCTTAAGCATATATGTATTTTATTCTTTTATTTTATTTTTCTAATATTTTGTCAAAACATCATAGCAAAATAGAGCGGGAGGGTGTGCAATTACCCCTATTTCCGTGAGTGTGTGAAGCAACCTTTAGGTGTGGAAAGGGACAAAATAACAGTGAGCATTGATAGCAAAGAATAAAGAGGTATAAAAAATATCTTTAAATAGACATTTAGACATTAGACACACATGCACAGAAGTATTTAGATAACCACATGATTCAGGATTGATGGCTTGAATGTGTACAGATGTGTAATTTATTACAGAATCTGGATTTGTTCTTTTTCCAAGATTTCTTTTGATGATATATTTATCAACACTAGTAAAATCCTATTAATAGATTTTACAAAAAAAATGCAAGCGAACTAATTTGTCACATGACCAATTACTTCAAAAGTTAATTTACAAAGCTTTTTCTTCATCCTACTGTCTCTGATTGAGTAGAATTAAAACTACATTGTTTACTTCATAATTCTGCAGATTTAAGGCATATGCCAAAGAACAGAGGGAAGTGGTATGACTTAAAATGAGGCCAATACAATCGTTGTTGAGAACTGACCCCATTTGTGGCCTTCTCTATCCCTGTAAGCTGACACTCTCAGACCCTGGCAGCCAAAACATATCACTTACACTTCTAGTCTTACAGCAAACAGCTTTTGTGACATTGTCACCAATTTACTAGCTCTCTGTCTAAACCCTTTTACCCCAACTCCACTTCAGCCAGTTTGTCTCCCATCCTTTCTGGTGATGCTCCCACCTCTAGAGATCACTTTTTCATGTCTCTGGGGCCGATTTCACAAAGGGACTTAGACTTAGCCAAGTTTTTGGCTAAGTCAGGGACTTAAATCTAAGACTTTGGTCTTAGCTAGGTCTGGGACTTAAATGGATTTCAAAAAGGGTGACTCAGCTAAGTCCGAGCTTATCAAATAACCACAGCATTTTCCTGTGTCATGTGACCTTTTGTTTCTATTCAAAATACACTATTGGTGACATATATCCTTCATTTGATGCATTTTATCTGAGGATAAGTGCTGTTTTGAAATGGAAAACATTGTTACCACATATAAACTTCACAAAAACTACTTTAGTGAGGAGTTCTGTTAATTATACTTTATTTACAGCCATTTCAAATTTTGAAGTGGAGAAAAGTTTATGGCAGCCATATTTAAGTCCTCTTTACAAAAGTTAAGCCCACTACCTTCCAGGCTCAAAGTTAAGTCCACTGACTTAGCAATTTCATGGGCTTAGCTGCTTTGTGAAATCCACTAAGTCTAAGACCAAGGACTTACCATTCTGTTGACAAAATTTAAGACCAAAGTCTTAAATTTAAGTCTAAGTCTGGGCTTAAGTCCCTTTGTGAAATCGGCCCCTGGACTTTCATAAATTGTGGCATAGTATGATGAGTACCTGTCTCTTCACTGAAGTTAAGCAGCAATGGGCTAGGTTAGAACTTGGATGGGTGACCGCCTCAGTGCACTACTCGTGTTGCTGATGGCTTTGTGGCTTGCACTAGTAAACCGAAACCCCTTTCGGCCTTGTTATTAATCATATGCCATATCTTTTGACTTATGAAGGTCTGGATCAAAATCCCAGCTGTATAGCTAATGCTTGTCTCATGTTCTTAAAATCTTTAAAATCTTTCCAAATGCTCATTACCTTGTCCACCAATTGCATCCAACTTTTTGGTAGTAGCATATAACATATCTTTTGGTTGTTATAACTAATGATTTATCTTATCCACCATTTACCATGGTATAACCAATCTTTTGTGAAAGATAGGGCTGATTGGTCTTGTCTTCTTATAATACTTATCCACCACTAGTTTTGTCTCTTGATCTTCTCTGTTTCTCAAAAATGATTGGGTATTCCTGTTAATTTTTACAAATTGCAGAAGTTGGGAATTGGCCTAAATGTTTTGACCAATCTTTTTAGTTGGGACAAATAACGTTTATTTCTTGGGCGTTCCAATTTTCTCACCTCTTCTCAACAATATTAATCATAGCCGCAAAATGAAGCTAAAATCGATGAGGTGTCATGATCAGTCCCAAATGTGGCATTGAAGTATAACATGCTCTTTCCAGATACTACCTTTGTTTTCATTTACAGACAAAATGTGTAAAACTTATTTTTTTTATTCTTTTTAGTGCCAGATCATTTATTTCCCTCAGCTGATTGTTAGAATTTTGGATGGGTTTTATTTGGCTATTTTTAATTACATTTTGTAACAATACCAAATATGGTACACTATTACAATAATTGATTTTAACTGATTATCATTGACTTCAGACAGCTAACTTGAGTTTTTAAGCATACCATATATGGTATAGTCTTACAATGATTTTAATTGATTATCATTCATTTCAGGCAGCTAACTTGAGTTTTTAGTATTTAAGTTTCTGTAATTTAGTATTTAATGTAGCAATTTTAAGCATGCCAAATATGGTATAGTCTTACCATACAATTAATTATAATACGTTATCATACATGTTAAACAGCTTTCTTGTATCAGTTTTTAGTATTTACTTTTTTATAATAAAATTTCTAACTGAACTTTTTAAATCATTCGAAATAAGGCCCATTCAAATCATGTTGTTTAGCTATTTAAGTTTTCCACTGAATTCTGTAGCAGGAAATTTACATACTTACTGAAATTGTCAACTTATCAGACATGTCACAAACAAATGTTTCATTTTGGCATTGCATTTGTTACGCACAACAATATTTCTTACCATGACAAAAAAAAAAAAAAAAAAAAAAAAAAGCCCATTGTGTGGAGTTCCACTCACGAACTTACTGCAGACTTATTCCTGTCTCTCATGTCTTTAAACCTAATATATCATGGCCTTAAAACAATCTCCCAGCTTATATATATAAATATGATATTTATCTGTATGCAGATGATCATTATTTTAAACATAATAGATCTATTTAATCTGATTAATTTAATCTGTTGTACTGTTATGGTTTAGTAGTCTAGGAAGATACCTGAGCTGTCTCTGCTAGAAATAAGGGGGAAGTTGCCATTTGAATTTAAGACTCATGTACTGAGATAATTTCCTCACCACTTGGGATGAGATCTGCTTGTGGCATGCAATCAAGGACGATAATTGTATTAATTACAGTTACTTCAACCTCGTTTCCTGATATCTTTACAGCCATGGTGTTATTGTGGAATGACTCCTGAAAATGAGGAAGGCGGGAGTGGGGGGGGGGGGGGGGGGGTTGTTGAGTATCTATAAATAGATCAAGTCTAGCATTGTGTTTTCTTTTTATGATGCTGTGTCTTGCTAGCTATTGTTAGATCTACAGCTTGAAGATAAAATCTTTATTTATGTAACTTTATGTATAACTAGAAAGTACTCGTAAAGTGCAAACCTCCATCAGGTAGCATTTCCAGAATATGACCCAAATATTCAAGATATGATCTAGCCTTGCTGAAAGCTCAAGTTTCTTTGCATATAGGGAAAGTTGTCAGTTCAGATAATGGAGTTTCAGTTTCTATAATGTACTAATACATGTACTGACTTTCAAAGCAGCATACAGCTAAGACTCTGTCTGATTAGGTTCTATCTCTTAACATGTATGAGTACTTTATCAATACCAAATATCTGTGTGCATGTTTGGAAAGATATCATGCAAATTTGAGCCTTTAACAAGGCTAGATATGATCAGAATATTCCAGAATATGATCCGGATCTTTTCCAAAATATAATCAACGCTTCCTTTTGCCAGGCCATATCCACATAAAATATTTAACGGAGATCTGCTTACTTATAGAGTAATGTGAACCAGCCAGTCAATGAAAATACATTGAAAATTGGACCCATTAAAATCTTGAGGAGGTAGTAACATGAGTTTCTGTTAATTCATATGTACATTGACACAAATCCAAGTTATAAATAGACTAAAACTGCAAAAAATAAATCATATCAATTTTCTTTTGCAGTGCCTTTTAATGGGCGATAATGTAATTTCTACTTCAAGTCAATGGTCCCTAATTGGAACAAATCTTGAAATTTGCATGAATTTCCATTCCTAATTTTAATGTCATTTAAGCTGCAGTCGTTTTTATCTTATATGGTATTTTAAACTCCCGGAAATGATATGGGTGTTGATGTTGACGACCCAGCACCAAATTAGTATTCTGCATTGTGTTCTGTGCCAAATCGAGGCTTGTGCCAAGTTGTGATGAGTAGTAGGTGACTTAAAAGTTTGGACTGTGCTACTATTGATCTTGTCAAAATAAAACAAAAAAATTGAGTTACCGATAAAATGGTTTTTTTTGCATTACAACTAAAAAGATAAGTGATTTGATTTACGACCTAATCTCGAATCTCTCGACCACCCTGATTCGACAGAACGACTTGTCATGCCTAGTCAAAATTACTCTTGCAAAGCAGGGAAAGATTATTCAGGACACTCGTAAGCCATAGATTTACATAGGACAAAACTCGCCTGCCTTTATTTTGTATGAAAAAAATATTTGTATTATGAAAAAAGTGGACAGGCTTAGACATATAACTGAAAAGATTGGTGACAAGTTACAACTGGGCATTAAGCCCTTATACACTTGACCTGATCTCACATTAAAATATACACTTAAATTAAAACAAAAATTACAAATTATTCTGAAAAAAGGATGCCTTCGTTCAATCAGTGTTTTATTTCTACCAAAATATATCAATGTTAAATATGTGATTGTCCATTTCAATGACAATACCAATACCAATAGTATTAATGCTCAGTATTAATGAACTCACTAGTTTAATTAACTGTCCTTGGTTGCACCCCCTCCATATTTAGGGAATACAATGTCTGGCTAGACTTCCGGTCACGTGGGCTGTTGTCCCCAGTTTAAGGAAGTTAATCACAGACTTTGGCAGTGTCTGGTAAATCATGCAGTCTTCTCATAATTGCTCTTTCTTGTCCTTTATCCTATGAATTGCCTCTTTTCGAATTAACTATCACAATTTCCAAACCCCCCTTATCCACTTAATTGAGATGGTACAGACGTTACTGTTATGGTACACGCCCAATCTTAAGGTCACAAGGTTACCAGTCTAATTTCCGGTTGTGTCCAGTTTTATAGTTGGCTGAATTCACGAGATCAAAGCTTTCTTTGTTCTTGCAGTAACAGAAATTAGTATTCCAAAAAGAAAAGTTGAATTTAGTTAAAAATGTACAGCAAACATGAAAGAAAAGTTTCCTGTATAACAAACTGGAAAATTATTATTTTACTGATACAAAATGGATAGTTGTAGAAGAAGTTACTCTTCATGAATACAGAAACTGAATTAAGAATTACTTATTTTCTGACTAGATTTATGCTTTTGTATCAGAAAAAAATATGACCAGAATTTAGCAAATTGAGATCAGTCACCTGTTATATGGAGAATGGCTTATGTGCATGCTCATGACCATGGTGACTCATTAACCATTTACTCATACAGATATCTCATACAAACTTTTGTAAATATTATATAAAAATTCTTCATCTACCATAATATCACTAGAAAGGTATCTGAACAAGGTTTCTGCTAATTTTTTCTTGCATTTTAATGCATCTGCAAATAAGAGAAAAACTTATTTAAGTCATGTTAGGGTTTGCAACTACTTACCAAAGTCCTGTGTGGACAACAGGCTGCAATAAAATGGCTTCAAAATAATACAAATATCATATTTTAGCTTTTATAGTTACTTAAATATGAGTGTTTAATTTATATAATTCTAAATCCTGTGTAATTTCAATTGAGTAAAATATGTGGGTAGGAGTTAGCTGTGACTAATTGCCATGGTCGCGAGATGCTTGTATCTCTATGGAAGCCATATGTTAAGCAAATTTGAAAAAAAAAGAGAATTGAATGGCTTTTTGTTGTATCTCTGGGATCCGTCATCATGCAATTTGAGAACCTCTTGAAAAATGGCATTTCTGAATAAACAGCTAAAATTACAATACCATTGACTGGGACATTTTCATGCCTTTTTTCTTCATTAAAGCCCCTGTTCCACTGTCATCCGTTTACATCCCATATGAGCATATCAGGTGGTCAGAGTGTAATCTTGAACACAACTACAGCAATCACAGACCTCTGTAACATTTCCATTCTATTCTATTCTGAACTTTTATAGCGCTTAATCTCTGCCAAGACAGACTCTAAGGTGCAACACCAGGTAAATATTCAATAATCATCATTCCATAGACATAGCCAGGTCGACACCACTGAGACGCCGGGAAGTTTACATGTTAAGGTGGGAAAGCCTTATCAAAGAGATAAGATTTTACATATATGTTTAATAATCCCTGAGTGTGGGCCCTCTCTATCAAGACCAACCTGCACTCCAATCATGCCATTTGCAACAACTGCATTGCGACTCCTTGTTTAGGTCATACAGTCTATCAATTCCAGCGACACAGCTTATTTTGTCCACTCTTTCAATGACACAACTAAACTGATGAAACATCTTGTCCCTTGGGAGGATAAGCCTTAAGATATCAAAAATATTAACCTTGCCTGCTTCTAAAACGTGTTCTGTTGTTGTATTAAGACTAATCTTCATAATAAACAGGAGTAGGTCCCCTGACCGGAAGTATTTTGACATTCCATACTTCTATCCATCTGTGTATAAATCAAGCAGTAGCTTGGCCCCAGTTTTGCCTTTGATGTACCCAAAGATCTGGAATGACATATCCTGACAACATAGATATTTCAGCCTCTTTTACTTCCTTCAGACACAAGGCTTGAAATTTACATGTTTGCAAAAGCCTAAGCAAACCACACCTCCCCGTGTTTTTTTAAAAGTCACACATGCCTTGGTACAGGTATTCACTCTTGTTGAATATGTATATGAATAGTTGCACCTAACAACCTGTTAAATGATGGAGAATAAGTTCTCGAAAAGTTCTTATTAGATTAGATTAAATCTGACTGCAAGACCAATCTGTGCTGCATTAATGTTTAATTGGAAGGTCACACTTTCCCCACCAATTTTCATATGATCACTTATAGCGGTGGACACTAGTTCAGAATCGGCCAGATTCTACGAACATAGTTCATGTGGAACAGCGGAATAAAGAATACATTTTTTTCTATGTAAATCCCCAAGGTGGAACATATCTTCCAAAATAAAACTGACAGAATTTGAATAGTTTCTTTTTTTAAACTCATCCTCATAGTGAATCTGATTATTGCACAAAAAGGGCAGATTGGGAATCAATTCAGAAACTCCTCACATTCTTATCATTTCAGACTATTAAATTAACCCATGAGATCTTATTTAGATTTTACCATTTTTTTCTGAAAAAAGACAGTCTTGAGTTTCTGGGAAACTAAAAGAGAGAAGGTTCCTCACACTGAGAGACTGAGAGTGACTTTTCTACTGAGTGCTGTAGTAATATGGCAACTGACTTAATTTGGCACAAATATGTAGTGAACAAAGTGTGTATAAATTCCAGCAAATCAGGGATACTGATATGAAATATTAATAATTCATTGGTGTAAAAACTTAAGCTCCGTAATTTGGCACATGCTATAAATTGGCACCAAAAATAATGTAAATAATAAACACAATCTGCATCTAACCAGGAACACTAATGTAATTAGTTGTGGACACCGATTTCATGTGGAAAGTAGGAGA
The DNA here is from genome assembly GCA_964017235.1 of Sabellastarte sp. h YS-2021. NCBI lineage: Eukaryota > Metazoa > Annelida > Polychaeta > Sabellida > Sabellidae > Sabellastarte > Sabellastarte sp. h YS-2021. The sequence continues at coordinate 9,018,638 of OZ024932.1, read as the reverse complement.
GCCCATGGAGAGAGCAGGCTTCCCTCAAAGATCCAATACCTTCAATAGGGCTTAGCGGCACTGATACATTTTTTTTTTATAAATTCCTGGATCCAGATGATGATACGGATCACCAAATAAAATTTAATCACCTGTTCCATGTGGCATTGACGACATTTTCTGGAAATGGCATAAAATTTCATCAACAACTTTTTGAGTTATTTTTCAAACACACGGCACGAATTACATATACCTGCCTCTCAGAGGTTCAAAACTAAGAGTTTTGGATGTGTTTTAATTCATTCTCTGACATAAATAAAACATCTGGCTCTAAATAAACTAAGAGGTTTAATGACGCCCATTTAACGACTATTCTATTCTATTCTGTACTTTCATGGCGCTTAATCTCTGCCAGGCATACTCTAAGACGCAACACCAGAATCCAATTTTAAAAAGTATTATTGCATAACCATTGCCAAGTCCAATACCATGGAGCTGCCACAAAGTGTTTGCTAAGTTGGGAAAGCCTTTTTTGAGCAAATGCAAGCACAGACAGATATAAATTTCTTACTATGGTAACTGAAGGTGTAGTCCACAGTGTACATAAGGTTGTAACTCGGTCATCTCTCAGTGTAACACCACGACAGAGGTAAATGGATGTTTCAACACTGTGTGACAAATTCTCATATAAACCTCACTTGGCAGTTGAAGGACAGGGACATTTCACCCAACGCCTGTAACCACGGGTTATTCCGCCTGGGGTGTGATGAAAACAGCAAATCTCGAAAGATATAAAGCATAATTGGAGGTGGTTCCTCTGTCGAGTAAAACCTCTAACCGTTGGACATACTACATGTATTCTGACTGGGGTAATACTGTGTTCTATGCATATTGAGTGCCCTAAAACCAGAGTCTTCATTCAGAAATTACTAGAACCAACAATTTATTGTGATTGTCACTTGACTATATGATATAATATGTTTCAAGGAATGTCCAAATATTGCTGATTATAAACAACTGTTGCTATGTATTCTATACTAAAGTTTGCCAAATTAACTACCATGCCAAGTAAGTGGAGGAACCAAGATGCGAGCAAGAGTATGAAGAGTGTAGGTGTAGAATAAGACACAGTCACTACAGTTTCTGTGAGGGAGATGATTCTTTTTGAGGCAAAGAATTCCCACGAGAGAATAAAACCATATACATCCCATTGAGTCGTTCTTGATCACGCCAAATCTCGTTACAGGAATCTCCAAAGTTTAACTGTAACAAATCGTTAGCAACTTTATGGTTACCTTATATTAATTTTAAACTTAATTATAAAAATCTAATGGTAAATAACTCTCAGTGATTTAAGGTTGCCTTAAAACCACTCTTCACTTAAATATCTAAATAAAAATGTTTTAAGTGTGAAAAGTCAACTGTTGTAAAATATCTTCCCCTACGGCCACCTTAGTAATATTAGTTAGGGCCATCTTATATGTAAAATGTAAAAGTCATGTGACCTATGGTAGGTGGCCTTCTTAATTTCGTAACTATGTATGTCAACATAAATGTAAATAATTTTAAGTGTAGAATAAAGTATATATATTCCCAATTGGGAGTCTTCTTAAACTTAGACCTGAGGCAATGAAACCACACATCCCATTGAGTGATTCCTGAGCACGACATATCTCGTCACAGGAGAGAACTGGTGCATTGTGGATGATATTTTTTGGAGGCTATACACATATAAAGTACTATATCAGGGCGTAAATTACTTATGATGCTTACAATGCAATACTATACAGACCATTATAGTTATTATTGAAATGACACTCATGAATAGGTCAAATGATTTCTACAATTTTTAATTATTTACATAACCTCAAAACATCAATACTAACCCTTCACTAGCGACAATCTTAGATGTTGTACATGTTGTAAAGACCATCTATGCAATAGCAAACAAGTTGATTAACTCTCTAAGAGAAGAGAGATGAAGTTAAGATTGTTTATTTTTTTGCACAAGATTTAATGAATCCAGTTTCCCAGGGACAGAGTATGCAAAACAGGATTGCTGGAGATTTAAGACAAATATGCAACGTGACAAAAATGAAGCTGAGGTATTATTTTTTAGAGGGGGGCAGGGAGGGGAGGGGGGATTTCTTAGTTTATTGTTACCACAGTTCTAAGGTATTGATTGCTTTCTGTAATTTTATGGACTACCTTACAAAAAAAGAATAAAAATACATCAGCAGCCATAGTTATCAGGTCAAGTTTATAGTTTATATGTGTTTTTATAATAAGATCTTTCCTTAATTTTCTCTTGTATAATCACATGATAGCATCCGACTTTGTTCATACTTTTCAGATAAGCCACCCAATGTACCTCAAATTTCTAAATACATTTTTAAAGTGTTACACTGCATCACGTTATCTGCTGTATTGTGCAACTTTTTGTTTTCATATCAACACAAGCTGTGTTGCTAGATGTTATAAACTCTTTTAAGTAGCTATTGCTTGTCATAAGTTTCCAGTTATGGCCTGTGGCAGGCCTCTTTAAAAAGGCTTTCCCATCTTTTCATATAAGCTGATGGTGTGTTCCTTGAGGTCCCTCACTTTGCCCCTTCAGTATATTAGTTCTCTAAGCATTTTGGCCTCAGCTTTGCTTATGATGCTCCAAAGATATGGAATGATTTGCCTGATGATGTACATTTGCCCACTTCTCTCCACTCATTCACAAAGAATCTCAAAACCTATCTCTTTGCACAAGCACATTCACCCTAATTTCTGCTTTTCCCGGTTTCTCTCAGTGCAACTGACCCCAGCGATGTCTCAGGTTAATGATTATAGTTTTCTGGTTTTTTTTTCTGTTGTGTGGGCCTACAGTCTGTCTTTAGATGGAGATTAAGCACTTTAAAATTGCTATTAGAATATAAACTACCTTGCATCTCTGTGGTATTGAACTGGCTATGCAATGAAATAATGATTACTGAATTGGTTTCTGGTGTTGCGCCTTGGAGTCTGCCTTGGCAGAGATTAAGTGCTATGGAAGTCTAAAATAGAATAGAATAGAATAAAGTAAGTATTAACCAACTGGCATGGCAGTGAGTGAGCTTTTATCAAATTATCAAACAAGTCTCCCTAAAGCTGTGAAATTTGCTCTTTTCTGTTGAACCTTTCAGTTCAAATTCAAACATTGAAGGGTGTAAATATCTTTAATGGATTGAGTTACTGGAAACAGAATGTCACTAGTTATATATTGGCTTTTAACTTTCTAATCTACATTTTCTGTGTTGGAACTATATCGGAGAAGTGTGAACCAGACATAGCAATATGAAATACATTATAGCATGGGCAATTAACCCTTTGGGTTCACAATTTAAAATTCAGCCACAACAAGAAACTGGTTTAAATTCTGCAACAGAGTTGATTAATTACCAGAAATGTTAAAATAATCCCAAATTTGATCAAATTGTCTCATACTTCAAAGTAATAAAAATGGTTACATTTCTCAATAAGAGAAAAAAATGTTTTTAATGTAATACTTGTCACTGACAAAACATACATTTTCTTAGTCAAACCAATTTTTGACACAACCCGGAATAGAAGATGTTACCATTTATCTATATTTACTTGATTTTAAAAACAATCTTTAATTTGGCTTAGAAAACATCCCCCAAATGGGGAAAACTTTGCACCCAGCAGAAATATTACCAGTAGGACTCAAACTCGTAGAAACAACAAGAACACTTGGAGAGTGCTAACCTCCACCAAGGCACATAGTAATAAGTAAATGGAAAAATACGGATTTTTGTCGGTGTCCAGATGGTGATCTAGATCAATCTCATAATTGAATCGGATCTAAGTCTGATGAAGACCCATCTTGTGATTTTTTTTGCTAAAAACAGCCAAACAGACCAACAAACAGTCATGAAAATAATACCTCCTTATTGGAGGTATTAAACTAATCACTAAGTGGTTTCTGAATAGGCCAATTCCTTGATCTCACTACTGGCTGTACTAATTACTTTCATATAATGCCTCATTCCTCTATATACTGTCCGTCTTCTGTCTGTAAAGTTTGCATTCTGCATGCATACTGTATAACTGTTCCATTTGATTTTTTTACAACAAGTCATATAGGCAAGCCATATCCATGCACATGGACATGCATACTTACTTCTCAAATGGCAGAAGACAAACTACTGTGATAGGGTCTGTCTGTCTGTCTGTCAATGCACATTAGGTCAAACTCCATACATCGGACCAGGCTCATATTCATACCCAATGTGGAGTTTACCCAATGCCCAATCCTTTGCAAAGACTTTTTTGTTTGTTTTTAGAATTACAATACAAACACAAGAATTGTAACAGTTAAAGCCATTATAGTTACACAGAATACACAAAGGCAAGACAAAAAGATGATTTGGATGATCTTGATTACAAATCAAGATTTTTGGTATATACTTTTTCTCTGCGCAAGGGTTTGTGTGTTCGCATGCATCGCTTGTAATGGGTTTGCAGATAGTTGGATTATATCGTTGTTGGTGACAGGTACAAGTCTACTCACATTGTCAAGCTGACACTCCTAGTCCTAGTAAGTATTAACTTAAACACCCGGCCCAAAAGTATGACATCAAATTCCAATCTGCGTCAGAGTTTAAACTCAAATATAAGCTTTAAACCCAAACTTATTGGGATTTGTAATTCGTAAGGGAATGAGAGTAATGAAAGAGAGATTCCATAAAAAAATTATAACACCAAAAAAGCTAGATAAATTAAAACAACACTGCGGTAGAAGCTTACATGACAAAGCCAGTGTTGACAAAGTTGGAGTTTTTTGCCCTGTTCAAGATCTAGGGTCTTCTTGGAACAGGTCCTCAGGATTGCAACTTATGGGCCTCAAACCCACACAGAGGTGACAGTTTGTGATTAGATGCCAAACCTGCTAAACCCACTAGGTCACCTCCTGTTACAAAAAATGATGAAATATACAAAAAAAAATTGCTGACGTGTGATGTATGAGAAATCATATATGAGATTCATAAACATAACTAGACCGAGTTTCTGTTCCATCGCCAATTGCTATTGATATACTGATGGACACTATGGCGAGGGACAGAGCTCACATGTACTTGTTTTCTGTGTAAATTTTGAACGGCATATTTGTACACATGTTACAACAAGTATAAAGTGTTATTTGGTTTCTTTAAGGTATGTATATGTGCCGTTCACTTATATTTCATGCCAATCAAACTGGCATGTATATGTTTCAACCAATTTTCAAAATGTAAACAAACTTTCAACATTACATAGTTATCTACAAAATAAATTCCTGGCTTCCAAAAGCAGTTTAATTTAATGGCATATGTATTGTAAACTGGATGCAGCTATAATAGACATAACGAGGAGTTTTGAAAGTGAATACAATAATTCCCCATAGTTCGAGATTTACACAGAAAACAGGTACATGGGAACTCTGTCCCTCGCCATTGCGTACCATCAAAAATATCAACAGCAATGCGCGACGGGACAGAAACTCGGTCTAAAACATAACATAAATTAAAACAGCATTTTGGGGAAGCTTACGTGACAAAGCCAGTGTTGATATGACAAAAATAATGAAATGTACACGACATTGCTGACATGTTGCACAGTGGAAGAACGTATACATTCTTCAAATTGCTATTAATTTACAGTTAATAAAATATGCATCTATGTAAAGCTTTTAAAAACCTTTCACTGAAACAGAGATTGGTATAATATCTTGAACATATATCACAGTTGAGCCTTTAAATAAATACCCAATAGATAAACCATTTAGCATTATACTAAAATAAAAAAAGATCCAAGTTGGTATTTCAGGTAACAGTATGCATGATCATAAACCATCTAGTTCCCATGACCTTGACATTTCACTGCTGTGAGACTTATGTCTACAGATCTGATCTCAAGCATTATGTATTGGCACAGGTTTACATTCTCCCCAAACACTCCGTGACGTCAGCAAACAGTGCTCTTTGATTTACTTTTTTGTAATATGGCTAGTGAATTTGTGAATTGAGGCTTATGTACTTTGACATTGAAGATTTAAATACCAAATGTTTTCTAAAAGTATGTGTATGAAGTAAGAAAATGCCTACAAAACTAATGGCCTTTTCAGTCTAAAAGACAGTGCAAGAGCTCGGTTAAACAGGTGACAAGTCCTACTCTGGTGACAAAGGGTATTTAATTTTACTTAATGTGAGTCATACTGCTTGGTGTCGTACTTTGGCACACACCTCAATTTGCCACAAAGCGGAAGTACTTTGAAATGACACACACCTCAATTTGCCACAAAGCGGAAGTACTTAGAAATGACAAAACCAGTCGTTGGAAACTCAGCAATTGGTTTTCATTGAAGAGACTCCTATATTTCCAGGGAAGTGTCAATGCCATATAAGGTAGCAGGGGTAACAACGGATATAAATATATTGTTTTAATGACTTTCTGTATGCAAATTCCGAGATTTCTGCCAAGTTGAGTCCCTGATACGAAGTAGGAATTATATTATTCCCCCTTAAAAGCATTTTGATTTATTCATTTGAGTTTAACGTCACTTTTACCACATGATATAGGTTATATCATGACAGGTAGTTTTAACTGCAGAGGAAACCAGTACATACTAGTTGGCCATAATTCTACACTGTAAAACTGCCAGGTATCATTAAACAACTACCAGCTTTCCCACATCGAATCCGGGGTTCAAACCACTGACCTCAGGTGGGACGTAAGTGTGTTGCTCAACAACACACCTGATCCCTGTCCCTTAGGACAACGTAAAAGGGAAATTGGCTGGATATTTGCAGTTAAAATATATTTACAGCTTAAATTTGTGCCAATGCATAGTTCATTTAAGAAATGTCTGCAGTATTATATATAGTGGAAACAGAAATTAGGTTTTTTGTGATTAAGATGTGTCAAATTATGATGGGGAGCAGTAATTGCATTAACATTGTAGGTTTGTAGAATTTTTGTCTTGAAACCAATACTTTCCCCTTTAAGTGTAAGGATAATAATTATTAATATCATGTTTGTTTACAATTCCTCTTACTGTTGAGTAAAAGTCAGTATTGATGAACATGAAATTAGCCTTGTCTAAGACTCAAACTTGTGTAGAAAAAAGTCTTTTGAAATATATACATGAAAAACACACATTTTAAAGAATGGAATGCGCAGTGAACGAAAACCCGTCTGTGCGCATAGAATCAGCTGGTAGTAAAACACGTGATAACCGCCCACTGAAAAACGGAAGAGATGTTTCAAATTGCTCGATTGTATGTTGGTAGTAAAATCGTCTGCTTTTACGAGAGCGACCATGCATTCAAAACAATATGGTGGCGTCCTTGTTTGTGTCACCTCATAAAAATAAGGGGATATTTCTTGAAACCAGGTAGGCCGGTCTTTATAGTAGTAATAAATACCTCATGCTCATGCCTAACAGCCCTCTGGCATTATTTGGAATTTTTGCCGGGTGTATATCCTGTAACAAACGCCCTCACAATTGGTATTTATTCCTACAGTAATATTTTCTTATCACAACACTATTAAGTATACCCTGACTGCTTAAGTACAGACATTATTACACAGTCTAGAATTCCCTAAAAAGGTCCTCAGTGGCCTGGTAGGTTAACGGGTGACAATGACAATGCCAAGAATTATCGCCCAGTGTCTGGTCTTTGTTTCCTGTCAAAGTTGGTTGAGCGAGTCGTTGCCAGGCAGCTAACGTCACACATTAATAACAACAAACTGGACAATCCTCATCAGTCAGCATATAAGCCAGGACATTCCACGGAAACTGCTTTATTGTCTATAAAAAATGAGGTTCATCTCTCTCTGGCACGTGGTGAACCCACAGCTCTAGTACTTCTTGACTTATCAGCCGCATTTGACACTATAGACCATAATATTCTCCTTGGTTACCTTAAATCCTGGTTTGGTCTTGGTGGAACAGCTCTAAGGTGGTTTGCTTCCTACTTAAGAAATCGTTGCCAGGCCATTAAGATAGGCTCCACACTATCTGAATTAAGCAATCTCATCTATGGAGTCCCACAAGGTTCTGTTCTGGGTCCGTTACTGTTTTCACTCTATACAACACCACTCAGTAAAATTATTCGCCTCCACCCGCATATTAAATTTCATTTTTATGCAGATGACACTCAGTTATACATCCATCTCTCCCACAAGAATGCTTCTTCGGCTCTCGCCAAGCTAAATGCCTGCCTTCGTGATGTTCAAGAATGGATGTCTCTCAGTAAATTGAAGCTCAACCCTGAAAAAACTGAGTTTATTGTCTTTGGTTCCAAGGCTCAACGTCAGAAGGTTTCCTCTCACTTTCCTGTTAGCATTCTTGGTAGCCTTCTTCATCCGGTTGATTCTGTCAGAAATCTAGGTGTGTGGTTTGATGCAGATTTTTCACTCTCTGAGCATATCAAGAGGACTTGCAAAGCGTGCTTCCTTCAGATGCGTGATCTCCATAGAATTAGAAAGTATCTCACTTCTGAAGTGGCAGTCCTTGCTGCAAATGCCTTGGTTAGTAGTCGTCTGGACTATTGTAACTCTCTGTTCAGAGGTTTGTCTGGTTTCAATCAGCACAAATTGCAAAGTATTCAGAACACCCTTGCTCGTATTGTTACAAATCATAGAAAGTATGCTCATGTTACACCCATTCTACAGAACTCCACTGGTTGCCTGTTACGTATCGTTGTATTTTCAAAACCGCAACACTTGTGTATAAATTTTTGCATAGTGGTTCTCCTTCTTACTTCGAACCGTTCTTGTCTTTTAGTAGTTGTCCCTATAGTACTAGGCATAGTCACCCAGATCGTCAATACCTTACAGTTCCTCCTTTTCATTCATCAGTCTTTAAGTCAGCCAAATATTTTGGCCATAGTTTTGCCTTTGATGCTCCTAAGATCTGGAATGACCTCCCTCAAGATGTTTGCAGTGTAACATCAGTTGCCTCCTTCAGAAAGAAGCTTAAAACTTACCTGTTTGCAAAAGCCTACCCACCATAGCCTCTCCCGTCACATCTGTGTCTCCTTGGTACGACCTGGCTATGTCCCTTGATTAACGATAACTGCCTTGCTTTATGTCTAGATGCGCCTTAGAGTCCATCAGTGATGGAGATGAAGCGCTATTAAAGTCCACATTAGATTAGATGTCCCTATATGTCCCTGGCTGTTGAACAGGATATAAAAACCCAACATTGATCATTGATCCCCTGACTGAAAGGCAAATGCACAGTGATGGTAATTTATCAACAACCCCTAAGGTTTTTGACCTTGCTACTGGGAAGGGACCCAAAGACCCCAATTGTAGTGGTTATCCGGAAAAAATGTGTCTGCCTGGACCTGGAATTGAACCTAGTCCCTCTACTGCTTGGCGCCATATAATGACACAGGCCTCAAATTGGCACAAAACGGAAGTTAAAATATTTAATAACAATGGTTCTTTATCGCCCACACTCGCGCATTTCTGCTTAACAAATAAGGAAGTGGAAGTGACGACAGAAATAATTTAAATATCTTCAGCAATTTCCGTATGCAAATTATGCCAATTTGAGGTGCTGATTTCATGTAGAAATTATATTATCGCTCCTTAAAAACGATTCTAACAGGTTTATTGTTAACGCTCGACGATAGGAGAGGGTTATTGTAATCAGTTTGTTTCTGTCAGTCTGTCTGTCTGTCTGTCTGTCTGTGCACCGTTTCGCCCTTATAACTCAAAAACTATAACACCAATCGAGCTCAAATTTGGTGGGCAGGTATTTTATGGGGTACAGATGGATTCTTTCAAATTTGGTGTAATTTGTGTGAAAACTAAAGCCAGGAGAGAGTTTTTCTTATTTTTAATTGGGCTTTTACAGTGAAATCTGCTTCTCTGTCTGTGCACCATTTTGCCCTTATAACTCAAAAACTATAACTTCAATCAATCTCAAATTTGGTGGGAAGGTATTTCATGGGGTACAGACAGATTCTTTCAAATTTGGTGTAATTTGTTTGAAAATTAAAGCCAGGAGAGAGTTTTTCTTATTTTAATTGGGAATACACAGTGAAACTGCTTCTCTTCATCACATACGTAAAAATCAATATTTTGCTTTCTGATGATGTCATTACTAAGTGATGTCACAATGTAACTGCCATTGTGAGGTCACAAACCTAGCTTGTGATACTTGATGTCTTTAAGTAAAAATATTTCTTCTCATTGTATGTCTTGAAATTGACACAAACATAACAAGATGCACTCAGAGAGAGCAAAACGCTCGACTCCATGTGACCAGTCTCTCAAGTGATATAAAATATTGTAAGGAAGACAATAAAATAAAACCAAACATGTAAATTAATTTTCATAGAAATATCAAGTAGAAAGCTAAAGTCATTAAAAATACATTGAAATGGGACCTCTGAAAAATCATGAATTTTTTGTATCTAAAATAAGATCCTGATCTTTCTTTTAGTAACTTCTTCCTTCAGTCAGGTCCTACTCACAAATTTTTAAATAAAGATCTGTTCATTAGTTTTGGAGTAATCTAAACACACACAAAAAAAATAAATAAAACAGACATAAACAATTAACACACAAAAATATAAACTGCTGGTGGAGGTAAAAATTCTGCTTAAAGGTCACTTCTTGGTGAAAATCATGCATGGTAACTTTTTGTGATGGACTGTCAAGGAATTGAAAGAAAAAAGAGAAAATAAAACAGAAATAATAATTAATAAAAATGATGAATATACCACCTCCCTCTTTATTATGTTTATGTCAATTTCAAGACATACAATGAGAAGAAATATTTTTACTTAAAGACATCCAGTATCACAAGCTAGGTTTGTGACCTCACAATGACAGTTACATATTGTGACATCACTTAGTAATGACATCATCAGAAAGCAAAATATTGATTTTTACGTATGTGATGAAGAGAAGCAGTTTCACTGTGTATTCCCAATTAAAATAAGAAAAACTCTCTCCTGGCTTTAATTTTCAAACAAATTACACCAAATTTGAAAGAATCCGTCTGTACCCCATGAAATACCTTCCCACCAAATTTGAGATTGATTGAAGTTATAGTTTTTGAGTTAGAAGGGCAAAATGGTGCACAGACAGAGAAGCAGATTTCACTGTAAAAGCCCAATTAAAAATAAGAAAAACTCTCTCCTGGCTTTAGTTTTCACACAAATTACACCAAATTTGAAAGAATCCGTCTGTACCCCATAAAATACCTGCCCACCAAATTTGAGCTCGATTGGTGTTATAGTTTTTGAGTTATAAGGGCGAAACGGTGCACAGACAGACAGACAGACAGACAGACAGACAGACTGACAGAAACAAACTGATTACAATAACCCTCTCCTATCGTCGAGCGTTAATAAAGAGGGAGGTGGTATATTCATCATTTTTATTAATTATTATTTCTGTTTTATTTTCTCCTTTTTCTTTCAATTCCTTGACAGTCCATCACAAAAAATTACCATGCATGATTTTCACCAAGAAGTGACCTTTAAGCAGAATTTTTACCTCCACCAGCAGTTTATGTTTTTGTGTGTTAATTGTTTATGTTTGTTTTATTTATTTTTTTTTGTGTGTGTGTGTTTAGATTACTCTAAAACTAATGAACAGATCTTTATTTAAAAATTTGTGAGTAGGACCTGACTGAAGGAAGAAGTTACTAAAAGAAAGATCAGGATCTTATTTTAGATACAAAAAATTCATGATTTTTCAGAGGTCCCATTTCAATGTATTTTTAATGACTGTAGCTTTCTACTTGATATTTCTATGAAAATTAATTTACATGTTTGGTTTTATTTTATTGTCTTCCTTACAATATTTTATATCACTTGAGAGACTGGTCACATGGAGTCGAGCGTTTTGCTCTCTCTGAGTGCATCTTGTTTTATTTGATGTTAGTAAAATAGTTTAATAAATTGTGCTTGTGTCAATTTATATTTTAATAAAAAGAAATCCACGAAACTACACTTAAAACAAGCAAAAATAAGGTTTTTGTGTCCAAGTTGTGCCAAGTTACGGCGGGAGGCAGTATATTTGTCATTATAATCACAATATTTGCACACTATAGGCTCCAAATGCTATTTAACTTCTCCACAACTGCATAAGTACAACTCAAACTAAGGTGACTAACATCCCCCCCTCCCCAACCAAAGGACAAATTCTTGCAGATGATCCTTTGACAATGTCCCTAAGATTCTTTAGTCTGCCCTTTTAGATAAATTCGAAATTGCTGTCATTTTAAGTAGTCACCCAAGCCACTATGTATTTGCCTGTACCTGGGATCAAACTCATGTCTTCTGTGTTCCTGGGCAAGTGCTTTACTCACTCGTCCATATTAACTGGTAAAAGCTAGTGTATGTAAGAGTGCATTATGCAAACAAGGCCGAAAGGGGTTTCGGTCTACTAGCATGAGCCTCAAAGACCTCAGAGACAACTGTAGTGCACTGAAGCGGTCACCCGTCCCAGTTCTAACATAGCCCATTGCCGCTTAACTTAAGTGGAGAGACAAATACTCATCACACTATGCCATGATCCATGAAAGTCTGGATAAATAAAGTGATTCCTAGAAGCATAAGCCTTGCTAGAGTTCGTGCTTGAAAAAAAGCCTTTGTGCCTTCAGCAAGGCTAGGCTTACACTGGTCTAACATGCCAGTTGGAATGTTTACCATGATAAACTTAGGTTACATGTAAAATAGACATGGGAAATTTATCAACAATTCAGTCTGCCTTGTACTTAGTTACTACTGTTTTACTATCTATTTATTGTGATAGATGTGTTATGGAATTGGTCATTCACTGGAACGATCAAAACATATGAATCTTTGTTGAATGAGGAATTTTATGTCAACATAGCTGAAATTCTTGAATCGCAACACTTGGTAACAACTGTACGATAGTGGAAAATCTTTTTGCATAAAGTTAAATGTTAAAAAAAATGTTAAAAAAGTTAAATGCTTAAAAAATTCCTTTTACTGTAACATATATGGGGTGGGGGAAGGGAGGGGAAGGGGGATCACCAAAGTAGCATTGTGGGTAACACACTCACTCCCATCTGTTAGGTCATGGATGCTAATTTCAAGTTGAAGCAAGAGCACTGGGAGAGTGCAGGCCTCCACCGAGGCATGTAATAATAGAATAGAATAGAATAGAATTTATTTATTATAGTGACATGCAAATACATCTAACAATAATCAAATAAGACAGCAAACAATTTGCCCAGCCCCAATGGACTTATATGTCACTTTTGTAAGTAATACTTCATAATAGTCGTTGCTATAAGAATTCTAAATGGACAATATTTTACAGTCTTTGACATACTAAAAGAACAAAATACAGATAATAATATATAATTATTTGCAAGAGTTTAACAATATACCTACTAGTAAAGGAAAACACAATATATATAACTAAGCATGTTTTTCTCAACAAAAGAGTGCACAAAGCAATATTAATGTAACCTAAAATTTAATCACTTGGCAGTAACATTTTGTCTAATCTTCCATGAATCACAAATAAAAATGACAAGTTCATTATAATAATAAAGACATATGACCTTTATAATTTTTTCCAGCACATGATTCAGAGCTTTCCCAAGAATTAGTCTTTTAACAAAAAAATACATTTTTGACTGGATAAAAAGCAATACAAGTCTTTACCTAGATGGACTTATCACTAGACTGAACGAATTTTATGAAGAAGAAAAGCACCTGGCAATTCTTAAGGATAATCTTTCTGATTTTCAAAAAAATATGGGAAACATGGAAACCTTTGGTTGAATAGCCACTGCCCTCTCCTCTTTTTTTAACACAATTGCTTTTTGTTAAATGCCATGTATGTATTGCTATTCCACTGTAATATTTACTATTAAGTGATTATTTGTAAACTTTCAAATCTGTTTTGTTGTACTATTGTATATTGTATATTTTTGTCATATCATACTCAATATCAAATCTGATTTGTGTCATGTACTGTTGTATATTTTGTTTTGTGTTTGTTTTTCCTGGTTATGTCATACTTAAAGATGGTAAAAAAGATCAATAAAAAAAAGAATTAATCACTTCTTCTTTGGTAAGGCCCTAGAGTAAGAAATCTAAAATTCGCCTGGAACCTAAAATTCGCCACCTCTAAAACCTTAGTTAATTTTATGAAGAAAATGATGTTTTTGTCTAAAAATTGGTATTTTTCAGTTCAAAAAGCCTTAATTTACTATACATTCAACAAATCTCACCACAATTCATTTATTTTATTAGTATTTTCGCATGTGGCGAATTTAAGATATGTGGCGAATTTTAGATTCTAGCGAATTTTTAGAGATTTTAGATTTTAGAATTTTAGAAAGATCTGCTTATAACTTTTTTAGAAATTTTAGAAAGATCTGCTCATAACTTTCGGAGTTATCGTGAACACAGACAAACTAGCAGACGGATAAACAGATATACCCTAAAACATTACCTCTTGTTGGAAGTAACAAGACAAACAGATTTTTGGATACAGAAAATACCATAGAAATACAATATGCATCACAGGAAGTCTGTGCCAGCAAAATGGAGTCTGCCAATCCCAGGCCTGGAGACATGGAGAATGTGACTGCACGCCTGAATGAGCTGCTTCACAAACCTCTCAGAAGGTCAACAGAACTTCACAATTGAAAGTCTGCCATCCTGGGCTGCTCTTGAAACAATTACTGACTTCCCAACTCCAGCTTACCCTTCTAGATGAAACCCTTAATCCTGTACAGATTTCCTTTAATAATTATTGTCAAATAGAAGAAAATATATGTATATTTATAACAATATAACATTGAGATTAATTTATATAGATAAGATTTCAGAATTTTTATCAAAATATGTGTAACAACACAGTGATGTGAATGAGATGTTATTGTATTGTTAAAGTTGTCAATAATTTCATAACTGACAGTTTAAGGTTACTGCAGAAATAACTGAGGAATTTTGAGTCAAGTATTGTTCAGCTGTGAATCAATAGTAGGTGGTAATTACAAACATCAGTCTGTTTGTGAGAAGGATGAATAAATGAATATTAATAACCAGACTACTCTCACAACAACCCCTTTCAAAGTGGGCTTGACCTGTGTAAATAAGTCAACCAATTTGATAATGTCTAGTCACCCTTATTTTAAACTCACGTGCAAGCTAAATAGTGTAAATTACCATAGTGATATATAATATAAAAACTTATCAAATGTCATGTGAAGAAAAAATATATCACGAATGAAGATGACAGTATTATAAGAGTGCATAGCAAAATTATTATATTGTTAAATCCTCTGTGCTGTATCTTTTCTGTATATATAACCAATGAGAGATGTTTTACATTTATTATCCACCATTTTGTATGATTTGTAAGATCCATGTTTAAAGAAAGAAGGTGAAAATGGCTGACATGTATACAGGGGCATCAGTAAATATATATTGATATTTAACTTGCGATTTCTCAGCCATTTCTGTTTGGATTATTATGCAAACCAGCAGAAGTGCTGTTTAAAGACCTTTCTAATGATATATAATACATAATTGTAGGTTACATAGTCTCCTAGATAGAAGTGATAAACCGGAAGTTATTGACACTAATTATCCATGGTATGGAGGCGCCATTATATACACATATATATATCCTGTTCCGTATATCCCCCTGTTCAGGGCATATATGACATGTTATTTGATAATAATGTTTAAAATTGTTTCAGGAGTGAAAGTAAATTGATGCAATGCTAAGGCAAATTCTAATTGGACTTTTATAGAGCATAGAGCTTAATCTCGCCATTTCAACTGGACTCTAATGCCCTTATTCCACCAAAGGATTAAGCCCCGACCCTGTCGGCGACCCTTAATCATGGACAGTCGGTGAAAAAAAAACAAAAATGGGCGGGAAAACTGGATCGGTTTCAAAGTCTGGAATTAAGTACAGATCGTCCTCAGGAAGCCTCAGGACGCCTCAGGCGGCCCCAGACAGTCCCTAACTGGTCTGGGACTAAGAACAGACTAAGCCATTTGTCTGGTCGGTTTGAACCATGATCCTGTCGTACACAAACCGACTGGGTCCCAGGACGCCTCAGGCCTCCTGGGACTAAGCCCCGACTAACCCAGGATTAAGTCCCGACCCCACAAGGTGTACTGAGGCGTGCCCAGGCGTCCCCAGACCGAGATAGCCGATTTTTGTTTTGCAATGGGACTAAGGGTCGCAGGAAGCCTGGGACTAAGGAACAGAGGGTCTGGGACTAAGGGTCGGCGACTAAGGGTCGCAGGCGGCCTGGGACAGCATAGGACTGTGTAAATTTGGTCTGAGGAGGCCTGAGGAAGCCTGGGACCGGACATTTTGTTTATGGCGGGAAAAAATAATCGGTTGGGGTCGGGAGAAATATCAAACATGTTTGATATTTCTCACGGTCCCAACCAACCACAACCGACCCTTACAGGACGCCTGGGAATAAGCAAATTTTTGAAACCGACCCTCAAAAACCCTTAATCGGGAGCTTTAGTCGTGTGGTGGAACACCCACATAAGGCTTAATATCACAAGAGTGGCCAACCAATATCAGTATCTAGGGACTGATACCAAACAAAAGGTAAAAATAACCGTCAAATTTATTGGAGTTTTTAAAGCCACCTTACCTTAGAAGTTTTTTTTATATTGGTTTAGTAAAGGGACCTTGAAAATAACTGAGGTTTAGTAATTAAGGGCACTGGCTTTGAGCTCAAAAGAAGGGCCCTTAAATTCTAAGAACAAAAAGGGAGGAAATAAAACCTAATGCACTCAATATGTGGTTCAAGTGTGCTTATGTATCCAATAAATATTCCATCCACAAGATTCATCCATAAGATAAAGGGATTTCCACGAAGAAAAGTTTTAAGACACAATGTGAAGCTTAAAATATAAGTAAATCTAAGGATATCATAAAAAAGGATTGCAAATCTGATAAAAGCCAATGCTAAACAGCATATTACAGTTTCTCTAGTATTCAATTATATTACAATATGCGTTCATAGCTTAACCTGATGACAAATGTCATCCAAAGGAATTTGCATGTGGGGACATGTTATACCCCGGTTCCACATGTGCAACTGATAAATACAAGTAGCCTCATTAAAAAAACGAGAAAAGTGGTAAATCAATTGATTTTTCACTCGCCATACGACTGAAAAATATCGCTTATGACTTGCTGTCTGTGTTTAGATTCATGAAGATAAGTTGTAACAAGCTGTGATATATCTTGTTGCATCACGAGTAATCTTCTCAGTCTATCCCTATTTTCATGAAATGAATGTGCAAAAATCAAGAGACTAGAGACTATAGAATTCGTCCCCTTTTAGACCTTAACACATCAGTTCTTTTAGCAAATGCTTTGGTGAGCAGCAGATTGGACTATTGCAATTCCCTGTTCTTATAACTCACTGATTTTGAGTTAAGGAGATTGCAGTTAGTCCACAATACATTCTGCAGGGTTGTCACCCACCCAATACTCTCACATTACCCCTGAACTAAAAAAAACTGCATTGGCTCCCAGTCAAATATAGGGTACAATTCAAAATAGGTCTCATTACATACAGAATTCTCAACCAGGGCCAACCAGTTTACCTAAGAGAATTAATTCATCCCTACACCTCTTCCAGAAATACAAGGCGAAGCACCCCCAAACTCAAATTCCTTCATACCCCCACTTTTGACTGTAAAGTTCATAAATAAATCAAACACTTTTCCAATTCTTTCAGTCACTGTGCCCCGGTTTTTGGAACTCTTTCCCCTTCCAAATAAGAAATAGCCCCTCTGTTACATCTTTCAGGAAAGACCTCAAAATGCCTCTTCAATTCCAGTTTCCCAACTTAATCTCCTTTCCACCTGGTCACATCCACAACTCCAGATTACTGACCTTGAAAGTCCCTCGACCCTCTTTATCATAAATGATTTGGTTAAGTTAGCGCACTGAGTTCCCCTTTTGGGGAAGATATTGTACCTGCAAAATAGTAGATTAGATTAGAATTAGCATAGTAATAGCACCATAAAGATAATCATAATTGACTTACAACCTAAACGGTTAGCCAACAGTATTTGTGACAGAAAAACCCCCTTGAGAAGGCTTTGAACAAATTTATAATGCAAGATGAACATCTAAGATCACAACCATTATGCTCCTAACCTTTTATAACTGAAAAAGATAACTACAAAGCACTCATTGCAAACTCAGTGCAAACCTCAGCCTAGACAGCAAAGTATCAACATATTGTAATTCCACCCAAATAATCCATATGTTACTGTTTTTGACATTTTTTTTGGGGGGGGGAGGCACATTGGTGTAATGGTAACAGACTTGTCTCCCACCTCTGAGGTTGGTTGTTCAAACCCCAGACGTAATGTGGGAAAGTTGGTATTCCCTTACCGATGGTCAACAGTTTACAGTACAGAATCTTGGAGAAATTATATCTACTGGTTTCCTCTTCCCACAAAGCTACTTGTCGCGATATGACCTGGACAATGTACAAAGCGGCTTAACATTGACATGCTCTCTATTGTCAGGACAGCCAGGATGCAAAGTTGCAAGAGTGGAACTAAGGTATTAGACCAGTGAAACAAATGGCCTTACACAAGCATCAAAGACATCAAAGCTTGACTAATAGCATCATAATAGCTAAATATTTCTATTCTATTCTGTTCTATCTACTTATGGTACCAGAGAAAGTCACTGTCTACCAGTTCTAACTTCTCTGTGCCGCCATACAGACCCCCCTCACCATCATGCCATGCAAATAATACCCTTTGGCCTCCTGTTCTTTGATCTTGTAACATTGACATGATGTACACCAATAGTAAAAATAACAATTAGTAATAATGCTTATGTTTTTACAGCACAACAATCCTCGTTTATCTTCCTCGGCAATGGGATGTAGAAAGTGGGCAGTTCAGCCCAATAATGGGTGCCATTTCATGCATTATTAAGACACTGTAGTCTTTATATGGTGGTAGGTTTACACTGATAAAGGAGGGAATGATTGGGCCCAAATGGTCCGTAAAACACACACAAACCCTTGGCTGGTCATGATTTATTATCTTGGCATTAAAAACACTTGCTCTGTGGATTCAAAAGCAGGAAGAGCCCAAACAAGGAGGGAGGTTTCAAGGATCCATCAATTCATTAGTTCTATTAGATTTTATAGAAGAATCATGCATTTGAAGTTTGAATAGTGCTATTAAACAAATTCTATAGAATGGTGTCGATTATTTTCATTGTGCTTCTGGTGTTGCTTATGCTGCTTTTCCACAGAGCCGATCAGTCATAACTTAGCTGATTTTAAGTATACCTTAATGACCTAGTGAGGGTTTAATATCGGGAAATAATGGAGTGTTAACAATGTCCTGAAGCGACCGAAAATACAGTCCACTACTTTCAAATAATGGACACTTTCATAGAATACCTCTAACGTTTTTGTAGGGGCCACGGTGGCAGAGTGGTAACACTCTCGCCTCCCACCTCTGCGGCCGGGGATCGATCCCCGTCATGGCCGTAAGTGGGAAAGCTGGTAGTTGCTTGCCGTTGGTCGGCAGTTTACAGTACACAACCCTAGCGAACTCTATGTACTGGTTTCCTCTGCCCTTCCAACTACCCGTCGTGATATGACCTGTACAGTGTTGAAAGCGACGTAAAACCCCAAATAAACAATAAACAATCTAACGTTTTTGTATAATATTATCATATCATAATTTTTGAAAGTTAAGTTGTAACTGGAATATCATTTGAATCCTTATATTGATATATTATTTCAAAAAAGGAAAACTTCCTAAATGACATATACAGAAAAAATATATCATGAATGAAGATAATAATATTATATGACTGCGTAGGACGAGTATTATATTGTTAATCTTCATGAGAGATATATTTTTATGTATATGACTAATGAGAGATGTTTAATAATATTATTATCCACCATTTTGTATAATGTGTAAGTTAAATAAATCCGTATTTAAAGTGAGAAAGGTGAAAATGGCTGACATTACATATACACAGGGATCCAGTGAATTTTAAATCCTCGATATTTAACATTTTCTCAGCCATTTCTATTTGGATCTTTATGCAACACAAACCAGCAGAAGCGCTGTTTAAAAACCTTTCTAGTGATATGTAATACACATTTGTAGGTTACATAGTTTCCTGCAAGTAAACCCCTCGCTCCTAATGGTTATTTCTTCATACGTTGTATCAAGAAATGAGAGAACAAGACTAGCAGTGTGACCGGAGTAATAGGTCATGATTCAGGTTTGACTATAAAAATCTTACATGAACAATTAGGACAGAAAGGTTTACTTGCAAAGGATTTTAAACATATGTTGAAAAATGGGAGGGATTTCTATTGCTATGATTGCACCATCAACCTTAATTGGTAAATAGAAGGGTTGAGCAACATACAAGAATAATTTCTAAGCTGTAATTATAGGTATTGATATCAATGCTTCAGTTTAAATATTTAATTGTATCTTTCAAAGAGTATATTACCTTTATGTCCGTATCTATTTCTTGACCTCTTTGAACTTATGGTCTGATCTGAATGTGATATTGCCAGCTATTTACAATTTGACTGTTTGCTTTGGACTCAATAACACACAGAACACAAAACATTATCAGCTCGGATTAGCACTCTGTTATAATTATTGAATAGTTTACAGAGGATTTTCTAAACTTACACATCCTAACGTGTGCAATAAGGGAAGTGATTATAAGTTAATTTATCTTTGAATTGCAAATCTTGCACATTATAAGATGTGTACAAATGCCAGTCATTATTAATCAAGTTATAAGTGAATTTCTCATCTTGCACATTACAAGGTGTGTACTAAGGGCAGTCAATATTAATATTTAAGTGAAATTCTCATCTTGCACATTATGATGTTTGTCCTAAGGACAGTCATTATTCATTGATTTATAAGTGAGCTTCTCATATTGAAATCAATCAATATAAGCTATGTATGGTTAGGAAAAATATAAATAATACCAAATTAATGTATATTATTAAATACAGAGGTCTATCCATGCCTAACCATCTCTAACCCCAAGGGAATCAAATCCTTGCATTTGTGGGGTGTCTTCTACAACAGAAGGAGTTTGCTTGAAATGTTGCATTGAGTAAAACTTCAAAGTTATTATCATGTTAAATACCCTTTTGATATTCAAATTACATTGTATTCACTTCCTTTAAATCTTATGCTGGTTCCAAAAAACAGTAAATAAGTGGAATTTGTTCTTGGTACTGATGAAAAATCTCCTGTGATTATTGATAAGAACAGAAGGACGTAAAACATAAACATGTGTAAAACTTAAACATCAAAATTAATTTGTTTGTGCAGATGGGAAAAGTCCAATTTTACAGAAGAAATGGGTCTGAGTGAAAAGCAAAGAATGCATTACATCAATAAACAACAATTGTTTTGCAAGACTCCATGTTTCTTGGAAATTTTGGCCATTTTCTGGTTGCCAGTCAACATTTTTGTCTATAGTAGTTTTTTCTGATCAAAATCTAGATCACTAACCAAGGAGAAAAACTGGAACTTATGCAAGTGTTATTACAATAAATTACTCTAGAATGGGTGGAATTGGAAGTGATTGTGTATAACATGAATATTTATTGAGAAGAGAAAGAACTGTACATCACAAGAGAGATGCCCTTTTTTGATGTATTGGGAAAATAAAACATAACTGTGTTACACATATAATTTGTATAAATTTGGTGTGTAACTTACTTATAAAATCTGATTCTTGTGTAAAATATGTTTTGTTATAAATGGTGAAGTTTTTAAAAAGGGTGACTTAGCTAAAGCCTCTCTTATATCCCATTGTTCATGCACGTACATCCGGGATATATAGAAAAAGTGGGCTAATTTGCAAGGGACACTTAAGCTACATTTGAGATTTTATAACAGAATATCAAGATTGCAAAGACCCCGCAATGGAAATTGGCATGCACATTATTCTCTGTTTGCACCCAGTGTGGCTGCAAACACACCCATGTCTGAAGGGTAATTTACGAGAGATTTAAGCAAGTGCATTCTCCCTGCTAATGTTGTAGGTTCTCCCCATTTACTTACATTGTTTGCATGTGTCCTATCATACACTCATGTGTACCTTGCATGTATATAAACCCACTGTGTGACCTGTAGCAAGTCGCATTCGTTTGCACGTGCAAATCTCTACTACCCCACTACCAGGCCGTAGTGGGGTAGACAAAACAAATCTCTGATCAAGGTTGGTGAACATTAAACTGAATTTTTTTTGCAATTTATGTAAGAATTTCTTTTTAAACAAGAGACAGTACATATTTCAAACAGGATTTCTAACTTCGATGTGAACTTTTGAAAGTTTTTATAATCTGGAAAAACAATGTACTAAAAAACTAAATGCTTTAATCAAACACATCTAGTTGTTACTCAGTTGTTTTGTTAATTTTTTTCCGTCCATTTGTGTTTTCCCTTTTTTCCCTCCTCTACGTAAGAGATTCTTCAGGTGTTCATCATCTGACGTCATTTCCTCTAATGCTATTTGTCAATTTCTCCCGACAATACACTTTCTCCGCTTGTATAACATTTGTCTTTGAATCTCATTGTAGCATATTTACGGGTAACACTGGCAATAAATATTGCCATTTTATGCCCGTGGTTGCAAAAAAATAATGAAAGAGAAAAAAAATTGCAAGCATGGATAATATCTGTTGTGTGTTTCCTGTCCAGTTTGGGTTGTTTATTTTAGATTTTTTTTCAATTTACAAAGCTACACAAGAGCTTCTACTAGCAGTAATAAATCTTCATGCTTGTGACCCGATTTTTTTTTCTAAAAATGGGATTGTGGCTATTAATTCCAAAACTATCAGACATTTTGTGATACTTAATGAACAATGAAATTTGCTAGGTTTAAACAGCAAGAACCCAAGTTTTTCCTGTAAAATGTTAAACATGTAATATTAAAGTGGGATATATAATTGAAGGAAATGCCAGAACTGAATAATGTCTTTGTAATAAATATTTACGAGATATAAATGGAAATTGAAAAGATTCCAACATTAAATAAGCAATACAAGAGATCACAAATACCCTTGACCAAAGGTAGTGCTAAAAAATATGAAAATATGATCCAAATCTGAATGGGGATCCTTGATTTGGATCAGAAATTTCTTCTTTTTTTTTTCTTTTTTTTTTTGGGGGGGGGGGGGGGGGCGGGGGGGGTCAGTACAAAGCCACTGATAGACCCCCACTTTGCATAAAAGGTATAAGCGAATTCCCACGAATAGCTATGCTTATGGATATGGTAACCAGGATCACTATCAAGGACCGAGCAACGGATCTTGTATGAAAATTTAAGTCTGATCCAGTTAAGAGCTTTTGACTTATGTTTGTGGACAAAAAATAAACATATGCAATTAGAATAACCTCACCCCTCTCCTTCAAGGAGAGTTATAAATGTATTTTTTATAAGAAATTAATTACCATTTTATAGTGTTTTTAACAGGACGATAATAATTTTTACTGGTTATCGGCAACCAAGTTTGATACAGATTTAGATTTATTGTTTTGTTTTATGTCATATTCAACAGCCAGAGTCATATTGCCATGGATAGTTTATGGGTGGAGGAACAAGTGCATACTAGTTGGTCAAAATTATGCACTGTAAAGTACCGGGCATCGGCAAGTAACTACCAACTTTCCAACACGAACCGCCCAGACCGAGTTTGGAACCAGTGACCTCAGAGGTTGAAGGCGACAACTCTAACAGCTACACCACTGAGCCCCCAAAATTTGGTACAAAACTTTGCATGCAAAAAAATCCAAAAAAGACCATTAATTTATCACTTTGACTACAAAGTGACTTGTTTTTCACCTTATATCATTGCATTTTTACCTTGTATTACTACACAGTCAAGGAAATGAACAAATGTTGCTGATGACCACCAAATCTTGATTAGTCTTAGTCAAGTTATGGCTATGAGCAGTACGTACTAGATATCCCTGTACAATACATTCACATATCAAACATACAAATA
The DNA here is from genome assembly GCA_964017235.1 of Sabellastarte sp. h YS-2021. Taxonomy (NCBI): domain Eukaryota; kingdom Metazoa; phylum Annelida; class Polychaeta; order Sabellida; family Sabellidae; genus Sabellastarte; species Sabellastarte sp. h YS-2021. The sequence goes on along the minus strand of OZ024932.1, from coordinate 8,994,586 downwards.
AATGACCCCTATGTGACCAGATTTTTGTAGTTGGGAGTGTTACATTTTCCAAAATTATTTATGACCCAGATTCTCAAGAAACCCACTTATTTTGCTGTTATCTTTCTATAGGCTTTAGTGATATCTGTTTTCCTTGGAAGAAATATTTATCCTACCCCCGGGAGGATTACTTTTTGTCATTTTTTTCTTAGATAAAAATTGTCCCATGGTTTTAGTATTGCATTCTGTCCCCCGGATGGTAATCGATTTTATCCACCAATATCATATCCATTTATCTAAAACCTTTACATAACGGTTTATAAATTTGCCCTCTAATTATACCTGCATTTTGCTAAGATTGGCACACTTAAAACATGAAGGCTGAATTTCTTTCAAGAAAAATATTCGTTGATGTAAGCATAATTCATGCATTTACTTTATATATAAAACATCTTTACAATTTACCTTCAGAATGGTTTTGTAATGGGCGATAATGCAAATTTCTACTTGAAATCTAGAGTCCCACATGACCAATTAACATACAGTTTACAAAACCATATTTTTATATTAATGTTAACGGTTAAAGTTTGAGTTTATTGTTTACTTCCTTTTTACACCAATTTTAGGCACCAGCCAAATTAGTAAGCAAAGTAGTATCTATAATCAAAATCACATATAAAATAATAATGATAAAAATAATAATTACCTCCACAAAGGAGGTTATGTAATCAGCAGTGTTTGTTTGCAAAATAACCCAATAAATTGTAAATAGAATCTGATGATGTTTTCAGGAAAGGTGAACAATGACACAAGGGGAAGATAATTAAATTTTGGAGATGATTCTGAGCATTGTCTGGATCAAATTTTATTTTTATCATTGTACTCAAAAGCAATATCAGAGGTGTAGGGGCTGGCGGAGATCTGCACTCTCCGAGTGCTGTTATTGTTATTATTTCATATTGCCTGGTATCATATTTCTATTTGTATAGTATCAATTTCTTTCATTTCAAGCATTTACCCAAGCCCTTTCCTTTATTCATCTTCACCAATAAATCCCTCCCCCAATGCCAGCCCCCAACATTCCACCATTCTTTTCCTCACATTTTCATCCCAGCCAAGACTACATTAAGGGTGCCTGCGTGTTTTGTGGTTTATTGATAACCCCGCGGTAACAACTGTACTAGTTAATTTTCACGATTGATTCCACCAAGCTCCCTTCTGATAGCTACAATAACTCAATGGCATTTTATTGTAATGTGACTGAAGTATTACCCATGTGTTTCATATCTTCCTGAGTTCTTTTTTTTCTTTTTACTTATTTCTGCAGTTCAGTTATTTTTTCTCCACTTCTCCCCCCTTTAATCCTGTTACCCTAGCCCCTGAAGGGGAGAAGTATTGTAATTGAGTCTGTTTGTTTGTCTGTCCACTCACATAACTCAAAAGCTAGGCATCAGACCATATGGGTCATATTTTCCACAAGGTCTGGTCTAATAGTATTTCAGTCCTACTCAGAGATGGTCTGGATCTGAGTCTCCGATATGGATCATGAATCTAGGATGGTAAGAAAACGTAAACTATTACAAACAAACCTCAAATCTGGAGAAATAAAAATTTCTTAAACTTTTATATTTTTGTGTATTTTGACACTTTTATGGCGATTTCTTTCAGAAGAACTGCAATGTTTTGTTTTCACGAATTTTACTTCCTGTTAGTGGGCCTATTCAATTGGGGATATGCTAGAACACAATTTCTTTCGGTATCCCGGAATCGGTACGGTTTCACACTGGTGGGATACCGAAATGGAAAATCTGCTACCAATCCTGCCCTAGTTTTTGGTAATATTTGCAGGCTAGGTTTGTACATTCTAAGGCACTCTTTTGTTATTGGTTTATAAAAGATAGTGACATTAAAAGTAAATATTTGTTGCTTGTTTTTGTTGTGGAAATATTCCTTGAATTGCATGTGTATATAAGACATTGCATTTACAAATCTGAAAGTGTGTTCCATACTTTACTATGGTCATGCACAATACTTGACCTAAGAACCAGAAGTTCAAGATCAGGTAATATTTTTTAAAATCCGGAGTCCCTTAATATGCATACGGTTAGTTATATTGTAGTAATCAATAGCCAAACTTTGTAAACATTTCAAAAATTATATAAACCTATAAACACGTTATATATATCATTAGAAAGGTAATTTCACAGAGCTTCTGCAATGTAATGAATTCACACAAGAAAAAATATTTTAAATTTGCTGACAGGTCAATTTAGACTATTAAACAGAAACCTTACTGTCCTCCACTTTACTTAATATCTAAAATTAACTTTTTTCAAGCTTATCTATTTGAAAGTAAATTAAATGGTCCATATAGTTTCCACTTTTAAACTATGATGTAACTGTACAAGTACAGATCAACTTGGTTCTAGATGAAAGAGTGTGTAACTAAATTGCATAAATAATGGAAAAATATTGCTTGAAGGCACAAACGTAAGACAGAATACTTTTCTTTATTGTGCTACATATTATCATTGTGGTCCTATGACTTATCTTTCGGATTCTGTGACTTATCATTATGATGCAATGACATATCTTTGGGATCCTGTGACTTATCATTATGATGCTATGAGATATTATTGTCATGCTATGAAAATTGAATAGTAGTCTTAAAGACCTGTTTCCAACTGGATGTACCACCTTGTTGCAAAGGTGGAATGCAACGACAGCAGTAACAAGATATTTGAATTAGTGCTAATCATTTTGTATTCACATACTTTTGTTGTAAAAGAGGTGATCAATATACACCTACATACTCTAAGTAAATGAAGATTTGAATACAACTTTGTAAGAGATAAAATATGTCCTTTACTTTAATGACTAGTAAGGACAAGTTTTTATAATCAACAAAATTATTCTTTATTTTCAAGTCCCAGTCAATAGATGTCATTGTTTGATCCAGGGTCCGGATTTATTGCTGCACCCCTCAAACAATATGGACTTCTTAAGAATCTGTTTTCCTTTCCACTTAGGCAATATATTTGAACATAAATACCCAACTTTTATGAAAGTGATAAATGTCTTGCAATAATGATAAGCAAGTAACATACTTGTTTATGCCCTCAAAGTGTATGTTATAAAGAACCAATATTTAAAATTTTGAATATTCAGTTAATCTTAAACCCAATGCTATTGGCTAAAGACGTTTACCCACAGTGCTATATCTTTTCCTCTTGGCTAATGAGACGCACACATTTCCGGTTTCCGGGTCTGGGAGAATGGTAAATGTAAAATGTGGGGGGAAATCAGTTTGTTTTCACGAGAGAGCAGGACTTGAGACCATCAACAATAGCTTCTAAATAGCTGTGTTATCAAAGGGTTTGTCTAAATGTAGTACTTGACTAGAATGGTTTGAGTCTGTGAGTGTACTGTAGCTTCTCATTCTAGGTGACCTTGGTTTCAATTACACTAGTGTTTAAATGGCTGGGTCTTTTGTACAAACGTGGAAAGGTATCCATTTGACAAGATGGCAATTAGCAGACAAATTAATTGATAGTAATTAGTGAAAATCATATAGCTAGACATACCATTGATGACATGAGTTTATATTTAAGATCAATACCACCTTTACCTGTAATTGATTAGAAATGTTAGTGTAAACAATCAACCTTTTAACATTTTAACTATTAGAAAGTTGCCTTGTCAAATAATTCTTAAGAAAATATACTTGGCCTGAATAAAATATATAAAAGTGATAAAAATGCAAAAATAATTTATTAATTAGGAGTCAACAAGTCAGATATAATCTATGGTTCATTGTATCGACTACCCAAATAAGCCCTATTTTCAAGTTTCATAAGAAACTACAATTTTGAATTGCTTTGATATAATGCCTGAAAATATATATTTACACTATGATGTATTTTCTATGTTTTTCTTCTTTTGAAGTAAAGTGAAAGCTAGGGATTTTACATCCCCACAACAGCCAGGGTCATATTGAGATAAATCCTCAGCATTTGTCACTTGTTAGAGTCAAACCCGCAAACAGGTGACAGATAGTGATCAGATAGCCACACTTGCTAACCCACTAGGTCACCGAGGACCTCTTTTCCCTTTTCAGAGTATGCTGCTGATAACATTTACACATACATTGATATATTCCAGGGGTGGATCCAGCTTTTAAGTAAGGTGGGGGTTCACATCAGACATACTATAACTAGGAGGGATGGGGGGCATGCCCCCCTCGGTAAAAAAAAATAATTTTTTGGTAAAAATTTATTGCATTCCCTGTAAATTTAACACCACTCTCAGAAATAATTCTGTACTTTGGGTTGAACCCCTTTACATTATTTCTTAAGGTGGGGGGGGGGGGGGGGGGGGGGTGGGGTCGAACCCCCTGAACTGTCCTGGATCCGCTAGTGTATTTACAGAAAGTAAGATGTTTGAATGAGGGCTGTATTAAAATTTAATAGCCCTGGGTCATATCTACACTTATAGTTCTGTTCATGTTTTATTTGATACACTGAAATATCTATCTGAAATTAATTTGTAAAATAACTGTTTTATATATCTTAAGTATATTTTATTAATACCCAGTAAATACATATTGTATTGTTTATATATTATCTGGGAAATATTCGTACAGTTCGGCCTTATTTGACCACATCATCACATAACACCATCCGTGCATTCAGTTGTCTCTTCAAAATTTGGATTACTGCAACTCTCTCTTAGTCAACATCCCATATTTTGTTTTGTTCCAAAGTTACAACGTGTACAAAATGCTGCTACTAGGATTGTCCTGAATTTGAATAAGTACAACACTAACACATTATCTGATGAAACTGCACTGGTTACCTGTAAGTCAGCGCAGTATCTACAAACTGAACCTCATCATGTTCAAGGCATTAAAGGGTGATGCCCCCGACTACATTCAGTTCTTGCTTTCCATAAACCAACTGATTTTTCCATTTTTGCAGCAACTTGCTATAGGAATAGCCTGCCTGATGATGTCTGCAACATCAAACTGGATTTAAATGAATTCAAGAAAAGACTTAAAAACCATTATATTTAAGATTGCTTTTACTGAAGTAGTGCACTAGCATCGTTTTTATTATTGTTGTGACAGAACTGCAAAATATTTTTAAGGGGTAAAACATGTGCAAGAGTCATATGACATCATTTTTTGTCCATTTCTGCAGTCCTCTTGCCTGTTATAGATAACCCTTCTTTACTTGTATATACACAAGGCCATGTGTCCAGATTTTAGCCAATCAAATTGACTCATTTAGCACCAAAGTATTATGATTCATGTTGTATGTGTTTTTATTATTTTGTTCTAATGTTTTGTCATTTCCTATGTTCACAAGGAAATTTGCAATAATTCATCTCTGTTAACTTACTTCAAACAGGATTTGGAACTGACAATCCATAATTTATCTCTTAAATTGGAGGTTAACACTTTCCCATGATACTTCATCAAAAACTAAAATTTCCCGAGCCAGTCAAAAGAAGCTAAACATCTTCTGTTCCAATTACTCATGCATTATGAAATTATTTACTTTGATAAAATTCAAGAGTCCTGGCCTACATCCTGCATCAGTCAATCTTCACTCATTAAATCTATAGTTGATTTATTGCTACCAAGCTGTAGTTCATTATCAGTTTTCTTATAGTCATCAACAGAAACATCAACTTACTAAACACTTCATTTCCCATATTAAAACAAAATTGTCAAATACATGCAAAGATGTGGAGAATATATATTAAATTAAAATAAAATTCCGAATAAGTATAATTTTTGTAAAACTTTCGGAAAAATATTTTCAGAACCAAATGTTATTACCTATCTCTTTTATTAATCAATGCGGAAGTCTATTTGTCCCTCTGAAGACCCTAACACCAGCATCATGTTATTCCATGCAGGCATCATGAGCTACATATTTGGGCAAAAGATTTAACTCCTTGGGGTCATACTTAGCTTGATGCATTTCAAGTTTTGGTAATATCCATAATGTTTAATAAGTTAGCATTTATTGTTGGATAGCATACATATAACACAACATGAACAGGTATTACAACATGTAGCAGATTTGTTACAAATGTCTGAAAAATCTCTGATGAGCTCTCACGTGTTAAACTAAAATGCACACACCTGAGGTATTGGGGGCAGAATGGCAATATAGGGCGGACCCATTTTAAAAGTGTGCTACCCACATTTGAGGTCCATTTACAGAACAATCAGAACAACTGCAGGAGGCAAAATTAATATATGAGTTGTTATTTGATCTACATGCGTCAGCTGCAAAGCAATAAGGGACAGGAGTAGTGCACTAGAATTAATGAAAGAGTGCCAACAAAAACAAATTCCAAGTCAAGTACATCTCATATCTGGCCTAGAACGCAGATTAATAAGTAAAATAAATCAATATTTAAAGAAACAATTGCAAAACATGTTGCCATTTGTAAGGACATCAGTGAATATGAAATCACATTGGCAGGGATTGGTAAATCACAGTTTTCTTATCAATCTTGCTAAGAACGGTCATAGCAGGATCCTGACTTCAAAACTAGTAAGTTATAATGAAAAAAATCATGAGTGTGGGACAGTAGTAATACTTCAAGTTAAGCATTGGCCTAAATGGCTGGCCCTTTTCTGTTTGTTGGCCTTGGTATTATTTCATTTGTTCATTCTCTCGTATTGTAAGAAATGCCAGACTTGGTTCTTGTCAAATTGTATCTGTGCCAATAATGACAATAATGCGGATAACGCAATAAAGAGAAAAGCCTAATAATTGAAGACGCGTTTTGGTCAACACTGCTACAAGAGGACTTCATTTAAAAATCTTTATTTCTAAACATAAGGTCAAACTTGGAGTTTTTGTGTCCTAAAGCTTAAGTTGTGGTTCTATATTTAAAGTTTGAAAGGACAGATATCCTATTTTTAAGTCAGAATCAATTGTTCTCAAAAATGTCAAAATTTGCCAGAAAGGGCTGGAAAATGCAATGCATCCTGACATTTTTTGTAATTGCACTAGGAATTGTTTAATATGTGTTTACAAATAAAGTCCTAACTAATCCGGACTGAGCTTAGATGTCTTCGGGTTCTGATCCTAAGATGTACCCTTGGAATGAATTAGACATACTGTCTTCCACATATGATTGGAGAGTGTCCTGAACTTTGACATAGTCGAGGTTAGGGTAATACATCTTGTGCATCATCCAGGGTCATATTGGAATTCGCCACCTGTGGGATCTAATCTAAACATCTTTTATAGTGATTAATCTCCATCATTTGATAGACTCTAAGGCGCAACTATACGTAACAGTATTAGTTTGTTGTAGGTCAATTGACACAGCCAAGTCATTCCCGAGAAGATACAGAGGTGGATGCGTTGCTATGGCTGATGGGGTTTTTCAAACAGGTAGATTTAAGCTTTTTTTCCTGAAGGAGGCAATAGATGTTGCATTGCTTACATTGTTGGAAAGGTCTTGGCAAATTCATACAGAAGTGACAGCCCTTGATTATATGCCAAACCTGCTAACCACTGGACCACCAAGGACCATGCCCTTACTTATGGGATTTTAATCAATATCGTTATGACAAATCAGGCTGAACATCCCAAGTTGGGAAGCAACTTGAAGTAATTAAATGCCAAATGTTGAAACCTAAGTAGCTACTTGGAGTAACTACCCACAAAACAAATACTGTTTATGAATGTGATAACATCCTAAATAAAGTATAATATATACTTAATGAAGTGTACAGTTAGAGATAAAAAAATTCTTTCAAAAATATCGAGTTTAATATTTTAAGTAACAAATAAAATGATTTAGTAATGGCCGTAACATATAAAGGGAGGTAACAAAATAACATTCCCTGAGTTTAAAGTTACCTCATAAAGGTAAGTCTGAAGAAACAATACACCATAGTTCACACCTACAATAGCTTATTGTTAAGACAGGAAAATGGTTGATATTTGAGATTTAAGATTCAAACACAAAAATGAGCCTTTTTACCCATTAATATTTTACTGTTGGGATGCAGTAAAAACACAGATTTGAGGTTTCAATGTAATATTTTTCTTTCAATTCAACATCTCAAGAGCAAAGGATAAAGACATATTTATTACCCATAAAGTGAAATGACACATTGTAAATTTATCTAGAGCATTTGTGACAAGTTAGTCAGGCATAATGCTTTCTTTTAAATTGTAAACCATACTGGCTTTTCAGAGTTTTTTGTCCAGATTCTGAATCCTTTCTACAATAAGAAAACTAGATTTACACTCAGGAGACTGCAACACAGCTCCCCCTCACCCCACACTAGCCATTCATATTCCTCATGGAGGCCATTATATATCAAATTTCTCCTATCTTCCAGAGTACAACTAAAATACGACTTCAGATCTAGGTACAGTAAACAATGTAAAATGCGCCTTTATTGCAAGGTTTCCCCAGTTACACCTTGAAATCACCTCAATTACACTTTTTTACACTTTTATTTATTTATTTGGGGTTTAACACAGCATAGGTCATATCATGACGGTTAGTTTTATGGGCAACAGAAACCAGTACATACAGTTGATCAAGGTTCTGTACTGTAAATTGTCAACCACTGGTAAGCAACTATCAACTTTCCCACATAGGGTCAGGTCTTTGAACTGCAGACCTCAGAGGTGGGAGGCGAGTATGTCATTGTGGTCTTGTGGGTAACACACTCGCCTAAGAACACAGATTAAGTAGGATCAAACCTATGTACAGACAGAGGCCAGACACATGGTGGCTCGGATGACCACTTAAAATGACTGTCCTTTGTCATTGGGTACCATCCCCAGTGGCAGGCAAAAGAACATCAAGGACGTTGAGAAATGGTCACCCTTGAGCCTCTGTCTTTCAGTTAGGGGAATGTCAGTAACTTGAGAGTTGGACTGTACTTGTACAGTTGGATGGGTCATATAGCACTTTGAGTCCTGTAGTACATGGAGATATTTTGCTGAGTATAAATACAATACCATATAATACTGGTCCAATGTGGCCCCTGATTAGATGTTTTAGTGTGTTCCTGTTTTGAAACATGTCATTAAAGAATCTATGTCTATTATTACATTTTTACAGTTCACGAGGTCATGATTTCTGGTATCTTGGTACGTAAAATCACAATTTCCTAAGAAATATGGCTGCTCTAAATTGGATTCTATATTTAGGCTTTGTTACTCCTGTCAACCATTGAGCAGGCAGAGCCTACGGATTTGATGAAATTACTGACTATCAGATAATCCAACCAACCATTCCCAGGAAAGGGGATCCACAAAAAACTCAGAGTTCTATATCTGAACATACCCTGTGTCAGACCTTTACTTTTGGATCTAAATCTGTTAAGATGTTAAAATTTTAAATTCGCTGGCACTTGGGGGCAGATCTTCGACTCGTGTTTATTATGGAATGAAGAAAAAGAAGTTGGAGAACTTGACATCTCACTCTACAGAGTTGCAGCCTATAGCCTTTAGGGCCAAAGCATAAGGCAGTACACCCAAGTAAATTTCCAATTTCTTCGAGACACAACAAAGGTGGGGTTATTACAACACAGATTAGGTAAGAAACACAAATTAATCAATATATGAAATATACACAGGGGCAGATGTGTGTGGCATTACGGTAACTGTTTTGACTTGAATGCACCAGCCTTGAGCATCTAAAAATAATCTCAGATAGAAATTACCTTTCAGTTGCTCATTCAAAATAGACTGAGTCTGAAAATGAAATTTATTTAGTGGCTCTAAAGTAAATTGATCCCGCCAAATCGGTTTAAATTTACATAACCCAATGGGATGCCGCGAAAGAAAAGGTCTCTTACAGAGGGACAACAAATTGAGGGAAGTTATCTTTTTATATACAACTTAAGGGAAGATCCAATTGATACTCTGAACATGATTATCATAGATGGAGTTACTCCAAGTATTGCCTCCAGGGTCACAAATAACATTTTTTTGACACTCAAAGATGTTTTGTCCATATTAAGAAATACAAAAATCTGTCTGTACGTTGGTCTGAAACCAGTATCCAATAAAATCCTCATATTTAGACCAACATAAATAAGTTGGATTAAATTAACTGTGTTTAATTCTTACAATTTAAAATTCATTTAGAAGACCTGACTCTGTACTTTTCAATAGCATACAGTTCAATACAATCTAAGTAACAGTCATTGATAAATCATCAGATATAACCACAACTGAAGTTATGTACAATATGATTCAATTGTACTCAATAACTACTTTACAGTTTCCTTAATAAGTAGTTTATTCTGGTTATTTATATCAAACTGTGTCATTTTATTCCCTATTCAAAATATTATGTTGTTATTGGTTTTAGTATTTGCTGTAACATGGTATGAACCTTTCTAAGGAGCTTGCTTAAATGAATTTCTAAAAATCTTGTGGAAAAATGCCTTGTGGAGAAAATGTCTTGTGGAAGCAATGCCTTGTGGAAAGAATGCCTTGTTTATTTTGAGAGAATTGAAAATAATAGTCTTGTGTGAAACCCTTGATTTTTTATATTCTCATGAGATAAACATGCTAAATTTTAAGCATGAAACGGTGAATAAAACATTGTTACATACTATGTCCATAGCATCCACACAGGTTACATACAGTACTTTTAAGTACATTTGCCTCCCAAAGATTAAAACAGTCCAATACAACGCCCCATTTGCCTGGTAAAATTCTTCAAAAGGCTAGTTCATGTATTTATTTATTGCAATTACTTACCTTTACACAGTCTTGTAATCGTACTTCCTATTCAGGGCAAAGAGCTCAAATTCTGTAAGGATTATCTTTATCTGATGATCAAAGTCATTGTATTGTATTGGACTTTTTCATAATTTACTAAGGAATGCCACTCTGACAATTAGTTAACTTCAGACAAAGTTGTAATCACACATGTGAGAATCTGTTACTCTGTGCTGATAAAAGTCACAAATTTAATAGTGGCCCAGTATTAGCACATAATATTGTTACAAAAAAGACATAATAAACCACCATGGTTTTCATCTTTTCCATTCTCTTTAAAACAGACAAGACATTCTTTCCACTAAGTATTTTTCCACAAGGCAATTTTCCACGCCCTGGCTTAAAATGCCTCATGGAATGTAGTGTTAAAGCTACTTTAATAAAATGGTGTTTTATAAGGGTGGTAACGCCTGATAATGAAGTCTCAGTCTAATCTAATGTAATCTAATGTGGACTTTTAAAATGCTTAATCTCCATCGCTGATGGACTCTATGGTGCAACTGAACATAAAGCAAGGCAGTTAACATTAATCCAAGGACATAGCCAGGTCATACCAAGGAGACACGGGGTGACAGGAGAGGCTATGGGGGATATGCCTTTGCAAACAGGCAAGTTTTAAGCTTCTTTCTGAAGGAGGCAACTGATGCTGCACTGCGCACATCATGAGGGAGTTCATTCCAGATCTTAGGAGCATCAAAGGCAAAGATGTGACCAAAATGTTTGACTGACTTGAAGACTGATGAGCGGAAAGGAGGAACAGTAAGGTATTGATGATCTGGGTGACTACGCCTGGTACTATAGGAACAACTGCTGCCGTCAAGTGTTTCAGTAAGTTTGAAATTAAATTGTGCAATATATAAATTGTATGTTGTCCAGGGTGGGGGAGGGGATAATTTCAAATAGAAAATGTGTTATTGTCCCTTCAAAATAACACTATCAGTTTATTAATTATTATTTTTCCTTTAAGTTACATGTATTTATTATACATAATGGGATAGATGTGATCTTAATACTGGGAAATAAAAATCAGTTTACTGATTATTATTTTCCCTTTAAGTTATATGTATTTATTATACATCATGGCATAAATGTGATCTTAATACTGGGAAATAAAAATCAGAAACCTTAAATTTGAGCCTATGTCTTGGATTCAAATGGATTTCATAAAGGGTGACTCGGCAAAGAGAAAATTAAGACTGCTTTATTAAAATAACCACAGTGGTTTTCTATGTCATGTGATCCTTTTTTTCTACTAAAATATACTAGTGGTAACATATATCCTCTGTTTGATGTTTTATTATTATCTTAGAAAAAATATTGTTTTGCATCAGCTTGTAATCACCAAAATATTCCTAAAGACAACTGCAGGTAAAAAAGTGGGAAAAAGTATATCAATGGCTATATTTAAGTCTTTATTTTCAAATGATAAGCCCACTCCCGCAAGGACTTAAATTTAAGCCCAAAAACTTAGCTAAAGCTGAGGCCTAACTTCTTTGTGAAATCCACTAAGTCTAAGAACACAAACTTAGTATAAGTTTAAGACAAAATGGAGACATTGTACCAATTTTTCTTACATAAGCTGTAATTCTTTTATAAATATTTGTATAACTGTCTGACCTAAAAATATTTTTTTGATTAAAGAATTTTTTATCGTAGTTCCACTTCACATGGAAATTAAAATGATGAAGTATCTATAACTAGAAAGCACTCATAGAGCCTTGACCTACACCAGGGTGCATTTCTAAAAATTTGTTTATTTTTATCGTATCCAGAAAATGATCCACATCTCTCCCAAAACTTCTTCCTTTCGGCCAGGATTCAACCACATAAAAACTTAATGAAGATCTGCTAAAAGCTTTTCGGATAACGTCAAGAGAAAATATGCTGAAAATGGGACCTTTAAAAATTTTAAAATTTTTTATATCAAAAATATGATCGGAATCTTTAACAAGATTTAATCACTTCCTTCTTTGGTTAGGCCCTACCCACAGAAAAACGTTCAGAAAGATCTATTTATTATTTTGTTGTTCCCTTGAACACAGACAAACGGACAGAAGGACAAACATATGCACCCAGAAACATAACCTCTTTGTGTAGAAAATATAATTACTCTGAGTTGCTCTCTTGCTAAACTTTTTGATAATTTGCTATTAAACAAATTTCATTCTAACTTCACTACCTCAAGGCATGCAGTTTTGTTTTAAACAAAAGCACTCTACAACTCAATGCTCTTTGTGGTAAATGAAGTTATTCAGTACTATCCAAATAACAACAGCCCTGTCTATTGCACCATGCTTGATGCCAGCAAAGCATTTGACCGTGTCAATTACATTAGATTGTTCATATTACTTAGAAAAAAAGGGTTGTGCCCTCTATACTGTAGGTTTCTCATTATGTTGTATACTAATCAACAGTTATTTATTAAATGGAACAATACCTTCTCTAGCTCAATCGGTGTTAGTAATGGGGTGAAACAAGGTGGTGTTCTGTCTCCTACATTGTTCAATATGTACTTTAGATGTGCTACTTCTAAATTCACAAAATTCAGGCTTTAGATGTTACATTGGCAATGAGTTTTGGGTTGTTTTGCCTATGCTGATGACATAGTACTATTAAGTCCCACTTGTTATGGGATAATTAAGATGTTTGATATATTTAGCAAATATAGCCATATGTACAGTTTAACTTTTAACAAAGGCAAAATAAAAGTAATTATCTTTGATGATAAACATGATGCCCAGAGTTGTCTCCTGTGTATCAATCACATTAATGTGTCAAAATATGAGAAACACCTTGGTATACTCATTGGTAGAAATGTTAATAAATATCCTAAAATCAGTTACTGAGTTAACATGTCTGTTGAAGTATATATGTTCAGTATTTATAGGTGTCCAGTTTGATGTTGAATATCAATTGTTCAAAACTTTTACATTCCTTTATATGGCTCTGTATTATGGGATTTCAGTATTATTTAACAGATGGCGAATATGTGTAAAAAAGTTGTTAAAAATCAGTCCGTTATGACATGCTAATTTACTGCACTGGATTGTTAATGATATATCTGTAGATATGCAACTGTATAATGAATTCATTAGGTTCCTTAAACATTTATATACTACAAACAATTATTGCGTTAGTTTGTGTGATCGCTTAGCAATTGAGGGTAGTGGATCATCAGTAAGTTATAACTTAACAGTATTAAGTAATGTTTTCCACAACCCAAGGTTTAAACTGCCAGAATATAAAATTGATTTTGATGTGAGTCTAGAGGCAGAATACTGTCACTCAGAGATTCAACAAATTCTAACTTTACTTTCTCTGAATTAAATGAGATGATTACTTTTCTGTGCTTTTCATGAAGCATATGTACAATTACTTTTACTTCTTGTGTTTAACTGTTTGTAAATAACTTACATTATGTGTTCACATCTGTACTTACTTTGTTTGAAATGAAATGATTAATTAATAATAATACAGAATCAAGAAAAAGATGGTTTGTTTCCTGACATCAATTTTTGAAGATCCCAAAGCAGTGTGAAAGGTGTCAGCATTATACTGCCCCATCACTCTTTTATAAGTGAAGTATCCCTCCGCGGGAAAACATAGATCCAGCTGTTTATCTACCTTCAAAATGAGACCCCTGTCCCCTATTATCGCCCACTTCTGTTATCTCTTAAGTGAGAAAATATTGCTCTGTGATCAAACCATGGATTTTTTTCTACAGTAACAAAGATACTCCCCAAAGGCAGATGCTATTTTAATGTCTTAAGTATTTGTGGATCTTGAAGATTTTTTTCTTATATTGATGTCAATATTTGTGATGATTTTGCCTTCTTCAAGGTCTTTTAATAGTTTGTCTTATGTCATAAAGATTATGTTATATTTTTTATTTTCTATAATTGTGATCATGTAAATTTTTTTTTTCACCCTACATTTATCAAACTTTAAATCCACAGTCGTAATAATAAAGAAATTTGATCACATAATCATCATTAATTTAATAGATGAAGTTCAGATTCTAACCATAACTTAAACTAACTTATCCAGAGCCAGATGTGTTTACTTGTAGTTGCAAGTGCTAACAGATCAAGCATCCCTATTGCCTGCTAATAAAATGGGATCCAAGTGAAAGATAAACAAATGATTCTTATCAAGTTAAGGTCCCAATATATTTATACAGATGCCACGTGGGTCATAACACATAAACACAAATACACCCCCACACGCCCACACACTAAAACTTACCACCCCCAACAAAAATGGACTGTAAACTTTAATGGCGGGAAATTGTATAAAGGCAGACGACTGTAGTTGAGGAAACTATCACGGTGTGTTACCCTTCCTTAGGGAAATGCAATTCAGGGGGTCATGTCAAGATAATCCTGTTGATCTTTTTCAGATACTACCACTTCATTTTATTGCTCAATTTCTTCAAGCAGACGACTTTTGCTGGTTAGCTCTCCATTGAACTAACAGCGATAAAAAGTGGGGGTTAAAGCTTTTCCTTTAAATTTTCCGAGGAACTCTTTCAGTTGCTTAAATGGCTCGGGAAATGTGCTACTAAGTACATTAAAGAATGGAGATTGTTTTAATGTTAGTAATCAAGAGTCATCTTTTGATGTTGTGGAGGGGGAATTTGAACTCAGATTAGGTGTTATGATAATATATTTTTCTATCATAGTATTTTAAAGCATTCCCTCTGTCACCTAAACCTTTGTTACAGGAAAATTAGGACGAGTTTATGTGTACTAGTTACAAATATTGTTTATGCAAAATAAATCACATAAATTAATGTTTCAATGAGATTTAATAAACGACAATGTAATGTCTATTTGACAGTACCCATAGGAGGACATCACCAATAAACATACATCATTCAAATGATAATTCTTGCATCAGAGAACCTGATTGGTTAATGGTTTGAATTGTTTTGTTTACGTCATATTTATGCAAATTTAATGACAGTACCAAATTATCCAGAGAAAAAGAAATCCATTTATTCTTTACAATAGAAAACAGTTTAGGCTTTTGAAAAATTGTATGAACTTACAAAAAAGCAAGCGTTAAAACAAAAGCAATCTATTTTTATCAAGAAAGTTCTGCTACCAATAACTTTAGTAAATGAAAAAAAAAACTCCCATGACATGACGTCACCAAATTCTAAAGGTTGCAAAAACAGTGTCGGTGGGAAAGATTGCAGTTAGTTTCATGGCACCATTGGGGTCGAATTGGAAACAAGACCGGAGTTAATTCTCAAGTCATAATGTATTATAGACACATTTGTCTTTTGAAAGGCTTTCCCAAGTTTTTGCTTCCTCTAACAGGTCATTGTCTGCCCTCTCACGTCTGCTTACTGACTCCTGTTTTATCCTGGCAGACGACATTTTCATACCGTTGGCTGGATTTGCTTTTTCACACTGTTCAGATGTAAACAATGCCTGAACTGGGTAAGAATTCTAATTTATAACATTTTTATTACCACTGATACCCCCTCTCTCTTTTGTAAGATTTCTTTTTCACACAAAAAACTTTCTCTCTAAAAACTGTTTTGTTCACGGCCTGTTGTATACATAAATTACTTAAATATATAGAACAATAATATGTATATTGCTTTGTTCTTTTTTGTACAGAAAAATAAATATATAAAAATAATATGTTATATATATAATATATCCATTTACATAAATATGTAATCAATGGATATATACAAATGTAACGGCTGTAAAATGTAGTTCTTACAGTTTCCCAGAATTCCTAATGGTTCATGAGAGGGTTTAAACAGATTGTGCAATTATTCTCTAATGCTATTGGATTGTATGTGTTCTTCTGGTTTTGTGGTTGTCAAGCCAAGTATGGATCATTTGATTCTCTCTCCTGTGGTCCTGAGATTGAATCTAGCTAATGACAACACAAGGGAACACTTATGATATGTGTTGACAGTTAGACAGGCCGTGAACTCTGCTTTTCATCCCCAGTAATATTAGTTGCCAATACTGAGAGTTAGTCAAAAGATAAATGCAATTAGAGATCAAAATTGTTGCATTATAGAGTGACCAGTCTCAGAGGATTCAAACCCCACCCAGGCAGCTGGCAAGGATGATAAGGGTCACATTCAAGGTAATTTTACACACCCTGTGGCCAGTAAGGTCAAACCCCTGCTGATATGGGGTTGATATAACTTTACTTGAGGCCGATCCGTTGGACCCCAAGTTCAAAATTACACAGGGGTTCATAGAACTGTGAATCAGAGGGGGTTACCCTCGCTCTGCATTGAGAGGTCAAAGGTCAATGGCACAGAAAATGGTACCAAGAATATATTAAGGTAGGTAGCAACTGAGGGATCAGGCACCTACTTTGCCATGCTACCCAAATTCAGTTGAAAACTTGGTGATGTGAAGTCTATGCAACCACATTTTACTTGTAAATAATGAAAGAAGTTATATATTGGCAGCCTCTATAATATAATAACTAATCAACAATTAGTTGCTATCTCCACCACACAAGCATTCACAAGAATGGGCAGTACCAGATAAGATAAAAACAACGGCTGCTGAAACTGAGGACTGGCATAACTGAATTATTTTTGAGAATGTCTGTATGCATATCCAGAATATTGTGCCAACTTGGGACACTAATTACAAGTAAAATACGTCTACAGCTTGCGCTTGCCAATAAGAACAATTAACTATTGTGTAGGGATTTTTAAAGAGCGTTAATTTAATTTGTACATGAATTATAGTCCCCTAATATGCATATAAACCAATCAAAACAATTGCAAATCTTACACTGACAATTTTAATTGGATAAAAGGGTTGAGTTTACATTTTTTGCCGATTTTTTGCTTATTTCACTTTAAACATGTGTAACCAAACTACAATCTGCTTAAAATGAAGACATGTTGGTCATAGTTTTTAGGCCTTTCAGCTCATACAGCCTGGAATAGCCTATCTTATGATGTTTGTACTTCCCTATCTGTGGCCACCTTCAGAAAGAAGCTGAACTTATATCCCTTTGCCTAAGTTTTGAAGCCATAGTTTCTAGCCTAGTCTGTGAATGTGTGGCAATGTCCCTTAAGTCCAAGGCCCTCAGTGGGCTTGTGGTTAGCAAGGGGGTCATCTGATCACAGGCTGTCACCTCTGTGTGGGTTTGACTCCCACGAGTGACAATGCTGAGGACCTGTCCCAATACCACCCGGACTGTTGAACGGGATGTGAAACTCAATTTTGACCTTGCTATATCGATGAACCGAAAAAACTTTGAAATCATCTTTTGATATCACACCTGTGAGTCTGCCTCTTTATACAGATTAAAAGCTATCAAAGTCTAGAAGAAAATAGAATTTGTACCTTATACAAGACATTTAAATGCTCATCCTGAACAATCCCTTTGATAATATTTGATTTTCTGGGCTTTTATTTTGCCAGGTAAACATATTGTTTAGGCAAGAAGTCTCTGAACTGGTACCAGATTTAACCATGCCTAAGATCCACTTCCTCAAGTTCTGTATTTTTAGTAAACAGTGTGTTCAATCCTATTATCATCTGCTGTTTATGAATAGCTAAGTCATAAACAGACTGCTCAGTCTATTGCCTCTACACAACTCTACTCAGATATACATATTTTTGCAAAATCACCCTCACAAGTGCAAAATGTTTAACTCATCTGGGTTTGTTTCTGGCGGCATACATTTTGTCCTTTGGTAGTGTCTATAAGGTTTAATAAACTGGGATTCATATATGGGTAGGAAGTCTATCACACAATTTGGAAAGCCAATTCAAAATATAATTATAATGTTTTTCTGTCCTCCCCACCTGTCATCTATAAAAAATATAGCTAGAGGTGTGTCACTTTGTTTTAAAGGAGATGGCAGTGATCAACTTTTTCTGCTATCTATAATCATCGCAAATACCACGTGCATTGTGACCGGGGTATAAAAGTTGGTAGCATTTATACAACCATGAAATGGGTTTCACACCTGATGTACTAGATAGCAACAGAAATATTTGAACATGACATGTGTTCCTATGTCAATAGAGGGGGCTTGACTTTGGCAGACAATCTCATATCATGTATAGTTTTCACTTCTGTCATGTGTCAGTAAATGTCACTGATATCAGTGTATAAAGCCAGCAGGATCATGGATGAAAAAGTTGCTGAAGAGGCTACAGTGTATAAAATAATGACATTTACAAAATGGAATGAATATGACAACATAATATGAGTGAGTAACAAGATAATTTGTTTATCTACCACACAAAGTGTTTGTCCTTGATTAGGGGATACACAGATTAGGCATATATATATATTTTTTTTTGTATCAACCACCGCATACTAAGCATAATTATTGTTACAAATTCGTCAACAAGTGCCACTTTTTGGTTAATATTTCTGAATCTATGTAACTACCAAACATGTTATATACATTTATTAAACATAGTGTTTATAACACACGTAAAAGCCAAACTGATGGTGTTTTCCTTGAGGTCCCACACTTTGCCACTTCAGTATGTAAGTCTACTAAGCATTTTGGCCTAAGGTTTGCTTATGATGCTCCAAATATTTTAAATGATTTGCATTTTTGATAGATTTCAATGCAATAAAACAAGCAGTAACTCTGTATTGTTCAAACTTGGGATTTTACATCCCATTCAACAGCCAGGGTCATATTGGGACAGGTCCTCAGCATTGCCACTTATGGGGAGTCAAACCCACACAGAGGTGACAGTCTGGGAATTTATGCCAAACTTGCTAACCACTAGGCCACAGAGGACCTCTAGACGCTCTGTAAAAATACCATTCTAATGATAGATAACATATTTGTAATTTTAACAAATAATGATATATTTAATCAGATGTGAAAATCACAATTTGATGATCTTGTAAAATTGCCTCAATTTCAGGCACCCAACTTACACAAGTGAAAAGATTGCTCATACGATTAATAAGAATTTGCTCAGAATAGCACAATCAAAGCAGTTGGAAGGCAAACTCACAACTGTTGGAAAGGGGTATAACATTTTTTTGAAAAACATTTTTCCTTTACAGACAAGATTTTACAAGAACAAAGAATAAAAAACCTGTTTCTTGAGTCAGTCACAATATTGGGATCAATGTAAGCATTCATATTTGTTTACAATCCACGTAATTCTTCTGCCTGAATGGACACCATACATTACCCAGTCACAAACCATATGTCAAGTTCCCTTCTATGTTTATGTTGTAAATTTTATGCCTCATAGAATTTTAACACAATGCCTCTAAGATTTATCAACCTCAAAACCTGTAGTTTTTAAAGGCTTCCCTTTGCGTGACTGGCAAATATGTTAAAAAAACCCTGTAACAATAGAAATATTTGTTTGCATAAAAAGCCACAATGCATTGCATGGTTTGGAAGCAACAGAGGCAAACTGTTTAATTACACTGCAACAGTTCAGTTAAACTGCTTTTATTTTTACATTGATAAGAAGAAGAACATAGAGAGCACTCATAGAGCGTAAACCTCTACCAGGCATGTGCTTCCAAAAAATCAGCGGGCTTTTTGTATAGAGAATATGATCTGTACCTTTCCCAAAATATAATCACCTGTTTAATTTGGTCATGTCCTACACACTTGTTTGCCATACAAATTTCATGAAGATAAGCTCATTATTCTTAGAATAATGTCAACCAGAAAGTCAAAGTTGATGCAGATACATTGAATATGAGACCTCTTAAAATTCTGCTTTTTTGTTTTGTTTCTAGAATATGATTGGGGTCTCTTCTGAAATGTATTCACTTCTTTCTCTGGTCAGACCCTACTTGTATAAAAATATCAGTAAGATCCATTCATTACCAATGGAGTTATCAAATAAACAAACAGACAGACAGGCAGATAGAGAGACAGACAGCCAGACAGCCAGTCAGACAGACAGACAGACAGACAGTCAGACAGACAGACAGACACTCCCAAAACATAAACTGCTAGTATAGGTAATAAAGTATTTATAAATTGCTTAATAGATGAGTGACATTCTTTGACTCCTCAGAAGGGAAAAGATATATTACAAAAAAATAGGTCATAAGCACATAACATCCAAGCAAGGGAGTGATTACAATGGGAAGTAAGTTCTCTAGAATATTTTCTCAAACTTGATGTTATGTCTTGGGACTTGATGTTTTGATAAAGCTTATTCCATTCCACAGATGGCCAAAAGTAAAACAATGTCCCTGTTAATTTTCTTTGAATGAATATATAGGCGAGTATTTTCAACTATTATCAAAGTACTATCAAGTATTATCAAAGTACTTTTAATAACTATCAGCTATTGTGGAGGTATTATCAACTGTTATATAGGTACTGTTAACTATTAACAAGGTATTGGCAGCTTATGTCAATGTATTATCAGCTATTTTAAGGTATTGTCAACTATTATAGGTACTATAAATAATTAACATGATATTTTCAACCTTTATCAGGGTATTGTCAGCTATTATGAAGTTATTATCAACTAATATCAAGTTATTATCAATTATTGTGAAGGTATTACCCTCTTATCACAATTTATTATCAGCTATTTTGTCAAGGTATAATTAGCTTTTATCATTTTGATAAATGGTCATCCTTGAGCCTCTATCTTCCAGTTAGGGGAATGTCACTTACTTGTGAGTTGGGGCTGTACCTGTACAGTCGGATTGGTTAAATATCGCTTTGGGTCCTGTGGTATATGGAGATATTGCGCTGAGTATAAATACATAATAATAATAATAATAATAATAATTATGAAGGTATTTTTAACTTGCAAAAATGATAAATATTTATCATTGTGATTATGTCATCAGTCTATCAACAATGAAGTCAACATGGACAATCCTATGGCTTTGATCAAAAGTAAAGGTAGATACATAGTGGCTCAGATGACCACTTAAATTGATAGTCATCTGCAGTTTGGATCTATCACAGTTACAGGCAATGTAACAGCTAGATGAATGTCACTATACCTTGGCTATACTCATACAGCTGTGACAGGTAAAAATGTACTTCAAATCCTGCAGCAGGGAGACATTGTGCTCAGTAAAAGTTTCATATTATCCCCCACACAATGTGCTTTTGTTTACAGATAATCATAAGCCTATCTTACATCCCATTGTGTGTGCACATATGTCGTGGTTACACAGAAAAAACCGCCTACTTTGCAAGGGACACTAAAGCTACAGATGCGATTTTATAACGGAATTTCAAGGTCGCAGAGACCCCGCAATGAAAACTGGCAAGCACATTATTCTCTGTGTGCATGCAGTCTGGCTACAAACACACCCATGTCTCAAGGGTAATTTACAAGAGACTTGCGCCTGTGCATTCTCCTTGCTTGTGTTGTAGGTTTTCCCCATTTAGTTACATTGTTTGCACATGCTGTATAATACGCTCACGTGTACCTTGCATGTATATAAACCCACTGTGCGACCTGTAGCTAGTTGCAGTTTGTTCTAGGATATTCAAGTAGTGACATTGTTGTTGAAAGAATTCACCTCATTTGCGTGTGCAAATCTCTGCTACCCCACTACCAGGCTATGGTCGTATTTTTTCAACAATATCCGTAGCACACTTACATGTGTATACCTGTGTGATGGGATGAAAGAGAAGCTAAATGGGTTGGCCAGTCATCTGTGTGAATATCTATTGGCCATATCTGCATGCATAACTCAAATATTATTTAGCAGATTAGGGTTATATATTTACAAAAGGTGGAGTGTACCTATGGCCTGGTACTCGTCAAAGTGTGACCCCTAATATGGATCAATAATCCTCATCTGGATTTTGATTTGGAATTCAGAATGTTTTTCAGCAGGGTTCCTTCATTCCCAGGAAAAACTTTTTTATATTTACATACACTTTACATCATTAAATCATCATCCTTTGTACCTCAAGCAAGAAGATTATGTAATAGGTATCATGTGTCTGTGTGTTTGCAAAATAGCTAGAAAAACAAGTAACTGATGATTATAATTTGGAGGTGATCCAGATCATTGTCTGGATCCAGGAAATTTTTAAACAGAATTTTTTTATATCATTGGACCCAGACGTAATATTGGAGATATTGGGATTTGGCAGAGGTTTGCACTCTCTTGTTTTGAATTGCAATGATATTGTGATATCATTGTCAAAAGTTTTTTCTCTCATTTTTCCCTTTATTGCCACCATTAATAACTTGCCATTACAATGTAACTGGAGTTATAAGCACCCTAGCAAATAGGTGATCTAGTTAGAACAGCATTTGAATTTTACATTCCACTAACCTCAGTTATATCAGATACATTTTTAAGCATAAGCTCTAGCAAAGCTCGCACTTCTAGAGATGACTTTTATTTCGTATTTTTTTTGCCTCCGGACTTTCATCAATTTTGGCTTAGCATGATGAGTACCTGTCTTTTCACTGAAGTTAAGCAGCAATGGGCTACGTTAGTACTTGGAATGGGTGACTGTTTCAGTCCACTTCTCGTGTCTGTGATGGCCTAGCAGCTCGCGCTACCAGACCAAACCCCTTTTGGCTTTGTGAATTAAATAACTTCTTTACAGCACTCCAACTTTTATTAAAACTTTTTCCTCAGAATGGCTGTAGACTGATAATAACTTTTGTTCTTCATATACAATTATAAATTTTTCTTATAGGAGTAAATTATCAAATGGCTTTTGTTGTCTGCAATTTGAATTATATAATTTAAGTTACAATGATTATTGTATTGAGAGGAAAGAAATTGTTATCTCTATTAAAATATCCCAGCAGAATTTCTTGTGGAGAAATTCGCCATTGTGCACAGTTAATAATGCAGTGATGCCATCTCCAAAACAACAGTTTGCACTTTTTTATCATAAAAATAACTTTCACATCTGTAAGCTGTTCCAATGTCCCATGACCTCCGGAGTTTATTGGCTATTTATACCAGTGTAGGACAGTGCTCTACCCATATAAACTTCATCTCCTAAATGATACAAATGGGCTCTGGATTGACCATAACTCAGCAGTCCATAGTAAATAAGGAATATCTTCATGAGTGTGGGACATCCTCCTGTTTAGTAGGACAAAGTACAATTAAATGAAACCTATTAGCTTGGTTCTATGAGTCAAAACAGAAAGGAAGTCCTCCAAATGTCATCGTTACTCCAAAATCAATCAGCCCATCTTTGTAAAATTTTTATGTGGGTAGGGCTTGACTAACTGACCAAAAGAAGCAGTAATTTAATTTTGAGAAAGATCCGGATCATATTCTGGATATAAAAAAAACCCTGAATATATAAAATGTCCCCTAGTAATTGCATTTTAATGGACATGCTATCTCATGTTGAAGGTTAAAAGAACATCGGGGTGATGTTACAATGGGATATTATCCTACTCCGGTTGAGGTCTGTGCTCTAACATTGCTTTCTAGTTAGCATTAGCACTAGAATAAATGTGTACCAAAGTGGGCCTAGTAGTCTATACTCTTTGATATTTACATTATTTACTACTTTAAACACAACATAGCAATATAGAATGATATCTTTGTTTACCTTCACAAGGAGCTTAGGTTCTGGGCGCAGTCTTTTACTTTTTTCTCTGTTTGTGTTTATGACACTTCTGAGTATTTAACATATTTTTTTTTTGCAAATTTAATGTGGGCAGGACCTTATCAAAGAAAGAATTGATTAAATTTTGGGAAAGATTCAGATCATATTGTGGATAAAAAAAAATCTTGAATTTTCGGAAAACCCCTCCTGGTGGAGGTCTGTGCTCTACAAGTGCTTCATTTATCCATTTTTTTTTTTTGGGGGGGGGGGGGTTATGTCTGGGAAATTATTAATACAATAAGGATTTAGATAGAGTATTAGATAGGGATCTGAGGTTATTGCATCAAACACTTTAGACCTGAGAAAAGCAAGATGTAGCACCCTTGCAGTGGGGCATAAATATCACAAGAAGGACTATTTTGTCAACATTCAAAGAGAGACAAACAACAGAGAGAGAGAGAGAGGGTGTCTATGTTTTGGAATGTATGGGACATTGGCACAACAGCCTTGGATCAAGATGACGTCATAGTTTTGTCAATATCAGAGCTGGCTACTTTGTGTTATATAGAGAGTGTGGGATTATTATTTTTTTTCATCTTTTGTTGCCGGATGATAAAAGGACCAGTTTGTTATGCTTTTCTTTGGAGTCACCAAAGTGTGCAATTATCTAGGAGTTAATGAGAGCTTGTTAAATTCTCCATGAGAGTGGTCAATGCTGTTAAATATTGATTAATAACTTAATTGTATGTATTTGCATATGATACCATTGCAGAAAAGCATGTTTTTTACTTACCGATTATACATTGTTATGGTCAAATGCCATATATGAATCTGCCCACGGGCTGTAAATCTGCCAAATGCTTTATTGAACTTTTATTGGTTAATTTATTAAGCATGTCATTGACATGTTATCAATTGTAAGATACATTTTACTGAGAAAAATAAGTTAAATGTAATTTATGATGATAAAATATAATTAAAAAGCATTTGCCCATATTTTACAAACTGGGTCAGAGTTATTAAGATTCTATCAATTAAGAATATGTAAGTCAGTCAGAATATGCAATATTACTTCCAACTATATTAACAGACTGAATTGGATCAGATCATTGTACGTGTAGATTGGCTTTTGAACTTTTAATCATCTATGCATTTGATGTCCATATGCCATTTATTTGCACATCAAATCTGTAAGAAAATTACCACTATTCTTAAGTTAACACCAATACTGATTACCAAAATATTAGCAAAGTTAGCTGAATGACATATATTTTAACCTAGAAAAGAAGATTTATACAAATAGTCTAAATCTGCCCATAATGGTATACATAAAGAAAGTATGTCTGACTATATTGTGAGATCTTATTTTATTGTCTTGTATCATTGTTGATGCCTACAGACCTTTGTATCCTACATTACTAGATTCTATCCTAAGATACTTAGGGACAGCTTTCTCCCTCTTAGCATTAACCAATCATTTGAAATATTAGATTTACCCAACCCCCCTCCCCTACAGAGTGGTAACTTATTACAGACTTGGTAGTTAAAATACCTCATTTCTTTATATAACAGTAACATAAAAATTCGATTATAGCCAGATGGTATGATCTTAATTAGGGACCTGAGCTTATACCAAAATAACTTTTTAATTTGGCTTTTTAAAGCAAAAAATGCATGGCAACTGGAGTCCATTACACTTGTTATGCTTCTGGTATATTTATTCCCCCCTTCTCCCTTTCTGTACCCAGCTATGTGTTCTTTCCATGAGCATTGGCCAGGCTTCATGACCTTAAATTGAATGGCAAAACCGGTAAGCTCTGTAAATCACCCCCAGTAGGGTGACAAGGTAATTGATTGCAGGGACTCTGAATAAACACAGGTTGTCTGAGAAGACTAACAAGCCAGAGTGCTTGGCAGTATGGAGGTAATATCTATGTAACAATAAAGGCTAGTCCTTAGTGTGGCCATTCAAATCCAAATGCATCATGGTTATGCCAAATGCATCTACTGTGCTGTTTCCTGTTTATCAACACCTATATAAATATATATAGTAACTAACTTCAAATATTTTTAACAGGAAACCTGTTCAGTTATCCCCATAAAGCTATATATGTAGATTTGGTCAGTAGGGCTACACTTAAGTTCTGATCAGTATGGCCACATTTTTGCAACTTACTTCTCTGAAACCCCTTTCATGTCTCTTGTTTCAAGTGCTGTTGTCTGTGTTAAAGTGTCTCTGGGTTTCATGTCTGTACTCAAACATTTATATGCACCCTCTTTTATTTGATAATTTGTGATTGTGACTCTTTCATAAAAGTACAAATAAATATACCTGTTGTGTTATTGTTTATTATTTTTATTTTATTATTCATCATGTAATGTAATGAGTATTTTTATAGTGCATAAGGAGATATAGCAGGGCTGACACCACAGATGCCAGGAAGACCGAGGGGGGGGGGGGGGCTATGGAGGGAAAGCTTTGCTAAGGAGGTGGGTCTTCAATTTGCACCTGAAAGATGATATCATTAGGGAGCTTATTTTAAAAAGCTGAAATATCAGATTCAATTAAGAACCATATTTGTCCAAAATACCAAGAAATACATACCGGGTAATAGTTTTCAATACTGGTTTCTCTTGCTATGATTATATTTTAGAAAATTACATAGGCAAGTGCCGATGTATCATAAGAATTTCTACAACTATGAAATCTATACATATACTATATACTGTGTGAGTAAAAATTTTAGCTAGATGAAAATTTCACTAACTCTTCATAGTTAAGAAACTCACTAGAATTAATTTTCACTGAGGGCTAGTTTCTTACATTTTACAAGTTTCTTACAAGTATTTATACAGATTTAAAATTTCACTTGGTACTTTTACTATTCAAGCACCCATTAGCTAAAATATCTAAAATAAATGTATAGTAAAAATTTCTACATATGCTTTCTACCTATTCCTATAACTGTAAGATCCTGGTCACATTACAGGCGATATGGCCTACATTTATATTTGTCCAAAAACCCTAAAAATTGCAGAGGCAGAAATTTTGAATATTTTAAAATTTTTGTGTGTATTGAAAGGTGAAGCAGGGGAAGTCAGAGTTTTCTCAATTTCACAGACAGAAGTGTATCAGTAATTATAGAAACTAGGTAGTTAACAAACGCCTATAAATGTAGACAATGTCACCTGCAGTGTGACTGGAGTATAAGCAATACCACCCATTTTGTGATTAGACATAACTGACAAAACAAGAGTAATTGCAACAGTCTGTAAAAGTTGCAGTATAAAACTGAAGAACCATCACAGTTATATTAGATCATTCAACCATTTCAAATTGATGGGCATGGCCACTTAGTACAAGTTCATGTGTATTTAGAGTTTTCATATAAAAATGGAAAAATCACATAACAAAGACTCATTGAGAGCATGTCCTTTGATTTCATGAATATAGTAGACTGACAACTATTAACAACTCTCAACCAAAGTAGCAAGCATGAAAAATTAACCATTGCTACACAATAGGCAATTTAGTTTCTTGTATAAGTTTATTAGTTTCAGCATCCTCTTCACAAAGGATCTAAAGGAGGGCATCCATCATAGTTTTGTAGCTTGCACTGAATAAACTTTAGCATATTTATGTGCAAATCTAGTAGTTGTTTTTTTTTTGTTTATTTCCACGTGTCACTGATTCTATTGCATCAAATGTTAGTTGGAAAGTGACATAGTGTCTCAAAACCATTTTGAGAAACAGAATCAGAGAGAATGGCAGTAATACATTAAAGGGACCAAGTGTATAAGGTTATAAACTTCACTCCAAAAATTAAACGCCCCCCCCCCCCACCCCCACCCCCCACCCCCGTTACTGTTATGGTGCCTTGATATCTCCCCAATCTCTGCAAACATGTGAATCTATCTGAAAACAGGGAGCATATTCTTCAGATGCTAGATTGGGACATTTCAGAACAACCATGTCAAGTTTAAAATCAGCAAAGCTACTGAGGAAGGCCTTAGAGTTGAAAATGGAACAGGTTTGTTGTGCATGTATGTTTTTAGCCTTTGGCTGAAGCAAGGTCAAGATATGTTAACCTTTGCTCAAGATATCTACATCTCAAGCCAACAGCATCTACTGATGCTGTCTGGATACAAAGTCAGGTAAGAATATTGGTGCTAATAGCCTGTATCAGGGAACAGTTCAAAATATGACAGATATTGGAAAAGTGTGAACGCCAACTAAAGAATCATTGTTACCGCTGTGAAGAGGTTATGAATTTGGGTACATTTGTTCATCTGTCTGTCTTTTTGTCTGTGTCTTGATAAGGGGAAAGCAAATACCTACAGGAAAGATGTGACCTAGCTGTCAATAGATTAGTAATTTACTGATTTCCTACATTTCCTCAACTACTTATGTTAACTTGACTAAAACAAAATTTTGAACACCCTAACCCTAAACCCTATGTGACCCATCCTGAAATCGAAAAATTGGTAGTTGCTTACCACTGCTTGATGATTTCAATGGAAAATCTTTAAGAGCTATTATGCACTGGTTTTCTCCATTCCCTCAGCTAATCCATTTTGATATCTAATTTAATGTGGACTTTAATAGAGCTTAATCTCCATCAAGTGACTGACTATAAGGTGTAACTAAATATAAAATATTGAATAGTCATGGGTTAATTGACACATCCGAGTCATACCAGGGAATACACATGGTGGACGGGATGGCTATAGTGGAAAGGCATTTGCAAACAGGGGCCAGTTTCATGAAGCCTCCTTTGAAAAGGACCTCCTTTAGTAAAGGAAGGCCATTTTTTACCTTAAATTTCAGTTTCACAAAGCCTCCTTTAACTCTCCTTACCAAAGATCTTCCCTGAAACATAAGGGGGGGGGGAGCAAATGTCCTTTAAATTAATTGAACATTCTTTAAAGGACACTTCCTTAAATTTAAGGTAGGTCCTTAGCTTCCTTGAAATTTACTGGAGTTTTCAAGGTTTCCTTTAAGGAAGGAGGTTTTGTAAAACTAATAATTTAAGATGACCTTTATCTTAAGGAGGCTTCGTGAAGCTGGCCCCTGGTATGTTTTGAGCCAAATCTAATATGGTAAAGGCAATGTTATAGTTTGCAAATATATGTTTTAATGAAGTCTTCGAAAATGTTTTTAAACTTAACAAAAATCCATGGATTATATTGCCCAAAACAGCCACATATTAAAAGGACATTTCATGAGCAAAGCTAATAAACAGTTGATAAAGTAAGTGTTAAACTGAGCTTTTCATAATTCCTGACACAGGTGAATGGTATGCAATTATATCTGTATCACAGCTTGACGAAATGGCCAATTTAATTTATTTACAATGTTATATTACTCTATTAACCAAGTGTGTAACTGAGTAACTGTGTATTGCTGATGTAAGCTCATCATAGGCAATATGAGTTTATAGTAATAATGTAAGACTTATCAACTTCAAAGTAATAAAGTAACATTTGAATATACATCTGGCAAAAATGATGACATATTATCATGGTGTTACTGTGGTAATTTCTTCCTTTGCAGTAATGTTACCTGGAAAATTAAATTCATTGAAAATGCATTAAAATGGGCCTTTTGAAAATTCAAGATTACTTTGTATCTAGAATCTGATCCGAATCTTTCCCTAAATGTAATCATTTCTTCTTTTGGTCAGGCCTATCCACATAAAAATGTTGGAAAGATCTGTTAATTTCTTTTGGAATTATCATGAACACAGACAAACAGACAAACCAACAGACAGACAGGTCCAAAACATAATCTCCTGGTGAAAGCAAAAGATATTGTTTCTGAACCTGAAGCTGTCTGCTAGCTCCAGTGCTAAGAGGAGAGATAGCCATCACTCTTTTGTGAATAAAATCATGTCAATATCATTTCGTCTAACGGTCTTATATATTTATATTTATCACCCTCCGGATTGTTATTGGGTGTATTTGTATATTGGTCTGTGTGTCAGACTAAGTATGCAATTACTCCTTAACTAAAGAATTTTCTTTTTTATGAAGTGGGTAATTTTTCTTATAAAAACTGGCACAAAGTTATATGATTTGTCTTGCTTTTATATTCCTCCAACATGCTTATATTTAAGACAAAGCCTAAATCTTAGCCCTTTCCAAGTCCAAATCTTAAATAAATTGGATATTGGAAGAACAAAATAAAAAAAAACACATTTGAATCTTGAGATCTTTCACATTTTTGCTTTTTGTGGTACAAAATTATCTGCTGGATGGTCGGACCAATTCAAAGAAAAACTAACAAAAGCACCTGAGAAGTGAAAACCTCCATCAAGGCCCAACATCACTATATTGCTTGTCAGTGTAATGATAAAAATATCATTTTAAAACATTCCTAGATCCAGAGCATGATCAAGATCACCACAAATATCTAATCATCCGTTCCTTGTGCCCATTGTTGACATTTCTTGAAAATTTCATCAAAATTCGTCCATGATTTTACAAAGAAACAGACAAACACACACACAGCCATTTACACAACCTCTTTAGAGGAGATAAAAACCAGCCAGTCCATATAAATACATGCAAATAAATGGTATTTTTAACTTGTCATGTGCCTGTGTTCAGATGTACATATTCTTCTGCCCAGTGTCTCTCCTGCAATCACCAGAGCTTATAATTATTCACCTGACAGAAATATAGAACATGATGGAAATGCATATCAGCAATGGTATCTTTTATGTTGGTCACATCACTGTACATGAGTATTATTCTAGAGAGCCTTAGTCCATGTTTCCATGTAAACAGTGACATGTTTCCATGTTGGTCATATCTGTGTTATTGGGTCTTATACTGGAGAGCCTTAGTCTATGTTTCCATGTCAAAAGTGAAATGTTTCTGTGTTTGTCATATCTGTGCAAATGGATATTATACTGGAGAACCTTAGTCTCTGTTTCCATGTTAACAGTGATACATTTCTATGTTGGTCATATCTGTATTAATTGGTATTATACTTGAGAGCCTTAGTCTATGTTTCCATATCAGCATTGATGTGTTTCTATGTTTGTCAAATCTGTCCAAATGGATATTATATTGGAGAACCTTAATCCATGTTTCCATGTTAACAGTGATACATTTCTATGTAGGTCATATATGTGCTAATTGGTATTATACTGGAAAGCCTTAGTCTATGTTTCCATGTTAGCAGTGATACATTTCTATGTTGGGCATATCTGTGTTAATTGGTATTATACTAGAAAGCCTAATCCATGTTTCCACATATTTGACTTTCCATCAACAAATAATCTTTTAAATAGACCGAGTTCACCTCACTATTGCAGGATTGCAGGACTTTGTAAATAAAACTTTCATTTTCAAAAAGTCTTATTTTTGTCAATCTCATCTTATCTAATCTAATCTATTTCACTCCTTTTCAGGCACCAATATCTTCCCAACACAGGGGAACTCATTGGGCTAAACTAACAAAACAACTGACAAACACGATAGTCAAGGGACGTTCTAAGTCAAAAATCCAAGGTTGTGGCTGTGATCAGGTTAAAGATACTAGGTTGGTAAGTTGGAGCTGAAAAGGAGAGGTAAAAGATGTTTCCTGAAGGATGTACCTGTGGGGACTAGTTCTTATATGAAGAGAGTTACAAAAGGTTGGTGGATAATGACTGAAGGACGTACAAACATGTTTGTGGCCTCTGTGATATATATATCCAAAGTATCAGTTCTGTGAAAGTAGTACCTAGATTTTAGGTTTAACAAGGCTGATGCTTGGTGAGTCTGAGCCATTGTACAGAGATCTATGAAAAAGACGTAATTTCTTTTAAATTTTCCATTTAATTTATAGCATAATGATCATAAAAAATTAATGTTCCATTAAGGCATTGTTGTTTTCTGAAATCAAATTAAGTGCAGTGTTTTCCTATGCAGTTCCTATTACCCTTCACAATGCTTATCAGATTTCTCGGAAAAAGTCATATTTCACCATTACGGAATGCATTTCCAAACATAATGTTAATCACAGTTTTATTATTAATCATCTCCATTTGCAAAGACAGGATTTTCTTTTTGAAACATGCATTGTCAGAGATATTTAATACACCCATTGTGTTAACAATGAGATATAACAGTAAATGAATAGAGACACTTGATATTGAACACATGTGAGCCATTTTATGATTATTTTATCATGTGACTCTTGTACATTAGTTAGATGTATATTCTAGGCTGAAAGCCTGTTTTGTGATTACCTTATGCCCTGGTCACACAACGCAGTATTCCTGGATGTTATAATGGCAAAAATAAAAAAAGAATGTTGTTAGAGGCCTGTTCCATTGGTTTGCGATAAGTTTATGATTTGAAGTAATAAAAAATGCATGATCCAGGGTATAGATATGATGGGTTTAAGATGGGTGTAAGATGCCTTTATGATGGCTTTGCGATTTAAGTTGGCATTGAATAAAAAATTCTACCGATAGGCTTATTATAGTTTCCCAAACCATCCAGTTGGTTTAAGAGTCTTTTGAGATGTAACAGATACGTTTACAATTGTTGCAAGATTAAAAAGATGACAATTGGTTTATGATGTTATAAATCTGATAAGGTTCGGGAGAGGTTTACAATAATTTCAAACAGTTTGAAATCGTTGTAAACTTTTCCCGATAGTCTCCTGAATCATGTTGCCACTGTAGCCTAGTTGGTAACACACTCACCTGGGTACACAAAAGACATGGGTTCAATCCCAAATACAGGCAGATACATAGTGGCTTGGATGACAACATAAAATGGCGGTCCTCTGTCATTGGGTCCTATACCCAGTGACAGGTTAAAGAACCTCAAGGATGTTGATAAATGGTCGTCCTTTAGCCTCTGTCTTTCACTTAGGGCAATTTTGGTAATATGAGAATTGTACTGTAATTGTACAGTCGAATGGGTCATATAGCACTTTGAGTCCTGTAGTACATGGAGATATTGCTTAGTGTCAATAAAAATACGTACATGTTATTGTATATCAATCGGGAAATACCTTATGATATGATAAATGGCTTATGATGTCATGGAGAAAGCACAAGGAACAGTAGATTTGTAGATACGAATGTATGAGGGCCGAAGGCCCGAGTACATTTGTACTACGAATCTACTGTTCCAAGTGCTTTCTCTGACTTAAAATACTGTTTAATAATAGTATGATAGTAGTTTTTTGGTTTCAAGTTATTTTTACATTTTAATAGACATTTCTCATAGCATGGAAATATTTTTAGTTACTTTTCAAAATAATCACATTACCATTACTGGTTGTAAATATGTCAAATCATAAACATTTCAGCCTAACTAAGATCTTAAACACTTAAACTGTACAAATTAGAATGCCAATTAGATCTGGGCTTTGACCGAGTATACATATTACACATGGTCTTGCAAAACGTAAAGGGTTTAAATATTGCTAAATTTAATATTTTCTCTTTAAAGTTTTGCACAATAAAAAACATGTAGGTAAATGTTAACATTTTTACATACTTCTTAAATCCCAACTTGTATTACATAAAAATACGAATATTACACACAAAATAGTCTATCTTGAATGCATTTTTAAAGAATGTAAAATACTGATACAGGAATTTAAAATGTAGTGTTAATTGAAGGCTAAACTGTAAATGGTCAAGCTTTGTACCTTGGGTCCCTTTACAAAAACAGTAGAAAAAAACAGCGCATTCTGTTGTAGGAATCTACTGTTTTAACAATAGAGTGACGTCACTACTGTATTTTAAATAAATGGAACAACCCCATAACTCCCACATTCACAGTTTTCACACCTCTTGTTACGGGTTTTGCTGCAGAAAAGGATCACAATGGTGGGAGGGGGGTTGGATAATGGTCACAATTTGACACAGACAAGATTCATAAAACCTGATAACCACTTGGCTACTTTAATCCTAATCTGATGGTTCAGTTCTTTGTTATAGCTGTCGTCACACTTTTAAAATGTTTCAACTCATCTTAAAAGTTTTGTTGGGAACTTTATAAGATAGAAAATTAATTACCACTATTTTGGGGTTTGGGGTCCTTCTCGCTTAAATTGACTTATATTTCTCCTCACTTTAAGTAAACCTCAACTTAAATTCAGTAGAAATAAATGTTTTAGTTGTAAACCTTACAGTCTGGTCATCTTAACTTAAAGTCGTAAACTGAAGATTTGACTCAACCTTATAATAGTGTGTTAATAGCAACATTATTCACTTATTTGACTGTAAGGTTATTCTTACTGAAAGTAACTTAAATGGTAATCTTAACTCAAGTCTGTAAACTGAACATTTCATTTAACCTCTTAATAGCCTGTAAATAGCAATATAGTAAATTCTTGAGTGTAAGGTGACCCTAACTTAAATTAAGGTAACCCCAAATACATATAGTAAATTGAGGCCACCTTATCTTGGTAAACGGAAATAATTGTGTAGATAATTATTTAAGGTGGCCTCTTTTAGTTGTTGTAAAATCTAAGTGTATATAAATTGTAGTTAGTAAAAATAAAATATATATTCCCAGTTGCATCTTTCATCTTGTCCTTGAGGTAATGATCTACGCATGCTAGTTTTTGTCTGTGCATGGTCATGGTACCAAATTCAGAGGCAGAAATATTAAAGTTTTAGCAACTTTCATAGGACGCACAAGGTCATAAATTAATTTTGGTCAGTAGTTGAAGGACCGGGGCTTTTCTCCCAACGCCTATAGCCATGCCTACACTGACTGTAGTGTGAAAGGGGTATAAAGAACCTCAGAGACATTGATAAACAGTAATTTCTGAGACTCTGTCTTTCATTAAGGGCAATATTAGTCTCTAGAGAGCTCAAGCTATACTTGTGCAGTTGGGAGGGATCAAATAGCACTTCGAGTACTTCGGTCATGATAATAATATGCACATTGGAAATATACAATACAATACTAAAGATGTGTAAATATAGATTTATCTTTTTGCCCAAATATGGACACCCTATCAATGACAAGACGAGTGTAAACAATTTGTTCTAGAGTCTGTGTCATGTTTTAAAAATCCAAAGCACATCTTGTGTATCTTTTCTGGGATGTCTGAAAGAGGTATAACCTGGAAGTCATATCAATTTGCCCCTTACATCTAGAATTGCAGCATTTCAGAAGGGTGCAATATGAAATTAATTAAGGTAAATGCTGATTGCCTGCCAAAGTAGTCTAACCCCCAGCTCCCCTTTGCCTGCAGTCCTGAGCGAAAAAAAAATGAGGTGAAATGTGGTGTGTTAATTCAATTATATTTTTTCCCTACAATTATATTGAATTTCTGTTTAACATTTAGAAAGTAACTTTTGGGTAATTACATATTAAATGATATAGGCAAGAATATTGCAGACATATTTTGTATATGAGCCGACACTACTTCTTGCTCAAATATAAGACAGATTGTTTATTTTTACAATTTACAGGTATGTAGTTTAATGTAAATTTCTTTTGATGAAATGTGTATTAAATTTGGCATGGGTCGGTGGGCCCAGTATATCGGTCTCGAGAGGATTTTTACTGAAATACCCGAATGACATCTTGCAACTCCCATTAACAGTAAAACATATAATGCAAGGACACACTTAAAGTATTGGAAACAAACCTCATATCTGAATTAATCACAACTTTTTTTCTGCTATCTTTGTAGATTTTAAGTCTTTTATAGGAACTATAAAAGATGGAACTGTCATATTTTGTCTTCTTGAGCTTGACTTCCTGTTATCATTCGATTGAGGTTATACTAAAACACATCTTTTTGGAATTCCGTAATCTGAACAGTTTTGTATTGGTGGCCTCAAATCTACATATTTTTTCAAACCTATCCTTAATTAAATCAAGTGCACCTTATAAAATCACTTTACACTCGAAATTGTTGACAAACTAAACTTCTGGATATTTGGAAGGATGTGATAATATGACTTTACCACAAAGGTTGGTTTTCAACCAATCACTGTAGACCTTGCAAATGAAATTCTTATTGCACCAGTCATTGTGATTGGTTGAAGTTTAATATTGCTATTTACTTCATAGTTGTAAGAGATGTCCAGAATAACAGCTGGAGTTAGAGCACATCATGTTTATCTATGGTTTCTGTATAAACGGCACATTTATAATATGAATAAGTTCATACATTTATTATCTATTATGGACCATATTTTACCTGAATAACGGGATACACAGACCGGGACAAATCTTTTTTACATGAACCCAGTATCACTTGCTATGCATAATTAAGTTAATAAATTCATTGACAAGTGCTGTAATTTCGTTAACATTTCAATAACTTTCTGACATGCAAATATGTAACATGCTATATTTGAAAGGTACTTTACGGAGCTTTTTGTTTGTTTTTTGTCTCACTAAAATCTATGTAGATATTTGTATGTGTAACTTAGCCTTACATGATAACAGTACATTATTGGAATTTTATAGGCTCTATGCTATAGATATTCTTAATTGGATTCTGGTGTTGTGGCTTAGAGTCTGCCTGACAGAGATTAAGTGCTATAGATGTACAGAATAGAATAGAATAGAATAGAATTTTGATATATTGTAAGACTTCACTTTCAAACAATATTCTCGCAGTTATGAAGACTCTCTAATAATAACAAAATATAACTTAAAATAAGACTTTAAGGTCAGATCATTGTTATAATACACCTACCTTCACTATGGATGAAAACCCATTGATAAAACTGTTCTGGCTTCATGGAAATGCTGTCAATTAGCTAGTTATAATTTGTTGTAAGTAGCTATATAAAATTGACTGAGCCTACTTGAAAAAGTCAGCAAGATAAGCAAGAACAGCTGTAGGTACACTGAAACCAAAATAAATACGACTGCACCCCAGCTGCCTAACTGGCTAATCTGGTGGACAGCCGCTGTAAGATGGCTGCTACAATCAAGTTTGCCCAAAATGTTATCCATGTGCCACTAATTAACTCCAACAAAGGAAGTTGTGGTTTAAGCTGCGTTCTTTTGTCTCTTTGCCTGTGTTCAAAATTACTCCAATAATAATGAATGCATCTTTATGAAATTGTTTATGTGGGTAGGGACTGATAAAATGAAGAAGGGATGCATCTCAAATCAATTACTTTACATTCACACTGTTCTGCGTAGTGCTAACCACTCTTGCTTGAATCTTGCTATATAACATATGCCTTATCACTCCTTAAATGGACCTCAAAAGTGAGAAGTGCCAATTTAAAATGGAGTGGCCCCCAACAACTCCTCTGGCGTATACACCTCAGTTGAGCATGTAAGAGGTCATAGCAGGTTTTCTTTTCAAACATTTTGAAAAAGGTGTCACATCTGTAACATGTTATTAGTGTTGTCATTTGTTGTCCTAGCCAAATACAAATTCTTATGGATACTGCTAGAACATGAAGCGCATGGATTTACAAACGAGCCCAGATGGGTTAAATATTTTAACTTCGTATGTGACTTGTGAGGTCATTCTGGAAGAGTGTGATCTTGGCTTTATTTACTTTTTGTAATCTTTTGTTATGGGCGATTATGTAATATCTTCATGTCAACATTGCCTCAACAGACCACAAAGCTTGAAATCTGCACATGAAAAATCCAGTAAACAATCAAGTTCAATAATAATGAATGCATCTTTATGAAATTGTTTATGTGGGTAGGGACTGATAAAATGAAGAAGGGATGCATCTCAAATTAATTACGCTACATTCACACTGTTCTGCATAGCGGTAACCACTCTTACTTGAATCTTGCTTCATAACATATGCCTTATCACTCCTTAAATGGACCTCAAAAGTGAGAAGTGCCAATTTAAAATGGAGTGGCCCCCAACAACTCCTCTGGCGTATACACCTCAGTTGAGCATGTAAGAGGTCATAGCAGGTTTTCTTTTCAAACATTTTGAAAAAGGTGTCACATCTGTAACATGTTATTAGTGTTGTCATTTGTTGTCCTAGCCAAATACAAATTCTTATGGATACTGCTAGAACATGAAGCGCATGGATTTACAAACGAGCCCAGATGGGTTAAATATTTTAACTTCGTATGTGACTTGTGAGGTCATTCTGGAAGAGTGTGATCTTGGCTTTATTTACTTTTTGTAATCTTTTGTTATGGGCGATTATGTAATATCTTCATGTCAACATTGCCTCAACAGACCACAAAGCTTGAAATCTGCACATGAAAAATCCAGTAAACAATCAAGTTATGTCCATTGTCTGCCAATGCCTCTTCCTAATATGGTATTATTACATCACCGGAAATGTAAAACTGTTGCCAATGACAACTAGCATTTGAATAATTCTATATACATGTATTCTGTTTTGTGCCAAGCCATCTGAAATTGTCAGTGGTTATTGCATCTAACCTATCTTGATACTTATACACCCTATCTTTTTGGTCGTAATTCTAATTCTCATCCTACTTTTATGGGGTTTTATGTCTGCAAACTGCAGATTCTAAGATACAACATATCTGGAAGCCAGAGTCCTAAATCAGATATGGGAGGACATAAGGAGGTCTGCAGACTCTTGGGAAAAAAGAAAGCGAAGGTGGAGAAGCTTTGGAGAACAGTTAGGAAGTCAGAGAAGTAGCAGATCATATGTCATCAGTCAAATGGTTTCATATGGTAAACAGATGATTTACAATTAATGTGGTCAACTCTTGTCATTATCCGACTAATCTTTCTGTAAACACGAAACCATGTGTTGTTATCTTATACAAGATTAGTGTAAGAAGTCTCTGAATTGATCTCCCCTGGTCTCTAAGAGTGATGATGACTTGGTTGTCCAAGTTTTCTTCTTCACAAAGCCAGTCAGAAACACATTGTACAACTTTTCAATTGTTATACAGAGTTAAATTTGTGACTGATTTTCTCCCAACTTTTTTGACGGGACCAATCAGGGAATGTCCCCGATTTCAAAATAAACTTGCTCTTATGATAACTTACACATGTGGAACAGTAGCTTAAATTATGTGCAGTACACAATGTACTTAATCTTTTGCTCTTTAGTAAATAAATTTTTAATGGAGAACTTTAACTTAAAACAGCCCAATGCAAACTAATACATAAAGAAGTAGCTTTACACTAAACTCTATAGCTCTACTTGATAGAGAAAAAACTGAAATGTTGTTAAATTAAAATAAATGCCCGGGGCATATTTGCTACAAAATAAACAGGAAAAGATCCTGCAAAAAACACAGAATTAGCAGGTCTAATACTGTATATGTACTAACATACGACTTCCTTATTTATGAAATACACAGGAACGCACCCTCTAGCTATATCAAAATCAACTGTACACAATTTATTCTTGATTGAATAACTGCAACTGTACTTCACCAACAACTACATAACTGATTAATACAATTTAATTGTAAAATAAAAGGAGCCCAAGATATTCATTTCTAGGGCATGAAACATAAAAAGTTTCAATTTTCAAGCATGTTGTTCTATTTTGTCATTTTGAGCAGCTTTCCGACAGCCACCTATGTCTCAATTAATCCAGTTTCAATACCAAATAATTCACATGCAAAATAACAATCTTATAACTTTCACTTATGTCATCATTGGTCATGATTGGATTAGGATAAGTAAGTCAAATTGATACAGCACGTGGGTCCTGGTATAACATAGAACTAATTTAATTTAGGGAATGATCATCAACCAAATCTGGATCCACAATTTTTCAAGGGATTTTTAATTATTGCATTCATAAACTTGAAATTTTGGGCATTGGCGGGTGTGTGCACTCTGTGAGTGCTCTTGATTGCATTATGCTATATAAACTTCTTTTCCAGCTTATTATTTTAGACTTTAAACACCAGTCTGTAATATATGCAGACATGTCATGTTAACTAGGTGTAATTTGTAAAATATATAAAATATGCAGGTAAATATACTGCTCTGGTGGTAAAGAAGCTAGGCTATACTTATCAGGTTTAGGCAGAGTTATATAGTCACCAAAATACTGATGAGTATCAATTTAGAACTTGGTACTTCAGTTTGTTGAATATAGGAATATAGCATGAAAAAAACGTCTAAATGCAGAATTTTAGACGGGTTGACGTGGTATGAAGCACGAAGGCGAAGACTGAGTGCTTAGCCCACGTCAACAAGTCTAAAATTCTGCATTTAGACGTTTTTTGAATGCTATATTCCTATTCTAACATGACTGTTTAAAATGAAATACCTAAAACACTTGTAAGATTAACAAAAATTATCCAAGTGACCACAATAGGGCGCCGCCATGTTGGCTGTTCCATCAATTGAACAGGGATGATTTTTATTTTCTTCTAAGATATACAGTAAAATTTTTCTGTTCATTTTCTTTTACATTTGAAAGAATTGTTTCTTTAAAAGAAATTATCCTTTTTACAAACATTTTGCACCCTAACTAATGTAAATAACAAAACTGGAAACATTTGCTTCTGTTTATTTGAAATGTATTAAGAAGATGATGCAACAGCCTACATGTTGATTCAGAATTTTAGACGTTTCAGGAATCGCTCTCGACCAATCAGAATGACGAACACATCCGTGTCATGTTAGAATACACATTCAATGTATATAGACATTTATTTGACTTACCTCTACATACACAGCCATGGGCATCACAAGCACAGCCACCAGTATGTCTGCAACCGCGAGCGACACGATGAAGTAGTTAGTGATAGTACGCAGAGGCCGCTCTTTGTAAACACTCAAGCAGACCAGGACATTACCGAACAGAGTTAACATTGGGAAGATCAGTAAGAAGAGTGCCCAGTAGCTGGGTGGGCCTGAGGATGAAGCTCCTCCGCTTTCCGGGGTCAGGTTCGGCGAATCCAGAGGGTTTTCAGTGGTGTGGCTGAAGTTGTAGCATAACGTAAAATTCCAGTTGCAAAAAGTGTAGTTGTTGGAGTCTCCATCCGGAAATAGCCCTGTAGGCAATGGCCCCACAAAAGATACATTACTAAGGTCCACGTAATCCCAGAAAGGTGTGCTTTGGTTGTTGTTGGTATATGTACCGTTAGTATAAGATGCCGAATAATCCACACTAGTGCCAATGCTGCCGACAGCATGACCGCCACCATCACCAGAAGATTGCATTGCATCTGGAAAAACCGTGTGCTGCTTATCATTGCCAAGGGTTGTATCCATAGCTGCACTGACATAATCTGTGATATTACTGTGCAATTCAGTCTTGTGGGAGTCTTGCACTTGGTTCCCACTCTGCAGTATAAATCTCCCGCCAAAATGTGCAGAATTGTCGTCTGCTTCTGCTGTTGCTGCTCCCTCCCCCAGCAGAGAGGCAGTGTGGTTATTGAGTGACCCGGAACCAGTGGAAGATGCAAAAGATGATTGGTTAACGAGGTCCATGTGTTGACCCGCTTGTAAAGAAGCTGTCGACCGGGAGGAAATAGGGGAGTTTTCGAAGCTTTCTCTGGGACTGTAATATGGGTCACCCCCGGGATCACCGAGATGGTCGTCACTGTCAACTGGCTGTCCCCGATAGAATTGAAAAGTTGCTGATGCATTATGGGATGAGGTTAAAGCTTGAGGAGTCTTACTCCTTTGCTCTGCTAATGAAGGCTTGCTGGAAGTGGCAGTTGTGGCTTTCTCTGTTAAAAATCCATTCATTTTCTGAAATAAGGGGGAGTAATTAATCCTCCTCTCAGCTTGTCCCGAAGCCTGATTGGAATTTCAATTGGGGCATAGTTTTTTAACCCTCCCCCCTCTCCTTTTTCTTTATCACAGGGGGCAGAAATGAATCTCAACAGCAACAGAGCTTAAGCCCTGCTTAGTCCTTTTTCTGACTGTTCTTTCATATTTTTTCTATATCTATTTCAGACGGTCCTTAACAATATTCCGCGAGACCCCATTAAAACTAAGCAGCTTGTCAACTCGCTGTTTTACTCACTCACACACACTGATCAAGTACAATTCTCTATTTCCTTTGTAGTATTTTTCCTCTGTGTTATTTCTCCCCCCTTTCCTCTTTTATATTCTGTTTGAATAGGTTCTCTCTCTCCCTCTTTTTGTTTCCAGGGAACTTTTTTCCCAGCTGCACAGTTGGTTACTCTCCACAGAATGTTGCACTTTGTTGTGTTTCTGTCTTTTTTAAGCAACACAGTAGGAAGCCTCTTAACGCGCAAAGTTTACATCACCTATTTTTTCCCTTTTCAACCCAATTGCAGCTTTTCGACGTAACATTCTCCGAGAAGGCACATCTGAAGTTTAGAGAAAATATAACAGTAAATATACATCAAATTGTGACTGATCATCAATTTATGAACTTTAGAAAAAAAATATTAAAAAAAAATTCTTGATAGTTGAGAAAGTATTTTCTATGATAAATAGCCTTTTCTTGATATATTCTCATGTTACAGATTTTTGGGATATCAGTAAATTTTCTGACCAATAGGTTAAATAGGAAGACCTCCTGAATGATATATAGACACAAAAAATGAATGAAGATAACAAAGTTATATGATTGTGTAACGAGTATTTTGTGGTTGATCTTTATGGCTGATATATTTTATGTATGTCTAATGTGGGATGTTTTTCAACCATCTTGTATGAAAATAACAAGTAAAGTAAGTCCATATTTGAAGGCCATTCTAACAATGTCACCTATTTTCAAGATTATAAAGAAAGAAATGCTCATTAGCTACAATATGGTTTGGGAGAGATGAAATAAACTCTGGAATGAATTCAGGAAACCTGAGTCAATTTTTGCAAAATTAACTTATTTTCAAGTCTTGAAAGAATTTAACAGTACAAAATAAAATATATATAAAATGTGAAAGTTGCCAAAGTAAATGAAATCCACCGTTGGAGGTATCATGTGAAATTGGTTCCCTAGGGCAATAAATTCCTCAAAATTGGACCTAATTCACGGATACATTTATTCTCATATTTTATTGCTGTTAAATGATTGTTTAAAAATTATAGCTGACAAATAATGATAACTTATTTCAGCTGATAATATACAACCATTTCTGTGCATAGTGCAGAAACAGGTAAAATGTACAAATTTCAAGGGAACAATTTTACACTGGACACCGGCATCCTTTAAAAGTGAAAGAAAATAACAACAATTTGTACAAATTTGTCATTAGAGGTGACCAGATGGCTAATTTAGTCACAAAAATCACAAACAATTTCCCACATTTTATGGAACTAGAAGGGAATTTCCTCACTGACGTATTCCACATACACTGGCTGATGATTTGGTATAAATAAACTTTTTAAAAGTCTTAGAAATTTAAAATTTATGGAATGTAGTGACATGATTTTCAAACAGTCAAAATACCTGTACGTCATATCCAAAGTAGTGGTTCCATATTTAAAGCTGTTTGGAAGCAAAATTCGGGAAGGTCAGCAAAAGATGAGAGAAAATCATTGGATTATTATTATATATATTTTTTAATTTATGAAAATTCTGCAACTTTGCAATTGACCCCTAAGGTTAGAATCACCAGTCTGACTTATCTTAATGACATTAAAGTCAAATTGCAATAGTCGAAAAAAGCATTCCAGTCATAACCTGTTCACAATACATCAAACTGTGTCGTCATTACATATTGAAATCATAAAGGCTGTGGATATCTGATCCCCATTTTGACCTATCATTTTTCACTGCTGAAAGTTCAGGGAGGCCAATATCAGGTTTATCTGTAAATAAATTTGCATTTGTACTGGCAAAAATACATATCAACACAAATGCAAATTATTGACTAACTTTACATAAAGTAAGCCAACTGACTGACTCTTCGAAAAGCATTCTTTGCCCTTAATTGACACACAACTAATCAAGTCACGGGTTACAAAGCTTCATTTTTGTATCAGCAATCCTGATTGGTTTAAGTTTAACTTCTATTGTTTTCTTCATATTTATGCCAATTTAAGGCATTGCCATATTAGTGAGTGACAAAATAGATTATCCTATTAGATCTATTAGCAACAATACCACATTTAAAACCAGTGAGAAATATAAATACTTTTTATAGCTACTATAAATTAAACCTGTTTCAGTTTGTTATGCAAACTCTAGCGACAAAATATGATACATATTTTTTTTTCTTTTCTATATTAACATAAATTAACACATTTAATATGAATTCGTGTTATACATTTTTCAAGCACTATTTAAATGGGGGAAAAAGTACTCTTAACTTGGGTTCAGTGTTCCAAACAGTGTCCCATTACATTCTTCTTTATCACAAACTTTTTAAAGGCTACAAATTCTTTCATTTTCATCTATCATGTTTTTTTGTCTTTGGATTGTTTGATTTAGCACCCATTTATAATAGTACCATGCTCCCTACTCGAATGAATACACACAACAATTAGGTTTGTCTTTGGAGTAGTTGACAGATAATGCAGATATTACCTATAGCACAGTTGATACAAAATATCCATTTGCATAAACAGTGATAAGACCAAAGGTAGGTAGTAGCCTTTTGCAGCAAAATATATGGCAACATAA
Source organism: Sabellastarte sp. h YS-2021 (assembly GCA_964017235.1). Lineage (NCBI taxonomy): Eukaryota > Metazoa > Annelida > Polychaeta > Sabellida > Sabellidae > Sabellastarte > Sabellastarte sp. h YS-2021. The sequence continues at coordinate 8,949,824 of OZ024932.1, read as the reverse complement.
ATCAGTGTACAGTTTGTTCCTAATGTGTGTCAGATGACCTATTTGCCTTACCCACAGCTGTTTACAAGGAAGTTTACACTAATGATTCTACAAATCAAGTAGCATTCCTAATTACTAATTAAACAGATAAACAAGAAAGGTTTCCTCTGAAGAGTTTCAATATAGTTGTATACAGCAGTTAAATAGAGCCCACCAGCCATCTCATTAACACCAAACAATCGTTTTAATGAACTGCTCAAGCATGTATTGTATCTACTTCCTCAGCAGCACAGGATGAAATAATGGGATGATGTACACTTGTCTGGTTAATGTTTACCATGTTGGCTGATATGCCTTAGTTGGCATGTGGTTAGGAAGTTTGATTTTGTTATACCCCGGTTCCACTGCCACGACTTATTGTAATACCATTAAATAATCCACAGAGACTTAAATATTTGTATTTTGAGACTTGTGACATGAAAATTTAATCAAAATCTCTTTTTTTTTTACTTTTTGAGTTATTTTTTCAAATGGACAAAGTAACGCACATCACCAAAAAATATAACCTCCTCTGGAGAATTAAAATTTGTAAATCCTCAGAGGGCTTACTTCTGAAATGACATGCTATTAAACCCCTTGTACACTTATCCACATGAATACCATAAGGAAAATTAGCACGGTCAGATACAGAACATAAAGGTTTTGTTTTCGAAGTTGTTAAAACTATTGGATCTCAAACCTAATTAAGACAGCAAGTCTTATGTTTCATAAAATTAGCCATAGCTACTTTTCCTACATATTATCTAGAGCGCATATATTGGCCGCAATATGACTTTGATCTGATAGAGGGTTTTGGAGTTACAAAATTTTACTGAAACATTCTTGAGTCTCACACCGGATACAGATTATCCTTGAGGACAAAGCCATAGGTAGACTTACTTTGTGTGAAAATATAACCTAGATCCATTGTTGCCTATTGGGTAACACACTCTTCTAGGGACACAGAGGACGTGGATTCAAACCCAGGTACAGACAGATACATAATGACTCGGATGACCACTTAAAATTGTAGTCGTTGGGTCCTCTCCCCAGTGGCAGGCTAAAGAGCTTTGAGGACATTGATAAATGGTCATCCTTGAGCCTCTGTCTTTCAGTTAGGAAAATATCAGTCATTTGAGAGCCTGGGTTGTACTTGTGCAGTTCAATTAGTCAAATAGCACTTTGAGTCCTGTAGTATATGGAGATATTGTGTGGAAATATAAATACCTAATTCAAAAATACAATACAATAACCTGAACAAGCAAACGCACTTGGTTTAAATAGAATGAGAATAATAATTATGAGACAGCAACTGATTCCAGAATGAAGTATGGATACTGTTTACCAGTCATTTAAAAGGCAGTATACTAGGAACACAGAATTTATTTTATCAGATGTTGAAAACATTATCTGTTCCTTGGGCCACTGTTGCCAATTCCTGACAATTTCAGCAAAATTTGTCCATAACTGTTCAAGTTATTTCGCAGATAATCACACACCATCAGTTAAATAACCTCTTAGCAGAGGTAAGAATACATTTCACCTTTGCATCCATTAGATAAGCTGTGGTATTTGTACTTTGACATATGCAGCATTTGATTAGCCATACATGAGTGACATTAATAGGAGCCTTCTCTTTGTAAGGGCACAAATGGGGTCACATAGTTTTACCACCATTTATCATTCCAATACAGTCATAATTATACAAAATTAGTTATGTTAAATAATTGCAATGAACATTTCACCTTCAAATTATACGTTGATTCATTTATGTAAATTCTTTTTCATACTGAAGTAGTTTTATTTAAACAAAATACCAGTACACACTAGTATGACATTGGGATTCCTGCAAATATATAATATTACTAAATGGGTCGATTAACTGTGGATTTCTTGCTAATCATGTACTAGAAGACTAGTAATAATTGCCCAATTATGTTAACATGTGAATTTGACTGTTGGTTAGTTGGTTGGCGAGTAGCTTGAAACGTTTATTTTGATCTACACTCGGGTGAATATTTTAGCAATCCAAACAAATATAATTAGTCTCCCTCATCACTCCCCTGCGTTAGTCTGGTCTATTGCATATGAGCTATCAACTGATTTTCATATGTTGACTATTTTGATCATAGGTTCAATCCTAACTGTGACACTGCCTTTTTTTGCTTGTGATGTACGGGTGTATGTGCATTGGTTGTATCCTTGCATTACTTCAAAGTGGCCAAGGTGGCACAGTGGTAACACACTCGCCTCCCACCTCTGAGGTCTGCGGTTCAAATCCCAGAACCTATGTGGGAAAGTTTGGTAGTTGCTTACCAATGGTTGGCAGTTCACAGTGCAGAACCTTGACCAACTGTATGTACTGGTTTCCTCTGCTCATAAAACTGCCCATGTTGATGTGACCTATACAATGTTGAAACGACATTAAAACCAAAATAAATAAATAAATACATCACTTCAATGCACTCACATTTTATGAGTTGGTCAGTGGAATGTTCTTATTGCGTTAATAGGACAAAACTTTTGAATCCTCATATCTGTTACTTTGTTGTGGACTGATGCCTAGTAAATGCTATGGACATTTTACCTTCAATGTCTCCCTCATCACTCCCCTGCGTTAGTCTGGTCTATTGCATATGAGCTATCAACTGATTTTCATATGTTGACTATTTTGATCATAGGTTCAATCCTAACTGTGACACTGCCTTTTTTTGCTTGTGATGTACGGGTGTATGTGCATTGGTTGTATCCTTGCATTACTTCAAAGTGGCCAAGGTGGCACAGTGGTAACACACTCGCCTCCCACCTCTGAGGTCTGCGGTTCAAATCCCAGAACCTATGTGGGAAAGTTTGGTAGTTGCTTACCAATGGTTGGCAGTTCACAGTGCAGAACCTTGACCAACTGTATGTACTGGTTTCCTCTGCTCATAAAACTGCCCATGTTGATGTGACCTATACAATGTTGAAACGACATTAAAACCAAAATAAATAAATAAATACATCACTTCAATGCACTCACATTTTATGAGTTGGTCAGTGGAATGTTCTTATTGCGTTAATAGGACAAAACTTTTGAATCCTCATATCTGTTACTTTGTTGTGGACTGATGCCTAGTAAATGCTATGGACATTTTACCTTCAATGTCCTTGGACATCAAGGTGTTCTGGGGCTCACTCCTGTTGGCCCAACCTTAAAAATATTTTATTTTAGGTATCATTGGTGTGGCATGGTTCTGGCCTCTCCTCTCATTGGTTGAACCCCTCCCTGTTTTGCAGGTTAGACCCACTTTGACATTGACCACAGACCAGCATACATTGAAACCAAGATATTTTAGTTTTTAGTCATCTTGTTTTATAACTTTTATCATGGAGAGATACAACTTGCGGTCTGGCAAGCGAGAATGTCATATACCAGTTCAACTACAGCTAGCCAGGGAAGATTTTCTGACTGGGTCTTTGGAGGCTTCTTTGGAGGCTTCTGGACAGGCCGGGCAAGTATCTGACTCTGATCAGTCCGACATTAGCGGATCCGACATTGACATCTCCGCCCTTTTGAATACTTCTGAGCCAAATTCTCCCATATCCTCCCCAGTTAAAGGTAAACCCCATACCACACAATCGGGCCAGATGTCCCAGGGGTTGGGGGAGGGGGAGTCTTCAGACCATGTCACACAAAATGATATCAACCATATCATTCTGTCACAATTGACTGCTTTAGGTGAACGTTTAGCCAATATTGAAAACAACCATAGGGTACCCAAGAAGACTAGTGATTCTTCAAAGATTAAATCTTCTAACAAAGTACCCAAGAAGGTGAAAACTGCAGTCACACACAGGGGGTTGGCACACGATTTGGCTCCTTCTTCTGGCGTTTTGAAACATGACCTTCCTCCACCAGATAAACTCAGGGAAGAGGCTAGAATTCAATTGGAGGTTCAAAATAGGCTTAAACAACTAGCAGAGCAGGCGAAACCAGGTAATGAAAAAATTAAGTCCCAGCGGGGTGGGTCTGTTGAGGTCTTTGTCACAAATAGGGTCAAATGGCCCCATGAGTTCATCTTATCCGGTCAAAATAAGGACAGATTGTCATACAACCAGCTTTCTCCCATTCAGTGGGTGGCTGGTTTCTGCCGGACCATGAGAGAGGAGTCAAGCATCCAGAATCGGGAGTATATGTTAGATTATGTAATAAATTTACTTGAGGATGCCACTGACTTTTCTTGGGCTTCGGCAAAAGCCAGCCAAGCTGTCCTACTCTGTAGGATAGAGCAAGGAGAGATTACAAGCTGGGCTGAAACTGAAAAGATAGCTCGGGTTAGAAGGGCTCATGCCCAACGTCATATCTCGGCTTCATACGGTAGCTCGTGGAATGTAGAGAAGACACACGGTAGTGGCAAGACAGCACCATGTTTGTACTACAACAAAGGCTCGTGTATGCAAAAGCAATCACATGAAACTAAGGGAACATTTTATAAGCATATCTGTTCATATTGCTGGCAGAAGGAAAGCAAGGCTTTTCCCCACACACAAATTGAATGTAAAAAATTGGCTTCAAAAAACTAATAGAAGGGGGCATGTCCAACAAAAGGCATGCCCACAAAGATAGACTGGTGGTTAACAGTGCTCAGGACACACGAATGGTCAATGAATTATTGGGATTGTCTTTGAAACAGTGTTTCAAAAATTTCAAAATAGGTATAGCTAGGTCTTCCAAAAAAGACCATAGGTCATATGCACAAGTGGTTTCCGGTAAAGGTGACAGTGCTTATAGCCTTCAACACAAAGTGCACTCAAATACTGATGCACAGTATTCCACAAGTACACACAGTTTGTTGGAAGGCAAGTATCACAATGTTTATTTGGCTGGCAATAATAGTATGCTTACAAACAGAGGCTCTGAAAAGGCAAGTACAGCATGTCCGGATCCGGTTATACAAAGCCATTCACGGATTACTCCACAACAAAAACAAGTAAGTGGCAGTTCACAGGTAAAAAGACAGGCTGTAACTAGCATGGATAGAGAAAATATGCCCATTTCCGTACAAAACAGATTCCAAGTATTGTCGGATGTCACTGAGGAGTGTTTGGAATCTGACAGTTTCCAACCACATACTTTGTGTGGACTTGTGGAACATGACACACATGTATTGGTCCCAACTCCGGACCACTAAAGACCACCACGACTGGTGACACTCATGAAATGTATGTAAAATGTCGACAGCAAATAGGTGAACAATTCGGATGTATACCCCTTGACACATTTGTCACTTATAAAGGACCGGATGTACATTGGGGAGTAATTCCTGATATTCTGCAGGCGCATCGACTTATCAAAGATAGTGGTATTCCAAATTTTTTGGGTATGAGAATTCCAGTCAAAACTAATCTCAATATTGTGAAATGGAGGAAATATTTAGTCGATTATTTTGATCAACAACTTCTGGATCTCATACAATTTGGATTCCCCTTGGATTTTGATAGGAACACAGTGTTATGTAGCACTTATAAAAATCATGCATCAGCCTATGAATTTGCTTCTCATGTGGACAAATATATTCAGGAAGAACTTGACCATGGGGCCATTATGGGCCCTTTTAAGACTCCACCAATTCCATTCCACATCTCACCATTTATGACTAGACCCAAATCAGATTCCAACATGAGAAGAACGATCATTGATCTCAGTTGGCCCAAGGGCCACTCTGTAAATGATGGAGTAGGGAAGCAATCATACTTGGGAACCGACTTCTTACTTAAGTATCCATCTGTTGATTCTATTATCCGAACTTTGAATAAATTGGGTCCTGCTTGTTCCATATTCAAAATTGACATTAGTCGTGCGTTTCGGCACATTCGTATAGATCCTGGAGATCTGGATCTTCTAGGTCTACAGCATCTGGATCAGTATTATCTGGATCTTTCTTTGCCTTTCGGATATCGCTTGGGTTCAATTTTTTTTCAGAAACTCAGCTACTCAATCAGGTATATCATGAACAAAAATGGTTTTCCAGGTCTCCACAATTATTTGGACGACTTAATCTATTGTGGACTCCCATCTGAGGTACAAAAACCTTATCAATTTCTCACATCTTTGCTTCAGGATTTAGGACTTGCCATTAGTCAGAAGAAACTATGTCCACCCAGTACACAGGTCATTTGTCTGAGTATTCTTTTCCACACTAAAACTCGTACCATGTCTATTCCTCCAGAAAAAATGTCGGATATCAGAAATATTTGTTCTGTATGGTCGGATAAGAGAGTTGTCTCTAAGTCCGAACTCCAATCCTTACTTGGTTCCTTACTTTATGTTACTAAATGTGTGAAATCCTCACGCTCATTTCTAAACAGAATGTTGCAATTATTAAGAGATAATAGTAACAATAAGGATATCGTTTTGACCACTGAATTTTTCAAAGATCTCACATGGTTCAACACTTTTCTCCAAGTATATAATGGGGTTACTATGTACCCGGTTACTCCCTTGTTTGAAGACATACACTTGGACGCATCACTCACAGGTCTTGGAGGTCAATTCAAAAATTATGTGTATTCCATAGCTATACCCAGGGATTATATAGGATACAATATTGCATACTTAGAAATGGTCAATGTGGTAGTGGCCCTGAAGGTGTGGGGCCAACAATGGGCTAATAAGTGTGTCAGGTATTGTGTCATTGTATTGTGATAATCAGGCTGTTGTTGAGGTATTGTCATCTGGTAAAGCCAGGGACCAAATCTTGGCTATGTGTACTAGGAATGTTTGGCTCCTCACAGCAACATATAATATAGATTTACTTGTTTCCCATATTCAAGGTACAAAAAACAATGTGGCTGATCTTCTCTGTAAATGGAGAAATACCACAGAAGATGTCCAGAAATTATATCAACTTATTGAATCTCCTGTGTGGGTGAATACAGATATTGCCTTCACATATCTAAATCATGATATTTAGCCATGTGTTGTTATTTTTCGGATCCTGAGGCGGTGACAGCTCCTCTGGCATCCCAGGCTTATGCAAGGCTTTGGAATGGCTTCAGACTTTCCACACTGGTTGCATATAGGCGAATGTTTGCGCTCTTCATGGCCTTCCTGGTGGCAGTGGGGCTGTCCCTTCCTCAGGTGGATACACTGGACATACTGGCTTTTATGGAGTATTTGCTCCAGGCTGGTATGACTGCTGCAAATATCACCAACCACCTTACAGCGATCAGGTCATGTTGTATAATATATAATATAAATACAGCTCCATTTCGAGATAACAGGCTACCACTCTTTATAAAGTCTATTAAGATAAATAGGCCACTCCAGCCTTCAAGTAAACTGGTGGTAGATGAAAATATATTGTATTCTATCTGTGCAACAAGTACCTCTCTCCCATTTTATAACACCTTTAAAGCTTTGCACCTACTTGCTTATTTCTCTTTTCTGCGATTGTCTAGTATATTGCCCCATTCAAAAGCCACCTTTGACAAATCTAGGCATCTTTGTAAGGGAGATATAACATTTTCGCAATCTGGGGCAGTGGTAGTTGTGAAATGGACTAAAACACTGCAGGATAGGTGTAAAGTTGCCTCTGTATCGCTTCCAAATCTGGGTGCCTCGCCCTTGTGCCCTATTGCGGATTTGAAAGATTTGGGTACATTTAACCCTGTAGATAATGACAAACCATTGTTTGAAATTCTCTCACTCTTTGCCTCTGTTCCTCTTACAGATTCATATGCAAGGAAGCACCTTAAGAAGGTTTCTACTTTGCTACAGTTGCCCAAACCCATCACCTTTCATGATTTCAGGCGCGGGGGTGCCTCTTGGGCATTCAGACATGGGGTGCCCATACAGGACATACAGGCACAGGGCACTTGGTCCTCCTCATGTGTCTGGAGATACATCAACATCTCACCGGCCCTTACCTCTACTGTTTCCTCTACCTTTCAGGCTCACCTTGCTGTATGACTACCTCTACCTGGCACCTAGAAACTTTGTATATAGTTGTCTTTCCATCCATGCTACCTACATACATGTGTCAACAAATTATCTCAATTATATGTGTTCACTGGGTTGTAAAGGGGGTCCATAATGGCAAGGGGCTTAGAATGGGCCTCCATCTTGTAGGGCTAGATTTGGGAACCCAGGGGTGGGTTGCCTGGCATGTATGACCTTGTTGATTTTGAATTTGCTGGGTCGGATTCCATGGAACCGTCTCCTGGGTATTTTCATGGGCCTTATATGACCTTGACCTCCCTCAATCTGGACTTGGGTGGTTATCCTGGGCCTGCATTCTGATCCAGTTCTCTAAATTCTTTTTTATATTAATGTAGTTACTCTAATAGTAGTTTGAGGTAATCAATTTCCTTTCTCACAAGTGTAATCAGTTATTTTAGTAAGATAATACTTGGTGAATACTATAATTAAAAGAAGACATACCTAACACTATTGAATATACTATTGCATTGTATATAAGTTAACAAGCTAAATTTGTGACAATCTTTTGGTCAGAAAATATTTAAGCAAAATGAAAAGTCCTTCATTGAATGTTTTGTTCCAAGAGTAAACTAGACACTTGTTTGTTATTGATCCAATACCACAGGTTCTGAACAGACCTTTATTTTTTTTATTTTGCCGGATCAGTTTTGTTATTGTAACAAATCAATAGCTTTTTCAAGAGGCATGGGGTAACCGTTTCTAATTCAGTGGATAACATGAACAAACTACCTTTTCTAGGGGTTGTCAATAGCCTCTTAAGATCATCATTTGCTTACATAGATCAGAAGTTCATATTTTTAACTTATAGATGTCATTCAAAAGTTGACTGGAGCAAGATTGATTGCCCTTTTATGGGATGCATATTTCTTTGGAATGTTCAATATTTTCTTTTGGTTCTTTTACCTTACCAAATCGATGGATATCAAGTAAGAAATGCTATTACTTCGGAGAGCATTGGTAACTCTGTAAATGTAATAATACTACAATATAATTAAAACATAATTAAATTCAGGGGGTTAATACTCCAATTTCTGACCCTTTTTTGTTTTGTTTTTCTGTGTTGTAAGGTCATACCTTATAGCTCAGGACATTCAGATTCCTCTCTGTATATAATTAGACTTTATGTATATCTTCTGAATTCCATAATCATTATAAATGTTTTAATCCCAGTAAACCTTTGACATTAATCTGATAGAAAATGTGCATTGTTAACACATATACTAAATCTCAACTTTCACTGAAAATAAACTGATTGTGGGACCTTTGAAAACTTGGAATTTTTTATATTAAGAATATGATCTGGACCATTCCCAAAGTGTAGTGACCTTTTTCTTTTGTCAAGCCTCACACATGAGCACAGACAGACAGACAGACACATACAAAAAAAAAACATTAACTGGTGTATGTAAACAATGATAGATGACCAATAAAGATCTACTATTTCGAGCCATTCAACATTGTCCTATCCAGCGTCAAGGTCTCAAATATACAGTGACTTTCACCCATTCATACTAGAACAGAAGGTAAATATGTTGACATGATACAGAGACAAAGTATAAGGTGCTGTAATCTTTGGTAAAGAACACACATAATAGGAACTGATAGGACAAACATATTGATCCCACAGGAAGGACATTGTCTGGTTTTATGGTGCATTAATTAACACCCTTGAAAAGATCAAACCTCATTGAAAAATAGGCTCCACACATGTTTATCCCTTACCATCATATTTTTCCAATATTCTGTTGTCTATGGAAACACGAGGAAGCCATATGTTGAAATATGTTCTAAAATTTAAATATAAAGTTTATTGTGTTAATAGAAAATAGGGAAGATTAAGAAAAATACTTGGAGGACTTATCTTCTCAAGTCCCTGTCTGATTACTAAGTTAAGCAGAACCCCGCTTGGTAAGTACTAGGATGGTTGATAGTTTGAGTTCTGGGCCAGGGGTGGGCAGATAAATAGTGGCTCAGATGACCACTTAAAATGGCGGTCCTCTGTCACTGGGTCCTATCTCAAGTGGCAGGTTAAAGAACCTCAGTGACGTTGATAAATGGTCATATCTGAGCCTCTGTCTTTCAGTTAGAGTAATGTCAGTAACTAGATAGCTTGGCATATACTTTTACAGTCAGGATGGATCAATAGATCCATGTAAAAATATATAATACCAGTTGTAAAGTACTGGATAATAAGTCGTATGACCAAGACGATAGGTTGTATCACACAAAAGATAGTTTGGATCACTTGCAAGGTTTTCAAAATGGAATTAATTTTGTTCCACAAGCTGCCCTGTAAATAAGCATCCTATCTTATCAATGCACATTAAAAACGAACCGCTGAGGTGTTACTGGCTATGATATGATTTATATCACCTTGATTATGTTCCCATTTTCGTAGGTGAAAAAAATAGGTTGTGGGACCAACAAGATTGTTCTTTTTACAGTCGGAAGACAAATTTGCATATCTGCAACCAAGGTATGATAACACAAAAGCCATTATTTTTAGTTGCAGGATGTGACCCTGAAGGAGCACCATAACTTGGCCTGTTGAGGAGCAGCAATTTTGATCTTTTCATCTTCAAAGGTTCAAAGTTCTCCAGGGATAAATGAGGTGTGTGATGTAGGGACAGAGTAGAAAAGAGAGGGAGGACTGCTGGAAAGGAACACGTGACACAATTTATTCACACTTGATGGCTGTAATGTAATGGAATTAATGTACATAGTACTTTGGAAAATACTAGGCTGTATCAAATTTCCAAAAATTACATTTAGGTATAACCATTTTAACTAGGGTATAATAGTCAAACTGCATTATATCTTAAAACCACCAGTAGTTCTAATCACCTTAATTGGTACGTAGTAGCAAAACTTTAGTTCTGTCTAAAAGACCAATATTTCTGGTCCCTTTACTCATGGAATAGCAGAAAAACTGTAAAAACACCTATACTTCTTCAGTGCCCAAGGTAGGTTACAAGGATACTACTGAGGTTGGGGCTACTATTTTATTCTATAATTAACAATACTAAAATATATTTACATACAGTATATGATGATAAAGGCCACCTTAAACACAACATTAATTACTAAGTTAAGGTTTCGTTACGAACTACGGGAGTTAAGGTGGCCTTAGTTGTAGCCCCAGCTCAAGGCGGGTGACCTGGTAACATTGCTCTAAGGGAGGATAAGGACCTTAAGGTAGGGACTTTTTGCAGAATTCAACAAAAGGTCACCATAGCTTGAGATGGGGAAACAGGTAGTTGTATTTTATGTTAATTTAAGTTAATGGTAATAGTATAGCAATTACAGGGGTAATATAGCTAGGAAGGTGAGTATAGTAGATACCCAAGAATACCTAATAAATAATTCTTACAACTTTAAATTGAAGCATAGTAGCAAAGCTGAATATATATCTAAAACACCTAGATCTCTAACCACTTTAATTGGTGCATACTAGCAATGTTGTTATTGTACCTAAAGACAAACGTATTTTGAATGATTTTAGTTGGGCATAGTAGCATAAAGGGTAACACACTTACTTCCCACTGGTCAAGATATAGTAGAGTATTCTTTATTGCTTTTGTGAAATATGTGGCTAAAACGGATCCTTTAATATCCAATGCAGGTTTCACCATTTTTACTGCAACCATAGTGAAATGGCTCTGTATGGAAATTTGCAACTAAAAAACAAACAACAGTCCTAGGAAAAGATTACAAAGGTCAAGGTTGGAGTTTTACGTCCCATTCAATAGCCAGGGTCATATTGGGACAGGTCCTCAGTATTGGCTCTTGTGGGAGCAGAACCCTCACAGAGGTGACAGCCTATGATTAGATGCCAGACTTGGTAACCCACTAGGCCACCGAGGACCTGGAACAGATTACAGCAATCCTACTTAACTTCTGATTGAACAACGGTTTTCTTTATCTATTGATTTTTTATGGCTTTTAACTCATTGTATAACGTATATCAGGATGGGTCGTTTTAAGGGAAGATGAATTAGGTATATACTGGTTGGTCAAGATTCTGCACCGTAAACTGCCGGGTATTGGTAAGCAGAAACCAACTTTCCCACACAGTGTCAGGTCCGAGGTTGAAACCACTGACCTCAGAGGTGGGATGTGAGTGTATTACCATTATAAAATCGAACATCCTTGGTTTTTCATTTTTTACTCTCAATTTAAGGAATATGTATCAGACTTCCTGCCTCCCATGTTAAGCATGAATATTGTATTGTGTATTTATACCCAACAATATCCCTATGTACTACAGTGCTATTACAGTCCTACTACTCAAAGTGCTATTTGACCCATCCGAACTGAAAGACAGAGGCTCAAGGATGACAATTTGTCAATGTCCTTGGCGTTCTTTAACCTGCTACTAGTTATAGGACCCGATGACAGAGGACAGCCATTTTAATTGGTCATCCAAGACACAGTGTATCTGCCTGTACTGGGATTTAAAACCACGTCCTCTATGTTCTTAGGTGAGTGTGTTACCCATTGGGCCACAGTGGCAGATAGATGTTAATATACAATTTTTATTTTTTGTTTTGAATGCTAAAAGCACTGATTGACCCAGAAGGGACAGACTAATAAAATGAATGTCTATACCAGAAATAGCATCCACCAGGGGAAATTCTTTTGATGATGGGAAATCAAGTCTGAAGATATTACCCTTAAATTTAATTCTGAAAGAGACTTCGGATGTTTGTGAACTGGCTACAAGAGACAATCTATTCCACCCAGGTAGTGAAGCAATTATAAAACTCTGGGTAGGAACTTGTTGGTTAGCACATAAACTAGAAACTAATAATCTGTTGTCATGGCTGAGTTTGCTGGAATTTACCATTGTAGACAAAGAGGTTGACCCACATTTAGAGTCTTAAATACTGAAAAGGTTGTACTTGAAATTGATATGATATTGAAAAGGCAGTCATTGGAGGTTTTCAAGAAAAAGAAAAACGGGCATTTTTGTTCAATATAATGTTAAATTATTGTTTCATTTGACCCTTAAGAAATCATTAAAATTATGTTATCTTAGCTTTACTGAGTTCACACAATATATTGTTTTCAGTAATATGGGTCAATACCTGTTGACTGAAACACAAGGGACACATTTCACCACCTTCACTCCACAGGGCAATTACAACAACAAAACCCAGTTTCCACCATGCTAAAAATATCAATTGAATGTAAAAGGATAACAGGCCCATCAATGTATTTGATTACTTTTATAGATGGCAAGGGAGAAAATATGAATACCACCACATAGTAAACCTCTCCGATTCAGGCAATATATGGCAGTTAGGATGTTAGTGCAAAGTGGCACGAAGTACATGTTTCTGTTTACTTTACATATAGAATGCTATATGTATTTATACATGATTATTTATTTAAAGAAATGTCCCAAACAAGTTTTACAGTTCCATTGTGTATGGAGGTAATGTTTGGCTGGTACTTGTTTATTGTTGGTAATATAGAGGTTCTATTCTATCGTATTTTGAAGTTTTATAGCACTTAATCTCTGCAAAGGCAGACTCTAAGGCACAACACCAGGTCCAATGCAATAATCATCATTCCATAGAAATAGCCAGGTCGACACTATGGAGACGCCGGGAAGTTTTACATGCAAAATTAGGAAAGCTTTATCAAAGAGATAAGGTTTTAGCTTTTTCCTGAAACAGGTAAGAGGTAGAGCAGAATAAACATCATCAGGCAGATCATTCCAAAGTGTGGTAGTATCAAAGACAATACTGTGACCAAAGTGTTTTTGGACTGATGGGTAGTATTGAGGAACCTCCAGGAACCTTTTATCTGGGTAGTTGTATCTTGTGCCATATCTTCCACAATGAATAGACAGATGAGGGCTGAAATAGCTCAGGTGACCACTGTGAAGAAACTTATAAACCAAAGTGGCAGTTTTGAAATACACTTTAATTCAACTGGCAACCACTGGAGTCAACCTTGATTTTGATTGTTTGTAACAATCGCTTCTTAGGAGTTATTAAAATTTGTTCCAAGCAGATATCAGGAGCAATGTGTTATGGTTCAAAATATACCAGTACAAATTGTCCGAGTATGCAGCTTTCAATAGACTTTCTAAAAATGCAACCAACTGTTCTACATTTTAAATGGGTTTGTAAAGGGCGATAATACAATGTGTACTTTTATAATCAGCGCCAAAAATAGACCAATCAACATGCAGCTAACAAATCAGTATTTTTATTAGCGATCCTGATTGGCTAGAGTTTGAATTCATTGTTTTCTACATTTTTGGTGCAAATTTTAGGCGGGCGTCAAATTACAGATCCCAAGATAGTACAGATTTCATTTTACCTCCAATCTAGATTATATAAGAAGATTTCCCTGGTGCATTGTGGGATATGTGATGCCATACCCTTTTATATGTTTTGATCTACAATTTCCCCAGAGAAATTAACACACAACTGATACTTTTTAGGTCTTTGTAAAAAGGAAAAATGTTGAAAAAAAAACTATTATATAACATCTGGAACCATTTCTGTAGTCTGTATGTATTGATAGCTTATAAGATTGCCAAACTTATGACCAGCCAAATATAAGATCATTACAATGTAGAATCATAGTGCAATATGATTGCGATATAGGTGACTGACAACTTGTCAATCAATTTAACAAGAACAACAGGCATGAGATAACTGACCTATCATTTCACTGCTGGGTGGAAGAGTCTGAATTATCATTGCACAAATATATATGTGAGTAAACGAGAATAATTTGAAGAAGCTGAAAGTTGAGGTTTTAAGTCCTGTTCAACAGCCAGGATCATATTGGGACAGGTCCTTAGCTTTGTCAACTTGTGGGAGTTAAACCCACACAGAGGTAACAGCCTGTGATTAGATGCCAAACCTGCAAACCCACTAGGCCACTGAGGGCCCTGGTAAATTTAAAGAGAACACAATTAGTCATTTAGCCTCTAATGCCTAAAACCAAAAGTCAAGAGTTCAAAGGTCATTTAAAATCATTCATAGACTCATAACTAATATACATATCAAAGCAATCAAAGCAGTAACACTGCTGAGAATGTAAAGCTTTTAACCATTTAACTGACAAATGGGAATTACGTTATACTTTAAACAACATTCATGTTACAGGCAGTATCACCCACGGTAAGCCACATTTGGGGAAACGTCTTTGTCCTTGGATCACCGTCTGATGTCTGTCAACAACCTTACGACTCAGTGGCAAAATGGCCCGACCTGGGGGCAGTTCAGCCATGGAAAAAACTTCTAACCATGGTCGTACCGTCTGTAGTGTGGATGGGGCATTAGCAGCCAGTTCTGTTTATTAACTTTGCCAAGGAGCTTATATTTTGGGGCTTTCTTTGTTCATTCTTGTTCCGGATCTTGTCTTGGCCCAACATAGATCCCATTAAAGTTTGAGAGTGATCTGGATCACCGTCTGGGGACAAAAAAAAATAATCCGGATTTCCCCCATCTACTTGCTATTATGTGCCTTGGCGGAGGTACGTGCTCTCCAAGGACTCTTGTTATTTAGTGTTTTCATATCACGTATAATGCCTTTCTATCGGTTATATTGTGACGGGTAGTTAGAAGGGTGGAGGAAACCAGTACATCCAGCTGGTCAATGTTCTGTGTTGTAAACTGTCAACCAGTGGCAAGTAAGAATTACTGTTTACTTCAGACCTTGCCACTCTCATTTAACAGGATAGGTTGAAGTAGCAACACAGATATAAACTCTTTCCGGAGTTATGATATACCACAAAAGTGCAACAGTGATATTAGAAAGATATCTGGATATGATGAAAAAAGACACAATCCACAACTATGACATCAAGTACAGACCACAATTAAAACCACAAACCCTCCCTCTGTGATGACTAGAGAAATAAATAAATTTTAAATTAAATTAGCCAAAAATTCATGCATAATTAAAATTTTTAATTAGAAGTTATTGTATATAAAGACACATTTATTTGATTATTTTGTTGCACAAGAAAAAGTACTTACCTTGTCCTGATATAGTATCCAAAAATTATGTACTTTGTAACACACAAATGTATAAGTACATAAGTTGGTATTTGATATTAATCCACATGCATCCACATTTTTTTTGTAAACCTGTATGATCACATATCCTCAAACATATTTCAAAGTACCTGCCCTTCTTACCAGAAACATAACATGGTTAGTAAGCCCCATATAATATCAATACTAAAACAGGTAGGGGAAGCCAGATTTCTATAATCTTACTCATCAACTTCAAGCATAAACTTATCTTTTGCAGGTCTGTTTGATGATTTCCTATCAGCTTCACAGAAACCTTTATCCTCTATACAAAGGCACAAAGATGTGTAAACGAGGAATGTAAAAATTTAAACTGTTCCCATAAATCTAATTATACTTCTTCCAGATATTATAAAATGTCACTTTTGTCAAATGTTTTAATACGTAGGAGGTATTTTCCCAACAATAACAATGTATTATGCTGTCCATTATGAGACGTGTAGCCACAAGCTATTAACTCTTCATATCATGCAGCTGATGTTGATGCAGATTTATAGTAATTCTCCCAGTCCCTCATTCTTAATTTATAACTGATTCACACTGTTCCGATAAGCCATACAGATGTACCCCCTACATATGTCAATGTGCCTTCATAGTAAGACACTTTGTAACATAATTTCACTTAGAGGCATAGTGAATGCACCCTGTGCAATGCACTCATTCACCTCTCAGACCATAGATTCAAAAAATGCCAGCCCAGACTGGAAGTGGGAAAGTTTGAAGTTGCTGGCAGAGGTCTAATGGTTTTCCCATGCAAAATCTTGAACAGTTGCTTCTATGGCATATGAGAATGGATGTCAAACAGTAAACGTAAATTAAATCCAGGTATTACAGAGTTTATACTCTTTGGTTGTAACGGGCAGAGGGATAGCTTGAAAGCATGTTTCTCTATTGACATCTTGGGTAGTCATGTATGTGTGTCAGTCAAGAACTTGTATGTGTGGTTCAAATTGTGTACTTCAGATGCGTCAGGTGGTTTCTAACTCATGATGCTTCTATACTTTTTGTCGATGCTCTTGTCAGTGGTCGGTTGGATTATTGTAATTTACATTTCATGAGTCTCTCTAAGCTCAATCTACGTAAATTACATTTTATCTGAAACATTGCCCCTAGAATTGCTTCAAACACCAGTAGATATACCCGCACAACTTCTGTTCTCAAGAAATTGCTTTGGCTTCCAGTTGAATATCATTCATTATTTAATACATCCGCATTTGTTTACAAGTTTCTTCAAACTGGTTTTCCAAAGTATTTTGTTTCATATCTTTCTTCTTATAGTAGTTCTTAAAGCCACCCTACCTGACTGTGTCTTCTCTGCTAAGACCTAGATATGTTATTTAACTAACTATTGCTCAATATGTTTATATAGTTATGCCTTAGCGTTTTTCACATACAGATTAAGTGCTATAAAAATCCTGTTTAGATTAGATTAAATTATAGTACCCAAGACAGAGTGTTGGTAATTTCCTTGTTGTACCAAAGTTTCATCCACCTACCCAAAAGTATGTCAAAATGTTTGGATATAGCTTTGCTGCTGATGCTCCCACTGTTTGGAATGCTCTTCCTGATGAGAATTGTGCATCCTTCTCTATTGTCTCTTTCAGAAAGAAGCTTAAATCCTCCCTCTACAACAAGGCATGTCCTACTTAGTCTCCATTCTTAATGGTGTTCTCCATGGTGCTTCATCCCCTTTCTGTCCCTGGATGCTGAAGTTGGTTGATAATTTTTGTATCTTTGTGCCTTAGAGTCCGCTTAATGAAAGAGAGATTAAATGCCATAAAAGTGTAAGAATTAATCTAAAAATTAGAATTGATGTGTGTGCTAAGTTTTAGTAGATAGCAGTGTGGTGGTCACATTACTTACCTAAGTATACATTCTATTATATTAAAACTATATTCTCCCCCCTCTCTATTGTAACACACCTTAAAATTAGAAAGGAAATATGATAGGCATGTTAATCTACATTTTCCGACCTTTTTCTCTGCAATTATGCTTGCACTGTATATGATCTGCTTCCAGTCCATTTACCCGGAGAAGTATGAACTCACCATATGTGGCACACGAAACCAAGAGGCACATACGTTTGTTTACAAATACATTCACTTTTGGCTTATTTTAATGTCTCATATAAATCAAGGGAAATCTGATAAAGGCAAGAGTCAGACCATTCACCTGGGGAAGTGTGAACTCATCTTATGTAGAACACACGAAGCAATGAGGCAATTCTCTTTAACGTAGCTTTGTGTACAAATACATTCACTCTTGGCTTATTTTAATGTATCTTATAATTTAAGTGAAGTCTGATGAAAGGAAGAGAACTGTAATAGCAAATAAAGATAATGTTCAACTGGTCAAACTGTAGAATGCAAACCTCCGCCATAAGATGAGAAATTAAAACTAACTTGCATTAACTGGAAAAATTTACTGATAAATTAACCAAATCATTGGTCTTTGTTGAAGTAGTGTATAGTTTCATTATACTTCAATACTATAAGATATTTATCATTTTATGTTCTTCACTGAAATAATATTTTAGAAGAAGAAAAATGATAGAATTTCACAATTGTTTATTTTTCAAGAATATATGCCATAAATGGGCAGAATTTGAGACAAATAACACCCATTGTCTACTAACCATATTTAGGCATGTTATTCCAGATGAATATATTCCAGGACACATTTTAATAGAGGGTCTAAAGAAAGCACAAATTATCCACAAAATCACCACTATTTGCTGATGACACCAAAAAACAAAATTATCATAGAAAAACACCTATACCTCTTTTGTTCTAAGGATTTAAGCTCAGCACAAAACTCCTATAATTATATCAACATAGTGAGAGTTCTGTAACACCCATCTTTATTAAGGTAAATGATATTCTATGGTCTGTAGAAGCATTCCACCTCCCATTACTACAAATGATTCCATTAATTAGAGTTGGAGCCTACACTTCAAAGGCAAGACCCATTTCCATCAGAACTACATAGCACCAATGGTCTTTGAATGCAATGAATCTACAACAATATTCAACATTGTAAAATAAATCTGTGTTCATATTTGTACTGGATATTTCCTTTTAATGGTGGTGTATAAACCATTTAATATCCACAACGTGAATTATTTGACCAAATTTGGAAATAAAGAAAATATAATAATTATTTTATTCCCTAGAGTCCCTTAATATTTTGTCAGTCTCATGTCAACAAGTGCCAATGTTTTCATAGACAGTTTTAAAACTATAAAACTTGCATTTTGGTAGAAATAGAAAAATCAATAATTGCTTCAGTACTTTTTTTGGTAAGCAAGTGTGACGTCACAGCTGGTCACATCAAGGCAAAATGTTACATAGTTACATAGTTAAACGTTCATAGTTATTTCTTTCATTTTATATCATACATAATTTTATCACCGCCAAAAAATTGATCTGATCTAGATTTGATCTTATTCCAGCCTGTAATGAGAAATATTCTTTACACTTTTGAAATATACAGTTGCAACTTTAAATTACATCAGCATAAGGCCATTTTGAAATAGCTTCCATGGTGAATATTTAGCTTTAACATTTACATACATATGGTCTACTTTTTTCTGTTGATCTTAATATTGTTAGTGTATAAAGGTCTGTCATATAGTGCCCTCTCAGACATATTACAAGGTGTAATTATGTCCACAAATCTTTAGAATGAGAATCTTTTTCATCTTTTCAATCTTTTTCATCAGAATCTAATGCCCACCATCAGACTACAGGCGATACTTTCAGCGGTTATGGACGGTAGGAAAAAATAAGAATTGCTGAATATTGCACCTCCTTTGGAAGCCGGCTACATACCCCTGGCTTTAGTTTTGCTACAGTTTTGCTACCAAGGTGACTCACAGTTGCTGAGGATAATGACCGCAGATGGAGACAGTAAATATACGGACAAGAGATTCTGTAAAGATAATGTACAGACACAATAATGTTATCACAAACATACAACTTAACTGTGGACACATAAAAACAGGGAATGACAAAGAAAGTGGCGGAAAGGTCATAGAAGAGCTACAGAAATGACCTTCAAACAGCCTATGATTGGCAGAGGTCCTTGGTGTCCTATTGGTTGGCAAGTTTGGCATCTAATCACATGTAGTCACCTCTGTGTGGGTTCCACTCCCAGTGACAATGCTGTGTGGATCTCTCCCAATATGACCCTGGCTGTTGAACGGGATGTAAAACTCCAAATTTGACCTTTGGCCTGTGATTCGATGAAATTTTGAACAGTTTATAACTTCAGTGTATATGTCCACAGAGTGCAGGGAAATGCCACAGTGGGTAAATTTTACAGGAAAAAATCTGCCAGTACCTGGAATAATGAAGAGCATAAAAATGTCTATAAACGTAGGCAATAGTGTGTGTACTTTGATCTGGCATAACGGATATAAATATACCCCAATGATTCTAAATGGTTAATTTCCTACTATCCCACAAGTTGATCTATCAGTTAAACCCCTTCTGAATGCTTCAGAGTGAGATGAAGCACTGAGTAATCACAATTGAACAGCTACAGTTCACTACCTCAATCAACCCATAAACACACTTAATGAACTACCTGTGTACACTACCCGACAAAAATATGGGGCCAATTCTGTTATCTCTCAGCCTGTTTGATGAACTGTTTCTATCACAGTACTAAATTAGATAGCACTCGTAGGGGGCAGACCTCCGCCAGGGGACCATTTCCAAAGATTGGGATTCTGTTTTGCTTGAAAATATAATAACTCCTTCCTTTTGACAGGGCCTACCCAGGTCAAACAATTCATGAAGACCCGCTAAATACTTTTAGAGTAATATCAACAAGAAAGCAGAAGTTATAGAAAAATACTTTGAAATTGGGAATTTTGTACATTTTTGTATCCCGAATATGATCCAGACCTTTTCCAACATTCAGCCATTGGTTTTCTTGAGAGTTCTTTCCAGTTATATCTCAGTGATTAGCACTTCCATTAACCATCACTTGTGCTGCTTATCTAGGTTGTATCTCTGCATTTACTCACCCATAGCCACTATTCTACACCAGTGAAGGGGTCTGTGGAAATATGGTTAATGTCTCAGCCCATATAAACAGGTCTCTTGTTATAAAACTTGCTGGAACAGACATTATGGTCATGTGCCTTATTCCACAGTAAAAAGTAACACCTAATACCCTGCTTATTCAGTCAGGATTTAGCCTACTAATCATTCAGAATATGTTGAGTCAAGTTATATCTTATTTTAGACATGTTTAAAAGAACCTATGCTAGGTAGTGTTTTTGTATGGAGTTGTCTCACATTGTCCTGCGTACTTGTATTATGACATTTTAAAATTTTTTGCATCCAGACATTGTCCCATAAATAGATCATTTATGTGGGCAAATACATGTTCAAAACAAATTACCCCATAAATCAATACCACCACCTCATACACCCCTGTAGCAAGTACATTTTAGTTCAGCACCTGATAGCTCGTGAGAGGTTTTTCAAACATTTAAAAAATCTGTTACATGTTGAAATGGCTGTCTATGTTGTTTCATACGCGTCTTGCTCAATTATGAATCCTGACTTATAAAAGCTTGTGCATATCAAAACAAAAAATATATGCTTCCATGCAAAAACAAGCCCCACTGGGTGGTAGATTTGTGCTCAAATAAATCTCGTGGGGCTGGCATATAAAAGTGAAATCTAAATCTGAATCACTTGCGACTTATCTTTAGGCTGTTGCGACTTATCTTAAAGGTATTATGAGTTACTTTTATAATGTTTAAGACTAATCTTGTACACTTTTCTGTATGACAGAGCCTTGCTCCATAAGAATAAGATTCATGACAACAATTATTGGGACTTAGTGCACTTTACTACGGATGTTTTTTACAGCTAATTTTTGGGTTATTTATGTAAATATGGTTTAAAGATTATTCAAACAAAATGGGAATAATATGTAAAACTAAAAAAATAATCACAGAGAGCATGCCTACGCCAAGGTGGTAATCGTCTCTTATTTTGTTATCTATCTACATTATATCAAAAACTAAAATATTTATTATTACTGTGAACTGAAGGTCACCTCACCTAACCAAGATCAGTCTCCTCCCTTGGCCTACTTGAATTCCCTCTGTACACACCTTGACCCAAATGTTGGGCTAAGGTGTTTCTCGTGACCTAGATTATGGTCCCCTCTATTATATTGGGTAACCATGGTAACTGACGTCAAATTGTAGGACTCCCTGGGGTTCACAGTGTAGGACTTGTCCATTGATCTCTTAAGTTAGATGACCTCCAGGCTGCTTTATTTGTATAAATTCTGTGTAAAATGTTACTTGCAATTTTGAAACCATTGGCCGTTTTGAAACGGCCAAATAAATCTGATGGCCATTTTAAAACCTAGGAGAAGTTTTGAAATGGCTTGTCATTTTGAAACCACCTCACTGGTTTTAACAACCAGTATTTTCAGCAATTATTTTAAGATGTATAATGTCAAATTTTATATATATGTAATGGAACTAATAAGTTATTAACAACAGTTAATTTTTATGACCTTTATAAGGCAAGTTTGATGTCCAGTTTTATAAACTATGCAATTGAAGATGTGTTAAAAACAGTCTTTATCCAACCCAGTTTGTACTTTTTTATAATTAAAGGACTTTTCTCTTAAGCCCAGACTTAGACTTAAATTTAAGACTTTGGTCTTAAATTTTGTCAACAGAATGGAAAGTCCTTGGTCTTAGACTTAGTGGATTTCACAAAGCAGTTAAGTCCATGAAATTGCTAAGTCAGTGGACTTAACTTCTATCTGATAAAATCTGGTGGGTAGTGGGCTTGAATTTTGTAAAGAAGACTTAAATATAGCCCCCATAAACTTTTCTACACTTTAAAATTTGTGATGGCTGTATGATTATACAGAACACCTCACTAAAGGAGTTTCTGGGAGGTTTATATGTGGTAACAAGGATTACCATTTGAAAGCGGCACTTATCGTTTGATATAATGCATCAGGTGAAGGATATATGTCACCAATAGTATATTTTGAATAGATATGAAAGGTCACATGACACAGAAAACCACTGTGGTTATTTGATAAGTTTGAACTTAGCTAAGTCACCCTTTGTGAAATTCATTTAAGTCCTTGGCCTAGCTAAGACCAAAGTCTTAAATTTAAGTCCCTGACTTAGCCAAAGTTTGGCTAAGTCTAAGTCCCTTTGTAAAATCAGCCCCAGGTTCCTAAAACAATTTTTAAATGGGGGAATAAAGATATGTGTCTCCCACAGTGTCTGTCCCATTCTAACTGGACCTCTATACTGCTTACTACGTATCATGTAGACTCATGTAGACACCAGGGTGCATAATCAAAAGCATAAAACAAAAATCGAATTAAATATTACTGGCCATTTTCCAAAGGGTCTTTTCCAAAGGATTTGTCCCGGGCTTAGGTAAAGTCAGCAACTTAAATCTGAGGCTTTTGTCTTAGCTAAGGTTTGAACTCAATTGGTTATCACAGAAGGTAATTTGGCTTAGTCCAAGCTTATCAAATAACCACAGGGGTTTTCTATGTCATGTGACCTTTTATTTTAACCCAATAAATTCTGCTGATGACACATTTCCTTTATTTGAGCGGAGTGGTTATTTACCCAATGGCTATGTACGCTAGTTGTGATATTGGTCTAGCGTACCCAACGGCTGTGTATACAAGATTTATATCATCGCTAGCATACCCAACAGCTATGTACACAAGATCAGTGCTAGTGTACCCATATTTTAATCACTTCTTCCTTAAATTAACTTTGTTAAAATGTAACAATAAGCTGAATAAGTTTAATTCAGAGAGTGGTCCTTGGCCCATTTCTGACTACTCAAAAAAATTCCTTAAAAACTAATTACTTCACTATGCCTTGGATACAGACCTGTTGAGTACGCTATGAAGGGTACTGATATCGAGTGAACAACCATTGAGTGCATACTACCATGGGTAATGAGAAATTGGGCAGGCTGTAAAAAATTTGGAGTTGTTGGGTACACTAGCAGCGATATAGATCTTGTGTGCACAACCACTGGGTACACTAGACCAATATCACAGCTGCTGGGAACACTAGCAGTGATATGGATCTTGTGTACACAGCCACTGGGTATGCCAGCAATGATACTGATCTTGGGTGCAAAACCATTGGGAACACAGAGTTTACTGCCTTGGGTACAGGGTAGTTGGGTATGCCAGTACCTTAAACAGCTTTTGGTTACCCTAACAAAAGAAAATATCAATGACGTTAATCTAGGGTACATAACCATTGGGAAAACAGAACTTAGTGCTTTAACTGGATGCAGGCGAGTTGCATATGCCATTAGTGTACATACACAGCCATTGGGTATGCTAGCAGTGATATAGATCTTGTGTACACAACCGTTGGGTAGGCTAGACCGATATCACTGTTAGAGTACACAACCGTTGGGTACACTAGCAGTGAAATACATCTTGTGTACACAACAGTTGGGTACACTAACAATGCTATTGATGTAGGGTGCACAACCATTGGGAACAAAGGGTTCACTGCTTTGATTGCAGGATAGTTGGGTATGCCGTTAGTGTACATACACAGCTGTTGGGTATGCTAGCAGTGATATGGGTCTTCCATACACAGTCTTTGGGTAAGCTAGACCCATATCACTGCTAACGTACACAACCGTTGGGTAGGCTAGCAGTGAAATAGATCTTGCATACACAACTGTTGGGTATGCTAAGAAAGCTATTGACCTAGGGTGCACAACCATTGGGAACATAGGGTTCACTGCCTCGAGTGCAGGGTAGTTGGGTATGCCAGTAGTGTATGTATACAGCCATTGGGTAGGCTAGCTGCGATATAAATCTTGCGTACACAACCGTTGGGTATGCTAGACCAATATCACTGTTAACGTTCACAACCGTTGGGTACGCTAGCAGTCAAATAGATCTTACGTACACAACCATTGGGTACACTAGACTGAGACTGATATCCCTGCTAGCGTACAGAACCGTTGGGAACGCTAGCAGTGTAACACATCCTGCGTACCCAACCGTTGGCTACACTAGCAGTGAAACTGATCTAGTGTACACAGCCATTGGGAACATAGGGTTCAGTGCCTTGGGTGCAGGGTAGTTGGGTATGCCAGTAGTGTATAAACACAGCTATTGGGCAAACTAGCACTGATATAAATCTTGCGTACACAGCCCTTGGGTACAATAGACCGATATCCCTGTTAGCGTACCCAACCATTGGCTATGCTAGCATTGAAACTGATCTAGTGTACACAGCCTTTGGGAACATACGGTTCAATGCCCGGGGTGCAGGGTAGTTGGGTATGCCAGTAGTGTATGTACACAGCCGTTGGGCACACTAGCACTGATATAAATCTTGGGTACACAGCCGTTGGGTACGCTAGACTGATATCTCTGTTAGCATACCCAACTGTTGGGTACACTAGCAGTGATATAAATCTTGCGTGCCCAACTGATCTAGCATACACAGCCGTTGGGTAAATATCCTCTACCTTATTTGAGACATATTATCTTGGGAAAATGCATTTGCATGTTTTGCATTTGGGAAA
This sequence comes from Sabellastarte sp. h YS-2021, assembly GCA_964017235.1. Taxonomy (NCBI): domain Eukaryota; kingdom Metazoa; phylum Annelida; class Polychaeta; order Sabellida; family Sabellidae; genus Sabellastarte; species Sabellastarte sp. h YS-2021. The sequence goes on along the minus strand of OZ024932.1, from coordinate 8,924,175 downwards.
CCTTCTAACTACATGCTTTTCTATTCTGTACTTGTATAGTACTTAATCTTTGCCAATGCAGACTCAAAGGGGCGATTCCAAAGACTATTTTAATAATCATCCCATAGACATAGCCAGGTTGATGCTATGGGCACGCCAGATAGTTTTAAAAACGTCTAAAAGACTAATTTAAAAAGGTATTAAAATATAATTGAACTAGACAATATTTACCACACCACTGTCTAAACTGCCTTATATTATCCAATTATGCTTGGTAATATTTCGAAAATATATTGAATTTTCTCATCAGAGGTTGAAAACACATCCCACTTTTGCCCTAAGGTGCAAAAAGCTTATCCTCTCTGAGCCACTTTTTTGAGCCTCTCAGCAGCCAGTGAGCCTCTTTTTTTAGGATCAGGGGAAAAAAATCAATAAAATAAATGTTTGATTTCAATGGTGATTATCAGGATTTTAAAAATCAATAAAATAATCAAATACTGACTATTGGACAGTATCCACTTAAAGGTGTAAGGGAGTGTAATAAGTGGTAATAATAGTAACAAAAAGCAATAGAGTATATCTATAAGCTTTTATGTTCAGTCTCTTTATGTAGGATGGAAATAGGACCAATTATGGTTGTAATAGTTTGAATATTGGTAATACTCTATAATTTGCATATTAATGTATATGCGTTTTTTATGCACAATTATGGGTTCTCAGCCTGACATATGGTGTGATATCAGTATATACACTAACATATAAATTGTTTTTATATGTATGGCATATCTGATTGAGGTATTGTTTGTTTGATTATCAAAAAACAAATCCAATCAGACATGAAGAAGGGTCACTATAGGACATGAATCTCCATGCAATAGTGGCCCAATATAAGACAAGAGAAAGATAAGGTGCACTACAGGCATCAGAAAGTGCAATAAGAGTGCCATAATCTATTGCATATTTGTGTTCACTGTCAAACATTTAAAAAGGTGTTTTATATATTTATTCTTTATTTTAACATATTTATAATTTTGAACAAGAGACAAATTTATGGTGGCAGTATTTGAGTCCTTGTTTACAAAGTTAAACCCTCTGCCAGGTGGCCTTTACTTTGAGGCCAAGACAGGGCCAAAGCTTAGACTTTTTAGTTTGTGAAATCTGCTAAGTATAAGACAACAAATCGGCCAGGGACATCGCCAGAAGTCAACATCCTGCGGAAAACACAGGATAAGAAGTACATCAAAACTAAGGTGGGTATACTATTGCCAAAAGATAAGATTTCAGCTTCTTTCTAATAGAGAAAAGAGAGATGGCAGAGTCAACATCATCAGGCAAATCATTCTAAATTTTCAGAGTATCATACGCAAAGCTAAGACCATGTTGCTTGTTAGACTTAGGTATCAATGGTACAAAGTGTGGAATTTCAGGCAGACCACAATCTGCTTAACTTTCATGAGTGATGTACACACTACATCTGGGTTACAGAAAACCTCCAAAATATCTCGGTAACCACTGTAAGAAACTTATACACCGGTGAAAGCCATCTTGAATACAAAGCCACTTTTAATCAGACACATAACTATAATGGCAAATACCAATAGTACAAGAACTGCAGACATAACTCACAGCATCACCTTGCCAATAAATAAATCCTTCTAAACATTTGGGTGTAGTCCCAAGTCAAGAAAAACAACTAATTGTTGTAATCACACCATTGACATTTTCCCAAGTGTGAGAAATTCCTGCCCTGCTCAATAGTGAATGGGATTTCTTCACACAGAGATAAACACTCCATTACAGCCTTACAAATGTCTAAACAGTGAGTGGTACAGATGGATATCAAAATCTATTTAAGAGATATGAGCTGCTGGGGTTTACCTCAGAGAAGATACAAAAGAGGTCAGTTTACTTATATCTGTGCCTTTGAAGAACTGAATAATTAGGGTAACAATTTTAAGAAAATTATTTATGAAGACCTCACTTTTTCATTTATTTACTTATTTACCTATTTTTATTACTTTGAAATCTTGCGATTTTGAAGTTTGATGGTCAGTCGGTTTGTTTGTTGGCTCGCGTGCTGGTTTGTTTTATTTGAAACAGTGAAATATGAAAAATATATAAATACATGTAAAAGTAAAGAAAGGGAAAGCGAAACAGGAAGTTCTATTATTTTATGTTACATTCAGATGATAAAGTAGATCATATTTGGCTTAATAAAATAATTTATAATTATAATTTATTTTAACATATTAAAATTGTCAATAGTAACAAAAATCTACAGTGTCTCACACTTTCTCACATAGAGATCAAGCACTTAACATTCTCAGTATTTCTTAAACTCTCCTTCCTAAAACTACTAGTTTACTGTTGAAGCTTGGACAATTCAAGATTTGCAATCCAGATTCCAGACTGTCTTTGAGGAGGGCTGAGCCAAAGTTAAAGTCCACTTTGTGTAAAACATGACCCTGATTTGATGTATAACTTTTCATTTACAGGCAAACAGACAAACAAACAGGCCTGATTACAATACTCTCACCCTATCTTTCGAGGTTCAAGAGTAATGCTTCAATAATTTCAATATCTTTCATCAATTGATAATCGTTAATGTTTCATTAATGCTACTGTACACTTCAGATATGCAACCCTGTATTGTTGAACTTTTCTTTAACTTTCAGTAATACTACACTCTTTATTCTATGCAAGACTTTTATAGCACTTAATCTCTGCTCAAGGCCGACTCAAAGGCACAACTCCAGCAAACAAATCAATAATCATTTTTTTCCAAATACACACATAGTCACAATACCATGGAGAAGCCAGGTAATTTTAGCTAAGGTGGTGAAGTCTTTTTGAAGAGATCAAATTTTAGATTTATCCTGAAGCCAGCAAGAGTGAGAATAGAATAAACACCATATGAATTACTTAAAAATTAATAAATTTTATAATTATTATTTAAATTATGACTATTATTTGTTCCATTTCCTCTTGGAGTGGATAGTAACGAAGTGGCTAAAACGTTTGCCTGAAGTTCGAAAACTTACAGATACTTGTCAGTGTCTAATGGTTTTCAGTGTATAATCTTGACCAACTAGTATGCACACATTTCCTTCATCTATTCAGCTACAAGTTATTAAATTTTGGTTCACGACCTTGTCCTTAGTGTTCAGTAAATGGACCGCGTGGGTAGGGCACATTTAGAAATGGGCCTCCCCGTAAAACAATCTCGTCCATGACAACTCATAAAAAGTATTATTTTCGAGAGGTTGTTACCTCTGCACAAAGGTATCCATTCTGTGTCACACTCTTCCAATCAAAATACAAATCCTATATTACACTTACAACAGTTACAGAACTGAGTGGATTCTTCTTAATGATGCAATGCATCAAGCCAAAAATGAGACTCGGACAAATTAAATATTTGACACTTGTACGTTGCACGCGGTGCTAGCATGAAAGTATGATCTGGGTATAAGATTAAGATGATATTACAGACTTAAGTTTAGGCTCTTTCATTCACTGATGTTTAACGTTTCAATCTAAGCACAATAGAATTGCTTTCTAGTACTTGTAAGTTACTCATATTTACTTAGCTTAAATCTAATGGCTTAGAACAAAGACATATTCTGACTTTGCGTAGTTTATGTATTACTTTCGTTCATCTTTAGAACAAACAAAACATATCATACAAACCTTAATTAGTATTCAGCAGATGTGACCATTAAACTAGACCATTGCAGAAGCAGAATGACTCTTATCCACTTTACATGTATAGACATGTCTTCTCAGATAAAATTCTATGTCCCCAATAGTCTTGTCATTTATATACACTCCCCATAGAGTATAAAAATAAATCTAAAAAAACTTACCAATTATTGCATGTTGTCAGAAACTTATAAAACTATAGTTTGTATACCAACAGGATCATATAATTTGAACCCAATTGTTCGTAAGTTTGCAGAAAACAGATGGGTCCCTTGACCAAAATGATAGCCCCTTACATATCATACATCTCAGATCTCCATCAGTTTATGGCTTTCATCCATTAGTACATCTGTAGATGCCCTTTGAAGCAACATAACAACCATTTGTACCAAAATGTAACATTGTTCTCTTTGGCTGGGTAATACCATTAGCTGATTTTATGGTGGAGAATTTAGTAAAAAAGGGGAATCTATCCCACTATGCTGGATGATTTATTTAGAATCACAATGCATGATAAGGTGACATATTTTAGGCTATCACTAAGGTCACGTGTTCTTTGTTTATATGCAGCTAAGTTACATTTTACTACCTTCTACTTAAGGTATATTTATAACCCCTGATTGCCCCCTTAGCTTTAGAAGTGTTTTTTCTGTATCAAGAGCCTTTTAGTAGACTGTCCTAAATGTCATGTTTATGTATGGTTCCCTATATGATCACATTTGAGCCATTGGACTAACAAATAGGTTATAACTGACACATGACACCCCGCAACCTCTAAGTTAATATCGCTTGCCTTCAACCTCTGAGGTTGCCGGTACAAATCCTGACCAGGGTACTTCATGTTGGAAGGTTGGTAGTTACTTGCTAATGCCTGGTGGTTTACAGTGCAGAATCTTGACCAAGTAGTATGCACTGGTTCCTCCACCAGTAACTACCCATCGGAATATGACCCTGGTCCCTGGCTGTTAAACGCAACGTAAAACAAAAAATAAATCTAAATCTAAGTCAATAGGCCCACACTCAACCAAATGAGGTATATTGGAAATCCCTACTACCCAAGTCTGTAGTAATAATTTGATTACTTCTTGGGTTCTGTCACATTCTCCTCTCCACATAGGAAACCTGGTCCAGGGTTATTACTGGTTCACAGTAACCAGCACCACTGGTTCTCTATTGTGTGTTAATCCAACCATGTTAATCAGTTCATTATTTGGTGCCAAATAGGTGTCTACTTTAAACCTAAGACTCCTCACTCTAGATAACCAAGCTCAACCTGTGGTTGCAGTCACAAAAGGCTTTATTGGATTTAAAAATTATTTTTTTATAATAATGTAAAACAAGGTATTAAAATTAAAAATAAACAACAGGTCTAAGTTTATATTAAGAATGTTTGTAACTATGGTCTGTGACCTTAAAATAGACTTCCCTTCAGTCTAGTCTAGTGATAGTATTCACTTTTATTCCTAAAAGGAGGGGTGAAGCTATTGCAATCATGTCCATATTTGGCTTTTGTCTGTATCCATGTATAAGACAAAAACTAAACTTGAGGTCATATTCCAGAAACCCAGGGACTGTAATGTCTTAAATTAATTTAATAGTGTGTCGAAGAAGCTTCAAGTAGACATTAAACAACCATTAATGGAAACTTTGCAAATGTACAATATTCTGAAGCATTAAAAATATTCTCATAGAAAAATAATGCAAAATTCATTAGTTTGCCAAAGCTGTATTGTCTTACAGATGAGAGAGGAACTAAGTTTCGGAATATGAAACCTTGATGTAATATGAAGCCCGTATGTCATTTGAATCTTGTCATGTAAACACTGTGTCTGAAGTCAAACACTTCCTTTTTAGTTTGATTACTGTCTTTTTCAAAGTCATTATAAAAGCAAATTTTTGTCAGGTATATTAGGTAGGGTCTGATATAAGAATGCCATTTTAGATGAACTATACTTAGTACAGAACCCCTAAACGCCCATAACAGAGCAAACCAATCCAAAATTGATCTGATGTTTATTAACCCATTGGTTTTGTGGGTAACACACCTGCCTAGGAACACAGACGACTCCGGTTCGATCACAGGTACAGGCAAATACATAGTGGCTCGGATGACCACTTAAAATGGTGGTCTCAAGTCTTTGGGTCCTAAAGAATCCCATGGATCTTGACAAGTGGTCATACCTGGGACTCTGTCTTTCCTTTGGCTGAATGTGAGACACTAGAAAGCCTGGGCTGTACTTGTGTAGTCTGGATGGGTCAAACATGTCAAAGGTCAAGGTTGAGGTTTTACATCCCGTTCAACAGCCAAGGTCATGTTGGGACAGGTCCTCAGCATTGCCACTTGTGGGAGTCAAACCCACACAGAGGTGACTGCCTGTGATTAGATGCCAAACTAATTAACCCACTAGGCCACTGAGGACCTGAGGTCAAATAGTGCTTTGAGTTCTGTAGTACAACCAGATATTATAAACACAATACATCAAATCTCTGAATTAAAACCAGCTTGGCCTGTATTTATTCAGTCGAAATTAGTAAACTAGTACTTTGAGTCTTGCAGTAAAAGAGATTTTGTACTGAACATAAATGTACATAACAATACATGCTTAAATATTTGCTCATTTTAAAGTGAGAAAAATAGTAAAATACAATATAAAATCAATTAAATATAAAATACAAAGAAATAAGAATGGTCTGTTCTTTATATTTTGAAGCTCTGTGATTTATGTATTGCTATTGTTTGTTGCGCCTTAGAGTCCACTACTCAGTGGAGATTAAGCGCTATAAAAGTCAAATTAGAATTAGAATTATGTAGAGAACACCTAGCGATCTGATTAAAGTTTGAAGAAATCTTCATATAAAATATTTTCATATTGATTTTTTGTTGGATCATTCTCAAGATGTATAGATATTATATGTCATGAAAGTCCCAGGTTTATTATTCAGTCATATCGGCCAGTATACGCAGAAAGGACTGGAGTAATTTATATATCTTCTAATTACAATAAAGTATCTTGTTACAATAAGATAGGAGGTTGTTACCACAACATACTAACTCCTTTCCTCAAAATACTATTTTTATCAGAAGATACTGTCTTGTTAACTATAGTAAGCTGTTATCAGAAGATAGTATCTCATTCCCCCATGACACTATCCTGATCTCTCTTAAATCTTAATACTATGTCATATCCTCAGGATACTATAATATTTCCTGAAAATACTATCTAAATAGTTTTATCCAGATCTCATTTCATTCCCTCATGATACTATCTCTTTTCCTGAAGATACTATCTTCTTCTCTCATACAACTTACTTGTTCCATCAATATGTTATCTTGTTACTATACTATGTCATTCCTTCAACATGCTATATCCTTCCCTCAAGAGGCAGTAAGTCCCAAGAAAATAAAAAAGCCCTAACTGATTTTTTTGTTAATCCTCACTGCATAAGAATCATTCAGAATGAATTTCCTTCATATATATATTGTTATATATTTGGTGGTGTAAAAATAACTGGCTCTCTGTTACCCCTCCCTCGAAAAAAAAGCTTTGATACTTTTATTCCAGGAAATGTCAATATAATCCTTCGGTATACATTTACAAAGGAGCTTTGGTCCACATCAGTATGCAGGGAAGGTTGTAACTTTAGTGACATATTCCCTTATCAAGCCAAGGGGCTTTCAGAAATAAACACACTTTTTGAGTGCAACCAAAACAGTATTAATGTTAAGCTTTAAGTGTTTGAGGAAGTATTTTTCTTTCCCAAGGAGAAACTAATGTCATGTATCAATTTTTCTTGAGATCTTGTCAGTCTGGCATTAGGTTCCATCTGCTTATCTTGTGGCTGGGAGATCACCTTATCTTACAGCTACAAGATAATTTTATCACTTAATTTTGAGGTAATACTATCAATTACTTGACAATGTTTTATTGTAATTACAAGAAAACAACATGATAATACTATCCTCTAATTAGAAGAAAAGAATAAATCATGAATTCCCTTGCCCCATGAAGGGGGAAGTGAGCATCGTCTGTCTGTCTCTGTCTGTCTATCTGTCTGTCCATTAACATAACTTAAAAACTATACCGCAGAATTGGTTCACATTTTAGGCATGGTGAGGGGGTCTAACTGTGGATCAGTTTTGCTTTTTTCACTTAAAGAAGTTCTGGCTCAGGATAGCAAATCCAGGATAGTCTATGTGAAAATTCAACACTAACCAAAGGCAAAGGTTTTGTGTAATCTCTGCCATTGAGTTTGTAGAGTCTCCCATAATCTCGTGAGTATATATGCCTACCTGACTTGATACAGTTTTGGTGACATGCAGTGAATAATTTACACTCTAAAACTAGACCACATATCAATAATTTTTCTAACCTATTTTAGCGGGGCTGGGGGGGGGGGGGGGGGGGGGGGGCTTTTATTCAATATCAGCCATGAACACAAGATATTTCGTCTCTGATCAATTATGTTTATATTTTTTCCAGAAATTTTAATTAAAGTTTCGGTTTTCAAAAGATTCAAAGTTTACATTTTTAATAAAAACACATTTTTTCTTCTATCCAATTACACAATTAAGATGTTGTTAATATTCTTGGCATTACATACAAAAAAGTTCTAGATAAAAGGTGACCCTAGAAACTGTCATTACAAAGCATCTTATTTTTTATTATGCTTTTCTGTACAAGTGAGCCTTCTGATGAATAAAATTCAATTAAGCTTTTGCATTTTCTTTGGAAATATGATATTTAATTGGTTAATGTTAAACTTGAGAACATAATTAAAGCTCCAGTTTCTCAGAGTTTGGTTTTATAAATTTTTTTTTGACTAATGCGATACAGTTTCAAAACTCATTTAATTTTTTATCTTGGCATATTTAGATTTAGTCTCGTAATCTGTACTTTGCTTTCTCCTCTGTGAATGAGAGGTTTCAACCCATGTGGAGACTGATGGCCTATCTAGATATCATGTTAGCTTTATAAAATAAAACATTAACTTTTATTATTGAATTAAGGTTTTATATGGTCCTAATGTAGATATTTACAGTGTAGTAAATGCCATGTTCTATGTAATGTAATAATCCAAGCATTTGTGAAAATATCATCTTTTTTTCTGATTACCTTGTCCTACTGAAAGGGGGAGGGGGCAGTTGTATTGTGATCACGTCTACTTGCTGTTTGTTTGACAGTGGTGACAAAAAGACATTGGGTAGGAGTTATATTTTCAGAAAAGACAGACGTGTATGGACAAACAAGAAGACAAACAAACAGATGGTATTAAAATATTCTCCCCACTGTTCTTTTTTTTTTCTTAAAAACATTTCTTCAGTGGTTGCATTTTGGTAAGAATTAATCTCAGATTCCAGGGTGTGCTAAAGAAATCATTAACAAGTGATTCTTAAGGTAACCAGAGAAGCCCCCCCCCCCCCCCCCCAGGTTTTAATTCAGTGTTTTACAAAATGAATAGTCATACATAGTTAAACAACATTGTTAGGTATGGAGGGTGCTATATCTGTCGACTTGGAGACATTTTCCGGTAGATCAGAGATGTTTTGATTCTAGGTAGGGACAGACCCACATATATTCTGTCACCGTGCTGTCCCTTAAAAGTGTTCCTGGCAGGTTCAAACCCGATCGTGCTCCATACTTGGAACAACCATTGGGAGATTCTTATTCTAATAGTATTTTATAGCACTTAATCTCCATCTACAGACAAGACTCTAGGGGCACCAAACAGAAAAAGCAGAAACCCATAATCATTAACCTGAGACAAAGCAAGAGTCAGCATCAAAGCGGATAAACTTGTGCAAAGAGGTAGGTTTTGAGCTTCTTTCTGAATGAGTAGAGAGAAGTGGCCGAACGTACATACGTTATTTTAGAGTGATTTGGGAATTAAAAATATTTGTATCCATAGCTAACAAATCAACATTGCATATAAAATGAGTAAAACAACAGAACGTAAAGAGCGAAGAACTCTGCTAAGGCACATAATAATTAGTAAATGGAATAAAACCGGATCTTTGATAAATATCATTGTCAAAATGTGAGGGGATCTCAGTTGGACCAAAACCCATCTTCTGATTTTTTAAGTGTGAGCTGTATCAAGACTCAGGCTTCTAGAGATCACTTTTTTCTCTGGAATTTCATGAATTGTGGCGCAGTGTGATGAGTATCTGTCTCATCACTGAAGTTAAGCGGCAATGGGCTACATTAGCACTTGGGTGGGTGACCACCTTAATGCACTACTCGTGTCTCTGATGGCTTTGCGGTTCATGCTAGAAGATCAAAACCCCTTTATGGCCTTGTTTCATGAAGATCCAAGCAGTAGTATTTGTATAATCTTCTTACAGACAAATAGACAAATGGTCATAGAAATAATACCTCTTTGACAGAGGTAATAGCATGAGTTAAATAAGGTATTGTTAGTTTTTAGGAAAAAATATTGTATTTCATAAGTGAGCATTCAGTTAACCTTTAAGATGAACTAAACTACCATTTTCTTTAGCAATTTTCTAACCACTGATATGCTTGTCAGGGTAACTTCCTCTGGTGTTTCTCTCATCACATCAGCCATTCAGTGACTGGTATTGTTTGACAGATCCCGGATGGAAATCCCATAATTCCCCAGGAAAGAACTATGACAAAGACTAAAAATACTGCAAGCCTCATTGAAATGAATACAGAGCTGAAGCTTCAAAAAGATGGATCATTTATACAAACAAAAAGAAAAAAATAGAACAGAGACATAAAAGAAATTTAATTGTTAAGCTTTATCTCTTTGTAGTAAAGAATGACAAAATAAACCTGGCCTTTTGATGTACACTCTTGCGAATCAACATGGATTGTTTTGTTGAGATAGAACAAGGCCGAAAGGGGTGTTTGTCTACTAGTACAAGCTGCAAAGCCATCAGAAACACGAGTAGTGCACTGAGGCGGTCACCCATCCAAGTACTAGCGTAGCCCATTGATGCTTAACTTCAGTGATAAGACAGGTACTCATCACGCTACGCCACAATTCATGAAAGTCTGGAGACAAAAAAATAATGAAAAAAATGTCATCTCTGGAAGCATGAGCCTCACTAGAGCTTGCATTTAAAACGTCAACGCTTTTTTGGTAATAAACATCTCCTCACGTTACCAGGTTTTAGGGTCTCAATATTTTTGTCTGACATGCACATTTCTGATCAAACTTGTCAGGTTTTTGTATTTTTATGGACCTTCAGCATGAAGTTCAGCGCTCTCCAAGTGCTCTTTTTTTTGCAAAATAAAATTGTGAATAAATTCCTACATTAATCTACTGAGAACTTTTACAGTACTTAACCTCCATCATATGACAGACTCTAAGTCACAAATATACATAAGCATATTGAATAGTAGTTTGTCAAATAACATAACCAGGTCATACCAGAGAAGACACAGGTGGGGTGGCTAATTTACAGAGCTTTGCTTTGCAAATATGTCAGTTTTGCACTTTTACCTGAAGAAGGCGATAGTGGTCCTCAACCTTTAACTGTGGATTGATAATGTATGAAAATAAATTAACAAAACAACATTGTATACAATTTAAATTTATGCCAAATTGTGCAACTTCAGTGAAGTTTTATGTATTTAAAACATCAATTTTGTACCATAGCATAATTTTGGACGAATTACGATGTTTTTAAGTGAAAATAGGAAAGTCTCTCAGCTGTGTTACACCCTAAGTTTACATGTCAATTCTGAAGAATTGATGACCCATGAAAATAAGTAACTTGGCTATATGTCCATATCAATGGCCCACAGCCTTGGACGTTCTAACATTAGGTTTGTATATAAATGATAAATACTTACTGTGTGTTTGTCTCAGATAAATTGATATATCTTGTCTGGAGAAAATAAAATACTCCATGGTTTTGGGATATGCAAGAAAGCCATTATACAAGACATAAGGGCGTATAGATAGGAAAAATATACTTCTATCTCATTGCTGCAGTCGTATTAAAATCACAGTAAAACTGTTTGTATAATGTGGGTGTTCCACCACACGACTAAGGCTCCCGATTAAGGGTTTTTGAGGGTCGGTTTCAGAAATATGCTTAGTCCCAGGCGTCCTGTAAGGGTCGGTTGTGGTCGGTTGTGGCCGTGAGAGAAATCAAACATGTTTGATATTTCTCCCGACCCCAACCGATTATTTTTTCCCGCCATAAACAAAATGTACAGTCCCAGGCTTCCTCAGGCCTCCTCAGACCAAAATTACACAGTCCTATGCTGTCCCAGGCCGCCTGCGACCCTTAGTCCCCGACCCTTAGTCCCAGACCTCTATCACTTAGTCCCAGGCTTCCTGCGACCCTTAGTCCCATTGCCAAACAAAAATCGGCGATCCTGGTCTGGGGACGCCTGGGGACGCCTCAGGACACCTTGTGGGGTCGGGACTTAATCCTGGGTTAGTCGGGGCTTAGTCCCAGGAGGCCTGAGGCGTCCTGGGACCCAGTCGGTTTGTCTACGACTAGAAAAATGGCTTAATCGGTTCTTAGTCCCAGACCAGTTGGGGACAGTCTGGGGCCTCCTGGGGCGTCCTGAGGCCGATCTGTAGTTAATCCCAGACCTTCATACCGATTCTGTCTTCCACCCCATTGGTCAATTTTTTTTCCATTTTTTCCAAGACTACCCACGATTAAGGGTCCCAGACAGGATCGGGGCTTAATCCTTTGGTGGAACAGGGGCATAAGAAATCATTTTAAGAACAAGAGTACTCTGAGAGTGCATACATCTGCCAAGGTAAAACACCTTCAATATTGCTTATAAGTGCAATGATAAAAATCCTTTGAAAATTCCCTGGGTCCAGAAGATGATCAGTATCACTCCCCCCCCCCCCCCAAAAAAAAAAAAAAAAAAAAAAAAATAAATAAATAAATAAAAAATTTAAAAAAAAAATAAATAAAAATAAAATAAATAAAATTTACTTTTCTGTTCCCTGTGTCATTTTGTTTCCATATAACCTGAAAATTTCATCAAAATCCATCCATAACATTCGGAGGAAATTTGTAAACAAACAGACAAATTCACGAGTGAAGGACTTTTAAAAAGATGAATGGCAGGTTGGTATTACAAAACATAAATAGAAAGAAACACCCAGCCCTCTTTAGGGCTTATAAGTCACTTTAAGTATAAAAGTTCAAAACATGACTGGCTTGATTAGTTGAAACTCGGAATTTATATTAAAGTATGAAGATAAAAGAATAATAACCACAAAAACAAAAAAGTGTATCATATTTAGAGGAGAAAACCAAAAATAAGCATACTTAATTTAAAAAATGTTTTTTCGTATATTCCATATTTTTGCAACAAATTTAGCAAGATAGTTTGTATCAAATGACACAATGGCAATAAATTTTTCATTCAAATTCCAAGCATCAAAATCTGGTTAAAGAGTTTTTATTTTTCTATACAACTGCTCTCGTTCTGAATAATATGCTGTACAGCAACAAAGAAAGTGATATTCGTCTTCAATGACATTATCAGAACAATAAAGGCAAACACGTTTTTGTAATGGTTTTCTGTAGCATCTGCCAGTTTCAATATGTAAGGGTAATATTCCCATCCTTAATTGTGCCAAAAGTGATCTTTGTGACCTTGTTATAGAGAATTTAACGTATTTTTTCTGCATCAACATCTTGTTTAAACTGTGTATAATAGTTTGTATCTATGAGTTAGTTACTAGCATATTCAGGTTAATGGGTCCTGCTGCAGTTTACAGGTAACAATTAGAGGCTGGGGCCATTATCCCAGAGAACTGAGAAGTTACCATAAGCTGGTATTCCTTCAGCCTTAACGTTACATAAAATTTGCACATCAATGATATATTGCTAGACTTACAATTAAATGCTTTCCCTCAACTGTTGAAATCATTCCTCTTTGAAAAATATCCATTGATATGACTCTGACAATCCATTGATATGACTCAGTATATGTTATTATTTAAGATTACATTTTATTGCTTTAACCTTCTCTGAGATTGTGATAAAATTACAGAACTACTGCCTGAGATCTAGACTCGTAATAAAATATGATGAATCACCTTCTGTATAGCCAACTTTATAGCTTTTAAACATTCTTTTTTTTAGAACTACTTGAAGTACATTTGCTGTCTTTGAACAGAAAATCCAATAATATCGTTGGTCAAGACAAAATCATTTAACTTTGTCATAAGGGTGCAATGAAATTGGCTTTACTACGACATTTCCTCAATAGCTTACTAACTACTTAGTAATGTTGACTCCTGCCTGCAGTAATTTTACCTGACTAATGAACAAAATAATTATCACCTTATCCTCTAAAAGTGAAAGTGTATTGTAATTATTTGTTTGTCTGCTATACAATTAACAGGAAATCTATGAGTGAGGATCAAGGTCATATTTTCATATAGGGCGTGGCTGCGGTACAGTAAAACCGTTACATTCGCAAATTCCTGGGAGTTGAGACAGCAATACTTCTGGCAAATGCTATGGTCAGTAGTCGTCTAGACTACTGTAACTCTTTACTCTATGGGGTAAGCAAGTCCAACATAGCCAAACTACAGAGAGTCCAGAATGCTCTTTACCGCATCATCTTCAGACTTGACAAAATGAGTCATGTTACACCCTTTTTGAAAAAAGTCCACTCGCTCCCAATTCAACATCGCATCCTCTTTAAGTATAATTTAAGTATAATAAGTATAAGTAATAATCACAGCCCCCGTATCTTTCAGCTTTAATAAGATCGAGCAGTCTCACTCGCGGCAACAGGCTATCTATCTCCTCAACCCGCCCTAAGAAGCACATAGGGAGGCGTGGCTTTGCAGTAGCTGCACCAGCTGAATGGAACAAGCTGCCACAGACTGTCAGATCTCAGCAAACAATAGATGGTTTCAGAAGCCAGCTAAAGACTCACTTGTTTAGGCTGGCATACCCCCCACCTTAGTTATACCCTGGCGGGCACTTTTTAGATGTCGACCCATGCCTGTCCCTGGACTCTCCCTTCTTGGACTCAAGCGCATTAGAGGATTTGTATCAATTTTGCGCTATATAAATCCTACTATTATTATTATTATAGAAAATATGCTACAGTAAGGATTGCCGTACTCAAGAATTTTGTCTAGAGTGAGGCGCACAGTGACAATTGTTTTCATTGGTTAGTTAAATTAATTACGTTTGCAGATGAAAAGTAGACTGGTTGGCTAGATCAAAATATGGCTAGAAACCTAATCGTGGCCTCCTATTTGATTAAGTCTGTGTGTACAAGTACTAGAATTTCATATTTTATTTGTAATATACTGCTAGAAAACATCAACAGTAGCTGGAGTAAGAGTATAATATTGATAGATCTTCAATTTGTAAAATATTGTTAGATAATCCACCATGGTCTCTTATTTTCTAGGTCTGCAAGCGCACAAGTACTAGTATTTGATCAAACTGAAGTATGTTTAGGATACCAGTTTGAACCATACTCTAGTTAATTTTCTGGAATACTGCAAATGAATGCTACCGTACTAATGAATTTCTTCTCGAGTGCGGTGATTTACCGTACTCCAGCCACTTTATTTCATGTTATGTGTCGTCTACCAGTGGGTCAGTCCACCTCATACACAATCTGGATCAATACTAAAGAACTGTTGAGGGAATTTTCAGCAATATCTGATCCACAGTTTAAAAATTATTATTGGCATAAGTGTCTACTTTTTTTATAGATGTGTCTCAGAGACTGATCTGGATCACCATCTGGATACAAAGAAAATCCAAGTTTTTGTGTTTATTTATTATTACATGCCTTGGCGGAGGTATAAAATCTCTGAGTGCTCTTGTTATATCATGATCTCAATTTGCCAGAGTTTGAATTCATTTTCTGGTTTTGTTTTGTGACAATGTAAGGAGTCTGTCAAATTACCGAGCTATGTCAGAACTAAATATTATATATATGTTTATCAATAACCTCCCTCCCCGAAACTGTGCGTTAAGGTACCATTTCCGCCATTTAAAGCACCGAAAGATAATAAACAGTACAGTCGATCAAAGATATCGTCTATCTGTCTATTTTCTTTACTGAAAAAAGAGCCAGTCTTTGGAATTAATGGTAATAACAATGTTGATTCCAAATTTATGTGGTATGAAGCATCTCTGTTCCAGTGATCTGGATGCCAGGCCCTACTGATGACACTCATTTGTACTCTTGGTTGAAGTGAGACATATATGAGTAAGCTTACAGTCTCCTTGGCCTTGCCAACGAAAAAACCCGCTACCTTCTACATTGAAATCTACCACCCTATAACTCCATTCACACTTCTGACGGTATCCCGAGGCCTGGTCCGTGTTTGGTAAAAAGTTTGTGTCCTTCAACCACAGTCTGAGGTTAATATGCAACATCTTGCTATTGTTACTGAAGGTGTAAGTCCACGTTGTACATAAGGTTGTGACTCGGTCATCTTTTGGTGTAATACGGCTACATAAGGCCAGTGGAGGTAAATGAACATTTTGTCACCGTGTCACAAGGTTGCACATCAACCCCGAACAGGGGCTAAAACCATGAATTATACCATATGTAATGTGAATGCTACACCAAATCTATGAAGATATGAGGCGTCCTTAGACACCTCCTTCCACCGCCTAGGAAATCCTGTAACTGTGGGATGTACCGCCTTAAGTGTGATTGAGAGATAACCACAATTCTCTACTGGTTCAATGTTTCCACCAGAAAGGTCTTTGTGTAAAAATGTGTCAGTGAAAATTTATATATTATTCCTTTATTGTGATGCAATTGCCATCTTGTTTTTCAAGCACTATAAATACAAGTACCTAATTAAAGATGCAAGCCCAAATGGTGTTGCATAATGTTAACATTAATATTTAAATAGACCCTAACATGACAAGAGGTTTGCAAAAATTGGAACACCAAATTATGAACTGGCTCTCTGAAATTGATTTATTCCCAGAAATTGTGACAGTTAATATTCAAGAAAAAAGTCCTCAACAGAGATATGAACTGGCTTTGTGAAAGGGATTTACTTCCAGAATGCAAATACTCTCCATCTACTAGCTGACCATGTTATGGATAAGGACCAAACAGCAAGACCAAATTATGAATGTGTTTAATTTACTGCTATCTTTTAAAAAACAAAATGGAATGGAATTGGTATAATGTGTACTTTTATAGTGCTTAATCTCTATCATATGACAGACTCTAAGGTGTTCGATCCAAAAGGGATAAGTAAAAATATCAGAATGAGAGAGGTGTCAAGGGAAACAGCAGAACTGTGGAGGGTAAGCTTAACTGAAAGAGGTATGTGTTCAGTTTGGTACTTAAAAGTGACAGAGAAAATGCTGTTTGGATGTCTTCAGGGAGCTCATTCCACAAGGTTTGAGCATCAAATGAATTTATTTATTTGGGGTTTTACGTCGCTTTCAACACTGTACAGGTCATATCACGATGGATAGTTGGAAGGGCAGAGGAAACCAGTACATACAGTTCGTCAGGGTTCTGTACTGTAAACTTCCGACCAACGGCAAGCAACTACCAGCTTTCCCACTTGAGGCCATGCTGGGAACCGAACCCCGGCCTCAGAGGTGGGAGGCGAGAGTGTTACCACTCTGCCACTGTGGCCCCCGAGCATCAAATAAAAAGCAGTGGCTAAAAGTTTTTTAGTTGTGAGCTCTAGTGAGGCTCGCACATCTAGAAATCACTTTTTTTTGTCTTCAGACTTTTATGAATTGTGGCATAGCATGTGGCAGGTATGCTGCAGTTGGTGTTGTAAATATACGAGTAAGGATGCTTGAGTAAGGATGGGACTGTGTAGTTACTCGTATGCCAGAATCAGAACAAGACTGTAGAAATCAAATCAAACCAAATCAAACAAAATGTCTGCACAGTGAAAGCACTTTATCATGTCACTTTATCTCAACCAATGAAACTGATAGACTTCTTGTTGAGAAGGAAGAATAAAATCTGTTTTCATAAATGTCTTCTATTTTTTTTTGTTTATTCTTTAATAACATAAAAATTGTCTGGAAGACATAGACATGTAGCTCCATAATTGTAAGATAGTCATACACTCTGGCGCCTGCTGTGAAAATCAAGCAACAAATAAGTGAGGAATAATGACAACCTAACCAGGAAACCTGAGCTAGACAAATGACAAGAGAGGTAGAATGAACAGAATAACTTTGGACTTACTGGCTAGAGTGCTTTAGTGTTCCAAGCCATGAAACTGTCATCTGAAGAAGAAGGGTTTAAAAAAAGAAGAAGGCTTGCTGTTTTAATGTCTCTGAATAGTCTCTGGGAAATCTGGTGCAAATATGGGAAATTTCTATTTAGAGAAGGAAATAGGCATCTATCTGCTTTGATTGATTGCAGTTAGGTTTGTTCTTTTTGCAATAACAGATGTTGAGCATGTTTCTTTGGTAACTTATGAGTGTTAAGTAAAAATACGTATACAAAACAAAGTGAGAAACTATGGAAGCCCTGGGTTGCCATCTCTTTCTTTTTTTTCAACTACTGTTGTCAACTTGTAGAGTTCTTCCGTATCGGTGATTTGATTGAAAACCTTGTCCCCGAGTGGAAAAATTTGGATCTGTCAAGATCGAAGAGAAGATGAAGGATGAATTTTATGGTAAATACAAAGAACTTTACAAGCAATGTTGCAGTTGGTTCTTGAAACCTTCACATTGGTTCCCAAATACTCTAACTGGTTTCCACAACATTTGGAACAGGTTATGAATCTTACGAAGGACTATACCATCACCATAACATATCCAAAAGATTGTTTTACCAACATTAAGATGTCTTTAAAATTAAGTTCTTGAATTCCATATCTGATAAAGGTAGTAGCAGACAGTAGAAAGTTTAGAAAAAAAATTCACAAAGTTTGAATTCTTCAGGAACACATGCGATTCACTACCAAAGGCTTCCCAAGTGTTACCGTTGGTCCCGAGTCTTTTCAGAATCCTAAGATTGTGATTTGCAAATCTCTCCTGAATGAAAGATTCACCTCCCAGACACTCCCTACGTTGTATCTACACTAGGAAAACTTCCAAAAGAACATATACAGAACATGTAACAAAAAAAGATAATATTGCCTTATACAAGTGTGTATATGTCTGATGAGGGGTGCTTTACTTTTATAATATGCATGATAAGTAAAATAAGTCCCTATTTAAATAAAGAATTCAAAAACGCTATCATATATGTCAAAGGACCAGGTTTCCAGGGGAATCGAACCCACACCACCTCACTCAGGAGGCCCACACTCTACCAGGTGAGCTATAAGGGAAATCCCTCCTAGCCAAGCCAGTAGTAGTGATTTTATCACTTCTTGGGTTCTGTCACATATATATATGCATATTAAAACTTAATTTTTTAACTAGTGATTTCTCCACCATTTCTGAATGGATTTGTCTGCAACAAAAACGAACACGAGTACTATAAAATACCTTTCTAATGATGCTATAACACATTTGTAGGTTACATAGTATCATTTGTTGATTAATATGTAACACTAATTATCCATAGAAAAGGGCGCCAGAGTAAACATGGAATTATAACTCAGTCACTATGTCCTCCTAATCAGGCCAAATACAGCACACAGGACCCCCCCCCCCCCCCCAAAAAAAAAAAAAATGACTTTAACATGTTAAAGTTCGTAATTTGATTTTGATTAATATAATAACTAAAACATTTTATGGCATTTATACAAGATATTTTATTTATGGTGTACTATTATTGGTATTCAGGAAATAACAGGAAATGTAGAAATAAGTTCCTGCCAGACAAATTGATAGTATTTAAATAATCAACATATTTACAACCTTTAGCTATAGAGGAAGATGGTTGGAGGTGTATTTAATAATAAATTTGCCTCCTACCGCTGAGATTGGAGGTTGAATCCCGGCCTAGCCTCATGTGGAAAAGTTGGTAGTTGCTTGCCGTTTGTCGGCAGTTTGCAGTACTGAACTTTGACTAACTGTCTGTACTGGTGTCCTCCACCCTTTCAACTACCCTTCACAATATAAGCAATTTAAAAGTACTAGGCATGCTGTAAAACACTAAAATAATTTTTCTTCTTGCAACTGGTTCTGTTTTTGAGTTGCCTACAATAGGATGACTGGCACAACACATTGTCCCTTTGGACTGGCTCATTTGGCTTTATTTCTACATAACAGTGGACAAGACAGAGGACAGTAGTGGACTGTAGAGATTTAACAAAGCAATCTAAAGATGAGTCATGGCTGACTTATGACCAAAGAGATTGATCATGGCCACTAGGGACACTCTTGTTCACTCTCAAAGGTTTTAAGCATGTTTAATAAGTGAAAAGATTTACTGTAGTCACCCTTAATGTCTTCTTGGCATTCATGAGAGAAGTTGTCTGACTTTCATGTGTTGACTCTCCATCATGCAAACCTAGGGTAATCAGGGGGCCAACTCATGCCAGTCAGTTTAGGGTCTAACTCATGTATCCAAATTATAAACACACGCTTAAACGTTATTCAGTTATAGATTAAAGTTAATTTTTGACACCAGTTCTGTGGAGGTACCCTGAAAATTAACAATATGTTAAGTAGGACCTCTACTGTCGAAAGGTCATAATGAGGTCACCTCTTGATTCAAGGTAATGAAAAGGTCAAGTTTGGACTGGAATACCAAATATTTCTTGTGAAACACATTTGGGAATTTCTTTACTTACATGTTAGTACAGAGTAAAAATGTTATAATTTATAAAGAGATTGTTATCAAATTTTTGACCCACAAGGGTGCAATAAATCACAGTTAACACCACATAAGGTGAAAAGAACATACCCAAGCGGGTGACATAAAACATACAACATAAAACGTACCCCAACTAGGTTACCATGTACATGTGACTAGCATTTATACCATGAAGGTCAACCTTAAAGTCAGAGCGATCTCGTTGAGGATGTATTCTCCCGAGATGTGTATAGTTGAGAGGGGGATACCAGGGGCGGCCTGATCCGTCTAAGGCCTGGGCCTAAATTCTGTCCGGAATCAAAATGTCTCAAGTGACCTATATTAATCCAAAAGGGGAACTCCCTTTGCTTGAAACTGACCAAAAGTTATTATTCACTTATATATTAAAGTTAACTTTTGTAAACAAGTAATATGAATATTTACTTTTTTGTATTAATTGTGCTATGGGGGAGGAATGAACAAGTGTTGATGGCACAACTTTCAATAATTTCATTTTACTGAAATAGACACATAAATCATGTATCTGTATTTGGACTCTTGATACGTTTTTTCTGCATTATGAATAGAATTTAATTAAATCAGACAGAAACATTGCACCGTTGGCCTTACAAGATTGAGAAAAAGTAATCATAAGTTGTAGGCCTAATATTCCATAAGTAACCCAGCACTGGTGGCTTCTGACTGACACCTAGAATCTTAGATTTCTATTAGGTGTAAGTCAGGTTAAAGGATTGCTTTAGTGCCCAATAATATAATAAGAAAACTTCACAAGTGATATTTACAGAAAAATATATCACAAATAAAGATGACAATATAATACAAATTTGAGCATAGGTATTATAATGTTAATCTTCATGAGTGATATATTTTTTCTGTATATTACTAAGGAAGTATGTTTTACTTTTATCATCCACGTTTATTATCGATGATTTATGAGTTAAATGAATCCTTATTAAAAGAGAGATCCACCTTTATTATCCATGATTTAAGAGTTAAATGAATCCTTATTAAAAGAGAGAATGTGACGAAAGGCTCGCATATATATGAGGCACCAATGAATATTAAAACCCCAATCTTTAACTTGTGATTTCTCAGCCATTTCTGCAGGGCTGTGTGGATTCATCCACCTTTATTATCCATGATTTATGAGTTAAATGAATCCTTATTAAAAGAGAGATCCATCTTTATTATCCCTGATTTATGAGTTAAATGAATGCTCATTAAAAACCTCAATTTTTAACATGTGATTTCTCAACCATTTCTGCAGGGCTGTGTGGATTGACAACTGTAGCCAGAAAGCCTTGCATAGTTCTGTCTAAGGATTATGAATCCTAATATGGTCTTCATAAACATCTCATATTTATCATATCAAAGTATCTAAAATTACAAAAGGTAACTACTGAATTTCTGTTTTGAATGTCTAAAATAATATTTGGTTACATGTGGTATAATTATTTTGTCATAAATCTGTTTTTAATCATAGTTTTCTAAAATATTATTGTGCATTTAAGACCTTTACACCAACATCCATGATGTATAACATCATATGAATAATTTAAAAAGTTATGCAGATTTTTTATATTTCAGTGTAATGTAATAAGTTTTTTATTCTGCTTAATCTGAAGCATATGACAGACTCCAAGATTCAAGACCCATAATGGGACAAGGAAAAAAGTCAGAATCCAGACACTTAACAGGCTAACACCAGAGAGACGCCAGGGAGCTAGGAAATCTATGGAGTGTTGTCTTTACTGAAAAGGTATGTCATCAGTTTGCATCTGAAAGATGACAGAGAAACTGTCCTCAGGGATCTCACTCAACTTTGTTGGAGCATTAAATGCAAAGCTGTGGCTAAAGTGCACATCAACAGAAAAACCTTAAACAAGAAATTTCTCATTAACATCAAAAGTAAAGGTGTCCCCCCTTTAAGGCCTTGAAAAGTTGATGTATTGTCTTCTAAGCTGACTCTCATATTTTACTCTAAGGTTAATTTGTCAGAAGATTATCTAAGGCTAGTGAGAACTAGTATATTACCTGTCAACACAGATCATTAGGGGGGCATTTGATGTGACATATTAACACTGCTCATAGATGACAGATAAGGGACTCAAGATGGATTGGCTTATCCACTGACAAGAAGAAGTACATAGAGGAGTATCTTTGAAATAACTTCAGACTTAAGGGCTGTGCACATCAACACGATTCAATATGAATCAATATTATTGTGGCAGCGAGTACTGATGTTTGCTAAGGTTGATAACTAACATTTGTAGATTTCAGTATTTTATATAATCAGCTAGTAATAGTCATGCCACGAGATCTTTGTGGAGGAATGTTTTGAACTTTAACCAAAGCGGCCATGTTTTGTCTTTGTTGAATGAATGTTTTTAGTTGTGTTTAAAGGTGGCAATCATGTTCTAGGATGATTGTGTGATGGGCTTGGGGAGTCCGGACAGCTCAACCCAAGCCGCTATAGAGGGTCCGGCTACATTGTATTGCAAATGTTGTCAATATGTATCAACAAAGATATAATACATGAACATATATAACAATTTTATACTTCTGCCAAAGAGGTATTATTTAATGACCATTTATTTGTCTGCTTGTCTATTTGTATGCTTTGCCCTTCTTCCTGAGAAGATCCATGCATCCCCCTCTGTTGCCTCCTACAAAAAACAAGGCCGAAAGGGGTTTTGGTCTACTAGCGTGAGCTGCAAAGACATCAGAGACATGAGTAGTGTGCCAATTGAGACAAAAAATACAAAAAATAAGTTATCTCTAGAAAATCAAGCCTTGCTAGAGCTCGTGCTTAAGATTAAATTCTATCTCTACACCAAGGCATGCCCTACCTTAGTATCAATATTTTCATGGCATTCTGCATGGTGTTTTGATCCTTTAGCATCTCTTGATGTTGTAATCAGTTGTCCATTTTTGCTGATGTTGCGACCCAGGATTTGGTTGATAAAGGAGCAGACTAAGCCGTCATTTGTAACTCATTGGATAATACAAGTGACAATATTTCAGCAAAAGCTGAAAGAATGGCTAGTAAAACTAATCTTTCCAGTCGTAAAACTTATTGTTTCAGTTGTAAAGTGATACACATTTCATTGAAAGATCACATGTTTCTTGTCTTTTCCCGTGATCCGGGCCTAACCATTAAGTGCAAAGTTACCCTAAAACTCTAAGAATACACACAGAATAACATGTAAAAATTGCAAACTTGACCTTAAGGTCAATTTTCTGTGGAAAAAATGATTACAGATTCCTATAACTAATTTCTGCTAGATTACCTTGTTGCTATAGCTCTGTTACTGCTCTGAGTCCTTTAAAACCTGTTACCTGCAATTCTTTGTATTTCAGTGAGAGTAACGTTATGGTATTATATGACAATAGTTGGTAACTGACTTTAAAAGGCCAAAGTATGCATTGGCGTGTATGTAGTAACTAATTGGTTAAATCTAACAGTATGTTCTAGTCAATGTGGCTTATTGGAATACTTATACGTTGATCTGATTCCCGCTTGCATCAAATACGCACAGAGAGGGAGCTAGTATTAAGACAGGGAGCAGTAACAATTCTAAGAAACAACAATTTGCCATTCAAATATTCCTAAACACAACTAATAAAAGGTAGTTATAACTACTACAATAATTACATTGTTTTAACAGCTTTACTATGCTATGCATTATAATGAACACCCAATTCAACACCCAATAAGTCAGCTGCAATGGACCAATTACACCAAGCCTTTTGTTTTAAGAAAAAACTGGGGCTAATGTAGAGCTTGTTCAAAATGATGTTTTACCTGACCCAAAACTGTTAATAATTTAACATAAAACAATTACTTTGGGTTCAATATATCTCACAACAGGCCAAACTTGTAGTTATCAGGACCCATAATTACTAACATCCACATTTTCTTAATTTTTCCGGATGTAATCTAATATGGACTTTTTATTGAGCTTAATTTCTATTATTTGATGGAATCCAAGGCCCAACAATAAAAAGTTCAATAAGAGTTCAATCACCAAAAAAAAAAAAGTGCAAAAACTTCCAGTTTCTAATTCAAATTCTTAACTGAAATATTTGTAATGATGCCAAAGTTGCTAACCTACTAGGTCATTGAGGAACTCAACTAGAGATAATAAAGGTCTTCATTATAATTGTAGATCTATTCCATATGCTGATGATACTGCTAATCTGATAAAAGTTGGGGAATTCTTCAAAAATAAAAATAGTATTGAACTGGCTTGCATTGTATTATTGGTCTTTATTTATTTGGTTATAACGTCACTTTTAACACATTTTATAGGCTATATCATGATGGGTAGTTTTAAGGGCAGAGGAAACCACTGAAACCACATAGATGGGAGGTGAGTGTGTTGCCTGCTTCACCACTGAGCCCCCTTATACCCCAGTCACACTACTGGTGGTACGTCCCACAGTTTTCAGCGGCAAAACCACCTCCAATAATAATAATAATAGTAGGATGTATAGAGCTCAAAATTGATACAAATCCTCTAATGCGCTTAAGTCCAAGAAGGGAGAGTCCAGGGACAGACATGGGTCGACATCTAAAAAGCGCCCGCCAGGGTATAACTAAGGTGGGGGGTATGCCAGCCTAAACAAGTAGGTCTTTAGCTGGCTTCTGAAACCATCTATTGTTTGCTGAGATCTGACAGTTTGTGGCAGCTTGTTCCATTCAGCTGGTGCGGCTACTGCAAAGCCACGCCTGCCTATGTGCTTCTTAGGGTGGATTGAGGAGACAGATAGCCTGTTGGCGCGAGTGAGAATACCTCATACCTTCCAAGATTTGGTATATCAATCACACTACTGGCAGTATAAGCATGTGCTGGTCTAAATGCCTCAGTCCTTCAACTACCGTCAGAGATTCATATGCCACCTTGTAACGCAGTGATGAGACTTCCAAATTTCTCCACTTCACTCACCATATTACACCAAAGCACGACCAACCACACCTTCAGTTACCATTGCAAAAAAATCAAACTCTGCATGCTCATGGCGAGGCAATCAGAGGCAGAAATTTTTAAATATTTTAAAACTTCCTTAGAGTGCACAAGATCATGGATATTTTGCCACTGTGCCCCATTTTGCATTCAAAACCTTGGACGGTAGTTGAAGGGACATTTCGCCCAAAGCCTGTAACCGCGGGATGTACTGCCTGCTAATGTGATTGGTATGAAGGGTTTTAAATGAATTCTTAAATTTCTGAGATTTCGTAAGATGAAAAGCTGCATGGACAACATGAGCTAAAACTGTAATTTTGAATAACCCTGATTCTAGTTATTTTTTTTTTCATTCTCAGACTTTTGTCTAAGAAAAAAGCATCACTAATGATGATGATAATATAACAGGAGTACTATTTTTTTATGTTAATAAGTAATATTTTTCTATATGTCTAATAAGGGATGTTTTATCTTTTTATCCATGGGTTTGACTTAATAAAGGAAAATAAGCCCATGTGTATAGAAAATGTAAAAATTAGATATGAAATGCATACATACTTATTGGCACAAAATTTCAACTTTTAACTTAAAATTTGTCTACCACTTCTCTATATGTTTTAACACGACAAAAACGAGCAGACACACTGTAAACACACATTTCTAATGGTGTATATAATATATCTGTAGCTTATAGCAATAATGAAATATCTATGAAAATAGCTTAATGCTTAATATGCATACTAGATGGCGCAGGGGAATAGAGAAAAATATTTCCCAGTCTGTTTAAGTCAAATACTGGGTGTAGTAAATGATAAATGTTTACCATGTCCCCTGATGGGCTTCATACTTATATGCTTTTATTAAGATATTTTTTTTACAAATAAAACAACAGATCTTTGCAGTAAAGTCCCCCCTCTTGTGTTTCGTCTCAGATCAAGCTATCTTGTTGTAGCTGTCAGGCTTGCTATATTGATTATGATGAAGTCGCCCCTTAATTATCGCCCATTTCCCAGCTAATTTGTCAAAGCATTCACACATATGAGTAATTACCACAAAAACCGGTGCTTTACTGAAGTCAAATCATGACAGATGACCAGACTGATGCCATAGAATGACTTCAAACACCCTCAATGATTCTTGTATTTGCTCAGAACTTCTTGCTGTTTTTTATTGATTTTTGAAGAAGACATTTCAATAGGAAATTGAACTTTAAGGTAGGTTCACACTACCACAGATGAATGACCCAGATCTTATAGCTAGTTGTCATAATGGATTGGCGGTATTTGGAAAGTATTGGAAGATAATTCTGCAGATTGTATTGAAATATATCTATAGGTAACTTAACATATGTTTTGTTTGGCTAAATCATGTATAGACAGATACAAGTACAAAAATATGCTTAATACATGAAGTATTACAATAATAACCCCCTTAAAGGGCGTCTCAATGGGCGATAATGTAATTACCTCCGCCTAGGATGTCTTATTTTCATGACTGTTTGTCAGTGTGTTTGTCTTAGTAAGATTACACCAATACTATTGGTTTGATCTTCATCAAAGAATCAGTAGTTGTGTCTTGGTACAAATTACATCCCATTAGGTGTCGAGTATAATATGGTTCACCATCTGGATACAAAACAAAAAATCTGGATTTTTTCATTTACTTATTATGATGTGCCTTGGCGGACGTCAGCCCTCTCACAGGGCTCTTGGTTTCACATCGAATCAACTAACTAGAGAACCCGACTAGCTAAATATATTACAGTTACCATGTTCATTTTGGTGCCAAATTGAGGCATATGCCAAATTGTTACAATACCCCAGAAGTATATGGTATTTAGTGTGCAGAAGTGTTTGAACTGTACTACTGAAGGCAATACGTCACTGCTTAATGTTAATTGTATGTGGCTTAGGTCACTGACCAAGATATTGATCTTTAAACTGTAGATCATGTGTAAATAACCTTTAGAAAAACAACAGGTGTATATCTCCATGTAATTATGATACTTTAGTGAGTAATTAACTGTTATGGTTGATGAAAACAGGGAAAAAGTATCTAAGGGGTTTTTTTGTGAAACAGATCAAACAAAGATTGTGTTATATCCTGAGTCAATAAATTTAGTAGGAGGTTTTACAAGAGAAACGTTTGCTAAATAAGAAAAATTGCTTATACCCCTTTCACACTCAAAGTGGTATCACCCGTAGTGACAGTCATTTGGTGAAACGGCCCTGTCCATGGATCACCGTCTGATGTCCATTTGCAAACTTGCGAGTCAGTGGCGAAACATCCATTACCTTGTGTGTTCTACGGAAGTTTTAAAATGTTTAAAATTTTCGCCTCTGAATTTAGTACCATGGGCATGCACAGACAAGGCACGCATGCGCATATGAATTTCTTACTATGGTCACCAAAGATGTGGTCCGTGTTGTACATAAGGATGTGATATGG
This sequence comes from Sabellastarte sp. h YS-2021, assembly GCA_964017235.1. NCBI lineage: Eukaryota > Metazoa > Annelida > Polychaeta > Sabellida > Sabellidae > Sabellastarte > Sabellastarte sp. h YS-2021. The sequence continues at coordinate 8,896,373 of OZ024932.1, read as the reverse complement.
TGGTCTTTTGGTCTAATACGGGGCGACATAAGGTGAGTGGAGGTATATGGATGTTTCGCCACTGTGAAGCAAGGTTGCATACAAATCTCGAAATGTAGTTGAAGGACAGGGGCATTTCATCAAATGCCCTATAACAGCCAATTACACTACTTGTAGTGTGAACAACTCGGACAGAACACGGTGACCTGGGAGGCGGTTCCACCACCGAGGAACACCTGGAACCATGGAATATGCTGCCTCTGGTATGAAAGGTGCATAAAAGATTCATCATGGTGATTACATAACTTTGAATGTAATGCCTGGCTTCAAGCAGTTTCACAGATAAAAATCATATTTACATCCACCAAGGAGGTATAAAATTCATGACCATTTGTTTGTCTGTTAGCTGGATCACGCAAATTCTACTGATGGGACCTTCATGAAAAAATGAGTAGATTGGTCTTGGTCCAACTGAGATCTGAGATCGGGATTTTCCCATTTACTTATTATTCAACAGGGTTTCTTTTTAAATTCATACATGCTTTGTACTCTCTGAGTTATCTTGTTTATAAATAAATTGTGCAATGATACATGAGCAAGTTGTAAATACTCTCAAAGCAAACAAAAACAAGTTATTTAATCTATTAGAATGCTTTTTGTGAACAGTAATAGAATTTCTGCTTGAAACCTGTGCCACAAATTCGCACAGGGCCAATCAGAATGCTGTATAAACATTGTAATTTTTGTAACAGCAAATCTGATTTGCCAGACTTTGATGTCATTGCTTGCCTGACCTTTGCGCCAATTTAAGGCATTTGCCAAATTACAAAGCCAAGCCGTATCCAAATAGGTAGATTCATGATAAGCTGATCATGATTCAGTTGTGTTAGTGGATGTTAGACTTGGTTTATGATGTGAAACAGAACAAGGTCTTCATTGGCCTTGTGGATAAGCAGGTTTGGCATCGTCTGAGCACAGGCTGTCACATATGTGTAGGTTTGACATCCACAAGTGACAAAGCTGAGGACCTGTTTCACTAGACCCAACTTAACCTTTGAAACAGAACTGTACTTCTACACATAACAGATATAAAAAATAACATTCTAACTTACCTTTCTTACTTTAAGGTCACCTTAAACTGTTGCACTGCATTCAAATCTGAAAATATAATTGGAATAATATAGTACAGAAAACTAATTATGCATGTGGTAAATATGAACTATTTTACATTCATAGCTAGTGTTTACCAAAGAGTGTGGCTACTGGGTTTATAAGATGATTTTTCTGTTTCCAAGATGTTCTGTTACATAATGATTCCTGATTTTAAATGGGTTTCCAATGGCAATTATAGTACAGAATGACTGCCTAGGTTTTAACATGGTTTTCTCAATGTATTGTACTACAGAAGGTTTTAACATTGTTTTCTCAATGTATCATTATACTACATAAAGATTACTTAGGTTTTAACATAGATTATGTTGGCAATGGTGTTTACTACAGAATGGCTACCTAGGTTTTAATGTGGTTTTCTCATTGTATTATAGTGCAAAACGATGGCCTAGGATGTAACTAATGTGGTTTTCTCAATCTAGTATGCTGCAAAATGATGGCCTAGGTTTTAATGTTGCCTTTCTCAATCTATTATACTGCAATATGATTACCTAGGTTTTTGAGATAGTTTCCTTGATGTATTCTACAGAATGATTACTTTGGTTTTAATATGGTTTTCTCATTGTACTATATTACATAATGATTACCTTCGGTTTTGACGTGATTTTCCCAATGTAGTATAACTACAGAATGATTACCTGGGTAAAACATGGTTTTCTCAATGTATTATACTACAAATATGATTAACTAGGTTTCAACTTGGTTTTCTCAATGTATTATGTTACAGAATGATTACATAAGTTTAAACACAGTTTTCGGTTGATTTTTTTTCTGCTGTTTGATTTGATTTAAAAAGGTTTTTTTTCTGTTAAATGCATCCAGGAAATGCATTGAGTATATGATCTATAAATAGAATCTGAATGAGTGATGGGAATTTCCCAATTTATTAGTAATAGTTTACCAAATGAACACAAGTGCAGTATTCTAGGGTAGTCTTTAGTTTCTTGATTAACCATTCGTGGTGTAATAACTATTTATTTCTGTGTTTCTGGAATGGTTACCTTAGATTGTTATATATTTTGGGGCTCATCCGGAATATGTCATTTGTAAATATGTCATGATTTTTGTGTATTGTCAGAAAAGGAAAATTATTTCCTTCCTTAAATGTTTATTTTACGTCGTTTTCAAGAGGTCATATCACAACTGGTAATTTTATGGGCAGAGGAAACCAGTACATACAGTTGGTCAAGGTTCTGTACTGTAAACTGCCGACCTTTGGTAAGCAGCTACCAACTTTTCCACATAGGGTCCGGGGTTTGAACTGCTAACCTCAGATGTGGGAGGAGAGTGTGTTGCCACTACGAGCCCCCTTTCTTCCTGAAATAGCTTATTTCAACTTCTTCTGTCTAAATGTACAATACAATACTGTTAACAGCTAACTTCCACAACCCTCACTATTGAACCTATATGCTGATTCCACAACCTCTAATCATACTTCTTTATGCTGAATGAACAGCCTTTCTGTGTCACTTCCACAAGTCAAATCCACAACTTGCACTCTTACTTTTACAAGTAACCTCCTCAAAAACAAAGGGGCCATGGTGGCAGAGTGGTGACACTCTCGCCTCCTGCCTCTGAGGCCAGGGTTCTATTCCCAACATGGCCTCAAGTAGGAAAGCTGGTAGTTGCTTGTCGTTGGTCGGCAGTTTATAGTACAGAACCTTGATGAACTGTATGTACTGGTTTCCTCTGCCCTTCCAACTACTGTCGTGGTATGACCTGTACAGCATTGAAAGACACGTAAAACCCCAAATAAATAAAAATCCTCAGAAGCAATTCACTTTAAAAAGCCCAAGTGACTTTACACTTCACTACTGTCAACCACTGCCTTCTTCTAAATCTTTTAAGTGAATCAGTTCTGTGTCACAACTGAACTAAATGGATTTCTTAACACCTTACATACACAAATTACTCTGTCCTAAACATTCCAGAGACAAAGAAACAAATATATAAACATGTAATTTATATACTAAGTCTATATACTTTATACTGTTCTAACTAGTATATAATTTATAACATTCCAACTATTATTGCGTGCCTTCACAATTTCACTGCCAATATAATCAATATACTGTAACTATTCATGTAAATGTCCACTGAATCTATATTCAAATTCAAAAGCTATATCTTGTTGTCTTTAATATGAACCTTAAATAATTCTAATTGTCTGTATCATTATTTATTGGTATAATACAAAAGATACATTTTACAATGTAAAGAAACCAGTGTCAACCAATGTTAAATGCAACAGAATCACCCTTTAGACAATGGCTGAACTACAGTAGTCTCATCTTGAGCTAGTAACCCATTTACAGCTTCTAGGAGAGGTGACTGAACAAACCTAATTATCAGATGGCTGAAATTAAGCATGGGGGAGAGATTTCTTTGAACATTCAAGGGCTTTTAGGTTTAAGTTCCCGAGAAAACTACTTAATGTTACTACCTACTTATAGCTATGTTTTATGTGTAAGACTAGATATATGAACTAGTTATGTTCACACATATGTAATGCAAATTTCTCCATACATATGAGTATTATCTTCTGCAACAAACTTATGAAAGAGGCATACAAATTTTCAAGAGAACAACTTTAAGTTAAAGCATAGACACTTGCTCAGAGATTTCTTTTCTCTTTACTTCAACTCTTAGAGCTAGTTGGTAGCAGCTTCTAAGTCCTTGATGTGTTTACTCAATGTGTAATCTCATTTTATACCCCTTCTGTCTTAGCCGTATGCAGTCACAGTTTCTGGCCTTGTGTAAACATAGACTATTGGGTGTTACAATTTTTTTGGATATTTTCCTTCTGCTGAAATATCTCTCCCTCTTAGCTTTTACTTTGAAAAAACTGGAACACAAATTCTATATGTGTTTTTGTTATGTGTGAGTAAACACGGATTACCTTTGATAAGATAAAATTAGTTTTGATTAATTTTGGAAAGCAAATGGAATTTTTAAATGTTTCAAACAGAAATTGAAGGGTATGATTGGGAGAAGAAAAAAAAAAGAATAAGATCTGTAAAGAGTTGTAAATTTTCCACTGGAGATTTGGATCCCTATCAAGTTCCTGTCTCCAGATTTGTTTTCATTAATTTTTGGCAAATATTTCTTATTATTTTTGGCAAATATTTCTTACTTATTACACACAAAAAATGACAGCACAGAAGACTATAGACAAAAGGCAAGAAAAGTGTGTAGTGGGGGTCATTAAGTGCAAAGCCAATTAACGAGGGAGAAATGAGAAGACAAGAATATGGTCACAGTGAGAGCGTCTTTTTAAATTTCAAACAAGGCCACCAATGATGTATCTATGGCTAGTCTTTTGTATATTGTAATAAAGACATACTCTAAGACATACTCTAAGATGCAACAACCAAGAAAGAAGTCAAAAGAATTCATAGCCCGGAGAGACAGAAGGGAGTGCACATCAATGAGACAACCAGAAAAAAAATAAAACCTAAGATGAGTAGGCTTTTGTGAAAAGATAAGCTTTCAGCTTCTTCTGAAAAGTAAGAAGAGATGAGGCAGACCGGATATCATCTGTCACCTCATTCCATACCTTGGAAGTATCATAGGCACAACTAAAGTCAAATGGCTAGATTTATTTTGTGTGTTTTTTTTCTAAATTTTGCAGCCCTACCCGTTTCCGAGAGTCTGTGCATTGGTTTCTTTGAAATGGAGAGTAATATGATTTCTTTCATGCTATCTGTATTTATTTATTTATTTGGTATTTAAGGTCGCTATCAACACATTGTACAGGTCATATAACGACGGGTATTTTTATGGGCAGAGGAAACCAGTACATACAGTTGGTCAAGGTTCTGTACTGTAAACTGCCGACCATTGGAAAGAAACTGCCAACTTTCCCACATGTGGCCACTGTTTGAACCACAGACCTCCGAGGGAGTAGGGGAGTGTGTTACCACTGCACCACCATAGCCCCTCATGCCATTTTTATAAGATCATCTGCAACCATTGGTAAAGAGTAATTACCTCAGCCAAGGAGGTATTATTTTCACGACTGTCTGTTTGTCTGTTTGTTTGATTATTTACAAGATTATGCAAATACCACTACTTGGATTTTCCTGAAATAAATCAGGATATGGCTGTTGGTCCAATTTAGATCCCCAAATCAATACATTTCAAGAGTCATTTAGATCACCGTCTGGATACAAAAAATAATCTGGTTTTACCCATTTACTTATTATTACATGCCTTGGCAGAAGTATGTGCTCTCCTAGTGCTCTTATTCTCTCCTAATTCTGTACTCGAGAGAAGACATTACTCAACTCTCTAAAGTGTACTTGATAAATCTGTAGCCATCCGCAGAATGTATAAAGCGAATATCCTTTTGAACTCCACCAAAAGCCCCATTAGACTTACACCAGGGGTCGGTCACTAATGCATGACACAGGGAACTCCTCCTGGGCAAACCTGGCTAATTCAATTCCTGGATGTTTGTCTTGGTCTCCCTGGCTGGGTTAATTGGGCAATGCTTAAACAGAGACCTCTGTCTGCTTGACACTTTCTTCGGGGTTAATTTGGGACACCAAATGACATTGTACCATATTCAAGCAACCTCACCCTGACAATTCAAAGGGACATATTTTTATCCCTTCTTTTCATGGAGTGTGTCATTGCTATGCACAAAAAAAATTGCGATAGAGATTTTCTTCTGTTTCTACAAATATACTTGTAAATGTAATGTATAAATATTAACTTCAAGAAAAGTATGTAAATAAGTAATGTCATCCATATTTGGTCAGTATTTTTTCGATTTATTTTTTGTACTCTTGTTCAACTTACGTGATGGCTCCACATATCACATACCAATTTTTAAATTTGGAGTTTTCAGCAGACTCATATTAGGGATGGGTCGGTATGAAAAATATGTACATTGGGAGGTCGCCAATGCAAAACTGTACCAATTCCGAGACTCCGCGTTTTAGTACATCCCAAACATACATGGTATTTCCTCTTCAATAAAAATAGCCAAATGCACGAAATATGAGATAAAAGCTTGTGATTTCTTCACATTTCTTCAACGTTTCACAATAAAAGTCTACAAATGGACAAAAATCTGGGGATAAAAGCTTATAAATTCTTCAGACTTGGGGTATGTTTCTAATATTTTAACTCTTCCTTCCATTATGTGCTGACTTTTAAGTGGCGGTTGTAAAATCTCGGTAGTTCAGTAAAATGCTCTCGATACCGAGATACCGGACCTAACGACCCATTCCTACCTCATATAGGCAATCTTCGCTTGGAAAAAGATAAAAGTAGATAAGAGAGGTTGTGGTACTAAAAACAAACTGTAACCAAAAAAGATTAATTACAATACCCAGTTATACCATTTTGTGATGGCCTCAGGAGCGACAAACAAGCTGAAAATATTTAACTCCTTAAGGCTCATTTTTGGCTCCTTGTGAACTTTGTGCTTTAGTAATATCCATAAGTTTTACTATGTCAGGATTTACATTTGCATAGAAGGCATTCAACAAAACATGTACAGTATTTTCAGCATGGGGGAGCTTTTCTTAAATGTTTTGGAAAAACCTACCATGAACTCCCAAGTGTTAAATTAAAATAAACACACAGTGAAGTGAGTGAAGAGGTTGCAGATGACTATACATAGCAGCTCATATTTTTTTTTAAAAGTGCACATGTATGAGGACGATTTACAGAACAATAAGTAGCAAGCCAAAAAGCCAAATTTAAATGCATGTTGATTTGACCATACGAAATGGTGTGAACAGCCCTTAAAGCAGTTATGAATAATAGATCAGGCGCAGAAAGTTAAGGCAAAAATGCTCACAAAGTTTTGATTCTTTAATGGAGTTATATTATCTTCTGGTAAGATACAAATTTAAAACAAGTGGGGATGGTTCCAACTAAGACGTTGATTGTGTAAGACTGTATAGAAAATGAGCTGAATATTCTTTGGAAACCAAGTGGACTTGGCTTTCAACAGTTAAATGCATTCGCTTCTTTGCAGATGGTAGATCTGCAACCTTGCTCCATATTCATGAATTTGTCAGCTGTGTGATATCGGTATCAGATACAAGTTTCATTTCTTATGCATTTATCGTGCTAACAATATGTTAATAGAAAACCTGTACTTGCCATATTCTGCTGTATTTGATCAATTTTATGATCTGTCTGATTTTTTTGTTAAAACACCATAACATGGTTAAATGTTTAACTTTAGCGTGGAACTAGAGGGAAGGTAAGTTAGGGAAGGTAAGTTATTTCAAGAATGTATTTTTTTAGATTCACCACACAATTTAAAAAATGATATCTAAGCCTCTGTAGGCTTGGTAACTGATATGTTATTTGTTTTTACATTATGTTATATGCCAGTATAATGTCTTATGTACTTTGCTGTAATGTGCAATTGGCTTTAGTGTTATAGTGTTTCAATATGTCCCCTACAGAAAAATGAGTACAGGAAGTCTATAATTACAACATTAAAACACCTGCCAACGTGAGACTACTAGGGGGACAATATCACATCACCTAAATGCTACTTTAAGTACTGAGAATGCTTTAGAATTGCTACATTAAAGTCAATAGAATTCAATAAAGTTATAGTCAATCTAAAATTGTAAAAACAAACACTCAAAGGGCTTAAAAGTATAATATCATATAATTATGTATCAGAAGTTATTAACATTTAATTTAAGTAGTTATTCAAGACCAATTAAAATACTTATATTTATTTTATTTATTATTTATTTGGGGTTTTATGTCGCTTTCAACACTGTACAGGTCATATCACGACGAGTAGTTGGAAGGGCAGAGGAAACCAGTACATACAGTTGGTCAGGGTTCTGTACTGTAAACTGCCGACCAACGGCAAGCAACTACCAGCTTTCCCACTTGAGGCCATGCTGGGAACCGAACCCCAGCCTCAGAGGTGGGAGGCGAGAGTGTTACCACTCTGCCACCGCGGCCCCTTAAAATACTTACAAAACCAAGGTAAATGGTCATAAAAGCTATGATAATAAGCTTGTAATAATCAGAACAGACATCAAAATATCTCCTGGAGACATTTTATCGTCCATTTTGTAGCAATGATTATTCAAATAATCTTTGTGACAATTTGGGCACTCCTATTTCATGTAGACACTGTATCATCTTTTAAAAGCCCATGAATGTTTATTTAGATGAGATTTTTGGTGCAAAATGTAATTATAAGGTATTCAGCCATCAAAGAATATTTTATCAAAATAAATCCAGATTATGTTACACAAACCAAGTGCACTTTTAAGTATTTCTGTTTAGTTGTGCTAACTAACGGCTGTACAACTAACAGCATACTGTTTTTGTACATAATTCGACGCAAAACTAAACTTGGCACTAATGTTAAATCAGTAAGGCACTGAAACCTCAGCCAATCCCCAATATAAAAAGCATGCAATTAATTAACTGATTATTGGCGTAATATAGATTTGCGGTTCTGATAATCAAATAGAAATTGCATTATCTCCCCCTTAAGAGGACATTTTGATTTAATATTGATATAAAAGGACATCTTTATTGTATATTGTATCCAGAATATGATCCAGATCAATCAAAGTCATTCAAAATGCATTGAAAATTGGGCCCTTTATGTATCCAGAATATAATCTAGATCTTTCCACAAAAATTTAGCTACTTCTTTCTGTCTTCAGCCCCAATCCACAAAATTTCAGAAAGATCCATTCAGTTTTTTTGGGGGGAGTTATTGCAAAAGACAAACAATTAGTCAGACTGACAGATGGACAAAATAACATACCCGAAATATAATGTCTTGCTGGAGGTAACTAGACCAACTAAAGATCTTAATTATTTAGCAAACACTTCAGGGTTCAAATCCTCATAAATAACCTTAGTATGTATGACCTTTCAGCCATACATGACCTTAGCCGAGCATATGACCTTTATCTCTCACCTTTGGGTTTGAATCCTGTCAAGGTCAAGTTGACCTTGGCAAATGACAGATCATCATGCTCAAACTGTATCTAGTACGGCTATGAAGGAGCCTGCTGTGGCAGTTTGGACCCCACCTTAACCTTGGGTATACTGATTGGTCTCGCTTCATTAGCCCCATGTGTTGGGGTCTTCAACATCATTTTCAAATAGGTACCAAACAGTGTACATGGTAGAAAACTTGAACCCACCTACCCTCCACTGACACAATAATAACAACCTGAATTGACTATGTGCTAGCCCTCTTGGTACTTGACTCATCCCAAGAGTGTATTTGGGTCACTTTTTTCGACCCAGGAGCCTGACCTCTTGAGCTTGATCCACTCTTGAGAGTTCTTCCCATTAGGTTGATATAGCTCCTGGCAATTTGATCAGTTTCATCTTTTAAGCTGGACCCTTCAGTCTTAATCCACCTGTTGGAGGCCTTACCTGTGATTTGGCATAGCTTAAGAGGTAATATCAGGATTAAGGTGAACCAGACTGACTCTGGATTTCCCCTCTCAATTTTGACCAAGCTTTGCCCCCTTGGGTTTTACCCCACCCCAAGGGTGTATCTGGGGTTCTCTTTCGATCTTGGAGCTGGACCCCACGAGACTAATCCACTCGTGGGAGGTCTCCTTGGATTGATGTGGCTCCTTGAGACTTGGATTCTTTCGATCACTGAACTATACCCCCAAGTCCTGATCCACCTTGGGTAAGGGTCAATTCCGTGTGATAGGATTAGGCAGGGCCAGACTGACTCTGGTATCCCCCTCTCTATATAGACTATGACCTGACTGACTGACGTGTGAACAAACCTTTTGTAAACATATGCTATTATATTCGTTGTTGGTTAACCTGTGAGGTATAAATATTGTCATATGACCTATATGGTATTCTGACCTTTTTGGTATTTTAGTTGTAACTGTATGCATGGTGATTTTTAAAATCCTTCTCAAATGTTTTAAAACTCCTCTATTGGGGACTTTACAAAGTTATGTCTAACATGTAAATAAAATGTCCTCAAATTGTGTTTTAATGTCTTTATGTGCATGTATACCCACTTCAGGGTTCAAATCCTCATAAATAACCTTAGTCTGTATGACCTTTCAGCCATACATGACCATAGCCGAGCATATGACCTTTATCTCTCACCTTTGGGTTTGAATCCTGTCAAGGTCAAGTTGACCTTGGCAAATGACAGATCATCATGGTCAAACTGACAATATATATACACGTTTCGAGTCTTGGAGATAGTAGCTATTAGCACTTTACGTTTAATTTGCAGTAACCACAAGTAGTTAGGCCTACTAATGTATGTCCGTGATTGAGATATGAGAGACATTATATACAGGTTTAGGGTCTTGGAGAAAGCAGCTATTAACACTTTATATTTAATTTGCAGTAACCACAAGTAGTTAGCCCTACTAATATATGTCCGTGATTGAGATATGAAAGACATTCTATACAGGTTTAGGGTCTTGGAGAGAGCAGCTATTAACACTTTACATTTAATTTGCAGTAACCACAAGTAGTTAGACCCACTAATATGTGTCTGTAATTGAGATATGAAAGACACCCTGAAAATGTGATAATAAGCCATCATCTTCAGGCCATTTTCTTACTACTTCAGATATGAGGCTTTACCATGGAGATGATACAATTATAACTGCCTTGTTCATATGCATTGACAATCACCCACAGAGCTTTTGACCAGTTAATGGAGGCACACTCAAAGTGTCCCTGTGTTTATGATCAGTAATTGACCTGCTTTTACTGAGAACACAGAACAGTATGGTGCGACAACTTGTCAGCTTTTCAAAAAGGACTGGAATTTTATTTTCTTCTGACAAAAGAGTACTGGTTGGGTTTACTCTATCCACATGCTGAGTAGAATGTTTTTAGCCAAATTGAAATAAAGACAATATTTAACCCCTTGCTTTTTCTTGCCTCTAACAAACAATTGTTATCTATTGGTTGTTAATTTGGCTGGGTCTGTCTGTCTGTTTACAAATAACATGAAATATTATTGACAGATTTTTATCAAACTTTATGTAAGTGTTGACAGTGGCACAAGTAAGAAATGGTTAAAGTTTGGTGGTGGTCAGGATCACCATCTGGATCTAGGATTTTTTTGTCATTGCACTATTGTGATACCAGTTCCCCTTAGTTGGTACTTTACTCAGTCAGAGTATTAAATTTTCATAGTTTTTAATACTTTAATCAAATACTTCAATATAAAAACAGACTATAAACTGTTTCAGGGGGGGGGGGGGGGGGGGGGGGGTGTATCAAAATGTATATCCCTCTCATTTTATTTTTGATATGATCAATATATATTCTAAATCTATAAAAAGAACCACAAAAGGTTATTGAACTACCACAAATAAGTTCAAAGTAAAATAATATAAGAAATACCCATATTGACAATAGCCATTTGTATATACCCTGAAATATTCCTTTTGCATCGTCATGTTGCTTAAAATTGTACCTGTTCTGTTAAAAACTAGAGAGCATTTGTAGGGCTCAAACTTCCACTAGGACTCGTTTCCAAAAAAATCTTCAATTTTTGTACCTGAATATGAGCCAGATCTTTTCCAAAATGTTAATGCTCTCTGTCTTTGACAAGGTCCTATCCAGATTGAAAATTTAATAAGGATCTGCTCAATAAATTTGGAGCAATAATAACCAGAATTAATGTAGGAATAAATACCGATTGTGAGGGCGATTGTTACAGGATATACACCCGAGCATGAGGTATTTATTACTATAACAAGACTGGCCTACCTTGTTTCAAGAAATATCCCTTGATTTTTATGAGGTGACACAAACAAGGACACCGCCATATTGTTTTAAATGCATGATCACTCTCGTAAAAGCAGACGATTTTACTACCAACATACAATCGAGCAATTCGAAACATCACTTCCGTTTTTCAGCAAGCGGTTATCTCGTGTTTTACTCCCAGCTGATTCTATGCGTACAGACGGGTTTTCGTTCACTGCGCACTTCCGGTCTTTATAATTGTCCTTTTGTAGTGTCTTTACCCATATATTTATAGCTGGAGTTTTACACTTGTGGCACGTTCAGTGTAGCATAAACTACAACTTGCTGTCTCATCATAAACTATCATGGCTTCTTACAGACATACTAAACACTCATTTTTTTCTGACTTTATTCATTTATTTTATGCTTTACATCGCTTTCAACACTGCACTGGTCATATCACGATGGGTAGTTTTGTGCGCAGAGGAAACCAGTAGATACAGTTGGTCAAGATTCTGTACTGTAAACTGCTGACAATCGGTAAGCAACTACCAACTTTCCCACATTTGAACTGCCGACTTCAGAGGTGGGAGGCGAGTGTGTTACCACTGCGCCACCAATGGCCCACCATGCCCCACAAATTTTTTGGACTTAATAACATACCTCTCTCTCTGCCCTGGTGAATGCTGTATTGGTGTGTTTACCTCCTTCTTCTGGAATCTGCACTATGCTTTATTGCAAAATCAGTGCTACATAGGGAATTCATATTAATTTGGCATTGTATAAATTATTCAACTCAGATCAAATGTATGACTGAATTAATCAGTTTAAGTCTATCCCACCCCATTTCAACATACAATAAGATTCTAACCTATCCAATGGTCACCACAAAACACATAGTTCTATAGAGTTGTTTCTGGTTCCTTTTTAATACCCATCTTGGAAAGTAGACGTGAAACTGGAGTTGCTTCATGCAAAAATCCAGTGTTCTTCAAATTTCTTCTTGTGCATTGAGATTAGGCTTCAACAAAGCAAGGTTTAATGAAAACACCCTACAAACTGATGGACATTTTCTGGGTTTTTTGGACATTTTTCATTTGCCACTGTCTCAAAAATACACAACAAATTAGTGGGCGAGGAATGAATGGGAGCTATGAAGACTCTTCTGCCGCAAAGAAAGAGTGAGTTGAGAACAAGGAACAAGACATAGAGAATTTAAGAAACTGGTTGTGGACTGCTTGGTAAAGGACACAGAGTACGATAAACTAGTAAGACTCGTTGTCGACTGCTCGGTAAAGTTGGCATGGTAAGCTTCAAAGGCAATGGAACCCGCAATAATTTTGAACAGCCAGTTGCTGTCATAGCAGGAAGAGAGAATGATGGAGAAGGTTGGAGACATTGGGCAAATTATTAATAATGAACTTGTTAAGAACATCAAACAATTTTCTATCCGTACATATTCTCCACGAAAATTCATTATATCTAGAAATTTCTATTTCCCTGCAAGCTAAATAAGATAACAAGAGACCTATTTGCAAATGGAGGACCAAAGATCTGTCAGAGAGCTGACATATTGGAACATTGTGGTGATTAAATCAAGTGTGTTAAAATAAACACACTGTGAAATACCTTTACTGAAAACGGCTGTTATTTTAATTGATGGACACAGACACAAAAAAATTCCAACATTATCTCAGATGAAGCACAGAATATGTCTGTGTCTTTTCACTTGTCGATATATATTGAGTTTCTAAACACCACAACAGTGTACAGCCACTGAAATAATGATGCTATGTATATGCAATTACTTATACCCCATTCACACTACAGTGATAACCCGCATTTGGTGAAATGTCCCTGCCCTTTGATCACTGTTTGACATCCACCTGTGACCTAGCCAGTCAGTGGCGAACCGATCATTACCTTGCGAGTCCCATGGTTGTTTTCAAAAGTTTCAAATTTCCGCCTCTGATTCAGTACCATGAGCATGGGCAGATGAGTTCACGCATGCACATATGAATTTCTTACTACAGTACCCGAAGGTGTGGTCCACGATGTACATAAAGGTTGTGATTCAGTTGTCTTTCAGTGTATTTATTTATCTATTTATTTGGGGTTTAACGTCGCTTTCAACACTGTACAGGTCATATCACGACGAGTAGTTGGAAAGGCAGAGGAAACCAGTACATACAGTTCGTCAGGGTTCTGTACTGTAAACTGCCGACCAACGGCAAGCAACTACCAGCTTTCCCACTTGAGGCCGTGCCAAGAACCGAACCCCGGCCTCAGAGGTGGGAGGCTTTCAGTGTAATATGACGACATATAGTGAGCTAAGGTATTAGTCGTTTTGCCATGTGTTTGTCTGATGGCTACATAGGTGAGTTGAGGTTTATGGAGGCTGCTTCTCGGTGACCAACATTTGAAGTATGGTCATCCTACTGTTATTAACGGATGGTTAAAAAAACTGTGTCAAATCAGTGGGGCAATCTAGAGGCGGTTCCCCCTCTGAGAAAAACTTCTAACTGCAGGAGGTACCTCCTGTAGTGTGAACAGGGCATTAGGCAATTATTGGTAGATAGAGCCATATAAAATTTATCTTATGATAAATGCAGTATCATCTTAACATTAAACAATATGATATCATACCGTAAAGTTGCCCAACTGTAACAGAATTTTTTTAGGCTTTGTAAACAGTTATATATCATACATAATTTTTTTTTTCATTAGAATATTCAATTACTTAAGTACAAAGATTATTGGAATCCCTGTACATCAAATAAATTGCACTAACTGATATTTCAGGGTGTATTTAATGGGCGATATTTTTAATTCTGTATAACATCAACGTATAACCAATCAGCACACAGATTAAAATGCTTTATTTTTGTGTAAGTGAACCAGTGGCTAAAGACTGATTTTATTATTTATCTCATTTATGTCTCACATTAGGCACATAGCCAGGTTAAAATGACAAATAGTATACTTCAAGTATAGCACTGAAATAAACTCCAAGAGTAATAATTTAAGTACCACATAGATATCAGTCAATAACTTAGTAGAAATACAAATATTGAATTGAGCAATATACTCAAAGCTAGCTAGTGAATTATATGTGCATATGTTGACGATGAAATAATTTTCATTACACAGACAATATTAAATCACTTATCCTATAGATATGTCATAACATCCAATTTATGACATATATTCACATTGATCTGTTTTTTTATAACATTTACTTACATAATGAATTTGATGTCATAATCCAAATATGGGCATATTATCCATTTTCAGCTCTATCCCTTGTAACAATACTTATAGAGTTGGTTTGCACATTAAATCCACAAACAGAAGAAATAATCATGAACTAATTCAGAAATATAAATCACGAATAAATATATCAAACAATTCAAAAACGAATATCCATTATAACTATGTGTTTTATACTAAATTAATCCACTTTTTGGGATAAAGCTTCAATGTAAGATCAACCCAAATTCTTCGTTATTGTACAGCTCAAATCCTTTATCTTTAGAAAGACACCCCCATAAACAGAAACAGTCTTGAATGGTTTGATGTAAGATCAACTCTATTCCCGCCAAACACATGTTGTGTGTACACACATCCAAGAAATAAGGGCAGAGGGGTAAAAGGGGGGCACATCAATAATCCCTAGAGAGTACGTAGCCCCTGTTTACATTGTGTCCTGCATGACACCATTACAGTACACACCGGCATTTTGCTCTATAAGTAAAACTTATCCAGAACCCTGGTGTCACAAAAATTCCATATATTTATGATTTAGTTTACTGTCCTGTTTCAAGACTTTTCTGACAGGGTGAAAATATGCTGCTTAAACCAATACACACAATTGGCCAAGGTACTGTAAACCTACGACCAATTGCAGGTAACTACCAGCTTTCCCACTTGAGGTCCAGCCGGGGTTCGAACTCTGACCTCGGTGGTGGGATGGGGAGTTTGTTACCACTGCACAATCGTGGCACCATTCAAAACAATACACTTCTTTCAAAACAATTGTTTAGCTTGTAAACTTAGCACAACTTGAAGGAAACAAACCCTTGTTACACCCCCCCGAAGTGGAAGGGTGAGGATATTGTAACTGCATCTGTTTGTTTTCCTGTCTGCATATAAACTCAAAAACTATACATCTGATCTTGGTAATATTTTTACACAAAGGTCATTGTCTAACCGTGAACCAGTTCTTATCGAAGATGATCTCAATCCGGATAAAGAATTGATTTTGCAATCCTGGGCAATATCCACATGCATATACCTCCTCCAAAAGTACTAATCAGATCAATGCTATTTTTAGCACATAAGATAGGGCCTGGTCATGGCTTGGTCTCCCTCAAAATTGGCTTGAAAAATCCAGAATTATTTACATATTTTTAAAATCTTAGTTAGCTAGAATTGAATTTCATTGTATATGTTATGCTTGTGCCAATGTTTGCAAATATTGCCAAGAAATTTCTGACCAATGAAACAGAGCACAATATGGGAAGTTTGTGGTATCTTCGGATCATCTTATCGATGAAATAGCATGCCCTTTAAAAGTGGGTAGTTAATTCTGGCACACGCAGACCATCACACACGCATACATGTAACCATCCAGGCTTTGGTTGATGACTATTACTTAATCCAGCATGCTTTGGTCAACAATTAAATGCTCAAATCCAGACAGGCCTTCTCTCCTGCTGAAAAATTCCCCCCCCCCCCTTTGTTTGCAATTAACCCTTACTCTCTATTAACATCCCTGAAGGAAACCATATTCAATAAACAAACTTGCCTGCAAGATACCTATCAACTCGGGTCATGTTTGAAAGTATTCTCATTGAATTAAGTGGCAATTAAACATCAATTCTAAAAATAACTGCATTGAAAACAAAATGTTGGATAAAACATCCCAAGACAAGAGCACTCTGGCAGAGCAAACCTTCTCCAAAGCTTGGATGATCTTTTTTGTTTAAAAAAACAGCTCAGTAATAAGTAAATGGGAAAATCAGGATCTTTGATATTTTTGTGTATTTAGGCAGTTGTCTAAATCACTCTCAACATTTAATGAGATCTTCTCTAAGTAGGAGCAAGTTCAATCTTCTCCTTTTTTAAAATAAAGATTAGTAGCATTTGCGTCATCTTGCTAACAATCAGGGCTGGTCAGTCACATTTGAGACCACAAAACAAATTGACATTTGTGTTTTGAGTTCTATAGGTTGGACTGTTTTTGGCCACCCAATGTACAATGAAATCTTGCTTCAGTTGTTGTGATACCAGTAACCGCCGATCTGAATGTTTTATTGATTTTTGCGTCAGACCATTACTCAAAGTGTCAATTAGCCTTTGAGTTGTAACACGAAGATACATATTTTACTTAAATTTAAATTACACTTGAGAGTTGTTAAACGTGTCCAATATCTTTCACTGTTGGGCAGTTGTTTCACTCTGTGATCTTGACCGAATATAGAAGCCTTTCTTAGACATTTCCAGAGAAATGTCACATTTATTTCAACTAAAATGATAATAAAAATCCAAAAGTACACACCTGAAATATAGGAATATAAAGTAAGGATGTTAAAACACATCTTTGTAATGACATATTAAGGCATGGGTGAAATTTAAAGATGCTAATAGCCTCTTAAGTGTCCAATATTTGAAAACAGACCGCATAAACAGTGCATTATTTTCAAATATTGGACACTTTCTTGACCATTAACCCTTTCATATATATTTATTTGTTAATTTGGGGTTTTACGTCGCTTTCAACACTGTACAGGTCATATCACGATGGGTAGTTGGAAGGGCAGTGGAAACCAGTACATACAGTTCGTCAGGGTTCTGTACTGTAAACTGCCAACCAACGGCAAGCAACTACCAGCTTTCCTACTTGAGGCCGTGCCGGGAATCGAACCCCGACCTCAGAGGTGGGAGGCGAGAGTGTTAGCACTCTGCCACCATGGCCCCCTTTTCATATATAATACTTCAGTTTACTTCGTTCAATCATTTGTGTACTTGAATACTGATTACCACAAGTACCTACAGAGGCAATGGCCCTAGCAAACGGAACATCCATACAGAATGGTAGTCTTCCAACAAATATAAAACAATGGACATCTCGGGCAGGGTTTTCAAGTGGCTGAACGATTTATTATCTCACGAAATAATATAACGTGGGTGTTGTCACAGGTTTTGCACAGATAAAAGTAAATACTAAACCTTATAACTGTAACCCCCCCCCCTCATTGTAATGCAATGTGGAGATACATATGTTGTTGAACTATTTTATTATACAAACAAAAGACTTTTTATCGCCCACTTGTGCAGAAATGGAGTAAAATATATGCGATAAAGACATAACAAATCGCAGGTAGGTGTTAACATAATTATCTGTGACTTTAAATGTCATTTGTTGACAACTGATGTTTTCATTTGCTATAACGGAGCCCTTTCAGAGGGCTGTTACCAGGGGCCGGTTTCATGAACAGACTTAAGCCTTGAGTCTGACTCAAAAGTTGAGACTTTGTCTCAAATTTTGGAAATATTTGGCTGAGTCTGTGAACTCAGACTCAATGCATTTCACAAACAAGCTCAACTTGAGACCTGGCTCAGTCACAGGCTCAAATTTGAGCCCATGAAGGAGGTGTCTCAAATTTGAGTCCAAGCTTTGATGCCAAAAAACACATACATAAAGCGATACAATTTGTTCCAAAATGAAATTGATAAATCTTGAAATCTTCTATTTTCATTTTATTTTGTAATTACAGCCACATATTCAATATTTACTAATAACAAAAGTCAATAGAATTGACATGCTTTATAGGCTATTATCAAGTGACAGGTCTCAAGGGTGGACTCAAAGCCAGACTCAAACTCAATTGAGTCTCAATCTTATGTCTTCTTTGTATTATGAGTATTAAAGATATTTAAAATGATAATAATCATGAAATATAACTTTTTAAACTAAAAATAAGCCCACTAAATATATGAAATGAGATTAAAAAGTTGAGACCATAACTTGAGACTGGTCTCAGCTGATCCACCCTTTGTGAAAGCCATTTGAGGCAATAACTCAGCCGAGACAAAAGTCTCAGATTTGAGACCTTGACTCAGCCTTGAGTCTGGCTCAGTTTGAGACTTTTCATGAAACCGGCCCCAGGTGTCATTATTGTACACCTTGACTAAAATTAAGCTGACTTTTATCTATGACTTAATAGCCGATATATAAAGTTAATAACTTGTGGATATAACTTAGGCAACTAGGCTAACTTTGGTGGCAAAGCTTTTTGCCTATTGCAGCTTATGAATTTTTTGTGGTATTAACGTAAGTAGATATAAGAACACTTTTATCCAAGATATAAAAAACAGAGATGTCAGCGAGGTTGTAAACAATCTTTTTTAAAGCCTGAATCTGTTTTTTCTAAGTTACACGTCAGCAATTCTTGGATGTAACAACATTTTATAACATCATACTCCAGGTGATTATGGCTCCCACATAGAAAATAGCTTTACCTCATAAACTTCTACTGGGATGTTGTTTAAATATAAATTGCATTATTCTGATGCGAATAAAACACTCTGAATGCAACCTACCGCTCTATTACTGCCTACACAACACTTTTGAACATGTTGGAAAAGCTCATTACAAACATTATTATTGATTAACATTGATGGGGATCCCAGTATGTGCGTCCAGGGGAGCATGACTATAATATTATTGTTATTATTATTAATATTCTGTAATGGGTAAGAAATATCCTGAGTTTGATTCCTGGCCATACCTGAAATGGGAAAGTTGGTAGTTGCTGCTTGTGCCAAATGGCCTTTTTTGGTGGAGAATCTTGAACAATTACTATGCACTGATTTCCTCCACCCCGAAAACTATCCATCCTGATGTGACCCGTACAATGTATCAAAAGTGATCGTCAGTCAAATGTGATGCTAAAGTAAACATCTTACTGTATACATGGAGGTCAAGTACGAGGTCATTAATGTACAATGTACATTAATCAAAGCTGAAACACTGTTGTGAATATAAAGGCTAAGCGAGGATTTCACCGTCAGGCAGTCAGTTGGGTTTGTTTGTTCTTCTAGATAACACCTATTAATATACCAAAATCAAATAATAAATTGTAAGATTTTTGCCCCTTTAAACCCAGTCCAATGAATCAATCGTAACATGGTGTCACAACTTTTGACTGGGCAGTGTATAATTCACGGAAAAAAACTTCTGATGACAAAAAACACACACATGTAAGCACAACTCAATTAATTGAATAACACCTTCACCCTACACACACACACACTCACTCACTCACTCACTCATTCAACCATACTCCCCGTGTGATAACGATTTTTTGAGTGCAATTTTTGTCAGGTGCAGTCAGTTGGAAGGTATGATGAAACTGACAACCAAACAACACATTGTATGGCCTTCCCAGTGACATCAGACAAATGCGCTAAAAGGGGTTGAAAAGAATATCAATCTGCTATTGATTGGAATTGGAAAAATGAGAAAAAATACAAAGTACAGTGATCTTTAGCCTACTAATTTTGCATACACCTTAATCCTCTCTTACATCCCATCGTACGTGGACATACGTCCTGGTTGCAGCGGAAAATAGGCTAATTTGCAACACTAAAGCTACACGTGCGGATTTATAACACAGTCCCCACCCCCAAGACAGTAACACAACACAATGCGGGTACCATTTATTATAAATATACTAGAAATATAGTTACTGCTAAAAATTATATACAAATCATGTAAAATATGTAAAAATTTCATAAAATAATAGACACATGTATGTGGAGCAATGTATTGGCTTTGCCATAAGAGTCTATGTCCATCTCCATGACTATGCTCCAAAGTATTTTAGCAAGCATTTCTAATTATACACATTATTACTAAAGTTAAACTATGCACATTCTGTTATTGCTAAAGACGAGATTTGACCCCAGTGGTGGCCTATGACCCCGGCAGAAGGAAGGTCAGGGCAAGGTCAAGTTGAGGGACACATGAAACTACCAAATCTGCTATAAGATTTGACTAAGGAAGCCCATCCTCCCTAAACTGCCGAAGAGAGAGGAGACCAGAGGGGTTTACAATAAAACATAACTAAGAACCTTTAATGTAGTGGGGAAATTAAAGATAATTAAACATATAACTGGCCCTCTCCATGGCTAAGCATGTGACCTTGAATAAGGTCAGAACAGAGGGAAGGGAGGGTGGGAAAGTTTTCCAAGTTAAGTCCTTGAAATCAAGTTTTGAAGTGATTTGTATTCCCAGAAAAAACCAGGACAAGCCCCAAGCGACTTGGGCCCAGCCAATGAGTTGTCAGTATTTGAATGGTCACTGGGGCAACCTAGAAGGGGTCTTTGAACCCCAAGGTCAGTTATGTAAGGCTGATGCAATATTTACATAATCACTAGACTGGGGGCCTGGCTGTTGGGCAGGCTGGTTACCTGACTGGGGATTTAAGGTACCCAACCAAAAGACTGCCTTGGGAGGAAGGACTGACACCTGGGTCGCCTAGACACCCCAAGCGACAGTCCCCACCCCCAAGACAGTAACACAACACAATGCGGGTACCATTTATTATAAATATACTAGAAATATAGTTACTGCTAAAAATTATATACAAATCATGTAAAATATGTAAAAATTTCATAAAATAATAGACACATGTATGTGGAGCAATGTATTGGCTTTGCCATAAGAGTCTATGTCCATCTCCATGACTATGCTCCAAAGTATTTTAGCAAGCATTTCTAATTATACACATTATTACTAAAGTTAAACTATGCACATTCTGTTATTGCTAAAGACGAGATTTGACCCCAGTGGTGGCCTATGACCCCGGCAGAAGGAAGGTCAGGGCAAGGTCAAGTTGAGGGACACATGAAACTACCAAATCTGCTATAAGATTTGACTAAGGAAGCCCATCCTCCCTAAACTGCCGAAGAGAGAGGAGACCAGAGGGGTTTACAATAAAACATAACTAAGAACCTTTAATGTAGTGGGGAAATTAAAGATAATTAAACATATAACTGGCCCTCAAACCCCAACATGGGTAGAAACTTTACAATATCTAAGCATTATTAATCACAGAGGCAAGAGCATTAGCAATGTGGTCTCCAGAAGAGTGATCGGATTGGATGTATCTCCACACACAGTTGGAGGACCAGGTGCCATGTCTTTTTATGGCCTGGATTGGAATCTGGGCATTGAAGGCAAAAGTGGCTCCACTTCTTCGGAAATCATGGAATGTAAAATGAGCAGAGTGGAAGCCCAGTTTTTTATTAATAATTTGCAGGGATTTTCGAATCCTCGAGTCTGTCAGAGGAACAAAGCCAGAAAGGTTTGGAATCTGGAACAGAGAAGTGTGTGGAGACATGGGATACAATTTGAGGAGCTCTTTAATGGCTGAAAAAGGGCAAATACTGCGATCTCGTAACTTTGGAAGGGTGATACATTGGACTGTGTCTCTCTGCTGAATGGTTTTCGACCACTTAATTAACACTTTGACCAATTTTTTAGTAAAAAATACATCATGACCAGTAAGATGCCTTGAAGCATCGAAAGAAGATAATGAATGAGGTGCCAGGTTTGAAAGTCTAAAAAAGGCGAAAAATCCAATCAAAAACACAGCCCTGTAAACCAGACCATGTGGAAGGTCCAAGCAAGCTCTAGATATACGCTTAAGCGTAGACAGGTCAATGGTATTGTGAGGTCGTAAGCTCAAAGGTCTGTTGATTTTGATAGATCTGATAAAGTACTTAATTTTTGGATGGTCAAAGACAAGAAATGGTAAATCATATAATACAAAATTCGCCTTTATGGCTGACATATAATTTTCCAAAACAGCACAAGAACAATGATTTTGTACCATACATTCTAAAAAGGACATGACAACTTCGACATTGACATTTGACATGAGAACTCCAGCCACTATGCAGAAGGCAACAAACACTCTGAACATAGCGTCATATGCTTGACGCGTTTTAGGGCGAAAGGCTTGATGTGTTCTCAGAGCAGCTTTCCTTGCCAATGGAGTGACTACAGCATTCTCTGCAAATACAAAGTGTAGCACCTTACTAATGGTTAACATAGCATACCCCTTAATACTATTTTCCCTATGTCTAACAACAGGGCCTCTGACAAGAATGACACATACTCATAACCATGCAAGAAAAAACAATAAAACTTAGTATATATATTACAAATAAGGATCCAACTCCAGTAGATCCACAGATACATTCAACCACTGCGGGTTTGGAACTTGGGAATATAAAAATTGAACTTGGGCTGGGGAACCTTGCCATCTGGACAAGATGTCAGCCACTTGATTGTTAACCCCACTAACATGTTTATACTGGACCTCCATATCATGAATGGCTGTTACATACCAAATATTTCTAGCACAGGCAGCTAGAAATGCGTCACGCGCTTTGCCCGTCGTTAATACCGTCACGACCGCCTGGTTGTCACAATTAATCAGAATTTTCTTTTTGCTCCAGATGTTTGCAAATAATCTCATTGCCAAGAGTATGTTAACCATTTCAAGATGGACAATTGTCCAATTCTTGAAACCCCTAGTAATGGGAAGGTGGTACACAAACTGACCACATCTACCCCCAAAGCCTGTGAGACAGGCGTCAAGATGCAACGCCATGTCAATAGGTCTGTGGTCATACAGAGAGACTCCATTATATTTGGGGAGGAAAGTGGCGAACCAGTTCAGATCTCTCTTAAAATCAGAGGTGAGAGTGATTCTTTGGGTGGCATGAGAGGACCTTAGCAGTTCCAACATCCGGTTTAAGAAAATTCTAGCAGGTTTTACACACTTGTGAACATACAGTAGCAACCCGAGTATAGACTGCAGCTGACGCTTGGAAACGACGCTTTTTCCTAACCAGTCAGACACAGTGTCATTAATCTGCTGTAATTTTTCAGGAGGTATAGCAATGGTGCCTTCTACAGTGTCAATCATGACGCCTAGACACGTCACTTGCGTTGAAGGGGCCACCAACTTCTTTTGACTAACCGTCAGACCAAGGTCAGACATTAATTTCAATAGGGTGGCGTAAGACGCAGACGCAACGCTTGGAACGCCGACCCCGACGTAGTCGTCAATGTAGTCGATTATCTGAAAACCTTTTCGACGCATCATGAACCTGACGGCGTCACTGAGGCGTTGGAAGATCTGGCTCCCGTGCCTTGTCCCAAACGGAACGCAAGAGTCGACGTAGTAGCCCCCCCAGTACAGGCCCAAAAGGTCATAATCCCTGGGGTCTACTTTCACATGGCGAAAAGCCCTACTAACATCAACCTTGTATATGTGGGCACCTCGACCTAGACGCTTGAGTTCAGAGGTAATGTCATCAACAGTTGGGAAGGTCAGTTCAAAAGCACTGTCCAAATATGACGCCTTGTCAATACCTGCATTGACTGAAGCCCCATGGGGCCAGCTAAGGTCCACAATGACACGTCGCCTGTCAGAATTAGGCTTACTGCGAGTCATAAAGGGAGAACAATGCCCCCCTTTGATGGGATGTGTTTCAAAAGGGCCTAACAGGGCACCATAAGACAATTCTTCCTGCAAATATGCTTCTATATCCCCAGGGAAATCAGTTGCAGAGCTATGATTGCCAGTATATTTGCCAAGATCACAAGAACGGTTAAAGTCCAAAGGAAACCCATATTTTAGTAGATCCAAGAGTTGCCTATCCCAGTAACCCACTAGGGCCTCTTCCCACTGCCTGACGTTTAGCTGGGACTGAATTGGGATCCTGGCTTGTAAATAGTTGGGTTTACCCGTAGCTTTGACCAATTCATGGGCCTGCAACAGTGACCCCGAGAAAACACTATCAGGAATACTTGCTGTGGGGATTACTTGTTCTTGCAATGGGATGAAACCAAATGTGAAGTCAACTTGATCCCTCCAGAGGTCAAAGATGGGGGTTCTAATTTCACCCCACGCTTTTTTGTTTTTGACATTTGCACAAATGATTTCAGAAGCAAATTTATCCTCAAAGCCACAGTAGTTGACATCATATAATGGCTTAGTACCATGTATTGTGCCATGAAAATCAATTGCAGTGTTCACACTGACTGGGACCTTGTTCTGAGTAGTGGGCGAGCCCACCTGGTGACGTTTGTATGTATCAGATAAAGTATTCATTGCTGTGGGTGTATTTGTTGCTGAGTCAACATTATTAGCATGTACGCGACGGTTGACGCCTCGGACGACGCTACCTGAATCACCAGCATACTCCCTGACAGGCTTTGTGGCAGCACCCCCCGTACTCTTGCTGCCACACTCCTCTGTAACTTTTGAACATATGTTTGATACATTGACAACAGGACTAGCATTTACATGGTTGCCACCACTAGCTTTTCTAGACCAAAAACTTTTACTTGGGACTTTGCCATAAATTTGCTGAATTACTCTTGGTTTCCTACGTGCAAAGGCAGCCTCAACCATAGCTGGGTTCACACTAGAGTTATAAATGAGTCTAGTGGCAAAAGACGGAGACACCACTTCATTTGTGCCTCCATTGACAACACATTCGCTAGTCAATGACTCAGTTTTAACATCAACAGAGGGAACATGTACACATGCTTCTACATCTAACATATTTGTGTTACTTTTTCCTTTCCAGCTGCTCCACCCTAGTGGTGTGCAGCTGGTGTGTCGTTTTTTGTTTGATTATTTTTATTTTGGCAATTTTTTTCAGAGTGAGCGAGTTGCCTGCCCTGTGACAAGCAGAAGGCACAAATGTGCCTATGCAATCGGCCATTCGACTCATGATCTTTGCCAAAAGAACAAGTGTTTGATTGGAAATTTTTACAGAACCAGGGTTTTCGAGTTTCGGATCTACCCCAATTTTGCCTACCCCCAGAGATGTGTTTTTGGGCATGAGCCCTACGAATTCTATCAATTCGCTCCTGGTCCTCCCATGTAACAGTGCCACGCTCCATCTCGCAGAGCAAGACAGCATGAGCTGCCTTGGCTCCCTGCCACGAGAAATCGGTGGCGTCCTCCATGAGGTCGCCAAGATATGCTACCATGGATTTTTGACGGGATACTGATTTTTGATCCAATATGTTCCTACAAAACCCTTGGACCCACTGGGTCAAGGATAACTGATCATAATTGACGCGCTGGCGAGTAACCCCACCCAAAATCGCCTCATGGGGCCAATGAACTTTTTGTTTCACAACAATATCAACTCCACCACCCCTTTTTGACTTCAACATGTTACAGTCTTTACCTGGTGATTGTGAACACTGATTCAACTGTCTGATACGTTTGTCCACCTGTTTCTGTAATTGATTAGATCTCAACAACTCTAGACTGGGAGTGTCACTTTCATCAGACGATGAATCACTTGACACAATATGTTTTTTGACACCTTTTTTACTAGATTTCACACTCTCTTCAAAGGACGAATCAATTTGTACCTTTTGCTTTTTTAACACTTTCTTGCTACTTTTTACACTAATATCAGGGGATGATTGAACATGTAACTTGTGTTTTTTGGTCAATTTTTTACTTGGCTTTACACTCTCTAAAAAACTATCAGTACTTAACTCTGGTGTGGGAGTTGAATGTGTTGTTGACGCTGCCATCCTGTCTTCAACCATCTCCAGCCGCTCTGTGACTCTCTGCAACTGCTCCAGAATTCTTTCCTGCAACAGCTGTCCGTCAGTGGGCTTGTCTGACTTCATCTGCGACACCGTCGCACCACTGGGCCCGGCAGCATCTCGTGAAAGTTCATTGTCACTCATTGTCGCTTGCAAAAATTTACATTTCTTCCCTGTAGGTGGAAGATGTCTCTGCTGGCACGACTTACACTTCTGCTTGTTATCAGGCATATTGTATGGTAATTGAATATATATAGTCAATGTTCCTCATCTAGAAATAAAGCACAATACGCCCACAAGGGCTGAAACTCTGTACTCAGATACAGATTCAGGCTTTCAAAATTCGACCAAGTATGACCAAAGTGGCTTGCGCCCAAAAAATATAGGGTAGACCGTCCCTCAATGGTCCAGATTAAAAGCCTGAAGCTGTCACGTAGACTACAGAATCTCAATGAAATTCAACAAATGTCCAGCCATTCATGTCGGTTTCAGTGTTCATTAAAATATCACTTCCACATAAATTCAATTGCATGTATAAATAAAACTTCTAAAAACAATGACTAAAATCCATAAAAAGACAGCCGATAAAACACATAATTCAAAAGTTTTCAAAGTTTTCCAAGTTAAGTCCTTGAAATCAAGTTTTGAAGTGATTTGTATTCCCAGAAAAAACCAGGACAAGCCCCAAGCGACTTGGGCCCAGCCAATGAGTTGTCAGTATTTGAATGGTCACTGGGGCAACCTAGAAGGGGTCTTTGAACCCCAAGGTCAGTTATGTAAGGCTGATGCAATATTTACATAATCACTAGACTGGGGGCCTGGCTGTTGGGCAGGCTGGTTACCTGACTGGGGATTTAAGGTACCCAACCAAAAGACTGCCTTGGGAGGAAGGACTGACACCTGGGTCGCCTAGACACCCCAAGCGAGAATTTCGAGGCATGCAAAGTTTTTCTCCGTGTGCTCACAGCATGGCTACAAATGCATCCATATCTTAAGGGGAAATTACGAGAGACTTGGGCACGTGCATTTTCCTTGCTAGTATTGCACGTCTTCCCCAGTTACTTACAAGGTTTCCACGTGCTGTAAAATACACCCATGTGTACGTTGCATATATATAAACCCACTTATTCAAGTAGTGACACTTTGTTGGGAGAATACACCTTGTTTGCACGTGCAAATCTCTGCTATCCCACTATCAGGCTACTCTCCTATTTTCAACATTATTCATAGCACACTTAATGTCTGCATACATGTAAAGCTTCCCTTACATCCCATTGTATGTGTATACACACGTAAGTGTGCTGCAAATATTCTTGAAAATTATGAACGTAGCCTGGTAGTGAGGTAGCAGAGATTAACACGTACAAACAAGGTATATTTTCCCAGCAAGAGTGTCAGTACTTGAACATCAAAGAACAGACTGCGACTAGCTACAGGTCCCACAGTGGGTTAATATGGATGCAAGGTACACGTGAGTGTATTATACAACACATGCAAACCCTGCAAGTGAATGGGCAGATCTTGCAACACCTGCAACAGAAATGCACGTGCTCAATTCGCTCGTAAGTTACCCTTGATAAATGGATGTGTTTATGGCCATTTTGCGTGCACGCAGAGAAAATGTGCATGTCAATTTTCATTGCGGGGTCTGTGAGACCTTGAAATTCTGTTATAAAATTGCAAGGGTAGCTTAAGTGTGCCTTGCAAATGAGGCGATTTTTCTCTGTAACCATGACATACGTGCACATACGACGGGATGTAAGAGGGGCTTAAGATGGGATGTCAGAGAAGCTTTAAATATATATACAAATATTTATGTCTCAAGTGTGGCTGAATTAAGACAACCAAACAGTGAAAATACAGTCATTAGTGTACATAGAGAGTGTATTCTTCTGCCAGGGGACAACACCTCTGGTATTTATGATAAGTACAATGATAAAAAATCCTTTAGAAAAAATCCTGGATGTAAAATTGGTTGATGATCTTTCTCCAAAAAATTAAATCAAGTCAGTGTTAGACCAAGATCCTCCAACTGTGGAAATTTGATACAAATCTATTCAATGGTTTCTTCAAAATCTTGCTGACAGACAAATAAACAAGGGCACTCAGGGAACACATTACTCCACCAAGGCCCCAGTACACCTCTACTATTGCTTATGTGTATAATGATTAAAAAATACTATTAAAATCCTGGCTTTAGGATTAGTAGATCATTACTACACTTTAACCAAATCCACATTAGACTGAGACTCTCTTACAGTGAAAATTTGGTGTAAATATAATAAGTAGTTTTATCACAATCTTGCTAACATACAAATCAACATAAGCACTCAGAGAGTGCATACCTCCGCTAACATCGCTACATCTGCACTATATCTTTTGAGTGGAGCAATAAAAATCATTTTAATACACTATGTTTTAATTTTGGTATGATAAAGTAAGAACTTCACCTGTCCTTGCCCGTGCCCGTGATTTCAATCAGTGTCCATGTCCTTTTCAGTGACAGTGACTACATCTATCATTATTTCTATCCGTGTTTTTCATTTGACATTGTTCTGTTGAGGGCACGGATGTGGAGGGGAACTTAATTTTCATGTAATCCTCAGGCAATGTTGAAGTTTTGCATCCGTGTCCGTGAAAGAACCATCAGAAACCATCCCATTCATGAACTGACACGGGTATTAACTTTCAAGGGCACAGGTAAGGACAGGTGTAGTTAGCTGTGATACTTTGATTGGTTTTATTCTTTTCACGGGCATGGATACGGACACGGGTACGGACGAACGAGGAGAGGAAAAATTCCTATTTCACATGTATTGGCCATATTTTTATGTAAATAAACATAAAATATATAAATATTATATATTGTTATATATATTTAAGCATGTTTGTACTAAATGAAATGGTATGTATACTATTCTTTCTGAGAGAGATAGTTTTCGATTGAAAAAAAACATATCTCATGATAGAATGAAATTTAAAAAAAAAACAGTAACAAAAACCACAATAAGTTCTCTGAGAAATAAAAATAACTGATTGGGTATATTTGTCACACATATATTATTTTCTATGTATCTTTAAATATAAATAAATATATCATATTTATTGTTCCATACATTCTGATAGAAATATTGTGTACTGGTTCCTGGACACTGTGGCTCCTGAAGGAGTTGGCTTTCTCTTGTAATGCTATCTCACGAGAGAAGGTTGTTGGTGCTTAATAGAAAGACATTCTTCTATCCATGTGTCACATCCAGAAGAAGCCAATCACTGACAAAGCTGTTCTTTGGGCTATTTTGTGTGGTTCAAAGGATTAGCTCAAAGCTTTGAAATGTCATTTTGCTTTAGCACAAAATACCTTCTGAATTATGGCTTCTTGGTTTTGAAGTTTATTTTTATCACCTTAAATATAAGCTGATGTAATATCAATTCCTCACCGGTGCTTAATCTCTACACTGGTGGATTCTTAGAGGGTTGTTTTATTATTGTTATTAGATCATAAACCTACTTCCTGATTGAAAGAAATGAAAACTTTCATGACCCTTAGGTGTTTTTTAAGATAGGTTTAAAATAGGTTTCTGATATTTTCTCGGTAACTTTCCAATTGACACTGAGAATTTCAAGGCAACCAGAAATACTCGTAAACTGTTCCTAATGGACCCACGAGTTCTGTACTGATAAACCTATCAGGAAGTACCATATTTTCCATACAAGATTCCCAAATCTTCAGAATCGGGTGCAAGGTTTACGATTTATCGCAGAAATGGAACAGTCCCAGTAAAGATTGACTTTAGATGGAAAAGATGGGTTTAAGATCGCTGTAAGATAAAAAATATGACTTTATTAAAATATGAAGATAGGCTTATGGTGGGTCAAAGATGATTAGGATTCTGATGGCTTTTGCTAAGCAGCAAAAATAAGGGATCCAATCAGGGATACTATAGCAAAAACACAACAACCATCTAAGGCATAACCAAATTAACAAATGTTAAATAAATCATATATCCATGGTTAATAATGTTTCTTCGAAAAAGCTGACTGGAGCTTGCAAAACCATACTAATGACACATGTAACCAGAAAAAAGGTTGGTTTTTAACCTACTTTGACAAGATGATCTTATCTAATCTATCTAATCTAATAAGGGTTTTTATAGCACTTAATCTCCATCATGTGACAGACTCTAAGGCACAACTATACATAAACATAGTAAGAGTTGGTCCATTAATATAGAGGGTTATACCATAGAAGACAATATGAAGGTAGGATGACCAAGGTGGATAGTTTTTTTGTTTTTTTTGTGTGTGTTTTTTTCCTAAAGGAGGCAACAGAGGTTGAATTTTGTATGTCGGAAAGTAGATCATTCCAATTCATAGGGGCATCGAAGGCAAAACTATGACCAAAATATGCTTAACTGATATCAAACATACAGTACAGATGTCCAGAGAGGTTAATAATTCCATGACATGGGAGGACGGCATCAATATTTATTATTGTTCAGTTATGTCCCTATTTACGCACTCCAAAATTCAAGTAATGTACAAGCGTCATTTTATTTATCCCTATTATAAAGTCCAGGCAGCCTGTTTTCATTTAATTCTGTCCTTTTCATCTGTGAAGGAAGAAGACAGCTGCCATTTTAAAACCCAGGTCACACCTTTCTGTCTGGTCGTTTCTGTATATGATTTCTGTTTCAAGGCCTCATCCTTGTGATTCTGATAAGAAGTCTTGTATCTGGCTAGGAGACTCTGAAGAACATGCTGTACCCTATACCCACCCTGCCTGCACCCCTTTCACCTCTGCAGAATTTAGATTTTAATACAGTTTGTGAAATGTTGTGGTGTGATTTTCAATACATTTTTAAAAAATATTAGTCAAGAATGCAATTGACATTCCGTATTGTGTCAAACGTATCCTAGCCATATGCAAATAGCCCAAATCTTGCCAAAGACATCATAGCAAGACCAAAGGAGACAGTTTTTTGTAGTACATCAAAAACCTACTTTGCCCTGAATTCTTTCATATGATCGTATGACTAAACACACTGATACCTAGGTCAAATCGTTATGTTTTGAAAAAATGTCCAGTGTACTATCATTTTGAATAGTTATGGTATGCCCCACTTCAAGTCATGGTAGGACATCTTCAGCTAATTCATTAAGATTAGCTTTTGGGTACTACACCTTAAATGCAACAGGGTATGCAATTGCAGTTTGGGTTCGATCCAACTGAAATGGTTGAAAACCCTCTACCAACCTCTCATGAGATGTATTAAACTGTACAGGCAGGAGGATTGAAGGGAGAGAGAGGGGAAGTATGGAAACAAAGATCGGGTTATTCTTCAACTTTCAGTTGCCAGATACACCGTCTGTTTTGGGAAGCATTCGGATGAAATCGTGAAGCGGATCAGATATGTATACAGAACGACTGTATAAACAGGTGTGAACTAGGCCTAATATAGTAAATTTATCCAGTTCAAAATTATCTCTTATAGATAACATGTTACATTACAGGCTTGTTAAATGTAGTATACTTACTTGTACATATAGTATCACCCAATAAACAAGCAAACAAATAAATAAATAAAGATATTTGTAAATAAAGCACCTGCGTATTTTATCTAAAAATAGAAACATTCTTAATTGTTTATTGTCACTTTAAGGTGATAAAACACAACAACCAAACCTCCATTAACCTGGAAGAAACCAATCCCCAAAATGGCATAAAAGAAAATGTATACCTTTGTGATGTTATTATTCCACACTAAAATTCAATATCTATTTGTTAGCCGGATCAATAAAGTGACAATAAAGTATTTTAGTGCAAGACAAAAATAAGGGAATCGAGTTACATTAAAGCTGTGTGCAATGAAAGACTCATGGTTTGTATATGTGACATATTTATAGGCTACACATGTTATTTTGCCTTAGTTGACACAAACTTAATCAACCCCTTATTTCTTTGGCTTTCAATGTTGTGAAAAGGTCAGTCCATTGATCACCAATTAAATTTGCATATTTGCACAAGTGTAAAGCTTCTGAATCTCAGCACACCCTGTTTTTTTCAGCATAAACTGCTCTCCAAACCATAAAAAACAGTAAATGTAAAACGCATTATCTAATGTATGCTTGTTTTGTGTAAGATTATATAAATTTTGTGCATTGAGACAGAAACACAGTAAAAATATACTTTAAACAAAATTGCCATCTAATTACCCTTTTGAGTCCTTTTTAATAAACCGAAAATACAATTTCAAATTGAAACAAGTGCAACAAACTGGAAATCTGACCAATCACCACATAGCTTACAAATCCTAATTTTGATAGTGACATTCCTTATTGGCTATATTTTAACTTCATTTATTTATTTCATTTTTTTTGGGTCAAATTACCAAGAGAAGAGCACTTGGTCAACCCAGGAGTCCCAATACCTGGATAATGATAGATTCTGACTGAATGGCTCTTCTAACACACATTATAAGTCAAATCAAGACAAGTAGCTGAATAGATAGAGAAGAGTAATGCTTAGTAACTGGTACTAACTGCATACTTACTGATACTAAGTGCATACTAACTGATCAAGATTCTTCATTGACAGCATGGAACATTTGTGAGCAATGACCAACTTTCCCATTTTAGGGCAGGAGCAAGATTCAAACTCCAAACCTGAGAGGTGGGAGACAAGTGTCCTACCCACTATATACTACTCTAGGCTCTTTTAGGCACTGCAAACGTTTTTGTCGTTTTTATTTGAGTTAAACCTGCAAACAGAGGGAAATGGCTACTCTTGTTTATACAACAGCTGACATACTAACAGGCAGACAAAAGTAGTTACTGCATTCTTGATCCATGTGAGTAGACTGAGATGCCACTGAGATTATATCTTAGCCTTAGATTAGAGATGAGATTATATCCCAAACCTTCTCAGTTTTAGACCTATCTATTCAGATCCCCCCACCTCTCCTGTACAGATGTATGTTATAATATATCTCCTTTTTGTCTCTCCATTTATCCTTGGAGGTCATACACCAATATTATGCTATATAAATTAAAGTTTCTTGTATACAATTGATATCACTGATAATATAACAATATTATAGTTAAAACATTTTTTTGAGGAATACTTTTTTCAAAAGGATACACTCTTCTACAAACAAACAAATAAATTAACAAAAAATCACGATCCTACAATTAAACCACTTCTTTTAACCCCTTTCTTGTGGGGTCTTGTTTAATTTGTCTCACTGAGTAGAAATTGCATTTATTGAACTGCCATAGAATTGGAAAAGATATCTTTTGGCTGAGACAAGAACCAATAAAGCTGTAACTTGGTCAAATGTATTATACATTGCTTTGTAGTAACTTCTATAAAACCTCCTGGAGAAATAAAGGCAGACTCTTTTAAATCTTAGACATAAAAGGAAAATGTTTTGCCATAAAATACCATTTCATAGAGCAAATAAATCTATAAATCAAGGACCAAAGAATCCCTCTCTCCCACCCACCCCACTCTTTTTTTCCAGGTATGGCGACAGTTACTTCTAAGAAAATAATCTAAATATCAGTCGATTTCTTTGTGAACGACAGTAAATAATCTATGGATATATATATATTGTACATTTATAATTATTATAGCACAAATGATTGTTGAAGTAAACTTGCAAATGCATATATACACTGATGCAAAGATAATCATTGATATTTATCATCAAATTATATTTGAGTTTCAGTATTGAACTTAATCCCAACAAGACCACTGTTTTAGCCACTCATATATCGATGCAGTTAGGAATTAATTATAAGCCACTTCAGAACAGAATTTCGTGATAACTGCTAATATTTAGTGGCTTTAATTCACTCCAAAGGATAATTATATTTTGAGACCACTTTAAGTTATATCTTAAAGTGAAAAATTCACTGAGAGCACTATGCAACAGTATAAAACCTATGGCAGGATTATGTCACTGGATTTCTGAACATATTTTGAGAACATTTAATCTCACAAACATTATTTATGGATTAATTATTATAAACCATTAATCTGTATAGGATTTTAACTAAAATCTAATTTTTGTTACTTTCACTTCATTGATTGCACATGTTCAAGTAAAGCTGAAAATTTATTTTATATTTCTACAAGAAAGTAGGTCATTTTTGTACTCAAAATGGGCATCACAATTATACTTTGTTAATAAACAATAATGTTGGATTAACATTGCCACCAACTAACTAAATACAAAAGTCTGTCCGTCTGTCCATCCAAGATCCTCTCATTCACACCAGCACAAACTCATTGAATTGAAACAACTGTGTTGAATTCTTCACTTTATTACCTTTTTTGGCTTTCTGCACCTTTCAAATTTAGTTTCTCATTCTATTACCACGTTTGACTCTACCAGAAACACAATAGCAGGTGATCTCATTTTCACAAAGAGGTTTCTCAAATTAATTTTAAAATGGTCAAAACCCAACCAAACATGTAATAAAGTAAATCTTTTAACCCTTCCTAGGGTTAGGGGTTCTAAGCTCTGCCCTTATGATGCCGGTAGACAGGCTTTGTGATTGTGTGCTCCGCATGATGATCAGCCACTTTTTCAGTTTAAGTCAGAAGCTGGCTGGATTCCCTTAACTGTTACCAGAACTAGGAAGACTCTTTCTAAGCTAAATATCAAATTGTGGCTGTCTAGTAACCACTGTACATTTCACGCTTGTAGCAGGTCTGGGGCTACATTAGCCTACAATGCTCATGTCCCTATTCAGCAAATCAAGTTCCTGGGGACTTGGAGTTCAGATTGCTTATGGACTTACATTCAACCTGACCACAAATCTGGTGAGGGTATTTCTCAAACATTTACCCCATTTCCAAGTTCCTACCCCTACCATTTGTTTGGGTTTGAGGGTTTTCTGTAAATATCATATGCATATGTCCATTTATACGTAGTCCTCCAGCTTGTGGTCACCTCACCCTCCTACGAGTGTCCTCTTGCGCTGGTGGCATCCCTCCTCGATTATCAACCAGGGGAGGTGGCATTCTCGGGTACATTTAATTTTTGAGTGGGGTGACCTCAACCTGTTTTGTAAAAGTTTAATCACATATATATATACTAACTGTGATCTGACCTTCAGGTCAGTGACATGACCTTTGACCTATTATGTACAAAGTAAACTATATATCCAGTAGGTGTGTTTGAACTGGAGGTCCGTCAGATGACCTCTGATGTGCATAATTTGCATTAATGTGCTTTATTATAATTATATTTTAGTATAATTGTCAATTCTGCCACATGCTTAAAATGCTATCCATACTTTGTTGAATAGATCCGACCTAAAATGAAACCTGACTTATTTATACTTATTGCAATGCGTGAATACTATCTTGTATAATGTTTTGGTAATTTATTTATTTTATCTATTTATTTGGGGTTTTACGTTGCTTTCAACACTGTACAGGTCATATCAAGACAGGTAGTTGGAAGGGCAGAGGAAACCAGTGCATACAGTTGGGCAAGGTTCTGCACTGTAAACTGCCGACCAACAGCAAGCAACTACCAGCTTTCCTACTTGAGGTAGAGCCGTGAACCGCGAACCCCAGCCTCAGTGGTGGGAGGCGAGAGTGTTACCACTCTGCCACCGTGGTCCCTAATGTTTTGGTAATATCCATATGGGTTTAATAAGTCGGCATTTGAATCTCGGTATTATGTGTATGCCACAAGACAGACTGACACATAAAAGATTTTTTAAATGTTTAGAATTCCTGCCATGAGCTCTGACATATTAAACTAAAATGTACACATCAGAGGGATGAAGTCAACCACTCTCAGAGCTGTAGTACGCTTCTTATAGTCTGCATTGGTAAACCAAGGTTTGGCTTCAAGGTCTCCCATGGCAAGCCAGTGTCTCTTCCTCTAAATCTTCTATAACAACCTCATCTACTGGTTTGTTGCTAATATTTATGGAGTTTCTATATCTTCATTCCTTCTGGCTGAAGTGTCCTTACAGAAGAATTTTCAGTGGAGGTGTCCAGGAGGATCCTTCATCCTGTGAACTGTCTATGAAGCAAAGTGGAACTACTTCAAACATTTGTGAGAAACATGGCCACTCTGCCATGCATCATATTGTCCCAATTTTTGAATCCAGGAAAAGGCTAGTCATCACCTACCTGCTTGGTACTTAACATTGGTTCTGCATGCTCTTAACCAGCTGATGAACCAGCATATGAGGTTAATTTACAGTACAATAAGAAAAAGGTCGTCAACAAAAATTCCAATGCATGTTGATATGACTAAACAGAACAGTGTGAACAGACCTTTAGACTTAATGGGTATGAAAATATTAGTAAAGTAAATTTGTTATTGCACTTGTGTCAAAAGAAACCCGCATTATAACATTTAAAAAACAACAAGAGCACTTGGAGAGCGCATACCGGCAGGTAATAATAAGTAAATGGGAAAAAACGGATGACTTTTTTGTATCCAGATGGTAATCTAGATTAATCTCAAAACATAAGGGGATCTAACTTGGACCAAAGCTCATTGTCTGATTTTCTTTCAGGAAAATCTACCCAGCAGTATTTGTGTATTTCTACTAACAATCAAACAAAACAGACAGACAAACGGCCATGAAAATAATACCTCCTTGGCAAAGGTAATAAGCATTTATCATCCACCGCAAGCCGTATTTGGCCAGTATAGTGGATATATATAGGGTGGGATATATGGGGCAGGACATTTGTTTATACAACGGAGGCTCCGTACCATGGAAATAAGTGTCAGTAACTTCTGATTTTCACTAATATCTTGGCAACTATGTAACCTACAAACATGTATTATATATCATTAGAAAGGTCTTTTTACAGCACTTCTGGTCATGTTTGTTTCATAAAATTGGATGCAGAAATGACTGAGATATTGTAAGTTAAAATATTGATGTTTGTATATTCACTGTTGCCATTGTTTTTTGACAGTCTTTTTACGTTTTCTTATTAAATATTCATGTTATTTAACCCATAAATCATACAAAAATGGTGGATAATAAGAGTAAAACATCCTTCATTACTCATACACAGGACAAAAATCACTCATGAAGATTAACAATAGAATACTCATGCTACGCACTCGTGTAATATTGTTATCTTTATTCATGATATATTTTGCTAGTATATGTCAATCGGAAAGTTTTCCCATTACAGAAAGATTTATGTTCATATAGTAAAAAGTTATGTGGGAAGGCAGGATTAGGAATGTTTCAGAAATCTTTCTATTATTCATAAAATTGGCAATTAATTTAGTGAAATAGTGTAAGTAATCGATTCCTTTACAGGAGAAGTACTTATTTCCCTTTAATTCACCAACTTCATATTAAATTACACATTTTTCTCATTTTTGTTTCCCTTTTTGGAATATTCTTCAATGGAAGCTACATGGCCAGGGTACTCAATCAAACCTCGCTCAGCCTTCCCAGGGGACACTGCAAACCTTCAGTGACGTCACTAAAACTAGGTCACGTGTCTTGCTCTTCAGGAGGCAAAATATTCAGGTGGTTTTGTCACAAAGGCACATTTGTTCACAGTCAAACAAATGTTCTATTGAAGCCCAAAATAGAAAGTATCAGGTCTTGTTTTCTTACTATTGTAGATTGTTGGGTCTGGTAACGGTCATTTGTGACAGACAAACTGTGGCCCTATTTTTGTAAATGTCAGTGAAATACCAACCACTTTTAGCTGAATGGGTCATATGTTAATTCTGGACCCGGAAAGAACTCTTTGAAATCCCCCCCCCCCCCCCCCCCTTAACCCCCCCCCCCCCCCCCCTTGAGACGTGTCATCTGAGAATACTTGTAAAAGTATGTAAACTTTGTATTGAGGTAATTGTAATAATAGTGGATACAATGTGCTTCCACTTAATTTACAAACAAACTATAATATTCCGCTATGGCGGATATGTTACTGGCGGCATTTGTTGGTTTGTCTGTTTACAAAATAACTTGAAAAGCTATGAAAGGATTTTCTTGACATTTTCAATAAATGTTAAGAATGGCACGAGGAACAGATAAGTTAATGATCCGGATCACTGTCTAAACCCAGTAATTTTATCATTGTAAGATTAGACCATTTTCAGTATATGTGTATATCCCTCCATAACAAAATCATAGGATTGCTTAGTAAATAAATACAGGTCACTCCTACAAAGAGTGTAAATGTGTCCCAAGTTTGATCCGGATCCCAGCAAAATCCCAGATATCATGACCCAGAACAGGGGGAAAGGGTTGGAAAGGAGCTGCTTGGCGGTAGTTTGTACTCCTCAGGGGCTTTTCTAGTTCATATACACTTACATATTTGGGGCACTTGTTTCAACGAAAGTTTAATTAAAAAGTTTGTGTTCCAGTTGGGTCAGTTTAGGGTGACAGGCAGGAGGCACACACTATTGCAGGAAGTGAAATAGCATTCATTACATTAACTGTACCTGGAATGGAACTCAGGTGCTCTGTTGGCAAACCCCACTACACAATTTGAAGACTCAAGTTGGGCTATCACTGATATCTAAACTGATAGAATCCTATAATAAAGACACGATGCCATTTAGATAATTGACACAGTCCAGACATAAAAATGACGTCACTGCCTGAAATACCACCCTCCCCCTTTATCCCTGCTACTAAAATATCCTGCAACCCCCCATAGGGGTGAGTCTTAAAAGTTAATTAGAAACCCCACTTCACCCTAATGACAGACAAGCCGCCAGTCATTGATGTATAATGAATCTCTCCATATATATACTGGTACACATGAATAATTAAATTTATTATCCACCACACAATGTATTTGACCTAAATTCTGGGACATACAGACTAAAAAAACTATTGGTTGCATCTTCATGAGAAACTATGAGAAGATGGGTCTTGATCTAGTTTAGAATCCATAAACTTTTGAGAATGATCCAGATTACCATCTGGATACAACAATGATCAAATATCTGGATTTTTGCATTTACCTATTATTGAGCCATTTAAAAAACAAATCATACTTGCCTTTGCGTAGGTAAGCCCTCTCTGAGTGCTTTTTGTCATATATGTCATTTGGAAAGTTTTGCTGTGATAATGTATCTTCCATGATTTGTCTAATTTAGGATGTCACAAACGTTTATATGGATTTTGGCATTTTCATTACCTGTTCTGGAATGACCTTGACACTTATTAAGAGCCCCCATATCACCAAGGTAACCTTTTATGTTATCACATTAAGCCACCCTCTGGCACTTCAAGACAAAATGCCATTTCATCTATGAAAATCTATGAACACCCCCTTTCCCCCTACACGCCAACACACACACACACACCCCAGACAAATTACTAGTGTCTGGTAATGAAGTTAATAGCAATTGGGATATCTGTCAAATATTACTCCTTGCCTGTGTACTTCAAATAAGTTTGGGAATGTTTCTTTTTTTTTTTTTGTGACCTAGTTTGTAATATGTAATGTAATGAAGAGTTTATAAAACCACTTTCCCAGAACATGTTTAAAAAGTGCTGAGTTGACAGGACTAGCACTTATTTTCATCAATCAGAGACCTTTTTTGAGTAGAAAAGTATTTTATGCTTTGTTAAAAACAAGCAATGGTTAGAACAGGTCTTAGGCCCACAGTCTTGTAACCACAATAGGGAATACTCAGCCACCAAATCTAATTCTGGTGGTATCAACTTCTTCACACAAAAGACCCTGACAACGTAGATCTCTTTACTTTGAATGAGAATTCAAGAATTTAATTTGCCACACCACAATCTTACTGAAGAGCATGGGATTTTTCTTTGTATGCATAAAGATTGAATTTAAAGATACAAAATGAAAAGGAGAGAATCATTGATCAGTCTTCAGTGATCAGCCCTGTGGAAACACCGGCTTATATTAGTTATATAACATAACTTGTAAAACCATCTTAACCTTAAGCAACCATATTTTTGCAATAAAATTTTATTCTACATTGTAGCCTACTTCATTTATACTAACAGGCCCACTGACTAGTAAATTCCCTTACTACTCCAACTTCATATTTTGGTCTTGTGACTGGTTTGTAGTAACTTTTGGTGACAAGACTGTCAAATTATATACAGATGCAAACAGATGACATTGAAACCAATGTGACATGACATGAACTACTTCCATTGATATGACACTTATCATACATCTCCCCTGAAGAAAATTTATGGCTTTGTCGCCAAGGGTAGAGAGGGGGGATGGGAGAGGGGTTTCTATTTAGAAGACATGGCTTCTGGTTCTCTTAGATTGAAATCGGAATATTAATTCATCATATATTTGAACTTACAATAAAAACCTACCTTGTTTTTTTAAACTAATTCATATGTAATAGTAACATTATTTATTTATCTTTTGTAAAACCTTGTCTGTTTTGTCATTTTATAGTTTAAAGCAACTAGAGCCTTACCCCTTAAGAGTTCATAGTAACAAAGTGGTTAACACTCATCCCTTAGGTTATGGGAACAATGCCTAATCTGTAAAATGAAACTTTGCACCAGATTGCCAGTGTATGATGGGTTTCACTACAGAAGTTTATCCAACTGGTATACATTATATTACTCCATCCACTCAACTTACTGTTGTTGTATAACCTGTACATTGTGTTGCATAGTTAGACTCGGTACAATTTCTCCATATCCTCCAGGACTCAAAGAGTTATTTGACCCATCCGACTGCACAAGTACAATCCAAGCTCTCAAGTGTCTGACATTTCCCAAACTGAAAGATAGAGGCCTTAGGATGACCATTTACCAATATCCCTGAGGCTCTTTAACCTGACACTGGGGAAAAGATCTAGTGAAAGAGGGCTAGCATTTTAAGTGGTTATTCAATCAACAATATATCTGTCTGTAC
Source organism: Sabellastarte sp. h YS-2021 (assembly GCA_964017235.1). Taxonomy (NCBI): domain Eukaryota; kingdom Metazoa; phylum Annelida; class Polychaeta; order Sabellida; family Sabellidae; genus Sabellastarte; species Sabellastarte sp. h YS-2021. Next base: position 8,854,968 of record OZ024932.1, on the reverse strand, counting down.
CTGGCATCAAACCCACATCCCCTGTGTTCCTAAGTGCAGTTGTTCCTAAGTAAGTGTGTTACCTTCTTATCTGGAGTGGCACAAACTTTCATAAATCCACTATGTGTATTACATTTGTGGCGACTTCAACATCCATGGTGATGTACCTGATAATGATGGCTATAAATTAATGACATTTCTTGACTCATGTGATTTGAAACAGTGTCAGTGAGTCAACCTGCCCATCTGCATGGTCACATATTCAACCTCATTCTATCCCCCTGTGTTCAGAATATTTTTGTTGAATTTAAATCAAATCTCCTGCTAATCTCCTCCTTAGTTTCATAAAAACTGGTTGAATGTATTGTGTCCAAGCAACTGTAATAACATATCCATGTCCATAACTTAGACAACCCACATCAGTCTGCATAGGAAACAGGTCATTTGACGGATATAGCTATCCTTATAAAGAAACATACCTATGGCCTTAGTATTGCTAGACCTCTCTGCTGCCTTTGACACCATCGATCATTCCACTCTTCTCAGCTATCTTCAGGCTTGGATTTGAGCTATGATCTGTTCTGAAATGATTAACTTCCTACATAATTAAAGGTAATCAGTCTATAAAAATAGGTTCTACTTTGTCTGATCTTAGGAAACTTTTGTTTGGTTCCCCCCAGGGTTCTGTTTTGGGCCTGTCGTTATTTTCAGTGTACACACAAAACCTCTCAATTTGTTGATTGATAAACACAAAGGCATAAAGTTCCCTTTTATGTAGATGATACCTATGTTTATGTGTACTTATCCCAGAAGAATACGCCTGCTGTCTTTGAACAGTTGAACAGGTGTCTTGATGATGTAAAGGAGTGGATGTCAACTAATAAGCTCAAATTAAATCCAGAGAAGACTGAGTTTATGCTTTTTGGTTCAAAGAAACAGAAGGAAAGGTTAAAAGTATTGTTCTCAATTGACATCTTGGGAGGTCCTCTCTGCCCAGCTGAGTCAGTCATGAACTCATATGGTTCAATTCTGATTTATCCTTGTCTAAGCATGTTTAGAGTGTCTGCAAAAGCTGTTTTATCCAACTCTGTGAGTTCAGACATATCAGGCAGTTTCTTAATTATGATGCATCTGTATGTGTGGCCAATGCCCTTGTCAGTTGGATTATTGTAATTCTCCTTTCAGAACTCATTCCAAGTTTAATCTAGATAAATTTCCATGCATCCAAAATAGTGCATCTATTTTACTGTTTGCTGTTTAAAACCATCAGACTTGTGTATAAGTTTCTTCACACTAGTTTTCCTAAGTATTGATGTCTTATGTATTTATCTTTATATCAGTATTTGTGCCTTATGTATTTATTTTTCTTCTTACAATAGTGCTTACATTACCAGGTGCAATCAAAGTGAAGGTAATTTCTTTGGTTTTTCAAAGTTCTACCCTTCTGCTCATAAGTCTGTCAAAAGCTTGGGTTATAGTTTTACTTTTCATGCTACTACTGTTTAAAATGGTTTCCCCAATGAGATTCTTGAGTACCCCTCCCTAACCTTTTTTCAGAAAGCAGCTTAAAACCTACCTGTACACCAAGGCATCCCCAGCTTAGCCTTAATCATCCTCTGGCATTTTCTGTAGTTGTCGACATCTTTTCTGTTCCTGAATACTGATTTTGGTGTCAAAACTTATGATGTTGCACCTTAAAGTCCCCTTTTGTTAGAGGAGATTAAGCGCTATAGAAGTCAAATGGAATTAGAATTATGTGGAGAAAAGTTGGTAGTTACATATTCTTGACCAACTATCATGAACCTGTTTCCTCTGCCCTAAAAACTACCCATCATGATAAAGCCTATGGAATATGGTGACAGCAATGTTAAACCCAAATAAGTCAAATCTAAAGTGTTGCTCGCTCAAGAAGGCATAGTCCAGAAGCCGGAAGGAGGATAACACCAAAGACAGCATCAACCAGAGAAGAGACAGTTATTGTGGTGGTAAGACAAATCTGCCACTATTGAAACGTTATACTTTAGTTTATTTCTGCAATGACGCATGGTTGTTTGTGACCTGACTCCAAGTGGTAAGCCATTCCACTTGGATTGTGCCACAACTGCAAAACTCCAGCTACATACAGTAGAAAGAGACTATCTGTTACCACAACTACGTTTAGAATTTACCATTGTAGACAGGTGTCAGAGATTGACCGCAATTTAGAGGCTTACCTCCAAATATGTATGCAAGTACTTGTAATTTCTGCACAAGATGTTCAACACTCTTTGTTCGGCAAGGACTGCAGTGATATTACCACACAAATGCAGTTCTTATTCTACTAATAATATTATGGCCCTTATTCTCCACCTGAAGACAGACTCTAGGCGCATAATAGAGAAAAGTATCAATCCATAATCATCTAACCAGAGACATAGCAGGAGTCAGCACAACAGAGAAAGACCTGGACAAAGCCAGAAACTTGGTTGAGTATGTTTTTGCTAAGAGATAGGTTTTCAACTTCTTTCTGAATGTATAGAAATAAGTGGCTGAACGTACATCATCAGGCAAATCATTCCAAAATCTTTGGAGTATCATTGCAAAGCTGAGGCAGAAATGCTTAGTAGACTTATGTACAGATGATGCAAAGTGTGGAACTTCGAAAATCTGTTGTCGGCACTCAATACTGTAGATCAACCCTACAGTGTGACATATTACTACATTCCTATAGAAACAGAAAAACAGCACAGCCTAATAGCTAATCTGAGTTGTCTCCAAAAATGAGAACACATAGCATTCTATCAGTGCATGGAGGGCTTCATCCTGTTAGACACTGTAATGAGGTTGTTTAGATGGATTGTTTGTCCACAAAATCACTGAATATATTTTAATTAAGTGACATCTCCATGGGATTTGTGAAAAGCAGTGCTTTATGTAACACAGTGCCATGTTTTATTTAACACATGAGAGCTTCTCTTTGTCTTACTGTACCTCTTTATTTTAACAAAGAAATATTTAACTTCATTTTACAGGACTATGATACTGGATAATGTCTCTGACCGTCTCCTTAACAAAAGCCCTTCCCCAATTCTACATTTTTTAAAAGTTTTGCATTTAAAAAACATTTGCATTTAAAAAACATACTAGTTGGTCAAGATTCTGAAAAACTTGGGTGGTTTTGCAAACTGTTGTTTGCATTGATTGTCACAAACAACAATTCTATATTTTTTTCAAGTTTTGCATTTAAAAAACATACTAGGTCAAGATTCTGAAAAACTTGGGTGGTTTTGCAAACTGTTGTTTGCATTGATTGTCACAAACTTGTTAGGTTTGTCACATTTGTTATGGGTACTCACAGTCATCGCATATTCTCAAAAGACACCATTGGCTGCCATTCAAATACCTCTGCATCCTCAAAGCGGCCACTTTGGTTTATAAGGGTCTTCATGGTGGTTATCCCAGCTATTTCCATTCTTTTTTGTCTATTCTTGGTGGTAGATATGGCACAAGATATTGCTGCCCAGATAAAAGGTTCTTTGAGGTTCTTTAATTCTACCCATTTGTACATAAAACCAAACACTTTGGTCACAGTTTTGCTTTTGATGCTCCCACAGTTTGGAATGATGTAACTGATGATGTTCATTCTGCCCCAACTCTTGTCTGTTTCAGGAAAAAGCTAAAATCTTATCTCCTCTTAGCACATAAACAACCCAGCATCTCCATGGTATTGACCTGGATATGTCTATAGAATAATGATTATTGAATTAGTTTCTGATGTTGCACCTTGGTGTCTGCCTTGGGCAGAGAATAAATGCTATAAAATGTCTCAAACAGAAAAGACTAGAATAGAATGGTCACGTGTGTAGATGATCTTAAATCTTACGGTTATTTGGACATTGTACCTGATTAAAAACCAAGCATTAATGTCACTGAACCAGTCAGATGCTTGGTCACACCTGAGTGATTTAGTAAATAGTTTATATCAAAATCTGTTTATTTGTTGTTATTATCAACGTAACAGATCTCATAACCTCATAAATAACTCCTAATTGTGTTGTTACATGGCTGGATCAATATATATTATTACAAGTATCATTGCAATTCAGTTTCTTCTTATAAATAAATTGCTTCCTATTTTACTTTAAGTGCTCTCTGCTATTTGGTATGATCATTTGAAATTGATTTTTATACATATATATAAATACTTATTTGTTTTTCACTGATATACCTGTTCTTGTACTTTATTATTACATACCTAAAATTGATGTAACATATATATACTTCAAGTCTGAAACAAAATGTATCTATCTATTATTTGTCTAATTGGGTACGCTTTAGTTATTTATTCATTAATACAAACATAACTTGCAAACAAAATTTTTAAGTAAACAGCTAATTTATTCTATACTGCCATAGTACTTTACAAATGACCATAACATACTTTTTTACATAAAATAAGCATCTCAACATGCTCTCTGGGCATAAATAAACATTATTTTGCATTTTAAAGCGTTGGAATTAATTATTTATTTCATACTTTTTTGTATTAATAAGTGTTTGAATATATAGTATACATGTATTTCATAATATAATGTGCATGCTGAATTGAGAAGCAGTATAAATGACTAACAACTCTTGCAAGAAAGACTGGATAACCTTACAGCTTTTACAAATTGACTGTGAATACAAAACCCCTGACAAATGTCTGTTTTGTTAACCTTGGCATTAAGCATTACCCGTTTATGGTAATTTCCAGCCTACCATAAACAATATTCTTTGCCCCTTGTTTGTTGTGTCTTTGTTAGGCTATTACAATGAATAGTTGTAGTACTCTAATAGCAGCTATTCTCTCTATTTATCACTTAAGGTTGTTTCCCCCGCACTCCGGTGAGTAAAGGGGGAACTCAACACAAATATAATGATTTAAAACTGTCTGTCGTAAAGAAGTGCTAGTAAGCAGAACTTAAATGACATTTATTTTTGCATTGGACTTGCTTTATTTACTGTTCTCCAAGTTAACTTGGCACAAATCTCAACTTGACACACAAATATAGAAACCCTTGTTGGTTGACAGTTGGTTGTTATTGGCATCAACCAAACATTTCTGGTAATGTATCATACCATATAAGATTAGGGCACTGGTAGCCACAATTAACCCCATGAAATAAATAAGCTATATGTCATCAGGAGATCATACATAATATGTTATGCGTTTAACCATAGAACAGATTCCAGCAAAAATATATAAAGATCAATAAAACATACTGACACATAGTTTGTCAGACCTCTGATCACTGAGTATATTCCAACAAAATATGTAAAAAGTAACATAATATTATATAATATGTCAGACTGATAATCATGGATCACATTCCATCAAAGTATTTAAAGCTCAATGAAAACATACTATTATATAATATGTCAGACCGATAATCATGGATCACATTCCATCAAAGTATTTAAAGCTCAATGAAAACATACTATTATATAATATGTCAGACCGATAATCATGGATCACATTCCATCAAAGTATTTAAAGCTCAATGAAAACATACTATTATATAATATGTCAGACCGATAATCATGGATCACATTCCATCAAGGTATTTAAAGCTCAATGAAAACATACTATTATATAATATGTCAGACCGATAGTCATGGATCACATTCCATCAAGGTATTTAAAGCTCAATGAAAACATACTATTATATAATATGTCAGACCAATAATCATGGATCACATTCCATCAAGGTATTTAAAGATCAATGAAAACATACTATTATATAATATGTCAGACCGATAATCATGGATCACATTCCATCAAAGTATTTAAAGATCAATGAAAACATACTATTATATAATATGTCAGACCGATAATCATGGATCACATTCCATCAAACTATTTAAAGCTCAATGAAAGCATACTATTATATAATATGTCAGACCGATAATCATGGATCACATTCCATCAAACTATTTAAAGCTCAATGAAAGCATACTATTATATAATATGTCAGACCGATAATCATGGATCACATTCCATCAAAGTATTTAAAGCTCAATGAAAACATACTATTATATAATATGTCAGACCTATAATCATGGATCACATTCCATCAAAGTATTTAAAGATCAATGAAAACATACTATTATATAATATGTCAGACCTATAATCATGGATCACATTCCATCAAAGTATTTAAAGCTCAATGAAAACATACTATTATATAATATGTCAGACCAATAATCATGGATCACATTCCATCAAAGTATTTAAAGATCAATGAAAACATACTATTATATAATATGTCAGACCGATAATCATGGATCACATTCCATCAAAGTATTTAAAGATCAATGAAAGCATACTCCTATACAATATGTCAGACCTGTAAGCATCAATAACATTCCATCAAATAGTCAAAGATTTACAGTTGTATCCTAACATAGATTGTACATTCGTACATTTGGACTTACAGATTTAAAAAGTTCTTCATCATTTACTTTTGTGTGAAAGACAGTTGCTCTATGGAGTGTCTAGAGGTGTGTGGGTGTCAGCCAACAAGAGCCTACAAGAAATAACAAACTGTGAATAAAAACCAAAAAGAAACTTTAACATATGGACAAAACATCACAAGACAATTTGTAAAGAGCTAAAATCGATCAATCTTTTTGTTGTTTTAACAAAATGTAACAGAAAGGGTATCTTCTGAAGCACTCTGAAGACTCACAATTTTTATACCAAATTGCTCATTTTAATAAAAAAACACCCGTTTTTCTAGAACCAAAGAATTTCTATTTCATTTTTTGGTGTGTGTCTTTTTGTAGGATCTTTCCTTTCACTAATTAAGTTCATTTGTGGGAACAAGCAAACATTTGAACAAACATGATTTAAGCGTTGATCATTTTAATTTTCTCCAGAACCTATTTTGTTTTCATTTTTCCAGGATAATGGTTGGTTTATTATATTCCTGAACTTTAACCAAGCATCTATAAGCTAAAACTACTCAACTATTAGCTAAGTCAATTACATTTCCTTCATATTATCGCCCACCTCACAAAAAATCCTATATATGTGTGTATATATTCACAGAATTTCTGCAAATCATGTTGTCTTCCAAAACATCTGTGGATATTGCAGAGATAAAATGATATTTTATGCAACACAAGTGTACATAGACCTTTGTGGTGTGAGCTGTCTTTTAAAGTACATTACCTTGTCAATATAAATGTGTCAATAAATATGCTGTGCTTCAATGGGCGCCCATTTGTCATTGTCATATCAACTGCCAACTCCTGTGCCCTTAACACAAAAAGGCTGGGTGCTAGATTTGCGGAAACAGATCAGAGACAAGTAAGATTAAATATGCCCAGAACTTACCTTTAAAATATATTACGTTATGTTTGTATTCATTCATTTATTATAAGAAATAAAAGAATACAAATATACATAATTAAGGTATTGCCAAATTATCATAATCCCTTTAAAAACTTTTGAAGAGATTTACAAAAGATCTTATATCTTTAATCTAAGTTTATGATATCTCAAATCTAAGATTTGTGTGAGAATAGTAATTTTTCTTCTCAGCTTGGTCTATTTACTAAAGGTCCAAACATTTTTTTTTGCCTTAGACTGCTAGGGGACTGACATTTATTAGATTGACCTTGCCACAGAGGTCACATGAACCGGCTATTGGATTACCTTACAGATTTTTGATTGAAAGGTAAAGTTTCAACAGATATTTTTGTCTCGGCAAACAAAAATGTCAGTTTTCTCAAAAATATTAATAAATGCTTTCAAAAGGTTCATATTGTCTGAAGCCAAGATCCGAGTGGCAGAATGGTGAACAAGTTCAGAATTTAACCACTACCTTTTAATGTCTGTCGTTGGTTTGGACCAAGTTCATGGCAACATATGGGAATGCACCTACTTAAGCTCTAATATACCTCCTCCCTGTATAGTCAAAGCTCAAAGTAGGGGTTTTACGTCCCATTCAACAGCCAGGGTCATATTGGGACAGGTCCTCAGCATTGTCACTTGTGGTAGTCGAAGCTACACATGATCTTAATATGATGGTTAACACTAAATATGATAATATCACGTTAACCTTAATATCATGTTTATGTTATGGTTAACATCTAAGTAATGTTAAACCATGATCTTTGTTTTTCTTAATGTATCTGTGTGTATCAAATTGCAAATATGAGCAAGCTAAGATGGCCTTATATTCAGTTAAGACTGACTGATAGTGATTAATGTCAGTACAAATTTTTTTTTTTTTTTTTTTTTTTGGGGGGGGGGGGGGGGTATTTTAACCTTTATATTTGGATAGTATGACCATGATAATCTCACTCTCAAGCCTAATATCATTAAAATGAGACTGTTTAGAATTTGGGATTAATTTGGTATCCAGAATTTGATCCAGATTTTTCCCAAAATTCTTTCTGTTGGGCTCTACCAACATTAAAAAATTCACAGAGAGACAAACATACGGAAAGACAAACGCACCCAGAAGCATCACCTCTTTGGTCAAGCTATAATCGTAATCTTAATCATGTTAAACTATAAATGTTTCAGCTCCATTATTTAGATATCTTTTGATATATTTCTCTGTAAGTATTAATGGTGTACCAGCCCCCCCCCCCCCCCCCCCCCCCCCTTCAATCCAGGGAAACCATAAATGTACACATATTTGGATAGAACCACAATTGATCTTACTTATTAAGATCATATCTGTTAACACATGGATTCCAGATTTAAACTTCAGACCAATAATATTTATCTTTCTTATGTGTATTGTGTTAATTCTGTCTATATAAGGTCCATTAAGTTTCTTAAATGAAACCATCACTGTTATCTTTAATATTCCCATCACTGCCTCCATGAAGCAATGTAAGCATTGAGACAAAACCTGGAAGTCTGTCTGCAAATATATCTTTTCTGTTGTTTGAGATTCATTTTTATCAAAGCATTAGACTGTTGCATCTGTTTGTACTTAAAATTTACATCAACACAAACGCCAGATCTTAATATACAGCAAACGTTCTAAAAATAAAATAACTGTGCTTTATATATGATTTCTAATTCTAATTGAACTTTTATAGCACGTAATCTCCTCGAACTGAAGATTCTAAGGTGCAACATATCCAAAACTCAGACATGAATTGGGAGATATGTCAGAGGTCAGTAACCATGGAGCCACCAGGGAAACAAGGCTGAAAAGGGTTTCAGTCTACTTGCACGAACCACAAAGCCAACAGAGACACGATTAGCGCATAGAGGTGGTCACCCATCCCAGTACTAATGTAACCCTTTGCTGCTTAACTTCAGTGATGACACAGGTTCTCATCACGATACGCCACAATTCATGAAAGTCTGGAGACAAAAAGAAAAAAGAAAAGTGATCTCTAGAAGTGCCAGCCGCGCTAGAGCTTGCACTTAAAAAGAAACTAAGGCAGATAAGCTTTGGAAAAAGTTTCAACTCTGACCTGGAGTAACAGAAGCAGCAGACTGGATGTCATCAGGCCAGCTGTTCCATATGGTAGGTTCATCGTTACCAAAACTATGGTTGAAGTGTTTCTTTGATCGGTGGATAGAAACAGAAAGAGTTGATACCCTTCGAAACAATCTGTCAGGACCTGTATGTCTGATTGTATAGGAAGAGATCTACTGTTGGTTTGTTAATTTTGGCACTAGCTTTAAAACTGGCAATAAAATGAAGCAGATAATAAATTCAAACTCTGGCCAATCAGGATCACTGATATCTAACACCGTGACCTGTAAAATGTATGCTTATTGGTAATGTACTGATTTGTGGCCCTCATCTGAAGTAGAAAATATAGAAGCACCAACTAAAAAGCCCTCTCAAAGGTGATTTATTTGGCGATGTGTTTTGTCATGAATATTAATAAGTTGTGCTTTTATCCATGTACATTTTAAATATAGTATGTTAATAATAATAATAATAATAATAATAATATAGGCCAAAATTGATAAAAATAATCTAAAGTGAATCCAAAAAGGGACAGTCCTTACACCCAGCAAAGTCATAACCCAGCACAGTTTATCTTCAGGTTGAGTCAGAAAATCAATCCAAACAGTAAAGTCTTATCAAAATATTGTTGTATATAATTAAATTTCCCAGTGTTGCCACGTCTTCAGTGGCCTAGCAGGTTTGGCATCTAATCACAGGCTATTACCTCTGTGTGAGTTTCACTCCAACAACTGACCCTGCCGAGGACCTGTCCCAATATGACCCTGGCTCTTGAACGGGATGTAAAGCACCAACGTTGAAGTTTGTCTTGCAAAGGGTAGAATAGAATAGAATAGAGACATTTATATAGTGTAACATCTTCTAATGTGCTTGAGTGACATGTCAGGTCGAGGTCCAAATTAACCCTCCGTGGGAGATATACTATGGTGGAGGATATGCCAGTCTAAACAAGTAGGTTTTAATTGGCATCGGAAACCTTTCATTTTGTGTGCCATGATCGGACTAATTCTGGCAGTCTGTTCCATTCAGTCAGGGAAGCCATTACAAAACCTTGCCCACCAATGGCCTTTCTAGGACAAACTGGGGAAAGAGATATCCAGTTTGCACGGATGAGACTACTGGTTTTGATCAAGGATGATAGGTATGTAGGCTAGGAAAGTTTAATCTCCTAAGCAAGTATCACTATCTCTCTTGGCAAAGGTATTCTATAAGAATGGTACCTTCACCAATGAGTTTATGTGATCATTGTATTCTGTCTGTTTGTATGTTAGGAAGATTACAAAAATAAAATGATTGAAATCTGGGAAGGGTCCACAACCAATTCATTATCCAGGATTTTCTTAAAGAGATTTATTATCATTGCACCCGTAAGCAACATTAGAGATGTTGGGCCTTGGCAGAGGTGTGCACTCTCTGAGTTTTCTTTTTAGCTACTTATTCAAGGAGGTACATGTTTATTAGAGGTTCTAATCATTTAACCCCAGCAAAGTTTTTTTGATCCTTTCTTATGTGCATAACAATAATTATGATGATCCCACACATGTTACACCTCAGACCACCTGAAAAAGAAACTAAGATGAGCCAAGCTAAAAACCTCCTCTTTTCATCAAATTCTCTTCTTTTTGTTCAAAGCTGCATAAAGTACCAAGGCTTAAATGGAGAGATCAGAGGCAGAAAAGAATGAATGAAGAAATTCTTTGCTGGAATCAATTCAGTAAATAACCAAGGCCAAGCAGATATGTTGAGGCCAGACTTACACATTTAATATTGATTTTTTTTTAAATTTTAAAATGAAAAGATATTATTTTTCTGCCTATTATTGTTGGTTGCTCATTACAACCAATCACAGTACAAAAATTAATTTAGAAATATTTTGCCTTAAAGTCCTTGATGACCTGTGCTTAGCTTCTTTGCAAAATAAGTTCTATACTTTCTGCATGTATGTGCAAATCTTAATAGCATGTGCATATAACACCCATCCTTAGAAGTGTACACTGGCTATCTATTGAACATTGCTCCATTTTGAAAACAGCTATACTTGTGTATAAATGCCTTTATGTCGGGTATCCAAATTTCCTAACCTCAAACTCATTCCTGTACACCTCTTTCCCATAATACTAGGCAAAGTAGGCCTGACAGATTATTACCCTTGGTCCCTTCTTTTTCCCATCATCACCCAATTAAAGAAACATTTCAACCACAGTGTGTCTCATGATGTACCTATAATATGGAATGACTTGCCAATTGACACTTGATCTGCAACCTCTCAGATCAAGATTACCTGTTCTCCAAAGCTTGTTCACTTTAGTTTCTGTTCTTTACTGTTGTCTCCTTGTTTGCTGATTACTTCCATATCTCTTTACTGAAGAGGTATATTTTCAATTCACACCTGACAGATGGCAGATAAACTGCATTTTTGAATGTCATCAGGGAACTTGTTCTATAAAGTCAGAGAATCAAATTCAGTGCTGTGTCTATGTTGGTTTTTATGATTTGTGCCCTAAAAAGAGGAAATGGGGGACCTTTATTTTGTATCCAGAGTATGATCCCGACATTTGTAAACCTTTAAACACTTCTTCCTTTTGTCAGGTCTTACCCAAACAAAACATTTCACACAGATGTGTTCATTTGACTTGGAGCAGTTGCAAACACAGTCAAACAAACAGACAGGCAAACGATTGCACCCAAGATCATAAAATGATCCACACATCAGCTGAACAGTTTCTTGTTTTGCATATTTCCTTGATGATTAATTTGATAAAATCGATTCATTAATTTTGGACTAACCTCACTTTCAGCATAGTGTATATGCTTATACTTGAACGGGGAGTAGAGAGGTTGGAGGAAACAACGCATACCAGTTCTCCAATATTACCCCTCAATTGCAAATAAAAAACCTCAATTGGCTCCCAGACAGGTTCAGGGTACAATTTAAAATAGGCCTCATTGCATATAAAATTCTAAACCATGGCCAACCAGCTTACCTAAGTGAATTAATTCACCCCTTCACCTCCTTCAGAAACACAAGACGCAGTAGTCCTAAACTTAAGTTCCTTCACATCCCCACCTTTGACAGCAAAGTTCACAAATCAAACAAACACTTTCCAAATTCTTTCAATCACCATGCCCCTGTTCTTTGGAAGTCTTTCCCTTTAAAATAAGAAATGGTCCCTTTGTCACATCCTTCAGGAAGCACCTGAAAACTCACCTGTTTAACTCTAGTTTCCCCGCACCTAGTCTCCTTCCCTTTTGGTTACACCCATAACTTTGGATCATTGGCCTTGACCGTCCCTCGACTATCCTTATGAAAAAATATAATTGTCACCAAAATGCACTGAGTTCTCCTTTGTGGGGAAGATATTGTGCCTTCAAAGCAATAGATCAGATTAGATGAAGATTCTGAACTGCAAATCATTGTCACTGTGTTCAGCACGACCCCGTTAATTGCCTGCTGTGGTGGTTGGAGGGGTTCCTTACTCCATAGTGGACTGAAGCAAAACTATTTTCTGTCAGTGTAATATTTAAACAACCTACAAGATAATTGCATGGTTAATGGGTGCTCTTTAGCTCGCAATAGAGTCACAAAAATTTGTACCCACCATCCTACCTCTGGAACAAAGCACATCCCCGGGCTGGGTATCCCCACCATCAGTTGGATTGTATAGACAACCTTTCGGTAAAAAGATTGGCTTTGGCATCTGATAGTCTTGATTCTGCCCTGTATGCAGTGCAAAAATTAAGTCTTCTGGAATATAGATCATTTCTACAGTCACTGGAACCCTTGGCATTGTCTCGGGCAAAAATACGTCTCCTTCATTGGATCTCACATATGCACATAAGATCACACGTAGGTCACTTGATTTAGAGTGATTTTCTGGAGGAACTAGGCATTGACCTTTGGTGGACCAGGCTATCCCCCTTCTTATTTAAATTATTTTTTTAAAACAGTTCACTCTACAATCCGGTACTGCTTCCGGATTAATGATCTTTTCAGTTGTGACAAGGACCCCTTTGCTAAGTCTCGAGCAAAGGAAATTTTCCTTTTAAATTGATATAGATAACTTGATTCAGAGACCCATTTCAATTCTGCATCGAACATAGGCCCAGGCCTTAGGCAGACCAGGCTGACCTGGGTATCCCCGTCTTATTTACAAACATAGGGAGAATACATTTTTATCTCCTACACTTCAAGATTGAACTTGATATGACCTCTATGGGGTCAATGTTTGATGCAGTATTTATAAAGCATTATAATTTTGTGTGTAACCCAACTGGGTATGTGCCTTGTGTTGTCTTAACTGTGATATCATGTTCCCTTGTTGTTCAAAATTTTAACAATGTCTAGTTTTTAAATTGTATCACTCTTTCTAATCTTAACCATGCGCTAAAGTGTAAAAAAGAGAATTCCGAAATGTGTTTCACTGGTTGTGTTTTTGCATGCGAATTAGAAACTTGACCTTCGTATGACCTTTGTTCAACTTCACAGGTACCTTCATCACACTGTTGTGGTCAGGGTTTGATCCAGCCAACCACAAGCCAATACTTACCAGAGATACTATTATATTTTCCACACCCCATTTCAGTTCCTATACAAAAACCCATCCAGTATTAAGCAGTTCCTATATTTTTGATTTGTTCCTGTTTACTTCCGCATATGTGTGAAATGACCTTAACACAAATAGCAAAAAAAAAACAGCAAAAATGTTTTAACACTGCGATATGAACTGGTTGGAAATAGAGTGTACCTTTGCATGTTAGACGTATAAATGCCTCTGCGACAGGTAAAATGCAATCTCTGAAAGATGATTTGACTTTCTAATAATTACGATCGATGGAATTTGATCGGTAAATAGCTGCTTACATTAATCTTCTGGCAGCCAGTGTAAAGATTTCCAATAACACACATTAATATTTACACATTTAGCACTCACAACTGTATGGCTGAAATTGTGTGCTCAATTACACTTAATCTGTCAAATAAATCTGGAACATTCTCTTATGGAGAAATTGTTTTGTTTCCTCCCAAAGATTTGGCTTTGACGCCCAAGGTTGAAAGGTCTATAGGTGACATGAAATCAGGCATTCTTTAGCCAGATGTGATGCTGACTTAAACAACCCTATTTATGTATGACAAGTGCCTTAAAATGTATAGAAGCCTATGTTTTGGAATTACAAGTATTTATATAGGATTTCATTATCAAACAGATGTTATGTAACACTTCCAACAGACATTTGAGTTTACTCTTTTCTGTAGACAATACTTCTGATTACACCAGAGGTTTCATTCGATAGATTTATGGTTCAGAAAACAAAAGCTTTCCTCTTTAACAAACATGTAAAATTGATACCTGCTCAGTCAACTGAAATGTGTTTCTGCGCATGTTGCACCACAGGGGCGTAGCTTATGTATAAGCCAGTAGCCCCAGGTGTACCATTTTGTTAGTAGAATTATGAGATATACAGTACCCCATCCCCTAACAAATACCAGCATTTTCTGGAAATCAGGGTGTACCATATCAAAAATCCTAGCCTCTCCCCCACATGAGGACTTGCCAGAGAAACATTCTCTCTAATTTTATGGTATAGTCACCAAAATGAAATTTTAAACAAAGATAAATAAACATTATTTAATAACGGAATAAAAATTAACGAATGAAATTACTACTGCTTGGACTTAGTTGGTCTTTGGTCTTGATCAGCCTTCCCGTCTTCATCTTTTATTTGAGGCTTTTTCATGATTGAATTGCCAACGAAGTCCATGCTTTCATAGTTTAAGGGTACAGTAAAACGTTTATCATTTCTTCAAATTTATGGTACATTTTCCAATATTTTAATCTCTCCTGCAGTTATAAGTGAGTTGTCAGGTGTTGTCACATTATTCAACTCATATGATCCTGTGACACTAACCCATCTCTAATTCTTATAGGTCTTATAACCCATCCCTAATTCTTATAGGTTTTATAACCCATCCCTAATGCTTATAACTCTTTAGGTCTTATAACCCATCCCCAATTCTTATATGCCTTATAACCCATCCCTAATTCTTATATGTCCTAAAACCCATCTCTTATTCTTATCAGTCTTATAACTCAGATGATCTAGAGATGATTTGGATTTGCATTGAGACTCCGTATGTTGTCAAGTTTGGATTCGAACTCACAGCCAGTGGGGTCAGAACCAAGTTACCATTTACCCAAACTTGACAAATCCCAAGACCACTAATGGAGACTAATGATGGCTCTATTTTTGTTGTATAACATATCAAATTTATTTATATAACTAATTAATAAACATATTAACTATTTTTATTGTAATTATGTATTTGTAGTAATGTTTGACACTTTTGTCATAGAAAGGAGGCTTATTTCTTTTTCAGTAAAATCTCTGTCTTTAATGTCTGAAATTATGACTTAGTTCTTTAACTAAAGATAAAACCTATCACTCATAAGTGATATAAGAACCACATATACAGGTAGAAACCAATCTGGTGTTGATTCTAACTCTACTTATTAAATTCTATAGCATTTAATCTCTGTCATGAAGACAGACTCCAAGGGACATAAGCAAAAGCATAATACATAAATCCAATATCCTATTAAGCAATTGTTTGACACATCAGGGAACAAATTGTGCCCATTATGTTACCATAATTGTGAAACATGTAGTGAAATTATATTTTAGTTAAGCCAACAAGGTTATCACACAAATTGTACCCAAGTGCTTTTGACAAACAATATTGTTTCTTCAGCATGTAATATTTTATAAAATAGTATCAAATAGAACATATTATTATGTATGACAGTGATACGAAAATATTTGTATAAATATAAAAACTACATTAAAAGACACTTTACCATGAAAACAATTGTCGTTAAATCTCTAACAAACACCTACCTTAAATGTAACACACAAAATATTATCCATTAGGCAGAAAAGAGGAAGTCCAGAATTGGGTAATAAAATGTGTTATTATATCAATAAATAATTCACTAAGTTATCCAAACTCGTTTACCCTTCATAATTTGCACTGAGTTTATACCCAAGTGGAGCTAATTGATTATTTAAGCCCCTTATTAATTTCATCCTCCTGTATGTTTTGTTTTTGCAAATCCATTATATCAGGAGCTAATGCTAACTTAATGGTTTTCACAATAATATCTGCTCCCCTTGTTATGTAAACATCCCCATTTGATAGAATAGCTCCTGAGATGTCCTTCCTTCCTGTAATCTCAGACTACTATTGTAGTTATTAATCCAATCATATGCTTTAACTGATTCTGCTATTGTCAACTTTATGTTCTCTTGAGAATGATTTAGTGCCCTTTTTCTATAAATATGCCTCTCCATTGACATCAAAATCGATAATCACAAATTTATGGCGAGAAAAATGACTGTAAATAGAACCAAAGATTTACAATGAAAGTATATATATTAAAAACAACTTCTAACTACATACAGGATAGCTTAAGGTTGATGACTTAACTATGCAAAGTATTGTTAGTACATCTGGGGTGTTTCCTAATCAAAGAGTGAGATCCTGCAATAAAATCATTAGAATTAATCTGTGTTTCCATTGCAACAATTACTAATAATCCGTTTTATAGATTTCATTGAAAGCATTTACGGAAGGGCTTACTGGTCCACTCACACATTTTGTTATGGTTGAATCTGTACACTTTGTTTTCTGCCTCAGGGTCATCCTGAAAAGAGATCCTTACATCTGAGTAGTAAACATTGAAGAAAAAGCAACTCCAAATATATACCCACCCCAACCCCCTTCCTTCCAGCAAATCCTGAAAAAGGGGTCCTACAAAAAATATAACTTTTTAGGAAAATTTCCCGAATGACATATACAGAAAAAATATAATCCTGAAAGAAGATGACAATATTGTACGAGTGCGTAGCATGAGTATTATATTGTTAAGCTTTGTGAGTGATACATATTTTAATGTATATGACTAATGCAGTATGTTTTGCTTGTTATTATCCACCATTTTAGCGATTTATTATGAGTAAAATTAAGCTATCTTAAACACAAAATACAAAAAAGAAATGTCACATACATTTGGCACAGATAAATATAAAATCTTTTAACTTGCAATAGTTCAGCCATTTCTGCATGGATTTTTATGCAACAAAAACGAAAAGAAGTGCTGTAAAAATCTTTCTGGTGATATACAATACATATTTGTAGGTTACATAGTTGATATTTATGAAAACAGTTGGCTCTTATTATCCTTGGTATGGAGGTGCTAGTATATACAAAAAAATATAAATTTTTCCTATACGGGTCAAGTATGGCCTGCGGTGGAGCATAAAATGTGGACCACAATGCAACTGAAAGTAGATGAAACTGTTTTGTTGTAGCTTGTGACTCTAATGAGGAAGGGTATGACATGGGTGTAAAAGAATTAAAAGAAGGGTGTGACATGTGTGTAAAAGTATTAAAGGAAGGGTCTGACCTGGGTATAAAAGTATTAAAGGAACAGCATGACCTGGGTATAAACATATTAAAGAAAGGGTGTGACCTGGGTATACAGGTTTTAAAGGAAGGGTGTGACCTGGGTATAAAAGTATTAAAGGAAGGGTGTGACCTGGGTATAAAAACATTAAACTGATGATTCAATAGTTCCGATACTCTCAGATACAGGCCTTGTTTAAACTGAAGTTACTGTTGGGAAAAATTGTTCAAATTCGTCAATAAATAAGGAAATTCATGTTAAACAGGATCCTTTGTTATATGCTGATGACACCTGTGAATCAATTAGAGGTTTTGGAGAATTCTTCGAAATAAAAATTGTTTTGTATAAGCTTGCATTGTTTCTTATCTGTGTAAATAGACAAGGTAGAACACTCATTGTCATTATCATTTGTCATTTGTATATTTTATGTCATTTGAGGAAGTATTCATATTTTATCTCTATAATAGTTTTATGGACTATTTCAGTTTATGTGCAAAAGTCATGTGTTTCTGCAATAATATATTCTATTCCTTTTTTTCCCATTTTTGGAAAAAGAAACTAAATATGGAATGAGAATATTTAATTTTTCAGCTATTGAAAAGGTCTCATCATCAATGTCTCATCGTCCATATTAATAAAATATGAATGGAACTGAAGCTGTTACATTGACTTCCTTCCATTGGGAGATGCTGATAAATGTGTAGAATGACTCGTATATTGCAATTAAAATTCATAAATCTGTCCAATTAAGATGTAAATGACTCAATGGTAGCTTCACATTTCTACAGATGAATGCTTCTGATTAGCCCTGCTTAAGCCCTAAATTTGCATGATATTTTTTCAAACATGCTCACAGATATTTGGAGCTGCATGCTACTGTAAAAGTCAGTACATGTATGAGTACATTATAGAAACTGAAACTCCATTGTCTAAACTGAAAATTTTCCCTAACTGCAAAGAAACTTGTGTCTTCAGCAAGACTAGCTTCTGATCTAAAGGCCTCTTTCTTCACGTTCTTAACAGTCAGGAAGTATCAGAGTATCACTCACTCACTCACTGTAATGTCCGACTCTCTATATTATGAACAAGTGTAGTTAAATTATTAATAAAACAACCATGTAACTAAATCTCCATATGGAGATCACTGAAAAATAGTGGCAAAGATATTGACCAATTTTCAAAGCGAGATACATCTGGAAGCCTTCTCAGTACAGTATGAAAGGTTTGTAATATGAATGATATAACATTCAGGAATATGTCTTATAAAAATTAATTTCAATTACAATTGTTTTATGTTATTTAAAAATGTTATTCATCTCAAAATCTTTCCAAAAATTGACTTTACTCTCTGAAGGGGGTTCACCACTTCTCCAGTATAGTGTCCCCATGTGTACTATCAACACAGTGTATTAGGACAGATGTAGTTTATCAAAAGTGTTAAAGTTTTGTAGACATTCTCCAAGGCCTAAAACTCCAAAGAGGGACAATCCAGTTGCCATCCATTTGAACACCATTCTATATTCAAGACTGCCTTGCTGGTGTACAAGTTCCTGCTGGTTATCCAAAATACTTTGTAACTTTCCTTAAACCTAGACATAGTATTTATAACACATGTAAAAACCAAGCTGATGGTGTGTTCCTTGAGGTCCCACACTTTGTCACTTTACTATATAAGTCTACCAAGCATTTTGGCTTCAGCTTTGCTTATGATGCTCCAGGGATTTGGAATAATTTGCCTGATGGTGTACATTTGGCCAATTCCTTCCACTCATTCAGAATGAAGCTTAAAAACTATCTCTTTGCACAAGGATATCCACCCTAATTTCTGTTTTCTGGTTTCGCTCCGTGGTGCTGACCCTTGCTATGTTTCAGGTTATTGATCACAGTTTTCTGCTTTTTCTGTTTGGTGCGCACCATAGAATATCTCTTTAGATGGAGATTAAGCGCTATACAAATACTATTAGAATTAGAATAAAAAGTACATCTCCATGTTAACCTCAAACAGTGTAGAAGACTATGGAAAGGGGTTGGCTTGTTTGAAAAGGCAAGTCTTCAATTGTCATCTAAATGCAGTAACACACTATCCTGATGGATTGAGGAAGTTTTTTCTAGCAGTAGGAACAGCTAACGTAAAACTTCACATCCTCGTGAGTTTATTGGGGCTCATCGAGGAAATTGTCATCTGCAAAAAAGGTCAAGTGGGTAACACACTTGCCCAGGAACACAGAAGACTAGTGTCTGAACCCATTTAGAGGTAGACCCATTGTGGCTTGGATGGCCAACTTAAAATGGGAGTCCTCTGTCGATGGAATCTATCCCCAGTGGCAGGCTATAGAACCTCAGGGATGTTGATAAATGTTCAGATAATCAACAAGGGTTAGGCCAACTTTTCCCTTTCTGACCAGCCAGTAGTATATTTACTGTGCATAATTCAAGTAAGATCACATGGTACAGAAAACCATTGTGGTTATTTGACAGATTAGGCATGACTTGGTACCAACTTTATGAGTTTTGTCCCAGCTAAGACCTGTTATGTGAATGCTTATTTATGATGATTCTTAGCCAAGACAAAATTCTTTAAGACTGTGATAAGCCTAAGATAAAAAAATAATTTTTATGGTTATAATCCCTGATTTGTGGGTAACAGTGGGGGAAATATTAAACAGGGAAACCTATGAGCAATCTTAAAATAATGTTACTGAGAAACTGATTCTTAATGAAGAGAGCAGGAGTTCTCAGGATTGAAATGTATCAAAAAGTCTATAAACACGCCCAATGCATGACCAAAAACAAGCCGAAATATGCAGACACCTTTCATATTTGCAATGTGGTAGTTTTCGACATATCAAAATATCCGCAGCAACTTATAGAAAACCAGATTATTTAACTCTAAGGCAGAATGTAAAGATCTGTTTTAAATTTACAAAAGGAACATTAGCATACCTTATTCAGGAAAATGTGACATTGGTTTAAAGCTCTCTGCAGTCTCCCTTTCAATGGAAGATTCAAAACCACTTTAATAATGAACAGTATCGAGTTACAAATGGAGATAAAATTGGATTTTTATGATGGTCTTTTCATGTTTCACTGATAAGTTCCTGAATAGACATTTTGTTTTATAAATTGTATTGAAAAATACACTTCTGTGCAAGCCTATGTTATGCAAAGATAGCATGTCCTTACTTTTTAAAATTAATATATATAGCTTTAATTTATTAATCTATGTTAATAAATGTGGAAGTCTGTCTTTTGTTTAAAATACTTCTCATCTCAATTTGGCACAACCTGAACACAAAATCATTATTTATTCTTGTTTTAAGTGTACAAGCATAGATTTTTGAGACAGGGATATGTATTGAGAGAAGAGCAGCTTATATCAACACACTTAAGAGGAAATAACATCAACTGACTAACATCTTTAATGACTTCTTAATGGGCGATAATGTAATTTCTACATCATTCTCTCGCGAGACTTTTTCCTCTCGAAAAAAGATCTCTCTCAGAAACCGTCGTGTCTATGGCCCGCTGTATACCTACGCACCACTTTACTGTGTTAATGCGCCAACAAGAATAGTTTTTAAAAAAGATTTTTTTTCTCTACAGCAATCGTATAAAATAGTTTGAAAATTAATAAAATGGTTATTTCTTGCTCGATTTTGACAAGTAATACACCATTTTAAAGCTTACAACACGTAGCATCTATATATGGTGGTTACACATCCCATTTAAATGGAGAAAAACGTGAATTTTTGGTCACAAGTAACATGTAATTTAAAGTTTTCTCTTAATTCGCTTGATCGAAATTGCTATAAATCTGGCATTTTATTTTCAATATATAGCGTTGGCAAAAATATCCTTAAACGTCTGCATACAATATTGTTACCTTTAAGTAATTTTATTACTTTTATTGTAAGCTAATCAACTGCATATGGAAATTATTATTGGTAACTGGTGTTCTGCTAAAAATGTCTTTGACAAATGATTTTTAGAGAGGACTGCTTGACACATTGAATTTAATGTTATAAATAGTTACCTTAAGTCAGTTTGAAAATTTTATTCCTCTTCTAAAGGTGGTAGATTAAGGTGACGTTAATGTAGGCTATGTAGCTATACAGAGTTGTCTGTGGTGCATTCATGCCATTGTATTTTTCTTATTATTTTCTTATATTGTGATTACTTCAATTTGATTTGGGGTTAAAGTCTAAAGTTCACTGTTAAATAATTTTAAATTAATTATTTCATTGTGTAAGTTACAAATAAAAGTACTTTGATACAGTAATTATTAACTACAGCCCTCCCAACTACCCATCACAATATAACCAATGAGATACTATACATAACATAAAACACTGAAGAAATAAATAAATAAAATAGATATTTATATATATTGCTAATGTAACCATATTGCATTTCATCCACAATTAAAGAAAACTAAATATTTCAATTTTCTATTGCAAGTAATTACTTCCTAAATCTGTTGATAGTATTGTTATGGTTGAATCCAGATTTTTAAAATTAATTTAGAGTTATTTATGATATATATGTTTAATAAATAAACTTTTTCTAAATTTACATACATTGCAAATGAAAAATTGATTTTTAAGAGTTTCTACAGAAAGCAAACATTTTCAGCAGCATAAAAACCCAATATAATATTTATAAACATGCAGTCAAGAGATCAATGCAAGTTTCACTTTATATAGAGTTTAAGGTCATCTTACTGTTTGTATGATATGTCTAATATTAGTTACACCCTTATATGCAATATACTATTGCATATAATTTAATATATTGCCCCACAAGGCCTAATTAAAGTACATAAAAATCTGTAATGACTGGAAGTAGAAGTTAATGTAGGCCAGTTAAATAAAGTATAATTTCGGCTTTGAGAATGTAAAAATTATCATTGGTGATATAAAAGAATGTGGCCTATTTAATAATTTCAGAAACCAAAATTATTTTATTTTGTATTGAATTGCGATGTTTTTTAAGACTCACGTTGTTGCTATTATGTATAATTTATTGTAAATACATGCTGTTGTTTTTGTGTATTTTATTTATTTTTGCTGATATTTTTTTTTGTATATAATGCTTGGTTGTTATATATTATAATTCCAATGCCAAAAAAAAATTAATAATAATGAACAAATAAATAAACTAAACAAATAATCGTAATTTTTATAATCCTATTAAGCATTTGTTAGGTATATAGAATTGAAATCAATCATTATTATTATTATTGTTGTTGTTAAACGTCTTCAATATAATTTCATCTATTTTACATTATTTTTTATTACTCTCACGCATTATCAATGTTTTTTCCAGCTTTGTAGCAAACTGTATTGACTTTTGGGGACAAAATATATGTAAATTGCCATTCATAAAATTTATTTTACTTTGAAAAATTATTTGTGACAATCTTCAGGTTTAACAGCAAGAAAAACACACGGATCACAATATTTAAAATTCGTAGAATAACTACTGTAGTAAAAATTCCATTTTCGCCCATGTAAGAAGGCTAGAAACAACACTTAAAGTAGTGTTTTCCTGCTGAAAAATTACTATTTTGTAGATCCATATGTATATTTGTTATAAAAATTAAGAAGGGCGTGTGTTATGACAGAAAACATTTATTTTGAGCATTTTTCATGCTACGGAAATCACTTCCTTGTTGAAAAGTAGTTCTTTGTTTACTCCCAGCATTCCTCGCGGTATCTGTGAGGGTTTGTTTTCGAGGAAAAGCAATCCCGCGTGAGGATGTTTCTACATGAAACCAGAGCTCTGAATTTGAAGACAACCAATCGACATACAGCTTACAATCTTTATTTTTATATACGTAAAGCTGATTGGCTACAGGTTGGTTTTGTTGAAAATTTCATTTTGTGCCAATTTATGACTGTTGCCAAATTAACGAACATAGCAGTGCACTGAACTATTTCTAAAAATGCTATTTGTGTGAATGAAGTATGTCAAAGTAGCAAGTGAATTTAAATGTAGTGTTAATTCATGTTAAACTTTTATTGCCTTGAATTAATCTCCTTTACATTGTAGGCGTTTGGTGAATGTATATAAGGTTTATCTTTGTGAAAAGTACATCTTAGAGTAACTGGTTACTATTTAGAATATTATTTTTAATAAGAGTACACAACTTAGCATAAAGTAGGATACTCTAAGCACTTCTTTTAGGATTGACTTAAACATAAATAGTACACAAACATTATATTAAGCAGACAAGTAAGAACAAAGTAATAGCAAAAAAATGATATAAACAAACCATGCTTATGAATTCACAAACCCAGTGGGTAGCGATGACAAAAATCTGGATTATTGATTCAGATATGGATAAGGAACATCAATATAGATTTGGATCAAATTTGAGGAGGACCAATCTTTTCGGTAGACCCAATGTCATGTGAAAACATGAGCAAGATCCGATGAATAGTTTTTTTATTTATGCCTTTGTATATTTGCTGAGAATTGCAAAATGCAATTCTGGATGTAATCCCAATCTGGATCATCTCTGAGGAGAAACAGGTCATGGATGGACCCTGCCTTGTATAAAAATATGAAATTGATCCAATGCACCGTTATGGGGATATGACCTTATAGTGGTCATAACTCTCAGTTCTGTTACCAGACTACTGCAATGCATTGTGGATCGTCATGGTTAGTGGTTCCAACTATAAAAGTCAGCCTTTGTGTAATATTGGCGCCACACTTGTTTGAATTTTGAAGAGAATACATGTTTTGAACTGAGCTTTGATTTTATATTTTAGTTTACATATTTTATATTTATATTTTACATTTATTTTAATTGTTATTTGCTCAGTTCAATGCTTCAGCATGCCAAAGGTTTTCTACTGTTCAAAATGCACAGGGGAACACTCTCGACCAGTGGGCAAGAAATGTCAACGGGACATAGCAGGTGAGTCCTTTTCTAGTGCTGATGAAGTGGCTGTACCCCCTTCCCCATCAAGGGAAATTACGGTTTCTGACCAGATATTACGTCAATTACAGGTATTAGGTCATAAGCGGGACAAGCGGGTACAGCGGGTACAGCGTACCGAGGCGGCACTGGAACAGGGTAGCTCACAGGCAAGCTTGCATCACTCTAGTTCCCACAAAAGTTCCAATCATGCTACAGTATCACACGGCAGCGATACAACAAGTAATTTGGCTGAAAGTGTGGTCCCCTCAATGGAATATTTGAGGAGTAACCAGTCACTGCAAAGTGAGGTTGAAAAACGTTTGGCAGATCTTAGGAACCTCAATGAGGCTGCAACTAGAGGTAGGGTTAAGTCCCAGAGGGGTGGCCCTGGGGAAACAACGGTTAAGAAATCAGTAGATTGGCCCCAAAATTTCATTTTAACGGGAACTCACAAAACCAGACCCACATATGATGACCTCTCCATTACCCAATGGGTTTCCGGTTTCGTCCGGTGTATTCAAGAGGAAAAATCTGAAAATACCAAAGCTTCCATGTTAGATTACTTGGGAAACATAATGGAAGATGCTTCGGATTTTTTGTGGGATTCCGCCAAGGCATGCCATGCCATACTTTTAACAAACATGGAAGCTGTTAGAATTTCATGGAATAAAACTGAGAAAATCAATCGAATTCATAGGGCACATGCCCAAAGACATGTCACTGCTACTGGTAGCTTTGCCACTCGTTCATTCACCAAAAAATCAAGAAATACACAATCAAAAAGTGGTTTAAATTGCAAGTACTTTCAGGAAGGTACATGCAGGTACCCCTCACATCACAGGTCAGCGGGTCAGTTTTACAGACATGTCTGTGAAACTTGTGATGGATTGCATATGACAAAAAATTGTAGCCAAAAAAGTAATTAAAAAAACTAAGGGGCCACTGCAGGAATGCAGTGGCTGAGAGTCGTGGGTTCAACTCTGTATATAGTAGTAGATATGTGTACAATTCAAATTATGTTGATGTACAGTTATTTGATGTTCAGCAAGTGAAAAAGATGCTTGCAATGTATAGATACACGAAACCTAACATTTTGTTTTCGAATGTAGTCAAAAAGAAACCTGTATCAGATACTGTTAAAAGTTGTGTAAATACTAATTCTGTGAAGGCCAAAATTGGCCTTGGCAAAAGTAACCAGCAGTCTGGTAGTCACAATGTTGTCCGCACATGTGTTGATAAACACAAAGACATAGTGGTCAAGCGTCAAAAAGTGGGACACAGTGAAAATATTGAAAAATGTACTGATAGTATTGCTAACACATGTCATACTAATCGTTTTGCAGTGCTACAAACTGTAAATAGTGATAGTGTTGACAATAATGAAGTTATTAGTACTGTTGTAGAAGATGCTTGTAATACTGATTGTCAGTCGACTGGTACTGCCAAGATTGAAAAGTATAAGCAGGGCAAACAGGAAGGTAAGAAAATTCTTAATGTTAACACTGTCAACTGTTAACCACGTCCACCTGACGACCTTGTAAATGCAAAAAGTAACTGTCACGTTCACCCACAACCAGCAAACACATCCCACAATCGAGCAATCGCTTCAAATATAAATGCTGTGGTTGGGGATACGGATGTGGGTGATAAATACCTGTTGGAAATCAACACAGCACTTAAAGGGGAAAAATACGTGTGCCAAAGGAAAGTACTGCAAATGAAAAATTTCTGAATCAAAACCAACCTCTCTTTGGCTTTATTCCTATTTATGGGTTACAAAGCCGTATATATGATAGCAACAGTAATACTGTATGCAAGGAAATATTGCCATTACATGAGAGGTTAAAGAAAACAGATGAACCCAATTATAGGGGCCTGCAAGTCCCTGTTCACTCAAAATTAAATTATGAAAAATGGTCCCAGTACTTAACTGAATATTGGGACTGGGAACTACCATTGTTAATAAAATATGGGTTCCCTCTCGATTTTGACAGAAAAACTCACATTGTAAGTGAAAAAATTAATCATAGGAGTGCCACACAGTATCCTAGTCATGTAGACTTTTATTTGGAGGAGGAAATTCGCCATGGAGCCATGTTGGGTCCATTTCCTGAACCCCCTATTCATAATTTACACACCAGCCCCTTTCTGACTCGGGACAAATCCAGTTCGGATAAAAAGAGGGTAATAATAGATCTCAGCTGGCCATTAGGTAGGTTAATTCTGGTGTTACTCCAGATAAGTACTTAGATATGGATTTCATTCTCACATATCCTTCCATAGATAATATTACTGATCAAGTACTTCATCTAGGTAGAGGTTGCAAAATTTTCAAAGTCGATATCAGTCGGGCTTTTCGCCATGTTCCAATAGATCCAAGGGATCTGGATCTTCTAGGCCTCCACTGGGGCAGCTACTTTCTCGATTTTTCGCTTCCCTTCGGATTTAAACACGGGTCTTCCATCTTCCAGAGAATTTCCGATAGTGTTAGGTTTATTATGAAAAAAGAAGGCCACCAAGTGTGGAATTATATTGATGATTTTATGTGTATTTCCTTACCATCAAAAATCAATGAAACCTACGTCAGATTACAAGAACTACTAGCTGAACTAGGACTGACAGTCAGTAACAAAAAATTAGTTCCTCCCAGTACTCAAGTGGTTTGTCTGGGCATACTGGTGAACTCAGTTCAATGTACCATATCTATTCCACCAGATAAACTCCAGTACATAAAGCAATTGTGTCACAGCTGGGCTGTTAAAATTACTTGTACCAAAAAAGAACTATAATCCCTGCTGGGGTCATTGCTGTATGTGGCAAAATGCATCAAGTATGCTAGGGTCTTCCTAAATAGAATGTTGAATTTTTTAAGAACAAACTATAGCACTAAGAAAATTCAAATTGATGATGATTTCAGAAAAGATTTAAAATGGTTTAATACCTTTTTGCCCATATTTATTGGTGTAACCTTCTTTCAGTACAACCCCAGCAAAACTGTGTACTTAGATGCCTGTCCCACTGGATTGGGGGCCATACATGACTCACAAGTATATGCCATGACCTTGGGAAGATGACAATATTGCCCAACTTGAAATGATAAATATATTAGTAGCTCTCAAAGTTTGGCATAGGTCATGGTCCTGTCAAAGAGTACTCATCAAATGTGATAATTTGGCTGTAGTATCGGTGTTAAATAATGGAAGGGCCCGTGATCTAACTTTAGCCAAGTATGCCAGAAACATTTTCATGTGGGCCAGTGCTTTTAATGTTGACTTAAAAGTTGTACATGTGGCAGGGGAGATGAACCCTGTAGCTGATCTTTTGTCAAGGTGGAACATAACCCCCTATAATTTTCAGAAATTGCAGGACCTGGTTGGACCAGTAACATGGATTCCTGTTGATGACACTTTATTGTACACTGATGAGTCTATCTAGAAATTTTATGTTGTGTTGCTTGTTCAATATTTACAGAATGTCAACCACTTGAGTGACACTTGACTGTATTGGCAACATCCAGACTGGCACAGGCCATTTCACAATCTACCAAGAAGGCTTATGGGGCAATGTTCAGGACCTTCTTGGCCTTTGTGGCCTTCATGCACTGGGACTTACTCCAGGTGAATGTGTTCAGCCTGTTATGTTTCCTTGAAGGCCTACAATTCAATGGAGTTAAGCATACTCAAATGGCAAACTATTTGTCAGCTATAAGGTCACAATTTTTTATTTTTGGTCTGGATGTAACTTGTTTAACTGATTCTAGATTAAAATTGTATCAAAGAGCCATACAGTTGCATGCCCCCCTCACGGTTAAATTGAACAAGATAATTGATATACCACTGCTTGTAAAAATTTCTGAAGAATGTGATTATATGTATATGGCCTAGATTTATAAAGCCCTTTATTTGCTTAGTTTCTTTTCGTTTTTACGTATGTCAAATCTAGTGCCACATAGTGTTACTACCTTCTCACCTTTGAAACAACTAGCCAGAGCTGATGCAATATTCAAACCAGGTAAATGATAATACTTGTCAAATGGTCCAAAACCATGCAGAATAACAACCAAATCAAATTAATTACTGTACCCAGAATTCTTAATTCTCCCATTTGCCCAGTTTGTGCTGTTTCCAACCTTCTGACTTTGAACCCTAGGGGTCCAAACTTACCTTTGTTTCAGGTTAAATACAATCAAGAATGGGTACCCCTCACTGATACTCGGGTTAGAAGACATTTTACTCAAATATTGTCCAGATTGAATCTTTCAGGTGCTGGTTACACCTTTCACACCTTCCGGCGTTCAGGTGCTACTTTTGCTTTCAACAACAATGTAGCTTTGCAAAACATCCAAAAACATGGCACCTGGACGTCGGACTGTGTCTGGAGGTACATCACTGATAGTGCGAATGCTGGTGAGCAGGTAGCCAATATGTTTAGGGATAAACTTTCCAATCCATAACCTACCTCTACTATTGGGGTTTGGCTGGTGTAATTTCTTTATTTCATTTGAAATCACCATGTCTTCAATTCAAATATTTACTTAAATTAGTCCTTTACTGGCATAGGGTCACTTACATTATGTACTATTAAACATTTTCTTCAAATCTTTTAGGTTGTTTTAACCTCCTTTGGTTAAGGTCACCTCAAACTGTCATTAGTTTAAGGTGACCCTATGCCTGTATTGTGTATGGATGCAAGTTGTAATGAATTGTAATCATTGTAATGGATTGTACATATGCAGTAGAAACATATATATACATTATTAAAGAATAAAAATTTTATATCCGCAATGCTTGTTAACCTTTGACCTTTGGGTCATTAGTTGTCCAACTTAATATGGACCTTTGGGCCACTTGTCCACTCTCTGGTAATCCAGGAACTGTGGGGATATGACCTTATAGTGGTCATAACTCTCAGTTCTGTTACCAGACTACTGCAATGCATTGTGGATCGTCATGGTTAGTGGTTCCAACTATAAAAGTCAGTCTTTGTGTAATATTGGCACCACACTCGTTTGAATTTCGAAGAGAATACATGTTTTGAACCCTCCCTAGTGTTATAATATATTAAGAGGCTGGTAACAGTAATTTAAGTAGGTAAACTTTAAAAGTACCCTCCCTACATGTATTCTTATGTTGAGTACTCAGTAGTTGTTATGTGTTTCAGATGGAGATTGTTAACTGGACACTGAGTCAATGTGGTGAGCAAAGCCACTCTACTGCTACCTTCAGCGTTGCTTGCTGGCTGGAGTGTGTCTACATCCTGCAAAGCTTGGATTTCCTTAGGGTTATCTGAATGATGAACAGTTTAAAGGCTTTTTGTGTACCTTGATTACTTAGTAATCTGCCCTCACATTACTAGTCCGAGGTTTAAGGTTTGAGAGACAGTGGGGCTGTATTGCTCAGTCCCTTAGGGTAACCTCTGGATTTTTTAAATAGGGCTGTGCACGTGCAGGTAGCAGCAGTAAATCAGGGCTTCATGCCTGGCTAACAGTTAAATTTCTACTAAATAGGGGGGTTTTCAATGGTAAAAATCTTAATGTAGCTTGATGTAACTTGGCTTGCTCAGTCACAATTTTCTCAGAAGATTGAAGTAAAGGTATAACGTCATTCAAACGTGGCTCATGTAACATTTTAACATATAACCTAACAACTTGCATCAGTCAGTACTTGGACATGTAGCAGTAATAACATACCTCGCAGGTAAATAATTATTCCAAGATGAGGCTTAACTATACCAATGTGAAGTACTTACCATGTATTTATGCAAGAGTATCTTTAGAAGTACTAATTTTAGCAATTCTAGCAACATGAAGTACTTAATGTGTAACTTCCAACGAAGGAACATTGCTTATCTGTTATATGTAACTATCTATAACTGTAGACCACTGCCAGTATATCATTATTAATAAATCATAATTGAACCTGTGAATGTTTTTAAGGATTGTTTGGCAGTCACTGTGGAAATAGTATGTAGAATCTTAAACAGTAACTAGCTTCTTATTGTTATAGTATTGTTTTTAGCAATTATAGTGTGTAGAACCTTAAAAAGTAACTAGATTCTTATTGTTATAGTATTGTTTTAGTAACTATTGTCTAGTCAAACATTTATTGGTACTTGTTTTTAGTGGTCAAGGTTTTACCTGGCTAATATCAACGTATATCGGTGTCAATATCACACCCTTCTTATAAAGTCCTTATAGTAGTGTGTGCATTGTATGCCATAGTGGCTGGTGAAATTTCTTTATTTCATTTGAAATCACCATGTCTTCAATTCAAATATTTACTTAAATTAGTCCTTTACTGGCATAGGGTCACTTACATTATGTACTATTATACATTTTCTTCAAATCGTTTAGGTTGTTTTAACCTCCTTTGGTTAAGGTCACCTCAAACTGTCATTAGTTTAAGGTGACCCTATGCCTGTATTGTATGGATGCAAGTTGTAATGAATTGTAATCATTGTAATGGATTGTACATATGCAGTAGAAACATATATATACATTATTAAAGAATAAAAATTTTATATCCGCAATGCTTGTTAACCTTTGACCTTTGGGTCATTAGTTGTCCAACTTAATATGGACCTTTGGGCCACTTGTCCACCCTCTGGTAATCCAGGAACTGTTGAGTTTTGCATGCAGACAAACAGACGAGCCAACAAACGGAGAAATGTATGCGATAACAATATCCTTCTTGGGCAAGGGTGGTAATTTATGCATATATATTTGATGATGTTACTATTTTACATAAATGTATACTGGAAATGATCGTCTTTGTATAATTTGCTCACTAAGGTGCCAACATAAGACTGGTAAGATCTTGAGTTTGGTTCCAATTAAGTCACACCTACTCACCGATTGTCAGTACAGGATTACACATAGTCACCTAATGAATGAAATAACATTTAAAATAATACTATTCATTGAGTTATACCTCATTAAACCCAACATTAAAGTAACATTAGTTCTATAATCAAAAGTTTATTTTCGATCATCTTAAACTGGGATTTTCTATAGCATCATATTTTTGGAATTTCTTGAAAGATTTGTCCTTTTTGTAAAGGGTCAACATGGGATTTCATTTTTTGCAATTTTATGGCTTTAACCCAAATCAGCAGACACATAAAACATCCACACTGGCAGACGACATTTGTGCTAAAAAAGAATTTGAATAATTTAATCTTCCCTGTCCATTTATCTCTATCCATCGCTCAGTCGAATAAATAAAAGTCTTTTTAGAGTAACTTCTTTTGTAAATACCTTCATCTCTTTTTACACATTTCTTCTGCATCTTTACAAGAGACCAAATATACAAATGGGTGACTCTTATCACAGTACAGTTTTGTTAACTTTGCGGAAGTAGTTATGTTTCTGGGTATGTTCATTTGTATGTGTGTGCTTGCCTTTACTCCAAAACTACTGAAGTGATCTTTCTGAATTTTTTTTTTTTTTGAGTAAAGGGCCTGACCAAGGGAAGAAGTGATATGAAAAAAACGGAATGTAGAAAAGTTCCACTTTCACCTAATTTTCAATTACAATTTTCCAAGACTTTCAGCCATTTTGCATCTACTTCCTGAAATTTCTGCTACAAATCTTTCAGTAACATATTTTATTTAGCATCTTAACGCTCACATCTTCAAACAAATAGATGTACCTACCTGTTTGCAAAACCCTATCTGCCCTAGCCTCCCTAGCCAGAGTCTGTCAATAGTTGGAGATTAGGAGCTATAAAAGTTCACATTAGATTAGATAACTAGTACATTGCTTCTTTCATGGTCTAAACCCTACATTATTGACTTAGTTATTTCAGCCGATAATGACTTTTGCCAATTCTTTTGTTAATTTAGCACACTGTCTTCCCCTTGTGGGGAAGATATTGCACTTGTAAAGCAGCAGATTGGATAATGGGATCATATTTGTACACAATATGAAGTCTAACTCTGGCTTGGTCTGCCTTAAAGAATGTCTGGATCCGAATTTAGATCAAAAATCCATATTTGTCCTTTTCTTCTAATTTAGTAATATCCGCATGCATTTACTGAAAAACATTGGATGGAGGCTATACTTTCACATAAGGTAACACCTCATCTGGTGAAACTGCACTGGCTACCTGTAAGACGGTGCATTATCTACAAACTGAACTACATTGTGTTCAAGGCATTAAAGGGTGATGCCCCTGAGTACATTCAATTCTCGCTCTTCATTAACCACATACCACAGCCACTATGTTCTGGTGACGAAATGTATAAACTAAAAGAGTATTGATGAACCCTGAAACCAATCTTTTAACATTGCAGCACCTCGCTATTGGAATAGCATACCTGATGATGTTAGCAACATAGAACTGGATTTAAATGACCTCAAGAAAAGACTTAAAACACAGCACAGTGTTTAGCCAATCAGTGACTAGAATTGTACTATGAAAGAACAAACTATTATTATTAACATTATTATATGATTATTATTATTACGATGGGATCCACTACCCACTGCATGGCGGTTTGTGCACTTTCAGGTCCCATTTGCTCTGTCATGTAATACATGTTATGTACAGCTTGAGATTTTGTACAGGTCACATCTAATACCAAAGAAAACCCAAAAAATCTGCAAAAGCTACAAGTTATGCATGATTTCAACTTGTACATTATACATATGTATTTCATCTCTCAAATTAGATTTTTAAACAAGATTCAATTCCAACTTAGAGAGCAGGATTAGGAAATCATGTGCACCTTGGCCTTGCTTCTTATTAAGGCCAAATAAAGAAGCTGAAACATACCCATATTTAGCTGAGATAAAAATACATTTCCCTAAATCATTTTCTGGCCTTCCCAGAAATCACACGTGGTGAAACACATTAAATAAATGCCCACTAAGAGCACATCCACAAATGCGGAAGTGACGTCATGTGTAGCCTCTATTTTAACAAGGTCTGAGTCATCAATTTCAGGTAGTAATGAAACTAATTTCAGTATGTTATTGTAAAACCCAATCCACTTGCCTTTTTGTCAGATAAAAACGACAGGTATAGATATCTGTTCTGCGTGCAAACAACAATGGTTTGCGATTATATTTTTTGAAAGATGGATAACCATCATTTGAAGATATTAACCATATTTTGCTAACAGCCATACTTTGCTAACAACTTAATTTTTAAGTTAAACCAGCATTTAAAAGTGATTAATATCTCAATAACATTCTTATCGTTACTTTAAAAGCAAGTTCTCACTGAACTAGTATGAAATAAACCTTATAACCTTAACAAGATGGAAAGAAAATCTTAAATTGTTTCAGAATTTTATCTGCCACCTATCTAATCTATTACTACATAAACCATGATCGTTCCAAACTGTCCTTACAAGATACATGCAACCACAAAATATTTATTTTCTGGCTCAATGGATTTCATATTTAGTAATGTACAGTTTAATAAGTGTTATTTGGGTAGTTCTGGCTGACTCAACACAAACAGCAATTAACAGGTTATGCCGGCTTTTTCAACTTGCTTAAAAAGCCATGATATCTCATGTGCTGAAATAATCCCTTTATGGAATAATAAAGACAAGGGGTGAAGCAAACTTCATATGTGTGCTGATACAACCAACCGGGACAGTGTGAATGGGGCATAACCCATTTTACACAACAATATGAGCAACCTCGGTGGATGAGGATTGCAAACCCACCACCAGGCTGCAATACAATTGAGATTCATACACACTGTGAATAATAACATAACAATTGCATTCTAACATGAAAATCTAGTACCCACTGTACCTCTGTTTGATCCTAGGTACAGTCAGATTCATAGTGGCTCGGATGACTACTTAAAATGGCAGTACTCTGTCATTGTCTCCTGTCCCCAGAAGCAGGCTAAAGAACCTAAGGGATGTTGAAAAAAATGGTCATCTCTGATTCTCTCTCTTTTGGCTAGGGGAATGACAGTCACCGGGGTGCTCGGGCTGTACTTGTGCAGTTTGGACGGGTCAAAGAGCTCTTTGAGTCTTGTAGTAAGTCTGTTGCGGGAACAGATTCTCCACACCACAATCGAGCAGATAGCTGGATAATTGCTATTGCATACCATCAGAGTTGAAGATAACCATTTGTAGTCAAGTGACAATCAACCATGATTACCTTCAGAAACAAAAGCAAGATTCATCTTTGCAGTCCTTCCTTTACCACCATCAGAACCATCTCTGTCCTGGTGGATGCTGTTATTGTTGTCAGCTTTCTTCTTGCTACTTGGCTTTACCTTCCTGGACAGTTGATTGTTCACATCAATCTCAATTCAAATGAATAGATCTTTAACCCGTTTTAGGTCTTTTATCTGCCATTCTGGCCTAGTGAACAATACATTTTCCTAATTTTAATTCTAATTGGACTTTTATAGCACTTAATCTCCCATATACAAACAGGACTCTAAGGCGCAACAAAGTTAAAAAAATAATTGACAAATTTTGTTATCCAGGGACAGAATACAGATCAAGCACCACACAGAACGCCAGGGGATGCTCAAGACTCAGGTGGGTATGCTTTGGTGTACAGGTAGGTTTTTAAGCTGTTATGTCCAAGTGGCTAAGGAGTGAGAACGCAGGGGAAGTGGGGTCTATCCCAGGTACAGGTAGATACATAGTGGTTCGGATGATCACTTAAAATGACCACCCTGTACCATTTGGTCCTATCCCTAGTGGACAAATGGATAAATTATCCAATGCCACACAGTGGGGAGAGGGGTGCCTAAAGGATTCTGGGTAAACAGTGTGTTCTAAACTACATTAATTCAGCATTGCAATTGGACAAAGAAAAAAGTTTTCAAATCTTGAAAGAAATTAATTGTAATTTAGTTTTTCTCTGATTGATATATTTAGCACAGCTGAGGCCTGTTGGAATTCCTAACTAAACAATCTCTATACTTTCTTTGAGTTAATCAACTGTTTTGTGTGTGTTCATTCCCATGTCTTTTTTGTCAATTAAATTTTGTAAATTTGTCTTTTTTTTTATTTATTTTTAGTTTTCATCAACATCTCTTTGAACTGGTACCGTGCTACCCAGAGAGTCTGTCAGTAAATCTCACATTTTTGCAAGAATTGTATTTAAACCCAGGACAACTGAGATTTGAGTCAAGCTGGTAAGCCAAGTAAGTGTTCGGACCTCTTGAACATTTGTTCAATGAGAGCAACTTGGAGAAAACAACCTTAACCTACACCAGGAGATTATGTTTTGGCACGTATTTGTCAGTCCCCAACCCCAAGACTGAGAGACAAGAACTGCGGGTACTGTTTATTATATACATAATATTACTATAACTAGTATATATATATACAGATCCATAAAGTTACATAAAATCTGACTTTGTATAAAAACATTAATGAAAAAGGCAAACAAACAACAACCCCCCCCCCCCCCCCCCCCCCCCTGCCTTGGAGGAGGACTGACATCTGGGTCGCCCAAACGCCCCAAGCGACAGTCCCCAACCCCAAGACAGAGAGACAAGAACTGCGGGTACTGTTTATTATATACATAATATTACTATAACTAGTATATATATATACAGATCCATAAAGTTACATAAAATCTGACTTTGTATAAAAACTTTAATGAAAAAAGGCTGCAATCATTAATATTACTGTGTGATGCAGCCATGAATTAAGAACTGTGAATCATATGCAATTGATATCTTGAGACTAGCGTTCATAGTTCATAGTTCATCATTAAACTTCAAGTTCACAGTTCAGACATTTACATGTAAAGAATTATGAAGGTTAAGCTCACGACCTCTGGGTTGACCTTTAACCCCAGGCAGAAGGGGAGGCTTTGAGGTCATGACTGGGGAAGGAATAGTTTAATAAACAGGACAAAGTTGTTTAGAAAAAGGATACCAGAAGACAAAGGCCCCCTAGACTGGCAAGGGAGAAAGGGAACCCCAGAGTTTACAAAGTTACACTAAAACATATAATAAAAGATTTGAATAAAACATAAAAGCAATGAAAAACAACCCCCAATGAAGGTCATATCAGGTCAAGGTGAACCACCAGGACCCAGGGAGGGAGGGTGGGGAATTCATGTTTGCCCTTCAAACAAAAGTTTCAATGTGATAATGGTTGATGCCAAAGTGTGCATTCCCAAATGCCCAACCAATGAGATGACTTTGTTATAGCGTTTCTATTGGCAACCACAGAAAACCCCACTTGAGGGTTTCTTGTGTGAAAACATGAAGATAGTCTGGTACCCAGCTCAGTCCCAACAAACAACAACCCCCCCCCCCCCCCCCCCCCCCCCTGCCTTGGAGGAGGACTGACATCTGGGTCGCCCAAACGCCCCAAGCGACAGTCCCCAACCCCAAGACAGAGAGACAAGAACTGCGGGTACTGTTTATTATATACATAATATTACTATAACTAGTATATATATATACAGATCCATAAAGTTACATAAAATCTGACTTTGTATAAAAACTTTAATGAAAAAAGGCTGCAATCATTAATATTACTGTGTGATGCAGCCATGAATTAAGAACTGTGAATCATATGCAATTGATATCTTGAGACTAGCGTTCATAGTTCATAGTTCATCATTAAACTTCAAGTTCACAGTTCAGACATTTACATGTAAAGAATTATGAAGGTTAAGCTCACGACCTCTGGGTTGACCTTTAACCCCAGGCAGAAGGGGAGGCTTTGAGGTCATGACTGGGGAAGGAATAGTTTAATAAACAGGACAAAGTTGTTTAGAAAAAGGATACCAGAAGACAAAGCCCCCCTAGACTGGCAAGGGAGAAAGGGAACCCCAGAGTTTACAAAGTTACACTAAAACATATAATAAAAGATTTGAATAAAACATAAAAGCAATGAAAAACAACCCTCAAGCCCCAAGGTAGGAGTAGATACATTACATAGCATTTATGGACAGGGCTAAGGCATTTGCTAAATTTTCACAAGAGGCATGGTCTGACTGAATATACTGCCACACACAGTCAGATGACCAGGTGCCATGCCTCTTGATGTCTTGGATGGGTACATGAGACTTATAGGCATATGTCGCCCCTGACCTTCTAAGGTCATGAAATGTGAAATGGGACGGGCGATAGCCCAATGAAATGTTGATTTGTTTGAACACCTTCCCGACCTTTGAATCGGTGAGAGGATTCAAACCCAGCTGAGTGGGAAATTGAAACAAGGAGACCTCAGATGACATGGGATATTTTTTATACAAATTTTTTAAGGCCCGGTAAGGGCAAATGACTTTGTTCTTAATCTTAGGAACAGTAATACACTGGATCCTGTCTCTAGACTGAAGAGTTTTACTCCATTTGATTATGACCTTAGCCAGGTTTTTGGTGAAAACAATATCCTCGCCAGTGAGGTGTCTGGTGGCATCAAAGGATCGAATGGCATGGGGAGCCAGGTTTGAAAGCCTCATAAAGGCAAAGAATCCTAGTAAAATGGCTGTCCTGTACACATGACCTGATTCTAGCGCCTCACAGGACTGACATATTTGAATTAAGATTGGAATGGTGATAACATTATGAGATACAATAGACAAGGGCCTGTTAATTCTAAGAGCCTTGACAAAATACTTGACCTTTGGATGGTCTAACAGGTCAAATGGAAGGTCATAGAGTACAAAGTTTGCTTTAAAAGCTGAGACATAATTGGCCACCATACAATAAGAACATGCATTTAAAACCAAACACTCAAGAAAAGACAACACCATCTTGACATTTACATTTGCAATACATGACTTAGTGACAACACAAAATGCAATGAAAGTCCTAAACATGGTGACATAAGCTCTGCAAGTCTTGGGTCGAAATGCCAACTGTAATCTGTCAGCAGCCTTGGTGGACAGTGACGTCAGAGCTTCATTGTCTAAAATACAAAGTGTAGCACCTTAAGCACAATACATAAGAAAATTGGGCCCTGAATGCAGGGAATAAGCCTTAAACATGTTACAGCAATGGCATGCTATTACTACAACAATGAAATATGTAAAACAAGAGACTGTAGTTATAACTAAAATATACACATTACAAATCTGGATCCAACTCCAGCAAATCATAAGGTACATGAAGCCATACAGGATTCATGACATGTGAGTGCAACCACTGAACTTCCTGGGGGGAGCCCTGCCATCTAGATAGCAGGTCAGCTATCTTATTGTCAGTACCCCTGATGTGTGCATATTGAAGGTCAATGTCATATGTTACTGACGCATACCATATGTTGCGCGCGCACGCTGCGAGATATGGGTCCCTGGTTTTGCCAGTTTTTAACACTGAAACCACTGCCTGATTGTCACAACGTATTAAAACTTTGTGTGACGCCCATTGACACTTGAAGAGCCTCACTGCTATCAAGATATTAACCATTTCCAAATGGACAATTGTCCAATTCATGAAACCTTTCTGTATGGGCATATGGTAAACCAGATTCCCAGAACACCCACCAAATCCTGTCAAGCACGCATCCAGCTCTAGTATTGCGTCAACCTTCCTGTGATCATACAACGACACCCCATCGTATGTGGGGAGAAACTTGGCAAACCATCTTAGGTCCCTCTTGAATTCAGGCATCAACAAAATTTTTTGACGCTCCTGGGCAGATCTAAGAAGTTCCAACATCCTGTTCAAGAAAACACGAGCAGGCTTTACGCATTTATGAACATAGAGGAGGAGACCTAAGATGGATTGCAGTTGACGCTTCGACGCCACCTCCCTAGTGAGCCATTGACGCACGGCACGACCTATATCCGCGAGCTTTTCTGGGGGAATAGCAATAGTGCCTCTAATAGTGTCTATTAAGACTCCCAAACACGTCACTTGCGTCGCAGGAGGTACGAGATGCCCACGCGATGCTCGGGACGCCCATCACGATGTAATCGTCAATCTAATCGATCATGTTGAAACCTTTTTGACGCATTATATATCTGACGGCGTCACTTATGCGCTGGAAGATTTGGCTTCCGTGACGCGTCCCGAATGGAACGCAAGTGTCCACATACGCGCCCTGCCACTCCAGACCAAGCAAATCATAATCTCCTGGGTCGATTTTGACGTGACGGAACGCCCTGCTGACGTCAATCTTGTATAAAAGGGCGCCACGCCCTAGACGTTTGAGTTGGCTAGTAATATCATCCACAGTGGGAAACGTCAAAGAAAAAACGCTGCCTAGATAAGAAGTCTTGTCAATGCCAGCATTGACTGAGGCCCCAAGAGGCCAGCTTAGATCAATTATGACATGACATCTATCTGAGTTTGGTTTGGCCCTGGTCATAAAGGGGGAACAATGACCTGAAGGTATTGGGTGACAGTCAAAAGGACCCAGCAGGGCACCATACTTTTTCTCTTCCTCAATGTAAGCTTCAATATCTGCAGGAAATTCTACTGCCGACTTGTGATTACCTGACTCATGAATCAGTGGGCTAAATCTATTAAAGTCCAGAGGGAAGCCGAATTGTATCAATTCAATAAGTTGGCTATCCCAGTAATTGGTGAGATACCTCTTCCATGCATTAACATTTAGCTGAGATTGAACAGGAATTCTGGCTTGCATGAAGTTAGGTTTGTTAGTTGCTCTGACTAGATTGTGCACTTGCAAGGGTGAGCTATCAACAGGATGATTGATGGTTGACACACTTGATACCATCTGATCATTTAAAGGCACAAAGGCAAAGTCAAAATCCGACTGACAACGCCATGCATTGTAAATTTCACTATTGACACCTTGAAGCTGGTCATTTGAGGAGAAACGATGGGCATGCAATATGGAATTGGCAAACTTGTCCTCCACCCCAGTAGAATTGATGTCAAACAGTGAAACAAAAGCACATTCAGATTGATTTTTGTGGGAACTTTTACTGTCAGTTTTTGGGGCAGATATGACCTTAGCTGCTTCATTTGACCTGCCATGTGCTGTTTCCCTGGCCACACTTGCCTCTGCTAACGATATGACCCCAGCTGTCGGGTCTGACACATCAGAGGCTAATCTGACCCGGTTCACATCCGACTTATGACTGGCCACCGCCTCCCCATCGGATGCAAGGGCACTACCTTGATTACAACTTTTCACATTGATTTCAGGACAAGTTATATTTCTTTTGTGACATAATTCATTTACAGAAAAAGACTGTTTCACATGGACATCACTGGCAGGCAATGCCTTCACATTAGTACGTGAAGCATTGGCTTTGCCTGGATTCACATTAGGCTTCACATATCCCTCATTTAAACTATTGATCTCTGTGATACTGCGACTGGCAGTCATGCGATTCACATTAGGATAAGTCACACC
Source organism: Sabellastarte sp. h YS-2021 (assembly GCA_964017235.1). NCBI lineage: Eukaryota > Metazoa > Annelida > Polychaeta > Sabellida > Sabellidae > Sabellastarte > Sabellastarte sp. h YS-2021. The sequence goes on along the minus strand of OZ024932.1, from coordinate 8,813,845 downwards.
TACTGGTTTCACATTTTGCTTCACATAGCACTCGCCCCCTCTACTGATACACACAGTGTTATTGCTGGGTACAAAGATGCGACTATGAAAAAATTTGTTGCCATTTCTATTAGCCCAGCCCCTAGTGGGCTGTCTGGCCATTAGAGCTTCAACACTTTTATGATTGACATTTGAATTATATATGAACCTGGTTCTTCTAACATTATTGTCAATAATATTGGTTTTGTCTCTATCAAAGATGGCAATGACATTGTCATTATTGTGCAAGCCACTAGTGACCTTTTTTGAAATGGCTGCTTCACAACCTGAAGCACCATTGTCCCAGCTGCTCCATCCTATCGATGGGCAGCTGACTGCTCATTTTTTGGGTTGTTGGTTTTATTGTTGCAATTTTTCTCCGAATGACCAAGCTGTTTGCCCAAAGTTAGACAAAACGCACAAATGTGCCTATTCAATCTACCATTGACCTCATGATCTTTTTGGTGATGACAGGAATTTGTTTGGAAATTCTTACAAAACCAGGGCTTTTTGTCAGCCCTAACCCAATTTTGTTTGCTGAGGGGATGTGCTTTTGGGCATGTGCCCTCCTAACTCTATCTACTCTATCTGTATCCTCCCACTTTAAGGACCCCCTCTCCATTTCGCATAATAGGACAGCGTGAGCCGCCTTCGCCCCCTGCCAAGAGAAGTCTGTTGCGTCCTCCATGAGGTCCCCTAGATATGAGATTATTATGTCTTTTCGGGAATCGGATTTTTCTTCAAGAATATTCTTACAGAAGCCATGAACCCATTGTGTTAGGGACAACTGATCATATGGGACTCTCTGGCGTGTTATGCCACTTAGAACCGCCTCATGGGGCCAATGCACCTTATGTTGAACCTGTACATCCACGTCCCCTCCCCTGAGTGATTTGTACTTCAGTTTACCTGAACAACATGAACTCTGGTGTAATTCCTTAATTCTTTTGTCCACTTTTCTTTGTACATAATCTGACTTCAACAATGACAAAGAGGGCACATCACTCTCGTTTTCGGATGAACTACTTGATATCAACTGTGACCTTTTACTTTTACATTGTTTAACACTTTCATTACAACTTTTGCTTTTACTTTGTCTGACACTTTCACAACAACTGTCTGTACTTAACTTTGGTTTTTGGGGAGTAGAAGTCCTCTCAGCAGTCGACATCCGCTCCTCCACCTGTTCCAGCCTCTGTGAAACCTTGTGCAGTTGTTGTAGAATCTCCAGCTGCAGCAGCTGTCCGTCTCCCGCTGTACTCTGGGAAGCAGGTGTACTACCTGCAACGGCAGCATCTCGTAAAAGTTCAGTACTCTGTTCCTCTTCTCTCTTCTTTTGACACTTTTTGCCAGTGGGAGGCAGATGCCTGGTTTTGCAGTTCTTACACAATTGTTTGTTATCAGGCATAATTAATTTGTTAATATATAATATTTATTGTCAACGTCACTGAAATCAAATACACAGGCGCCCTAGGCGCTAAGATTGGGTGCTCCAACAATCAGAATCAGGCTTTAAATACGACCAATTGGCAGAATTACATGGCATGCCACATAATATGATAAATATAAATATAGGGTAGACCATCCCTCAATGGTTGATCACATAAAGCCTGACGCTAAACTAGTAGACCACAAAATCTTAGAATCACACAGCATAAAGTCCTGGCATATCAAACGTTCAGTCACACTTCACTAGTCCTCTATAACAGGAGGATAAAAGAACTTGTTACATAATAAATGACCGTCCTTTTATGCATATGTACACTTTAAAACTTTAAAATCATAAAAACAAATAAAACAATCTTCCAAGTGTTCCAAGACAAATTTCAAAATTCATGTTTGCCCTTCAAACAAAAGTTTCAATGTGATAATGGTTGATGCCAAAGTGTGCATTCCCAAATGCCCAACCAATGAGATGACTTTGTTATAGCGTTTCTATTGCCAACCACAGAAAACCCCACTTCAGGGTTTCTTGTGTGAAAACATAAAGATAGTCTGGTACCCAGCTCAGTCCCAACAAACAACAACCCCCTGCCTTGGAGGAGGACTGACACCTGGGTCGCCCAAACGCCCCAAGCGATTGTCTTCCTCTCCTTTTGTTGTTTGTGTTTCAATGTGGGTTGGGCTAGGTCAAAGGAAGAAGTGATTGACTTTAAAGGAAAGCTTCAGATCATATTTTGGATACAAAACAATTTCAAGGATCCCATTTTCAATGAGCTTTTAATAATTTTGACTTTATGGAAGACATAACATGACGAGTAATTAGCACTTCTTCATGAAATTCTTAATGCGAATAGTTTCTGCCCAAAGGAAGAAATTGTTGAATTTGAGAAAAGATCTGGGGCCGATTTCACAAAGGGACTTAAGCCCAGACTTAGACTTAAATGTAAGACTTTGGTCTTAAATTTTGTCAACCGAATGCTAAGTCTGTGGTCTTAGACTTAGCGGATTTCACAAAGCAGCTAAATCCATGAAATTGCTAAGTCAGTGAACTTAACTTTAAGTCTGGTAGGTAGTGGGCTTAAATTTTGTAAAGAGGACTTAAATATGGCCGCCATAAATTTTTCTCCACTTCAAAATTTGAAATGGCTGTAAATAAAGTATAATTATACCTCAATAAAGTAATTTTTGGGAAGTTTATATGTTTTGACAAGGTTTTCCATTTCAAAACAGCAATTACCCTTAGATAAAATGCATCAAATGAATAATATATGTGACCAAAAGTATATTTTGAACAGAAATAAAAGGTCACATGACACAGAAAACCAATGTGGTTATTTGATAAGCTCGGACTTAGCTAAGTCACCCCTTTGTGAAATCCATTTAAGTTCCAGACTTAGCTAAAACAAAAGTCTTAGATATAAGTCCCTGACTTAGCCAAAAAACTTGGCTAAGTCTAAGACCCTTTGTGAAATTGGCCCCTGGATATTACATTTGATAAAAAATATCCAGAATTTTTCATAAACATGCCCTGGAACAGGTTTGCACTCCAGGAGTTCTTTCTAGTTCCAGAATAAAACAGTTTTCAGGAAACATTATGATTAATAAAGTCCTAGGGCAAGAGATATTGCCCAAGGGCAGATAAGGCCCATACTGAGATTATTGATTTTTTAAAATTCTTGTTAGCTAGATATATTATCCTAATGTTATACAATGTTGATACTAAGAGTCCGATCCCATGGGTATTTATGTTATCGTTCATTACTTTTAACCTAAAAAGGTATCAATTTGTATCATTTAATGTTCACGTTATTTCAAAAATATAAAATAGTACTTTCATTTTTCAATACACATACCAATTTTAATGCTTTTCTAGTTTTCTTGGGCCTTAGATTGCTTAATGTTTCTTTGCAATGTTTACATTCACAATATTTGCTGTTTTTCAGATGAAGCGGGCATCAAAGATGATATTTTTATCCAAAACAGGCCATATAACGTGATATTGCCCTCAAATAAGGTTTTTGAATTGGCTTATATGCTCTTAAGGTAAAATAACCAAAGTATATCTGGGTCTGGTTTGGTTAGTAAAACTAAGATATAATTAAAACCCTCAGGGCCAAACCCAGACTTGATATATTATACATAAACTCTCATTAATTCACACTACAATCTATGAACAATAGTCACATAATTCACCTATCTATATCAAACCAATCAACTCTCGATTGCTTTATGTTCTAGATATGACGTAGAAACACTCTTAAACAAAAAGTGATTGCTACTAAAGCTAGACACATTCAATATACTAAAACAATTCTTCTGGAAATAGAATTGATCATATTATAACCATCTTTTTGCGATAACTTATATATATATATAATTGGCTCAGACTGAGTGTCGCTTTAACAGACGTTTTACCAGGCTTCCTCACGCTAGATTGGAGATATAGTTGAGTAGATATTTAAGGTTATTTAATAGCAAAATTTGGGTCTTCTTAAACTGAACACAATGGTAAAAGTATTTTTTAAAATTGGAAAACAAATCAATCACTTATGGTCCTTTACAGAAGCTTATTATCTATATTACTCTGCAAGTCACTTTCGCAAACCATGCACTTATGCTGCATTCTTTGTAGTTCATAATGCTGGTATGTATGAGCTCATGGCCCGTAAAAGGGAAAGAAAAAATATCACAAGAGGTATTTACAACTCTTGGCTAGAGTACCTCCGAAAGCTTTGCAATTTGTGACTTTCAGCTATCATTACAACAAAGATTGGCCAGATTTATATAAATCCTCCTACTATTTGATACAGAATCGTATGTTTTCAAAAAGGCTTTCCCACCTTAGCATATCATCTATGTGGTGTATCTGTGGTATTGGACTTGGGAAAGGCATGGATTTCTTGTCTGTTTGTCTGCAAAATGGCTTGAAAACTATTGATATATTTTTATTAAATTTTAATCTAATCTATTGCTTTGCAACTGTAATATCTTCCCCACAAAGGGAAACTCAGTGCGATAATTAAACAAAATCATTATCATAGGGAGAGTCGAGGGGCATTCAAGGTCAATAATCCAGGATTGTGGATGTGACCAGGAGGGAAGAAAACTAAGTTGGGAAACTAGAGTTGAAGAGGTGGGTTTTGAGGTGCTTCCTAAAAGATGCAACAGAGGGACTGTTTCTTACATGAAAGAAGAAAGAGTTCCAAAGGACTGGGGCATAGTGACTGAAGGAATTAGAAAAGTGTTTGATTTTAAGGGAACATTGGCAATGGCATAAGGAACTGCTACTTAGCTTTTGTTGGGGATCCAGATAACCATCTGGATTTAGGAATTTTTTCATCATTGCACTAAGAACCAATACTGGAAGTATTGGTCCTTGGCAGAGGTATGGGCTATATAAAGTAGTCAAAATGGAAATGGACACAGTTTCAATGATTTTAGTAATTTTATTCCTTGGCAGAGGTATGGGCTATATAATATAGTCAAGATGGAATTGGACACAGTTTAAATGGTTTTAGTAACTTTATTCCTTGGCAGAGGTATGGGCTATATAACATAGTCAAAATGGAAATGGACACAATTTAAATGATTTCAGGAATTTTTATATGCATATTTTGAAGTTGGTATTAAGTAAGAAAACTGATTTTAAGTGGAAATTAAATTATTGCCCCCTAAAAAGCAAATTGAAAATGAAAGGTGTATTGATTTTCTGTTTCTGAAAAACATTTATAACTTGCATCAGTTCATATTTTAGTAATATACATATTGCTACACCTAAAACAAGTAAAAAGAAGGATTTTTTGTCCAAGTTCTGATTTTGAGTAGTAACCTGCTACATGGGTGATAATACAATTTGTTATTCCCTTATTTGGTGCACAAAAAATTAAAGTACATCCTTAAAATTCTCCATTTTTGTAGTAGGTTTTCTGATTAACTAAAAAATATTGTTTGCTTCATTTTATTGCCAATTTAAGGTTTTTGCCAAATTACGGTGGGGAGCTGTTAAATTTGATTGTAGCAATCCAAACACGATTTTCGCTTCCACCATAAAAATCTGTCACTAAGAGTGATTTAGAATGTCTAGCATTTTTTTATACCCATCCCCAAGTCTTACCCAATAAACATCTTAACAGAAGCCCATCTTCTCCCTCCTTAAAAAATTAAGACATTTTCCCTGAAGGAAACACAAAAACCGATTGTGTATGAGTGACAAAAGGCTAAAGCCCCATATAAATGCCCTTTTATTAGGCAATAAAGCAGTTTTCATTGCCCCAGTAGAGGTCATATTTTTGTTTATCGCGGCCCTTTAAATGCAGTGAGGTATCACAATCATCAGACTTTGGTACCTAGCTGAGACTTGTATAACTTTACAAGTTTTCCATGGATTGACAGTCAATTATAAATTTCTGATCTGATAGAAAAAAAGAAGAAAAAGACAGGTATTTGCCTTAGACATAAGACTTTCACCTTTCTGGGGTGGCGAGGGACAGCCAAACGTGCCCATCTACCCTTAGTTGTAGTACTGTCTACCACATATTTGTGTCGGATTCATTCTCTGCAATTCAGTGGGATTTGCATCTGGGTTGGAAACATTCAGGGCGATAAGCACAAAATAATTTGTGTTCTAAACCGTTGTTTTAAAATGTTTGTAAATCACCCCACAATCTGTCACTGCAATATACACACTGCACGGTATTACGAGGGCGAGATGACTCAATGGCAGACTGGTTTTTCAACATGCACTAGCCAAAGAAAAATGATTTTCCTGTTCAGAGCTATATTTTATAAAAGTTAAATATACTTTAATCATTCTCATGATCATGTGATGGGATTTTAGCCAATCAAATTTACAGATATGAGGTATGGTAAGAATGTTTATAATTACTGATTTATTTGAATTCTTATCGAAATTAGAAAGGACTCCACCAAGGTGGGTTTAAGGAAGGATCTAAGAAGAAAAGTGCCAAATGTCCAATCTTTTTCAAAGAATATATGAACTTAATTCCATCAAAATTAGAAGTCTTATTCATAGTTCATCAAGAAGAAAGGAACTGAGAGAACTTTAAATGAAATTTATTTCCTAAATTTTCGACAAAATTTTTAGTGCCAATACAAGTGGTAATGTATATTTAAATAATAGCATTTACCTGTAGTATATATGGATTCTATTCTATTCTATTCTGTACTTTTATAGCGCTTAATCTCTGCTAGGCAGACTCTAAGGCGCAACACCAAAAATCAGGTTTAAGAAATCATCTGTCCATAGCCGTTGCCAAGTCCAGTACCACGGAGACGCCGGATAGAGTGTAAGCTAAGGTGGGAATGCCTTGTGGAAGAGATATGATTTTAACCTTTTCCTGAAACAGGTGAGAGTTGGGTCAGAACGTACCTCATTAGGCAAATGATTCCAAACTGTGGGGGCATCAAAAGCAAAGCTGTGGCCAAAGTGATTTTTGGATTTATGTACAGATGGACAGAATTGAGGAACCTCCAGGAACCTTTTATCTGGATGGTTGTATATTGTACTGTATCTTCCGCAACGAGTGGGCAGAAGAGGACCAAAGTAACTGGGATGACCACTGTGAAGAAACTTATAAACTAGAGTGGCAGTTTTGAAGATACAGCAAGATTCAACTGGGAGCCAATGGAGTCGTTTGAGAATAGGAGATGCCCGCGTGTATTTGTTACAGTTTGTGACAATCCTGGCAAGTGTATTTTGAATACACTGTAGTTTACGCATATTGAGACTGGACAGACTCCTGAAGAGAGAGTTGCAGTAATCAAGGTGACTGCTCACCAAGGCATTAGCTGCCAGGATAGCAGCCTCATCAGTCAAGTGCTTTCTAACCCGCCTGAGATCACGAATTTGAATGAAGCATGTCTTACAAATATTGCGGACATGGTTAGCAAAGGAAAAATTAGCATCAAACCAGACACCAAGGTTCTTAACAACAACTGCAGGATGCATGAAATTACCAAATATCTTAACTGGGAGATAGGGATCTAATTTCTTGAGTTGTGCATGGGATCCAAAGATGATATACTCTGTTTTGTCAGGATTTAGTTTGAGCATACTTGACGACATCCATTTTTGAACATCCAGAAGACAAGAATTCAGTTTGTTAAAAGCCAGGGCTGCATTTTTGTGAGAGATATGAATAAACAACTGCGTGTCGTCTGCATAAAAGTGGTATTTGATGTCAGGATGCGTTCCAATAACCTTACTCAAAGGAGTGGTGTATAAAGAGAACAGCAGAGGACCAAGGACGGAGCCTTGTGGTACTCCAAACAACAGCTCATGCAAATCAGAGAGGGTTGACCCAATTTTAATTGCCTGGAAACGGTGGCTGAGATAGAACGTGAACCACACAAGGCTGGATGTGTGTAAGTGTGTGTGTGTCTTTTAGTTTGTTTGTTCTGTAATGTAAGTTTATTATACTGTGCATTGTATATTTGTTGTGTACCGCCATGGTGTTTGTAAAATAGATGGATTGAAAAAAACTTATTTGCAAAAAATATTATACTTGGATGAAGTAATAGCATTTGGCAAAAAGGCAATAGTATTGAAATGTTATTTAATGACATAAAGATAACTAGATAAAACATTACAGCTAAAGACCTGACAACAATAAAGAGAAAATAAAGCCTTTAAATATAATAACACCCACGTACAAAATGCACAAAAGGGACAATTTATCAACATCTATACACAATGACAGACAATAGAAGAATTTCAATTTATAATAAATTAACACAACTTTATTAAAAAAGACAGAATAAATAATTTAACTAAGCATCAGCTTTTGAGAAATTGAAGTAGCAAATCCCACTCAAAAGCTTGTGATACTGGAAAAGTAGAAACTTTAGAAACTTTTGCCAATGCTTCATCCTTAAAAAATTCAATAGAATTATTTTCAGGAGAATAAGACAGATTTTAAATTTCACTTGGAATTAATAATGGCTATACAAGCTCATTAGAAAAAATGGCTGAAATTGATGCCCAGTGAAAATTGCAACTTATACAGTAATTGCAGTGAAGCCTGATCTGATGTTTTGATCAGAACAAATGCTTGTTTTTTGTGGGTCATAAACCATGTCATATCTGTAAATAATAGGTTCATTATTGCTGATTGAGTCAGATTTCTACCATCAGATGTTATTTCTAGAGTAGGTCTGTCCTTGAAAAGGAGTACATTGACAGGACAAGCCTAGGCAAAGAGAAATGTCTTTGTTCTGCACACATCTGCCAGCTGAGAGATGATTTTAGGTGCATCACTAGTCAGCTGGTTAACAAGTTTGACATTTAATCATGTAGCTCTTATATATCTGAGGTCTTAGGCTCAAACGTCTAACTCATAAGACAATTTCATCATCATCGGTGATAAACATACCAGAGAGTCACTTATACCAAAATTTCCCTTGCCATCAACTATGACCTTGGCTTACTGGTCTTGATTTGACCTCATCTTATTATATTCATTTTAATTCAACCCTCAGGGGCCTTTCCTCCTCAGCAGTTCAGAGGGTTTCAGGGGCTCCCTAGTCAAAAACTTAGATGAATTGATTCTAAACTCTGCCCTGACCTTTGATTCCCCCCTGACCCTCGCTGCTGCTGGGGTTCAAGGTCGTCTGAGGTCACTGTAATTGTAATTTACTATTATCACTATATCACTGCAATGAAATTTATTGTGTGTATGTCTCTAGTGGTCAGTTTTGTAGCTTAACCATTACCAGCTTATATATATATAATTTTTACAAATAATTTTTATATACAGTGTTATGACTTGTAAATACTTCTTAGTAGTAACATATAATCTTTTATTGCATCTCATTAAAATGGTACCCACAATTACCTTTTTTCTGACTTGGGAGGTAGAGACTGTTATATTCATTGGAAAATGGCTTGGGCAGTGTATGAGTCAAAATAAACATTATTTTACAAAATAATCTTCTAAATGGGAATTTTATTATGAACTTGGTTAAAAAACCTTGTAGTTTACAATTACAATTAAAATAAAAAATTACATCCTATGTTGCCTCTTTCACTTCAACTTTCTGAGAACTGACCAAAATTTCATTTTGTTATTCCTTCAAAGCTCTACTTTGCTGGCAGTAAAAATTCTATGTGTCACTTTTGACTCAGAGAGTCTGATGATCATATACTTCAAACTTTTATAATTTTGATACTTCAAATGTCTATTGTATTGTGTATTTATACTAAGCGCAATATCTCCATATACTGCAGGACTCAAAGCGCAATAAACCCATCTAACTACACAAGTACAGCCCCAACTCACAAGTAACTGGCATTCCCCTAACTTGAAGATAGAGGCTCAAGGGGACCTGCCACTGGGGATAGGACCCAATGATAGAGGACCGCCATTTTAAGTGGTCATCCGAGCCACTATGTATCTGCCTGTACCTGGGTTTGAACCCATGTCCTCTGAGTTCCTGGACCAGTGTGCTACTCGCTAGGCCACAGTGGCAGATGTGTCTAATCAACTGATGGTCTGGCCGAAGCTTTGAAAGGGACATAACCCCACAAACTTGTGACCTCCTTTGAAAATCTACAGTAAAAATTTTGAAAGGGTAGATGCACTTAAAGAAAACAGACACAGACTATGCGTCTGGCTTTCCAGCAAGACTCAGGTGTAGCGAATGTATAAATAAATTAAAAGTAAATTACAGACAATTTCTCTCAGGACTGTGAAAAGCTATCAATTTTGCATAGTATAGCTAACCAGAGACCCATAAAGACAGATGTATTCAAAGAAACGTTCGGATTCCAGTGAAAAAAAAAAAGAATTATTGATAATTGACTTTATCTAAGCTGCAATTCTTATTCAGGATGTTCATATATTTGATATTAATGAAAAATTAAATATTAATCCAATTTCAAAGTTTTTCTATATTAATCACTTAGGAATACATAGATTCAATCAAGAAATTTAATGGCTACTATATTTGCCTGAGCAAGACGCAGATGAACACTTTGTGTAGGACTTTATTTTTTTCTTTGTCCCATCCTAAATAACATATCAGTGATATTGTCCTCATTACCTTTCCCAAGGAGGTATCATTTGCATGACCATATGTTTGTTTATTAGCGGAATTATGCAGGTGGGTCTTATTCTAACTTAGATCTTATTAAATTTGAGTCTAATCTGGAAAAAAATCCGGTTTTCTCATTTACTTATTATTACTTGCCTTGGGGAGGCCCTTGTTAAATGCAGTCAAGATTCTGCAGTGTAAACTGCCAGGCACTGCTAAGCAACTGCCACCACCCCCACCACCCCCACATAGGGTCGGGTCCAGGCTTCAAACCAACTACCTGAGAGGTAGCTGGCTAGTGTGTTAACCACTATGTCACCCCACCTTTCCTCTTAAAGCATATATTCCCTTCATTGAGACACACACACCCCATTAAAGATATATTGCTTTCAGAGAGATCAGGGTATGAGATCTGAAAGGCAATGACGTCACAGTGACATAAAAGAACTCTAAAGTCACTCAATGCCTGTGTCTCTTTATGGAACAATTTGAAGCTCCATATCACACATAAAGGTGGAGAGATTAAAGCATGTCTGATCATAGACCAGTCACTTTTACTGGCTCCTTTACTATCTGATTATAGCCGTTTGTTATCTCTTCTACAAGACTGACTGCAGCACATTTCAAGCCATCACCATTAGAATTGCTGGTTTTGTAGTCAAGAAATGACACATACCCCTGTCGGATACTAATAATGCTATGAACCAGATATGCTGGCATGCATATTGAGTAGTAGAGTCATTTGTTGTTATAATAGTGTTGGAAATAAGGTTTATTCAAATTTATTATCCACTAAAAGTTGTATTTGACCTAAATAACTGTCTAAATGTTTACATATGTCGATTGGCTACACAGTGATCAAATGACCATTTTGAATGTATTTATTATACCTTAGGGCTGAGCTTTTCGATTTGATTGGTTAAAATCTAATAAAATGACCCATTATAGATAAAAAGTACAGTGGTGTCTCTAGTGACCAGATGAGAGTAAGACCTTTTATTTCACCTCAATTCTGAAGAATATCTATCATTCCCACTGAAACTTTAAAAATCTCTTTAAAAAATTCTGACATATGTATGAAATATACAATATGGGTATAGTTTTCAAGATCTTGAGGAGGAGACTATTTTTAAGCAATAATATATCACACAACAATTGCATGATATTAAATTTGAAAAGCAGATTTTGTTATTGTGTTTTAATTACCATTTATTTAGTAAGTACTAAATAATAGTATTAAAATAAATATTCAAAGTAATTGTTAAATAAAAGTCTCTTTGAAATTAAATACATCGGTATAATAAACATGATATAAGAAGTTTAATAGGGCTGTAAATTCTGATAATGCTCTCTGAGATATTTTCTGTTCTTCAGCTATAATACTCCAATTTTCACAGAAGTTTCAGACAATACTACTGGCCAAGTAATTTTGGCCAGAACACCGATACTGGTTACACCACATAACTTCCAGTTTTGTTTGTAAAAAGCCAAATTTCTGATACCAATTTGAACTGATAATTTAATAGACATCTAAATTAATTTCAAAATGTCAAGAAGTAGATATTATACAAAGCTGAATATGTTGGAGACTTAACTATGGAGTTTCTACAATTTCTGTAATAGCCATAATTGAGAGGAACACAGTAAATGTGGTTGTAAATATGTTATGTTACTGGTCACTTCTGGGCCAATATTCACAAGGACTATTACAATTATTCTTAGAAATACACTTAAGTCTAAGAAAAATTCTAAGCTAAGAGTTTTCTTATTCTTAGATTAAAAACCTATTCACGAAACAATTCGTATATAAAAATAATTCTAAGAATGGAAATAATAAACTAATGTGTACACAGGGTAAAATTTTTCTTAGACTTAATTCTAATAAAAGTTCTAAGAATTTTTGTGAACACAGATCTTGGCATTTGTGACCACCAGAAAGTGAGAAATTTTTAAACCATATAAAGATGCTGTATTTCACTACAGTACACACAATGGACAACTTAGTATGTAACACTCTGTTCTGGATATCGATTTGCAATCAGTTGCTGCACTATAATCGCCAAAACAACTATTTTTCTTAAGTTAAGCATTCTATGTGCCAATCTGAGATTTAAATCAAGTTCCCTCTTTCAACACTGTACAGGTCATATCATGATGGATAGGATTGTGGGCATGAGAAACCAGTACATACAGTTGGTCAAGGTCTTGTACTGTAAACTGCCGACTATCGGTAAGCAACTGCCTACTTTTCCACATAGGGTCAACGGTTTGAACCGCCGACCTCAGAAGTGGGAGGGAAGTGTGTTACCACTGCACCACCATGACCCTCCTGTTAAGTTTATTAGACACACTAAATAGTAGTACAGTTAATTTATCTATATTTTATTTATTTATTTATTTGGGGTTTTACGTCACTTTCAACACTGTACAGGTCATATCACGACGGGTAGTTGGAAGGGCAGAGGAAACCAGTACATACAGTTGGTCAAGGTTCTGTACTGTAAACTGCCGACCAACGGCAATAACTACCAGCTTTCCCACTTGAGGAGATGCCGGGAACTGAACCCCGGCCTCAGAGGTGGGAGGCGAGAGTGTTGCCACTCTGCCACCGTGGCCTCCTTATCTACATTTTGACCAGCAAATTGTTAGATTCAATTTTATACCTAAATTACCTGTTCTGTGGCTGGTCAAACAACCTGCATTGAAGTGCAAAGTAGTTAACTCATTGGAGGGGTCGCTTCTGACTTGATATCTTTCATGTTTTGGTAGTGTCCATAAGGCTTAATAAGTTTGGATTCATATTTAGACAAGTGCGTCCAACACAACATAGGCAGAACTGTGAGGATCTGGCTGCTTTCTTTCAAAATGTTTGAAACACCAACAGTATACACAAAGGAGGGATAGATTGGGAATGGAATAGCTACATGGGGTTGCTCATTGTTTAAACATGCTCTACTCAAATAAGATGTCCATTTATGGGATAATAAGAACTAGGTCATAAAGTAAAAGTCAAATTCATGTTGATATGTCCACACGGGGCAGTGTGAATGTGCCATAAGGGCAATACTTAAAAGAAAAAACTCACACTACATAATACTACATAAGTCATGGTTCTTAAAGTTAGTTAAGTTAATTCTTACTTTATGGTCACCATGTCTACTATTCTCGAGTTCACACACAACCACACATTTGGCAAGTCAAAGTTGATATCCTCACACACCTTTTCGAAAGTCAGATTCTGTTTCAGGCACTCCACAGAGTTGAAAGAGCATTTCTGAAAGTCGGAAAGGCGGGCATGTCTTGGTTTTACGAGTCAGAATTTTATGTTGTCATCCACCCCAGGCAATAGACAGACTACTCAGATTAACCTCTTATGAATCCTTGACATCTTCATCTCTAATCTCCCTATCAAATCCATACTGATTGGCCAATTATTTCAGCATCAACTTGTCCCCCATGGTGAGAATATGACAATGAGGACCGTAAAATATCTAATAGCTGCCACTGGGCCACTCCTACTTTACTCTCTCCAGCTTGTTTATTGACCCATTCTTGAATTTTTTGTGGCAACTGTCGAGAGCATAATGACACAAACCACATATAAGCTGTTTTAATTTTAAGCAGGTTTAAAAATCTCTGCAAATCAGTATTTCTGTCCAAAATTGTCATTACAGATCTATTTAGTCCAAAATCACTTGGATTGTCCAATTGATGAATGAACAACAGCTTTCTGGGCTTGATGCTATGGCTCTTCTGTATGAGTTTTAACAGTCATGTCACTTATATTTGAATCTTAACACTAATCTTTATACTTGTCAACCTCCCTGGTGGGTTTTAACGTCGCTTTCAACACATTGTATAGGTCATATGACAAGGGGTAGTTTTATGGGCAGAGGAAACCAACACATACAGTTGGTCAGGGCTTTCCCACTTAAGGTCGGGCTGGGATTTGAACTCCCATCTCAGAGGTGGGAGGCCAAAGTGTTACCACTCTGCCACCATGGCCCTGTGCCCTGGAGGAGGCTTGCACTCTACTAGTGCTTTCTAGTTATTATATTGAATCATTTTATATCATTGTTGAGATATCTAGGCTTTTAAATCCCCAACAGTCAATATTACTAGAGTTCCAGAAGCTTGTCACACACACTCCTGTTGGGAAGTATTCCCATTGCATAACCTGCTATTTCCTGAGTGTCCCATACAAGGGACATTATGGTACAGTTGCAGAATAACTAGTGTCCTTAATAGTTGTCTTTTAGGAGTGTATTGTTGATTCACATCAGAAGTCCAGTAAGGCATATAAAAGGAAATCGCAGAATGCCACTTTTTCATCAACGATGAAGTGATTCATTAGAGAAGGTATTACTGGCGGGAGTGAGGGGACTTAGAAATGATCAGGATCACTAACCACTCAAAGAAACCAGTTTTTTATGAAAGTGCATTGATTATTGTCTAGGTTAGATTTTTACCCTTGCATATTTGTAAATCCTGTATTATCACCAAAGATATCTTATACTCCAGTTCAACGGTCACACTCCTGAATGTGGGAATTGTAATCTTGTTCACTGTATGTATTCGTTCCAATTTTATGCGCGAGCCTCTATGAGGTCTTATGGCTTGTAAAGATAACTTTTTAAGCACGAACTATACTGAGGCTCACACTTCTAGAGATCACTTTTTTCAGCTTTTGTTTTTGTCTCGGGACTTTCATGAATTGTGGTCATAGCATGATAAGTACCTGTCTCTTCACTGGATTTTTTGTGGCAATGACCTACATTAGTACTGAGATGGGTGACCGCTTCAGTGCACTACTCGTGTCTCTGATGGCTTTGCGAATCGCACTAGTAGACCGAAACCCATTTTGGCCTTGTTTTGTTTATTTTTCATCTCCTGACGTTCATTAATTGGGTACTAGTGTAGTGCCCTACTGATTACCTAATTTACTATAATACAATTTATCTACATAAGACATAATTTGTGTATGGTGATTGTAATTGGTTAAATTGTTTTTAATTTTATTCTTTGCATCTGAGAATCGGCTTTGTAATTAAAAATTAAAGTGTTTAATAATACTGTTGATTAGAATTGGAAGTAAAATTTACTTCTAGTTTCTAACAATTTGTACTCAATTCTTAAACAAGGCGGCTTACCCTGTTTTCATTCATAGTTATCTCCACTAGAATGTTGTGTTATTAAGGAGTGTCTGTCACTTTGTTTGTTTAACTGTGTTCGCAATGACTCCAAAAGTAAAGAATGGATCTTTCTAAATTTTTTATGGTGGAAAGAAATGAACAAAAAGAGAAGTCATTAAAGTTTAGGAAAGACCCTAATCATATTCTGCAGACAAAAAAACCCCTTGAATTGCAGAAATGCACCACAATGGTGGACTGTGATCTACGAGTGCTATCTAAATGTACACAGAGTTAGCTAGCTGTTAGTGGCAGTAGTAAGCCCCAGGGTGTGAGATATATATCCCCAGGGGTCAGGGGACACAGGCGGGAAGCATTAATAACACCACGTGCTTGATATAAAAAGCCACATTTTCTCTCTATGATATTAAATTGGCTAATAATCCTCCATTTCTGTGTATCCAGCTATCCAGTGATCATCTGGCAACATACTGATTGTACTAAAACAGTTATTACTGTTTGTTACACTCTCCTTCAAAAAGCTATGAATTGGCCTGAGATTTACAAAGTATAAATTTGCTTCTGATCAGACTGGAGGAGTGGAATATGTGTATTTATTATAGCTCAGTTATAAGTATATTAATTTTATTGGCTTTAATCTGATCACAAGACCAATTTTAAAATTACAGTTTTAGCAGGGTTTAAACAGGTCAGAGGTTTGTATTACTTTTAATGGTCCTCCACTCAAACGAAAATCCGCTATTACTTATTCCAACTGAAACCCTGAAAATTGGAATTAATTTTAAAATATATGATTATGATAACTTATATGGATATTGAGAAACTTAATAGTCTTAGTGATAAGTCTTAGTAATAAGATTTTTAGCTGAAAAAATGTCAGAAAACTCTTACCTATATTGTCTTATTATATCTGTTTGCCTGTCTGTTTGCCTTTTTGGGGGACTATTTTGCTTTTCACAGTCTGTGAATTTTGACTCTCTAGCCTTGCTAAAGGCTCAAGTTTTTATGTAACTAGAGGAACCTTTCAGTTTAAATAAAAAAATTTCAGTTCATATAATGTACTCTTACATATGCTGGCTTTTGCATTCTGCTAAAACTGTCTCATGAGCTTATATATCCTAACATACACGGGTGCTTTATGAATACCAAGTAAATTTGCATATTTTGGAAAAAGATATGGTACAAATTTGAGCCTTAAGCAAGGCTATTAAGAGTCTGCCATACAGTGGAAATTAAATACTATAACAGTATTCATTACATTACATTTTTGTCTGGCACACACATAACTCAAAAACTATATGTCAGATCATTCTTATATTTTCAACCAGGACAGGTCTAAATGAAGCTTAGTCCTCCTCAGTCAAGATTTGCAATCAAGACTATTTTTTCATTATTTTTTGTAATATATGCATTCGTAGGTTCAAAAACTATTCATTTGACCGGGGTCGTATTTTCAGATGAGGTTGGGTCTATGCATGACCTGGTCTTTCTCATAGGTAATTCGAATCCTGTGCGTGAGGATTTGTGTTTTCAGGCATCAGCCAACAAGATGGATCTGAATAAGTCTGAAATGGTGCCAACATTGCAGATCAGACAGTTTTTTGCCAACAATGAAAATGGACTCTAAAAATATAGCTAATAATCGTCAGTAGGTTGTTGGGGAAGTGGCAGGGGAAGGATTTTTTGTGGAAATGCCTCAATTTATGCCTTTTTAATATTTATGCATTATAAAAAAAATAAGTTTGCCTCAGGGAAGATATCTCAAATATACCCTTATCTTGTGAATAATGTGATAATGTAAATCCCATGTGGAAACGGAATATATTAATTGTAACTTTGTCTTCCATCATAGCATAAATAATATAATGGGTGATTCAGATTTTCATAACCTCTCATTAGGCCTCGGGGAGACTATCCTGTGAACATGACACTATTACCATTTTGTTAGCACTGACAAGGGAAATGGACTTTTGCTTGTGTCACTGCTCTTGAGATTTGGAATGACCTACTTGGCAACACATGCAGAGTAACCTGTGGAAGAAAAAGCTTCAAACTGACCACTTTGCAAAAGCCTCTCTACCTTAGCCCCTGCACCCCCCCCCCCCCCCCCGGCCTTTTCTGGCATGACATGATTATATTAATGGACAAACTCTTACTCAATATATTTATGTATATTCGAGCCTCAGAGTCTGTTACATTATGAAGATTAAGTGCTGTAATAGTCCTTATTGGATTTGATAAGTAGTTATAATAAGCTACTCTTTTTTTCGCACTTGTAAAGTACTTGTACTTTGCTGTTGAATATTCAAATACTTACCCTTGAAAATGACTTGCACTTGAAAATTAAATGCACTTGCTCTTGTACTTCAGAGAAAAACATTAAATACACTGCTGAGATAAACATAGAAGACGCTGATTTGAAGGAGGATGTATAGTATTATTGCTCCCCTCTTTTTAAAGCTACAATCTATTTTAGTGCCAATGCATAACTCTATATCAATAGAAATCTACAATATTATACACAGAAAAAGCACAAATAAGCTAATAGTTGCGTTGTGATGGGAGCAAAATAACTAGAAATAGAGTGTAATAAGTGTCCTAAATTGGCATCATGATCACTCAACATGCAGCTTGGCAATGGTGGAGCCGTGGCAACACGCTAGTCTCCTACTTCTGAGATTGAGGGGGGTTAGCGGTTAGAGTTCTCGCCTTCAACCTCTGAGGCCGCCGGTTCGAATCTCGGGCCGGGTGCTTCATGTTGGAAAGTTGGTAGTTACTTGCCAATGCCCGGTGGTTTACAGTGCAGTATGCACTGGTTTCCTCCACCTGTAAACTATCTGTTGCAATATGACACTGGCTGTTGAACGCGACGGAAAACAACAAATAAATCAATCTGAGATCGAAGTTCGAATTCTGGCCAGACCTCAAGTGGGAAAGTTGGTAGTTGCTTGCCGTAGGTTAGCAGTTGACCAACTGTATGTGCTGGTATCCTCTGTCCTTCCAACTAGCTGTTACAGTATAACCGATGCAAAGTTACTAGGCAAGATGTAAAATAACCAATAAAAATAAACACAACTTACTGGGAACATTTTTGTATCACTGATTCGAGTATGGCTTAGACTTTAAATTTATAATTTACTTCCTGTTTGTGCCAGTTTAAGTCACCTGCCAAATTATGGCTTAGAGCAGTATATACTAACATGTATGAGTGGCATAGAAGCTTTATTACCAGTACAGAAGTCACATTCTAATTTTGATGATGGGCTGAAATATGGCTTGACAAACTATAATAACACAATTTATTACATGCTAAAGAGAAAAATCGAGTTCTCACAGAAAGCTAATTGTATGAAGGACATGTACTGAGTTTATGACACATGTGATGGGCTGCTTATATTAGGGGATTAGATGGCTGGATGAAACATTATCCCAATAATGATATCCCATCTTTTATGTATTGCCTCTTTTCTCAGAACCAGTTTATCATGTAGATTTGTTTATTACCTTTGCCAATGAGAGATTATGTTTTTGTCTGTGTTTACTTGTCTGTTTGTCTGCCTGATATTCTGTCTCCGAGATAACTCCAAAAATAACAAAGGAATCCTTCTTAATTTTTATATCTGGGTAAGGTCTGGCCAAAGGACGAACTAATTAATTTTGGGAAAAGATTTGAATCATATTCTGAGGAGAAATAAATACCTAAAAATATATCAAAGGTTCCATTTTAATGTTCTTTCAATGACTTTGGCTTTCTGGTTGGCATTATAAAGACTCCAGGGAGTGTATTCACGAAAGGTCTTAGCCAGGGCCTAGGCTTAAAGTTGAGACTTTTGTCTCAAGTTTTTGCCCAAAAACTGTTAAGACTTTTGTCTTAGGCTTAGTGGTATTCACAAAGAATTTAAGACCGTTCTTAGGCTTAGCCAAGGGCTCAACTTTAAGACTGGTTGGTAGTGGGCTTAAATTTTGTAAAGAGGACTTAAATACGCCCGCCATAAAATTTTCTCCACTTTAAAATTTGAAATGGCTGTAAATAAAGTATAATTATACAGAACACCTCAATAAAGCAGTCTTTGGGAAGTTTATGTGTGGTAACAAGGTTTTCCATTTCAAAACAGCACTTTTCCTTAGATAAAATGCATTAAATGAAGGATATATGTCACCAATAGTATAGTTTGAATAGAAAAGAAAGGTCACATGACACAGAAAACCACTGTGGTTATTTGATAATCTTGGACTTAGCTGAGACAAAAGTCTTAACTATAAGACTGGATTTAAGCCTAAGATCTGGCTAAGTCTAAGACCCTTCGTGAATACCAGCCCTGGACTTTTGAAAATACCCCCAAGCAGATGTGTGTGCACTATACACTTATTGTAATGACTAGAAAATAATACATACACCCAAAGACTATGAAGATGGACAGAAAAAAATAGAAAAAAAAGAATAAAACCTTGGACAGTATTTTTTGTAAAAAGTACAATCTACAAAGACTGGGATTAAATCTCTTAGATCTCATATTCATGCTAATTCCCCCTTTTGGTGTATTTTATATCAATTTTAATATTTACAAATACTGAGATGAAATAAGGTTACCGACTTTTCAATTACACCAGTAATCACTTGCATAGTTTATAGTCAGTTTATAGTTTCTATGCTATCTGTAATTCACTACCTTAAAGTTTCATATTTTACTGTACTTTCTCCCCTCTTTTGCTCAGTTACAATATTTTAACTTTTGTGATTATGCTTTCTAAATTACTCTCCCTTATGTTAAGATCACCATTTCTTCAGAACGTACCTTAGTTTAAGATTTACTTAGCTTGGTTTAATATATTTGCATCATTCTTTGCATCAGTAACCCTATTTATATATTTTATACATTAATTTATCAGTGCTTGATAATCAGTATGCACTGATAAAAAGGCCACATCTTTTCTATGAACTTTCTCTTAAAGACACTAAAAGTAAGCTTAAGGTGGCCTTATCTTTAAGATATAACTCATGTAATTTAAAGTATGTAAATAAACATAGTTAGTAAATGTGTATATGTAAATAAATATAACAATCTCAGCTATGTTATTGTTCAAATCTAAAGCTTCACTCTGGGGCACTGAATTCTGTGCATAAAGTCAACGACATTGCATCTACCTCGTGTTTGTTATAGAAGGAGTAGTTATAATTGTCTCTGCATTGCAACATATCTCTCATATTTTCCAACAATAAAAAATGTGGAGTGACGAGGATTAACACGATAAGTCATCCAATAACACCATAATCGAGGCTTTATAAAAAGTAAATCTTACTTACATTACATTTATAACAAACACAATTAATTGCATTACACATGTGTGACTCACTTCCTAATGGCCTGGTCACAGCTTTCTTTATGATTGTATCTGTACATATTTGATTTTCACTTGACGAGCTTGTCCTTTCAGCTCTGAATAGAGACCTCCGCATCTATTAGTACGTGTTGAACAAAAAGAGCCACCCTATATACATCACACCCCTCCTCCACTTTACCCCTCCGGCATGAATAGTTTAATTCAACTCTGAAGAGGTTGTAACACCTATTTCAGTTATTTGATTTAAAAAGTCCTGAATTCAAAAAATGTTATGTCTAATTGTCCCAATGTCATTCAATGCAATCCGGAGCAAATACTTCTTACTAAAATGGATCGAACCAACTACAGACAAGCGCTTACGTTTGTAGCTCATTTTCCCAGTATAGAACCTGTAAGCTATGTATTAATAACCAACTGCAAACAATTGCTTTTGTAGACACTAACAGATTCAATGTAATGGAAAATAAATCTCAGTACCGTATTAAGCATTTGAATATCAACAGCTGAATTATTGCAATTAAAGGACAATCTGACTGAATGTGAGTTGAAGTATTGCTGTCTTCTGTTTGCCATATATGTTTTATTAGACAGTGACTTATAAGTCCATAAAGGGTTAATGTGCTGGTTGGAAACATATTATTATTGTAACACGTATTGTACATCTCATCTTAATGAATAATTAAAGATTATATTAATGTGATGAGTATAAATACCTACCTTCTCTTGAACTCATGGACTTACCTTGTATTGACTGAGATGTCCCCCCTGTTATCAGTCAGCTCTCCTGTTAAAATACAAAAGTCACATGATTACTTCACTTGAAGGTGTAAATCTTCCAATATAAATGCAGATTGTTTTCCACCTCAATCGGGGAGCAATATTTTGGGGTGTTTTTGTTCACCTACCAGTGTGTGTAGCTGTTGGTGATAACACCAAAAGTGATGGACAGATCTTTCTGAAATTTTTAAGTGGCTAAGCCCTAACCAAAGGAAGAATTTGCTACATTTTGGGAAAGATTCAGATCACACTCTGGATACCATAAAACTCCCAAAGCTTCAAACGTCCCATTTTTCAAACTTTGACTTTCAGGATGATCTTACTCCAACAGTATCTAGGGATCTCTATGAAAGTTTGGATTCAGGTAGAATCTGGACAAAGGAATAATGATTACATTCTGAAAAATATTTGGATCATATTCATATTCTAAATACAAAAATATTCACAAATTTTCAGAAATGCACCCTGTTGGAAGTCAGCATGCTACAAGTGCTTTCTAGTTTGTGATTATTTTGTGCATTTTATGTGAATTTATTAGGATAGGAATATATTAAAATATGCAACTATACGAGTGCACGTAATAAATTTATTTAACACATAAACATTTCTTCAGAAAAATAAAAAAATACAAAAAAAAATAAAATAAACATTTCATATCATTGACTTTCTAAACAGTTTTTAGGAGGCGATAATACAAGTTGTTATAACAATCAACACCCTAAATCAACAGATGACCAATCAGCATACAGTTTACAAGTCATAGGTTTATATGTCAGTGTCCTTGATTGGCAAGAGTTTGTCTTCATGGTCTATACATTTCTGCAAGAAATATAAAGTCCCAAATGCCCAAGCTAAGCTGTTCTAGGTCTCTGTACCAAGAGACTGGTCTAATCCTTCATATTACCACACAGTTATTATGTGGGAAGATTTATGTCAGAATTACTGCTAGCCAGTCAATCAATTGTTGGGCTCATCCATCATATTGCTAACCCCTGACACCCCTCTACTTAATACACTACTGGACTGGGGGTTGTAAGACATGGTTAAAGAAGCCATAGAATCTGAGTGAAAAGCTCCCTGATGGGATGTTAGAAAATTAAGATAAAGGTCATTTCACAGACATATGCATATATATATATATATCACCCACTCAAAGATTTATTTTCTCAATATAAGAATATGTTATGACAGAGACATATTTTTCTTCATATTTGACAGTTCCCCATGTTTGGGTTTCTTCAACGGAATTGTCTTGCAATATTGAATAAAAATGGATAATAAAAGTGAAATATCCCTCACATCAGAAATTTTATTAAAGAGAGATTGATCACTTACGAAGATGACCAATGTAATATTCATGCCACACACGTGTATAATATTATCATCTTCATTTGTGAGATTGGGTTCAGCTGTTGCCTTCTGAACATGCCTCAAGGACCTTAGAATCTGTTCACAGAGATTGAGCCCTTTAGAAGTATTCTTTACATTGGGAGCACAAAGGACCTGGATCTGATCCAAGGCAGAGTTACATATACAGATTGGAATGGTTGGCCACTTAAAATGTTGGTCTCCTGCCATTGGACCCTACTCCCATTGGCAGGCTAAAACCCTGAGACTCTGTCGTTCAGTTAGTGGAGTGCCAGTCATTAAAGAGCTTGGGTTGTTCTTGTACAGTCAGGATGGGTCAAACAGTGCTCTGTGTCCTGTAGTACAAGGAAATATTATGCTGAGTATAAATATAGAATACAACCACATTACATTACTTTGCTCTCAACCCCAATGACCTGGAACTCGAACCCAGGTCATGAATTAGTAATGACCTGACCCAATACGACCCGGACTGTTTAGTGGGATGTAAAAACCACATCATGACCTTTGACCTTCAATCAAGCAGCTAAATAGACCCTTCTAAATAAGAATAAATCTGTCTCTTGTGACAATTTACAATTTAAAATCCTGTTATAATATCTTATATTACCTGAATTATTTAGTGTCATATTGTCAATTATATTCTTTCATTAAGTTATTTTGTATTCTGTTCTAAGTTTAATTCACTCTATGTGTGGAAAAGAGAAGCAATACATTTAAAAATGTTCTAAACAACCTGGTAGCCATCTGTTTTTAAGCATGTGCTCTAGAGATCACTTTTTTCATTTTTTTTCATATTTTGTTTTGTCTCCGGACTTTCATGACTTCAGGGGCCGGTTTCATGAACAGACTTAAGCCTTGAGTCAGACTCAAAAGTTGAGACTTTGTCTCAAATTTTGGAAATATTTTGCTGAGTCTGTGAACTCAGACTCAATGCATTTCACAAACAAGCTCAACTTGAGACCTGGCTCAGTCACAGGCTCAAATTTGAGCCCATGTCTCAAATTTGAGTCCAAGCTTTGATGCCAAAAAACACATACATAAAGTGATACAATTTGTTCCAAAATGAAATTGATAAATCTTGAAATCTTCTATTTTCATTTTATTTTGTAATTACAGCCACATATTCAATATTTTCTAATAGCAAAAGTCAACAGAATTGACATGCTTTATAGGCTATTATCAAGTGACAGGCCTCAAGGGTGGACTCAAAGCCAGACTCAACCTCAGTTGAGTCTCAATCTTATGGATCACTTAGAATAATATACTATCATATAATTTCTTTGTATTATGAGTATTAAAGATATTTAAAATGATAATAATCATGAAATATAACTTTTTAAACTAACAATAAGCCCACTAAATATATGAAATGAGATTAAAAAGTTGAGACCATAACTTGAGACTGGTCTCAGCTGATCCACCCTTTGTGAAATCCATTTCAGCCAAAAACTCAGCCGAGACAAAAGTCTCAGATTTGAGACCCTGACTCAGCCTTGAGTCTGGCTCAGTTTGAGACTTTTCATGAAACCGGCCCCTGGCATAGCATGATGAGTGCCTGTCTCATTACTGAAGTTAAGCAGCAATGGGTTGCGTTACTACTTGGATTGGTGACTGCCTCAGTGCACTACTCATGTCTCTGATGGCTTTGCAGACCAAAACCCCTTTTGGCCTTGCTTATTCTAATTCTTTAAATTATTTTTAATTCTTTTAACCAACTTAGTCATCACTGAAAAGCAGACCATAAATCACAGCAAACAAGTAAAAAAGACCTGTTTGGCACAACCAAGTGAAGGAAAAAAGATCAGCAGTACAGAGTCACAGGATGAATAAAGAGACTGTGGTGGACATGAAGAAAAAGTAAGACCTGAGTTTCTCAAGAGGTAACAGAAGAAGAGGAATTAAAATCATGAGTCAAATTACCCCACCATGTAGGTGTCACAAAGGCAAAACTGTTACCAATTTTCACTGATTTAAAGTGGATGGACTAAACTATGGAACCAAAAGAAGTTAACTATCACCTTGAAATTTTTTCAGTTTTTTTTTTCACTGGTCTAAATATAAATATTTTCATATGTATAGGACAGACAAGCCCTGTTTTAAAAAAAAAAACATGACAAAAGTACACATGCAATTATGGACCCGCATAAATAATAATAATAATAATAAAAATATCAAGTTATTAACCACTGGTTGACTTGACATAATAAGTCGGTATTGGTAATGGCCTGGTCACACTATTCATTACAGTCATGTTCTTATGTGTTTGATTTGTGTTTAATGACCTGAGTCTCATGGCTCAGAAAATAGACCATCATATCTCACTAGTACACATTAAAGAACAAAGCTGCCCCCGATTATCCATCCTGCCCTTTGTTACTGATCTACCACGTATATTTCAGTTACAACTTGTGAAGACTCAAAAATGTTTTAAAAACCTTTCAAAAAGGCAGTCCTTAATTTAATTTATTTCCCGGGTTGTACTGAATGGATATAAACCCCAATAGCAAGCAGATGAGATCGATAGTTGTAGCTCGTGACTTAATAAGGACAGGTGTCAACTACGTATAAATACTATAAAATAACTCAATGATACAATTTTTTAATAAGAGTATTTGGAGAGTGCATACCTCCGCCAAGGTACAAAATACTAAGTAAATAGGAAAATCAGGATTTCGTTGGTATCAGGCCAGTAATCCAGATTAGTCTTAAAATTCAATGGGATCCCATCTACTTTTTTATATAAAGTTCATTCAACATTTGCGCGATCCTACTAACAAACAGACAAATGGATGAACAGATGAACAAATTATCATGAAAATAATATCTCCTTGTCGGAGGCAATAACTTATCTAAAGATAAAAAAGTATTTTTTAATATAAAAACATTACACACCTTAAAGGTATTGACAAATTATAAGAAATCAATACAAATAAATAGCATTAATTGTCCATATTTAAGATACACAATAGTATTTTATCTCTTCTTTTCAAGTGGCGAAAAAATTAGATCCACATTCCTAAAGAAACCCCTTCAAATGAAATGCAATGGGGCAATTCTTGCCAGTTTTGAGAAAACCCTGTTTTTTATGGTTTCCAGCAGGAATTGATCAGGCAAAACTACAAACCTTCAACCTTAGTTGAATCAGAGGAGTGGTCTTTATGCCCCTTAATCTTGTTAAGTAAGACTGATTCTGACAAGTTTTAGGTCCCAGTATTTTTTTCCTTTCCTAAAATATTTCTCCTTCACATAAATTGTGTAATTCTTACAACAATCATGTTAGTTCTTACTCAAGCGTTTTATTTCACATTTTATCCTGCATAACTTGGGTTTTTATCAGTCATTGCTGTTTTGGGTTGCAGACTTTTTCTCCTAATATCACTTTGATGTTACAGTTTTCAGGGCTCTAAATGGCACATCCTAGAAGAGCAGCACTTGAAGAGTACAGTCCTCCCTCGCGGTCCAGTAATCATCTTCTAATTAATATGGGAATTTGGCATAACTTGAAGACAATATCCTTATTTGCACTTGTTGTATTTCAATTTGGATGAAAACAACCTAGACACTATTTGTCCAGTGCATAAGTTCCAGTGTCTTCTACTCACTCTTGCACGTATAGTCACAAATCATAGAAACTTTGCTCTTGTAACTCCCATCCTAACGAGACTCCACTTGTTGCCTGTTGAGCTTTACTGTGTGTTCAAAACTGCTACATTGGCCTATAAATTCCTTCATATTGGCTTCCTGAGCTATTTTGAACCTTTCCTGTCTTGAAGCAGTTGCTCCGACAAACAAGATATGGCCAACCTGACCTGCAATTCTTGGCATTTCCAACTTCCATATCTTTACTTCACAAGTCAGTCAAGCAATTGTTTTACCTTCAGTGCTCCTAAGATTTGAAATGACGTACTTGATATATTTAAAATGCAAGTTCAATTGCCTCCTTCGATAAAAAAGCTCAGAACTTATTTGCAAAAGGCTACCTGCCATAGCCGCCCCAGCTCCCTGTGTCCTCCATTTTATGACCTGGCTATATTAATAGTTATACATATACACATATTTAATATGGTTACGTTTGTTTGTACCGTACAGCCTGTCATATGATGGGAATTAAGCATTATAAATGTCCTTATAATATTAGAGTAAAAGTTATTAATGCATATACAAGAAAATAGCACACCTATTAAACTTTCAAGGATGCTTTTTCTTTTTTTTTTTTTTTTTTTTGGGGGGGGGGTAGGGGGGGGGGCAATATTACAATTTCTACTTGAAAAAACAGCCCCATTCATCCTGTGACCAATCAACGTGCAGCTTACAAGGCATAAATATTTGTGTAAATGTTTCTGATTGGCTGGAAATCTCATTTATTGTTTACTTCAGTTTTGTGTAAGGTTAAATGATTTTCAGAATCACTTTGTCTTCTGTTAAATGTAATGCTTAAATGTACATCCTAACATGCAGATGGCAGGATGGCAGATGTCACAGAATTAATATACATCTCCAAGCTGTAACACTGCTGTGCATATAAGGGTTTATAGAGGATTCCACCGTCACACAGGTTACATATAGTAACTCAGCAGCCAGTTTGGATTGTTGATTCTTGTAGAAAATACCTCTATATTTACTCCAAATGTAGTATTAAACAGATTTTTGTTCCAAAACAGCAGCTCTCAATTTAACAATAGAGACTTAGGGCTGGTAAGAAGAATACAGTGAAATAGCTATATATATAGCTATTTCATAAATATCTATATATATAGCTATTTGGTATTCCTTATTTAAACATTGATTTATGATACTTATTGTTCACACAAAATTGTAGATAACAAGGCCAAAAGGGTTTTTTGGTCTACTAGAAAGAGCCACAAAGAATTCCGAGAAACTGAAGCGGTCACCCATCCCAGTACTAACGTACCCCATTGCTGCTTCACTTCAGTGAGGAGGCAGGCACTCGTCACACTAGGCCACAATTCAGAAACAAAAGAATGACAAAAAAGTGATCCCTAGAAGAGTGAGCCTCACTAGAGCTCACGCTTAATCAAAGTTAAACATTTCTCACTTGATATATGCAAAAATATATACATGTATTACTCATGATGATGAAAAATATAATACTCTTGCTAAGCACTCCTTTACCACCTAGTTCACGCAGTTCGGTACGCGCCTCATGAGTTACGTAAAAGTGAAAATTATTTAATTGGTTTGGGATTGTTAATGACCCAATGCATTACATATTTTAGTAGTATCCATATATGTAGGTTCCATATATGTAAATAAGTTGGGATTCATATTTAGGTAGGATGTATATTTAACACAACTTGGATAGTGTTTCCAGAATGTAGTGGATTTTTAAAAATGTTTTTCAAAAAAACCTGCTGCAAGTTCTCACAGGCTAAAAAAAATTCAAGCCAGAGGAGTGAAGTGTGGTGGGAATGGCTTAATTGGTTGGCTCATTTTAAATTTTAATTTTTTGGGTTTTAATGTCACTTTCAACATTGTACATGTCATATCACAATGGGTAGTATTATGGGCAGAGGAAACCAGTACATACAGTCGGTCAAGGTTCTGTACTGTAAACTGCTGACCATCGGTAAGCAACTACTACCTTTCCCACAGAGGGGTTGAGGTTCGAACCACCGACCTCCAAGGTGGGAAGCAAGTGTATTACCACTGCCCCACCTTGGACCCTGATTCATTTTTAAATATCCATTACTAAGATATGAGGTCTTTTTATAGAATCATAAGGTCAAGGCTGTGAAGCAAAATTAAAGTCAGCGTTACTGAGACCGCAGGAAACTGTGTAATGTAATGTGTATTTATACTCAGCGCAATATCTCCATAGACTACAGGACTCAAAGCACTGTTAAACCCATCCGACTGCCCAGGTACAGCTCCAACTCACAAGTAACTGACATTCCCCTAACTGGAACATAGAGGCTCAAGGATGACCATTTATCAACGTCCTTGAGGTTATTTAGCCTGCCACTGGGGATAGGACCCAATGACAGGGGACCACCATTTTAAGTGGTCATCCGAGCCACTATGTATCTGCCTGTACCTGAGTTTGAACCCACGTCCTCTGAGCTCCTAGACAAGTGTGCTACCCACTAGGCCACAGATGGATACTATACTGAAGCTGTGTGAACAGCATCAGTATAGTCATCTTCATTTGTAATATATAATCTTGTGTACCTTTGTTGATCAATGTACATTTCACACAGAATTAAGTACATTAGGTTTCAGAACCTCAGTACTGTTGATTTCATTAGTAACAGAAAAAGGTTCATGCATTTCAGTACATTCACATTTTATTTTGCTTTTGTTATTGTAACCATTGTGTTAATATACGTAGCATTACACGTTTATATGCATTTGAGATGATAAATAGAAAGAAAGATTATCAAAACTCACTGGGATGTTAAATTTCTGTTGAAATAATCCTGTGAGGTCTGCTAATTGTATTTCAAACACTGATTATTGTGTCTTCACTTAATTACTAATCCATTATATGCGCAGTTTAACATATTATAACTGTGTCATTATATGATAAAAACACATTAATTTAATATTTTAATTACTCCAATGTGCATAGACTATGTGTTTTAATCCAAAGAAACACCGGTATTTTAACAAAGATTTTCATTTCAAAGTCAAAAAATCTTTTTACTGGCATTTCCATGTTTTTGTCTCTTGCGTCAGATGTTGACTCTTTGCACTTATCTTTGTACCCCTGTTCCACTCTAAAGACTTATTGTAAGACCTCTCCATTTATATTTAGGGAAGCACTTATACGACTAGTGATGCTGTAAGGTGGTGGGAAAAGTGACCAAAAATGGGATTTATCTAATGTTCAAAGAAAATTCTAGCACCCTGTCCCTGACTGCTGTAACTGGAATAACAATAGCACTCAGAGAGTGCATACCTCCGCCAGAGCCAAGCACCTAAAATATTGTTGCCTTTGAGTGAAATGATTAACATATCTTTAAAAAATTCCTGGATCCAGATACTGATCCAGATTACCTTCAAAATTGAAAGTCATGTATCTTGTGGCATCATGTTCTAAAACTTTCATCAAAATCTGTGTCCAACTTTTCAAGTTATTTTGCAAAGATTTAGATTGATTTTTTTGTTTGTTTGTTTTACATTACATTCAACAATGTAATAAGCCTTGATAATTCTTGCATATTTAGGACACTTTTGTACAACTAAACCTTTTCAGGAAAATATTGCTCTGTTTGTACCATTGAAACAATTTGCAGTAGCATTAAGATAAGCTGTAAGGGACTTATGAGTAAAAAGATTAGTTGTGGCTAGTCGGGACAGAAATGGTCACTCACAAAGCTTTTCAAATTTGTTTAAAATAAAAACACTGACTGTGATCACCCAGAGTGTGTCCTATGATCTTTGCAGGTAAATAGCCATATACCTTCCATACGTTGCCTCTATGAACGTGGAATGGTCAGGAAGCACATTAATGACAGGTATCAGGTATTCATGTGCTTAATCTCCAAACTAGAGGATTCTAAGGCACACAATCCAGATTGAAATTCACAAATCAATAACTCATAAAACATAATCAAGTCATCATCAAGGGGAGGAGGGAAAGACTTCTGAAACAGATAGGTTTTAAGTCGCCTTTTGAAGTATGAAAGTGTAGGAGCAGTTTGAATTTCCAGTGGCAGATCATTCCAGAGTTTTGGAGCATCATATGAGAAGCACTTATTGAAACGAACTTTAGATTTATGAACTGAGGAGCTGTAAAAACCTTGAGAAACATCTTTTCTGTATTGCCACATCTTGTTTTAGCAACGGATGTATACAAAGACAAAAACGGAGCAAAATACTCTGGCTTGCCAGTGGTGATGTACTTATGTACGAATACTAGGGTTTTGAAGATGATTTGTTGTTTAACACGAAGCCAGTGAAGATACTTTAAGGTTGGAGCGATACGAGTAAATCTGGAATCACCAAAAATTCTGGAGCCTTGTGATATGATGACAGTGAAACCGAGGCATTAGTCATACAAAGCATGCACTGAAGAAAGAAGCATATGTTGTCACTTCTTTTTAATTACAGTGTACCATTTGTTTTGTTTTAGTAATAGAAAAACCCTTTAAATAGCATACATGGGACTATAAATAATGCTGCCATCCTATACAGAGTGACTACAATTGTGGAAAATACAAGCAGATTAAAGCCATAACAGACAAAGAGCATTATCCCACTGTTCCACATTCACAATGGATGGTAATACCTAGCCTCTTTTTAACAACTTACGGCCCTACTGTAAATGATTCTAGCAAAATAACAGGAAGGAATAATGTTGCCTTATTGCTAACTATATCACTTTGAGGCCAAGAACATAACTTTCTCAGGATATGTTTCAAAAACACCAAGTCACAAGAAGTCTTGGAAGCAGAAAAGATTAATCTAAAGACTATCAAGACCTATCCCTTCATAGAACTAGAATACTCTGCTGTATTTGTATAGGCAGATTAGTAGCAAAAAAGTGATTGTATCACTGACATAATAAGTTGTTATAGCCTGTTTCCACAGTTCTGTGCTGTTGTACCAACAATTTTTTTTTTGAATTTTGCTTTAAGACCTTCTATGTGTGACTCTAATAGGAGATCTGGTATCTACATAGTGCGCGTTTACAAACGAGACACCCCTCAGTATAACCATTTCAGTCCCCATCGCACTGTCCTGTGTATATAGTTTAACATAGCTTGTGCGATGACATAGCAGATTTTTCGAACATTTCATAAAATCTGATACATGCTTGAAACACGGTCCCTCTTGTGGGGAACACATCATAACCAAATACACATCTCAACTTTTAAAAGCTGACAGATGCTACATCAACGCAAAATGTATAAACAATCCCGAACAAGTTAAATATATTAATCTCATAAGTAGCTTGAGTTTTATTTATTGATTTGGTGTCACACCTAGTACTTTATCGATTATATTGTGATGGGTAGTTAGAAGGGCAGAGGAAACCAGTACATACAGTTGATCAAGGTTCTATACTGTAAACTGCCGACCAACGGTAAGCAACTACCAGCTTTCCCACATAAGGTCTGGTCAAGATTCAAACTCCAATCTCAAGGATGAAAGGCTAGTGGACAGCAACCATCTGAGTGAACTAGGTATAACAAAGCTGTGACTGAAAATGTTGGAAACAAGTAGTTGGGACTGACAGGCTCACTTGCAAAGGTTTTTAAACATGTGTGAAAAAGGTGGACTGAAGTTTACAATCTCCACAATTATGCTCTTGACTTTTTCAGCCCATAAGACAGGTAGAATAAAAGACAAAGATTACACTCATAATAACACAATTGAGGGAGTCGGAATGCAAACTGGTGAGAGTGGAACAGTGGTACACAGGGTTGAGCAATAGTAAGTTAATTGTGGAAATACAATCTTAAGCACTGATCATATCTGACAGTTGCAGATTTTCAAAGATTGTGATAAAGAAGGCTCATTGTTTTCAAAAATTGGGAAAAAATATCAGCTTGTCATATTCAAATAGAGTAAAGACAAGCAAGTTTAAAAAGTAAAACAATACATACTAAATATTGGGATAACAGTTACATCAAAATACAAGATAAAATTTCAAAAAAGATCAAAACAGGCTTACTGTTTGATGCCCTAATTTGCCACATGCCTTAAAATTGCATAAATTAGAACGACAGAATAGCTTCAAGCTACATCCAATCAAGATAAAACCTTGATAAAACAAGCCATGTTACTCCCTATCTGCAAAAGCTACACTGGTTCCCCATTTCATACTGTATCCTGTTCAAATATAATCTTTTTACATTCAAGGCTATCAAATTCTCCCAACCCACATACTTATCATCCTTAATCAAAACCAGTAGCCTTACTCGTGGAAATCGACGTTCTCTTTCTTCAGTTCATCCCAAGTAGGCCATTGGTAGGCGAGGTTTTGCAATGGCTTCTCCCACTGAATGGAACAGACTCCCACCATTGGTCCGATTACAGAACACAATAATAGGGTTTCGAAGCCAGTTAAAAACCTACTTGTTCAGACTTGCACACCCTCCACCATGGTACATCTCCCCCTAGCGGGTGCTAAATTTGGATTTTGATCCGGCATGTCCCTTGAATTTCCCTTTTCTTGCCTCAAGCACATTAGAGGATGTTGCTATCAATTTTGCTGTTCAGACAAGACATGAACATGGTTCCTACTTTACGAACCAAACTGGTTATCAATTTTTATAAAAGAAATGGCGCTATATGACACGAGGCAAGAGCACTCACAGAGTGCAGGACTCCGCCAAAGTAAATGCAAAAATAACTAAATTTTCAGACTGTGACCCAGACCAGTCTCAAAATTTAATGGTATCTAAGTTGGATCAAGACCCATCTGATTTTTTTCCATAAAGTTCCAACTAGTAGTGTTTGTGTTTTAAGCTGTACACAAGCAGGCAGACAACTGTACAAAGAGACAAACGGTTATGAAAATAATACCTTCTTCGCGGACGTAATCATATCTTTTAAATATGAAATGGATTATGTGGCTTTTATACTTATAAACTAAACTTGCAAACACTTATATATTTTTATTTTACAAAACATTGGGTTATGTGACACCAAATAAGCACAGAATAATGTAATGTACACATGCATGTTTAAACAATCAAATTACCCTGATACATATTTTCATTTTATTTTGACGCATTTAAATCCTCTTATCTTAAATAACTCGGTTAATCCTTAATTGACGCAAAAGGATGTAGCATTAGCATATTTAAAAGCCTGTCTAAACCCTTTCCTACTCTTTGACTATGTGCAATGGCTGTTTTTGTCATATTTTATCCCCCAGCCTCCCTTTCTTGCCTTGATAAACATGTTTATGCCACAAGGGGAAATATTGTGAAAAGAGGTCAACAACCCAGAGTGAAATCAAGCAGAACCATTGCTGGGAACCTTTGACACCTTCTGCAAACAATAACAGTAATTATATCAACCTGGAAAGCTTCTGTTGGCGTAAAGGTCTTAAAGTAAACACAAAGAAGTAAGGCAATTTTTACCTTTGCCCAGAAGGTGATGATGTTGTTGGAGTCTGTTCATTCGTTTGCTTGATTGCACAAAAGCTACAAGAGGTTTGGTGGTGTTCATACATCCGCCTCCCACCTCTTAGGTCTTCAGTTCAAACCCTGAACCTAACCCTATGTAGCAAAGTTGGTAGTTGCCAACTTATGCCTTGCAGTTTTCAGTTCAGAATCTTGACTTACTAGTATGTACTAGTTTCCTCTGCCCTTAAAATCCATTCGTTCTGATATAACTGATACCATTGACTTGAAAGTTAAATTTGAAAGAAAATACTGGATTTACATCAAATTTTCACAGTGGATGCGTCTTGGTCAAGCCTAGAAGTGACTTTAAGTTTGCAAATGATCTGTAACCAATTCTGCATCCAGATTTTTTTTAAAGAAGTTTTCATCAGTGCACTTAGAAGGAATATTGGCAGTGTTGTGCCTCGGCATGTGATCTCTGAGTGTTCTTGTTGTCATGTGGTCTTAAGTGTAACATTTCGGAACAACATACAGTAAATAGAAATCAATATATTTTCTCACCATACGATGTAGATGCCTGCATTGGTTTTCTAGGGATTTCTGATATTACTTTTGGTTGTTTTGAAACATTTAACATTTAGGTATTTACTTAACATATAGCCACTTCCCTCAATGTTAGAGGCACATACAAACAAGATAACTTGGAGAGCACAAAACCTCCACCAAGGTCGACTACTTTCAATGATGCTTATTAGTGTAATTAAATCCCTTACAAATTTAACAGATGCTTCTGAAAATGTTGGAAGCCACTAGTTGGGACAGGACATCTCCAAATGTTTTTTAAACATGCTGGCAAAATTGGCATGGAGGTGCATAATTACTGCTATTACGCTTCTGACCCATACAATAAGCAGAACAAGAACGCTCTGAGAGTGCAGGCCTCTGCCATGGCCCGGTACTTTTGATATGGTTTATGAGTGCAATGATAAATGGATCCTTTAAAACTTACTGGATCCAGACAGTGATCCAGATTAAATAAATTTAATCATCTGTTTCTTGTACCACTGTCAACATTTCGTTAAAATTTCAATGAAATCCGTCCATAACTTGTTCGGGTTGTTTTGAAAATAAACAGACAGACAAACACATAAAGCCATTTACATCCTTGTGCAGAGGTAACAATACTAAGAATCAGGTATATATAACAAAGTAAAAATTGTTAAAGTTATGCAGTGAATAAACATTAAAAGGAAGTCAAACATCTGTATATAATAACCTGAATTTGTTGGTCGTCGGACATAAAATGGACAAATATGTTTTAAATTGCAATTCAATAAACCAGTTTGTAATGACATTCCCCCAACCCCAAAATTTAGGCATAAGGAAACCAGCCTGGCTTCCACAAAGAGACCGATAAGGTTTAAAAGTCTCCAAGGATATTAAGCACTATAAAGTAGCCTGACCTAGGCAGCCCCACAAGACCTAAGCCTAAAGTCCCAGACTGGAAGTCTCCAGTGGAGTCCACAGGAAACCGGTTCCCCTGACCAAAAGGTCAAACCAAAGTGCAATGAAAGCATAACTTTTTGAGATTAATACAATTTTTTTACTTATTTCTAGGTTCTTAAATCCTAGCAAAGCCAACACAGCCCAGACTTATACTCAGATGTAAAAGATTGATGTCAAAGGTCACAATTTCAAGGTCCACAATCTCTAGAGCTCTAGTTGAGCAGAACACATCAATGATACCCGACTGGGTATTATACATTTTTATTATTGCAACAGCAAAATAAGAACTGTACACTAAAATGCTTTTGGTAAATATATATATATATATATATATATGTTCTTTTCATCAAGAGTGACTCTAGCGTCAGTATCTTGTTATGTTATCAGCATCATGTTATGTAATGTAATTGGCTGTAAAAAGCGTAGTTAACCATATGTCATTGTCATAATAAAATGTACATGCAATGACAGCATATCATATTAACAGTTAGCCATATGATATTGTCATAATCATGCACAAGCAATAACAATAATATTTACAGTAATTGCAATCTAAAGTATATCTTGTGGCAATTCCTAAGATTGCTCCAAAAGAAGACAGTGGCTACGCAAGGAGAAGGAAAACCCTCTTATATGAACTACTGAGTATACAGAATACTTTACTGATAAGAACCCAATTTTGAGAGGCAATCCTCTTTATAAAATGGATGTAAGTTGATTTGAAGGGAAAATTATAAGTTAAGTGTACAATAATAATGAAATCACTCTAGCAATGGGTTAAGCTAGTTTGTAATGAGAAGGTTGTCAAATGTGTATAATGAAAACATACCCATGAGAAATATGGCATATCTGGCGGTTTTTAGGTTCTCACAGAAGTAAGCCATAACCCAGTCCAGAATGACTTATATGATATGTAACAGATGTAACAATTACATAAACCTTTTTATATATGCTGTACTACATTTAGTCTCTACAAGGTAAAGTGTGTAATGCTGAAAGTACAAATTCAAAAATATTAGGTATTATATACATGTTGTACTGCATTTAGTTTGAACATTGTAATCTGTGTACTGCTGAATGTACAAATAAAACAAGGCTGAAAGGGGTTTCAGTCTGCCAGTGCGAGCCACAGAACCATCGAGTAGTGCACTGAGGCGGTCATCCATCCAAGTGCTAACGTTGCCCATTGCTATTTAATTTCCGACAGGAGAAAGACAATCATCATGCTATGCTACAATTCATGAAAATCCGGAGACAGTAAAAACAGTAACTGAAAATTTAAAATTGTCAGCAAAACGGAACAGTGAAAAGGGGGTTTATGTCATGTATTATTGCCCTCTGTTAAGCTGGAGTAAATATTCCCTTGAATAGAGACGGTTAACTTTTATTGATAAACTTTTATTGATAAATGTCTCAGATGTGAGTTTATGCATAAAATCTCTTTGATTCCTTAAATTAATCAGCTGTAAACAGCATCTCTTATCCTGGGTTGCCAACTAATATAGGAAGTGTAAGTTTAATCAACGGAAGCTCAAATATTTTCCTGTTTTGACACTTTTCACTTCCGATTCTTTGCATTTTCAATTTTCTTTTACTGTTTTTTGACAAGTTATCAATAATTTTTAGATTCAAAATTTTTTTTAAATTCTCTTTTGAGACACAACAGCTAAGACCTGATAGGGCTTGAGTATTTAAATCAGTTACTTCTGCCAAGAAGGTATTAAATTCATGACCGTTTGGTTTTGTTGGTCTACTTGTTAGCAGGATTACCGGTTGGATCTTTATGGTAAGTTGGGAAGATGGTTCTTGGTCAAACTTAGATCATATTAAATTTTTAGAAATGATCTGAATCACCGTCTGGATACCAAACATATCAAAGATCTGGATTTAACAATTAAATTACTGTTCAGCCATTAAAATAAAATCATCCACGACTTGTCATGTAACAAAATCATCCACGACTGTCATGTAACAAGGCTTTTTGGTTCCATTTTCGCAAAAAGATTGTAAACGATAAGTCGTAATGCCACAAAGATAAGTCATAGACCACCAAAGATAAGTCGTAGCACGATAAAGAGAAGTTAT
This sequence comes from Sabellastarte sp. h YS-2021, assembly GCA_964017235.1. Taxonomy (NCBI): domain Eukaryota; kingdom Metazoa; phylum Annelida; class Polychaeta; order Sabellida; family Sabellidae; genus Sabellastarte; species Sabellastarte sp. h YS-2021. The sequence goes on along the minus strand of OZ024932.1, from coordinate 8,776,059 downwards.
AGCGCCATAAGGATACGTTGTGTCACCATAAAGATAAGTCGTAGTACCACAAAGTTAAATTTTAGGACCACAAAGGTTTTTTGAACATGTTTGAAAAATTGAATGAGTGTGTTTGATCATCATCTGTAAACACCTGGAGAGATGTGTTGTAGGACCAATAGGTTTAAGCTGGAGATGACTCAATTATGAAGTAAACTCATGAAATCGGAGCAAATGGATAATAAACTAACACTTAAAAATGGAATAGTGAGCTTTTTTCTCTCTCGTATGCCAAAAGGTCCAAACCACCTATGAATGAATTCCTTCATACTTTACACAATAAACTATTCAAATTCTAATTTGATTTTCACAGCACTTAATTTGTAAAATGTAGACTCAAAGGCTTGTCAACCAAAAGACGAAAAATCCATAAATTCAAAGCCCAGAGACTAAAAATGGGGGGGACGGTCAGCACCGCATAGACATTCAGGAGAATAAGTAAACTACAATTTCTATTGTATATAGACAAAGCAAAAACCATATACTGGCTAAAAATTATGAACAAAGGCTAAAAGTTCAAATTCCCATCCTCTACACACTGTTCTTGAATAGTGATATATGGAAAATGAAGTAGTTTTCTTCTTTGTTAACTGCAGTATTGCCCTAAAATGGAAAGGAAAAACCTTCAGTATTGTATTTAAGTTTTCTGCAAGGAACTGAACTTGCTGGATGGAAAAGAGAACATTCCTCTGATGAGTGCCTGTTCACTGACTGTTGTTAGTGAAAAGAAAAGTGAAGAAAATAGAGAAGAGGATAGTGGATAGAAAAGGATAGAAGATTACATTATACAGAATAACTGAATGCATAATGAGTGCATGTAATTGAAATGTGTTATATAAATAAGTACTTTTTATAAGATGCTGTTTTAATAGTCAAGCTTTGAGTTACATTCTTCTATGACTGCTGTATATGCTAATATAATGCTACATGCTTTATATTTACCTCATAGTGATCTAAAAAAATTATAATTTAAATGTTCATTATACTTTAATTATTACGTAGCATTCATTATTTTATCATATTTATATTTACTTAAAGACCGGTGTCACATATTAGGTAGTTATAATGTATATTATTATTTATATCTTTAAAAAAAAGATGGTACCATAATGGCTGTAATAATAGCGTGACAATGATATTGGTTAGTCTGTACATTCATTATTGTGAACATTTATGAGATTTCTGAATTTTTGTCAAAAAAGGTCCATTTAGACAACAAATCTGTCTCTGGGCATTTTACAGAGAGATATAACTGGGTATAATTGGAATGCAATGTCATATAATAGATGGTCCAGGATTCTGCCCTACATTTCTCCAACAAGTGTAATTGACAGGAGTCACCCCTTATTTTGGAACCTGTTCACATTCAATCCAAAGGCATCAACATGTTTTTATATCCTTTTACAGGCCCTCAGTCAAGTGTGCCTTTATAACCTCTACTATATAATGTTTCTGTGTGCATTTGTCTGTCAGTCTGACTGTTGGGTTATCAGTGTTAGCAATAACTCCACAAGTAATGAACAGATCTTCCTGAAATTTTTATGTGGATAGAGCCTTGCAAAGGAAGAAGTGGTTATGTGTGGGAAGAATCTGGATTATAGTATGGATACTAAACATTGCAAGTTATCGAAAGTGCTATTTTCAATATATTCAGTATCGTTGGATTTTTCTGGTTAACATTACTCTAAAAGTACTGCGCAAATCTTCATGAAATTATTATGTGGGTTGGGGTTGGCAAAACCAAGATAATGTGATAACATTTAACGGAAGATCCGGATTATATTCGTCCATCTGTATGCTCATATTTTATGCCCAGGTCCGACTGTGGTGAGATCGCTATAATCATCGAGGCGAACAGAGAAAAATACTGGCAATTTCAAATTTGCCAGAATTTACCGATCAGAGGTGAGAAAGTAAGGTCCCATCAAACAAAGATCTCCACACTATTACAATGTCCTACGACAGTCTGTCATGAGATTGGACCTTAACAAAGCAAGATTGCACTGAGAATACCCTATATGAACTTATCCACAATTTATGGGTAGGGGAGAATGAATAAGATCTATAAAGAATCTTCTGTCACAAAGAAAGAATCATTTGAGAACAAGAAAGAATATCCAGTGAGCAAGCTAGTACAATTCATTGGTGACTACTCTATTACAGAGTTATGACATGAAAGAATATGTCACCAATTGTAGCAAATTGCCATGCTTGGAGAAAAAGTATTAGACATCTTCTACAACTACCCTACAAATGTAGATCTATCTATTTGCCACTTATATGCAATGATCTCCCTGTAGATGTTCAGTTACATAGCCGTTTTCTTAATTTTTTCCATAGGATGGTTCATAAGACTGAAAATCAATTAATAAAGTTATGCTGTGACATAGCATTACAAGGAAGTCAATCGTCTGTATGTAATACTCTCAATTTATTAGTCTACAGATATAGAATAGACAAGTATAACATAAACTATGGTGCATTTAACCAGTCAGTGATAAAACAATGTCAGAAATGTATAATGAAGATGTACTTGTCAGATACGGTATATTAGCAGATTTTATATCTTTGATAAAAACAAATCAAACACCATTAAAGAATGATTTGTATGATGTCATAGAATTTGTTAGCACTGTATAAACCTTGTGTGCTTAGTTCAACTATGTTTAGTTCAAAATTGTAACCTGTGTACTATCTGATCTACGAATAAATAGATGAATAAATAAAACAAAAAAATTGGCAAATACGTACAATAGTTCTGAACGTCAGGCTATTGTTCCTTAGAGTCCACTTTTCAGTGGAGATTAATCGCTATAAAAGTCAAATTAGAATTAGAATTGTTACAGCAGGGGGAAGTATGTAACATTCTGTTCTGGATGTCGATTTGCTATGAAAGCAAGATACATAAGTAACATAATCTTCGAAGACAGTTGCACATAAGTTGATGAAGCAACACATAAATAATTAAGAGTAGGACAAGTAGTAGTACTAATTTACCACCTGTATTTGACAGCAATGGGCAAATCTATTATTCTTAAACTTGTAACTTCCAGATTGTTATAAATGGGTTGGCATCTGTAAGAAATATATTCTAATGTTGACATGCCAATTACTCAAAACCCAGACATGTTTAATGTCCATTTTAAACATAAAACAACCTTCAGACATAAATTCAAAGGCCCCATTGCAAACATTTTAAAAGTTCCTTCACTCATGAAAAGTTTTGCTTTAGTTTATTTTTCGGATAAATGCCTCAACACCATCAATACATTGGCGTTTTTCTTTGGCAGATTAAATAATTTATTTATCTTTCTTACAAGACAATAGGCTTCTCAACAAGGAGGCGGTGGGGGGCAAGAGACCAGCCTTCCGTCAAGGTCTCACCAAAAAACCTCCCACATGGTTTCAGTTAAAGGGAAATTAATGATTTGATGTATTTCACTATCGTCTGCACAAATTTACTAATTTCACACAAATAAGTATTTTTAAGCTTTTTTTTCTATAACTAAACTGGGTTTGTGTACCTTTGGATGTGGTCTGGTCCACTTCACACCTGGGTAGGAGACCTTTATTGGGTCTTGCATTTAGGTGGGATGTCCATGTTGGCATTTGACAAAACTTAGCAAATATCTTGCATTTGGGACCACTTTTTAAATGTTTGAGAAAACTACCATGAGTTAATCCATGATTTGGGCTCATGAATCAGAAAGCAAATACCTACAGATATGACGGGGTATGACCGGACCATTAAGTATAAACATATGTATATTATAGAAATAGACAACGACGAGCGAGGGGTTATAGGTGATTTTACAACGATTAGCGATGTTAGGATCACGAAGGCGGAGCCTGAGTGATTCTAATGCGGTAATCGTTGTAAAATCGCCTATAACCCCGAGCTCGGAGTTGTCTATTTCTATTCTAACATGACATTTTAGAAGATCTTATAAAAATTAGTTTTGAAGCTATTTTATGGAAAACTATACGAATATTCTATAAAGATTTTTTTATCGAGGGTGCCGTTGAATTATTAGAAGAGCCACAAATTAAGATAACCCTTTTCTTTGTTAAAGGTCCTTAAACTTCAGCGCATGCATATCAGTATATTCTATATTCAAATGTAAGAATCCCTGAATATCGTGTTTACCATTATTTGTCTATTTAATGAAAAAAATCTAGGCTGTTACTTCAAGTTTTCTGTTTGCGGAGCAGCATTGTGAGCAATAAAATAGAACTGATGATGTTATGCGGGGTTTTACAGAGCAATTTTTCGTATCTTAGCCAATCAGAATCGCAGACACAGCCGTATCATGTTAGAATCTTTAATATAAATTTCAATTTTTGATATCATGAACTGTGAACTTAATAATGTCAATAAATGATTAACACTAGGTGGTGTGAATATTTGCTTATTTGGGGCTTTACGTCACTTTCAACACTATGCAGGTCATATCACGATGGGTAGTTTTGTGGGCAGAGGAAACTAGTACATACATTTGGTCAAGGTTTTGTACTGTAAACTGCCGACCATCGGTAAGCAACTACCAACTCTCCCATATAGGGTCCGGGGTTGGAACCGCCAACCCTCAGAAGCTGGAGGCAAGTGTGGCACCATGGTCCCAAAGTGGTGTGAATAGAACAAGCACTTATAGTTCTGAGGAAATATTTGTTGCAACTCACAAAGTTATTTCTTATTAATTCCAGTGAAAATGTGACATGAATTTATGTGAACTTTTAACAGTGAATCAATCATTTTGAAGTGAAATTTAGGAGTTTGCAATTCTGTATAATGGTCAATATAATGTCAGGATAGGCAGTAAGTCACTTTCCCATGTAACCTTGTGCAGGATTTAAAGCCATGATCACAAAGATCAGAGCCAAGTTATTATATGTTAAACTTTCTCAGCCAGTTATTTACTTGGGGTGTTCAGGCGCACCAGATGTCAATCCTGCCCAACAGACAGGTTGTTATGCCCATTATTCCAAATTAAAACCTCACCCAGTTGGCAAGTATTAACTGATTCTAGGATCAGGAAGACTTTGGCAAGAATTAATCAGTCCATGCGACTACCACCTAACTTTTTATACCTTCCACGCTTTCAGCTGCTCAGGTGTCACATTGGCTTATGAAATTGATATTCCTGTTAAAGAAATCAAAGAACATGGCACCGGGCTGTCTGATTGTTTTTGGAGATATATATTCGTCCATAGGCTACCGCCGGCAACAAGGTCTAATCCAAATGTAGGAAATGGCTCAAGAATGCTAAAAAATACTGTATGATGGGCAACCCCTACTGTGGGTTTGGTTTTGTGGTCATTCTACAATATGCTGAAATGATATCACAGGTAGCTTTTCTCAAAGCAAATTGTGTATATAGAAGCTTTCTTTTAACTACCTCTAATTATAACTTCCCTATAAAAAAGAATAAAATTTTTACATTTAGAGTCTCAGGTGACCTTCAAGGTCAAGTATTAACAATACCTGTCAGTGTCAAGGTAAAATGCTCATTCACCTTCATTTGACCCGAAGGTCACGTGCATGACCTTTGCAAGGTCTAGGCACGGGTTTAGCTGGAATAGTCTGACCTGCAGGGTTCAGTCGTGACCTGTTAGGTCACTACTCAGTAGGCGAATTTATTATTCTAGTCAATACTTTTCTGTGTAACAAATTTTTTTTTAATCTTTCTGACGGCTTGTATACATTGTTTTATATTATGTGTAACCTCAGATATGTTTATATTTTATTAGATAGATTATGTAAATAATATACAGAAATAATACATTTATATAATAAAAATTTTAATTCTAAGTGTTTGTTTGTTTGTTGGAGTTGGGGACTGATGCAAGATTCTTACAATTTTCTTAGAATTACACTTAGTCTAAGAAAAATTCAAGCCTGTTTACACATTATTTTTACTTCTATTCTTAGAATTATTCTTAGCTAAGAATTGCTTTGCGAATAGGTCTTTTTTTCTAAGAATAACAAAATCCTTAGCTTAGAATATTTTAGACTTAAGTGTAATACTAAGACTAAATTACTAAATCAATTATTTCAGCTTCTTTGTAACTTGTGATGCTAGCACAGAAGGGACTGAACAGTGCAATTTTAATTTGCAACTTGGAAACTTCTCAGTTGTATGTTATATCTAAATACTGATGCTTATCTTAACAACAGCACTCAGGGAAAGCATACCTCCATTAGGGATAGTTCAGTGGGCCTGGTGTCTTGGTATCAAGAGCATTTTACTGAATACCCTGTGGAGATTTTCAAACCTCCACTCATATAGTATACACTTATAATGGAAAGAGGAGTTAAAATATTAGGAATAAACTCAAACTCTGAAGACAGTATAAGCTTTTACCAATATTTTTGTGGATTTGCAGACGTTTATATTGTTGCGATTAAGTTGAGCAGAACTGCCATGTTTTGGTTTAGACACTTAATCTTGCTTGTCAACACATTTAATGGAAGAAAATTTAAAATATTGGAGGAAAAAACTTTACAATTTTGAAGACGTTATATTTGTATACCTAATATTTTGTACATATGGGGACTTTTATTGCGATTTCATTGAGATGAAACGTAAATCTTTGATTGGGACATACTAATGCGAGGAATCCCGGAATCCGAACGGTTTTACATTGGCAATCTCCCAATGTACATATTTTTAATTAGCTAACCTCTGCCAAGGCATTTATGATTGTTTTAAAAATGGCCCCATAATAAGTAAATGGGAAAGTCCAGATCTTTGATATTTTTTATGTCCAGGACGTGATCTCATCTGAACCAAGACCGATCTTCTCATTTGTAATCATTTCATTTCAAATCCAAACAGTAGATGAAAAGAGGGGATTCCTAAAAATGCGCAACTCAACTTTACAAATAGGACTTATATATATATATATAATATAATCTTGTAGTGGATTTTAGTACGCACCGCGGAGACGCTTTTCTCGAAAATTTAATTTACTTTTAATTTTTATCTCCCCTCATCTCACTGTTCTACCCACTTGTTGGTTATTCGGGTATTATCGCCCATCTTGCCGGGAATTACCGGTGAAATTTGATCAATATTTCCCCAACATCAAGCATTGGGTATTATATATAATCTAATTTGTGTTTTGTAAGTTTACTTTTTAGTCTATTGTTGGTGTCTGGTGGTGTTGTTACTTAGTTTTAAGGTAGGCTGTAGTGTGGGGTGTTAGGGTGCCTGTGAGTCGCCCACAGGACGAAGAGTTGTGACTGTGCTGAGGTTTAGGGATATATCCTTGAGTCCCCCCACTGTTGAGCTTAGACTTAGGGCTCTACTTATGAACAACCCCACCAGTCATGATTAGTGTTCGGGCTCTCCTCTTCACGTACTGTTTGCTGTGGCACTCACCCACAGGTATGAGTTGTTTAGCACTAGAGCATCTTATACATCATGTCCTCCTTTGACAAGGGTTGCAAAAAATTTCTCATATTTGTGTTCCTGCCGAAAATTTTCATCCATGGTTAATAGACGAGGGCTGATGTTGTTGCTGTTACTGGGAGGTGATGTATCCCTCAACCCTGGTCCGTTCACACTCGGTGTTTTGAATGCCAGATTTGTAAGGAACAAGGGTCCACTCCTAGCTGATATGGTTGCTTCATATGACCTTGATTTTCTTTGCCTCACTGAAACACATATTCGGTCCTTTGACTCAGACAGCTTCCTACGGTCTATAACTCCTCCCGATTTTAATTTCCCTCAAAAGCCTCGTCCCTCAAGTATTGGAGGTGGTATTGGTTTTTTCATCAAATCCTCTTACAGAACCCACACAATAGAATCTCCTCTTTATCAGTCATTTGAGAATATGGTGGTGTCAATCGAGCTTCATGGCCATTCATTGTTGCTTGCTTGCATCTACCGTCCTCCAGGATCATGTACCTGTAACTTTCTGGAAGAATTCATGTCATTTGTTGGTTACCTCTCATCTATTAATTCTTCATATTACATATGTGGCAACTTTAACATTCATATTGACGTTCCAGTGGGTGACGGTAATAAATTCGCTACTTTTCTTCGTGTGATTTGAAACAGTTAGTCGATAAACCTACTCATCTACATGGCCACATATTGGACCTCATTTTATCCCCTAGTGACCAGGACACCATTGCTGATGTTAAGATTTGCGACTTTGATCCTGACCATGCATTAATCAAATGCTCAGTTACCTTCCCTTGTCAAGTGGCTCACAGACTCCAAATGTAGTTCAGTATAGAAGGTACCACCGTATCAATATGTCTGACTTTCGCTTGGATCTCAAAAACACGTCCTTTGTCAAGTCTCCAGCTGATGCTGTTGTCGATCTATATGAACAATATGTACATGATTTGGGCCATGTTCTTGATAGGCTGTTTATTTGGGGTTTAACGTCGCTTTCAACACTGTACAGGTCATATCACGACGGGTAGTTGGAAGGGCAGAGGAAACCAGTACATAGAGTTCGCTAGGGTTGTGTACTGTAAACTGCTGACCAACGGCAAGCAACTACCAGCTTTCCCACTTGGGGATCGAACCCCGGCCTCAGAGGTGGGAGGCGAGAGTGTTACCACTCTGCCACCGTGGCATGCACCACTCGTATCTAGAATGATAAAAAAGGATTCCGCTGATTGGATGTCTGACGATTATCGACGTGCAAAGTCCCTTAGGCGCCAATTTGAGAGAACCTGGCGTAGGGCTAAAAATCCACTGAACAGAAGTCGGCTTCGTCATCAGATTGTCCGGTGCAATGCATTTGTAAACAAAGATAAATCAGACTACTATAGCAAACTGATTTCAGATAATAGTCATGACTCTCGAAAACTTTGGCGAGAGCTCCATAAAACCCTGAACAAGGTTTCTGATGCCGCACTTCCATCCCATGAGTCCAAAAAATCACTGGCTGACCAGTTTACCTCCTTCTTTTCCAACAAAATTAAGAAAATTAGAGATAACTTTGGTTCCATGGGCACTGAAAATGATATTCACCCTCCTTCAGATCCTCCAAAAATTAACGTCTTTAGGCAAGTTTCTGAGGAGGCTGTTGATAAAATAATTAAAACATCACCAACAAAATCATGCCTGTTGGACCCTTTGCCAACATTCCTTATTAAGGAATGCATTGATATACTGTTACCTTCCCTTACAAAGCTGGTTAACTGCTCACTTATGGACGGATGCGTCCCTGATGCTTTCAAATCTGCTGTGGTCACTCCTCTTATTAAAAAGCCTAATCTTCCCTCAAATGACTTGAAGAATTATCGTCCTGTATCTGGCCTCAGCTTTATCTCAAAACTGGTAGAATGTGTGGTTGCTAAGCAGCTATTAGAACATATTCATGTCCATAACTTAGACAATCCATACCAGTCGGCATATAAAGCCAGCCATTCAACTGAGACAGCTCTTCTCTACATAAAAAAGAAGTTCACTTATCATTGTCAAGAGGTGAATCTACTGCCTTGGTATTGCTCGATCTGTCTGCCGCCTTCGACACCATAGATCATTCCACTCTTCTTAGTTTCCTCCAAAACTGGTTTGGTGTCGGCGGTTGTGTTTTGAAATGGTTCACATCCTACCTAACAGACCATTACCAATCAATAAAATTGGATCTACTTTGTCAGATGTTTGTAAACTCCTATTTGGCGTTCCCCAAGGTTCCGTCCTGGGCCCTTTGCTGTTCTCATTGTACACCACCCCCTTTAATTCGATTATCAGTAGACATAAGGGAATAAAGTTTCATTTCTATGCAGATGATACCCAAGTTTATATACATTTATCCCAGAAGAATGCATCTGCTGCCTTTGAAAAGCTAAATAGGTGTCTAGACGATGTTAAAGAGTGGATGTCCACTAGTAAGCTCAAATTGAATCCAGACAAGACCGAGTTTATCATCTTTGGTTTGAAGAGACAGCGGGACAAGTTGAAAGCATGTTTTCCAATTAATATCTTGGGCAAATCATTCTGCCCTGCTGATTCAGTAAAAAATCTGGGAGTGTGGTTTGATTCAGACTTTTCTTTGTCCAAGCATGTTCAGAATGTCTGCAAAAGTTGTTTTGTTAAACTCCGTGATTTCAGATATGTCAGGCGGTTTCTCACTCATGATGTTTCTGTGCTTGTGGCTAATGCTCTGGTTAATAGTCGGTTGGATTACTGCAACTCACTTTTCAGGAGCCTCTCCAAGTTCAATCTACGCAAATTACAGTGCATCCAAAATAGTGCAGCTAGAATTGTATCAAACACCAGTCGATACACCAGTATAACTCCTGTGCTAAAGAAACTGCATTGGCTTCCTGTTGAACAGCGCACAGTGTTCAAGACGGCCACACTTGTTTATAAGTATCTTCACACAGGCTTTCCCAGGTATTTTGCTCCATATCTTTCCTCCTACAGCAGTTCTTATAGCACTAGGCGCAGTCAAAGTGGTGGTAATTTCCTTGTCATTCCAAAGTTCTGCCCCTCTGTGCACAAATCTGTCAAACAATTTGGCAATAGTTTTGCGTTTGATGCTCCCACTGTGTGGAATGCTCTCCCTGATGAGATTCGTGCCTCTCCCTCTCTGGCCTCCTTCAGAAAGCAGCTCAAAACCCACCTGTACACCAAAGCATACCCACCTTAGCCTGGTTCATTCCCCTGGCGTTCTCCGTGGTGCTTAACCCCTGCTATGCCCCTGGATACAGAAATTTTGATGTCTGCTTATTGCTTATTTGCGCCTTAGAGTCCTCTTATTTGGGGAGATTAAGCGCTATAAAAGTCCAATTAGAATTAGAATTGTAACTCCTCTTTGTTCTTCTTAAAAATATATAGGCTTAACCATATTTCTAGATTTTATAGAATTCTCTTATCCTTTTTTATGTTATTTAGCCACCATATATATGATCTCATCTGCACATGGAAACATAGGCCATGATTGCAAAATATCAGATAAAGTTTATTACCAAAAACTAAACATCGGAAATACATCTGTTGCCATGACAAAGTTTGCAATCCTTCTCATATGCAATTGCTCATTGTAAACTGATATCAGTTTTTATTGAAAACAGGTAAAAATATCAATATGTACACAGGTAACAAGATATATTCCAATAAATGAGGTTTGCAGGCAGTACTGTAAATTTTTATATTTATACATTATATATAATTTGATGGAGAAATGTCGAAGTTAGGGTTTTACATCCCATTCAACAGCAATGGTCACATTGAGACAGGTCTACAGCATTTGCCACTTGTGGGAGTGGAACCCACGCAGAGGTGACAGGCTATGATTAGATAACAAACTTACTTACTTACTTACAACTTTAGCTATACAGTCAATATTTTGCAATATACAAATATTTCTATGACTTACTTCCTTAAAACGCCAATAGACATGCAAAAACCACCGTAATTTTCTTTATGTCTTTGAATTAAATAAAACATTCCATTTTTGTCTGTGCATGCGCACACAGGAAGTGTTCCCACCAAGGGTTCTCTACTTCCCTTTCTGACGTCATATCGGTGAAGATATCAGTGCCACAAGGCCGTAGGTTCATTGTAATTATTTCAGAAACACGCGGCCTTGTTGCAATAAACTCAACACCTTTATATTATTCTCTTTATGAAGAAATTTTGGGTTCCAAATCATATCTAATGTCCTGATCACACTGTAGAGTAGCTACTCACTACATGTATATGTGTTTTCATGTATCTCCTCATTCTTCCATATATTGCCAGACTTCTCTCAGTAAAGTTTGCATTCTGTTATGTTCTCTGCTTCCCATGGCCACACAAACAGACGTTTTAAAATGTTCAAAAGTTTTGACTGGCATAGTTGGCATGAAGGTCATTGCCAATAACACCCTGTAACCTCAGGGTTTTTATATCTTTTCTGTCCCTCTTCTGCTACCTTTCTGTATCATTCTTTGTACTTCTGAGATTAAGTTTTATGTTTGTTGCAACATTACCCAATATATACAGCATCTTTATGTTTATTTATTTGGGATTTAACATTGCATTCAACACTGTACAGGTCATATCATGACGGGTAGTTTTATGGTCAGAGGAAACCAGTAGGTAGTGGCTGGTCAAGGTTCTGTACCATAAACTGCCGACAAACAGCAAGCAACTACCAGCTTTCTTACTTGAGGTCAGGCCAGGATCTGAATTTTAGTCTCACAGGTGGGAGGTGAGTATGTTACCACTATGCCACCCAGGCCCCCTACTTTAGTTTTACTGAACGCAAGGTACTGCCTCTTTCTGTATTGTTCTAACTTAAATTGAATTTAATTTGATTACACCATGCATTGATGCAAGAACAAATGTCACATACTTTATACAAAAATATCAACTGATTCACCTGCTAGAATGCATTTTAAAGTGGGTGAAAATATAAGTTCTGTAAGAACCAATCAAAACATATGATCAGCAAATAGACTAAAATATCTTTATCGTTTTTGATTATTTTATTTTGTGCCTCATTGGTACTTGAAGCAAATTACAAAGCCATTATTGAGTCAGTCGAAATTTAAATGCTTGAAACAAAGCTTGAGTCTTATGTTCCCTTCAGCTAGGTTAAAATCATATCAACACAGGCCTGGGATCCATTTTATAAAGGGTCGAAGGGTTAGCTCAGACTTAGGCTGAGCCCTTTGGCTTCCGTAAGCTTTTGTCTCGAACATTTATAAATAACAGGTCTCAGCTGAGACTAAGCTTATCGAATAACCATAGTGGATTTCTGTGTCGTGTGACCCCTTATTTCTTTTCAAAATATTCTACTGATACCATAAATCATTTATTTGACACATTTTATTTCTGGTATAAAGCTATTTCTCAATGAAAAACATTGACGATTTTAGGGCATGTTTTATGTGTTCGTACCTTATTTTCAGCCATTTATTTAGGGGGTGTTTTACATATTTGTACCTTATTTTCAGCCATTATTTAGTGGTGTTTTATACATTTGTACCTTATTTTCAGCCATTCAAATTCTGCAGTGGAACAAGATTTATTGGTGGCCATATTTGGCTGAGCCATAGCTGAGACCAAAACCATTGGTGACATCCATTAAAGTCTGAGCCCATGTTCACAACTAAAATGTTGCAACAATTTGAGAAAAAAATTTAAATTTATGTCTGAGACAAGCCTAAGACCGTTTTCAACAAAATGTCTGATGAAACAAAAACTGCGATTATGTATTTGAGTTTAAGTATGAGTTTAAGAATCTTTGTGAAAAACTCAATGGATTATACATTTAAAAGTATTATATCTATTTCAGTTATTAATCACAAACATTCAATCTAGGAACCTCAAAATACATTAAATTGCACACCTGCAAGAGAAATAAATTATAATTGTCTATCATAACTGTATATTCACTTTTTTGGCATCAAGATACAAAAATACCCAAAGTACAGTTGTACTTTATGGAGCCCCTAATAGGACATGGTAAAATAAAAATTGCACCATGTATTAAGTCGTGCGCACAAGATGAGCTCGTGATAATGAGAAAATAAGTTGTGATAATGAGATGATCTCATTATAATGAGATAATAAGTCATGATAACAAGATCATCTCATAATATCAAGATGATCTGGTGATAATGAGATCATCTTGTGATATCAAGATCATCTTGTGATAACAAGATCATCTCGTTATCACAAGTTATTTTCTTGTGATAATGAGATCATCTCATCAGCACCACTTGTTTTCTAGATATCACAAGATCATCTGGTTCTCACCAGATGATCTTGTGCTCACTAGATAAAGTGGTGATCACCAGATAAAGTAGTTATCACGACATAATAAGTAGTGAGCACTAGTTTATGTGGTGATCACCACTTATTATGTTGTTATCACCAGATGAAGTAGTGAGCACTACATTATCTGGTGCTAACCAGGTCATTCTATTATCACTAGTTCATCTCGTGCTCACCACTTCATCTAGTGATCACCAGATGATGTGGTGCTCACTACTTATTTTCTTGTTATCACCAGATGATGTGGTGAGCATGAGATGATCTGGTTATAACTAAATGATGTGGTGATCACTACTCCATCTTGTGATAACAAGAAAATAAGTAGTGAGCACCACATCAACTAGTGCTCACCACTTATTAAGTCGTTATCACCACTTCATCTGGAGCTCACCACTTTATCTAGTGAGCACAAGATCATCTGGTGAGCACCAGATGATCTTGTGATATCAAGAAAACAAGTGGTGCTAATGAAATGATCTCATTATCACAAGAAAATAACTTGTGATAACGAGATGATCTTGTTATCACAAGATGATCTTGATATCACAAGTTGATCTCATTATCACCAGATCATGTTGATATCATGAGATGATCTTGTTATCATGACTTATTATCTCATTATAATGAGATCATCTCATTATCACGACTTATTTTCTCGTTATCACGAGCTCATCTTGTGCGCACGACTTAATCCATGGTACAATTTTTATTTTACCATGTCCTATTACGGGCTCCGTAGTACTTCCTCATCAAATATAAAATAAAAATCTTCCATTCGAGCAATAAATTATGCATTTGATGAGCCATTCTATTTTGTTCATTTTTGCTTCGTTTCTAGGTTTTTTATGCTTTTTGTAATAAATTGGTAAATCAAAAATTCTCCCTTTTTTTTCAAGTATTTGTCTTTAATGCCATATAGCGACTAGCACTTTAGTGGATGTGTGACTTGGCATAATTCATGGGGGGAAATATAATAGGTTAACCTTTCATAAGACTTTTTCAGGCGCCATAACGCAGTGTCCTAACTTGTCACATGCCTAATAAACATATAGCTAATAGAAGTATAGAGTTCTATACGTGACAGCAATTGGTGGAAATTTTTCGTCAGTGATGTACTTCCTGTTTGTGCAAATTTAAGGTAAGTGCCCAATTATTACCCCAGCAGTATAGGAAAATTTGGAAAGGTTTTTTGATGAGAAATTTTAAAAGACGAAGAAATGTCCCAAAAAATATATTGCAAATTTGTAATATGGTATGATCCATAAAATTGCACAAATAGGAAATAAACAATCAGGAATAAATACAAAAATCATAACTATATAAGGTGTCGATTGGTTCTTCACCAAGTCCATGCAGGAATACAGAAACCTGAACCAATCAAAATCACTGACACAAAAATGTACGTGTTCAAGCTGCTCATTGATTGGTTGTTTGCCATTTAGAGTGGAAAGTTTTTGCAGAAACTGTATCATCGCCCATCAAAAGTCATCCAACAAAAGGTGACAAAGGTCAATGTATTTTGTTAAAACCCAGCTAGGCCTACTTGTCAGTTCATATTTTAATACAAAAAATAACATGTAGCATCAACAAAGAAGCCATGCCAAAGCAAGCAGAAATACTGGAACGGACTGAGTAATATACTTCGCAAGTATTTTGCAAAGTAATGAAGAAAATTCTCACACTTCACCGCTATGTTTTCAACCAATACTTAATTACGGCAAGAAGCATTATATGTTTTAAGATTATTATTTAAAAAGCCTTAATAATCAAAAATACTCTTAACTAATATAAAAGACACACAAAAAATACACACAGGGCTTGTCTGATTTGTTACCAAAGATGTTTTTGCCAATATTTCAAACTTTTTATTTTCTTTAATCCCACCCAGTTTCAACCGGATTTGAATACCAAGGTTATTTTGCCTAGCCTCCCTTCAAAACTTTATTGACATGCTATCAATCTTACTTGTCACTATTTTTCTTCCTGAGTCTCTTTGTAAACATAACAGCCTTGTTTCTTCAAAGTGATACACTTTTATTTTTTTCTCTTTGATGCAGATCATAAAGATTATATCCACTGCAAAGATTGATTATTTCTTACTTAGTAAGGAGTCATTTAAACAGCTTAGCATTGGTTAAAATTCGGTCTAATTATCAGGAAGTTAATCGTCTATCTATAAATGTTTAAAGCTTACAAACAACCTCAGAAACCACTATGGATGTCGAAGCAGTTTGTGGAAAATCAATGTAAAGGGGTGGTTGCATTTTCAAAGAATTGGGACTGACGACTCTATTTCAAAGTTGGGTTGGACCGTAGTAGAAAAGTGGAAAAAATGTGCCAAAAAAGGCGAGGAAATACAAATGCATTCCAACTCTTACAATTAGACTAATACTCAATACAACTTTTGGGAGAACCAATTCCGACCAATCTCAAAACTTGAACTTACAGTAACTTGGACTTTTGACCGCGACCTACACATATTTTCATTTAATTTCACCATAAGTATATGCATTGGCAATAAGGGATATAACCGATTCAGATCCCTGAATCTTTGGTACGCCACAGATTTGTCAGCAATAAAAATGGCAGTAGGGAGATGGTAGGCATGTGACCACTCCATGTAGGATGCAATTTTATGAGTTTGGTAAAATTTGGATGCAGCATGTCAACGACATTTTCAAATTCAACAAGATAAGACATAGCAATGATATGATTTGACTTAAGTGACATAAAGATAGACTTGTTGAAAGTAGACTGAAGAGCATTTCAGCATTCCTGATTTGACTTTGTGGCATCATGACGAATACGGTTCACTTTGGGAGTTGAAAAGCTACCAACTTTTCAAAAAATATCGAACATGTTTGATATTTCCCTGACTTTTGCCATCCTTCTGATTCTGCTTCCTGGCATATAGGATTTCCTCCAACATACTGTCCCGCTTTCAAGAAATTACCAAGCATCTGGGAGAAAATTGGGAATATTGGACAACCACTTTAAAGTGACCACTTGGACTTATGATTAATAATTCAATATCAATGTATGATACCTTCTCTAATGATAATAGTAGTAACAAGAGCCTCCAGAGAGCACATACCTCTGCCAAAGCTTGGTAAATCCAGCAATGCTTTAGAGTGCAATGATCAACAATCCTGGATCCAAAATTCTTCACTAATTATCCAAAAAAATTAAATTAGCTCCATGTCAGATCAATACCCATCTATTGTAATAATTTGATACATTAACCCCATATAGTAGTTTTTGATCAATTTTGCTAAATCCAAAAAGCATCCAATGATCACATAAGTTCCTTGGTGGAGAAAATAATCTTATTTTTGTAAGAATAATAATAATTTGCCAATATTAAGATATCTCCAATGGTTACTACTGTTTCTTGAATTAAAGTTTTACTTGTTAATACTTAGATCGCACCCTTCCATGCTTATCTCCAAAGCTACATATGAGTGCAAATGTTTAACATGTCGGGTCGTATTTATGGTTGGAGTGTTTTGTATTTTAGAGGTATCCATTGAGCTTTATAAGTTAATTGGGCTTCTTATTGGGATAAGACACATATGACACAAAACGGTAACCTTTTTGAAGACGTAATATTTTTTTTGTCTCACAAGCTCTCTGAAATGCATACACCGCATGGTTGAAAGGGAGAGAGGGCAGGATGGCTTTTATTGGGCCAACTTATGAAAAACAATAAGGGCAAGGTCTTGAAGCAAAGTTCAAATGGATGTTGATATATAACCACACGGAATGGTTTAAATGGGTCATAATTTCAAAGCACTCAATGGATTGACAGCTGACTGCCTCTCTGAACAGCTATCAGTGAGATCACCAGCCAGTTCACAAAGATTTTCATAGAAAGGTATTTTCGCTTGAAGAACTAAAACCCAAGGCTGGTATTCATGAAAAAAAACTCAAACTTAGTCCCAAACTGAAGCTCACTCACAGTCTTAAACCCAGTCCTGTATAAGTTTTAACACAAATGTAGCATTCTTAAATCCTATCTAAGTAGTATATACTCAAACTTCAATTAATAAACATGATCAAACAAATTTGATGTAGCAATAATCTCAAACCTTTAAGACTCCTTTCATGCAAACTTAAATATAATTCCTATACATAGGGAGCTTAAATTAGTTTGATCCTCAGTTTAAGTATAAACTCACTTGAGAATAGCCATTATATTTGAGTTTTAGCTCAAAATTAAAGTTAAAACCCTAATTATAGGAATTATATTTGAGTGTGAGATTGAGTTTGAGAAATTTTTTGTGAAAAACAGCCCTGGACTAAATTTGGTGACAGATCATTTTCTGCTGCGGCGACAAGGCTTTTTGTACAGAATAACAGAATTCATAAAGAACTCTTAAAACTGTTGCCTGTTTCAAAAAAAAAATCATTGCAAGCCTTTTTTATTCGAAAGAACCTTTGATAGCTGAAACAGAGCAATATTCCATTCCACACCACGGTTTTGGACATTTTTTGGGATAAAGACACTCTATAAAACTTTCCATTACAATACAATATGAAGAGGGATTTGTCATTTATTATTGTACAGATTAAGTGGATAATTTCAGAGGTAGAATCACCTAATTGCAGTCACAAAATACATGTGTAAACATCTAGTGAGCAACAGGAGCACTCAGAGATTGCAATACCTCCGCCAAGATATGTAATAATAAGTAAATGGGAAAATCCCGATTATTCCTTGGTATCCAGACAGTGATCCAGATCACTCTGACAAGTCAATGGGATCTCAGTTGGATCAAACCCATATTCTCTTTTCAGGAAGACTCAACCAGTAGTATTTGGTTAATTCTGCTAACAAACAGACAAACGAACAGACGGTCATGGGAATTTACCTCCTTGCCAGAGATAATAACAATTTGGATGACATTCTTAACCCAATGATTATCATATATTTTGCTCTTTGTCCCTTGTGCATTCTGCACATACATAACCATCTGAAGTTACATTTGACCATTCTAGTGTTCTATTATCTTGCATTGTTTTGTTTGTATTCATACTTGATTCATTATATCATTTCTACAGGGCTCAGAAGACTATGTTTGCACAAGTACAGCCCAAGTGACTAACAAAAAGACAGAGTTTCAGGGTTGATCATTTATCAACGACCCTGGGGTTCTTTAGCATGCTACTGCAAGTAGCCCCAATAACAGAAAATTACCATTCCAAGTGGTCATCTGAGCCATTATGTCTCTACTTGGGATCAAACCCACGTCTTCCATGTTCCCAGTTGAGTTACTTTCTGGGCCACAGTGACCAGATAATTATGTTATTATTTCATTATTTTTCAATACTGCTGGTGTACAATAAGTAGGAAATAAAATTGAAAAAACATATAATACTCTACCTCTATGGACTCAAAAGTGTTATGTATAGCATAACAGAAGTATAAGCCAGCACTAAACAGAGTGAAGAATTGGACTTCCTTCAGTAACTGCCTTTTAGCATGTAGCAACCAGGCGGCCCGAGTAATGGCCAGTGATATGGGACTCTTATAACAGCTATAGATCATAGTTTTCTTATATTGATGCAAAACCAAAACACTGGAAAATATAGCCTTCTTATAGAGAGGGGGTTTTTCCCCTATATCACTTGCCAAGCAGTTTTGTTATTTTTTTATGCTCCCCCCATGACTGGAGAAAGGTGGATGCTGTAATGTCCCAGGGTCAAGGGGTCATAGCTTGCTCTGTTATGGCTATCTTGTTGCTATTGGTTCCAATACCATCTTATAAGGTTGGGGAGTTTCTGCAGGGTATTTTTAGAAAAGTGGTTCTATTTATTGTATACAGTAAAATAAATCGACATAGCTATATTGTATTTGTAGAGACAGCATTGTTTACTTGGCTTAGCAATATGGCAGAACTTTGGCATGTTAATATTATAATTTTTTCTGAAACAAGCAACAGTTTCATGTCTTCTGCTATTTGGGTCAATAAACGTTAGAGCGACAAAAGTAAAATAAATATCACCAAATTTAGCCCAGGGATAGGTTTCTCAAAAGAACTTAGTCCAGCCTTAGACTATTTCTACATACTTGGTTATTTATATCAATGTGACCTGGGTTCAGGCTTTCAGTAGACTCGAGCCCACAACCTCTTGCTTAATAGGCCACAACTTTACCAGGTGAGATATAAAGGAAATACCTACTAGCCAAGCCAGTAGTATGGATTTTTATAACTCCTTGGGTTCCTTGACAAATGTATTTTCCAATTGGTAGAATTACCATGGACAGAAAGTATTTTTCACTATCACTCTTCTTTTCAATATGTAATCCTTTCAGACTAAATATGCCATTTTTCACTCAATTTTTTAATATCAACATTATAAAAACTTTGAAATTTTAAACGAAAAAAAGTGTTTTCTTAAATATTTGCCTCATAATAGTCCATTTCTCTTTTATGAATACTAAGTGGCTTGGTAGTGGGTAACACACTCAATTCCCACCTCCAGAGTCTGTGGAGGTCCTCGGTGACCTAGAGGTTAGCGAGTTTGTCATCTTATCACAGGCAGTCACCTTTGTGTGGGTTTGAACCCCACAAGTAGCAATGCTGAGGACCTGTCTCAATATGACCCTGGCTGTTGAACGGGATGTAAAACCCATACTTTGTCCAAAGTCTGGGGTTCAAACCCTGGAGACGTTTTGTGCAGAATCTTTACCAACTAGTATGTACTAGTTTCTTTAAAAACAACTTGTTAAACCCAGATAAATAAATAAATTAACTAATACTCTTCTTTTACACCCCTGTCCAAACCTACCAGTAAATATTCTTCAAACCTCTCAAATACACTCTGTACTTTGGTCCTCATATTATTGGTTGTTTCTTTATCATTCATCCAATGGATTAAATGCCATTCTCACAAGTATTAACGGCAAGTAATTTTCTCACAAGAATTGTGAAGTTGGCTTTTAGACCAAGAACAAGATTTGGAATATAATAAATGTATAATAAAAGCTAAATTTTAGAAATCATTTGATTTGCTGTCAGCAATTTTATAATTGTAGACCCATAAATAACTTAACAGCATGAGTTGATTACTGGAAACCTTTCTTTCAATTTATGTCTCACATAAACTTTTTAAATTTTTATTTATTTATCTATCTGGTAACTACACTCCATGGTTTTCAATGCATTACTATTGATTTATCTGTTTAAATGGGGAACATATCAGTTTTATCAATTTGAATTTAATCTAATCTAATACAGCACTTGGATGTAGTTACGTCACTAACCACGGACCAATCAGAAGGCTTGAATAATTAAGAGGGCCTTATAAGGTCAACTACATTTGGTTTTAACTTCAATGAGGAGTTAGGTTTTCAAAATGCTGTGGTAATCCTTAGAAATCTATAAGCCAAGCTAGCTGTTTCCAGCAATAGTATTTTTTTTTCATTTTCTTTGACTGGACGAGTTTTTAGAAAAAAAAATGTAAATTTATAATTAGTGCTTATTAATCTGGCTGAACTGATTTAACTACAAAGCAGTTTATTGATTTGGGGGTTCATATTCATTATTATTAGAATATTCTTATTCTAAGAATTTTTTTTGAAACATAGGGATATCTAAGAAAAGGCTGTAAGAACAAAATATTATTTTCAAAATTGACACAATCGTATAGTCGCAGACAGTTTCTGTTCCACAAATAACGCCTGTTTGGTTTATATTAATGTAATCACTTTTCTCTATTGTATCCATTTTGTTAATAATATTATAAGTATTCTAATGTTTCTTGTTCTTATATATTTTCTCTGACTCAAATGCTTGTTTTCTAAGAAAATTCTAAGAATAGCAAAGTCAGTAACTTTAGACCTAGCTGTTCTTCTATTTTATTTTCAATTTGACATTCATTTTTTTTTTTTTTTTGGTGAGAAACTTAATTTGTCAAAACTGAATTTTTCTTAATACTAGAATGGTTTCCAAATCAATAGTTGTCAGCTCACCATATTTAAGAGCTAACAGTAGAAAAAGATCAATTAACTTCAAGCAGGATTAATATTTAATATAATAGTCAGTTCTCATTTCCAATGGACCTGTCGTTAGATTATTCAGTCTGCCATCATTGTCTTGAAAACACATACTTCATATTTTTTTTGCTAGTGAATATATTCAATTCTGGAACATATAATAATTTTAACAGGTGTTTCTCCCCAAGAGAGTTTTTGTTTTTGAGTGTGTTTCTGCTTGCTTGTTTGCTTGTCTGTTCGTGATTACTCCAAAAAGTACTCATAGAGTGAAGACCTCCGCCAGTGGGAGCATTGGCGAAAATTGGCATGCACGGAAAAAGGAATTTTTGTATCAAGAATATGACAAAGATTTTTTTCCCCAAAATATAACCACTTCTTCCTTTTGCCAGGACCTACAAACCTGAAAAATATTATGACTAATCTCTCATTGAAGTCATTGAAATATATATTGAAAATGGGTCCTTTGAGATTTTAAGTTTATTTGTTTGTGTTCATGATACTTCCAAAATAACAGATCTTTCTGAAAGATTTATGTAGCCACACATTTATGTAGCAACCAGCTCTTGGCTACTGTTCTGTATTGTGTTTTGTGTTGAGTTTTGATGCCAAGTATATATAGGGGCTATGGTGGTGCATTGGTAACACTCTCACCTCCCACCTCTGAGGTCGGAGGTTCAAAAACCTTGGACCTTATGTGGGAAAGTTGGTAGTTGCTTGCCATTGGCTGGCAGTTTACAGTACAGAACCTTGACGAACTGTATGCACTGGTTTCCTCTGCCCACAAAACCACCCGTTGTGATGTGACCTGTACATTGTTGCAAGCGACGTAAAACCCCAAGTGAATAAATCTCAAGTATATCACTGAAACATTACAGAAACACAAACCAGAATATATAACACCTAGTCCACTGGTGAGTGCTGAAAATCTCTTGATTTTTGATCCAGATCCAGATTAACTGCTAGGACCAGGATACCATGAGAAGGCGACATAATGTAAAACTGATCCAGATCCGATGAATATTATTTGAGATATGGATGTAGATAGCGCCAAATAGATATAAATCTGTGATACTAATCTATCAAGATTCAGATTGTATTTGAGGAGAGGACTCAAGGCTACTGGCAGACCCCACTATATGTGAAAAAGTGGCTTCGATCGGATGTATAGTTTTCGAGTTATGGGTTGAAACAGATAAATGTGATTACAATAATAATATACCAATAGAAACATTTGTATGGCACAAAATTGTTGAGGGCTGGAATAAACAAGGAACAGTCCTTAAACCTAGCAAAGTCATAACCCGGTAATCGTCGGTAGGGGAGGATGACTCAGGTGCTGGGTACAGCTAGTCTAAACTGGTAAGTCTTGAGTTGGCAAAACCATGGCTGCCTATGGCCTTTCTGGGATTGACTGAAGAAACTGATAGTCCATTTCTATGTGTCAGACTACTGAACTTGACCAGAGATGACAAATAGTGGGATTGGGAGAAGCTTATGGCTTAAAATGAGGAGGTTCTATTTGAAAAGGATATGATATGAAATAGGAATTTTCCTAGATAGGGTGTGACATGTCTAAAAAACAGTACTTCACATAAGGCAAGTATTAAGGCGCCGATAAAGAACATAGTTTTGCACTTAAATCAAAGTAAGCTTGTACATGGAACAATGTATTAATATTGATGTTGAGAATGATGTTCAATTCTAACTCTAATTGCACCCTCAGTTTAAACAGCATTTCTCTTCTCTCCCCCACATGTATTTCAGAGAATGGCATATCAAGGGTAACTTTTAAATAGTTTACAGTAATGTGAATCAAACAAGGACATCTTGATGAGCAGACCATTACTGTGTAGTAATGGGAGTCTCCTTCATTTGGCTTTGCTTGGATATCTTCACATTATTACTTAAAACTCAAACATGGCTCCTCGCTACATGACAAGTGTTTCAAAAGACCCAGCCAAACGGAGAGCCCAAGTTTAAGATTGACTTAGAAGATGTATTCATTTTAATACACATTCTTTGTCTCTTTTGTCATCAGCAAACTCTCAGATTTTCAAAAAATTGTACTGAATACGTCACTGTCTTTATTTCTTCTGAAAGTTTAAACTGAGTAAAATATAAGCATACATCTTTATGAAGTAGCCGATTAAAATTAAGTAGCTGGTGAAATTAAGTGTCCTACACTGCTATAATAAAGCATTGAAATCCATCCAGTTGATACAATATTATCTGTTGGGAGGTTTCAGAAAATGGCAATCGGATGTGCCAAAGGCTTTTTCAAGCTTGTAAGGAAATGGCCAATAAGGGGCCATCTTTATCCTTTTAGATGGGTGGGTTTTAAAATCAGGAATATGGGACCATTGGGTGACAGAAGTCCCCCTTGGGAAAGTTAAAACAGCTCAGCAATAGGGAATGATAGTGTTGAGCTGATATGGCATTAGGTAAAGCTTGAGGGGAGTAAATGAGCCTCAAATGCAAGGCTGCATAAGACAAGGTTTGGTGTGTTTGGAGGGTGCTTTTCATGTGATTTTTAACACATTATGAAACTTGTATCTGTTCCACTGCATTTTTTTTTTTGCAATTTAGTGTCAAGTTTTTAATGCTGGCTTGACGCCATTACTTCAACCATACACACAAATAATTTTTTTTAAAAATATAGAAAATAAAAGAATACATAGAGAGTTAACAACTCTAGCCTAGTCAGTAACATACTTGCCTAGGAACGCAGAGTACCTAGGTTCAATCCTAGGAACAAATCCATGCTCAACATGTGGCCTTACAACCTGCCCTTGACCACCATGACTTGTAGAAAGAGGTTTATCACAAATGTTTCTTTGGAACAAATTTTTTTTTGCTCCAATTTTATAGAAAAATATAAAAGTTTAGTCATATCGCAAAGTTCAAAGTTGATGTTTGCATTGGGAAGGGAGAAATTATTGATTGGTTCTGCTGTGTCTCAAACTCGCAGCCTTCTGATTACACAAAGAAATAAATGCAAGTCTAGCTCTTTAACCAGCTGAGCTAAAGGGGAATCTCCGGAAGCCCAGGTATTAATAGAATTGACATACGTGAGGATATTACATACCACCCCTCCAAAGAAAGACCTGTCCTCAGGTCTAACATGACTACATTATTACACTTAACTCCCTTGGCTTTGAGAGGGAAGGATCTTTAGGCATCTTACCATGTAGTGGGAAGGGATATATTATTGATTAGTTCTGCTGTGTCTCGAACTCACAGAATTCTGATTACACAGCGAAATAAATACAAGTTAGCTCTTTAACCAGCTGAGCTAAAGGGGAATCCCCGGAAGTCCAGGTAATAATAGAACTGACATACGTGAGGATATTACACGCTGTATGTTAAACAGCCAGAGTCAAACTGGACAGGCCCCTAGCATTGCCACTTGTGGGAGTCGAAAACACACCGAGGTGACAGTCTATACTTAGGGGCCAAACTTGCTAACACACTAGGCCAACAAGGACACCAATTAGTCTGAGTAACCACATGATAGGTCATAATACATGATAGGTCGTAACACCCAAAAGATAAGTCATCGCAACCTAAAGATTAGTTATAAGTGACCTACTTATAAAAACTTAAATTAGTGTCTGCAATTGCCACAATTTTACCCCTGACCTGTACAACCAATAAAAGTATCAATAAGAAACTGAAACCCAAAACTTCAGAGGAAAAAGCAAGCATGTCACCACTGAATAACCTGTGTACACTGATAAAGTGAAGTCACTTTTCAGTTTATTTATTTGGGGTTTTACATCGCTTTCAACACTGTACACTGTCATATCACGACCGGTAGTTGGAATGGCAGAGGAAACCAGTACATACAGGTGGTCAAGGTTATGTACAGTAAATTGCTGACCAATGCGAACCCGGCGTCAGAGGTGGGAGGTGAGACTGTTACCACTCTGCCACCATGGCCCCTATAAGTCACTTTTCAGACCTAGTGGTTGGTATTATATCTAGTTTCTAAGGCAGGAAGCCACTTGCAGTACTTCTACTACCTTGAATAGGAAGCCAGGGGCCTCGATGGTGCAGTGGTAACACACTAGCCTAACACCTCTAAGGTCGGCGTTTTCAAAACCTGAACCTTATGTGGGAAAGTTTGTAGTTGCTTACTGACGGTAGGCAGTTTACAGTACAGAGCCTTGACGATCTGTATGTACTGGTTTCCTATGCGCATAAAACTACCCATTGTGATATGACCTGTACAGTGTTGAAAGCGACGTAAAACCCCAAATAAATAAATAAATTGAATATGAATTAACTCCTTTCTCAAAGAGTGTTGGTACTGTTTCTCCTGGCTGAAGAGGGGCATATATGAGTGAAGTACATTGTCCAGTTTGAGAAGAAATACAAGCCCCACCCAACTGTATGCACTGTCTTCCTCCACCCTTCCAAATACCTGTCACAATATAGCATATAGGGTACTAGACATGATACAAAAACACTAAATAAACAGGCTAGTGGAGTCTATATAGGGTCAGGGTAGCCCTTGTTTTTCTGTGGTAATGATCATTGCTAGAATGTTGGGATATTACTTATGATTGTTGTGCCTCAGAGTCTATTTAAGTGCAGAGATTAAACACTATAAAAATCCAGTAAAGGATATCATTTTGAACATCACCCAAATATCTTGAATTAATATGACATAGTTTATTGCATTCATGTTGTATTCTAACATTTTTCACAAAATTCCTGAAAACAAGTGACACTTCAAAAATGTCCTTAAAAGGCTACCTTTGCATAATTACACACAATTGACAATTGAAAAAGCTTTGGCCTTTATTTTAATCAGAGCCAGATATATATTGTTCTCTTCAAGTCAGTTAGTAAGTCAGTGATAAGTTATCAGCAATAACAGTCTTATGTTATATGCCAGTAAGAACAGACAGGTAAGACCAGAATATTAAAAACAGAACTAAAAGAGAATGCATGCCTCCTCCAAGGTTCTAACACCTCAAATGGTATTTATAAGTGCAATGATAAAAGATCCTATTAAAATTCCTAGATCCAGATAGTGTTCCGGATCACTACCAAACTCTAAAGATATATCCCTTGTATTATTGTCGATATTTCTATAAAATTTCATCCAAATCCATCGGAAACGTTTTTCAAACAAACAGAGAAATACACATTGTCAATTACATAACCTCCTTAGTGACGGTAATTAGGCAGGGCAGAATAATCACAGCACAAAAACATGGCATTTATATGCAATTAGACCACCCTTGGTTATACCATAATTTGGCTGCTAATCTCATATAATGATGATGATTCAGTCACAGAAATTATCCCTACTTGTACAGTTAATGAATTAATTTGGCTATGATCCATGGGAAGTCTTTTCATTTCATCTGTAATGGAATGACGCCATGCTGTAGATTGCTATGCATGTTTTAAGATTAACCCCACTGAGTCGATTTTATTAGTATCATCTGGTTTCAAAGATCAGTCTTATTTTGTTCCTGATTATGGTGCTGTTCCACTCTCAGGGACAAAAGTGATATATGATTGTAAACTCGTGGCCTTGCAATAAGTGATCCTAGTTTTAAAAAGGCAGGGGATATATGACCTTCCATTAAAATCAGTATTGCTTTACAACTGAAAAGACAAGACCTAAAAGATAAGTCCTAAAATCAATGCAATTTAAGAAGATAGGTCCACTCACTAAAGTACCATCAGTAGTGAAAGTAGAGAGGATTAATTGGGAGACTCCTAAACAACTAAGTCACATGGTTCTGTGCTGAGATTAAGAACTACAAATGAAATGACTTGTTTTATTTTGTTTGTGGTCCGACCATGTTCATTCCACATGGCATTGTATTAAGGGAAGTAGACCTTTAGGGTAACTGAACACAGCTCAGAATATGTTTTGCTTTTGGGACTTTGTGTTTGGGAAAAATTGCCACACCCTTTTGTAAGCTGTATTTAACTCTTCACACCTAGGGTCAGAGAAGTTGATGGCAGAGATATACAGGACATGTCCTTTTTCAATGTGTACTATGAAGATGTGAGGTCTCTTCTCAGAGGGAAGCTGGACAAATCGGCCCTTTACCAAATTGGCACTCGGCAAATCGACCCTCTAAAATCTCGGCCCCTGCAAACTCCGACACCAGGTTAAAAATAAAATATAATGCAGTAAAAGTACTTTCATAGCACTTAATTGCTATCATTTGACAAACTCTAAGACTGATAGAGACATTTATTTATACACAGAGGCATAAACACAAGGTTGTCAAGGGCAGAACAAATACATACAGAAAGGAATTCATGGAAAGCTGGAACCTAGGTATAATACTTGTATTCTCATGGGAAAATATCAGTCAGCTCCATTTTTCCAGGGAAATTTGTCCTGTCGTGAAAACAGTGGACAAAATAAGTTGTATGACTGAAAACATTAGCCTTAATGCAGTTATGACTGGCAATATAGAATAAAAATACTTGATAGAGAGAGGCTCCCTGGCAAAAAGTTTTTCAAGCCTATGCGTAAAACGTGATGGAGGTGGCATGACCTTCCTGACTCATTAGTCCTCAACTATCCCAACCACGTTGCATTCTTCATAGTGGAACAGGGGTGTCAAGTACCCACTTCACACATCAACACAACCATTGCATATTTAAAGCCTTACTGCTATGTACACTTAAAATGAATTTAAGGGTTCAATGGCTGAAGTAAATATAAACATCTATAACATCTAATTACATGTCTCATACCTCTGTAGCTATAAGTTCGATAGCAGCTTATAGCAACATTACAAGTGCAATGAGGATCTATCTAGGCATTACCTTAGCTGTTTGAAAGGAGCATGAAATTCCCAAAGTTTCAGCTTATAAAATGAGTTTAAGATGACCGTAAATTAAGGATGTTTTAGATTCTGAATATACAGGCTCTGGCTCGCCATGCCAACTTCAGGTCATGTCTTGCAAAGTCGTCATTAGCCCTAGCAGCTAATTTGCTCTTTCCTTATAATTAACTACTTGATGCCAAATTGTTTGCGGAGAAATATATCCAGCTAGCTGGGAATGACTGAATTTCGCCGAATTCCAAGAATTGAAAATGCCACAGCAGAAGAAAATGAAAGGAAGATAGGAAGAAAAAGTTATTTTATTTCCCTCCCAGGAGTCGATTAGCCTAGCAATATTTTAAATATGAATTTTAGCAAACATGTGGTTCCCTTTAAATTCAATAAAATGGTGGGCAAATAGACAGGTGGACAAAACAAATGATGCAAAACAGAAAGCACCCGTATAGCTCGTGGGGGGGGGGGGGGGCTTAATTTTTCAGCCATGAGCAATTTTGAAGCGGAGAAACATTTATGGTGTCCATATTTATACCTTTGTTTACAAAGTTAAACCTGTCCCATGTGGACATAAATTCAAGCCAAGACTTAGGCAAAGCTACACTTTATTATTCATTTTAAGTCCACTGAGTCTTAGACCAAAAGTATAAGACATAAATATGTAAAAGTCTGTAAACCCCAGTCATTTTTTGCAACTGGCCATTAAAAATATGCTATTATTAAAAAATATGCTATTAATAAAATATTTATTCACAAGAGTGTGTCCTTAATAAGTTAGATTTAATAACCACATACACTACAGAGGACAGTTTTTGTCAGTTTTAAAAAAGAATATTCAGTGGCAAGTCAAAAAAATCTTTATCCAGGTCTACTGGAGAGGAGAGAGCTTAATTTCACAGTATGCTTTGATTGTTACGGCTACTAGGCCAAGTTAATTACTTTTTGCCCCTCCCCTAGCCAAGCAAATTGAGTAAAATATAAGACTCTTTGATACAGTAGAAGCATGTTGGAAGTTTCTTCTTAAATTGATCTCACTTTTGGCAAAATCAGCTTTTCTTATGGATTTGCTGTTTCATCTGCATGTAGTACTTGTTTTTTTCTCTTGTCATCTCTCTTACATGATCTTGAAGCAGATTCAAACTCTAACAGGAAATGACAAAATTTTCTGGGAATAATTTCAAACCCATGTATTACAATAGATTATAATTATTGGATTATATTATTATTGTTGCTATATTATATATATTTTTTAACCTTTGTTTATAACCTCTAACAGGATGCTATGTTTTTCGGTGCATCTGTCTGTCTGTCTGTCTGTCCGGTAGGACCTGATCAAAGAAAGAAGCAATTAAATATGGGGAAAGCTCTCGATCATATAGGAGTACAAAAATAACTTTCAAATTTTCAAAGGTTCCATTTTGCATGACTTTGGTTATATAATTAACACTTCTTTCAGAGTACTGACCAGACCTTCATGAAACTTGTTATGTGGGTAGGACCTAGCTAATGGAAGAATGTATTACATTTTGGGAAAGATTCTAGAAAGACCTAGGTACAAAATAATCATGAATTTTCAGAAAAGTACCTTGGCTGAGGTCTGCCCTCTATTTTTTATTTTATTTTTAGCTGTGACATATGTGTGATTGAGAGTATTAAAGTTGCATATAATGGATTGTGAACACTACTTTCCAACTACAAATGAGCTAACCCCTAGCAAATCAAACCCAAAGTTAGAGATATTGGCGGTGAGTGTTTGGTGAGCTACTTATCCACAGTGCACCGACCGGAATACAGAATACTAATAAACAATAGGTTGTCAATAGTAACACTCCTATAATTCCAGGGATGTATCAACACCATATAGGGTAGCTGAAGGATGGACATAAATTAGTTTCTGGAATTTCCATATGCAATCTGTACCAAGTTGGGACATTGATTTCAAGTATAAATTATATTATCGCCCTTTGATTTTTTTTTTTTTTTTTTTTTTTTTTGGGGGGGGGATATTTACAACTCGAACTTGTGCTGATGCATGTTTAAATAAAACGAAATCCACATAGTTACACTTTAAATAAGCAAAAACAAGAGCACTCAATGAGCACAGACATCCAAGTATCCAAAGCAAGTATTAACAATTTAATGGGAAATCCAGATATTTGATTTATTTGTATCCAACCTGTGATCCCGATCAGTCTCACAAATGTAATAGTATCCACTAGCGGATCCAGGGGGGGGGGGGGGGGGGGGTTCAGGGGGTTCGAACCCCCCCTTGAAAAATAATGTAAAGGGGTTCAACCCAAAGTACAAAATTATTTCTTGAGAGTGGTGCTAAATTTACAGGAAATGCACAATATTTTTACCAAAAATAAATTTTTTTCCCGGGAGGCATGCCCCCTGACCCCCTTAGTTATAATATGTCTGATGTGAACCCCCACCTTACTCAATGTGAACCCCACCTTACTTAAAGGCTGGATCCGCCCCTGGTATCTAGGTTTGAGAAAGACTCATGTTCTTATTTTTTTCCGAACATCATACCAGTAGTATTTGCGTAATCCTTCTAACAAACAAACAGACAAATGGTCATGAATATATAATATCTCCTTGAGAGAGGTAATAAGATTTCTGTGTCCAAGATGTGACTCGTTAAGGCAAGGAACGGTAGGCTCCTCATGTTTGACAGGATACATACGTAAGTGGGGAATGGATGTGTGACCATATCTGTCCTAATTGGAAACGTGGTCATTATCACCCATCTGACAAATTAAACCTATTTGAAAATCTAATTACAGAGTCTAATTAAAATTGCCATGGCAAATCGTGTAAATGTGAAAGATAAAGAAAATTTGCTTGCTCAGTAATTTTTTAAAATTTGGACTGAGTTATACTACCCATATGTGTGAAACAGATTAAAGTTTTAAAGAGTATGGCAATGGCATATGTTTGTTTGTCTGTCTTCACACACACCTCGAAAATTATACACCAGATGATCAGGGTGATATTTTCACACAAAGTGGTGGTCATCTGGATCTAGATTCAAAAAATGTTTAAGGGATTTTTCCCACAATATTTACTCCAAAACTTAAACACTATTAACTGCTTTGGGTCATGACACAAAGTGTGGCAACCCCTGTGTACAGTAGATCAGTTATTGATCAACTCTGCTCTTACTGGATCCCAGTTCTTTTGGATTACACGCAAAAAATAAACAGAAGTCTAGCTCTTTAACCAGCTAAGCTAAAGGGGAATCCCCGGAAGCCCAGATGTTAACAGAACTGATATGTGTGAGGATATGACATATCACCCCGTAAGGAAGGACCTAGGGGCCATGGTGGCAGAGTGGTAATACTCTCGCCTCCCACCTCTGAGGCTGGGGTTCGGTTCCCGTCCGGCCTCAAGTGGGAAAGCTGCTAGTTGCTTGCCATTGGTCGGCAGTTTACAAGACAGGACCTTGACCAACTGTATGTACTGGTTTCCTCTGCCCTTCCAACTACCCATGGTGATATGACCTGTACAGTGTTGAAAGCGACGTAAAACCCCAAATAAATAAATAAATCAAGGAAGGCCATATATGAATACATTATTAAACTTCAACTCGCTTGGCTGTGGCGGGCAGGATGGATCTTGAGGCATCTCCACCATGTACGAGGTGATATTATTGATTCTCTCTGTTGTTCTAACCAGCTGAGCTAAACGAGAATCCCTTCAAGCTCAGGTGTTAACAGAACTGAAATAGGTGATCATATTACCCCTACCACAGTCCTCCACAGAAATTATTAAATGATTAGCATTTGGACTACAGAGTTCTTGTCCTGTGTTGGGGGTGCAATTTTCGCTTTTTATGTGGTTCCAGATCTCCAGGCGAGGATTTGTGCTCCCTCATCCACTGTTTGCACTTGTTTTATATGTAATCATCTAAATTAAAGCCTGCATTGTAGCTTATAAGATTTATCAATGGTCTTCGCCTTCACAAACTGTTGAGGAATTGTTTCCAGTTAATTTCCATTGGTAGTAATGCAATTTTTACATAAAATCACTGCCTTGAATAGGTACAAACTTTGGAGTCTGAACTCACAAATTCCCAATATATTTAATTTACTACAAGTTCCATCATTACTTCTGCTTCATTCATATATGTTATGCTACAATCCCAGAAGTTTACAGGTGTTGCCAATGACAACCAAGAGTGGACATACTTATGAAAGTGGGAACAATATAATACTTATGCTACACACTCATATAATATTGTTATGTTCATTAATGGTATATTTCTAGAGAGAGATCTCTCTGATCTGCTGCTTCTAGATAACACTTTTTTCGGTCTCAGAGGCCAGTTTGTCGAAGCCTCCTTTGGAAAGGACCTCCTTTAGTAAAGGAAGGTCATTTTTTTTCCTTTGGTAAGGCCACCTTAAATTTCAGTTTCACAAAGCTTCCTTTAACTTTTCTTACCAAAGGTCTTTCTTCAAACTTAAGGAGGGAGCAAATGTCCTTTAAATTTGTCAAACATTCTTTGAAGGACACTTCCTTAAATTTAAGGTAGGTCCTTATCTTCTTTGAAATTCAAGGGAGTTTTCAAGGTTTTCCTCTAAGGAAGGAGGCTTTGTGAAATTGAGATTTTTTTGAAGGAGGGGGAAATTCAAGGAAATCCTTGAATTTAAGGTGACCTTTATCTTAAGGAGGCTTTGTGAAACCGGCCCCTGGACTTTCATGAATTGTGTACTACTCTGGGGTAACTGCTCAGATTTCTGATTACTTGTGCATGTAGACTGAAAGAACTATCAGCATTGTTGTACGTATCATTCAACATGTTTTCCTTTTACATAGTAGTTATTACTGCTTTAAAATATGTAATAAATACTGTAGCACTTGGCATATATGTAAGAATGTGTACTCCAACAATGCATTTGACACAGGAATGAGTGATTTAAGATGTCCCTTGATCTCTTGACTTTTCAGGATTTAAGTACAGAAAGTGCTTTGACTTGAGATTTTTTAAAAACCACATTTATCATTCACAGACACTTTGGCATTGCTCATTTACACGTGCAAGCATGTTGTTAACGGCCACACCCAACTCTCCCCCGCAAGCCCTGTGTCAATTCTGTTAAAATTACATTGACACTTTTCAGTCCTGGGTGGGCCATAAATGAAATTAAACAACATAAAAAATGGAATCATTCACTGGATGTCAGTTGGGTTGAGTTTATATGTTGGGATTAGAAATTGCCATTGAGTTAATTAAGTTAGCTTTATGAGGACTTTTTCATACCCTTGAAATTCTGTTTTTTTTAACACTGAGAAATTTCAGTGCTTACAAAGCATGAGAGGATATTTCTGGATAGACTCTGTAATCCTGCATTTTGCCGTAATTTGGCACAAACAGGAAACAGTAAGAAGAGGTATATACTGGTGTAGTTTGCTAATTTAGTATGTGCCTTAATTAAGCACAAACCGGTTGCATTTACATACATATATAATCTATATAAATAATAACCCATCTTCTTCACTGATACAAAAATAAAGGTTTGTATGCTGAAATTTGATTAGTTGAAATTGTATTATATGCCCAGTATCAAAGACTTATAAGATAGCAATTATTTGCCAGTGGCTTTTTTTTTCTTTTTTTTTGCGAAGTCTATTTATAAGCCTTATGTCAAAAACCTATTTAAAACAAAAGGGATTCATTTTCAACTAAATAAAACAACTACAATTAAATAGTCTTTCAGTTGTTAAAGCTTTTTTCTTTTGATCTTGCTATTTCAATATCATATCATCATAACTATTAAAATATTCCATGCTTTTATCTTCACCAAGGAGGTATTAAATTTATGACTGTTTGTCTGTTTGTTTGTTGGATCTTTATCAATTTACTTATTATTGGACTCTTTTGCTTTGGAAAAGATAAGTAGGATTCTGATATAAACTATACATGCCTTGGTGCAAGTATGCACTCTCTGAGTGCTCTTGATGCAAATATACATACACTAGTTTTCCCCATAACTCTATTTACACATGTTTGACACTGTGCAATAGGAACTGCACGGACAAGGGTTGCCAACCAGTGTCATTCACACAGTATCA
Organism: Sabellastarte sp. h YS-2021; assembly: GCA_964017235.1. Lineage (NCBI taxonomy): Eukaryota > Metazoa > Annelida > Polychaeta > Sabellida > Sabellidae > Sabellastarte > Sabellastarte sp. h YS-2021. The sequence continues at coordinate 8,741,386 of OZ024932.1, read as the reverse complement.
AGATAAATATTTCTTCAACTTGATTGTATGCATAGTTATAGTTAGTTTATCTTAATTTTCACTTTTGACCCTAGCTAGCTGACAACAGTCCTCTCATCTGAAGAAGTCACAGCCTCAGATGTAAGCCTCTGCAGTCACCTTAACTGTAAGAGTATGCAGCCAGCCAATCAGAATTTCGTAAAAAGAACCAACATAAAGAAATTACAGTATTAAGCTAGTTAATCTAATTATAATCTATCGCTAAACGGACATTATGCAGTTTGATTGGCACTTTAGACACAACCTTCTTTTTTTAATTGTATAATACCCTAGAGCAGTTTAGCACAACAAAGACAATGGTTAAATTATGTTTAAATCTGCTTTTAAATGACACTTTTATGTGGGCGATAATTGGGCGTGGTTATAATCTAACAGCTTTTTTTCATCTTGACCAATCAGATTCACTGACACAGCTATGTCATATTAGAAGAACAAGTTATATACTTTGAACCCATTTGTGAAAAAAAATTAAAACCAATTTTCCCCTTCACTGAACTCTTGATATATACTCAAGTAAAATACAAGTCATTCTTCAGTCCTAATTGCCCACATGACAGGTACTTATTTCTGATTTATGTAACATGAAGCAACCCATGAAGTATTTCTGTTCTTCCTGAACAGGATTCCAGGATGTCGCTGATTTCCCTGCCAACTGCTGTTTTACCTATTTTTTATTATCGACAAATCTCTCCATATTTGACCCATATAGGAGTCTAATCTAATCTAATGTGGGCTTTTATAGCGCTTAATCTCCATCACTGTTGGACTCTAAGGCGCATCTGAACATAAAGCAAGGCAGTTAACGCTAATCGGAGGACATAACCAGGTCATACCAGAGTGGGATATATTTTTGTATACAATGGTGCCTCTGTACTATGGATAATATCAGGTATCAGGTATCCATGTGCTTAATCTCCGAAACTAGCGGATTCTAAGGCACGTCATCCAAATCGTAATACATAAATCAGAATTCATAAGCCATAATAGGGTCCTCACCAGGGGATCATTGATGTTCAGTAGTGAGAAAACCTAAGGAGGGAAAGACTTCTGAAACAGATAAGTTTTAAATTGCCTTTTAAAACATGATAGTGTATTAGCAGTTCGAATTTCCAGTCGCAAATCATTCCAGAGTTTTGGAGCATCATATGAGAAGGACTTGTTGAAATGAACTTTACATTTATGAACTGAGGGAATATAGAAGGGGACTTTAAGAAACATCTTTTCTGGATTACTACGTCTTGTTTTAACAGCAGATGTATATGGAGACAAATATGGGGCAAAGTATTTTGGCTTGCCAGTGTTAAGGTACCCATATATGAGTAACAGGGTTTTAAAAATGATTCGTTCTTCAACAGGGAGCCAGTGGAGAGACTTTAAGATTGGAGTGACATGAGAAAATCTAGAAGTACCAGAGACAAAGCGTGCTAAACAGTTTTGGATATTTTGAAACATCATAATAAGCATCAATAACTTTTGGTTTGTTACTAATATCTCGAAATCTATGTAACTCTCTACAAATATGTATTTTATATCATTGGAAAGGTATTTTGAAGATTAACAATATAATACTTGTGCTATGCATTTGTGTAATATTATTATCTTCATTTGTGATATATTTTTTCTGTATATGTCATTCGCGAAGTTTCTCTTTAGTACTACCGGGTGAAAAGGGACACTTGTGTGTAAAATACAATTTCAATGATCTGGACAAGGACCAAACCCCAACATATATATAGCAGGCACTCAAAATGACAGTCCTACCATACATAATAATACTGGGCTCTTATATAGAGCTTTTTCTATTATTAGGTCAAAGCGCTTTATGCAGTATTACCCCAGCAAGGATAGCTAGCCTTGGTAACCTTACCTACTGCTGCCATGCAAGGCGCAGAAGCCAGTATCCCTTATAGCTGGGTACCCATATTTCCCCTGGGTTGAGAGAGGCACTGACCAGGTTAACATCTTGCCCAAGGATGTTATCCCACATGAAACATTTGGCATCACTGGGAAACGAACCCACGACCCTTGGATTATAACTCCAACACCCTACCAACTGAGCCACATGACACCCCCGACATACTGACCAAGTGAGTGCCTGAGCTTTCCTTCTTAGGTAAACAAGGCTGAAAAGTCTTTTGATATACATCTACATACCTGGCCTAGAACTCAGAGAGTCACCCATCCAAGTACTAGCATAGCCCATTCTTGCTTACCTTCAGTAAAAACATGGGTATGCCACAATTCATGAATATCTGGTGACGAAAAATAGTGAACAAAGTGATCCTAGAAGTACAAGCCAAGCTAGAGGTCGTGCATAAAAAAGTTTGTGAAAGTGTGGTCTCATATCACATGATTCTATAATATATATGTACATCTTGGGTTTGAGTTTGTTGTCATATGCACTGTGGTTATTTTTAAGCTGTTTGTGACGTTGGATCAAATCTGAATGACACAGTTTTTGGTCAAGTAATTCTCATATTTTCCAGTACAACAGCACAAAGTTATTTATGTTATCCACGTTTTATCGGTGTGGTGAATCTTTTTCATCATGTCCAAAAACTATGTAGAATAGCGACACTGTAACTAAAAATAGCTGCACTCAATCAGATCACCAAAATGTCACATTTTCTATTAACATAAATAACTGCCATTGTTTTTATTCCTCTGCGTTGTGAGTGCTAAAATATCTGAACGATAGCAAGCATTTGCACTTAAGAGCACTTCCTGTGTGTAATATTTCTGGCTCCTATCCCCAAAACTCCCTTCAGGCCTTTTTCTGGTTTGTATCTAGCTAATATATCAGTTCTGTATGACATCCAAATGGCTTGAGAGTATCCAGAATGGAAGATGTCTCTTTTCAGCAGTCAGATTGACAGAAGGTCTAACATATCAAATCTAAGCTGTTATTTCCTTAAATCTAAGTCTATGTACACATGTATGCTGCACACCACATCCAGTACATTTTAGTGACTGCGATTGTTCCACGCTTTCTCATTTATGTTTGGGTGTTTACATTCTGAGACCACACTTTGCGAATGTTTTTATACATGTTTGGAAAATGGGATAGAGACTTCCCAAGACATGTGTTGATCCATTCTAAATATATGAAAATTAGTTCAGTTTAGTTCCTCCATTTCCGGTTGGAATACTGGGAAACAACAGCTCTCCATTTGATTCTGTAAACAGAAATAGTCTTTGACTCTTCTCAACTTATCCCCATGTCTCATAAGTCGTATTGTTCTTCTCCAGGTGGTGACTGGTCTGCCCCTTTCTCTTTTGCCTCCAGTGGGTGTCCATTCCAGTGATGTTTTTGGTAGTCTTTCCTCTGGCATTGGTAGTCTTTCCTCTGGCATTCCAGGATGTGACCCAGCATTTTCAAACAACGTTCTTTCACAATTTCACTCAGCTTCCCTTGTCTTGATCTTTGACGCACATCATCATTTGTAACATGATTTCGCCACAATATTTTGAGTAGCTTCTGTAGAAATCTGTGATGGAATACATCAAGCTTATGGGCTGAGTTGTTCTTACCCTTCCATGTCTCGCTGGTATAAATAGCCACTGGTATGACAAGAGAGTTGTACAAGCTCAGTTTGCTCTTCATAGAGATGTGATTTGATATCCAAATGGAGCTAAGTCTCTGAAAAACAGGTGCTGCATTACCTAGTCTGCATGAGATATCCTGTTTCCGAGATGCTGCTTCCGAGGTAGGTAAAATATTCTACTTCTTCTGCTTCCTGTGGGTTTACTTTAAGGGCCATTGGTTGCTGCTCCCTCACTGACATTACCTTGGTCTTTTCTGTACTGATCCTCAAACCTACTTTCGCTGCTGTGCTTGCCAGATTATCAGTCACTGATTGTAGAGATTTAGCATTTTCACCCAACAAGGCTAAATCATCTGCGAAATCCAAATCAGTAAGATGTCTGGTGTTCCAGGGAATTCCATGTTGGGGATCAGATAAGGCCTGACACATGACAAAGTCAATGGTGAGGAGAAACAACAACGGTGAAATAATACAGCCCTGTCATACTCCAGTCATGATGTTAAAATAATCTGTGTGGCCAGAGTTTATACAAAAGCTGGAATTTAAGTACAGGTTTTTGAAGACATTGATGTACTTTTTGGAAACCCGACGTTGTCTGGTCCCAAGTCCAGAATGTGAAAGGGGGAGGGTTTGAGCATTGGGCCAGCAACCCAGTCTTGGAAGATAAGCGGACAACTATCGAAAGGGGGAAAAACCATCTTATGCTCTGGACATTCACATATGCACACCCGTGGAGTTGGTATAATACTTGGTAAAGAGGCACAAAGAGCTCTGATAGGCTGGCAACCAGTAAACCATCACATCATAACAACCAGAGTTAACAACAGACTTGCAAAGGTGACAATAATCCAAGCATATGCGCCAACTGAGGCATCTGAAGATGAAGAGAAGGACGAGTTTTACAGCAAGCTGCAAGATTTTATATGAAAATAGCATCAAGAAATATGACAGTCATAAAAAACTAGCTAAATGATTCATAGAACATTCGAAAATAACCATTTTAGCTTTAAATGTGCCTGCTTTGAAACAAATATGCTACCAAATGTCATAAAGATATGTATGTCATGGCAGCCAATATCAGTCTCTTTATTTAAAAGCAGATTGGTTACCAGTCTATATTCCAGTTTTTGTTTCTCGTTTACATCATAAAAACATGCTAAACATCAACATATATATTCCGCCGTCTACAGACAAAGCCTGCCTTCACCTTTCATTTGCAGATGACACTTCCAAACTACCAAATTCCCCGTTGAAATCGATTGTGTGGATGCTATCTTTCCCCAACTACACAGACCCAAATATGTAAAAAATATGCCTGTTTGCTTATGGTAGATTCTCACTTATCCGGCCAAATAGCTTCGATACAAAGGCCTGTAAAACCAATCTGATATAAGGCATAAAGCATCTTTACACTGAGCAAACTATGAACACTTTATATCCAAATTAGAAAAGAAGTTAGGGAGTTCAGGGTCCATTTTCAAAAAAACTATCATATCCATAGAATTATTCTTATTCTGTGAAATCAACCATTCTCTGAAAAATAAGTCATACACTAATTCTTTCAACAATACAATTCTTATTCTTGGACCTTATTATTACAATTTTTTACAAAGACAATGCAAGTCAGCGAAGAGAGAAGAGCTGTCAAAATGTCTTTCTATTGATGTGTAGGTTTGATAGTTTAAAACTATTAACAAAATATGGCACTTGTGTAATGTAATATTTCAAGCATAATCAGTACTTTTATAACACTTAATCTTCATCATATGACAGACTCTAAAGTGCTAGAGCCATAAAAGGAGAACAAAAGTCAAAATCCATTGACACCAGCTCCTCTGTGTTTCTGGTGAGTGTGCTACCCAACAGGCCACATAGGTGACACTGTGGCCTAGTGTGTAACACACTCGCCTAGGAACACAGAGGACGTGGGTTCAAACCCAGGTACAGGCAGATACATAGTGGCTTCTGTGATCACTTAAAATGGCCGTCCTCTGTCACTGGTCCTTTCCCCAGTGGCAGGTTAAAGACCCTCAAGGACGTTGATAAATGTTCATCCTTGAGCCTCTGTCCTTCAGTTAGGGGAATGCCAGTAACTTGAGAGTTGGGCTGTACTTGTACAGTTGAATAGGTTAAATAACACTTTGAGTCCTGTAGTACATGGAGATATTGCACTGGGTATAAATACAATACAGCACTACAAAACTTAAACATGGATACTTTCATAGTCATGTATTCCTGACATGCCGAGGAATGTCAATAAACCACGTTTCTCGAAAGACAACTATATTTTAGGGTTTGAGCCATGGCAATTTTGAACAGCTAAAAATGTCCAGGATGACTTCTGCTACAGATCCAAATGCAAACAATTACTTTATAAAACATATCCACAGGCATTTTAAATTGCCCCACATTAATTTAGATAAGTATCCACAATATTATTTATTTTACTGTTACTTATATCCATCAATGTGCAAATTTATGTATAAATCCACAATATATTATTTAAAACACTCAGTATACCACAAAATTAAGGTGGATGCAAAAAAGTAATTTCTGATTCTAATTCTAATTAAACTTTTTTAGCGCTTAATCTCCACTTCAATATTTCAACTTCCTACTAGTTCTGTGGCTTGTGCCAACTTCATCCTTTCAATGACCATCCCAACTTCATTTACTTTATGAAATGATAAATTATCCACAAAAGCATCCAACCACCAGGCCTCCTTCTTGCCAACAATATTATTGATGCCATAACAAGAGTTCTGTGTCTTCACACTCGAGGATGTACATGAAGAAAAAATGCTCTAACTGATGCTGTAGCCATTTTATACTATTGTGCCAACTTCATCCTTTCAATCACCATCCCAACTTCATTTACTTTATGAAATGATAAATGATCCACAAAAGCATCCAACCACCAGGCCTCCTTCTTGCCAACAATATTATTGATGCCATAACAAGAGTTCTGTGTCTTCACACTCGAGGATGTACATGAAGAAAAAATGCTCTAACTGATGCTGTAGCCATTTTATACTATTGTGTTGTTTCTCTGTCCTGTGTGACTGGCTGGCACCTAGTAGAGCTGTAACTTTAAAAAGTTTAAAGATACATTTTCAAAAGGGATTAAATTTGGGTGATTTAACAGAGAAGTGTGAAAGGTGATATAAGATTCCACTTCAAATGTTTATCTGGTATTGATGGGACACCCTTGATTGAGATTCCAATTTATGAATGGTTGCCATTTGACTTAGACATTTGTCAGAACTGCCAGACACTACATACAGCAAGTTATCTACAGTACTGTTACCCTTATCTGTTTGGCGGGAAAGCACCTCTGGGAAAAGGAATCAACAGACTAGCTTTACCAAGATAGTGCTCAAATATTCTGCAAGTTGTCTAATTGGACAAAATAACTATATGTAGTACAAAACTGAAACATGCTGTTTATTATTATTATTATTATTATGACATCATCAAAATTATTCCTACAAGATTCGAAGCGACATTTAACCCAAGTATAGCCCAAGGTCTACTGACTGACATTCCCTTAACTTAAAGAGATGACCATTTATAAGCACTCCATAGGTTCTTTAGCCTGCCACTGGAGATAGAACACAATGGCAGTATCCTACCGTTTTAATTGATCATCCAAGCACATTGCATCTCCCTGTAATTTAGATTGAACCTAGGCCCTCAATGTTCTTAGAAATCCGCTAGGCTAAGTGACAAACTATGATACAGGCTATCATAGCAACGAAATCACCTATTTTATGCACCATAGCTAACCTTGTCAAAGCCCAAAGCCTTCTCAACTGAAACATTTATCAAGTTTGACACGTATATAACATGCCCTAAGTGAGGTCCTAATACAGACCATAGATGCTTCACTTCTTCTGGAGGTCTTTTACACAAGTCTTGCAAAAGTAGAAGTTGAAAGTCCATCAATCTGGCTTTAGATCATATTACCTAGTACAGTGGAAATTGGGGCTTAACACTGTCAAGTGTATCTTAAGGCGTAGAAAGAAAAGTGAGGATATTACTGAATAACTACTGGGTTAAAGACCACCTTAAGATGCTCACTTCTTACATATTGATTTCTGTAAAATATATTTAGATTTGTGGGAAGTTTAAATCAAGAATACCTTTTAATGAGAAAACTGTTAGAATACAAAAAGAGATACAAAACTATATGCTTAAAGTAACATATTAAAGCTAGGGTAAGCATAATGTGTAGCCACCTGCTCAATATTTATTAACATTTTGAGTGGTCCAATATTACATTTTTGACAGTATCATTTACTTGAATGCAATCTACTTTTTTACAAACTAAGGTTAAGAAGTTGAATAAAAAAAAATACAAACTTATGTAAATATAGCATATAACTACTTAAGGGTATGATTTTGATTGAAAGTTGCAATATTCTGGCCACGCTATATCATGGTTAAATGTCTGCCATGAAGGTCTTAGGTCCTTCAAGGTTACCTGTAGCAACATTTTGTTTACTTTGAGGTGACACTGAATAACTTTTGTCAATATTTACCTTAAAACTAATTAAATAAGCCACACCATACATTATTTGGCATTTATCTCTTAAATCAACAATTTGTAAAATTACTTTTAACTCTTGAAATGTTCCATATTCCATATAATGTATTACATAGCACCTTGCTTTAGATATCTAACCTCTCTAGCCTAGTTCCAGAGCAAGCCACCCTTAAATCTAGAGCTAGCTACAGAGGTAATATGTATCCTTTTATTACAGGGTGAAGTGATTTGAACAGCTTTCAACACAGCCTTGGCAGTCAATTAATTGATACAATGCCTCTTGAGCGAATTGCGTAATTTTAAACCCCAATCCATCATCGCTCTTCAGCCCTAGCAACTCCCTCTGTCCCTAAGATTGTTTTGAAGGCTTTAAAGACCCCTGGAAAATATGTTCTCCTTTTGAAAACTGTAGTTCAAGGAGAAATCTCTCTTAGATTCTATACCCATCGTATATACCACCTGAGATAGAGTCAGTGACGTCATGTGATCCCTGAAAGTTAGTCAAGGATAGATCAATTGAATGTAGCTAAACTGCAGGGAGTTTGAAGCCACATTTCTAAATCTTGGAATATGTTAGGTAATACCCCGGCCCCAATTTAGTGAATATTTGAAGAGCTAGAAGATTTATAACTCTATTAGGCTGTTGCTAATATTCACATTGAAAAAAAGGTCTGGGAAAGTGATAAACCATATGATTTGTTTTAGGTGAATACATAAGTTATTTGACAAAACAAGACTGAAAGGGGTTTCGGTCTACTAGCGTGAGCTGCAAAGCCACGAGGGACAGCAGTAGTACACTGAAGCGGTCACCTATCCCAGAACTAACGTAGCCCATTGCCGCTTAATTTTAGTGGAGAAACAAACTACCCATCATACTACGACACAATTCATGAAAGTCCAGAGACAAAGAAAAAAATTCCTATAAGTGTTAGCCTTGCTAGAGCTTGCACTTAAAAAATCTCCCTCATGACACGCTTCCAACTGTTAGGCTTCATAAAGATAACTAACAGCCACAGGCCTCAATAATCTAATACCCCAGTCACACTATAGGTGGTATTGTTTACATTTAAAGATGTCTTGTTAAACACCTCATTCCTGTAATTACTGATACACTTTTGTCTATGAACCTGTAGCTTTCCCTGCTTCACCTGTCAGTGCACACAGATTTTTTTTGAAATGCTCAAAATTTCCGTCTCAATGATTTCCAGGGTTTTTTTTGGACATTAATAAACATAGGCAATATAATGGTTGTAGCGTGACTGGGGTATAATGCATTAATCTTCCCATAGTAAAAAATTACTTGGGTCCATTTTCCCAGAAGAGTGTACAAGTTTAGTCATAAGAACCTAAAGCTAAGTTATAGAACCAGTCCCCCCAATGCCCCCCCCCCCCCCCAAAAAAAAAAAAAAGACAGTCAGACAACAGACAGAGGGTAATAATATTAGTCATAAGAACCTATAGCTAAGTTATAGCACTATTTAAGAGAGAGATCTGTGTGGCTTTGTGGGTAGGATGTTGGGCTTCAGAGCGGAGGGTTTAGGGTTCAATCCTTGATCAAGTCATGGAGATAGGAGTATAAATGGGTACCAACAGTCATTATGCCCCATACACACTACATGCGGCATGAAATCTGACATTTTCTTATTTTTTTCATTTTGCTACAAATCAGAAAATAGCTATTACTCACTTAGTTAATGCAACAGAGTTCCAAACTATGTATCATCTTATAGCTAAAGTTAAAGTACCTGAACAACATATTGAACAGAAATGATGTAAATCCAATAGTTTCAGAGTTATAAGTCATATACTCAGAGTATCTAAAATGGTCATAGCTATGTGAAAATGCCATCAATTTTGTCAAAATTCTGTCCTTCTCTATTCTGAGGAATGACAATGGTATAGGAACAAAATGAGAATCCTTGCAGCAAAATTGTGACCTAGAACGTGCTAACAAACATACATACAAACAAAGACCGACCAACAAACGGCCATGAAAATAATACATCTTTAACGGAAATAATAACTTAGGAGGTATTCTTAAGTAAGCCAAGTTAGCCAAAAGTTCACCTCATTTGTGATCCATACAAGGAAGGGGTTCCATTATACATATAACACAGGGTCTCTTTATCACTGTCTTGGGGGGTTGGGGTAAAATTAGAAGAAAGACTAAGAGGGGAGGGCGGGAGGGCAAGATTTTCAACAAATTGTAAAAAGGCCGCCACAGAAAGCGATCACTTAGTTTTGGGAGCGTAGGATTTTTTTACGTGTGACGTAATTCATTACAAGGATGAGTGACCAATGAGATGGATGGGACTTATTTTCTGACAAGCTGAGTTTCATGCAAGAAGACTTCAATGATAGAGTGAAGCCAAAGCAACTTGCATTAAAATGAAGCCAGCTTTACACAGAAATCCTCTGCCATTCTGTTGCTTACAAATTCACATCTGTTTATGACACATGGACCCCCCGAGCACAGTTTTATGGCATCTCCTAATATAGTATCCCTCCTGTTGACATTTCTGTAAGCTGTTGAACTAATGATGGGTGTTGAAATGGTAGTAGAACTTCATGCTTCCTAATTCAGCACACGCCGTAAATTGGCACACTAACAGGAAGTACGTAATAAAAGTATGCACTTTGACGAATTAGAATCAATGACATACGCAGAAATTTGGTGAGCTGCATGTTGTATGATATGGTATTTAGAAAAAAAAGTAGTGCCTGAAGGAGCACCAACCCGCACTCAGGGATTCAGAACCGGATATTAGAAAAAAATTCCCTCTTCAAATTCTGGAGACCCGATGCAGATCCGGTTCATTTTGGAGGTGGATCGAGTCAAGGTATTTACCACCTTGAATGAAAAATGAGACCCCAATTTGTTTAATATAGGAATAACCCCTGACCAAACCATTGTATACGCAGAATTTGCCATGGTTTAAGGTTATAAACCCTGAAGACGAAGCCTGAATTGAAAATTCTGCGTATACCATGGTTTTGTAGGGGGTTATTCCTATTCTAACATGAGAAATTATTTTAAGATGAATAATTATTTCAAATTTTACTATAAAAGATTCATTGTTACGGCAGCCATAATGAGCGATAATAGGGAGTGACAGGGTTATGCTGTATTTTACCGGTCATGTATTTCGCCGTTTAGCCAACCAGAATCGAGGACACATCCGTGTCATATTATAATAGTTCTTTTAAGAGTAGATGTTGTTGAAAAATTTACTTTAGAAATTTTGTTAACTCCATCCAGATCATCTTTGGAGGGGGAATGAGCCACCAGAAGAAGACACCAATTTCTGTGAAAATGTGACCTCAATCTGATGTACAGTTTTCAAACTATGAAAAGTAGTCAGAGTTTTGTATTTAAGTTGTGCCAAGTTGTGGAAGATGCAATATACAACAAACAATTTATAACAAACACAAACAACAATCCAGAATTTCAGCACTGACTTAGTAACCAGAGTACTAATATTTTTTCTTTACAATAGCTAAACACAGAAAACCTCTGAGAGATGAATGGCTGCTAACATTAATAACATTGTCACTGGACTGTAGCTACACAAGTTTATCTGTTGGTACAAAACAGTATCAAATGATACAATTTAGATTCATCTTACATGTTGCTCACATGTGCTTTTGGAGGCATCAGGTTATGTTATATTTATGGATGTAAGCCAAATAGGGTAAATCTATAGATGATGTTATTCTGTACCGGTGTTGTCAACACTTTTCAGTGGGAGGTAATGAACAGGAGGAATGAAGGACTCATTCTTGGAAAGCTCTAGATTTAATGTCTTTATATGGCTGATAATTTATCGAAGTAACTATAGAGATAATCGAAACTTAATTCCCATGGTTACAATGGTGCTATCAGACTGTAAAATACATTGGAATCCCATTTCATATTTAGATTCATGGCCCATGTACGCAAATGCAAATTCAAATATAATTTGGGTCTCATTTTATACTTGAGTTTCAGGCTACAACTCAGTATTGATTTCAATATAAACTTTGATAGTCTTTCACTTGATAAAGCCAATTTGAATTTCATAAATATGGGTTAGTATTGATAAAAACTTTCAGACTCTGTCTTAGACTTAAACTCACTCACAGTCTTAAAATGAAATTCAGTCATGCATCAGTATAAACTTAAATGTAGCATTACCAATTAAAATAAACTAACATTTGTCCTTAAATGTTAGTTTATGGGGTTGGACTATATAATTGTTTTATATTAATATGTGTATGTATATATAACATTTATTGTTTAGTATATATTTAAACACGAAGAAATAAGAGTATTATTAAGTATGTAAATCAATGGGCTGTAGATACTGTAGTCTCTAAGAGAGCTAATCTTCTTGAGAAAGAAACTCCTGTACGACAAAAACAGATAAAAACACTTTATCCAGGGAAAATATATGTCAAATCTAATTCGAGCAAAAATATAAGAACTCCCAAAATAGGTCTTTGCCAATATTCTGTATTTTATTTATCTTGATATGTTTTTAACATTTCATAAAATAGCCAAACTCAGGTGGAGACCTTTGTGGTTGCACTCAATGTTGCTAATGGCTGCAATATGTGAGATCTCCAGATATAAAAGAGGGACATCAAGGAAGACAAGTTAGAGAGATATGTGTGACATTACAGATAAAACTCCTTTATGTACTCGTTAGTGATTAAATGTCACAGAGACATTGACTGTATAATCAATAGAAATCTTGGTGAGCACTCGAAAACATCAAATGCTTGACAAGTAAAGGGGGTTTTGCACTCTTCTGTTTCAGAGCCATGATAAATCTCCTGTTTGGAAACACAGCACGCCAAAGTGAATCAACATCTAAATGTAGTGTATATTTGATTACCCTCTCCCCCTACTTCAGTTTTCTGAAATGGGATTATAAAATTACCTGAAAGATTCAACTTCCATGTTAGCATCAGATAGGTGACAAGACTACTGCAGGAGATAGACTGGCCTGAATAGGTAAGTGTTTAGCATTTGTCTGAACCCAGTGAGACTCTGTTGGGTTACAGTGGTTTGAGGGAGTTTGTTCCGATCACTAGAATCAGCTAGAGAGCATTTCACTGTGAAAGGTGCTTAAGAGCTGTCACAGTTTTAAGACAGTTTTGAATATAGATTCTACCAAATATACCCAACAAACTTTTGGTAAGAATCTTTTTGATAAGGAAGAATAGCTTTATTAATAACATAAAAATATCTTGCTTTCACCTTACAACATTATAGCATTGTAATTCTAGAATATAGGATGTGTGAGAGGGCCGAACAAGGATGTATATGATCCTAGAGGTCTTCAGTGGCCTAGTAGATTAGCAAGTTTGTCATTTAATCACAGGCTATTACCTCTGTGTGGGTTTCACTCCCACAAGTGACAATGCTGTGGGCTTGTCCCAAAATGTCCCTAGCTGGCAACCTGAGTGTAATCTATATATGAAAACAGTGAAGATGGAAAATCACCAAAAAGAATATTAAGATATTAATAATATTACAAAACTGGTTAGTATCAGGTTTAATACTTCTATTTATACGGGATCATGTGACCATATTTCAGCCAATCAAAGTAACCTATTCAAGCAGTGAGGTAAAATAATGTTAATCAGATGACTATCCCATGCTACACCCTCTTTATCAAAGCTCTGACTTTTAAAAAATACCTTATTACTCAGCAATTTCTGTGAATTATTTATTTTGCTGTGACTTAAGGCAATAACTTTTCTATTAGTTTCTGTTTTTGTCTGACATTTTTACCACCTTGTTACTTTGCTACAATAACCCCTGACACAAATAATAAGAGCACTTGGAGAGTGCATACCTCCACCAAAGCCAATACATTCACAATTATATGTGAGTGAAAAATCCTTTTTAAAAATCCTGGATCCTGAAGTCTGTATGTGAGTAAAAGATTACGAAAAATCCATAACACAGACTTACATTAAATGTTCGCAGTAGGAGGATCTCAGTCTAAAAAAGAAATGATCTAATTTTGGGAATGATCTGCACTAATTCTGGATCCAGGTGGATCTGGTGGTGTTAAATATATATTAATTATCCACCACAACTAGCATTTTGCCTCCATTAGGAGGGACACACAGACAGAGAGACATTTTTCATATCCACCGATACTACTTACTATGTATAATTAGTTTTACAAATTCGTCTATAAGTGCAAATTAATATTAATATTTCTGATAGGATAGCACCCAATGACAGAAGACTGACATTTTAAGTGGTCATCTCAGCCACTATGTATCTACCTGTTATCTGGGATTGAAGCCACGTCCTCTGTGTTCCTAGACGAGTGTGTTATCCACTAAGCCACAGGGGTTTCTGCTTGTTTTTGTTACAATAGATATCTATGCAGAAATGGTGGAGAAATCTCAAGTTAAAAATTGAGATTTCTTATATTCACTTTTACCCTTGTATATCTAGGACAGCATTATGGCATTCTTTCGTCAAATATGGACTTATGTTACTTATAATTCATTTAAACTGTTGAAAAAAAGCATAACTTCCCTTCAAAAGATATGAACAATATGATACTCTTGCTCATACTTGTATGATGCTATCATATTCATTTGTGATAGTTTTATATTCATCTAGGTCATTCAGGAAGTTTCCCTTCAGTATATATAGAAACCATAACATAGAAACCAGATGCCACCCTCTACCCAATCTTTCCACGCCCTGAGACCAGTTATTGGGTGAGGCCAAAACTGGGGGAGATTTCTTGCATAATTACAATTTTCTAGTGAGGAGAAGTAGATAGGGTTGTCAGCCCTGACACAAAAATGTTGCTTCACACGCAACCAAGGGATTATATATGCAACTCCTCCTATTCCCAATCAGCTCTTAACCCTTCCAGTGCCCTGAGTTGTTTTTCCCACACCAGACGAGTTTTTATTATGGCCAAGTGATATAATTTTTGTTGTGTTTTTCTATCTTGATAGACAGTAAGAACTATGAGAATCTTTACACTGATATTTGGATAATCTGTCTGCTGGGGCTGGTTTCACAGAATGACTTAGCCCAGAGTTAGACTTATAAGGCTGTTCCACTATGGCGATCGGCCTCCCCATCTGGGTTACGATCCTAAAAAATTGTCATTTGGGAGGCAGTTGAAATATTTATAAACCCAACTGCAGCAATCGTAGACTAATTGGGACCATTTCGTGACTGAGAGTTTTGATCATATTAAATGGTTTAATATTATCACATTAGTTCTTGCATTTGGAAGCCATTGCAAAACCCGCTATCTTAAGCTTACTATTCATAAAGTCATCTCATTAATCTTACAGCAATCTCAAACCTATTTTCACCTTCACAAAGTAATCTTTTACATCTTAAGTCAATTCTTAAGTGACATAAACCATTAGGAGGGACCGGAGAACTATCACAAATATTTTGGGGGCACATCAGAAACCAATCACAGCGTCCATCAGACAGCTGTCGGGTATATCGGAAACCTTTCCAGATCACCACAGTGGAACAGACCTTTTAAAGTTAAGACTTTTCTTAGACTTAAGGATAAGTCTAATGCATAAGATTTAGCAGATTTCACAAAGCTGCTAATTCAAAGTGTTGGACTTAAAGTTAAGTCTGCGTAGATATGTGTTCAACTTAATTAATGGGCTTAAGTTAAAAGTTTAAATATGGCTGTGTTGTTGTTTTTTTTTGTCCTTTTCAGTATTTGAAATGGTTGTAGTTCGGCAACACACAAGACCTCCATTAAGTAGCTTTTTATAAGTTTTAGATGGTTAGACGATTTCTAACCCATTTCATTTTCCTAATGTAGACTTCTCCCTGAGATCTGTTAGGGATCAAATTATTTGTTAGCATTTTAATACTTCAAAAAGTATTTGATTTCCCACAATATTCCATTTATTATCTACTACTACAAATAAAATGTGTCAAATATATGCCAGAGAGAGTGTTGTAGTATAAATATAGGAGACAAAAAAGTCAAATGACACAGAAAACCACTGTGGTTACAAGACAATTCAGTGTTAGCTTGATCATTGCTAAGTTATCCTTCGCAAACTAAATTTAAACTCAGATTTAGGCTTATGACTTAGCATAATACTAGTAAACTGTAAAACCTTTTGTTAAACCAACACTTAGGCTTTCTGGACTATTTTCTCATATATTTAATTTTTTTTTAAATGTAATCTTTTAAATCATTTTCCTCTTGCAGGTTGCTATCAAAATATTTATTACCAGCAAAATTGTTACAAATTTACCTCATCAAGATCCTGGCATGCTGTCTATATTTACAATCATTCAGGTCGGAAGTATAACTACAATGATCATACTCATCCCAACTTTTAATCGTGTTAAGTTTTAATAAGGTTTCTTTACATTAGCCGCCATTTTAGCTTTATTGGGTACTTCTAGGTGGTTACCACTAAAACGCAGGTTCAAAGATTCGGACTAAATTTTTACATTTTAGGCTTCTGATGCAAATTTGTACAGGCTGACTTCAATCCCATTTAAAATTAGAGCTACTGTAAATGTATTTGTATTAATATCTCTTTTCATCACATTTTTTATAAAAAAAATTTACAATTCCTGACAAAATGGCATTGAATCCCTGGCTGGTTAAAAAGTATGTAAATGATCATATTACTTTGTTACACACAGCTTTGCTGCTCTGAAGAATATAATCTAACTATTGCATGATTACATATGGGTAAAATACGCATTTTAACAAAATCATTTCAAGAGGAAATGATTTTGTGTTCAAATAGATTTTTTTGCTTTTTCCTGTGAAAGGAATAAGCATCACTCTTAAACACCTCTTAGTACCCTGAGAAAAGAGCAATACATGAATTGCAATTTGATCCTCCAAACTCTTTTAAGTCTTATATATTTGTCCCCCACACAGACTTTTTTAATAGTTGAACCTATATATCAGGAATGTACATGCAATAGGCAATATAACCTTTGTTGTCCAAAAACAGTGTTGGGGACTCAACATACTTTTGAGATAATATATAAAGTCATGTAACATAAGATCTTTAGGGCTTAAGACCTTTAGGTATCTCACCCAGACAGATATTTTATACCATTACTGCCACCTTTGCAATTTTGAGGATGGCAAAAATTATGGATAACCCTATTTTCCTGTCACTAATCTCTTGGACAATCTATTTGGGAAGACATATTCTGTTTGACAGTGGTAAATCAATTTAGACAGCTATTGAGATTACATTGCACACTAATATCAGGCTTTTGTCGCAAAGAGTATCTTAGACAAGACCAAGCTAAGACTGGGTTATCATGTAACCACAGTATGTTTCCTGTGACATATGACATTTTTATAACCTATGGTTAAAAGCAAAATAATTCATACTTTGTTAGATGATATCATATTCTTGTCAGTTGACCAGCTTTCAATGTACTACAGTCAAACATTAAGCATATAATCTGATGAAAACAGTTGTACCTGTCAGCCATAACAGATTCTACTATTCTACTAGTTTAACAAAACCTGGATTCTTGGTTTCAGGCTTAATTCAGACCAATCTAATCTAATGTAGACTTTTAAAGCACTCTTCTTCAGTGCCAGACTCTAAAGCGCATCTGAACTTAAAACAAGGCAATTAACGTAAAACCAATGACATAGCCAGACCACACCAAGCCGACACAGGTGTGACGGCGAGGCTTTTGGGCAGACTATTGTACTTAACTATCACCATATAACTAGCTATTAACATTATCCAGCTACAGTACTATTGCCAATGATTGGACCCCACTCTGTGTCAACTGACCAAGTGCCACTTTCTATATGTGTAAAGTGGTTATGTGTTTGTGGTTATAAATAAATGTTTGACTTTAATAAATGGCGGTTTCCTTACTTTTGACTAATAAAGGCATTAGTAATAAATAGGTATACTTTTGGAAATGCGAAGACAAATTAACGGCAGGTCCCCACATTAATTGTATCTTCGTGTGCCGCAACTGTAAATCATCCATCAAATAAGTCTTACATAAAATACTGTTTACAATAATTGTTTTGTAATATGTTTGTTATTTGTGTTGTAGTATAGTTTGTATGTATGTAATTTTTGTTTGCTATGTTTATAAAGAACAAAAAAGTTTTATTATCATATTGCATTTACCATCTGGAATAGTGTCATTGTTGCCTGTATGGCCCCTTAGGTAATGTGGCCTTATTAAGACCATGAGACCTCATGATGCCATCTGCAAAATTATGTGTAACCTGCTTGCTTCCAGATTCACGAAGCAGCCAAGGTAAACTATTCTCAACAGTTGTAAACTATTCGAGCACAAATTCAATACATTGTTGAGCTGATTTTGTAGTTTTCACTCATATGATGGACATATACTTAGACTTCTTTAATATCCCAGGGAGCCATGACTGCTTCAGGGCTGTCATATGACCTATTTTGGCTATAAAATTAAACTTCCTTATCTTATGCATCACACAAAGTGTTTAACCTAAATACTATGAAATTAAGATCAGGCAATATTTGTTTTTATTTTTTTTTTAATTGTCGCCCCTTATTATGGATAAATAGTGCCAATGTTCCATAAACGTGTGATGATTTTTATAAATATTTTTTTAATGTTTTAACTACATAATATACTGCATATGTCACAAGAAAGGTATCTGTACAGGGCTTCTGTTTGTTTAATCTGCATTAAGATCCATATCAGAAATGTTGGAAGAATGCAAAGTTTAAAATTGAAATTTTTTATATTCACCAGTTGTCTTTACTGTGGATACATTTCAGAGCAAATATTTCACCGTACAGTGAAAGTACATTATTAGTTAAACATGGGCATATTTTACTTGTATTCATGCGAAGTGGTGACTAATAAATGTGAACTTATAACACATCTTCATATATTTTGTATTGTCCACTGATAAAAAGTGAAAAATATATACATTACATAGGATATTTTTTTTCTATTTTCCATTCTAGAATTATAAAATAATATGGACACATTTGTTGATTATACAGAAAGACATAAATATTTTCTTCCTCAATAAACTCCATCAGAGCAACATTATAAACGGTATATCGGGGAAGTGTGAATTACTCATTAGTAAGCAATATAACGTGTAACCAACATAGCATTCTAGAATTATATAAATATGGACACATCCTACAAAACAACATAAATATTTTCTGCCCCGATTAAATGCATCAGAGCAATATTATAAACAATAGATCGGGGCAGTGTGAATGATCCATTAGCAGTCAATATAACGTGTTACCATCTTTATAACAAATTCATTTGAACATATAACACCTTACCTGTATGAGACCTGTAGAAAATCACAAATCAACTGCCACTCACAAAAGCTGTTATTCATTCACTATTTGTGTGATATTTTTGTCCACAGGAATTTGATAGAACTAGATATCAGACGCATTTATAAGGTCCTTGTTCCCGGTTTGCATTAATAGATCAAAGTTGAATTTTCATGTAGTTATTTGGCTATGACATAGTCCGTCCAGACTCCTATTGGTTCAGTGTTACAGATTAAGTCTACTTGCTGCTAATTTCACTCCAAAGTGAATAAGTCTAAATTGCTTTTAATTAAGAGTGTTTTATGTATTTTAAGATTAATTACTTTCCAACACAATATCAAAATTGTTTGTGATATTTTTTCAAAAGTTATTGAAATAGTCAGTTTCAATATCCTATGTATCATAAAGGTATTTCGTTACTTTAATCTAGTTGACATTAACCACAATATATCTTTAGTCAAATAACTATTGAATCCACCAAAATGTTCCAAAATTAACTATTTATTACCACATGAAGAACATACTATTAAATAATCAGTCTACTATAAAATAATAACACACATATGTATCTTTTTATCGTCCGTTAGTTCAATGTTTCATTTTATTTACTGTGTTCATTTTATCTACTGCAGAAATCTACTTGATAAACACAACTGTTCAATTCATTTGATGCAGAAATACAATCTGTCTTCTCCAATTACCTGATCAATTTCATTTATGAAACCTCAAATGCTCATAAAATATGTTTTATCTACATGTAACAATTAATATTCTTCATGTAAAAAAGTCGTCTCTGCAACTGATTCTGTCAATCAGTAAGAATTGCTTTTTCCCGCCTTTTTCCCCTCTCCACAACTTTTTTGTCTATGTGTCGTCTGCATACAGCACGAGCGGGAATGAGAAAATCTGCAGCCAGCATCAGTTACCAGACACAGTTTCCTCCGTCCACTGAAACTACTAGTACAAACACATTTGTCGTCTGCTAGCAAAGAAAAGCTTGTTATATAGAATCCTGTTTGTGGCATTGAATCTTAACTACTGCACATCCCCCCCCCCCCCCAACCAGCACACCCCCTCCCACTTTTCCAC
The DNA here is from genome assembly GCA_964017235.1 of Sabellastarte sp. h YS-2021. Classification (NCBI taxonomy): domain Eukaryota; kingdom Metazoa; phylum Annelida; class Polychaeta; order Sabellida; family Sabellidae; genus Sabellastarte; species Sabellastarte sp. h YS-2021. The sequence goes on along the minus strand of OZ024932.1, from coordinate 8,720,857 downwards.
GGTGACACTGCACACTGCTGAGAATGACAGTTTGTCACTGTATGGATGGGTTGTTGTATGGCTAGATAGAAGGGTGTGTTGGTATGTGTCTTGTTAGCATCACCCCCGAAGGGGAAGAATCAGATAATTTTGTAATCATGTTCATTCGTCTGTTTGTTAGCATAACTCAAAAAAAAACATACAGCGGACTGGGGTCATATTTTCACACCTGGCATCCGCCTTGGCTTTGTCCGGATAATCTAGATAGGGACCCGACAATTTTTTTCTGGTTTTTTTCTGTTTAATCTATTCAGATCAGGGTCCCTCCTCAAATATAATCTGGATCCATTTTGCAGGGATTTTTTACCAATATCTGGGCCTGTATTCACAAAGATTCTTAGAATTTTTCTCAGAATTATACTTAAGTCCAAGTAAAATTCTAAGCTAAGAATTTTATTATTCTTAGACTAAAACCTATTCACAAAACAATTCTTGGATAAGAATGATTCTCAGAATAGAAGTAAAAAGAAATGCGTGCACAGGTTGCAATTTTTCTTAGAATAAACTCTAAAAAACTTTTATGAATACAGGTCTTGGCATATGTGAACAGAAAGTGAGAAATTTTTTAAATAATTTAAAGAGGCTGCATTTCATTATAGTACACAGAATGAATAACTAAGAATGTAACCCTCTGTTCTGGGTGTCAATACTCAATTAATTGCTGCACTCTAATTACCAAAGCAACTATTTGTTCTTAAGTTAAGGATGCTATGTGTCAGTTTTAGATTTAAATCAAATTCTTAAGAAAATTCTAAGCATAAGTATTTTGTGAATGACAAATTCTTATTCTTGGAAAAAATCTAAGAAGAAGCACAATTCTTAAATAAGAATAAGAATCTTTGTAATTAGAAAATTCCTATTCTTGGACTTTTTCTGAGAAAAAACAACAATTCTGAGAAATATTCTAAGAATAAGACTAATTCGAAGAATGAGAATCTTTGTGAATACAGGCCCTGGTCTAACGTTCTTGGCTGCTTGTTTGTCTAAATGGTAAAATCAGTGAGTATACCTCAGATTTTAGTTATATTTTCCCACAAGGAGGGGTCTAGCTATGGCTTGGTCTGTTTATTTGTCTGTGAACACAGCACAAAACCAATGGATCTAGGCGTGTTTTTAAAAAGATTCTAATTCGTAGAATTAGTCTTACTCTTAGAATTTTCCTAAGACAAAGAATTTGTTATTCACAAAAATCTTATTTTTAGAATATTCTAAGAATTTGATTCAAATCTAAGACTGGTACATAGCATGCTTAACTTAATGAGGGTGTTCAGTAGCCAGACACCACTTCATGACGGGCCAAAGAGAAAGACTGACCTATGCAAAAGGAAACCGGTCTTAAACATCCCTGACGTTGATTGCTTCCAGTCAAGACGAGAAGTCTCCAAGTCTTTGGTTGCAGTCAGTAACATCAAAGCAGAACAAGCCAGGAACACGCCAGGACAAGCCATAAAGGGAAACCGACAAGGCGGTTACAGCAACAGACAAGCCATGAAGTGTATAGGACAGGCCAGCTTCATTTTACTGACCCACATCTTGTCAGTTATGGGATCTGTGTCTATAAAAGACAAATCGGTACACTGAATGCATCATTTGGATTTTCAAATCTGACAGATCATACCTGGAAGTGTTTACATTGGCTTTTGTTTTTTCAACCAATGAACTTAGGATTTAGTGTACACTTAGAACTTTGGCTGGCTTTTGGGTTTTTTTTACAAACACTGCTTTGATTTGATTTACAAGATGGGTCCTAAAAGGGCAGAAAGAATGTGAGGAGTATAGAAATCCCCACAGACACACCTACAGAGTTTGATTGGGAGATACAGCTGACATGCAGAGGAGGAGGGATGAGAGAGAAACACAACAGAGGGATGAGAGGGAGAAGGATGAAGCCAGGAAGGCAGAACTCCACAGTCCACAGACGAGGCAGTGGCAGAAAAAAGATCAAGAACTCAGGGGACTAAAAATGAAATGTACACAGAGGGTTGAGGAGAGGCCGCCACATCTTAAGCACACTCCAGGTGCAAGAAAAGACATACATTTATTTACAGAATCAGATGAGGAGGGTATTGTGGGCTTTGTCAAGGATCATGTAGGAGCTTTACAACAAGAACAACAAACTTTTTGAGGCCAGAAAGGATTGCCTATGGAAGAGGTTCGCCAGCAGTTGCAACCTGTCAGTGAAAGTGTGCAACACTTAGTTCGAATCCCAAAGGACTTGCTATGAAAAACTCACCCAGTCCAAGTTTGGCAAGGCTCTCAAGAAAGACAGAGAGGCAGAACTGGATTTATGACATATTTAACTTCTTGAAGACCTACATCAGAAGGAAGGGACTCAGCAAATCTTCAGCCAGTGCAGCTGCAGCCAATGAAATGTGGGTCGATGGACACCAACAGTATGGAGACACAACACACCAGCCAGTCATCTGCAGCACTTCCAGTACCAGTGTAGTGTCTCAGCTATTATCAGTCGACCAGTAGGTCATAGATCAATGTGCCCAGATGATGACTTTGCTCACATCTTTCCTTGGGCCCAGGCAGTAGACAAGCAGAACAGCCTTCTGTAACTATCTGGCATTCTGAAGTTGAAAATTTGGAGAAAAGAGACTTTCAAACTTTCAGAAATGAGGCTTTGATATACTTTTAAGTGGGATACAGAGCAGAGCAGAGGAAAAGACCCACCATCCCTAGCAACCTACACTTTCTATATGAGCTCCAGTACCACTTCCGCATATGTGACACCAAGTTAACAGCAGCAGTAACCTCAGCAGGAATACATCTTGCATATTCCAGAAACCCGGATGCCAGCAAAGGCATGACTTACAACCAGCTCAACACAGAAGTATTGCCCAGACGACAGCAAGAACCCAGAGGGCCACAGACCACCTACATAGTGGTTTACCAACAATCCAGAACACCAAGACAGCTACATTTCACCATCAGGGCGACAAAGGCCTTCAATCAACCAGTAGCCTCTGTTACAGGTGAAGAAAGTGCACACAACATCTCAGGACTCTAGCACTTTTGGGAATATACAGTCAGTCATGAGCTACATGCAGATGAATACACTTTAACCGTTAACACCAATTGACACACATAAACACATCGCCTCTCCTCCAACCAACCAGCTGCAAGAGCCTCCTCAGCAGCAAGCCAAGCCTCCTCAGCAGTCATCCGAGGTCAAGCAGTAGTAGACTTACTGCACCTACTTACAATAGGTCATTTTCAGGACCGCTACTGTAAAATGTCCTGACTCATGGGTCCTTCTCAGTACCACCTGAATCTACATAAATAATTATTCAGTTGAATGTTTAAAAAATTCCTAAAACAAACAACATTACATCACCCCACATAAAACATATGACCCAAAACACAAGAAACAAATGAGTGAATGAGTGAAAAAGTGCTCAAGTGATTTAAAATTTGAACTTAAAAAAAAACTTCAAAAGTGAACTTAAGAACTTTGACTTTCAAAAAAAACTTGAAAACTTTCTAAAAAAAATTTAATTTTAAGAAACATTGACATTTTAATAATATTAAGCCTTTGAGAAATTTCTCAGATTTAAAATAAAACACTTGGATCTCACAACAGGTTTGACTATTTTTGAGTGGGTTTTAACTTTGTGACTTTGGGAAAATTCTAAAATTGGGAAAACACATTGACATTTTATTAAAATTGGCAATTTTAAAATATTTTCACCTTTGGATTTTATCTTTCACTTTTGACCTTTGAGAAACTTCTGAAGTTATAACAACATTTGACACTTCGCAAAGTTTCTTTCTTCTGTCCCCAAGGTACTCAGATGCTGTCCTCCTACACAGCTAATGCACCAACATGATTGAAGTAATCTTTCAGTAGGTCTCACTGATGTTTTGCCTTCCTTGAAGGATTCCTGTGGTTTTCATCAGGCACATATACTGCCACCTTATTTGCTCTGCGTTCTGTGTCATTTCCTGGGGTGGGTGCCCTGTCTTGTCCCCCTTGGTCTGTCCTCAGTATGTTGTGCAACACATGTTAAAACAATGTCTCTCATAACCTATGACCTTTGCTCAATTGTGCCAAGCACGACCATGAATCTGCTTGCCAGGATGCCGAACACATTCTCCACTGCACTCTTGCCTCTAGAGATCCTGTGGTTGGCTATTCTTTCTTCCCTTAGGGGTTGTCTTCTGCAGTAGGGTTTCATCATCCATGGCATCAAGCAAATGTGTTGTTACCCAGGAAGAAACAAATCTGGCAAATCTGGCACTCCCTCCCCCAGGGGTTCAAGTGTCGGAAGCCCCAAGGTTCCATCCTTGATCTTCTTCAACTTGCTGCAGTTAAATATTTGTGCATCTGATGAAGATACACTTGACCCATCATCTACCCAGAGGAATCTGTAGTCTTCCTTGCACCAGGGCTAGCAGCACCAGGGAAAAGAAGCCTTTGAAGTTTTAGTATTTACTCCCAGATCTCTTCGGCTTCTTTATGTCTATATGTTTTCAATCTAGCGTAATAAGAACATGGAAGACATTTCATCTGGTTCTGAACTACTCCTCAGTATGTTTCCAGCCTTCAAGAGTGGTAGGGCAGCTAAAATACATTTTCTAGAATTCAGTAAGGATGGCCCGGCAGACCTTGGGAATGAATTTACATGTGGTAGTTTGGGCAAACAGAAGAACACCAGAACACCTTGCACCAGACAGGCCGTGGTGTGGTATGTCATAAGTGACCAAACTTTTTTTGCATGGCTTTCTCTGGATTTTGATGCCCTATCCCCAACTTTTTAAACTGACCCTGGAGTCATAGAGTCGGTTGTCGGTCGGCTCCAGTGGAACACTCTTATTAGAAAAAATAGTTGTTTTGGTGATTATAGTGCAGTCACTGATTGCGAATCAACATCCAGAACAGAGTGTTGCATGGTAAGTTGTCCATTGTGTGCACTGTAGTGAAATCCAGCCTGTTTATATTATTTCAAAAATTCCTTACTTTCTGATTCAATATGCCAAGATCTGTGTTCAGAAAGATTCTTAGAATTACACTTAAGTCTAATAAAAATTCCAACCTCTGAACACATTTCTTTTTACTTCTTTTCTTAGAATCATTCTTATGTATGAATTGTTTTGTGAATAAATTTTTATTCTAAGTATATGAAAAGTCTTGGCTTAGCATTTATCTTAGACCTAAGTGTAATTCTAAGAAAACTTCTAATAATCTTGTGTGAATACAAGCCCATATTTCACACACTTTGAGGTTTACCCATGGTTCGGTTCCCCTGAAAGACTATCCAGATCCAGACTCCATACGTTTTTTGATAATCTGCTCTATAACTCAAAAATATAAATTGCATTGAGTCTTTATTTGCCACACAAGGTGGGATCTAACCCTGACTTGATCCTTCTCAAAGGTGCTAGAGATCTGCAGTGGTGGCTCCAGAATTTGTTAACGCTCGACGATAGGAGAGGGTTATTGTAATCAGTTTGTTTCTGTCTGTCTGTCTGTCTGTCTGTCAGTCTGTCTGTGCACCGTTGTGCCCTTATAACGCAAAAACTATAACATCAATCAATCTCAAATTAGGTGGGGAGGTATTTCATGGGGTACAGACAGATTCTTCCAAATTTGGTGTAATTTGTTTAAAAATTAAAGTTAGGAGAGAGTTTTTCTTATTTCTAATTGGGAATACACAGTGAAACTGCTTCTCTTCATCCCATACATAAAAAATCAATACTTTGCTCTTGATGATGTCATTACTCAGTGATGTCACAATACAATTGTCATTGTGAGGTCACAAACCTAGGTTGTGATACTTGCTGTCTTTAAGTAAAAATATTTCTTCTCATTTTATGTCTTGAAATTGACATAAAGATAATAGAGAGGGTGGTGGTATATTCATCATTTTATTAATTATTATTTCTGTTTTTATTTTCTGTTTTTTTTTCTTTCAATTCCTTGACAAAAAATTACCATGCATGATTTTTACCAAGAAGTGATCTTTAAGCAATATTTTTACCTCCACCAGCAGTTGCAGTTTATGTTTTTGTTTGCTAATTGTTTGTCTCTTTGTCTGATTTTTTGTGTGTATGTGTTTAGATTATTCCAGAAGTAATGAACAGATCTTTATTAAAAATTGGTGGACAGGACCTGGCCAAACGATCTGGATCTTCTTTTAGATACAAAAAAAATCATGAATTTTCAGAGGTCCCATTTCAATGTATTTTTAATGACTTTGGCTTTCTACTTGATATTTCTATGAAGAATCATTTACATGTTTGGTTTTATTTTATTATCTTCCTTACAATACTTTCTGTCACTTGAGAGACTGGTCACACGGAGTTGAGCGTTTTGCTCTCTCTGAGTGCATCTTGTTTTATCTTGTTCCAGATCTCTTGGCAGGGGTTTTGTACTCCCTCAGCTGCTGCATATTTCATTTTGTATTTTACACAATTCTTTTAATTATTTTCTTTTTAGCATGCTCTCAGAAAATTATCATTTCTAACAATATATATATAATTGTTGAGAAACATCACAAAACAAAGAGTGATCTCAAGAATAAAACCGAAGTGGTTATATTACTAAATCCATAACCACACAAACCATCTCTGCCAATACAACTTTTATAGGAAAGAGGTATCTTATTTATTTTATTTATTTTACACATGCTGCTCCACAAACATGTGCAATGGGCTTTAAGATCAATATTGTTTCAAATGAAAGATAAATGATATGTTTAGGTTCTCAGTTTATTGGTTTAAATGATAATTCATCATCTACAACACAACGGATTTGATCTAAATAAAAGGGCAATCAGTGGCCTAGTGGGTCAGTTCCCAAGAAGTAAAGAGGCAACATGGGATATATAACATTTATTTTTCTATTTTACTACCCAATTTTTATCAGGCACAATATAACATTTAAAATAGATTCAAAACAATTGGAATTAAGTTATGTATTTGTCCCTAACTGGCCAAATAAGCCTGCCTTGCAAGTGACCTAAGTAAAGGGAACTTGAACCGTAGTGAACTCCAAGGTCATGCAGCTGACCTTCAAATATGGAAGGTCAAAACCCAACATGACGAATGGTGAAAGAAAAGCAAGCAGGCTGGGCAGCAAATATGAAATTATCTGTCTAAAGTCCATGGGTTTCTATGAAATTCTGCCCAACCCAGCAACAATGAGGTCATGAAGATAGGTCCTGGAGCAATGACCTCCAAGGTCAAATCCGAGGTCAAGGTCAAACTGACAAACGAAGCAAGGCAAGGTAAAATGGCCAGAAATGCTAGTCAGTGTGTTTCCAGCTGATAACCCATGAAAGAGGGTAAAGTTAAAAAGTTAAAGTATAAGCATTTGCATCTGTATCATAGTAAAGGTACTGTGAATTCACAGTGTACAGGGTGAAAATAAGAAGCACCCAATCTAAGTGGCAATACAATTATCTGCATGCCAGTGTAAGGTTAAAATGAGGTCAAAGGTTACTAGAAGTGCAATTCTATGCATTCAAGTGTAAAAAGATAAAACCAGATCCAGTAAAAGACAATAAAAGAAACACACTGCCAACTAAAATGTTGGAAAAGGTGATCGTTGTGATCCCCTCACTAATAAAATAATAAACAACCTTAGTGACTGCACCATGCAGCCTCTGCTTAACAGTGATCCAACTCATGATCACAACAAGACTAGATGATCACATTGTCCAACTAATGTAATGTAATTGTAATGTGTATGTATGCAGAAATAACAATACATAAAATACATATAAAAACATTTGTAACATAGCAGGCAATTGAGTTCTGGTACATCTTTCCTTCAGGACATCACACGAAAATTCCACACAGGTTCCACATCAAAACACAACCAAGTGTGAAGCAATACACCAATATTATGTCCATAGGAAAGCACTACTAGCAAAGCCAAAGACTAGCTAGTCAAGACTTGAATGAATATGCCAAGGATGCACCAGTCCCACCATCCTCAGTTATAGTGATCTGAAAAATATCTACAGGCAGTAATCTTGTCATGAAAAATTTGATACACATAATATTGTTACTAAATACAAAAGACATGGGATGGGTTAAAGGGGGGGGAATATTTTTCTTGCTGTGTTCCCATGTGCCTCCAACTTCAAAATGGAAGAATGACAGGGGTTTACAGACGAGGACCAAAGGCTGTCCAATCAGAAGCAGCCATATAGTATTGATACAAAGTAAAATAATTTAAAGTAGTGACCAAACAACATGATTTAAAGTAATAACCAACTTCTTCAGAACTGACCTTGCCCACACCCTCATGTGGTCCCGAACAGTTCCCAAGAAGTAAAGAGGCAACATGGGATATATAACATTTATTTTTCTATTTTACTACCCAATTTTTATCAGGCACAATATAACATTTAAAATAGATTCAAAACAATTGGAATTAAGTTATGTATTTGTCCCTAACTGGCCAAATAAGCCTGCCTTGCAAGTGACCTAAGTAAAGAGAACTTGAACCGTAGTGAACTCCAAGGTTATGCAGCTGACCTTCAAATATGGAAGGTCAAAACCCAACATGACGAACGGTGAAAGAAAAGCAAGCAGGCTGGGCAGCAAATATGAAATTATCTGTCTAAAGTCCATGGGTTTCTATGAAATTCTGCCCAACCCGCCGGCCAGTCCAGCAACAATGAGGTCATGAAGACAGGTCCTGGAGCAATGACCTCCAAGGTCAAATCCGAGGTCAAGGTCAAACTGACAAACGAAGCAAGGCAAGGTAAAATGGCCAGAAATGCTAGTCAGTGTGTTTCCAGCTGATAACCCATGAAAGAGGGTAAAGTTAAAAAGTTAAAGTATAAGCATTTGCATCTGTATCATAGTAAAGGTACTGTGAATTCACAGTGTACAGGGTGAAAATAAGAAGCACCCAAACCCAAGTAGGACCTAGGTATGTAGAGCACGTTGAAAAGCAAGGGCTACAGGGGAAGTAGTGGTGACAGTAGAGGAAACATAGGTCCAAACAGCATCAGATTTCCAGGTACCATGCTTCATTATGTGCTCAAGAGGTACGCCCTGGGAAAAAGCCCAAGCAGCCCCACCCCTATGGAAATCATGGAATATGAGTACTTTACTCAAGGAAAGTGCCTTGGAAATGTCCTTCAGATGTTTGTGAGCTACAGAGTCAGTCAATGGAACTAATCCTTTATTTCTGGGAATTAGAAAAACTGGAGAGTTATCAGTGCCTTTGAATGTTGCAAACATGGTTCTAAGCGCCATAATTGGGCACAGGTTCGAGCCTGCCAAATCTGGCAGTGAAACAGTGGTAAAATCCTTTCTGTTCTGCATTGTTTTGGACCATTTTATCACTAAAACTGCCCCAGAATCCCCAAAAATTACGTCACCACGAGCCAGCTGTCTGGTATGGTCGAATGAAGCCACTGAATGTGGAAGAACATTAGATAACCTGAGAAATGAAAAGAAAACCACCAGGTACAAAGGCTTGAAGATCACTGGAAACTGCATGCTCTCGCATTGCTGGATAATACGTTGTAATAAATTGACATCTAGATGGGCAGGAATTGAAGGATTAAAAGGGGCTTGCAGCCTAGTTGCTTTGACAAATAGGGCCAATCTTTCATCTCTAAAGGCACTGGTATCAAGGCCGTGCAAGATATGTAAAGCCCTAATGGCTGTTAAATGGTTTTGTAAGTGAGAAGAAGAAATTCCATTATGATGTGAAAATTCTAAAAAGGCCAACAACAAATGAATATTCACCTGATAGGGAAACAGCCCAGCTGCCACCTGGAAAGCTATAAAGTCTGACCACATCCTACGATACTGCCTCAATGTGGCAGGACGGAATCCTGACATGAGTTTATCAACAGCAGACATGGCCAGCTGGGCTGCATTACCCATGGAATCTACAACAGAAAATTATATAGTATAGTTTAACAATGTTAAATCTAAATGCGTTGGAATCCAACTGTAATCAGGCAATATATGAGCGAGCTGTGTACAGTTATCAGCAGTAAATTGCCACCTGGAAAGGAGATCTGCCAAAACATTGCTCTGGCCTGGAATATGTACAACTACTATCTGTATATGGAAAATTGCACAAATAAGCCAAATGTTTCTGGCAATCAGGGCCAGAGTAGGGTCCGTAGCCCTGCCAAAATTCAAAACCTCTACCACTGCCATGTCATCGCAATGGATACGTACTCGTCTATTTGCCCAATGAGTAGCCCATATTTTCAGTGCTACTATTATGTTTAGTATCTCTAAATGAGCAATGTTATAGTGGAGATAGCCTTTGGGGATGGGTAGAGCATATACCATGTTACCATAAGCGCCTCCAAAACCAGTAAGACAGGCATCCAGGTGTACTTCTGAATGGCAATAAGATTGGTCATAATAAGTGACACCATTATAATGAGGAAGGAAGGAATTGAACCAAGCTAAGTCATGTTTAAAGTCAGCAGTGATTAATATCTTCCTTGCATTTATGTTATCTCTCAATAATTGCAGCATTCTGTTCAGAAAGAATCTGGAATGTTTTACACATCTAGAAACATAGAGGTGAGACCCCAAGAGAGATTGAAGGTCCCTTTTGCTACAATAAGTCTTGGAACCCTAGTCTGCACATAGCTGAGCAATTTCAGCAAATTTTTGGCTTGGAATGGAGATGGTTTTTTGCACCGAATCTACCAGTATACCTAAGCAAGTAACTGAAGTGGTAGGTGGAACCAATTTTTTGGTATTGATGTCTAATCCTAGCTCCCCCAATAATTTCTTCAAAAATATGAAAGATTCGTTGATTTTGGAAGGAAGTCCAGTATATATTAGATCGTCTATATAATTGTACAATAATGGGAAGCCATGCTGGGCCATAATGTAATGAATGGCATCTGTACATCTCTAAAAAATTTGGGAACCATGTCGAAATCCGAAAGCTACCGATCTATCAAGAAAATACTACTCTTGGAACTTTATACCTAGTAGATCTATGTCCCCAGGATCAATTTTTATTTGTCTAAAAGCTCTGCTGATGTCAATTTTGTAGATTTGTGCTGAAGGCCCCAAATTTCGCAATGAATTCGTTATAGAATCAACAGAGGGATAATTCAAGTCATAAGGGGTACCCAAGTATGTATCTTTGGCCACTCCATTGTTAACAGATGCTCCTTTTGGCCAGCTTAAGTCCATAATGGTTCTTTTGCTGGTAGAATTTTGTTTGTCTCTAACTAACAACGGAGATACATGCATATCTATAGGTTTTGTGTCAAAAGGGCCTAAAATGGCTTCATATTGCATCTCTTTTTCTAAAAATTTACCAATGTCCTGCATGTTTTCGATAGCAGAAGTGTGATTTTCTTCAGTAGAGTGTAACTGACAAATCTAGAGGAAAACCAAACTCAAGCAAATCACATAGTTGCTGGTCCCAGTAATTTTTGAGGTAGCCTCGCCAGGCTTTGATGTTAAGTCCAGATTGAACAGGTATACGACAATGTAGGAAGTTTGGGAGATTGCTATCTTTTATTAACTTATGAGCCTGCAATACGTCGGGTATCTGATCCCATTGAATTGACTGGCCTTGGTAAATTTTTAAAGCAGATTTTGGGAAGAAACCAAATTGTTTGGTGTTTTTCTGAGAATTAATCAGATGTAACATATGGTCATATGGTGCATCATACTCGGCATTAAAAACACACTCCTCACTGGAGTTGAAATATTGAGGTTCTGAGTTTCTGTTTTGCAAATGTGGTCTAATAGACGGGTGCATACTGAGACAATCTTTGGGTGTACTTTGATTGACAGTTGCGACCTTAAGGTCGACTATGTTGTTGCATGAATTTTTTGATTCCCCATCAAAAATCCCATTTTTGTTTTTTTTCCCTCCAAATGGTTTTTGACCTGCTTAGCCAATGTTGGCTGGTTACTGCAACATGACATGTTTTCCATACTGTCTTTTGTATCTGTATCTACCACACATAGATCATCAGCAACTAGCTGCTGTAGTACATGGAACCTGTTGTTTGACAATATTTCCGGCTTTTGAGCAACCACCTCGGTCACACTGCCACTACCCCAAGGCTGTGGAAAATTTTTTGCCACAATGTGATTTTGTTTTTTACATATAGACTTACTAGAGGGCTGTGACTGAGCTTTGCTGGACAACTTAACATGTGGAACTTTGTGGATCTTAGCTACTGTATGAGCACTGCTGTAACCTTGGTTGTTGCCTGCTATACCTAGCTTTATGTTATTAGTAGCCCCAAGATTCCTCTCAACCCTCGGGTAGGAAGGCACATTGCCATCTACATTGGAAAGTAGTGCTTGAGCATAAGACTTATTAGGTTTAACTGTATCAAAGGCACTAGCTTGTTGAAACCAACGTATTGCTTGATGTTTAGATACAAATGATTCTGACTTGGCAGAATGCAACTGTGTGCTGAAATAAGTTTTAGTAGAAAACAATCGGGTGGGAGCAGGTTCGAACCCACCCTGGCTTACTCGTTTTTTGTCATTTTCTTTGTCTTACTCCTACAATTTTGTTCCGAATGGGGGTATGTTTTGCCAAATTGTTGAAAACAATGGGCACAGACGTGTCTGTAAGTGACACCTTTTGTGTCATGTGATTTTTGGTGGCTACATGTCCCCTGATTGTAATATGAGCAAGTGAGTACCTTATTTTTAGTTTTCTTTTGAAAATTTGACACTTCTTCAGAAGTGTTAGCTACATATCATTGAGCATTGGCTCACCTTATCCTGTCCAACTTCTCAGTTTCAGTATAATTTTTTACTTCCCCTTGCTCCATTCTACAAAGCAGGACAGCATGGCTGGCCCGTGCCGCATCCCAAGAGAAGTCATTGGCATCCTCCATAAGAGCTATTAGATAATCAAGCATGTGCTCCTTCACTTGAGGATCTTGCTCTTCTCTTAGGATCCGGCAGAAACCAGCCACCCATTGGACTACCGACAATTGGTCATATTGGATTCGTTCTTTTTTTAAACCAGAAAGTACAAATTCTTGTGGCCACTTGACCCGGTTCGAAACCAAGACCTCCACAGGTCCCCCTCTAAGGGATTTTAACTTTGTACCTGCAGTAGTATTTTGAGCTAAATCTCTCAATCTCTGGTCCACTTGGCTTTGAATGAATGCATCTCGTCTAATGGACTGTAAACTTGGCATGCCGGAGGTAGGGCACTGATTCTGTGGCAGTGTGACCGGGGTAACTCGAGTGCTGGCTTTACTTTTGGAAAATCCCTTGATTTTTTTCGGATCCGAATGTTTTTTGACTTTCTTACTCTCAAGTACATTTAATCTATCACTGATAGACGAAAGCTGTGCTAAAATTTGAACGTTTATTGCCTGTTGAGTGGCAGCATCCGACAAAGTATTCCCAGCAAGCGAAGTACTTGGTGTACTGGAAGTACTTTGTTTACTTTCTGTGCCGGTGGTATGTTCCGTGTCAGAATTTTCAATAACCGCACTACAGTCTAATTCAGAGTCTGCCGAATCATCAGAATCTGAATTATGGTGACTTTGTGAAATTTGTGTCAAAAATTCCGGATCAGACATATGAATCTGTACTGGGAGTTGTACAGTACTAGTACCAAAACGCAAGTTATAATGCCGGTTGTCAACCTCTGCCATTGTATACAACACAATATAAAATAAAATAGTAAAATATAAAAACACTCAGTATAAAACCACTTAGACGTAAAAATAATCTGCAGTTGCACTTGAAGTTGAAATTTCGTTAAAATATTTTTCTTGCTGTGTGCCCATGTGCCTCCAACTTCAAAATGGAAGAATGACAGGGGTTTACAGACGAGGACCAAAGGCTGTCCAATCAGAAGCAGCCACATAGTATTGATACAAAGTAAAATAATTTAAAGTAGTGACCAAACAACATGATTTAAAGTAGTAACCAACTTCTTCAGAACTGACCTTGCCCACACCCTCATGTGGTCCCGAACAGCAGGTTTCGCATCTAATCAGAGGCTGTTACCTCTGTGTGGGTTCAAACCCAAGAATTGACACTACTGAGGTCTTGTCTCAATACACCAAACCCCATCTTTGACCTTGACCTAAACACCTGGAAATATATACCTGGTAATATTTATCCCAAGTACCACTTACTATGGATAATACAAATGAACAAAAAACAAGAAGATACAAGGAATTGGGATTATACATGTATGTAACTACTGGTTTGTAATATAGTTACATACACATATACACATAGCCATATATTAGTACATGAAGCCCTGAATTCAGAGGAGTTTAAACCCTGGCTCTCACTTCACTACAAGGTCACCGCGTGCCCAGTCTAAGGTGAAGTAAGGTCAGACCAACCTCCTGATCCACTGGAACAACACACTTTAAGCACCAGACAAGCACAGATCTAGGTAATGACAGAGCCTTAACAGCCCCAGCAACACAGCCATCATATAATTAAAAAATTACAGGACCGAAACAAAGGCCCTCCAAGGCAACAAAGTTCCCTGAAAGAACCCCACAGGCTTGATAAAAAAGCCAATCCCAAGTTGGATCACATTCCAACCTGAAACCCAGACTAGGTTCAAAAGTTTAGAGAATAGAGAACAGAGGTCAAAGGTCAAGTTATTAGTTCCCTGACACTGAGTACAGGATATATTTAACAAGGTAATGTAAATAGATATGAATGTTACTGCCACATATTTGGAGGACACATCAGAGAAACTCCAGGTGTCAAGTAGGAGTATGCATGTAGACAAGTTAGGACTTACCTTTCTTATTACTGAAGTAAAGTGGTGGGTAATAATAGTAAAACATCTCTTAGTAAAAAAATCATTAAGGAAGATGAACAATGCAATATAGAAATAACCAATGACGGCGAGGGGTTATAAGAGATTTTACAAGTGTGATATTAGGATCATCGAGGTGAAGATGATACAAATACTATTATTTTTATTTATCATTTAATGACAAAAATGGGCTGTTTCAACTATTTTACTTTGCTGGGCGGCTATTGGTGGGACAGCCATAGTTCCTTCCTTAGCCAATCAGATTCACCAAAACAGTCGTGTTATGTTAGAATAAACAATATATCAAACCAGAGAGGTTATGCAGATTTTTAACGATAATACATTTCCCAGATTAGCCAATCCTCATTGCAGACACAGCTATGCCACATTGTAATACCTTATTAAATTGCTCCCTTCATTAGTGGAGTGTACTTCTTTTTCAAGCAGGAGATTCATTTCTATGTTTATCCTAATGCATACATATATTTGAACAAGCAATGGAATCATCTAAATCTGACTTCTTTCCGCAGAACCTGTTCATCATCAATATGCCAGTTCTCCACTACAGACATAAGGTACAAGAAAGAATTATCATGCCAAATATAGGGTGAAATTTTTTTCCTATTGTCTGGCCTGTCCAAATTGGCTTAATCTGTGCTCATGGTTTGTTGCAATGTATAGACCCTAGTTCCTCTTTTCTCTTGACATGCCACTTGGTAGACAGATGCATGGGGCTCTTCCTCTAATTAAGATTAAACAAATAACTACTCTAATAGCCAGCATCTCTCTCTCTGTCTGTGAATGCTTGCTCCAAATCCTTCTTAATTACTATTGTGAGCATCAGGTGTCTAAGTTGTGTCTGAGTACATGTCGGAAGCATGCAATGTATGCATTGTACAGAATGCAATGTGATAGCACTCTTGTGCATAAACATAATACTATGCCATATCACAATATCTAATCTCACCCGAAACCTTCCATGAGGGTTTATATTTGGAGGGAGTATGGATAATCTTGCCAAAATTACAAAACAGAATTTAACAATTACACAATGTCTTTGGCGGAAGTAGCAACATTTTTCCCATCTCCATTGAAAGTATATGTCACTTTTATATAAAGGATAATTAATCATTTTGTCCATCTCAATTAGACTTACATGTCTCTTTTTTCTAGAATGATTGTCTGATGTATTATATCCCTAATTTACATATATTTATGATCGATAATGTGAACAGGTTTTGGCCAATGAAATTGACAATATGAACACTAAGGAATAGGAAAAATATGTATTAATCCTTTTCTAAGAAAGGGGTACCTGAAAGTGCCATATTGTAGCAGTGTGAAAGGTACCTTAGCCAAAGACTGAAGAAAGATATTGCCCACTACTAACAATGTAAAATTACCGTTTGCAACTTAGCATGAATGGTAATTATCTACATGAGGTTACTTCTGGTCTAAATTTGTATTTATTTATTTATTTGGGGTTTTTACGTCACTTTCAACACTGTACAGGTCATATCACGACGGGTAGTTGGAAGGGCAGAGGAAACCAGTACATACAGTTCGTTAGGGTTCTGTACTGTAAACTGCCGACCAACGGCAAGCAACTACCAGCTTTCCCACTTGAGGCTGTGCTGGGGATCGAACCCCGGCCTCAGAGGTTACTTCTGGTCTAAAACTAATACCCCATTCACACTACAGACGGTATTAGCCACAGTTACAGGCATTGGCGAGTACTGTCTGAGGTTCATATGTGAACTTGTGACATAGTGTTGAAACATCCATTAGATTGCGTGTAAAATTAAGGCCTCCAAATTTCATACCGCGGATATGCGCAGACAAATGTAAGCATGCGCAGATGAATTTTCTTGCTACGGTAACTGGAGGCGTAGTCCATAGTGTATATAAGGTTGTGACTTTGTGTTATCTTTCGACACAGCAATATAAGGTGAGTGGAGGGTAAATGGACGTTTCGTCACTGTGTCACAAGGTCACATACAGTAGTTGAAGGACAGGGGCATTTCACCCAATGCCTATAACTGCAGATTAAACCACCTGTAGTGTGAATGATACACTAAATCTTTTGATGTATATGGTATCATGTATGTTAAATATGTGGTAAAAACACATCATCGAGAGATATTTTGCATAACTTTTTTTCAGTGGAATATACTTTTGCACTCGGGTATGTATTTCACACATTTGAACTTCATTTTCATGGCAGTTATCTGATGAACTATTGAACTTCTACAAACATCACTGCAGTAACATTAATAAAGTACAGAATGAGTGTATCTGTCCATATGTACAGCTGGTAGGTGTGGCTTGCAAATGCAGCTTTATTTATATTTGTTATATTTTAACAAGAAAATAGGTTACAAATATTTGAGAAAAGATTTGGAATTCTGTTAGTCTTTCTACAACTTATGCAATTGTCTCTATATTGTTTCTTTTGCAAAAGTGGTTTGTTGTCCTAACAGGTTAGATGTAACTTTTTACTGCACCTAAAATGTCAAAGTAATTTTAAACTTTTTTTCAAACTGCTGGTGGTATTAATCCCAAACAACATGAATATGTATATATATTTTGAGAGATTTTATTTATGATTATGCTAATATATGTCAAAAGTAACTGTTAAAAGCTGCACCCACAAACTGCACAAAAGGAAACACTTCTTTTATAATTGACTGTTTGAATTTTTTACTGCAAGCATTATCCAAAAGCCACAAGTCTGTGCCTGGATACATACGCTTAATGGCCAAAATTTTACTCTGTGGTTTAACAGGTACATTTAATAGCTTCTTATCATATTTTCTCTACTGTTTACAAAAATGCTACATAGGCATCAGAACTGAGGTTTTCCACAAACCGGAGACATCTCATTGAGAGAAAACCTCCAAAAAGGATTTGCATTAAGCATTAATGATATCATCAATTTTGAGGTCAATAAGACACATTGAAGAGATTGGTAAATTAAATTATGGAGAAAACCAGGACAAAGCAACTATCAGCCTCCACACTAACAAGTGTTTTTGTTATAACTAATTGCATAAACCACGTGATTTGATCCAAGGTTAAACCAGACAAGGTCACTGAAATAATAAGCCATATCACAATCACATTGGGTTTTGTTCCTTTGTCAAAAACAAAAAAAAATAAATCTACCAGACTTTCATCAAATCATGGTTTCACGTGAATGTAGTACAGAAACATGGAGATAATGAAGCCAAAGATTCTGAAATTTCAGGATGGCAAAAGTAAAAAAGTTCATAATGCCCAGGTCAGACAGTGGAGAATATCTGCTGATAGAAACTTCTTTGATGTTCTTAACAAGTTATTTATCCTTTGTCTTCAGCCCTCTTCACTATTCTCCCTCACACTATGACAACAATTAACTGTTCAAAATTATTGTGGGTGTTTGTCACCTTTGAAGCTTGCCATGATAGTTAAGGTATCTGACTTTGTGGATTCTTTGAACCTTTGAAGCTGGCCATGATAGTTAAGGTATCTGACTTTGTGGATTCTTTGAACCTTTGAAGCTTGCCATGATAGTTAAGGTATCTGACTTTGTGGATTCTATGGCACTCCATCCAACTCATAATACACAAATCGGAAAGTCATAAAACATGATCAGATCGTCACCAAGGGGACCATCGGTGTTCAGCGGTTAGTAAAACCTAGGGAGGGAAAGACTTCTGAAACAGATGAGTTTTAAGTCGCCTTTTGAAGCATGATAGTGTAGGAGCAGTTCTAATTTCCAATGGCAGTTCTCCCCAATAGGTAGCTCAATCTGGCATGTCCTTTGCAGGACAGCCACCAACAAGTTGTACTGGTTTCTTGGTCTGAGTAAATTATCCTGGCAGTTCTCCTCAATAGGTAGCTCAATCTGGCATGTCCTTTGCAGAACAGTCACCAACAAGTTGTACTGGTTTCTTGGTCTCAGTAAATTATCTGCATCTCCTTCCTTGTTCAATCTTTCTTTGTGGTAAAATAGTGTTCATAGTGTTGCATCCATTCTTGACCACTGGTAACTAATGTGTTGGGTAATGCGCAAAAGTCTCCAGAAATCTCCACCACTTTGTAAGGTATTTTGCCACATCTTGCTTTGTTGAGGCTTAATATCAGCATAATTAAAGAAAGTAAAAAAGAACTTCATAGAAATCTGGATTTCTTAATCAGATGACTCCAGCTTCATCCCTATTTTCATGAATCTTCATAATTCTTCTTTAATCTTGGGTTATCATGGTACCCTCTACATTGTGTGACCTGGGCATTAGGTGTGTTCTTTAAGCTTTTTCCAGAGCTTGCGAATTTTTCTGTGCAAAGACAAAAAATTTGTATAATCCATCCATCAGTTTACATGGATTGTTCAAAACTTCTTTTGCCATTTTGAACAAGTAAAAGACAAATCAGAAAAAAACCTTATCTTCAAGCAAATTACAAGCTAGAAACAAAGCAATAAATATGTCATGGAATGTATCTCAATGCTCATACTTAGCCACATTTAAGTATATGTTTAGACAGAACTTAAAATCTGGCAGTATTTTAATTTTGTTGATAGAGCTTCCAAATTTAAATTCTGTTGAGATAATTGGACAGAATTTCAAATTCTGTTGAGACAACTTAAAACTCCTCTTGAGCAATGAAAAACAAGAATTGGAAGGTCTGTCAAAAGTTGATTTATGTGGCTGTATAAAACTATATATAAATTTTTGTTTACAATCTTGTCTATTTTGTAACATCACCGGACCTCAGATGTGAGTAGTGCATGTTTAAAAACAATATATTTATATAAAATATATATTTTTATAAAATATATTTGTTGGAGCCCAACTTAGGAGTCAGCCCATATTAAGATTGGTTATAGCCCAACTTAGGATCCTAAGTTGGGTAGCCTATCTTAAGATGGGCTGGAATGAATTGTGTTTCCTGAGCCCTGAGAAACATTACAATATTCCTTTGATGTTGATTTGTTTGTCTGTATTAGGATGATTTCTTAGTTGGATCTGTGGCTATTTTGTCAACATTCTATTGATGTTGATTTGTTTCACTTGGGGTGGGTGAAGTGCATTATAGGAAGACCTCAATCATAAAGTAAAACAAATCATCATCAAAGTAATATCAAAACACAAAGAGGCTTAATTCTATGAAACCTTTAAGGGGGACAACCATTATGTGATTTTATGGGTGAGTCATATTATAAAATTTAGCAAAGTTTTATAAACAGCACTTTATTTTCACAAAAAATGTAAATTACCTTTTTTAAATTACACTTATTATTATTAAAATGTAATTTAATCAAATAAGTTAATCTTATGTAGTCAGGTAAATAGCAGTAATTGTCCACTTAAGAACCTAGCTTTTAAAAATTATTATGTTTTTTTTTTTTTAACTTTATTTCTATGTAGAGGTCACAATCAATAATGCACTCAGTATTACATCAGTTATACAGTTTTAAACAGCACAGTTTTAGTAATCACCTATACATGTTTTTTTCATATAAACAGTATTTAGTACAAGTTTTTTTTCCATATACCAAATCAAATGTACCATGTAGGATACAGTTTTAGTAATCCCATATACATGTTTTATCATATAACAAAAGACTTCAGTGTAGGTATTTTTATAAACCAAAACAAATATACATTATAATACAACACAGAATGTTTTTGACACAACTCACATACTATAAAAGCGCACCAATCTCTCTGTGCATTCACCATAAGTTCATGGATGGCTAAATACATTTTGCAATTTTCCCCAATTTTGTTTAAATGTATTTTCTGTGCTATTGAGAACGCTTAGCATTTTTTCATCTGAATACATTTCTTGTAATCTGTGTTTTAAAACAAGTAGATTTAAATTACCAGTTGTATTTGAGATTGAACTATAGTATATATATTTTTTAACCACAAGAATTAATGCGTTAATAGGTATTTTATTACTATCTGTTAGGTGATATCCAAAGATCAGTAACTAAACATCATAGTAAAATCAGTAAATTTTATTTTTATACCTGAATTATCTGCTACATAATTTTCTATAACTTGCCAAGATTTTGCAACTTCTGCACACCCAACAAACATATGCATTAGATTTTCTTCTTCGATTTTACACCTTTTACAGATGTCTTCATTGTATATGCCTAGTTTTGTCAGATATTTTCTAGTTCCAAGTATTCTATACAAAATTTTTACTTGAAACCATGTAAGGATATTGTTTGATATCGTGTTAAAAGCAATTTTGAATGTTACATTCCAAGTTTTTTTATCTATATTTATTCCAAAATCCTGGTTCCATTTTACCTTCATTTTATGGTCATTATATTTATTTTGTTCTAAAATTCTGTAATAGCTATTTGCACCCTTTTTACTGGTATTAATAATACACATATTCATTGGCATCACTGGTCTAATAATTTTTGAATGTTTCATTTGATCATATTTGTGTATATACTTATTCACAACTGTTTTGGCTCTTATATAATTCAGGGGGTTAATACTGTCCAGAGAATAGAC
This sequence comes from Sabellastarte sp. h YS-2021, assembly GCA_964017235.1. NCBI lineage: Eukaryota > Metazoa > Annelida > Polychaeta > Sabellida > Sabellidae > Sabellastarte > Sabellastarte sp. h YS-2021. The sequence continues at coordinate 8,699,563 of OZ024932.1, read as the reverse complement.
CTTTTTAATTTTCTCAATGGTACAGAAACTACCGTCAACATCCAATACATGTGAGATCAATATAATACTTTTTCTGTACCAATTGAGAAAGTACATAGTCTCTATTGACAATTTTGTATTATACCATAAGGGTGCAGATAGTAACTCTTCATAACTATGTGTGGTTTGTTCATTACATAATGTATCCCAAGCTTTAAAAACATTGATCCAGAAATTATTGGTAATTTTTTTGTTAATTTCTAAACCAAGTTGAGAACCTACATATAACAACTTATTTACATCTGAGATTATCTGATGTCTGAAAAGTTTGACCCAAGGTGCATTTTTTTTAATCAGCCTCCTTACCCACGTGATCTTAAGTGCCATTATAAAGTGTTCTAATTGTACCATTTTTATGCCACCTAAGTGGTAATCCAATGTTAAGGTTTTTCTATTTAATTTGGGTGTTTTGTTTTACCATATAAATTTATAGAATATGTTGTTTAACTCATTAATAAAGTTTATGTCTGGGTGTGGTAGGCTCAAAAAGAGGTGGTTTAGCTTGGCCATTAAAAAAGTTTTAATCACAGTAACTTTGCCCATGGGAGTAAGTTTTCTCTTACTCCAGTGATTGATACTGTCTTTAATCTCCACCAGCTTACTTCAAAAGTTAATTTCTGGCATTTTTTGTAAATCTACTGAAAATTTCAACCCAAGCATATTAAATTCAGTAGTATTCCAATCAAATCTTTGACTTATTAATTTATCCTTTGAATGCTTTTTCTTACCAATCCAAATAATTTTGGTTTTGTCTGTATTTACCTTTAACCCAGAATATGTGCCAAAGATTTCCAATATGTTAAGTGCATTTTGTAATGATTGTTGAGAACCATCTAGGATTAGAGTGGTGTCATCAGCATATTGAGACAATTTAAACTCAGTGTTGTTAAATTTTATGCCTACTATTTTATCATTATAAGTTATAAGCATATTTAATACTTCAGCTGCCATAATAAATAGGTATGCTGAAATTAGGTCCCCCTGTCTGCAACCACGACCTATCTTGATGAATTCTGACATAACCCCATTCTGCATGATAGTAGTTTCTATATTTTTATTGAATAACTTTATCCAACCTATGAACTTTTCTGTGAAACCCATTTGTGTTAACACTTTATATATTAATTTCCAAGATATCGAATCGTACGCCTTTTCAAAATCGATTAACATTAGTAGTCCTGGTATTTTAGATTTTTCAGCAGCATGCATTATATCATGTATCAACCGTGTTGATTCCCCAATATATCGACCGGGAACGAAGCCATTCTGGTTTTGGCTGATCAGACCATTCAATAGTGGTTTGATTCTATTTGCTATTGAGGCAGAGGCAAGTTTATAAATAACACTTAACATTGACAATGGTCGCCAGTTTTTAATAAATTCTCTTGGCTTTCCACTTTTAGGAAGGCAAGTTAAAAGGCATTGTCGTAAGGTGAGAGGAAGAATTCCTTTTTTAAAACTAGTATTAAGGGCTCTAAGTATCCATTTACCTAAGTATTTCCAAAAGACTTTTAAAAACTTTTTTTTTTTAATATTTTTATTTCTTTTTGTTATATACATGTTCATGCATAAAAATAAAGTTTACAATGGTGGTATTTAAACAACATTTAAATAACAATAGACAGTACAAAAAGGTTATTTTTACCGAGTTAGACTATTTAATATATAGAAAGCTGTATTACTCAATCAGATCCATTGATCCAAATGTTTGAAATTCAAAAGATGCCATATATAGAAGACTAAGAATTTCAATAGTACAATATTTAGTGATTATAAGGTTTAAAGATATAATCATGTAAAAGTAAACTTGTTAATTGGTGAAAAGCTGTTCCCAAATAAGCCAACGATTTGTAAAGAAATCAGTTAAAGATTTGGTTTCCCACACATATTTTTCTTCCTCATATTTTCTTTTGACCATTTCTTGCAGATGAAAAATATTTAAATTAAAACGCCTCTTTGAACAGATATAAATGTAATATCTAGATATCATCAAGACAAAGTTCACGGGCCAGAAGTGCTCATCATGTACATGATAGCCAAGTATTTTAACATTATCATTTAATGTTATGCCAACTTGTAATTTTTTTTCTATCCAAATACTGACATTTTTCCATAGTTCTTCAACGTAAGGACATTGGGTAAAAAGGTGGCTGATACTTTCGGGGTTACTTTGACAAAATGAGCAGATACTGGAGTCATTTATTTTCAATTTAAATAGATATTCCCTGGTATCTAAAATATTGTACAGAATTTTATACTGAAACCATATGATTGAGTGGTCCGTGACACTTTTAAAACAAGCTTTAAAAATTTGTTTCCATAAGAAATCAGTTTCATATTTTACATTTATATTTACTTTAATTAATTGAGACCATTTTGTTTTATACAAAGGTTCAGCTTTTTCTTGCAACATTTTACAGAGTGATTTACACCCTTTGCTTAAGCTACCAAGACTTTTCATGTGCAATGGATATGGAGGCCTTATGTACAGAAAAGTGTCCCTATCTTTATACTTATTAATAAAAATGCCTACTAATTTTCTTAATCTATAATAGCCCAAGATATTTGGTTTAAAATTGTATTTCTCTGTAATATCCTCAAACCTTAGTATGTTTCCTTCAGGATCTATTACATCACCTACAAGATATATATTATGTTTATACCAGTCTGGAAAGTATAATGTCATGGAGGATAATTTAGTGTTGTACCAGAGACAAGACTGTGTAATGTCATAATTATTTCTCACCTTGAGGTTGCTGCAAAAAGCTTGCCAGTAATCAAATATTTCTTTCCAGAAGCGGCCCATAAAATTGTTTTTCTTACACCATTCACTGCCCTTACAACACAAGGAATTAAGTTCGCCATAGGTATGTTTTAATAATGTAAGCCATTGTAAATCATCTTTGTATATTATTCTTTTGATCCATGAAAGTTTCAGGGCATGTACAAAGGAAAAAAGATTGATCATATTGAGACCTCCTTCATGATACTCCATACAAACAGTTGTTCTGCTGACTTTGTCAGGTTTTTTATTCCATAAAAATTTTAAAAAAATGTTATTTATTTCCTTTATTTTAGATTTTGGAGTTGGCAAAGATGTAAATAGGTGGATAAATTTTGGTAAAAGTAATGATTTTATTACTGTCACCCTACCAATTGGGGTTAAATTTCGATTTTGCCATTTTAATACATCCTTAGTAACTTTATCTATTGCTTTGTTGTAGTTCAGTTCTACCATTGTATCTAAGTTCACAGAACGTTATTCCTAAGAGATTAAATTCAACATTTCCCCAATCAAGTTGTGCAGTAACATTCAGCTTGTCTTTTGAATAGCGTTTCCTCCCTATCCATATGACTTTAGTTTTTTCCATATTCATCTTTAAACCTGAAAAGTTGCCGAAAATTTCCAGAACATTTAGGGCTGATTGCAGAGAGTGGTCACTGCCATCCAAAATAAGTGTGGTGTCATCCGCAAACTTGTTAACTTAATCTGTTCTGTATAAAAAAGAAAACCAACTACATCTGGATTAATTTTAATAAGTATTGATAATATTTCTGCTCCAATTAAAAACAAAAAGGGTGATAATGGGTCACCTTGGCGGCAGCCCCTTTCAATGGGTATTACATTTGATAGATGACCACATTGAGTAATGTGAGCATTTACATTTGTGTTAAAAACTTTGACCCATTTGATAAAGCTCTCACAATAACCAAAGTAAGAAAGAGCTTTGTAGAGAAAATCCCATGATATTGAGTCAAACGCTTTCTCAAAGTCTATCATCATTAATAAGCCCGTTTTATTTTTAACTTCTGCAAAATGCATTATATTATAAATTAGTTGAGTGCTGTCACTTATTTGCCTTCCTTCTATAAATGCAGTCTGTGATTGTGATATTACATGCTTTAGTGTTCGTTTAAGTCTATTTGCTATAGCTCCGGAGGCAAGTTTATATGTTACACACAGCAAAGATATCGGCCGCCAATTTTTCAGTTGTGTTCTACTTTTATTCCCTTTAGGAATACATGTTATAACACATTTACGCAATGTTGTAGATAACATACCTTTTTCAAAACAATGATTCAAAGCCCTAGTAACCAAATTTTTCAGTTTGGACTTTTAAAAACTTAGCGGGAAAGCCATCTATCCCTGGTGATTTATTATTTTTCATATTTTTTAAAGATTCAAATAGTTCTTCTTCTTTCAAATCACCTTCGATTGATGTTGCCTGGTCATTTGTTATTCTACTTAATTTTATGTCCTTAAATATAAGATCAAGGTCAAATTCTTTCAAGCTTTCATCTATATTCATCTGTGCTCGGTACAGTTGACTATAGAAATTCTTTAGTTCTAACAGATTTGTCCCTGGTCAGTGATCAATGTGTTATCTTTTTTCTTAACCTTTTTAATAGTTTTATTCAAATAGTTTTGTTGTTCCAATGAACAAAAATACTGTTTTGGTCTCTCACCTTCATGTGACCTAACATAGTGTCCTTTCATATTCTGTTCTCTTAACTGTATTAATTCATGCTTTTTGGATTCCAGTGTTTCTTGTTTTATACTATTATTATTTTTTTCTAAAGCCTGTATTTCAGAGATAAGTTTCTTTTCCTTTATATTTTCATTTCTTTTTTTAATACTAGAAAACTTAACACTCTCACCTCTCATGCGAAGTATGAGCATTTCTAAAAATAAGTCATCTGGAATTCTCAAGTGTATATCATGTTCATTAATTAAGTTGATTTTTTCGATATTATAAACTGGGACAGCATATTTTATTATTTCTTCTTGAATACATTCATTTATAAGTTTAAGATAATTTATGTCTTTGAGTAAGTTCGTGTTAAACTTCCAGCTCCCTTTACCTCTGTAAAATTTATTTAACAAAATATCTAGTTGCAATATTGAATGGTCTGATCTGTAGCCAGGAATAATATTAATTTTGTTCACAAGGTCTGTAAAACTAGATGAGGCTATAAGATAATCTAATCTAGCTTGTTTCAATGAGTTTTGTCTGCGCCATGTAAATCTTTTTATTTCAGGGTTAAAGTATCTAAATGTGTCCACTAAATTATATTCCTCCATCATATTCATAACCACTGTGCGAGATCTGGGGTTATTCAAGTTAATGTAATTGTGGCTGTCAAAGGTTGGGTTAAATATCATGTTGAAATCTCCACACCATAATACATACGTTTCTTCATTTTGATTTAATAATCCAGCTATGAAATTATAAAAACTGGTGTCGTCAGCATTTGGACCATAAATATTAATTAATTTGACACTTATATCGCTTAATTGAAAATCAAGCACGATCATGTTTCCTGCACTATCTCGAAAGATATTTTTAATTTTATATTCAAATGTATTGTTTAAAAGTATGGTGACTCCTCTGGAGTTAGTGTTAACTCCATGTAGTAATATCTCACCTTCCCAAATTGATTTTAAATCAGCTTCATCATCTGATGTAAGATGTGTATCTTGCAGGCATAATATATTAACCTTCTTACTTTTCATGTAATTAATAACATCAAATCTTTAATTTTATTGCGCAAACCCCTACAATTTGCACTTAAGAGTTTAACTTTATCACCCATTTTCAATATTTAATTCTAAATAATACTGAAAAGCGTCCAAATTACTGCCATGTTAAAATAAACAATGCCAGTACTAGAGAGTATTGAGCACACCCGCACACAATAGGGATCAGCACAAACACTTCTCAAATTTATCCACTCCAATAGTTCAAAAACTATCATTATGTAACAAATGTAACATTTTAAAAATAACCATTTACACACTGTTAAATTTTCTTCCAAATTCAGCTTTTTCTCTTGGGCTAGTGTAACTAAAACAAAGTACTTTTCTAATAATGTATAACAGACTTCTCTACATAGAATGTTCTTAGCAAACACAAAACTAAAACAAAGAAACAAAAATGCAAATATTTCTAATGGAAAACATAAAAATATAAAATGGCTTAAGTATGGAATAAACTTAAGGTTCATACTTAAGAAGTATGGGCCTTGTTATGAGTGGATCGGATTTTTCAATTGCTAGAGTAAAGATTTGTTGAACATTGTCAACATTGCAGTATATTTATTTCATACAAAATATCTCTTTACCTAGAGTAAAGAAGACGTATTCTGTGTGACCTTAAATCATGATCATGCCACTATCACTTTAAAAACAACAAACAGGAACTTGTGTGATTAGTATAACCTTAGAATGGTTTTTTACTCCTGTTACTTTTAAATGCTAGTAAAAATCTTAAATATTTAAATTAACTGTTTCGATTACCGCATAAACAGTATTTTATCCAATATGATGGAATTAAAACTGACTCGAATAAACTAAGATTATTTTGGCTGTTGCGAGAAATGGATTTCAGGTTAATAAGCCTGCACTGTATGTTTTTTCCCTCCACATGTTCATTCTAGTGTGTGTCATACAATGGGGTTAAACCCCAATCATTTAAAATTCATTGGTTAAGCACACATTAAGCCTTGTATATGGTCAAGGAATATTTAATTTACCATTTAAACTTGTGGACAAAACTAGTACACATTTTCACATCTATGTATAAAGAACATTCATACTGAATCTTGCACAGAAACTGTTTACAGATATCCCTTTAGGGGTGATCTCAAAATTTCAATCCACCCTCTATGATGTTAAACACAAAAACCAATCTGTATAATCTAAAGAAGATACATCAACTACTAATTTGAAAAATTTAATAGTAATTTAAATTTTTATTAGAAATACTTCCCATTTCCTAACAGTAGCTATTTGTTGGAGCCATCCAACCCAATGGCCAACGCAGAGATGCGATTTTAAGGTTTACTAACAACCTTAACCAAGCCATTGGGTTACAGTAGTCCGTCCTCCCGCCAAAGAGGTCACATTGTTTACCTCATTATTTTTGTTGGCCATCAACAGTAGTAGATGTGTTTTGGAAATCTTTGGAAAGTTTAAAGTTTTCAGGGATTATTTTATTTTTTATTGAGATTTTTGAATCATGGCGAATATTAAAGATTCATCAGATTCTAAATCTAAAAAATCCAGTTTCTGTGGACATCTTATGTTAGGTTTTGATAACCGCAGATATTGCTACAAATGTCGTGAAGCTAGCAAGGGTGATGACCTTTGTACTCTTAAGAAGGATTGCCTTCTTTGTATTGCTTTTTCGGAAGATCAAAAGCAAAAACTCACTGAAAAACTGTCAAAAGGTAAGAAATCTTTGAAAGAATCTACCTTACAAAAAGAAAAGGACAAGATAGATGACTCCATATTGGATGAAGAAGACAGTTCGGTAGCAATGTCTTCTCATTCTGGGGTCGCTGGCCAGACATCAGGTTCAAATAGCCAGGCGTTGGCAGCGATCCTCTCACAACTGACAACCCTAACGAACAGAATTGCGGCTATTGAAAACAAGGATTCCCCTGTAGAGGCGGACATCTTGGTTGCTAACGAAGCTGTGGGAAGGGCGAGTTCCCAATGCAAGAAGAGATCTACGTCTAGTACACAGTCTTCCGAAGATATTCATTCAAAACGCCATGCGGAGGAAAATCCCTCTACGTCTGTGACAGATAATCGATTTTCCATACCTCCGAAAAGAGCGAGAGTAGAGTTGTCAGATGACGGGGAATATGATTCCTCTCAGGAAGACAAACAGCCAGCTCCTTCATATTCAGACACACTTTTCGCTATAAAAAGTGGTTGGATATTGCAATAACTGAGACTGACACTATTATTGCCCCTTCTGTGTTTTCACAAGCTTCTAAGCTGCCATTTTTGCCCTTTACAAAATAAGCCTTTATCCAATGTATAATTGAGTAATCTCTCATTAACTTTATTCAGTAAATTACTTTTTTGGAATTAAGACTACCTTTTGCTCATGTGGAAGTATGATAACCATATGTTTTTATTATTATTATTAACTGCACATAAACATAACGATAAGCTACTCTATTAGCATATATTGCCTGTGCTCTGTTTTACCCTATTTGTTTTTTCATTTTACATATGGTCTTTTAGTTTAATAACTAATGAGTCAGGATCCCATCTAACTTTTACTTTAAATATCTACTAATAAGTAATCATACCAAATTCCAAATATTAATGTTGTATTTCATTAAATGATTGTTTAAAGCTATAATAACAAATAAGTTACAAGTATATTTTCATTTTTGTTGGCAAGATACATGTTTTTTTAAATACAAATATGTTATTAACAGCTTTATATAGTTTTTAACTACAATTTTATTGTTTAAGTAAATTAATAGAGCCTTCACATTTAACTGTTTATTGTCTTTATATAATTCTGATGTCCATTATTCTAGTTTAAGATACACTTAAAATTTAAATTGTTCATCAAGAAAAATTCACTGCAATGATTGTCTTACTCTCATTAGCACTTTGCCTGCCAAATTCTTTCCCTTCCATTTTGTGGGTTCAAAAATGTCCGCATTCTGCAAAGGAATTCCTGCTCCCCAGAACCTATCTGTCGGGCTAGCTTCCACCAATACAGTCTTGTCGGTTTGAGTGAGAAAAGCGCGCAGCTCTGGGTTCTGGCTGAACTTGGCGTACATGGCACTGTACATGTAGTCGCTTGCTACATCCTTCCAAGCTTAGGGGTTGAATTCATGGACACGCCTTCCCATAACTTTGATTTTTTCCGGTGCTTCGGTCACCAGTACCTGTTGAGCGGTTGTAATATCCTTAAACTTCATCGCTTTCTTATACATGACGCACTGCTCAACACTGTTAAACTGTATTTCATTCTCTTTGAATTTACATGGGTAGTGGTTGCTTAACGGTGATTGTTTGCTGAAAAATGCTGTAACACCGTTAAAAAAATTATTATGTTAATTGCTTAAAAGAATCTTACAACAATACCTATTTAATCATGTCAGCTAGTCACTCAAGCACAAGTGAAACAAATCAAGTTCAAAACTAATGCTGGGACAAAAGGTAAATATTAACACTAATCCAGTTAACAAGTCACACACATAGTCAAACAAATCAACTTGAAAAGAGTCTTGAAACAATAGATGAATTACAACATAATCCAGTTGCCTAATCACTCCCAAGAAGTAAAACAATCAAGCTCAAAGGAGTGGTTTAACAATACACATCTTGTCAGTTAATGACCCTCCCATTGTCAAACATCTTTACTGCCTTGGAATGATAAATGAATTCAGATTAAACCTATCAATGCATACTGAAGTAAATAAAAGGGATAAAAATATAGCTAAAATAATAATAATAATATTTCAGTTTGAGAATAAAAACTACCTGTGCAAATTATAAGTTGGGCTAATACATGTAAGCAAATATTTAGGAAAGACAAGAAAAAAAGAAACTTTAAGTAACAATAGCAATTCACAATCATAAGGCTGTTTAATTAAAATTTTAGTACTCAAATAAACTGGTTGATTAAACAGTCCATGAAGTATGACATAATGTTTTACTGATATATATCTGTCAATGCATCTTAAAATAAGCTATGGACATTCTATTTAAAAGGATAATATTAAATTTTAGATTTAAAAACCTTCTTGAATTTTATTGTTATAAGTTGGGCTAATATGTTCTAGCCCATCTTAAGATGGGCTGACTCCTAAGTTGGGCTCCAGCATATTTATTCTACTAAAACATTTTTACTGCAAAGATTACATACATCATAAAATAGACCCTTTATTCGACATTCTTTTTTATGAAGAAACAATTACCAACAAAGTTACCAAATCTGGCCCTTGGCCAGAAGTATACTGATTATGCCAAATCTATAATTACTAATATCAGTTACAGGTTCATTTATCCGGACACCTGGAGGGAGACGATGCAATGACAATAGGCCACAAACAACCCAAGTTGCTAAAACATGCGATCCAACTTGACCCATATTGGAATACAATGCTTGCTATTTTTGCTGAAAATTTGGAAAACTGGCCAAAAGTGCAATGACTCCATCCAGGTGTATGGCAATAAGAGAATGCTGATATTGAATAGATTACTGCATTTAAAGATACTGAATTTTAACTTTAGCAATGCAAATCTTAAAGAGAAAAGTGACCCAGCAAAAGGTCAACTAAAGATTAAATTGCTTTACGCTAGCTGTAAGGTGCCAAGATTAAATGGGTGTGCTATAAAATTAAGAGAAATTAAATTGTTTACATAAAATATCTAGGTGCCTGTGCGCATGTATGACCCTGTATGACCCTTATCCTCCAAATGCATTATTCATTGCAAGTTTTTTTTGCATAGCCACTTAGGGGCCTGCTAAGGCAGTTGTACCTACCTTAAATTTCTAGGCACACTGTTCCTCGTTGTCAGGAAAACTTTCCTGTTGATTGATTTTGGGCCAATCAAATATGATTGACGCCTCACTGATTTCATGGAAAGAGGGAAGGGCCATTTTGAATTCAGGATTAAAAAGTAGCAACATGAAACATTTTTGCTCCGAAATTTACAATTTTTGTTGCTTTTAGTTCATATTATTCATACATAACGGTGGATATGCCAAGTATAAAGAAAGTGCCAGCAGCAAATGCCAGGAAAAAGGTGACGGCATCAGCCAGGGTCAGAATCAAAGCAGGAAGGACAAAAAGGTCTTCAGACAACAATGGGTCATATATACAAGATACTGCAAAGTTAACTGTAGGTACTGTTCCTTCGTTGTCATCCACTGGCTCTGATTCTGGCCCTGCTCTGCAACAAACATCCAATGACGCTATTTTGGCATATTTGAAAAGAATTGATGATTCTACCAAAGCATTAGGTGAACGGGTACAAGCCATGGAAAGAAACCATTCAATTGATATCACATCTGTTACGCAGCAGTTGCACTCCCACGATGGTGACCCACCAAACACATTTGTCCTGCCAGCAGCGTCGACAGAGCGTCAAAACCGTCATTCCCTCAGATTTGGGGACCCTGCTCCTGAAGTCACACATCCCTCGAATACAAACCGCCAATTCCACGTTCAAGATACCATATCCCAGCCTTTAACTTTACAAGGGAGTGCAGATATCCCACAACCTTCAAGGGACCCAGATAGGGACTCCATTATACCTGGGACGGAATCCTACAGTATCTCAGGCGGTATCGAGCGTGCTTTCCTCATATGATGCACAGATACAGAACCAAGTATTGCAAGGTAAGCAGGCGTCAAAACATTCAGGGCGATACAATACTACCAACACAACCACTGCATTGCCTGAGTATCGCTGGCCCAACGAGGGCTACCATGGTTCCAAAGGGAAGAAACGGGTCATATATGACGACCTTTCATTACCTCAATGGGCAGTAAGCCAGCATACCAATGTCCACCAGATTCAGGATCCAACCTTACTTAGGCAGCTTTACTTCAGGTCATTCTGGCCCTCAGGGATGCGACTTCCCTAGCCTGGCAGGCAGTACGTGACGCATGGAGTCATTCAATGCAGGACTTAGAAGATGGTCGTCTCACATGGGCTGATAGCACTCAATGGGCCATAAACAGGCTGAGTACATCGCAAATCGCAATGGCAAATAGTCAAGCCATGAGTCAAGGTCAATACCAAGGTCAGAAGAAGGTTTGTCGTTATTATAACAAAGGGAACTGTTCTCACGAAGGAAATCATGGACAGTTTAGGCATAACTGTGATTTTTGTGCAAAACAGAGACGTAACAACACTCATCCAGAAATTAAGTGTCTATTCAAACAAAAAGGACAAGATAAAAACAACAATAAATAGGGGTCAGGTCATCCACCTGAACCAGAACTAAGTCATTGTAAGAAACGTTATAATTCCATGGGGGGTTATATCATCTGAACAGTATGTCTGACTCTAGAACTATCTCAGATCATGAACTTGATCATACAAATACCAAGTCGGTTGACAATAAATTTCACTCTGTATTAGGTTCAGATATGTTGAATAATCAGAGTAATAACAGTTTCAGCTCTTCTGAGTCTAAAAGTGAAGTTGATGCAAGTGTATGTAAAGTACTTCACAAGAGTAATACTGTATGTAATTTTAACGCATACATTGATGCTTTGTTGTATGATAATTTTGATTTTGCTGTGTATCCAGATTCAAATGTTGTTTCTGTTATGTTGCAGCAAGCCATCCCGTGCCTAGGATGGAGGGAATGGCTGAAGGGCACATCACCACAGGCCCACCTGATGTACACTAACCTCGGTGGTGGGTTGAAAAATACTAATACTGAGACTAACAAAGAATTGTCACAAGTGAAATATGACGGTAGTTCATTCGGATCAGTGCGACCTGGGGGTTAAGAACAATGTGGGCAATACTGTTTCACACCAGATTGATTCCTACATGAATGGCGCAGGCATTTCCCTCTGCAAGTGGATTTTACCCAACACCAGTTATATTCCGGTACAAATTATTTATACCTGGTGTTTATTTCCAATCAGGAGCATGGAACCCATAATTGGGCCTTCTTGGAACAAATAAACGAAACACAAAATTTCAAAATATATACATGCACAAATGTGCCTGCAGGCCCCATTCAGATCATTGATTCGAGATTTATGTATGTAGATTGTCAGGGTAGTGATGCCCCTTATGCAGGTAGTCACACTGATCCGAATAATGTGTATCAAAATTTTAAACAAGATTGTCATTACTTTAAGCTTTATCGTGTCACATATGAACAGTACATAGTGTCAATAATTGACAGAATGATTGGTTAGTCGGATTGTGCTGTGACTAATATTTGTGGAAGTACTGACTCAGAGACATTAGTTTATTTATTTGGGGTTTTACGTTGCTTTCAACACTGTACAGGTCATATCACAACGGGTAGTTGGAAGGGCAGAGGAAACCAGTACATACAGTTCGTTAGGGTTCTGTACTGTAAACTGCCGACCAACGGCAAGCAACTACCAGCTTTCCAGAGACATTAGATACTATTAATACTAACTCTGAGGACCGACCTAACACAGTTGACATGGGTGGGGCTAACTGCTTGCCTTTGAAAATACAAGGTAATTTTGCTCTAGCCATAGAGGACAACATGGGGACTTCCCCTAGTTCTGATTATTCTATACCCAATAAGACCAGGGGTTTCCTTTTTCAGGAGTCAGGGGACTTTCAATTCATAGGCCCAGATAGGGATACTATAGACATTGAAACGATCAACCAATGCATTAGTATAGCTGATATAGTCAGAGAAACCAATAAGCCCAACTACCAGCAGGCTAGGTTCCCCTTAAACTCGGGTCTGAATCTCCAGGCTTGGGATATGTACCTTCAACATGATCCTCATCGGATTGTACTCCAATACCTTAAGTTTGGTTTTCCCTTATCCATTGAGGACACTGATGCTTTAAATAACACTGCCGTAAGCAACCACTTCTCAGCTCTTCAATACCCCTTGGCAGTGCAGCAATACTTAGACAAGGAAATAGCACATGGGGCCATGATTGGCCCAGTGGACCAAGTTACATCTCCTCATTTCCACTGTTCTCTCCTATTGACCAGACCCAAGAATGGGAACAAACATAGGGTTATTCTTAATCTATCATACCCTTATGGCAACTCCCTCAATGATAAGGTTAATAAGTCTCGGTTTGATGGCTTCCAATTCATTTTAAGATTCCCTTCAGTGGATGATATTGTTGCAAAAATCTTGGAAACTCCAGGTTAAGTGTATCTTAGTAAAATTGACGTAGCCAGAGCCTTTAGGAATCTGAGGCTGGACCCAGTCGACGCTTTGAAATTTGGCATTTATTGGCAAGGGAAATACTTTATTGATAAAGGGGTCACGTTCGGCTGGGTCCACGGGTCCTCAGCATTTTAAATGACGTCCGACGCCGTCACATACATCATGAAAACCAAGAATCATCACATGTGGGCCTATATTGATGATTACATACTAATTGGCTCTAAGGAAGCCACAGAAGCAGCTTTTCTTGACCTTTCAGCTCTGTTAACCGAATTGGGCCTTCCCATGAATTCAGATAAGAGACCCCCCCTACCAGAGCCCTTACATGCTTGGGAATTCACATTGACATAGCAAACAATACCTTGAGCATTGATAGTGACAAGCTTAGCCAAATCTACATGGAATGCATCTATGCTAGAAAAAAGTCCACCCTCAGCAGGAAAGCTATGCAATCTCTCCTAGGGAAGCTCCTATACATACACAAGTGTGTACTCTCAGCTAGGACATTTATCAACAGAATCCTGGAGCTTTTTAGGCGCAACTCTCGGGCTAAGAAAATACACCTAGACTCAGGCTTTCACAAGGATATTCATATCTTTTCTTCCCACTTTCAATGGTGTCACATACCTCAGGAAAGTCTCAATACCCCTGTGCTGAGCATTCCTGGTTTTGATTTAGGCATTGTACATCTGGAAATGTTCAATATTGTCATTGCCCTTAGGTTGTGGGCAAAATTTTGGGCACATTCATATGTCAGAATATATTGTGATAATATGGCCGTGGTTCAGGTGGTGAGGACCAGCAAGACCAGAGACAGATTTCTCGCAGCATGTGTTAGGAACATATGGTTTCTTTCAGCTACATGGGACATCAAACTAGACATTAACCATATCCCAGGCAAACATAACACTATTGCAGATTTGTTATCCAGACTATACTCTCCAGATCCTGTGAATAGCAAGCTACTCCAATACCTCCACACCAATTACATTTGGGATAGTATACCCTTATCATTTTTCAATATAGATATGAATATCTAATTGTAGGAGCCAGTGACGTCACTTCACCTTTGGTGGCCTCAGCCTGGAGTAGAATTCACCAAGCATATAGACAGTCCACATCTACAGCTCACAGGACTCATCTTAGAACATTCTTATCCTTCTTATACTTCACAAAATTACCCCTCACCTTTACCCTGTCTAACGTTCTTGCTTTCTTAGAGTACCTGTACCAGAATCATGTCTCACCCAAGGTCATTAAGAATTATCTCTCCTCTATTACCACTATGGCTAAATTCTATCAGCTTGACCACCAAGACATTTTTCACCCTTCAGTGGCCAGATATATTAGAAGCATTTCCATCAATTCCAGGTTCCAACCTACACCCAGGGGCATTTTTGATGTCAAAACTTTATATGCCATTTCGATATCATGTGACCAACTCTCTGACCCACCCTTCTTCAGAGCCATCTTCCTATCATCTTTTTATGCCTTTCTGTGCATGTTCAAATATAGCCCCTCACAGCAGGTCTCAGTTTGACCCAAGGAGACACTTTCTCCGTCAAGATCTTATTTTTGGTCCTCCAGGGGCCCATCTTGTGATTAAGTGGACTAAGACCCTTCAAGATAATTAATCTCACCATGTGATCCAACTTCCAGAAATTGATAATTTATATCTATGCCCTGTCAAAGCCCTCAAAACTCTCCTGTCAACCAGGAAACTAACACCCACCACCCCACTATTTGCCACCAATACCCCCCATTCCCCCAAATTATTGATACTCAGGTCAGACAGGCCCTCAAAACAATCCTTACAAATAGGAACATCGATCATGTGGGCCATGGCTTCCACACATTCCGGAGGTCGGGCGCCAGTTTATCCTACGACCACAGTGTTCCACTGCAAAACATTATGTCCCATGGCCTATGGCACAGTTCGGCAGTGTGGACTTATTTGCAAAATGCCTCCCAAGCCCCTTCCATCATTCCCTCTACTTTCTTTTCCATCGTACCCAAACTTCTGTAGCTGGGCTTGGTGTTTTAAAATTTCCTTTATGTCCATTTTAAAAGCCTCTTTACAAGCTAACCATTGTATAATATGTACTAACATGTGAAATAAAATTGTCAAACCTATCTTTTACTAACTGGTTAACACACTGGACCTTGATCTTGCAGACCTTAGGTTCAAACCTTCATCTTCAACTTATCTGGGCTCATTTATATAGTGCAAATACTAGTTCAAACCTATCCACCTATGTCACTGGTGGTATCAAACTTAACCATTTGGGTTCAAATCCAAGGACAACTGTTTTTGGCATGGCCACTTTAGGGGCCTGCTAAGGCAGTTGTACCTACCTTAAATTTCTAGGCACACTGTTCCTCGTTGTCAGGAAAACTTTCCTGGTGATTGATTCTGGGCCAATCAAATATGATTGACACCTCACTGATTTCATGGAAAGAGGGAAGGGCCATTTTGAATTCAGGATTCAAAGTAGCAACATGAAATATTTTTGCCTCCCACCCTCCCCACACTAGTAACAGGCAGCCCAGGCTGACCCTGGTGCCCCCTATCTGACATGACTAATTCCTCTATCTCCTATTCCAGTAGCTCAGTCTTTTCTACTGGCTTTGCTTTAGGTTATAGTAGTATCTGAGACCTTTCGTTTCTATGTTCTCCTTATCACAAGGTTCGAACTGGCACATGTTTGCTGTAGGATAACCTCGACCCCTGAAGGTTTGTCTCGCCTTCAGGGAGGTCTCCTCGGATTGATGTGGGTTACCTTGGCTTGAGACTAGGCGGTCGAGGCTGACCCTGGCTCCCCCCTACTGAACTTGACCATCCCTCTGCTTTTTGAGCTGGCTAACATTTCTCATTAGCTAGAAAGTCAATTTGACCCAGACTGCAGTTGTATAGAGAACTTTCGTTTCGACCTTGATCTAATATGGCCCATAAGGACCATTTGACCCTAGTAACTGGGACCCCCAGGAATTAGTCTCACTCTTGGAGAGGTCTCCCACACGGGATAGATGTAGGTCACATAGGAATGAGACCTCAGGCGGC
Source organism: Sabellastarte sp. h YS-2021 (assembly GCA_964017235.1). NCBI lineage: Eukaryota > Metazoa > Annelida > Polychaeta > Sabellida > Sabellidae > Sabellastarte > Sabellastarte sp. h YS-2021. The sequence goes on along the minus strand of OZ024932.1, from coordinate 8,682,781 downwards.
CCAGGCTGACCCTGGTTCCCCGCTACCAGCTGAAACATTAAGCACTGCTAACCTTAACTAACCTTCACCATTACGGTAACTGACCCACTTGGGTATATATGACCTTGATCAGTGAGGTTGAGTATTTCATTTTATGTCATGTAAAGCTTGTCAGAGGTGATACATTGCTTTGTGATACTGTGTAACTTTATTTTAAGTATGGTGTTTTAAAATTTCCTTTATGTCCATTTTAAAAGCCTCTTTACAAGCTAACCATTGTATAATATGTACTAACATGTGAAATAAAATTGTCAAACCTATCTTTTACTAAATGGTTAACACACTGGACCTTGACCTTGCAGACCTTAGGTTCAAACCTTCATCTTCAACTCATCTGGGCTCATTTATATAGTGCAAATACTAGTTCAAACCTATCCACCTATGTCACTGGTGGTATCAAACTTAACCATTTGGGTTCAAATCCAAGGACAACTGTTAATTTCCCCAGCAATGCACTTAGATTAAAAGTCATCCGTTCAGATGCAAGAAGCCATATGCATACGCATAGGAACCAAATATGTAGTAAGCTCCATACATTAAAACCTCATGTCAAGGTAAGAACACAGAAAGACTAATGCCTGTGTAGCTAACATTAGGGAGCCACAAGTTCAGGCGAGGCTCTGACCCTTAATCTGTAGAAATTGCACAATTATATCCCATATTTCTGTCCATTTGGGGTTCTTTTAGCAAATGTTTTAGCAAAACTACCATAGTTTTGTTTTCATGAGTTTCACTTCCTATTAGTGGGCCTATTCAATTTGGGACATACTAAAATGCAAATTTTTGGAATCCCGGAATCGGAATGGTTTTGCAATGGTGGGATACCAAAATGAAAAATATGCTGCTGAGAAATCCCTTACGGTGGATAATAAAACCTAGTCCTTGTATGGCATGAGGTTGATAATAAAATATATAAACTCTGTATCCATTCACAGAATCTCTCTATTCTGTAATAAAACCCTTTGATTATTAACTCACTGAATCAGAGCCAAAGGTTTCTTAGACCTCAACCTTAGACAGCAGATTATGTCAATTGTGTTACTAATCCATCAAATTATGTCATGTTTCCTCTGGAGCAGTTGACAAAGTCACCATGTAAAAAACTGCCCTTAAAATCAGGTCAGGATATTGATAATCTGATCAATTATTAACCACAGAGAACCAGTGGCCTAAGTTTATAGTAGCCAAGGAAGTAAACGACAATCTTGGGGATATTAGTTTATTCTATGTTACAGTTCTACCAAGTTATGTACATACTCTGATTAAGGTCACCTTAACTTAGGATTACGCACTTTACATAATTAAAGGTGACCTTAATGCCACAATAACACTAAGTACAAATTTGATTTTACTACTGAACTATGATAACATTGATGTTTTCCAAAATTTATAACACAAGTTAGCAATTATGAAATACTTCCAATACAGTGACCCTTCACAAGGTCACAGGTTACTATTCTTTCAACAACATAATTATTTGCTTACTGTAATATTTGTAAATTTCTGATAAATAATATAACAAATCTATATACATGAGAAAATATGGATATTTCTGGTATTTACAGTAGTTTATCCTAATACTGGGGTAGTATGTTTACAGTGTTGAGAACCCCAAACCCCAATTAGAGGTAGTTAACAAGATGTTGCTGAAAGGTAGTTTTCACAAGATCAGAAGCATTGTGGTCTTGTGTGATGTAGGTCCAAACTGCCTCCGACGTCAAGGTGCCATGGCTCTCGATCTGGTGCATAGGTATATTCGAATTGAACGCCCAAGTGGCACCTGAACGATGGAGGAAGTGAAAGGTAAGATTTTTAGAACCCCAACCCAGTGAGGTAATAATTTTTGAGAGAGCTTTTCTTAATCTGGTGTCAGTAAGAAGAACCCATTTATCAAAACATTTGATTTGACAGATAGGGGAGTTAGAAGATACAGAATATAATCTGAGCATGGATTTTTGAGCAGCTACTGGACAAATATTGGAGGAACCTAGAGAAGGGACTTGAATAAATTTAATTTTATTGCGAAAGTGAAGGGTTTTGGAACATTTTATGATGATATAACCTCCAGGGGGGAGGGGGGGGGGCAACTATAACATCAGCTCTTGCTAGCTGCTTCATGTAATCAATGTTAGAGATGGAATGTGAAACCATATTTGAAATTCTTAAAAGGCTAAAGAAGGAGGTTAGAAAAGCTGCTTAAATATGGTGCCCATATACGTATTGTCGCATTGGTTGGCTATGGTTTGAAGAATTTGTGTGTCAATGATGGCTTTGATGGTGGGGTTAAGAGGGGCATGTCTCATGATTGCCTTATTGTATTGTATTTATCTGATTATCCTCAAAACATAAAGTATTTAAAACCAAAATTGGATAATTTGGTTTTTACTACAGATAAGTCATTACTAATACCAGAATGAGAAACTTTGTTGAAAGTGAGGAACTCCATAAAAATGACTTGAATTGATATTTGATAGAGGACTGAACTGAAGCAAAACAACAAAAAGCAATGAATATCCGGAACTTGGAATCATAAGCTTTGTGTGTAGAGAGGGCTCTGCCCGACAGTGCTTGTATCTGGTGAGAAACACCTGAAATTATATTATCCAATTAACTTCTAGGGCATTGGCAGGGGCTTGATAATAACTAATAAACCGTTGTATATGTTTATCACTTAGAAAAAAATTAGATAAGCTATCTGCTATATTTTTGCCACTAATGGGAACTGTTCTGAGACAAATGTCAAACTTTGCTGTCTCCATAAAAATGTTACGGGCAATAGCAGGCAATAGGACATCTTTTGTCTTGCATGTAATGAGAATGCTCACTACACCCTCATTGTCACAATGTATTTTGATATTTTTTCCCATCCATAGGGGACCCCAAATTCGCATTGCCACTAAAATGGTCGGCATTTCCCATGTTATTATAATTTAATGAAGAGGAACTGCATATACTTGGTCAACCTCTTCTAGCACCCAAAACCTGTAAACAAGCATCCAATTTGATTTCATGACGGGTATTTTGATATACAAAGAAGGCCATTAAATTGAGGGACAAATTTCTGAAACCAGTTCAAATCTCTATGAAATTCTTGAGTGAGGTGAATTTTTCCCTTCTTCAATGGGAATTTCTTAACAAATCTAGCATTCTATTGAGGAAGAAACGTAAGGATTTTCACATTTAGTGATATACAAAAGTTTACCTATTAATGACTGAAGTTCCCTTTTTGTACAGACGTTTTTATTACTCCAAAGTTGACAAATGTTGATAATTTCTGTGACTTTATCTCTAGTAATTGATACAGTAAAGATGTCTACCCCTAGACAGGTGACCTTGGTACTTGGAGTTGCCATTTTTGTGGCTTATGCCAAAGCCTAGTTCTAGAAGCAATTTGTGCAGCGTTTGGATAGGATCATGAGCTTGACTACACACTGAATGGCCAATTATATCATCCATATAATTTATGACCTTAAATCCAAAAGTATTCATAATATAATAAGATAATATCTTTTAGCATCGCTGATTTGCTGGGAGATGGCTGAACCATTTTTGAATCCAAACGGACGACAACAATCATAATATATTTCATTGGAAAAATGTAAGCCAAGAAGGTTATAATCTTTGGGATCTAATTTAACATGGCGAAAAGCTCTGCTTAAGTCAGTTTTGTATAACAATGAACCCTTTCTATTTTGCTTAACTTTTGGAGTAATATTATCCAGGGTAGGGATTGTAAGAAGAAAGGGGGTCCCAGATATGTTTCAGAATCCACCCCTGCATTAACTGAGAGACCTTCCGGTTAGCTTAAATCAACAATCACTCGGCTATGGGGGGGGGGGGGGGGGGGGGCTCCAGGCTTATCTCTAGTTAAGAAGGGGGAAAAGGCATATCATTTAAGGGGCAAGCTTTGTACAGTCCATAAATGGCTCCAAATTGCTTTTCTTCTTTTAAATAGGTTTTAACATCACTTTCATGAAGAGTGGCAGTACTATTTTTAAATTCATGCTGCAAAGGAAATTCTTGTTTGTGGTCCAAGAAAAATCTGTATCCTATGAGAAAACATAATTGTTTATCCCAATATTCTATAAGATGAAAGTCCAAGACATCAGGATTTATTTATTTATTTGGGTTTTACGTCACTTCAACACTGTACAGGTCATATCACGACGGATAGTTGGAAGGGAAGAGGAAACCAGTACATACAGCTCGTTAGGGTTCTGTACTGTAAACTGCCAACCAACGGCAAGCAACTACCAGCTTTCCCACTTGAGGCTGTGCCGGGAACTCAACCCGCTAAATAAATCGATTCCAGGCATGGCCTCAAGTGGAGCAGTTTACGGGCTGGCACCTTGGTGCCAGCTAGATCATTCCTGAGGGGACCTTAAATTTCTTCTTTAGTTGTTACCACCATGCTGTTTGTAATCTGTCTCCTCATTGGCTGTGGCAGCTCCCTGTGTTAAAGCCTACTGACCCTTCTTCCATTTGCATTCTAGATCTGGAAGGGGCAACACTGAAAAATTTTAAAAATTTGTGTTTTCCATTTGTCAAGTCTTAGGTTATTTTATCAAGTTTTTTTTTTTTTTTTAGTTCATACATTGATTTTATTTCTGACATATGGAAAAGACAAAGAAGTACAACTTGCGATCTGCAAGCAGTGACACACAGATGCAGACTCAGCTGGGTGGCAACATGGAGTTTGTCACACAACTGCTGGGGGTAGGTTCTGGCACTTCCAGCCAGCAGGGGTGTGATAGCCAGTCGTCAGACAGTGAGTTAAATTGCAGTGATGTAATTAATGCATCTGATTCCGATGATACGGGCAGCCGGAACCGGTCCTTTAACAAATTTTCGCAGGAAAAGTCGGGCACTTCGGATTCTCATGCTGTGGACACACAAACTATTATTAATCAGCAAATTTTAGCACAATTAACTGACATTGGTCAGCGGTTGAAAAAATTGGAAAAGCCTGATTGTAAGAAATCAAATGATGTCACAAAGCATGAGAACAGAAGTACCCGTACTCGTTCTAAACCCACACCAAATATGCATACACAAAGTACTGAGAGTACTGGCCAGTCAACCGTTAACTCTGTAGTCCCTGGTACAGAAAGTTTGCCATTTCATTCAATTACTGTCCCTTCCCTAGTTGACATTCGACAGAATGCAAATATTCAGGAGAAAGTTGATCAAAGAATCAAAGAACTTCAACAACTGTCAAGCGCAGGTACTGATTCAAAAATCAAATCCCTTAGGGATGGTTCAGTTGACATATTCGTTAAGAATCGAGTTAAATGGCCCCATGAGCATGTTTTGGCTGGGAATATTAAAGAGCGTGTTTCTTATGACCAGTTAACCATGGGTCAGTGGATGGCTGGCTTTTGCCGCACCATGAGAGAGGAAAAAATGCAAAAAATAAAGAAGCAATGCTAGATTATTTGGTAGCACTTTTGGATGACAGTAATGACTTTTCCTGGGCGGCGGCAAAGGCCAGCCATGCAGTACTCCTATGTAGAATGGAGCAAGGTGAAATTGTAGATTATACACAAACTGATTTAGTGGATAGGGTAAGAAGAGCTCATGCACAAAGACATATCACCCACACTTCTTCCAATGCCACACAAAATTTTTAAAAATCCAAAACAACCAAGTCCATGCCTTGTAACTTCTATAACCAAGGCTCCTGCAATTTTTCAACGACCCACAAAACAAAAGGGGTGCTTTATAAGCATATCTGCTCATTTTGCTTTTCAAAAGGGGGGGAAAATTTTGCACATGCAGAAAATGAATGTAGGAGTAAAAACAAGCATGCAAAAAACGACTAAAGCTGGGCGAAGGTTGCCATTCCAATAAACGTTTTGCTTCTAAGTATATTTGGTCAAGCAAGATTGATAGGAAAACCATATCTCAAGAATTTTCAGTAGATACACCCACAATTTTAACATGGTTTACCAAGGGTAATGCTTTTGCAAATATTTGGAATGGCAGATCTTACGCTCAGGTCACTGCTATGAAAAACCTACTTCCGGTTTTGGCTGCCTGTATTCATAAAACCCCTGACAGGAATGCAAATGCCATGAAGAAAGTACATAACTTTCTTCAAAGGCCCAAGGTATCTGCCTTAAAAAATGGCTTTTCTGCACAGGTACGATCTACTACTCAACCAGTTACTGGTCCTGCCTGTGCAGGAAACAAGCAAACACATGCGCATCATAAGTCTTTCAACAACTACCAACCCAATGTACAAGCCCTTACTTTGACCAACAGATTTACAGCACTGTCTGTAGAAGAACCAAGTCTGGAGCCTGTCAATGTTCATACTCTTCAGATTAATTCACCTCAAAATCATCTTAAGGCACCTCAACTGGCTCTGGGTCATAGTGGGAATAATAATTCCCTGAATAAAGCTATTTCTCGCAAAAATGTCCCTTCTACCCCAACTTCTGTTGTTGTGAGTAAATCAGCCAGGCCAGAGACTGCTCAGATAATTTGTACAAAAGGTGATCCAATTCTAGCTATGACAAAGCTTACAGATAAAACTTCTGCAGACCATATGCTACATGGTCAGCTGGATTCACATATGGCTTTGGCCCAAACAAAAAATGTCCCTGAAGACGTTTGGCAAAATCGCTTACAGTCTAAAGATTACATGGCATGTGTTCACCAGAATGGTGATAAGTTTGGCTACATGCCATTAAACGATTTGCAAGTATACAAAGGCCCGGCAGTTCAATGGAACCTACTTCCTGACATATGGCAGGCGAATAAGCTAATTCGTGAAAGCAAGGTGCCAAATTTTTTTAAATTGTCGTATCCCTGTGAAGACACAGTTGAATCCTCATAAATGGCGTTCGTATTTAACTCAGTATTGGGATCAACAACTTCCTGATCTCATACAGTATGGTTTTCCTTTGGACTTCAATAGAAATAGTAATCTAGTTTCTACATATGTTAACCATACCTCAGCTATTGAACATGAGCAACATATTGACCAATATATTGCTGAAGAACTTAAATATGGTGCTTTGTATGGCCCTTTTCAAGATACTCCTATCCCTGTGCATGTTTCTCCATTAATGACCAGGGCTAAACAAAATTCTGATAAGAGGCGTACTATTGTTGACCTTAGTTGGCCAAAAAATGCTTCAGTTAATGCTGCAGTTCAGAAAAATGTATACCTCGGATCCCATTTTGTGCTTAAATATCCATCCCTGGATGACATAACTACAGAATTGAGAAAATTAGGTCCAGCAGCTCTGATATATAAGGTCGACATTAGCAGGGCCTTTAGACATATCCGTATTGATCCGGGCGACATTGATCTGCTGGGAATCCGTCACAAAAGCTTATTCCTGGACGGATCTTTGCCGTTCGGATTCAGACTCGGATCCGGAATTTTTGACAGGTGTTCCGATGCCATCAGATATATTATGAAAAATTTTGGTCATAACGGCCTCATGAACTACATTGATGACCTCATATATATCGGCCTACCATCAAATATTTACAATTCTTATTATCAGTTATTGTCATTGCTTGAACAGCTAGGTCTGGAAATAAGTCAATCAAAGCTTGTACCTCCATCCACTTCTGTGGTTTGCCTTGGAATCCAAGTTGATACGGTTGCACGTACGTTGTCTATTCCGGACGAAAAATTAGCTGAAATTAAGCAGTTATGTGAACAGTGGGTTCACAAGAAAAATTGCACCAAAAATCAACTACAGTCCCTCTTAGGGTCCTTATTGTATATCACTAGATGCATACGACCCGCTAGAAATTTTCTTAATAGAATGTTACAAATTCTTAGAGATAACGTACACACTAATTTCATTGTCTTATCTCATCACTTTTCCCAAGACCTTGAATGGTTCAGAGTATTCCTACACCATTTCAATGGGGTTATTTTTTATGATAATAAGTTAATACACTATGAAGTTAACTTAGATGCCTCTTTAAATGGCCTAGGCGCTTGTTTTGGCAATGAGGTTTATGCTCTCCCTTTGCCTGTAAATTTCATGAACCTCCACATCACACAACTTGAAATGTTGAATGTTGTTGTAGCACTCAAAGTCTGGGCCAATATCTGGGCCAACAAAAGAATAAAGATTAGCTGCGACAACTTGGCGGTGGTAGAAATTTTGAAATCTGGCAAAACCAGGGACCCTTTCTTGGCCACTTGTGCCAGAAATATCTGGCTCATTACTGCCATGTTTAATATTGATATTATATTAATTCATGTCCCTGGGGTCAACAACCAGGTTGCTGACTTACTTTCCAGATGGACTGTTACGTCCAACCCTCAAAGTAAACTTATGCAAATGTTACCTCAATTTCAATGGATAGACACTCACATTGATTTAACCAAGCTGAATTACTTCATTTAGCTTTGTTTTTTATTTTCAGATCTGCCACTGCCTGCAGCCCAGTTGGCCACCAGTGCTGTCCACAGGCTACGCCAGGCTTTTTGCCCTGCCACTCAGAAAACGTATATACGAATGTTTAGGGACTTCTGTGGCTTCCTGGTGGCCACTGGTCTGCTGACTTCTCAGGTAACTCACCTTACCTTATTGGCTTTTATGGAGCTCTTGCTGCAAAATGCTTTTACTCCCTCTAATATTGCCAACTACATGGCTGGCCTCAGGGCCTCCTTTGTCTTATACGGTTTAGATACGGTTCCCTTCCAACACCAACGACTTCAATACTTTCACAAAGCTGCCAAGCTTCAAACTCTCAATTTTCCAAAACCCAAGCTTCATCTGGATGAAAACCTTTTGCTTAAAATTATCACTGCTTGTGATCAACTACAATTTCCTGTTATTTTCAAACCACTTTACCTGCTAGCTTTCTTTTCTTTCCTCAGAATTTCTAATATTCTCCCACATGCTATCACTTCTTTTGACCCCACTCGCCAACTGGCCGTGGGTGATGTTATATTTTCTCACAAGGCTGCCACCATCATCATTAAATGGTCTAAAACTTTGCAAGATAAATCAAAAATTCATACTATCCCTCTTCCATTTTTGGTAAACTCTCCCTTATGTTCTATTCAGGCCTTACAGCTTATGCTATCGACTATGCCCGGTGATTCCAATGCACCACTGTTTAGGATCCCTAGATCTCATGGCTTGGTCCCACTAACAGATTCTGTGGCCAGGCGTCACCTAAAAGCTGTATCTAACACCTTGCACCTTCCCACTTCCCTCAAGTTCCATGACTTTAGGAGGGCTGGGGCGACTTGGGCCTTTAACCACGGGGTCCCTATGCAAGATATTATGCTACATGGCACCTGGAAGTCAGATGCTGTGTGGGCTTACATTCAATCCATCCCGGTTGTTCAATCTCCAGTTAGTGCCACCTTCCAGCATCACCTATCCCTCTAATTGTCCCTACTTTACTACTGGGTGGTTTGGTGGCTGTTCTCCTTTTCCTCACATTTTCTGTACTATTTCACATATAACTCATTTTTGGAATGAATACCTTCTCTATATTGTCATTTACAACCTTATTTATAATTCAGGTCGGATATGACCTCACTTTGACCTTAACCTTGTCATTCAAGGTCATTCTTTTTCACTGTATCACAGTCTCCTGTACTGGTATTTTCTTCCATCTAGTACAACTCTTCCAAATTCTAATTCTAATTCATCTTCTTACAGGTCGCCTATGACCTGTCATATGACCTTTACCTTATAATTCAAGGTCACTATATTTTATTTTCACCTTACCTTGTCATTCAAGGTCAATTCCTTTCCACTATTATACAGTGTTCTGTAATGGAATTTTCTTCCATCTGCCACACTCTTTAAAATTCATTCTAATTCCTCTTCTCAGAGGTCGGGTATGACCTGTCTTATGACCTTACCTTGTCATTCAAGGTCAGTACTACTCTTTCGTTTGTTATAAGAAATTTTACCAGGGTGGTGTAATGCTCAATTAATCTTTTATATCTTATGTTGTACATTCTCATGCTATTCGCTTTGACAGTAATTTCTGCCTTATTAGTATATGCTGTCAATGGGTAATTTAAATTTATATTCATCTAAAGTATTATTTTACTAATTAGAATAATGTCTTTATTATGTTGTTTAAAGTCAATATGTCTGTAATAACACCATATTAAAAGTTTAGTAGATAATAAATATATATTCCCAACTGTTGTCTTTTGTTGGGCTTGGATCCCCTGGGGAATGTGCGGGCTGGCACCTTGGTGCCAGCTAGATCATTCCTGAGGGGACCTTAAATTTCTTCTTTAGTTGTTACCACCATGCTGTTTGTAATCTGTCTCCTCATTGGCTGTGGCAGCTCCCTGTGTTAAAGCCTATTGACCCTTCTTCCATTTGCATTCTAGATCTGGAAGGGGCAACACTGAAAAATTTTAAAAATTTGTTTCCCTCCCATGTTACAGTATAACCCCCCCCCCCCCCCCCTTATACATGGATAGATGCTAACATGTATTCTAGTTTCAGATCATCTGTGACTTCTTCATCGCTCAGGGTGCTGGGTCTCTTCACATCATAAAAGCCGGACTTGGCTTCTGCTGGGTGGACCGCCATCAGGCTTCCACTCTTCCTCAAGTTCTGGACTTTTAGACCATGGACACAATATGTTAATTGCCTTCCATGCCTTGCATGATTATGCTGTTATTGCTTGCATATGTAATGTCATTCCTGTTGCTTAACTTCTATTGCTGTAATTTCATAATTGCTTGTGTGTTGCTATGATAGTACTTGTGCATTTATTGTCATGTGTGCTCCTTTGCTAGATGCAAATGTGTTTTACTGTCTTTATCATACCTGTAACTTATAACGAGTTTTTATCTAATCTTTTAAAAATTGGCAATGGATCTTCTGACCTTCAATTGGACCTATCTGCTCTCACGCCAGTTCTGATTGATTCTCATCACTATTGCTTGGTGGCAATAATGTGACAGAATGTTCACATTATGGCATCCTTGCCTTTGTCTTTTAGTGCTTGTTATTTTATGTACTTAATCTCATTTATCCAGTTACAGACTGGTTGCAACTTTAAGTTAGGGCAACTGATGAGTCATTTCCAATCAAGTCATTGTATTTGGACTCTGTTGGCCCGGCCTTTGTATAGATCTTTCACTCTGGGCCTATGGCGTCCTTATGTCTTCGTCTTTTAGTGGTTACTTACTTTTATAGTCTCTTAATACCCAGACTTCTGGGCTTCAATTTTATTTACCATTTCCAATCTAAGTTAGAATATTTGAGTACTGTTGGCTACAGTTATGTACAGTATCTAGTCTCTGGCCTATGGTACTCTTATGTCTTCGTCTAGTAGCGGCAATGTACTTTTATAGCATCATCTCACAATCCACCATCTTCCAAGGCCCCTGCCTTAGTTGCTATACATACAAGGGCCCTTGTAACATGGATTTATACACCCCCTGGTCAGGTTTCCATCCTCCACCATTTCCCTTCGATTCCTATGTGTAATATAAATCCATACCCCTCCTCAATTGCCACTGGGTGGCTGTTCTCCTTTTCCTCACATTTTCTGTACTATTTCACATATAACTCATTTTTGGAATGAATACCTTCTCTATATTGTCATTTACAACCTTATTTATAATTCAGGTCGGATATGACCTCACTTTGACCTTAACCTTGTCATTCAAGGTCATTCTTTTTCACTGTATCACAGTCTCCTGTACTGGTATTTTCTTCCATCTAGTACAACTCTTCCAAATTCTAATTCTAATTCATCTTCTTACAGGTCGCCTATGACCTGTCATATGACCTTTACCTTATAATTCAAGGTCACTATATTTTATTTTCACCTTACCTTGTCATTCAAGGTCAATTCCTTTCCACTATTATACAGTGTTCTGTAATGGAATTTTCTTCCATCTGCCACACTCTTTAAAATTCATTCTAATTCCTCTTCTCAGAGGTCGGGTATGACTTGTCTTATGACCTTACCTTGTCATTCAAGGTCAGTACTACTCTTTTGTTTGTTATAAGAAATTTTACCAGGGTGGTGTAATGCTCAATTAATCTTTTATATCTTATGTTGTACATTCTCATGCTATTCGCTTTGACAGTAATTTCTGCCTTATTAGTATATGCTGTCAATGGGTAATTTAAATTTATATTCATCTAAAGTATTATTTTACTAATTAGAATAATGTCTTTATTATGTTGTTTAAAGTCAATATGTCTGTAATAACACCATATTAAAAGTTTAGTAGATAATAAATATATATTCCCAACTGTTGTCTTTTGTTGGGCTTGGATCCCCTGGGGAATGTACAGTACAGAACCCTGACCAACTGTATTTACTGTTTCCTCTGCCCTTCCAACTACCGTAATATGACCTGTACAGTGTTGAAAGCGACGTAAAACCCCAAGTAAATAAATAAATCAAATCAAAAAGTTCAAGAAAACTGACATATAACGTGACCTCTCCTGATTCTGCTGAGTAGGAAATGTTGTACAACTGAACACGACCAGCCTTGAGGCCTTATCCAGACTGCTATGACTCTCAAACATCACTGATAACAATCAGCCTCAACCAATAATTGGGGGACTCCTACAACTAATCTGATCTTGGGATATCTTCAATCCATCAACAAGATTGGTTGTGGCACCTAAAGCTACTCTTACATCCCATGATAGGGGGTATAACATGTATGATAGTAGTATATAGAGCAGGAGACCCCCATACCGCAGTGATTGCGGAGCACTTCCTGTTCTGGTTGCGCATGTGCAGTGGGACATTTCCTGTTCCGGTTGCGCATGCGCAGTGGAGCATGAGTGAAACAAGCAATCTGATTGGTTGATGACATCATGTGATTAAATGTTGCAAATTGATTGGTTGATGACGTCACATGACTACATTTGACCTCCCATACCACAGTGATTCATCTGGTTGCGCACCTTGGACCACTTCTGGTTCTGGTTGCGCATGCGCAGTGGTGTGGAGCAATCTGATTGGTAGATGACATCACGTGACGAAATGCTGCAATTTGATTGGTTGATGACGTCACATGACTACATTTAACCCCCCATACATGCTTGGTAGGTTTGGTTCTGTTTGCGCAGAGGTGTGTAGCAATCTGATTGGTTAATGATGTATATGGTTAGGGGGACAATTGTTAACAGGCATATGATTGATGTCACTTTTGACAAAACAGCACCCCACCCCCCTCCCCGGTGGGAACATCTCCCCAGTGGGGAGGGCAGGGGGTGCTCCACTGAAAGAGTTTTGAAAACACCAATAAATAGAGGTTTCTCTTACCAGAAAGCATAATTCATGTGCAAGGCCACAAAGGAGACACTGGATAACTGGTGTGAAAAGTCCTAGGTCAAATATTCATGCCAAATGATCATACTTGCTATTGTGATTATAGCATCCATTGTGAATCTGAAAATGGTATTTGGTTACCGCTGTTGTGTTCATCTTTGGGATACATACTGCCAAATCCTAGTATAAAAAAGAAAGAATGAATAAGCTTTTAAGTTCAATTTTCTTTGATCCCTCACACCCCGCAAGCTTTTCAGGTCCACAGAAATTGTATGAGGCTGCAGTCAAACAAGACAGCTCTGTGACCCTCAGTGCCATGAAGAGTTGGTTGAGTGGAGAGGAGACATACACATTTCACAAGCCATCAAGAAAGAAAATTAAAAGAAATAGAGTCTTTGTCCGAACAATAGATCAACAGTGGGATGATGATTTGATGGACTTGACAAAAGTAGCAAAATACAATGATGGTTATCATTACATTCTTTTAGCTATTGACATCTTTTCTCGCTATGTATGGATAGTGCCACTCAGGAATAAATCTGAAAATGAAGTAGTTCATGCACTCTTAAAGATATTCATGGAAAGAGTACCAGAAACTGTGCGTTCAGACAAAGGCACAGAATTTTTAGGGTTTATTCAAATCACACTTGATCCGTCACTTTGTGACCCAAAATGAAGTGAAGGCCAATTATGCAGAAAGAGCTATTAAAACCATAAAAGGAAAAATATACAAGTACTTTACATATAAGCAGTCTTACCATTATATTGATGCATTGCAAGACATTACACGGGCTTACAACTCAAGTGTACACCATCCCATTAAAATGGCACCAGCACAAGTGACAATGAGCAAACCAAATTCAGAAAGAATAAAGGATAAAGAAAGAATGAAGAGTGAAAAAACACTTTTAAGTTTAAAGTTGGGGACTTTGTCAGAATCTCACGTCCCAGAAAGACGTTCACAAGGGAATATGATCAGAGGTGGAGTGGTGAACTGTTCCAAATAGTCAACAGAGATAGGTTGCAAAGGTATACAACATACAAAATCAAAGACTATGCTGGGGAGCCCATTGATGGAGCATTTTATGAAGAAGAGCTACAGAAGGTCACTCCAAATGAGTATTATAAGGTGGAAAAAATTTTGAAAAGTCGCAAAATTAAAGGTCGCCCCAAAGAGGTCTTGGTGAGGTGGTTACATTGGCCATCAAAGTATGATTCTTGGGTACTAGCCACAGACATCACTGGTTATTATAAATAGAAGGTCTCCCAAACTTATGTTGTCATTTCAACGTGAACAGTCATGGTGAAACATGTCTGTAATTAAAAAGAACAAATACGTGTTCAGGATTTTAGCTGAAGGTGACCCCAAAACAACAAAGTACATCATTCGTGGTGCAGACAGACCACTCATTCACTGTTTTGTAGATTGTGCTCACAATATTCTAGAGGGGAATATTCCTCTTGACTGCGAGCATTAAGGAAAAAGAATACCTCTGACAGAAAAAAGAAACAGATTTGCAAGAGGGTGGATTCCTGCCTGCTTTATTGGCTCCTATTTTAGGAACTATTATTCCTCCACTTGCTAAGAAACTGGTAGGGATTTTTACTCGCAGATGAATAAATTTATTGAAAAAATTGTTGTGCCCAAGTCATTCTTGAACACCAGAAACTGTGCACCAGTAGGAAGAGATGCCACAGCTACAGCTATGGCCAGATTAGAAAAGGATATGAGTGGACTGTTAGAAGACCCCGTATTGGAACCAACTGAAAATATGAAGCTGTACAATCAGTCGATGAATCGTCTGCTGACTTATGATCGAAAGCAAGACCCTGAACCTGTGGATCCTTTTCCAGATCCTTTGGTGCCTGTGGAAAACCCTAAAGAAGATTTAGAAGATGACTTGGCCATCACTCTGCCACCTTCTCTGAGGAGTAAAGGTCAGCACCTGTATCAAAAGTTAAAAGGAACTGTACAATGGAATGACAAAGGTGAAATTTTAACAGAAGACAATCGACCCATTAGTGGATCACACATTACAGATTTGATTAACACGGCTATTCGGACACAGAGAAAAAATAAGAAAACTCCCAACTGGTTGGGGATACTTTAATCAAAAGTTACAAGAGGCTAACATTCCAGAGAGGTTATTAAGTCGTGGTCCCCAGTTTCAACCACAAGAGGTGTGGAAACCTGAACCAGAACCAGAATCTGAACCGGGATCTGAACTGGAATCCGAATCAGAACGGCAAACAAAGACTCCAAGAAAAAAGTACAAATGGGAACCCGAGTAGAGTCCATAAAAGGAAAAACATCCTTTGATTTTGTTCAGTATGACAAAAGACACAGACCATGAAGGACTTTTATGTCTATTTACCAAGCAATACGAAGCACACGGGTAATACTCCCGGAGAGTTTATTGTACCACTGGCTCAACCTTATGAACTGGTCAGTGAATGGGAAGTGGGACTGATGGAAATTCAGTATGCAAGAACATGGTACAATGTCCCTTCAGATCAATATGTTCAAATTGGGAATACAACCATTCTCCTCCCTGAGGGTATTTATGCTGACATAAAGGAATTGATCAAAACCTTAAATAAAAAAAATAAATGGGGCCTTGGTGAAAAAGTCCTTGGGACAGAAAGCTCTCAAAGCAGGTGTGGAATTGGCACAAGATTACCTGGGAGATAATAAAAGGAACAGCAACCAAAGAAAGTGTGTCATTTCATCGAGAGTAGTCAAAAGAGGAGGACCTCCCAGGAAAAAATGAAAAGATGCCTCTGATTCACCCACTGTCATGTGAGTGTGTTAAAAGTGAGGTGGATTTGTTTGCTGTGCCACTCACGCAAACCAGTGTTGAAGAAGGCAGATGGGTAGAATATGGACCAATTACAGCCGTCAGGGACAGTGATGACACCATTGAACTTAAAATTGCTGAGACTCAGAGTACATAGATTTGAAAAAAAGCTTCATTCGAGTCAAGGCTAAAATTGTGAATGTTGAGGGAGAGGCTTTGGGTGCCACTGCAGATGTCGCCCGGTAAGTTTTTGGCTGCATGCTTTATTTAGTCAGATAGACATGACCCTGAAAGACACTTTAGTCACCACCTCCAACAACACCTATCCTTACAAAGCATATATAGAAACATTCCTCAGCTTTGGCACTGAGAAAGTCAACTCACAGCATCGACATGGTACAAAGACACAAATAACTTTTCTCTAGACCAAAACAATAAGGGATATACGTCAAAAGAAAGGCACTTGCCTGTGAAAGTCACTTGATTGATATGATGGGAAAACTGCACCTGGACCTCATGTTCCAAGATCGCTACATACTCAATCACACACCCATCAAGTTGCGTCTAATCAGAAGCAAGGATAAGTTTGCCATAGTCAGCCCAATGGATAATACCAGCTTCAGAGTGAAGCTGGATAGTATTAAGATGATGATCAGAAAAGTTCAAGTGAATTCCATTATCCAGGCAGCTCATGCAAAAGCCTTAGAAATGGGAACAGCCAAGTACCCCATAACCCGAGGTGAATGTAAGACATGCACAGTCAGTTCAGGCACAAGAAGTCATGCAGAAGAAAATTTGTATTCAGGTCAAATTCCAAAACGTATTGTCATAGGTTTTGTCAAAAACAGTGGCATCAATGGAACATACCAAACAATCCTGTTCCAGTTTGAACATTTTGATATGGACCATATCGCACTGAGTGTGGATGGCACATCCGTTCCTGGTAAAGCACTTCAACCTGACTTTGAGATGGGAGACTACATGAATTGCTACATGACCTTTTTCTCTGGCATGGGATCAATGTATTTAGATGAAGGGAACCACATAGATAGGGAGGAGTATAAAAACGGATATACCTTGATCTGCTTTGATTTGTCACCTGATTTGGAAGAGGGTGGAGGATATGTGAACTTGCGAAAAACTGGCACAATTTCACTTGAGGTGCACTTCAAAAAAGAATTGACAGAAACCATGAACATTGTTGTGTACAGAGAATTTGAAAATACCATTGAAATTGACCAATACAGATCTGTTGTGACCGATTTTACCCTGTAGAGTGATGAATACATTTGAAGAAAAAGTGTTAAAGACCTTCAAGCCACCAGGATGGAACACTTTTGCCAGAAATTTCCTGAGAAGTCCAACAAAGAAATGTGTCTTTATTTGCAACACAGACTGTTCTCACAATGAAGGAACCCATTGGGTGGCACTCAGCATCAATGATCAAGGTGAGAGTCTGTACTTTGACTCGTACGGATTCCCTCTTGTCTTCAAAGAATTCAGCACATTTTTTGAAGGTCCTGTTTGCACTTACAATGATGTTCAACTGCAACAACCTTTCTCACTGGCCTGTGGACATTGCTGTGCTTTGTTTGCCCTCCACACCTTTGCTGGATGCAGCATGGAGACGACTGTCAACAGGATGGAGAAATACAGCGATGAACAGATTGAAAACTTTGTAGAACAAATATTGATGAAATATTAAAGACTCACATTTCAATTGCCTTAAATTTTGTTGTGCATAAAAATTAAAGCATAGCCTTGGACATTTGTATTGTATTTAAGTTAAAGATAGTCAAGTGTTTCTGTTATATGTTAAGAGAGTTTAATAAAATAGTTTAAAAAGTGTGTTATTTATGCAAAAGCAGGAGGAGGAGGAGGGAAGATGTAGAAGTAGTCTTTAATATTAGGGGGGAGGAGGAGGAAGAGGGAAGATGTAGAAGTAGCTTCAATATTAGGGGGGAGGAGGAGGACGAAAATATATAAATACTAGAAATTTCATCAGACACTGATGTGAAAAGCTGTCTCAGTGTTTAGTCTGTGGCAAGTCCTTTTCCTGAAGTGATAATTTGAAAAGACACATTAAGAATGTTCGTAAGAATATGTCACCAGAAATGCCAGTACATCACCCTATGCATCACCCAGGTGGCTCCTACATCACCCTACTAAAGATGACTCAGCCATTTACTTGTCTAGTGCCTAGCCCAGTGCATCAGCCCTTTAACCAATCAATATGCAAATGACATCATTAACCAATCAAATGTCTGCATCCTGGCCTATGTCATGAACCAATCAGATTGCAAATTATATCATCAACCAATCATTGTTAAAGTCACTTGGTCACTATCCATTAGTGTGATTAATCAAAATATTACAGCCAATGTGATTCCAGTTATTTTATTAAGGTTATTCTGTTGATTAAAATCAGTTCAATGTTGTTTTTTTATTTAACAATTTAAACACCAGCTTTCAACACACTTTGCCACTTTGTCTCAATGCACAGAGAACTGACAGACAAGGCAATCTGTTAGTGGAGTGCCCCTCCCCTCCCCACTGGGGAGGGGGGTGGGGTGCTGTTTTGTTAAAAGTGACATCAATCATATGTTAACAATTGTCCCCCTAACCATATACATCATTAACCAATCAGATTGCTACACACCACTGCGCAAACAGAACCAAACCTACCAAGCATGTATGGCGGGATTAAATGTAGTCATGTGACATCATCAACCAATCAAATTGCAGCATTTGGTCACGTGACATCATCTACCAATCAGATTGCTCCACACCACTGCACATGCGCAAACGGAACCGGAACCAGAAATGCCCCAATGCACATGCGCAACTAGATGAGTCACTGCTGTATGGGGGGTCAAATGTAGTCATGTGACATCATCAACCAATCAAATTGCAGCATTTGGTCACGTGCCATCATCACCCCTCAACCAATCAGAATGCTCCACACCACTGCGCATGCGCAACCAGAACCAGAAGTGGTCCAATGTGCGCCACCAGATAAATCACTGTGGTATGGGAGGTCAAATGTAGTCATGTGACGTCATCAACCAATCAAATTGCAACATTTGGTTATGTCATCAACCAATCAGATTGCTTGTTTCACTCATGCTCCACTGCGCATGCGCAACCCGAACCAGAAGTGGTCCAAAGCACATGCGCAACCAGATGAATCACTGCAGCATATGTAATGTAGTCATGTGACGTCATCAACCAATCAAATTGCAGCATTTGGTCACGTGACGTCATCAACCAATCAGATTGCTTGTTTCACTCATGCTCCACTGCGCATGCCAATTTGTGAGCAAAGTAGTTGCTTCCAAGGACACCTCATTTTCAAAGCAAGTGAATCTTGTGTGGCCTGGCTGCATGTCCGTTGTATCTATGGCCATGCAGAAAAATAACTTGCATACCAATTCCTTCTCTACGGTCATGACAGGGACCACAGTGGTACAGTGGTAACACACTTGCCTCCCACCTCTGAGGTAGGACTTTCAACCCCCTGACATAAACCTCTGACCTAATCTGGGAAAGCAGTTGCTTACCAATGGTCAGCAGTTTACAGTACAGAACCTTGCACCAACTGTATAAACTGGTTTCCTGTTCCCTCAAAACTACCTATCCTGATATGACCTGTACTGCGTTGAAAGCGACATAAAACCCTAAATAAATAAATCTACAGCCATGATGTGGTGTCTGTGTTATGAAAGTCCATACAGAACACTTGCAAGATTAGCCATTTCTCCCCATGGCCAGAACGTAGGAACATGTATAGAGGGATTTGGGAGAGGTTTATAATATTGGTGACAATTATATATTAACTTGTCTCATGTGGCTCAGTTAGTAGGGTGTGGGACTAATAATCTAAGGGTCATGGGTTCGATCCCCACTGATGCCAATTGTTTCATGTGGGATAACATCCTTTAGGCAAGATGTCAACCTGGACTGTGCCTGTCTCCACCCAAGGGGAAAATATGGGTACCCAGCTATAAGGGATACTGTCTTCTGCGCCTCGGTAACTTAGCTATCCTTCCTGGGGTAAAACTGTGTAAAGCGGTTTAGCTAATAATAGAAAAAGGGCTATATAAGATCCCAGTATTATTATTATTAACTTAAAATTACTTTTAGACCTCAGACCTCCATCAGGCAGAAGGTTCTCCATATTGTAATTTCACTCATATACTCATTGTAAATGGGACTGGTGAAGGTTTTGGACTTTTTTTATTTTTGTATTCAGATTATGACTCCTGTTAGATTATTAGACTAGAGGTGGACTGTGTCAGTAAATTACATTACCCTTTGAAAATATTAAGATGGAGGAGTTATTTACAAATATAACTATATGCTATATTAACAAAGCTATGACAAGGTTAAAGCTGCACCAAGACTGTAACTGGAAAGATTCAGTAGACAATAAAACTCAAATTACTAACTTACAGAAAATTTAAAACCTCTATATAACCTGAAAAGTATCTTATGTGGAACTTACATAGGTCTGACAGATCTTTTGTAGCCCAATTTAGGTGTGGAGTTTGGCAACTTAGAGATGAAAGTGGCAGATTTTGTAATCTTGAGCCAGATCAAAGGATATGTCAATTGTGTGATATTGGTATTAATGATGATGGTATTTGTCCTATTCAGCATAACTTTAAAAAAAAACTGTACTCATCATGTATTTCTGCTATAATTAATGAATTTCACAATCTGATGACCAAAAATTTGTTATGTGCCAAAACACCCATTGTGTAATTTAGTTAAAAATTTAACTTCATCTAAAAAATTCCAAAAATAGATTTAAAAAGAAGAAAGTTGTTGCCTACTCAATTTAAGAACAGCAACTTGATCCCAACTTAACACCAAAAATTGATCAACATCGATGAATGCAAATGTTTTTCAATAAGTCTCCTTTGGGATACTACTCGATGAAGGCATTTTCTCCAGAAAGAATGGATAAAAGAAGATTCTCTCTTTAGTGAGGAGCCAGACACATGGTACAGCATGTGTCATAAACTATCTTCAGCTTATTTTTTATCTACTGATAATTTTGCCCTGATCACATTAGAGGCTGTTTTTTTTTGTTTGTATTTTTTATGGGTTACAGATAGCAGGAAAGATAGAGGCAGAAGTCTGTACCCTCTGTATTATACATTTTCTTGTACTACAGGAGTGAATGGGCTATTTGGACTGACATTGGAATAGCTGAAAGGCAGAGTCTCAAAGATGACCATTTATTGACCTTCTTGAGGTTCTTTAGCCTGCCACTGGAGACAGAACCCTGGAGACTGGATCGGGGGCAGGGGCACAGTAAATAGGAAATCTGTGTGAATGACATATACAGAAAAAAAATATATTCACAAATGAAGATAACAATATTATATAAGTGCATAGTACGAGTATTATATTGTTAATCTTCATGAGTGATATATACTTTCTGTATATGTCTCATGAAGGGTGTTTTACTTTTATTATCCACCATTTTGTATAATTTACGAGTTAAATAGATTTATATTTGAAGAGAGAATGGCCACCAGTGAATATAAAACATCAATCTTTAACCTGTGATTTCTCTGCCATTTCTGCAAGGATTGTTATGTAACAATACTAGCAGAAGTGCTGTAAAAAGACCTTTCTAATGATATATAATAGATATCTATAGGTTACATAGCTTCTTAGATATTAATAAAAATCGGCACTTGTTTAAACTAATCATCCATAGTAAGGAGGAGCCGATGTATATGGAACAATATATCCCGCTCTTTATATCCTTGTATATTGGTTGCATACAGCTCATGGTGGATAATAATTGTTGCATGTCTACTTTTAGACTAGCCTTTTTCTTCAAATATATCAGGCAGCTATCACAAGTAACAAATTCTCCAATTTTTATCTGACTTGAGTTTTTTTAACAAGTTATTCTTGTTTTATTATACCTTTATTAACACACAGGGTGTCACATTGTCAATTCATATCCCACACCTTAAAATGACTCACAGGTGGTTTCAAGTGCTAAACTTTTATTTGGCCTCACATAAAGCTACCATGGAATCAATTAATTTTTATTGCAAGCACATACAAAACCTTTTTTGTCAACCAATAGAAATCTGTGTAACACATAAAACGAGGAATGGGCTCCTTTTATGGTGATTTCTATTTGCCCAAAGCTAAAACTCTCACAAAAACTGTAAAGATCAGCACTTCCCTCTTTGTACTGGGAAAACCCCCTTGGGAATTCCCCTCCAGAAGACTAATGACTTGAACAGAATAAGAGCATTCAAGTGGATTATATCCTGTCCTTTGTACATGATATGTCTGTTAATTTGGCTTATTGCCCCTCTCAAGAAAATGGGATTTTTGCAAAGATTTGGAGTCAAGGAAAAAAGCTTTGCTGTTGGATGTATTTGTCCTCAATGTCCCTTTTAACAATTTTTATACGGTCAGGTTAGATAGCCAGTTTATTTACTGTGTTACATACTAGAGGTTCAAGATTCCACACTGTATATTATCAATGTAGCATTTTATATTCCAAGAAATACATTTTTAAAAGAAAATTCTAAAGAATGAGAATTATTTAAACTTTTAATTTTCTTTTTCGATTTATTTTCAGAATTCTAAATATAATGATGGATACAATAGCTAAATAGAAATCAGACAGCATAAAAACATACGTTGTTTTGTAAACATATTATTTATTAAAAAAATTATTTGTGTATAAAAAAGTACACAAAATACTCTTTTGAAATATTCTGAATCTTGTATTTTTTTTTCTTATATTCAGTATTTTTCTGACCTTTTTGATAAGTGCTGGTTAAAGAAGTTGTTGTTGTTGTCTTCTCTTGGGAAAAACAGGCATCTCTAGTTTTACAGAAGAGTGAACAGCATAGTTTGTAACACCAAACAAAAGAGAGAAAACCAGTACATACCAGTTGGTCAAGATTCTGCATTGTAAACTGCCGGGCATCAGTAAGCTACTACCAACTTTTCCACATAGGATCCAGGGTTTAAACCAAAGACCTCCGAGGTGGGAAGTGAGTGTTTTACCCACTACACTACCAAGCTCCCAGTAGCCAAAAAGGTCAACTATCTACATCCAATTAACAGTGGGTAAATTAAAACTTGTGTACAATTTCTGGCACGCTTGCCGGGTGACCTTTTATTGACCACAATTGCACTTGCTGGTCTATCATCTTAAATTTTTCAATAAATACAAACTTTATATCACCTAAATTCACTGGTGCATTTTTTTGGAATTATCATTTTACCCATAATTACACCTTGGCATTTCTTTACTGAAGTTTATGTTTGCAATCCTCTAGGGATCTTGATACTATATAGGTTTTGTGGTAAAATTGTTGGCTTTGCATTAGTGTCTTTGGGTACCTTCCGTTAATAGAATTTGGTAAGCAATGTATTTCTTATAAATTGTTATAATAATCATAACACATAGTGCCAAAATTATACTAAAATAGTTTACAATTAATACAACTGTTATGTATGGTTTGAAGTAGAAATAAGGTATTTACAATCCCAATTCTTTGGCTTCTTTGCTTGCCCCCCCCCCCCCCCCCCCCCCCCCCCCCCCCGACATGAATAGACATACACAGTGCACATTATTATGTAATATTATTAGTTGTATAACAAGAAGATAAGCCTTTGCACTTTCATGTTGTAATATTCTACTACATAAAAGATTCCACACTGAAGAAAATCAAGAACGAGTAGAAACCACAATAACTTGACCCTGCACAGGAAATTGAACCAAGGAGGTGACAGTTGAGGGGAGAACTATGCTTCCAACTATGTTACGTAATGGGTACTTTTATAATGCTTAGAGTAAGAAATCTAAAATTCGCCACATATCTGAAATTCGCCACATGTAAAAATACCAATAAAATAAATGAATTGTGGTGACATTTGTTGACTGTATAGTAAATTAAGGCTTTTTGAACTGAAAAATACCAATTTTGGACAAAAACATAATTTTCTTCATAAATTAACTAAGCTTTTAGAGGTGGTGAATTTTAGATTCCTGGCGAATTTTAGATTTCTTACTCTAATATCCAACATATGGCAGACTCTAAGGCACTGGCTACATTATTGCAGAAAAAGAAAGTTGGAATATTTATTATTCTAACATGACACGGCTGTGTCCACGAATCTGATTGGTCAATCGCCGTTGTAAAACCGAGCATAACCTCACGGCAAGTTAAAAGTCAAATTACAAAGAATATACTCTACAAATCTTAATCAAATCTTCATCAAATATAAAATACCATGTTAGAATCGCAATAACACACTCATAGACACAGTTTTCTCTACAAAACTTATTATTTTTGTGTTTATCATTCTCCATATAGCAACCCACCCCCTTGCATGCATATGATGGAACAGCCACCCATTTTCAGTCATTTAGACATGTTTATTCAAAAAGAAGCTTTGCAGAATGTGAGTAATATTAATTTTTTAAATATTGTCATGTTAGAATAGAAATAGACAACTCAGGCTCCACCTTCGTGATTCTAATATCGCTCATGGTTGTAAAATTTTCTATAACCCCTTGCTCGTCGTTGTCTATTTCTATAATATTTGGTTGTCACCGGTATAACCCGTGTACTATCGCCTACCAAATAAGGAAGTCAAAGAGATAACAAAAATAAGTTTAATATCTTTGTTAATTTCTGTATGCAAATTGTGCAAAGTTGGGGCACAGATTTCTATTAGAAAATCTATTATCGCCCATCAAAATGATTCTAAAAGGCTTATTTTACTGCTTTTCTGTTCATGAAATATATTTTTAATTTGCATTTGTGACAATTTATATTTTGATCAAAAGAAATCCATATTAGTAGTACACTTAAAGCAAGCAAAAATAAGGTTTTTCTGCCCTAGTTGTGCATTTGGTGGAGGGGCAGGAGCACACCCCACCCCAGAGACCCAAGGTAGACTGGAGTGGTACACTGATGTGTCCCATCTGTGCAAGAGATTGTAAATGTCTATATATAAAAATAATTCTCCAGGTTTTATTCCCAAGTAATACAAAACCATATTTTACTACAATCTAAATGACTGTATTAAAGACAAGCTTTGTACCACACAATCCATTAAGATTCCCACTCATTTCCTCACCCCAATCACCCCTCAAACCAATTAACAAGTTTCTTACAAAAACACAGAAATCTCCCAGCAACAATAACAATGTAAGCTTTTCCCATTTCCTGTCCTACTACTCTACAGTGTTACAGACAGATTCACAATAGACTCGTTGACCTTAATTAACCAAAACGAGGCTCTTCCAAAGCATCAATTTCCGCCTGTGTTCTATTGTGATAAACAAGCTAGGTACTGGGCAAATGTTTTGATATGATGACTTACCCTCCAGGATAAGTGTTTTCATGGTGTGCAATGGTTTCACTATAATGATGCTTATTATAAACACAATTTTAATTGGTTACATTTTGTAAAACGTTATTTATATATTTATTATATGTCACTCCTAGCACCTAGTTATGTACACAAAGAAATTCCTCAAAACAATTAATTTATGTTGGCGGTCACTTTATTTAACACGGCCCTGTTAAGGGCCTGTTGAGGCAGTTGCCTTTTACCTTAATTCCATAGGACTCATTTTTCTGCCTCTTTCTCATCTCTGGGGCTTTCACCAATCAGCATCTAGGTCACATCACACCTGCCTTATTTTAAGCTTTTGGGTTCACTTTGAATTTGGCAGCCATACTGCAAACAGTGGAAAAGTGAAAATTTTTGACGCACCTCCCGCCACTAGCACACTGTTTTGGCATTTACTCATATTGACCTCTTGACCCTGACCCCTCTGAAATTAACCCAGTCAGAGGGCGTTTTCTACGGATTGATATAGGTCTTGAGGAAGCTGGGTTTGTTATTATTTTGCTTGCTTAAGCACATTATATTTCGACATCTTGACCTGGACCCCCCTGAACTTGACCCAGTCATGGGGAGGTCTCTTCAGATTGATTTAGACCTTGAGAAGTTTGGGTTTCACTTTCGACATCTTGGCCTGGACCCCTCCGGAATTGACCCAATCAGAAGCAGATCTCTGCAGATTGATGTAGGCCTCGAGAAATTAGGGTTTTTCAACATCTGGACCCCTGTAATTTATCCCGGTTTCAAGGAGGTCTCCCATTGGGATTGATGTAGGTGTTGTTAACTCAGGGATTTGAAGGCAGGGCCCAGCTGACCTGGGTCACCCCCTATCTAACTTGTCACCTCATTGGCTGCTAGTCCGAGGCTAATGTTGAAATTTAGGACACAGGCAGGACAAGGGTGACCCTGGCAGTCCCCTATCGAATTGGTCTTTCAAACTAACGAACATACAAACTACAAAACAATCAAGACCAGGCTTACCCTGGTAACCCTCTACCGAATTTGACCTTTAGTAGTACCAGTCCGACCTCGGTTTTCCCCTACTGTACTAGATTACTAACACACACTAACCAATGCATGTGTATTTTCTGTGATACTTTATTTTATGTTTTAACCCTATTTTTGGGTAGCAACCTGGTGCTTTTAAACTTGTAAACCCTTTAAATTTTAAAATGCCCTGAAGTGTTGTACATAAATAATACTAACATGTATAATAAAAGATTCTCAACATTTCTTTCACTGTCTTCAACTGTTTTGGTCTTCTGTTTGAATCCAGGCCACTGTGGTTACCTTAAATGGTAAATTCAAGGGAATTAGAAGTGTTACCATGCTATGACAACCATTTCATTTGGTGACAAGATACACTTAGTTTATACTGTTCATGCTCGCCGCACGAGCTACATACAACAAAAGGAAAATAGAGTATAAAAATATTCTGTTTTGTAACCAAGATGTCATTATATATGTTTGAATGATAGAACAGCCAAAACAGGCTTCGTGAATTTAATATTCATCCGATAGCACTCGAATTTGTCATTTATACCCAAAATATAATATGGTGCAGAAGCTTATAGGGTAGGATTTAGGGTTGTTGGGTTTAACATGTTCTCTATTTTATTTATTTTGGGTTTACATTGTTTTCAACACTGTACAGGTCATATCACGACGGGTAGTTGGAAGGGCAGAGGAAAGCAGTACATACAGTCAGTCAAGGTTATGTAAACTGTAAACTGCCGACCAACGGCAAGCAACTACCAACTTTCCCACTTGAGACCATGCCGGGAACCAAACCCCGGCCTCAGAGGTGGGAGGCCAATCTGCCAACGTGGCCCCTAATATGTTGTCTAGGTCTCTGGGCTAATGAATGAATTGAGTAGGTTCTGAAATACTACTGACATAAACGTGCAGCTACCTTTAGCTAAGATTTGAAAAGATTTTAAGATTTTAAATCTTATTGAAAAATCTTTCGTTGGGTCGAAAGATGTAAAAGAAATCCAAACTACCTGTTTAGGTAATTGTGCAGTCTGTACATATAACAACAATACAAGGCAATGGGATGCCATAGGAAAACTTGATGACATACACAACTAAGACTGAAAGGGGTATCGGTCTACCAGCGTAAGCTGCAAAACCCTCAGAAACACGAGTAGTGCACTGAAGCGGTCACCCATCCAAGTACTAACGTAGCCCATTGCCGCTTAACTTCAGTGAACAGACAGATACTCATCAGGCTAGGCCACAATAAAAAGGGATCTGTAGAAGCGCGAGTCTAGGTAGAACTCGCTGTTGCAAACAAAACAAGACAATGGGAAGCCTTTCTTAATCTTTATGAGTGATATCTTTAATGAATAACAAGAGCACTGGTAGAGCACAAAACTTCCACCAAAGCCTAACAACTCCAATATAGTCCGGCAGCCAAACCCGCAATTTTGACTGAACCTAAAAATGTCGGTTAAAGTTTTTTTTCTCTGCTGATTATTCAAGGTTAGGACCCCCATAATGAAATCCAGGTGGGTGGCACATTGCCACCCTTGAGCATTTTACATAAAAATGGAAAATCCAATATGGCTGCCATAATACATTATCCAATTCTTAAAAGTGGCATATCTCCTCCAATATTTGACATAGAGACTTGTTTCTGGTGTCAAAGTATATGTTTTTGACACCAAGGAATTCAAATTCAACAGAGTTATAGCTCTAGCTTTTCCTCAAAAACAAAACAATAAAAATATTCATATTTTTATTAACAAAAACCATAAAAATGTTCATATTTTCAGAAAAAAAATGACTTTATACTGCCGGTATGTTCTTAAAATATTTTTTATGTAAGAAAACTTTATCAGTTCCAAATTAATATTGAAAAAAGTATTTCAGATTTATTGTAGCTTGTATTTATGATGTTTCAAAAGCATATTTTCTATTCCCCTGAAAATTGTTATATTCAAAAATCTTGAATCTCATTGAATTGTTGGCGTTATATGCTGGAAATCTCCATTTTATCAGTCAAAGTTATCTCGTCAGTACCCATCTTCCAATATCTATCAGAGATTGTTCTTTGTGATTATTGAAACCACTATTATTTTGAGATTTCATTATTATATTTATGGAATATGTTCATAGTGTTGCCCTGAAAACTGACATGAATAGTTTTACAATTTTATTTTGCAGTATATATCATACACTGTACAAATGTATTGTGACACATTCTTAACATGTTAAACAAAAATTTCTGATGACTCAAGCTGAAATTTCAAAATATGCAGATGTAGATCTGCAAAGGAGTGTGTGATGTTACACAATTAGCAAGTAACACACAGCAAATAGCACTTTGATAAAAGAATTTTTCAATGAGATTGTGTTTGTATATGATGATATTTTTGTTTTCTACTTCTGCAAATCAAAAATGAACCACAGCTACAATCTGTCTTTGAAAAGAAATTATTATACTGTTTGTATGTTTTTGTTCAATCACTGAATTCATATGTATTTTCGTCATTTATCTCATCATTGCTATCATCATCATCCTCCTCCATCTTCTGCAGACACTCCCTGGTCTTTGGGTTAAAGCAAGACCTCAGTGTTGCTTGACATGCGCAAAAGTCAGTGCATGCTATATCAGCTGTGTTACATCCGCATATCTTTGACTTGCATGATTGTGAACTATCACATGTGCATTTGATGAGTTTCAGAAGCTGATCTGGTGCTTGGCGAACATTTGGAGGCAGCGCAATTGGTGTGAGAGATGTGCCATCACGATGCCAGCCATGCATCTCAGGGTTGATTAATGGTGGATCAGGATGGTCTGCATGGATCCAAATATCTACCTGGAGATGAGCGCGGGCTATATTAATTTCACAGGCCTCTGTTGTTGGAGGAAGAGTTTCAAGTCTTGGTGCAACACAAACTTTTTTCCCCATTTTCAGTGACCACATTCTCTGTCTACCTTCTGTCATGGTCTGACATTTTGACAAACCATAACAGGCTAAGATGAATGGCGTTGCCTGCTGATAAACATCCTGTAGTGATTTCTCCATGTTACCAAGATGATCCAGTGGGTATGTGTTAGCTTTGAGGACTTTCAGAACTGTTGTTTTACCAATAGTGAAATATGGGGCAACAGTGTCACAGCCACTCAAACCATGAGCTGCAAGTAGGTTGTCCATAACATCCAAATGTTCCATTACTGCGCAGTTGATGTTGATCATTTTGCAGTCTTTCTTGGGAGATACCATTTTGACTTGACCACTGATAGCTTTGTTGAGACCAAAGTGGCACAGTAATACAAATATATCTGTATCGTCGGCTACTATAAGTACATTGTTTTCATCTGCCTTGATGATCTGATGGATGATAATAGTATCTGCCTCTTCATGTGTATTTCTCAAGTCTACTCTTTGAACCATGTTTGATGAAGTGATCTCCACAGGAATGGGACTAGCACCAGTGACAACAAGTTTCCCATTTAACATTTCTTTGTTGCTCATCAGATCAAGGACAATCAGTTGGATGAGCTATTTTTATTGTTTGTCACAGAGAGTGTGACTTCCCGGGGAGGTAACTGAGTTGTGGTATTCAAAGAGTAGACTCGACTTGCACCAGTCTCCCGCATTGACCTTGTGAACTCCTTGATGCTCATCTCATTGTACCTGTATAAAATATCAAAGTTGTACTTGATTAGTAATTAGGAATATTAATGTTTTTAAATGATGATAAATGAAATGCACACATTGGTTGAGGTCATAGTGATATCAATTATGCTTGCATGCACTGAAAACTTACCTATCAAATATCAGATAAATAGGTCCTTTGTGAAGATAGCCTGACAGATGTTGCCTGAATCTATCAAGGTAGTCTTGAACAGTTCCAGACTTGGGCCAAGGAATGACCCACAACACAGCACAACCATCCAAGAATGTAGCATCCACAGCTACTTGCCTGTATGAACACTCTACCTTTAATTTTTCCTCCCAATTTGAATTGCATTGTCAACATTCACTGATGGATTGCTTATGACTTGACCGGTTACAATGTTGACTAACTTGTCAGTATGTTGGTATTCATTGAGAGGGTCAATACAAGCATCCAGCTTCTGTTTGATTCCTTGACGATCAACACTGTCAATCTTAATACGAGTTTTACTT
The DNA here is from genome assembly GCA_964017235.1 of Sabellastarte sp. h YS-2021. NCBI lineage: Eukaryota > Metazoa > Annelida > Polychaeta > Sabellida > Sabellidae > Sabellastarte > Sabellastarte sp. h YS-2021. The sequence goes on along the minus strand of OZ024932.1, from coordinate 8,652,126 downwards.
TCTTCCTTATGCTGTGTTTGTGATGATTGTCCTGTCACTGATGCATCAGAATCCCGCATATTATCAAGGTTGTTCAATACACTGTTGCAAGCATGCATGCTGAAAGCCCAAGTTTTAACAGCCTCTGGTTTTAGAGTAAGCCCTATGATTCCAGACCGGCCATGACCATAGCGCATGAATGTAGTTTCTATGGCCATATCACTCCATATACCATTGAAAATGCCTGGGTTATGGTGCATGGTGTGTTTTCCTTTGAGGAAATGATCACGAACTTCTCTTGGAAGTTGTTCAATTGTGTGCAGATAATACAAGCCATAGCGGGCATAATTCAAATGAGATGCTGCAAAAAAGAGAGGAATCATATCCCTGACCACAGCAACATGGAGAGGCCAGTCACTTTCACGCTCAGCTTGGATGTATTTCATTATGTTGAAAACAGGAATTATAACGCAATCAATCCAGAGGTGTGCAGTTCTTGAGTTACTTGAAGACGAGGTCTATAAGTGTATCAGTGAATCCCCCACTAAATCTTGCTCACTAGACCCTATACCAACATTCCTCCTCTCTTCCATTACCAAGTTGGTAAATTATTCTCTCATTGAAGGATCCTTCCCAAATTCTTTCAAAAAGGCAGTTGTCACCCCCCTCATAAAAAAGGCTTCCCTTCCTAGAGACGACCTTAAGAATTATCGCCCAGTGTCTGGTCTTTGTTTCCTGTCAAAGTTGGTTGAGCGAGTCGTTGCCAGGCAGCTAACGTCACACATTAATAACAACAAACTGGACAATCCTCATCAGTCAGCATATAAGCCAGGACATTCCACGGAAACTGCTTTATTGTCTATAAAAACGAGGTTCATCTCTCTCTGGCACGCGGTGAACCCACAGCTCTAGTACTTCTTGACTTATCAGCCGCATTTGACACTATAGACCATAATATTCTCCTTGGTTACCTTAAATCCTGGTTTGGTCTTGGTGGAACAGCTCTAAGGTGGTTTGCTTCCTACTTAAGAAATCATTGCCAGGCCATTAAGATAGGCTCCACACTATCTGAATTAAGCAATCTCATCTATGGAGTCCCACAAGGTTCTGTTCTGGGTCCGTTACTGTTTTCACTCTATACAACACCACTCAGTAAAATTATTCGCCTTCACCCGCATATTAAATTCCATTTTTATGCGGATGACACTCAGTTATACATCCATCTCTCCCACAAGAATGCTTCTTCGGCTCTCGCCAAGCTAAATGCCTGCCTTCATGATGTTCAAGAATGGATGTCTCTCAGTAAATTGAAGGTCAACCCTGAAAAAACTGAGTTTATTGTCTTTGGTTCCAAGGCTCAACGTCAGAAGATTTCCTCTCACTTTCCTGTTAGCATTCTTGGTAGCCTTCTTCATCCGGTTGATTCTGTCAGAAATCTAGGTGTGTGGTTTGATGCAGATTTTTCATTCTCTGAGCATATCAAGAGGACTTGCAAAGCGTGCTTCCTTCAGATGCGTGACCTCCGTAGAATTAGAAAGTATCTCACTTCTGAAGTGGCAGTCCTTGCTGCAAATGCCTTGGTTAGTAGTCGTCTGGACTATTGTAACTCTCTGTTCAGAGGTTTGTCCGGTTTCAATCAGCACAAATTGCAAAGTATTCAGAACACCCTTGCTCGTATTGTTACAAATCATAGAAAGTATGCTCATGTTACACCCATTCTACAGAAACTCCACTGGTTGCCTGTTAAGTATCGTTGTATTTTCAAAACCGCAACACTTGTGTATAAATTTTTGCATAGTGGTTCAACTTCTTACTTCGAACCGTTCTTGTCTTTTAGTAGTTGTCCCTATAGTACTAGGCATAGTCACCCAGATCGTCAATACCTTACAGTTCCTCCTTTTCATTCATCAGTCTTTAAGTCAGCCGAACATTTTGGCCATAGTTTTGCCTTTGATGCTCCTAAGATCTGGAATGACCTCCCTCAAGATGTTCGCAGTGCAACATCAGTTGCCTCCTTCAGAAAGAAGCTTAAAACTTACCTGTTTGCAAAAGCCTACCCACCATAGCCTCTCCCGTCACATCTGTGTCTCCTTGGTACGACCTGGCTATGTCCCTTGATTAACAATAACTGTCTTGCTTTATGTTTAGATGCGCCTTAGAGTCCATCAGTGATGGAGATTAAGCGCTATAAAAATCCACATTAGATTAGATTAGATTAGATTGACAAATCATTCAGTATATGTAGCAAATCCTCTATGGTATTGACATCTGGATTTTCCTCAAAAACTGGACACAGCAACCCCTCTACCAGCATGCGTAAAGCCCTAACATTGTGAGGAAATTTCTTGCCTGTTAGCATCTTACTGGCACCAGCAAATGTTGCATTTAGGATTTCGACTATGCCGCTTCCAGCCATCAATGACCCAACACATCCAATGTAACTCATTAAAAGGTGCATTCCACCTAAGCATAAATATAAGTTGCTAGGGGGCTTGATTTTCCCACATAATGTGAACAGCAACTCTGTATAGCTGTTGATCAGCTGTAAAAACAACGAACTCTTGGCCTGTTTTGTGTGTCACAGATTTTGCTTTCAGCATAGCAGCCATCATTGTTGAAGGATCTGCAGGTGGTTGATTTATCATTGGTAGGTATACAACACATGTCTTTGGTTTAATGGAATGCCCTTGTTTTCTGCATATCCTGGTATTATAACCATTGTACTCAGGACAATCCTCAGATTTATTCATATCTTTGAAGAATTGGAAATCAATCTCTTGAGCACGTTTCAATGACACACTCTCCAATGTGCTCTGTTCTTCAGGTTGATTATGTGGAGGCATATCTGGCATTGCTGGTTTCTTCTGTCCTATATAGTTTATTGTTGTAGTGTTATCATCATCCTCTATTGATAACTTTGCTGCCATTCAAGTCAATCGTGGAAAAGTTTCTTCTGTGGGTAATTTTGGTCCTTCACAGGCTGTGTCAGTATCATTGCCAGGGAGTGTGTTGATGCCCGCCCATTTGGTGAACTAATATCAGTGTCAAAGCTATCCACTTTAACTTGAACCATTGTACCATCAGCTCTACTAATGCCAAGACCACTTGCATCAGATGATGCAGCTACTGCTGCTGATTTCTTAAATCATAACACCTCATCGTAACTGCAAGTTACACCATAGTCATGCATATGTGCCAGCAACTTCTTCGAATCACGCAAGAGCACACCAAGGGCAATTTGGAGGTCAGTTGGTTGGTTCCTCAGTGCTCCCGTGACTATATTACCAGTCATTACTGCAGGTAAGGAATGTGTTCATTTTGGTGACAGAGCCGATAGGAAGGCAGGAAGTGTGTCCGATATGGATTCTTCAGCAATCTGAATGTTCAAGTCAAGTTTGTATGAGGACTTATCCAAGCTCAGGTCTTTACATTCCTGGATAATTTGTTTTGAAAGTTTGTTGATATGGGGTAAAAGTTCTTCATCTTCGTCATCTTTCACAGACATTAGCTGGACAGTTGCATGCCCACCGAATGCTATGACCTGTGCATATCCTGGAGCTGACAATGCTACAAGTTCTCCTGCAAAATGTTTCACCAATTTCTGAACTACCAATCCACGGGAGAGTATCCCCCCTCCATGTCTCTGATATTCTTGGAACAACTCTACTGAATTCTAGATTTTTTTTTTTTGTCATTTACCAACATCAGGTGCATCAGTCCTAAGTCTCAATCCGGCTGACTTTGTTCTAATTGTGAATTCATCTTTTGGCCGGAGAAAAATTTCTTTCAGACAAACCTGGAATAGCAATCAACATGGTATCGGGCCTCTGCTGCATGTAGGTCACTAACTGCACCTTCAATTCGAACCCGAACTTCATCACTCCATTCACCATTCCTCTCAGAACAAATACCCCACATATACTCCTTGTATGGCCTTGAACCTGTTGAAGATACTGTTGACCGGCACTGGTATGCAGGTCGCCATCGTGTTGGATTTTTGGAATCTTTTTTGAGATCACACTCCTCTCCACAATACAGACAATGGGTTTGGAAGTCAAAGAAAGTATGTGAGTGCCTTAATTTCTTTTGTGTTGGTTCATTTAATTCTGTACATTGAAGTTTGACAAGAGATTTAGGTGAAAGGTAGCGTGACACACAGTTTTTATGGAACCATATTTTAAGGTCAGCATTTTCATTGAGTTGAGGTTCAAGGAGTGTGTGGAGGTCATCTTTATAGAGTTTACTGGCATTTATTATTGAGTTGATTCTTAATTGATCTTTATTCTGTGAGCAATTGCCAGGTTTACAATCAAACTTGAAGCTGAATGTACAGACTTGCTCCTCCATTTTTATCTATAAATAGAAAAGACCAAACCACCATATATAAACCAGCACCATGAGTTAAAAGGATGAGCAGAAACAGAAAGTACACATACATCACTAAGTTATTGATGGACTAAACAAGCCAAAAACTTTTATGCCTTTAACAAATACACCTGAAACAAAACATGCATGTGACATGAAAAGAATTTAAATGGATGCCATTCTATACCTGTATGATACAAATCGGTTAAAAATGTGTAGATTACAGACACAATGCTCATATTTGAGATTTTAGTCATGATCTAGATGTGAAAAACAAATACATTGTACATGTATATCAAGCACTTGCCAACTGTAATTCAGTTGTCATGTAGATTTACAAAAATTGGATTTTCTTTTATTATAAACTTTGCAATTTCATGTTAAGGTCCATTTTATGTACAAATACAGCTAAATAAGTGTTATAAATGAATTCCTTGGTGTCAACAACATATACTTTGACACCAGAAACAAGTCTCTATGTCAAATATTGGAGGAGATATGCCACTTTTAAGAATTGGATAATGTATTATGGCGGCCATATTGGATTTTCCAATTTTATGAAAAATGCTCAAGGGTGAGTGGCTGGATTTTATTATGGGGGTCCTAACCTTGAATAATCAGCAGAGAAAAAAACTTTAACCAACATTTTTAGGTTCACCCCTCTGGCTGCCAGACTAATATTGCTCATGAGTGAATTTCCAATGAAACCCCTTTTACTTTTGTTTCAACTAGAATGATCATACAAAACCAAATATACATACCAGAAATATCAATATCAATATGATGTGCAGTGCCTTAAGTAAGCTACTAGATTATATTATACTTGAAAAATTTGAAAATGTACTTGTCACGTCTGATTCACAGTTTGGATTCAAGAAAGGCCACAGTACTACACAGTGTACTTTTGTGGTAAATGAGGTCATACAATATTATAAAAACAGAAACTCAAATGTTTATATTACTACCCTGGATGCTTCAAAAGCTTTTGACAAAGTCAATTATGTGAAACTATTTAAGTTATTGATAAAAATGGGCCTATGCCCATTATACTGTAGGTTCATGGTTAATCTTTACACATTACAATCTCTGAATGTAAAATGGGGTAACTGTTTTTCTCACACTTTTAAGGTCTGCAATGGTGTGAAACAGGGAGGGATTATCTCTCCAATACTGTTTGGTATATATATTGATCAGCTGTTGAAAGTTTTAAGTAACTCTGGATTTGGTTGTTATATTGGAAAGGAATTTTATGGTTGCATGGGTTATGCAGATGATATTGTAATATTAGCACCTACTCTACTTAGTACCAATAAATTACTAGAATTGACATATAAGGTTGGCTTAGAATATAATATCATGTTCAATGTTCATAAACATGGATAAAGATCCAAATAGAGTTAAAGATCTGCACTTTAATGATATATCTATTAGTGCATGTGAATCTGAAGAACACCTGGGTACTGGATTGGTAGAAACTGTAACAGTTCAAACATTAATAGAACAATAACTGAGTTTAATTGTATGGTAAATCATATTAGTTCTACTTTTAGTTTTACACCATTTGATGTCAAATTGCAACTCTTCAATACTTATTGTATGCTTTATATGGTTCTGTCCTTTGGGATCTTAGCAATAAAAAATGTGAGGAATTTTATACACAGTGGCGTAAAGCTTTGAGAAAATTGTTGTCCCTTCCTAAGACAACAGCAAGTAATTTAATACACCATATTTGTAATTGCCATCTGATTGACAATCAGTTGGCGCTTAGGTTTTTTAAAATTTATGAACATGAATTCCACATCTGATAATATAAAAGTTAGAATATGTGGTAATCTGGCTCTGCAGGGAAGTGGCTCAGCAGCAAGTAAGACTCTGCAGTTTCTTAGCCAAAAGTTTAATGTAAAGTGTGACTCCGATCTCTATAGTAAATTTAAGAAAATTTTAAGATGCCCTCTCATAGATCACAGTGAAAATATCATTTCAGGTCTAATTCATGATACTCTATATTTGAGAGACTATGATCACCCTTATTTTACATACCAAGAATGTAACGATATTTTTCAGTTTATGTGCTGTCAATGAGTACCTAAATTTACTCAGCATGTATTTTTCTTTTTGTACATATATGTTGCATTGTACAAACTGTTCTTTTTTGTGTGTGTTTATTTGTACTGTTGCAATTTTGTACCATGAGTACGAGAAATAAATAAATAAATATAGAAATAAAAAGTGGTGATGTTAAATAACATCTCAAAATTACAAATTAAGGAAGTGGTGTAATTAAGGCTAAAAACCACAGTCATTGAATGTGTATATGAACTTAACAATTGGAAAAAGATAACTCATACTCTGTGAAATGTAAGTTATTATTTCTCATTTTCTTAATATGTAACATCTGTTCATATTAACTTAAACTTTTGCAATAAGTTATTTTTTCTGTAGTCAGTTTCAAAGTTATGTATCATAACAAAAACTGTTTTGCTTTCTATAAAAAATCTGTGTTCTTGACATGTTGTTCAAATAAACCTCTTTAAGAACATAGGGGTGTCATACAGGGCTAATTAAATGCCCAAATTTCACATTTTATTGGGTAAATTATTTGCTATCACATTTTATTATCATACAATTCAATGGTTTTAGCCATTGAATATACACATTCCACAGTTAAGCCATTGAATGTACACATTCAATGATTTGCCCATTGAATGTACATATTCAATAGTTTGAGCCATTGAATGTATTGAATGTATACATTCAATGGTTATCCACATTCAGTACAACATATATATCTTCATAATTAATCATCACATTGCTTGGAAAAAAATTACAGGACACTCCGTCATAGTGTCTTTAATGTACTTAAGTTTGGTTTTGATTGTAACCAAATTCCATATATTATAGTTCAGAGCAGGAAAAGGTAATGATGTAAACAAGTTGGTCTTTTCTAATTTACAAATCTAATCTACCACATTGCAGGCTCAATGCCTTCCTCTCAAGGAGAACTAAGGCTAACCAGAGCAGTGTCAATATCATAGTAGAGTCACATACTAGGCCCTGGACCTTATGTGAGAAAGTTGGTAGTTGCTTACCAATGGTCGGCAGTTCACTGTACAGAACTTTGACCAACTATATGTACTGGTTTCCTCTGCCCACATAACTACCCGTTGTGATATGACCCAAACAGTGTTGAAAGCGACGTAAAACCCAAATAACTAAAATAAAACATACTGGGTCAATAATCAAAGATTGTAGGTGAAAATACCGAGTAGAGAAATTTCAGTTGAAGAGGACAGTAATAAGATACTTCCTGAACAATGTTTCTGAGGAACTGGTTCTCATGTGAAGAGGGAGGAGGTTCCAGCATGCAGGTGTATGTTTACTGAAAGACTTATTATGGTGTTTGGGGGTTTATTTTGCACGAAACGTTAATATAATTTTACTTTTTAGGGTGCTTTTAGGGTGCTAATAGAATTTCTATTGATTTCTATTAAGAATTAGTATCCTAATTGGCACTTCACCAATCATCAGACAGTTCACAAATTACCATTTTAGATCAGTGATTAATATTGGCTAGAGTATGAATATATTGCAAAGATAAAATATGTGCCAATTTAAGGGGTCTGCCAAATTAAATATTTAATGTAATCATTCAGGAATTACCAAATAGATTATAATCTATAGTTTAAGTTGCAATATTTACCTCTACAAAGGAAATTGCATTTGCTGGGTAGGTGCATTCATCTGCCGGTTTGTTTACAAAATGACAGTAATTAGCTATGGATGGTTTAAATGATATTTTCAAGAAATGTTGACAATGCCACAAGGAAGGGATTTTTGTAGTGATTCAGAATACTGTCTCAATCCAGGAAATTTTTAACTAGGTTTTCTCATTGCACTCATTAGCCAGGGTTCATGAAGTACCTTTAAAATATGGAGTCCAACGGACTACATGACCTCCAAAAATGGAGTCCCAATCATTTTTTTCTGAGTCCAGTGTTTGTGTTAGGGTTATGAATATTGGGTACCTTGTACCTTATGGCACATCAAAAATGGGGTACCATTGTGTGAAAATGGGGTGCAAATAATAATTTTCTCCTTTATTTCTGGATACATTCAAAAATATAGAAGCACTGTTTAATTTCCCTTTCTACTGATAAATAATATGTATCTGTCGATAAATCAATTTTAAAAATATTTTTAAAAAGCTGAACTCCAGTTAACAAACTTCATTTTAGTGCAATGTGAGTGAATTTTTTTGTATGGTTATTTTATTTAAGCTACAAATATGGTATTTATACTCTTTGAAAGAAAAATATTTATAGTTTCTGTTGCTTTTTGTTTGATAAAAATTCATTGGGTAGTTCCAGAGATACAGTTCTTTTGTTACATTCCCTGCTAAATATTTGTTACAGCTTTTATTTTCCGAGGGACTTTTCAGGGTTAAATATCAAGAGTTTCCGAGATTTGGTATAGTTTGTCTCCCACGAAAGTTCACCATCCGGGCTTGTTGTGTCGATTGTTCCCGTGCATAGATCAGGCTTTCTTTCGATAAATAATGTTTTGAGTAGATTTGCTAGTGTATGACACCAGCACCAGCAATCTTGTCACGCATGAAATCTCGCTTAACAATGGTGGACGTAAACAACTTGCCAGGAAATTGCTCGAAACTATTAAATTTTAAAATATAAAGCTTATCTTCTGCGTGCATATCTACACTTCCTGCCAACCGAAATTCGCTTCTAAAGCAGAAATATTTTCTTCATAAAAATCGCGTCCAGGCGGACGCACTGACAACCGAAATTCGCATCCAAATCTGAAACAGCGTGTGTTTAACATACTCGGACGGCGTAATCGCGAACCCTGATTAGCAATATTGGAGGTGTTGGGGTTTGGCGGAGGTATAAGCTCTCCAAGTGCTCTTGTTACTGCACAAGAAGATATCTGTTAAAAGGATATATTAAAACCCAAATTGGACCACTGCCTTTGGTCTTACAAGTGACATTAAAGATTAATTGGATTCAGAGAACAAATTGATTCATTTTCAAGCCCAGTGGGAAGGAACTTGTACAGAATACAAATCCTCGGTTATTTAATTAATACAAATTTTAGAAAGAAATTGGGAAAGTCTATAAAATCCAGCATTAGCCCATTTCATTGAAATTTTATGACTGGAACAAATCACCACTTGCATATATACATATGTATATCAAAAAAATGAGTAATGTTCCTGTTCCTCATTACCAACTGCCAACATCTTTCGCCGATACCTGATTCTACTGTTTCCAAACAGCAGATATTAAAGACTGATCTAATTCTCAACTGATGATTCTCAACCATTGATTGATAGGTTTTTTTTTATTTGTGTATTCAGTATAATATATAACATATCTCCCACTGTAGCCTAGTGGGTAACATTCTTACCTCGGAACACAGAGGACCCTGGTTCAATCCTTAAAACAGGAAGATACATAATGGCTAGCATGGCCACTTAAAATGGTGTATTACTGTTACAGGGTCCTATTCTCAGTGGCAGACTAAACAATCTCAATCACAGTGACAAGTGCTCATCCCTAAGACTCTATGTCTATAATTTAGGGAAGTGCCAGTCACTGGAGAGCTTGGACTGTACTTGTGCATTTTGGGATTGGTCAAATAGCAGTTTGATTCCTATAGGAAAGGAGATGTTACACTGAGTATAAATATACAACACAAAAGAAAAGAAAAACAAAAATATATGAAGGTTTTGATACTTTATAATTCCAGATTTTTATTATTATTTACTTTTTTTGTAACATGGTGCATTAGGGACTGGGTAGGCGAGGGTTGCCAACCCACCATCAGTTCCACTTTAAAGCGCCACGCAATATGAAACGTTTTTAGGGTTACAAAAATACATAATTTCAAAACAAATATCAATATTACTATCAAACAGAAATGTTTTAAATATGACAGTCACGAAACTCCAATCAGCAGGGAGCGACAGCCTCAGATGTAAGAGAAGGCTGACCAGCCAGTACAACACACAATATTACAAGACAGATATTTTCTTATGATTGAGCAATACCTTTTAACATTTATCTAAAACACAACAGCCAGTAAAAAGGAAGCAAACACTGAGAAAAAGAGAAAGATACACAATACTCACAAAATTGTACACCTTCATACCTAAGCAATACAAAAATACAATGCATATGCATTTTCATTCACGTGTCCAAGCCTGATATATTCCAGATTATTTTGATGAAGTATATTCCATTAAACATAATATAGCTACATTTTCAAGAACTGGTTCCCAAATATTCTTTGCAGATTATGTTATTTCGGTCATAACTAAATAAAGAACCAAATGTGGCATTACCAGTAATATCACAAGCGATCAGCCATCTACCCCAGCTATTGTCGAGTGTATGGAAACAGTTCTAATAGAAGCATTCAAAGGCAATGACATCGACATTCTCCATCAACATCTGATCTATAAATATTATCTAACATTTACTTGGCATTATTATATTTAATCTCATGTTTTCAGATATTTCATATCTAATACAATTTTGTCACAGATATATATTATAATTATGTGTTAAAGTTAAACATTCTCTTGGGGGACCTTTTTCAATCAAAAACACTATCTCTCTCAGAAACCTATGGCCTGTTGTATACCTATGCACTAGTTTAGTTTATACTTAAACTTGCATCTATTTTACAAAAACAATATAATTAAATATATAGCAATATGTATTATATGTAGTTTATATTTATTTACAGAAATATATGGCCAATAGATACATATCATTATAACAACTGTGAAAGGTAGGTCTTGGTAAATTCCCAGAAATCCTTGCAGTGTCTGTGAGGGTTTGTTTTCGGTAAAAGTAGACATAACTTATAACATTTGAGTATACTTAACCTAACCATTGTTACAATTTATAATCTATATTTTGGCTTCAAAAACAAGTTACCTATGAACACAAACAATACAAAAAATAGATTACATTGTAAACTGTACTTTGATTGGTTGTGTACAAATTCAAGAAACCAATTTCTTGTAGAAATTGTATTATCGTCCACTAAATGTAGGTAGGTAACAAAACAGGTATTGGGTTTGTTTTAAAGCTATTTGTTTTAACAAAGGAATTTATTTTAAATTATTTAAAGCAAGTGTATTTTGGGGGCTATGGAGTATATGCTTTACTAAAAAGAGGTATGTGTTCAATTTGCACTAGAAATCACTAGAAATCAATGCAAAGCTTTGAATAAAGTGCTTTATTCACTGAAGGCAGAAACTGTGGAACATTCAGGTAATTCAGGTCTGCCTCCTCTTTCTTAATGAAACTGGACATTAAAATTTACACTAAATGAAATGGTTATGAAATAGTTATGCTTATAAGTGTGTTTTAGTTGCATTTAATCGACTTGGTGTTTTAGCCATGCATTATTGAGGTGGTGATAGCAACTACTCTGACTGAACACCATTAAAACATCTCCATAAACTTGGTTTATTATCTGAAACCCATTAAAATTTTATGAAAAAGTATAAAAGCATAAAAGCACACATCCTACATAAAGCTATAATTTTTACGTGTGAAATGCTATTAAATTTTATTGATAACAACTAACAATTTAATGTGGTATTACTAGAAGTGTGGCTCAGTCGAAGAATAGAGCTGTGTTACAAACCAGGATTGCCGCATTGTAGTGAATTGATTTATTTGGGTTTAACATTGTTTTTAACACATTGTATATGTTATATCACGATGGGTAGTTTAAGGGCAGAGGAAATCAGTACATAACGTGTTTGAGTCTGTCATGTAAACTGCCCGGCATCAGTAAGCAACTACCAACTTTTCCACATATGGTCTGGACTTTTGATCAGTATTAAGGGTGCACATTTTTAACTCAACCGGACTAGTGTGGTATTCTACCAGTAAACGCCCATGCTGTGATTAATATTTTGGATTTAAATTATATTAACAGTTTTGTATCCTATTCTTCTATGACTCAATTATCAAATGACATGTCCTACAATTAATACTTTGAGCATACCATGCAATATTTCTTAGAAAGTGTTAAATTTTAACAAATTTATCTCTATTATCGGTCGTTCGACAGCAAATTGAAAATACCAATGAATGCCTATTTTGTAAACTTATGGAAGCATTTATCCTTGACCTCTAACAAAGTAACATAAGACAGTCGTTCACTTGTAGGTAGGTGTTTATTTGTAGAAAGCCACCATCCACATTGGCAACTAACAATATGCAAAGGGAAATCAGATATATTACAAAGCACAAACCAGAAGGACTCAAGCCACGTCTGATATTCCAACACCCATGTGATTGAGGACAATGACCACACCAGTACAACCCGGTAAAACTTCTTGGTGCTTAGACATCTGGGATGCAGGTGCTGCCAATTATGTAAGAAAAATCACCATTGGAATGTGGACATAACATATACACTTACTGTAAATAGTGTGTCCCTGATTGATTCCTGAGTGATCTGTAATGAGAACGAATTTCAGAGGAAGTGTACCTAAAGCATCTAACAAGAACAGAATTTCTGAGGAACAGTGCAAAATGCCTTATGATAGTAATGATTGGCGTAAGCAATTCAAGTTCCTAGTTGAATGCAGCTTTAAAGAATGCCCTTAAACTGATAATCTGGTAGGCCTCTCCTAGACCCATTCCCACCATCACAAGTTTGCCAAGCAGAGCTGAAAATACAGTCTCTAGCCCAATATCGTAAGCTACATCATCTTTATATTAAGTCTCCTAGGTCGTGAATGCAATATCAATCGTCATAGTTGAAAGACTAAACAGTTGCTTAGAGCATGTAAAAATGGTTATCAGCAAATAAGTTGACACACAATCCTGTTAAAAAATGTTTATCGCTTTTGGTTCAAAGTTGCATCATGAAAAGCTCAAGTCCTTCTTGCCAGTCAATATCCTCGGTATTCCTCAGAGTATGGTGAAGTTCTTGAGGTGCCACAGTCTATTTCATCTGTTCATAAGTCATCTAAGCAATTTGGTTGTAGAGTTGCCTACGATGATCCCAATGTTAGGAAAGAGTTGCTGGATGACATCCACTCTACCACATCTCTTCTCCCTTTTCAGAAGAACCTGAAAGCTTAACTTTTCACAAAAGCCTACCCATCCTAGGTTTTATCATATGTTCTAATTGTCTGTTCCTGTGTCTCTGCATTATCAATTCTTTGGTCTTGTGTTTTGGTTGTTGCGCCTCAGAGTCTGTTTTTGATGAAGATTAAGCACTATAAAAGTCGTATTAGAATTAGAATAGTTGCTCAGTTCATTTTTGAACAAATATGTTCGAAAACCTTTACAAGTAATCAGTTCACTCCTAACTACTCTTGTCTGATCTTTGAAGGTGTTACTTAGCAGATAAGCCAACGGTAAATCCATCAAATCTAATTCTAATTCCAAGGATAACACTTTATCTTTTTACCTCACAGATACTGATGTATGTTTAAGATGGCTACACTTGTCTACAAGTTTCTTGGCAGTGATCGTCCTAGTGCCTTCACACCATTTCTCATCCTCTGTAGCAGGAAATACAATACAAGAGATTGAAGGCTTGATAGAAGGTTCCTGGAGGTTCCTTTAGTCAATCCTTTCACAAATCACTGAAGTAATTCAGTCATGGGTTTGTTTTTGATGCCCCTACAGTTTGGACTGAATTGCCTGATGTTTATTCTACTTCCTTTGTTGCCTCCTTCAGGAAGAAACTCATATCATATTGCTTCTCCAAGGTCTTTCTACCATAGTTCCTTATTTAACCAGCATCTCTGTTGTGACAAACATAGCTATGTCCATGGACTGATGAATTTGTTGATGCTGCTTACAATTGGTGAGCCTTAGAGTTGGCTTAAGTGCAGAGATGAAGCTAAATAATAGACTGGTACAGAATAGAATAGAACAAAATAGAAATGAATAGAATACAATAGCAAATTCTAAAGCACATAACGAGGATTCATTGCAAACCAAACACACCTTCAGAACCAAGGAGAAACAAGAGCAATCAGAGAGCACATGCCTTTGCCATGGCATGTAATAATGAGTAAATTGAAAAATCTGGTTTATTCTTTTGTATCCAGGCTGTGACCTTAATCACTTTGGAAAAAAAAGTTGGAACAAGACCCATCTTCTGATTATTTAAGAGAGATCCAACTACTAATATTACTGTGAACGAACAAACAGACAAACGAATGACCAGGGATACATATAGTTATGAAAATAAAAACTCCTTGGCAAAGGTAATTGTGATGGTAAATCTATGCCCAATGTGTAGGTTGTTTCTGCTAGTTCGAACAAACTTCTTCAAGCCATCAGAACCCAAGCTAGTGTCACTGGGTTTTAATGGCAGTTGGGGACCCCATCTACTTACACTACCTTATGCCACTCTATAACCTTTTTCACTATTGGACGCTAACATGGAGATGGACTTGTTTGGACTTTGGTGCTTTCGAGGACATCAACATCAATTCCGCACTGTATTGACACTTCTTAATATTATTTAAGCCCTTTGCTAAAAGACAGGTTAAAGGTTTATTACTACAGCAACTTGACATGAGAAAAGATGTAGACAAAAACAATAGATCTTGATGATTATCTTGTCAGTGATGACAAAGCATCCGGGTTTTTGAGGACTGGCTGAATGGATAAATGACTTCTAAATAAGATACCAATGTTAGCTCTTGTAATCTCTTAGTCTTTTCTTTGTTCTGTATTTCATCTCCTCAACAAAGAGCTAAAATGTAAGATTCACTGATTCACAAAGAGTTCATTTGAGTGCAGGATCTTGTAGTATGTCATAGTATATTCGAATGCACTCAATGTATTGTCCTGGTAAACTGTTCCAGTGCAAGACAAGTGGTTGATATGATCAAAATCCAGGTCTTCCTTATACAAAAAAACAGATCTAGATTTATATGGCAATGGGCAATCTGGTTATATGAATGGTTGTCTCAGGGGAGACATTCAGCTATTGCATAGATCAGGATCAATGGCCGCCATGCAAAGAATAGTTAGTTTTTGAAGCCAGAGATCAAATGCTTCTATTCAAAATATAGATTCTTGACTTGTATTTTTGTCTTTTGGGGAGCATATGTATATTATTTGGAAATAGCTTAGCACAGACATATTTGTGTCCCTGTTTTATTGTTATGCAAAGTAACGAATGGAAAAGTAACGAGGACATTATTTTCTGAGCCTGAATTATATGGGGTCCCTAGTGACTATCAAATTTGACCAATGAACTCTTTGCCCTTATCCCTAAGGTCACTGCACTTAAACTAGCCCATGATAACATGTAGGCAATTCTGATGGTCTCAGTTTTTAAATCTGAGTTGTTCTCAAATCTATTTTTTTTTGTAACATCCAAGTTTTAAGACCTTTGTAAATATACATGGTACAGGACTGCATGGTAAATATTTTTATTCATACTGAGTTAACAAATTGTCCTTGTTATATATCGGTATATTTAGCAATTTTCCATTGTGACATTCTCCATAATGAAATAAATATGTTTAAAATAGGTTACACTTGGTCAAAAGAGTCGCAAGAGTCACATATAATTGCACACATAATATCATAATATCCCACAATATTGCACACATAATATCATAATATCCCACAATATATTTTATCTCATAATGAAGATCTTTGACCAGTGTCCAATAACCATGATCAGTATTACATTAATTAACACACAATATTTTGACACCTCTCACCTCCCACTGTAAATATTTAATCCTTTCATCTGTCATGCTATATGAAAGCAATGAATTATTAATTTTATTTTTACTTCCCCACACCACACTGCGTATATATACAATGGGCTTTACAGTTGTAACTGCCTGATGACCCATCTTTTTGGTGAAATGATCTGTTATTAGGTATGTAAAACCTATCTTGCCGAATATTTTCATGATGTGAGTAATCTACTTATAAAGATAGAGACAAGTGATATTAGCCCAAGATCTTGTTTACCCTTTTATTGCCTCTTTCAGAAATAGACAAATATACAACCTCTACACTAAGCCATACACCACCTTAGCCTCAATATCTGTCTGACATTCTCTGTGGTGCAAGACCCAATTTCTGCCCCATGTTATCCAAATTTGCTGTCTGTTTTGGTTCTCTAGCACCATAGAGTCTGCTTAATAAAATGAAGATTTAGAGCTATAAAAGTCCAATTAGAGTTAAGATAAGTGATACAATTCTTAAAGATTGAGGCTCATTACTAATTATAACAAGCTGGATTCACTTATGTACCTGTGCTGATATTCATTCAGTGTATCTTCTGGTTAATGGGCATATAAAATTACATAAAAATATTCCATGTTTTCATGAAAATCGAACTTACAGCATATCACTCAAGCCCCCCTCCTGGAATCCAGAACAGAATATAGAGGGTGCAAAAAAACCTGACCAGAGTTAGTTTAGGTAAAACTACTGTGCTATTTATATACTGTACTGTTTAAATTGTGGCTTTATTTATTTGTGAGTCAAGTGGATAAAAACTGCTCATTATATACATTTTGTGGTGAACTCGTATTGGAGTGAACTGGATATAGTTGGTGGATCTACCAGAGAGTGGATTTGCTGAATTTTGGATATGGTTCACATCTTGGAGGGAACAGCATACTTGTGAAGACACTTTCAATATCTTGATACAGACATTTTGCATTTGTGGATGCCAAATGGATCACAGGACAGATTGTTGAATATTGTGGAAAAACTGACTTTAACTCTTAGTTAGATGGATAGGCCTGTGGGAAGGTCAGACGGGGTTCATTATTGTAGAGTTTTTCAGTTAACTGTAATTATTATATGCATTGTTAATGGGCCCGTTCCACTGGACCCAACCCTAATCAACCCTAACCTTTCGCCACCTGAACCTCTGGGGGACGGAGGGCAAGAATTACACTATTTTTTGTTGGGCGACGATGCCTTTACCTTGATGCCAGGGCTTGTGGAACCCTACAACACAAAGCAACTCATAAGAGAAGAGAGAGTAGCAAACCACAGGATCTCCAAAGGCAGGAGGGTATGGAGAATACATTTATAATCCTAGCAAGCAGATTCAGGGTCCTACTATGCGAGAGTTTGTCAGAGACATTGGTTTGACATGTGTTGGTTGCACAATATGCTGAGGCAAAGTAGTCAGGGCATTCAACCCAGCAGATGATATAGCCATAGCAAATGACCCACTAGTATATGTGCCTGCAGGAATCCTTCGAGTGAGACAAGGCAACAGTGAGACCTACTGAAGGATTATTTCAATCACATTGGTCCATTGGCTTGGCATTGGAGAGGATCTGAGATGTAAAGAGGACCTACCCTGGGGAGAGAAGAAACTGGCATCTATCAGTCCTTTTCAGGATTACCAATTTCCAAGAACTTCTATTTGAGTTAGTATTGCAACAATGCCCCAAAATTAAAACTTTCTGAAGTGCCAAAATCTTTTTGTAACTTAAAAAGTTTCTCAAAGGTCAAAAGTCAAAGTCAAAACCAAGATTAAAATCATTTCAAAATTGTCTTCAAAGGCCTTTTTCAGTTTTAAAAATTTCTCAGAGTTTAAACCCACTTCAAATTTGTCGCAAAGTTGTTGTAAGGTCCAAGGTTTTTCAAATATGAGAAATTTCTGAAGGGATAAATTTTTTTTTTTTAAATTTCAAATTTTCTGAAGACTAAACGTTTCCAAGTTTTTGTGAAGGTCCAAATTTTGTTTAAACTTCAAAATTTCACCCACTCATTCAGACATTTGGGGTTTTTTGTGTGTATGTGTTTTGGGATCATGTGTTTGGTGTGAGGTGGTATAATGTTTTTCTTTGGGGATTGTTTTGAACAAGTCAGCTTATTAATTCTTTTGGAAAGGTTTGGGTCGTCCTGAGAAGGACCTATGAATAAGCAGTTCTCCTGAAAAGAACATTTTATAGCATTCACCCTGAAAAGGACCTTTTGGAGGTAGGTGCAATAACTCTTCTGCTGCTGCCGCTTGGGCTCTGATGACTCCTAGGGGGACTGGGCTGGTTGCTGAGAAGCCTCTTGCTGTTGGGTGGTTGGGGGAGAAGCAGCCTATTGATGTGGGTGTAAATATTTGAGGTTTATCCATCTGCTGGTAGCTCATGACTACATTCTCAAAAAGGCTAGAGGACAGATACTTTGTGTGAACTTTCTTCTCCTGTGACAGAATCTACTGACTGTGGGTTGAAACTCTTGCTATGGCTGATGGTGAAATGTAGCTGTCTTGAAGGCTCAGGTTGTTGACTAAGTTTGAAGTCTGTTGCCCTCTGGAATGTTGTCCTCTAGACACTACTTGGCTCTGTTGAACTGGTTCTATGAACTGGCTTGCTGGCATCTGAGTTTCTGGTATAGTCAAGATATATCCCCTGGCAGTGGCTGCTGGCTGCTGCTGCTAGGTTTGTGGCACATATGTGGAAGTGGCACTGGAGCTCCTACAAAGTGTAGGTTGCTGTGGCTGACGGTTCCTTTCCTCTGTCCTGCTCTGTAATACTGGCAGTGCTGGCAATAGATGGCTGATGTGTTGTGTCAGAGCACATGGTGGTCTCCATACTGTCAGTTCTGTGGATCCTTGTGAAATGTTGTGAGCTGAGGCCGCACTAGCACTGGCTCCTCTCTGTGGTGACCTAAATCCAGAAGACTTACCAAGGCTCTTCTTCTGATGAGACTCTTCAAAAAAATTGAACTTATGCTGAATCCAGGAATGGTTAATTTTCCGTAGTGAGTCCTTTTGGATTCAAACCAAGTCTTGCTCACTTTCACTGATAGGTTGCGGCTGCTTGCAAATCTTTCCAACAGGCAATCCTTCCTGGCCTTGTCTTTAAAGTTCTTGTTGGTATTGCCGTAAAGTTCTTTGTGATCCTTGACAAAATCTACTATGGCCACCTCATCTGAGTCTGTTAAATAAATGTTCGTAAATAAATGTGCTTTCTAGCACCTGGATTAGCACTCAGTAGATGTTCCGCTGGCTTCTCCTCTACCCTCTGTGTCCATTTCACTTTCACTGCCACTGCATCCTGCGTCTATGAAGTATTCTCCTGTGGAGTTTCCACCCTCCAGGCTTCCTCCCTCTTCTTTCACTGTTGTTTCTCCTCTGTCTGTGAAGTATCTTCCTGTGGAGTTTCCACCCTCCTTGCCTCCTCTCTCTACGTCTGTTTTCTTTCATCCCTCCTCCCTTAGATGTCACCAGCTGTATCTCACAATTAAAACTCTGTAGGTGTGGTTGTGGGGACTTCTATCTCCCTCACATTTTCTCTGACTTTTAGGACAAATCAGCCAAAGTTATATTTTTGCACTAAATCCTAACTTCATTTTTTGCAAAAAAAAATGCAAAAGCCTATCTCAGCACTACTAGTTGTAATCTGTCAGTGTTGAAAAAACAAATTATGCATTCTGCAAACTGACTCATCATTTATATACACAGATCCCATAACCAACAAGCCACGAGTCAATGAAATGAAGCTGGTCTTTCGTAAACACTTCTTGGCTTGTCTGTTGTTGTAACTGCTTTGTTGGCTTGTTCTGCTGTGATGAAACTCAATCTGCGACCAAAGACTTGGAGACTTGTCTTGACGGGAAGCGACCAAGTCGGATCTTGGTTGCTCACAACAGGCTGGTTTTCTTTTAAGTCCAGTCAATATTGTTGTTGGGTTGCTTGAATACGACAGGCCAACAAGTGGTTCCTAACGAGATGGGTTTAGTACAGGACAGTGACAGAAGGAAGAGAGACAAGATATAAGATGTTTTCAAGGTGGGCAGAGCCACAGTTGGGGTCCAGAGTCATAGAGGGTTGGTGAAATATCAAACATGTATGGTGGACCATAACAGTTATGCTATAATATATATTTGATATAAAAGAATTAACAGCCATTTTTGTGTTTATATTGAAATTGCTATGGTTACGCAGCTGCCATCTTGCAATTTGAAGTGCACCTTCGCTTGAAGAAGATTACTCAGCCCCAGATTGGTTTGACCAAAATAAAACTAAAATTCAAGTTCCTTCATATTCTCTCTGTCTATAATAATGATCATTTTGCTAACGTCTTCAGCTATTATGCATCAAAGCTCTGGAACTCTCTCCCTTTCCACAAGAAATAGTCCTTCAGTTATATCCTTCAGGAAACATCTAATGACTCACCTCTCTATAGTATTCCCCATCCATTCACAACCAAAAGCCGGATTACTGACCTAGATCATCCCTCACAATGCTGTTTTTTTTAATTACTTTTGTTAATTCAGTGCACTGAATTCCAAATTGTGGGAAAGATATTGCACCTGTGAAGTTATAGACTAGATTACATTAGATTAGATTAGAGTGTGATGCTTTGGGGATTTAAACATTGTGTTATAGTTCA
Source organism: Sabellastarte sp. h YS-2021 (assembly GCA_964017235.1). Lineage (NCBI taxonomy): Eukaryota > Metazoa > Annelida > Polychaeta > Sabellida > Sabellidae > Sabellastarte > Sabellastarte sp. h YS-2021. The sequence goes on along the minus strand of OZ024932.1, from coordinate 8,631,386 downwards.
GTTCTTCATGAGCAGACTAATCCAATGTACAAAACTGAACTCATTCATGCTGTGAAAGTTTTGGAAAAATATGGTATTGTGCTAAAAGTTTTGATATTCACTGGCTTAATGGCTTAATGGTGTCACTTATGAACTTGTAGAATTAAATCAGCTTGAATACCTGGCAGAAACACTTTGCCTATTTTAATGGTACTTTATGAAACCCAGCAGGAAATTAAGTTACATTTAGAAGCTTTTCTGTACTGCTTTTGCCTTGATTAATTCTTCAGATCTGGTATGCAGGTCTCACAGTCAGTGAACATGAACACATAAATTAATGAAATTATCTTCATAAATCCTGAACCCAATGCCTATGTATAGAATAGAACAGAAATATAAAAAGCTTGTCTCTGATTTATTGGCTTTTCTTCAAGTGTAATAAGTGAATCAATTGTTACTACATTTACTACTACTACTACTACCGTTAGAATTTGACCAGGTTTTATGAAAATGTTTAAGCCTGGTCTCAGGCTCAAATTTGACACTGTGTTAGCTGAAATATTTGACACTGTTCACAAAGACACTCACCGTAAGATTTGGCTCTGTTATAGCCTAGACTTTAAACCATTAAAGAAAGTGTCAAGCCTTATATCATGGTATTTAAATCAATAACTAGAAAGCACTTGTACAGATCTCCACCATTGCATTTCCAAAATTCTGAAATTTTCTTCTACCCAGAATATAATCTGGATCTTATCCAAAATTTAATCAATTTTGCTTTTGGTCATACCCTACCATCATAACGTTTTGTTAATTACTTTTGGCGGCCAAAGAAGGACAAACAGATAAACACAGAACGCACCTAAACTGATAAACTAGTGCATAGCTGTAGACACTACAGTTTCTGAGAGAAAATTCTCCTTTGGGAACAATTCTTCGTAATATCTAAACTCTTAAGCTTTTTTTAACAATAACTTTGAATGAAACAATTGTCTATAAAGGCAAGGATTTCTTCAGAAGAAACACCCTAGGATATACTACAAAATGAATGATTTACAAGTGCTTTCAATTGCCAATAATACAAGTTCTACAAGAAATTATCGTCCTGACCAATCAAGTTACAGATTACTGTAATTCTCAATTTTAACATCAGTCTTCATGACTGACTAAAAATAGAATTCATTTGATTAATTTTGGGCTTTACTGTAATATTACGCCAAGTAGTGCGTATAATAAAGAATGTGCAGATGTGAAACTAGCACTAAATATATACATACTTAAAAACAATATGTAAAATTATTAAACTATGGTGTATGTAAATGACTGTAAAGATATACTTATAACTTTAAGGCTAACTAAGCATCAGGCCATATACATCTGTGACAGTAATTAACTTTAACGGAATTTAAGGTGACCTTAAAAGAAGTTAAAGTGCTGCTCACTAATATTTTAAAAAGTCATAAATGTGTCATGAACACAACCACTTTATCTCATGATCATAAGAAAATAATTTATCCTCATGTGAATGCATGATAACAGGAAGATCGTGTGAGCATGACTTTGTACATGTTAAAAATCAAAATCATAATGTCCTTATACCAGTTCCATAAAAAAAACTGTAAAATCATAACTGTCTGTGGTTGCCTGGTTTTTAAAGGGGCCACGGTGGCACTATCGCCTCCTACCTCTGAGGCCGGGGTTCAATCCCCGTGACGGCCTTAAGTGGGAAAGCTGGTAGTTGCTTGCCGTTGGTCGGCTGTTTGCAGTACACAACCCTAGCGAACTGTATGTACTGGTTTCCTCTGCCCTTCCAACTACCCGTCGTGATATGACCTGTACATGTTGAAAGCGACGTAAAACCCCAAATAAATAAAAAAAATAAATTGCCTGGTTTTTAACTCTCCGCCTCCCCCTCACGGGGGGGCTGAGGGTATGGTAATCGCTTCCATTTGTCTGTTTGTTTATCTGTGCACATAACTCGAGAACTGTACATCAGGTCAGGACCATATTTTCACACATGATTGTTTCAACCCTTTGCTCGGTCTTTGCCAAAGTTGATTGGGTCAAGCCTTTGCTCGGTCTTTGCCAAAGTTGATTGGGTCAACCCTTTTGCTCGGTCTTTGCCAAAGTTGTATTCATATCAGTGTTCCTTACCTGAATAAAAAACCTAGAACTTTTCTTTTGCTTTTTTCAGTTCTACCCACCGGTGGGGTTTTGTATGTTCACGGAGCCTGCCTGTTTAATTTAAGGGGGGGGTATTATTTTCATGACTGTTTGTTGGTTTGTTACTTTGTAAAAATTTTGTAAAGTATCTTATTCATTCTGTTTCCTTATTTGTTAGTTTGTTACTACGAAATCTTGCAATTTTGAAGTATGTTGGTCATTTGGTATGTTTGTCTGTCTGTTTATTTGTTTGATAGCACATTCTAGGCCACTTTTTCATTATGATTTTCATTTCATTTTCTACAACTTTATCATTGGCCGGAATTTGGGCCCAATCATTTTGATTTTGACTTCCCTATGATGCTTTTTAACTTCCCATGCTAGATTGCCACAAGATTTAGAGCTTACCACTTGGTCATGTGTTTGATTGTTTCTTTACAGCAAATCTCCAAAAGTACAGCACGGATGGTTATGACATTTTAGGGGGCATTGAAACTGTTACAATGAACTACTGATTCAAATTTGGGCATGCTCGGGTCAATAGCCTTGATTCTGGACAAGGCCAGGTAACATATAAAATTTTTTTCAAAGTTTAGACTCGGCTGGCCTGTGAATACTCTTGTCCATTTGTTTGCAGAATTGTACAAATACTACTAGTTGAATCTTCATCCAAAAAGAAGATGGGTCTTGGTGGGTCTTAAATTCCATTAAATTTTGAGAGTTAACTGAATCACGTCTGGATACCAAAAAAAAATACTGCAGATTTTACCTATTTACTTATTATTACATGCCTTAGCAGATGTATGTCCTCTCAGGAGGCTCTTGTACTATTTAATATTGTAGAATCATTTTATTATGACTATTCACAATTTGTGATGTTAAACTCTAAAACTAAAATGAAAAATGGTAAAAAAAATATAAATATTATTGGTTGTCAAGGGATTAGAATTCTTCCCTGTCCAACCTCTAATTGTCCAATCACAAACTACAAACCAGCTGTGGAAATGTCTTGGATTGGATTTTTCAGTTTTTATCATCCATCTGACGATATGTTTGATCTAAACATCTGTACATATAGACCATAGGATATTTTTAAGTTCTAGCTGCAGCGAGCCTCGCGCTTCTAGGGATCACTTTTTTAAGCATGAACTCTAGCGAGGATCACACTTTTTTTCGTTTTTTTTTTCTCTTGTCTCCGGACTTTCATGAATTGTGCCGTAGTGTGATGAGTATCTGCCTCTTCACGGAAGTTAAGCGGGATTCAGCTACATACTGGGATGGGTGACCGTTTGAGTTCTAGACCAGCTATGGGAAGTGTCGAAGTTGGAGTTTTTTTTGTAGCAAGACTTTCATAAATTCTAGTGCACCACTCGTATCCCTGGGTCTGTATTCACAAAGATTCTTAGAATTTTTCTTAGAATTACACTTAAGTCTAAGAAAAATTCTATGCTAAGAATTTTATTATTCTTAGAATAAAATCCTATTCACAAAACAATTCTTAGCTAAGAATAATTCTAAGAATAGAAGTAAATGGAAATGTATGCAATTCTTAGAATTTTTCTTAGACTAAGTGTAATTCTAAGAAATATTCTAAGAATAGAGATCTTGGCATATGTGAACTGAAAGTTAGAAATTTTGAAATAACATAAAGAGGCTGCATTTCATTACAGTACACACAATAGACAACTTAATGTGTAAGACTCTGTTCTGGATTATTGATTTGCAATCAGTTGCTGCACTATAATCACCACAACAACTATTTTTCTTATGTTAAGCATGCTATGTACCAGTCTTAGATTTTTAATCAATTCTTAGAATATTCTAAGAATAAGAATCTTTGTGAATAGAAAATTCTTATTCTTAGAAAAGTTCTAAGAATAAAAACCATTCTTAGAAAAATTCTAAGAATAAGTGTAATTCTAAGAATAAGAATCTTTGTGAATAGAAAAATTATTATTCTTAGAATTTTTCTAAGAAAAACGACAATTCTAAGAATAAGACTAATTCTAAGAATAAGAATCTTTGTGAATACAGGCCCTGATGGCTGTGTAGCTTATGCATATAAACCAAATGACATTTTGGCCTTGTTTTGTCTCCTGACTTTCATGAATTGTGGTGTAGTGTGATGAATACCTGTCTCTTCACTGAAGTTAAACAGCAATGGGCTACGTTAGTACTGGGATAGGTGGCTGCTTCAGTGCACTACTCGTGTCTCTGATGGCTTTGTGGCTCACGCCAGTAGACTGAAACCCTTTTTGGCCTTGTTTACAGACGTCTCTTGCCATAGATATAATTAGCCTTATGAATGCTCAGGCAAGTTCCAATTTTCGTAAATATTTCATTAATTCTGTGTACTTCAAATACGTTACATTTGTTACAGGCATTCTTTGTAGCCAGACCTTACATGTTATGAACATTTCCTGAAGCCCTTATTGTTATCAATGAAACGTCATGAAGGTCATTACTTAAAATGTCTAAACAGTGCAGACATTTTCGTGTAATGACTAAAAGCAAGCTCTAGGCCTGAACACAATTTTCTGTCATGTTTGTTGATTACTCATAAATTATCTTTATATTATATAGTTTTATTATTCTTATTGTATAATTTAGAGAATATATATTTGTTGCTTTTCTATGAACAACAATAGTGAAAATGGTATTATGATAAAACTATTGATTATCAATTTTATTGAAACTGTTTTGCTATCCTTCTTCAGGTTGCTGAACCTTTGATGTTTTTACATGAAATATCTTGCCACTGCCATATATATCATAGTTGGTATACCCTTTCATTTGTGTGACATTTGTGCAGAATACTCCCCTGACACAAAAAAAAACTTAGGCTCATAAAAGAGGCTGGGGAGTCTTAATTGCAGTTAAACTTAAACAGGACTGACATCACGGTTATATATTTGTTCCCAAATAGCAAAATTAGAGAACATATTCTGTTGGGAAAAAAATCATTTGAACATTCTGCCCTACTTAAAACGGAATGAAAAGAAATATAAAAATATGTCAATATTTTTCTCATAACTGCCCATTTATTTACACAATTATGTAAAAATGTACGTCATATTTTAAAATATATCTAAAGCAGCAATTGTCCTTTGGTTAAACCAACAACTTGAGTTGCTCCTGTCAGCAATAAATAAGTACATTCTATTAATAAAATAAAGGTGATCCCATAGAGTGCATGATATCTTAAAGCTTACGTATTTGATATAATTAAAGAAAGCAAAAGCACCTACCATAACAAATAACATGACATGCAAAAGAAAGAAATCATTTGACCTTAGTACTCTTGTTAAAACTAAAATTAAAACAAGTATGAAATATACCACTGTTCATGATCACACAATAAAACTACTTATTAAATTTCTTCTATAGACAAGAAATAATGAAATTCTACCAATAAGGTACTTTAAAAAAGATTATTACACAAAATTCCCTGATACTTGTTTAGGTAATCTGTGTAACACTGAACCTTATATTTCAGTCATTAAATGTAATACCCAGGCATTTCGCAAAATGCCTGAAATGTTTAGACATTTCGCGAAACAACTGAAATGTAATACCTGGTTATACAGATTGCCTGTAACATATACTTCATTAAAAAGGTATTTTTACAGAGATCCTGCTAGTTTTTGTTGCATCAAAATCTATGCAAAAATGACCGATAAATCTTATTAGAAATCTCATGTTATGGGTGACGCGAATATAATGTAGCGCACCACATCAGTTGAAGGGGAGGCTTTAAATTCAAGCATTACTGTATGTACTGGTTTATAACCAGTGTTATAGTTGTACTAGAAATAGACCACCTTGAGAGGTATTCAGCTAACGAGTGCAGACAATAATTTTAAAAATAATTGGTTGAATTCATGAATATTCATGAGAGGACTGGCTAGAGTTGAGTGAATAGGTTGAACTGTCTGCAAAATTCCCGCCAATTTGTCTTTAAAAAGGCATTTAATAATATGAAAACTTCAGTTGTGAGGTTCATGTGGCTTGAGTGCACATGAAAACACCCTACCTCCCTTTCCCAATTCATAAGTTTGTAGTTTCAATTGACTTAATCATAGTTGGTAGTTTATATAACATTATGTTTTAGTCCAATTTTACCTTAAACTTTCTACCTACCTTGTAATACTTGAAAAAACTGACCTTCAAGGTCAAATAGAGGTCAAATACCTTAGTTTTATTGATATTACGCTTTCTTACAAGCTACACAATCACACCCATGTTATGATTGTCAGCCAGATGTCTTTAATAAATAATGATAACTGTAGTGACTACATTATGGGTTTTAAATGTATTATAAATGTATATAATCTTGGTTGTAACATAGGGGTTGAGGATTTTTACCAAACAGTCTTAAATTATTGACTTATTGGACAAAGGTCAAAGGTCAAAGTTGGGGTTTTACGTCCCGTTCAACAGCCAGGGTCATATTGGGACAGGTCCTCAGAATTGCCACTTGTGGGACTCGAACCCACAGAGGTGACAGCCTATGATTAGATGCCAAACTTGCTAACCACTAGGCCACTGAGGACCTCTTTGACTTATTGGAAAGAAACAGCTTAACCAGGTGTTTAACTAATGGTGGCGTATAGTTTTGTAAAGATCATAGTTCTGTTGTGCAGCAATGTTAAATTCTAGCAATATGACTTTGATAAAAGAAACTATGGGGTAACAGTAACTAATTGTACAGTAAGTGTCTTAACCAAGAACTAATATGTGTGTTTTAACAGTTTTAACAAACTCCAAATGTTGTTAATAGTGAAAAATAAACTCATTGTTGTCTGAAACTAAATTTATTATTGGACTTCCTCCCTTGCAACTGAGGAGGAACAATATAAAACTAGTGCTACATGTTAGTATTATATTGCCATCTTCAGTTGTAATACACTTTTTATTTATGTCCTTTAGAAGGTTTTCCCATTATATATGCATTAGAGCAATTGGCAAAACACCATATTTCTTCTCATTTACATCAGTTCAAAGCAAAAGTATCAAATACACTTACGTCCCTGTTAGAAATGGTAAAAAATTAAAACAAAACAAGAAAACACATCTTGGTGCAATCAGACTTTTCTTTATTTTAAAATAAGTAGTATTGTAGTGTTTTAGGGCATCCTATTCTGGTAAAACTAACAACACAGTTTGTCTGCATCAATTATTTGAGCAACTGCCTTTAACTTGAAGACATTCTTGATAAAGGTTTTTTTTCCTGTGGGGAAATAAGATGTATTTCTCTAACTGTAATTGAATAACCATCCATATCAATTTCCATATTGGACAATTTATGTTTTCAGTTTTTTCCACACAAAAGAAACTAGGGTTCTACTTTGTTCAATTTCCAAAATAGTGAGATATATTTTTATTAGCCCCAATGAAAAAAACAGTTTTCAATTACAGTTTCAATCTTTTCTAGCTAACCTAATTTTATTTTGAATTAAAAGATTTCCTGTTTGTTTTGGCAAATTCTGTTTTAACGCAAGATAAACTAAAACCTTTTTCTTTCCAAGCATGTTTTTGTGTTATTCATTGTGTTTGCTTGTTTGTGAGTTTGTTTATTTGTCTGTTTGTGTCCCTCCCTCTGTTTTTGTCTGTGTTCGTGATTACTCCAAAATATTAAACACATCCTTCTTTACCATCAATTACCAATTTAGTCACCATTTTTGACAGTAGTGCAAAGGACCTTGGGAGGGCAAAGGTGGCAGACCTTCCATCAAGGCCCATTTCCAGTGCTATTTCATACAGAGTATAAAATTAAAATTTTACAAATATTAAATATATTAATAGTTCAAACACATATATTTGGTAAATAGATTCACAAATTCTTTCTTTATAATTACTTAGCAATTTTTATCTCAGTCCCCACCATCCCAGGTCCAAGCAACAAGACAGTGCGGGTTAATATTTTATTGATATACAATAACATAAGTAAGTTACAGTTGTATAATATAAATGATTATCTATGAGTATGTAAATCTACTTTTATTCACAGGTTACAATTGTCATAATACAGCCTAGAGTCCAGTAATGTAAATACAGGTTAGTTTTAGCACACACAATTTTACATGTAAATACAGGTGATTTTTACATTTTCACAATTTTTTACATTTTACTTCAACAATGGGACTAGCACAGTTACAGAAATGCAAGTACATTGCAGTGACCCTATGACCCTTGACCCCAAGGTCAGATTGAGACTAAGGTCAACACCCACCTTCAAATTTGACCCCTACTCAGGTGACATACGAGGGGACCCAGAGGTCAAAGGTCAGAGAGTTTTTTATTCTTACTTTTAAGGACTGTATTTTTTATGCATCATTTCTGGCCAACTACCTCTGGCCAACTACCTACTGGTGGCTGCTCATATTAATAGTTACACCAAGAGAAAATAAAATTAATATAATAAAAATTGTAAAAACGGTTTAAAAACAGTACTACCCTAAGTTGTTAGGGTGAGGGAGGGAGGGAATTTTTAAATATGTCTTCCTTGTTCCATTGTTCCCAGCCAACTGAAGTCCTTTCCTTTCTAACTTTCCCTCCTAAAATTCGCCCACCCAATCAGATTGCTTGATACATGTGCCCTTGCTTTGCCAATTTGAACCCCAAATGGGGACCACTACACCCCAAATGGTAGGTGACCCCGCCTGTCCCTGGGATGGGGGACTGACCTCCATGATGCCCTATACACCATTACTGACAGTCCCCACCATCCCAGGTCCAAGCAACAAGACAGTGCGGGTTAATATTTTATTGATATACAATAACATAAGTAAGTTACAGTTGTATAATATAAATGATTATCTATGAGTATGTAAATCTACTTTTATTCACAGGTTACAATTGTCATAATACAGCCTAGAGTCCAGTAATGTAAATACAGGTTAGTTTTAGCACACACAATTTTACATGTAAATACAGGTGATTTTTACATTTTCACAATTTTTTACATTTTACTTCAACAATGGGACTGGCACAGTTACAGAAATGCAAGTACATTGCAGTGACCCTATGACCCTTGACCCCAAGGTCAGATTGAGACTAAGGTCAACACCCACCTTCAAATTTGACCCCTACTCAGGTGACATACGAGGGGACCCAGAGGTCAAAGGTCAGAGAGTTTTTTATTCTTACTTTTAAGGACTGTATTTTTTATGCATCATTTCTGGCCAACTACCTCAAGCCCAATCTTGCATTACACAGCATTTATTAACTTTTTAAAGGAAGCAGCTATCTCAGCACTACGGGAATGGTCTTTCTGTATGTAGGACCAAACACAGTCTGACGCCCAGGAGCCATGGGATTTTATGCTCTGTACTGGGACATGGGCATTATATGCACATGTGGCTCCTGAGCGTCGAAAGGTATGGAAGGAGAAATGATGAGGTTCGAACCCTATCCTCACATTTAATTTTGAAAGGGTTTTTCGCACTCTGGATTCTGTTACCAACCTATGACCATCCTTAGTTTTGACCTGGAACAGAGGGTCATGTGGTAGAGGTTGATATTGAAGCAAGGCCCTCTTAAGGGCATATACTGGGCACAAGGGAGAAGGGTGGAGGAGAGGAAGGAAGATGACATGGACCTTATCACGAGTCTGCATGGTTTTAGACCATTTGAGGGTAATGCGCATGCCCGAACTGGTGAACTTTACATCAGACCTAGTTAGATGTCTGGTCGCATCAAATTGAGCATATGAATGAGGTGCAATATTTGAAATCCTAAGAAAACCAAAGAACGCGACCAGGAAAATTGCTTTGAAAGTAAAAGGAGAGACTAACTGATTGCAAGCATGAATTAAATCCTGCAATACCTGCAGGGAAATGATATTCCTCTTTACCAGGGCTAGTGGACGGTTTATTTTCAAGGATTTAGTGAATAACCTTATGCGAGGGTGGTCAAGAAGATGAAATTTGAGATCATAGATGATGAAATTTGCTTTCAGAGCTGAAATGTTATTGGCTACCATGTTATAAGATACACCATTTTCCACCAAATATTCCAGATAGGCAATTACATCCTGAACCCCCATGAGCTGGGGATTTAAACTTGTGAGCACACAGAAACCCATGAAGTTTCTAAATAACAGTTCGTAGCACCTTCGAGTCTTGGGGCGGAATGCCTGGGCTACTCTTGAGGCTGCTTTTGACTTCAAGGCTGCTAACGCGTTCTGGCCTGAAACAAAGTATAGCATTTGTTACTATTCATATCTCATTATCAATTTCTAGAATTTTGTGTGGGATGTTCATCCAGACTGGATTGCTAATTCTCTGGATTAAGTACTGGTGCTGTACCTGGGAATTTTTCCACCTAGACAGTAAATCTGCAATGACATTTTTTCTGCCCTGTATGTGTGAATATACTATCTCAATATCTGCTTGCGCAGCTTCCAACCAGATATTTCTCGCGCATGCGCCTAGGAACGGATCTTTCACTTTGCCTGTCTGCAATACTTGTACCACTGCCATGTTGTCACATTTTACTAAGATTTTTTGGCCATGCCAAAATTGTTTAAAAATTCTCAAAGCCACTAATATGTTCAGCATTTCGAGCTGTGTAATGGCCAGGTTGTGGTAGTGCTTTTCAATTGGCACATGGTATATCAAATTCCCCCAGCAACCCCCAAAGCCAGTCAAACATGCATCTAACTCTATGGTGCCAAAAATTGGATGATGGTCAAAGAATGATGCACCATTGTATTTGGCCAAAAATTTGTGGAACCACCGGAGGTCTCTTCTGAAACCTGTGGTAAGGGTGATGGATTTTTTGTCATAATTTTTTCTGAGGAGTTCTAGCATGCGATTGACGAAAAATCTGGAAGGCCTCACACACTTGTGGACATACAAGAGGTTGCCCAATAATGACTGTAGCTGTTGTTTTGAACAAAAATGCTTGTGACGCCATTCGTCCAACATGACGTGTATACGTTCCAGCTTTTCTTGTGGAATGGCAATAGTTTTTTCCACAGTGTCAATTCTGACGCCTAGACAGACTGCTGACGTTGCTGGTGGTACTAATTTTTTGACGCTGACGTCAAGACCTAAGCGTTCTAACAATTTGGAGAGATGGTCATAAGATTTTTTGGCGACGCTAGGCGTCGCGACCCCGACGAAGTCGTCGACGTAGTTTATGACGTCATAGCCGTCACGACGCATGATGAAGCGTACGGCGTCGCTTATACGTTGAAAAATTTGCGTCCCGTGCCTGCTCCCGAACGGGAGACAGGTGTCGACGTACGTGACGTCACGCCAACGTAGCCCTAATAGATCCAAGTCAAAGGGATCAATTTTGACGTGTCTGAACGCGCGGCTTATGTCAATTTTGAACAAATGGGCCCCAGGGCCCACATCTTTGACTGCATCAGTAATATGGTCAACGGTTGGGAAAGTAAGTTCAAAATCTGTGGCCATGTATGAGTCCTTATCTATACCCAGGTTGACAGATGCATCCTTTGGCCATGATAAGTCAATGATGACCCTTCTATGAGCGGCGTTCGCTTTTTCACGAGTCATGAATGGTGAACAGTGGAGTTGTTTTATGGGACTGTCAACAAAAGGACCTAATATGGCCTTGAATTGGGTCTCCTCTTGCAAATATGCGTCCACATCCATGGGAAATTGAAGTGCAGATTTGTGATTTTTCCCTTCACTACGCAACTTTGAATCCCTGTTAAAATCAAGGGGGAACCCATATTTTAAAAATTCAAGTAACTGGGTGTCCCAGTAACCTTGTAACTCTTGAACCCAATTGCCAACTTTCAACTGGGACCTGACCGGTATTCTACAGCCCAAGTAGTTGTATGTGCCACTATTTTTTATGATTTTGTGGAGTTCAATAGGGTCATCTGTCACCATTTCTGATTGTGTGGCCCTGTCAGAGTTTATAAACTCCCCAAGTGGTGTGAAACCAAAATCAAAAGATGTTTGACACTTCCATTTTTTGTAATTTTTACACTTAAGCTCAGCCTGACACCTGAGGTGACAGTTCAAACGTTTGGCAAACATTGTGTTGACAAATTTGTCCTCATCAATACCATTGATGTCGAATAACAGAGCTTTATTAGTGTCATTAATCACACTCTCATTTAAAGTGTCAGTGCCCACTGATGTGTGATTCTTATTGTCTAACACGCTTTCTGTTGTGATTTTTGATTGATTTTGTGAAACGACGGTCTCTCGACTTTGAGGGCACTGGTCAGTTTCCAGACTATTTTTAACTGACCAGTGTCCCCACTCTTGACCTTGGTGGTCGTTGTTTTTTGTTTCACTACACCTTGCAGTATTTCTGAATACTTTGGTTTTAATTTGACACTGATCAATGTTATGACTATTAGTCACCTGACTGGTTCTTTGACCTGCGACATTGTTACATTTCATGTTGTTTAGTGTTTTATACTTGTTACCCCTAGCCATCAAAGCATTTACAACCCTGGTTGACAGGTTTGAATTGGTAAAAACTCGACTACACACAGGGTTTCTTGAAGCGTCATTTTCTGACGCAACTTCAGTTGCATTAGCACAATCCTCAACATGTACACTTCCACTACAATTAGAAGCAACCACTTTTTTACAACCATTATCTGTTTGCAGGCTGCCCCCTTGGTCTAAAGGTGGGCAGCTCCCTGATCGTTTTTTGGACCCAATTTTTTTGAATGACACTCACGCTCTGGATGATTCAACTGCCTACCCTGTGACACACAATAAGCACAAATGTGCCTATGTAGTTTTCCCCCAACCTCATGGTCTTTGTTAAAATTACAACTCCCTGTTTGATAATTTTTGCAAAACCAGGGACGTTTCTCTTGTTGCCTGTAGCCCCAATTTTGCCTACTTTGATGTTTTTGGGCATGGGCCCGCCTAATTCTGTCAATCCTAGATGTATCTGACCAGACCACCTGCCCTCTCTCCATTTCACATAATAATACTGCGTGGCTTGCCTTAGCACTGACCCACGAAAAATCTGAGGTATCTTCCATAATGTCCCCCAAATATCTGAGCATGAATTCCCTGTTGTCTAAGTTTTTTTCATCTAAAATGTTTTTTACAAAACCCTGTACGAATTGGGGCATGGTGAGCTGGTCGTAGGTCACTCTTTGCCTAGTTTGACCCCCCAAGATATGCTCATGAGGCCAAGCTACTTTTTCCTGGACTGTGACCTCCACTGGACCTCCCCTTTTTGATTTTAACTTTTTTGGCCCATCATTACCTTCTAATTGCTTTTTACTAAGTTTTGCTAGACTTCTGTCTATCTGCTTTTGTACATCTCTCGAACTGCGAATATATGACAATTCAGGAATTTTTGTATCATCATCAGACGATTCAGAATTTTGACTCTGCTCACTCGAGCTACTGTCACATTTTTTTACAGATGTTTTAGACTTAGTACAACTACTTAACTTTAGTCCCTTTGGCTTTCTGTTGACGTCTTTCTGGCCCACCTGTCCTTCTACCGCCTCCAACCGCGCTGACATGCTTCTCAGTTCTGCCAAGATCTGTAGCTGTACCCCTTGACCTGCTGCCTCATCCACCAAGCTCGCTCCATCGACTGTGTCGCTCTGGCCACAATGGCTCTTGACAAAGGAGTCCTTCTCCACTGCGACACCTCGCTTCTTGACACTTTTCTTGACACTTTTTTGACACTTTACTTGGCTTAGTGGAGAGTCCCGTTCATCAAGGCTCACCTCTGTGCTATCACTCGACACATCTTCTTCTACTTTCTGGGCCTTTTTACAGTTCTTACCCGTGGGAGGGTAGTGTTTGTCACCACAAGCCCAACACTTATTTTTATTTTTTCCCATGCTCTTATATGTATTGTAATATTTTTTGTCAATTTACTGAAAATACACAGACCCTGCTCCCTGGTGATGTGCACTCGACAATCCTTAGGTTAAATTTGGCTATTCACTGCGAAGAACTATAAAACATAGGGTAGACCATCCCTTCAGAGTAGCCAAATAAAGCCTGAGGTTGTCTCGGTGACTTCCCAGTACAGGGCGAACACAAGTGCTGACAGATGAATCACAGTTCAGTTCCAAGGTGTTGACAGATTCCACAACTTTTCCACGGTATGACAATTTAAAATGTCAATATATAAACTAAATGACCGTTCTGTAAGACTAACACACATAAAAACTTTAAAATCAATGTGTATAAAACAAGTCCATAAAATATTGTAAACAAAACAAGTTATAATTCAAAGTTTTCATTAAACTGGCTATCACAGAGCAGTTAAATTTTTAAATATGTCTTCCTTGTTCCATTGTTCCCAGCCAACTGAAGTCCTTTCCTTTCTAACTTTCCCTCCTAAAATTCGCCCACCCAATCAGATTGCTTGATACATGTGCCCTTGCTTTGCCAATTTGAACCCCAAATGGGGACCACTACACCCCAAATGGTAGGTGACCCCGCCTGTCCCTGGGATGGGGGACTGACCTCCATGATGCCCTATACACCATTACTGAATATCTTCCTACGGGGGACTCAAAATATTGCAATAAGGTATAATGCACTCTTTCATGATTTGATTCAGGGCCTGTATTCACAAAGATTGTTATTCTTAGAATTATGCTTATTCTTAGAATTTTTCTTAGAATTGTCGTTTTTCTTTGAAAAATTCTAAGAATAAGAATTTTCCTATTCACAAAGATTCTTATTCTTAGAATTATACTTATTCTTAGAATTTTTCTAGAATGGGTTTTATTCTTAGAATTTTTCTAAGAATAAGAATTTGCTATTCACAAAACTCTTATTCTTAGAATATTCTAAGAATTTTGTTTAAATCTAAGAATGGCACGTAGCATGCTTAACTTAAGAAAAATAGTTGTTTTGATGATTATAGTGCAGCAAGTGATTGCAAATCAACATTCAGAACAGAGTGTTACATATTAGTTGTCAATTGTGTGTACTGTAACAAAATGCAGCCCCTTTATATTATTTAAGAAAATTCCAGTTTTCTGTTCACATAGGCCAAGATCTGTATTCTTAGAATTTTTCTTGGAATTACACTTAGTCTAAGAAAAATTCTAAGAATTGTATATATTTCCTTTTACTTCTATTCTTAGAATTATTCTTAGCTAAGAATTGTTTTGTGAATAGGTTTTTATTCTAAGAATAAGAAAATTCTTAGCATAGAATTTTTCCTAGACTTAAGTGTAATTCTAAGAAAAATTCTAAGAATCTTTGTGAATACGGGCCCAGGTCAATAGTAATGTATATTTTCAAAACTACGTTTTACCAAGGTGGAGCAAATAGGTCAGTTTTCTATTGTGCCATGTTGTGGTAAAACATGTCTGAATTTGTTTAATTGTTCCTCCCATGATTTTGTTACACATTTTTGGCTATCTGAAAGTATATTCCAAAGCAATTAATTGGGTCATTAGTAGATGCTACATTTTCGAAAGAGGCAGGCCTTTTCTTTAAGGGTCCAAGTCATAATCCAACACATTTTTAAACATTTAGTTGTAGACCAGCAACAAGGGAAAAGTCATCAATATGTTTGAGATGATGGCACATTGAGTTTTTGTTCTCTAGACTAAGTGTGATATCATCTGCATATTGCCAAGTGGTTGACTCATATGTTCCAATTTTTATCCCTGTGATATTTTCATTAGCTTTTAAATTGATAGAGAGAATTTCAGAGGCTATGATAAAAAGAAATGCTGACAAGGGACGTCATTACCTTATGCCTGTCTTTATTGCTAGGTTTGTTGAATGCAAGTCATTATTTATTATTGTTATTGTGGGTTCTGTATAAAAAAATATTAATCCAGGATTTAAAGTGTTCAAAGCCAAATTTGTTTAGTTTTTTTACATTAAGTTCTATTCTAAAGAGTCAAAGTCTTTCTAGAAATCTAAGGTTAACAAGATCCCCAAGACTGTGTGTTTCACAGTAATCAATGAGGTCTGATAGATATCTAGCTGTAATCCAATATATCTTTTTGATATAGGCACTTTGATCTCTTGATATTAGTTTCAAAATAACTTTCTGAAATCTTTATCAAAATTTTTATGCTGAGCAATGGAAGAAGAGGTTATTTTTTGGAAAGGACAAGGTCACTTGGCCTCTCTGATTTTGACATTTACAGATTTTTGCTGGTGATTTAAGAGATAAAATAAAAAAGGCACCCTTGTCTGAGACACTTTGAAAATGCATTTTAACATTTAAAAATAAGAAAGATGTTTAGATAAAACATAAAAAGAAAAAGACAAATAATTACCAGTAAGGATATACAAACACAGGTAAATATGGACTTATTTTACTTATTATTTAAACAAAGTCATAGATCAAAAAATGTCAATTCAACCCTTGTGACATATTTTTTTAATTCCATCACTCGAAACGAACATTCTCTTTCATTAATTTTTTCTGTACTTTTTGTTAAAATATGAAAATTTACTTCACTTGGGTAATTTTATTTTTATGTTACAATAAAACATGCTACCCATTCAAATAAAGTAACAACAGAATTCCATACATCCACCTACAGTAAGCCTTCTTGAGTATCAATGTCGCCACAGTGTAGGCTCAAATGTTTGTGCCCGACCTTAATCAAGTTTAGTGCTTACCACGTGGAAGGTTACAAAGGGTCTTTCACGCCTGGTTGCACATACGTAACGTGAAACATTTGTGAGATGGAAGCTGGCGGGGAGGGGGTACATTAGACAGAAGGGGGAACCGTTTTGTGATCTATGTGAGATCATTCACCCTGTCCCTATCAGACCAATCCTTAATGGGAAATTGCAAAATATGATTGATCTTTGGAGGATGTTGCCAAAGGGAGAAAATTTTCACTGATTGTCCATGAAAGAAACACACAAATACCCCCCGCACCTCCTCCCCTTCAATAAATGGATCATGCTTGATCTTTCCTACTTTAGTTTTGTAAATCAAACTTTGGATTGTGAAATCCATGAAAAATTATTATTATGACTTTTGTGGGGAGTAAACTATGATTTGCAGGGGTTTTTATTTGGATTTTAGTTTCAAACCAGCTATACATGATCGGTGAGATAATGAGATTAGCTAACCCTTAATTTTCTTACTCAGTAAGTCTGTTGGTTTCACATAATCTTTTTCTGCAATCAGAAGATGCTTAGAAGATTGTTTAATGGAAATATTATTGTTCTACAAACTAATGAAAATATAGTTTTCCTCATAAGGTTATGGACAATGATGTTTAGCCAGAGATGAAAGGATTTTATTGTCTCAAAGGATATCTTTTAAAAAACGTAGAGTCTAGAGTTTAGTTAATGCCTTATTTTAAAACAGACAGGCAATAATTAGCTGTTTTGTGCGCAGCCCCAAGTCATAACTTGACATAACATTACCACAAAAGCCTTGTTTGTGTTTCTTTTGTGTGCAATAATATGGATCTCAGTTGATTAAATTATATATAAAAAAGTTGAACTCTTATCGAATTTAACCACAAAAATCTTACCTTCTACAATGCTTTTAAGGGGTGATAATACAATTTATACTTTAAGTCAGCACCTTAACTTGGCACAATTTGTATACAGAAATTCCCAAAATCAATCAATTTATGTCCAATATCACTTCTGCTATCTGGTATGATACCTGGAAATGCATGAGCAGTGTCGATAACAATGAACTACCACAAAGTATTCTGTCTTCCTTTTCATGCCAAGTTGAGGTGTGTGCCAAGTTTGAACACCAAGCAGAAAAGAACCAAATTTTTTAAAACATTTGGCTATTCTTGAGAAAAACATCTCAACTTTGTATTCACAAACAGGTTCTCAGCTGAGACTAAGCTGAGACAAGTCTCAAGTCTTTCCAATGTAAACAAACCATAAACTTGTACATTTATCCAGCATTTTTTTAAGATCAATAGTTTTTGTGTATTTTAATTCTTAACAAAAATTATACTGTCTGTTGAAATAAAAAAAATAAATAGAAAATTGTGTCAACTGTTTTCTTTTATTTTTCATGCCACATGATCTACTTCTTTGTTGCTATGCAGTCAGAAAACACTGTTGAAAAGTGTCTCGAAGTAAGGTACTTTTAAAACCAAAGTTTGGGCTATCCGTTGTTAAAAAAGTTTAAGCCAAGTATTATATATGTTGTAAATTATTTCTACTCTACATTAAGCCATAAAAAGTAAAAACATGAATCTCAGTTAAGGTGAAATAATGCTTGAGACTTTTACCAAAATATTTGAGACAACTATATACCAGTCTAAGGTTTGAGACCAAATCTGAGACTAAATTTGGTCTCAACTATTTTGTGAATAGCTAATAAGTCTGAGACCAAAAACATTCTCAGATTTGAGACCAAAACTTGAGATAAAATTTCGTCTCACCAAGTTTTATGAATACTGGCCCTGGTATTCGCCATGGTGCTTGACCTCACTTTTGTCCCTGAATACTGAAATTGGTTTATTATCTTGGTGCTGTTGCACCTTAGAGTCCCCTTACTTATAGGGATATTAAGCACTATAAAAGTCCAGTTAGAATTAGAATTACATGCAAGAGCAAAATATTTAACTTATCAGGGCTTAGTTTTCGATTTGACTTGTTTCAAGTTTAATCAGTATCCACCTATTTCAATGAGTGTAAATAAACTAGGATTTGTATTTACGTAGGATGCATTTGACACAACACAGACAGCATTTTCAACATAAAGTGGATTTAAAATGTCTGGAAAAAATGCCACAAGCTCTCACTTGCTGGAGTAAAATGTACACATCAGAGAGGGTAAACAGGGGTTGGTATCATTTTAAGGGGCGGCTTATTTTTAAAATATGCACCAACCACATACACGGTCCATTTTGTGGGATATGGCCTGAATAGGGGCCTATCGAGTCAGTTTACAACCACCTTAAATACATCTCTTGTATACCTACCTTAATTCCCAACAGTCTAGGTCTACTATTATTGTTTATTGACTACCACCAATCAGGGATAAGGTCACACTTCATTAGTTCCCACCAAATGCTTTGGGGTTCACTTTTTACATAGCAAGCGATGAGAATACATGTGCAAGAAAATTATTTTAAGTTTTTAGGGTTTTTAGTTCTTTTACAAAGCTTTTACTGATTTTAACTATTTTATTATTGTACATACAACGTTTATTGAACTTCATGATGCCTTCAACAAGGGCTAAAGCGCCAATATCAGCAACTAAGAAGAAATCTCTGTCTGCCACCACAGTTCGGACGAAGAAGAGATCTTCACAGAAATCCTCTCACGTGGATGGTTCTTATTTACAAGTCGGATCCGAACCTAGTTCTGTAAGTGCTCCACCTCAGTCTTTCACCTCGGTTGCACATGGGACTGGTCCTTTAGACCCTAACCAGGCCATCTTGTCTGCCCTATCTCGGTTAGAAGCTGCTAACCAAGACCTTGCCCGCCGGATGGAGAGGATGGAGAGGGGAGGGGACACTAACTCCACGCCTGTGCCCTCGCCCCGACCCAGAGAAACTGTCAGTTTTAACTTACCGAGGGGCCCCAGATTGGGTAGGGATTCATCGCCAATAGCCCCACTGAGAGCTCACCCACAGGGACATCATGGGGCTGGGGGAAGAGAAGCTGTGACCAGTCACCAATCCCTGCCCAATCTGTCTCAGGCAGTCTTACATCGCCCGTTGCCAGACAACGCACTCACTGGCCACCCGGAAGCCATGGAAGCCAGTAGGGACGCCATTGTTCCATCAGTGGAGGCTGTGAGGAACATCCCCAGCATCTCAGCGGCTGTATCCAAGTTATTGGCCCAATATGAAGATCAGACACACCAGGACATTGTCCCAGGTAAGGACTTTTTGAGGAAGAAATCTGGGCGTTATAATACAACTGATACTTGCACTGTCAGGCCAGAGCTGAGGTGGCCCAATGAAGGGTACGTATCCACAGGCACGACTAAGAAACCTTCTTATGATGATCTTATGATGGCCCAGTGGGCAAGTGGGCAGTTATTTAACATTTTACTTATCCAAGATTTTGAGGTATGTTAACGCAGGTAACTATGGCACTCACTGATGCTGTTTCTCTGCCATGGCCTGCTGTTAGGTCTGCCTGGGCAGCCTTGATGACTCAAGTCGAGGATGGGCGTCTTTCCTGGGCCAACGACACACAGTGGGCCCTCAACAGAATTGGCATGTCTCAGTTAGCAGTGTTCAACAGCCAGAATGTTTCGAATCATCAGAAGGTGAGGATTTGTCGATATTTCAATGAAGGATCTTGTGTTCATGATTTTAACCATGGAAACTACAAGCATTTGTGTTCACATTGCTACAAGCAAGGACGTTCTCTGTCTCACCCTGAGATCAAGTGTAATCTTAAAAGCAACAAGCAGACTACAGCTACATCGAGGTAGGACACTGATCGACCACTTGGGACCACACCATCTGTTTTCCAGGACAATAACTTTTATAATGATTCATACCACTCTATTGTGTCGAAGCACTGTGAAAGTCAACATAGTATTGAACATGAATATCCAAATGTAAATAACCATGTGTATGATCAGTTCTGTAGCCTTCAATCTTTTAGTCACGTTAACAATGGTTGCAAGGTGTTAAATAAGAATGTTTGTAACACTAATAGTATTGATATGTTTGTTGATGATGACAAAGTGTTTGATTCTAGTGAATTTCAACATGTAGTAAGTGACACAGTTAATGGCCTCGTGTATAATTCACAGAGTGACACTGAGTTCAAGGCCCAGAGACATATCAATATGCCTTGTTATTCATATGATGATACAATTTGTCACGTGAATTATTTATATGATAAAGCTGACTGTTTAGGTATGTTAGCATTTCAACATTTTCACCCATATATGTCTGATGATAATGAATCAGCTGTTTCTCAGTACTGTAAGGTCAGTTTCTTCCAGTGTTTGAATGAATATGGTCATATGTTTTCATCTGTAATTTACATACATGCTAATGAACTGGAACATAAATGGTATGAATACAGAAGTGGATACTATGGATTGCACAGTTGGTGTCCGATTGACAGTGCTAGTTTAGGCCCTTTAACTGTCAGTTATTCTTGTCAGGCTTACCTACAGTTGTTCAATCACTGTGATGATGATTCAACATTGTCTCCTCATCAGGTTTATGAGAATTACTGTAAGGACTTACAACTTAGCCAACATTATAATTGTTCTTATGAACAATATATGAATCACATTATTGACATTCTCGTGGATTCACCTGGCTTTGATTCGAATGACATTTCGAACGAATCTTCAATGTCGAATACGTATAGTGACAATGCTAGCCCACCAAAGAAGGTGGACGACCTGGAGAGTAGAGTTTCTGGTCCAATCGATGAAAGCCAGGGCGACCCTCCTGCTGGGGGAGTCGGGTTCGGTTCCCTAGGCAGGGGAGATAGGAAGTGTCGATTAGTTGATAAATATTTTCCGGATAAGCGAACCGGTTTTATTGCTTTACACAAGGACACTTTTACTTTCATTGGGCCTGATCGACAGGAAGTGTGTATTGACAGTATTGACAAGTGTATCCTGATCTCTAGGATAATTAGAGAGACCAATGAACCCAATTAAAAGGTTGCCCGGTTCCCTCTGAAATCAGGCCTCAACCTGAGAGCCTGGGAAAGTAGATTGGCAGATTATCCGGATAACAGATTGCTTAATTATCTCAAATTCGGTTTTCCTTTGTCCTTAAAGG
This sequence comes from Sabellastarte sp. h YS-2021, assembly GCA_964017235.1. NCBI lineage: Eukaryota > Metazoa > Annelida > Polychaeta > Sabellida > Sabellidae > Sabellastarte > Sabellastarte sp. h YS-2021. Next base: position 8,609,581 of record OZ024932.1, on the reverse strand, counting down.
GTCATGAGGGCTTGAATAACAAACAAGTATCGAATCACTACTCGGCTTTGGCACATCCAGAAGCTGTTCAAGAATATTTGGATAAAGAAGTTTCCTTAGGGGCCATGTTGGGCCCAGTTTCTGACCTTCGGGCCGAAGAGGTCCATTGTTCACCTTTGATGACCCGTCCTAAGGATGTACATAAGAGGAGGGTGATTCTTGACCTTTCTTACCCCAAAGGGGCCTTCCTCAATGACCAGGTAGATAGGGACAGGTTTGATCACAATGAATTTGCGTTGAAACTTACCTGTATAGATGATATTGTGAGGGACATTGCGAACGGATGTCGCTCGCGCTTTCAGGAATCTGCGAGTGGACCCAGCCGACTGTATCAAATTGGGGATTAAATGGAAGGATTCTTATTATCTCGACGGGGCGATCGCGTTCGGCTAGGTCCACGGCACGGCGGCGTTTCAGCTTTGCTCAGATAGCATAGCCTTTATCATGAAGAAGGAAGGAGTCAATCTGCACTGCTACATCGACGATTATGTGGCGGTTGCCCCTCGGTGCGAGGCAGAACCATATTTTGAAAAATTATGTGACCTTTTACACGAGTTGGGCTTGCCCATAAATCAGGACAAACTTACACCCCCTACCAAGTGCCTCACGGTCCTAGGTATTGAAATTGACATTCACAGGAATACCCTGAGCATTGATCCCAGTAAGCTTGCCCAGATTCATGAGGAATGTCTGTCAGTTAAGGGTAAGAAGTTTCTGACTAAGAAAGCATACCAGTCCCTTTTGGGCAAGCTCTTATATATACAAAAGTGTGTGAAGCCATCTAGGATCTTTGTCAACCGGATTTTGGCATTATTTAGGACTTTTAAGGGCCCTAAGATTGCATTGACTCAGGAATTTTATCAGGATCTGGATTGGTTTGCCCATTTCCTTCCCCATTTCAATGGCATTACATGTTTGAACAAGGCTCCAGTTGACAGTTCACAGGAACTGTATTTGGGTGCATGTCTTACAGGCATGGGGGCGGTATGGCGGAATAGGGTATATGCTACCCCTATCTATGAAATTCCTGGGTTTCAACTTGCTATAGCTCACCTAGAGATGCTAAATTTGGTCATAGCTTTGAAAATTTGGGGCAAGTTCTGGAGACATTCTGTCATCACATTCTTTTGTGATAATATGGCTGTGGTCCAGGTGGTCGGTTCTGGAAGGACTAGGGACAAATTCTTAGCCCTATGTATCCGGAACATTTGGCTCTTAGCTGCACAATTTGACATTGAACTTGAAGTTAGGCATGTTGAGGGTAAGAAGAATGTAATTGCTGATGCTTTGTCACGACTTTATTCAGATAAACCAGTGAACTATGAAATATTACAGTGTTTAACCCACTTCATCTGGGAAGAGGTACCGCTGCAAGCCTTTGACCTAGATTTTTCTATATAATTTCAGATCCAGGGGCACCATCTTCAGTTTTGGCTACTGGAGCACACACTACACATTGCAGGACATATCTGTCTTTTGTCTTGTTCATGAACTTACCCATAGAATTTTCACTACATTCTGTATTGGCTTTTCTTGAATTTTTGTACATAAATAACATGTCCCCCCAGGGTAGTCCAGAACTACCTTTCTTCCCTTAAAACTTTTGCAAAACTTAGAGGCTGGGACCCCCTCCCATTCGAACACAAGCTAGTACTTGATTATGTAAGAAGTATAACCATAAACTCCCACTTTTCCCCGGTCCCCAAAGGAATTTTTGATGTTAACACATTAGCACAGATCATCCACACATGTGACCTTCTGAGTGATCCCCCTCTATACAAGGCAGCTTTTCTGCTGGCTTTCTTTGCCTTCTTAAGAATGTCAAATATTGCTCCCCATTCTAAGCAAAAATTTGATGCCCACAAACATTTTCTGCGACAAGATATTATTTTTGCACCCCCTGGGGCCCATGTCCTCCTTAAATGGATGAAAACTCTTCAGCACAGTAAATCTCACCACCTGGTTCAAATTCCTCTCCTACCCAATAACCCCCTGTGCCCCGTACATGCCCTGAGGCAATTATTAAGATCTAGGCCTTTGGAACCCACTCACCCCTTGTTTGCTCATAGATCTTATCCCTATCATCCTGTTATTGACACCTCCATTAGGGACGCCCTGAAATGGGTCCTAAACCATCTGAACATTCCCCTACAGGGCCATGGCTTTCATGCATTTAGAAGGTCAGGGGCAACCCTGGCTTTTGACAACATACAGTTACAAGACATCATGGCCCATGGTCTTTGGAGAAGCTCTGCAGTTTGGCATTATTTGCAAAAAGCTTCTGTAGCTCCTTCCATTGTACCCACGACCTTTGCCTCCATCTTTTCCCGGCATTTGGGCTTGGTGCTTTAAAAATTTTAATATTCCAAATTTTTAAAGTCTTTTAAACTACACTTGTATTACTAACATGTAAATAAAATTCCCAATTGGAATTCTTTCTTTCCATCCTGACCTCTGACCTTCATCTGACCTTCAATCCCAATCTGACCTTGGAGGTCATGCAAACCTCAGACCTGAAGCTTTGTGTTGTCCTAACCCATACATCTATCTTGTTATGAACAGAAATGAAATTTACAGATGCAGTATTGTTTTCACCTTCATTTGACCTCCAATCTAGACTTCACCTGTTGGAAACTGTGTGGGATATGGCCTGAATAGGGGCCTATCGAGTCAGTTTACAACCACCTTAAATACATCTCTTGTATACCTACCTTAATTCCCAACAGTCTAGGTCTACTATTATTGTTTATTGACTACCACCAATCAGGGATAAGGTCACACTTCATTAGTTCCCACCGAATGCTTTGGGGTTCACTTTTTACATATCAACTGCCTTTGAACTGTTGAACAGGTGTCTTGATGATGTGAAGGAGTGGATGTCAACTAGAAAACTCAAATTGATTCATGACAAGAATGAGTTTATACTTTTGGTTAAAAGAGAAAGTGGGAAACATTGGAAACATGGTTCCCAATTGACATCTTTGGAAGTCCTCTCTACCCAGCTTAGTCAGTCAGGAACTTGGGTGTATGGTTTAACTCTGTTTTCTCCTTGTCTAAACATGTTCAGAGTGTCCACAAAGTTGTTTTGTGCCACTCTGTGACTTTAAATGTATCAGACCGTTACTTTTTTATGATGCTTCTATACTTGTGGACAATGCTCTTGTCAGTAGTTGATTGGATTACTGTAATTCACTCCTCAGGAGTCTCTACAAGTTAAATTAAGGAAAATTGCAATGTAAATTACAAATGTATCAAACACTTGTAAAATTACAATAGTATCAAACACTAAGAGATACACCAGTATAACTCCTGTTTTTAAGAAATTGCATTGGCTTCCTGTTGAAAATTATTGCATCAAAAGCAAAACTGTGATCGAAGTGTTTTTTTATTTGTGTACTAATAGGTACTGTTGAGGAACCTCCAGGACCATTTTTCCTGGGCGGTTGTATCTTGTGCCATCTCTTCCATAGCGAAAAGACAGTTGAGGGCTGGAAAAGCTTAGGTGACCACTGTGAAGAAACTTATAATCCAAAGTTGGAGTTTTGAAAATACACTGAAATTCAACTGGCAACCAATGGCAGGTTTTTTTAGAATACCAAAGTAAGTAACTTCCTGCGTATGCTTCAAACAGGTAAATAAAATATAATTTGCCTTATATAATTAACTTTGTGTCAATTGTATTTCGACTGCTGATTACAGAGTACAGTCTCATCAGAGGCTATGATTTATGATCAACTGGACCCCCTGAAGTACTTTAGGGGTTGCTGGGTTGAATCCCTAGTTGAACCTGTGCTGAGCCGGCTCTGAACCGGTTCTGAACCAGTTTATTACAGGTTGCACAGGTTCAGTGAGGTTAACCTCATGAGCCATATTTTGGTAGTGTGGTGGGATCCAGGTAACTTTCAGATGTAATAGGCATATTTGTGGTGTATTAATATCTGTTTTTATTATTAGTAGTACTTATTTATAGTAATAATAATACACTTGGTTGGACTATTAGTTTAATCAATATGTTGTGTAAGTGGTGAGTATGGGTTACTCATTTCCTTGCTTTTAGTTAAGCATTTTTTATTAAAGGTAATCCACTTTAATAGTCTCATCATCTATTATGATTTTATTATAATGTTTAAATAAGGAATATTAATAACTCCTGTTTGTGAGTTATTTATTTCCATAGTAATACACTTAACCATGGTTAGTCATTTTTATTTATCATAATAAATTTTATTGAGATTGTTAATATACAATGTACAAAATAAAATGCTTGTGAACAGTGTTTGTGTTTTACTATTATTCTTAAAGTAAAAATAAGATCAAAGTCTATATGATGACTGGGCTTGTTATGTACTCAATAGTGTTCAGAACTTTGTGGTTGAGTAACACCACTTTCCCTCTCTTGGCAGAGGTAGCAGAATTTGTCTTGGTGAAGTGGCTAACACTGGGCAGGTTGGCTTCCGGCTACAAATCGCTTTGTATACTTCGTTGTCCACCATCAGTGCAGATGGCTTCCTGACATTGGAGGTGGGTGTAACTGGTTTGCTTGAGATAGTTATCTCAGGTCTTGTGAATACTACTGGACAAGGGGCCTTCATGAATGTAGTTGGACTCCTAATCTGAGTTTTTTGCTGGAACTTGGCCATCCACTTTCGGTATGCTGACCTGTTAAGGATGTTCATACATTGCCTATCTTCCCGAGATGTTATGGGATTTTCACATTTTCCTGACAGATTTTTTACTGCATCTAAATGAATATAAGCTTGTCGCTGAAGAATGAGATGTTCTTCATTTTTGCAGTTTAGGCAGTCGTCTTTTGTCTGATGAGTGGGACACAGCCTATTTGTGTTGTTACTTTTGGTTTAACTTTCAAAAATTCTTTAATGTCTTTTGGGGCATAAAGTGAATTCATAAGTAATTCACTGGGCTGGCCCATGTCAACTATGCACAAAGGTGAGGTATTCATTTGTGTAGATGTAGATAGATTTTTTTGGATATCAGTGATGGTGGGCCCCTGATATAATCCTGGGGGAGTCACTGTCACTTTTACTGACTTCTAAATCCTTAGCCAAAATGGTATTCCAGTCAACTGAGCCATTTTTATGGGGTGCATTTGAAGATGTAGAGGCTGTGCTGATTTGGGGCCTATTCTTTGTGATCATTGGGTTGTTTTGTGTATATGATGTTATCATCATCCTGCTTCATGATGATGGGTTGGGAACATTTGATTTTATACTTCAAAAAAATCAATGTTGCGAACAAACTCTTTTTTGCAATTGTTATTCTTCTGCTATTCATATGTCTTTTAAGACTAGTTTTACAAGTGTTATCACATTGATCACATTTATATTTTAAGGGCTCCATCTCACTGTATATGCTCTATGTCACAGAAATCTATAGAAATGACTATTTTGTGATGTCATAGAGTGGTGGAAACGTCATAGAGCAGTGACATAATTATGTCTATTACATCATTACGCTGTTGGCTATTATCAGACAAAATAATGTGCCTGATAAATGAATAATTAATTTTTTATTGAATTAATTATGATTTTTTTTAAAGTAATGATTATAGAGCATTATGAATTATAAATCTTGCCCTGATTTATGATTTGTATTTTATTATCGTGAATAAATCTTCATTTAATGCGTAAATTGCGTGAAACGCAATTTTAAATGCATTTTTATTCATTTTTAAGTTCTATTATGAATATGATTTATTCAGCTCAATATGCTTTTTAATGGTAATTTCTGATGAATCATTGTAGATATACAAGACAGATAAAATAGGAAAGTAACTACTGAGTGCCAGGTAGTCGGATCATACCTACATGACTCAAACAAATTGGTTGATGCCAATGGGGGTTAGACAGCGTAATATGAATATTCATGCCAACTCAAGGTGTTTGACCTTGGTGTAGTTATTGGCTCACCAAATGCTCTGGCTCCAAATCATGCTCTTATTTGGGTTTGAATCCTTAGCTTACTGTCCACAGGACTCGACTCTTGAACTCTTGACCAGCAATGCTAGCCATTGGGTTGAATTCTTGGTAAGCTGGCATCCATCATATATCTTTTGTATTTGTCATTCAGAAAGAGTTCCTACTAAATGCTTACTGTGCAGGGAGCTAATCTTTAGTATGTTTATATGCAATTAAGCATTTGCTTACACATTTTTGTACAATACAAAAAACTTAGAGATTATCTTCTTTCTTGGAGTCCAGCTTTGTGGAGACAGGAGTCATAGACATAAACACTTCAGAATGAGCCCCCCCCCCCCCCCCCCCATATTTTTTAGCTCTCAAATGAGTATATTTTAGTACATCTTGTGAACTCTCATGAAAGGTATACATTTAGAAAAACAGTCCTGAACATAAAACACATTTTGTTGAAAACAAAAGTTGTGTTGAATCACCTCGTTGATGTCCAACACAAATGCGAATCTCATTGAATGGGTCCTCCCAAAATATGAAGCAGATTGAACCTGGTCAAACCACAGCCAAAGGTGAGTCCATTCACATGTTGCTTGAGAGTATGATAAGGAAAGGTTTGGCTTAGGTATAAAACAGGCCTTAAACTTGTGTCACAGCTTATATCTAAGTAAGGGACTTGCCCCTTGTCATTTGCACATGAACAGGGTACCAGTGCCTTTGTTTCCAGTCTGTCGTGGATATGGGATTCTGGCTTTATAAATCTGCTTAAAAATAATGTGTGTGTTTGAATATGGGTTGGAAATAAAAGTAAACCTTTAAATCACAAACTGAGTTTTGCGTGACTAAAAATGTATAATAGGCCTCCCGTCTTTTTTTCTTTCTTTCTTATATCCATGACCTATATGTTTTTTGTTCTAATTGTGTGGGTGTACCAAGCATGATCTTTGCCAATACCCTGAAAAGGTTTCAGACATTAATTATACCAGATGCAATCCAATGATATATTCAAAGGGGTGGCCTTCTCAGTGCTACTGTTCTCTGATCTTTTGTTAGGGTGTTGAAATATAAAAAGTGCAAGATTTAAAAGGACAGATAGAATGTATCCCTTTCCAGTGAGAATTTTTGTCTCTTGTGGGTTTACCATTAAAAAATGGCAGTGTTGATTTATACTACTTAGAGAGTCCAGGCTCCCTTCTCTGATACATTAGATTGGCTTTTATTTTGGCTCAAAGGAAAACAGAGAGAATTGAGGGACTAATGCTTACAACCAAATATATAGGGGAGCTTTTAGAATCTAAATTGTTCATTTAGTGATTCTGACCCATTTAAAATAAACTGAGAATAGATGTAGAGGGTATTTTTGGAATTTAAGTCTAAAAACATACGTTTAAATATATTTATTGGTCCCTAGGTAAATAGATTGTAACTAGACTTTCTAGACTAGTGATGGTGTAAAAAATAAAGGATGATTTATGTTGGCCAAAAAACGTAAATTGATAGTTATATAATATAATACAAAAAATTGCAGAGCATTCCAAAAACCTTACACTGGGCGATAGTACAATTTCTACAACAAACAATTGCCCTCAACTGCATAGAACCAATCAAAATTTTATATCTGAATCAAATTGGCTACACATCAAATTTGTTGTTTACTTCATTTTGGTGCTAATTTAAGGCTAGTGCAAAATTACAAAACCACGCAGTATATCTATACATAGATGCAAGCTATACATCAACACAACTCATCTATTTACACCATTTTGAATAGCCAGCTTTGGTTCTTATTTTTAGACTTGTAACGGTTGGAGTTTGGTGACAAATGAAGTAAATGACTTGGACTAAAGCTAGATGGATATACACCTTTCGTGAATTAATAAGGATTGATCTGCATTGAAGCCTAGCCATTGGGTGATTAATGGCCTCATATCAAGGGGGGATTAGGTATAGTTTATACCTCCCGACTTCATATGGAATCGCTTAAAATATCCTTGACGGTGTCAGATAAATGACAAACGCTTCACAGTCGCTGGCTTCAAATGTTGGTTGGTGGTATTTTTATATTGCTTTTGCTTGTTTGTTTCTTCCAATGTTGCCTTAAAAACATCTCCATAAGTGTTACAAAGAATAGAAAGGCTTTAAATAGTCTTGGACCATAATATTAATTGAAAATTCACAAAGGTACACTGTCTAATAAACTTAACAGCTCAAAAGACCAAGTGTTTACTTTAAACAAATTGTTTCATGTATATATCTCTCTGGTGTATTTTCTTGTTGATTTGTTAATGTACCTCAATGATCATCATTTTAAGTAAGTAAAACAATATATTTATTACATATTTGACAGAATATATACTGCTTCACTTCATAGTTTGATAAATGCCTTAATTAGCACAAAATAATGTAAAATGGAGATTAAATTGAACTGATTATAAATTGCTTCAAAAATAGAGCATGGTAAACTGGACGCTGATTGGTTGAAATTGCATTAATGCCTCTAGAAAGGTCATTTGTATTGTGCATTCATACTCAACACAATATCACCATGTACTAAAGGACTCAAAGTGTTATTCGATCCATCCAACTGCACAGTAAAGCCCAATGTCTCTAGTTACTGATATTTTCCTACGCGGAAAACAGAGGATCAAGGATTTCTCAAAATCCTAGAGGTTATTTAGTCTGCCACTGGGGATATGACCCAATGACAGAAGACCACTATTTTAAGTGGACATCCCGGTCACTATGTATCTGTCTGTAGATGGGTTTGAACAGATGTCCTCTGTGTTCCTAGGTGAGCTTGTTACCCACTAGGCCACAGTGGCAGATATTCTATGTGAATTATGTGCTAAATTGTTTCACTAATTTTAAAAGAGCAATTTATATTATCTCCAAATAAAATTCACTCTAAAGGGTTAATGTTTATTTAAAGTAAATTCATAAGGTAGGCTAGCTGTCAACAGACAGTTTCATCCCCAAAAAATCCACCCAAATGTATATATATATTAAAGCTAATAAATTGTGTGCAAAGAGTTATAGCGGTAAACCATATCTTATGACATTTTCTGCGAAAGCTTGGTGCCTTTAATTCTCAAATAGGCCATCACAGATTAACATGTCACATGACTTATGATACTGTATAGGTCCAGATGCCATAAAATAATCATACAGACCAATTCCATATCAACGGAAGCTACCCTTCACACAAATCACTATTTATATATATGTGTGTGTGTGTGTTCTTTTATTGTTTGGTGGGCGAGAAGTCTTTGGTAGCCTAGTTGGTTGGCAAGTTTGGCATCTAATCACAGGTTGTCACCTCTGTGTGGGTTCAACTCCCACAAGTGGCAAAGCTGTGGGGCCTGTCCCAAAATGACCTTGGCTGTTAAATGGGACACAAACCTCTATTTATGATTAAGCTTTTGGTGGGCGATAATATAGCAGCATTCCATTGTATTTATGCCATTGTACTTATGGGTTTTCTAGATTTATCAACTGCATTTGACACTGTTGATCACTGTATTTTGCTGCACCGACTTGAGAAAATGTTCCGAATTGAAGACAAAGCTTTAGACTGGTTTAGAACATATTTAACAGGAAGAACTCAATCAGTAGTTGTTGATGACTGTGAATCTCACAAAAAGGTTCTAGAATGCTGTGTGCCTCAGGGATCAGGTCTTGGGCCTGATCTCTACTGCAAATATACATTACCTCTTGGTGTCATCATCAGAACGTTTCACATACTTTTCCACATGTATGCTGATGACACACAGCTTTACAAATCAATCGACCCAAGTAATTTTGAAAACCAAAAACAAACTGCAGAACAACTCCAATTGTGTACATCTGAAATAAGCAACTGGATATCTAATAACCGGCTCAAGCTAAATGATGAAAAGACAGAGTTCTTAATTGCTGGCACTGGAAAACAGCGCTCCAAAGTCATTATTGATTCATTAAATGTGGTTGGTATTGACATAAAGCCAAGCACAAGTGTCAGAAACCTTGGTGTAATCATTGACCAAGACCTATCACTCAGGCAACAAGTAAATGCCATATGCAGATCCTGTTATGGTCACCTTAGGTCCATCATTCAAATAAGACCTTACCTGACTAAGTCTGCTGCACACACAATAGTACAGTCACTCATATCTTCCAGATTGGACTATTGCAACTCTCTCCTAGCTGAACTCCCACAATATCTTATCCAGAAGTTGCAGAAAGTACAAAATTGGGCTGCCAGGATAGTTTTGAATGTCAAGAAACATGATTCTATATCGGTTCACCTGCATCAGCTCCACTGGTTGCCTGTTAGGTTTCGGATCAAATTTAAAATAAATCTACTAGTATATAAGAGTTTGAATCGACAGGCACCATCATATTTGACATCAATGCTTAACTACCAGCAACATCAACGCACCACAAGATTGGCAAGAAAATCATACATGCTACAAGAAAAAAGATCAAAACTTGCCTCTATGGGTGACCGTGCCTTCAGTGTTGTAGCACCAAAGTATTGGAATGAACTGCCAGATGATATCAGGAACATTGAACTTCCATTGGACATCTTCAAAAAGAAACTAAAAACTCATTATTTTAAAACAGCATATTGTGGAGAAAAAGTGCAATGATTGTTTTTCTCTTAAGTAGAATTGCGCTATATAAATATGTTATGTTATGTTATGTGTTATTTGGTTGGTTTGGGTTGAATTTTGATTCCAACATCTTCTATAGGCTCATATCACAAGAGGTAGTTGAAGGGGTGGAGGAAAGCAGTGCGTACTAGTTGGTCACCATTCTACACTAAAAACTATCTTGTGTTCTCCTTCCCCTGAAAGGGAGGATAATGTAATCCGATCTGTTTGTCCATGAACAGGACAAGTGGGATCACACCACGCATGGGTCATCCTGAAAGATGGTCTGAATCTGAATCTGGATCACAACTCCAGAATTGTTTTCTTCAACACTACCCACTGGCGAGGTCTTGCTTGTTCAGTCTCTGTTTCTACATTCTATTATGATTCATTGATACTATTTATTGAAACAAGTCTAAAACATTACTTTTAAAGGGTTTTTGTTTTGTCAGATTTTGTTTACCTTTTAAAGTTGACTATAAAATGTATTTAAATATATATTGAAATTTATGTGTATTTTATATTCCTAAAGGTAGTACAAAGACGGCATGAAATGTTTTCTTTGTTACTCTTTTAGCACAATTACACTGTTAATTTAAAATCTTATTCTTCAATATGTTCATTTGATATTTGTTAATTAAAACTTGAGACATCTATTTTAAGCCTGGGGTGTGAAATTACAGAAACAAATCGTGAAGTTTAGTTCAGTAAAACTATCAGTGACAAGACTGATAATCATTTCAGGCTTATCAGCATTTACAATGTTAAAATGCTCCATTTGAAGATTTATTAATTTCACAAAGGAGGTTATGTTTTTGGTGGGGTGTGTTTGTTTTGTTTACTTGCCCATTTGTAAAATACGTCGGATTTTGTTGAAATTTGCAGGAAATGTTGACAATGGCACAAGGAAAGAATGATTCAGTTTTGATGATGATACGAATTATAGTCCTGATCTATAGATCTTTAAAGATTTTTATCATTGCATTAAGGATCAGTTTGGGGTGCCTGGTTCTAATTGGTGGCTAAGTTAAATATCACATTTTTACTGATCCCCAACGACTTTCCTTCCGAACACTGGCTCTACACACTATGAAACCATATTGTCCTTGTCTCTTTACATCTTACCCTGGTCACTTTCAGTCCAATCCTAATAACTAACCATCTTATCATCAAACACTTGCCAGCCTGTCCTTTTCAAGTATCCAGCCCTCACTACAGTACTTGAAAGGAAACTGGCCTGTCCTAATCAAGCAATACCAGTCTTGGTGGCTTCAAGTCAAGACGGCAAGTATTCCAGACTTTGTCCACAGAGTCAGTTTTCTTGTGTCTCCATCTGATTCCACCTTTTGGCTTGAAAGATTAACAAGGATCTCTTGTTTCTGAACCTGGTTCTTATATGACTTGCGATATACCTACTTGAGGTCAGGTCAGGGGTCAGGAGCTCTTCAGAACTGAATCTCACCTTCTGGTCATTTTAATGGTCAGTTAAAGTTGATGGCACTCCATATTTCCTGTAACCTCTCACCCATAGGTCATATCACTGAAATGATACTTTATTAATGCTAATTCTCTCTATTATATGTAGAAAACTGTCACCACAGAAGGAAAAGCCAGGAACACAACAGAACAAGACGTAACAAGAAACTGACAAGGCAGTTACAGCAACAGATAAAGAAAAATAACGACAGTTTACTTTAACTGTGAAAACGAAATAGGAAAACTTCCTTAATGACATATACAAAATGTTTATTATCCACCACAGAATGGGATATTTTTCAGTACACAATGGCGCCTCCATACCAAGGATATTGTCAATAACCGATTTTGTCTCCAGACAATGAATTGTGGTGCAGCATGACGAGTACCTGTCTCTTCACTGAAGTTAAGCAGCAATGGGCTACATTAGTACTGGGAAGGATGACTGCTTCGGTGCACTACCGGGGTAATATAATATTTTATTTACAATTTATACACTAATATACTAGTATTTATTTACAGTTAAGTAAAACATGTAGTTATAATTTGATACTTTTTACTAAGACAAAGGCCACCTTAAGAAGGGCAAACCAAAATGACATTTGTTAACAGAAGGTAAACCTAAGGTCACCATAAAGACCACTCAATTTAAAACAAACTTAACACAAGGGGTGGCCATAAGGTCACCCTAAAGATTAGCCAAATTACAAACAGAAGTGATTGGGAAATCACAGAAAGGTTGTCCAAATTAAAGGTGGCCTTAAATGAATTATTAATAATGTTTTTACTTTAAGATTGGTATAAACTAAGGTAAAATATTTTACATAACTAGTTATTTAAGAGAAACAGAATATTTTTTGAACCTGTAAGTAAGGGAAGAGTCCACAAACCCCAACTAGGAGGTAGTAGGTACATACAACTGTTTCTGAAAAGTAAGGGAGACGTGTATTATATATCATTAGAAGGGTCTTTTTTCTGCTCGTTTTTGTTTCATAAAATTCATACTGAAATGACTAAGATATTGCAAGTTAAAGATTAAAGTTTTTATATTCAGTGGTGCCCATGTATTTTGACAGCCTTTTTCGCATTCTCTCATTTAATATTGCTTTATTTAACTCACAAATAATACAAAATGGTGGATAATAAAAGTAAAACATCCCTCGTCCCTCAATCATGTAGATTAACAGTATAATACTCGCACTATGCACTCATATAATATTATCCTCATTCATAATATATTTTTCACTTTCTGTCATTTGATAAGTTTTCCTATTTATATACACACAAATAATGTTGACAATATAATGACGAGTACAAAACAATATTATATTCTTTAACTTTATGAGTGATATATAAAGTATTAAATATTTTATGGGGGATTACTTTTATTATAAACTTTTATTATAAACATTCACCAAGGAAGGCATGTGCTCGTGTGTTTTTCTCTGTCAGTTCCCCGGTGACCTGTAAGTGAATGGTTTGACCTATGACCTTCAGTCAAACAGATAAAGCAGCATTGCGGGATGAAATATTTTATTTTATATATATATATATAACAAGTTTTCTACATTACGTAATATTTACAAACCATGACAGTTTAAGTTAATACTTAAAATTTACCACTTAAAGTTATTGATTGATAAGGTCACCTTACCATTAGACCCAATTTGGAATTTTAAGGTAAAATGATGAAGTTAAGGTAAATGAAATTAAATAACTAGAAAGTGTAATTGGAAGAAGATATGGAAGGATGCATTATGGTAAGGTGACCTTATAAATTTACATATTTACTGAAAGCAATGTTACAATTTAGTGGATATGAATTAGATTTAAAACTTTGAAACAGTTTTGCACCCAAATCCCAAAGTAAAATAGTGTTAGCCAGAAGCAAGCTTATCCTTGAACATATTGGCCACCTGCTCCCCAGCATTTGCTGAATCAGTGATATACCTCCAGACTCAGTCCGACATCCAAGTGCCATGTCTTTGGATGTTTTGCAAAGCCACATTATTATTGAAGGCAAACGTGGCACCTGAACGCCAGAAAACATGTGGAGTATAGCCAGTGTTTTTCAAGTGAAGTCTGGATAATATATCAAAATGTCTTCTGACTCGACTGTCAGTTAGAGGGACCCACTCTCGAGCCACTTTGATTTGAAACAAAGGAAGATTTGCACCTTTAGGTATAAGTGTTAACAAATTACTCAAAGCTACCACTGGACATAAGCTGGAACTTGGAATTCTGGGAACACTGATAAGCTTCACCTGATCATTATTTTGCATAGTTTTAGACCATTTTACCAGAATTACAGGACGAAAAATAACATATCTCCTCTAGATAAATGCTTCAAAGGTGAGTACTGAGATATAGCATGAGGAACAAGATTAGATAATCTTAAAAAGGAATAAAAACTAAGCAGATACAATGCTTTGTAAATTTGTAAAGTATAGTCACACTGCTGAACAATTGACCTCAACAATGGAATATCAATGACTTTTTCAAATTACCTCACATGGGGGCATGCATCTGAATGGCTTTCTGATAGTATTTCAAATGAACCTCAGCAAACCCAGCAACATCTAGACCAAGAATGAGAAACTTTGTTTTAATGGCTGACAAATAATTTGACATTTGGGAACACCTTACACCATTAAACTGCAAGCATTCAAGGAAGCAAAGTAACTGAATTGCAGTCACCTGTTGAACGTCCCAGGACATAAAGACTGCAAAGGCCAGAAAGGTCCTGAACATGGTGGTGTAAGCTCTCTTGGTGGAGTCAGCAAACACAGTGGAGAGTCGAGATGTTGCCAGGCAAGCCAGGTGATGTTCTACTGGATTGGCACCTGTAATACAAGTTAAATCGACTCATCCACATGTAACAATTCTTCAAATACATTAACTACTGGATCCACTAATTCCTGCAACTTTAGAAAATTGTTACTGGTCAGATGCCACCGAGATAGGAGATAAGCCACTGGATTGAGGCGACCTGCAATATGCATAACTCTCATATCTATGTTAAATCAACTGAGCCACAAGAAGATATTTCTAACATACTTAGCCATGATAGGGTCTCTGGTCTTACATGTTGTAAGCACTGAGACCACCGCTTGGTTATCACACTCAATTAGTACTGATGACCCAGCCCATTGAATATGCCAAACCTTCAGGGCCACCAAAATTTAATAAGCTCAGTGTAAGCTATATTCAAATCCTTCCAATTATTTCGTAAAGGAAGGGTATACACTTGACAGTCAAAAATTGCTCCTAAACCTGAAGGACAAGCATCCAAGCACACTGACTTACTAGGGGGTTGTTTAAAAAATGATACCCCATTAAAGACAGACAAGAAAGCATTGAACCACCTCAGATCCTTTCTGAAGTCTTCAGTCAGACGTATTCGATTATTAGAATTATTTTCTCTTAATAACATGATCATTCTATTCAAAAAATACCTAGCATACTTGATACACTTGGCAACATACAGCAGTAAACCCAACAATGATTGCAACTCTTTTTTCATGCAGAATTGCTTGCCAGTCCACTGTGAACAGAGACTTTTAATTACTGACAACTTCTCAGCCAGTATAGACACGGAAAGGGCCACGGTATCAACGACAATGCCCAGGCACGTAACCTGAGTACTAGGGGCCACCAGCTTCTTGGCACTGACTGTTAGACCCAACTCATGCAATAATTCCTGCAATCTAGTATAAGTAGTATTTATTTTGGAAGGCAGGGACACACATAAAAAAATTGTCAGTATAGTTCCAGATACCGTGGCCCTCCTGGCTCATAATGAAGCATACCGAGTCTGAGATTCTCTGAAATATGGAAGATCCGTGCTTAAATCCAAAAGGTACCGATCGATCGATATAGTAATCTTTTCAGTGTAAACCTAGTAAATCTAAATCTCAAGGGTCGATGGGAACATGCCTAAATGCTCTACTAATGTCTACTTTAAAAATTTTGCAACCCTTACCCAAGCAAAGTACTTCGTGAGTAATATTGTCGACTGAAGGGTAAGTCAAGTACCCAGGTACTTATCAGCAGGGAGCCTGCATTGACTGACTCGCCTAAAGGCCAACTTAAGTCGATAATAACCCTCCTATTTTCTGAGTTTGGTTTGTCCCGAGTCATGAACAGACTAGTATGCAAGTTATCAATAGGAGGATGCTTGAAAGGGCCTAAAATCACCTGATGCCGTAGCTCTTCCTTCAAGTAAACCATGACATGATCCGCATATTCTGTGGCACTTTTATGATTAATGCTTTGAGAAGTGAAAACACTATCTCTGTCGAAATCCAAAGGATATCCAAATTTAATGAGCAAAGGCAACTGCCAATCCCAATACTGCTGCAAGTATTTAGCCCATGCTTTAGGATTTAGTTTTGATGGCACCGGTATCTGCAAGCCCCTATAATTATGCCTCCCATCTTCCCTCAATAATTTATGCAATTTGCAGCATATCTTTGCATTCTGCATTGACAGCTTTATCAATCACCTGGCTTTTTAGCCCATAAATGGGTATGAAGCCAAACAGCGGTGCATTCTGAATTATGCATAAAGTATTACCAGGAGATTTCCTTGCCATATTTAATTTTTCTTTTTTCATTGTGGTTTGTAATTCCAGAGCGTACTTATCTGCAATGGTATCTGTTACCTTTCTAACAGCGTCACCAGTACTTTTGCAAGCATTGTCAATGATTTGTCTACTCCCCCCCAGTGTCAGACACTTTTAAAACTCGAGAACCACCCAGTAACCAGTCAATGGCGGACTTTGCACTCTGTGAGGGATTGCCACAAGTTTTATCACTACCTGTCCATCCCCAACTGTATTAGCTGCATTGAAAGCTGGAGAACCGCTTGTTATGCTACTGTCACTGGATTTTGCACTCTCCAAGTGCTCCACATTTACCTCAAAGTTACTGTTTTTTGAAGAGTTAGCTTCCTTACCTCTGACCGCTTTCTTTCCATCTTTCCAGTTAAACCTACTGGAAAAACTCTTGCTTGACTTTCTATACCTGCACATGTACCATCTTCCTTTTGACATTTACTTTCAATACCATTTGCAATATCACATGCCAATAATGGTTGAAACTGGTTCTTATGTACAAACCTTTCAACATGATTGTCATTCTATAGTAAACTCTGTTTACCTTTGCATTTCACATGTGCACGTACGTCTCTTCCCATGTGTGACTCACCTTGCTGCAAACTAGAACACATACTGTCCCTTGCTACTTCATTATATTGACAACTTTTACCATACTGCACAACCTTTCTGCTACCTAGCACCTTTGGCTGCTGACCTCTATTATACGACCTTTTCACAGAAGAATGGACATTTACATGGTTAACAACCTTTTTAATTTTGAGTACTGTTGCAAAAGAAAGTGATGGTTTTACTTGTTTATATACAGACAACAATGCAGCTATATACTCAGTATCAAATAATTCCTTATTTACAAAACCAGTTCTTTAAACACAACGTTCACAAAATACTCTTTTTATATCATGACTTACTACTGCATTATTGCTGTGGCTACCTAGTTTTTTTAATTTGGCTTTTGAGTACACAAACGTGTAGCATGGGGACCATCACACGACTCACAAACATACCTAAAATACTGAATAGCAGTTCTATGATGGGTAGCAAATTTACATGACCTTTCTTGGAAGTATCTACAAATGACTCCATTCTTTGAATTATTATTTTTTTGTTTTTTCAACAGTGAAACTTTAGCATTTGCAATTTGACCCAGATTCACATGCCTCTGAGCATGCGATATACGAATTCTATCAAGCTTATCAGTATCAGTCCATTTCAAACGGTCTGCCTCCATATTGGTCAAAGCAATAGCATGGGATGCCTTAGCTGCCTCCCAGGAGAAGTCGGATGCATCCTCCATCAGATTACCTAAATAATCCAACATGCATTCTTTGGCTGCATCCAACTTCTCTCCTGGATACAACGGACAAAACCAGACGCCCACTGAGTGATAGTGAGATCATCATATGTTGGTCTGGTCTTTCTACTAGCAGTAAGAATGAAATTTTGAGGCCAATCAACCATTCGCTTAACCAAAAAATCACCCGGACCTCCTCTCTGTGATTTTAATCTACCTCGAGTTGCTGTTTCATTCAATTTTTCAAGCTCAGCCAAACATTTATCTACTTCTGACTGTTTCCTCTGAGATAACCCAAAGACGGGACCACACTCTCCATAACATTGTCTGGCACAGGCATTTGTACCACATTTTTGGCTTGTAAATTTTTAGCAGAAGAAACAGCGCTACTTGCCTGTGAGTTGCCCTGGTCCAGAACTGCTTCAGTCCACTGCACCCTCCTGTCCATCCTGTCCATCTTATCACCCAGCTGTTAAAGTTGTAGCAATGAAGGGGACGGGGGTGCAACGACCTCCACATCTGAAACCAAGGACTCACCTGCCACTTGGCACCTTTTGCCCACCGGACGTGGATGCTGTGAAGTACATTTAGAACAGTAAAATACTTTAGGCATTATCACTGAGCAATAACGTAAATATAAAAGCAAGACTAAAATGAATAAAACAAATGTAAAATCGAAATATAAAGCTCAGTGTAAATTTTTGGGTGTGTACTGTTCAAATCCAAAGAGTGTGGCGCCCAAATTTTAATGGAACCAGGCTTTTATAGTAAAATTTGCTGAACCGTAACATCCCACAATGCAGCATTTCAGACTGGTACCAGAACTAAAGCGTAGGGTTCCAAAGTAACCATACCCCCACTTTGTAAAATAAAAAATTCTTCATCATTGCACTCATTAGCAGTATTGGAGATGTTGAACTTTGGTGGAGGTCTGCGCTCTCTGACTGCCCTTGTTATTCAATGCTTTACAAGTTCATTTCACCAGAACAAACAAACATGGGGGTACTGTCACTATAAAAACATACATCCAAATTTGCTGCTCTCCAATTTCGAAAAAAAATAAATCCCTGTGTGTATAATAAAATGCTTACAAAGAAAACTGTTAGCTGATTCTGAAATACATTATGAAACTGTCTTCAAAGCACAAGAAAAGAAAGTTGTATGACAACAATATTGATTAACACTAATAAATCTCTCTGTCTAGAACATTTCATAGTGTCAACATATAAGGTCAGTAAGAATGTACTCAAATTATTAATCAATTAATTTGCAATATTAATAGGAAACGTACGGAGTAAATGCAGGGGTCTGGTTGGCTAGGGCTCCGGCAGATGGACAGACTTTTGTATTCATTAGCATTTTTTTTTTTTGGGGGGGGGGGGGGGCTTTATCTGGAATCCAAGGGCTTAACTCACTAGAGAACTTAAGGTCATTTCGGAAGCTTCAAAGTATAAATATACAAAACAAATATTCAAAGTCCTTCTTGTCAGCTTAAGCCTTTTGTCTCAGACTTTAGTCCGATTCTGGGCGGTCTCTCGAAACGGCCAAGCCCTCTACATTCTTTTAAGGAATTCATTCTTAGGATATGGCCAAAAGGAAAACTGACAATTATTAACCAGTAAAAGCTTTTTCAGCATTACATACAGTTATTTTATATTTCTTATATATAAATACTGTATAAATTTAATGTCCTGTTTACATAGTTCTGTACTGACGTAAAAAAACTCCTATTTGAATTTTGCTCCCAAAATCTTCCTGGTTCTGTAAATGAACGTCACATGTGGGTAGTGGATATTTAAATAAATCGGCCATGAAAAGTTTAAATTTTTCATCTTTTATGTAGCTCATAAGGCCAACACGGAGCTATGTGTATATAATGCAGATTAAACAGCAACCTCAGCTAAGTTTGAGCTAAAGTTCTCCCTTGAGTCCTCACATGAGCCAAGACAAAAGGTCTTAGACTTAAATTCTTTAGTGAATTTGGCCCCGCTGATGTACAGATTTGGTGGCGAGAACAAAGAACTTTAGGACGTGTTTTAAAACTGTGCACACTAATGCACTGCCAAACATAAATGTTAACAATATCAATAAGTTAACTCTACTGCCCACTGTATTTATTTATTAGGGGTTTTACGTCACTTTCAATCACGACAGGTAGTTGGAAGGGCAGAGGAAACCAGTACATACAATTGGTCAAGGTCCTGTACTGTAACCTGCCGACCAACGGCAAGCAACTACCAGCTTTCCCACTTGAGGTCAGGCCACTGTAATTTGACTCAGACTATGAAGTGCCATTAATTGATCACATCATCAAATAATAAATAAGCTGTTCCTTGTGCCATTGTCAAGCTTCCTGAAAATTGCATAATCCATAAATCCGTGTAGAGTTACTTTGAAAGCAAACAAAGAAGTAGACAGACAAACATGTAAACATATACTGCTAATAACATAACCTCCATTGAGAGGGTAACCAGAAGTATTGCTTCTGAAGAACCACACACCCTCGACTGTGGGTAGTTTTGAAAAAAAATCGAAGACAGATTCTGGATTATTAATCCAAATCCGGATATGGATCAACTTTAAACAGAACTAAACTTGTGGGTAAAAGCCCCCTTGTATGAAACTACAACCACGATTTGACATAAAGGTTTTGAGTTGTGTCTGCGATAAGCTGCTATCCAATAGAATCGCAAAAGATATTCTGGATTTGCTATCCGGAATGAACTATATTTGCAGATGATGAGCCATTAGTGGAACCCACGTTGTGTGAAAATATAAGCCTAATCCAATATATAGCTTTGGAGTGTTGACAAGCAAACAGACCGACACATCTTGGGGTTTTATATTCACTTGTAACTCTGAATCTGTTTCACAGCTACATTTTCTTTTATTTTTAATAAAGACTGGCTTATTTTAGATATTATTAAATTAAAAGAGGTGAGCAATAAATGTAAAACATCCCTCTTTCTATATATGCAGACAAAATATGTATGTCACCCATGAAGATGAAAAATGTTATACTCATGCTACACATTGTTATATTGTCAGCTTTATTTATGAGGTATTCTAGTTTACATACTGAAGGCATGGTGGCACAAAGGTAATACACCCCTCCACAAGTCAGAAATCTGAGTGCAAATCCAAGCTCAACTTTAAGTGGGAAATCTCTTAGTTGCTTGCTGTTGGTCAGTGGGTTTACAGTACAGAACCTTGACCAACTGTATATACTGGTCAGTTGCTCTGCCACTGACTGATGGTAGCTACTGAGATCAAGTACTATGTAAAGTAGGTTGTCCGAGCTAATGACTCGGATGTGACAAGCCAGAGGTTAAGGTAGAGGTCAAGTGAAGGTCAAACCAATTATGTTGTATCTATAAGATTGAACACAAGAAAACACATTGGGAAACTTTATTTTACATGTTAGTATAGTCGTACAAGTAAAGTTTTTAAAATTTTGTAGAAATTTTTAAAAGCACCATACCCCAACATGGGTTACCACGAAGGTACAATTACATATACAGGAAGAAGACTTTAAGCGTAAGCTTCATATGACCCCTTATGAGGTAATAGTTAAATTACAATGACTATGCTTGTAAAAGCGTATAACTTCTGATCAGCAACATAAATTACAGTAGCAAATGGATCATTATCATTTGTACATAACATTAGCAATGGGTTAGTATGTCTGAGTCTTAGTGTTAAGAGGCATTATAGGGGAAGGTATGCCCTAACTGTAAAGAACAAATTTTTCCAACTGGAAAAAGCAACACTTTGTGAAATAACCCTAACTCCTAATTCTACATCCCTAGGAACGCCCTACCCTGGGTCAAGTGGTAGGGGTCCAGAAAAAGGAGGTCGAAACGAAAGGTCAAGATAGAGAGGGGGAACCCGGGTCAGCCGGGCCCTACCTATGGTCCAATCTAACAGTACCCACATCAATCCGTAGAGACCTCCCGGGGAGTGGACAGCAACCCCGGGGTCCAGGTACTGAACAAAGTGAAGCAACTCTGTGAGTTGGGAAATTGAGTGGTTTACAGTTATGTAATGCCCCTAGGTCATATCTGGATGTACCAGAGGGGGGTAGGAGGGATAAAAATTTTTCCCAGATGTTGGCGCAATGGCTGCCAGTTTGAAAGTGACCCTTCCACATACAGAAGGGGATAATGGTATGTGGCCTTGATTGTGATTGGCCAAGGCCCAAAACCATAAAATTGGGTTTAGGCCAAGCAAAGTCAGTGGTTAAGGTGGCTGACAACTGCCTAAGCAGGCCCCTACCAGGCCTTGCTGTTCATTCCTCCACCCTTCTAACTACCTGTCAATATATAACCAATACAAATGTGCATGACATAAAACAATAAATAAAAAAATGTACATATGATTCTGGAATTTTCCAA
This sequence comes from Sabellastarte sp. h YS-2021, assembly GCA_964017235.1. Taxonomy (NCBI): domain Eukaryota; kingdom Metazoa; phylum Annelida; class Polychaeta; order Sabellida; family Sabellidae; genus Sabellastarte; species Sabellastarte sp. h YS-2021. The sequence continues at coordinate 8,587,205 of OZ024932.1, read as the reverse complement.
ATGTACTGTTTGATTTGTAAATTAAATTAAAAATACATCCAATAAAACAAATGTTTTCCCAAACTTTCTGTTTTTTGGCAAATATAAAACTGTAGTGCTTGGGTGTGTGTATTTTCTCATACCACAGGCAACGTTGCCACAAATCACAGCTTAAAGAAGAACTTACTGAGCTTCATACAACAATGCTAATTTGCTTAAAGCCAATGTCATTTGTCACCCCCTCCCCCCTCGCCCTCCCCCCGCCACAAGAATGAGTCTCCAAAATTTGTAACAGGCCCATCAGTTAAGGAGCTCAATTGGTGGCCTCTGGCAAGAATATCATTTGTAACATCATGCCCAGGGTACAGGCTCCCCGCTCCAGTTGGGCTTATTATCCCTTATGCTACATTAATCCCTGCACAAAAATAATGATTTCAGATCCATTCACACATTTGACAACTGCCTCCATTCAAGGTCATCCATCAGAGAGGGATGGAGAGACAGAGAGAGGCAGTCAGGACACGAGACAAGATTCCAAAGAGTTCTTTTGTTATGAGGGAGTCTTTTCTTGGACCCTAGCAGTAGCATCTTTTTAAACACTTGTTCCACGTTTATAAATTAATATAGGTTTCCATCTGGACTGCACATATATAGGCTGTGGATCTGGCTTGCATGAAATAGTGTTCTATTTCTGGAGGCAAATAAATTGATATTTATTACACATTTTCTTTAAATGGTTGTTACTTCCTTAGTTGTGGTGCTATTTTAAAGTTTCTGTTGCCACTGTATTTAGTTTAATGGAAAAAAAGGAAAAGAGATCAAGTAACCTACCTTAAATATCTATATATATATATATAGCGTCACTTTCAACACTGCATAGGTCATTATCACGACGGGTAGTTTTATGTACAGAGGAAACCAGTACATACATTTGGTCAAGGTTCTATACTGTAAACTACCAACCATCAGTAAGAAACTACTAACGTTCCCATTTAATGTCCGGGGTTTGAACTGCCAACCTCAGCAGTGGGGGGAGACTGTGTTATCAATACGCCACCATGGCCCCTGCTAGCAATTAGTAAGTTTGGCATCTAATCACAGGCTGTCAGACTGTGTGGGTTTTTGTGTCACCCAAATGTCAATGCTGAGGGCTTGTCCCAACATGATGCCGGCTGTTTAAGGGACATATAACTTTGTATTTATGGCTTTAGATTGTGACACTTGGGCAATACTGATTGTGGTCCTGTTTCAACTGTTGATGTCCGACTGAATCAAGGTAGGCATAATACTGTTTACTCAAACTGACAAGAGTTCTCTCTTTGCGGACATAGTGATGATACATCCAATGAAAATATATATCACTTGGAAAAATAATATTGTTTATAAAAGTTACTTCACCTGCCTCAGTTCTGTTAATTACCCCTCTGATTCTGCTTAGTGTTGTTTCCACAACTGGTCCATCTTGAGCACTGATCACAGCAATTGAAAGTAACAGGAATTGAACTTTCATTAAGTCTGTAATTGAAGAACATTTTGTTAGACCCATGACCCTACTTATCTTTAGTCATATACCAGAAGCACATGACTCTTTACAATACACTAGTTATGGAAATGAAAGGAGAAATCACTGGTGCCTGAATAACTCTATATTTGTTACCACTGGTGTACACAATAAGAATAAAGTGAAAACATGTAACACTTAGAACAAAGTGTTAGTATTTATTTTTTAATTCTGATAAGGATAACTTTCAGAATAGTTGTTGATTTTCACAGTATTGGTGACGCACTGTTAGTAAGGTTACTGATGCTTAATCTCCAACAAGAAGGTTTTCGTTATTGTCTATGTATATTTGATTGCAGTATTGGGCACTGGTGAATGTTTTAGGCATGGTATATTATAGTTTGTTTTATAATAGTGTATAATTTGTGAGACATTTTTTTTGTATTTATCCAGTTGTGATAGGCCTGAATGCCATCACATATAAACTTCACCAATTTAAATCTAGTGATGTATCTTGCCCACAAATGGAGTTTAATTTAAATTATTATATATGGTGTCTTTTTTTTCTCTCATCAGATATAGGTTTCAAAATTTGGGCCTATGGTCTGAGTTTCAATAATGCACATTTGCAATCAGAGTTTGTAAATAAGATGTGCAAACTTACTGTCTTTTTAAGATTCATTGTGTTCTCTATTTAGTATTCATTAGCATCCAGTGTCTTTTCAAAAAGAGTTATTTTCTTGTAGAAAAGGCTTATAAGAATTTCACATTGCCAAAAATATAAATTATGTTCTATTAATTATGACATTGTTTGCCATTTCTTGTTTTTAATATATTCATATTTTTGGTCACTATAATTAATGTGTTTTGTACAATTTCAACACCTTATAGTCATAAACAATAAACTGGGATTGGTTTAGAGAAATATTTATCTCTCATACTGTGAAATATAATATCTAAACTTTACTTTATATCATGCAAATATGGAATATGCGCATGTATAATCAAACCTGTACCCATTAGGTTATATGAATAGGTTTTTCACCATTTCTGGAGGAAGATTATCAAGCGTTGTCATAGGCCTTCAGGTTTCAACGTCCAGTGATGGTGTCACTGTAATTTAGATGATATTTTAATACATATGGAAACCTTTCATCAGAGTCAGTAGGTAGTGTATACTATGAAGTATCCTGTGACAAGGCAGGGAGAAAATAATGATCACACAGCATGAAAAAAGACTAATTATCTCACAGAATGCAATATACAGTCCTGTGAACATATATATACCAAGTGGTGTCGGAAACCTCAGTTTAAGAAAATGTGGTTGGTGGTATTTTGTGTACTAATGATGCAGAAATAAAACCAAGCTCCTTTTTCTTCCTACTCCACTGTATAAATCTGACTCAATGGATATTTGTCTTATAAAGTTCTTGTATCCTAAAATCATGTTTATATACAGGACTTTTGTCATATATTTGGTGAAAGAAAAAAAAAGACTTTTTTCCTCGCATATTAAAAGGGCAGTTGTCATACAGATCATTAAGAAGATGCATGTCAATGAGTGAGTGTGATAAGCTTCTTATCTAATCTCATTGGCAAGATAGTGTCGGATCAGATCAAATCACTCAATGATGTAATCTGTCAAAGGGACAAGTTCCAGTCATTCTTATGACACTGCACTGCTGACAATAAATCTTCTGACATAATCAATGAAAAGCATCTGTTCTCCTCTAAATGCATGCTTTTAGCAGAGGTGCTAGTCATCTTAGTTTGGACCAAGTGATTCTTTAATGGTTCGGTTCTTACCTTTTCGACAGGTTTCAGTTAGTCAATGTAAGTTCAGCCTCCTTAGATTTATTTCACCTCTTATTGGGACAGAAGGTTTAATTTCTTCAAATGCTAAACTAACAGCAAAATAATAAGCACCTAACTGGGAAACCTTAATTATTTTGTGTTGCTTCAGAGAAAACAATCAGCTCACAATGGGGGTCTTATAACACAAGAAACGTGCAGTCAATATCTTGCACAAGAATGAAGATGGAAAGGCTAAATCATTATTTATTAAATGTCAACCCATACCCCACAGCCTGGGGACACAGCATTGAACTGCATGATATATAGAAGAGATGAAAAAGTACAAACATAAAGAGTCATTCAAAAAAGACAAAATAAGTAAAGATGCTGAAGAAATAACAATTGAGAAATGGAAAGCATATATAGAGAAAAAGTATCAAAACTATACAATAGCCAATTGACAGCACTAATTTATAAGGTTTACAAGGTATAGCTCAGATAATACTTTACAGGTCAAGGTCACTATGGCAAGGTCAAAAACTGAATCAAGTTCACATGATGATGCTGCAGAACTACACCCCAGCCAATGTCAAGTATCAACTTTCTACAACTTACAGTTTCCAAGATATAGGTTGGGGTCCCTACAGCATGGTCAAAGGTCACGTCAACGTCACACCATGAGATTGCACACCTCCACCAACAACAAATACCTCTGCCATATATCAATGTTCTACACCTTATGGTTTCCAAGATATAGTCTGGACAAGAATGTAAAGGTTTAGATTACTATGGCAACTTTAAAGGTCAAATCAAGCTCTCATCATGACATTCTACAAATATACCCCTTCCACACACACAACAAATGTTCCCACCAAGTATTAACTTTCTATAAATTCACAGTTTCTGAGATACAGCAAGGACAGGATTTTTCCTGCCACCCAGTGAGACGCCATTGGTGAAAACAAAAAGCACATACTTTTAAACATTCTCAAGAAGATTTAAAGTCACAATATCAGCTTTGTGGTGTGTGATATAAAAGTTACAGATTAATGAATTTGAAATCATAATCATAGCAACAACTGGGAGTGAGGCTGAAACATCCACATAATTCCAATGAAAGACTAATAAAATTCATAGTTACAATGTAAAATTTACCATGACTTGAAGACTGGCTAAATAATGGATCCCGAACTATCAATCCATATTGGTTGAATTGAGGAAGAAAAGTAGTTATGTTTTAATGCTTCTTTTGTTTATTGATTTATTGTGCATTTCTTTTACAAGCTCTTAATCTAAATAAATCTTAATATCTGAAACATAACTGATTTAAGTCGAGGTCTTATCATGGTTTGCCATCAGGAAAGGCCACTAATGGAAATTGTGTGGTCCAGAACATGTAGTTCTCTAGCTTGTCTTCTGTTTCCACCAGAACTTTTGTATCGTTAGAAAACTGTAGGAATTCCAAAGACTCCCTGCTGTACTGAGGCCATTCAACTGGTACTTCTAAACCTTCATTTGGATTGCTGAAGTTGTAATACACAAAAGAAAATGAAAATAAGAAAATACTGTTATTTGTACAATGCCACAAAGTGCACTTATATTGATTTATCAGTAAGAAAGAGGCAAATCTTTGGCTTACCCTGTATTTGCGAAATTGGTGTAATAAGACATGACATGGGAACTCATTGTTTTATCGTCCTCACTGAACTCCCCCTTCAGCACATTTGTGACATAATCCTGTAAAAGCATCAATCTAGTTTAATGTATGTTTCTCAAAGGGCGTTATTTTTCATAGCATTGACTCAAACATATAAATGTCTATATATTCAATGTTTTTCATGTTATTTTTATTGAAATATGCAATATAGGTTTTTTTCAGAAAATTCATTGGATATACTTACTGACAAAGCAGGTAACCTTTGAAATATAAAACAAGAAATGACTTAAACTTTACATTACCACCCCTCCGAGGAAAGATCTGTCCTCAGGTCTTACATGACTACATTATTACACTTTACCCGCTTGGCTTTGAGAGGGAAGGATCTTTAGGCATCTCACCATGTAGTGAAAAGGGAGAAATTATTGATTGGTTCTGCTGTGTCTCGAACTCACAGCCTTCTGATTACACACAGATAAAAACACAAGTCTAGCTCTTTAACCAGCTGAGCTAAAGGGGAATGCCCGGATGACCAGGTATTAATAGAACTGATATAAGTGAGGATATTACAGTATAGATTTTTCAAACCTTAACAAGCTGCTCCCCAAAGACACTCCACAAATCCTCCCCATGTTCTGCAATAAGCCAGTCATATTCTTCGGTGATGTAAGGTTTCATAAAGGATATTGTGTATGCATACTCGTACAAGTATGTAGCTCCGGAGGCACTAACAAAATCATAAATTTTGCATACTGTTGTGATATATATATTACAGCAGAACCTTTCTCTACATTTGGTGTAAAACAAAACACAAACGTAGTTTAGGCTTAACTGGACTGCCCTATTTCACTTGCATATGCAGAATGTATATAAAGCCAGTTCAAAGCAAGGTTAGCAAAACACACACTATAGATATATCATAGAAAGGTTTAAGGGTCTTATAAACATTCAACCATGGTAGACCTGACACTTATAATTAGGGGCCAATTGCATATAGCCGGATGCGCCACGGATATCGCCCATGGTTCCATATATGGTAACTGATAGGGATGCACAAGGAATGGGGGTGGTCATGTAAAAGATTTACGGAACTGCCATGGACCTGTTACGGACCACTACGGACAGGTTTGCGGATGAAAAGATTGCACAAAGGATTGGTCTTATGACTGTTTTCTAATCCGCAAACCCTGTCCGTGTCAATCTGTAGCAGATCCATAGCAGATCCATTTAGATCTGGCAATTATTTTAGAGATATTTATTGCCGCGGAAACATCAAGGATGTAAGGGATGCCACAAGGACATCCACAATGGGTATACGGACAATAAGGACACTCACAGTTGAGCTACGAATGAGATATGGAAGAGCTACGGATACTAAGGTCTGTATGGACTTTAAGGATAAATCAAACAGGTTTGTTTTTTTCTGTAACGTCCTAGGGATCTTATCTAGTGATTATTGGCGTGTCACTGTGGATTGCAGCATACCGCTACAGATCTCACAAGGACATTATGGATGTTACGGATGATCGTTTGGACGGAAAAGATGATCAGTAAATCACTCAACATTTTCCATATTAGGAATCCTGCCAGGATCTGGTGGTACATCCATGGATGTGTAACTGTGGTCTTACAGTTTCCATTCTGGCTTTTAGGAATCACGGGTTTTAAAGTTTTACATCTTCTTTTAGGTATGTGATTAAATATGCACTCGAGATACTCTCTGTCCAAATATTAAACTCTACTTCATTGTAATCAACAAATTTTTTTCTATTGACTAAAAGATCAGGAAGATGAAAAATTTCAAAATTATTCTTGGATTCCAATCAATAAAAACCTATGCACTTATGACTGCTTTGGACTGTGGATTACTCAGATATTTTATGAAAAAACAAGTTGAACATTCTTCCAATGGTTGATATACTCATTGAAACAGCATACTCTTCAGACATGTGTTCTTTCTATTGCTTTTAGGCCTGCATTTTTCTTGCACTGACAATATGTATTTTACACTGGGGGAACTTCTGGGTATCCCATACCCTGATTTTTTTTTTGTGTTTAGAGCAATCCTTTTTTATTTCATTTCATATTTTACAAGTATCACATAGATAAAATTCTGAAAAATCCAAATATGAAGACAAATTAAAATCAGAGTTTACTCACAGTGAATGCTGGGACGCTTCATAATGTGCTCCTGTAGCAAACGAGTAATCTGTCATCATTTCAGTGACCTCTCTTGTTCTTATATCCGTATCACTGTCATTTATTTCTAAATAATTTGTGAAATACATTTCAGTATTTGTTTTTTTAAAAGCCATATTAACATGAATGGGTCACTTTAATCAGACGATAGATCCAAAACAAACTTGGCAAGTTTTATGAGCTGTAAGATATTACATTGAAACACACTGACATTGTTTTTTATTCATTTCATTTAATGTTTTTGGTCAAGCAAAGAAACTAATATTATTACATATCACAGACATTCCATTTAAGCTCAAACTTAGAAGAATGAACCGAGACACTGTAAATGAATTGGTATTTTGGAGTAAACGCTAAACTTAGACCAGAGTCACTCTTTTTTCTATTAGAGTAGTTACACCTAATTTCACAAAAAATACATAATATATTTCATCAATTGCTGTCATATGAAAAGTGCAAACAGTAGTAAATTCAAATATATTTTACTTATGACTAACAAATGGAGACTTGCCTGGGTACTGATCTGTTATTGTTGCCATTACTTCTTCATCATCTCCTGGGAAATGGTTAAACTGTAAACCCAGGAAGCGGTTTGTGCTTGATATGGTTTGTGCACGGTTTATGGTGACGTTAGGATTGTCTAGTGGTTGAATCAAAACACTGGATGCAGCATCATGAATAACAAATCCTGCCATTAGGTCAAGGCCATCTGGCAAAGTTTCATTCCAACCTAGAAGTGGGTGCTGTAGGATAAACTCACCGTCAACTACAGGCATGTAAAATGTTGTTTCCGTACTAAAAGGAAAAGTGTTATAAAATACTAAACTTTGGAAACACCTTGGGGTACTTTTGTAAATAGTCATTATATACTGTTTATAGTTTTAAGCACAAGTGAGGTATTAGGGGGCTCGGTGGTGTAGCAGTTACAGTTCTCACCTCCAACATCTGAAGCCGCCGGTTCGAATCTTGGGCCAGGCACTTCATGTTGGAAAGTTGGTAGTTACTTGCTGATGCCCGGTGGTTTACAGTGCAGTATGCACTGGTTTCCTCCACCTGTAAACTACCCATCGCAATATGACCCTGGCTGTTGAACGCGAAGTAAAACAACAAATAAATCTAAACAAGTGAGGTATTCGATAATATGAAACCTTGTAAAATTTGTATTTATGATGCAGTTTGCTAAATTATAAATTATAATTTAAATAATAATAATAAACACAAAAATCTAAAAAAAAATAATCAAAATCTTCATAAAAGTGGAATACTATTTATTATTATTGATTGTTGTGACACATTGGGTAGTATTTATAATAAGCTACTGGTTCAGCAATTATGTTTAATTCAGTAATCATGGTAAACCTACTAATGTGTCTGTATTTTATGACTATTATTATGTATTTTATTTATCTTATGCAAAATAAGCAAGTTTTTAAAACACAAAAGGGGAAAATCTAAATCGAGTTCAACGAGTTTGATTATTTGATAAAAGCAATAAACTCACTCAGGATCAATGGGAGACCAAAATCCCCAAAAGTTAATGTCTGCGGCATCTTGTTCCCGCAGACATTCTACTAAGGCATAGGAGTCATTCAAAATTGGGCATCCCATTCTTTCTCCAACCACTTTTGATGTTTTGCTCAGTGCTCCAGCATAAGCAGTACCAAAGCCTAAATTTGAGCTTGCACCACTTATGCATATACCTAAAATATGTTATGCATATGATATTTATTGAGTATACATTGTTAAATAGATTTACGTATGGAGCAATATGACCATATGAAACCATAAAAACCACACATAAACATATACACACTTGTTAGGTCAACAAAAGAGATAAGGCAAATAATAAACTGTGTGGTCATTTGGTATATTTATATGCTATTTTGATATCACATAAACATGAACAACAATCTCTGTGATTATTTGTATCATCAATAGACAGTCTATCCAAAAATATTTACTTTCCCATTCACCTCAGACAAATTTCATTGCTTTCAATAAATGTAACAACTTGATAAATTACACACACAATACTAAATCAAATCTAATATAATTTGATACACCAAGTGTTTTCCTTTATAATCCAAATAATTTTATATCAGTTAATGTTATACCTGACAATGTTTAGCCTTCAAAATTGCAATGTTACTCTTATAAATAATACAAAATGATATATGCTGACCTCTCTGTAACAAATCCTGTGTCTGAGAAGATAAAATCACGTGACTTGTGAGGGATCCACCAGCTGACTGACCAAACACTGTGACTCTGTCAGGACTACCACCAAATGCTGCAATGTTGTCTCTCACCCACTCCAGTGCTAGTTTCACATCCCACAGTCCATAGTTACCAGGGGCAGCTTCATCTTCTGAAAGACAAAATTACTAATGATATTTTTGGAAGGTAATTACTCAGTAATGTGGCAACATATGTATATATAATTTGTCATGGATACCTACACAAATAAACAAACTCACTAAAGATCTTATTGACAGAGCAGTTGATATGTTGTGATACATTGAATTCTTAGTGTTGTCGTAATTTATTAAGTATTCCAGATTTTCTTATGATTACCATCAACCTTAAATTAAGTTAAATTAATCTATCAATGTTAAATGACCAAGCTTTCCGTACTAATGCATGAAATAATGCAGAAATAGGACTGTCAAAGGGCCAACAGGAATTTATGGAAGAACTGGTGCTTTCATGAGTGTAAGGAAGTCTTATTTTTCTGATATTGTGTATACAAGCACAAAATAAAAACTATCAAAATGGTAAAAAAAATCTAATATAAGATGTTAAATTACAAATAATAAAAATCATATGCAAAAAATGGTCGTCTGTGATGTAAACTGATGAAAATGCAATACACTAACAACAAGCACATTTTCATTTATGTAATTTAGGAAAATGTTTAATATTATATATTACAGCAGCACCTGTGCTGAGAAAGCCCAGAGTCCCCAGCCTGTAATTAATTGTAACAACAATCAGATCCCCATGCACTGCAAGATCTTCACTGGGGTAGGAACTGGCTGTGCCTAGGAAATATGCACCTCCATGAATAAAGAACATCACCGCCAAGTTATCACCAGATCTGTTCTGACCTGTTAGCAAAAAATATTTTAACAAGTAATTATGTTAAAATCGTCAGGACAAACTGTTGACAAATACCATTTGTATAGAAAACAGTCTTAAAATATATGTATCTGAATAAAATTCCTTTTTTCTCTGACATGTGTTAAATAAGCCTTTATTCTAGAAATAATAATACTATATCTGAAATTGTATGACAGATAAAAAGTAAAAGATCAACTATCAGAATTGATGCTTGGCATTATCTTGCCCATGCAGTCATATTACCCTATTATTTTTATTATTATATAATGGCCCATTTATGCCAGAATTTCACTGTAACAGTTAAACATGGATAACCTATAATGAACTGAATTTAGGGTGATGCAAAAGAATCATAATAATAATAATAATAGTAGGATTTATATAGCGCAAAATTGATGCAAATCCTCTAATGCGCTTAAGTCCAAGAAGGGAGAGTCCAGGGACAGGCATGGGTCGACATCTAAAAAGCGCCCGCCAGGGTATAACTAAGGTGGGGGGTATGCCAGCCTAAACAAGTAGGTCTTTAGCTGGCTTCTGAAACCATCTATTGTTTGCTGAGATCTGACAGTCTGTGGCAGCTTGTTCCATTCAGCTGGTGTAGCTACTGCAAAGCCTCGCCTGCCTATGTGCTTCTTAGGGCGGGTTGAGGAGACAGATAGCCTGTTGCCGCGAGTGAGACTGCTCGATCTTATTAAAGCTGAGAGATATGGGGGCTGTGAAAGATTGATAGCCTTAAATACCAGGAGATTATACTTAAAAAGGACACAATGTTGAATTGGAAGCCAGTGGAGTTTTTTTAACCATAAATAATGGTTGTTTAGAACATGATTAAAATACACAGGTGTAATGTAAGAAGGAACAAACCTGGTACAAAAACATTCAAATACAAGCAGTCTTCACTTGTTTCTGTGTCATTATTAGTTTCTATACATCCTTTTGCAAATGACACAGTTTCGAGTATATCCTGCCATGGTGGTGAAGGTGTTGGCTTGGTAAATCTGAGTTCCCCTAAAGGTGGTGTTGCATATGGGATTCCAAAATATTTCTCATAAACCTCCCCTGTGTGCAAAAGAAAAATCTATAGTTTGATATTTAAACAAGACATATACTCGTGCTGCCCCATAGTTCCTGGAGTATTATCAAACTTTCAATTAATTATTTACACTACCACCTGCTGGACTTATTTTTGACGGATTAGTATTACCAGTTGGTTTTGATTGTTTTAAAGTGAATTTGTAATTGGTTTTCTGTGCCCTGTAAAGAAGACTGCATATAAACAATACAAATATACATTAGCAGTTGACATTGAAAGATTACAGGATAGTTCGGACTCCACACAACTGTCATTACAACATTGCTGGAGGTATTTTGCTAAACCTAGACTGTGGGTGAAACATAGTGCATAGTTTAATATATGCTCAATATAAACAACATCATGTAGTAAGACAAAATGAAAATAAATATTGTTACTCACCCGATTCAGTAGTTTCAATCGCTCCCCTTATTCTACCATTCAGAATTTCTATAATAGGACCATCTTGGGCATTGGCTGTTACCAGACATAATGCCAACAACTGGGACACTGTCCTCATCTTTTTACCTGTCAGAATCAACTAAGCTGACAACCTTCTGTTATATAAGATATAAAAATGGATCTATTTTTTGGTAGAAAATACATACATATGCAGAGATGAACATCTTGCATTAACTTTATATTTGAAATTTGGAAGATAAATATTAATCAATCTAAAGGCTAGGAAACAACTGGTGACAAAAATTTGAATATACATAATGTATTTTATGCTTCAAGTCATAGTGTATAGTACAAGTATTCAGATGAGTATGCATAAACACAGAGTTCGTTAATTCAGATTTGATTTACAGCTAATTTTATCCATCACCTCTGCATGGTATGTTGTTATACTCACACTGAAAAATGCTCGAGTGAATACAAATGTTTAATGCCTTTTTATGTTTCTATAAATGAATGTTACCTGAGTAATTGATGTTAAGATTATGTGATATCTGTGAAACACAGAAATTATTCATAACTGTTAAGCATATGGTTATTTCACAGGACAGTTCAAAAAGTAGTGTAAGCAAGTGAGATTAGTCAAAGTTCTGTGTATACACTTACATGTATTAATTAATAACTAACTGATCAATAGATACCTTCAATATATTAAAAATACTATTATTAAAGCATTATCACACAATTGTGATCTATGGTATAAAGGATATATTGCTGCTATGATCTGGTTGTGGGACAGAAATTGTTATCATTGGGACATTGCATGTATTACACACAATTGAAACAATATTTAAAAATATATAACACTAATCGCTTTTAAGCAAATTTCAGCTTTTTCACTTATGACAGAGAAGAGAGGATAGGAATCCATAAAAGGTTGAGATGAATGCAATACCAGCTTGGACTTAAGACCCTCCAGAAAAAGGTACAATCTGGTGCCTTATTTTAAGCTCTCTCTATAAAATACATTGAACAGTAACTTAATTGTATGTCCCCTTATCTTGCCTTTAGGCCACATACTTTCTTTATGATCAAGGTTTTCCTTGATGCCCCAACAGAAGGACTATTGTTTCTGACTTTACACACATTGCAAAAATGCAGTGTTATATCACATGGTTATTTGACTGTCACTGCAGTAAATCATACAATTCATATTTTGGAACAAGAGACTATATTGAAATTACTGAGTTATTGATATACAATAGCTTAACTATGTGGTAAAACATTTGAAGTACATATCCAGCGAACATTGCTGTAATAATCATCCCCTGAGCTATTTGAGGTACATCTAGATCTTTTATCGGTTACACTAAACAAATCAGGCTGTGGCTGCAATGATGGTACTTGTGTGAATCATTTGTTCCATTCTGATAACCTTTGCCTCTTGGCACCTACAGCCAAAGCTCTACAACAAATTATAAATGTTTGTTTTCACTATAGCTTGGAGCATGACATTATGTTTAATGCAAAGAAATATCAGTATGAAGTTCGTAAAGCAAAACAGTACAAAAAAGTAACATATTCAGTAATGGTTTATAATATCCAATTAACGTTGCTTCAGTTCCCAATTCTGAACTGCAGTTCAACATAGCTGATGATACTTTTCTTGAGATTGGAGGAGAAACAATAAAATTTGCAAGTGCTCTTAAAAGGCAGTCAAAGGCACTTGAAATGGTTTCCCTGGTAGTATCAAAAAATTATATGATATAAAAAGCCTGCAGGGGATTAGAGAAGACAAAATCCAGGCAATAAAGATACGCTCAACAAACTGGCTAAAAGATGAATTGAAAGCTTCCAAGTACTTAACATCATAGAAAATAAAAACTATATAGAAAAGACCATAAAACTTTAAGAAAACAAGATGGCCAAATTTTAACTGAACACAATAACATAGTAGTAAAAACATTAAAGTAGTAAAACATTTCTATGAGCACCCAATTACTAAATCGCCAACAATATGTGATCAAAAACTGGCTGACATATTTGAAAATATATAAAATTAAATTTTACGGAATAAGCTTAAAGATTTTGTCTTATGAGCATACAACTGGTCCTATAAAACAGGAAAAATGACCATCTCCTTGAGATAATGTATGATTTTGTGTATACCAAAGGAAATAAATCTAGAATCCTTTTAAAAATTGGAGTCCCATTTCATTACTCTTATTTGTGTACCAAATTTTATCCTCTGAGACGGCTAATAGAATTAAAACTGTTCTAGACACTCTAGTATCTAGAACTCAAACAGGCTTTTTAGCAGGAAGAATCATTGAAGAAAGTCCTCGTCTAATCTATGATATTCTTCACTACACTGAGAAAGAAAACATTGCGGGACTACTCATGCTTATAGATTTTGAGAAGGCCTTTGATTCTGTATTATGGGATTTCTGTATAATACCCTAAAATTATTAGGCTTTGGACCTAAAATGATCCTATCTCCTCCTATTTGTTTATTCTTTGTGCACAGATTTTGCATATATTGATCTCCAAAATTCAACACTTAAAGGAGTCAAAATAAATAATAACAAAATTAAATTGTCTCAATTTGCCGATGCCACAACACTCATATTAGATGGCTCTACGAGTTCACTCCAAGTGACATTAAACACTAAAGGTCTGGTATGGGGGAAAATACATTCAATCTTTTGGGAATCAAATTCTCAGCTGATTTAGATTCAGTAATAAACCTGAACTATGACTCAATACTTGAAGACATCAACAAGTCGCTGAGTGGTTGGAAGAAAAGATTTCTCACACTGCTTTGTAAAATTACTGTGATAAAAACTCTTATTTTATGGAAGTTAAATCATTTGTTTATGTCTATCCCAGATCCTGATCAATGTGTTATAAGAAAGTTGGGGTCTACCTTTTTCAATTTTTTCTGGGATGACAAACCAGATAAAATAAACAGGAACCAGTGGTGTAGTGAATATATGAGAGGGGGACATTGTATGTTTGATTTAGAAAAATTCATATGTAGCTTAAAATACACCTGCGTAAGCATTCTCAGTTAAATAGGACAATTCGAGGTCAAATTGTGGCATAGCAGTGATTGTGATAAAATTCATTCTTATTGTCTCTATTTGGTAACAGAGCATGTAAAGCATCTTGCCACAATTTTTTTTATTGCTATCTGTTATGCAATTTTTTTGATGCCATGTTATACACATGCTGCAAACTTTTTAAAAACTGCATTGTGAATTACATTACTTCATACTGGCTTTGTGACTGTTGCAGTAAAAAATCATATAAATGAAATAATAGTCTGCATTTAATTCGCAACTGTAGTAAATTTAATAATAAAACACAGTGAAGCAAATAAATTATCACTAATCTGATTTAAATATATTTTTTCTTGAAAAGATACTGTATGGCTGAAACAAATCTGTAAAGCACAATGCAAGTTACAAAAGTAACTTTATGCCAATGTCTATTACAAAGTGACTTCTTCAATTGTTGACTTCTTCAAAAGTTATGTACAAATAAAGTATAGAGATCAACAGATTTTTAAAAGCATCTTGGACAAGAACCAACAATGACAATAGTTTATATTTTAATGATTTACAATTTCGATGTTTGCTAATGTAATTCACATGGAGTAAGGAAGCAAGTAGAGCAAGGTAAAGACAGTTAAATATAAAATTCTGAAACTATCACTAGGTTCTTATAGTGTCAATGAACTTTGTGTATACTATTTAGAGCTATAAATGCATCTTTTGGTGTATTATCTTCACAAATTGACATCTTATCAGGATAAAATGAACATGAATACCAAATAAAAATGCATATTTATCATACTTTTACAGTAATTACAATTATGTTTGTTAATTTACCTTGCTTAAGGGGGTTATTTTTCAAAACATAATGTCACACATGACATTATTTAACTTTTGTTTAGATTACATTTAATCTGAAGTTGTTAGAACAACAAGCAAATGTCATGAAATGGTAACTTAATTCACTAACTTTTTTGCTAAAGCCAGCACTTTTGTCAATATTGTGTTCTTAGATTTAACAACAGTGTCTTACTATTCTGTGGTGGTATAGAACACAATCAGTATACATGTATACATGAAAAAGGCTAATACCAATATCTGTATATTCATTACTAAACTTGAAAAGTCAATGTGCATAGTTTAAAATGTGTGGGCTGACTTACTTTACATAATATGACCTTACCCTCTACCCAAATTGCATCCCAGTTTCCTGTCCATTTGAATGAACATCCACTCTTTGAACTGACATTTTGCAAACTACTAACTTTGGTGAAATTTCAAATTTTGATAAATTGGATAAATCAATATTTCACAAGCCATTTTTTGAGCTCCTACAAAATTAATTTCTGATAATGGTAGACATAGCCGATTTTGTCTAGTCTTTGTTGTACTTGCCATTACCTTGTAAGTTATGTATTCTCTAAAAAATCACACAAGTTGGCTTAAAATGTCCACCATTACAACACTGACTACAAATGATGGATGTATTTCTGACACCATCATAGCCTTGTTCTGTTGAAACAATGGCATGAAGTTTCAGCATTCTCGGCCCTTTACTGGTTGTAAAAACAATCAGACATCAAAACTGGGCCTTCTTCGTACTTTGGATTCAATACAAAAACATATTTCAGTGGACTTTTAACATTTTTAGCGAAGCACCCCATTCCTTGTCTTTTGTAGGTCTACAGTATTCTTTTCTCTTTCTTCTTTTCTCCCACACTCTGGCATTGTTTTTGCCTGTGCATCTATTTGAGTTAATTCCATTCGTAAGAAGCCCTTTGAAAATTTAATCTGGTATCTCTTATTTTATATGTACAGGAAATATGCATCCATAACATTCAAACAAAACTACAGATGAACTATATATTACTGAAGTAAATACCCTCCATCTCTCCCACCCTTCCACAAGTTGAATCCATGCTGCAACAATTAACTGTAGTCAATGAGTGCATAAATGTCAAACTAAAGAGTAAATAGTTGTCTATAATACAGTAATGAATCATTAACCTATCAATTCTAGAGACTTTCATATTAATTATAAGAACTTATAAACATCAGATTGGGCTACATTGAAGACAAGTAGATGTAACTGATACAAGTGAATTACATTACTACTTTGTGAAGTATGTTACTTATTGCAATGTTAAAAAGTGTTCATTGCACAATAATCTTTAATACTCCTCTGGTTGAAAGGTCTATATCTACTCTAATGCTCAAATACTTCTGCTATACACTGTGACATGGTACATAAAAATAATCTATGACATAACAACCTAGTACCTGATAGATATTTGTAACAAACAATATGTGCAACAGAATATAACATAATATTGTGCCTAACTCTGTCATTTCATCCATCTGGTCTTCCCCATGCTGTTAGAAATGCTTAAACATGTTGCAGTAAACTGCTTGTGGAAAAATTACCCATTTTTGTCAATTCGGGGTAACATAATTCACTGAATTGTACCAAAATCAAATATAAAATTCAGAGCTTTGTGTTAATACTACTACTGTTCTACTACACAACAAGGGCCAAACATATGCTTGTCATACATTGTGTTCTTGTCATCCTCACATCTTGAGGAAATTAAAAATGACTGGTAATGTACTTCACATGAGAAAATACAGAATTCTGCTTTTTGGTACTTCCTTAAGAATGCTTCTGCTGAAATATTACTTTCACATTCTGAAAATCAACTTATTCAGGGATTATTTGAACTAAAAAGCTAGATTTTTAGAATTACCAAATGTGAAAAAATAAGTACTTATAATGGTAACGTAATTCACAAGAATATTTTGGACATTTTCAAATTTGGCCAAAAATAATATTTTGTTGATGTCTTTTAAAAGAACTTTTGATATTTGCATGGTGGAGATTAACTGGAAGCTAAGTATTATTGACTTAACCCAGGTTAACCACATTAAAGACAAAAAAATGTTATTGAAATTTTCTTATCCAGGCTTTGGACACTATGTTTTGGGGCCTTTTTCATACTTTAATCGTAAATTTCAATGATAAAAGTACATCATAACCACGTATCACCAGATTCATCTTTGCTTAAACCATATAAGTAGATGCACAAAAATTAGAATAAGTTAACTGACAGCAGATATGTCTCTGAGACACATTATTTTCATAATTGTCCCATTTAACTGAGAATGGATGATGACGTTTGTTAATGTATTCCCCATGGTACGAGCTATGTCTTTGTAACCTAATAGATTATGAGAAGTGCTTTAACATGCACTCTCTGTTGCATAAAATGCTAGCAAGCAAGATCACCAACAATTTTTGGAAAAGTACTTTATTATCATGGGTCAAAGTAATAGATATAGAGAATATTACATAAGATCAAAATGATAAAGTGCTCAATAGCCCTTTTTGGTACTATCCACATATCTTGAATGTCCCTTTGTTCTATCAATGGTGGTACAGTAAAGGCGTAATATTTATTGTGGACCTATTTTGCAAGTGTAAATTCCTTTCTTTTGATGAATAAAAAAGAACCTTAAAAATAGACTAATTTCTTAGATTATCATTATGTAAAAGTTCATGTGAAAAAAATTAGCATACATCTACATGATCCAATTGTCAAACCTGTTTGGCCAACCACCATAGAAATTTTAACAAAATCCAAAAAAGGAAGTAAAGATTTTTACAAATTACTGGCTAATTCAAATCAACTTCTTATTTCCTGTGGCAAAACAAAGTGGAAAGCAGTAGTTGATGACAAGCTGGATCATGAGGATTGGAAAGCAATTTATAAACATTGTTTTAAACTTATTCAAGACAATGAGATAATTTGGTTGCAATGTAGGATTAGCAATCATATTTTAGGGACTAAAATTCTCCTCTTTAATATCATAAATTCAAGAATAATTTATGACACTTCTGTTCCCTTTAACCAGATACAATATCCCATGTATTTGTTAAATGCACATTTCCACATGAGTTCTGGCCAAAAATCAACCAATGGGTTCGAGACAGCGTAGGTCTATCATGTAGTCTTAATGCTAAAATAGTGCTATTGGGACTTGTCGATAAAAATAAACTTGGGATCGTGCTCTTGTTAGCTAAACTACATACCTATAAAACCTTGGTGAATAATACTTCTCTCAATACTTCGCTTCATTTCTCAAATATTTTCAAAAAATATGAGGAACAGCAATATGTGTCAGTTATCTCACTCGCTGACCATAAATTCAAGAATAATTACCTCCGCCAAGGGGGTTATGTTTTCGCCTGGGTTTGTTTGTGGATTAATGAGTTTGTGAGATTGTTTCTGAGTTTGTGTGTGTGTGTGAACAAGGTAACTCAAAAATTTATGGACGAATTTTGATGAAATTTTCAGGATATGTCTGAAAAGGTAAAAGGAAGAAATGATTAAATTTTGGGAATGATCCGGATCACTATCTGGATCCATGACATGTAATTTTTAAAGACAGATAACTCAAAAGTTATGGATGGATTTTCATGAAATTTTCAGGAAATGTCCTAAATAGGACAAGGAACAAGTGATTAGATTTTGGGAGTGATCTGGATCACTGTCTGGATCATCTGGATCCAGGCTTTTTAAAGGAAGTTATAACCAGATATTTGTAACGTGGATTTTGATGATAGTCCAGGAATTGAGCTCTCTTGCCGGAGATCTGCGCTCTCTGAGTGCTCTTGTTGGAGTTTGCTTTGTCCAGAACGTCTGACTAATATTACTATTACTATTTCTATTACTTTTTCAAGCATTTGTGTTTATTGTATCACTTACAGTAAGGAAATATTTAAATTCACAAGCTACCAAGACACTTCCTAATTATCCTTCTTACTGTATGAATGTTTCAATCTAAAAATGGTAAAATACGTACTTCTGTTAAGTGTTGTATTTTTGTTCCCTGTGTGTGTTAATAAAAATGATAGTTTTGGTTGATTTATCAAATAAACACAGTGATTTTATGTATCTCGTGATCTTGTATTTTTATTCAGAATATATTACTGGTGATACATGCCTTTTGTTTTAATAAGTTTAGCCCACTCCTCGGCAGACTTAACTAAAGCCAAGACTTAACCAAAACTTAGCTGCTTTGTGAAATTGTTACATCTACAGCCACAGACTTGTCCTAAGTCTAGTCTAAGTGTTAAGTCTAAGTCCAGACTAAGTCCTTTTTTGACACCAGCCCAATAAGATTTTGTGGGCATGAGACTTATTATGCTATGATAACCAGATGACTGGTTTGGAGCTCAAAAGATGATATGGTGAACAACAAGCTTGGGATTCTTAAAAAATCTCAAACTCAAATATAGTTTTATAAATTATCAATAAATAAAGAGCTCAAGAAAATAAGGCTAATTAGCTAATGATTTATGCCAAGTTATTATTATCCTGACAAATATAGTGTTGTTCTTATAAATCATAAGAATTTGGTCTTTTCTTATTCGGAGATTCTGTGTGTAATACTTCATTGTTATAACTGTAATAAATGTTTAAAAGCATGTACATATTTAATAACTATGTGTAATTATATTATGTTTGTATTGGAAAAACAATCACATGTGTAACTATAACT
Organism: Sabellastarte sp. h YS-2021; assembly: GCA_964017235.1. Classification (NCBI taxonomy): domain Eukaryota; kingdom Metazoa; phylum Annelida; class Polychaeta; order Sabellida; family Sabellidae; genus Sabellastarte; species Sabellastarte sp. h YS-2021. The sequence continues at coordinate 8,566,869 of OZ024932.1, read as the reverse complement.
TCGTACTAAAATTGACATATAAGCCCATATGGGCTGGGCATTGTAGGTGCATGTCACTATAATAAATAAATACAATAATAATCACAAATAAGGAGTCTTAAATGTTTGAGTTTATACCAATATGTCTGATGAAATGTTTTACCACATTTTTAATTTCTGATGACGTAGTGGTAATAAGTTAATCTGGTGATCACACCAAAATAAGTTAGAGTACCAAATAAGGTAATGACCACCTATTTATTTGTGATTACCAGAAGATCATGTGACCACAAGAAGCTAAGTGGTGATCACAACATCATCTGGTGATCATGAGTTCTAACTAGCCAGAAACATACATAAATGTCTGGGGTGGGGGGTTACGTCTTTTCTAGATTTTCTTAGAAAACATAGTTCTTCGAAATCTTTAGATTTTGAAGTATGTTGGTCAGTCGGTTTGTAGTTTGTTTGTTTGTATGTATGTATGTTAGCATGTTCTAAACCACAATTTTGAAGCTAGGTTTCTCATTTTTTCCCCATAATATTGTCGGGTGTCAGGATGGAGAAGGACCTGATTTCCAAAAAATCGGTAGCTTTTTCACATAGCTATGACCATTTTAGCTACTCTGAGTAAATGCCTTATAACTCTGAAACTATTGTAGTGTTTCTGTTAAATATGTTGCTCAGGTACTTTATCTATAACTGTAATATGGTGCATAGTTTTCAGCTCAGTTGCATTAGCTAAGCAAGTAATAGCTATATATTTCTCTGATTTGTAGCACAATTTAAAAATGAGAATGTGTCAAATTTTTTGAAAGTATCACACATAGTGACTTTCTTTGAATATATAATTTAGTATAATGTTGGGGTAAGTTATGAAGTTGCAGACCTGTAGCTCATTCCATAGCTGAACAAAAGTTACTTTTAGGTTCTCACCGTTGAGTAAATTGCTTGTAACTTTTGCAAACTATTGCATTTAGAGTATTTTGTTGAAATATGTTATTCACCTACTTTTAGGTTAGGTGTAACGTAGTCAAATTTCAGACCTGTGGCTCATTCCATAGGTGAGCAATAGCTACTTTAAGGTTCTCACTGTTGAGTAAATCGCTTGTAACTTTAAAATTATTTCATTTAGAGTATTTTATTGAAATATATTAATCACCTACTTTTCGATCAGCTATAACATAGTAAAACTGCAGACCTGTAGCTCATTCCATAGCTGAGCGATAGCTACTTTGAGTTGGCCAAATTTGGACCCAATGCAAAAGAGGTGTAGTCTTGTAATGCAGCAAGTTATCAGTAAATTCCAGCCAGATTTCACCACTCAGGCGTGGCTGAGTGCTCGTTTGTTTGTCTGTTTGCAAAAATTTGTGGATGGAATTTGATGAAATTTTTAAGAAAATGTTGACAATGTCACAAGGAGCAGATGATTAAGTTTTTGTGATGATCCGGACCACAGTCTAGATCTGGAAAGTTTTGGAGGATATGCAATCATTGTACTCATAAGCATATTAGAGTCACTCAGGCTTGGAGTGTTTTTCTAGTTCACATACTATCCCATATACCTATCTTTATTAGCAAAACATATTTCTGTGTAATTACATGTTGATCAGCTTTTTTTCACTCAAAGAAAACTCATATAAAACTTAATGCGACAGCACCCTGTCATCATATTTATGATGAAATAGCATTTTTGTATTCTGCAAGTGTTCTATGTAACAAAACCAAAAATCTGTATCCAGAAAGGATAGTCTTATAAGTCAGCAAAATGTGCAGTAGTTAACAATGCAGTGTTATTTCAGAGTCTCAATAAATTTCTAACACAGTTTCTTGGTGTGACATAACAGCTACCAATCTAACCAAACTAACATAAGCTAGTATAGTAGAATTACCTATAGTCAAGAGTCACCAATATTTTGGGATTTAAATATGTACCTAGATATGAAAGACAATTGAATATTTCCTTGTTTTAAATCTAAAAACATGGTATTTGGACTACATTAAACTCAAATAATGGTGCCTAGTGAAAATCTAAATGCATGAAACCTTTTTTTTTTTTTTTTTTGAATTTACCCGCTTTGATTTATTTATTTATTTATTTTATTTATTTATTTGGGGTTTTACGTCGCTTTCAACACTGTACAGGTCATATCACGACGGGTAGTTGGAAGGGCAGAGGAAACCAGTACATAGAGTTTGTCAGGGTTCTGTACTGTAAACTGCCGACCAACGGCAAGCAACTACCAGCTTTCCCACTTGAGGCCGTGCCGGGAATCGAACCCCGGCCTCAGAGGTGGGAGGCGAGAGTGTTACCACTCTGCCACCGTGACCCCTGCCCCCTTTGAAGTAAGTTTATATGGTACATTATATTTCAGTATTGAACTCTTAATTGGTGATTTCATCTTCCCGACTGTGTCCCAAAGTCTTATGAACTTTAAAGTAGAGATCAATATGTTGGCAGTATAAAAACGTTGGGAAGCAAAATCAGGAAGGTCTGTAGAAGTCAGGATACATGCCCCACCTTTCAAAATGGCCACAGATGAGGGCCTTGGAGGAGGTATACACTCACCGAGTGCTTTTGTTAATAATATTTTGCTCAGGTGATTCATTGCATTCTTTAGATAAGTATAGACTGATTTTACTAATCATTCAAAACAATTGCTAGATATTAAATATCAAAGTACCCTTCTAATACACATGTTTAAAGTTTATCGTACGAGAATACACAAAATTGACGACATATTTGTATATTCATAACATTTCAATATGTACCTCATTTAGACCATTCGTCTATTGTAGTACAGATATGGCGGACATTGTAAAGACTAGAAATGCGTAGTAAACGAAAATGCGTAGTAAAGCTTAAAACTCACTAGACTTGCGTATGCGTACGCGTATGCGTATGCATGCATAGCCTTGCGTATGCGTATGCGTGCAGTAAAAACTCACCTAACATTGAATCTGCGTAGATTTATTATGCGTAATTTAAGTTTTGATATTGATTTCCAGTACAGACTTTGTTTATTCAGAGGGAAAAATACATCATTCACTTATGCATTTAACACCACCTCCAGCCCCCTAAACAAAAACACTGAAGGAACCATATACACAGCCACCCAACCAGTATATATACTGGTTTATGTTTTTTTCCCTCTCCAGCAAGGCACATAAAGACGTAAATACTATTTCTGTCTATCATAAAATAGTTTCTCCATAGCTTATTCAAACCATAAAACTTTGGGTGGCTGTATCAGTATATCATATATATATATATATATATATACTGTAGTATATCAGGTCTGAAGTCACTTCTACGCATTGCGTATGCGTAAAAAAGCCCCCCTGTAGCTTTGATACGCAACGCAATGCGTTGAGAATTCACGCAACGCAAGGCAATATACGCAACGCAGATAGTGAGTTTATGTACTAAATTTACACTGAAAGCTTTTATTGCGTATACGCAAACGCATACGCGTACGCATACGCAGGTCTAGTGAGTTTTAAGCTTTAACGAAAATGCGCAGTAAACGAAAATGCGTAGTAAACGAAAATGCGTCTGTGCGCAAACAATCAGCGGGTATATGTAAGTCTAATTAAGCCGAAAGCCGGAAGTGCTGTTTCGAATATTTCTGGTTTGTGGTAAACTTATACAATTTTCCGATCATGCATTCAAATTTTCTGATCATACATTTAAAAAATCCAATATGGCGGACACCCTGTTTGTGTCACCTCATAAAAATAAAGGCTTATTTCTTTAAAACAGATAGCTAGCCAGAAAAATTCTTTCATAATGCCCTCACGCCTAACGGCACAAAAGAATTATTTGAATTTTTGCCGGGCATAAATAGTGTAACAAATGCCCTCACATTTATTCCTACAATAAAGAGCGTACAATAAAATCTACATAACGCCAAATGTTCATTTATCCATTTTTGTGTAGTCACCAAATGATCTGGTGCTAACAACTTATTTAGTTGTGATCACTAGATGATGTGGTGAATATGAGAAGATATGATCTCCACATTTTCAGGTAATAACAAAATAAGACCATTAAATAAACTGGTGATCACTACATCATCTGGTGATGGCTAAATTGTCTTGTGATAAAAATATGTTGTGAGCTCAAAAATAACACTGTGATCACTTATTTTATTAATCTTCTAAAAGGAGCCCCATAGTTTCTCTATATTAAGGTGATGTATGTGGCACAATGGGCAAGAATTAAATACCAAATTTACTACAGAGATAGGTTAATAGCTAAAAATACGAATAAGAACTGACACTACATTAAATTGAAATGGTAAAGCTATCATGTATGAGTACATTGTATCTAACTACAAAGATTTAACATCTACCTTTACAATGCACTCGTACAAGACACGTCATTCACCACGCGTTTGTATTTGTGCAATTAAGTGGCGGGGCGTGCAAAGAGTGTCATATATTTTTTATTCCCAGGGCCAAAAATAAGTATAATCAACTCATCAACAAGTGCTATGTTGACGATAATATTGCATTAATTATGCTAGCTACAAATCTGTGTATGGTAATCTGGCCCGGGATTCACAAAAGGTCTAAAATCTTAGACAAAATTTAAGCTGAGACCAGTCTTAAGTTTAAGACTTTTGTCTTAACTGAGATTTTATCTTAAGTTGGGATTCACAAAAAGTACTTAGCAAAATCTTAGCTGAGACAAAATTTATGCAAAAAGTCTTAACTTTTTTGTTTCAAAGTAACAAATTTTAACTAAACAAAAATAATTTTACCCCAAAATACAGCAAACATGTTCTTCAAAATTATAAAACTGATTTGTTACTTTTTTTAAATTATGTAAAAATAATAATCTTTGTGTTTTATTGTGAGTCAGCCATTTTTATGACAATATTTTTGCCACAAGGAGGTAAAATGTGGAAATTTATAGGAAACTGAATGATGTAAATTTCCATTACAATCCACAGAAATTACTTTTATAGGAAGTATAGATCCCCATATTATTTTTTGTTGGCATAACAAAGGGTAAAATGTAAAAGCATGCAATAGAACATTTTTAAAATGACTTAAGTCTGCCCTGCAGTGGTCTTAAAGTTAAGACAAAACTTAAGACAAAATTTTGTCTTAGACCTTTTATGAATCCCAATTTGTCTAAGCATAAATTTTTTCTTAACTTTATGACAAAGTTTTAAACGATTAAGACTTTTACCTCAGACTTAAGACAATTCTTAGACTTAAGACCATTTGTGAATCTGGCCCCAGAAGCTTTTATATAAGGTGCCCTTATACTGCTTGGCGTCATAACATGGCACAAGACTTCAACTTGGCACAAAAGGTAAGTACATGACAATAACATATTCAACCGTTGGAAATAAACAATAGGTTGTTATCTGCAACACTCTTACATTTTAAATGAATTTTACAAACGGCGACTTTGCTACATCCCAGCTTTTCAAATAATCACAGTGGTTTTCTATCTCATATGACTCTTTATTTTTAGTCAAAATATTTTAGTGGTGACATACATCCTTTGTTTAAGTCATTTTATCTTGCGTAAAATGGTGATTTGCAATGGAATGTCTTATATCCACATAAAATGTTCAAAGACTAATTAAGGGTAGACTTGCTCCAAGTAATTGTATTTCTTATTCCACCAAATCTGACATATATGGAATCATTATGAATCAATCATGATATGGGTGGAGACATTACTTTCTGATGAAATACAAATTCAGCACCAAATTCTTGAACAAAAGTCATTCAGTCCTCATATAATACCTAAGACAAAAGGAATTGAGGAAAGCCTAAATTAAGGGACGTGTCCTATACATTTATTCTTTACTTTAAGAAGTTTCAAATTTCTAAGTGAGAAAAATTTACAGTGGCCATTTTAAGTCTTGGTTTACATAAGTTACGCCCATTCCCAGATAGACTTAGCCAAAACATAGACTTAGTAGCTTTGTGAAACCCTTTAGCCAAAACAGAGACTTAGCAGCTTTGTGAAACCCTCTAAGACCATAGACATAATCTAGTCCGGGCTAAGTCCTTTTGTGAAACCAGCCCAGGGATGTATTAATACCATGTAAGGTGGCTGAAGTGATGTTGGACATAAAATAATTGTTTTGGGGGATATTTTCCGAATATGCAAATTCTGAGGTGCTAAGTTACGGTGTTGATTTCAGTTAGATACAACAGCACTCTGACAGTGCATACCTCCGCCAAGGCCCAACATCTCCAATATCATTTATGAGTACAAAGATATAAAATCATTTAAAAAATTCCTAGATCCAGTTGGCAATCCGGATCACCACCAAAATCTTTTCCTTGTGCAATTGTGAAGATTTTCTGAAATATTTCTTTAAAATCCATCCATAACTGTTGAGTTATATTGCAAAGAAACATTACTGAGGTCAGATTTTATCAGGACAGAACCTCAGTGATTCCAAAGAAGTTTCATAATTAAATGTCAAGCTTATTTTTGACCAACTCAGATCAAGTAAGCACCTTTTTACGCTAAACGTAGACAACTTTTTTCTTTGGTACATGTTGAAAATTCCCACATTAAAAATTCCCTGAAATTTGCAAACCCATTAAAAATCCTAGGAAATCACTAATACCACATTCACACTAGAGGCAGTATCCCCACGGTAGGCCACATTTGGTAAAATACTTCTGTCCTACAACTACCGTCCAAGGTCTGTACGCCACCTTGTGACACAGAGGCGAAACGTCCATCGCCCTGTGCCTCCTATGAAAGTTTCAGGCCCTGTTTCCATGTACGCGGTAGCGGGTCACGATTCCCGCCTGCTGCTAGCGGGTCGCGGAAAAAATCAGTCAGGGATCGAATTAAAAATAACCTCCCGCATATACCACGTCCCGCTACCGCCAGCCGCGACCCGCGGAAATGGAAACACTGCTAAGCATTTATGTAGGATGGATTTTTACCGCTACCGCGACCCGCGTACATGGAAACAGGGCTTTAAAATGTTAAAATTTCCGCCTCTGAATTTGATACTGTGAGCGCATCACAGATGAAGACAAGCATGTGCACATGAATTTCCTGCTACAGTAACTGAAGGGTGTAGTCCACAGTGTATATAAGGTTGTGACTCGGTCGTCTTTCGGTTTAATACAGCAACATTAGGCGAGTGGAGGTAAATGGACATTTCTCCACTGTGTCAAAAGGTCGCTTACAAACCTCACACTGTAACTGAAGGACGGGAGCATTTTGGCCAATGTCTGTAACCACAAATTATACCCCTAGTAGTGTGATTGCTACAACGAATCAAAGACGATACGAGGTGTCCTTAAGAGGCCGTTCTGCCACCTAGGAAAACCTGAATCTACAGGAGGTACCACCCCTGTAGTGTGAATGGAGCATAAGATGAAAATCCCTAAAATAAGACTACATTGTATATAATACTAATAATAATACACTATATTTTTCATTCACCAAAAGTTAGGTGAACGTTACATTTTTTACAAGTGAACATCAACTTACATAACATGAAGTCTAGTTATAAGCATTGTATACAAATAATTATCTTAAGGATTATTTTATAAAATAAGAAACTTTTTGTCCTGGTATTGAAACTTTTTTATTAACCTTTTTGTTATAGTTTTTATACCCTTTATATAGATTCTTTTCATCCAGTTTGTTTGTGTCTCATTTCTGAAGAAAAGTTTAAAAAGTTATTCAATAAAGAAAATTTAGGAGCCTGGATAAATGTGCAAGAAAACCCAATAAAGACATAGAAATAGTACATTGGAAAACCATTGCATATTTTTAGGTCGAACAAGCAACATCAAAAGATTGCCAATGCATGATTTCATGTAGGTTGGTTACACATCCCAAACCTCTATTATTAATTGATGGATAAGCACTTTTGAGACTGGCTTCTTTCGTTTGACCCCCAAGGACGGGGTCCAAGGTTAAAGCAAAAGAATCATAGTCCATGATTGCCTATAGGTTGGTTTCAAATCCCTACTCTCTGATACCAAAAATAAGCTCAAATTTGACTAAAACTGGCCATGTCGGCCATCTTGTTTTTCAAAATTAATCCAGAAGTGTTCCCAGGGGAGCTTCTGTAATGAATAACATAAGATGTTAATCTGAGAAGCCTATGCGTAAAAAACCTTTCTAGAAATACTAGAAATTATTGGCCAAAGTCTTTTTCAGGTAAGCTTTTGATGAAAAACATATGCTGTAAATTGGGGAAGGCTAGATGTAAAACTTTTTCGCCAACGGCAACGAGAAATCTCTTTATACACTGCCGCAGTGGCAATAGTATAACAAGGAGAAATCCTAAGTATCAACAGCAGGTCTCCAGTGTATATAAATAAGCATCACCCCTTTGTGGACAGGAAAACTTTAAAAAGTACCAGAAATAACATTTTATTCAAAGAAAATATATTTACAAAAACAACACATTCTGACTAAGAAGTAATAAGTATTACTCTGAGTTAAAATCAATGCTACAGTAACAGACAAATCCTTATCATTTATCTACAAAACTCTTATGACTGGTTGGGTCACCCTTAATGATGAAAAGGGCTGTTTTGATGGAAAGTGACAAAAACGATTTTACAATCTGTTTCAAATCTATTTGTAACACAGAAATACTGAATATAACATGGACGTTTTCACATAAAATGCTTGACCCGTAACAAAGATTTTAGGCCTATATTCTAGGAAGAATTTGTAAGGGTGTAAAAACTTTCCAGAAATTGTTCTATTTTTAGTTACATTTTTTCAACAGTAGTTTTATGCTGAAATTAAGTGCCCTATTGAAAACACTCAAAGCAGAAAATAAACTAAAAGTTATTTAATTATTCAAAATTGTAATCCATTGAATATACTGTCACAATTATAGCTAAAAGCTTCATATATAGCTTGAATTAATCCAATAAAAAGAAATAATTTACTGCTTATATTTGTATTTTTACTGGGCATTCATTCTAGCCACTTTACCTCATGATTTTAGAGAGTGAGAATTAATTCCGGGTGAAACATTCGTTCTTCAGTTTAAACTAGGGATGGGTCGGTAGGCCCAGTGTCTCGGTATCGAGAGCATTTTACTGAAATACTGTGACAAGATTTCAAAACCACCACTTCCCTTGTCAACATATATTCTGAAAGGAACAGTCAGAATAGTAGAAACATACATAGAAACCTGAAGAAATTATAAGCTTTTATCTGCATACTTTTGTCAATTTGCAAACAATTATAGCGAATTAGCGATACATTGAGTAGAACTGCCATGTTTTTTATAACCTAAATCTCACTTGACAACACATATAATGGAAGGAAAACGTAAAATATTGAGATCAAACAAGAAATCTAAAGAAATTGTACACGTTTCTCTCATATTGTGTGTATTTTGGGACTTTTACTGCGATGTCGTTAAGAGGAAACGTCCATGTTTGTTTGGGGTGTACTAAAACACGGAGTCCCGGAATTGGTACGGTTTTGCATTGGTGATCTCCCAATGTACACATTTTTGGTACCGACCCTTCCCTAGTTTAAACAGAAGTCTTTTTCAGGTAAGCTTTTGATGAAAAACATATGCTGTAAATTGGGGAAGGCTAGATGTAAAATCTATTGCAGTGAATTTTTTCAATTTTTCTTTTAAAAAGCTCCGATTCCAACATGACACGGCTCTGACCGTGGTTCTGATTGGCTAATCAAGTAAACATTCCATTGTTAAAATCTGCATAACCTCACTGTGTTTGAATTATCACTCATTACAACATGATACCTTAAGTCAGTGAATCTGATTGGCTAATCGAGGAAACATGCCGTCATTATGTCAATCTTGACACTATGTCACAGTATTCAGTTATGGGTTACAATAATCCCCGGCGGAGTAAAAGGAATGAAACAATCTGTTTTTTTTTATCATTATTAAAATTTGAGTAATTAGCGTTCATAATATTTAAAGAAATTCTCTGGGTTATAAGAGATTTTACAACTCATAGCTCATTAGAATCACTCATACCCGATTCGCTATTCATTGTAAAATGTCTTACAGCCCTTGCTCTTCATTGGTTATTTCCGCAATATATAGTAACTTGACAAGGACAGGACTATTTCCACGGTTATTGATTATTTACACAATATTGGGTTAAATTAAATTATCTTTTCATCTTTTTTCAACATAATTGTCCTTGCTACCCCCGCTAAGGAGGTATTGAATTCATGACCATTCATATGTCTGTCTGTTAGCAGGATTATTCGAATACTACCTTTGGATGTTCATGAAAAAAAATTGGAAAGATGGGTTTTGAGCCATTTTACATTCAATTAAACTTTGAGAGTGATCCGGATCACTGCCTGAATACAAACACTATCAAAGATCCGAATTTTCCCGTTTATTTATTACTGAGGCATTTTCAAAAAATCATACATGCCTAATGGCGGAGGTATGCACTCTCCTAGTACTCTGGTTTTAACAGTTGTTTGACATTTGACTTCCAATATGTTATCTACATCAACCTAACGTTCCTTTGACATGATGAATACTGAAATTCCAGCAACTAGATTCACGTCATTTTTTTCATAATTGATTCTCATAAATGCCCACACAAAAAGTTTGCACATCTTTGGTCAATTCGCCCACATGTATTTTAAAGAGGAGATACAGAATACTAAATAAACTGTCGAAATGAAACTTATTTCAAACTTTTTGGAGAAATCACCTGAAAGGGATTTTGGTCTACTGGTACGAGCCATATAGCCATCAGAGACATGAGTAGTGCACCGAAGCGGTCACCCATCCCAGTACTAAAATAGATCATTACTGCTTAACTTCTGTAAAAGACAGATACTCATAACACTTAGCCACAATTCATGAAAGTCTAGAGACAAAGAAAAAACGAATAAAAAAAGTGATCCCTAGAAGCCCGAGCCTTGCTACAGCTCATGCTTAAAAACACAAGTAATGTCAACAACGACAAACGACCAACAGGGTCAGTGAACACAAAAGTGAATTCAACTCTCTTATTTAGCCAATGACATGACCCATTGGAAAAACTAAACAAAGCAAACACTTTAAAAAAATGCAATTTAATTAAACTTAATACATGGCAGTTACGATAGCTTCACGCTTATTTGATATCGTATCAATGGTTTATTCATGGAAAATTAATCCGGCCCCACTGGATAGAGTTACATTTGACAGTTAATTAAATGCAATGACTTTTTATCTGCAGTTTATCTGCAGTTAATTTTTCTATTTCAATTAACTAGATGTTATAGACAGACGTTTGTTATAATGTTCCTACCACACTGTAGGCAGTATTATTTTAATATAAACATATAAATTAAATATGTATGAATGGCATTGAATAAAAATAATTTCACTTGATATTATTCTGAAAGCTTAGTTAAATAGCTGACACTGAGTATAAGCAGCTTACAATATCCGACCTCTGATTTCGCAATTTTTCTCACTTGATTTTTCTTGTCAACATATGTCCAATTTTCTACAAGTGACGCTGCAATTTTACTTGTCATCTGACATTTTTCCCCTCCCAGAATGAAAAATTCGCTCTCACAAATCAGACATCAGATGTCACACACATGTTCATAGATTTAGGATGTAAATCGCCTCTTGAGATTTATAACCTAAGAATACTCCAATAAGTATGTCAATTTTGTTGACTTTCATTCCACTAACAATTTTACGGAAGCTAACCCAAAAAAAATGTTGAGACTTTTCTCAAAGACCGGTCTCACTTTAGCAAGTCCCAGTAAAATGGATTTGAACCCAAACATCAGCTGATACATAAAGCTTAGTCTTGAGCCAATGGCTCAGCCTGAGACTGGGCTAAGTCTGAGAATATTCATTTTATCGGCCCCCAGAAAAACTTCATTCATGTCAGTAGCTGACAAGGTGCGACGGCTTTTGTTAACTTATCTTGATCCCACATCTCCTATGTTGTGTTTTATACATTTTAATTCATACATGAAAACATAACTTCAAATATAAATTGATCTTGTGAAACCTACACGTGTTTTATACACTTTAATTATTTCGCAAAAAATCACAACTTCAAAATATAAATGCATTTTGTGAAACCTGAAGATGGAAAATCACATGCACAGTCACACAAAAATACACTGAGACCCAAAAACATGGTTCCCTTATATTCATTTTACTTTGCTGATCAGGTGAAAAAAATGCTTTTGGTATGAAATACAGGTAAACTAAGATTCTTTCATTTAATTAGTCATAGAATAGAATAGAAAAGAAACATTTATATAGTGCAAAATTGACACAACATCCTCTAATGCGCTTGAGGCAAAGAATGGAATGTCTGCCACTGTGGCCTAGCGGGTAACACACTTGTCTAGGAACTCAGAGGACACGGGTTCAAACCCAGGTACAGGCAGATACATAGTGGCTCGGATGACCACTTAAAATGGCGGTCCTCTGTCATTGGGTCCTATCCCCAGTGGCAGGCTAAAGAACCTCAAGGACATTGATAAATGGTCATCCTTGAGCCTCTATCTTCCAGTTAGGGGAATGTCAGTTGCTTGTGAGTTGGCACTGTACGTGTGCATTCAGATGGGATTAATAGCGCTTTGAGTCCTGTAGTATATGGAGATATTGCGCCGAGTATAAATACACAATACTATACTACTATACTATACTATGTCGAGGGACATGCCGGGTCAAGATTCAAATTTAGCGCAGGTGATGCATTTGATTTACAATATTGTGACAGACACAGACTGGGTAATCCTTTTTCCTTATCCTCAGATGCCCCTTACTAGGGATGGGTCGGTAGGCCCAGTGTCTTGGTATCGAAAGCATTTTACTGAAATACCATGACAAGATTTTAAAACCGCCACTTCACTTGCAACATGTATATAATGGAAGGAAGAGTTAAAATACTAGAAACATACCCAAAATCTGAAAAAAATTATAAGCTTTTATCCCCAATTTTCATGCATTTGCAGACTTTATACAGTAGTAGCGATTACGTTGAGCAGAACTACCATGTTTTGAGAACGACACTTTATAACAGTTATCTTGTCAACACATATAATCGAAGGAAAACTTAAAATATTGGAAACAAACAGTAAGTCTGAAGAAATTGCATACTTTTATCTTATATTTTGTGCATTTGAGGATTTGTATTGCGATTTCGTTGACAGGAAACATCCATGTTTTTGATTGGGGTGTACTAAATCATGGAGTCCCGTGAAGCATATATACGCACTAGTGCCCCTAAGTAAGAAAACACGGATGATTTTTTTCTTTAAAAAAAGTACAGTTTTTCACAAATATAAACAACAAAAAGTGATTATCCATTGAACAATACCAAAAAAAACTACACCATATATATACCACTGGTCACTGTTACCTTAAAAGGAATACAATTTCCCAAAATAACACTGAAATCTATTACCGTATTTATCCGTATAAACGCCCCTCCCTATTAATAGCCCCATCCCCCCCCCCCTTCTCAACCTTTGCAAAGTTCATATTTTGGGGTTTTACATCCCTCTCAACAGCCACCAGCCTTGCGATTCCGGGATTCCGAAAAAAGATGCGTTTTAGTATTTCCCCAATCGAATACAGCTTACGAGAAATAAAGAAAATCACAACAAAACATGGCAATTTTGATCACAGGCGCATTAAATCTGTAAAACACAAGATAAAAGTTTATAATTTCTTCAGATTTAAGGTTGGTTTCTAATATTTTAAGCTCTCCCGCCATTATACATGCTGGGAAGCGAGATCAAGGCTGCAAGTGTCCATTATCGCCAATTGCCATTGGACTCGAGAGTTGATTTTTTTTATCTGTAATAGTAGCCCCCCCCCCCCCCCCCCCCCCCCCCCCCCTTTTGAAAAATCCATCACCCCCGGGGCATTTATACGGATAAATACTGTAAATACATTAATTACACGTACATCTCTAATTGCTACATAACTTATAAGATACAAGTACACACAAAAAAACCTGCATTGATAAGGACAACGTTAATACTATACACACATTGAGGTACAGTCCGGCAACAAATGCATGTATTTGGTACACAAAATGCATCCAGTGACTATTACAAAGAGAGTCAATGCATTGATAAGGACACAGTTAGTTGTTATAAAGGATAATTTAAAAAGTAGAAAAGGGGCAGGTTTCACAAAGGGTCTTAGACAAGGTATCTGTACCAGCTAGTGAACTTCGATCTAGATTGATCATTGAACCAACATTTTCAAAGCCAGTAAACATACAGAAACATAAAATCTTGTCACTTTGTTGAAAATATGCTGAAAACATAAAATTGATAGATAGCTTGGATAAATTTTGTCATATTCTCAATAAAAGGCAAGTTTATAGATAGGCAAAGTAGGATTCCTTTGTTCAAGTCCTTTTGTCTAAGGTATTATATGAGGATTGAATGACCTTTTTACCAGAATTTGGGGCTGACAAAAGTATTGAATTTGTATTTCATCAGACAGAAGGTTCCCCACTCATCAGGTGGATTCTTAATGATTCCATGTATGTCGGGTTTGGTGGAATGAGAAATAAAAGACTTGGAGCAAGACACTTGAACCAAACTTTGTTTTTAGGGCAGTCAATGAGTGAACTATCAAATTTCTACATTATCTCAGCACTGATTACCTAGACGACACTGTTCAATAGGTCCCATGACCTATCGATGAGCAAGAAATATTTAATTCATTGGGTCTCTATGGTTCGACGGATTTCGTATTGTAGTAGCATCCTTAGGGTTTAACAACTCATGATTCATATTAGGGTACGATGCATATGAAACCTTTTGACACAAGCCCCAATTTTTGAAAATGCTTGAAAAACCTCTCAAAAGCTCTCACATACTAAACTAAAGTTCACACGCCGAGGAGGTGGAGAGATGAGGACAGTATCGCTTTCGGGGCGGCTCATTTTTAAATGTGCACTCCCATCATTCAAGTTCCATTTACAGAACAATTGGGGCAATATGCTGAAGTAAAATTTAAATTTTACCTTTTATGGAAATACTGTATTATTTTTCATTAATTTGGGGAACATTTTTGTCTGAGAATGGAATCCACTGGGCATCCACCAATCCTTGAAAAAAAAGAACGTCCCAAACTAATGCAACAATGAAATCACTCCACCAGAACTACTTTGGACTTTGTCACCAGTAAATCTTTCTTCTCCTCAAGCACTATATCGTGTGGCGTAATGTTATTATTGCAGGT
Source organism: Sabellastarte sp. h YS-2021 (assembly GCA_964017235.1). NCBI lineage: Eukaryota > Metazoa > Annelida > Polychaeta > Sabellida > Sabellidae > Sabellastarte > Sabellastarte sp. h YS-2021. Next base: position 8,551,687 of record OZ024932.1, on the reverse strand, counting down.
CATGGACAAAATGTCTTCCGTTGAAGGCTCTTTCTTCTCCGTCATTAGTTTGTCAGACGTGTCCGTATCTTCGCATTCTTGACACAGTTTCAGACTTTCATTCCACAGTCGTAACGCCGTGTCTTTGTCAGTTGCAAAGCTCTTTGGTGTCGCTTCTTTACACTCACTGAAACACAAAATACCGTAATGTCTGTAAAAATTGTGCCAGAGCTATCAGGGGGTAGGGGAAGACTGAGGAGACAGTTTAATACCCAAAACTCACACTTAATATTTTGCATATTGACCTGCTGTATATTAACAAAATAACATAGAAGTAAACATTATTGGGCATTTCTGGGCAATATTCAATATTTTTCATGTGAAATGTGTAGTTTTGCGGGAACCGGTTCTTGGATATAAACAGATTTTGTTAGTGTATATGAATCGAATAGAAACCAACTATCCGGTTTGCCGTCTTTACAACTACCTTTTTCAGACGGATTGATGAAACACATAGCCTATTTCCATGAGTGAGATAGCTAGCTTTGAATAGAGATGAGAAATAATGAAGTTGACAGAAAGTGATGTCCTTGAAAATAAGGTCACATTTTAAAAGGATACAATATGGAAAGGGAAGGTGATTACTGATGTGGTATTTGGACTCCAGGGCGCCTGTAATTCGCCTGCTGGGGATGCATTAACATACACTCATATTTTGCCCAATAAGGCAGATGTAAGGCTATAAACCATATTTTGACCGAGGGAGGGAGCCACTAAGAGGGAATTAAGTTGTGTATTTCTTTAGAAATATACACCAAGTCCAAAATAGTTGCCTTGGGAGTGCATGTAGGGAGGGTACCATTAAGTGGCAAGTCAGCCAGTGGAAGTTTTATAGATATGGTGTGACATGACTCATTCAGTCTAGTCTGTAACCATTATGCGACAGAGAGCATTTGAAACTTAAGTTTAGCAATACTAGATTTGTTGGCATATATAGTAGGGAATTACACAGTAGTTTAGGCAACTACTGACCATGGTGCTTGCCACAAGAACTCCACTATCTGCACTTAGGAATTTATGAATGCATTGCAAATCCCTTAGATGATAGCAACAGGCACGGCAAACCTTGATATGATTGTCAAATTAGTCAGCCCTTTAACTTTAGTCTTTAAGCTGAAAATGCCACCAACCTGTAGTATTTTCCAGACTGGTTTGCAAGACTGGGTTCCAGACAACAATAGAGCGTGGTGGCGGCGCCACTGTGCGCACTTTTGAAGGCTGTACAGCTCAGCGTGCTGACGATACACTTGAAGCAGCAAGGAATCATGGGAATATCACGCGACAGCTCGGTGTCGACCAGGCCAGGATGGACCGTGTACACATTGACAGATGTATCTGGTAAAATATAAGATAAGAGTCCAGATTTTATAATATTATAAACTGTTCCTGATCCTTATCAGATCTTGTGTTCGGGGAAACCATCGTAAACACATCTTAAAACTCACAAAGGAGTCTTTTCCATCTGGAATAAATCTTCACGGTAGTTTATGGCTTCATAAGGTTTGTGAACCATTCGGACTGATCAGAAAACTATTGTAAACATCTTGTGAGCCTATCGGAAGGCTTCTTGAACCTATCGCAACATCATTTTGAAAGCTATTGGGAAAATATCAGAAGCCTATCATAAATATACCCATGGATTATGAATGGTTTTCATTTAATCTATTCAGGACATAGGTTTATGGTCAGATCGCCACAACAGAACTGCCTACCATCTTTTCACACACTGTACAGTCCTCGCACAACTTTTCTATGGGATCAGTTGTAGCGGTCTCCCAGGTTACAAATCTAAGAAACCTTATGCTAAAGACTGGTACACAGCAACAACAACACAATACGAGACACTCCAATTCAATAATAAAGTTTAAAACTCATTTGATATGCCTTGTCTATTTACACCAGCCACAATACTACATGAATCAATGTAAAAACTTTTCTGGGATCAGTAGGTAGTCGTAAGCATTTAACCCAGGGTCCAATATAAAACAAGAGCACTCGGTCAGCACAGACCTCTGCCAAAGACCAACACCTCCAATATTGCTTAAAATACAATGATTTAAAAAATCCATTAAAAAAATCCTTGGTTCTTTTGTCTTAGAAGTGGAATACATTACCTTTTAACCTCTGTGCCAGTTCCACTCCAAACAGAATGTTGCAGGTTTTGCTCTGGCCGTACGTATGAAATGGTTTGAAGCTGTTCACACTCTGCAGGTCATTGAAGTCCACAGGCTGGGAGGATAGAAAACAAAATACATTGTATAAAGTATTTGACTTAAATAATTCATATATTTCAATCTACTCTGATATCATTACTTCCACCAGGGGGTCATTATTTTCCATCCGTTTGTTAGTCTGTTTGTCTGTTCCTCTATTTGTTTGTGTTGCAATAACCCTTAAAGTAATGAACGGATCTTTCTTAAATATTTTATACTAATATTTTAGTTTAATATAGCCCATATTTTAGTTTAATATAGCCCATATTTTAGTTTAATATAGCCCATGACAAGATTTGGCAGCTTTTACATACATTTTAAAACGTCTTCCCAAATGCAAATTCTATTGCAGGTTGTGTTAAATGTGGGCTACCAAAATCGCACCGAATCACGTTGAAGACATCCTACCAACACATGATGCACACATGGCCACTGCCGCAGCGGTTATCTGCCGCCTTAGAATCAGTAATAATGGAGAACTAAAGGAGATATAAGGCCTTTGTAGTAAGATTACCCCACTTGACATTGAAGAACGGGGTCAAAGCTAAAAGTAAGCAATTGGAAAAGTCTCAGGCCATGACTTCCTTTAAGTTGTTTTCACATTTGGAACCCCTAGTAGCAATAATAAGGCAGATATATGGCCTTTTTAATAGGATAATCCCATTTTACATTAAACATGTGATATGACGGCCATTTTGTTTTCGAAACTAGGCCAAATTACTATCAGGCTAACTTTCCTAGCCATACATCTTTTGTGCAAATTTGATGAACCTAGCTGCAATATTTCAAGTTTTAGAGCATCTTAATGATTTTGAAATAATTGGCTATGGCGGCCATTTTGTTTTTCAAAATAAGGCCAAAATTTTTCTTAGGCAAAATATTTGCAGGCCAGGACTTGTCATGGTCTGCCTTTACATTCTGAAACCATAGCACCAATAATAAGGGAGAAATAAGGACGTTTTAGTCGGTTTGCCCCATTTAAACTTGAAACAGGGGTTAAAGGTCAAATTCAACACCTGGAAAAGATTCCCAGGCCATGACTTCCTACAAGTGGTTTTCACATTCCGAACCTCTAGGAGTAATATTTGATATTAAACATGTGATATGGCGGCCATTTTGTTTTTAGAAGTAGGCCAAAATTACTATCAGGCTAGCTTTTATAGCTATATAGCTTTTGTGCAAATTTGATTAAGCTAGCTGGAATATTTCAAGATTTGGAGCACCTTTATGATTTTCAAACAATTAGCTATGGCAGCCATTTTGTTTTTCAAAATGAGGCCAAAATTTTGGACAGACAGGTTTTCATAGCCATAAAGATTCCCTGCAAATTTGGTGAAGATATCTTTATAAATAAAGGAGATATTAAGGTTTATGTAAAAACGTGACAAACGGACGCACGGATGGACGGGAGCACGTACGGACGGGAGCACGTACGGAAGGCGTTTTATAATCTCCCGACCACAGCCTTTGCTTGCAGGCAGGGGATAATAACCAATCTCTTCAACTGGTTAGTCGACAACAAAGTTAGAGGCATCATTTTAGCCTTAGGAAATGTATGGTACCTTTAACAGATAGACATATCAATGTTAAAGCTTATAATTTACAAACTCCTTTGATGAATAGTCTATATGATCCCACGGTCACGAAACCACAATCCATTGTCATTACTGACAGAACCTATAACACAGTGAACAATAGTGACAAGCACATCTTGAATTGACAGGTTTATGTTTGGGAGGAAAAACTTTATAAACAGCTTTGATATGTGCTGATGTGTTTGTCTCTCTGGTTTGCAATCCTATGTTCAAATCACGAGAACAAGAGATTATTTACCTAAACCTGACAGGTTTGTTATTTAAATGGAGAGTAATTTTACATAAGATATATTATTACTGAGAGATCACAGAATGTGTTCTATATATTGGTTGTTAATGAAAATAATATTAGATTTTTATGATTTTCTCAGAGGCTAACAATTTGTCCTGTTGGCCTAACCTGTTATTTACTTGTTATAACCGTAATCATCCTTAAAAAGGATCCGTGCAGCTATTAAACCAATCTTAGTATACATAGGTCCCACACAATAGATTTCCTGTCATGGTCGGGTATATTTTCACTAAAGGCCAAATCACACCAAACTGGTACAATAGGCAAAACTTCCTAAATGACATACATAAACCAGAGCACTCAGAGAGTGCATACCTCCGCCAAGGAACGTAATATTAAGTAAATCGGAGAGTCTGGATATTTTTTTGCATCCAGATGATGATCCAGATAACTCTTAAAATTTAATGGGATCTAAACTGGACCAAGACCCATCCTCTGATTTTTTTCCTGGAAGATCCAAGCAGTAGTATTTGTATATTCCTGCTAACAAGCAGACAAACAGACAAACGATCATGAAGATATATATATATATATACCTTTTTGGTGGAGGTAAAATATGAACGTATTTGTATACTATTAGCATCTTCATTGATGATATTTGTTTGGTATGTGTCCAATGTGTGATGTTTTACTTTCATTATCCACCATTCTGTATGAGTAATAGTAAAATAAGATCATCTTTACCAAAAAAATACAAAAAACAAATAGCTGTGAAATCAGTTGCCCCAATGAATATAAAAACTTGAATTTCTAACTTGAGATTGCTCCACCATTTGTGCATCGACACTGACCAGCATCATATTTTGCTATAATTTGATACATTAACCAGTTAAAATAATAGTACTTGGGGTATCTGCAAAAATATAAAGTAAACAGAAGACACCTTGGCTTTTTAATACTGTTGCCAAGGTAATCAAAGAAACTAGCCAATCACAGATGAGCAGAGTTTAAGTACCATATAGCCTAAGGAAGAAATTTCTGAAAAATTCTTATGTTATAGTTGGGTCCTATTTGTGTAGATTTGTGTCTATTTCCTTGCTTTAGTTTAACATTTCCTTTGATTCTGTTGAAACTGACAATCAAATCAAGTATTTTTCTACCACTTGTTCATGTGTGTCTAAAAATCAAATGACAACAGTCAAGATAATTTTCTGTTTACAACCTGAAAATCCAGTATTTATTAAACAAAAAAAAAAAAAAAAAGAATTTGCATAAATGCAAAAGGTAAAGCTAATTGGCATACCCGGTATATTAAAATTTGTGTCATGCCGCGCACATGTGCAAAGGCCTTAACTGGTGAAAATGAAGAATGTTTGGTATATTCTAGAAGAATACAATGAGACAATTTTCAGAAAGTGTTTATACTTACAGGTGAAAGTCTGTGAGCATCTGAACCTACAATAACAATTCGACTGGGAGCAGACTTCTTCAGCTTATCCAGTAATAGCCTCGTGAGTAGGAAATGACCTGTAATATACAAAACATTTGAAGGTTAAAGTCCAATTTGACAGGGTTAAAGGGAATTTAATACAGAAAAACATAAGTAAAAGCTTAAAGTTGAAGACTCAAAGGAAATTTAATATAGAGAAATATAAAGGTTAAAGCCACTGAAGGGAATTCTATATGGAGGGGTACAAAGACTTAAGGTTAAGGAACATTCAAAATATAAAAGAGTAAAGGTTACTGCTGCCCACCATAACTTGGTACAACTAGGACATAAAAACCTTGTTTTCGTTTTAAGTGTAGTTTTGCGGATTTCTTTTTATTAAAACATGCATTGGCACAAGCGCAAGTTATAAAGGTATTTTACTAACAAGAAAGCAAAACAATAAACACTTTAAAATCCTTTTTTTAAAGGACGATAATATCATTTCTACTAGAATTCAGAAACCAAACTTGGCACAATGTGCATATGAAAAGTACTTCTACTTCCTTATTTGGTACGCAAAGTGCACTAATTTTGTCAATGACAACCAAATGTTGAAAAAGGTAAAGGTTAAAGTTCAAAGGTGATGGCTGCAAGGCCATTCAATATGTAGAAACATAATGCCCAAAGGTTACGGGTCATGGGGCATTCAGTATAGAGAAACATAATAAAGCTAAAAATTGACAGGCCAAAGGGCACTCAACGTGTAGAAACATAAAGGTAAAAGGTTATGGGTCATAGGGCATTTAGTATACAAAAACATAATACATCTAAAAGTTGAAAGGTCAAAGGGCACTCAACAGGTTATTTCCTGGTGGGGGGTCATGGGTCATATTCCTAGGAGTTCCTCCCCCCCCCCCCCCCCCCCCCCCCCCGGGGTGGAGGATTTCCTAGGAAATTTACCCCCCGGGGGAGGATATCCTAGGACATCCCCCCCCCCGGGGGGGAGGATTTCCGGGGGGGAGGATTTCGTGGTACACTGGTATACCACATTTTGTTTTGTTTAGGTAGAAATGACGATATCCACAAAGAATATTTAAGTGCTGGTCATTGAAAACATCATTATATTAGGTTTTCCACTGGTTAATACTTCATTAAAACAATGAAGACCGTATAAATTTGAGGAAACAACTTACATTTTCACTTTATATTCATGGTAAATATAAACTTCAAAATATCTCGCGAATACATATTTCCTCTTGAAATGTAGCTCATGTACGCTCACGTAAAACATTTTTATCATATCTCTGCAAACTTTCGAAATCCCAGATTTCGTTCGGTTTCAAAGCCCCGAAAACCTGGGGTTTATTTTCAGAACCGGTCCGACCCACAGTCTGAGAGTGCCGTTCCTCTATCAAAGATGTTTTATTAATGAGAACATGTATTTGCAAGCAAATTACACACGAAATATTACAACAAGCCTGATAAGTATATTACAATTTGCAGGATCAATCATTTTTCTGTGGACCATAACACAATTAAATATGGCTTCTTGTATCAAGATCAAACATGTCGAACAAATAAAAGAAGTATTTCATAGACTTTTCTTTTGTGTGTGAAACAATCACAATCATTATTCTGCCAATTAAAGATAGAAGGAAAGGCATGGTGGTAACACAAGTTCTTCCCACCCCCTCATTGTCCTGGGTTTGATTCCTGACATGGTTTGCACTGGATTTAGTCTAAACAGGGTGTATCCACTAAATTTCAATATTTTTTCCATGACTTTTCCATGACCTCTCGATGACCAAAGCTTTAAAATCAAGGATCTTTTACATGCTTCATGGCATGAAAGAGACATGTACCGAGGCCACGAGCTCCCGCCGGTTTTGCCTTCGAGAACCACTCACAAGGTTCCAGTCACAGTACAGGAAATGTGGAAGACATCAAAATTTGATTGGATTACATAAAAATATCCTTGTATTGAAATGCTGGATGAAAGAAAGGAACAATGCCGTTTCGCGAGAGGATGCCTTTTAATTTCCATGACTTTTTATGAATTTTCCAAAACCTGGAGTCAATTTCCATGACTTTTCCATGACTGGATACACCCTGTCTAAAACAATTGTGTCAATTAAAACCAACTCAACCAATGCTTTTAAAACCATTTTCAGGCATCCTGTGCAGAGGGTTTTTCATTGATTTATTATGGTTTTATCGCTTTCAACACTGGTCTGGGATTCAAACTACCGACCTCAGAGGTGGGAGGCGAATGTCTTAACCACCACACCAGTAAGCCCCTCTCCTAGGACCTTACACATTTTTGCCCTTCACAGGGCGACAATCTGCCATAAGTTTTACCAGGTCGTAGTTTTCATAACCTATTTCTCATATATACATAAACACAAATCATAACAGATTTACAGGTCATTGTGCAGCTTAAAAATACATATGTATATTCTTATAGCTTAAAATGTCCCGAAGATATACATTTTCATATGTATATTATGTACATTAGGGATCCTAATTGGTTACAGATGGAATTATTTATTCTCTTCCTGTGTGTGCCAATTTAAGTCATAAATTGCCACATCAGTAGGCCAACAGAAAGTTACCAAAAATAGTAATAGCGATTAAACCACATAGACGATACCTTAAATGGAGGAAAAACAGGAGAAAATGAGAGAAATTAAGAAAAAATACCTTGCAAATAATACATTAACCCACGCCATAAAATACTCTGTTGTTAGACATAAATTTTCCAAACATCTGAACATGAATTACTCCCAATAACACTTCAATGGTGGTGAACCGTTCCTTATCAGTGTCATAAATAATGAAACTGGTTTTTATACCATGATGGGAGGATAATGAGTGGTTTTCCATTATACCAAATACAACATAAAACTCAATGGTGTCTAACACAAAAAAAAACCATTTGGACATTTTGAATTTTGTCTGTAGAAAGGTCAATTACTCCTTGTGAATTCCAAATGAGTTTCCCCAAGATCTCAAGTATCAAATCTTGAGTTTTTGTTTCTCAAATCTAATACTTGTCTAAAGGTTGATTTGCCTTGAATTGAATTTGTATATATTCAGCCAAACAACTAAATTTAGAGCCCATATTGATACATTTTCTTTACTACTTCTCAGGTATTTGAATCAGCTTCAACTAGGGATTGGTCTGTATCATGAATATGTAGATCGGGGAGACCGCAAATGCAAAACCATTACGATGCTGGGATCCCGAAAAAAGGCTGTGTCTTAGCACAATCCCAATCGAAACAGGCAACTGACAAGAAATGAAACTCATAAAACCAAAATATGGCAGTTTCCTCACAATAAAAGTCCCCAAATTACAAAAATATGGGATAACAAGAGGGTCAAAGATGCCCCAAAAGGCGGGTTGCGCAGGCAGCAATAAGGTTAGCGACTGCTGTAATTACATTTAGAAACAAGGAAAGAAATGTTAGGTCACCCAGTTAAGGCGAATGTGTTAGACGTGCTAAGAAATGTAAAACTTGTAATATAGGTTACATAATTGTATCTATGCTATAAACGGACAAACGAAAGGACGGAATTACATCAATTTCGACAGCAACTTAGCTATGATGGTGATGTATCTCCCTGTCAAGTTTGAATTCGATTGGACAAAGTGTTTCCGAATTAGAGTCTGGAAACAGAAATGTTGACGGACAAACGAATGGACAGAATTACACTAATTTCGAAGGAACCTAGAGGAGGAGTTAGAGTCCGGAAACGAAAATCTGGACAGACAGACAAACGGACAAAAAACGGACAAACGAACAGACAGAATTACACCAATTTCGACAGGAACCTAGCTATGATGGTGATCTATCTCCCTGTCAAGTTTGAATTCGATTGGACAAACCGTTTTCGAGTTAGAGTCCGGAAACAAAAATGTGGACTGACGGACAGACGGATGGACAGACAGACAGACGGACGTCGGACACATCAATCTAATAGGCGGGTTGGTTACACGCAACCCACCTAAAAATGTGTAATTTATATATCCAGAGCATGATGAGAAACTTTCCCAAAATTTAATCACTTCTTCCTATGGTCAGGGCAAAATGGCCCCGTCCTTCAACTACTCTCCAAAGTTCGTAAGTGACCTTGTGACATAGTGGCAAACTAATACCTTGCTCGTTCTATGGAAGTTTTAAAATGTTTTAAAACGTCCGTGTCTGACCACCTCACCATGAGCATTAGACTTGTACCAAGTCTGTATTTTTTTTCCACCAAATCTGACATACATGGAATCATTATGAACCCATCCTGATGGGTGGGAAAATTACTGAGGGATGAATTTTGTCAGCCCCACCTTCTTGCCAGAAAGTCATTCAGTCCTCATATAATACCTAAGACAAAAGGACTTGAGGAAAGTCTACATGAGCATGTGCAGATGACTTTTTTGGTTATGGTAACTGAAGGTCTGGTCCAAGGTGTATACAAGGTTGTGACTCGGTCGTGCTTTGCTGTAATACTGCAACATAAGGTGAGTGGAGGTAAATGGACATTTCGCCACGGTGTCATAAGGTCGCATACGAATATTGGACGGTAGTTGAAGGACAGGGGACTTTCGCCCAATGCCTATAACCACAACCAAGATGTCCACAGACTTTTGATAACTGGATTCAAGGTCATTTCAAGGATTTTCAAGGTCAACAATAACAATTCTCACTGAAGGATATATTTAAAAGTATGTCGGCCTCCTTTACCTCCCCTTCTAGACGTCCGTTCTTCCCACTAAATTATTTATTGTCACATGATTTTAACAATTTATAAACTCATTACAACAACGCTAGTTAACACATCTAATAATATTTTAACATAAACTTTGTTCAGACTAGATCATACTTGCTTTGCTGAGTCTGTCATAGCCGTAAAACTAGATGATGCAGATGCAGAAGTTGGACAATAACAAATGCAAGGACTTTTCAAGGATTTTATTCAATTTTGGCCAAATTCAAAGACTTTCAAGACCTTGAAAATGAAGCAATTTTTTTCAAGGATTTTCAAGGATGTGGGAACCCTGAACGGATTATACCGCCTGAAGTGTGATAGAGACACCAAATTTTGAAATGTATGAGGCTTCCTTGGAGGCAGTTTTGTCGTCGAGTAAAACCTCTAACCGCAGGACATACCGGCTGCAGTGTGACTGGGGTATTAGTTCTGGAGTATCCATGAACACAGGGAGACAAACAAATGCACCCAAAAACAGAACCTCTTTGACAGAGGTAATAAGGACAGTACTGAGTAACCCTCAAAGAAAAATAGAAAAGTTAATTATTTCTCAATCTCAGAAAGGATAAGAACAGCTCACCAATATGGTTGACACCAAACATCAATTCCAGTCCATCCTCTGTGGTTTGCCATTTGAGAGTGGCCACTCCAGCGTTACACACCAGCAGATCCAAGCGGTCTTCACCTGAAATGACAGCAGAATATGGGCCCATTTCAAGAAAGGTATTAGCCCAGTCTCAGTCTCAAAGTTAAGACTTTTCTCTTAAATATTTGGAACATAATTTGTTGTTGAGCCCATGGGCTCAGACTTTATGAAATTTCCCAAATGGTCTCAAGTCTCTGCTTTGGCTCGACCCACTGGCTCAAATGCTGTGACTGGCAGATAGTGTGCTTAAGTTTTGTAAATAGGGGCCATATTCACAAAAGGGATCAAGCTCAAGTTGAGCCAAAATTCAGCTCAAGTTTACTATAAAAAGCTGTAAACTTGACCTGATTTTTGGCTCACCTTGAGCTTGATACCTTTCATGGATCTCGCCCCAGAGGCTCAAATATGGCCGCCGTAATTTTTTCTCCATTTCAAAATTTGAAATATAGCTGAAAATAAGGTTAAAACATATAAAACACCCTCCCTAAAGTAGACTTTGCACATCATTTATGGATACAAGGTTTTTCATTGCAAAATAGCATTTTACCAAGAGATAAAATGTGTCAAAGAAAGGATTTATGTGATCAGTTGAATATTTTGACTAGAAATAAACCGTCACATGACACAGAAGACCGTGGTTATTTGCCTGTTCTCAGCTCAGACCCCCTCAGTGAAAGACCGCATTTTACTCACTTTTGTTGAATTCCTGAGCAAATCTTCGCACTGATGTCTGTGAGGAGAGGTCCACTATCATCACCACCACGTTTGTGTTTCTTGTCTTAAGGACAATCTCGTCTCTCGCCTGATTGGCTCGTTCCTCATTCCTACAGGCCAGCACAACACGGGCACCTGTACAACACAGAATGTTAATGTAGAAATAAAGTCTGAGGGTGAGTACTTTATGACCTCTACAAAGGGACGGTACATCCAGCGGATAATGGACGAGCGCTCTGCGTTCGTCTATTACGCCGAAGTTCCATCCTATTATAGAGGTCATTAAGTATGAACCTGAGGGGTTTATTTCTATTTTAAAGACCAATTTCTATTATTAATCCATAAATATTATTGTAAATATGATTTTTAAACATCCATTTCTCGCACTATATTTTGTCTGTATTGTTTGGTTCTCTATTATCGAGGATCGTCCATTTATTGTTTCAGACAAATGTAAATATGTGCACTGCATTCTTTTGTGTAGTCTGCGCACTTCCGGTCTTTATAATAGAAAACACTCGCAGAGAGCAGACTCCACTGGGGGGTGGGTTCTGATATTTTTTGGTATCCAGAATATGATCCGGATCTTTCCCAAAATCTTTTTACTTCTTTTGGCTAGGCCCTGCCCATATAAAAATTTTCGCGAAAACAAGACAGAAAGAAAGATGGGCAAAGAAACAGACAAACAAATCAACGCACCCAGAAAACATAATCTCCAAGAAAGAGGTTATAAAATAGAAAGTAATGAACACCAGAACCTTTCACAAAACCTCATAAATTACCCAACTATTTGATTTGAACAACTTACTTCCATTTCCCGAATTTGTATGGCCTTATTTTTTAGCCCCAATGAGGAGCTCTAACACTGAATAGAATAGAATAGAAACATTTATATAGCGATGTAACATCCTCTAATGCACCTGAGGTCAAAAAGGGAAAGTCCAGGGACGTCTCAGGTTGAGATCCAAAATTAGCGCCCGCCAGGGAGATGTACTATGGTGGAGGATATGCTAGTCTAAACAAATAGGTCTTTAGCTGGCTACGGAAACTTGTTATTGTTTGTGGTGATCGTACTGATTTTGGGAGTCTGTTCCATTCTGTGGGGGAAGCCATTGCAAAACCTCGCCCACCATTGGCCTTTTTGTGAGAGACTGAGGAAAGAGAAAGACGATTTCCACGCGTTAAACAACAGGTTTTGATCAAGAATGATAGGTATATGGGTTGAGAGAATTTGAAGCTATCAGCATGTACCATATGTATGGTAGGCCTGTCATATTTGCATCTTTTACACCCTTAAAACCTCACATACACCTCATCGGTGCTTCAAAGCTTCAGAAGAACTGGTTATCTCTGCCAAGGAGTATTATTTTCATGGCCATTAGTCTGTCTGTTTGATAAGATTATGCAAATATTACTGGCCGGAACTTCATGAAAAAAGAATCATAAGATGGGTTTTGGTCCAATTTAGCGCCCATTAAATTTTGGGAGTGATCTCTGGATCACTGTCCGGATACAAACAAAATAACCCACATTTTCCCATTTACTTATTATTACATGCTTTGGTGGAGGTGTGCACTCTCCAAGCGCTCCTGTTTGAAATGAAATGCCTCATCTGTTTTAAGAATCTTATGTTATCTGAACAAATCTCACTCTCTCATCCTAGCTGGATAATAGAGAAACATTAACGCACAAATTATCCATAACAGACTTGGCAGACTCACCTCTAGCTGCAAGCTCCAGTGCTGTCTCTTTCCCAATGCCTGTATTGGCTCCAGTCACAAGTGCCGTCTTCCCGTCTAATCTAATGTTTGAGTCCATCCCGCTACACAAACCTAAAACATACACACGCAATAATGTCACATAGTACTTTATCACCCACCACGCGACGAATTTAACATAAATACTGGTTGTGAAGTTGTATACACAGAGGTTACAGAGTCTAATGGACAAGGACCCGTATTCTAGAACAATACTTAGGATGACCTTAGATGTAAGTAGGTATTCACGAAACAAAAGTTCGACACATTCATTTTCACCATTTCTCACTTGAAATCTAAGAAATACTTAAAATCTAAGTTAAAAATTACGTAAGTATTGTTATAGAATACGGCCTCAGAACTAAGAGCTTCATAATGTTAAAATCTCACAGATATCGGCACTGACAGATAGAATTAGTAATATTAATAGAAACTGGAATAAAACAGTCTGCGGACCATTATGGTATTTTACAATCACACAGAAATCACAAGTGAAAGTTGAAACTAGATTTTTCTTTTTAATATTAAAGAAAATGACTCACTTGAGATCAAATTTAGTAAAATAATGTAAAAAAGCTCTCATGTGAAATAATTAAACAGTACTGTTTACCATACTTTGTACTTAAAATGGTAAATTATCTCATGATTACTTAAAACAATGAAATATCTGACTATTGAGTCTATAAACTGAGATTCTGTTCTACGTTAAGGGACTAACTCTTATTACCCTCACACCCCCAAGGTATTGTAATCAAATTTATTTGTTCATCTGTTTGTCTGTCTGTACGCATAGTTCATAAACTATACATCACATCTGGGTCATATTTTTAACATGCTTTTGAATTCTTGTGCCTTGTATTCTGTCAAATGATGATGATTTGGCATTATAAAGGTTCTTATTAGTTCATATGAAAGATTCCACTCTCTACTACTTTCTCAACTGCTGCAGATTTCAAAATATTTTTTTGTATTTTTTGTTAACACATTTCCTGACTTTGCTAAAATAAATTTCCTGACCGGTGTAGCGCCAGATTTTACACCCCACATAAAATGCATGGGGGTGTAATATATGGCAAGTTCACTTGCCATATATTACACCCCTTGCCATATTCTACACCCCCCTGCCATATTTTACACCCCTTGGTGGATTTCTTTACAGTTACTATATTATGAAATAAGTGAAATTCAACAGCGATAAACGTCCACAAATTAAGCATCAAAACTCAAAGACAATAATTCCTTTGCTTACAAATTGTTAAATGTCTAAGAACAGCAAACTAAATGAAATAAAATATATTTAGTGTCAATACAGTGGGACAAAATTCTTTCTATATATTTTCCTTTGAAGTGAGAGGCCAACCCATTGTTGTTGATTTGTATTCACTAGGCTAGTCCCTGATTGAAAATATCCCTAATGTTGTCTTAAGACCCCACAGCTCTTTGATTGGAATCTTGCTACTCACTAGACCTGCAACTATGTGCAAGGCTTTAAACTTCTGTGGCTTCTCACCTGGGGGTTCTTGTTTATAAACTGTTAGTGTTTTTTTTACTTTAAAAAGACTTGCAATAATAGGTGATACATAGGTTATTGTTCTAGGATAAGTTAGTGATTAGTTAATTAGATAATCTATGCATTGTTTCTTTTGGTTGGATTTACATCACATAATGAACAAAATGGGTCCATTGACCAACTTAGCTCTGACTTCTCATCTAGAAACCATGAACAAGCAAAAATGACATATGTACATAAATTAAATGAATTGTAATATATTATTGATATCCATGAATATTGAAATATATAAACAATGGTATTTTACAGTTTTCTATGTAATAATAATAATGTAATAATAAAGTTCTTCAAGAATGATTTTTACTCTGAATATAATATAAATCATACAAGCATATGTAAATAAAGAAATTTATGTTACATTATCAGGGAGGAGAAATATCTCCCAAAATACCTTAAAAAAGAGTTTTTCAACAATACCAATTAATCCTGTTAGCTTAGCTAGTCACTTAACCACAAGTGAAACAAATCAAGTTCAAAAGAATGCTAGAACAAAAGGCAAATCTAAGACTAATCCATTTACCAAGTCACATACATAGCCAAACAAATCAACTTAAAGAGTCTTATAACAATAGACATATCATAATCTAATCCAGTTTCTGTCACACCCCAGAAGTAAAATAAATCAAGTTCTAAGCAGTGGTTAGACAATAGACAATTACAAACTCAATTGCAATCTAACCAATAAAAGGTTTGCTCTTAATCCCCAATTGATTTGTTCTGTATGACCCAGTAGGGGGTGTAACTTTTGATGGGGGTGTAAAATATGGCAGCAATATTTTACACCCCCTAAATCCCCTATTGTTAGGGGTGTAAAATATGATTGCCATATAATGCACCCCCTAAAAGATCAAAGAGAGGGTGTAAAATATGGCAGGGGTGTAAAATATGGCGTTACACCGGGGTTTCACTGCTAAGCGGTAATTTCCAGAAAAGATTTGCAGAGGATGAGAGGACTGTTTCAGGATGGGGGGGGGGGAGGACTATTTCAATTAATCCAGTTCCTTGGATTTGATTGATTGATTGATTGATTGGTTGATTGATTGATTGACTGACTGATTGACTGACTGACTAATTGATTTGGTTTGATGTTGCTTTCAAACATATGGTATAGGTAATATAAGTAAAACAATGTATATTTTTGGGGATTGAGGGTAAGCAGTAACTTTCACAGCTTTACAGTGATCTACAATCTACTTTGTTCCTGCCACTGAATATAGAATTTTATACACCTAGTTAATCTTGTTGTTTTTCACTGTTATTGTAATTCTTTATCTACGGCCTTGGCAAGTGGGCAGAATTTCTAGTACTATCTGAAGCAATGAGATATCACCTGATTAGATTCCATAATATCTAAACTTATTAACTTCCTGTGTAACACTGTACAAAGCTACAGTGATATGAGAAGCGGATTTGGAGTCCTGATCTATTTTCATTGCATTTATGGTCATTGCACATGTGATCGATGTGGTATATAAGTAAGAAAACAAGTTTTATCAAACTTCTTTCAGACCAAGCAGCAAAGCCATTAACAGTGTGGGGAGGTGATTTCACTATTTCAGCTTTTGTTCTAAGTAGTTCTTTCCAGAAGCCAATCCCTAGTTTATCCAGACTCATTGAAGAAGCTTTGTATCCATAGATAGTTACTCTATTTTGAGACTGTGAATGTTCCTAATGGCCCTTGTGGCCGCATTTATGTGTACATGAACTTATGGACCATTGGTTCCTTTCAGGTTGGTTATGTTTTCTATTTTAAGCAAATAATTTTTTAAAAAATTATAACTTTCTTCATCTAATCTGTGGTAAGAATACGCATTAAATGTCGGCATTATATTTTAGAGTTTTTATTGCAGGAAAAAAGATGATTTGTCAAATACACCGCACACTCTCTGTGATCACTGTAATAATTCTCTTCTAAATATTGATTTAAACATACCTGTAAAGCCAGCAAATTTTATTCCAAAATTTGGAACTTTGCAAAGACATTTATTTAGAACGAAAGCTTCACATAACTTCTTAATGGTGTTTACACTATATGATCAAAATATCATGCAGGTTTCCCACTTTTGTCAGCCACTTGTCTTGACTAATAAATTGGCATTCCTTTACACACAAAAAAAATGGATAGATTTCAATTAATTAAATGAAGACGGCAAACGACCTCTTGTGCACCAAAAACACTAAAAAAATAAGTTCACTCTGAAGGGATTAAAGACCAGTACAGAACAACAAAATGATATAAGATCTACGAAATAAAGTTAAAACCGATATGACACACTTTGTAATTGTCTGCACACAAAAACAATGCTACATTGCAAGGAGAATGAAACAACTTGAGACATTTTTAAGGATTCTCCAAGTTTTGGTAATATTGTCAGTATTAGTATTATTAGAATTATCCATCAACACTACATACTTGTAGAATATTGTTAATACATTCAGGATATGATTTTTTTTGTATATGTCATTCAGTAAGTTTTCCCATTAAACATACACATAAAGGGAAGATGATTACCACTCCAACACATAACCTATTTATAATAAAAAATTTAATTATACCAAAAATTGCCAGAGAGAGATTAGATAAATTCACCTGCTCTACATGAAATAAAATTTATTTACATTCGCTCTCCACTGGACCGCGGAAATGTACAAAGTCCTTTACTGTAAAAATACCCTAAACAAACCAATAATCATGAGCAAGAATCAGATGCTTTCTTACTGTTCCAGTAAATTGATGAAAATTAATGGCCTTCCGTTTAAACCAACATAGTCGAAAATTGAGTTTCTTCTTTCCTGTTTCTCTTTTTTCCTGTGTGCCTTTTTTCCTGGACTCATTTTTGGTCGCTTCACTTGCGATTTATTTAAACAGACTTTTGACCATAGCTATAATTTATTTATTTATTTGGGGTTTTACCTCGCTTTTAACACTGTACAGGTCATATCACGACGAGTAGTTGAAGGGCAGAGGAAACCAGTACATACAGTTGGTCAAGGTTCTGTACTGTAAACTGCCGACCAGTGGCAAGCAACTACCAGCTTTCCCACTTGAGGCCATGCCGGTAACCGAACCCCGGCCTCAGAGGTTGTAGGCGAGAGTGTTACCACTCTGCCTCCGTGGCCCCCGACCATAAGTATAAAGACTGATTTCATATATCTTTAATTCTGAATTATACATAGTGTATACAGTACTTGCATAAGTCAAGCAAATTGTTCGGTGCTTGAGGTCCCAAACTTTACCTCATCAGTATGTAAGTCTACTACCGTATATTGTTCAAATACAATCTCCTTACTTATAAAGCAATACATTTCAGCCAACCTCCATATCTTGACTCTCTAATTAGGCGGAGTGATCTCATATGGGGCAATCGCCTATCAATTTCCTCATCTAAACCAAACTAGAAATAGGACGCCCTGTTGATAGTAGATGCGAATAGAAACAGGATAGCATAGAAGAACACACATTATCATGTGTAATGTCCACCCCATGAACCTTTTGCCAAAATTGTACAGTAGTCTTACAAGACCCTGTTTCATTTGTAAAATATATCAATGATGCTTAAATATTTATTAGTGCAGATGTAAATTATTTCAGCTTCATGCCTTTTTGCATTGGTTGGGTCGAAAATTTTGACGAAATCACTCTATCTTGCACGGTTAACAAGATAGAAGCAAATTCCTGTTTTTCTATTTTTGGCAAAAATTCGAAAATTCAAAATGGCCGCCATTTTTGGGGAGGGGAAAATTTTTTGAAAATTGCAAAGAGTACATTCCTTAGATACCCTGTGGCTCGAAAATTTCGACGAAATCGCTCTATCTCGCACGGTTAAAGAGATAGAAGCAAATTTGTGTTTTGCCATTTTTGGCAAAAATTCGAAAATTCAAAATGGCCGCCATTTTTGGGGAGGGGAAAATTTTTGGAAAATTGCAAAGAGTACATTCCTTAGATACCCTGTGGGTCGAAAATTTCGACGAAATCGCTCTATCTCGCACGGTTAAGGAGATAGAAGCAAATTTGTGTTTTGCCATTTTTGGCAAAAATTCGAAAATTCAAAATGGCCGCCATTTTTGGGGAGGGGAAAATTTTTTGAAAATTGCAAAGAGTACATTCCTTACATACCCTGTGGGTCGAAAATTTTGACGAAATCGCTCTATCTTGCACGGTTAAGGAGATAGAAGCAAATTTGTGTTTTTGCCATTTTTGGCAAAAATTCAAAAATTCAAAATGGCCGCCATTTTTGGGGAGGGGAAAATTTTTGGAAAATTGCAAAGATTACATTCCTTAGATACCCTGTGGGTCGAAAATTTCGACGAAATCGGTCTATCTCGCACGGTTTAGGAGATATGAGCACATTTGCCTTTTTCAGTATTCAAAATAGCTAATTACTCATTTATTTAATTAATTACTCACTCATCTATGAAGCAATTCCCCCCAAAAGCAATCCCATACAAGCTATTAACCCAATGAACCTCCATACCAAATTTCAGAAAGCTAGGCTTAATAGCATTCCTTAAAATGTCTGGAAACCAAAGAGCTACTCAAAAGTAGCAAAGTAGCTATTACTCAGTTAGCTATAGAGCTATCATCACCAAAAGCAATCCCATACAAGCTATTAACCCAATAAACCTGCATGCCAAATTTGGTAAAGATAGGATAAGAACTGTTGCCTAAAATGTCTGGAAACCAAGTGGGACGCCGGACGCCGGACAGCGGACGGCGGACGCCGGAAAAAGCAAAAATAATATGTCATAATAAACGCTCAGGGCTGCGCAGCTTCATAGTAGGGGCTCCCACAGAGTGGAACAAGCTTCCTCAAGCCATTAGAACCATAGAAAGCATTTCTGGTTTCAGAAAACAGTTGAAAACATACCTTTTCAGATTAGCTTATCCTCCACCATAGCCTATCTCCCCTATCGGACGCTAATATGGTAACGGACCTTGTTTTGGAACTGGACTATCCCTTTTTGCACATCAGCGCCATAGAGGATGTTTACATCATCTTACTTATTTACTTACTTACTTACTAAACATTTTGTTCTCAGCTTTGCATATGATGCTCCAAAGATTTTAAAAGTGATCTGTCTGATGATACTGATTCAGCCACTTCTCTCTTCTCATTCAGTAAAAAGTTGAAAACTTATCTCTTTGCAAAAGCTTACCCACCATGGTTTTTATCTGCCGGCATTTTTCTCCATGGTGATGACCCCTGCTATGTCCCTGGTCAATGATGATGGATCTCTGCTTTTCTGTTTTCTGCATCTCAGAGTCTGTCTTTAGGAGATTAAGCACTATAAAGGTTCAATTAGAATCAAAATTTGAATATACACTTCACCAAAAAAGAAACACAAGTTTTGTAAAGAATAAATTATAAAATATGTTATTTATTTTTTGTGTGTGTTTGCTAGTTTGAAACATAAGAATTCAAACAAATTTACCTAAAATATCCAATCACTGTTTTGTAGTCTTGAATTTAATACCTTATGTCTGAATGTGTTTCTATCAATCCTTTTCCTTTTATACACATGCCCTTCATAGAAATTGAAAGATAAAGATAAGTGAAAGAATATATATTTGGATATATAAGGATATATAAGGTATTATCTCCCTTTGTAATATTTATAACTTTTCACACATCTATTTTAAATTAATGGTTTACCACATAAAAAAATGACAATTTTGGGAAAATGAATATAGCTTCCTCATATGAGACAGCCTGATTTAATTAAACATCATGAAAAAGACAAGTGAAGAATATATATTTAGATATAGAAGGATATATAAAAGGTATTATCTCCCTAAGTCATCTTCATAACTTTTCACACGTCTGTTTTAGGTATATGGTTTACCACAAAAAAATGACAATTTTGAACAAATAAACATAGCTTCCTTACATGGAACATCATGATAAAACAAAACATCCTTAAAAACATCTTAATCTCAAGCATGACGTGTTTAATAGTGATCAGAGTTATAAATATGTTGCTAGCTATATCCTTATCAGATCTGAGGTAATGTAAAATATGTGTAATTTAACTACTGTATTTATCCGTACAAATGCCCCCTCCCTATTAATCACCCTCTCCCCTCCTGTCTACATTTGCAGAGTTCATATTTCAGGATTTTACATCTCTCTCAACAGCCAACACCTTTGCGATTCCGGGATTCCGAAAAAAGATACTTCCCCAATCGAATACCGCTTACGAGAAATACAGAAAATTGCAACTAAACATGGCAGTTTTGTTTACATACGCGGTGAAATCTGCAAAAATAAGAGATAAATCTTTATAATTTCTTAAAATTTAAGGTTTGTTTCCAATATTTTAAGCTCTCTCATCATTATACATGCTAGCAAGTAAGATCAAGGCTGCAAGTGTCCATTATCACCCATTGCCACTGGATTCAAGAGTTGATATTTTTGTCTGTTATAGTCGCCCCCCCCTTTGAAAAATGCATGGCCCCCCCCAGGGTGGTTATACGAATAAATACGGTACTCTTATGGCACATTCACAAAGTTCCATGCAGTCGTAATAACTTGTATTTTAAAATTCTTTCACGATCTTGTCCTTATAATACCGTAAATGTACCTCATAATGTGGGTGGTAAATGTTTACAAAAGAGTTGGCCCATATAGCCATTCCATGCCCGGCTTCACCACTGACCCAAGTTAGGGTTTGATACACTGTAGAGTTTAGTACAGATCATGAGGGAATGTGGCAAGTTTTTCAAACATTTAAATAAATTCAATACATGCTGAAAACATGGTCCATGTTGAGGCAAATATGTCCTAGCCAAATACAAATCCCGACTTATGTACACTTATGAAACCAAAGAGATACTACAAAAACATGAAACACACTGTGACCTAGGTGTCAGATTTAACTTACCTTTCCCAACGTATGCTGTTTTGTGATCACAGCTTCATATTTTACTGCAGTTTTATTTTCTATTCTTAATACATACATGATTTCATTGTAACATATACCAAGGAGCCTCCCACCTCTGAGGCCGGGGTTCGATTCCCGGCACGGCCTCAAGTGGGAAAGCTGGTAGTTGCTTGCCGTTGGTCAGCAGTTTACAGTACAGAACCCTAACAAACTGTATGTACTGGTTTCCTCTGCCCTTCCAACTACCCGTCGTGATATGACCTGTACAGTGTTGAAAGCGACGTAAAACCCCAAATAAATAAATAAAATATACCAAGGAGGTTACGTTTCAGGGCATATTTGTCTGTTTGTCTGTCCGTGTTGCTGTTTACTCCAAAACTAAAGAACACATCTCTATGGAATGTTTCATGCGGGTTAGGATTGACCAAAGAAAGACAATTGTTTTGTTTGTTTACATTTTTGAGAAATTTCAGGATCATCCTACAGATACAAAACATACCAAAGTTTCAACAGTTCCATTTTCAGTGATTTGGGGTTTGTGGTTGAGATGATCATGGTCACGCTATCCGATTATTAGTGGTTACCGGGGGCTTTGAAACGAACGAAATCTGGTATTTCGTATGCTTGTTACTGGCATTGATTATTTCTCACGGGGCTTACATGAACCAGAACATGCAAATGGAAATGGCTTTTGCGAGATATTAAAAAGTATGTAAACATGACTTTTGCTCAATATAAAGTAAAAATGTAACTTATTTCACAAAATATATATATTTTTTGTCGTTTTGATGCAGTATCAGCCATTATAAAGCCTAAAATGATAACATTTCAAAAACTGGTTCCCAAATATTATGGGATTTATGCGAGCCCTGACGGAAATTTACATTTTTTAGATTTTCTTTTATTTTTCAATATTCTGTCATGAAATATTGGGTCATAACTGCTTGCACACATATTTTATGTGTTAATGATGTCTAAACTTACTTTATTTTTATCCAATAGAATATCTTATTTAGTATTTGTAGAAATTTATCTGCATGCTACCATTTTTGCAATGGAGATGAGGAAATTCCATGGAATTCTGTGTCCTCATATCTAGCAAGAATGATGTCGTTTTTGTTGCATAAAAATCCATGCAGAAATAACTGACAAATCGTAAGTTAAATATTAAGATTTTTACATTCATTGGTGCCCATTTATATGTCAGCGTTTTTCACATTCATTCTTTAATTATGTACTTATTTAACTCACAAATCATCTAAAATGGTAGATAATGAAAGTAAAACATCCCTCATTAGAAACATACAGAAAAAAACATATCACTTATGAAGATTAACAATATAACACTAATCTGCTCCGCAATTATATAAATACTCTTATCTCCATATGTGATATATTTTTTCTCTGTATGTCATTTGGAAAGTTTTCCTATTATATTCATCAGGCTCTTGTATTTTCACTGGTTCAAAATGGCCCTCAAAAGACAAGAAGATATGTAACGGTAAATATTTATATACACCTGATGATCTTCTACAATCCAGTGTGATACACTCAGTTACCTCTCAACTCACAGACCTATTAAACTGACTTAACTAGTGAAATAAACAAGGAAGTTCTGGTCACTTTGACCAAGATAATTCATAAAAAAATTTTCATCAAATTGTATTGTTTGAAGTCTATTATTTTATAAACATTACTGATTAACATGCATCTCAAGTGGTATACCTTTTCTTATTACACTATTGGTAAAATGATTTGTCACATGAATTGACTTATAGGCTGTTACTTTAAAAGTTACTTGAGAGCTCTTATAACAGTGACAATGTTGTGGTTAACCTTTATTGTACTCTTAGTGGTTAATGGTAACCTTGCTCAAAGGCTCAAGTTTCTTTGCAGTTAGGGGAAATTTTCAGTTCAGATAATAGAGTTTCAGTTATAAAATGTACCCATGCATGTACTGGCTTTTATATTAGTATACATCTGTCGGTCTGATAGGCTTACATCTCCTACCATGTATGAGTGATTTATGAATACTGAATATCGGTGTGCATGTTTGAAAAAGATATTGTACAAATTTGAGTCTTAAGCAAGGCTAGGTTAATTGTAACACCTAGTCAGCCTGTAGGAGTATGAGGAATGTTAGAAAGAGTTTTGATATTATATCACCCAAAGTTCATTAAATGGACAAACATGGGATTGGGCCAAGTCCAAAATCACCAAATAAATAGGGCACATTTGAAAATGATATGCTCAGATACTAAGCCTCTTTAAACTGAAGAGAATATTAAAACAACTTTCAATATTAAAGCAGAATTAAAGAAGTTTTGGTTATTTAAACTAGAGTTCAGCTGTATACGTTCAGACAATAGCTTGTGATCGGTCTTCAAGATAGAATTCCTTTTGTATCAGCTCATATGTAACCTATCTAATCTAATCTAATAAGGACTTTTATAGCGCTTAATTTTCATCATCAAACAGACTCTGAGGTGCAACCATACATAAGCATAGTGATTTGTCGTTGGTCTAGACATAGACAGGTCATGCCGCGAAAACACAGGGTTGGCGGGTGGCTGAATATCACATTGCTGGTATACACAAAGTATGTACAACAAATTCTGACTACAATGTATGTTGTCAGATCGTCTGGCACCATAGTTAGTGGCTTTATGCTGGATATGTCTAACACTAAAAGACGGAATTTCAGAGAGGGAGAATGATACCTCTTTTGGTTGAAATGAGTGCAATATTTTATCGGATTATTTTAATGTATTCTCTAACATCTAGCTTTCCTGATGTCCCACTGACTCTGCGGGTGGAATTTCCTGTTGAAAAAAACAGAAGCGAACATGCTGCACCTCCTATGAAACAATCAGAATTAAACAGGACAATGGCCACAACTTGACACTTACTGGAGTCAAAAGCAGCAACCAAATGGAGTCATCTACTTTCAGTTGTGGGTTAGTCCACTTTGTATAGTTTGTTGGGATGCTTTCATTGGGATTCATTTGGGTAGGATGTCCTCCCTGGCATTCAACACAACTCACAAAATGTTTTATGTCTAGGATACTTTTTTTAATTATTTGAAAAACCTCCCATTAGACTTCATGAGCGGTTCAGAAATATACATGCAGGAGCTGCAAGAGTAGGCAGGAGTAGACATGGCTATGGGGGGAGGAGAGGGGGGGCTCATTTTTCAACGTGTACCACCCAGGTATTAGAGGGTCATTCTTCAGAACTATAAGGACGAGGATGCCAAGTAGCAAAAAAATACATACAAATATAACCATACGGAAAGGTGTGACTAGGCCATTGGACTTATATAGAGAGTGATCAGCTCTATCATGAACTGTACCCAGTATTTTCATGGAAAGGAGTGGAGTTTTTTCTTTAATTCTGTTGTATGTGTGAAGAGATACTTGAGATGATGTTTTGTTGATCTGTGGCTGATTCCATTTTTATAATTGCCATTTATAATATTTACATATGGTTAAAAAGTTAAATTGCGTGACATTAATTATATCTTATCTCATTGATATGGTGTGACACAGCATACAGGTGACATAAAGGGAAAGAAAGAATGTTCCGTCAACTGAATAGAATACAAGATAACAAGGATATCCTGTTCTTGGGAAATTCAAATGCATTGTGATAATATTATGTGGGCTAATGCACATATTAGGAAAATAATAAACAAGAAATTCCTCTTTAAAAATGGGGTTTGCTATATTTGTTTACACAAACCTTGAAACTTCCTATTTTCATACAGTACTGTGAACATGATTAATTAGTATGCAGTTATACTGTTACAGTAAATTCTACAATAACTGCCCCTGGGCAATGCATTTTTGTAAACAAGGTGACATTTATAATAGAGTCAAACAGTTTTTCTACTTGTGTGGTCTACTAATTGTTTGAAGTGACCTGATATTTATCTTTTAACCACCAACTCACTATAATAACCCTTGTTACGACATCGGTGCCTTAAAGGATGTTTATAACTTTATATTGACTCAGCACTTTATAAATACTTCAATATTATTCGTATTATTATTATAACTATTACTCTGAATTTCCCAATAGTATTATTTTTTTTCATAACAAATAAAAACTACAGCACTCAGAGAGTGCATACCTCCATCATCTATGATTTTTTAAAAATGGCTCAATTATTATAATAAGTAAATGGGAAAATCCGGATCTCTGAATAGTTTTTGTATCAAGGTGGTGATCCAGACCACTCTCAAAATTTAATGGGATCCAAGTCAGATCAAGACCCATCTCACTTTTTTATCAAGATCCAACATGCAGTATTTGCATTTTAGTACATCCCTAATCACAGAGGGCCACTAACAAGTAGGGATGGATCGGTATGAAAATATGTACATCGGAAGGTCGCCAATGCAAAACTGTACCGAATTCGGGACTCTGCGTTCTGGTACACCCCAAACAATCATGGACGTTTCCTCATAACAACGTCACAATAAAAGCTCCCAAATGCACGAAATATGGGATACAAACGTATAATATCTTCATATTTCTGGTTTCTGTCCAATATTTTAAGTTTTTCTTCATTTATATGAGTTGACACGCGAAATTAAGGTTATAAAGTGACGCAACAAAAACATGGCAGTTCTGCTCAACGTATCGCTTATAAAAGTCTGTAAATGGACGAAAATATGGGACAAAAGCTTATAATTTCTTCAGATTTGGGGTATGTTTCTAATATTTTAACTCTTCCTTCCATTATATGTGTTGACAAATGAAGTGGTGGTTTTATTCTCTCGTCTCGGTATTTCAGTAAAATGCTCTCGATACCGAGATACCGGGCCTACCGAGCCATCCCTACTAACAAGTATTGAAACTCATGAAAACAAAACATGGCTGCAATTCTGTTCACAGAAATTGCTACAAAAGTTTATAATTTCTTCAGAATTAGGGTTTGTTTCTAATATCTAAGCTTCTTACAATTATATGTACTGATACTCAAGATGCCAGTTATAAAGTGTTGTCAAAGTGTAATTATATACTAAAATTGTCTGGACACCAAGATACATATGTCACCTACCCACACCTAGTAGGGGGTGATAACTGAAGAAGGGACTTTTATCACAGTAATCGCGGTACATAGCTCTGTCAATCACGTGCAATTTATTAAGACATTAACAACAATGTAATCGGGCCAAAAGGCTTAGTAGTGAAGATTATAATTACCGAGTCCTAAAAATAGAACAATTTTCAGATAACACTGCTTATAGTGTTATTAATATATATATATATGACTTTCACTTTTAAATTTACATCAGTGGACTTTAAACTACCTACTACTGTGAACTAGCACAACCAGAACACATTGTTTATTACCCTTGTCTGTTTGTCTGTTTGTTATCCGTGCACAAGTCAAAAACTAATTCAATGTATTAGGGTAATACTTTCACACAAGTGGGGGTCTATCCATCTCGATCTAAATCCGGATAGTGAATGTAGAATTCCTTTCATGATTTTTTGGCAATATCTGCCTAATTCAAAAACTATTCATTGTATTGTTGTTATATTTTCATACAAGGTGGGGCACAGGTGTATGTATGTAGAGACACAACTGTTTGATTGCATAACAAGGATTTTTCATAATGTTCTCACATATTTATTTACCTTGACCAGCTGAGGAGAATACCCAGACCAGAATGGCCTCTGATACAGTGTGCATTTTGCTAAAAATATTTCACCTTTGCGTTTTGGTCCAGACAGCCTGGAAGGCCAGGCTAGGTGGGGCCTACCATGCCTAGATCCTTTTCAAAGTTGATCCGGATTCCCACTGATGCAGGTTTGTGCCTTCACAGGCACTGCTTCCTTGGGATTGTTTTTTTTTAATGAAATGGGAATTTATTTCAATTAAAATATGCACGAACACAAGCACAACATACATTCTAACATGACGAGTTGCGCAGAAACAAGTTTTCAGCTCTATGCACACATGTTTATCCGACAACAATGCACTGCCCTTCCATCCTGCGTACATATTTTGTACAAATTTTATAATGTTAAATTTTATGATGTCAAATAGTGTCAAATTTTACAGTATTTTATTTTGCGGTGTTATTTTATAGTGATTAATATATATTTTTATATCAAATTAAAGGTACAGTGGATGGAACAGGAGGTTGTTAAGGTCACCACAATGTAAACAAACCTACGTGAAACTATTTATTCCTTTTAAAAATTAAAAATAAATGAAAAACGTCTATTAAATAAACTTAGATGTCATGTTAGAATAGAATTAATCCATGAGTGATCATGGTTTATAAACCCATGATCACTCATGGATTATTTCTACAGCAATACTTTACACAAAAGAAAAGTCAACTGCATTAATGCATAGGTCACATCTTTCTGTAGAGCTACATCTGTGTACGTATTTGATTTCCTACGGATGTCCTTATGGCTTCAAAGAGACCATGTACCTGGCTAGTGGATGCCTGAGAGTGAGCATTCCCCACCACATGTATGTTTTAGTACAGCTAAAGTAAGGTCATGGCAGATTTTGCAAGCATTCTTAAAAGCTGTCGCAATCATAAAATACTTTCCAAGTTAAGGCATGACAAAGATACCATTACCAAAAGCGAACAGGATCGAATGCACCCTAGACCCTCTAGTACCAGTTTTGAAGCTTATCAAACATGGTCAAACCAAAAATGAAGGCAGACAAGCCTCTTTGGGCGGAGGTCATGGGTTGTGACACCAGCACTAAGGGTTATTTTTTTATCCAGACGGTGATCTAGATCACTCTCAAAATTTAATGGGATCTAGGTTGGACAAAGACCCATCTTCTGATTTTTTCAGGAAGATCCAAGCAGTAGTATTTGCATAATCCTGCACCCATAAAACAGACAAACGGACAGAGAAATGGTTATGAGATCAATACCTCCTTGGCAGAGATACCTACAGCACAGAAAAGTGTGATCTGACCATAGCTGGCTTTTTTCACTACTTAAAGCTGTTTGCTTTAATTTTGGATTTTCGGTCACTGAAGATTTTGTTATTACCAGTGCTAAGACCATAATTCAGGTGGGTGCATTAATTACAGAACCTAAAATCAGGAGGCACTGTTAAAAGTGGCTGCAAAACTTAAAAACTAACAGGATGGCATCACGGGTATTGTGTATTGTGAACCCTATGAATTCTCTGAAAGAGTGTAACTGTATATTCAATTTGTACTAAAAAATTCACCCAAAAATGCACTCATACCAGATTTTAAAATAATAGTTTTTCCATGAAAATCAAACAATGACTACAAAGACTTCAGAAAATCCAATTTTTCCACTCAAAATTGCTTTATATCTCACCATTTACAAGATAAATATAATCATATGTTTTTTCTATAAAATTTTAAGATAGCCTCCAAAACTTCAGAAAATCAACTTTTAAAAGTTATACAGTTTTTATTGCAGAACAGGTCTCAAAATTCCCTCTTTTTATCACCATTTAAATATACACAAACAATTTTACATTCCATTTTTATTTTATATATCGAAAATCAAAAATTTAAAAAAATAATATGACCCCCCCTAGCAGTTTGGTTTTACATATATTCAAATATAAACTAGAGGATCGCTCGCAAAAAAAAAAGATAATGTTTTTGCATAGCAAAAACAAAGCGTCCCGAAAAGGATATAAAGGTGAGTGCTAAAGTATTAAGAAAATGCTTCGTTTCTAGCCTTATACTGTTGTGGCAACCAAAGTCAGCGCAGTCTGCTCTATCTAGAACGGTTTTCAAGATATAAGCATTTTTGTGTTTTGCAAAAAATAAAAAAATTAAAAATGTCCGCTATATTTGGCGAGACAAAAATATTTTGAAAATTGGCATGGCTACTCTGCAGAGATACCCAGCAGGTCCAAAATTTTGTTGAGTTCGCTCCATATAGCACGGTTTTCGAGATATAAGCATTTTTGTGTTTTGCAAAAACTTTGAAAATTCAAAATGGCCACCATTTTTGGGGAGACAAAATTTTTTGTCAAGACCACTGCCATGGTGTGTATCTCCCGCCGAGCATTAAAGCAGAAGAAATAGCTTTTCCGAGATATTCACAATTTTTCATTTTCGTGTGTGAAAGGTCTTCCAAAAGTAGGTGAATGAGTTATTTGAGAAAAATTGGCTATCTGCAATACTATTAAGAGATAATTCGCATTTACTCATTTTGAGTAGGTGAATAATTATCTATGGGTCTGAAACTTCACCAAGTGAAAGCTCTCCCAAAAGTAGGTGAATGAGTTATTTGAGAAAAATTGGCTATCTGCAATACTTTTAGAGATAATTCGCATTTACTCATTTTGAGTAGGTGAGTAATTAGCTATGGGTCTGAAACTTCACAGAGTGAAAGCTCTCCCACAAGTAGATGAATGAGTATTTGATAAAAATTGGGTACCCGCAATACTTTTACAGATAATTAGCATTTACTCATTTTGAGTAGGTGAATAAATAGCTATGGGTCTGAAACTTCACAGAGTGAAAGCTCTCCCAAAAGTAGGTGAATGAGTTATTTGAGAAAAATTGGCTATCTGCAATACTTTTAGAGATAATTCACATTTACTCATTTTGAGTAGGTGAATAATTAGCTATGGGTCTGAAACTTCACCAAGTGAAAGCTCTCCCAAAAGTAGGTGAATGAATTATTTGAGAAAAATTGGCTATCTGCAATACTTTTAGAGATAATTCGCATTTACTCATTTTGAGTAGACGAGTAATTAGCTATGGGTCTGAAACTTCACCAAGTGAAAGCTCTCCCAAAAGTAGGTGAATGATTAATTTGAGAAAAATTGGCTATCTGCAATACTTTTAGAGATAATGCGCATTTACTCATTTTGAGTAGGTGAGTAATTAGCTATGGGTCTGAAACTTCACCAAGTGAAAGCTCTCCCAAAAGTAGGTGAATGAGTTATTTGAGAAAAATTGGCTATCTGCAATACTTTTAGAGATAATTCGCATTTACTCATTTTGAGTAGGTGAGTAATTAGCTATGGGTCTGAAACTTCACCAAGTGAAAGCTCTCCCAAAAGTAGGTGAATGATTAATTTGAGAAAAATTGGCTATCTGCAATACTTTGAGAGATA
This sequence comes from Sabellastarte sp. h YS-2021, assembly GCA_964017235.1. Classification (NCBI taxonomy): domain Eukaryota; kingdom Metazoa; phylum Annelida; class Polychaeta; order Sabellida; family Sabellidae; genus Sabellastarte; species Sabellastarte sp. h YS-2021. The sequence continues at coordinate 8,520,741 of OZ024932.1, read as the reverse complement.
ATTCGCATTTACTCATTTTGAGTAGGTGAGTAATTAGCTATGGGTCTGAAACTTCACAGAGTGAAAGCTCTCCCAAAAGTAGGTGAATGAGTTATTTGAGAAAAATTGGCTATCTGCAATACTTTTAGAGATAATTCGCATTTACTCATTTTGAGTAGGTGAGTAATTAGCTATGGGTCTGAAACTTCACCAAGTGAAAGCTCTCCCAAAAGTAGGTGAATGAGATATTTGAGAAAAATTGGCTATCTGCAATACTTTTAGAGATAATTCACATTTACTCATTTTCAGTAGGTGAGTAGTTAGCTATGGGTCTGAAACTTCACCAAGTGAAAGCTCTCCCAAAAGTAGGTGAATGAGTTATTTGAGAAAAATTGGCTATCTGCAATACTTTTAGAGATAATTCGCATTTACTCATTTTGAGTAGGTGAGTAATTAGCTATGGGTCTGAAACTTCACAGAGTGAAAGCTCTCCCAAAAGTAGGTGAATGAGTTACTTGAGAAAAATTGGCTATCTGCAATACTTTTAGAGATAATTCGCATTTACTCATTTTGAGTAGGTGAGTAATTAGCTATGGGTCTGAAACTTCACCAAGTGAAAGCTCTCCCAAAAGTAGGTGAATGATTAATTTGACAAAAATTGGCTATCTGCAATACTTTTAGAGATAATTCGCATTTACTCATTTTGAGTAGGTGAGTAATTAGCTATGGGTCTGAAACTTCATGGAGTGAAAGCTCTCCCAAAAGTAGGTGAATGAGTTATCTGAGAAAAATTGGCTATCTGCAATACTTTTAGAGATAATTCGCATTTACTCATTTTGAGTAGGTGAGTAATTAGCTATGGGTCTGAAACTTCACCAAGTGAAAGCTCTCCCAAAAGTAGGTGAATGAGTTATTTGAGAAAAATTGGCTATCTGCAATACTTTTAGAGATAATTCGCATTTACTCATTTTGAGTAGGTGAGTAATTGGCTATGGGTCTGAAACTTCACCATGTGAAAGCTCTTCCAAAAGTAGGTGAATGAGTTATTTGAGAAAAATTGGCCATCTGCAATACTTTTAGAGGTAATTCGCATTTACTCTTTTTGAGTAGGTGAGCAATTAGCTATGGGTCTGAAACTTCACCAAGTGAAAGCTCTTTGGGATAGCTGCTCTGCAGAGATACCCTGAAGATAAAAAATTTTGTCGAAATCGCTCTATGTAGCACGGTTTTCGAAATATTAGCATTTTTGTGTTTTGCAATTTTTGCGCAAAAATTCGAAAATTCAAAATGGCCGCCATTTTTGGCAAGACAAAATTTTTTTGAAAATTGGCATGGCTACTCTGCAGAGATACCCTGTGGGTCAAAAATTTCGTCGAAATCGCTCTATCTAGCACGGTTTTCGAGATATAAGCATTTTTGTGTTTTGCAATTTTGCGAAAAATTCGAAAATTCAAAATGGCCGCCATTTTTTGCGAGAAATTTTTTGTTTGAAAATTGGCATGGCTACTCTGCAGAGATACCTGCGGATCAAAAATTTCGTCGAAATCGCTCTATCTAGCAGGGTTTTCGAGATATAAGCATTTTTATGTTTTGCAATTTTTGCGAAAAATTCGAAAATTCAAAATGGCCGCCATTTTTGGCGAGACAAAAATTTTTTCAAAATTGGGATAACTACTCTGCAGAGATACCCTGAGGGTCAAAAATTTCGTCGAAATCGCTCTATCTAGCACGGTTTTCGAGATATAAGCATTTTTGTGTTTTGCAATTTTTGCGAAAATTTCGAAAATTCAAAATGGCCACCATTTTTGGCGAGACAAAAATTTTTTGAAAATTGGGAAAAGTACTCTGCAGAGATATCCTGCGGTTCAAAAATTTTGTCGAAATTGCTCTATCTAGCACGGTTTTTGAGATATAAGCATTTTTGTGTTTTGCAATTTTTTCGAAAATTTCGAAAATTCAAAATGGCCGCCATTTTGGGCGAGACAAAAATATTTTGAAAATTGGGAAAACTACTCCGCAGAGATACCCTGTGGGTCAAAAATTTCGTTGAAATCGCTCTATCTAGCACGGTTTTCGAGATATAAGCATTTTTGTGTTTTCCTTATTTGGAAAATTCGTAATGATTAATTAATCATTAATTACTCGGCCATTTCTTGACCAATCAATGCCAAAATCTAATGATTTCCAGATTTTAATAGAATGAATGTATTTGCCAAGTTTCAGGTGAATTGATAGAATTCCTTTCAAGTTATCATCCGGACAAGCTTCCCCATCGAAAAAAGACATTTTTGGTCATGTGACCTCTCTGATTGGTTGAAATGTCACTGCAGCATATTCAAAAAAATTCCCCAAGGCTACTGCCTAAACCTGCCAAATTTGAAAAGAATCCGCCTAACGGTTACAGAGTTATAAGGAAAACAAAATGAGGAGCCGCCGGAGCCTGAAGCTCTCCCATACACAAACAAGCGTCCCTTGCGGGACGCTTAATTATTCAGTTCTGCATAGTGCAAATGGATCCAGATCACGACTGTATGAATCAACCTTTATCTTTATGTATTGAGTCAAACAGTAGTATTATAAATTACCCATATCATTTGTTCTTATATCTGCTGTCCAATAACTCAACTTAAACCAGACTAATAGGCCAGAACAGCAATATTTTCTCTACCTCAAGTGATAAGCTTCACAGATCAAAGGACATATTTGCATTGTAGGGGGAAGGTTTTGGGGCGGTTTGGGAGCTGAAAATCCTCTTATATTTCACTTTATGGCATATTTATAGGTGTTATGTACAAACATAAACAAAATCAAGTGGATGATGGGATACTGACTACAATCCATTTTGAAGTGGTAAATACTTAATCTGTTTCAATTTATTTTGTCCACACAACACAGCACCACTCATGATATAACAGGCTTTATAGTACAGTAGAACCTCTATTATCCGACCCTCTTGAGAGAGTAAAAATTAGGTCGGATAATAGAAAGGTTGGATAATAGGAAGGCTAAAATAACAGGCTTAAATGGAGTTGGGAGATTGGTTTGAGGTTAGATAATTGAAAATTCGGATAATAGAGGGTCGGATAATAGAGGTTGTATAGTACCACTGGTGGATCGAAAAATGAACTAGACCAAGGACACATCTGTGGTCAGATGCAAGATGTATCCACCGGAAAAGGACAACTAACATAGTTTCGAAGATAAACAGCATTTTTCTATATTAAGCAAGTTGTAAGCACTTTCAGGTTTGGCTACCCTCATTTGACCTTGACACAGGGGCCCAAGGTCAAATCTGACCACATCAGGAAATTCCCAGCCCATGATTGCCCATAGGTTGGTTCACATTGCAAACCGCTAGGACCAATAATAAGCGAATTATAAGCACTTTTAAGTTTTCCTTTCCTTGTTTAACCTTGAAGCAGGGGCCCAAGGTCAAACCTGACCACATCAAAAGATTTGCAGTCCATGATTTCCTACAAGTTGGTTTCACATTGCACACCTCTAGGACCAACTAGACATTGTGTCTAGACACAGTGTATCCCCGGACGGGACATGGTTGAAGCGTGAATGTGTCGGGCTTGAGCCTTTTTCCTGGAGCACCAGGTCAGGATTCTCCATAGCAGAGCACAAAGAGGGGCCGACTTACTCCCGCCCTCCTTGAATAGGCAACCGCCATGGTGTTGGCCGTAGCTATGGTAGCAATAAGGTTCAAGCAGAGGTCTTGAAACTCCTTTAGGGCCAAAAGGCCGCCTTGGTTCCAGTTACTTTATGTGTAACTTGCTCCAGAAGGGACCACGTTCCCCTTGCAGTGTGTTCCCCTAAGTGAGCACTAGCCCTTCTTGATGCATCTGTAAGGATTTGCAGAGCATATTTAAGTAGGTGTAATGGTTGACCTTGAAGCACATTGTCATCCTACAACCACCATTTTAGATGGGGTGGAGTGAACTGAGATCACCTTTTCTAGTGAGTCTGGTACCCCTCAGCTTTTCTTCAAGTGTCACTGTATCGGCCTCATGTGGAGGCGACCTAGGTGGACTTGCTTCTGTATGGGTGTCCGTAACCCACACAACCCCACTGTGGAAAACACTAATAGCCAATTATGAGAACTGTGACCCCTGGTCTGATTAACAGATAAATTTACCATTGCTTGAGTTGTAAAAACCGGGAAATGGGTTATAATCTTGAGGGGAAGGCTGAGTTTGGAAACCCAGGCCCCTGGTGTCAGCTGACACTGCTCACAAGCTGGGTAAAAGGCAAGCTGGGTGGCCAGTCTAGGAGGGTGGATCACTGTATCTCACTGGAACCCATAAGAAAAACTTGATGAACCTCCACAGTAACTGATACAGCAGACTTCTTGCTGGCAGTAGGCTGACCAGTCCGGTTGAGTTCAGAATCTCACCGGGACCAGTAACTGGCTGGTGTGGGGTCTGATAAGATAAGTCTGACAGGTAGTTGGACAAATCTTGTTAGGAAAGTCTTATCTATAGTCACTTTCGACCAGCTAGGAGATCCTGACAATAGGCTGGCTGACTGCTGTAGTAGTTTCTGACAAGTCATCTCACCAAGACCAATTACTGGTATAAGAATTTATCTGTAACCAATTTCCTCGGGCAGTAACTGGTTGATCTAAGACGGTCACTTGGACCCTTAAAAGCCTACTGCTGGTCTGTTAGCCAGTCCTGTGGACCTGACCAGTACCAAGGCCTAACCAGTTACAGGTGAAGCAATGCTCTGTAACCAGTTCCTGGTTGCTCCACAGTTCTGCGAAAACTCATAGGAGCTGGCAGAACTGGGCGAATTAGACTACATCTCAGCAGGGGTAGGCTTATATGAAACAACTGCCTTCTTCCTGTCCATAACTGTGGAATCAGCAGATTTTCTCTGTAACCAACAATCCTCTGTAACCAGTAAGCCTGGATGCTGGTACTCCATCATGTACTCATACTCCAAAGCCATTTTCAATAGTTTCCATGCAATAGAGTCAGCAATAAGTGTGAAAATATCTCCAAAAAGGCCAAAAATGGTCTCGGTCAGGTACTTTAGATGACCTTCAATGAAATGCTTCAAGGTCAAATTTCCGCATGTGTATAGAGGACATATATATGTATTATATATACCAGCCATAGGATGATCTAACTTTCTGTATATCAGAACTGGGCCAAAATGTGAAAAATGGCCAAAATCTGACATTTAAGAGGACACCAGTGACCTTGAAATTGAAGGTCAAGGTCACAAAACAATAGCGTCCGTGGCATTGCCCATATGTACCCACATACCAAATTTGAAAGGTCTAACTAAAATATTTTTAAAATTATCGCGTCCAAAAAGAAATCTCTGCAGTGACCGTACTGAATCCTAAGTAGGGTTAGAAGCGCTTTTAAGTTTGCCTATCCTCATTTGACCTTGAAGGAGGGGCCCAAGGTCAAATCTAACCACATCAAAAGATTCACAGCCCATGATTTCCTATAGGTTGGTTTCACATTGCAAACCTCTAGGACCAATAATAAGCGAGTTATAAGCACTTTTAAGTTTGCCTGTCCACATTTGACCTTGAAGGAGAGGCAACAGGTCAAATCTGACCATATCATCAGATTCGCAGCCCATGATTTCCTATAGGTTGGTTTCACATTGCAAACCTCTAGGACCAATAATAAGTGAGTCATAAGCACTTTTAAGTTTGGCTATCCCTGTTTATGGATATGAATATATCCTGCAAAATTGAGAAGTCTAACTATAATACCCTGGCCTCTAGAGGGGTAACAAGAAAATCTCTACACACGGCGGCGGCGGCATACTCAAGCGTAATCCATAGTATCCAGTATCCACTGGATGCTATCCGGCCAGTGGATACAATTACTAGTATCTGCCTTTTGACCTTAGAAAACAAAAGCGTATTTCACTTACCCAAATCTTGTGGTTAATCTTTTTTTTGCAGTCACTTTTATCACCACATACTAATTGATGTTTAACATATAGATTTAACCACCTTACACATAACAAACTATCAACTTTAAAGGACATGGGTTACCCACAATCCAATTGGGGGATTTTAGGTGCCTTTTACAAGTTTGTTTTGGATAAATAAACAAATTTAGTACATCCCCTCAAGGACAGGGCAATAAACAATTTAAAATTAAGTTCCCCAGGGGTTTTAAAGTGATTTAACACATTTTTCTCTGTATCCATTTTCACATGTCACACCACAAAGGACAGCCTTGCTTAAGGCTCAAATAGGTTGCCAAAAACCTTTTAGAAGACAAAGGTAGTGGGAAGAGAGGAATTATTGGTTCTGCTGGGAGTCGATCCCACAGACTTTGAATTACACACAGAAATAAACGCAAGTCTAGCTCTTTAACCAGCTGAACTAAAGGGGAATCACCGGAAACCAGGTGTTGATAGAACTGATATACATGAGGATATTACAAAAGTCGAAGTTGGAGTTCACATCTTGTGCTACAGCCAGAGTTAAATTTAGACAGGTCCTCAGTATTACCTCTTTTGTGGGGGTAGAACCCATACTGAGGTGACAGCCTGTGATTTGATACAAAACTTGCTATTATACAAACTAAACATTTTTTTCTTACAAAGAAATTCAAGCCTTGCACAAGGCTAGTCAAACGATATAGTAAAGGATACCTTAAAGTCTTAAAAACTTAACAAGTAAACAAGAAAAGATAAAAAGCTATCAGGTATAAAAAGTTATTATTATCATAAAATATAAGTCATCTAGATTGCATGAAGAACCTTGATAATGTATCATGAGAAGCTAAAATATACATAAATTAACACTTTTTATTCGTTTGATAAAAAACATGGGGTTAAATTTACGAATTTAAACTAAACGCTACAATAAAGACTGTGTTTTCACATCACCGACCACTAATGCCTGATAGAACTGATTCTTTACACCCTACTGGTCAATACCACTTGTAACAAAAACTTAGCAGAGCTAAAAGGCCCACATTTATCCTGTGACCGGGCTAAATCTGAGACCTTTCATGAAATCCGCCCTAGGCCAAGACCTTACTGTGAAAATTCACCCCAGGATTTAACAAAGACAACAGGCTCAGGTTTAAGTCCCTGACTTAGCCTAAGTCCAGGCTAATTCTGAGACCCTTTGTGAAACCAGCCCCATCCCCTGGATGAGACTGTCGTGAAATTGGTGAAAAAGTGTAAAGAAACATACAACAGGCAATCTGAAATAGGGAGTTGGTGCTATGGAAACATAGGCTTAAGAAAACAGAATGTGACACAAATAATGTCAGACATACCTGGCAATAAATGTGTCTTTTTAGAGCAGTTTTGACATGCTTTTATGGGCCATAAATTCATAAAATATTGTTTAAGGCTTCAAGTTTTAATATTTATGAAACTCAAATGGTGCTTTTATGAATTTAATATACTTTGTAGTCTTGGAATCGTTTGCAATTTCTTTGAAATAATTTTTTTTTCTGACATTTGATAAATGTATGAAGAAAACTCCCCCTTGCAGGCATCATTTTCAACCTTTTGCAATTTTAAGATGGAGTTTAAAGGGCTTTGCACATATATGCGGCATGACAGAGGGGCTCATTTCAGTAGATACTGTTCAGTTAAATTTTCCCAACCTTTTAAATTTACTTAGCCTGGCACACTGGAATCGTTTAGGAACGAGTTTAAGGCTCACCTGTTTCATGAAGCCTATCCTCTGTAGCTTCCCCTCTCCTGGGGTTGTGTAAACCCTCTCTTATGCCAACTTTATTCTGCCCTATGGGCTATGATATTCTCTCTACTCCTTATGTTTTAGAATTTGATACACATCAAAATTAAGTGCTTTAAAAGTCTGTAAATAATAAAACAATAAGAGAATCTGTCAAATGATGTAGATTAAGTACTCTATGAAAGTTTTTATTAGATTAGATTAGAACAGAGGGAAATACCCACACTTTGTCTGTTTACTTATATTTAGTATTGTGATTTTTACAAGTAATAATGCAATAAATTATAACAACATACGATTCTGGTCACTGTTTTGAGGAAACAAACATGCTTCAGAAAGGTTATTCAGAATTTCTAGTGACTTTGCAGTTAGCGAATAAATAATCAGTCTCTTCAAACTACTAGCCGACCACATTACATGGACGGTTTTCTGCTCTCCTGTTGACTGCATGGAAACACACATTTATAACATCACAGGTTTATACTTTTGTTTATGATATTTTTCCATAGCACTAACTGCTCTTATCATGTTTTTATCTTCAAATAGGAGTATTAAGTTCAGTAAAGATAAGAGATACCAGGCAAAACATTATGGATGTAGGTTAAAAATGCATTTTCAGGGGAAAAGCTAAGATTTTTATATTCGCTACACCCTGATTTTTCATAAAATTGTGGCTTTTTGCAATTTTTGTTGGGGGATGGCCCCGATGGGGGTATTGTTTATCTCATTAATGATTCTACTAACAAAATGGTATGCCTGGGCCTACTGACTTATATACACAAGCTACGCCTCTGGTTTTTACTTTTCCTTTCACCTATACCTTCACTAGGGATGGGTCCGTAATTCAGCTAGTAATTTGTTGAAGGAATTTTAAACAATACATGTAAACAGTTAGCTTAAAAATGCACTTTATAAAACTTGAACAAATTAGTCATATAGCAATGGTCATTTGCATATTATTAAATGAGACTAATTTATCAGCTACTTTGCTGTATTCCCTGAAATAAATCTGACACTTTATGAAACCTGTTGAATGAAAACAGGGCACAGACAGTTTTGAATGTATTTTATCCTCTTTTTTCAAATTTTAACACTTTAATACTTGGTAGTTTTACATTATTTGACCACAAAATCATTATATCAATTCTTTTGATTAAATTATTTCTTCACACCAGTGAAATATTTCTTAGTTTGAAGAATTGCCCCAGTTTATTGGATATGTAGGTAAATTAAATTGTCAGCCTATTACACAAAGACTCCATTTAATATGAACAGGTGTACCTTATGCAGTGTTTCCACTGGAACCGACCCTGTAACCGACCCTACAACCCTAGGGTTCGTAGAAAAAAGGGGGCGAAAATGATGAGTCGGTTATGAAATCCCCGAGAGGACAGTATAGTTACAGACAGCTCGTAATGGCAATCCCGACAAGCTGTGGGGTCGGGAACCTTTTTTGCACGGCCAGTCATAGGAACTTCTACGACAAGCCCAAAACCTGTAACAGTCATGCCGTAGCAGGTCCCGACAAGCCGTACTAACAAACAGATAGGACTGGAGAAATAGACAGAATCACCCCAACCAGACATGCAGTCGGTATTGCAAGTAGAGTTTTAATGAATTTTGGGGAAAAAAAGAGGATCAAGTGTCAACCAATAAACAATTCTTAAACTAGGTCAAGGCTGAATATTTGGATCCCATCATGTGACCAAAATGTCCAAATTTATTTTTTTGTTATTTTAATTATAGTTTTCACGTTTTTTTGCTTTAATATTATATAAGAAATAAATCAATGTATGTCTGTTTCAGATTATGAACGAAAAAGCCACTTTAAAACATGAAATTTTCATTGAAAATGTTATATTCTGTGCAAACAAGCAGAGAGAGATGTGCTTCTAACAATCTCTCATGTGACAATGAAAACCCTCCGTGCTTGTTGCTGCCTTTTATACACCAGTTTCGAGCTTTTGGGAAGGATCCCTTCAAAATTCCGCCCATCTGAGCAATTTTCTTACTGTCATTTATACCAAAAAACATGTTTGATATTTCACTGACTTTCCCCGACAGGCCGGGAACTTGCAACCGACCCTATCCGACCATGTAAACATTGGTCCTGACTGTCTAAAAATGCATTAGTTCCAGTGGAAACACTGCATTATTTCTGGAATTGTTTTTACCAAATTTCCACTGTTGGGTGCAGCATTGAGTTCATATCTTAGCATTCTGCAGGGGACTTTTTCAGTTTGTAGAACCCTGTTCTTTGGGATGATGTTATTTAAAGCTTCTTATAGGCTCTTAGCATAGAGCAGCTATTCAGTTCATAAAATCTCTTGTATACACTAACATTTTGAAAACACTGACATTTCATATTCATTAATGTAATTACAAAATAATCACATTTCAAACTCTCAATTAACCTAAGTATGATAATTATCAAATTCCATACTCTCACCTATATTCATAAAATAATTGTTTTCATACTCTGACCTAGTTAATGAAATATTCGCATATCAAACTCTGCATAAGTTATAACATTTACATTTCATACACTGACTTAAGTATGAAAATTTCAATGTTTCCAACTCTGACATTTCATACTATAACCTGTTCAAATGTCATACTCTGACCTAGTTAATGAAATGTTCACTTTTCACTGCCTGACCTAGTTAATGCAATATACACATTTCATACTGTTGTAATGTGAAATTTTTCGGTATTTTCGGTTCATAATGTAACCATTTCTGCGCATGCGCGATGGCGTAGAAACGGCTAAAAACACAGGAAGAAGAAAAATTTCACAGGAGAAAAATTTCACAGGACAGTGTCACCCAATTGTGAACATATTCAAATTTCACACTTCACTTTTTAAACCTCCAATTTTGTCTAGTATATATGTTTTTTTTAGATTTCAAACTTAAGTTATAATCCTTACCACTTTCAAAACAAAATATACTTTTAACTATAACTAAAATTACAGAAAAAAATATATACAGATATACATTTTTTTATAAAATATCATCTTCATTATGGGTAGTGATCTTGTTCAATATCTTAGATAAATACCTGTTAATGAGTGAATCAAATTCCAAGGTTTTTTGTATCCCCAGCTGAGCAATCCCTCTTGCTTGTCCAATAAATTGCATTAAAACGTTTTAATCCAACAAGTGCAATTTAATCCAACAATCCACAATTATACACAAGTTCATAATCCATGTTTGAAAAAGCTGTAAAACCATCTGTGAATATTTGAACCTACAAAACGACGTCATTAAACGGAAAAACAAAAATCAATCAATTTGTCAAAATCTTTTCAGATTCAAACAATCCAAGTACACTGTTGAATACTTCTTTTAATTACTTCCATTTGTTTTATCTTCAAAAGATTTTCTTTTGTAATTAATGCCTTTTAATATCTCACAACACACACACAAAAAAAAGAAACTTAACAACTAGCTTCCTTTAATACTTTGTATTTAAATGAAAAATGAACCTCCTTTTTTCACTCCACGGGACACAAAAAACAACAATATTATGATAACATGAACCAATGAGCTATATTACCAAAAAGCAATTGAAAAAGGAATTTATTGATTTTCACCACATCACTGGTTCACCCATTTGAGGTCAATGAGTTGAAATGCCCTGGTGTAGAAATGAACTGAAAATATATATTTGCACCACGATATCTCTTCACACCAAAATAAGAGCGTGGAATAACATAGGCTGGATTAGATTGGTGCGGCTGAATTCCGAAGGCTTTTTTTAATATTGGGAGGATTTGTAACTCAATAGCTTTGATAGGCTTTTTTTTTTCATCCTTTTTCTTGAGTTTTTTTTTTTAGTTTGAAAGTGTGTTAGATTTATGCAAAAAGCATGGGGGAAATACAAAGTCATGTGACCTTGCTCCTCCTGTTTTGCCAACTTCAAAAAGTGTCAACTAATTTCAGTGTCCAGGGACAGAAAAAAGGCCGCCCTGTGCCTTATTATCTTCTGGTGCAGATATTAAGCATTGTAAAATATGGGAACTGGAATAGATTAGACTTTTTAGTTAAAACCACACAAATGACTGGGATTTATCATGAAAGTGAGAGATGTCTACCATCTATTTATTGGAATAATGTTAATATATTTAGGTGCTTATTATGCAAATGAAAGTGATAATGTAGAAATCCCCTAAAAATAGTTTACTATTCTCTATATTTTTAAATAAACATCTCCTAAAACAGAGAGGGAAAAAAGTAAGTTTCAATTTAATCCGGCCATAATTTACACGAAACACTTTGTATTCATTAACTTCCCTTTGCTGTGCAAAGTGAGTGCAAAAATCAAGCCACCTTTGTGATGCATACCCCTAACTTTATTTACAATGATTCCTTGTGAATGTATGTGTCCCCTTTGTGAACCAATGTGCAGTAAATATTTATTGACAAATTTGCATTATGATAAAGTGTCCACTCGGACGAGTTTCCGTATATTTAGCACGGGTTTAATTGGTACAATGTAAACAACACATGTTATTCTCTAGTTTATAATTCATGGCATTTCAAATATAGTCATTCATATGACTCCAAATATACAAACTGATCCATTGCCTTGAGAGCCATGTTCTCGGAAGTTCTTTTGTTTGCGTACAACCTTAAACATTGTTGACTTGAACTAACACCACACCTGTTCGGATTTTATCACATTGTATCTCTTTAAATTAACCGTGTTGATTAGAAAATATAATAGCCTTGCTAAGGGCTCGAATTTGTAAATCGGGGTTAAAATATTAAATTGCTTTATACAATATACTCTTACAATACATGTATATTGTTTTTTATACATGAAGATACAACTAAGATAGATCACCCAGGCTGGCATGCAAATATCCCTAAATATATGCGAGTGCTTTATGAATGCTAAACCTTTACTTGTTTGCTTGAAAATGCAATGTTTACTTGTATACCGTTTATTAAAAGGCTAAAGACACAGCTACAGTGTAATGCTCATAAATTTGTAAAGGTTTCCAATGAAACACACAAAAAAGGAAGATATCAAAATATTCTATAAAATGAATGAGTCCATAATTAATCGTACAACTTCTTTGTTATTTGCTGAATAATATATTTAAATGCCATCTGTAAACCACGTGATTAGAGCAATTTGGTTTTGTATTTCCAGATGAAAACTATTCTTGACCCTTGTTAAATAATCTTCCTCAACCCCCTTCCTTTATTCATCTACTGTTTTATATATCTTGTGTATACATTAGGCTTTCTGGAACAAGGGACCACAAACACTACAGTTGCTAAGCGAGATTTCTCGTTAAAAACAATAGATCTGCATGCCTGGTGAATAAATGGATTTCATGCATCTGTTTCTCATTTCCTGAGGGGGTAAACATACTCTGAACTTTAATCTGCAATGAAAAACAGTGTAAATCTGATTAACTTAAATCCAGGCAGGGAAATTACTTCTTCTTTTTTCTTATTTGGAAAATGTTTCAAAACAACTAGTGGGCATTTCAAACTCAACTTTTTTATCACTCAATGATTCTTAATTTTCGATATTTCCCATCTATTTAAACAGCCTTTCGTGTTTCAAAAATATTGATTCAAATCCATTTGATATACCTTTTAATATATTGTAGCAAAGGTTTATTGAGTTATGGCAGAGGTTTGCACTCTTGAAGTATTATTGCTTTTATGTATCATCTCAAATTATAAGCAGAGAAAAATTGTCCCCATTTGAGAAAAATATGATTTGCAGTAAAACTATAGCTTTCGGCATATTCTCTTATGTTTCTCCAAGTATATCTGTTTGGATAGATTGGCATATTTACAGAAAGATAAACTCACTCAAACGTTTGGAGGAGGCTAATCTCACTAGCATACAGACATTTTGGTTGCACTCAATTCTACCAGGACATTTTTTCAAAGGTAAAAGTTGGGGCTTCACCCCCCCCCCCCCCCCCCCCCCCCCCCCCCCCCCCTCCCCTTTTAACAACCAGGGAAAATTATTTTCAAACATTTACACAATGGTTTAATATTCATAAAACACTCGTACATGTTAGAGTACCTAGCTCAATAGCTCCAACATTCTTAGCATTATGCTGTTCGGCTCAAGGCATATGAAATTATTCCACATTACAAAAATCATAACTACGTATTGTATTGTATTGTGTATTTATACTCAGCGCAATATCTACATATACTACAAGACTCAAAGCGCTTTTTAACCCATCTGGCTGTACAAGTACAATCCCAATTCACAAGTAACTGACATTCCCCTAACTGGAAGATAGAGGCTCAAAGATGACCATTTATTAACATCCTTGAGGTTCTTTAGCCTGCCACTGGGGATAGGACCCAATGAGAGAGGACCGTCATTTTAAGTGGTCATCCGAGCCACTATTAATCTGCCTGTACCTGGGTTTGAACCCATGTCCTCTGAGTTCCTAGACAAGTGTGTTACCCGCTAGGCTACAGTGGCACAGTGGTTTGTCCATTTGGTACAATTCAGCAAATATGACAGTTTTTTAATTGAATAAATGAAATTAATTAGAACAATTTAAATTATAATTTTAACAAGCAATCTTAGTTTTAACCATGCATGGATAACAGCACTATCTTGCTTATCTTTATCATTTGTGAAGGTAAAAAATCTTTAAGAAATTATTGCTATGGTTGTAAACACTTCAGTGCGGTCAGTGATATATTACGTAATGTTAAAACTATGGTAAATTCTGTTTTTAAAGCGACAACATCAGAAATTAATGACAAATTATTCCATAGAAGTTATTTTAAAAGACTCTGTCTGCCTATTTAATCAGTGTTAGAATTATTTCAAATATAATAGACCCGAGGTGTGTGAACATAGTATTATTGAGTTGGAACCCATTTTTTTTTTCATTGAATGCAGATATGCATCAGGACTCTCACATCGCAGACACATGAATGGACCTTTATCATGAACGATAAAACCCACAGTTTATTACCTGGAGAACACAACTCATCAGTCGTCATTTGTAAAAAATACTATATTTAATTAATGATGTTTATTAACATGATACTCTGTATCAGCAAATAAAAACAGTAAGGAATTACAACAAAGTCATGAAACTGTGGCATTGCATGTCTTGGTAATTTCTAGGAGTTAAAATTAATTAGTGTGGATGGCTAAACGTGAATAAAGTGAATTGGAAACATTGTTACATATTAGCCTTTCTTATAGGCGAAAACTTTTGTTCCCGGATTAAAATACCATAAAAATTTCACTCTTGCTGTGTTCAGAGTAGACTGGCTCGCAATCTTTGTATTTGTATCCATCAGTAACATGAACAGTTAAATTGAAATTGAAAACTTACAGGAGTTTATTATGCTACAAGTATCTAGGGGTAAGGAGGGGAAGTCTCTGAAAACATAACAAATAAACTTTTGTCAGGGCTGTCAGTTTCTCTAAAAGTCATACAGTACCCATATATTACACAAAAGACAAAAGGACTTGGTGAAAATCTATGTTCAGGAGTGTTGTTTTCTAGCACGAGCTTTAGTGAGGCTCATGCTTCTAGAGATCACTTTTTTTATTTGTCTCCAGATTTTCATGATTTGTAGCATAGCTCCTCACTGAAGTTAAGCAGAAATGGGCTACATTAGTACTGGGATAGGTGACCACTTCAGTGCACTAATCTTGTCTCTGATGGCTTTGTGGCTAGCCCTAGTTGACCGAAACCTCTTTCAGCCTTGTTTTTTTTACAAGAATCAACAAATCGAACTGGCTGCTTAGGTACTCTACATCATCTGTGTCAAACAAATTTCTCTGTTCATTTTTATGATGACAGTAGTATTACTATGGGATATTTATAGCATGTAGGTCACACCTTGCCTTACTGGAGTCACAGTCTACAAACAAATCAGCTTATCTATGTTTGGTTGCAGTTCGAAAGGGGTGGGGTTCGATCCCATTCGTATTTGGGTAGAATGTCTTTAGTGGATTCCACATTGTGGTAGGATTTCTTTGTTGGCATTTGAAAAAAATACATATATGACAAACATGTATTTATAGGTTACATAATTACCCAATAATAATGCAGAATCGTCACTTGGTGATGAATATATAATGCTAATTATCCATAGTAAGTGGCGCTGAGTTATACAAAAATATATCCCTATCTGCATGTCCGTTTATTTGGGACATATACAGCATGTAGGTAATAAATGCCAGGATGTTAACTTTAGTATCACATTTGACAAAGGAATGGACAATTCTGAATATTCCTTTGCCTTTCAATTTGGGGCTTAAAAGCTTCAGTCTTAGCAGTGTTGAAGCCTGTTTATGTAAAAGTCGATTACGCAAAGTGATTAATTTATTTATTAATTTGAGGGTCAACTGTGGCACAGTGGTAACAGATTCACCTCCCACCTGTAAGGTCAGTGGTTTAAACCCCGGACGTTATGTAGGAAAGTTGGTAGTTGCTTACCCGACGATAGACAGTTTACAGTACAGAACCTAGACCAACTGTATGTACTGGTTTCCTCTGCTCACAAAACAATGTGTTATCATATGACCTGCACAGTGTTGAGAGTGATGTAAAACCCCAAATAAATATTTATTCATTTGGTGTGTTACATCACGCCTAGTACCCTTGTCTCATTTATATTGTAACAGGTAGTCAGAAGGACGAAAAAAACTAAAACATACAGTTGGTCAAGGTTCTCTACTTTAATCCACCAGCCACCCACAAACAACTACCAGCTTTCCCACTTGAAAGATTGAGCTACGATTTCAAATCTAATCTGAGAGGAGAGTGGGTTTTTGTTTGGCGACCACTGCGCCACTACGGCCAAAATGATAAAGTTTTTTTCCACTTACAAAGAAACTGTAGCCTTTGCCATGGCTAGTTATATGCAGAAATTAACAAAGGTAGTAAAATATATAGCCTGAAATGAAGCCTCAGATAAAACAATTCAAGAATGTATTTCTTCACAGTATCAAACCCAATTTGACTTATTCACAATACAAAACTTATCAAAGCTTATCAACAGATTTTACATGAATACTAATCTTAATTCGAGCTTTTTTGTTAAAGAGATGTATTTTGAGCTAGAAATGAGAAACAGTACCTTCATACTATGTGCAAAGATTTTGGTAATGATTTACAAATCATATTTTTATGCTATATGCTCTCCAAAATAGGGACTTTTTAGTTACAGTAGGAAAATTTTTATTCAATTTCACTTTTGGTGTACATGTATTTCTAGAAGTGTTTTTACCACGAGATAATAAACCCATCTGGCTTCTTATAATTAGGTTGTGCACACCATTTTGTATCACAGCAAAATCCTATATAAACCTTTGTTTTCACAACAATATTACTGCCTTGATATGTATATTACTCATGAATCACTTGTCATGTTATACATAGCACGTTTAATCTAGGATTATATTTTACATAATAAGGGGTTTATTTTAAATGTTGTTTGACCTCTCCAAACACTTTGGAATGATTACCCACTGGAAATTCAAACTGCTCCTACACTTTCATGTTTCAAAAGGACGACTTAAAACCTATCTGTTTCAGAAGTCTTTCCCGCCCTAGTTTTTCTGACTACGGAACACCAATGGTTCACTTGGTGATGATTTATGTCTTTCTGGTTTATGCATTACGATTTGGATGGTGTGCCTTAGAATCTGCCATCTCAGAGATTAAGCACATGGATACCTGATACCTCTCAAAATTGCACTGAACCCAGGAAGGGACATACATACGGACCCCAGTAAGGGATGTAGAACTGTTTTCCTGTCATTTTTTATCTCGTTACCACGAGATAGTAAGTCGTTCCCAGAATATAGCAAGTTGTTACCACAAGTTAGCAAGTTGTTACCACAAGATAGCAAGTCGTTACCACAAGATAGCAAGTTGTTCCCACAAGTTAGCAAGTTGTTACCACAAGATAGCAAGTTGTTAACACAAGATCCTAAGTCATTTCCACAAGTGAACAAATCATTACCACAAGATAGCAAGTCGTTACAACAAGATACTAAGTCGTTCCCACAAGATACTAAGTCATTCCCACAAGTTATAAAGTTTTTACCACAAGAATAAAAGCAGTTCCCACAAGATAGCAAGTTGTTCCCACAAGTTAGAAAGTTGTGGTTATGAGATATTAAGTAGTGGTAATGAGACACTAAGTCGTCAGAATGAGATGTTAAGTCATGGGAATAAAATACTAAGTTGTGGGAACGAGATACTAAGTGGTTACCACAAGATAGCAAGTCTTTGTTTCATTTCATACCCACCACTTACTAACTTGTTCCCACCACTTATAAAGTCGTTCCCACCACTTACTAACTCGTTCCCACCACTTATTAAGTTGTTCCCACCACTTAATAACTTGTTTCCACCACTTACTATCTCATTCTCACCACTTAGTAACTCGTTCTCACCACTTAATAACTTTAATTCCCACCACTTATTTACTCATTCCCAGGGACCAATAATATGCAAACAGGGGTTAACAATATTTAGTAAACCTCTTCATTACCCATGCCCATACTAGAAGAATTTAGAAATTTAGACAGGGGGTTAAGACCAGGACAAAAATGGCAATTTATTTGCAAGAAAAAGAAATGGTCTATGAAGAAAGAAAGAAAATGTAAGTTATAGTGTAATGTATATAAAGACGGGGTTAAGAATGATAAGACTAAGTAAACACGAGTTTTGCTGTGTTCAGGTACAGCTTATATGAGAATCCGATGGAGATCCTGCAAGGTATGCTGTGCCAAAAAGCACTCATTCCAATGTAACATACTAAATTATCTTAGAAAGACAAAGGAGAGTGCCATAAAACATGCACCTCTAAAAGTCAGTATTGCAATATACCTGTAATAATAAGTAGGTGACCTCTGAAGGTCACTAGGTTGGTAACTAAGAAGAATAACCATTGAAATTACTAAAAATGATAACCATAATGGTGTAAAAGTTGGACATGTAAAGTAACAGGAAACATGCATTGTATTTTATTGTATTGTGTATTTATACTCAGCCCAATATCTCCATATACTACAGGACTAAAAGCGCTATTTAACCAATCTGACTGCACAGGTACAGCCCCAACTCACAAGTAACTGATATTCCCCTAACTGGAAGATAGAGCCTCAAGGATGACCATCTATCAACATCCTTGAGGTTCTTTAGGACCCAATGACAGAGGACCACCATTTTAAGTGGTCATCCACTATGTATCTGCCTGTACCTGGGTTTGAACCCAGGTCCTCATTTCTAGACAAGTGTGTTACCCTCTAGGCCACAGTGGCAAACATGCGACCTCTGAAGGTCACCAAAAGCCTACAGGCATATGTAAAGTTGAATGGTATGCCAATAGATGGATGGCCTCTGTATAAGTTAGGAATCATAGGCAGAGAAATTGCCTGTATATTGGCATCAAAGCATGACTTAGTAAAACTTGTGGGAATGACTTCATATCTTGTGGTAACGACTTGCTAACAAGTGGGAACGAGTTAGTATCTTGTGGTAATGACTTTGCAAACTTGTATCTTGTGGTAACAACTTGCTAACTTGTGGTTACGACTTAGTATCTTGTGGGAACGACTTTGCTAACTTGTGGAAACAGCTTTCTATCTTCTGGTAACGACTTGCCATCATGTGGTGACGACTTGCTAATTTGTGGGAACAAGTTAGTATCTTGTGGTAATGACTTTGCTAACTTGTGGGAACGAGTTAGTATCTTGTGGGAATGACTTTGCTAACTTGTGGGAACAAGTTAGTATCCTGTGGTAACGACTTTCTAACTTGTGCGAATGAGTTGCTAACTTGTGGGAACGACTTAGTATCTTGTGATAACGACTTTCTAACTTGTGGGAACGACTTTCTATCTTGTGGTAATGACTTACTAACTTGTGGGAACGAGTTAGTATATTGTGGTAACGACTTCCTAAAATGTGGGAACGACTTAGTATCTTGTGGGAACGACTTTCTAACTTGTGGAAACCACTTTCTAGCTTGTGGGAACAACTTTTTATCTTGTGGTAACGACTTTCTATCTTGTGGGAACGACTTACTATCTCATGGTAACAAGATAAAAAGATAACAGGAAAACAGTTCTATGTCCCTTCCCGGGCTGCATAAATTTGGGCTTAAAGGGGAAAGCTTTTATCTCAAAGAAACAAAAAAAAATCCCATTGATTTAACTTTTGCCATATTTAACCACAAATCCAACTGAATGCTGAGGTATTAACATATGATCAGTGTGACACTGAAATCCTCTATAAACCCTTGTACATGTATTTGTTAGGATATAACTATTTAAATATATATAACTTATATAATTATAATAATTATACAACTATAACCTTTTGTCGGTAAGGCATACACCAATTTATGAATAGTACAGACCCACCCACCCCACCCCAATAATATAAAAAGCATAGAAGTCATATATATTTTTACCAGTTGGCAAACTAAAAGTAGATGCTTTATTGATGCCATTTGTGCAGACAAATAGTGAGAAGATTGCGCATCATGTTCATTATGTCATAAAGTGCAATGGGTCTCCTTCCATTATTCCACCGGAAGTGCCATTCTTAAATAGCCAACAAAGTGCACGCCCCTGGGACTTTCTTTCAACGCTGTAAGAGAAGGCAACCCAGCAGCAATGTTTCATTATGTCATAAAATTCTTCATTACTTCTCTCTCGCTAAGTATCCAATAGATAGTTAATGGACAATTCGCATTGTACCGAATTTTAATAAACCAAACCAGGGTTGTTAACATTGCACTGAATCAGGATACTGATCTTAACATTCGTTCAGGATCTAAACAAATGCTCAAATCTTGGTTCATTCACTTTATGGTTCACTTTTCTAACCAATACATCTGAAGGTGTGGTCGTACAAACTAAATGTTGATCAAACTGACCAATCCTGCTACTAGTTGTAATTGGTTTATTATCCTCCCCCACTTGGAGAGAGTATTGTAATTGGGTCTGTTTGTCTGTCTGACCATAAATATAATTCAAAAGCTATGCATCACATTTGGGGGGTATTTTTCCCACAAGGTGGGTCCACCATTGACTTGGTAGTAAACCATTCCTAATTGAAACAAAAATACTAAATAAAATAGGTGAGATGTTACCTGTCAATCAATGGCTTGTAAGGATTTCATATAACTGCAGTGACTGAGTTAGAAACTCTAGTGAACCACATAACAGACTTGTAAGTCAAAACATAGTCTAAGACTTCAAGTGAATGCCAACTGAGGCTATTGTGTCATTTTATGGTATACATTGAAAATCGTCAGATTAAAAAGGCCCGGCCCTTTGCAAACCCATTGACCATTATATTTCATATTAACTGTTAATATATCGCAACCCTTTGTCAGTTGAGCTTGTAATTTACAGAAGTTGTCCATAAAAAAACCCAATAAGGTTGACAAGTAAACCTATCAATAATAAAAACGGCAATAACAAAATATTTTGGTAAAACTGAAGGCCACGGCAATGTACCAGTATGGTGTACTTTGGCCTAGATTTTTCCAGGGGAAATTTGGTGCAAACTCATAAACTTGGCTGATCCAGTTTATAGGTTGATATGTTATATGTGACATGGTTACATGTGGTTATATCAATGCCATATATATACAGGCTGTAATCTGTTAATCTCCAGGTCACACCTTGCCTTACAGCTGTGTCTGTACATATTTCAGTTTCACTGCACGACCTCGTCCTCATGGCTCCAAAAAGAAACCTTGTATCTTGGTACTACAAGTTGCAGAACAAGCCCCTTACCGTATTATCTATCCTGCCTCCTCCTGTAGGTTTCAAGTATATAGACTTTAACACAACTTATGAAAGGAAGCATCATGTTTTTCAAACATTTATAAGTGTGAGCTCTTCTAGAGATCACTTCCTGTTTTTCATTTGGTCATGAATTGTGACATAGCATGATGAGTACCTGTCTCATCATCGAAGTTAAACTGCAATGGGCCACATTAGTACTTGGATGGGTGACCGTCTGAGTTCTAGGCCAGGTATGGGATGAATCTAACTTGGGATTTGTTTTTGCCACCAGACTTTCTTAAATTCTAGTGCACTACTAGTGTCTTTGATGGCTTTACGGGTCGCGCATGTAGACCAAAAGACTTTACAGCCTTGTTAAAACTGTTCACAAAGACGAATCGCTCTGAACACATTATAACTGATTACAAATACCACCGAATCACCCACAATGAATCCTAACCAAATATGAGGAGGAATGCATCTGATCCCAGCACAGAAAAGTGTGACCTAGGGATTACACTGAAAATAATCCTGAAGAAAAAATTCCAAAGTCAAAGTAGAAAGCAGGAAGTTGTGGTCATTTTAACAAGAGATATTTGCTATCTGCTAGCAACACCTTACCATCCGATAAAAAGTTTTCTAAAGGAGGCTTCACACTAATGCGATCCGTTGTCGCCCATGTGATGATAGTATAGTCTAGTTTAACTTTGTCAAAAAGGAATAAGACATAATTCTAACTTGTCATAACGAGGTTAAAACTTGAGAGTGTAATGGGCTCTGGTAGTAGCAGGGAAATCAAGAGATGTGTTGCTTACTTGACTAAAATTAGCACATCATGGTTTTGTTGATCCTGTAGCATTAAATATTTCTAAATATCAATGGCATCTCATCAGAAAAAAAAGAAACAGGCGACACAATGTGATTTAAATTTTACCCAAGGCTGTATAGCAAATAGTGTGATTCAAGGAAAGACTATAGAGTCATGTTTCCAAACATTGGACCATTGAGGACTCACCCGGAAAGTGTAAAGTGGGTGCAACTTCCAGTTGTGATGTCAAAGTAGATATGACGCTCAGTGTTCATGGAGGATCTTTTTAATTTTTATTTGTTTTTTTTTATCATTACCAGGAGAAAACATTGCATGAGTTTACAATAACGCAATGTCTACAGTTATAAAGTTATCGAGTAACACACAATTTATCCGTCAAAATGTGTTTCTTAAGTTTTCTCAGTAATCTTACAAGATCAAAAAGTAACAGATTTTGAATAAAATAGTATAAACAGGAGGCTGGGCATTCACATGTGGACCTTTATGAAGTTATGAAGCTATTTTAAGAACTAAGCACGAGGCTATATCTATATCTTTCAATGACTTCCCTCGTTTGATAAATATTATTCTTTTCACACTTAAAGAAAAAGGTTTTTTTTCCTGTGGACAAGACCCAGTTAACTTTAAACCAAACATGATAGAAGATATCAATCCTAGGGAAAGACTTCTTAATCCACACTTAGTTAAGGTCACCTTAGATCTAACTAAGAGAAGGTGTTCTTTTTGGAATCAGTATTCACCAAACAAGAGCTGGGAATGTTGGTGAATATGGTTTCATAATTTCTTACTTGAAATCTAAGTAATACTGAGCTATGAATGGTCTAAGTATTCTTTGTGCATTTGGCCTTAGGTCTGGGTTGTGTTCCTGTTACACTATGGGGAACAGACAAAGGTTTCCCCGACATAAGCCCCACTGACACAACCCACCCTTTTCTTAAAATATAGGACATAACCCACCCACCCCCAATATGATCCAATTGACCATCTTTTACATTTGAAATTAACCCCTCTTTTATGTCCTCCTGTACAGTGCCTTAAAGCTTTGATGTACCTTAAAAAGGTGTATTCTGTTAGAATGATGGGAGGGACTTTCGTCCTATGGAGGAGGATTTTAGTCCTACAGAGGGAGGGAGTTGGTCAGTGGGACCTTATGCCCTACCCAGGTTGACCAGGAGGGGGGGGGGCGTTGTCAGGGGGCTTATGTCCTACTCTACACCCATTACACTACAAGTAGACCTTATTCAAGGTCCTTCCTTAGTGCATTATGATTCTCTGAGAGCATTTCCCTCCAGAAGGATTTACTTCCAGTGAGAGTGTAAAATTTAGACTGTTATAAAATGTACTCATTTATTGTCTTGAAAAAAAAACCCAAAGTAAAGACTTGTGAGCAAGTCTACACTACAACCGATATCTCCGGTGGTCATAGGTGGCGGGAAAAACAGAACGGGAATGTTCTACCCCAGCAAAAACCTGATACACATATCCAGCTACAGTTTCACTACACACAGTAATCAGAAATGAGGGGAGGGGCACAATGACCACAGTTTGAAACAGAAAAGATACAGAAAATATACTGCAAGGATACTGTGAAAATACAGTACAACTTGTCTGAAGACACAGAAAGGGACAGAATAGCACAGAATTCACATTCACATTCACTCAGAAGACGGAAAAAAACATAACTCCCAATTAGTGAAACTAGTACATGCTATTTAATAACATATATTATAAAAGAAAACACATTTCAACACATCGCACTTGAGCTTTTGGAAAGGCTAATAAATTTGTTTGTTTTTTTTTTGTTTTTTTTTTCATTTATCTGACTAAAAATACTATAAAATGATTTCGATTTCAATTTAATTTTTCATGTCAAGAGTCTGACTTATATTACAGATGTAATAACGTTTATACTTTGTTCATTTATTGCCTACTGCCTTGTGTGTTAAATTTTATACTGAAAAAAAATCCTCTTAAATGTCAACATAACCAGTTCCCATGACCAAATAGCCTTTTATTATATTGAAAAACCTCTTATATTTTAGATTAACTATACCACTTGAACCTATAGCAATATGAAACTATCAAACTGGGTTTTATTGTATCTTTTAATGTTTAACCATTAGTTTGCACAAACAAACTTCCCCATCAAGAATTTAATAAATATGTTTAATTGCATAAGTAGACTTCATTCTTATACTGCTTTTCCACATTCATGAATTATCATAAGACACAGCTGATTTTTAAATCTGGGCCCTACTACAACTGATCTGGCTGAAAACGACTGGAAGACTTGAAATTACTTATTAAAATCTGTTTGTGATATGTAAAGGTAAGTTTTATAACCAAAAAGATAACTCTTACCACCTACCCCCAACCCCAACAATTCAGAAAGATAACTCTTACCACCTACTCCCAACTGCCACAAATCAGGAAGGTAATTCTTATGACATATCCGTAATCTCCACAATTCAGAAAGATAGCTCTTAAGACTTACCCCCAACCAACACAATTCAGAAAGATAACTCTTAAGACTTACCCCCAACCAACACAATTCAGAAAGATAACTCTTAAGACTTACCCCCAACCAACACAACTCAGAAAGATAACTCTTAAGACTTACCCCCAACCAACACAATTCAGAAAGATAACTCTTAAGACTTACCCCCAACCAACACAATTCAGAAAGATAACTCTTAAGACTTACCCCCAACCAACACAATTCAGAAAGATAACTCTTAAGACTTACCCCCAACAAACACAATTCAGAAAGTTAACTTTTAAGACTTACCCCCAACCAACACAATTCAGAAAGATAACTATTAAGACTTACCCCCAACAAACACAATTCAGAAAGTTAACTTTTAAGACTTACCCCCAACCAACACAATTCAGAAAGTTAACTCTTATGACTTACTCCCAACCATTAAAATTCAGAACAGTAGTTAGTACGACCTTCTCTCTTAACCACCTCAATTCAGAAAGCTGACTCTTCACAAAATGCCACAATTAGGATAGAATAGGATAGAAGGAGAAGATAGAAGGATTGAAGGAGAAGATTAATTTAGAAGACTTGTATGACAGGATGCCAATAGCCAACAAACAGAGACTCACTCATACTGGTTTTAAACATGTTCAAGAATAAGGAACAGAGTTTACAATCACTGTGACTATGACGACCTTTACGAGTGAAAAGACAGATCGCACAACCAACACGATTTTGCAACTTGCATGATGGAACCTGGGCATTAGAACCTAGATAATAAAAGCAAAACAACCCTTGTAATGCAGATTTTTAGGAAATTCACACAAGAACATACAATCATCTTCCCACGGACTCAGATTGGATCTCCTCCCACTCTGATGATTTTTCTATTATATTATCATTTAAAACTGTGTCTTATTGCATCAAGAGACTATCTTGTTCTGTAAAAATTTCTGGGTATTTTTGTCATTGCACATAAGTGCTGAATATGTCAATCTGGTTGGATAGAATCACTATCACATGACTCTACAGGAAAGAGATACAGCATAGCTATAACATTATATCATAATTTGCATTGTTTAAAATTAAAGAAGACCAAACATTCATTAGGGAATCATGCGCATTAAATTTTGTCAAATAAAACCAACCATTCATTGTACTATATTTTGTAATTAAAAGAAATATGAACATTGAATACATCATCATAATTTTATGCATTGTATTAATTTAATAAGATCAAACATTCAGTGTTTCCTTATTGGTATTAATTCAAAGAAGATTAAGCATTCAATATATTATCATTTACTACATTAATTCAAAGAAGACCAAACGTTTATCTTAACACCATTTGAATTGTAACAATTGAAAGAAGACCAAAACAATCACTGTATCATCATTTGTATTGTCATAATTCAAAGAAGACGAAACTTTAAGTATGTTATCATTTGTATGGTATTAATTCAAAGAAGACCAAACGTCCAATATGTTATCATTTGCATGGTAGTAATTGGAAGAAGACCAAACGTTCAATATGTTATCATTTTGTGTGGTATTAATTCAAAGAAGACCAAACTTTCACTGTTGTGTTATAGTAATTCAAGGAAGACCAAATATTAATTATATCATTATTTGTACGATATTATATCAAGAAAATTCATTACATCATCCGTATTGTATTAAATCAAAGAAAACCAAACATTCCTTATATCATCATTTCTACTGTATAAATTCAAAGAAGACCAAAATATGAATTGTATTTACTTAAAATGAAACATTCATTTATCATCGTTTGCATTATTTTAACTCAAGGAATACCCAACACTTATTATATCACACTTGTATTATTTTAATTTAAGAGAGTCCAGATATTCATTACATTTGTGAAAAATATGGTAGGGTCATAATAAAGATTTGCGGCCTTTTTGAAGATCTATCAATGACTTGAGGGTTATGGTCAGAATATCATTCTTCAGTCCACACTGTAACATAAGTAGTAAATCCTAATGGGGTCCTCCCCAACATCTCATATTCTGAGCATTTTATCAAATTATGTAAACTTATAACCTATATTGGGTAATAACATCATAAGTAAAGAACACTCTAACGACTGATATTCGATTAACGAAAAGACAGAGGCTCATGATTGACCATTTATCAGTGTTGAGCACCAACTTGAGATTGGGAACATCTAGAGATTGTCCTTGCACAAACTCAAGATCTCGAGTTGCGACAAACATCTGGAGATTGCACCCGATGGGACTGATGATCAACAGAGCTTTTAAATTTAACATATTTGTTCAATAGATTTTAATCCTTTCCAATGAAACATTTATAAGCCACTATTGTGGGCTTCCCTTCAACACAACAGTTAACAGAACATAAGACAACTCAATAGAAATTATATGGGTCATTATACCAAATTAAATTCTGGATATAGGATGTAGAGTATTATATATCAAACTGATCCTAAGTTTGTGTAGCCGAAACTGAAGATGTTCTGCACAATCTCTAGATGTTTGCCTCAACTAAAGATCCTAATTTTGTGCAAGGACAATCTTGAGATGTTCCCAATCGTGAAATGAGGCCTCAGATCAACATCCCGAAGGCTTCTTTGACTATCACTGAGGATATGACCCAGTGACATGGAACTTCCATTTTTTTTTTAAATAGTCACCTAAGCCACAATATACCTGTTTGTACATGGGATTGAACCCAGGTCATCTGTATTCCTAGGCGAGTGTGTTACCCATTCTGCTACAGTGAGAGTTGTTAAGAATAACATTTTTCATTGTTGCATGAATCTTAAAACTAATCAAATATAAAAACAAACAGTTATATTATGAAAACTATAATTAAATAAGCTAACTTACCTTTCCTATATGACTTTCTAGAAAACATGATTACTTATATCTCTCTTCTTAACTCTTCTTAAGAAAGATAGTCCAACAGCAACTGTATTAATGACCACAAAATCCAGGCTTATTTTATGGGTAAAATATTGAAGCTTCCAACCTCTTTTAATCACATTTATATGTTTTACACTACAGATCCTGTTCTTTAAGAAATTCGCCCCTGTTTCATAAATGTTTGTGATTCTAAAGTGTTGTAAATAATACGAGCATTAATTCCATTTAATACAATATTTTTTTGGTTTCCTTTTTTCCTCTCGTGTTGCATTTCTTTCAGATTACTTCTATTCAGTCTCCTTTTCTTTGACAACAAAAACACAACTTTAAGAACATGATATCCAAATACAAAAACCTACACAAAAAGTCGTGTAACTTTCTTTTCTTGTAAATTTTTTTCTGTGTCATATCGACTTAGATTTTTTTGGTTTATGAATTAACATTCATGGATAAAAATATATATAAAACAATAGAAATACAATTTAAAAACTGGTTACACAGAAAATATATACTTTGCCGCCTAAACAACAGTTCTTAACAAAATAGCCCAAAGAATGAGGCTTTGGGGTGAAAATAAAGGGACCTTGAATGGCTCTGTTGATCGGATACCACTAAACTAACCCCAAATTTTAGCTTAATCAATTATAAATAAGTACTAGTCCTATTTTTGCCAACATATGGTTTTTCCCACATGTGTAAATGTCACACTTTAGTGTCAAATTCAACACACATAATCCAACTGCAAGTGTATATAACCCCATGTTCTTTCTCTTTTTTCAACGAAAAATTACATTTGGGTAGATCAGATTGGTACGTCCCTTTTATGTTTCTTTATCATACACTGTTTGTAGACCACGGTGGTGTAGTGGTAACACACTCGCCTCTCACCTCCTAGGTCTGTGGTTCAAACCCCCAGGCCCTATGTTTGAAAGTTGGCAGTTTCTTACTCATGGTCGGCAGTTCACAGTACAGGACCTTGACCAATTGTATGTAACGTTTTCCTCTGCCCACAAAACTAGCTTTACGATATGACCTATACAGTGTTGAAAGCAACGTAAAAACCCAAATAAACAAACATACATTGTTATGTACCGTATATATGTGTGTATATAAATAACTCTTCCCTGCTAAACTCCCTCTTCTCCCCACCTAGAGGTGTTACTCGATGGCAGAACACACCCCCTGGAATCCTGTACTGTGGGGAATGATTTTTTTGTGATGAATACTGATTTTTTCTGATAAATTACTGATTTAAATTACTGAAGTAAATACATGAAGAGCCTCCAGGGATGCCACAGTCCTTCCTAGATTTGATGTATGATTCACATTACAGGCGGTATAACCCGCGGTTATAGGTGTTGGGTGAAACATCCCTCTCCTTCAACTATCGTCCGAGGACAGGGGCATTTCGCCAAATTGTCGCACAGATATGCTATGTAGTACTCTAGTACCCAGTTGGATTTGTTTATCGTTGTAGATAACACCTATAAATATGCCAAGGGTAAAATGTTAATTTGAAGTTTGTTCCGAATTTTTCCCATTTAAACATTTTAAAAATGTATAGACTGAATCTAATCGCCCCGTGCGTTCCAAAGGGGAAAGAAAAGGGGCACCTCGCTATGACTGTATCAATGGGATTCTTTATAATACAATTAACCAAATATACTATTGCGTTTGTATGCACAGCCAATGGTTTGGAAAGGAAAGAGGTATATTTGGAGCTTTTAAAGGGACTTAACTTTTACAGGAAATGTAGTTTGATGGTTTCTGATAGACTGCACACGTAGTTCTGTTTACATTCATAACAAACAGGCGTGCGTTGGATGAAGTTACTTGTTTCCCCTGAATATTAGCCTTGCTGAAGGCTCAAATTTATTTGCAGTTAGGAAAGTTTTCAGTTCAGATAATGGAATTCCAGTTTCTATAATGTACCCATACATGTACTGACTTTTACAGCAGCATACAGCTAAGACAAAGATACAGTGCTATCTCTTAACATGTGTGAGTGCTTTATGAATACCAAATATCTGTGTGGATGTTTGAAAAGATATCATGCAAATTTGAGTCTTAAGCAAGGCTACCTGAATATATGTACAGACTTAGAACAAAAATGGCCTTCTGAAATAATATGTGGACAGTTGCAGTACTTTTTTTGTATTTTGCCCCAGTCACAGTGGAGATGGTATTACTTATGTTTATAGATGTTTTATGTCATTCCTCATTCCTCCTTGTACTGCCAGAGTTCTGTCAGTAAACTTTACACACTGTGGCATTTTCTGTTTACTTTGATCACAGACGCGGGAAATTTAAGCTTTTCTAAATTTCATTCTACCATAGACGGTATCATATTCTGTAGGGTAACTGCAGGGTTCTCTATCATTTCTGCAACTGTTCTGCTGCTATCCCCATTACATTCTGTGTCGTTCTGTGGCATAAAAAAGCTAATGGCAGATTTTTTCTTAATTTTTTTTTTTTTTAATGATTTCACTCATAAGCAGTATTGGAGGAGTTGGGTCTTTTCGAGGAGGTATGCGCTGTCCAAGTACTCTTGTTTCTGTATCTTTTCCATGTGTAATTATGTTAAGATGCTCTGCAATTCTATTTCTCTTCTTAAGCAAAAACTAAAGGACTATAGCTGAATATCATGGGTTGGATTCAAAAGCTTACAAGACGCTACTGATTAATATATCTTGCACACTTATTTTTTGTTTTTACGAACAGAAAATTTTTAATTATGACGTCATATATTAGTGTGTGAAACGTCATTATTGTAGGGGAAACTATTGAGGTATTGCATTCCAAGGTTATGGCAGTCAAATCTTAGTCAAATATTAATATTTTTAAAGCATTTATACTGTTTTTATAGAGCCACTTGGAGGACATTGTAATTTTTTTTTATTTTGACATGTATGAAGTTGGAAAAACAAGAAGATTTTGTGGGCATGACTCACTACATGGTGATCACCAGATGATCTCATGATCACAAGAAAAAAAAGTCACACTGCACTCATGACACAATTATTTCGTAGTGATCACAAGATGATGTGGTGGTCACCTCTTATTTTCTTGTGATCACCAGGTCATGTGGGGAAAATGTGATCATCTGGTGATCACTCCAACATCTGGTATTCTCAACACAATAAGTGGTGAGTATTAATGATGGTTAGGCCCCAACTTGTTTTAAAAGTATGACCGTCATCTGAGGTATAGTTTGCTAGCCATACAGACAGACAAAGCCCATTACAATACCATCCCTTTGGGAGAGAGGGTTTTAAAAATCAGAGAAAAATGGTAAAAATGTGCCTCGGCACATTATGCTGTTTCAGAAACAAGCGAAAAGCACTTTGCATTGCAAAGAACCAGTTGTTCAAATATCTATATTTCACATTTATTATCTCCTGCCGAAGGCCATGGTTGGGAGATTATAAAACGCCTTCCGTATGTGCGTGCATGTGTCCTTGAGTCCGTCCCTCCGTCCGTTCATCACGTTTTTACATAAACCTTAATATCTCATTCGTTTATAAAGATATCTTCACCAAATTTGCAGGGAATGTTTATAGCTATAAAAACCTGTCCCTGAAAAATTTTAGCCTCATTTTGAAAAACAAAATGGCCGCCATAGCTAATTGTTTGAAAATCATAAAGGTGATATAAATCTTGAAATATTGCAGCTAGTTTCATCAAATTTGCACAAAAGCTATATGGCTAGAAAAAGCTAGCATGATAGTAGTTTTGGCCTAGTTCAAAAAACAAAATGGCCGTCATATCGCATGTTTTATGTCAAATGGAGTTATCCTGTTAAAAAGGCCTTGTATTTCCCCTAAAATTGCTCCTAGAGGTTCAGAATGTGAAAACAACTTGTAAGAAGTCATGGCCTGGGAATATTTTCCAGGTGTTGAATTTGACCTTTGACCCCTGCTTCAAGGTTAAACGGGGTCATCACACTAAAACGTCCTTATTTCTCCCTTTTTATTGGTGCTATGGCTTTAGAATGTAAAGATAGACCATGAAAAGTCCTGGCCTGCAAATGTTTTGTCTGAGTAAAATTTTGGCTTATTTTGAAAAAAATAATGGCCACCATAGACAATTATTTCAAAGTCATTAAAATGCTCTAAAACCTGAAATATCGCAGCTCAGTTAATCAAATTTGCACAAAAGATATAAGGCTAGGAAAGTTAGCCTGATAGTAATTTGGCCTAGTTTCGAAAACAAAATGGGATTATCCTATTAAAAAGGCCTCATATCTCTCTTATCATTGCTACTAGGGGTTCCAAATGTGAGAACAACTTAAAGGAAGTCATAGCCTGAGACTTTTCCAACTGCTGACTTTTCCCTTTGACCCCTGTTCCAATGTCAAGTGGGGTTATCTTACTACAAAGGCCTTATATTTCCTTTAGTTCTCCATTATTACTGATTCTAAGGCGGGAGATAACTGCTGCGACAGTGGCCTTGTTTTACTTATCGTTCATCAAAACAAAATAAAGAATATATGAATTTGGCCTCAAGGTTCACTACCCAGAAATGATGTCTCTGCAGAGATGAGGATAAGGTCGGGTTCACCAACCAGAAAGAAAGTACGTAAAGAAACAGCCATAAGGAAAGATATGATCTAGCATTACACCATTGGAGTCAGCCATTGGTGTTCAGGTATAGGCAGCTGTGTCTGTGGAAACCCTCACTTATTGTCGTGTGTGAAAACATTGATTTAGGACAGAGTATGTTAGGTCCATAGTGGCCTAGTGGTTTGCAAGTTTGGCATCTAATCAC
This sequence comes from Sabellastarte sp. h YS-2021, assembly GCA_964017235.1. Taxonomy (NCBI): domain Eukaryota; kingdom Metazoa; phylum Annelida; class Polychaeta; order Sabellida; family Sabellidae; genus Sabellastarte; species Sabellastarte sp. h YS-2021. The sequence continues at coordinate 8,488,304 of OZ024932.1, read as the reverse complement.
AGACATTCACCTCTGTGGGTTTGACTCCCACAAGTGACAATGCCGAGGACCTGTCCCAATATGACCCTGGCTGTTGAACGGGGACGTAAAACCCCAAGAGTCAGAGCATGTTTGTTTCCACATAGTTGTAAGCCTTGCTTAAGACTCGAGTTTCTTTAAAATTAGGGTAATTATTTATTTTTTGTTCTACGTCATGTTCAACAGCCAGGGTCATATTGTGACCGATAGATTACGGGTGGAGGAACCAGGCCTGCTAGTTGGTCAGGATTCTGCACTGTAAACCACCGGGCATCTGCAAGTAACTACTAACTTTCCAACATGAAAAGCACTCTAACTGCTACACCACCGAGCCCCTGTTTGTAATTAGGGAAACCTGATATCACTGTTAAAGATAAAGTCATGGAAAATAACACTTCATTGGTGACACAGAAAAAGACACAATAACATAGAATTGGGGGGGGAGGGAAAAACAGTGCAAGAACAACAGAAGTGATATCAAACTCTTGACGCGTTCCTGATTACCCTACAAAACTTGATGCTATAGTAGAAAGGATGATGACCAGACGGAGGTGCTGGTCCAGTATTTCACCAAGGAGGAGAAAGTAGCAGCAGGAAGGACATTGAAACAAAAATAATTCAAACTTTAAGGGTTCAAGCCCTTTAATTTTTTGTTTGTTTAAAAAAGTTTTGGGGGACGTAGGGTTCTAACTCTTTACGTTTAAACTACTCATATACTAAGGATGAATGACGGTCTCCGTTGACAACATGTCGGGTGGCCCTGGTTGCTCCCAGTTCTTCCAGAGCAGCAGATGGGTGTTGATACATCAGGATAGGTGCAGATTCTTACCATATTCAAAGCTTCCATCCATCTCAGTTGATGCAAAGAATCATACAAGATAGGCCATGGGCACTTGCTATGATGACCTAGGACAGCCGAAATCGGGATTGCTCCTCGACTATATTGACAGTGGAACAGCTACTTTAAGGCATTCTAAATGTTCAAAAGATTTGATTTTTTTTATTGGCAAAGTCTATTCATAGCTTGCGTTTTTGTCAGTGAATATTTTTGTCCAATGAAATCCACATTATTTTGCAAAAAACAAACCCAAATGAAACAAAGGATTTTGTGTTTTAAGTTGCGCCAAGTTATGGTGGGGAACAGAACACAGATGCTTCTAAGTTGGTGACAAATCACTTGATCAAATATCCATATAAATAATATCATAACCCCACAATATCCTCGCAACAAGTTGTTGATGTTTAATAATTAATATGAAACAACAAAGAGTGCATAAAACTTGCATCAATGGGAGAGGTTAGCCAGTTTATTTCATTTCTATAAGAATTATTATTACACCTGGGGAAACTTTATGCACTGGTCAGTAAGTGCATTATTTCCAGTTAATGTCCTTTTCTTGTATACTTGCTGGACACAGTTCAAAAAGGCTGGGAAGCACTCCTTGATCACGAACCTCCGCCAAGGCAGTCAATTATCCAAACATTGTAATCTTAAAATTTTACTTATTTATTTATTAACCTTCATTATCTGATATCATCACCATAAAAATACCAAAAAATGGGTCTTTTTGAAACTTAAATATTTTGGGGTGTGGCCAGAATATGGTCAAATCAAAATTTCATGTGTGTTAGGAGTAGTGTTTCTTGGTGGTTTACATAATTTCTTTGAACGCCTACAAATATAAATAATATCACCTGTGGTGTGTGATAGGGGCATATGGAATAAAACTGGCATTAACTATCAAGAAGTAAGGTATTCTAAACATCTGTAAATTTGTTTAAGCATGAGCTCTAGCTAGGTTCACGATTCTAGATATCTTTTTTTTTCCGGACCTTTGATGAATTGTGGCATTGAGTGATAAGTATCTGTCTCTTCACTGAAGTTAAGCGGCAATGGGCTACATTAGTACTGGGATCGGTGACTGCTTTAGTGCACTACTCGTCTCTCTGATGGCTGTCCAGCTCATGCTGGTAGACTGAAGAAACCCCTTTCGACCTTGTTTTGTCTTATACTGCCCTGATCACACTAAAGACAGTATTTCGGGCAGTTATAGCAGGCAGGAAAACAGGAGAGGCAGGATTTTGTTCCCCTAGAAAAACCCAGCTATACATCTCTAACTACAGCTTTTTGCTAGAGACGAGAATGAGATTTGGGCAAGAGAATGGCCACAGTTTGCACCAGAAAAGATACTGTAAAGAGACAGTAACTTGACGGTAAACCTACAACTTCCCACAGAAAGTTGGAGTATGACAAATAATGTAGTATGAAGATAGCAAATGAACTACGGAAATGATATAACATCCCTGCAGTTAGGGAATGTGACCTTGATACTGCCTATAGCAGGCAGAAATTTTGAACAGGCAGAAATTTCTTTTAGTATATAAATCCATCTATTCACAATTATGTCAAACAGTTTGGTCCAAGATTTGCTTTTGATGCCTTCACTGATACCGCCTCCAGTGTAGACTTTCCTCAAGTCCTTTTGTCTTAGGTATTATATGAGGACTGAATGACTTTTTTTCATGAATTTTGTGCTGACAAAAGTTGTATTTGTATTTCATCCCTCAGTAATTTATGGTTCATAATGATTCCATGTATGTCAGATTTGACGGGAAAAAGAAATACAAAGACTTGGAGCAAGTCTACCTCCAGTGTGACCAGGGCATAAATGGCTTTGTAAAAAGGCTATATTCAAGCCAAAGGTCACGTCTCTCTGTGCTGAGATTGTAAGGAGATCTCTATTTACCACACTGGGGTAATTTCTGTTAAGTGTACCATACATTTAAAGAGCCTTCCTTTCACAGTCTAAAGAACTGTGTTTCTTATAAGACTCTGTCAATGGAGTGTCATATTTCATGCATATAACTGGGATAAAAAAGACTGCCTTTATTGCCATTGAATCTACAGATGCTGTGTCAAGAATTGCTTCATACCCTTTTTTCTGTTGGTTATCTTTTTCATTAATTTTGACTCAATAGTAATCCAATACCATATACATATGCAATTACCTTTTGAGAGAGTTACCCACTTGATATTTTGACCCAAATAAGAATTAATATGTTTTGCCATAGCATCTATCCCCAATGGCCGACAACAATTTTATCCCTTTTACTAATTTTATTGTGGGATTCTGTTTGTTTGTTTGCTTGCTTGCTTGTGTGTTTGTTTGTTTGTCTTGTGTGGCAAGAATACGATTAATGGATTTTATATCACATTGTCCGAGTAGTTGAGCCTTGTTCTATCATAGAACTGGATGATCTGCAACACAATTCTGGATTTAGGATTTTAAAGGATCTTTTACCATTGCACTTATAAGCAATGGCGGAGGTGTTGGACCCTGGCAGAGCTTTGCACTCTCTGAGTGCTCTTAATAGAAATGTTTCCTTGAAACAGTCTCCCACTGCTACAAATGGTTTTGAGACCCCCCCCCCCCCCCTCCCAGAATGAAAAATATCTCTTTTAAAAAATAAGAATAAAACATCTTTTATTCATGGCCATTTTGAGTAAATTCCTCTCTTAAGATGAAACATTATTATTATTATTATGTATTTATACTCAGCGCAATATCTCCATATACTACAGGACTCAAAGAGCTATTTAACCAATCCGACTGTACAGGTACAGCCCCAACTCACAAGTAACTGACATTCCCCTAACTTGAAGATAGAGGCTCAAGGATGACCATTTATCAACGTCCTTGAGGTTCTTTAACCTGTCACTGAGGATAGCAGCCAATGACAGAGGACCGCCATTTTTAAGTGGTCATCCGAGCCACTATGTATCTGCCTGTACCTGGGATTGAACCCACGTCCTCTGAGTTCCTAGACAAGTGTTTTACCCGCTAGGCCACAGTGGCAGATAACATTGCCGAAAACTGAACCCTAAAATCGTTTACTGAAGGTAAGGCCTGTTTCACTAATCGCTTTGTAAGTGTAGGGAATGACATAAGAAACGTCCCCATAACTAGATGCCTGTTCCATTATGGTGATCGAATTTAAGTACTTTCACATTTAAGGACTGTCAGAACAGAGACCTTGATTTTAAACCCGTGGTGCATTGGAATAGAAACGTGCCAAAATTAGCTAAAAAGATAAGAAAATTCAATTTCACCATGACCCTCAGGAATGGACTCGGAATTGCTTGATTTATCTGGGAACCTGTTCTAACTAATCCTGATCAAACTTGTAGTCTCCTGGACTTTTAATCTTGACCTACATAATTTCAGTATGATTTCAGTACATTTTTTTTTCTATGCAATTTATTGGCGATAGGATATGCAGGGGCGGATCCAACCTTTAAGTAAGGTGGGGGTTCACATCGAGTGAGGTGGGGGTTCACATTGAGTAAAGTGGGGGTTCACATCAGACATATTATAACTAAGGGGGTTGGGGGGCATGCCCCCCGGGAAAAAAAATAATTTTTGGTACAAATATAGTGCATTTCCTGTAAATTTAACACCACTCTCAAGAAATAATTTTGTACTTTGGGTTGAACCCCTTTACATTATTTTTCAAGGGGGGAGTTCGAACCCCCTGAACCCCCCCTGGATCTGCTAATGATATGACAGGTTTGCATGCAGCAACACCCATTTCATCAATTTGGTAAAGGCATTCTTTTTTTTTTTTGGGGGGGGGGGGGGGGGGGGGGGCGGGGGCGGGATGGGATTCAGGCAGTGAGGCAAATCACTCTCAAAATTTAATGAGATTAAAGTTGGATGAAAACCATTTTTCTCAATTTCTTCGTGTAGATCCTACCACCATCATTTGCATAAAACAACCACACAAATGGACAACCAGACAAATAAATGAATTTAATACCTCCCGAGCAGAGGTAATTAGATATAAAAGCCAGACGGGTGACCCTTCCATTGTGCCAACTCTCCATTATTTTTGCATAATGGACAGTTAACACTACATTATTTTCTAATAGTGGAATGTGGTTTAGTTCAATGGCCAGTCTGCCAAGAACCAAAGGGTTTTTGCCAGTCATCCTCAGCACAATGTATTCAGTATTGAAATGTTTTCACAACTTCTTTCATATTAATTAGTGCAGTGGGTACATTTACAAAATCTTTTTAATTCTGTATGAGATTCAGAGTGCATAGAAAAATACCTCATGGAAGGTTACTACCTTGAAGAAATACCTCCTTACAAATACAAAACTAGCAATTTAATTTGTAAAGTTGGGTATTTTTTAAATTCTTTGCATTTCCTTCACAATCTGACTTTACAATAATCTTCTACCTTGAAGAAATACCTCCTTACAAATACAAAACTAGCAATTTAATTTGTAAAGTTGGGTATTTTTTAAATTCTTTGCATTTCGTTCACAATCTGACTTTACAATAATCTCCTTCAATCAAAGGAGCAGCTATCTTTAAAACAGACGATCCAAATTATGACACATGAAAGAAGTTTTTTAACTTAAGTAAAATGAGAAAAGAACCTGGTGCTACAATTGCAATACTGAAATGCATTTCTGCTGGATTTAAATTTGATTTAAATTTTCAATGTTTTTAAGTTCAAAACATAGATTTTGATTTACCTTATTACAGTTTGTTATATACTTCTAACATGATACATAGTTTGTGGTTGAAATGAATTTTGTTCTAAATGCTGTGGATTAATTTTCATAGGAGGTATTTTTGGAATACAAAATGTGGAGTAGGTATTCTTTCTACGGGGATGTTTTCCAGGAGACAATCTTTCCATGAGGCATTTTTCCTTGATTCAAAATTTAGAGACAAAGAAACACAAAAATTAAAATCTTGAGAAACCCAAAAACTTCAGCACAAAATAAAACAAGTAATTGTCCAGTTTCTACTACTTTCAGTGCCTGAAACACAAATATAATAGCTTACTGTCTTAAAATAAGCACAGCTCAATATAGTAACATGAAACACTCACCACAACAAATTATCCTCATCATGAACATTGTTATATGACCAATCTAATTTTTTTGGAAAGTGCTTTCTGTAAGTCACAGTTCCATATGTTATCGATTATCATTATCCATGGTTAAACTTTGTGGCAGTCAGATTATATTCAAACTTTTCAAGCTTTATCTAAAATTATATTTTCCCATAGAAGTAAACCTGTGATACACATGGTGAAACAATGTTGATTGTGTATTGACATAAAAAAACTATAGAATTAATTTAGTGAAAGCCACAGATGGAAGGCACACCAACGGAAACATTGCAAAGATTATCTAGGTTGATCATTTGGTAAAAGGTGTTAAATTATTGAATTTATAAACTGATTTCAATCCACGGTTTTATAATAAATAATTGCCTTGTGGCACTTCCATTCTGTAAACCTAATGGCTCTTCAGCCCGTTGGGCCTCAGAGGCTATTAAATTTACATAATGGAGTGCCACTTGGCCATTATCTATATAATAGCAGTGATATTCTCCCAACTTATATCGACCTTTCCAATTTTCAGAAATTTAGGTCCCGACTTCAAGAGTGTCGACAAAAGTCAGGAATATGGAACCCTAACTTTAGAAGAATACAATCAGAATGGTGACTTTCAGAAACTACTCTCTAAAGCAAAGTGTAAATTACTTTTATTTGTAGAACTATCTAAGAAAAAAGCCATTTTCTAAGAACAGTTTCTTAGAATAAGGATATTGAAATTCGTGTAAGGTAGCATTAATATATTTTTTTTAATAAACTTGAAGATGTTATTTGTTAGAAAAATGTATTGCGAGTACACTTTTTAGAGAAATATTAACAAATTATTATTCTTAGAAAATGTCTATATTGTAAGAAATTTATTCTAAGAATAAAAGCGCTTGTTGATATGGTCCACGGTCACCTTAATTCTTAACACAGTTTTCCAAAATTCAGAACCCAACATTACCCAACACTTTAGTGTTATGTAATTTAATATCACCATTACTCCATATATGTTGACTGGAAACTGAGCTTAAAGTAACTTTTGTAATGGTCAGCTTAACATGCATTCTCTGACAAAATATCATTTTACAAAGAAACTATCACTATCTACCATGTACCACAGTATCATTGGTCTGTAATCCCACAAAACTTTTTGGAATTGTATTGAACTCATACCTTATAAACATTACCTTTACTACAGATCAAAAGGTGCTATTTGCAAAAGCCTTTCCGCCATAGCCTGTGTCACCCAGGTGATTCCTTGGTATGACCCTGCTAAGTTATTGAACTTGTGCTTATTCATGTTGGTTTTGATGGGTTGCACCTTTGAGTCTGTCAATTGATGGAGAATAAGTGCTATAAAAGTCCACATTAGATTAGATTAGATTATTTGATCCATCTTGCCTGCACCAGTACAAACTGAGCTCCAGTGAATGATATTTCCTTTATTGAAAGACAGGGTCTACAGGGATGACCATTTATCAACGTCCTTGAGGTTCTTTAGCCAGCCACTTGGGGTAGAACCAATGACACAGGACTGACATTTTTTATTGATCATTTTTACTCACTATGTGTTTACCTGTAGTTAGGATCAAACCCAGGTGCTCTGTGTTATTAGGTGAGTGTCTCACCCTCAAAGCCATTGTAATAAGCTTATACAAGTTGATAAATTTTTGTCGTTAAGTAAATATCACACAAGGCTTGGGTATGCAGAATACCCAACCCTAGACACAGTCAGGTGCTTGAAATGAATCACACTTGAGCTAATATCCAAAGATTTATCTTTGTAAACGTGTCGGGGAGATTAACTATAAACCATTTCCAATGCCATGAGCTAGAATCACATTAGCTGTACTTCTAAAGATATCACTTTAAATACATCTATATATCACACAAGTCAGTACAGCCCCACACAGAGCTTTGACCCTTTCTGCTTGCTTTTGTTGGGCCATAGAGCATACAAGACTGTTATAATTATTGCAGCTTTTATACCATACATTATTCACAAATTCAAAAGAAGAACAGATTTTAAACACAATCCAGATATCTTTGACTTAACTTATAATAATGGCTGGTTGAATTTTGAATAATGACATGTGTTTGGTTCCCCTTTGAATCTTTTTGTACAGAGATATCATTGATACATTCAGTTTCTGAAGTGCAAGTATTTTAAATGTGGATAAAAATTAAAATACAGCCAAAATAAAGGCTAGATTTCCAAGTTTTCTAAAAAGCCTCTTTTCTGTTTCTGTGTGTCAGCTTGGTGTTACAGAAAAGCTAATATTCATTAAGACAGGTTACCAAACCTATCCATTACAATCTAGAAGACTAATCCAAGAATATAAACTCAATTTCCTCTGCAAGCTTTGGAAAAAAATGAAGCCTTTTTCTTAAGATATTTTTTCACAATTCAAACCCAGAGTTTTGTTTCTGTTTGTTCAGAATTTGATGTATATGTGTACTTCTCACTTATTTGCATAATTTGCTTTTCAACCTCAAAAAAAAAGAGGTTTTGTTTGTTTCTTTGTTTATTGTCTGTTTGTATGCAATATAACTCTAAAACTGCGCACGGATCTTGATGAAATTTTCAGGAAATATCAATATAGGAACAAATGATTAAATTTTTGTGGTGACCCATATCACCATCTGAATCCAGGAAATTTTCTACAGGATTTTTTATCATTGAAACCATAAGCAATATTAGAGGTACTGGACCTGGGAGGAGGTTTGTCCTCTCGAGTGCTTTTCTAATTTCGTATTCCTCTTCGAAGAATGGGGATAGGTCTAATCTAATCTAATCTACTGCTTTGCAAGCGCAATATCTTCCCCACAATGAGGAACTCAGTGTGCTAATTAAACAAAATCATTATCATATGGAAGTCGAGGGGCATTCAAGGTCGGTAATCCAGGATTGTGGGTGTGACCGACAGGGAAGGAAGACTAAGTTGGGAAGCAAGAGCTGAAGAGGTGAGTTTTGAGGTCTGGCTTTTTTCTGGAATGAAAAATTTGTTACATGCCATAAATTAGCTTAGGTCACACATTTCCATCTAGTTGCTTTTGTACACCATCACTTTGCAGTTGACAACTTGATCCTTATGGCGCAATATCAGAATCCAATTTAAAAATCACCATTCCATAGCCACTGCCAAGTCTGATACCACGGAGGCCTACTCTATATATCCATCCTGTTATAAAGTGGTCTCAAATGCAAAATACACTAAATATTGTGTTGTATCAACCGGAAGGCATCCTATCCAAAAGCAAATCCCACTGAATGCATCCTACTAAGATACAGAGTTGACTGGTCAATATGGAGCTGACTGGTCAAACCACAGCCTAAAGTTGTCACCTTGGTACCAGTAAAGAAGGATTGTCAGTACCAGCTTAAGTCTCTTTTTCAAAAAATATTTATGAGGGTAGCGCCCAGCCAAAGGAAGAAGTTAAGTAAAATTTAGGGAAATCGGGATTATACTCTGGATATGATTATACTCTGGATATAAGAAAATCCTGGGGTCGATTTCACAAAAGGACTTAGCCCAGACTTAGATTTAAATTTAAGACGTTTGTCTTAAAATGAGGCTAAGTCTGTGATCTTAGACTTGGAGGATTTCACAAAGCTGCTAAGTCTAGACTTTGGCTAAGTCTACCTAAGAGTGGGCTTAACTTTTGTAAACACAGACTTAAATATGGCCGCCATATATTTTTCTTACTTCAAAATTTGAAATGCTTGAAAATACAGAAAAAAATATAAATATAAAACACCTCCCTAAATTAGTCTTTAGACATATCTATGTGATTACAAGGCTTCCCATTGAAAAAAAAAACAGCATTTTTCAAAGATAAAATACTTTGACTAGATATAAAGGATCACATGTTATAGAAAACCACTGTGATTACACGATAGGCTTGGACTTTTGGTATAGAACCCAATGACAGAGGACCGTGATTTTAGATATAGATTTTAGATTTTTTTCACGTAACGTTCAACAGCCAGGGTAATATTATGATGGGTAGTTTACAGGTGCAGGAACCAGTGGATTCTGCACTGTAAACCAACGGGCATTGGCAAGTAACTACCAACTTTCCAACATAAAGGGCCCAGGCCAGGATTAGAACCGACGACATCACAGGTTACAGGCGAGCACTCTAATCACTACACCACCAAGTCTCCAAACCATCATTTCAAGTGATCATTCGAGCTACTATGTATCTACCTGTACCTGGGTTTGAACCCACATTTTCTGTGTTCCTAGGTGAGTGTGTTACCTACTACGCCACAGTGGCAGATAAGTAGACTTTAAACAAAAATGTGGCTCATTTTATTCAACCCATCACTTCAATAATTAATGCTTCACTTGAACAAAGTAAGTGTCCTAAGTTTTTCAAACAGTCCCATGTTACTCCAATCCTCAAAAAATCATCCTTAGACAACTACTTCCTGACTTCCCAATCAATAATCTTTGTAATCAAAGCTAATTTAAAGCTATTTACCTCAATTCAGCCATTACACGTAATGACTGGACCTTATTTTCAGTCATTACGCGAAATGACTGAAAATTTTAGTCATTACGTGTAATGACTGGTTTCACAGATTGACTGTAACATATACACATTGAATATACATTATTGCTTTATATTCATTTCTCTGCCAATTTGAGTCCTGTGCCAAATTACGGAGCCAAGCATAATGGCAAAATGTCCATTTAAAGGTATATACTTGGGTGGTCTTTAATATGCAGGTTTATATTGTTTTATATTATCACATCGCCACTACGTGGTAATATTTTAAGGTTGTAAGCAAACTTTGTTCCCAACATGCTTTGGTGTTATTAAATAGAGCGGCTATATTTGAAATAACGCGAGAGGTTAACTAAACAACTGAATTTTATTATTCCTCCTGTGGGTCTGTACATATTTATCCCATCTCGGATAAAACCCAAACAGATCTTGGACCACAATGCAGAAAAAGAAAACACACCATGAATCAACATTGCATTGGTCATGTTAGCTGATTCACTCAGGACAAATGTAGGTTTTAGGAGGGTTAAGTAAATGGACAAGCCTATTTGTTTAGGATGTGTTTGGTTATTTGTCTAATCACCAGATGAAAGGTGGGGTCTAAAAGGTTAGAAGTTTGTAATCCTTTAGTCTGAAAAAGTAGGTGCAATTTTTGTTAACTTTAAATATTTGAAGAAATCTATGGAATTTTACCGCATTTGTTCAATACTGGATATTTTTTTCTAACTTCAATGTTTCTTGTTAAAATACTGAGGACTGCTTTTTATATGCGATTTAAACTTGAATTAAAGTTTGTTTTCTGTATTATTTCACAATTTGTAGAGTGTATTAGATAAGATACAATTATGTTTTTTCACATCATACAAGGGAGATATTTGCCGATAATCTGGAGTACCGTTAGCCTTGCGTAAGGCTCAGATTTGTACCATAATATGTTTTCATACTTGTACACAGATATTTGGTATTCATAAAGCACCCATACCTGTTAGGAAACTAACAAAAATAAATAAACTGAGCAGGTCCATAGTGGCCTAGTGGTTAGCCAATTTGGCATCTAATCACTAGGCTGTCACCTCTGTGGGTTCGAGGCCCACAAGTGGCAATGCGGAGGACCTGTCCCAATACGACCCTGGCTGTTGAACGGGATGTAAAACCCCAACTTTGACTTTGACTTTGATATAAACTGAGCAGAATATAAGTCATATGCTTGTGTAAAAGCTAGTACATGTAAATGTAAGATTACATTATGCAAACGGAACACTTTTTCTGTATATTTTCTCTTAATTACAAGGACACTTGAACATTGAGTAAGGCAGGAATACTGTATAAGTAGAAATGTTAGCTAGAAGAAAATTTCACTGAATCCCAATTTCTCAGATATTCACCAGAATTCATTTTCACTAAGGGGCCAGTTACACTTTCACGGATCCCTCATGGATATAGGCCATGGTTCCATATATGGAAGCTGCCAAGGATCTGTTGCTGATTGTGGGGTCTGGGGAGGGCGAATGTTAGAAAAGTGAGTGATTGATGGACTTGTCACGGATAACTCTCTGGATAATAGGGATGCCACAAGGGCGTTATGGATGCATTGCGTTGCTTGCGGAAGACCTATGGATACTCCTCCGTGACCACCCGCAGTGCGGCGGAAAGACCCAAGGACACGCCAGGACAAAATAGGGCCATGACAACCCTGTAGACCACGGGGGGCTCCTGCTGCAGCGAGCTCTGGAAAATCCTAAAGCGAGACGTCAGGATCCCGAAGGCATTCTCCACCACAGTTCTTCCACGCCTGATCTGATAGTTGAAGACCATCACCTTCAAGTCTATAGTGTGGCTGGAGTAGGGCCTCATTAGCCAGAGCATGAGGAGGAACGCGTCATCTCCAAGAAGGAAAAAGTTCACCTTTGGTCCACCAGTACCCAGAGATTCACTGTCAGGGAAGCCTATGCTGTCGTCCTCTATTTTGTCCCTCAAATTAGTGTGCTTGAAAATCTGAGCATCTGAAGTTGACCCGGCTGCCCTCATGTCCACCCACAGGAACTTGGAATCCCCATCCACCAGGGCACAATAGACTAGAATAGAGTGGAAGCCCTTGCTGTAAATCTTCTGGGAGTGTGGGGCACCACATCACCTGATCTCAATAGGCCCTGGTGATAGCGTCACAGACCTCAGGCACAAACTTCTCGATGGTCGCACTGGCCACCCTGAAAGCATACTGCAGGGTGGTGTAGCTGTCACCAGTGGCGAGATGTCTGAGGGTTACTGCCAACTTCACTCCTGGACTCACAGTATCTCTCATCAAGGTCCTGTCCCTCTGCAACTCATCAGTGATTCTCTGCTCCAGCTCTTGATAAAGCTCAGGTGGCATCTGGATGAAGTTTCTGTATGCCACAGGGTCATCTAAGTGGTGCATTGGCATCGGTCTGCTGTACTGACCCTCTTTTTCAAGCTCTGCCCAGGTTAACAGACCCTATCTGCTTCTCAACCGGTCTAGCATAGCTGAAATGATGAGTAACTGCCTCTTCATTTCTAACAGTAAGAGTTGAAGTTGTGCAAGATTTCTGTTGTGTCTGTCCATATTGCCATCTACATTGTATCTGACTAGTGAGCTGGACCTAACCCCCCCCCCCCCCCCCCCTTTATAGCCAAGCATTCAAGCATCCAGATATCCAGTGGTCAACACCTCCCATGGAGACTGGTGTAATGTTATGTTAATAAAATATCCTTATCGATAAGCTGACATCTGCGAGAGACATAAAGATCTGTAAACCCCATCCATGAGTGTCGGCAAGGTCTGTAAACCCATCCGGGATGTCCTGATGCATCCCTATTTTGTCCTGGCGTGTCCTTGTGTACTGCACAAGCTACAAAAGATTAGATACCCCACAGCTCAAAAGGAAGACTTTTGGGGTAGGGCCAGTGTACAGTAGTGCTCAAAGGGAATGACATTCCATATGATGGCTGCAATTACTGCAGCTAAAAGGCAGAGGAATATTCTCAGGGTCTATTTCATGAATGAGGGGCAGCTCCCCCGTCCAATGGCCAGCAGTTAAAATGTGAAATATTGTTATACTGTGACTCTCTAAATGTTAATGGAACATTTAAGCACTTTTAAGACAAAAACCAGATGAAATGAGTAAGAATTGTAATAAAAATGGAATAGTGCTACATGGACATTAGTATACAATTGTTACATTTGAAAGATAATTACTGTCTTCTGTTATTCATATGTCACATATTATTGCTTGTGTATATATTAACATTTTGCTGTTGTATTATTGCCAATAAAACCTTTAATTTTCTTTGCATTTATTTTATTTGAAAATAGCATCAAGAACAACAGCATCTATTTGGACCTAAATGACATCTTTGCTTTGGCTGAATAATGTAGCATAAACATTGGTTTGGAAAGGGTTGAAACACAATGCTTTAAACAAAATGGACAGGCAAGCAAGAAAGGCCTTGTCCTACAAGATACAACTAGAAATAGGACGCATTGGCATGCATAATGTCCACCCAAAGGGAAGTATGAGTTTTGCTCTAAAACTTGGACAAAGTTGGCTCGAGTAGATTACTGAAATATCCTGTGGATGGAAAATTTCAACGAAATCGCTCTATCTCGTACGGTTAAGGAGATAGAAGGAAATTTGTGTTTTTCCATTTTTGACAAAAATTCGAAAATTCAAAATGGCCGCCATTTTTGGTAAGGGAAAAATTTTTGAAAATTGCCAAGAGTACATTTCTCAGATATCCTGTGGCTAGAAAATTTTGACGAAATCGCTCTATCTCGCACGGTTTAGGAGATAGACATATTTATGTTTTTTGCTATGTAGCTATTACTCAGGTTAAAGCTATTACCACCAACAACAACACCAAGCAAGCAATTGATGCTATAAATCCACACCAAATTTTAAAAAGATGAGTTAAATATGTCTCCTTTAAAAGAGTGAAAACAGAAATACAATTCAGAGTAGGCTGAAAGTAGCAAAGCAGCTATTACTCAGATAGCTACAAAGCTCTCATCGACGAAAAGCTATCCTGGCCAAACTATTTACCCAATTATCCTTCACATAAATTTTTGTGAAGATAGAAAACATTGTTTTATTAAAAAGACAATTCAAAATAGTATAATAGGTATATAGCACAGTAGTTATTACTCAGTTAGCTATAAAGGTATTATCACCAAAAGCAATCCCAAGCAAGCTACTGATCCAATAATCCTCCATCCCAAATTTTGTGAACATAGGTGAAATACTTTTCCTTCAAAATGCTTAAAATAAAAAAGCTACTCAAAGTAGCTAAGTAGCTATTACTCAGTCAGTTATACAGCCATTATCACTAAAAGCAATCCCAAGCAAGCTATTGACCTAACTATTGCTCATACCGAATTTTGTATAGATATGTCAAATGTTTTTCCTTAAAATGCCCGGAAATGAAAGAAGTACACAAAAGTAGCTAAGTAGCTATTACTCAGTTAGCTATAGCTAGAAAGCTATCATTGACCAAAAGCTATCCTGGCCAAACTATTGACACAATTATCCTTCATATAAATTTTTGTGAGGATACAAAACATTGTGTTATTAAAATGTCTAGAAAAAAAGTCAACTCAAAATAGTATAATAGCTATATAGCACAGTAGCTATTACTGAGTTAGTTATACAGGTATTATCACCAAAAGCAATCCCAAGCAAGCTATTGACCTAACTATTGCTCATGCAAAATTGGTAAAGATATGTCAAATAGTTCTCCTTAAAATGCCCGGAAACAAAAGAAGTACACAAAAGTAGCTAAGTAGCTATTACTCAGTTAGCTATAGAGCTATCTTCACCAAAAGCAATCCCATGCAAGCTATTAACCCAATAAACATCTATACCAAATTTGGTAAACATAGGATAAATACTTTTCCTTGAAATGACCGGAAACCAAGCGTGACGGACACCGGAAAAAGCAAAAATAATATGTCCACCCCTCCCCCCAGTGGGAATGGACATATTTATTTCAGAGAACTATGCCCCACACCATTACATGAGAGTTGCAGTGAAGGGTCCACAACATTGTGGACACAGGTTTTAACAAAATTTGGGCTTTTCTGTGGGGGGCAGTTTCTGAGTGACATAAGTCGATTGCCAAACAATACATCAATGTTTGTATTGTTGTGTGTATTTGGTCATAATTGGTAATTGGGGACCTGTGTCTTGGGTGTAACTTTAATTTGGGATGAACTACTATTTTCATTTAACTCTATTTACTATGGGTGAACCACAGGCAATGATTGTGTTATTTGTTTTTGGGGATTTTTTTTTGGTGTTGTGTGGGGTATTTTTTTTATTTGTTTTTGGATAACAACAGAGCTCAAATAATTGTTTTAGAAGATTTGGCGGCCCTGAGAAGGGCCTATAAAAATTATCAGCTATTGATGGCACCGAAGCTGACAACCTGTGACGTGTTTGGAATGTTGCTGAAGTACTGGCTGTCAACTGAGGGTTGATTCTTTGGTGGTGAGAGAGTGAATCCTGTTGGTGTGCTAGTGAGTGGTGGGCTGCCTTGGCGTCTAATGTTTGGCATTGTAGCAGGTGGTGACATGACACACAGCTATCAAGCGGTGCTCTGTGACATTTGCTGCTGTGATGTTTGCTGACTGTGTTATGTGGGCTGCTGCTGCTGCTGCTTCTGCTGTATTGGCTGATGTGTTAGTATTGTCTATTGTTGCTGCTGCTGCTGTACTGGCTGCTGTGACTGTATGGAATGCTGTGATTGAATTGCCTGTTGCTGCATCGGCTGCAAGTGTTTCTGTGGCTGGATGCTTTGTTGTGGAGTGTGTTGCTGTGGCTGCATGCTTTGCTGTGGACTGTGTCCGTGGATTTGCTGCTGAGCTGGTGCATGCGGCTGTGTGAATGTCTGTTGAAAGTGCTGCTGTGACTGCTGCAATTGCTGCTGTGCAAGCCCTTGCGGCACGTGTGTAAAAGTCTGTTGCATCTGGTGATGTGGTGCCTGCATCTGTGTGTGAGACACTGGGTAATGGTGTAACGTCGAGGCTTGGCTGTAGGTGATGGTTTGCACCATGCTCATGCCCATTCTCTGTTGGTACCTTTGCTGCTGCTTGTCCCTACATTTAAGTTTCATCAACAAGTTGAATGTCTCTTGTTGAAATTTGTCATATGAGTCGCTTGTCAGTTGTACCACCTCCACTTTCAGAAAGTCACAGAAGCCCAATCTTGGGTTATCAGGCTTGTCTTCAAACTTTTTCACCACAATGTCTTTTAACTCGGTTATCCCCCTCTGTGATTCGGCAAGAGCTGCTTGGAGGTCTGAATCTTCTAAACTTGACATCACAATGACAGCTTGCGGTCTAGTAGTAGGCGTATGTGTATCCAGGTGCAAGATGTCTGAGGGGTCACAAGTTGACTCTGGACGAAGTATCCTGGAACAGTTCCATGTGCACAATTTCCCGTCTGGATGTTGAGCCTGCTGCTGCACTGGCTTGAGAAGCAGACCCCTAGGGAGCCCTGAATTCTCTTTTTGCTGTAAGATGGTGCACGATGTGGTCCCTCAGGAAGTCAAAATTGTCTCTGGTCTATTTCTGCCACTCTGTCAGCACTGGTTCCCCCTGTGTGTGACTTCATGTGTGTGACTTTCCCGAAGAGTGTGTGCTGGCTCTGGAACCACTTTTGGCAGACATCTATATCCAAATTGTTCTCCTCACAAAACTTTGCCCACACAGTCTCCTTCTTGGACCTATCCTTGTAGGCCATTAAACGCTTGTTGTAGAGAATTTCATTGTCACACAGAAAGTCCACTGACTTCTGTTTCTGCTCAGCACTGAAGAGAACTGGGGGTTTCTTGCTCCTTTGTCAGCCTTGCCCTTGCCTGTACCCTTGCCCTTCTGTGTAGTAGCTGCAGCAGCTTGTGTATTCCGTGTATCCTCATCACTTGTATCCGATTCTTGCCATGTCTCCAGCCCAATGTCACCCTGTTCTGTATCCGACATCTCCAGAGGATCCTCCACTCCCACCACCAACTCCTCTACCCCAGCTGCTGAGTCTCTGGTACACAACTCAATTCATCCACCTCTGGACTCCTGGCCCTGGTGGACATCCTCTCTGTCTCCTGACTGCCTCTCCTCTTGGACTTCTTCTTTGGTGGCATTTTACACAAGTATTCACCAAATTTCCTATTTAAAAAAACAAAACCTCTAAAATTTTAACTAAATTTGTATGCCAACAAAATATATCCTCAAACATATACAGTGTAAGCTGTAAGCTTCCAAAAATTGATGTGTGCACATCAAATTGCAGAAAGTGTATCCTGGCAAAAGCCAAGCCAAGTGCCCCTTATATAGACTATAGGCTAAGTTCCAGAGTGTCATGGGAAACTACATTTCTATCCGTAAACCCCGTCCTTATTGTCCTTGAAGTGTCCTTTTCATCCATAAACCCTTCCCTATTGTCCATGAATAGATCCATAGATATTTGTGCATATACGCAGACTAATTACATATCCGTGACCTTCTTCACGGACCATCCCTATTGATCTGTGTGTTTGCCCGCAATGTCTGTTAACTTCCGGTGGCCTCCTTACAGCCTCTGAACACCCTCCGGGAATATCCGTAGAAACTTTCCGAGCCATTATTGGTGCGGATGAATCAAGGATGTCCCAGATCCCACAAGGAGATCTACAGGTGCTGTAAGGACAATATGGATGACATACGGATTATATACGGATCAGTTGCGGATAGTAATTACACCTAGCATCCGCAAACCTTGTACGGAAAATTCAAGCAGTTTGATTTTTCCTTGGCGTCCCCACGGACACATCACACTCGTGGCAGATGCCACAAGGATATTACGGATTATTATTATTATTATGTATTTATACTCAGCGCAATATCTACATGTACTACAGGACTCAAAGCGCTATTAACCAATCCGACTGTACAGGTACAGCCCCAACTCACAAATAACTGACATTCCCCTAACTGGAAGATAGAGGCTCAAGGATGACCATTTATCAACGTCCTTGAGGTTCTTTAACCTGCCACTGGGGATAGGACCCAATGACAGAGGACCGCTATTTTAAGTGGTCATCCGAGCCACTATGTATCTGCCTGTACCTGGGATTGAACCCACGTCCTCTGAGTTCCTAGACAAGTGTGTTACCCGCTAGGCCACAGTGGCAGATGGTATGGACATGTTCACGGATGAAAAATATGATCCATAAATCACTCACAATTTTCCATATTTGGTAACGTGCCGTGATCCGGCAATACATCCGGCCATGTGTAACTGGGGTCTAAAGGTTTGTTTCTACTTTTTAATTAAATAGAAATTTAAAATTTCATTTGTAATTAATTTCACTATCCAGGTTCATTAGCTATAATTGCTAAAATTAATGCCCAGTGTAATTTCCACTTACATTTACAAAACCAGTACACTAGCCTGACTGAGGACTCCAGTTTCTTTGTAACTGAAAAAAAATATAGTCTGTATTTTTACTTTCATAAATGCATTATTTGTCAACTTTTACATCAGAAATTAGCTGAAACTGGAGAAAATATCCCCACCATACAATGATACTTTATGAACCCCAAGCTTTGGATTTAACACAGTTGATTTAGTGAACTTTGGATGTAACACAGTTGATTTAGTGAACTAGTTCCTCCACCCATAAACTACCTGTCGCAATACGACCCTGGCTGCTGAACACGACGTAAAACAAAAAAAATAAATCTTAATCTAACCATGGCTCAGTCCTCCTCAAACATATTAGGACAGGTAATTGGAAGGACAGAGGAAACCAGTACATACAGATGGTCAAGGTTCTGAACTGTAAACTAATGACCAACAGCAAGCATCTACCAGCTTTCCCACTTGAGGTCATTCCAGTATTTGAACTCTGATCTCAGAGGTGGGAGGCAAGTATGTTACCAATGCCCCACCATGGCCCCCTTGAAATATATTTCAGACTCACTGTGGTAAAAATCCTGAGCAGTTATACCTAGATCACACTGTTCCATGCTAGTCTTATGAACTACATATTTGGACAAAACATTACGTTCATTTCTGGCTCGATGCATTTCTCATTTTGGTAGTATGTCCATAAGCTTTAATAAATCATTATCCGTGATTGGGTCAGATGCATTTTAGGAAGTAACTACTTTTTCCAAATGTTTGAAAATGTGCCACGACCTATCGCATACTAAACTGATGCACCACCCATGTATACAATGTCAGTTTACAGGACAATGAATACAATGTTTTGAAGCAAAATTCAAATACATGGGGGATACAACCACACGGAACAGTGGGGAAGGGGCTTTCTCAGAGAAGTATCCAAGGAAAATAATCCTAACAGCACCCAACAGCCATTTTGGGTAAATATTTTAACAAGAACAACACTGTAATAAATACAGATGGTGTTGGGACAAAATAATACTCTTGTTTTGATAGACAGAGTCACGGAAGATATAAACATTTGTACATCAGCAAAAATGATGTAGCAATATTTTTGAGTGATGGTAGGTTGTGTTTTCCTCGCACCAGTTGCCAGTGGCTCACACTACTGTTTCAAATCACTAGATCTTGTAGGATGAATTTGTATTTATAAATGATGTAATTTGTACAATTGGCTTATTTTTTCCTTGTGCTAATTCATTATCTTTACTTTCTAAATGGAGGGATAAAGGTTTTGTAATCACATATGTTTGTCTGTTCTCACATATAACTCAGCAAACTTAACTTAAACTGGGGTCATATTTTTACACAAGGTGAGATCTAACTGTGGTTTATTCTTCCTTAAAGATGATTCAGATCGAAGGCCACAATTGGGAGTTTACGTCCAGTTCAAACAGCCAGAGTCAAGTTTGGACAAGATTTCATTATTATCACATGTAGGGGACAAACTCACACAGAGGCGACAGTCTGTGATTAGATGCCAGACCTACTGACCCAACGAGGCCATGGTCCCCTCAGATTCAGATAATAAATCTAGAATTGTTTCTTTTTTATTTTTCAGTAACATCAGCATGACTTAAGAACTATTTATATCGGAGTAGGTTACACTTTCACAAAAGGCTAGATCTATGCATGGTTTGGTTGTCATAGAAGTTAATCTGGATCTGACTTGACGATTTTCATCCAGATCTGGGGCCGGTTTCACAAACGGTCTCAGACTTAGCCTGGACTTAGACTAAGTCAGGGACTTAAATCTGAGCCTTTTGTCTTTGCTAATTCCTGGACTTAAATAGATTTCACAAAGGGTGACTTAGCGAAGTCCAAGCATATCATATAACCACAGTGGTTTTCTATGTCATGTGACACTTTATTTCTACTCAAAATATTTTAGTGGCAACATATATCCTTTGTTTAGCTCATTTTATCTATGAAAAAAATGCTGTTTTTCAATAGTAAGCCTTGTAATCATAGAGATATGTCCAAAGACTAATTTAGGGAGGTGTTCTATATATTTAGTCTTTATTTTCAGGCATTTCAAATTTTGAAGTGAGAAAAATATATGGCGGCCATATTTAAGTCTTTGTTTACAAAAGTTAAGCCCACTCTTGGGTAGACTTAGCCAAAACCTAGACTTAGCAGCTTTGTGAAATCCTACAAGTCTAAGATCACAGACTTAGCCTCATTTTAAGACAAAAGTCTTAAATTTAAGTCTAAGTCTGGTCTAAGTCCTTTTGTGAAATCGGCCCCTGGAGTAAAAATCCATACTTTTCTTCAGCATTACCCACATGCGAAGGTTTGTGCTCTGCCAGGGACTACTTGTTACCTAGAAGGTTATGCTTTTGGGTGCATTTATTACTTTGCAAATTGTTTGCAAAGTATGTTACTCAGTCAGTTTGCTTGTTTGTTTTTAAGTGTGCTTGTTTTACAGCAAAACTTCAAAACTACTGCATGTGTGGTCATAAAATTTTTAGGGAGCATCAGAACTGTTACAAAGAAGAACCAATTCAAATGTGGGCATGATCGGCTTAATATCCTTGATTCTGGAGCACTTTTGAGTTATGTTACCACAGAGATCATTTATTCAATGCCTGTCCAAACCTTTTGCAAAGTCTACACTCGGCTCCCCTTCCAGTGCTTTTTTTATCCGTGTTCATGATAGCTCCAAAAATAACTAGACCAAGTATCCACCATAAAAGGACAACATGGTTTTGAAGATATACAACATTTTTCAATAACAAGCTAGTTATAAGCACTTTTAAATTTGGCTAACCTCGTTTGACCTTGAAGGAGGCGCCCAAGGTCAAATTTGACCACATCAGAAGATTCCCAGCCCATGATTTTCTATAGATTGATTTCACATTGCAAACCTCTAAGACCAATAACAAGCAAGTTATAAGCACTTTTAAATTTGGCTATCCTCGTTTGACCTTGAAGGAGGTGTCAAAGGTCTAATCTGAACACACCACAAGATTCCTAGGTCATGACTTCCAAAAGGTTGGTTTCACATTGCAAACCTCTAGGACCAGTAATAAGGAAGTTATAAGCACTTTCAAATTTGACTATTCTCGTTTGACCTTGAAGTAGGGGCCCAAGGTCAAATTTGACCATATCAGAACATTCCTAGCCCATGATTAAATATAGGTAGGTTTTACATTGCAAACCTCTAGGACCAATAATAAGCGAGTTATAAGCACTTTTAAGTTTGACTCTCCTCATTTGACCTTGAAAGAGGGTTCCAAGGTTAAATCTGACCACATCAGAAAATTCCAAAAGATAGGAGATAAAAAAAAATCCCAAAACATCAAAGGTCCCATTATCAATGTATTTAGGGTTACTTTAATTTTCTGTTTGACATTACCCCCAAAAAGTAATGAGATGAGATCCGGATCATATTTTGGAAACAAAAACTAAATTCCAAATTTTTTGGAAATAATGACAACCCTACCCCCAACCCCACCCCCTCCAGAAGTATTTCTGTTTCCTCAACCTGACATTTTTATCTATATTTGGAGAGGCCATGGTGGTGCAGTGGAAACACTCACCTCCCACCTCTGAGGTTGGTGGTTCAAACCTTAGACCCTATGTTGGAAAGTTGGTAGTTGTTTACCAATGGTCAGCAGCTTACAGTACAGAACCATGACCAACTGTATGTACTGGTTTCCTCTGCCCATAAAACCACCCGTCGTGATACAAATTGTACTATGTAAAACCCCAAATAAATAAATAAATAAATAAAATTACTGCTTACCACCATAACTTGGCACACATCTAAACTTGGCACCGAGTAGACTATGGAATACTGATCAATGATTGGTTGTCACTGACAACATTTCTGGAGTGCACATAAGGTGAAAGAGATTGTAGCCGAAGTTACGACAACCATAAATTACCTGTTTTAGAAACTATTGGATACAAAATAACTGTCTTATACTGCTAATCACATGCATAAACTACATTATCGCCCTATAGAAAGCAATTAAACATGACTTTCTAGGTAAAGTTTATTTCTGACTTGAGATTGTGTAAATGTATATTTTAAACAGTTAAAAACTAGGTCAGTATACATATTTAACAAGAGCATTCTGAGAGAGCTACCTCCGCCAAGTCATGACTGATCACAGCAGCCGATTATTTACTACATGGGGATTGCAGAAAAAACACTTCCAGTTCACTCAGTGAAGGAGATTCAGGCATTGGCAGTCGAGGGTGTGGAAACAGAAGCAGAGATTCAAGAATTTTATTATGACTAGTTACACTTTCAGTGCCTATTTTGTGTACACAAAGTTGTCACAACATGTAGAAAATTAGAAATTTTGTTTGACTATTACTTCCAGTTTTCTTCAGATTTAAGTGTTGTTATACAGAGTGGTCTCTTGTTGCTAGGGTATTGGACTTTTGGAGTGGTGGGTCTGGGATTGAATCCATGGCTAGATCATGGAGATATTACCCTCTGATAAAGTAGCTTACACCCAGGTGTATAAATGAGTACAAACAACAGATGGGGAGGCGAACCTGTTCAAGGTTGTAGATACACCTTGAGTGACTTCATGTCACCGAAACTGGAAATGAGCATATTGGCCAATACGGTCAAAGAATGACTTTACTTATAGTTTTACAGAACTAATACCCAGTTCAGAGCATTACAACAGACGCCCCCAGAGTACCTCATATATGAAAACATGTTTTAAAAGTGTGAAACTGTGTTACATTGTTATCTAAACGTACTTTCAGTTGAGGGAATGTCATTTTTCTAAAGTTTCCTGATTCTTCAGGGATTTGCTACCACTACGGTGTCAGCATTTGATAGACCAAACAAGTGTGAACTTGGCATTAAATGTACACCCTGAGCTCAATAACTTTGTCTCGGCTCCGGGGCCGATTTACTCAGCAAAAAGAAGGATCCGGTATTGGCCACCATTTTGGATTTATTAGTGTTCCCAGTTGACAGTACGTCTCTCCATTTTTTGCATAATATTCTCGTATAAGAATTTAATATAATTCGTCTTAAATGAAAGATATGCACCAGTTCAATTGTTTAAAGCCTATAAAACACCTTTTTCCCTGTACAAAATGAATTATTATTTTGTTTCATTATCAATAATTTAGGTTAAAATTCTAATTAAACGTATACTTAATATTCATTTACATATATCCTCATCTGCATACCACCTCTTCAGGTGAAATGAAATCAGCCCTGGCTGATGAAAAGCAAAACTTACCTTAGTACATTGTGAAGTAATCACAGTGCCCTCGTATATAACACGCTGCATTTACAGTAATAAGTGCGTGATAAATTAAATCGATTAATTACCGACTGTAACTTGTCAACATTTCCAATATAAACTCCTTAATTGTGCTTGTTAATTTATTTGTTAAATTATAATATAATTTTTGCTTAAAATCAGTCCCCAGATTGACACATAACTTGGAATTTGCACTCCACAATATCAAGGCTTTTCCGTGCTCACCTTGGGAAAAAAAATCACCCTGTATGGTAAGGTACGCTCCCAAAAATGTACATTACAAGTGTTGTCGACCATATATAGTACTTGCTGGTCAATTTTTGTGTATTCTGTTTTGGGCCCTTTGAGCTTTGTGCCAAATTATGACACAAAAACAGTAACTTACACAGAAATAAGTGTCAGCTGTGCATATCTTTGTACCTGATCTAGTGTATATGCAGTGAACTACTGGATTGGTATGTTCAAAACAATATTAATTACATATTAAACTGTACAAAGCATTAATATATAAAATTAATTATGACATATTTAAAAAAATATATTATATTATATTTTATATAGATATATAAGAATAATATGCCAATGTTTATAAGAAGTATAATAAATAATCGAATTAATTAAATAACTGAACTGAATTCGTCACAGGTTTAGTGAGGGATTTTGCTTTAGTAATCTCCTGTCACGCCAGCCTTGTGTTTAAGTGATGTCAAAAACTACTGTAGCCAAAAAGAAAAAAATGAAAACTAGTGTGACCTAACGTAAAATTTAAGGAGCCAGTTTGAGGTTGGATTTATAAGTCACGTGATCTAGATATGAGGTTAACAACTAAAGTGAAATGCAGAAAATGTTTGAAACTAAATAAAGGGGCAATTATTTTGAAACAAAATAGTTTGCACTATTCTGAAGAGACAGGATTGACTTATGAAGGACTATTTATGTCCTATATGAGCCCATAAAAGAACTGACATTTTATAAAAATGAACTAGTGTCTTATACGAGTGCATTTTAAAAGCAAAAACGGAGTATTTGACTACAATGTACTCATACATGAGAGCTGATAAATCTCTGCAGTAAATGTACACTTTAGGGTATTTACAAAATAAAAATTTTTTTTTTTAGCAAAAACAGGTTGTTTTTGAATGATGCAGTAATAAAAATACAGTCAATTACTGATTACTTGGATTAAAATCTTTGAATATTCATCAGTTGAAACATTCATGTCACCTTAAATTTGTACTGCTTTCTCATCTACAGACAAAAATGTTTATTCTAATTTATTCACAATCAATAATTTAACTCTTCCTTTTGGATCATAATCACCATTGTAATCTAATTCTTCTCATATTTTGTGTAATTAAAAGCAACAAAAGCAACACACACCAGTAAAACAACAACTCTACTCATTTCTTAAAGTATTAGTTATTTTGAAAATAAAGTAATAATTAGTGACTATATGCCCCGGTTAATTGGATACGATTTATCATTAAAACCGGCGATGTTTAACTCAGGAGGCCTCTATGACTAGTCTATTTCAAAAAGGTTGGTAAAACTTACAAAACATTTGATTTGTCTTGAGTCAAAAAGTAAGTCGTACGACCAAAAATGTCGTCCTTACTCGACTTGCTTCCGACTTGGGACTACATCATTGGGCCTGTCCAGAGGCAAATTTATGAGAGTTGAACTCAGTACATTACTCTATAGATCAACAGTTAACGTGTTCAAGACACTTTAAATTTCCACTGAAGCCCAAAGTCGAGGAGTCAAAGAGCATTTAAGAACCTTCATTCCTCTGCCAAGTGTGATGCTAAAATAAACAAACTAATGTTGCATGGCAAGTGCATTGTAATGTATATCTATGTCAGATAGTTAACAGCTGCTGTGTACAGAAGAACTTATGTAGGAATCTTCTGTTGAAAATTTAAATAAAGTTTTGAGTACTTGTTTCAGTATTTGTTAATATTTGTATATAAAGACTCCACAATGATTATCTGTTCACTGAAGTTAAGCAGCAATGGGCTATGCTAGTACTTGCATGGGTGACCACCTCGGTGCTCTACTTGTGTCTATGATGGCTTTTGCGCCTGCGCTAGTAGACCGAAACCCCTTCGGCCTTGTTAAGAAAGCGGTCCCCAACACCAAGTGCATTGCTAGTTGTGTCAAATTGTCTCAGATGCATCCTACCGAAATGTAAATCCCTCCAGATTGCACCAAATTCAACCTACCCAAAAACAGAATGGACCAAACCACAAACTGAAGGTAGTCAAGTATATGATCTCAGGATGTAAAGGTGTGACCTAGGTATTAAGGAACTTCTATTGGTTTCTAGTTAAAATCAAATATTACTTAAAAGATCTCATGTGGAAAGGCTTTCACTCTAGTTCAATCTTGTGATTACTAGATAAGGTTCTTTCCTGATTAAAACCTAATGCTATTTAGTAATTAATTGGTTGGTTGGTTGGTTCGGTTCGGTTGGTTGTTATCTATCATGAAGTTAAAAACTTTATTAAGTTATTTAAACTGAATTTTGTATTTTAAAGATCAATCAGCAACAGACCAATTACAATTGTTTGAAATTTTTCTGCTTGTTAAACTACCCTACTACTATTACAAAAATCGAACATTTTAAGTCAAATTGCAATTATACAGAAATCACACAATAATCCATCCTAGTAGCCTTTGTGTTAATTAGGGCTCCTGCTTAACAAAGGATTAAGGTATATACATATTAAATTAAGCAATTAGTTCAAGGCAGTAAGTCAGTTGGTTACAGTACCAACACATTCAACCCTTGTCAACCCAGATTGAGAGGGTTCACACTACAAAGAGGGTTGAACCAATCTGCTTCAATCTGCTTCAATCCACCTCTTGAGTTGGGGTTGAGATTTACCCTTGTCAACCTGGATTGTGAGCATTCAGACTAGCCTCCAATCTGGTTCAATCTGTGTCAACCCAGGTTCATTTCATAGTGTGAACGCCCAGTTAGTTAGTTAATTAACTTGTTTCGTACTCAAGGTATAATAAGGTGAAATGAACATGTAATTATACAGAAAACAAAAGAAAAAGGTATGATGAACAAAATACAATATCTAAAATAATCAACATCATTTTAGAGTAATGACACTGTATGTATGTAATATTACCTTATTCTGTTCAAAGGGGATGTAACATAAAATTAATTTCAGTTTAAAAATCAGTTTAAAAGGGTAGTATCTAGTATCTCTAACAACAGATCATGGATATTTCCTAAAGTGACTCTATCATCTTCACTTGTAGATTTTTAATAAATATTCCTCTATCAGGTCACTGAAACAAGTTGGGGCAGCAATCACATTGTATCTATCCCATTTAAACTCTTGGGCTATACAATTAATTACGGTAATATAAATAAACTAAATCAAGCCCGCTGATTGGAATAGACTTCCCCAAACTATCAGGGACCATAGGTTATAGCTGGTTTTAGGAGCAACCTCAAAACAGACTTCTTCAGATTAGCATATCCCCCCTCCATCATAGGCGTAGAAACTAGGGGGGGGGGGGGGGGGGGGGGGTCAGTGGGGGGGCGGCCCCCTCCCCAACCATAAAGTTTGGGGGCAGGGATATCTTTTCGCCCCCCTCAACTTTTTGCAACAGAGTTAAACTCCAGTTTTGAAGTTATGTAAATTTTTACAGGTAACTCAATAATATGTGGTCAAATTACACTTTTACCCTGTTCACTGCTCACACGTACCATTGTGTAAGCTACCATTTGAACTATAAAATATTTATTTTTTGTGATTTGTAAAAGGAACATTTTCAGTTAACCTGTCATGGGATTTGCAAAATTCTGTGAAATGTTTCACTTATGCAGACCAAAATCATACAAATAGTAATCTTCTACATTTAATTTACCGTATTGCTAATTATTTAGAACTTAGACATGTAGTTTCAAATTCACACAGAGCAATGGTTTAGCACAGCAATTTGTTAGCTGATAAGATTTTTCCCAGAAAACTCTTCTCTCTTTACTGTTTGTTTATTGGACCTAGCCAGTCCAATGATTGGCAAAGGAACTTTACCAAATAACATTCTAACAAAAGAGTTTAGTTAATTCTGATAATTCATAATTGTGAATCACACCAAATGGGTGCTACAAAAATACCCAGTGAATGCCTATGGCGTGAGGGATGGCCTGTCTGGGGATAGGGGTGTCGAGATAGTGCAATCTAGTTCCTCGCCCCCAACCAAAAATTGCTTCCTACATCCCTGTCCATAACCATCCCCTGGTTACTGATCCCTGTTCTGAAGACACCTTTTGCCCCATGATCAACAATGCATTTTTTTTCAGATAGTAGCACCCCAGGGGAGATACTAAACCTGAACATAAATAAGGCTTTTCTGCCAAAGGTATACCAAACATTACTAAACTTAAATGCAAATAAGGGTTTTCTGTCAAAGGTGTACCGAATGTAATCAAACCTAAAACACGAATAAGGTTTTGCTGTCAAAGGTGTACCAAGTTATGGCAAGGGACAGTACAGTATATATAAATAACAGATGGTATGTCTGGTATGACCTGGCTATTTGACTTACGATTATTCACCTTGTTTATGTTCAGCTGCACCTCAGTCTGTCAATTGATGGAGATTAAGCAGTGTAAAAGTCCACATTAGATTAGATGATTTCCTAATAACCAAATAGAAAATATTGTCTCATAGATACAAAAACAAAATGCCATCTAATTTGACAAGATTAAAAAAAAAACGCTTAAGTTTGAACTCTCTATAAATGTGTGAACTCCTTTCTGAAATAATTAGCCGTTTTAAAAATATTGCAGTATTTATAGACTTTACTGCTTTTCTATATCCAGTGGATGACAGGTGTCTTATCACTGGGTAAAATGGGATTATCATGCATGATCAAATGGCAATTGGTTCTGGATCAGATCATTAATATATTTCCAATAATACAGGCATATATTTCATTGATTCATATAATACTTGTCAATTGATCGTGTATAGCCTACCCAGAGTTTTTGGCTATTTCTGTAGCAAAATGTCTATACGGTATTGTTCTAAGTTCATTTCTTTGAGAAATATATAACATACATAACAAAATACTTCTATTCCAAACTTGGTAATTAGTTATCATGGTTTTGGACCAAACGTAGTGCAATATTTGGCTTTAGTGTATTAAATAGTGTGTCTGGTGAACCAAGGTGAATGTTTAAAAAAGTTTCTTATAGCAACATAATAATAATGTGATATTCTGCATATGTTGAAAATTTGGATAACTGGGAGAAATTTGTTAGGAAGGATTATAATTTGAAATAAACATTGAAAATGTAAAGAAAATGAAGAAAAACCTGTTGAAACCAACTTTATTAGTGTTTCAGTGTTTAATACAACACAAAGTTATTTCATGATCACAGAATACAGACAATTTGTAATCTTTACAAAAGCTTCCTGGAATAAGTTATCAAGAAATACTATATTGTGATCAGAAATTCATTGAAAATAAGAAAAATCAACACTCTGAACTATTTAAGGATTACTTTAAACAATGAAAGATTTGCTTCACCCACAAAAAAATAGTTACAATTGAAGTCTGTTCTTCTTTGGATCTTAAGGGACCATAAACATCCTTCTAGTTAAACTTTGTAATACAAATAATGCTTTCAGGACCATAATATATAATTCCACTTGAGAGCTAATTTCACTTGTCAGGGTTACAACTGCTTCAATTTGAAATATAGTTTACCATAAAGTGACAGATCTAACCATGGAAAGCTTTCAGAGTTGGTATGCTGAAGCTAATCTCTCCCGCAAAGTTACAGATCCTGGAGACGACTTCTCAGATGGAGGTAGAGTGAAAGAGGTTAAATTTGTTACAGTATATGAGATTTGCCACCTGGGAGGCAGGTGTACCATTAAATATGTCCCCCATTGATCAGATCCTCAAAATTGATACTAAATCATGAATAGACATTATTATTGCCCTTTTTTTATCGGTAAATGTTTAAGAATTTTAATGTATGTATGTCAATAATTAACAGAATTATGTTAATATTATGCAAAATATAATGTTTCTGCATTTAATCTAACAGCTTATATGCATGTGTGATTGTGTAGAAATGGGTAAAAGAACCTTAAAGAAGTTTATATGTATATTTGTAAGTAGCAACTATGAGTTTATGATTAACTTAAAGTTGTATTTGTAATCTGTAACTAAATTATGACAAAAATATGATGTAATCTTATATATTTACTGCTATATTTGAACAAGAACTATAGAAAAGACATTAACAATATTTTTCTCTACAATTAATTAATGTATTGTAACTTTTCTCACTGACTTCTGGGGTCAGTATTCTTGGCCAATCATCTCAGTTAATTAAGTTAAGTATTTTGATTTATCAAGATAGTAGCATGATAATTAAAAGAAATACTTGTAGGGAGGCCCAACCATTAACTTACAGAAAAGGCAGTGTGTTTTTGTAATACTTTATGAAAAAGAAATTGTTTCAGAATATATCGAATTAAGCTTCCATTTTCAAATGGAATTGTGGACAATCAAAGCTATCTGAACCCTCTATTCAAATTACTAATGGAATTGTGTGCAATCAAAACTACTCAAATTACTAAGACAATTATTTATATCCAGTTTTTCAGTTGTATTTCCAAGTTATATGAACTTGTATATACAAGTCACTAACATTTTGAAGTTATTGGGTTATATGGTGTAAGTCTAAATACCACTTACTAACTGCTATCTACAAATTAGTAACTTGTACATATGAGTTACTAACTGGTATGTACAAGTTAATAACTTGTACATATGAGTTACTAACTGGTATGTACAAGTTAATAACTTGTATATATGAGTTACTAACTGGTATGTACAAGATAATAACTTGTACATATGAGTTACTAACTGGTATGTACAAGTTAATAACTTGTACATATGAGTTACTAACTGGTATGTACAAGTTACTAACTTGTACATATGAGTTACTAACTGGTATGTACAAGATAGTAACTTGTTGATACAATTTTAGTTATGTGTACACGCCATATAGTAATACTAAGCCATAATTACCAGTTAGTAACTTGATAATAAACCTCATGTTTCACATCCTGCACGTTCTTTGTCTCTCACAGTGTTAGTTGCAGAAGTGATCAAGCATTACATCCCCACACTGGTTGACCTTGACACGTACCAAACTACCAGACAGTATGAAATGAAACTCATCAACTGGAAATCACTCAACAGGTCAGTCTTAAAATAAGTATATTATAGTCCTTAATCTCCCAGTCACACTACAAGCCTTAATGCCTACATTTATCGGTGTTCTTTAAAATGCCTTGATCCAAACTCTACACAACTAAAAAAGCACCAGTCCATTGTAACAATTATAGGTTGGATAATAGAAGGGTCTGATAATAGAAGGGCTAAAATAACAGGTTTATATGGAGTTGGAAGAGTGGGTTTTGAGGTCAGATAATTGAAATTTCTGATAGTACAGGGTCAGATAAATGAGGTTCTATTGTATTAAAGTCTCAATGTCTATTATTGTCTGAGGTTCTAGTAACTGTCAAAAGACACACTCTACAGCGTTGAGCAATATTTCAATATCATTGAGCAATAATTCAATATCATTGAACAATAATTCAATATCAATCAATATGCAAAGTCAAATCAGAGTTTGATATCAACATAGAATTTACAATTCAACCTGGAACTATTGTGTATGGATCTTGCAAATTATTAACACTGTATATATGTTTTGTTTTATTTCCAGAATGGTCTTCAAGAAGCTGGGTTTTGAGGCAAATATTTATGACCTTGAGTGTGTCTGTCAGGGTCAGACCACTGCGGTGAAGGAAATACTGGCCATAATCAGGTAAAGGTCATTTCAGACTGGCACAGAAACACAGAAACTCAAAGTAAATTTTAGAATGGTTTGAACAATTGTGTGGCCCTTTAAATTGGAAATGAAATGGTATCATAAGTTGGAAATGTAAACATGCCAGATTGTGACTTCTATTTTTCTGTTTAAGTTTGACTCAGTGCATGTTGTGTTTGTTTTTGTTTGTTTATTTGGGGTTTTACGTCGCTTTCAACACTGTACAGGTCATATCACGACGGGTAGTTGGAAGGGCAGAGGAAACCAGTACATATAGTTCGCTAGGGTTCTGTACTGTAAACTGCCGACCAACGGCAAGCAACTACCAGCTTTCCAGTGCATGTTGTGACTATTGTGCTTGTTTTAGTGTTATACATATGTCACAGCATTGTTATACATAGGTCACAGCATTGTTATTCATATGTCACAGCATTGTTATACATAGGTCACAGCATTGTTATACATAGGACACAGCATTGTTATACATAGGACACAGCATTGTTATACATAGGTCACAGCATTGTTATACATATGTCACAGCATTGTTATACATAGGTCACAGCATTGTTATACATAGGTCACAGCATTGTTATTCATATGTCACAGCATTGTTATACATAGGTCACAGCATTGTTATACATAGGTCACAGCATTGTTATACATAGGTCACAGCATTGTTATTCATATGTCACAGCATTGTTATACATAGGTCACAGCATTGTTATACATAGGTCACAGCATCATTATACATAGGTCACAGCATTGTTATACATAGGTCACAGCATTGTTATTCATATGTCACAGCATTGTTATACATAGGTCACAGCATTGTTATACATAGGACACAGCATTGTTATACATATGTCACAGCATTGTTATACATAGGTCACAGCATTGTTATACATAGGTCACAGCATTGTTATACATATGTCACAGCATTGTTATACATAGGTCACAGCATTGTTATACATATGTCACAGCATTGTTATACATAGGTCACATCATTGTTATACATAGGTCACAGCATTGTTATACATAGGTCACAGCATTGTTATTCATATGTCACAGCATTGTTATACATAGGTCACAGCATTGTTATACAT
The DNA here is from genome assembly GCA_964017235.1 of Sabellastarte sp. h YS-2021. NCBI lineage: Eukaryota > Metazoa > Annelida > Polychaeta > Sabellida > Sabellidae > Sabellastarte > Sabellastarte sp. h YS-2021. Next base: position 8,455,186 of record OZ024932.1, on the reverse strand, counting down.
AGGACACAGCATTGTTATACATAGGTCACAGTATTGTTATTCATATGTCACAGCATTGTTATACATAGGTCACAGCATTGTTATACATAGGGCACAGTATTGTTATACATAGGTCACAGCATTATTATACATAGGTCACAGCATTGTTATACATAGGACACAGCATTGTTATACATAGGTCACAGTATTGTTATACATAGGTCACAGCATTATTATACATAGGTCACAGCATTGTTATACATAGGTCACAGCATTGTTATACATAGGTCACAGCATTGTTATACATAGGTCACAGTATTGTTATTCATATGTCACAGCATTGTTATACATAGGTCACAGCATTGTTATACATAGGTCAGAGCTTTCCATGCTGGAATCACAAGCTACAACTAAACAGGTCCATCTACCTTTGGCTATGATTCAGTCCACCTCGTATTTGGGTAGTACATTTTTGGTGAAATTTGGTGGGATTCACTATGGGGTAGGATGTGTTCCGGGATAACATTTTAAAAATGTTTTAAAAAGCCATTGCATCCTTTCATAAGCTGTATTCAACTCTACACAATGTGGCAGTGCAGGGGGAAGGGGGGGGATGAATATATGAGGCGGCTTAGTCGTGAACACTCACTGGACAGATACAAGGCTTATTTTCCTAGCCATAAGGTTGAGGTTGTCAAGTCCAGGTCAAATAAGTACAGAAACAACCATACAATTAAGTGTGACCATACCATTACAAATTAAAGTTATTCAGTATCGCCTTGTGTCGTGTCACTTTTCATGCATGCAGACAATGTATGTTATTCCACTTCCATTTTCATTGTCACCTTGGATTATTTTGATTCCTTGTCGGAGTGTACAACCCTTTGCTATTACTAAACCACACAAATACATTAAGATTTGTTGTGCTTATGGGTCAATATGTGTGCCATGAAGACACAAGACAATGGACTTCCGTGTCATCATCACCATGAACTTATTGGCAATTGCAATTGATATACAAATGAACCAGCTTTTCTTTCAAATAATCCTAGAGATTCTCATAGACACAGGGTGTGAAATGACTAGGCATGACTGCAATTTCACTTTTTGACCTTGTTATAGTGACATGGGATCTGCCACTGTGGCCTAGTGGGTCACACACACACACACACCTATGAAGACAGAGGATATGGGTTTGAAGCCAAGTACAGGCAGATACATAGTGGCTCAGCTGACCACTTAAAGTGGTGGTTGTCTGTCATTGGGTCCTATCCCCAGCTGCAGGCTAAAGAACCTTAAGGACGTTGATAAATGGTCATCCTTGAGCCTCTGTCTTTCAGTTAGGGGAATGCAAGTCACTTGAGAGCTTGGACTGTACTTTGTTCAGTCGGATGGGTCAAATAGCACTTTGAGTCCTGTGGTATATTGAGATATTGTACCTGAGTATAAATACAATGCAATACAATGTCAGCCACAGGAGAGCTCGGGCTGTACTTGTGCAGTTAGAGTGGGTCAAATAATGCTTTGAGTCCTGTAGTACATGGAGATATTGTGCTGAGTATAAATATATAATAAAAAATACAATGTGGTATTGATCATTTTGTTTTGTGATGTTTCACTATGGGCTGTATGTTGTAGAATTATTTCAGGCATTAGTCGAATTATTTCTCTTTGTTACAGACAAGGTGTGGATCAGTATTTACACGAAGAACAAAGAAGAAAACTTTTCCCAGCAGCGAAAGTGAAACGAGACCATCTCAACCAGAAATTGGAATCCATCAGAAGTACCTACTTCAGACAAAGAACATGTAACTAAAGCTTTTCTGTCTTTACAATTAATTTTATCATATTACCTTCTCTCTGTCTATCTTAACAATGGGCTGGAGAAACATACAAACTCCTGTCATCTGAATTTCTATTATCACATCTGCCAAGGAGATTATAGGAATATATCACTCAAAAACTGTCCAAATGCAGAATTTTAGCACGGGTGGCGTTGTCAAAGCATGAAGGCTAAAATTCTGCGTTTGGACAGTTTTTACCCCACAGCCCTTAAGGGCTGTCGGGGTATTGTTTTCACCATGGTGTCCGGATGGGCGGGCGGGTGGGTGGGAGGCGGGAAATAGTTTGTCCGGGCTGTATCTCAGAAACCGTAAGGTGTAGGAAGTTGATACTTGGTAGGGACATTGGTTAGGGGGTGTAGGTGTGCAATGTCATGTTCTGACCTTGATTTGACCTTGCCGTAGTGACCTTGACCTATAAAATCTTGTCCGGGCTATATCTCGGAAACCGTAAGGTGTAGGAAGTTGATACTTGGTGGGGATATTGGTTAGAGGGTGTAGGTGTGCAACGTCATGGTGTGACCTTGATTTGACCTTTGACCTTGCTATAGTGACCTTGACCTATAAAATGTTGTCCGGGCTATATCTCGGAAACTGTAAGGTGTGGGAAGTTGATATTTGGTAGGGACATTGGTTAGGGGGTGTAGGTGTGCAACGTCATGGTGTGACCTTGATTTGACCTTTGACCTTGACATAGTGACCTTGACCTATAAAATCTTGTCCTGGCTATATCTCGGAAACCGTAAGGTGTAGGAAGTTGATATTTGGTAGGGACATTGGTTAGGCTGTGTAGGTGTGCAACGTCATGGTCTGACCAGGATTTGACCTTTGACCTTGCCGTAGTGACCTTGACCTATAAAATCTTGTCCGGGCTATATCTCGGAAACCGTAAGGTGTAGGAAGTTGATACTTGGTAGGGACATTGGTTAGGGGGTGTAGTTGTGCAACATCATGATCTGACCTTGATTTGACCTTGCCGTAGTGACCTTGACCTATAAAATCTTGTCCGGGCTATATCTCGGAAACTGTAAGGTGTAGGAAGTTGATATTTGGTAGAGACATTGGTTAGGGGGTGTAGGTGTGCAGCATCATGGTGTGACCTTGATTTGACCTTTGACCTTGCCATAGTGACCTTGACCTATAAAATCTTGTCGGGGCTATATCTCGGAAACCGTAAGGTGTAGGAAGTTGATACTTGGTAGGGACATTGGTTAGGGGCTATAGGTGTATATTATCATGGTGTGACCTTAATTTGATCTTTTACCTTGTCGTAGTGACCTTGACCTTTAAAATCTTCATGGACCTTTGGGTCTGTCTTTTGATGCAGATTAAGCAAAAGTCATATTAGAATTTATTAAGAATTTTACTTTCATAACTTCCCATTGTAAGAGATAGAATTTCATCAAGTGAGCCACAGATTTTGCTCCAACACCACAATAAGCATTCATTAAATGTATTACCACTTCTGTATACATGGTAATATTCAAACCATCTAAACCATAATTCGGCCATGCAGATGTAGATAAAGAGTGTTGAATTTTAGTTTACTGATTAATGCTGTCATCTTGTTATTGAATTATCTTGTTTTAATACTTCATCTTTATACGCATTATCTTTCTTTTAAACATTATTTCTCTATTTAAACATTGTTTGGACCTTTATATAACTGACAGTGCTCTGAAAGTATCCTGAAGTTTGTACTGGTACAGTACTTCTATATCTCATGGTGTTGAAAATATTTCCCTAGGCTGTGGGGTACGGGCATCTCTGATGCTATTTTTGAGTGATATATTCCTATTCTAACATGACTCTTTAAAATAAAATATCTAAAACACTTGTAAGATTAACAAAAATTATCCAAGTGACCACAATAGGGTGCCGCCATGTTGGCTGTTCCATCAATTGAACAGGGTTGATTTTTTTTTCTCCTAAAATATAATAAAATTTTTCTGTTTATTTCCTTTTACATTTGAAAGAATTGTTACTTTTAAAAGAAATTATCCTTTTCACAAACATTTTACACCGTAACTAATGTAAATAACAAAACCGGAAACATTTTCTTCTGTTTATTTGAAATGCATGTGGAAGATGATACAACAGCCTTCATGTTGATTCAGAATTTTAGAATGACGGACACATCCGTGTCATGTTAGAATGTGTTTTTGTGTTTGTTCATTTGTTTCTTTGTCTTTTGTCTGTCAAAGCTGTCAAAGGAAGAAGTGATTAAATCTGGGGAAAGAACAAACATCCCAAAGTTTCAATAATCCCATTTTTACCCCACAGTTTTTTACAGGCTGTGGCGGCTATTGTTTTCAGCCATGGCATCTGGCTGGGTGAGCATTCGGTCAGGTCTGCAGACAATAGAAGAAATCTTGGCTGGGCTGTATCTCAGAAACTGTAAATTATAGAAAGTTCATACTTGGTGGGGATATTGGTTAGAGGATATAGATTTAGAATGTCAATTTCAATGTGCTCCCTTGGTTTGAGCTTTTACCTTGCTATTGTGACCTCGACTTCTAAATCTTGTCTGGGATATTTCTTGGAAACCGTAAGGTGTAGGAAGCTGATACTTCGTGGAGATATTGGTTGAGGGATAAAGATGTGCAACATTATGATTTGACCTTGATTTAACCTTTAACCTTGCTGTGGAGACCTTGACTTACAGAATCTTGTCCTGGTTCTATTTCGGAAACTGTAAGGAGCAGCAAGTTGATACTTGGCAGGGATATCGGTTGAGTGTTGGTTATAATGCAACATCATATAACCTTTGATCTTGTCTTTTTCACAATGTTTTCTACTGTCGCATTTGAGACATATTTCTCCCGTCACAAAGCACCTGATTGCCACACCTGATTATTATACAAATTTTATCCTAATTGTCTTATCTTCTTGACAGCTATACTTCAATTATTAATAAATAGATCAATTAATAAATTTTACAGCTTCATAACTTTTACTTTATAAATTAATGCTGTAATCTTGCTATAAAATTATCTTGTTTTGATACTTTTTCTTTATATACATTTTCTCTTTACAAGTGTTATTTCATAATATGTCTTTTCTCAAAGTCTCCTTAGCCTTGTACTTTTTCACGTCCTCTATACCTCATGGTGTCCAATGCCATTTCCCCCAGCTGTGGGGTATGGGTGTCTCTGATGTTATATTCAAGGTCAAGCTATCCCATCATGAGAGTTCAAATAAACCCAGTATTTAAGTGAAATTACAATATGGGGATACTCAGCTACGCTTTCTAGTTGAAATATTAATTTTACAGTCACTCTCTCCTAACTCTCCTAACTTTAATATTTTTTCCCTCATTTTTAAATGAAAATGCATCGTCATTTTACAAACATTGCAATATTCAAGCAACACCTCACTTCCTCAATTTGTTCAGATTATGGAGGTTCAGGATCTACTATATTGCTTCTCCTTTCTTTCCTCAGCTCACAGTCCGGAGAAGACGCCATTGAAGAAGACAAGAGGAAATGTGTTAGTTTTGCCTAGGTTAGTATCATTTCATTTTGTAGACGGCTTTTAATTACACAGACCTTTAGGACCTTATATTTACTTTCACCTTAAAACAAAATTCTACTTAAAGTTTTTTGTTTCAGTCTTTCAGTCCTGCATTCACTTGATAAATCCTTCTAATGCTTAGGTCACACTTGTTTATACAGTTATTTCTGTACCTATTGTATTTCCACTTCAGGACCTCGTGAAAAGAGACCTCGTAACTGGCTTGTACATATTGAAGAATGAGTCTCTCCTTATCTAATTTTTTTTTTCTTGGACTAATTCATTTGGCACCATAATTACAGTTAGATTAGCCAGATCAGGAAGAGAATGGACATGAGTAGGTTACAGTATTCAAAAGATAAAGAAGTTACAATGAAAATAGATTAGTGGCGAGCACTTGGGAGAGCAAGGCTCACTTGCAAAGGTTTTCAAAGCAACTTTGAAAAATGGGATAGTGAGTTTACGATTGCCATAATTATGATCCTGACCTTCTTAAGTAAAAAGACAAAAACGTAATTACACCCCAACCGTATGATCAGAGCAGTGGTATAAGTCAGATTTCAGGGGCCCTGAAATGGGTGTAGGACATTTCGTACCCGGACATTTCGTACCAGGACATTTTGTACCAGGTCAATTCGTACCCGGACATTTCGTACCCAGCCTAGGACATTTCGTACCCAAAATTTAAAGTTACAATTTTTACTGTGCTCTAATGTATGTTTACCTTGTGCAAAAGTATTTTTAAAGTTTATGTTTAAAATTCGTTGTTTTATTACGCTACAATAGCTTACCATGTGGGACTTAATGCTGTTCTCGGGTTGCCACACCCGGGGCCAACGTCTTAGAAAAAAAGATCGTTCTTGTTAGCCACCGGATATACTGGTAGTTGTCGTCACGTGATATCTTCTGACCAATCGCCCTACTTTCTCGTTGGCCACGATTGACTGGTAGCAGTTTGTAAATATACAGACATTTTCATTTATTTCTCAGTCTTTACGTATTGTTGGAGGCTAATATTTGGATATTTCTTTTTATATATTTCATAGATTATCCTGTAAAATTATTAATTTCACAACTTAAGTATTTCCCTTACAATCCGCGTGTTTTGAGTTTTCTCGGTTCAGGCAATTCCAATTGTACGTCTTTTTATTGCGTTAAAATGTCTCTCCATCAAGCAAACAAAGACAAACCGAGAGCTCAGAAATGCCGCCATTTTTGCTTCAGTTTTGATAATCATAATTACTGCCCTACCTGTAGGGAGGCTGGCAAGGGAGATGACCCCTGTGTCACTTTTGAAGCACCCTGCCATATTTGTACGTCTCTCTCTGATGAACAATTGCAAAAAATTCAAAACAGGAAGCGGTATTTAAAAAAGCAAAAAGCGGAAACTAGTTCTAAAGATGAACTAGATCTCTTGGGTGAAGGCGATGGGGACTCTTTTACTGGTTCTAATGCAGACCTTGAGAGTGCTGCCGATAACCTCTTTACCTCACCCCCCCGTCCTCAACCTCTCGCCTTCAGTTCTTTATCACTGAAAACCCCAGCTAAAGCTGTCCCACCAACCCCAGGTACTGCTTTGCAAAACAAAATTCAAAGAAATTTAGAAAAATCCCTGGGTGATTCCTTAAATATACATATTCAGCAGCAAATGGGTTCCTTCCAGGCATCCATGTTAGAAGCATTTCAATCACTCCGAGAGGAGTTGGCAGTTAAAAAGCCAGCCGAGGTTGATCCCTCGCCTCATGCTTCAAAAGCTGGTCCATCCAGCAACATTGCTGCTCATCTGGACCTACCCCCTCCGAGGTCTAGTACTAATGCTCAGTCCGAGGCAATGGATGTGGACGTTGGTCCAGCACTCCCTCCTCGACTAGTACTTAACCAATCTACCTCGGAGCAGTACGTTGCCCCTTCTGAGGCTATACCGAAGGATTCCTCGTACTCACACAAAAAACAAAGCCACAGACAAACAGTAGCACCGAGCTCTGCCTCAGATCAACTGGATGAGGATTCCGACGAACCTCGGATCCATCCTAGACCTAAGAAACACTCTGACAAGAGCAAGCATAAATCTAGGTCCAGATATGTGTCATCTTCAGGGGAAGATCACTCCCCTGTTGCCAGACACAGGTCTTCTAAGCCCTCTAGGGCTCAGCCCTCAGGCGCAGCTTCTGATCAAGACCTCCCACAACATGATCCAGACCCCCCTTATTATAGGGAAGTAGCCCTGTCTGACATTCCCTCCCAATACTCTGAAGAGGTAGACACCTTCAGGCGCATTCTTTCTCTCCCTGACCCCAGGGACTCTATGCCTAGGTCGTCAACTTCAGTGTTGGGTCTGGATGACGAAAAAGGCCGTCAAGAGCTCAGACCTAGAGGTCCTTCCTCTATCCTACCACTTAGCTCAGTTATCAGGGACGCCTTTGATAAATTTCAACATGATTTCAAAGCTGCCAATTTATCTGAGGGAAAATATGTCAAGCCTCCTCCATCCACTTCTAAGTGGTACAAGGTTGGACAGCCCACTTTTCAAGACAAAATCCAGGAGTTGAATACGGACTTTGCTAAGATCTGTATTACTCCTAGACCTCCTGGGGCACCAGTAGCCAAAGTCCCTCTGCCAGTTCTTAAGGAGCTGGAACATCAGGCTAGACAAAATATTTCAACCCTCAATTTCACCGCTGCCTTTGCCAAAACCTCTTCTTCTTGCAATGCTTCCTTGGAAAAGTGCCAACATAGCATTAAGTCAACTGTCAAGAAGATAAAATCTCAGATCCAGAAAGGTGCCAATCCTGAGAAAGCAGCAAAGCGCGGATATGAGGAAGTTGCTGAGTACTTGGATTTTTGGAACAAGACGGTTCTTGTTCAACATAGAGCTCTTACCTGTCTCAGCAAATCACTAGCCCATATTCTCCAGAGGGAATTATATTCCATGGCTAATACCGGCTTGCTCAGGCGCGAAGCCGAAATGACTCTATTACATCCCCAGCTAGGGGAAACGAGACGCCAAGAACTCAGGAACTCGTCCTTCTGGGACTCCTCCTTGTTCGAGTCTCAACTTGTAAAGGAAGGTGAGGACTTCCTTCTCAAAAAAGGCACCTCAAAAGATTCTCAGGGTTTCGCACCCTACCAGAATAAGCCCTTTCGTGGCCCCCACAAGAAAAGAGGCTCCTACAGGAAACGCCCCTATGGGGGCAATACCTCTCAAAGCAGTAACCAATCCTTTCCCTCGGGAAGAGGAAAATCCAACTTCAGAGGCTCCAGGGGTCGTTTTCGACCCCACAATAGGGGAAGGGGGCGTGGAAACCCCCCTTCTCAATGACTCCTCCAAAGCCTCACTCAGTCCACCAGTAGGAAGTCGCCTCCGTTCTTTCAAGAGAGACTGGCTAATAAACAAATGTTCTCAAAACGTGTTAAACATTATCACCAATGGCTACGTTCTGCCATTCCGTTCAAAGCCAAACTTGATCAGATTTCCTCTGATTCTATCAGAGTACAAGGCCCAACAAAAAGACCAAGCCTTGGCCACTTGTATCCAGTCTCTCTTGTCAAAGAACGCCATCGAAAGGGTGGAAAACGTAAAATCTCTCGGGTTTTACAGTCGCCTGTTCCTAGTACCCAAGCCTCACCAAAGGTGGAGGCCAGTCATAGACTTAAGCAGGCTCAACACTTTTCTACATGTAGAAAAGTTCAAAATGGAAACCCCGGAGTCCATCAGGACTTCCCTGGTCCCAGGGGAGTGGGTATCGTCGATAGACCTGTCGGACGCATACCTTCACATCCCCATCCATCCAAACTCAAGGAAGTACCTAAGGTTTTGCTACAAGGCCCAGGTGTTCCAGTTCACCTCCCTACCTTTCGGACTGGCCACAGCCCCCCAGGTCTTTACGATGATCGTAAAGGAAGTGAAACTAATGGCCCTCTCAAGAGGACTCAGAATTCACCAATACCTGGACGACTGGCTGATCAGGTCCCAGTCTCAGGAGGAATCTCAAAGGGACACACAGGCAGTGGTAGACCTAACCCAATCCTTGGGTTGGATAATCAACCAAGAAAAATCAGAACTGAAACCTACTCAGGTGTTTTCGTTCGTGGGCTACGAATACCACCTAGATTCAGCCCTTGTAAGACCCACTCACGAGAGATGGCTCAAACTTCAGGATTTGATCCTACGACTCAAGTCAAAACGTGTTTTGACTGCAAGATGTTTGATGTCTCTAATTGGGTTGCTAGCCTCAATGGAGAAAATGGTCCCGGAGGGACGCCTTCACATGAGGCCCTTTCAGTTTCATCTCAAGGAGCACTGGAGATATCCTCAGTCGCTGGACAACCTCCTTCCTTGGACAGAAGCCATTGTAGCCCACCTAGATTGGTGGCAAAACCCCTCAAATGTGATGAAAGGCGCAGACCTTCATCCCAAGGACCACAGTATCCAACTCTTTACCGACGCCTCAAACGAAGGTTGGGGCGCTCACTTAGATCAAAATTCTACAAAAGGGCTGTGGTCAGAGCAGGAAAAAAGGCTACACATAAATGTCCTAGAATTGAAGGCGGTCTCCCTGGCCCTTCGAGACTTCAAGGACCAGTGCCAGAATCAAACAGTGTTAGTTGCGACGGACAACTCAACAGTGGTAGCCTACATCAACAAGCAAGGGGAACTCACTCAGCAGAGATGTGCGCTCTCCTGTGGAAAATCATGACCTGGTGCCATCACTACCATATAACATTGAAAGCCAGGCACATTCCAGGGTGTCTGAATGTGATGGCCGACCTCCTATCCAGGTCCAACCAAGTGCAGTCAACAGAATGGTCTCTGCACCCTCAGGTCTTCAAGCAAATCTGCCGGAAGTGGTTCACCCCTCATGTAGACTTATTCGCCACTCACCTGAATCACAAACTCCCTCTATATGTGTCTCCTATCCCAGACCCAAGGGCCTGGAACATAGATGCTCTGAACATAAACTGGACCAACCTCACGGCCTACGCCTACCCTCCTACGGCTCTCCTTCACAAGGTGATCCAAAAGATCAAGCAATGCCATTGCCTGATCATCGTGATAGCCCCAGGCTGGCCAGGGATGCCCTGGTTTTGGGACCTAGTGCAGCTCTCAACAGAGATCCCACTACAACTCCCAGTGTCAACGACCCTACTCAAACAGTCCCACAACTATGTGTTCCACAACAATCCACAACAACTGAACCTCCACGCCTGGTGTCTAGGAGCGGACAACTCCAAGAACAAGGCTTCTCTGTGGAGGTGGCAGAGAGAATTGCTGCCCCTCAGCGGTCATCAACAAGGACCATCTACAGGTCAAAGTGGGCCCTATTTGAAAAATGGTGCAGAGAAAATTCGGTGGATTTCTCCACTCCATCTGTGAAACAAATCTCAGATTTTTTCATGTACCTGTACCAAGACTTAAACAGGCGCCCCTCGACCATTGATGGTTACAGGACTGCAATCGTTGACACTTTGGGCCCAACGGCCCAACACATTGCACACAATGCAGACCTTCATAGGTTACTCTCCAGTTTTCACAGGGATCGTCCTAAAAGTTCCAGAAATTTACCCAAGTGGAACCTTTCTGTTGTCCTTAACGAGCTCACCAAAGCACCATTTGAGCCCATGAAAGACTCAGACCTCAAACATGTTACTCTCAAAACTGCTTTCTTGCTAGCCTTGGCCTCCGGCAAGCGCCGCAGCGAAATCCATGCCTGGGTCGCGAACAAAGTATCTAATTTAGGCCAATGGGAAAAGGTCGCCTTGTTCCCTTCTTCTGATTTCATAGCCAAAAACCAACTAGCAAGAGAAGGTTCTCAAAGTGTGTCACCAGTGACTATCCCTGCTTTGACTACCATTGTAGATAGACAGTTTAAGGAAGACAGGACCCTGTGTCCCGTGCGGGCCCTGAGGTTTTATTTGGACCGAACTAAAGACCTGAGAGGGTCTCGTTCTCTCCTTTTCATCTCCTTTAAGAAAGGACATACCTCAGACATCAGACCCGCTACACTCTCTTCATGGTTGAAACAAACCATCCTACTTTGTTACAAACAAGCAGATCAACAAGCCTTGGACTTGGTCCAAGTCAAAGCGCATGACATCCGGGCCTTCGCGGCCTCTAAGGCCTTTTACGGTGGAGTATCGGTGGACCAAATCATGCAAGCCTGTCACTGGAAAGCTCACAACACATTCACAAATTTTTACCTAAAAGACCTTACTTGGTCGGACACCGACAACAATATGTATCTGGGACCCGTAGTGGCGGCACAACAAGTCCTAGATCCTTCCCCTCAGACCAGTTGTCCTTGGAAAGAAAAAAGGGGGGGGGGGGGGGGGGCACATCCGCTACAACCAAGTCTTCAGGAGTCTCTCCCAGGATCTAGGTATTCCTTTACCTTCAAGATGTTACGGGTAAGGTCATTTTATTTTTTAATTATCAGGTAATTTCTATTAAGGACTTATTCAGTTGTCGTTAATCTCATATTTCAGGTTAAAAATTTCATGAGATGCCCAACCACTGGGTTGGTCAGTCACACGTGAAGGTCTACTAGGGACCCTTAGACCTCGAAGTGAGCACCGCTGCACTTCCGTCCTACTACCAAACATCTGGACAGTTTTAGCACTGTCCCTTTTTACTTAGGTTTTTTGGCTCGTTACAGGCCCGATCTTCGGGACCGGGGCTCTGTAAAAGGGACTCAGACTGGTATTTCTGGCACTATTCTGTATATATATTAATTCAAATCTTAGAAAAAATGACATATCTTCCAGTCTCAGCTGTAATCCCGCCACCGGGCGGTTGAATTCAGCATTAAGTCCCACATGGTAAGCTATTGTAGCATAATAAAATTGAAAATTTTAATTACTTAAATGTAGCTTTTATAAGCTACAAGCTTACCATGTGGGACTTAGGAGAGTCCCACCCTGCCTCCCCGCTGTTTACAGCTGAGGGGTAGGTTTAATAAAAAATTTCAACGAGAAAGTAGGGCGATTGGTCAGAAGATATCACGTGACGACAACTACCAGTATATCCGGTGGCTAACAAGAACGATCTTTTTTTCTAAGACATTGGCCCCGGGTGTGGCAACCCGAGAACAGCATTAAGTCCCACATGGTAAGCTTGTAGCTTATAAAAGCTACATTTAAGTAATTAAAATTTTCAATTTAAAGTTTTGGGGTCTGAAGCTCTGGAATTGTCCATATATTTAAATCAATGTGTTGTCTAACATCTTTTGTTTATCATTTTAAAATTTTATATGGTGCTTTGTGGGGTTTGGAAGTTCATAATCTGGGTCTGTTCATGTATTTACTGTTAAGGTATCAATTCTGCGGGAGACAATATCATTAACTGATTATTTGATTATTCATTCAATAAAGGTTTTACTCATACCTTTTCAGCCTTTTTTTCTTTTTCTATGAAGCCACAAACTTGGTCACTAATAGGAACCCTGTTTTCTGTGACACTTGACTCTGTTAACAGTTAATCCCCAGCAGATTATTTTTGCAAACATGACAACAGAAAGACAAAAGCATGTGCAAACCCTGAATAAAGCTTGTCATCCTATTAAACAAAACAAGTGTCACCTGGTAAATAAAATCTGTTGATAAAAGAATAGGAGGGATTCTGTGCTCTCTGACATTCATTACACAATTTATTTGTTTTGTTCTGTTATTTATTCTATTATGATTGTTAAAACTGGAAAATATGTAAAGTGGCTGTAGTTAAAGTGATTTTTAAATTATAGACTCTAAAACAATATTTGTTGATGAACTTTAAATCCAACACATATTTTCTTCCCAAAAGCTGAAACCTTGAAACTCAAAAACCTTGTACTTTGTGCCAACTGAGAAAGTGCTATAAAATTTCAATAAAATCTACCAATAAATAAAACATTTTGAATTTTTAAATTTTGAGTACGAAATGTCCTAGCCTGGGTACGAAATGTCCGGGTACGAATTGTCCTGGTACGAAATGTCCCGGTACGAAATGTCCGGGTACGAAATGTGAAATATATCAACCATATTTATCCAACTGAGATGAAAAAAAAACAGCTCTGAAATCCAGTCGTATTGAGTGATAAAGAAACACTTTATAACTGCATCTCAGTAGCCAATAATTGTGGGAGAACTTGAAATATTCAAAACAACTATAAATATGAATAAATTATTCGCTTTTGTCATGTATTTATGTAGATTTGCAGGCGTTTTTAATCAAAACTGCCATGTTTTGTTTCGATTTTTTCATTTCCTGTTAGCAGTCATTCAATTTGGGATGTACTTTGAGACCTTTTGGTATTTGAGGTAGTCCAGATGTCAATAAAATCCCTTGAAATCCATTAGAGAGGGAGACGGCATTTAATAGGGAGGGTTTTTTTTTTTTTTTTTTTTTTTTTTTTTTTTACAGGGGTGTTTTTATGGATAAATATGGTAGGTTTTAGTGATTACGTCTTGTTATAAAGATTTCTAATTGGCAGAATTTTACTAAAAGAAGTTTTGCTACAGTTTTATTATGTTGAATCATGTTACATACCAGCAGTCAGGGACCAGTGAATGGAGAGAGAGATTACAAGATCCCACCAATGACAGCGCCTGAACTGAACGGAAAGGGACTGGGTGGACCTAAGACAAAGGTATGCACATAATTGGACAACATTGTAGTACAGAGATGGTAAAGGGGGCATTTGCATAATTCCAATAGATATAATCCAGTCTCTAAGATTCAAATTTGTACTATATCTTTTTCAAACATGTACACAGATATTTGGTATTCATAAAGCACTCGTACATGTTAAGAGATATAAGCTCATCAGACAGAGAGCAATATGCCGATGTAAAAGACAGTACATGTATGAGTACATTATATAAACTGAAACTTCCTCATCTGAACTGAAATTTTTCCCTAATTACATAGAAACGTGAGCCTTTAGCAGGGCTAGATATAATCAGATAACATATGCTTAGATATGCGCACCCTTGAAACAAAATGATGAAAGACATTTTTAAAATCGGCCCAAAAATAAGGAGGTTCAGCTAATTACCTAGTGGTGGTGGACCAATTCACGCCCGGGTACCAATTCAGGCCCACCCCCAATTTTGTTGAAGATTTCTAATTTTTCTTAGAGAAGATGTTTACCACATCATAGATAATCATCAAATTGATCATATACATTTGTAATATATTGTTTAACTGTGATTGTTTTGGATAAATTCAGGGGTGGGCGTGAATTGGTACATGGGCGTGAATTGGTCCACCACCACTACATCAAGGAGGATATTATGCTTTTGCTATTTGTGTTTGCAAAATTATTTGAAAAGTTATCAGTGGATTTTGATGAACTTTTTAGAATCCAGGAATTTTAAAAGGATTTTTTTTATCGTCACACTCATAAGCAATATGGGACAACTGTGGCAGAGTGGTAATTAAGACTCGCCTCCAACCTCTAAGATCAGAGTTTGAATCCCAGCCCGACCTCAAGTGGGAAAGCTGGTAGTTTCTTGCTATTGGTGGGCAGTTTACAGTACAGAACCTTGACCAATGTATGTACTGATTTCCTCTACCCATAAAACTACGCGTCGTGATATGACCTAGACAATGTGTTGAAAGCTACGTTAAAACCCAAATAATTATCATAGGCAATATTGGAGGTGCTGGGTGTTGGGGAGGTCTGTGCTTTTCAACTGCTCTTATTATAAATGGGGTCTTATGTTATATGCTGATAATACCTATTAATTTGAAAAAAAAATTTAAAGAACTGCTCAAAGTGAAATTGGTTTCATATGAGCTCATATCATTGTTAGTGTGAATAAACAAGATACAACCTTGCATCTTGACAATTCACGGGTTTTGACTGTTTACTGGCTTATTTTACTTCTAAATATTCTATTTTGCAGCAATTCAAAATTATTTTATAAAACTATGAACATCAGAGTGTCATGTTAACTTTTACAAGGTGAAAGTAGATGCTCTAATTTGCAAATTCTTTTTATTTCTTTGTATTACATGTTCCATAATTCTCGTACATAAAAGCAAAAATTCTCCCACTAAGAAAATTAGAAACAAATAAAAATTCATAAATAAACATCAAGACCTGACCATAGGGGTATGTGGCTATTTGCAGGAAAATTAACAAGAACCCCCGAGTCAAGGATACTTGTATCATATAAGTTCTAACAACATCATGTAATGTAATATAATGTGTATTTATACTCAGCACAATATCTCCATATACTACAGGACTCAAAGTGCTATTAATCCCATCTGACTGCACAGGTACAGCCCCAACTGACATTCCCCTAACTGGAAGATAGAGACTCAAGGATGACCATTTATAAACGTCATTGAGGTTCTTTAGCCTGCCACTGGGGATAGGACCCAATGACAGGGGACCGCCATGTTAAGTGGTCATCCGAGCCACTATGTATCTGCCTGTACCTGGGTTTGAACCCATGTTTGAACCCACATCATCCTCTCGCACTGGATCGGAACATCCCATTGTCAGTTCACATGGGCCTTCAGGCCACAAAACCTTCCAAATCCAGATTCTAAGTGTGTAAATTCCCAAAGTTTATGACAACAAAACCCTATCATATCACATTCACCGAGGTCATATCTCTCTGCAAGTAAGGAAATTGAAGTCACTGACTCATGGATCCGTAACCAAGCCCACCAAGGTTACCAAGTTGTATGATTCAATATAAATCATGTGAACATACTCATGCAAGCCACCAAAACAGGTTAGAATTTTTATGTGCCAACTTTTTGCCTCATTTTGAATATAACAAAGCGATGTGTTCTGCCAAAATGTAGTGGTTCATGTATTGTCATAGAAAAGACCAAAACTGTACTTTATTTTCAATTATTTCACAAAATCATCCCTTCATATCCCACTTTTACAAGAAAATATGGCTTGTCTAAGAATACTTTCTCTGGTGGAGTTTTGTTACTACTTTCAGTGCTTTGTGTAGACACAACCTACATAACCATTACAGCTGAAACAATTGCTTGTACTAATAGATTTGTAGGTTATCAAAGCACTAGTTGACGCCAATATTGCTTAACCGATTAACTGTTTCCTTGTGTATGTCACCCCTTTAGATTTCCGCGATCATTAAAACTATAAATATTTCGAGGTAAGACCTTAAAAGGTATCAAATCAAAGCATTTTATCTGTATTTTATCTTTAAAATATCAAAATATAATGTTATTGGCCAATTTGCCCAACAATCTGGTGAATTTATTGCTTTTCCAGCATCTCGCGCTCCACCATTTTGTTTGTTTACATCCGGAACACATATACGTGTGACGTTTTCAGTATTTCTAAAACATGCTAAACCCTGGAAACAGTTAATCGGTTAGTCGACGGTTAATGCAAGCGACCACCCAGTTAGCAAATTTTGCTAATCGTTTCAGTTCTAATAACCACATCACCAATTTTGTCTCTTTTATCTCAAATATTTACAACATGATAGTTGAGCCCATGGGATCTGACTTTATGAATTTCACCAACAGTCTCAGCTTTGGCTCAGCCACTGATTTTGGCCAAACCTAAGTCTGGTCTAGGTCTAGGGTCATTTGTGAAATTGACTCCAGGAGTGTACCATACCATATCAGGTGAAAATGATGGTAGGCAAATTGACGGACATCAATTGATTGTTTTCGGGAATTTTCTTTGCGGACATCTATGTTAATTTAATTTTTCATTTATTTTCATATATATTTGACAGGAGCCGACGAGTGTGACATTTAACCCAGTCACAATGACACAAACTGAGCACAATATCACACAGGAAGCTGGCAAGGAGGCACAGATAAAGCTGTTAGAACAGCAGCTCCAGGTTTGACATATGTAGTCATTACAACGTTTACATTCAGTCAATGTATTACATTGTATTAGGCACCAGCCATATTTTGTCCAAATAATCCGACATAGACTCAGTGTGACATATTTTTTCTTATTTAGCGGAGTCACTTACTATGCTTACTTAGCGAAATTCATCAACAAGTGCTACTTTTTCCTTAATATTTAACCTACCTAACCTGTAACCTTCGTATATGTTACTCATTAGAAAGACTGAGCTTCAGGGGCCGATTTCACAAAGGGACTTAAGTCCAGATTTAGACTTAAATTTAAGACTTTGATCTTAAATTTTGTTAAAAGAATGTTAAGTCTGTGGTCTTAGACTTAGCGGATTTCACAAAGCAGCTAAGTCCATGAAATTGCTAAGTCAGTGGACTTAACTTTAAGTCTGGTAGGTAGTGGGTTTAAATTTTGTAAAGAGGACTTAAATATGGCCGCCATAAACTTTTCTCCACTTCAAAATTTGAAATGGCTGTAAATAAGGTATAATTACACAGAACACCTCACTAAAGTAGTCTTTGGGAAGTTTATATGTGGCAACAAGGTTTTCCATTTCAAAACAGCCCTTGTCCTTAGATAAAATACATCAAATGAAGGATATATTGCACCAATATTATATTTTGAATAGATATAAAAGGTCACATGACACAGAAAACCACTGTGGTTATATGATAAGCTTGGACTTAGTTAAGTCACCTTTGTGAAATCCATTTTAGGTCCCAGACCTAGCTAAGACCAAAGTCTTGGATTTAAGTCCCTGACTTATGCAATAAAGGGACTTAATTTAAGTCCTTTAGTAAAACCTGCCCCTGCTCATTTTTGTAGCATGAAAATCCGTGCAGAAATGGCGGAGAAATCTGAAGTTAAAAATTGAAGTTATGATATTCACTCGTGCCCCACATATAGAATGACAGTCCTTTTTTTACATTCTTTTCTTTAAATACTGATTCACTTATTAATCTTACAAAATGGTGGATAATAAAAGTAGAACATCACTCATTAGAAATATATGTAATTCCAATTGCTGTTAGAACTATTTTAGAATATGTAACTCCCCTTTGTGTCAGTCTCAAAGTTAAGTCCAAACCTATGTCAAAAAAAAGGCTTTTAAAAAGGCTTTTCATGAATGTCAAAACAAAATTTAGACTTACGTTTGAAACTAAAGGTTTAAGTGGAGGCACAAGTTTAGACTGAAGCCCTTAAGAAATTGACTTTATTGCATCTAGTCACATGTGTTCAATGAGGACAGCCAAGTGGTATTTTTGTATTATAAAAGTATAACCTTGGACTTCTGGGAAGAAATATAACCTACATGGACATAATCTGTAATCTCCCATACATAAAGTGGTGGGCAAAATGTAACATATGTCAAGCAATATATTTGAAGATATTCTTACCGTTTCTCTAATATTTTTGCAAATATTAAGGTTTTTGTGACTTTCAGGAGCCTTTTTATTTTAGTGTCATGTGAGTATGGGATTCACCTTTGCGGTTTGTAACCTTGAATCATGATAAAATCCTGTGTATGCCATAAGTTTGTTGAGTGTTATTCCTATTATTGCTACAGTTTTGCATGGAGGGGTTACTAAGAAGAATATCTCCCAAATGTTTTTTTTTTCAGCCAAACCACAAGCTTTAACATGCTTCAAATGGACAAGTAAACATTGAAATATACATTTAAATTCAATGGCTGCACAAATCCACATATCGATCACTAATGCTTGTGTGTTGCCAGGAAGCCAATGAGAACATCGCAACCCTGACTGAAAAGCTTGACAAAAGTGACCAAGAAAATACAGAACTCAAATCTTTACTCCAGACACAGGAAACAAATATGGAGGTAAGTCATTGAGGTCTGAGTCTCTGGTCCTACATACTGACAATGATTTAATACAAGTCAATCCAATCCAGAACTGGTATGACATATCTTGTGTATACCACGCAAAGACAAAACAATTTTCAATTAGAAGAATTCCCTGTTACTGGATCAATTGGTACAGTACAGACCTTATTTTTGGTGTGATTTTGAGAAGCTTTTACCATTCTTTTCTTTGGAAAAGGCCTTTAGAATATCAAGATATTTTACTTTTGATTGTTATCCCCTGGCCTTTAATTAAAGGCTACACTGCATGCATCGTTTTCATCTGTGGCATCTGGCTGAGGGCTGTATCTCAGAAACCCTGAAGTATAGGAAGTTGGTACTTGGTAGGTACTTTGAAACCATAATGTGTAGGACGTTGATACTCGGCAGGGGGTGTAAGTATGCAACATCATGGTGTGACCTTGATTTGACCTTTGACCTTGCTGTAGTGACCCTGACCTGTAAGGTTTTGCCTGGGCTCTATGTTGGAAACTGTAAAGTGTGGGAAGTCTATAGCAGGGATATTCATTGTGCATCATCATGGTGTGATCTGATTTCACCTTTGACCTTGCTGTTAAGAACCTGTCCTTTAAGGTCTTGCCTGGGCTATATATCGGAAACTGTAGGAATTGTAGGCAGTTGATACTTGGCAGGGATATTGGTTGGGATGTAGGTGTGTGACATCACAGTGTGAAGTTGATATGACCTTTAATCTTACTGTAGTTACCTCAACCTTAAAAACCATTGGATGGAGTTTCACCAAATTTTCAGGATATGTTTACCCCAAGAGGATCCAGAGCTGATTAGCTTTTGGAGGTATGTGGCAACAGCTGTTGCCATGGCAACACTTTAAATACTTTTCAGTGTTAAACTTCTTAATCAAAAATGGGACACTATTAAAATGATGTTACTACACTTGCATTTTTATCTCCTGCCGGCCAGAAGCCGGGGTTGGGAGATTATGGAATGCGTCCGGTCATCATGTTTTTACAAAAACCTTTATATTTCATTCATTTATGAAGATATCATCACCACATTTGCAGAGAATGTTTAAAGATATGAAAACAGATATGTAAAAAATTATGTCCTCATTTTAAAAAACAAAATGGCCGTGACAGCCGATTGTTCGAAAATTATTGAGATGTTCTAAAAGTTAAAATATTGCACAAATTTGCACAAAATGCATATGGCTATCAAAGCTTGGATAACAGTATTTTAGCCTTGTTTTGAAAACAAAATGGCCGCCATGTCACATCTTTATGTCATGTTGGGTTTCATCATATCAAAAAGGCCTAATATCTCCCTTATCATTGGTCCTAAGGGTTTGGGATGAGAAAACAATTTCCAGGAAATTAACATCCTGTCAATCTTTTGCAAGTGTCAGATTTGACCTTTGACCGCTGCTTCAAAGTCAAGTGAGGTCATCATACATAGGAGGCCTTATATCTCCCTTATCATTGCTCTTACGGCTTGAAAATGTGAAAATAACCTATAGAAAGTCATGGCCTGCAAATCTTAAGCAAGTGTTGAATTCGATCTTTGACCATGCTTCAAGGTCAATTTGTGTCATCTTACTGAAAAGGTCTTATATCTCCTTTATTATTGGTTCCAGAGATTCTAAATGTGAAAACAACTAATAGGAAATCATTGCCTGTGAATCCTTTGCAAGTGCCGAATTTGACCTTTGGCCCCTGCTTCAAGGTAAAGTTGGGTCATCACAGTAAAAAGACCTTATATCTCCCTTATCATTGGTCCTAGGGGTCTGGAATGAGAAAACAACTTTAATGTTATAGGAAATCATAGCCTGCAAATCTTTTCCAAGTGTCATATTTGACCTTTGAGCCCTGCTTCAAGGTTAAGTGGGGCCATAAAACAGCCATATATCTCTTATATATTGGTCCCTGGGCTTTGAACTTTGTTTCAAGGTCACACTACCATTTTGGCTTAATTCTCACCAGGAGATCACCATCTTGGCAGTGGTCATGTTATGTGTGTATCTATGCTAGAGAACCTGTTGCTTCATAATTAGGCTTCCATCTAAATTGACAGATGCCTTCCTGTTGCTAAAAGAAATTCTCACATCATGAATGAATAAAATATGTAGAGTAAGAAATCTAAAATTCGCCACATATCTGAAATTCGCCACATGTGGAAATACTAATAAATTAAATAACCTGAGGTGAGATTTGTTGAATGTACAGTAAATTAAAGCTTTCTGAACTGAAAAACACCAATTTTAAGACAAAACATCATTTTCTTTATAAAATTAACCAAGGTTTTAGAGGTGGCGAATTTTAGATTCCTGCCGAATTTTAGATTTCTTACTCTAAGTTTTCCCCCTTCTTGAAAGTTCTTTCTTCTTACCACATCTCATTGGTTCTGTGTATTTCTTACAACTGAAGTTGTTCCTTAGATTATCCCAAATCTCAATGTTGTTGTCCATTTAGGTGTATCTGCGGGCTGGGGTTCTTGCCTGAAGTTGCTGGTTTTTTTAATGTTTTAAAAAGTTGTAAAGACAAATTCTACAGATTAGAGGGGAAATGGGGGGGGGGGGCAACAATACAGAAATTATACAAACTGCAACGGCAAACACTTGCAGCCAGTAACTTGCCCATGGCAGTTTTGGTTTGCTAAGGTTCAGCAATTAACTCTACTTCAAGGTGGGGTCGACTACCAATTTTTTTTAGTGGTGACAAATTAATCATTGCACTCACATGAACTTAGGTATATATCTCCTGAAAGTAACTATGTCTGCCAGAGGAAATATTGTGTATGAATATTTCAATATCAATCGACATAGCTTCCTAGAATTGAATATTAAACCAAAAGTGTTCATTTCAATATCATGTCTAATACCTTAGGATTTAGTGTTTTTTCCATGTCTTACTGCAGTTTATAAATACTTCATATTTTGATAATATTCACATGTTGGAAGATTTACTTTAAGATGTTTAACCCTTTCACTACCAGAGCTTTTAATAGCCACTGACCGAGGAAAATGGAAATCACATGCAATGTAGTTGTCACAGGCTTGCAAATGTGTATAGTGCAAGACTGAAGGAATTATAAAAGATATTTAAAAATCATCGACCATGGTTGACAGGCATGGTACAGGAGAATACTAATTGGTGTGGTCGACAGTCATAGTAGTGATAGGGTTAAGGAAATTGATAAGTTGTACATCAGTCTTGTGTTAATCTTATAATTCTTCTGAAATATCTTCTCTGTTTTGGGGGGAAATGAGGCACTAGTTGTTGTGAAGTGCAGAATTTTCCATATTGACCTTTGACCCCTGCTTCAAAGTCCAATGAGGTTGACCATTTTTTAAAATTGATCCATCTGAAATATCAAGTGAGTGTTTGATACAGATTGTGAAATTGTATTTGAATTCCTCCACTAATGTCCACTGTATTGTATGTATTTTTATTCAGAAACTTCTGGTTGAGATTGAAACCCTGAAAGAGGAAAATCACAGAAAAGACTGTAGAGTGGAGGAACTACAAGCTGAAGTAGCACAAATGCAACAATGACTGTACTGTCTGACTCTATAATTTGGCACAAGCCATAAATTGGCATAAAATTTAAATAAACAATGAATTCTGAAACTCCATCTCATCAGGAACTCATCCTCACTGGGATTTATTTTTTTACTGAAACTGTGAAAACAAAGGTTCACAGAAACTGCAAAAAATTTCTGGGAATTTACGAAGACCTATGTTTCACAACTGTCATGTTAACATGTATCTGTTGGTCATATACTTAGGTAAAGTAATATAAAATATGTATAATATTATACTGTGATATACATATATTTATTGCATAATATATGCAAGTGAAAGTAATTAAGTAAAATAGTGCGTAGGTATACAACAGGCCGTAGACTTTTTTGGTTTCTGAGATAGTTTTGGATAAAAATAATATCTCATGAGAGAATGATCAGGAAATCTGATATAATAGTTACAATTTGTAAGCTGTATGTTCATTAGTCAGATGCCAATGTGCACTGCTGACTTAATGGAAAAAAATTTTACTATCACTACTTAAAAAGGCCACTTCAGTAGGCCAGTTTTGGGCTGTTTTTTCTTTGAAATATAAGTTTTATCACATATCTATGTATATTCTTATGACAGGAATTCCTGTTTGTGTTTACTTGAAGCATGAGCACACTAGAAAGCACTCATAGAGTGCAGACCTCCACCATGGGGTATTTCCAAAACTCCAGGATATTTCTTGTGTCCAGATCTTTCATAGAATCTACTCACTTCTTCCTTTGGCCAGGCCCTACCAACATGAAAAATTTCATAAAGACCTGTTCATTACTTTTTGAGTAATCATGAACACAGAAGACAGACAGACAAACAAATGCATCTAAAAACATAAACTCCTGCTGGAGGTTATAGCTGTCTGGTGTGTACTTTGTGCCAAATTACTTAGAGGAGACAGTGGTCTGAAGTATGGAGCTACTGCGATTCAGATATTCTGATTCTACTGGTTATCCAATATGACTCATTCTAGGTATCTTCCCTTAATTTGTAAAGATGTACCCATTAAATTAAATATGTATCAAAGATTTAACAAATTTCTTAACAATGTGGTAAACAGTGACAATTCAATTGTTAGACTTTGTGGTAATATTTTGTTGAAAGGTAGCAATTCAAATGCTGGCAAAAATGTGAAAAATATATCGAATGAGTTAAAGTGTTCAAGGCAAGAAGTGTGTATGTCACCAGCGCTATTTAGTAGAAAAGTCATGGAAAACTTTAAAACAATGTATAGTGATGAGGATGTTGTGGTAGTTGGAAATATTTTAGACCTTTTGTATATAAGAGATAAAAATTGTACAGAGTTTAGTAAAGATGAGATCAATAGTATGCTAAATTACTTGTGTATAACATAGAATGTGTAAATATGAAATGTGTTTTTTATCTTTATTTAATTTGATGTAGTTTCATGTTGTTCATATGTTCATGTATCTATTCATAGTTGTATATATGTGTGTATTTCCTGTGCTATGAGCACGATTGCTATAAATAAATAAAATAAATAAATAAATGAAGAGATAGATACATTTTTAGAAAAAAAATGTGCTTTAAATTAATTTGTTAACAGCCAAATCATTATCATTTGTGATTTAAGTTTAAAACTAGAAATGTACTGCATAAATATATACACACATGCAATTTTGTTTGAAATTATTAATAGTAAATTGTTTATACGTTAAACCCCATTATCAGACATATTCTGTTGTCTATGTATTCAATTTTATGAATTCATTTCCACTAATAAAATAATGTAATGCTTTGTCCATGTGTTAAATCCTCAAAGTAGCGGATCTAAGGCACACCATCCCAAAAGGCAAACCATAATACATGCATTAAAAGTCGTTAAACATGATCAGGGTTGTAACCAGGGAGACCATCATCGTTCGGTAGTCAAAAACTAGTGAGGGAAAAGACTTCTGAAACAGGTTTTAAGTTGCCTTTTTGAAACATGAAAGAGTAGAAGCCATTGAATTTCCAGTGACAAATCATTGCTAAGTTTTGGATGATCCTGTGAGAAACAGTTGTTGAAATGCACTTTTGATTTATGAATTGAGGAACTATAAAGTTCTAACCAACTCTCACTTCCCTCCAACCTGTTCAGATTTACACAGACTCAGCTGTATTTCAAAATTGAGTTTAAAATGAAAAAAAAAATACTATGTACATGGGTGGTCACTAAGATAAATGGTCATGGATAAACGGTCTTCAGAAATTCCCACATAAAAACGATTAAAAGGTTTAAACAACAATATAACACAAACCGAATGTCATGGAAAACATTGTTTAAGTCTATTTTGTTACTTAGTTTGTATGATTTTGTTATTTACATTATTTAAATTTGAAGACTGTTTATCTCTATGACCATTTATCTAAGTGACCACCCGTGTAGTAGAATTTTAGCTTGAAGAAAATTTTGCAAATTTTCAATTGTCACTTTTTACTTCAAATAGGACTACAGACTTGAAATTTCACCGTTTTCATCATTAAGTTTCACAGTAAAACCTCATTAGTTAAAACAAAGTTAAACTAAGTTCCCTGCAAAAATAGACTCTTATAATATACAGTGTGTCTACTTAACCAACAAGAGCTCTCGTAGAGCTCAGACCTTCACCAAGTCCCAAACCATCCATTATTGCTTATGAGTGTGCAATGATAAAAAATTCCTGTAGCCAGATGGTGATCATTTCTTGAAACTTTCATCAAAGTCTGTCCATAACTTGGCAGAGGTATTAATACCATCATATGTATTAGGAATTTAAACAATACCTCCACTAATGTCCCTTTCACACTACAGGCAGTATGTCCCGAAGTTACAAGTTTTACTCGGCGATGGAACCGCCTCCCAGATCACCCCATTTCATCCAAGTTGTTCACACTTCAGGCGGTATAATTCGCGGTTATAGGCATTGGACGAAACGCCCCTGCCCTTCAACTACTGTAGTGTCAGATTCGTATGCGAGCTTGTGACACAGACCCCCTGCCCTTCAACTACTGTGTCAGATTCGTATGCGAGCTTGTGACACAGACCCCCTGCCCTTCACCTACTGTGTCAGATTCGTATGCGAGCTTGTGACACAGACCCCCTGCCCTTCACCTACTGTGTCAGATTCGTATGCGAGCTTGTGACACAGACCCCCTGCCCTTCAACTACTGTGTCAGATTCGTATGCGAGCTTGTGACACAGACCCCCTGCCCTTCAACTACTGTGTCAGATTCGTATGCGAGCTTGTGACACAGACCCCCTGCCCTTCACCTACTGTGTCAGATTCGTATGCGAGCTTGTGACACAGACCCCCTGCCCTTCACCTACTGTGTCAGATTCGTATGCGAGCTTGTGACACAGACCCCCTGCCCTTCAACTACTGTAGTGTCAGATTCGTATGTGAGCTTGTGACACAGAGGGTGAAAAGTCCATTACCTCCACTCACCTTTATGTTGCCGTGTCACACTGAAAGACAACTGAGTCACAACCTTGTATACACCGTGGACCACACCTTCAGTTACCGTAGTAAGAAATTCATGTGTGCATGCTTGGATTCATCTGCGCATGGCCACAGTACCAAATTCAGACGCGGAAACTTTAAACATTTTAAAACATCTGTGGGACTTACAAGGTATTGGATGCTTTATCACTGGGTTACAAGGTCACACACAAACCTTGGACGGTAGTTGAAGGACAGGGACATTCCACCAATGCCTATAACCACAGGGATACCGACTAGTGTGAAAGGTGTTTAAGGAGGCTGTCCATTTGGGGGTGTGTGTTTTTTTTTGTTTGCAAAATAACTAGTAAAGTACTAATCCAGTGCCATGTGAAATGTTATATTTATTATTATTTATTCATTTATTAAAGTGGCATAGTATATAATAAATATACGACTTAAAAATATTACTTGTATGACAAAATATCCTGCCCCAGGCAGGAGATGTAACATTTATATACTAGTACGTAACAGTTGGTTTGTGAATCCAATGCCAGCTGGGTAGCAATTTTTTTGTTTGTTTTTTTTTTTTTCCTTTTTTGCTATTGTAACTAAGCTTTACTTTCTGTATGGTGTGTCTATGTTGTACTTATTTATGCCTTCAGCAGTATTATTATCAATAAAAGTGTTTATTCTGAAAAAAAGAGTTTTTGTCACTTTGTCCTGATGAAAAATAACATGTAAAGATGAAGTAGAAATAATGAACAGCATGAAACAGAAATCCATTCAGGAATGATGATAAAAGGAAATATTTTCAATTTAAGACAGTGTCGACTGACAAATACATGTCCTTCATATTTTTATGAAAAACAGATCAATATATTTACATGTATATATTTTATTTAAATTATTTGTATCGATAAGACAGCATTTGTATTGATTGGATGGTAAAGTATCTTGGATTCTGATACTTTTATGTTAAAAATTTAGCAGACAGTTAATTAAGTGTAACTATGGTTTTTATACTACTCTCTTTTCGTGGATTTTATGATAAAATAATAAGGTATTGTCATGTGGATGACTTTCATGGATTGTAAGCTTTAAAATGATACATTATATGATAAAAGCCAGCAAGCAGTAATAATTTTGTGAACTTTTAACACTTTTTTCATGTTTTTATTTTCATAACCACATTTCATACTTTGAAAGTCGTCACCAAAATAAACATTTTGTCCCTTTTCATCAAAATGGCTGATTTCATCTTTTTAGGCACACTGTGACGAATGCTTACACAGATTGAATTTTATAATCTCCTGCTTAGGAGCCCAGCAGGATATAAAAATAAAACTAGAAATAGGACGCCCTGTTGATAGTAGCTGCGACATATGAATAGAAACAGGATAGCATAGAAGAACACACATTATCATGTGTAATGTCCACCCCATGAACCTTTTGCAAAAGTTGTACAGCAGTCTTACAAGACCCTGTTTCATTTGTAAAATATATCAATGATGCTTAAATGTTTATTAGTATACGTGTAAATTATTTCAGCTTCATGCCTTTTTGCATTGGTTGGGTCGAAAATTTTTGCACGGTTAAGGAGATACAAGCAAATTTTTGTTTTTCAATTTTTGGCAAAAATTCAAAATGGCCGCCATTTTTAGAAAGAGAAAAATTTTTGGAAAATTGCCAAGAGTACATTGCTTAGATACCCTGTGGGTCAAAAATTTCGAAGAAATCGCTCTATCTCGCACGGTTAAGGAGATAGAAGCAAATTTGTGTTTTTCCATTTGTGGCAAAAATTCGAAAATTCAAAATGGCCGCCATTTTTGGTGAGATGAAAATTGCCAAAAGTACATTTATTAGATCCCCTGTGGATCAAAAACTTCGACGAAATCGCTCTATCTCACACGGTTAAGGAGATAGAAGCAAATTTGTGTTTTTCCATTTTTAGCAAAAATTCGAAAATTCAAAATGGCTGCCATTTTTGGGGAGGGAAAATTTTTGGAAAATTGCCAAGAGTACATTCCTCAGATATCCTGTGGGTTGAAAATTTTGATGAAATCGCTCTATCTCACACGGTTAATGAGATAGAAGCTAATTTGTGTTTTTCCATTTTTGGCAAAGTAGCTAAGTAGCTATTACTCAGTCAGTTATATAGCTATTATCACTAAAAGCAATCCCAAGCAAGCTATCGACCTAACTATTGCTCATACCAAATTTGTTCAAGATATTTTCTTAAAAATGCCCGGAAACAAAAGAAGTACACAAAAGTAGCTAAGTAGCTATTACTCAGTTAGCTATATAGCTATCTTAACCAAAAGCAATCCCATGCAAGCTATTAACTCAATAAACACTCATACCAAAGTTGGTAAAGATAGGATAAATTCTTTTCCTTCAAATGAGCGGAAACCAAGCGTCTGGACGGCGGGCAACGGAAAAAGCAAAAATAATATGTCCGCCCCCCAGTGGGGTGGACATAATAACATGAACTGATACAATGGGCAAAAAGCAGTGTGTCAACTAATAATAGTATTTCATCAATATTTCCATATGCAGTGCAGTCCATAATGAAATTCATCAGTAATTTCCTAAGACACTAAAATAAAGCTTTGAGCTGTTAAGAAAATAAACATTTAAAACATTCAGAGCTTGGCCAGATGTCTGGTGACTTTCAGTGTGCTCCATCTGTACATACCGTATTTTTCCAAAATATGGCCCGGGCGTTAATTATTTTCAAATGGCATCAGACCAGGCGTTACATTGAACCGGGTGTTCTTTTGAAATACAAAAACAGTGTTATAAATTGTGAACAGTCTGCTTGGTACAAGGCGTTAATTTGAACCAGTCGTTTATTTGAACCTGGGCATTATCTTGGAAATTTACGGTAGATCTACAAACAAATTTGGCTGTAGTTTTGCCTATGATGCTCTAGGCAGGGAATGAGTTGGTATTTTTGCACTTATCTCTGTGGTGCGGATCCCAGTGGGCAATGTATTTTGTCTCTTTTTCATTTCTTGGTTGATGCACTCCTACACCTCTTCCAGAAATACAAGGCGAAGCACCCCCAAACTTAAATTCCTTCATACCCCCCACTTTTGACCGTGGAGTTCAGAAATCAAACAAACACTTCTAATTCTTTCAGTCACTATGCTGCTGTTCTTTGGAACTTTTTCCCCTTCCAAATAAGAAATGGTCCCTCTATCACATCATGCAGGAAACACCTCAAAACCCATCTCTTCAACTCCAGTTCCCAACTTAGTCTCCTTCCCGTGTGGTCACACCCATAACTCCGGGTCACTGACCTTGACCGCCCCTTGACTGTCCATATGATTAAAAAAATTTGTAAACTAGTGCACAGAGTTCCTCTTTCTGGGGAAGATAATGCACCTGCAAAGCAGTAGATTAGATTAAATTAAAATGAGTTGCCCCCATGACATCCGTTTTGCTGCATTTCTTCTATCATTCAGAAACTGAAAGCTTATCTCTTTGCAAAAGCCTACCCACCAAGATTCATAGGTATTCTTCCAATTATCTCTGTGGTGCGAACCCCGATGGATTTTGAATTTTTTTTCTGTTTTTCATCTCTTGGTTGATGCACCTTAGAGTGGGCCTCAGTGGTCAGACACTGGCCTCCCACCTCTGCAGTCTGCGGTTCAAACCCTAACCCCTCTGGGAAAGGTGGTAGTTTCTTACTGATGGTCGGCAGTTTACAGTACAGAACCTTGACACCAACTGTATATACTGGTTTCTTCTGCCCCAAAAAAGTGTTGAAAGTGACGTTAAAACCCAAATAAATAAATGATGCACCTTAAGAGTTTTCCTTTTGATGGGGATTAAGTGCTATAAAAGTCTGACTAGAATTGACAGCCTCATAGATGAGTTTATGATTTAATCACTAAACTCACGTGGCAACATGTGAGATGGAATTACATGTTTTCTATCAGAGAGGTTTCTACACTTATTTTATAGACTTCACACATTAAATAACAATATTCAGAAATCATTGAGATCACTGCATGCAGGAGGTTTATATGTGATCACTTCTCAGTGACCATTGTTTAGATTTGGATGAAATGATACAGTCATTTGAAAAGTACCATTCAGACCTTTCCATCAGAAGTAATGTTGTGGGGGCTATATTCACAAAGGTGGACCAAACTCAGTGAAAGATTAGCTTAACTTTTGATAAAATTTGATCACCTGATAATCAGATGAGATTGGTATTCACAAAGCCAAGATCAGCTGAGATAAAATATTGAGAACTTTTCTCTAGTAATATGGCATAATCATTTATTACACCAAATGGTTTAGTAATTTGTTCCATAAAAATCATGAATGAGAATTTTGGTTCTTGGTGAATATTACACCAAAAATAAAAACTTATTTTAAAACTTAAAATTGAAAATTTTAATTACTTAAATGTAGCTTTTATAAGCTACAAGCTTACCATGTGGGACTGAATGCTTTACTGGTTGCCGCAAGGAACTACGACCAATGTCTAAGACAAAAAAAGACATTTATTCTTGGCTGTAGCCTCAGGTTGTCGTCACGTGATCTGCCCCTTTGTAAGCACTTTTCTCGTTGAGATTTTAAGCCCATACCCCTCAGCTGTAATACAGCGGGGAGTATGGGTGGGACATGGTAGTCCCACATGGTAAGCTTGTAGCTTAGAAAAGCTACATTTAAGTAATTAAAATTTTCAATTTTAAGTTTTAAAATAAGTTTTTATTTTTGGTGTAATATTCACCAAGAACCAAAATTCTCATTCATGATTTTTATGGAACAAATTACTAAACCACAATAGCTTACCATGTGGGACTGAATGCTGAATCCAACCGTCCGGAGGAGGGATTACAGCTGAGACTGGCAGATAAGTCTGTTTTTCTTAGAATTTTGATAACAATAGTAGAATGAAAGATCGAAAGTACCAGTCTGAGTCCCATCTACAGGGCCCCAATCCCGAAGACCGGGCCTGTAGAAGCCAAAAATCTGAATGAATGACAGTGCTAAAAAACTGTCAGGGTGTTTGACGAGAAGAAGGTGTGTACCCTAGATACACAGACGGGGTCAGTCCCAAGGACGATCACGGAAGAACCTGAGCTTAAGGCTCGGGTACTGACTAAAATGACAACCTTAAGGTCCTTAATACAATGTACAATTATAATGATTTAAAGATTAGATAGACCTTACCGTATACACCCTGATGAGGTAGACATATACCTAGACTGTGGGCTTAGACTCCTGAAGACTTGGTTGTAGCGGATGTGCCCCCCCTTCTTTTCTTTCCGAGGATGACTGGACTGAGGAGAAGGGTCTAGGACCTGCTTTGCTGCTACTACTGGTCCCAGATACAGATTGTTGTCATTGTCCGACCACGTAAGGTCTTTTAGATAAAAATTGGTAAAAGTGTTGTGAGCTTTCCAGTGACAGGCTTGCATGATCTGGTCCACCGATACCCCACCGTAAAACACCTTAGAGGCTGCGAAGGCCCGAATGTCATGCGCCTTGACTTGGACTAAATCCAAGGCTTGTTGGTCTGCTTGTTTATAACAAAGTAGGATGGTTTGTTTCAACCAAGAAGAGAGAGTAGCGGGTCTGATGTCTGAGGTATGTCCTTTCTTGAAGGAGATGAAAAGGAGGGACCGGGAACCTCTTAGGTCCTTGGTTCGGTCCAGATAGTACCTCGGGGCCCGCACCGGACACAGGGTCCTGTCTTCTTTGAATTGTCTATCCACAATGGTAGTCAAAGCAGGAATAGTCACCGGAGACACACTTTGAGAACCTTCTCTTGCTAGTTGGTTTTTGGCTATGAAATCAGAAGAAGGGAACAAGGCGACCTTTTCCCATTGGCCTAGATTAGATACTTTGTTTGCAACCCAGGCATGGATTTCGCTGCGGTGCTTGCCGGAGGCCAAAGCTAGCAAGAAAGCAGTTTTGAGAGTGAGATGTTTGAGGTCTGTGTCTTTCATAGGCTCAAAGGGTGCTTTTGTGAGCTCATTGAGAACAACAGAAAGGTTCCACTTGGGGAGATTTCTGGAACTTTTGGGGCGATCCCTGTGGAAACTGGAGAGCAACCTATGAAGGTCCTCATTATGAGCAATATGTTGGCCCGATGGGCCCAAGGAGTCAACAATGGCAGTCCTGTAACCATCAATGGTGAGGGGCGTCTGTTTAGGTCTTGGTACAGATACATGAAGAAATCTGAGATTTGCTTCACAGATGGAGTGGAGAAATCCACCGAATTTTCTCTGCACCATTTTTTAAATAGGGCCCACTTTGATTTGTAGATGGTCCTTGTTGATGACCGCTGAGGTGCAGCAATTCTCTCTGCCACTTCCACAGAGAAGCCTTGTTCTTGGAGTTGTCCACTCCTAGACACCAGGCGTGGAGGTTGAGGTGCTGCGGGTTCCTGTGGAACATGTAATTGTGGGACTGCTTGAGGAGTGTTGTCGACACTGGGAGTTGTAGTGGGATCTCTGTTGAGAGCTGCACTAGGTCCCAAAACCAGGCCTCCCTGGCCAGTCTGGGGCTATTAATATGATCAGACAATTGCATTGTCTGATTTTTTGGATCACCCTGTGAAGGAGAGCCGTTGGAGGGTAAGCATAGGCAGTGAGGCCCGTCCAATCTATGTTTAGAGCATCTATGTCCCAGGCCTTTGGGTCTGGGATAGGAGACACGTACAGTGGAAGCTTGTGGTTCAGATGAGTGGCAAATAGGTCCACGTGGGGAGTGAACCACTTTTGGGAGATCTGTTTGAACACCTGTGGATGTAGTGACCATTCGGTTGACTGTACCTGATTCGACCTGGAAAGTAGGTCGGCCATCACATTCAGACACCCTGGAATGTGCCTGGCTTTCAATGTGATGTGAGAATGATGGCACCAGGTCATGAATCTCCACAGGAATGCACACATCTCCGCTGAGTGTGTTCCCCCATGTTTGTTTATGTAAGCAACCACAGTTGAGTTGTCCATTGCAACTAGCACTGTTTGGTCCTGACACTGGTCTTTGAAGTGTCTCAGGGCCAGAAAGACAGCTTTCAATTCTAGGACGTTTATGTGAAGGCCTTTTTCCTGGGGAGACCACAGACCTTGGGCAGAACTTTGTTCTAAGTGAGCGCCCCAACCTTCGTTTGAGGCGTCTGTAAAGAGTTGGATACTGTGGTCTTTGGGATAAAGGTCTGAGCCTTTCATCACGTTTGCAGGGTTCTGCCACCAGTCCAGGTGGGCAGAGATGGCTTCTGTCCAAGGAATAAGGCTGTCCAGTGGTTGAGGAAATTTCCAGTGCTCCTTGAGGTGAAACTGAAAGGGCCTCATGTGAAGTCGTCCCTCTGGGACCATTTTCTCCATTGAGGCTAGCAACCCAATTAGAGACATCAAACATCTTGCAGTCAAAACATGAGTTGTAGGATAAAATCCTGAAGTTTGAGCCATCTCTCTTGAGTGGGTTTTACAAGGGCTGAATCTAGGTGGTACTCGTAACCCACGAACGAAAACACCTGAGTGGGATTCAGGGCTTCCTCCCGGGATTGAGACCTGATCAGCCAGTCGTCCAGGTATTGGTGGAGTCTGAGCCCTTTGGAGAGGGCCATGAGCTTCACCTCCTTTACGATCATGGTAAAGACCTGGGTGACCGTGGCCAGTCCGAAAGGTAGGGTGGTGAACTGGAACACCTGAGACCTGTGGCAAAATCTTAGGTATTTCCTTGAGTTAGGATGGATGGGGATGTGAAGGTAAGCGTCCGACAGATCTATCGACGGTACCCATTCCCCTGGAATCAGGGAGGTCCTGATGGACTCTGGAGTTTCCATCTTGAACTTCTCTACGTGTAGAAAAGTGTTGAGCCTGCTCAGGTGTATTACTTTCCTCCACCTTTGGTGAGGCTTGGGTACTAGAAACAGGCGACTGTAAAACCCGAGAGATTTTATATTTTCTACCCTTTCGATAGCGTTCTTTGACAGCAGAGACTGGATGCAATCGTCTAAGGCTTGGTCTTTTGGAAGGGCCTTGTATTCTGATATTATCAGAGGAAATCTGACCAAGTTTGGTTTTGAGAGGAATGGCAGAACGTAGCCATTGGTGATAATGTTTAACACGTTGGATGAACAATTGTTTGCTTGCCAGTCTCTGCTGAAAGAACGGAGGCGACCTCCTACTGGTGGACTGTTTGAGGCTTTGAAGGAGTCATTGGGGAGAGGAGTTTCCACGCCCTCTTCCCCTATTGTGGGGTCGAAAACGACCCCTGGAGCCTCTGAAGTTTTGTTTTCCCCTGTTGGAAGAAAACGATTGGTTACTGCTTT
This sequence comes from Sabellastarte sp. h YS-2021, assembly GCA_964017235.1. NCBI lineage: Eukaryota > Metazoa > Annelida > Polychaeta > Sabellida > Sabellidae > Sabellastarte > Sabellastarte sp. h YS-2021. The sequence continues at coordinate 8,420,874 of OZ024932.1, read as the reverse complement.
GAGAGGAATTGCCCCCATAGGGGCGTTTCCTGTAGGAGCCTCTTTTCTAGTGGGGACCACGCAAGGGCTTATTCTGGTAGGGTCCGAAACCCTGAGAATCTTTTGAGGTGCCTTATTTAAGAAGGAAGTCCTCGTCTTCCTTTACCAACTGTGATTTAAACAAGGACGGCGGCCAGAAGGACGCATTCCTGAGTTCTTGGCGCCTGGTTTCTCCTAAGTGGGATTGTAACAGAGTCATTTCTGCTTCGCGCCTAAGCAAGCCAAGATTGCCCATTGAGTACAATTCTCTCTAGAGAATATGGGCCAGTGATTTACTAAGGCAAGTTAAGGCCCTGTGTTGGATTAGGACGGTCTTATTCCACAAATCCAAATACTCACAGGCTTCCTCATATCCACGTTTCGCTGCTTTTTCAGGGTCGGCACCTGATCTGGGACTTGACCTTTTTGGAGGTCGCTTTCAAGCTATGCTGACACCTCTCCAGAGTGGCATTACAGGAAGAAGAGGTTTTGGCAAAAGTAGTAGCGAAATTGAGAGTGGAAATATTCTGTCTTGCCTGATGTTCCAATTCTTTAAGAATTGGCATAGGGACCTTGCCCATAGGAGCCCCAGGTGGTTTAGGAGAAATACAAATCTTAGCAAAGTCTGTGTTCAGCTCTTGTATTTTGTCCTCATAACAAGGCTGGCCTACCTTGTACCACTTGGCAGTGGAGGGAGGAGGTTTGATGTACTTACCCTCAGGTAAATTTGCTGCCTGGAAGTCCTGATCAAATTTATTAAAGGCATCCTTGATGACTGAATTGAGAGGCAACATGGAGGAAGGACCTCTTGGCCTAAGTTCTTGCCTACCTTTCTCATCATCAAGGCCCATGACCGCTGTTGAAGATCTAGGTAAGGATTCCCTAGGATCTGGAAGTTTTAGGATGCGTCGGAACATATCCACCTCCTCGGCATATTGAGATGGGATGTCAGACAAGGCTACTTCCCTGTAATAAGGAGGGTCAGGGTCGTGTTGGGGGTGGTCCTGATCAGCGTAAGATTTCCCAGAGGGCTTAGGGGACCTATGCCTACGTTCAGGGGACTGATCCTCCTCTGAAGATGATGGTAAAAATCTGGCCCTCGACTTGTGTTTTGATTTATCAGAGTGCTTTTTGGGCCTACTAGGGGCCGGCTGAGGGTCAACAGAGTAGTCTGAGTAGTGGTCTGAGGCAGAGCTCGGATCCACGACCTGATACCTAGAAGAGTGTGTAGGTTGTTTTGGTTTGGTCGAGGCCACCTTCGAAGGTTCCTCGCCAGAACTACAGACTTGCGCCGAGTCGTCTTCGAGGCGACTGGAATACGAGTCGAGGCGAGGAGGAAGATCTGGACCATACTCGACCTCCATAGACTCGAGAGCACTACTGGACTGCGAGGGTTTGGCTAGATCTTTGGAGGGTGAAGAAGAAGAAGAGGTCTGATCCACCATCTGATCCTTGCTTTTGTAAAGATTTCTGAAAGTCTTCACGAAGACTATTGAACGCCTCCAACATACTGGCCTGAAAAGCCCCCATTTTCTGATCCTTTGTATGTCAAGATGAGAAGACAGATTTTTCGAGATTAGCTTGTACTTTTTGTTGTAAAGCCATACTTGGTGTAGGTGGGACAGTATGAGCTGGAGTTCGTAGTGATAACGCCTCGAGTGAAAGAGGCTGAGGGCGAGGCGGGGATGTGAAGAGACGATTCGCAGCCACTTCTAACTCTGCATGCGAGCCTCCATAGGATTCTGAAGAATTGTCACCCAATAGCTCAGAATCTATGTCTTCTGCTTTATTTTTATCAGATTTCTTAGAGTAGTGTTTCCTGTGGGTGATTTTTGCTAGTTGTTCATCAGTAAAAGACGAGCAAATAGTACAGGGAGACAATAGAATGACACATGGATCGTCGCCTTTTCCTGCCTCTCTGCAGGTAGGGCAGTAGTTGTGATGATCAAATGGGTGGCAGAAATGGTTACATTTTGCTGCACGAGGTTTGTCTTTGTTAGACTGGTGAGAAGACATGTTTTAATGCAAAAAAAAGAACGCGAGTAAATCCTCGACTAAAATACTCGCAGAAGAAAACCAGTCGAGGCGAGCTCACAAAACTCAAAATAAGGACAAATTACAAAAGCGGATGTGCTGAAAATTGGCCAGAATGTGCTTTATACAATGATAAATGAAATACATAAAAAGGGACGTATAACAATGAAACTGCACTGAGATATAACTAGAAAACGGCAGTAAATACTTCCCAAAGACTGTAAAATGGCGACGACCAACGAGAAAAGTGCTTACAATGGGGCAGATCACGTGACAACAACCTGAGGCTACGGCCAAGAATAAATGTCTTTTTTTCTTAGACGTTGGTCGTAGTTCCTTGCGGCAATCAGTAAAGCATTCAGTCCCACATGGTAAGCTATTGTAGTGCAATAAAATTAAGCTCTGTGGACATTGGATCCAAACCGTATACCACTTATCTAGGTGGAGTAAACTTAATAAAAAAGTTGAGCCAAAAACTACCTGTTTTTTGAGGTTTTTTTTTAATACAAAGCTAATCCCAATTCATATTTCATCTCAACTTGAGCTTGATCGCTTTTGTGAATATGTAAATAACTCATAAATTCAACACAGCTACGTTAATTCAATGCAGGTGTGTTGGTCTAAATGCCAGGATTTGATTGGAAAGGGGCTTCAGATAGGATGGGCAGACTTTCACATTTACTGATACAGACAGGTAGAGTGATGGATATTGTTCATGTGTAAATTTTTGATGCTAGCATTGAAGTGTCTACAAATCCTAATTGGACTTCACATATCAGTTTAAATGTCATTTTATGGTAAAAAAATACCTCAGTTGACAGATAGGACTACCACATTTACCAAAATCATTACACAAGATATTTGAGAAAAATTTAAGCCAAGACTATTTCTTACTTGTAAATACTGATTATTAAAATATGAAGTAGTTATAAAAATACATTAGTTACAAAATACTGCCTCAGGAAATTAACACTTTTGGTATTGATATAAAAAATCCAGGAAGGGCAGTCAATATGGAAATATCTATATATATAAGAGGAAAACTTCCTGAATGCCATGTATGAAAAAAATATATATCCTGAATGAAGGTGACAATACAAGTGTGGGAGGGATACTTTAGTTTTATTATCCACCATTTTGATTTTGGATTAATGAGTAAAATATGTCCATATTTAAAGAACGAATGAAAAAAGATTGTCATACATAGGGGCACCAGCAAACATTATGTCTTCCATGTCGAACTTGCAATTTTTCCTTCACTTTTGAATTTTAAATTTTATTGCAACAAAAACAAGCAGAGACTCTCTGTTATGAAATGCCTTTCTAAATGATGTATACAGACAAATTGTAGGTTACATATAATGATATAGTGTCTTAAATATTAACAGAAAATTGTCACTTGATGAATGTGTATCCCTGATTGTCCATACTAAGTGGTGATGGATACAGAAGAAAATATGTACTCATCTGTATATCCTCCAAGTCAAATACAGCTTGTGGTGGATATTAAATCGATATCCTATCCCTGGTGAAAATATATTTAAGGAAAGATGTTAGATAATGCAAATCATTATTATTCTGAAACAGGAACAATTCATACAAGGTATATTTCACAAAACTTCCCCAAACATGTAATTGTATTTTCAGCAACATATGTTTTTGAAATTCAAAGAAATCTATTTCATTTTTAAAAGCAATGATGTAATAATGTGCATGTATATATTAAGTATTCTCCCTTCTATTTAAGTTTCTGGAAACTTTTTTCAGAATACTGGTAAACAAGTGTTAAAAAATATCCCAATATCGTGCTTCACTGAAGTGTATAATTATGGTAATGATTATTTTTGGTTAACTTTCCAAGAGGACTTGGACAAATGAAGCCAGCATGCTAACGTAAACCAAAAAAAAAAAAAAAATTTAAGAACAATGCCAGAACTACTTAAAATGCCTTCAAACATTTTCAGTAAAATTACCCATGTTAAAAGTATGCCTTATTCAAAAATAAATCTAATACAAAAATAAAGGGAGAACAAGTCAAGGATATCCTTAGTTTTTAGGTTTTTTTTTTTTTTTTTTTTTTTTTTTTTTGGGGGGGGGGGGGTGGGTGGGTGGTGTGAATGAGGTTAATGCAATACAGGAGGAATGTTACAATTTATATTTCATGATTCTAAGGACTTTCATAGCATTTCATCTCTGCAAACTGCAGATTATGGAGGCAACAAATCCAAAGTCCAACAATCCAATACCAGTCTCACAATAAGGTCTGGCATCGGGTTTTAACATGTCCCATACACAGTCATTTTTGAATGACCACCTTGGGGCCATATTTAGAATGATTATTATTCTTTATTCATAAATTAATTTAACTATAGAATTAGGCAACTTTTTAAGCAAAGAGCAATTCAAAAGCTTTAAAATTCATTTTAAAATAGAAATTGTTCTTCATGTTTCAGCAAGCACTTGTTTTAATAATCAATCTCTGCCAATGTTAAACAATATACATTATAGATTTCTTAATGTTTCACACGGCATAGATTCTGTAGTAATTTCTAAACTAACACCCCAGTATATCAGTGTCCACAGCAGGTATTAATACAATGATAAGTCACAGCACCATAAAGTTCCTTCATAGTACTATTAAAATGTATCATTTCATTGCCCTTTTTCAGCATGACAAGACTTAGCTCTTTCACAACTTATAAATAGGGGAGGTCTTATGATAACTCTTATGATAAGTAGAAATGGGGTCTAAGTAATGGTCTATCAAGGATTAATGACCTTACTTTGCTTATTATTAAAGTACAGTTATACATTTCTTCTAAAGGGTTGTGGCCCTTCAATTTACATTTTATACATTATATTGAACATTAAAGTGTTACATGATCCATTTTCTCTGAAGTACAGAACCCGAATCAGTACATACTGAGTTTTACTTTGGACATGCACCAAGTTAAGCCCACAAGATCTTTGTGTGGTCATGACTCAAGTTCACTCACCAAAATGACTGAAAAAATTATTGAATCTCCGGGCAAAAGTTGGGGATACTTAGGTTAAGTCATGGTCATCACAGTGCCAGAGATTTCCTTTCAAATGCAATAACTAAATAACAATTTTAGGTAGACCTTTCAAATTTGGTATGTGGGTATATATGGGTAAGACCATTGTTTTGTGGCTCATTGACCATTGTTTTGTGCCCCAACCTTCCACTAGAAGACCAATGGTGGCCTTCTAAATTTCAAAATTGTGGTATTTCTTTACTTTTGGACTTGATACTCACATACTGAAGGTCAGATCATCCTATGGATGTTAATAAAGGTAGCTACACACAAAACCCAAGAAAGTTAAGGGAAAGATAAATGCATTCTTCACCAAAGGAGGGTCAGTGAATACTAAGTGGAAGATTTCCTTAAAAGTTAATAAAAGTTAAGAATTCCCTTTAAATTTTAAGGTCTTCTTGAGATTAAAAGAAAGTAAGTCTCCTTTGTTAAGGGAATGTACTTGAATACCAAAACAAAGGAAGGAGGAATAAATAAAGAAAATCCTTAATTTTTTTTAAAGATTCCTAAGGAGGCTTAGTAAAAGGGGGCCCTGGCTGATATCTTTGAGTTGACGGTAGTTCTTATTTAAGAATACAGAGGGTGAACTTACAATATAATTGATGCCTTTTGTGTTTTAGTAATCCATGAATCTAAACTAATTATGAGTACTGAAGATTTAAAGTATATCAACTATTACTAAGATTGAATGTTTATAAAGGCATAGACTTAAGGTATAATTTCCCTGTACTATGGTGCATTAAAGTTATTTTTTTTCCGCAGTTGCAGTATTTTTATTAATATTGTAGTGTATGTGTGAGTCTATATGTACATAAAAAATTGAAATAAAAAAAAATATGACTAATCCAGGATATTTAGTAACTCACTAGCCACATTTCAAAAAATAAATACCCATTGAGTCACCAAAATATCCAGTCATCCCCTAGGCACTATGAAATAGAGTCCCAACAATTGTCACCTAGGACACCAAGTGCTTCACACTGTAGGGAACTGGTTTCCCTGTCAATGTACCACCAAACCTCTCCATCTCTAACACTGTGACCAACCCCAATGGTAGTGACAGTCTACAGCTCTCCAGCACAAGGCGTTTGTATTGACCCTATTACCCAACATGTATGACTGAATTCCCAAGAAAAAGCCCACACAGGTAGGCTCTCAGCCTAACTTTAACACCCGAAAATGCCTATGCCTTTTCTAATCTAACAGACTCAAAGTACAAGGCGTCTGATGAGCCTCTCCGGCGAAACCGTGTTTTCCATGCCCATTTAAACATACAACTACATGGGCCTCTTCTCATACATTTTCACATCTATACAACCCATGTATGAACTCAAGGGATTGTGATGTCACAACACCTAATTTGAGTCACATCACACCTTATGACATCATTACTGATGACATCATATTTTCCTTAACAACCGCCTGTATCACCAGGGACACCTTTAAACCCTTGGTTTTTGGTACCTGTTCCTAGGTGACCCAAACATCTGAGTTGCTTAAACTCAGTACAAACACGGTCACGCACCAGGGCACACATGTTTTGTATTCGGGAGTGTAGTTATATTCACTTTAGCCACGTTTATCATTGATACATAAAAAAAATAAGTTTGCTCACCCCAAAAGTGAGAGTTACAAAGGGTATAAAGTTTGTCAAGGTGTCACCATGTTAATTTTAGACTTGTTGATATTTGCAATGCATCCTGCGAGATGTGACACATTGTGAAAGGCAACAGATTGAGATTTACAACCCCTTTGCTCAGGTTTGATTTGGCGTTTTTAAATGGGGGAATAAACTGAAAAAAATATATATCACTGGGTTTTTGTCCAGGATATAAAAGGTGATATACAAGGGCTTCTAGGTATGGCAAATCCACATGACCCTGAGTGAGAGTCCAAAGGTCAAATTTAATCCCAACAAACCATTTGTAGCCCATGCCAGGGGATGGTTTCACAAAGGGTCTTAAACTAGCCAAGTCTTTGGCTAAGTCAGGGACTTAAATCGAAGACTTTGGTCTTAGACAGGTCAGGGACTTAAATGGATTTTACAAAGGGTGACTTAGTTAAGTCCAAGCTTAACAAATAACCACAGTGGTTTTCTGTCATGTGACCTTTCTTTTCTATTCAAAAGATAATATTGGTGACATATATCCTTCATTTGACGCATTATATCCACGGAGAAGTGCTGTTTTGAAATGCAAAACCTTGTTGCCACATAAAACCTTCCTGAAGACTACTTTAGGGAGGTGGTTTATATATTTATACATGTACTTTATTTACAGTCATTTCAAAGTTTGAAGCGGAGAAACATTTATGTCGGTATATTGTCTTTGTTGACAACAGTTAAAGCCACTCCTAGGTGGACATAACTGTGAGCCCAAGACTTAGACAAAACTTAAGAGTTTGCTGCTATGTGAAATCCACAAAGTCTGAGACCACAGACGTAGCCTGATTTAAAGACAAAAGTCTTAACTTTAAGTCTAAGTCCACTTTAAGTCCTTTTGTGAAACTGGCCCTTGGTGTTTTTGCATTTCAAACTTCTAGGATATGTACAACTATCAAACAATAACTGACCCAATCAGACTGTGAAAGTGGAAAATTAAATATCAAAATGACAACCACCCAACAGTTCACAGCTTACAATTTGGCTATAGGTTGTAATTGACCTTTGACATGATTTAAAAGGAGAAATACAAGGAGCTTTATGTATGGCAATATTTGACCCCAAAGAGACACCAAAGGTCAAATATGACCTGGTTAAAGGATTCATAGTCCACAATTAACTGTAAGTTTGACACTGTAAACCTGAAGAACTAATGTATACTTTGCGGAATTAGAATCATCATTTAACCGTTATGAGGGACTTTAAGGTGAAATTTGATCTCAAAACAAAATTCCCAAATTGTTATTTCTCTTAAGTTAATCAGAAGTTGTCAGAAGTAAACCAAGGAATATACAGAGAAATCTCCCTGTAGAAGATAATCAAAACAATTATAATAAAATATTTTATTTAATCAAGCAGTAAACTGTTAAAAAGTATCAAAAATATTAACATATATATATATATAGGATTAAATTAAGTTTAAAAACTTAAGTAAACTTGAACTAATCAATACACAATTATGATTATGGAACTTTTAAATACACATAACAAAAGAATTGCTGATAAGTATAATTACACATGTTTTAATTACTGTGACCCTTTAAGCTACATTTATACATTATCAAAAAGAATATTACCATGTTATATCCTACAGTGTTTTTTTTTAAGTATGGAGCCCAAATCAGGACATGGTGATTTTTATTTTAGCATGTACCAAGTTGAACTCGTAAGATTTTCATGTGATGATGACTAATTCTGTTAACCATTCAGCAAAATTACTAAAATTATATACTGATTTCCTGATAGAGGCTCCATACTGAACTAGTATAGGAGTGAAAACAAAAAAAGACGAACACAGCTTTACTTGGTTTTGCATTGAAAGAAACCACTCTACGCAACCAAACATATTTTTTCAAGGATGTGGGAATCCTGTCGGTAGGAATTGCTACAGCAAAAACTGCACATTCATATACGTTCACTAGCTTTGGTTGAGGAAACAGAAAGTTATCTTGTGCGATAAAAGTACAAACATGTGGAAATTTATGTTTATTTACATTTATTGCTCATCTGAAAGACATCAGGTATATACTGTATTTGGTTAGAAAACCTCATAAAAGATTGGAAGAGTGGTTTAAAAGTACGGACAATCAAAGATCATATCAACGGGTGGCTAACAAACATTTTACCGCATTTTTCTCGTGTTGGAGCTGACAAGACAGGAACAAGTACTGCAGTATGTACAAATAAATAACAGCAACATTGTAAAATACACAAAGCAGACGCCTGGGCTTGCATTAAAAACAAACAAAATAGTAAAATATCAGTGAAATGCAAGCTGGACATTGGATTATGAGTTACAATTACGAGAATTGAGTCGGTCTTTTCTTTTTTTTCAGAATACCTGCTGCAGTTGTCTTTCTGGTAACTGTACATACAAACCATTGCCATAGTTAGTCATATTGCCAAAAGGTGTTTGACCTGTAGGTGTGAGAGCAGATATGCTGAGACTGTGTACATATACACCCCCGTAACGATATACAACAGTGAGGACTAAATATACATTTGCAGTCACGATCTTCGGAAAATAGAAAGTAATACACAAACTTTCATGACAAAAACATTAGCGAGTTATTGCATCACAATATCCATGTCTGCATTTTAATAACCTTAAACAAAGCCTTCAACAAGTCAACTGAAACCTTGTGTAGCAAGAAAACAAAAAGATATCTACACTCAACAAACTGGGGGTAAACATAAAAGTTTCACTTGAAATATTTGTCCATGGTCTTTGGCAGTTATTCGAATACATACTTTTTGTTTTAAGGCTTTTGTAACTTAGCTGATTTATTATAAAAACTACATATTTGCTTGCACTTTTGAGAATCAATCAGAATATTTTTCGCACCAGAGTACCACGAGAGGACAACCTGAGGCTGCAGCCAACTATAAATGTCTATTTTTCTTAGACGTTGGCCGGGCCTGCAGCCATCCGAGAACAGCATTCAGTCCCACATGGTAAGCTATTGTAGTGCAATAAATCAGAATATTTTTCCCAAACCTAAAACTAATGAATGTTGGCATGCAATAAATGTTTATCTAAATACAAAGCTTGCATTTTAATGCAAAAACTTCAAGAAAGGCATATTGGAAGTATAAATTAAATTTACCAAATATATGTTGATACAAGGATACTGAAGCAGTTTTGCTGGCAAACAAATAAACAGTATCTGGCTCAACACACAGTGTTTAAACATGTCACTATCTTGAGTACACCACTAACCAGTAGAAGTTTAATACATAGTGGATACAATAGATAAACAGTAAAAATTTACATTGAGACAATATAGCTTGATTATAAATAAGGAAAATACAAAAATCCATGAAAATACAAAGAAAGTCAAAATGCATATTTCCAAAACATTGATTCAGAATTACACTTGGTACATAACACTTTTAATTGCAATTTATTATCCATCATCAGCCGTAATTTGGCCTAAATGGGGTGGGGGTGGTAGGGGTAGTAATATACTGTTTGATGTTTACCAGTGCCATTTACTACATAAAATTAGTGTTACAAATTCATCAACAAGTGCCAATTATTATTATCAGTTATAATTCTCAAACTGTGTAAACTACAAATATGGTACAAACATCATTAGAAAGGTGGATGCCATGTTGGTGTAGTGGGAACACACTCGCCTCCCACCTCTGGTACAAGGATGACATAAGAATTAGACAATCTGACGGGATGACTTGAACAAACAAATGAAAATATGAAAACAACTACAAAAATAACAACAAAATCAAAAATCATCAACTAATATAACAGTAACAGCTTGCATTTACAGAATGATTGTACAATTTCCCTTCCCAGAAGAAAATAGACGTAGTAATAAGTACGATGTTAATTTCTACAAAGATATAGTTCCTATTACAATAAATGGTGGACTGACAAATAATAACACATGGCAAAACATTCTATACATAGAATATGGGCAGTTATGCATTTACAGTGATATTGAGCATGTCAGTGTTTCAAATTGTAGTTTTTACATCAGCATACTTACAGAATTACAATTACATAGAGTTTCAAACACAAACCAGAAGTTATGTCTGAGATATGCCCATGCCAAAGAGACTTTCCGCTGGACAGTACATTAGTCTGACTCAAATAGGTAACATGTGAACAGGTGAAATGCAAAATTAATATACAAATAAAGAGCACCGGAGGGAGCACAAACCTTTGCCAAGGGGGGCACCAAGACTATTTTGGAGTCCCAATGTGTATCATATTGTTGGGAGGGAGGGGGGGGGATCAAGCCTGATATTGACCCCACATGAGTAAAAATAAGACCCCAACACGATTCATAGTTTTTGAGTTATAGAGCATATATTGTCAAAAAAATCCCTAAAAATATTTAACCCAGTTAACCTCCTCACCTGCACACACATATTAGACATGAAAATGTATTCATACAAATGATACTACTTTTACCTATTCCAGAAGAGGAATACTGTATCCAGCCACATTTACATTTTTAATAACCTTTCAAAATTTACACAAATTAACCAAAATCAATGTATTCCTTTAAAACGGCTCCAGTTCTCACTGTGTTATTCCTATGGTGGTAGTTTCCTTTTACTTTTCACCTGTATAACGACAGTGTCTGTATTGTCTCCAGTACCTTTCTTTGTATTTACACCTGCTGCGGGTTTGGCCTTCATGAGGCTCTGTCTCGTACGCTTCCTGGACGGAGCAGCTGTATCTTCAGTTTCATCTACATCATCTGCCTTTTCAACCATCTCTTCCGAGCTATTATCACCGCATGCCATGGTACCATTGGCCACCAATGAATCCCCTGCTGCACCATTGTGATGAAATATATTACCACCTGACTCAGATGACTTGGTAATACGGGCTTCCTGAACACTTTCTGGTACAAATAAAGCACCTTCGTCACTTTGGCTGACTTTCTGACGATCCAAATTTACACTTAGGATTCTCGTTTCGTCTGCAATTTCACTATGCTGACTATGAACAGAGAACTGTGCTGATACAACATTGTGAATAGGCGATGAGGCATCAATGATGTCACTTCCTCTCACTGCTACCGAAGTGGCCACTTCCTCTTCGTGTATGACAGGTACATCGATCTCATCCAATGAATTGGATGCCCACTGAATCTTATCGTTGAGCTGATATTTCGGATTTTTGTTGTGGTCATCTAAGATCAGCGTGTCACCTCGGCTTAAGCTGACATGGTTACTCTCCTGCCTACCATACCTATGCTTGAAGGGCAGGCTACCATTCAGTGACGCTTCCCGTGAATAAGACCGCATCACTGACTTGGGGAAAGTTGCATTTTTATGGACCGGTACGGGTGACAATAAGGCTGAGGAACACGTTGAGATGTCGGGAGGGAATTTTACGCGTAGACTTGCCGTTTTTCTGCTGGCTTTGGAAGCTTCGGGGGAGTTTTGCTGTGAGCGACTGAGGAGGATGTTGTCGCTGATGCTAGTGACCACATTAGCCACAGCCTGGCCAATCTCTGCAGGAGAATTATTCCGTGGACCTTTGTCTTGCAGAATGCTCCAGTCTCGCTCAGAGACTCCCACTGGGATCTGAAGAAAAGTGAATATCGCTTATCATGTTTGTGTTGGAATGTCTCACAAAATAGCAACAAAGACAATAAGTTGGTCAAACAAAGCTAGTTAAGGTAATAACAACCGAAAACCCATGGTACATAAAGACTATGTTTTCTGGGTTATAAACCACATAGGTATTGCATGATCACAACAAAACTAGGTGGTTCTATCCATTATACTTTGCAAGGCGTTATTATGTTACCTTTGGGAACTTTTTACAAATCACAAGAACAATCAAAGGCTTGGAATAAAATAGGTGCTGGGGTTGTAGTCTATGATTTTTTTGTTCATTATGATGGCAATTCTGTGCATAATGCTCCAAATATCATGTTAAAATATCTTCAATCCAGCATTTCCCTACATATCCCCAACCGAGTCAGGATTCATGTTACCATCAACTGCTCTCTCTAATACTTCATACCTATTCCTTTCTTACATAATTACCACTTCATCTCATTCAGCGACTTTTATTTTGATGCATTCTGTTGCAAGAAAATGATGACAACTACTGTAAATAAGAAATGAAATCCAATCTTAGTAAACATGAATAACTGACTATTTTAAGCGGAGGACAGATGACGGATAAAAAATGCGAAATATATACCCTATTTACAGCAGTAACAGTCACTTACATCAACATAATATATGCGTGGAAATAGCATAAAACAACCTTATACTTATCAACAGTGATGGTATCCAAAGTTGATCTATGTAACTGACAAACACCTCATAGTCTTATATTACATACCTCAAAGATTTTGTCTGGAACCTCGAATTTGCCTCCAGCTGCCCCGCCAGTACATCTGACAGGAATGACAATACGGTCATTCCACTCAAACTGCTCCGCCTCGTGGGCTGCACCAGGTCCTCCTGCAACACATGTCACAAATAAGGATTGTGAATACTTTGGTATACAAACCAGTCAAATGTAATTTTTTGTACAATTATTACTACTTTTAAAGAAAAGAATTCTTACTATAACATATATCTATTTATTCATTTTCATTATTACTATAATTTTATTTCGACTCTTTTGTTATTATTTTTTTTTCTCAATTTTATCTTGAAACTGAGACTAACCCCCCCCCCCTCCTCCCCCAAAAAATTGTGAAGGAGGCAATAAACACCATAAATATTAGAATTATTAAGAACAGTCCTAACTTTCATTAACACTCCTCCAACATTTGTGTTAACAAAAAATATTAGCTGAAACTGGCTGTATAAGTCCTATCAAGAATAACCCATTACAAATGCTTTACATGATCTATACAATTGCAGTCTGTACCTTCAATGAGGATGCACATGTCGAACACTCTGGACACAATACTCTCCCTGTCTCGTACGCTCTCCCCACTGAAGATTGTCTGGCCATAAGACACTTCCTTAAACGTCTTGTCCTCCCGCTGCATCCCATTATTGAACACCTTCCAAACAGTTAAAATGCGGAAAACTTAATAACCTTTTTTAAATACAGTTAAACAATGTTTTGTTCAACAGGGAATCTTGAAACTTGTTGATGGTACAGTTAAACAATATTTACTATAAAATATGAAACTTAAAAACCCGATTCAAAATACAGTTAAACTACATTTACTTAACAAGAGTCCAGTGGCTGGCTTTCACCCAACCACAGAGTCGAATCTAATGCCCTTGTTCCACCAAAGGATTAAGCCCCGACCCTGTCGGTGACCCTTAATCGTGGACAGTCGGTGAAAAAAAAAAAAAAAATGGGCGGGAAAACTGGATCGGTTTCAAAGTCTGGGATTAAGTACAGATCGTCCTCAGGAAGTCTCAGGACGCCTCAGGCGGCCCCAGACAGTCCCTAACTGGTCTGGGACTAAGAACCGACTAAGCCATTTTTCTGGTCGGTTTGAACCACGATCCTGTCGTAGACAAACCGACTGGGTCCCAGGACGCCTCAGGCCTCCTGGGCTAAGCCCCGAGTAGCCCAGGATTAAGTCCCGACCCCACAAGGTGTCCTGAGGCGTCCCCAGATCGAGATAGCCGACTTTTGTTTTGCAATGGGACTAAGGGTTGCAGGAAGCCGGGGACTAAGGAACAGAGGGTCTGGAACTAAGGGTCGGCGACTAAGGGTCGCAGGCGGCCTGGGACAGCATAGGACTGTGTAAATTTGGTCTGAGGAGGCCTGAGGAAGCCTGGGACTGGACATTTTGTTTATGGCGGGAAAAAATAATTGGTTGGGGTTGGGAGAAATATATAACATGTTTAATTTTTCACACGGCCTCAACCGCCCCTTACAGGACGCCTGGGACTAAGCAAATTTTTGAAACCGACCCTCAAAACCCTTAATCGGGAGCCTTAGTCGTGTGGCGAAACACCCACATTAGGACAGCACTGGGTGTTGAAATCTGTAAACTCTGTATTATCGCCCGCATTTGGAAACTGCTTTCAGGGAAGTTAAAAGATTTGTGTCGCGACTCGCGAGATGGGTATTTGTTTACAAATATAAAGGGTTTGTAGATGCGTAGTTTTACAAAGCTGGTTTAAGATGAAAAGCACCAGCATATTTCCTGTCCACGGACTTGCCTCATTAATATTAATGAGCAAACGTGCGCAGTCATGGCAGTTCTTTCAGGGAATTTCCTGACAATATTTTACAAGGCTGGTTTAAGATGAAAACCACCAGCATATTTCCTGTCCACGGACTTGCCTCATTAATATTAATGAGCAAACATGCGCAGTCACGGCAGTTCTTTGAGGGGATTTATAATGTCCAATATCACGAATAGCCAAAATGAGCGAAAATAGGGAGTCACAGATTATGCTGTATTTTACCGATGAAGTATTTCGTCATTTAGCCAATCAGAATCGAGGACACAGAATATTAATGACTTGGGTGCTATGGCCGTGAGTTCTGTAACTTAAAGTATTTGATCTTTGTCGAAACGTCCATTTTATAGAATATTGTCATGAAATACCAGGGGAAATCCGTGACCTCATATCTTCTCATGAATATTAATGACTTGGGTACTATCGCCGTGAGTTCTGTAGCTTACAGTATTTGATCTTTGTCGAAACGTCCATTTTATAAAATATTGTCAGAAATAAGATTAGCGAACTGGTTTATTTTGTAAATATACTGTAAAACAATTTGGAAGATAACTTCTTCAAAAATAAGAAATGGATTGACAGAAAAATGAAATCACCTGATAACTTCTAGGACATGCAACAGTGCCTTCGAGTGGTTGAATGTAGAAGCACGGAGTTTGAATATTTTTATTGTCTCTGCCAGAGGTGTTCTCGATTCTGATTGGCTGAACGACAAATGTGTAGTACTACCGTGATGTCAGTTCATTCATTAATTTCTTTACGGTTTATTTGTTTGACAAATGGGTAGATGCGCAGACAACAATTTTACATTCACAGTGACTGTGTGATAAACTAGCAGACAAATAAATTAATTGGGGCTTCACCAGCAGACGAAACGGTTAAAAAAGACTCATTCGAGTAGACCACTACAATGGGTAACACAATAGTTTCTAGGACATACGGGACCTTATAGAAAGCCAGACGTAGTCCCAGACATGCTTTTTACTTCATAAAATATAACTTAATAAAAGCTCTAAAAATCTTCAAAATGGCAGAGTGTATAATATACACCTTAATGTACCGATATGTGAACAAATATTATGCAGAATTTTATATTTAAGGGCTTAATCGGCCAATTTAAAATCGCGGCCGCAACCCAGTACATAACTCGAATCAAAGATTCGACTAAAAATGGAAACCATGGTAATTTATTTGTTGTTTAGATGTTTATTTCAACACCCCAGGTCCATGCACACAAAAATCGCAAAATGCGTTTTTTGAAATATCTGTACATACAGTGTCAAATGCTTAGTTGAATCCAACATAACAATATGCAATAAGTAAATGGGATTGCACCTGTCAAATGTATATATATTTACCATCAATACTTGCTTGAAGCAAAAATAAACCATACTTGATCGATAGTGATATATGAAAATCAGTGTGGGCAATGGATAGAGGCGTGAATGGTAAACCGCTATACTGCATTTTGTTTTGTTTAGGTAGAAAGAACGAAATTCGCAAAGAATATTTAAGTACTGGTGATTAAAAATGTCACTATATTAGGCTTTCTACTGGTTAATATTTCATCAAAACAATAAAACCATATAAATTTGAGGAAATATCATATATTTTCACTTTAAATCCATTGTAAATGAAGTTTTTGGACTTCAAAATATCTCGCAAATACATATTTCCACATCTTATGGCTCATGTATGCTCATGGTAATTTTGTACTATATCAGTGCACCATTCGAAATCCTAGATTCCATTCAATTTCAAAGCCCCGGAAACCGGTTTTTATTTTCAGAACCGGTCGGACAACTAGCGATGGGTCCAAAATATAAGGACTGCCCAGATTTCTGTTGGTGCAAATCAGTAGAGTACAACAGGTAAATTTTGAGGCCTTGCCATTTAAATCCTTTCAAATATTTGAAATGAACTTGGCCATGTTCCACTGTAAGCAATGGACACGTCACTGTTTTGGCTTCCTTCCAAGTAGAAAACAAGGAGTAAATAAGATACCTAACAAAATACTTGGAAGCCTTAATGGCCATCTCTGAATACTTGTGTACGTCGATACCCATGTTTTTCTCCGAGCCAAAGGAAAAGCTCGTTGTTCTTTTAGCCATTTTCCTACCTTAGGGTCACTTTTTGGCAAGATGTGCAGCACAGAGCTGGATTTTTTCCCCATCTTTTCACTGGCATCCATGTACGCTCTCGCCACTTTGTCCCCCACTCCAAGAAACCCGCCAGTCACCAGGCAGATGTCTGTCCTCTCTGCCAGGTACTGTCCTATGTATCTGTAACATATGCACACTATATGCGATAGCCTAACCCTTTTACACAGGACTCTGATAAGTGTCATGACATAGTGGCCTGAACATATAATATTACCCTATTATGTTGACTTCCTAATAAAGTTTGTACTGGCCTAAAATTCTGCAACATATGCACACTAGCTTTGGGAATCACCCCCTGATTTTCTGGGACAATAAATCAACAACTTAGCTGAACCATGATCGAGTCAAATCGATTATTCGCCTATTCTGCTATACTATTGATCATTATACCCTAGAACTTTTCAAGGATAAAGTATCATTCCAAGAAACATTTTGGTTTCTAACATTGGAGTAGTCAGGACAGTATGTCACTGGCAAATATTTTTAAACATGTTTTAAAAAAACTGGATAAGGTTCCATGATTACCACAATTACTCTGCCTACCATTATAACTGAAAGGATGAGTAACACGACCCATTATATTATGCTTGGTACTACATTAATACAGCAGTCGATAACCAAACTCGCATAACTAGAGCTAGGGTATTAGGGCCCTCACCCTGCTCACTCTGTTATCTGAAACTGGTGGTTAACTGAAAGTACAACTTTGGTCTCATCGATACTGGTGTATATATTTAGAGCTACAGACTTCAAATTTTCCACCCATAAAGACTGCATATAGAAGTTATATGTAATACAGTTTGAGACTTGTCAGACTTAAACATTTCCAAGTTAAAGGGCAAAATATGTGAAAAATGTACAAAAATGTTTATGTAGGGTCTTTAGGGGCCTCAAACATAATTTTAACCTCAACATAAAGTATTGATTTTTGGCATATTTAAGAATATATTTATGTGTTCCTAGGTAAACCTTGAGCCAGATGAGTCACATAGTTTTTGACCTAGAGGGTATTAAGCGGCCAAAGCTCTAATTTCTGATCTTAAGGGGCCATAACTTCTTTATTGTTGGGAGTTTAAGGTCACCTTGAAATAGTGTTGATCTCCTGACCCCAACACGTGTGGGCCAAGTTTTAAATGAAATCTGTGAAAGCTTTTTGAGTTATCGTGCACATAAGTCAAAACCTATAGTGGCAGGCGGGGAAATAAAGATATTCACCATCAATGTATCGTCTTCATAGATAACAAGTCTGTTGTTTAAATAAAATATTGCTACAGATATTTCGAGTAAGAAATCTAAAATTCGCCAAGAATCTAAAATTCGCCACTCTAAAACCTTAGTTAATTTTATGAAGAAAATGATGTCTCAAAACTGGTATATTTCAGTTCAAAATGTCTTAATTTACTATACATTCAACAAATCTCACCTCAATTAATTTATTTTATTAGTATTTTCACATGTGACGAATTACAGATATGTGGCAAATTTTAGAATTCTTACTCTAACTTGAACTATTGGCTTGGATTGCACAGATTTGTATCCTCTTGAGGTCAAATTTAAAAATATAAGCTACAAGGGTAAGTTTCCTGTTATAGATTACCTGCAGATCTCCTTGGAAGTGTTGTTATAGAACCGTGCTCCCCCAGAGATGTAGGTGTAAATCTTGTGCTTGTTCAGTTTCACCTGGAGTACCTTGGCCTAGAAAGAAAACAAACATGTACCTATACTATGTAGGTATTGAAACACAATTTCATTAGTGACCTCAAATTTCTCTTGACATATCGGTCCATATGGAATTTAGAAGCACTCCAGATTTAATGTCCACTACCATTCTAATACTACGTTTCTTTTTTTTTTTGAAACTTTGTAAAAATTTTGACAATAAAAAAAATTTCTACAGATAAGATTTTTTTCTTCAAAATTTCCATTCAAAGTTTATTTGCAAACTATTTTATATTTCTGGATATAATCCCCTCATGTTGGTCTTTGGCTATATTACTATATGATGCCTATTTCTTACAAAGCCATTGAAAACAATCTGTCCTTATCACCTTCAAAAGCAACAAAAATTCCCATACATAAAATACAGATATAAACATGACCTGCAATGATTTTAAGGAGAGTCTACTTTATCTGATGAACTGAAATATTTAGACTGTTTATTGTTTACGGCTTGTCTGTTTCAGTTTAAAGCCTGTCAGTTACAAATTTTCTCGACTCTAGGACCCAGTCTGTTAAAGTTACCGACCAGCCTTGAAACGGCCTGTCGGGAACACTTACAGACAGGCCGGCTAAAGTTACTGACTGTACTGTAACACTTCCCGCACGGTCAGTGAGTCATCACGTACAGTCTGGAAGTCCATATTTGGGACAAGCCGGATACTTGTTACAGACAGGCCTGTTTGATTAACCGACAAGCCGGGAAGTGTAACCAACAGGCCGTTAAGTTAACCAACAGGCCTGTTGCTAGGGGGCTGAATTTAGGGTCGGATACAAGGGTCGGCAACGGTCATAGAAATATCAAACATGTTTGATATTTCACCGACTCTCCCCGACAGGCCAGTAACTTGCAACCGACCCTAACCGACCATGTAAACATTGATCCCGACTCTCCGAAAATGCATTGTCGGCTCCAGTGGAACACCTGCATAAAGCAGAGTCTACTTTATCTGATGAACTGAAATATTTAGACTGTACACAGTTGGATAAGAACACCTTTTTACTATACCTGTTTAACCAAAATATTTAAAAATACATCACTGTTTTCTTACATGGTGTGAGATCTCATTTTCTCTCTGCACGTCTCTATCTAGATGTGTTTTTCCCTGCACGTAATCTTCCACACGCTGCTTCAGCAATTCTTTGTAGTTAGGTGAGTGTCGGTCCTGAAAGTGAACACAAGTTACAGGTCAGAAACTACTATTCAATGTATGCTTTAGAAAGATTAAAGTGCCATGAGAAATTGTTTTCAAAGTGCCACCAGTATGTGCTCCAAAGTGTAACAAGAAAGTGTATTCATACCTGTCACCAGAACTTGATTTCAAAGTACAATAGAAAATGGTTTCTTAGTGTAATTAGAAATTGCATTCAAAATGTAACCAGTATGTGCATTCAAAGTTACCACCAGAAAGTCCATTCAAGTATGTTTACAGTGTCACCAGTAAGGTGTATTCAAAGTACCCCCAATAATGTACCCAGAGTGCCACCACAGAGTTCTTTCAAAGTGAAATCAGAAAATATATTTACCACTAGCAAGTGTGTCATCAATAATGTACATTCAAAGTGCCATCAGTAAGTGGATTCAAAGTCCCACCACAAAGTAGAATCAAAAATGCCAAAAAATGCAAAAAGTGCACTCCAAGTGGCACCTGGATGTGCATTCAAAGCAAGGCTCATTGATTGCAGCTTGTATTTTTTTGTTCTTTCTCTCCACACAGAGACCCTAGATTTGGGGTTAGTGGCATCTGATACTTACTGTAATTTTCACTGTGACATTTGATTTTTTAAGGACTTTAGTATATTCTCTCCCACTCTGAAGATGGATTAAATGTACGTTTGAAGAGTCAAAATGAAAGTAAAATTTGTCACTAGCCTGCTTCAAATGTTATCAATTCAAAGTATACAAAACTTAGCTCGGACATAAGGCCTAATCACATTTATAACAATTCAGTTTCAGAAATGTCTGTTGTTGTTTTTTTTTCAGAAAGTATAGGGAAAGCCTCTTAACACTGAAATGTGTTTTGCAGAAAGACCCTCCAATCATTTACTTTTTTTAAAGTTCTTTTACATTTACACAATATAAAGTTACCTCCAGTTCCCCCGTGCCTATCAATGCACTAATCCAACCCGGCATTCCAAAGTCCTCATACTTGATGGGAATTAACTTCTTACGATGCTCACAGTAATAGATCTGAAACACAATAAAACACATATACATACACAGTGGACTCCCTCCTATAATTAAATGTTACTTGAAAGCAAGTTTGAGGTCCCGACGACATATTTATTTGGTTTTAACATCACATTCAACACATTATGTAGGTCATATCAAGACGGGTAGTTTAATGGGCAGAGGAAACCAGTACATACAGTTGGTCAAGGTTCTGTACTGTAAACTGCCAACCAACAACAAGCAACTACCAGCTTTCCCCTTGACTTCGGGCCAGAATTCAAACTCCGATCTCAGAGGTGGGAGGCGAGAGTGTAACCACCTCTGCCATCGTGGCCCCTCAAAAATGTTTTTAATTGGCCGTATACTTATGGCCGCTCACAATTATTAGTGGAACTATTTGGATGAATTCTCCATTAACCATCGGTGACAGTGCATCGTTATTTGCAGAAAATTTACTTTCCTATTGAAAACAAAATATCCAGGTAATTTTTTTGGCGTTTTTTTTTTTAATTACATGTTCAGGCCACTCCTTTTTGTCTATGCTTGCCGCCAAATTTAGAGGAAAAGGATATCGTCGGGGGATACTACTGAAATCAACTGCGGAAAAGTAAGTGATCGTATTATTGCCAATCCCCCAAAACACATAAAAATGTGTAAACGCCCAACTTTTTCCAACAAAATTTCAAATCCATATTGTTTAAGCACTTTTTCTACATATTTTAATTAATTTTCATTTGCTTAACTTATGAAAAGTACATAATTTTAAGTATGACAAAAACATAAATACAACCACATAATAAAAGTGGGAAATCCCCATACAGAGAAGCTTCAAGGGTTTTGATTGGCTGAGCCATGGCAGGTACAATGAATTCTATTGGTTGTTTGTACAGAAGATCATGTAGTGAGTATTTATTTTTATAACCACAAATAATGGGATATCATATGTGGGTTACTGAATTAAAAAGACAGTAGTTTGTAATTTTGTGAGGTATATTGTTTGTTTTTAAATATATTTAACCTCACTTATAGCCCATCTCTCCGTATTGCCCATGCTCCCACAACATACTTGTCCACATTATTGCCCATCCCCAACATTTCCTGTCTTTCCAACGAAGGGCCCATGGTCGCCAGTGCAGATGATATTGGTATATGCTGATAAAAGAGCAGAAATTCTTTTCTAGATCGATGTTTAGATACTATCCATGTAAAGTTGATTATAGCTTAATAACCAACAAAATAGAAAGTTAAGGAGAATTGATTCTGGCTTAATTTTCTTCGTAAAAACAGGTGTTTAATCAGGACCAAATCTGACAAAAAGGTAAAACTCAGCTTCTCTGGATACACTTTTAAAGTATTACAACCTTTACACAATACAATAAACATCACAACTTTACATTGAGGTTTCTACTGAACTCCACATTAACACATGCTTCACATGTAGTTAAGCAATAGCCTCTTACTTGCCTCTTAAACTACTCCCCCTGTGTTGTCTATCCTTCCAAGACAAGAGCCAGTGTATTTTCTCTTTATAGTAAAATGATTTAGCAATCATTTCTTATGTCCCTATTCATACAAGTCTTGGACAAACTCAAAACCACAAGTTTTGGTCATTGCAACCTCTTTGGACAGCATCATTAAGTCTATACCCATCTGTTACCTACCTGATGTGTACAAGTCTCAGACATTGCAACCTCTTTAGACAGCATCATTAAGACTATACCCATCTGTTACCTACCTGATGTATACAAGTCTCAGACATTGCAAACTCTTTAGACAGCATCATTAAGACCATACCCATCTGTTACCTACCTGATGTATACAAGTCTCAGACATTGCAAACTCTTTGGACAGCATCATTAAGACCATACCCATCTGTTACCTACCTGATGTATACAAGTCTCAGACATTGCAAACTATTTTGACAGAACCATAAGACTACATCCATCTGTTACCTACCTACTGCATACAAGTCTTGGACATTGCAAACTCTTTGAACAGCATCATTAAGACTATACACATCTGTTACCTACTTGTTGCATACAAGTCTTGGACATTGCAAACAATTTTGACAGAACCATAAGACTTCACCCATCTGTTACCTACTTGTTCCATACCAGTCTTGGCCATTGCAAACTGTTTTGACAGAACCATAAGACTACACCCATCTGTTACCTACTTGTTCCATACCAGTCTTCGCCATTGCAAACTGTTTTGACAGAACCATTAAGATTATACCCATCTGTTACCTACCTGTTGCATACAAGTCTTGGACATTGCAAACTCTTTAGACAGCACCACCAAGATGACACCAGCCTCATCCGCCTTCTCCTGAAAGCGGTTGTTCTTGTGAAGGAATTCGCTGTCCATGGATGTGTCAGAGAGCTGACTGGCTATCACTGGCGGACCTAAAGAATTCAGATAACACATGAGCACCAAAGCCCTCGGCTGTGCCAGATGTGGTACTGATGCACCTCAGATACTGTGACAAATTTTACGTTACATACTCTAATTGAAAAGAATTTTTACAGCACTTAATTAGGGATGGGTCGGTAGGCCCAGTGTCTCAGTGTAGAGAGCATTTTACTGAAATACTGTGATGATATTTTAAAACACTTCGCTTGTGAACACATATAATGGTAGGAGTTAAAATATTAGAAACGTACCCAAAATCTGCAGAAATTATAAGCTTTGATTTTCATGCATTTGCAGATTTTTATAGCAATTAATCAGTATGTTGAGCAGAATTACCATGATTCGGCAAGGGCAGATCCAGCTTTTAAGTAAGGTGGGGGTTCACATTAGACATACCATAACTAGGGGGGTCGGGGGGGCATGCCCCCGGGAAAAAAATTAATTTTTGGTAAAAATATAGTGCATTTCCTGTAAATTGAACACCACTCTCAAGAATTAATTTTGTACTTTCGGTTGAACCCCTTTACCCCATTTTTCAAGGGGGGGGGGTTCGAATACCCCCCCCCCCCCCCCCCCCCCCCCCCCCCCCACTGTAATTTATTCCATACTATAGGTGCATCAAAAGCAACTCTGTAAAAAAATTGTTCCACAAGAAGTTTCCATCACTTTGACACCGTCTAACAATGTAAAGACTGGAATAAGGAGAAAGATACACATTGAAGTATTTATGATAACTGGTGTGAAGAAAGTTGCACACAACTGAGACAGTTGGGAACACTTGTAGCAATAATCAATAGGCAGCCATTGCAATTCCTTGAGATCTGGAATGATTCTAGTATACATGTATATAATTGTACTTGTTAGTTGTTACAAATCCCTCACTTCCCTACACTCTCACAACTAAACATGCTTAAACTTTAACAGACAATTAACATGACATCAAAGTATTATGTGACATTCCTACCTTCACTCTCGCCACTGAGGATGCGTTCTCTGAGACTCTCCTGACTAAACAGCTGCACGTCTGAGCGGCTATCATCGTGCTCCAGCTCAGTACTACTCCACAGCTCGATGTTACTTCCGGCAAACAACTCTCGCAGTTCTTGAACCTGGTACAATACAAAAATTGACCGTGTTCACTGTGTATTGTCACACTGGAAGACTTTAAAATTGTCACCGTCTTTGTGCACTAAAAGGCCCATATCTTCATAGACGCCCATCCCCCAGTCTCATGCTATCACCCACCTTTTTAATATGTCATTCCAAGGAACATTAACTCCATTAAAAGCTATACCATTAGGTTAAATTTGAGTATAGTATATTTGTTTTTATGTAATAAACAACTATAATTTATTTGTTGTATCAAATGACATTTGAATAGTACCACTGGCAAAGGTACAACAACATACAATATCTAAGTGTATCTTTTAACCTCAGCTAAAACCACAAAGACAGACTTATTATTTATGATTACAGAAGGGACCATATGTATATCTTAATATTTTAAAATTGACCAACATTGCTTCCTGAATTTCAATGTCAATTTTATAGAGTCAGTTTCAATATTGTTTACAAATCTCACTGAACATTATATTAAACCTGTGCTCATATTAATGTACTGCATAGCTTAATCTTCACTTCATAATCGCAATGGATTCTTTCATGTTTTATGAAATTCACCAGCTTTGATCATGTTTAATGGTAGTGTTGTTTTAAAATTGATGATAATTTTAAATACTTAATGTATATTAGTATAGCTCTTTTGGAAAACAAGACTTTTCAAGTTGCTAAACTTGTTGCATATCATGGCATGAAACAACAGTTTAAACTCCATGTCAAGTTCCAGTGTGATCACATGCATTTCAATTGCTAAACTAGTTAAAATATTGCCAATATACATGGGGACATTATGAATGATGAGGATTACTCCTTGTGTGACTTGCAAAAGATCAGAGTTTAAGGTTTTACATTATTTTGAATATTTTCAATAGTAAACTCATATCAGGACTGGCCCCAGTATGTCTCGTATGTTGTCATCAGTTGGATTCAAACCCACAACAACACAACGGAGAGTCAAGTGATGAAATACTAAAACTATCACCCACTTAGCCCATTTCCATCACTGTGAGAAGAGGGTCACATTGGAAATTGGTTCTACATAAAATGGCTTAGGATTAGGGTTTCCAAATTTTTCTATCAAAAATAAGTACAAAGGTGAAAATTTTGGTTTCATAAGCCATCTAACAGCCAGGGCTAACATACGGACATGTGGCTAACTTTAGTAAAAGTGTTTCGAAATAATTTCAAGTCAGGGCAGTAACTTTGTACATACTACTTCAGTTCCTTACTGCCTGTTGAATGGACTCGGTTCTCATATTTCCTAACATCAGAGAGTACAGCTACGGGTTTCAAAAATCATACAAGGACCTTGTCTCTTTTGAGGAAGCCTATCCCCCCACCCCTGGTTTCCCTTCCCAGTTAATTCCTTGCACGGATGTTACCAGGTTACAACCTATTGCTTTGGAATGTTTCCCTTTTTGGGTACAACCACTATTAAGGATGCTTTTGGTTCTATTATACATTGGGAAAATATGGGTTACAGATTGTATTTTTGTATATTGAAATCGTATCCTTAATACAAATATATCAATGGCACTTGTGGCCAGGAAGAAAATATATATTCACACCAAATATATTACATTTTAAAAATATACACAAGCAGTATGTAATAACCTAATGCAATTCAGGTTATTTATATACATTACAAATTTACCATATCAATAGGGCTAACAGCACACAAGTCAGATTCTCATGACATCATATGTGAAGAAATAGGACAAAAAAGGATATGACAGAATGCCTGACACACAGCACAACTACACTGTAGATGTGGGGGTCTCCTCAGAAAACAGGAAACAGCCACTAAACTGTCCAATTATCCTCATTACACTCCCAGTTTCAGAGTCCTTAGTACTTAACTGTTACGTTTTTTTAGTCATTACATCTCCTGGTAAGAGTGCCTTGATGTTTTATAAAATCATCAGTATACCTGACGCATACGTTTATGCAGAGATATTTTATGAAAGTTACACATAATGGTTTGATGACCACTTTGTGTGAAGTAAAATTTTCTATGAAACTGTGAATATAATCAACTTAAAAACATGCTAGGTACTTTATGTCATTAACATGATTTTAAACATTGAATATGAATTTTATCCATTATTACATAATTATTCATCCTTCATTTTAAGACTTCAACTCAAAAAGAAGCAGCTTGAGCAAAGTAGTGTAGCAGCAATACTGAATACAACAAAATTTAAATATAATACCATGATTGTCCAGATAGGAATACTTTCCCTTTTAAAGTGCATGTTAAGATTTCAAAGTGCATTTAAAACTATCATGCATCTATGCATGTCATACAATGATCAATGCTCTAACATACACATGGCAAATGCCTTGAAATTTGCAAGAAACACAAACAAGCAGGACTTCAGTGAGGGGCAGGGGAGGAGGTGCACTAATGGTGAACTATGCTGTGGTGTTGAATACTATGTTGAATACCAAAAGGTATGTTAGTCTGTTAGCTGAGTGTATATAGCAATTGAATGCCTTCTGGCTTCAGCACTTATGCCCTTTCACTGGAAAAGCACAGTCATCAGTTTCCCCAACCAGGTGATTAGTCAGACCTCAGCAGACACTGGTGTGTGGGTTCAAAGTAGGGGTTTTACGTTCTGTTTAACAACCAGGGTCATATTGAGACAGGTCCTCAGAATTGTCACTTGTGGGGTTCAAACCCACACAGAAGTGACTGCCTGTGATTATATGACAAACTTGCTAACCACTAGGTCACCGAGGACCTCTAGTATGTGGCCATTTCTAAATAAGAGCTCTCAATGCATCAGTATTGTAATACAACAAGATTATTGTTCCAGAGGAAAAACTTTCCCTCTTTACATTAAATGAACATATATATCAGACATATGGGTCTTAGAACAAGGCTAACATATACGTAATACACTCAAAAACCTCCCTTTTGGGTCCCTGTCCTTGGACCACCTTCAATACACAATCATCGAATTACTGTTTCTGCACACTCATCAAAACAACTTCTAGAACATGAAGTGTAATTATATGCATATTTTATGTGCAAAACAAATGTTGTGCAATATGCAGATGTAACTGCTTTACATGTGGTTTGACAAAATGGTGGGTTTTTTCATTTCCTGTTTACCCTGTGAGAGTTACTTATAAATAATGGCATTTCTTTAACACTTTAAAATGTAATCTATTTAAAGAGCTGATGTTTGCATCTCAGAGGACCTAATTCACTAAAGAACTAAAGATTCAAGTTTAAGTTAACGAACTTAGATTCTTAATACTGACCTAAGGGTCAGTTCTGTCTAAGGGTCTTAAGGGGTTCTGTCTCCGCTAACTCCGAACTTAAATTGAAATTCTTGAAAGAAAATAAAGTCCTTACTTATCTGAGACTTATAGCCGAAAAATTTAACGTTATATTTCTGCAGAAAAAAATATTTCAAAAATGTCTTAAATCGAGAATATCAAACGATCAGATTCGTTAAAGGACTTAGTCCCATCAGATTTCAATTGACTAAGTCTATATCATTGAAACAAAATGTTGACTTTTGATTACTGTTTGCACAAGTAAGTTTGTAAAATATGATTTAGACATAATTGAGTGAAGACACCATATGACCAATAATGAACTAAATCTGAAGGCTATATAAAAATTTTTGCATTACTTTAGATGACTTACGGAGATGGCAATTGAGGCTTCTGTGCGTCTTATTTACTCCATTTTTTTTCTATTGGGAAGCAAAACTAAATTTGGGTTGAGACGACTCCAAATATGTGGCTGCTATTACACCAAAACTTATGAAGGGACGTTACTGGTATTTTTCATTCATGTATCGCCTGACCAAAGAAAGAATTCACTCTGGGAGTGCTTCTGATTTAGATTTCCCTTTAATACCTGTTATCATAATGGGAACCGCATGCTTGGCTTTCAATAACACATTAGAAAAACACAGACTCATACTTTTATCTGAAACTCTTTAAAAGAAGAAATCTGATGCATTTCCTTGGCCTCAAGACATATCTTATGGCACTGACAGAATATGTTGTATCTGAGAAAAGCCTCACATGCAAACCCAGTGATAAAACCACCTGAGAAAAAAACCACATATTCTTATGATTTTATTTAAGGAAACAAGACATTATGTCAGCACAAGTAGACATATATTTAAAAGCCATCACTAGGACCGATACTCACTGATGTTATTTGAATATTCTTAAGGCCTTTATGAATAGAAGACAATCCAATTTTACCATTTGATAACTAGCAAGCACTCCTACAACACACTACATCTAGTGATCCAGATCTTTACAAAAATGTAATCAATTCTTCTTCTGGTCTGGTCCTACCCACATTAAAATTCATAAAGATGCACTCACTAGTTTTGGAGTAGTTGTGAACACAGACAGTCAGACAGACATACAAACAAACGCACACACAGACATACCCTCCCTCTCACTAGTTCTCAGAGGTGATGAAGTTGAACTCACATTATACACTTTGCATACATCAAGGATACTCAAAGACAAGCTGACATGGATGAAATTTATTTTGAAGAAAGTTCTTTTATCAGACTGGAAGATATTGTTAACAAACAACACAGAGCTTAAGTTAAACTGGTGTGAACTTCCTCTGGTCAGGTTTGTAAGCATGAGTTTCAGCAAGGCTCACGCTTCTTCATAGAATCCCTTGTTTTCGTCTTTTTTTTTCTTTCGTTTTTTCAGTCATTAGGCTTTCATGAGAATAGGCGTAGTGTAAAGCGTACCTGTCTCTTCACTGAATTCAGTGAATGATTTTCATCAGAATTTAGTCAATGATTTTCTACAGAATTTGGAGACTTTTATAGTGAACAGATAGCATATAATTGAAACAAACTGTCAGTAGTTTTGTGGTCTCCTGGTTTATTATATTTCAGCTGCAATGCATAGAAACACTTTTGTCTAAAAAACAGTAGTGTTGGGACTCGCCTCCAACTTTCAGGGTCGATTATTCATCCATTTTTACATGTTTCCAATATTTTAAGTTTTCCTTCCATTATGTGTGTTGACAAGTGAGACAGAGGTGACAAAGTGACCATCACTCATTTACCAAAACATGGCACTTCTGCTCAATTAAATCACTATAAAGTCTACAGATACACAAAAATATGGGATAAAAGCTTATAATTTTTATAGAATGAGGGTTTATGTCCAATATTTTAAGTTTCCACCATGATGGTGGTTGCAAAATCTCACAATATTTCACTGAAATTATCTTGATACTGAGACACCAGGCACCATGTTCTACAACTGTTTTACTTAAATGGATTTAAACTATTTCTTAGATTTCAAGTGAGAAATGATGAAACTAAACATTCCTAAGTTTTATTTCGTGAATAAGAGGTACAAGAAAAACTTCAGTGAAAAACCTTCCCTTACTTAGATCTAAGGTCACCTTATCTAAGTATTGTGTTGTAAAATATGGCCCAAGAAATACCTACCCATTCCTTATTTGGAGGTAAATAGTCCTAGTCCTGTGAAATCAAGTCTGAAGAAATTATAGTTTTTATGCCCAGTTTTCATGCATTTGCAGAGTTTATACAGTATTAGCAATTTCGTTGAGCAGAACTGCCATGTCTTGGTTACGACACTTTATAACCTCAATCTCGCTTGTCATATAGTTGAGGGAAAAATTAAAAGACTGGGAACAAACAAGAAATCTGAAGAATTTATAAGCTTTTATCTCATATTTTGTGCATTTGACCACTTTTGTTGCAATGTTGTGAAGAGGAAACGTCCATATTGTTTTGGGTGTACTAAAAAGCGGAGTCCCGGAATTACTTTGCATGGGCGACCTCCTGATGTACAAAGTTTCGATACCAATTCCTCCCTGGTTAAAATATATTGTCCAGAAATAATATTTACATATCTTTGGGGAAATTTTCACCATATTCATATAGATGGGCAAAATTAGCATCCTTTGTAATGCTGGCGATTTCTAAATGTTTGGCAGAGTACTTATACAAGCTTTGTCACCCCAATAGTTAATAGTGGTGGCATCGTTTACAGAAATCAAAACCGGTTACCGGGGCTTTGAAACGAAACGAAATCCGGTATTTCGTATGCTTGTTTTGTGCACTGAAAATTATTCGCAGGCGTACATGAGCGATTACTTGTAAATGGAAGTGGCTTTTGGCGAGATATTATTATGTACGTAAAAATTATTTTTGCTCAATATAAAGTAAAAATTTGACATATTTTACAAAATATGTATGTTTTTTGTCGTTTTGATGAAGTATCAGCCATTAGAAAGCCTAAAATAATAACGTCTTCAATAACCGGTTCCCAAATATTCTTTGCGGATTTCGTTTTTTATGCCAAAACGAAACGATTTTCTGCATACCGGAAAACCATTAACAACACTAATAGTTAATAAACTTAAGTTTTATCGTGGGTTTCATAATTTTAACCATAACCAAATAAAACACAGAACAATGGGTTGTTACTATTCACTTCCTAGTTTATGGCATTTCACAGCCACTTTCCAAAACTTTCTCTAATAAATAACAACACGATATAGGAAAACCCAAATATGGTCAAATTTCAACAGCTGGAAAATGTTACTACTGCACTAGAATAAACTTCAATCGAAAATGTGCCAACATAATCATCAGCAACAATATTAAAATGTTAAAATTATTGTACTTTACACTTCTATTAAAATAGCATCAGAGATGCCCATACCCCATGGCCTGGGAAAATAATTTTCAACACCATGGAATATAGAAGTAGTGAAACAGTACACAGATCTGGATACTTTCAGAGGAGTGTCAGTTATATAAAGCTCCAAATAATGTTTTAGTAGAGAAAATAACATCTAAAAGAAAGAAAATGTATGTAAAGATAAAGTATTAAATCAAGACATTTCAATACCAAGATGACAGCATTAATCAGTAAACAAAAAATTACAAAGCTGTAAATTTTATTAATTGGAGTATAGCTTTCGATGGAAATAGCATAATTATACAAAAGTACATAAACTAATCAGTTACAGCAATCTATATATCTTAGTCATAAGAGAAACATGTCTCAAATCTTGCAGGTGAACACACTTTGGCAGAGCCAAAGTTAAAGGTCACACCATGATGCACACCTACACCCCCTAACCAATGTCCCTACCAAGTGTTAATCTTCTACACCTTACTGAATCTAATAAATAGCCGAGACAAGATTTTCAAACTCATGGCCATGACAACTAGGTCATAGATCAAATCAAGACTACACCATGATGATGCACACCTACAACCCCAACCAAAGTATCAACTTCCTACACCTTACAGTTTCCGATATATAGCCCGGACAAGATTTTATAGGTCAAGGTCACTACAGCAAGGTCAAAGATCAAATCAAGGTCAGACCATGACGTTGCACACCTACACCCCCTAATCAATGTCCCTACCAAGTATCAACTTCCTACACCTTACGGTTTCCGAGATACAGGCCGGACAAACTTCTTCCCGCCGACCGCCCACCCACCCATCCGGACACCATGGGTGAAAACAATACCCCAACAGCCCTTAAGGGCCTGGGGTAAAAATATTATAATTATTGTCTGTTATTTGTCCCGCCCATCCGGACACCATGGGTGAAAACAATACCCCAACAGCCCTTAAGGGCTGGGGGTAAAAATGTTATAATTATTGTCCTGTTATTTGTGAAATCATGGCATAAAATACAGGTCACTATGCACTCGGACCGTATGCTTGGTTGACTGTGTATAGCTACAGCCTCTACTCTTTTCATAATTCAGTTTTTCTTATGGTTAAATTCCTTTATATACCGTAGATCCTGTATCACTAGAATCTCCAATATCCACAAGATTCGGTTTTAATAATGGCCAACTTCCAAAATATGCAGTAGACTTTGCAGAGCTAAAACCTTAAATATCCAATGGATTTGAATTTAGTAATGGCTAACATCCACTATATAAACTAGACTCTGTACAACTAGAACATCCAGTAGCCACAGAATTTAGTTTTAATTATGGCTAAGTTCCAAGAATATACAGTATATTATGTATAATTAAAACTAATATTCACAGAATCTGATTTCAGTTGTTTTATGGCTATATTTTAGTTTTTTTCAGTAGAATCTGTTGCCACAACCTTCAATATCAATTAGATTGGACTATAGTTTTAGCCAACTTTCACTACACAAAGAAGACTCTTTAAAACTAAAACCTTTAATAGCCACAGGATCTGGTTGTGGTTGAATTCCAACTCATAGCATTTCTCGATAATGGAACCTCAGGGAAGTAGTTTGTAAAATTTGACACTCTGGCTAATAAGTCACTGTATACAGTACAGACTGTATCAAATTAATGTGTACAGTTCCGACTGTGCTTTGCAAAAGTGGACACTTTGCAGATTAAGTTACTGTATATTGACAAACATCTAATCCAAGCTAATGTAATCCACTACTTTGCAGGCAACTCTCAAATATTTTCCCACCACAACACAATATAATCAAGCATTTCTATGCATCCATGCAATATTTTATTCCTTTAATGTTAAACATGCACTTGTTTGGACACAATTTGTTTACATCTGTAACCAGATTTTGCACAAACTGAACCGAAGCCAGTTACCCAGTTCTTCATATTTTACAATAAAAACAGAATTTTGTACTCACAAAGTGGCTTTGGTGGGGGTGGGCACTGACAACCACAAGACAATTGCCCTTCCTGTTCTCAGACAGATATCTATACTCATCGGGTAATGGTGCTGGGCAGCTGAACAGCTTCTGTAGCCTTTGGACCTGCGGATTGGTGTGATCGGAGTTTGTATTAGAGTAGTTAGCTCTATCTTTGTACGACCTCAGTCTGAAAAAGACATATCCACTGTATTGTACTGTATTTGGATTTATACTCAGCACAATATCTCCATGTATTACAGGACTCAAAGCGCTATATGTCCCATCCATCTGTACAAGTACTTTCCAACTCTCAAATTACTCACACTCCCCTAACTGAAAGACAGAGTCTCAGGGATGACCATTCATCAACGTCCTTGAGGTTCTTTAACCTGCTACTAGGGATAGGACCCAATGACGGAAGACCGCCATTTTAAGTGGTCATCCGAGCCACTATGTATCTGCCTGTACCTAGGACTGAACCCATGTCCTCTGTGTTCCCAGGCAAACGGTTACCCACTAGGCCAGTGTATTATTATTGGCTGTGTATAAATTCCCACGAGTGTACCAATTCAAATAAACCACAACAGTTTACACATAACTGATCCAGAGTAAGACGGTGGGCATAACTGACCAGGATTAAAAGTTTAAGTAAAAATATTTATTTACACAAATGCTTTGCCTTTTTCTGTTGAAAGTTTTTTTTTCACCGTTTTAATCTGCTTTACTATCATTCCAGTGTTAACAGACTCTCTATAAAAAAAAAGAAGACATTTGTATATTTACTGGAAAAGGTAGAAAACACCTATGAGTACTGATCACAAACAGAAATCTTAAAATAGGCTTTGTCCAACTTTATTTGCAAGACATCCACACATAACCTAAGCTTATAATGATATGTTACTCAGTGTTTTAATAGCTTTGCTTTTGATGCTCACACTGTGTGGAATGCTCTACCTGGTGAGACTTGTGTCTCCTCCTGTATTGCCTCTTTCAGAAAGAAGCTTTAGTTGTACCTCTTCCACACAGTATACTCCCCTAAGTCTCATACTCCTCTGGTGTTCTCCATGATGCTTGACCCCTTTCTGTCCCTGGATGCTCATATTGGTTGATCATTTTGGTTACCTTGTACCTCAGATTCCCCTTAGTAGAGATTAAATGCTGTAAAAGTCCAATTATTATTAGACTGCTTCAGTTATCTTATTTAACATTTTACAGTGCGCTGGTGGGTTAACCAGTACATAACTGATCTCCTCCTAACGGTTTTTCCAACCAGAATATTAAACATGTCACTGCTCAGTGGTTTACAGTGCAAAATCTTGACCAACTAGTATGCACTGGTTCCTCCACCCATAAACTACCCGTCGCAATATGACCCTGGCTGCTGAACACGATGTAAAACAAAAAATAAATCTAAATCTAAACCCGTATTTACAACACCTTTCAGGGTCCACATCAACTCACCTCTCGGCTATCTGCTGAGCGGCTTTGTGTACATAGTCCAGTTCCCACACGTTCCTATCAAGTTTACCATGCTTTTTCAGCCTATGCACGGCTTTCTCGGGTTTCCAAGGTATGAACTGGGTGGTCGCCCACTGAATAGCCAGCACCTTGGGCGGCCATTCCTCCACAAATGACACTGGCAAGATCAGCTTCCCCAGCACATCTGCCAACTTTACCTCCCTGTGAATTAATTTATACATTGTGTACAAGGAAAGGTTTTGTTGATCTGCATCAGCTGGTGAAACAATTTGGGGAACAAAATTTCAGTTGATTGGTAGTGTCACTAAGTTTAAGGATGAGTCAAAAAAGTTACCTGAAATGTTTTTGGTAAAATAAGGTAAAATGGAAAAAAAAAATTCTTGAAGACGAAGAAATGTAGACAATAATCCAGCGGCCATGTAATTCATCCAGCATTTAAAGAAGGTGGACCATAAAATGAGGTGACTTAAAATTAAGGCTTTGACAGGGTGCCCCAGGTACTCGAAAAAATCGGGGCAAGTTTGTTGATACTGTGAGTACAAACTACTCAGCCCACTCAGATTGCCGGGTCAAATGAATAAAAGTACTTTGTAATTTGAAAAATTTGTGATTGCACAAAACTTGTGACAGAAAGTAAGATATGTTACTTCACAATAATCAGTTAAACAAAATAATGCCCTGTCTGTAATACGTTCCGTTAGTTTGTTCGGAGATTAAGCACATGGATACCTGATACCATGTAATATAAGTTATTAATACTTGTACTTTAAGGCCTGCATATGCAACATAAACTCCTACAATACAAATTGACACCATTTGTGGTAACAAAAGTTTGCCATAGTCAATGCTTAATTGAAGGGCATTAAAATTACATACTAAGTACACATCATGCATTGTATATTAATGTAAGATCCTCTGGATCGACCTTGTATTTCAATCTTTGTTGTATTGCTATACACATACATTTCCGATTGGTATCATCATAGCTTCACTGAACCTTACGTGTGCAACTCAAGAAAGTCAATTTCCCTGACTTTCTGAGGACTTTCCCAAATTTCCCGGACTTTCTGAGGATTTTCCCAAATTTCCTGGACTTTCTGAGGATTTTCCCAAATTTCCCCAGACTTTCTGAGGATTTTCCCAAATTTCCCTGACTTTCTGAGGATTTTCCCCAATTTCCCTGACTTTCTGAGGATTTTCTCAAATTTCCCGGACTTTCTAAGGATTTTCCCAAATTTCCCTGACTTTTTTTTTCAAAATTCCAAAATTCCCTGACCCAGAACCAAATTCCCTGACTTTTCCCTGACCTTGAATTTCCCTGACATTTCCCTGACCGATGGCAACCCTGAAACTAACCAAGTTGGTACTCGTAAATTATCCATAAATGACATGGGTAAAAACTCATCACTGTCAATTTTGTCAACTTATAATTCTTTGTTAATACAAATTTTCTTATTTTTACAATCATGACATTTAATTTCTGACACATTTGGTTACACCAACCTCTGCATTTGGTCTACTGGTAATTTCAGTTGGTGAATACTAAAATGCGTCAACTAAACTTCAAGTGAATTATTGTGATACAGACTTAAGGCCTCAATTCTCCCCTCTGGGTTGCATCATTATTTATAATTGGTCGATTTCTAATGAAGCTTTAGTGTGTACCTGTTTGTCCACTGTGTCTCTCCATAACGGGTTGTGACTAAAGGCACAAATACATCGCAATGTCTGACTGCAAAGTTGAGAGAATCTTGCCAATCAATGCCGGACTTGATTTCATGAACATCCTGCAAATACAGAACTTTAAGATCAATGTACAGTGTATCTGGGTCAAGTCAAACGTGCAAAAGCAATTTACTTCTACTTATTTTTGTACTTTTAGTGATGCTAAATTTGAGATATATTAAGTTCTGAGGGTTTGCTTACTCCATTTAATCCGTGTGTGTGTGTGTGTGTGTGGGGTGGGGTGGGGTGGGTGGGTGGGGGGGTGGGGGGGGGGGGGGGGGGGGCAGACAATGGTGTTTAAAAGGCTATTGTATAACAAGTAGTCTTGTGCAGAGTAACCAAATTATGCTGTTTAGTTTTAACATCTGAATACATAATGATAAGCCCATTTCAGGTCTAATGCCATTACCTGGTTCACAAGGTTCTGTTCTGGCCTTCCAAGCAATGTACAAGGGGGAAAAAATTTAACTCATCCGAGATCGATTCTGGTTCGATGGGTTTCGTTTTTTAGTAGTATCCATTAAGTTTCATAAGAGTACAGAAGGCAAGATTCTTATTTAGGTAGCACGTCTTCATTGCAAATCGGACAATGTTTTCAGCATGTAGCAGATTTTTTCAAATGTTTGAAAGAGCTAGTACATCCTGTCGTGAGCTGCATTAAGATATACAGACAGAAAGGGTATGAGACTATGGGTATATGGAATAGCTATATGGGGGAAAACTGATTTTAAAGCAAGCACTACCAAGAAACAAGGTCTCATTTCAGAGTTGTAAGAACAAGATTGTGAAGCAGAATTCAAAAATGAGTTGTTACAACTGCACAGATCCGTGTGAGCAGGCCATATACCTTTCTATCATCCTTGTCCCCGTATGGGAGGGGCAAGGATTAGGGAAATCACGACTAGCCGACTAATCGAGGACGGTTAAAATAGTGTTATTTTCGGTATCATATTTTAAAGAACACAGAATGGTTCAATGTAATAAAAGATGGCAAAAGGTCTGAATCTATGAAATACTTGAGACATAAAATATGTTAAAATCCAACTCGGATACTGTTGTTTCTCTGCACAAAACTACACATGAGAGTGGGATTAAGTTTTAATAAGCTGGGTAATCATTTAACAGAAACCTTACCAAGAACACACTGTAGCCTAAACTGGTGAGTTTTTTCTTCAGGTTGAGTGCCTGTTCAGAAGCCTCTGCCCTGACGTAGCTGATGAGGATCTGTTTGGGGCTGAGAACGTCCTCCAGTGCTGCGTCAGTCTTTGCCGGCCAGCTCTGGACACTGGAACGTGTTGTGTTTGTAGACTCCCTTGACAAGACAGGGGGCCCACTGTAGAATAAAGGCAATAACAGACAATATTATATCAAGAACTTATACTTTATTGGCAATTTAAGCACAGAACCTCTTTCAGGACCTCAATAAACTAGTGGTCAGCAACTTTCGCATCTAATCACTGGCTGTAAATTGTATGTCGGATTGACTCCAACAGGTGACAATCTCCCAATATGACCCTTACTATTTAACAGTATGTAAAATAATACCTCTGACATCATCTTATGGGATAAAAATGACTTTTATTTGTAGTAACTACACTGATTGGTCATTATCAAGGGTACTGATGTAAAACTACTTTGGAGTTCAGAAAATCTTGTTACTTATATTTTTTTTTAAACTGATGTTTTCCTATAAATAGGAATGATCTTGGTACAAGCTTCAAAATGAAAACTTGGTCAAAGACAAAACCTCCATAACTATTACAGGTAAAACCCAATACATCTTCCTAATATTTGGTTTTCACTTAATTTCCACCTATTTATAGACATTTTATGGCGTTCAACAGGTGGTTACGTTCTTGGCTGGTCTCGTTTGTTGGATTGTTTGTCTGTCCATTTGTTTGCTTCTCTGTGTTTCCAATAACGACAAAAGTAATTTCAAATCTTTCTGCAATTTTTATGTGAGCAGGGTCTGACCAAAGGAAGACGTGTATTTTCAGAAAGATCTGGATCATATTCTTGACACAAAAAAAAAGATCCCAAATATTTTGGAAATAACCCCTGGAGGAGGTTTGCACTCTTTGAGTGCTGTCTAATTTTAGATAAATTTGTTTAAATCCCTACAGTTACAACTCTTGTACTTCCAATAAGTTCAAATATATTTGTACTTGCAGCTTAGCCTAGTACTGTAATGTTAACTGTTATATGCATCAAATAACACAAATTATAATTCTAGCCAATCGTTTAATGTGACAAATGTACTACAGATAGGTTACTTCTGGTGAGTTGGTTGTTAACTGATAAAGAATCATCAAGTAAACCACAAAATTAGACAAAACGTTCCTGCCTGAATGTTTAAAAAGTAAAATACGGTGAAACACTTACCCAGACGGCGGTGCAGGTAGCGGAGACTTGAAACCATCCACCATATCGTTTTCTAACAACACATCAAAGGGCGGAATGTTTGGCTTGAGTTTGAAAAACAAGTGCACGCTGCCATGGTTCAAAAGGTCAAGGACAGTGAAGTGGACTTCCTGGTCCATGGTGATTGGCCAGCCATTGTTGTCCAGAAAGTGGAATACTTTATAGTGGTGATCTGTGCCAGACGGAGTGATATCTCCCAGCTATGTGGTGGTACACATAAAAAGAAAGAGAAGATTACATTGGCTACTGTATTTTTAATGCCATCCTCATTTGTGTGTGTTTTTTCAACAAATACTCAGAAAAATGGTGAGAAAATCTGGAAAGAATTTACAACTACAAATATGGAAATATTGCTGTTATATAAAAATATAATTATGTCATTACTTTAAATATAATGTATTTCTGGCTTACATACATTTTTTTTTCATTGCTAGTATTTACACTTAACATAAAATCTTCTTGTACTACATGACTCAAAGTGCTATTTTACCCATCCCAACTAAACAGGTACAGCCCAACCTCTCTAGTGACTGACATTCCCCTAACTGAAAGAGTGAGTCTCAATGATGACCAATTATTAATGTGCCCGATGTTCTTTAGCCTGACAATGGGGAACAGCACTCAATAACACAGGACCACAAGTGGTAATTTCAGTCACTATGTATCTGCCTTTACATAGGATTGAACCCTTGTCCTCAGTGTTCAAAGGAGGTGGGCGTTGGGGGGCAGTGCCACCCACAACCCCACTGTGTGCATTATCCAGAAATTGGTGGTTTTTCTGACACCTGTGTCTAATCTGAATATTTCAATGACTTTTATTTCCTGTTGAACTATTATTTGTAGATTTTTGTTGGCTGGCTGATTTAGGTTTAACATCCCTTGCAACACACTGTGTAGAATGTAGATCATATTATGACCGCTGGTTGAGTGAGTTCATGAACAGTAGTACAATCTAGTTGGGCAAGATTCTGCACTGAAACCCACTGGCACACAACTACTAACCAAACTCAAGAGTCGGGATTGGGATTCTAACCCAGAACCTGCGACAGAAGTGTGTCACCAACTATACAGATCTAATGTAATATGGTCCTTGATAATCTCTATCATTTGATAGACTCTAAAGGCCCAACTATACATAAATGTATTGAACAGTCATTGGTCCTCTGACATAGGTCACAATCGAGAAGACAAAGGGGTGGCAGCATGATTGTGGCTAATAGGCTTTTTC
Organism: Sabellastarte sp. h YS-2021; assembly: GCA_964017235.1. NCBI lineage: Eukaryota > Metazoa > Annelida > Polychaeta > Sabellida > Sabellidae > Sabellastarte > Sabellastarte sp. h YS-2021. The sequence goes on along the minus strand of OZ024932.1, from coordinate 8,380,862 downwards.
AAAACAGATAACTTTTGTGAGCACCACAGAATACATTATACAGTAGAACCTCTATTACTCAAACCTTTTGGGAGAGTAACAATTTGGTTGGATAATAGAAAGGTCAGATAATAGAAGGACTAAAATAACAGGTTTAAATGGATTTGGGAGAGTGAGTTTGAGGTTGGATAATTGAAAATTCGGATAATAGAGGATCGGATAATAGATGTTCTACTGTGTATATATATACCCAGGGCCAAAAAAAAACAATGATAATTTGATGTAAATCAGTGGTTTGTAATCTTGTTAATGAAACAACAAAATCCAACGATCACATATCCTCCTTAAGAGAGGCAGTAATCTTTTGAAACCAGCCTACCTGATCTCGGATGGATTCCCTGAGTTGTTGTAGAGATGAGTTGAGTGTTATGAAGACAAATCCTTGCGGCTCACCAGAATTCACACCCGTTCTGACCCACACTCCCACCCTTGGCTTGTCTGAAGTCAACAAAACATGGACAGAATGCAGCAAAGGTCCCAGTTTAAGGTTACCTTTATTATCCTCCACTCGATGTAGTATACTGTTTGACTTAAATTCTGGGAAATACTGATCAGATAATCATTTTTTTTATTCCTAGGTACCCTTATTTAGGAACTATTTTGCCAATTTCATTTAAACAAGTACAAGGTTGCATGTATCTTTCCTATACTTTCTTTAAATATGGTGGTAAACATAAACGAACCCAAAATGCATGATAAATCTGCAGTATTACATAAAATTACTAAATTGGATATTCACATATATATATAAAGGTTACATTTAAGCTGATTAATCAATTATTAGAAATTCTCAGTGACCGACCGCGATGGTAACCTGTTACCGATAATTAATCAAGCACACGTCTAATTGTCCACCCAATAATTTCATAACACTCTTTTTTTAATTTGTATTTATCTTTTATGTCTGCATATTATCAGCTACAAGTTTAGAACAATAGTTTTTTTAAACAATGTCTTGCACTATCATTTGTTTATATACACATTTAAGTAGGGCAGGGTCGTTAGCAGATTTTCCATTTTGGTATCCTCCCAGTGTTAAACCAATTCCGGTATACTGAAAAAAAATTGCATTCTAGCATATCCCCCATCGAATAGGCCCACTAACAGGAAGGAAACAAAACTCGGTAGTTCCTATGAAAGAAACTGCTATAACAGTGCAAATATATACACAAATATGAGATAAAAGTTCTTCAGTTTATTTCTTCAGATTTGAGGTTTGTTTCCAATATTTTTCGTTTTCTCACCGTATTATATACTGACATTCGAAAAGCCGGTAGTAAAGTGTCGTCATGTTGTTCAATTGAATTGGTCTCGATAGCGAGATACCGTTGTTACTGACCCTGTGTTACATTGGAGTGACAACACCCAGAAGTATTCAAAACACTGTTTACTTAGTATTAATACTTACCGTAGTCTGCTTTTATTCTTATAGTTAGTTCACTGTTCACCACATCAGTTAACAGTAAGCCAGACTCATGGTCTCTCTGTATTTGCCAGCTAAAATAAATAAATTAAAAATAAACCCCGGGTGCCATTTCATTATTGTTAACTTTGAATATTCTCACTGATTTATTGAACATCTGCAAAGCTGACAATAACAAGACCACTGCCGTGGTATGATCTCCCGCCGCACTACATCAAAAAGTAGGTGAACAACATATTTGACAAAACTCCTATATGGTTATCATTAAAAATTGACAAAGTAGCTATTACTCACTTAGCTATGGAGATACACTTCCAAACTAGTGACCATGTTGTAGCTGTGGAGATAGTAGCTGAACAACATATTGGAACAAAATTGTGTAGCTGCAATACTTTTGAAGATATAAGCCATTTACTCATTATGGTTATCATCAAAGTAGCTATTACTCAGTTAGCTATGGAGTTACAGCTGTGAAAATTCACAATACAGTATATCCAAAAGATAGGTGAACAATATATTCGACAAAAATCCTCTATATTCAATAGTTTTTGAGTTATAAGTGACTTGCTCAATGGTCAAATGTTAAACTTAGTATAGCTATTACTCAGTTAGCTATGGTGCTACACCTTGGACACCTCACCATGATATAGTACATGAAGGAGTTGTTGAACAACATATTTCAGGCCAATACTGTAAGTAACAGTTACAAAGACAAAATCAATTTACTCATTTTGCTCATTGTTAATAACAGAAAATAGCTATTACTCACTTAGCTATGAAGATAGAACCCTAAAAATGGTACCATCTTGTAGGCATGGAGAAAGTAGCTGAACAACGTATTTTACAGAAACACTCTAAATGCACTCGTTTTGGAGTTATGAGCACTTTACTCAAAGTAGCCACCATTGCTATTACTCACTTAGCTATGGTCCTAGGTGTGAAATAACAGCATCAAATGAAAGGACATAAGCAATAAGGTCATAAAAAACATTGAAAAGGCCAAGGAGAAACAACCAGTGTGATGTACAGCCCTTTATAACACACGAACACACGCACGGTATGCGTTTTATAATCTCCCGCCCGACCGGCGGGAGATAACCATAGCTGCACATTTACATATTAAGAATATATTTACTTTGTTTTCACAACATTCTAAAGTACAAAGTTTATAAGCTGTTGGTAATACAAGAATTCAAACATATGATTATTAGATACATATATCTATCATGTGTATAAGAAATGGTACTTTGAGAATTAACAAACATCTTGGTAACATTTTACAATGAACAGGATTTCCCAGTAAGAGTGGTAATTGGTTATCAAAATTTAGGGATGGATAGTTTCATTATCAGCTACCCACCAAAACAAAACCATTCTATTCTGGGATAACAAAAAAACATGTGTTTAGGCTTACTTACAGGAAGTGCAATGAAAATATAACAATCTAATCAAAATCACCAAAAGCTTATGGTATTAAAAATATATTGGAGAAAAAGGCTGTAATTTCCTCATTTTCTCCACCCAGAGGTTATGCTTTGGGGTGCATCCGTCTGTCAGTCTGTCTGTTAGTCTGCCTGTCTGTGTTCAAGACACTCCAAAAGTAATGAACAAATCTCTGAAATTTGTTTATGTTTTTAGGGCCAGACCAAAGGTGATTAAATTTTGGGAAAGGTCCATATCATATTCTCGATCCAAAATATCTTGAATTTTCAAAGGTCCTATTTTTAATGTATTTTAAACAACTTTGGCTTTCTGGGTGATATTGCTCCAAAACAACGACCGGATCTTCAAGCAATTTGTTATGCGAGTAGAGTCTGACCAAAGGATGACTACACTTTGGGAAAGATACAGATCATATTCTTAATACAGGCAAGAACCCCAGCCCGCAGGTACAGGTAAATGGCCAAAGACATTGAGACTTGGGAAAATCTTAGGAACAACGTCTGTTGTAAGAAGTATAGAGGACCCACAAGATGTTCTACAAAAGATTCACAGGCAATGATTTGAAGCCCTAGAAACAATTATAAGGGAGATATAGGACCTTTTTGACATGATCACCCTCTTATTTGGCATTAACGATGTGATATGGTGTCCATTTTGTTTCCAAAACAAGGACACAATTACTCTGAGACAAGCTTTCCTGTCCATTTACATTTTGTGCAAATCTGATGAAGCTAGCTGCAATATTTTAGGTTACAGAAAATAGTAAAGATTTTAGAACAAACTTTAAGACCCCAAAATTTTAAGTGTTGCCATGGCAACAGTTGCTGCTAGATCCTCTTGGGGTTAACATTCCCTGAAAATTTGGTGAAAATCCGTGCAGGGGTTTAGGCTGTGGAACACCCACAAATTTTAAGACCCGAAAATCTTAAAAGTGTTGCCATGCCAACAGATGTTACCGGATACCCCAAAAACATAATCAGCTCTAGATCCTCTTGGGTTAAACATACCCTGAAAATATGGTCAAAATCCGTGCAGGGGTTTAGTCTGTGGAACACCCAAAATCTTTAAGACCCGCAAATCTTAAAAGTGTTGCCATGGCAACAGTTGTTACCAGATACCCCCAAATCCTAATCAGCTCTAGATCCTCTTAGGGTAAACATCCCCTAAAAATTTGGTGAAAATCCGTGCAGGGGTTTAGTCTGTGGAACACCCACAATCTTTAAGACCCGAAAATCTTAAAAGTGTTGCCATGGCATCAGTTGTCACCGGATACCCTCCAAAACCTAATCAGCTCTAGATCCTCTTGGGGTAAACATACCCTGAAAATTTGGTGAAAATCCATGCAGGAGTTTAGTCTGTGGAACACCCACAAGCTTTATGCCCGACGATGCCTGGACAGCGCAGGGGACTATAACCCCAGCCTTTATGCGCTGGGGTTAAAAATTTTAATTTTTTTGAAATGCCCCCTGGAGGAGGTATGCGTTCTATAAGTGCTTTTATAATATCTATTAGATGTATTCGTAATATTTTTCAGTTGTATCACCATTTTAGTCCCCAACAATTGGTGTACCAGTTAAAATATTTCATTCACAAGTATTTCAATAAAATGGTTGATGCTGTTATACTAGAACTACTATCTCATCCTCAGAATATAAAAAAGCTTTGACTCACCCTTGAGAGGACAAGAACACAAAGTGTGCAGGCAGGTTGTGTAGCTGTTCTATGAGGGTTCTTCTTGTGACTGCCAGTGACTGGCATTGTGAGGAGAGAAGGACACAGCCAAGACAGACGTCCTCAAACTCATCAAATATGGACGTCTCACTGGCCAGACATACGCCACACAGGCAGGAGGTTTCATTAGACAGTGAGGATGTCATGGGTTCTCTGTCTGTAAATACAACAAATGGTACACTTGCTCCAAGTCTTTGTATTTCTTATACCACCAAATCTGATATACATGGAATCATTATGAATCCATCATATGGATGGGGATATTACTTTGTTGAAAAAAAGTCATTCAGTCCTCATATAATACCAAAGACAAAAGGACTTGAGGAAAGTCTAAACAAATGGTTATAGAGTGTCTAAGATTCCCATTAGTGTGTCCACTGAAAAAACCTCGAGTTTCACGTTTGCATTTTCTCTTTAAGATACAAATACTACATGACGAAGGGCGGGGAATGGTATTATTGAAGAAAATCCATTTAATCTTTACCGCGCGCGAGTGAGATATATTTTGTAAACAACAGCACCTCCGTACCATGGATAATTAGCATCAACAAGTGCCATTTTTTTTTAAATTAATACCTCAAAAATTATGTAACATACAAATATATACTATAGATCATTAGAAAGGTCTTTTTACAGAGCTTCTACTTGTTTTCTAGCATAAAAATCCATGAAGAAATGGCTGAGAAATCACAGGTTATAGATTGAGGTTTTATATTCACTGGTATCCCTGTATATATGGAAGCCTTTTTCACATTCTCTCTTTAAATGTGGATTTATTTTAGGTATAAATCATAGAAAATGGTGGATAATAAAAATAAAAACATCCCTCATTAGACATATACAGAAAAAATATATCATGAGTGAAGATTAACAATATGATATACTCTTGCTACGGACTTGTGTATAATATTGTTATCTTCATTTGTGATACATTTTTTCTATATATGTCATTTTGGAATTTTTCCTATTAAACATACACTTTAAATGTATACATGTATGTGAGTCATATCAATTCAATCTGTAATTTCTTGAAGTTATTTCTTTTCAATATGACTTTTGACTCTGAAAATAAAAGCTTTATGTACAATTTTTCTATCGACATCTAGAGTGGCTTTTTGACGTTCTGTACTTGTAACTTTTTTTTTATTGTTTTCCACAACAACAGTATATGTAGATTATGTACAAAAGAGATAATTTTTACAGAAGTATTTAAAGTTATACATTAAATGAAAAAATTGAGACAATTCATCAGTAGTGTACAAGGTAAAACTCTTAGCACTTATAGCATTCTTTCAGTTTTCACAAGTTATGCTCTTTAACATTATGAAAAAGTTTTGAAAAAGATTTTGGTGATAGTGTTTGGATAGAGGGAATTATGTTTCAACCAGAGGAAGCCATTTTTGCCAAATTTTCTTAAAATTTGCCTCTTGTTCACTAAATTTTGAGGCTAATGATTGTTCAGTGTATATATCTGAGAATTTATGCCTGAAAGCTATTATGCGCAATTGACTTTTGGATTTGACAGAATCAAATATATACTTTTTGCAGTGATTATTAATGTATTTAATGGAACATTATTTTGATCTATAAATAGATAGCCATGTATTATGTTGGAATCATTGAATTTAATTCTAACTTTTATCTTTTAATAAATAAGGTTTTCCGATGAAATCCAAAAATTCATTGATTCATTACACTGAGCTAATAGAAGTAAAATACTTTCGGATGTAGTATTACATCTAGAACAAAGTGGGCTATCTGACAACCCTATTTTATGCAAATATTGATTAATGCCCCAGATTCTGTAAAGGATTTTTAGCTGAAACGATATCAAAGAATTGTTTTGCAGTATTTTAAAACACACCCTGAAAGTAAGGTTCCATTGTCCTTCATTTATAAATGTATTAAGATCTTTATTCCAGCTTTGCTTCATAATATGATTATTTTTATGGTCAGCTTGTAGTGATTAATAAAAGTCACGAGTCCCTTTCTTAAAGATTACATTAATATGATTTAACATTAACTAATTTGAAGCTCACAGCTCATAAAGGAGCCAGTGTCATCTAATAAGTCAGAAACTATAGTGATTGCTTTCGCATACCAACTCGGAAGATATAGTACCTCACTTGAAATTTTGCTATTATTCCATAACGGTGTTCTGTGCAACTGTTCAGAAGTTACAATTTGTTGGGCACTCAGAACATGATACCAAGCATCAAAAGTACGTAACCAAAATTTATTGTCAGTCTTTTGCTTTAAGGATAAGATATACTCAGGTCCAAGACTGCAAATTTTTTTTCAATTTCAGAATTAATTGTAAACTGAAACATTTTCTCCAAGGAGTGTTTTCTCCTTGGAAAATTTTTCGAAGCCAGTTTGTTTTGAGGGACCTTTGAAATAGTTCCAGGTTAATCATATTCAGCCGTCCTAAACGATTCCTCAGAGTTATAGCTTTCCTGTTTATCTTGTCTGGCTTATTAGACCAGATAAATTTATGGAAAAGGTCATTCAGTTCACCAATGAATGCTTTACCTGGGTTTGGTAAAGTGAGGAACAGATGGTTCAATTTAGCCAATAAAAAGGTTTTGATAAGTTATTTTCCCCAATGGTGTCAGATATCTCTTGTTCCACATTATTATAAGCTTTGATTTCAAGTATTTGTACTTGTAACTTGATGTTCTAAAGTTTGACCTTATGGGAAAGATGACGTCATTAAAATGCATTGTAATGTGTACTGGTATGTTAAACCTCTAATAAGAGCCAGCATCAGCAGATGAATGTAACAGCCAGCATGAATAATTGGAAGAGCATAAAGTCAACATTTAAGAAAATGCCCTCATAGAGAAGACACAAAATTATAAGTCATGAAAAAAGTTGTCATGCAAATAATTGTTGAAAGATGTTGCCAAAAATCTGATCAGCTCCAGTCATCTCCGGATAAACATATCCTAAAAATATGGTAAAAATCCATGCATGGGTTTCAACTGTTGGACACCCACAAATCTTCTGCCCGCTGAAGTCGTCTGGATGGACAACTATAGGCTCGGGATAAATAAAGCATCCAATTGTGCTCCAAAATGCCCATGCCTTTTAAACATGTCCCCCCCAACTCCCCCTCCCCCCATCTTGTTTAATCACCCATAAAGCGTTTATATGTTGTTCTAAGGCTGATTAACTCCACTCTCAAACCAAAAAATTAGTTCAAACATAAGTTTTCTTATTTTAGCAGACATTTCACACATTCCTTTCTCATCTGGTGGTTATGTTTTGGGGTGCATTTGTACGTCTATTTAGTCTGTTTGTGACACCTCCAATTGTATTGTACAGATCTTTATGATTTTTTACTTGGGTAGGATCTGTCCAAAGGAAAAAGTGATTCTATTTTGGGAAAGATCCAAATCATATTCTGGACACACACAAAACATCCAGAAATTTTGAAAATGCAACCCAGTGAAGGTCGGTGCTCTGTGAGTGTTTTCTTGTTTATACAATGAGCTTATATTAATGAATATTATAAAGACCGGAAGTGCGCAATGAACGAAAATCCGTCTGTGCGCATAGAATTAGCACGGAGTAAAACCTCCAATAACGGCCCGCTTAGAAACGGAAGTGTTGTTTCGATTGCTCGATTGTATGTCGATAGTAAAATTGTCTGCTTTTACGAGAGCGATTATGCATTCAAAACAATATGGCGGCGTCCTTGTTCGTGTCACCTCGTAAAAATAAATAGATATTTCTTTCAACCAGGTAGGCCAGTCTTTATAATAGTAATAAATACCTCATGCTCGGGCGTTTGTTACAGGATATACGCCCGGCAAAATTTCCTTAATAATGCCCTCGCGCCTAACGGCGCTCTGGCATTATTTGGAATTTTTGCCGGGCGTATATCCTGTAACAAACGCCCTCACACTCAGTATTTATTACTACATCTTACATCAAAGAAAAACTGAGAAATCCATGCTTGTTTACATCAAATAATACAATTAAATAAGGTGACTTTTTCCTATGTTTTTCAGCCTTTGTATATTCAACACAGAATCAATATACACTTAATACCACAGTGCATTAATATAATCTTTACTTTCAGTAATCAATGTCTATGAAGATTTGATTGTAAGTTTTAAAAAAAAAATCATAACTCAAGAGAAATCAAATGGCATATTCTTTCTGTGCGACAATGGAAAAACTGTGGGCCACCTTATCCAGATAATCACAAACCTTCCAGCCACAGTGAAGTGGAAAGGGCTTTTGCAGAAATAAAAGGCTAGAGTTTCTCTCCCTCACAATGGAATAACTTAAGCAGAAGTGTAAGCAACAATTTCAGTTTCATTTTGATTTTTATTACAAGCTTTTGCCAATACTGAATGCCTTTCTGACAAACAAACTCATTCATAAAATGACAGGAAACTTTGTATTTTTCAGCCAAGACATTTTATCGCTCCAGGAAAGTTATTGACATATTTTAGAACACAATATCACAGCTTTTTCCACCTTGATGAACTTGTACTTAAATATTTCATAGAACGGTTTTGCAGATTTAGTTCACTAAAAAAATAACAGCACTCAGCGAGCGCCTGCCTCTGCCATGACACATAGTAATAAGTAAATGGGAAAATCCAGGTTTTTTTTTGTATCTAGACACTTATCCATACCACACTGAAAATTTAAAGGGATCTAATTTGGACCAAGACCCATATTCTTAATTTTTTAGGAAGATCCAACAGCAGTATTTGCATAATCATGCTAACCAGCAAACAGACAAACAAACGAATAGGCATTAAAATAATACCTCCTTGACACATGTAATTAGGCTATGACTGAGAAAAAGAGAAAATTTATAGGACTTCAGTCTGGTGGTGTATAATTATTTTTCACAAATTCTCTAAAAGCTATCGGAATCAATAGAGACCAACTCAAAACAAATATCGGAATCATAATGATAACAGAATATATACAATATTTTTACTCTATAATATGCCAAACAACTATTATAACTTGTAGTTGTAATATATAATTATACAATTAAGTAACTTATGAAGAAGTTTTCAAATTATTGTTATATGTAAGTCACAAAGTTTACTGGGTGTGCTATTATAATTCACAGAAACTATTCAGAATGACTGAAGATGAGAAATAAGCTGAAGAAAGAAGAATGAAATAATCATACTGAGAAAATAACACATTTTTTTTTTGTCATTTCATGAACAGCGAAATATCATCTGAAGAAATACTTACAAACATCATGTGAGACTTCATTCCTATTACATCCTTTAACTTTGTTCTCAAACAGGAAGTAAGGTTAACTCTCAAGGTTGTCTGGTTCATCAGCCAAAACAGTCTCTTTGATTTTTCTTATCAACAATCCAAAGTTTCAAACTTTACTTACTACTACCCTAATATTACTTGATGTTATTCAAAATTAACTGTTAATGAGCAAAAATCTCAAATCTACAGAATGATGAAATATCATAATCTTTTACCTAAGCCTGGCATGGTGTTATCACTAATTCCAAGACTCCATCCAGTTTCCAAGATACATGTGTTCAGCTTCTTTAGTATATACCACAGTGATATCATGCTATGTATATTACTGTCTTTTCTCAGATCTCTCAAAATCAACAGTTATTAGTCACACAACCTTAATGGTTGTGATTACTTGCTAGTGAAATGGGATCCATACATATGCAATACATGTGTAAGTTCTGTGACAACATAACAGTTAATGCAATAGGCCACATACACACATATATACCAGGATCCTCTTGAGCTACATGTTGCATACACTCGCAGATTTTATCATCATAAAGCTAGTCTTAGTCATAGCGTAAATTTAGTGACTACTGATAAACATCAGTAACACAGATGTACACCACTTTTAAATACACACACACACACTATTGTGTCATTAAATTTAGTGAGCTCTGTAGACAAGTGGTAAACTAGACCCGTACTGAGTCACTTGCCTCTCACTTTTGTGGACACGTGTTTGAATCCAGCTAAAGGTTAGAAAACTAAGGGCCTGTAGCCCTGTACTGGTACAACTTTAGCTGCTGAAAGGGATGTAAAACCCAAACTTTGTCTTTCAATTAATCTTGAAATGAAGGCAACTAACCATTATTCATCACCGACTTGTCTAAAGTACTATTCTAATATCACTGAACAACCAAAAAAATATTTGGTAAGTTTTCATACCCCGTAAAATTCTTACATCCAAGGAAACTTTCGTCATGCGATTATATTAAAATGCTAGTTTTCTATTTATAATAAATTTCTCAGGTACCAACTTATCATACTTTTATTTTTTACACCAAATTATCAATTGCCGGCAGAAAAATACATTGAAACCTCATTGTGTCAAACCATCCAAATGTTTTGTGTTGATTTATCGTTGAAGTGGGAAAAAATACATAAGGTTTTGTACCAGAAACCAGTTAAGTCACACAAACTTTAAAACGGATAATAAAATATTAACTCAATGACAAAGACATCTATCATCAAATATTTCAAAAGTGATTTTGCTATTATTTATCTGCATTACTATTAAGGGCTGCCACAAGTAGCAATTTTTGTACTCGAGTACTCTCTCACCATTACTCTATTCTAGAAAGAGTACTCTTTTTTGAGATAAATACAACAAAAAGTGCCATTTTCCCCCTAAAAATTAGCAGAATTTACTCAGTTTATATCACTTTTATAGATGTTTTGGAAAAGGCCACTATTTGAGTGTAAAAAAGTACTCTTTTCTTAATTTTGTACTCCAAACTAGATTGGGCCAACTCGGCGCCAACATATCCCCAGACAGGTCATCACTCACGCCACAGGTTTTGATCGGGAATTTTTTAAAGCATAATTACCCATTATTATATGAACTTCAGCACATCAATCTACTCTGTTTGTATCTTCCCAAGAAGATGGTGTATCCCCAGACGCCGAATACATAACTCAAATTATATTTTCAATCTTCCTGCAATGATAACTCTAAACCTATTTTCAAAGTATTTATTAACTAGATTGGGCCAACTCGGCGCCAACATATCCCCAGACAGGTCATCACTCACGCCACAGGTTTTGATCGGAAATTTTTTAAAACATAATTACCCATTATTATATGAACTTCAGCACATCAATCTACTCTGTTTATATCTCCCCAAGGAAGATGGTGTATCCCCAGACGCCGAATACATAACTCAAATTATATTTTCAATCTTCCTGCAATGATAACTCTAAACCTATTTTCAAAGTATTTAAATGATTGATGATTGAATGTCCATTCTAAAATAATAATCCCAAAAGAGCATATCTGTTTCTATATTTGTTGACAAATAAAATATTATTTTTAACTCAACTCATCATATTTTTCAATCTTCCTTCAAAGTATTTAAATGATTGATGATTCAATGTCCATTCTAAAATTCATAATCCCAAAAGCGCATATCTGTTTCTATATTTGTTCACAAATAAAATATTATTTAAAAAAAAATTGTTTATATTATTATTTTATTATATTATTTTTAGAATTTGCAAATTGTTTTCAGTTATTCATTTCCTCTATACCTATATATGTGGTCCATATATATGCAACCTAAATATGTGACACAATCTCAGTTCTGACTCCCCTTTGTGTTATATGTAATGAAGCCCACCACCTCCCACCCCCACCCCTCTCCCCTTCTCCACACCTCTCTCACTATTACACAAGATCTGCAACCCCATTGAGTTCTTTGTTTCTCATCTGATATCATTAAATACCATTGTTTATTTAGTGTCACTCAATATAGCTGGAGGTCCCAGAGGTGGGTGGGGGGAATCCGGGTGGGGGATGTGGGTTGAGCATAAATGGTAAACAAACAATCTATATAAAAGGGGTACTCAAATACAAAAAGAATTGAGAATTTTAAGTATGTGATTATCAACTGAAATGAGTTCATAACTGTAGGAGCTGTGCCAAAATTAACTGAGGCAAGTTGAATAAAACTGGGCTAGTTGAGGGTTAAAAATCCCCTAGTTTTACTACATAAGGATATAATTTCATTAATATTGGGACTTAAAGCTCACTTAAAGTGTCCATTTTGTCTACTTGAATATGTTAAACCAGTTCCATTTTAAAAAGTGAAAAACTCAGCAAGCAGAGGTATAACACACAAAAATAAGTTCTTAAAAGACTAAGATAGCCATAACATTATTAATATTCAAAATTTAAATAGACAGGCATTTCCTTTTAAAAATTCAAAGATTTCAGCTCTATACCCCACATCGTTTGACAGTTACTGGGCTTTAAAGTGGCATAATATCCATAAATTGGGTTTCTGTGGGCATTTTACAATTGTTAAAGAGACCTTAGCAATTAAACTACAGATCTGAAACTTTTTGGGGGACATACATAACAAACAAAAATTATATATAATACAGTTTAAGACTTGTCACACTAAGCATTTCCAAATAACAGGGCAAAATACGGAAAAAATGTCAAAAAAGGCACTTGGGCGAGTGTCTATGGCCCTCATACACAGGTTAAATGTCTACTAAAAACCTTGATTTTCGGCATATGTAAAAAGGACATAATAATGCATTCCCAGATGGGATTTCAGCTCCATCAATCACATAGTTTAACAGTTACAGGGCTTAAAGGTGGTAAAAAGTCCAAATATTGGGTCATTGTGGGCCTTTTAGAGATCTCGATGTGGCTTTCAAATTAAAGCTTCAGACTTAAAATTTGTTACATACTAAGATTACACATAGAATATGTATCTAATAAAGTTTGAAACTTCTCAGACTTACCATTTCCAAGTTACAGAGCAAAATATGTGAAAAATGTCTTAAAAGGGTCACTCAGGTGGGTGTTTAAGGTCCTCATACACAGGTTAAATGTCTACTTGAAGCCTTGATTTTTGGCACATGTAAAAAGAACATAATAATGTATTCCCAGATGAGATTTCAGCTCTATCAGTCACATAGTTTAACAGTCACAGGCCTTAAAATTGGCAAAAAGTCCAAATATTGGGTCTTTATGGGGCCTTCTAGAGACCTAAATGTAGCCTTCAAATTAAAGCTTCAGACTTAAAATTTGTCACATACTAAGATTACACATAGAATATGCATCTAATACAGTTTGAAACTTCTTAGACTTACCATTTCCAAGTTACAGGGCAAAATATGTGAAAAATGTCTAAAAATGGTCACTCGGGTGGGGATTTATGGTCCTCATACACAGGTTAAATGTCTTCTTAAAGCCTTAATTTTTGGCACATATAAAAATAACATACTAATATCTTCTCAGATAGGATTTGAGCTCTATCAGTCACATAGTTTGACAGTCACAGGGCTTAAAAGTAGCAAAAAGTCCAAATATTGGGTCTTTGGGAGCCTTTTAGAGACCTCAATTTGACCTTCAAAATTAAAGCTTCAGACTTAAAATCTGTTACATACTAAGATTACACACAGAATATATATCTAATACAGTTTGAAACTTCTCAGACTTACCATTTCCAAGTTACAGGGAAAAAGATGTGAAAAATGTCTTATAAGGGTCACTCGGGTGGGTGTTTATGGTCCTGATACACAGGTTAACTGTCTATTAAAGGCCTAAATGTTGGGGCACATATAAGAAAACACATAGATATATTCCCAGATGATATTTAACTTAGATGAGAGACATAGTTTGAAAGCTACAGTGCTTGAAAGTGGCAAAAAGTGCATAAATTGGGTCTCTGTGGGCACTTTTGAGACCTTAAGTCGACCCCTTTGGGTAAACCTACAGCCCTAAAATTTTCTACAGACAAGGATTACATATCAAAGTTATACCTAGCGCAGTTTGAGACTCATCAGAATTATCACTTCCAAATTATAGGGCAAAATATGTGTAAAGTATAGCAAAAAATCCCTAAGTGGGGGTATTTATGGGCCTCAAACACAATTTTCTCCTCAACTTAAAGTCATGATTTTCGGCACATGTACTAAGAACATATTAATGTGTTGTCAGGTCAAATTTCAGCCAGCTGAGCATCATAGTTTGTGACCTACAGGGCTCTAAGTGGCCAAAAGTGCAATTTCTGACCTTAAGGTGGCCATAAGTTCTTTTTTACTGGGAGTTTAAGGTCACCTTAAAATAGGGATCTTCCTTTGGGCACCCTTAACATGTGTACCAAGTTTGAAAAAAAAATATTAATTTGTTTTTGAGTTATCGCGTCCACAAGGAAATTTCTACGGCGGCGGCGGCGGCGCGACGGACCTGAATCCAATATATCCCCGACTTTCGTCTGGGGATATAATAAATGATTGATGATTGAATGTCCATTCTAAAATAATAATCCCAAAAGAGCATATCTCTTTCTATATTTGTTGACAAATAAAATATTATTTTTAACTCAACATCATACTTTTCAATCTTCCTGCAATGATAACTCTTAACCTAATTTCAAAGTATTTAAATGATTGATGATTGAATGTCCATTCTAAAATTCATAATCCCAAAAGCGCATATCTGTTTCTATATTTGTTCACAAATAAAATATTATTTAAAAAAAAATTATTTATATTATTATTTTATTATATTATTTATAGAATTTGTAAATTGTTTTCAGTTATTCATTTCCTCTATTCCTATATATGTGGTCCATATATATGCAACCTAAATATGTGACACAATCTCAGTTCTGACTCCCCTTTGTGTTATATGATGAAGCCCACCACCTCCTACCCCACCCCTCTCCCCTTCTCCACACCTCTCTCACTATTACACAAGATCTGCAACCCCATTGAGTTCTTTGTTTCTCATTTGATATCACTAAATACCTTTGTTTATTTAGTGTCACTCAATATAGCTGGAGGTCCCAGAGGTGGGTGGGGGATGTGGGTTGGGACTACAGCATAAATGGTAAACAAACAATCTGATATATATCAAAGAAAGGGGTAATCAAATACAAAAAGAATTGAGAATTTTAAGTATGTGATTATCAACTGAAATGAGTTCATAACTGTAGGAGCTGTGTCAAAATTAACTGAGGCAAGTTGAATAAAACTGGGCTAGTTGAGGGTTAAAAATCCCCTAGTTTTACTACATAAGGATATACTTTTATTAATATTGGGACTTAAAGCTCACCAGAAAATAACAGTGTCCATTTTGCCTACTTGAATATGTTTAACCAGTTTCATTTTAAAGAGTTAAAAACTCAGCAAGCAGAGGTACAACACACAAAAATAAGTTCTTAAAAGACTAAGATAGCCATAACATCATTAATATTCAAAATTTAAAGAGACAGGCACTTCCTTTTAAAAATTCAAAGATTTCAGCTCTATGACCCACATAGTTTGACAGTTACAGGGCTTTAAAGTGGCATAATGTCCATAAATTGGGTTTCTGTGGGCATTTTACAATTGTTAAAGAGACCTTAGCAATTAAACTACAGATCTGAAACTTTTTGGGGGACATACATAACAAACAAAAATTAGATATAATACAGTTTAAGACTTGTCACACTAAGCATTTCCAAATTACAGGGCAAAATACAGTAGAAAATGTCAAAAAAGGTCACTTGGATGAGTGTCTATGGTCGTCATACACAGGTTCAATGTCTACTACAGGCCTTGATGTTCGGTACATGGAAAAAGAAGACGCTTAATAATGTATTCCTAGTTGAGATTTCAGCCCTGTCAGTCACATAGTTTAACAGTCACAGGGCTGAAAAGTGGCAAAAAGTCCAAATATTGGGTCTCTGTGGGCCTTTTAGAGACCTCAATGTGACCTTCAAATTGAAGCTTCAGACTTAAAATCTTTCACAATCAGAGATTATACATAGAATGTATATCTAATATAGTTTGAAACTTCTCAGACTTACCATTCCAAGTTACAAGGCAAAATATGTAAAAAATGTCTAAAAAGGGTCACTCGGGTGAGTATCTATGGTCGTCATACACAGGTTAAATATCTACTAAAGGCCTTGATGTTCAGCACATGTAAAAATAACATAATAATATATTCCCAGATGAGATTTCAGCTCTATCAGTCACATAGTTTAACAGTCACAGGGCTTAAAAGTGGCAAAAAGTCCAAATATTGGGTCTCTGTGGGCCTTTTAGAGACCTCAATGTGAACTTTAAATCAAAGCTTCAGATTTAAAATCTTTCACAATCAAAGGTTACACATAGAATGTATATCTAATACAGTTTGAAACTTCTCAAGACTTACCATTTCCAAGTTACAGGGAAAAATATGTGAAAAATGTCTAAAAAGGGTCACTCGGGTGGGTGTTATGGTCCTCACACACAGGTTAAATGTCTACTTAAAGCCTTTATTTCTGGCACATGTAAAAATGACATAATGATATATTCCCAGGTGAGATTTCAGCTCTATCAGTAACATAGTTTAACAGTCACAGGGCTTAAAAGTGGCAAAAAGGCAAAATATCGGGTCTCTGTGGGCCTTTTAGAGACCTCAATGTGACCTTCAAATCAAAGCTTCAGACTAAAAATCTTTCACATTCAAAGGTTACACATAGAATGTATATCTAATACAGTTTGAAACTTCTCAGACTTACCATTTCCAAGTTACAGGGAAAAATATGTGAAAAATGTCTTATAAGGGTCACTCGGGTGGGTGTTTATGGTCCTCACACACAGGTTAAATGTCTATTAAAGGCCTAAATTTTGGGGCAGATATAAGAAAACACATAGATATATTCTCAGATGATATTTAACTTAGATGAGAGACATAGTTTGAAAGCTACAGTGCTCGAAAGTGGCAAAAAGTGCATAAATTGGGTCTCTGTGGGCACTTTTGAGACCTTAAGTCGACCCCTTTGGGTAAACCTACAGCCCTAAAATTTTCTACAGACAAGGATTACATATCAAAGTTATACCTAGTGCAGTTTAAGACTCATCAGAGTTACCACTTCCAAATTATAGGGCAAAATATGTGAAAAATATAGCAAAAAATCCCTAAGTGGGGGTCTTTATGGGCCTCAAACACAATTTTCTCCTCAACTTAAAGTCGTGATTTTCGGCACATGTACTAAGAACATATTAATGTGTTCTCAGGTGAAATTTCAGCCAGCTGACCATCATAGTTTGTGACCTAGAGGGCTCTTAGTGGCCAAAAGTGCAATTTCTGACCTTAAGGTGGCCATAAGTTCTCTTTTATTGGGAGTTTATGGTCACCTTAAAATAGGGATCTTCCTTTGGACACCCTTAACATGTGTACCAAGTTTGAAAAAAAAATATTAATTTGTTTTTGAGTTATCGCGTCCACAAGGAAATTTCTACGGCGGCGGCGGCGGCGCGACGGACCTGAATCCAATATATCCCCGACTTTCGTCTGGGGATATAATAATTTAGTAATTTAATCTTTGAGTACTCAGGTACTCTTTACCAGCCCTATTTACTATACAAGGTATCTTCTCATAATCAATTGACAAATTATTTTCTCAAAATGAACATATTTTGGTTTGTGTAAATGCTGATAAAAGAAGAGCACTTGAAGTCGAATGCATACTTTGCAAAAATTTTACCATGTATGTTACTCAGTCTATTTGGGAGCCACTGATCTGCTTACATTGTATTAACTGAAAAATTGCCCATGGGCAGTTGGGCACTAATGTGGATGATTCTGATGATTTCGGTAAAATATCACTCCAAATTCAAGATTATTGAGTCGATCATGCCCAAATATGAATCAGTTCTTCTTTGCACCAGTTCTGATGCTGCTTGAAAATTTCATATTGATCTGCACACTAGTTTTTGAGTTATGCTGTAAATAAACAAGCAAACAGGCTGAGTCACAAACTTTGTCAAAATTTTGTAAAGAAAAAAATTTTTTTCTGAGGCTTGAAGCCTGATGCCAGGCTAGGGTATATGCTATACAAATAGTAAGCGAGGAAACGTCACCACCAAATAAAACATTCTGCCTATTTCTACACATCATGTGTCACAAAACTTTACAGACTTTTCTTGGGGGAAACCACCTCGGGAATTTTCATATTTCAGGACACTCCTAGTGGGATCATTTTGTCTAAGTACAATCTGAGTTTACCAAGTGATAATCTGTCAAATCTGATGGTTACAGAAAGCTCTGATTAATTTTTTGATAAAATTATTCACCACAGGAAAATTGGCCAAAACTTGGTTTGTTTTTTTTTTGTTTTTTTTTTGCTAATGAGGTGTCTGGCAGATACTGTCTTGTATTCTTTCAAGTTGATGACAAAATGATAGTTTTGGAAACCCCTTTGAATTTATCTAAGAACCCAGTTACACATCCAAGGATTGTCCACCGGATCGCACCAGGTTTCCTAATATGGAAAATTTTGAGTGATTTACGGATCATATTTTTCATCTGTAAACTCGTGCTTAACATCCCTAATGTCATGGCATCTACCACAGATGTTATGGAAAAATCAAACTGCTTGATTTTTCCGTAAATGTTTTGCGGACCTTATCTGTAATTGATATCCGTAACTCATCCGTAACTCATTCGTGACGTCCTTAAACCCATCCAGGATGTCCTTGTGGCATCCCTAATATCTGTGACTCTTCCGCGCCAATAAAGACTTGGAAAATTTCAACGGATATCCCCGGAGGCTGTAAGGACGCCTCCGGATGTTAATGGACATTCCTGGAAACCCCACGGTCCAATCAGAAGGGTCCTGGAAGAAGGTCACGGAAGTGAAATTTTCTTGTGGATATGCACGGACCTGTCCCAGGACAATAGGGACAGGGTTTACAGATGATAGGGACGCCTCAAGGACAATAAGGACGGGGTTTACGAAGAGATTTGTGGTTTCCCACGCCACTCGGGAAGTTACAAAAAGATGTCCTGTCTATTCATATTGGCATCTAAATTCTACCTGGCTAGTGCCTTGACCCTTACCCCTTTTCTAGCCATTGGGATCCAGGTATCCAGTGATCACTAGCTCCGAGCGGGACACTTGCAATGTTATCTTAAAACTCCCATATCGATAGGCTGACATCCACGAGAAAAATTACGGTCCTTAAACCCTAACCGCGAGTGTCCCCAAGGTCCATAAACCCATCCGGGGTGTCCTTGAGACGTGCTTGGGAAACCCTGTGTAGTCCTGGAGTGTTTCGGCTGCACTGCGGGTGGTCACGGACGTATATCCGCTGGAGATCCGCAAGCAATGAAACACGTGCCAAACGTCCTTGTGGCATCCTTATCATCTGTAGACTTTTCCGTGGCGCATCCATAAATCACTCACTTATCAAAAATTCCCCCTCCCCAAAACCATCGATCCGCAGGAGATCCGTGTCAGTTACCATATATGGAACCTTGGCCTATATCCGTGGGGTATCCTTGGATGTGTAACTGCCACCTAAGGATTTTATTCTGATTTTGAAAAGCTGCTTTAATGCTTGTGATTTGTTAAAGAGATCATTTTATTGCTGTTTATTCTAACACCTGTGTGACTTTGCAGTTAGGATTCTGCTACAACTTATCCAGTCAAAAAAGTCAGTAAAAATGACAAAATATATGTTAAGAAATATTCTTATTGCATTACATCCACACAGTTGTACACTTGGAAAGATAAACCTTGTGATAGAAAAGTTTTACAAACTACTTACCTCCCCTACACCCCCTCCCCTCCCCCCTAAATGCCACGATTAAAAAAGATGACTTGCAACACAATGTCAACATCACTCTCAAAGTGATGACAAGATTAGTAGAACGAATTATAAGACTTGCTATTGATATCATACAAAGAGTGGACAAGAAAAACTGTATGACCTAAAGGTAGATCTTATCACCTAAAAGATAAGATGTATCAGAGTTACGACTGAAATGATTAGGTAGGAGTAGTTGTGAAAGTGAAGCAATCACTCTAAAAATTTATTATGGTTCAATTTCCACTTAGCTACAAGTGAAAACAGCTATAACTAGACCAAGGACACATCTGTAGCCCAATGCAAGATGTTGCCACCAGAAAAGGACAACTAACATGGTTTTGATGATAAACAGCATTTTTCAAGATGGCAGCCAAAATTTAAAAAATTCTAAATTACTCACAGGAATTAAAGGAGTAGTCCTTATTATCCAGTGGGGCCAATGTTTGCTCAAAATCACTGTATTATGTGTTACAGTTTTCGAGATAATGACAAGGTCAAATCTGAACAGAAGATTCCTAGCCCATGATTTCCTATAGGTTTGTTTCACATTGCAAACCTCTGGGACCAATATAATTTAGTTATAGGCACTTTTAACTTTGACTATCCTCATTTGACCTTGAAGGAGGTCAAGCCTGAACACATCAGAAGATACGTAGCCCATGATTCCCTATAAGTTGGTTTAACATTGAAAATCTCTAGGACGAAGAATAAGCAAGTTTTAAGCACTTTTAACTTTGGCTATCCTAGTTCGACCTTGAAGGAGGGCCCAAGGTCAAATCTGAACACACCAAAATATTCCTAGCCCATGATTTCCTGTAGGCTGGTTTTACATTGCAAACGACTAGGACCAAGTGAGTTATAAACACTTTTAAATTTGGCTGTCCTCATTACCATGGAAGAAATACCCATGTGATCATCTTGTTTTTCAAAATGAGGCCAAAAATAGTCCCTGGTAAGCTTTTGTAATGATAAACATATCCTGAAAATTTGAGAACTCTGTCTATAATTCCTTTTGTTTTAGAGGGGGTAACGGGAAATGTCTACACACTGCTTCAAGACTGACAAAGAAACACCCATGGCGGCCATCTTGTTTTTCAAAATGAGGCCAAAAATATTCACAGTCAAGATTTTGTAATGATCAACATATATTGTGAAATTGGTATCTCTACCTATAATGCCCTTTGCTCTAGAGGGCCAACAAAACTCCTTGCTGAAAATCATAAAATGTCTGTGGCAGCTACCTCGTTTTTCAAAATGAGGCCAAAAATATTCCCAGGCAAGATTTGGTAACGATGAATATATCCTTCAAATTTAAGAACTCTACATACAATACCTTGGCCTCTAGAGGGGTAACGGGAAAATCTCTACACAATGCGGTGGCAGCGGCAGCAGCGTCAGTGGGTTACTCATGTGTAATCTATAGTATCCACCAGATGCTATCCGGTGGATACAACATTACCATGTAAGAAACAGGAAAATCATTTTTGGTCATTTTCAAAAAATATACTCCCATATTTATCCACAATAAAGCCCCAGGGGCAATGCATTTGAGAATGGGTGGCTATTTGAGATAAAAAAGCCATTCAAGTGTCTGGTGATAGTTATATACAACTGTCATCTTGATTATCAAGACATATACTTGTCTTTAAACAGATCTCAACTCTGGAGAAATTGTAAACTTTTATCACATAACTTTGTAAATTTTAAGGCAATTTTAAAATTGCCATGTTTTATGTTTTTCTTTCTTTCCTATTAAGCGTTAGTTAATTGAGGATGTACTATAAATTCTATAATGTACATTTTGGGAATCCTGGAATCTCAATAGTGGAGAGGTAGGTTGAGGTTAATAGGGAGGGATTACTTTATGAAATATAAATTTTGAAATAGACAGAAAACCTAACACTGTAGTTTATCTGCTTTTGTTTAACAAATAAAACTGACTTCTATAACATTATAATGAAACTATACTATTACCATTTTTTATGTATTTTTGAAATTTGTGTACTGAAATGGAAAATGAAATATAAAAAATAGTATAGGAGGTGCCGTACCCGACAGCCTGGTGAAATAGTTTACAATACCATGAAATATAGAAGTGACACAGTACAAAGATCATCTTTATAAGCGAACAGTGTGACATGATATTGCACACCTACATCCTGTAACCGATGTCCCTACCAAGTATTAACTTCTTATACCTTAGGCTTTCTAAGATAGCCGGACAGGATTTTAAAGGTCAAGGTCACTACAGCAAGGTCAGATGTCAAATCAAGGTCATGCCATAACACTGCACACCTACCCCCCATAACCAATGTCCCCACCATGTATTATTGTCCTATACCTTATCATTTCTGAGATATAGTCTGTGCAAGATTTTCAAGGTTTTTGGTCATTATAGCAAGGTCAAAGGTGAAAGAAGATCACACCATGACATTGCACACCTATACTCCCAACCAATGTCCTTACACCTCGGGGTTTCTGAGATACAGCTTTTTCCCACCACCCACCTGTCCCCCGCCCACACGACCCGCCAACGCGCTTGTACGCCTGCCTGCCCATTCAGACACTTTGGGTGAAAACAATGCCCATACAGCCCTTAAAAGCTGTTCGGTTAAAAAATCTAAAAAAGTAAAAAGTAGGAACAGGCTCAGTTAACATAAAATATAAACAAAACAGTACTTCCTCATTGGGCCTTTCAGTTGGTCATTACCTTGTTTTGTGGAACTTCTTTTTAAGTAGAAGTATTGCTCTAGTCCCTTCAGATTCAACTTGATTCTAACTGTAATCACGTCTCACTTGTTTCTTCTTTACTGTCCAATTTATCACATGTGTGTTATGTGCCTATTACTGATTGAGGTTACCCATACTGGGAATACATCTCTCATATATGCTGATACTATTTACACAAGTATGGTGTGATAATTACATACATTACACAAATCTTTAAATTTGTGTGTGGCACTGTTTGTGTCATCCTTAGCAACTTTCCTAAACACAGAAATTACCAGTATCAGTTTCATTAGTTCATAACTGGAAGTGTTGGTTTACAAAAATCAGTTGCATCATATAACTATTTTTCTATCACAGAACATCCAAAAATACTATAGTTTATAATTACCTATGCTTTTAAGATGTTTCTACTAACTTTTTCCATGTAATTTTAAATATTTAAAATCTAAATAAGGTTATATTCCAAAATTGTACTTGTGCTTTAAAATATTCAAGCTTTACACTACTTCAATTTGCTTTTTTGGAGTGTCCCACAAAAAATATAGACTTTTTACATCAGCCAGCAAACACTGAACCAACTATTAAAGAGATAATGGGTAGGCTACAACAGAAAAGCCATATGTTCATTATTTTATCTCAAGCAATACAGTAACTATATGAATATCATTTGACAACCAAAAAAATATTGTAAATTACCATTATATGTAAACTCCATATATCCCAGGTGCCTTTTTCAAGTTTTTATATTTAACTGCAAATGTTGTTTCTAAAAGTATTTCTTGGGTATCAACTTTCCCTAGTTTTAAGTTTTAGGAAAAAAATTAATATCAATCAGCATAGAAGTGAAGCCGAGATGTCAACCAAGTGGATATTAAAATGCACATAAAATTTGAATGCTTTGCGGTAACTTTCTAATTTACTCAAGTTACGGAAGGCAATAAATTGTTTTCTATTTATGTTCATGAATTAAGATAAGACTTCTATTTATGTCAGCATCGGTCCAAATTTTGGTCATAACAGAACTGGGTCCAAATTAAGAGATATGCAGACAATTCCAAACTTAATTCATATTTTATTTTTCCCCTCTTTTATGAGATACTGCCACTGACATAATATATACTGAATAATTTATATATATACCAGCAATGCATTTTTTTCATGTACAAGATTTTCATGAAAAATAAACGAATTTCATATATTTCAATTTTTTCCGTCCCTACAGAATGGTAGCATTATCCCCAGACTTACGGTAATTCCTGTAGCTGTACTAGCTAAAACAATTTATGGCCAACAAAATTATTACTAGAAGAGATGTTACCTCATAGTCTTAACTGTCTACAGTTACTGAAAAATGGAATTTTTATTATTATTATAATTATTATTTTTATTGGTTTGATTTAACTGCCATTTACAATAGAGAAAAATGGAATTGGTCACATTTGTTTTGTAAGATTTTGTTAATTTCTAATTTTCTATGAAAAAAAATTTATTTGATGAATATTCTATGATGCAGACAGAATATTTGTAAAATTAAGTTGTCTCGGTCATATTTATCTCCAGTACATTTTCGAAATATTCCAATAAAATTTTTGCCTCCACAGTATCACTTTCTGCAATTTTTGAAATCACATTTTGGAGTATTTCCAAGAATCACATGAAGCAGGTCCTTTTTTTAAAATAATGAACTGTGTTTACAATTGCACTTCAGGAGGTTTCACTTGCATGAAACAGGCACTACTGCTATGCCAAGTGGTATTTCTGAAACTTGTATGGCATTTGAGATCATGAGCATATTTATATCACCAAAGGAAATACCTGTCAAAATATTCTTCCCTTTTCACTGGGGGATTTTTCAAGGCACCAAATTTGAAATAAAACTCCTATTAACTAAAACAAGTAACTGATTGTTACTGATAAAGATTGCTGCTGAGGAGGCCATCACATTTCAATATTGTCAAATTCAATATAACTTCATAACTTCACTTACTCACAGGGTCAATTTCAATATTGTGTCCAATAACTTGCTTCAACACTTAGTAGTACTTTAAATATGTCCTTGTATGTTTACCACTTATAATTCCCATATTCATATTGTGTTCTGGTCAAGGAGAGATTAAGGAAAGGCTAATAGTTTGGCCAGTTGCAAGTTACACCCTGAGTGGTATTTAGAAGTTAAAGTGTGAAACAGAACAGCTGTTTGTAAAGTGTGAGAAAGTCAGATGGAGTTCAGGTTTTGAAAGACCAGGAAGGAGTTTGTGATATAAATCTAATTGTAATATTTTTTACAAAGTCAAAGTTGGTTTTATGTAGCTTTCAACAGCCAGGGTCATATTGGGCCAGGCCCTCAGTATTGCCACTTGTGGGACTCGAACCCACAGAGGTGACAGCCTCTGATTAGATGCCAAAATAGTTAACCGTTAGGCCACTGAGGACCTCTGGAATATTTTTTACAAAAAATGCAGATGTATAAAACAAATAAATATTTTCGCTGAAAAGAACTCTGACTAAATAAAACACCAACTTGGTCAAACCATATATTGGAAATCTTGGGTCTTATTCTACAACAATAAGGTGACCTTAGATCTAAGTGAGGGAAGGTTTTTCATTTAAGTTTTCATGGACTTTGTATTCACGAAACGAAAGTTAGGAATGTTCAGTTTCATCAATTCTTACTTGAAAATCTAAGAAATACTTGAAATCTAGTTAGAAAAGGCAGAAACGATTTAAGTATTGTTGCAAAATACGGTCCCTATTCTTTTGTATGTTATCAAAGTTGACAGCTTTAACGGTAATCTTGTATTCAATTTAATATTATTTCTAAATAAACTTTTTATGTCGATAAACAAAAATAACTTTTTGGGGAAATTGAGATATTGATATTTGTAAACCAGAAAGCCGAAAGAAAATTCTGATATTGATCAATAAATAAGGTCAAATTAGAGTTTTAAAAAAATAGTATGATTTCAAACAGCATTTCAACCTTACACATGTAGCTAGCTTCACAATGTATATAATTTTTGGTAAAATAGTAAATATACCCATTAAGAATTATTGCCAACTTACTTCATGCCCTCACAACCACTTGTAGTAACAATACAGTTTGTACAGGTATGAAAGAGAAAAGACCTGTAATCTAATGTGGACTTTTATAGCATTTAATCTCCATCATCAATTGATAAGGTGCAGCTAAAACATACACAATTCGACTAGCCGTGAGTCCATTGACATAGCCAGATCATACCAGAGAAGACCATGGGGTGAAGGGGGGGGGGGGGGGGGGGGGGGAGGCTATGGAGGATAGGCTTTACAAACAGGTAAGTTTTGAATTTTTTTACTGAAGGAGGCAATATACTGTATATTGCATTGCAAACATTATCTGGAAGTTCATTCCAATCTAGGAGCTTCATAGTTGGTTAACTTTTGACTGATCTGTATTATGCAGAGTGAAGAGTGGGCAGGAAGAACTGCCAGGTATAGCTGGTGCTGTAGATGCAACTGCTCAGAGACAAAGATGGTCCAAATTAGCCACAATGGAGAAATTTGTTGACCACTGTAGTAGTTTTGAACACGCAGCAATAATCAACAAGCAACCAGCTGAGTCACTTGAGGATGGGTGTTATGTTTTACAGGTGTGACTAGAGACTTAAGTAGTCCATCTAATTCAAAATAGGAATAGTCCAAAAATATAACTCTACTGATGTTTCAGTTTTTACCAAACTTCAAGACAAAGGAGTTGTTTTCTCTTAGGTGGTTAATTTTATTCTCGGCCCAATCCTCCCAAACCTGCCTTGAGCTAACTACTGAGAATTATGGAAAAACGGTAGAGTTCAATCATAAATATAGGAGTCATGGATAAGTTAGCTTTCCTAGAAATACTATAGAGTTGTACTAATCTCACTATTAGAAAGTTTTTTCATGCAATAGGTTCAAGAAGCTAAAATCCTATCTTAAACAATAATTTTATAAGTTTGACTGGTCAAAAGTGACCATATGATCTAACATATGGATTGTAAATGTGACAGAGCTAAAGCTATCTTTCCTGTAAACACCTGAACTCACATGGTAAGCAGAAAAACAAAGAGAATAAAGAAACTGCTAAGCTCCTGCCGGCATGATTAGCTTGTGGTCAGATCCATAAACAAAGCAAAAACCTGACCTTTGTTAAAGGTATGATCCACTGGAACTAGTAGGATAACACTAGATGTATAATCTCAAGTTAAGAGGCGGTTACAGTAAGATGAGCTTACTTTCTACGATATGTGACAACAATCCATGTAAGAGTATTCTGATTGCTCTGCAGCCTACGGAGAGTGAAATTTTTTTACATCCACAGCAATACAATACGATAATAAGGTTGGAACTTGTGTGACATAACTTATCATGTTTCCATCATGTTTCCAAAAATCCAACATGGTGGAGCAACAATGAATAGTACCAAAATAAGTTCAAATGAGTCCTCCACCCTGGAAATCACCCCTTCATTTATAAAAGATTGGGATAATTTCCTGATGGAAGAGCGTTAGAGGATTTTCAGGGGGCTGGGGTACTTACTATTTTGACTGCATGACTCAGAATGAGTGCAATGAGCTTGAAATCAATCTATCATAATTATCTCTTTTCATTCTAAACTATTTATGATTTGTATCAGAAAGAATAACGTATTGTAGATTTTCTCTTCTGTTAATTTTGGTAACATGTACTTCTGTACATTCACACAAAGGTCATGCACAACTGATCATAATGCACTCATTGACTGTGTGAGTTCCTAGTTTGGTGTTGGTGGTGTGGTTCTAGACTGGTTCAAGTATTACCTCTCTAGCCACTATCATTGCATCAAGATTGGCTTTGTTTTATCCCATGCAAAAGCACTGTTATAGTATAGTGTGCCCCAGTGCTCTGTCCTGGGACCAATCCTAATCTCAGTAGTCATTATAAACCACTGCTCTCAGCAAAGTTACTCAAAATCATCATGGTATAAGTTTTCACCTTTACGCTGATGACAACCAGTTATATTGTCATCTCACACACAAGAATGTCACTCAGGCCTTTGATAGGCTGAAACACTACTTAGACAACAAAAAAGTGGCTTTCTGCACATAAGCTTAATCCCAATAAAAGAGAATTTATTGTTTTGCTCAAAGACTGTGCACATAAAACTCAACAAATTTTCCCAAGTTAATATACTTGGTAGTCTCCTCTCACCTGATGAGGCGGTCAGGATGCTTGGTGTTTGGTTTGACTCAGATATTTCCTTCTCTTACCATGTATGCAATACTTGGAAGTCTTTTGTTCATATCAAGGATCTTAAGTGACTCATAGGGTATCTCAAGCGTGCTGCTGCTGTTTTGGCTGCAAACACTTTGGTTGTAAGTCATCTATACAGTAATTCCTTGTTTAGAAGTCTTTCTGCTCCTGATCTTCACAGGCTCGAGTTTGTCCAGAACAGTCTTACTAGAATTGTCGCTAATACCACAAAGTACTCGCACATCACTCCTGTTAGAAAGAATCTTCACTTGTTGCCTATCAAGTATCACTCTGTTTTCAAGATGGCTTTCCAGATATAGTGTGTACAAAACTCATAGAAGTCAATCTGATGGTGTGCTCCTCGAGGTTGCACACTTTGCATCAACATACAAGTCTAAAAAGCATTTTAGCCTTAGCTTGCATATGACGCCCCAAGGATTTGGAATGATCTGTCTGATGATGTACACTCCGCAAAATCTCTCTCTTCATTCTGAAAGAAGTTGAAACCTATCTCTTTACAAAAGCATACCCACCCTAGTTTTCTGGTCCTCAATATTTCTCTGTGGCACTGACCCCTGCTTTGTTTCTGGCTTACTATTTATGGATCTCAGTTTTCTAGTATTATGTGCCTTAGAGTCTGTCAATTGATGGAGATTTAATTAGTGCTATAAAAATACTATTTTAATTTGAATTAGAGTGTACAATACTTTTAGACAGCAACAAAGAATATGTTATTTTCTTCAATTAACACAAGGCATACTGGACAGTAGACACCAAGCACAATTTGTCATTTTCATTTTATGACACTTAAAAATCTATTTCACAGTTAAGTTTCACTGTAGTGTTTATGCATTACCATGTAAACACATGTTCCATGTGTTCAAACATACACGTATACTGTTTAACCTCAGGGCAGGTAACAATAAGTAACTTTACCAAGACAGGTAACAAATTTACTTTGGTGTTAAGATACAGTGGCTGGCCAGTGTAGTAAATACATCAAAATCAATATGTAAGGCATAATTTTATGAATAACTTGACTTACAGTCTTGCTGTGAATGAAAATGTAGTTTCGTTTGATGTGATATTACAACAATCAAAGGACAATAAATCGTCAATCTCACTGGTAACCACACTGTCATGCCAATGCACATGTAGCCTTATTTGAGGCTCTAATTTGTGCCCAAATCCTTTTCAAACTAGATTGGGCCAACTCGGCGCCAACATATCCCCAGACAGGTCATCACTCACGCCACAGGTTTTGATCGGGAATTTTTAAAAACATAATTACCCATTATTATATGAACTTCAGCACATCAATCTACTCTGTTTATATCTTCCCAAGGAAGATGGTGTATCCCCAGACGCCGAATACATAACTCAAATTATATTTTCAATCTTCCTGCAATGATAACTCTAAACCTATTTTCAAAGTATTTAAATGATTGACGATTGAATGTCCATTCTGAAATAATAATCCCAAAAGAGCATATCTGTTTCTATATTTGTTGACAAATAAAATATTATTTTTAACTCAACTCATCATACTTTTCAATCTTCCTTCAAAGTATTTAAATGATTGATGATTCAATGTCCATTCTAAAATTCATAATCCCAAAAGCGCATATCTGTTTCTATATTTGTTCACAAATAAAATATTATTTAAAAAAAAATTATTTATATTATTATTTTATTATATTATTTTTAGAATTTGCAAATTGTTTTCAGTTATTCATTTCCTCTATACCTATATATGTGGTCCATATATATGCAACCTAAATATGTGACACAATCTCAGTTCTGACTCCCCTTTGTGTTATATGTAATGAAGCCCACCACCTCCCACCCCCACCCCTCTCCCCTTCTCCACACCTCTCTCACTATTACACAAGATCTGCAACCCCATTGAGTTCTTTGTTTCTCATCTGATATCATTAAATACCTTTGTTTATTTAGTGTCACTCAATATAGCTGGAAGTCCCAGAGGTGGGTGGGGGGAATCCGGGTGGGGGATGTGGGTTGGGACTTAGTTTAGTTTATTAGTTTATTATAGTGACATGTATTATGTTGACAAGGATTATACAAAAACTATTGAAGTAATACCCAGCCCTATATGGGCTTATAAGTCACTTTAAATAGAGAGTTAATAACAAACAGAGCAAACATATTTTGAGGTAAGATACAGTAAATAAAGACAGCAATTCAATACATAAAAATTAACAATATAATTTACTTTTTCTTTCTTGCCACAAATCAAAAATAAAATTAATAACCATATTGACATTCATATGAGTTAATACCCTTGATAATTGATCTATTAATAATTCAGATTTATCTATATTTAAAATTTTGAAATATTTCATACGAATCAGCTCTAAAGCTGGACAAACACAAACAAAATGTATCTCATCTTCTACATCTTTTTTACACAGTTTACATGTTCTCTCAAAGAGATGGAGTGCTACAGCATAAATGGTAAACAAACAATCTATATAAAAGGGGTACTCAAATACAAAAAGAATTGAGAATTTTAAGTATGTGATTATCAACTGAAATGAGTTCATAACTGTAGGAGCTGTGTCAAAATTAACTGAGGCAAGTTGAATAAAACTGGGCTAGTTGAGGGTTAAAAATCCCCTAGTTTTACTACATACGGATATAATTTCATTAATATTGGGACTTAAAGCTCACTTAAAGTGTCCATTTTGTCTACTTGAATATGTTTAACCGGCGTTTAACCAGTTTCATTTTAAAAAGTTAAAAACTCAGCAAGCAGAGGTATAACACACAAAAATAAGTTCTTAAAAGACTAAGAGAGCCATAACATTATTAATATTCAAAATTTAAATAGACAGGCATTTCCTTTTAAAAATTCAAAGATTTCAGCTCTATAACCCACATAGTTTGACAGTTACTGGGCTTTAAAGTGGCATAATGTCCATAAATTGGGTTTCTGTGGGCATTTTACAATTGTTAAAGAGACCTTAGCAATTAAACTACAGATCTGAAACTTTTTGGGGGACATACATAACAAACAAAAATTATATATAATACAGTTTAAGACTTGTCACACTAAGCATTTCCAAATAACAGGGCAAAATACGGAAAAAAATGTCAAAAAAGGCACTTGGGCGAGTGTCTATGGCCCTCATACACAGGTTAAATGTCTACTAAAAACCTTGATTTTCGGCATATGTAAAAAGGACATAATAATGCATTCCCAGATGGGATTTCAGCTCCATCAATCACATAGTTTAACAGTCACAGGGCTTAAAGGTGGCAAAAGTCCAAATATTGGGTCTCTATGGGCCTTTTAGAGATCTCGATGTGGCTTTCAAATTAAAGCTTCAGACTTAAAATTTGTTACATACTAAGATTACACATAGAATATGTATCTAATAAAGTTTGAAACTTCTCAGACTTAGCATTTCCAAGTTACAGAGCCAAATATGTGAAAAATTTCTTAAAAGGGTCACTCAGGTGGGTGTTTAAGGTCCTCATACACAGGTTAAATGTCTACTTGAAGCCTTGATTTTTGGCACATGTAAAAAGAACATAATAATGTATTCCCAGATGAGATTTCAGCTCTATCAGTCACATAGTTTAACAGTCACAGGCCTTAAAATTGGCAAAAAGTCCAAATACTGGGTCTTTATGGGGCCTTCTAGAGACCTAAATGTGGCCTTCAAATTAAAGCTTCAGACTTAAAATTTGTCACATACTAAGATTACACATAGAATATGCATCTAATACAGTTTGAAACTTCTTAGACTTACCATTTCCAAGTTACAGGGCAAAATATGTGAAAAATGTCTAAAAATGGTCACTCGGGTGGGGATTTATGGTCCTCATACACAGGTTAAATGTCTTCTTAAAGCCTTAATTTTTGGCACATATATAAATAACATACTAATATCTTCCCAGATAGGATTTGAGCTCTATCAGTCACATAGTTTGACAGTCACAGGGCTTAAAAGTAGCAAAAAGTCCAAATATTGGGTCTTTGGGAGCCTTTTAGAGACCTCAATTTGACCTTCAAAATTAAAACTTCAGACTTAAAATCTGTTACATACTAAGATTACACACAGAATATATATCTAATACAGTTTGAAACTTCTCAGACTTACCATTTCCAAGTTACAGGGAAAAAGATGTGAAAAATGTCTTATAAGGGTCACTCGGGTGGGTGTTTATGGTCCTGATACACAGGTTAACTGTCTATTAAAGGCCTAAATGTTGGGGCACATATAAGAAAACACATAGATATATTCCCAGATGATATTTAACTTAGATGAGAGACATAGTTTGAAAGCTACAGTGCTTGAAAGTGGCAAAAAGTGCATAAATTGGGTCTCTGTGGGCACTTTTGAGACCTTAAGTCGGCCCCTTTGGGTAAACCTACAGCCCTAAAATTTTCTACAGACAAGGATTACATATCAAAGTTATACCTAGCGCAGTTTGAGACTCATCAAAATTACCACTTCCAAATTATAGGGCAAAATATGTGAAAAGTATAGCAAAAAATCCCTAAGTGGGGGTATTTATGGGCCTCAAACACAATTTTCTCCTCAACTTAAAGTCGTGATTTTCGGCACATGTACTAAGAACATATTAATGTGTTGTCAGGTAAAATTTCAGCCAGCTGAGCATCATAGTTTGTGACCTACAGGGCTCTAAGTGGCCAAAAGTGCAATTTCTGACCTTAAGGTGGCCATAAGTTCTTTTTTACTGGGAGTTTAAGGTCACCTTAAAATAGGGATCTTCCTTTGGGCACCCTTAACATGTGTACCAAGTTTGAAAAAAAAATATTAATTTGTTTTTGAGTTATCGCGTCCACAAGGAAATTTCTACGGCGGCGGCGGCGGCGCAACGGACCTGAATCCAATATATCCCCGACTTTCGTCTGGGGATATAATTACACAAAGGTGTCATACTCATGAAGCACTCATATATGTTACGAGATATTTACACCCAAATGACTTTTTCTTTGCAGTCTGGCAATATTACAGTTTTTGTACCAGTATATCATGCAAACTGAACATTTTCCTACTTACAATGAAGAAACTCAATGATCAAACCTTTGGTAAAGAAAGAACATCTCCTGTACTTTTTAATCATCCCTATCTGTGTCTGCTATTGTATGTACCTGTCATACTCTAGTGGTGGTTGACCAATTCACGCCCGTGTACCTATTCACGCCATCCCTAGACCGAGTTTTCTGTCCCAAAATATGCCTTTTTAAAACTGATGAATGGCATTTTGGGACAGAGTTCCTCGCCACCCCTAAATTTATCCAAAACAATCACAGTTAAACTAGAAATTACAAATGTAAATGATAGTGGTGGCATCGATTACAGAAATCCAAACCGGATACCGGGGCTTTGAAACGAAACGAAATCCAGTATTTCGTACGCTTGTTCTGTGCATTGAAAAATTATTCACGGGTGTACATGAGCAATAACTTGTAAATGGAAGTGGCTTTTGCGAGATGTTTTTATGTACACAAAAATGATTTTTCCTCAATATAAGGTAAAAATGTCACATAAAAAAATATGTACTGCCCCAGATAGCATTCCACCGTCGGACCAACGTTGGCCCAACGTCGGCACATCCGTCGGTCCGACGTTGGCTGCCGACGTTGGGCCAACGGCTTTTTGACCGTCGGGCCAACATTGGCCCAACGTCGGCAAGCCACCGGTGAAAATTATATTCTATGTATAGCATCAGCCAATCAGATGATGTTCATTGATAACTTTTGTAGTGTTAATTTTTAATGAGAATATTATTTTTATGTGTAAAATTGTTAAATGGTTAGTTAAAATTTGTGGGCTCACTGAAATATGATTTTTAGACATACCATAATAAATATTTTTTTCTAAGTTACCCCAAATCCCCTATTATTGCTCGCCGCCATCTTGAATAAAAATCCGCCGTTGGCCCAACGTTGGCAAAATACAGACATCTAACCTGAGTGTTGGTTGGCAAGCCAACGTCGGCCCAACGTTGGCCCAACGTCGGCCCAACGTCGGCAAAATATAGAGACATCTAACCAGAGTGTTGGTTGGCAAGCCAACGTCGGCCCAACGTCGGCAAAATCTGCCGACCATGCGACCAATAGCCAACGTCGGTCCGACGGCGGAATGCTATCTGGGGCTCAGCCAGTGAAGTTCGTCACCCCAGTGAAGTTCGTCAACTGCATTTTATGACAATATTAAAGAGTTTTTACTGTCCAGTTATGGCGTATATGTATACCTTGGTGTTAAAAGAAGCTATTCCATTTATTTAAATGTGAATATTGCCTGTCCTGGAGCATTTTTACGGCAGGTGACGAACTTCACTTGGGTGACGAAATTCACTGGCCAACCAGTACATGTTTTGTCATTTTGATGAAGTATCAGCCTAACATCTTCAAAAACCGGTTCCCAAATATTCTTTGCGGATTTCGTTTTTTCTACCAAAACGTACCGATATTCCACATACCGGTAAACCGTTAACAATACTAGTAAATGATCCATATGATCATTATCTATGATGTGGTAAACATCTTCTCTATGAAAAATTATAAATCTTCCAAGAAAATTGAGGGTGGGCCTGAATTGGTACCCGGGCGTGAATTGGTCCATCACCACTATTTATGTACGTGTCTATAAAAACAGTACTGCCTTGCCCAATTATCGCTGGGTACCAATTAACACCACCAGAAAATAAAACATCCATATTTCAGTAATGGCCATATATTTTGAAAGCTTTTGTTGTGTATCTGCTCTATTCACTGTTGAAATGGTTTTACCTTATTTGCTAGACTTGTTATGTACTTTTGGTCAAGTAATGTCTATTTGAATTTTGTCTGGCGGTAATTGGTACCCGGCGAGAATTGGTAGCTAGGCAGTATGGTTATAAGTATCCACAAAGAATAAGGGTGAAGATTGTCCCACTTGACAGATACAGACAACTATGTACACTGTTTTATCTTGGGTCATGGATACAGACAAATGTAGTGCACTGATAGGGATGTTTACAAAAAGGACAGGTGAAGTTCCCATTTAAGGTACGTGTCCATATTTGACATTCAATCAAACAAAAACTTGAATCACATACAGCAATATGCAGAATCTGTAATCTATTTTGTAATCACGTGAAGAAACTTACCTGTCATTCTACGTATATGCTTGTAAAATGTAAGTCAAGTTAGATTGCGAAACTTAAATCTTAAATGTGGGACACACACAGAAACTAGTCGCACCATTCAATATTCATCAAGACATAGCCGATAAAATATCTAGTTATGAAAAGAAAAAAATAAATTGGTAAACATTACTCCCCTGTTTTCAAGCTAAATATTGTGCATGTACATTGTACATTGTGAATATACAGGGTTTCTCTACAACTGAATGTCATGTGTTGCACTTGAAAGGGTTATATTTATGAAGTATATGTACACTCAAACATGCATATCTTTCCTTATGTTAAATATTTATTTCTTTTCTATTTGTCCATTGCACTCCTCTTGAAGGGGTACAAATCAACTAGTCATCCTGGGGCCATATTCACAAAAGGGATCAAGCTCAAGATGGGCCAAAAATCGGCTCACGTTTTGTATAAACAGTCGTAAATTTGAGCTGATTTTTGGCTCAACTTGAGCTTGATCAGTTTTGTAAATATGGGCCCAGATATTGGTGGAATCCGATTTCTAGTTGTAAAACTATCAATTTTACTTGTTGGACTGTGCTGGTGAACACCAGTGGTGCCATGGCTAGGCCAAAGGGTAGGGTAGTTAATTGGTAAATGACAACTTTGTGACAAGATCTGAGATATATTTGAGACTGGATGCATGTGGCTAGGTACATGTAGATAGCATCTGTGAGAGTTATCTGTGTGACCCATCCCCGTTTTCTGAGGGAGGCACATATTGATGCCCCCTCAGCTGCAACCTATGCAATCCATCACAGCCTCTTCTGCGACCACCTTGAGGTGGATGCTGAATGAAGGGTTGTTGCACCATATATTGGGGGCCAGCATGGGCTGGTAGTATACACCCTGCCTTTCTTGTGTTTCTTATAAAGGTGGAAGCATTCCTTCTTGGATCGAGGTTTATAACCCCGAAGGCCTATCAGATGTTGGTCATACTCCAGCATGAGTGCTTTGTCAAAGAGATCTCCCCCTGATATTAGAGGGGAGTGGAGATTATGTGAATAGTGTGGGAATAGATAAGAACTCCCTAACCTTTCGGATCCAGTTCCCTGAAAGGGAGGTTATAATTAAAGGGTGCAGCCTGTTCTACAATGTCAGTAGCCTTGATGTGGTTGCAAAGGAAGGTGGCAAAGTGTAACTTCCATACTCCTCTTGTTTGTAGACCTGAAGAGGTGAGAAGAGGTAGCCACGGGTTGAGATGAAGGCTGAGAAGCTGATGGAAGTCATAACTTTTACTTTTGAAGACTTCAATTGTATGGACTGTTAACAATAACAGAGGAGCCTTTTATATTAGACAATCTCTTTTTGATCTCAGAAGGGGAGGTTATGACAGAGCCAAGTCCATAGGTCCTCTGATTTGGTACAGAAGACATCAGTGCAATACACATGATATATGAGGTGATATTTTTGATGCAGGTGCTAGTGGTGGAGCAGCTGTTTGTACAGGGCCATTCATTTGGTCCATGAACCATTGGAAAAAACGTTTGCAGTCTATTTTGTATAGCTGAGCAGAGAGGTCTCTCATGTTGTTGGTATTTCTGCTGCGGAGTTTTTATCATTTCAAAATTCTGCAGTTCAGTTGGCTCTTAATCAGTTGATTCCTGGGAGGTTTAGGTACCTCAAAAGTAGAAACATCTCTCTATCTACAACTGATTGACTACCATGCAGGAAGAGTGCAAGATCTGGCTTGGAAGAGGAATAGCCAGAGAGACTCTCTATAAAACAGGTGCCAGTGACTTGGAAAAGACTAAGGAATCAATGGTCGGTTGATAAGCCAGACCCAGGTTGAAAGACATCACCTTGGTATTCTGTGCAGGAATCAGAGCCAGCTGGCTTGTGAGAGGACTGATGCTGGTCAAATTGAATTTTCTCTGGAACTCTCTTGTTCTAAAGTCGAAAAGAGTTTTGTGATCATTGCCATCCTAGAGTGTCTTTGGTGTTGTCTGGCTCTTCACGAGTCATCCTGCAAGCCTGAATGATTCCTGTATGTAGATCTCTTTGTGAAATTCTCCCTGAGGTGAGACCACTGCTGTTATTAAAGTGCTACACAGTCAGAACAATAGGTCACTTCAGTTCCTTGAGCACAGAGGTCCTACCCCTTGCACTTTGTTCCACAGCATGAGCTGTTATCATCATGCTGGGCATTAAATTCCATACTTGCCCCATTTCTGGTAAAGAGGATTCTTAATCATATTACCACTAGAATCTTTAAACTGTCACACAACAATTTAACCAAAATTAACTGTCTACACTGAGAATCACAAAGAAAGTCAACTTCACAAGATGGCTTCTATAAGAGTAAGTATTCATGAGAACACTTGATAGGTTCGACCTTATTGTTGCTTTGTGGTGACATCTCCCTTAATCCTGGACCAATCTCGTTTGGGGTGGTAAATTGCCGATCTGTAAGAAACAAGGGACCCTGCATCAATGATACTGCAACAGTACATTCTGTCGACATTCTTGCTGTCACTGAAACACATATTCGCCAGGAGGAAACGGACAGCCTTCTACATTCCATCACCCCGACAGGTTTCAAATTTTGCCACAAACTCCGTATTCATGGCTGTGGTGGTGGTGTTGGATTTTTTATCAACAAAGCTATACAGTTTAGATCTGTGGATACACCTACTTTCAGTTCCTTTGAAAATATTAGCATTGCAATTGGGTCTGCGGCTCAACCGCTTGTGTTGACTTGTGTTTATCGTCCACCTGGCTCATGCTCTCAAAGTTTCCTGGACCAATTTCTCAATCTTTTAAAATACTTATCCTCAGTTTCTCCCTCATTCCTAATTTGTGGGGATTTCAATATTCATGTGGATACTTCTTCAAATGATAGTATCAAATTCCAGAACTGTTTACAATCATGCAATATAACACAAAATGTTCAAACAGCTACCCATCTTCATGGTCATATCCTAGACCTTGTTCTCACTCTTACTGATGCCAGTGTCATCTCCAATGTACGAGTTGCTGAATTTATTTCTGATGATGCTCTTGTCCTTGCTCAGCTTGATTCAGTTAATCCTCATTCACATACGGCAAAAGTTGTCACCTTTAGGAGGTATCATAAAATTGACATGGATAGTTTCCGTAAGGATTTGAGAAATAGTGCATTTGTAAAACGCCCTGGTGATACAGTCAGTGGTTTGTGGTATGCTGCTGGTATTAGTTCCAGTTCTACGCTGATGACACACAATTGTATGTACATCTCACACATAAAAATGTTGCCTCGGCCCTTGATAAGCTGTCACACTGCCTTGAAGACGTAAAGAGATGGCTCTCTACAAATAAGCTCAAGCTAAATCCTGATAAGACCAAATTCATTGTGTTTGGCTCAAAGTCTCAGTGCAAAAAACTTAATCAGTCCTTACTAGTCAACATACTTGGTAATCTTATATCACCAATAAATGCAGTTAGGAACCTTGGTGTCTGGTTTGATTCAGATTTCTCATTCTCTTGCCATGTTATGAAGGTCTGCAAGGCTTGTTTTGCTCATGTCCGGGATCTTAAGCAACTCTGAGGACATCTGACACATGAAGCTGCTCTTATGGCTGCCAATGCTCTGGTCAGAAGTCAACTTGTTTACTGTAACTCTCTGTTCAAAGGTCTCTCAGCTCTAGATCTGCGCAAACTTCAATGTGTTCAGAATAGTCTTGCCAGAATTGTTGCCAACACCACCAAGTACTCACACATCACTCCAGTTAGAAAAGCACTATATTGGTTGCCGATTAAGTACCGTTCTATCTTTAAGACTGCCATGCTGGTATATAAGTTCCTATACAGTGGTAACCCCAAATACTTTGAACCCTTCCTGATTCCCAGACATAGTGCATATAACACTCATCGAAGTCAATCTGATGGCATATTTCTTGAGGTTCCCCACTTTGCTTCAGTTTTCAAGTCTCGAAAACATTTTGGACTCAGTTTTGCGTATGACGCACCTATGATTTGGAATGACCTTCCTGAAAAGGTCTGCTCTGCAAACTCACTTGCCTCTTTCAGGTCAAAGTTGAAGTCATACCTCTTTGGAAAAGCATACCCACCCTAAATTTCCAATCTCCTTCTGCTTTCTCCTCGGTGCTGACCCCTGCAATGTCTCTGGTTTTTGAATATTGAACAATGTTTTTGTGTGATGTGCCTTAGAATCTGTCTTTTGACAGAGATTAAGCACTATAAAAGTGCTATTAGAATTAGAATTAGGTTCCCCAAGTCCCATGGTCAAGCCAGCAGGTGCATGCGTGAGTACCCACACTGGTATTATACAACTAAAATTCCCTGTGACCATTGTACCTGATAGCCCATCTATCTAAATTCAGGGTAATAAATTTTTTCATTAAGGTTTGAAGCTTCTCATGGTAAACCATCAGTAAAGCATATTGTTATAGTAGGTAGGTCAGTTTAAGTGCAATAAAATATCAATGACGTTGGAATAATTTGTACATATATTGACGGATAAAAGTAATTATTGGTGGTTTCTAAACCACGGAAAAATGACGGAATTCCGTGACGGAAACGGAAAATCGCCTAAAAATCGCCTAATATACAATATAGTCTGTAAATAGTGAATTAGTCTGAGTCTGTGAATACTGTGACCTGCAATAGAAGCATGCAATTGTGAATACATGAGAATTCTGCAGATAATAAGGAATACTTTGGTGGTCGTTTTATGAAAATCGATCCACTATAAAGCATTTTACAAGGATTTTAACATAGCCTTTGATTTCCCAGTGTTTTTTAATTGGGCGACTTTTTCCGTGGATTTGGTCCATGAATACCTTAGTTTTAAGCTATCTTATGCAAAGTTTCCAGCTTAATTATCTATCTACGACTATTCTATACACTCTAATAAACAATTTGGTGGTTGTTTTATTAAAATCAAGCAAATATTAAGCATTTTACAAGGATTTTAACATAGCCTTTGATTTCCCAGTGTTTTTTAATTGGGCGATTTTTTCCGTGGATGTTGGTGATTAATATTTTACATGTAAGATATGTTGTGCAAAGTTTCCAGTTTTATTATCTATCAACGAGTATTCTCCACATGATAATGAACAATTTGGTGGTTGTCTTATTAAAATCAAGCAAATATTGAGTATTTTACAAGGATTTTAACATAGCCTTGGTTTTCCCAGTGTTTTTTAATTGGGCGATTTTTTCCGTGGATGTTGGTGATTAATATTTTACATGTAAGATATATTATGTTATGTTTCTAGTTTAATTATCTATCTACGAGTATTCTTTACATAATAATGAACAATTTGGTGGTTGTGTTATTAAAATCAAGAAAATATTAAGCATTTTACAAGGATTTTAACATAGCCTTGGATTTCTCAGTGTTTTTTAATTGGGCGATTTCTTCCGTGGATTTCTTCCATGAATATCTTACTTTTAAGCTATCTTATGTTAAGTTTCCAGTTTAATTATCTATCTATGACTATTCTGCACACTCTAATAAACAATTTGGTGGTTGTCTTATTAAAATCAAGCAAATATCGAGCATTTTACAGGTATTTTAACAAAGCCCTTGAATTTCCATTGTTTCTTAATTGGGCGATTTTTTCCGTGGATGTTGGTGATTAATTTCTTACTTTGAAGATATTTTATGTCAATGGGAATACTTTTGGTGTTTTGCTTGCTTGTTTTATCTTTATTGAAAGATCAACTTTATTATTTTACTTTATTTTTAATACTTCCACAAAAACTGTTAATTGCTGTCAAGGAATTTCCTTGAAGGAAAGTGGTTTCCAATTCATTTAATCTTCAAGCACTTCAGTATTATATGAAGTGTACACCCTAACTCTTAATTGTAATCAAGGTATTTCATTCTTTATTCTTTAATCTATCTATACGTATATGTTATTTGAAGTTTGCATCCTAACTGATAATTGTCATCATGCTATGCCTGTCTTTATTCTTTAATCTACCTAGATCTAGGTTATGGAGATACATTATCCCCAATTAATTGATTAAAGAGCTGTTTGATAATTGTATTCTGTAATCTAAAAGAGTTGTGGATTTAATATTTGATGTTGCTGTTCAAGAGGTCATTTCAAAGTAAATTGGGCGATATTTGGGCGATTTTAGGCGATTTTTAGGCGATATTTAGGCGATTTTCCGTATCGCCCAACGGAAATTCCGAACTTTAGAAACAACCGTAATTATTATTAAAAACCGGCACAATAATACACAAATAACAGTGACGTATATCGCACTTGGTGTATTTTTCTTATTTTATTTGGCAGTTGAAAAGAGTACAGTACAGTACTAGTACAGTAAAAAAATTTCTTGTGTGTGTGGTATGCCTGTCTGTTTTCTTTAATTACTGCTGCTGCTGCCACCAACACACCATACGATCTGCAGTGCAATCAGTTGCCCTCATTGGTGTCCTGGATTGGTGTCAGGAGGTTTCGCTCCACGGAGGTTTTGCTCCGCAGAGGTTTCGCCCCATTATATGGAAGATTTTGTTCCAAAGATAAACGTTTTCAATATTATTTTTTTCCACTTTGTCATTTATTCAACAGACATCAACTTTCACCATTATTTCGTATGCTGTTTGCAGATGAAGTATTCTAGTTTGAAGCGTCTGTTTAGTTAAAGGGTAAATTCTTATGTCCGGTAACGAATCAAAAGTGACCTACTTCAAAGTAGGTAAAGTTTTTAAAGAGTTAAAAACTTTGGAAAGGTCCCGGATTTGCCTGACAGAAGAATACTTCAAATTCATGTACATGTATCGTTTATTTATTGAAGCTTCCATTTTACAAAATATTGTTAGAAAACCCCAGGAAATCCGTGACCTCATATCTAGTATTGGGAACCATCAATATTAATGAGTTGATGCTACTGCCAGGAATTCTCGAGTGTGACATATTTGATCTTCATTGAAGCCTCCATTTTGCAAAATATTGTTAGAAAACCCCGGGAAATCATTCCTTGCCTCTTTATTTCACACACACTCATCTACATATAAATTTATGCAATATATACACTATTTATACACATATCTTACACTGAACCCTGGGGCCATGGTGGCAGAGTGGTAACACTTTGATTCTATCTCGTGGTCCTTCATTTATCAATCATTATCTTTCTTAGGCTTTCCAACAGATATAGTATCATGGGTCAAATTGTTTAACAATAATATCAAGGCCACTGTTACTCAATGTGGAGTATTATCAGACTTCATAGACATAGAACAAGGATGCAGGCAGGGGGATCCCATTGCACCCTATCTTTTTATCATTGTAGCACAAATTTTGACTGTTCTAATAAAAAACAATAACAATATACAAGGTATAAAGATAGAAGATGAGGAAATCAAACTCACTCAGTTTGCCGACGATACTACCCTAATACTAAATGGCAGTTCAGAGTCTTTGCAGGCAGCACTCAACACTCTAGAAATTTTTGGCTCTTATTCAGGATTAAAAGTAAATACCGACAAAACACAAATAGTTTGGATAGGTAAAAAGAAAAATTGCAAAGATAGTATCTTAGTTGGTCATCGTAATTTCTCAACAATCTCTCAATTTAAATTGTTGGGTATCGATTTCTCGGTGGATTTAGACAAATGTGTGAAAACTAATTATGATCGAAAGATAGCTGAAATACAGGAAACAATTAGTAAATGGAACAAAAGGTATCTCACACCCCTGGGGAAAGTAACTGTTATCAAAACATTCCTTTTGGCTAAATTGAACCATTTATTTTTAGCACTACCTAACCCTGGAGATATGTACATCTCTGAAATTAGTAATATTTTCTATAGGTTTATTTGGTCCTCAAAACCTGACAAAATAAGCAGATTCACTCTCAGCTTAGACAAGAAACTGGGAGGACTAAAGATGATAAACTTGAAAAATCATTTAATATCTCTAAAGGTCACATGGGTAAGAAGACTTCTTTTAACAGAAGAAACAACCTTATGGACAAAACTCTTTGTAAAAACTTTCAAAATAGGCTTGGACAGACTCATCCAATTTGGGCCTGAATATTATAATGTAATGAAAAAACGCACCAGGAATAAATTTTGGTTGGATGTTTTTGATGCCTGGCAGCATCTCACAAATATAATTAAAATCC
Organism: Sabellastarte sp. h YS-2021; assembly: GCA_964017235.1. Taxonomy (NCBI): domain Eukaryota; kingdom Metazoa; phylum Annelida; class Polychaeta; order Sabellida; family Sabellidae; genus Sabellastarte; species Sabellastarte sp. h YS-2021. The sequence goes on along the minus strand of OZ024932.1, from coordinate 8,337,370 downwards.
AAAATAATACCGATTTACTATCGAGCCCACTCTGGTATAATAAAATCATACCCAGCAAGGACATGTATCTACCAAAATGGTTGGAAAAGGGTATAGTTAGTGTGAGCGATATACTTAAATCGGATGGTTCAGTGATGACATTAGATGAAATCAGATACAAATATAACTTCACCTCAATCAACCCGCTACATTTTCTTAGAGTCCAAAGAAATGTTAAAGACATGATAAAAAAACATAAGTCTCTATCATCTCATAACATAGAGGCCCAGAGACCTTTTGTCCCATTTTATCTCATCCCACCGTGGAAAAACAAAAAGGGTGCCAGTGGGTTTAATGCTATCCTTAGCAAAAATAATGAAAATAAAAATAAGATGAAAACCCACTGGGAAATAGATCTAGAAATAAATATCGATGCAGACACATGGAGACTTATATTCAATATATGTCATAAAACTGTGAATAACAATTATCTGATATGGTTCCAAATGAAGCTACTATATAGAATTTTGAACACAAAGTCTTACCTGTATAAATTAAAAATATCAGATAACGAACTATGTAATCATTGTAATAGAAAAGAATCAATTCTCCATATGTTTGTAGAATGCAATAGAGTACAAGATTTTTGGAGGGAAATTGAAAATTTGATACAACAAAAAATAGGATTAATCATTCATTTTTTAAAAATGGAAATTATTTTGGGCTACTTTAATAAGGATAACAACAGAACTCCACTAAACGTAATTATGTTGGTAACCAAAAAATATATACTAGATACAAGTCAAAACAAGGGTGTCCTGAATGTACTAATACTTAAATATAGATTGAGTAAAGCTTATGAGGAGGAAAAATATTTTGCAACTCTAACTGGTAAAGAAGGTGCCTTCCTTAAAATATGGGAAAAGTGGTACCCTTTGTTTGAAAAGTGAGAATCTTACACTTGGTTAGACCTGTCTTAATTTTCTACTACTAATTGTTCCTTGTAATTTACACTAGGTCTGACAAAAATTGTTAACCCTGTAAAAACATACTGTTGACAATGCGAAAAGAGATACCAGTACTTATACTATAAATGTAATTTAGATCAAATCATTTATTGCCTGTTCGAGGCGGCTTTGTATTAAATGATATGTACATTTATAATATGCAGAAATAAAAACTATTAAAACAAAAAAAACACTCTCGCCTCCCACCTCTGAGGCCGGGGTTTGGTTCCTGGCATGGCCTCAAGTGGGAAAGCTGGTAGTCGCTTGCAGTTGGTCGGCAGTTTACAGTACAGAACCCCGATGAACTGTATGCAGATGGTTTCCTCTGCCCTTCCAACTACCCGTCGTGATATGACCTGTACAGTGTTGAAAGCAACGTAAAACCCTAAATAAATCACAGAACCTGAAAATTACTACTGTCTCAGTAAGATCCTGACATGGAAGTTAAACACTAAAAAACGGGTCCGACCTGACCAATAATATACAGCCTCAACATTGGGTGGAACCTGATGAATAATCCCTTACAAATTTGATATATTATTGTAATTCCAATGTGTTCACATTGTATTGATTAAGTTGGTATATTTTCTTTCTTTTTTGACGGCCCTTTTAAAGGCTGTTATTTCCAGTTAGCATGACAGGAAATCCAAGATTCCATTGGAATATATATGGGCAAGGGCTTTTCTACTCCTGTTACTCTAAAGACTGGTACTTAATTTTTATCATTATTGTGTCTAGTATTGGGAACCATCAGTTGCGCTGAACTTATATCGGTATTTTAAATAATTATAAAATGTGTCTCCACTGACTTTACTTTGATGGCTTGTGACAAAAATGTCATCATTAAATTTAAATATTTGGTAGAATACATGTGGAAAGACATAAGCTGTTATATATATGTAGCTTCATTTTATTTAATATTTATGCAGTTTTTATATACACATGATTAGATGCTTAGTACGCTGAAGTTACATAGGAACACCATACAACTCATTCATGTATGCATACAGACTATGAGGTCTCGGATTTCCAAGGGGTTTCCTAATAATTCTTTTATAAATAGAAATGCTGTTTGAAGATTAAGTACATTACCTAAAATGTTTATTTAGTTGAAGAATAAATACATCAAAAGAGAAATATATGGAGCAAAACCTCCTGGATTCGAGGTTCTTGTTACATGGGTGGACACTGATATAAATTACCTAATATAAATGGCCATAGACATACTCCCTCCCGTCGTAACTTGGCACAACTTGGACACAACCTTTATTTTTTCTTGTTTTAAGCATATTTACTAACATAAAATCAAAAGAATAAACCTTTTATACTCGTTCTTAATGAACGATAATATAATGTCTACACGAAATCAGCACCCCAATTTGGCCAAATTTGCATAAGTAAAGTACAGAAAGTATTTAGTTTATTGTTATCAATCGTCACTTGTACTTCCTTATTTGGTATGCGAAAGTGCGCAAGTTTGATCGATGACAATCAAATGTTAATAAATATCCCAACTTCCATTTTGAGCCAAGTTAAGGTGTGTGCCAAGATACTGAAGTGTTTTGGTAGTTTACCACAGAAAGGTGTTAACTGCTTGAAGTCAGGCCAGGTTCTGTTTACATTGTGTTGTATAAAATCCCGCTACGTCTTCAAGCCACGTGACCTCCGGGGTCAAGGACGAGATCTCAGAAACATGATTTCTGCCATATGGTAATTACTACATTTCCCCCCTGGTTTATTACTTTACATTCTGGTTAGAGGTAACAGCATAACAATGACTACTAGAGATGGGAATCCCCTCCAACTTGTATGGTTGATTAATCGTCCATTTTTCCATTTAGAATCTAGCAAAAACACTCCCTTCCTGTAAATATGGCGGTAGATATAAACAAACCCAGAATTTGTGACAAATCTGTCAATTGATTAAAGAAACATCCTGAAATATTTTAAAAACATGCGGATATTTAGATACATAAAGAAAGGATACTAAATACTACGAAATTTTCAGTGATAATGATGAATTGATGGACACTACTTACAGATTGAACATCATTACTACAGTAAATTTCGACCGACCATGCGATGTCTGTAGACAATCGTTCTACCACTAATGACTACCTGGTTAAAGCTCCATTATCTGCTTATAACCGAATGCCTATGACAGGGCATAACCATGACGACCTGGTTAACGCTTTCATTTATTAAGTCCGATGACATGTAACCAGAGTGTAAATCAGTCCAGTTCTCCGTGGTCAAGAGAGACTGCACACAGACCCTGGTTCAGTCATTCGACATTACCTGTTTGGGGGAATGTTATCTGACAGTTGTAAATGTACAGGATGTCACTTCCTCAAAGCAGAGTTGTACCTTGGACTGAGGCTGGGGATCCTTTCATCTGGCAACATTGCCCAGGAGTACACCAAATACTCGCCAGTGCAACTGGGTGTACTGATACTTGGCTTGTGATTAAGTTCCTGTCCAGTAAATCAGTAGTTGAGGTTCTTGATGAGTTGCTGGTCATCGTTATGAAGCTCAGAGTTTCTAGATCTACATTTTGGGAACCACTTCCTTTTGATGACAAGCTTTAACAGTCCAGCGAGTGAAAGACAGCCAGCATCCCTTGCAGCAGATATCAGAAGATCTTCATACCTTTGCATCTGTTTTTCTAATGATAACTGTGAAAACAAAGCGAGTTACATGTCTTCCAATAATATATTTTTTCATGTTGAAAGTTTCCAGATTGCAACCATGGATCTTGCACAGTTTCACTTACTCTTGACTTTGGTCGCTCATAACTGCTGTTATAGAAAACCCTTGTTTTGACCTGAGGATGATTTTTTGGTTCAGAACAAGCAGGCAAGTAACCACCCTGTGTGTCACTGTATTCAACCATTTGATACTGAATACATGGCAATGACCATGAATGACGTGGTGACCAGTTTATGATCACTATTTCCACTAGCCCTATCATGTACACTGATGGCTGAAACATCTGTAACTGATGGACACAACACAATACTTGACATCTGCTGTGAACACTGGGTAGTGCTCATGACAAGTGTTTCGGTAGAGCAGAAACTCCCAACACTGGTGTTCAGTTCAATTACTGAATGACTTGCCATGTCAAATCCTTTTGGTGTACCTGTAGGCAAAAGGCTGAGAAGCTGGACATCCAACAGTGGTGAATGATGCTGAAAAATTACCTTTTCCTTGCAAGAAGATGTTTAGTGAGGTCTTGACATATTCTCTGCAAGACTTGATAATTTTGGCAGCACAAGAGATGAGATTTGTATTGGTGTATCCACTAGTTTGGCAACTGAAGAAGTCTGGCATACCTTATGGACCATCACAGTCGAGACACAACTGCTATCAATACTGGATGCTGATTCAGTGAATAACCACTGGCTTTCAATGAGAGGACAGTCACAAGTATCTATATAAACTTTGGGTCCAATATACCTTCTGATTTCTTTAAGGAGGCCCTGCATTTTGTTTTCATGTGTCAAATTTTGAACATGTGTGCAGATGTTGTATATCATTCTACAACACCCTGAACATTGTGTTTCCTTTCCTCCTCCTTTTTATAATCCAACTTCTTATTCACCATCTTCATCTGGCAGTTTTCTATCAGAGCCGACGTTCTTTCATCCCTGTACTTCACTGTTTCAGACCATTGATCTTTAAGTTTTTCTGATAATATTCCAGGGAGAAATTCATGTTCTTTTTTAAGACTAGACACTTTTTCTTTCAAGGATTTGACTTCAGCTACATGATATATGTGCTCCATTTCAAGAATGCCGATCTCACTGTCTTTAGAGTGTAACTGACTTTGTTGCAACTCTATTAAAGCTTGCTGTAAGTCAATGTTCCTTTTTCTCTCAATATCTTGCATGTGCTTTAACTCTTCCACTTGTTTATGTTCACCTTGAAACATGTTATTCAACTTCTTGATTACATGGGTTGAGTGAACATCCAAAAGAATGACAGATAAAGCAAATGCAATACTTGCTCAAGAAACCTTCAACATCTTGTCGATGAAGATTCTCTGCTTTGCAACAAATTGCTAAACTGACCAGATCACACCTCTTTTAGGGTATCTGTCCCTAAATAATCACTAAAGGCTTGATGTAGATCCTTTTCAAACTCCATTTGAACAAGGGAAATCATCACTTGGTCCATGATAAAAGATAATAATTAAGTGTCCCTGAAAGGGCGCTTTTTTGTTTTCACCTCAGTTTCCTCGCCGCCGCCGCTGCATTATGGTCTCCCTTGAATATCTCCCTTATTATTAGAAGGTTTCAAACTATATTTGGCAGTTATATACCTTAGGCATGGGAAAATCACGGGGGGTAAAACTGACTGGCTATTTAGACTCTCCACATATGCTTTCCCAATACCTCTTAATACATTCTGAAGGTATAAAAGCAACAATAAAGGAGATATAATGCAAAAACTCAAAATCAGCTATTTTATGACCCCAGTTTGACCCATAAGGGGGGGTCGGGGGATAAAACCCCATAAGGGGGGGGCCGGTCAGTTTTATCCCCCGACCCCCCCTTATGGGTCAAACTGGGGTCATAAAATAGTTGCTTTGGAGTTTTGCCATATATCTCCTTTAACGTTGCTTTTATACCTTCAGAATGTATTAAGAGGTATTGGGAAAGCATATGTGGAGAGTCTAAATAGCCGGTCAGTTTTACCCCCGGCTCCCCCTTATGGGTCAAACTGGGGTCATAAAATAGCTGATTTTGAGTTTTTGCCTTATATCTCCTTTATTGTTGCTTTTATACCTTCAGAATGTATTAAGAGGTATTGGGAAAGCATATGTGGAGAGTCTAAATAGCCGGTCAGTTTTCCCCCCGACCCTCCCTTATGGGCCAAACTGGGGTCATAAATAGCTGCTTTAGAGTTTTTGCCTTATATCTCCTTTATCGTTGCTTTTATAGCTTCAGAATGTATTAAGAGGTATTAGGAAAGCATATGTGGAGAATCTAAATAGCCAGTCAGTTTTATCCCCCGACCCCCCTTATGGGTCAAACTGGGGTCATAAAATAGTAGCTTTGGAGTTTTGCCTTATATCTCCTTTATTGTTGCTTTATACCTTCAGAATGTATTAAGAGGTATTGGGAAAGCATATGTGGAGAGTCTAAATAGCCGGTCAGTTTTACCCCCGACCCCCCCCTTATGGGCCAAACTGGGGTCATAAATAGCTGCTTTGGAGTTTTTGCCTTATATCTCCTTTATCGTTGCTTTTGTATTAAGAGGTATTGGGAAAGCATACGTCGCAGCTTTGTGCATTCTTAGCTTTACAGCATGCTTATTAAAACCACAAAGCATTTTAAACTTTCAGGGATGCTTCGCTTTTGTTAACAAAAGCATTCCTCTAGTTTCAAAATATGTCAGGCATAGCAGCACACAATTGAATATGTTTCTCTTCATATGAGGCTTTATCCCAGGCATATTTTATCCCCTGGACAAAGTCTCACCAACTGTGATTCCCATCTTTTTTGTGGTTACTTCCCTTCCAAATGTCCTGAGTACAGATGTCAAAGTTGATATGTGGGATCTCTGTTTTGAACAAACCATTCTCCATCATGTCCTCGTGAGTCATTACCACTTGAATGTCCTGCCATCTGTTGTTTTGCTCTTAAAAGCCTGGATCGTGGTGCATTAATGACTGCTCACCTTCATCTTCGGTGAGGAAAAATGCTGCCACCTGACTCTCTCCATTGTCATCAGTGCAGAGCAGTGTATACAGGACCATCCTTTGAACACTGGTTTTCTGTGTAGCATCTGCCAGAATTATCTGTGAAAAGCGTTGAAAGGCTAACTCCATTTGGGGATCTAGGAAAAGCATCTCTTGTCGTGAGGTTGGAGCTGTCTTTGAAGTAATGGGCCTTCACTGCAGGGAACTCAACCTTGATCCAGTCTACTAAATTCTGGACTGGATTTGGGGTAGATGGTCCTGCTTTCCTGTGTTTGGCCCTGCTGGAAATAATATGTATCTACTTCATCAGATTAACCTTTCCAGTTTTTACCCCACAGCCCTTAAGGGCTGTTGGGGTATTGTTTTCACCCATGGTGTCCGGATGGGCGGGCGGGCGGCGGGAAAAAGTTTGTCCGGGCTGTATCTCAGAAACCGTAAGGTGTAGGAAGTTGATACTTGGTAGGGACATTGGTTAGGAGGTGTAGGTGTGCAGCGTCATGGTCTGACCTTGATTTGACCTTTGACCTTGCCATAGTGACCTTGAGTTTGAAAAGCTTGTCCATTCTATATCTCAAAAACCGTAATGTGTAGGAAGTTGATACTTGGTAGGGACATTGGTTAAGGAGTGTAGGTGTGCAACGTCATGGTGTGACCTTGATTTGACCTTTGACCTTGCTGTAGTGACCTTGACCTATAAAATCTTGTCCGGGCTATATCTCGGAAACCATAAGGTGTAGGAAGTTGACAACTTGGTAGGGATATTGGTTAGGGGGTGTAGGTGTGCAACATCATGGTCTGACCTTGATTTGACCTTTGACCATGTCGTAGTGACCTTGACCTATAAAATTCTGTCCGGACTATATCTCGGATACTGTAAGGTGTAGCAAGTTGATACGTGGTAGGGACATTGGTTAGGAGGTGTAGGTGTACAACGTCATGGTGTGACCTTGATTTGACCTTTGACCTTGCCGTAGTGACCTTGGCCTATAAAATCTTGTCCAGGCTATATCTCGGAAACCGTAAGGTGTAGGAAGTTGATACTTGGTAGGGACATTGGTTAGGAGGTGTAGGTGTGCAGCGTCATGGTCTGACCTTGATTTGACCTTTGACCTTGCCATAGTGACCTTGAGTTTGAAAAGCTTGTCCATTCTATATCTCAAAAACCGTAATGTGTAGGAAGTTGATACTTGGTAGGGACATTGGTTAGGAGGTGTAGGTGTACAGCGTCATGGTCTGACCTTGATTTGACCTTTGACCTTGCCGTAGTGACCTTGACCTATAAAATGTTGTCAGGGCTATATTTTGGAAACCATAAGGTGTAGGAAGTTGATATTTGGTGGGGACATTGGTCAAGGGTTATATGTGTGCAATGTCATGGTGTGACCTGGATTTGACCTTTGATCTTGCATATCTGATGCTATTTTATGTCTCTTCGAGGATATCTGATACTATTTATCTCTCTTATATCTCTCATATCTTTTTACTTGAATCTTGGTTGTTGCACCTTTGGGTGTCTTTTGGTGTAGATTAAGCATTGTTAAAGTCGTATAAGAATTCATTAAGGGTTTTATTTTTTCAACTTCCCATTGTAACAGATGGTATTGCATCAAGTGAGCCACAGGTTTTGCCCCAATTCCACATTTTGCATGTATTGCCACATCTGTATGTATGGGTAATATTCAAAACATCCAAACCATAATTCGACCATACAAATGAATATCAAAATGGGAGAAGTCTTAAAGCTTCATAATTTTTAGTTTACTGAAATGTCCTGTTTTGATGCTTAATCTTTACATGCAGTTTCTTTCTCTTAGATGTTATTTTCTCTACTTAAACATTATTTGGACACTGACACTGCTCTTAAAGTATCCCAATCTGTGTACTGTTTCACTACTTCTATATCTCATGGTGTTGAAAACTATTTCCCCAGGCTGTGGGGTACAGGTATCTCTGATGCTATTTTTAAGCATCCCGCTTGTTTTTATTCAGGGGAGAGGGGGGAGAGAGGGTATACTGGCTCTGCCGGCTCCCGCATTTTCTGTTGCATATAGCTGAGCAACGAATGGATAGATTCTCTTCAAATTTAGCTCATGTATGCAGTAGCCCTGGAAAAAACTTTTGAATGTGGTGTTATGAGATTTCAACCAATCAGAGAAGTCACATGACCAAATACATGTTTTTCAAAGGTGTGTGCTTGTCCGGCTGATAACTTAAAAAGCACTTCACCTATTCACATGAAATTAGGCAAGTAGGTTTGTTATATAGATGTCTGGAAATCATTAACTTTTGGAAGTGATCTGATACCAAGTGGCCGACTTTTTTGCGTCTAACTAAACACCACGATTTTTCTTGACGATGAAAATAAAAAATTTTAAATACATGTATCTCAGAAACGGTGCGAAACAGAGCGATTTCAACAAAATTTTTCACCCCAAGGGCATGTGCAGAGTCATCTGCCAACCTTTTCCCAAAAATCATTTTTCCACCATTTTGGCGGCCATCTTGTATTTCTGCATAAAATGCAAAAAATGTAATTATCTCAGATATGGTGCGAGATAGAGCAATTTTTGACCCCAGGGTATCTACAGAGTCATCTGGCGACTTTAAAATCAATTTCCCGCCATTTTTGGCGGTCATCTTGAATTTCTGCTTAAAACACACAAAAAAAACTCATTTATCTTGGAAACGGTGCAAACAGAGTGATTTAGGTGATATTTTTGATCCGCGGGGGTCCTAATTTTTTTTTTAAAAATTTCGCATTTTTCTCGGAAATCTTGCATTTCTGCATAAATAGAAAAACATAGGAACGCTTTGTTAATACTGTGCAAAAACAATTTCTTTTTTTCTTGCAAAGCAATACTCTAGTTAAAACTTTTGTTTTCAATTGAAGTCATGTTGGAGTATATTTTTATTCAAAATGAATATTGATGTATACTTCAGTAACCAGCTGCCATCCTGGCGATCTACATTGACAACCGCTACCTTGATACAAAAGACTCAGACTTTGTGCAAGTTGTGACTTGTGATGTGGCACATTACCTAAAGACTGCAGATATAGACAGGTAGGAAAACAGTAGTACCCCAGACATGAAGTAGTCTCAGATAAAGAGAGATAAGAATGGCTGGGATAAGACAGTAGTACCCCAGGCCTGTAGAGGCCTTAAGTCTGAGACAGATTCTAGACTTTATCTCAATTACGAATTCACTAATAGATTGTCAGCTTTGACCAAGCTGAGACCCATCTCATGTCTTTTTAATGTAAACAAACTGTAAACATGCTCATAGGTCCAACATTTTTCTTTTAAAAATTAGAAAGTATTTGTGTGTCATGAAACAAAATTTCAATGAACCAGTTACCTAAAAAAATACAAAATTTCATCATTTAAATTTTTCCTTTGTTTATTACATAATCTACTTCTGTTATACTATGTTATTTACACCAAAATTTGGGTTTTACATTGTGGCAAAAGGTATGACAAGATCTGCCATTTGTATTTCCACAAAATAAATCTGATGGAATTCTAACTTTTTACTCCACAGCCTTTAAGGGCTCTTTGGAATTTTTTTTTCACCCATGGCATCCTGAATGAGTGAGTGGGTGGTGGCAAAAATTTTGTGTGGGCTATATTTCAGAAACAGTAAAGTGTAGTAAGTTGATACTTGGTAGGGACATTGGTAGGGGTGTTGGTGTGTAATGTCATGGTGAGACCTTTATTTGATCTTTGACCTTGACCTTAAAATTTTGTCTGGGCTATATCATTGGAACTATAAAGTGTAGGAAGTTGATACTTAGTAGGGCCATTAGTGAGAGAGTATAGGTGTCCAGTTCCTTGGTGTGACCTTGATTTAACCATTGACCTTGGTATAGTGACCTTGACCTTTTATATCTTGTCTGGGCTATATCTCGGAATCTGTTAGGTGTAGAAGGTTGATATTTGGTATGGACATTGGTTAGGGGCTGTAAATATGTACTGTAATGGTATGACCTTTATCTGTCCTTTGACCTTGCAGTAGTGACCTAAATCTTTAAAATCTTGTCTTGGTTATATCACGGAAACCTTAACTTGTAAGAAGTTGATACTTGATAGGGACATTGTTTAGAGGGTGTATGTGCACAACATCATGGTGTGACCTTGATTTGACCTTGCCAGAGTGACCTTGGCCTTTAAAATTTTGCCTGGGGCATATCTCAGAAAGTCTAAGGTATAGAAAGTTGATTTTTAGAGGATTCATTGGTTGGGGAGTGTAGGTATGCTAAGTTAAGTTGCGACCTTTAACCTTGGCTCAGCCTAAGTGCGTTCAGCCATATTTGAGACATATTTTTCTTACCACAAATATATATGGATTCCTGTAATTGTTACATATACTTTTACAGTTTTACTTAATTATGCTATTTCCATTTACAGCTATACTTTAATTAATAAATGTTACAGCTTCATAACTTTTAGTTTACTGATTAATGCTGTCATCTTGTTATGAATGGTTTTGTTTTAATACTTTATTTTTACATACATTTTCTCTCTCTTAGATGTTACTTTCTCTGCTTAAACATTATTTGGATCTTTATAAAACTGACACTGTTGTGAAAGTCTTCTGATCTTTTTCTGTTCCAATTCTTCTATATCTTATGGTGTCAAAGATTATTTCCCGATCTGTTAGGTATAGGCTTCTCCGAAGTCTTACAGAGTCCCTTGTCTGGTATTAAAGTCGCAAGGCAAGGAGCAGCAGAATATAGTTTAAAAAAAATTATCGCTTTTTCTGTAATGTAAAGCATTTTGCAAAGGTAGGAATCGCTGACTATTTTCAAGATTCATGTTTCATTATACTGAGACCCAATCCTAATTACTATAGGATATCTAGAAAGTGCCAAACTGTCTACAACTAATTAAAAGTCATAAAAATTGTAAATGAAATTGACTGCTTTAGAAAATTACAATAAGGTGACCAAAGAAAAGGGTAGATCAAAGCCAGTATAGCAGCTTTGGGATAACATAAAAGCAGTTCATTTCAGGGTGCTAAGAATATCTAGAAAAATCACATTTTAACATGGCAACAAAGGCTAAGATAGTTTTCAAGAAATTCTTGTAAATATTGAAAGGTATAACCTGTTTATTTGAATTGCGGGCTAATTTATTTGAAACAATGTGTACCATGCCTTGTAAATTAATTTTAGTGTTTTATTTGTATAAATTACAAAACTCTGCTGAAAAAAGTGTGGACTGATTTCATGAAATGACATTAAAGTTTTGACTTTGTAAATAGACTGCACAGACAGTTGCATTTTGTTTTAAATAATTTGTTTACCCAGAATTAGGTCTCTTTTTGCTGCTGGAATACCTGCTGTTGTTTTGCTGTCTGAGTTGTACCCCTAGTAAGTGTTGAATGTATTTTCAACACTTTAAACAGCAGCCATTCAACTGAGTCAAATGCCCAGCCAACCAGTGTGACCCAAGGCTTGGAATAGTCTTTGATGTTTGAACACTTCTACTGTCAATGTATTTTCTGTTTACAGCGTACTTGTGTTTCCTCCCGTGGAGAGTTACTTCCGTCTGCTGATCCATAAGACCGTGGAAGAGTCCTTTTCACAACTGTGCAGTTTTTCTATCGGGGAAGGAGATGACCGTAGGACCGTCGTCTGTCTGCAGGATTCTGTTCTGAGGTAGAATTTGGTGTGGGCCTTGAGCTACAAATTTCATTATCAGTGTGAAACTCTGATTTGGCTTTGTATATTGATTGGTATGTTGTGTCATACTTTTAACAAGTATTATTATGCTGCTGCTAATCTCTCAGTTACAATAAAAAGGTTTGTAAATATAGTACATGAATATGCCTGACCATAAATAAAATACATGCTGACCATAAAAGGAACTAAATTTCATGAAATATTTAAGTCAGTCATTGGATTTAAGAATATGGACGATTGGATTATGGAAAGCTGATAAACTGCAACAATACATTAAAACATTCTTTCCAGGTAGGTGCTGCAAACGAAATTGATATTGGCATTAGTGCTGGGACGAGTTGACTGAAAATCGAGTTGTAACTGGATGGGCGATAATTAGGGGTAACATCGATCTGCGCAAGTGAAACTCAAGTTTTTAACAACGTCAACATTTTCACCATCTAATGGCTGACACTTCATCAAAACAACATATATATCCGAAATTTTCCAAAATATATTCTATTTTTACCCCACAGCCCTTAATGGCTGTTGGGGTATTGTTTTCACCCATGGTGTCCGGATGGTCGGGCGGGCGTGTGGGTGGGCGGCGGGAAACAGTTTGTCCGGGCTGTATCTCAGAAACCGTAAGGTGTAGGAAGTTGATACTTGGTAGGGACATTGGTTAGGGGGTGTAGTTGTGCAACGTCATAGTATGACCTTGATTTGACCTTTGACCTTGCCGTAGTGACCTTGAGTTTGAAAATCTTGTCCGGGCTATATCTCGGAAACTGTAAGGTGTAGGAAGTTGATACTTGGTAGGGACATTGGTTAGGGGGTGTAGTTGTGCAACGTCATAGTCTGACCTTGATTTGACCTTTGACCTTGCCGTAGTGACCTTGACCTATAAAATCTTGTCCGGGCTATATCTCGGAAACCGTAAGGTGTAGGAAGTTGATACTTGGTAGGGATATTGGTTAGGGGGTGTAGGTGTGCAACGTCATGGTCTGACCTTGATTTGACCTTTGACCTTGCCGTAGTGACCTTGACCTAGAAAATGTTGTCCGGGCTATATCTCAGAAACCGTAAGGTGTAGGAAGTTGATACGTGGTACGGATATTGGTTAGGGGGTGTAGGTGTGCAACGTCATGGTGTGACCTTGATTTGACCTGTGACCTTGCCGTAGTGGCCTTGACCTATAAAATCTTGTCCAGGCTATATCTCAGAAACCGTAAGGTGTAGGAAGTTGATACTTGGTAGGGATATTGCTTAGGGGGTGTAGGTGTGCAGCGTCATGGTCTGACCTTGATTTGACCTTTGACCTTGCCGTAGTGACCTTGACCTATAAAATGTTGTCTGGGTTATATCTCAGAAACCATAAGGTGTAGGAAGTTGATACTTGGTAGGGATATTGATTGGGGGTGTAGGTGTGCAACGTCATGGTCTGACCTTGATTTGACCTTTAACCTTGCTGTAGTGACCTTGACCTATAAAATATTGTCCGGGCTTTATCTCGGAAACTGTTAGGTGCAGGAAGTTGATATTTGGTAGAGACATTGGCTAGGGGGTGTAGGTGTGCAGCATCATGGTGTGACCTTGATTTGACCTTTGACCTTGCCATAGTGACCTTGACCTATAAAATCGTCAGGGCTGTATCTCGGAAACCGTAAGGTGTAGGAAGTTGATACTTGGTAGGGACATTGGTTATTGGCTATAGGTGTGTATTATCATGGTGTGACCTGACCTTTTACCTTGCCGTAGTGACCTTGACCTTTAAAATCTTGTTACACCTTTGGGTCTGTCTTTTGATGCAGATTAAGCAAAAGTCATATTAGAATTTATTAAGAATTTTACTTTCATAACTTCCCATTGTAAGAGATAGAATTTCATCAAGTGAGCCGCAGATTTTACTCCAACACCACACATAAGCATTCATTAAATGTATTACCACTTCTGTATGCATGGTAGTATTCAAACCATCTAAACCATAATTTGGAAATGCAGATGTATATAAAGAGTGTTGAATTTTAGTTTACTGATTAATGCTGTCATCTTGTCATTGAATTATGTTGTTTTAATACTTCATCTTTATACGCATTATCTTTCTTTTAAACATTATTTCTCCATTTAAACATTGTTTGGACCTTTATATAACTGACAGTGCTCTGAAAGTATCCTGAAGTTTGTACTGGTACAGTACTTCTATATCTCATGGTGTTGAAAATATTTCCCAAGGCTGTGGGGTACGGGCATCTCTGATGCTATTTTTACTTTATTCTGGATAAAATAAATGAAGATGTAACATAAATTATATCGCGAAAGCCATTTCCAGGTCAAAGTTTTGGTTCATGTACGGCTATGTAAAATATTTTCCCACATTATTGGCGAACAAACGAAATGCTTTATCCCGAAAATTACTTAGTTTAACCCGAGTTCAACTCGCTTCTAATAGGTGATGCTCGATCTGCCATTTTAGCTGGCGATCCCACCACTAATTGGCATTATTAGTATCAATATCAGTATTGAAATTCAGAGAGCTTTATCGATCAATATGGCAATATCATACACCATCCATTCTCTTGTAGCATTCATGTTTCTTGAAAATGAACAACAGATTGTAACTTGTGACTTCTCTTCAACAAAGATTTTAGTCACAATGTATAGGACTATATGTATGTTAGATACTTAAGGTGTCGGTGGAAAGCAATGTTTATCAATTTATCAAGATATTCTCTACAGTAAAACCATCCTAACATCGGCAAGTAACTACTTATACCCCATTCACACTATATACGGTATGCCCCGCAATTGTAAGTTTTACTGGGCAGTGGAACCGCCTCCTGGATGCCTCGCATCTTCCGAGATTTGATGTACTCCCAGACATGGTACTGGACAGTATCCTTGGCCAAGGGCTTCATAAATCAAATATTGCCCAGAAAGAAGTGTTTTATCCTGTTTATGATACTGAAAGTATTTACTGTATAATTTCCTTTTCCCCTATAGCAGTAATTAAAGAAGAAGTGCTTGTAAGTTTCTCCAATTAAATAAAATGTCACATCTTAAACCAATTCAGTGTATTAATTTAGCAGTAATTGTATATAAAAATGCTTGTAAAGGTCTCTCTAAATACATTAAGTGTGACCTAAGAAACAGATTACATTAGTGTGGTCTGTGATATGTTTTTCAGAGCAATACTTTATCCTGTGGATTGTGATTACTTTGAAGTGCCAGAAGCCGTACACAAGGTAAGGTTATCAGAAGCAGTGACTAAATGATCAAATAATTTGTTGAAGCAGGCTGAATACACACACTAAAGCTTGTGAACTGTAAAGAAGGTTTTATCAGATCAGTAAACTGTTGATGTTTTATGGTACTCTGATAAGCTGATGCAGACATTTAAAAACTGATTGATGTCTATTAGAAACGAGAATCAATTCAAATATAAAACTGAAACAAAAGAATATATACTAATGTAAATAGATATTACCAGACATACACCAGCACTTGAAACATTTTTACAAAAAAAAATAATAATAATTTACGTGTGCTCACCTGTGTTTGGTCTGTTTCATGATCACCTTATCAACAGTAGAAAAAAGCATCAAGGTGTGATTTTGTAGTTTATATATTTGTTTTGAAAGTATAACTTGTGAATGTATCAAATGATGACAAAATATGATTCCACTTAGTATTTTATTGTCACAAACATGTTTAGATGTGTTTCTTGTGATCCAGTTAATAGTTTGTGCTCTGTATAAATAAGAAAATATTGAAAAAAACAAGCCCACAGAATATACAGGATTGTAAAAGTGAAAAGATTGGAGTAATGGACTGTTTAGAATATATAAAAAAATAATACTCTGTTCCATCTAAAATATTCCAACAAAACGTCAAATTGGTCATCCATTGTTATTTTTACATGAAAAGTGCCCATTTTGTTGCTTTTATCACAAAAGTAGTACTCGTTGAAGAGTAGATAAACAATGAGAAAGTACTCTAGTACACAAAGTACAACTTGTGGTAGATCTGCTGGTGATTGGGGTACACAGGACTCAAACAATATAAAGAAGTTTACCACAAAACATGTATCTCTGACTTGTATTTCTGCACATCCCTCTCTCTCCACAGTATTTTACATAAACTACTACCAGTGTAAGCAACAGACACATTATTTTGGCTTCCAAGTTGAAAATCTGCAGTATTTAAGATACACGGAAGCCATAATCATCATTCCTGCTAAACATATGTATGGAGTTTGGAGAAATAGCAATATAAAGATGTGAAGTCATTCAGAATTTTGGGTTCGATGTTTGAGATCTCTACAAGCTGGCAAAGTTGGATCTAGTTTGATCATCAAACTAATATTTCAGATCAGGTAAAAATAGACAAATCGGCCATAAAATCTTATTGCTATGTTGAAATTATAGTAAAACTTGATGTCCATAGAAATTTTGGGGAAATATCACCATATTTCCCAATTTAAACACAAGCTTTATAGCATCCCTTATGTTGGTGATTTCAAAACGTTTTGTGGAGCCCGAATTTCAGAGTTTAAACCAAACTTTCTTTTCATAATAGCGTCCCTTATGATGTTGGTGATTTCTAAACATTTTGTGGAGCCCGAATTTCAGACGTTAAACCAAAATTTTGTTTCAGTTCAGCCGACTATCAAACTTCTACAAACATCATCTCAGCACTATAGAAAATGTATTCTTCAGGTAAGAAGGACAGTTGCGATGAACCAGTCACAGTGGGATAGGAGTGGCTGGGAGGAGGAGTATGCACCTGTCAATCAAACCAGACCTTACAAAGGAAGAGGGAGGGGCAGAGGGCGGGCAAAAGGGACACCAACTGAAGGGTACGTATGCAGGGGCAAACTGATCATATCCACTTTGGTGACCAATGATTGAGTCAGAATTGGTTGTTCATCTATTGTATTTCATAAATATAGCTTATGAGTCACAAGTGAATTTAAATATTTTACACAGCCATAAGAAGCCTTTTCATCGAACAATCTGTGTTGTCGTCCGTTACAGTATATTTCCTCTGCCTCTATCCTAAAAGGAACAGAGTGTGGAGGATATACATGTGTAAACATGTTCAGAAAGTCTCAGCTGAAATGAATGCAATAGTATTATACTTGTAATTTACACAACTTGGGAGGGTGAGATTTCCCCAGGAAATGCATACACCCATCCCTGGAGCAGGAATTTTTTTTTTTTTTTTTTTTTGGGGGGGGGGGGGGGGGGGGGGGGGGGAGGTATTTTTGGTTTTGAGGAGGCAGGGATTACCTGTGGCTGTTACACTGGGTTTTGCTTTTTTCACTAATACTACAGAAGTAAACTTGTGTAGGGAACCATCTAAATCAGTTAGTCTTTGTATCAAATTTTAGAACTTTATCAATGCTCTAGTTTTGTTTAATTTTCACCAGACCAGGATGTTCAGGCCTCACTGATTCCACAAAAGTTGTGGGAAGGATGTACTCTGACCGGGAGGTTGGGGGCATGCATAGCGACAACTACGAGGAGCCAGTGTACACACCTCCACAGGAAGAAGTCAGCCATCGTAGGAAAGAGGCCGAAGTACAGTCAGAGAGAAAAGGAAGAGACAGCAAGTATGACAGTGGTATTTATAATGGATCACCATGACTGGTATTCCCAAAAACTGAATCACAGACTAAACCTCAAATGTTATAAATCCCTTTAATGTGGTCTTCAAGCTTATATGTGAGTTTTAAATATAAATTTGAGTTTGAATTATTGGATATGCTTCAGATTGGATTTTACCTGACCATGCTATATTATAGGAATAAAAGACCTATCCTTCGGGCTTCGTGGCTTTAATACAGCCGCTCGATAGTTTAAAACCATCATAAAGCATGAGAATTTGTCTTTTATTCCTATTCTAAAATGGTTACACTAATATTTTGGTCAAAATAAGCAGTAAATCTTACGCAAAATTCAAAACAAATGCAGCGCCATGTTGGCTGTTTCATTAACTAAACGTGCTTAGTGATGGATGTGCAAACAGCCTTTTGGTTAAAATCCCCCACAGAATTCTGTAATGTCATATTGATGAGTAGTTGATCTTTAAATGAAATATTGATAAAAATCCCTACTGAATTATTTAACTGTATCTTTGTTGCATATAATTTACGTTTTATTTTACCGTGAGTTGTTTGTTTACATTTGTACGCGAAGGGATGATGTACGTAGAATTCAACAGCGTTACTTTATTTACTGTTCTATATTCACGATTTCTGAATTGCGCAAAAGACGTGTCCAAGGTCACTGCGCAGCCTACCATTTTAGAATTAAGTTTGTGCTAATGCAGGACTGACTTTTCAGTCTGAGACTCTTGGTGGGATGGTTAGAAAGCTAAAAAATATTAGAAACAGATTGTACATCTTAAGAATTCTAACCTTTTCATCAATATTTTTGCAAATTTTAAGGTTTAATAGCAATCATCTTCGTTTTGTATTAGATGATCTATTTTATTGGGACAATAGTAGAAAACAATTTTCTTAGTAATTGTTACCGTCCCATTCCTAATGAAGCCTCAGATTGGAACACCCTCCCTTTAGGACTGTGTGCTTTCACCACTTTTTGATAATATAAAAACAGCAGACTGGATACCTGCTTCTGTTTGATTGAACAAATATAAATGTAATCCAATCACAGATGGAAATAGTCACTGTTAAAAAATACACATGTCACAGCAAATTGGCATCTGTAACCTGGCAATATGTTAATATATTGTATGAAAGCATGAGACCATTTATTAACTTGAACCAGAATCGAAATATGATACAAAAATTTTTTTCAATTAATTTTATATATATTTAGTCAGTAGTTTTTGATACCAAGGGGTAAATTTTAGTGGAACAAGTTCTTAATACAAATACAACTCCTTGTTTTCTAATTTACAGCACCCGGACACGACCTCGGAGAGCTCCCATGCAAGTTTATGTGCCCAGAGCAAAA
The DNA here is from genome assembly GCA_964017235.1 of Sabellastarte sp. h YS-2021. Classification (NCBI taxonomy): domain Eukaryota; kingdom Metazoa; phylum Annelida; class Polychaeta; order Sabellida; family Sabellidae; genus Sabellastarte; species Sabellastarte sp. h YS-2021. The sequence goes on along the minus strand of OZ024932.1, from coordinate 8,318,035 downwards.
CGCCAGGAAAACATGACCCCTGGTAGTGGAGACAAAATCTCATTATCTGAAACTGAACAACTCCATACTTCTTCTCATCACAAAACAGCTGATAAACACAGGTCATCTGCAAGTACTCGTGCATCAAGGCATAGGAAATCTCAGAATGAACATGATTCAAGTAATCCAAGAGAGGAAGGGGGCAGTGGAAATGACAGACGGAGACCTGAGTCTGGTAGACATACTCAGAACTCTGTGACAAATAGCAGGGATGCTGGCATAGACAGTGAAGAAATATGTGCAGGTACCTGGGAAGATGAAGAAATGTATTATAATCAAGGAGATGTTCATCAGGATAAAGAGCATAGAATTAAGGCGGAGACAGAAATGCAAGAGGTTGAGAAGGCAGCAGATAGGACAAAATTTGGGAGATATGAGGGTAAGGAAGACAGTAGTATGCATAGACGTAGGGAGGAAGGGACTCCTCACGTCCACAGACATAAACACAAGAAACACAGGTCAAAGGAGAGAGGAACCTGTGACGACGAAGACAGGAGACATAAGAGACATCGACGGAAGAAACATAAAGGGGAAGGTGGTAGTGAAGGAGTTAGTGAAGTGGGAGAAAATGGCAAGAATGTTGAGGTTTCAGGGGAGATGTGTAAGGTAGAGTATCATGCAGATGGGACACATGAGCTGAAGAGGGATAATTTATCTGAAGAGGAAAATCAGAAAAGGACCATGAATCAAGATTACAATGAAGAGGAAGAGATTGTTAATAGATGTAATGTGGATGGTGTTAAATCCAGCCAGTGCTATGATGAAAGGATATTGCCTAAAACTGGAGAGGATGCTGAACAACAGAACATAACAGAGGAGGGGAAACACCAGGCAGAACATAAATGCAATAACAGACACTTACAGCATGTTCAAATACATGATGAAGACCAAATGGGAAGTGGGACAGAGGATGAAAAGTTCTATGACTGTGAGCCTTTTGAAGACGGCGAATTGGCCTCAGAACCAGGATCTCAGCAAGACTATCAAGATAATTCTGTGGAGAGGTCAGAAGAGCTGACCATGCTACCAGTGAATGAGAACACCAGTACATTAACGGCATCCAGTGAACATGCTAACCCTGAGGAAGATTTGTGTTCTGCATTTGAATCTACATCTGGACTGAGAAATGATGTTTCAGTGAGATTTTCTTGCACTGAAGACAGTTTTGGGCAGAATGTGAAGGATTCTGTACATTCTGGTGAGTTAGGTAGAGACCCGCTCTTGCAGACACAAACAGAAATCTCGAATAAAGGTAATGGATTAAATAACACATCAACCATTTGTCCTTCTTCAAACAGTACTTCAAGTATTGGTGCTATTAACCATGACTCTACTGGCACTGCTGGTAATCCGATCTCCAAGACTAACCAAACTTCTGTGGTATATTCTATGGAGTGTATAGCTGAAGATCAAAAGAAAATTAGTAGGAAATGTTTGGACCAGTCAGTACATTCTGAGATGGTAATAGACTCTACAATCCAAGACATCCAATCAATGCAAAGACTATGCTCTGAAAGTGATTCTCAGAAACATGGTACACTTGATACTCCAAAACACAACAGTATTGTGGCTACTCCAGTTTGTATTGAAACTGTCTGTATGCCAAATGAGCCTGAATTAGGGGCTGCTATTGATTCATCACGGAGTATTCTAAGCAGTAATGTTATTGAGTCTTCAAATACACACCATGCAGCATTAGATATAAATAGAGATGGTGAACGTAAAGCTGGTGCTTCTCATTATAACAATACACTTGAGTCTAGTGACTATCAAGGTGTACCAAAGGGTATAGGCAGTGCTGAAAACCAATTGCTTAAAACTGTGGATATTCGTGAACATGACAGTGTCACTGGGCAGAATACTTCACCCTGTCCATCTAATAGTTGTGAAAACATAGCAACAGATGTAGATACTAGATACAATTCCGTGACCTCAGGGCCACATGACATGGTTACCAAGTCAGGATATGTCAGCATGTTCTGTAGATATGTCAGTAGAATTGACTGCTAAAGCTCCTGCAGATAGTTATGGAGAAGCTACAGCGGTGATCGGGGAAACTGCTGATGTGACAGCTGAAAACATGACGTCCAAGGTAATTCACATCTTTCTTTCACAGTTTTTCTAAATACCAAAATAAAAGCCACAAAACAAAAAGAATTATAAAAAACAGGGTTTGATCACTTTTAGCAAGGATATGCAATAAAGTTCTTCAGAACAATAAAGTTGTTCATATTTTTTTATAGTTGTGTATAAAAAACAGTATTTCTGAAATTTAGTTGGGATAATTCTAGTTCATTATCTGAATATTTTAAATTATATTTTTACATATGATATGACAGAACTAAAAGCTGATACAGTTGAAAATCTATTGACAAACCTTAAAATCGGAAATTATGCAGACTGAGCTTAAAATGTCCCAAATCAAGTTTTGTTGACCAGACTTGACCTTCGAGCTTTTCTCCAATTGTGTATTTGTAAATTAAGAGAGAACAGCTGGTTATGTTGAGACTCTGAAAGATGGTCAGACATCGGTGATTTGACTGAAACAGAGTCCATTGTATTCATGTGTAGTTATTGATTTGTAGGTTGATGTTGAGCCCACAGCATCTGGTGTGAGGGATTCTGCTGCTCCTGATGATGCTGATGAGGCAGAGGATGAGGGAGACACTTGGGACACAATGTTTGATGATGACGGAGAGGCTCTGGACCCCAAACTCATGCAAGAGGTGAGATATATACTCAGTGAGGTCACTCATGCAAGTGGTGAGGTATAGACTCAGTGAGGTCATTCATGCAAGTGGTGAGATATAGACTCAGTGAAGACACTCATGCAAGAGGTGAGATATAGACTCAGTGAGGACACTCATGCAAGTGGTGAGGTATAGACTCAGTGAAGACATTCATGCAAGTGGTGAGATATAGACTCAGTGAAGACATTTATGCAAGTGGTGAGATATAGACTCAGTGAGGTCATTCATGCAAGAGGTGAGATATATACTTAGTGAGGTCACTCATGCAAGTGGTGAGGTATAGACTCAGTGAAGACATTTATGCAAGTGGTGAGGTATAGACTGAGTGAGGTCATTCATGCAAGAGGTGAGATATAGACTCAGTGAGGACACTCATGCAAGAGGTGAGATATAGACTCAGTGAGGACACTCGTGCAAGAGGTGAGATATAGACTCAGTGAGGACACTCATGCTAGAGGTGAGATATAGACTCAGTGAAGACACTCGTGCCAGAGGTGAGATATAGACTCAGTGAGGACACTCATGCAAGAGGTGAGATATAGACTCAGTGAGGACACTCATGCAAGAAGTGAGATATAGACTCAGTGAGGACACTCATGCTAGAGGTGAGATATAGACTCAGTGAGGACACTCATGCAAGAGGTGAGATATAGACTCAGTGAGGACATTCATGCTAGAGGTGAGATATAGACTCAGTGAAGACACTCATGCAAGAGGTGAGATATAGACTCAGTGAGGACACTCATGCTAGAGGTGAGATATAGACTCAGTGAGGACACTCATGCAAGAGGTGAGATATAGACTCAGTGAGGACACTCATGTAACAGGTGAGATATAGACTCAGTGAGGACACTCATGCTAGAGGTGAGATATATTTGAACTGAGTGCGATATGGTCACTCACCTCTGTCAAATTGTCTGCCATTTGAAAATCTGAACTCACTCTTTTTCTATATAAAAACTCCACCAACTGTCTATACAGTATTACACCCATTTCAAGTACAACGTCTTTGGTTGTTTTAGGCTCTAAATGTCAGGTAAGTTCCAGTAAACGCAATTATTACATATATAATATGCCAGAAACAAGCTGGTTGCTGGTGTATTTCGCAGTGCCATCAGAGTAGAATAGCTTGCCACTTGTAGTCACCATGGCTTCTTTCAGAAACAATCTAACACTTATACTAGCAGACTTGCCTTCTCAAAGTCAAAGTTAGGGTTTACATCCCATTCAACAGCCAGGGTCAAATTGGGACAGGTCGTCATCATTGCCACTTGTGGGACTCGAACCCACAGAGGTGACAGCCTGTGATTAGATGTCATACTTGCTAACCACTAGGCCTCTGAGGACCTAACTTGCCTTCTGACTACTATAACTGTGCCCGCTATGATGCCTTTTGTTGTTGACCTTCTTATTATTAGCATATATCTTCTAGGACAGTCACTCAACTAGACAATGTACACAATCCTCATCTGAAGGACTTGAATTGTGTATATTTGTTGTCTCCAGTTATAAAATTTAAATGTGTTCATCACATCGGTGATATTCCTGTTATATTTGTTACAGCTAACTGTTGCCGTTGGAAAGGTGAAGGTTACAAAGCCTCAGTTTGACTACTTAGACTACCAGCCGAAAGATCCAGACATGGATTACGATTGTAAGTGTCTCACTTTGTAAACAAATTGTTATTTCTAGGAATCACTGAGTAACTTCATTCACTGCTTTCCTTGAAGTGAAAATGCGGGAAAGACGCCCCATTCCTTCATCCACAAGTTCTGTTCCATTGTCTCACTCCACAAAGGAAAAAATCATACTTTTCAACATCACATACTTTACTCCAGACAGCAAGCACTCGTTCACCATCAGTTACTGTCTCTAGATTTCCTCAGCAAAGCCACCTAAGTATCTTTGACCTCCATCCCAGGGATAGCCAATCACTCTTTTTTTCAGATGTTAAAAACAATATTATTACAAGTATAGATGTTATTTTTAGTAAACATTTTCAGTTACTTCTCCATGGATTTATTTAAAGATTTTTGGACAGGTTCTGAAATTTATGACAAATAGACCCAGACAGTTAATTACAATTTATGTGTTTGTCTTTGTTTCTATCTAATGCCTTTCCTTAAATCATGATTCTTAAACTCAACTGTCATCAAGGTTGGTGTTTTTAGTAAAAAAAAAAGTTTTTCTTTAAAAAAAATAATACCTGTAAGACGTTAAGTCACATATCCTGTAAAAACAATTTCTGAGTTTCCAAAAAGGAAAAATCACTGTAAAGACAAAATTGCAAATTTAATAGGTAAATTAAATTTTTATAAGTTAATACCCTATCCAATGGACAATAGCTTATCCGGTCGGCGCAGACCGGCCCGCCAAACGTCAGAAAAAGACGTCCTGTGTTTCCACCGGCCAGGCCGGTCCAGTGCTGTGCACTCGCCAGATGGCGTGTGGTACTTCCTTCCTGTCTAGACAGCGTGACGTCATAGCATCTTTTTCGTTGTCTAAACCTATTAGACCCCTAATAAGCTGATAGCGGGGTCGGTGGGAGGGTCTTGTGTGTCCATTGGATAGGGTATTCACTTATAAAAATTTAATTTACCTATTAAATTTGCAATTTTATTGCGTTAATACATCCTATCCAATGGACAATAGCTGAATAACTACCGCTTGGTCGGCGGGTAAGCTATTAGGGACTAAAAACTCTAGTGAACCCATGCAAAATTCCTTTCTTAGCCTGGGTAGACCCTGAGGTCGCTAACCCTTAAGGCTATGGTCGAATATCATCACCCGGCTATCCGGAGACAAGCCGTCAGAGTCGACTTTGCCCCCCCCGCCCCTTTTTAAACAGACCTGCTCTGAGGTAGGGGAAGAGAGGGATGAGTTCAGTCCCATTGAAGTAAACCCCCCGGAGGAAGTACGTCCAGATTTTTTTTTTTTTTTTGCTTAACTATGTGCCTATATACAAAAATGTACAACTAACAAGCTATGTACAAATTTCCTCTAGGTATTTGCCTGTTGGTGGATCTGCTGAGCAGCCACAACAGGACCCAGATGGTAGAGCTCAGAATCAGCCCAAGCCACATCCTTCAGGTAAAATTGCGTGAAGGTATTATGAGATTTCCAGTGGCAGGCTGATAGAATCTGTTCTAAGGAGACTCCCGACTGGAATGCCTTAGAAGCAGCAAAAGCCCTGACATCATGAGCTTTAACTTGATGTAAGGTGTGGGCTTGGTGATCAGAGAGCTCATAGCATAGGATCACAGTTTGCTTGATCCATGAGGAGATAGTGGCAGGGGAGATGTCCTTGTCGAAACTCTTTTTGAAGGAGACAAAAACTAATTCCTTGCCCTGCCTGATGCCTGAAGTCCTGTCCAAATAGTAGCGTAGGGCTCTAACCGGTCAAAGGGATCTGTCAGACTTGAGGGATCTATCCAGAGTAGGAGCTAGGGCTGGTATGACCACTGGGGCTACACTCTCTGGGCCCTCCTTTGCCAGCTGGTTCTTGGACAGAAAGCTGGTGGATGGAAACAGAGACACCTTAGACCAGTCTGACTGGTGCCTGATGTTCTTGTTTTGCCATGCATGAATCTCACTCCTTCTTTTGCTGGAACCCAGGGCCAAGAGGAAGACAGTCTTGAAGGTAAGATGCTTCAGAGAGAGGTTCCAGGAGGGTATACCCCTCCGCCCTTTGGGCCTGTCTCTGTGGAAGCTGTCCAAGAGACGGGTGAGATTGTCATCCTTGCTGATATTGAGGGTTACATTACCCAGTTTATCGGCTATGGCAGATCTGTAACCATCTATGGTGCTTGGCTGTAAGTTTTTGACCTCGAAGAGGTAAAGTAGGAAGTCAGCCACTGATTTTAAAGGTGGAGAGTCGAAGTCCACCTTATTAGAGACGCACCATTTTGTAAAAATGGTCCACTTTGCCTCATAGACTGATCTGGTTGATTTTCTTTGAGGTGCCTCAATTCGTGCTGCCACTGCTTCAGAGAAGCCCTGCTCCTTGATTGCTGTGGCTCTAGGAGCCATGCGTGGAGATTTAGATTTGTCAGATTTCTGTGAGGGATCTGATTGAAGGGCTGTGTCAGAAGGTGTGGCACGTTGGGAAGACTCAACGGGATTTGGCTGGACATGTCCACCAGGTCCCAAAACCAAGGCATGTTGGGCCACTCCGGAGCAATCAGAATTATCCTGTTGCCTGGGGAGTTCAGTAACTTTTCCACCACTTTGCCCAAGATGGCCACCGGTGGGAAAGCGTAAGCATCCAGGTTCTCCCAGGGTATGCTGAGTGCATCGACTGCAATCGCTAAGGGATCCGGCACCGGAGACACAAACTGAGGCAGTTTGTTGTTGAACCTCGTGGCGAAGAGGTCCACCAGAGGTCGGTGCCACCTGAAGCATATGGCCTGAAAAGTTTCTGTGTGGAGAGACCATTCCGTCTGAATAATCTGGCCTAGCCTGGATAGCTTGTCCGCTACCACATTTAGTCGGCCCGGGATGTGACGGGCTTTGAGGGTTACTTGGTTGGTCGTACACCAAGTCAAAATTCTCCACAGAAGGGCACACAGAGGGCCCGACCTCATGCCACCTTCCTTGTTGATGTAAGACACTACTGTAGTGTTGTCTGTGGCCACCAGTACTATCTTGCTGGAACAGAGGTTTTGAAACTCTCTTAGTGCCAGAAAGACTGCTTTCAACTCGAGGTAATTGATGTGCAGTTTGCTTTCCGGTAGAGACCACACGCCTCTGGCTGTGTGTTCTTCTAAGTGAGCGCCCCACCCTTCTTTTGATGCGTCTGTAAAGATCTGCAGAGCATGGCTTAGTGGGTGTAAAGGTTGTCCTTGCAACACATTGTTTTCCTCCAACCACCATTTTAGATGTGGATGTAGAGAAGCGGGTATGGGAATGACCTTTTCTAATGATTCCGGTACCCTCCAGTTGTTCTTGAGGTGCCATTACACGGGCCTCATGTGTAGGCGGCCTAGATAGACTTGCTTTTCTGTGGCCGTTAAGAGACCTATCAAGGACATGAACTGCCGGACTGGACAGGCCGGCCGGGCTAAGATAGCTTGAATCTTTGCTGTGAGAGCCTGCCAACGGTCCGGTGTGGGTCTGACCCGGCCGGACTCGAGGTCGAATTGGTAACCTACAAAGTCGAAGACTTGTTTTGGTTCCAGCTCTGATTTCTCCCTGTTGACTAACCAACCCAGGTCCTGGCATATTTTCAGTAGATCTCTGGTATGCTGGAGACAGGCTGGGTGGGACTTGGCCCTCACCAACCAGTCGTCTAGGTACTGGTGGATACCCCTGTGCATGGCCATTAACTTCACTTCCTTGGCTATGACTGTGAACTCCAGAGGGGCTGTGGACAGACCAAAAGGAAGGGCCTTGAATTGGTATGTCTGCCCCTGGACGTGAAATCTCAGGTATTTTCTGGATTGTTCCTGTATCGGTACGTGGAAGTAGGCGTCCGTGAAGTCTATTGAGGTGACCCATTCCCCTCGTTGAAGGGAAGTTCTGATAAATTCTGGTGTTTCCATCTTGAACTTCTCCACTTTTAGAAAGGGATTCAGATTACTCAAATCTAGGATGGGCCTCCACTTGTTGTTGGGTTTGGGTACCAAGAAAAGCCGGTTGAAAAAACCTAGAGATTTTGGGTTTTGTACCGGCTCCACCGCATTTTTGGAAATAAGCTGATGCAAAGCCTCCGACAGGTAGCTGTTCCTGTGGTGGTTCACATAGCGGCTTATGACCGTTGGGTGCCTTGATAGAAGGGGCCTGTTCTGGAAGGGGAGGATGTAACCCGACCTTAACACCCGGACAATTTTGTGACTGGACCCTAGGTCCAACCAAACCTGCCAGAAACTCTGTAGTCTGGCCCCTACAGGTGGGTTTGTTACAGCATTTTTGACATTTACCACAGGTTTGACATAAGACGATGGAGTGACACAAGAAGCAAGTTTCACAGATTTTATTTTGAAACTTTTCTGAGAAAGACAAACTGCTGCCCCGGGACTTATTTCTTTCTTTTGCGAATGCCCGGGCGCAGAAGGAACACAAGGTACAACATTTAAGTTTGCAAAAGTGTCTTTTTGTCTCTGTAAGGTGCTCCCGGCCAGCAGTCCTGGTGTCAACCTGTTTACATAATAACTGTCATTTGTAAGACTGCTGGCCCTTGGCCGGTCTCAAGGAGTAGAAGGAGGCCTTGCCCTTATGCTTCTTGCCCTGTCCACGCTGACCAATGTTCTTCCATGCTGGTCGTTCCTGTTTCCTATTATCTCCACGCTTTTCAGGGCGTTCATAAGGGTGGAAACGACCCTTCTTTCCCGACTGAAGCTGACCTTTGCTTTCAAAAGCGGCAATATCTTGTTCAGCTTGTCTGAGGGCTTCATCAGGGAAGAGCATTGGAGTGTGGAGAGGTGCAGTCCTCAGGGAAGTCAATGTGTCCGGCTTGATGCCCGCTTTAAGGTGTGACAGATACGAATCTCTACGGGTCAAGGTCGTATTGGCCACCGACACAAAAACAAAGTCACTCAAATGTTCTAGGGTCTTTGCCATGGCCTGAGTGATGCTGGCGTTAAAGTTCAATAGAAATTGAAGTTCGTCGGCTGCATCAGCTGTTTTGGAAGCAGACTTCCCTTTGGCCATTTCTGCTTTGATAGTTTTCAACTGTCCCTTCATATTCTCCTGAACTCTGTACAAACACCTATTGAACCCAGCCGCCTGATTACATATAGTAGAGGCTTCCCTGGCCGATTTCTCCCAACGTCTGAGGTTGTCCTGAGAGATCTGTCGGGAGGCTGGAGGTGTTGAAGAGATACCTGCTGCCTTAGCAATACGGCTGTATGTGCTGTTGATCTTTGAGGCGTCGGTATACCAGGAAGTAACCGTCTTCTCAGCCCCAGTGTCACTCTTCTGCTGGCCGGATACAAAGCCGTATCATTTCGCTTGGGAACGGGCCGGCTTAATAAATTGATCTTTTAGCAGTCCCCCTGCCTCAGAACTGCGTGAGGGGTAGCCCTCCACCAGTGTCAGATTAAGTTTGCCCATCTTCTTGCACAACCACTCATCGGTTGGCATTTTAACTGAGACCTTTCCTGCGGGCTGAGACTGAGGTCCGGCGAAGGGGTTGTCGTCAGATGCAGTAGCCGTTGTGTCCATATCAGGAATATGGGACCAGCCCATATAAGACCTGATCCCTCTCATGGTCTCTCTATAATTCTGATCTTCCGAGAGGGTTTGGTCGGGATCAGTAGTGGTAGCATCTGGGTCCTGGTCGGACAACTCACCTTCTTCGACAAAAATGTCTACTGGAGGTTGGTCGGAGAAATCTGAGTCAGAATCGGTATCCATAGCCGGTGGGTTCTGTAGGCCGGCCGGTGTAGGGGACGACCTGCTGGTGACCTGCTGAGAAGAGGGTGGGTCGGTACCAGGCAGATCTGAACGTCGGTCGGTAGTCGATTTCTCCCTGTGCGACTTGCTGGTCGACTGAGCTTTAGGAGCAGTCTGAGATACACCATGCCAATCTGAAGATGGGTGCTTACTATCCGAAGATGAAGAACTCGACTTGTCAGTAGCCTGACTATGTGGGGAATCACGGCCACCAGCCAAATCTGAAGTCTGAGCAGCTGCCGGTCTGATGAACGGTTCAGCGGACTTGGCAATGCCAGCCGGAGCTGTAGCAGTAGGAGTGACTTTAACTGTGGAGAAAGTCGGTTCCTTATCCATAGTCTTTGCAAGCAAGATAGCCTCTAGTCTGTTAAACCTATCCGACCATTTCTGGTCGAGCTCGTCAATCCTTGCGTCAGCTGAGGATCTGTGAGTAGTAGGCGACTTAACCGGCTTCTCTGAAGAGGTAGAAGATTTAGAAGCAGATTTCTTGTCAGAAGATGATGATTTCTTCTTCTTGGCAGAGGAACTCGAACCAGGGGACTGTACCATCCCCTGGCCGTCCACAGCCCCCACTACCGTCACAGAGGACGGGTGAATGAGGGTGGAACTGTCTGAGTCCTTGGTGGGAGTATCTGAAGCTTTCTTTAAATCACGTTTCTCTTTCTTTAAACGATAACTGGGGGTAGACAACTGAACACGTTCCTCAGTCAAGGAATTACAAGCCTGGCAATCATTATTGGTAATGCAAGGGTCCCTGCCTTTACCCTTCTCTCTGCAGCGTGCGCAGAAACAATGGCTGTCAAAACTTGCCATGATGTGGCCACAGCTACCATGTTTCTGGCCCGGAGAAGACATAATGATCTGATGGCAGCAAAATAATAAGTTCAAAAACGTTCTATATACTCCCTGAACAATGTTAATACAAGTTTATAAAACAATTCTCACCAATAACAATGAAAATCTGAAGTTAAAGTTCTGTTGAAAATATTCCGTGTACACAAGCATGCGCCAAACGAAAAAGATGCTATGACGTCACGCTGTCTAGACAGGAAGGAAGTACCACACGCCATCTGGCGAGTGCACAGCACTGGACCGGCCTGGCCGGTGGAAACACAGGACGTCTTTTTCTGACGTTTGGCGGGCCGGTCTGCGCCGACCGGATAAGCTATTGTCCATTGGATAGGATGTATTAATGCAATAAAATTGTTGCTTTGATGGGAAAGGGGTTATCAGATTTTTACTTTAAAGGGAAATCATATGTATATTGTGTATGTTGTAGCGTACAGCCATCTGATAGAAATCTATGACTTCCCCAAAGAGCTGGTAACTAGAGACCTGGTGATGGCATTCCAGGAGTTCAAGTGAGTGCAAGTTTTGTACAATTTACACAGAAGGCCACAAACAGACATTCTCCAAGAAAATTTTACACTGAAGCCCAAAAACAGACATTCTCTGAGAAAAATTTGTAAAATAAGAATTATATATATAGACTAAGAATTTTTTGTACCCCCGTTACACTTTGCAACTTTGCCTCCCAACCTTCCAAATTATGCAGCCCCAAGTGTTATCTTATTGGTTGTACAGCTTACCTTTGCAACTTGTGAAGATTGAGAGCAAAACCATGGCAATTGTAGATGTCTGTCTAAAATATTCATCCTGTTTAAAAATCCTTTGCAAGTGACCATTTCTGAGTACTCACAACTGATCTTTTATTATTGTAAGTTAGTTACTACTAATCTTTTCAGTGTTAAGATTCTTATATGTGGTGTCACAACTTATCTTTTTCCTGTTACAACAGCGCTCGTCCATTATTCTGTAAAAATGGAGCCAAGCGAGAAGATTTGCCGTTGGAGTCCCTTGAGTACTGAGGCTGAAAGCGAGCCGGTCAAAGTGGCTCACAAGTGACAACCCGATCATGACCTAGCTGGAGAGCTTATTCCATTGTTATGTTCATTTGGAATATATTGCTTGTGTATTCGTCATTTGGGAAATATTTCTATTATATTTACAGGGACAAAGGATTTGACATCAAGTGGGTAGATGACCATCATGCCATTGGGGTGTTTTCCAGTCCTTTTGGAGGTACTTAGTTTTACTGGTTTTAATGGGGCAGGTTTATTTTTGACTTTGTGACTGGAAACTACTAGAAACCCATGTAAAAACAGAGCAAAATCCTCAATTGAAAATATGTAATCTTGTAGAAGGTCAGACAAAAATCAACATCAGTTTCCAGGGGTTTGAAATGAACTGGATCCAGTGTTTGATAATCTTGTCAGTGATGTGGTGAAACTTGTGCTCGTTAACTGATTATAAACATAAGGTACTGGACTGAATGCAGACACCACTGTTCAGACATGTTGGTTGAGCCGCTACTGATGCTAGAGTGTAGTTTAAAGATCCAGGACAGTTTAGGACATCTTTTAGTTGTCTCCCTGGGTTCAAATCTGGATTTGTATCAATCTAACACTGAGAATTCTGTGAGGTGGTGCTGGTATTTATCAGTGGAAAAGTGTCGAGATACTAGTGCAGATTGATTGTTGTTTTCATAACTGATGCCCTGTGTTTATTCATCGTATTTCCATAATCGTCTACCAAGTCTCCTATTTCTACTTTACTGCATTTTATACACGTGATCGTATAGACTAGATTACTGATTCACAGGTTATCCTTTTGGGTATGTTAAGACTTTTCAATACTGTGTGAATGTATCCACATGTTGGAAGTGTTTAAAGAGATCCATCTATTTCTTAATTGGGCTGTTTAGAGATTCCTTCAAGCTTCTTGCTAGTAGCTAGGGGGTGGTGACAGTATCTTAATAAGTTGAACTGTTTGTAAGTTTAGGTGTATCACGAGATGGGGATGTGACAATAATGTCTATTATCAAGATAGCATCGACAAAGAGATAACCTGCTTCCCAATTATGAGACCATTACGTAATAATACAAGAGCACTCGGCGAGTACATACCTCTGCCAAGGGCCAACACGACCACTACTGCTTATGAGTGCTATGATGAAAAATCCTTTTAAAAAATTCCTGGATCCAGACAGTGATCCAGATCATCGCCAAAATCTAATCTCCTGGTCCCTAGGCCATTGTCAACATTGCTTGAAAACTTTCATCGAAATCCATCTCTATTACCTTTAGAGTAGTGTTGCAAACAGATAAACAGACAAACACACACACCACCAAATAAACAAAAGTGTGTTGATTAAACTTTTAACAGTTTTATTATACAAGACAGCCCAAATGGCTTACTCATAAATCTACTTAATAATTTGTTAACCTCTTACAGCAAATACTATAGCTTCTCATCATCTCACTTGACAGATCTAATCGTTTTTTTTGTTTTTTTTCATGTTATTTTTCAGCCAAATCAGCCTTGTCGTTAAAACATCCATTGATGAAGGTCCGGCCAATCAGTTTAGCATCCAGACAGACAAAGCTGAAAGCTAAGCATTGTTCAGGTATGTCCAGTTAAAATACTTGCAAAACAAATTTGCGAATCTAAGTGGCAGTTTCGTGGTTTATCGCTTTTCTAAGTGCGAGCTCTAGCGAGGGTCGCGCTTCTAGAGATCACTTTTCATCTTTTGTCTCTGGACTTTCATGAATTGTGGCGTAGCGTGATAAGTACCTGTCTCATTACTGAAGTTAAGCAGCAATAGGCTACATTAGTACTGGTATGGTTGACCGCTTCAGTGCATTACTCATATCTCTGATGGCTTTGCAGCTCGCAGTAGTAGACCGAAACCCCTTTCAGCCTTGTTGCAGAATCAGTTCCACAAAATTGACCATGACCAAAGTCCATGACATAAGTTAACAAAATGTGTACATGATATATAAATTGCATATAAATGTCGAGGTTTTTTAACCAAATGGCTAATATGGTGATAAAATATAATGAAATACTGTGAAATATATTTTTGTGTTTGGATGTTCAAAAGTAATGTAACATATTGGTAAACCTATGTTAAACCAGTGAGTGTGAGGAAGCCAATGATGGTTACATGCAAAGGGAATGTTACCGGAGCAGTATCTTTCACTCAGTAAATAGGAATGTCTCTAATCTTCAGAGACATTCCTCTAGAATTAACTGTGTAATCCCTTGCAAACCTTCGCATGAAGGTGTAAATTTAAATTTTTAGAATTCTTGCAACCCTACAAACCAAGGCCTGAAACGGTTGCCTCGGTAGCAAGAAACCTGGTTGCTGGAGCACTGGGTCTGAAGTCCAACATCCCGAAGGAAAAGCGAGATGAAGAGCGGAGAAAACTGAAGGAAGCTAGAGGTAAACCATATACATTCAAATCCAGGACTAAATCTGATAGGAGACTACTGGAGTACCAATAAATGAAAATAGGATGATTGATGTAAACAGATTTGTCTAATATAAAATTTTAAATATCTGTGAAAGTAAGAAACATTATGTGAAAAGATATTAAACGTACATAAGATATTCGGGCTCTTGTCCATCCAGTTTGGGATATCAACAATATTTTGATTATTCACAAGTACCCAGTGTAGCGTTAAATAAGCTCCCTGTGAAATAAGATAAAAAGATATTGATTCATCGGTAAAAACTGTTATTATTTTTATGTTATTGTTAAAAGATTGTAAATGAATTAGGAACATTGATAATGAACTAAAATATTTCATATATATGGTGTCGGCATATAATGTACCCATTGTAAGGGATGCACGCAAATGTAGAGGCAAGACACAACAAGGAATTATTTCAGAGGACTTAGGTTTATTAGTTTTTTCTCAGTTTTCCCCACAAAGGTCACATCAGATCTGAATGCACTGTACATTGGGTGGGCCACTGTTTTACAGAGTTGAAGAGAAACAGCAGAAAGCAGAAGGAGCAGGCATGGGACGGCTCGTTTGGAAAGTGTGCTATGGATGATCTGTGACCAGGGCCAAGACTCCACACTTCAGTAGTAAAGTGAACAATGAGACATTGGAGAGTCAGACAAAACTGTGCCTAGTAACTAAGGCAGAGGGGCCAATACCAGAGGTTCATGATTTGCTTAAAAGCAGTGCTATTCAAATATCAGTGGAGTATCATAGCAACAAATAGTTGGTAAATTTCTAAATAACCTGTAAAAGTACATTTATCCAAGGTGCCTTTCTTCATATTTTCATATAAACTTGCAGACTTTGTATTTATAAGAATTTTTTGGGTACTTAATCACCGTACTTTTACATTTTTAAACAAAGTATTTATTACAGGTGAAAGTGAGGCTGTTTTCAACCTCACAAGTGCTGCTAGAAATTGAAGTTAAAAAATCATCTTCAGCATCAGACATCAGTCTGATTTTCACTATCAGTTGCATCATTTTACAATTCAACTCTTCCTTAATTTACTACTATGTTATTTTATATGTATTTTAAATTTGGTCAGATATTTCACACTTTGACCAAATTGAATGAAGTGGGGTTTTGTAAGACTGTCTTGTTGAAACATTTCCCATTTAAGTTGTGTATGGCTCATGTATTCTTGCATGTACATCTGCACATATGAAATGCCAGATTTTTTAGTCCCGAATGCTATCACTTGGCATTATACATGGCTGTCAGGCTTACTCAAATACAGTACTTCTGATAAACTATTTCAAGTACAAAATTAACTAGTCTTCTTTCCTTGCAAGATATCAACACTTTTATTGTCGTGAAATGATTGAATTTCTGTAACTTTTACAAGAAAATACTGCCAGTTTCGGACATTTTTACACACACCCACAAGGAACAACGATAATACAACTTGTACATGAAATCGGTACCTTAGATCAGACCATAGCCAATCAGCATGCTGCTTACAGTGCTTCATTTTTCTTTCTCAGTAATCCAGACTAGCTGCAGACTGTATTTATGGTTTAAGTGAATATGTTGTGCCAATTTTAGCCATTGACCAAATTAGCAATCCAAGCAGTAGAAAGTTTCACAAGAATTTAAACTAGTGAGCAAATTGATAATCATGGTAACATAATATACAGTCATGGGATCCAACCTTTTCATTTGTTAAAAATACTGATTTAATTGTACACACTTTACTCCCACTGCTATAGTCCTGGGTTTGAGTTATAAGTTCTATTTCCCTGTTGTTTTGCACTGAAATGCTGCTTTTATTTTATGAACTTTCTGTTATCTGAACAGAATGTCTGCTAACATTTTTCAGATAAAGAAAATTCCACTGTGGCATCTTCTGTAGTATCAACTGAAATTATCTGTTTTGTTTCAAAAGTGCATTAGTGGATTTAGTTTCAAAGTGTATTCCAGATTAACTCGCTTGTGATGTATTTAAGAATAGATTATTTCCTGTCTATGTTACGACGAATTCTCTTCACCTTTTTGTGGCAGATTTTCTCAGTATTTTTGTCCTATAAAAACTTGCCATGAAAAACAATTGTTAATACATTGAGCAAGTTAACAGGTATTTTTCAGCAGATGTTTTTGTTAATTAAGCGTCCCGCAAGGGACGCTTGTTTGTGTATGGGAGAGCTTCCGGCTCCGCATTTTGTTTTCCTTATAACTCTGTAACCGTTAGGCGGATTCTTTTCAAATTTGGCAGGTTTAGGCAGTAGCCTTGGGGAATTTTTTGAATATGCTGCAGTGACATTTCAACCAATCAGAGAGGTCACATGACCAAAAATGTCTTTTTTCGATGGGGAAGCTTGTCCGGATGATAACTTGAAAGGAATTTTATCAATTCACCTGAAACTTGGCAAATACGTTCATTCTATTAAAATCTGGAAATCATTAGATTTTGGCATTGATTGGTCAAGAAATGGCCGAGTAATTAATGATTAATTAATCATTACGAATTTTCCAAATAAGGAAAACACAAAAATGCTTATATCTCGAAAACCGTGCTAGATAGAGCGATTTCGACAAAATTTTTGACCCGGAGGATATCTCTGCAGAGTAGTTTTCCCAATTTTCAAAAAATTTTTATCTCGCCCAAAATGGCGGCCATTTTGAATTTTCGAAATTTTCGCAAAAATTGCAAAACACAAAAATGCTTATATCTGAAAAACCGTGCTAGATAGAGCAATTTCGACAAAATTTTTGAGCCGCAGAATATCTCTGCGGAGTACTTTTCCCAATTTTCAAAAAATTTTTGTCTCGCCAAAAATGGCGGCCATTTTGAATTTTCGAAATTTTCGCAAAAATTGCAAAACACAAAAATGCTTATATCTGAAAAACCGTGCTAGATAGAGCAATTTCGACAAAATTTTTGAGCCGCAGGATATCTCTGCGGAGTACTTTTCCCAATTTTCAAAAAATTTTTGTCTCGCCAAAAATGGCGGCCATTTTGAATTTTCGAAATTTTCGCAAAAATTGCAAAACACAAAAATGCTTATATCTCGAAAACCGTGCTAGATAGAGCGATTTCGACGAAATTTTTGACCCGCAGGGTATCTCTGCAGAGTAGTTATCCCAATTTTGAAAAAAATTTTGTCTCGCCAAAAATGGCGGCCATTTTGAATTTTCGAATTTTTCGCAAAAATTGCAAAACATAAAAATGCTTATATCTCGAAAACCCTGCTAGATAGAGTGATTTCGACGAAATTTTTGACCCGCAGGGTATCTCTGCAGAGTAGCCATGCCAATTGTCAAACAAAAAATTTCTCGCAAAAAATGGCGGCCATTTTGAATTTTCGAATTTTTCGCAAAATTGCAAAACACAAAAATGCTTATATCTCGAAAACTGTGCTAGATAGAGCGATTTCGACGAAATTTTTGACCCACTGGGTATCTCTGCAGAGTAGCCATGCCAATTTTCAAAAAAATTTTATCTTGCCAAAAATGGCGGCCATTTTGAATTTTCGAATTTTTGCGCAAAAATGGCAAAACACAAAAATGCTAATATTTCGAAAACCGTGCTACATAGAGCGATTTCGACGAAATTTTTTATCTTCAGGGTATCTCTGCAGAGCAGCTATCCCAAAGAGCTTTCACTTGGTGAAGTTTCAGACCCATAGCTAATTGCTCACCTACTCAAAAAGAGTAAATGCGAATTACCTCTAAAAGTATTGCAGATGGCCAATTTTTCTCAAATAACTCATTCACCTACTTTTGGAAGAGCTTTCACATGGTGAAGTTTCAGACCCATAGCCAATTACTCACCTACTCAAAATGAGTAAATGCGAATTATCTCTAAAAGTATTGCAGATAGCAAATTTTTCTCAAATAACTCATTCACCTACTTTTGGGACAGCTTTCACATGGTGAAGTTTCAGACCCATAGCTAATTATTTACCTACTCAAAATGAGTAAATGCTAATTATCTGTAAAAGTATTGGGGATACCCAATTTTTATCAAATAACTCATTCATCTACTTGTGGGAGAGCTTTCACATGGTGAAGTTTCAGACCCATAGCTAATTACTCACCTACTCAAAATGAGTAAATGCGAATTATCTCTAAAAGTATTGCAGATAGCCAATTTTTCTCAAATAACTCATTCACCTACTTTTGGGAGAGCTTTCACTCTGTGAAGTTTCAGACCCATAGCTAATTACCGAAATCTTCCGCGTAACCGCACAGGGGCGATAATACGGGAAAATCCCAAAAGTTGGGGATGGGCGGTTACGCGAAGTAAATACGGAAAATAAAATATATTTTATCAACCTACCTGTGTTAATCCATATAGTTATTACACTTTATCAGTCTTTACTCCGTTTATTTGGACTTGTTTCCATTTTGGATCACCTGCAATTATTTACCTTCAATAATTTAACCGTCATTTTTTCACCTGTAATATACTAGACTGGTACCCTAAATTTGATCTTTGATGAAAATGCTGCAGTCAGACCCGTTTTTTACAAGTATGATTTCTCACTTCTTGGAAACCAAAAAATAAGCATTTTAAAAGGGAAGTTGTACATCTCATTAAAATTTTCCACCAGCATGGCATATTTTCACTTTATTATACACTAACATCCAAGTTTGTAAACAAACAAAAAAAAAACTGACAAATTTTAAAAATCAAACATATGTCCCAAAGCCATTGTGATTGTCTTAAAAAATGTTTTTTTTTGGTGTGAAAATGAAATTCATCTTAATTACTTCAAAATTTACTTTAAAAGTTAGTCATCAGTAAGATCTGACTCAGAAAAGCCTGAGAATTCACTATCTGTGTCAGAATCGGACATGAATAGGAGTTGGGCTGCCTCATCTTGTAGGTCTTCCAGTCTACCAGCTTCATAAATAGCATCCATCATGTTGTCAGATAACAAGGCATCCTCGGTCCCGTCTAACTTGTTGCTGATGCCACAATACTTGAAGGATTTTTTTACAGTTTCCTCCTTAACTGCTCTCCAAGCTTTTGACACCCAGTTTATGACATCTTGACGAGTAGCCATTTTTAAATTATTTTGGGGAGTCCTAATGTCCTGTTCTCTCCAAGCCTTCCACTCTTTTCGAAGGGCAGTCTTGAATGGCAGGTTCCAGGCAACATCCGCAGGTTGGGCAATTGGGGTACATCCGCCAGGCACAAACACAACATCTGTGTCTCTCTGTGACAATTCCTCCACTGTAGCAGGCATGGTGTGTATCCTTGCCCTGTCTAATATAATCAGGCGCTTGACATCATCCACATTCTGGCCCCAAACTCTATTCACCCAATGCTGCATTTTGTCCCCAGTCATCCACCCATTCAGGCTGGCTGTAACCATGACATTATCGGGTATCCGGAGATTGGCAAAAACCCTTGGAGGAATAGTGGCATTTCTTTCCTTGAAACATATATATGCTGGTTTCTTGTCCCCTGTTGCCAATCCACAAAGTGCCACTGTAAAACCTCTCTTTGATCCACCTGTAGTGGCAATCCTCACTGATCTTTCATTTTTCAGACTATTGGTTGCTGTTGGGGCCATATCAAAACAACACATTGTTTGGTCCATATTTCCAATGTTGTATAAGGTATAATCATTTTGCCTTCGTTTGGTCTTGATCAGCTCCAAAAATTCTTTTATTTTTTCCCCATAGTCCGCAGGTATTTTCTGTGCCTCACTAGTACCTCTCAGAATAGCAACATTGTTCCTTTTTTTCCAGCGACTTAACCACCCATCACTAGCTTTGAAATTTGCCAGCTTGCCGTCAATGTCATCCATATCATTAGCAATCTCTAGCGCTTTTTCTCTTAGGCAGATATTGGAAACAGCCATACCCCTAGCCCTTTGGTCAATCAGGTACTCTAGCACTCCTTCTTCCACATCCCTACTTATAATCTCCCCACCACAGTTAATTCTTCGTTTTTTTGCATCAGATCCATGACTATGAGCCCTCAACTCATCTTCTTTGTTTATCCATTCTCTTATCCTTTTCCTATCAACTTTAAAATATCCAGCTGTTTTCCTGATAGATTTACCATTATCCCTGTACCATTTAATTGCTTCTAGTTTATATTTAACTGTATAGGAATTTTGTTTAGGCATTTTTTCTCTAAAATTATTAAGCAACACAGAACAGATAACAGACGCTATGTACAGACGCCACGAAAAATGTGTGACGAAATTCATGGTTATTTCCGGTTAATTTATCGATTTCTACTTTTGATCAATACATAATACAGGGTAAACGAACCGTAACTTATGAGAAAAAACAGCGAAAGATTGTCTGTTTAAACAACATAAAACATCATAATCACCAAAAATGCTGTATGTCTTGGTAAGTTTTTCAAAAATAGTGGATGAAAAGACAAATATTAAGGAATTTGGGGGATGGGCGGTTACGTGAAAATGGGCCGTTGTGCGGAAGATTTCGGTACTCACCTACTCAAAATGAGTAAATGCGAATTATCTCTAAAAGTATTGCAGATAGCCAATTTTGCTCAAATAACTCATTCACCTACTTTTGGCAGAGCTTTCACTTGGTGAAGTTTCAGACCCATAGCTAATTACTCACCTACTCAAAATGAGTAAATGTGAATTATCTCTAAAAGTATTGCGGATAGCCAATTTTTCTCAAATAACTCATTCACCTACTTTTGGGAGAGCTTTCACTTGGTGAAGTTTCAGACCCATAGCTAATTACTCCCCTACTCAAAATGAGTAAATGCGAATTATCTCTAAAAGTATTGCAGATAGCCAATTTTTCTCAAATAACTCATTCACCTACTTTTGGGAGAGCTTTCACTTGGTGAAGTTTCAGACCCATAGCTAATTACTCACCTACTCAAAATGAGTAAATGCGAATTATCTCTAAAAGTATTGCAGATAGCCAGTTTTTCTCAAATTAATCATTCACCTACTTTTGGGAGAGCTTTCACTTGGGGAAGTTTCAGACCCATAGCTAATTACTCACCTACTGAAAATGAGTGAATGTGAATTATCTCTAAAAGTATTGCGGATAGCCAATTTTTCTCAAATAACTCATTCACCTACTTTTGGGAGAGCTTTCACTTGGTGAAGTTTCAGACCCATAGCTAATTACTCACCTACTCAAAATGAGTAAATGCGAATTATCTCTAAAAGAATTGCGGATAGCCAGTTTTTCTCAAATTAATCATTCACCTACTTTTGGGAGAGCTTTCACTTGGTGAAGTTTCAGACCCATAGCTAATTACTCACCTACTCAAAATGAGTAAATGTGAATTATCTGTAAAAGTATTGCAGATAGCCGATTTTTCTCAAATAACTCATTCACCTACTTTTGGGAGAGCTTTCACTTGGTGAAGTTTCAGACCCATAGCTAATTACTCACCTACTCAAAATGAGTAAATGCGAATTATCTCTAAAAGTATTGCAGATAGCCAATTTTTCTCAAATTAATCATTCACCTACTTTTGGGAGAGCTTTCACTTGGTGAAGTTTCAGACCCATAGCTAATTACTCGTCTACTCAAAATGAGTAAATGCGAATTATCTCTAAAAGTATTGCAGATAGCCAATTTTTCTCAAATAACTCATTCACCTACTTTTGGGAGAGCTTTCACTTGGTGAAGTTTCAGACCCATAGCAAATTACTCACCTACTCAAAATGAGTGAATGTGAATTATCTCTAAAAGTATTGCGGATAGCCAATTTTTCTCAAATAACTCATTCACCTACTTTTGGGAGAGCTTTCACTTGGTGAAGTTTCAGACCCATAGCTAATTACTCACCTACTCAAAATGAGTAAATGCGAATTATCTCTAAAAGAATTGCAGATAGCCAGTTTTTCTCAAATTAATCATTCACCTACTTTTGGGAGAGCTTTCACTTGGTGAAGTTTCAGACCCATAGCTAATTACTCACCTACTCAAAATGAGTAAATGTGAATTATCTGTAAAAGTATTGCAGATAGCCAATTTTTCTCAAATAACTCATTCACCTACTTTTGGGAGAGCTTTCACTTGGTGAAGTTTCAGACCCATAGCTAATTACTCACCTACTCAAAATGAGTAAATGCGAATTATCTCTAAAAGTATTGCAGATAGCCAATTTTTCTCAAATTAATCATTCACCTACTTTTGGGAGAGCTTTCACTTGGTGAAGTTTCAGACCCATAGCTAATTACTCGTCTACTCAAAATGAGTAAATGCGAATTATCTCTAAAAGTATTGCAGATAGCCAATTTTTCTCAAATAACTCATTCACCTACTTTTGGGAGAGCTTTCACTTGGTGAAGTTTCAGACCCATAGCAAATTACTCACCTACTCCAAATGAGTAAATGCGAATTATCTCTAAAAGTATTGCAGATAGCCAATTTTTCTCAAATAACTCATTCACCTACTTTTGGGAGAGCTTTCACTTGGTGAAGTTTCAGACCCATAGCTAATTACTCACCTACTCAAAATGAGTAAATGCGAATTATCTCTAAAAGTATTGCAGATAGCCAATTTTTCTCAAATAACTCATTCACCTACTTTTGGGAGAGCTTTCACTTGGTGAAGTTTCAGACCCATAGCTAATTACTCACCTACTCAAAATGAGTAAATGCGAATTATCTCTAAAAGTATTGCAGATAGCCAGTTTTTCTCAAATTAATCATTCACCTACTTTTGGGAGAGCTTTCACTTGGGGAAGTTTCAGACCCATAGCTAATTACTCACCTACTGAAAATGAGTGAATGTGAATTATCTCTAAAAGTATTGCGGATAGCCAATTTTTCTCAAATAACTCATTCACCTACTTTTGGGAGAGCTTTCACTTGGTGAAGTTTCAGACCCATAGCTAATTACTCACCTACTCAAAATGAGTAAATGCGAATTATCTCTAAAAGTATTGCAGATAGCCAGTTTTTCTCAAATTAATCATTCACCTACTTTTGGGAGAGCTTTCACTTGGGGAAGTTTCAGACCCATAGCTAATTACTCACCTACTGAAAATGAGTGAATGTGAATTATCTCTAAAAGTATTGCGGATAGCCAATTTTTCTCAAATAACTCATTCACCTACTTTTGGGAGAGCTTTCACTTGGTGAAGTTTCAGACCCATAGCTAATTACTCACCTACTCAAAATGAGTAAATGCGAATTATCTCTAAAAGAATTGCGGATAGCCAGTTTTTCTCAAATTAATCATTCACCTACTTTTGGGAGAGCTTTCACTTGGTGAAGTTTCAGACCCATAGCTAATTACTCACCTACTCAAAATGAGTAAATGTGAATTATCTGTAAAAGTATTGCAGATAGCCGATTTTTCTCAAATAACTCATTCACCTACTTTTGGGAGAGCTTTCACTTGGTGAAGTTTCAGACCCATAGCTAATTACTCACCTACTCAAAATGAGTAAATGCGAATTATCTCTAAAAGTATTGCAGATAGCCAATTTTTCTCAAATTAATCATTCACCTACTTTTGGGAGAGCTTTCACTTGGTGAAGTTTCAGACCCATAGCTAATTACTCGTCTACTCAAAATGAGTAAATGCGAATTATCTCTAAAAGTATTGCAGATAGCCAATTTTTCTCAAATAACTCATTCACCTACTTTTGGGAGAGCTTTCACTTGGTGAAGTTTCAGACCCATAGCAAATTACTCACCTACTCAAAATGAGTGAATGTGAATTATCTCTAAAAGTATTGCGGATAGCCAATTTTTCTCAAATAACTCATTCACCTACTTTTGGGAGAGCTTTCACTTGGTGAAGTTTCAGACCCATAGCTAATTACTCACCTACTCAAAATGAGTAAATGCGAATTATCTCTAAAAGAATTGCAGATAGCCAGTTTTTCTCAAATTAATCATTCACCTACTTTTGGGAGAGCTTTCACTTGGTGAAGTTTCAGACCCATAGCTAATTACTCACCTACTCAAAATGAGTAAATGTGAATTATCTGTAAAAGTATTGCAGATAGCCAATTTTTCTCAAATAACTCATTCACCTACTTTTGGGAGAGCTTTCACTTGGTGAAGTTTCAGACCCATAGCTAATTACTCACCTACTCAAAATGAGTAAATGCGAATTATCTCTAAAAGTATTGCAGATAGCCAATTTTTCTCAAATTAATCATTCACCTACTTTTGGGAGAGCTTTCACTTGGTGAAGTTTCAGACCCATAGCTAATTACTCGTCTACTCAAAATGAGTAAATGCGAATTATCTCTAAAAGTATTGCAGATAGCCAATTTTTCTCAAATAACTCATTCACCTACTTTTGGGAGAGCTTTCACTTGGTGAAGTTTCAGACCCATAGCAAATTACTCACCTACTCCAAATGAGTAAATGCGAATTATCTCTAAAAGTATTGCAGATAGCCAATTTTTCTCAAATAACTCATTCACCTACTTTTGGGAGAGCTTTCACTTGGTGAAGTTTCAGACCCATAGCTAATTACTCACCTACTCAAAATGAGTAAATGCGAATTATCTCTAAAAGTATTGCAGATAGCCAATTTTTCTCAAATAACTCATTCACCTACTTTTGGGAGAGCTTTCACTTGGTGAAGTTTCAGACCCATAGCTAATTACTCACCTACTCAAAATGAGTAAATGCGAATTATCTCTAAAAGTATTGCAGATAGCCAGTTTTTCTCAAATTAATCATTCACCTACTTTTGGGAGAGCTTTCACTTGGGGAAGTTTCAGACCCATAGCTAATTACTCACCTACTGAAAATGAGTGAATGTGAATTATCTCTAAAAGTATTGCGGATAGCCAATTTTTCTCAAATAACTCATTCACCTACTTTTGGGAGAGCTTTCACTTGGTGAAGTTTCAGACCCATAGCTAATTACTCACCTACTCAAAATGAGTAAATGCGAATTATCTCTAAAAGAATTGCGGATAGCCAGTTTTTCTCAAATTAATCATTCACCTACTTTTGGGAGAGCTTTCACTTGGTGAAGTTTCAGACCCATAGCTAATTACTCACCTACTCAAAATGAGTAAATGTGAATTATCTGTAAAAGTATTGCAGATAGCCGATTTTTCTCAAATAACTCATTCACCTACTTTTGGGAGAGCTTTCACTTGGTGAAGTTTCAGACCCATAGCTAATTACTCACCTACTCAAAATGAGTAAATGCGAATATCTCTAAAAGTATTGCAGATAGCCAATTTTTCTCAAATTAATCATTCACCTACTTTTGGGAGAGCTTTCACTTGGTGAAGTTTCAGACCCATAGCTAATTACTCGTCTACTCAAAATGAGTAAATGCGAATTATCTCTAAAAGTATTGCAGATAGCCAATTTTTCTCAAATAACTCATTCACCTACTTTTGGGAGAGCTTTCACTTGGTGAAGTTTCAGACCCATAGCAAATTACTCACCTACTCAAAATGAGTGAATGTGAATTATCTCTAAAAGTATTGCGGATAGCCAATTTTTCTCAAATAACTCATTCACCTACTTTTGGGAGAGCTTTCACTTGGTGAAGTTTCAGACCCATAGCTAATTACTCACCTACTCAAAATGAGTAAATGCGAATTATCTCTAAAAGAATTGCAGATAGCCAGTTTTTCTCAAATTAATCATTCACCTACTTTTGGGAGAGCTTTCACTTGGTGAAGTTTCAGACCCATAGCTAATTACTCACCTACTCAAAATGAGTAAATGTGAATTATCTGTAAAAGTATTGCAGATAGCCAATTTTTCTCAAATAACTCATTCACCTACTTTTGGGAGAGCTTTCACTTGGTGAAGTTTCAGACCCATAGCTAATTACTCACCTACTCAAAATGAGTAAATGCGAATTATCTCTAAAAGTATTGCAGATAGCCAATTTTTCTCAAATTAATCATTCACCTACTTTTGGGAGAGCTTTCACTTGGTGAAGTTTCAGACCCATAGCTAATTACTCGTCTACTCAAAATGAGTAAATGCGAATTATCTCTAAAAGTATTGCAGATAGCCAATTTTTCTCAAATAACTCATTCACCTACTTTTGGGAGAGCTTTCACTTGGTGAAGTTTCAGACCCATAGCAAATTACTCACCTACTCAAAATGAGTAAATGCGAATTATCTCTAAAAGTATTGCAGATAGCCAATTTTTCTCAAATAACTCATTCACCTACTTTTGGGAGAGCTTTCACTTGGTGAAGTTTCAGACCCATATCTAATTATTCACCTACTCAAAATGAGTAAATGTGAATTATCTCTAAAAGTATTGCAGATAGCCAATTTTTCTCAAATAACTCATTCACCTACTTTTGGGAGAGCTTTCACTCTGTGAAGTTTCAGACCCATAGCTATTTATTCACCTACTCAAAATGAGTAAATGCTAATTATCTGTAAAAGTATTGGGGATACCCAATTTTTATCAAATACTCATTCATCTACTTGTGGGAGAGCTTTCACATGGTGAAGTTTCAGACCCATAGCTAATTACTCACCTACTCAAAATGAGTAAATGCGAATTATCTCTAAAAGTATTGCAGATAGCCAATTTTTCTCAAATAACTCATTCACCTACTTTTGGGAGAGCTTTCACTTGGTGAAGTTTCAGACCCATAGATAATTATTCACCTACTCAAAATGAGTAAATGTGAATTATCTCTTAATAGTATTGCAGATAGCCAATTTTTCTCAAATAACTCATTCACCTACTTTTGGAAGACCTTTCACACACGAAAATGAAAAATTGTGAATATCTCGGAAAAGCTATTTCTTCTGCTTTAATGCTCGGCGGGAGATACACACCACGGCAGTGGTCTTGACAAAAATTTTTGTCTCCCCAAAAATGGTGACCATTTTGAATTTTCAAAGTTTTTGCAAAACACAAAAATGCTTATATCTCGAAAACCGTGCTATATGGAGTGAACTCAACAAAATTTTGGACCTGCTGGGTATCTCTGCAGAGTAGCCATGCCAATTTTCAAAATATTTTTTTCTCGCCAAATATAGCGGACATTTTTAATTTTTTTATTTTTTGCAAAACACAAAAATGCTTATATCTCGAAAACCGTGCTAGATAGAGCAGACTGCGCTGACTTTGGTTGCCACAACAGTATAAGGCTAGAAACGAAGCATTTTCTTAATACTTTAGCACTCACCTTTATATCCTTTTCGGGACGCTTTGTTTTTGCTATGCAAAAACATTATCTTTTTTTTTTGCGAGCGATCCTCTAGTTATGTATTAAATTCATATCAACAGTACCATTTACAAACAAGAGCACTTAGAGAGCGCAGACCTCCACCAAGGGAGCACATATCCTGAAAATTTCATCAAAATCCGCCTATAACATTTTGAGTGATCTGTCTTTAAAAATTACATTTCATGGATCCAGAAGATCCAGATAGTGATCCGGATCACTCCCAAAACTGAATCATTTCTTCCTTTTACCTTTTCAGACATATCCTGAAAATTTCATCAAAATCTGTCCAAAAGTTTTTGAGTTATCTTGTTCACAAACCCACAAACAAACCCAGGTATAAACATAACCTCCTTGGCGGTTTGTTCAATTATCATTGTAAATCCAAGGTTTTGCTGACAGTGTTACAAGATAGTTTAAATATTTTATTCGTATTATTTATGGTTAATGGCTTTGTTATTCATAACTGCTCTATCTGTGTTTGTTCTGTTGCATTTAACCATTCTGCCATTTCTTACAGTATGTGGTGCTTGAATATGTATTGTATATATAATCCAATGCAAACTAAAAATTCGAATTTATCGTCAGTTTTCAGAATATAGTTGAGCGGTTTCACCTGAATTTTAAGAATTTATTATTTATATTTGTGATCGGAGTCGCACAATGTATTCTTGTCCATCCTGTAATCTACACAAATTTGACCTGTGTGTCTGTCTCAGTTAATTGCGTTTGTTTGAACAGTAGCAGTATATTAAATCCAGATATTCAATTTGGGGGCATGTTTTCTTTTAACAATTTAGTTAAGACATCAGCTATGTTCTCCTGTACTCAAAACCAGTTAAATAGCATGAGCTCTTTTCCAACATGTTGCCAAGTGATTAGAATAAGTTCCAGACTCCATAAGATAAGGTACAGAAGGAAATATCTCCACCATACATACAAGAGCCACAAAAATTGCAAGTGTGGTACAATAAGGTGATAAAGTTGCAGTTAACATGTCTTCAAATAGAGGGTTGAAAAATACAATCAAGTGTTCTTTACCAGATGCTTCTTTAAAACAGGTGTTTCATTGACCCTGGGCAACATTTAGCAAAGTTACTACACCGTACATTTATTTACGGATTTACATTGTTCATTAACATTGTCTATTTACATTTAACTTGAATAGAAAAAAAGTCTTGTTTATGTTTGAAAATCAAATGAACTTTGTGTTGACTGTTCTTGGAAGTGTTTCTATGTTTTGTAGATCATTATGTTGCATCAAACCCATGTTGTATTTATATATATCACTGTTACATTTTTTTAGATATTTTGATTACAAGCCATTAATAAATATTCATAAATAAACTTGGCGTTCTAGTTTTGTTTGTTACCACCAAAAAGGACATCTGATTTAGGTGACATTTTCTGAGAACCACCGCAATAAAAGTTTTATTAATACAAATACAAGTATTGCCATGGCAAAAGTTGTTGCCCGATGTTGCACAAAACCTATTCATTTATAGGCTCCCCTGTTAAAAACCAGTACTGGAGTTTGGTCCATAAAGCTACCACAAACTTTGCGGCAGCCAATGGGACAAAAAATTCAAGTTCCAGTACCTAAGTTTCACAGTTGTACTAATTAAGCGTCCCTGAAAGGGCGCTTATTAGTTTTCACCTCAGTTTCCTTGCTGCCGCCGCATTATGGTCTCCCTTGAATATCTCCCTTATTATTAGAAGGTTTCAAACCATATTTGGCAGTTATATACCTTAGGCGTGGGAAAATTTTTCTGCATGCTTAAATTTGACCTTTGACCTTTATGAAGGTCACATGATCAAAAACAATTTTTTTGAAGTACACCCACCCCCCCACCCCCCGTCATCACAGTTCAGGAAAAACTACTTGCTACACAGCCTTATAATTTGACACACCTGTTCATGCTATCGAAAACATGAGCTGATTAGATTTTTGGAGCAATCCCTTGAAAAATGTCTCATTTATGAGTGATTTTCTGACACCTTCCAATCTGAAAGCCTAAAATTTATGTCAACCCCCCCTATTATCTTCTTAAGTATTGCATTTAGAGCCATAAAATGTACTGGGAGGTAATAGGAAACCATATGTGGAGAGTCTAAATAGCTGGTCAGTTTTACCCCACGGCCCCCCCTTATGGGTCAAACTGGGGT
The DNA here is from genome assembly GCA_964017235.1 of Sabellastarte sp. h YS-2021. Classification (NCBI taxonomy): domain Eukaryota; kingdom Metazoa; phylum Annelida; class Polychaeta; order Sabellida; family Sabellidae; genus Sabellastarte; species Sabellastarte sp. h YS-2021. Next base: position 8,288,231 of record OZ024932.1, on the reverse strand, counting down.
CATAAAATAGCTGATTTTGAGTTTTTGCCTTATATCTCCTTTATTGTTGCTTTTATAGCTTCAGAATGTATTAAGAGGTATTGGGAAAGCATATGTGGAGAGTCTAAATAGCCGGTAAGTTTTACCCCCCGACCCCCCTTATGGGCCAAACTGGGGTCATAAAATAGTTGCTTTGGAGTTTTGCCTTATATCTCCTTTATTGTTGCTTTTATACCTTCAGAATGGATGAAGAGGTATTGGGAAAGCATATGTGGAGAGTCTAAATAGCTGGTCAGTTTTACCCCCCGCCCCCCCTTATGGGTCAAACTGGGGTCATAAAATAGCCGATATTGAGTTTTTATTGCGTTAATACATCTTACCTAGTGGACAGATGCATTTGTCCGGCGCCTTGCCGGTCACGCCAAACGTTAGAAAAAAACGTCCTGAGCTGGGCTCTGGCCGGGACCGGTAGCGTCCTGTTCACTCGCCAGGTGGCTGTATAGTCTCCCTGCCGGTGTACTGCGCACGCGCAGCGCATGCGCTCTTCCTCTTTTTGTTTGGCGCGTGAAGAACGCTTGGGATTTAAGAGAAACTTTTAAAAAATTAATTTATATACTCTTCTCAAGCTTATTGCTTCAAATATTTGTGTTAGTTGTGTGTAACAAGTGTCATGGCATCTCCGGGGGATAAGAAGGGACAAAGAAGGGGTTCCTGTGGCCATGTTATGGCTCTTTTCGACTTGCATGAAAAATGTGCGCGGTGCCGCGAAAAGCTTATAGGGGAAGACAATTGTGTGAAGGACAAGCAGTGTAAGATTTGTGATGGCTTTACTCCGGCTCAGAAGGAAATGTTGTCTACTCCAATTTATAAAATTAGAAGAGACAAGAAAGCAGGAATATTAGTTTCCCCTAAAGAAGTTACAGTTTTACAGCCGGTTGAAGGTATGGATAATGAACCAACTTTTCAATCTCCTTCTGTCCAGCAGGCTCAGTCTTCTGTTATTCCCCCTGCTACTCCACCTTCTTCATCTCAACAACCGACTAGTTTTGTTACCTCAGACCAGTTAACAGCCATTGCAGATAAATGGTCAGAGCAATTTGCTAGGATGGAGGCACTTCTTTCTAGAGGTAACGTGTTTTCCACCCCTGTATCTTCATTCAAGCCGGTCGACACTCAGAATCTCATTTCTGATAACCCCTTCTTAGCTCCAGCTACCCGTCCCACCGGTCCGGTGAAGGTACCGGTAGCTGTTGAGGCTCCAAGTGCTGCTACCCCGGTAGATGCCAAGGATAAGAAGAAATCTCACAAATCCAGAAAAGACAAACATTCTGATAAAAGTGACCTCAAATCTTCTTCTAAATCTAAGAGCACCAAAGATTTTTCCAAACCGGAGAAAAGACGTGACCGGTCACCTACACCGGTGTCAAGGTCTAAAACTAAAGCTCCTTCTTCTTCCCCTTTGCCTGGTGCCAGCTCCGGACCGGAGTCTGCTCATCAGTCAGTTGCTCCTAAAGGGGACAGGTCTAGCCAGAGTCAGGATTTAAAACAGTCATCCGGTTCACTCTTCCAGTCTGCATCTTCCACTCCACGGGCTCCACCGGAACAGGATACCAGTCTTGATATCACCGGTGCCGGTGCCTGTGCTTTTCCTCAAGAACATTATGAACAAGTATCTGACGATGATTTAGACCGGTCTGCTTCCGGTTCCGGTTCTGAGGACGGTCATTTTTCTGATGTGGCGGACCCACCGGAGCAGACTGAAGATATGTCTTACAGGGAGACGGTACGTTCTGTGAGAGCGTTTATGGGTTGGCACCACATTCCGGCTTTTGAAAGACTTTTCAGAACCGGACAAATCAAATAACCCGTGGAAAGGGAAGAATCCCAGAAAACCCACACGTATCTCAGTGGCCATGCCCCCAGACGACTGGTTGTGCCAGAAGTTGGAAAGGTTGAATCTCACGGTCGCAGAGGGTTACCCATCTCGTTCACAAGATTCTGCAGGTTTGCGACGTGACCAGTTCATCAAGGTGCCTAAGTCGCAAGAGAAATGGTACAAAATGCACTTGATTAAAACTGACGGACCACATCGTCCTGGTCGTTCTGTTTTCAACTGGAGAAACACTGAGGCCAAGGTTAATTCTCATTTCCCAAGGATAACTCGTGCCTCTGCTTACCCGTCCACAGGCCCTCCCTCCAGGCCTATTGCCCAAGAATCCCTGCGCAGGTGGGAACGTGCCGCACGTGAAGACAGTTATATAGTTAATCATGCGGCAGGCTTCAGTCGCTGTTCCACTGAACTTCAGGAGAAGATGTCACAAAACATCTCTTTGTTATCCTCTCGTCTTGGCAAGGGAAAGTGTTCGCAGGAAGTGGCCAATGCTTTGAATGACCTGCGTGACCTCATGGCCTTTCATCAAAAGGTGTCTGTGGCCATGGGCACGTCTCTTCAGCATTTGGCGGACAGTTTGTTTGTGAATATGGCCAACCTGGTTCTCTTAAGGAGAGACTCGTATCTTGATTTTGTGAAACAGGGCGTCAAACAGGATACCATGAACTTGCTAAGGAACGCCCCCTTGTTCGGATATGGTCTCTTTCCTGATGCAGCCATCATGTCTGCGGAGCAAGATATCCAAAAATTTGAAAGCGTTGCTCAGAGGCCCGGACCGGGTGCTACTCAGCACGCAACTTGGAAGGGTACGCAAAGATATAAGCCTTACGACCGTAAGGATAGGAAACAAACATCTTCCACTGACCAATCCTCTCAACAGCAGAGTCAGCCATGGAGACAGTTTGGCCGCAATAGATCCAGAGGAAGGGGACGTGGCCGGGGTTCTAACCCCCGTTTTTCTAAAGGGCAGTCTTTTAAGCCATATAAATGACAATTATCTAGGTGGTCCAACAGTAAAGTTAGTACATCAGGTTCAGTTGGACCCTCAGTGTCAGGACAAAAGTGTGTCTTCAAACATAAACTTGGACAAAATTCAGACTGTAAACAAAGTTCCATTGTTACCCGAGAGTCCTCGGGCTGTGTATTGTCCTGTTGTCAGTCCTGTTCGTTCTGTTCTTTCACACGGGCATCTACAAAAGAAAGGAGTAAGCCCCGGCAATTGTCTGAACAAAATAAAGTCTGTCAAAAGTGTTTTTTGTGTAGATCCTTGTGTTTTTGCCCCTGTTGTGCCCAGTGTCCCCAGTGCTGTCTCCGAACACAATGTAGGGGGCAGACTTCAGGAGTTTTGGCAAGTTTGGCAAGCCATGGGTTCAAATCCCCGGGTAGTCTCTATCCTAAAAAGGGGTTACACTTTGCCTTTCAAACAAAGACCAGTTCTAACCAGGTTCCCAGTGGTTCAAAGTGGTTATGCAAACCCGTCCAAAAACATGCATCTCAAAGAGGCTCTTGTAAGCCTCATGCGAAAGTTGGTAGTCGAAAAGGTGGTGGTCAAGTCGTCCCTGGCTTTTTACAATCGCCTGTTCCTGGTTCCCAAACCAAATGGCAAATGGAGACCCATCTTGGACCTAAGTCGTTTGAATCTCTTTCTCAACACCGGAACATTCAAGATGGAAACTCCGGAAACAATCCGCTTATCCTTGAAGGCGGGGGAATGGGTCACTTCGCTGGACTTCAGCGACGCTTACTTCCACATCCCCATAGCCCCAAGATCAAGAAAGTATCTCAGGTTCTTCCTTTTTCATCAAACTTTCCAGTTCACAGCCCTGCCATTCGGACTGGCCACAGCTCCCCTGGAGTTTACCAAGGTGGTCAAGGAAGTGAAACTTATGGCTCAAGCGAAGGGTATCAGGATCCACCAGTACCTAGACGACTGGTTACTGAGAGCCCCTTCCTCGGAGATCTGCCTACAACATACCCAGACCCTCTTGGCCCTATGTCGGCAGTTAGGATGGGTAGTAAATATGACCAAGTCAGAGTTAGTTCCCAAACAGGTCTTCAATTTCGTAGGCTACCGGTTCGACCTGATCACCGGCCGGGTTCTACCCACTCAGGACAGGTGGGAAGCCCTTCAGGAAAAATTGAGGTTCATGAAAGACCGTCACCAGTGTACGGTTCGACAGTTCATGTCCTTGATAGGTCTCCTGACGGCCACCGAAAAACAAGTGTGTGCAGGTCGCCTTCATATGAGGCCCATTCAGTGGCACTTGAAGAGACATTGGCATGTCCCGGAAGTTCTAGAGAAAGTTATTCCCGTCCCCCAGTCGCTCCATCCCCATTTGGACTGGTGGTTGGACGAGACCAATGTGCTGAAAGGTCAACCCCTGCACCCTCTTCAGCATGCCGTTCAACTATTTACAGACGCCTCAAACGAAGGTTGGGGCGCACACTTAGGAGACTTCACTGCAAGAGGCGTTTGGTCCCCCCTCGAAGGCCGCCTTCATATAAATTTTCTCGAGATGAAAGCGGTCCTTCTGGCCTTACGACAGTTAGAGCATCTGTGCAAGGGTCAGATTGTTCTTGTGGCAACAGACAATACCACAGTGGTCTCTTACATAAACAAACAGGGGGGTATGAGGTCAGGCTCTCTCTGTGCCCTCCTTTGGAGACTCCTGTCCTGGTGCCATCACAGAGGCATAACGTTAAGGGCAAGGCACATTCCGGGTCGGTTAAATGTGATAGCCGACAAGCTTTCTCGGCACAATCAAGTGATTCAGACCGAATGGGCTCTCTCCCCTCAGGTTTTCAGTCAGTTGTGTTCCAGGTGGCCCCCACCGCTAGTGGACTTGTTTGCGACCAGGTTCAATCACAAACTGCCCCGGTTTGTGTCACCGGTCCCGGATCAGGCAGCCTGGGCGGTAGATGCCCTGAGCTTGTCCTGGGAGCGTCTGAACGCTTATGCATTCCCTCCAGTCTCCCTGCTCCCTCAGGTAGTTTCAAAGATAAGGGATCAGGGTTGTCACAGAATGATTCTGATTGCCCCGGGTTGGCCAAACATGCCTTGGTTTTGGGACCTGGTGGACCTATCCGTTCAGATCCCCTTCACCCTCCCTCTAACAAGGGACCTAGTGACTCAGCCTTTCAATGGGCTAGTTCACCGGAACCTTCCGAATCTGAATCTTCATGCTTGGCTCCTAGAAGCTCTACCATCAGGAAACACGGCTTCTCTGAAGAGGTGGCAGCAAGAATTGAGGCTCCTCAAAGGGGTTCAACCAGAGCCGTGTACAAGTCAAAGTGGACCATATTTGTCAAGTGGTGTAAATCGAACAAGGTGGACTTCAGGTCGCCCTCTGTAAATCAGATTGCGGATTTTCTCCTTTACCTCTTTAAGGAAAGAAATCTGCAACCCAGCACCATCGATGGTTATAGGACAGCCATTGCAGATATGGTGGGTAATGACAAGCTCCATATAAGCTCAGATGAAAACCTTACCCGCCTGTTAGACAGTTTTCATAGGGACAAACCGAAAGGTAGAAGAAGGGTCCCTTCCTGGAACCTGTCGCTAGTGCTCCACCAGCTTACCAAGGCTCCCTTCGAGCCTCTACGAAAGGCTCCGCTGAAGCATCTCACCTTTAAGACAGTTTTCCTTTTGGCCCTGGGGTCAGGCAAAAGAAGAAGCGAAATCCATGCATGGTTAGCCAAGAATATAAGGCACCAAGAGGACTGGAGTAAAGTTTCCTTGTATCCATCTCCCAGTTTCCTCTCCAAAAACCAGCTGGCTCGGGATGGACCAACTTCAGTGGCTCCAGTAGTCATCCCAGCACTAGCTCCAACGTTGGATAAGTCCCTGTCTGGGGACAGGTCTCTGTGCCCAGTACGGGCTTTACGTTACTACCTGGACCGGACCAAGGATTCCCGTCAGGGAAAGGAACTGGTTTTTGTGTCTTTCAAGGCAGGTTTTCAGAAAGACATTGTCCCTGCCACCATTTCCTCCTGGGTTAAACAAACGGTACTGTTGTGTTATCAGCTTTCCGACCAGAAAGCTCAGGATTTACATCAAGTCAGAGCCCATGATGTCCGGGCTTTCGCAGCCTCTAGGGCTTTTCAGGGAGGTATTTCGCTAGATCAGATCCTTTCCGCTTGTCACTGGAAAGCTCATAATACATTCACCCAGTTTTACCTGAAAGACTTGGCCTGGGCGGATTCTGAGTTGTATCATTTGGGCCCGGTGGTGGCAGCCCAACAGATTCAGGATACACAATAGCTCCTTTATCCGCAGGCTTGTACATATGTATACACTGTGTTTTATATAAAAAAAAAAAAAAAAAAAAAAAACTTTCTTCTACTATCCTGGGTCCTTAGTCTGCCGCGATCCAAAGTGGGGCTAAGGTCTTGATGAGATAGTCTTATAGGTCCTGTTCTTCCTCGTTAGTCAGAACTTTTACCCTCCTCAGTCCTGTTGTGCTCCTAGCGAGCCAGTACTGGAATTTTGAGAAAAAAGGGGGGGGGGGGCAGTAGGTGTGATCCGAGGTATCTGGCTTCTAATCATTCCGGATCCACCTGCTTATACATAGTTTGAGTTCTGAGGAATTCCCCTAATGGCTACCCTCCTTCCACTGGGTAGTTATTCTGCATCTGTCCACTAGGTAAGATGTATTAACGCAATAAAATGGAAAATTTAATAAGTAAATTAAATTTTTATAAGTTAATACCTTACCTAGTGGACAGGGGGAGTCCCTCCCTACCTTCCCCGCTATTTTTAGCCCTAGGGGATTTCCTACGGTAGGCAACAAAAAGAGGAAGAGCGCATGCGCTGCGCGTGCGCAGTACACCGGCAGGGAGACTATACAGCCACCTGGCGCGTGAACAGGACGCTACCGGTCCCGGCCAGAGCCCAGCTCAGGACGTTTTTTTCTAACGTTTGGCGTGACCGGCAAGGCGCCGGACAAATGCATCTGTCCACTAGGTAAGGTATTAACTTATAAAAATTTAATTTACTTATTAAATTTTCCATTTTGCCTTATATCTCCTTTATTGTTGCTTTTATAGCTTCAGAATGTATTAAGAGGTATTGGGAAAGCATATGTGGAGAGTCTAAATAGCCGGTCAGTTTTACCCCCGACCCCCCCTTATGGGCCTAACTGGGGTCATAAATAGCTGCTTTGTAGTTTTTGCCTTAAATCTCCTTTATCGTTGCTTTTATAGCTTTGGAATGTATTAAGAGGTATTGGGAAAGCATATGTGGAGAATCTAAATAGCCGGTCAGTTTTATCACCCGACCCCCCCCTTATGGGTCAAACTGGGGACATAAAATAGTTGCTTTGGAGTTTTGCCTTATATCTCCTTTATTGTTGGTTTTATAGCTTCAGAATGTATTAAAAGGTATTGGGAAAGCATACGTGGAGAGTCTAAATAGCCGGTCAGTTTTACCCCCGACCCCCCCTTATGGGCCAAACTGGGGTCATAAATAGCTGCTTTGGAGTTTTTGCCTGATATCTCCTTTATCATTGCTTTTATAGCTTCAGAATGTATGAAGAGGTATTGGGAAACCATATCTGGACAGTCTAAATAGCCGGTTAGTTTTACCTCCTGACCCCCATGTATGGGTCAAACTGGGGTCATAAAATAGCTTTTGTCTTTATTGTTGCCTTTATGCTTTCACAATGTATTCAAATCTATTGCAAAACCACGTGGACAATCTAAATAGCAATACATACTTGCACACATGATTGTATATGAAGTTATCAATACCCGTTACTGAAATGCTTTGTAGCATTTACACAAAATTTACTTAAGTTATCCTTAACACTTAAACAGTGTGAAATATACACATTAGAATATTACTACAAGCATATTTAGTAGGCTTGGCTTAATGTTTTAATTAGAATAGGACATTTCCTCAAAAAAAGCATAATATATGCTTTTTTCTAATCTACAACACTTTCTCCAGCTTGTGTATGTCTACAACATTTGTGTACGTTAATTAAAGAAGACCTTGTAGGATTTTCCCCCTCATGATGTCATTAAGTGGGTTGGTTTATGTAACAATGCGGTGCAGCTTTGTGCATTCTTAGCTTTACAGCATGCTTATTAAAACCACAAAGCATTTTAAACTCTCAGGGACGCTTCGCTTTTGTTAGCAAAAGCATTCCTCTAGTTTAATGCAGGAACCAGTGAGCTTTTTTAGCAGAAATGATAGTTGGACGTGCCCGTTGTCCTTATATTGTTCATGACAAGTGGACAGTGCATGGCTTGGTAACAATCCAAATCTTGCCAGGTTTACAGACCAGAAAATTTGACAAATTGCCAGTCCATGCCAAGATGTTTCTGTCCATAAACATGAGGGACCATCTCTCTCATAAAAATGCCTTGGCGGCCCTCACCAGGCTTAATGCCTGCCTTCTTGATGTGCAACGATGGATGTCTCTCAGTAAACTGAAGCTTAACCCAGAGAAAACGGAGTTCATTGTCTTTGGCTCTAAGTCTCAGCGTCAGAAGCTTTCCTCCTACTTTCCTGTTAGTATCTTTGGCAGCCTTATTCATCCGGTTGATTCTGTTAGAAATCTAGGTGTGTGGTTCGATGCAGAATTTTCATTCTCTGGACATGTCAAGAGGACTTGCAAAGCGTGTTTTCTCCAGATGCGTGACCTTCTAATCTAATCTAATGTGGACTTTTATAGCGCTTAATCTCCATCACTGATGGACTCTAAGGCACATCTAAACATAAAGCAAGGCAGTTATCGTTAATCAAGGGACATAGCCAGGTCGTACCAAGGAGACACAGATGTGACGGGAGAGGCTATGGTGGGTAGGCTTTTGCAAACAGGTAAGTTTTAAGCTTCTTTCTGAAGGAGGCAACTGATGTTGCACTGCGAACATCTTGAGGGAGGTCATTCCAGATCTTAGGAGCATCAAAGGCAAAACTATGGCCAAAATGTTTGGCTGACTTAAAGACTGATGAATGAAAAGGAGGAACTGTAAGGTATTGACGATCTGGGTGACTATGCCTAGTACTATAGGGACAACTACTAAAAGACAAGAACGGTTCGAAGTAAGAAGGAGAACCACTATGCAAAAATTTATACACAAGTGTTGCGGTTTTGAAAATACAACGATACTTAACAGGCAACCAGTGGAGTTTCTGTAGAATGGGTGTAACATGAGCATACTTTCTATGATTTGTAACAATACGAGCAGTTGTAGGATGAGAGTACACAGATGAAAGAAACTAATGCATAATATATAACTATATATAGTTTGGAGTTTATTAAACTTCTTTTTACATATTAGCATATTAGTTAACAAATTTTAGTCTGGTTAACACATATATGTTAAACTACTCCAGTTATCTCAAGTATTTACTAGCAATCTGTTTTATTAAATTTCTAATAATAAGATATCAGGCTAGTTTTACAACCATTGACAACCATTACTACTATGTTAATCTATATACACCATAGTTTTCTAGCTTGTGAAAAAGCGTATTTAAAACTGTTATAAAATAAAATAAAATTCATACCACAATGTCTTTTTACTTGAATAACCAACTATGTCATACTCTTTTATCTTTAAAAAATAAATGACATAACTAGCCATTGTAAATTACTTTCTATCTACCCTTACTATTACTTGTAACAGGGGAGGGAGGGTGGGCAATTGTATGAATTTCTGGCTTTCAATCCCACAACTGATTGTAATACGTGTTGCTGGAGGCTTTAAAGTAAATTTGGCGGGAGATTGTCTACTGCCAGAATTTCTCAGTATCACCCCACAGGAAGTTAATTTGCATATTATATTGTCTTTTTTGTAGGTTGTCCCAAAAACAGGCCTAAAGGTGATGTTCCATGTGTTCGAATTTCCTATCTCCCCTTCAACTGAATTCGTCTGCTATTACATACGCATTTCATCCACAGTTGTAGGATGAGAGTACACAGATGAAAGAAACTAATGCATAATATATAACTATATATAGGTTGGAGTTTATTAAACTTCTTTTTACATATTAGCATATTAGTTAACAAATTTTAGTCTGGTTAACACATATATGTTAAACTACTCCAGTTATCTCAAGTATTTACTAGCAATCTGTTTTATTAAATTTCTAATAATAAGATATCAGGCTAGTTTTACAACCATTGACAACCATTACTACTATGTTAATCTATATACACCATAGTTTTCTAGCTTGTGAAAAAGCGTATTTAAAACTGTTATAAAATAAAATAAAATTCATACCACAATGTCTTTTTACTTGAATAACCAACTATGTCATACTCTTTTATCTTTAAAAAATAAATGACATAACTAGCCAAACTCCCAACATGTTTATAGTGTATTAAGCATTAGTTGTTGAAAGGTACGGGGGACAGCACTAGCTGCTTTAGGGGTAGAGCGTAGGTAGGTCCATATGGCTTCTGACTTCCAGGATCCATGTTGCTTTATTTTACTCAACTCAATGTTATTATCAAATGCAAGTGAAGCCCCACTGTGTCTGAACGCATGAGCTGTGTATGTACTTGGGTTCAAACCCACGGATGTTATTACAAGTTTTAGAAATGACCTTACCCTAGGGGCTGTTAGCACCATCCAACCTCGTTTTGTAATAATCTGAAAAACTGGGAGGTTTTTCCCTTGTGGTACTATTTTTAATAATTTTTTCAAGGCCATTACTGGACAAAATTCCTGGGCTGTCAGCTTTGGCAACTGAACCACTTGCATTTCATTTGAATTTTGCATGGTCTTACTGCACGTTACTATCATATGTACTCCTGGAGGGCCAAATACCAGATCATTTTGCACAGGAAATCTAGTTCCATCAAATTCAGTACTTTTGTTTGGTAACAGAGTAGACAGTCTAAAGAACCCAAAGAACGCTACTGTGAAAACTGCTGCAAATATTTCACCATTGGTATAAGTTCGAGTTTTTCTAATTAATTTCTTCAACATTTTCAAATCAATTACTCCTTTTAACTTTACTGCTATCACAGAGTTTCTTTGCACAGACTTTATTAACATTTGAATGTTTCTAGAGTTAAACACTTGTGTCGGCCACCTCAGTAATGCAAAGTAATGTTTCAAAATCGACATTTGATTTCTTATGGAGTTACTTTTAAGTCCTTGCTGCGCCAGATATTCCAAGTATAACAGCAGTACTGTCTCTTCATGAGGTTGATCAAGGCACATCTTCACTGTAAAGGCCAGAAATTGACGGAACCCCGCGGAATATGCAGAAGCAGTCCTAGGTCTCAAGGCTGCCTGTATCCTCGCAAAAGCCTGCTGTTGTAAAGCTACCAATGCAGCACTTCCTGTAAATATACAATGTAGGAGAGCAATATCTATCCTTAATTTTTAATTTACACTTCTTAATAAGGGTTAATAGTCAAATACTGCTGTCGGTTACAATTGAAAGTTAGGCCATAGCATTTCACTATTAACATGGTTCCAATTGCAGCAATTTTTTAAAAATTTTGCCTCTATAGCATTACTATTTTTATATATGTCCCAACGCGATAACATATCTGCTTTAATATTTGCACTACCATATATATGTCTAACTGAAATTTCAATATTATTAATAGCTGCAGTAAACCACAACGTTCTACAACAAGCCATCAGCCAGTTATCTCTTATTCTATGTGATTGGCATGCTTGGACTACTGCAAGGTTATCGCACCAGACAATTACCCTAGTATTTTTCCATTTACTCCCCCATAGCTTGCAGGCCATAGTTAAGTTAGCTGCCTCTAGTTGAACTATGGACACCAAATCTTTTAACCTACTAGGGATATTACATGAATAAACTTCTTTATTCCAGATAGCCCCTACTTGATGCAGAGATGCGTCTACAAAAATTTGATGATCCACCTTGTGATTTTCATGTATTTTTACTGACCCATTAAAGTGGTCTAAGAATTTGTTAAACCACTGTACATCTTTATAAAAGGACGCTGGTATTTTAAACTGACCTTTTACTGGGGCATTTCTGAGTGTTGCCAACATGCGATTTATAAAAAGTCTAGTTGGCTTGACACATCTGTGTAAATATATTAATTTACCTATCAGACTTTGTATTTGTTTTTTGTTGGTATACTCTTTTGTTGACCATTCCTTGCATAATTTTCTTATTTGTACCATTTTCTCATCAGGGATAGCTATTACCCCTGCCTGTGTATCTATTAATACGCCTAGACAGGTAATCCTTGTACTTGGAGACTCGACTTTGGTTTCATTTATTGGCAGTCCCACTTGCTTCAATAGATTTAATAAAGATAAAAATTCTGAATTAGCTTTATCAGTTGTAGATACCCCTACGTAATCGTCCAAATAGTTCATCACCCATGCCCCTTGTGTGCGTAGCACATGCGCAAGAACGTCGGTACATATTTGACACGCCGCGGCCCCGATTTTCAAACCGAACGCTATACTAACGTCCACGTAAGTGGCGTTCTTCCATTGTAAACCAAACAGTGGATATGCTAGTGGATCTATTCTCAAATTTCTATACGCTCTTTGTAGATCCACCTTATATAATATAGCTTGTGACTTTGACTGTCGAATTTTTTCTAAGACTAAATCTATGCTAGGGTATTTTAGAACAAAATCGATTTCATCGAATTCTCCATCAGGGATACAACTATTGACATTATTACCTTCTGGCCAGGATAGATCGACTATCACCCGAACTCCCCCATCTGGTTTGTCTCTAGCTAACAACGGTGAGTAATTTATATTTTCAAATGGTGCGTTCTTCAGTGGCCCTATCATTGCTGCTGCATTTGTTTCTGTTTCAAAATATTTGTCTACCCCTGTAGCTCTCATTAACGCTGAGGAGTGGTTTTTAACTTCTTTATTATCTGTGAAAATATTCCAGTCTATATTTACAGGGAACCCAAATTCTAAATATTCTGCAATGATAGGAAGGTCATAGTTCTCTAACAGTCTTCTCCAAGCGCGTATATTTAAACCAGATGGAACTGGAATTCTTGCTCCCTGGTAATTGGGTACCTTGTATTTCAATACAGCTTCATGCATTGTTTGTAGCCATTGACTATTATTTTCGAATGAAATGCCTTTATTAGTAGGTAAACTAATGTATTTTTTAATGGTAAAGGGGATATAGCCAAATTGTCTGCCTATCATGCCACTCTTTTCCACAAGAGTACTGTTTTTATTCGTAACACCTGTGATATTTTTACTTTTCAATGTTTGGTTGTATTCGACCTCCCTCCCCCTGCTATAATTGTATATCACTTGTGATATGCTATCTGTTGCGTCAGTTGAATTAAAACTGTATGAACTAAAAGAATGTATGTGCAATAAATCAATGCTGTTTGCTAAATACCATGTGCTTTTTTCTTGACTAGCATAGTTGTGGGATTTACTAGCCAGAAGCTCATCACGTTGGTAATCCAACAACCATTTGATTTTTGACTCATTTGTTTCATGTAACATATCTTCACTTAAATTTTTTATGTTTGTATCTCCTGTCTTTTGAATGCTTTCACCCATATGGAAGGTACTGACTTCCCAACTTTTGTTAGTATAGTTATTTGCTGCAAGATCTAAAAATGCCAAGTTAAAGTTGCTTCTAGCACTTACCTGGCACCAATATGCACTTTGTACAGTAGTACAATTTAAATATTTGTTAGTATATATAATCTCAGTACCTTCAGTACAGGTATTCAGCAAATTAAACGATACATCATTATCTGCTCGTATACTATCACTCGCGTTTGTGTTGTTACTACATATTGTACACTCAATGCTCCTGGCATGACCATTTTTTGTGTTGCTATCATAGAACGCATCGTTTTTAAATTCCAGCCAGTTATTGCCCTTAGTATTAAATATATTACATTCACAATAACTAGTATGCTTTTTATCAACTATGTATATGCATATCTCTTCATTACTGTTTGTAATATATTTTTTCTTTACACTTGTACCGTTTTCATTGTCACAGGAACTTCTATAACATTTTTGTTCCTCGACATTTTTACTAGGTAGTTGTTTTAGAATGCTAAACCTTCTGCTCTGTCTGTTTTGGCTTCACGACTTCGTTCTTTTGCCCCCCTTGCGCATTTTTTATCCTTAAGCATCTACACATTGGGTGGTCGTATTTCTTTTGTGTTTCTTTCCAACAGTACGAGCAATGATGCTGGTACAACGTATTGTTTGACATATGCTCATTATCGAATCTACATTGACCTTTGTTAAAATGCTGACAACATTGAGTTTTAATTCCAGGTACACTAGTACCTTTGTTCACCTGTACAATTCTTTGTGTATGCCTATTTTTGATTTTTTCAATCGCTTCTAGATTTTCCCAATCGACCTTGCCCCGCTCTAATTCCTGCAATACTGCAGCATGAGCTTTACGCGCCGTAGAAGCTGACAATTCAATTGCATCTTGCATAAGAAAGGTGAAATAAATCATCATATCATAAATCATTTTATTCTCAGATTGTTCTAAAATACAATGCATTATTCCTTGTACCCACTGTTCTAGAGACATTTCGTCGTATGTAGGTTGTTTGGAGCCTGTATTGACAGAGCAGAAGTCTTGTGGCCAACTAATTGGGTTTTTGATATGAGCTACCCCAGCCCTAAACCTTCCCGACTTAATAGCAGTATTTGACTTACCCATGTAGTCTACTCGTGAAGCATTGTGGTATGCCTGCAACCTTCTATCTACTTCGGCTTGCACCTTCGAATCGTTCTTAAGTTCTTCAAATGACGGTACACGATCTGGGGTTGTCTTCGCCTTTGGTGAACTGTGTGCGGAAGGTAAGGCTGAGACGTCCCTCAAACTCACTCTTTCCTCTTGCTTCTGCAATCTCTCGTCTTGTTCTTGTATTCTGGTGTTCAGTCCATTCACAACCTCCAGCAAGAGATCTAACTTCTGTGCGATGGACGTATTTCTTTCTTCATTTCCCACACTCGCCTCGAGTTGTATATCATCGGTTGTCTTACTCGCATTCTTTTTGTCCCCTTGTTTCTTCGTAGATTTATTCTTTGATGCCATATCCTAAAATGGCTGAATCTCGACTCTGCCACGTATTTGCCTGTTTATTTTATAGCAACGGCTTGGCAACTCCACATTCAGCAATTGTATGAATTTCTGGCTTTCAATCCCACAACTGATTGTAATACGTGTTGCTGGAGGCTTTAAAGTAAATTTGGCGGGAGATTGTCTACTGCCAGAATTTCTCAGTATCACCCCACAGGAAGTTAATTTGCATATTATATAGTCTTTTTTGTAGGTCGTCCCAAAAACAGGCCTAAAGGTGATGTTCCATGTGTTCGAATTTCCTATCTCCCCTTCAACTGAATTCGTCTGCTATTACATACGCATTTCATCCACAAGGGTGTTCTGAATACTTTGCAATTTGTGCTGATTGAAACCGGACAAACCTCTGAACAGAGAGTTACAATAGTCCAGACGACTACTAACCAAGGCATTTGCAGCAAGGACTGCCATTTCAGAAGTGAGATACTTTCTAATTCTATGGAGGTCACGCATCTGAAGGAAGCACGCTTTGCAAGTCCTCTTGATATGCTCAGAGAATGAAAAATCTGCATCAAACCACACACCTAGATTTCTGACAGAATCAACCGGATGAAGAAGGCTACCAAGAATGCTAACAGGAAAGTGAGAGGAAATCTTCTGACGTTGAGCCTTGGAACCAAAGACAATAAACTCAGTTTTTTCAGGGTTGAGCTTCAATTTACTGAGAGACATCCATTCTTGAACATCACGAAGGCAGGCATTTAGCTTGGCGAGAGCCGAAGAAGCATTCTTGTGGGAGAGATGGATGTATAACTGAGTGTCATCCGCATAAAAATGGAATTTAATATGCGGGTGGAGGCGAATAATTTTACTGAGTGGTGTTGTATAGAGTGAAAACAGTAACGGACCCAGAACAGAACCTTGTGGGACTCCATAGATGAGATTGCTTAATTCAGATAGTGTGGAGCCTATCTTAATGGCCTGGCAACGATTTCTTAAGTAGGAAGCAAACCACCTTAGAGTTGTTCCACCAAGACCAAACCAGGATTTAAGGTAACCAAGGAGAATATTATGGTCTATAGTGTCAAATGCGGCTGATAAGTCAAGAAGTACTAGAGCTGTGGGTTCACCGCGTGCCAGAGAGAGATGAACCTCGTTTTTTATAGACAATAAAGCAGTTTCCGTGGAATGTCCTGGCTTATATGCTGACTGATGAGGATTGTCCAGTTTGTTGTTATTAATGTGTGACGTTAGCTGCCTGGCAACGACTCGCTCAACCAACTTTGACAGGAAACAAAGACCAGACACTGGGCGATAATTCTTAAGGTCGTCTCTAGGAAGGGAAGCCTTTTTTATGAGGGGGGTGACAACCGCCTTTTTGAAAGAATTTGGGAAGGATCCTTCAATGAGAGAATAATTTACCAACTTGGTAATGGAAGAGAGGAGGATATCAAGACAATCCTTAAGGAGGAATGTTGGTATAGGGTCTAGTGGGCAAGATTTAGTGGGGGATTCACTGATACACTTATAGACCTCGTCTTCAGTGACAGGCATAAAGGCATTGAAAGCAGGAGGCACAGAATCCGGTGCATCATTGAAAGAGCCAGAAGTAGCAAAGGTGTCCCTGATTTTGCTTATTTTATTGGAGAAAAAAGAAGCAAACGTGTCTGCGAGGCTTTTGTCTGAGCTATGAGCAGGCAGGACAGTCTCAGAGGTGCGATGCAACACCTTCCTCAATGACTGCCATAGGTTCTTGGGGTCATGACTATTAGCAGTTATGAGATTTGTATAGTATGAACCCTTGTCTTTATTGGCCAGTCGATTACACCAGGCAATTTGCCTGCGGAGTCTTGACCTATTCAACTCTGACTTATGTTTTCTCCACCTTCGTTCAGATTGGCGTCTAAGAGATCGAGCCATGCGATACGAATCAGACAACCACTCATCAGACTGCTGTTTAGCCTTGCGTGAAATGATAGGAGCATGCTTGTCAAGTACCTGTGTAACACCAGTTATGTACTGATCATAAAGTTCTGCAGCAGTACCTTCAGGGGACCGTACAAACGGTATATTATTAAGGTCATTTCTGAACTGGTCGATATCAATCCTGTGGTACTGTCGATAAGAGACCCATTTGTCGATGCTGGTTGATGGGTGGGAAAAATCCAGTTGGCATCTTATGGCAGCATGGTCAGAAATGAAATCCCCAACACTAACATTGCGGACAAAATCATCAAAACATCCAGAGTGTGACCCAGTAAATGAATCGGGCCACTGACACTTTGAACCAAACCACAACACTGAAGGATGTCGTTAAACCTGGACCTATCGCCACACTCAATATCCAGATGGACATTTATATTGCCACAAATGATGAAACTGGAACCAGTCGAAGACAGAAAGCCAGAAAGAGCCAGAAAATCTTCCAGAAACTGAGTAGTACAAGAACCAGGAGGACGATACACACAAGCTTATTCATAGAATAAGACAGTATCTCACTACGGAAGTGGCAGTCCTAGCTGCAAATGCCTTGGTTAGTAGCCGCCTGGACTACTGTAACTCTCTTTTTAGGAGTTTGTCATGTTTCAATCTTCACAAATTGCAAAGTATTCAGAATACCCTTGCTCGTATTGTTACAAACCATAGAAGGTATGCTCATGTTACGCCCATTCTGAAACAACTCCACTGGCTGCCCGTGAAGTATAGATGTATGTTCAAAACTGCAACTCTAGTATATAAATTTCTACATAGTGGCTCCCCTTCCTACTTTCAACCTTACTTGTCTCCCAGTAGTAGTTCCTATAGTACCAGGCGTAGTCACCCAGATTGTCAATATCTTACTGTTCCTCCTTTCCGCCCATCAGCCTTTAAGTCTGTCAAACATTTTGATCACAGCTTTGCCTTTGATGCTCCTAGAATCTGGAATGAACTCCCTCATGATGTGCGCAGTGCAACATCAGTTGCCTCCTTCAGAAAGAAGCTTAAGACTTATCTGTATGCAAAAGCCAATCCGCCATAGCCTCCCTTGTCACCCTGTGTCTCCTTGGTACGACCTTGCTATATCCCCGGATTAATGTTAATTGCCCTTGCTTTATGTTCTGTTGCGCCTTAGAGTCCATCTGAGATGGAGATGAAGCGCTATAAAAGTCCACATTAGATTAGATTAGATTAGACTAATGAACATAATCTGGTTAACTGGTTAATTCTGAATCTCTGAGAAGTGGACCAAAGTTTGAGATTGGTTTTTACGCCCTATCAAACAGCGGGCGTCGTATTAGGACACACAGTATTTCCCACATGTTGCCCCGAGCTGGATTCAAACCCACTACAGAATGGCGTAAAATCATTTACAGTAAAAAAATTTATAACCACAAGGCCAATGCAGTCCCCATTGCCACAAAAAAGTCCTGTACTAAAGTATGAGAACTCAAACTACACAGCGGGCAAAGTGTCCACTAGTCTACCAAGAAGGACAGTCATGATAGTTTGCAGTCTGCTATGAAAATTACCAGTTTCAGACTGGTGGAAGGACAGCCATCTCACACAATATATCAGCTGACATGAACTACACACAAAAACACCTGGATCTATTATTTCATTTCATGTATTTAAGTTCAGTTAAAAACATGTTAATAGTACATAACAATTATATTTAATAATAAACACTCATACTCTTTACTCATAATAAACAACTCCTACTTAAATCTGGTCCATAGATAAAATAATGTATTTCCACAAAAATAAAAGACCATTGAAGCAGCTGTGATCTCCCATTAGGTATTCCTATGGTCTGCATTCTAGGGTTACAAATATAGAAGCGTGAATCAGTTTATGGGTCTATTTTTGGTGAATTTTTTACTTTGAACCTCAACAACACAAACAGTATTTTGTATATTTTTAATGTTAATAGCCCACATAATAGGTGTGTTATCCCTTTATCAATGTAGTAAATATTATTTACCTTCTGTTTATGCAAATATTAAAAATATTAATTTTTCTGTCTCTGATGAAAACCTTTGAATCAGTTTATGGGTCTATATTGAAAAAAATATGAACACTGAATGAAAACTCCAACTATTTGAAGTGTACCATATATGGCATTATTATCTTTGGCCAGTAATCATATAATGAGAATATTTTGCGCAAAGCAAGTGTGGAATAGTGTTTCTGCATGTCTCTGATTCTATAGAAAAAGAAACATAACATTGCTTTCTTGTTTTCTCATTGCTGAAAACCCTGTGATCAGTTTATGGGGACTATTTGAAAATAAATGTCACACTTGGCCGAGTACTTCAAATATTTATGTGGTAACTGTTACCTGTTGTGACTGAGGAGTGACTAATTATGATTTTACATTGTCCAAATGTAGGTATTGTTTTCACCCATGGTGTCCAGCTTCACAGGCAGGCGATTGGGTGGGTATAAATATTTTGCCTGGGCGGATTTCATGAAAGGTCTCAGACTTAGCCCAGTCTCAGGAGGAGCCACTGGCTCAAATCTGAGCCTTTTGGCTCAGCTAAGTCTTTGTCTCAAATGGTTTTCACAGAAGGGGTCTCAGTTGAGACCAAGCTTATCAAATAACCACAGTGATTTTCTGTGTCGTGACCATTTTTTGTAGTCAAAATATTCTACTGATGACATATATGTTCCTTGTTTGACACATAATATCTCTGGTCAAATACCATTTTGCAATGGGAAACCTTGTAAACATGTAAAAACACCCAAAGACTACTTCAGGGGGTTGTTTTATATACTTGTACCCTATTTTCAGCCATTTCAAATTTTGAAGTGAAGCAAGAATTATGGCGGCCATATTTGAGCCTTTGTTTACAAAACTTAAGCCCACTTTCTACCTGTCTCAACATTTGAGCCAGTGGCTGAGCCAAAGCTGAGACTGAGACGTTTTGTGAAATCCATTAAGGGTGAGCCCATGGGCTCAAGTAAAATATTGCAATAATTTGAGACAAAAGTCTCAAGTTTGAGTCTGAGACCGGGCTAAGACCTTTCGTGAAATCCGCCCCAGGGCTATATCTCAGAAAGTATTTCAGTAAGGTGTATTATGTTGATAGAAGCGTGAATCAGTTTATGGGTCTAATTTTGGTGAATTTTTGACTTTGAACCTGGATAACACAAAGAGTATTTCATATATTTTCAATGTTAATACCTCAAATAATAGGTGTGTTATCCATTTATTACTGTGCCCAATATTAATCCCCTAATATTTATACAAATATTAAAAATATTGCTTTTTCTGTCTCTAATTGACCAAAACCCTTGAATCAGTTTTTGGGTCTATTTTGAAAAAAGTAAACCTTGAATGAACACTTCAACAAAATGAAGTGTATGGCATATTATATGTGGTCAGTTATCAAATAATGAGCCTGTTTTACCAATTTCAAATGTGAAGTAGTGTGTCTGCATGTTTATATTTCTAGAATATGATGTGTTTTTCGGTGGAAGTTATTATCAGTTCATGGGTCTAATTTTAGCATCTTTTTTAGTTCCGACCTTAATAACACATCCAATATTTCATTTATTTTCATAGTAATAGCTCAGATGTTATCTCATTATCATTGTACCAGATATCATTTTCTAAATATTTGTAGAAATATTAAACACATTGTCTTTTTTGTCTCTTATTGCTGAACACCCTGTGATCAGTGTATGGGTCTATTTTGGAAAAAAAAAATGTTACACTTGACTTATCACTTGAGAGATTCACAATATCTGTTCTGTTACCTGTGGTCACTTAGGACTGACCAAATCATGATTTCAAATTGTCCAAATGCAGGTATTGTTTTCACCCATGGCATCCATCTTTGCTGACAAGTAAACGGATGGGTGGGCAGGTGGGCAAGGGTAAACATCTTGTCTGGCCTGTATCTCAGAATCTGTTAGATGTTACCAAGGATGTTGATATTTGGTAGGGATATAGGTTAGGGGTTAAAGATATGCATCGTCATACTGTGACCTTAGTCTAACCTTTGACCTTGACCCTGTCAAAATGTTTTCTACAGTAATATTTCAAACATATTTCTCTCATGACAATGATATATAGATTGCTGCAACTTATTATTACCACCACCAAGGAGGTATCATATTTATAACGGGGGCCACGGAGGTGCAGTGGTAACACACTCACCTCCCACCTCTGAGATCAGAGTTCGAATCCCTGCCTGACCTCAAGTAGGAAAGTGGCTTGCCCTTTGCCAGCATTTTACAGTACAGAACCTTGACCAACTTTATGTACTGGTTTCCTCGTCCCTTCCAACTACCCGTCGTGATATGACCTGTGCAGTTGTGAAAGCGACATAAAAACCGAAATAAATAAATATTTTTATAACTGTCTGCTTGTCTCTTTGTCTGCTTGTGTGTTAGCAGGATATTGCAAATTATAGGAGTTGGGTCTTCCTGAAAAGAAATCAGAAGATGTGTCCAACTTACAACCTGTTAAATTTTTAGAGTGATCCGGATTATCGTCTGGATACAAAAAATAACTTGGATTTATTTATTTACTTATCATTACATGCATTGGTAGAGGTATGCACTCTCCAAGTACTCTGGTTATAGGTAATTCTACCTAATTCTGTTATTTCCATTGACAGCAATACTTCAATTAATAAATTTTAAAGCTTCACAACTTTTAGTTTACCAATTAATGATTTGATATTGCCTTGTTTGATACTTTGCATACATATTATAATTGAAGTACTTGAAGACACACCACTACACAAAATACTTGGCCAAAATAGGCTCACAATTTGGTCAGTGTCCTTGTGTTACAGTCTATATATGAACCTGAAACAGCTGGGGGTTCAGTCAAGTGTGACATTTTTTTTCAAAATAGCATCAGAGATGCCCGTACCCCACAGCCTAGGGAAATATTTTCAACACCATGAGATACAGAAGTACTGTACCAGTACAAACTTCAGGATACTTTCAGAGCACTGTCAGTTATATAAAGGTCCAAACAATGTTTAAATGGAGAAATAATGTTTAAAAGAAAGATAATGCATATAAAGATGAAGTACTAAAACAAGATAATTCAATAACAAGATAACAGCATTAATCAGCAAACTAAAATTCAACACTCTTTATCTACACCTGCATGGCCCAATTGTGGTTTAGATGGTTTGAATATTATCATGCATACAGAAGTGGTAATACATTTAATGAATGCTTATGTGTGGTGTTGGGAGCAAAATCTGTGGCTCACTTGATGAAATTCTATCTCTTACAATGGGAAGTTATGAAAGTAAAATTCTTAATAAATTCTAATATGACTTTAACAGTGCTAAATCTGCATCAAAAAAACAGACTCAAAGGTGCAACAAGATTTTATAGGTCAAGGTCACTACAGCAAGGTCAAAGGTCAAATCAAGGTCAGATCATGACGTTGCACAACTACACCCCCTAACCAATGTCCCTACCAAGTATCAACTTCCTACACCTTGCGGTTTCCGAGATATAGCCCGGACAAGATTTTCGAACTCAAGGTCACTACGGCAAGGTCAAATCCTTGTCAGACCATGACATTGCACACCTACACCCCCCTAACCAATATCCCTACCAAGTATCAACTTCCTACACCTTACGGTTTCTGAGATATAGCCCGGACAAGATTTTATAGGTCAAGGTCACTACGGCAAGGTCAAAGGACAAATCAAGGTCAGACCATGACGTTGCACACCTATACCCCCTAACCAATATCCCTACCAAGTATCAACTTCCTACACCTTACAGTTTCTGAGATATAGCCCGGACAAGATTTTATAGGTCAAGGTCACTACGGCAAGGTCAAATCAAGGTCAGACCATGACGCTGCACACCTACACCCCCTAACCAATATTCCTACCAAGTATCAACTTTCTACACCTTACGGTTTCCGAGATATAGCCCGGACAAGATTTTATAGGTCAAGGTCACTACAGCAAGGTCAAAGATCAAATCAAGGTCAGACCGTGATGTTGCACACCTACACCCCCTAACCAATGTCCCTACCAAATATTAACTTCCTACACCTTACGGTTTCTGAGATATAGCCCGGACAAGATTTTATAGGTCAAGGTCACTACGGCAAGGTCAAAGGTCAAATCAAGGTCACATCATGACGTTGCACACCTACACCCCCTAACCAATATCCCTACCAAGTATCAACTTCCTACACCTTATGGTTTCCGAGATATAGCCCGGACAAGATTTTCAAACTCAAGGTCACTACGGCAAGGTCAAAGGTCAAATCAAGGTCAGACCATGACGTTGCACACCTACACCCCCTAACCAATGTCCCTACTAAGTATCAACTTCCTACACCTTACGGTTTCTGAGATACAGCCCGGACAAACTCTTTTCCCGCCCGCCCGCCCGGACGCCCGCCCATCCGGACACCATGGGTGAAAACAATACCCCAACAGCCCTTAAGGGCTGTGGGGTAAAAATAGACCCAAAAACTGATTCAAGGGTTTTGGTCAATTAGAGACAGAAAAGGCAATATTTTTAATATTTGTATAAATATTAGGGAATTAATATTGGGCACAGTAATAAAGGGATAACACACCTATTATTTGAGGTATTAACATTGAAAATCTATGAAATACTCTTTGTGTTATTCAGGTTCAAAGTAAAAAATTCACCAAAATTAGACCCATAAACTGATTCACGCTTCTACTTGGAAGGGATATTGGTTTGGGGTTGTACACATGCTATGTCATAGTGTGACCTTAGTCTGACCTTTGACCATGACTCTGCCAGAATGTTTTCTATGGTAACATTTGAGACATATTTCTCTAACTCACACACATATGGATTGCTGAAACTGATTATTAACTCAACCAGGGGACCATGGTGGAGCAGTGGTAACACAATTGCCTCCCACCTATGAGGTCAGCGGTTCAAACCCTGGACCTTGTGTGGGAAAGTTGGTAGTTGCTTACCGATGGGCGACAGTTTACAGCACAGAACCTTAACCAACTGTATGTACTGGTTTCCTCTGCCTACAAGACTGGCCCTCGTGATATGACCTATACAGAGTTGACAGTGCTGTAAAAATCCAAATTAATAAATAAATATTAACTCCACCAAGGAGGTATTATTTTCGTGAAAACTGATCTGTGTGTTCATTTACTTTTTTGTTAGCAGGATTATGAAAATACTACTGCTTGAATCTTCCTGAAAAATAATCAGAATATCAGTCTTGGTCCAAATTATATTCCATTAAATTTTGATAGTGATCTGGCTCATAATCTGGATACAAAAAATAATCTGGATTTTCCCATTTATTTATTATTACCTGCCTAGGCAGAGGAATACATTCTCTGAGTTATATATACTTTTACCTAATTGTGCTATTTCCATTGACAGCCATACTTTAGTTAATAAACTTTACAGCTTCATTACTTTAAGTTTACTAATTAGTAATTTAATCTTGCTATTGACTTGTTTTGTATTGATACTTTGTCTTTGCATCCATTTTCTGTCTCTTAAGTATTATATGTCCTGCACCCTCGTATATCTTGCAGGAGGTCCTCAGTGGCCTAGTGGTTAGCAAGTTTGGCATCTAATCATAGGCTGTCACCTCTGTGGGTTCGAGTCCCACAAGTGGCAATTCTGAGGACCTGTCCCAATATGACCCTGGCTGTTGAACGGGACGTAAAACCCCAACTTCGTATATCTTGCACAACAAGTACTGTATCAAATGGTGTCCAAAGCTATTTCCCTGGGCTGTGGGGTACAGGCATCTATGATGCTTTTCTGTCACTTGTTAAATTTAATTAAGAAGGATGAACAGAAAAATTAAAATATTGTTATAAAACACCCACAGATACATTTTATATTTACATTTATATTACAAATTAGGCTCACAATGTGATCACTGTCTATGGGTTTACAGTCCATATATGGTGAACCTGATACAGCTTGGAGGGTTCAGTTAAGTGTAACATTTTTCCAAAATAGACCCATAAACTGATTCAACAGTTTTCATCAATTAGAGACAAACAAAGCAATATTTTTAATATTTGCATAAATACTTGTGAACAAATATTTAGCAAAGTCATTAAGGGATAAAACACCTATTATTTCAGCTATTAACATTAAAAATATATGAAATACTGTTCATATTATTGTGGTTCAAAGTCAAAAAGTCACCAAAATTAGACCCATAAACTGATTCACACTTCTACCCATAAGTAAAACATTCATTGACAATATGCAAAGCAACTTAGATTGTCTAATTGCAATACTACAAAGATGAAATAACAAAACCCTGCATCACTGAATGACTTGAATATACCAAGGGAACAAATGTGGTCATTCAAATGTTCAACTGAGTTTGCCAGTCACTGAAATTTTCTATGGTAGTGCTTCCCTGGGTGTTAAGTAAAATATAAAGTAGGGGATGGGCGTTTACATGAGAATGGGCAGAAATGTGAGCATGTGATAACAAGACTCAATAGATACATTGAACATCCCTTGCAATACTCAAATACTGTAAAACAATGTGTTCAAATTAACAAATGGACAACAATGAAATGTATCTGCCACAATCTTAGCCAATAAAAAGCCTTAAAACTTCTACAGAAGTTAGAAAATCTCAAACCAAGATCACACACCACAACATTGCACAACTACACCCCCAACCAATGGATTTTCAAAGATTTTAAAACTCAAAGTGACTTTGGCAAGCTCAAAGGTCAAATCAAGGTCTCACCATGACATTGTAAACCTACACCCTTCAAACAGTATCCCTACCAAGTATCATCTTTCCATACCTTACAGTTTCAATTCACTCAATTTTAATACAATCTAATCAGCTCAAGATTTTGATAGTATTGATGTATGTGTAACATAACACCCTCCTACTGTAAATAGTTTTGGCTGAGCAGCGATGATGTGCTGGTGTATCCCCCAAAAATTATTTCTAATCATGTGACCTTGATAAAGGTTAAATGTCAAATATAAGTATGTGGAAAAATTTTCCCATGGCTACTACTGGTTGTAGGACTTCTCCAACTGGTGCAACAATAAAATTTCATCTTTGAAAGATGACTCCACTGAGTTTCTGTATGGTATATAATGAAATGAAAGATCTTAATATCCGGGTGATCTGACTTTATTCATTGATGTCAAGGTAGTATTTTTGTGTTTCCAAACATACCGTCGATAAAAGTGTATCTAGATTAACTAAGTTAACTTGTTATATATTTCATTGCTTTAATATAAAATCTTCAAATGTTACATATCAAACTTTTGTGCAAGTACTAAACCTATAACATAAAATGTGTCCTACAATATACTGATATATTAAATGTATAGTCGGTCTTAAAAGTATGAATAAACTTGTTTGTTTGATATTAGGGATGGATCGGTGTAAAAAATCTGGGCTTAATGAGGCTGCTAAAATATTTCCACTCGAGGACTCTGCAGTTTAGTACACCCCAATCAAACATGGAAATTTCCTCTCAATAAATCACACTAAAGGTCATCAAATGCACAAAATATTGGAAAAATGTGCAATTTCTTCTCTTTAAGTTTTCCTTCCATTATATGTGTTGACAAAAGAGATGGATTTTGTAAAGTGTCTAGCTTATTTATAAAAATATGGCAGGTCTGTACAACAAAATTGGCATTATAATCTGCAAATACACAAAATATAGGATAAAAGCTAATAATTTCTAGAGTTTTTGGTATGTTCTAATATTTTAACTTTTCCTTCATTTGTATCATACAAATGTGTTGACAAGCCAGATACGGGTCATAAAATCTCATCACAGGATTTCAGTAAAATGCTCTCAAGATCAGGACACCAGGGGCCGTATTCTACAACAATACTTAGATCATTTCTAACTTAGATTTCAAGTATTTCTTAGATTTCAAGTATTTCAACATTCCTAACTTTTGTTTTGTGAATACAAAGGGCCAGAAAAACTTCAGTGAAAAAACCTTCCCTTACTTAGATCTAAGGTCACCTTATCTAAGTATTGTTGTAGAATACGGCCCTTGGTCTACCAACCCATCACCAGTATGCATCTGCTGGGTTTTAATAGAGGAGAGTGGCAGGTACTCAGGCAAACTTGGTTGACAAACAGTACAAACTGACAAAATTGAAAATTTTTTAATAAGCTACAAGCTTACCATCTTGGATTAAATGCTATCTCTGGAGGCTGCGCCCGGCACGGTCAAGTCTCGAAAAGAGTCGAATGACTGCACCAAAGTTTCGTTGTACCCTAGATACTGGGTGACGTGGATAGTAAGCATGCGCAGTCCTTCATTCTTTGTGATGGCCCCCACCTCTCTGATGCAATTTCAGCAGGGAAGCAGGGAGGGACTCTCCTGAGTCCCAGATGGTAAGCTTGTGGCTTATAGAAAGCTACATTTCATTAAAATTTTCAAATTTATTGCGCTCCAATAGCTTACCATCTGGGACTCCAGGCTGATTCCCATCGTTAGGAACTTAGGAGGCAGGGATTGTAGCTGAGACTGTGGTATTGTCATTTGAACTATTTTTCACTTTTAGAGTATAAATTATAAGAATTATTGATTAATTGTGTACTATCCCTACATGAGAGTCCCCATGTAACATTGCCAAGCTAACAAGGTACTGAAACTTGCCAATGATAATAATATAGACCAATATATATGTTGTCCAACTCCCTCCCATCCCTATATACAACAGTGGAGGTAGGCTGCCTGGAGTTTTCCAGTTCTTTATCATCCCCTTGCTTAGGGGAAGGATTGCTAGTTTTGACCCGAACAAGGTGAGGGGATGCTTCAGATGAGGAGCTGACATAACATGTGGACTTGTACTTTGACTTGTCTTTATAATTTTTAGCTTTCTCGGGTTTGGGAGGTCGGATGTCAGGATCTGAGGAGATATCAGAATACTGTATCCTCAGTGTGGGAAGTAACTCTGGGCCCATCTCAGTATGTGTTACATCCATAGGTTTCTGGCTGGGCACTTGTTGAAACTGGGATCTGGGTGGGCTGGCCTGGGGTGCTGTGCTGGGTGCTGAGCTTGGACCTGGTTTAGGATCTGTGGTCTGGACTCCCTGCTGGGGAGCAGGTTCTGAGGTTTGTTTTGTAATTGTGGCATCCAGTTTATTAAATGCATGCATCATGGATTATTGAAAAGCTTCCACTTGTTCATGGATTTCACTTATCAGGGTCTTGGGCACATGCTGTGGGGTTTTCAAGGACAGAGAATCCAATCCCAGCACCTGGGCTCTGGGATCTCCCAGAATTGCTGGGTCTCAGTGGAGACTGGTAAATATACTGGGTGACCTGCTCAAGTTCTTGCTGGGATTCCGCAAAAATATCACCTTGATCCAGCTCTCCCAGGAGCTTGGATTCTTCTCTGGACACATTGGATGTCCCAGCTTTGCCTTTTTATAGAACACTTCCTATTTGCTATTTTGAAACATTTCTCGCTAGTGAAGGAAGCACAGATCAAAAACTTGGCTTTATTAGTAACACAGTGGTCATCACTTTTTCTGCCTCTCTGCATGTGGAACAATAGTGATGCAAATCAAATGGATTGCAAAAGAGACAACACTTTAAGGCTCTAGACCTGTTTTCAACAGTGGGGGTGGGCATCCAACAGAGTTATTTCCCAGCACAAACAAATATGTCGAAATATATGAAAACTTTAACTGTTTTATGTAGCAGCAAATTGCCACAACAATCACTAAAATATATTATATAAAATATTTAGAAGAAAGAAGAGGGAGGACTTCTGAGTGCATGTTAGTCCAAATAATATCCATAAAGAGTCACACAAATTTTTTTATGCCAATTGGCCAGAGTGTGTAGCTTGAATATCAAACTTATTATTAATAACTCAGTTTTCCTGCGCCTGGCTGTGTTGGATGATTCAAATTTTTGGTGTACACCATTCAAGCACAAAGAACTACACATGTCTTTGGTTGTGTCCATCATTTTTGAAATGTCATGAGATTGGTGTTGGTTGTTCATCCTTTTGAACTGATGATTTAAGTTCACACATTCTTTTCCTTAGTGCAGGTTATCTGATATATAACATTATTTAGTTCACATGTGGTGTATTTATGTAAGTCTTGGAGTTTATTACTTGTGGGTAACGTGTTACAAGTGACTTCCGCTATTCTCTTAATAAGGAGACGGTATGTGCATTTGCCAAGCCATTTGCAGATGAGCAGGGAGGGGACTTTGGGTTGTATTACTTTTGGGTTCAGGTGGGTATCTGAGAGAGGCATTTGTGAGTATGTCTCGCAGATTGGGCAATCTTCTAATACCTATTATTGGTTTCTTGTCAAATAAATTGCCACAGTCCGACTTATTGGTTATTATATTGCAGTTCCTGTTAATGATATGTTTAAAGTTTGGCTTATTTGGATTGTAGTTGGTAACAATTACTGGGGTGCCCACTTGTTGTTTGGCCTTCACTTCAAGCAAATCATCCTGAGTAAATTTTGAGGCTCTCGAGTAGTGTTTCCTGAGTGTTTTTCAGGGTACGCTCTTTTCATGTAATATGTGACAAGTTTTCAGCATTTGCCTGGTAGTCATTGTCATATGTGTATATGCGCCTTAACCTTAAGAATTGACCATATAGACGTTTTATTTTACAAGGGGTGTGGTGGGAGGAGGTGTAATATAGGTATAGGTGGGTGTCAACTGCATAGTTTCTCATAAAGAGTAGTATATAATTCTCTATTATCGTTCACTTTAGCTGTTGTGCCCAGAAAATTTATCTGGGTACTACTGGTTTCATGAGTGAATTTTTATTGTTGGGTGAATTCCATTTAAGTCAATAATTTCAGATAGTCCGTCTTGCCCATGGGTCCATATTGTGAAAATGTCATCTGTGAATCTGAGCCAGAACAGGGGTTTGTTTACTAGGGGCCAGTTTTGCAGTGCTTTAGTTTCAAATCTGTGAATGAACAGATTGGCATAATTAGGTGCTACTGCCGTGCCCAATGCATTACCTCTTATTTGAGGTAATGGTGACCATTGAAATTGAAGTCCATTGAGTGGAGAACTAAATTCAATAATTTTGGTAAATGTTTTATTTATTTATTTTTTTGTTTTTTGTTTTTCAGGGTCACCTCTGAGGTGGTCAGCTACAGCCAAGATGCCTTAATGATTTTGTATATTGGTGTACAGGGAATTCACATTCAAAGTTACAAGGAGAACATGCTCTGAATTATCCAGAGTTGCTTAATCCTACTTATGAAAGGTTGTGTGCCCCTAACATAAGATTTTGATTTTCGGACACATTTTTAATATGTTCATCAATGAATTTACTTATGTTTGATGTGGAGTAGTTAATCAAACTACATCTTTATTGTGTCAATACTTCCTATCCAATGGACAATTGCTAGTCCGTTCGGCGCAGACCGGCCTGACACACGTCAGAAAAAGACGTCCTGTGTTTCCACTGGCTGACCTGTCCCAGCACTGTGCACTCGCCAGGTGGCGCATCGTACTTTTTTCCTGTCTAGACAGCGTGACGTCATAGCACCTTTTCCATTTGGAGCGGGCACTGTGCAAACGGATTTTTGAGTGGGATAAAGGTTTTTGCAGAATATTTTGTGGATTTTGATAATTTCGTCTTTTTGGTTATACCAAAGGATTTTAACAACATTATAGCTGTCTTCCCCTGAACAAAGAAGAGGTTGTGGTCATGTTATGGCGAATTTTGATCAACCCTCTTACTGCGCACGTTGTCGCAAGAACAATAAGGGCCAGGACCCTTGTGTTGAAAACACAGGCACCACAGACTGCAAGTTCTGTTTGGCTTTGACTCCCAAGCAACGTGCTCGGATCTCTACCCCTTCATATAAATTGAAAAAGGAGAAATGGGAGGGTAAGAAAGCAGAGATTGCCACCCCCACTAAAGTTACTTCTGAACTTGTAGACTGGGCTAGTGTTTCGGTCATTGGGGTAGTTCGCCAACAAGAGACTGTTAAATGTCCATCTACTTCATCTGCACCTCCTGAAAAGAAATCTAAAAGGGAAAATTTGCCATCTAAAGCCGAGAAATCTACAGAGTAGTTCCACTGACACTAAGAGAGCTGAACTTGACCAAAAATATTCGAACTGGTTTAACCGGCTTGAAGCACTCCTCTTGGCTAGAACTCTTCAACCAGCCTTCTCATCTGAAGTCAAAGAAACACTTCCTCTTTCACCACTAGCTAACATACCTGACCTATTTTCTCAACCTACATTGCATAGACAGAGACAGGACAGTATTTCCAGCCTAAGTTCTGGTGCCGGTAGTGACTTCTGACTGACCACCGGTAGACCTGTATACAGAAGAGAGAGATTTATCAGAGGACCAAGATCTGACTGCTACCGACCCCGACCAAACCCCTTCAGAGGAGCAAACATAAAAGGAGACAATGAGGGTCATCAGATCCTACATGGGTTGGTCAAACATCCCAGACTTGGATAGTGCCAATACTGCTTCAAATTATAATCCTTTCTCTGGTCCAAAAACCACTACTCCAGGAAAATTGTCGGTGCAAATGCCCACTGGAGACTGGCTTTGTGAGAAGATTAGTAAACTGAACTTAACTCTGGTTGAGGGTTACCCCTCCTGTAGTTCTGAGGCTGGTGGCGTATTGATGGACCAGTTCTTGAGAACAGCCAAGTCACAGTCCAAGTGGTACAGGCTGTTTTCCGATCACAAAGCTGACCCTACCGCTGTCTCAACCTGGAGTACAGAATCTTCAGAGCTCAACAGTTGCTACAGTAGGATTTTCAGGCAAACCAGTCTTCTATCCCCTCTGTATTGCGTCGCAGGAATCTCTGCGAAGATGGGAGAAGTCAGCCAGGGAAGCCATAGTGATCTGCCATCAAGCTGCCAGCTTTAACAGGTGCCTATTTAGGATGCAGCAGGACATGCAGAACCAACTGAAGACTGTACTTAACAATAGCAAAGGAAAGAGTTCTTCAAAAGTGTCAACTGCCATGGACTTAATAGATTAATTAATTAGATTTTAACTTCAGTATAATTCAGGCTATAGCAAAGATCATGGAACATCTCGGCGAATTTGTGTTTATTTCCAGAGAATTTAACCTTGGCACATAGAAATGTATATCTTACACATCTCAAAAGCGGTATCAAGCCCGACACAGTGGCTGCACTCAGGACAGCACCTGTACATATTTCCACACTTTTTCCTGACAATCTGATCAAAAGAGCTGAGGAGGAGATATCACATTATGAGTCCAAGGGACATTCTAGTACATCTCATGGAAAAGGTCAGTTCCACCCTTATGAAAGGTCAGACAGGAGGTCTGACAAAAGGTTGGATAAGAAACCAGTCAGACCAGCATGGAAGAAAATTGGAAAGGGTCGGTACAGGAAACCCTGAGGCAAAGCTTCCAACTTCTCATCACGACCAGCCAAGGGCCAACAGCCGTATAAATGACAGTTACTGTGTGAATAAGTTGCAGGCACGACTGCTGGCCAGGAGCATACCACCAAGACAGACAATAGACACTTTTGTAAATTCAAATGTAAATTTACCTTTGTAAAAGTTGTACCTACTGCACCTGGGCTCTCCCCCAAAAAAAGAAATAAATCCTGGGTTAGCAGATTGTCATCACAGAGAGTACAAATTAAAATATTTGAAAGGTTTCTTGTGTCACTCAGTTGTCTTGTGTATAACCTGTAACAAATGTCAAAAAATGCTGTCTCAAATCTGCCTGTGGGGGTTATTTTAAATTAAATTGTTGAATATTTTATCAAAATACTTAAGTTTGGTTGAGTAAAATATCTGTAGAACAATATTTTATGAAATCCAAATAGATTTTTTATTTATTAAATAACTACTATGATGTACTAGTTTGCTCATCCGCTGTGTACACTTCAAACTTAAAATATGTCATCTCTCTTCGAAATCCAAATTTCAACTGCATAGTTACAGATAAACCCCTGTATTTATAAACCTATATTTAGAAACTTATATATTTCTTTTGAAAATAAGGTAATTTTATCTCACTTTAAAATATTTATAAATGTTAAATACTGTGGCCACGAGAAATAGTGACAAAGACTGCATAGGATGCAATTGAATATTTTATAAAAATACTTGCAGTTAGCTAGTTTCAAATATCTATATAACAATTATGTCTGTAACCGTCTTTTCAAGTATTTTGTAAATGGACGATAGTTTACAGACCTTAATTCCCAGTGCTGTCCAAAGATTTGATTCCGTCTTTGGCAGAAAAGCCAGCTACTGCACCCTTGTTTTAAAATATTGCTTAGGGGGTCCACGGTGTCACAGTGGTGGCACACTGGTCTCTGAGGTCAGAGGTTCAAGACCCCATGTGGGAAAGTTGTTAGTTTCTTGCCAATGGTCGGCAGTTTACATTTTATAAGATTAGTACAAAAATTGAACCAACTGTATGTACTGGCTTTCTCTGCCCCTAAAACTACCGGTTGTGATATGACCTTTACAGCGTAGAAAGCGACTTTAAACCCAAATAAATAAATAAAATATTGCTTGGAAATCCACTACAGTTCGATGTCTTCACGTTATCTAATTGTATCCCCGAAAAGCGGGGATACTATGGATCACGCACGGTCATTGTCTGCGTCCGCAAGATTTTCTTGTGTTCAACCTACAAGCCACATTTCTTTTGGGATTTCTTTTAAACTTTGCAAGTGGCTTGCTATAGCAGAGATCTGGCCACCCTATTATTTTGGTAGCCCAGGAGTCACAATCATGCTCTGGAGAGTCAAAAACATCAACAAATTTTGACTAATTTTGAATATTGGTAGTGTTCTAGCTGTAGGGCACAGTTTCTTTCTGATTTATTTTATATTTAGTGCATGAATTGGTTTCTAGGATGTCTCCCCACCCTATCTTTTTTGTAGGCCTGGGGTCAAAATCAAGTGAGTAATAGTTATTTTAAGTCTAGGAGTCAAAATTATGCTCTGGGGAGTCAAAAACCTAAAAAATTGACTTGTAACTTGAAAACTATTACATTTAGAGAATTTTCTTTGATATGTTATTCAGCTACTTTAGGTCAGCTATAATATTGTAAAATTGCAGACCTGTAGCTCATTGCATAGCCGAGTAATAGCTACAGTGACGTTCTCACTGTTGAGTAAATCAGTTATAACTTGAAAACTATTGCATTTAGAGTATATTGATTTAATATCTCATTCATCTAATTTTGGGTCAGCTATAACATAGTAAAATGTGTAGCTCATGGCATAGACAAGCATTAGCTCCTATTGAGTAAATCACTTGTAATTTGAAAACTATTGCATTTATAGAATTTTGTTGAAATATGTTGTTCAGCTCCTTTTGGGTCAGCTGTAACATAGTGAAATTGCAGACCTGCAGGTCATAGGATAACTGAGCAATAGCTACTTTCAGGTTCTCGCTATTGAGTAAATCAGTTGCAACTTGAAAAGTATTACAGTAACAGTATTTTCTGTACATATGTTATTTGCCTACTTTCCAGATAGCGAAATCGTACACCTGTAGCTCATTGCATAGTTGAGCAATAGCTACTTTCAGGTTTTCACTGTTGAGTTAATCAGATGTATCTTGAAAGCTATTGGATTTAGAGAATTTTGTTTAAATATATTATTCACCTACTTTTGGACCAGCTGTACCAGAGTAAAATTGCAGACATGTAGCTCATTGCGTAGCTAGGCAATAGCTATTTTCAGGTTCTCACTGTTGAATAAGTCACTTGTAGCTTGAAACTTATTGCATTTACAGTAGTTTATATGTATGTTTTTCACCTACTTTTCAGTCCTGTGTAACATAGTGAAATTGCAGACTTGTAGCTCATTGCATTGTTGAGCAATAGGTACTTTCAGGTTCTCACTTTGAGTAAATCACTTGTAACTTGAAAACTATTGCATTTAGAGTATTTTTTTAAAATTTGTTATTCACCTACTTTTGGGTTAGCTATAACGTAGTGAAATTGCAGACCTGTAGCTCATTGCATAGCTGAACAGTTGCTACTTTGAGGTTCACTGTTGAGTAAATTAGTTGTAATTCAAAAGCTACTGAATTTAGATAATTTTCTTTAATTATGTTATTCAGCTACTTTTGGGTCAGCTGTAACATACTGAAATTGCAGACCTGTAGCTCATTGCATAGTTGAGCAATAGCTACTTTGAAGTTCTCACTGTTGAGTAAATCACTTGTAACTTCAATACTGTTTAACTTGCAGTATTTTCTTTAAATATGTTATTCATCTGGTTTTTGGTCAGTAACTGAGCAGTAACTACGTTCAGGTTTTCACTGTTGAGTATATCGGTTGTAACTTGAAAACTATTGCACTTACAGTATTTTGTTTAAATATGTGATACACCTACTTTTCACTCAGCTATAATATAGTAAAATTGCAGACCTGTAGCTCAATACAAAGCTGAGCAAAAGCAAATTGGAGATTCTGACTGTTGATTAATTCACTTGTAACTTCAAAACTAGTGCATTTACCGTATTTTGTTGAAATATGTCTTCCACCTACTTTTGACACCTTAAGAGCTAACTTTGTACTTTACTTCTGAATACAATTTTCAGGGCACAACTTTTGACCTTTTCTTCTTTGACTTCTACTCTGAAACTCAAAGCACACAGCTGACACAGAGCCCGTTCAAGGGGAATGATTGCTTGTTTATGTTAACTGAGTTATCTTGTCACTCACCAATGTCAGTACCAACTCTATATGTAACCGATTCATATCGGCCACTGATTGCTTGTTTCAACCTCTGTTGAAGTTGCTCCCAAACTGTCCTCTTGAAATGTGTGAAAAATGTTCGCATGTACACCAAATCCATCGTGATTGACACATTGCTGTGAATTTAACCTAGCCTTATTGTATCCACTGGGTATCTGGTAGATACTATGGATTTTCTTTGTTATGCATACGGCAGCGCCACCACAGTGTGTAAAGAGATTTCACCATTGCCGCTGTAATGAAAAAAATATTATAGCTACACTTCTCAAATCTGCAGGATATATTCATCATTATAAAATCTTGTCTGGGAATATTTTTGGCTTCATTTTGAAAAACAAGATGGCCACCGTGAGCAATTTTTTTACTTTCACCAAGGGTTTTGTGATCCCTCCACAGCAAAAGGTATTATAGGTAGATATCTCAAACTGCAGGATATGTTCACCAATACAAAATCTTGTCTTAAAATATTTTTAGCCTCATTTTGAAAAACGAGATGGCCGCCACAGGTGTTTCTTTGTCAGTCATGAAGCTGTGTGTGAAGATTTTCCCGTTATCCCCTCTAGAGCAAAAGGTACGATAGGCAGAATAAATATACATATCCTATATAACCTACAGATATTTGACCTTGAAGCTTGCCACAGGCATTTTTTTCTTGATAGCATGGGTTTTTACACATTTATAGGCCCTAAAGGAAAAGGCATTATAGGTAAAGTTCTATAATTTGCATGATACGTTCATCATTGCAAAACCTGTCCTAGGAATATTTTAGGCCTCATTTTGAAAAACAAGATGGCGGCCACAGGCTTTTATTTGACGGTCCTCAAAGAGTTTTGTACATGCCAAGGTTTTTGGCATTAATAAAAGTTAAATGAATCATTTTATGATTGACTTTTTAAATGTGTCCTCTCTAGTCTACAGACAGTTTGACCTTGCAGTTTGTCCTTCAAGGCCAGCCCTTCACCACAAAAATGCAGCACCAAAGGGTAAATTGCTTAGAACCCCAAAATGACTGCATTTACAGTATTTGACTAAAATATGTTGTTCAGTTACTTTCTTTGCATCTAAAAGATGGTACCTGTTTTGAGGTTTGATGCAATAGATAAATGAGTAAAAGCTATTTTTAAAAGTCATGGAAATGAGTAAATGTTTTTTTCTTTGTAGCCATTATAGTTGGAATGCTTTTGTTAAATAAGTTGTTTAGCTACTTTTTCCTGTTGTTTGTCCTGGCATATTTTCAGAGCTGTAGCCCCATAGCTAATGGAGTTATAGCTATTTTGATACTTCAGCTTTGGGTAAATCACTTGTAAGTGCAGAACTATTGAATCTAGAGCATTTTTGTGAAATATGTGGTTCAACTATTTTTTTTAAGTTCTGGGTCATGGCAAACTTTCAGAGCTGTAGCTATAATGCCAAGTAATAGCTACTTTCATAATAGGTAACTAATTTGAAAATTTTAACTAGACTAAGGACGCATCTGTGGCCAGATGCAAAATGTATCCACCGCCAAAGGCAAAAGTAGCTATTACTCAGCTATGCCAAGAGCTAGAGGTCTGAAATCTTACTATGTTAAAGCTGACCTAAAAGTAGGTGAACAACATATTTGCACAAAATTCTCTAAATGCAATAGTTTTCATGTTACAAGTGATTTTACTCATGATGGAAGTTAGTGAAAAATCCAAAAGTAGCTATTACTCATGTAGCTATTGAGATAGACACCCAAGTTACCATGTTGTTGCTATGGAAAAAGTAGCTGACTAACATATTTTAATAAAGTGCTCTAAATGCAATACTTTTCAAGTTATAATTGATTTAGTGCATGATTTCATTAATTTTAATGCATTAAAAATTATTTTAAAAATTCATAAAAAAACATGCATGTGAAAGCTCTCCAAAATGTAGGTGAATGAGTTATTTGAGAAATACTGCCAATCTGCAAAACTTTCAGTGATAATAGGCATTTACTCATTTTGAGTAGGTGAGTAATTAGCTACAGAACTGAAAATTCACTAAATTAAATTGAAAGCTCTCCAAAATATAGGTGAATGAGTTATTCGAGAAATACTGGCTATCTGCAATACTTCTAGAGATAACTAGAAATAGGACGCCCTGTTGATATTAGCTGCGACATATGAATAGAAACAGGATAGCATATAAGAACACACATTATCATGTGTAATGTCCACCCCATGAACCTTTTGCAAAAAAGACCCTGTTTCATTGGTAAAATATATACATCATGCTTCAATATTTATTAGTATACATGTACATTATTTCAGCTTCATGCCTTTTTGCATTGGTTGGGTCGAAAATTTCGCCGAAATCACTCTATTTCGCACGGTTAAGGAGATAGAAGCAAATTTGTGTTTTGCCATTTTTTATATTTCAGTGAGTGTACATATAACCCAAAGAACAGAAAAACAACATCCCACAGTCTGCACAGTTAAATGTATACACAAGTTTATCTCCACATTTCTGCCTTTTCAACAAGTAGGCTGTAAAAGTATGTCAGGTCACAGCAGAAATACATACGTCATCGTATGAACACATTTTCTCTAGTGTGTATGTTCTGCTTGTAGATTGGTAGTGTTTATACATAAAACAATGGATTAAATTTATTTTGTATATGGTTTATCTGAAGGTTTATGATGTGAAGAAACTACATTATTGGAGAGTTATATGATGCTTATTCATTAAAAAATAAAATTTGAATTAATTTTAGTGGTTATAAAAGAGATTTAACAAAACCCCCCCCAAAAAACATCAAGTTAATATTGCAGTATATACAATGTTCACTGTATAGATCATCACACAAGTAGGCTTTACATCATTTTATTATTAGTTGTACAAACTGTTTATATCAATATATATATATATAATTTGCAAACATTTATTAAATAGAAAAAATTAATGCACATAATTTGTTATTATGTTTCTGTAGGACCATAGTTATAACACCATAAAATGATATGATATTGGTAAGATTTGTTTACAGATAAAAACTTAGATTAAAAATGAAGACTAGAACATTACTTAAGAATGGTAACATTTATTGAATGGCTATTGCTCATTGTCTCTTCAAAGGTCTGAACAAAACCTTTTTCAACAGAAAAAGTTAATGCACATAATTCGTTATTATGCCTCTGTAAGACCATAGTTATAGCACCATAAAATACTATGATAGGGGCAAGATTTATTTACAGATAAAAATTTAGATTAAAAATGAAAGTTAATTATTTCTTGGACAGAAGATTACTAAAATTGCTAACATTTATTGAATGACTATTACTCATTGAATGTATCTTTAAAGGTCTTAACAAAACCTTTAATCTGTCTAAACCTTAAACTACTACCTAAATTACATGCCCTTCAATTGGTGCCTTTGATCTCCAATACCAGCTACCTCCTCAAGTATATAAAATTAGTACTTTTCAGTTTCCATTGATAAGTCTGATCTGAACTGACATGAAGTGCACCATTTTGAAGGAATCTATTCTCTGTACAGTTCCTGCTAATTGTAATTGAGATTGAATCTCTTTTAACCTATAAATCAAAGACCTATGTTATTCTTCCTCTCTCTATTGTGGATAAATGAAGATTGCACTTAGTAAGTTTTAGGACATGGTCTGACCATGCCTCTGGAGATAATATTGCCTCTGCCCTGGCCTCTGCCAT
Organism: Sabellastarte sp. h YS-2021; assembly: GCA_964017235.1. Lineage (NCBI taxonomy): Eukaryota > Metazoa > Annelida > Polychaeta > Sabellida > Sabellidae > Sabellastarte > Sabellastarte sp. h YS-2021. The sequence goes on along the minus strand of OZ024932.1, from coordinate 8,248,995 downwards.
TGATAATGCTTAAGTATTGTTCCTACCACTATATACAATTGGGCTTGGAGGGCCAGTTATATGCTTCATCATGGTAAAGTCCCCACTATGTCAAATGTTCTTAGTCATGTTCTTATTGTAAACCCCTCTGGTCTCCTCTCTCTTTGGCAGTTTAGGGAGGCTGGGCCTCATTAGTCAAACATTTAATCACATTAGTAGTTTCATTTGTCCTTCAACTTGACCTTTCCCTGACCTTCACTTCTTCCGTGGTCAAAGGACACCACTGGGGTCAATTTGCTTGTAACTTATTATAGTAATTGAATGTCTTTTAATAGTAAATCAACGTATGTACTAATAGTAAATAAATAGTAATTAATCAGCAATGCTGTCGTGGAGATGGACAATAGACTCTGATGACAAAAATTTAATGCATTGCTTTATATACATATATATTTACATTTACAAATTTTTATATATTTTAATATGATTTGTACATATTTTTAGTAGTAACTTTATACATTGTAATAAATCTGGTACCCGCATGTATGTGTTTTACTGACTTGGGGGGTAGGGACTGAGGACATGGAAGAACAGAAACAGCAATTAGAGTGTTGCAAGTATTGATAGATTTAGTGTTTGTTCTATTTATATATTTTGATACATCAGTTCAAAGTGTAAAAAAGTAACTATATTAGTATAGAACCTAAGTAAAATAGAAATACTTGTATCTTCAAGCAAGATATCTAACTATTAAAAATATTTTTAATTACAGTTAAATTTTAAACACAAGCAATTGAATAGATTCAAATTTAGACTTGAATAAAAATCTATTATTTTTGTGGTATGAATTATTTGTATACCATTTATATTTTGTATAAAAGGATCACTTAGAAAATCATATTAGTTTATAGTCCATATGAAACCTAAACTAATTAAATCAAATGAAATGCTTTAAAAAACATCACTTTATAAGTTTCCTAAAATTAATCAGTTAAAAAGATAATTAGAATTCCTGTGCATGACACACAAAATCATTTTAAAACTAAGAAATTTTGTTGTAAAATCCCATTAGTTTATAGAAAACCTTAACTGAAATGCACAGTAATGGATTAGTGTACCATAAATGTAATTTCACAAATTCCCTAAAATAACATTCAGTGAATTTGTGAAAAAATGTACTAAAATTTCAGGGATTTCGCAAATTCCCTAGACATTTTAGTGAATTCGCGAATTCCCTGGTCCATTTAGGGATTTCGCGAATTCCCTAAAAACATTCAGGGAATTCGCGAATTCCCTGATTACACAAATTCACTGTAACATATATATTATAAAGGCAACATGTGTTCAAATAGTTGCTTTTTATTTAAAGAATATCATAGTTCTATCAGTTCTAAGACAGAAAAAAATGAAAACTATCACTAAATTACTTTCAGAAAAGCCCCAACAACGTAAATGCAAAAAATAAGTATATTAACTAATATAATTATAGTTCATAAGTATTTTATTAGGTAGTGATGAGCCCATTTAATTTGAAATTTGTTTTGATAGTAGAACTCTGTTACATGGGTTCCTGTAAAGTTAAAGTAAATAATTCAGGTTTCATGATAACAGTTTCTATTGAAATGTAACTGCATATCTAAAATCCCTGAAAATATCTTTCTCACACATTTTCGAATTTGATATTTGTCTTTAAAGGTTTCAAAGATGTACCAATATGTAAAAAAACTCATATATAGTCCGCAATAGATAAAACTAATGATGTAAAATAATCTTAAAACTCACATTTGAATTTAATTAATCTGAAGAAAAACAGCTGACTCGGTACAGAACTTATTTCAATTATGTTGGATTACTTAATTCTTCAATTCTGCTTTTATGACAATTCTAAAAAAATAAAAATATATCCAATGTAACATATGCTTGATATTCTTATCTAGTGTTTGGTTCTGAATTTCTTTGCATTCATTTTCTTTATCTACATTGTCCCCAGTTACATAAAGATCCCCATTTAAAACTTTACAGTTGCTTTTCCTTATCATTGAATAATGATCTTATTTATTCTTTTAAAAAATCATTTTTACTCAAGAACTTCGCTACTGTTAGTTTAAATAAGAATTTCTGAATGTTTCACAGTAAAAAAAACAAAGCTTTTTGACATTACATCTGAAAAATAACAGGAATTATTGCTTATGAACAATTTACATATTTAAAAAATGCCAAAGAAAAGAACTCAACTGCTTATAAAACGAAATCTAATCCACCAGTTTAAATATTATTTTCAGATACTGGTATTTTTTTATCATTACTTGTTTCATGAAGTTGGAAATAAGAATAGTGAAATATACTACAAACAATGTATAAACAGAAACAAAACTGACATCTAAGATAACACATTTTGTACAGTACAGCAGTGTGTGCGGATAGATGGGTTCATACCATGACGTAGCATAAACAAATCTGGGGTCAAATGTTCAAATGAGGCAGACTCTTGCTTTCCAAGTTTCAAGTGAAGATTATAAACATTACACACTTCTGTGGGTCTTTGTTTTGGTTTATATTATTTATAATATATGAATGAATTATTAGATGAAATTTGTATTTTTGGTTGCATTGGCCCTTTAAAATGGCTGCCATTTTTGGGGAGGGAAACATTTTTTGAAAATTGCCAAGAGTAGATTGCTTAGATACCCTGTGGGTCGAAAATTTTGATGAAATGGCTCTATCTAACACGGTTAAGAAGATAGAAGCAAGTTTATGTTTTGCCATTTTTGGCAAAAATTTGAAAATTCAAAATGGCCGCCATTTTTGGGGAGGGGAAAATTTTTTGAAAACTGCCAACAGTACATTTTTCAGATAGCTGTGAGTCGAAAATTTTGATGAAATCGCTGTATCTCGCACGGTTAAGGAGATAGAAGCAAGTTTGTGTTTTGCCATTTTTGGCAAAAATTTGAAAATTCAAAATGGCCGCCATTTTTGGGGAGGGGAAAATTTTTTGAAAACTGCCAACAGTACATTTTTCAGATAGCTGTGAGTCAAAAATTTTGATGAAATCGCTGTATCTCGCACGGTTAAGGAGATAGAAGCAAGTTTGTGTTTTGCCATTTTTGGCAAAAATTCGAAAATTCAAAATGGCTGCCTTTTTTGGGGAGGGAAATTTTTTTTTGAAAATTGCCAAGAGTACATTGATCAGATACCCTGCAGGTCGAAAATTTCGACGAAATCGCTGTATCTCGCACGGGTAAGGAGATAGAAGCAAATTTGTGCTTTGCCATTTTTGGCAAAAATTCGAAAATTCAAAATGGCCGCCATTTTTGGGGAGTTGAAAATTTTTTGAAAATTGTTAAGAGTACATTTCTTAGGTACCCTGCTGGTCGAAAATTACGAAGAAATCGCTCTATCTCCCACGGTTAAGAATACAAGGAAATTTGCAAATTTAATAAGTAAATTAAATTTTTATAAGTTAATACCCTATCCAATGGACAATTGCTTTACCGGTCGGTGCGACCGGTCCCGCCAAACGTCAGAAAAAGACGTCCTGTATATAATACCGGCAGGACCGGCCAGGAGAGTGCATTCGCCAGGTGGCGCATCGTACTTCCTCTTCCTGTCTAGACGTGATGTCATAGCATCTTTTTCGTGTCTAGTCCTAGTAAGACCCCTAGTAAGCTGATAGCGGGGCCGGTTGGGTGGGCCTTGCCTGTCCATTGGATAGGGTATTAACTTATAAAAATTTAATTTACTTATTGAATTTGCAATTTTATTGCGTTAATACATCCTATCCAATGGACAATTGCTGAATAACTATTGCTTGGTAGGCAGGTAAGCAGCTAGGGACTTAAGTGAACTCATAACAAAACAAAACTGAGAAGGCCCATTTGACCTAGGGTCAGAGAACCCTGAGAGGTCAAGGTCGGCTGTCAACTGACCGGTTAACCGGGAGTCTACCGACACTGCCCCCCTTTTTCTTTCCCTCCCAGGGATGAACTGGGAAGGGAAAGAGAGAGAGAGGGAAGGGCTGAGTTCAGTCCCAGAAGAAATAAACTTCCCAAGGGAAGCAAGTCACAGTTTGTTTTTTTTTTGTTTTTTTTTTGAAAATATATGTACATTCAACATATTTACATTATGTACATATGTAACATATTTACAATATGTACATATTTACATATATACAATATCTCCTCACTTCTGAGCCTGGTGGTGCACCTGTTGGGCAGCCACTACAGGTCCCAGGTGGAAAAGCTCTGAGTCAGCCCAGGCAACATCCTTCAAAAAGAATTGGGTGAAGGTGTTGTGAGATTTCCAGTGGCAGGCTGACAAGATCTGATCTAAGGAGATCCCTGACTGGAAAGCCTTAGATGCAGCAAAGGCCCTAACATCATGGACTTTAACCTGATGTAAGGAGAGGGCCTCCTGGCCAGAGAGCTCATAGCATAGAATCACAGTCTGCTTGATCCATGAGGAGATGGTGGCAGGTGAGATGTCTTTGTCAAAACCTTTCTTGAAGGAGACAAAGACTAACTCCTTATTCTGCCTAAGATCTGAAGTCCTGTCCAAGTGGTAGCATAGGGCTCTAACTGGACATAGGGACCTGTCACCCTTGAGTGACCTATCCAGGGATGGTGCCAGTGCTGGGATGACCACTGGAGCCACACTATCTGGACCCTCCTTAGCCAGCTGATTTTTGGATAAGAAGCTGGGTGAGGGGTACAAGGACACTTTAGACCAGTCTGACTGGTGTCTGATGTTCTTATGTAGCCAAGCATGGATCCCACTCCTGCGTTTACCAGAACCCAAGGCCAGCAAGAAAACAGTCTTGAAAGTCAGATGTTTCAAGGAGGCCTCTTTTAGGGGTTCAAAGGGAGCCTTTGTGAGCTGGTGTAGCACTAGGGAAAGGTTCCAGGAGGGGATGCCCCTCCTGCCGTTGGGTCTGTCTCTATGGAAACTATCCAGGAGACGAGTGAGATTTTCATCTTTGCTGACATTAATGGTGGAATTGCCAAGTTTGTCAGCAATGGCTGATCTGTAGCCATCAATAGTGCCTGGTTGTAACTTCTTGTCCTGAAACAGGTGCAGGAGGAAGTCAGCAATGGCTTTCAGAGGTGGTGCCCTGAAGTCCACCTGATTACTGAGGCACCACTTTGTAAAAATGGTCCACTTGGCCTCATAGACAGATCTGGTTGATCCTCTTTGAGGAGCCTCAATTCGTGCTGCCACTGCCTCAGAGAAGCCTTGCTCCTTGATTGCTGAGGCTCTAGGAGCCAGGCATGTAGGTTCAGATTCGACAGGTTCCTGTGAAGGACCTTGTTGAATGGCTGAGACACTAGGTTGGGTATGTTGGGCAGACACAGTGGGATTTGGCTGGACATTGCCACTAGATCCCAAAACCATGGCATGTTGGGCCACCCTGGGGCAATCAGAACTAGATTGGGCCAACTCGGCGCCAACATATCCCCAGACAGGTCATCACTCACGCCACAGGTTTTGATCGGGAATTTTTTAAAACATAATTACCCATTATTATATGAACTTCAGCACATCAATCTACTCTGTTTATATCTCCCCAAGGAAGATGGTGTATCCCCAGACGCCGAATACATAACTCAAATTATATTTTCAATCTTCCTGCAATGATAACTCTAAACCTATTTTCAAAGTATTTAAATGATTGATGATTGAATGTCCATTCTAAAATAATAATCCCAAAAGTGCATATCTGTTTCTATATTTGTTGACAAATAAAATATTATTTTTAACTCAACTCATCATATTTTTCAATCTTCCTTCAAAGTATTTAAATGATTGATGATTCAATGTCCATTCTAAAATTCATAATCCCAAAAGCGCATATCTGTTTCTATATTTGTTCACAAATAAAATATTATTTAAAAAAAAATTATTTATATTATTATTTTATTATATTACTTTTAGAATTTGCAAATTGTTTTCAGTTATTCATTTCCTCTATACCTATATATGTGGTCCATATATATGCAACCTAAATATGTGACACAATCTCAGTTCTGACTCCCCTTTGTGTTATATGTAATGAAGCCCACCACCTCCCACCCCCACCCCTCTCCCCTTCTCCACACCTCTCTCACTATTACACAAGATCTGCAACCCCATTGAGTTCTTTGTTTCTCATCTGATATCATTAAATACCTTTGTTTATTTAGTGTCACTCAATATAGCTGGAGGTCCCAGAGGTGGGTGGGGGGAATCCGGGTGGGGGATGTGGGTTGAGCATAAATGGTAAACAAACAATCTATATAAAAGGGGTACTCAAATACAAAAAGAATTGAGAATTTTAAGTATGTGATTATCAACTGAAATGAGTTCATAACTGTAGGAGCTGTGCCAAAATTAACTGAGACAAGTTGAATAAAACTGGGCTAGTTGAGGGTTAAAAATCCCCTAGTTTTACTACATAAGGATATAATTTCATTAATATTGGGACTTAAAGCTCACTTAAAGTGTCCATTTTGCCTACTTGAATATGTTTAACCAGTTTCATTTTAAAAAGTGAAAAACTCAGCAAGCAGAGGTATAACACACAAAAATAAGTTCTTAAAAGACTAAGAAAGCCATAACATTATTAATATTCAAAATTTAAATAGACAGGCATTTCCTTTTAAAAATTCAAAGATTTCAGCTCTATAACCCACATAGTTTGACAGTTACTGGGCTTTAAAGTGGCATAATATCCATAAATTGGGTTTCTGTGGGCATTTTACAATTGTTAAAGAGACCTTAGCAATTAAACTACAGATCTGAAACTTTTTGGGGGACATACATAACAAACAAAAATTATATATAATACAGTTTAAGACTTGTCACACTAAGCATTTCCAAATAACGGCAAAATACGGAAAAAATGTCAAAAAAGGCACTTGGGCGAGTGTCTATGGCCCTCATACACAGGTTAAATGTCTACTAAAAACCTTGATTTTCGGCATATGTAAAAAGGACATAATAATGCATTCCCAGATGGGATTTCAGCTCCATCAATCACATAGTTTAACAGTTACAGGGCTTAAAGGTGGTAAAAAGTCCAAATATTGGGTCATTGTGGGCCTTTTAGAGATCTCGATGTGGCTTTCAAATTAAAGCTTCAGACTTAAAATTTGTTACATACTAAGATTACACATAGAATATGTATCTAATAAAGTTTAAAACTTCTCAGACTTACCATTTCCAAGTTACAGAGCAAAATATGTGAAAAATGTCTTAAAAGGGTCACTCAGGTGGGTGTTTAAGGTCCTCATACACAGGTTAAATGTCTACTTGAAGCCTTGATTTTTGGCACATGCAAAAAGAACATAATAATGTATTCCCAGATGAGATTTCAGCTCTATCAGTCACATAGTTTAACAGTCACAGGCCTTAAAATTGGCAAAAAGTCCAAATACTGGGTCTTTATGGGGCCTTCTAGAGACCTAAATGTGGCTTTCAAATTAAAGCTTCAGACTTAAAATTTGTCACATACTAAGATTACACATAGAATATGCATCTAATACAGTTTGAAACTTCTTAGACTTACCATTTCCAAGTTACAGGGAAAAATATGTGAAAAATGTCTAAAAATGGTCACTCGGGTGGGGATTTATGGTCCTCATACACAGGTTAAATGTCTTCTTAAAGCCTTAATTTTTGGCACATATAAAAATAACATACTAATATCTTCTCAGATAGGATTTGAGCTCTATCAGTCACATAGTTTGACAGTCACAGGGCTTAAAAGTAGCAAAAAGTCCAAATATTGGGTCTTTGGGAGCCTTTTAGAGACCTCAATTTGACCTTCAAAATTAAAGCTTCAGACTTAAAATCTGTTACATACTAAGATTACACACAGAATATATATCTAATACAGTTTGAAACTTCTCAGACTTACCATTTCCAAGTTACAGGGAAAAAGATGTGAAAAATGTCTTATAAGGGTCACTCGGGTGGGTGTTTATGGTCCTGATACACAGGTTAACTGTCTATTAAAGGCCTAAATGTTGGGGCACATATAAGAAAACACATAGATATATTCCCAGATGATATTTAACTTAGATGAGAGACATAGTTTGAAAGCTACAGTGCTTGAAAGTGGCAAAAAGTGCATAAATTGGGTCTCTGTGGGCACTTTTGAGACCTTAAGTCGACCCATTTGGGTAAACCTACAGCCCTAAAATTTTCTACAGACAAGGATTACATATCAAAGTTATACCTAGCGCAGTTTGAGACTCATCAGAATTATCACTTCCAAATTATAGGGCAAAATATGTGAAAAGTATAGCAAAAAATCCCTAAGTGGGGGTATTTATGGGCCTCAAACACAATTTTCTCCTCAACTTAAAGTCATGATTTTCGGCACATGTACTAAGAACATATTAATGTGTTGTCAGGTAAAATTTCAGCCAGCTGAGCATCATAGTTTGTGACCTACAGGGCTCTAAGTGGCCAAAAGTGCAATTTCTGACCTTAAGGTGGCCATAAGTTCTTTTTTACTGGGAGTTTAAGGTCACCTTGAAATAGGGATCTTCCTTTGGGCACCCTTAACATGTGTACCAAGTTTGAAAAAAAAATATTAATTTGTTTTTGAGTTATCGCGTCCACAAGGAAATTTCTACGGCGGCGGCGGCGGCGCGACGGACCTGAATCCAATATATCCCTGACTTTCGGCTGGGGATATAATTATTCTGTTGCAGGGGTAGTCCTGTAGCTTCTCCACCACTTTCCCGAAGATGGCTGCTGGTGGGAAGGCGTATGGGTCCAGGTCCTCCCAGGAGAGGCTGAGTGCATCCACTGCCCATGCCTGGGGGTCTGGGACTGGTGAGACAAACTGAGGTAGTTTGTTGTTGAACCTGGTGGCAAACAGGTCCACTTGGGGTTGGTGCCACCGGGAGTATATGGCTCGAAACACTTCTGGATGAAGTGACCACTCTGTTTGAATGGTCTGGCCAAGCCTGGATAGCTTGTCTGCTATCACGTTCAGCCGGCCGGGGATGTGACGTGCCCTGAGGGTTACTTGCTGTCTGGTACACCAGGACAGTATTCTCCACAGTAGGGCACACAGGGAGCCCGACTTCATCCCCCCCTCTTTGTTGATATAGACAACCACTGTTGTGTTGTCTGTAGCTATCAGCACTGTCTTGTTGCAGCAGAGGGTTTGAAACTCTTTTAGAGCTAGAAAGACTGTTTTTAGCTCTAAGTGGTTTATGTGCAGTTTGCTCTCTGGAAGGGACCAGATTCCCCTTGCAGTGTGCTTGTCTAAGTGAGCGAGTAGTGGATAGAGGCTCTCACCAGCCAGTCGTCTAGGTACTGGTGGATCCTTATACCCTTCTGAAGAGCCATGAGTTTGACCTCTTTGGCCACCACTGTGAACTCCATGGAGGCTGTGGATAGACCAAAGGATAGGGCTTTGAACTGGTAGGACCGACCCTGGAGGTGGAAACGCATGTACTTCCTGGACAGACTGTGAATTGGAATGTAGAAGTATGCGTCTTTGAAATCTATGGATGTGACCCACTCCCCTGCCTGTAGGGAGGTTCTTATTGTCTCTGGGGTTTCCATCTTGAACGACTCTGTGTTTAAAAAGGTGTTCAAGGTGCTTAGGTCCAGTACCGGTCTCCACCGGTTGTTGGGTTTGGGTACCAAAAATAGCCGGTTGTAAAAACCCAGTGAGTTTTGATTTTCCACCGGTTCGACTTCATTTTTATTTATCAGCTGATACAGTGCCTCTAAAAGGACTGCTTGGCTGGATTGTGGTAGTTGCTTATCACAGTCGGTGACCTTGTCAAGTGAGGTCTGAACCGGAACAGGAGAGTGTAACCCTCCCACAGTGTGGTGACTACTTCTGGAGTTGAACCCAAGGTCTCCCATTTCTCCCAACACTGTTGTAACCTTGCCCCTACAGGATTTAACAGCATGTTGGGCATTGGTGACAAGATTTACAGAACTCAAGTGACCTACACAAAAAACATCTTTCACATATTTTATTTTTGTGTACATTTGACATGCATTGGGATTTACGCCTTTCCTTTGCGGCAACCCGGTGACAATATGAGCATTTGCAACACAAGCGTCTACATTCAAATTTAAAGTCACTTTGCTGTTCTCTGCTGCCACTGGGCTGGGTCCAAGTCTCCCTGACCGGTAACACATACAGAGTTCTAATTCTAATAGCACTTTTATAGCGCTTAATCTCTGTCAAAAGACATTGTTCAATATTCAAAAACCAGAGACATTGCAGGGGTCAGCACCGCGAAGAAAGCAGAAGGAGATTGGAAATTTAGGGTGGGTATGCTTCAACTTTGACCTGAAAGAGGCAAATGAGTTTCAGAGCGGACCTCATCAGGAAGGTCATTCCAAATCATAGGTGCGTCATACGCAAAACTGAGTCCAAAATGTTTTCGAGACTTGAAAACTGAAGCAAAGTGGGGAACCTCAAGAAATATGCCATCAGATTGCTTCGACGAGTGTTATTTGCACTATGTCTGGGAATCAGGAAGGGTTCAAGGTATTTGGGGTTACCACTGTGTAGGAACTTATATACCAGCAGGGCAGTCTTAAAGATAGAGCGGTACTTAATCGGCAACCAATGTAGTGCTTTTCTGACTGGAGTGATGTGTGAGTACTTGGTAGTGTTGGCCACAATTCTGGCAAGGCTATTCTGAACACACTGAAGTTTGCGCAGATCTAGAGCTGAGAGACCTCTGAACAGAGAGTTACAGTGATCAAGTCGACTTCTGACCAGAGCATTGGCCGCCATTAGAGCAGCTTCATGTGTCAGATGTCCTCGGATCCCGGACATGAGCAAAACAAGCCTTGCAGACCTTCATAACATGGCAAGAGAATGAGAAATCTGAATCAAACCAGACACCAAGGTTCCTAACTGCATCTATTGGTGATATAAGATTACCAAGTATGTTGACCGGGAAGGACTGATTACGTTTTTCGCACTGAGACTTTGAGCCAAACACAATGAATTCGGTCATGTTTCTTCGTGCAACCCTGCTGAAGGAATGGTTGAGTTTGGCAGGGTCCGGTGACCAGGTTTGACTGTTGAACTCTCACTGTCCTTCTCAGCATGCATCCCGTACCATCTGAAAATCTGGGAGTTTTGATGAACTGATCTCTGAGGAGGCCAGTGTTGTCGGTGTTTCTGGTGGGATAACCTTCTGTGATTGTGAGGTTGAGACTGGACATCTTCCTACACAACCAGTCGTCCACAGGTAGTTTCACAGAGACTTTACCGGTTGGCTCGACACGTGCACCGGCATAGGGGTTGTCATCTGCAGTAGAGGACACAGTTACAAACTTTGGAACCTTGTGCCAGTTCATAAAGCTTCTCACACCCCTCATCGTCTCCCTGTAATTGGCCTCCTCAGAAGGTTCAGTATCAGGGTCATCTCTGGAGATATCTCTGTCTGCTGACAGGTCCCGGTGGATCTCATCATCCAGGGAACCGGTAACACCGAGCTGGTCAGCATCACTGTCAGAGGCTGCACTCAGATCTCCCTCACCGGTGGGCTGAACCTCTGGGAACGAACCAGGGGCCTGAACAGGCTGGGTTGCTATCCCTGCACCGGGAGCCCCAAGGGGCTGGGTGGCAGTCTGCATCTCCTCTACAGCATTACCCATGGCCTGGTCAAGGCAGGGACCGGATTTCTTAACAGGCAGATTCTTCTCAATAGGCAGATTGATGGTGGTGGCACCAGGATCAAAAAATGGCTTCTGAGTGGGAGTCACATCTGAAGCTGGCTTCACAACCGGTTCAACCAGCACTGTAAAGGCCTTGGCTAACAGGATCGCCTCAAGTCTGGAGAACCTTTCTGCACGCGCCAAACAAAAAAGATGCTATGACGTCACGTCTAGACAGGAAGAGGAAATACGATGCGCCACCTGGCGAATGCACTCTCCTGGCCGGTCCTGCCGGTATTATATACAGGATGTCTTTTTCCGACGTTTGGCGGGACCGGCCGCACCGACCGGTAAAGCAATTGTCCATTGGATAGGATGTATTAACGCAATAAAATTGTGTTTTAGACATTTTTGTCTACCACAGGCCTAATTTAGAAATAAACCCTACCAAAAAGATAGGGTGGTGAATGCTCTAGCATACCAAGCCACCTGCCAAATATGAAAGAAATCTTGAAAGAAATGTGGACTGTAGGTCGCTAACAAGCAATATTCCACATTTTAGACATTGTCTACCACAGGCCTAATTTAGGCATAAACCCTACAAAAAGATAGGGTGGCGAGTCCTTTAGCATACCAAGCCACCTGGCAAATATGAAAGAAATTTGGAAAGAAATGTGGACTGTAGGTCGCTAACAAGAAATCTCTGCGGACGACGATGAATCCATAGTATCCTGCTTCGCGCTGGGGATACAATTAATTAAAGGTAGCTTTTATAAGCTAGAAGCTTATCATGTGGAACTGAATGTTGGGAGGATGACTGTGAAATACCACAAAATTCCCCTTCTTCCGAGTTGTAAATTTGCGCATACCCGTCAGTGTTGCCATGGCCAGGTGCTGCTGAAAATCTGATCAGCTCCAGTGTGTGCAGGGGTATAGAAAGCAAAGAATCCATAAAAATATTCACGAGTCCAAGAAACAGAAAAGAAGTGTTGCCATGGCAACACTTGTTGCCAGGTATCGCTAAAAAGCTAATCAGCTTCAATCCATGCAGGGGTTTGGAGTGTAAAGAACTCCAAGAAAGACTTTTAAACCCAAGAAACATGAAAATGTGTTGCCATGGCAACACTTGTTGCCAGGTGTCGCCAAAAAAACTAATCAGCTCCAATCTGTGCAGAGGTATGAAAAGCAATGAACCCATAAAAATATTTATAAGTCCAAGAAACGTCTTTTTCTGACGTTTGGCGGGCCAGTCTGCGCCGACCGGATAAGCTATTGTCCATTGGATAGGATGTATTAACGCAATAAAAAAGTGTTGCCATGGCAAGGTGTTGCAGTTATTGTTGTGAAGCTAATCAGCTCCAATCCATGAAGAGGTTTGGAATGCAAAGAACCCCCAAAAATTCTTAAGCCCAAGAAACATGAAATATTGTTGCCACGGCAATACTTGTTGCCAGATATTGCCAAGAAAGCAATTACACATAAATTCTCATGCCATGAAACCTTCACAATAATTTCAGCTGAGACACGTAAACAACTACCTGTAAATGAGCGGCAATGAAGGGTGATTTAAAGGGAAAGGCAAAATAATAATCATGTCCAGCAGCATGGAAATAGACTAACAATTAAAATAAGTTGTAACCTTAAACTCATTTCTTTATTGAACAGGTTTTATGGTAACATTAAAATAAAGATCCTGTTTTGGTCTAGATATGTGTTCATGTTTAATTTAAGTGAAAAGTCTCAACTATCACTTTAATATTGCCAAAATATCATAAATATTTGTCCTAGCCTTAAACTGGATGTCAGTCAATGCAAATGTTAAGAGTTTAAGGTCATGTTAACCATGTAGACTCTGTTCAAGATTACTAATATCCAAAATTTAAATATGCTTAAAATCTATTGCACATAATTTAACATTTTCCAAAATTTTAAAAGAAAAGTAATTATATTTATACCATTACTGAGAGTTAAAGGTCACCTAAATGTAGTCTTAGAGCATTTTTGTAACATCAGTTGCATGTACCTGCAAAATATAGATCAAATATGTCATTCCATTTTTAGTATACTTTGTGGAATCATAGAAAAAGTTGAGCTCAGTAACACTCTTTTACACATGGGAGTTTTAGGTTACCTTAAAATAGGGCACACCTTCAGGACTAGATACATGAAGACACAAAACTTAAACTAAATCGGTCATGCAGATTGGAAATACTCTCCAGAAATTGAAAAATTTAAGTTCTATATAGTTATGTTATCACTATGAGTTTAAGGTCACCTTAAAATAGGCCACACCTTTAAGACCAGTTACACCCACGTACCAAATCTGATTTGAATCTGTGAAGCCATCTTCAAGCTATTGCCCACAAATCGCAACAAAAAATCCAATATAAATGTGTTATAAGTGGGAGTTTAAAGTCATCTTAAAATAGGGCACATATCAATGAGCGGCAACACCCACATGCCAAATCTGAATTTCATCCTACAAGCAATTTTCGACATATTTTCCAGAAACAAAGTGTGATGATGATGCTGGTCCTATAGGTGATCCCTCACAGCTGAATGACACCAAATAGTTGCAACCTTAAACTCACAAGTTTTTTCTTTCTTTTTGTCTAAATATATGTACATGATGAATATCATTGAAAAAAAAATCTCAGCACATCAAATATCTTCCAAACACCAAAACAATTGTCCCAACCTTAAAGTCAATGTTAGTTTAAGGTAATGAGTTTAAGGTAATCTTTTCCTGAAGGTTTTGTTCATGGTTTGTAACATCCACAACTTGAAAGATGCTTAGAATTGCACAGTGTTTGAAATACTGTTGAAAAATTGCCAAAATTAAAGTGAATACAATTCTGTTATTACAGGGAGTTTAAGGTCACCTTATTATATGGCACTTACCTGTGGCCAGTTACATATACACGCAAAAGTTGAAATTAATTTTTAGTATAGTCTACGGAGAATAAAAAATGTAAACTGGAAGTTTTTTTTATACGTGGGAGTTTAAGGTCACCTTAAAATAGGGCACACCATCAAAACTAGTTTCCACCACATGCTAAATTTGAATTGAATCCATCAAGCCATTTTTGAGATACTGTCCGTAAACAGAAAAAACTTAAACTCGATACAATTATCTTACTAGTGGGAGTTTAAGGCCATCAAACTATACAGCACACCCCTTTGGAGCAGTTACATCCACATGCCAAATTTGAATTAAATCTGACAAGCCATTTTTAAGGTACTGACTGGAATACAAAGTGTGACAATGACAGACTACGCTGAGGACGCCGCAAAATGAGATGCTGAAGCAATCCCTATATGCCATGCAGCATAAATGCTGGTGACACAATAACCATTGGTATTAATGTTTAACATGTTGCTTGAGCATTTTTATGTTTGCCAGTCTCCTATGAAAGAACAGAGGTGACCTACTGGTGGACTGTGGGAGGCTTTTAAGGAGTCATTCGGGGGGAGGGGTTTCCATGCCCTCATCCCCTTGGGTGAGGTCGAAAACAAGCTCTAGAGCCTCTGTTACTCGATTTCCCTCTGCCTGAGGAAAACGATTCATTGGTTACTGCTTGGAGTGGACCGTCCCCCAGAGAGGCTTTTCCTGTAAGAGCCTCTGTTCTTAATGTAGTGGGGACCACAAAGGGGCTGGTTTTAATATGGTCCAAAATAGGGGCGTCACGACTAACAGAATAATCGCCAACGGTTACAGTAGTGATATATACAGGTTTCATATTTTAAAGTAAGAATAATCGCTTAATGTAGTAAAAGATGGCAGAAGGTCTGAATCTATAAAATATATCCATATTGTTACATAAAATAAGTTAAAATCTGAAAACAGCCACATTTTCTGTACTGTTTATACATTCACGTAAAACCGGAAATAACATCTCTTATATCACCCACTTCCTGTCTGAAATAAACAAAGCAAAAGTCACAGGAAAACAGCAAATTTATTCATTTTTACAGGTTATATACATATATTTTCATTTTATTTCACATATTTATCGTTTTCAGTGCTTTTTACAATATGAAACTTAAGATTTTTAGATGCTATTTTAATTTGACGGTTATTCGGTGTTGGCGCGAATAGTACTTACCGATTGGTCAACATGAAATATTTGGAGTCATGATGTCCCTATTCCAAAACCTTGAATGTTTTAGGGATGCCTGTTTCAAGGAGGAACTCCGTCCTTGATTGAGACCAGAACAAGGCAGTGTCCCAAAAGGGAGACCTCTTAAGTTCCTGACATCTAGAATCCCCCAAATGAGGTTGAAGATGGGTCATTTCAGTCTCGTGTCTGATAAGGATTGAATTACCCATGGTGTACAACTCCCTCTGGAGAAAGTCGGTCAAGGCCTTACTTTGACAGGCTAAGGCTCTCTGCTGAATGAGAATCCTCTTATTCAGGATATCTGGATAGTCACAGGCTTTTTATAGCCATGTCTGGCTGCTATTATAGGATTGGCACCCTTTTAAATTTGGCTTTTGAATTCTTTTGACAGTAGCCTTGATACTGTCCTTGCATTTTTCCATGGTCAGATTCCACTCAGATGCAGTCTTGGTGAAGGCAGCTGAAAATTTAAGGGTAGAGAGATTTTGCCTTGCCTGATGCTCAAACTCTTGACTACCGGTAGGGGGACCTTGCCCAGAGGGTCTACCGGAGATAAGGATTTTTGTAAAATCTGTGTTCAATTCTTGTAATTTGTCCTCAAAACAATGTTGTCCCAATTTGTACCACGTGAACTGGAAGCAGGGGGTTTTATATATTTACCCTCGGGTAAATTAGCAGCCTGAAAGTATTGTTCAAATTTATCAAAAGCATTTTAGTGGAGGACTGAGTGGAAGCACAGCTGAAGGGCCCCTTGGTCTAAGCTCCTGTTGGCCTGCTACATCATTCAGAGCCCAGACTTTGGTACAGAACGTAGGCATACAGTCCCTGGGGTCAGGGAGATTCAAAATCTGTTTAAAAGTTTCAATGTCTTCGGTATATTGTGAGGGCAAGTCAGACATATCTACTTCCCGAAAAAGTACAGGGTCTGGGTCTGAATTTTGTTTGCCTTGTTGAGAAGAAGCCCCTTTAGGCTTAGAAGACTTTTTGACTTGCACAGAGGCTTCAAATTCCTCTGGGGAGGAAGATGAAGTGACATATTTAGCCTGAGACTTAGGTTTCCTTTTATCCGAGTGTTTTTCCAGTTTCACTGCAGCAAAACCTCGGCCTGCTCAGAGTTCGGATCCAAAGGCATCTCGAACTCAAACCTTGTTGTGGTGGTAAGGGAGGAGCAATAAACTTGGTCTCCATGGGTTCATCCGAGTGTTTGTAGCTCGGATGACTAGCATTCAGGGATTTTTGCAAGTCAGGTTGTTGGCTCGGCAAGACTTCGGATCCAAAGCAGAGATCTTATCCACCCCAGCTTCGGAATTGTTTTTTTTTTTTTTTTTTTTAGATTTAATCTCATCGCTCAAAGACTATAGGGCTTCCATAATAGAAGCCTGGAAAACCCCCATTTGTTGTTGAAGTTGGATGATCAACTGTGAACCCAGACTTTTTTCAATTTTGAGTAGGAGGGACATTTTGAGGTATTTCAATGGATAATGCTTCCAAGAGTTAGTGCTGGGGGCAAGGAGGAAATGAGTACAACTGAAAATAATGCCTAAGAGAAAGAAAATCTATGTACAAATAAAGTATTAAAACAAGATAACTCAATAGCAAGATGACAGCATTAATCAGTAAACTAAAACTTATGAAGCTATAAATTTATTAATTGGCAAATACCAGTTGTCAATGGAATTAGCACAATTTTGTAAAAGTTGGAAAATTTAATAGTAAATTAAATTTTTATAAGTTAATACCTTACCTAGTGGACAGATGCATTTGTCTGGCGCCCTGCCGGTCACGCCAAACGTCAGGAAAAAATGTCCTGAGCTGGGCTCTGGCCGGGACCGGTAGTGTCCCCTTCACTCACCAGGTGGCTGTGTAGCCTACCTGCCAGTGTAGTGCGCATGCACTCTTCTTCTTTTTGTTGCCTACCTTTAGCGGGTCCTCTTGGCTTAGAGTAGCGGGGAAGGTAGGGTGGGAATCCCCCTGTCCACTAGGTAAGGTATTAACTTATAAAAATTGAATTTACTATTAAATTTTTCATTTTATTGCGTTAATACACCTTACCTAGTGGACAGATGCAGAATAACTACCCAGTGGATGGAGGGTAGCCAAAAGGGGGAAACCCTGAGAACTCAAAACTGATAAGGTGGAACCGCCAATGGATAAGACCAGGGTACCGGACACACCTTGCAACCCCCCCCCCCCCCTTTTTTTTATCAAGGTCTATGTAAACACTCGACCCGAGTGCACATTTAAGACAGAGAGGGGTAAGAATTCATCCAGAGGAAGAAGGGAACTCAGAAGACCTAGATAACCCCTGGAACCACTTATGATCATGGCAATCCAGGGAAACTCAACTTTTTTTTTGTTGTTTTTTTACAATATGTACACTATACAGTATGGACAATAAACAGGCAATGACCAACTCAAAGATCAGAATGGACCTGTTGTGCAGCCACCACAGGGCCCAAATGGTACAGGTCCGAATCTGCCGAGGCTAAATCTTTCAGATAGAACTGGGTAAAGGTATTGTGGGCCTTCCAATGACAGGCTGAGCGGATTTGATCTAAGGAAACCCCTCCTTAAAAAGAGTTGGAAGCCGCAAAAGCTCTGACATCATGAGCTCTAACCTGATGTAAATTCTGAGCCTCCTCATCAGACAGTTGATAACACAGCAGGACAGTCTGTTTGATCCAAGAAGAGATGGTGGTAGGAACGATATCCTTCTGAAAACTCTTCCGGAATGAAACAAAAACCAGCTCCTTGCCTTTGCAAAGATTCTTTGTTCTGTCTAAGTAATAACGAAAAGCTCGTACCGGACACAGGGATTTATCGTCAGGAAGAGACCTGTCCAAGGATGGAGCCAAGGCCGGTATGACCACCGGAGATACCGAGGCAGGACCATCCCTAGCTAACTGGTTCTTGGAAAGAAAGCTAGGAGAAGGGTGGAAAGATACCTGCCGCCAGTTCTCCTGATGTCCGATATTCCTGAAAAGCCAGGCATGAATCTCGCTACACCTCTTGCCAGAACCCAATGCCAATAGGAAGACCATCTTAAAAGTCAGATGTTTAAGCGAGGCCTTTCGCATGGGCTCAAAAGGAGCTTTAGTCAACTGATGGAGGACCAAGGAAAGGTTCCAAGACGGAACACCCCGTCTGCCTTTAGGCTTGTCCCTATAAAAACTGTCCAAAAGGCGGGTCAAGTTCTCGTCCTTGCTGATATTAACCTTCTTATTGCCGACCATGTCAGCAATAGAAGTCCTATAGCCCTCAATGGTGCTAGGCTGAAATTTCCTCTCTGTAAACAGATATAAGAGAAAATCTGCAATCTGATTCACAGAGGGCGACCCGAAGTCCACCTGATGTGAGTCACACCATTTAACAAAAATGGCCCTCTTTGATTTGTACACTGCTCTGGTGGAAATCCTCTGAGGAGCTTCAATTCATGCTGCCAACTCATCAGAGAATCCTTGTTCCTGGATGGCTGAGGCTCTTAGGAGCCAAGCATGAAGATTCAGGTTGTTGAGGTTCCGGTGAACCACCCCGTTGACGGCTGTGTGACCAGATTTCTCTGAAGAGGAAGACAAATATGAATCTGCAAGGAGAGACTGACCACGTCCCAAAACCAAGGCATGTTGGGCCAGCCTGGAGCAATCAAAATCATTCTGCGACAGCCCTGATTGAGAACCTTCGAGAGCACCTGGTTGAGAAGAGAGACTGGAGGAAAGGGGTACGCATCCAGATTCTCCTATGGAAGACTCAGGGCATCCACTGCCCAGGCTGTCGGGTCTGGAACTGGAGACACAAACTTCGGGAGTTTGTGATTGAACCAGGTCGCAAACAGGTCTACCTGAGGTTGGACCCATCGCGAGCACAACCGACTGAACACCTCCTGAGACAGGAACACTCTGTCTGGATCACCTGATTGTGTCGGGACAACTTGTCCGCTATCACATTCAAGTGACCCGGAATGTGTCTTGCCCTTAGGGCTATCCGCCTGGGATGGCACCAGGAAAGAAGTCTCCAAAGGAGGGCAAAAAGAGAGCCTGATCTCATACCACCCTCCTTGTTGATGTAGGAAACCACAGTCATGTTGTCTGTTGCAACCAGAACAATTTGGTCTTTGCAAAGAGGCTCGAAACTCCTTAGAGCTAGAAACACGGCTTTGAGCTCTAGGAAGTTTAAATGTAGGAGACTTTCTGGTTCTGACCAAACGCCTCTTGCTGTAGCATCTCCTAAGTGAGCACCCCAACCTTCGTTTGAGGTGTCTGTAAAAATTTGTAGAGCATGCTGAAGGGGGTGCAAGGGCTGGCCCCGAAGCACATTGCTTTCGAGCAACCACCAATCCAGATGAGGATGGAGAGACTGGGGCAGAGGAATGACCTCCAGACTTTCCGGCAAATGCCAGTGTCTCTTCAAGTGCCACTGGATGGGCCTAATGTGAAGGCGACCCAACCAAACCTGTTTCTCTGTAGCCGTGAGAAGACCTATCAGAGACATGAACTGCCGAATTGAGCATGAGGGCCGGCTCTTGAGGAACTGTAACTTTTCTTTCAGAGCAGACCACCGGTCCTGGGTCAGAAGGACCCAACCGGACTTCAGGTCGAACCGGTAACCCACAAAATTGAGGAGTCTACTCCAACTTTTCCATGTTTACCACCCAACCCACCGGTCCTGGGTCGGAAGGACCCAACCGGACTTCAGGTCGAACCGGTAACCCACAAAATTGAGGAGTCTACTCCAACTTTTCCATGTTTACCACCCAACCCACCAGTCCTGGGTCGGAAGGACCCAACCGGACTTCAGGTCGAACCGGTAACCAACAAAATTGAGGAGTCTACTCCAACTTTTCCATGTTTACCACCCAACCCAACTCTTGGCAAAGGGCCAAGAGGGTCCGGGTATGTTGTAGGCAAGTTGCCAGGCACCGGGCTCTCAACAACCAGTCATCTAGGTACTGGTGGATCCAAATACCCCGTGCCTGAGCCATCAACTTTACCTCCTTGACCACTTTGGTGAACTCTAACGGGGCCATTGCCAAACCAAGGGGAAGAGCCTTGAACTGATAAGTGACTCTGTTCAAATGAAACCTGAGGTACTTCCTGGACCTCTGAGCTATGGGGATGTGGAAATAAGCGTCGCTGAAATCCAGCGAGGTGACCCACTCCCCCTGTTGTAGAGACAGCCGAATGGTCTCTGGGGTCTCCATTTTGAATGTCTTTGTTTCTAGGAAAAGATTGAGAGTGCTTAAATCCAAAATTGGCCGCCATTTGCCGTTTGGTTTGGGAACTAGAAAAACACGGTTGTAGAAGGCCAGGGATGACTTGATAACCACCTTTTCCACGGCTTTCTTGCGAAGGAGGGAGGCCAGAGCTTCTATGAGGGCCTTGCTTTTGACGGGACTTGCATATTTGCTCACAATGAAGGGAAAGGGGCTGAGATGTGGCCTTTCACTGAAAGGGAGACTGTACCCGTCTCTCAAAACTGAAACCACTCTGGGGTTTGAACCCAACTCTCACCAAACTTGCCAGATGCTCTGAAGTCTTCCCCCAACACTGATTTCTGTGACAACACAAAGGGCACCTTTGACAACTTTTATTTTGCTCAAAGACTGAACGGCACCTACGCCTTGTTTTGAAGCTGCCCATGAAAAATAGCAGAAGGAACATGATTTACAACATTTTGACAACAAACAACCTTCTGATAGGTCAAGTCCTTGGCACCAAGAAACATTGCGTCCTTGACTAAAGTCTGATTTACATTTTGGTCCAACTGATTTAACTGTCTGACAGACTGAGTTGGAACTACACAATAATTGTCATTTGAAAGATTTGTTGCCTCGTGACTTGGAAAAACAAGGATTGCCACCTCTACCACGGCCACGACCTCTATTCCTGTTCCTGGAAAATTGTCTCCATGGCTGTTGGCCCTGTTCTCCTTGAGCTGAGCCCTGACGGGTATCTTGATGTTCATAAGGGCAATATCTGACACTACTTCTCCAACTGGAGCGCTGCGAGGCGCCCAGACCAGGCCCTGGAGCGACTCCAGCAGACTCTATTTTGAAATATCCTGTTCTGCAGTGGCCAAAACAGAGTCTGGAAACAAACCATGACCAAACGTGGGGGCATTCCTCAAGTTGTTCAACGTGTTGGGCTTGATGCCAGGCTTGACATGGGTATGAATCCCTACGCAGGAGGATGATGTTGGACAGATGCACAAACAAACTATCCGCCAGATGCTGGAGGGCTGTCCCCATTGCAACTGAGACACTGTGGTGAAAGGCGACATAATCCTTCACGTCCTTAAGAGCATCAGTGAAGTCCTTAGGAGCCTTGCCTTTGTTGACCTTCGACTGAAGGAAATTAACACCAGAGGAAATCCTTTCATGAAGTTCAGAGGAGCACCTGTTAAATCCTGCGGCACTGTTAACCACATAACTCCCTTCATGCGCACATCTCTCCCAACGACGCAAATAGTCCTGCGATATGGGTCTGGAAGCGGGACCCGAAGGAGAGTAAGTGGAAGCCTTGATCAACCGAGGAAACTGGGAATTCACCTTAGCCTCCTGATCACTCCAACTAAAAAGGCTTTTGCCCGGACGGTGCGGGCCATCTGGACGTAACATGTGCATCTGATACCATCTACTTTGAGTGCGCGGAATTTTCACAAACTGGTCCTTCTTCAGACCTGCAGAATCCTGGGCCCTGGAAGGATCACCTTCTGCAACAGTCGTGTTTAATTTTTCCAACTTTTGGCAAAGCCAGTCATCGGGTGGCATAGCTACGGACAGTCGTGCTGGTTTCTTAGGGTTCTTACCCTTCCAGGGGTTATTAGATTTGCCAGACTCTGACAAATCACTCTCATGTACCGGGATATGTGACCAGCCGATACAAGATCTCACTGATCTCACGGTTTCACGATAAGTCATGTCCTCTGTCTGATCTTGCCAGTCAATGACTTCAGAAGAGGCTTCTCCTTCTTCAGTATTAGATTCATCTTTGTCCCCAGACAGTTCCTCATACAACTCCTGTCGCGGTAAATCCTTGTAGCTTTGATCAGAAACCACAAAAGAAGCATCTGATGCCACTGCCGGTGGGTAAGGCGCAGAGTCGATATGACCGGTAGATGAGATGTCCTGACTGGCATGTTTCTGACTCCTGGTAACTGAAAGAGCTGGACCTGCGGAAGGTGGTTTCTGGCTAGCAGTAGTCTCAAGGCCAGTAGCTAAAGACTCCTCAGCAAGTTGAACCGGTTGAAAAATAGGCTCCTGTGACTCATCTCCCGGACCGGGAATGAGGACTGGAGAACCGGTATGAGCAAGTTGTGGACCTGAGTCCGTAACAGCTTTGGCAGACATGATGGATTTGTGAACTCTGGGTTGAAACTGAGAATCAAATATCATGCCAGTACCCTTATCTGCCGGAATCACTACTGGACCGGTATGGTGGGCAGAAAGGCTGATAAAAGGCTGTGAAAAAACCATGGTTTGAGACGGGAGAGCAGAAACAGCAGTCTTTGGTGTTGTAAAGACGTTACCCCTAAACAGCAAAGCCTTGAATTGTGCAAATTGCTCAGCCCATTTGTCGTTCATTGCTTCAAACTGTTGAGCAGTAACAAATGATTGAGGCTGAGAAGAAGCAGGGGGGGGCGGAAGCAGAAGCATGCGTGGAAACCTGCGCAGAAGTATCCAAAGATTGTTCCTGTGCGTCCAAACTACCAAGGACAGTCACTTTAGGGGAAACAAGTAAACCTGCCTTGCGTTCCTTTCTAATTTTATACGATGGAGTGGCCAACTTCTCTCTCTGAGCATCTGAAAACCCATCACAAATCACACAAGGGTTGCCTAGAACACACGGATCCTACCTCACCTTCTTTTCGCGGCACCTTGCACATTTATCATGATTGTCAAAGGCCGCCATAATATGGCGACACGACCCCTTCCTCTGACCTTTAAGTTCTCCCGGTGACGCTTTGATAGATATTCAACACACTAACACAGTTAAAACTATAAAACACTACGTATGAATATGCACAAAAAGTTTGTCTCTTAAAATCCAAGCGTTAAACTAAACACGTGCCAAACAAAAAGAGGAAGAGCACATGCGCGAGCATGTGCAGTACACCGGCAGGCAGGCTACACAGCCACCTGGCGAGTGAAGGGGACACTACCGGTCCCGGCCAAAGCCCAGCTCAGGATGTTTTTTTCTCTAACGTTTGGCGTGACCGGCAGGGCGCCGGACAAATGCATCTGTCCACTAGGTAAGGTGTATTAACGCAATAAAAAGCTATTTGGGCATTTTGCAAATGAGTTGCTTGTAACTTCAAAACTATTCAATTAGAGGTTCTTTTTATCAAATATGTTGTTCAGCTTCATTTTAATGTTCTGTGCCATAGCAAATTTTCACAATTATAGCTTCAGAGCTAACTTTGCTATTTTGCTAATTGTCCTCCTTTCTCTGGCCTTGGTAGAGGTATAGTTTGCCGGGATAGACCAAGGGGAGTCACCAATAAGTCTCTTGTTTACACAAGTGAAAAGACTGGGTTAAATATCATGTCTTTTATTTATAAGAACTCTCCCATTCGCATCCTCATCATCAGACTGACCAGTATGGGTTTACAATTACAATAGTAAGGGCTACTACCCTAGGACCTCTGAAAAATTTGGGCTTTTCCGAATTTTGGCTGCCATCTTGAACTTGGGCAGAAACAGAAAACGTTGTTTATCTCAAAAACCGTAACAGGTTACTAAGGCCTACTCCTGAGTTTTCGCCAACTCGAATTTTGGCAGAAATGAAAAATGTCGCTTATCTGAAAAACCGTGAGAGATAGAGGGATTTCAGGCATTTTTTTTTTACCCTCAGGGTACTAAGTACTAATCCACTGTTATGCTGAGTAATAGCTACTTTCGCATTTTGCCAATTAGTAACTCAATTGTAACTTCAAAAGTGTTCAATTTAGAGGTTTCTTATCAAATATATTGTTCAACTACTTTTTGATGTTCTGCATCATGACAAATTTTTCAGTGCTCTAGGTATAATGCTAACTGAGTAATACCTACTTTGACATTTTCCCAGGAGTAAGTGAATTTAAACTTTAAAAGCATTCAACTTAGAGGTTTGTTATAAAAAATGTTATCTTTACGATACTAAGTACTATTCTTATGTGGAAATGTTGAATAGTAATGTATAATTTTCTTAATTAATTTTAAATCCGGAAAAATGCTGTTTATGTTTAAACCATGTTCACTTTCTCTTTCCCATGGATACATCTTGCATCTGGCCATAGATGCGTCTATAGTCTTAGTCTAGCTCTGATTGGTATTACCAGAGCTTTCCTCAAGCTGAATCAGCTTGTCAATTTCTGCAATTCTCATACTGGGCCATACCCCTGAAATAATACAACATTAGAATTTATTTTACAGGGAAAACCAGACAAGATATCTGCAATATATGAATGAACAACCATCCTCACAAACCAAAAAATTCCTATGCCTTTATAAACAACCACCCCTCTATCTTGTGTTATCACTCATAAATTGTGAATATGTCTCTCCAAAACAAATTAATATGAAACTAGAAATAGGCCGCCCTGTTAACAGTAGCTGCAACATATGAAAAGAAATAGGATAGCATAGGAAAACACACATTATCATGTGTAATGTCCACCCCATGAACGCTTTGCAACATTGTAAAGAGGTGCTACCTATTGATAGGTTTAATTGCAAAGAGTACATTTCTTAAATACCCTGTGCATGGAAAATCTAAGGAGATAGAACCAAATTTGTGTTTTTCCATTTTTTGGCAAAAATTCAAAATGGCCGCCATTTTTGGGGAGGGGAAATTTTTTTGAAAATTGGCAAGACTAAACCACTCACATACCCTGTGGGTCGAAAATTTCGACGAAATCGCTCTATCTCGCACGGTTAAGGAGATAGAACCAAATTTGTGTTTTTCCATTTTTTGGCAAAAATTCGAAAATTCAAAATGACCGCCATTTTTGGGAGGGGAAAATTTTTTGAAAATTGGCAAGACTATATTACTCAAATACACTGTGGGTCGAAAATTTCGACGAAATCGCTCTATCTCGGACGGTTAAGGAGATAGAACCAAATTTGTGTTTTTCCATTTTTGGCAAAAATTCAAAATGGCCGCCATTTTTGGGGAGGGGAAATTTTTTGAAAATTGGCAAGACTATATTACTCACATACCCTGTGGGTCGAAAATTTCAACGAAATCGCTCTATCTCGCACGGTTAAGGAGATAGAAGCAAATTTGTGTTTTTCCATTTTTTGGCAAAAATTCGAAAATTCAAAATGGCCGCCATTTTTGGGTAGGGGAAAATTCTTTGAAAATTGGCAAGACTAAACCACTCACATACCCTGTGGGTCGAAAATTTCGACGAAATCGCTCTATCTCGCACGGTTAAGGAGATAGAACCAAATTTGTGTTTTTCCATTTTTTGGCAAAATTCAAAATGGCCGCCATTTTCGGGAGGGGAAATTTTTTTGAAAATTGGGAAGACTATATTACTCAGATACCCTGTGGGTCGAAAATTTCGACGAAGTCGCTCTATCTCGCACGGTTAAGGAGATAGAAGCAAATTTGTGTTTGGGGAGGGGAAATTTTTTTGAAAATTGACAAGACTATATTACTTAGATACCCTGTGGGTCGAAAATTTTGACAAAATCGCTCTATCTCGCACAGTTAAGGAGATAGAAGCAAATTTGTGTTTTTCCATTTTTTGGCTAAAATTCGAAAATTCAAAATGGCCGCCATTTTTGGGGAGGGGAAAATTTTTGGAAAATTGGCAAGATTATATTACATATATACCCTGTGCGTCGAAAATTTCGACGAAATCGCTCTATCTCGCACGGTTAAGGAGATAGAACCAAATTTGTGTTTTTCCATTTTTTGGCAAAAATTCGAAAATTCAAAATGGCCGCCATTTTTGGGGAGGGGAAAATTTTTTGAAAATTGGCAAGACTAAACCCCTCACATACCCTGTGGGTCGAAAAGTTCGACGAAATCGCTCTATCTCGCATGGTTAAGGAGATAGAACCAAATTCGTGTTTTACCATTTTTTGGCAAAAATACGAAAATTCAAAATGGCTGCCATTTTTGGGGAGGGGAAATTTTTTGAAAATTGACAAGACTATATAACTTAGATACCCTGTGGGTCGAAAATTTCGACGAAATCGCTCTATCTCGCACGGTTAAGGAGATAGAACCAAATTTATGTTTTACCATTTTTTGGCAAAAATTCGAAAATTCAAAATGGCCGCCATTTTTGGGAGGGGAAATTTTTTTGAAAATTGGCAAGACTAAACCACTCACATACCCTGTGGGTCGAAAATTTCGACGAAATCGCTCTATCTCGCACAGTTAAGGAAATAGAAGGAAATTTGTGTTTTTCCATTTTTTGGCTAAAATTCGAAAATTGAAAATGGCCGCCATTTTTGAGGAGGGGAAAATTTTTTGAAAATTGGCAAGAGTATATTACTTACAAACCCTGTGGGTCGAAAATTTCGACGAAATCGCTCTATCTCGCACGGTTAAGGAGATAGAACCAAATTTGTGTTTTTCCATTTTTTGCAAAGTAGGTAAGTAACTATTACTCAGTCTGTTATATAGCTATTATCACTAAAAGCAATCCCAAGCAAGCTATCGACCTAACTGTTCCCCATACCAAATTTGGTAAAGATATGTCAAATATATATCCTCAAATTGTCTGGAAACCAAAGACATACTCAAAAGTAGCAAAGTAGCTATTACTCGGTTAGCTATGGAGCTATCATCACCAAAAGTAGCAAAGTAGCTATTACTCAGTTAGCTATAGAGCTATCATCACCAAAAGCAATCCCATACAAGCTATTAACCCAATGAACCTCCATACCATATTTCAAAAATATAGGCTTAGTAGCATTCCTTAAAATGTCTGGAAAGCAAAGAGATACTCAAAAGTAGCAAAGTAGCTATTACTCAGTTAGCTATAGAGCTATCATCACCAAAAGCAATGCCATACAAGCTTTTAACCCAATTAACCTGCATGCCAAATTTCACAAAGATAGGCTTAATAGCATTCCTTAAAATGTCTGGAAACCAAAGAGATACTCAAAAGTAGCAAAGTAGCTATTACTCAGTTAGCTATAGAGCTATCATCACCAAAAGCAATCCCATACAAGCTATTAACCCAATGAACCTCCATACCAAATTTCAGAAAGATAGGCTTAATAGCATTCCTTAAAATGTCTGGCAACCGAAGAGATACTGAAAGTAGCAAAGTAGCTATTACTCAGTTAGCTATAGAGCTATCATCACCAAAAGCAATCCCATACATAATTTTAACTAGACAAAAGTTTTTGTACACAAAAACAAAGCGTCCCTACAGCTTTTAAGTTTTATATGAAATGCTAAAGGACCAATGTGAAGAGGTAAATGTTAGAAATTCTCCTGAAAGGACCATGTTAGGGTCACAAGATTGACCTTAAAATGAAAAAAGCAATCAGTGCCTGTGAACAGGTTCTGTATCAGCTGACTGTGTCTTTTCAGCTGCAAAGTAGAAGAAGCACGTTTAGGTTTGGCTATGCTGGTTTGACCTTGAATGAGAGGCCCAAGGTCAAATGCGACCACACCAAAAGATTCCCAGCCCATGGTTTCCTATATGTTGGTATACCATCCCAAACCTCTAGGACCAATAATAAGCGAGTTATAAGCACTTTTAAGTTTGGCTATGCTCATTTGACCTTGAAGAAGAGGCCCAAGGTCAAAACCGACCACACCAAAAGATTCCCAGCCCATGATTTCCTACATGTTGGTATACCATCACAAACCTCTAGGACCAATAATAAGCGAGTTATAAGAACTTTTAAGTTTGGCTATACTCATTTGACCTTGAAGGAGGGGCCCAAGGTCAAATCCGACCACACCAGAAGATTCTTACACATGATTTACTGTATGTTGGTATACCATCACAAACCTCTAGGACCAATAATATGTGAGTTATAAGCACTTTTAAGTTTGGCTATGCTCGTTTGACCTTGAAGAAGAGGCCCAAGGTCAAATCCGACCACACCAAAAGATTCCCAGCCCATGACTTCCTATATGTTGGTATATTATCCCAAACCTCTAGGACCAATAATAAGCAAGTTATAAGCACTTTTAAGTTTGGCTATGCTCATTTGACCTTGAAACAGAGGCCCAAGGTCAAATCCGACCACACCAAAAGATTCCCAGCCCATGGTTTCCTATATGTTGGTATACCATCCCAAACCTCTAGGACCAACTAGAAAAATGTTTTTGCTGACAAAAACGAAGCGTCCCTGATGAAAAAGTGCGAAGCAAGCCGTAAAAGATGTCAAGATATACATCACAAGGAGTAGAAAATGTAAAGTTTAGTGCTTTGTGTATGTTACCATATTTAACAAATGAAAGAATGAGCACAGCTTGGCAGAAGAGAAATTGTAGGTGTGAAATTTACTTCTCAAAAGAACGTATGTCTGACGCGTGAGAAAAATGCCTCCTAGAAAATATGCCTTCTAGGAAATGTACCTCCTAGAAAGAATGCCTCCTGAATATTTTGTGACCAGGAAAAATACCTCCTAAGAAAAAAAAGTTCTTTCAAGTATTATAACACTACAGGTTCACATTACAACTTCAGAGGCATCTTCATTTTTCCACTTGAGTCTTATAGTCGCCAATGCCTGTCAAAAATTCACAGTATTTTACCCATTTTGCTTAGCTGTACAAAGGTACGTAAGTTTCGCTTGTAAGGTTTTGCTGGTGCTTCTCACTCTTTTGGCTGGCTACTCATCCCTGGTTTCCATTATGACAGGTGTCGTGTTTTTCTTGTAATTACATTTCTGCCCCTCCTAGTGCATCTAACTGCAATCAACTCCTAACAGAGGGGATAACCTATGTTGTAATTTGATAAGAATGCATATTGTAAGCCATAAAGGCCACAACTATTTCATCAAGAAACCTCACAGCCATAAATCCTGCTTTTAAACTGGTCCAGAGTACAGCTGAAGGGATACCCTTTCAAGAAGATATTTGTAATTTGAACTTCATGATATTGTACGTTCTGGTTTTGACTGTACATATCTGAAATTAACATGTTTTTGATATTATACATTATAGGTTTCATATGTAACATGTTTACAAGTTGAAATAACATTTTTTTCTCAGGAGGCATTTTGTGCTAGTCACAAAATATCCAGGAGGCATTCTTTCTTGGAGGCATTTTTTCTGTGAGGCATTTTGTCCAGAAGGCATTTTTTTCCCGGATTCTGTATGTCCTACATTCTTTGGTGATGTTCTCGGAGAAGAGGTCTCGAGTGAAAGGGTACATTGACCACAGACATTTCTGTTCAAAATGTCATTAGTATCAGACTTAAGTATAAAACACTAATTGAATGCAGTGGACTAAGATGCTTAAGAACTATTGTTTACAATTACTGATTGTGCTTCAACTAAAAACTTAACAAAACCACTAATAAAATCCAGTGAACCTAAGTGCCTTAGACTTTTTGTTCAAAAGTTAATGATTTTACTTCAGAGTTATTGCTTACAAGAAAAATCAAGTTACAAACAAGTGAAGCTATAGCGCTAGAAAAATGTTACTGGATTTATTGGGAAAGAAAAGTATGAGTTTATATATTGCAATATTTATGAATGATTTAGCAAGTGAAATTAAAAATCTAGGCTTAGGAATAAGAGTAGGAGATCATGATCCATTCCACTCTTCAATAATGCACAAAATGATAACTTTTCAAGTTATAAGTGATTTAGTGCATGACTTCAGGAATTTGACAGCATAAATATTCCACTTTTTTTTGTTCCACTTTTGCTTCACACACACATATATATACATGTATCTCTATCTATCATCTCCCTCCATCAACCCCCCTCTTCCCCCACTGAGGCATAGAAAGACTTTCCATGAATGTGCTTTTTGATAGATATCAGAGAAAAGCAAATAGAGTTGGGGAGGGAGAAGAAAGGGACAAGTCATTCATTTCCACTCAGCTGGAGATACATAAAATGCTGTACAAGAAAAACTGTTTATGAGAAAGTGTTTTTTTTTCAGGCATCTTATATTGTTAAAGAAGTCCCGTGTATACATTTGACCAATTTACATAGTCTATGTGAACAAGTAGCTAGATCATCAACTCCAACAAAACAAAAGTTGAATCAATTGAAGCTTTTTTTCCAAAAAGGAAAAGTTATATCCCCACAATTCCAAAAGAATGGAATCAGAAGAATGTGGTTTTTTAATCTGCCTAAAATTGGGAATTTATATTATGTGAACACTGATCAGTTGCAATATGTTAATAACCACATCAGTGCATCATAAATGGCTCATTTTTTTCTTTGAAGATGCCATAACTTCATAAATACTAAGAGATTAGGTTTGCCAGACAGCATAAATATTTTTAAGTATACATATGGCAGGTGTGGTTTTAAAAAGGTGTTAAAATAAATGAGGAGGGAGCAAAAAGTATATTTTATCATGTTAAGATGGCCAAAGCCTCTTAAGTACAGGAATTTTAAGTGAAATGTTATACAAAATCTTACTTTAGTATAATCAATGTCAAGTTAAACTGATGTTACTGAACCGTAAATCAGTTAGGGGCTGAAAATCTTTATTTTCACGTGAAGATGGCCATGACTGTACTTGCATTGGAACTCCAAGGTGGAAAGAAAATAAGAATGTCCCTAATGTCATCTTTAAAAGTGTACAAAATTTAACTGAGCTCTGCTGTACAGTACGATAGCTGGAGATTAAAAACTCCATAATTTCACTGCAAGGTGACAATAACTTCATCCATATTGCGACTTTAAGGTGACCATAAAATGAGAATGTCCCTTTTGTCATCCTTTATAAGTGCATAAAGTTTAGCTCAGGTCAGTTGAACAATAAGGTTGCTGGAGGCAACTTCCTTTTTCGCTGTAAGGTGACCATAACTTCATTCATATTGTGACTTTAAGGTGACCATAATATGATAATGTCCCTTCAATATCAATATATGTTAGATATGGAAAAAGAAAAGAGCCAGACGGCTTTATTCAAGTGTTATGACTTTAGGGGGACCAAAATTATATTAACAGTTTAAGGTCACCTTAAAGTCAGGATAACCCTTTGGTTTGCCATCCTTTATAGGTGTGCAAAGGTTAACTGAGGTCAGTCGAACAATAAGATACTGATAAGGCTGAAAACTCCCTTATTTCACTTTAAGGTGGCTACAACTCCATTCATACTGAGAGTTTAAGGTGACCATAAGTATTATTTTTATCTACTTTAATACCAGTGATAATTTCAATATAAAAAATGGAAAAAGAAAGGAGCCAGAGGATTTTATTCCAGTTTGATGACTTTAAGCAGGCCATATGTCCATTAACATTTTGAGTTTAAGGTCACCATAAAGTCAGAATATTCCTTTGGCAAATCTTGATATATGTTCTAAGTTTGGTTGAAAAAAGTGAAAAACTAAGTGAACTGGAGGGCTAAAACCCCCTTTTTTCATATTAAGGTGACCTTAAGATCGCAGATACAGGGCTAAAACTTCGGCATGTGAAAGATTATCAAAAAGTAGCTGAATAAGTTATTCCAACAAAACGCCGAAATCCTAACCGTTTTTGAGATACAGACCAAGTACCCATTTTTAAAAAATTTACGAAAATAAAACACCTGCCATTCAGGCATCTATGGTCCCATTGATGAGAAAATCCTTTCCGACCTTGGAAATTTGGTCTAGAATGTACCTGATAAATTCTATAGCACAGATGTGTGTGGTTTTTTCCGAAACGCGATGACGGGGTGTTTTGGACTTATGCTTAAGGTTACCTTAAGTAAAGCTTAAGGTCTGCGCAAAGTATCCCAAAATTTTTCCCACCCCTATAGTTTTAAAGATAGATAAGAAGGAAAGAAAATTTTGAAAGGCTAAGAAGTTATTCAAGGGAGACCATAATCCTGCGGCGGCGGCGGCGATCAGTCGAACTTCAGTGAAAACAAATAAGCGTCCCTGACAGGTCGCTTAATAATAAGCGAGTTATAAGCACTTTAAACTTTGCCTATCCTCGTTTGACCTTGAAGGAGGGGCCCAAGGTCAAATGCAACCACACCAGAAGATTCCCAGCCCATGATTTCCTACATGTTGGTATACCATCCCAAACCTCTAGGACCAATAATAAGCGAGTTATGAACACTTTTAAGTTTGGCTATGCTCGTTTGACCTTGAAGAAGAGGCCCAAGGTCAAATCTGACCACACCAAAAGATTCCTAGCCCATGATTTCCTATATGTTGGTATACCATCCCAAACCTCTAGGACCAATAATAAGCGAGTTATAAGCACTTTTATGTTTTGTTATGCTCGTTTGACCTTGAAGGAGGGGCCCAAGGTCAAATCCGACCACACCAGAAGATTCCCAGCCCATGATTTCGTACATGTTGGTATACCATCCCAAACCTCTAGGACCAATAATAAGCGAGTTATAAGCACTTTTAAAGGTCATAGGAAGTATTTTCAGATCATTCATTAGTGATTACATATACATATGTAAGTTCAATTTCTGTGAAAATAAGATGCGTCTGAGACAAGGTTACATGGTATATTCAATCACTTTCTGGCTGTTTTTTCAAAATTTTCACAACTGTCGCCATTATTTTTCACTCGACAACTCTCGTAGAAAATACTAGTTTTGACGTCATAGGTTCATGACAATGTAAACAAACTATTATTTCCCTAAGCCTTTTAATACATACATATATATTTAAAAGATTGCATAATGTGTTTTTATGAAGTTTATTTGTTTATAAGACATCAATCTGCCAAAGTAAATTTTTGAAATAGCCTTCAGAACATCTTTTATATTTGTTCTCAGATAAAAAATATTTAGAGAGGTATTAAGCAAGTTGCATAAAAATCACCAAACAATGCAGTCAACCAGGTTCAACTCTGAGATGAATTTTGATAGTTATTTTTTTCAAGTTTGAAAACCAACTATTGCCAGGAGATGAAATAAATACAACATAAATGTCTTTAGAACTGGGCCTCAAGCAAGGATAATCATATATGTTCCCCAAATTAGTTTCCTACCAAAACTGTAAACAATACTGCTTTCATAGTATACATAATGCGTCTAGCCATCTACAGTGTTGATTATAGTTCCCCTAAACACATTTCCTTTTTTTTTGGTCTCAACAAAGGCTTAAATTGAGAATAAAATGTCACCAACTAATTTCCAAAACTTTTTTTAAATTATCCAAACTTAAGGCCAAGAAATATTTAACTAATATCTTAAGGAAAACTCATATACTGAATTATTTCATAAACTGATAATGTAAAAGTTAGACCTTCAAACATGATTCTTTCAGAATAAATTCAATAAATTTGACTACAACACCATGCTTTTATAAATTATTTATGCAAATGAAAACAAATTGTGTATTTTGATTTCACTTTACATCATGCCTTTTCTTGATAGAAATGCCGGTGATTAAAGGCAAACAAGAGGAGAGTGCCCGTGAACGGGCACTGTGTCAGCTGACTGAGTGTTTTTGATTTGTGAAGGTGATTAGAGGACAGAATAATTATCAGGAAAAGGGCTGTACAGAAATACAGTAAATGGTAACTGAACAGCAAGTTCGAAAGAAATTCCGAAGCTGACAGAAGAAAAGGATAAAAAAGTTGTGCCCTGTAAATGGTATTATGAAGGAAAATAACAAGGTAATTGTTTAAGTGTAAAAAATAGGTTAAAACATATTTTAAGAAATACTACAAATGCAATATCCTCGTTCGACCTTGAAGAAGGGGTCCAAGGTCAAATCTAACCACACAAATACATTCCCAGCCCATGATTTCCTATGGTTTACCATTCCAAACCTCTAGGACCAATTATAAATGAGTTATAAGCACTTTTAAGCTTGGCTGTCCTCATTTGACCTTGAAGGAGGGGTTCAAAGGTCAAATCTGACAATACCAAAAGATTCCGAGCCAATGATTTCCTATGGGATGGTTTACCATCCCAAATCTCTGTCACCAATAATAAGCGAGTTGTAGGCACTTTCAATTTTCGCTATCCTCATTTAACCTTGAAGGAGGGTTTATCATCCCAAACCTCTAGGATCAATAATAAGGGAGATATAAGCACTTTTCATGACTGACAAAAAACACCTGTGGCGGCCATCTTGTTTCTCAAAATGAGGCCAAAAATATTCCCAGACAACATTTTATGGTTATTAATATATACTGCAAACTTAAGAAAGCTAGCTATAATATTTTTTTTCATCAGAGCAGTAATGGTGAAATCTCTCTCTACACACTGCGGCTATCCAGTGGATACAATGATTTACTCAACAGTGAGAAC
Source organism: Sabellastarte sp. h YS-2021 (assembly GCA_964017235.1). NCBI lineage: Eukaryota > Metazoa > Annelida > Polychaeta > Sabellida > Sabellidae > Sabellastarte > Sabellastarte sp. h YS-2021. Next base: position 8,213,914 of record OZ024932.1, on the reverse strand, counting down.
CTGAAAGTAGCTATTGCTCAGCTATGCCATGACATAGAGGTCTGCAATTTCACTATGTTATAGCTGACCAAAAATTCTGTGAATAACATATTTAACAAATTACTCTAAATGTAATAGTTTTCAAGTTACAACTGATTTACTCAACAGTGAGAACCTCAAAGGAACTATTACTCAGCTATGCAATGAGCTACATGTCTGAAATTTTACTATGTTATAGCTAACCCAAAAGTAGGTGAACAACATATTTAAGGAAACTACTGTAAATGCAATAGTTTTCAAGCTACAACTGATTTACTCAATAGTGAGAAGCTCAAAATAGCTATTGCTCCGCTATACCATGAGCTATAGGTCTGTAATTTCACTATGTTATAGCTGACCCAAAAGTAGGTGAACAATATATTTTAACAAAATACTCCAAATGCAATATTTTTCAAGTTACAGCTGATTTACTCAACAGTCAGTACCTGAGAATAGCTATTGCTCAGTTGTGCCATGAGCTATAGGTCTATAATTTCACTATGTTATAGCTGACCCAAAAGTAGCTGAATAACATATTTGCACAAATTTCTGTAAATGCAAGTTTTCCAATTATAACTGATTTACTCAACAGTGAGAACTTCAAAGTAGCTATTACTCAGCTATGAAATGAGCCACAGGTCTGAAACTTCACTATGTTATAGCTGACCCCAAAATAGGTGAATAACATATTGAAACAAAATACTCTAAATGCAATAGTTTTCAAGTTATAAGTGATTTACTCAACAGTGATAACCTAAAAGTAGCTATTACTCAGCTATGCCATGAGCTACAGGTCTGAAATTTTACTATGTTATAGCTGGCCCAAAAGTAGCTGAAAAACATATTTATACGAAATTCTCTAAATGCAATAGTTTTTAAGTTACAAGTGATTTTACTCATGATGGAAGTTACTGAAAAGCCCAAAAGTAGCTATTACTCACTTAGCTATTGAGACAGACACCCAACTTACTCACCATATTGTAGCTATGAAAAAAGTAGCTGAATAACATATTTTAACAAAATGCTCTAAATGCAACACTTTCCAAGTTATAAGCGATTTACTCAACAGTGATAACCTAAAAGTAGCTATTACTCAGCTATGCCATGAGCTACAGGTCTGAAATTTTACTATGTTATAGCTGGCCCAAAAGTAGCTGAATAACATATTTATACGAAATTCTCTAAATGCAATAGTTTTCAAGTTATAAGTGATTTACTCAACAGTGATAACCTAAAAGTAGCTATTACTCAGCTATGCCATGAGCTACAGGTCTGAAATTTTACTATGTTATAGCTGGCCCAAAAGTAGCTGAATAACATATTCATACGAAATTCTCTAAATGCAATAGTTTTTAAGTTACAAGTGATTTTACTCATAATGGAAGTTACTGAAAAGCCCAAAAGTAGCTATTACTCACTTAGCTATTGAGACAGACACCCAACTTACTCACCATATTGTAGCTATGAAAAAAGTAGCTGAACAACATATTTTCACAAAATGCTGTAAATGCAACACTTTTGAAGTTATAAGTGATTTAGTGCATGATTTCATGAATTTTAATGCATTAAAAATTATTAAAAAAATTTATTAAAAAAAAAGTAAGACAGATCCAGGTCTCATACTCACACAAGAGAATCTACCTCTGGCCTAGTACATATATGCAAGATATGAGAGAAATCCCTGCAATAGTCACTGAGAAAATTGTGATAAAAAGTTGAAATTTTCACACTTTTGGTGGGGGTACCCCCCTTGTAATGTCTCTAGCAAACAGACGAACAGACAGATTTGCATGCCTTGAACAATTTTTCATCCTCGATAGATAAGGTATCTTTTAAAAAAAACAGCATGTCTCTAGGCCTTGTAGTTTTGGAGAAGAAGTTGTTCACGCGTACGCGGACGCCCACGCCGCAGAGTGATGACATAAAAAACAGTATCCAGTAAATTCAAATGACCACTTTTGAATTTGTCAAGAGATTCTTAGTTTTGTGTAAATTTATCCAACTTGAAAGGCTACTTTCCCATCACAGTTTTAAAAACCTGGAAAAAAATGATGGAAGGAGGCAATATCTCATACATATGTTTAGGCTTTCTGCATTCCAAGACAAGCCTACTTACAGTATATCTGTGTTTGTTAGAACTGTCAGTGGTTAAAAGTTAGGTAAAACTTGAGAAAAAAACAGCATCTAGAAAAAATAAAGGCTAGTGAGCTTTTTTGGCAAAGGAAAATGTTATCTTCCTTCAGTTTGTAAATATATACACTATATCTCCAACTACACAGAATTTCGTTATGAACCTGTGACGTCATCAATCATCTACTACGAGAAAAACAATATGTCCGCTTTTTACTCCACGTTCGTGATATTTATTTTTATAATGTTATTTATGGCTCTTGTACCATATATTTCTTAAAATAAACCACATTTTCATTCTTATAGGTTGTTTGTCTACTGAATGAAGTTAACTTCATAATTTTTGTGAAAAATGTTTCCTATGACCTTTAAGTTTGGCTATGCTCGTTTGACCTTAAACGAGAGGCCCAAGGTCAAATCCGACCACACCAGAAGATTCCCAGCACATGATTTCCTATATGCTGGTATACCATCACAAACCTGTAGGACCAATAATAAGCGAGTTATAACCACTTTTAAGCTTGGCTATGCTCGTTTCACCTTGAATGAGAGGCCCAAGGTCAAATGTGACCACACCAGAAGGTTCCCAGCCCATGATTTCCTATATGCTGGTATACCATCCCAAACCTCTAGGACCAATAATAAGCGAGTAACTTTTAAGTTTGCCTATCCTCGTTTGACCTTGAACGTGGGACCCAAGGTCAAATCCGACCACACCAGAAGGTTCCCAGCCAATGATTTCCTACATGTTGGTTTACCATCCCAAAGCTCTAGGACCAATAATAAGCGAGTTATAAGTATTTTTATGTTTGGCTATCCTCATTTGACCTTGAAGGAGGGGCCCAAGGTCAAATCCGACCACACCAAAAGATTCCCAGCCCATGATTTCCTACATGTTGGTATACCATCCCAAAGCTCTAGGACCAATAATAAGCGAGTTATAAGCACTTTTAAGTTTGGCTATCCTCGTTTGACCTTGAAGGATGGGCCCAAGGTCAAATCCAACCACACCAGAAGATTCCCAGCACATGATTTCCTATATGTTGGTATACCATCCCAAAGCTCTAGGACCAATAATAAGCGAGTTATAAGCACTTTTAAGTTTGGCTATCCTCGTTTGACCTTGAACGAGGGGCCCAAGGTCAAATCTGACCACACCAGAAGATTCCCAGCACATGATTTCCTATATGTTGGTATACCATCCCAAACCTCTAGGACCAATAATAAGCGAGTTCAAGGCTTAATCTCAGTAAAATTTTTATGAACTTATAATCAATCGCCTGTCAATCGGTCAATTATGGCCCGATTGATCCCAATATCGACTGGTGCCTAGATTCTTCCCTCAGGAATGTGCATACCAAATTTGGTTGACCCACACCCAGTACTTTCTGAGGAAATCTAGTGAAAAGGAAGTAAATTTTTTTTGAATTTTTGATGATTTGACCTTGATAAAGGTCAAAGGTCAAATTTATGCCTGTCAAAAAATTTTCCCACGCCTATAGAAGAACACTGCTAAATATCATTTGGACAGGCCTAATAACAAGGGAGATATTCAAGGGAGACGATAATGCGGCGGTGGCGGCGGCTGACTGAAAACCAGGGGTGAAACCAATAAGCGTCCCCTTTTTAAGGGACGCTTAATTACTTAAATGTAGCTTTTATAACCTACAACTTGTAGGCTACAAGCTTACCATGTGGAACTGAATGCTGATCTCAGATGGCCGTAGGCCCCGATCAACTTTCAAGAAAAATAAACGTCTAGTACTGGCTGTTGCCTCACAGGAAGGTGTCTGAGTCCAGTAGTGAAATACTGCAAAATCCCCCTTCTTTCAAGTTGTAATTTTGCCCGTACCCCCTCAGCTGTAATACAGTGGGCGCACTGGGTGGGACTCTCTTTAGTTCCACATGGTAAACATGTAGTTTATAAAAGATACATATTAGTAATTAAAATTTTAAATTTTATTGCACTACAATAGCTTACCATATGGGACTGAATGCTGAATCCAACCGCTCGGTGGAGGGATTACCACTGAGACTGGAGGTATTTGTCAATTTTTCTTGGGTTTTGAATTAATTAGATTAGAATGGATGTTTTACAAAAGCCAGTTTGAGTCCCGCTTACAGTACCCCGGTTTCAGGAACTGGTCCTGTAAGAAGCCTAAAACCAGAATATTTGAATGAATGACAGTACTATAGCTGTCTGGATTTCGAAGGGATAAGTGCAGCTGTGCTCACTTATATAGTATATAGCCTAAAGGACTTCACCAAAAATGAAAACAAGCCCTAGGCTTGAAAATCTCATCAACTTGCCATACTTACGATGAGATTATAGGATCACCTGAATATGTACTTAATACATTATACATGTTAAATACTGTAACTGAAATAAAAAGCTAAAAGACGTTACCAAACATCCTGAGGAGGTATTCATATACCTGGACCCTGGGATTTAGACTCCTGAATACTTGGCAGCTGCAGATATGCCCCCACTTCTTTTCTTTCTGAGGATGACCAGTCTGAGGGGAAGGGTCTAGGATTTGCCACTACTACTGGACTCAGATACATATTGTGGTCATTATCTGAACAAGTGGGGTCTTTTACGTAAAAAATTTTAAAATGTGTTGTGAGCTTTCCAGTGACAAGCTGTTTAAGATGTTTGAGGTCTGTGTTTTTCATGGACTCAAAGGGTGCTTTGTGGGCTGATTAAGATAAACAGAACGGTTCCACTTTGGGGATTCTTGGAACTTTTGCAAAGATCTCTGTGAAAGCGAGGAAGAAACCGGTTAAGGTCAGAACTTTGAGAAATATGGAACCCCGCTGGGCCCAAGGTGTCAACAATGGCCGTCCTATAACCATCAATGTCAACAGATGCCTGGTTAGATCTTGGTACAGGTACATGAAAAAGTTTGAGACTTGTTTCACAGAGGGAGTGGAGAAATCCACCGAATATTCTCTGCACCATTTCTCAACAAGAGGGTCAAAGATGCCCCAAAAAGGGGGTTGCACAGGCAGCAATAACGTTTGCGACTGCTGTAATTAACGCTCGACGATAGGAGAGGGTTATTGTTATCAGTTTGTTTCTGTCTGTCTGTCTGTGCACCGTTTCGCCCTTATAACTCAAAAACTATAACATCAATCAATCTCAAATTTGGTGGGAAGGTATTTCATGGGGTACAGATGGATTCTTCCAAATTTGGTATAATTTGTGTGAAAATTAAAACCAGGAGAGAGATTTTCTTATTTTTAATTGGGAATACACAGTGAAACTGCTTCTCTTCATCCCATACATTAAAAATCAATATTTTGCTTTCTGATGATGTCATTACTCAGTGATGTCACAATGTAACTGTCATTGCGAGGTCACAATGTGTGCTGTCTTTCAGTAAAACTATTTTTTTCTCATTTTATGTCTTGAAATTGACATAAACATAATAAAGAGGAAGGTGGTATGATCATCATTTTTATTAATTATTATTTCTGTTTTATTTTCTCTTTTTCTTTCAATTCCTTGACAGTCCATCACAAAAAATTACCATGCATGATTTTCACCAAGAAGTGACCTTTAAGCAATATTTTTGCCTCCATCAGCAGTTTATGTCTTGTGTGTTAATTGTTTATTTGTCTATTTGTCTTTTTTGGGTTTTTTTGTTTTTTTTGTGTGTGTTTAGATTACTCCAGAACTAATAACAGATCTTTATTTAAAAAGTTGTGGGTAGGACCTGACTGAAGGAAGAAGTTACTAAAAGAAAGATCTGGATCTTATTTTGGATACAAAAAATCATGATTTTTCAGAGGTCCCACTTCAATGTATTTCGAATGACTAGCTTTCTACTTGATATCTCTATGAAGATTAATTTACATGTTTAGTTTTATTTTATTGTCTTCCTTAAAATACTTTATATAACCTGAGAGACTGGTCACATGGAGTCGAGCGTTTTGCTCTCTCTGAGTGCATCTTGTTAAATTTAGAAACAAGGAAAGAAATGTTAGGTCACCCAGTTAAGGTGAATGTTTTTGGCATGCTAAGAAATGTAAAACTTGTAATCTAGGTTACATAATTGTATCTATGCTATAAACGGACAAATGAAAGAACGGAATTACAGCAATTTCAAAAGCAACTTAGCTATGATGATGATCTATCTCCCTGTCAATTTTGAATTCGATGGGACAAAGCGTTTTTGATTAAGAGTCCGGAAATGGAAATGTTGATGGACAGACAGACAAACAAACGGACGGAATTACACCAATTTTGAAACGAACCTAGCAATGATGGTGATCTATCTCCCTGTCAAGTTTGAATTCGATTGGACAAAGCATTTTCAAGTCAGAGCCCGGAAACAGAAAGGTTGACGGACAGACAAACGGACAAAAGGAATTACACCAATTTCAAAAGGAAACTAGCTATGATGGTGACCTATCTCCCTGTCAAGTTTCAATTCAATTGGACAAAGCATTTTCGAGTTAGAGTCCGGAAACAAAAATGTTGACGCACAGACAAACAGACAAAATGTAACATATTTTAGTGTAATTTAACTTTTTATAAGTTAAATACTTACCTTATCCTCACAAGTGCTTGGTTTGGTTTTGTGGAGCAAAACGTATCGACAGACAAGTATTTTTTAAAAGAATTTTCTTGTCGGCAGGTGACCCCTTGTCTGCGCATGTCCGCGCTTGCGCACTAGTCGTTGTCGACAGACAATTGTCGAGAGATCTTCATTGTATTTTTGGTCCCCAGAAAACAAATTATGCAGGGAGGTAGGGTGGGTTTATCCTTGTGAGGATAAGGTAAGTATTTAACTTATAAAAAGTTAAATTACAATAAAATTTGTTAGATTTTATTGCGTAAAATAGCCTTACCTTATCCTCACAAGTGCTTGAATACAACCATAACAGGTGGAGGGTATTTGTTTTGGCCACACTGTTAGATGATTGAAAGGCAAGGGGTCACCAAATAAAACACTCAATAAGACGATAAGATAAGCTTCCATAACACCACATCTTAGGTTAATATATTACTTCTTCATCTCAGATAAGTAATAATTAGGTAACCTCAACAAGAGATCCATGATGTGGTCATCATTGTTGCTGTTGTTGTTGTAGTATATTATTTTACAACAAATCATATAGCAGTATAAACCATCTCCCAGTATTGGCCGGAGATGTCTGCATGTCTCCCCAATCAAGATGTCATCATCTGACAATGAGAATATCTACCAGCAGGCAAACTGAACTGCATAAACTGCAGATGTAAGGCCATGTGTAAGAACAAAAAGACATATGGCAGTTAGAGAACAGTTGTAGAACTGGAGAGATCATACATATGCATCATATCAATAACATGTATGAATACACAAAAACTAACTAAATGCTGAGGTAAATCCAGAAGGACCAATATGTTCATGGACTGGTCATAGGATTGCCAAGCTACATCGTCCAGTAGAATGTAGTAAAGTAACAAGAGTCTGATATGTGCTCAGGTAAGACCCCACTCTTGAAAACTGATGAGGCAGCCATGGATGTAATATGTGCCTCAATATATAGATTCTGAGAATCAGAAATAAGGACTGGCAATGTAATCATGCAGCCAGATTGATTAGGAAGAGGTAGCAGAAGTCAAGATATCTCCAACAAGCCATCCTTAAAAGATATGAGCAAGAGATTCTTCCCCTCCTTCAAGTACTAGTACTGTCTTGATGGTAACTAAGTACTGTCAGAGGGCAGAGTGTCACATCATCAGTCACATGCAAGCTCAAGAATGGTTTGGGAGCTAGAATAACCACTGGTTTGAGCCATCTAAGCCCCCAGGAGCCAACTGATTTTTTCTAAAAGGCAGGAGAAAGAGATTCTCCTTTTTCTCAAGCATTATTCCTGTCCACTAAGTGTTTGAGTGCTCTTAAGAGGATAAAGAATCATGTGTCCAGACAATATAAGTTCAGGAATGATTTAGAGCTGGGAATGACGATTAGTCCGAGGAAATCTGGACCATAGGTCTTTGCTGAACATATAGGAGGAAGGAGAAACTGTAATCTCCTTCCAATGAGGCTTGTGTCAAAGTTCCAGGATACACTTCAACTTGTTTTTGCCAGATGCCAATGCCATTGGAACAGTCTTGCAAGTCAAACTTCTTAAGGCTGACCTTTAAAGGTTAATAAGGAGCCTTTGTGAAAACCAACAGAAGCATAGGCAAATCCCTTGATATTGCACCTCAGTTAGGAGTGGGCTTATCTCTATACAAGAGGAGAGTGCCCGTGAACGGGCACTGTGTCAGCTGACTGAGTGTTTTTGATTTGTGAAGGTGATTAGAGGACAGAATAATTATCAGGAAAAGGGCTGTACAGAAATACAGTAAATGGTAACTGAACAGCAAGTTCGAAAGAAATTCCGAAGCTGACAGAAGAAAAGGATAAAAAAGTTGTGCCCTGTAAATGGTATTATGAAGGAAAATAACAAGGTAATTGTTTAAGTGTAAAAAATAGGTTAAAACATATTTAAAGAAATACTACAAATGCAATATCCTCGTTCGACCTTGAAGAAGGGGTCCAAGGTCAAATCCAACCACACAAATACATTCCCAGCCCATGATTTCCTATAGGTTGGTTTACCATTCCAAACCTCTAGGACCAATTATAAGTGAGTTTTAAGCACTTTTAAGCTTGGCTGTCCTCATTTGACCTTGAAGGAGGGGTCCAAAGGTCAAATCTGACCATACCAAAAGATTCCGAGCCAATGATTTCCTATGGGATGGTTTACCATCCCAAATCTCTGTCACCAATAATAAGCGAGTTGTAGGCATTTTCAATTTTCGCTATCCTCATTTGACCTTGAAGGATTCCAAGGTCAAATCGGACCATATCAACAGATTCACAGCCCATGATTTCCTGTCTGTTTACCATCCCAAACCTCTGGGACCAATAATAAGCGAGTTTTAAGTTTTAAGCACTTTTAAGTTTGGCTTGTTTGACCTTGAAGGAGGGGTCATTGAAGGTCAAATCTGACCACACTAAAAGATTCCCAGCCCATGATTTCCTACAGGTTGGTTTATCATCCCAAACCTCTAGGATCAATAATAAGGGAGATATAAGCACTTTTCATGACTGACAAAAAACACCTGTGGCGGCCATCTTGTTTCTCAAAATGAGGCCAAAAATATTCCCAGACAACATTTTATGGTTATTAATATATACTGCAAACTTAACAAAGCTAGCTATAATATTTTTTTCATCAGAGCAGTAATGGTGAAATCTCTCTCTACACACTGCGGCTATCCAGTGGATACAATGATTTACTCAACAGTGAGAACCTGAAAGTAGCTATTGCTCAGCTATGCCATGATATAGAGGTCTGCAATTTCACTATGTTATAGCTGACCAAAAATTCTGTGAATAACATATTTAACAAATTACTCTAAATGTAATAGTTTTTAAGTTACAACTGATTTACTCAACAGTGAGAACCTCAAAGGAACTATTACTCAGCTATGCAATGAGCTACATGTCTGAAATTTTACTATGTTATAGCTAACCCAAAAGTAGGTGAACAACATATTTAAGCAAAATACTGTAAATGCAATAGTTTTCAAGCTACAACTGATTTACTCAATAGTGAGAACCTGAAAATAGCTATTGCTCTGCTATGCCATGAGCTATAGGTCTGTAATTTCACTATGTTATAGCTGACCCAAAAGTAGGTGAACAATATATTTTAACAAAATACTCCAAATGTAATATTTTTCAAGATATAGCTGATTTACTCAACAGTCAGTACCTGAGAATAGCTATTGCTCAGTTGTGCCATGAGCTATAGGTCTATAATTTCACTATGTTATAGCTGACCCAAAAGTAGCTGAATAACATATTTACACAAATTTCTGTAAATGCAATAGTTTTCCAATTACAACTGATTTACTCAACAGTGAGAACTTCAAAGTAGCTATTACTCCGCTATGCAATGAGCTACAGGTCTGGAACTTCACTATGTTATAGCTGACCCCAAAATAGGTGAATAACATATTTAAACAAAATACTCTAAATGCAATAGTTTTCAAGTTATAAGTGATTTACTCAACAGTGATAACCTAAAAGTAGCTATTACTCAGCTATGCCATGAGCTACAGGTCTGAAATTTTACTATGTTATAGCTGGCCTAAAAGTATCTGAATAACATATTTATACGAAATTCTCTAAATGCAATAGTTTTTAAGTTACAAGTGATTTTACTCATGATGGAAGTTACTGAAAAGCCCAAAAGTAGCTATTACTCACTTAGCTATTGAGACAGACACCCAACTTACTCACCATATTGTAGCCTTGAAAAAAGTAGCTGAATAACATATTTTAACAAAATGCTCTAAATGCAACACTTTTCAAGTTATAAGTGATTTACTCAACAGTGATAACCTAAAAGTAGCTATTACTCAGCTATGCCATGAGCTACAGGTCTGAAATTTTACTATGTTATAGCTGACCCAAAAGTAGCTGAATAACATATTTATACGAAATTCTCTAAATGCAATAGTTTTCAAGTTATAAGCGATTTACTCAACAGTGACAACCTAAAAGTAGCTATTACTCAGCTATACCATGAGCTACAGGTCTGAAATTTCACTATGTTATAGCTGGCCCAAAAGTAGCTGAATAAGATATTTATACGAAATTCTCTAAATGCAATAGTTTTTAAGTTACAAGTGATTTTACTCATAATGGAAGTTACTGAAAAGCCCAAAAGTAGCTATTACTCACTTAGCTATTGAGACAGACACCCAACTTACTCACCATATTGTAGCTATGAAAAAAGTAGCTGAACAACATATTTTAACAAAATGCTGTAAATGCAACACTTTTGAAATTATAAGCGGTTTAGTGCATGATTTCATGAATTTTAATGCATTAAAAATTATTAAAAAAATTTATTAAAAAAAAAGTAAGACAGATCCAGGTCTCATACTCACACAAGAGAATCTACCTCTGGCCTAGTACATATATGCAAGATATGAAAGAAATCCCTGCAATAGTCACTGAGAAAATTGTGATAAAAAGTTGAAATTTTCACACTTTTGGTGGGGGTACCCCCCTTGTAATGTCTCAAGCAAACAGACGAACAGACAGATTTGCATGCCTTGAACAATTTTTCATCCTCGATAGATAAGGTATCTTTTAAAAAAACAGCACGTCTCTAGGCCTTGTAGTTTTGGAGGAGAAGTTGTTCACGCGTACGCGTATACCCACGCCGCAGAGTGACGACATAATGTCAGCTGACTGACAAGTCAGCTGTTATAAAAACTTACAATATGCCTATTCAGACCCAGGCTTTTGCTCAATTCCTGGCCACATAGTCATAAATGATCAGCTATGGCTGCTGCCAAGGCAACAATATTGGTGGGCTTCAGGTTTTTATAGTAAGTGGACCAAAAAATCTGCCATATAAGAGATAATAGGCTCTGAGATGACCACCGAATTCTGTTGGTACCAGAGTTCCAGTGGTCCATCCTGACTCAAATAATTTTCTACAGGAGGGTCCTAGAGAAGCCCTAAACCTCTCTGCCATCTGTTCAGAGTCTGAGAATGGTTCAAGTGATTGTGAGTGGTGCTAAGGTGTCAAGTATGAAGGTGCCAATGCAACAGATTCTGAAGGTATTTCTGACTGAATGGCTTTTTCTGAGACCAGTGAAGTAGCTGTAAAGGAGGTTTGGTTGATTGATTCACCAGATCCGAAAATCAGTGCATCATGGGCCACCCTGGCACCACTGCACTCTTTTTGCACCTGCAGGTGTTCCCTTGCTGAATGACTTTGGAATGAGAGCTACAGGACAAAAAGCATAACAGTCCAGACCCTTCAACAAGATGTTAAATGTAACTCTGTTCAAAGCATCTGCATCAGGGACTGACAAAACTATAGATTGAAAGTTTGTGATTCATACTGGTGTCAAACATCTGTACCATTGGTCTTTGCCAAACTATTATGCAAATCAAATGAAACAGATTAAAACTAAAGGACCACCCTGTCTGTATGATTCTGTCATTTTGGAGAAGCTGAGTACTGCAACATTAGACAACCCTGAATATATATCTGGTTCCTATGAGAATATTTCAAGGATTGCAGTAGGCCAAGATGCGGCAAACCTGCATATAGTGACCATTGTTGACTTATGCCTAACCTGCACATTGTCTTGAACCTTTAAGGGAGTAAGAACCCTTCTGAATGGATTACTTTTTGTCCCTTCTGGAAAGGTAGTTGGCTATGACATTTAAGCATCCCAGAATATGTCTGCCTCTTATGAGAATATTTCCAGAATTGCAGTAGGCCAGGATGTGCCAAACGTCTGTTAATTCTGAAGAGGATGTTGGCTATGACATCTCAGCAACCCAGAATATGTCTGTCTCTTGTGAGTATATTACAAGGATTGCAGTAGGCCAAGATGCGCCAAACTAGGAGGATACGCCCCCCCCCCCCCCCCCCCTGTTTGTTCAGATAACCAAATACAATGGTGTTGTCTGGTGTTGTCAGAATTCTCTTTGTTTAGAATCCTATCTTTAAAGCTTCTTAGGACTAGACACACTGCCTTTAGTTGTTGGACAATAAAATGTAAAATATTGCCTTGAACTGACCAAATGCCACTGAATGTCAAGCTTCAGATGGGATCACCAACGTTTGTTATGAGCATCTGTGAAAGTAAGGGTACAGTGCTAATCTGCCAGGAAAGGGCAACCTATTTCCCATTTGTTATAATTTCTGACACTGAAGATGCTTTTTCAGAAGGATTTGAAACCGGAACCCTCAGAACTAGTGACTGGGGATATTGCCAGTTGTTTCAGACGCCAGTGAAGGAGGACGCATATGTAACCACCCATTGGTATAGTCCTTCTAAAGATACTACTACACCTATCAGGGACACAGGGCATCTTGAGGTTGTATGTGATGAGAACTCCATGCCCTGAATAAATTCTCTATGGTACTTAAATTTATTTTTGTTGAAAGGAAGTTTGCATGTACCAAAAACATAGTGGTAACCTAAAGGATCGATCCTTGTGTGGACTCGAGCTTGGATTTTCAACAGAAATTTATCACGAAGCCTAGTTGCTGAAGAATTTAGATTAGTTCTTTGGTTTGAACCCAATACTGGTGTTTTACGTACTACAACCAGTAGTCCAGGTATTGGTGAAGAATTTGGATGAGTTCTTTGGTTTGAACCCAATACTGGTGTTTTATGTACTACAACCAGTAGAGGTATTGGTGAAGTCGTATTTCATGAGACTGAAGAATGAGATTTGCCTCTTCGCCTGATACTGTAGAGGGGCGGTCGCTAACCCGAATTTCAGTGCTTTGACCGTATAAATTAAACTGAAGTAGATGTTGAGAATCTGTGACTCGGTACATAGAAGAATGCATCTTTTGTAACCGAATTTCTAATAATTTGTGTTGTCTCCAGTGTAAATGAAGGGACAAGCAGGTCTTTAATGACATGGTAAACGAACTTCACTCGTGTACACTGACCGTTGAAGTCGTAGGTAGAATCACTTCAGGACACTGGGATCTATCATAGGTTGTCATTAGCCGAGTTCTTTACAAAATAAACTGACATAGAAAACCTGGAGTTTTGCAATTCTTGAGTGGATAAATTGCTTTCTTTTGAAGTGAGCGATATTTACTGCCGCTATGTTTTCCTGTCTGACGTCATCGCTTTGCATTGTGGGTAGTACAGGCATTGGTGAATTCGATTCGCACAACTGTGGGATGGCAATGAAAAATCTCACATACCTGCCAGTAACACTGCAAAACCTAGCCTCCACGGTAATTTGCTTTTATTATAGACACGTTCTCTTGTATCCAGCTCTCCTGGTATTTTAGGTAGAGTGGTACGACGATTTTGTGTAGTTTTCATCAAGATCTGTAGAACAACTACCAGACCTGGGTCTCGTTGATGTCTTACTTCTAAATTTCACAGTAGCAGAACAAAAAGTACTGGGAATAACACACTCGTGAAGGTTGAAGGTGAGATGGACTTCAACAGAGTATCTCGTCTACTGCCTCTATAGGTAGATTAACAGGACCTCCAGTCTTTTAAGCATTGCACAAACCCACCAGTACTCCTTCCACTGGAGACATGGCCATAGGAAGTTTTTTTTTGCTTCTGTAGTGGTTCTTATGGAGGGAGACCTATTACTGTAACAGAGTGGCGCTCCACTCCCAGTAAAGAATCTACGACCTCCGATGCAAAGGATAGATAACTAAATTCTGTCTTCTTTGTTTCCCACTGGAAACTTCACAGCAAACTCTTCTTTACAACCCTTTTCTCGACAAGCAGGTAGTTCCAGTCTAATAGAAGGTGAGTGCAGCCATATAACGTCTTCCGCTGAAGACTTCACAGCAAGATTTCTAGCACAAAACATCTTTATTCTGACCCTTTTCAGGACAAGGGAGGCAGAATTAGTGGTAGTACCAGTCGAGTAATGGACCTCTACAGCTAGGTGCACGCTTGCACGTTTCAAAACTTCATAGATCTTCGTCTGTGAATGGACGATAATAAAAGAAAAAACGTGTTGCTTCCATATCGACTAAAAATATAATGAAGATCTCTCGACAATTGTCTGTCGACAACGACCAGTGCGCAAGCGCAGACATGTGCAGACAAGGGGTCACCTGCCGACAAGAAAATTCTTTAAAAAAATACTTGTCGGTCGATACGTTTTGCTCCACAAAACCAAACCAAGCACTTGTGAGGATAAGGTAAGGCTATTTTACGCAATAAAAAAACAGACAAACGAACCAACAGAATTACACCAATTTCAAAAATAAGCTAGCTATGATGGTGTTCTATCTCCCTGTCAAGTTTGAATTTGATTGGACAAACCGTTTTTGAGTTAGAGTCAGAAAACGGAAATTTTGACAGATTTTGTATTCGAGTCCAAAAAATGTGGACGGACTGACAGACAGACGGACGTCAGACACATCAATCTAATAGGCGGGTTGGTTACATGCAACCCACCTAAAAAGGGCCCACTCTGACTTGTAGATGGTTCTTGTTGATGAACATTGAGGGGCAGCAATTCTCTGCCACTTCCATAGATAAGCCTTGTCCTTGAAGCTGTCCACTCCTAGACACCAGGCGTGGAGGTTGAGATGTTAAGGATTGCTGTGAAACACCTGATTGTAGGACAGTTTGACAGTTTTATTTACACTGGTAATGGGAAGAGCTGCACTAGATCCCTAGCCACCCTGGAGCTATTACAAGAATGAGTCAGTTGCATTGCCCGATTTTTTGGATAACCCTGTGAAGGAGAGCCATGGGAGGGTAAGCATAAGCAGTGAGACCCAACCAGTTA
The DNA here is from genome assembly GCA_964017235.1 of Sabellastarte sp. h YS-2021. Taxonomy (NCBI): domain Eukaryota; kingdom Metazoa; phylum Annelida; class Polychaeta; order Sabellida; family Sabellidae; genus Sabellastarte; species Sabellastarte sp. h YS-2021. The sequence goes on along the minus strand of OZ024932.1, from coordinate 8,198,447 downwards.
ATGTTTCAGCATCTATATCTCAATCATGTTGGTCTGGGACTAGAGATACATGCAATGGAACTTCATGGTTCAGACAAGTGGCAAAAAGATCTATATGATTAGTAAACCACTTTTAACAGATCTGTTTTAGCACTTGCGGTTGTTTGTTTTGTTTGCCACTGTCTTTTAGGAAAGAACGCAGGCAACCTCCTGGTGGACTGGGGGAGGCCTTTAAGAAGACATTAGGCGAAGGGGTTTCTACGCCCTCGTCCCCTTGTGTGAGGTTGAAAATGACCCCTGGAGCCTTTGTTAGTAGATTTCCCCCTACTTGGCAAAAACAATAGTAGCTACTTGGAATGGATTAACCCCCATGGAGGTGTTTCCTGTAGGCGCCTCATTTGGTTGTGGTGAGGACCATGAAAGGGCTGATTGATAGGGCCTAAACCCTAAGTGTTTTAGGGGTGCCTTTTGAGGAGGAACTCTTGTCCCTCCTTAACTGATTGTAAACGGAACAAAGGAGAGGGACATGATCAGAAACTCCAAAGTTCTTAACATCTGGTATGTCTCAGGTGAGGTTGAAGGTGGGTCATTTCCCATAGTGTATAAGTCTCTCTGGAGAAGTGGGCTAAGGCTTACTTTGACAGGCTAAGGTTCTCTGTTGGATAAGGATCCTCTTATTCGGTATATCCAGTCACAGGTCTTTTCATAATAATTTCTCACTGCTGCTTTTTTTAGGCACCCTCTTGAATCTTAGTTTTGACCCGTTTGGCAGTAGCCTTGATGCTGTCTTTACAGTTCTCCATGACCTGGTTGCATTCAAAAAGACCTAGGTAAAGACAGCTGAAAATTACAGATTTTGCCTTGTCTGAAGCTTAACCTCTCGGACTACCAGTAGGGGACCTAGCCTATAGCGGCCCCAGACTGACTAGGGGAGATACAGCTGTGCAATCTTGTAATTTTTTTTTTTTTCCTCAAAACAAGGTTGTCCCAATTTGTACCACCTAGAAGTGGAACCGGGGCGTTTTATATATTTATTTTCAGGTAAATTATCAGCCTGAAAGTCCTGTTTAAATTTATCAAAAGCATTTTTAGCTAAGGACTGAGTGGGGGCATAGCTTAAGGGCCCCTTGGCCTGAGCTCCTGTTGGCCTGTTTCATCATGTTTCATGGTACAGAATCTAGGCATATTGTCCCTGGGGTCAGGGAGATTCAAACTCTGCATATTAAGTTTCAATGTCCTCTGCATGTTGCGAGGGCAAGTCAGACAAATCTACTTTCCTATAAAGTATGGGGTCTGGGTTTGAATTGATGTACCTTGTCTCAGATGAAGTGACAAATTTAGGTCATGGGTCAAAATGATATATTTGGTACAAGACTTAATGTTTTTGTATACCCAAGTAAGTGTTCGGACCAGGATTGTTCCGAGTCCTGATCTGAAACAATCATCCAAACATCTTGGTATCTGGATCCGAACAATCATCCGAACATGTTCGGATGGTTAGTACTTTGGTGATTATAAGTCAAGCTGTTGCTCTTATCATCCAAACATCAGCACTGCTTGGATGCTTATAACTCGGGTAAAATGCAAGTCTGTATGTTTGGACTAGGCTTCAGATCTGAGTGGTGATCTGATACACCGCCGGTTAGAATCGTCTGACAGATTTAATCTGTCAGAGATTGTAGTGTTTCCATAATAGAAGCCTGAAACTTCCCCATTTATTGCTTCAAGTTAGTTTAAAAAATGACCACTATTTTTATTTGAATTGAAGCAAAAGAAAAGGCAGGCATTACGTAAACAACTGCCTTGCCATTGTGCGTTTAGTATTCATCTGTTTTACAAAGACCTTTTATGTAAAGTATTTTTTAAATATTTTATATATTCATGTTTATATCAAATGTATGTTGGATCTTTAATAAAATACACCAAATACTTGCCCAACCTGCTGTCTAGATAAAGATGATTTTGAACAAGGACTCATATTTAATGTTATATTTTAACCCTTTAAATGGTCAAATAATGTAGCAGATAGGGGTTTAAAGGAACTGAAAAAGATAGGGTTGTCTAGGAACTCAGAGGACATGGGTTCAAACCCAGGTACAGGCAGATACATAGTGGCTCGGATCACAAAATTGCGGTCCTCTGTCATTGGGTCCTATTCCCAGTGGCAGGCTAAAGAACCTCAGGGACCTTATAAATGTTCATCCTTGAGCCTCTATCTTCCAGCTAGGGAAATGTCCATTACTTGTGAGTTGGGGCTGTACCTGTGCAGTCAGATGGGTTTAATAACGCTTTCAGTCCTGTAGTATATGGAGATATTGCGCTGAGTATAAATAAACAATACAATTTAAATATTTTATTTTATTTTAACAGTTAAAGGTCCTGTAATAAGCTACATACACGAATTGTAGTCTCTCAGCCCTTGCTGTCTAGATGATGACATCACCGAACGGGTTTCAAAAGGATTCTCTTCAGAGTCATGTCCATGCTTTATTTCATATGTTAACCCTTAAACTTGTCAAATAATGTAGCAGATAGGGGAAAAACCCTTAAAATATTTATCTCTCTGATTTCAATAGACATAGACCCTGTATAGAAGCTACACACACAAGTCGTTGTCGCCCACTCTTTTCTTTAAGTGAACGTCAAAGTGGATTTCAGTTGTAAAATATGCTAAATATACTTATCTGTTGTGTGAACTGTCACAAAATTGCAAATTTAATAAGTAAATTAAATTTTTATAAGTTAATACCCTATCCAATGGACAATTGCTTATCCGGTCGGCGCAGACCGGCCCGCCAAACGTCAGAAAAAGACGTCCTGTGTAGCCACCGGCCAGTCGGTGCCTAGTACTGTGCACTCCCCAGATGGCGCCTCGTACTTCCTTCCTGTCTAGACAACCTGACGTCATAGCATCTTTTTCGATGTCTAAAACTGTTTAACCCCTAGTAAGCTGATAGCGGGGTCGGTGGGAGGGTCTTGTGTGTCCATTGGATAGGGTATTACATCCTATCCAATGGACAATTGCTGAATAACTACCGCTTGGTCGGCGGGTAAGTTACTAGGGACTTATGTGAACTCACAAGTAATAGCAGATTTTAACCTACAGTCTATCCTGATTTAGCCAGGAGAACTATAGGCCCAGGCCTATAGGCCCAGGCAGGTCCTCAATCTAAGGGCCACTTGTGGTTCTGCTCAGCAGCCAACACCGAGCCCGATTGATAAAGCTCTGAGTCAGCCCAAGCCACAACCTTCAGATAGAAATGTGTGAAGGTATTAAGTGACTTCAGCGGTAGGCTGACAAGAATGGATCTAAGGAGACTCCCGACTGGAAGACCTTAGGAGCAGCAAAGGCCCTGACATCATTGGTTTTTAACCTGATGTAAAGGGGGGGGGGGGGGGGCTCCTGGTCAGAGAGCTCATAACATAAGATCACAGTCTGCTTGATCCAAGAGGAGATAGAGGCAGGTGAGGTGTCTTTGTCGAAACCTTTCCTAAAGGAGACCAAACCACCTCCTTATTCTGCCTGAAGTCTGAGGACCTGCCCAAATAGTAAAGCAACGCTCTAACCAGAAGGAGGAACCTGTCAGACTAGAGGGACCTATCCAGAGTTTGGGCCAGGGCTGGTATAACCACTGGGGCCACACTGTCTGGACTCTTGGAAAGAAAGCTGAGTGATGGATACAGGGCCACCTTTGATCAATCAGATTGGTGTCTGATATTCCTGTTTGTCAAGCATGAATCTCACTGCTGCACTCGCCTGGCCCAAGGGTCAAGGGGAGAACAAATCTTGAAGGTCAGGTGCTTCAAGGAAGCCTCTTGGATTAGTTCAAAAGGAGCCTTTGTTAGCTGGTGTAAAACCAGGGATAGGTTCCAGGAGGGGATCCCCCTCCTACCTTTGGATCTGTCTCTATGGAAACTTTCCAGGAGACGTGTGAGATTTTGTCTTTGCTGATGATGACAGGTAAAATACCTAGTTATCAGCAATGCCTGACCTGTAACCAGCAATGGAGCTGGGTTGTAACTTCCTGTCCTAAAAAAGGTACATAAGGAAGTCAGCAACTGACTTGATAAGGGGTGCCCTGAAGTCCATCTGATTAGTGATGCACCACTTTGGATCATTGACTGATCTGATTGATACTCTTTGAGGAGCCTCAATCCCTGCTGCCACTGCCTCAGAGAAGCCCTGTTCTTGGATTGTTGTGGCTCTAGGAGCCATGTATGGTGATTCAGAATTTTCAGATTTCTGTGAGGGATCTGATTGAAGGGCTGTGTTAACAGGTTGGGCAGACTCAGTGGAATCTGACTGGATATGGCCATTAGATCCCCAAACCAAGGCCTGTTGGGTCTCCCTGGAGCAATCAGAACGAGTCTCTTGCATGGGGAGTCTTGTAACTTCTCCACTACTTTACCCAAGATGGCTGCTGGTGGGAAGGCATACGTGTCCAGATCCTCCCATGGCAGACTTAGCGCATCCACTGCTGTGGCCAGGGGATCCGGTACCGGTGACTCGAAGAGAGGCAACTTATTGTTGAACCTCGTGGCAAATAGGTCTATTTGAGGCCGGTGCCATCGGCTGCATATTGTTTGGAAGATCTCCTGAAGGAGAGACCACTCTATTGGATGGTCTGGCCTAGCTTGGATAGCTTGTCTGCTACCTTGTTTGCCGGCATGGACTGTGTCGGGCTTTGAGAGCTCCTTGATTTCTGGTGCACCCGGTCAAGTAGTAGAGCACAAAGTGGGCCCAACCTCATGCCTCCTTCTTTGTTTATGTATGACACCACTGCGGTGTTGCTACAAGTAGTATCTTGTGTATGCAGAGGTCTTGTAACTCTTTTAAGGCTAGAAGGACTGCCTTGAGTTCTAGATAATTGGTATGCAACTTGCTTTCCGGAAGGAACCAGGTGCCTCTTGCAGTGTTTTCGTTTAAGTGATGACCCCACCCTTCGTTTCATGTATCTAAAAAGATTTGTAGAGCATGTTTTATTGGGTGTAATGGTTAGCCTGTAAGGCCAATGTCCTCCTGCCGTCACCACTGTAAATGTGGGTGCAAGGACCTTGGTATTATAATCACCTTTTCTAGTGACTCTGGTACCCTCCAGATGTTTTTGAGATGCCACTGTATGGGTCTCATATGAGGTCGGCCTAGGTGAGCCTGCTTTTCTGTGGCTGTTAGTAAACCTATCACAGACATAAACTGCTGGATCGGACAAGCCAGTAGTGACAGTATTTCTAGTATTTTGTCCTGAAGTTCTGCGAACAGTCCGGTGTTGGTCGGACCCAACCGGCCCTGAAGTCGGACTGGTAACCTACAAAATCGAAGATCTGCTTGGCTCCAGTTCTGACTTTCCAAATTCACCAGCCAACCTAGTTCTTGGCGTATTTTTACCAGATCTTGGGTATGCTGGAGACAAAGGTGTTGGGTTGCAGCTCTCACCAACCTGTCATCTAGGTACTGGTGGATTTAATATTCTTCTACATGACCATCAGTTTCACCTCCTTGTTAATACAGTGAACTCCAAGACTGCTGCGGACAGACCGAAAAGCAGAGCTTTGAGTTGATATGCCCAACCCTGAACATGAAATCTCAGATATTTCCTGGACTGTTCCTGTATCGGTATAGGGAAGTAGGCATCCTTGAAAAAACTACAGAGGTAACCCACTCCCCTTGATGGGGGGAGGTTAGTCTGATGGTTAACAGTGTCTCCATTTTTTTTTTTTCATGATGTTCAGGGTCCTTGTCAAGCCTGGTCTGGTCTGGAAAGGGGGTGACTGGCCCTCCTTCTAAATTTTACTACCTGGGGACCAGCTCCCAAGGCTCCCAAAGGTGATTTAGTCTGGCCCCTTTAGGTAAGTTTGGTGCAACCTTTGGTAGACAGATAACATTTACTGTCCCTCTGGAACACTGGTCTGACCTGGTGACAATGATACCAGTTAACAGTCCATCTGTTCTTGCTGTGGACCAGCCCGGGTAGGGCTGACACAACTCTTCACATTACATAGACTCTTGACCCTAGACCAGCCGCCTGAAAGGTGGAGCATGTAAACATTGTCATTTGTATGATGGCTGACCCCTGACCTGACACAATGAAAACTTGTTCGACTGTGAACCACATTTTTTTGTAGCTCGTACTCCGTAACCAGTAAAACTGGTAGGTTCGGCTGACCACTGAATTTAGTTAGTGGCCTACTAACTAGGTAGACTCCAAGTGGTCTGCTGGTCGGTTCCGGTCCTCTGAAACCAGTATTGAAAAGGGCAAGACAGCCATTGCACCTGATAGCAGGTCAGTAGTCTCTGTAACTAGCTGGTGTGAAGCAAAACTGCTCAATGAAAACTATATAGCTGGAAACCGGTTGGTGAGCTCTGTAACCGGTTGAAGCAGTTTCTGTGTAGGAAAAAACTTCCTGTCAGGGACTACACATTATTAGGCCTGTCATCAGTCTTAGGACGGTGAATAGGCTGCTGATGAGGAGTGGTCAGCTGGTACGAGACCTTGAGTTGGTGATTCTTAGTGCTGGTTGGTAATAGGCAAGAAGGCTTGTAGCTGGCTAATATGAAGCAAGCTGTTCAGTGCAGACTGTGCCACCTGTACACTCTGTAACCAGCTGACAAACTGTACAAGGCGGTGTAGCCGGTACCCTGCGGGTACACTGTAACCAGCTGTTGAAGCTACTGTATAAGACCTTGTAGCGGGTCGGTACACTGTAACCAGTTGTTGAAGTAACTGTACATGGCTGTTTAGCTGGTAGTCGGTCTGTACATTCTGTAACCAGGCTGTACAAGGCTGTATAGCCGGTACTGGTCGGTACACTCTGTAACCAGTTGTTGAGGCAAGTGTACAAGGCTGTGAAGCCGGTACCGGTCGGTACACTCTGCAAGTGTACAATGCTGTATAGCTGGTACTGGTCGGTACACTCTGTAACCAATTGCTAAAGCAATTTTACAACTATCTTTTGTGTTGAATTCAGCTGGCTGTAGGTTTCCGCCATTAATAAAAGTATTTCTTTGAATGCACGTCTTATTTGCAGATTGACAGTTGTGGGGAAAGCCCTTGTGAGCTATATTTAGAAACAATTGTTGGTCGGTGTGTCACGTGACCAGCTTGCTGGTTGGAGGGACAACGTGATTGGCTGATCGGAGATGACGATCTGCTTCATGAAATGGTCGGTGAATCACATGACCAACTTCGGGGATATGCCCTCACTAGACGCGTTCTTTCCTTATGTCACAGTAAACGTAAGCTTACTGGTCGACTGATGTCTGTAGCAGAGAAGTCTTTACCAGTACGCTGGAGGTGAATTACAGGAACTAAAAACTGGAATCACAGTAGACGCGAGTGCAAAGAATGTACTTCCGACCTTCTTGTTCGGTGAATCACGTGATTATCTTCGTGATCTGGTCGTAAATCACGTGACCAGCTTCGTGAAGACACGCAATTGGCTGACTGGATATGACGTCAGAGGTCGCGTTCTTTTTAGCTGGCCGGTTGGCTGATGCTTTAAAAGCAGAGAAGCCTGGACCAGTGCACTCTGTAGATGAAATTCCTGGCCGGTCTGAAGTCGATTCTTCTTCTCAGCCGGCTGTACACTCAAACCAGTTTCCTGGCCATCCACTGCCCTTACTACCGACACAAGTGCCGGGTCCACAAGGGTGGGACTGAGAGTGACAAAGGTTCCTTCTATGTAGTAAATACTTGAGAGGTCGGTTGAAGAGATCTGAAGAATTCACCTCTTGCTTCTGATACTTCTGATGCTTCTGAAAAATACTCGAGCTAGGCTGGTGTGACTGATGCTTTACAGCAGAGAAGTCTGTACCAGTGCGCTCTGAAGAAATCTGAAGAATTCATCTCCTGCTTCTGATTAAAAAACACTAAATACTCGAGCTGGGCTGGTGTGACTGATGCTTTGCAGCAGAGAAGTCGGTACTAGTGCGCTCTGAAAGAATGCATCTCTTATGGGGGATTCCTTCCATTTACAGAGTTCAAAACTACGTAGACTGAAGTTTCCGGTGATTTTATTGAAGAACTAGGAGACGTTTCTATGGTGACTGTAGCTGGAAGGTTACAGAAGGTACCTTCAAACAAAAGACACGGATACAATAACCTGAAGTAGAGTATCCATATTTCCTCACTATTGTCGATCTGCCCCTAACAACACAATGGTTGAATGGGAGGAAACTAGTAAAATGGCTGCATTATATATCTCGACTCACGTAACTGTCCTATCATCAACACTAAATTGAGTCAGCTAGGGAGCGTTTCCAGCAGATTTCTAAATGTATATCCGTGCTTGAACAGTAGAAAACACTCTACACTGAAAATATCCACATATAAGGTTGAAAATCCGTCATAATGCACGCTTTTCCTTTAAAAATCTGGAGATGTTGAAAACATGTCTGCACAGTACACGCGCCAAACGAAAAAGATGCTATGACTAGTGCTGTAAGTCGTGAAGAAATACTAGAGTCGACGCGTCGGAACTAATAGACGACGGTTAATACCCTATCCAATGGACACACAAGACCCTCCCACCGACCCCGCTATCAGCTACTAGGGGTTAAAGAGTTTTAGACAACGAAAAAGATGAAGTGACGTCAGGTTGTCTAGACAGGAAGGAAGTATGAGGCGCCATCTGGGGAGTGCACAGTACTAGGGACCGGCCAGTGGCTACACAGGACGTCTTTTTCTGACGTTTGGCGGGCCGGTCTGCACCGACCGGATAAGCAATTGTCCATTGGATAGGATGTATTGACGCAATAAAATTAAGATTCTATGATGTAAAATAAAAAAACTGATGAAGTTTCAGTGTCCAAGGACAAGTATATCCATATGAAAAAATTAAAGTTCTTTCACGTGTATATATAGCCAACAAGAAAGAAAGGGAATCAAGCGGTATTTTACTACAGGGCTCACCTTCCTGTGAGGCACCGACCAGTACTAGACATCTATTTTTCTTGGACATTGGCCGGGGCTTGTGGCCATCCAGGATCAACATTCAGTTCCAAATGGTAAGCTATTGTAGTGCAATAAAAGGTAAAGTTCCTAGAATTAAATTATCTTTAAAATTACCATAGAGTAGATGTCTTGCTATGGTCTTAGTACATGTACATACCAAAGATAAACTAGAGTATTGCTTCGCAAGAGAAAAAGAATTTGTTTTTGCACAGCAAAAACAAAGCGTCCCAATGGGCATTAATGATTTTGTTGAAATGACTATCTTTCTCTGCTAAATATGTTTTTCCATTTATCCAAAAATTCAACCTACCTGCAAAAATGGTGAGGAAATGATTTTTGGCAAAAAGTGACAGATAACCTGACTGTATCCTGGGAGTCAAAATTTTGTCGATACTGCTCTATTTCACACCATTTCTGAGATAAATGCATTTTATGCAGAAATTCAATATCCCTAATAAATGTCAACTTTCTACACCTTACAGTTTCTGAGATATAGTCCAGACAGGATTTTATAGGTCAAGGTCACTACAGCAAGGTCAAAGTTCAAATCAAGGTCACACCATGTTTCCCAGATAAATGTGTTTTGCGTTTTATGCAGAAATTCAAGATAGCCACCAAAAATGGCGGGAAAGTGATTTTTCCAAATGTCACCAGTACACTCTGCAGATACCCTGTCAGTCCAACATTTTGTTGAAATCACCCTATCTCGCATTGTTTCCGAGATAAATGCGCTTTTGCGTTTTACACAGAAATTCAAGATGGCTGCTAAAATTGGCGGGAAAGCGATTTCTGCGAATAGTTTCCAGAAGACTCTGTGGATGTACTCTGCGGGTCAAAAATTTCATCAAAATCTCTCTATCTTGCACCGTTTCCGAGATAAATGTGCTTTTGTATTTTATGCAGAAATTCAAGATGGTCGACAAAAGTGGCGGGAAAGTGATTTTTCTGAAAAGTCGCCAATACACTCTGGACACCCTGGGGGTCAAAAATTTCGATGAAAGCCCACCATCTCGCAAGGTTAAGGAGACAGAAGCCAATTTGTGTTTAACTATTTTCGGTAAAAATTCAAAATGGCCGTCATTTTTAGGGACAGGAAAATCTCAGATATTGCTCAGAGATTGTTCAGATACTCTGTGGGTTGAAAATTTCGACAAAATTGCTCTATCTCGCATGGTTAAGGAGACAAAAGAGTAACAAGAGGGTCAGAAATGCCACAAAAGGTGGGTCGCGCAGGCAGCAATAAGGTTAGTGACTTCTGTATTTAAATTTAGAAACAAGGAAAGAAATGTTAGGTCACCAAGTTAAGGTAATTGTGTTGGATGTGCTAAGAAATGTAAAACTTGTAATCTAGGTTACATAATTGTATCTATTCTATGAACGGACAAATGAACGGACTTAATTACACCAATTTCGAAAGGAACCTACTAGCTATGATGGTGATCTATCTCCTTGTTAAGTTTGAATTCGATTGGACAAAGTGTTTTCGAGTTAGGGCCCGGAAATGGAAATGTTGACAGACAGACAAACAAACAGACGGAATTTCAACAATTTCAAAAGCAACTTAGCTATGATGGTTATCTCCCTGTGAATTCGAATTGACAAAGCATTTTCGAGTTAAAGTCCAGAAACAGAAATGCTGACAGACAAACAGACAGAATTATACCAATTTCGAAAGGAAACTAGCTATGATGGTGATCTATCTCCCTGTCAAGTTTGAATTTGATCGGACAAAGCTTTTTCGAGTTACAGTCCGGAAAACAAAATGCTGACGGACAGACAAACGGACAAACGAATGAAAGGAATTACACCAATTTCAAAAGGAACCTAGCTATGATGGTGATCTGTCTCCCTGTCAAGTTTGAATTTGATTGGACAAAGTGTTTTTGAGTTAGAGTCCGGAAAACAAAATATTGACGGACAGACAGACCAAAAACTAACAAACAAATGAAAGGAATTTTGCAAATTTAATAAGTAAATTAAATTTTTATAAGTTAATACCTTATTTAATGGACAATTGCTTCACCGGGCGGCGCGACCGGTCCCGCCAAACGTCAGAAAAAGATGTCCTGTATATACTACCGGCAGGACCGGTCACAGAGTGTGCATTCGCCAGGTGGCGCATCGTACTTCATTTCCTGTTTAACTCTCTTGACGTCATAGCACCTTTTTCGTGTCTAAACCTAGTAAGACCCCTAGTAAGCTGATAGCGGGGCCGGTTGGGTGGGCCTTGCCTGTCCATTGGATAGGGTATGAACTTATAAAAATTTAATTTACTTATTAAATTTGCAATTTTATTGTGTTAATACATCCTATCCAATGGACAATTGCTGAATAACTACCGTTTGGTAGGCAGGTAAGCAGCTAGGGACTTATATGAACTCATAACAACAAAAATTGAGAAGGCCCATTGACCTAGGGTCAGAGAACCCTGAGAGGTCAAGGTCGGCTGTTAACTAACCGGCTACCCGGGAGTCTACTGACACCGCCCCCCCCCCCCTTTTCCTTTCCGTCCCAGTGATGATCTGGGAAGGGAAGGGGAGAGAGAGAGAGAGGGGCTGAGTTCAGTCCCAGAAGAATAACAATTTCCCAAAGGAGGCAAGTCACAGTTTTTTTTTTTGAATTATGTACATTTAACATAGTTACATTATGTACATATTTTACATATATACAATATCTCCTCATTTCTGGGTCTGGTGGTCCACCTGTTGGGCAGCCACCACAGGTCCCAGGTGGAAGAGCTCTGAGTCAGCCCATGCAACATCCTTCAAATAGAACTGGGTGAAGGTGTTGTGGGATTTCCAGTGGCAGGCTGACAAGATCTGATCTAAGGAGATCCCTGATTGGAAAGCCTTAGATGCAGCAAAGGCCCTGACATCATGGGCTTTAACCTGATGCAAGGAGAGGGCCTCCTGGTCAGAGAGCTCATAGCACAGAAGCACAGTCTGTTTGATCCATGAGGAGATGGTGGCAGGTGAGATGTCCTTGTCAAACCCTTTCTTGAAGGAGACAAAGACTAACTCCTTATTCTGCCTGAGGTCTGAAGTCCTGTCCAAGTAGTAGCGCATGGCTCTAACCGGACATAGGGACCTGTCACCCTTGAGTGATCTATCCAGAGATGGTGCCAGGGCTGGAATGATCACTGGAGCCACACTATCTGGCCCCTCCCTTGCCAGCTGATTCTTGGACAGGAAGCTGGGTGATGGGTACAAGGACACCTTAGACCAGTCTGACTGGTGTCTGATGTTCTTATGTAACCAAGCATGGATCTCACTCCTGCGTTTACCTGAACCCAAGGCCAGTAAGAAAACAGTCTTGAAAGTCAGATGTTTCAAGGAGGCCTGTTTAAGGGGTTCAAAGGGAGCCTTTTTGAGCTGGTGTAGTACCAGGGAAAGGTTCCAGGAGGGGATGCCCCTCCTGCCCTTGGGTCTGTCTCTATGGAAACTGTCCAGGAGACGAGTGAGATTCTCATCTTTGCTGACATTAATGGTGGCATTGCCCAGTTTGTCAGCAATGGCTGATCTGTAGTCATCAATAGTGCCAGGTTGCAACTTCTTGTCCTGAAACAAGTGCAGGAGGAAGTCAGCAATGGCTTTCAGAGGTGGTGCCCTGAAGTACACCTGATTACTGAGGCACCACTTTGTAAAAATGGTCCACTTTGCCTCATAGACAGATCTGGTTGATCCTCTTTGAGGAGCCTCAATTTGTGCTGCCACTGCCTCAGAGAAGCCTTGCTCCTTGATTGCTGAGGCTCTAGGAGCCAGGCATATAGGTTCAGATTCGACAGGTTCCTGTGAAGGACCTGGTTGAATGGCTGAGACACTAGGTTGGGTATGCTGGGCAGACACAGAGGGATCTGTCTTGACATTGCTACAAGGTCCCAAAACCAGGGCATGTTGGGCCACCCTGGTGCAATCAGAATTATTCTGTTGCAGGGGTAGTCCTGGAGCTTCTCCACCACTTTGCCCAAGATGGCTGCCGGTGGGAAGGCGTATGGGTCCAGGTCCTCCCAGGATAGGCTGAGTGCATCCACTGCCCAAGCCTGGGGGTCTGGGACCGGTGAGACAAACTGTGGGAGTTTGTTGTTGAACCTGGTGGCAAACAGGTCCACTTGAGGTTGGTGCCACCAGTTGCATAAAGCTTGCAACACTTCTGGATGAAGTGACCACTCTGTGGGACTTCCAGTGGCATGCTGCTAGAATCTGGTCCAGGGATATGCCTGATATGATGAAGTGACCACTCTGTGTGAATGGTCTGGCCAAGCCTGGATAGCTTGTCTGCTATCACGTTCAGCCGGCCGGGGATGTGACGTGCCCTGAGGGTTACCTGTTGTCTGGTGCACCAGGACAGGATTCTCCACAGTAGGGCACACAGTGACCCTGACTTCATCCACCCCTCTTTGTTGATATAGGCCACCACTGTTGTGTTGTCTGTAGCTATCAACACTGTCTTGTTGCAGACAAGGGTTCGAAACTCTTTTAGAGCTAGAAATACTGCTTTTAGCTCTAAGTGGTTTATGTGTAACTTGCTTTCTGGAAGGGACCAAGTTCCTCTTGCAGTGTAGTCGTCTAAGTGAGCACCCCACCCTTCGTTTGATGCGTCTGTAAAGATTTGCAGAGCATGTTTTAGAGGGTGTAATGGTTGACCTAGCAGCACATTGCTTTCCTCCAGCCACCACCTTAGATGGGGATGAAGGGACCTGGGGACTGGGATCACCTTTTCCAGGGATTCTGGGACCCTCCAGTTGTTTTTTAAATGCCACTGTATGGGCCTCATGTCAAGTCGCCCTAAGTGGACTTGCTTTTCCGTTGCTGTGAGTAGACCTATGAGGGACATGAACTGCCTGACCGGGCAAACCGAATCCGACAGTATGGATCTGATCTTGTCTGTCAAGGTCTGCCAACGTTCTTCTGTCGGTCTGACCCTGCCCTCTTTCAGGTCGAACTGGTAACCTACGAAGTTGAAGACCTGCTTGGGGACCAGTTCTGACTTTTCCCTGTTCACCAGCCACCCTAACTCCTGACACAGTGTGACTAGGGTTTGAGTATGCTGGAGACAGGTGTCGTGGGTAGAGGCTCTCACCAGCCAGTCGTCTAGGTACTGGTGGATCCTTATACCCCTCTGAAGTGCCATGAGTTTGACCTCTTTGGCCACCATTGTGAACTCCATGGGAGCTGTAGATAGACCAAAGGGTAGGGCTTTGAACTGGTAGGACCGACCCTGGAGGTGAAAGCGCATGTACTTCCTGGACTGGCTGTGAATTGGTATGTGGAAGTATGCATCTTTGAAATCTATAGAAGTGACCCATTCCCCTGCTTGTAGGGAGGTTCGAATCGTCTCTGGGGTCTCCATCTTGAAGGACCCTGTGTTTAAAAAGGTGTTCAAGGTGCTCAGGTCCAGGACCGGTCTCCACCGGTTGTTGGGTTTGGGTACCAAAAATAGCTGGTTGTAAAAACCCAGTGAGTTTTGATTTTCTACCGGTTCGACTGCATTCTTGTTTATCAGCTGATACAGTGCTTCTAAAAGGAAGGACTGCTTGGCTGAGTTGTGGTAGTTGCTTATTACAGTCGGTGACCTTGTCAAGTGGGGTCTGAACCGGAACGGGAGAGTGTAACCCTCCCTCAGCATGGTGACCACTTTTGGACTTGAACCCAGGGCTTCCCATTTCTCCCAACACTGGTTTAACCTCCCCCCTACAGGAGGATCTATAACAGCATGTTGGGCATTGGTGACAAGCTTTACAGAAGACAAGTGACCTACACAAAAAACATCTTTCACATATTTTATTTCTGTGTACAATTGACATGTATTGGGATTTACGCCTTTCCTTTGTGGCAACCCGGTGACAATAGGAACACTTGCAACACAAGAGTCTACATTTAAAGTCACTTTGCTGTCCTTCTGGTTGGTCACTGGTGGTGGGTTCAAACCCTCCATCTTGTCGGATACATTGACAGAGTCCTTCAATCCGACCACTTTTGCAACAAAGTAATTGTCATTTATGCTTCTTAAATCCTTTGGCCGGCTTTTGGGTGAAATTTGAGGCTTTACCTCCACCTTTCTGACCAGTTTGCCGGTCTCTAATCTGTTTCCAAGCCGGTGTAGTGGGCTTCCGGTCCGGCTGGTGTGATGATCTGCCACTGGAGGGAACGTATGGATGAAAACGTCCGGGTTTCCTCTGTGTGTTACCAACAGAACGCCTCTCCTCACTCTCATCTTCTGCCTTGACCAGTAAGCTGTCTGGCAATAATGAGAGTAGGTGGACTGGAGATGTGCGTAAGGCAGTTAAGGTGTCAGGTTTAACTCCACCACGTATAAACTCCAGATAGCTATCCTGGCATGCAAGAGTGAGGTTGGCCATGCTGATGAACACTCCCTCTGAGAGATCCTGCATGGTGCGCTGCATAGCTTGAGAAATGGACCTATTAAAAGTCACCAAATAATCAAGTTCGTCGACAGCCTGCTGCATTCTTTCAGCACTCTTGCCCTTTGATGAATCTGGCCGGAGATGCTTCAGCTGGGTAGTCATTGAATCCTGTACCTTAGTAAGGCATCTAGACAAGCCGGCAGTGTGATTACACATCACAGATTGCTCCCTGAACGCCTTCTCCCACCTGCGCAGTGTATCTTGGCTGAAAGTATGGGAAGCTGGAGCAGAAGGTAAACTTCTTCTTGCGACCCTAGAGAACATGCTGTTCAGCTTTGCCGGTTCCAGAGACCAATCAGATACAGCCTGGGTAGATGCGTCTCCCTTCTTAACTGCATGCATATCATACCACTTGGAAGAACGGGGGGTCTTTACAAACTGGTCACGTAGCAGTCCACTGGTCTCAGAATTTCTAGAAGGATAACCTTCAGCAATCGTTACATTCAGTTTCTCCAGCTTTTTGCAGAGCCATTCATCTACCGGTAATTTAACTGACACTGACACTGAAGTGTGACAATATCTTGGGTGTAATGTAATGCCAATACTAGATAAATTAATGAATGTGCACTGGTCCGATGCTTGTTTTCATTGGAAAAGACAATGTGTATTGGTCAGTCAACACTTTTAATACACATATAAATTTGGTGGATGGACAACAATTAGTTTTGAACTAAACAGAATACCAAAGCATAGAAGGAAAAAAACAAAACACTGGTGTATCAAGACAGAAACAGAATTACATTGAGAATTAATATACTATCACAGTAGACTTATAAAAAAGAAAATAATCTACTTGAAGTTAACACCAGAAATTTGCAAATTTTAATTGGTAAATTAAATTTTTATTAGTTAATACCTTACCTACCAGACGATAGCTATAGTCCGGCGCCAGCCGGTCCCGCCAAACGAAAGAAAAAGACGTCCTGGGTTTCACCCCCGGCAGGACCGGTACACTACACTCCACTCGCCAGGTGGCCTAGTTCCTGCCTCACTCGCCAGAGGGACGTGACGTCATAGCATCTTTTTCGTCCCTAAGGTTGAATTATAAGGCTGAAAGCGGGGAAGGCCGGGTGGGAATCTCCCGTCTGGTAGGTAAGGTATTAACTAATAAAAATTTAATTTACCAATTAAAATTTGCAATTTCATTGCGTTAATACATCTTACCTACCAGACGATAGCTAGAATAACTACCCAGTGGAAGGAGGGCAGCCTTTTGAGGATTGGAGAGGACTCTTATATTATACCCAGGTGTGAGGTTCTAGTCCTTTAAGGAGACATGTTAGTCTCAAGGATATAGACCTACTTGCCCCCCCCCCCCCCCCCCCCCCCCCCCCCTTTTCTGCTCTGAGGGGAGGAAGAGAGACGATTTCAAGTCCATGATTCCCACGGTTAACCTGGAAGAGTAGGGAAAGTCCCATACTCAGATAATTACTCTGAAGTAAAAGACTTTGAGAAGCCAAGGCATAGGCTAAACGTGAGCCTGCACCTAGACTAACTAGAATGTACACTATATACAATTATATACAAAGAAGCTTAGGGAACTAGTGGTGGATCTGCTGGGCAGCAACCACAGGACCCAAGTGAAAGAGCTCCTTATCTGCCCAGACAACATCCTTAAGGTAAAATTGTGTAAAGGTGTTGTGGGACTTCCAGTGGCATGCTGCTAGAATCTGGTCCAGGGATATGCCACCTTGAAAAGCTTTGGAGGCCGCAAAGGCCCTAACATCATGGGCCTTAACCTGGTGTAAGGTCAATGAATCTTGGTCAGACAGATCATAACACAACACTACTGTTTGTTTGATCCAGGAAGAGATAGTGGCAGGCGTTTGAATGATACAAAGACCAACTCCTTTCCCGTTCTTAGGTCCTGCGTTTTGTCCAGGTAGTAGCGAAGAGCCCGAACCGGACACAGGGATCTGTCTTCCTTTAAAGACTTGTCCAGAGCGGGGGCTAAGGCCGGGATGACTACAGGGGCCACACACTCTGGTCCCTCTTTTGCCAAGTGGTTTTTCGCCAAGAAGCTTGGTGATGGGTAGAGGGAAACTTTGGACCAATCAGCTTGGTGTCTGATATTTTTGTTTAACCAAGCGTGTATCTCACTCCTGCGTTTTCCTGAAGCCAGGGCTAGGAGAAAAACAGTTTTGAAAGTAAGGTGTTTTAGAGAAGCCTTTCTAAGGGGTTCAAAAGGCGCTTTTGTAAGCTGGTGTAAAACTAGGGAGAGGTTCCAAGCAGGAACCCCCCGGCGCCCTTTGGGTCTATCTCTGTGAAAACTGTCTAACAGTCTAGTCAAATTGTCATCCTTGCCGACATTAACCGAGGTATTTCCCAGTTTGTCTGCAATGGCTGACCTATAACCATCAATAGTGCTGGGCTGGAGATTTTTCTCCTGGAAAAGGTGCAGGAGGAAATCTGCTATTTGTTTTATCGATGGGTTCCTGAAATCCACCTGACTTGCTTCGCACCATCTAACAAAAACGGACCACTTCGCTTCGTAGACTGTTCTGGTTGAACGTCTTTGAGGCGCCTCAATTCTTGACGCCACTGGGCTAGAGAACCCTTGCTCCTTGATTGTCTGGGCTCTAGGAGCCAGGCATGGAGATTTAGGTTTGCCAGATCCCTGTGACGTGCCTTGTTGAAAGGTTGGGTCACTAGATCTGGGTGGTGTGGAAGACAAAGAGGAACTCTCGCAGACAGCTCCACTAGGTCCCAAAACCAAGGCATGTTGGGCCATCCCGGAGCAATCAGGATTGCTCTGTGATACCAGTGGTCTGACAGCTTGCTGACCACCTTCCCCATCAGAGACACTGGAGGGAAGAGGTACATGTCCAGGCCTTCCCAGGACACTGTCAGAGCGTCCACTGACCAGGCCTTTGGGTCTGGAATTGGGGACACAAATTGGACTAGCTTGCAGTTGTACCTTGTTGCAAACATGTCCACTTGGGGATAATGCCAACTTTGACAAAGGAGGTCGAAGATCTCTTGATGGAGGGACCACTCCGTCTGAATGACCTGTCCCTGGCGAGACAACTTGTCTGCAATTACATTCAGACGGCCTGGAATGTGTCTGGCCTTCAGCACTATCTGTCTGAGGTTGCACCAACATAGGAGCCGCCAAAGAAGGGCACAGAGTGAGCCTGACCTCATACCTCCCTCCTTGTTGATGTATGCCACAACTGTAGTGTTGTCTGTGGCAATGAGGACGATTTTTCCTTGTACTAAATGTTGGAATCTTTTTAGAGCTAACAACACGGCTTTTAGTTCTAAGAAGTTTATGTGCAACTTGCTTTCGGGCACTGACCAAGTACCGCTTGCTGTGAAGTCGCCTAAGTGAGCACCCCAGCCTTCTTTTGAGGCGTCTGTAAAGATTTGAACTGCGTGTCGTAGGGGGCGTAAGGGTTGACCCTTTAGGACATTTTCTTCTTGGGTCCACCACTGCAGGTACTGATGGAGAGACCTTGGAATTGGGATCTCCTTTTCCAGAGATTCTGGGACTCTCCAGTGTTTCTTGAGGTGCCACTGAATAGGTCTCATGTGCAGCCTGCCTAGGGGCACCTGTTTTTCTGTCGCAGTGAGTAGACCTATAAGAGACATGAAAGTTCTCACTCGGCAAGATCTGTTCTGTAACAGTGCTGTTACTTTTTGTTGAAGAACCTCCCAACGGTTTTGAGTAGGCTTGACTAATCCGTTGAGTAGGTCGTACTGGTAGCCTACGAAGTCGAAGACTTGTTGGGGTTCCAGTTCTGATTTTTGGATATTTACAATCCAGCCCAACTCCTGGCAAAGGACTAGGAGGGACTGGGTTCCCTGGTGGCAAGATTCTCTGGTAGGGGCTCGAATCAACCAGTCGTCTAGGTACTGGTGGATCCTTATACCTTGAGACTGAGCCATTAGTTTTACCTCTTTGACTACACAAGTGAACTCCATTGGAGCTGTTGACAGGCCAAAGGGAAGAGCCCGAAATTGGTAAGACTGGTTCTGGAAGTGGAACCTGAGGTATTTTCGGGAGTTGACATGGATTGGAATGTGGAAGTAAGCGTCGCTGAAGTCCAGCGATGTCACCCACTCTCCCTGTTGTAAGGAGGTTCGAATTGTCTCCGGGGTTTCCATTTTGAATGTTTTTACGCATAAAAACTGATTTAGAGTACTGAGGTCCAAGATTGGCCGCCACTTTTGGTTCAGTTTGGGGACAATGAATAGTCTGTTGAAGAAGGCTAGAGAGGTTCGAACCCTGACCCTCTCTACTGCCTTCTTCTTGATTAAGGCTTGTAGAGCCCCTTGCAAGTGGGAGTCTCTGATGGGATTGGCATAGCCGCTTACTATCAGGGGATCCCTCACTAGGCAAGGTCTGAGATTGAATGGGAGAACATAACCCTCTTTTAGTATGGACACTACTCTTGGGTTTGCACCTAGTCGTGCCCATACTTCCCAAAACATTTGTAGTCGCCCCCCCACTGGCTGGACATTTGCAACACTGAGGGCATTTGGCACATTTGGGGCAAAAACACAGTGATTTACAAAAGAAGCACTTTTCACAGACTTTATTGTATTTTTCATGTTTGATATTGGTCTTACGCCTTTCTTTTGCGGCTGCCCACTTTTTGATTTTGTTACAGAATGTACAAGACAAGCAACACTTTGACATTTTACAGAGTTCTTGACAAGCACATGAAAATCTGTCTGTTTTACATCTGACACATAATACTCCAGTTTTGTTTGTAACTCCGGAGGAATTCTGCAGTAATTGTCATTTATAATTTTTGGGATCCTTGGAGCCTCGCGAACCGCGACCGGGTTGACCACCCCTGCCTCTGCCGCGTGCTCTGCCCCGGCTACCAAATGATTTCCATGCGGGGAGATCTTTCCCGGAAACACCGGTGGTACTTGAGTCGTCTTGCTTCCAACTAGTGGAGTAAGGCTGGTAGCGATGCTGCTTTTTCTGTACACCCGCGAACCCACCACGGCCCGGACCGGCTGGTTGGTACGCTTGTGTGTTTCAAAGTTGTTTATCTCATCTTCCGCTTTTCTTATGATGTCATCTGGGAATAAAGCCCGGGTTTGAAGAGGGCAATTCCTGAGAGCGGAAAAGGTATCTGGTTTCACTCCTGCCCTCAGGTGATCCAGATAGGAATCTCTGCGGACTAGAGTCAAGTTAGCCATTTGGACGAAAGTAAAGTCCGAAAGGTGCTGAAGAGATTTCCCGACCGCAAAACTGATATTCTGATTAAATGCTGTTAAAAAGTGAAGTTCGTCCAGAGCCCCCTGGGCTTTTGCGGAGGATTTACCTTTGCCAAGTTCTGCTTGTAGGATTTTTAACTGTTCCTGAACAGCATCCTGCACTTTAGTTATACATCTATTGAAACCAGCTGACTGGTTACAAATATAGCTTGTTTCTTTGGCAGCCTTTTCCCATTTGCGGAGAGTTTCCTGAGACAGTGGTCGGGAAGTAGGTTGAGATGAAGCAATAGTAGATTTAGCAATCTGGGCAAAGGAACTGTTGAGTTTCGCGGCATCGTTGGGCCAGGAAGTTACGTATTTACCAGGCCTAGTTATGTCTTTGTTTTCTGCCGGGTGTATCCCGTACCATCTTGTCTGAGATTTTGGTGGCCGGAGATATTGATCAACATGTAAACCGCCCGGTTCTGTTGATTTCGACGGGTAGCCTTCAATTAGTACTAGATTGAGGTTTTCCAATTTTTTGCATAACCAGTCCTCTGGTGGTAAGTCAATGGAAACTTTTCCAACCGGTTGAGCCCGGTGGCCAACCCAGGGGTTGTCAGATCTGGAGGTGGGAGTGTACTCAAGGTCCGGAATGTGATTCCAGCCCATAAAGGCACGGACACCCCTTACCGTCTCCCTGTAGTTTTGATCTTCACTTATTGTTTTGTCAATGTCTGGAGAGTCTTGTTCAGATGGGTCTAGTACTTCTTCTTGATCAGAAACTTCACCCTCTTCTGAATGCTCCGGGGGTGGTTGAGTGATAGATGAGGCCACCGGGCCGGAAGAGCTCTGAGAAGAGAATACCGGTTCCGGGTCTGGTTGCGGATAAACATTCTCCAGAGGAGAGGTCATATCCATAGAGCTGGTGATAGTAGCTGTTGCCTTTGTTCTATCCGGGCCATAAGCCGGACCGGCTTGGCCGGAAGGAACGGCGGATAGCAGAAAAGGTGCTTGTGACAAAGATCCAGCTGGAGCCTGATGCGTGACCGGTGCTTGGACCGGAGTGAAAGTAGGCTGTGGAGAGGGACGATGGCCCATGGTGATGAGTGCCTCCAAACGCGCCATGCGAGTAGACCATTTATCATCTAGATCTTTTAAATCTTGACGGAAGTTTGGTTGAGGCAAGGTGAACTCCGTTTCAGTGTCATGAGGAGGGGAAGATGGAGCAACGTCCTGTTTTTCGACCTGTGACACTACAGTAACGGTAGAGGGATCCACAAGTGATTCCTTACTCTTCAACTTTTCTTTACGGAGTTTGTAAGTCGGAGTTGAGAGCTGAAGCAATTGTTCGGGAGAAAGATTGTCACAAAACTCACAACTTAATTTGAGAACGCAAGGGTCGTCCCCCAAACCTTTGTCCCTACATCTGGCACATCGAGAGTGTGGATCAAAATTAGCCATGATATGCCCGCAGGCTCCTTTTCTCTGTCCTGGAGATGCCATAGTGGTTTATCCAACTAATAGACAAATCTGAGAACGTAACACCCAATATCACTTAAGATATCTTTAAAAATAAAAGTGTTTCCACAAAATTCAAACTTGAATGTCGCGCCAAACGAAAAAGATGCTATGACGTCACGTCCCTCTGGCGAGTGAGGCAGGAACTAGGCCACCTGGCGAGTGGAGTGTAGTGTACCGGTCCTGCCGGGGGTGAAACCCAGGACGTCTTTTTCTTTCGTTTGGCGGGACCGGCTGGCGCCGGACTATAGCTATCGTCTGGTAGGTAAGATGTATTAACGCAATGAAAATTTCTGTTAACAGAGTTTATTTTATGGGATCTAAAAGGAACCGCAGTTCTTGTTCAGAACCTGACCTTGACTTAAAAAAAAGAAATCAGCAAATTACCCCAATTAAAGATAAGGATAGCTACAACATGGATTTATCAAGTGCCTTTCAGGAAGATATTGACAGAGAAAAGGCAATCCGAGAAGTCAAGGAAAAAGCACCTGGTTGGTTTTCAGTAGTGTTTGACTTTATGCTTAGGGACTTGGCAAGAATATCTAGTCAAGTTACACAGGTGGAATGTAATAAGCAAGAGATTGACCGTCTGCAAAAGAGAGTAACTGAACTCGAAGTGAAAAATCAAACCTTAGAAGCTCATGTCATGAAGTTAGAAGATTACAGTAGGAAATCAAATCTCCTTATCAGAGGTTTAGCTGAAACTGGCCCAAAAGAAAACATCTGTGAAGTAGTTAGAAATTTTTTTTGCAATTCCCTGCATATCTCAGATACTGATGCAATAAGGATTGGCGATGCCCACAGGTTAGGGAAACCTCCACATTTAAACCCAGTTCGAGTGGAAAGGCCAAGAGATGTTATCGTTTGTTTTGAAAATGTGGCAGAGAAGGAATTAGTTTGGAAAAACAGATATCATCTCAAGGCCTCGCCATTTATCCTGCTTGAAGACTTCTGCCCTGCCACTAAAGAAAAACGAAAGCAGCTCCAACCTTATTTCCGAGCAGCGAGACGACACTCACAAGTGTCAAAGTGTTATTTAAATCGTGATGTCCTGGTCATCAATGGCACAAGGTATACTGTTGATTCTGTCCAGTCCCTTCCATATGGTCTGGATAATATCAGCCTGTCTCAGAAAACCATGAAAGATGAATCTGGAGTGGCATTCTTTGGTAGAACCTCATTCCTAAGTAACTTCTACCCCAGCCCAATTATTGAAAATGGAAAACACTTTCCTACAGTTGAACATTTATACCAATTCAAAAAGGCTTCCTATTTCAATGATACCGAAACAGCAACTGCAATACTGACAGCAAAAACTCCGATACAGGCAAAGGCTTTGGGATACAAAATCAAGGATTTTGACGAGCAGCTATGGAGGCAAACGGCAGTGCAAACTATGCATAAAGCTTGTGCCTTAAAGTTCCAGCAGAATGACATCCTGGCAGACAAACTTCGTAAAATAAAAGGCAACATTATTGAGGCAAACCCAAAAGACTCCTTTTTCTCGTGTGGACTTTATATAAATCACCCTGATATAAATGATCCAGCAAAATGGAAAGGACAAAACCAGTTGGGAATTGTTTTGTGCAAGGTACGTGACTCTATGTGACTCTAGATAAAGTGAAGGATTTGATTAATCTTAAATAACTTACAACTGACTGTAAAATGAATATACATATTCTTTTTTTTTTCTAATACAAAACTAAAATTTCCAAATATGGTAAGAAGTATTATAGTACAAAACCTGAAAACTAATGGACAGTGTAACTTGAATCCCAATGTTAAATAACTTGATTTATCTTTGACAGTGCATTAATTTGCAAGAATTTAAATTCTGTTTTTGAAAATGTTGCCTTTGGAATAGAGTTTTTAACTAACAGAGTGTATTCTGTCATTTTGTAATAAATAAAGTAAAAGAGTTAAAATTGAAAGATATTCGACAGTGTAACTTGATTATGATATAACATAATTACGGTAAATTTATCTTTAACTGTGCATTAATTTGCAGAATTTATATCCAGTGGTTGCCTTCGTCTAGTTTGCCTTTGCTAATGTAATGTGAATCTTAATTTTAAATAATTAAAATTTTCTTTGACAGTGCATTTAATTTTGCAAGACTTAAATCCTGTTTTTGAAAATGTTGTCTTTTGAATAGAATTTCAAGTAGCTGAGTATGTTCTGTTGTTTTGTCATAAATAAAAAGTTTAATTCAGTAATAAAATCCTATATTTAAAAAAACAACTCAGGTTTAAGAGTTAAAATTGGAAGATATTGGACAATGTAACTTGGTTATAATTAAATTTATCTAGACTGTGCATTAATCTGCTGAGTTTAAATCCAGCTTTTGAAAATGCTGCCTTTGTCTAGCTTGCCTTTGTAAATATAACTTGATTATAATATAATATAAATAAATTTATCTTTGACTGTGCATTAACTTACTGAGTTTTAAATCTGGTTTTTGAAAATGTTGCCTTTGCCTAGTTTTGCCTTTGTAAATATAACTTGTAATGCTTAAATAATTTAAATTTATCTTTGACAGTGCATTAATTTGCAAGAATTTAAGTCCTGTTTTTGAAAATGTTTGTCTTTTGAATAGAACTTCAAGTAACCGAGTGTATTCTGCCATTTTGCTGTTAAATAATACAAGTTATTTCAGAAACTACATCCTATATTTAAAAAAAAATCATGTTCAAGAGTTTAAAAATCTGAAAGATATCGAACAATCTAACTCGATTATGATATAACTAATTAAATTTATCTTTAACTGTGCATTAATTTGCAGATTTTAAATCTAGTTTTTCAAATGTTTTCCTTAGTCTAGTTCGAATAACACTTTAATTGACTGTGTTTTATGCCACTATACCTCAAATTAAACAGTTTAATGCACCTTTCAGACCCTGTAGTAAAAAAATGAATGATAAAGAGTTTTTTCGAAATGGTTTTTTTTTTGATATTCCCAATTAATAAACCTTAGTGTTTTGCTTGGAAAATAACTTTAAATAAGTGTATGAAATTGATCCTTGACAGTGTATCTTTTTGTAGCGGTTTAAAGATTACATTAAAAATCTTGTATTTTAATTGAACTCCACGTAACTGTTTTTCTGCGAGTTATTTGTGTTTTCTACACCATATATCTGAATAGTCAAGAGTAAAATTCAAATGTTATTTTAAAAAGTGTATCTTTTTGAAGAAGTTTAAAGATTGTTTTAAAAATGTTTTACTTGAGTTACTTTTGTAGAAGTTTAAAGATTGTTTTAAAAATGGTGTACTTGAGTTACTTTTGTTTTTCTATACCCTACATTTGAATGGTTAAGAGTAAATTTCACATGTTATTTTTCAAATGTATCCCTTTGCCTGAGTTTAAAGTTTTGCTTTAAAAACGTTCTACTTCAATTGAATTTCAAGTAACTGTTTTCTTATAGTTACTT
Organism: Sabellastarte sp. h YS-2021; assembly: GCA_964017235.1. Lineage (NCBI taxonomy): Eukaryota > Metazoa > Annelida > Polychaeta > Sabellida > Sabellidae > Sabellastarte > Sabellastarte sp. h YS-2021. The sequence goes on along the minus strand of OZ024932.1, from coordinate 8,172,990 downwards.
TTTTTTAATACCCTGCTTTTGAATGGTCAAGCCATAAGGTATAGGAAGTTGATACTTGGTAAGGACGTTGGTTGGGGGGTGAAGGTGTCCAGCGTCATGTTGTGACCTTGATTTGACTTTCGACCATGTCGTGGTGACCTTGACCTATAAAATCTTGTCCGCCCTGTATCTCAGAAACCGTAAGTTGTTGAAAGTTATACTTTGTAGGGACATTGGTCAGGGGGTGGAGGTGCGCAACCTCATGGTGTGACCTTGATTTGACATTTGATCTTGCCATAATGACCCTGACCTATAAAAACTTGTTTAGGCTGTAGGTGTGCAATATCACGGTGTGACCTCGATTTGACCTTTGACCTTGCTGTAGTGACCTTGACCTATAAATTCTTGTCCAGACTATATCTCGCAACTATTAGGTGTAGGAAGTTGGTACTTAGTGGGCACAAGTGGGGACATTGGTTAGACAGTGTAGGTTTGCAACGTCATGTCATAACCTTGATTTGACCTCTGACCTTCCTATAGTAACCATGACCTATAAAATCTTGCCTAGGATGTACCTTGGAAACCGTATGGTGTAGGAAGTTGATACTAGCTAGGGACTTTGGCTAGGGTTTGTAGATGTAAAACGTCATGGGGTGACCTTGATTTGACCTTTGACCTCGATAAAGTGAACCTTGACCTACTATGCCTTGTCTGGGTTATATTTCGGAAACCATAAGGTGTATGAAGTTGATATTTAGTAGAGACATTGATCGGGGGTTATATGCGTCCAACATTATGGTGTGACCTGGATTTGACCTTTGATCTTGCATATATAATGCAATTTTTATCTCTCTGTGGGGATATCTGAACTGTTTTATTTCCTTAGATCTCTCTTATATCTTGTTACTTGAAGTAGGTGGGTGTCTTTTGATGTAGACTAAACCCTGTTAAAGTCATATTAGAATTTATTAACCATTTTACTTTTGCAACTTCCCATTGTAACACATGGTATTGCATCAAGAGAGCCACAGGTTTTGCCCCAACTCCACATAAAAGCATGTATTGCCACATCTGTATGTCTGTGTAATATTCAAAACATTCAAACCATATTTTGGCCATATAAATGAATATCAAAGTGGGAGATGTCTTAAAGCTTTATAATTTTTTTTAGTTTACTGAATTGTCCTGTTTTGATACTTAATTTTTTCATACAGTTTCTTTCTCTTGGATGTTATTTTCGCTAATTAAACATTATTTGGACACTGATACTGCTCTGAAAGCATCCCAATTTGTGTACTACTGTACTATTTGTTTTACTACTGTACTATTTGTTTTACTACTTCATTGTCTCATGGTATTGAAAACCTTTTTCCCCCGGCTGTGGGGCGCGGGCATCTCTGATGCTATTTTTTTTTGTCTTGAATTTTGTGTTGAAACATAATTATCTAGTCTTGAAAATGGAAAGTCTTTTTCCTTGTTAAATGTTTTCTTACTGAGGCATTTTTTCCCAAGAAAAACTGTTTTTTTTTTTAGTTAGCTTGTGTGTGTTAAGGATGCTGTATATATATTGAATACTATTTCAAAATTCATTATTTAAGTAAAATGATCACACATTCTCTATACTAGAAACTTGAGTTTAAAAATGTCAAAAAAATATATATATAGTTTTTAATTGCTTCTGCCAACAGAGTATACAAATTTTTCGTATCTCATGACTCCTGTCTGAGGGATAAGAATACCATTTTGTCCAAATTTCATGGGTCGGCCTGAAATTGTTCACTCTGATTTTGTCAACAAAATGCCAAACTGAATCGATTAATAAAATAAATATGTTTATTATACAATGACCCAAACACCTAAGTTGTATACTCAGTTTTTGTGCAATGGTCCAAATATTTCCATTTTTAACGAGATGGGAACACATCAGTTTTTTGTTTCAATGATAATTTTTTTTAACATCAACCAATATTTAGATCTAAGGTAGACTAGCCTAGATAAAAAGTCTCACTGTATATTCCTAAAACTTTAAGAAATTTCCTTCTTTTATATAACTTGGCCTAAAATTTGTAATACATCAGCATTGTGTGAATACTTATTGTTAGAGTACTGTAAATTCTATAAAGTATGATTATGTAGTTTCATTATCTTTCTGCTCCTGTGTATGTGTAAAATCATTATATTTTTGTGTATATTATACATAATGGATTTTTTTTTAACTTTTAAAAAAGTATCGTATTGTAATTTAAAAAGAAATTTAATTGATATTACATTGATGTTTTCCATCTATGTATTTAGTTCTACACATTTGTTTTTGATTTCTCTATATATCCTCTCTAAATAACCTTTTATTTTCCAGCGATAGAATATTCAGCATGCTGTGTTTGTCTTGTTGTCTTGTATCAAATCTGTACATAGTTTATGCTGTACATAAATGTTGTAATGTTGTTCACTCAAAATGCTCCAATTCTTTGTCCAGGGCAATACTTGTACAAGTCATATACTTATATATTTTGAATAATCTTAGTAAAAAAGCACAACTTTTGTTCATCCACTCATTTAAAGCTCAAAGTTTGATGTTTAATTCTATGAAAAAATTTATCTATCCTTTGCAAGAATGGGGACTGCTAAAATTTTCAAAACTTTTTCAAAATGTTAGGTGATCAAATTAAAATAATCTCAGCAAATTGTCAGGGTTTAAGAGATAGCTCAAAAAGGGGCGGATGTTTTGAACTACCTGCAACAGAAAAAGCCAAATATTATATGTCTACAAGACACACATTTGATCTCTAAAGATATAAACAGCCTTAGATCTCTGTCAAAGTGTGAATGTCTTATAAGTGGCAAGAAGACAAATTCAAGAGGTGTTGCCATCTTATTTCAACACAATTTTGAATATAAGCTAATAGACCATGGATCTGATGATAATGGCAACTTTCTCTATGTGGACATAAATATAGGTTCAATCTCACTGCGAGTTATAAACTTATATGCTCCTAATACAGACACACCATCCTTTTTTCAAGATATCAGTAGTTTAATTGAAGAAAATACCTTGGATCATCTCCTATTGTGCGGAGATTTCAACTTAGTGTTGAGTCCTGAGATGGATAGCTCAAATTATGTCAGCATTAACAATCCAAGATCAAGAGAGGTTCTACTAGACACAATAAATTTGCATAACTTAAAAGATGCTTTTAGACACTTTCATCCTAATATGAGAAGATACACATGGCGTCGCAAAAATCCGATAAAACAAGCTCGCCTAGACTATTTCATTGTTTCTAATGCTTTTACTGACCTTCTTAGTCAATGCAACATTCTCCCAGGATATAGATCTGATCATTCAATTCTTGAGTTAAATATGGAAATCAGTAAATTTGAAAGAGGTAAGGGATTATGGAAGCTGAACTGTAATTTGCTTACAAATGCTGACTATGTGAATTTAGTCAACGATACCATCCAGGAAGTGAAATTACAGTATGCTGTTCCAGTTTACAGCTTAGATTTTCTTAATTCTACTTCTGATTTATTTTTTACAATTGAAGAAGACCTCCTTCTTGAAATAATACTTTTTAAAATTAGAGCTAAAACTATAAAATTTGCATCAACACTGAGGAAAGCTGAAAGGTCATTAGAATTAGACCCAATTAATAAGATTGGCGTTTAATACTTTTTAAAATTAGAGCTAAAACTATAAAATTTGCATCAACACTGAGGAAAGCTGAAAGGTCATTAGAATTAGACCCAATTAATAAGATTGGCGTTTTTGAAAAAGATGAAGCTTTAAAAAATTCAACATTAGAAATTGATAATCTCAAGAAAAAATTACAAAGTCTAAGAGAATCAAAATTAAAAGGCAATTTTGTACGCTCACGGTTACAATGGCTGCAATTTGGTGAAAAGCCATCTCAATATTTTTGTTCCCTTGAGCATAAACACTATGTGGATAAAACTATCAGAAAGATTTGCTGTGATAATGGAGAAATAATAACAGAACAGAAAAAAATATTGCACCAAGTTAAGGAATATTATGTCAAATTATTCAAAAACAAAGATTCAGAGCTGGATACTACTAAACTTTCTGAAGTCATTGATCTATCCCAAATTAAAAAATTAACCCATTCTCAAGCATTGCAACTAGAAGGACCAGTTACTTTGACAGAACTGGGAAATGCATTAAAAAGTATGAAAAACAACAAAACGCCAGGCATAGATGGTTTTCCATCCGAATTTTTTAAGGTGTTCTGGTGTAAACTGAAATCTTTAATTTTAAAAGCTTTTAACTTATCCTACCAAAAGAAGACATTGTCAGTTACACTACGACAATCAATTATAAATTGTATACCAAAAGGAGATAAGCCAAGGCATTTCCTAAAGAACTGGAGACCAATTTCATTACTTTGTGTCTTGTACAAATTAATATCCACTGTTGTGGCAAATAGATTAAAAACAGTTCTTCATTATTTAATTTCGGAATCTCAGTGTGGTTTTATGCAAGGCCGATATATAGGTGAAGTAACAAGATTAATTTATGATATCATGAATTACACTGAAAAAAACAAAATAGATGGATTGTTGATGCTGATAGACTTTGAGAAGGCCTTTGACTCAATATCATGGAGTTTTATGTTTAATGTTTTAGAAAAACTTGGTTTTGGCCAAGGATTCATAGAATGGATCAAAATTTTAAATAAAAATATAACTGCTTCAGTTATACAAGCAGGTATAAAGTCTGAATTTTTTAAAATTGAAAGAGGCTGCAAGCAGGGTGATCCAATAGCTGCATATTTATTCATTTTATGTACTCAAATAATGACCTATATGATCACCCAAAACAAAGAAATAAAAGGATTAATCATTGCAAATCATTAAACTCTGCCAATTTGCTGATGATACCACCCTTATATTAAATGGATCTGACCAATCCTTACAAGCTGCACTAAATACAATCGAAATTTTTGGCTCATTCTCGGGGTTGAAAATGAATACTACAAAAACTAAAGTGATATGGATCGGCAGGAAAAAGACATTCTAGAGATAAACTAAACGTAACCTCGAAATTAGAATGGGGAACAAACAGCTTTAAGCTACTAGGACTGCAGTTTTCAGTTGACTTGGAAAAAATCCCATCTATGAATTATACATGCGCCTTGGAAAAAGCAAGGAAACTCTTACTAAATTGGAACAAACAAACTTTAACTCCTTTAGGTAAAATCACAGTAATAAAGACTTTTATTCTTTCACAGTTCATTCATCTCTTTTCAAATATTCCTTTACCAAACAGAGGTTTTATAAATACATTAAACGGAATGTTTTTTAGTTATATATGGAATAATAAGCCAGATAAAATAAAACGTTTATATATTATGCAGGATTACAAAGATGCTGGACTCAGAATGGTAAATTTAGATAACTTTATCCATGCTTTGAAACTATCTTGGATATACAGACTGTTTAGAGGTGGACAAAGTGCTTTTATCCCAGTTTTTGAACAATCCATATCTCCAATTGATAAGCTTCTTAAGTTTGGTTCAGATTGGCCCAAAATATTGATTAAAAGGACTGGAAATGTTTTTTGGAATGATGTTTTTCATTCCTATATAAAATTATGTGAGAAAACTAAAATTGAGAGTAATGATGATATTCTGGCATCTCCACTCTGGTACAATCCAATGATCTCATCAAATACACTTTTTTTTCCAGATTGGTTTAAAAAAGGGATTATAACGGTGGGTGATATAGTGGATAATAATGGCTGTGTTCTATCTCAACAAGAGATTCAAAGAGCTTTTAATATCCAAAGAATCAATTTTTTAGATTACTATCGTTTAAAAATTGTAATCGATAAATTCATTAAGGAACATAAAACTAGAGACTCCTTTAATTTTTTGCAGCCATGTATTTTAAACTCCATAAGAATTATTCTATCCGGTGGCAAAGGCAAAAAGTATTTTTATGAGAATTTAAATAAAAGACATCTTACCTTAATATTTAAGCAAAAATGGCATGATGATCTAAAAGTGGACTTAAAAGACGATATTTGGAGACAGTTATTCAGAATTTGCTTTAAAACTATACAAGATCCATATTTTAAATGGTTTCAGTACAGAATAATGCATAGAATACTCGGAACACAGATAATTCTTCATAAAATGGGTGTGGCAGACTCTAATAAATGCTTACTATGTAGATCCACATCAGAGGAAACTCTCCTTCATCTATTTTTTTCTTGCCCAAAAGCTAACCAATTATGGCATCAATTGGAAAATAGAATTTTCAATAAAACTGGATTTTACATTCAGTTCAGTCCTGAGGATGTTCTTTTGGGATACATCCATCATAATTCAAATTCTGCGGCAATAAATACATTAATAATGGTTATAAAATGCTATATATATACATACTCCAGGAAAGGCTTCAATATTAGTATTGATGGAGCACTTATTAAATGTAAAACTATATATGATGAGCAAAAGTTGCTTGCTTCTCTAGAATTCCAAAGTGATAAATTTCTAAAACAATGGCAACAAATGAAGAATGTATTTTGAAAAAAAATGTATTTTCAATGTATTATGGTATTGTAAATTAACCAGTTGTATTACTTTGCTATGAGTGAACTAAAATAGGTGAATCAATTGAACATAATGTAGTTGTATAGTTTACCACTGCTAAATATTTTTTTCTTAAATTATGTAAACTGATGTAATTCAATGTGTAACCTGTACTTTCTTGTATACCATTTGAAAAGTTTTTCTTTGTTTTCTTGATGTTTTAGTTTGTTATTTTTTTTGTCATGTAAATATATTTTGTTATATTTAAAAAAAAAAAAAAAGTCTTTTTATGCACCATAAGCTTTGTTTGTCCTTAATAGGGGGATATGCAGACTGGCACATATTTTTTTGTGTTAACAGGCATCACTGAGAATGCATTATCAGTGCCTTAAAAATTCCTCAACAAGTGCCAATTTTTTGTTGATATTTCTGACACTATTTTAACCTACGATCCTTTTGTATACTTCATTAGAAGGTGATGTTAAAGGCAGTAAACCAGATAATTGGTTTCAATTTGATTCATTTTAATGTAAATGAATTTCAGTTACAGGCATCAAAAACTGGTTCCTGAAAAAACTGCATATTTTACAACAAAGGTATAGAATATTGCAGTTATATTTCATGTACACCCATAGAAGATTTCACAGTTACAGGCATAATAATTCAAAGAAATATGGTTTTTGTCAAATTTTGGTTTTCGAAATCCTGTTTTCAAATTCAATAACGATCGAAACATTATTTGGTGTTTCAAGAGAGCTCCTGCTCCTTTTTGTTGCATTGTAATTCATGTAGAATTGTAGATAGGGCAGACAAGTTAAATATTTAGGTTTTATATTTACTGGTGCTCCTATGTATATGTCAGCTGAGGTTTGACACCATAGAAAAACAATGTATATAAAGAGTTAAACACTGAGCTTTATTTTACTATTTAAATATTTATAAAGTCAAGTGAGAAAATATTTGGGAATTTATTTTGTGTGATTTTCAAGTTTTTCCTGAAATTGACTTAAACATTATCAATTCTTTTTCATGTAACTAGTGCATTACCATCAAGAGTTTATTGTTTTGGTTGTCTGGTTTGTCTATTAATAGGTGTAACTGCTTGTTAGTTCAGTGGTACATTGTAAACTGACATTTTTTGAACTCATTTCAATGTGTACATTATTGTTTTGTAAAGCAAGCATGTTTATGAGGTTTGCCTCTCTGGTCACTTGGTGTAGTTTATTCAGTGCATTTATCAAACTGTTTTGAAGTAATATAAAAAAAAAAACAAAGAAAACACACACACACAAGTTATTTTCACATGATTTTATAACCTTTGCCAACAATTTAATATTTTCATTGGTGTTTGAAATGGGATTATTATTTAAGTATCAAGTTCTAGAAAAAGGATAGGATATAATCATGTGGCTGTGGAAATATGTTAAGAATTGAGAAAATATGTGGTTATATGCCAATGTGGACGGTTTGTGTGATTTTGTGGTTATTACCTGTTTATGAAATTATTGAATATTTGACTGCGCAAAAGTTTGCGAGTGTTCACAAAGTTAAATCAGAATAAATCTGTAAATATGAAAAAAAAAAAAAAAAATTTAACTGACACTTTACCAGTAGTCTTCACTCTGGAACCGGCAAAAGGATTATCATCCATAGAAGCAGCCGAGTTGTCATAATCCGGGATGTGATTCCAGCCCATGAAACTTCTAACCCCTCTAAGAGTTTCCCTGTAATTGGTGTCTTCAGAGAGGTCCTGATCTGTGGCAGCTTCCGGTACATCACCCTGGTAGTGAACACTAGCCGGTGATGCCGGTTCCCCATCCAACTCAGCCTCACTATCAGAATGCCTAGCAACGTCAGAGTTCTGGCCAATGGAAGGCGACTGGTTATGCAGCGTAGTTTCAACACCGGCAGGTAGAACCTCAGGACCTGCACCGGGAGCCTGTGAAGGCTGGGTGGCCGTCCCTGCACCGGGAACCAGTAAAGGTTGGGTGGCTAACACTTCAGAGGTACCGGGGCCCTGAACAGGGTGGGTAGCACTCTCAACTCCACCTCTCACAGCTTCAGTACCGGGAACCCCCAGCGGAGGTTGGGTAGCCGTCAACTGCGTAGCAACGTCACCAGTGCCCTCAGAAGACATAACACTTGTAGGAGCACCCGGATCAAAGAAAGGGTGTTCTCTGGGTACCACAGAAGCAGAAGAAACTGGTCTCACCGGAACAGCAAAGGATTTACTCAACAGCATAGCTTCTAGACGTGAGAATCTCTCACTCCATTTGTCATCAAGGGACTTGAGGTCGTCTGAAGTAGGCTTTCTGCTGTGCTCCCGCTTACTAGACCTTGGGGAGCTCTCAGAACGCTTCTTCTTGTGCTTTGGAGTTGATTCAACAGAAGGCGACTTGTCACAGCTAACCCGTCCCAACAGTGTAACTTCTGAAGGGTCCACGAGAGTGGGGGTCGTGCTTGCATTATCTTCTGATTTCTTCTGTTCAGAGCTTTCTTTCCTTGCCTTGTAGGTCGGGGTTGCTAACTGTTGAATCTGTGCAGGCGTAAACGCCTTACAGATCTGGCAATCCAGTTTCTTTACACAGCGGTCGTCTCCCACCCCCTTGTCACGACAACGCGCGCATTTCTTATGGTTGTCGAAAAGGGTCATAACGTGCCCGCAAGAACCTCGTTTCTGTCCAGGTGACGACATAATGATCAGTAAGGTAGAAAAATTACTCCGTACTAATAAAAAACACGAAACTTGACGAGTTCGTTGTGAAAATGCCAAAAACGTATCTCTGATGAAATTAATTCGCGCCAAACGAAAAAGATGCTATGACGTCAAGAGAGGTAAACAGGAAATGAAGTACGATGCGCCACCTGGCGAATGCACACTCTGTGACCGGTCCTGCCGGTAGTATATACAGGACGTCTTTTTCTGACGTTTGGCGGGACCGGTCGCGCCGACCGGTAAAGCAATTGTCCATTGGATAGGATGTATTAACGCAATAAAAACACCAATTTCAAAAGGAACCTAGCTATGATGATCTATCTCCCTGTCAAGTTTGAATTTGATCGGACAAAGCTTTTTCTAACAGTGTATCATTGAGGTCAGACAATGATCATTTTAAACTAGAATATTGCCTTAGAAGAGATAGGGTTGTTTTTGCACAGCAAAAACAAAGCGTACCAATGGGCATTAATAATTTTGTCTAAATGACTATCTTCCACTGATTAATATCTTTTTCCACTTATGGAAAAATGTTACTGAGATAAATGCTTTTTTGCATTTTACACAGAAATTCAAGATGGCCACCAAAAATGGAGATAGAGTCCGGAAACGAAAATGCTGACGGACAGAAAAACGAACAGATGGAATTACACCAATTACGAAAGGAACCTAGCTTTCTCCCTGTCAAGTTTGAATTCAATCGGACAAAGCATTTTTGAGTTAGAGTCCGGAAATGGAAAATTTGATTGACAAGGTGTAGGAAGTTGATACTTGGTAGGAACATTGGTTATTGGGTGTAGGTGTGCAACATGATGGTATGACCTTGATTTGACCTTGCCGTAGTGACCTTGACCTATAAAATCTTGTCTATCTCCCTGTCAAGTTTGAATTTCATCGGACAAAGCTTTTTCTAACAGTGTATCATTGAGGTCAGACAATGATCATTTTAAACTAGAATATTGCCTTAGAAGAGATAGGGTTGTTTTTGCACAGCAAAAACAAAGCGTACCAATGGGCATTAATAATTTTGTCTAAATGACTATCTTCCACTGATTAATATCTTTTTCCACTTATGGAAAAAATGTTACTGAGATAAATGCTTTTTTGCATTTTACACAGAAATTCAAGATGGCCACCAAAAATGGAGATAGAGTCCGGAAACGAAAATGCTGACGGACAGAAAAACGAACAGATGGAATTACACCAATTACGAAAGGAACCTAGCTTTCTCCCTGTCAAGTTTGAATTCAATCGGACAAAGCATTTTTGAGTTAGAGTCCGGAAATGGAAAATTTGATTGACAAGGTGTAGGAAGTTGATATTCAGTAGGGATCTTGAATTTCTGCATAGAACACATTTATCTCAGAAGCAGTGATAGAGCAATCTCAACAAAATTTTTGACCCCATCCAGGTGGTCCGGTCATCTACCAGGTCATTATGTCCACCCCCAAGCCTGGACAAGATTTTATAGGTCAACGTTACTACGGCACGGTCAAAGGTCAAATCAAGGTCAGACTATGACGTTGCACACCTACACCCGCTCACCAATGTCCCTACCAAGTATCAACTTCCTACACCTTACAGTTTCCGAGATATAGCCTGGACAAGATTTTATAGGTCAAGGTCACTACGGCAAGGTCAAATCAAGGTCATACCATCATGTTGCACACCTACACCCAATAACCAATGTTCCTACCAAGTATCAACTTCCTACACCTTACGGTTTCTAAAATATAGCCAAGATTTTATAGGTCAAGGGTCAAATCAAGGTCACACCATGACGTTGCACACCTACACATCCTAACCAATGTTCCTACCAAGTATCAACTTCCTACACCTTACGGTTTCTGAGATACAGCCTGGACAAACTTTTCCCGCCGCCCGCCCATCCGGACACCATGGGTGAAAATAATATCCCGACAGCCCTTAAGGACTGTGGGGTAAAAAATAATCCAAGATATTGTAAATAACCACTTACCTTGGAGATGTTCTGAGGTCCCTAGTGTAGAGTTCTTCTATATCATGACGTGCCTCTTTGAACCCTGCAAAATACAGCAATTTCATCTAGATTAATAAAAATCACCTTGGCTGCAAGTCCTATCCATTATTTTTGGGGTGAATGGATGTGTAGTCAATTAATTACTGCTAACAGTGTATCATTGAGGTCAGACAATGATCATTTTAAACTAGAATATTGCCTTAGAAGTAGTGGTCCTACGATTCGACGGAAAATCGATTCGACGTCTATTTAAAAGTTTCGATGTAGAAAATCAATTCTCATTTTAAGAATCGATTGTGAATCGAAAGTAAGAGTTATAAACCACCTAATTTTCCCTTTTTCTACAGATATTTAACATTTTATTTTCGTAACATTTGTTTACATTATCTGCCATGTTTCTTTGACTGGTATCTACTTCCTGTTGGTTACAACTAAAACTCAAAATTTCTTTACGTATTTAGAAGATCTTTTAATACAATAAACTAAGTTCAACCTAAATTAAATTTAACTTTCACTGCTTTATACACAACATGCATATTCCCTATAAATGGGGAATAACAACCTTGGCCATAAATCAAGTGGAGAGAGGTCACACTACTGTAATACTTCAGCAGTCTGCCATGAATATTTTTGACAAATTTTGTTGAACAAGAAAACTGAAATGTTTACTACATTGCCATACTTAGAATTTTACAGTATCTAAGAAATTATAATTATATGAAATGAATAGATCATGAAGATCTGCTTAGAAAGGGAAATTCGTGGAATATTGTTTTCAGGATGAGAGAAATTTAACAGAATAATAGACAAATGCTTTACAGTAAGAGAAAGAGTGAGGGATATCTGACTTCACTGAAGCTGGTGGGAGATACTTAGCCTTGCCACAGGCATTTATATGTATAAAGAAGGCACAACTGTTTGACTGCATTATGAGTATTTTTCATAATGTTCTCATACACTTACTTAGGCTAGCTTGCTGAGGAGACTCCCAGATGAGAAAGGCCTTTGATACAGTGTGCATTATGGCAAAAATATTTCACGTTTGCATTATGGTTCAGACAGCCTGGAAGGCCAGGCTAGGAGATATTTTCAGTTTGAAGTAAAATTAGGAAAGAAAAAAGATATGTGTTATAAAAACAGTACACCTGTGTTGCTAACTTGGGAAGGTTTTAACTCAGGACACCCATGTACTGAAACATATACAAGTGCTAAATACATAAAATAACTGCACCATCCATGTATCAATGATATACAACTATTTATGTCATATATATGCTGCTTTGAGAAATTATTATCATATTATTCCTGAGATAAGAGTCCCATTTTCCAGACCCCATCTAACACGCATATATTTGAGTGACAATGCTGAAATACATGTTCACTTGTGCCAGACTGTTTCATATAATCTAGTATATATTACAAAATATCAATATTGACCAGAAAAAATAAAAGTCACTCTTCCATTTGATTAATGAAAATAGCATGTCTTTGAAAAGTGTCCCGAGTTAAAAATAGAAGGAAAGTTCCATGAATACATGTCTAGCTGTTTAGTTCCCAAAGAAGCATTTTATGCAGGATAATTTTCAGAAGCTGCTTGGCAGTCACTGTTCTTGACATATGATAAGGATAAGCAGATATTCTATTCTTCTTTGTTGTATATGTACATATACACTGTTTGTTAAAAAAAGTGTCCTGAGTTCACAACACCGGTGTACCACAAAGTGATGTTGAACAAAAGGGGTTGAAATATTGTTTATTTTAAGCATGATTGGTTGCTAATCTGCTGAAGTTACATTCAAACACTGTAAATGATTTAGCTGATGAAAAGGGAGAATGAAAATTGCTAAGGTCACCTTAGTAGATAATTATATTATTGCTAACACACATATTTGTTGACTCTTCAACCTATTGGTTTCCTAACATAGCCCCTTCCCTACCCCAAACTGTAAACAGATAACCTGGATTTTTTCACCACTGACCTATTGGAAGACTATTGTTATTATATTTGGTTAAAAAAGAATATTCTGTCTTTCTTACAAAGCAAGCAGAAAAACGATTATAATCGATAATCGATCGCTTAGAATTACCGATTAATCGATTCTGATTTTTTAGACCGATTCCTAACACTACTTAGAAGAGATAGAGTTGTTGTTTGCACAGCAAAAACAAAGCGTACCAATGGGCATTAATAATTTTGTCTAAATGACTATCTTCCACTGATTAATATCTTTTTCCACTTATGGAAAAATGTTACTGAGATAAATGCTTTTTTGCATTTTACACAGAAATTCAAGATGGCCACCAAAAATGGCAGTAAATAGAAAATTTAAGAAATTGCAAATTCAATAAGTAAATTAAATTTTTATAAGTTAATACCCTATCCAATGGACAATTGCTAAATGTCAGAAAAAAATGTCCTGTGTTTCCAGCGGCCAGGCTGGTCTGTAGTACTGTGCACTCGCCAGGTGGCGTGTCGTACTTCTTTCCTGTCTAGATAGCATGACGTCATAGCATCTTTTTCATTGTCTAAACCTATTAGACCCCTAGTAAGCTGACAGCGGGGTTGGGGGGAGGGTCTTGTGTGCCAATTGGATAGGATATTAACTTATAAAAACTTAATTTCCTTATTAAATTTACAATTTTATTGCGTTTATACACCCTATCTAATGGACAATAGCTGAATAACTACCACTTGGTCAGCGGGTAAGTTACTAGGGACTTAGGTGAACTTATAAACAGAACAAACAACAGATTCAGTCCCATAAGAAGTAAAATAAACCTCCGGAAGGAAGCACGTCTGAGTTTTTTTTTTATATGTATTAAATATATGTACAACTATTTACATATATACAGATCTCCTCTAGGTCCTGTGTTGCCCGTGGATCTGCTGGGCAAGCCACAACAGGACCCATATGGTAGAGCTCTGACTCGGCCCAGGCCACGTCCTTCAAATAAAATTGTGTGAAGGTATTATGAGACTTCCAGTGGCAGGCTGACAGTTTCTCCTCTAAGGAAACCCCTGACTGAAAAGCCTTAGATGCAGCAAAGGCCCTTACATCATGAGCTTTAACCTGATGCAGGGTGTGGGCCTGGTGATGTGAGAGCTCATAACACAGGATCACAGTTTGCTTGATCCATGAGGAGATGGTGGCAGGGGAGATGTCCTTGTCAAAACCTTTCTTGAAGGATACAAGACTAGCTCCTTGTTCTGACTGAGGTCTGAAGTCCTGTCCAAATAGTAGCGTAAAGCTCTGACTAGACAAAGGGATCTGTCAGACTTGAGGGATTTATCCAGTGTTGGGGCCAGGGCTGGTATAACCAATAGGGCTACACTTTCTGGACCCTCTTTTGCCAGCTGATTCTTAGAAAGAAAGCTGGGTGATGGATACAGAGACACCTTGGACCAGGCGGACTGGTGTCTGATGTTATGTTGCCAGGCATGTATCTCACTCCTTCTCTTGCCCGATCCAAGAGCTAAGAGGAAAACAGTTTTGAAGGTCAAATGCTTCAATGACGCTTCTTTAAGTGGTTCAAAAGGAGAGCCTTTGTCAGCTGGTGTGACACCAGGGAAAGGTTCCAGGAGGAGATTCCCCTCCGACCTTTGGGTCTGTATGGAAACTATTCAGGAGATGAGTGAGATTTTCATCTTTACTGATATTAACGGGTGAATTTCCCAACTTATCAGCAATGGCAGACCTGTAACCCTTGATGGTACTGGGCTGTAGCTTCCTGTCCTCAAAGAGGTACATAAGGAAGTCAGCAACTGACTTTACAGGGGGTGCCCTGAAGTTCACCTTATTAGTGATGCACCACTTTGTAAAAATGGCCCACTTTGCTTCATAGACTGATCTGGTTGATCCTCTCTGAGGAGCCTCAATTTGTGCTGCCACTGCCTCAGAAAAGCCCTGCTCCTTGATTGTTGTGGCTCTAGGAGCCATGCATGGAGATTCAGATTTGTCAGATTTTTGTGAGGGATCTGATTGAAGGGCTGTGTCAACAGGTTGGGCAGGCTGAGGGGGGCCTGACTGGACATGGCCACTAGATCCCAAAACCAGGGCATGTTGGGCCACCCAGGAGCAATCAGAATGATTCACTGGCACGGGGAGTCCTGTAATTTCTCCACCACTCTGCCCAATATGGTAGTAGGTGGGAAGGTGTATGCATCCAGATTCTCCCATGGCAGACTGAGTGCATCTACTGCTGTGGCCAGGGGATCCGGTACTGGTGACACAAATTGAGGTAACTTGTTGTTGAACCTCGTGGCGAATAGGTCTATTTGAGGCCAGTGCCATCTGCTGCATAATGTTTGAAAAACCTCTGGAAGGAGAGACCACTCCGTCTGGATGGTCTGACCCAGCCTGGATAACTTGTCTGCTACCACATTTAAACGGCCTGGGATATGTCGGGCCTTGAGCGTTACTTGTTTCTTGGTACACCAAGTCAAGATTCTCCACAATAGGGCACACAGTGGGCCCGACTTCATGCCTCCTTTCTTGTTTATGTAAGACACTACTGTCTTATTGTCTGTTACCACCAGAACGATATTGCCTAAGCAAAGGTCTTTGAACTCTTTTAGAGCCAGAAAGACTGCCTTTAGTTCCAGATAGTTTATATGCAGCTTGCTTTTCGGTAGCGACCAGGACCCTCTTGCAGTGTGGTCATCTTAAGTGAGAGCCCCACCCTTCTTTTGATGCGTCTGTAAAGATTTGCAGAGTATGTTTTTGTTGGGTGTAATGGTTGACCTTGGAGCACATTGCTCTCCTCCAGCCTCCATTGTAAATGTGGGTGCAGGGACCTGGGTAATGGAATGAATTTTTCTGGTGATTCCGGTACTCTCCAGTGATTTTTGAGATGCCACTGTATGGGTCTCATGTGTAGGTGAACTTGTTTCTCTGTGGCTGTTTGCAAACCTATCAAGGACATGAACTACCGGACCAGACAAGCCGGTAGTAGCAACAGTGCCTGTATTTTCTCTTGAAGGCTTTGCCATCGGTCCAGTGTAGGTCAGACCCGGCCTGATCTGAGGTCGAACTGGTAACCTACAAAGTCGAAGACTTGTTTGGGTTCCAACTCCGATTTTTCCATATTCATCAACCAACCTAGGTCTTGGTACATTTTCACTAGCATCTGAGTATGCTTCAGACAAATTTGGTCGTATCTGGGCTCTCACCAACCAGTCGTCTAGGTACTGGTGGATTCTTATACCCTTGTGTATGGCCATCAGTTTCACCTCCTTTGCTACCACAGTGAACTCCATGGGCATGAAATCTGAGGTATTTCCTGGACTGTTCCTGTATTGGTATATAGAAGTAGGCGTCCTTGAAGTCTATGGAGGTAACCCACTCCCCTTGTTGGGAGGGATGTCCTGATGGTTTCCGGTGTCTCCATTTTGAATTTCTCCACCTTGAGAAAAAGATTCAGATTGCTTAGGTCTAATATTGGTCTCCACTTGTTGGGATTTGGGACTAAAAATAGTCAGTTGTAAAACCCCAACGAGGTTTGGTTTTGTACCGGTTCTACAGCATTTGTTGTTTATAAGCCGATGCAATGCCTCTAACAGGTAGCTGTTCCTGTGAGGATTGGCATAACAGCTTATGACTGTGGGGGACCTTGTGAGCTTTGGCCTGATCCGAAAGGGAAGGGTGTAGCCCTCTTTCAGGATTTGAACTTCTTTCGGACTGGCACCCAGATCTAGCCAAATTTGCCAAAAGGCTTGAAGTCTGGCCCCTACAGGCAGATTTTGTGCAGTATTTTTGACACTTGCTACAGGTTGGACACAAGACAACTGACACAGGAAACACCTTTCACATATTTTAATCTGTGATTTCTTTGAGTATGACAATCTGCTGGCCCAGGACTTAATTCTCTCTTTTGGAAATGCCTGGGTGCAGTAGGTACAGCTGTTACAACATTTAAGTCTACATTGAGTTCTAAACAAGTGTTTATTGTCTGTCTTGAGGAAATGTTCTCGGGCAGCAGCCATGCTATAACTGAGCTACACAGTAATTGTCATTTATACGGCTGCTGGCCCTTGGCTGGTCGTGAAGAGTAACTCGAGGCCTTCCCTCTGGGTCTCCTGTACTGACCCTTTCCTATACTCTTCCATGCCGGTTTCTCTTTCTTATCCTGACGCCTGTCAGATTTCCTGTCTGGTCTTTCATATGGATGAAAACGGGCTTTGCTACGGGAACTGTCAGACCGTCCTTTTGAATAGTAGTGAGAGATCAGCCCTCTTAATTACTGCATCAGGAAAGAGGGTGGGGATATGCAAAGGGGCTGTCCTAAGTGCAGCAACAGTGTCCGGCTTGATTCCGCTCTTCCGCACTGAGGTGCTCCATGGTCTTGGCAGCAGCTTGTGTAATGCTGGAATTAAAGTCCATGAGATACTTAATTTCGTCCATGGTAGCTGTACTCTTTGAGGAACCCTTTCCTTTGCTTTCGACAGGAAGAGTTCTAAGCTGGTTCTGTATATCCTTTTGTACCCGGAACAGACAATGGTTGAAGCTGGCCACCTGGTTACAAATGACTGACGCCTCTCTTGCAGATTTCTCCCACCTTCTTAACGATTCCTGGGATATACGTCTAGAAGCAGGGGGATAGACGTCAGTTCAGACTGTCTGGATATCCTACTAAAACAACTGTTTAGCTTTGAAGACTCAGTACTCCAGCCTGAGACAGCAGCAGGGTCGGCTTTGTGGTCGGTTGCAAGTCCATACCACCTGGATTGCGATTTCGCTGTCCTCAGAAACTGGTCCATCAACAGGCCACCGACCTCCAAACTTCGGGAGGGATAATCTTCAACCAGAGTCTTCAGTAGGCATCTGGACGGATACCTTACCAGGCATCACAGCTTTGGGACCAGAAAATGGGTTATCACCCGACGCAGTATTAGCACCGTCTAAGTCAGGAATGTCCGACCAACTCATACTTCGGGAGGGATAACCCTCAACCAGAGTTAAGTTCAACTTTCCTATCTTCTTACAAAGCCAATCTTAAGTAGGCATCTGGACGGATACCTTACCAGGCGTCACAGCTTTGGGACCAGAAAATTGCAAATTTAATACGTAAATTAAATTTTTATAAGTTAATACCCTATCCAATGGACAATATGCTAAACCGGTCGGCGCAGACCGGCCCGCCAAACGTCAGAAAAAGACGTCCTGTGTTTCCACCGGCTGGCCGGTCCATAATACTGTGCACTCCCCAGATGGCGCCTCGTACTTCCTTCCTGTCTAGACAACCTGACGTCATAGCATCTTTTTCGTTGTCTAAACCTGTTAGACCCCTAGTAAGCTGATAGCGGGGTCGGTGGGAGGGTCTTGTGTGTCCATTGGATAGGGTATTAACTTATAAAAATTTAATTTACGTATTAAATTTGCAATTTTATTGCGTTAATACATCCTATCCAATGGACAATATGCTGAATAACTACCGCTTGGTCGGCGGGTAAGTTACTAGGGACTTATGTGAACTCACAAATGATAGCAAATTTTAACCTACGGTCTAGGCTGACTTTGTCAGGAGACCCATAGGCCCAGGCCTGGATTGACCTTAAGGTCAGGAAACCCTGTAAGGCCTTGGTCGGTTGCCAACAGCCGGTTACCCGGGGGTATACCGACGTCGCCCCCCCCCCCCCCCCCCCTTTTTAACAGACCTGCTCTGAGGTAGGGGAAGAGAGGGATGAGTTCAGTCCCAGAAAGCAAATAAACCTCCCGAAGGAAGCCGTCCCATTTTATACTATGGGTATGTAGAACTGTTTACATTATGTACATACATACAAATCTCCTCAACCTAAGGGCCACTTGTGGTTCTGTTGAGTAGCCAAAACCCAGCCCAATTGGTAAAGCTCTGAGCCAGCTCAAGCCACACCCTTCAGATAGAACAGTGTGAAGGTATTAAGTGACTTCAGTGGTAGACTGACAAGAATGGATCTAAGGGGACTCCCGACTGGAAGCCCTTAGGCGCAGCAAAGGCCCTGACATCATGAGCTTTAAACTTGATGTAAAAGGTGGGCCTTCTGGTCGGAGAGCTCATAATATAGGATCACTGTCTGCTTGATCCAAGAGGAGATAGAGGTAGGTGAGGTGTCTTTGTTGAAACCTTTCCTAAAGGAGTCAAAGCCATTTCTTATTCTGCCTGAGGTCTGAGGCCCTGTCCAAATAGTAGCGCAATGCTCTAATCGGAAGAGGGACCTGTCAGACTTGAAGGACCTATCCAGAGTTTGGGCCAGGGCTGGTATAACCACTGGGGCCACACTGTCTGGACCCTCTTTTGCCAGCTGATTCTTGAAAAGAAAGCTGGGTGATGGATACAGGAAAACCTTTGATCAAAACAGATTGGTGTCTGATATTTCTGTTTTGCCAAGCATGAATCTCACTTCTGGACTTGCCTGACCCAAGTCTTGAAAGTCTGGTGCTTGAAAGAAGCCTCTAGGATTGGTTCAAAAGGAGCCTTAGTTAGCTGGTGTAAAACCAGGGATAGGTTCCAGGAGATCCCCCTTCTACCTTTGGGTCTGTCTCTATGGAAACTATCCAGGAGACGAGTGAGATTTTCATCTTGCTGATGATGACAGGTAAAATACCTAGTTTATCAGCAATGGCTGACCTGTAACCATCAATGGTGCTGGGCTGTAACTTCCTGTTCTCAAAAAGGCACATAAGGAAGTCAGCAACTGACTTTATAAGGGGTGCTCCGAAGTCCACCCAATTAATGATACACCACTTTGGATCATTGACTGATCTGATTGATCCTCTTGAGAGGCCTCAATCCTTGCTGCCAACTGCCTCAGAGAAGCCCTGTTCTTCGATTGTTGTGGCTCTAGGAGCCATGTATGGAGATTCAGAATTTTCAGATTTCTGTGAGGGATCTGATTGAAGGGCTGTGTTAACAGGTTGGGCAGACTCAGTGGAATCTGACTGGATATGGCCATTATATCCCCAAACCCAGGCCTCTTGGGCCTCCCGGGAGCAATCAGAACGAGTCTCTTGCATGGGGAGTCTTGTAACTTCTCCACCACTTTGCCCAAGATGGCTGCTGGTGGGAAGGCATACGTGTCCAGATCCTCCCATGGCAGACTTAGCGCATCCACCACTGTGGCCAGGGGATCCGTGGCAAATAGGTCTATTTGAGGTTGGTGCCACCGGCTGCATATTGTTTGGAAGACCTCCTGAAGGAGAGACCACTCTATTGGATGGTCTGGCCTGGCTTGGATAGCTTGTCTGCTACCTTATTTGTCGGCCTGGACTGTGTCGGGCTTTGAGAGTTACTTGATTTCTGGTGCAACCGGTCAAGATTCTCAGTAGTAGAGCACAAAGTGGGCCCAACCTCATGCCTCCTTCTTTGCTTATGTATGACACCACTGCGGTGTTGCTACAAGTAGTATCTTGTGTATGCAGAGGTCTTGGAACTCTTTTAAGGCTAGAAGGACTGCCTTGAGTTCTAGATAATTGGTATGCAACTTGCTTTCCGGAAGGAACCAGGTGCCTCTTGCAGTGCTTTCGGTTAAGTGATAACCCCACCCTTCGTTTCATGTATCTAAAAAGATTTTTAGAGCATGTTTTATTGGGTGTAATGGTTAGCCTGTAAGGCCAATGTCCTGCCGTCACCACTGTAAATGTGGGTTCACCTTTTCTAGTGACTCTGGTACCCTCCAGATGTTTTTGAGATGCCACTGTATGGGTCTCATATGAGGTCGGCCTAGGTGAACCTGCTTTTCCGTGGCTGTTAGTAAACCTATCACAGACATGAACTACTGGATCAGACAAGCCAGTAGTGAGTATTTCTAGTATTTTGTCCTGAAGTTCTGCCAACAGTCCGGTGTCGGTCGGACCCAACCGGCCCTGAAGTCGGACTGGTAACCTACAAAATCGAAGGTCTGCTTGGCTCCAGTTCCGACTTTTCCAAATTCACCAGCCAACTTAGTTCTTGGCATATTTTCAACAGATGCTGAGTACGCTGGAGACCAACTTGTTGGGATGCAGCTCTCACCAACCTGTCATCTAGGTACTGGTGGATTTTATATCCTTCTACATGGCCATGAGTTTTACCTCCTTGTAGTTACAGTGAACAGTGAGCTTGAATAGGTATGCCCAACCCTGGACATGAAATCGCAGATATTTCCTAGACTGTTCCTGTACTGGTATACAGAAGTACGTATCCTTGAAAAACTACAGAGGTAACCCACTCCCCTTGTTGGAGGGAGGTTATCTGATGGTTTCCAGTGTCTCCATTTTTTTTTTTTTTTTTTTTTTTTTTGTGACAGGTAGCGGTTCCTGTGGTGATTGACATAGTAGCTTATGATGTTCAGGGTCCTTGTCAAGCCTGGTCTGGTCTGGAAAAGGGGGGGTGTGGCCCTCCTTCTAAATTGTACTACCCGGGGACCAGCTGCCAAGGCTTCAGATGAGTTTAGTGTCCCTTGGTAGACTGATAAACATTACTGTCCCTCTGGACCCTGGTCCGACCTGGTGATAGTGATACCCGTTTACAGTTAACTTGTTCTTGCCGTGGTCCAGCCCGGGTGGGGCTGACACAATTCACATTACATAGAACTTGACCCTAGACCAGCCGCCTGTAAGGTGGGGGTAAGTAAACATGGTCATTTGTATGATGGCTGACCCCTGACCGAACACAAAGAAAATTGTCCGATTGTGAACCACATTTTCTCTTGCTGTTCAAAAGACCCATTTGATTTCTATGTAACCAGCCATTTTGGCCACAGCAATCTTCTGTGGCCCATATACTCTGTAACTAGTAAAACTGGCAGGCTAGGCTGACCATAGGATTTAGTTACTGGTCTACTAACTAGGTAGCCCCCAAGTGGTCTGCCGGTCGGTTTCGGTCCTTTGAAACCAGTATGAAAAGGGCCAGACAGCAATTGCACCTGATAGCAGGTCGGTAGTCTCTGCAACTGGTTGGTGTGAAGCAAAACTGCTCAGGGAAAACTGCATAGCTAGCTTCTGTGCAGGCCCAAAAATTCCTGTCAGAGACTACACATTATTAGGCCCATCATCAGGCTTAGGCCGGTGAATAGGCTGCTGATGAGGAGTGGTCAGCTGGTAGGAGACCTTTAGGTTGTGATTCTTAGTGCTGGTTGGTAGGCAGGGAGGCTCTGTAATATGAGACAAGCTGTTCAGTGCAGGTTGTGTAGATGGTACCAGTTGTTGAAACAACTGTACAAGGCTGTGTAGCCGGTACCCTGCCAGTACACTGTAACCACTTGAAACTACTGTATAAGGCTGTGAAGCCGGTAGCCGGTCGGTAAACACACTGTAACCAGTTATTGGAGTAACTGTACCAGGTTGTTTAGACGGTAGTCGGTCGGTACATTCTGTAACCAGTTGCTGAAGAAAGTGTACAAGGCTGTGTAGCCAGTACCCGGTCGGTACACTTAAACCAGTTATTGAAGTAACTGTACAAGGCTGTTTAGCCGGTAGTCGGTCGGTACACTCTGTAATCAGTTGTTGGAGCAAGTGCACAACAAGGCTGTGTGGCCAGTACCCGGTCGGTACACTTAAACCAGTTATTGAAGTATCTGTACAAGGCTGCTTAGCCAGTAGCCGGTCGGTACACTCTGTAGTAATCAGTTGTTGGAGTAAGTGTACAAAGCTGTGTAGCCAGTACCTGGTCGGTACCCTGTAACCAGTTGAAGTAACTGTACAAGGCTGTATAGCCGGTAGGTACACTCTGTAACCAGTTGCTGAATGAAGTTTACAACTATCCTTGTGTTGGATCCAGTTTCCTCCATTAATTAAAAAATTTCTTTCAAAAACACGTCTTATTTGTAGATTTGACAGTTGCTGGGAAAGCCCTTGAGCTATATTTAGAAAATTGTTGGTCGGAGTGTCACGTGACCAGCTTGCTGGTCAGAGGGACAACGTGATTGGCTGATTAGAAATGACGATCTGCTTCGTGGAATGGTCGGTGAATCACGTGACCAACTTCGGGGAAAAGCCCTCACTAGACGCGTTTCCTTATACCACAGTCAACGCAAGCTTACTGGTCGACTGATGTCTGTACCAGTACGCTGGAGGTGGATTACAGGAACTAAAAACTGCAATCACAGTAGACGAGAGTGCAAAGAATGTACTTCCGACCTTCTTGTTCGGTAAATCACGTGATAAACTTCGTGACTGGTCGGTGAGAACACATGACCAGCTTCGTGAAGGCACGCGATTGGCTGACTGGATATGACGTCAGAGGTCGCATTCTTTTTTGCTGGCCGGCCGGCTGCTGCTTTAAAAGCAGAGAAGCCTGGACCAGTGCACTCTGTAGATGAAATTCCTGGCCGGACTTAAGTCGGTTCTTCTTCTCAGCCGGCTGTACACTCAAACCAGTTTCCTGGCCATCCACTGCTCTTACTACCGACACAAGGGCCGGGTCCATAAGGGTGGGACTGAGAGTGTGTTCTGAAGAAATCTGAAGAATTCATCTCTTGCTTCTGATGAAAAAACACTGGAGCTAGGCTGGTGTGACTGATGCTTTACAGCAGAGAAGTCTGTACCAGTGCGCTCTGAAGGAATGCATCCCTGATGGGGAATTCCTTCCATTTACAGTGTTTAAAACTACGTAGACTGAAGTTTCCCGTGATTTGTATTTGAAGTAGTAGAAAAGACGTTTCTATGGTGACTCTAGCTGGAGTGTTACAGAAGGTACATTCAAACAAAAGACACGGATAAAATACCTGTAAGAAGAAAATCCATAATTCTGCCCCTAACAACACAATGGTTGAATGGGAGGAAACTAGAAAATGGCTGCATGAATATATCTCGTCTTACGTAACTGCCCTATCATCAACACCAAATTGAGTCAGCTAGGGAGCGTTTCCAGCAGAATTGCAAATGTATATCCGTGCTTGAACTGTAGATAACACTTCTACACTGAATATATCCACATAAAAGGTTGAAAATCTGTCATAATGCACACTTTTCCTTTAAAAAACTGGAGATGTTGAAAACACGTCTGCACAGTACACGCGCCAAACGAAAAAGATGCTATGACGTCAGGTTGTCTAGACAGGAAGGAAGTACGAGGCGCCATCTGGGGAGTGCACAGTACTATGGACCGGCCAGCCGGTGGAAACACAGGACGTCTTTTTCTGACGTTTGGCGGGCCGGTCTGCGCCGACCGGTTTAGCATATTGTCCATTGGATAGGATGTATTAACGCAATAAAATGGGTATCACCCGACGCAGTATAAGCACTGCCTAAATCAGGAATGTCCGACCAACCCATATATTCCCGTATACCCTTCATGGTTTCTCTGTAAGTTTGTTCCTCTGAGGGTATTTGACCAGGTTCTGTAGTCAATTCAGGGTCATCTGACAGTTCTCCCTCCTCAGCATAAAGATCAACCGGTGGTCTGTCTGAAAAGTCACTGTCTGTACCAGAGTTATCACTAGAGGCACTGTCCTTCCGGTGCCTGTGGAGAGGGGGAGAGCCGGTGTCGGTGGCAGCAGTAGACAGTGGTCGGTCGACATGTTGCTTGCTGTGAGATTTTCCAGCAGTCTTAAGTCTTGGAAGAAGGTTGGTACTGACATGACCAGAAGGTCGGTCCCGTCCGGTGGCGGGCTGGTTGGTGGGTTGGTGCTGTGAAGCAGAGGAACCCTTGTCAGAAGAATCTAAACCAGTGTGCCTTTGAGGAGATCTTGAAGATGGTCGGTTGGTGACAAGTTGGTTGGCCGGTTGATGCTGTGTAGCAGAGAAACCCTTCCCAGTGCGCTTAGTTGAAACTGGAGACATTTCCTGCTCGCCGGATGTGAGCTGGCCGGCCGGTTGATGCTGAGAAGCAGAGAAACCCTTCCTAGTGTGAACTGTAGTGGCAGATAGTGAATCCGACTCCGGCTGGCTGGCTACCTGATGCAGATCAGCAGAGGAGGACTTGCCAGTGCGCCCAGAAGGTTGAAAAAATGGCTCAGAATTCCTGGGTATAAGGCTAGGTGGAGAGTGAGAAGGAGTTACTCTAACTTCCAAAGAAAAGGTCGGTTAAGCTTCAAGTCTATTAAAGAACTCAGACCACTTACTGTCCAGTTCAGCTATCTTGGAGTCAGTTGATGAAGCTTCAGAAGATTTCCTAGCTTCAGAGGCGACCTTTTCTTTCTTGGTTTTCTTCTCCGGAGGCATAGATGAAGAAGATGGAGACTTAGCAGAGTCATGTTGTTTAACAGTATCTTGCTGGCCAACAACCCCAATAACTGACACACTAGCAGGGTCAATAAGTTCAGTAGAATCTTTCATGGGGGTGGCAGTTTCCGATTTCTTTGCCTCATGTTTCTCCTTCTTTATCTTATACGACTGAGTTGAAATCTGAGCTAACTGCTCTGGAGTAAAAGCCAAACAAAACTTACAAGTAGAAGTGTCTTTGCTCTCCACACAAGGGTCCTTGCCTTTAATTTTCTTGCGACAACGCACATAATAAGAATGCTGGTCAAAAATCGCTATAGCATGGCCATAAGCCCCTCTTCATTGACCCGGGGAAGACATTCTGAGCTATAAGCTCCAAATATCACTTTGGTATAACAAAAAATATGAAAATCCACCAATTCACAGAATAATCTGCAAAATTTCAATCACTGAAAATATTCGCTTGCACAGATCTTGCGCCAAATGAAAAAGATGCAGTGACGTCATGCTGTCTAGACAGGAAGGAAGTACGACACGCCACCTGGCGAGTGCACAGTACTGGACCGGCCTGGCCGGTGGAAACACAGGAGGTATTTTTCTGACATTTGGCAGGCCAGCCTGCGCGAACCGGATAAGCTATTGTCCATTGGATAGGATGTATTAATGCAATAAGAACATACTTTGTCCAAGAAAATGTTTCAACAATGAAGCAAAAAA
Source organism: Sabellastarte sp. h YS-2021 (assembly GCA_964017235.1). NCBI lineage: Eukaryota > Metazoa > Annelida > Polychaeta > Sabellida > Sabellidae > Sabellastarte > Sabellastarte sp. h YS-2021. Next base: position 8,146,911 of record OZ024932.1, on the reverse strand, counting down.
AAGGGCACTCGGAGGCAAGCTGAGTGCATATTTTTTAAAAATTTTGCAAAGTATATTCCTCATTGTATTTGCAAACCACCGATCTGCTTACATGCCAGTAAATAAATGATCTCATTGATGTCTATGATAATGTAACTGAACAAGAGTAGAGTGCCCGTGAACGGGCACTGTGTCAGCTGACTGAGTGTTTTTGATTTGTGAAGGTGATAATGAGAAGAAAGCATAATTATCAGGGAAAGTGCTGTACAGAAGTACAGTAAATGGTAATTGAACAGCATGTTCGAAAATAATTCCGAAGCTGACAGAAGGACAACAAGACCACTGCCGCGGTATGTATCTCCCGCCGAGTACCGCAGGGGAAGAAATACTACATTGAAATTTTTCCCCTTTGCATAGGACACTGTTGTACCATCCTGCAGGTCGAAAATTCGCTTGAAACCGCTCTATCCGTTATGCTTTTCGAGATATTGACACTTTTCCATTTTCAGCAAAAATCCAAGATGGCCGCCGAAAGTGGCGAAAAATGAAATTTTTCCCCTTTGGACAGGACACTCTTGTATCACCCTGTGGGTCAAAAAATCGCTCGAAATCGCTCGATCTGTTACAGTTTTCGAGATATTGACACTTTTTCATTTTCCGCAAAAATGTAAGATGGCCGCCAAAAGTGGCGAAAATTGAAATTTTCCCCCTTTGACCAGGAGACTCTTGTATCACCCTGCAGGTCAAAAATTTGCTCAAAATCGCTCTATCTCTTACGGTTTTCGAGATATTGACACTTTTCTATTTTCCGCAAAAATCCAAAAAGGCCGCCAAAAGTGGCGAAAATTGATATTTTACCCCTTTGCACAGGACATTCTTGTACTACCTTGCAGGTCAAAAATTCGCTCGAAATTGCTCTATCTCTCATGGTTTTCGAGATATTCACACTTTTTCATTTTTTTCCGCTAAAATCCAAGAAGGCCGCCAAAAGTGGCGAAAATTGAAATCTTTCCCCTTTGCATAGGACACTTTTGTACTACCCTGAAGGTCTAAATGCAATAGTTTTCAAGTTACAAGTGATTTCACTCATGATGGAAGTTAGTGAAAAATCCAAAAGTAGCTATTACTCACTTATCTATTGAGATAGACACCCAAGTTACTCACCATGTTGTTGCTGTGGGAAAAAGTAGGTGAATAACATATTTTAACAAAATGCTCTAAATACAATACTTTTCAAGTTATAATCGATTTAGTGCATGATTTCATTAATTTTAATGCATTAAAAATTATTTTAATAATTCATAAAAAAAATGATAAAAAATGATAAAAATTGGGTACCCACAATACTTTTAGAGATAATTAGCATTTACTCATTTTGAGTAGGTGAGTAATTACCTATGAGTCTGAAACTTCACCATGTGAAAGCTCTTTCAAAAGTAGATGAATGAGTTATTTGAGAAAAATTGGCTATCTGCAATACTTTTAGAGATAATTCTCATTTACTCATTTTGAGTAGGTGAGTAATTAGCTATGGGTCTGAAACTTCACCATGTGACAGCTCTTCCAAAAGTAGATGAATGAATTATTTGAGAAAAATTGACTATCTGCAATACTTTCAGAGATAATTCGCATTTACTCATTTTGAGTAGGTGAGTAATTAGCTACAGGTCTGAAACTTCACCAAGTGAAAGCTCTCCTAAAAGTACATGAATGAGTTATTTGAGAAAAATTGGCTATCTGCAATACTTTTAGAGATAATTCGCAGTTACTCATTTTGAGTAGGTGAGTAATTACCTACAGGTCTGAAACTTCACCATGTGAAAGCTCTCCCAAAAGTAGGTGAATGAGTTATTTGAGAAAAATTGGCCATATGCAATACTCTTAGAGATAATTCGCAGTTACTCATTTTGAGTAGGTGAGTTATTACCTATGGGTCTGAAACTTTGCCATGTGAAAGCTCTTCGAAAAGTAGATGAATGAGTTATTTGAGAAAAATTGGCTATCTGCAATACTTTTAGAGAGAATTCGCATTTACTCATTTTGAGTAGGCGAGTAAGTAGCTATGGGTCTGAAACTTCACAATGTGAAAGCTCTTCCAAAAGTAGATGAATGAGTTATTTGATAAAAATTGGCTATCTGCAATACTTTTAGAGATAATTAGTATTTACTCATTTTGAGCGGGTAAGAAATTAGCTACAGGTCTGAAACTTCACCAAGTGAAAGCTCTCCCAAAAGTAGATGAATGAGTTATTTGAGAAAAATTGGCTATCTCCTATACTTTTAGAGATAATTCGCATTTACTCATTTTGAGTAGGTGAGTAATTAGCTATGGGTCTGAAACTTCACCATGTGAAAGCTCTTCCAAAAGTAGATGAATGAGTTATTTGAGAAAAATTGGCTATCTGCAATACTTTTAGAGATAGTTTGCATTTACTCATTTTGAGTAGGTGAGTAATTAGCTACGGGCGTGAAACTTCACCAAGTGAAAGCTCTCCCAAAAGTAGATGAATGACTTATTTGAGAAAAATTGGGTATCTGCAATTCTTTTTTAGAGATAATTCGCATTTACTCATTTTGAGTAGGTGAGTAATTACCTACGAGTCTGAAACTTCACCATTTGAAAGCTCTCTCAAAAGTAGATGAATGAGTTATTTGAGAAAAATTGGCTATCTGCAATACTTTTAGAGATAATTCGCATTTACTCATTTTGAGTAGGTGAGTAATTAGCTACGGGTCTGAAACTTCGCCAAGTGAAAGCTCTCCCAAAAGTAGGTGAATGAGTTATTTGAGAAAAATTGACTATCTGCAATACTTTTAGAGATAATTCGCATTTACTCATTTTGAGTAGGTGAGTAATTAGCTATGGGTCTGAAACTTCACCATGTGAAAGCTCTTCCAAAAGTAAATGAATGAGTTATTTGAGAAAAAATGGCTATCTGCAATACTTTTAGAGATATTTAACATTTACTCATTTTGAGTAGGTGAGAAATTAGCTACAGGTCTCACACTTCACCAAGTGAAAGCTCTTCCAAAAGTAGATGAATGAGTTATTTGAGAAAAATTGGCTATCTGCAATACTTTGAGATAATTAGCATTTACTCATTTTGAGTAGGTGAGTAATTAGCTACGGGTCTGAAACTTCACCAAGTGAAAGCTCTTCCAAAAGTAGGTGAATGAGTTATTTGAGAAAAATTGGCTATCTGCAATACTTTTAGAGAGAATTCGCATTTACTCATTTTGAGTAGGTGAGTAATTAGCTATGGGTCTCAAACTTCACCATGTGAAAGCTCTTCCAAAAGTAGATGAATGAGTTATTTGAGAAAAATTGGCTATCTGCAATACTTTTAGAGATAATTAGCATTTACTCATTTTGAGTAGGTGAGTAATTAGCTACAGGTCTGAAACTTCACCAAGTGAAAGCTCTCCCAAAAGTAGGTGAATGAGTTATTTGAGAAAAATTGGCTATCTGCAATACTTTTAGAGAGCATTCGCATTTACTCATTTTGAGTAGGTGAGTAATTAGTTATGGGTCTGAAACTTCACCATGTGAAAGCTCTTCCAAAAGTAGATGAATGAGTTATTTGAGAAAAATTGGCTATCTGCAATACTTTTAGAGATAATTCGCATTTACTCATTTTGAGTAGGCGGGTAATTAGCTATGGGTCTGAAACTTCACCATGTGAAAGCTCTTCCAAAAGTAAATGAATGAGTTATTTGAGAAAAATTGGCTATCTTCTATACTTTTAGAGATAATTCGCATTTACTCATTTTCAGTAGGTGAGAAATTAGCTAGGGGTCTGAAACCTCACTAAGTGAAAGCTCTTCCAAAAGTATATGAATGAGTTATTTGAGAAAAAATGGCTACCTGCAATACTTTTAGAGATAATTCGCATTTACTCATTTTGAGGAGGTGAGTAAGTAGGCCAAAGTTCACCAAACCATTTTCCCCTTAGCATAGGATACTCTAGTACTACCCTGTGGTTCAAAAATATGCTCGAAATTTCTCTATCTCTTACAGTTTGAGAGATATTTCTGATTTTTCACATTTTCACTAAAAGTAGCAATAAAGTAGCCATTACTTACTTGTACATTGAGCAACAGTTGTGAAACTTACATATGTTACAGTTCACAAAAAAGTACATGAACAACATATTTGAGAGAAATTGTGTAGCTGCAATACTTTTGAAGATATAAGCCATTTACTCATTATGGTTATCATTAAAAATTGAAAAAGTAGCTATTACTCACTTAGCTATAGAGATACACTTCCAAACTACTGGCCATGTTGTAGCAGTGGAGAAAGTAGCTGAACAACATATTGGAACAAAATTGTGTAGCTGCAATACTTTTGAAGATATAAGCCATTTACTCATTATGGTTATCATTAAAAACTGAAAAAGTAGCTATTACTCACTTAGCTACAGAGATACACTTCTAAACTACTGACCATGTTCTAGCAGAGGAGAAAGTAGCCGAACAACATATTGGAACAAAATTGTGTAGCTGCAATACTTTTGAAGATATAAGCCATTTACTCATTATGGTTATCATTAAAAATTGAAAAAGTAGCTATTACTCACTTAGCTATGGAGATACACTTGCAAACTACTGACCATGTTGTAGCTGTGGAGAAAGTAGCTGAACAACATATTGGAACAAAATTGTGTAGCTGCAATACTTATGAAGATATAAGCCATTTACTCATTATGGTTATAATTAAAAATTGACAAAGTAGCTATTACTCACTTAGCTATGGAGATACACTTCCAAACTACTGACCATGTTGTAGCTGTGGAGAAAGTAGCTGAACAACATATTAGAACAAAATACTGTAAATGCAATAGTTTCAGAGTTATAAGCCATATAATTATATTAGCTAAATAGCTATTACTCACTCAAAAGTAGGCCAAAGTTCACCAAACCCCAAAAATATTGAAGAGCAAAAAAATTCATTAGGACTTGTGATTTACCAAAAATGTGTAACTGTAGTAGTTTCAGAGAAAACTGCGTGACACACGCACGCACGTACACACGCACATGGTGCAAATTATGATCTCCCTCCGGCAAGCCGGGCGGGAGATAAAAAAGTTGTGCCCTGCAAATGTTAATATAAAGGAAAGTAACAAGGTAACTGTTTAGGTGTAAAAAGTAGGTTAAAACATATTTAAAGAAATACTGTAAATGCAATATCCTCGTTCAACCTTGAAGACGGGGTCCAAGGTCAAATCCAACCACACAAAAACATTCCCAGCCCCTGAATTCCTATAGGTTGGTTTACCATCCCAAAGCTCTAGGACCAATAATAAGCGAGTTATAAGCTTTTAAGTTTGGCTGTCCTCATTTGACCTTGAAGGAGGGGTCCAAAGGTCAAATCTGACCACACCAAAAGATTCCCAGTCCCTGATTTCCTATAGGATGGTTTACCACCCCAAACCTCTAGGGCCAATAATAAGCGAGTTATAGGCACTTTTAAGTTTTGCTATCCTTGTTTGACCTTGAAGGAGGGGTCCAAGGTCAAATCTGACCACACCAATAGAGTCCCAGCCAATGATTTCCTATAGGTTTGTTTACCATCCCAAACGTCTAGGACCATAATAAGCGAGTTATAAGCACTTTTAAGTTTGGCTATCCTCGTTTGACCTTGAAGGCAAGGTCCAAGTTCAAATTTGACCAGACCAAAAGATTCCCAGCCCATGATTTTCTATAGGTTGGTTTTCCATTCCAAACCTCTAGGACCAATAATAAACGAGTTATAAGCACTTTTAAGTTTGGCTTTCCTTGTTTGACCTTGAAGGAGGGGTCCAAGGTCAAATCGAACCACATCAACAGATTCCCAGCCCATGATTTCCTACATGTCTGTTTACCATCCCAAACCTCTAGGACCAATAATAAGCAAGTTATAAGCACTTTTAAGTTTGGCTATCCTTGTTTGACCTTGAAGGAGGGATCAAAGGTCAAATCTGACCACACCAGAAAATCCCAAACCTCTAGGACCAATAATAAGGGAGATATAAGCACTTTTCCTGACTGACAAAAGAAATGCCCTTGGCGGCCATCTTGTTTTTCAAAATGAGGCCAAAAACATTCCCAGTCAAGATTTTATAATGAGGAACATATCCTGTGAATTTGAGATCTCTACCCATAATACCCTTTGCTCTAGAGGGCCAACAAAAGTCCTTGTTTAAAGTCGAACAACGTCCCTGGCAGCCATCTTGTTTTTCAAAATGAGGCCAAAAATATTCCCAGGCAACATTTTATGGTTATTAATATATCCTGCAAACTTGAGAAGGCTAGCTATAATATTTTTTTCGTTAGAGCGGTAATGGTGAAATCTCTCTACACACTGCAGCTATCCAGTGGATACAATGATTTACTCAACAGTGAGAACCTGAAAGTAGCTCTTGCTCAGCTATGCCATGACATACAGTTCTGCAATTTTACTATGTTATAGCTGACCAAAAATTATGTGAATAACATATTTAAACAAAATACTCTAAATGCAATAGTTTTCAAGTTACAACTGATTTACTCAATATTGAGAACCTGAAAATAGCTATTGCTCAGCTATGCCATGAGCTATAGGTCTGTAATTTCACTATGTCATAGCTGACCCAAAAGTAGGTGAACAACATATTTTAACAAAATACTCCAAATGCAATATTTTCAAGTTACAACTGATTTACTCAACAGTCAGTACCTGAAAATTGCAAATTTAATAAGTAAATTAAATTTTTATAAGTTAATACCCTATCCAATGGACAATTGCTTTACCGGTCGGCGCGACCGGTCCGCCAAAAGTCAGAAAAAGACGTCCTGTGTATAACACTAGCAGAGCCGGTCAGGAGAGCGCATTCGCCAGGTGGCGCATCGTACTTCCTTGCTGTCTAGACAACGTGATGTCATAGCATCTTTTTCGTGTCTAGTCCTAGTAAGACCCCTAGTAAGCTGATGGCGGGGCCGGTTGGGTGGGCCTTGCCTGTCCATTGGATAGGGTATTAACTTATAAAAATTTACTTATTAAATTTGCAATTTTATTGCATTAATACATCCTATCCAATGGACAATTGCTGAATAACTACCGCTTGGTAGGCGGGTAAGCAGCTAGGGACTTGTATAAACTCATAACAAACAAAAATTGAGATGGCCCATTTGACCTAGGGTCAGAGAACCCTGAGAGGTCAAGGTCGGCTGTCAACTAACCGGTAACCCGGGAGTCTACCGATACTGCCCCCCCCTCTTTCCTTTCCCTCCCAGTGATGGTCTGGGGAGGGAAGATATCTGTACAGAATCTATTTACATTATGTACATATTTGACATATTTACAATATGTACATATTTACATATATACAGTATCTCCTCACTTCTGAGCCTGGTGGTGCACCTGTTGGGCAGCCACTACAGGTCCCAGGTGAAAAAGCTCTGAGTCAGCCCAGGCAACATCCTTCAAGTAGAATTGAGTGAAGGTGTTGTGAGACTTCCAGTGGCAGGCTGACAAGATCTGATCTAAGGAGACCCCTGATTGGAAAGCCTTAGATGCAGCAAAGGCCCTAACATCATGGGCTTTGACCTGATGTAAGGAGAGGGCCTCCTGGTCAGAGAGCTCATAGCACAGGATCACAGTCTGTTTGATCCATGAGGAGATGGTGGCAGGTGAGATGTCTTTGTCAAACCCTTTCTTGAAGGAGACAAAGACTAACTCCTTATTCTGCCTGAGGTCTGAGGTCCTGTCCAAGTAGTAGCGCAGGGCTCTAACTGGGCAAAGGGACCTGTCACCCTTGAGTGACCTATCCAGAGATGGTGCCAGGGCTGGTATGACCATTGGTGCCACACTCTCTGGACCCTCCTTAGCTAGCTGATTCTTGGATAGGAAGCTGGGGGAGGGATACAAGGACACCTTAGACCAGTCTGACTGGTGTCTGATGTTCTTATGTAACCAAGCATGGATCTCACTCCTGCGTTTACCTGAACCCAAGGCCAGTAAGAAAACAGTCTTGAAAGTCAGATGTTTCAAGGAGGCCTCTTTAAGGGGTTCAAAGGGAGCCTTTGTGAGCTGGTGTAGTACCAGGGAAAGGTTCCAGGAGGGGATACCCCTTCTGCCCTTAGGTCTGTCTCTATGGAAACTGTCCAGGAGACGAGTGAGATTTTCATCTTTGCTGACATTAATGGTGGAATTGCCCAGTTTGTCAGCAATGGCTGATCTGTAGCCATCAATGGTGCCTGGTTGCAACTTCTTGTCCTGGAATAAGTGCAGGAGGAAGTCAGCAATGGCTTTTAGAGGTGGTGCCCTGAAGTACACCTGATTACTGAGGCACCACTTTGTAAAAATGGTCCACTTTGCCTCATAGACAGATCTGGTTGATCTTCTTTGAGGAGCCTCAATTCGTGCTGCCACTGCCTCAGAGAAGCCTTGCTCCTTGATTGCCGAGACTCTAGGAGCCAGGCATGCAGATTCAGATTCGCCAGGTTCCTGTGAAGGACCTGGTTGAATGGCTGCGACACCAGGTTGGGTATGCTGGGCAGACACAGTGGGATCTGGCTTGACATTGCTACCAGGTCCCAAAACCAGGGCATGTTGGGCCACCCTGGTGCAATCAGAATTATTCTGTTGCAGGGGTAGTCCTGGAGCTTTTCCACCACTTTGCCCAAGATGGCTGCCGGTGGGAAGGCGTATGGGTCCAGGTCCTCCCAGGACAGGCTGAGTGCATCCACTGCCCAAGCCTGGGGGTCTGGGACCGGTGAGACAAACTGTGGCAGTTTGTTGTTGAACCTGGTGGCAAACAGGTCCACTTGAGGTTGGTGCCACCGGTTGCATATAGCTTTGAACACTTCTGGATGAAGCGACCACTCTGTTTGAATGCTCTGTCCGAACCTGGATTGCTTGTCTGCTATCACGTTCAGCCGGCCGGGGATGTGACGTGCCCTGAGGGTTACTTGCTGCCTGGTACACCAGGACAGTATTCTCCACAGTAGGGCACACAGAGAGCCCGACTTCATCCCCCCCTCTTTGTTGACATAAGCAACCACTGTTGTGTTGTCTGTAGCTATCAACACTGTCTTGTTGCAGACTAGGGTTCGAAACTCTTTTAGAGCTAGAAATACTGCTTTTAGCTCTAAGTGGTTTATGTGCAGCTTGCTCTCTGGAAGGGACCAGGTTCCCCTTGCAGTGTGCTCGTCTAAGTGAGCGCCCCACCCTTTTTTTGATGCGTCTGTAAAGATTTGCAGAGCATGTTTTAGAGGGTGTAATGGTTGACCTAGAAGCACATTGCTTTCCTCCAGCCACCACTTCAGGTGGGGGTGGAGGGACTTGGGGACCGGTATCACCTTTTCCAGTGATTCTGGGACCCTCCAATTGTTTTTCAAGTGCCACTGTATGGGTCTCATGTGAAGGCGCCCTAAGTGGACTTGCTTTTCTGTTGCTGTGAGCAGGCCTATGAGGGACATGAATTGTCGGACCGGGCACACCGGATTCGACATTATGGATCTGATCTTGTCTGTCAAGGTCTGCCAACGATCTTCTGTTGGTCTGACCCTGCCCTCTTTCAGGTCGAACTGGTAACCTACGAAGTTGAAGACCTGTTTGGGAACCAGTTCTGATTTTTCCTTGTTCACCAGCCACCCTAGTTCCTGGCACAGAGTGACTAGGGTTTGAGTATGGTGGAGACAGGTGTGTTGGGTAGAGGCTCTCACCAGCCAGTCGTCTAGGTATTGGTGGATCCTTATACCCTTCTGAAGAGCCATGAGTTTGACCTCTTTGGCCACCACTGTGAACTCCATGGGGGCTGTGGATAGGCCAAAGGGTAGGGCCTTGAACTGGTAGGACTGACCATGGAGGTGAAAACGCATGTACTTCCTTGACTGACTGTGAATTGGTATATGGAAGTAAGCGTCTTTGAAATCTATGGATGTGACCAACTCCCCTGCCTGTAGGGAGGTTCTTATTGTCTCTGGGGTCTCCCTCTTGAACGACCCTGTGTTTAAAAAGGTGTTCAAGGTGCTCAGGTCCAGGACCGGTCTCCACCGGTTGTTGGGTTTGGGTACCCAAAATAGCCGGTTGTAAAAGCCCAGTGAGTTCTGATTTTCTAACGGTTCGACTGCATTTTTGTTTATCAGCTGATACAGTGCTTCTAAAAGGAAGGACTGTTTGGCTGAACTGGAACGGGAGAGTGTAACCCTCCCTCAGTGTGGTGACTACTTTTGGACTTGAACCCAAGGCTTCCCATTTCTCCCAACACTGATTTAATCTCGCCCCTACAGGAGGATCTATAACAGCATGTTGGGCATTGGCTACAAGCTTTACAGAAGACAAGTGACCCACACAAGAAACACTTTTCACATATTTTATTTCTGTGTACATTTGACAGGTATTGGGATTTACACCTTTCCTTTGTGGAAACCCTGAAACAATATGAGCATTTGCAACATGTGAGTTTACAGTCAAATTTAGTGTCACTTTGCTGGTCTCTGCAATCACTGGTGCCGGGTCCAAGTCTTCCTGACCGGTTACAACTACAGAGTTCGCCTGAACGGTTACATAATTTACACAGTAATTGTCATTTAGACGACTTGGACCCCTTGGCAGGCTTTTGGGAGTAGTTGGAGGCTTTGCCTCGACCTCTCCTGCTTTGCTGGTTGTCTCTGATCTGCTTCCAAGCAGGGACGTTCTTCCTGTCGGTGTGACGACTAGCAGACTTGTCACTTGCAGAGTATGGGTGGAAGCGACCTTGTTGTCGGTGAGAAGTACCGGACGAACGCCTCTCCTCACTCTTACTGATTTCCTCTTCAGCCTTGGCAATTAGCTGATCCGGAAACAATGCGTCTAGATGGACTGGAGACGTTCTCAAGGCGTTCACAGTATCTTGCTTGACCCCAGCATGCAAATAGTCCAGGTAACTATCCCTGCGAGCAAGGGTGAAGTTGGCCATATTGATGAAGACTGCCTCAGATAGATCTTGCATTGTCCTGGCCATTGGTTGAGATATTGACCGGTTAAAAGTGGTCAAATACTCCAGTTCATCAACAGCTTGCCTCATCTTTTCTGATGACTTTCCTTTACTGTCCAGACTCAGGGTTTTTAACTGATTATTCATAGAGTCCTGAACCCTGGTCAAGCATCTTGATAAACCAGCAGCCTGGTTGCACATCACTGTCTGTTCACATGCTGCCCTTTCCCAGCGTCTGAGTAGATCTTAGCTAAAGACCCGGGAGGGTGGATCAGAGGGCATATTCCTTCTGGCAACCCTGCTGAATGAGTGGTTGAGTTTGGCCGGGTCTGGAGACCAGGTGCGTACTGTTGAACTCTCATTGTCCTTCTCAGCATGCATCCCGTACCATCTGGATGGTCTAGGGGTTTTGATGAACTGATCCTTGAGGAGGCCAGTGTTGTCGGTGTTTCTTGTAGGGTAGCCTTCCTTGACTGTGAGGTTAAGATTAGACATCTTCCTGCACAGCCAGTCGTCCACAGGAAGTTTCACACCGACTTTTCCGGTTGGCTGGGCCCTTGCACCGGCAAAGGGGTTATCATCAGCAGTGGAGGACACAGTTTCAAACTCAGGAACCCTGTGCCAGTTCATGAAGCTCCTCACACCCCTCATGGTTTCCCTGTAGTTGGCTTCCTCAGTGGGTCCAGTCTCAGGGTCATCTCTTAAGGCATCTCTGTCTGCTGACTGGTCCCGGTGTATGTCGCCATCCAGGGAACCGGTTTCACTAAACTGGTCAGCTTCACTGTTAGAGGCTGCAGTGAGGTCTGTTTCACCGGTGGGCTGAACATCTAGGGATGAACCGGGGGCCTGAACAGGCTGGGTTGCTATCCCTGCACCGGGAGCCCCAAGGGGCTGGGTGGCAGTCTGCATCTCCTCTACAGCAGTACCGGTGGCCTGGTCAAGGCAGGGACCGGGTTTCAGGGCTGACTCTTTTCAACAGGCAACTTGCTGGTGGAAGAACTCCATGGGGGCTGTCGATAGGCCAAAGGGTAGGGCCTTGAACTGGTAGGACTGACCATGGAGGTGAAAACGCATGTACTTCCTTGACTGACTGTGAATTGGCCGGTTAAAACACTTTTCACATATTTTATTTCTGTGTACATTTGACAGGTATTGGGATTTACACCTTTCCTTTGTGGAAACCCTGAAACAATATGAGCATTTGCAACATGTGAGTTTACAGTCAAATTTAGTGTCACTTTGCTGGTCTCTGCAATCACTGGTGCCGGGTCCAAGTCTTCCTGACCGGTTACAACTACAGAGTTCGCCTGAACGGTTACATAATTTACACAGTAATTGTCATTTAGACGACTTGGACCCCTTGGCAGGCTTTTGGGAGTAGTTGGAGGCTTTGCCTCGACCTCTCCTGCTTTGCTGGTTGTCTCTGATCTGCTTCCAAGCAGGGACGTTCTTCCTGTCGGTGTGACGACTAGCAGACTTGTCACTTGCAGAGTATGGGTGGAAGCGACCTTGTTGTCGGTGAGAAGTACCGGACGAACGCCTCTCCTCACTCTTACTGATTTCCTCTTCAGCCTTGGCAATTAGCTGATCCGGAAACAATGCGTCTAGATGGACTGGAGACGTTCTCAAGGCGTTCACAGTATCTTGCTTGACCCCAGCATGCAAATAGTCCAGGTAACTATCCCTGCGAGCAAGGGTGAAGTTGGCCATATTGATGAAGACTGCCTCAGATAGATCTTGCATTGTCCTGGCCATTGGTTGAGATATTGACCGGTTAAAAGTGGTCAAATACTCCAGTTCATCAACAGCTTGCCTCATCTTTTCTGATGACTTTCCTTTACTGTCCAGACTCAGGGTTTCTAACTGATTGTTCATAGAGTCCTGAACCCTGGTCAAGCATCTTGATAAACCAGCAGCCTGGTTGCACATCACTGTCTGTTCACATGCTGCCCTTTCCCAGCGTCTGAGTAGATCTTAGCTAAAGACCCGGAAGGGTGGATCAGAGGGCATATTCCTTCTGGCAACCCTGCTGAATGAGTGGTTGAGTTTGGCCGGGTCTGGAGACCAGGTGCGTACTGTTGAACTCTCATTGTCCTTCTCAGCATGCATCCCGTACCATCTGGATGGTCTAGGGGTTTTGATGAACTGATCCTTGAGGAGGCCAGTGTTGTCGGTGTTTCTTGTAGGGTAGCCTTCCTTGACTGTGAGGTTAAGATTAGACATCTTCCTGCACAGCCAGTCGTCCACAGGAAGTTTCACACTGACTTTTCCGGTTGGCTGGGCCCTTGCACCGGCAAAGGGGTTATCATCAGCAGTGGAGGACACAGTTTCAAACTCAGGAACCCTGTGCCAGTTCATGAAGCTCCTCACACCCCTCATGGTTTCCCTGTAGTTGGCTTCCTCAGTGGGTCCAGTCTCAGGGTCATCTCTTAAGGCATCTCTGTCTGCTGACTGGTCCCGGTGTATGTCGCCATCCAGGGAACCGGTTTCACTAAACTGGTCAGCTTCACTGTTAGAGGCTGCAGTGAGGTCTGTTTCACCGGTGGGCTGAACATCTAGGGATGAACCGGGGGCCTGAACAGGCTGGGTTGCTATCCCTGCACCGGGAGCCCCAAGGGGCTGGGTGGCAGTCTGCATCTCCTCTACAGCAGTACCGGTGGCCTGGTCAAGGCAGGGACCGGGTTTCAGGGCTGACTCTTTTCAACAGGCAACTTGCTGGTGGAAGGTTCAAAGAATGGCTTCTCAGTAGGAGTCACATCAGAAGCTGGCTTCACCACCGGTTCAACCGGCACGGTGAAGGTCTTGGCTAACAGCATAGCTTCTAGTCTGGAGAACCTCTCAGCCCATTTGTTGTCCAGTTCTTTGAGATCTTCATTGGAAGGTCTACTGCTTGAAGATCTCTTGCTGGCAGATTGCTTGGGAGACTCACTACGCTTCGTCTTCTTGGTAGTTGGGGTAGACTGCGCAGCTTTCCCTTTCTCCACTTTACCCAGTACACTAACGTGTGCTGGGTCCACGAGAGTGGGAGTGGAGGTCGTAGTTGAAGAGGTTGCCTTCTTCTCTTTTCTGTCCCTGTAAGCTGGGGTGGCCAGCTGAAGGACCTGGTCAGGGGTAAAACCCTTGCAGATGACACATTCTTTCTTCTGGACGCAGGGGTCGTCGCCTAGCCCTTTGTCCCTACAACGTGCACACTTGGAGTGGGTGTCAAACCCAGCCATAGCGTGTCCGCAAGAACCTCTTCTCTGTCCTGGTGATGACATGGTAGTACAAATAACTTTTAAACTTCTTCAAAGATGAATTAAGCAGGTGGGTTCGTTATAAAACGAGAAAATTCCTTGTCGTTGAAAACACGGCTTCACAGAAACAGAATGAGTAATATACTGCAAAAATTTCCAAAATAATAACCAATTCTGACTCGATCATCAGTCAACCAAGAGGGCAATTAATTAAAATTCAGGTGATTCCAAACACTAATGCCCATACTGTGCCCAATTCTTTATTTTAATATCACAAGGACAACCATAGTCCAAGCTATGTTTCATTTCATTATATGTAAATACTGTTGTAACTCTGTCATTTGTGTGACTCTTGACTGCACCATGATGTAGTATCAAGCATTATCTTACTTTTACTTTCAGAAGTGGTCTTTATAAGTTGTAGCAGCAGGAAACAGGTCATTAGGTTGATCTTTTGGGTCATGCAACTTATCTTTCACTTGGGACAATTCACACGGTTTTGTAAACCTTCCTGCCCTTTTGACCTGAGTCAATCACAGCGTGGTGTGTGTGAAATTGGTTTGATCTTACAATAACTCACAAAAATGGAACAACAGTGTTAAAGTCCCTTATATTTTATCTAGAGCATCATACAAACAGAGTAGCATATTTCAACAGTTCACACACACTGAAAATACATTTACATGCTGTACGTAAGTTATAGAATTGCAGGAATTAAACATCAGCAGGAAGCTTACCACAAAAGCTCAATTTACTTATGTGTCACTGTGGAATTTAAATCCATACGTTTAATTTGCAGATCTGCACATGCATACACATCAAAGTTAAGGGTTTTACATCCTGTTCAACAGGTAGGGCAACACTGGGACAGGTCCTCAGCATTATTACTTGTGGGAGTCAAACCTATACAGAGGTAACAGCTTATTAGATTCTAATCCTGCTAACCACTAAGCCACTGAATATGTGATGCAAGAAGTGACAAGATGTTCTATTCCAAAGGTTCAAATTTCTTATCACACATATTCGTCAGTCATAAATGACACAACAACTGGACAAATGCCTGTGTAATGAGTACTGATGACCCACACACTGACATAAACTGTCTGGAAAGACTTGGTACATGTATTACATTCTGAATACATATATAATAAATTGCAAATTTAATAAGTAAATTTTTATAAGTTAATACCCTATCCAATGGACAATTGCTAATCTGGTCGGCGCAGACCGGCCTGCCAAACGACAGAAAAAGTCATCTTATATGAGTGCATAATGCCCCCACAAGCTGGTTGGTCTCACTGTGTTCTCGCCAGATGGCGACTCATACTTCCTTGCTGTCTAGGCAATGTGACGTCGTAGCATCTTTTTCGTTGTCTAAACCTATGAAAACCCCAAGTAAGCTGATAGCAGGGCCGGTTGGGAGGGTCTTGTGTGTCCATTGTATAGGGTATTAACTTATAAAAATTTAATTTACTTATTAAATTTGCAATTTTATTGCGTTAATACATCCTATCCAATGGACAATTGCTGAATAACTACCGCTTGGTGCACCGCGGGTAAGATACTAGGGACTTAGATGAACTCAGAAACAGAACAAAGAAATTTCTTCCAGGCCTGGGTCCCTAAGGCCATAGTCGGTTAATAGAGACCGGTTAACTGGTCCAAACCGACCTGGCCCCCCCACTTTTGATCTAAGACCTGCTGAGGTAGGGGAATAGAGGGATGAGTTCAGTCCCATAAGAAGTAGAAATAAACCTCCCGAAGGAAGCATGTCAGAGTTTTTTGTTTTTTTTTATGTACAACTATTTACATATGAACAACTATTTACATATGTACAAAAAATCTCCCCTATTGTTGGGCTATTTGTGGATCTGCTGAGCAGCCACTACAGGGCGCAAGTGGTAGAGCTCTGAATCAGCCCAAACCACATCCTTCAGGTAAAATTGTGTGAAGGTATTATGTGACTTCCAGTGGCAGGCTCATAGAATCTGATCTTGGGAAACTCCGAACTAGAAAGCCTTAGAAGCAGCAAAGGCCCTGACATCATGGGCTTTGACCTGATGTAGATTGTGGGCCTCCTGATCAGAAAGCTCATAGTATAGGATCACAGTCTGCTTGATCCACGAGGAGACAGTGGCAGGTGAGATGTCTTTGTCGAAACCTTTCTTGAAGGAAACAATGACCAACTCCTTATTCTGCCTTATGTCTGATGTCCTGTCCAAATTGTAACGCAGTGCCCTGATGGAAAATAGGGACCTATCAGACTTGAGGGACCTATCCAGGGTTCGGGCCAGGGCTGGTAAAACCACTGGGGCCACACTGTCTGGACCCTCTTTGGCCAGTTGATTCTTAGACAGAAAACTGGGAGATGGGTACAGGGACACCTTGGACCAAATCCTACTGGTGTCTGATATTTTTGCTTTGCCAAGCATGTATCTCACTTCTACATTTGCCCGACCCTAGGGCCAAAAAGAAAACCGTCTTAAAGGTTAAATGCTTCAAAGAAGCCTCTTTAATCGGTTCAAAAGGAGTCTTTGTCAACTGGTGCAACACCAGTGAAAGGTTCCAAGAGAGGATACCTCCCCTTCTTTTGGATCTGTCTCTGTGGAAGCTATCCAGGAGACAAGTGAGATTTTCGTCCTTGCTGATATTAATGGGTAAATTGGCCAACTTATCAGCAATTGCTGACCTGTAACCATCAATGGTACTGGGCTGTAACTTCCTGTCTTGGAAAAGGTACACGAGGAAGTCAGCTACTGACTTAATAGGGGGTGCCCTGAAGTCCACCTGATTACTGAGGCCTCACTTTGTAAAAATGGTCCACTTTGCCTCATAGACTGATCTAGCTGATCCCCTTTGAGGAGCCTCAATTCGTGCTGCCACTGCCTCAGAGAAACCTTGCTCCTTAATTGCTGAGGTTCTAGGAGCCATGCATGGAGATTCAGGTTGGTCAGATTTCTGTGAGGGATCTGATTGAATGGCTATGTCAACAGGTTGGGAAGAGTGGGCAGGCTCAATGGGATTTGGCTGGAGATGGACACTAGATCCCAGAACCACCCCGGAGCAACCAGAATGATTCTTTTGCGTGGGGCATCCTGTAATTTTTCCACCACTTTACCCAAGATGGCTGTTGGTGGGAAAGCATATGCATCCAGATCCTCCCATGGTAGGCTGAGTGCATCCACTGCTGTGGCCAGGGGATCCGGGTTCGGTGAAACAAACAGGGGCAACTTGTTGCTGAACCTTGTGGCAAACAGATCTATCTGTGGCCAGTGCCACCTGCTGCATATTGCCTGGAAGACCTCTGGAAGGAGGGACCACTCTGTTTGAATGGTCTGGCCTAATCTGGATAGCTTGTCTGCTACTACATTCAGCCAGCCCGGAATGTGTCGGGAGTTAAGGAATCAAGAGTTACTTGATTCCTGGTGCACCAGGTCAGTATCCTCCATAGTAGGGCACAAAGAGGGCCCGACTTCATGCCTCCTTCCTTGTTTATGTATGAAACCACAGTGGTGTTGTCGGTGGCTACAAGCACTATTTGGTTTGAACAGAGATCCTGTAATCCTTTTAAAGCTAGAAATACTGCTTTTAGTTACAGATAGTTTATGTGCAGCTTGCTTTCTGGTTGAGACCAGGATCCCCTTGCAGTACATTCGTTTAAGTGAGCACCCCACCCTTCTTTTGATGCATCTGTAAAAATCTGCAGAGCATGTTTTATTGGATGTAATGGTTGACCTTGGAGCACATTGCTTTCCTCCAGCCACCACCTTAAGTGTGGGTGGAGGGACCTGGGAACTGGTATCACCTTTTCTAGTCACTGGAATTCTCCAGTTTTGTTTTAGGTGCCATTGTATTGGCCACATGTGAAGCCTGCCTAGGTGGACCTGCTTTTCTGTTGCTGTTAACAGTCCTGTAAGGGACATCAGGCACCGGACCGGACAGGTCGGTCCGGCCAGTAAATTTCTGATCTTGGCTCTGAGTGTTTGCCAGCGCTGTAGGGTGGGTCTGACCCTGCCCTCCTGCAGGTCGAACTGGTAACCTACAAAGTCGAAAACCTGCTTGGGCTCCAATTCGGACTTCTCGAAATTTACTAGCCAACCTAGGTCCTGACACAGAGTTACTAGCGTGTTTTGTATGGGTATGTGGAAGTAGGCATCCTTGAAGTCTATGGAAGTTACCCACTCCCCTTTCTGGAGAGAAGTCCGGATTGTTTCCGCTGTCTCCATTTTGAATTTTTCTATTTTTAGAAATTTGTTGAGATTGCTTAGATCTAGTATGGGCCTCCATTTGTTGTTTGATTTCGGGACCAAAAATAATCGGTTGTAAAACCCCAGAGATTCTTGATTTGTGACTAGCTCTATTGCATTTTTGTTTGTCAGCTGATGCAATGCCTCTAACGGGTAGCTGTTCCTGTGAGGATTTACATAGCAATTGACAATAGTTGGCTTCCTGGTCAAATTTGGTCTGTTTTGAAAGGGTAGGGTATACCCTTCTTTCAACATTTGGACCACTAAGTTTTCCCAAATTTCCCAAAATTGGTTCAGTCTGGTTCCCACAGCCAAATTTTGTACAACAGGTGGGACATTTGGTGCAAGTTTGACAGAACACAATTGATCTACACTAAACACTGTTCACACACTTTAATTGCTGATCTTTCTGTTTTACAATAACAGGTCTTATGCCTTCTTTTGCGGCTGCTTGACTACAAAGGGTGCATGAGAAACAACATTTAAGTTTACACTCGGTTAGTCTTCTTGAGGACAGGGAACTTAAACATTGATTGTCATTTATAAGAAGACTGACCCTTGGCCGGACGTGCTGAGAAATGTGAGGCTTTGCCCTTCCTTTTGTGATTATAAGTACCAATGTTCTTCAATGCCGGTTTGCCGGATCTCTGATCCCTGGCACCCTTGTCTGACCTTTGGTAAGGGTGGAAACGGTCCTTCCTGAAGCTTGATGGATTCTGAGCTGGGCGACATTTGTTTTCAAATTGGGCAATGTCCTCCTCTGCCCGTTTCACAATTTCATCAGGAAAAAGTTTGTCCAGGTGTATAGGAGCCTGTCTGAGGGCAGATAAGGTGTCTTGCTTAATCCCAGCCTTCATGTGAGGAAGATAGGCATCCCTCCTTGCCAAAGTCATATCGGCCACATTTATGAAAACAAGCATTCTGACGCATGCATTTATTTCCCGCCGTATAAATTAGATGTACTACAGATAGTGGAATATAAATTTTCTTGCGAGATGTAGGCACATGTAGAAGTGACAACAAGTTTAATGTTTGATTGCAATACTTTTAAAGACAAAAGGCAGTTACTCATTTTAGTAGCTATTACTCTGCCATCCAAAGAGCTACAGTTCTGCAACTTTATTATACAGTAGATCAACCCAAAGTAGGTGAAGGACATATTTAGAAGATATTGCCTATCTGTAACACTTTTGGAGCTAAAAGACACTTAGTCATTTTAGTGGCTATTACTCTGTCATCCAAAGAGCTACAGTTCTGCAAGTTCAATATATGTGGTAGATTGCTCAAAAGTAGGTGAAGGACTTACTTAGAAGAAATTCTCTATGTCCAATACTTTTAAAGATAAAAGACATTTATTCATTTAAGTACCTGTTATTCAGGTATGCAGAGAGCTACAGTTGTGCAACTTCACTATGTGGTAGATCACCCAATAGTAGGTGAACAACTTATTTAGAAGAAATTTCATAGCTGTAATACTTTTAGAGATAAAAGACATTTACTCATTTTAGTAGCTATGACTAAGCTATGCAAAGAACTACAGATCTGAAACTTCAATGTGTGGTAGATCAGCAAAAAGTAGGTAAATGACTTATTTAGAAGAAATTGCCTATGTGTAATACTTTTAGAGATAAAAGACATTTATTAATTTTAGTAGCTATTACTCAGCTATGCAAAGAGCTACAGTTCTGCAACTTCACTATGTGGTAGATCACCCAACAGTAGGTGAATGACTTATTTAGAACAAATTGCCTACCTGTAATACTTTTAGAGATAAAAGACATTTACTCATTTAAGTAGCTATTACTCCGCTATCCAAAGAGCTACAGTTCTGCAACGTCACTATGTGGTAAATCACCCAAAAGTAGGTGAATGATTTATTCAGAAGAAATTGCTACCTGTAATACTTTTTGAGATAAAAGACATTTCCTCATTTTAGTAGCTATTACCCAGCTATGGAAAGTGCTACAGTTCTGCAACTTCACTATGTGGTAGATCACCCAAAAGTAGGTGAATGACTTATTTAGAAGAAATTGCCTATCTGTAATACTTTTAGAGATAAAAGGTATTTCCTCATTTTAGTAGCTATTACTCAGATATCCAAAGAGCTACAGTTCTGCAACTTCACTCTGTGGTAGATCAGCCAAACATAGGTGAATGACTTATTTAGAAGAAATTGTTACCCGTAATACTTTTAGGGATAAAAGGCATTTACTCATTTTAGTAGCTATTACTCAGCTATCCAAAGAGCTACAGTTCTGAAACTTCACTCTGTGGTAGATCACACAAAAGTAGGTGAATGACTTATTTAGAACAAATTGCCTATCTGTAATACTTTTAGAGATAAAAGACATTTACTCATTTTACTAGCTATTACTCAGCTATCCAAAAAGTTACAGTTCTGCAACTTCACTCTGTGGTAGATCACCCAAAAGTAGTTGAGTGACTTATTCAGAAGAAATTGCCCATCTGTAATACTATTAGAGATAAAAGACATTTACTTATTTTAGTAGCTATTTCTCAGCTATCCAAAGAGCTACAGTTCTGCAACTTCACTATGTGGTAGATCACCCAAAAGTAGGTGAATGACTTATTTAGAAGAAATTTCCTATGTGTAATACTTTTAGAGATCAAAGACATTTACTCATTTTAGTAGCTATAAGTGTGCTATGCAAAGAGCTATAGATCTGCAACTTCACTATGTGGTAGATCACCCAAAAGTAGGTGAATGACTTATTTAGAACAAATTGCCTATCTGTAATACTTTTAGAGATAAAAGGCATTTACTCATTTTAGTAGCTATTACTCATCTATCCAAAGAGTTACAGTTCTGCAACTTCACCCTGTGGTAGATAACCCAAAAGTAGGTGAATGGCTTATTTAGAAGAAATTGCCTACCTGTAATGCTTTTAGAGATAAAAGACATTTACTCATTTTACTAGCTATTACTCAGCTATCCAAAGAGCTACAGTTCTCCAACTTCACTATGTGGTAGATCACCTAAAATGAATGACTTATTTCCAACAAATTGCCTACCTGTAATACTTTTAGAGATAAAAGGCATTTACTCATTTTAGTAGCTATAAGTGTGCTGTGCAAAGAGCTATAGATCTGCAACTTCCCTATGTGGTAGATCACCCTAAAGTAGGTGAATGACTTATTTACAACAAATTGCCTACCTGTAATACTTTTAGAGATAAAAGACATTTACTCATTTCATTTTAGTAGCTATAAGTGTGCTATGCAAAGAGCTATAGATCTGCAACTTTTCTATGTGGTAGATCACCCCAAAGTAGGTGAATGACTTATTTAGAAGAAATTGCCTATCTGTAATACTTTTACAGATAAAAGGCATTTACTCATTTTAGTACCTATTACTCAGCTATCCAAAGACCTACAGTTCTGCAACTTCACTCTGTCGTAGATCACACAAAAGTAGGTGAATGACTTATTTACAACAAATTGCCTACCTGTAATACTTTTAGAGATAAAAGACATTTACTCATTTAAGTAGCTATTACTCCGCTATCCAAAGAGTTACAGTTCTGCAACTTCACTATGTGGTAGATCACCCAAAAGTAGGTGAATGACTTATTTAGAAGAAATTGCCTATGTGTAATACTTTTAGAGATAAAAGACATTTACTCATTTTAGTAGCTATAAGTGTGCTATGCAAAGAGCTATAGATCTACTACTTCACTATGTGGTAGATCACCCAAAAGTAGGTGAATGACTTATGTAGAAGAAATTGCCTACCTGTAATACTTTTAGAGATAAAAGGCATTTACTCATTTTAGTAGCTATTACTCAGCTATGGAAAGAGCTATAGTTCTGCAACTTCACTATGTGGTAGATCACCCAAAAGTAGGTGAATGACTTATTTACAACAAATTGCCTACCTGTAATACTATTAGAGATAAAAGACATTTACTTATTTTAGTAGCTATTTCTCAGCTATCCAAAGAGCTACAGTTCTGCAACTTCACTATGTGGTAGATCAGCCAAAAGTAGGTGAATGACTTATTTAGAACAAATTGCCTATCTGTAATACTTTTAGAGATAAAAGGCATTTACTCATTTTAGTAGCTATTACTCAGCTATCCAAAGAGCTACAGTTCTGCAATTTCACCCTGTGGTAGATCACCCAAAAGTAGGTAAATGACTTATTTAGAACAAATTGCCTATGTGTAATACTTTTAGAGATAAAAGGCATTTACTCATTTTAGTAGCTATTACTCAGCTATCCAAAGAGCTACAGTTCTGCAACTTCACCCTGTGGTAGATCACCCAAAAGTAGGTGAATGACTTATCCAGAAGAAATTGCATAGCTGTAATACTTTTAGAGATAAAAGACATTTACTCATTTAAGTAGCTATTACTCCGCTATCCAAAGAGCTACAGTTCTGCAACTAGACTAAGTGGTAGATCAGCCAAAAGTAGGTGAATGATTTATTTAGAAGAAATTTCCTGTGTGTAATACTTTTAGAGATAAAAGACATGTACTCATTTTAGTAGCTATAAGTGTGCTATGCAAAGAGCTATAGATCTACAACTTCACTATGTGGTAGATCACCCAAAAGTAGGTGAATGACTTATGTAGAAGAAATTGCCTACCTGTAATACTTTTAGAGATAAATGGCATTTACTCATTTTAGTAGCTATTACTCAGCTATGGAAAGAGCTACAGTTCTGCAACTTCACTATGTGGTAGATCAACGAAAAGTAGGTGAATGACTTATTTACAACAAATTGCCTACCTGTAATACTATTAGAGATAAAAGACATTTACTTATTTTAGTAGCTATTTCTCAGCTATCCAAAGAGCTACAGTTCTGCAACTTCACTATGTGGTAGATCAGCCAAAAGTAGGTGAATGACTTATTTAGAAGAAATTTCCTATGTGTAATACTTTTAGAGATAAAAGACATTTACTCATTTTAGTAGCTATAAGTGTGCTAAGCAAAGAGCTATAGATCTGTAACTTCACTATGTGGCAGATCACCCAAAAGTAGGTGAATGGCTTATTTAGAACAAATTGCCTATCTGTAATACTTTTAGAGATAAAAGGCATTTACTCATTTTAGTAGCTATTACTCAGCTATCCAAAGAGCTACAGTTCTGCAACTTCACCCTGTGGTAGATCACCCAAAAGTAGGTAAATGACTTATTTAGAACAAATTGCCTATGTGTAATACTTTTAGAGATAAAAGGCATTTACTCATTTTAGTAGCTATTACTCAGCTATCCAAAGAGCTACAGTTCTGCAACTTCACCCTGTGGTAGATCACCCAAAAGTAGGTGAATGACTTATCCAGAAGAAATTGCATAGCTGTAATACTTTTAGAGATAAAAGACATTTACTCATTTAAGTAGCTATTACTCCGCTATCCAAAGAGCTACAGTTCTCCAACTAGACTAAGTGGTAGATCAGCCAAAAGTAGGTGAATGATTTATTTAGAAGAAATTTCCTGTGTGTAATACTTTTAGAGATAAAAGACATTTACTCATTTTAGTAGCTATAAGTGTACTATGCAAAGAGCTATAGATCTACAACTTCACTATGTGGTAGATCACCCAAAAGTAGGTGAATGACTTATGTAGAAGAAATTGCCTACCTGTAATACTTTTAGAGATAAATGGCATTTACTCATTTTAGTAGCTATTACTCAGCTATGGAAAGAGCTACAGTTCTGCAACTTCACTATGTGGTAGATCAACGAAAAGTAGGTGAATGACTTATTTACAACAAATTGCCTACCTGTAATACTATTAGAGATAAAAGACATTTACTTATTTTAGTAGCTATTTCTCAGCTATCCAAAGAGCTACAGTTCTGCAACTTCACTATGTGGTAGATCAGCCAAAAGTAGGTGAATGACTTATTTAGAAGAAATTTCCTATGTGTAATACTTTTAGAGATAAAAGACATTTACTCATTTTAGTAGCTATAAGTGTGCTAAGCAAAGAGCTATAGATCTGTAACTTCACTATGTGGCAGATCACCCAAAAGTAGGTGAATGGCTTATTTAGAACAAATTGCCTATCTGTAATACTTTTACAGATAAAAGGCATTTACTCATTTTAGTAGCTATTACTCAGCTATCCAAAGAGCTACAGTTCTGCAACTTCACCCTGTGGTAGATCACCCAAAAGTAGGTAAATGACTTATTTAGAACAAATTGCCTATGTGTAATACTTTTAGAGATAAAAGGCATTTACTCATTTTAGTAGCTATTACTCAGCTATCCAAAGAGCTACAGTTCTGCAACTTCACCCTGTGGTAGATCACCCAAAAGTAGGTGAATGACTTATCCAGAAGAAATTGCATAGCTGTAATACTTTTAGAGATAAAAGACATTTACTCATTTAAGTAGCTATTACTCCGCTATCCAAAGAGCTACAGTTCTCCAACTTCACTATGTGGTAGATCACCCAAAAGTAGGTGAATGACTTATTTAGAAGAAACTTCCTATGTCTTTTAGAGATAAAAGACATTTACTCATTTTAGTAGCTATAAGTGTGCTATGCAAAGAGCTATAGATCTGCAACTTCACTATGTGGTAGATCATCCAAAAGTAGGTGAATGACTTATTTACAACAAATTGCCTATCTGTAATACTTTTAGAGATAAAATACATTTACTCATTTTAGTAGCTATTACTCAGCTATGGAAAGAGCTACAGTTCTGCAACTTCACTATGTGGTAGATCACCCAAAAGTAGGTGAATGACTTATTTACAACAAATTGCCTACCTGTAATACTTTTAGAGATAAAAGACATTTACTTATTTTAGTAGCTATTTCTCAGCTATCCAAAGAGCTACAGTTCTGCAACTTCACTATGTGGTAGATCAGCCAAAAGTAGGTGAATGACTTATTTAGAAGAAATTTCCTATGTGTAATACTTTTAGAGATAAAAGACATTTACTCATTTTAGTAGCTATAAGTGTGCTAAGCAAAGAGCTATAGATCTGTAACTTCACTATGTGGCAGATCACCCAAAAGTAGGTGAATGGCTTATTTAGAACAAATTGCCTATCTGTAATACTTTTAGAGATAAAAGGCATTTACTCATTTTAGTAGCTATTACTCAGCTATCCAAAGAGCTACAGTTCTGCAACTTCACCCTGTGGTAGATCACCCAAAAGTAGGTAAATGACTTATTTAGAAGAAATTTCCTATGTGTAATACTTTTAGAGATAAAAGGCATTTACTCACTTTAGTAGCTATTACTCAGCTATCCAAAGAGCTACAGTTCTGCAACTTCACCCTGTGTTAGATCAGCCAAAAGTAGGTGAATGACTTATCCAGAAGAAATTGCATAGCTGTAATACTTTTAGAGATAAAAGACATTTACTCATTTAAGTAGCTATTACTCCGCTATCCAAAGAGCTACAGTTCTGCAACTAGACTAAGTGGTAGATCAGCCAAAAGTAGGTGAATGATTTATTTAGAAGAAATTTCCTGTGTGTAATACTTTTAGAGATAAAAGACATTTACTCATTTTAGTAGCTATAAGTGTGCTATGCAAAGAGCTATAGATCTACAACTTCACTATGTGGTAGATCACCCAAAAGTAGGTGAATGACTTATGTAGAAGAAATTGCCTACCTGTAATACTTTTAGAGATAAATGGCATTTACTCATTTTAGTAGCTATTACTCAGCTATGGAAAGAGCTACAGTTCTGCAACTTCACTATGTGGTAGATCAACGAAAAGTAGGTGAATGACTTATTTACAACAAATTGCCTACCTGTAATACTATTAGAGATAAAAGACATTTACTTATTTTAGTAGCTATTTCTCAGCTATCCAAAGAGCTACAGTTCTGCAACTTCACTATGTGGTAGATCAGCCAAAAGTAGGTGAATGACTTATTTAGAAGAAATTTCCTATGTGTAATACTTTTAAGAGATAAAAGACATTTACTCATTTTAGTAGCTATAAGTGTGCTAAGCAAAGAGCTATAGATCTGTAACTTCACTATGTGGCAGATCACCCAAAAGTAGGTGAATGGCTTATTTAGAACAAATTGCCTATCTGTAATACTTTTAGAGATAAAAGGCATTTACTCATTTTAGTAGCTATTACTCAGCTATCCAAAGAGCTACAGTTCTGCAACTTCACCCTGTGGTAGATCACCCAAAAGTAGGTAAATGACTTATTTAGAAGAAATTTCCTATGTGTAATACTTTTAGAGATAAAAGGCATTTACTCATTTTAGTAGCTATTACTCAGCTATCCAAAGAGCTACAGTTCTGCAACTTCACCCTGTGGTAGATCACCCAAAAGTAGGTGAATGACTTATCCAGAAGAAATTGCATAGCTGTAATACTTTTAGAGATAAAAGACATTTACTCATTTAAGTAGCTATTACTCCGCTATCCAAAGAGCTACAGTTCTCCAACTAGACTAAGTGGTAGATCAGCCAAAAGTAGGTGAATGATTTATTTAGAAGAAATTTCCTGTGTGTAATACTTTTAGAGATAAAAGACATTTACTCATTTTAGTAGCTATAAGTGTGCTATGCAAAGAGCTATAGATCTACAACTTCACTATGTGGTAGATCACCCAAAAGTAGGTGAATGACTTATGTAGAAGAAATTGCCTACCTGTAATACTTTTAGAGATAAATGGCATTTACTCATTTTAGTAGCTATTACTCAGCTATGGAAAGAGCTACAGTTCTGCAACTTCACTATGTGGTAGATCAACGAAAAGTAGGTGAATGACTTATTTACAACAAATTGCCTACCTGTAATACTTTTAGAGATAAAAGACATTTACTTATTTTAGTAGCTATTTCTCAGCTATCCAAAGAGCTACAGTTCTGCAACTTCACTATGTGGTAGATCAGCCAAAAGTAGGTGAATGACTTATTTAGAAGAAATTTCCTATGTGTAATACTTTTAGAGATAAAAGACATTTACTCATTTTAGTAGCTATAAGTGTGCTAAGCAAAGAGCTATAGATCTGTAACTTCACTATGTGGCAGATCACCCAAAAGTAGGTGAATGGCTTATTTAGAACAAATTGCCTATCTGTAATACTTTTAGAGATAAAAGGCATTTACTCATTTTAGTAGCTATTACTCAGCTATCCAAAGAGCTACAGTTCTGCAACTTCACCCTGTGGTAGATCACCCAAAAGTAGGTAAATGACTTATTTAGAAGAAATTTCCTATGTGTAATACTTTTAGAGATAAAAGGCATTTACTCATTTTAGTAGCTATTACTCAGCTATCCAAAGAGCTACAGTTCTGCAACTTCACCCTGTGGTAGATCACCCAAAAGTAGGTGAATGACTTATCCAGAAGAAATTGCATAGCTGTAATACTTTTAGAGATAAAAGACATTTACTCATTTAAGTAGCTATTACTCCGCTATCCAAAGAGCTACAGTTCTCCAACTAGACTAAGTGGTAGATCAGCCAAAAGTAGGTGAATGATTTATTTAGAAGAAATTTCCTGTGTGTAATACTTTTAGAGATAAAAGACATTTACTCATTTTAGTAGCTATAAGTGTGCTATGCAAAGAGCTATAGATCTACAACTTCACTATGTGGTAGATCACCCAAAAGTAGGTGAATGACTTATGTAGAAGAAATTGCCTACCTGTAATACTTTTAGAGATAAATGGCATTTACTCATTTTAGTAGCTATTACTCAGCTATGGAAAGAGCTACAGTTCTGCAACTTCACTATGTGGTAGATCAACGAAAAGTAGGTGAATGACTTATTTACAACAAATTGCCTACCTGTAATACTATTAGAGATAAAAGACATTTACTTATTTTAGTAGCTATTTCTCAGCTATCCAAAGAGCTACAGTTCTGCAACTTCACTATGTGGTAGATCAGCCAAAAGTAGGTGAATGACTTATTTAGAAGAAATTTCCTATGTGTAATACTTTTAGAGATAAAAGACATTTACTCATTTTAGTAGCTATAAGTGTGCTAAGCAAAGAGCTATAGATCTGTAACTTCACTATGTGGCAGATCACCCAAAAGTAGGTGAATGGCTTATTTAGAACAAATTGCCTATCTGTAATACTTTTAGAGATAAAAGGCATTTACTCATTTTAGTAGCTATTACTCAGCTATCCAAAGAGCTACAGTTCTGCAACTTCACCCTGTGGTAGATCACCCAAAAGTAGGTAAATGACTTATTTAGAACAAATTGCCTATGTGTAATACTTTTAGAGATAAAAGGCATTTACTCATTTTAGTAGCTATTACTCAGCTATCCAAAGAGCTACAGTTCTGCAACTTCACCCTGTGGTAGATCACCCAAAAGTAGGTGAATGACTTATCCAGAAGAAATTGCATAGCTGTAATACTTTTAGAGATAAAAGACATTTACTCATTTAAGTAGCTATTACTCCGCTATCCAAAGAGCTACAGTTCTCCAACTTCACTATGTGGTAGATCACCCAAAAGTAGGTGAATGACTTATTTAGAAGAAATTTCCTATGTCTTTTAGAGATAAAAGACATTTACTCATTTTAGTAGCTATAAGTGTGCTATGCAAAGAGCTATAGATCTGCAACTTCACTATGTGGTAGATCATCCAAAAGTAGGTGAATGACTTATTTACAACAAATTGCCTATCTGTAATACTTTTAGAGATAAAATACATTTACTCATTTTAGTAGCTATTACTCAGCTATGGAAAGAGCTACAGTTCTGCAACTTCACTATGTGGTAGATCACCCAAAAGTAGGTGAATGACTTATTTACAACAAATTGCCTACCTGTAATACTTTTAGAGATAAAAGACATTTACTTATTTTAGTAGCTATTTCTCAGCTATCCAAAGAGCTACAGTTCTGCAACTTCACTATGTGGTAGATCAGCCAAAAGTAGGTGAATGACTTATTTAGAAGAAATTTCCTATGTGTAATACTTTTAGAGATAAAAGACATTTACTCATTTTAGTAGCTATAAGTGTGCTAAGCAAAGAGCTATAGATCTGTAACTTCACTATGTGGCAGATCACCCAAAAGTAGGTGAATGGCTTATTTAGAACAAATTGCCTATCTGTAATACTTTTAGAGATAAAAGGCATTTACTCATTTTAGTAGCTATTACTCAGCTATCCAAAGAGCTACAGTTCTGCAACTTCACCCTGTGGTAGATCACCCAAAAGTAGGTAAATGACTTATTTAGAACAAATTGCCTATGTGTAATACTTTTAGAGATAAAAGGCATTTACTCATTTTAGTAGCTATTACTCAGCTATCCAAAGAGCTACAGTTCTGCAACTTCACCCTGTGGTAGATCACCCAAAAGTAGGTGAATGACTTATCCAGAAGAAATTGCATAGCTGTAATACTTTTAGAGATAAAAGACATTTACTCATTTAAGTAGCTATTACTCCGCTATCCAAAGAGCTACAGTTCTCCAACTAGACTAAGTGGTAGATCAGCCAAAAGTAGGTGAATGATTTATTTAGAAGAAATTTCCTGTGTGTAATACTTTTAGAGATAAAAGACATTTACTCATTTTAGTAGCTATAAGTGTGCTATGCAAAGAGCTATAGATCTACAACTTCACTATGTGGTAGATCACCCAAAAGTAGGTGAATGACTTATGTAGAAGAAATTGCCTACCTGTAATACTTTTAGAGATAAATGGCATTTACTCATTTTAGTAGCTATTACTCAGCTATGGAAAGAGCTACAGTTCTGCAACTTCACTATGTGGTAGATCAACGAAAAGTAGGTGAATGACTTATTTACAACAAATTGCCTACCTGTAATACTATTAGAGATAAAAGACATTTACTTATTTTAGTAGCTATTTCTCAGCTATCCAAAGAGCTACAGTTCTGCAACTTCACTATGTGGTAGATCAGCCAAAAGTAGGTGAATGACTTATTTAGAAGAAATTTCCTATGTGTAATACTTTTAGAGATAAAAGACATTTACTCATTTTAGTAGCTATAAGTGTGCTAAGCAAAGAGCTATAGATCTGTAACTTCACTATATGGCAGATCACCCAAAAGTAGGTGAATGGCTTATTTAGAACAAATTGCCTATCTGTAATACTTTTAGAGATAAAAGGCATTTACTCATTTTAGTAGCTATTACTCAGCTATCCAAAGAGCTACAGTTCTGCAACTTCACCCTGTGGTAGATCACCCAAAAGTAGGTAAATGACTTATTTAGAACAAATTGCCTATGTGTAATACTTTTAGAGATAAAAGGCATTTACTCATTTTAGTAGCTATTACTCAGCTATCCAAAGAGCTACAGTTCTGCTACTTCACCCTGTGGTAGATCACCCAAAAGTAGGTGAATGACTTATCCAGAAGAAATTGCATAGCTGTAATACTTTTAGAGATAAAAGACATTTACTCATTTAAGTAGCTATTACTCCGCTATCCAAAGAGCTACAGTTCTCCAACTTCACTATGTGGTAGATCACCCAAAAGTAGGTGAATGACTTATTTAGAAGAAATTTCCTATGTCTTTTACTTTTTTTTAGAGATAAAAGACATTTACTCATTTTAGTAGCTATAAGTGTGCTATGCAAAGAGCTATAGATCTGCAACTTCACTATGTGGTAGATCATCCAAAAGTAGGTGAATGACTTATTTACAACAAATTGCCTATCTGTAATACTTTTAGAGATAAAATACATTTACTCATTTTAGTAGCTATTACTCAGCTATGGAAAGAGCTACAGTTCTGCAACTTCACTATGTGGTAGATCACCCAAAAGTAGGTGAATGACTTATTTACAAAAAATTGCCTACCTGTAATACTTTTAGAGATAAAAGACATTTACTTATTTTAGTAGCTATTTCTCAGCTATCCAAAGAGCTACAGTTCTGCAACTTCACTATGTGGTAGATCAGCCAAAAGTAGGTGAATGACTTATTTAGAAGAAATTTCCTATGTGTAATACTTTTAGAGATAAAAGACATTTACTCATTTTAGTAGCTATAAGTGTGCTAAGCAAAGAGCTATAGATCTGTAACTTCACTATGTGGCAGATCACCCAAAAGTAGGTGAATGGCTTATTTAGAACAAATTGCCTATCTGTAATACTTTTAGAGATAAAAGGCATTTACTCATTTTAGTAGCTATTACTCAGCTATCCAAAGAGCTACAGTTCTGCAACTTCACCCTGTGGTAGATCACCCAAAAGTAGGCAAATGACTTATTTAGAACAAATTGCCTATGTGTAATACTTTTAGAGATAAAAGGCATTTACTCATTTTAGTAGCTATTACTCAGCTATCCAAAGAGCTACAGTTCTGCAACTTCACCCTGTGGTAGATCACCCAAAAGTAGGTGAATGACTTATCCAGAAGAAATTGCATAGCTGTAATACTTTTAGAGATAAAAGACATTTACTCATTTAAGTAGCTATTACTCCGCTATCCAAAGAGCTACAGTTCTCCAACTTCACTATGTGGTAGATCACCCAAAAGTAGGTGAATGACTTATTTAGAAGAAATTTCCTATGTCTTTTAGAGATAAAAGACATTTACTCATTTTAGTAGCTATAAGTGTGCTATGCAAAGAGCTATAGATCTGCAACTTCACTATGTGGTAGATCATCCAAAAGTAGGTGAATGACTTATTTACAACAAATTGCCTATCTGTAATACTTTTAGAGATAAAATACATTTACTCATTTTAGTAGCTATTACTCAGCTATGGAAAGAGCTACAGTTCTGCAACTTCACTATGTGGTAGATCACCCAAAAGTAGGTGAATGACTTATTTACAACAAATTGCCTACCTGTAATACTTTTAGAGATAAAAGACATTTACTTATTTTAGTAGCTATTTCTCAGCTATCCAAAGAGCTACAGTTCTGCAACTTCACTATGTGGTAGATCAGCCAAAAGTAGGTGAATGACTTATTTAGAAGAAATTTCCTATGTGTAATACTTTTAGAGATAAAAGACATTTACTCATTTTAGTAGCTATAAGTGTGCTAAGCAAAGAGCTATAGATCTGTAACTTCACTATGTGGCAGATCACCCAAAAGTAGGTGAATGGCTTATTTAGAACAAATTGCCTATCTGTAATACTTTTAGAGATAAAAGGCATTTACTCATTTTAGTAGCTATTACTCAGCTATCCAAAGAGCTACAGTTCTGCAACTTCACCCTGTGGTAGATCACCCAAAAGTAGGTAAATGACTTATTTAGAACAAATTGCCTATGTGTAATACTTCTAGAGATAAAAGGCATTTACTCATTTTAGTAGCTATTACTCAGCTATCCAAAGAGCTACAGTTCTGCAACTTCACCCTGTGGTAGATCACCCAAAAGTAGGTGAATGACTTATCCAGAAGAAATTGCATAGCTGTAATACTTTTAGAGATAAAAGACATTTACTCATTTAAGTAGCTATTACTCCGCTATCCAAAGAGCTACAGTTCTGCAACTAGACTAAGTGGTAGATCAGCCAAAAGTAGGTGAATGATTTATTTAGAAGAAATTTCCTGTGTGTAATACTTTTAGAGATAAAAGACATTTACTCATTTTAGTAGCTATAAGTGTGCTATGCAAAGAGCTATAGATCTACAACTTCACTATGTGGTAGATCACCCAAAAGTAGGTGAATGACTTATGTAGAAGAAATTGCCTACCTGTAATACTTTTAGAGATAAATGGCATTTACTCATTTTAGTAGCTATTACTCAGCTATGGAAAGAGCTACAGTTCTGCAACCTCACTATGTGGTAGATCAACGAAAAGTAGGTGAATGACTTATTTACAACAAATTGCCTACCTGTAATACTATTAGAGATAAAAGACATTTACTTATTTTAGTAGCTATTTCTCAGCTATCCAAAGAGCTACAGTTCTGCAACTTCACTATGTGGTAGATCAGCCAAAAGTAGGTGAATGACTTATTTAGAAGAAATTTCCTATGTGTAATACTTTTAGAGATAAAAGACATTTACTCATTTTAGTAGCTATAAGTGTGCTAAGCAAAGAGCTATAGATCTGTAACTTCACTATGTGGCAGATCACCCAAAAGTAGGTGAATGGCTTATTTAGAACAAATTGCCTATCTGTAATACTTTTAGAGATAAAAGGCATTTACTCATTTTAGTAGCTATTACTCAGCTATCCAAAGAGCTACAGTTCTGCAACTTCACCCTGTGGTAGATCACCCAAAAGTAGGTAAATGACTTATTTAGAACAAATTGCCTATGTGTAATACTTTTAGAGATAAAAGGCATTTACTCATTTTAGTAGCTATTACTCAGCTATCCAAAGAGCTACAGTTCTGCTACTTCACCCTGTGGTAGATCACCCAAAAGTAGGTGAATGACTTATCCAGAAGAAATTGCATAGCTGTAATACTTTTAGAGATAAAAGACATTTACTCATTTAAGTAGCTATTACTCCGCTATCCAAAGAGCTACAGTTCTCCAACTTCACTATGTGGTAGATCACCCAAAAGTAGGTGAATGACTTATTTAGAAGAAATTTCCTAGGTCTTTTAGAGATAAAAGACATTTACTCATTTTAGTAGCTATAAGTGTGCTATGCAAAGAGCTATAGATCTGCAACTTCACTATGTGGTAGATCATCCAAAAGTAGGTGAATGACTTATTTACAACAAATTGCCTATCTGTAATACTTTTAGAGATAAAATACATTTACTCATTTTAGTAGCTATTACTCAGCTATGGAAAGAGCTACAGTTCTGCAACTTCACTATGTGGTAGATCACCCAAAAGTAGGTGAATGACTTATTTACAACAAATTGCCTACCTGTAATACTTTTAGAGATAAAAGACATTTACTTATTTTAGTAGCTATTTCTCAGCTATCCAAAGAGCTACAGTTCTGCAACTTCACTATGTGGTAGATCAGCCAAAAGTAGGTGAATGACTTATTTAGAAGAAATTTCCTATGTGTAATACTTTTAGAGATAAAAGACATTTACTCATTTTAGTAGCTATAAGTGTGCTAAGCAAAGAGCTATAGATCTGTAACTTCACTATGTGGCAGATCACCCAAAAGTAGGTGAATGGCTTATTTAGAACAAATTGCCTATCTGTAATACTTTTAGAGATAAAAGGCATTTACTCATTTTAGTAGCTATTACTCAGCTATCCAAAGAGCTACAGTTCTGCAACTTCACCCTGTGGTAGATCACCCAAAAGTAGGCAAATGACTTATTTAGAACAAATTGCCTATGTGTAATACTTTTAGAGATAAAAGGCATTTACTCATTTTAGTAGCTATTACTCAGCTATCCAAAGAGCTACAGTTCTGCAACTTCACCCTGTGGTAGATCACCCAAAAGTAGGTGAATGACTTATCCAGAAGAAATTGCATAGCTGTAATACTTTTAGAGATAAAAGACATTTACTCATTTAAGTAGCTATTACTCCGCTATCCAAAGAGCTACAGTTCTCCAACTTCACTATGTGGTAGATCACCCAAAAGTAGGTGAATGACTTATTTAGAAGAAATTTCCTATGTCTTTTAGAGATAAAAGACATTTACTCATTTTAGTAGCTATAAGTGTGCTATGCAAAGAGCTATAGATCTGCAACTTCACTATGTGGTAGATCATCCAAAAGTAGGTGAATGACTTATTTACAACAAATTGCCTATCTGTAATACTTTTAGAGATAAAATACATTTACTCATTTTAGTAGCTATTACTCAGCTATGGAAAGAGCTACGGTTCTGCAACTTCACTATGTGGTAGATCACCCAAAAGTAGGTGAATGACTTATTTACAACAAATTGCCTACCTGTAATACTTTTAGAGATAAAAGACATTTACTTATTTTAGTAGCTATTTCTCAGCTATCCAAAGAGCTACAGTTCTGCAACTTCACTATGTGGTAGATCAGCCAAAAGTAGGTGAATGACTTATTTAAAAGAAATTTCCTATGTGTAATACTTTTAGAGATAAAAGACATTTACTCATTTTCGTAGCTATAAGTGTGCTATGCAAAGAGCTATAGACCTGCAACTTCACTATGTGGCAGATCACCCAAAAGTAGGTGAATGTGAATTGTGAGGCGTTCATTGAAAGCACACAGTCTCAGCTGAAGGGGAGTTTAAAATAGCATTGGAATTAAACAAGTCTGGCCTATAATAATTGGTAAAAAATTAGTTCAAGAACTAGGTTACCTCATGAATATTCATGAGGAGTTGTCTGGTGAAGAATTTCTCATGGCTAGAGTGCAGTATTTTCCCGCCAACTTTGTCTATATATACTGGTGAATTAGTACTAGTCAGTGCTGTGGGGTTCATGCAGACACGTGCATGAAAGCTGGGCTGAATTCTGATTGCTTGAAATAGAGAGATTTTCAAATTGTGGGAATTTTTGGTTGATAAAAATTTGTGTTTCTCTCTGTTTCGCGCATCCAGAAAGTGGGCCAGTGTGTTTGATATTTTTCAGAATGGCAGGTGGTAGTGGAAAAAATGGCAGTACTAAAAATAAAAGTACTAGCAAAAATAAAAGCAGCTCCAAAGACATTGCACAGAAATCGGGAGTGGCCGGTGGATCCTCTATGTTAGACCCTACTGACCAGGACAGTTCTGTGTCAAAAAAATTGGACAATTTGTTAACTATTGTACATGAAATGAATGGTCAGTTAAAAGATCAAGATGCGAGACTTCGTAAACAAGAAGAGAAAGTGAGTGTGCACGAACTGTCTGTAGTACCTTCAGCACAGAGCTCGCCAAAGCAACACAGGGTCGTAGAACGGGATCCACGACCAAAGGAGGTGCCCTCGTTTGAGGTGTTGAAGTCGGACTCCAGGATTCAGTTGGAGGTGGCGCGACGTCTCGACGAGTACCAGAACGCATCCCGTGTGGAGATAGGTAAGCCAACTACTGTTCTCAAGTCTGGTCGTTATCGAGCTGGAGTTTCTAAAGTGAAAGTACATGTAAATTGGCCCCAAGATTTTTGTTCAGTACCAGGTAATGCAAAACAACCAACTTATGACGAATTGTCATGTGAACAGTGGGTGCAAGGTTTTTTGTATTGTATTTTGGAAGAAAAAGATGAAAATAAAAGGGAACACATGTTGTACTATCATACATTGCTTATGCAAGATGCCATTGAATTGAATTGTCAAACTGCAAAAAGGGCGCATGCGATTATTTTGCAAGAAATTGAAAAAGGCAAACTTACGTGGGACAATTTAGATCAGATAGAAAAAATAAAGAATAGATTTACTCAAAGAGTGGTTCACACTTCAAAGGCTAGTACAAATGGTGGAAACCAGGCTTGCATTCATTATAACAAAGGGTTTTGTAAATTGGAAGGTGATCACATATCTGGGGGAGTATTGTATCAGCATTGCTGTAGTTACTGTTTGAAGGAAACGGGGAAAAAGTACGAACACCCACTGGTCAAATGTTTGAGAAATAAAAATGGTCAAGGAGTTAAAAAACCTGAGGTCGTGAATCCAACAGCAAAAGATCAGAAGGTTTAATAAAGGTCAGGCCCAACAACCTAGTCCTCGCATTTGCAGTAAAGTAAATGGTGAAGATAACGGTTTAAAAGGCAAAAAATTACGTGTTTTTAAGCACTACTTTAATCCTTTGGCTGTACCATTTTGTCCAGGCAAAAAATGGTTTGGAAATTATAAATTAAATCCCATGGCTGACACGTTTATATTTAAGGAAAATGTAACACTTGAGGCAAGCTGTGGCAGTAATGGGAATATTGTTAGCTGTCCTTGTTCTGCTGTGTTCGATTCAGAGCGATCGACCAGCAGTTGTTTACATTGTCAGGTAGGGAGTAGTGGTCAGCAGTGTCACGAATCAGTAATACGGCCAGATACTGAGACATTTTTCAGTACGGGTAGTTACACCCCTGAAGAACAATATATGCCAGGTGATAGTATGGCATTTCAAAGTAATAATTTTGCCACGCATGAGGGTTTATTTAATACTAATACATCATGTAATTTCAAAGTACATCCAGCACTAGAGTGCCAGGTGAGTAATTCTTGCTACAATATTACAGGGATGTCGGGCCTAGGTGATTCTGCTCATACACTGGCTGGCGTTCGTAACACTTATCTGGCCCTCGTGCGTGAGCTTGACAATAGTGATGTACCGAGGGGGAACTTGTCTTGTGACAAAAAGTGGTATGATCGTGAACTGCATGAACCTCACGGCTCCATAGATGTATTTAATATAAGTATAGACACAGTAGATCTTAGTACTTTTAGTCTTTTAAGTTGTACAGTGGGAGGGAGTGAGCATATAACCCCACAGGAGGTTTCAAAGTTAACATGTACAGAATATGAGGTTGCTGATGGGTATATACCCAATAATATGCAAAGCAGGGGCGAATCGAACGCACCAGCACTGGTAACGAGGGAGTTTGGTTTTATCCCCTTACAAGTGGCCAGGGACTGTATACCTGTACAGGTAAACCAGTTAGAATGTACTGATAATAATACGTGGGTACAAAAACTACATTTACAAGTTAAAAAATTTGGGCTTCCTAATTATAAAGCAGCTAGGATACCGGTACCATCTGGTTTAAATATACCGGCTTGGTGGCAAGTCTTACAAAATTATGATATTCCCAAATTGTTTCAATATTTACAGTTTGGTTTTCCACTGGGGGTGGATTATAGTTTGTTTGAATTCAAGTCTTTTACAAAAAATCATTCATCAGCTGTTAAAAACCCAATGGCAGTTGAAAAGTATTTCAATACAGAAGTCAGTAAAAAAGCTATGTTTGGTCCCTATTATTTAAAGCCTTTTGAAAAAATGCATTTTTCGCCTTTAATGGCGCGTCCAAAGCCTGATGGTGGGACTCGTATTATTGTAGATTTATCTTGGCCAGTGGGGGCTAGTGTTAATAGCTGTGTACCTTCAAATGTCTATGATGACGTTCCTTTCATATTAAAATATCCAACTATTGACCAAGTGGTTGAACGTATTAAGCTGGTAGGTCCTTCTGCCCTGCTATATAAGGTCGACCTAGAGCGTGCATTCCGTAACTTGCGTGTCGACCCTTTTGATTACCCTTTATTGGGATTACAATGGAATACGGACGTTTACGTTGACGTAAGCGTTCCGTTTGGCCTGAAATTTGGTGCCGCGGCGTGCCAGATGTGTACCGACGCATTGACGTTGACGTTACGTTCCCAGAAATTATGGTTAATAAATTATTTGGATGATTACGTTGGGGTGGCGCCCCCTGCCTTGGCTAATAGTCATTTTCTGTCGCTTATGAATTTACTACGGTTCGTAGGTCTACCTGTTAATCATACAAAGGTCGAGGAGCCTGCCAAGGTCATAACCTGCTTAGGCATTGAAATAAACGCAGAAACTGGCACTCTTAAGATTCCTGATCAAAAAATTAATGAGATATTAAAATTATGTCGTTTTTGGTCTCGTCAAAAAGTAGCTTCCAAGAATCAACTTCAAAAATTAGTCGGGAAATTAATTTACATACACAGATGTGTCCAGCCTTCCAGGTTGTTTCTTAATAGAATATTAACTGTCTTGCGTAATACTCCAGCAACTGGAGTCAAACCATTACCTGACATGTTTTTTCGAGATATTACATGGTTCAATAAATTCTTGAATATATTTAATGGCCAGGTAAACTTCTATAGCCAAGTACAAAAGCATAAGGAAGTATGGATTGACGCCTCACTGATGCAGGTGGGCGCTAAATACGAAAATTATGTATATTCTTCTGATATTCCACAAGAATTAAAAAATATTGGTTCTATAGTTCATTTTGAGGCAGCTAACGTCTTAGCTGCCATTCGTACCTGGTTTAGTGACTGGAAAAATGCTACAGTTACTGTATGGTGTGATAATTTGGCAGTGGTTAATGCTTTTACTAACCATAAAATAAGGGATCCTCTGTTAATGGCTATTGTCAGATCTGTATGGTTATATTGTGCTGCTTTTAATATAAAGCTGGTTGTTAAGCATATTAAAGGTATAGACAACATATTTGCTGACATATTGTCAAGGTGGCCCTTCTTTCATAACAAAGATATGTACCAAGTACGATTATTGAAGTTATGTCAGTGGGAACAGGTTCTCCTGTAACTCTAATGCCAGACTTTTCTATTTAATAGTAGTTGGCTGCCATTATGTATAGAATATGTGCAATGCTAAGAAAAATGTGCTGCTGCTCGTTTATTATTTTTCAGAGTTACCTCTGCTTCGAACCCTAGCATCTCAGGCTACCAAGAGGATAGCAGAGGGACTGCGTCCACGTACCCTTGCCAGCTACACTGCTACGTTCAAGCTGTTCTTGGCCTTTGTCATCTACTGTGGGCTTTCAAGTCCTAGCCATATGGACACAATTGTACTGTATTTAGAATACTTAGCACAGAATAACCTTAAAGCTTGCTCTCTTCGTAACCATATTGCTGTGTTAAAGCATTTTTTTGCTTTGTTCGGTTGGCCAGTACAGGCGTTAACCTCTCGAAAGGTTCAGTTAATGGTTAAATCTGTACAGATGAATGCACAATTGCAGATTAAAGTCAAAGGTGTCTTTACTGTTGAGCTGCTTAGGAAGCTTATTCAACAAACAGATAAATACCATAATGGTTGTGTTTTTAAAGCACTGTTTTTGGTTGCGTTCTATGGATTCTTCAGACTGGCCTCACTACTTCCCCCTGCTTCTGCTATGTTTGACAAAACGCGATTTCCAGTAATAGGAGACCTCATATGGGGCAATCCTGGTGTCCATTTAATTGTTACTTGTGCAAAAAACATGCATACGTCAGGCCAATATCAAGTAGTTCAGTTGCCAATAATACAGGACGGGGACCTATGTCCAGTGATAGCATTAAGAACTATGATAAAATATTTGGGCAAGCTCTCTAAAAATTCACCCTTGTTTCAGATAAAAACAAAATCAGGACTGGGGATACTGACAGCGCCTAAGGCACGTTCGTTTTTAAAGCTTATGGTCGCAGGTATTGGTCTAAGCCCAGCACATTATACGTTCCACTCTTTCAGAAGAAGTGGCGCGTCCTTTGCATTTGATAACAATGTGCAGCTTGCTGCTATAAAACGGCACGGCAATTGGCGTAGTGAGGCGGTCTGGACGTACTTACAGAACACACCTACTGCGGCTAGTACTATTCCCACTACCTTTCAACAGTTACTATGCTAGTCTTTGGGGTTTGGCAGTGTACATACTTTTATAAATTTAACCACATCTTCATATGACCTTTTGAGGTCATACAGACCTACTTTCAAACTGAAGTTTGGTGTGTAAAGAATTTAATTTAAATCAAGTCCACTTACACTTACCTATATCAAGCATTTGACCTTCAGGTCTAGTTACATGATGATATATAAATCAAGTTAAAAGTGGGTGGTCACTTAGCAATCAGCCTGATATCCAAAGTAAATGGATAACTGTAGTGATTGAAAAATGGCCTTTGGTAAATATGTAAATATGACTAATAGTAGCGTAGTAGCAAGAAGGTTTGCAAAAAGTGGGTTGATATGACCTTTTGACCTTTGTAAACAGTTCTGCTAAGTGTGTTATACTGTCATTAGGTTCTGATGATTGATTTGTGAGGTCTTGAAACACTTTAAAAACAAGTTTAAAATACTTCAGAAATTAATGGAACCTGTGCATGGTTGAGTGTCAAGTAACATAGATTAGTGATAATACTTTGATGTTTTAACAAGGATGTTTTTAACATAAATGTTTTAACATATGTGTATAATCAATAAACTCCAAAGATTTAGTTGTAACTGAAATCTTTTATTGATAATTGGATTTCCTCCCCTTTGGCTGACTTATTTAGAACAAATTGCCTATCTGTAATACTTTTACAGATAAAAGGCATTTACTCATTTTAGTAGCTATTACTCAGCTATCCAAAGAGCTACAGTTCTGCAACTTCACCCTGTGGTAGATCACCCAAAAGTAGGTAAATGACTTATTTAGAACAAATTGCCTATGTGTAATACTTTTAGAGATAAAAGGCATTTACTCATTTTAGTAGCTATTACTCAGCTATCCAAAGAGCTACAGTTCTGCAACTTCACTATGTGTTAGATCAGCCAAAAGTAGGTGAATGACTTATCCAGAAGAAATTGCATAGCTGTAATACTTTTAGAGATAAAAGACATTTACTCATTTTAGTAGCTATAAGTGTGCTATGCAAAGAGCTATAGATCTGCAACTTCACTATGTGGTAGATCACCCAAAAGTAGGTGAATGACTTATTTACAACAAATTGCCTACCTGTAATACTTTTAGAGATAAAAGACATTTACTTATTTTAGTAGCTATTTCTCAGCTATCCAAAGAGCTACAGTTCTGCAACTTCACTATGTGTTAGATCAGCCAAAAGTAGGTGAATGACTTATTTAGAAGAAATTTCCTGTGTGTAATACTTTTAGAGATAAAAGACATTTACTCATTTTAGTAGCTATAAGTGTGCTATGCAAAGAGCTATAGATTTGCAAATTTAATAAGTAAACAAGACCACTGCCGCGGTATGTATCTCCCGCCGAGTACTGCAGGGGAAGAAATACATTGAAATTTTTCCCCTTTGCATAGGACACTGTTGTACCATCCTGCAGGTCGAAAATTCGCTTGAAACCGCTCTATCTGTTATGCTTTTCGAGATATTGACACTTTTCCATTTTCAGCAAAAATCCAAGATGGCCGCCGAAAGTGGCGAAAAATAAAATTTTTCCCCTTTGGACAGGACACTCTTGTATCACCCTGTGGGTCAAAAAATCGCTCGAAATCGCTCGATCTGTTACGGTTTTCGAGATATTGACACTTTTTCATTTTCCGCAAAAAATGTAAGATGGCCGCCAAATGTGGCGAAAATTGAAATTTTCCCCCTTTGACCAGGAGACTCTTGTACCACCCTGCAGGTCAAAAATGTGCTCAAAATCGCTCTATCTCTTACGGTTTTCGAGATATTGACACTTTTCTATTTTCCGCAAAAATCCAAAAAGGCCGCCAAAAGTGGCGAAAATTGATATTTTACCCCTTTGCACAGGACATTCTTGTACTACCTTGCAGGTCAAAAATTCGCTCGAAATTGCTCTATCTCTTATGGTTTTCGAGATATTCACACTTTTTCATTTTTTTCCGCTAAAATCCAAGAAGGCCGCCAAAAGTGGCGAAAATTGAAATCTTTCCCCTTTGCATAGGACACTTTTGTACAACCCTGAAGGTCTAAATGCAATAGTTTTCAAGCTACAAGTGATTTCACTCATGATGGAAGTTAGTGAAAAATCCAAAAGTAGCTATTACTCACTTATCTATTGAGATAGACACCCAAGTTACTCACCATGTTGTTGCTGTGGGAAAAAGTAGGTGAATAACATATTTTAACAAAATGCTCTAAATACAATACTTTTCAAGTTATAATCGATTTAGTGCATGATTTAATTAATTTTAATGCATTAAAAATTATTTTAATAATTCATAAAAAAACTTTAGCATGTGAAATATCTCCAAAATGTAGGTGAATGAGTTATTTGAGAAATACTGGCTATCTGCAATACTTTTTGTGATAATAGGCAATTACTCATTTTGAGTAGGTGAGTAATTAGATATGGATCTGAAAATTCACTAATTGAAAGTTCTCCCAAATTATAGGTGAAGTGAGTTATTTGAAAAATACTGGCTATCTGCAATACTTTTAGAGATAATTCGCATTTACTCATTTTGAGTAGGTGAGTAATTACCTACAGGTTTGGAACTTCACCATGTGAAAGCTCTTCCAAAAGTAGATGAATGAGAGTTATTTGATAAAAATTGGGTACCCACAATACTTTTAGAGATAATTAGCATTTACTCATTTTGAGTAGGTGAGTAATTACCTACGAGTCTGAAACTTCACCATGTGAAAGCTCTTTCAAAAGTAGATGAATGAGTTATTTGAGAAAAATTGGCTATCTGCAATACTTTTAGAGATAATTCTCATTTACTCATTTTGAGTAGGCGAGTAATTAGCTA
Source organism: Sabellastarte sp. h YS-2021 (assembly GCA_964017235.1). Taxonomy (NCBI): domain Eukaryota; kingdom Metazoa; phylum Annelida; class Polychaeta; order Sabellida; family Sabellidae; genus Sabellastarte; species Sabellastarte sp. h YS-2021. The sequence continues at coordinate 8,103,570 of OZ024932.1, read as the reverse complement.
TGGGTCTGAAACTTCACCATGTGACAGCTCTTCCAAAAGTAGATGAATGAGTTATTTGAGAAAAATTGACTATCTGCAATACTTTCAGAGATAATTCGCATTTACTCATTTTGAGTAGGTGAGTAATTAGCTACAGGTCTGAAACTTCACCAAGTGAAAGCTCTCCTAAAAGTACATGAATGAGTTATTTGAGAAAAATTGGCTATCTGCAATACTTTTAGAGATAATTCGCAGTTACTCATTTTGAGTAGGTAAGTAATTAGCTAGAGGTCTGAAACTTCACTATGTGAAAGCTCTCCCAAAAGTAGGTGAATGAGTTATTTGAGAAAAATTGGCTATATGCAATACTCTTAGAGATAATTCGCAGTTACTCATTTTGAGTAGGTGAGTTTTTACCTATGGGTCTGAAACTTTGCCATGTGAAAGCTCTTCGAAAAGTAGATGAATGAGTTATTTGAGAAAAATTGGCTATCTGCAATACTTTTAGAGAGAATTCGCATTTACTCATTTTGAGTAGGCGAGTAAGTAGCTATGGGTCTGAAACTTCACAATGTGAAAGCTCTTCCAAAAGTAGATGAATGAGTTATTTGATAAAAATTGGCTATCTGCAATACTTTTAGAGATAATTAGTATTTACTCATTTTGAGCGGGTGAGAAATTAGCTACAGGTCTGAAACTTCACCAAGTGAAAGCTCTCCCAAAAGTAGATGAATGAGTTATTTGAGAAAAATTGGCTATCTCCTATACTTTTAGAGATAATTCGCATTTACTCATTTTGAGTAGGTGAGAAATTAGCTATGGGTCTGAAACTTCACCATGTGAAAGCTCTTCCAAAAGTAGATGAATGAGTTATTTGAGAAAAATTGGCTATCTGCAATACTTTTAGAGATAGTTTGCATTTACTCATTTTGAGTAGGTGAGTAATTAGCTACGGGCGTGAAACTTCACCAAGTGAAAGCTCTCCCAAAAGTAGATGAATGACTTATTTGAGAAAAATTGGGTATCTGCAATTCTTTTAGAGATAATTCGCATTTACTCATTTTGAGTAGGTGAGTAATTAGCTACGGGTCTGAAACTTCACCAAGTGAAAGCTCTCCCAAAAGTAGGTGAATGAGTTATTTGAGAAAAATTGGCTATCTGCAATACTTTTAGAGATAATTTGCATTTACTCATTTTGAGTAGGCGAGTAATTAGCTATGGGTCTGAAACTTCACCATGTGAAAGCTCTTCCAAAAGTAAATGAATGAGTTATTTGAGAAAAAATGGCTATCTGCAATACTTTTACAGATATTTAACATTTACTCATTTTGAGTAGGTGAGAAATTAGCTACAGGTCTCACACTTCACCAAGTGAAAGCTCTCCCAAAAGTAGATGAATGAGTTATTTGAGAAAAATTGGCTATCTGCAATACTTTTAGAGATAATTAGCATTTACTCATTTTGAGTAGGTGAGTAATTAGCTACGGGTCTGAAACTTCACCAAGTGAAAGCTCTTCCAAAAGTAGGTGAATGAGTTATTTGAGAAAAATTGGCTATCTGCAATACTTTTAGAGAGAATTCGCATTTACTCATTTTGAGTAGGTGAGTAATTAGCTATGGGTCTGAAACTTCACCATGTGAAAGCTCTTCCAAAAGTAGATGAATGAGTTATTTGAGAAAAATTGGCTATCTGCAATACTTTTAGAGATAATTAGCATTTACTCATTTTGAGTAGGTGAGTAATTAGCTACAGGTCTGAAACTTCACCAAGTGAAAGCTCTCCCAAAAGTAGGTGAATGAGTTATTTGAGAAAAATTGGCTATCTGCAATACTTTTCGAGATATTTAGCATTTACTCATTTTGAGTAGGTGAGAAATTAGCTACAGGTCTGACACTTCACCAAGTGAAAGCTCTCGCAAAAGTAGGTGAATGAGTTATTTGAGAAAAATTGGCTATCTGCAATACTTTTAGAGATAATTCGCATTTACTCATTTTGAGTAGGTGAGAAATTAGCTAGGGGTCTGAAACCTCACTAAGTGAAAGCTCTTCCAAAAGTATATGAATGAGTTATTTGAGAAAAATTGGCTATCTGCAATACTTTTAGACATAATTAGCATTTACTCATTTTGAGTAGGCGAGTAAGTAGCTATGGGTCTGAAACTTCACAATGTGAAAGCTCTTCCAAAAGTAGGTGAATGAGTTATTTGAGAAAAATTGGCTATCTGCAATACTTTTAGACATAATTAGCATTTACTCATTTTGAGTAGGCGAGTAAGTAGCTATGGGTCTGAAACTTCACAATGTGAAAGCTCTTCCAAAAGTAGGTGAATGAGTTATTTGAGAAAAATTGGCTATCTGCAATACTTTTAGAGAAAATTCGCATTTACTCATTTTGAGTAGGTGAGTAATTAGCTATGGGTCTGAAACTTCACCATGTGAAAGCTCTTCCAAAAGTAGATGAATGAGTTATTTGAGAAACATTGGCTATCTGCAATACTTTTAGAGATAATTAGCATTTACTCATTTTGAGTAGGTGAGTAATTAGCTACGGGTCTGAAACTTCACCAAGTGAAAGCTCTCCCAAAAGTAGGTGAATGAGTTATTTGAGAAAAATTGGCTATCTGCAATACTTTTAGAGAGAATTCGCATTTACTCATTTTGAGTAGGTGAGTAATTAGCTATGGGTCTGAAACTTCACCATGTGAAAGCTCTTCCAAAAGTAGGTGAATGAGTTATTTGAGAAAAATTGGCTATCTGCAATACTTTTAGAGATAATTCGCATTTACTCATTTTGAGTAGGCAAGTAATTAGCTATGGGTCTGAAACTTCACCATGTGAAAGCTCTTCCAAAAGTAAATGAATGAGTTATTTGAGAAAAATTGGCTATCTGCAATACTTTTCGAGATATTTAGCATTTACTCATTTTGAGTAGGTGAGAAATTAGCTACAGGTCTGACACTTCACCAAGTGAAAGCTCTCGCAAAAGTAGGTGAATGAGTTATTTGAGAAAAATTGGCTATCTTCTATACTTTTAGAGATAATTCGCATTTACTCATTTTGAGTAGGAGAGAAATTAGCTAGGGGTCCGAAACCTCACTAAGTGAAAGCTCTTCCAAAAGTATACGAATGAGTTATTTGAGAAAAATTGGCTATCTGCAATACTTTTAGACATAATTAGCATTTACTCATTTTGAGTAGGTGAGTAACTAGCTACGCATCTGAAACTTAACCAAGTGAAAGCTCTCCCAAAAGTAGGTGAATGAGTTATTTGAGAAAAAATGGCTACCTGCAATACTTTTAGAGATAATTCGCATTTACTCATTTTGAGGAGGTGAGTAAGTAGGCCAAAGTTCACCAAACCATTTTCCCCTTAGCATAGGATACTCTAGTACTACCCTGTGGTTCAAAAATTGGCTCGAAATTTCTCTATCTCTTACAGTTTGAGAGATATTTCTGATTTTTCACATTTTCACTAAAAGTAGCAATAAAGTAGCCATTACTCACTTGTACATTGAGCAACAGTTGTGAAACTTAAATATGTTACAGTTCACAAAAAAGTACATGAACAACATATTTGAGAGAAATTGTGTAGCTGCAATACTTTTGAAGATATAAGCCATTTACTCATTATGGTTATCATTAAAAATTGAAAAAGTAGCTATTACTCACTTAGCTATGGAGATACACTTCCAAATTACTGACCATGTTGTAGCTGTGGAGAAAGTAGCTGAACATCATATTGGAACAAAATTGTGTAGCTGCAATACTTTTGAAGATATAAGCCATTTACTCATTGACAGTTAAAAGTCATATAATTATATTAGGTAAAAGCGCTATTACTCACTCAAAAGTAGGCCAAAGTTCACCAAACCTTTCCCCCCTTAGCAATAGGATACTCTAGTACTACCCTGTGGGTCAAAAATTTGCTCGAAATTGCTCTATATCTTACGGTTTGAGAGATATTTCTGATTTTTCACATTTTCACTAAAAGTAGCAATAAAGTAGCCATTACTCACTTGTACATCGAGCAACAGTTGTGAAACTTAAATATGTTACAGTTCACAAAAAAGTACATGAACAACATATTTGAGAGAAATTGTGTAGCTGTAATACTTTTGAAGATATAAGCCATTTACTCATTATGGTTATCATTAAAAATTGAAAAAGTAGCTATTACTCACTTAGCTATGGAGATACACTTCCAAATTACTGACCATGTTGTAGCTGTTGAGAAAGTAGCTGAACATCATATTGGAACAAAATTGTGTAGCTGCAATACTTATGAAGATATAAGCCATTTACTCATTGACAGTTATAAGTCATATAATTATATTAGGTAAAAGCGCTATTACTCACTCAAAAGTAGGCCAAAGTTCACCAAACTTTTCCCCCCTTAGCAATAGGATACTCTAGTACTACCCTGTGGGTCAAAAATTTGCTTGAAATTGCTCTATATCTTACAGTTTGAGAGATATTTCTGATTTTTCACATTTTCACTAAAAGTAGCAATAAAGTAGCCATTACTCACTTGTACATTGAGCAACAGTTGTGAAACTTAAATATGTTACAGTTCACAAAAAAGTACATGAACAACATATTTGAGAGAAATTGTGTAGCTGCAATACTTTTGAAGATATAAGCAATTTACTCATTATGGTTATCATTAAAAATTGAAAAAGTAGCTATTACTCACTTAGCTATAGAGATACACTTCCAAACTACTGGCCATGTTGTAGCAGTGGAGAAAGTAGCTGAACAACATATTGGAACAAAATTGTGTAGCTGCAATACTTTTGAAGATATAAGCCATTTACTCATTATGGTTATCATTAAAAACTGAAAAAGTAGCTATTACTCACTTAGCTACGGAGATACACTTCCAAACTACTGACCATGTTGTAGCAGAGGAGAAAGTAGCCGAACAACATATTGGAACAAAATTGTGTAGCTGCAATACTTTTGAAGATATAAGCCATTTACTCATTATGGTTATCATTAAAAATTGAAAAAGTAGCTATTACTCACTTAGCTATGGAGATACACTTGCAAACTACTGACCATGTTGTAGCTGTGGAGAAAGTAGCTGAACAACATATTGGAACAAAATTGTGTAGCTGCAATACTTATGAAGATATAAACCATTTACTCATTATGGTTATAATTAAAAATTGACAAAGTAGCTATTACTCACTTAGCTATGGAGATACACTTCCAAACTACTGACCATGTTGTAGCTGTGGAGAAAGTAGCTGAACAACATATTAGAACAAAATACTGTAAATGCAATAGTTTCAGAGTTATAAGCCATATAATTATATTAGCTAAAATAGCTATTACTCACTCAAAAGTAGGCCAAAGTTCACCAAACCCCAAAAATATTGAAGAGCAAAAAAATTCATTAGGACTTGTGATTTACCAAAAATGTGTAACTGTAGTAGTTTCAGAGAAAACTGCGTGACACACGCACGCACGCACGCACGCACGCACGTACACACGCACATGGTGCAAATTATGATCTCCCTCCGGCAAGCCGGGCGGGAGATAATTAAATTTTTATAAGTTAATACCCTATCCAATGGACAATTGCTTTACCGGTCGACGCGACCGCTCCGCCAAACGTCAGAAAAAGACGTCCTGTGTATAACACTAGCAGAACCAGTCAGGAGAGCGCATTCGCGAGGTGGCGCATCGTACTTCCTTGCTGTCTAGACAACGTGACGTCAACGCATCTTTTTTGTGTCTAGTCCTAGTAAGACCCCTAGTAAGCTGATAGCGGGGCCGGTTGGGTGGGCCTTGCCTGTCCATTGGATAGGGTATTAACTTATAAAAATTTAATTTACTTATTAAATTTGCAATTTTATTGCGTTAATACATCCTATCCAATGGACAATTGCTGAATAACTACCACTTGGTAGGCGGGTAAGCAGCTAGGGACTTATGTGAACTCAAAACAAACAAAAAATGAGAAGGCCCATTTGACCTAGGGTCAGAGAACCCTGAGAGGTCAAGGTCGGCTACCAACTAACCGGTTATCCGGGAGTCTACCGACACTGCCCCCCCCCTTTTTCTTTCCCTCCCAGTGATGATCTGGGAAGGGAAGGAGAGAGAGAGAGAAGGCTGTGTTCAGTCCCAGAAGAAATAACAACTTCCCAAAGGAAGCAAGTCACAGTTTTTTTGTTTTGTTTTGTTTTAAATTATGAACATTAAACATATTTACATTATGTACATATTTAACATATTTACAATATGTACATATTTACATATATACAATATCTCCTCATTTCTGGGTCTGGTGGTGCACCTGTTGGGCAGCCACCACAGGTCCCAGGTGGAAGAGCTCTGAGTCAGCCCATGCAACATCCTTCAAATAGAACTGGGTGAAGGTGTTGTGGGATTTCCAGTGGCAGGCTGACAAGATCTGATCTAAGGAGACCCCTGATTGGAAGGCCTTAGATGCAGCAAAGGCCCTGACATCATGGGCTTTAACCTGATGTAAGGAGAGGGCCTCCTGGTCAGAGAGCTCATAGCACAGAATCACAGTCTGTTTGATCCATGAGGAGATGGTGACAGGTGAGATGTCTTTATCAAACCCTTTCTTGAAGGAGACAAAGACTAACTCCTTATTCTGCCTGAGGTCTGAAGTCCTGTCCAAGTAGTAGCGCAGGGCTCTGACTGGACATAGGGAGCTGTCACCCTTGAGTGACCTATCCAGAGATGGTGCCAGGGCTGGAATGACCACTGGCGCCACACTATCTGGACCCTCTTTAGCCAGCTGATTCTTGGAAAGGAAGCTGGGTGAGGGGTACAAAGACACCTTAGACCAGTCTGACTGGTGTCTGATGTTCTTATGTAACCAAGCATGGATCTCACTCCTGCGTTTACCTGAACCCAAGGCCCGTAAGAAAACAGTTTTGAAAGTCAGATGTTTCAAGGAGGCCTCTTTAAGGGGTTCAAAGGGAGCCTTTGTCAGCTGGTGCAATACCAGGGAAAGGTCCAGGAGGGAATGCCCCTCCTGCCCTTGGGTCTGTCTCTATGGAAACTATCCAGGAGACAAGTGAGATTCTCATCTTTGCTGACATTAATGGTGGAATTGCCCAGTTTGTCAGCAATGGCTGATCTGTAGCCATCAATAGTGCCTGGTTGCAACTTCTTGTCCTGAAACAAGTGCAGGAGGAAGTCAGCAATGGCTTTCAGAGGTGGTGCCCTGAAGTACACCTGATTACTGAGGCACCACTTTGTAAAAATGGCCCACTTTGCCTCATAGACAGATCTAGTTGATCCTCTTTGAGGAGCCTCAATTCGTGCTGCCACTGCCTCAGAGAAGCCTTGCTCCTTGATTGCTGAGGCTCTAGGAGCCAGGCATGTAGGTTCAGATTTGACAGGTTCCTGTGAAGGACCTGGTTGAATGGCTGAGACACTAGGTTGGGTATGCTGGGCAGACACAGTGGGATCTGGCTTGACATTGCTACCAGGTCCCAGAACCAGGGCATGTTGGGCCACCCTGGTGCAATCAGAATTATTCTGTTGCAGGGGTAGTCCTGGAGCTTCTCCACCACTTTGCCCAAGATGGCTGCTGGTGGGAAGGCGTATGGGTCCAGGTCCTCCCAGGACAGGCTGAGTGCATCCACTGCCCAAGCCTGGGGGTCATTGCTTTCCTCCAGCCACCACCTTAGGTGGGGGTGGAGGGACTTGGGGACCGGGATCACCTTTTCCAGTGACTCTGGGACCCTCCAGTTGTTCTTCAGGTGCCACTGTATGGGTCTCATGTGAAGTCGCCCAAGGTGGACTTGCTTTTCTGTTGCTGTGAGTGGACCTATGAGGGACATGAATTGTCGGACCGGGCACACCGGATCCAACATTATGGATCTGATCTTGTCTGTCAATGTCTGCCAACGATCTTCTGTTGGTCTGACCCTGCCCTCTTTCAGGTCGAACTGGTAACCTACGAAGTTGAAGACCTGTTTGGGAACCAGTTCTGATTTTTCCCTGTTCACCAGCCACCCTAGTTCCTGGCACAGTGTGACTAGGGTTTGAGTATGCTGGAGACAGGTGTCGTGGGTAGAGGCTCTCACCAGCCAGTCGTCTAGGTACTGGTGGATCCTTATACCCTTCTGAAGAGCCATGAGTTTGACCTCTTTGGCCACCACTGTGAACTCCATGGGGGCTGTGGATAGGCCAAAGGGTAGGGCTTTGAACTGGTAGGACCGACCCTGGAGGTGAAAACGCATGTACTTCCTGGACTGACTGTGAATTGGTATGTGGAAGTAAGCGTCTTTGAAATCTATGGATGTGACCCACTCCCCTGCCTGTAGGGAGGTTCTTATTGTCTCTTGGGTCTCCACCTTGAACGAACCTGTGTTTAAAAAGGTGTTCAAGGTGCTCAGGTCCAGGACCGGTCTCCACCGGTTGTTGGGTTTGGGTACCAAATATAGCCGGTTGTAAAAACCCAGTGAGTTTTGATTTTCTACTGGTTCGACTGCATTCTTGTTTATCAGCTGATACAGTGCCTCTAAAAGGAAGGACTGTTTGGCTGACTTGTGGTAGTTGTTTATTACAGTCGGTGACCTTGTCAAGTGGGGTCTGAACCGGAACAGGAGAGTGTAACCCTCCCTCAGTGTAGTGACTACTTTTGGACTTGAACCCAGGGCTTCCCATTTCTGCCCAACACTGGCTTAACCTCGCCCCTACAGGAGGATCTATAACAGCATGTTGGGCATTGGTTACAAGCTTTACAGAAGACAAGTGACCTACACAAGAAACATTTTTCACATATTTTATTTCTGTGTACATTTGACAAGTATTGGGATTTACGCCTTTCCTTTGGGGCAACCCTGACACAATATGAGCATTTGCACCATCTAAGTTTACAGTCAAATTTAATGTCACTTTGCTGGTCTCTGCAATCACTGGTGCCGGGTCCAAGCCTCCCTGACCGGTAACACTTACAAAGTTCTTCTGACCGGTCACAAAATTTGCACAGTAATTGTCATTTATGAGACTTGGACCGATTGGCAGGCTTCTGGGAGAAGGTGGAGGCCTTCCCTCGACCTCTCCTGGCTTGTTGATTGTCCTTGATCTGCTTCCAAGCAGGGATGTTCTTCTTGTCGGTGTGACGACTAGCAGACTTGTCACTTGCAGCATATGGGTGGAAGCGACCTTGTTGTCGGTGAGAAGTACCGGACGAACACCTCTCCTCACTCTTACTGATTTCCTCTTCAGCCTTGGCATTCAGCTGATCCGGAAACAAGGCATTTAGGTGGACTGGAGACGTTCTCAAGGCGTTCACAGTATCTTGCTTGACCCCAGCATGCAAATAGTCCAGGTAACTATCCCTGCGAGCAAAGGTGAAGTTGGCCATGTTGATAAAAACTGCTTCTGACAGGTCTTGCATAGTCCTGGCCATTACTTGAGATATTGACCGGTTGAAAGTGGTCAGATACTCCAGTTCACTAACAGCTTGCCTCATCTTTTCTGATGACTTCCCCTTACTGTCCAGACTCAGGGTTTTTAACTGAGTGTTCATTGAGTCTTGAACCCTGGTCAAGCACCTTGATAAACCAGCAGCCTGGTTGCACATTATTGTCTGTTCACGTGCTGCCCTTTCCCAGCGTCTGAGCAGATCGTGACTGAAGACCCGGGAGGGTGGAGCGGAGGGCATATTCCTTCTGGCAACCCTGCTGAATGAGTGGTTGAGTTTGGCCGGGTCCGGTGACCAGGTGCGTACTGTTGAACTCTCATTGTCCTTCTTAGCATGCATCCCATACCATCAGGATGGTCTAGGGGTTTAATGAACTGATCTCTGAGGAGGCCAGTGTTGTCGGTGTTTCTTGTAGCGTAGCCTTCCTTCACTGTGAGGTTAAGACTGGACATCTTCCTGCACAGCCAGTCGTCCACAGGAAGTTTCACACTGACTTTTCCGGTTGGCTGGACTCGTGCACCGGCAAAAGGATTATCATCAGCAGTGGAGGACACAGTTTCAAACCCAGGAACACTGTGCCAGTTCATGAAACTCCTCACACCTCTCATGGTCTCCCTGTAGTTAGCTTCCTCAGTGGGTTCAGTCTCAAGGTCATCTCTGGAGGCATCTTTGTCTGCTGACCGGTCCCGTTGGATGTCGCCATCCAGGGAACCGGTTTCACTGAACTGGTCAGCTTCACTGTCAGAGGCTGCACTCAGATCTGCTTCACCGGTGGGCTGAACATCTGGGAATGAACCGGGGGCCTGAACAGGCTGGGTTGCTATCCCTGCACCGGGAGCCCCAAGGGGCTGGGTGGCAGTCTGCATCTCCTCTACAGCATTACCGGTGGCCTGGTCAAGGCAGGGACCGGGTTTCTCAGTGGGCAGGCTCTTGTCAACAGGCAGCTTGCTGGTGGAAGGCTCAAAAAAGGGCTTTTCAGTGGGAGTCACATCAGAAGCTGGCTTCACAACCGGTTCAACCGGCACTGTGAAGGTCTTGGCTAGCAGCATTGCTTCTAATCTGGAGAACCTCTCTGCCCACTTGTCGTCCAATTCTTTGAGATCTTCATTGGAAGGTCTACTGCTTGAAGATCTCTTCTTGCTGGCAGACTGCTTGGGAGACTCACTACGTTTCGTCTTCTTGGTAGTTGGGGTAGACTGCACAGCCTTGACCTTCTCCACTTTACCCAGTACACTGACGTGTGCTGGGTCCACGAGAGTGGGGGTGGAGGAGGTCGTAGTTGAAGAGCTTGTCTTCTTCTCTTTTCTGTCCCTGTAAGCTGGGGTGGCCAGCTGAAGGACCTGGTCAGGGGTAAATCCCTTGCAGATAACACATTCTTTCTTCAGGATGCAGGGGTCGTCTCCTAGCCCTTTGTCCCTACAACGTGCACACTTAGAGTGGGTGTCGAACCCAGCCATAGCATGTCTGCAGAGACCTCTTCTCTGTCCTGGTGATGACATGATTGTAGATAATACTTCTAACCTTCTTCAAAGATGAAATGAAGCAGATGAGTTCGTTGTAAAACGAAAATTTCCTTGTCGTTGAAAACACGTCTTCACTCTCCACGCGCCAAACAAAAAAGATGCTATGATGTCACGTTGTCTAGACAGCAAGGAAGTACGATGTGCCACCTGGCGAATGCACTCTCCTGACCGGTTCTGCTAGTGTTATACACAGGACGTCTTTTTCTGACGTTTGGCGGACCAGTCGCGCCGACCGGTAAAGCAATTGTCCATTGGATAGGATGTATTAACGCAATAAAACTGCAATTTCACTATATGGTAGATCACCCAAAAGTAGGTGAATGACTTATTTAGAACAAATTGCCTATCTGTAATACTTTTACAGATAAAAGGCATTTACTCATTTTAGTAGCTATTACTCAGCTATCCAAAGAGCTACAGTTCTGCAACTTCACCCTGTGGTAGATCACCCAAAAGTAGGTAAATGACTTATTTAGAACAAATTGCCTATCTGTAATACTTTTAAGAGATAAAAGGCATTTACTCATTTTAGTAGCTATTACTCAGCTATCCAAAGAGCTACAGTTCTGCAACTTCACCCTGTGGTAGATCACCCAAAAGTAGGCGAATGACTTATTTACAACAAATTGCCTACCTGTAATACTTTTAGAGATAAAAGACATTTACTCATTTTAGTAGCTATTTCTCAGCTTTTCAAAGAGCTGCAGTTCTGTAACTTCACTATGTGGTAGATCACCCAAAAGTAGGTGAATGACTTATTTACAACAAATTGCCTACCTGTAATACTTTTACAGATAAAAGACATTTACTCATTTTAGTAGCTGTAAGTGTGCTATGCAAAGAGCTATAGATCTGCAACTTCTCTATGTGGTAGATCACCCAAAAGTAGGTGAATGACTTATTCAGACGAAATTGCCTATCTGTAATACATTTACAGATAAAAGGCATTTACTCATTTTAGTAGCTATTACACAGCTATCCAAAGAGCTACAGTTCTGCAACTTCACTATGTGGTAGATCACACAAAAGTAGGTAAATGACTTATTCAGACGAAATTGCCTATCTGTAATACATTTACAGATAAAAGGCATTTACTCATTTTAGTAGCTATTACACAGCTATCCAAAGAGCTACAGTTCTGCAACTTCACTATGTGGTAGATCACACAAAAGTAGGTAAATGACTTATTTACAACAAATTGCCTACCTGTAATACTTTTAGAGATAAAAGACATTACTCATTTAAGTAGCTATTACTCTGCTATCCAAAGAGCTCCAAAGAGCTACAGTTCTGCAACTTCACTATGTGGTAGATCACCTAAAAGTAGGTGAATGACTTATGTAGAAGAAATTGCCTATGTGTAATACTTTTAGAGATAAAAGACATTTACTCATTTTAGTAGCTATAAGCGTGCTATGCAAAGAGCTATAGATCTGCAACTTCACTATGTGGTAGATCACCCAAAAGTAGGTGAATGACTTATTTAGAAGAAATTGCCTACCTGTAATACTTTTAGGGATAAAAGGCATTTACTCATTTTAGTAGCTATTACTCAGCTATGGAAAGAGCTACAGTTCTGCAACTTCACTATGTGGTAGATCATCCAAAAGTAGGTGAATGACTTATTTAGAACAAATTGCCTATGTGTAATACTTTTAGAGATAAAAGATATTTACTCATTTTACTAGCTATTACTCAGCTATCCAAAGAGCTACAGTTCTGCAACTTCATTATGTGGTAGATCACCCAAAACTAGGTGAATGACTTATTCAGAAGAAATTGCATACCTGTAATACTTTTAGAAAAAATACTGTAACTGCAGTAGTTATTGAGTTGCAATGGATTTACTCAACAGTCAGAATTTCAAAGTACCTATTACTCAGCTATCCAATGTGCAACAGATCTGCAACTATACTATCTGATAGCATATCAAAAACCAGATTAATAACATATTTGAAAATATTTCCCTAACTTGAATACTTGAAGATATTTGAAATTTACTTATGTTGTTATTTTGCTACAAATAAGAAAATACTGACTTATGGCACATAATAGAACCCCAAACTATATGCCATCTTATAGTTAAGGAAAAAGTAGCTGAATAACATATTTTAGGAAAATACTCTAACTGCAATAGTTTTGGAGTTACAATGAATTTACTCAACAGTCACAATTTCAAAGTAGCTATTACTCAGCTATCCACTGTGCAACAGGTCTGCACTATACTATCTGATAGCTTATGAAAAACAAGGGTGCAGTGGCTAGCTTTCCACCAACCACACAGTCGAATCTTAGGACAGCACTGGGTGTTGAAATCTGTAAACTCTGTATTACCGCCCGCATTTGGAAACCCCTTCCAGAGAAGTTGTTTTCAGATTTGTGTAGCGAGATGGGTATTTGTAGTGATGTAAAAGGTTTCCAAATATAAACGGTCTGTAGATGTGCAGTTTTACAAGGCTGGTTTAAGATGAAAACCACCAGCATATTTCCTGTCCACGGACTTGCCTCATTAATATTAATGAGCAAATATGCGCAGTCGCGGCAGGGGGGTTTCCTGACAATTTTACAAGGCTGGTTTAAGATGAAAACTACCAGCATATTTCCTGTTCACGGACTTGCCTCATTAATATTAATGAGCAAATATGCGCAGTCAGGGCAGTTCTTTAGGGGGTTTCTGACAAAATTCTACAAGGCTGAAAACTACCATACGATAGCCATAATAAGCGATAATAGGGAGAAGCGGATGAAGTATTTCGTCGTTTAGCCAATCAGAATCGAGGACAGAAAAAATGAAATCACGTGATAACTTCTAGGAAATGGAAACCCAAAGCACCTTCGAGTGGGTGTGCTGCCAGATGTGTCCTCGATTCTGATTGGGAACGACAAATATCTAGTACTACCGTGACGTCACTTCATTCATTAATTTCTTTGCGGTTTATTTGTTTGATAAATGAGGCTGAGGCTACAGAAATATCTGTCAAGCAATGTGATTGGTTCAAAAATACTTTTTAATTGAATTGTCCAGGCTTGGAGAATAAACTCACGTAGATGCGCAGACAACAATTTTACATTAACAGTGACTGTGTGATAAACCAGCAGACAAATAAATTAATTGGGGTTTCACGGCTAGAAACCAGCAGACGAAACGGTTAAAAAAGACTCGTTCGAGTGGGCCATAACAATGGGTAAAACAATAGTTCCTAGGAGATCCGGGACTTTACAGAAAGCCAGACGTAGTGCTAGACAAGCTATTTACTTTATAAAATATAACTGAATAAAAACATTAAAAATCTTCAAAATGGCAGAGTGTATGCTATACACCTTAATGTACCGATATGTAAAGAAAATATTATGCAGAATTTGATATTTAAGGGCTTAAATGGTCAATTTAAAATCGTGGCCGCAACTCAGTACATAACTCGAATCAAAGATTCGACTAACTAGATGAATAACATATTTGAAAATATTTCCCTAACTTGAATACTTCTGAAGATATTTGACATTTACTTATATTGCTATTTTGCTACAAATAAGAAAATAGCTATTACTCACTTATGGCATGCAACAGAACTCCAAACTATATGCCATCTTATAGTCAAGGAAAAAGTAGCTGAACAACATATTTGAAGAAAAGGCTGTACCTGCAATAGTTTTGGAGTTACAATGGATTTACTCAACTCTAGAATCTCAAAGTAGCTATTACTCAGCTATCCAATGTGTAACAGATCTGAAACTTTACTATGTGATAGCTTATCAAAAAGTAGATGAATAACATATTTGAAAAGAATTCCCTAACTTTAATACTTTTGAAGATATTTGACATTTACTTATGTCATTATATGGCTACAAATAAGAAAATAGCTATTACTCACTTATGGCATGCAACAGAACCCCAAACTATGTACCATCTTATAGCTAAAGACAAAGTAGCTGGACAACATATTTGAAGAAAAAGCTGTAACTACAATAGTTTTTGAGTTATGAGCCCTTTACTCCAAGTAGCTAAGATTGCTATTACTCATTTATCTTTAGGCCTAAGTCCATAAAACCAAAAAATTTTTCAAGGGCGTGAAAATTCATTGGGACAATTAATTTACAAAAAATCTGTGACTGTTGTAGTTTTGGAGAAATCTGCGTGACTAACTAACGCACACACGCATGCACGCACACACAGGCATCATTTCATAATCGGGAGATAACAAATTCGCTCGATTGTTTTCACCATACACTGAGTAATACTACAACTGAAGTTCATGAGGTGTTGCAGTTCATCTGTAGCATTGCCCATGTTTTCTGAAGACTTTCCTTTCGACTGTTCATTTTGGATTTTCTTCAGTTGTACTTGCATACTATTCTGCACCTTGCTGAGGCAGTGACTGAAGCTGGCCGCCTGGTTACAAATGTAAGATGCTTCGCGTGCAGACTTTTCCCATATCCTCAACATGTCTTGGCTGAGAGGGCGAGATGCCGGTGCTGGAGTGGCCAATCCAGAAGAGCGTGCAATTCTGCTGTAACAAGAATTGAGTTTCACCGATTCATTTCCCCAGAAGGACACAGTGTCAGTCGTTTTATACTTACCTGGGTGTAATCCACACCACTTTAACTGTGATTTGCCCATTTTCACAAGCTGATCCTTCTGTAAGCAACCGGCTTCTGATGCTCTTGAGGGATAACCTTCTACAAGAGTTAAATTAAGTTTATCCATCTTCTGACACATCCATTCATCACTGGGTAGCTTAACACTAATCCTGCTCAAGGGTTGTTGTTTAGGTGCCTGGAAGGGATTGTCATCAGCAGATGAAGATAAATTATCCATATCTGGAATGTGAGTCCACCCCATGAAGGATCTGATGCCACGTACTGTTTCCCTGTATGTCTGCTCTTCTGAAAGAGCCTGGTCGGTATCTGTAGTAGTGATGTTATGATCCGGATCCGACAATTCTCCATCTTCATCAAAAACACAAGTTGGTCGGTTGACCGGTTCAGAATCAGAATCTGAGTCTATATCCATGATAGTGTCCTGGGTAGGATGTAAACCAGACGGACCTGGGAGTTGAGACAAGGCAACAGGGGTCTGGTCGTTGGAAAGATGGTCAGTCAGTTGAGCCCCAATGCTAGCTTGGTCGGTTGAAAACATAGGCCAGTCCACAGGTCGGTCAGTTGGCTTTGGTGGAATGAAAGGTTCAGCAACCTTTACAGCTCCGGCTGGTGGGCTCTTGGCTGGCATCTTAACAGTCTGAAAAGTCGGATCTGACTTTTCCATGGCCTTTGACAAAAATAACGCTTCAAGACGACTGAAACTGATCCATTGCTTCCAACTTGGAATCAGTTGAGGAATTCTTCTTAACTGGAGTAGTGTTTATTCTTGGTTTTGCTAGCAGTAGGAGATTTCATAGCCTTGGAATCAGTAGACACAACCCCTACCACAGAAACTAAACTAGGATCAACTAAAGTTTCTGACACGTTCTCAGCACTCTTATCAGATGTGATAGCCTTCTGTTCATGCTTCTCTTTTTTCTTTTGATAGGAAGGGGTTGAAATCTGTAACTTCTGTTCTGGGGTCAGAACGTCACAAAATGAGCAGGGTTTCTTACTGACACACGGATCGTCTCCTTTTAACTTGTCCCTACACCGTGCACAGTACGCGTGTTTATCAAAACCTGCCATAGTGTGGCCACAAGCACCTCTTCTCTGGCCAGGTGAAGACATATTGGGCTATGATGTAGTAGAAACACTTTAGAAAACAAAAGAGTTCGTTCTATGAAATATTGCTGTGAATACTTCAGAAAATAAAACTTCCACAAATTTCCGTTTACACAGTGTGCGCGCCAAACGAAAAAGATGCTACGACGTCACGTTGCCTAGACAGCGAGGAAATACGAGTGGCCATCTGGCGAGAACACAGTGAGACCAACCAGCTTGTGGGGGCATTATGCACTCATGTAAGACGACTTTTTCTGACATTTGGCGGGCCGGTCTGTGCCGACCGGATTAGCAATTGTCCATTGGATAGGATGTATTAACACAATAAAATATATATGTATATCTCACTCTTAATTGCTTCGTCTGGGTCCATTTCCATTCTGTCAATCATGTATCTAAAAATAACAGCAATAATTAATATTTCAATACAGTTGAATTCTCCATATTAGATTTGAGTCATCAAATATTACAATACAAATTACTAATTCCATTTCTATATATTTTAGATTTCAATACTTTTGAACCCATTTAGGTAAAGCCCTGTAAAACTGGATACCTTTTCAAATAAGGGTCCTTTGAGGCCCTTTTTAATGGAATTACAGTTCCTAATTAAGTGAAAACATTTTTAATCCCTTGGAATTCTTAGAATTCTGCATAGATTTTGTACATTATTAATAACCACACAAAGTAAAACCATTGAATTAATTAAAGTTTGACTTAACACAAGGATCAAGGCTGATGAGAGATACCTCCAAGGGTAAATATAGATCTGAGAAGTAGTTTATCATTTCAGTAATCCACGGACTATCCAAAATTCTGATATCAAAATGAAATGGGGTTACTTTTTAGTTTGGTGACTATAAAATAACCTCTTCAATTACAAATGAGCCTTTTTTTTCAGTTTCAAATAGCCATACAAAAAAAAAACAAGAGGAGAGTGCCCGTGAACGGGCACTGTGTCAGCTGACTGAATGTTTTTGATTTGTGATGGTGATAATGAGAGGAAAGCATAATTATCAGGGAAAGGGCTGTACAGAAATACAGTAAATGGTAACTGAACAGCATGTTCGAAAGATATTCCGAAGCTGACAGAAGAAAAGGACAAAAAAGTTGTGCCCTGCAAATGGTATTATGAAATAAAGTAACAAGGTAATTGTTTAAGTGTAAAAAGTAGGTTAAAAATATTTAAAGAAATACTATAAATGCAATATCCTCGTTCGACCATGAAGAAGGGATCCAAAGGTCAAATCTGACCATACCAAAAGATTCCCAGCCAAAGAATTTAGGATGGTTTACCATCCCAAACCTCTCGGACCAATAATAAGTGAGTCATAGGCACTTTTTAAGTTTGGCTATCCTTGTTTGACCTTGACGGAGGGGTCTAAGGTCAAATCCGACCACACAAAAAAAATTCCCAGCCCATGATTTCCTGTAGCTTGTTTACCATCCCAAACCTGTAGGACCAATAATAAGCGAGTTCTAAGCAATTGTAAGTTTGGCTATCCTCAATTGACCTTGAAGGGGGGGGGTCCCAGGTCAAATCTGACCACACCAAAAGAATCCCAGCCCATGATTTCCTATATGTTGGTTTACCATCCCAAACCTCCAAGACCAATAATACGCGAGTTATAAGCACTTTAAGTTTGGCTATCTTTGTTTGACCTGGAAGGAGGGGTCTAAGGTGAAATCCGACCACACCAAAAGATTCCCAGCCCATGATTTTCTATAGGTTGGTTTTTCATTCCAAACCTCTAGGACCAATAATAAGCGAGTTATAAGCACTTTTAAGTTTGGCTATCCTCATTTGACCTTGAAGGAGGGGTCCAAGGTGAAATCGGACCACACCAAAAAATTCCCAGCTCATGATTTTCTATAGGTTGGTTTTCATTCCAAACCTCTAGGACCAATAATAAGCGAGTTATAAGCACTTTTATGTTTGGCTATCCTCATTTGACCTTGAAGGAGGGTTCCAAGGTCAAATCGGACCATATTAACAGATTCCCAGCCCATGATTTCCTACAGGTTGGATACAATGATTTACTCAACAGTGAGAACCTGAAAGAAGCTATTGCTCAGCTATGCCATGACATAGAGGTCTGCAATTTCACTATGTTATAGCTGACCAAAACGTCTGTGAATAACATATTTAACAAAATACTCTAAATGTAATAGTTTTCAAGTTACAACTTATTTACTCAAGAGTGAGAACCTCAAAGTAACTATTACTCAGCTATGCAATGAGCTACATGTCTGAATTTTTGCTCTGTTATAGCTGACCTAAAAGTAGGTGAACAACATATTTAAGCATAATACTGTAAATGCAATAGTTTTCAAGTTACAACTGATTTACTCAATAGTGAGAACCTGAAAATAGCTATTGCTCCGCTATGCCATGAGCTATAGGTCTGTAATTTCACTATGTTATAGCTAACCCAAAAGTAGGTGAACAATATTGTAACGGGCAAGGTGTCCCGTCACAAGCCCCGCCCCTCTTATGGGGACTACCGTAGCCACAGGTGCCCTTTCACCCGCGACTACTTAAATCACTAGATTTCCTTATGCCTACCCTGACTCAGACTACTAGGAAATATATGATTTAAACTACTAAACCCTACTGATCCTGGTTTTCTGACTGCTCGCGGTCCTGTTCTTTGGTAGTTTCTTAGCAGAGTAAGCCAAAACTGTATTTGTGATAATATCCCTCACAAGTTTGATCCTTGACAAACAGTTAATACATTCACGGTTTACTGTCACAATCACTCTAATAGAGCCAAGGTCTATATGACCTATCAGACACTAATTCAAATTAAATCACTGCTCAGTGGTAAATCAATCAGAAACTTCAATTATCACCACGGGTATCCCGTGTATATATAATACTTAAATTACTGAAGTTTCATATCAGCGTAATAAAAATCACGCCATTCATTCATATATAAATAAATATCACCACAGCAGTATATTCATCAGTGTCGATCGACAGTGCTCACCAAGCATAAATCCTGTCACAATGAAAATATCAGAGTACAAGTCCAAGCTCAAATTCTCAAGGTCACAAAAATACAAAATTCAATGTCATCGAAAAGATCCAATGAACACCCGATGCCAAATCAGTGAGATCTTCCTGAGCGGTGATATAAACCATTAACTAAGATATTAAAATAACCAAATTGAACATTTTATTCAACAAGACATTATGACATGAAAACATAACTATTATATCAAGTACCAATAATTCATAAATAAGTAAACCAATGTATGCAGGTAAATGTCAAGCACTGAAGTTATATTTACATTGAAAATATTAAAGCCACCGTATCAAGTCTACAAACTGATATCAATAAACCTGACAACTACAAATAAAGGTGCACACCAAGTCAATAAGCTAAAATACATGTGCACACCACGTCAATAAGCTAAAATACATGTGCACACCAAGTCAATAAGCTAAAATACATGTGCACACTAAGTCTATGTACTAAAATAACACTAAGCTCAGTATAAATAAATGTTCACTCCAAGTCTGCACACTAAGATCAGTATAAACAAATGCGCACACCAAATCTGCACACTAAGATCAGTATAAACAAATGCGCACACCAAATCTGCACACTAAGATCAGTATAAACAAATGCGCACACCAAATCTGCACACTAAGATCAGTATAAACAAATGCGCACACCAAATCTGCACACTAAGATCTTTATGAGTGCACACTAAAATATATATGTGCACACTAAAAATATATGAGCACACCAAGTATAAGATTTTAAGCACATACACACAAAAATGGTCAAATAAATCAGCCAAATAAATTATTTATAAAGAGTTATAAAATGTCTAATCAGGTCAGACTGCTTGAAAGTCAGATCAAGCATCAAGATATAAAGATTATCAATAAACCAGTCAAAATTATCCAAAAACTGTAAGACTGAGGGATTTAATTCTGAACCATCTTATCCAGTTACCATAAATCATTAATCATAAGCAATCTTCATTAAATAATGTGGACTTCATTTAAAGGACAAATTTTGGTCAGACAACTACAGTAAACTTTAATGCTATTAATTATAAATTACTAAATAAATTTCCAACCTCAGCCAAAAAGAAATAACAACAATACTACTATTCAATTCAGGTAGGTAATGATTGTAAATACTCACTTTCCAGCCAAAGAATTTAGCATGTGATGTGGTAATGTTTGTAAACAAAGTAGTAAATTTATGTAAATTATCGTCTGACATAGAGGCCTCTCATAGGGAAGTCCGCCGATTATATGCGGACTAAGCTTATTTATTGGCTCAGCCACTTGCCAACTCACTGCAGTATTCGTCCGCGAACATGAAGTTCCAAATATTCTAAATTAGAATACTGGTAAATACCGCTTCTTACTCCATAAAAGTGACAAATATGTTGAATATTTGCAGAATAAATGACGTTTATACTTTTAAATATTGTAATATGCGCATAATTAACATTTTAAGTCTTTTAGAAATAAAATTCCTCCACTTTCGGTTTCGGAACGAAAACTTGCGGACGAAAAATACTCCCGAAATCGTCGTTATAAACTACATCAAAGATGGCCAGTTTTGCGACAAAACTAGGTGAAAATCATAGAAAAACAGCACAAAATCATTAAAATAGTTCAAATTATACCAGAAAAGTACAATTCCACGACGATAAAACTTCGGATTTATACACTGCCACGCCTACACTGCACCGGAAACGAAACGTAAACATCGTTTGTTTTGATTAGTTTCGCGGGAAGAACTGTCAACTCACGATCCGTGACACAGCCCCCCCCTTAAAATTGAGTCGTCCCGACCAATCATCCACATTGTACTAAAACTAATTCATACTAAGAAACAAAACAAGTACAATGAATTACATACTACAACAATATAAAATTACTGCTACTTCCCGACTTTGAAATGTCCAGTAAATACTAGCTACAAACATCTAGCTACCAACATCATACCAGCTAACAGTCAAAAACTGCCCTTAGATTCAACGACAGCCAAATGAAATACAAATGTTGCATGCATATAGCGTGAAATACAAATGTTACATGCATATAGTAATAAAAACAAATAAAAATACACAGTTAATGCAGCAACAAAACAATACAAAAACACATCAGTAAATCATCACTTTTCTCTAAACCTGTAAAAATTGACATCATATCACTGATATAAGAGTAACAAATTTATAAACCAGTAAATGTTACCTGAGTGACGCTCATGCCATCACGGCTGTTTCATCACTGATAACCCAAAAAATTAATAATAACTATAACATATCAGCAATGAGTAAAATTGACAAATTTTTACAAAGCATGTCACAAATAAATGCGACAAATAAAGTCAACCAATCTTATCCTCGCAATTTCAAACTATAAACTGGCATACAAAATTATCAAAAAAAAAAAAACAAAAACAAAAAAAAAACAGTTTATCTCTCGGACACTTCCTTATAGGCTGGCCGTGGACATTCCGCGCAGTTCACCATGATCTCTCTCGTTGTTTCGATCCTTCCATCCGGAAATTCAATCCTTTTCACATAGTGTTTATGCACAGGAAGTCGGGCCCCATGTGGACAACAATTCTGAATATCCAGAAACTCTTCCGTCTGGGACGCTGTAGCCTTATATAGAGGTTCTGTCTGGCAGGCAGCACTCTCCGCTGAAGGTATGTAGGGACTGTGGTCGGCCTGCACTGGTGCGGCTATTGCTGCTGATGCCTCTTGTGCCTTTGGTGTTGAGCTAGGGCAATGATCAAGCATAGCATCTAGCTCTTCCCGCTCTTCCAGTGAACCCCCTAGAAATGGTTGAAGTTGAACTCCCAGTGCTGCAACAGCTCTTTCAGTTTCCTCATCCATTGTCATTGTCCAGTCAGAAGTGAGTGACTCCTGCTCTACTTCAGTGTCTGACTTAGCATTCACATCGGAACGCTCCTCGATCTCTCGAATCATGGAAGGCCTCTGAATAACCGCCGCCAGGTTGGCAGGATGTGATTTGGCGACATGTCGCCTTATGAGGTCACCCCGTCTACTTTCAGAGTGATTGCAATATGGGCATTGTGCCCTCATCCTAGCCTTTCCACAACGCTTTATGTGGCGATTGAAATTTGATTTGTCTGTAAAGACATGTCTGCAGACAAAGCAGGTGTAGGTCCGCTTGGCATTCACTATCTTCACCATCTCTGTAACAAACCAAGAGTCACTGTTTTAGCACATTTTCTTATCAGTTTGCCAAATCTTATCTATGAACTCTTGTCATAATTCACCAACAATGAGCCTGTTGGCTAACCAACATCTTAAATACCAAGAAAAGTCAACCATCTTGGATAATACATTCAAATGACTTCAATATGTGCCAGCAGGCTCTATCCCCCCCCAAACCAATAAATCATTCCTCCTGTCACAATACATCATATATCATATCTTGATCAATATATTGATCAAATACGAAAAACCGTCACGACCAGGTTTCAGCCGAACGTGCTTAGCATCTTGGACATCATTTCATATTACAATTAGATAATGATACACAGAAATTGTCCAACCGAACACCACAGAGTGACATTTCATCAAACAATTATCCTCACTCTGGTGTCCATTAACATCCATGACCCAGTCAGGTCATACTAAAAAAATAATGTATGATCTCCTTCCCAGATAGGTGTTGTAAAGATACAACCGGATGGAATTTCCACCTGAACAGGAATTTTCACCAACATCAATCACCATGTTGGAATTTTCACCCTCCCAAACACATAACTGTGTTCGTCTTGGCATTTCACCTGAACAGGAATTTTCACCAGCGCCTAGGATACTGGAATTTACACCCCCTGAGGTATCTAGACAACCCTATTGGAACACGTTCCATGATTTGGAACCAAAAATCATGAAGTGATCCCCGGTGAACCACCATCACACTTCAATTCATACACACTTGGAACATAAAAAAAAAAAAAAAAAAAATAGCATAAACACATCAGACTAAATCTGAACATTGTATTAACCGTCTACTAAAAAAGTCACAGTGCCATCATCTGACTGACTTTCATTATCACCCAACAGTTCTCCAGATGTTCCTGGCGCTTCTATATCTCTTGCATGCCAGTCTGATGGTCGGCATGTTTTATCACTTGTATTGGTCTCACAAGGTACTCCATCTTGGCAGAGCCAATTTTTAGGTTTTTCACCTTGATAAGGTTTGAGTCGGTCAAAGTGAACAACTTTACTGGTCGTTCTTGGATTCTTCTGAATTCTGTAAACAGCGTCACTTAGACGGTTTATAACCATATAAGGTCCGTCCCATTGTTTTTGAAGTTTAGGGCTTAGCCCCTTTGTCCTTTGTGGCATATGCAACCACACAAAATCACCAGGTATCAAAGGTTTACCTGATGCTTTCACATCATAGTGTTTCTTTTGTCTTACTGCATTTGCTTGCAGCCGTTTTCTAGTGATCTCAAAAGCCCTTTGCAAACGTTCTTGCAATGTTTCCACATATTCATTGTATCCCTGTGTCTCCACAGAATCAGTGGGTAGGGCCACCATTAAATCAATAGGAAGCATTATTTCGCGTCCTAATGTCAGCATATTTGGGGATAATCCCGTCGATTCATGGGGGGTGGCTCTGTAAGCCATAGTCATAAGAGGAACAAACTTGTCCCAGTCTCTTTGGTCTTCATCCACATAAAGTGTCAACATCGACTCAAGGGTTCTATTAAACCGCTCTACAAAACCATCAGACTGTGGATGAAAAGGAGTTGTCCTGGTTTTGTGGATTCCCATCAAATTACAAATTTGCTCAAACAGTTGTGATTGAAATTGGGTACCCTGGTCTGTGTGTATTTGTAAAGGTACTCCAAAACGAGATACAAATTCATACACAAATT
Source organism: Sabellastarte sp. h YS-2021 (assembly GCA_964017235.1). Taxonomy (NCBI): domain Eukaryota; kingdom Metazoa; phylum Annelida; class Polychaeta; order Sabellida; family Sabellidae; genus Sabellastarte; species Sabellastarte sp. h YS-2021. Next base: position 8,079,046 of record OZ024932.1, on the reverse strand, counting down.
TTTGTGCTACCGTGGTCGCTTCCATGTTTGGGATGGGATATGCTTCCATCCATTTGGTGAAATGGTCACCTAAGACTAGTACATATTTCTTTCCAGATGTACTTCTGGGAAAAGGTCCCATAATGTCTAGTGATATTCTCTCCATTGGTGCACCCATAATGTAACTACCCAAATTAGCTTTATTTTTATGAGCAGGTGGCTTCCTTTGTTGACATTCTGTACATTTTTTACAGAAGTTAATCACATCATTCTTTTGACCATGCCAAAAGAACCTTTGCCGGACTTTGGCCAAAGTTTTGTGTTCACCGAGGTGACCACTAGTATATGACCCATGTAATTCTGTCAAAATTGTCTGTCTCATGCTCAATGGTAGTATAAGCTGGTTCACTGTTTTCTTTGTAATCTCGTCTTCATATCTTCTGTACAAGATACTGTTTCTCAGGTGAATCTGGTCCCAGAAGAACCAGTAAGCCTTCAGATTGGGTGAATGACTTGAAATCTCATTCCACGTTGGTTTCACTTTACTTTCTTTCTTCCAGGAATATATGAGTCCTATGATGTCATCTTCCTCCTGTTCTTTTCTGATCTGCACCAGGCTCCATTGTTGTAGCCATGTTGGATCCTCTTCTTCAGGAGCTGAAGCTTTATCTTTATCAAGACTACTCTTTGCATCTTCTAAGGCACGAGACTGCGATCTGGTTGTCACAGCAACTTGGGGTTGATCTTGTAAACCGCACTGCTTACAAGGTATTCTTGATAACGCATCTGCATTACCATGTAATCTACCAGGTCGGTGTTCAATCTCAAAATCATATGTGTTCAATATTTCAAGCCATCGGGCAATTTGCCCCTCTGGTTCCTTGAATCGAAATAACCACCTGAGGGAGCCATGGTCTGTCCGGACAAGGAATTTTCTTCCTATCAAATAATGCCGGAAATATTTGACAAATGTGACCACCGCCAAAAGTTCTCTTCTGGTCACACAATAGTTTCTTTCAGGTTTTGACAATGATTTACTGGCAAAGGCAATCACACGTTCTGTCTTGTCTTGACATTGTGAAAGTACTGCACCAATGGATTCATTGGATGCATCTGTGTCCAATATAAACTTGGCACTACTGTCAGGGTAGGCCAGAATCGGTGTTGAAGTTAAATGGCTTTTCAAAGTCTCAAAAGCCTTTACACAATCTGGGGACCATACAAAGGTCTGATTCTTTTGGGTTAATTTGTGAAGAGGTCTAGCAACTTCAGCAAATCCCTTTATGAACCTTCGATAGTATGAACATAACCCTACAAAGCTCCGTAGCTCTGTCACATTGGTGGGCGTTGGCCAATTTTGAACTGCTTCTACTTTGGCTGGATCAGTTTCAATGCCCTTTTCAGAAATCTTGTGTCCGAGAAATATCACCTCTTTCTTGAAAAGGTTGCATTTCTTGGCCTTTAGTTTGAGATTAGCTGTTCTCAATCTTGCGAACACTAGCTCTAATCTTTCGAGACCTTGTTCAAATGAGGAACTATAAATGACAATATCATCAAGGTAAACTATCAATATATGGGAGTGTAATCCTATGAGGACCTTCTCCATGAGCCTTTCAAATGTTGGAGCTGCATTTGATAACCCAAATGGCATGACTTTAAATTGATGAAGACCATGCATCGGCAGTACGAATGCTGTCTTTTCTTTGTCATTTTCATCCATTTCTACCTGCCAATATCCGGATGCTAAATCAAGTGTACTATACCACTTGGATTGGGACAGGTTTTCCAAAGAGGTATCTATCCTGGGTAATGGATATGAGTCTTTACGACTTACGGCGTTCAGTTTTCTGTAATCAATACAGAATCTCAAAGAACCATCCTTTTTCCGAACAAGAACTATCGGTGAAGCCCAAGGACTACAAGATGGTTCAATAACATCTTTGTCCTTCATTTCCTGCATAATTTCATCCACTTCATGTCGCAGATGGATGGGTATACGGCGTGGGGCTTGTTTTATAGGAGGTGCCTCTCCTGTAGTAATGTGATGCTTTACCAGACTTGTTCTACCAAGCTGGCCATCAGTATCAGCAAACACATCTTTGTATTTGCATAACAGCTGTGACAGACTCACTCGCTGCTCATCTGTCAGTTCATGTGAACTATTTTCCAGTAGTTTTTGAAGAGCATCAGGTAGTTGGGCTGATATTTCACTAGCAGTATCAGTGCGTTTGATATGACACGAATTGGAGAGATTTTTCTCATGAATAATGTGCTGTATCATGTCAACATCGTTGACTGTAGCCATTAGTGTATGCTTCTTCAAGTGAATGTCATGATCAGACATATTCATCAGTCTAATTTTTAGTGGGTTTTGTAGATCTATCAAAGACTTTGCCACCCATACCCCACAAGTTTCTTGAAGGTCAGGTACACCTTCTATAATCTGGTATCTAACCCCATGGGATTCCATGTCCTGCTTTGGTACATATCCTGCTACTAATTTCTCAGAACGAGCTGAGACTGTAACATCATTTGTCAATTTCACCTTCATACTTCGAATACTTGTTGAACAGTCGCTAAATAACGGAAGTTCAACATTACCCATCTTGATTATGGATAGCTTCAAATTCAGTGTACATTCATTTTTACTCAGAAAATCCATGCCCAAAATGGCATCATTTTTAATGGTTCCTACTACGACCTGTTGCTCTACAGTGACTGGCCCTAATGAAATTTTCAAACTGGTCTGACCTTGAATCTTCAAATCAGAACCATCAGCCAGACAGATATGGTATGGTACAGGCTCCAAATCCGCTGACCCTATATTCAATCTTGAAAACACAGAATCTGATATCAGAGTAATAGCAGAGCCAGTGTCAACTAAAAAATCTACTTTTTGTTTTTCAACATCACCATTAAGTTTTAGATTTCCATTTGAAAGCGAAAAGACAGAAATATTAGGCCATAAATCATCATTTGTGACTAATTCCTGGCCTGCGGAATCAGTCAATTCCCTTTTAACTGTGGAGACTTTGAGAATCTAGTCTCTTTATCAAGCCTTGGCTTTGTGCAGTAAGTTTTTGTGTGTCCCTTTTCTCCACAATTCCAGCAAGTGAATTTTGAATAATCTTGCACTGGTCTTCTTGTCTGTAATTCCTTGACTATTTTGGTCAAAGATTCCAATTGGTCCATAATCGCAGAATTTGATAATTTATCAGTCTGCTTTGACACAGCTGCCACATCCCTAACTGTGTCATCAATAGGAGAGGTAGGTGCAACTACTTCCAATTTGCGAACATATCTCCTACTTCGGTGTTTGTCAGCCTGTTGAAAAGCTTCCATCTGAATAGCAACAGCCACAGCTTCATCAAATGTTTTGGTCTGTGCTTGATAAACTTTGAACCTCAAATCTGAGTCAGACAGGGCATCAAGAAAGTGATCCCTACATAGGACTTCAAATAAGTCACCATTGGCTTGTGGATAGGCCTGTAATGTTAAATGTCGGATTGATTGTGCTAGCTGGGGTATGCTCTCTCTGTCCTGACGTACTCTATTTCTCAACTGAACCCTATATAGTTCAGTTCTGTTCCCTGGGTTGAATCTCCTACTAAGAGCTGCCACCAAACTGTCATAATGCTGTTTCTCCTGAGGTTGTAGAAACCTCATTACTTGGCAGGCCTCACCTCTTAAGCTGATGCTCAAGTACTGTGATTTTTCTCTATTATTCCAACTATTTAGATTGGCCACAGACTCAAAGTGTACCAAAAATTCTGGCCATGAGCCTTTGCCATCAAATTTATCAGGCATAACAGTTTTTGGTTTATGACCTGATCTGTCATTTTGTCTAAAGACACTTTGTCTCAGGTTTTCAAGGACAATAGCCATCTCGTCCAATTGGTCACGATAACCATCATTTCTCACATCACCTCGTGATGACTGACTATCATATCCTCCGCACCTTCTACTCGAGTCACTTTGGTAACTGGAGTCATAATTATCCCTGTCTTTGTTGTGTGAATAAAAAGTCTTACCCCGAACATCTTGGGTGCCTAGCAACACTTCTGGGGCAAAATCAATATGACTTCTTGGGGATTTGACCCTATCACCAGCAGCTTGACTGCCAGCTTCTTCCATGGTATTGTGATCATCTGGGTCACAAGTGGGACCCCTACATGCAGTCTCTTCAGTACTCATTTTGAAGTTAGGAGTACTCTGAATAATGGTTGCAAAGTTGCCCAACTAATAGCTACTATAGTAAGTACAGATCAGTTCTACTGACTGTATCGACTTTGGCTGTTAATATTCTTTGCAAAAGAAAAATCGGTTACCACAATTCTGTGTGTGCTATCAATGTGCAGTAATTAAAAAAAATATATAGGCAGTCACTGAGATATTTACTTTTTCATACCTCACAATGATAAATTATGTAGTATCGACTCAGCATATGACTTTGCACAATTCAGAATTTTAGCCTATATCGAATCAGTAATTTTTATATTTTTATTTTATTTTTTTTTTTTTTTTTTAGCCAAAATTGAAATGCTAATATCACCTTGTGCAAAGTTGATAAAACGATAATGTTCACACTCTGTTGTGTTCTAATATATGTGTGTGTGTCTTATTTTTAAATAAAATGTATAGTCGTATGCAAATAATTGTATATCTTTTTATCTTTGTTCACCTTCAAGTGTAACCATCAGTGAAATATGTTTAAAATTTTACATCAGTACCATAGGTACTAATTCTACTAAACCCATCCAATCATAGGAAAGAACTGCTAATTATTTCAAATAGTTATCATCTAACCAGTAAAGCGGTTGACCTTCCTTATTATGAGAACCAACAAACAAACTACCAAACAGAACAACACAGCTACCAGCTATCTTCAGGACATCAGTTCGATCACTGGATCTTCCTATCTTCAGAACATTAAAAAAAAACTACAGTGCGAATGAACTGGATAACACCTAGACAATACAAGACTACCACAACTAATACTACAAGACTAAGTCTGAAATTCGGAAGATCCCACCGCTGCCACCAATTTTTATTATGTAACGGGCAAGGTGTCCCGTCACAAGCCCCGCCCCTCTTATGGGGACTACCGTAGCCACAGGTGCCCTTTCACCCGCGACTACTTAAATCACTAGATTTCCTTATGCCTACCCTGACTCAGACTACTAGGAAATATATGATTTAAACTACTAAACCCTACTGATCCTGGTTTTCTGACTGCTCGCGGTCCTGTTCTTTGGTAGTTTCTTAGCAGAGTAAGCCAAAACTGTATTTGTGATAATATCCCTCACAAGTTTGATCCTTGACAAACAGTTAATACATTCACGGTTTACTGTCACAATCACTCTAATAGAGCCAAGGTCTATATGACCTATCAGACACTAATTCAAATTAAATCACTGCTCAGTGGTAAATCAATCAGAAACTTCAATTATCACCACGGGTATCCCGTGTATATATAATACTTAAATTACTGAAGTTTCATATCAGCGTAATAAAAATCACGCCATTCATTCATATATAAATAAATATCACCACAGCAGTATATTCATCAGTGTCGATCGACAGTGCTCACCAAGCATAAATCCTGTCACAATGAAAATATCAGAGTACAAGTCCAAGCTCAAATTCTCAAGGTCACAAAAATACAAAATTCAATGTCATCGAAAAGATCCAATGAACACCCGATGCCAAATCAGTGAGATCTTCCTGAGCGGTGATATAAACCATTAACTAAGATATTAAAATAACCAAATTGAACATTTTATTCAACAAGACATTATGACATGAAAACATAACTATTATATCAAGTACCAATAATTCATAAATAAGTAAACCAATGTATGCAGGTAAATGTCAAGCACTGAAGTTATATTTACATTGAAAATATTAAAGCCACCGTATCAAGTCTACAAACTGATATCAATAAACCTGACAACTACAAATAAAGGTGCACACCAAGTCAATAAGCTAAAATACATGTGCACACCACGTCAATAAGCTAAAATACATGTGCACACCAAGTCAATAAGCTAAAATACATGTGCACACTAAGTCTATGTACTAAAATAACACTAAGCTCAGTATAAATAAATGTTCACTCCAAGTCTGCACACTAAGATCAGTATAAACAAATGCGCACACCAAATCTGCACACTAAGATCAGTATAAACAAATGCGCACACCAAATCTGCACACTAAGATCAGTATAAACAAATGCGCACACCAAATCTGCACACTAAGATCAGTATAAACAAATGCGCACACCAAATCTGCACACTAAGATCTTTATGAGTGCACACTAAAATATATATGTGCACACTAAAAATATATGAGCACACCAAGTATAAGATTTTAAGCACATACACACAAAAATGGTCAAATAAATCAGCCAAATAAATTATTTATAAAGAGTTATAAAATGTCTAATCAGGTCAGACTGCTTGAAAGTCAGATCAAGCATCAAGATATAAAGATTATCAATAAACCAGTCAAAATTATCCAAAAACTGTAAGACTGAGGGATTTAATTCTGAACCATCTTATCCAGTTACCATAAATCATTAATCATAAGCAATCTTCATTAAATAATGTGGACTTCATTTAAAGGACAAATTTTGGTCAGACAACTACAGTAAACTTTAATGCTATTAATTATAAATTACTAAATAAATTTCCAACCTCAGCCAAAAAGAAATAACAACAATACTACTATTCAATTCAGGTAGGTAATGATTGTAAATACTCACTTTCCAGCCAAAGAATTTAGCATGTGATGTGGTAATGTTTGTAAACAAAGTAGTAAATTTATGTAAATTATCGTCTGACATAGAGGCCTCTCATAGGGAAGTCCGCCGATTATATGCGGACTAAGCTTATTTATTGGCTCAGCCACTTGCCAACTCACTGCAGTATTCGTCCGCGAACATGAAGTTCCAAATATTCTAAATTAGAATACTGGTAAATACCGCTTCTTACTCCATAAAAGTGACAAATATGTTGAATATTTGCAGAATAAATGACGTTTATACTTTTAAATATTGTAATATGCGCATAATTAACATTTTAAGTCTTTTAGAAATAAAATTCCTCCACTTTCGGTTTCGGAACGAAAACTTGCGGACGAAAAATACTCCCGAAATCGTCGTTATAAACTACATCAAAGATGGCCAGTTTTGCGACAAAACTAGGTGAAAATCATAGAAAAACAGCACAAAATCATTAAAATAGTTCAAATTATACCAGAAAAGTACAATTCCACGACGATAAAACTTCGGATTTATACACTGCCACGCCTACACTGCACCGGAAACGAAACGTAAACATCGTTTGTTTTGATTAGTTTCGCGGGAAGAACTGTCAACTCACGATCCGTGACAATATATTTTAACAAAATACTCCAAATGCAATATTTTTCAAGTTATAGCCGATTTACTCAACAGTCAGTGCCTGAGAATAGCTACTGCTCAGTTGTGCCATGAGCTACAGGTCTGTAATTTCACTATGTTATAGCTGACCCAAAAGTAGCTGAATAACATATTTGCACAAATTTCTGTAAAGGCAATAGTTTTCCAATTACAACTGATTTACTCAACAGTGAGAACCTCAAAGTAGCTATTACTCAGCTATGCAATGAGCTACAGGTCTGGAACTTCACTATGTTATAGCTGACCCCAAAAGTAGCTGAATAACATATTGCAACAAAATACTGTAAATGCAATAGTTTTCCAATTACAAGTGATTTACTCAACAGTGATAACTTTAAAGTAGCTATTACTCAGCTATGCCATGACCTACAGATCTGAAATTTCACTATGTTATAGCTGGCCCAAAAGTAGCTGAATAACATATTTATACAAAATTCTCTAAATGCAATAGGTTTTAAGTTACAAGTGATTTACTCAATAGTGAGAACTTCAAAGTAGCTATTACTCAGCTATGCAATGAGCCACAGATCTGAAACTTCACTATGTTATAGCTGATCCCAAAATAGGTGAATAACATATTGAAACAAAATACTGTAAATGCAATAGTTTCCAAGTTATAAGCGATTTACTCAACAGTGATAACCTAAAAGTAGCTATTACTCAGCTATGCCATGAGCTACAGGTCTGAAATTTTACTATGTTATAGCTGACCCAAAAGTAGCTGAATAACATATTTATACGAAATTCTCTAAATGCAATAGTTTTGAAGTTATAAGCGATTTACTCAACAGTGATAACTTAAAAGTAGCTATTACTCAGCTATGCCATGAGCTACAGGTCTAAAATTTTACTATGTTATAGCTGACCCAAAAGTAGCTGAATAACATATTTATACGAATTTCTCTAAATGCAATAGTTTTTAAGTTACAAGTGATTTTACTCATGATGGAAGTTACTGAAAAGCCCAAAAGTAGCTATTACTCACTTAGCTATTGAGACAGGCACCCAACTTACTCACCATATTGTAGCTATGAAAAAAGTAGCTGAATAACATATTTTAACAAAATGCTCTAAATGCAACACTTTTCAAGTTATAAATGATTTTGTGCATGATTTCATGAATTTTAATGCATTAAAAATTATTAAAAAAATTTATTAAAAAAAAAGTAAGACAGATCCAGGTCTCATACTCACACAAGAGAATCTACCTCTGGCCTAGTACATATATGCAAGATATGAGAGAAATCCCTGCAATAGTCACTGAGAAAATTGTGATTAAGTGTTGAAATTTTCACACTTTTGGTGGGGGTACCCCCCTTGTAATGTCTCTAGCAAACAGACGAACAGACAGATTTGCATGCCTTGAACAATTTTTCATCCTCGATAGATAAGGTATCTTTTAAAAAAAACAGCACGTCTTTAGGCCTTGTAGTTTTGGAGGAGAAGTTGTTCACGCGGACGCGTACGCATCTCGCCCACGCCACAGAGTGACGACATAAAAAACTGCAGAAGGGAAATACATTACTGTACTCCATATTATCTGAGTTAAAACTAGAAATTATGAATAAATTATGAAACTTCTAAAACTGTAGGTTTACCTGCACACCAGATGACCAGTCCTGTTCACACCATGTGTACAATGAACTCCAATTAACAAATCTGAAATATCAATACAGTAATAACTTTATCATCTGAAATTCTATTATCAGTACATTAAAAAGGCTATTAACCAGCAGTTTTCCTGGCTCATAGTCCTGGTCTATAGAAAACTTTGTACAGGAAAATATCACCACATCTGCTGATTCTGATGAGTGACAATAGGTGTTTTAAGAAAGATTTTCTTTTTAACTCAACTAAAAATCGCTCACAGCTATCACATTCATTTATTTACCATAATTCCTAGATCCCCACCTTTCTTCAAATTAAAACATAGTAATCCTTGCATACTGGGCCATTTCTTCTCATGATTTACCAGCCCCATTCCCAATTGCAATTAAAGCGACTTCCAAACAATGATGGAGGAAGCTAGAGTTTTGGAGAGGAGCTATGTTACACTATGTTGTAAAGCATTTTTACCCAAAATGTGATATGGGCATGGTTTTGTCAAGGCTGCACCAGTGGAATGGAACATACCGGCTCCCACTTATTGCCACACCACAAAAGTGTCAGACCACTTCAAGCTTTAGAAGCCAACTCAAGACTTACCTTTAGACTAGCTTACCAACCACCATAGTCTCCCTGCCCAGGCCAGCACTTACTGGGTTAAGACTTTGCTTGGTTTAAGGACTGTCCCTCTTAGTGGACCTTATCAATTTTGCACTGTACAAATGCTTTTATTATTATTGGTATTACTATTATTACTATTAACCACCTTTTGAAGATTTTATTATTTTTTAAGAACAGCCATAACAAGCTGAAAATACTGACATTTTTAATTGATCTATTCTTCAATGTTATTTGCAGTTTTGAATTACATCTACAATAACCAAACAGAAAGAGGATTACTTGTATCACTCTGACATTGTATTTCAATATTCAAACTCATGCTGAGGTAAAATACACATCACAGAAAAACACCTACACTTCAATGAATAAAACATAAACCACTTAGACCTACCTTCTTCTGGATGATTTTCAATAAAATTATCCACTTTTGACAAAAATCTGAAAATAAAGTTAAGAATAATAACAAAACTTCTGTTAAACAACCTTTCTAGTAGAACTGTGACTAATTTAAACAATGAACTCAAAAGGCTTTTTTCCAGTTACATTGACCCTATTATCTACAATACTGATAAAACAAGACCACTGCCGCGGTATGTATCTCCCGCTGAGTACCGCAGGGGAAGAAATACTACATTGAAATTTTTCCCCTTTGCATAGGACACTGTTGTACCATCCTGCGGGTCGAAAATTCGCTTGAAATCGCTCTATCTGTTACGCTTTTCGAGATATTGACACTTTTTCATTTTCTGCAAAAATCTAAGATGGCTGCCAAAAGTGGCGAAAATTGAAATTTTCCCCCTTTGCACAGGAGACTCTTGTACCACCCTGCAGGTCAAAAATTTGCTCGAAATTGCTCTATCTCTTACGGTTTTCGAGATATTGACACTTTTCTATTTTCCGCAAAAATCCAAAATGGCCGCAAAAAGTGGCGAAAATCGATATTTTTCCCCTTTGCACAGGACACTCTTGTGCTACCCTTCTGGTAAAAAATTCGCTTGAAATCGCTCTATCTCTTACGGTTTTAGAGATATTCACACTTTTCCATTTTCCGCAAAAATCCAAGATGGCTGCCAAAAGTGGTGAAAATTGAAATTTTACCCCTTTGCACAGGACATTCTTGTACTACCTTGCGGGTCAAAAATTCGCTCAAAATCGCTCTATCTCTTATGGTTTTCGAGATATTCACACTTTTTCATTTTTTTCCGCTAAAATCCAAGATGGCCGCCAAAAGTGGCGAAAATTGAAATCTTTCCCCTTTGCATAGGACACTCTTGTACTACCCTGAAGGTCTAAATGCAATAGTTTTCAAGTTACAAGTGATTTCACTCATAATGGAAGTTAGTGAAAAATCCAAAAGTAGCTATTACTCACTTATCTATTGAGATAGACACCCAAGTTACTCACCATGTTGTTGCTGTGGGAAAAAGTAGGTGAATAACATATTTTAACAAAATGCTCTAAATACAATACTTTTCAAGTTATAATCGATTTAGTGCATGATTTCATTAATTTTAATGCATTAAAAATTATTTTAATAATTCATAAAACAAGAGGAGAGTGCCCGTGAACGGGCACTGTGTCAGCTGACTGAATGTTTTTGATTTATGATGGTGATAATGAGAGGAAAGCATAATTATCAGGGAAAGGGCTGTACAGAAATACAGTAAATGGTAACTGAACAGCATGATCGAAAGATATTCCGAAGCTGACAGAAGAAAAGGACAAAAAAGTTGTGCCCTGCAAATGGTATTATGAAATAAAGTAACAAGGTAATTGTTTAAGTGTAAAAAGTAGGTTAAAAATATTTAAAGAAATACTATAAATGCAATATCCTCGTTTGACCATGAAGAAGGGGTCCAAAGGTCAAATCTGACCATACCAAAAGATTCCCAGCCAAAGAATTTAGGATGGTTTACCATCCCAAACCTCTCGGACCAATAATAAGTGAGTCATAGGCACTTTTTAAGTTTGGCTATCCTTGTTTGACCTTGACGGAGGGGTCCAAGGTCAAATCCGACCATACAAAAAAATTCCCAGCCCATGATTTCCTGTAGCTTGTTTACCATCCCAAACCTGTAGGACCAATAATAAGCGAGTTCTAAGCAATTGTAAGTTTGGCTATCCTCAATTGACCTTGAAGGAGGGGTCCCAGGTCAAATCTGACCACACCAAAAGAATCCCAGCCCATGATTTCCTATATGTTGGTTTACCATCCCAAACCTCAAAGACCAATAATACGCGAGTTATAAGCACTTTAAGTTTGGCTATCTTCGTTTGACCTGGAAGGAGGGGTCTAAGGTGAAATCTGACCACACCAAAAGATTCCCAGCCCATGATTTTCTATAGGTTGGTTTTCCATTCCAAACCTCTAGGACCAATAATAAGCGAGTTATAAGCACTTTTAAGTTTGGCTATCCTCATTTGACCTTGAAGGAGGGGTCCAAGGTGAAATCCGACCACACCAAAAAATTCCCAGCTCATGATTTTCTATAGGTTGGTTTTCATTCCAAACCTCTAGGACCAATAATAAGCGAGTTATAAGCACTTTTATGTTTGGCTATCCTCATTTGACCTTGAAGGAGGGTTCCAAGGTCAAATCGGACCATATTAACAGATTCCCAGCCCATGATTTCGTACAAGTTGGATACAATGATTTACTCAACAGTGAGAACCTGAAAGAAGCTATTGCTCAGCTATGCCATGACATAGAGGTCTGCAATTTCACTATGTTATAGCTGACCAAAACGTCTGTGAATAACATATTTAACAAAATACTCTAAATGTAATAGTTTTCAAGTTACTACTGATTTACTCAAGAGTGAGAACCTCAAAGTAACTATTACTCAGCTATGCAATCAGCTACATGTCTGAATTTTTGCTCTGTTATAGCTGACCTAAAAGTAGGTGAACAACATATTTAAGCAAAATACTGTAAATGCAATAGTTTTCAAGTTACAACTGATTTACTCAATAGTGAGAACCTGAAAATAGCTATTGCTCCGCTATGCCATGAGCTATAGGTCTGTAATTTCACTATGTTATAGCTAACCCAAAAGTAGGTGAACAATATATTTTAACAAAATACTCCAAATGCAATATTTTTCAAGTTATAGCCGATTTACTCAACAGTCAGTGCCTGAGAATAGCTATTGCTCAGTTGTGCCATGAGCTACAGGTCTGTAATTTCACTATGTTATAGCTGACCCAAAAGTAGCTGAATAACATATTTGCACAAATTTCTGTAAAGGCAATAGTTTTCCAATTACAACTGATTTACTCAGCAGTGAGAACTTCAAAGTAGCTATTACTCAGCTATGCAATGAGCCACAGGTCTGGAACTTCACTATGTTATAGCTGACCCCAAAATAGGTGAATAACATATTGCAACAAAATACTCTAAATGCAATAGTTTCCAAGTTATAAGTGATTTACTCAACAGTGATAACCTAAAAGTAGCTATTACTCAGCTGTGCCATGAGCTACAGGTCTGAAATTTTACTATGTTATAGCTGACCCAAAAGTAGCTGAATAACATATTTATACTAAATTCTCTAAATACAATAGTTTTCAAATTATAAGTGATTTGCTCAACATTGAGAACTTCAAAGTAGCTATTACTCAGCTATGCAATGAGTCACAGGTCTGGAACTTCACTATGTTATAGCTGACCCCAAAATAGGTGAATAACATATTGAAACAAAATACTCTAAATGCAATAATTTCCAAGTTATAAGCGATTTACTCAACAGTGATAACCTCAAAGTAGCTATTACTCAGCTATGCCATGAGCTACAGGTCTGAAATTTTACTATGTTATAGCTGACCCAAAAGTAGGTGAACAACATATTTAAGCAAAATACTGTACATGCAATAGTTTTCAAGTTACAACTGATTTACTCAATAGTGATGACCTAAAAGTAGCTATTACTCAGCTATGCCATGAGCTACAGGTCTGAAATTTTACTATGTTATAGCTGACCCAAAAGTAGCTGAATAACATATTTATACTAAATTCTCTAAATGCAATAGTTTTGCAATTACAACTGATTTACTCAATAGTGAGAACCTCAAAGTAGTTATTACTCAGCTATGCAATGAGCTACAGGTCTGAAATTTTACTATGTTATAGCTGACCCAAAAGTAGGTGAACAACATATTTAAGCAAAATACTGTAAATGCAATAGTTTTGAAGTTACAACTGATTTACTCAATAGTGATGACCTAAAAGTAGCTATTACTCAGCTATGCCATGAGCTACAGGTCTGAAATTTTACTATGTTATAGCTGACCCAAAAGTAGCTGAATAACATATTCATACGAAATTCTGTAAATGCAATAGTTTTCCAATTACAACTGATTTACTCAATAGTGAGAACTTCAAAGTAGCTATTACTCAGCTGTGCCATGACCTACAGATCTGAAATTTCACTATGTTATAGCTGGCCCAAAAGTAGCTGAATAACATATTTATACGAAATTCTCTAAATGCAATAGTTTTGCAATTACAACTGATTTACTCAATAGTGAGAACCTCAAAGTAGCTATTACTCAGCTATGCAATGAGTTACAGGTCTGAAATTTTACTATGTTATAGCTGACCCAAAAGTAGGTGAACAACATATTTAAGCAAAATACTGTAAATGCAATAGTTTTCAAGTTACAACTGATTTACTCAATAGTGATGACCTAAAAGTAGCTATTACTCAGCTATGCCATGAGCTATAGGTCTGAAATTTTACTATGTTATAGCTGACCCAAAAGTAGCTGAATAACATATTTATACGAAATACTCTAAATGCAATAGTTTTCCAATTACAACTGATTTACTCAATAGTGAGAACTTTAAAGTAGCTATTACTCAGCTATGCCATGACCTACAGATCTGAAATTTTACTATGTTATAGCTGGCCCAAAAGTAGCTGAATAACATATTTATACGAAATTCTCTAAATGCAATAGGTTTTAAGTTACAAGTGATTTACTCAATAGTGAGAACTTCAAAGTAGCTATTACTCAGCTATGCAATGAGCCACAGATCTGAAACTTCACTATGTTATAGCTGATCCCAAAATAGGTGAATAACATATTGAAACAAAATACTGTAAATGCAATAGTTTCCAAGTTATAAGCGATTTACTCAACAGTGATAACCTAAAAGTAGCTATTACTCAGCTATGCCATGAGCTACAGGTCTGAAATTTTACTATTTTATAGCTGACCCAAAAGTAGCTGAATAACATATTTATACGAAATTCTCTAAATGCAATACTTTTGAAGTTATAAGCGATTTACTCAACAGTGATAACCTAAAAGTAGCTATTACTCAGCTATGCCATGAGCTACAGGTCTAAAATTTTACTATGTTATAGCTGACCCAAAAGTAGCTGAATAACATATTTATACGAAATTCTCTAAATGCAATAGTTTTTAAGTTACAAGTGATTTTACTCATGATGGAAGTTACTGAAAAGCCCAAAAGTAGCTATTACTCACTTAGCTATTGAGACAGGCACCCAACTTACTCACCATATTGTAGCTATGAAAAAAGTAGCTGAATAACATATTTTAACAAAATGCTCTAAATGCAACACTTTTCAAGTTATAAATGATTTTGTGCATGATTTCATGAATTTTAATGCATTAAAAATTATTAAAAAAATTTATTAAAAAAAAAGGAAGACAGATCCAGGTCTCATACTCACACAAGAGAATCTACCTCTGGCCTAGTACATATATGCAAGATATGAGAGAAATCCCTGCAATAGTCACTGAGAAAATTGTGATTAAGTGTTGAAATTTTCACACTTTTGGTGGGGGTACCCCCCTTGTAATGTCTCTAGCAAACAGACGAACAGACAGATTTGCATGCCTTGAACAATTTTTCATCCTCGATAGATAAGGTATCTTTTAAAAAAAACAGCACGTCTCTAGGCCTTGTAGTTTTGGAGGAGAAGTTGTTCACGCGGACGCGTACGCCCACGCCGCAGAGTGACGACATAATGTCAGCTGACTGACAAGTCAGCTGACATAAAAACTTTAGCATGTGAAATATCTCCAAAATGTAGGTGAATGAGTTATTTGAGAAATACTGGCTATCTGCAATACTTTTAGTGATAATAGGCAATTACTCATTTTGAGTAGGTGAGTAATTAGATATGGATCTGAAAATTCATTAATTGAAAGTTCTCCCAAAATATAGGTGAAGTGAGTTATTTGAGAAATACTGGCTATCTGCAATACTTTTAGAGATAATTAGCATTTACTCATTTTGAGTAGGTGAGTAATTACCTACGGGTCTGAAACTTGACCATGTGAAAGCTCTTTCAAAAGTAGATGAATGAGTTATTTGAGAAAAATTGGCTATCTGCAATACTTTTAGAGATAATTCGCATTTACTCATTTTGAGTAGGTGAGTAATTAGCTATGGGTCTGAAACTTCACCATGTGACAGCTCTTCCAAAAGTAGATGAATGAGTTATTTGAGAAAAATTGACTATCTGCAATACTTTCAGAGATAATTCGCATTTACTCATTTTGAGTAGGTGAGTAATTAGCTACGGGTCTGAAACTTCACCAAGTGAAAGCTCTCCTAAAAGTACATGAATGAGTTATTTGAGAAAAATTGGCTATCTGCAATACTTTTAGAGATAATTCGCAGTTACTCATTTTGAGTAGGTGAGTAATTAGCTACAGGTCTGAAACTTCACCATGTGAAAGCTCTCCCAAAAGTAGGTGAATGAGTTATTTGAGAAAAATTGGCTATATGCAATACTCTTAGAGATAATTCGCAGTTACTCATTTTGAGTAGGTGAGTTATTACCTATGGGTCTGAAACTTTGCCATGTGAAAGCTCTTCCAAAAGTAGATGAATGAGTTATTTGAGAAAAATTGGCTATCTGCAATACTTTTAGAGAGAATTCGCATTTACTCATTTTGAGTAGGCGAGTAAGTAGCTATGGGTCTGAAACTTCACAATGTGAAAGCTCTTCCAAAAGTAAATGAATGAGTTATTTGAGAAAAATTGGCTATCTGCAATACTTTTAGAGATAATTAGTATTTACTCATTTTGAGCGGGTGAGAAATTAGCTACAGGTCTGAAACTTCACTAAGTGAAAGCTCTCCCAAAAGTAGGTGAATGAGTTTTTTGAGAAAAATTGGCTATCTGCAATACTTTTAGAGATAATTAGCATTTACTCATTTTGAGTAGGTGAGTAATTAGCTACGGGTCTGAAACTTCACCAAGTGAAAGCTCTCCCAAAAGTAGGTGAATGAGTTATTTGAGAAAAATTGGCTATCTGCAATACTTTTAGAGAGAATTCGCATTTACTCATTGTGAGTAGGCGAGTAATTAGCTATGGGTCTGAAACTTCACCATGTGAAAGCTCTTCCAAAAGTAAATGAATGAATTATTTGAGAAAAATTGGCTATCTGCAATACTTTTCGAGATATTAAGCATTTACTCATTTTGAGTAGGTGAGAAATTAGCTACAGGTCTGACACTTCACCAAGTGAAAGCTCTCTCAAAAGTAGATGAATGAGTTATTTGAGAAAAATTGGCTATCTCCTATACTTTTAGAGATAATTCGCATTTACTCATTTTGAGTAGGAGAGAAATTAGCTATGGGTCTGAAACTTCACCATGTGAAAGCTCTTCCAAAAGTAGATGAATGAGTTATTTGAGAAAAATTGGCTATATGCAATACTCTTAGAGATAATTCGCAGTTACTCATTTTGAGTAGGTGAGTTATTACCTATGGGTCTGAAACTTTGCCATGTGAAAGCTCTTCCAAAAGTAGATGAATGAGTTATTTGAGAAAAATTGGCTATCTGCAATACTTTTAGAGAGAATTCGCATTTACTCATTTTGAGTAGGCGAGTAAGTAGCTATGGGTCTGAAACTTCACAATGTGAAAGCTCTTCCAAAAGTAAATGAATGAGTTATTTGAGAAAAATTGGCTATCTGCAATACTTTTAGAGATAATTAGTATTTACTCATTTTGAGCGGGTGAGAAATTAGCTACAGGTCTGAAACTTCACCAAGTGAAAGCTCTCCTAAAAGTAGATGAATGAGTTATTTGAGAAAAATTGGCTATCTCCTATACTTTTAGAGATAATTCGCATTTACTCATTTTGAGTAGGTGAGAAATTAGCTATGGGTCTGAAACTTCACCATGTGAAAGCTCTTCCAAAAGTAGATGAATGAGTTATTTGAGAAAAATTGGCTATCTGCAATACTTTTAGAGATAATTAGTATTTACTCATTTTGAGCGGGTGAGAAATTAGCTACAGGTCTGAAACTTCACCAAGTGAAAGCTCTCCCAAAAGTAGATGAATGAGTTATTTGAGAAAAATTGGCTATCTCCTATACTTTTAGAGATAATTCGCATTTACTCATTTTGAGTAGGTGAGAAATTAGCTATGGGTCTGAAACTTCACCATGTGAAAGCTCTTCCAAAAGTAGATGAATGAGTTATTTGAGAAAAATTGGCTATCTGCAATACTTTTAGAGATAATTCGCATTTACTCATTTTGAGTAGGTGAGTAATTACCTACGGGTCTGAAACTTCACCAAGTGAAAGCTCTCCCAAAAGTAGGTGAATGAGTTATTTGAGAAAAATTGGCTATCTGCAATACTTTTAGAGATAATTCGCATTTACTCATTTTGAATAGGTGAGTAATTAGCTATGGGTCTGAAACTTCACCATGTGACAGCTCTTCCAAAAGTAGATGAATGAGTTATTTGAGAAAAATTGACTATCTGCAATACTTTCAGAGATAATTCGCATTTACTCATTTTGAGTAGGTGAGTAATTAGCTACGGGTCTGAAACTTCACCAAGTGAAAGCTCTCCTAAAAGTACATGAATGAGTTATTTGAGAAAAATTGGCTATCTGCAATACTTTTAGAGATAATTCGCAGTTACTCATTTTGAGTAGGTGAGTAATTAGCTACAGGTCTGAAACTTCACCATGTGAAAGCTCTCCCAAAAGTAGGTGAATGAGTTATTTGAGAAAAATTGGCTATATGCAATACTCTTAGAGATAATTCGCAGTTACTCATTTTGAGTAGGTGAGTTATTACCTATGGGTCTGAAACTTTGCCATGTGAAAGCTCTTCCAAAAGTAGATGAATGAGTTATTTGAGAAAAATTGGCTATCTGCAATACTTTTAGAGATAATTAGTATTTACTCATTTTGAGCGGGTGAGAAATTAGCTACAGGTCTGACACTTCACCAAGTGAAAGCTCTCTCAAAAGTAGATGAATGAGTTATTTGAGAAAAATTGGCTATCTCCTATACTTTTAGAGACAATTCGCATTTACTCATTTTGAGTAGGTGAGAAATTAGCTATGGGTCTGAAACTTCACCATGTGAAAGCTCTTCCAAAAGTAGATGAATGAGTTATTTGAGAAAAATTGGCTATCTGCAATACTTTTAGAGATAATTCGCATTTACTCATTTTGAGTAGGTGAGTAATTACCTACGGGTCTGAAACTTCACCAAGTGAAAGCTCTCCCAAAAGTAGGTGAATGAGTTATTTGAGAAAAATTGGCTATCTGCAATACTTTTAGAGATAATTCGCATTTACTCATTTTGAATAGGTGAGTAATTAGCTATGGGTCTGAAACTTCACCATGTGACAGCTCTTCCAAAAGTAGATGAATGAGTTATTTGAGAAAAATTGACTATCTGCAATACTTTCAGAGATAATTCGCATTTACTCATTTTGAGTAGGTGAGTAATTAGCTACGGGTCTGAAACTTCACCAAGTGAAAGCTCTCCTAAAAGTACATGAATGAGTTATTTGAGAAAAATTGGCTATCTGCAATACTTTTAGAGATAATTCGCAGTTACTCATTTTGAGTAGGTGAGTAATTAGCTACAGGTCTGAAACTTCACCATGTGAAAGCTCTCCCAAAAGTAGGTGAATGAGTTATTTGAGAAAAATTGGCTATATGCAATACTCTTAGAGATAATTCGCAGTTACTCATTTTGAGTAGGTGAGTTATTACCTATGGGTCTGAAACTTTGCCATGTGAAAGCTCTTCCAAAAGTAGATGAATGAGTTATTTGAGAAAAATTGGCTATCTGCAATACTTTTAGAGAGAATTCGCATTTACTCATTTTGAGTAGGCGAGTAAGTAGCTATGGGTCTGAAACTTCACAATGTGAAAGCTCTTCCAAAAGTAAATGAATGAGTTATTTGAGAAAAATTGGCTATCTGCAATACTTTTAGAGATAATTAGTATTTACTCATTTTGAGCGGGTGAGAAATTAGCTACAGGTCTGAAACTTCACCAAGTGAAAGCTCTCCCAAAAGTAGATGAATGAGTTATTTGAGAAAAATTGGCTATCTGCAATACTTTTAGAGATAATTCGCATTTACTCATTTTGAGTAGGTGAGAAATTAGCTACGGGTCTGAAACTTCACCATGTGAAAGCTCTTCCAAAAGTAGATGAAGGAGTTATTTGAGAAAAATTGGCTATCTGCAATACTTTTAGAGATAATTAGCATTTACTCATTTTGAGTAGGTGAGTAATTAGCTACGGGTCTGAAACTTCACTAAGTGAAAGCTCTCCCAAAAGTAGGTGAATGAGTTTTTTGAGAAAAATTGGCTATCTGCAATACTTTTAGAGATAATTAGCATTTACTCATTTTGAGTAGGTGAGTAATTAGCTACGGGTCTGAAACTTCACCAAGTGAAAGCTCTCCCAAAAGTAGGTGAATGAGTTATTTGAGAAAAATTGGCTATCTGCAATACTTTTAGAGAGAATTCGCATTTACTCATTGTGAGTAGGCGAGTAATTAGCTATGGGTCTGAAACTTCACCATGTGAAAGCTCTTCCAAAAGTAAATGAATGAATTATTTGAGAAAAATTGGCTATCTGCAATACTTTTCGAGATATTAAGCATTTACTCATTTTGAGTAGGTGAGAAATTAGCTACAGGTCTGACACTTCACCAAGTGAAAGCTCTCTCAAAAGTAGATGAATGAGTTATTTGAGAAAAATTGGCTATCTCCTATACTTTTAGAGATAATTCGCATTTACTCATTTTGAGTAGGAGAGAAATTAGCTATGGGTCTGAAACTTCACCATGTGAAAGCTCTTCCAAAAGTAGATGAATGAGTTATTTGAGAAAAATTGGCTATATGCAATACTCTTAGAGATAATTCGCAGTTACTCATTTTGAGTAGGTGAGTTATTACCTATGGGTCTGAAACTTTGCCATGTGAAAGCTCTTCCAAAAGTAGATGAATGAGTTATTTGAGAAAAATTGGCTATCTGCAATACTTTTAGAGAGAATTCGCATTTACTCATTTTGAGTAGGCGAGTAAGTAGCTATGGGTCTGAAACTTCACAATGTGAAAGCTCTTCCAAAAGTAAATGAATGAGTTATTTGAGAAAAATTGGCTATCTGCAATACTTTTAGAGATAATTAGTATTTACTCATTTTGAGCGGGTGAGAAATTAGCTACAGGTCTGAAACTTCACCAAGTGAAAGCTCTCCTAAAAGTAGATGAATGAGTTATTTGAGAAAAATTGGCTATCTCCTATACTTTTAGAGATAATTCGCATTTACTCATTTTGAGTAGGTGAGAAATTAGCTATGGGTCTGAAACTTCACCATGTGAAAGCTCTTCCAAAAGTAGATGAATGAGTTATTTGAGAAAAATTGGCTATCTGCAATACTTTTAGAGATAATTAGTATTTACTCATTTTGAGCGGGTGAGAAATTAGCTACAGGTCTGAAACTTCACCAAGTGAAAGCTCTCCCAAAAGTAGATGAATGAGTTATTTGAGAAAAATTGGCTATCTCCTATACTTTTAGAGATAATTCGCATTTACTCATTTTGAGTAGGTGAGAAATTAGCTATGGGTCTGAAACTTCACCATGTGAAAGCTCTTCCAAAAGTAGATGAATGAGTTATTTGAGAAAAATTGGCTATCTGCAATACTTTTAGAGATAATTCGCATTTACTCATTTTGAGTAGGTGAGTAATTACCTACGGGTCTGAAACTTCACCAAGTGAAAGCTCTCCCAAAAGTAGGTGAATGAGTTATTTGAGAAAAATTGGCTATCTGCAATACTTTTAGAGATAATTCGCATTTACTCATTTTGAATAGGTGAGTAATTAGCTATGGGTCTGAAACTTCACCATGTGACAGCTCTTCCAAAAGTAGATGAATGAGTTATTTGAGAAAAATTGACTATCTGCAATACTTTCAGAGATAATTCGCATTTACTCATTTTGAGTAGGTGAGTAATTAGCTACGGGTCTGAAACTTCACCAAGTGAAAGCTCTCCTAAAAGTACATGAATGAGTTATTTGAGAAAAATTGGCTATCTGCAATACTTTTAGAGATAATTCGCAGTTACTCATTTTGAGTAGGTGAGTAATTAGCTACAGGTCTGAAACTTCACCATGTGAAAGCTCTCCCAAAAGTAGGTGAATGAGTTATTTGAGAAAAATTGGCTATATGCAATACTCTTAGAGATAATTCGCAGTTACTCATTTTGAGTAGGTGAGTTATTACCTATGGGTCTGAAACTTTGCCATGTGAAAGCTCTTCCAAAAGTAGATGAATGAGTTATTTGAGAAAAATTGGCTATCTGCAATACTTTTAGAGATAATTAGTATTTACTCATTTTGAGCGGGTGAGAAATTAGCTACAGGTCTGACACTTCACCAAGTGAAAGCTCTCTCAAAAGTAGATGAATGAGTTATTTGAGAAAAATTGGCTATCTCCTATACTTTTAGAGACAATTCGCATTTACTCATTTTGAGTAGGTGAGAAATTAGCTATGGGTCTGAAACTTCACCATGTGAAAGCTCTTCCAAAAGTAGATGAATGAGTTATTTGAGAAAAATTGGCTATATGCAATACTCTTAGAGATAATTCGCAGTTACTCATTTTGAGTAGGTGAGTTATTACCTATGGGTCTGAAACTTTGCCATGTGAAAGCTCTTCCAAAAGTAGATGAATGAGTTATTTGAGAAAAATTGGCTATCTGCAATACTTTTAGAGAGAATTCGCATTTACTCATTTTGAGTAGGCGAGTAAGTAGCTATGGGTCTGAAACTTCACAATGTGAAAGCTCTTCCAAAAGTAAATGAATGAGTTATTTGAGAAAAATTGGCTATCTGCAATACTTTTAGAGATAATTAGTATTTACTCATTTTGAGCGGGTGAGAAATTAGCTACAGGTCTGAAACTTCACCAAGTGAAAGCTCTCCCAAAAGTAGATGAATGAGTTATTTGAGAAAAATTGGCTATCTCCTATACTTTTAGAGATAATTCGCATTTACTCATTTTGAGTAGGTGAGAAATTAGCTATGGGTCTGAAACTTCACCATGTGAAAGCTCTTCCAAAAGTAGATGAATGAGTTATTTGAGAAAAATTGGCTATCTGCAATACTTTCAGAGATAATTAGCATTTACTCATTTTGAGTAGGTGAGTAATTAGCTACGGGTCTGAAACTTCACCAAGTGAAAGCTCTCCCAAAAGTAGGTGAATGAGTTATTTGAGAAAAATTGGCTATCTGCAATACTTTTAGAGATAATTAGCATTTACTCATTTTGAGTAGGCGAGTAATTAGCTACGGGTCTGAAACTTCACCAAGTGAAAGCTCTCCCAAAAGTAGGTGAATGAGTTATTTGAGAAAAATTGGCTATCTGCAATACTTTTAGAGAGAATTCGCATTTACTCATTTTGAGTAGGTGAGTAATTAGCTATGGGTCTGAAACTTCACCATGTGAAAGCTCTTCCAAAAGTAAATGAATGAATTATTTGAGAAAAATTGGCTATCTGCAATACTTTTCGAGATATTTAGCATTTACTCATTTTGAGTAGGTGAGAAATTAGCTACAGGTCTGACACTTCACCAAGTGAAAGCTCTCTCAAAAGTAGATGAATGAGTTATTTGAGAAAAATTGGCTATCTGCAATGCTTTTAGAGATAATTCGCATTTACTCATTTTGAGTAGGTGAGAAATTAGCTAGGGGTCTGAAACTTCACTAAGTGAAAGCTCTTCCAAAAGTATATGAATGAGTTATTTGAGAAAAATTGGCTATCTGCAATACTTTTAGAGATAATTAGCATTTACTCATTTTGAGTAGGTGAGTAACTAGCTACGCGTCTGAAACTTCACCAAGTGAAAGCTCTCCCAAAAGTAGGTGAATGAGTTATTTGAGAAAAATTGGCTACCTGCAATACTTTTAGAGATAATTCGCATTTACTCATTTTGAGGAGGTGAGTAAGTAGGCCAAAGTTCACCAAACCATTTTCCCCTTATGTGGGTGTTCCACCACACGACTAAGGCTCCCGATTAAGGGTTTTTGAGGGTCGGTTTCAAAAATATGCTTAGTCCCAGGCTTCCTGTAAGGGTCGGTTGTGGTCGGTTGAGGCCGTGTGAGAAATCAAACATGTTTGATATTTCTCCCGACCCCAACCGATTATTTTTTCCCGCCATAAACAAAATGTCCAGTCCCAGGCTTCCTCAGGCCTCCTCAGATCAAATTTACACAGTCCTATGCTGTCCCAGGCCGCCTGCGACCCTTAGTCGCCGACCCTTAGTCCCAGACCCTCTATACCTTAGTCCCAGGCCTCCTGCGACCCTTAGTCCCATTGCAAAGCAAAAATCGGCTATCTCGGTCTGGGGATGCCTGGGGACGCCTCAGGACACCTTGTGGGGTCGGGACTTAATCCTGGGTTAGTCGGGGCTTAGTCCCAGGAGGCCTGAGGCGTCCTGGGACCCAGTCGGTTTGTCTACGACAGGATCGTGGTTCAAACCGACCAGAAAAATGGCTTAGTCTGTTCTTAGTCCCAGACCAGTTAGGGACTGTCTGGGGCCTCCTGGGGCGTCCTGAGGCCGATCTGTAGTTAATCCCAGACCTTCATACCGATTCTGTCTTCCACCCCATTGGTCAATTTTTTTTCCATTTTTTCCAAGACTACCCACGATTAAGGGTCGCCGACAGGATCGGGGCTTAATCCTTTGGTGGAACAAGGGCATAAGCAAAGGATACTCTAGTACTACCCTGTGGGTCAAAAATTTGCTCGAAATTTCTCTATCTCTTACAGTTTGAGAGCTATTTCTGATTTTTCACATTTTCACTAAAAGTAGCAATAAAGTAGCCATTACTCACTTGTACATTGAGCAACAGTTGTGAAACTTAAATATGTTACAGTTCACAAAAAAGTACATGAACAACATATTTGAGAGAAATTGTGTAGCTGCAATACTTTTGAAGATATAAGCCATTTACTCATTATGGTTATCATTAAAAATTGAAAAAGTAGCTATTACTCACTTAGCTATGGAGATACACTTCCAAATTACTGACCATGTTGTAGCTGTGTAGAAAATAGCTGAACATCATATTGGAACAAAATTGTGTAGCTGCAATACTTTTGAAGATATAAGCCATTTACTCATTGACAGTTAAAAGTCATATAATTATATTAGGCAAAAGCGCTATTACTCACTCAAAAGTAGGCCAAAGTTCACCAAACCTTTCCCCCCTTAGCAATAGGATACTCTAGTACTACCCTGTGGGTCAAAAATTTGCTCGAAATTGCTCTATATCTTACAGTTTGAGAGATATTTCTGATTTTTCACATTTTCACTAAAAGTAGCAATAAAGTAGCCATTACTCACTTGTACATCGAGCAACAGTTGTGAAACTTAAATATGTTACAGTTCACAAAAAATAGGCCAAGACCTGCTGCTTACTGGCGACCCGCATGTTGTGGTTGTCCCACCCAAATACATTTTTTGTGCTATAAATGTGCAGAGATTAATATATGTTTTATACAACAATAAATGTAAAACTAGAAATAGGACGCCCTGTTGATAGTAGTTGTGACATATGAATAGAAACAGGATAGCACAGAAGAACACACATTATCATGTGTAATGTCCACCCCATGAACCTTTTGCAAAAATGGTACAGTAGTCTTACAAGACTCTGTTTCATTTGTAAAATATATCAATGATGCTTAAATATTTATTAGTATACATGTAAATTATTTCAGCTTCATGCCTTTTTGCATTGGTTGGGTCGAAAATTTTGACGGTTAATCTTGCACGGTTAAGGAGATAGAAGCAAATTTCTGTTTATCAATTTTTGGCAAAAATTCGAAAATTGTCAAGAGTACACTGATTAGATACCCTATGGGTCAAAAAATTTCAACGAAATCGCTCTATTTTGCACGGTTAAGGAGATAAGGAAATTTCTGTTTTTCCATTTTTAGCAAAAATTTGAAAATTCAAAATGGCCGCCATTATGTGAGAAGAGGAAATTTTTTTTTTAACTGCCAAGAGTGCATTTCTTAGATACCCTGCGGGTTGAAAATTTCGATGAAATTGCTCTATCTCACATGGTTAAGGAGATAGAAGCAATTTTGTGTTTTGGCAAAAATTCGAAAATTCAAAATGGCCCCCATTTTTGGGGAGGGGAAAATTTTTTGAAAATTGACAAGAGTACATTCCTTACATACCCTGTGGGTCGAAAATTTCGACGAAATCACTCTATCTCGCACGGTTAAGGAGATACAAGCAATTTTGTGTTTTGCCATTTTTGGCAAAAAATTCAAAATGGCCGCCATTTTTGGGGAGGGGAAACTTTTTTGAAAATTGGCAAGAGTACATTCCTTTAATACTCTGTGGGTCGAAAATTTCAACGAAATCGCTCTATCTCGCACGGTAACGAAGATAGAAGCAATTCTGTGTTTTTCCATTTTTGGTAAAAATTTGAAAAGTCAAAATGGCCACCATTTTTGGGGAGGGGAAATTTTTTTTGAAAATTGCCAAGAGTACATTCCTTGAAAATCCTGTGGGTCGAAAATTTCGACGAAATCGCTCTATCTCGCACGGTTAAGGAGATAGAAGCAATTCTGTGTTTTGCCATTATTGGCAAAAATTCGAAAAAATTCAAAATGGACGCTATTTTTGGGGAGGGAAAATTTTTTGTAAAATTGCCAAGAGTACAGCCCTTGAATACCCTGTGGGTCGAAAATTTTGACGAAATCTCTCTATCTCGCATGGTTAAGGAGATACAAGCAATTTTGTGTTTTGCCATTTTTGGCAAAAATTCGAAAAGTCAAAATGGACGCCCTTTTTGGGGAGGGGAAAATTTTTTGGAAATTGCCAAGAGTACACTCCTTAGATACCCTGTGGGTCAAAAATTTTGACGAAATTGCTTTATCTCGCATGGTTAAGGAGATAGAAGCAATTCTGTGTTTTGCCATTTTTGGCAAAAATTCGAAAATTCAAAATGGCCACCATTTTTGGGGAGGGGAAAATTTTTTGAAAATTGCCATATATTGCTCAAATACCCTGTGGGTCGAAAATTTCGACGAAATCGCTCTATCTCGCACGGTTAAGGAGATACAAGCAATTTTGTGTTTTGCCATTTTTGGCAAAAATTCAAAATGGCCGCCATTTTTGGGGAGGGGAAAATTTTTTGAAAATTGGCAAGAGTACATTCCTTCAATACACTGTCAGTCGAAAATTTCGACGAAATCGCTCTATCTCGCACGGTTAAGGAGATACAAGCAATTTTGTGTTTTGTCATTTTGGGCAAAAATTCAAAATGGCCACCATTTCTGGGGAGGGGAAAATTTTTTTGAAAACTGGGTATTAGTAAATTCCTTGCATACCCTGTGGGTCGAAAATTTCGACGAAATCGCTCTATCTCGCACGGTTAAGGAGATACAAGCAATTTTGTGTTTTGCCATTTTTGGCAAAAATTCGAAAAGTCAAAATGGCCGCCATTCTTGGGGAGGGGAAAATTTTTTGGTAATTGCCAAGAGTACACTCCTTAGATACCCTGTGGGTTGAAAATTTCGACGAAATCGCTCTATCTCGCACGGTTAAGGAGATACAAGCAATTCTGTGTTTTTCCATTTTTGGCAAAAATTCGAAAATTCAAAATGCTCTATCTCGCACGGTTAAGGAGATAGAAGCGATTTTGTGTTTTGCCATTTTTGGCAAAAATTCGAAAATTCAAAATGGCCGCCATTTTTGGGGAGGGGAAACTTTTTTGAAAATTGGCAAGAGTACATTCCTTTAATACTCTGTGGGTCGAAAATTTCAACGAAATCGCTCTATCTCGCACGGTAACGAAGATAGAAGCAATTCTGTGTTTTTCCATTTTTGGTAAAAATTCGAAAAGTCAAAATGGCCACCATTTTTGGGGAGGGGAAATTTTTTTGAAAACTGGGTATTAGTAAATTCCTTGCATACCCTGTGGGTCGAAAATTTCGACGAAATCGCTCTATCTCGCACGGTTAAGGAGATACAAGCAATTTTGTGTTTTGTCATTTTTGGCAAAAATTCAAAATGGCCACCATTTCTGGGGAGGGGAAAATTTTTTGAAAATTGGGTATTAGTACATTCCTTGCATACCCTATGGGTCGAAAATTTCGACGAAATCGCTCTATCTCGCACGGTTAAGGAGATACAAGCAATTTTGTGTTTTGCCATTTTTGGCAAAAATTCGAAAAGTCAAAATGGCCGCCATTCTTGGGGAGGGGAAAATTTTTTGGTAATTGCCAAGAGTACACTCCTTAGATACCCTGTGGGTTGAAAATTTCGACGAAATCGCTCTATCTCGCACGGTTAAGGAGATACAAACAATTCTGTGTTTTTCCATTTTTGGCAAAAATTCGAAAATTCAAAATGCTCTATCTCGCACGGTTAAGGAGATAGAAGCGATTTTGTGTTTTGCCATTTTTGGCAAAAATTCAAAAATTCAAAATGGCCGCCATTTTTGGGGAGGGGAAAATTTTTTGGAAATTGCCAAGAGTACATTCCTCAGATGCCCTATGGGTCGAAAATTTCGACAAAATAGCTCTATGTTGCACGGTTAAGGAGATACAAGCAATTTTGTGTTTTGCCATTTTTGGGGAGGGGAAAATTTTTTGAAAATTGGCAAGAGCACATTCCTTATATACCCTGCGGGTCGAAATTTCGACGAAATCGCTCTATCTCGCACAGTTAAGGAGATACAAGCAATTCTGTGTTTTGCCATTTTTGGCAAAAATTCGAAAATTCAAAATGGCCGCCATTTTTGGGGAGGGGAAACTTTTTTGAAAATTGGCAAGAGTACAGCCCTTGAATACCCTGTGGGTCGAAAATTTTGACGAAATCTCTCTATCTCGCATGGTTAAGGAGATACAAGCAATTTTGTGTTTTGCCATTTTTGGCAAAAATTCGAAAAGTCAAAATGGACGCCATTTTTGGGGAGGGGAAAATTTTTTGGAAATTGCCAAGAGTACACTCCTTAGATACCCTGTGGGTCAAAAATTTTGACGAAATCGCTTTATCTCGCATGGTTAAGGAGATAGAAGCAATTCTGTGTTTTGCCATTTTTGGCAAAAATTCGAAAATTCAAAATGGCCACCATTTTTGGGGAGGGGAAAATTTTTTGAAAATTGCCATATATTGCTCAAATACCCTGTGGGTCGAAAATTTCGACGAAATCGCTCTATCTCGCACGGTTAAGGAGATACAAGCAATTTTGTGTTTTGCCATTTTTTGCAAAAATTCAAAATGGCCGCCATTTTTGGGGAGGGGAAAATTTTTTGAAAATTGGCAAGAGTACATTCCTTCAATACACTGTCAGTCGAAAATTTCGACGAAATCGCTCTATCTCGCACGGTTAAGGAGATACAAGCAATTTTGTGTTTTGTCATTTTGGGCAAAAATTCAAAATGGCCACCATTTCTGGGGAGGGGAAAATTTTTTTGAAAACTGGGTATTAGTAAATTCCTTGCATACCCTGTGGGTCGAAAATTTCGACGAAATCGCTCTATCTTGCACGGTTAAGGAGATACAAGCAATTTTGTGTTTTGTCATTTTTGGCAAAAATTCAAAATGGCTACCATTTCTGGGGAGGGGAAAATTTTTTTGAAAATTGGGTATTAGTACATTCCTTGCATACCCTGTGGGTCGAAAATTTCGACGAAATCGCTCTATCTCGCACGGTTAAGGAGATACAAGCAATTTTGTGTTTTGCCATTTTTGGCAAAAATTCGAAAAGTCAAAATGGCCGCCATTCTTGGGGAGGGGAAAATTTTTTGGTAATTGCCAAGAGTACACTCCTTAGATACCCTGTGGGTTGAAAATTTCGACGAAATCGCTCTATCTCGCACGGTTAAGGAGATACAAGCAATTCTGTGTTTTTCCATTTTTGGCAAAAATTCGAAAATTCAAAATGCTCTATCTCGCACGGTTAAGGAGATAGAAGCGATTTTGTGTTTTGCCATTTGTGGCAAAAATTCGAAAATTCAAAATGACCACCATTTTTGGGGAGGGGAAAATTTTTTGGAAATTGCCAAGAGTACATTCCTCAGATGCCCTATGGGTCGAAAATTTCGACAAAATAGCTCTATGTTGCACGGTTAAGGAGATACAAGCAATTTTGTGTTTTGCCATTTTTGGGGAGGGGAAAATTTTTTGAAAATTGGCAAGAGTACATTCCTTGCATACCCTGTGGGTCGAAAATTTCGACGAAATCGCTCTATCTCGCACGGTTAAGGAGATACAAGCAATTTTGTGTTTTGCCATTTTTGGCAAAAATTCGAAAAATCAAAATGGCCGCCATTCTTGGGGAGGGGAAAATTTTTTGGTAATTGCCAAGAGTACACTCCTTAGATACCCTGTGGGTTGAAAATTTCGACGAAATCGCTCCATCTCGCACGGTTAAGGAGATACAAGCAATTCTGTGTTTTTCCATTTTTGGCAAAAATTCGAAAATTCAAAATGCTCTATCTCGCACGGTTAAGGAGATAGAAGCGATTTTGTGTTTTGCCATTTTTGGCAAAAATTCAAAAATTCAAAATGGCCGCCATTTTTGGGGAGGGGAAAATTTTTTGGAAATTGCCAAGAGTACATTCCTCAGATGCCCTATGGGTCGAAAATTTCGACAAAATAGCTCTATGTTGCACGGTTAAGGAGATACAAGCAATTTTGTGTTTTGCCATTTTTGGGGAGGGGAAAATTTTTTGAAAATTGGCAAGAGTACATTCCTTACATATCCTCCGGAACGAAATTTCGACGAAATCGCTCTATCTCGCACAGTTAAGGAGATACAAGCAATTCTGTGTTTTGCCATTTTTGGCAAAAATTCGAAAATTCAAAATGGCCGCCATTTTTGGGGAGGGGAAACTTTTTTGAAAATTGGCAAGAGTACAGCCCTTGAATACCCTGTGGGTCGAAAATTTTGACGAAATCTCTCTATCTCGCATGGTTAAGGAGATACAAGCAATTTTGTGTTTTGCCATTTTTGGCAAAAATTCGAAAATTCAAAATGGCCGCCATTTTTGGGGAGGGGAAACTTTTTTGAAAATTGGCAAGAGTACATTCCTTTAATACTCTGTGGGTCGAAAATTTCAACGAAATCGCTCTATCTCGCACGGTAACGAAGATAGAAGCAATTCTGTGTTTTTCCATTTTTGGTAAAAATTCGAAAAGTCAAAATGGCCACCATTTTTGGGGAGGGGAAATTTTTTTGAAAACTGGGTATTAGTAAATTCCTTGCATACCCTGTGGGTCGAAAATTTCGACGAAATCGCTCTATCTCGCACGGTTAAGGAGATACAAGCAATTTTGTGTTTTGTCATTTTTGGCAAAAACTCAAAATGGCCACCATTTCTGGGGAGGGGAAAATTTTTTGAAAATTGGGTATTAGTACATTCCTTGCATACCCTGTGGGTCGAAAATTTCGACGAAATCGCTCTATCTCGCACGGTTAAGGAGATACAAGCAATTTTGTGTTTTGCCATTTTTGGCAAAAATTCGAAAAATCAAAATGGCCGCCATTCTTGGGGAGGGGAAAATTTTTTGGTAATTGCCAAGAGTACACTCCTTAGATACCCTGTGGGTTGAAAATTTCGACGAAATCGCTCTATCTCGCACGGTTAAGGAGATACAAGCAATTCTGTGTTTTTCCATTTTTGGCAAAAATTCGAAAATTCAAAATGCTCTATCTCGCACGGTTAAGGAGATAGAAGCGATTTTGTGTTTTGCCATTTTTGGCAAAAATTCAAAAATTCAAAATGGCCGCCATTTTTGGGGAGGGGAAAATTTTTTGGAAATTGCCAAGAGTACATTCCTCAGATGCCCTATGGGTCGAAAATTTCGACAAAATAGCTCTATGTTGCACGGTTAAGGAGATACAAGCAATTTTGTGTTTTGCCATTTTTGGGGAGGGGAAAATTTTTTGAAAATTGGCAAGAGTACATTCCTTATATACCCTGCGGGACGAAATTTCGACGAAATCGCTCTATCTC
Source organism: Sabellastarte sp. h YS-2021 (assembly GCA_964017235.1). Lineage (NCBI taxonomy): Eukaryota > Metazoa > Annelida > Polychaeta > Sabellida > Sabellidae > Sabellastarte > Sabellastarte sp. h YS-2021. Next base: position 8,047,098 of record OZ024932.1, on the reverse strand, counting down.
GCACAGTTAAGGAGATACAAGCAATTCTGTGTTTTGCCATTTTTGGCAAAAATTCGAAAATTCAAAATGGCCGCCATTTTTGGGGAGGGGAAACTTTTTTGAAAATTGGCAAGAGTACATTCCTTTAATACTCTGTGGGTCGAAAATTTCAACGAAATCGCTCTATCTCGCACGGTAACGAAGATAGAAGCAATTCTGTGTTTTTCCATTTTTGGTAAAAATTCGAAAAGTCAAAATGGCCACCATTTTTGGGGAGGGGAAATTTTTTTGAAAACTGGGTATTAGTAAATTCCTTGCATACCCTGTGGGTCGAAAATTTCGACGAAATCGCTCTATCTCGCACGGTTAAGGAGATAGAAGCAAATTTGTGTTTTGCCATTTTTGGCAAAAAATTCGAAAATTCAAAATGGCCGCCATTTTTGGGGAGGGGAAATTTTTTTGAAAATTGCAAATATTGCATTCCTTAGATACCCTGTGGGTCGAAAATTTCGACGAAATCGCTCTATCTCGCACGGTTAAGGAGATAGAAGCAAATTTGTGTTTTGCCATTTTTGGCAAAAATTCTAAAATTCAAAATGGCCGCCATTTTTGGGGAGGGGAAAATTTTTTAAAAATTACCAAGAGTACAATGCTCAGATACCCTGTGGGTCGAAAATTTTGACGAAATCGCTCTATCTCGCACGGTTAAGGAGATAGAAGCAAATTTGTGTTTTGCCATTTTTGGCAAAAATTCGAAAATTCAAAATGGCCGCCATTTTTGGGGAGGGGAAAATTTTTTAAAAATTGTAAAGATTACATTCCTTAGATACCCTGTGGGTCGAAAATTTCGATGAAATCGCTCTATCTCGCACGGTTAATCTACGCACCGCGGAGACGCTTTTTGGAATTCTCTTTACAATAATGGTCGTTTTTATGTACATGTAGCACATTTTTAGACGGATTCACTATCTTATATATTACTTTCATCTTACTTTCTTATTCTTTGCCTGTTTTATGTATATATTCCCCCAATTCACTGCTGTATCAACTTCTATATAAAAGCGGGTATTATCGCCCATTTGCCGGGAATTACCGTAGTAATTTGATCTATAATTCCCCTATTTCAAGTACTGGGTATTATTTATAATCTAATTTGTGTCTTGTAAGTTCACTTTAAGTTTATTTCCAATCAGTATATTGACATTTTCCTGTTGGTGTCTGGTGGTGTTGTCTTTTAGCTTAAGGTGAGGCTGTAGTGTGGGGTGTTAGGGTGCCTGTGAGTCGCCCACAGGACGAAGAGTTGTGACTTTTAGGTGTAGGGTTATATTATTGAGGCTCCCCACTGTTGAGCTTAGACTAGGGGCTCTTACTGATGTACAACCCCACCAGTCATGTTCAGTCCTCGGTTACTCCTCTTCATGGCACTGTTTGCAGTGGCACTGGCCCACAGGCATGATTGGTTCAGCACCAGAGCATCTTACACATCATGTCCTCCTTTGACACGGGTTGCGAAAAATTTATCATATTTGTGTTCCTGCCGAAAATTTCCGACCATGGTTAATGGAAGAGGGCTCATGTTGCTACTGTTACTGGGTGGAGATGTATCCCTCAACCCTGGTCCGTTTACACTCGGTGTTTTGAATGCCAGATCCGTAAGGAACAAGGGTCCTCTCCTTGCCGACATGGTGGCTTCATACGACCTTGATCTTCTATGCCTCACGGAAACACACATACGTCCATTTGACTCTGACAGCTTCTTACGGTCTATAACTCCTCCCGATTTTAACTTTCCTCACAGGCCTCGTCCCTCAGGTATTGGTGGTGGTGTGGGTTTTTTCATCAGATCCTCCTACAGACCCCATATAATTGAAACTCCTTGTTATCAGTCATTTGAAAATATAGTGGTGTCAATCGGGCTTCATGGCCATTCAGTGTTGCTTGCCTGCATCTATCGCCCTCCAGGATCATGTACCTGTAATTTTCTGGAAGAATTCATGTCATTTGTTGGTTACCTTTCATCCATTAATTCTTCATATTACATTTGTGGCGACTTCAACATTCATGTTGATGTTCCAGTTGGTGACGGTCAGAAATTCACTACCTTTCTTGATTCATGTGACCTCAAACAGTTAGTCAATAAACCTACTCATCTACATGGTCACATATTGGACCTGATTTTATCTCCCTGTGATCAGGACACCATTGCTGATGTTAAAATTTGTGACTTTGTTTCCGATCACGCATTAGTCAAATGTTCAGTTGCCTTCCCTTGTCAAGTGTCTCATACTCCAAATGTAGTTCAATATAGAAGGTTCCACCGTATCAATATGTCTGACTTCCGCTCAGATCTCAAAAATACGTCCTTCGTCAAGTCTCCAGCTGATGCTGTTGTCGATCTGTATGATCAATATGTACATGATTTGAGTGATGTTCTGGATAGGCATGCACCTCTTATATCTAAATTGACGAAAAAGGAGTCCGCCGATTGGATGTCTGATGATTATCGACGTGCGAAGTCCCTTAGGCGCCAATTTGAGAGAACCTGGCGTAGGGCTAAAAGTACACTTAACAGGAGTAGGCTTCGTCGCCAGATTGCTCGGTGCAATGCACTTGTAAATAAAGATAAATCAGACTACTATAGCAAACTGATCTCAGACAATAGTCATGACTCTCGAAAACTTTGGCGTGAGCTCCATAAGACCCTGAACAGGGATTCTGATGCCACACTTCCATCTCATGAGTCCGAAAAGTCATTGGCTGACCAGTTTGCCTCCTTCTTCACCAACAAAATCAAGAAGATCAGAGATAATTTTGCTTCTTCTGGCACTGAATATGATGTTAACCCTCCTTCAGATCCTCCCCAAATTACTGTCTTTAGGCAAGTTTCTGAAGATGCTGTTGATAAAATAATTAAAGCATCACCAACAAAATCATGCCTGTTGGACCCTCTGCCGACATTCCTGATTAAGGAATGCATTGATATATTGCTACCATCCCTTACAAAGCTGGTCAACTGCTCACTCATGGAGGGATGTGTTCCTGATGCCTTCAAATCTGCTGTGGTCACTCCACTTATTAAAAAGCCAAATCTTCCCTCAAATGACCTTAAGAATTATCGCCCTGTATCAGGTCTCAGTTTTATATCGAAATTGGTAGAACGTGTGGTTGCTAAGCAGCTGTTAGAACATATTAATGCCAATAACTTAGACAACCCGTACCAGTCGGCATATAAGGCGGGCCATTCAACTGAGACTGCTCTTCTCTACATAAAAAATGAGGTTCACTTATCATTGTCAAGAGGTGAATCCACTGCCTTGGTATTGCTTGACTTGTCTGCTGCCTTAGACACCATTGATCACTCTACTCTTCTGGGTTGCCTCCAAAACTGGTTTGGGGTCAGTGGCTCCGTTCTGAAATGGTTCACATCCTACCTAATGGACCGTTACCAATCAGTAAAAATTGGTTCTACTTTGTCAGATGTTTGTAAACTCCTATTTGGTGTTCCCCAAGGTTCTGTCCTGGGTCCTTTGTTGTTCTCATTGTACACTACCCCCCTCAGTTCCGTTATCAGTAAACATAATGGAATAAAGTTTCATTTCTATGCAGATGATAGCCAACTTTATATACATTTATCCCAGAAGAATGCATCTGCTGCCTTTGAAAAGCTAAATAAGTGCCTAAATGATGTTAAAGAGCGGATGACAACTAGTAAGCTCAAACTGAATCCTGATAAGACTGAGTTTATCATCTTTGGTTCGAAGATACAAAGGGATAAGTTGAAAGCATGTTTTCCAATTGATATCCTGGGCAACTCACTCTGCCCTGCAGATTCAGTAAAAAATCTGGGTGTGTGGCTTGATTCAGATTTCTCTTTGTCCAAGCATGTTCAGAATGTCTGCAAAAGTTGTTTTGTTAAACTCCGTGACTTCAGACATGTCAGGCGGTTTCTTACTCATGATGTTTCTGTGCTTGTAGCCAACGCTCTTGTTAGTAGTCGGTTGGATTACTGCAACTCACTTTTCAGGAGCCTGTCCAAGTTCAATCTACGCAAATTACAGTGCATCCAAAATAGCGCAGCTAGAATTGTATCAAACACCAGTCGATACACCAGCATAACTCCTGTGCTAAGGAAACTGCATTGGCTTCCTGTTGAACAGCGCATTGTGTTCAAGACAGTCACACTTGTTTATAAGTATCTTCACACAGGTTTTCCCAGGTATTTTTCACCACATCTTTCTTCCTACAGCAGTTCTTATAGTACCAGGCGCAGTCAAAGTGGTGGTAATTTCCTAGTTATTCCAAAGTTCTGCCCCTCTGTTCATAAATCTGTCAAACAGTTTGGTAATAGTTTTGCGTTTGATGCTCCTACTGTGTGGAATACTCTCCCTGATGTGATTCGTGCCTCTCCATCCCTGGCCTCCTTCAGAAAACAGCTTAAAACCTACCTGTACACCAAAGCATATCCACCCTAGCCTGAATCATCCTCCTGGCGTTCTCCGTGGTGTTCGACCCCTGTTATGTCCCTGGACACAGAATTTTGTTTACTGCTTTTTGTTTTGTTGCGCCTTAGAGTCCTCTTGTTTGGGGAGATTAAGCGCTATAAAAGTCCAATTAGAGAATTAAGGAGATAGAAGCAAATTTGTGTTTTGCCATTTTTGGCAAAAATTCAAAATGGCCGCCATTTTTGGGGAGGGGAAAATTTTTGGAAAATTGCAAAGAGTACACTCCTTAGACACCCTGTGGGTTGAAAATTTCGACGAAATCGCTCTATCTCACACAGTTAAGGAGATAGAAGCAAATTTGTGTTTTGCCATTTTTGGCAAAAATTCTAAAATTCAAAATGGCCGCCATTTTTGGGGAGGGGAAAATTTTTTGAAAATTGCAAAGATTGCATTCCTTAGATACCATGTGGGTCGAAAATTTCGACGAAATCACTCTATCTCGCACGGTTAAGGAGATAGAAGCAAATTTGTGTTTTGCCATTTTTGGCAAAAATTCGAAAATTCAAAATGGCCGCCATTTTTGGGGAGGGGAAAATTTTTTGAAAATTGCAAAGAGTACATTCCTTAGATACCCTGTGAGTCAAAAATTCTGTCGAAATCGCTCTATCTCTTACGGTTTCTGAGATATTAGCAAATTACTCAAAAGTAGTACTGAAAATACACAATGAAGTACCTAAATGGCTATTACTCATGTACTGACAAAGCTATCAGTCCCAAATGCAATACCAAGCGAGCTATGGACATAACAATCTTGTATTCAAAATTGTAGTAAAATATCTTTAATTATTTTGGCTTAAATGCACGGAAACCAATGGGTACTGAAAATAGCTGTACTTAAGTATTACTCAGTAAGCAAAAGAGGTACAACAGCCAAAAGCAATCCCAAGCAAGCTACTGACCCAATAAGCCTGCATACCAAATTTGGTGACAATAGCTCTAATACTTTTCCTTTAAATGAGCGGAAACCATGCGTGACGCCGGACATCGGACGCCGGACATCGGACGGCGCAAAAAGCAAAAATAATATATCCACCCCCCAGCGGGGTGGACATAATTCTTGGTCACACCATGACGTTGCACACCTACACCCCCTAACCAATGTCCCTACCAAGTATCAACTTCCTACACCTTACAGTTTCCGAGATATAGCCCGGACAAGATTTTCTAGGTCAAGGTCACTACGCCAAGGTCAAAGGTCAAATCAAGGTCAGACCATGACGTTGCACACCTACACCCCCAAACCAATATCCCTACCAAGTATCAACTTCCTACACCTTATGGTTTCCGAGATATAGCCCGGACAAGATTTTATAGGTCAAGGTCACTATGGCAAGGTCAAAGGTCAAATCAAGGTCATATCATGACTATGCACAACTACACCCCCTAACCAATGTCCCTACCAAATATCAACTTCCTACACCTTACAGTTTCTGAGATATAGCCTGGACAAAATTTTATAGGTCAAGGTCACTACGGCAAGGTCAAAGGTCAAATCAAGGTCAGACCATGACGTTGCACACCTACACCCCCTAACCAATGTCCCTACCAAGTATCAACTTCCTACACCTTACGGTTTCTGAGATACAGCCCAGACAAACTTCTTCCCGCCGCCCACCCACCCGCCCGCCCGGACACCATGGGTGAAAACAATACTAAAAGGCTAAAAACTCCAATTACGCCATTGGGGAAATATATTATATTGCTGATCCAATAAAATCCTCCAGAATCGTGCAGTCACTGTTAGTGTAAAATCACTGTCTGCACATCCCCCACATTTTATTGAATAGAAGCTCATACAATATGACTTCACTTCATTCATTAATTTTTTTTTGCAGGATGGTCTTGCGACAGAATCAGGATTTTTTACAGCTTCAAACATTTGGCAAATAATATGTAGGTGTTTGGTCCAAAAAGATCTGATCAGCATTCTTTATTTCCTGTTTTTAAGTTTGCCAGATATGGGCCATATATGTCAAAAGAAGAAATTCTTTTTAAAATAGACGGAAGAAATGTAAAGCCATCGAAAGATTTTTTATTTAGAACTAGAGATTGCGTCTCGACGCAGTGTATCCCCGGACGGGACATAGTTAAGGTGTGAATGTGTCGGGCTTGAGCCTGTTTCCTGGAGCACCAGGTCAGGATTCTCCATAGTACCAGATTACTTCCAAAAGCTAATCACTAGTTGTTTCACTTATATCTGTCTTTAAAAATTACATTTCATGGATCCAGAAGATCCATATAGTGATCCGGATCACTTCCAAAACTCAATCATTTCATCCTTTTACCTTTTCAGACATATTCTAAAAATTTCATCGAAATCCGCAGTGTTCGCTCTCGTCAAAAATGAATGCGAGACAGACTGTCTCCCTTCACTTGAAAAGGCGAGACAACTGTGAAAAAATGTGAGACATGTTTTACTTCAAGATATTTTGAAATATTTAGTTCCAATTTGGGACTGCATTAAATTTTCTTTATTTAAATAATAAGAAATAGATGATAAACTAAAAGTTCAAATAAATAAACTTCTTAATGCTGTTTTTATTTGTCTTTTTTTTTAATTTCACTTCTAAACCACATCTTAATGGCTTATTGGCTGGGTGCTACTGGGTCTTTTTTTTTTATTATTATTATTTTATTATTTAACTGTCATCTGGATTCATCAAATAAATAAATAAATTTGAAAATTTTAATTACTTAAATGTAGCTTTTATAAGCTACAAGCTTACCATGTGGGACTTAATGCTGTTCTCGGGTTGCCACACCCGGGGCCAACGTCTTAGAAAAAAAGATCGTTCTTGTTAGCCACCGGATATACTGGTAGTTGTCGTCACGTGATATCTTCTGACCAATCGCCCTACTTTCTCGTTGAAATTTTTTATTAAACCTACCCCTCAGCTGTAAACAGCGGGGAGGCAGGGTGGGACTCTTCTAAGTCCCACATGGTAAGCTTGTAGCTTATAAATTTTATTACGCTACAATAGCTTACCAGATTTGAATTAATATATATACAGAATAGTGCCAGAAATGCCAGTCTGAGTCCCTTTTACAGAGCCCCGATCCCGAAGATCGGGCCTGTAACGAGCCAAAAACCTGAGTAAAAAAGGGACAGTGCTAAAACTGTCCAGATGTTTGGTAGTAGGACGGAAGTGCAGCGGTGCTCACTTCGAGGTCTAAGGGTCCCTATTAGACCTTCACGTGTGACTGACCAACCCAGTGGTTGGGCATCTCATGAAATTTTAACCTGAAATATGAGATTAACGACAACTGACTAAGTCCTTAATAGAAATTACCTGATAATTAAAAAATAAAATGACCTTACCCGTAACATCTTGAAGGTAAAGGAATACCTAGATCCTGGGAGAGACTCCTGAAGACTTGGTTGTAGCGGATGTGCCCCCCCCCCCCCCTTTTTTCTTTCCGAGGACAACTGGTCTGAGGGGAAGGATCTAGGACTTGTTGTGCCGCCACTACGGGTCCCAGATACATATTGTTGTCGGTGTCCGACCAAGTAAGGTCTTTTAGGTAAAAATTTGTGAATGTGTTGTGAGCTTTCCAGTGACAGGCTTGCATGATTTGGTCCACCGATACTCCACCGTAAAAGGCCTTAGAGGCCGCGAAGGCCCGGATGTCATGCGCTTTGACTTGGACCAAGTCCAAGGCTTGTTGATCTGCTTGTTTGTAACAAAGTAGAATGGTTTGTTTCAACCATGAGGAGAGTGTAGCGGGTCTGATATCTGAGGTATGTCCTTTCTTAAAGGAGATGAAAAGGAGAGAACGAGACCCTCTCAGGTCTTTAGTTCGGTCCAAATAGAACCTCAGGGCCCGCACGGGACACAGGGTCCTGTCTTCCTTAAATTGTCTATCTACAATGGTAGTCAAAGCAGGGATAGTCACTGGTGACACACTTTGAGAACCTTCTCTTGCTAGTTGGTTTTTGGCTATGAAATCAGAAGAAGGGAACAAGGCTACCTTTTCCCATTGGCCTAAATTAGCTACTTTGTTAGCGACCCAGGCATGGATTTCGCTGCGGCGCTTGCCGGAGGCCAAGGCTAGCAAGAAAGCAGTTTTAAGAGTAAGATGTTTGAGGTCTGAGTCTTTCATGGGCTCAAATGGCGCTTTGGTGAGCTCGTTAAGGACAACAGAAAGGTTCCACTTTGGTAAATTTCTGGAACTTTTAGGACGATCCCTGTGAAAACTGGAGAGTAACCTATGAAGGTCTGCATTGTGCGCAATGTGTTGGGCCGTTGGGCCCAGAGTGTCAACGATAGCCGTCCTGTAGCCATCAATGGTCGAGGGGCGCCTGTTTAGGTCTTGGTACAGATACATGAAAAAATCTGAGATTTGTTTCACAGATGGAGTGGAGAAATCCACCGAATTTTCTCTGCACCATTTTTCAAATAGGGCCCACTTTGACCTGTAGATGGTCCTTGTTGATGACCGCTGAGGGGCAGCAATTCTCTCTGCCACCTCCACAGAGAAGCCTTGTTCTTGGAGTTGTCCGCTCCTTGACACCAGGCGTGGAGGTTCAGCTGTTGTGGATTGTTGTGGAACACATAGTTGTGGGACTGTTTGAGTAGGGTCGTTGACACTGGGAGTTGTAGTGGGATCTCCGTTGAGAGCTGCACTAGGTCCCAAAACCAGGGCATCCCTGGCCAGCCTGGGGCTATCACGATGATCAGGCAATGGCATTGCTTGATCTTTTGGATCACCTTGTGAAGGAGAGCCGTAGGAGGGTAGGCGTAGGCCATGAGGTTGGTCCAGTTTATGTTCAGAGCATCTATGTTCCAGGCCCTTGGGTCTGGGATAGGAGACACATATAGAGGGAGTTTGTGATTCAGGTGAGTGGCGAATAAGTCTACATGAGGGGTGAACCACTTTCGGCAGATTTGCTTGAAGACCTGAGGGTGCAGAGACCATTCTGTTGACTGCACTTGGTTGGACCTGGATAGGATGTCGGCCATCACATTCAGACACCCTGGAATGTGCCTGGCTTTCAATGTTATATGGTAGTGATGGCACCAGGTCATGATTTTCCACAGGAGAGCGCACATCTCTGCTGAGTGAGTTCCCCCTTGCTTGTTGATGTAGGCTACCACTGTTGAGTTGTCCGTCGCAAGTAACAGTGTTTGATTCTGGCACTGGTCCTTGAAGTCTCGAAGGGCCAGGGAGACCGCCTTCAATTCTAGGACATTTATGTGTAGCCTTTTTTCCCGCTCTGACCACAGCCCTTTTGTAGAATTTTGATCTAAGTGAGCGCCCCAACCTTCGTTTGAGGCGTCGGTAAAGAGTTGGATACTGTGGTCCTTGGGATGAAGGTCTGCGCCTTTCATCACATTTGAGGGATTTTGCCACCAATCTAGGTGGGCTACAATGGCTTCTGTCCAAGGAAGGAGGTTGTCCAGCGACTGAGGATATCTCCAGTGCTCCTTGAGATGAAACTGAAAGGGCCTCATGTGAAGGCGTCCCTCCGGGACCATTTTCTCCGTTGAGGCTAGCAACCCAATTAGAGACATCAAACATCTTGCAGTCAAAACACGTTTTGACTTGAGTCGTAGGATCAAATCCTGAAGTTTGAGCCATCTCTCGTGAGTGGGTCTTACAAGGGCTGAATCTAGGTGGTATTCGTAGCCCACGAACGAAAACACCTGAGTAGGTTTCAGTTCTGATTTTTCCTGGTTGATTATCCAACCCAAGGATTGGGTTAGGTCTACCACTGCCTGTGTGTCCCTTTGAGATTCCTCCTGGGACTGGGACCTGATCAGCCAGTCGTCCAGGTATTGGTGAATTCTGAGTCCTCTTGAGAGGGCCATTAGTTTCACTTCCTTGACGATCATCGTAAAGACCTGGGGGGCTGTGGCCAGTCCGAAAGGTAGGGAGGTGAACTGGAACACCTGGGCCTTGTAGCAAAACCTTAGGTACTTCCTTGAGTTTGGATGGATGGGGATGTGAAGGTATGCGTCCGACAGGTCTATCGACGATACCCTGGGACCAGGGAAGTCCTGATGGACTCCGGGGTTTCCATTTTGAACTTTTCTACATGTAGAAAAGTGTTGAGCCTGCTTAAGTCTATGACTGGCCTCCACCTTTGGTGAGGCTTGGGTACTAGGAACAGGCGACTGTAAAACCCGAGAGATTTTACGTTTTCCACCCTTTCGATGGCGTTCTTTGACAAGAGAGACTGGATACAAGTGGCCAAGGCTTGGTCTTTTTGTTGGGCCTTGTACTCTGATAGAATCAGAGGAAATCTGATCAAGTTTGGCTTTGAACGGAATGGCAGAACGTAGCCATTGGTGATAATGTTTAACACGTTTTGAGAACATTTGTTTGTTAGCCAGTCTCTCTTGAAAGAACGGAGGCGACTTCCTACTGGTGGACTGAATGAGGCTTTGGAGGAGTCATTGTGAAGGGGGGTTTCCACGCCCCCTTCCCCTATTGTGGGGTCGAAAACGACCCCTGGAGCCTCTGAAGTTGGATTTTCCTCTTCCCGAGGGAAAGGATTGGTTACTGCTTTGAGAGGAATTGCCCCCATAGGGGCGTTTCCTGTAGGAGCCTCTTTTCTTGTGGGGGCCACGAAAGGGCTTATTCTGGTAGGGTGCAAAACCCTGAGAATCTTTTGAGGTGCCTTTTTTGAGAAGGAAGTCCTCACCTTCCTTAACAAGTTGAGACTCGAACAAGGAGGAGTCCCAGAAGGACGAGTTCCTAAGTTCTTGGCGTCTCGTTTCCCCTAGCTGGGGATGCAATAGAGTCATTTCGGCTTCGCGCCTAAGCAAGCCGGTATTAGCCATAGAATATAATTCCCTCTGGAGAATATGGGCTAGTGATTTGCTGAGACAGGTAAGAGCTCTATGTTGGACAAGAACCGTCTTGTTCCAAAAATCCAAGTACTCAGCAACTTCCTCATATCCGCGCTTTGCTGCTTTCTCAGGATTGGCACCTTTCTGGATCTGAGACTTTATCTTCTTGACAGTTGACTTGATGCTATGTTGGCACTTTTCCAAAGAAGCATTGCAAGAAGAAGAGGTTTTGGCAAAGGCAGCGGTGAAATTGAGGGTTGAAATATTCTGTCTAGCCTGATGTTCCAGCTCCTTAGGGACTGGCATAGGGACTTTGGCTACTGGTGCCCCAGGAGGTCTAGGAGTAATACAGATCTTAGCAAAGTCCGTATTCAACTCCTGGATTTTGTCTTGAAAAGTGGGCTGTCCAACCTTATACCACTTAGAAGTGGATGGAGGAGGCTTGACATATTTTCCCTCAGATAAATTGGCAGCTTTGAAATCATGTTGAAATTTATCAAAGGCGTCCTTGATAACTGAGCTAAGTGGTAAGATAGAGGAAGGACCTCTAGGTCTGAGCTCTTGACGGCCTTTTTCGTCATCCAGACCCAACACTGAAGTTGACGACCTAGGCATAGAGTCCCTGGGGTCAGGGAGAGAAAGAATGCACCTGAAGGTGTCTACCTCTTCAGAGTATTGGGAGGGAATGTCAGACAGGGCTACTTCCCTATAATAAGGGGGGTCTGGATCATGTTGTGGGAGGTCTTGATCAGAAGCTGCGCCTGAGGGCTGAGCCCTAGAGGGCTTAGAAGACCTGTGTCTGGCCACAGGGGAGTGATCTTCCTCTGAAGATGACACATATCTGGACCTAGATTTATGCTTGCTCTTGTCAGAGTGTTTCTTAGGTCTAGGATGGATCTGAGATTCGTCGGAATCCTCATCCAGATGATCCGAGGCAGAGCTCGGTGTTACTGTTTGTCTGTGGCTTTGTTTTTTATGTGAGTACGAGGAATCCTTCGGTATTGCTTCAGAAGGGGCAACGTACTGATCCGAGGAAGTTTGATTTAGTACTAGACGAGGAGGGAGTGCTGGACCAATGTCCACATCCATTGCCTCGGACTGTGCATTAGTACTTGACCTCGGAGGGGGTAGGTCCAGATGAGCAGCAGACTTGCTGGATGGACCAGCTTTTGAAGCATGAGGCGAGGGATCAACCTCGGCAGGCTTTTTAACTGCCAACTCCTCTCGGAGTGATTGAAATGCTTCTAACATGGATGCCTGGAAGGAACCCATTTGCTGCTGTATATGTATATTTAAGGAATCACCCAGGGATTTCTCTAGATTTCTTTAAATTTTGTTTTGCAAAACAGTACCTGGGGTGGGTGGAACAGCTTTTGCTGGGGTCTTTAGTGATAAAGAACTGAAGGCGAGAGGTTGAGGACGGGGGGGTGAGGTAAAGAGGTTATCGGCAGCACTCTCAAGGTCTGCATTAGAACCAGTAAAAGAGTCCCCATCGCCTTCACCCAAGAGATCTAGTTCATCTTTGGAACTAGTTTCCGCTTATTGCTTTTTTAAGTACCGCTTCCTGTTTTGGATTTTTTGCAATTGTTCATCAGAGAGAGACGTGCAAATATGGCAGGGTGCTTCAAAAGTGACACAGGGGTCATCTCCCTTGCCAGCCTCCCTACAGGTAGGGCAGTAATTATGAGTATCAAAACTGAAGCAAAAATGGCGGCATTTCTGAGCTCTCGGTTTGTCTTTGTTTGCTTGATGAAGGGACATTTTAACGCAATAAAAAGACGTACAATTAAGATTGCCTGAACCGAGAAAACTCAAAACACGCGGATTGTAAGGAAACTACTTAAGTTGTGAAATTAAAAATTTTACAGTATAATCTATGAAATATATTTAAGGAAATGTCCAAATATTAGCCTCCAACAATATGTGAATACTGAGAAATAAATGAAAATGTCTGTATATTTACAAACTGCTACCAGTCTTCGTGGCCAACGAGAAAGTAGGGCGATTGGTCAGAAGATATCACGTGACGACAACTACCAGTATATCCGGTGGCTAACAAGAACGATCTTTTTTTCTAAGACGTTGGCCCCGGGTGTGGCAACCCGAGAACAGCATTAAGTCCCACATGGTAAGCTATTGGAGCGTAATAAAATGCATTTTTTTCTCTTTTCTTTGAAGAAATATATATTTTGTCCCTTCCAATAATAGACGAATTTCTTTGGTCAGTAGTTGTTTCGACTGTTTCGCCTGTGACACCATGCAGAAGACGAGTTAAAAAATAGACATAAAGTGCAGAAATCTCGTGAGAATACCTGAATCCTCGAGTGAATTACTGTTAGCTGGATGTATCAAATAAAATAAACTCACTTTCATGTATTTCTCATCTATTTCTATGAGGAAATATGTACGTCGTCGCTTCCGATAATAGACAAATTTCTTTGGTCAGTAGTTGTTTCGACTGTTTCACCTGTGACACTATAAGCAGAAGACGAGTTTAAAAATTGACAATAAAGCACGGAAATCTCGTGAGAATACACGAAATCTCACGTGAATTACTGTTAGCTGGATATATAAAATAAAATAAACTGTTTTTCTAATCCGTTTCTATGAAGAAATATGTACGTCGTCGCTTCCGATAATAGACGAATTTCTTCCGTCCGTTTTGAGTGTTTCCCCTGTTAGCGACAGCACAGACGCGTTGGTGAGTTTGTTTTGCGACAACTCGCCCCAGAGTGTGTACAAACTCGCGAAATCGCGCTCGAGAGCGAACACTGAATCCGTCCATAAGTTTTTGAGTTATCTTGTACACAAACACATCTGGCAGCCTGGATCCACATCATCCAGACAGTGATCCAGATTACTCCCAAAACTAATCACTTGTTCCTTGTCCCATTTAAGACATTTCCTGAAAATTTCATAACAAGGGTGAAGTACGTGGCTGGCTTTCTGCCAACCACAGAGTCGAATCTTAGGACAGCACTGGGTGTTGAAATCTGTAAACTCGGCCATATTATCGCCCGCATTTGGAAATCGCATTCGAGATGGGTATTTGTAGTGACGTGGTGTGAAAGGTTAAAAAAATATAAAGGGTCTGTACAGTACCGTAAATGCGCAGTTTGAAATTTGATTTTGAACTGAGAAGACATATTTCTTTTTTTACCGTGGATACTAAACGTGTAATATTCGTGTGTTATTTCTACAATATTACGATAGCCATAATGAGCGATAATCGGGGATCAGAGGTTATGCTGTATTTTACCGATGAAGTATTTTGTCTTTTAGCCAATCACAATCGAGGACACGGAATATTTTACAAGGCTGGTTTAAGATGAAAACTTCCAGCATATTTCCTGTTCACGGACTTGCCTCATTAATATTACTGAGCAAATATGCGCGGTCACGGTAGTTTAAAGTATTTGATCTTTGTCGAAACGTCCATATTTTATAGAATATTGTCAGGAAATACCAGGGGAAATCTGTGACCTCATATCTTCTCATGAATATTAATGACTTGGGTGCTATGGCCGTGAGTTCTGTAGCTTAAAGTATTTGATCTTTGTCGAAACGTCCATTTTATAAAATATTATCAGGAAATAAGATTAGCGAACTGGTTTATTTTGTAAATATACTGTAAAACAATTTGGAAGACAACTTCTTCAAAAATAAGAAACGGATTGACAGAAAAATGAAATCACGTGATAACTTCTAGGACATGCAAAAGCACCTTCGAGTGGTTGAATGTAGAACTACAGAGTTTGAATATTTTTCATTGTATCTGCCAGAGGTGTTCTCGATTCTGATTGGCTGAACGACATATGTGTAGAACTACCGTGACGTCACTTCATTCATTAATTTCTTTGTGGTTTATTTGTTTGATAAATGAATAACAGGCTGTAGATGTGCAGACAACCATTTTATATAAACAGTGACTGCGTGATATACCAGCAGACAAATAAATTAATTGGGGCTTCACCAGCAGACGAAACGGTTAAAAAAGACTCGTTCGAGTAGGCCATCACAATACCAAAGACAATAGTTTCCAGGACATCCGGGTCTTTACAGAAAGCCAGACGTAGTGCTAGACAAGCTTTTTACTTTATAAAATATAACTGAATAAAAGCATTAAAAATCTTCAATATGGCAGAGTGTATAATATACACCTTAATGTACCGATATGTGAACAAATATTATGCAGAATTTGATATTTAAGGGCTTAAACGGCGAATTTAAAATCACGGCCACAACTCAGTACATAACTCGAATCAAAGATTCGACTAAAAATCCATTCATGACTTTCTGAGCTATTTGTCTTTAAAAATTACATTCACGGATCCAGAAGATCCAGATAGTGGTCGAGATCACTCACAAAATTGAACCATTTCTTCCTTTTACCACTTCTTCCTTTTACCATTTGTAACATATCCTGAAAATAGTAAAATCCATTCCAAGATTATGTGCAAGCCTGGATCCAGATGATCCAGATCACTCCAAAAATGTAATCACTTGTTCCTTGTACCATTTAGGCCATTTGCTGAAACAATCCATCCATAACTTTTTGAGGTATCTGTCTTAAAAAATTACATTTCATAGACCCAGAAGATCCATATAGTGATCCGGATCACTTCCAAAATTCAATCATTTCATCCTTTTACCACTTCTTCCTTTTACTATTTGTAACATAGCCTAAAAATATCATCAAAATTCATCGTAAAATCATGTTGCAGGCTCGATCCAGATGATCCAGACGGTGATCCAGATCATTCCAAAAGTATAATCACTTGTTCTTTGTACCATTTAGGTCATTTGCTGAAAATGTCATCACAATCCATCCATAACTTTTTGAGGTATGTCGTATTACATTTCACGGATCCAGAAGATCCATACAGTGATCCAGATCACTTCCAAAATCCAGTCATTTCATCCTTTTACCTTTTCAGACATATCCTGAAAATTTCATCAAAATCCGTCCATAAGTTTTTTTGCTACAATGTACACAAACACATCTGGCAACCTGGATCCAGATGATCCAGACAGTGATCCAGATCACTCCCCAAATCTAATCACTTGTTCCTCGCACCATTTAGGTCATTTGCTGAAAATGTCATCACAATCCATCCATAACTTTTTGAGGTATCTGTCTAGTGATCCGGATCACTTCCAAAATTCAGCCATTTCATCCTTTTACCTTTTCAGACATATCCTGAAAATTTCATCAAAATCCGTCCATAAGTTTTTTTGCTACAATGTACACAAACACATCTGGCAACCTGGATCTAGATGATCCAGACAGTGATCCAGATCACTCCCCAAATCTAATCACTTGTTCCTCGCACCATTTAGGCCATTTGCTGAAAATGTCATCACAATCCATCCATAACTTTTTGAGGTATCTGTCTTTAAAAATTACATTTCATGGATCCAGAAGATCCATATAGTAATCCGGATCACTTCTAAAATTCAACCATTTCATCTTTTTACCTTTTCAGACATATCCTGAAAATTTCATCAAAATCCGTTCATAAGTTTTTGAGCTATATTGTACACAAACACATCTGGCAGTCTGGATCCAGATGATCCAGACAGTGATCCGGATCACTCCCAAAATCTAATCACTTGTTCCTTGTCCCAATAAGGACATCTCCTGAAAATTTCATCAAAATGCACCATAACTTTTTGAGTTATCTGTCTTTAAAAATTAAATTTCATGGATCCAGAAGATCCAGACAGTGATCCGGATCACTCCCAAAATTTAATCACATCTTCCTTTTACCAATTTTGACATATCCTGAAAATTTTATCAAAATCCGTCTGTCAGTTTTTGAGTTATCTTGTTTACAAACAAACAAACAAATAGAGGGCCAAAAATGACCCTCGGTCAGGTACTTTGGCGGTCAGTGGATGACCTTCAATGAAGATCTGTAACCGGTCAGCCTGGATGCTGGTACTCCGTCATGTACTCAACCTCAAAAGCCATTTTCAATAGTTTCCACGCAATGTAGTCAGCATTAAGTGTGAAAATATCTCCAAACATGCCAAAAATGACCCTTGGTCAGGTACTTTGGTGGTCAGTGGATGACCTTAAATGAAGATCTGTAACCAGTAAACCTGGATGGTAGAAGTCCATTATGTACTAAACCTCCAAAGCCATTTTCAATAGTTTCCATGCAATATAGTCAGCGTTAAGTGTGAAAATATCTCCAAAAAGGCCAAAAATGCCCCTCGGTCAAGTACTTTGGCGGTCAGTGGATGACCTTCAATGAAGAGCTTCAAGGTCAAATTTCTGCATGCTTATAGAGGACATATATATGTATTATATATACCAGCCATAGGATGATCTAACTTTCTGTCTTGGAGAACTGGGCCAAAATGTGCAAAAATGGCCAAAAACTGACCTTTAAGTGGCCACCAGTGACCTTGAGATTGAAGGTCAAGGTCACAAAACAATAGCGTTCGTGGCATTGCCCATATATACCCACATACCAAATTTGAAAGTTCTAACTAAAATATTTTTTAAGTTATCGCGTCCAAAAGGAAATCTCTGCGGCGGCGGCGGCGTGACCGTACTGAATCCTAAGTATCCCCGACTTTCGTCCGGGGATACAAATATATAAAATGGCATCCAAAATGACAAGTAATGACCACTCAAAAATGCCGAAATCCTGCCAGAGAAACTCGCTAAAATGAGATCCATAACAGGACCTAGAGATGACCAGAATGGCCATCTCTAGGTAAAAGTCTCAATTACCACATCAAATTTCTTCCAACACCAAAAAGATGTCCCTAAATTAAAGTTAATCTTAGTTTGCAGCTGTGAGGGAGTTTAAGGTAATCTTTTCCTGAAGGTTCTGTTCAAGGTTTGTTACATGCAAAACTAAAATTTGCCTAGAATTGTAGAGTATTAGAAATATTGTTAAAAAATTAGCAAATTTAAAGTGAATACAATTCTGCTATTACTGGGAGTTTAAGGTTACCTAAATGCATAACACATTGCTATGGCCAGTTGCATATACATGCAAAATTTGAAAGAAATTTCTGAAGTTATTTTCAGTATACAGTATTGAAAAATAGAAAATATAAACTCAATGTAACTTTTTAATATGTGGGAGTTTAAGGTCACTTTAAGATAGGGCACATCTTGAAAACCAGTTACAACTACATGCCAAATTTGAAGTGAATCTGTCAATCCATTTATGAGACACTGTCCAGAAATGAAAAACCTTAAACTTAAAATATGTATGTTACTACTGGGAGTTTAAGGTCACTTTACAATAGGGAACAGTTACATCCACATCTCTCCGGAATACAAAGTGTGACCGCGACAGACAACGCCACAAAAAAGAGGACAAAGCAATCCCTATATGCCAAGCAGCATAAATGCTGATGACACAAAAATGGAACAGCCCACTAAGCATTAAGTTACTGTTACTTCTTTTTCAGCTCTAGTGTTGGAACCTCTTGTCCAGGAATACAAATCTTCTCGTGCTTGATTCCTTGATCACGGAAGATCTGAAGTGACATGAAAACATTGCAATAAGCATTCTGCAACTCACACACAGGAACTTGTTAAAAAATTTTGCCAACAAATACAGAAGACCAGTGTGCATCACACAGGCATAAACATTGGGGTGTTTCACAGTAGCATATTGTCCGCATCAATATCCCACCAATGTAAAGCAAAGTCTACTTTTTGAATATGGAAAATCTTTCTCCAAAATTCTATAGCAATGTTTTCGGGTGTATCACTTGATTGTTTAGTTATTTAAACGACTACTTATTGGAAGGTTGTTTTTGAAGAGAAAAAGGTGCTTTTGTTGGGCTTTGGAGGTCAAGCAGACAGGATCTTTGTTTAGTTTTGTATAGTTGTTTTCTGGTGGCTGTTATGGAACTTTAGTTCAGGAAAGCTGTGTGCAGGTTTGTGATATGCTATGAGTGTTTGTATGACTGTAATAACTGAATACTGTGTGACAGCGATTATGTCATGAACAGTCCTTTTCATGTGTTTTATCTTAGATACTTTGACCTTGATTCATTATAATTTAAATTTAAGTTTATGTTAATTTCTGAAATGCTACTGGTAGCTAGTCCTACAGTTTCATCATTGGTTACTGACATATCTTACTTATTATTTGATTACATTCAAATTATATGTAACTAGACTAAGTGTGCTTTGATATGATTACTTTAAAAGGTGAACTAGATTGGGCCAACTCGGCGCCAACATATCCCCAGACAGGTCATCACTCACGCCACAGGTTTTGATCGGGAATTTTTTAAAACATAATTACCCATTATTATATGAACTTCTGCACATCAATCTACTCTGTTTATATCTTCCAAGGAAGATGGTGTATCCCCAGACGCCGAATACATAACTCAAATTATATTTTCAATCTTCCTGCAATGATAACTCTAAACCTATTTTCAAAGTATTTAAATGATTGATGATTGAATGTCCATTCTAAAATAATAATCCCAAAAGAGCATATCTGTTTCTATATTTGTTGACAAATAAAATATTATTTTTAACTCAACTCATCATACTTTTCAATCTTCCTTCAAAGTATTTAAATGATTGATGATTCAATGTCCATTCTAAAATTCATAATCCCAAAAGCACATATCTGTTTCTATATTTGTTCACAAATAAAATATTATTTAAAAAAAATTATTAATATTATTATTTTATTATATTATTTTTAGAATTTGCAAATTGTTTTCAGTTATTTATTTCCTCTATACCTATATATGTGGTCCATATATATGCAACCTAAATATGTGACACAATCTCAGTTCTGACTCCCCTTTAAGTTATATGTAATGAAGTCCACCACCTCCCACCCCCACCCCTCTCCCCTTCTCCACACCTCTCTCACTATTACACAAGATCTGCAACCCCATTGAGTTCTTTGTTTCTCATCTGATATCATTAAATACCTTTGTTTATTTAGTGTCACTCAATATAGCTGGAGGTCCCAGAGGTGGGTGGGGGGGAATCCGGGTGGGGGATGCATAAATGGTAAACAAACAATCTATATAAAAGGGGTACTCAAATACAAAAAGAATTGAGAATTTTAAGTATGTGATTATCAACTGAAATGAGTTCATAACTGTAGGAGCTGTGTCAAAATTAACTGAGGCAAGTTGAATAAAACTGGGCTAGTTGAGGGTTAAAAATCCCCTAGTTTTACTACATAAGGATATAATTTCATTAATATTGGGACTTAAAGCTCACTTAAAGTGTCCATTTTGTCTACTTGAATATGTTTAACCAGTTTCATTTTAAAAAGTGAAAAACTCAGCAAGCAGAGGTATAACACACAAAAATAAGTTCTTAAAAGACTAAGATAGCCATAACATTATTAATATTCAAAATTTAAATAGACAGGCATTTCCTTTTAAAAATTCAAAGATTTCAGCTCTATAACCCACATAGTTTGACAGTTACTGGGCTTTAAAGTGGCATAATGTCCATAAATTGGGTTTCTGTGGGCATTTTACAATTGTTAAAGAGACCTTAGCAATTAAACAACAGATCTGAAACTTTTTGGGGGACATACATAACAAACAAAAATTATATATAATACAGTTTAAGACTTGTCACACTAAGCATTTCCAAATAACAGGGCAAAATACGGAAAAAATGTCAAAAAAGGCACTTGGGCGAGTGTCTATGGCCCTCATACACAGGTTAAATGTCTACTAAAAACCTTGATTTTCGGCATATGTAAAAAGGACATAATAATGCATTCCCAGATGGGATTTCAGCTCCATCAATCACATAGTTTAACAGTCACAGGGCTTAAAGGTGGTAAAAAGTCCAAATATTGGGTCTCTGTGGGCCTTTTAGAGATCTCGATGTGGCTTTCAAATTAAAGCTTCAGACTTAAAATTTGTTACATACTAAGATTACACATAGAATATGTATCTAATAAAGTTTGAAACTTCTCAGACTTACCATTTCCAAGTTACAGAGCAAAATATGTGAAAAATGTCTTAAAAGGCTCACTCAGGTGGGTGTTTAAGGTCCTCATACACAGGTTAAATGTCTACTTGAAGCCTTGATTTTTCGCACATGTAAAAAGAACATAATAATGTATTCCCAGATGAGATTTCAGCTCTATCAGTCACATAGTTTAACAGTCACAGGCCTTAAAATTGGCAAAAAGTCCAAATACTGGGTCTTTATGGGGCCTTCTAGAGACCTAAATGTGGCCTTCAAATTAAAGCCTCAGACTTAAAATTTGTCACATACTAAGATTACACATAGAATATGCATCTAATACAGTTTGAAACTTCTTAGACTTACCATTTTCAAGTTACAGGGCAAAATATGTGAAAAATGTCTAAAAATGGTCACTCGGGTGGGGATTTATGGTCCTCATACACAGGTTAAATGTCTTCTTAAAGCCTTAATTTTTGGCACATATATAAATAACATACTAATATCTTCCCAGATAGGATTTGAGCTCTATCAGTCACATAGTTTGACAGTCACAGGGCTTAAAAGTAGCAAAAAGTCCAAATATTGGGTCTTTGGGAGCCTTTTAGAGACCTCAATTTGACCTTCAAAATTAAAGCTTCAGACTTAAAATCTGTTACATACTAAGATTACACACAGAATATATATCTAATACAGTTTGAAACTTCTCAGACTTACCATTTCCAAGTTACAGGGAAAAAGATGTGAAAAATGTCTTATAAGGGTCACGCGGGTGGGTGTTTATGGTCCTGATACACAGGTTAACTGTCTATTAAAGGCCTAAATGTTGGGGCACATATAAGAAAACACATAGATATATTCCCAGATGATATTTAACTTAGATGAGAGACATAGTTTGAAAGCTACAGTGCTTGAAAGTGGCAAAAAGTGCATAAATTGGGTCTCTGTGGGCACTTTTGAGACCTTAAGTCGACCCCTTTGGGTAAACCTACAGCCCTAAAATTTTCTACAGACAAGGATTACATATCAAAGTTATACCTAGCGCAGTTTGAGACTCATCAGAATTACCACTTCCAAATTATAGGGCAAAATATGTGAAAAGTATAGCAAAAAATCCCCAAGTGGGGGTATTTATGGGCCTCAAACACAATTTTCTCCTCAACTTAAAGTCGTGATTTTCGGCACATGTACTAAGAACATATTAATGTGTTGTCAGGTAAAATTTCAGCCAGCTGAGCATCATAGTTTGTGACCTACAGGGCTCTAAGTGGCCAAAAGTCCAATTTCTGACCTTAAGGTGGCCATAAGTTCTTTTTTACTGGGAGTTTAAGGTCACCTTAAAATAGGGATCTTCCTTTGGGCACCCTTAACATGTGTACCAAGTTTGAAAAAAAAATATTAATTTGTTTTTGAGTTATCGCGTCCACAAGGAAATTTCTACGGCGGCGGCGGCGGCGGCGGCGGCGGCGGCGGCGCGACGGACCTGAATCCAATATATCCCCGACTTTCGTCTGGGGATATAATTATTATTCTGGTCAGTCAGGTATGAGCTTGTAGTTGTCATAGCTGTAGTTTTAGTGGTTTTAGCTATTATTATTTAGTTGTTCATTATATTTCTGGTCATTACATTTAATATGGATATTAACATAGCTTATTTAGCTTAAATGTGATAAATGATTAGCTGTGATGAACATGTAATATGGTGTTTGTGTTATAAATTAACTAATTAATTCTGTGGCATAACATTTATGTGTATATAGCAGTTCTGTAGTTATGATTGTATTTTATTATTATTTATAAAGGTGTATTTTCTGGTCTGTGATGACAACTGCTAGTGCTGAATGTTTGCTGAATTGTCATGGTAGGCCACTGCCTGTAGATAAGAAATAAAGCTTTTAGTTAAGTCTGAGTCTCATTTCACTGACAACCCACCCCTGCACGTCCAGAGCCGTTACAGTCTAGTAATAGTGCGCAGCAACAATTCAAATAACAAAAACTAATTTTCTAAAAATTTGAAAATGTAAAAATATAGGATAAACAATCAGAGTTTTTCTAGATTGTTATTTTCTAGTGTTATAAGTTTAACCACCAATTCATGTGCTGACAATTGAGACGCTGGTCATAACATTTGGCTTAATAGGTCTTTATACCATACCAGGTAGTGTCTAACACAATCAAATCCCTTTTCAGAATGGTATCAAAAACTCAATGAGAGCCTGTTTAATAAGATACTATCACACTATAACTAACTTGAAGTGTATGCTTACCTTAGGATCGTAATATCTGTCGGTGTTGGTGAGGTCTATCACCAGACCAAGCTCCAACTTTCTGTTTTTTAATCTTTGTATCAAACTAGTGGGTGTGAACTCTAATTCTTCTGATACCCCATAAGTCTGCATAAAAGTAAAAATACAGGATTACTTCATAGTGATATTTCAGTATTGATCATAAAATAAACAATGATTAATCTTGAATTAGATATTAACGTATTATTGTTGTTATTTATAACCAAAAAATATTAAAATAAACAAGTTATTGCTTGCATCATTTAGCTTGAGATATACTGTTATGAATTAAATTTTCATGGCAATGTTTTATAAAATTTATGATGGTATTTTGAAATATTTTCATTTATCACCAGTTAGAATATCGAGCAAGAGGCTAGATTTAAGCTTTATTGTTATGGCAGAATAAAAAACTGCAAATAAATAATTCATTTGACAAAATCATTCAAGTCTGTTCCTATCTAGCTCTTCCTTTCACACCTGGTAAGATACTCAACAAAAGTGACCCAAACTGAGCCATTATCTTTTCATTTTCTTGAGAAATATGGTCCGTGGACAGACGCATCTAATGTTCCAAGTATTTGTGACAGTACTAATGTTTTAAATGTTGATCTTGCAGCTGTCATCACCATTTACATCAGTTTTATCTGAGCTCATGCTATTTCACAAATGGTTTAATGTCCGGAAGCAATTTTAAAGTTTATTTAACCAACCTCATTTCTTGTAAAAAAACCTTTGAAAAACATTTTAATTCTTACATATTGCTGCCATTTGCTTGTGAACAAATATTGAATATCTGGTATTTGCCTTTCTGCCTTCCAATAGTTTTATTATCCACTGCAAGCTGTATATGACCTACATACGTGGATATACAGGGTGGGATATATTTTTTCTCGTATACATCGGCGCCTCCATGCCCTTAATAAGTGGTCAGTCTAATCACCAAACAGAGGCTCCATTTGGTGGCACTGAATGGAGACTGAAGTTCATAATTTTCATTTTTAAATGCATTTCATGATAAGAATGGGGAACAAAAGTGCATTATTTATTTATTAGTAACTTAATATATTAGTTTTAATGTGGATAGGCATTAACATTTGCGATATTGGGTTCTCACTAAATAATAGACACGGGTACGGGTGATGAAAAAATGATAGGTGAAGTTCCTACTTTAGAGTCTGTGACCTCAAGAACAACCAGTTTTTCAACTTCTATTTAGAAAATATTGCCACGAAACTCCATAGAATTCCGTGACTTCACAATCTCCATATTTGCTTATTTCATTTTAAAATGTTGCTAAGAAATCGCATGGAATTCTGCGACCTCAAATTTTGTTATTTGCATATACAGTCAAACCTGTACATGTGAGCACTCTCGAAGAGAGACCACTTGCTAGTTGAGACCGCTTTTATTCCCCCCAAGGAAATTTAGATATAAAACATACCCCAAATAGAGACCACTCCTTAGTTGTGACCAGAGACCGCTAAAATCATTCCCGATGACCCACAAAACCCTCTATACAAGAGACCACACAATGAAGACTGAAGGCTAATATGGGCACTGATAATCAATGGATGGGCCATGTATGAATTGTTCCCATTGTCCATTTCCACATACATGTTCAATTAAGGCCTCCACCTATAATAATAAACACAGATATAAAATCCCTGCCTATTTTCTTTGATCATGAAAAAGGGGATTTCTATAATCCTTTCAAAGAAAGTGTGACATATGAATAGCTGGGAAGGAAAGGGGGTATGTGTAGATCATTACATTGTGGATGAATGGGAAACTGAACTGGCTGATGTTAACAATGTTGTCTGTACAAAACATGACAAGAACACATATCAGCCTTTAATGGGTATTACAAATGAGAAATTTAAGTATAATTAGTAATGGCCTATATTTTAATCCAAAATTTCTGCTGTTACATGTACTTGTACACATTTTACATTTTGCTAAATACATGTAATAATTTTAAACCAATTATCAAGATTCCACAAATAGCAAGTTTTACCACTGTACTCTCATTTGCTTCATTGAGACTGATCTCTAACATGTCAAATAGATTGTGGATTGCAGTGCTTAATGATTGGAGAGAGAAATTTAGTGAAATTTTAGGAATTTATACAAAACCTTCATATAAAGACCGACCCCTACGAAAGACCGCTTTTAGCATTTCCCTTGGGCAGTCTTTATATACAGGTTTGACTGTATTATTCATATTTTATTTTACAATATTACCCTTTTATTGGGGACCAACATCAAAAACATGGAGACCCGATTTCTAATATTTAGAATATTCATAAGGGACTCGATATATATCCACAACCATAAACATCAGTATAGCTACCTGTTCTGTATCGCATCATTGTCTAACATTAATAACATCTAACATTAATGACACCCGTGTATCAATCACTACACTGATTTATCATCTTAGGCAACTCTACATTATGTCCCAGGTGATGTGTTACACAAACTTCCAGCCAAGATCCTCCCATTGGTAAAGCCCCCTCAGCTTTTGTTTGACAGGTTTGTGGAGTTCTTCACAGAAAAAATTGAAAAATACACTCGACATTTTCTGCTTCTGTCAATTTGCAACATATCACCCCTGACTCTCCTCCCCCTACGTTCTCCACTTTTTCTACTGTAACAGAGAATCAAGTTACTAAAATCATTACCAACTCTCCTAGTAGATCATGTTCCCTAGACCCTTGGCCCACTTTCCTTGTTCTGGATTATCTGGATATTCTCACTTCCCCCATCACCTCAATAATCAATGCTTCTCTTGAGTAAGTTAAGTGTCCAAACTTTTTCAAGCAGGCCCACGTTACCCCTATCCTCAAAAATCATCCTTAGACAAAGAAGTTTTCAAAAACTACAGGCCTGTCTCAAATTTAAACTTTATCTCAAAGATACTTGAAAGGGTAGTAGCCGTCCAGCTACAAACTCATCTTGATGAAGCCGGTCTTATGATTGCCTTCCAATCGGCTTATAGAAAACACCACTCTACTGAAAGTGCCCTCCTTAAAATTCATAACGATATTCTTCTTAACATGGCCAAAGGTTCTGTCACTGCCCTTACCATTCTGGATCTATCCGCCGCTTTCAATACCATTGACCACACCATTCTCCTGGACAGACTCAATGTTTATTATGGAATCAGTGAGCTAGCACTTGGCTGGTTCAAATCATACCTGTCGGGAAGGAAACACTCGGTCAAGGTAGATAGTACACTCTCGCATCCCACTGCGCTCTAGTATGGAGTTCCCCAGGCTCTGTCCTTGGACCAATTCTGTTCTCTCTCTACACTAACCCAGTCGGCTCAATCATTCATTCATTCCCACAGTAGCATCAACTACCACTTTTACACCGATGACACCCAGTTATACATAATACTTTCACCAGAGAATTTCTCTCACTCTATGCAAAAACTAAAGAACTGCCTAAATGACATTCAAAATTTTATGTTTGCAAACAAATTAAAACTTAACCCAGACAAAACAGAGTTCATTCTCATAGGTTCCCCAAAAAATCGCAAACAACTCCTCCCTCACTTAACTATCAATATCCTGGGAAATCAGGTCTCGCCACCATAAAGTATCAGGAACCTCGGAGTGGTGTTCGACTCTAATTTCAATTTCTCAAACCACGTGTCACAGGTCATCAAGTCCACTAGAGTACATGCGAGAGACCTCTACAGAATTCGTCCCCTTCTAGACCTGAATACATCAGTGCTCTTAGTGAATGCTTTGGTGAGCAGCAGGTTGGACTACTGCGATTCACTCTTCTTATCGCTCACTGATTTTGAGTTAAGGAGATTGCACTTAGTCCAAAACTCACTCTGCAGGGTTGTCACCCGTTCCTTTAAATCCTCTCACATTACCCCTCAACTAAAAAACTCCATTGGCTACCAGTCAGATACAGGGTACAATTTAAAATTGGTCTTATTACATATAAAATTCTCAACCAGGGTCAACCAGTTTACCTAAGAGAATTAATCAACCCCTACACCTCCTCCAGAAATACAAGGTGAAGTACCCCCAAACTCAAGTTCCTTCAAACCCCCACTTTTGATCACAGAGTTCACAAATCAATTAAACACTTCTAATTCCTTCAGTCACTATGCCCCTGCCCTTTGGAACTCTTTCCCTTTCCATGTAAGAAATGATCCCTCTGTTGCATCTGTTAGGAACCACCTCAAAACCCACCTCTCCAGCTCTAGCTTCCCAACTTATTTTTTCTTCCCTCCCGGTCACACCCACAATCCTGGATTACCAACCTTGAACACCCCTCGACTCCCCTATGATAATGATTTTGTTTAATTAGCGAACTCAGTTCCACTTTGTGGGGAAGACAGTGTGCTTGCAAAGCAGTTGATTAGATTAGATTACATATGTGTCCGATTCATTGGGTCACTGAGTGCTTGTTTAAATTTATACTGAATTCGAAGCTTAAGAAATCTTGCTATTTTGAAATAAATGGGATTTCCATTCGGTGTTTCTCTCCTCATTCGGTCTCCATTCGGTGAATTTCTCCATGCGGTGATTAGACTTGCCGCTTGATAATTAGTGTCAACAAGTTCTGGGTTTATGTATATCATTAGAAAATCTTCTGCTGGTGGGTGTTGCATAAAAATCCATGCAGAAATTGCTGAGAAATTGCAAGCTAAATATTGAGTGTTTTATATTCACTGATGGCCCTTGTATACATGACAGCCTTTTATCACATTTTCTATTTAAATGTGGATATTTTTAACTCATAAATGATATTATACTAAATGGTGGATAATACAAGTAAAACATCCCTCATTAGTCATATACAGAAAAAATGTATCAATCATGAAGATTAACAAGATAATACTCGTGCTACGAGCTTGTATAATATTGTTATCTATATTGGCGATATATTATTTTCTGCATAGGTCATTCGGGAAGCTTTCCTATTATATAACCTATCAAATAGTATTGACATTGACAGAGATACCAATTTTCTGTGCAGTCGTAGACAGTCTCCCTGCCACTATAAAAAAATAATTAATAATTACCTCATCTAGTGGAACCTTAAACGGGATGAATCTTGTTCCCCTTACTTGAGTGCCATAACGTGTATATCTCTGCCATCTGAAAATTTAACAAGCATGATATATGCAAGTAAAATTTCTAACTTTAAAGGAATAAGGAAAATTTACTCTTCAGCTATAGCAACAAGCAGAAAACATACAAGGATTTTCTGAAACAATAAACTGTCAATCACTTTTCTTTATTCTGTTTTGCGTAAAGCTGAATTTGTTCCAAATTATGGCGCAGAACAGTCATCTGTCGCATTTTCAATTCAATGGTTTTTTTGTGCAACCTGTTTTATGTGTGTTACCACATAAATTATAAAGTACTTTTCACAGTTTTTGCATGCATTAATATTCTAATTATTAGAAACTGGTTTCCTGAAAATGTTTACCAAAGTGATTTAACAAAGGAGTGATACACGACACATTGATTTCACATGACAAAAGCTTGCTTCAACCTGCACACTTGCAAATTGAATGATTAGCATTTAACACAAAAATAGCATCAGAGATGCCCGTACACCACACCTTGGGGAAATAATTTTCAATACCATGAGATATAGAAGTAATGAAACAGTACAAAGATCAGGATACTTTCAGAGCAGTGTCAGTTATATAAAGCTCCAAATAACGTTTAAGTAGAGAAAATAACATCTAAGAGAAAGAAAAGGTATGTAAAAAAAGTATTAAAACAAGACAATTCAATAGTGAGATGACAGCATTAATCAGTGAACTAAAAATCGTGAGGCTGTAAAATTTATTAATTGGAGAATAGCTGTCGATGGAAATAGCACAATTATGTAAAATAGCATCGGAGATGCCCATACCCCACAGCCTGGGGAAATATTTTTAACACCATGAGATATAGAAGTTCTGTATCAGTACACAGTTCAGGATACTTTCAGAGAACTGTCAGTTATATAAAGGTCCAAACAATGTTTAAATACAGAAAATAATGTCTAACAGAAAGATAATGCATGTACTTTATCTACATCTGGCATGGCCGAATTATGGTTTGGATGTTTTGAATATAATAATTATCCATGCATACAGAAGTGGCAATATATTCAATGAATGCATATGTGTGGTGTTGGGGCAAAGCCTGTGGCTCACTTGATGAAATTCCATCTGTTACAATGGGAAGTTAGTTGCAAAAGTAAAATTCTTAATGAATTCTAATATGACTTTAACAGTGCTTAATCTGCATCAAAAGACAGACCCAAAGGTGCAACAAGATTTTAAAGGTCAAGGTCAATACGGCAAGGTCAAAGGTCAAATCATGATATGTTGCACACCTACAAATCCCAACTAATGTCTCTACCAAGTGTCAAGTTTCTGCACTTTACTGACATAGGCCGGACAGGATTTTATAGGTCAAGGTCACTACGGCAAGGTCAAAGGTCAAATCAAGGTCACACCATGACGTTGCACACCTACAACTCCTAACCAATATCCCTACCAAGTATCAAATTGCTACACCTTACTGTTTCCGAGATATAGCCTGGACAAGATTTTATAGGTCAAGGTCACTACGGCAAGGTCAAAGGTCGCATCAAGATATAGCCCGGACAAGGTTTTATAGGTCAAGGTCACAACGGCAAGGTCAAACGTCAAATCAAGGTTACACCATGATGTTGCACACCTACACCCCCTAACCAATGTCCCTACCAAGTATCAACTTCCATAAATAGGTCAGCACCATGGAGAAGCCATAAGAGAAAATGAGCTAAGGAGGATATACCTTTGCGTAGAGATAGCTTTTGAGCTTCTTTCTAAAAGCGGCAATAGTGGGTGATGCACATATGTCTTCAGGAAGTGAATTCCAAACAGTGGGAGCATCAAAGGCAAAACTGAAGCCAAACTGCTTAGTGGATTCGTGAATTGTAAGTTGAAATTTTGGTACATTGAGGAAGTTGGCAACATTCTGACTACGTCTAGTATTGTAAGTAGTGCGGTATAAGGATAGATATGGAGCAAAATATTTAAGGAAACCAGTATGAACAAGACCAGTGCCGCGGTATGTATCTCCAGCCGAGAAGAAATACCTTTTCCGAGATATTCACAATTTTTCATTTTCCGCTAAAATCCAAGATGGCCACCAAAAGTGGCGAAAACTGAAATTTTTCCCCTAGGAACAGAATACTGTTGTATCACCCTGTGGTTCAAAAATTCGCTCGAAATCGCTGTATCTCTTACCATGTCGAAGATATTTTCAATGTTTTTTTTTCCGCTAAAATCCAAAATGGCCGCCAAAAGTGGTGAAAATTGAAATTTTTTCCCCTTTGCATAGGACACTCTTGTACTACCCTGCGGGTCCAAAATTCGCTCGAAATCGCTCTATCTCGTACAGTTTTCGAGATATTCACACTTTTTCATTTTCCGCAAAAATCCAAGATGGCCGCCAAAAGTGGCGAAAAATGAAGTTTTTCCCCTTTGCATAGGACACTCTTATACTCCCCTGTGGGTCAAAAATTCACTCGAAATCGCTCTATCTCTTACAGTTTTTGAGATATTCACACTTTTTCATTTTCCACTAAAATCCAAGATGGCCGACAAAAGTGGCGAAAATTGAAATTTTTCCCATTTCCATAGGATACTCTTGTACTACGCTGCGGGTCAAAAATTCGCTCAAAATTGCTCTATCTCTTATGGGTTGCAAGATATTTGTGATTTTTCACATTTTCACTAAAAGTCGCAATAAAGTAGCCATTACTCACTTGTACATTGAGCAACAGGTGTGAAACTTAAATATGTCACAGTTCACAAAAAAAGAGATGAAAACATATTTGAGAGAAATTGTGTAGCTGCAATACTTTTGAAGATATAAGCCATTTATTCATTATGGTTATCATTAAAAATAGCATCAGAGATGCCTGTACCCACAGCCTACGGAAATATTTTCAACACCATGAGATATAGAAGTACTGTACCAGTACAAAGTTCAGGATACTTTCAGAGCACTGTCAGTTATATAAAGGTCCAAACAATGTTTGAATGGAGAAAATAATGTTTAAAAGAAAGATAATGCATGTAAAGATGAAGTATTAAAACAAGATAATTCAATAACAAGATGACAGCATTAATCAGTAAACTAAAATTCAACACTCTTTATCTACATCTGCATGGCCGAATTATAGTTTAGATGTGTTAAATATTACCATGCATACAGAAGTGGTAATACATTTAATGAATGCTTATGTGTGGTGTTGGAGCAAAATCTGTGGTTCACTTGATGAAATTCTATCTCTTACAATGGGAAGTTATGAAAGTAAAATTCTTAATAAATTCTAATATGAATTAACAGTGCTTAATCTGCATCAAAAGACAGACCCAAAGGTGCAACAAGATTTTAAAGGTCAAGGTCACTACGACAAGGTCAAAGGTCAAATTAAGGTCACACCATGATAATACACACCTATAGCCCCTAACCAATGTCCCTACCAAGTATCAACTTCCTACACCTTACGGTTTCCAAGATATAGCCCGGACAAGATTTTATAGGTCAAGGTCACTATGGCAAGGTCAAAGGTCAAATCAAGGTCAGACTATGATGCTGCACACCTACACCCCCTAACCAAAGTCTCTACCAAATATCAACTTCCTACACCTTACAGTTTCCAAGATATAGCCCGGACAAGATTTTATAGGTCAAGGTCACTACGGCAAGGTCAAAGGTCAAATCAAGGTCAGACTATGATGCTGCACACCTACACCCCCTAACCAAAGTCTCTACGAAATATCAACTTCCTACATCTTACAGTTTCCGAGATATGGCCCAGACAAGATTTTATAGGTCAAGGTCACTACGGCAAGGTCAAAGGTCAAATCAAGGTCACACCATGACGTTGCACACCTACACCCCCTAACCAATATCCCTACCAAGTATAAACTTCCTACACCTTACGGTTTCTGAGATATAGCCCCAACCAGATTTTATAGGTCAAGGTCACTACGGCAAGGTCAAAGGTCAAATCAAGGTCAGACCATGACATTGCACAACTACACCCCCTAACCAATGTCCCTACCAAGTATCAACTTCCTACACCTTACGGTTTCTGAGATATAGCCCGGACAAGATTTTATAGGTCAAGGTCACTACGGCAAGGTCAAAGGTCAAATCAAGGTCAGACCATGACATTGCACACCTACACCCCCTAACAAATGTCCCTACCAAATATCAACTTCCTACACCTTACGGTTTCTGAGATACAGCCCGGACAAACTTTTTCCCGCCCATCCGGACACCATGGGTGAAAACAATACCCTGACAGCCCTTAAGGGCTGTGGGGTAAAAATTGACAAAGTAGCTATTACTCACTTAGCTACGGAGATACACTTCCAAACTACTGACCATGTTGTAGCTGTGGAGAAAGTAGCTGAACAACATATTGGAACAAAATTGTGTAGCTGCAATACTTTTGAAGATATGAGCCATTTACTCATTATGGTTATCATTAAAAATTGAAAAAGTAGCTATTACTCACTTAGCTATGGAGATGCACTTCCAAAATATTGACCATGTTGTAGCTATGGAGAAAGTAGCTGAACAACATATTGGAACAAAATACTCTAATTGCAATAGTTTGAGAGTTATAAGTCTTATAATTATATTAGGTGAAAGTGCTATTACTCACTCGAAAGTAGGCCAAAGTTCACCAAACCCCAAAAATATTGAGGAGCGTAAAAATTCATTAGGACAACTAATTTACCAAAAATGTGTAACTGTAGTAGTTTCAGAGAAAACTGCATGACCCACGCACGCACGCACGTACACACACACATGGTGCACATTATAATCTCCCGCCCGACTCGCCGGAAGATAATAAACTTGTACACCAGGGTAGCCAGTTTGAACTCTGAGCGAAACTGAATAGGGAGCCAATGAATTTTCCTGAGTACTGGAGTTATCCGAGTCAATTTACTCGAATTTGTAACAATTCTAGCTGCACTATTTTGAATAGACTGCAATCTATGAAGATTGATTTTGGAAATACTCCTAAAAAGTGAGTTACAGTAGTCCAACAGACTACTAACCAAAGCATTGACAACTGATACAGCTGCATCCTGAGTCAAGAACTGCCCAATATTTCTAAAATCCCTCAGTGGATTAAAGCAGCCTTTACAAACATTCTGGACGTGTTTAGAGAAGGAAAAATCAGAGTTAAACCACACACCCAGGTTCCTGACTGACTCGGTGGGGTGAAGGGGGTTGCCCAAGATGTCGATTGGGAAACATGCTTTTAACCTCTCTCTCTGTTTCTTGAAGCCAAAAAGTATGAACTCAGTTTTATCAGGATTTAGTTTAAGTTTGCCAGCCGACATCCACTCTTTGACATCTTGAAGACATCTGTTCAACTTATCAAAAGCAGCTGAGGCATTCATGTGTGACAGATGGACATAGAGTTGCGTGTCGCTGGGATAAAAATGGCAGTTTATGCCTTTGTGTTTACCAATCAATGTAATAAGGGGAGATGTGTACAGAGAGAACAGGAGAGGACCCAAAACAGAACCCTGAGGCATGCCAAACAGCAGTTTTTGTAAATCAGACAAAGTAGAGCCAATCTTAACAGACTGAAAAAGTTCTGTCAGGTAAGAAGAGAACCATTTGAGAACAGAGCCACCAACACCGAACCAATCCAGAAGACAGCTGAGGAGAGTGGAATGATCAATAGTATCAAAGGCAGCCGAGAGATCAAGTACCAAGGCAGTAGCTTCACCCCGAGATAGTGACAAATGAATCTCATTTTTGATGGAAAGCAGAGCCATCTCTGTTGAGTGACCTGACTTATACGCTGACTGGTATGAGTTTTCCAAGACATTTTGATGAATATCATCAACCAGCTGTTTAGCAACTACACGTTCCGCCAGTTTAGAAATGAAGCTAAGTCCAGATACTGGGCGGTAGTTTTTCAAATCCTCAACAGGAAGTGTGATGTATTACAGTGCCCACATCTACTACAGAACCCATTTAAGTAATTAAGCTGACACATCTCGGACAGTGATAAAATGCCTTGTACTTAAACAGGAAACAAGTTTTGAATTTAACTGTAGTGTAATGTGCATTATGTAGAATAAAGCAGTTCTTGAATAACCTTTGAGTAGACAACAGGAAGAGAGGCCTTCTTAATAAGTGGAGTGACCATAGCCTTTTTGAAATCATCTGGAACCAGTTCCTCACGGAGTGAACAATTTACCAATTTGGTTATAGATGGTAGGATATCAATGCATTCCTTAATGAGGAATGTGGGCAATGGGTCCAACAGGCATGAATTGGTGGGTGATTTACTGATTATTTTACCGATTTCATCTTGAGTGACTTGAGTAAAGACTGTTAATTTAGGAGGATCAAAGGTTATAGGACTCAGATGAGGAGAAACTTATCTCAAGTTTTCATGATTTTATTTGAGAAGAATGAAGCAAAATGATCAGCCAATGACTTGAAGATTCATAAGTGGGCAGAGTGGTGCCATGGGATCAATGTAGGACTTTGTGTAACTCCCGCCATGTTTCTTAGAATCATGGCTGTTGTCGGAGATAAGTTTCCTGTAATAGACAGTCTTGTCCCTGTTCATGAGACGATTACACCAGGTAATTTGACGTCGAAGACGACTCCTATTGTATTGACTTTTACCTTTACGCCAAGCACATTCAAATTGACGTCTGAGTGACTTTGCAAGGCGATAGGTCTCAGATAACCAGTCAGCACACTGTTTCTTCTTCACACTGGACACAAGAGGAGCATGCCTGTCAAGAATGGGACTCAAGTCATGTACATACTGACCATAGAGCTGTGAGACAGAATTTGCTGGACATTTCACAAAAGGTAGTTCTTTGAGGTCAGACCGAAAGTCAGACATATTGATACAATGGTAGCTCCTATAGGAAATTCTTGTTTGACAGTTAGTAAGAGAGGAAGGAAAGTCAACAGCACATTTAATGACTGCATGATCAGATATGAATTCACAGATGTCAACATGCACACACACATCTTGATCACTGGGGGAAAGAATGAGATCAAGGATATGACCATGCAAGTGAGTGGTATTGTTAACTGACTGTGTTAGATTACATGATTCTAAAAGGGATTACAATTTGTAACTAGAAATAGGCCGCCCTGTTGATAGTAGATGCGAATAGAAACAGGATAGCATAGAAGAACACACATTATCATGTGTAATGTCCACCCCATGAACATTTTGCCAAAATTGTACAGTAGTCTTACAAGACCCTGTTTCATTTGTAAAATATATCAATGATGCTTAAATATTTGTTAGTGTAGATGTAAATTATTTCAGCTTCATGCCTTTTTGCATTGGTTGGGTTGAAAATTTTGACGAAATCACTCTATCTTGCACGGTTAAGAAGATAGAAGGAAATTCCTGTTTTTCTATTTTTGGCAAAAATTTGAAAATTGAAAATGGCCGCCATTATTGGGAAAAGGAAATTTTTTTGAAAATTGCCAAGAGTACATTTCTTAGATACCCTATTGGTCGAAAATTTCAACAAAATAACTCTATTTTGCACGGTTAAGGCCAGTTTGTGTTTTTCCATTTTGGGCAAAAATTCGAAAATTCAAAATGGCTGCCATTTTTGGGGAGGGGAAAATTTTTTGAAAATTGCAAAGATTACATTCCTTAGATACCCTGTGGGTTGAAAATTTCGACGAAATCGCTCTATCTCGCATGGTTAAGGAGATAGAAGCAAATTTGTGTTTTGCCATTTTTGGCAAAAATTTGAAAATTCAAAATGGCCGCCATTTAGGGGAGGGGAATTTTTTTTTTAAATTGCCAAGAATACAATGCTCAAATACCTGTGGGTCGAAAATTTTGACGAAATCGCTCTATCTCGCATGGTTAAGGAGATAGAAGGAAATTTGTGTTTTGCCATTTTTGGCAAAACTTCGAAAATTCAAAATGGCCGCCATTTTTGGGGAGGGAAAATTTTTTTTAAATTGCAAAGATTGCATTTCTTAAATACCCTGTGGGTTGAAAATTTCGACGAAATCGCTCTATCTCGCACGGTTAAGGAGATAGAAGCAAATTTGTGTTTTGCCATTTTTGGGAAAAATTCGAAAATTCAAAATGGCCGCCATTTTTGGGGAGGGGAAAATTTTTAAAAAATTACCAAGAGTACAATGCTCAGATAACCTGTGGGTCGAAAATTTCGACGAAATCGCTCTATCTCGCACGGTTAAGGAGATAGAAGCAAATTTGTGTTTTGCCATTTTTGGCAAAAATTCGAAAATTCAAAATGGACGCCATTTTTGGGGAGGGGAAAATTTTTTGAAAATTGCAAAGATTGCATTCCTTAGATACCCTGTGCGTCGAAAATTTTGCCGAAATCGCTCTATCTCGCACGGTTAAGGAGATAGAAGCAAATTTGTGTTTTGCCATTTTTCGCAAAAATTCGAAAATTCAAAATGGCCGCCATTTTTGGGGAGGGGAAAATTTTTTGAAAATTGCAAAGATTGCATTGCTTAGACACCCTGTGCGTCGAAAATTTTGCCGAAATCGCTCTATCTCGCACGGTTAAGGAGATAGAAGCAAATTTGTGTTTTGCCATTTTTGGCAAAAATTCCAAAATTCAAAATGGCCACCATTTTTGGGGAGGGGAAATTTTTTTAGAAATTACCAAGAGTACAATGCTCAGATACCCTGTGGGTCGAAAATTTTGCCGAAATCGCTCTATCTCGCACGGTTAAGGAGATAGAAGCAAATTAGTGTTTTGCCATTTTTGGCAAAAATTCGAAAATTCAAAATGGCCGCTCTATCTCGCACGGTTAAGGAGATAGAAGCAAATTTGTGTTTTGCCATTTTTGGCAAAAATTCGAAAATTCAAAATGGCCGCCATTTTTGCGGAGGGGAAAATTTTTTGAAAATTGCAAAGAGTACACTCTTCAGATACCCTGTGGGTCGAAAATTTCGCCGAAATCGCTCTATCTCGCACGGTTAAGGAGATAGAAGCAAATTTGTGTTTTTGCCATTTTTGGCAAAAATTCGAAAATTCAAAATGGCCGCCATTTTTGGGGAGGGGAAAATTTTTTGAAAATTGCAAAGATTGCATTCGTTAGATACCCTGTGCGTCGAAAATTTCGCCGAAATCGCTCTATCTCGCATGGTTAAGGAGATAGAAGCAAATTTGTGTTTTGCCATTTTTGGCAAAAATTCGAAAATTCAAAATGGCCGCCATTTTTGGGGAGGGGAAAATTTTTGGAAAATTGCAAAGATTGCATTCCTTAGATACCCTGTGCGTCGAAAATTTCGCCGAAATCGCTCTATCTCGCACGGTTAAGGAGATAGAAGCAAATTAGTGTTTTGCCATTTTTGGCAAAAATTCGAAAATTCAAAATGGCCGCCATTTTTGGGGAGGGGAAAATATTTTGAAAATTGCAAAGATTGCATTGCTTAGATACCCTGTGCGTCGAAAATTTTGCCGAAATCGCTCTATCTCGCACGGTTAAGGAAATAGAAGCAAATTTGTGTTTTGCCATTTTTGGCAAAAATTCCAAAATTCAAAATGGCCGCCATTTTTGGGGAGGGGAAATTTTTTTGAAAATTGCAAATATTACATTCCCTAGATACCCTGTGGGTAGAAAATTTCGACGAAATCGCTCTATCTCGCACGGTTAAGGAGATAGAAGGAAATTTGTGTTTTGCCATTTTTGGCAAAAATTCGAAAATTCAAAATGGCCGCCATTTTTGGGGAGGGGAAAATTTTTTGAAAATTGCAAAGATTGCGTTGCTTAGATACCCTGTGCGTCGAAAATTTTGCCGAAATCGCTCTATCTCGCACGGTTAAGGAGATAGAAGCAAATTTGTGTTTTGCCATTTTTGGCAAAAATTCGAAAATTCAAAATGGCCGCCATTTTTGGGGAGGGGAAAATTTTTTGAAAATTGCAAAGATTGCGTTGCTTAGATACCCTGTGCGTCGAAAATTTTGCCGAAATCGCTCTATCTCGCACGGTTAAGGAGATAGAAGCAAATTTGTGTTTTGCCATTTTTGGCAAAAATTCGAAAATTCAAAATGGCCGCCATTTTTGGGGAGGGGAAAATTTTTTGAAAATTGCAAAGAGTACACTCTTTAGATACCCAGTGGGTCGAAAATTTCGACGAAATCGCTCTATCTCGCACGGTTAAGGAGATAGAAGCAAATTTGTGTTTTGCCATTTTTGGCAAAAATTCGAAAATTCAAAATGGCCGCCATTTTTGGGGAGGGGAAAAGTTTTTGAAAATTGCAAAGATTGCATTTCTTAGATACCCTGTGCGTCGAAAATTTCGCCGAAATCGCTCTATCTCGCACGGTTAAGGAGATAGAAGCAAATTAGTGTTTTGCCATTTTTGGCAAAAATTCGAAAATTCAAAATGGCCGCCATTTTTGGGGAGGGGAAAATATTTTGAAAATTGCAAAGATTGCATTGCTTAGATACCCTGTGCGTCGAAAATTTTGCCGAAATCGATCTATCTCGCACGGTTAAGGAGATAGAAGCAAATTTGTGTTTTGCCATTTTTGGCAAAAATTCCAAAATTCAAAATGGCCGCCATTTTTGGGGAGGGGAAATTTTTTTGAAAATTGCAAATATTACATTCCTTAGATACCCTGTGCGTCGAAAATTTTGCCGAAATCGCTCTATCTCGCACGGTTAAGGAGATAGAAGCAAATTTGTGTTTTGCCATTTTTGGCAAAAATTCGAAAATTCAAAATGGCCGCCATCTTTGGGGAGGAGAAAATTTTTTATAAATTACCAAGAGTACAATGCTCAGATACCCTGTGGGTCGAAAATTTCGACGAAATCGCTCTATCTGGCACGGTTAAGGAGATAGAAGCAAATTTGTGTTTTGCCATTTTTGGCAAAAATTCGAAAATTCAAAATGGCCGCCATTTTTGGGGAGGGGAAAATTTTTGGAAAATTGCAAAGATTGCATTCCTTAGATACCCTGTGGGTCGAAAATTTCGACGAAATCACTCTATCTCGCACGGTTAAGGAGATAGAAGCAAATTAGTGTTTTGCCATTTTTGGCAAAAATTCGAAAATTCAAAATGGCCGCCATTTTTGGGGAGGGGAAAATTTTTTGATAATTGCAAATATTACATTCCTTAGATACCCTGTGGGTCGAAAATTTCGACGAAATCGCTCTATCTCGCACGGTTAAGGAGATAGAAGCAAATTTGTGTTTTGCCATTTTTGGCAAAAATTCGAAAATTCAAAATGGCCGCCATTTTTGGGGAGGGGAAAATATTTTGAAAATTGCAAAGATTGCATTGCTTAGATACCCTGTGCGTCGAAAATTTTGCCGAAATCGCTCTATCTCGCACGGTTAAGGAGATAGAAGCAAATTAGTGTTTTGCCATTTTTGGCAAAAATTCGAAAATTCAAAATGGCCGCCATTTTTGGGGAGGGGGAAATTTTTTGAAAATTGCAAAGATTGCATTCCTTAGATACCCTGTGGGTCGAAAATTTCGACGAAATCGCTCTATCTCGCACGGTTAAGGAGATAGAAGCAAATTTGTGTTTTGCCATTTTTGGCAAAAATTCGAAAATTCAAAATGGCCGCCATTTTTGGGGAGGGGAAAATTTTTGGAAAATTGCAAAGATTGCATTCCTTAGATACCCTGTGGGTCGAAAATTTCGACGAAATCGCTCTATCTCGCACGGTTAAGGAGATAGAAGCAAATTTGTGTTTTGCCATTTTTGGCAAAAATTCGAAAATTCAAAATGGCCGCCATTTTTGGGGAGGGGAAAATTTTTAGATACCCTGCGGGTTGAAAATTTCGACGAAATCGCTCTATCTCGCACGGTTAAGGAGATAGAAGGAAATTTGTGTTTTGCCATTTTTGGCAAAAATTCGAAAATTCAAAATGGCCGCCATTTTGGGGGAGGGGAAAATTTTTTGAAAATTGCAAAGATTGCATTGCTTAGATACACTGTGCGTCGAAAATTTCGCCGAAATCGCTCTATCTCGCACGGTTAAGGAGATAGAAGCAAATTTGTGTTTTGCCATTTTTGGCAAAAATTCCAAAATTCAAAATGGCCGCCATTTTTGGGGAGGGGAAATTTTTTTGAAAATTGCAAATATTACATTCCTTAGATACCCTGTGGGTAGAAAATTTCGACGAAATCGCTCTATCTCGCACGGTTAAGGAGATAGAAGCAAATTTGTGTTTTGCCATTTTTGGCAAAAATTCGAAAATTCAAAATGGCCGCCATTTTTGGGGAGGGGAAAATTTTTTGAAAATTGCAAAGATTGCGTTGCTTAGATACCCTGTGCGTCGAAAATTTTGCCGAAATCGCTCTATCTCGCACGGTTAAGGAGATAGAAGCAAATTTGTGTTTTGCCATTTTTGGCAAAAATTCGAAAATTCAAAATGGCCGCCATTTTTGGGGAGGGGAAAATTTTTTATAAATTACCAAGAGTACAATGCTCAGATACCCTGTGGGTCGAAAATTTCGACGAAATCGCTCTATCTGGCACGGTTAAGGAGATAGAAGCAAATTTGTGTTTTGCCATTTTTGGCAAAAATTCGAAAATTCAAAATGGCCGCCATTTTTGGGGAGGGGAAAATTTTTGGAAAATTGCAAAGATTGCATTCCTTAGATACCCTGTGGGTCGAAAATTTCGACGAAATCACTCTATCTCGCACGGTTAAGGAGATAGAAGCAAATTAGTGTTTTGCCATTTTTGGCAAAAATTCGAAAATTCAAAATGGCCGCCATTTTTGGGGAGGGGAAAATTTTTTGATAATTGCAAATATTACATTCCTTAGATACCCTGTGGGTCGAAAATTTCGACGAAATCGCTCTATCTCGCACGGTTTGTGTTTTGCCATTTTTGGCAAAAATTCGAAAATTCAAAATGGCCGCCATTTTTGGGGAGGGGAAAATATTTTGAAAATTGCAAAGATTGCATTGCTTAGATACCCTGTGCGTCAAAAATTTTGCCGAAATCGCTCTATCTCGCACGGTTAAGGAGATAGAAGCAAATTAGTGTTTTGCCATTTTTGGCAAAAATTCGAAAATTCAAAATGGCCGCCATTTTTGGGGAGGGGAAAATTTTTTGAAAATTGCAAAGATTGCATTCCTTAGATACCCTATGGGTCGAAAATTTCGACGAAATCGCTCTATCTCGCACGGTTAAGGAGATAGAAGCAAATTTGTATTTTGCCATTTTTGGCAAAAATTCGAAAATTCAAAATGGCCGCCATTTTTGGGGAGGGGAAAATTTTTTGAAAATTGCAAAGTGTACACTCTTTAGATACCCTGCGGGTTGAAAATTTCGACGAAATCGCTCTATCTCGCACGGTTAAGGAGATAGAAGGAAATTTGTGTTTTGCCATTTTTGGCAAAAATTCGAAAATTCAAAATGGCCGCCATTTTGGGGGAGGGGAAAATTTTTTGAAAATTGCAAAGATTGCATTCCTTAGATACCCTGTGCGTCGAAAATTTCGCCGAAATCGCTCTATCTCGCACGGTTAAGGAGATAGAAGCAAATTTGTGTTTTGCCATTTTTGGCAAAAATTCGAAAATTCAAAATGGCCGCCATTTTTGGGGAGGGGAAAATTTTTGGAAAATTGCAAAGATTGCATTCCTTAGATACCCTGTGCGTCGAAAATTTCGCCGAAATCGCTCTATCTCGCACGGTTAAGGAGATAGAAGCAAATTTGTGTTTTGCCATTTTTGGCAAAAATTCCAAAATTCAAAATGGCCGCCATTTTTGGGGAGGGGAAATTTTTTTGAAAATTGCAAATATTACATTCCTTAGATACCCTGTGGGTAGAAAATTTCGACGAAATCGCTCTATCTCGCACGGTTAAGGAGATAGAAGCAAATTTGTGTTTTGCCATTTTTGGCAAAAATTCGAAAATTCAAAATGGCCGCCATTTTTGGGGAGGGGAAAATTTTTTGAAAATTGCAAAGATTGCGTTGCATAGATACCCTGTGCGTCGAAAATTTTGCCGAAATCGCTCTATCTCGCACGGTTAAGGAGATAGAAGCAAATTTGTGTTTTGCCATTTTTGGCAAAAATTCGAAAATTCAAAATGGCCGCCATTTTTGGGGAGGGGAAAATTTTTTATAAATTACCAAGAGTACAATGCTCAGATACCCTGTGGGTCGAAAATTTCGACGAAATCGCTCTATCTGGCACGGTTAAGGAGATAGAAGCAAATTTGTGTTTTGCCATTTTTGGCAAAAATTCGAAAATTCAAAATGGCCGCCATTTTTGGGGAGGGGAAAATTTTTGGAAAATTGCAAATATTACATTCCTTAGATACCCTGTGGGTAGAAAATTTCGACGAAATCGCTCTATCTCGCACGGTTAAGGAGATAGAAGCAAATTTGTGTTTTGCCATTTTTGGCAAAAATTCGAAAATTCAAAATGGCCGCCATTTTTGGGGAGGGGAAAATTTTTTGATAATTGCAAATATTACATTCCTTAGATACCCTGTGGGTCGAAAATTTCGACGAAATCGCTCTATCTCGCACGGTTAAGGAGATAGAAGCAAATTTGTGTTTTGCCATTTTTGGCAAAAATTCGAAAATTCAAAATGGCCGCCATTTTTGGGGAGGGGAAAATATTTTGAAAATTGCAAAGATTGCATTGCTTAGATACCCTGTGCGTCGAAAATTTTGCCGAAATCGCTCTATCTCGCACGGTTAAGGAGATAGAAGCAAATTAGTGTTTTGCCATTTTGGCAAAAATTCGAAAATTCAAAATGGCCGCCATTTTTGGGGAGGGGAAAATTTTTTGAAAATTGCAAAGATTGCATTCCTTAGATACCCTGTGGGTCGAAAATTTCGACGAAATCGCTCTATCTCG
Organism: Sabellastarte sp. h YS-2021; assembly: GCA_964017235.1. Classification (NCBI taxonomy): domain Eukaryota; kingdom Metazoa; phylum Annelida; class Polychaeta; order Sabellida; family Sabellidae; genus Sabellastarte; species Sabellastarte sp. h YS-2021. Next base: position 8,003,717 of record OZ024932.1, on the reverse strand, counting down.
CACGGTTAAGGAGATAGAAGCAAATTTGTGTTTTGCCATTTTTGGCAAAAATTCGAAAATTCAAAATGGCCGCCATTTTTGGGGAGGGGAAAATTTTTTGAAAATTGCAAAGTGTACACTCTTTAGATACCCTGCGGGTTGAAAATTTCGACGAAATCGCTCTATCTCGCACGGTTAAGGAGATAGAAGGAAATTTGTGTTTTGCCATTTTTGGCAAAAATTCGAAAATTCAAAATGGCCGCCATTTTGGGGGAGGGGAAAATTTTTTGAAAATTGCAAAGAGTACACTCCTTAGATACCCTGTGGGTCGAAAATTTTGCCAAAATCGCTCTATCTCGCACGGTTAAGGAGATAGAAGCAAATTACTCAAAAGTAGTACTGAAAATACACAATGAAGTACCTAAATGGCTATTACTCATGTACTGACAAAGCTATCAGTCCCAAATGCAATACCAAGCGAGCTATGGACATAACAATATTGTATTCAAAATTGTAATAAAATATCTTTAATTATTTTGGCTTAAATGCACGGAAACCAATGGGTACTGAAAATAGCTGTACTTAAGTATTACTCAGTAAGCAAAAGAGGTACAACAGCCAAAAGCAATCCCAAGCAAGCTACTGACCCAATAAGCCTGCATACCAAATTTGGTGACAATAGCTCTAATACTTTTCCTTTAAATGAGCGGAAACCATGCGTGACGCCGGACATCGGACGCCGGACGCCGGACACCGGACGCCGGACATCGGACATCGGACGGCAAAAAAAGCAAAAATAATATATCCACCCCCCAGGGGGGTGGACATAACTATCAGTACAAGGTACATCAACGTGTATATTAAAATCACCGCAGATGAAGTAATTGCAATCAACAGAAGACAGAAAACAGACAGGATATAAATTCATCTAAAAAAATGGAACAACACGGCCCAGGAGGGTGATAGATAGAAGCTAGGAGCAAAGTTCGGCACGAAACAGAGACTGATATGACAATATTTTCAAAGCAACTATAATTCGGGGTAGCCACCATGCGACATTTGTATGAATCATGAATGAAGAAACCAACACCACCACCAATACCTGATGAACACAATGAGAACCCATACGGGGTGAGGGAACGAAGAAAACTATCCGAATCAGTAGCACGAATATGTGTTTCTGTGAGACAGAGGAAATCAAAGGCGTGAGATGCTATTGTGTTAGTGAGGAGAGGGCCCTTATTCTGGGTTGACCTTGCATTTACTGAACCAAGCATAACCAGTCCAGGATTCATGGCAACATCATCACATATAAGAAGCAATAGCATAAGCCCACTCTGTTTTACGGTAGGGCGAAAAACATGGCAGGAGGAGCTATAGGAGTAATTTGTAGCAATCCTAAACATGGATGGAATGAGGAATTCACTTCCAATAAAATTTTGTGAGACACTCCTGAGATGAGCGGCAAAATGAAATGCCCTAGGATCAAAATCACCTGTGGGTGGCCTAACCTTTATGGCCTTAAGGACTAACCCTTGAAACTCTGTCCCGTGGGCAACTCATGGGCACCCTGGCAACCCACACTAAAGCCAACCTAATGAAACTCAAAACCAACCACAAACCAAAAGAACCTACCACAAACCTACCTACCACAAACCTACACCTTATGGTTTCCGAGATATAGCCCGGACAAGATTTTATAGGCAACCCACACTAAAGTCAACCTAATGAAATTCAAAACCAACCACAAACCAAAAGAACCTACCACAAACCTACCTACCACAAACCTACACCTTATGGTTTCCAAGATATAGCCCGGACAAGATTTTATAGGTCAAGGTCACTACGGCAAGGTCAAATCAAGGTCACACCATGACGTTGCACACTTACACCCCCCAACCAATGTCCCTACCAAGTATCAACTTCCTACACCTTACAGTGTCTGAGATATAGCCCGGACAAGACTTTATAGGTCAAGGTCACTACGGCAATGTCAAAGGTCAAATCAAGGTCAGACCATGATGTTGCACACCTACACCCCCTAACCAATGTCCCTACCATGCAAGTATCAACTTCCTGACCTTACGGTATCCAAGATATAGCCCAGACAAGATTTTTAAACTCAAGGTCACTACGGCAAGGTCAAAGGTCAAATCAAGGTCACACAATGACGTTGCACACCTACACCCCCCAACCAAAGTTCCAAGTATCAACTTTCTGCACCTTATAGTTTCTGAGATACAGCCCGGACAAACTTTTCCCGCCGTCTGCCTGCCCATCTGGACAGCATGGGTGAAAACAATACCACAACAGCCCTTAAGGGCTGTGGGGTAAAACTTATAAAGGGTATACATATGGGAGAAGAGTTTAACCCCTTAAAGACCTTATCTGTCAACTAGCAGGCGACACCCTGTGTGATATTCTAGCTTTCCTTCAGCACTGTAGAATTAAATGTCTTGGTATACTGAAGTATCTTATTTAAAGTATTATGTACAAGGACATTATGGATCACAAAAAAACCTGCTTGTGGCATGTGTATTAGCAACTAAAACTATCTGTAAACTAATCATCCCGGATTTTCCTTCAGTATACTAGAATACTGCTCCTTTGGTGACGAAGGGGTTAAGCTTACTCATTTTGCAGATGACTTAACTTTAGTGTTGGTATCGAATAATAATATGCATATCGATATCAAACCATATTTTTGCCTTCCGTATCGATCGATATTGAAATATCGGGGCATGAGATGCTTTCCTTGGGGAGACCTTCTGAATTCTTTTGCGAGATTTAGTATTTCCCGAAACGTAAACAAATATGGCATTTCCGCTTTAGCGGTGAGTGAAAGTTGACAAAAATAATTTGAAAACCAATGTAGTCTTCAAATATTGTCCTTTATTTGAATGAAAACCCCCATATTTGTATCTGTTAAGTAGTATATTTTGATATTGATATAGCACTCTACATTATTGATATCGGCAAACTTAGCGTGAATCGATAAATATTTCAATATCGATAAACAATACCAGCACTACTTAACTTGTTCATTATCAGATGTACAATCTGGAAAGGAACTTTTCAAATTGATTAACAAACTTGAAATTTGTTTGGGACTGAAACTCAATATGTCAAAAACAGAAGCACTTTGGATAGGGAAAGAAAAAAAACCTGAAAAACCTTTTAACATAAAATGGTCAACCAAACCGATAAAAATCTTAGGTATATATATAGGGCACAATAAAGAGGAAGTATACAGGGCAAACTTTGAATCACCACTTCGACTTTTGGATAAACAGCTAGCATTATGAAAGAGAAGGTCGCTATCTCTTACAGTAAGGTACTAATTGTAAAAATTTTAGGGATTTCAAAGTTTATTTTTCTCTAGAAAGTATTACACATACCAAGTGAAATAAAAAAGGAAATAAACAGTATGTTATATAAATTTATTTGGAATGGTAAAACAGAAAAAGTAAGCTGCAGCATCTTTATGCAGCCAATTGAAAAAGGAGGATACAACATGCATGATTTTCATTAAGTTGATAAAGCCATCACAGTGATGTGGATGAAAAATTTTTTCAAAGAAAAAACATTTCTTTGGAAAAAATATCTAGAAATTCATTCAGGTGTTAACAATATATTAGTACTATTACAGAGAAATTTTACAGAGAAAATGATACCAAATTTTGATAATCTTTCAGATTTTTATAAAGATGTTATATGAAACTGGAAACAAGTAAAATACAACAATTTGGGAAACATTAATGAAATAAGGTCACAATTTATATGGTATAACAGCTTAATAAGTCAAAAGGAACACCGGTTTTGGTTTAATAAATCACTGTTTCAAGCAGGTCTCTGGTTCATAGGTGATCTTTTCAATGAACACAATAAAATTGTACGTTTTGAACAGTGGGTCTATAGAGCAGTGTCTAGTAATAGTTATTTGGTGTGGAGCAGTTTAGTTACAAAACTGGTACAAAACATAAATATTGCAAGAGAATTCAGGCCAAATAATGGTATAACACAAAATTTTAATGGAATCAAATTGTCTAGCAATAAAATTAATATCCAGTATCTTAATATGAAAATAATAAAAAAAAAATTGGTTTTAAACACAAAGCTTGATAGTGAATTTAAAAACATGGCATATTACAACACTACCTTTGGTCAAATGGATAGTGATGCTTTGGCAAAGATATATGTACTAACCCACTTATTGCCAGTTAATAGACTTACAATATAAAATATTATGTTGCTTTGTGGTTACAAATAAATTACTCTATCAAATCCAAATTAAAACTAGGGGATCGCTTGCAAAAAAAAAGATACTGTTTTTTGCACAGCAAAAACAAAGCGTCCCAAAAAGAATATAAAGGTGAGTGCTAAGGTAATAAGAAAATGCTCTGCTTATAGCCTTATACTGTTGTGATGACTAGATCCAGATGGCTATTTTGCAGGGATACGGATACCCTATTGGTCAAAAATTTTGTCAAAATTACTCTATCTAGCATGGTTTTTCAAGATATAAGCATTTTTGTGTTTTTCAATTTTTGCAAAAAAATTGGAAAATTCAAAATGGCCGCCATTATTGGTAAGACAACAATTTTTTGAATAAAGTGTAGGTTAATCTTAAGAGAAACTGTGGCTTAAAAATTTCATCGAAATCGCTCTATCTAGCACGGTTTTCGAGATATAAGCATTTTTGTGTTTTGCAATTTTTGGGAAAAATTCAAAATTGCCGCCAATTTTGGAGAGACAAAATTTTTTTGAAAATTGGAAAGTCTACTCTGCAGAGATACCCTCTGGGTAAAAAATTTCATCGAAATCGCTCTATCTAGCACGGCTTTCGAGATATAAGCATTTTTGTGCTTTGCAATTTTTGCACAAAATTTGAAAATTCAAAACGGCTGCCATTTTCGGAGAGACAAAATTTTTTTGAATTTAAAATGGCTACTCTGCACAGATACTCTGTGGGTCAAAAATTTCATCGAAATCGTTCTATCTAGCATGGTTTTCGAGATATAAGAATTTCTGTGTTTTGCAATTTTTGCAAAAAAATCGAAAATTCAAAATGGCCGCCATGTTTGGTGAGACAAAGATTTTTTGAAAATTGGAATTTCTACTCTGCAGAAATACCCTGAGGGTCAAAAATTTCGTCGAAGTCGCTCTATCTGGCACGGTTTTTGAGATATAGCACTATTGTGTTTTGCAATTTTTGCAAAAAAATTCGAAGATTCAATATGGTCACCATTTTTGGTGAGACAAATTTTTTTTGAAAATTGCAATGGCTACTCTGAAGAGATACCCTGTGGGTCAAAAATTTCGTCGAAATCGCTCTATCTAGCACAGTTTTGAGATATAAGCATTTTTGTGTATTGCAATTTTTGCGAAAAAATTGAAAATTCAAAATGGCCGCCATTTTTGGCGAGATAAAAATTTTTGGAAAAATGTGTTAGTTCATCTGCAGAGATACCCTGTGGGCCAAAAATTTCGTCGAAACCGCTCTATTTCGCACGGTTTTCGAGATACAGGCATGTTTGTGTTTTCCTTATTTGGAAAATTTGTAATGATTACTTAATCATTAATTACTTGGCCATTTCTTAACCAATCAATGCCAAAATCTAATGATTTCCAGATTTAAATAGAATGAATATATTTGCCAAGTTTCACGTGAATAGATAAAATCCCTTTCAAGTTATCATCCGGACAAGCTTACCATTCAAAAAAAAAACACATTTTTGGTCATGTGACCTCTCTGTTTGGTCGAAATGTCACTGCAGCATATTCCAAAAAATTCCCCAGGGCTACTGCATACACCTGCCAAATTTGAAAAGAATCCGCTCAACAGTCACAGAGTTATAAGGAAAACAAAAGGCGGAGCCTGATTTCCTCCTATACACAAACAAGCGTCCCGCAATGAACATTTAATTTTTGAGTGCAAAAAAAAAATTAAAACATTTTGGTTACAAATTGTTGATCTTTGGAACAACTATTATAACACTAGAGTAATTTTATCTATAAAAGACGTTAACCTGGGGTATAAATTCCAGGATTTGAAATCAAATAAAACATTAAACACTATCATTCTTTCAAAATATTATATATACTAGTTGCATTACTGAGAAAAATATCAGCTTGAACAATTTTCTTATAACGTTAAAGCAATATGTTGATATCTTCAAGTCTCTCAAGACTAAAGATTTAGCTCATTCTGTAGTTGAGACTATAGAGTCTTTCATAAATTGGTAAGAAATTTAAACATCAGTTTGCATTCACATGTATCCCAGCACACAGTTGTGTTGTATGTGAAGTCCATTTGTGTCATTGTGTAGTGTCCTTGTTTTGTATTTAGAAAGGGTAGTAAAATATTTTGAGGGAAAAAGAAAATACTGTAAAGCATTATCACTCATCACATATTGTGTAGTTTTAAAGTTTGACAAAGTTATTTTTCTCAAAAAAAAATAAATATTAAAGGCAATTTATTATTCTTTCTGTTGCTTTTCATTTGAAGGAAATCCATAAAGTGATAACAGAGTATAGTTTTTTGGCTGTATCCTTTGTAATATATTCGATTGTCACAGCTTGCATTTTCTGGGATTTATTATTTTCTTTGGTGTTTACTTGTAGCCGGCCTAGATAGATCATTGATCTTATCAGTCCTGTTTTCAGTTCAAAAGGCTAAAGTGTAAAAAAATAGATTATACATGTCAAAAAAAGAAATTCATTTGCAAATTTCTATTAAGTGACAAAGAATGGCAAAAAAAAAAACAGAAAGATTGTTTAATTATGCAATATATACATATATACAAAATCTGCAAATTTCTATTAAGTGACAATGAATGGCAAACAAGCAATCAGTGCTCGTGAACGGGCTCTGTGTCAAGCTGACTGTGTGTTTTGAGTTTCAGAGAAGACGTGACAGAAGAAAATGACACAAAAGTTGTGCCCTGGAAATGATGTTCAGAAGGAAAGTAAGAAGGTGACTGTTAAGGTGTAACAAGGCCACTGCTGCAGCAGTTATCGCCCGCCTTAGAATCAGTAATAATGGAGAACTAAAGGAGACTTAAGACCTTTGTAGTCAGATAACCCCACTTGACATTGAAGAAGGGGTCAAAGGTAAAAGTCAGCAATTAGAAAATAGTCTCAGGCCTTGACTTCGTACAAGTTGTTTTCACTTTTGGAACCCCTAGTAGCAATGATAAGGGATATAAGGCCTTTTTAACAGGATAATACCATTTAACATGTGATATGACGGTCATTTTGTTTTTGAAACTAGGCTAAATAACTATCAGGTTAACTTTCTTAAAAAAAAAATATGACCTTATTTTTAGATGGGTCACAGTCTTCAATATTAGCAGCTCTTAACACTTTGGAAATTTTTGGAACTATGTCAGGCTTAAAAATGAATAAAGACAAGACAAAAATAATCTGGATAGGTAGGAAGAGATATTCAAGAGAAAAATTACTAAATACAGGACTTCAGTGGGGACTTCAAGAGTTTGAAATTTTAGGATTAAAGTTTTCTGTTCACCTGGATAACATAGTTAGTTTGAATTTCAATCCCAAAATCTTGGAAATTAAAAGGATGATAAATAACTGGGAGAAAAGACAACTTACACCACAAGGAAAAATTACTGTAATAAAAACCTTACTCTTATCCAAAATAAATCATTTGCTTATAAGTCTGCCTAACCCAAAGCCTCAAACAGTAAAACAGATAGAGGAGCTATTTTATGGCTTTTTATGGTCGGATAAACCAAGTAAAATTAGTAAAAATATTATAACGCTGAATAAAGTAAAAGGTGGATTAAACATGTTTAACTTTACAATCTTCTTAAAAGCACTGAAAACAACTTGGTTCCGACGGCTTATTCTCAGACCAGAAGCACCTTGGTCTAAATTGTTTGAACTTATTATTAATAACACCATTAATAATTTCATACTCTTAGGCCCAGAGCATTTTATCAAAGCAAAGAATAGGACAACAAACAATTTCTGGGCTGATGTTTTTGAATCAACGCACAGTATTTTAAAAAACCAAAGACTTTTAAAAAATCAGCACATTCTTACTTCTCCTTTATGGTATAACCAAAAAATTTCAGAAGATCCACTATTTATACCTGATTGGTTCAATAAAGGTATTCACCTAGTATCAGATGTTGTTGATGAACATGGTAATTTCATGTCTATCAGAAATTTACAAATACTGTATAACATTGAAGACATTAATTTCTTACGATACTTGAAGATTAAGATGGACACCTTAAATTTTATGAAAAACAGTAATTTTTAAATGAACCTATCTTGAGACCTGTTATTCCATATCATATAAAAATAATTTTTAAGTTCAATAAGGGGGCAAAAGATTTTTACAAGTATGCTCAATGCAGCCTGAAGAATGAGCATAGCATGAAGGAAAAATGGAATCATGACTTCAATTTAGTTATTGATGAAGAAAGTTGGAATAGAATATTTAAAGTTTCCATCATACCACACCTGATAATGTTTTAATTTGGTTCCAACTGAGAATTATATACAGGATTCTGGGGACAAAGTTTTACCTTCAAAAAGTAGGAATTTCTGATTCTGAAAATTGTCCAAGATGTCACACATTTCCTGAAACTATTTTACACATGTTTGTAGATTGCTCTTATGTACAAAGATTCTGGAACAACCTTGCCAAACATATTTCTGATAAGATAAATTACAACATAAAATTTACAGATTTTACTATTATATTTGGCTCATTGATCAATGACCAAAATTCGGAACCACTTAATAACTTGCTGCTAATTTCAAAAAAGTATATATTTAACACAGCCAAATCTAATAGCCCTTTAACTTTGCATGGCCTCCAATATAAACTAAATCAAAGCTTTGAGGAACTCCAATATCTCACAAGACTGTCAAATTCTGTAGAAGTTTTTGAAAAAAATTGGTTAAAATGGCAACCAGTATATACCTTGAGTTAGTACTGTATATCTTTCTGCTCAAAACTTATATTGTGCTTTCCAGTGTATGCATGTGTTTGCATAACTTAGTCCCTAACATTGACATCAAAACTGTCAAATCAAGCTGTATGAAATAATACTCATATCGTAATGTACTGTAGATGCTTTTTATTTTCTTGTTAATTTGTTTTCAGATACATCTGTTGCTTGCATATATCTAATTTTGTTTACTATTGTAGTTAACTGTCTGTACAGATTTATGGGAAAAAATAAAATAAAAAAAAAAAAAACTTTCCTAGCCATATATATTTTGTACATATTTGAAGAACCTAGCTGCAATACTTCAAGTTTTAGAGCATCTTAATGATTTTTAAATAATTGGCTATGGCAGCCATTTTGTTTTTCAAAATAAGGCCAAAATTTTTCTCAGGCAAAACAGTTGGAAGGCCAGAACTTTTGATGGTCTGTCTTTATATTCTGAAGGCATAGCACCAATAATAAGGGAGAAATAAGGATGTTTTAGTGTGATGACCTCATTTAACTTTCAAGCAGAGGTCAAAGGTCAAATTCAACACCTAGAAAAGATTCCCAGGCCATGACTTCCTACAAGTTGTTTTCACATTTCGAACCTCTAGGAGCAATATTTGGGGAGATATAAGGCCTTTTTAATAGAATAACCCAGTTTGACATTACACGTGATATGGCGGCCATTTTGTGTTTTGAACTGGGCCAAAATTACTATCAGGCTAGCTTTTCTAGCCACATAGCTTTTGTGCAAATTTGATGAAGCTAGCTGGAATATTTGAAGATTTAGAGCACCTCTACGATTTTCAAACAATTAGCTATGGCAGCCATTTTGTTTTTCCAAATGAGGCTAAAATTTTGCAGAGACAGGTTTTCATAGCCATAAACATTCCCTGCCAATTTGGTGAAAATATCTTTATGAATGAGATATTAAGGTTTATGCAAAAAAATGACGAACGGATGTACGGAAGGCGTTTTATAATCTCCCGACAACAGTCTTCGGCCGCAGGCGGGAGATAAAAAGTAAGTTAAACTACCCTGTGGGTCAAAAATTCACTCAAAATCGCTCTATCTGTTATGGTTCTCGAGATATTCACACTTTTTCTCAATGATTCCAGTGCTGTTTCAAATGTTTGGGTCAGTGATTTTATTTCAGATCATGCCCTGGTGCTGGGTCAACTTGATTTTACCAACCCTTCTCTACCTAGGTCAAAAACGGTTACCTTTCGGAGGTTTCACAGGATAAATATGGATTGTTTCAGGAGTGATCTGGCAAACTGTTCGTTTGTTAAATGCCCTGGTAATACTGCTAGTGTTCTTTACGGGCAATATACAAAAGACGTTAAAGATTTGCTAGAAAAACATGCTCCTGAGGTGTCTCGCACTTTCATAAAGGGTCCTGCTAAATGGCTCTCAGATTCTTATCTGCTGGCAAAGGCTGTCAGGCGCCAGTTTGAACGCATATGGCGTAAGGATAAATCACCACAAAATCGAGCTAGACTGTGAAAGCAGATTGCCCATTGTAGTTCACTAGTAAATAAAGATAAATCCAATTACTACAGAAGTCTTGTCAATGAAAATGCTCAGGATTCCAAGAAATTGTGGCAAGTTTTACGTTCTGCATTGCATTCCGATCGCGAAAGTGTACTCCCTTCTCATCAAAGAGTGTCTTGCAAATAGTTTTGTGACTTATTTCTCAGACAAAATTACCAAGATTAGTTACTCATTTTCCAGCACTGACTCTTTCAGTCTACCTGCACCCTCAGACCTACCTAGCTTTGACTCCTTTAAAGAAGTTTCTGATGAAGAAATCCAAAAGGCAATTATGAAATCACCAACTAAATCCTGTCTGTTGGACCCATGGTCTACCGTTTTGGTCAAGGAATGTCTTGACATTCTTGTACCGTCAATCACCAAACTTGTTAATTGTTCTCTGTCTGAAGGTTTGTTCCTGCTGATTTTAAAAAAGCTGTTGTTACTCCATTGATAAAAGAAGCCTCACTTCCACCTGATGATCTCAAGAACTACCGACCTGTGTCAGGCTTGTGTTTCATCTCCAAACTTGTCGAGCGTGTGGTTGCCTCCCAATTAAACTAGAGGAATGCTTTTGCTAACAAAAGCGAAGCGTCCCTAGAAGTTTAAAATGTTTGTGGTTTTAATAAGCATGCTGTAAAGCTAAGAATGCACAAAGCTGCACCGTACAGCAAAAGGTCATGATCTGACATAGACATGCTGGCAAAAGTCTTGTAGATTGGAAAAAGCATATATTATGCTTTTTTGAGGAAATGTCCTATTCTAATTAAAACATTAAGCCAAGCCTACTAAATATGCTTGTAGTAATATTCTGATGTGTATATTTGACACTGTTTAAGTGTTAAGGATAACTTTAGTAAATTTTGTGTAAATGCTACAAAGCATTTCAGTAACGAGTATTGATAACTTCATATATAATCATGTGTGCAAGTATGTATTGCTATTTAGATTGTCCACATGGTTTTGCAATAGGTTTTTATACACTGTGAAAGTAAAAAGGCAACAATAAAGGCAAAAGCTATTTTATGACCCCAGTTTGACCCATACATGGGGGTCAGGAGGTAAAACTAACCGGCTATTTAGACTGTCCAGATATGCTTTCCCAATACCTCTTAATACATTCTGAAGCTATAAAACCAACATACACATTCCTACCTATACATTCCAAAGCTATAAAAGCAACAATGAAGGAGATATCAGGTAAAAACTCCAAAGCAGCGATTATTTACCCCAGTTTGACCCATAAGGGGGGGTCGGGCAGTAAAACTGACCAGCTATTTAGACTCTCCACATATGCTTTCCCAACACCTCTTAATACATTCTGAAGCTATAAAACCAACAATGAAAGGAGATATAAGGTAAAAACTCCAAATGAGCTATTTTATGACTGCAGTTTCAGCCATAAGGGGGGGTTGGGGGGAAATGGACCGGCTATTTAGATTCTCCACATATACTTTCCCAATACCTCTTAATACATTCTGAAGCTATAAAAGCAACGATAAAGGAGATATAAGGCAAAACTCCAAAGCAGCTATTTATGACCCCAGTCTCACCCATAAGGGGGGGGTCGGGGGATAAAACTGACCGGCTTTTTAGACTCTCCACATATGCTTTCCCAATATCTCTTAATACATTCTGAAGCTATAAAAGCAACAATAAAGGAGATATAAGGCAAAACTCCAAAGCAACTATTTATGACCCCAGTTTGGCCCATAAGGAGGGGTCAGGGGGTAAAACTGACCGGCTATTTAGACTCTCCACATATGCTTTCCCAATACCTCTTAATACATTCTGAAGCTATTAAAGCAACGATAAAGGAGATATAAGGCAAAAACTCCAAAGCAGCTATTTATGACCCCAGTTTGGCCCATAAGGGGGAGTCGGGGGGTAAAACTGACCAGCTATTTAGACTCTCCACATATGCTTTCCCAATACCTCTTAATACATTCTGATGCTATAAAAGCAACAATAAAGGAAATATAAGGCAAAATCTCAAAATGAGCTATTTTATGACCCCAGTTTGACCCATAAGGGGAGGGGGGTCGGGGGGTAAAACTGACCGGCTATTTAGACTCTCCACATATGCTTTCCCAATACCTCTTAATACATTCTGAAGCTATAAAAGCAACAATAAAGGAGATATAAGGCAAAAACTCAAAATCAGCTATTTTATGACCCCAGTTTGACCCATAAGGGGGGGTCGGGAGGTAAAACTGACCGGCTATTTAGACTCTCCACATATGCTTTCCCAATACCTCTTAATACATTCTGAAGCTATAAAAGCAACAATAAAGGAGATATAAGGCAAAAACTCAAAATCAGCTATTTTATGACCTCAGTTTGACCCATAAGGGGGGGCCAGGGGGGGTAAAACTGACCGGCTATTTAGACTCTCCACATATGGTTTCCTATTACCTCCCAATACATTTTATGGCTCTAAATGCAATATTTAAGAAGATAATAGGGGGGTTGACCTAAATTTAAGACTTTTAGATTGGAAGGTGTCAGAAAATCACTCATAAATGAGACATTTTTCAAGGGATTGCTCCCAAAATCTAATCAGCTCGTGTTTTCGATAGTATGAACAGGTGTGTCAAACTAGATGAATGCTTTTGCTAACAAAAGCGAAGCGTCCCTGAGAGTTTAAAATGCCTTGTGGTCTTAATAAGCATGCTGTAAAGCTAAGAATGCACAAAGCTGCACCGTACTGTTACATAAACCAACCAGGTAAAAACTCCAAAACAGCTATTTTTTTACACCAGTTTGACCCATAACGGGGGAGTCAGGCAGTAAAACTGACCGGCTACTTAGACTCTCCACATATGCTTTCCCAACACCTCTTAATACATTCTCAATCTATAAAAGCAACATTAAAGGAGATATAAGGCAAAAACTCGAAATCAGCTATTTTACTACCCCAGTTTGACCCATGAGGGGGGTCAGGGGTAAAACTGACCAGCTATTTAGACTCTCCACATATGCTTTCCCAATACCTCTTAATACATTCTGAAGCTATAAAAGCAATGATAAAGGAGATATAAGGCAAAAACTCCAAAGCAGCTAATTATGACCCCAGTTTGACCCATTAGAGGGGGTCGGGGGGTAAAACTGACCGGCTATTTAGACTCTCCACATATGCTTTCCCAATACCTCTTAATACATTCTGAAGGTATAAAAGCAACAATAAAGGAGATATAAGGCAAAACTCCAAAGCAACTATTTTATGACCCCAGTTTGACCCATAAGAGGGGGGCCGTGGGGTAAAACTGACCGGCTATTTAGATTCTCCACATATGCTTTCTCAATACCTCGTAATACATTCCAAAGCTATAAAAGCAACGATAAAGGAGATATAAGGCAAAAACTCCAAAGCAGCTATTTATGACCCCAGTCTCACCCATAAGGGGGGGTCGGGGGATAAAACTGACCGGCTATTTAGACTCTCCACATATGCTTTCCCAATACCTCTTAATACATTCTGAAGCTATAAAAGCAACAATAAAGGAGATATAAGGCAAAACTCCAAAGCAACTATTTATGACCCCAGTTTGGCCCATAAGGGGGGGGTCAGGGGGTAAAACTGACCGGCTATTTAGACTCTCCACATATGCTTTCCCAATACCTCTTAATACATTCTGAAGCTATAAAAGCAACGATAAAGGAGATATAAGGCAAAAACTCCAAAGCAGCTATTTATGACCCCAGTTTGGCCCATAAGGGGGAGTCGGGGGGTAAAACTGACCGGCTATTTAGACTCTCCACATATCCTTTCCCAATACCTCTTAATACATTCTGAAGCTATAAAAGCAACAGTAAAGGAGACATAAGGCAAAAACTCAAAATCAGCTATTTTATGACCCCAGTTTGACCCATAAGGGGGGACCAGGGGTAAAACTGACCGGCTATTTAGACTCTCCACATATGCTTTCCCAATACCTCTTAATACATTCTGATGCTATAAAAGCAACAATAAAGGAAATATAAGGCAAAAACTCAAAATGAGCTATTTTATGACCCCAGTTTGACCCATAAGGGGAGGGGGGTCGGGGGGTAAAACTGACCGGCTATTTAGACTCTCCACATATGCTTTCCCAATACCTCTTAATACATTCTGAAGCTATAAAAGCAACAATAAAGGAGATATAAGGCAAAAACTCAAAATCAGCTATTTTATGACCCCAGTTTGACCCATAAGGAGGGGTCGGGAGGTAAAACTGACCGGCTATTTAGACTCTCCACATATGCTTTCCCAATACCTCTTAATACATTCTGAATCTATAAAAGCAACAATAAAGGAGATATAAGGCAAAAACTCAAAATCAGCTATTTTATGACCCCAGTTTGACCCATAAGGGGGGGCCGGGGGATAAAACTGACCGGCTATTTAGACTCTCCACATATGGTTTCCTATTACCTCCCAATACATTTTATCGCTCTAAATGCAATATTTAAGAAGATAATAGGGGGGTTGACCTAAATTTAAGATTTCAGATTGGAAGGTGTCAGAAAATCACTCATAAATGAGACATTTTTCAAGGGATTGCTCCCAAAATCTAATCAGCTCGTGTTTTCGATAGTATGAACAGGTGTGTCAAACTAGATGAATGCTTTTGCTAACAAAAGCGAAGCGTCCCTGAGAGTTTAAAATGCCTTGTGGTCTTAATAAGCATGCTGTAAAGCTAAGAATGCACAAAGCTGCACCGTACTGTTACATAAACCAACCAGGTAAAAACTCCAAAACAGCTATTTTTTTACACCAGTTTGACCCATAACGGGGGAGTCAGGCAGTAAAACTGACCAGCTACTTAGACTCTCCACATATGCTTTCCCAACACCTCTTAATACATTCTCAATCTATAAAAGCAACATTAAAGGAGATATAAGGCAAAAACTCGAAATCAGCTATTTTACGACCCCAGTTTGACCCATGAGGGGGGTCAGGGGTAAAACTGACCGGCTATTTAGACTCTCCACATATGCTTTCCCAATACCTCTTAATACATTCTGAAGCTATAAAAGCAATGATAAAGGAGATATAAGGCAAAAACTCCAAAGCAGCTAATTATGACCCCGGTTTGACCCATAAGAGGGGGTCGGGGGGTAAAACTCACCGGCTATTTAGACTCTCCACATATGCTTTCCCAATACCTCTTAATACATTCTGAAGGTATAAAAGCAACAATAAAGGAGATATAAGGCAAAACTCCAAAGCAACGATTTTATGACCCCAGTTTGACCCATAAGAGGGGGGCCGTGGGGTAAAACTGACCGGCTATTTAGATTCTCCACATATGCTTTCTCAATACCTCGTAATACATTCCAAAGCTATAAAAGCAACGATAAAGGAGATATAAGGCAAAAACTCCAAAGCAGCTATTTATGACCCCAGTATAGCCCATAAGGGGGAGCCGGGGGTTAAACTGACCGGCTATTTAAACTCTCCACATATGCTTTCCCAATACCTCTTCATACATTCTGAAGCTATAAAAGCAACAATAAAGGAGATATAAGGCAAAAACTTAAAATCAGCTATTTTATGACCCCAGTTTGACCCATAAGGGGGGGCCGGGGGGTAAAACTGACCGGCTATTTAGACTCTCCACATATGCTTTCCCAATACCTCTTAATACATTCTGAAGCTATAAAAGCAACAATAAAGGAGATATAAGGCAAAAACTCCAAAGCAACTATTTTATGACCCCATTTTGACCCATAAGGGGGGGGTCGGGGGATAAAAGTGACCGGCTATTTAGATTCTCCACATATGCTTTCCCAATAACTCTTAATACATTCCAAAGCTATAAAAGCAACGATAAAGAAGATATAAGGCAAAAACTCCAAAGCAGCTATTTATGACCCCAGTTTGACCCATAAGGGGGGGGTCGGGGGGTAAAACTGACCGGCTATTTAGACTCTCCACATATGCTTTCCCAATACCTCTTAATACATTCTGAAGCTATAAAAGCAACATTAAAGGAGATATAAGGCAAAAACTCGAAATCAGCTATTTTACGACCCCAGTTTGACCCATGAGGGGGGTCAGGGGTAAAACTGACCGGCTATTTAGACTCTCCACATATGCTTTCCCAATACCTCTTAATACATTCTGAAGCTATAAAAGCAATGATAAAGGAGATATAAGGCAAAAACTCCAAATCAGCTATTTATGACCCCAGTTTGACTCATAAGGGGGGGTCGGGGGGTAAAACTGACCGGCTATTTAGACTCTCCACATATGGTTTCCTATTACCTCCCAATACATTTTATGGCTCTAAATGCAATACTTAAGAAGATAATAGGGGGGTTGACCTAAATTTATGGCTCTCAGATTGGAAGGTGTGAGAAAATCACCCATAAATGTGACATTTTTCAAGGGATTGCTCCCAAAATCTAATCAGCTCGCGTTTTTGATAGTATGAACAGGTGTATCAAATTATAAGGCTGTGTAGCAAGTAGTTTTTCCTGAACTGCGATGACGGGGGGGTGTACTTAAAAAAATTGTTTTTGATCATGTGACCTTGTTAAAGGTCAAAGGTCAAATTTAAGCATGCAGTAAAATTTTCCCACGCCTAAGGTATATAACTGCCAAATATGGTTTGAAACCTTCTAATAATAAGGGAGATATTCAAGGGAGATGATAATGCGGCGGCGGCGGTGAGGAAACTGAGGTGAAAACAAAGAAGCGCCCTTTCAGGGACGCTTAATTATAAGGCTGTGTAGCAAGTAGTCTTTCCTGAACTGCGATGACGGGGGGGGGGGGGGTGTACTTCAAAAAATTGTTTTTGATCATGTGACCTTGATAAAGGTCAAAGGTCAAATTTAAGCAAGCAGAAAGATTTTCCCACACCTAAGGTATATAACTGCCAAATATGGTTTGAAACCTTCTAATGATAAGGGAGATATTCAAGGGAGACCATAATGCGGCGGCGGCGGCGGCGAGGAAACTGAGGTGAAAACAAATAAGCGCCCTTTCAAGGACGCTTAATGACTATGTCTGTTCAAATGGTCTTGAGAATGTCAAGCAGTCAGCTTATACGTTAGGTCACTTAACCGAATCTGCAATGCTATCAATCAAAAATGATGTCCACTTTGCTCTGGCTCGAGGTGAGGCCACTGCTGTTGTGCTGCTTGACCAATCGGCAGCTTTTGACACAATTGACCATGGCACACTCCTAGAATGTTCTTGGTTTGGCGTTGGTGGTGTAGTTTTGGAATGGTTCGAGTCCTACCTCTCTGATTGTTTGCAGTGCGTTAAGATTGGCTCTATTTTGTCTGGCGCAAATAAGCTCCTGTGTGGAGTACCTCAGGGCTCTGTCCTAGGTCCTATACTCTTTTCCTTATATACTACTCCCCTCAGCAAAGTCATTCGAAATCATCCTGGCATAGGTTTTCACTTTTATGCAGATGATACACGGTTATATGTTCATCTCACACATAAGAATGTGTCTCATGCCTTTGACAGGTTGGAAAGGTGCCTGGAGGATGTCAAAAAGTGGTTGTCTGCAAATAAGTTGAAGCTTAACCCTGATAAAACCGAATTCATTGTTTTTGGTTCAAAAATTCAGCGTGAAAAACTCAACAAATCCTTTCCGGTTAACATTCTTGGCAATTTTCTCTCTCCTGTTGGAGTAGTCAGGAACCTTGGTGTATGGTTTGATAGTGATTTTGCCTTTTCAAGGCATGTCCAAAATATTTGTAAGTCTTGTTTTGCTCAAATCAGGGATCTTAGGCGTCTCAGAGGTTACCTCACACATCATGCCGCCCTTATGGCTGGGAATGCTTTGGTTGGAAGTCGACTTGACTACTGTAATTTCTTGTTTAGAAGTCT
Source organism: Sabellastarte sp. h YS-2021 (assembly GCA_964017235.1). Lineage (NCBI taxonomy): Eukaryota > Metazoa > Annelida > Polychaeta > Sabellida > Sabellidae > Sabellastarte > Sabellastarte sp. h YS-2021. Next base: position 7,985,405 of record OZ024932.1, on the reverse strand, counting down.
CTCAGCTCTTGATCTTTGTAAGCTGCAATGTGTCCAAAATAGTCTGGCTAGAATTGTCACCAACACCACCAAGTACTCACACATCACTCCTGTTAAGAAGTTTCTCCATTGGTTGCCTATTGAACACCGCTCCATATTTAAGACTGCCTTACTGGTGTACAAGTTCCTAAATTGTGGTCATCCAAAATATTTTGCACCTTTTCTTAAACCCAGACAAAGTGTCTACAACACGCAAAAGCCAAGCTGATGGTGTGTTCCTTGAGGTCCCCCACTTTGCCACTTCAATATATAAGTCTTCTAAGCATTTTGGCCTCAGCTTTGCTTATGACGCTCCAAAGATTTGTAATGATATGCCTGATGATGTACGTTCGGCCACTTCTCTCCACTCATTCAGAAGGAAGCTCAAAACCTATCTCTTCGCACAAGCATATCCACCCTAACTTTTGCTTTCACTGATTTCTCTCCGTGGCGCTGACCCTTGCTATGTCTCAGGCTTATGATTATAGTTTTCTGCTTCTGTTTGGTGCGCCTAGAGTCTGTCTTTAGATGGAAATTAGGTGCTATAAAAATACTATTAGAATTTTAGAATTAGAATTAGAATTTTCATTTTCCGCAAAAATTCAAGATGGCCGCCAAAAGTGGTGAAAACTGATATTTTTCCCCTTTACATAGGACATTCTTATAATCGCTCTATCTCTTATGGTTTTCGAGATATTCACACTTTTTCATTTTCCACAAAACTCCAAGATGGCCGCCAAATGTGGTGAAAATTGAAAATTTTCCCCTTTCCAGAGTATACTCTTGTACTACAACGTGGGTCAAAAATTCGCTCGAAATCGTTCTATCTCTTACAGTTTTCGAGATATTAACACTTTTTCATTTTCCGCTAAAATCAAAGATGGCTGACAAAAGTGGCGAAAATTGAAATTTTTCCCCTTTGCATAGGATACTCTTGTACTACCCTGCGGGTGAAAAATTCACTCAAAATTGCTCTATCTCATACAGTTTTTGAGATATTCACATTTTTTCATTTTCCGCAAAAATCCAAGATGGCCGCCAAAAGTGGCAAAAATTGAAATTTTTAGTCCTTGAATAGACACTCTTGTACTACCCTGCGGGTCAAAAATTCACTCAAAATTGCTCTATCTCTTATGGTTTTCGAGATATTCACACTTTTTCATTTTCCGCAAAAATCCAAGATGGCTGCCAAAAGTGGCAAAAATTGAAATTTTTAGTCCTTGAATAGGACACTCTTGTACTACCTGCGGGTCAAAAATTCACTCAAAATTGCTCTATCTCTTATGGTTTTCGAGATATTCACACTTTTTCATTTTCCGCAAAAATCCAAGATGGCTGCCAAAAGTGGCAAAAATTGAAATTTTTAGTCCTTGAATAGGACACTCTTGTACTACCTGCGGGTCAAAAATTCACTCAAAATTGCTCTATCTCTTATGGTTTTTGAGATATTCACACTTTTTGATTTTCCGCAAAAATCCAAGATGGCTGCCAAAAGTGGCGAAAATTGAAATTTTTCCCCTTTTCATAGGACACTCTTGTACTACCCTGTGGGTCAAAAATTCACTCGAAATCGCTCTATCTCTTATGGTTTTCAAGATATTCACACTTTTTCATTTTCCGCAAAAATCCAAGATGGCTGCCAAAAGTGGCAAAAATTAAAATTTTTTCCCTTTGCATAGGATACTCTTGGATACCCTGTGGGTCAAAAATTCGCTCGAAATTGCTCTATCTCTTACGGTTTGCGAGATATTTGTGATTTTTCACATTTTCACTAAAAGTAGCAATAAAGTAGCCATTACTCACTTGTACATTGAGCAACAGTTGTGAAACTTAAATATGTTACAGTTCATAAAAAAGTAGGTGAACAACATATTTGAGAGAAATTGTGTAGCCGCATTATGGTTATCATTAAAAATTGACAAAGTACCTATTACTCACTTAGCTATTGAGATAGACACCCAAGTTACTCACCATGTTGTAGTTATGAAAAAAGTAGCTGAATAACATATTTTAACAAAATGCAATACTTTTCAAGTTATAAATGATTTAGTGTTGAGTAAGAATCTCAAAATTGCTATTACTTAGCTATGCCATGAGCTACAGGTCTGAAATTTTACTATGTTATAGCTGACCCAAAAGTAGCTGAATAACACATTTGCACAAAATTCTCTAAATGCAATAGTTTTCAAGTTACAAGTGATTTTACTCATAATGGAAGTTACTGAAAAGTCCAAAAGTAGCTATTACTCACTTAGCTATTGAGATAGACACCAAAGTTACGCACCATGTTGTAGTTATGGAAAAAGTAGCTGAATAACATATTTTAACCATCTATATGCTGATGACACCCAAATATATCTAGCATTGGACAATAGGAATTTTGATTCCAGTTTCGCTGAGCTTACAGAGTGTCTCACATGTATCCAAAACTGGATGGCTGGCGTGAAATTGAAACTCAATCCCGAGAAAACTGAATTTATTATAATAGGTGATAGACAAGCCAGAGAGTCCCTCATAAATAAATTCCCTACTCAACTTCTCGGAAATTCTATTTCCCCTACTGATACAGTCAAGAACCTGGGTGTAATTTTTGACTCTGGAAACACCTTTTCCAACCACATAACTAATATGTGTCGAGCCTGCTACTACCACCTTAAGGACCTAAGACGTATCCGTAAATTCCTCAGTATGGAAACTGCAGCCTTGCTTGCAAACTCAATGATCAGTAGTCGACTTGACTACTGCAATTCCCTACTTTATGGCATCAGTAAGTACAATGTTGCTAAACTCCAAAAGATACAAAATGCCCTTTGTAGAATTGTTTTTAGACTTGATAGAACTAGCCATGTCACTCCTTTTCTTCAAAAACTACACTGGCTTCCTATCACTTACCGTATATTGTTTAAGTACAATCTAATTACTTTCAAGGCTATAAATTTCTCTCAACCCACATACCTATCATCCTTGATCAAAACCAGTTGTCTAACACGTGGAAATCGTCTTTCTCTTTCCTCAGCCTCTCACAAAAAGGCCATCGGTAGGAGAGGTTTTGCAGTGGCTTCCCCCATAGAATGGAACAGACTCCCACAATCAGTACGATCACAACAAACAATAACAGGTTTCCGTAGCCAGCTAAAGACCTACTTGTTTAGATTAGCATATCCTCCACCATAGTACATCTCCCTGGCGGGCGCTAACCTTGGATCATGACCTCGAACGTCCCTCGACTTTCCCTTTTTGATTTCAAGCGCATTAGAGGATGTTGCATCAATTTTGCGCTATATAAATGTTTCTATTCTATTCTATTCTATTAACAAAATGTTCTAAATGCAATACTTTTCAAGTTATAAATGATTTAGTGTTGAGTAAGAACCTCAAAGTAGCTATTACTCAGCTATGCAAAGAGCCACAGGTGTGCAATTTTACTATATTATAGCTGACCCTAAAATAGGTGAATAACATATTGAAACTAAATACTCTAAATGCAATAGTTTTCAAGTTATAAGTGATTTACTCAACAGTGATAACCTAAAAGTAGCTATTACTCAGCTATGCCATGAGCTACAGGTCTGAAATTTTACTATGTTATAGCTGACCCAAAAGTAACTGAATAACATATTTACACAAAATTCTCTAAATGCAATAGTTTTCAAGTTACAAGTGATTTTACTCATGATGGAAGTTACTGAAAAGTCTAAAAGTAGCTATTACTCACTTAGCTATTGAGATAGACACCCAAGTTACTCACCATGTTGTAGCTATGGAAAAAGTAGCTGAATAACATATTTTAACAAAATGCTCTAAATGCAATACTTTTCAAGTTATAACTGACTTAGTGCATGAGTTCATTACTTTTAAAAAAATGCATTAAAAATTATTTTAAAAATTCATAAAAAATAACTAAGACAGATCCAGGTCTGACATTCACACAAGGGAATCTACTTGTGACCTAGTACATATGTGCAAGAGTAGTATAAGGACCCCGACATCCTTATATTTTTCATCTTTTTTGAGCGATTTGATTGGTCGAGAGGGGTCACGTGACGTCACCATGCGCATGCGCACGCTAGATTTTATTCCGCGCATGCGCACGCTAGATTTTATTCCGCGCATGCGCACTAGATATTATCCCGCGCATGCGCACGCTAATTTTTAGGCAAAGAGGTGAGTATTGTAGTTTGGGTATTTCGGCCATATCTCTGCAAATACTGGGAGGATTTTTAAAAGTAAGATATCGCTGGATTCGTCTTGAAGAGATCTTTCCAACCATATAAATATTTGTAGGTTTTGCTTTTAAGAAATGTCATTATTCGACCAAAATTTAAGATTTATTATATTGAAATATTTATAATGTCCATAGTTGTCTGAAAGAATGTGATTTGTTTTAAAAATTTTAGTTACTTAACTTACTCTGTGTTTGCTATTAAGTTAATTTATTGAGATTTTTCTACTCGTGTACATCTTGTTACTAATTTGTGTTTTACATTTTTATGTATATTTCTAGTCAATTTCCATGACTTTGTGAGTTGGCCTTTTGCCAATCATGTATTTGAGTATATGTTTGTTTTTCTTGTAAATATTAGTTATTGTATTTTATTATTTTATACTTTAGTGCAGTATAACACATAAGTGTTTTTGCACTTAACTTTTAAATTATATATCTGCAGCAACTTTAGAAACAGCATTGCTATTGTGCTCACAATATTCAAACTATCCTACCCATAATTTGCAAACTATATAAACATATATAATGCATACATGACTACTGTTTTCGTTTAATAGAAGTTTATATTCCTCCTCCTTTAAAGAAAAACTTATATATTCCTATTGAGTGATCTGATTGGTCGAGAGGGGTCACGTGACATACGTTACGGTCGCCGTAGCAATGGAAGTGATGTCACTTCATTTCCAATTTTTTACATGTGCACACTAGATTTTATCCCGCGCATGCACACACTCTAAAATTTAAACTCTGCCCTAATTTTTTGCATGCGCACTCCCCTAATCTTTTGCACGCGCATGCGCACTCCCCTAATCTTTTGCACGCGCATGCGCACTCTACATTTTTATTCACGCACACGCGCACGCTACATGTTTATTCGCTCATGCTAGGTAAAGAGGCGAGTACTGTTTTTTGTAAGCAGTTTGGTTTTTCGACCATTTCTCTGCGAATATTGGGCAGCTTTTTAAAAGATATCGCTGGATTCGTCTTGAAAAGGTCATTCCATCGATATAAAAATGCAACAGCTTTAAACACAGATATTTGTATTCACAATATTCCAACTATCTTACCCATAACTTTGCTGCATACTATGTAAATATATATAACACATACATGGCTACTGTTTATTTTAAAGAGATGGATGACCGAAAGTGCTGTTTTTGCTTCAAGAGTTTCTTTCACAAAGGCAATTGTCAACGGCATCAAAAGATTTGTAAACTAAGAGGCAGTCAACCCCCACCAGAAAATAGACCAAGACTAGAGACGCACAGTCAGCCTCAGAGGTTACAAGGTTATTGCTGCAGACACTGTGGACAAATTTGTGGTAGTAGACGACAACTGCATTACCATAGAAACCTACAGCACCTACAGCACGGAGGTGGACTACAACAGGCTCCATGGATAGATATCGGGGACACAGCTTTGAGGGAGGTGATAGAGGGAAATAGCAGTACATTTTGGCCCCTGAAAGAGTGGATAGAGGGAGACACATTCTTTACAATGTACCAACAGATGGATTGAGAGAAGGTATAAACACAATGATTGAAAGAATTAGAGACATTTATGAGCAGCAAACAATGGCATTTAAACTCAATATTTCACTGGGATTTATACTGAGAAACATTGAGACTGGAGAATACAGATACTTTGCCCCCAACATGAACCAAACCATGTGGACACTCCCTCACTTAATCAGCTCGCGCCAGTCATTGAACACGGTGGAAAACAGACTGAGGGACATGAATGTGTTGGAACATTTGCAGGCTTCCAAACCCAACAGCCAGTGGAAACCATTTCTGGTGACTAACATGGTATTCGATGTTACCCCCACACAATTTCCCCTGGGAAATGGGGAGCTGCCTGATTACGTGGTCAACTGCAAAGGATTGTTAGCCATGCATAAAAACACCCAGGGGCATCTGTATCGAGACAACTTATGTTTCTTCCGTTGTTTAGTTTACCCCAACTTGAAGAAAACCAAAGAAGCCTTAAGACAGTGGGAACAATTCATGGGAGAAGTCACCCTAGTCAGTTTACAAGTAATGCCCGACTTAGAACAATGCTTTAAGAAGAACATTTATGTGTATGAGCTGCAAGAAAATGGAACAGTGGTGCCCAACTATCAAAGTTTCAACCATTTTGTAGAGGAATTAAAATTAAATCTACACAACCACCATTTGAGCGTCATCACAGATTTTCAACGCTATGCCAAGAAATATACCTGCCAGCACTGCCAGAAACTGTTTGATCACAGAGGAGATTGGAAAAAACACCAAAAGAATTGTAGAGGAATCAAAAAGCTTCAATATGTGGGAGGTATCTATACTCCGCCGTGCAGTTTTTCTGAAGAAATGTACCAGAGGACAGGAGAACGTCCATTTTTCCCCTGGTTTATCATGTATGATTTTGAATCTCTGCTCTTGCCTGTGAATACAACCCAGCAAACCATTCACTGGAAAACCAAACACCATCAGTGTCAGTGTCTGCAGCAATGTACCTGGCTATGACTCCCCCACCTGTTTCGTGAGTCCCGACCTCAAAGTCTTGTTAAAGGACATGGTGGACTACATGACCGAGATAGCCCTTCACATTTATGACTTGGCCAGTGAGATGTTTGATGTACCCTTGGAAGCAGATCTAGAAAAGAAGCTCGTAAATTATAAGCGAGAAGTACCAGTCAGTTTCAATAGTGCCAAATACGACATCAACCTCATCAAAATGGAGCTTGCTAAAACATTAAAGCTGCACGAAACCAACGATTATTTTGTGGTCAAGAAAAACAATCAATACATGTGCGTTGCCAATCCAGAATTTAGGTTCCTGGACATTTCCAACTATTTGGCTCCTGGTTATAGTTATGCAAAATTTTTGAAAGCCTATCAGACAGAAGAATCTAAATTTTATTTCCCTTATGAATGGTTTGATGATGAAAGAAAATTGGAAGCCACCAGCTTACCTCCTCCAGAAGCTTTTTACTCTACGTTAAATCAAAAGAACACCCTGGGAGAAGGAGAGGGCCTCATGTGAAATTATGAAATGTTGCAGCAGGTGTGGAAAAGGCAGGGCATGGAAACCTTTCGAGATTTTTTGGAATACTATAACAATTTAGACGTGAAACCTTTTGTGGAAGCAGTAGAAAAAATGCAAGTGTTTTATAAAGACATTGGAATCGATTTTTTAAAAGAATGTTTGAGTATCCTGGGAGTAGCCAGAAAATTTTTATTTCATGACAGATCCACCTTTTCCTTATTTGGACCGGAAGACGTTGATCTTTACAAGACCATCAAGAAAAATATTGTGGGCGGACCCAGCATCATTTTCACCAGATACCACGAGGCTGGGAAAACTCGAATCAGAAAAAACAAACTGTGTCAGAATATTGTGGGGTATGACTGTAATGCTTTGTATTTGTGGGCCATAGGAGAAGATATGCCAGGGGGTTATTTTGTGAGAAGACAAGGTCCAGACTTCAAACCCAAAGTCAACAAAAAGTATCTGCACATGTTTGCCTGGATGGACAAAGAGGCCGAATCCAAAGGCATTCGAATTCAACACCTCATGAATGCAGGTCAAGAATACTGCATAGGTCCCTATTTCTGTGATGGGTATGACCACGTCAACAAAACCGTGTATGAATTTGACGGGTGCTGGTACCATGGACACAAATGTACTCACTAACAAGGCCTGGGAAAAATTTCCAAAATTGATGACCAAGAAACAGAAGAGGACACAGGATAAAGAAACATACCTGAAAGAACAAGGTTTTAAAGTAGTCAAGATGAAAGAATGTCAGTACCAGCCATTACCACTGAATAAATATTTACCACCTTATTATCAAAGCCATAAGAAAGCGTTAACGCAAGACCAAATACTAAAGGATGTAGTTGATGGAAAATTGTTTGGCATGGTAGAATTCGATATTCAAGTCCCGGAACATTTGAAAAGTCACTTTGAAGAAATGAGTCCCATCTTTTGTACTTGTGATGTGCCAGTCAGAAGTCTATCAAGTCATCGAGTTTTCTCCCCAAGCCTCTTTTAAAGAGTTCAGACAGAAAGTCAGCGAAGCCAGACGCAAAGGAGACGTCTCACCAGACCACTTGCTTTTGGGGGACACTATGAAATTACTGGGCAACTCGGCTTATGGGTCCATGATCATGGACCAGGAGAAACATCAAAAAGTAGAATATGTCAAAGGAAACAGAGATATTGCACTGAAAGTAAACCTGCCCACTTTCAAGAAAATAGAAGATCTTGGAGACGATTTTGCAGAAATAGAATTGATGAAATCCCACCAAAAGTTAAACCTCCCTATTCAGATTGGATTTGCCATCTTACAATACGCTAAATTAAAAATGCTAGAATGGTATTATGACTTTTTACTAGAATACGTTGACAAGTCCGATTTTGAATACATAGAAATGGACACAGATTCGGCCTACTTTGCTATTACTGCCCCTACCCTGAGAGATGTGATCAAGCCTCAAAAACGACAAGATTTTGAAAACAAGTTATTCCACAGTTGTCATCTAGATAGAGTGCAACCTAATCCCTTTTGGTTCCCGAGAGAGTGTTGTTCCAAACATAAAGCCTATGACAGGAGACAAGCCGGGCTTTTTAAGTTGGAAAAAGAAGGGACAGTGATGGTGGCCTTGTGTTCCAAAACCTACGTCCTAAAGGATGCGAAAGGGGAAGAAAAGACTGCACTGAAAGGTATCAACAAAAACTTTGTACAGAATGCTCTTGCCACCAAAAAGTGTTAGAGACTGGAATTCCATCGACATCTACCAATAAAAGCTTCAGGGTGCACAATAACACCATTTTTACCTATGAACAAGAAAAGACCGGATTTAGCCAATTTTACTGTAAACGTGAACTGGTGGACAACATCCATACCAAACCCTTAGATTTAGTGTTGAGTCCATGGCCTTCCAAAGAAGCATTTAGTTTTGATGAGAAGCATATTTTATCCCGTCAGTGATCAATCTCATCCCTCCATCTTTGAACGTTTACTCACTTTGGATAATTGCATGATTAGTGAAAGAGAAGAGATTGCCATAGCTTATATCAAAGAAAGACGTTTGCATGATTATGATTTTGACCAAGCCTTACAAGACTTGAAAGATTTCAATTTTGTGGTTGTACACATGCATCCATTTTGGGGTTGTGGGCAAACCCAAGAGCAGTATGACACGAGTGAAGACTATCCCGGTGCCAATATGTGGGGATATTGTTTAGATAAAATTGTAAAAGCTTGTACATAAACTTGAATGTGTTTTTTCAATAAAAGGTATATGGTTATACATAAACTTGTTGTAAAGTTTTGTTGTTATACATATGTTGTTGTTGTTGAATGTTATTGTAAATTAAATACATATTGTTGATATAACTTTCTTTATTTTGTTCTCAAAACCACCACCATCACATTCCACCACCACCTCCACCACCACCCGCACATTCCACCACCACCACCACCACCACATTCCACCATCTTATTTTTATGAAAATTTTATATATTGTGCCACACCACTTTTTACTTGTAAAGGAAAACAATAGTTAACTTTTATACCATTTATTTATGAAATATGCCATGGTAATTATAATTAAACAGTTTGATGTCCTTTTCTTTGATAAAATCTCTCTTCATCTTTCAAGATGTTGGCCCTCAATCTCAAATATTCTGGCGTCTCTTGTTTCAAGTCCATAAAAAGATAACTGTAGGGTCTCAGAGACATGACTCTGTCATAGACATCCACCAAGTACAATGGATCTTGGGGGTACACCTGTCTGGCTAAATGTTGAATCTGACTGGCATCTCTGGGATTTTTAAACAACACCATATAATGGGTGTTCAAACTCATGGTGCGATGGTATTTACTTTGGTGAAACATATTCTGTATCACAGCAATCACGGACACATCTCTGTCGTGACTTCCTCTTGTAAACAATTCTGCCACTTCACTCCCCAGTTGGCTCATCATATCATCTAAAATAAGGAGACATGATTCTAACTCTTCCACCTCTGGCAATCCCTGATGAAAGTCGACTCCTTCTATGGAGGCATAAAGAGGCTGCCACTGAGTGTAGCACCATATCACTTTGGAGGGGGCATTGAAGATCTTGTCATCTTTGAGTTCTAATAGTTTCTTTAAGAATGTTGATTTCCCACAACCCGTAGGGCCAGCCACCAGACAAGTAAATGGGTGAATCATTTTTGGCAGAGCTATCACTGTGTAACCATCTTGGTCTTCTCTCGGGATTGGATAGAATTTTTGGTCTTTTAGGCATTCACTTGTGCAGTCTTCGTTCTTTAGTACTATTTGACCCTTGGTATTGTCTACTGTGTAACCATGAATACACTTGGCATGTCTTTGGAGACTATCCTTTCTGGTAAAGGCCTTGGAGCACTCTGGACACACCTGCATCTTGACACATGGACATTCAGGTGCAAAATGAGCCTGAGTGGTGGAATGTTACCATTTATATATGAAGACAAAAAAAAGACTGAAAAAATGTAGTTTTTTTCATTTTATCAAAACTTAATTATGAACACTATATACAATATATACATACAATTTTTATATTTTTTTTTAACAAAACTTAATTGTGACCACTATATACAATATATACATATACAATTTTAAGGCACAGTGTTTAAAGAGTGTTTAATTTTTTCAAAGAGATTCTTTCAATGTCTGCATCCGTATAAGGTTCCAGTTTACAAACAATCTGTTCCATACTGTATCCAGCAAACATATATCGAGCAAACAGCACACAATAATGTCCACACATGGTAGAAAATGGTTCTTGCAGCTGTACATCGTTGTACACATAGTTTTTGAGAAATTGTCTAAATTCACTGTACATTGGAGGCAGTCCATAAGCATCAAAGTAGTCTTTCTCCTTTCCCGTTAATGCAGAGAACCCAGTGACTTCCAGGTTTGTGAGAGCTTTCTGTGTTGCAGATATACAAACACTTTCTGTTTGATGGTGGTTTAGGGATCTCATCTCTAGCAAACACACCCACCTTCCATGGTCTTGGAGAGGTGGCTGACAAGACATCTTGCAGTTCTGAAGTGTTCATTTCAGTTTAAAGAGTGTAGTCACACAGCACTTCTCAGAAACGGTCAATTTCAACCAGGTTGTCAAACTCTCCGTATACCACAATGTTGATGGCTTGGGTGGTGGCTGCCTTAAAGTGAACTTCCAGACTCACCACACCATTTTTAATGAGGTGTGTTGCCCTCCTGCTTCTTCTAAGTCTGGTGTTAAACGCCACCAGAGAATACCCATTCTTATATTCTTCTCGACTGATAGCATTACCTTTATCCCGATTGAAGGCATTCACCCCTGTAAATAGTGACAGGTAGCAGTTGATGAAATCTCCACTGGCAAAGTCGGCCTTTAATGGTTTCATGGGGACCTGTTTTCCATCTACAGGGAGTCCAATGTGTTGCAGTCCAAAATGTTGAAAGTGGAAAGGGTTTTCATTAAAAGCTCCATTCAGGGCATTGTTTGTGACAAATCCCACCACAATGCGCTTGGGTAGTTGCCCGTTGTATAAGTTTTCCTCTGTAGCACTCCTGGTCCCAGCACTGATGAGAATGGTTTTACACTCACCTCTGGTCACTGGGTATTTAGCATTGCTCACCTCTAAGGCTTTGGCATGTGCTTCTTGAATCACAGGGCTGATTTGTACTTTTCTCAATATAAATTTTACATCTAGTTATTGGACTTTAAAAGAAGCTGCAACAGTAGGGCTGTCAAGACAGAATACGTCTTTACGTCTGGTCAGCCTCAGTTTCATGGGCACTTGATTTAAAATATATCTGTTTGAAACATCATATCCACGTGCAACTTCCCAGCCATATCGATCATACTACTGACTTCTGCCATTGCTTTCCTCTTCACAAATCCCCCATTGTCCCCACCCATCTGAAAATTGTCTCCGTCTTTGTACCACAAGGCGGCTGTGAGTTGACTGTCTTTTGCTTCTTCTCCAAAACTCAGCAGAGTTTCGATGTAGGCTTTGTACGGGTAGGTGTTGTTTGAGGTGGTTACCACTGTTTTTCATGGAAAAATCTACTTGACTGAAGAGAGCGTGCAGAAAAAGGTTTGTGGGGGCCACATTGTCAGCTGGAGGGTCACCATTTACAGTGGGTGGTCCAGTCAGTGCATCTCCACTAGCTTTCACCACTTTGGCTTTCACTCGTATATAACAGCTGCTCAGGTCTATGTACTCGGATACAGAGGCAGGGATGTTGAATTCAATCGTGTCTGAATCATTAGCAACGGGAGTAATAGGACCCATTTCCAACCACCTCCCCTCTTCAATGCTGGTTTGTGTAGATGGAACAGAAAAAAGGTCCAGCTCATTTTTAACGCAGTCTGATGACAAAGGGTGAATAAGTGCCATTTTTTTATTTTTTAGGGATTGTTAACTAGAAATTATATTGTTGATAACTAGAAAATATCCTTCTTTGGTCTCTTGTGAGATGTTGTTTGTCTGACGACTGAACTGGAACTGACACGTTTTCTTGGATGTGGTGGTCTTTTATTACCCTCCAGTGCACTCAAGCCCATCCTCAGAGCCATTTTCCCAAGCTCGACAGCACCTTTCTTAAGCAGAGGTGTGGCCAAACGCAACAATCCTTTAAACATTCCACCAAGTCCGTGCCCTCTTTGAAAGCGTGTCCCCTGAAATCCTGGCAAACCGTGTCCGGCTTGCTCTTTGTAATAGTTCATATACTGCCTTTTCATGGCTTCGTCGCAACAGTATTTTTCTTTTCTCATTTTTGCCATCTTCTAAAGTGAAGTGTCACGATGGACTTCCCAGTGTTAAATGGCACTGTTTTGTTTGTGTCGCTCTTTATATGCACTTGGATGGAATGATTTCTCTAGAGAGAGGGTGATAGAAAATGTTGTTATAACTCTTAGTGATGATATGTCCCTCTTCCACTGGCACAATCCTCAACAGGGGTACTTTAGTATGTCCTACGAGGTTGGGTTGAATGATGTCACAATACACAAAAAGGTTGTAAAGACCACTCATGATGTCTGCAGGATAGGTTGATTTGTATTCGCCTATCTCATACGGACCAGTTATCTGAAATCCGAGCATATCACTCAAAAATGGTGATAGAGTCACACTGTCATCAGGGTGAATTTGGTTGTCGTCTAGAGCACTAACTTCCTCTGTTACTTTTAACCTTGTTTTCTTAGTGAATGAGAAAGTGCTAAACCGAATGGTGGGTGGTGGTCTATCTCTGCTAAAAGTTCCTTGATCTTTAGCTCGCATCTTCTCTTCAAATTTCATGAGTCGGAAGTTGAGCTCTGTAGTCAATACTTCTAATGTAGGATAGAATCCTTCAGATATTTCCACTTCTTTTGGTCCCACTTTGATGACCTGCTCCTCCGGGATGTTAAACCATGATTTTGTGTACTGAATTTCTGCCATGCCCACCTCCCACCCCTCTCCCACTGGAAGGTGAATAGGGTGGGGTAGAGGAACAGTAAATTCCTTCCATTTTTTGGAAAGTCTTTCAGACTAGAATTACTCGGTAGTGTGATATAGAAGCTCATGATTCAACCTCTGGTGTGACACTGATGATTAAGAGGAGAGTGTCACCCTTTTTATAGTCTGTCCCACTGTCCACTCCACTCATCTTTGATTTTCTCTTCACCAACATCATCATCATCACCCTCCTCATCCGTGTCCTGTTCAATTTTAAATTGGGGTCTTCCATTCTTTGAAGAAAATAGGTCCATCCTTTTGACCAGTGTTTTGGTTTTCTATGCACACGAACAGCAGTATGAACCAAATCTGTGATATTTGTCCCTGGAATAGGCTTGCCATATGCAGATAAAATTTCACCCCTATCGTTCCATTCTAATGAGGTCTTCAATCTTCTTAGCAGAGCACTGCCTTTTGTCTTCAGAGTCGGGGGTAATAACGAACTTATGTCTTCTTCTTCTTCTCCTTCTGCTCCCAAAGCAACCGTCTGGGATTCTTGTTGCTGTGGTGGTGGTGGTGGGACTATGTTTGATAGTCTTGGTTTGGGGAGTTGTTGATCATAGGTGAGGAGACGGTCTAGAGATTGGTTGTACACTTTCATTTTTTCTTCTTGTTTTAAGACGGAGTTCTCCAAGACTTCATTCATTTCAGTCTTTATATTTTTTGCAATACCGGGGACTCCTCTTCCGCTGGGATGTTGATGACACTGAAGGGAAGACTTGGGAATCACAATTTTTTCAATATATTGACTCATTTTAATATTTTTGACACTAGAGGTGCAACAACTGAAGTGAGAATGGGTGCTAACAATGCTGGTAAGAAACCTCCTTTCTGCAATGCCTTCTTCTTTTCTTTTTCCTTGCTACTCTTTTTTCTGAGCAGTTTTAATTCTTTCTTGTATTTTTTCAACTTTCTCTTCTGTATGACACCGAGCGGGACGTTTCCCTGCAAGATGTTGTGGGCACACTCGGATAAACAGGTCAACAGGTGTTTGTCCGCTCCTTTTAGCACAATGATGGTGGTGGTTTTATCTCCCTCAGATAATGCTTTTAAGACATGTCTATATTTCTGCAGAGACATGTTCACTCTTCTGCCATGAGTTAAATGGTGAAGATGACTTAGGCGACGAGACTTTTATAATCTCTCAGGTGGCTTTCTGGAATCCAACTGTCATACTTTGGTGGCCAGTGCAACCATCGCGCCAAGACTTCTTTGGGGTGACCACGTCTCTGACGACGCTTTAACACTTTTTCCACTCTATAAAATTCATTAGGAATAACCTTCTGTAATTCTTCTTCATAAAATGCTCCCTCCACTGTATCACCTGCATAATCATGTAAGGTGTAGGTGGGATGTTCTTGTTTCCAACATCTGTCCACCCCTGTCCACCATTGATCGTATTCTCTGCTGAAAGCCTTTTTGGTGTGTGAAATCCTCACATAGTCCCCAATCTCAAATTTGTATTTCTTCTTTTTTCTCAATGATTGTTTTGGTGGCTTCATGAAGTGTGGTAAGTTTTTTTCTGTAACTTTTGCGGGAGCCATGCCAAGAGATCTGTGGACACTGTTGTTATAAGCACCAGTAACATCTTGCAAAATATCTACGTAGCGGTGCATTTGTTTGTGTGTAAAAAACTTGTAAATTCTCCCCTTGATGGTTTTGAGGGCTCTCTCAGCATAATTCGCCTTCACCTCATTCTGAGTCACAAAGTGATGCACCACAAATTTTTTAAACACCCTCTGAACTTTCTGTCCTATAAACTCTGTGCCTTTATCAGAACGGATACGTTTTGGTACGCTGTCTTGAAAGATAGAAATAAAGGCGTTGCTCACTTCCTCTCCAGATTTATTTTTTAATGGATAGGTCCATACGTAGCGAGAAAAAATATCGATGCAGAGAAGGACAAAGTGAACGCCGTCGTTATCACTAGCAATTCTTGCCATATCCATCATCAAGTCCACATCCCATTGTTGATTGATTTCTTTAACAATCACATTGTTCCTTTTAATGCGTCTTCTCACAGGTTTATGTAAGCTATAAGCTTCTTTCCCACTTTACCAGAACTGGACATCCTTTAACGAAAGTGAAGGGTATACTTTTCTCACAAAGTGATAGAGTTTCTGTGGACCGGAAAAACTGACTGGGTGTGCTGGATCAAAATAAATAGTGTCCATCCATGCTTCAATCTTTGAGTTCATTTCTGCTTTTCACACTGGGGTTTGGTAGAATGTAGCCCAGAGAAGATGATAGCAAAGTTAACCAAACGTCTTTTAAAACATGATTTCTAGTTAAGTTTACAATGCAGGCACAGATTACGCAGACAAGAATAATCATCTGACACGTGTATTTTACAAGAGACTTTTGACAAAATTGATCCATGTGCCTTCTTCAATGACAAAATGTCAAATGAATATAGCTTGACCTCATCACACCATTATATACATTTTTATTTTTCACTCTTGAAACAGCATTTAAATTTTGTTTGATGCATGCTCTTTTCTTCATCATCTTGTATGTCACACAGGGTATAATCAGTATCTTAAAGATGAACTTGACAAGATATCTTCCAGGAGATGTATCCATGTGAAACAAACATACAAGTGAATGAATGTTACAAAAACATACATATTTTATATGTTTTATTTTCCTCAATCACTAAATCAATGAACATTCCACACTGACACTTGATGCTAGGTATGGGTGGTGAAAACACATTTTTCCTACCGCTTCCACAAAAGGTGCGCTGTGACTGAAAAAGAGGTCACTTCCATTCAATTAGGAGGCTTGCGCATGTGTGGAAAAAAATGTAGCATGCTCATACGCGGGATAAAATCTAGCGTGCGCATGCGCGTGTAAAAAATTGGAAAAGAAGTGACGTCACTTCCGTTGCTATGGCGACCGTGGCGACGTCACGTGACTCCATTCAACCAGTCAGATCATTCAACAGGAATATAAGTTTCTCTTTAAAGGGGGAGAAAATATAAGTTTCTCTTTATAATAAAACAGCAGTTATGTATGTGTTATATATGTTTTCATAGTTTGCAAATTATGGGTAGGATAGTTTGAATATTGTGAGCACAATATCAATGCTGTGTTTAAAGTTGTTACATTTCCAGAAAAGCAAACCCTAACAGTATTATCTGGTTGGAAAGATCTCAAGACGAATCCAACGATATCTTACTTTTAAAAATCCGCCCAATATTCACAGAGATATGGCCGAAAAACCCAAACTACTCACCTCTTTTGCCTAAAAATTAGCGTGCGCATGCGCGAGATGATATCTAGTGTGCATGCGCGAAATAAAATCTAGCGTGCGCATGCGCATGGTGACGTCACGTGACCCCTCTCGACCAATCAAATCGCTCAAAAAAGATGAAAAATATAAGGATGTCGGGGTCCTTATACTACTTGCAAGATATCGGAGAAATCCCTGCAATAGTCACTAAGAGAAAATTGTGATAAAGTGTTAAAATTTTCATACTTAGGGGGGTACCTCACTTATAATGGCTTTAGCAAACAGACGAACAAACAGATCTGCATGCCTTGAACAATTTTTCATGCTAGGTAGATAAGCTATCTTTAAAAAAAAACAGCATGTCTCTGGGCCTTGTAGTTTCTTCGGAGAAGTTGCTCACGCGTACGCGTACGTCCACGCCGCAGAGTGATGCCATAATGTCAGCTGACTGACAAGTCAGCTGACATAAAAAACGGAAAGATTGTTTAATTATGCAATATACATATATACAAAATCTCCTCAGCTAGATGTGCTAACAGTGGATTTGCTGAGCAGCCACTACCAGGCCCAAATGGAAAAGCTCTGAATCACCTCAAGCCACATCCTTCAGATGAAATTGTGTGAAGGTATTATGTGACTTCTAATGGTAGGCTGATAAAGCTGTTCTAAGGAAACTCCTGACTTGAAGACCTTAGAAGTAGCAAAGGCCCTCACATCATGGGCTTTAACCTGATGTGTGGGGAGGGCTTTGTGATCAGAGAGCTCATAACACTGGACCAATGTTTTCTTGATCCATGAGGAGATAGTGGCAGAGGAGATATCTTTGTCGAAGCCTTTCTTGAAGGAGACAAAGACCAACTCCTTCTTTTGCCTGAGGGCTGAGGTCCTGTCCAAGTAGGAGCACAGTGCTCTGATGGGACAAAGGCACCTATTGGACTTCAGTGACTTATCCAGAGTTGGGACCAGGGCTGGAATAACCACTTGGCAGGTGAGGTACCTTTGTCGAAATCTTTCTTGAAGGAAACAAAGGCCAACTGGAATAACCACTGGGGTCACACTGCCTGAACCCTCATTTGCCAGCTCATGAGTGGGTTAGGGAAACAGAGACACCTTAGACCAGTCTGACTGGTGTCTAATATTCTTATTTAACCAAGCATGGATCTCACTCCTGCATTTACGTGAACTCAAAGCTTGGAGAAAGACAGTTTTGAAGGTCAAATGCTTCAATAAGGCCTCTATAAGGTGTTCACAGTAAGCCCTTGTGAGCTGGTGGAGCACTAGGGAACGGTTCCAGGAGGGGATGCCCCTCCGACTCTTGGGTTTGTCTCTGTGGAAACCATCCAAGAGATGAGAGAGATTCTCATCTTTGCTGACATTAATGTTTGAATTTCCGAATTTGTCTGCAATGGCTGATCTGTAGCCGTCAATAGTTCTTGGCTGCAACTTCCTCACCTGAAACAGATACAGCAGGTCAGCTATGGACTTTATATGTGGTGCCCCACACTGCCCTGAAGTCCACCTGCTTACTGTGGCATCAGTAATAATGGTCTACTTTGCTTCTGGTTGAAATTCTCTGAAGTGCCTCCATTTGTGCCATAACTTCCTCACAGAAACCTTGTTCCTTGATAGCTGAGGCTCTAAAGCCAGGCATGTAGGTTTAGGTTTTGTAGATTTCTGTGAGGGATGTGGCTAAATGGCTAGTCAGCAGATCAGGCAGGTAGGGCAGGTACAGGGGGATCTGATGGTCATTAGGTCACAAAGCCAGGGCATGTGATAGCTTGTCTGCTATAAGGAATGTGTCGGACCTTGAGAGTCACCTGTTTCCTGGAGCACCGGGTCAGGATTCTCCAAAGGCACACAGAGAGCCCGACATTATGCCTCCTTCCTTGTTTATATAGGCAACCACTGTGGTGTTGTCTGTTGCTACAAAAATTATCTTGTCTGAGCAGAGGTCTTGGAACTCTTTTAGGGCCAAGAATACCGCCTTTAGTTCCAGGTAGTTTATGTGTAGCTTGCTTTCTGGGAGGGACCAAAATTCCCCTTGCAGTGTGTTCCCCTAAGTGAGCACCCCACCCTTATTTGATGAGTCTGCAAAAATTTTGAAGTCAAAGACTTGTTTGGGGTCTAGTTTTGACTTCTCCATGTTTAGTATTGTTTACTATCCAACCTTGTTCCCGACACAGGGCTACCAGGGTTTTTGTATGCTCGAGATAGGTTTGGTGAGATCTGGCTCAAACTGGCCAGTTGTATAGGTACTGACGGATTCTTATACCCTTGTGTAAAGCCATCAGTTAGACCTCCTTTGCCACCACCGTGAACTCCATGGGTGCTGTGGAGGGACCAAACGGTAGTGCTTTGAATAGGTAGGACTAACCCTGAACATGAAAACACAGGTATTTCCTATAATGTGTGCTTTTGGGTATACGGAAGTAGGCGTCCTTGAACCCTGTGGACATTACCCATTCCCATGTCTGGATGGAGGTCATTATAGTCTCTGGTGTTTCCATTTTGAAAATCTCTGATTTCAGATATTTGTTTAGTGAGCTCAGACCTAGGATTGGCCTCCATTTCTTGTTGGGATTTGGAACAAAGAAAAGTCTGTTAAAGAAAGCCATAGATGTCTGATTCTTGACCTTTTCTAGTACATTCTTTTGAATAAGTGTTTCCACCAGGTAGCAGTTCCTGGAAGGCTTGCCATAGTCACTTATTACCACTGGAGACCTGGTAAAAATCGGTTGATTCCGGAAGAGAAGAGTGTAGCTTTCTTTGAGGATTCTTATGACCTTCGGGCTGGCCCATAGGGCAGCCCAAGGTTCCAAAACTAGTATCAGAGATGCCCATACCCCACAGCCTGGGGAAATAGTTTTCAACACCATGACATATAGAAGTAGTGAAACAGCACAAAGACTAGGGATGGGTCGGTAAGCCCTGTATCTCGGTATTGAGACCGTTTTACTGAAATACTATGACAAGATTTTACAACTGCCACTTCGCTTGCCAACACATATAATGGAAGGAAAACTTAAATAGCGATTATGTTGAACAGAACTGCCATGTTTTGGTTATGATACTTTACAACCTTAATCTCGCTTGTCAGCTCATATAAATGAAGGGAAACTTAAAATATTGGAAACAGAATCTGAAGAAATTTCCGTACTTTTATCTCATATTTTGTGTATTTATGGACTTTTATTGCGATGTTGTTAAGAGGAACGTCCATGTTTTGTTGGGGTGTACTAAAATGCAGAATCCCAGAATCGGTACGGTTTTGCATTGGCGCCCTCCTGATGTAAAGATTTTTGGTACCGACCCATCCCTAACAAAGAGTGGGATACTTTTAGCGCAGTGTCACTTATATAAATGTCCGAATAACGTTTAAATAGAGAAAAAACATCTAAGAAAAAGAAACTGTATGCAAAGATGAAGTACAAAAACAAGACAATTCAATTGCAAGATGACAGCATTAATCAGTAAACTAAAAAATATGAAGCTGTAAAATCCATTAATTGGAGAATAGCTGTCAATAGAAACAGCACAATTATGTAAAAAATGTATATCATAACATCAGTTGCAGCGATCCATATATCTTTGTCATAAGAGAAAGATGTCTCAAATGCGGCAGATGAACACACTTTAGCAGAGCAAAAAGGTCACACCATGATGGACAGTTATATTGAATTTAAATCAGTTTTTTCCAGTACTGTCCAGTTTAAACCGGCAAAAAGGGGGTTTTATCCAGTTTTTTCCACCGTCCCAAAAAAAATAGGTTTTATCCAGAAAATACCCAACCTTGACACCTCCTAACCATTGTCCCTACCTAGTGTCAACCTTCTGCACCTTATGGAATCCAAGAAATAGCCCAGACAAGATTTTAAAACTAATGGTCACTGTGACAGGGTCAAAGGTCAAATCAAGGTCACACCATGATGTTGCACACCTACAACCCCTAACCAATGTCCCTACCAAGTATCAACTTCCTACACTTTACGGTTTCCAAGATATAGCCCAGACAAGATTTCATAAGTCAAGGTCACTACTGTAAGGTCAAAGGTCAAATCAAGGTCTGACTATGATGGTGCACACCTACAACCCCTAACTAATGGCCCTACCAAGTATCAACATCCTACACCTTAAGGTTTCCGATATATAGCTCAGACAAGATTTTATAGGTCAAGGTCAATGCAGCAAAGTCAAAGGTCAAATCAAGGTCACACTTTGAAATGCACGCCTACACCGCCTAACCAATGTCCCTACCAATTATCAACTTCCTACACTTTACTTGAGTGTATAGAGCCGAGGCATGACCCCACATAAAACTGGAGATTTGCACAAATGACTTTCCTGTTGAATTAAAGTAGATGGATTGTTCCATTTGATTTCATGCAGTTAAAACAATTGATTTTGATATAAGGGGAATGAGATAATGATATTTAAGCTATTTGACACAATTTTTATAGTAAAAGAACATTTTCAATTTTTTGGAGAAATCTTCAAAAAATGTTGAAAATGGATAAAGTCCATTTATTTTCACCCAATTATGTTTGTATAATGATGGGGAATGAAACAAAATAGTTGTGGAAATACTTGGGTGAACACATTTGTAGGTATTTGTACTTGATGCAAATCTCCAGTTTTGTGTGGGGTCGTGCCACAGCTCTAGTAGAACAGCTCTAATATACGCGAATTCACAGTTTCAGATGCCTCGTTTTTGCAAATGGCCTTGAAAGGTGAACTGGGTAAAAACAAAAAAAGAACCAGGAAGTGGCGAAAATATAATTTATGGGAATACTGTATATATACACATGTTTATTATAAAAATTATACTGGAGATAATAAATTACATAAATTAGTTCTAGTTATAAAATGGAATTTATCTTAAATATTTGAAGCAGTTTTTATAAGAATCACTTATTTTCGCTCAGTTGTAATGTTAAATTAGCTTTAAAAATTCGCCAATAAGGGTTGATTTTTTGTTGGTAGTTCTGAAGCTGTTACATCTATAATATGTTGTATGTATTTTTTTTCATAAAGGCATTATTATAGGGATTCTTCTTGTTTCTTTTGCATTAAAATCCATAGAGAAATGGATGAAAAACCATAACTTAAGAATACTCTTCTGTTTACATTCATTTTCACCCCATATGATATATTTTTTGGTGTTATTTTTCTAAAGTGAAATATTTTACTTATTATTCAAACATAATGTTGGATAATAAAAGCAAAACGTGCCTTATGCCAAAATAATCTTTTATAGCACTTAATGTCCACTCAAAAGATGAACAATATCAAATAATAATAACATCTGGAGACCCCTTATATAATTTTATGAACCTGTGGATAAGCTCCATCTGTAATAATATATGGCTTATATTTGAATCAGAATATGTTTGAGATATAATATTTAATATTTATATATGTATGATTTGATGAATATGTAAATAAATGTTGGATATTTATTTACTATT
The DNA here is from genome assembly GCA_964017235.1 of Sabellastarte sp. h YS-2021. NCBI lineage: Eukaryota > Metazoa > Annelida > Polychaeta > Sabellida > Sabellidae > Sabellastarte > Sabellastarte sp. h YS-2021. Next base: position 7,962,954 of record OZ024932.1, on the reverse strand, counting down.
TTCTGTATATTTATAAATAACAGCAATTTTTATTAGTTCACTAACATAAGGTATGTCAGCAGGGTTTAATTCCCAGGGAAAAGGTTTTAGTTTGCTCATGGTTTTAACTGCATTCTTTCATTTTTAATCATTGAAGTTATTAATTTTTGAAGGATTTCTTCTAATTTTTCTCACAAGTAATATTTGAGGTGTTGGGCCTTGGAGGAGGTATGTGCACTCTGAGTACTCTTATATGCACATGTAATATATGACACCATCGGACTGACACTGGCCATTGGTAATACATGGTCAGTTATTGGCACCCTTAAGCCAACATATTGGGTCTTCTGTGGCTTTCAAACCACTGTTTAGGCTGCATATATCTACATTTGACCTCTATTGGGCCAATATTGGTCCAATGTTGCAATACTCCTACCTAATTGCGACTGAGTTCTGGAGGTTTGGGTCAATACATTGTGAGTTCGATATGGGCAGCTATGGACCGATTTATAGGGAGTCAGATGATCTTGTCACAATATTTTTAATGTGAAAAAAGTATTGTATGATACATTATTGGTGCACTTTGCCTCTGTCTTATACAGTAGGTATTTCTTTACTTATTGTACTGGTATGCAAAGCTACAGAGGACCTTATTTTGAAGTAGCCAGCTAGGTACACAAGGAATAAGTTTTCACAATCTTCCAGATTTCTTCCTCATATTAACGATTCCTGGCGATTATAAAATAATTTTTTCCTGCCCCATAAGGTGACCATACTGATATACTAATGGAGTAAAAGTACCTTCAAAAATCGAGGTTTTGTGTCTTTTATCATAAAACAAAGGCAATATTATTTTTTTTCCCTGTAAACACACTTGAGAGAAAACCCAGGGATTTACATCAATTTTTTTTGTATTTAATGATAGTGAAGTCCATATTTAAAATTTAATGATTGAATTATATAGGGGCACCAAGAAATATTTAAAATATTTACTTTTTTTACTTGCTTTTTTTACTTACTTTTTTAAAAAAAATTTTAACTTTTTAAAAATTTTTTTTCTCTTACTATATTTGGATGGATTTAAATCCAAGAAAAAAACAAGCAGAAGTTCTGTTTAACTACTTTTCTAGTGATGCAAATAACATATCTATAGCTTACAGAGTTTCCACGATATTAAACCAATAACTAGCACTTGTTTATTGGATTTGTAATTCTGTTGACCCCTATTTTCGCCCAACTTTGATGGCCTAAAACAATATTTTAAAATATCTTTTCCTGGTGGTAAAACACCATTTCATAGATCCATATGTATATTTGTAATAAAAATTTACTTTAATGTGTGTTATGCAAGGAAACATATTGTAACAGGCAAGGTGTCCCGTCACACGCCCCGCCCCTCTTATAGGGACGACCGTGGCCACAGGCACTCTTTCACCAATGACTACTTCAATCACTAGATTTCCTTATGCCTACCCCCGCTCAGACTACTAGGAAATATGTGATTTGATAGATAGTGTGATACATAGATGTGTACACCAAGTCAATAAGCTAAAATCAATGTGCACACCAAGTCTACAAGCTAAATTAAATATGCACACCAAGTCTACAAGCTAAAATAAATGTGCACACCCAGTCTACAAGCTAAAATAAATGTGCATACCACATCTACAAGCTAAAATACATATGCACACCAAATCTACAAGCTAAAATACATGTGCACACCAAGTGTACAAGCTAAAATACATGTACACACCAAGTCTGCACACTAAGATCAGTATAAACAAATGTGCACACCAAGTCTGCACACTAAGATCAGTATAAATAAATGTGCACACCAAATCTGCACACTAAGATCAATATGAGTGCACACTGCAAATATATATGTGCACACTACAAAGATATGAGCACACACACACAAAAAAAAAATATGGCCTGACAAAGAAGCCAAAGAAATTATTTACATACAGTTATAAAATGTCTAATCAGGTCAGACTGTTTGAAAATCAGATTAAGCATCAAGATATAAAGATTATTAATAAGCCAGTCAAAAATGATCAAAATCTACAAGATTGGGGGATTTAATTCTGAACAATCTTGTTCAGTTGCTTTTAATCATAAATCATAAGCAATTATTAATCTTCATTAAATCATGTGGACTTCATTTAAAGGACAATTTTTGGTCAGACAACTTCAGTAAACTCTCCCGCTATTATTCAAAAATTACTAAATAAATGTTTCAACTTGGTCAAAAAGAAATAATACTATTCAATTCCAGTAGGAAATGATTGGAAATACTCACTTCCCAGTCAAACAATGAACCATGTGATGGGATGTTTGTAAACAGAGTTGTACAATTATGCTAATTATCGTCCGACATATAGGCCTCTCATAGGGAAGTCCGCCAATTATATGCGGACCAAGCTTATTTATTGGTTCAGCCCCCTTACCAACTCACTGGCATATTCATCCACGAACATGAAGTTCCAAATATTCTAAATTAGAATACTGGTGAATACCGCTTCTCACTCAATTAAAATGACAAGTATGTTGAACATTTGCAGAATAAAGGCTGTTTATACTTTAAAATATTGTAATATGTGCAAATTTAACAGTTTAAGTCTTTTGGAAATAAAATTCCTGCGCTTTCGGTTTCAGAACAGAAACTTGCAGACGAAAAATACTCCCGACATTGTTGTTATAAACTACCTCAAAGATGGCCAGTTTTGCGATAAAACTAGATGAAAATCATAGAAAAATAGTATAAAATCTTTAAAATAGTACAAATTATACCAGAAAAGTACAATTCTGTGACGATAAAACGTCGGATTCATACACTGCCACGCCTACACCACACCGGAAACGAAACGTAAACATCATTTGTTTTGATTAGTTTCGCGGGAAGAACTGTCAATTCACAATTCGTGACAATAAGCCTATTCGTAGTTCCGATCTTCCGGTGTAAACAAACCTCGGAAAGCACATAAACAAATGCACATGGTGGGCCAAAATAGGCGAATTTTGTCCACATCTTCATAACCAAAATGACTGTATCTCTGGAAATACTTTTTTTTTTACGAAATAAAAAGCACCAGAAAATATAATAAATTGCCTTTTAAATGGTGTAAATATTATAATTTTATATACATGTTACATATTTGTTTTATATTTATCAATCTTCAACCAAATTCCTGTAAGATGGGAAGGCATCAGCATCTAAATAAATAATTTATAATAGAAACTATTTTAACCAGACATACACATCATCATCATGGCAAAGGTATATTTCAACAAAGTTTTTGCTTAATTTTACTGCATTAAAATCAATCCACTATTCGCAAATATATATACATATTTACACAGTGCTTTATATTTTTCTATTATTGTTATTTCTCATTCCATTGTCTATATAGCAATTTTATTATATCTTTGCTAACAAACAACAAAACTTCCTCAAATAAAAATCCATACACCCTTTGATAATTTGCCTTTAAATTGGTATAAATATTATATGCTACTAGCTTCAATAAAACAACCACATCGATAATTTTAACCAAATTGGAGGAATTACCATTGTAGATCTCAACAGGTGTTCATCTTTTAAAAATATTTAAAAAAATACTTTACATGCAAAAAAAAACTAGATTGGGCCAACTCGGCGCCAACATATCCCCAGACAGGTCATCACTCACGCCACAGGTTTTGATCGGGAATTTTTTAAAACATAATTACCCATTATTATATGAACTTCAGCACATCAATCTACTCTGTTTATATCTTCCAAGGAAGATGGTGTATCCCCAGACGCCGAATACATAACTCAAATTATATTTTCAATCTTCCTGCAATGATAACTCTAAACCTATTTTCAAAGTATTTAAATGATTGATGATTGAATGTCCATTCTAAAATAATAATCCCAAAAGAGCATATCTGTTTCTATATTTGTTGACAAATAAAATATTATTTTTAACTCAACTCATCATACTTTTCAATCTTCCTTCAAAGTATTTAAATGATTGATGATTCAATGTCCATTCTAAAATTCATAATCCCAAAAGCGCATATCTGTTTCTATATTTGTTCACAAATAAAATATTATTTAAAAAAAAATTATTTATATTATTATTTTATTATATTATTTTTAGAATTTGCAAATTGTTTTCAGTTATTCATTTCCTCTATACCTATATATGTGGTCCATATATATGCAACCTAAATATGTGACACAATCTCAGTTCTGACTCCCCTTTGTGTTATATGTAATGAAGCCCACCACCTCCCACCCCCACCCCTCTCCCCTTCTCCACACCTCTCTCACTATTACACAAGATCTGCAACCCCATTGAGTTCTTTGTTTCTCATCTGATATCATTAAATACCTTTGTTTATTTAGTGTCACTCAATATAGCTGGAGGTCCCAGAGGTGGGTGGGGGGAATCCGGGTGGGGGATGCATAAATGGTAAACAAACAATCTATATAAAAGGGGTACTCAAATACAAAAAGAATTGAGAATTTTAAGTATGTGATTATCAACTGAAATGAGTTCATAACTGTAGGAGCTGTGTCAAAATTAACTGAGGCAAGTTGAATAAAACTGGGCTAGTTGAGGGTTAAAAATCCCCTACTTTTACTACATAAGGATATAATTTCATTAATATTGGGACTTAAAGCTCACTTAAAGTGTCCATTTTGTCTACTTGAATATGTTTAACCAGTTTCATTTTAAAAAGTTAAAAACTCAGCAAGCAGAGGTATAACACACAAAAATAAGTTCTTAAAAGACTAAGATAGCCATAACATTATTATTATTCAAAATTTAAATAGACAGGCATTTCCTTTTAAAAATTCAAAGATTTCAGCTCTATAACCCACATAGTTTGACAGTTACTGGGCTTTAAAGTGGCATAATGTCCATAAATTGGGTTTCTGTGGGCATTTTACAATTGTTAAAGAGACCTTAGCAATTAAACAACAGATCTGAAACTTTTTGGGGGACATACATAACAAACAAAAATTATATATAATACAGTTTAAGACTTGTCACACTAAGCATTTCCAAATAACAGGGCAAAATACGGAAAAAATATCCAAAAAGGCACTTGGGCGAGTGTCTATGGCCCTCATACACAGGTTAAATGTCTACTAAAAACCTTGATTTTCGGCATATGTAAAAAGGACATAATAATGCATTCCCAGATGGGATTTCAGCTCCATCAATCACATAGTTTAACAGTCACAGGGCTTAAAGGTGGTTAAAAAGTCCAAATATTGGGTCTCTGTGGGCCTTTTAGAGATCTCGATGTGGCTTTCAAATTAAAGCTTCAGACTTAAAATTTGTTACATACTAAGATTACACATAGAATATGTATCTAATAAAGTTTGAAACTTCTCAGACTTACCATTTCCAAGTTACAGAGCAAAATATGTGAAAAATGTCTTAAAAGGGTCACTCAGGTGGGTGTTTAAGGTCCTCATACACAGGTTAAATGTCTACTTGAAGCCTTGATTTTTGGCACATGTAAAAAGAACATAATAATGTATTCCCAGATGAGATTTCAGCTCTATCAGTCACATAGTTTAACAGTCACAGGCCTTAAAATTGGCAAAAAGTCCAAATACTGGGTCTTTATGGGGCCTTCTAGAGACCTAAATGTGGCCTTCAAATTAAAGCCTCAGACTTAAAATTTGTCACATACTAAGATTACACATAGAATATGCATCTAATACAGTTTGAAACTTCTTAGACTTACCATTTCCAAGTTACAGGGCAAAATATGTGAAAAATGTCTAAAAATGGTCACTCGGGTGGGGATTTATGGTCCTCATACACAGGTTAAATGTCTTCTTAAAGCCTTAATTTTTGGCACATATATAAATAACATACTAATATCTTCCCAGATAGGATTTGAGCTCTATCAGTCACATAGTTTGACAGTCACAGGGCTTAAAAGTAGCAAAAAGTCCAAATATTGGGTCTTTGGGAGCCTTTTAGAGACCTCAATTTGACCTTCAAAATTAAAGCTTCAGACTTAAAATCTGTTACATACTAAGATTACACACAGAATATATATCTAATACAGTTTGAAACTTCTCAGACTTACCATTTCCAAGTTGAGGGAAAAAGATGTGAAAAATGTCTTATAAGGGTCACTCGGGTGGGTGTTTATGGTCCTGATACACAGGTTAACTGTCTATTAAAGGCCTAAATGTTGGGGCACATATAAGAAAACACATAGATATATTCCCAGATGATATTTAACTTAGATGAGAGACATAGTTTGAAAGCTACAGTGCTTGAAAGTGGCAAAAAGTGCATAAATTGGGTCTCTGTGGGCACTTTTGAGACCTTAAGTCGACCCCTTTGGGTAAACCTACAGCCCTAAAATTTTCTACAGACAAGGATTACATATCAAAGTTATACCTAGCGCAGTTTGAGACTCATCAGAATTACCACTTCCAAATTATAGGGCAAAATATGTGAAAAGTATAGCAAAAAATCCCCAAGTGGGGGTATTTATGGGCCTCAAACACAATATTCTCCTCAACTTAAAGTCGTGATTTTCGGCACATGTACTAAGAACATATTAATGTGTTGTCAGGTAAAATTTCAGCCAGCTGAGCATCATAGTTTGTGACCTACAGGGCTCTAAGTGGCCAAAAGTCCAATTTCTGACCTTAAGGTGGCCATAAGTTCTTTTTTACTGGGAGTTTAAGGTCACCTTAAAATAGGGATCTTCCTTTGGGCACCCTTAACATGTGTACCAAGTTTGAAAAAAAAATATTAATTTGTTTTTGAGTTATCGCGTCCACAAGGAAATTTCTACGGCGGCGGCGGCGGCGGCGGCGGCGGCGCGACGGACCTGAATCCAATATATCCCCGACTTTCGTCTGGGGATATAATAATAGTACTATCATTAGAAAGGTATTTGAACAACACTTGTGGTGGTCAACTGGTCATTATTGCATTAAAATCTAGAGAAATACTTCCTTACCTCAGGTGTACTTAACAGTTCCTCCAATATCTTATGAGCAAATATACAACCAAACTTATTGGAATAAAAAGCAGTATAACCTACAATAAAGCCACTTTTAAAATGACATGAATGTCATCATAGAAATCGTATAAAAAGCCATATTTGTAGCTTCAAAATTTATTTAGATATCCATGTTTAATTTACGTTTTTTTAACATCTAATTTCTGGTGTAGCCAACACCTTTACAAATTTCCAATTTTCCACTGATTCCCTTAAAAATATCAGAAACCAATAATTTTCCTTCAAATGGTAAAAATAAGTTAAATAATAAAGGGTACATTCTAAAACTCGGACTTCTGTCCAACTTGGAATTCTACTTGGACTAAGCGGCGATGGGATGGAGGGGAGGGCAGCGGCGATGGGATTGGGAGGGTGGGGGAGGGGCTGTGTTATGCATTAATTCAGCCAATCAAATGCATAAGGGGTTAGAAACAGTAGGTGTTTTCTGTTGAAATATCCAAAAAAAATACCTGCGTCCCCCAACGTACACCCCCTCCCCATTTCCAAGTTGGACAGAAATAAAGGCGATCGCCGCTTGTCGCTGTTAATTGAGGAAACATGAGGCTCCAGGTGGGGGTTTTCTAGAAGTATTTAATAAACTGACACAGATTACATCGTGGATTTGTACATCATATGTTGATGAAGAAAGGTGAGGCCCCAGATGGGGGCTTTCCTGCAATATTTTACAAATAAAATTTTTTTTTTTTCTAGAAATATATAATAAACTGACAGAGATCACAGATTTCCTGTAATATTTTACTAATAAAAAGACATCACAGCCATCGCCACTTGCCTTGGACAATAAACTGCTGGCCAACTACGTACCCTTCTTCATTGACGTCCCCCAACACCCCTCCCCATTTCCAAGTAGGACAGAAATAAAGGCGATCGCCGCTTTTGGCTGTTAATTGTAAAATATTGTTAGAAACCCCATCGTAGCCTCACGTTTTCAGCACTCTGTGGGTGTACAACTACCAGCATTTCATATTTTATTTGTTTTAAATATTTCGTGAAGGCAGTATTAGGTGCGGTGACAGTAAAATATTGCTGGATTATATATTTGTAAAATATTGTTAGAAACCCCATTGTAGCCTCACGTTTTCAGCACTCTGTGGGTGTATAACTACCACCATTTCATATTTTATTTGTTTTAAATATTTCGTGAAGGCAGCATTAGGTGCGGTGACAGTAAAGTATTGCTGGGGCCGATTTCACGAACGGACTTAAGCCTGGTTTTGGGCTTAAGTTTAAGACTTTGGTCTTAAATTCTGTCAAAAATGTGCTAAGTCAGCGGGCTTAGACTTAGTGGATTTCACAAAGGGGCTAAGTCCATGGATTTGCTAAGTCAGTGGACTTAGACTTAAGTCTGGGAGGTAGTGGGCTTAAATTTTGTAAAGAGGACTTAAATATGGCTGCCATAAACTTTTCTCCACTTGAAAATTTGAAAGGGCTGTAAAAAAAGTATAATTACACAGAACACCTTACTGAAGTAGTCTTTGGGAAGTTTATGTGTGGCAACAAGGTTTTTCATTTCAAAACAGCACTTATCCTTAGATAAAATGTATTAAATGAAGGATATAAAAGGTCACATGACACAGAAAACCACTGTGGTTATATGATAAGCTTGGACTTAGCTAAGTCACCTTTGTGAAATCCATTTTAAGTCCCAGACCTAGTTAAGACCAAAGTCTTAGATTTAAGTCCCTGACTTAGCCAAAAAAGGGACTTAGTTTAAGTCCTTTAGTGAAATCGGCCCCTGGATTATATATTTGGAAAATATTGTTACATCCCCTCCCCATCGCCGCTGTCGCCACTTTACTTGGACTGTCGCCGCGATCACCGCTGGCCATCTACCCCTCCTCACTTCTTCTCAATTAAAATTAACATCGCCGATATTAGTCCAAGCAGCAACGGAATCGCCGCTTTTGTCCGACTTTTAGGAAGAACCATAATAAAGCCAATATACAACAATTTTCACCCAAATCCCAGCAAGATTGAGGGTCTCAACAAATGCCCATATTCCAAAATACTTGATTTTCTTACATATATATGTCACATATATAATATATGTTACTGGAAACATATTTGAACACAGCATTCATATCTTTTGTGGTCTCAAAGTCCATGCAAAGAAAAAAATAATAAAATATTTAAGTTATTTTATTTTTTGTAATTATTCTTTTAGACTTATTTTTGTGTTGTGATAAAATGTTGAGGTATTGCCATCGTAGATGCTTCCTATGTGTTATAAGCTTTAAAATGATGTATTATTTATCAAAATCAAGCAAGAAATGACAATTTCACGGGTTTTAACCCCTATATATTATTGTCATTTATTACCATGTAAAAATCACTTCCTGGGCCGGGATTCACAAAAGGTCTTAAGCAAAAAAATGTCATAACTTTAGGAGAAAAGTCTTAACTCTGCAAGAATTTTGTCATAAAGTTAAGACTTTTTTTTGCTTAGACAAAATGGGATTCACAAAAGGTCTTAGACAAAAATTTGTCTTAGATTTTGTCATAACTTTAAGACCACTGCATGGCAGACTTAAGTCATTTTTAAAATATTACATTGCATGTATTTACATTTTACCCTTTGTTATGAAAACAACATATATACTATGGCAATCTATAGTTCCTGTAGAAGTAATTAATTTCTGTGGATTGTAATAGAAATTTACATCAGTTAAGTACCTATAAATTTCCACATTTTACCTTCTTGTGGTAAAAATATTGTCATAAAAATGGCTGACTCACAATAAAACACAAATATTACTATTTTTACATAATTTTACAAAAAAGAAGTAACAAATCTGTTTTATAATTTTAAAGAGCATGTTTGGTGTATTTATTGATGAAAAATGTTAAGGTTTTACTAAAATTTGTTAATTTGAATTCAAAGTAGTTAAGACTTTTTGCACAAATTTTGTCTCAGCTAAGATTTTGCTAAGCACTTTTTGTGAATCCCAATTTAAGAGAAATCTTAGCTAAGACAAAAGTCATAACTTTAAGATTTGTCTAAGCAAAAAAATTGCCTAAACTTAAGACCTTTTGTGAATCCCAGCCCTGGTTTTGTTTCCTACGTTTGTTTTTACCCACTTGACCCTTCAAGGACATATGCTGGAGCATCCCAAGTCTAGCAAATAAGGTAAAACTATTTCCAAAGTGAATGGAACAAATACACAACAAAAAGCCTTTAAAATATATAACCATAACTGAAATATGAACATTTTATTTTCTGGCGGCGATAGTTGGTATCCGGCGATAATTGGTAGCAAGGCAGTATCGCTTCCTATGAATGGACTTACCTGTCTGGTATCTGTTCTCTGTGAGCCATTATTCTTTCAAGGGCGCAAAAGCAGTTTGTCAGTACTGCATAAAACAAAAATTCAGATAATTTTTCAACTTAAATTGGAAATAAAATTTACTACAGTAGTGCTAGAGTTTTTAAGGAAACAAGTGGCGAACTTGTTTTACTGTTAGCGTGCGTACACATGTATGCGGCTTACAACATCCGACGGCCGATTTGCGACAGCGAATTTTTCCCTCCTTCTCATTTATGTTTGGTTGTTTACATGTGTCCGACTCCGATTTGCGACATCCGACGCCCGATGTGCGACAGCGATTTTTTCGATCTGGGACCGAAAAAATCGGATGACAAGTGAGTTTTGATGAATGTCGTCAGAATAATGGGAAGGTTGAAACAAAATTCGCTATCGCAAATCGGCCGTCGGATGTCGTGAGCCGCATACATGTGTACGTAGGGTGTACGTGCAACTCGCTGACACTAACTCGCTGACAATATGCAAATTAGATATGGCAGGTTATACAGACGTTATACTAGTTTCCTAACAATATTTTACGTAGACTTGTTGGTATGGTTGCTAAGACCACAGTCTGGTTCCCGACCCTACTCTGCAGTACAGGGTAGTTTATAAAACTCGGAACCGGATTCGGAACCGGATTTTTTCCCGGATAGCACCTCTTTATCGCTCCACTAGACGTCTAGATGAAGATCCAATACTTTAAACAAGGACACAGATTTCCTAACTCACGGCCATAGCACCCAAGTCATTAATATTCATGAGAAGATGTGAGGACACAGATTTACCCTGGGATTTCTGGGGCAAATGTCATGTTTAAACACACACTGATAAAGAAAAAAGGTTTATAAAAAAGTTATCCAAAAAAGATGTAATCCCCAGTCTGTTTGAAGATGAGACCTAACATTGTACACAAACAAAAGAACCTAATCCCCTTTGATATTGGGGCAGGTATATTACCCTTGCAGAGGCAGACCTAGGGATGGGGGATGGAGGGGCATGTGTAGGGATAAAAAGCCCCTGACAAAGGTTTCAAACTCTGAAAGGGGGGTGGGGGCGTTCACCCCTCCACATACCCCCCAGATCTGCCTGGGTGCCATGAGTTCTGTAGTTTAAAGTATTTGATCTTCGTCTAGGCTTCTATTTTATAAAATATTGCAGGGAAATCCCAGGGGAAATCTGTGTCCTCATATCTTCCCATGAATATTAGTAGTATAAGGTGCGGCAATCGATCGACATTTGTAATAAAAATTGATCTGAAGTGATCGGAAAATGATCTAGATCACTATTGATCAGAAATAATCTAAATCAATTTTCCTACCATATTGTAGATCTGATCTGAAAATCGCTGACATAACCTATCTGTCGTCAGCACCCTCAAGTATTGCACCATCAAACCCTACACATAACCTAATAATGTAAGCTGACCTTGAACCTCTCCAAAGCAATATCTGTCAGTCTACCATTTCAAATTTAAAAGGACCTGAATCGAACATCTCCAAATAGCCCCACATCCGACCTTTTTCTCAATATTCATTGACTTTTTGGATGGAATCTAATCAACTAGTGGGATAACTGCATTAAATTCGGTCGTTCTTTTTTTGTATATATTTTCTGTTTGATGATAAATGGAAACATTTCATCATTTTTGTTTTAAACAATGTCAGCATTTTTGAAAATTATATATAAATGCGAACCTAATCCTCATATATCATTTTGAATGAAACTATTCTGCAAACATCAACCTTAGGAAGAATGTCCAATCAATCTGAATCAAGAGCAGATATCTGTAAGGCTGCCTCCACCCCGACATATTCCTTCAAATTGCCTACTGCTAATCGCAATGAATCTGGTGATGCAACTGACAGTAAAGGGATGAGAAACCAAGCCTTTACTGGAGGTTTTGCTCTATGTAGTAGGAGGCAAGTACATTGTACTGGTTTGCATCTTTCAAATGAAAAGCGTGACAGAACAGATGCAAGAGCTGACAGATCATCAGATCCCAGAGGACCTAGATCGGATCCGAAATCCAAAGTTCACCCTGCAGAAGGATTTTTCAGATATGATGATAGAATCTCTACATTTACCACATGGCCTAAATCTCATCCAATTTCTGCTCAGAGATATGTGAAGGCTGGATTTTATTATTCCGGAGAAGGAGATAAGGTCATCTGTCCCTGGTGTAATCTTAATTTGACAGAGTGGGAGACCTATGACATCCCAATGGAGGAGCATCAGAAGCATTCTCCTTACTGTTCATTTGTTTTAATGTTAAATCCATTCCTCAATTATCACCTGATGTAACTCAAAGAAGTTATTAATAAAATATATTGAAACTTATATGACCTCTTTCAATTCAATCTATCTATCAATCTATCTCAAGTTTGGTCACTAAGTGCATGAAACTAGACAGTTCAATATGTTTAAATTACCCAAAAGGCTCTACATACAATTAGATCTATAATTTGGATAGACAGTGATCTAGAATTTATTTCACAATATTTTGAAATCCACATGTATGCCTGACTTAAATCTTACAATATTTTTCCCCCCCAAAAAAAATCATATGAAGATTACGTGGATATCTATACTGCAAAATCAAAACAAGATCTACAACTCATTAAAGCATCTAATTCTTACATATTACACAGGTTTCTCACCAAACATATGCCAAAGCATAATATATCAAAGATATGTACACCTCATCACTTAACTTGCTCTACAATCACTAAAACTCCATATTTTCTGATATCTGAACCAATACCTAGACCTATTGACTTCATTGAAACCGTATATGAACGTAATAAATGGACTACATGCATCTTATGATAAATATGCTAATTTTTACAACCTATTTCATCATCTCTTCTTATTGACCCCTCTGACAAGTCTGAGCATGCATCTGTTTTAAAATTTTCCCCTTGTATTGCAGTTCTTAACTGCCTCATCAACCATTTTTTTTATTGCATCCTAACACTATATAAGCCTCCAGTTAATATTCAATTTTCGAATCTACTCTGAAGAATATCTCATCTCAAATTTGCATAATGGCTGAAGCTGTAGTAGTGAAATTGAATAATGTATCCAAGAAAAGGAAAAGTGATGGTTTGGGTGGAAGCAAGAGCAAGAAGTCTTTAGCAAGTAACTCTAGTTCAAAGATTACAGAAACCTTTGAGGACTCGCTTTCAAGTCTCCTGATGAGTAATGTTCCTATAAATGAATATACTGACTCCAAATCCATTCATTCGGATCCGAAAGAAGGTGCTGAAGTTGTTATCAAAAGAACATTTCACCTTGGAGGATCCAAGTATGTAATATATGGAGGTTCCCATGGAGTTATTGAGAACATTTATTTGAAAGAATGGGAAGATGGAGAGGTGAAAAATCAAGGCATTAAACTCTCAATTCCTAAATTGGTAGTAATTTTACACTTTGTTGAATTCATTACCAGTGCTATTCGAAAAATTTCAGAAGGTAAAGAGACAGTGGACTCCAGTTACCACATAGGTTCAGGGTTTTATGTCACATGTGCTACACCATATAAAAATGTTTCTATTAGATTTTGGAAAACTGCAAATGGAAAGAGGTATCCAACACCAGAAGGGATATCATTTAAGTTTAACGAATGGGATGAATTCGTTAAGGTTGCTCAAGGGATGTATTCTGAATACACAGAGATATATTCCTGTCAACCTTGTATTCTAGATGAAGGCAGAATAGGACATAACACTGAGACCTGTGATGAATGCCGAACATCTCAAGATACCTTATGCAGAGGGGAGGTGAATGAGGACATACCTCTATAAAATCATGTAGTCAAACTGATCTAGATGTAAATGTAATCATAACATATGTGAATAAATTTATTTTTTCATCAATTACAAAATGTCTTCGTATTCATATTAAAGGAATTGTTTACCATGAAACAGATGTTAAATTACCTATATCATGGAAACCTGTTCATTCCTCTATCTATAAATGTGATTGGAACATAGCTCTGCTCGGCACTTTATGTTGTCACTATTTTCTGAATTTTTTTTAAAAACTTCAAGGTGATTATCTTTATATTGCTTTACTATGGATGGAAATTTAAATGTTTTTTTGGGAAGAAAATATAACGTTTTTTTCCCAAATATGGTTACAAGTACCACCGTCACTGTAGTACAAATGTTTGCCATGCTGGATGAACAGAATTTCAGGGAAGCCTTCATAATTCTGTTGTTAATGAATGATGTGATTCCAGCGTACATTGTGTAAGTATTCTTTTTTTTTTAAATTTTTTTTTCATATAATGCAAGCTACCACAGAGAAAGAATAAGATTAATGCATCAGTAGACATTAATAATTTTAAAAAAAAATTTATGAGAGCTTAAAGCAATAGTAGTCAAAAATATTTTTAAAAAGGAACTGCCATCCAGTCGTGCATCTAGACACAGCGAACGTGTGAATTCAATGCAAGCACAGAGTTTGTGTGATTTTGCTAGGTCACGCAATATGTTTCAATAAAGAAGGTAGTCCTCTCGCAAGGTATTCTGTGCAAAAAGACACTGAAACCGATGCGAGCTTCTCGTATCATTTAATTTAGAATAAAAATTCCTCAATGAACTATAACTTATTTAAAAAAAAAAAAAAAATTTAAAAAAAAATATGGATACAGTAAATGAACTTTTTCATTCTAAATTGCCTCTTTTTTTATTTTATACAGTCAGAAATACCCAGATTTCATCAAATATGTGGATCAGGAATTACAAGTAATGAAATGTTGTGTTTGTGCAGTGGATATGGAAAAAGATAGAATTGTTATTTCGAATCCATGCAGCCATTTCCTTTGTCCAGACTGTGCAGCTGAATTAATTCGAAACTGGGAACTGGATGGTCGAAAAAAAAAATGTCCAATGTGCAGGACCATTTTACAAGACGACTTCTTCAACAAACCATTTGCCTGTAATATGAACAAAATAGATGCCACTGCTCTATTCCTTTGGATTCCCAAAGGAGTCTATCTGAAGTCTAATTATGAACAAGATTTACTTCAACATTTGACCAAAAACGACCTGCATATGGCATTTGCAAGTGCTTTTATGTTGGATCGCTTGCCAAATCCTTTGGATCAGTCATTTTCCAAAGAATGGGAGGAGTATTATCATAAAAGAATGACAGATATGTACTGCTCTTGCTGTAAAATTAAAACTGAAATAGATCTACTCTTTATGGCCAAATGTGGGCATTTCTTCTGTACTATATGCTCCTCATTCATGCTAAGCAAAGAGAGGGAGGACTCACCATTGAAATGCACTGAATGTTATGAGAATATAGAAAGCGATGAATTTCCTCTAATTTTTATGAGACCAGTATGAAATAGGAGAAAAATGTGACATACAAAGGAAATGACTAGTAATAATGCTATCTCATATTTTTAATCAATTTTCGCAAATGTAACATCTTTCATCTCTACAGGATATTAAGACAGGAAATCATATGTAGAAATCTGTATGAACATGACTGAAACATTCTGATCAATCTCACTAAATAATTACTTTTTTGCGTTACTCTTAATTATCTATGAAGTTATGTGTATTTAACATTATACATTCAGGAAAATCTGTTATTACACCCTTTCAATTACGTTAACCATTCAGAAAATAGAATATTAACTTCTGTGAGGAATTTGAAAAAAAAAGTCTAATCTCAGTCATATCTCAGATGAAGCAATCTCTGATTACACTTTATAATTGTTAGGAGTATAAGTAGACATATATATATATATATATATTGAAAGACAATCATACTTGGTGATAAACACACATATATATATATACATATATTGAAAGACAATCATACTTGCTGAAATAAGTTACATCAAGAAAATATATATGAATACATGTCACAAAAAACTTTAAATCTACTATGTCATTCAGCTACTACGTAAGACCTCACCAATTACATTCTCATATATGAACAAATCTGCAAAAGGAAATCTGTCTTGAATAGGCATTAAACTATGAAATCTTACATATCCACTATGTCTGACATTTCTTTAAACATGAGTTTAATAATTTTTTTTGTGCTTAATTAATGTCATTTTAGGATATAATGAAGAAAATTTAAAAAAAAAAAAAAAATAAAAATAAATTTTAAAAAATCACTTATAGCGTTTCCCTGATCTTGTTGTACTTCCTTGATCCTTGATTATGATTACCAAATCATCCTCAGAAACATCCTCACTAGAATCAGACAAGGATATGTTGAATGAGGGGTAATCATGTACTGTCGCACTATATTTGTCCATGACACTGTCATCTTTTCCAGATGTTTTGGAACCAGTATCTTGATTTTGATTCTCAACATTATGATCTTTTGCTGTGGTACTAGTATTCTGATTTTGAATCTGATCATTGTCATCTTTTGATTCGGAACTGTTATCCTGATTTTGAATGTGAACTGTTGCTGTGGAACTCCTATCCTGGATTTGAATGAGGACATTATGATCTGTGGCTGTGGAATGAATCTGAACATTATCATTTCTTCTGATTGGTGTAGAAGACCTAATCTGACTCTGAACTGAATTCTCCTTAGACTCAATGTCAAAGGTAGGGTGATTAATTGCTCTGAAATAATCATCTAAATTGACATTAATAATTGAGGACACAGTAGATTGGTTACTTTGTGAGTTACTTTCTCTTCTTTCACTCTTGCTGGAAGTCATATTTTGACAAATTTCCTCTGCAATATCTTGAGCATTATGTGCAATAATGTCATCCCAAAGTAATTCGGGTTCAGAATCTTCATCAAAGGTACTTAAATTATCCAGCCTCTCCAATACCTTCACAGGGGTCTCATCTAAGTCTCCAGCCTCAGCAGAAACCATATAATTGTCTACCATATTCATTAGATTTCTTACTCTAATGAAAAGACATTTTCTAATGTATCCTAAACAAATTCCAATTCCTATCATGACTACAGGTAGTATGAATAGAGCGTACAGTGGATTTGTCCTTTGTGATTCAAAAGATTCATCTGGAATCAATTCCTCCCCTGTGCGCTCAGCCTCACTCTCTCTAGAGCTGGGACTCGTCAACTCCACTGAATTCACTGAAACATATAACATGTTATATAATCATCATTTTTTATTGGAGAATTCGATCGGATTCATTGAAATATATAACATGTTATATAATCTTCATTTTGACTGGAAATTAATTAAAAATAAAACCCACCAAGAAAAAAAAAAAAAATTATCGAATACCTATTTTAAAGAGGGTAAAAATTGATTTAAATGAATTTATCTTACCAATGACACATCCACGAAATTTAACATTCATATCCTTTACATAGACGTAGCAGTCCCCTGTACACCTCCAATTAAGCAGATGCAATGAAGGGAAATTTTTTTTAATTTTGTCCATTGGTAGAAGCACACGAGGTATATGGCATTCTTGGTATGTGATTATTTTACTCTCAGAATTATGACAAAAAAATATATTGTCTAAAAATTCCTGTAATCCATATATTTTATGAATCGTTGTACCATATCTTGAGTTCGTACAATCCACGCAAAACGAATGAAATATATTCATAAAAGTCACAAGAACAAAAATTTCTTTATAACAGCTATACATATTTTTCTCCAATTTTTTTAAATTTTTTTGTTCGCCTGAAAATCCACGTGGAAAGAGTAACATACACTACAAATATGAAACCAAAACTAATGCGAACCCATTTACGACAACACCTAGCATCGATTTGAGAACAACGTCACAATATGACGGGTTACTGCTCTCTCTGACGTCACAATACATGGGAATGTGACGTCACATTCCATTAAATTTAAATAAGTATAAATACCTAGAGTTTTCAGGATATCTGATTCGAACAGCAACATTCTGGGACTGTTTACTTGATCTTGGTTGGAATATGTACTGCAATCGAAGATAAAGAATTTATTGGATTCTTTTAAAACAGAACATATAATGGAATTTTTGGTCGTATACTATTTAAAAAGAATCACTGATCGTTAAACCTTTCAACCAGCTGAAGAAATAAAAAAAAAATTTTTTTTTGTAACTTACCCTTGATTTTCTAGAGATATCTCCTCCATCATATTCTGGGAAAGAGGTTGGTCACTGTTATCTGATTCAACTGTTTCACCTCTTCTTATCCATGCTAGAAATTTTCTTCTACACAGAATTACTGATATCATAATCAGTACCAATAACAGGAAGAGGACAGAAACTACAAAGGCGATTATTTTTTTTTTAATCTTAATTTCTTTACCTCCATTATCGATTACATTTAAAATATCACTGGACTTAAAACCTTTAGATGCTGAATTATGAAAACCAAAATCAGGGGTACTTGATGGTCTTTCCAATGAAATATCAATTGTAGTTTCCTGATCATGACGATAGGTGGAATCAGAATCCAATGAAATGTACTCTGTCACTTTGCCTTCTGTATGTTTATGATATGTGTTATCATATTTTGTAGTCACATCCTCCATTGATTTGTATTGACTGGTTTCCATCTCACTAACTTCGGAAAATGGTATAGGTGCATCAGTTTGTGAATCAAATGTAGAAATGCTTGTGAATAAAGATTCTTTTTCTGAATCACACATATTGGTTCTGACTACTACATTAGTAGCAAAATTCTCCAACCACCCGCATTTGAAGTAATTAATATTAACCAATGTTACATATTTCAAATTAGGAAGATTATGTAACATTTTTTTTATATCAACGATTTGCACATTTTCCATATAAAGCTTTGTAACACTGGGTCTGAACTTGAACCTGGGTGCTGCAATATCAATGCAAGTGATCATTTCCCCAACACAGTTGCATTCATTGTACTCACAGCTATATCCATAGGTTTTACGCAAATAGACAGAAGCTATAAGAAGGAAAATCAAAATTTTCACATCCATTTTATAAAATTTCTCAACTACTCTGCTTACGAGGGTATTGCTAGAGGAAGCTCTCAAACTTCTTTGTTTTGCATCTGAAACTAATATAAAAGATGGAACAAATTCACACTACCCTTACAAAGAGTCCATTTTTTATTGGCTGCTATCACTAATAGATTGCAGACACTCCACTCTGCAAATAGATATAAAAGAGTGAGGAGATGAGGCAAGCTGGCATAGATAACAGTGCTTTCAGCACAGAAATCTTTTGGCAAACTTTCCAAATCACTGTGAAATATTGCACTACATTCAAGCGATACCATTTGATTAAAAACAGCCAAGTCCTTATTATCTCTGGCTCGATAAGCTGACATGTCAATGCAATTTATGGATCCTTTTCTCTTTAAAAATCCATTCACCTCTATTGTTTGTGGTCCAACAGGATCCGGTAAATCTACCTTTGTAATGAAAGTGTTAAAAAATATCAATCAGATGTTTTCAGAAAAAATCAAAAAAATCTACTATTTCTATAACAACTGGCAGAAGAATTATGAACAACAGACTGATGTAAATATAGAATTCAGACAGGGATTGCCTTCAGAAGAAGATTTAAACCAGTTTCCTAAATCCGAGCATAGTCTAGTAGTTATAGATGACCTACAGATTCCAGCCTTAAATAACATTTTCATCGCTAATCTTTTTGGTAGAGAGTCACATCATAGGAATGTAAGCGTAATCTTGATTTTACAAAATTTGTTTCATCAGGGTAAATATTGTAGAGATATATCCTTAAATACTCATTACTTTATTTTATTTAAAAATCCTAGGGATACACAACAAATTAGGTTGCTAGGAAGACAGTTAGGTATTCAGAAGAAATTAGTAAGCGCTTATATGGATGCAACTGAGACCCCTTTTGGTTATCTGCTGATCGATTTGTCACCAGGGAGTAATGATAGTTATATGTTGAAAAGTAGAATTTTTCCTGATGAAGATACAGTTGTCTACAAATAATTTTTTTTCCAAAAGTCATGATTCTATTAAGTATATATACGTCATTATACTGTTAACTGCATTCAAAATGTCTAGAAATCTCAAACAGTCGAGACATTTCATTCTACTCTTATTGGAAAATAATTTAGATTTAAATAAACATATTCTGATTCATGCAAGTTCATCTCAGTTGAAAGCAATAGCTGAGATTTTCTATAACGTATTTAAGCTACCTTTAAGTAAAAAAAAGAGAGAGAAATTCATAAATTATCTGAAAATTCTTAAAAAATTTATTAAATCGGAGGAAAAAGGGAGAAGAATATTAGCCAGAAAACATTTTGAAAGATTATCCAATCTCCTTGTATCAATTAAGTATTATATCACAAAAATTTTAGAATGAATAAATATGTATTAATACCACATGACCAATATCTAAGGTTCAAGAGCTTTGTTGTCGAAAATAAGGATAAAACAGAAAATGTGACAGAAAATCCAGATGAAAGAAAAGAAAATAGTATTAAAAAGGACAAAACTGACGAGAAGGAATCAGAGAGTATCGAAAAGCTGGGTGAGGCTATTCATTTCAATAAAAGTTTATATCCTGAGGCAAGTCAAGAAGTAACTTATCCTATTCCTCCTCCCGGACTTCCAGCAGAGGCTAATTACCGCAAAAATGCCACCTATTTCCCAAAAATCAGAAAAAATGGAAGAAGAAATCAGGAAGGGGGAGGAAGTAATGAATGGATCAAGAAATGGAACAAAAAATTTTAATCAAGTAGAAATCGAATCATATCTTCATAACCTTTATTACAATATTAAGAGTCCAGTAGCTTACAGCAGTTATAGTAAATTATATCCACATATTAAGAATGAGGCAAAATACCATATAACTCCCAGGTATTTGAAGAAGTGGTTAAGTAAACAGGAAAGTTATACAAATTTTCGTCCTGCTCGTAGGACTTTTCGAAGACCTAAAGTCTTAGCTTTTTCCAAAAATTATCAATGGGATAGTGACACTGCTAACATGGTGAAATATAAGTCAGAAAATAATGATTACGCTTACTTTGTAGTTTTTATAGATATATTTACTCGGTATTTGTACACAGCACCATTGAAAAGTTTAAGAGGTGAGGAAATGGTTTTCGTGTTTCAAAGCCTAATTAGAGAAATCGATGAGAAACCAAAAATTCTAAGAACCGACCAAGGAAGTGAATATAAGAACCGTTCATTTAATAGGTTATTAAATGAAAACAAAATCAAACATTTGTACACATATTATGAAACCAAAGCTAATTATGCTGAAAGAGTTATTAAAACTATTAAAACCAAAATAATGAAATATTTAAGTGAAAAAAACAGCTTAAAATGGATTGACATTCTGTCTGATTTAACTTATGGATACAATAATTCTGTGCATAGATCAATTAAAATGACTCCTAAGGATGCAAAATCGAAGAATCAGTACCTGGTTTGGAAAGCTCAGTATGATAACTTGGAATACCCAAAAAATTTCTTCAGCTTCAAAAAACAGCATAAAAATTCGAAACTGATGCAAACTTTAAAAAAGAAAAAGTTTAAATTCAATATATCAGACAGGGTTAAGATAAGTCATCTAAAAAAAATGTTTGATAAAGAATATACTGAAAAATGGTCTGGGGAAATTTTCACTGTAATTAATCGTAAATTAAACCAAAATATACCCATGTATGAGTTAAAGGATTACAATAATGAAGTAATAGAGGGATTTTTTTATGAATCAGAATTACAATTAGCGTATATAGATGCTGATGTAATGTATAAAATCGAGGAAATTCTCAAAAAAAGAAAGAATAAAAGTGGACAGGTGGAGGTATTAGTCCGATGGAAGGGATGGCCTTCAAAGTTCAATTCCTGGATTCCAGAAAATCAGATTGAAAATATATAGTATATAAATATACATACATAAATATATATATATATATATATATATATTTTGACATCTCAAACAAAGGTTCAAATGGAGGAGGATAGCATTTACTTCTTTTTATCTTCAGCAGACTCCTTAAGCTTTCATCCCAATAACAAGGCTTATAATTTTACAGTCGAGGTCCCTGAGAGAGCTAATTTAGTTGGTGAATGGGAGGTCGGAATATGCGATTTCTATGCGAGTACTGTCATCAATGAAACTCTGTATTTATTTTCAGATATTGTAGATTACTCTTACGTTAGAAATTCAATGCAAGGTATATTAAGGTTACTACCACAAAGCAATTCAAATAAATATCAGTTATTTAATAATGTTTACTATTTACCTATTAAAAATAAAAAATTCAGTCGAATAAGAATATATATAAAGAACAAGAATCTTCATTTTGCAAGTAGTTTAACGGGAGTGGTTGAATTGACTTTGCATTTGAAAAGAAGAAGACGAGGAAAGAAAATATGAACAAATATTTAAATTTTTGCAAAAAATGTATGGACGGAAAAATGGATCAGACTAAAAATTACTATGTCTTGGACAGTGATGACGATTTTGGAAGAAATAAAAATAATAACAATGTAGAAGTCTCAACCATCAGTCCAACTCAAGCAGCAGTTGAACAGGCTAAAAGTGAGATTAGGGAGCAAAAGAATATAAATAGACCCAAAAGTAACCAAATTTATCAAATAGGAGGTAAAGGTAGAAGTAACGGCAACTCCAAAGGATCTTCAAACAAAAAAAAAATTTAAAAAATTGTTAAAAAAGGCCAAAAAAATAAAAAGAAGGAAGTAAAAGGTGAGAGGTCCAAAAAGGGTGATAAAAAATTCAAGAAAAAGATTGCCAGCTACAGATCAATATGGATGTAGTCCAAACGTCACTCTCATTATTTGCTCCACCAGCTACTGATAAGACTATTGTTAAAGAGTACTGGGTGGATTACAATCTGATTGCAGCTATAACTGAGGGAGGGGTTATAGAATTCAATGTCCCAGGTACCTCTGTAGATTACATAAGTCTGGGAAAAAGTAGATTACATATAAAATATGTAATCACAGATGAAGAAGGAAAAAAGATTAGTGATGAAAGAACTATAGATGGAGATCCTACACCTAATACAGATCAAGTAGCTCCAGCAAATTTCACCTTACATTCAATTTTCAGACAAATTGATTTATCCTTAAATCAGAAAGTTGTATCACCGGATGTGGGTGTCAATTATCCTTACAAGGCTCTCATTGACTTACTTTTAGGATCTAGTAATGATATGATATTGTCTCAGGCTCA
The DNA here is from genome assembly GCA_964017235.1 of Sabellastarte sp. h YS-2021. Taxonomy (NCBI): domain Eukaryota; kingdom Metazoa; phylum Annelida; class Polychaeta; order Sabellida; family Sabellidae; genus Sabellastarte; species Sabellastarte sp. h YS-2021. The sequence continues at coordinate 7,939,475 of OZ024932.1, read as the reverse complement.
GGCAGCTATGTATTTCAAAGATCAGGCAGGACATTTTGATGAATTACAATACATAGGGAGTAATAGTGGATATTCCGAAAGAGGAAGACCAACTAAAGATGGTGATGCTGCCAATATTGAGGGATGTCTATACCTAGATATTTCTCAGGGAGAAAATAGAGCAATCCTCAATGGAGTTTCTGTAAACCTTAAATTGTTCCAGGCTTTAAATGACTTCAGATTAATGAGATTAGGGACTAAAAACTACAAGTTAGTAATCACTAGTGCTGTTTGGAAAGTATGTTATATTTCCCTGGACCCAAATATGATATTAGCCCATGATGAGGCTTTAAAAATTAGTCCTGCATTATATCCTTTTTGGAGAAGTGACATTAAGAGTTTCAGTGTAGCAAAAGGTTCCCTTAATTTCATGACAGATAACATATATCATGGTACAGTTCCCAGTAAATTAATAATAGGAATGGTTTCCAATACAGGTTACTCAGGAGATTACAGTAAAAATCCTTTTGATTTCCAACACATGAATTTAAATTATTTGGAGGTGACTGTAGATGGCCAGCCTGTACCTAACAGAGCATTAACCCCAAATTTCGAGAAAGGGGATTTCGTTTCATCGTATTTATCTCTATTGGACAATGATTACAATAGGAAAAATGGAATTATTATAAAATTATTAGAATACGACAAAGGCTACACCCTTTTTTTATTTGACATTCAAAGCTACCTCTCCGGTCATATCATGAGTAAGGGTATCAAAGGTCATATAAGGTTAACTATGAGATTTTCAAAAGCTTTGTCAGAAACTATAAATATTATAATTTATGGAAAATTTCCTGAGACGCTAAGTATAGATCATAGTAGAAATGTCAATCTGGGAGCATGAATACAGAGGAAATTTTTGATCTAATGAAAAGTGACAGAGAAATCAGAAAAATATTCGTGGGAGTATATGCCATAGATCTAATACCAAAAAATCTCCCCATACCCTCTATCATCGTAGTGAATCTGGACAGTTCTGAGAAGAAGGGTAGTCATTGGATTATTGTTCATTTCGCGAGAAAACATGTGGAGTACTTCGATTCATTAGGAAAACAGCCAGTAAAAAATATTCATAATTTATTGATAAGTAAAGGATTGGTATACAAGTATAATAAAAAAAGGTTACAATCACCATATACAGACACTTGTGGTTTATTTTGCTTCTATTACAGTTATTACAGTTGCAGAAATATAGACTACAACATGATATTATCAAATTTCACCAGTAATCTTGAATGTAATGAACAATTGTTAAAAATCTTTACAGTGAATTCATAAAGTAGAATTAAAATGTATATATCTGTATATTATATTCAGTGTTGTATATATTCAAAGTTTATACATTATACACATGAATTAAACTAATATCTGTATATTATATTCAGTTTTGTATATATTCAAGATTTATACATTATATACATGAAGTAAACTAATAAAATATGATTATTATATTCCTGTATTTTTTTTTCCATTTTTTTTTCAAAGATTTGAATTGGATTATAGCCTCATAGTTTCTCTATGAGAAGTCAGATTGGTTTCAGTGCCTTATTTGCATAGAATAGCTTGCCTTGATCCCATTTCTGTATAACAGAGGGAGGCAAACAATGCATTAGTACGGTGAGATTCGATTATTGAAATACACAATGGACTGGTATTCTGTGAAAATAAAGGCAATGAAAGCGGGGTGATTTTTTTTAAATTTTTACTTTAGGAAATAGTTACTTTATTAACATATTCCATTAATATTTTACCCATTACATTATTACCCGCTAAAGATGATGGCTTCAGTACAGGTACCAGCCTTGATGGAGTAGAAACACCCCAAAAACGAGATTCTTCATCATTAAATGTAGGTTGCTTATACACAAGCATCTTATTTTTAGAGGAAATTAAGTCTTCTCTAAAAATTGAACATTGAGTAAATTTTTGCAGTACTGCAAATCTCATGATGCGCTCCCTGAGGTCTGAATCCATATAAACATCCTTATAAGGTTTCAGAATTTCTACTAATTTAAAACAATCATTTTCGAGAATTATTTTTTGACACAGCTCCATGTTTCCGTAATGTTTGGCTAATAAAAAAAAATAAAGTTGTTCTAGTGAATAAAAAGAATACTCGTCAAATCTTATTTTAACAAAATAAATATTGGATAGAGAGGATTGCATTTTCTCAACTAGCTCCACTTCCTGGTCCCATGGACATAGGGTCATATCTAATGGGGATGTACTAACACCATCATTCTGTACGAGTCTTTTGCAATAAAAATAGTTGAAACCTATTTTTTCTTGTGAATATGTAAATATACTATTACCTCTTAACCTAAAACCTACGTTTATTGAGGAATTAACTTTCTTTTCATTTAATGTTTGGCGGAATTTTGACATAGGATCAAGGAGCTGTTTCTTAGAAATTCCTTTACATGATATTTTTTATTACCTTCTGAATCTTGAATAATGTAAGATTTGGAACATAAAGAAATCATCTGAGTGCCTTGGAACTCCTTCTTAAAAATTCCAACTCCACGGCGGTCTAATGCTACATGATACTCACAACATCTCCTAGGAAACCAAGGAGGTGAGACTTCATCCGAACAGGAATTAAAAATTTCATTCTGATATCTGTTCTTAAATTCATCAGAAATGCAATGATCTAGGTCCGATTGGTTAATTGCCATGTATATACTATCTGTATCGGTTTGAGTAAGTTCGAAAGAATCTTTTTTTAGATAAAGGTTCAAGCAATCATAATAAAATTCCAACATCCTTAATTTTGCATATTGTAGGATAAAAAAACCTATTTGTAAAGGGGTGTCTACAGTTATACGGGATTTATATGTCTCTACTTCATACAATTCCTCTCCTAATTTATTCATATTTTTAAAAGTGTTAGAATTTATAAATTTGCAGACCTTGCTTCTGTCCATTAAATATTTTACATTAGTATGCTTGGACTTGTCCATGAGCAGAGATCCGTAGGAACTATTACTGATCAATTTATAAGTATCACCAATGATCGATTTATCAGGATTTCGATCACCTTCCAGTCGATATTTAGTCACTGTGTCAATAAAAGACCTAAAAGATAATTTCGGTTGATACTCGATTATTTGATATATTTTGGTTATTTCACAGTTATTTTTGAGATACCATTGTAAAAGTGGAGTCGCTAGTAAAATTTTTGAGGCTGATGTCCCACTGACCAGAAGCTTTTTGTAATCAAATTTAATATCATTTTCCCTACAATATTGAGTCATATGTTCTCCTATATCAGACATTGGTACTCTACATGTGCAAAAGAAGGGAGGGAATTTTGAAAAAAATTCTTTAAATTCATTTTTTACGGTTATATCCACCTCAAGGACACCAAAAAGTTCACCATTTACAATGTCTGACCTAATCTTACTTTCAGTCAAACTTCCTCTATTTTTGATGTAATAAGAGGGTAAATATTCATCATACAATTCATGACAGAAAGGTTTAATTTCCTTGTTAAAGTCGCATTGCTGAATAGATATGTAATTATATCCCATTGACAAAATAAATTCCTTCTTCCTGATATCCTTCCTCTGTGTTTTCTTAATTTTTTGGATCCATTTTTGAGATTTTATCTTCTTAACAATAGGACAGTTGTTTCGACAGTAATGATAATAACAACCCTGGAATTCATATACAGTTTTAGACCTTGGTGAATAGCCATCCACTAAAAAATTACCAATTCTAACTTCCTTACAATTATTTAATTTATGCAAAATTTTGATGTTTTCTTTGTGCATAATATAGTCCATCCATACATAAGAATCAATATATTTTTCAGATATTTCCGGTTTGAAACTGGTATCAGAATATCTCCTAACGTAGACGCCTGTTGGCATATTTTGCTTAATGGCATAGGAATACAATCCATTGCAATCATATCCTACAATAGATTGACATTTATTACCCTGCACTTTCCTAATGTCAGAAACTCCTTTTTCATGATAACGACTAAAAATAATGCTAGGACCTCCAACAATATTTTTTCTATAAGTATAATATAAATCAGCATTTTGTTGATTTATAAGAGAAAAATTAGAACTTGTATATGCATATAACAGCTTTCTTGCGACACCTGGGATGGTAACAAAATCCTTAAAAATATCAATTCTCTGATCTGTGTAAATCCTTACAAAGGAGGAGAGTGCAATAACAAAGGGTCCTGTATCTAGATTATTATAATATATCAGGTAATCTTGAAAGGTTTGCATTCCTTGAGAGATCCATATCTCCTTCAATTTAAGGTAGTCTGCTTCTGTCTTCAAAGGATTACCCTTAGATAAGGTAGAATAAAAATCCTCCATTTCAGGTAGGGATGTGTACTTAAGCTTGTCAAAGGAGTCAAACCATTCATAGGGAAAGATACCTTTTGGAATTTCACAACCGTAGGCTTTCAAAAATTGACTGTATGAAGAACCTGCAGCAAGATAATTAGAAATGTCTAAAAATTTCAGATGTGGAGTAGATATGGCGAGATAAGAATTTTCCTTTTTCATTGTATGAATATCTTTTCCTGGATAGTTGGATGCTAGATGCAACATGATCTCTTCCTTAATCAGATTTAAGTCATATTTACCCGAATTAAAGCCGATAACAGGTAGCTGTGAAAGATATGTTTCGAAGTCTCTCCTAAGATCCAGTATTCTAGATAAAAAATGTGTTTTGGTTTTAGAACTTAGAGAATTGTCATTGGTGGAGGTTGAGAGGGTAGTGTCTGAAGATTCTTCATCAGATTCAGTACTAGTACTATACTTTTCCATGAGGTCATCTAAATCATTAAAAACATATTCATATTGTAATTTAAGTCTACTTAAGTTAGAGGAACTAACTTCATTAAGATAGGCCATCATTTTAGAGATAAGATTACTTGGGGAGATCTCTACAAAGCATTTGGAATCGGTAAATCCATCAACATTTGAACAGATACTAACACTCACTGGAATATGTCTGGACAAAAAATTCATCTGATCTGTAGAAGGAGCATTTGTCTTCATTAAAATAGCCTCCATGTCCCATACAATAAATTTTTGATAATATCTCTCAGATTCGGCTACATGTACAGTTAAAGAATCTAGTTTATCGAATATAGTTTCTGCATTTCTATGAAAACCACCAGGAAATACATATTTAGTCCTGTCAAAGCAATTTGTATAATGTCTTTTAAGATCCCATTGCCTTTTAAACATTTTGGAACATTTTTCGCATTGAAATTTGGAAGCAAACTTCGTATAATTGGTTATATAACTGAGGTGATCTTGATAATTATTCAAATACATTACATTCTCTGCTTGAGATAAAGATTCGTAGATCACGTTGACAGAGCCAGAGGAATTCATAGATACAATATTAATTTTCAAATTGAAACATTGCTCCAGTTTATTCATATCCTGAATACTCACACCACCAAATTTTTTCATTTTATTAGATGTAATCTCAGAATAATTATTAAATCTTCTCCACTGATTAAGATATTGTATCAATGACTTATCTGTATCTTTCATATGTTCATGTAAACATCTGAAAAAACATAACTTATCCTCATAGGGTTTCTTGGTAACTCTGTTAATGTAGCATGATATGAGATAGGGATTCTGCCTTAAAAAATTAGGAAGGTTATCCACTTGCCCCAAAGGAAATTGTGTTTTAAATACCACATATTGGATATTGGTTATAAAAGCTAGTGTCCAAAGAGTGGAGGGTCTCACAGCTCTTGCCTGTTGAATAATATCTAGCCTTGCGAGTTTCAACATCAAAAATCTTATACTGTTCCTATTGGATATAGTAAATGGAAAATGTAAAATTTTATTATTAAAATAAGGAATATAATAACGATATTCACCAGTTTCTGTATTCTGCAGAATCATCCCAAAAGAAAAATTAATTCGAAAAGCATGCTCCTGATCATTGTATATTTGATGTAGATGTCCTCTGATTTCATTGAAGCCTCCATGTAGATTATTGGTAGGAAAGTTGTAGACTTTCTTCAAGTCAGTGTCTTCATCACCCGCCAGAATGTGTCTTCTGTTCATAGCATACTCAGCTTGAAGTTCTGGATTATTCAGATCTTCCACAAATTGTGGAATTTCATATAAGTCATTTCCACCATGTTGAGTCATTCGATGTCTGTAAAGCTCCTTCCTACTTGGACAAATGACTTTACATAAGGCACATTTGTAAACTTTATTCTTCTCCACCTCCTTAGTCCTGTGAGATCGTTGAATATGAGAATTCAATGCCTTGACACTGATGAATGGGTAGTCACACTGTAAACATATGAACTTTCCACACATCCTGTAATGTTGAAATAACTGTTGAGAGGAATGGAACTCCTGGTCACATATGTTACATTTCTGCAGGCTATCCTTGTTCTTAGAACATGTCTTCTTATGAAAGTTCAATAAGAATTGATTAGGAATACCATGTCCACAATGTTCACATTTAAACCTATGTTTAGCTAATCTCCTCTCAGATAAAAACTTATGACATATGTCCTGATGAATTTTCAACAAAGCAGCATTAAGCATATCACACTGACAGAATGGACAAATAAAGGCCATTCTTAATAATTATGTCAAAATAATACAATGTGAGCATGAAGAAACAGGTACATTTATAACAAAAATTAGTGATGATGCAGCGATTCTTCATTGCAAACATATGTGATTTTTTTTGGATTACATTTTTTCGGAGGAAGACCATATGTACCAGATGTCTCAGATATTGCTGATGATGCAAGATTTTCACAAAAAAGCTGACATATGTGACGATATGATTCAGTCTTGCATCATCAAAGAGAGATAAGTGAATCATATGGTCACATATGTCACAGTTGCTTCAGATATTACTGATGATGATACAGTTTCCAAAAAAGATATGGGGAACAGCTTTGAAGTTGTGTATTTAGATGAAAATGAAAAGAAATCTAATTTACGTATAAATTTTTTATTACATATTCCTAAATACATTATATGATAAGAAAATTCATATATCTGCAACTTCATCTCCTCCCCCTCCTTCTATTCTCCTGATCATGTCCTGAGCTTGATCTGTGTAGAACCTTGCCATGGGTGAAAATGTGTTCATTCTATTCTTCCAGTGTCGATAGGTTCCAGATATTTTATATGTAAATATCTGAAATGAGGCTGATAGGAGAGAGAAAAAATGGAAAGGATAATGCCAATAAAATAAGGTCATATAATAGACAGTAATTCCAAATCTTCCAGGACAGTTTATTGGAAAATCCTTTAAAACTAACATCATAAAATCAGCTGGTTTCTTCAATTGGAAATTCTTTACTTGCAGATATAAATCCCATAGTGTGATAGTACCTGCCATGTTGTAGAAGATGAAATGATTTTAAATTGATGTGGACTGTAAATTTATAGATTCGCCAGAAAAAAAAAATTGTGGACTGTAAATTTATAAATTCTCAGCATGGCAAAAAGATGATCTAAGAAGAATTGATCTAGATCTCAAGATCAGGAAAATCTACAATCTAAATCTGATCAGAAAATCTACAATCTAAATCTGCACCATATGTAATCATTGTTCCCCCATCAGCATGAGCTCCAAGTTTTTGCAGTCAGCGATTTTCAGATCAGATCTACAATATATTCTTGATCTAGATTATTTCTGATCATTAGTGATCTAGATCATTTTCCGATCACTTCAGATCAATTTTTATTACAAATGTCGATCGATTGCCGCACCTTATACTACTAATATTAATGACTTGGTGTGCTAGATCTATGGCCGTTCATTGCACCTCATCACACCTCGTCACACCCCATCGCACCCATTGCACGCCTACAATAGCACCTCCGATAGTCCGGGTTTTATAAGGCACCGCAATATAGGGTCATGTACCACCCACCATCTTGGCTACTACAGTACGCTTCCGTAGTTACTACTACCTAGCAGTAGGCGTATTTCACAACCTCAATCCGTCGAATCTAGATTCGTCAGATCAACGGATTCGCTTGTGATGTGACTTGAATCTGAATCTGGATTATGAATCCGTTGATCTACCTTTCGAGGTAGATCAAGGGATTCATTGACCTTGGATTACCCATAATTCTTTGTAAAACAATGGCTGCAACATGTGGCAGGAAATTTTAACATTTGGGGAATTTTTATTATTTTGTTAAATTATAATATTATATTACGGCATATTAATTTGTAATAATATATTATATATATGTTGGTTTATGTAATGTTTTAAATTTGGATTCAGATCTACAGAAAATTGCATTTCACGAATCTAACTAATCCACGAATCCAAATCTGAATCTAGATTCGACGGATTATGGTAGACGTGGTAACCGCGGCGATCGACCCTATCGGGATCTAACGCCGTGGTTCCACCCCATTTAAAAGTAGAGATTTCAAATATTAGCTTACTCACCATCAAAACAATATCTGAAACGATGGCACAAGTACAAATTTGGTAATAATATTTATATTATCAATCCAATAATACCGTTTCACAAGTACAATGTCACATACTGACTTTCAACAACAACATTCATCGGTAATTCTACTTTGGACAGACCTCTGTCATATGGCCACCATATTCCATTCAAAACATACGGAAGCACCCAGAGATTTGTGGGAGGGTATCTGGGAGTTACTAAAACTTAAATTCAAAATACAACTGTAGTCTCATTGGCTGATTTTCCATATAACAACAAAACGAATGTTATATTTAGATATCCTTGACATTTTTATCTATTTTTGGAACATGTCTTACTTTTTTCTGAAAAAAGGGATCTCGAACACATATCAAACAAGGAAGTTTATTTGTTCACACATACTAACAGTATTACGCTTTACAAAGAAAATCATATACCTAAGCAAGTCATTATGTTTGATTACCTTCACCCATTTATATAAATATTATTTCACCCAGAAATATAAATGTCTACAATGAAAATAGTCGCCAATAATACATTATTTTTTTTCCAAATATAAAATGAAAATAAATATACACCAATATAACTATAACTTTTCAAATATATATATCAAATTACGGTATAGTAATCTTCAATCATGGAAGACTTTATCATGACAGTCAATTAATTATGCAAGAACTTTAATTTGAAGCTTTGGTTTTAAATAATAATTTTATAAAAAAAAAAAATTTCACTATAGTTACAGAGAAATGTGATATACTGGATATGACGAATTTTGACTGGACAGACCTATTACATACCACCCAGAGGTGAGATATATTTAAGTACAGACTTATTCCATATACTGGATATGGCGAATTTTGACTGGACAGACCTATTACATACCATCCAGATGTGAGATTTACTAAGGTACAGACTTATTCCATACACTGGATATGACGAATTTTGACTGGACAGACCTATTACATACCACCCAGAGGTGAGATATATTTAAGTACAGACTTATTCCATATACTGGATATGGCGAATTTTGACTGGACAGACCTATTACATACCATCCAGATGTGAGATTTACTAAGGTACAGACTTATTCCATACACTGGATATGACGAATTTTGACTGGACAGACCTATTACATACCACCCAGAGGTGAGATATATTTAAGTACAGACTTATGCCATGTACTGGATATGGCGAATTTTGACTGGACAGACCTGTTACATACCATCCAAATGTGAGATTTATTTAAGCACAGACTTATTTCATATACTGGATATGACGAATTTTGACTGGACAGACCTGTTGCATATCACCCAGATCTGAGATTTATTTAGGTACAGACCTAATCCATACACTGGATATGACGAATTTTGACTGGACAGACCTATTACATACCACCCAGAGGTGAGATATATTTAAGTACAGACTTATTCCATATACTGGATATGGCGAATTTTGACTGGACAGACCTATTACATACCATCCAGATGTGAGATTTACTAAGGTACAGACTTATTCCATACACTGGATATGACGAATTTTGACTGGACAGACCTATTAAATACCACCCAGAGGTGAGATATATTTAAGTACAGACTTATGCCATGTACTGGATATGGCGAATTTTGACTGGACAGACCTGTTACATACCATCCAAATGTGAGATTTATTTAAGCACAGACTTATTCCATATACTGGATATGACGAATTTTGACTGGACAGACCTGTTGCATATCACCCAGATCTGAGATTTATTTAGGTACAGACCTAATCCATACACTGGATATGACGAATTTTGACTGGACAGACCTATTACATACCACCCAGAGGTGAGATATATTTAAGTACAGACTTATGCCATATACTGGATATGGCGAATTTTGACTGGACAGACCTATTACATACCATCCAAATGTGAGATTTATTTAAGCACAGACTTATTCCATATACTGGATATGACGAATTTTGACTGGACAGACCTGTTGCATATCACCCAGATCTGAGATTTATTTAGGTACAGACCTAATCCATACACTGGATATGACGAATTTTGACTGGACAGACCTATTACATACCACCCAGAGGTGAGATATATTTAAGTACAGACTTATTCCATATACTGGATATGGCGAATTTTGACTGGACAGACCTATTACATACCATCCAGATGTGAGATTTACTAAGGTACAGACTTATTCCATACACTGGATATGACGAATTTTGACTGGACAGACCTATTACATACCACCCAGAGGTGAGATATATTTAAGTACAGACTTATGCCATGTACTGGATATGGCGAATTTTGACTGGACAGACCTGTTACATACCATCCAAATGTGAGATTTATTTAAGCACAGACTTATTCCATATACTGGATATGACGAATTTTGACTGGACAGACCTGTTGCATATCACCCAGATCTGAGATTTATTTAGGTACAGACCTAATCCATACACTGGATATGACGAATTTTGACTGGACAGACCTATTACATACCACCCAGAGGTGAGATATATTTAAGTACAGACTTATTCCATATACTGGATATGGCGAATTTTGACTGGCAGACCTATTACATACCATCCAGATGTGAGATTTACTAAGGTACAGACTTATTCCATACACTGGATATGACGAATTTTGACTGGACAGACCTATTACATACCACCCAGAGGTGAGATATATTTAAGTACAGACTTATGCCATGTACTGGATATGGCGAATTTTGACTGGACAGACCTGTTACATACCATCCAAATGTGAGATTTATTTAAGCACAGACTTATTCCATATACTGGATATGACGAATTTTGACTGGACAGACCTGTTGCATATCACCCAGATCTGAGATTTATTTAGGTACAGACCTAATCCATACACTGGATATGACGAATTTTGACTGGACAGACCTATTACATACCACCCAGAGGTGAGATATATTTAAGTACAGACTTATTCCATATACTGGATATGGCGAATTTTGACTGGACAGACCTATTACATACCATCCAGATGTGAGATTTACTAAGGTACAGACTTATTCCATACACTGGATATGACGAATTTTGACTGGACAGACCTATTACATACCACCCAGAGGTGAGATATATTTAAGTACAGACTTATGCCATGTACTGGATATGGCGAATTTTGACTGGACAGACCTGTTACATACCATCCAAATGTGAGATTTATTTAAGCACAGACTTATTCCATATACTGGATATGACGAATTTTGACTGGACAGACCTGTTGCATATCACCCAGATCTGAGATTTATTTAGGTACAGACCTAATCCATACACTGGATATGACGAATTTTGACTGGACAGACCTATTACATACCACCCAGAGGTGAGATATATTTAAGTACAGACTTATTCCATATACTGGATATGGCGAATTTTGACTGGACAGACCTATTACATACCATCCAGATGTGAGATTTACTAAGGTACAGACTTATTCCATACACTGGATATGACGAATTTTGACTGGACAGACCTATTACATACCACCCAGAGGTGAGATATATTTAAGTACAGACTTATGCCATGTACTGGATATGGCGAATTTTGACTGGACAGACCTGTTACATACCATCCAAATGTGAGATTTATTTAAGCACAGACTTATTCCATATACTGGATATGACGAATTTTGACTGGACAGACCTGTTGCATATCACCCAGATCTGAGATTTATTTAGGTACAGACCTAATCCATACACTGGATATGACGAATTTTGACTGGACAGACCTATTACATACCACCCAGAGGTGAGATATATTTAAGTACAGACTTATTCCATATACTGGATATGGCGAATTTTGACTGGACAGACCTATTACATACCATCCAGATGTGAGATTTACTAAGGTACAGACTTATTCCATACACTGGATATGACGAATTTTGACTGGACAGACCTATTACATACCACCCAGAGGTGAGATATATTTAAGTACAGACTTATGCCATGTACTGGATATGGCGAATTTTGACTGGACAGACCTGTTACATACCATCCAAATGTGAGATTTATTTAAGCACAGACTTATTCCATATACTGGATATGACGAATTTTGACTGGACAGACCTGTTGCATATCACCCAGATCTGAGATTTATTTAGGTACAGACCTAATCCATACACTGGATATGACGAATTTTGACTGGACAGACCTATTACATACCACCCAGAGGTGAGATATATTTAAGTACAGACTTATTCCATATACTGGATATGGCGAATTTTGACTGGACAGACCTATTACATACCATCCAGATGTGAGATTTACTAAGGTACAGACTTATTCCATACACTGGATATGACGAATTTTGACTGGACAGACCTATTACATACCACCCAGAGGTGAGATATATTTAAGTACAGACTTATGCCATGTACTGGATATGGCGAATTTTGACTGGACAGACCTGTTACATACCATCCAAATGTGAGATTTATTTAAGCACAGACTTATTCCATATACTGGATATGACGAATTTTGACTGGACAGACCTGTTGCATATCACCCAGATCTGAGATTTATTTAGGTACAGACCTAATCCATACACTGGATATGACGAATTTTGACTGGACAGACCTGTTACATACCACCCAGAGGTGAGATATATTTAAGTACAGACTTATGCCATATACTGGATATGGCGAATTTTGACTGGACAGACCTATTACATACTATCCAAATGTGAGATTTATTTAAGCACAGACTTATTCCATATACTGGATATGACGAATTTTGACTGGACAGACCTGTTGCATATCACCCAGATCTGAGATTTATTTAGGTACAGACCTAATCCATACACTGGATATGACGAATTTTGACTGGACAGACCTATTACATACCACCCAGAGGTGAGATATATTTAAGTACAGACTTATTCCATATACTGGATATGGCGAATTTTGACTGGACAGACCTATTACATACCATCCAGATGTGAGATTTACTAAGGTACAGACTTATTCCATACACTGGATATGACGAATTTTGACTGGACAGACCTATTACATACCACCCAGAGGTGAGATATATTTAAGTACAGACTTATGCCATGTACTGGATATGGCGAATTTTGACTGGACAGACCTGTTACATACCATCCAAATGTGAGATTTATTTAAGCACAGACTTATTCCATATACTGGATATGACGAATTTTGACTGGACAGACCTGTTGCATATCACCCAGATCTGAGATTTATTTAGGTACAGACCTAATCCATACACTGGATATGACGAATTTTGACTGGACAGACCTATTACATACCACCCAGAGGTGAGATATATTTAAGTACAGACTTATTCCATATACTGGATATGGCGAATTTTGACTGGACAGACCTATTACATACCATCCAGATGTGAGATTTACTAAGGTACAGACTTATTCCATACACTGGATATGACGAATTTTGACTGGACAGACCTATTACATACCACCCAGAGGTGAGATATATTTAAGTACAGACTTATGCCATGTACTGGATATGGCGAATTTTGACTGGACAGACCTGTTACATACCATCCAAATGTGAGATTTATTTAAGCACAGACTTATTCCATATACTGGATATGACGAATTTTGACTGGACAGACCTGTTGCATATCACCCAGATCTGAGATTTATTTAGGTACAGACCTAATCCATACACTGGATATGACGAATTTTGACTGGACAGACCTATTACATACCACCCAGAGGTGAGATATATTTAAGTACAGACTTATTCCATATACTGGATATGGCGAATTTTGACTGGACAGACCTATTACATACCATCCAGATGTGAGATTTACTAAGGTACAGACTTATTCCATACACTGGATATGACGAATTTTGACTGGACAGACCTATTACATACCACCCAGAGGTGAGATATATTTAAGTACAGACTTATGCCATGTACTGGATATGGCGAATTTTGACTGGACAGACCTGTTACATACCATCCAAATGTGAGATTTATTTAAGCACAGACTTATTCCATATACTGGATATGACGAATTTTGACTGGACAGACCTGTTGCATATCACCCAGATCTGAGATTTATTTAGGTACAGACCTAATCCATACACTGGATATGACGAATTTTGACTGGACAGACCTATTACATACCACCCAGAGGTGAGATATATTTAAGTACAGACTTATTCCATATACTGGATATGGCGAAGTTTGACTGGACAGACCTATTACATACCATCCAGATGTGAGATTTACTAAGGTACAGACTTATTCCATACACTGGATATGACGAATTTTGACTGGACAGACCTATTACATACCACCCAGAGGTGAGATATATTTAAGTACAGACTTATGCCATGTACTGGATATGGCGAATTTTGACTGGACAGACCTGTTACATACCATCCAAATGTGAGATTTATTTAAGCACAGACTTATTCCATATACTGGATATGACGAATTTTGACTGGACAGACCTGTTGCATATCACCCAGATCTGAGATTTATTTAGGTACAGACCTAATCCATACACTGGATATGACGAATTTTGACTGGACAGACCTATTACATACCACCCAGAGGTGAGATATATTTAAGTACAGACTTATTCCATATACTGGATATGGCGAATTTTGACTGGACAGACCTATTACATACCATCCAGATGTGAGATTTACTAAGGTACAGACTTATTCCATACACTGGATATGACGAATTTTGACTGGACAGACCTATTACATACCACCCAGAGGTGAGATATATTTAAGTACAGACTTATGCCATGTACTGGATATGGCGAATTTTGACTGGACAGACCTGTTACATACCATCCAAATGTGAGATTTATTTAAGCACAGACTTATTCCATATACTGGATATGACGAATTTTGACTGGACAGACCTGTTGCATATCACCCAGATCTGAGATTTATTTAGGTACAGACCTAATCCATACACTGGATATGACGAATTTTGACTGGACAGACCTATTACATACCACCCAGAGGTGAGATATATTTAAGTACAGACTTATGCCATATACTGGATATGGCGAATTTTGACTGGACAGACCTATTACATACTATCCAAATGTGAGATTTATTTAAGCACAGACTTATTCCATATACTGGATATGACGAATTTTGACTGGACAGACCTGTTGCATATCACCCAGATCTGAGATTTATTTAGGTACAGACCTAATCCATACACTGGATATGACGAATTTTGACTGGACAGACCTATTACATACCACCCAGAGGTGAGATATATTTAAGTACAGACTTATTCCATATACTGGATATGGCGAATTTTGACTGGACAGACCTATTACATACCATCCAGATGTGAGATTTACTAAGGTACAGACTTATTCCATACACTGGATATGACGAATTTTGACTGGACAGACCTATTACATACCACCCAGAGGTGAGATATATTTAAGTACAGACTTATGCCATGTACTGGATATGGCGAATTTTGACTGGACAGACCTGTTACATACCATCCAAATGTGAGATTTATTTAAGCACAGACTTATTCCATATACTGGATATGACGAATTTTGACTGGACAGACCTGTTGCATATCACCCAGATCTGAGATTTATTTAGGTACAGACCTAATCCATACACTGGATATGACGAATTTTGACTGGACAGACCTATTACATACCACCCAGAGGTGAGATATATTTAAGTACAGACTTATTCCATATACTGGATATGGCGAATTTTGACTGGACAGACCTATTACATACCATCCAGATGTGAGATTTACTAAGGTACAGACTTATTCCATACACTGGATATGACGAATTTTGACTGGACAGACCTATTACATACCACCCAGAGGTGAGATATATTTAAGTACAGACTTATGCCATGTACTGGATATGGCGAATTTTGACTGGACAGACCTGTTACATACCATCCAAATGTGAGATTTATTTAAGCACAGACTTATTCCATATACTGGATATGACGAATTTTGACTGGACAGACCTGTTGCATATCACCCAGATCTGAGATTTATTTAGGTACAGACCTAATCCATACACTGGATATGACGAATTTTGACTGGACAGACCTATTACATACCACCCAGAGGTGAGATATATTTAAGTACAGACTTATTCCATATACTGGATATGGCGAATTTTGACTGGACAGACCTATTACATACCATCCAGATGTGAGATTTACTAAGGTACAGACTTATTCCATACACTGGATATGACGAATTTTGACTGGACAGACCTATTACATACCACCCAGAGGTGAGATATATTTAAGTACAGACTTATGCCATGTACTGGATATGGCGAATTTTGACTGGACAGACCTGTTACATACCATCCAAATGTGAGATTTATTTAAGCACAGACTTATTCCATATACTGGATATGACGAATTTTGACTGGACAGACCTGTTGCATATCACCCAGATCTGAGATTTATTTAGGTACAGACCTAATCCATACACTGGATATGACGAATTTTGACTGGACAGACCTATTACATACCACCCAGAGGTGAGATATATTTAAGTACAGACTTATTCCATATACTGGATATGGCGAATTTTGACTGGACAGACCTATTACATACCATCCAGATGTGAGATTTACTAAGGTACAGACTTATTCCATACACTGGATATGACGAATTTTGACTGGACAGACCTATTACATACCACCCAGAGGTGAGATATATTTAAGTACAGACTTATGCCATGTACTGGATATGGCGAATTTTGACTGGACAGACCTGTTACATACCATCCAAATGTGAGATTTATTTAAGCACAGACTTATTCCATATACTGGATATGACGAATTTTGACTGGACAGACCTGTTGCATATCACCCAGATCTGAGATTTATTTAGGTACAGACCTAATCCATACACTGGATATGACGAATTTTGACTGGACAGACCTATTACATACCACCCAGAGGTGAGATATATTTAAGTACAGACTTATTCCATATACTGGATATGGCGAATTTTGACTGGACAGACCTATTACATACCATCCAGATGTGAGATTTACTAAGGTACAGACTTATTCCATACACTGGATATGACGAATTTTGACTGGACAGACCTATTACATACCACCCAGAGGTGAGATATATTTAAGTACAGACTTATGCCATGTACTGGATATGGCGAATTTTGACTGGACAGACCTGTTACATACCATCCAAATGTGAGATTTATTTAAGCACAGACTTATTCCATATACTGGATATGACGAATTTTGACTGGACAGACCTGTTGCATATCACCCAGATCTGAGATTTATTTAGGTACAGACCTAATCCATACACTGGATATGACGAATTTTGACTGGACAGACCTATTACATACCACCCAGAGGTGAGATATATTTAAGTACAGACTTATTCCATATACTGGATATGGCGAATTTTGACTGGACAGACCTATTACATACCATCCAGATGTGAGATTTACTAAGGTACAGACTTATTCCATACACTGGATATGACGAATTTTGACTGGACAGACCTATTAAATACCACCCAGAGGTGAGATATATTTAAGTACAGACTTATGCCATGTACTGGATATGGCGAATTTTGACTGGACAGACCTGTTACATACCATCCAAATGTGAGATTTATTTAAGCACAGACTTATTCCATATACTGGATATGACGAATTTTGACTGGACAGACCTGTTGCATATCACCCAGATCTGAGATTTATTTAGGTACAGACCTAATCCATACACTGGATATGACGAATTTTGACTGGACAGACCTATTACATACCACCCAGAGGTGAGATATATTTAAGTACAGACTTATGCCATATACTGGATATGGCGAATTTTGACTGGACAGACCTATTACATACCATCCAAATGTGAGATTTATTTAAGCACAGACTTATTCCATATACTGGATATGACGAATTTTGACTGGACAGACCTGTTGCATATCACCCAGATCTGAGATTTATTTAGGTACAGACCTAATCCATACACTGGATATGACGAATTTTGACTGGACAGACCTATTACATACCACCCAGAGGTGAGATATATTTAAGTACAGACTTATTCCATATACTGGATATGGCGAATTTTGACTGGACAGACCTATTACATACCATCCAGATGTGAGATTTACTAAGGTACAGACTTATTCCATACACTGGATATGACGAATTTTGACTGGACAGACCTATTACATACCACCCAGAGGTGAGATATATTTAAGTACAGACTTATGCCATATACTGGATATGGCGAATTTTGACTGGACAGACCTATTACATACTATCCAAATGTGAGATTTATTTAAGCACAGACTTATTCCATATACTGGATATGACGAATTTTGACTGGACAGACCTGTTGCATATCACCCAGATCTGAGATTTATTTAGGTACAGACCTAATCCATACACTGGATATGACGAATTTTGACTGGACAGACCTATTACATACCACCCAGAGGTGAGATATATTTAAGTACAGACTTATTCCATATACTGGATATGGCGAATTTTGACTGGACAGACCTATTACATACCATCCAGATGTGAGATTTACTAAGGTACAGACTTATTCCATACACTGGATATGACGAATTTTGACTGGACAGACCTATTACATACCACCCAGAGGTGAGATATATTTAAGTACAGACTTATGCCATGTACTGGATATGGCGAATTTTGACTGGACAGACCTGTTACATACCATCCAAATGTGAGATTTATTTAAGCACAGACTTATTCCATATACTGGATATGACGAATTTTGACTGGACAGACCTGTTGCATATCACCCAGATCTGAGATTTATTTAGGTACAGACCTAATCCATACACTGGATATGACGAATTTTGACTGGACAGACCTATTACATACCACCCAGAGGTGAGATATATTTAAGTACAGACTTATTCCATATACTGGATATGGCGAATTTTGACTGGACAGACCTATTACATACCATCCAGATGTGAGATTTACTAAGGTACAGACTTATTCCATACACTGGATATGACGAATTTTGACTGGACAGACCTATTACATACCACCCAGAGGTGAGATATATTTAAGTACAGACTTATGCCATGTACTGGATATGGCGAATTTTGACTGGACAGACCTGTTACATACCATCCAAATGTGAGATTTATTTAAGCACAGACTTATTCCATATACTGGATATGACGAATTTTGACTGGACAGACCTGTTGCATATCACCCAGATCTGAGATTTATTTAGGTACAGACCTAATCCATACACTGGATATGACGAATTTTGACTGGACAGACCTATTACATACCACCCAGAGGTGAGATATATTTAAGTACAGACTTATTCCATATACTGGATATGGCGAATTTTGACTGGACAGACCTATTACATACCATCCAGATGTGAGATTTACTAAGGTACAGACTTATTCCATACACTGGATATGACGAATTTTGACTGGACAGACCTATTACATACCACCCAGAGGTGAGATATATTTAAGTACAGACTTATGCCATGTACTGGATATGGCGAATTTTGACTGGACAGACCTGTTACATACCATCCAAATGTGAGATTTATTTAAGCACAGACTTATTCCATATACTGGATATGACGAATTTTGACTGGACAGACCTGTTGCATATCACCCAGATCTGAGATTTATTTAGGTACAGACCTAATCCATACACTGGATATGACGAATTTTGACTGGACAGACCTATTACATACCACCCAGAGGTGAGATATATTTAAGTACAGACTTATTCCATATACTGGATATGGCGAAGTTTGACTGGACAGACCTATTACATACCATCCAGATGTGAGATTTACTAAGGTACAGACTTATTCCATACACTGGATATGACGAATTTTGACTGGACAGACCTATTACATACCACCCAGAGGTGAGATATATTTAAGTACAGACTTATGCCATGTACTGGATATGGCGAATTTTGACTGGACAGACCTGTTACATACCATCCAAATGTGAGATTTATTTAAGCACAGACTTATTCCATATACTGGATATGACGAATTTTGACTGGACAGACCTGTTGCATATCACCCAGATCTGAGATTTATTTAGGTACAGACCTAATCCATACACTGGATATGACGAATTTTGACTGGACAGACCTATTACATACCACCCAGAGGTGAGATATATTTAAGTACAGACTTATTCCATATACTGGATATGGCGAATTTTGACTGGACAGACCTATTACATACCATCCAGATGTGAGATTTACTAAGGTACAGACTTATTCCATACACTGGATATGACGAATTTTGACTGGACAGACCTATTACATACCACCCAGAGGTGAGATATATTTAAGTACAGACTTATGCCATGTACTGGATATGGCGAATTTTGACTGGACAGACCTGTTACATACCATCCAAATGTGAGATTTATTTAAGCACAGACTTATTCCATATACTGGATATGACGAATTTTGACTGGACAGACCTGTTGCATATCACCCAGATCTGAGATTTATTTAGGTACAGACCTAATCCATACACTGGATATGACGAATTTTGACTGGACAGACCTATTACATACCACCCAGAGGTGAGATATATTTAAGTACAGACTTATGCCATATACTGGATATGGCGAATTTTGACTGGACAGACCTATTACATACTATCCAAATGTGAGATTTATTTAAGCACAGACTTATTCCATATACTGGATATGACGAATTTTGACTGGACAGACCTGTTGCATATCACCCAGATCTGAGATTTATTTAGGTACAGACCTAATCCATACACTGGATATGACGAATTTTGACTGGACAGACCTATTACATACCACCCAGAGGTGAGATATATTTAAGTACAGACTTATTCCATATACTGGATATGGCGAATTTTGACTGGACAGACCTATTACATACCATCCAGATGTGAGATTTACTAAGGTACAGACTTATTCCATACACTGGATATGACGAATTTTGACTGGACAGACCTATTACATACCACCCAGAGGTGAGATATATTTAAGTACAGACTTATGCCATGTACTGGATATGGCGAATTTTGACTGGACAGACCTGTTACATACCATCCAAATGTGAGATTTATTTAAGCACAGACTTATTCCATATACTGGATATGACGAATTTTGACTGGACAGACCTGTTGCATATCACCCAGATCTGAGATTTATTTAGGTACAGACCTAATCCATACACTGGATATGACGAATTTTGACTGGACAGACCTATTACATACCACCCAGAGGTGAGATATATTTAAGTACAGACTTATTCCATATACTGGATATGGCGAATTTTGACTGGACAGACCTATTACATACCATCCAGATGTGAGATTTACTAAGGTACAGACTTATTCCATACACTGGATATGACGAATTTTGACTGGACAGACCTATTACATACCACCCAGAGGTGAGATATATTTAAGTACAGACTTATGCCATGTACTGGATATGGCGAATTTTGACTGGACAGACCTGTTACATACCATCCAAATGTGAGATTTATTTAAGCACAGACTTATTCCATATACTGGATATGACGAATTTTGACTGGACAGACCTGTTGCATATCACCCAGATCTGAGATTTATTTAGGTACAGACCTAATCCATACACTGGATATGACGAATTTTGACTGGACAGACCTATTACATACCACCCAGAGGTGAGATATATTTAAGTACAGACTTATGCCATATACTGGATATGGCGAATTTTGACTGGACAGACCTATTACATACTATCCAAATGTGAGATTTATTTAAGCACAGACTTATTCCATATACTGGATATGACGAATTTTGACTGGACAGACCTGTTGCATATCACCCAGATCTGAGATTTATTTAGGTACAGACCTAATCCATACACTGGATATGACGAATTTTGACTGGACAGACCTATTACATACCACCCAGAGGTGAGATATATTTAAGTACAGACTTATTCCATATACTGGATATGGCGAATTTTGACTGGACAGACCTATTACATACCATCCAGATGTGAGATTTACTAAGGTACAGACTTATTCCATACACTGGATATGACGAATTTTGACTGGACAGACCTATTACATACCACCCAGAGGTGAGATATATTTAAGTACAGACTTATGCCATGTACTGGATATGGCGAATTTTGACTGGACAGACCTGTTACATACCATCCAAATGTGAGATTTATTTAAGCACAGACTTATTCCATATACTGGATATGACGAATTTTGACTGGACAGACCTGTTGCATATCACCCAGATCTGAGATTTATTTAGGTACAGACCTAATCCATACACTGGATATGACGAATTTTGACTGGACAGACCTATTACATACCACCCAGAGGTGAGATATATTTAAGTACAGACTTATTCCATATACTGGATATGGCGAATTTTGACTGGACAGACCTATTACATACTATCCAAATGTGAGATTTATTTAAGCACAGACTTATTCCATATACTGGATATGACGAATTTTGACTGGACAGACCTGTTGCATATCACCCAGATCTGAGATTTATTTAGGTACAGACCTAATCCATACACTGGATATGACGAATTTTGACTGGACAGACCTATTACATACCACCCAGAGGTGAGATATATTTAAGTACAGACTTATTCCATATACTGGATATGGCGAATTTTGACTGGACAGACCTATTACATACCATCCAGATGTGAGATTTACTAAGGTACAGACTTATTCCATACACTGGATATGACGAATTTTGACTGGACAGACCTATTACATACCACCCAGAGGTGAGATATATTTAAGTACAGACTTATGCCATGTACTGGATATGGCGAATTTTGACTGGACAGACCTGTTACATACCATCCAAATGTGAGATTTATTTAAGCACAGACTTATTCCATATACTGGATATGACGAATTTTGACTGGACAGACCTGTTGCATATCACCCAGATCTGAGATTTATTTAGGTACAGACCTAATCCATACACTGGATATGACGAATTTTGACTGGACAGACCTATTACATACCACCCAGAGGTGAGATATATTTAAGTACAGACTTATTCCATATACTGGATATGGCGAATTTTGACTGGACAGACCTATTACATACCATCCAGATGTGAGATTTACTAAGGTACAGACTTATTCCATACACTGGATATGACGAATTTTGACTGGACAGACCTATTACATACCACCCAGAGGTGAGATATATTTAAGTACAGACTTATGCCATGTACTGGATATGGCGAATTTTGACTGGACAGACCTGTTACATACCATCCAAATGTGAGATTTATTTAAGCACAGACTTATTCCATATACTGGATATGACGAATTTTGACTGGACAGACCTGTTGCATATCACCCAGATCTGAGATTTATTTAGGTACAGACCTAATCCATACACTGGATATGACGAATTTTGACTGGACAGACCTATTACATACCACCCAGAGGTGAGATATATTTAAGTACAGACTTATTCCATATACTGGATATGGCGAAGTTTGACTGGACAGACCTATTACATACCATCCAGATGTGAGATTTACTAAGGTACAGACTTATTCCATACACTGGATATGACGAATTTTGACTGGACAGACCTATTACATACCACCCAGAGGTGAGATATATTTAAGTACAGACTTATGCCATGTACTGGATATGGCGAATTTTGACTGGACAGACCTGTTACATACCATCCAAATGTGAGATTTATTTAAGCACAGACTTATTCCATATACTGGATATGACGAATTTTGACTGGACAGACCTGTTGCATATCACCCAGATCTGAGATTTATTTAGGTACAGACCTAATCCATACACTGGATATGACGAATTTTGACTGGACAGACCTATTACATACCACCCAGAGGTGAGATATATTTAAGTACAGACTTATTCCATATACTGGATATGGCGAATTTTGACTGGACAGACCTATTACATACCATCCAGATGTGAGATTTACTAAGGTACAGACTTATTCCATACACTGGATATGACGAATTTTGACTGGACAGACCTATTACATACCACCCAGAGGTGAGATATATTTAAGTACAGACTTATGCCATGTACTGGATATGGCGAATTTTGACTGGACAGACCTGTTACATACCATCCAAATGTGAGATTTATTTAAGCACAGACTTATTCCATATACTGGATATGACGAATTTTGACTGGACAGACCTGTTGCATATCACCCAGATCTGAGATTTATTTAGGTACAGACCTAATCCATACACTGGATATGACGAATTTTGACTGGACAGACCTATTACATACCACCCAGAGGTGAGATATATTTAAGTACAGACTTATGCCATATACTGGATATGGCGAATTTTGACTGGACAGACCTATTACATACTATCCAAATGTGAGATTTATTTAAGCACAGACTTATTCCATATACTGGATATGACGAATTTTGACTGGACAGACCTGTTGCATATCACCCAGATCTGAGATTTATTTAGGTACAGACCTAATCCATACACTGGATATGACGAATTTTGACTGGACAGACCTATTACATACCACCCAGAGGTGAGATATATTTAAGTACAGACTTATTCCATATACTGGATATGGCGAATTTTGACTGGACAGACCTATTACATACCATCCAGATGTGAGATTTACTAAGGTACAGACTTATTCCATACACTGGATATGACGAATTTTGACTGGACAGACCTATTACATACCACCCAGAGGTGAGATATATTTAAGTACAGACTTATGCCATGTACTGGATATGGCGAATTTTGACTGGACAGACCTGTTACATACCATCCAAATGTGAGATTTATTTAAGCACAGACTTATTCCATATACTGGATATGACGAATTTTGACTGGACAGACCTGTTGCATATCACCCAGATCTGAGATTTATTTAGGTACAGACCTAATCCATACACTGGATATGACGAATTTTGACTGGACAGACCTATTACATACCACCCAGAGGTGAGATATATTTAAGTACAGACTTATTCCATATACTGGATATGGCGAATTTTGACTGGACAGACCTATTACATACCATCCAGATGTGAGATTTACTAAGGTACAGACTTATTCCATACACTGGATATGACGAATTTTGACTGGACAGACCTATTACATACCACCCAGAGGTGAGATATATTTAAGTACAGACTTATGCCATGTACTGGATATGGCGAATTTTGACTGGACAGACCTGTTACATACCATCCAAATGTGAGATTTATTTAAGCACAGACTTATTCCATATACTGGATATGACGAATTTTGACTGGACAGACCTGTTGCATATCACCCAGATCTGAGATTTATTTAGGTACAGACCTAATCCATACACTGGATATGACGAATTTTGACTGGACAGACCTATTACATACCACCCAGAGGTGAGATATATTTAAGTACAGACTTATGCCATATACTGGATATGGCGAATTTTGACTGGACAGACCTATTACATACTATCCAAATGTGAGATTTATTTAAGCACAGACTTATTCCATATACTGGATATGACGAATTTTGACTGGACAGACCTGTTGCATATCACCCAGATCTGAGATTTATTTAGGTACAGACCTAATCCATACACTGGATATGACGAATTTTGACTGGACAGACCTATTACATACCACCCAGAGGTGAGATATATTTAAGTACAGACTTATTCCATATACTGGATATGGCGAATTTTGACTGGACAGACCTATTACATACCATCCAGATGTGAGATTTACTAAGGTACAGACTTATTCCATACACTGGATATGACGAATTTTGACTGGACAGACCTATTACATACCACCCAGAGGTGAGATATATTTAAGTACAGACTTATGCCATGTACTGGATATGGCGAATTTTGACTGGACAGACCTGTTACATACCATCCAAATGTGAGATTTATTTAAGCACAGACTTATTCCATATACTGGATATGACGAATTTTGACTGGACAGACCTGTTGCATATCACCCAGATCTGAGATTTATTTAGGTACAGACCTAATCCATACACTGGATATGACGAATTTTGACTGGACAGACCTATTACATACCACCCAGAGGTGAGATATATTTAAGTACAGACTTATTCCATATACTGGATATGGCGAATTTTGACTGGACAGACCTATTACATACTATCCAAATGTGAGATTTATTTAAGCACAGACTTATTCCATATACTGGATATGACGAATTTTGACTGGACAGACCTGTTGCATATCACCCAGATCTGAGATTTATTTAGGTACAGACCTAATCCATACACTGGATATGACGAATTTTGACTGGACAGACCTATTACATACCACCCAGAGGTGAGATATATTTAAGTACAGACTTATTCCATATACTGGATATGGCGAATTTTGACTGGACAGACCTATTACATACCATCCAGATGTGAGATTTACTAAGGTACAGACTTATTCCATACACTGGATATGACGAATTTTGACTGGACAGACCTATTACATACCACCCAGAGGTGAGATATATTTAAGTACAGACTTATGCCATGTACTGGATATGGCGAATTTTGACTGGACAGACCTGTTACATACCATCCAAATGTGAGATTTATTTAAGCACAGACTTATTCCATATACTGGATATGACGAATTTTGACTGGACAGACCTGTTGCATATCACCCAGATCTGAGATTTATTTAGGTACAGACCTAATCCATACACTGGATATGACGAATTTTGACTGGACAGACCTATTACATACCACCCAGAGGTGAGATATATTTAAGTACAGACTTATTCCATATACTGGATATGGCGAATTTTGACTGGACAGACCTATTACATACCATCCAGATGTGAGATTTACTAAGGTACAGACTTATTCCATACACTGGATATGACGAATTTTGACTGGACAGACCTATTACATACCACCCAGAGGTGAGATATATTTAAGTACAGACTTATGCCATGTACTGGATATGGCGAATTTTGACTGGACAGACCTGTTACATACCATCCAAATGTGAGATTTATTTAAGCACAGACTTATTCCATATACTGGATATGACGAATTTTGACTGGACAGACCTGTTGCATATCACCCAGATCTGAGATTTATTTAGGTACAGACCTAATCCATACACTGGATATGACGAATTTTGACTGGACAGACCTATTACATACCACCCAGAGGTGAGATATATTTAAGTACAGACTTATTCCATATACTGGATATGGCGAATTTTGACTGGACAGACCTATTACATACCATCCAGATGTGAGATTTACTAAGGTACAGACTTATTCCATACACTGGATATGACGAATTTTGACTGGACAGACCTATTACATACCACCCAGAGGTGAGATATATTTAAGTACAGACTTATGCCATGTACTGGATATGGCGAATTTTGACTGGACAGACCTGTTACATACCATCCAAATGTGAGATTTATTTAAGCACAGACTTATTCCATATACTGGATATGACGAATTTTGACTGGACAGACCTGTTGCATATCACCCAGATCTGAGATTTATTTAGGTACAGACCTAATCCATACACTGGATATGACGAATTTTGACTGGACAGACCTATTACATACCACCCAGAGGTGAGATATATTTAAGTACAGACTTATGCCATATACTGGATATGGCGAATTTTGACTGGACAGACCTATTACATACTATCCAAATGTGAGATTTATTTAAGCACAGACTTATTCCATATACTGGATATGACGAATTTTGACTGGACAGACCTGTTGCATATCACCCAGATCTGAGATTTATTTAGGTACAGACCTAATCCATACACTGGATATGACGAATTTTGACTGGACAGACCTATTACATACCACCCAGAGGTGAGATATATTTAAGTACAGACTTATTCCATATACTGGATATGGCGAATTTTGACTGGACAGACCTATTACATACCATCCAGATGTGAGATTTACTAAGGTACAGACTTATTCCATACACTGGATATGACGAATTTTGACTGGACAGACCTATTACATACCACCCAGAGGTGAGATATATTTAAGTACAGACTTATGCCATGTACTGGATATGGCGAATTTTGACTGGACAGACCTGTTACATACCATCCAAATGTGAGATTTATTTAAGCACAGACTTATTCCATATACTGGATATGACGAATTTTGACTGGACAGACCTGTTGCATATCACCCAGATCTGAGATTTATTTAGGTACAGACCTAATCCATACACTGGATATGACGAATTTTGACTGGACAGACCTATTACATACCACCCAGAGGTGAGATATATTTAAGTACAGACTTATTCCATATACTGGATATGGCGAATTTTGACTGGACAGACCTATTACATACTATCCAAATGTGAGATTTATTTAAGCACAGACTTATTCCATATACTGGATATGACGAATTTTGACTGGACAGACCTGTTGCATATCACCCAGATCTGAGATTTATTTAGGTACAGACCTAATCCATACACTGGATATGACGAATTTTGACTGGACAGACCTATTACATACCACCCAGAGGTGAGATATATTTAAGTACAGACTTATTCCATATACTGGATATGGCGAATTTTGACTGGACAGACCTATTACATACCATCCAGATGTGAGATTTACTAAGGTACAGACTTATTCCATACACTGGATATGACGAATTTTGACTGGACAGACCTATTACATACCACCCAGAGGTGAGATATATTTAAGTACAGACT
This sequence comes from Sabellastarte sp. h YS-2021, assembly GCA_964017235.1. Taxonomy (NCBI): domain Eukaryota; kingdom Metazoa; phylum Annelida; class Polychaeta; order Sabellida; family Sabellidae; genus Sabellastarte; species Sabellastarte sp. h YS-2021. The sequence continues at coordinate 7,910,185 of OZ024932.1, read as the reverse complement.
TATGCCATGTACTGGATATGGCGAATTTTGACTGGACAGACCTGTTACATACCATCCAAATGTGAGATTTATTTAAGCACAGACTTATTCCATATACTGGATATGACGAATTTTGACTGGACAGACCTGTTGCATATCACCCAGATCTGAGATTTATTTAGGTACAGACCTAATCCATACACTGGATATGACGAATTTTGACTGGACAGACCTATTACATACCACCCAGAGGTGAGATATATTTAAGTACAAACTTATTCCATATACTGGATATGGCGAATTTTGACTGGACAGACCTATTACATACCATCCAGATGTGAGATTTACTAAGGTACAGACTTATTCCATACACTGGATATGACGAATTTTGACTGGACAGACCTATTACATACCACCCAGAGGTGAGATATATTTAAGTACAGACTTATGCCATGTACTGGATATGGCGAATTTTGACTGGACAGACCTGTTACATACCATCCAAATGTGAGATTTATTTAAGCACAGACTTATTCCATATACTGGATATGACGAATTTTGACTGGACAGACCTGTTGCATATCACCCAGATCTGAGATTTATTTAGGTACAGACCTAATCCATACACTGGATATGACGAATTTTGACTGGACAGACCTATTACATACCACCCAGAGGTGAGATATATTTAAGTACAGACTTATTCCATATACTGGATATGGCGAATTTTGACTGGACAGACCTATTACATACCATCCAGATGTGAGATTTACTAAGGTACAGACTTATTCCATACACTGGATATGACGAATTTTGACTGGACAGACCTATTACATACCACCCAGAGGTGAGATATATTTAAGTACAGACTTATGCCATGTACTGGATATGGCGAATTTTGACTGGACAGACCTGTTACATACCATCCAAATGTGAGATTTATTTAAGCACAGACTTATTCCATATACTGGATATGACGAATTTTGACTGGACAGACCTGTTGCATATCACCCAGATCTGAGATTTATTTAGGTACAGACCTAATCCATACACTGGATATGACGAATTTTGACTGGACAGACCTATTACATACCACCCAGAGGTGAGATATATTTAAGTACAGACTTATTCCATATACTGGATATGACGAATTTTGACTGGACAGACCTGTTGCATATCACCCAGATCTGAGATTTATTTAGGTACAGACCTAATCCATACACTGGATATGACGAATTTTGACTGGACAGACCTATTACATACCACCCAGATGTGAGATTTACTAAGGTACAGACTTATTCCATACACTGGATATGACGAATTTTGACTGGACAGACCTATTACATACCACCCAGAGGTGAGATATATTTAAGTACAGACTTATGCCATGTACTGGATATGGCGAATTTTGACTGGACAGACCTATTACATACCATCCAAATGTGAGATTTATTTAAGCACAGACTTATTCCATATACTGGATATGACGAATTTTGACTGGACAGACCTGTTGCATATCACCCAGATCTGAGATTTATTTAGGTACAGACCTAATCCATACACTGGATATGACGAATTTTGACTGGACAGACCTATTACATACCACCCAGAGGTGAGATATATTTAAGTACAGACTTATTCCATATACTGGATATGACGAATTTTGACTGGACAGACCTGTTGCATATCACCCAGATCTGAGATTTATTTAGGTACAGACCTAATCCATACACTGGATATGACGAATTTTGACTGGACAGACCTATTACATACCACCCAGAGGTGAGATATATTTAAGTACAGACTTATTCCATATACTGGATATGGCGAATTTTGACTGGACAGACCTATTACATACCATCCAGATGTGAGATTTACTAAGGTACAGACTTATTCCATACACTGGATATGACGAATTTTGACTGGACAGACCTATTACATACCACCCAGAGGTGAGATATATTTAAGTACAGACTTATGCCATATACTGGATATGGCGAATTTTGACTGGACAGACCTATTACATACCATCCAAATGTGAGATTTATTTAAGCACAGACTTATTCCATATACTGGATATGACGAATTTTGACTGGACAGACCTGTTGCATATCACCCAGATCTGAGATTTATTTAGGTACAGACCTAATCCATACACTGGATATGACGAATTTTGACTGGACAGACCTATTACATACCACCCAGAGGTGAGATATATTTAAGTACAGACTTATTCCATATACTGGATATGGCGAATTTTGACTGGACAGACCTATTACATACCATCCAGATGTGAGATTTACTAAGGTACAGACTTATTCCATACACTGGATATGACGAATTTTGACTGGACAGACCTATTACATACCACCCAGAGGTGAGATATATTTAAGTACAGACTCATGCCATATACTGGATATGGCGAATTTTGACTGGACAGACCTATTACATACCATCCAAATGTGAGATTTATTTAAGCACAGACTTATTCCATATACTGGATATGACGAATTTTGACTGGACAGACCTGTTGCATATCACCCAGATCTGAGATTTATTTAGGTACAGACCTAATCCATACACTGGATATGACGAATTTTGACTGGACAGACCTATTACATACCACCCAGAGGTGAGATATATTTAAGTACAGACTTATTCCATATACTGGATATGGCGAATTTTGACTGGACAGACCTATTACATACCATCCAGATGTGAGATTTACTAAGGTACAGACTTATTCCATACACTGGATATGACGAATTTTGACTGGACAGACCTATTACATACCACCCAGAGGTGAGATATATTTAAGTACAGACTCATGCCATATACTGGATATGGCGAATTTTGACTGGACAGACCTATTACATACCATCCAAATGTGAGATTTATTTAAGCACAGACTTATTCCATATACTGGATATGACGAATTTTGACTGGACAGACCTGTTGCATATCACCCAGATCTGAGATTTATTTAGGTACAGACCTAATCCATACACTGGATATGACGAATTTTGACTGGACAGACCTATTACATACCACCCAGAGGTGAGATATATTTAAGTACAGACTTATTCCATATACTGGATATGGCGAATTTTGACTGGACAGACCTATTACATACCATCCAGATGTGAGATTTACTAAGGTACAGACTTATTCCATACACTGGATATGACGAATTTTGACTGGACAGACCTATTACATACCACCCAGAGGTGAGATATATTTAAGTACAGACTTATGCCATTCGTTATATCCAGTGTATGGAATAGCTCTATACCTCAATAAATCTCACATCTGGGTGGTATGTAACAGGTCTGTCCAGTCAAAATTCGCCATATCCAGGGTATGGATTAGGTCTGTACCTAAATAAATCTCACATCTGGGTGGTATGTAACAGGTCTGTCCAGTCAAAATTCGTCATATCGAGGGTATGGATTAGGTCTGTACCTAAATAAATATCAGATCTGGGTGGTATGTAACAGGTCTGTCCAGTCAAAATTCGTCATATCCAGTATATGGAATAGCTCTATACCTCAATAAATCTCACATCTGGGTGGTATGTAACAGGTCTGTCCAGTCAAAATTCGCCATATCCAGGGTATGGAATAGCTCTGTACCGCAATATATCTCAGATACGGGTGATATGTAACAGGTCTGTCCAGTCAAAATTCGTCATATCCAGTGTATGGAATAGCTCTCTACCTCAATAAATCTCACATCTGGGTGGTATGTAACAGGTCTGTCCAGTCAAAATTTGTTATATCCAGTGTATGGAATAGCTCTATACCTCAATAAATCTCACATCTGGGTGGAATGTAACAGGTCTGTCCAGTCAAAATTTGTCATATCGAGGGTATGGATTAGGTCTGTACCTAAATAAATATCAGATCTGGGTGGTATGTAACAGGTCTGTCCAGTCAAAATTCGCCATATCCAGGGTATGGAATAGCTCTGTACCGCAATATATCTCAGATACGGGTGATATGTAACAGGTCTGTCCAGTCAAAATTTGTTATATCCAGTGTATGGAATAGCTCTATACCTCAATAAATCTCACATCTGGGTGGAATGTAACAGGTCTGTCCAGTCAAAATTCGTCATATCGAGGGTATGGATTAGGTCTGTACCTAAATAAATATCAGATCTGGGTGGTATGTAACAGGTCTGTCCAGTCAAAATTCGCCATATCCAGGGTATGGAATAGCTCTGTACCGCAATATATCTCAGATACGGGTGATATGTAACAGGTCTGTCCAGTCAAAATTCGTCATATCCAGTGTATGGAATAGCTCTCTACCTCAATAAATCTCACATCTGGGTGGTATGTAACAGGTCTGTCCAGTCAAAATTCGCCATATCCAGGGTATGGAATAGCTCTGTACCGCAATATATCTCAGATACGGGTGATATGTAACAGGTCTGTCCAGTCAAAATTCGTCATATCCAGTGTATGGAATAGCTCTCTACCTCAATAAATCTCACATCTGGGTGGTATGTAACAGGTCTGTCCAGTCAAAATTTGTTATATCCAGTGTATGGAATAGCTCTATACCTCAATAAATCTCACATCTGGGTGGAATGTAACAGGTCTGTCCAGTCAAAATTCGTCATATCGAGGGTATGGATTAGGTCTGTACCTAAATAAATATCAGATCTGGGTGGTATGTAACAGGTCTGTCCAGTCAAAATTCGCCATATCCAGGGTATGGAATAGCTCTGTACCGCAATATATCTCACATACGGGTGATATGTAACAGGTCTGTCCAGTCAAAATTCGTCATATCCAGTGTATGGAATAGCTCTATACCTCAATAAATCTCACATCTGGGTGGTATGTAACAGGTCTGTCCAGTCAAAATTCGTTATATCCAGTGTATGGAATAGCTCTATACCTCAATAAATCTCACATCTGGGTGGTATGTAACAGGTCTGTCCAGTCAAAATTCGCCATATCCAGGGTATGGAATAGCTCTGTACCGCAATATATCTCAGATACGGGTGATATGTAACAGGTCTGTCCAGTCAAAATTCGCCATATCCAGTGTATGGAATAGCTCTGTACCGCAATATATCTCAGATACGGGTGATATGTAACAGGTCTGTCCAGTCAAAATTCGTCATATCCAGTGTATGGAATAGCTCTATACCTCAATAAATCTCACATCTGGGTGGTATGTAACAGGTCTGTCTGGTCAAAATTCGCCATATCCAGGGTATGGATTAGGTATGTACCAAAATAAATCTCACATCTGGGTGGTATGTAACAGGTCTGTCCAGTCAAAATTCGTCATATCCAGTATATGGAATAGCTCTGTACCTCGATGATCAATTAATCTCAGATCTGGGTGTTGTGTAACAGGTCTGTCCAGTCAAAATTCGTCATATCCAGTGTATGGAATAGCACTGTACCTCAATAAATCTCAGATCTGGGTGATATGTAACAGGTCTGTCCAGTCAAAATTCGTCATATTTAGTGTATGAATTTGGTCATTTTATCGCCACTACACACCTATTATAGGTGACTAATTTGGCCAGAAATGGCATTTATTTATCATAATTATTTGTAATCAAAAATATATATACTTGTAAGTGACACAAAAGAAGACATATGTGTGTATGTGTAATGAGTGTGTAAACAGTATCGAGAGCACTGTGTATAAGTATTGAATGACTAAATGTAAAATCCCCAAACTATTTATAGAGCTGAACATATAAATACACAGGATATTTATAGAGCTGTTTTCCTATTGGACGAATATTTCCTTATGTAACTATGTTAAGTTGACCTGCTATAACACACTCTATATGCCATTATGTGTTACAGAAAGTGAGTGGATTTGATTGACAGTTTTGAATATCAGCGCATATGGAAGCCCATATGTAAGAGGTCAGTCCATTGTAGAACTACCGACATTCATAGCTTTCATCCTCCATGTTGAAGTTCTGATTGGCGCAAATTTACAGCCGCTCAATGTGGCTGCAGTCATTTCACCTCAGAGGAATTTCTCCAAAATGTTTCTAACGAAGCAGCAATGACTTACCATTGATATTGAAATTATTTAAGGATGTTCAGTGGGGAATGTATACTTACAGGAATATGTATGTTTAAGCAGCATGAACTAAATGCATCTGTTATGTGATTGTATTGCATTACACATTGGTTTAGCGTGTAAATAACAGGTTAGCCGTAATAAAGTACAACAGGATGATTACCAAATCCATAAGAAAGTTATGACATGCATTATCAGGATTAAATGAATCATAAACAAGAAATTTTGACCTGCAACAATACCATAATGAATGTAAATATCATATATTATAAAATTTATATAGTAAATAGTAGCAACTTCTCCAGTGTTAATGCTCTCAATAGTTATGCATTACAAGTGGTATAATGGATGAAGACATTTAATCTTCAATATGTCATGTGCACCACCTAAATTGTAAACTACGAAAATGACCAATATCACCAACGTCCCTAAGCATTCAGAATTGTTGAAGTGAAATAGATACTGAAATGATAACCCTTTCATAGTATGTCATACTTACCACCAAAACACCACTGACTACTGTAATGTGACACTATGTTTTTAAAACACATAAGTTCTTAATTTGGCATAGTGTCAACTCCAGCAGTGCATTGGGGAAGCTGTGGATTACCAGATCTCCACTATGTTCACTTGTGTCTGTAATCGCTTGGCAGCAACTATTGACAGGTCTTGGATTGCCACAAAGACAGAGGAGAAATACTTCATAACTCTTCACATTACATTCTACTTCAGTAAACACAAGTCCCAATTACAATTCAACACATTGTCACAACTGATAGAGCAAACTAAGCTCTCCCCTTCTGCATACTAATTCATGGTCTTTCACTTGTTACTGTCCTGGTGTATATCTGTCCTCAGCTCCAGGCTGAAGTTGTTATACTAGTCACTGTACACTAGCACATATTAGCTGTCAACAATTACTGGGTTCATTTATAAGAGGTCTATCTCACAGAAGCGGGGATTGGCTGAGGTTATTATTAGAGGCAGTGTGCTATGTGACTATTGATTTCTACTGTTAAGTCCTAAAACAGTTAATTCACTGAGGCACTTTGCCTGTGTTTTATGGAATTTAGAAATTATTAATAGTTATATATTTTTCATTTAAATTCTTCACCATTACAGTAAATATTTGGATCAAATAATGGTTCATTGAATTTGCAAGAGCAATTGCATTCAGTTCATTCCTCCAAAAATGGCGTAGACATTGTACAACAGACTTTGAAGTAGTCCTGAGAGTTACAGAGAAAAAGCTGCAAATACTTCTCAACAAGAATAATTACTGATATCGTCAAAAGTTGTTTATATTCCATATACACCAACAAAGTTCACACCAACAAATTAAATTTTCTTACATAATTCACTTGTTTTGAACTTTATGCACTACTTCTTTCAATGAAATATCAAATGAAATATCGCAAACATTAAATGTAAATAATATCTAAGTTAGTATCAAGTAATGACCTATATCATACATCTATCAATGCTTCAATTTGAATTCAGTGAAAGTGTAAATACCTAAATGGAATTGACATGACTCACCAGATGAAAATGTTGGTCACAAATACATTGATTTTCAATTGAATTTGGATGAACAGGAATGACATTTTGATGTTATTACTTTCAATGTTAGTGATAATGTAGCCCACAAAGTTTGTCCTGGCCCAAGGAAAGGTCAGTTAGCTGGCTTAACATTTTGTGATTTACTACACAATTCACATGATACCTGGAAGACTTGAAATTATGACCTGTACAGTGTTGAAAGCGACGTAAAACCCCAAATAAATAAATGAAATAAATACTTGCCTCAGTGGCTGAAGACAAGGTGAAACCTCAGTGACATCTCAATAGCTGTGCTTTGCATAACATTGGCGTAAAGCCGTTATTAATTGCATTGCGATAATTTCCAGTGCATGTGATTCACTTTTGTCATGATTTAATCATTTTGGTAATGAAAAATTGCAATATCATAAGTGCACACTATCATAGCTGCATTGGTCTGTGGACCTCATGTCAACAGTTTTCCAGTTATATTACTTCAATTGAACCAAACTCCAGACAAACATATGAATTATTTTAATTAATTTTACCTTCAATGCATGTTTCAAGACTGCTTACATCATAGCAGGACAGGTGATCTCATATTCACAGGAAGTTAATGCATGTAATTACTAAAGATTTGGTATTGCAATCTACGGACCATCATTAGGGAAGTACAAACTTGCCCACATTGTGACCGGGGTTAGAAGTTATAAACTCAAAAGTGAGAAAAAAATTGATTAGGCCTATCACTACAAAACCACGGTTGACTCTCAAACATAAACCTAAGAATGAAACATAACCTACAATAAACCCTCATGTGACACATAATTTCAAATTACTTGTTTCAAAACAAAAACACATGAACAAAATTATGAAGTATGTTCAAATCCATCGGAGTATCTTCATCCCCATTCAATATAGGCCATTATAAAATGTAGGTATTTGGTGTAAATACCGTCATTAATGAATGCTTCCAAATTACCATAATTGCAATAACCCATGAAATGCATTTCAGTGCTAAGTATATTCAATAAATGCATAGTATAAAGTTGGGGTTTGAGATCCCATTAAAAATTTTCACTCACATTGGGACATACACGCAGCATAATCACTCGTGGGAGTCACTACATCGGAGATGTGATTGTCAGTGATGAGATGGTAAACTTGCTTAGCATTAGTACACCGAGTACCTGTGATACACAATGTACAAGAGTAGCATATAGCCTGATTGCTTTTCACCTGGTGAAAGTCATTGAGTCAATTAATTGAAGGCTTTGGCCAACATGAATATCAACGGTCTTTACTGTAAGGTTAACAAAGCACTGAAAAATGTGTTCCCAGTTTCTTTAAAGGCAAAGCAGTTGGAAGTATTGCGAATAATAATGCAAAGGAGAAATGTTTTTGCAGTTTTGCCAACTGGATATGGGAAAACACTGATCTATTCCATTTTTCCTTTGTTGCTTGATGAGGTGAGCTTAAACAGTAGAATTTGTTTTTAATTGTTTCCACAAATTCAATTGTGCATGTAATTATTCATTACCTTAACAATACTAATACAAGTGATTTGCCACATATCATAATTGAAATGCTGAAATAATGAAATATCTTAGTTTCACTTATGGGAGAACCCATGTGCATTTGTAAAGCTCTGCTTCATGATTAAAAATGTATTTCCAAATATGAGGCGAGTCTTTGTGCCAAACTTTCTATACTAAGTGCAATGATGATTCCATGTATATATCCTAACTGAAATCTATGTTCAAATTGCATACATCATGGTTCACATAATTACAGATAACAGGAAAAAAAGGACATTGCTGTTTAGTGGTTGAGCCACAAAATGCCCTTATTGCAGACCAGGTGATGTATTTGACCAAATGTGGATTAGCACCAATTCACCTTCATCCAGACATAGAGATCACATCAGGTAAATGAAAATCCAGACTGAATGAACATACAAATTATTTTAAATGGTAAATGTGACAATACTTTGAATTTCACTAATTGTTTGTAACTGCATATTACCAATGACAGAATTAAAAAGAAATGGCCACTTGATGCACATATGAAAAAATTGGACACATTGAAATATTTGAATCGTTAATTAGAAATTGTTTACACAAAATGAACAGCACTCATTATTAACTCAAATACTTATAGATATGAATGACAGAGGATATACGCATTGCTTTGTCACACCCGAAATGTCAATGAAAGAGGAAGTGGTGAATTGGTTGAGTGCTATAGGAGAGAAACTAGGTTTACTAGTATTTGATGAGGCTCATTGTATAGCTGAATGGTAAATAATTATTACAACCCTAAATATACAATTTATAATAACATGTGGCTAATGAAATAATTTGAAGTAAATTTGATGTAATGTATGAATTGAAATGATTTCTAATTTTTGTGTGACATAACAATTGTAGAAAATGAATGTTGTGCTACATGTGCAACCTATTTAAACCGTGTTATGCCACTTCATACGCCGAAAAAAATTATTCATTATTCAAGTAATACAAACTTAACAAAACCAGCATTACACATACCAATAAAATATTTCACACAAAGTACAGCATACTGTATTAACTGTAAATATGGTGCAGTTTCCCTAATTTCACTTTTGAGGGATTTCCGCGAGGCATATAAAGAGATTGGATATCTTCGAAGTGTGTTTAATTGTACAAGCATATGTGTGACAGCCACAGTAGATAAAATGTTACTGAATGAAGTTTGCAAAATCATTGGTTTCAATGAAAACAACTTTTCAATAGTTGGAGTGGCACCAGACTTTATTTCCATCTATTAATACCTACATGCGCAAATCTTACCCATAATTAATAATTCTGTCATAAAATAATACATCTTCCACTATTCATGAAATTTATCAGAAAATTATATTATTTCACTTCCAAAAATTAAGTCTTGGTTTTGTATACAATAGGCCAAATATACGTATAAAGATTCATAAATCAAAGAAAGTAACTGCACTGGACTTCATTTTTGATCATCTGAAGGAAGCCAAGGAAGAAGCTGACAAGTGTATAATATACTGCAGGTATGTGTTTCACATTTACTGTTGTGAGACCCTCAAGTGAAATACATGTATATCCACACAAAATGTACACAATTAATATCTTGCAATTTTGGGAAATCACATAAAAAGTAGTTTGACATTGTATTACAACTGCAACAGGTAACTTGTAGGTATGGTTGAGTTAATAGCAACACACAAAACTTTGGATTGGAAGTTGTACCATGATATAGTAACTATTACTTCACTGTAAAATGTTGAAGGTAATCTGCGATATCCAACTGAAGCAGTTGAGATTTGGGAGTCTACTTTTACATGGAAATCTTTATTTAAAGCCATGTTCACATTCACTGTAGTGCCTGTTTGTTGAAATTGATGAATCTTAGGAGTATCACAAAACATTTGACGCACAAAGTGGATGAGAGAAGTGAAATTACCTTGGGAGGATTCAGCTACACTCATGTAAATGTAGTTGTCCATTGCATCAGAAATTCATTCAGAGTGGTTAACATTCTAATTATGTGAAATATATTTCAAACCTTTGAAATATATTACAACACTACCCAGATTGAGGGTTAGGATTTTGGGGCGACACATTTTAATCCATTTATTCTTAACTTAATGACCAATTATGGATTTACTTTAATTTATTATGCTCCCAAGATACTCACTGACATGAATGATGACATGCGCTGTATAACATGATTTCTATGTTTTAGGAAGAAGGTGAAAGCATATTTCTTCCAGCGATCCTAACCTCTGTAGGTTTTACAGGTTTTGGCAATTGTGTCAGTGGTGTGGACTCCCCTTCAGTGACTGACAACAATGATCACTTTGCACTTGCATTGTATTTCTTTTGGGATAATCTTTGTGTTTCTATGAAGATTATGTATTTAAAGTTACATTTTATTAATTAATATAATATCATTTTGTGAATAACATTTTAGCAGTAATTATATGGTGTTGCTTAAAACTTACAGGAGTGTTGATCAAATTGGGACTTTATTTACAAGGGCAATGCATTGTCTGGGAAATGCAGCATATGTGGGAGAACAGAAGAGTCGTCTGGTTGATGTTTTTTATGCTGACAGCCCTGAGTATGACAAAGCCAGAGTGCTTGGAACTTTCACAAAACCAGACAGTGTCATTAGATTATTGATTTGCAGTGTTGCCTTTGGATTAGGTGTCAACATCAGCAATATTCGAAATGTAATTATCTGGGGCATTCCTGATTCTCCCCTTACTATGTGGCAAGAGATTGGCAGAGCTGGGAGGGATGGTAACCCTTCAACAGCTTACTTATGCAAGATGTCATCAGGTCCAAGTAATATGAAAGCAATGTTTGACTGTGGAGAATGCATCCGATTAGCCATTTTGAACTGTCTAACATTGCCACAATTTGATACCACAGCATTAAAAGCACTTAAAAACAAAGTAATATGTAATGGACAAAATTGTACTGGCACATGCTCATGCCCATACTGCACGTGTTGCTCAGTGTGTGAGGAAAAATGTCAATGCCCTAAAAAAAACGATTAGGCATCAACACAATGGATACTTATTTCATTTTTCATCCTTCTAATGAAAAGTATCACCTACATTATTCCATGACATTTACACCATATATACACTTCAAAATTCAAATATGTCTATACAGAAATACTTCAAGAATGTGTCTGTATGTCTCTGTGTACTTGGAGATTCATACAGTACTTCCTCATCCTGCCTTTAAATTTTCCTGGATCATTAATTTTTATTTTGTAATTGAAATTTTTAAATGATGGATGACTTCTACCAGGAATGTTATGAAAAAGTTTATCCTTTGAATATGTTTTGATAAATTTTCCACATCTGACTTGAAACATTTGACATTTTGTTTGGCCTGACTTTCAAATATGTCACACACTTTGGCTGAATAAATGTCATTGATGTTTCGGGTGAAAGTGCCAACCAATTTGCTGCATTGCATAACAACATCTTCTCCATAATGTCCTTTGGAATGCTTTAAGTTCGCTGAAAACAAAATGCATATTAAAGTCTTTCTTGCTGGTGAAATAACTCACTTGTGACTTGTTCATAAGTTGTAGGTACATCATTACTTCACCATGCATTGTGAAACAGTATTAAAAGGTAAACATCCTAGGGACAGATAATCAACATTATAATTAACTTGTGGAATGTAACTGTTACATTTGGGACAGTCTGTCACTACATGCCAAACTTCGAAACCACGAGGCCACTGTGGACTTGCAAAGCATATCAAAGAAATGTAGAAAGACTTCCTACCAATAACATTAATATTAAAATGAATTACCAATTTTAAAATAGACTACAAAACTGTTTTCAAATGCGGGTGAATATCATGGGACACATTTGTTTATATAATATAACATGACCTAAGTATTTCATTTATATTGAGGGTGAATTATAATGTGGGTGGAAAGTAGCATTGTCATAGTTATTCTTTAACGTAATGACCATTATATGTCACTGTAATCAATTTTGTGTGAACATTTCTGGAAATTGGTGTGAAGACAGTGTGTTTGAACAATATTTTTGTGTACCTTTGAAATCTGCATTCAAGAACTCATTGATCAGATCTAACTCTAGATTTCCGCCAAATCTGCCAGAAATGTTGGCAGTTCTGTTCCATTTTACTTCAGCTGCAATTCGGGGTGACCACCAACCAGCCATTCCTGAAGAATGATTTATTTTGAAATAATTGCACATAATAAATTATCACATATATATTGTCTGTGAAGCATTATTTGTTGTAACGCATATGTCATGTGTCACCTGACTGATTGAAATAATATGATGTCAGCAAATTTTTAAAGGCACATTACATTGGTGGTTTCCTATGTGTGTTATGTCCCTGCAAAACTTGGGCGATTTTTATGTAACTTCAATACCTGACAATAAACGATGACCAAGTATACAGTATTTGTAGTGATTGTAGGTGAAGAACTCTGGCATATGTATTCTCCAAAGAGTGACCATCATTTCACCATCATTTTCCCTTACACAATCTTTCATTGTCAAATCAAGTAAACATCTGAAATCACATTGGCAAGAGTCACTAAAGTTCCTGTGGAAGTACATGTATACAGTTATAAATTTTTGTTAATGAATTCCATGGGTTTTAAGTGTATGTACTTTTAAGTGTATTGATCAATTTAATTGTAGTGGGATTAAGCAAATTGCATTAATCAAACCTGTAGGTCAGTGCACGGGTGTAGTTCAACAAATGATCCTCTTTAACTTTGACACCTCTGCATTGTGGAGAACACCACCATTTCCCACCTGTGGAATAGCACAACTTAAATTCAATGCTGTGTATTACAGTAATGGGAGAAATTGAAAGAATTTAATATTTCTTGGTTGTTTGGATTTTGGTACAGCTTATAAGTATGAAACAATATGATGCATAACTCAAAAATTACTAATTACGTGGCTTGGAAGCAATGTGCAAGCAACTTAGATGAAATTTCTCCCCATTCGGACAACAATTGTTGGCACAGGTCACGGTGTCAACGCCATTCACCACTAATTTGCAGATGCAGTATATTGATGAACCACTACTTCTGCATTTAGGGGTACACCACCAATCCAGGTTTCCTTTAGGAATATCGTCTGTACATAATCCTAGGCAGTCGAGATGAAACCACAAGCCCATTGGGCAAGTGGGGTTACTGCATCTTGTCATTGGCACATCTTCCCTTTCTGTTATGTAAATAGAATCATATACAGGGTTCTTTATAATTGAACTTATACATAAAATTTCATTATCAAAAGTTATGTGAAAATGTGTTAAGTACATTTTGATTAATAATGCTGATACTTTGGGGTTACCTTTCTTACAGACACAGAACTCATAAAATATTTCATCAAACAGATTGTCTTCACTATTATCAGGTTGTTTGGCATCACATGACAACAGATCCTCCATGTCACTCCAGTCCATTTCATGGTAAACGGCATTGACAATTTCTCGGGCTGATGATAGGAGATACCTAGTGACAGTTATTGTAAAAACTATATGGATGATGTGATATATAAATATAAAACCCCATAAACATCATAGAAGCAGTATTTGAAATTACTTGTTAGATGACCATATTTTGCTTATTCATATGTTTTATACGAAAACCATATCATTCATTGTGTTTACAAGGTTATCAGCATAATTTGGTCATATTATGGTCATTCCACCAATTAACATGGGGTATGTTCACCATATTATGAAGATCCAAACCCACATTTCCTAATAATGTAATTTTGTTCTTTTTGGAAAGGATAAATAATAAATGGAGACAAGCATATGGAGATTTAAATGTAGGAGAACAAAGTTTGTTACAAATTAATGCGAACATTCACCCCAACTCCAAAACAATTCAATAACTTTGTATCCTCTGTAAAGTAATTGTGATACTAGCAATGCCAACATTCCTAAGTCAGAACACAGCAGAACTGATGTACAATTGTGTTCACTATTTTGAGATTCCCTTTATAATGTGGCAGTGTTTCACATTTGAAATGTAATGCTACAGTTAATTTTGCGCATGTCTTCCACTTACTGTTGCATATTTCCATCATTGTCAGGTAAATCTTTGGGTTTGTCATGGGCTGTGTTTATGTTTTTCAGCTTACAGAAACATAAACATACATGTGCCTCTCCTAAGAACCTGCAACACAATGGATTACCAATTAAGTTTAATATTACCTTTACAGGGTAGACATACATGAAGTTTTCACAGTGTCATTAATTTCCATTGTGAAACAGGTGTAGGTTTTGGATTTCATTATTTAGCAATGTCAGATGTTGGGAAACATCTCCAGATGTGGAAAAGCTGAACATTTCAGATTTTCAGATGTGTTTCTTTCAAATGTTTCACATTAATATGGGTGTACGGAAATAATTGACACCTACTCCACCATAGAGCAGTATTATTCAATACTGAAGATAAATCCAGTATCAATACATTACACACAGTTTCAAATGGCTGAAACATCCACCACAAGGGGTTTTCAGTCATCCATAAGGTCCTCATTTATAATACTTAAAATTACATATTGCAATGTACAAAGACATTTCATTCAGCAGCACTGAAGGAAAGCTAGAATTTCATGCAAGGGTGTGGATTGACATAATACTCTATAATACACATTGTTCTTAACTGCTACTCCACAGATAAGGTGTTAAAGGGGTTAGTATACAACAGTGAAATAATTAGTTGACCACTGAGAGGGAATTGACAAATACCCATGGAATGATACATAGATGAGTCAGTCTCCTTGATGCAGATAATGTTTAGAGCATTACTATACACTTCTATTCCATCAAAGAAATGGGATTGTCAAAGGATTATTTCATTTATCATAAATGATGTAGTACCTAGTGAAATCTGCAGTGTGGTTGAAGCTATTTATGACTGAGTTTGGCTTTACCCCTCTATGTTGGAAAAAGTTTCTCAGATTTTCGAGGGTGCCCCGTTCATCCAAACTTGATTGCTTGTATAGCATGTCCATGGTATCCTGCAACCATAACCTTTAACAGTTAGCATTACAATATTTTGTATGTACATGTATATTGTTAATATTATGACCCTGAATTGAAACATCAATATGGCCCTCAATGGCCTAGTCTTCTGCAGCTTTATAATGTAATTGAAACAAGCCATGTCTAAGTATGGTTTTACCTTAAAAGTTGCACAAAATGAGGGCCTCCTCCAAATTGTCAGTTCTTATTGAATGTCATGTGACATAACAATATTTACATTTCAATCAGATTATGTTACACACATGTTTTTCATGGAATGGGATAATGCTGATAACCTCATGCTCAATTTATTGTACGTGTCAGTGCATGTAATAAGGAGTTGTGCTTTGAAAAGTATTGAATTTCACTTTTACTTGTAATATAATTCCACGCTTGTAAAATTCCTGTGGTACAGGCTCCAAGCCTTCAAGACGACCCTCAGCTGTTGAGGATGCAACTCGCAATTGCTGCGCCTTCACCATTCGTTCTACCGATAGTGCATCACCATTCACTGGTATCTGCACAATGCTGTTGTTTAATTTAGGACAATATTTTTGAAGGAAATCCATAATTCTCATTGCCCCTGTGGTTGTGGATGGATTCTCATGTATTACTCCTAAATTCACCTGTAAAAATAAAATTACAGTGTTGTTAATCACTGAACTGTATCATTAAGTTCGAGGTATGCATAACAAGATATTTTTAACATTGCGTTACTGTCAACTGCATGATTACTGATGTTCCTAGCTGCCTAGTGGGTATGAAGTTTCACATGTAATCACAGGCAGTCGCTTCAGTGTGCATGTTAAAGTACCACATGCTGACAATCTGTATGAATATGACTTTGACAGTTGAAACTGATGTTTCATACCAACCTTAATGTAATGTTTGCTAGATTACGTTTAACAAAAATCTTAACTACATTCTTATCTAGTGTGATTACAATTTTGGATTTTTCTGCACTGATGGAATGGAAGGCATTTCCAACATGTTTATCCACACACGTTTTATTCAAGAAATCAAAATGTTGCTGAAGTATTCTTGCTACTACTACTACCATACGCTCTTTCAATGAAAATACAAAATGTACATGTATTTCACACATTTTGCACAACAATAAATTCATGTTGTTGTGCTAAACATTAATAAATTGACTGTCATCAATTCAATAGTATTTTCAGTATACTTAATGTGCATGTAGGGACATTCTGTGTTGTCATCAAACTAGAAACTGGATTTTGGTAATGATAACCTCAGTCATTCAAATGACAGGTAAGTGTAAACCACAAGTTTACAGTATACTACCTTCACAGTAATCTCTGCATGAAGGCATAAATGTGGAAAGTGGAATCTCTGTTGCTGCCACAGTAGGGGGAATACCTTCTAAAGATGCAAATGAAACCCGATTTTTGACACAAAATGCCATAGCCCACATGTGAAAAGTGTTGGTGTTGTCCAGTGAGTGATGTCTCTTTTCTTCCAATATTTGAACATTGTCCCAGACAAAGCAGTAGCCCAAAGAATCCCCTAAAACAAAA
Organism: Sabellastarte sp. h YS-2021; assembly: GCA_964017235.1. Taxonomy (NCBI): domain Eukaryota; kingdom Metazoa; phylum Annelida; class Polychaeta; order Sabellida; family Sabellidae; genus Sabellastarte; species Sabellastarte sp. h YS-2021. The sequence goes on along the minus strand of OZ024932.1, from coordinate 7,892,491 downwards.
TTCCGTAGAGACGTCAATTTTTATGATATGTTGAGGTTGCATTATATGGTTTGGTTTTTCAAAGTGCCATATTTAACTTTAGATTTTGGTAGTATTAATTTGGTGGCTAATCCTGGACATGTATAAGTCAAGGTAATAATTTCCAAACAGGTTAAATATTGTTAGCAGTAATTACAATTATGAAAGTACTGCAAATTAACAGAGGTGATGTAATGTCACACATGAACATTGGTCAGCAGCACTTGTTTATGATGGTTGTAGAAACCATGCATAGATGCAGTCACTGCTTTGTCATAATTTGTACTTATTATGGGTTATATAATTCCATTAATTAGCTGCTTCGGTATGAACATCCAATTTACTTCATTACATTCAATTGCAGGTTTGAGTCATGATGCATTCATTTTATTTAGTGACATACCATAGTCAAAAGAGTTCTGTGACTCATCACAGCTGGAAATGGAAAAAGATTCGGAAAGAGTGGAAGACACTGAACTGTCATCACAGGTATCTTCCTGTGTAGTACTCCTGCATGGTTCCTCGGACACAACCAAGTGGTCACCCTTGTCATTGTCACACCCATTGTCACTGTCATTGCCCTTCATGAACTTCTATATTTCATAATTTCGTTTATTAATACCATGTGGCTGACATGATTAATATAGCACATCCACATTAATTAAATGACATGATAAATTTAATGGATCGTGCACTTGGGATATATGGGAAATATTTTACTGCATTTTGGCTATAGCGTTGATCATGAATATTTTGTTGTGGCAAGTGTCTCCAGTGACTTAGTTTAAATGTTTCTAGTACCAAAGTCATAATAATGTTATGGATTCTTACCTCAAAGTCCTCTTTCCACTGTAATACATCTCTGTCAAATGATTTAATAACCATGTCAATGGTTCCATAAGTGCCTTTCTTTCCCAGGCAAATGCCAAGTTGATTGAAACATTTCAACATCTAAAAAAGGATGCAATTGGTTTTTATGGCAGTGATAGTTTTTATACATGTATATGTTTCTAAATTTTTATTGTTTTAATTAATTCAACCAGTTTTATGGAATACTTCTATTTTTTGATAATTTTGATTGTATATTTATTACTACAAAAGTTGGTGGTAAGTGCAGCAGTGACCAATAAGTGGTACTATTTGGGTAAGATCATATGTAATGTCAGTAAACAATGATAAATAAGCAGCATGCATCACTGGAGTTTAAGGAGGAATTAAAGTCATAGGTCTTAGGTGCATATTATGTGCATGCAGTTGAGTGATACCTTCTCATTTTATGAGTGTGTAGTTGGATGAAATGTGGTTACACTGTAAATTTCATGTGCTGCATGTTTTTAGTTTATATTGACCCTTTGCTTTAAATATATTTTAAAAGCGTGGTCTGCTTAGAGTATTACCTTTATGCTGCAACCACTTCTCCAAAGTTGAACACTGTTTATGGCCTGTAACACCTTACATTTCAAAGGATTTCTGTTATAGCATGCTATTGAAAGCATCATCATTTTTCTCCTCTCACTGTCTTTTCTTGGCCTTTGTGTTCTAGTAAATACATTTGTAAGGACATGTTATGTATGTGTTAGGTTAACATTAATTAGTTTTTATTTGACATTGAAGTTTCTTGCATTTTGTAAGTCATTGTTACTCATGTATGTCTCATTCTTTGGTAATATTTCATTATGTATGTATGGTACAGACCTTTTCTTTCTCCTCAGCTTCCCAAGCATACCATTCAAGCAGGTGCTCACCAAGGGAGCACTCATTTCTAAGGTGTGTAAAGTTTGTTGTATATCAAAAATTTCAATTTCTTTCAGTGATACACTGACTGTGCTATCAGTGGTGAGACAGTTGTTTGATTGCTTCATCCATGCACTTATTTCTTGACGGACACATTTCAAAATGACTGAGTTTAAAGCCTTTCTTGCTGGTTGACTTTCAAGTAAAGCAAAGAATGCAGCACGGTAATGGCTTTGCATTATTGCCTCTATGGCTCTTAATTTGAAGGAAGTAGTAGGCTCCTTTTCAGTCAATTGAGATCTGTATTTCTTTGATGGGTTACTGCTGGAACCCCTGAAAAAGTTCAGTTTATGTGTTGCATGCATGAAATTGGTTATATATGTGTCATATTAACTTCTGTCATTAAGCAACTGTCATTATAATGGTAACACCTATTGCATATGAATGAATATTATTGGGTATGTACCTTTTGCTTTTCAATATGTTCAATTAGATATTTACGTATGGGTGCAGAATGGTGACTGTGGTGTGAATAACCACAAGTAATATATTTGTGACCATTTTGGTTGGGAAATAAGCATGATAGTAATTAATTCAATTGTGGCAATATATTTTCCCTTCAGCAACACATTTTTAGTCTCACATAATACACATAATACATTGAGTATGTTGTTAATGTTTGTAAAAAAATTGTAAATATAAAGTAAAATACCTATGTGAAGGAGATTTCCTCTTTTTTCCACCCATTTTAATCAATTGTTTGAAGTTGCACTGAAACTTGGATTTAACTGTTGTATTGCTTTTAAGCAAAAAATGTAGTACTACATCTGTTGAGTATACTTGTAAGTATATTTGTTTTGGTTGATTGATTTTGTTATTAGGTCAGGTCAATCCCAATTAGTTATGTAGGTCAGAGTGTACCTATGGGGTGAAATGACTGGTGCTTATTGATGGCTAAAAATGCAGAGCCAATCAGATTTCAGTCACGGTGAAAAATGGAGGTTAAATATTAGTGTCATATGTTGAAACTGTAATTTACAGGCGAATTTAATGATTTAATGTGCATGAGGTATAAAGTGTTATTATTTATTGATTGTAATGTCATGGAACTGTGTCTTACAAGCCAATGGACGCCTATGCTGTGCTATTTGGCAAATCTCTACTTTTAAATGGGGTGGAACCACGGCGTTACATCCCGATAGGGTCGATCGCCGCGGTTACCACATCTAGATTATGGTTGTGAAATACGCCTAGTGATCAAGACAAAAATTAAATAAAAATATTTCCAATTAACATATTTGGTGCACATTTTGACACAATATCCCCCTTTTACTGTGTAATGATATCTCACAAAAATAAAATACCATTTGTGATAAATAAAAAATGTGCTTCAGTTTAAGTGTTGTCTATCTTCTATTATCGCCCAAAACACATCATCCCAAAATATTTTTAAGTTTAATTTGCAATATTGATGTTATAAGTCCAATAATAAATGTTTAAAATCTTTTAAATATATACAAAATGCATAGAAATAATTAAAATAACGATCGAAATTTCCCGATACATGACGGATATTTGTGATGCATTCTTTTGGCTATTCAGCACTGGTACTTACTAGTTCACATCCCGGAAAAATGCGGTTAAAAATGCAAAGAACTGTTTCACGGGAGTTGAATACCACCCGGCGTCTTGCAAAAGAATGCAGCATTAAAGCGTGAAGGTCATCATAGGTGATACTAGTCCCTATATTCGATTAGGGTCTAGTCTACTAAGACCACAGGAAATGGGTTCTGGCTGAAGAATTTGAAAATTAACTTTTTATTTCTTTGTAAAATGAGTTTAAGTAGATTGGTTTATGATGATATTTATGAAATATGTAAAGATGGTGAGAAAAATCAGGGGGTATTCCGTTAATTTGGTATCCTGTATATAAATAGAAAAAGGTCATAAGTGAAAAGTATGCATTTCCATTTTCCTATTTGGTATTTTCCACCTTATCAGGTGTACTTACTTCCCCAGCAGGCATGCAACTTTGAAATCTGGTTGAATCCAACGTAGAAATCTGGTTGAACTACATGTAGATTTTGCAAACTGTTTTTAGTTGGATCCAACTGGTGAAATCATGCTGAAACCAACCTTGAAATCAGGTTGAATTCAGTGGGTGAAATCTGGTTGAAATACGTGTAGATTTTGCAAACCATTTTTGGTGGGATCCAACCAGTGAAATCATGTTGAAACCAATGTTGAAATCAGGTTGAATTCAATGGGTGAAATCTGGTTGAAATATGTGTAGATTTTGCACTGTTTTTGGTTGAATCCAATGTATGAAATAGAGTTGAATTCAATGGGTGAAATCAGGTTGTTTACACTGTCTTCTTTATTTGAATCATTGTAGCTTATGTGTCATAATTATAGCTTCTTAATAATATTGTAACGGGCCAGACCTCAGATGAAGACCCTAGATCAGATAAGATAGTATTAGGACAGATTATGATTTACTTAAAATACTTAGGACCAGGCCAATTTACCATACTAGGCCCTACAGGTGTAACCAAAGTGCCAAATGACCAATGGAAGACAGCCCAAAATTATTAAATCTCTTGTCACAAAAACTTAAGAGTATAATAAATGTTATTTCTTAAATTCTGACATTCTCTTTCAGGCAACTCGGCATATCCCAGTGTTAAAACGGTGTGCACAATGTACCGGTATTTAGTGCAGACCTAACTGTGCCTCAATTAGTGCCATATACTGAGAACATAAACATCTACCTCGGTATATTTATCAGTAATGTATACACCTGGGCTGCTTTCACAGCGCAGACATCACTATGCCTCAACGGTATAAATTAACTTTTGTGCTTCAAACATAATCAACGGCTCACTGGTACCTCAGCATAATCTTGTGTTAAAACGGTGAGCACCAAGGTCCTGGTGCTGACCTCACTATATGCCTCAAAAGTATCAAGCCTGGAAAATTTCTCTTGGTTCAATCCTAAAAGTTAGAGATGACAACTAGAAAGAAAATTACAGCAGGACAGGCAGCATGCAGCTAATATGAAAGGGAAAGATTAGTGTAATTAGTAACAGGAAATTTATTAAAAATATTAAAAGTGCATAAAAGGAGTAAGAAACCAACAACTAACTCTATACAACTACATAGTAGTGAATTAATTGACATATAAGAGTCAGGCTATACAAAACAACTAAAAGCAGCAATAAATTAAAGAAATATAGCCAACTACAGTGCAAGGAAAACTACATGCTGACATCTAAAGACAATAAATAAAAGGGTATTCATGCAAAGAAGCTACACCCATAAATAAGATTATACTACTGGATATGAAACTGACACTCCTACTCTGTTGAATAAATTTACACTATCCTTGACTTTTGACCTGGGTGTTTACCAACAAAGGAGCATGTCAAAACAAAAAAACATTAAAATTATATTTATAGCCTGGGGGTTTTATAATAAAATTGAAATCCCTATTTAAAAATAATCAATTAAATACCTTTATACAATTTATCCTTCTACTGCACAATAACTTTAGCTTCAATTCAAAAATTAGTCAGATATTTCTCTAAACTTTCCACAACAAGGGGGACATGGAGAACAGGTACCAGGGGGAACAATTAAGGGGGAGAACCAAAACAAGGGGGACAAAAGAAGGGGGACAAGGGGAATTAAAAACAAGTTAAAGTCTTATCAGGTCACCATGGCTAAAATTTCTATTCCAGTTACCTATGTATTATAAATAATCATACTTTTCAGTATATATATCCTCCTGGAGAATAATTTCCTTGGTTGAGCAATAACAAGTATTTTCTCTGAGTTCCTTCCTAACAGGTTCACTTTTAGCAAGGGAACCCCCCTTCAATTGAGGACAAGGTTTATTTATACACTTATTCATAAATCACTACGCCGTGAAAAGGCTGACATGCTCAGTGGAGCATACCTATAAATTATTTCTAAAACATACATAAATGAGTCACTAAATAAATAAATTACTTTAAATCAACAATATATTCTTAAATCAGTACTTTTTAAATAAAAAGTAACCCTAAAATACATAATTAAAACACCATTTACAAAGAACTATTTGCAGGTGCTCTGACCTCTAAAAATTACATATTCCTAAATCCCTACACCTGACCCACTTCCTGACATGCTCAATGAGTCCACATATAAAACATTTACAAAACTCACATTACTAAACTCAATAATTAAATTCCTGGCCTAAAATAAAATATCCTGAATTATCAATATTATTTCCAGCTAAAATATTCAAATGTCCCAATAAAATTAATAAAAATCCTTGGGAACTATATCTTACATGATAATACAACAACAGTAGTGATGAGTTCCCACCATACTTAAACTTCTGTCAAAATAAAATAAGGATCAATCATGTTAAAATAACGTGGTAATACGGAAAACTAACTATGCCAAAACATGGATAACTGATACCCAATCACTTTAACCCCCAAATTTTGTAAGTATTGCAAGTATTTAGCGTTAAATAACGAGTTCAATGGGCGATAATATAAGAAATTAGGGTCCGTGAATTCGGCCATCATTATTTATTACAATACCCCCTACTTTCGGAATGTAGCGTCCCGCACATTCCCAATCAACAAACAAAACTGAAATCAGTACAGATATATAATGAAACTGTGAATCTTACACAAGATACATTATGAAAACAGGTACAAGTAAGAATAGCATGAACAGGTAATAATTAAAGTTCTAGTCGAGACTGATGAAACTGTCATTGTTTGTACTACTACTACTGCTACTACAACTGCTGCTGCTACTGCTGCAACTACTGGTTTCACTAAGTGTCCTCTTTCGTTTCAACACCTCAGTGAGAACACCTGCAGCCAGTTCATCCTCAGAAATGAAGTCGCTTGTGCCAATGCATGCATCATTTGTGGGAGCCTTCACTGCTTTAGGTACCTCAGCCTCATGGTAGCACTTATAGCAGTTAATTTTAATTTTTCTGGCTTCCAGGGTTTCCGTAATTTCGACAACGGGAAATTGTATCCCATGGCTGCATCTTGTCTGGGATTCCCCAAAGTCTATTTTCATTACTTGCTTCTGGAAGTTCCTTGGATCCACCGACTTGTACCCTGGCTGCCTTTCCAGGGGGATCTGCCTGGGTTTCTTAACAAAGACCCTTCTAGTTTCCTTCACAGGTGATGATAATGATGTGGCACAGGTTTCTATCTTTTCCTGAGTAGCCTTTATTGGTTGTGCTTTTGTTACAGCTGGAACAGGGATTGGATGGTTGACCTTTCTGGTTTCCTTCAGGGGTGATATGGGTGGTATGGGGCAGGTTTCCATCTGTTCCTGATGAACCCGTGTGGGTCTGGTATTGGTTGCAGCCAGTACAGGGGTTGGGTGGTACACACTGTCTAGTTCTGGAAATGTCCCATCCAGATTCATAGGCTCATATCCTTCCGATCCTTCAAACAGATCAACCCCCTCCAGAATTTCCTCACACCGCCTGGCTAAGGACGGTGACATCCTCAGTGGGGTTACATTTGAAGGCTGCTGTAAGGGTGCCAATACCCTGGTATTTTCTTTATCAGAATCCTTGGGGTGCCTGTCAGTTACTGATCCAATGAGGTTCCTGTTAGCATTATAATAGTGGAAATTTTGTGGATGCTTAACTCTGATATGTTCATCCAGTAGTGCATCTAGCCGTTTCCGGCACACCATCCTGCACACAGGGCATTCAAATCGCCTGTCGCCATGTTTCTCCCTTTTATGCCTTTTCATGCTGGACCGGCTAGCAAAGCTTGCTTGACAAATGTCACAGACAGCAGGTTTTGATAGTTCTCTCCTAGGCATCCTGCAAAGATCAATATATATACATTTTTTTTTTAGATTCCTCTGTCAGGAGTCCAGTTACACAATAAAAATGTGTAAAAATTCCATTCCTTGCCTGAGAAATAGAAATCAAAGGTTAATTCTTAATTACTTAGTTTCAGTGAAGAAACCATTTCTCCATGGCCCTGTGCGGACCCTCCTCCATGTTACTGATTCTGAAAATTCTTAATTACTACGTTTCGGTGGAGAAACCACATCTCCATGGCCCTGTCCAGACCAACCTCCATGTTACGGATTCTAAAAAAAAAAAAAAAAAAAAAAAAAATATATTGATTAAAAATAACTTAATCTATCAGGAGGTTTCCGTATCCTGGTCGACCTGCGACAAGATTCCTCCTCATGAGAAAGTCCAGGCAGTGCCTCCTCTTTCTCAAATTCCTCATGCTCCCCAGAGCTGGCCAAGTCTCGGCTAGGAACATGCCCATGAGAAGCATCCTTTGACCCAGGCCCTCCAGGTTCTGCTGAACCTGCCTCCCTGGTATCCCTAGAATGTCCCCCATAATCAGGACTCCTGTCCTCAGTATCATCCTCCATGGATGATTCAGTGTTAACACTAATCAGGTGTGGTGTCCGCCAAGACCCCACACCTACGTCATGGTGATTTAAATTTTCATCCAGTTGGTCACCATTCCCCGAACTAGACTCATTTGATGACAAGAATTTCAGTTTTGTCGGTCCCCCATATGGCTTGAGCCTGTTAAAATGAACCACTAGGGATTTTGACTTAGGCCTAACTACCTCATACACCACCTCACTGTACTTTCTGACTACTCTATATGGTCCTTGCCATTTCTCCTGTAGCTTTGGTGAAAGCCCCCTTTTCCTAGCCTTTACCAACAACCATACCTGGTCCCCAATGTTGAACCCTTTTCCTGAGACCTTTCTATCGTACAGACGCTTTTGTCTCTCTGCACTGGATTTCAGATGTTCCCTAGCTAACTGAAAGCTATCTTCTAGCTTGGTCCTTAATTCATCCACATATTCACAGGCCTCAACCTGAGAATTCTCCTGCATCTGTGATCTCCCGAGCAAAAGGTCAATTGGTAAGGTAGCCTCTCTTCCAAACATCATCTTGTATGGTGAAATCCGGGTGCTTTCCTGTGGGGTTGTTCTGTATGCTAACATCAGTAAAGGAATGTAAACATCCCAATCTCTCTGATCCTCTGAAACGTAATGGCTAATCATGTTCTCTAAAGTGCGATTAAACCTCTCCACTAAACCATTTGAGCTTGGGTGGTACCCTGTGGTCCTGGTTTTATCAATTCCTAATAGTTCACACAATTCCTTGAACAGTTCTGACTCAAACTGTGTCCCTTGGTCAGACATTATTTCATATGGCATTCCAAATATGCATATGAAACGGTCTACAAATTTTCTTGCTACAGTCCTAGCTTCCTGGTTGGGCATTGGTATGGCCTCAGTCCACTTTGTGAAGTGGTCAGCCAATACCAGTATATACTGGTTCCCTCTCCTACTCTTTGGAAGTGGTCCTAAGATATCAATGCTAATTCGCTCAAATGAACATCCACTCAAAAATTGCTGCATTGGGGCTACCCTTTTCTTTGCTGACACTTTTCTTGCGGCACAAGAGTCACATTGTTTGCACCATTTCTCTACAAACTCCCTATACTTGTACCAGAAGAATCGCTCCTTCACCCTGTCATAGGTTTTCTTCTCTCCTAGATGTCCAGCAGTCAAAGAGTCATGCAATTGTTTCAAAATTTCATCCTTCAGCCTTTCAGGTACAACTAGCTTTTTAGTTTGGGTTCCTTTTCCTTCCTCCCACAAATAGTACAGACATCCTGTTTCCAGGACAAGGTGATCCCACCTGCTCCAGTAGAATTTAATTTCTGGCCCTTCTATGGATATTCTCTCCCATGCTGGCCTCTGTTCCGATTCATTCTTCCATTTGACCACTTCCCTCAATACTGGATCCTCTGATTGCCATTTCTTAATGTCATTAATGTTCCAATATTCTAGCCATTTTCTACTTTCAGGGCTTCCTGTTGTCAAAGATTGAATGAGCACTTCCTGAGCATGCCTACCACATTGCTTGCATGGAATTCTGGATAAGGCATCCGCATTTTCATGCTTCCTGCCTGGACGGTGCTGGATCTCAAAATCAAATGGCGCTAAAATTTCTAACCACCTTGCCATCTGTCCGTCGGGATTCCTAAAGTTCATTAGCCAGCGGAGTGAGCCATGGTCTGTCCGTACCAGAAATTTCTTTCCAAGTAAATAATGTCTAAAGTGCTTCACAAAGTGCACTACTGAGCACAGTTCCTTTCTAGTTACACAATAATTTCTTTCACTCTTTGAAAATGTCTTGCTGCCATAAGCAACAACCCTCTCCTGACCCTCTTGAACCTGACTTAACACTGCCCCCATCGCTACATCTGAGGCATCTGTATCCAGAATGAATGGATCATCTGTATTAGGGTAAGCTAATACTGGAGTGCTAGTCAACCTCTCCTTGAGCTCTGTAAATGCTGCCTGGCATTTTTCATCCCATATAAACTTGGCCCCTTTCTCAGTAAGTTTATGAAGTGGTTTGGCAATTTCAGAAAATGATCCAATAAATCTCCTGTAGTATGCACAAATCCCAACAAAACTTCTCAACTGAGTGACAGAAGTAGGGACTGGCCACTCCTTAATAGCACTTATTTTCTCAGGGTCAGTTGAAATTCCCTCCTCAGATACCACATGTCCCAAGAATTGCACCTTCCTTTGAAACAGAATACACTTCTTAGACTTCAGCGTAAGACCTGCTTCCTTCAGCTTCTGAAACACCATTCTCAGCCTTTTGATTCCTTCATCAAAACTCACACTGTAAGAGATTATATCATCCACATACAGTATCAACTCCTTCCACTGTAAGCCAGTGAAGATGGTTTCCATTAGCCTCTGAAAGGTAGCTGTCCCATTGGCCAGGCCAAAAGGTAGCACTTTATACTGGTACAGACCATGCCTACCAGTTGAAAAAGCCGTCTTTTCCTTGTCTGCTGGATCCATTTCAATTTGGTTGTACCCGCTAGCCAAGTCTAAGGTTGAAAAGTACTTTGCTCCTGATAAATGGTCCAAACTTGTTTGTATGGAGGGCACATTATAAGAGTCTTTTCTAGAAACATCATTGACCTTACGAAAATCAATACAGGTTCTTAAGCTTTTGTCTTTCTTCCTGACCAGGACAATTGGTGAGCACCAAGGACTATCAGATGGCTCAATCAAGTCTTTTGTTATCATGTCCTCCATGGCTAGGTCCACTTCTTCCCTCAAGTGAATTGGTATTGGTCTTGGTCTCTGGCGGATTGGTACCGCATTTCCAGTATAGATTTTATGCTTAACTAGACTGGTCCTGCCAATAATTCCCTTTCCATCCACAAATATCTCATGGTACTCTAACAGTAACTCCTTGAGTTGCTCAGTTTGCTGTTCACTTAAGTCCTTAGAACTTCTCACCAAGAGGTCCTGTAAGTGGTCTTCCAATTCTGTCCTTTTTGTTGGTCCTGCCTTCCTGGTAATTTGATTGATTGTCTTTTGCTCCAAGCCAAGATCTATAACATCGGTCACAGGATGTCCAATTGCTAAAGTGGTTCCCTTTCTAAGCAAAACTTCTTCATCAGAAACGTTAAATACCCTCACTGGAACGGTATTTTGAGTGGCATCCACTAAAGATCTGGCAACTAAAATGCTATCCCTTTCCGCCAGCAAAGCAGATCCTTCCATCATCATATTTTGTGCCAGTTTGCCTCGCTTACTTGCCTTGGCCTGTACTATAGCCTGTTCATAGGGTCCAAGTCCTACATCACTGATAGTTGCCACCCGGCAACATTGCACTTCAATGTCTCCGTCCACATTGGTCAAAATTTTCTGTCCATCCAGGATCATTTCTGATCTGCTTATGTCTATTTTGCAGTCATGGTTCATCATAAAGTCCATGCCAAGAATTCCCTCAGACTTTATATCAGCTACAATCAAAGTATGTGTCAGTAGATTTTTACCAAAACCTAACATACAAGTGAACTGTCCTAAGACCTCAAGTTCCTGTCCATCTGCAAGTCCTATTTGAAATGGTACATCTTCTAACTTAAAACTAGAATTCTTACTGATAACCTTAAATATGTCTTTTGACAACAAAGTCACTGCTGAGCCTGTATCAATAAGAAATTTTACATTAGTTTCACTAATTTTTCCATTGATACTGATCCCATTGTCTCCAGGCACTGCTAAAACTTTACGAGGCCTGTTATCTCCCTGGACTGATTCATGGCCCCCCAAATCAGCCCCTCCTAGTTTGACAGTTTAGACCTGTCTCCCCTGGGTTTGAACCCAAAGCCATCTCCTTGCCTTTCTTTTGTGCAGTCCTTGCGACTGTGTCCTTGGTTACCACAGTTCCAGCATCTGAAATTCTCAGAATTCTTATTCTGTTTATACTTGAGTTGCTGTACTTCCTCCTTCAAGGAACTAACTGCCTTAGTTAGTGATTCCATGGATTCCCTCATTTTGGCTTCAAACTCCTGGCCGTTTTGTCCACCAGAAGAACTGGTTATTTCCCTGACCATTTTCCTACTGTAAGCATTGCCACGGTGCTTTTCAGCCATCTGGAATGCTTCCATCTCTACGGCAACTCCAACTGCCTGGTCCAAAGTGGCTACCTTTGACTGAAATATTCTGAATCTCATATCTGGCTCATTTAAAGCATCAATAAAATGGTCCCTGCAAAGCATCTCTAAAAGGTTTCCACGTGCCTCCGGGTAAGCCTTAATAGCTAGATTCCGTCCCGTCTGGGCTAATTGAGGTATGGATTCCTTGTCCTTTCTGGTGTAGTTCCTCAATTGGATCCTATAGAGCTCTGTTTTGTCTCCAGGATTAAATCTCCTACCTAATGCTTCTACAAAAGCATCAAAATTCCATCGTGCGTCTTCAGGCAATGAAGGAAGCATTTTACATGCTTCTCCTCTAAGGCTAACAGCTGCCTTTCCCTCTGGGTCCATCCATTTAACTCAGCTACTACATTGAAATGTGTTAAATAATCTCCCCAGTTTCCAGTGCCATCGTATAAATCAGGCATAACCTTAACCTTTTGTCCTTGTTTCCTGTTGTCCCTAAGCTCATCTCCAGCAAATAAACTTTGTCCATGCATTGCTGCATTAGGTTGATAGCGCCTATCACCCTCGCGCCGCATTCCTAACAGTGCATCAGCAGCTCCCAAATCATCCCCTGGCCTTAAATGGTCTCCGCGTCCTATACCTTCTGCCCTAGTCTCCTTATCACCAGTCACTGATCCTGCGTCTGTCTCGTCCATCTTGTGCTAGCCTAATAGATCCCACCGCTGCCACCAATTTTTGTAACGGGCCAGACCTCAGATGAAGACCCTAGATCAGATAAGATAGTATTAGGACAGATTATGATTTACTTAAAATACTTAGGACCAGGCCAATTTACCATACTAGGCCCTACAGGTGTAACCAAAGTGCCAAATGACCAATGGAAGACAGCCCAAAATTATTAAATCTCTTGTCACAAAAACTTAAGAGTATAATAAATGTTATTTCTTAAATTCTGACATTCTCTTTCAGGCAACTCGGCATATCCCAGTGTTAAAACGGTGTGCACAATGTACCGGTATTTAGTGCAGACCTAACTGTGCCTCAATTAGTGCCATATACTGAGAACATAAACATCTACCTCGGTATATTTATCAGTAATGTATACACCTGGGCTGCTTTCACAGCGCAGACATCACTATGCCTCAACGGTATAAATTAACTTTTGTGCTTCAAACATAATCAACGGCTCACTGGTACCTCAGCATAATCTTGTGTTAAAACGGTGAGCACCAAGGTCCTGGTGCTGACCTCACTATATGCCTCAAAAGTATCAAGCCTGGAAAATTTCTCTTGGTTCAATCCTAAAAGTTAGAGATGACAACTAGAAAGAAAATTACAGCAGGACAGGCAGCATGCAGCTAATATGAAAGGGAAAGATTAGTGTAATTAGTAACAGGAAATTTATTAAAAATATTAAAAGTGCATAAAAGGAGTAAGAAACCAACAACTAACTCTATACAACTACATAGTAGTGAATTAATTGACATATAAGAGTCAGGCTATACAAAACAACTAAAAGCAGCAATAAATTAAAGAAATATAGCCAACTACAGTGCAAGGAAAACTACATGCTGACATCTAAAGACAATAAATAAAAGGGTATTCATGCAAAGAAGCTACACCCATAAATAAGATTATACTACTGGATATGAAACTGACACTCCTACTCTGTTGAATAAATTTACACTATCCTTGACTTTTGACCTGGGTGTTTACCAACAAAGGAGCATGTCAAAACAAAAAAACATTAAAATTATATTTATAGCCTGGGGGTTTTATAATAAAATTGAAATCCCTATTTAAAAATAATCAATTAAATACCTTTATACAATTTATCCTTCTACTGCACAATAACTTTAGCTTCAATTCAAAAATTAGTCAGATATTTCTCTAAACTTTCCACAACAAGGGGGACATGGAGAACAGGTACCAGGGGGAACAATTAAGGGGGAGAACCAAAACAAGGGGGACAAAAGAAGGGGGACAAGGGGAATTAAAAACAAGTTAAAGTCTTATCAGGTCACCATGGCTAAAATTTCTATTCCAGTTACCTATGTATTATAAATAATCATACTTTTCAGTATATATATCCTCCTGGAGAATAATTTCCTTGGTTGAGCAATAACAAGTATTTTCTCTGAGTTCCTTCCTAACAGGTTCACTTTTAGCAAGGGAACCCCCCTTCAATTGAGGACAAGGTTTATTTATACACTTATTCATAAATCACTACGCCGTGAAAAGGCTGACATGCTCAGTGGAGCATACCTATAAATTATTTCTAAAACATACATAAATGAGTCACTAAACAAATAAATTACTTTAAATCAACAATATATTCTTAAATCAGTACTTTTTAAATAAAAAGTAACCCTAAAATACATAATTAAAACACCATTTACAAAGAACTATTTGCAGGTGCTCTGACCTGATCTGACATATTCCTAAATCCCTACGCCTGACCCACTTCCTGACATGCTCAATGAGTCCACATATAAAACATTTACAAAACTCACATTACTAAACTCAATAATTAAATTCCTGGCCTAAAATAAAATGTCCTGAATTATCAATATTATTTCCAGCTAAAATATTCAAATGTCCCAATAAAATTAATAAAAATCCTTGGGAACTATATCTTACATGATAATACAACAACAGTAGTGATGAGTTCCCACCATACTTAAACTTCTGTCAAAATAAAATAAGGATCAATCATGTTAAAATAACGTGGTAATACGGAAAACTAACTATGCCAAAACATGGATAACTGATACCCAATCACTTTAACCCCCAAATTTTGTAAGTATTGCAAGTATTTAGCGTTAAATAACGAGTTCAATGGGCGATAATATAAGAAATTAGGGTCCGTGAATTCGGCCATCATTATTTATTACAATATTATACAATAACTATCCATATACATATCTTACAATTTGGATACAACTTCAAAGTAATTAATTCTTTCCATGATGACATGTTTTCATGAATCATTATAGATTTAATATTCTATTTCTGATGACATTGTAATGACACATAATTTTGCATCAGCTTCCAAATATAATTACTCGAGATATGTAAATCCATATTTTTCAACTATAGATATCCATTTTCATGTTATTACCGGACGGTATTATTCAATGTCTTCAATTGAGATTCTTTTGTGAAATTTTAAAATAAATTTAAAATATATTTTTTTCCTTGTAAAAACAATTGTGACATTATTTACATCTTCAGTATTTTATCCAATCAGCTTCTTTTAAATGTTTTAAGTTGGCTATAATTATATTGTAATTATAAAGACACTATAATCATGTAGCAAAGCCACAATGCTCAGTTCAGATGCTTGTGTCTCATACAACTTTGCCATATAAACTGAAAAAAAAAACCCACAAGAAAAGCCACATTTGTAGAACTCCACCCATTACTCCCCACATTGTCACTTCTGACCACAAAAAACAGACCTAAAGAAGTAAACACCATGCATGCAATTGAACAAGGGTAAACCCCCACCTCCACCACTGCTGTGTTATCTAATTACTTTTAGTCATAGGCCCAATGTTCTGTGTAGCAGGGTACAGATAAGAAAAAAACAGGAACCCCCATGACCTCACTGCTGTGTGATAAAATGTTATAGCTTAGGTTCTCTGTATAGAGAAGCTTTCAGTGTAAACTTGCAAACTGAAAACTAGTTATTTGAGCATGGGAGCATTTGAAAAACAAATTGAAATTACTAAGTTTTGATGAATAAGCTTGAATTTATCTTTTTTTATTTAAGGCAAGTTTGACTTCAAAACATTTTTTTTAATTTATCAGGAATTGCATTAATCAAAATATAATTATAAATTATAAAAATTATATTTGGGTGCATCAGTTTTGTTGTAGCTATAAATTAATAAGGAGAATGGATAAAAATGTACAAGTACATCCACAGATAATCTTTGTCATCTTCATAATCTTAAGTGTTTAAAAATTAGTCTTTGCTTTACAAACACCTACAAATTCAAAATCTACTGCAATAATAGTTCTTTCAAAAAGTTAGACTTAATCACTATATCTCCCTCTAGAAAAAGAATTTTCAATTGATGATTACTAGTCATTCATTTCCCAACATCCAACCTGTTTTCTGTTCCATAACATGATCAACTAAGATTTCATGTTGGAAAACCTAACTTGATTAAGTGTTGATTTTTATGAAGTATCACTACTTTTTCCAGTCAGAAATCTAGCTTTGAAATAGTGTTGAAATTGTGTCAGTGTCAATTTGTCAACCAAAAATCACCATGATTTCTGGTCAAAATATCAATACTTTTTCATGTCAGAAAACTAACTTAGATTTAGTAGTTGATAATGCGGATTTCAACATCAGGACCTGTTCTCAACTCTAAATCAACGACATTTCAAGGTGTGTGCCTGCTGGGTCATTTTTTAAAATGATAAAACACACAAGAAATGGGATAATAATCAAGAAAAAATGTGAGTAACTTATATTTGGAAAAATGAAAACTGTACATTATTTCCTTTTGAGTTTACAAAAAATGAAAATAAGATTCACAGTAAACCCAATCAATAAGACACCTAGGAATCCCATTGGACGACTGAGGTGTCAATCAAATTAGGAAAGTGACAGTTGGAATGTTATTGGGGGGAGGGGGCCATCCACGTGCTTGCCACTTGAATTACACTTCAAAGGCCTGTGACGTCACAGATGTTGGTGATCTCACAATGCAGTGTGCGTTATATAGGCAATGATATTTTTTACAGTGGTATCTGTGGATTCAAGTTGATTATGGCCCTGTAAAACAGGTACATTTTTGTGAATACTAAGTAAACTTTCATCTGCCGCAGCTTTATCTAATGACAGTTAATAATTTATGATACAATTTATTTTTACAGATTATTATAGAAAGTCTCATTTCTTTGTGTTGGTTAAAGGATATAAATTTATTTGTTGTGACTATGTCACTGTACTTTACCAGATCACAGGAAATAGTGGGTGGTGTCTCTGGGTGATAACACACCCATTGGCAAAGCCGTAAAATTTCGTCCCTTTGCCAAAATTGGCCCTTGGCAAATCAACCCCCTCTCCCAATCAACTTTGGCCCCCAGTGGAAACGAATAAAATGTAGTTTAAAATAAGGGTACTTTTATAGTGCTTATCTCTAACATATGATCATCGAAATTCAGCAAGGAGTTTTGTTGGCCCTCTACCGCAAAGGGTATTATAGGTATAGATCTCAAATTCGCAAGATATGTTCATCTTTACAAAATCTTGACTGGAGTATTTTTGACCTTATTTTGAAAAACAAAATGGCCGCCACAGGCATTTCTTTGTCAGTCATGAAAAGTGTTTATATTTTCCTTATTATTGGTCCTAGAGGTTTGGTATGTCAGACCAATCTATAGGAAATCATGAGAGCTGGGAATCTTTTGATGTGGTCAGATTTGACCTTGGGACCTTCCTTCAAGGTCAAACAATGATAGCCAAGCTTAAAAGTGCTTATAACTCAATTATTAAAATGCTGTTTATCTTCAAAACCATGTTACTTGTCCTTTTATTGTGGATACATCTTACATCTGGCCACAGATGCATCCTTGGTGTAGTTTTATGTTGTATTAATGGCAGTGCAAATACGTTTTGTACTTTTATCAAACTTTATTCACATGCTAATATGACCTTTGTAGGTCATATCTATGAGACATTAAACTTTATCTTAGTCTGTAATTCTGAATTTTATTCACTTCACATTTCATTCATTTTACTGGTTAGTAATTGACCTTGCGGTCAGCAATGCTGTGATCACACAACTTTTAAATAAGAAAGAATATCTTAGGTAATCTGAGAGCAATCAGCCTTATATCTGAAGGTTAAACAACTAGATAACCGCAGTGATTGCAAAAGTTGCCTTTTTATGTGGAATAATGTAAATAGGACTAACAGTAGAATAGTAGTGTAAAGTTTTGCAAATTTATAAGGTTAAAACATGACCTTTGAAACCTGTAAGTAGTTCATCTAAGTGTTACACTGTCATTGGTTCTGAGAATTAGTTTGTAAAGTTTCCAGACACTTTATAAAACAAGCTGGAACTACTTTCAAAGTAATTGAATAAATTTAGTTGGGTGTCAGTAATTGGATGTTTTAACATGGATGTTTTAACATAAATGGGTTTAACTGTGTTGTAACAAGGAAACTCCAAAGCTATGTGTATAACCGAAATCTTTAAATTTTTGGACTCCCTCCCAGGTGGCTGAAGTGTTCAGGTGTATTAACACCTATTTAGTGATCTATATGGTTATGTGTAGCATGTCAATCAGAATCAGTTAAACTGGAAACAAGGGTAAGATGTAAATTGATAACATTCAGCAGTAATGTATAATGCTATGTTAACTGTCCTGGAATTTTTTTATTGATTGTTATTGGTCAACACATGATTCCTGTTTTCCCATAAAGTGCTCTATTGGACAACTGTGAAAATATGTTTATTATGGGATAAAAATAGCACTTTTAAGGTTTCTTAATATTTACAGCATACTGTCTACCTTGTCAACCTGTTAACTTCCTGATTTTGATTACTTACACTGTTTTTCTCATCATAAAGATAACAATTTGCGATATTTTACTTCATCATACTGGACTGCAAATGATTAGGATTGGACATAAAGTTAAAAAGGGCAAGCTAGTTTCATGGCAAGATAAGATGTGAAGTAAATAGGATTGGTCTGGAAGTGACTCAGATAAGACAGGAGCTAGTGATTTAAACAAGACATGACGAGGACAAGCTTGTTTCTAGGTAGGTGGAACCATGGTCGAGATAAAGAGTTTGGGTATATCAAGCATGTTTGATAGTTAGCCTACCCACCAATTAGTCAAGCTGGGAACTATAACTGACCCTAGCCGACAATGTAAACAAAGAAAACCAACCCTTAGAAAACTTTTGGAAACTGATCAGTCAGCTTCAGTGGATTCTACTTTCTATGTGCTGTGACAAAGCTATGTGCTCTCTAATTGCTCTTATGTACCTTAAATTGATAACTATAATGATAGTAAGTAATGAATTTGTTCTGTCACTTCTATTTGATTGCTCCTCAAATGGATAACCTTAAAGTCCATATCATTATATCATTCTTTAGCGTTTAAGGTCACCTTACAGTGCGTAGCTTCATAGGACCAAGTACTTAACACCCATTTTCCATTATATAACTAAAATTCACAAAGTAAGTTGCTTTATCTTATCCCTTAAGTGATATCCTTAAAAGTGGTATATTAGTTATTGTTAGGAGTTTAAGGTCCCGTTAAATGTTCTCTTACAGCCTTCAGATGTTCAACTGCCAATTATGAATTGAATCCGTCAAGAAGTTTTTGAATTATTGTTATTTTGACCATTTTTGACCAAATTGTAAAAGCCAAACCACTATGCCAACCCTGCATTGTGACATCACAAACATGAATGACATCACAGGCCTTTGAAGTGCTACCCAGATAACATTCCATCGGTGGCCCAACGGTGTATGGTCAGCAGACGTTGGGCCACTGGTGGTTTTTGGTTGTATAATTAGCAGTTTTCCAACGTTGGGCCAATGGTGGCTTTCCAACCAATCTTCATGTCTGTAGAATTTTCCACTGGTGGGCCACAGGTGGGCCAATGGCATTTTTTGTTCAAGATGGCGGTGAGCAATAATAGGGAATTTTTGGAAACATAGTAAAAATTTATTCATAAGTGTGTGTCTGATAATGAGATTTCAGTGAGCCCACAAGTTTTAAATCAGGGGACCTTCCGTTAATTTGGTATCCTATATATAAACAGAAAAAGGTCATAAGTGAAAAGTATGCATTTCCATTTTCCTATATGGTATATTTCACCTTATCAGGCATACTTACTTCATTTTTTTAAAATGATAAAACATGCAAACAAGAAGTAAAAAATGGGATAATAATCAAGAAAAAATGTACAAATTCCCTTTATAGTTGTTGCACATATCCAAAATATTATTGAATTTCAGCTTATTTTTCTTCTTATTGATTGTGGGCAACTTATATTAGGAAAAATGAAAACTGTACATTATTTCCTTTTTCCTTTTGAGTTAGCAAGAAATGAAAATAGGATTCTCAGGAATCTTAATCAATAAGACACCTAGTAATCCCATTTGATGATTGAGGTGTCAATCAATTCAGGAAGTTATAGTAACAGTGAGGTGATGATTTGGAGGTGGGGGGAGCATCCACGTGCTTGTTAGTATTGGTACTTGAATGGCACTTCAAAGGCCTGTGACATCACACATGTTGATGAAGTCACAATGCAGTGTACTTTAAAATCGCGCTTTAACATTTGTAGAATGGTATTTGTGTTTTCAATATGATTATGTCTCCGAAAAACACTTACATTCTAGTGCATATAAAGAACATTTTATCTAGCTCTAAGTAATGATAGCTCATATTTTTTAATATGTGATTTATTGTGTACAGATATTACGGTAAATCTCATTACTTGTTTCATTAAAGGATCTAAAATCCATTTATTGTTTTATGTCACTGTATTTTATCAGGTCATAAACACTTTTATGAAAATCTTAATATTTAATCATCCAAGGGCATCCACAGTGTAACTATGAACCTTAAATAAAGGACATAAAACGAATAGTCTCTTTGGGTGATAGCATAACCATTAACAAAGCCACAAATATCATAACAAGCAGTGATGAGATTATGCAAACTATTCCTCATGAATAGTATTTTAAAAAGTTAAAGTTTTTAATCAGATCCTAATAAGGATCAACAAACTTGATCCATATCATTTTTGAGGAGAGTAAATCATGAAATGGGAGCTGAAAAAAAACAGTTTTTTGGGGGTAAATCAGTCCTTACCAACTTGGCTCCAATAGAAAACTAAAATGTGGACCAATGAGAGTACTTTTATAGCACTTATTCTCCATCATGCGACAGACTAAGGTGGACCAATGAGAGTACTTTTATAGCACTTATTCTCCATCATGCAACATACTAAGGCTGACAGCCATTTATTACCTCTGCCAGTGGAGGTTATGTAATCATTGGGGTTTGTCATTCTGTCTGCCTGTCTGTTTGTTTGTTAGTGAACAGCATAACTCAAAAAGTTATGAATGGATTTTCGTCAAATTTTGAGACAGTGTCTATATATGCATAAGTAGAAGGTGATTAAATTTTGGAGGTGTCAACATTTCTATTATTTTCTGACATTTAATTTTCAACATTTAACATGTTAAGGTCACCTTAAACTCATAAAAATTTTCTTAGAAACTTATGGATGAATTTAGTTGAAATTTTCAGATACTTAGTAATGCTGACATTTGTGTAAATAACAAGTGATTCAATTTTGCCACTACCGCCAATGTTAAGGCCACCTTAAAGTAAAAAAATGAGGTTTTTATGCCATTGATCCTCTGTTCTATCTGAGGTCTTTGCTCTTTTAGTGCTTTTTCTAGTTTGTAAATAGTATGTCAGGTTAGTATGGATCAGGTAAGCATCCCTAAATTACAACCTGGTAACTGTTAATGGCATATCATGGAGGATAACTCTTTATGATCAGGTACTGTTTGTTTCTTATGGGGGTGTTCCACTGGAAATGACCCAGTAACTGACTACTACTCAATGGTCGGTTGCAAAAGTCGTGGAATCGGGGACCAAAACCACAAAAAAGCGAGCGAAAATGATGGGTTGGTTACATCTTCCCGACAGGACGTAAACCATACCAGCTTGCCTGGATCCAGATCTCGACCTGACTTGGGGTTTGGATCATTTTCTTCACGTCAAAATGGGAAACTACCATAGCAAGTCGTAAACCCCTAACAAATGAGTCATAGCAACCCCCAGACAAGCCGCACTGCCAAACCGACAGGACTGGAGCATTTTTCCATATTCAGCCTGACTAGATTGATTAAATCCTGGAATCAGGATCCAGAGTCGGGATCGAACCAAAACTGTATAAACCCCCTCTGGCTTACAAAAACATCATTTGTCACTGCAAGGATGCCAGCTACACATCACAGAGACTTCCTACATCACTTTTGGTTTTTATTGAGTTTAATATATTGATGTGCCTCTTGATGGAAAGACAGAGAAGGACACATTTGAACCCAGCACCACCACCTGTCCTACAACTACCAGCAAAGCCCCGGCCCCAGCCAGCCTCCAGGAGAAGAATAAAACTGATCAACCCCTGGGTCATGCCCTGGATCTTCTAAAGACAAGAAAAGGTATGCTACAGCAACCTCCTGGCCGACCTCATACACAAAAACATCCCAGGATACCAAAATTATGTCAGGATACCCCAAAACCAGAATTACTCTTTATATTTTGTGTTATCAACTTAACAAATATTAATAAAATTCATCAAACAGTTTTGGTATAATTCATTACATACCAATACATGTCTTTAAACCAATTAACACTTTTATGTTTGATATTTTGCCGACCCACCATGAAAAGCGTGGAAAGTACAACTGACCCTAACCAACTCTGTAAACATTGCTCCAGACCTCCAAAATCCTTAGTTACTGACAAGATGGCACCAGTGGAACAACCCCATTAACCTTACAGAACACAACATTTATGAAAAAGTAGCTAAACAAGTTAATCTCTGAGAAGATTTAATTTTAAATACATATAAGCTATATGCAAAACATAAGTTGATATAATATTTACTAACTGTAAAGTCATTGCGATTATTTTATTATTAGGTATTAAATTCCCCTTAGAGTCCATGTACTATCTATTTTATTTGCCTTTGAACTATCAATCTTAAAGTCATTAATTTATACACCATTATAATTGTGAATTTATAGGTCACCATATAACATGTTACATTCAAATGTCACATACACATAATAATAAAGAATGAAATCTGTAAAGTAATATTTTAATCCCTAATAATTTAATATTTAAATTCAGTTTATAACTGAAATTTACCAGTAAGTTTCTTATCTTATTAACTTCAACGTGGTAACCTTCAAACAGGTATAATAGATATTGTTAGGAGTTTATGATCAGCATAAAACATGTTCTCCTAAGGCCTTTAGATATTTACTTTCCAATTATGTATTGACCCTATCACATACCTTTTGAATTATATGTTATTTTGACCATATAAAATTACAAATCCCAAGCCACATTGCCAATCCTTTGCTGTGACATCACTAGCATGTATGACGTCACAGGCCTTTGAAGTGGCAGGGGAGGGGAGGGAGTGTGGCTTATTGGGGGACTTTTTGGCACCCAGAAGCCCCTCCCATAGAGACAAAGAAAGTCACCAATCAAAGAGAGTCATTAATTGGAATAAGTTTCAAGGTTTACATTCATGCATTTTAAACTTGTATAGAAACTGGGTATTTTACACTTATGTTTGTACTTTAAAATTAAATCTGTAAAAGCAAAATTGAAATTTTTTTCATTATTATATCTAAAAAACAAACAAATAAGAAAAATATACAAAGGCTTTAAACAAAACAGAAAATGGAGCTTTACACTTTATTCATGGGTACACAAACTTAAACTGAAAACCACAGAAAACCAATTTCCAGCAGATAACCATAAAGATCAATAATGAGAAAATTTCCGTTTTCCTTTTGAAAGTTTGCAAAACACAAAAAGGAAAACGGTCATTTTCCGTTTTTTTGTTTCCCGTTTTATAAATGGGAAAACGAATTAACGAAATGCCCCCTGATTGTTTTAACTTACTATTTAACAATTTTAGGCATACAAACAATATTTTTATTATAAATTTATAATACAAAAGTTGTCATTGGACATATTATAATTTTATCAATGAATTATGGAATATCACCTTAGGCCCACAGTTGGGCCACCAGCAGACTGTTATCTGGGTAGGAGAGGGGAGGAAGATTTGGCTTATTGGGGAACTTTGTGGCACGGAAAAACCCTTCCCCCAAAGACAAAGAAAGTAACCAATCAAGTGGGAGTAAATAATTGGTAAAATTGCAAGGTGTTCATGCATGCATTTTCAACTTAAACTCCAGAAATTCACTAGATTACACTTTTGTTCGTATTTTGAAATTAAACCTATAAAGGAAATTTGAAATATTTATCATTATGTAATCTGAAAAAAAAAAAATGAGAAAAATATGCAAAGGCTTTTAACAAAACAAAAAATGAAGCTTCACACTTTTTTCATTGACACAAAAACTTAAACTGAAAACCACAGAAAACCAATTTCCAGCAGATAACCATAAAGATCAATAATGAGAAAATTTCCTTTTTCCTTTTGAAAGTTTGCAAAACACAAAAAGGAAAACGGTCATTTTCCGTTTTTTTCTTTCCTGTTTTATAAATGGGAAAACGAATTAACGAAATGCCCCCTGATTGTTTTAACTCACTATTTAACAATTTTAGGCATACAAACAATATTTTTATTATAAATTTACAATACAAAAGTTGTCATTGGACATATAATTTTATCAATGAATTATGGAATATCACCTTAGGCCCACAGTTGGGACACCAGCAGACTGTTATCTGGGTAGGAGAGGGGAGGAAGGTTTGGCTTATTGGGGAACTTTGTGGCACGGAAAAACCCTTCCCCCAAAGACAAAAAAAGTAACCAATCAAGTGGGAGTAAATAATTGGTAAAATTACAAGGTGTTCATGCATGCATTTTCAACTTAAACTCCAGAAATTCACTAGATTACACTTTTGTTCGTATTTTGAAATTAAACCTATAAAGGAAAATTGAAATATTTATCATTATGTAATCTGAAAAAAAAAATGAGAAAAATATGCAAAGGCTTTTAACAAAACAAAAAATGAAGCTTCACAGTTTTTTCATTGACACAAAAACTTAAACTGAAAACCACAGAAAACCAATTTCCAGCAGATAACCATAAAGATCAATAATGAGAAAATTTCCTTTTTCCTTTTGAAAGTTTGCAAAACACAAAAAGGAAAACGGTCATTTTCCGTTTTTTTGTTTCCCGTTTTATAAATGGGAAAACGAATTAACGAAATGCCCCCTGATTGTTTTAACTCACTATTTAACAATTTTAGGCATACAAACAATATTTTTATTATAAATTTACAATACAAAAGTTGTCATTGGACATATTATAATTTTATCAATGAATTATAGAATATCACCTTAGGCCCACAGTTGGGACACCAGCAGACTGTTATCTGGGTAGGAGAGGGGAGGAAGGTTTGGCTTATTGGGGAACTTTGTGGCACGGAAAAACCCTTCCCCCAAAGACAAAGAAAGTAACCAATCAAGTGGGAGTAAATAATTGGTAAAATTACAAGGTGTTCATGCATGCATTTTCAACTTAAACTCCAGAAATTCACTAGATTACACTTTTGTTCGTATTTTGAAATTAAACCTATAAAGGAAAATTGAAATATTTATCATTATGTAATCTGAAAAAAAAAATGAGAAAAATATGCAAAGGCTTTTAACAAAACAAAAAATGAAGCTTCACACTTTTTTCATTGACACAAAAACTTAAACTGAAAAAGCACAGAAAGCCATCTTCCAGAAGATAACCATAAAGACCAATATCAGAAACACCTGTTATTTCCTTTTTCCTTTTGAATGTTTGCAAAAAACAAAAAGGAATACGGGCATTTTCCGTTTTTCATTTTCCCTTTTATAAATGGGAAAACATATTAACGGAATGCCCCCTGACTGGGAAATTGATACTTTGCTTGCAAGAGAATGGATTATTAGCCAATTTACAAGGAGAAAAATGTGACAGGTGCTATACAGGCGAATTCCATCTGGTGAAGCACTCCTCATATACAGTAGAGATTTATGTTTTTTTCGATGTATAAATATTGAAAGTGCAACCACAGGAGAACTATAAGGAATGGCAGTTGATTCTCTGGCAACTGAG
This sequence comes from Sabellastarte sp. h YS-2021, assembly GCA_964017235.1. Lineage (NCBI taxonomy): Eukaryota > Metazoa > Annelida > Polychaeta > Sabellida > Sabellidae > Sabellastarte > Sabellastarte sp. h YS-2021. The sequence continues at coordinate 7,866,365 of OZ024932.1, read as the reverse complement.
AATTGGTAGTAATAATACATTAGTGGACTGGTACAATTTTGTCAGAGAAGTTTGCCTTGAAATTTCAAACTTAAACAATCAAAAGATAGGTGATCTAGGTGAAATTGTTGAAATAGATGAATCCGAATTTTGGAAAAGGAAGCACAACAGAGGTAGAAGGGTAAATGGTTGTTGGGTATTTGGAGGCATAGAGAGGGGGAAAGAAATGATTGTAGTGATAGATTTGTGTACTTCATTGGCCTAAGAAAAAGAGTGAATAACCCCAAAGAAATTGCAGAAGATAAAGAAAATTACAACACAAGTGTTGATTTATTTGCTGATTAAGGTTAAATATGCCTCCGTTACCTCCCTTATTTTCAAAAACAATTTTAAGAAAGCATGTTTTCCCAGGAATTTTTACCTTAGGAAAATTTGAAAAACGAGCGGTTAAAAGAACCTAAATTTAATGTGGTTCAGTCTTTCCTGTTTAGTGACAATTCTGTGTGGCAGTCCTTGTGTTTATCAGTGGAAAAGTGGAGAAGCAGTCACCTGTAACATCCATGAAACTCCATGATCTGCAGTTCAAGCTCTGACTCCTTCCTTATTTGCTCTGAGTTCAAAGCAGTCATAATGCCCTCTTCAATAGTTTCAAACAAAAAGAGTTTTTAAAAAAATTTGTCATGCACTATGTACTGTAACATTCAGACACATCTCATTGTATTTAAAAATGAATATAATTATAAGTGTCCGATTCTTTTGATAATATTCTGGAAATGTTTATGCATTTATTACATACTGATTTCATGCTATATAAGTAACACTTATGCTTTGAAAAATATTTATTTATTAATTTGATGCATTTTTATCAGATTGGACTAAGGGGAAATACGTCAAAGGAAGAGCAGGCTGCCATAGAGTGTTTTAAACTATGGACCATACAATACTCCATTCAATTGTTGCTCCTGCTCCAATCTGCTCAAACGCCATTCAATTCAACACTTGACAGTTCACACTGGTGTGCCAATGATATAGAACAATACATATGCTCTTATACTTAAATAAATAAGCCACGGTGAAGTTGGAGAAGCAGTGATGTGTATATGCGTTGAAGATTGTAGTTCAACAAGGACAGGGGAAATGAATTCAGAGGAGGAGCAGATGTGTCATGGAGCAACCATAGTCCATGGATCACACAACTGCTTCATGTAAATAGAATGCTACTCCAACCTCCCTCTGTTTACTTTATTCAACCATAAACAGACTCCATGTACATATTGCTTTATTGCTTCCCCCGTCCCCGCTATTTTAGTCACTTCAGTTGATTCCACTATTATGCTCAAATAAACATGGAATATTTTGTCTTCAGGAAAGGTTTATACCTTTATTTTTGGTTTACAAAAGCAAATATAGTTAAATACAGCAAATAATTATTCTTTATTTTAAAGCATTTTTATATTTGCTCCACATCTGCTCCTTCCTTGATATCATTTTCTATGTAAAGTTTAAAATGTGGCCAAAAGATGAATCTATTTCAAGGAAAAAAAGATTTTGTTCCAGATAAGAATATTATTACTTGACAAAATTAAGACTTATGCCTTATGAACTGGATGGTGTGCCTTAGAATCCGTAGATACGGAGATTAAGCACTTGGACAACTGATTGATTGATTGACTCTGCATCCCAGTAAACATTACAAATGTTTATAAACATTTATAAACCTAACTATCAACGGTTTAGATAAGGTTTAAAATGATGGGTCCCTAAACGTTTGCTTATAAATGTTTATAAACGTTTAAGCATAAACATTTTTGTATAAACGTTTATAAATGTTTATATACAAACGTTTATAAACGTTTTTACACGTGTTTAAAATCTGGAGAATAATTTCTGTAAGTATATCTTGCTGTATCACTGTTGCTTGAAGCCATCATTATATTCTAAGTAGAGATATAAAAGTATATAATATAATCAAATTATATACTTCTATACTTCTATATATCTACTTAGAATGTAATGATGGCTTCAAACAACAGTGATACAGCAAGATATAGTAACAGAAATATTTCCCCAGTTTCTCTCAAAATGGCTGTCCTGATGTCATTATCCCAACTGAAAGTGAGGTTAAGCTATTTTTAACCCTTTATAAAGGTTTAAAAACGTTTATAAATGTTTATAAACCAAACTAATGTCGCTGAAACGTTTATAAACCCTTAATATTGAATAATTTTCAATATTTAGGTTTATATTTGGTTTAAAAATGTTTATAGGTTTACTAAACGTTTATAAACGTTTGTAATGTTTACTGGGATGATACAAATCACGAAAAAACACTACAAAGACCTACAGTTTTTAAAATAAATATACTTGTTTAAATGATGTGAGGCGGCATTATGCATATGTTGAAGTCGGAGAAAATGAGGTCAGATGTAATGAGGTTGGAGCATGGAGCGCAGAGCACAGAGTTCTATGGATGTTATAGGGTTAAGTGTTGAGATACCTTTCCGGATTGTTTTTTTTTTCATTTTTATTTGCACATTATATGTTGTACTCTACATGTCTACATTATTAATGCTCGACGATAGCAGAGGATTATTGTGATCAGTTTATTTCTGTCTGTCTGTCTGTCTGTGCACCGTTTCGCCCTTATAACTCAAAAACTATAACACCAATTCTGGATAGATATTAAAGATAACCTTTATGAAAGTTACAAACATTCTTTGACTCAAGGTCAACTCTGCGATGGTCAAAGAAGAGGGCTACTCTCATTAATACTTAAAAAAGAAAAAGACCTTAGATATTTAAAATCATGGAGGCCTGTGTCCTTATTAGCGACAGACTACAAAATTTTAGCAAAGGCTTTAGCATCTAGACTCCACAAAGCTATTTCTGATCTGGTCAGCAGTGATCAAGTGGGATATATTAAAGGAAGGTTCATTGGTGAAAATGTACGTGTGATAGAAGATCTCCTCATTAGCAGTAAGACAAAAAATGTACCAGGCCTGTTGGTCTTAATAGATTTCGAAAAAGCCTTTGACACTGTTGAATGGGACTTCTTGTTCAAAACCCTGAAAGTGTTAAATTTTGGTCCATCCTTTATCTCATGGATTAGGTCACTATATACTAACATAACCTCATGTACAGTGAATAATGGACACTTGTCCAGATACTTTGGTCTCTCCAGAGGAATCCGACAAGGGTGCCCAATTTCAGCTCTGTTGTTTGTCTTAGTTGCAGAAATCTTGTCAGTCAATTTAAGGTCGAATAACAAAGTAAAAGGCATTTCTATTGGCAAGTATAATTATAAAATTTGTCAACTTGCTGATGACACTACAATTTTTGTGAAAGATATACACTCGTTGAAAGTATCAATAGACGATTTTCAGAAATTTGAAAAAGTGTCTGGGTTGAAGCTAAACTTAGATAAAACCGAGATAATACCATTGGGTCCAAATAGAGTTGAAGATTTATCATTACCTAAGGATCTGTGTAAGTTAAAAATTAATAAAAATGCTTTTAAGACTTTAGGCATTTGGTTCTCATCAAACCTCGAAGAGAGTATTGAACTAAATTTTGAGGGAAGGCTAAAAAAGATCGAAGCAATTTTGTCCATTTGGAAACAGCGTTCCTTGTCATGGTTAGGGCGGATTATGATAATTAAGACTCTTCTATTGTCACAGATAACACACCTATTAAGTATGATATATACACCAAAATCCATTCTTGATAAGGTGGACAACCTAATGTTTAAATTTTTGTGGAATGACAAGCCTCCACGAATAAAAAGAAATACAATAATAGCAAGAATAAAGGATGGAGGCTTGAAAATGCCAGATATATATAGTTTTCATGAGGCACAGAAAATTATGTGGATCAAAAGACTAATTTTAAATGATAAAGGTAAATGGCAAAATCTATTCTTTGAATTAACCAGATTTGACAAAAATCTTCTTGATCACAAATTACCACATACTTATCTGCAAAAATATCAGGAATGTAAGTTTCATCATCAAGTGCTCAATGCATGGTATAATATCAAATCCAAGCCACCAAACAGTATACAAGATATAGAGAATGAGAATGTTTTCCTTAATAAATACATCACAACAAATAACAGTCCTATTCACCCCAGTATGCTTGGACTCGAACAAGACTTAATGAGTCTGAAATTATCTAACCTTCTTACTAACAATGGAGAGCTTAGTTCAGCAGCAGATCTAAAGTTAAGACCACAGTGGAATATAATATTTTAAAAATACATTCACTTTTAGCTGCTACACCAAGACAATGGAAAAGTATGCTTCAAAATAGTACAAAAATCTCAAAAATAACCCTGCCATACAGTATCATCATCAATGAAAAACCTAAAGAAATTATAAAAGTGTATAATAAAGAAGTGTACTGGGAAATAGTAAGTGCTAATGTTAAAGAACCAACATCAATAAATAATTGGGTTGATCTGTTCCCTTTCCTGGAATCTATAGATTGGAAATCAGTATTCACTCTAGCATATAAAATTTGTAAGGAACCTTATCTCCAAACATTCCAATACAAGGTTTTAAATAGGACAATTAACTGCCAGTATAATCTATTCAAATGGCACATCTCTGTTTCTAGCAAATGTAGCTATTGTGTGTCTATTGACACAATTGAACATCACCTTTACTACTGCCCAATATCACTAAAATTTTGGAATGAAGTCAGCCTCTGGCTTTATGATATAACTAAAGTAAAATTAAATTTGACAATTTGTGAGATTATATTTGGTATATCACTGAACTTACACAACCAAAGTGATGTCTTAATTATGTTTAATTATATTATTTTGTTGGGAAAGTGGTATATAAACCACTGCAGACCTCATCAAAAACAAATTGACGTCTTAGAATTCACATTGATTCTAAAAAACAAATTAAAAATCCTTAAGATGTTGCACACACTAAGCAACAATGCTGATGCGTTTTCGAATATTTTTGGCATATTATATGATAAACTTAAATCTCTTGTATAAATTTTGCTCTATTGTGACATCAAAAAAAAGGGACAGAAGAAAAACAAAAAAAATGTAATGGGGCACTTCTCAATTAACTATTCAAAACAACACTAGTGTGAGAACATGTTGTCAATTTTAATAAAATACAGAATATGTATGGTATATATAATAATGTTTCATTTGTGATTTGAAGGAATCAACTATTTAGTCATGGTAAATTGTGTTGACTGTGCATTGTTCATACTTTTTTTTTCTAATGTATGACATGTAATTTTTTGTAAACGCTTTAATGGCAAATAAAATTTAAAAAAAAAATATATATATAACACCAATTGAGCTCAAATTTGGTGGGCAGGTATTTCATGGGGTACAGATGGATTCTTCCAAATTTGTTTTTTTTTGTGTGTGAAAATTAAAGCCATGAGAGAGTTTTTCTTATTTTTAATTGGCTTTTACAGTGAAATCTGCTTCTCTGTCTGTGCACTGTTTTGCCCTTATAACTCAAAAACCGTAACATCAATCTCTCTCAAATTTGGTGGGCAGTTATTTCATAGGGTACAGATGGATTCTTCCAAATTTGGTGTAATTTGTTTGTCAATTAAAGCCAGGAGAGAGTTTTTCTTATTTTTAATTGGGAACACACAGTAAAACTGCTTCTCTTCATCACATACGTAAAAAATCAATATTTTGCCTTCTGATGATGTCATTACTCAGTGATGTCACAATGCAACTGTCATTGTGAGGTCACAAACCTAGCCTGTGATATTTGATGTCTTTAAGTAAAAATATTTCTTCTCATTTTATGTTTTGAAATTGACATAAACATAATAAAGAGGGAGGTGGTATATTCATCATTTTATTAATTATTATTTCTGTTTTATTTTCTCTTTTTTCTATCAATTCCTTGACCGTCCACAAAAAATTACCATGCACGATTTTCACCAAGAAGTGACCAGCAGTTTATGTTTTTGTGTGCTAATTGTTTAATTGTCTATTTGTTTTGTTTTTGTTTGTGTGTGTGTGTTTCAACTACTCCAGAACTAATAAACAGATCCTTATTTAAAAATTTGTGGGTAGGACCTGACTGAAGGAAGAAGTTAGTAAAAGAAAGATCTGGATCTTAGTTTGGATAAAAAAAAATCATCATGATTTTTCAGAGGTCCCATTTCAATATATTTTTAATGACTTTAGCTTTCCACTTGATATTTCTGTGAAGATTAATTTAAATGTTTGGTTTTATTTTATTGTCTTCCTTACAATACTTTATGTCACTTGAGAGACTGATCACATGGAGTTGAGCATTTTGCTCTCTCTGAGTGCATCTTGTTGTATTTAAAGTAAATCTTAGAGAACTGAAAAGACAAATTAACAAAATTTTTAAAATTACATTTTCCAATGGTTAGTGGTCAACATTTTCATATTCACCCATGAAAACAGACATCCACACATTATTAATTTTATTTTGTTTTGTTATTCTGCTATTTAAAATTACCAAACATTGCTTATCTTTATATGTTTGTTGAAATCTAAACTTTAAAGCTTAAAAAATTTAAAGGCAGCTCTTATTACTTCTAATATTTCTTTCATAATATATTTTTTCATAATTAGAATAATTGCATCAACAGGAATTTTGTTTTGATTATTCCTTAGACAGTATCTAAAAAGAAAATCTAATTCTCCAAAGGTGACATTTATCCTAATAGTCCTGTAAATATATTCTTCAAGTAACTGCCAATTTTATTTTTTTAATTTTCACATTCAACAAACATATATACAATTGCTTCATTTTAAGACAGTTAACACAATTACTACTGTCTACTAGAGGAAGTTATTATAAATAGCTTCTAGTTCCAATGACTTGATATAGTACCTTTATTTGGAACCACACTTTTATAACAGGAATTAACAATATTTTTCCACACAATATTGCCAACCCTTTGTATTTAAGTCACAATGCAATTTATCTTTCAGTGAGTGTTCAGTTTTGTCTTTTTTGTTTATCAGCCTTATTGAACACACTTGCACCTTTTTGGTTTTAATACAGTATCTTTACATAGAATACAACAAAAGGTCACTGTACTCGATCTGCTTGCCCAAATGTATATTTTTCTTGCAAAAATTCTTCAACATTTTGTAAGTAGCCTTCCTTATAGCCAGCGAATAATATGTTCATGTATGGTCTTATATAGAGTTATGGAATTGTCTAAAATGTTATAGAATGTTATAGAACTAACTTGAACATAACACCTGTCACCAGAAGCAGTAAGAAAGCTCTAGAAACTATTTAAAGGGTTTCATCAAATCTATTAATAGATCAGTATAAGTAATAATAGATGTAGTGGAATCGCTCCACGGATGTGATAGGGAATTGATCTTTAATGTAGTTTCTCAACTAAGGTCAGTGCAGATCCCAATCACCTCTATATGGCCATAATTAAAAGTAGCATATACTTCAACCTACACATATGCTAGCTTAAATTGATATGCACCTAGCGCTCTCATTCAACCCTTATAATGCAATGCTATGCTATACATAGATTTACAATATCATAGTATATTTACTTGTTAATGGAATCTGAAGTACTTAAATATCATGCCTTATGTTGTAATAGGCCATGTGACACCTTTTACTACACATACATATGTATAATTTAAGAAAAAACTGTAACATTTTCATCCATACGCTAAAGATCTACAAGTGCTGTATTACACTATCAATAATTCACATTCCTCCTTTAAGTATATGAATATAACAATATGAACTTGGAATAAGACAATAAACTATGTCCCAATGATTGATTTTTTAATATTTGATTAAAAAGAATAAATTTCAAATAAACTATGTAACAATATAGTTCATATGTTCATGGATAGAATAGCGATATTCTTCCATATGTCATTACTCCACATGCTGAAATACATTATATCTCTATATAATGTAAACCAGTCTACATATGGACAGCTCCATATAGGGCTCCATATGTATACTACACATCACATGAGAGTTGTATCAGTCCTAAATCTTAAATTTAAGTTAAATATTTAAATCCACAGAATCATATGATCAACTCCACATGTCGCTATCACCCATATGTTAAACATATGTGTAGAAGAGCAACAGCAAATTTAAAACTTTTTATGTACTGTAAGTAGTATATGATGTTGCAATCGATTGACATTTGCAATAAAAATTTATCTAAAGTGATCGGAAACTGATCTAGATCACTATTGATTGGTTATTGGCTGCTACTGATGCAATACTGGGCTGAGGGAGTTCATTTATTAGTTTAATGCTGATGGTGCACTGGCTTGGATAGACATGAACTACATAATAGCATATTGTAATGGTGCAATACTCCTGTTTGATCTTGATATGATAGACTGCTGTGAAAACTGGTCTGAAAATGATATACATCATCACTGATAGGTTATTTGGGGCATTCTGAGAATACTTTGCAAATGATAAAGAAAACTGATGATGAAGCAGTTAAAAGTAGCTTAGCCAGTCATAGGTTATTGGGGACCTCTCTAGATCTAAATTCTATTCTGTTGTAGTGTGATATCAAATAATCCCCAAAGAACTAAATTTGCAGTACGCATTGGTTTCAGTGTCTTTTTAGCATGGAATACCTTGCGTTCATTCCATTTACATTCATAGGACATAATTGCCTGCCTGCAGCAAACTCATGCATATGCTGTGTCTTGCTTTCTTTAAATGATGAAGGGATGACCATCAGGAAAATTTCAAAATTTTACAATTGTAATGTTGCAATACTCCTGTCTGATCTTGATATGATAGAAACTGATCTAAAACCTGATCTGATCACCACTGATAGGTTATTGGGGACATTCTGATTTGCCCTGAACATATTGTAAAATAACTACAGAATAATGAACCCCTATATAGCAAGTTTTACTTCATTTGCACGATTTCAAATTTAGAATGACCTGAATCTAACATCTCCAAATTGCCCCATATCATTCAACTAGTTGGATAACTGCATTAGTTTGAGTCGCACCTTTTTAAAGAAAAATTGCTAACCTCTATAAATGGAAACATTTAATCATTTTTGGTTTTTAGGCGGGTTGCGTGTAACCAACCCGCCTATTAGATTGATGTGTCCGATGTCCATCTGTCCATCCACATTTGTCGTTTCCAAACTCTAACTCGAAAACAGTTTGACCGATCAAATTCAAACTTGACAGGGAGATAGATCACCATCATAGCTAGGTTCTTTTTGAAATTGATGAAATTCCGTCTGTTCGTTTGTCTGTTTTTTGTCCATTGGTCTGTCCATCCGTCTGTTTGTCCACATTTTTGTTTCCGGACTCTAACTCGAAAACAGTTTGACCAATCAAATTCAAACTTGACAGGGAGATAGATCACCATCATAGCTACGTTCCTTTTGAAATTGGTGAAATTCCGTCTGTTCGTTTGTCCGTTTTTCGTCCGTTTGTCTGTCCATCCATCGGTTTGTCCACATTTTTGTTTCTGGACTCTAACTTGAAAACGGTTTGACCAATCCAATTCAAACTTGACAGGGAGATAGATCACCATCATAGCTAGGTTCCTTTCAATATTGGTGAAATTCCGTCTGTTCGTTTGTCCGTTTTTTGTCCATTGGTCTGTCCATCCATCTGTTTGTCCACATTTTCGTTTCCCGTCTCTAACTCGAAAACGGTTTGTCCAATCGTATTCATACTTGACAGGGACATAGATCACCATCATAGCTAGGATCCTTTCGAAATTGCTGTAACTCCGTCCGTTCGTTTGTCCGTTTTTCTGTCCTTTTGTTTGTTTTTGTCCGTTTTTCTGTCCATCCATCTGTCCGTCCACATTTTCGTTTCCGGACTCTAACTCAAAAACGGTTAGTCCAATCAAATTCAAACTTCACAGGGACCATCTGTCCATCCATCTGTTTGTCTACATTTTCGTTTCCGGACTCCAACTCGAAAACAGTTTGTCCAATCGAATTCATACTTGACAGGGATATAGATCACCATCATAGCTAGGTTCTCTTCGAAATTGGTGTAATTCTGTCTGTTTGTTTGTCCGTTTTCATGTCTGTTTGTCTGTTTTTTGTCCATTTTTCTGTCCATCCATCTGTCTGTTAACATTTTCGTTTCTGGACTCTAACTCAAAAACGCTTTGTCCAGTCGATTTCAAACTTGACAGGGAGATGCATCACCATCATAGCTAAGTTGCTAAGTTGGTGTAATTCCATCCTTTCATTTGTCCGTTTATAGCATAGATACAATTATGTAACCTAGATTACAAGTTTTATGTTTCTTAGCACGTCTTACACCGTAACTGGGTAACGTAACATTTCTTTCCTTATTTTCTAAATATAATTACAGCAGTTGCTAACCTTATTTCTGCCTGCGCAACCCGCCTTTTGGGGCATCTGTGACCCTCTTGATAAACAATGTCAGAGGAAATTACCTTGGAAATTTATATAGAAATGGGAACCAAATGGTTAATTGACATTTTGAGTGAAATTTTTCAGCAATCATTAACCTCAAAAAAATGTCCAATCAATCTGAAGCAAGAACAGATATCTGTAAGGCTACCTCCACCCCTACATATTCCTTTCAAATTGCCTACTACTAATCCCAATGAATCATGTGATTCTACTGACAGTAAAGGGATGAGACCAACCCACGGAGGTTTTACTGGAGGTTTTGCTCTATGTACTAGGAGCAAAGTAGAAAGAAGTGGACATGTTACTGGCTTACATCTTTCATGTGAAAGGCGTGACAGAACAGATGCAAGAGCTGACTGATCATCGGATCCGAAATCCAAAGTTCACCCTGCAGATGAATTTTTCAGATATGATGACAGAATATCTACATTTGCAACATTACCAAAGTCTCACCCAATTCCTGCTCAGAGATATGTGAAAGCTGGTTTTTATTATTCTGGTGAAGGAAATAAGGTTATCTATCCTTGGTTGTAATCTTAACCTAACAGAGTGGGAGGCCTATGACATCCCAATGGAGGAGCACCAAAAGCATTCTCCTTACTGTTCATTTGTTTTAATGTTAAATCCATTTCTCAATTATCATTGGTTGTAATAATTTAATAAAAAGTGTTGAAGCTTATATAATGTCTTTCCTTCCAATGTATTCAAAGATCTATCTGGTCACTAAGTGCATAGAACTAGACACTGCAATATGTTTAAATTTCTTAATCGTCCTATATTCAGAGGCCTGGATGATTGAGAAATATTATGGCTCGGAATTGATCTAGAATTCATTACTCAATATGTTGCAATACACGTGTATACGTAATTTAAATTTAACAATATGTGTTTTTGAGAAACATTTTCAACAGGTAATAATGAATTTGAAAATTTCATTATTTTCTGGAGTTGAAAATCCAATCAAGATCTATAGCTCAATGCAATACAGATATACATACCATAGACAACAAATTACACCATTTCTTTCTACAATCCACATGCTATAATATGTAGCACAACAGCCAACAAATTACACTACTTTCACAAGCTCCATATGCCTTAATATCTGGGCCAATGAGTATAGATATTGAAACGTTATTTGAACATATTAAGTGGAATACATTTAATTTTATGAACAAGTCTGAACCTGCCCATAAACAGGTCTATTGAAAAATATTTCACAAGATTGGATCATTTGACAAATCTGTTAATGTTTAGGTCATATTTTAACATATCTCATTAATGAACCTGGGAACAAGCCTGTACATTCATTTGAACTCAGAAATTGTTTGTTTGCATTGCAATTATTAACTGCCTCATTAGCTTTTTATTCCATGTTACAATCCTATTGGTCAAACCTTTACAACTGCATCTAGCTATTTGCAATTAGTTAACACCTCACAACCTAAATCTATATAAACCCCCAGATAATGCTGATTGCCATCGATTCTACTTTGAAGACTTTCACATCTATCTGATATTTGTAACTGAACTTAAATCTGCATAATGGCTGAGGCTGCAGTAGTTAAATCTAACAATGCATCCAAGAGAAGGAAGAGTGATGGTCTGGGTGGAAACAAGAGTATGGAGTCTTTAGCAAGTACATCCAGTGCAAAGATTTCAGAAAGTTTTGAGGACTCGCTTTCAAGTCTTCTGATGAGTAATGTACTTACATCTGAATTTACTGATGTGAAAGCAACTGCACCAAGTCTGAGTGAAGGTGCTCAAGCTGTTATCAAAAGAACATTTCACCTTGGAGGGACCAAGTATGTAATATATCAAAGTTCCTATGGATTCATTGAAAACATTTATTTGAAAGAATGGGAAGATGATGAGGTGAAAACCAAGGCATTAGGCTCTCTGCGCCTAAATTAGTTGCAATTTTACACTTTGTGGAATTCATTATGAGTGCTATTTGAAAAATTTCAGAGGGTAAAGAAGCAGTGGACTCCAGTTATTCATTGAAATATATTCTTGTCAACCTTGTATTCTGGATAAGGAGAGATCAGGACACCACAGTGACACTTGTGAGGAATGTAGAACATCCCAGGAGACCCTCAGCAGAGGGGAGGTGAATGAGGACATACCACTGCAAACCAAGAACTCGAAAATAACCTAAGAAACAATGAAATTTTGTTTTGTGCATGAATATAGGACAATATATATTCTAGACAGATGTATATTCTAGACAGATCTGAATAATTTAATTTTTTACGTCAATACTAACATATGCTAATATTCAAGGTAGTGAAATGGTCTCATATCCTCAATAACAAACATATTTTGAAATAGAACTACCTTGGAATAATCTCAAATCTATCTCTCTGTATATGTAACTGCTAACCAGAGATATTCTTTGATTTGAATACTATATTTAGAAGATATTTCATCTTAAGATTACAAAACAATAGTGTATATCTCTACTATGGATGGAATATTAAACCTATTTCTTGGAAGAAATATAATGTTTACTTTCCTAACATGATAACAAGTACAACAGTTACCATAAACCAAATGGTGGCCATGCTAGATGGAACAACTTCAGGGAGGCTTTCATCATTTTGCTATTGCTGACAGCATACATTGTGTAAGTACCTATTACTAAATTACTTTGTAAATATTAGGAATATTGTAATAGTGTGAAATATACACTATATAACTTGAAAACATTATATTTAAGGATAAACTACTCATTGAATACGCCTTTTCTCTCTAAGAAGGCTATTAACTTTTTCCTGATCTGAATCCACTCACTCACTAAGGCACAGCAAACGTGTGAGATTGCTGCACTTAGCCAATATGTCTAATGAATGTAAATGGGGTGAATGGACTGATCACAAGGTATTCTGGGCAAAAAGACACTGAAACCAATGTGAGTTTTCTTATCCGTTAAAAAAAATAGAATTAATACTCTCAAAATATTATATAAAAAGCTCTGAATTAGTAATCTCAAATTTTAAAAAAGATTATGAAGGAAATAATTGAGCATTTTTCTAATTGGCCTCAATTTTTTTCTCTTATACAGTCAGAAGTATCCAGATTTCAATCACTACATGGATGACGAACTCCAACAGATGAAGTGTTGTGTATGTTCCATGAATCTGGAAAAGAGCGAATTTGGATTTCCAATCCATGCAGCCACTTTGTTTATCATGATTGTGCAGCAGAATGGATTAAATCGTGGAATAATGATATAAATATTACTTTCTTTTAAAAACATATGTAATTAGTTACCTAATAACTATAACTATTTATATATATTCACAGTGTCATTACAAACTGGCTTTTTATTGTAAATATCTTGAGCAGATAGCAGACAGCTCAGTCTGCAAACAGATATAAAAGAGCCAAGGAGATGCAGCGAGCTGGCATAGATAACTCTACTTTCAAGAGAGATTTTATTGGGTAGCTTTCCAACACAGTGTGAATTATTGTTCTACATTTGACTGATACCTCTTGACTGAAAACAGTCAGATTACTATTATTTCTGGCCTGAAATTGCTTATCAGATTGTAGACTGCCATGACAATGGAATTTATGTGTCCTTTTCTATTTAAAACTCCATTCACCTCTATTGTATGTGGTCCAACAGGATCTGGAAAATCTACCTTTGTAGTGAGATTGCTGAAGAACATCAATCAGATGTTTTCAGAAAAAGTTTAAAAAATCTAATATTTTTATAACAGCTGGCAGAAGACTTTTGAACAAGAGTAATGGAAATATAGAATTCAGACAGGGTTTGTCCTCAGAAGATTTTAAGCCATTTCCTAGTTCTGAGCACACCATAGTAGTTATGGATGACCTCCAGATGTCAGCCTTAAATAACATTTTTATTGCAAATCTTTTTAGTAGAGAGTCACATCATACGAATATTAGTGTATTGTTAATTTTACAAAATTTATTTCATCAGGGTAAATACTGCAGAGATATATCCTTAAATACTCATTACTTTATTTTATTTAAAAATCACAGGGATACCCAACAAATGAAGTTACTTGGTCGACTACTAGGTATTCAAAAGAAATTGTTGCATGTTTATTTGGATGCAACCAAGTCCCCTTTTGGTTATCTGGTGATCGATCTGTCACCAGGGATTAAAGATACTTATATGTTGAAAACTGCAATCTTTCCTGATGAAGATACAATATTATACAAATGATTTTTTTTATTAAAATGAGGATGAAATAAATTATTGAAAATACCTATTTTTCTTTAATCCGCTAAATTTCTTAACTATATAAAGATCAATAACCTGTTTGTTGCCCTCAAAATGTCTAGGAATCTCAAACAGTTGAGACATTTCATTCTACTTTTATTGGAAAATAATTTAGATTTAAATAAACATATCCTAATTCATGCAACTCCATCTCAGTTGAAAGCAGTAGCTGAGAATTTTTATAATGTCTTCAAACTTCCTTTAACTAAGAGAAAAAGAGAAAAATTCCTAAGCTACCTAAAAAATTCTTAAAAGTTTTATTAAGTCAGAAGAAAAGGGGAGAAGAAGTATAGCCAGACAACATTCTAAAAGATTATCAATTAAGTATTATATTGAAAAAAATTTAGAATGAATAAATATGTATTAATACCACATGACCAATATCTGAGTTTTAAAGCCTTTGTAGCTGAAAATAGGGATACTGAAGACAATCAGCAACCTCTTGATGTAAATAAATCTGAAAATTCGGAGGGACAGCTTATTAACGTTAAATCAGAGAATGGGTTAGAACCTGCACCTGAGAAAAAAGAAAATATTATTAACTCAGTTAACAGTGAAGAAAAGGTACCAAAAAATAATCAAAAATCGTGTGAGTACTCAGTCAAGCCAAATTTCAAACCCTAAAGCAAGTGAAAAAATAAGACATCCTCTTCCTCCACCAGGTCTTCCACCAGAAGTGGACTACAGTAAAGACAATTACCTTTCAAAAATCAGAAAAAATGAAAGGAAAATCCAAAAAGGGGGCGGAGCAAATGAATAGATCCAAAAATGGACCAAAAAATTTTAACATGGAGAGGAAATTGATACTTATCTTCAAGAAATATATTATGATACCAGAAGTCCAGTAGCTTATAGCAGTTTCAGTAAGTTATATCGCTACATAAAAAAAGAAGCAAAGTACCTAAAAAAAGAAGCAAAGTATCTAAAGAATTGGTTAAGCAAACAAGAAAGCTACACAACTTTTCACCCTGCTCAAAGAACTTTTCATAAACCTAAAGTCTTAGCTTTTACACCTAACTATCAGTGGGATTGTGATTCTGCAAATATGGTGAAATATGAGAAAGAAAACGATGAATACGCTTACTTTACTGTATTCATGGATATATTTACTCGATACTTATACACAGCACCATTGAAAACCTTAACAGGGCAAGAAATGGTAGAGGCCTTTGAGACATTAATTAAGGAAATTAATGAGAAACCTCAAATCCTAAGAACTGATCAGGGAAGTGAATATAAAAGCCGAAATTTAATATCAAAATAATATAAAACATTTATATACATATTACAAAACCGAAGCTAATTATGCTGAAATAGTTATTAATACTATTAAAAATAAAATAATGAAATATTTAAGTGAAAAGGAAACTTTAAGATGCGTTGATATTCTACCTGATGTTACTTATGGTTACAATAATTTGATGCATTGATCAATTAAAATGAGTCCTAAAGAAGCAATATCAAAGAATCCTTATTTGGTGTGGAAAAATCAGTATGATAACTTGAAATATCCTAAAAGTTATTTCACCTCCAAAAAACAATATCAAAATCCCAAAATTATGCAAAACTTAAAACCCAAAAGCTTTAAATTCAATATATATGACAGGGTAAAGATAAATCATCTAAAAATATGTTTGATAAAGAATACACTGAGAAATGGTCTGGGGAAATATTCACTGTAATTAAGCGTAAATTAAACCAAAATATATCCATGTATGAGTTAAAGGATTACAATAATGAGGTAATACAGGGTTTTTATGAACCAGAGTTGCAATTAGCATATATAGATTCTGATATAATGTATAAAATTGAAGAAATTCTCAAAAAAGAAAGAAAAAGAGTAGAGAAGTGGAAGTATTAGTGAAATGGAAGGGATGGCCATCAAAGTTCAATTCCTGGATTCCAGAGAAACAGGTGGAAAATATATAGGATATAAATATGTATGTATATATAAACCATTTCATATTTTGAGATCTCAAATAAAGGTTAAGATGGAAGAAGATTAATGAGATTAGGGACTAAAAATTACAAGTTAGTAATCTCTAGTACTGTATGGAAAGTATGTTACATTTCCCTGAACCCAAGCATGATACTGGCGCATGATGAAGCTTTAAAAATTAGTCCTGCAATATATCCTTTTTGGAGAAGTGACATTAAGAGTTTCAGTGTTGCTAAAGACTCCCTTATTTTTATGACAGATAATATTTATCATGGTACAGTTCCAAGTAAATTAATAATAGGAATGGTTTCCAATGCAGGTTACTCTGGAGATTATAGTAAAAATCCTTTTGATTTCAAACACATGAACTTAAATTACCTGGAGGTGACTGTAGATAGACAGCTTGTGCCTAATAGAGTATTAACTAAAATTTTGAGAAAAAGGATTTCGTTTCATCCTACTAATCTTTATTGGATAATGATTATAATAGGAAAAATGGGATTATTATAAAACTATTAGAATATGACAAAGGCTACACCCTGTTTTTATTTGACATTCAAAGTTACCTCAGGTCATATTATGAGTAAGGGTATTAAAGGACATATAAGGTTAACTATGAGATTTTCAAAACCTTTGTCAGAAACTATAAATATTATAATTTATGGAAGTTTTCCTGAGATCTTAAGTATTGGTCATAGTAGAAATGTGAATCTGGGAGCATGAATACAGAGGAAATTTTTGATCTAATAAAAAGTGACAGAGAAATCAGTAAAAGATTCATGGAAATGTATCCCATAGATCTAATACCACATAATCTCCCCATACCATGTGTCATCATAGTGAATCTGGAAAGTTCAGAGAAGAAAAGTAGTCATTGGATTGTTCTTCATTTTCAAAGAAAACATGTGGAGTACTTCGACTCGTTAGGAAAAGAACCAGCAAAAAGTATTCATAATTTATTGACAAGTAAGGGATTCATATACAAGTACAATAAAAAAGGTTACAATCACCATATACAGAAAGCTGTAGTTTATTTTGCTTCTATTACAGTTATTACAGTTGCAGAAAGATAGACTATAACAAAATATCATCAAATTTCACCAGTAATCTCAAATGTAATGAACAGATTGTTAAAAAGTAAATTAAATGTTAGAAACTAAAAATATATATATATGTATATATTGTAATCAGCCTTCTATATATTCAAGAATTATATATTGTAAAACTACTAACATAATAAAATATTGCTATTATATACCTTTATTTCATTTGGTTTTGAAGCGCTTCATTTAAACACCTGAAAAATAGTAAAATCGGAATCCAAGAAAACTCACATTGGTCTCAGTGCCTTTATTTGCACAGAATACCTGTCCCTTGCAGAGATTTACCGATCTCAATTTTCCACTATTACTACACTAATGCGGTCCTCTCTCTTAGATATGCGAAAATGGTCTGAAGGCAACATATTCTGTGCAAAAAAAGGCACTGAAACCAATGTGAGTTTTCTTGGAATGCCGTTTTTACTGCATGATTTCAGGAACTAGTTATTTTATTGACATATTCCATTAATATTTTGCCCCATTAAATTATGCTAAAGATGATGGTTTTAATACAGTTACATGTCTTGAGCAGGTAGAAACCCCCCAAAAAGTGGCTTCTTCATTGTTAAATGTAGGCTGCTTATACACAAGTATTTTATTTTTATTCAACATAAAATCCTCTCTAAAATTCGAACACTGAATAAACTTTTGAAGCACTGCAAATCTCATGATGCGTTCTCTGAGGTCTGAATCCATGTATATGTCTTTATAAAGTTTCATAATATCTGCTAATTTAAAATAATCATTTTCGAGAGCTATTTGTTCACCTAGGTCCATGTTTTCATAATGTTTGGCTAATAAATAAAAATAGAGTTGTTCCAGTGAATAAAAATAATATTTCTCGTTTCTTATTTCAACAAAATAAATATTGGATAGGGAAGATTAAATTTTTTTAACTAGCAATGTTTGTCGGAATTTCGACATAGGATCAATCAACTGTTTCTTAGAAATTCCCTTACAGGATATCTTTTGATTCCCTTCAGAATCTTGAATAATGTAAGATTTGGAACATAAAGAAATCATCTGAGAGCCTTGAAACTCCTTCTTAAAAATTCCAACCCTACGCCGGTCTAATGCTACATGATGGTCACAACATCTCCTAGGAAACAAAGGAGGTGAAATTTCATCAGAACAGGAATTAAAAATTTCATTCTGATATCTGTTCTTGAATTCATCAGATATGCATTGATCAAGGTCTGATTGGTTAATTGCCATGTATATACTATCTGTATCAGTTTGAGTAAGTTCGAATGATTTTTTAAGATAAATGTTCAAGCAATCATAATAAAATTCTAACATCCTTAACTTTGCGTATTGTAAAATGAAAAAACCAATTTGTATAGGGGTGTCTACAGATACACGAGATTTATATGTTTCAACTTCATATAATTCCTCTCCTAATTTATTCATATTTTTAAAACTGCTAGAATTAATAAATTTGCAGACCTTGTTCTTGTTCATTAAATATTTTTTCACATTAGTATGCTTGGACTTGTCCATGAACAAAGATCTGTTTATAAGTTTCACCAATGATCGATTTGTCAGGATTTTAATCACCCTCTAGTCGATATTTCGTGACCATATCGATAAAAGACCTAAAAGATAATTTTGGTTAATACTCGATTATTTGATAAATTTTGGTTATTTCTCATATACCACTGCAAAAGTGGAGTAGCTATTAAAACTTTTAAGGCTGATGTTCCACTAACTAAGAGTCTCTTATAATCGAATTTAATGTCATTTTCTGAACAGTATTCTGTCATATGTTCACCTATATTTGACGTTGGTACCCTACAGGTGCAAAAGAAGGGAGGAAATTCTGAAAAATGTAGATATAACACATGACAAGTGTGGGGTTATGCAGTGTTTTACAACGAATAGTGATATTAGTAACACGAAGGTGAAGCCTGAGTGTTTCTAATGCGCTATGAGTTGTAAAACCCTGCATAACCCCACGCTTGGAGTGTGTTATTTCTATTCTAACATGACATTTCATTTTTAACATTTATTCCATGTCTTCTTACTGTTTTGATGAAGATTTGTAGTGCATACTCTTTGTAATTTGACTTTTAAAAAGTGAAGCGGGATTATCGCCCACTCATGAAAAACTGGCCATGAAGTTATGCAGGGTTTTACAACTGGAATGGACCAATCAGAATTGCAGACACAAGCGTGTCATGTTAGAATAATCTTTAAATTCCTCTTTCACAGATATATCAACTTCAACTATGCCAAACAATTGACCATTAACAATGTCTGATTTTAGTTTCAGTTAATGAACCCTTATTTTTGGTGTAATATGTGGGTAAATAATGGTCATAAAATTCATTGCAGAGTGATTTCACCGCTTTGTTGAAGTCACATTGTTGGATAGATACATATTTATACCCCATACAGATAATGAATTCTTTTTTCTGATATCTTTGATTTGAGTCTTCTTAATTTTTTTTAAGTCAATGGCAAGACTTAATTTTCTTAATAATAGGACAATCATCCTGGCAGTAATGATAATAACAACCCTGAAATTCATAAACAGTCTTTGTAGTTGGGGCATAACCATCTACTAGAAAATTTCCAATTCTAATTTCTTTAGAACTATTTAATTTATGCAAAATTTTGATATTTTCTTTGACCATGATATAATCCATCCAAACGTATGAATACATATATTTTTCAGAAATTTCTGGTCTAAAATTATCTGGATGTCTTCTTATGTATACACCTGTAGGCATATTCTGTTTAATAGCATATGAGTATAAACCATTGCAATCATATCCAACTATAGATTGACATTTATTACCTTCTAATTTCATAGTGTTAGGAACCCCTTTTTCATAATAACGAGAAAATATTATGCTAGGTCCACCCACAATATTCTTTCTATAAGTGTAATTTAAATCGGCATTTTGTTGGTTAATCAAAGAAAAAT
Source organism: Sabellastarte sp. h YS-2021 (assembly GCA_964017235.1). Lineage (NCBI taxonomy): Eukaryota > Metazoa > Annelida > Polychaeta > Sabellida > Sabellidae > Sabellastarte > Sabellastarte sp. h YS-2021. Next base: position 7,845,750 of record OZ024932.1, on the reverse strand, counting down.
TAGATTCTGTAGATGCATATAGAAGCTTCATTGCTACTCCTGGTATGGTTACATAATCTTTAAAAATATCTAGTTTTTGCTGTGTGTAAATGCTTACAAAAGAGAATGCAGTAACAAAAGGGCCTGTATCTAGGCTATTTAGTAAACCAGATAGTCCTTAAAGGCTTGCATTCCCTGAGTACTCCATATTTATTTCAAATTAAGATATTCAGCCTAAGACTTTAAAGGATTGGTATTGGCCAGGGTAGAATAAAAATCCTACATATCAGGTAGTGAGGTGCAATCGAGTTTATCAAAAGAATCAAACCATTCATAAGGAAAAATACCTTTAGGTATATCACAACCAGAAGCCTTCAAAAATTGACAATAAGACCTCCCAGGAGCAAGATAATTAGAAATGTCCAAAAACTTCAACTGAGGGGTAGAAATTGCTAGGTAAGAATTTTCTTTTTTTATTGTATGAATATCTTTTTCTGGGTAATTACTGGCTACATATAACATAATCTCTTTCTTAATTAAGTTTATGTCATACTTACCCAAATTAAAACCTATAACTGGTATTTGTGACAGATATATTTCAAAGTCTCTTGTAAGATCAAGTATTGTAGTTAAAAACTAAAGGAATTTTCATTTGTGGACTCTGAGGAGGTACTGTCTGAGGATTCTTGATCAGATTCAGCACCAGTACTATATTTTTCCATGAGGTCTTCTAACTCATTAAATACACAATCATATTGTAATTTAAGTCTCCTTAAGTTAGCAGAACTAATGTCATTAAGATAAGACATCATCTAGAGATGAGATTATATGAGGATATGTCTACGAAACATTTGGGTTCAGAAAATGTTTCAAAATTTGAGCAGACACTAACACTCACTGATACATCTCTGGACAAAAAATGCATCTGATCTGTAGATGGAGTATTTGTCTTCATTAATATAGCCTCCATGTCCCACACAATAAATGTTGCATAACATCTTTCAGATTCAGGTACATTTATGGTTAAGGAATCTAGTTTATCAAATATAGTTTCAGCATTTCTATGAAAACCTCCAGGAAAAACATACTTAGTCCTTTCAAAGCAATTTGCATAATGTCTTTTAAGCTCCCATTGCCTTTTAAACATTTTTGAACATTTTTCACATTGAAATTTGCTTGCAAACTTTGAATAATTGGTTATGTAACTGAGGTGATCTTGATAATTATTCAGATAAATTACATTTTCACTTTCAAATGAAGATTTGTAGATCACATTGACAGAACCAGAAGAATTCATAGACACAATGTTTATTTTCAAATTAAAACATTGCTCCAGTGTACTCATCTCTTGAATAGTCACACCAACAACATTTTTCATTGATTTACTTGTAATTTCAGAATAATTATTATACCTTCTCCATTGATTAAGATATTGTAATAGTGTTTTAGTTTCTTTATCTCTAAAATGATTATGTAAACATCTAAAAACACAATTTATCTTCATAAGGTCTCTTGATAGTTCTATTTATGTAGAAAGATATCAGATAAGGATTTCTTTTTAAAAATATTGGAAGGTCATCTATTTGTCCCAAAGGAAATTGTGTTTTAAATACTACATATTGGATATTGGTTATAAAAGTTAGTGTGCAAAGAGTGGATCGTCTCACAGCTCTAGCCTGTTGAATAATATCTAATCTTGTGAGTTTAAACATTAAAAATCTTATACTATTTCTATTAGATATAGTAAATGTAAAATTTTATTATTGAAATAAGGAATATAATAATGATATTCACCAGTTTCTGTGTTCTGCAATATCATTCCAAAAAAAATTTAATTCTAAAAGCATGTTCTTGGTTGTTGTATATTTGATTTAGATGTCCTCAGATTTCGTTGAAGCCCCTGTGTAGATTATTTGAAGGAAAATTGTAGACCTTCTTCAACTCATTGTCCTCATCACCTCCCAGGATGTGTCTTCTATTCATAGCGTATTCAGCTTGAAGTTCTGGATAAATCAGATCTTCCACATAATTTGGAATTTCATATGTCATTTCCACCATGTTGGGACATACGGTGATTGTAGAGCGCCTTCCTGTTTTGACATATATGTTTACATATGGCACATTTGTAAATTCCTCTTCTTGATTTCCTCGCTCCAATGAGAGTGTTGAATATGTGAATACAAGGCCTTGACACTTATAAACAGATAGTCATATTGTAAACAAATAAATTTCCCACACTTCATGAGATGTTGAAATAATTGCTAACATAAGTTGAATTCCTGGTCACATATGTTACACATATGAACATATCTTCTTATGAGAGTTCAACAAAAATTGATTAGGCATGCCATATTCGCAATATTCACATTGAAATCTCTGCTTACACATTTTCCTCTCAGATATTAGCTTGTGACATAAGTTCTGATGAATTTTCAACAAAGCAGCATTAAGCATATTACACTGACAGAATGGACATTTGAAATCCAATTTTATCAATTAGCTCAGATTGACAGATTGTGGACATGCTCTGAAAGTTTATTTATGAGAAAAATTAGTGATGATGCAGCAATTCATCATTGCAAACATATGTGACTTTTGCATTACATATTAATGACGATGCAATACTGTCCTAACAACATATGTGACAGTTGCATTAAATATTATTCATGATGCAGCAATTTCCAAAGAGCATATGGAAAAAGATATGGTCAAGAGATCTGGAATAATGACTTGAAATTAAAAGAGTTCAAATTAGGATTTAAAATTTTATTACATACTTCTATATACAATATATGACATAAAATTATGGTCTCATATATCTGCAACTTCGTCTCCTCCCCCTCCTTCTATTCTTCTGATCATGTCCTGGGCTTGTTCTGTGTAAAACCTTGCCATAGGTGAAAATGTATTCATCTTATTCTCCCACTGTTGATAAGTGCCAGATATTTTATGTGTACAGATCTGGAAGGAGGCTGGTAGAAGAGAGAAAAAATGGAAAGGATAATGCCAATAAAATAATGCCATATAATAGGCATAAATTCCAAATCTTCCAGGACAGGTTATTGAGAAGTCTTTCAAAACTAACATCATGAATTCAGCTGGTTTCTTCAATTGGAAATTCTTCACCTGAAGATAACAGTCCCAGAGCGTGATAGTACCAGCGATCTTGTAATTACAGCAAGAAATGAGTTTAACTTAATATGGTGTCGAAATTTATAATTTTAAGGATAGATACATTATTGATTGTTCCATGACTTTTGAAATATTTTAATTTGAAAATTTTAATTACGTAAATGTAGCTTTTATAAGCTACAAGCTTACCATGTGGGACTGAATGCTTTTATCAGAGGCCGCCGGACTCGCCAACGATTAAGAAAAATAACCGTACGAATTTGGCCGAGTCCTGGAACTAGTATGTACCCTAGCAGTACATTGTGGATGTACTTCCTTCTTCTCTTGTGGAATTTTACCCCATACCCCCTCAGCTGGAATACAGCGGGGAGGTAGGGTGGGACTTTTCTCAGTCCCACATGGTAAGCTTGTAGCTTATAAAAGCTACATTTACGTAATTAAAATTTTCAATTTTATTGCGCTACAATAGCTTACCATGTGGGACTGAATGCTGAATGCAACCGCCCGGTGGCGGGATTACAGCTGAGACTGGAATATTGTTATTTTTCTTAGAATTTAGAATTAATAGATGTAAGAATATCCAGAGTTGGTCAAAAGAGCCAGTCTGAGTCCCATTTACAGAACCTCAGTTCTAATGGTCGGGTCTGTAATTTGCCAAAAACCAGAAGAAGTGATGACGATACGAATACCGTCTAGATGTTCAGACAGAAGAGCAGCCGAGCTCACTCAGGAATAACCCGTAAGGGCATCACTGCTAAAGTACAGACCCTAGGCCTGAATCTCATAACATTTGCCCCTTAAAATGAGATTAGGGTACATTGGATAAGGAAATACATTATACAGATAAATATAAGGATAAAAGACCTTACCGTGAACATCTTGAAGGTAAACGGATACCTAGACCCTGGGAAGGACTCCTGAAGACTTGGATGCAGCTGGCGTTCACCCCCTTCTTTTCGTCCCGAAGATGAGGATGCTGAGGGGAAGGGTCTAGGACTTGTGCCACTACTACTGGTCCCAGATACATATTGTTGTCGTTGTCTGACCAAGTAAGGTCTTTTAGATAAAAATTAGTGAACGTATTGTGAGCTTTCCAGTGACACGCTTGCATGATCTGGTCCACCGATACCCCACCGTAAAAGGCCTTAGAGGCCGCGAAGGCCCGGATATCATGTGCTTTGACTTGGACTAAATCCAAGGCTTGTTGGTCGGCTTGTTTGTAACAAAGTAGAATGGTTTGTTTCAACCACGAGGAGAGTGTAGCGGGTCTGATATCTGAGGTATGTCCTTTTTTTAAAGGAGATGAACAGAAGGGATCGGGAACCTCTTAGGTCTTTGGTTCGATCCAGATAGTACCTCAGGGCTCGCACAGGACACAGGGTCCTGTCTTCCTTGAATTGTCTATCTACAATGGTAGTGAGAGCCAGAATAATCACTGGAGATACACTTTGAGAACCTTCTCTTGGTAGCTGGTTTTTGGCAATTAAGTCAGAAGAGGGGAACAAGGCAACCTTTTCCCATTGGCCTAGATTAGATACTTTGTTTGCAACCCAGGCATGGATTTCGCTGTGGCGCTTGCCGGAGGCCAAGGCTAGCAAGAAAGCAGTTTTGAGGGTAAGATGTTTGAGGTCTGTGTCTTTCATAGGCTCAAAGGGTGCTTTTGTGAGCTCATTGAGAACAACAGAAAGGTTCCACTTTGGAAGATTCCTGGAACTTTTAGGACGATCCCGGTGGAAACTGGAGAGTAACCTGTGAAGGTCTGGATCATGAGCTATATGTTGGGCCGTAGTGCCCAAAGTGTCAACAATAGCAGTCCTGTAACCGTCAATGGTAGAGGGGCGTCTGTTTAAGTCTTGGTACAGATACATGAAAAAATCTGAGATTTGTTTTATAGATGGAGAGGAGAAATCCACCGAATTTTCTCTGCACCATTTTTCAAATAGGGCCCACTTTGACTTGTAAACGGTTCTTGTTGATGATCTCTGAGGTGCAGCAATTCTGTCTTCCACCTCCACAGAGAAGCCTTGCTCCTGGAGTTGTCCACTCCTAGACACCAGGCGTGGAGGTTGAGATGTTGCGGATTGCTGTGAAATACGTAATTGTGGGACTGCTTGAGTAGCGTTGTTGACACTGGGAGTTGTAGCGGGATCTCTGTTGAGAGCTGCACAAGGTCCCAAAACCAGGGCATCCCCGGCCAGCCTGGGGCTATTAGAATGATCAGGCAATGACATTGCCTGATTTTTTGGATCTCCCTGTAAAGGAGAGCCGTTGGAGGGTAAGCATAGGCAGTGAGACCCGTCCAGTTTATATTCAGAGCATCTATGTCCCAGGCCTTGGGGTCTGGGATAGGAGACACATATAGAGGGAGTTTGTGGTTCAGATGAGTGGCAAACAGGTCTACATGAGGAGTGAACCATTTTTGGCAGATTTGCCTGAACACCTGTGGATGTAAGGACCATTCTGTCGACTGGACTTGGTTGGACCTGGACAGGTCGGCCATCACGTTGAGACAGCCTGGAATGTGTCTGGCTTTCAATGTTATGTGATAGTGATGGCACCAAGTCATGATCTTCCACAGGAGTGCACACATCTCCGCTGAGTGAGTTCCTCCTTGATTGTTTATGTAGGCTACTACTGTTGAGTTGTCCGTATCAACTAAGACTGTTTGGTTCTGACACTGGTCCTTGAACTAACGAAGGGCCAGTGAGACCGCCTTCAATTCTAGGACATTTATGTGTAGCCTTTTTTCCTGTCCTGACCACAGACCTTGAGTAGAACTGTGTCCTAAGTGAGCGCCCCAACCTTTGTTTGAGGCGTCTGTAAAGAGTTGGATACTGTGGTCTTTGGGATGAAGGTCTGCGCCCTTCATCACATTGACAGGATTTTGCCACCAATCTAGGTGTGCAGAAATCATTTCTGTCCAAGGAAGGAGGCTGTCCAACGACTGAGGAAATTTCCAGTGCTCCTTGAGGTGAAACTGAAAGGGCCTCATGTGAAGGCGTCCCTCTGGGACCATCTTCTCCGTTGAGGCTAGCAACCCAATTAGAGACATCAAACATCTTGCAGTCAAAACATGTTTTGACTTGAGTCGTAGGATCAAATCCTGGAGTTTAAGCCATCTCACTTGAGTGGGTTTTACAAGGGCTGAATCGAGATGGTATTCGTAGCCCACGAACGAAAAGACCTGAGTAGGTTTTAGTTCTGACTTTTCCTGATTTATAATCCACCCCAGGGATTGAGTTAGATCTACCACTGCCTGAGTGTTCACTTGGGCTTCCTCCTCAGATTGGGGTCTGATCAGCCAGTCGTCCAGGTATTGGTGAAGTCTGAGACCTCTTGTGAGGGCCATCAGTTTCACCTCTTTCACAATCATTGTGAAGACCTGGGGGGCTGTGGCCAGTCCGAAAGGGAGGGATGTGAACTGGAACACCTGAGACCTGTGGCAAAATCTTAGGTATTTTCTTGAGAGTGGGTGGATGGGGATGTGAAGGTAGGCGTCCGATAGATCTATGGACGATACCCACTCCCCCGGGATCAGGGAGGTCCTGATGGACTCTGGAGTTTCCATTTTGAACTTTTCTACATGAAGAAAAGTGTTGAGCCTGCTTAGGCCTATTACTGGCCTCCACCTCTGGTGAGGCTTGGGTACAAGAAACAGGCGACTGTAAAACCTGAGAGATTTTACATTTTCCACCCTTTCGATTGCATTCTTTGACAACAGAGACTGGATACAATCTGCCAGAGCTTGGTCTTTGGGAAGGGCCTTGTATTCTGATACAATCAGAGGAAATCTGACCAAGTTGGGTTTTGAGAGGAATGGCAGAACGTAGCCATTGGTCATAATGTTTAACACGTTTGAGGAACAATTGTTTTCTTGCCAGTCTCTGCTGAAAGAACGGAGGCGACCTCCTACTGGTGGACTGATTGAGGCTTTGGAGGAGTCATTGGGAGGAGGGGTTTCCACGACCTCGTCCCCTATTGTGGGGTCGAAAACGGCCCCGGGAGCCTCTGAAGTTTTGTTTACCTCGGTTAGAGGAAAACAATTGGTTACTGCTTTGGGAGGAATTGCCCCCATAGGGGCATTTCCTGTAGGAGCCTCTTTTCTTATTGTGGTGGGGACCACGAAAGGGCTTGTTTTGATAGGGTCCAAAACCCTGAGAGTGTTTGACAGTGCCTTTTTTAAGGAGAAAGTCCTCTCCGTCTTTCACTAATTGAGACCTAAAGAGAGGGGAAGGCCAAAATGGCGAATTCCTCAACTCCTGGCGTCTCGATTCCCCCATTTGGGGATGAAGGAGGGTCATCTCGGCCTCTCTTCGCAGAAGGCCGGTGTTGCCCATGGTGTAGAGTTCCCTCTGGAGGATATGAGCTACTGATTTACTGAGGCATGCAAGGGCCCTTTGTTGAATGAAAATCCTTTTTTCCATAATGTCTAAGTAATCACATGTGTTCTGATAACCACGCTTGATGAGCTTCCTAGGATCAGCTCCATCTAGGATTTGGTTTTTGGTCCTTCTGTAAGAAGACCTGGCACTGGAAAGGCCCTTTTCCAGAACAGTGTTGCATAGTGAAGAAGCTCTGGCAAAGGTAGAAAGGAAGTTGATAGTGGAGAGGTTTTGCCTAGACTGTTGCTCAAGCTCCTTAAGGATGTGAAGGGGAACCTTGGCAACAGGGGCCCCAGAGGGTTTGGGCGAAATGCAGATTTTGGCAAAATCCGTGTTAAGCTCCTGGAGCTTGTCCTCAAAACAGGGCTGTCCCACCTTATAATATTTAGCTGTTGAAGCTGGGGGTTTTATGTACTTACCCTCGGGTAAGTTAGAGGCCAAGAAATCCTGCTCAAATTTCTCAAAGGCGTCTTTGAGAAAAGGGCTCAGAGGCAGCATGGCAGAAGGGCCTCTAGGCCTAAGTTCCTGTTGGCCTTTTTCATCATCTAGGCACAGCACAGTAGTAGGGGACCTAGGCATAGTTTCCCTGGGGTCAGGGAGATCAAGGAGTTGCCTAAAAGTTTCAATTTCCTCTGTGTATTGGAATGGTAGATCACTCATATCTACCTCCCTGTAAAAAACTGGATCTGAGCTGGCCTTAGGCTGAGGTTCAGGAGGAGCCTTAGGCTGAGGTTGAGTAAACCCTCGAGAGGGTGCAGAGGACTCATCTTCCTCTGCAGAAGAATGAGATTTACGGATGGGCTTTGACTTGTGTTTCTTCCTATCAGCATGTTTTTTATGTTTTGGTCTAGCCTGGTAGTACTCGGAATCGGAAGCTTGATCCGAGTGGACAGAGTGTTCCAAGTGAGAATCCAAGTGTACACCACGCTCGGGTTGAGGCTTTTGTGTAGACCTGGGAGGAAGAGAAGGGCCATATGGCTCCAAGTCCATCGGCTGAACTTCCGATGGATCCGATTGGATATGACCAGAGGTCTGAGTGGAAGGTCCAGGCATAGCTTTAGTGGGTGCCGAATCGGATGTCTTATCTACATCCGATTTATTTTTTAAGGCAAGCATTTCGTCTCTCTGAGACTTCATGGCATCCAACATAGATGCCTGGAAAACACCCATCTCTTGCTTAAGTTAAATGTTAAGGCTTGAACCCAGGGATTTTTGTAAATTATTCTCAATTTTATTCTGCAAGGCAGTACCTGGGGTAGGTGGAACAGCTTGTGGGGTCCTTAAAGATAAGGACTCAAAGCGAAGAGGTTGAGGACGGGGAGGTGATGAGAATAGGGTATCTGCAGCACCCTCCAGGTCAGCTTGTGTACCAGTAAAAGATTCATCTTCCTCATCACCTAAAAGGTCAAGGTCGTCCTTGCTAGTATTTTGGTCTGGCTTTACTTTCTGAGTGTACCGACGTCTGTGCTTAATTTTATCATGTTGTTCAGGAGAAAGATCTTGACAGATCTTACAAGGGCCCTGATTGGTTACACAGAGATCATCCCCTTTCCCGGATTCTCTGCAGGTAGGGCAGTAGTTGTGCAAATCAAATGAGAAACAAAAATGTCGGCACTTAGACGACCTAGGTTTTGCACTAGATTGATGGGAAGACATAATATTTGCAATAAAAAAGATCTGAGCTCGGAAGTGCGGAAAAACAATACACCCGGTAACAGTGGATCGGAACGGTTTATTGATTTTTACATCACGTCAGTACTAAACTAAACCTGTTATTTAAACCTTTGTGTAGTAAAATGGAGATACATATTTTACCTTAATATATATAATATTTCAGTTTTATTTGGCCAATCGTTTGTGTACTTAAGTGCTGAATAACACAAGTACCTACTCAGTGGTTCACGTCAGTAAACTGGACAGTGAAACGGAACGGCAATTTAACAACAATATTGAGACAATAGACAGCTTGGGCAGGATTCTCCAGTGGTTGGATGATCATTTATTATTTCATAAATAAAATTGAGTGGGCCATTGGGACACTTGTGCTATGTATGAGGCAGTAGTAAACCCATACCATTGTATAAAATGGAGATACATTTTATTTAAAATCAAAATATTTATAATGGTTCCTACTTAATTTACTCCGTCATTAGTTTTTTGGAATACTGATTGACTAAAGTACCAGAAATTAAATATGTGCTTGTTGGGTCTTTGCATTAATTTCTAATTTCTTGTATGACTTTTATAGCGCTTAATCTCCATAAAAAGACAGACTTTAAGGCTCAACAAAGAAACAAATCCAAAGAATTGAATTGATTTACTTCCACTCTGGTTACCACATTGGTGGTAAATGAAATTCAATGATGTATTTTATTTAATTATTTGGATTTAATCGTCACTTTTAACATTGTATCATATCAGGTTGGGTAGTTTGATGGACAGAGGAAACCAGTACATACAGTCGGTCAAGGTTCTGTACTATAAACTGCTGACAATCAGAAAGTAGCTACCAACTTTCCCATATTCAGTTCAGGGTTTGAACCGCAGACCTCAGAGGTGGGAGGGGAAGGTGTTACCCACTGTGTCACCGTGCCCTCCCAGTGGTTTCTATTTACTAAAGCTAGCAGCATAATTATTTGGAAACCAGTGCAATTGAAGCAACTGCCTTTGGAGGTGGAAAATATGTGCATATTATTTGAGTTACTTTTACCTCTAAAGCAAAAAGTAAAATTATTTTTCTAGCTTTTACAAATGTTGGCTAATTTGGGATGAAATTCATTAACTTTCAAGCGTCTGGTGACAATCAAACATTGACTATTTAAGCATTTACAATTCAAGTCATTTTATTCGACTGACTTTCAATGGAATCAACATCAAGAACATCACACAAATCATTTGCATTAGAGCTAAGTAACTTTGACAGAGACATTGCATATGTGACATATTGTTACAGATGTTACAATTATGATATTTGCTATTAATGTTTTACACCATTTCATTGTAGTTTATAAAACTTTTTACTTGATCAAAGTTTCTTGGGTATTGCCAAAGATATTTATAAGGTTAATAACCCATAAATCAGGTATGTGTCAATTATATCATCCATGAAATAAGCAAATGAGAAGATAATAAATAAGCAATAAATAAAAATGAAGCAAATAGAGATACATGTTGACCTTTGTCAAACTGTCAAAATTTGCTTTTATCTTGTGTTAAAATTCATTACAGACAAATAATTATCAAAATATCATCTGGTAAAACAATCCTCAAGACATTTGTCATTGATCCCCCACTCAGGCTCTGTATGTGTCTCTCAACACTCATTCACACTATGTACTAAAACTTCTTGATCCCTTCCCCCAAAGAACTCGATCAGGATCTACTAAAATCACCATATTATTGATACCTTACAGTGGACTCTCTCAATCTGCACACTAATATTTGAGAATAGTTGATCCCCAACCTCAGCCTTCACTCAATTCACAGTCCCTCATCAAAGTTGTTTGTGTGCAAGTCTGATAATTTTGACACCATTTGCATAGTGATTTTTAGAATTATTTCCTATTATATGAACATCTATTTAAAAACTTTATGATTACTAAATGTAGTCTCATATACATTATACAATTATTAAGAAGTCACAAGCAAATTGAAGATCTTGGAAGAAATTTCATTTGTAGATTTATGTAGCTTTGAGACTTTTCAGCCTTCTCTACAAAGGCTAACAATATATCTAACTTGTTGCTTCTAGAAAATTTATGTTCTGTCATGCATTAATGACACTTTCAATATATATGATAGACACTGGAATCTTTAACTTTACTAATTTCTAAGTATATAACATATTTCCAAAGCTTCTGAATGCAATTAGAACAATTTTTTTCTCCATGCATTTTGTTTGTATTACTATTTCACATAAAAAACTGTGAATGTATGCTGGTTAAACTGTTCATGATGTACCTTGGCTTCATATTGTCATTGTGATATGACCTGTTCAATGTATTCCACTGCCATCTACCTCCTTTGATATGACCTGTACACTGTTTTGCAGTGTTTCCCCACAACTCCCAACCCAAAATACTGCAACTGATATGACCTACCAAATGTTTTGCACTGTTTTCCCCACAACACCGTACCCAGTTTGATACAAGTGATATGATCTACTTTATGATTCTGACTGACTTCTTGTATTTATAGTGAAATTCTGAAAATAATTTACCTAGAAATTCCTCAGAGCAATGAAAAATTAAAGCAATTCCAAGATACATGTTGCTTTCTTTTTATAGGAGTCAAAGACAAATTGAGGATTAAAATAAGTAGCAACTGACAACAGAAGATAGCTATATAGAATACCTTATTGAAGTTTTATTATCAATTAAAATCATTGTAAAATCATTCATATATATGATGAGAGAACATACTTTGACTATACTTTTAGGGGAAATGAATTTGCAGAAACTCAATGTTAACAAAGTTTTGAGGCTATTAATAACCCAGATAGCAAGACCCTAGTGGGCCACCATTGGCTATGGGTGGCAAAATATAGCTAGTGGGCCACCACTGAGCCACTGCTGGACCACTGACTGCATTTTTTTTCAAAATTTTTAAAGCATTATAAACAACTTCATAAGCAACCTCAACTATTGTTTTCTGACATACTATTTAACAATATTCAACATTAATATTTCAAAATCTAAATATTTTGTGTGGGCCACTGTTGGCCCACCAACTACCAAGGTCAGTGGCTGCATCTCAGGGACCAGCCTACACCCACTGGTGTAAAATTCTGGAGAAAATTAGGTAAAATGTGCATTTTCTTTCACTTAACATAAGACTTGGTTAATGTCATGTATATAAACAAACTTATTTGGTTGTCCTTCATTTTGCTCAGTCAGACTTTCCTCCACTTTATTACTTCATATATTACTTGCTTATATATTTGCCCCAGGTGGTCCATCAATGGTCCACCCACTACATAAGTAGTAAAGGACCCATGATGGGCACCCAGTGGGCCACTGGTGGCAAATATTTTATTTTTAGTAAAGGTTAAGGATGAAGATAATCCCTGGTGGACTAATAGAAAAGCTTATCATTGGCTGCCAACAGTGGGCCACTGATGAACCACCAGTAAACCTTATTGTCGGCTGACAATGGTGGACCACTGTTTAACAGCTGGTCACGCCAATGGCTAGCCACCAGCTACAGCCAATATCGGACCGACCTGGTGGGCCAGTGGTGGCCCTACAGCGTCTTGCTATCTGGGAAGGGTACAATATGATACTTTCACCATTTTAATGAAGAATATTGTTGGTTCTGACACTCAAAATCTTATAATCCCAAGTACCCTTTGATGTCTCACTAGATGGTGGGCCATTTGGTCCCAATTGGAATCATTGATTTAACTACTGACTATAATTTCCGTCAAAAGTTGGGAGTAAAGAAACTACGAAAGTCTGAAGGTCTGGGGAAACCATAAAGCAACATATGGAAAGAAAAAAAATCATTGCAATAGATTCAGTTTTGATTGCATATAGGTGCACAAATGGGTGAGATAAAGCAACAAGGTAAATGTTTATACTATTATACTTTATAATAATATATAATTTTTCATGAGAAATAAGTGTCAAAATTTATTACAAAGCCCAGTTACAACCTGCTCAGAAAGTACTTTGGAACATAAATAACAAGAGTAGTGCACACTATTTCTGTGCACAGGCCTAAGTGAATGAGGGGTACAGGCCCACTGAATAAAACATTGAGGAGCTCAGGATTCCATTTACAGGTTATAAAGGTGTTGAACAGATTCTGTAGAACACATATTGAGAATACTGTTCACAGTTTTAATATAAAATTTGCTTGATGAAAAACTGTATGCTCATTAAAACAGTGCAGTACATGGGCCAGGTGCCGACTCTTTCATCCTCATTTCAGTGCTGAACTCCTTTCTCATGGAAACCACGCAAGCAACAGACCCCCCCCCCCCCCCCCCCCCCTTATTAGGAAAGGCTTTTATTGTCCGTCAGTGTAGAAATTGGTTAAAATATATAAAATAATGATACAAATATCAATGGGTAGGTATGAATGTGCTTTCAATGTCGATTGTTTACAATTTATATTTGCGTTCCGTTTCACTGTCCCGTTCCGATGACTGTTACCGGGTGTAACACCAACTATGAAATAAAATATTGAGAAAAGGCAGTCAAAAAGACGTGAAAAGCAAGGAAAACTGAAGAAAGAACATAAAATAAAATATTAAAGCAATATTTTAAGGGAGGAGACGAACAACCTCCAACGTGTTGGTGAAATGCAAATAGACGTGCTTTAATGAGTAATAATCCAAGCGGAAAATGCGGAAAACTCACAAAGACGTTATAAAACAAAAAATACAAAATGGATACTTCCCAAACTTTCACAGAATGTGCAATATATATATAAAAAAGAAATAATGAAAAATGAACATCCAACAATACGTATATCCTGAGATATCAGTAAATATTTCAGAGCAACTTCAATCGACTTTCCAAGATGGTGGCACTGCTAGGGTACATACTAGTTCCAGGACTCGGCCAAATTCGTACGGTTATTTTTCTTAATCGTTGGCGAGTCCGGTGGCCTCTGATAAAAGCATTCAGTCCCACATGGTAAGCTATTGTAGCGCAATAAAATGATTTTTTCAACACTATTCTTGTTAAGTTATTGGTTGGAGGTATTGCAGCATCAGCAATAGCCTATCAAAAAATTATAACATGTAGTTCATAGTATTGCACCATCAAGCTAGCAATATTCTTATTGTCATCTTATTCTCATCTGTACTACAGTGATCTACAATATGTTATACATCAAAATATTATGTAGGTCTATTCGACAATAGTATTACACCATGAGGTCCTTGGGTACAATGAATTTTGAAATTTTTTAGTGGAATTTTCCAGGAATATTCTTGTGAAGTGGTTCACAAGTACATGCTGTATTGCACCATCATAGCATTGTGACTGCAATGTGTTCACAAAAATACTATTACACAATTAACTAGCAATAATCTGATTCTCATCTAATATACAAGGTAGAGTACAAATTTAAAATATGCAAGTCATCACATAGGAAAACTCACATTGCTTTCAGTGTCTTTTTTGCACAGAATAGGATGCATTCAGTGTTCCCACTCCATTTAAGGTAATTTGCAGGAGCAGTAGAAACTCGTGATTGTTGTGTTTCTGGTGAGTTTAAATGATGAAATGCCACGTTATTGCACAGGATCGAATCCCTAATATCCGAGTCAGTATTGAAGATTTTTGGAATTATGAAATCCAATCTCATAGCATAAGAATTACAATATGTATTTCATATTATTAAGTAGGTTTATCTGGTATCAGATTCAAATAGGTACAGTTTATACTACCCACTGCCATGAAGTCAGTCACCCTGTAGAATTGCACCACCAGCACCCAATAGTCATTCAGACTGTATTGCCAGTATTGCACCATCAGCAGCTAATAATCAATCAATAGTGATCTAGATCATTTTCCGATCACGTTAGATCAATTTTTATCACAAATGTCGATCGATTGCAACATCATATACTACTATTGTATGAACTGTCAAGCCTTTTAATACACAGATAAATGATAATTTTTTTGTTATCTCACAAAAGCAGATCCAGACATGGATGTCAGGAAAATCTTTCTCGAGTTACTAAATATCTCACAAAACAGGTCCAGACATGTATACCTAAGAAAAAATGAATGCTTCAGTAAATGAATCACCCTTCTTGATTGCTTCAGCTCTAGGAGCCATGCGTGAAGGTTTAGGTTTGTCAGATCCCTGCGACGAGCCTTGTTGAATGGCTGTATCACTAGGTTGGGATGATTGGGTAGGCAAAGAGGAATCTGGGACGACAGTACTACCAGATCCCAGAACCATGGCATGTTGGGCCAACCCGGAGCTATTAGGATCACTCTCTTGTAAAGATGGTCTGATAGTTTGCTGACCACCTTGCCTAGTAATGACACTGGGGGAAAGGCATACATGTCCATTGGGCTAGCTTGTTGTTGTACCTTGTCGTAAACATGTCCACTTGGAGACAGTGCCAGGTCTGAACCAGGAGGTTGAAACCTCCTGACGAAGCGACCACTCCATCTGAATGATTTGGCCTTATCGAGACAACCTGTCTGCAATTACATTCAGACGACCCGGGATGTGTCTGGCCTTTAGAACAACATGTCAGATTGCACCAGCCCAGTAGTCCCCATAGAAGGGCACAAAGTGAGCCTGACCTCATACCTCCCTCCTTGTTGATGTATGCCACTGTAGTGTTGTCTGTGGCAACTAGAACAACTTTTCCCTGAACTAAGTGTTGGAATCTTTTTAGGGATAGCAATACAGCTTTTAGTTCCAGGGAATTTACAAGATGGCTTTCTGGAACTGACCAAGTGCTGCTTGCTGTGAAGTCGCCTAAGTGAGCACCGTAACCTTCTTTTGAGGCGTCTGTAAAGATTTGAATGGCATGATGCAAAGGATGCAGAGGTTGGCCTAGTAAGACATTTGTCTCCTTGGTCCACCATAGAAGATGCGCATGAAGAGATCTTGGAACTGGAATCTCCTTTTCTACAGATTCTGGGACCCTCCAATGCCTTTTGAGGTGCCACTGATTGGGTCTCATGTGAAGTCTCCCCAGGGGAACCTGTTTTTCCGTTGCTGTAACAAGGCCTATCAGTGACATGAACTTCCTGACTCGGCACGTTGGATTGGCCAGAATGGATTCCACCTTCAGGAGAATTGACTCCCAACGGTTCTGGGTCAATTTGACCAGTCCCTGAGAGAGATTGTACCTGTAACCCACAAACTCGAATACCTGTTAGGGTTCCAACTCCGACTTTTGTAGGTTTACCACCCAACTCCTGGCAAAGTGTGAGGATGGATTGGGTGCCCTGGTGGCAGGATTCTTTGGTAGGTGCTCGAGTCAACCAGTCGTCTAGGTACTGGTGGATCCTTATACTAGTACCCCGGGACTGGGACATTAACTTGACTTCTTTGACCACACAAGTGAACTCCATCAGAGCTGTTGAGAGGCCAAAGGGGAGGGCATAGAACTGATAGGACTGGTTTTGGAAGTGGAACCTGAGATATTTCCGTTACCTGGTGTGAATTGGAATGTGGAAATAGGCGTCGCTGTAATCCAGTGATGTGACCCATTCCCCTTGTTGCAAAGAAATCCAAATTGTCTCTGGGGTTTCCATTTTGAATGTTTTTACGCTCAAAAATTTGTTCAGTGCACTGAGGTCCAAGATTGATCGCCATTTTTTGGTTTGGTTTGGGGACAATGAACAGTCTGTTGAAAAAGGCTAGAGAGGACCGAACCCCATATCCTTTCTACCGCCTTTTTCCTGATCAGAGCATGCAAAGCCTCCTGCAGGTAGAGGTTCCTGGGGGGATTTGCATAGCCACTGATTATCAAGGGGTCTCTCACTAGAGGGGGCCTAAATTTGAACGGGAGAATGTAACCATCCTTCAAAATGGACACCACTCTCGGATTTGCACCCAGGAGGGACCATTTCTGCCAAAATTCCTGGAGACGACCTCCTAACAGCTGAGCACTGGTAACATTGAGGGCACTTAGAGCATTGGGGGCAAAAACGCAATGATCTACAGAAAAAACACTTTTCACAAAATTTATTTGTTTTTACTTTTGATGAGGGACTTCCGTCTTTCTTTTGTGACTGCCCTCTCACATTTAAGACTAAAGGTACAGGACTGACAACAGGACACAATACAGGTTATTGAGCAGACACATGAAATTTTTTAAACACTTAACACACAATCTACTGGCCGAGCCATCGGCACCAGACTTATTAAACAGTAATTGTCATTTATACTGAGCTTGATCTTTGGCAGGGTGGGTGCCGCGTCCTGGTTGACCATCCCTACCCCGACCTCTAGATCTACCCCTACTGCCAAAAGATTTCCAGGCGGGCATATCCTTGCCAGATTGTCCCCCGGATCGGGATTCATCCTGTGATTGTTTCCAGTTAGCAGGGTATGGTGAACCCCCATGGCCCGAGCCGGGCTGGGAAGTATGTTTGGTGTTTTCAAACTGAGTAATCATATCCTCAGCCTTTCTTATGATAGAGTCAGCAAATAAAGCATATTCATCAAGAGGGCAGTTGCGCAAAGCTGAAAAGGTGTCAGCTTTTACTCCTGCCTTGAGGTTGTCAAGATAAGCATCCCAGCGTGCCAAAGTCAGGTTAGCCATCTGCACAAATATGAAGTCAGTCAAATGTTGAAGTGACTTCCCCATGGCAAAACTAACGTTCTGGTTAAATGAAGTCATGTAATGAAGTTCGTCCAATTCTGCTTGGGCCTTTCCAGAAGACTTGCCTTTAGATAACTCAGTTTGTAAGGTCTTCAAGGTCTTGAATTTTCGTGATGCAACGATTGAAGCCAGCTGACTGGTTGCACACATAACTCATTTCTTTGGCTGCTTTTTCCCAATGTGTCCTGTGTAACTGGACGGCCTGGTGGATGAGAGCAACAGCAGATTTACATATCCTGGCACTGTTGCATTTGGCCGCATCATTGGGCCATGTGTTGACAGATTTCCCAGGTCTTAATGGATCTCTGGGTTCTGCAGGATGGATGCCACACCATCTGTTCTGTGAACCCTCAATCAGTACTAAGTTCAATGTTTTTAGCTTGCAACAAAGCCAATCTTCAGGCGGAAGTACCACTGAAACTTTGCCGACTGGTTGAGCATGATGTCCTACCCAGGGGTTGTCAGTTCTGGAAGCAGGGGTATACTCTAAGTCCGGGATGTGAGTCCATCCCATAAATGTTCTTATGCCCCTGACTGTTTCTCGATAATTTTGGTCCTCACTGAGCACCTCGTCAGAATCTCCGGCTTCTACATCCGGCTGATCTTCCGGGTCTGAAAGTTCCCCTTCCATGGCCGGTTCCAGAGGCATATAACTGCCACTGGAGACCAGGGGCGGATTTCACGAAAGGTCTTAGCCCGGTCTCAGGCTCAAAGAAGAGAGTGAGATACTGTATCACCATAAGATACCGGACTTCGGCTGTGAAAATACTAGTTCGGCAGAGTTCACATCAGGGTCCGGGTACAAATTTTCTAGTGGAGGTAACAGTAGCTGTAAAGTTAGTTCTATCCGGACCAGAGGCTGGACTGGCCTGGCCGGAAGGAACTGCAGAAATCAAAAAAGGAACCCGAGATAGAGAACCGGCAGGCAATCCATGAGAGACTGGTGCTTTGACCGGTGAGAAGGTAACATGTTGAGGACGCTGTCCCATAGTAATCAATGCCTTGAGCCTAGCCATCCGTATTGACCATTTTTTATCTAACTCTTGTAAATCTTTTTTGAAAGAAGGCTGAGGTAGGGAGAGATCTTCCGACGTATTCAAAGAGGAAGCCCCTACAGATTGTCTTGATCCACTGAAGAGAACACAGTTACCGTACTGGGATCAAAAAGAGACTCACATTCTTGTTTCTTTTCTTTCCTCAGCTTATATGTTGGGGTTGAAAGTTGTAAGACCTGCTCCGGGGTTAGCAACTCACAAAACTTGCAAGGAAGTTTCTTAACACATGCATTGTCCCCATGTCCCTACAACGGGCACATCTTGAGTGCTGGTCAAAGGAGGCCATAATATGGCCACACGCTCCCTTTCTTTGTACAGGAGATGCCATGACAAATAAAATATCCGTAGAATACACCAAGACACAAAAATCTGCTGAACTTAAGAAATATCCAACTTTGAAAATATTTGTGAGAAAACACAACTATCCTATTCGCACCAAGCAAAAAAGATGCTATGATATCACGTCCCTCTGGTGAATAAAGCAGGAACTAGGCCACCTGGCGAGTGGATTGTAGGGTACCAGTCCTGCCGGAGGTGAAACTTTTTTGGCATTTGGCGGGACCGGCTGGTGCCGAACTATAACTATAGTCTGTTAGCTAAGGTGTATTAATGCAATAGAAAACTATTTTCAGCTTTTCAGCACTTACTTAATGATTGGGTGGCTCATATCTTTAAAATTCTTGCAGCTTCGGAATTTCTTTCGAATATGCTGTTCAATTACCATTTACTGTACTTCTGTACAGCACTTTCCATGATAATTATGCTTTCCTCTCATGATCACCTTCATAACTCAAAAACACTCAGTCACCTGACACAGTGCCCGTTCACGGGCACTCTACCCTTGTTTTTGCTGTAAACAGATAAATGGAAAAAGCAATCATCCTCTTTGTGCAAGTAGTATGGTGGTGTAAACTAAACCTTCATTTTGTAAACTTTTTTGTTTGCAAGGAACTGAAAAGTGATATTGTCTGATCTTATTGGTTCTTCTTGTTGTAAATAAACCCGTGAAAGCAGCTTTAATTTATTTTGTAAAGGATTGGAAGGACACATGCCAAATTGTGAAGAAAAAAACTGTAAAAGTATAACTTAATCTGTTAGGATTTAATCACATATTTGTTTTATAATATTTCATCTATCAACTAATATATTTAAAACATAGAAACAGATAAACATGTGTCTCGACCTTTGCCCACAATGACTCTTGCCAACAGGACCTTTGCTCACAAAGGACTTTGCTTATCACATTTTTACAGGGAAGAAACTTTGCACAAAATAATGACATGAAATAACATCCTCAAAATTAATTTTTTAGTGTTTTATTGAAGTATAAGTATAAAATATCAAACATGTTAAAGGTGAACTTATTATATTATTGAATTAGAATTATGTAATGTTTATATAACACAATAATATTCTTAATAATGTTGGACTTCCTTTAAACCTTTTTAGTATATCTGTATTACTCAATGTATAGGTTTTGGCTTTTAAAACTATGATAGTTCCGGCGATACTTGTACATGTATGGAAGTGAGCGTGTTCAGCTGAAGAGCAAGTTGACCATTGAAGAGATCTTAAAATTTGTTTCAAAATTCTCATATAGTTAGTTGGCAGGGATTGATGAAGTTTGTGTTGAAAAATTGTTTCAAATTTTTAGCACCTTACTTACTTTCTGTATTTAATGGCATTTCAGATTCCGACCTGTTTCCAGTGCAATAGTGTAAAGAGGCAAATATATCTGTCCAATTTTACATCCGAATCCGTCATCCGAAAAAATTGAAAACCAAAGAAAAAGTGAGGCTGTATACACCTGGCCAATTTTATATCCGAATCGGCAACCGTTTTTTAAAATTCGGACACGGAGCAATTTCTTGGTCCTTTGGAGATATTTTAGTATGTTACATTGGACTGGGTGCTTTTTGGCACAGCATACCTTGCAGGATCTCCATTGGATTGTCATAGGAGCTTTATATCTGGATGCACCAAAACTCGTGTTTGCTGTGCTGCAAATTGCAGACTTTTTATACAGTAAATTGCACAGTCTTATCATTCTGTAACTTGTAACAATAAGTAGATGGCCTCTGAAGGTCACTAATTAGGTAACAAAGAAGAATAACCATTAAAATTGATAAAATGATCGTAAAATGGTATAAATATTTGACATGTAAAGTAACAGGAAACATTTATATCTTGTGGTAACTACTTATAATGTCTGCATATGGAACCTTAAGGGAACCACACCATTATGTGCTCATATATCTTGTAAATAATTTGTCTATCTGTCTGTTATCTAGTTATGACTGAATAAATAGATGTTACCTAGTTATGTCTGTTATATCACTGTTATGTATAATAAATATTTTTAACCTGTTTACATATTATTGGTTCCTTAGGAATGAGTTACTCAGTGGTGGGTATGAATGAAAACAAGGATTTTGTAACCTGTGGTAACTAGCAAAGTCATTACCACAAGATACGAAGTCGTTCGTCTAAGTTTATTTTTCATCTGTGTAATAAAAAGGGCTTCTCCTTTCAAAAAAAAAAAAACAAACTTATTTACAGCCAACATAAGGCTGTATTTTACTTTACTGACATAAAGGTTTACAGGACAGATTGTTTACGTATACCTGCCCCCCTCCCTCCAATGACTTGGTCTGTGTTGATACAAATTTTGGGGAAAAAGTAGTGATAAAATGTGGGGGGTATCATTAAATTTCCTCTCTGTTTAGTCTAGGCTTTCTTAAAGGCAAACACCCTTGTAATTAAAATACAATATTCAGAAAAAAATGGTCATTTTGCATAATGTACTCCTACAATTAACATGCACAGGATTTTACACATGATATGGCAGACAGTATCTCTGCTCAGTCTATATCTCAAATCATGCATCAAATTACCATCCCAAACCTCTAGGATCAATAATAAGTGAGTTATAAGCATTTTTAAGCGTGGCTATGCTTGTTTGACCTTGAAGGAGGGGTCTAAGGTCAAATCCGACCACACCAAAAGATTCCCAGCTCATCATTTCCTATAGGTTGGTTTGCCATCCCAAACCTCTAGGATCAATAATAAGCGAGTTAAAAGCACTTTTAAGTTTGGCTATCCTCGTTTGGCCTTGAAGGAGGGGTCAAAGGTCAAATCCAACCACACCAAAACATTCCCAGCCCATGATTTCCTAAAGCTTGGTTTACCATCCCAAACCACTAGGACCAATAATACGCAAGTTATAAGCACTTTGAAGTTTGGCTATCCTCGTTTGGCCTTGAAGGAGGGGTCAAGGTCAAATCCAACCACACCAAAAGATTCCCGGCCCATGATTACCATATATCGTTGGCTTACCATCCCAAACCTCTAGGACCACTTTGAAGTTTGGCTATCCTCGTTTGACCTTGAAGGAGGGGTCAAGGTCAAATCCAACCACACCAAAAGATTCCCGGCCCATGATTTCCTATACGTTGGCTTACCATCCCAAACCTCTAGGACCAATAACAAGCGAGTTAAAAGCACTTTTAAGTTTGGCTATCCTCATTTGACCTTGAAAGAGGGGTCCAAGGTTAAATCTGACCACACCAAAAGATTCCCAGCCCATGATTTCCTATATGTTGGTTTACCATCCCAAACCTCTAGGACCAATAATAAGTGAGTTGTAAGCACTTTTAAGTTTGGCTATCCTTGTTTGACCTTGAAGGGGTCTAAGGTCAAATCCGACCACACCAAAAGATTCCCAGCCCATGAATTCCTATAGGTTGCTTTACCATCCCAAACCTCTAGGACCAATAATATGTGAGTTATAACAACTTTTAAGTTTGGCTATCCTCGTTTGACCTTGAAGGAGGGGTGCAAGGTCAAATCCGACCACACCAAAAGATTCCCGGCCCATGATTTCCTGCAGGTTGGTTTACCATCCCAAACCTCTAGGACCAATAAGAAGTGAGTTATAAGCACTTTTAAGTTCGGCTATCCTCGTTTGACCTTGAAGGAGGGGTCCAAGGTCAAATCCAACCACACCAAAAGATTCCCAGCCCATGATTTCCTATAGGTTGGTTTGCCATCCCAAACCTCTAGGACCAATAATAAGTGAGTTAAAAGCACTTTTAAGTTTGGCTATCCTCGTTTGACCTTGAAAGAGGGGTCCAAGGTCAAATCTGACCACACCAAAAGATTCCCAGCCCATGATTGCCTATATGTTGGTTTACCATCCTAAACCTCTAGGACCAATAATAAGCGAGTTGTAAGCACTTTTAAGTTTGGCTATCCTTGTTTGACCTTGAAAGAGGGGTCTAAGGTCAAATCCGACCACACCAAAAATTTTCAGCCCATGAATTGCTATAGGTTGGTTTACCATCCCAAACCTCTAGGGTCACAAATATGTGTGAGTTATAACCACTTTTAAGTTTGGCTATCCTCGTTTGACCTTGAAGGAGGGGTCCAAGGTCAAATCCGACCACACCAAAAGATTGCTGGCCCATGATTTCCTATAGGTTAGTTTACCATCCCAAACTTCTAGGACCAAAGCGAGTTATAAGCACTTTTAAGTTTGGCTATCTTCGTTTGACCCTGAAGGAGGGGTCCAAGGTCAAATCCGACCACACCAAAAGATTCCCAGCCCATGATTTCCTATAGGTTGGTTTACCATCCCAAACCTCTAGGCCCAATAATATGGGAGACATAAGCACTTTTCATGACTGACAAAAGAACGCCTGTGGCGGCCATCTTATCAAAATGAGGACAAAAATATTTCCAGTCAAGATTTTATGATGAGGAACATATCCTGCTGGATAAAACTAAATAATCTAAATACAATAGTTTTCAACTTATAAGTGATTTACTCAACAGTGATAACCTAAAAGTAGCTATCACTCAGCTATGCCATGAGCTACAGGTCTGAAATTTTACTAGGTCATAGCTGACCCAAAAGTAGCTGAATAACATATTCACACAAAATGCTCTAAATGCAATACTTTTCAAGTTATAAGTGATTTACTCAACAGTGATAACCTGATAGCAGCTATTACTCAGTTATGCCATGAGCTACAGGTCTGAAATTTTACTATGTTATAGCTGACACAAAAGTAGCTGAATAAGATATTTTAATAAAATGCTCTAATTGCAATACTTTTCAAGTTACACATGATTTAGTGTTCAGTAAGAACCTCCAAGTAGCTATTACTCAGCTATGCAATGAGCCACAGGTCTGGAATTTTACTATGTTATAACTGATCCCAAAATAGGTGAATAACATAGTGAAACTAAATACTAAATATGATTTAACTAAATATATAAAAACTAAATATGATTTCCTATA
Source organism: Sabellastarte sp. h YS-2021 (assembly GCA_964017235.1). NCBI lineage: Eukaryota > Metazoa > Annelida > Polychaeta > Sabellida > Sabellidae > Sabellastarte > Sabellastarte sp. h YS-2021. The sequence continues at coordinate 7,821,591 of OZ024932.1, read as the reverse complement.
GGTTGGTTTACCATCCCAAACTTCTAAGACCAATAATAAGCGAGTTATAAGCACTTTTATGTTTGGCTATCCTCGTTTGACCTTGAAGCTTGAAGGAGGGGTCCAAGGTCAAATCCAACCACACCAAAAGATTCCCAGCCCATGATTTCCTATAGGTTGGTTTACCATCCCAAACCTCTAGGACCAATAATAAGTGAGTTGTAAGCACTTTTAAGTGTGGCTATGCTTGTTTGACCTTGAAGGAGGGGTCCAAGGTCAAATCCGACCACACCAAAAGATTCCCAGCTCATGATTTCCTATAGGTTGGTTTGCCATCCCAAACCTCTAGGATCAAACCTCTAAGCGAGTTAAAAGCACTTTTAAGTTTGGCTTTCCTCGTTTTGCCTTGAAGGAGGGGTCAAAGGTCAAATCCGACCACACCAAAAGATTCCCAGCCCATGATTTCCTAAAGCTTGGTTTACCATCCCAAACCTCTAGGACCAATAATACGCGAGTTATAAGCACTTTGAAGTTTGGCTATCCTCGTTTGACCTTGAAGGAGGGGTCCAAGGTCAAATCCAACCACACCAAAAGATTCCCGGCCCATGATTTCCTATACGTTGGTTTACCATCCCAAACCTCTAGAACCAATAATAAGCGAGTTAAAAGCACTTTTAAGTTTGGCTATCCTCGTTTGACCTTGAAAGAGGGGTCCAAGGTCAAATCTGACCACACCAAAAGATTCCCAGCCCATGATTTCCTATATGTTGGTTTACCATCCCAAACCTCTAGGACCAATAATAAGTGAGTTGTAAGCACTTTTAGGTTTGGCTATCCTCGTTTGACCTTGAAGGAGGGGTCTAAGGTCAAATCTGACCACACCAAAAGATTCCCAGCCCATGAATTGCTATAGGTTGGTTTACCATCCCAAACCTCTAGGATCAATAATATGCGAGTTATAACCACTTTTAAGTTCGGCAATCCTCGTTTGACCTTGAAGGAGGGGTCCAAGGTCAAATCCGACCACACCAAAAGATTCCCGGCCCATGATTTCCTATTTGGAAATTTAATAAGTAAATTAAATTTTTATAAGTTAATACCCTATCCAATGGACAATTGCTTTACCGGTCCGCCAAACGTCAGAAAAAGACGTCCTGCGTATAACACTAACAGTCTAGCAGAGCCGGTCAGGAGAGCGCATTCGCCAGGTGGCACATCGTACTTCCTTGCTGCCTAGACAACGTGAAGTCAAAGCATCTTTTTCGTATCTAGTCCTAGTAAGACCCCTAGTAAGCTGATAGCGTGGCCGGTTGGGTGGGCCTTGCCTGTCCATTGGATAGGGTATTAACTTACAAAAATTTAATTTACTTATTAAATTTGCAATTTTATTGCGTTAATACACCCTATCCAATGGACAATTGCTGAATAACTACCGCTTGGTAGGCGGGTAAGCAGCTAGGGACTTGCATGAACTCATAATAACAAAAAATTGAGATGGCCCATTTGACCTAGGGTCAGAGACCCTTGAGAGGTCAAGGTCGACTGTCAACTAACCGGTTAACCGGGAGTCTACCGACACTGCCCCCCCCTTTTTTTCCTTTCCCTCCCAGTGATGAACTGGGGAGGGAGAGATGGAGAGAGAGAGAGGGGCTGAGTTCAGTCCCAGAAGAAATAACAACTTGCCAAGGGAAGAAAGTCACAGTTTTTTTTTTAATAAGATGTACAATGAACATTTTTTACAATATGTACATATTTACAGTATGCACATATTTACATATATACAACATCTCCTCACTTCTGGGCCCGGTGGTGCACCTGTTGGGCAGCCACTACAGGTCCCAGATGGAATAGCTCTGAGTCAGCCCAGGCAACATCCTTCAAATAAAATTGAGTGAAAGATTTCCAGTGGCAGGCTGACAGGATTTGATCTAAGGAGATCCCTGATTGGAAAGCCTTAGATGCAGCAAAGGCCCTGACATCATGGGCTTTAACCTGATGCAAGGAGAGGGCCTCCTGGTCAGAGAGCTCATAGCACAGAATCACAGTCTGTTTGATCCATGAGGAGATGGTGGCAGGTGAGATGTCTTTGTCAAACCCTTTCTTGAAGGAGACAAAGACTAACTCCTTATTCTGCCCGAGGTTTGTAGTCCTGTCCAAGTAGTAGCGCAGGGCTCTAACTGGACATAGGGACCTGTCACCCTTGAGTGACCTATCCAGGGATGGAGCCAGGGCTGGAATGACCACTGGTGCCACACTATCTGGACCCTCTTTAGCCAACTGGTTCTTGGATAGAAAGCTAGGTGAAGGGTACAAAGACACCTTGGACCAGTCTGACTGGTGTCTGATGTTCTTATGTAACCAAGCATGGATCTCACTCCTGCGTTTACCTGAACCCAAGGCCAGCAAGAAAACAGTCTTGAAGGTTAGATGTTTTAAGGAGGCCTCTTTAAGGGGTTCAAAGGGAGCCTTTGTGAGCTGGTGTAGTACCAGGGAAAGGTTCCAGGAGGGGATGCCCCTCCTGCCCTTGGGTCTGTCTCTATGGAAACTATCCAGGAGATGAGTGAGATTTTCATCCTTGCTGACATTAATGGATGAATTGCCCAGTTTGTCAGCAATGGCTGATCTGTAGCCATCAATGGTGCCTGGTTGCAACTTCTTGTCCTGGAATAAGTGCAGGAGGAAGTCAGCAATGGCTTTTAGAGGTGGTGCCCTGAAGTCCACCTGATTACTGATGCACCACTTTGTAAAAATGGTCCACTTTGCCTCATAGACAGATCTGGTTGATCTTCTTTGAGGAGCCTCAATTCGTGCTGCCACTGCCTCAGAGAAGCCTTGCTCCTTGATTGCTGAGGCTCTAGGAGCCAGGCATGTAGGTTCAGATTCGCCAGGTTCCTGTGAAGGACCTGGTTGAATGGCTGAGACACCAGGTTGGGTATGCTGGGCAGACACAGTGGGATCTGGCTTGACATTGCTACCAGGTCCCAAAACCAGGGCATGTTTGGCCACCCTGGGGCAATCAGGATTATTCTGTTGCAGGGGTGGTCCTGAAGCTTCTCCACCACTTTGCCCAAGATGGCTGCCGGTGGGAAGGCGTATTGGTCCAGGTCCTCCCAGGACAGGCTGAGTGCATCCACTGCCCAAGCCTGGGGGTCTGGGACCGGTGAGACAAACTGTGGCAGTTTGTTGTTGAACCTGGTGGCAAACAGATCCACTTGAGGTTGGTGCCACCGGTTGCATATAGCTTTGAACACTTCTGGATGAAGCGACCACTCTGTTTGAATGTCTGTCCGAGCCTGGATAGCTTGTCTGCTATCACGTTCAGCCAGCCGGGGATGTGACGTGCCCTGAGGGTTACCTGCTGTCTGGTACACCAGGACAGTATTCTCCACAGTAGGGCACACAGGGAGCCCGACTTCATCCCCCCCTCTTTGTTAATATAAGCAACCACTGTTGTGTTGTCTGTAGCTATCAACACTGTCTTGTTGCAGACGAGGGTTCGTAACTCTTTTAGAGCTAGAAATACTGCCTTTAGCTCTAAGTGGTTTATGTGCAACTTGCTCTCTGGAAGGGACCTGATAATTGTCATGGATGTATGGTTTTAGTAACTGTATTAGGTGTTGATGTGAAGTTTTTTAGTAGTAACTGATATTAGTGGGGTTCTTACTTTTAATGCTTTACATTTACTATAATTACACTCTATTCTGTATATACCTAGTATTATATATTATACATTTACATACCAAAGTTTATTGCATCAACTTAAGTTGAAGTTAGTAACATATGTACAGTTACTTCATTGTTTACTCGCTCACTTTTCTTTGGCCTTGGAATTCAAAATTTAGTAATTCTTATTACTTTTAGTCATTTAGTAACATGACATATAGTAATTCCTTTTACTTCAAGTTACTTCAATTTGAATCCAGTAATTCTTCTTACTTTCAGTCACTTTTTCATGTAATTACTTCTAGTCATGTAGTAATGCGAATCGGTTTGGCTAACTTGATTTAATTGTGATTTATTACTAAGTATGGTTATTTCATGTACTATGTTTAAATTCATTGCTGATTCTTGTATGTTAAAAAAAATAACTGTTATGATTGATGGCAATGATGGTTATGTAATTAGGGATGGCCTTTCTGTTATCATTAGACTGTAAATTTAATGGTGGGTCTTCCCTGTCAATGTATTATGCTGTGTATAATTGTATATCACTAAAAAGTCAATGGTAGTACATAATATTAGAAATAAAATAATATAACCTCACTTGTGGTTCTTGGGGACTGGCTCTCTGGAAGGGACCAGGTTCCCCTTGCAGTGTGCTCGTCTAAGTGTGTGCCCCACCCTTCTTTTGATGCGTCTGTAAAGATTTGCAGAGCATGTTTTAGAGGGTGTAATGGTTGACCTAGTAGCACATTGCTTTCCTCCAGCCACCACCTTAGGTGGGGGTGGAGGGACTTGGGGACCGGTATCGGCTTTTCTAGTGATTCTGGGAACCTCCAGTTGTTTTTCAAGTGCCACTGTATGGGTCTCATGTGAAGTCGCCCTAAGTGGACTTGCTTTTCTGTTGCTGTGAGTAGACCTATGAGGGACATGAATTGTCGGACCGGGCACACTGGATCCGACATTATGGATCTGATCTTGTCTGTCAGGATCTGCCAACGATCTTCTGTTGGTCTGACCCTGCCCTCTTTCAGGTCGAACTGGTAACCTACGAAGTTGAAGACCTGTTTGGGAACCAGTTCTGATTTTTCCTTGTTCACCAGCCACCCTAGTTCCTGGCACAGAGTGACTAGGGTTTGAGTATGCTGGAGACAGGTGTGTTGGGTAGAGGCTCTCACCAGCCAGTCGTCTAGGTACTGGTGGATCCTTATACCCTTCTGAAGAGCCATGAGTTTGACCTCTTTGGCTACCACTGTGAACTCCATGGGGGCTGTGGATAGGCCAAAGGGTAGGGCCTTGAATTGGTAGGACCGACCCTGGAGGTGAAAACGCATGTACTTCCTTGACTGACTGTGAATTGGTATGTGGAAGTAAGCGTCTTTGAAATCTATGGATGTGACCCACTCCCCTGCCTGTAGGGAGGTTCTTATTGTCTCTGGGGTCTCCATCTTGAACGACCCTGTGTTCAAAAAGGTGTTCAAGGTGCTCAGGTCCAGGACCGGTCTCCACCGGTTGTTGGGTTTGGGTACCAAAAATAGCCGGTTGTAAAAACCCAATGAGTTCTGATTTTCTACCGGTTCGACTGCATTCTTGTTTATCAGCTGATACAGTGCCTCTAATAGGAAGGACTGTTTGGCTGAGTTGTGGTAGCTGCTTATTACAGTTGGTGACCTTGCCAAGAGGGGTCTGAACCGGAACGGGAGAGTGTATCCCTCCCTCAGTGTGGTGACTACATTTGGACTTGAACCCATAGCTTCCCATTTCTCCCAACACTGGCTTAGTCTCGCCCCTACAGGAGGATCTATAACAGCATGTTGGGCATTGGTTACAAGTTTTACAGAAGACAAGTGACCTACACAAGAAACACTTTTCACATATTTTATTTCTGTGTACATTTGACATATATTGGGATTTACACCTTTCCTTTGTGGCAACCCTGACACAATATGAGCATTTGCAACATGTGAGTTTACAGTCAAATCTAATGTCACTTTGCTGGTCTCTGCACTCACTGGTGCTGGGTCCAAGTCTTCCTGACCGGTTACAACTACAGAGTTCATCTGACCGGTCACAAATTTTACACAGTAATTGTCATTTTGACGACTTGGACCCCTTGGCAGGCTTCTGGGAGAAGTTGGAGGCTTTGCCTCGACCTCTCCTGCTTTGCTGGTTGTCTCTGATCTGCTTCCAAGCAGGGACGTTCTTCCTGTCAGTGTGACGACTAGCAGACTTGTCACTTGCAGAGTATGGGTGGAAGCGACCTTTTTGTCGGTGAGAAGTACCGGACGAACACCTCTCCTCACTCTTACTGATTTCCTCTTCAGCCTTGGCCAGTAGCTGATCCGGAAATAAAGCGTCTAGATGGACTGGAGACATTCTCAAGGCGTGCACAGTGTCGTGTTTAACCCCAGCATGCAAATAGTCCAGGTAACTATCCCTGCGAGCAAGGGTGAAGTTGGCCATGTTGATGAAGACTGCCTCTGATAGATCTTGATAATTGTCCTGGCCATTGCTTGAGAAATTGACCAGTTAAAGGTGGTCAAGTACTCCAGTTCATTGATAGCTTGCCCCATCTTCTCTGAAGATTTTCCTATACTGTTTAGACTCAGGGTTTTTAACTGAATGTTCATTGAGTCCTGAACCCTGGTCAGGCATCTTGACAGACCAGCAGCCTGGTTGCAGATCACTGTCTGTTCACGAGCTGCCCGTTCCCAGCGTCTGAGCAGTTCTTGGCTGAAGACCCGGGAGGGTGGGGCAGAGGGCATATTCCTTCTGGCAACCCTGCTGAATGAGTGGTTGAGTTTGGCCGGGTCCGGTGACCAGGTGCGTACTGTTGAACTCTCATTGTCCTTCTCAGCATGCATCCCGTACCATCTAGATGGTCTAGGGGTTTTGATGAACTGGTCCTTGAGGAGGCCAGAGTTGTCTGTGTTCCTGGTGGGGTAACCCTCTTTGATGGTAAGGTTGAGGCTGGACATCTTTCTGCAAAGCCAGTCATCAACTGGAAGTTTCACACTGACTTTGCTGGTTGGCTGTGTACGGGCACCGGCAAAAGGGTTATCATCAGCATTGGAGGACACAGTTTCGAATTCAGGAACCCTGTGCCAGTTCATGAAGCTCCTCACACCCCTCATTGTCTCTCTATAATTGGCCTCCTCAGTTGGCTCAGAGGCAGGGTCATCTTTGGATGCCTCTCTGTCTGCTGACCGGTCCCTGTGGGTGTCACCACCCAGGGAACCGGTAGTACTGAGCTGGTCAGCTTCACTGTCAGAGGCTGCTCTCATTTCATCACCGGTGGGCTGAACCTCTGGGAATGAACCAGGGGCCTGAACAGGCTGGGTTGCTATCCCTGCACCGGGAGCCCCTAGGGGCTGGGTGGTAGTCTGCATCTCTTCTGCAGCATTACCGGTGGCCTGAACAAGGCAGGGACCAGGTTTCTCAGAGGGCAGTCTTCTCCACAGGCAGCCTGCTGGTGGAAGGCTCAAAACATGGCTTCCCAGTGGGAGTTACATCAGCTGGTGGCTTCACAACCGGTTCAACCGGCACTGTGAAGGTCTTGGCCAGGATCATAGCTTCCAGTCTGGAGAACCTCTCAGCCCATTTGTCATCTAAATTCTTGAGATCTTCAGCTGAAGGCTTGCTGCTGGATCTCTTCTTGGAAGCAGAAGGTGACTCACTACGCTTCGTTTTCTTGGTAGTGGGTGTATGCTGCACGTCCTTGACCTTTTCCACCCTTGCCAGTACACTAACGTGTGCTGGGTCTACGAGAGTGGGAGTGGAATTAGTCGACGTCGTAGATGTTTTCCTTTCTGTCCCTGTAAGCTGGGGTGGCCAGCTGAAGGACCTGGTCAGGGGTAAACCCCTTGCAGATAACACATTCTTTCTTCTGGACGCAGGGGTCGTCGCCTAGCCCTTTGTACCTACAACGTGCACACTTGGAGTGGGTGTTGAACCCAGCCATAGCGTGTCCGCAAGAACCTCTTCTTTGTCCTGGAGATGACATGATTGTAGATAATACTTCTAAACTACTTCAAAGATGAAATAAAGCAGATGAGTTCGTTGTAAAACGAGAAGATTCCTTGTCGTTGAAAACACGTCTTCACTCTCCACGCGCCAAACGAAAAAGATGCTTTGACATCACGTTGTCTAGGTATCAAGGAAGTACGATGCGCCACCTGGCGAATGCGCTCTCCTGACCGGCTCTGCTAGTGTTATACACAGGACGTCTTTTTCTGACGTTTGGTGGACCGGTCGCGCCGATCGGTAAAGCAATTGTCCATTGGATAGGATGTATTAACGCAATAAAAAGGTTAGTTTACCATCCCAAACTTCTAGGACCAAAGCGAGTTATAAGCACTTTTAAGTTTGGCTATCTTCGTTTGACCCTGAAGGAGGGGTCCAAGGTCAAATCCGACCACACCAAAAGATTCCCAGCCCATGATTTCCTATAGGTTGGTTTACCATCCCAAACCTCTAGGCCCAATAATAAGGGAGACATAAGCACTTTTCATGACTGACAAAAGAACGCCTGTGGCGGCCATCTTTTCAAAATGAGGCCAAAAATATTTCCAGTCAAGATTTTATAATGAGGAACATATCCTGCTGGATAAAACTAAATAATCTAAATGCAATAGTTTTCAAGTTATAAGTGATTTACTCAACAGTGATAACCTAAAAGTAGCTATCACTCAGCTATGCCATGAGCTACAGGTCTGAAATTTTACTAGGTCATAGCTGACCCAAAAGTAGCTCAATAACATATTCACACAAAATGCTCTAAATGCAATACTTTTCAAGTTAGAAGTGATTTACTCAACAGTGATAACCTGATAGTAGCTATTACTCAGTTATGCCATGAGCTACAGGTCTGAAATTTTACTATGTTATAGCTAACACAAAAGTAGCTGAATAACATATTTTAATAAAATGCTCTAAATGCAATACTTTTCAAGTTATACATGATTTAGTGTTCAGTAAGAACCTCCAAGTAGCTATTACTCAGCTATGCAATGAGCCACAGGTCTGGAATTTTACTATGTTATAGCTGACCCCAAAATAGGTGAATAACATAGTGAAACTAAATACTCTAAATGCAATACTTTTCAAGTTATAAGTGATTTACTCAACAGTGATAACCTAAATGTAGCTATTACTCAGCTATGCAATGACCTAACATTACTATGTTATATAGCTGACCCAAAAGTAGCTGAATAACATATTTACACAAAATTCTCTAAATGCAATAGTTTTCAAGATATAACTGATTTAGTGTATGATTTTATTAATTTTAATGCATTAATACTTATTTAAAAAATTCATAAAAAAATAATTAAGAAAGATCCTGATACTCACATTAGGGAATCTACTTGAGGCCTAGTATATACGTGCAAGATATGAGAGAAATCCCTGCAATAGTCACTGAGAAAATTGCAATAAAGTGTTGAAATGTTCACACTTAGGGTGGGGGGTACCTCACTTGTAATGTCTCTAGCAAACAGACGAACATACGGATCTGCATGCCTTGAACAATTTTTCATCCTCGATAGATAAGGCATCTTTTAAAACAAGGGAACAGTGGCTGTCTTTCAGACAACCACAAAGTCGAATCTTTAGATTAAAGTTGAGTTAAACCCAAAATAATAGTGTTTAGATAACAATATACCACATGGGTAACAAGGAAGGAGCTCATTAGTACCCAATTACTTTCAAGATGTTTAACAGTGTTTTTGAATAGAATAATGTCATTTACCAAGACTGTTAAATGTGTTTTTATGATAGATTTACAAATGAAAATCCTAACAGAGAAGGCAATAACCTTTTCTGAGGGAGAAATTCTAAATAGATTTGCAGAACCCAAACAAATTTATTAAATTAGTCATGTGGTGTCTGCCTTCTATGAAACTGTCACTGTCCACATGCTTTCATGTGTAGAGCCACCAGATGAATACTTTTTTGTGATCCAAAATAAATTGTATCTCATCATAAAGACATATAATCCCCATGCATGGTTTTTTCATTGTACATTATAAACAGTGACCTACAAAATTTAATGAAGATTAATACTAATTATTACATATACCATATACTTTCCAATTCATACCCCTTTACTTTACTACCAAATTTATGATGAGAGTGTCTGTGATTAATACACAAGACAACACTGTTCCATGCTAACTTTTGATTCACTATGAGCCAAAAGTCTTTGAATCATGTGTTTTAATTTCTGCCTCATTTATGGTAGAAATTGATGCTGAATGCCTGGGATTTCGTTGACACTAGTTACATACAGTTAGTTAAGATTTGGATGTATACATGACACTTTCAAGACATATAGTTGGCTCAGTTTCAGTTGCGTCTATTTGCGGAGTAATCAACACTAGGTAATTCTAACTCTAATAGTATTTCTCTAGTATTTAATCTCTATCTGAAGACAGTTACTGGGTTGAAGTTGATTCTGAGGAACATCAAACAAGAAAAATCAGAGATCAGCAATTATTAAGGATGAGACACTGCAGGTGAAAAGCTGAAGGTTGTGAAGTAAGCTTGAAATTTGTAAAATAAGATTATAGGAGAAATGATGGGTGAGCTATAAATCATAGTTCTCAATATCAAAAACAAGGGTGAAGTGGCTGGCTTTCACCCAACCACAGAGTCGAATCTTAGGACAGCACTCTGTGTTGAAATCTGTAAACTCGGTATTATCGCCCACATTTGCAAACCGCTTCCAGGGAAGTTGTTTTCAGATTTGTGTAGCGAGATGGGTATTTGTAGTGACGTGATGTGAAAGGTTTACAAATATAAAGGGTCTGCAGATGCGCAGTTTTACAAGGCTGGTTTAAGATGAAAACCACCAGGATATTTCCTGTCCACGGCCTCATTAATATTAATGAGCAAATATGCGCAGTCACGGCAGTTCTTTGAGGGTGTTTCCGGACAATATTTTACAAGGCTGGTTTAAGATGAAAACTACCAGCATATTTCCTGTTCACGGACTCCCCCCATTAATATTAATGAGCAAATATGCACAGTCACGGCAGTTCTTTAAGGGGTTTCCTCATTCTCTCGCAAGACTTTTTCCTCTCGAAAAAAAGATCTCTCTCAGAAACCATCGTGTCTATGGCCCACTGTATACCTACGCACCACTTTACTGTGTTACTACGCCAACAAGAATAGATTTTTAAAAAGATTTTTTTTCTACAGCAATCGTATGAAATAGTTTAAAAATAGCATCAGAGATGCCCGTACCCCACAGCCTAGGGAAATATTTTCAACACCATGAGATACAGAAGTACTGTACCAGTACAAACTTCAGGATACTTTCAGAGCACTGTAATTTTCCTGTTAGTATTCTTGGTAGCCTTCTTCATCCGGTTGATTCTGTTAGAAATCTAGGTGTATGGTTCGATGCAGATTTTTCTTTTTCTGAACATGTCAAGAGGACTTGCAAAGCGTGCTTTCTTCAGATGCGTGACCTTCGTAGAATAAGACAATATCTGACTCCAGAAGTCACAGTCCTTGCTGCTAATGCCTTGGTTAGTAGCCGTCTTGACTACTGCAATTCTCTGTTCAGGGGTTTGTCGTGTTTCAATCTGCACAAATTGCAAAGTATTCAGAATACCCTTGCTCGGATTGTGACAAATCATAGAAGGTATGCTCATGTTACACCTATTCTGAAGCAACTCCACTGGCTCCCCGTTAAGTATAGATGTATGTTTAAAACTGCAACTCTAGTTTACAAATATTTACATAGTGGTTCTCCTTCCTATTTTCAACCATTCTTGTCACTCAGTAGCTGTTCCTACAGTACCAGGCGTGGTCATCCAGATCATCAATACCTTACTGTTCCTCCTTTCCGCCCATCTGTCTTCAAGTCAGTCAAACATTTTGATCACAGTTTTGCCTTTGATGCTCCAAAGATCTGGAATGAACTCCCTCATGATGTGCGCAGTGCAACATCAGTTGCCTCCTTCAGAAAGAAGCTCAAAACTTACCTGTTTGCAAAGGCATATCCCCCATAGCCTCTCCTGTCACCCTGTGTCTCCTTGGTACGACCTGGCTATGTCCTTTGATTAATCCTTATCGCCTTTGCTCTTTGTTCAGTTGCGCCTTAGAGTCCATCTGTGATGGAGATTAAGCACTATAAAAGTCCACATTAGATTAGATTAGACTGTCAGTTATATAAAGGTCCAAATAATGTTTAAATGGAGAAAATAATGTTTAAAAGAAAGATCATGCATATAAAGATGAAGTATTAAAACAAGATAATTCAATAACAAGATGACAGCATTAATCAGTAAACTAAAATTTAACACTCTTTATCTACATCTGCATGGCCGAATTATGGTTTAGATGGTTTGAATATTACCATGCATACAGAAGTGGTAATACATTTAATGAATGCTTATGTGTGGTGTTGGAGCAAAATCTGTGGCTCACTTGATGAAATTCTATCTCTTACAATGGGAAGTTATGAAAGTAAAATTCTTAATAAATTCTAATATGACTTTAACAGTGCTTAATCTGCATCAAAAGACAGACCAAAAGGTGCAACAAGATTTTATAGGTCAAGGTCACTATGACAAGGTCAAAGGTCAAATTAAGGTGACACCATGATAACACACCTATAGCCCCTAACCAATGTCCCTACCAAGTATCAACTTCCTCAACCTTACGGTTTCCAAGATATAGCCCGGACAAGATTTTATAGGTCAAGGTCACTACGGCAAGGTCAAAGGTCAAATCAAGGTCAGATCATGACATTGCACAACTACACCCCCTAACCAATGTCCCTACCAAGTATCAACTTCCTCAACCTTATGGTTTCCAAGATATAGCCCGGACAAGATTTTATAGGTCAAGGTCACTACAGCAAGGTCAAAGGTCAAATCCTGGTCAGACCATGACGTTGCACACCTACACACCCTAACCAATATCCCTACCAAGTACCAACTTCCTACACCTTACGGTTTCTGAAATGTAGCCCGGACAACATTTTATAGGTCAAGGTCACTACGGCAAGGTCAAAGGTCAAATCAAGGTCAGACCATGACATTGCACACCTACACCCCCTAACCAATATCCCTACCAAGTATCAACTTCCTACACCTTACGGTTTCTGAGATATAGCCCGGACAAGATTTTATAGGTCAAGGCCACTACGGCAAGGTCAAAGGTCAAATCAGGGTCAGACCATGACGTTGCACAACTACACCCCCTAACCAATGTCCCTACCAAGTATCAACTTCCTATACCTTACAGTTTCCGGAAACAGCCCGGACAAAATTTTCAAACTCAAGGTCACTACGGCAAGGTCAAAGGTCAAATCAAGGTCAGACCAGGACGTTGCACACCTATACCCCCTAACCAATGTCCCTACCAAGTATCAACTTCCTACACCTTACGGTTTCTGAGATACAGCCCGGACAAACTATTTCCCGCCGCCCGCCCACCCACCCACCCATCCGGACACCATGGGTGAAAACAATACCCCGACAGCCCCTTAAGGGCTGTGGGGTAAAAATTCCTAAAATTGTTATTTCTTGCTCGATTTTGACAAATAATACACAATTTTAAAGCTTACAACACGTGGCATCTATCTAGATTGGTAACACATCCCCTTTATAGTGAAAATGTTATGAATTCTTTGTCACAAGTTACCTTGTCATGTAAAGATTTTTCCTTATCTAACTCCATCAAAATCTTAAATCCTCTAAACTGGACATTCATATTTTATAATAAAAACATATTTTATATGTCTGCATGCAAGATTATAACCCATAATTAATTTTAACTTTAGAGAATAGACTATAAGCACGTGTAAAAAATTATCAGAAATTGATGTTTGGCTAAAATGTTGCAGAAAAATTATTTATAATTTTCAGAAACTTAAATTATTGTGCTTTGTATTAATTTTGTGCTAAATTTTAGAAACTTAAATTATTGTGTTTTGTATTAATTTTGTGCTAAATTTTATGAGACATCTTTTTACTATTTATATTTAGTTTTTTATTGTAATTTCATACAGCTTTTTTTGTGTATTTCATTTATTTCTGTTGACGTTTTTTGTATATATCTCTTCGTTGTCATATATTATAATTTCAAAGCAAAACAAAAAGAAAAAAAATACAATATATGAATTTCAATATTATACGAATTGAAATAAACCATTATTATTATTACTATTATTATTATTAAAATATCTTCAATGTTATTATTTTTTCATTATTTTTTATTAGTCTCATTTATTGTTAATAGTTTTTGCAGTTGTCTAGTAAATTTTAATGAATCTAGGGATGAACATAAACAAATTTCCATTCAAAAATATATTTTACTAATATACCATTATAAAGCTTACAACATGTGGCACCTATCTATAATGACATGATATCCCAGTTAAATGAAAAAGGTAGGTCATTTTTTATTATCTGGCATCTGGGGTTGTTGTGGTAAGTCGGGCTCATCACCAGCACTAATTTTTTTAAATGCTTAAACAAATGCTATTTTTACAAACTTCTGCTAGTAGTCATATTTTCTAATATTTTTTATATATACACCAAGATTTATTGTTTATTTCTACAGTAAAATATTTGTTAAATGTATACACATGCAGGTATATAGAATACAAAATTATATTTCTTTGAAAAATTATTGGTAAAAATTTTAAAGCAATCACACAGGTTTAATAGCCAGAAAAATCCACGGATCACCATGTAAAAACATCGTAGAATTACTACTGGTTTAAAAACTCAATTTTCGCCCACCTAAGAAGACTAAAAAATATATTTTAGAAGATAGTTTCACAATGAAAAATTACTATGTTGACGATATATATGTATATTTGTTATAAAAATTAAGAAGGGTGTGTGTTATGACAGAAAATATTTATTTTTGAGCATTTTTCATGATACGGAAATCACTTCCTTGTTGAAAAGTAGTTCTTTGTTTACTCTCAGCATTCCTCGTGGTTTCTGCGAGGGTTTGTTTTTGAGGAAAAGAAATCGGGCGTGAGGATGGGGTTTCCTGACAATATTCTACCGTAGATGCGCAGTTTGAAATTTGATTTTGAAATGAGAAGACGTATTTCAATTTTGAAGCGTGGATATATAGTATATGGATATTTTACAGAAGCAAATTGTAAGTAATTAAATAAAATATTCGTGTGTTATTTCTACAATATTACGAGCCATAATGAGCGATATTCGGGGATCAGAGGTTATGCTGTATTTTACCGATGAAGTATTTTGTTGTTTAGCCAATCAGAGTTGAGCTGGTTTATTTTGTAAATATACTGTAAAACAATTTGGAAGACAACTTCCTCCAAAACTAGAGATTGCGTCTCGACGCAGTGTATCCCCGGACGGGACATAGTTAAGGCGTGAATGTGTCGGGCTTGAGCCTGTTTCCTGGAGCACCAGGTCAGGATTCTTCATAGTACCAGATTACTTCCAAAATCTAATCACTAGTTGTTTTACTTATATCTGTCTTTAAAAATTACATTTCATGGATCCAGAAGATCCATATAGTGATCTGGATCACTTCCAAAACTCAATCATTTCATCCTTTTACCTTTTCAGACATATTCTAAAAATTTCATCGAAATCCATAAGTTTTTGAGTTTTCTTGTACACAGACACATCTGGCAGCCTGGATCCACATAATCCAGACAGTGATCCAGATCACTCCCAAAATCTAATCACTTGTTCCTTGTCCCATTTAAGACATTTCCTGAAAATTTCATAAAAATCCACCCATAAGTTTCTGAGCTATTTGTCTTTAAAAATTATATTTCATGGATCCAGAAGATCCAGATAGTGGTCCAGATCACTCGCAAAATTGAATCATTTCTTCCTTTTACCACTTCTTCCTTTTACTATTTGTAACATATCCTAAAATATCATCAAAATTCATCCTAAAATCATGTTGCAGGCTCGATTCAGATGATCCAGACAGTGATCCAGATCACTCCAAAAGTATAATCACTTGTTCTTTGTACCATTTAGGTCATTTGCTGAAAATGTCATCACAATCCATCCATAACTTTTTGAGGTATGTCTTATTACATTTCATGGATCCAGAAGATCCATATAGTGATCCGGATCACTTCCAAAATTCAGTCATTTCATCCTTTTACCTTTTCAGACATATCCTGAAAATTTCATCAAAATCCGTCCATAAGCTTTTGAGCTACAATGTACACAAACACATCTGGTAACCTGGATCCAGATGATCCAGACAGTGATCCAGATCACTCCCCAAATCTAATCACTTGTTCCTCGCACCATTTAGGTCATTTGCTGAAAATGTCATCACAATCCATCCATAACTTTTTGAGGTATCTGTCTTATTACATTTCATGGATCCAGAAGATCCATATAGTGATCCGGATCACTTCAAAAATTCAGCCATTTCATCCTTTTACCTTTTCAGACATATCCTGAAAATTTCATCAAAATCCGTCAATAAGCTTTTGAGTTACAATGTACACAAACACATCTGGCAACCTGGATCCAGATGATTCAGACAATGATCCAGATCACTCCCCAAATCTAATCACTTGTTCCTCGCACCATTTAGGCCATTTGCTGAAAATGTCATCACAATCCATCCATAACTTTTTGAGGTATCTGTCTTTAAAAATTACATTTCATGGATCCAGAAGATCCATATAGTGATCCGGATCACTTCTAAAATTCAACCATTTCATCTTTTTACCTTTTCAGACATATCCTGAAAATTTCATCAAAATCTGTTCATAAGTTTTTGAGCTATATTGTACACAAACACATCTGGCAGTCTGGATCCAGATGACCCAGACAGTGATCCAGATCACTCCCAAAATCTAATCACTTGTTCCTTGTCCCAATAAGGACATCTCCTGAAAATTTCATCAAAATGCACCCATAAGTTTTTGAGTTATCTGTCTTTAAAAATTAAATTTCATGGATCCAGAAGATCCAGACAGTGATCCGGATCACTCCCAAAATTTAATCACATCTTCCTTTTACCAATTTGGACATATCCTGAAAATTTTATCAAAATCCGTCTGTCAGTTTTTGAGTTATCTTGTTCAGAAACAAACAAATAGAGGGCCCAAAATGACCCTCGGTCAGGTACTTTGGCGGTCAGTGGATGACCTTCAATGAAGATCTGTAACCAGTCAGCCTGGATGCTGGTACTCCGTCATGTACTCAACCTCAAAAGCCATTTTCAATAGTTTGCATACAATGTAGTCAGCATTAAGTGTGAAAATATCTCCAAATATGCCAAAAATGACCCTTGGTCAGGTACTTTGGCGGTCAGTGGATGACCTTAAATGAAGATCTGTACCCAGTAAACCCGGATGGTAGAAGTCCATCATGTACTCAACCTCAAAAGCCATTTTCAATAGTTCCCATGCAATATAGTCAGCGTTAAGTGTGAAAATATCTCCAAAAAGGCCAAAAATGCCCCTCGGTCAGGTACTTTGGTGGTCAGTGGATGACGTTCAATGAAGAGCTTCAAGGTCAAATTTCTGCATGCTTATAGAGGACATATATATGTATTATATATACCAGCCATAGGATGATCTAACTTTCTGTATTGGAGAACTGGGCCAAAGTGTGCAAAAATGGCCAAAAACTGACCTTTAAGTGGCCACCAGTGACCTTGAGATTGAAGGTCAAGGTCACAAAACAATAGCGTTCGTGGCATTGCTCATATATACCCACATACCAAATTTGAAAGTTCTAACTAAAATGTTTTTTAAGTTATCGCGTCCAAAAGGAAATCTCTGCGGCGGCGGCGTGACCGTACTGAATCCTAAGTATCCCCGACTTTCGTCCGGGGATACAATATGGAAAATTTAATAAGTAAATTAAATTTTTATAAGTTAATATCTTACCTAGTGGACAGATGCATTTGTCCGGCGCACAGCCGGTCCCGCCAAACGTTAGAGAAAAACGCCTCGAGCTGGGCTCTGGCCCGGACCGGTAGTGTCCTGTTTACTCGCCAGGTGGCTGTATAGCCTCCCTGCCGGTGCACTGCGCGTGCGCGCGCATGCGTACTTCCTCCTTTTGTTTGCACCCTGTTTGAGTCCCCTGGGAATGTTTGTTGCGGGGAAGGCAGGGTGGGAATCCCTCTGTCCACTAGGTAAGATATTAACTTATAAAAATTTAATTTACTTATTAAATTTTCCATTTTATTGTGTTAATATATCTTACCTAGTGGACAGATGCAGAATAACTACCCATTGGATGGAGGGCAGCTAAACTCAACAGGGACTCTTGTCAGAACTCTGGGCCTCCGGCCCAAGGGTTAGGGATCCTTCCCATACCCTACACCATAGTTGGTTCCCCCCCCTCTTTTTTGCCGTCTACCGAGCCACCTGGGCTAGGACTATAGGAGAGAGGAGGTAAGAGTTCAGTCCCAAGGATTCCGAAGGAAGCAGAACAGGATAAAATAGAAATAACTCATACCCCACACCAGCCCTTCCGGTTGAGAACTGCGCGCTGGGGTTACAAAACAAGATAACTAAAAAAGAAGGAGCCAACTAAAACAACCCACTACTCCTTCTAAACGCTTTACACTATATACAAGTTATCCTTTCAAGGATACCAGTTACTCGCGTATGTGCTGGGCTGCGACCACTGGTCCTAAATGGTACAGGTCAGCATCAGCCCATGCTACATCCTTCAAATAAAATTGGGTGAAGGTATTGTGCGACTTCCAGTGGCAGGCTGAGAGGATCTGGTCCAAGGACACACCTTGAAAAGCCTTAGAAGCTGCAAAGGCCCGCACATCATGGGCTCTGACCTGATGTAATTGTTGTGCATCCTCATTGGACAATTGATAGCACAACAAGATGGTTTGTTTAATCCAAGAAGAAATCGTAGCAGGAGCGATGTCCTTATTGAAGTTCTTCTTGAAAGACACAAAGACCAACTGTTTGCCGGAACGGAGGTCTTTGGTCTTGTCCAGGTAATAACGCAAAGCCCGAACTGGACATAAGGTTCTATCCTCCTTGAGAGACTTATCCAACGTAGGGGCCAAGGCCGGAATAATTACCGGAGCTACTGAAGAAGGCCCTTCTTTAGCCAACTGATTTTTGGACAAGAAACAAGGAGAAGGGAATAAAGAAACATTAGCCCAATCTTCCTGATGTCTAATGTTCCTGTGTACCCAGGCATGAATCTCACTCCTTCTTTTGCCCGAGCCCAAAGCCAGGAGAAACACCGTTTTGAAGGTAAGATGTTTCAGAGACGCCTTTCGAAGGGGTTCAAAGGGGGACTGGGTTAATTGATGCAAGACCAGAGACAGATTCCAGCTAGGGACTCCTCGAAGACCCTTGGGTTTATCTCTATGGAAACTGTCTAGCAAGCGGGTAAGGTTTTCGTCTTTACCAAAATTAACCTTGTCACAACCAATTTTGTCGGCTATAGCAGTTCTATAGCCATCTATGGTGCTAGGTTGAAGATTTTTCTCCTTGAAAAGGAATAGGAGAAATTCCGCTACCTGAGTTAAAGAAGGTGACCCGAAGTCCACCTTGTGTGACTCGCACCATTTGACAAATATGGACCACTTCGATTCATAGATGGCTCTGGTTGATTGTCTTTGAGGAGCCTCAATTCGCGTTGCCACTTCATTAGAGAATCCTTGTGCCTGTATGCTAGAGGCTCTAGGAGCCAGGCGTGGAGGTTGAGCCCTAGGAGATCTCTGTGGGGACACTGATTGAACGGTTGGGTCAGCAGGTTCTCCACGTTTGGAAGGGAGAGAGGAATCTGAACAGACATGCTGACTAGATCCCAGAACCAAGGCATGTTGGGCCACCCTGGAGCAATCAGAACCAACCTGTGAACTCCCTGATCTAGGATCTTGGACACCACCTTGCCCAAAAGAGACACAGGAGGGAACGCGTAGGCATCCATATTCTCCCAATTCAGGCTGAGAGCATCTACTCTCCATGCCTGTGGATCGGGTACTGGGGACACAAACTTTGGTAGTTTGTGATTGTACCTTGTTGCAAAGAGATCCACTCGGGGAGTGTGCCACCTGGCACATAAGTGGTCGAAGACTTCCTGCAGGAGGGACCATTCTGTCTGAATAACCTGAGTGCTCCTGGACAATTTGTCTGCTATCACATTCAGCCTTCCCGGAATGTGCCTGGCCCTTAGAACTATCTGTCTGCGATTGCACCAGGAAAGCAGTCTCCAGAGGAGGGCACAAAGTGAGCCTGATCTCATACCCCCCTCCTTGTTGATGTATGAGACAACCGTTGTGTTGTCCGTGGCTATCAAAATGATCTGGCCCCAACACTGTTGCTCGAACTTCTTGAGGGCCAGAAGGACCGCCTTTAGCTCGAGAAAGTTTATGTGCAACTGGCTTTCTGAGTCCGACCAAACTCCTTTTGCCGTGTGGTCTCCTAAGTGCGCGCCCCAACCTTCGTTTGAGGCGTCGGTAAACAACTGCAGAGCATGTTGTAGAGGATGAAGAGGTTGGCCGCTGAGCACATTGTCTTCGTCCAGCCACCACTGCAGATGAGGGTACAGAGATCTGGGAAGAGGAATCTCCTTCTCTAGTACCTCTGGCACGTGCCAGTGATTCTTCAAGTGCCACTGAATCGGTCTCATGTGAAGGCGCCCCGAAACCACCTGTTTCTCTGTGGCTGTCAACAAACCTATGAGAGACATGAACTCTCGGACCGAACAATGGTCTCTGTTCATTAGCATCTTTATTTTTTGAGTTAGGGTTTGCCACCTCTCCTGAGTCGGCTTCACTAGACCCTTGGCGAGGTCGAAATGATAACCGACAAAGTTGAACTCCTGTTGGGGAACAAGTTCCGATTTTTGCAAATTGACTAACCATCCCAACTGCTGACACAGAGCCATCAGGGTCCGCGTTTGGTTCACACAAGCCTCCCGAAAGGGCGCTCGAAGCAACCAGTCGTCTAGGTACTGGTGGATCCTTATACCCCTGGACTGGGCCATCAATTTCACCTCCTTCACCACCTTTGTGAATTCCAAAGGAGCCGTCGCTAGGCCGAACGGCAGAGCCCTGAACTGGAAGGTTTGACCGTGCAAGTGAAAACGGAGATACTTCCTCGACCTTGGGTTGATGGGAATGTGGAAATAGGCATCGCTGAAATCCAGCGATGTGACCCATTCGCCTTTTTGAAGGGATAGCCGGATGGTCTCCGGAGTTTCCATTTTGAAGGTTTCCGAGTGGAGGAACAGATTGAGTTTGCTCAAATCCAAGATTGGACGCCATTTGTTGTTTGGTTTGGGAACTATGAACAGCCGGTTGTAAAAGGCCAGAGAAGCCCGAACCACTACTTTTTCTACGGCCTGTTTTGTAATCAGGGACTGCAACGCCTCCTTCAAAAACTTGTTTCTGCGAGGGTTGGCGTATCCGCTGATTATCAGAGGACACCTGGTCAATGGGGGCCTCATCTTGAACGGGAGGTTGTAACCGTCCTTCAAGATGGAGACTACCCGAGGATTTGAACCCAGGCTGAGCCACGTTTCCCAGAACCTGTGCAACCTGCATCCTACAGGAGGATTTTCTGCAACACTGTGGACATTTGGTACATGAGGGACAGAACGACAAGGAGAGACAAAAGAAGCACTTTTGACATGTTTTATTTCTGTCTGACAAAGATCGGGACTTAGGCCTTTCTTTTGCGGCTGCCCGGGACCGACAACAATAGGAACAGGAATTACAGCAGTACTTGAGTATACAGTCTTTGAAAAGTTTTGAGGGCTGATGTTTTGACCCACTATCTTTGGAATTATTTGGTTGTGTGGGTTTGTACAATGATTGTCATTTATAATTTTTGCCACCCCGGGCATACTTGGAAAAACGGTGGTTAGTAGAACCACGCCCACGGCCACGACCTCGTGACCCAAACTGTCGCCAAGGTTGTTGAGGAGCAGATGACGGCTGAACCATGGTCTTAGCCTCCTTCTTCTCATACGGTTTATAGCGATACTTGGTCTTCTGTTGGTGCTGGGGACCAACTCGAGACTGGACCGACACATGTTGTGTCTCAAACTTGTTGATATCTTGTTCCGCGACATTCAAGGCCGCGTCGGGAAATAACCCATATCCAAAAAGAGCAGCATTCCTCAGTTCATTCCAAGTGTCCATCTTCATACCGGGACGAACATGATCTAAATAGGAGTCCCGACGCATCAGAATGAAGTTCCCCAGCTGCACAAAAAGGCTATCAGCCAGGTGCTGTAGAGCTGTCCCAAGAGAGACAGATACATTCTGGTGGAAAGCACATAAATCCCTTAACTCCTTAAGTGCTTCAGACACCTCCTTGGCTGACTTGCCCTTACTGAGATGAGTCTGTAGGAAAGTTATGTGATGTGCCATCTGATCTTGAATCTCGCTAGTGCATCTGCTGAAACCAGCTGCATGGTTCACTGTGTAAGTACCCTCTCGGGCGCACCTTTCCCATCTGCGTAGTACTTCTTGCGATATGGGACGAGAAACGGGACCTGTTGCGAGATATGCAGTTTGTTTGACAATTCTTGAGAATTGAGCATTTAGTTTCGCCTCAGAACCATGCCAGTTGAACAGCTTTCTACCTGGTCGCTGGGGACCATCTGTCTTTAACTTATGCATGGGATACCATTTATCCTGTGGTTTAGGGGTGCGTATGAATTGGTCAGTACGCAAACCACCAGCTTCTTGACTTCGGGAAGGGTAACCCTCAGCTACAGTCAGATTAATCCTCTCCAGCTTCTGACAGAGCCAATCGTCTGCTGGCATGGCTACTGACACCTTTGAACTTGTCTTCGGATTTTTTCCACGCCACGGATTGTTGGACTTATCCGGGTCACTGTACTCAAAATCAAAGTCTGGGATAAAGTTCCAGCCCATAAAGGCCCTGATGGAACGAACTGTTTCCCTGTAACTCATTTCTTCATTCTTTTCTGGTTTATCAGTGTCTGATTCAGAAAGCTCACCATCCTCGCTATCCAAAACATCTGGTGATGTATGATCCCTATCCACAACATCTGTTGATGTATGATCCCCAAAGAGTGGTTCGTCTGAAGCCACAGGCAAGACATCTGTTAAGGGGTGTTCAACATTGGACATATTATCTGAGCCACCAGCAGAAGCAAGGTTTCTAATAAACGGCTCCCCAGCCGGTGCAGCCGGTTCCGGACCGGTAAAAAATCCATCCACAACCGGAACCGGTTCCTTGGGTACAAAGGTGCCAGTTTGGTATGCCCTGACCGGACCGGTCATCTCCCCGACCGGTACCGGTTTAGATTGTTGAAGTGCAGTGTCAGAGGGCTTTTTCTGTACCGGACCGGTATTTTCCTCAACCGGAACCGGTTTTGCTTTGGAAGATTTATGATGAGAAGACTTGTGCTTCTTCTTTGAATCTTTCTTGCCATCTGATCCTGTACTAGCCTGTACTGCCGGAAACCGCACCGGACCGGTGGTTCGGGCAGAGGCAGGATCTATGAATGGCTGATCAGAAACCGGTGGGTTTGAAACCTGAACCGGTACTTTGGGGGTAGCAAATATATTGCCTCTTGATAAGAGTGCTTCAAAACGAGAGAATTTCTCATCTAACTGGTCACTTAATTTGTCAAAATCTTGTTTGGAAACAAAATCTGAAGAACTCACATTATCGCTACCCCCAGGGAGGTCCTGCGCATGCGCACTGTCATCTTCAGAAATCGTCTGCTGAGCATGCGCAGTACTAGCTGGCTGTTGAGAAGAATTAACTGGAGACAGCACAGTTACATCTCGTGGTGACACTAGCAAACCCGCTTTCTTGTCCTTGCGAATTTGATACTGTGGAGTGGCCAGCATATCACGTTGAATTGCTGTAAAATTGTCACAAATCTTGCATATCGCACCTCCCACAATGCAGGGATCTTTACCCAGACCTTTGTCTCGACAACGAGCACACTTCTCATGCATGTCAAATCCAGCCATCTTATGGCCGCACGATCCCCGCCTTTGTCCTGGTGAATCCATAGTTATTAAACAACACTTCTACACAAAGAATTTACCAAAATATATCCTGTAACAGATATAAAATAAAATAAAAGTTTCTCCAAAAAACAGACGACCTCTCGTCTTCGCGCCAAACAAAAGGAGGAAGTACGCATGCGCGCGCACGCGCAGTGCACCGGCAGGGAGGCTATACAGCCACCTGGCGAGTAAACAGGACACTACCGGTCCGGGCCAGAGCCCAGCTCGA
The DNA here is from genome assembly GCA_964017235.1 of Sabellastarte sp. h YS-2021. Lineage (NCBI taxonomy): Eukaryota > Metazoa > Annelida > Polychaeta > Sabellida > Sabellidae > Sabellastarte > Sabellastarte sp. h YS-2021. Next base: position 7,797,749 of record OZ024932.1, on the reverse strand, counting down.
GGCGTTTTTCTCTAACGTTTGGCGGGACCGGCTGTGCGCCGGACAAATGCATCTGTCCACTAGGTAAGATATATTAACACAATAAAAAGAAACATTCTCTCGCGTAACCTCATGTTTTCATCACTCTGTGGGTGTACAACTACCAGCATTTGATAATTTATTTGTTTTAAATATTGCGAGAAGACAGAGTGAGGTGCGGTACACGACAGTAAAAGATTGCTGGATTATATATTTGTAAAATATTGTTAGAAACCCCATCGTAGCCTCATGTTTTCATCACTCTGTGGATGTACAACTACCAGCATTTGATATTTTATATGTTTTAAATATTGCGAGAAGGCAGAGTGAGGTGCGGTGACAGTGTAAAATATTGCTGGATTATAGATTTGTAAAATATTGTTAGAAACCCCATTGTAGCCTCACGTTTTCATCACTCTGTGGATGTACAACTACCAGCATTTGATATTTTATTTGTTTTAAATATTGCGAGAAGGCAGAGTGAGGTGCGGTGACAGTAAAAGATTGCTGGATTATATATTTGTAAAATATTGTTAGAAACCCAATTGTAGCCTCACGTTTTCATCACTCTGTGGATGTACAACTACCAGCTTTGATATTTTATTTGTTTTAAATATTGCGAGAAGACGGAGTGAGCTGCGGTGACAGTAAAAGATTGCTGGATTATATATTTGTAAAATATTATTAGAAACCCCATTGTAGCCTCACATTTTCATCACTCACTTCTAGTACATGCAAAATCGCCTTCGAGTGGTTGAATGTAGAACTACGGACTTTGAATATTTTCATTGTCTGTGCCAGAGGTGTCCTCGATTTTGATTGGCTAAACGAAAAATGTACAGTACTACCGTGACGTCACTTCATTCATTAATTTCTTTGCAGTTTATTTGTTTGACAAATAATTGAGTACACGTAGATGCGCAGACAGCAATTTTACATTAACAGTGACTGCGTGATAAACCCTGCAGACGAATAAATTAATTGGGGTTTCACCTCTAGAAACCAACAGACGAAACCGTTAAAAAAGACTCTTTCGAGTAGGCCATCACAATAGCAAAAACAATAGTTTCTAGGACATCCGGGACTTTACAGAAAGCCAGACGTAGTGCTAGACAAGCTTTTTACTTTGTAAAATATAACTGAATAAAAGCATTAAAAATCTTCAAAATGGCAGAGTGTATACTATACACCTTAATGTACAGATATGTGAACAAATATTATGCAGAGTTTGATATTTAAGGGCTTAAACGGCCAATTTAAAATCGTGGCCACAACTCAGTACATAACTCGAATCAAAGATTCAACTAAAAAGTAGATTTCTGATACAAGAGCTAAAGGTAAATTTGTCTTTTATTTCTATATGGCTAACTTGCATGAATAATATATTGACTTTAAATTATTCAATAAAACAGAATTTATAAATATTGTATGATCAGTAAGCCAACAATGTGAAGGCCTTGTTCCAAGATTACATCATAAGTCAAATGTTAGTTTTGTCCATTTCATCATGTATTGTCATAAGGTTGGTACTTGCTTGCCTTGGGATTCATGGGCATATGTTCTACGTCCCTTTCCACATTCAAAGATTAACTATACAATGGTGCAAATGAATATTAGACCAACACCCTTTAAATTAGTACTTAAATTGTACTTAAGTTGTCTTAACATGGCTGATGAAAGACAGATTTTGGGGCTGTCTAATTCTTCAAACCTAACTTGGAAAATGCCTTGACTTTGCACAAAACAGAAGACAATTTATATCTTCACATTCACTTGCCACTGCAAAAATTTACATAACAAAGATTGATTTATTGCCTTGTCTGTTGTAAAAGTTACATTTGTACTAGAGCTAGGGCCAATACTAATGTCACTATTTTGGTTCTACTGGTTCAACTCCGACAAATTACATTGTAAAGGTTCTGCTTAATATTACCATGGTTGACATATATGATGGAAACTTTACTTGATATTAAACAAAATTTAATCAAAGAAAATATGTTGCCTACTGTAGTGACTGTTACGTTAGTATTCACCCAAAGTAAAAACATAATGTTAATGTTTTATAACTATTCTCTAGTGTTTTGCAGATAGTAGAATGTTATCTGGGGCCTCCCATAGTTAAGTGAATTTCCCTGGGTATCAATTGAATGAATTACGGTATTTCATCAATTACAAGTTTAAAGGACAAAGTGTGATCTATAACAACTAGAAACAATTTAAACTAATTCTGTATATATGTATATTTTTATGCATCATACACCCCATGACTGCACCAGAGATCCTCAATATTGGAACTCTACATTATATTTAAGGAGGCTTACATGGTTTATACACATCTCTGATGTGGCTATACAACTGCACACAACAGCAGATCTGTCCAAATATGACCCTGAATGTTGCACACAACATTAAGTACAGACTTTGGTTTTTCCTTTGGAATGTTTTTACCAGGAGACAGATACAGGCTGTCGATGACAAAAGACATTCCCTAAAATGCAAATTTTAAACACACAACAGGTTTGAAAAAGTTCATGTTATGTACTATATGTGACTTGTAAAACTGATGAAATACCAATTAACAGTACATGTGTCACACATACACATTGTAAACCATTTTCAATTAAGTTTCTGACTTTGTATTCATGACAAAGGCCACTTTTCTGAACTTTTATTTGTGCAAAAATTTGCACCCACATTTTTAATACTGCCACTTCCAAATATATAAATGGTGTTTCTACCAGTGTTTTGTAACCCTCTCGAACCAATAACATGCGAGTTTTAACCACCAATACAAGCATAAAAGACTGTTTATTGAATATTGTCTATTGAACCTATTAGTATGTCTGGAAGACATTTATATTGGGGAAAATTACTCGAATGAGCACCAGATGACAAAGAAATACACAAAGGATTTTCTACATCCTGGTATTTTGCAAGAAGCTAGACAAAGGCTAGACAGTGTATTCATTTCATAAACTGCACATTAAAGAAAATATTAAACAAAAAACAAAATGACAGAGTATATAAAGTACCTCTTATATTTAATATATGTGTATAGATATTGCATATACCTTTAGCTTTTAGAGGATAAAATGGCGTTTTTTAAATAACAACCAGAACCCAGTACATAACTCGAATCGAAGATTCGACTAAAAAACAGCATGTCTCTGGGCCTTGTCGTTTTGGAGAAGTCGTTCACGCGGACGTGTACGCATACGCGTACGTGCACGCCGCAGAGTGATGCCATAATGCCAGCTGACTGACAAGTCAGCTGACATAAAAACGGATCATTTTTCTGATGTAGTGTATTTGCAAATTCGGATGACGGATGATGGATTCGGATGACGGATTTGGATGTAAAATCGGACAGGTATATTCGCCTCTTAAAGCAATTATTGTTCCTCTTTTTAAAAAAGAGTGACAGAAATGATGTCAGTAATTATCAAGGTATTTCCTTACTTTCAGTTCGAATAAAATTTTCACATTTATTATCAAACAACGATTAACACACTTTGTTGTGGAAAATAAGAAATTATTTGATGGGCAAATTGGGTTTAGAAAATCCAAAAGTATTGTTGACAATAAATTTGTGCTTCAAGCTATTGTCAGTAAATATTTGTCCATTGAAGAGATCTTTGAACAGATGGTTTGACCTGTCCGTTGCCCTTATAGTTCATGACAAGTGGACAATGCATTCCTTGGTGTCTATACAAAGGCAATATCTAAATCTTGCAAGGTTTACAAACCAGGGAGTTTAACAAATTGCCAGTCCATGCCAAGATGTTTCTGTCCATAAGTTAAAGACTAATAAAAACTAGACAAAAGCATCGGAGAACAGATGCAAATTTGTATCCACCAGAAAGACAACTAACAAAAGCGTTTGACCTTGAAGGAGGGGCCCCAAGGTCAAATCTGAACACATTTGATTACCAGCCCATGATTTCCTATAAATTGGTTTCACATTGCAAACCACTAGGACCAATAATAATTAAGTTATAAGCACTTTTTCAGTTTGGCTGTCCTCGTCTAACCTTGAAGGAGGGGTTCAAAGTCAAATCTGACCGTATCAGAAGATTCCCAGACCATTATTTCCTATAAGTGGGTATTATATTGTAAACCACTATGATCAATAATAAGTGAGTTATAAGCACATTTAAGTTTGGCTGTCCTCATTTGACCTTGAAGGAGGGGCTCAAAGTCAAATCTGACCACATCAAAAGATTCCCAGCCCATGATTTCCTAGGTGGTTTCACATGGCAAGCCTCTAGGACCAATAATAAGCCAGTTATAAGCACTTTTAAGTTTTGCTATCCTTGTTTGATCTTGAAGCAGGGATCCAAGGTCAAATCTGACCACATCAAAAGATTCCCAGCCCATGACTTCCTATAAGTTGGTTTCACACCCCAACCATCTCGAACCAATAATAAGGGAGATATAGGCACTTATAAAGTCCGCTACGTGGGGTAATTCAGCACTCTGTGGATGACTTTGAATTGTGAGCTTCAAGGTCAAATGTGTGCAAGGTTGTAGAGGACATGTATATCTGCTGTACATATCACCTACGATGAGATTCAACCTTCTACCTGAGAACCATCTAGTAGAAAAGAGTAGATAATTTTCAAAGAAATGCCTGTGGCGGCCATCTTGTTTTTCAGAATGAAGCTAATTTTAGTAGCAGAGAAGCTTACCTCCAGTTGAAGATAGCATTTGTGGGTGTTCACAGACTAAACCGATGCATGGATTTCACCAAATTTTTAGGGATATGTTAACCGAAACAGGATTTCTAGCCCAGTTGGTTTCAGAGTGTATCTGGCAACACCTGTTGCTGTTGTTTAAAATATTGCAGTTAGCTGTGTCAGATTTGCACAAATTGTAAATGGCTACAAAAGCTTGCCTGAGAGTAATGTTGGCCTTGTTTTGAAAACAAAATGGCTGCCATATCACATCTTTTACGTCAAATGGGGGGCGGGCATATTAAAAAGCTCTAACATCACCCTTATAACTAGCACTAGGGGTTTGCAATGAGGAAACAACTTCTTGGAAATTGTGTTCTGCAAATCTTTTACAAGTGTCAAATTTGACATTTGACCCATGCTTCAAGGTCATGTAGGGTCATCATGCTAAAGAGACCTTATATCTCCATTTTAATTGGTTCTAGGGCATCACAATATGAACATAGCTTGTAAGAAATCATGGCTTGTGAATCTTATATCTGACAACATTTTGTGGGTTCTGTATACTTGTTAGATCTGAATTGTTCCTAAGATTTCCTCAAATTTCAATGCTGTTGTCCATTCAGTTAAACATGTGGGCTGGGGTTATTGCCAACCAAGGCTGGCTATTGTTATGTCCTATCAAACAACGGGTGTCAAATTGGGACACCCAGTATTTCCCACATGTTATCCCAAGCACGATTCAAACCCACTACAGAATGGAGTAAAAACATTTACAGTAAAAACTTTACAACCACAAGGCCACTGCAGGACATTGCCACAAAAAAGTCCTGTACTTATGTATGAGAACTCAAACTACAGAGTGTCCACTAGTCTGCCAAGAAGAACAGTCTTCTGACAGTTTGCAGTTTACTGTGAAACAGTTTCAGACTGGCAGAAAGACGCCATTTCACACAATATATCAGATGACATACACTAGACACAGAAACACCTGCATATAGCTATTTCATTTCATATATTTAAGTTCAGTTAAAAACATGTTAATAGTACATAACAATTATATTTAATAATAAACACTCATACTCTTTACTCATAATAAACAACTCATACTTAAATCTGGTCCAAAGATAAAATAATATATTTTGACAAAAATAAAAGACCACTGATGCAGCAGTGATCTCCCACAAGGTATTCCTGTGGTCCAGATTCCAGGGGTATAAATATTCCCACAAGTAAAACTTTCATTGACAATATACAAAGCAACTTAGATTGTCTAATGGCAATAATACAAAGATAAAATAGTAAAATCCTGCGTAACTGAATGACTTGAATGTAGAGTAAGAAATCTAAAATTCGCCACTTATCTGAAATTCGCCACATGTTGAAATACTAATAAAATAAATTAATAGAGGTGAGCTTTGTTGAATGTATAGTAAATTAAGGCTTCTTGAACTGAAACATACCAATTTTAAGACACAACATCATTTTCTTCATAAAATTAACTAAGGTTTTAGAGGTGGCGAATTTTAGATTCCTGGCGAATTTTAGATTTCTTACTATACAAAGTGCAGCTGAACCCCTTTTATCAGACCTTTTACTGTCTTAATATTTGATTAAACTGGGATAAATATACTTAAAAATTATCTAACAAATACTGTACACTTGATTGCCAACAAAGAAATTGATATCAATGGGCCATCAAGTGCTTGTTTCAGAAGGGGATGGTCTCTCAAAGTTTTTACTGTCTTTTTGATCTTTACCAAACATGGCAATTGAAATGTTCAACTGAGTTTGCTAGTCACTAAATTTTTCCATGGTAGTGCCCCCCTGGACAATAATTAAAATATAAAGTAGGGGACAGTCGTTTATACGAGTATTGGCAATAATGTCAGCATGTGATAATGAGACTCAATATCAACAATAAACATCCCCTGCAATAATGTAAAACAATGGGTTTAATTTAACAATCCAAGTGCAAAATTTCAGCATTTGTTGTTAATAAAATAAATACATGGCATCACAAATGGACAACTAATTCAGCGTATTGTATCTGCCACATTCTTAGCTAATAAAAATCCTTGAAACTTCTACAAAAGTGGAAAATCCCACTGTGATCTATGGTTTTGTATAGATGCAGTATGGCTTAAATTAAGCACTTTCAGTTTCACTGAGCAGGAGAAAAGTAAGTAAATAAAATATACATAAACTATGTCAAACAGAAGAAAATTAGGGTGCTTATGCAGATTTTGTGTTTTGGGGGTGGAATATAATGCGAACATGGTGCAATCACGAATGACTTCAGTAGTTGGAAGGTTCCAATCCACAGCATGTGTTAGGAAAAGTATTTATCTGATCAAAAATAGAATTACAATAAAATCTGTAATTTTAAGACCTCATTTCTACTCTCCCTTAAGTGATACTACCTCTTCTGTATTACAATTCTTCCATGATCCGCGGAAAATCATACTCCTTGTCAAAAAAAGAAATTCTACTCTTATTTCCAGTAATTGACTGTATACTACATCTGCAAGACAGGTCAAAGGTCAAATCAAGGTCATACCATCATGTTGCACACCTACACCACTTAACCAATGTCTTTGACAAGTATCAACTTTCTACACCTTATAGCTTCCAGAGTATAGCCTGGAGAAGATTTGAAAGGTCAAGGTCACAATGGCGAGGTCAAAGGTCAAATCAAGGTCACACCATAATCTTGCACTCCCACACTCCAAACCACTGTCCCAATGAAGTGTCAACATCCTATAACTTATGGTTTCCAAGATACTGCCCAGACAAGATGTTCAAACTCAAGGTCACTAAAGCAAGGTCAAAGGTCAAATCAAGGTTGCACCACACCTACTAGTTTTGGATGAGCGTCAAAAGACTTATTGATGATCATACGTATTACCATGATAAAGGTCAATTGTCAAATATAAGCATGTGGACAAATTTTCCCATGCCGAAGGTGCTAAAAATGGTGAGAAATCACCTACTATAAGGGAGATATTCAAAGAGACGATAACACAGTGGCAAAGAGTTAACTCGGCCCAAAAACATATAAGCACTCTTCTAAGGGACGCTTAATTATTAAGAATTTAAGAGTACAGAAGTAGGAAATGGAAAATTTAATAGTAAATTAAATTTTTATAAGTTAATACCTTACCTAGTGGACAGATGCATTTGTCCGGCGCCTTGCCGGTCACGCCAAACGTTAGAAAAAAACGTCCTGAGCTGGGCTCTGGCCGGGACCGGTAGTGTCCTGTTCATTCGCCAGGTGGCTGTATAGCCAACCTGCTGGTGTACTGCGCATGCTCGCGCATGCGCTCTTCCTCTTTTTGTTGCCTACCTACGAATTTCCCTTTTACCTTGAATAGCGGGGCAGGTAGGGTGGGAATCCCCCTGTCCACTAGGTAAGGTATTAACTTATAAAAATTTAATTTACTATTAAATTTTCCATTTTATTGCGTTAATACATCTTACCTAGTGGACAGATGCAGAATAACTACCCAGTGGAAGGAGGGTAGCAGAAAGGGGAAATTCCTGAGAACTCTAGAGACTAAGGGGTGATTCCAGCAATGGTTAAATAAACCAGCCTTTAGGAAAAAACACCCCCCCCCCCCCCCCCCCCCCCCCCTTTTTAAAAAAATTCCTTGTACCAACTCAACCGAGGGTACAGAGGGAAAGGGAGAGACGAGTTCATCACGTAGTGAGGAAGAAGAACAGGAACTGAAAACCTAACAACCCCCTGGAGCCACTTAGGATCGTGGCAATCCAGGGGTAAAAATTATTTATGTAATTATGTACACTATCTACAATATGAACCAAAGGTTGACCTTATTTTTCTTCATGGACCTGTTGTGCAGCCACAATGGGCCCCAAATGGTACAGGTCCGAATCGGCCCAAGCTAGGTCCTTCAGATAAAACTGAGTAAAGGTATTGTGGGCTTTCCAATGACAGGCTGAGAGAATTTGTTCCAAGGATACGCCTCCCTGAAAAGCCTTGGAAGCCGCAAAAGCCCTGACATCATGTGCCTTGACTTGAAGCAACTTGTGGGAATCCTCATCGGACACTTGGTAGCACAAAAGCACTGTTTGTTTAATCCAAGAGGAGATAGTGGCCGGAACAATATCTTTCTCAAAGCTCTTCCGGAAGGACACAAAAACCAGATCCTTCCCTTTGCGGAGATCCTTGGTCCTATCTAAATAGTAATGCAAGGCCCTGACTGGGCACAAGGACCTATCCTCCTTAAGCTCTTTGTCCAAAGAGGGAGCCAAGGCCGGAATCACTACCGGAGCTACAGACGCCGGGCCCTCCTTAGCCAACTGATTCTTGGAAAGGAACATGGGAGAAGGATAGAAAGACACCTGACTCCAGTTTTCTTGGTGCCGTATGTTCTTGAACAGCCAAGCATGAATTTCACTCCTACGCTTGCCTGACCCTAGAGCTAGAAGAAACACTGTCTTAAAGGTCAGATGCTTAAGTGAAGCTTTCCTCATCGGCTCGAAAGGGGGCTTAGTCAACTGGTGAAGAACAAGGGATAGATTCCAAGAAGGCAGTCCTCGTCTGCCCTTGGGTTTATCCCTATGAAAACTGTCCAACAGACGAGTTAAGTTTTCATCTTTGCTGATATTGACCCCCTGGTTTCCCACCATGTCCGCAATAGCAGTTCTGTAACCGTCAATGGTGCTAGGCTGGAGTTTCCTTTCCTTGAATAGATAGAGCAGGAAATCAGCGATCTGGCTCACAGAGGGCGAACGGAAGTCCACCTGATGTGAGTCACACCATTTGAGAAAAACGGTCCACTTTGACTTATAAACGGCTCTGGTTGAGCTTCTCTGAGGAGCCTCAATTCTTGCTGCCACTTCATCAGTGAACCCCTGTTCCTGAATGCACGAGGCTCTAGGAGCCACGCATGTAGATTTAAGTTGGCTAGGTTCTTGTGCAGAAGGCCATTGAGGGGCTGAGTCACTAGATCCTTGCGGAGTGGGAGCTGGAAGGGAATTTGCACGGACAGATTGACCAGATCCCAAAACCAAGGCATGTTGGGCCAACCTGGAGCAATTAGGACCATCCTTAAACACCCCTGATCCATCACCTTCGACGCCACTTGATTGAGCAATGAGACCAGAGGAAAAGCATAAACATCCAGATTCCCCCATGGTATGCTGAGGGCGTCCACAGCAGGGTTCGAAACTAGCGCCGGTCCGCCAGTCCGTGACTGACAGGAAAGCTTGTGGACTGATAAGTATTCAGACCCAGCCAGTACCATAGACCAGGAAGGTTATATGACCTGTGCCTGCCCCAATTATGGGTTGGATGGTTTGAATATTATCAGAACATACCAAAGTGGCAAACTGTCAAAATGCAAATCTCCCCAGTACAATTATAAGCACCTTGCATAGTCGAATTATGGTTTGGATGTTTTGAATATTACCTGACATACAGAAATGGTAATACAGTCAAAGAATGCTAAAATATATAAAAATCATAATTTTGTTTTCAGACAATGTAATAAACAATACAGTGATATAATAATACAGCATAAATAGAATAATACAATATAGTAGGACCTCTATTATCCGACCCTATTGGGGGAGCAACAGTTAGGTCAGATAATAGAAGAGCTAAAACAACAGGTTTAAATTTTGTTGTAAAAGTGGTTCTGTGGTTGAGAATTGAAAATTCTAATAATAGAAGGTAGGATAATAGAGGTTCTACCTTACTTAAAATGCCAAAATCTTGCGATCTGTAACATAGGACATAGGAAAAAAATTACTGGGACTCCATTTTTTGGAGGTCATGTAGTGCCATGGACTCTCGCTTCAGAGGTGCTTCACAATTACTGTAACATACATCTAGGGAGCATTTCACTTCCTTTCTAGCATTTCATAGGTTAAAGATGTGAAAAGTGTTTACAAACATCTTTGCAGCCTAGCACTTGTACAAATAATCTTCCATGAAAGTTTCGTTGACCTCTGCAGGGGTGGATCCAGCCTTTAAGTAAGGTGGGGGTTCACATCATAGTAAGGTGGGGGTTCACATCAGACATACCATAACTAAGGGGGTCGGGGGGGGAATGCCCCCCGGGAAAAAAATTAATTTTTGGTAAAAATATAGTGCATTTCCTGTAAATTTAACACCACTCTCAAGAAATAATTTTGTACTTTGGGTTGAACCCCTTTACATTATTTTTCAAGTGGGGGTTCGAACCCCCTGGACCCCCCCTGGATCCGCTAGTGCTCTGATGTTGTCACTAAAGATATATTGTCATAGATGTTGCATTAATGTAAATATCATCACTTACAGTGTGTGATAATTACTGCCCTGTATAATATATATTTTAATAACCGTGTAGCAATTTTTTATTCTCATGTTTGCATATCGGACTGATAAACTTTCTGACGGACCAGTAACTTCCGCAAGTTGTCAGTCCTGTGGTCCCGAAACTATTTTGGCTTAGTTTCGTACCCTGGTCCACAGCCCAGGCTGCCGGATCCGGAACCGGTGACACAAACTTGGGAAGTTTGTGGTTGAACCGGGTGGCAAAGAGGTCCACCTGTGGGACCGTGCCGGGACAGTTTGCCCGCTATCACATTCAGGCGACCCGGAATGTGCCTTGCCCTCAGGACTATTCCTCTGGGGTGGCACCAAGACAGAAGTCTCCACAGGAGGGCACAAAGAGAGCCTGATCTCATACCTCCCTGCTTGTTGATGTAGGAGACTACAGTGGTGTTGTCCGTGGCTATTAAAACAATCTGGTCCCTGCAGAGATGCTCGAAACTCTTGAGGGCCAGAAACACTGCTTTCAGCTCTAGAAAGTTTATATGCAGGTGACTTTCCGGCTCTGACCAAACGCCTTTTGCTATAGCTTCCCCTAAGTGAGCGCCCCAACCTTCATTTGAGGCGTCTGTAAAAACTTGTAGAGCGTGACGCAGGGCATGTAAAGGCTGGCCTCGCAGCACACTTTTTTCGTCCAACCACCAATCCAGATGGGGGTGAAGGGAAGGGGGAACCGGAATCACCTTGTCTAGTACCTCCGGCACATGCCAGTGCTTCTTGAGATGCCATTGAATTGGCCTCATGTGGAGGCGACCCAACCATACTTGCTTCTCTGTGGCTGTCAAGAGGCCTATGAGGGACATAAACTGTCTGACTGTGCAGGAGTCCCGGTTCTTTACAAAGAGAAGCTTTGCCTTTAATGTCTCCCAGCGTTCTGCCGTGGGTAAAACCCGTCCCGTCAGGAGATCGAACCGGTAGCCTACGAAACTGAACACTTGCTGGGGTACCAGTTCGGACTTTTTCATGTTGACTACCCAACCTAATTCGTAGCACAGGTCCAAGAGGGTCTGGGTATTTCGTTGGCAGGTTTCCGGGCACGGGGCTCTGAGCAACCAGTCGTCTAGGTACTGGTGGATTCTTATACCCCTTGTCTGAGCCATCAATTTCACCTCTTTGACCACCTTGGTAAATTCCAAAGGAACCGTGGCCAGTCCAAATGGAAGGGCTGTGAACTGATATGCCTTGCTGTTCAAAAAGAACCTGAGGTATTTTCGGGACCTGGGATGGATGGGGATATGAAAGTAAGCGTCGCTGAAATCCAGAGACGTGACCCATTCCCCTTTTTGTAAGGAGACCCTGATGGTCTCCGGTGTTTCCATCTTGAAAGTGTTTGTTTGGAGATAAACGTTTAACTGGCTGAGGTCCAAAATGGGTCTCCACTTCTTGTTGGGTTTTGGGACCAAGAACAACCGGTTGTAAAAGGACAGGGAGGTCCGTACAATCACCTTTTCGACTACCAACTTTTCTCTCAGTGCAACTAAGGCCTCTGACAGAGCCCGGCTTCTTACCGGATTTGCAAAACCACTTGTGATGAGAGGAAACCGTGTCAAAGGGGGCCTCATCTTGAACGGTAGGGCATAACCCTCCTTCAAAATGGAGACTACCCTGGGGTTTGCATCTAGCTCTTGCCACTTTGGCCAAAAGGTTTGGAGTCTCCCCCCGACACCCAACTCTTTGACAACATTGGGGACATTTGGAACAGGTTTGACAGAAAGACAGTGATTTACAAAAGAAGCACCTTTGACAAGTTTTATTTCTTTCTTTTTCACAACGGGTCTTACACCTTTCTTTTGTGGAAGCCCTTTTGAAATTGCATACTGAACATGACTGGCAACATGACAAGATACAAGATGTTCTGAATGTCTTGGCAAACTGTCTGAAATAGGAACCTTGATTACTTTCTGAACATTGAACTTGTTTTGATCTACTTTTTGTACTGTCTGTTTCACTAGCTTTGATTTCCTCCACACATTTACTAACTTTTGACTTGGAGGAACCATGCAATAACTGTCATTTAGAAAATTTGTATCCCTTGGCACGAGAGAAACGAGGGTTCGAACCTCTACCCCGTCCACGGCCCCTATTCCTATGTTCACTAAATTGCCTCCATGGCTGCTGTTCCTGCGCCCCACCAGTAGGCCTGTGATCCCGCCTGTCATAGGGCCTATATCTGTTGGCTGTTCTCCAACCGGACTGCTGTGAAACGCCCGGACCGGGCCTCAGAGCAGTACCGGAGGCCTCATGTTTGACAATATCCTGTTCGGCAGTTGCAAGTACTGCGTCGGGAAAGAGGCCATAGCCAAACATAGGGGCATTCCTGAGGTGTAGCCATGTATCCTGCTTGATTCCTGGCTTCACATGTTCCAAATAAGCATCGCGTCAGATCAAGATGAGATTAGCAAGATGCACAAAAACACTGTCCGCGAGATGTTGTAAGGCCGTGCCCATGGCCACAGAGACACTTTGGTGAAAAGCCATAAGGTCCTTGAGGTCGTTGAGAGCACCAGTAACTTCCTTGGGAGCCTTGCCCTTGTTTATCCTGGAACATAACATGGCCACATTAGCAGACATTTTCTCTTGCAGCTCACTAGTGCACCGGTTAAAACCAGCAGCATTGTTAATAATGTAAGAGTTCTCCCTGGCGCACTTTTCCCACCTTCTGAGGTATTCCTGAGATATTGGCCTAGAAGGAGGGCCGGTAGCTGGATAGTTTAGCCTCTGTATTGTGCTAACTGAAGAGTTTTCTACCAGGTCTGTGAGGGCCATCCTGCTGGATGGTATACATCTGGTACCATCTTGCCTGTGACTTTGGAATTTTCACAAACTGATCTTTTTAAGGCCTGCAGAGTCCTGTGCTCTTGAAGGGTAACCTTCCGCTACCACTGTGTTGAGACGTTCCAACTTCTGGCACAGCCAGTCATCCGGTGGCATTTCGACTGAGATACGTGCCGGTCGTTTGGGGTTCTTACCCTTCCAAGGGTTGTTTGATTTGTCCGGTTCATTTAGATCACTCTCAAAGTCCGGTATGTGTGTCCAGCCCATGAATGAACGGACGGATCGCACCGTCTCCCTGTAGTTCATCTCCTCAGTTTGGTCCGGACGTTCCAAAGAATCAGATAAGATCTCCCCTTCATCACTGTCAGAACGTTCTGATTGTTCAGAGGACACATCAGAAACGGCCAAAGGATTATCAAAGTCTACATCGTCCGGCTCCGGTGGCAGATTGAAAGCACCGGGGAAAGCAGTGCCTGAGGAGGCTGCTGAAGACGTGGCCATAGAACTGAGACTGGTAGAACCGGCTTGAACATCTTCCAGTGGAAGGGTGAATAAAGATTCCGGTGTAGTTTTCTTGAGAGCTGACGCCTGCTGTACAACCTCCGGACCGGAGGCGCCTAAGACAGGGGCCGGTTGATCCAAGGTAAGCGGTTTCTAAGAGATTTTGACAGATTTCTTGTGTTTTTTGTCTTTAGTTTTCTTTGGTTTAGGATCCCCAGATTTAACAACAACTTCCTGCACTGCCGGGGTCTCCACCGGACCGGTGGGCCGGGCAGCCGGAGCAATAAAGGGGGAATCAGAAAGCACAGCTTTAGCACTAGAAGGATTCACCGCCGCTTTGGGCGTGGAGAACACATTTCCTCTACTTAACAATGCCTCGAATCGTGCAAATTGCTCTGCCCATTTATCGTTCATTAAAGAGAACTGCTCTGCTGTAACAAAGTTTGCAGGCTGAGAAGGTTCCTGAGAAGGGGCAGCAAAAGTAGGTTCAGTAGAAACGGATGAATCAACGGGAGCAATAACTTCAACCTCTTTAGGGGAGACTAAGGTACCTGCTTTGCGTTCTTTCCTGATACGGTAAGATGGAGTAGAAATAAGTTCCCTCTGCTCATCAGAGAAGGAATCACTCTTATTACAAGGTTTGTCTTTAACGCACGGGTCATCACCGATGCCTTTGTCCCTACAGCGGGCACATTTCTTGTGAAAATCAAATCCTTCAAGCGTTTACAAAATGGACGCGCCAAACAAAAAGAGGAAGAGCGCATGCGCGAGCATGCGCAGTACACCAGCAGGTTGGCTATACAGCCACCTGGCGAATGAACAGGACACTACCGGTCCCGGCCAGAGCCCAGCTCAGGACGTTTTTTTCTAACGTTTGGCGTGACCGGCAAGGCGCCGGACAAATGCATCTGTCCACTAGGTAAGATGTATTAACGCAATAAAAAGAGTATTCTTTACTCTTTCATGTCATTAGTTCTATAAATATTCTTACATAACTGGCCTAATTTTTTCCAAAACTTTTACATTGAAAATAATGTAAAGTCTGGTTATTTTTCATGCCAAAACAAAACAAAAACAGTAGAGGAATGGTAAAACGAGTATTTCAGCACAAAACCTACTACCGCCTTTAGGACTTGTCCAACAAGTAGAACAATAAAATCTAATCTATGAAAGATGTCGAGTTTCTGTTTGGTATGTATTACGAATGGGTTGGTATAAAAATCAGCACATTGGGAGGCAGCCGATGCAAAACTGTTCTGATTCGGGGACTCCACATTTTAGTACACCCCAATCAAACGTGGCAATATTGTCTCAATGAAATCA
This sequence comes from Sabellastarte sp. h YS-2021, assembly GCA_964017235.1. NCBI lineage: Eukaryota > Metazoa > Annelida > Polychaeta > Sabellida > Sabellidae > Sabellastarte > Sabellastarte sp. h YS-2021. Next base: position 7,782,119 of record OZ024932.1, on the reverse strand, counting down.
CACTAAAAAGTTCCCAAATGCACAAAATATGGGGAAAATGTGTGCAATTTCTTTAAATTTGCGGTTTGTTTCCAAAATATTTTAAGTTTTCCTTCCATTATATGTGTTGACATTTGATATGGAGTTTGTAAAGTGTCGTAACTTATTTACCAAAATATGGCACTTCTGCTTAACAAAGTCACTAGAATAGTCAGTAAATGCACAAAGCATGGGATAAAAGCTTATAATCTCTACAGATTTTGGGCATGTTGCAATATTTTAACTTTTCCTTCATTTGTATGCGTTGACAAGCCAGTCAGGGGTTGTAAAAATCTCATCACAGGATTTCGGTAAAATACTCTTAAGACCAAGACACCTGGCCTGCTGACCCGTCCCTAGTATGTATACACTGGGTCTTAGGACAGGATAGTGACGGGTACTTGGGCAACTTTGGTTGACAGAGTACTAAGTAGCAAACTAAGTACTTGTAAAAGTTAAAATGTTTTATAATTCCACAAATAACATGAGCAAAACCTAATTGTCAGTAAGACTTGTTTCCTTAACTTTTGTTTTCACACAATTTCCTTAGTGTAACGGATGTTTACTCATTTTTGGTTAAATGTATTTACATCAGCTGTCATTATCTGCCGTGCTGTAACTAAAATATTGGCCCTGAATATCGGCCAGGTTTTTACATTAAAACTCCCAATATTACATGTCAGTCTCTGCGTAAGTTTTAAGTAGCTTCTTCACTGCCTCTTGTACTGTGATGTCTCTCAGTGCCATCCGGTCCACTCCTCCCACCATGATCACCATAGTACCTTGACCTTGGTCTGCCTCTTACTGACAAGTCCTTACTGTTTCTATTTCTACCCCTAAATCTACCTCGAGAATAACCTCCTTGAAAGTCTCCATTACTTCTTGACTGTCCACCATCATGTGGGCTTCTAGTTGTCTCTCTACTGTGGCCATATTGTCTAGACTCACCACCATAACCCACCTGTCCATCATCTGGTAGGCTCCACCTAGATCCTCTCCCTCTCAAATTTCTCCCCCGGTGATTATTTGAAAAGTTACTTGCATGTCCTCTGTGGCCACTAACGTTGTCATTGTCTAAGCTCCACCCACTTCCTGGACCTGCACGTTGGACCTGTCTACCATGTGACAAACCTCTCCCACTTTGGTGTCCATCACTGTCTAAGCTCCACCCACTTCCAGGTCCCTTGTCTGGAACCTGTCTGTCATTGGAGAAGCCCCTCCCACTGTGACGTCTATCATGCTCTAAGCTCCACCCACTTCCTTGGCCCCTGTGGTGGAACTGTCTATCATTAGAGAAATATCTCCCATTTTGATGGTCATCATTCTCTAAGCTCCACCTACTTCCAGGCCCTTTTCGATCTCTAGTGAAGTTGCTCCCAAATCGTCCTCTTGAATCACGTGAAAAACGCTCGCTGGGTACACCAGGTCCTTCGTGACTGACACGTTGCCGCGAATTTGACCAAGTATTATTCTGATTGCTATTACTAGAGCTTTCTTCACGTTGTTTTGCTTTTGCAGCTTGTTGCTTTCTGTAAACTTCATACTGGGCCATATCCCTGAAATATATACACCGTTAGAATTTATTTTACAGGGAAAACCAGACAACATATCTGCAATTAATGAATGTACAACCGTCCCCACACACCTAGAAAGTCCTGTCTTCATCAAAACAGAACTGTCTGTCTTATGCCGTTGCCAAAAATTCTTAATATGTCTCCCTAAGACAAATTAACCTTAAAGTTCCTATAATTATATCCCCAGACGAAAGTCGGGGATATATTGGATTCAGGTCCGTCGCGCCGCCGCCGCCGCCGTAGAAATTTCCTTGTGGACGCGATAACTCAAAAACAAATTAATATTTTTTTTTCAAACTTGGTACACATGTTAAGGGTGCCCAAAGGAAGATCCCTATTTTAAGGTGACCTTAAACTCCCAGTAAAAAAGAACTTATGGCCACCTTAAGGTCAGAAATTGGACTTTTGGCCACTTAGAGCCCTGTAGGTCACAAACTATGATGCTCAGCTGGCTGAAATTTTACCTGACAACACATTTGCAAATTTAATAAGTAAATTAAATTTTTATAAGTTAATACCCTATCCAATGGACAATTGCTAATCCGGTCGGCGCAGACCGGCCCGCCAAACGCCAGAAAAAGACGTCCTGTGTTGCCACCGGCTGGCCGGTCCGTAGTACTGTGCACTCCCCAGATGGCGCCTCGTACTTCCTTCCTGTCTAGACAACCTGACGTCATAGCATCTTTTTCGTTGTCTAAACCTCTTAGACCCCTAGTAAGCTGATAGCGGGGTCGGTGGGAGGGTCTTGTGTGGGTGACCCTCATCTTGTGAGGGTATTAACTTATAAAAATTTAATTTACTTATTAAATTTGCAATTTTATTGCGTTAATACATCCTATCCAATGGACAATTGCTGAATAACTACCGCTTGGTCGGCGGGTAAGTTACTAGGGACTTATGTGAACTCACAAGTAATAGCAAATTTTAACCTATGGTCTAGGCTGACTTCGTCAGGAGACCTATAGGCCCAGGCCTGGGTTGACCCTAAGGTCAGGAAACCCTGTAAGACCTTGGTCGGTTGCCAACAGCCGGTTACCCGGGGCTATACCGACGTCGCCCCCCCCCCTTTTTAACAGACCTGCTCTGAGGTAGGGGAAGAGAGGGATGAGTTCAGTCCCAGAAAGCCAATAAACCTCCCGAAGGAAGCACATCACATTTTATACTATGTGCTTGTAGAACTGTTACATTATGTACATATATACAAATCTCCTCACTCTAAGGGCCACTTGTGGTTCTGCTGAGCAGCCCACCACCCGGCCCAATTGGTAAAGCTCCGAGTCAGCCCAAACCACACCCTTCAGAAATCACTGTGTGAAGGTATTGTGACTTCAGTGGCAGGCTGACAAGATTGGATCTAAGGAGACTCCCGACTGGAAGACCTTAGAAGCAGCCAAGGCCCTGACATCATGGGCTTTAACCTGATGTTAAAAGTGGGACTCCTGGTCAGAGAGCTCATAACATAGGATCACAGTCTGCTTGATCCAAGAGGAGATAGTGGCAGGTGAGATGTCTTTGTTGAAACCTTTCTTAAAGGAGACAAAAACACCTCTTTATTCTGCCTGATGTCTGAGGTCCTGTCCAAATAGTAGCACAGTGCTCTGACCGGACAGAGGGACCTGTCAGACTTGAGGGATCTATTCAGAGTTGGGGGCCAGGGCTGTTATAACCCCAGGGCCACACTGTCTGGACCCTCTATGGCCAGCTGATTCTAGGATAGAAAGCTGGGTGATGGATACAGAGACACCTTTGACCAATCGGATTGGTGTCCAACATATCAGTTTTGCCAAGAATGAATCTCACTTCTGCACTTGCCCGACCCAAGGGCCAAGAGGAATACCGTCTTGAAGGTCAAATGCTTCAAGGGGGCCTCCTTGATTGGATCAAATGGAGTCTTAGCTGGTGCACGGCCAGTGAGAAGTTCCAGGAGGGTATGCCACTCCTGCCTTTGGGTCTGTCTCTGAGGAAACTATCCAGGAGACGAGCGAGATTTTCGTCCTTACTGATGTTGAAAAGTGAATTTCCCAATTTATCAACAATGGATGACCTATAACCATCAATGGTGTTGGGCTGTTTGCCAAGCATGTATCTCACTTCTATGCTTGTCCGAACCCAGGGCCAAGAGGAAAACTGCCTTGAAGGTCAAAAACTTCAAGGAAGCCTTTAATTTTTCAAAATGAACCTTGTCAGCTGGTGCAAAAACCAGGGAGAGGTTCCAGGAGGGGGTTCCCCTCCGGCCTTTGGGTCTGTCTCAGTGGAAGCTATCCAGGAGACGAGTGAGATTTTCATCCTTAGTAACATTGCTGGGCCAATTTCCAGGCTATCAGCAATGGCTGATCTGTAACCAACAATAGTACTGGGCTGCAACTTCCTGTCCTGAAACAGGTACCTAAGAAGTCAGCAACTGACTTTACATGTGGAGCCCGAAGTACACCTGATGAATGATGCATCACTTGGTAAAAAATGACCCATTTGCCTCATAGACTGATCTGATTGACCCCTCCTTTGAGGAGCCTCAATTCTTGCTGCCACTGCCTCAGACAAGTCCTGCTCCTCGATTGCTGAGGCTCTAGGAGCCCTGCATGGAGATTAAGATTTGTCAGATTTCTGTGAGGGATCTGATCGAATGGCTGTGAACAGGCTGGACAGATTGGGCAGGCTCAGCGGGATGTGGCTGGACATGGCCACTAGATCCCAAAACCAAGGCATGTTGGGCCACCCCGGAGCAATCAGAATGATTCTCTTGCATGGGGAGTCTTGCAACTTCTCCACCACTTGCCCAATATGGCTGATGGTGGGAAGGTGTATGCTTTCAGATCCTACCATGGCCGAGTGAGTGTATCCACTGCTGTGGCCAGGGGATCCGGTACCGGTGACACAAACAGAGGCAACTTGTTGTTGAACCTCATAGCAAATAAGTCTATTTGAGCCGGTGCCACCTGCTGCAGACTGAGTGGAAGACCTCTGGAAGGAGAGACCACTCTGTTTGGATGGTCTGGCCTAGCCTGGATAGCTTGACCGCTACCACATGGAATGTGTCGGGCTTAGAGTCACTTGTTTCCTGGTACACCAGGTCAAGATTCTCCATAGTAGGGCACATGTGGGCCCAACCTCATGCCTCCTTCCTTGTCTATGTATGACACTACTGTGGTGTTGTCAGTTGCTACAAGTACTATCTTGTTTGAGCAAAATTCTTGGAACTCTTTTAAAGCCAGGAAGCCTGCTTTAAGTTCTAGATAGTTATGTGCAGCTTGCTTCCCGGGAGGGACCCGGTTCCTCCTGCCGTGTGCTCGTTTAAGTGAGCGCCCCACCCTTCTATTGATGCGTCTGTAAATATTTGCAGAGCATACTTATTGGGTATAATGGTTGGCCTGTAAGTACATCGTCTTCCTTCAGCCACCATTGTAAATGGGGGTGCAGGGACCTGGGGACTTGGATCACCTTTTCCAGTGATTCTGGTACCCTCCAGTTGTTTTGAGATGTCACTGTATGGGTCTCATATGAAGTCGACCTAGATTAACTTGCTTTTCTGTAGCCGTCAGTAACCTATCAAGGACATGAATTCCCGGACCGGGCAAGCCGGTAGGGATAGCAGTTTTAACATAGTCTCTTGAAGGTTCTGTCACCGGTCCAGAGTCGGTCGGAACCGATCAGACCTGAAGTCGAACTGGTAGCCTACAAAATCAAGGTCTTGTTTGGGCTCCCGCTCTGATTTCTGTAAGTTCATCAGCCAACCCAGTGGCTGACACATTATTTACAAGTTCCTGTGAATGTTGGAGACCAGCCTGGGATCTGGCTCTCACCAACCAGTCGTCTAGGTACTGGTGGCTTCTTAAGTCCTTGTATATGGTCACAAGTTTTACCTCCTTTGGTATCACAGTGAACTCCAAAGGTGCTGTGGACAAAACCGAATAGCAGGCATTACCTGGATTGTTCTTGTATAGGTATATGGGAGTAGGTATCCCTCCTTGAACATTTGTAATACCTAGTGTCCAGGCCCCAAGGCTTCCTAACTTCCCGAAAAGGGGCTTAGTCTGGACCCTACAGGCCGATTGTGTGCCACATTTGGGACATTTGGTATTTTGATAAACATTTCCTGTCCCTCCGGACACTGGTCCGGTCTAGTGACAATGATCCAGGTTAACAGTCTCTCTGTTCTTATTGTGGTCTGGTGGGACTGACACAACTTTTCATATTAATAGACTCTTCGCCCCAGGCCAGCAGCCTGCAAGGTGCAGCATTTACAGAGCAATTGTCATTCGTGAGATCTCTGACCCCTGGCCGGACATGACCAAATTTATTATCTCTCCAGCCAAGTCCAGCACTGATAACAGTTTGTTGAGAGATGTGATAAGGGAAGGTTGCCTGGCAGTAGCTTGGGACACTGGCATGCCACATCACCAAGACCACTGACCGGTCTAAGAATTCTCTGTAACCAAATTAACCTTAGGCAACTCTGTCCGGTACCAGGACTCCATACCCGGTACTTAACTGTAACCAGCAATTCTCTGTAACCGGCAAAAAACTGGCAGGCTGGGGTGACCAATCAATTTGACAGCTACTGGTCTATATATTTTTTTTTTTTTTTTTGTAACCCGCAGGTTGAAGCAAGTGTACTAGGCTGTGTAGCCAGTACCAGCCGGTACACTCTGTAACCAGTTGTTGAGGCAAGTGTACACGGCTGTCTAGCCAGTACCAGCCGGTACACTCTGTAACAGTTGTTGGACTATATTTAGTTAGTTTATGTAACTAGTTGGGTGAAAAAAACAGCACAGTAAGGACTGTCCAGCCAGTGCCCTGCCAGTAGACTTGTAACCGGTAGGTTGAAGCCATATGTAGCCAATTGCTAAAGCAAGTGTACAAGGCTGTATAGCCGGTACCGGCCGGTACACTCTGTAACCAGTTGTTGAGGCAAGTGTACACGGCTGTGTAGCCGGTACAGGTCGGTACACTCTGTAACTAGTTGTTGAGGCTGTAGTCGGTGCACTCTGTAACCCATTGCTAAAGCAATTTACAACTATCTTTTGTGTTGAATTCAGCTTGCTGTAGGTTTCCTCCATTAATTAAAGTATTTCTTAAATCGCACGTCTTGTTCGAAGATTTGACAGTTGCTGGGAAAGCCCTTGTAATCTATTTTTAGAAAACACTTGGTATTCGGTGTGTCACGTGACCAGCCTGCTGGTCGGAAGGACACGCGATTGGCTGATTGGAGTTCGTCACTTGCCGCGTTCTTTTGTGATAATTAAACATGCAAATGCGCAGTATACTGCTCATCCACAAAACCCCACTACCGACAACGAAGGTCGGTTCATGAGAGAAGGACTGGTATCGCAGTAGATGTAAGTTGTGAAGAACGCAGTTCCGACCTTCCTGGTCGGTGAAAACACGTGACCAGCTTCGTGATTTGGTCGGAAGGACACGCGATTGGCTAACTGGGAATGACATCAGTATTCGCGTTCTTTGTGTGATGCTTACCAGCAAGTTTACAGTCCACAAAACCCCACTACCGACAACAAGGTCGGGTCTGTAAAGCAGGGACTGTAGTCACAGTAGACGTGAGTTCTGAAGAACGCACTTCCGACCTTCCTGGTCGGTGAAAACACGTGACCTGCTTCGTGATTGGTCGGAAAGACACGCGATTGGCTGACTGGATATGACGTCAGAGGTCGCGTTCTTTTGAGCTGGCCGGCCGGCTGATGCTTTTAAAGCAGAGAAGCCTGGGCCAGTGCGCTCTGTAGATGAAGTCCTGGCCGGTCTGAAGTCGACTCTTCTTTTCAGCCGGCTGTACACTCAAACCAGTTTCCTGGCCATCCACCTCCCTTACTACCGACACAAGTGCCGGGTCCACAAGGGAGGGACTGAGAGTGATTAAAGATGAAGTTCCTTCTATGTAAATACTAGGTGAGGTCGGCTGAACATGAGCTTGCCGGTCGACTAATGCTTTACAGCAAAGATGTCTGGACCAGTGTGCTATGAAGAAATCTGAAGAATTCATCTCTTTCTGCTGATGTACATATATATAAGCTTACCGGTCGACTAATGCTTTAAAGCAAAGATGTCTGGACCAGTGCGCTCTGAAGAAATCTGAAGAATTCACCTATTGCTTCTGATGAAAAAACACTAAATACTCGAGCTAGGCTGGTGTGACTGATGCTTTACAGCAGAGAAGTCGGTACCAGTGCGCTCTGAAGAATCTGAAGAATGCATCTCTTGCCTGGGGAATTCCTTCTATTACAGTGTTCAAAACTACGTAGATTGCAGTTCCCCGTGATTTCTATTGGAAGTACTAGAAAGACGTTTCTATGGTGACTGTAGCCTCAAACAAAAGACACGGATAAAAATACCTGTAAGTAGTATATCCATAATTCCTCAATATTGTCGATCTGCCCCAAATAACACAAAGGTTGAATGGGAGGAAACTAGTAAAATGGCTGCCTTTATATTTCGCGTCGTAACTGCCCTATCATCAACACTAAATTGAGTCAGCTAGGGAGCGTTTCCAGCAGATTTAATCATGTATATCCGTGCTTGATATGTAGAGAACACTTTTAAACCAAAATATCTGCAATTCAGGTGAAAAATCCATCATAATGCACACTTTTCCTTAAAATATCTGGAGATTGTTGAAAACACGTTCGCACAGTACACGCGCCAAACGAAAAAGATGCTATGACGTCAGGTTGTCTAGACAGGAAGGAAGTACGAGGCGCCATCTGGGGAGTGCACAGTACTACGGACCGGCCAGCCGGTGGCAACACAGGACGTCTTTTTCTGGCGTTTGGCGGGCCGGTCTGCGCCGACCGGATTAGCAATTGTCCATTGGATAGGATGTATTAACGCAATAAAATAATATGTTCTTAGTACATGTGCCGAAAATCACGTCTTTAAGTTGAGGAGAAAATTGTGTTTGAGGCCCATAAATACCCCCACTTGGGGATTTTTTGCTATACTTTTCACATATTTTGCCCTATAATTTGGAAGTGGTAATTCTGATGAGTCTCAAACTGCGCTAGGTATAACTTTGATATGTAATCCTTGTCTGTAGAAAATTTTAGGGCTGTAGGTTTACCCAAAGGGGTCGACTTAAGGTCTCAAAAGTGCCCACAGAGACCCAATTTATGCACTTTTTGCCACTTTCAAGCACTGTAGCTTTCAAACTATGTCTCTCATCTAAGTTAAATATCATCTGGGAATATATCTATGTGTTTTCTTATATGTGCCCCAACATTTAGGCCTTTAATAGACAGTTAACCTGTGTATCAGGACCATAAACACCCACCCGAGTGACCCTTATAAGACATTTTTCACATCTTTTTCCCTGTAACTTGGAAATGGTAAGTCTGAGAAGTTTCAAACTGTATTAGATATATATTCTGTGTGTAATCTTAGTATGTAACAGATTTTAAGTCTGAAGCTTTAATTTTGAAGGTCAAATTGAGGTCTCTAAAAGGCTCCCAAAGACCCAATATTTGGACTTTTTGCTACTTTTAAGCCCTGTGACTGTCAAACTATGTGACTGATAGAGCTCAAATCCTATCTGGGAAGATATTAGTATGTTATTTATATATGTGCCAAAAATTAAGGCTTTAAGAAGACATTTAACCTGTGTATGAGGACCATAAATCCCCACCCGAGTGACCATTTTTAGACATTTTTCACATATTTTGCCCTGTAACTTGGAAATGGTAAGTCTAAGAAGTTTCAAACTGTATTAGATGCATATTCTATGTGTAATCTTAGTATGTGACAAATTTTAAGTCTGAGGCTTTAATTTGAAGGCCACATTTAGGTCTCTAGAAGGCCCCATAAAGACCCAGTATTTGGACTTTTTGCCAATTTTAAGGCCTGTGACTGTTAAACTATGTGACTGATAGAGCTGAAATCTCATCTGGGAATACATTATTATGTTCTTTTTACATGTGCCAAAAATCAAGGCTTCAAGTAGACATTTAACCTGTGTATGAGGACCTTAAACACCCACCTGAGTGACCCTTTTAAGACATTTTTCACATATTTTGCTCTGTAACTTGGAAATGGTAAGTCTGAGAAGTTTCAAACTTTATTAGATACATATTCTATGTGTAATCTTAGTATGTAACAAATTTTAAGTCTGAAGCTTTAATTTGAAAACCACATCGAGATCTCTAAAAGGCCCACAGAGACCCAATATTTGGACTTTTTACCTTTTCCGTACTTTGCCCTGTTATTTGGAAATGCTTAGTGTGACAAGTCTTAAACTGTATTATATATAATTTTTGTTTGTTATGTATGTTCCCCAAAAAGTTTCAGATCTGTTGTTTAATTGCTAAGGTCTCTTTAACAATTGTAAAATGCCCACAGAAACCCAATTTATGGACATTATGCCACTTTAAAGCCCAGTAACTGTCAAACTATGTGGGTTATAGAGCTGAAATCTTTGAATTTTTAAAAGGAAATGCCTGTCTATTTAAATTTTGAATATTAATAATGTTATGGCTATCTTAGTCTTTTAAGAACTTATTTTTGTGTTATACCTCTGCTTGCTGAGTTTTTAACTTTTTAAAATGAAACTGGTTAAACATATTCAAGTAGACAAAATGGACACTTTAAGTGAGCTTTAAGTCCCAATATTAATGAAATTATATCCTTATGTAGTAAAACTAGGGGATTTTTAACCCTCAACTAGCCCAGTTTTATTCAACTTGCCTCAGTTAATTTTGACACAGCTCCTACAGTTATGAACTCATTTCAGTTGATAATCACATACTTAAAATTCTCAATTCTTTTTGTATTTGAGTACCCCTTTTATATAGATTGTTTGTTTACCATTTATGCATCCCCCACCCGGATTCCCCCCACCCACCTCTGGGACCTCCAGCTATATTGAGTGACACTAAATAAACAAAGGTATTTAATGATATCAGATGAGAAACAAAGAACTCAATGGGGTTGCAGATCTTGTGTAATAGTGAGAGAGGTGTGGAGAAGGGGAGAGGGGTGGGGGTGGGAGGTGGTGGGCTTCATTACATATAACACAAAGGGGAGTCAGAACTGAGATTGTGTCACATATTTAGGTTGCATATATATGGACCACATATATAGGTATAGAGGAAATGAATAACTGAAAACAATTTGCAAATTCTAAAAATAATATAATAAAATAATAATATAAATAATTTTTTTTTAAATAATATTTTATTTGTGAACAAATATAGAAACAGATATGTGCTTTTGGGATTATGAATTTTAGAATGGACATTGAATCATCAATCATTTAAATACTTTGAAGGAAGATTGAAAAGTATGATGAGTTGAGTTAAAAATAATATTTTATTTGTCAACAAATATAGAAACAGATATGCTCTTTTGGGATTATTATTTTAGAATGGACATTCAATCATCAATCATTTAAATACTTTGAAAATAGGTTTAGAGTTATCATTGCAGGAAGATTGAAAATATAATTTGAGTTATGTATTCGGCGTCTGGGGATACACCATCTTCCTTGGAAGATATAAACAGAGTAGATTGATGTACTGAAGTTCATATAATAATGGGTAATTATGTTTTAAAAAATTCCCGATCAAAACCTGTGGCGTGAGTGATGACCTGTCTGGGGATATGTTGGCGCCGAGTTGGCCCAATCTAGTTAAATCATCTTTGGGACTTAACATAAAGTAGACATGATCCTGTGGCCTTAATACATCCACATACCAAAGATAAATGATATTCACCATGCAGGTTTGAAGTAATGGGGGTCCAAATCAGAAACTGTGACAAAAACACACGCGTACATCTCCCACCCAGCGAGCCAGTAGGATCATAATGAAGATTTTGTGGAGCAAGTTTTATTTTCACTCACTTTACATCCTGTTAGCAGCCTGTTTGATTGTAGAGCCACTAGATCAAATGTCAAAGTTGGGGTTTTACATCCCGTTCAACAGGCAGGGTCATATTTAGGCAGGTCTTCACCCTTGCCACGTGTGGGAGTCAAAGCCACACAGAGGTGACAGGCTGTATTTAGATGCCAAACCTGCAAACCCACCAGGCCACTGACCACCCTGGAGTAGTACTAGAATACAGCTATTTCAGCCTCCCAGAATTGGAACAGTTTTATACTGGCAGGATGCCAACGTTGAAAATTTCGTAACGATCCATCACCACCTTTCACTCCTCCTCCATGGACAGTTTGTTTTGGCAGCATATGTTTGTTTGTCTGTTTGCAAAATAACTCAGAAAGTTATGGGTGGACTTTGATGAAATTTCAGAAAATGTCAACAATGACACAAGGGGCAGATTACTTGATTTTCCATCTGAATTTTAAAGGATGTTTTATCATTGCATTCATATGCAATATTAGAGGTGTTGGGCTTTGGCCACGATACTCAGTCTACAGGTGCTCTTGTTTATATCCACACTTAATAAGATTTCAAACTAAGAAATGAAATATTCAAAATAACGAAAGTGCATTAGGGCTGTGACTGAATAAACGAATGCTCTGAAACCTTACACAATGTGTGGAGAAACCAAGTACGAAGTAACACACCAGGCACTCGTAATACTATTAAAATAGTAAATATACTTATAAATTACATAGATATAACCTAACTATCCTTCGTATTTGTCACACCAACTATTCTTTTTCACATACTTATCTTTATTTTACTTTTTTTATTCTTTTTATTATTTTGGTCTGTGTGTTTTTTCCATTTATGCAAAAATTAAACTAGCCAGCAAATAAATGGCATAAAAATACTTTCTTAAAAGGAGTGCCAGATGACTGCATATACCTCACAGGCCAAAGCCAAAAATTTTGTTAAAATAACTTTATCTCACACCATTTCCGAGATAAATGCATTTTTGCGTTTCACGCAGAAATTCAAGATGGCCACCAAAAATTGGTGGGAAAACAATTTTTGGCAAAAAATGCCAGATGACTCTGTGCATACCCCCCCCCCCCCCCCGAGGGTCAAAAATTTTGTTGAAATCTCTCTATCTCTCACCCTTTCTGAAAGAAAATTGGGGTGTTTAGTTAATCGTTAATAAGTCGACCATTTTGTATTCGATTACTTCAAAAAGTTAATCACTTCCAGACATCTACATAATAGAACTACTTGCCAAATTTAATGTGAATAGGTGGAGCACTTTTTAAGTGATCCAGACAAGCACACCCCTTTTGAAAAAACATGTTTTTGGTCATGTGACTTCTCTGATTGATCGAAATGTCATGAAATTTTCCCAGAGCTGCTGAATGCATGTGCCAAATTTGAAGAGAATCAATCCAGTGGTTGCCAAGCTATAAGCAACAGAAAATTGGGGAGCTGGTGGGCAAGGGGCGCTTTATAATCCAAGATTTTGTAATAAGCACTCACGTTGGACAAGTTTTGAGGTCTTCAATGTAGGCTTCTCTTTCCATATCATGTCCACGTGCCTCATTGTACACTGCAAAATACAACACCTTCATCTGGATTAATAAATATCAATTTGGTTGGAGCTCATACCCAGTACTTTTGGGGTGATTACACGTGTGGTCAATGCTGGCAGTGTATTACCCAGATTACAATCGAGATTACCCATTGACAATTCTGAATAACTGAATATTTAACAAAAATCTGACCTTTCTATGAATATCCGAATATAGTGACAATTTGTGGAGGATGACGACAGAAAACCACCAAAAATCTTTCCACACTGACATATACTTTTAGCAGGAAAATGTTTTACAGTATAATGACCAACAATAAAGCCAAATCATCAACTCTGGCTCGATCATCAGTTGACCAAGTGGGCAGTTAATCAAAAACGGGTGATTCCAAGCACTTGTGCCCACTCTGTCCTCAATTCTTTATTACAACATATACAGGTACAAATATGGTTCAACACCTTCCATTTCAATATATGTAAAGGTCACACAAGTTTTCTTTTTACTCAGGAAAAAATACATGGTTTTGTAAATTCTAGGGGAGCGACGGTACCAGATTATCTCAAAGAAATCAAATGCTATAAATCCATTAAAAATCTGGTGAAATATGAGATAACAGTTTATAATTTCTTCAAATTCAGGTTTGGCATTTAATATTTCATATTGCTCAATAATTATATAAGCCGACATTCAAGATTCCGGTTGTAAAAGTGATCACAGTATTTCAGTAAAATTGTCTCGATACTGGTAAAACGCCACTACTGACTCGCCCCTAGTAAATTCTACTGCGCTTTTCAAACTAGGTCAGTCGTAGCAGTACCCTGAGTGTGAAATTGGTTCAGTTTTACAATAACTCGCAAAAATGGAGCAGCAGTTGTCCCGCTCTTAATATTCTTCTAGAGCATTATAGGAACACAGGAGGATATTTCAACTCACAATACATTTGTGTACAAATACATTTGTGTACAAGTTATATATTGTATTACAGGAATTAAACATCAGCAGAAAGCTTACCGCAAACGTTCACTAATTTATTTGGGCTGCAAGAGGTGTTAATGTAGAATTAATATATGCCTCTTAACATAGCCATATGTTTAATTTTCAGATTGGTACATGCAAACACGTCAAACTTGAGGGTTTATGTCCCACTCTACTGCCAAGGTCATACTGGGACAAGTCCGCATCATTGCCACTTGCGGGGGTCAAATCAACACAGAGGTGACAGCCTGTGATTAGATGTCAAACTTGCCAACCACTAGGCTACTGGGCAGCTCACATGTATATGTGACGCAATAAGTGATCAAGTGTTCTATTTGGAAGGTTCAAATGTCTTATCACACATATTCATCAATTGTAAAAAGAACATTTTGTCATGGCACAAAAACTGGACAAATGCCAATGCAATGGCCCACACACCAACATACAGTATTTCTTGACAGAATTGGTATTAAATATTCAATATATATATAATATATATATCTGTATATCTTACACTGTACTGCTGTATCTGGCTCCATATTCAGTCTGTCAATCATGTATCTAAAAATCACTCCAATGATTAACATTTCAATAACGTTGTTTAATTCCCCATGTGAGATTTCAGTCATCAAATATTACAAGACAACTTACTGATTTAAATTTTATATATTCTAGATTTCAATACAATAGAACCCATTTAAGTAAAGCTCTGTAAAGTGGGATAATCTTTTAAGTAGAAGGTTCTCCAAGGGCCATTTCATTAATTTCAATGGAATTACAATTCCTCATTAAGCTAAAACATTTTTTCATCATTTAGAATTCAGAGAATTCTGCTTAGATTTTCCACACTTTTTAATATCCATGCCGAGTACAACCACTGAATTCGGTCTATTTGACTTAACACAAATATAAAGACTGATTAAAGATACCTTGACAGATAGTTGTAGATCTAAGAATTATTTTATCATTTAAGCAATCCAAAATTCTGACATCAAAATGAAATTGTGTTATTTTAGTTTTGTAACTAAAAAGTAAACTTTACAATTAAAAATGCTTGTTTTTTTTTTAATTTTCCAACAGCTACACAAAGGAAGTACAGAAGGGAAATGCATTACTGTACTCTTTTGTAGAAGAGTGGAAACAAAAAGATATGAATGAATTATGCTACATCTACAACTATAGGTTTACCTGCACACCAGATGACCAGTCCTGTTCAAACCATGTGTACAATGCACTCCAATTAACGAATCTGAAATATCAATAACAACTCTATTATCTGAATTCTATTATCCACAGATTAAAAACAAAGTGGCTATTGACCCATATTTTACGGGCTGGTAGTTAGGCGGTCTACAGAACTTTATACTGGAAAATAAATTGTCCGTTGATTCTAATGAGTGATAATAGGCGATTTTAGAACAATGTTCTCCTTAACTGGACCAAAAATCACTTATAGCCATGATGTTCATTAATTTACTATAAATCCTTGATCTGCAGCCTTTTTCTAACTTAAAAGGTTAAAACACAGTAATCCTTTCACATCATGGCCATTTCTTGTCATGACTGACAAGCTCCATTCTCAACTCCAATTACAGTGACTTCCAGACAGGGAGCTAAGGTTCGATAGAAAAGCTACGTTGATACTTGTGAGGCATTCAAATGCATTTATTCCTCATCTCTTTTGTGGCTATTTTGAGATTTAAAGTAAATGTTACAGAAATGGCAGCATGTTTTGGTATCCTAAAAACAAAACTAGTGTGTTGCAGTAGCACTTCGAACTGTGAAGCATTTCCAAAAGTTTTAGCAAGCATGCATGCAGCATTGTTATTTTTGTGGAAATTCCTGAAAAATCAAACCCACTTCAAGAATCAACCAATTTTCAATTGGTGATAATCAGTGTAGTAAAACACACATTCGGGGAAAACAACTACACTGTTTCAAGCAGTAACACATAAGCCACCTTGACCTACCTTCCTCTGGATGTCTGTCAATAAAATCATCCACAACTGACAGAAAACTGTAAAGGAAAAAGAAAACTTTAGCCAAATAACCTTTGAGTGGTAGAAATAAATACTAGGAACTTAGGTGGACTTTTCCATTAATACTGATCTGGTTATTCATAATACTGGTAAAATAGAAGTGGATTCTTTTTTTAATTTTTTTTTTTTTTTTTTTAATCCAGTTTAATACGGATCAGATTTTCATAAATATTCCTGAATAATCACAAACTAATGTATTGGTTTGAGTAACACATGATCTCTTGAAGTTAAAAAGATTTTGCATGTGGGGTAAAGCTACATCTGAATATAATTTACACTTATGCAAACTTACGGTAAAATAATTATATATTTGGTAAGCATGAAGTTACTCTTACTCCATTTTCAGGTCAGGTGCTGGAACCACTCTTCCTGGTATGAAAATTTTCCTGTACTCGATTTCTGCATCAAGGAATACCTGAAGTGACAGGAAAACATTGCACTAAGAGTTTTGACGGTCACTCACAGACAGGAACATGAAAAAAAAAAATAGTTTTACCAACAACCACAGAACACCACTTTACATTAAAGAGGCATAAACATTGGGGTGTTTCACAGTAGATTAATTGATTACAAGTGGGTGGACAATTAGATGTGTAATCACAACCTTCTTTCTATCTAGAAATTGGAATTGTTTTATATTTGTTGGCTACTGATATTGGTGATATTCTACTGTGAAACTCTTTTTTTCATGTTCCTGTCAATTAGACGTGTGCTCGATTAATCGTCGGTGACAGTGTACCATCACAGTCAGTCAATAACATTTACGAATGATCGACTATTCACCTTAAATCTTACCTTTCCTAATTTATCTCAATATCCACATACTTTTTATATATTTTAGGCATTTTTACTTGATAAATTAACAAATTTGTCATGGCTGTTGAGTTTGTTTATGTCTACCACCACATTTACAGGAAGTGGGTCTTTTCGGTAGATTTTAAATGTGGGAAGTTGGGAACACCGTTATTTTTACTGGGTTGACCTATACTTTATCCCAGAAAGTGTTTCATGATATAATGATGAACATTGGAGTAAAAACGAAGATTCTTGTCGATTATTGGTCAGACAAATTGGATGCTTAATCGGCCATGGAAATAGGGGGTGATTCCCAGCACTAGTGTCTACACAGCAAAAATGTATTTTTAAAAATCTTAAAATATGTAACAACATAGGATAAAAGGTTACAATTTTTACAGGCTTATTATCCTTTTCTAGCATTTCAAGTTTCACCCCCAATTTATTTGCTAACACTTGAGACGCTAGTTTTTATATTTTGCTCAATACGTATTTCAGGAAAATGGTCTCAATTTGTGATGAAAATCACCTTTGATCAGTCATTGGGTCAGAATCGACTGTTAACCTTATTTTCCTCTTGTGTTGGTTATTAAATCATGAGACAGATACTTGTTGCAGTGCACATCAGTACTGTCAAAATTTTGAGTCTTTTTGTTTAATCTTCCAAAAAAATACCCACTTCCTGAAAATATGCCACGAGTGTGAATAAAACAAAAACATTCCCTTATCAAATAAAAATGGCTAAAAATATAAAAGTACAAAAAAAAAATGGATACCATGTTTACTGCAGGAAAATAAGGTTTTAATAAAATAAGCAATTCTTTACACTTAGCAATGACCAATGTCAGATACTTAATCGAGCAGAGGTCAAATCATCTGCTACTAGTTACAATACTGTGATAACTGCAGTTCTGTCTCATCTATGTTTAAAATAATGTCAAAACCCTAACAAAGGCCCTTTTTATATAATTCAACACTATAGTATAATAGTGGTTGGAATAGCAAACTGACATTTAGTTTTTCATTTCATTATGGTAGAAACTATGAAATTCGCCAATGGTATTTGGGAACAGGCTTCCAAAAACGTCATTATTTTAGAATTTGTAATCACTGATACTTCATCCAAACAAGGAAAAAGCTAATATTATGGTGAAATATCTCACATTTTTACCTATATTGAGTAAAAATTGTGTTTATTTACTTTATAATATATCACAAAAGCCATTTCCAGTTCTAAACTATGTACACTTGTGTTCACATTTCGCTATATCAGTGACAAGTTTATGAAATACAAAATTCCATTCATTTAAAATACCCGGTATCCGATTTAGATTTTTACAAACAGTCCTATCACTAGAAACTAGAAGAATGTTTTTGCTGACAAAAACGAAGCGGCCCTGATGAGAAAGAAGTCACCCATAAAAGACATCAACATATGCATCATAAGCAATAGAAACTGTGAACTTTATTGCATTGTGTATGTTACTTGTCCCTATTTTCATCTTTAATAAGTGTGCACAATTAAAGTGAGGTCAGCTGAACAATACAATAGCTGGAGATTAAAAACTACATAATTTCACTGCAAGGTGGCCATAACTTCATTCATATTGGGACTTTAGGGTGACCATAAAATATGAATGTCCCTTTTCTCATCCTTTATAAGTGCATAAAGTTTAGCTCATGTCAGTTGAACAATAAGATAGCTGAAGGCTGAAACTTCCTTTTTCACTGTAAGGTGACCATAACTTCATTCATATTGCGACTTTAAGGTTACCATAATAGGAGAATGTCCCTCCAATATCAATATATGTTAGATATGGAAAAAGAAAAGAGCCAGACGGCTTTATTCAAATGTTATGACTTTAGGGGGGCCAAAATTATATTAACAGTTTAAGGTCACCTTAAAGTCAGGATAACCCTTTGGTTTGCCATCCTTTATAGGTGTGCAAAGTTTAACTGAGGTCAGTCGAACAATAAGATACTTGGAGGCTGAAATCCCCCTTATTTCACTTTAAGGTGGCTACAACTCCATTCATACTGAGAGTTTAAGGTGACCATAAGTATTATTTTTATCTACTTTAATACCAGTGATAATTTCAACATAAAAAAATAGCATCAGAGATGCCCGTACCCCACAGCCTAGGGAAATATTTTCAACACCATGAGATACAGAAGTACTGTACCAGTACAAACTTCAGGATACTTTCAGAGCACTGTCAGTTATATAAAGGTCCAAACAATGTTTAAATGGAGAAATAATGTTTAAAAGAAAGATAATGCATATAAAGATGAAGTACTAAAACAAGATAATTCAATAACAAGATAACAGCATTAATCAGCAAACTAAAATTCAACACTCTTTATCTACACCTGCATGGCCCAATTATGGTTTAGATGGTTTGAATATTATCATGCATACAGAAGTGGTAATACATTTAATGAATGCTTATGTGTGGTGTTGGAGCAAAATCTGTGGCTCACTTGATGAAATTCTATCTCTTACAATGGGAAGTTATGAAAGTAAAATTCTTAATAAATTCTAATATGACTTTAACAGTGCTAAATCTGCATCAAAAAAACAGACTCAAAGGTGCAACAAGATTTTATAGGTAAGGTCACTACAGCAAGGTCAAAGGTCAAATCAAGGTCAGATCATGACGTTGCACAACTACACCCCCTAACCAATGTCCCTACCAAGTATCAACTTCCTACACCTTGCGGTTTCTGAGATATAGCCCGGACAAGATTTTTGAACTCAAGGTCACTACAGCAAGGTCAAAGGTCAAATCCTTGTCAGACCATGACATTGCACACCTACACCCCCTAACCAATATCCCTACCAAGTATCAACTTCCTACACCTTACGGTTTCTGAGATATAGCCCGGACAAGATTTTATAGGTCAAGGTCACTACAGCAAGGTCAAAGGTCAAATCCTTGTCAGACCATGACATTGCACACCTACACCCCCTAACCAATATCCCTACCAAGTATCAACTTCCTACACCTTACGGTTTCTGAGATATAGCCCGGACAAGATTTTATAGGTCAAGGTCACTACGGCAAGGTCAAAGGTCAAATCAAGGTCAGACCATGATGCTGCACACCTACACCCCCTAACCAATATTCCTACCAAGTATCAACTTTCTACACCTTACGGTTTCCGAGATATAGCCCGGACAAGATTTTATAGGTCAAGGTCACCACAGCAAGGTCAAAGGTCAAATCAAGGTCAGACCGTGATGCTGCACACCTACACCCCCTAACCAATGTCCCTACCAAATATTAACTTCCTACACCTTACGGTTTCTGAGATATAGCCCGGACAAGATTTTATAGGTCAAGGTCACTACGGCAAGGTCAAAGGTCAAATCAAGGTCACACCATGACGTTGCACACCTACACCCCCTAACCAATATCCCTACCAAGTATCAACTTCCTACACCTTATGGTTTCCGAGATATAGCCCGGACAAGATTTTCAAACTCAAGGTCACTACGGCAAGGTCAAATCAAGGTCAGACCATGACGTTGCACACCTACACCCCCTAACCAATGTCCCTACCAAGTATCAACTTCCTACACCTTACGGTTTCTGAGATACAGCCCGGACAAACTCTTTTCCCGCCACCCGCCCGCCCACCCGCCCGCCCGCCCGCCCGGACGCCCGCCCATCCGGACACCATGGGTGAAAACAATACCCCAACAGCCCTTAAGGGCTGTGGGGTAAAAATGGAAAAAGAAAGGAGCCAGAGGATTTTATTCCAATTTGATGACTTTAAGCAGGCCATATGTCCATTAACATTTTGAGTTTAAGGTCACCATAAAGTCAGGATATTCCTTTGGCAAATCTTAATATATGTGCCAAGTTTGGTTGAAAAAAGTGAAAAACTAAGTGAACTGGAGGGCTAAAACCCCCTTTTTTGACATTAAGGTGACCTTAAGATTGCAGATACAGGGCTAAAACTTCGGCATGTGAAAGATTATCAAAAAGTAGCTGAATAAGTTATTCCAACAAAACGCCGAAATCCTAACCGTTTTTGAGATACAGACCAAGTACCCATTTTTAAAAAATTTATAAAAATAAAACGCCTCCCATTCAGGTATCTATGGTGCGATTGATGAGAAAATCCTTTCCGACCTTAGAAATTTGGTCTATAATGTACCAGATAAATTTTATAGCACAGGTGTGTGTGGTTTTTTCCAAAACGCGATGACGGGGTGTTTTGGAGTTATGCTTAAGGTTACCTTAAGTAAAGCTTAAGGTCTGCGCAAAGTATCCCAAAAATTTTCCCCGCCCCTATAGTTTTAAAGAAAGATAAGAAGGAAAGAAAAATTTGAAAGGCTAAGAAGTTATTCAAGGGAGACCATAATCTGGCGGCGGTGGTGATCAGTCGAACTTCGGTGAAAACAAATAAGCGTCCCTAACGGGCCACTTAATTAATATAATATTATAATACAATGTTTACCCTTACCTCAGGATCGTAATATCTAGTAGTGTTGGTGAGGTCTATCACCAGCCCAAGCTTCACCCCTCTGTCTTGTATTTCTTGTATTAAATCACTGGGTGTAAACCTTAATTCTTCTGGTAACCGCCTACATAAATCCTGTGTCAATAGAAAATAAAACACAGGATTAGTTTACTGTGATATTTCAATATTGATTACTAAATTAACAACGATTAATCTTGATGTAGATATTAATATTAAAAGTGTCAGTTTTATTAATACTATTTCCAAGAAATGAGTCAAACAATTTTTCCCAACATGTCACTGATCTTATCTAGAACTACTAAACATTAAAAATATCAAGTTATTGCTTGCATCATTTATCTTGAGATATACTCTTATGATTTAAATTTTCACGTCAATGCTTCATGAAATTTATTATGGTTACTTTCATTTATCAACAATTAGAACATCCAGCCAGAGGCTCAGTGAATCTCTATCCATTAATTCTTAGTGCAATTGTTGTGGAAGGATGAAAACTGCAAATTAAATAACGGACTTGACAAACTCATTCAAGTCTGCTCCTACCTAGCTCTACCTTTCAGTAACTGGCTCAAAATGATTCATCTTGGTCTACTTTCTGAGAAATGTGGAGGGCGCGTCTGATGTGCAAGTATTTGAGACAGCACTAATTTCTGAATGTTGGTTGCAGTTGTTTTTACCATTTACATCACTTTTATCTGAGCTAGTGCTATTTCGCAAATGGTTCAATGTCCGGATTCAGTTTTAAAGTTTATATAATCTAGCTGGTTTCATATAGAAAACCTTCGAAAAAAATATTGTAATTTTTACATATTGCTGCCATTTCCTGGTGAACAAACACTCAATATCTGGTATTTGCCTTTTAGCCTCCTGATAAACAGAATTGTATAACCTATTAAATATTATTGACAGTATCAGGGATATTGATTTTTAGTGCAGTCATAGAGAGTCTTCCTGTCACTTTAAAAAAATTAATATTTACCTCCTTTAGTGGAACCTTAAATGTGATGAATCTTGTTCCTTTTACTTGATTACCCAAACGTGTATAATCCTCCCATCTGAAAATTTAACAAGCATGAAAAATATAAGTAAAATTTCAAACTTTAAAGGAATAAGAAAAGTTTTGTTCACTGTAAAGTTATAGCAACAAGCAAATTCTGAGAATATGTGATCCCCAGCTTCTTGACAAGTGTACGAGGATTTCCAGATACAACAGACTGTCAATCACTTTTCTTTATTCTGTTTGTGTCAAGTTGAGGTCTGTTCCAAATTATGGTGGGGAACAGTGTGGTCATCTGTGACATTTTCAAGTCAATGGTGCTTTTGTGCAACCCGTTATACATGTTTGTAGTGCAAATTTGCACATAAATTATGGAGTACTTTTCATAATTTTTGCATGAATTCTTATTATTGGAAATTGGTTTACTAGAAGTGTCACTTTAAAGTGATTTAACAAAGCATTGCTAAATGACTCACTAATTTTCATATCACAAAAGTATAAATTAACTAAGAAAACTTTATTCTTGTTGCAGCCCCATAACTCCATGACCTTGGGATATTAAACTACAGAGTATTAAAGTGACATTTTGTTGAACAATAATTTTAAAATTCACAATTCAAAACACCTGCAAATTGAGTGCCTAACTAAAACCCCCAAAATTCCACACTAAATGCTTTTATCTGTCCGTTGTTTT
This sequence comes from Sabellastarte sp. h YS-2021, assembly GCA_964017235.1. Classification (NCBI taxonomy): domain Eukaryota; kingdom Metazoa; phylum Annelida; class Polychaeta; order Sabellida; family Sabellidae; genus Sabellastarte; species Sabellastarte sp. h YS-2021. The sequence goes on along the minus strand of OZ024932.1, from coordinate 7,759,135 downwards.
CAGCATCTGTGGCCTTGTGATTACTGCTCAGCCAGTAAGTTTGTCACCCACTGAAGGTCTTCACTTGCACTTCATGAAAAGATTAAACCTTCTTCACAATAATCTTTCAGCCTTATTCCATTTGTTTAAATATAAATATTGCTCATCTTTCAGAGCTTTTACGGCTGCTGACTGGGCCTTGGAGATTGTAACCTTTGACAAGGTACTTTATAATGTGTGTTTCTTCACACAGGAGTATAAATGGGTACGGAAAGTATTTGTTCAGGGAAGATTGCGACCCTCAGGCACATTCTTCATGGGAGTAATAATTAGTGATGGGAACATCTCCAAGCTGCACGGTCGATTATCATTAATTTTTTCCCGAGCGATCATCGATTACACTGTTGGTAATATCACAAAACACATTCCGGAATGAAATGTATGTCGATGCGGTAGGAATAAGAGTTCTGACATTTAGAATCTACCAAATATGGAGGTAGATATAAACAAGCCCAAAATTAGTGATAAATTTGTCAACTTATTTAGGAAACTTCCCAAAATATTCTAAAAACAAATGGATATTTAATTACATAACTTAAGGAAAGGTAACTTAATATAAAGAAACTAGACATTGCGTCGCGATGCAGTGTATCCCCGGAAGGGACATGGTTGAAGCGTGAATGTTTCAGGCTTGAGCCTGTTTCCTGGAGCACCGGGTCAGGATTCTCCACAGTAGGGCACAAAAAGGGCCCGACTTACCCCCCCCCCCTCTATTTAAACAGGCAACCACCATGGTGTTGTCTGTAGCTATGGTAGCAATAAGGTTCAAGCAGAGGTCTTGGAACTCCTTTATGGCCAAAAGACTGCCTCGGTTCCAGATACTTTATGTGTAACTTGCTTCTGGAAGGGACCAGGTTCCCCTTGCAGAATGTTCCCCCCTGACAGTAGGCTGGCTGACAGGACTGGTAGGTTGAGACAGTCATCTCACCGAGACAAATGACTGGTTTAAGAATTTCTCTGTAACAAATTTCCTCAGGCAGTAACTGGTTGGTTTCAGATGGCCACTTGAACCTTTAAAAGGCTTCTGCTGGTCTGTCAGCCAGTCCTGTGGACCTGCCCAGTACCAGGGCCTAACCGGCTATAGATGAAGCAAACCTCTGTAACCAGTTCCTGGAGGCTCCACAGTTCTGTGAAAACTCACAGGAGCTGGCACAACTGGGCAAATTAGACTACATCTCAGCAGGCATAGGCTTATATGAAACAACTGCCTTCTTCCTCTCCATAACTGTGGAATCAGCAGATGTTCTCTGTAACCAACAATCCTCTGTAACCAGTAAGTCTGGATACTGCTACTCCATCATGTACTTAACCTCCAAAGCCATTTTCAATAGTTTCCATGCAATATAGTCAGCAAAGTGTGAAAATATCTCCAAAAAGGATAAAAATAGTCCCGGTGTAATGGTAAATCTTCCCCCCATAAAATATTCCCCCCCGGGGGGAGGATTTTCTAGAAAATATTACCCCCGGGGGTATATTTTCTAGAAAATATTCCCCTCCGGGGGGGAATATTTTCTAGAAAATAATACCCCCCGCCTGAAAATTTTCCCCCCCACCTAAGGACATTAATCTTGAACTGTTAGTTTTGTACTTTATTAGTTTTTAGAATATCTGTCATACAGACCTGCTGTTTGCCATTTCATATTTTGCTATCCTTTTAGATTTGTGATAATAATACCTTCCATTTTGGTGGAACTATTAGGTTTCCTTGTTGCATCACTTATTTGAATGAAACAAAAACATGACACATATGCAGACCTGTACCTGTACTTTAGCATTGTATATGTTTATTTCATTAATAATACCTTCCATTTTGGAAGATCCATTAGTTTTACTTGTTGTATAACTTCTTTGAATGAAATAAAAAAATCATTAAACTCATTATGCAGACCTGTACTTTATCAGTGTATGGTTTTACTTCAGATTACTTCTAATATCATCATTACCTAACATTTATTTTTATCTATCATGGTCACTTATGGTGTGAATTCTATGAATGGAATGAACACCCATTAAACAGCACAGTATTTTAGGGTTTGATCTTTTCTTCTGGTTAGGTATATTATAATAATAACTTGCATTCCAAACTTTCAGGTTTACTTTTTGTATAACTTCTAATCATTGAAATTTAAATAAGATATTTCAAAAGTGTAATCTTCAACAGTAATTTAGAATTTGATATTGTCTTCTGGTTAGGCTTATTATTGTAATAGCTTACATTCCAAATTTTCTGGTTTATTTTTGTATGATTTCTGTAAATAAAAAGACAATCATTTTTATTTAAACAAGAGAAATCAAAAGTGTAACCTTAAACATATTAGATAATTAATTTGAATAAGATAATAGAACAAAATACTAGACATCTTTATTCTGGTAAAATATTTATAATTGCAATATAGGTTATGTTTGGATTATTTTTTTCTCTATGAAGTGCTTCTGCATTAACATATACCATTAATACAAATGGGTTAATCTTATTATTGATATTCTAACTGGTTCTTTTATGTTGTTTATTGCAATAGAGATGGGTTGACAAAGTCAAAAGTGTGAATGTGGCTTCTTTCTGTTTCTTCCAGCTAATTGAATTAGTATGCATGGCTTCTTATAATCCATGGAACTGACTTTGAATAGAGAAACTAAATCAAAGAAGTTATCTTGTGTCAGTTAATATATGTAGTTCACACCAAAAGATTTGTACACTGTTTAAATAAAGACAATTTGAAAATATTAATAATTTTTTATCATTATCACAGGTGGGGGGGTAAATTTTCATGGCGGGGGGGGACTATTTTCTAGAAAATTTTGCCCCCCGGGGGGGGAGATTTTACGGGGGGGAAGATTTACTTTTACTTAGGATGATCTGTGGATGACCTTCAATGAAGAGCCTCAAGGTTTCGTACATGAGGAAGAACTTGTAACTGGAAATGGCATTCACGAGAAATTATAAAGTATGTGGACATGACTTTTGCTCAATATTAAGTAAAAATGTGACATATTTCACAAAATATATATATTTTTTGTCGTTTTGATGAAGTATCAGCCTAAAATGATGACGTTTTCAATTACCGGTTCCAAAATATTCTTTGAGAATTTCGTTATTTTTGCCAGAAACGAACAAAAAGGCGCATACCAGTTTATCGTTCACAACATTAATCCTAAGTATCCCCGACTTTCGTCCAGATACAATTATCAATGATAATAATGAATCGATGGGCACCACTTCCAGATTGATCGTCACTAATTATGTGAATCTCGACTGACCATTCAATGTCTGTAGACAATCGGTCTATAACTAGAAGTAATAGTCTGACACACATCATGCCAAGGACACTGGTAATAATTAATAAACAAAGGCCATACGGGGCCACTAGTCCTCAATAAAGATTACTTTTGTATCATTTTATTGTCTTCATAATATTTTCTTTTTTCAAAATACCAGATGATGTAAACTGAAGTATTGATTTATGAGAGTAATCAAAAACAAGAGGAGAGTGCCCGTGAACGGGCACTGTGTCAGCTGACTGAGTGTTTTTGATGTGTGAAGGTGATTAGAGGACAGAATAATTATCAGGAAAAGGGCTGTACAGAAATACAGTAAATGGTAACTGAACAGCAAGTTCGAAAGAAATTCCGAAGCTGACAGAAGAAAAGGATAAAAAAGTTGTGCCCTGTAAATGGTATTATGAAGGAAAATAACAAGGTAATTGTTTAAGTGTAAAAAATAGGTTAAAACATATTTAAAGAAATACTACAAATGCAATATCCTCGTTCGACCTTGAAGAAGGGGTCCAAGGTCAAATCTAACCACACAAATACATTCCCAGCCCATGATTTCCTATGGTTTACCATTCCAAACCTCTAGGACCAATTATAAATGAGTTATAAGCACTTTTAAGCTTGGCTGTCCTCATTTGACCTTGAAGGAGGGGTCCAAAGGTCAAATCTGACCATACCAAAAGATTCCGAGCCAATGATTTCCTATGGGATGGTTTACCATCCCAAATCTCTGTCACCAATAATAAGCGAGTTGTAGGCACTTTCAATTTTCGCTATCCTCATTTGACCTTGAAGGAGGGTTCCAAGGTCAAATTGGACCATATCAACAGATTCACAGCCCATGATTTCCTGTCTGTTTACCATCCCAAACCTCTGGGACCAATAATAAGCGAGTTATAAGCACTTTTAAGTTTGGCTATCCTTGTTTGACCTTGAAGGAGGGGTCATTGAAGGTCAAATCTGACCACACCAAAAGATTCCCACCCCATGATTTCCTACAGGTTGGTTTATCATCCCAAACCTCTAGGATCAATAATAAGGGAGATATAAGCACTTTTCATGACTGACAAAAAACACCTGTGGCGGCCATCTTGTTTCTCAAAATGAGGCCAAAAATATTCCCAGACAACATTTTATGGTTATTAATATATACTGCAAACTTAAGAAAGCTAGCTATAATATTTTTTTTCATCAGAGCAGTAATGGTGAAATCTCTCTCTACACACTGCGGCTATCCAGTGGATACAATGATTTACTCAACAGTGAGAACCTGAAAGTAGCTATTGCTCAGCTATGCCATGACATAGAGGTCTGCAATTTCACTATGTTATAGCTGACCAAAAATTCTGCAAATAACATATTTAACAAATTACTCTAAATGTAATAGTTTTCAAGTTACAACTGATTTACTCAACAGTGAGAACCTCAAAGGAACTATTACTCAGCTATGCAATGAGCCACATGTCTGAAATTTTACTATGTTATAGCTAACCCAAAAGTAGGTGAACAACATATTTAAGCAAACTACTGTAAATGCAATAGTTTTCAAGCTACAACTGATTTACTCAATAGTGAGAACCTGAAAATAGCTATTGCTCCGCTATGCCATGAGCTATAGGTCTGTAATTTCACTATGTTATAGCTGACCCAAAAGTAGGTGAACAATATATTTTAACAAAATACTCCAAATGCAATATTTTTCAAGTTATAGCTGATTTACTCAACAGTCAGTACCTGAGAATAGCTATTGCTCAGTTGTGCCATGAGCTATAGGTCTATAATTTCACTATGTTATAGCTGACCCAAAAGTAGCTGAATAACATATTTGCACAAATTTCTGTAAATGCAATAGTTTTCCAATTATAACTGATTTACTCAACAGTGAGAACTTCAAAGTAGCTATTACTCAGCTATGAAATGAGCCACAGGTCTGAAACTTCACTATGTTATAGCTGACCCCAAAATAGGTGAATAACATATTGAAACAAAATACTCTAAATGCAATAGTTTTCAAGTTATAAGTGATTTACTCAACAGTGATAACCTAAAAGTAGCTATTACTCAGCTATGACATGAGCTACAGGTCTGAATTTTACTATGTTATACCTGGCCCAAAAGTAGCTGAATAACATATTTATACGAAATTCTCTAAATGCAATAGTTTTTAAGTTACAAGTGATTTTACTCATGATGGAAGTTACTGAAAAGCCCAAAAGTAGCTATTACTCACTTAGCTATTGAGACAGACACCCAACTTACTCATCATATTGTAGCTATGAAAAAAGTAGCTGAACAACATGTTTTCACAAAATGCTGTAAATGCAACACTTTTGAAGTTATAAGTGATTTAGTGCATGATTTCATGAATTTTAATGCATTAAAAATTATTAAAAAAATTTATTTAAAAAAAAGTAAGACAGATCCAGGTCTCATACTCACACAAGAGAATCTACCTCTGGCCTAGTACATATATGCAAGATATGAGAGAAATCCCTGCAATAGTCACTGAGAAAATTGTGATAAAAAGTTGAAATTTTCACACTTTTGGTGGGGGTACCCCCCTTGTAATGTCTCTAGCAAACAGACGAATAGACAGATTTGCATGCCTTGAACAATTTTTTATCCTCGATAGATAAGGTATCTTTTAAAAAAAAACAGCATGTCTCTAGGCCTTGTAGTTTTGGAGAAGAAGTTGTTCACGCGTACGCCCACGCCGCAGAGTGATGACATAATGTCAAGGTCACTATGGCAAGGTCAAAGGTCAAATCAAGGTCACACCATGATGCTGCACACCTACACCCCCTAACCAATGTCTCTACCAAATATCAACTTCCTACACTTTACAGTTTCCGAGATATAGCCCGGACAAGATTTTATAGGTCAAGGTCACTACGGCAAGGTCAAAGGTCAAATCAAGGTCAGATCATGACGTTGCACAACTACACCCCCTAACCAATGTCCCTACCAAGTATCAACTTCCTACACCTTACGGTTTCCGAGATATAGCCCGGACAAGATTTTATAGGTCAAGGTCACTACAGCAAGGTCAAAGGTCAAATCCTGGTCAGACCACGACGTTGCACACCTACACAGCCTAACCAATGTCCCTACCAAATATCAACTTCCTACACCTTACGGTTTCCGAGATATAGCCCGGACAAGATTTTATAGGTCAAGGTCACTACGGCAAGGTCAAAGGTCAAATCAAGGTCAGACCACGACGTTGCACACCTACACAGCCTAACCAATGTCCCTACCAAATATCAACTTCCTACACCTTACGGTTTCCGAGATATAGCCCGGACAAGATTTTATAGGTCAAGGTCACTACGGCAAGGTCAAAGGTCAAATCAAGGTCAGACTATGACGTTGCACAACTACACCCCCTAACCAATGTCCCTACCAAGTATCAACTTCCTACATCTTACGGTTTCTGAGATATAGCCCGGACAAGATTTTATAGGTCAAGGCCACTACGGCAAGGTCAAAGGTCAAATCAAGGTCAGACCATGACGCTGCACACCTACACCCCCTAACAAATGTCCCTAGCAAGTATCAACTTCCTACACCTTACGGTTTCCGAGATATAGCCCGGACAAGATTTTATAGGTCAAGGTCACTACGGCAAGGTCAAAGGTCAAATCAAGGTCAGACTATGACGTTGCACAACTACACCCCCTAACCAATGTCCCTACCAAGTATCAACTTGCTACACCTTACAGTTTCCGAGATATAGCCCAGACAAGATTTTCAAACTCAAGGTCACTATGGCAAGGCCAAAGGTCAAATCAAGGTCAGACCATGACGTTGCACACCTACACCCCCTAACCAATGTCCCTACCAAGTATCAACTTCCTACACCTTACGGTTTCTGAGATACAGCCCGGACAAACTATTTCCCGCCGCCCGCCCACCCGCCTGGACGCCCGCCCATCCGGACACCATGGGTGAAAACAATACCCCGACAGCCCTTAAGGGCTGTGGGGTAACGAAAGCATATCGAAAACGCACTCATTAAAACTTAACTGGGGTGATGAACTTCACTAGATGAGCAGTATATAAACTCCCATGATTATTATTTTAAAATTATGTTATATTAAAAGCTCTAGATATTAGATAATATTCTTCTTAAACCAAATTATTACATGACATGTACTAAACTTATAATTCCATTTTGCTTTGTCACACTTGTTTCAAAATCTTATAGCCCATGATTTCCTATAGGTTGGTTTCACACTGCAAACCTGTAGGATCAATAATAAGTGAGTTATAAGCACTTAAGTTTGGCTATCCTCATTTGACCTTGAAGGAGTGGTCCAAGGTCAAATGTGACCACATCAGAAGATTCCTAGCCCATGATTTCTCATAGGTTGGTTTACCATCCCAAACCTCTAGGACTAATAATAAGCGAGTTATAAGCACTTTTAAGTTTGGCTATCCTCGTTTGACCTTGAAGGAGGGGTCCAAGGTCAAATCTGACAACACCAAAAGATTCTCAGCCCATGATTTTCTATTGGTTGGTTTACCATCCCAAACCTCTATGACCAATAATAAGCGAGTTAAAAGCCGTTTTCAGTTTGGCTATCCTTGTTTGACCTTGAAAGAGGGGTCCAAGGTCAAATCTGACCACATCAGAAGATTCGCAGCACATGATTTCCTATAGGTTGGTTTACCATCCCAAACCTCTGGGACCAATAATAAGCGAGTTATAAGCACCTTTAAGTATGGCTATCCTCGTTTGACCTTGAAGGAGACATCCAAGGCCAAATCTGACCACATCAGAAGATTCGCAGCACATGATTTCCTACAGGTTGGTTTCACATTGCAAACCTCTAGGACCAATAATAAGGGACATGTAGGCACTTTTAAAGTCCGCTATGTGGGTTACTTTGGCACTCCGTGGATGACCTTGAATTAAGAGCTTCAAGGTCAAACGTCAGCAAGGTTATAGAAGAAATGTATATCTGGTAGTATAGGGATTGATGCTCGATCTTTCAATATTGATCGATCAGCCCACAGAACGGCCGATAACGACACACACTACCAGCAATTAAATGTCGAAATAACATACAACAAACACAAAAATTACAACAACAAAAAATGGTAATTTAAACTATTTTACTGCTTAAATGCATATTTATTGTATAAAATCTTTAAAAGGCACATTTACAACTGAAACAAAACAGGGTCAAGTCTGGCGCCATCTTTGTTTACATTGCCAGTTACCTACTTCCTGTTTCACGGAAGGGATACAAAACCTGACAGCTAGTACACAGGAAATCAAGAAAACTCTTGTTTAATGTACATTTTTGTTCATTTTATTTAATTGTATATGTGCATTTGTTTGTTCATTTTATTTAATTGCATATGTGCATGTTTTGAAAGAACCTGTATTATCGCCCACGGCTTATGCTAACGGTCCCGATATTGAAATATCGATCGATCCATAACCCTAAATTTTCATTCGATATTGATCCTCAACATGGCTCTCAATCCCTATGCTAATATCTGGTATACATATCACCTATGAAGAGATTCAACCTTCTACCAGCCAGTAGAAAAATAGATAGTTTTCAAAGAAATGCCCGTGGCGGCTATCTTGTTTTTCAGAATGAGGATTATTTCAGTCCCAGAGAAGCTTACACACCAATGAAGATAACTTGCAAATTTGGTGAACCTAGCTGGTGTAGTTTTCTTCTTGTGCGACGAATTACCTGCAAGTTGCTGACAAGACAACTTGCTGACAGATAATTTACTCGTCACCAAACCATAACACCACCACATGTTCTGACATATATTTGAGCTAACCTTGCTCTGCAATGATGGAGTTTATTGTGGAATTTGTGGGTAAGCAGGGGATAAATAATATAGAAACTAGGTTTAAACAGAAAAGATTTTCACATCTTATACAAAAAGTTCGCAACTAAGGCTCATGAAATGCTGTACATATATGCATAAAGAAAATGTGTTAAATCAAAAATCATACACTGCATTGTGCTTTTAACTGTGCCAATGTGAATTTATTTATTTAAAATTGTTTCTTTGACAGGTTAATTGTAACGGTAACCAGATCGTTCGCACAAAAACGCGTTTGCCCAAATATTCTTCAGTCGATTCACACAAATAAAATATTGTTAGGAAACCAGTCTATTTTTTCGTCTGCAAACGTGATTAATTTAATTAACCAATAAAATGGAAAATTTAAGAATTAAATTAAATTTTTATAAGATAATATCTTACCTAGTGGACCGGTGCAATAGTCCGGCGCCTAGCCGGTCCCGCCAAACATTAGAAAAAAATGTCCTGAGCTGGGCTCTGGCCTGGACCGGTAGTGTAGTATTCACTCGCCAGGTGTCACCGGACACCCAGCTCCCCTACTGCGCGTGTGCGCGCATGCGCACTTCCTCTTTTTGTTGCCTACCAAGTAAAGTCCCCTTGATTTAAGCGGGGAAGGTAGGGTGGGACTCTCCTTGTCCACTAGGTAAGATATTATCTTATAAAAATTTAATTTAATTCTTAAATTTTCCATTTTATTGCGTTAATATATCTTACCTAGTGGACCGGTGCAGAATAACTACCCATTGGATGGCGGGTAGATCAATCCAAAATTCAGGGGACTCACTATGGGGGATAACCCCCAAAACTCATATAGACCGAGGAAACAAACCTAGACCGGTTCCTAAACCTCTGGTTATATTACATTACCCCCCCCCCCCCTTTTTCAGAAATCTGACACTCATGAAGAGGGGAGGAGAGAAGAGTCCCAATGAGTCCTGAGGAAGCAATAGGGGAAATTCCATTTGGTCCCTCATCTATCCTGGTAAGGTAGACTGCAGAGACATTTTTTTTTTTTTTTTTTTTTTTTTTTTTATGTACATATCTACAAAGACTCCAACTTAATCTCTAATCTGTTGAGCTGCTACCACCGGACCCAGGTGGTATAGCTCAGAGTCTGCCCAGGCTACATCCTTTAGGTAGAACTGGGTGAAAGTGTTATGAGACTTCCAATGGCAGGCTGATAGAATTTGATCCAAGGGTACGCCCCCTTGAAAAGCTTTGGAAGCCGCGAAAGCCCGGACATCATGAGCCCGAACTTGATGCAAATTTTGAGACTGTTCATCCGAGAGTTGGTAACATAAACCAATCGTTTGTTTGATCCAGGAAGAGACAGTGGCTGGCACAATGTCCTTCGTGAAGCTCTTCCTAAAAGAGATGAAAACCAACTCCTTGTCTGACCGAAGGTCCTTGGTTTTGTCTAGATAGTAACGCAAGGATCTCACCGGACACAAGGTCCTGTCCTCCTTAAGAGACTTGTCCAAGGTCGGAGCAAGAGCCGGGATTATAACCGGAGCCACACAACCTGGACCTTCCTTAGCCAGGTGGTTCTTGGAGATGAAGCTTGGGGAAGGGTACAGGGAGACATTCGACCAATCCTCCTGATGCCTAATGTTCCTATGTACCCAGGCATGAATCTCACTTCTTCTTTTGCCCGAACCTAAGGCAAGAAGGAAGACCGTCTTAAAGGTAAGGTGTTTAAGGGAAGCCTTCCTAAGAGGTTCAAATGGAGGTTTCGTGAGCTGATGAAGAACCAAGGAAAGGTTCCAGGAAGGAACACCCCTCCTACCCTTAGGCTTGTCCCTATGGAAACTGTCCAACAGTCTGGTAAGATTCTCATCCTTGCCAATGTTTACCCGGCCATTTCCTATCTTGTCAGATATAGCTGTCCTATAGCCATCTATGGTGCTAGGCTGCAGATGTTTCTCCTGAAATAGGTAGAGCAGGAAGTCAGAGATCTGCTTTATAGAAGGAGACCTGAAGTCCACCTTATGTTCCTCACACCATCTGACAAAAACGGACCACTTTGATTCGTAGATGGCTCTGGTTGAACGCCTCTGAGGAGCTTCAATTCGTGTTGCCACTTCTTCAGAGAAGCCTGCCTGTTTGATGGCAAAGGCTCTAGGAGCCATGCAAGCAGGTTCAGACTGTGAAGGTCCCTGTGAGGACACTGATTGAAGGGTTGAGTCAACAGGTTCCCTACTCTCAGAAGACTTAGGGGAATCTGTACTGACATGCTGACCAGATCCCAAAACCATGACATGTTGGGCCACCCTGGTGCAATGAGAATGACTCTGTGGAATCCTTGATCCATCAACTTGGAGACCACCTTCCCCAGGAGGGCCACCGGGGGAAAAACATAGGCATCCAGACCTCGCCAGGGAACGCTGAGGGCATCCACTTTCCAGGCTAGCGGATCCGGAACCGGGGACACAAACCTGGGAAGTTTGTGATTGAACTTGGTCGCAAATAGGTCCACCTCCGGCTTGTGCCATCTTCTGCAAATCTGGTCGAAGACTTCTTGCAGGAGGGACCATTCCGTTTGTATCACCTGACCGTGCCGGGACAACTTGTCCGCAATGACATTGAGGTGACCCGGAATATGTCTTGCCCTTAATACAATTTGCCTCTGGTTGCACCACATCAGCAGCCTCCAGAGGAGAGCACAGAGAGAGCCGGATTTCATACCGCCCTCCTTGTTTATGTACGAGACCACTGTTGTGTTGTCGGAACACACCAGAATGGTCTGGTTCCAACACAATCGCTCGAACTGTTTTAGAGCTAGTAAGACAGCCTTGAGTTCCAGCAAGTTTATATGAAAGGCGCTTTCTTGTATGGACCAAAGGCCTCTTGCTGTGAAGTCGCCTAAGTGAGCACCCCAACCTTCGTTTGAGGCGTCGGTAAACAGCTGAAGAGCGTGCTGAAGTGGGTGTAAAGGCTGACCTTTTAGGACATTTTTGGGGCTCAACCACCACCTCAGGTGTGTATGAAGGGCCTGAGGCAGAGGGATAATCTTTTCCAATGATTCCGGGACATGCCAATGTCTCTTCAGATGCCACTGGATGGGTCGCATGTGAAGCCGCCCCGCTACTACCTGTTTCTCTGTGGCTGTTAGCAGTCCTATCAGGGACATGAACTGTCGGACCGAACACACCTGTCGATTGAGAAGGTCGTTGATCTTTTGGGACAGAGCCACCCACCTCTCCTGGGTCGGTTTGACCAGCCCCTGAGAGAGGTCGAAACGGTAACCTACAAAGTTGAAGACTTGCTGAGGCACCAACTCCGACTTGGTCATATTGACTACCCACCCTAACCTGTGGCATAGGTCCAAGAGGGTCCGGGTATGAAGTAGGCACGTTTCCGGGCACGGGGCTCTCAGCAACCAGTCGTCGAGGTACTGGTGGATCCTGATACCCCGAGCCTGTGCCATTAACTTGACTTCCTTGGCCACCTTGGTGAACTCCAACGGAGCCGTTGAGAGGCCAAAGGGGAGGGCTGTGAACTGATAAGCTTGACTGTGGAGGAAGAACCTGAGGAATTTCCGCGACCTTTGTCCTATTGGGATATGGAAATAAGCGTCGCTGAAATCCAGAGAAGTCACCCACTCCCCTTTTTGAAGGGAGAGTCGGATGGTCTCTGGTGTCTCCATCTTGAAAGATGAAGTTGCTAGGTAACAGTTCAGACGGCTTAAATCTAGGATGGGCCTCCATTTCCTGTTGGGTTTTGGAACAAGAAACAAGCGGTTGTAAAAGGCCAGGGAGGATGGAGTTGTCACCTTTTCTACCGCCTGTTTCTGAATGAGTGCTTGTAAAGAGTCCTTTATGTGTCTGCTTTTGACCGGATTTGCGTATCCACTGATAATGACCGGTGACCTTGTCAGAGGAGGTTTCTCCTTGAAGGGTAGGTTGTACCCTTCCTGAAGAATTGAAACTACTCTTGGGTTTGCACCCAGGGAGTGCCAGACCTGCCAAAACCTTTGCAGACGGGCCCCCACAGGTGGATTTTCTACAACAGGAGATACATTTTGAACAGTTGGGGCACAAAGACAAGGATTTACACAGCAAACAGGTTTCACACACTTTATTTTCATTGGAACCTGAGAGGGACTTAAGTCTTTGTTTTCTGACTGCCCTGTTACATAAGGTACATGACCGACAACAGGCAAGTTTACAGTCTTGTTTACATTTTTGTTTAAGTTCTGGCAAAACGGATCCTCCACACTTAAGTCTACCTGAGGATCTACTAAGCAATAATTGTCATTTATAGGATTGTTGACGGGACGATTTGGAGAAATAACTGGTATTGTTGCCTCCACGTCCGCGACCGCGGCCCCTCCCTCTATGAGAGAACTGACGCCAAGCCTGGCTAGACTGGGAGGAGGAATGGCCTGAGTGTCTGTTATCTTTCTTGTCGTACGGCTTGTACCGGTACGATTGGTGTTTTCGACCAGAGTGCTGCCCTGTGCCCGGACCGGGACCATGAGCACCTGATGTAGATTCAAATTTTGCTATATCCTGTTCTGCTGTGGCAAGGATGTCATCTGGAAACAGTGAGGAACTAAACAATGGTGCATTGCGCAACCTGTGTCCAAGTGTCCGGCTTCAGTCCGGGTTTAGCAAAGTCAAGATATGAATCCCTGCGTAGCAATATAAAGTTGGCAAGCTGAATGAACAAACTGTCGGCTAGGTGTTGGAGTGAAGTTCCTAGAGCCACTGATACGCTTGCATGGAAGGAGGATAAATCTTTGAGATCCCTGATAGCCTCTACAACCTCCTTGGGAGCCTTTCCCTTGACAATAACGTCATTAAGCAGACCAATGTGAGCGTTCATCTTGTCCTGGATTTCACTGGTGCACCTATTAAAGGCTGCTGCATGATTTGTAATGTATGTTCCTTCACGGGCACATTTCTCCCACCGGCGTAGGGTGTCCTGAGGTATCGGTCGGGAAGGGGGACCAGATTGAGGGTAGGATGAAACTTTAGCTACCCTAGAGTACTGAGCGTTGAGGCGGGCCTCAGAGTCGGACCAGCTGAAAATGGTTCTGCCTGGTCTACTGGTTGAATCCTGCCTAATTCTATGTTGCTTGTACCATTTAGCTTGACTCTTAGGAGTGCGAATATACTGGTCTACTTTCAACCCAGCCGATTCCTGGGAACGAGAAGGGTAACCTTCAGCGACCCGGCAGTTCAGTTTCTCCATCTTGTGGCAAAGCCAGTCATCCGGGGGTAACTCTACTGACACTTTGCCGGTTTTTCTTGGGTGTTTTCCCTTCCACGGGTTGTCTGACCTATCCCCGTCTGATACAGAGAGCTCAAAGTCTGGGATATGAGTCCATCCAAGAAAGGCCCTAACTGACCTGCACGTTTCCCGGTAGTTCATTTCTTCGTTTTGTTCTGTTGTCTCTGAGTCTGAGATCTCACCCTCGTCAGATGCCTTATCAGACCGGTCCAGATTAGAGTCCACATCAGACACGTCCTGTTCAGCAGAGAAGGATTGACCGGTACCGGAAACACCGGTAGTAGTGTGAGGCACTGAACTGAAAAATGAAGTTTCTGGCTTGGATGTAGATTTCGCACCGGGTAAAAGAGACGGGGCAGGGCCCGGAACGGGAGCATCCATCTTAACCAGTTCTTCATGTCTTTGAGCAGGAAGAGATTCACTAACAGTCTGGTCCTTCACCGGAGCCGGTGCCTCGGACACAACTGTAGCAGTAGGGGCCACTTTAGTCTTTTTAACTTTCTTGCCCATGCCCTTATTTTTCTTTTCTTTAACCTGCGGATTCTGCCCATCTGTAGCCGGAGGCCTCACCGGACCGGTGGCTCCAGGCTCAGAGGGATTGAAGAAGGGCTGTTCAGAAGTAGTAATAGAAACAGCGGAAACTGGGGCTTTTGGTGTAGAAAAAATGTTAGTCCTGGTGAGTAGAGCCTCAAAACGGGCGAATTTCTCCTCTAGTTGATTACTGAGTGTGTCAAAATCTCGCTTAGAGACGAAGTCCTCAGGAGTATGATGGGAGATAGCAAATTGTGGCTCACCGGAACCGGAAGCAAGGACCGGAACACTATCCAACTCTTCATCATCCTGTTCTCCACCCAAGTCCTCTTGATTAGCAACACCAACGACGGTGACTTTTGAGGGAGAGACTAAAAGTCCGGATTTCTTATCCTTGCGGATTTTATACTGAGGGGTGGAGAGCATAGAACGCTGCTGATCCGAAAATGCATTACAAATGGAGCAAACTAAGTCCTTCACACACGGATCATCTCCTAACTTCTTTTCCCTACACCTAGCACATTTTTTATGTCCATCGAATCCTGCCATGATGTGCCCGCAGTTTCCTCTACGTTGGCCTGGTGATGCCATGATATATATATGAACTAATAATCCAAGTTTAATCAACAACCAAACAATATGTCACTTGTAAAATAATAAAAAGTTTCTCTTATAACTTTCACGATTTCAAACACAATGGCGCCAAACAAAAAGAGGAAGTGCGCATGCGCGCACACGCGCAGTAGGGGAGCTGGGTGTCCGGTGACACCTGGCGAGTGAATACTACACTACCGGTCCAGGCCAGAGCCCAGCTCAGGACATTTTTTTCTAATGTTTGGCGGGACCGGCTAGGCGCCGGACTATTGCACCGGTCCACTAGGTAAGATATATTAACGCAATAAAAACAATTGTTACTGAAACCTCACTTGAGACAAATATTTTGCTCTTACCGTAACTTCTGTTGAAGTTTTCTAGCAATACTTTATAAATAGATTATCAGATGCTGGTACTTGCACACACAGACTTAAGGAAATATGAGGCCATGGTTAGGTTTATTGCCATATTTTACAAGATCTCGTCAACCATTCTATTTTTCATCTGCAAACGTGACTAAAAATTATAAAATGGACATCTCCACGAAGATAAACAAGAGGAGAGTGCCCGCGAACGGGCACTGTGTCAGCTGACTGAATGTTTTTGATTTGTGATGGTGATAATGAGAGGAAAGCATAATTATCAGGGAAAGGGCAGTACAGAAATACAGTAAATGGTAACTGAACAGTATGTTCGAAAGATATTCCGAAGCTGACAGAAGAAAAGGACAAAAAAGTTGTGCCCTGCAAATGATATTATGAAATAAAGTAACAAGGTAATTGTTTAAGTGTAAAAAGTAGGTTAAAAATATTTAAAGAAATACTATAAATGCAATATCCTCGTTCGACCATAAAGAAGGGGTCCAAAGGTCAAATCTGACCATAGCAAAAGATTCCCAGCCAAAGAATTTAGGATGGTTTACCATCCCAAACCTCTCGGACCAATAATAAGTGAGTCATAGGCACTTTTTAAGTTTGGCTATCCTTGTTTGACCTTGACGGAGGGGTCCAAGGTGAAATCCGACCACACAAAAAAATTCCCAGCCCATGATTTCCTGTAGCTTGTTTACCATCCCAAACCTGTAGGACCAATAATAAGCGAGTTCTAAGCAATTGTAAGTTTGGCTATCCTCAATTGACCTTGAAGGAGGGGTCCCAGGTCAAATCTGACCACACCAAAAGAATCCCAGCCCATGATTTCCTATATGTTGGTTTACCATCCCAAACCTCCAAGACCAATAATACGCGAGTTATAAGCACTTTAAGTTTGGCTATCTTCGTTTGACCTGGAAGGAGGGGTCTAAGGTGAAATCTGACCACACCAAAAGATTCCCAGCCCATGATTTTCTATAGGTTGGTTTTCCATTCCAAACCTCTAGGACCAATAATAGCGAGTTATAAGCACTTTTAAGTTTGGCTATCCTCATTTGACCTTGAAGGAGGGGTCCAAGGTGAAATCCGACCACACCAAAAAATTCCCAGCTCATGATTTTCTATAGGTTGGTTTTCATTCCAAACCTCTAGGACCAATAATAAGCGAGTTATAAGCACTTTTATGTTTGGCTATCCTCATTTGACCTTGAAGGAGGGTTCCAAGGTCAAATCGGACCATATTAACAGATTCCCAGCCCATGATTTCCTACAGGTTGGATACAATGATTTACTCAACAGTGAGAGCCTGAAAGAAGCTATTGCTCAGCTATGCCATGACATAGAGGTCTGCAATTTCACTATGTTATAGCTGACCAAAACGTCTGTGAATAACATATTTAACAAAATACTCTAAATGTAATAGTTTTCAAGTTACTACTGATTTACTCAAGAGTGAGAACCTCAAAGTAACTATTACTCAGCTATGCAATGAGCTACATGTCTGAATTTTTGCTCTGTTATAGCTGACCTAAAAGTAGGTGAACAACATATTTAAGCAAAATACTGTAAATGCCATAGTTTCCAAGTTACAACTGATTTACTCAATAGTGAGAACCTGAAAATAGCTATTGCTCCGCTATGCCATGAGCTATAGGTCTGTAATTTCACTATGTTATAGCTAACCCAAAAGTAGGTCAACAATATATTTTAACAAAATACTCCAAATGCAATATTTTTCAAGTTATAGCCGATTTACTCAACAGTCAGTGCCTGAGAATAGCTATTGCTCAGTTGTGCCATGAGCTACAGGTCTGTAATTTCACTATGTTATAGCTGACCCAAAAGTAGCTGAATAACATATTTAAACAAAATTCTGTAAAGGCAATAGTTTTCCAATTACAACTGATTTACTCAACAGTGAGAACTTCAAAGTAGCTATTACTCAGCTATGCAATGAGCCACAGGTCTGGAACTTCACTATGTTATAGCTGACCCCAAAATAGGTGAATAACATATTGCAACAAAATACTCTAAATGCAATAGTTTCCAAGTTATAAGTGATTTACTCAACAGTGATAACCTAAAAGTAGCTATTACTCAGGTATGCCATGAGCTACAGGTGTGAAATTTTACTATGTTATAGCTGACCCAAAAGTAGCTGAATAACATATTTATACTAAATTCTCTAAATGCAATAGTTTTCAAATTATAAGTGATTTGCTCAACATTGAGAACTTCAAAGTAGCTATTACTCAGCTATGCAATGAGTCACAGGTCTGGAACTTCACTATGTTATAGCTGACCCCAAAATAGGTGAATAACATATTGAAACAAAATACTCTAAATGCAATAATTTCCAAGTTATAAGCGATTTACTCAACAGTGATAACCTCAAAGTAGCTATTACTCAGCTATGCCATGAGCTACAGGTCTGAAATTTTACTATGTTATAGCTGACCCAAAAGTAGGTGAACAACATATTAAGCAAAATACTGTACATGCAATAGTTTTCAAGTTACAACTGATTTACTCAATAGTGATGACCTAAAAGTAGCTATTACTCAGCTATGCCATGAGCTACAGGTCTGAAATTTTACTATGTTATAGCTGACCCAAAAGTAGCTGAATAACATATTTATACTAAATTCTCTAAATGCAATAGTTTTGCAATTACAACTGATTTACTCAATAGTGAGAACCTCAAAGTAGTTATTACTCAGCTATGCAATGAGCTACAGGTCTGAAATTTTACTATGTTATAGCTGACCCAAAAGTAGGTGAACAACATATTTAAGCAAAATACTGTAAATGCAATAGTTTTCAAGTTACAACCGATTTACTCAATAGTGATGACCTAAAAGTAGCTATTACTCAGCTATGCCATGAGCTACAGGTCTGAAATTTTACTATGTTATAGCTGACCCAAAAGTAGCTGAATAACATATTTATACGAAATTCTCTAAATGCAATAGTTTTCCAATTACAACTGATTTACTCAATAGTGAGAACTTCAAAGTAGCTATTACTCAGCTGTGCCATGACCTACAGATCTGAAATTTCACTATGTTATAGCTGGCCCAAAAGTAGCTGAATAACATATTTATACGAAATTCTCTAAATGCAATAGTTTTGCAATTACAACTGATTTACTCAATAGTGAGAACCTCAAAGTAGTTATTACTCAGCTATGCAATGAGCTACAGGTCTGAAATTTTACTATGTTATAGCTGACCCAAAAGTAGGTGAACAACATATTTAAGCAAAATACTGTAAATGCAATAGTTTTCAAGTTACAACCGATTTACTCAATAGTGATGACCTAAAAGTAGCTATTACTCAGCTATGCCATGAGCTACAGGTCTGAAATTTTACTATGTTATAGCTGACCCAAAAGTAGCTGAATAACATATTTATACGAAATTCTGTAAATGCAATAGTTTTCCAATTACAACTGATTTACTCAATAGTGAGAACTTCAAAGTAGCTATTACTCAGCTGTGCCATGACCTACAGGTCTGAAATTTCACTATGTTATAGCTGGCCCAAAAGTAGCTGAATAACATATTTATACGAAATTCTCTAAATGCAATACTTTTGCAATTACAACTGATTTACTCAATAGTGAGAACCTCAAAGTAGCTATTACTCAGCTATGCCATGAGCTACAGGTCTGAAATTTTACTATGTTATAGCTGACCCAAAAGTAGGTGAACAACATATTTAAGCAAAATACTGTAAATGCAATAGTTTTCAAGTTACAACCGATTTACTCAATAGTGATGACCTAAAAGTAGCTATTACTCAGCTATGCCATGAGCTACAGGTCTGAAATTTTACTATGTTATAGCTGACCCAAAAGTAGCTGAATAACATATTTATACGAAATTCTGTAAATGCAATAGTTTTCCAATTACAACTGATTTACTCAATAGTGAGAACTTCAAAGTAGCTATTACTCGGCTATGCCATGACCTACAGATCTGAAATTTCACTATGTTATAGCTGGCCCAAAAGTAGCTGAATAACATATTTATACGAAATTCTCTAAATGCAATAGGTTTTAAGTTACAAGTAATTTACTCAATAGTGAGAACTTCAAAGTAGCTATTACTCAGCTATGCAATGAGCCACAGATCTGAAACTTCACTATGTTATAGCTGATCCCAAAATAGGTGAATAACATATTGAAACAAAATACTCTAAATGCAATAGTTTCCAAGTTATAAGCGATTTACTCAACAGTGATAACCTAAAAGTAGCTATTACTCAGCTATGCCATGAGCTACAGGTCTGAAATTTTACTATGTTATAGCTGACCCAAAAGTAGCTGAATAACATATTTATACGAAATTCTCTAAATGCAATAGTTTTCAAGTTATAAGCGATTTACTCAACAGTGATAACCTAAAAGTAGCTATTACTCAGCTATGCCATGAGCTACAGGTCTGAAATTTCACTATGTTATAGCTGACCCAAAAGTAGCTGAATAACATATTTATACGAAATTCTCTAAATGCAATAGTTTTTAAGTTACAAGTGATTTTACTCATGATGGAAGTTACTGAAAAGCCCAAAAGTAGCTATTACTCACTTAGCTATTGAGACAGGCACCCAACTTACTCACCATATTGTAGCTATGCAAAAAGTAGCTGAATAACATATTTTAACAAAATGCTCTAAATGCAACACTTTTCAAGTTATAAATGATTTTGTGCATGATTTCATGAATTTTAATGCATTAAAAATTATTAAAAAAATTTATTAAAAAAAAAGTAAGACAGATCCAGGTCTCATACTCACACAAGAGAATCTACCTGTGGCCTAGTACATATATGCAAGATATGAGAGAAATCCCTGCAATAGTCACTGAGAAAATTGTGATTAAGTGTTGAAATTTTTACACTTTTGGTGGGGGTACCCCCCTTGTAATGTCTCTAGCAAACAGACGAACAGACAGATTTGCATGCCTTGAACAATTTTTCATCCTCGATAGATAAGGTATCTTTTAAAAAAAACAGTACGTCTCTAGGCCTTGTAGTTTTGGAGGAGAAGTTGTTCACGCGGACGCGTACGCGGACGCGTACGCGGACGCGTACGCGGACGCGTACGCCCACGCCGCAGAGTGACGACATAATGTCAGCTGACTGACAAGTCAGCTGACATAAAAACTACAGAACTCACGGCCATAGCACCCAAGTCATTAATATTCATGAGAAGATCGAGGTCACGGATTTCCCCTGGCATTTCCAAACAATATTTTATAAAATGGACATCTCGACGAAGATCAAATACTTTAAACTACAGAACTTTCTCATGGACATCCACATGTTTTTACATAAAATACTCGCTGTTCAAGCAGCATTTCTATTTATAACAAAAAAAAAAGTTGTGCGAATCATCTGCATAATATTTGGGCGAAACCGTTTTTGTGCGAATGATCTGGTAATCATTGTAACTCTGTTTAGGAAAATAAATACAGTAGAACCTCGATTATCCGAACCCTATGGGAGACATACAATCCGGCCGGATAATCGAGGGGTTCGGATGGATGAAGGAAGCCTAAATTCACGGTCTATGGGTTACAGAGTGGGCGATAATTGAAGAATTGTCGTTTTTATGCAATAAATATAGACGTTGGTGGTTATCGATAAAATAATTTAATATATTTGTGTCATATAATATAAGTGACCCTTCAATTGTCGTTTATTTGCTCCATATCTATGGATATTACACGTATTATTATTTAAATATTACACGGATTTGAAATGATTGTGTTCGGTTGGTACATGAATGTGGACGTTTTAATTTTAGATAAACATCGTCATGCATTTTGTCATTTGGAAAACTCAGTCTGTGAACCTACTCCGGGAGATTATAAATTGCGAAACCCAATCGAACATGCTTTCATTGATTGGCGTATTATCAAAGAAGTTGTGTAGCGGGGTCGTGTAATTGAATTAATCCCTCCCCTATTATAACAATGGTGATAAAGATCAAAGAAGTTAGGCGTTTCTGTGAATGGTACGTTTTATAAAGAACTAGAATTAATAGTTTCCGAGATTGTGTAAAATCCTGTATTATCGCTCACGGTAGACGGTGCATTATACATGTACATGTGTAGGGAGACATGATTTCGGTTCGGTTAATCCGGAGATTCGGATAATAGAAGGCCGGATAATCGAGGTTCTACTGTATTATAAATACAAATTATGCACCTGCATATTCTGTACATCAATATTGATTAGTGGTGGCATTATGGTGATGGCATTGTGGAGGTGGTGTTATGCTGACTGGTTTTCTAAAAGATTGCCCTACATTGCTCTAAAATGTATTCTATATCTGAAATCATTAAATTCCCTTCATTAAAACATTTTATATTACAAAAAAGTAACGAAACTTCATAAGTTTACGCATGTATGGAACTTAATGGACCATTCAACATAGAATGACATATGAATCCATCTTATGGACAGAAAAAGACTACTTTGTCCGTTTGAACACATGAATAGATGATTATTTGACTATTTTAACATATTTTCAGTGAAAGACTACAAAAAAAGAGGTACTGCTACCCTCCATAAGTTGACCACAGCCATAAGTTGGCCGCGGTTCATCTACAGGTTCCTAAAAGACAAATAGGTTATTGTACACCAATGAACACTGTTGCATATAGTGGTGGTGGACCAATTCACGCCCATGTACCTATTATCCGTATAATTTTTTAAATAACAATTCCACCACACCAAGATGGCGGCTCCCATTCTCTCACTTCAAATGTTATTGTTTAACTGCTAAATTTATCAAAAATAATCACAGTTAAACAATAAATTACAAATGTAAATGATCCATTTGATGATTATCTATGATTAGTCCTTAAGTACCCTACTACGCTCCGCTATGTAAGGGTCCTTAGTCCTTCCTCAAGGTAAACAAGAAATCGCCCAAATACTAGCTTTTTGTAACATATAACATACCAACACGAGGTGTGATGATACTTTTTGCTAAAACAAGTTTAATTCATATTGTTTTATCGTTTATTTGTGTGATATATAAGTATACTGAGGCATTTAACATTTGAAGTGAGAGAATGGGAGCCGCCATCTTGGTGTGGTGGAATTGTTATTTAAAAAATTATACGGATAAACCTTTCAGGAAAGCATCTAAAGCCGAAATGTAATGTTGGCTTTGTGATTGATGCAATACCAGTACTGAAGCCATACTTATTCCAAAGAATATAAAATGAAGGATATTTATCTCTTTACATTCCCTATTTTAAATGTTAAATTAAGGATAAGCATTAACTGCTCATAAAAATGAAGGATATTTATCTCTTTACATTCCTTATTTTAAATATTAAATTAAGGATAAGCATTAACTGCTTAGCAGTAACACAATACACGCAAACACGGTTTACCATATAAGGCGTTTCCTTGACCTTTGCGATGATGCAATACTTGGCCTAGTTAGCGCTTGGTGTGTAAACAAACGTCGATCTATGTAAATATATTTCATTTTATTGTGATTAAATGTTTCCAGTAATATGGAGAAGTTGAATAACATAACATCAAATATATATTCACATATGGTTTAGAATATTTTTAAGATATTTTAAGTATCTGTAATATGTGGTAATTGTTTCAAATATCATATTATCGGTCATTGAGTAGCTTAATTGGAAATCAATGGCTATGATATAAAGACTATCAAATGCTCAATAATTGGCTGAATTTAGTAAAACAACTACAGAAATCTTCATGTTAATGTGTAGATCTGATAATGTAGATGTATGTATGTGGCTACTGGTGGTTACATTGGCAGCTACTGTACAGCTGGCTACTGGTGGATGCATGTGGCTTGAATTGATACTGGTGGGTAGATGTAACTACTGGTGGCTGTAGATAGCTGCTGGTGGCAAAATATAGCAGATCATGATATAAATGGATATACCGTAAATTTCCAAAATAACGCCCAGGTTCAAATAAACGCCTGGTTCAAATTAACGCCTGGGTACCAAGCACACTGTTTACAATTTATGACACTGTTTTTATACTTCAAAAGAACGCCTGGTTCAATTTAACGCCTGGTCTGATGACATTTGAAAATAATTAACGCCCAGGCCATATTTTGGAAAAATACGGTATGTGGATACTGGCAGCTATAGTTGGCTACTGGTGGATATATGTAAATGGAATTCATATGGATTGATATGTGGTTATTGGCGGCTATTTGTAGCTGGACACCATCTGGCTGAAACCAGTGTTCACTGCTGAATACATGGCTTCACTACTGGACACCTTGTGGCTGATAATTGTAGCTCCTGCTCCTTTTGTCTTCCTCCTGGCTGCTTTCTTCCTCAGTGTTGAATGTAGAATTCATTACTAAATTCTGGCGAATTATGACAGCTGCAGCTGTTATATAGCAGTTCCCCAGTCCTAGCATGATGGAGTATTTGCATGTAATACAATTTACCATATCTATCTCTGAAAAAGAGTTATAATTTTTGTTTCATTAATGTGTATTTGTTGTTATATTTTGTTATGATTGTTGTATGAAGATGTGTTTTTACTGCAACAATAAATATATGTGTGCTTTCAAATGATTTTGACTTCATTAAATTAACTTTTACCCCATTGAAGTTAAAACTTAATTGGCTGACAGAGAGGTTTGAGGGTTTGAACCATCTCCCATTGGACTTCAAACTTGTTTGTGCTGCGAATGACAGAGTTGTGAGGGTTAGAATTCTTTCCTAATGAAATGTGAACTTGTTTGTGCTGTGGGTGACAGAGAGGTGTGAGGGTCAGAATCCTCGCCCACTGAAATGCAAACTTGTTTGTGCTGTGGATGACAGAGAGGTGTGAGGATAAGAATTCTCCCCCACTGAAATGCAAACTAGTTTGTGCTGAGGATGACAGAGAGGTGTGAGGGTTAGAATCCTCCCCCATTGAAATGCAAACTAGTTTGTGCTGCGGGTGACTGAGAAGTGTGAGGTTTGAACCCCCACTGAAATACAAACTTGCTTGGTTTGAGGTGAGGGTTTTATTGTCACCATTGAGACAGGTGGCAGGTTTTAAACTATGGGCTGTTTGACTTTTTGGGGAGGGGGGGGGGGCTAAGCTGGTTATGAGGGTTTGAACTCAGGACTACTGTCTCTGTTCAGGTGTTCAGGTATCATTTTCAACCATGGTGTCTGGATGTGCATTCAGGTGGGCAGTTGGGTGGTGGCAAAAGTTTGTCAAGGCTGTATCGCAGAAACTGTAAGGTGTAGGAAGTTGATACTTGGTAGGAATACTGGTTGGGAGTGTAGATGTTTTGTCAATTGTCAAACAGTTGTGTTGGGAAGTCTAGAATATATATAAAATACACATGTACATATTCATAAGAAAGACCTCCTTTCTAACACTGTAAAACGTGCAGTTCTACACCCATATCATTATGTATTTACCGTATAATGAGTAAGGAGTGTAAGGAGATTATTGTCTAGTCTAGGGTGATGTCTGTAATGTAAACAGAATCAAATAGCAATTGAGCTAGACAATATACACCACACCATTGTCTAAACTGCCTAGTTCAATTGCAATTTGATTCTAAATAATGCACCCTTTGAGCCTAAGAAAGATAAGATCTCAAGCATCTTACCTTGAAACATAGTGTTGGGAATCGCCTCCAATTTTCATGGTCGATTATTCGGCCATTTTTCCGAGCGATGATCGACCCATAATCGATTATTTTACTCCATTATTGTTTATTATTTAAGAAACACTTTCCGGGATAAAGCATAGGTCAATTTGGTAAGAATAACGGTGTTCCGACATTTAGAATCCACCGAAAGCACCCACTTCCTGTAAATATGGCAGTAGACATAAACAAACGAAATTGAAGACAAAGCTGTCAGTTTATTTAATAAAAATACCTAAAATATTTTTAAAATAGGTGGATATTGATATAAATCAGGAAAGGTAAGATATAAGCTTAATAATCGATCATTAGAAAATGCCAGTGACCAACCGCGATTCTACACTCTCGCCGACAATTAATCGAGCACACGTCTAATCGTCCACCCACTATTGAAACAGCCTTCCTGCAAACTGTGGCCTCCAGCTGCGACAAGTGCAAAGGTCAACACGTATCTTTATCAGCTATGACTTCACTTTTTAATTAATTTCTATTTTACTTTATTTTTATTTGCTTTATTCAAGAACAGTATGCAAAAACACCAATATTTTTGAAGTAAAAAAAATACAAACTAAATATTGTATCTATAGCATGTTAGCTCCCCAGTGGCCAAGAAAAAACTCAAAGTGACAAATTGTCAAAGTATCTGCTTTGCCTGGTCCTTTCTCATGAGTTACTGAAATCCAGAATTCAATCGAAGTTCACTTGAATTTGTAGAATTTTTTTGGAGTCAAGACCCATACCAGTATTTAAATATGTAATATATAATATACAGCATGTCTAGTTATGATATTATTAATTATCTATCTATAATTTCTAATATTCGGTGTAAATATATGTACAATGTTGGCATTATGTTTCATAGACTCATGCTTGATCATCCACAAATTTTGTAGTTATATTTCATAATTTTCAGAGGACTGAGGCCAATATAATATTTATGATGATATAAAAAAAGGATCAGTGAAAAGAGCATATGTGAAATCTTGAGTAACTTGCATTATGCTTTCAAAAAAAAAATTGCAACAGGGTGAGCACCTTATCATTAAAAACAATTTTTAAAGGTTGTTTGTACATGTATTTAAACTTGCACCAAGCATACTTATGGAGACTGCTCAGAGCGAGGTTTATCCATATATTTTTCTTAACAACTCCACCACACCAAGATGGCGGCTTCCATTCTCTCACTTCAAATGTAAAATGTGTCAGTATAATTATATATCGCACAAATAAATTATAAAACAGTATGAATTTGACTTATTTTAGTTAAAAGTATCATCATACTTAATGTTGGTGTGTTATTTGTCACAAAAAGCTAGTATTTTAGCGATTTCTGGTTTACTTTGAGAAAGGACCAAGGACCCGTACGTAGCGGAGCGTAGTAGGGTACTTAAGGTAAGGACTAATCTATGATGTGGTAAACATCGTCTCTATGAATAATTATGAATCTTCAAGAAAAGAAAATTAAGTGTGGGCATGAATTGGTACCCGGGCGTGAACTGGTCCACCACCACTAACAAGTTTAACAATAATACATGATTTCAGAGTGTAGTAGGACACTCGTGTTAAAGCCCTGTGAAGGTGTGGTGAGGGCGGCCAACTTATGCCTGCGGCTAACTTGTGCAGGGTAGCAGTAGTAATGTGTCAGCAACGGGGCGACAGCGATTGGGCCGCGGAAGACAAGTTTTACAAGCCGTGAATCGTAGTTACAGAGTGTTAAATATGCTTGAAGTTGTCTGAAAAATCTATTTATATAATAAACCATTATCTACAATAAAAGAAGATAGTTAAATATTTTACCGGAATTATTTTTTTAAAATAATGCAAAATGGGGAAAATTATTCAAAATGTGACAGCGAATGGGCCACCTGAAAAAATATTAAAAACACAATAAATTTGAGTTTTTTTAAATCTCGCAACATATTTAATTTATAGCTTAAATTTATATTGATTGTCATTTAGAAACACAGGCTTTATACAAAAATAAAACTAAAAAAATTATGGTGATATGTGAACCTACAAGTAAATCAGGCTATGCAAACCCTATCATCAAAAAGATTTTGCAGTAAAAAAAGAGAATCAGCAAAAGTAATTATAAAACTGTAATTTCTTGCTTGAATTTTACAAATTATATATCATTTTAAAGGTGACAAATAACAGAAAGCAGCTACACTGGCAATACAGCTGCATTTATCAAAAACTTAAACAGAAAGATGGATAGAATATTCCTCCCAGATGGGTATCCATTAATATTGTCATTTTAATAAACATCCACATAAATTATTGTAATTACTTCTTTTGAAATATTTCAATTTATTAAAAATTCAGCAATTAAAAGTTGGTTTCACACCTCAGTAGACGTGGTAACCGCGGCGATTGACCCTATCGGGATCTAACGCCGTGGTTCCTCCCCATTTAAAAGTAGAGATTTAAAATATTTGCTTACTCACCATCAGAACTGCATGTGAAACGATAACACAAGTAAAATATTGTAATAATATTTAAATTATCAATCCAATAATGCTATTTTATGTGTATAATGTAACATAATGACTTTTAACACCAATGTTTATACTTTTCATCCTCCATGTTGAAATTCTGATTGGTTTGAATTTATTGCCGTTCATATATCTGCTAAACCTCAGATTTCTCTGATTCCCACTTTCAAGATTTTTTGTATTTGAAAGTATAGTTGGGTTGGAATTTTTTACTAAATTGTTTACACAATCTATACTGTTTCAACTACAAATGCAAAATTTCATATTTTTTGTATTACGTTTGTACTTAATATGATATGATACATATGAATATTCAAAGCTTTGGTAATTCATCAAACAGTAACTTTAATATTTAGACATAGCAATTAGAATGTGAAATAATGTATCAATACTGAAAATGTTATGAAAAATAATTTTAATTCAAATTTAATGAAATTATGTCCATTTTGTGGAAGACAGTGACCAGTCCATCCTTGACCAGGGAGATTTTATATTGGATTCAAGTGTGATTTCATTTTTTGCACCTATTTAGATTTCTGTATTTAATATGTTGAAGTTGTTTACATATTTGTGAATTGCTTGTGAAAATATTTTGAGTTCCCTCCAATGTTACCAATGCAACAATAGTTCAGATATAAAAAAAGTAACCCTTTTGTCAGGATTGCTGATGCAAATATTTAAAATATTTTTTGACTTCTACTTGGCTTCAAAACTAATTTTTTTTTCAATGTTTAAAAAATATTAGTTCAATGAAAAAAAAAATTATAATGTTATGGTCTGCATTAGTATATGAATGTGATGAGGAATCATTCCTGTAATATTTTGTTTCAAAGAAAGTTCTTCACCAAGTACTAGTGTTATGCTTTTAAAAGAAAATAATATTTACATTACACTATTTGCCTTTTAACTTTTTAGAAATTTTCTCCGAGTTGCAATAACATTTCATGTGTGGGGTGAGTAGAATGGCTTATATTAACGGCTATAAATATGAATCAATTATTTCAGTTATGATAAACAATATGGCGGACATAGAATAAAAACATAGTAATATAAGGTGTAATACTGAAATAAGTGTATATTAAATATGAGCTAAGTATGAAGTATTGTTGTTTGTTGAATATATTTCGATTTAAATGCTCTTAACAAGCCAATGAATGCTTAGGTTGTATTATTTTCAAAATCTCTACTTCTAAATGGGGAGGAACCACGGCGTTAGATCCCGATAGGGTCGATCGCCGCGGTTACCACGTCTAACACCTCAGATGGTATTTTCCTACATTAATACAAATGTTACCATAGCCACTGTCGTCAAGACGATGTCATGGAATTTTGGGGAAATCCATGATACTATTTTTAGATTGAATATTTATTAATCTCAAAAACGTTTATTAGTCACACAGAACAAGCTAAAACTGAGTAAAATGTATTAAACTTTCAAATTAAATAAATTTTATAGTATAAATTTTCATTGCCTCCGTTATATATGGTATTGTAGTACAAAGGGCCCAACTGCTGTCGCGGCCCAATCGCTGTCGCCCCGTACCAGTGTGACAGTATCACTGAGCGATAATAACAGTTCCATTGTTTCCAATGAATTTACCTATCAGGTATCCTTTTGCCGTGAGCCATCCTGAAACTGAAAGTTCTTGTAAGAAGTTTGGTAATTCGGAAAAACTGTGAGCATCTGATTATCATTAGAAAATTAAGAACAAGTTAGAAAACAAAACCGAAACGTTTCAGAAGAACATGCTAATCATAAAAACCAGCCGAAGGCTGAAAATAACTTTGTGGTGATAACATTAGAGCATACTACATGTCACCAAATTAAGTAGGAAACCCATATGTGATTTTTAATGTTTAGTTGACCTTAGCTCTTTAATCCATCTTATTTTGAGCCCAACCAAAGAGAAAACATATAAAATATCGCATGAGACGAGGACAAATAAACTAAAATTTCCAACAAAACTTGACAAATGCATCTAACTAATAACTAAAATAGACTTTTGGTCACGTAGCTACATATACTGTGCATATCACTCTCTTCCAGAATACCATTTAAAATTGTTTCATTACTTGTTGCATTAATATGATTTTGTAAATTTCATGTTCAAGGTGTCATATGCCAGAAACTGAAAGATCATTACAACTTGGATTCGTTGAATTTTTTATATTACCTGCTTATCAATCGTAATTTCAAAAAAATATTTATGAACATGGATAATTTAATAAAATAACTGGTCCTATTATGCCTCTGAATTATTGGATACTCAAGAATAATGACACTACTAGTAGATGCTTTTATAAAATAATACCTCTAAAGCATGAATGTAACAATAGGCAAATGGGAAAATGAATCAAATTTTACAATCAATAATCAAATGTGGAAAATTATATTCCAATTTTGTCACTGGTTAGTTAGGGACAATACTTATAAATGGTTCCAATTAAGAATTTATCAAAAGTAAACTGGGGCTACAGTGACAGAGTGGTAACACTCTCGCCTCCCACCTCTGAAGCCCGGGTTTGGTTCATGGCTCTACCTCAAGTGGGAAAGCTGGTAACTCCCGTTGGTCAGCAGTGTAAAGTACAGAACCTTGAGCAACTGTATATGCTATTTTCCACTGGCCGTCCAACTACCCGTTATGATATGATCTGTACAGTGTTGAAAGTGATGTAAAACCCTAAATAAATAAAAAGTAAACCACAGTAAACAAGCTACATGCTTAAGATACAGAAATGAAATCAAAAATATTATTCACATGCTTGTCAAATATCTAAAGGTAAAAGAGCGTTGGAACCTAGTTCTGGAATATATAAAAATTAAAGTCACCTCAACTTTATTGATTACACCTTTCAAAATTATATTTGATTATGTTTTAACAGAAATAAATCAACCAATCAATACCACCCTTATTTTTTCTAAAAAATATATACTCGAGTCTTTAAATAGATGTCAATGCCTAAATCTAAATGGATTTATATATCAATTACATCAGGTATATTCAGAGTAAAATTATTATGCAAATTATGTCATGAAGAAATTCATTCTAATAATATTTTGCACATGCGGCCACCACATATTGGTCATTTGATTTAGTTTAATATTACATATAAGGTATTATGTTTTTGCTCTGTTTCTTTTTCTGTCACAGAGAAGATCATGTGCAGTTATGCGATTTCATAAAAAAAACATTTGATTTCGTTTCAAAACTATATTATATTTAAACGACAAAAATCTTCCGTTTGTGTATATGAATATGGATTAAAACACAAAGCTTTTAGAATTGAACTACATTAGCAAAGAATAGATTTTAACACATGCTGTATGCTTGACACACACACAATGACTGTTTTAATTCCCTTTGTTGGAGCACATGCACAGGTCATCACAGTGCATTCCAAACATAAACCAGTACAGGATATGTTAACCACAAACTGCTATTACTTGCATTAACTACATCTAACATTTTGTTAATGTTTTATGCATTACACTACACTTGTAAAGTGAATCTGATGGTGAGTTGAGGTCCAGTGCACTGTGGCCTGATGTTTGGCAAGTTTGGCATCTAATAGCAGGCTGTCACCTCTGTGTGGGTTTGACCCCCACAAGTGACAAATACTGTGGGCCTGTCCCAGTCATGATTCATTGATTAAGATCCCAACTTTGAATTTTGATGGTGTGATTGCCACCCCGGCCCTCAAAGTTTTGTTTAACACTGATGTAAAAAACAGGTGAATAAAAAATTATATTTAAGTGAAATAAAAAAAACATTTCCACTTAGAGTCCGGTATAGGATTCAAACTTGCTGACTTCTATGATCTGGAGATTTATTGTGTCACCAGCACTTATGCTGAATGGCATATAGGGATGGCTTTGTGTCATCTCATTTTGTGGCATTGGCGTCATCTGTTGTTGTCGTCTGTCGTCAGACTTTCTATTCTGGACAATATCTCAAAAATGGCTTGATGGATTCAATTCAAATTTGGCCTATGGTTGTAACTAGTTTAAGGGGACCTTAAACTTTTATTTATAAAAAACTTACATCCAGTTCATGTTTTTTCTGAAAATATACTGAAAATAACTTTGGAAATTTAATTCAACTTTTGCATGTATAAGTAATTGGCCATAGGTAAGTGCCTTACAATAAGGTGACCTTAAACTCCCAGTGATAACAGAATTATATTCACTTTATGTTTGGTAATTTTTGAAAAGTATTTCATATATTATGTATTCTAGGTATGTTTCAGTTGTGGATGTATTTATTTGTTTATTTGGGGTTTTATGTAGCTTTCAATACTGCACAGGTCATATCATGAGGGGTACTTGGAAGGGCAGAGGAAACCAGTACATACAGTTTGTTAGGGTTCTGTACTGTAAACTGCCAACCAACGGCAAGCAACTACCAGCTGCTGTGGATTTACAAACCTTGAACAGAACCTTCAGGAAAAGATTACTTTAAACTCACTACAATATGTAGTAGTGCAAACAAACTTTGAGTTTAAGGTTGGGACAATATTTTTGGTGTTTGGAAGATATTTTATATGCTAATTAGGACTTTTTACACTGATATTCATCATATATACATGTTACAGTAAATATGCGAAATCAGTAAATACACGTATTCCCTGAAAATTTCAGTAAATACACGTATTTACTGGTTTTTTGGTCCAGTAAAACGCGCGTATTTACTAAAATCATGATGAATATTTTATATCTTAAAAAGTTGGGTGTTTTCTGCTATGTCTTCATATTAATAGTTATTTCAAACTTTATTTGGCTTTGTTATAGTCAAAGTTTGATACTTTATCCAGCACTGAGATAACATATTTAACATCACTTTATAATTTCAAAAGCAGTTGCATGTGATATGTGATAAAAACTTATATAGTAATATATTTTCTTTTTCATTTAAAATAAATTGTAATGTAAATAGACAAGTTTATAAATTTAAAGACCCAAATATTTAACAAATTGTGATACTTTATGTATTAGCAGCAACAAGCAAGGTAATAAGGTTAAGATATATTTCTTGTTCAAGAACTAAATTTCACTGTACTTTTAGCAATATATTTTAACAATGTTTTTCTTTTCCAAAGGTTACAATAAAATTTAGATCTATACGTAGGGTTGAATATAACTTCCCTTTGATGTTGTCCCTTCAATAGAGGAAGCTTCACCAAAAGGATAGGTGCCTTAAAAGAGATTAAGTCCCTCTGAAAGACTATGATGAAATCCAATTAGGGGCTAGCTGGCCTTTTCATTGTTTCTAACAACAACTCTTTGATCAAGTAGCCAGTACCTACATTAAAGTCATAAATCTACCAGAAAGTGGCAAAATAATAAGCCTTGATTGAAATAAAATAAAGAAACCACTTACTAATAAATTGAATCTGTTTAACAACAGATTCTTTGAGATTACATGCAGACTTGTTTGGGTGTAAATCATGTTGTCTTAAATGATAAGTAAATTTCTGTTGAATGAAAGTACAGTCAAAATATGTTAAAATTTAGAAATTTAAATTAATTTCTTAAACTTTTATTTATTTTCAATAAAAACGCTTTTTATGTATCAGTCAAATAAAAATAGTGAAAAGTTAAATGATCTTTAATCATTTGTAGGGATGACATAGGTCCTTAGTAGTTGTGGGATTGAAAATAATATAAGCTTAAATAAAATATCTACAGAAAACACAATAATCAAGTTTTTAAAAATAAATATTTAAAAGCCCAGTGCTATTTTTTAACATAATTGCATGTAGTGTACTGTGAAATGAAGTATGCTTAGTATGTTTTAATAGTCATCATCATGTTTTAAAAGTTGACTAAAAACCTACCTATTTCAAAAATCTTTTCCACCTTAGCTTCGAACTACTAAACACCGGATTGCCTCCCTGGGTATGACTTGGAACATGTCTAACGGCCTAAAGATTTATGCCTTACGAACTGGATGGTGTGTCTTAGAATCCGTATATACAGAGATTAAGCATTTGGACAACTGATTGATTGATTGATTGCTCATATAAGAGAAAAATGTACCAATATAATTCACAGTTTGGTTTACCATTTAATATTATACAGAGTAAAATGTTCCAATATAATGTACAGTTTGGTTTACCATTTAATATTATATAGTTACAACCAGTAAACATCAAAGTTTTATTTCACATATTAACTGAAAATCAAACCAGTAAACTTGTGAAGTAACACAGGTCATAGATCAGTAAATACTCGTTTTACTGAAAATTTTAGGGAATACGCGTATTTACTGACCCAATCATTTCACATATTTACTGTAACATACATCTATCTCCACCAAAATGGTCTCTTTTGTAAGGTTATAGTAAATTGCTGATATTCTATAAACTTATGAGTTCAAGGTTACATTAGTCTTTGTCACTAGCAGCTATGATGGAAAACATACATGGTCAGTGTCGTCTTCACGCTTACTTTCCAGACAATATCTCAAAAATGGCTTGATGAATTAAATTCCCAGTAGGCATGTCTAATCTAATCTAAATCTAATCTACTGCTTTCAGGCACAATATCGTCCAAACAAAAGGGAACTCAGTGCACTAACTTAACCATAATCATTATCATAAGCTGAAGGGCGTTCAAGGTCAGTAATCCGGAGTTGTGGGTGTGACCAAGAGGAAAGGAAGTTGGAAAGTGGAATTAAAGAGGTGGGTTTTGAGGTGTTTCCTGAAAGATGCGACAGAGGGGCTATTCGAGTTTAGGGGTACTTCACCTTATATTCCTGGAAGAGGTGTAGGGATGAATTAATTCTCTTAGGTAAACTGGTTGACCCTGGTTGAGAATTGTGTATGTAATGAGATCTATTTTGAATTGTATGCTATATTTGACAGGGAACCAGTGGAGTTTTATCAGTAGATGGGTAATTAGAGAGTATTTAGAATAATGGGTGACAACCCTACAAAGTGAGTTTTGGACTAACTTCAATCTTCTTATCTCAAAATCTGTGAGTGATAAGAATAGGGACTTGCAGTAGTCCAATCTGCTGCTCACCAAAGCATTTGCTAAAAGAACTGATGTATTAAGGTCTAGAAGGGGACCAATTTTATAAAGGTCTCTCACGTGTACTCTGGTGGATTTTATGACCTGTGACACATGGTCTGAGAATGAGAAATTGAAGTCGAACACCACTCCAAGGTTCCTAACACTTTGTGCTGGTGAGACCTGATAACCGAGAATATTGATAGGAAAGTGAGGAAGGAGTTGTTTACAGTTAATTTTGCAGCCTATCAGAATGAACTTAGTTTTCTCACGATTGAGTTTTAATTTGTTTGTGAACATGGAATTTTAAATGTTGTTTAGGCAGTTTTTTAGTTTTTGTATAAAGCAAGAGAAATTTGTTTGTGAAAGTGCTATGTATAACTGAGTGTCATCGGCATAGAAATGGTTGTTAATACTACTATGAGAGTAGATAACTGAGCTAATTGGTTTAGTGTAGAGGGAAAAAAGAACTGGACCATGGACGGGGCCCTGGGGAAACCTATACTGGAGTGCAGCAGGATGTGAAAGTGTTCTACTTACCTTGACCGAGTGTGTCCTTCCTGACAGGTATAATTTGAACCAGCTAAGTGCTAGTTTACTGATACCATAGTAAACATTATGTCTGTGTGGCATGTTGATGTAACTGTTAATTAAGGTGTTCCTTATTTAAGGTAACCTTAAACTCACAGTAGTAAGATACTTGTGTTGAGTTGAAGGTTTTTTGTTTCCGGACAGTATCTCAAAAATGGGTTAACGGATTCAACTCAGCTTTTGCATGCTGTTGTAATTGGTTTTTAAGGTGTGTCCTGTTTTATGGTGTATTTAAACGTCTTGTGTATTTAAAAGTTATGTTGAGTTTACATTATTTTTCCATAGAGTATTCTGGAAATAACTTGAGAAATTTCATCTAAATTTTGCATGTATATGTAACTGGCCACAGGTAACTGCCATACAATAAGGTGACCTGAATTATATTCACTTTAAGTTTGGCAATTTTGCAACAGTATTTCAAACACTGTGAAATTCTAAGCATCTTTCAAGTTGTGGTTGT
The DNA here is from genome assembly GCA_964017235.1 of Sabellastarte sp. h YS-2021. Classification (NCBI taxonomy): domain Eukaryota; kingdom Metazoa; phylum Annelida; class Polychaeta; order Sabellida; family Sabellidae; genus Sabellastarte; species Sabellastarte sp. h YS-2021. The sequence goes on along the minus strand of OZ024932.1, from coordinate 7,723,021 downwards.
AACAAACTGTGAACAATACCTATAGGAAAATATTCCCGTAAACTCCCTCACAGCTGTAAACTAACTTTGAGTTTAAGGTTGGGACTTTTTTGGTGACTTTATTCTTTGATATTCAACATGTACATCTGTCTGCACCCAAAAACTCTCTTTCGTAAGATTATAGTAAATTCCTGATATTTCATAAACTTATGAGTTTAAGGTTGCATTACCTCTGTGTTACTAGTAGCTATGTTGGAGAACAAATATGGTTGTGTCGTTGTCACACTTCCTTTCCAGAGAGTATCTCAAAAATGGCATGATGGATTAAATTCCATTTTGGCTTGTTCATGTAACTGTTCCTCAAGGTGTTCCCTATTTAAGGGGTCCTTAAACTCACAATAGTAAGATCCTTATATTGAGTTGAAGATTTTTCGTTTTCAGACAGTATCTCAAAAAAGGTTGACAGATTCAACTCAGATTTGGCATGTGGTTGTAACTGGTTTTCAAGGAGTGCCCTATTTTAAGTTGACCTTAAACTCTCACGTATTAAAAAGTTAATTGTTGAGTTATATTATTTTTCCATAGAGTACACTGAAAATAACTTGAGAAATTTCAGTCAAATTTTGCATGTATATGTAACTGGCCATAGATAAGTGTCATACAATAAGGTTACCTTAAGCTCCCAGTAATAATAGGAATTATATTCACTTTAAATTTGACAATTTTTGAACGGTATTTCAAACACTGTGCAATTCTATGCATGTTTCAGTTGTGGATATAACAAACCTTCAACAGAGCCTTCAGTAAAAGAATACTTTAAATTCCTTACCTTAAGCTTACATTGACTTTAAGGTTGGGTCAATTGTTTTGGTGTTTGGAAGATATTTGAGGTGCTGATATTTTTTCATCGATATTCATCATGTACATAAGTCAAGACATAAAGAAAAATGTCTCTTTTGTAAGGTTACAGTAAATTGCTGATTTTTTAGAAACCTATCAGTTTAACGTTGTAACAGTTCGGTGTCACTTAGCTGTGATGGATAAGACCAGCATCATCATTACACTTTGTTCCTGGAAATTATGTTAAAAATTGGTTGTAGGATGAAATTCAAATTTGGCTTGTGGGTGTTGCCGGTCATCGATATATGCACTATTACAAGATGACATTAAATTCCTACTTATAACACATTTATATTGAATTTTACTTTAGTGATTTGTGGGCAATAGCTTAAAGATGGCTTCACAGATTCACAGATTCAGATCTGTATCTGGTCTTCAAGATGTGGCATATTTTAAGCTGACCTTAAACTCCTAGTGATAACATAACTATATTGAATTTAAATTTTCAATTTCTGGAGAGTATTTCAAATCTGCATAACAGATTTAATTTAAATTTGGTATGTTGATGTACCTAGTCCTAAAGGTGTGTCCTATTTTAAGGTGACCTTAAACTCCCATATGTAAAAGAATGTTACTGACATCAACTTTTTCTATGATTCCACAAAGTATACCAGAATGGGATGACATATTTGATCTATATTTTGCAGGTACATGTAACTGATGTTACAGAAATGCCCTAAGACTACATTGAGGTGACCTTTAACTCTTAGTAATGGCATAATTATAATTACTTTTCTTTTAAAATTTTGGATTATATCTTAAATTATGTGCAATAGATTTTAAGCACATTTAAATTTTGAACAGAGTCTACATGGTTAACATAATCTTAAACTCTTAACATTTGCATTGACTTACATTCAGTTTAAGGTTAGGGCAAATTTCTGTGATATTTTGAAAATATTAAAGTGATAGTTGATAGTTTTCATTTAAATTAAACATGTACAATCTAAGCCAAAACAGGATCTTTATTGTAATGTTACCATAAAAACTTGAAAGTTAAAGAAGTAAGTTTAAGATTACAACTTAATTATTATATCCATCCTGCTGGACATGGATATTATTTTGCCTTCCCTCTGAATCACCTTTCATTGCTGCTCATTTAAAGGTACAGTTTTTGATGTGTCTCAGCTAAATTCACTCAATCCTTCTGAAAGATGGTCTGGTGAAAAAATACTGCATGTCAGTCAACTTTTTTTGTCTATCCAGCATAATTTATGTCCTTTCGAATTTCATCTGCTTCAGTTGTTCACCAAAGCTGGTGACAGTACAATTCTATTGAATTCTTGTTCTCCTTAATGTTTTTTATGAGTTTAATAAAAACCCAAGCACAATGTTGCACCTTTACAGTTCTCACCTCTCTCACTCTCAGCTAGACATGCTATTATTAAACTCTTCACTGTGCAGTATTACAACCTATCAATTAACAAGATCCATCAGACACAAGCTTTCATATAATTCATTTTATTCAAATCTCAAGCTTGAGGAAGAATGATCTGAGTTTAGAATGTAGCACGTCTCTCAAAAGAATAAAAATTAAGGTGTGATAAAAATCATAGATGGTAAAACATATCAAGATGATCATTCAAAGATTGAACCATTTGTTATACTTTTAAATCATTAATAGTTATCTGAAACATCATTTAAATATCAAAACAAAATTATTAATTTCTCAATGTAAACACAGTTAAACAAATATCAGAGGTGCTTTTATGAACTCAGGATGTAAACATTAAGTTAAAGAATAATGTACAATGAAGTAGATTATAAACAATGAAATAAATAATATTTAAAGTGAATAAAAGATATTTTAATGAACCGAAAGAATAAATATGCAGCAAAAACAAAATCTGTAATTAAGAGGGTTTCTTATGACCTCTATACTTTCAAAAACCCAACAGCAACATTGATGGAGGTAAAAACAAAAAAAAACACAACTCTGCAATTTTATCATGTCAGTTTTATCCTAAAAGGTGTGCCAGGGGTAAGTGTGACAGGCATGTAACACCCCTAAAATAGTTTCCTATTACCTCAAAAAATTCAAAACCTCTGTAACCAATAATAACAGATATGGTTTTCCATTACCTCTTCAATACATTTGTTAGCTTTAATATCATTAATAAAAGATATCTTTTTGTGATACAAAATTTGAGTTTTGAGGGGTAAATCTGAGCTGTTTTAAGACTCTCTTTATATGGCTTCCTATTAACTCCTAGTAGATTTTAATGCTCTAAATGCAACCGATAGTGGTAGAGTAGGGGATTCCTGATGAATTTAAGCTTTCTGATTACTACCTGGAGTAAAAATGCTCATAATTTACTCAGCTTTGGTCCAATTTCATTCAAAATGTTATCAACTTAAGATTTTGATAGTACTGACATAAGTAAAACAACAACCTCCTACAGCACACAGTTTTGACTGAGTAGTGATGAGGGTATAGTGTGCCCTAAAAATATATTTGTGATCATGTTGCCTGGATAAAGGTGATAGTTCAAATAATGTAAAATATGTTTCCATCCATATGGTACACAACTATCAAAAATGGTTAGATAGTGCCCACTAATAAGGGAAATGCAGCAGCGGTGGTGGTGGTGGGGAAATTCCACCGAAAAAACAATAAGCACCCTTTTCTATGGACACTAAATTATTTGATCTGAATGGTATTTGTGAAACTTTTAATATTTGCATGAAATGTGTCAATAAAACATCTCCAGAGTATTGAATTTTTCTTTTTGTTTACTTTAAATATGCCAACATCAGAGATCCTGCATTCAAATATTTACAAGTTGGGAAGCATGGAAACATTTGACATGAACTTTTAATCCCATAAACTTTAACCTAATCAAGAAACTGTTCCAAGAGCTATGATCAACTTTACACCAGTCCCCCGTAAAGTAGCCATACACCTCAGAGGGGGGCGGTGTGTGTTACCCACCATACCACCAAGCACTATTAGCTGACAGGTATGACAAGCTAAGGTAAGACTCAAATTAGGCTGTCACAAAGGAAGACCTTTACTAGATATATCAATATGTAATTTACTTGGAATTCACATACTTTTCATCTTTGTACTGTCATTAAAGTTAAAATTCTAAATCCAAATTGGTGAAACATATAACAACCACCTTACTAAGGCATTGCATTTGGAACATTTTTTAGGCTAGACATTATAGCTTGAAGGTAAAAAAACTCAAAATATTATATTTTTATCAGGAAAAATTTATTACTATGTCACATTAGTTTAGTGTATAAATATATGTATAATTAAATATGCTTTCAACATGAATTGGTGATAATAATGATTTCAATTGAGAAAAGAATTTCAAACAAATAATAACTGGTTAACACATGAAGCTAAAATAATAAATATTATGTGAAAAGGTTTTAAAACAACTGGATAATTACAAGCAAGGTACATGAGTTGCATAGATTTTAAAAGAATGCAAGACTATATGAACCAACAGAATAGCTGTCAGTTATGATAGAAAGATACAAAAACCCTCAAATGATCAGATTTGGGGGTTTTAATTTTGGCAGTGGCTTTCAGTGGAGAATTGGACAGTTTCTGTCTGATGCTCCATGGTTGACAATGTAGACTGTTAATCAGCTATAATGTATTGTCTTCCTCCAACATAACATTTACTCACTATGATATGATCTATGCAATGTGTTGAAAAGAATTGTAGGACCTCAGTGACCTAGTGGTCAATTAACAATTAAAATAGATATTTTTGTTGTGGTCGCCAAGGTTAGAAAAACTGCTTTTCTATCTGATTTTCATCAGGTTGAATGAGACGCTTGATCGTTTCGAATCACACATACAAAAAGCGGATGCAACACTTTAAAAGGCTGAGTTGAAGGAGAATCAATCCATGTTTCAGCGTTGGTATACCATATATGTTAACACTTGCATGAATATTCTGCAATATAACGGATGGCAGAAGTGTGATTGCTGGAATGAACTTTCATATGTGATTGGAGTATTTTTATTCAGAACTTTGGCTCAGTTATTTGAATATATTAAAGACAGACATCCTCCACCCGACAATAGTGGACCTACCTTACCTACACAGTGACCCCATACCAACTCATTTTGTGACACAGTGGGCTCTTACCCCCTCATTTACTTACAGAGTTGGATCCATCCTCGCCACCTACTGTAGAAAAATAGTGTATTTTCAGGTCCTCCCATATAACTACACAATGAGACCGTATCTCATCATTCATGCCACAGTGGGCCCCTATCCCCTTAGTTACTTAGGCACTACCCTTGTAACCTAATGTACAAATACTTCCATCTTTACTTCCTGTTATAAAACTTGATCTTACTCTTGTTGTCCATATACCATCAATTTGCTATGTCAACCAGGAGGTTCTATTTTAGGGTGTTTTGATTTTTTTTGCAGGGAAACTCCAAAAGTAGTAAACTAATCTTTCTGAGAATGTTTATGTGGGTAGATCAACGAATGGAAGAAATGTTTAAACTTTTGGATCATATGCTTGATAGAAAAAAATTCTGAATTTTCAGAAATGTCACCCTGGTGTTGGTTTCTTGTCCTCCATAACTATGAGCCTCATCAGCCATATTAATTGGCACAGGTATTAGTAATTCCAACTCTGCCAATGATCTGGCCAATCTGAGTCTGACATCTTGTGATCTACCCACTTCAACACAACCGGAACTGACTTATTTTCTCTCACCAGCAGCTATTTTAGGAGCATGTGGGGGATTGCTTTGTTTGCCATCAATGATGTCACCCTTCAGTTCCATACAGTATCTTAAAAGCCCCCTGATGGATTAATTTCAAATTTAGCATGTGGTTAGGTGACATGAAGGTCCCAACATAAACAGAATTATTTAGAGTAAAAAGTATTTTGTTTCTTAATAGTATTTCAAAAATGCCCTGATGCATTTCATTTATATTTGGCATGTGGATATAACTAGCCCCACAGAACTATTCTATTTTAGGTCGCCTTAACCTCCTAGCAGTAAAGGTTCTACATTTAAAATTATAATCTCCCTTAAGGTTGGCAACCAGAGATTAACTTTGTGTACAAGGTCATATGTAACAACATCAAAAGATTCCAACCAATGATTACCCATAGAATTGTTTTACATACCCAAACTAGTGGGCTTAATAATAAGAGATTTGTAGTCGCTTAAGCTTGACCAAACAATGGCCATACATAATTTAACTTGGCACTCTATGGAAAATGTTCAAGGTCAAATGTCTGGATGTTTGTACAGAACATGTATATTTGTTATATGTATACATGCATCACCCATAAAGACATTCGGCTTTTGAGAACCAGCAAGTGCGAAAAGAACAATAAAAAATTCAAAGAAATATTTTGGTTGGATAGCCTCATTTGATCTTGACAGGGGTGTCCAAGGCCAAATCCAACTGTAGACGAGGGAGATAGTGAGATTAAACTTTTTCTGTACAATGAGGGTGGTGCTGACTATGTAAGTAAATGTGTTATTTATCCACTGTGTCCCTAAAAGAGGAGGTATAGGCACACTTAAAGGTGTTTGGAGAAGTGTAATGGTGAAGAATTTAAATGAAAATGTTTAATTGTTAATAATCTTTAAAATCCATAAAACACAGGCAAAATGCCCCAGTACATTAACTCTCTTTGGACTTAACAGTAGAAATCAATAGTCACATAGCACACCGCCTCTAATAATATCCTCAGCCAATCCTCGCTTCTGTGAGATAGACTTCTTAGGAAGTAAAGGTGGACAGTTTCTATAAAACATATGGTGAGGACAGTGCTGGGTAAGTAAATGTGGGGGTATTGTCCCACAGTGTCATAAAACAAGGAAGTATATATGCCTGCTCTGTCAGTATGGGAGGAATTGCAATAGAAAGGTTGAAGTACAGTTGACTGCAAGTGTGGTTCCTACTGTGTAAGTCAATGAGGGGGGGGGGGCCACTGTGTTATAAAATGAGAAGGTATGGGTCCCCAGTGTAAGTCATAGAGGAATTGATGAACAGTTTCTGTACAGTAGGTAGCAAGGGTGGTGCCAACTTTGCAAGTAAATTAGAGGATATTGGAACACTGTGTCAAAATGGGGACATGCAGGTCCATTGTGTAAGTAAAGGAGGAACTGAGTTTTTACAGTTTCTGTACAGTAGACTGCAAGGGTAGTTGCTGTTGTGTAAATAAATGATGGGGTAGGTAAGGGAGGAACTAAGAGTGCACAGTTTTTTTTCTATATATGCTGCTGACCATGGAGGCACCCACTGTGTAAGTGATTGAGGGAGGTGGACACATTATGTTCCAAAAGTAATATCTAAGGACATTGTGTGTGGAATTATGGCCCAGTGTCTGGTCTTTGTTTCCTGTCAAAGTTGGTTGAGTGAGTCGTTGCCAGGCAGCTAACGTCACACATTAATAACAACAAACTGGACAATCCTCATCAGTCAGCATATAAGCCCGGACATTCCACGGAAACTGCTTTATTGTCGATAAAAAACAAGGTTCAACTCTCTCTGGCATGCGGTGAACCCACAGCTCTAGTACTTCTTGACTTATCAGCCGCATTTGACACTATAGACCATAATATTCTCCTTGGTTACCTTAAATCCTGGTTCGGTCTTGGTGGAACAGTTTTAAGGTGGTTTGCTTCCTACTTAAGAAATCGTTGCCAGGCCATTAAGATAGGCTCCACACTGTCTGAATTAAGCAATCTCATCTATGGTGTTCCACAAGGTTCTGTTCTGGGTCCGTTGCTGTTTTCACTCTATACAACACCACTTAGTAAAATTATTCGCCTCCACCCGTATATTAAATTCCATTTTTATGCGGATGATACTCAGTTATACATCCATCTCTCCCATAAGAATGCTTCTTCGGCTCTCGCCAAGCTAAATGCCTGCCTTCATGATGTCCAAGAGTGGATGTCTCTCAGTAAATTGAAGCTCAACCCTGAAAAAACTGAGTTTATTGTCTTTGGTTCCAAGGCTCAACAGAAGATTTCCTCTCACTTTCCTGTTAGCATTCTTGGTAGCCTTCTTCATCTGGTTGATTCTGTCAGAAATTTTTCATTCTCTGAGCATATCAAGAGGACTTGCAAAGCATGCTTCCTTCAGATGTGTGACCTCCGTAGCATTAGAAAGTATCTCACTCCTGAAGTGGCAGTCCTTGCTGCAAATGCCTTGGTTAGTAGTCATCTGGACTATTGTAACTCTCTGTTCAGAGGTTTGTCTGGTTTCAATCAGCACAAATTGCAAAGTATTCAGAACACCCTTGCTCGTATTGTTACAAATCATAGAAAGTATGCTCATGTTACACCCATTCTAAAGAAACTCCACTGGTTGCCTGTTAAGTACCGTTGTATTTTCAAAACTGCAACACTTGTGTATAAATTTTTGCATAGTGGTTCTCCTTCTTATTTTGAACCATTCTTGTCTTTTAGTAGTTGTCCCTATAGTACTAGACATAGTCACCCAGATCGTCAATACCTTACAGTTCCTCCTTTCCATTCATCAGTCTTTAAGTCAGACAAACATTTTGGCCATAGTTTTGCCTTTGATGCTCCTAAGATCTGGAATGACCTCCCTCAAGATGTTCGCAGTGCAACATCAGTTGCCTCCTTCAGAAAGAAGCTTAAAACATATCTGTTTGCAAAAGCCTACCCACCATAGCCTGTGTGTCTCCTTGGTACGACCTGGCTATGTCCCTTGATTAACGCTAACTGCCTTGCTTAATGTTTAGATGCACCTCCATCAGTGATGGAGATTAAGCGCTATAAAAGTCCACATTAGATTAGATTACATTACGTAATAGAGGCTGAGCAGATTCAGTAGAATAGCTAGTGGGGGTGATGTTTACCATTTCATAGTATAAATATAATTTCATGAAAAACTGTATGCTCATTAAATGAGTTTCACTTTGCAATAACCATGTCTCACTGCAACAGTGCAGAGTGGGATCCCCCAGGGCTGGCTACCTCTGCCTCTTTTCAGCGCTGAACCTCCTTCTCCATTTTTACCGCCAAAATGTTTCGCGGGAAAATGCGAGATGTTGATTGGATGTAAATGGATTTTAAATTTTAAAGATCCAGAAGTTTTTGAATGCACAAAGAGGGTTGTTTAGTTTGGGAGCATTGTTCAAGAAGGAAAGGTACTTATTCTGCCAGGATTCAGGCAAAGGTTTTGTTATGCGTTCCGCAACGTTAATGTCAATTCCCGCGTCGTGCGTTCTGATACAGTTTCAGTATACGCGGGTCGTACATGGGTCGATTTTGAAATATATACTGACATACAATATCAAATCAATAAGATAATTAATATTGAACTTCAAGGAACGGCTCGGTACGCAGCAATCCAATAGTTAAAAAGTCCTCGAAATGAAGAGTTTCAGTATTGTAAATTTTCAGTGGAATGTCTTGCTATTTTATTATTATTTTTTGGGGGAGATAAGAGTGATCATAAGACCATATACATTACCTCTGCTCAGTATCATAGAGCAAGTGATGTAAATTCGCCAGTGGATGTAAATTCGCCACTTTTTTGTTTTTGTCAATTTTACAGCACAAATATGGAAAACAGGTGATAAATTTGTTGAATATAAATAAAAAAAATACTTATCTATTGCACTACAAGATTTCATAGTCGAACCTTTTATATTTGCAAAGTAATAAGTATATTTTTGAATAATACATTTTACAAGTGACTTTACAGAGTGTAAATTATGCAATTTTTACCAATTTTTTTTTTTCCAGTTTTGGATAATGCAGGGATGGGCCTAGTCCTTACCTTAAGTACCCTAACTACGCTCCGCTACGTAAGGGTCCTTAGTCCTTCCTCAAGGTAACAAGAAATCGCTCAAATACTAGCTTTTTATGAAAAATTACATGTCAGAAAAAAGTTTAATGATACTTTCTACTACAACAAGTCTAACTAATACTGTTTTATCATTTATTTGTGCGATATATAATTATACCGGGCCATTTTGTATTTGAAGTGAGAGAATAGAAGCCGCCATCTTGGTGAGGTGGAGTTGTTGTTTAAAAAATATACGGATAAATCTCGCTCTGAGCAGTCTCCAGAAGTATGTTTGTTGGAAATTTAAATATATGTCAAACAACCTTTAAAAATCGTTTATTATCGTTTATATATGCTCATTTAACAGATGCTACTGTTATATCATCAAAACTATGTACTACATATTTAAATGTTCTTATTGGTCTTTACTTACAAACATTTTTACAAATTCAAGTGGACTTCAATTCAATTCTGGATTTCAGTAACTCGTGAGAAAGGACCGGGCAAAGCCCATACTTTGACAATTTGTCACTTTATTAGAGTTTTTTCTTGACCACTGAGGAGCTAACATGCTATAGATATTTAATTAGTTTAGTTTGTAATTTTTTCACTTCTAAAATATTGGTGTTTTTGCATACTGTTCTTGAATAAAGCAAATAAAAATAAAGTAAAATATAAATTAATTAAAAAGTGAAGTCACAGCTGATAAAGATATGTGTTGACCTTTGCACCTGTCGCAGCTGGAGGCCATAGTTTGCAGGAAGGCTGTTTTAAGGTAAGATGCTTGAGATCTTGTCTTTCATAGGCTCAAAGGGTGTATTGTTTAGAATCAAATTGCAATTGAACTAAGCAGTTTAGACAATGGTGTAGTGTATATTGTCTAGTTCAATTGCTATTTAATTCTTTTTACGTTACAGTCACCACCCTAGACTAGACAATAATCTCCTTACACTCCTTACTCATTATAAATACATAAATGATATGGATGTAGAACTGCACGTTTTACAGTGTGTTAGAAAGGAGGACTTAGGAATATGTACATGTGTATTTTATATATTTTCTAGACTTCCCAACACAACTGTTTGACAATGGACAAAACATGTGATAGATAGTGCTCTCATGATGCCTGTGATTCCCTTATGTTTTTCTCTTAGTGCTTTATTTTGGGTTTTAACATAGTTTTCAATACTGAATAGGTCATATCACAGCGGGGAATTTTATGGGCTGAGGAGACCAGTACATACAGTTACTATAAACCACTGACCATTGGTCAGAAACTACCAACTTTCCCACTTATGGTCCTAAATTTGAACCGCACACCTCAGAAAAGGGAGGCGAGTGTGTTACCACTGTACCACCGAGGCCCCCTGCCTATATCCGCTCATGGAAACCATGCATGAAGGTTCAGATGTTGTGGGTTGTTTTAAATGTTTGTGGGACTAATTGAGAAGTGTTGTTGACACTGGCAATTGGAGCTGGATCTTCATTTAGACCTGGAATAGGTCCGAACACCAAGGCATGGCTGGCCAGCCTGGAGCTAAAGGGATTATGGGGCAATTGATGTATTTTTGGATTAACCTGTGAAGCAGAGCTGTAGGAGAGAAAGATTGCTGGATCTGACCAGTTTATGTTTAGAGCATCTGTTTTCCATTAAGCATATGATATGGCAGCCATTTTGTTTTATATAAATGTCCATATAATGTTTATGAGAGGGACAATGAATGTAAAGAGAAAGAATTAAAACAAGGTAATTCAACAGCAAGACGACAGCCTGTATCAGTATACCTAAAACTATGTACATTTTGTATCTTTAAAATTAAATAATTGACACATAGCGGTCAATGGGAACTGCACCACATATAATAATTGGTTAAGAGAAACATGCATGGCAGCCTTGGCAGGTGAACAAACAACAGTTTGTATTTCAATGGGGTTTCAAACCTCACACCTCTCTGTCATCCACAGCACAAACAAGTTTGCATTTCATTGGGGAAGAATTCTAACCCTCACACCTCTCTGTCATTCGCAGCACAAACAAGTTTGAATTCCAATGGGAGATGGTTCAAACCCTCAAACATCTCTGTCGGCCAAAGTCCAAATAAGTTTTAAATTCAATTGTGTAGGGGTAAAGGTTAATTTAATGAAGTCAAAATCATTTGAAAGTACATATATATTCATTGTTACAGTAACAACACATCTTCATACAGCAATCATAACAAAATATAACAACAAATACACGTTAATGAAACAAAAATTATAACTTTTTTCAGAGATATATATGGCAAATTGTATCACATGCAAAAACTCCATGATGCTAGGACTGAGGAAATGCTATATAGCAGCCACAGCTGTCAGAATTCGCAAGAATTTAGTAATGAATTCTACATTCACCATTGAGGAAGAAAGCTGCCAGGAGGAAAACAAAAGGAGCAGGAGCTGCAATTAGCAGCCACCAGGTGTCCAGAAGTGAAGCCACGTATTCAGCCGTGAATACTGGTTTCAGTCAGATGGTGTCCAGCTACAAATAGCCGCCAATAACCACATATCAATCCATATGAATTCCAGTTACATATATCCACCAGTAGCCAACTATAGGTGCCAGTATCCACATACCGTATTTTTCCAAAATATGGCCTGGGCGTTAATTATTTTCAAATGTCATCAGACCAGGCGTTAAATTGAACCAGGCGTTCTTTTGAAGTATAAAAACAGTGTCATAAATTGTAAACAGTGTGCTTGGTACCCAGGCGTTAATTTGAACCAGGCGTTTATTTGAACCTGGGCGTTATTTTGGAAATTTACGGTATATCCATTTATATCATGATCTGCCATATTTTGCCACCAGCAGCTATCTACAGCCACCAGTAGTTACATCTACCCACCAATATCAATTAAAGCCACATGTATCCATCAGTAGCCAGCTGTACAGTAGCTGCCAATGTAACCACAAGTAGCCACATACATACATCTACATTATCAGATCTACACATTAACATGAAGTTTCATTGCGTTAATACATCTTACCTAACAGACGATAGCTATTGTCCGGCGCCAGCCGGTCCCGCCAAACGCCAGAAAAAGACGTCCTGAGTTTCACCTCCGGCCGGACCGGTACACTCCACTCCACTCGCCAGGTGGCCTAGTTCCTGCTTTATTCGCCAGAGGGACGTGACGTCATAGCATCTTTTTCGTTTGGCGCGATTAGGAAGTAGTGAATTTTTTCACAAAGTTTTCAAATTGGATATATAACCTTAATTTCAGTGTGTTGTTTTTCTTGGTGTGATATACGGATATTTTATCTATCATGGCATCACCAGGACAAAAGAAGGGAGCCTGTGGCCATATTATGGCTTCATTTGACCTACATTCTAGGTGTGCTCGATGCAGGGACAAAAGTCTGGGGGATGACGCATGCGTGAAGAAACTACCTTGCGAATTTTGTGAGTTGCTAACGCCGGAGCAGGTTTTACAACTTTCAACCCCTACTTATAAAATCAGAAAGGAAAAGAAACTAGAGCGTGAGTCCCTTATTGATCCCAGTACTGTTACTGTTTTGTCTTCAGTGGATCAGGACAAGTCGGTGGGTGCTTCATCTTCTTTATCTACTTCTCAAGATCTGTCCTTACCTCAGCCTTCCTTTAAGAAAGACTTACAGGATTTGGACGAGAAATGGTCTCTGCGCATGCTAGGCTTGAAGCATTAATAACTATGGGACAGCGTCCCCAACAGCCTACATTCTCACCGGTCAAGGCACCGGTTTCTCATGCACCTCCCGCAGGTTCTCTATCTCAAGCCCCCTTTCTACTTTCAGCTGTTCCTTCTGGCCAGGCCGGTCCGGCCTCCGGTCCGGATAGAACTAGCTATACTACAACTACTACAAGTGTGGGCATGACTTCTCCTCTGGAAAACATTTACCCGGAACCAGAAGCATACATTGACTCTACCGAACCGGTGTTCTCTCAGCCCGGTCCGGTGTCTTATGGTGACCTGTTATCTCACTCTGTTCCAGTCTCCAGTTCCAATTACCTGCCTCCGGAACCTGTTGAGGAAGGGGAAGTATCAGACCCGGAAGAACAACCGGATTTTGAAGCCGGGGATTCTGACAAAGTACTGAGTGAAGAACAGAACTATAGAGAAACTGTAAGAGGAGTGAGAGCGTTCATGGGGTGGACACACATCCCCGACTTGGAGTATTCCCCTTCCTCAAAATCTGATAACCCCTGGGTAGGACACCGTGCACAACCAGTGGGAAAAGTTGCTGTAGACCTTCCACCTGAAGACTGGTTATGTCGTAAACTAGAAACTTTGAATTTAGTGTTGCTCGAGGGTTACCCCTCCAAGTCTAGTGAACCCGGAGGACTCCATGTGGATCAATTTCTTAGACCACCAAAATCACAGAATAGATGGTATGGCATCCATCCTGCAGAACCTACAGACCCTCTGAGGCCTAGGAAATCTGTAAATACATGGCCCAACGATGCGGCAAAATTAAACAGTGCCTTCCCCAGAATCTGTAAGCCTGCTGTTGCAAATTCCCACCCTCCAAGCCGTCCCATTAACCAGGACACCTTACGCAAGTGGGAGAAATCAGCTAAGGAAACAAGCTATGTATGTAACCAAGCTGCTGGTTTTAATCGGTGTATAACAAAGATCCAGGATTCCGTACAAGAGCATTTAAAGTCTTTACAAGCAGAATTATCCAAAGGAAAATCCTCTTCTAAGGCTCAGGCCTCCTTAGATGAATTGCACTACTTGGCTTCATTCAACCAAAACGTCAGTTTTGCCATTGGAAAATCTCTGCAACATTTGTCAGATTTTATCTTTGTTCAGATGGCCAACTTGACATTGACTCGCAGGGACTCATACCTGGAGAATTTGAAAGCCGGAGTTAAACCGGATACATTCTCAGCTCTTCGCAACTGTCCTCTCAATGGATACGCACTCTTTCCTGATGATATCATAAGGAAAGCTGAGGACGAAATCACTCATGTTGAAAACGCCAGGCGTACTTCCCAGCCCGGACCGGGCCGTGGGGGGTTCACTGGTGGTTTTAAAAAGCAACAGCAACAGGGGCGTTTCCAACCTTACCCTACAAACTGGACAAAATCTCAGGACACGACCAGATCTGGAGGTCCAACTGGCAACGATATGCCTACATGGAAATCCTTTGGAGGCAGAGGAAGAGCTAGGGGTTGTGGCAGGGGTGGTCAACCAGGACGCGGCACCCGCCCGGCCAAGGATAACCATCCATATAAATGACAATTACTGTTTACTAAGTCCGGAGCCGATGGCCCGGCCGGTCGATTGTGTACTAAGAGTGTTGGGACAGAACTTTCATGTACGTCAAGAACCTGTATTGTGTCCTGTTGCCAGTCCTGTACCTTCTGTCTTAAATGTGAGAGGGCAGCCACAAAAGAAAGGCGGAAGTCCCTCATCAAAAGTGAAAGCAGAAATAAAATTTGTGAAAAGTGTTTTTTCTGTAGATCATTGTGTTTTTGCCCCCATTGCTCCAAATGTCCACAATGTTGTCAATGCTCACCTGATAGGGGGACGTCTCCAAAAATTTTGGCAGAAGTGGTCCCTCCTGGGTGCAAATCCGAGAGTAGTGTCCATTTTGAGGGACGGCTACATTCTCCCATTCAAAATCAGACCCCCTTTGGTAAGGGATCCGTTGATAGTCAGTGGTTATGCAAACCCCCTCAGGAACCTCTACCTGAAGGAGGCTTTGCAGGCCTTGCTGCAGGAGGCAGTAGAGATGGTGAGGGTTCGAACATCTCTAGCCTTCTTCAACCGACTGTTCATAGTTCCAAAACCAAACCTAAAATGGCGACCAATCTTGGACCTCAGTGCTCTAAACAAATTTTTGAGCGTAAAAACATTCAAAATGGAAACCCCAGAAACAATTCGGATTTCCTTGCAACAAGGGGAATGGGTGATATCGTTGGACTTCAGCGACGCCTATTTCCACATTCCAGTTCATATGCAGTCCCGGAAATTTCTCAGGTTCCATTTCCAAAATCAGTCCTATCAGTTCAAGGCCCTTCCCTTCGGCCTCTCCACCGCTCCGATGGAGTTCACTTGTGTGGTCAAAGAGGTCAAGTTAATGGCTCAATCCCGGGGTATAAGGATCCACCAGTACCTAGACGACTGGTTGATTCGAGCCCCTACCAAAGAATCCTGCCACCAGGGCACTCAATCCCTCCTCGCCCTTTGCCAGGAGTTGGGTTGGATAATCAATGTACACAAGTCAGAACTAGAACCCAAACAGACTTTCGAGTTCGTGGGTTACAAGTACGATCTCTCCCAGGGACTGGTCTTACCGACCCAGAACCGGTGGGAGTCGATCCTTCAAAAGTTGGAATCCATCCTATCCAAACCAAGTTGCCGAGTCAGGAACTTCATGTCCCTGATAGGCCTACTTACAGCGACGGAGAAACAGGTTCCCCTGGGGAGACTCCACATGAGACCCATCCAGTGGCACCTAAAACGACATTGGAGAGTTCCAGAATCCCTGGAAAAGGAGATTCCTGTACCAAGGTCACTTCACCCACACCTTCTATGGTGGACCAAGGAGACAAATGTCTTGACAGGACAACCCTTGCACCCTTTGAATCATGCCGTGCAAATCTTTACAGACGCCTCAAAAGAAGGCTGGGGTGCTCACTTAGGAGACTTCACAACAAGAGGCGTTTGGTCAGTTCCAGAAAGTCATCTTCACATAAACTTCCTGGAACTAAAAGCGGTCTTACTGGCCTTGAAAAGGTTCCAGCACTTGGTACAAGGCAAAGTAGTTCTAGTTGCCACGGACAACACGACAGTTGTGGCATACATCAACAAGGAAGGAGGTATGAGGTCAGGCTCACTTTGTGCCCTTCTATGGCGACTCCTGTGTTGGTGCAATCTGAGACAGGTAGTCCTAAAGGCCAGACACATCCCTGGTTGTCTGAATGTGATTGCAGACAAATTGTCTCGTCAAGGCCAAGTCATTCAGACAGAATGGTCACTGCACCAAGGGGTCTTCGACCTCATAGTTCAGACCTGGCACCGTCCCCAGGTGGACATGTTTGCAACAAAGTACAATTGCAAACTAGCCCAATATGTGTCTCCAGTGCCGGACCCCAATGCTTGGGCAGTGGACGCCCTAACAGTCTCGTGGGAAAACCTGGACATGTATGTTTTTCCCCCAGTATCGTTACTGGGCAAGGTGGTCAGCAAACTGTCGGACCATCTTTACAAGAGAGTGATCCTCATAGCTCCGGGTTGGCCCAACATGCCATGGTTCTGGGACCTGGTGGAACTGTCGTCTCAGATCCCTCTTTGCCTACCCAGTCATCCCGACCTAGTGACACAGCCATTCAACAAGGCGCGTCACAGGAATCTGACCAATCTAAACCTACACGCCTGGCTCCTAGAGCCGAGGCTATCAAGGAGCAAGGGTTCTCTAGTCCAGTGGCGTCACGAATTGAGGCTCCTCAAAGAAGTTCAACCAGAACAGTCTATGAGGCAAAGTGGGCCGTTTTTGTCAGATGGTGTGAATCAAGTCAGGTGGACTTCCGGTCGCCATCTGTCAAACAAATAGCAGATTTTCTCCTGCATCTATTCCAGGAAAAGAATCTCCAACCCAGTACCATTGATGGTTACAGATCGGCCATTGCGGACAAATTAGGAAATTCTTCCTTGAATGTGAGCAAAGATGAAAACCTAACTCGTCTTTTGGACAGTTTTCACAGAGATAGACCAAAGGGTAGGCGAGGAATTCCTTCATGGAATCTCTCTCTCGTTCTACATCAGCTCACCAAACCACCATTTGAGCCTCTCAGAAAGGCCTCATTAAAACATCTGACCTTTAAAACGGTTTTCCTCCTCGCTCTAGGTTCTGGAAAACGTAGGAGCGAAATACACGCTTGGCTGAACAAAAATATTAGACACCAAGCTGACTGGTCAAAAGTGTCCCTTTACCCGTCTCCGATGTTCTTGGCTAAAAACCACTTAGCAAAAGAAGGTCCAGAGTGCGTGGCGCCAGTGGTTATACCAGCCCTGGCTCCTACTCTGGACAAGTCCTTGAAGGAGGACAGGTCACTCTGCCCAGTGAGAGCTCTGCGCTACTATCTGGACAAAACTCAAGATGTCAGACAAGGAAAGGAGCTGGTTTTTGTCTCCTTCAAAAAGGGTTTCACGAAGGATATTTCTCCTGCTACGATCTCGTCTTGGATCAAGCAGATGGTTATCCTTTGCTATGATCTCTCAGATCAGGAGTCTCTAACCCTTCACCAGGTGAAGGCGCATGACGTTAGAGCCTTCACGGCTTCTAAAGCTTTTCAAGGTGGCATCTCACTAGACCAGATCTTAGCTGCATGCCACTGGAAGTCCCACAACACCTTTACTCAGTTTTATCTTAAAGATGTGGCGTGGGCAGATTCGGAGCTTTTTCACTTAGGTCCAGTGGTGGCTGCACAGCAGATCCACCAATGAACCTTCTTGGCTCCTATTTTGTAAATAGTGTACATAATAATTAAGGTTTTTTACTAGGGTGCCTGAGGCACTGAGTATGAGACCATTATTCCACTCTTACAGGCTAATTGGAATCTTTAGGATTGAACTCTTCTCTCTTCCTCCTCTCAGAGCAGAAAAAAGAGGGGGGGGGGGGGGGGGGGGGGGGGGGGGGGGAATGGCACTGCTTGGTAACTTAAGGAGCAGTTGTTAGCTTCTTTATCAGCCGGGCCAGAGGTTACGTGCCTATTTTATAGAGTTCCTTCTAGTCCTTAGGAAGCTGCCCTCCTTCCACTGGGTAGTTATTCTAGCTATCGTCTGTTAGGTAAGATGTATTAACGCAATGAAATTGCAAATTTTAATTAGTAAATTAAATTTTTATTAGTTAATACCTTACCTAACAGACGGGAGATTCCCACCCGGCCTTCCCCGCTTTCAGCTTCAATTAACCTAATTTGGGACGAAAAAGATGCTATGACGTCACGTCCCTCTGGCGAATAAAGCAGGAACTAGGCCACCTGGCGAGTGGAGTGGAGTGTACCGGTCCGGCCGGAGGTGAAACTCAGGACGTCTTTTTCTGGCGTTTGGCGGGACCGGCTGGCGCCGGACAATAGCTATCGTCTGTTAGGTAAGGTATTAACTAATAAAAATTTAATTTACTAATTAAAATTTGCAAATTTCTGTGGTTGTTTTGCATGCATTGTGTTACTGCTATGCAGTTAATGCTTATCCTTAATTTAATACTTAAAATAAGGAATGCAAAGAGATAAATATCCTTCGCTTTTATATTCTTTGGAATATACATGGCTTCAGTACTGGTATTGCATCAATCACAAAGCCTACATTACATTTCGGCTTTAGATGCTCTCCTGAAAGGTTTATCCGTATAATTTTTTAAATAACAATTCCACCATACCAAGATGGCGGCTCCCATTCTCTCACTTCAAATGTAAAATGCCTCAGTATACTTATATATCACACAAATAAACGTTAAAACAATATGAATTAAACTTGTTTTAGCAAAAAGTATCATCACACTTCATGTTGGTGTGTTATTTATTACCAAACCCTGGTATTTGAGCGATTTCTTGTTTACCTTGAGGAAGGACTAAGGACCCTTACGTAGCGGAGCGTAGTTAGGGTACTTAAGGTAAGGACTAGGATGGGCCATATTTATTAAAATAAAAAATTGAAAAAAAAATTGTGATTTGATGTAGCAGAACAGAAAGTGCCAAAAAACTGGCGAATTTACATCACTCACTCTACTTAATTGTCTCCTCCAGGCTCTTGTCAAACACCTCAAAGCTCTGTTTAGACGTGGTTACCTCGGCTCTACTTACTTGCGTGTAGAGCCGTGGCACTACTCTGCATAAAACTAGAGATTTGCACAAAATACAAATACCATAAAAATTATATTCACAACTGTTCCCACGACTATTTTGTTACATTAGCCTCAACAGTCAGTCAACATGCAAACATATTTGACAAAAAAATAATTATATTTCCTCATTTTCAATACTTTTTGGACCATTGCTCCAAAAATTTGAAATGCTCTTTTGTAATAAAAGCTGTTCAAAATAGCATACATAGGATACACATATTGTATTTTGTTGTGTCCTTGGCTTAGTGCTGGTATTGTTTATCGATATTGAAATATTTATCGATCCATGCTAAATATGCTGATATTGATAAGGTAGGGTCCATTATCAATATCGAAACATACTAGTGATGTAAATTCGCCAGTGGATGTAAATTCGCCACTTTTTGGTTTTTGTCAATTTTACAGCACAAATATGGAAAACATGTCATGATTATGTTACATATACATAGAAAAAATACTTATCTATTCCCCTACAAGATTTCATAGTCCAACATTTTATATTTTCACAGTATTAAGTATATTTTTGAATAATACTTTTTTACAAATGACTTTAGAGAGTGTAAATTATGCAATTTTTAACAAATACCAACCAACATTATAAACTTCTCTGGGACAAACTTTTGAAAATTTAAATCTATGTTAATAATAATTTTTGGCTAGAAAAGATGTAAAATAATTATTTAGCTTAAATTTTTCACAGTATGGTAGGTATTATGCTTGAAAAACAGTTTTTTCAAACAACGGCGAATTTAGATCCATTTTCATAAATAATAGATATTTTTGTATGAAATAATAACAGCTCTCTAAGTGAACCTATGTCCAAGTGAGATAATTTTTTTTCCAGGTTTGGATAATGCAGGGATGGGCCATATTTATTAAAACAAAAAATTGAAAAAAAAATTTGTGATTTGATGTAGCAGAACCAAAAGTGCAAAAAAACTGGCGAATTTACATCACTCACTACTTAACAGGTACAACTATGGTGTTTTTTTATTGCGTTAATACATCTTACCTAGTGGACAGATGCATTTGTCCGGCGCCTTGCCGGTCACGCCAAACGTTAGAAAAAAACGTCCTGAGCTGGGCTCTGGCCGGGACCGGTAGTGTCCTGTTCATTCGCCAGGTGGCTGTATAGCCAACCTGCTGGTATACTGCGCATGCTCGCGCATGCGCTCTTCCTCTTTTTGTTTGGCGCGTCCATTTTGTTAACGCTTGAAGTTTAAGAGAAACTTTTTTAATTTTTACTAGTGTTATATTGGATATTTGTTTAAAGTGTGTTAGTAGTGTTGTGCTCTATATATCATGGATTCACCAGGGGAAAAGAAAGGACAAAGGCGGGGGTCATGTGGCCACATTATGGCCGCCTTTGATTTGCACAAGAAATGCGCGCGCTGTCGCGATAAAGGCATTGGGGATGACCCTTGTGTTAAAGACAAACAGTGTAGTGTGTGCGATTCCTTCTCTGATGAACAAAAGGAGTTGATTTCTACCCCTTCTTATAGAATCAGAAAAGACCGTAAAGCAGGTATTTTAGTTTCCCCTAAAGAAGTTGAAGTCATTGCTTCCGTGGATTCTTCTGCGGAGCCAACTTTTACTGCCCCTCCTCAGAGTACATCTCAACCTGCCACTTTTGTTACAGCAGAACAGTTTTCTCTGATGAATGATAAATGGGCAGAGCAATTTGCACGTGTAGAAGCCTTGTTGAGTAGAGGCAATGTTTTCTCCACCCCCAAGATGGCGGTGAACCCTTCAAGTTCAAAAGCTGTGCCTTCTGATTCCCCCTTTATTGCCCCGGCTGCCCGGCCCACCGGTCCGGTGGAGTCCCCGGCAGTGCAGGAGGCTGTTGTTAAATCTGGGGAGGATAAACCTAAGAAAACTAGAGACAAAAAACATAAGAAGTCAGTCAAAATAGCTGATAAACCGGTTTCCTTGGATAAGCCGGTCCCTGCTTTGGGCATCTCCGGTCCGGAGAGTGTAACGCAGGCTACAGTACAGAAGAAAGCTCCTCCGGCATCTTCAGTCACCCTTACACCGGAAGATGACCAAGCCGGTTCTGCTGGTGACCTGTTTTTGGCTAAGTCTTCAACATCATCTTCAGGTTCTGCTTTCCCCGGTACCTTCAATCTTCCACCGGAACCGGACGACATTGATTTTGATGACCCTTTGGCCGGTTCTGATGTGTCGTCTGTTCACTCTGACTCTGACGAGGGTGAGATTTCCTCTGATACTCTGGAACATCCAGAACAAACTGAAGAGATGAACTACAGAGAAACTGTAAGGTCGGTTCGTTCCTTCATGGGGTGGACTCACATACCGGACTTTGAAAGTGACTTGAATGAGCCGGATAAATCCAATAACCCTTGGAAGGGTAAGAATCCTAAAAGGCCTGCCCGTATTTCAGTTGAAATGCCGCCGGATGACTGGCTCTGCCAGAAGTTGGAGCGACTCAATACAGTTGTGGCGGAAGGCTACCCTTCAAGGGCCCAAGACTCGGCCGGACTGAAAAAAGACCAGTTTGTGAAGATCCCCAAGTCACAGGCAAGATGGTATCAGATGTATACCATTAAACAAGATGGCCCCCACAGACCGGGTAGGAAACTCTTCAGTTGGCATAATACAGAAGCGAAACTTAATTCCCAGTTTCCAAGGCTTACTAAGGCTTCGGCCTATCCAGCTGCAGGCCCTCCTTCTAGGCCCATTTCCCAGGAATACCTCAGAAGGTGGGAGAAGTGCGCTAGAGAGAACTCATATATCATTAACAATGCTGCAGGGTTCAACCGGTGCGCTAGTGAGTTGCAAGATAAAATGTCTAGTAATGTTGCCATGTTATGTTCCCGCATCAACAAGGGCAAAGCCCCTAAGGAAGTGTCTGGTGCCCTGAACGACCTCAAGGATCTTATGGCTTTTCACCAAAGTGTCTCTGTTGCCATGGGCACGGCTTTGCAACATCTCGCGGACAGTGTGTTTGTGCATCTTGCTAATCTTATCTTGATCCGACGTGATGCTTATCTAGAACATATGAAGCCTGGTGTCAAGCAAGATACATGGTTACATCTTAGAAATGCTCCAATGTTTGGCTATGGCCTCTTTCCCGACGCAGTCATTGCCACTGCTGAACAGGATATCATCAAGCATGAGGCTTCCGGTACTGCTCTGAGACCCGGTCCGGGTGCTTCACAGCAGTCCGGTTGGAGAACAGCCAACAGATACCGGCCTTATGACAGAAGGGATCAAAGATCTGCGGGTACGGAACAAGAACAACAACCATGGAGGCAATTTAGTAGGCCTAGGAATAGAGGACGTGGCAGAGGAAGAGGTTCTAACCCTCGTTTCTCTCGTTCCAAGGGATATAAAGGTTTTAAATGACAATTACAGCATGTTTCCTCCCATTCAGAAATCAGTAAATGTGGGGAAGACGTCAAAGTTAGTAAAGCAGACTGTACAACCAGTGGTTCAGGACAGTTTAAATGTTCAGACAGTAGTCAAAGTTCCTTCTTTAAACACTGTTCCAAAACATTCAAATCCTCTTGTATCTTGTCATGTTGCAACTCATGCTCAGTATGCAATTTCAAAAGGGCTTCCACAAAAGAAAGGTATAAGACCCGTGGTGAAAAAGACAGAAATAAAGCTTGTCAAAGGTGCTTCTTTTGTAAATCATTGTCTTTCTGCCAAACCTGTTCCAAATGTCCCCAATGTTGTCAAAGAGTTGGGTGTAGGGGGGAGACTACAGACCTTTTGGCCAAAATGGCAAGAACTAGGGGCAAATCCCAGGGTAGTCTCCATTTTGAAGGAGGGTTATACCCTACCGTTCAAAATGAGGCCCCCCTTGACACGGTTTCCTCTCATCACAAGTGGTTATGCAAATCCGGTAAGAAGCCGGGCTCTGTGAGAGGCCTTGGTTGCACTAAGAAAAAAGTTGGTAGTCGAAAAGGTGGTTGTACGGACCTCCCTGTCCTTTTACAACCGGTTGTTCTTGGTCCCAAAACCCAACAAAAAGTGGAGACCCATTTTGGACCTCAGCCAGTTAAACCTTTATCTCCAAACAAACACTTTCAAGATGGAAACACCGGAAACCATAAGGGTCTCCTTACAAAAAGGGGAATGGGTCACGTCCCTGGATTTCAGCGACGCTTACTTTCATATCCCCATCCATCCCAGATCCAGAAAATACCTCAGGTTCTTTTTGAACAGCAAGGCATATCAGTTCACAGCCCTTCCATTCGGACTAGCCACGGCTCCGTTGGAATTTACCAAGGTGGTAAAGGAGGTGAAATTGTTGGCTCAGACAAGGGGTATAAGAATCCACCAGTACCTAGACGACTGGTTGCTCAGAGCCCCGTGCCCAGAAACCTGCCAACGAAATACCCAGATCCTCTTGGCCCTCTGCCGCGAATTAGGTTGGGTGGTCAACTTGGAGAAGTCAGAACTGGTACCCCAGCAAGTGTTCAATTTTGTAGGCTACCGGTTCGATCTCCTGACGGGACGGGTTCTACCCACGTCAGAGCGCTGGGAGACATTAAAGGCGAAACTTCTCTTTGTAAAGAACAGGGACTCCTGCACGGTCAGGCAGTTTATGTCCCTCATAGGTCTCTTGACAGCCACAGAGAAGCAAGTCTGGTTGGGTCGCCTCCGCATGAGACCAATTCAGTGGCATCTCAAACAGCATTGGCATGTACCGGAGGTCCTGGAAAAAGTGATTCCGGTTCCCCCGTCCCTGCACCCCCATCTGGATTGGTGGTTGGACGAAAAGAATGTACTGCGAGGGCAACCTCTACATGCCCTACGTCACGCTCTACAAGTTTTTACAGACGCCTCAAACGAAGGTTGGGGCGCTCACTTAGGAGAGGCTATAGCACAAGGCGTTTGGTCAGAACCAGAAAGTCACCTCCATATAAACTTTCTAGAGCTGAAAGCAGTCTTTCTGGCCCTCAAGAGTTTCGAGCATCTCTGCAGGGATCAGGTTGTTCTTATAGCCACAGACAACACAACTGTGGTTGCCTACATCAACAAGCAAGGAGGTATGAGATCAGGCTCTCTCTGTGCCCTCCTGTGGAGACTTCTGGCTTGGTGCCATCCCAGAGGAATAGTCCTGAGGGCAAGGCACATTCCGGGTCGCCTGAATGTGATAGCGGACAAACTATCCAGGCACAGTCAGGTGATTCAGACAGAATGGTCCCTGTCCCTACCAGTGTTCAATCTCTTGTTCTCCAACTGGGACCTCCCACAGGTGGACCTCTTTGCAACCCGGTTCAACCACAAACTTCCCCAGTTTGTGTCACCGGTTCCGGATCCGGCAGCCTGGGCTGTGGACGCCCTCAGCATACCATGGGGGAATCTGGATGTTTACGCCTTTCCTCCGGTCTCACTGCTCAATCAGGTGACGTCGAAGGTAATGGATCAGGGATGCTTAAGGATGGTCCTAATTGCCCCAGGTTGGCCCAACATGCCTTGGTTTTGGGATCTGGTCAATCTGTCCGTGCAAATTCCCTTCCAGCTCCCCCTCCGCAAGGATCTCGTGACTCAGCCTCTCAATGGCCTTCTTCACAAGAACCTAGCCAACTTAAATCTACATGCGTGGCTCCTAGAGCCTCCTGCATTCAAGAACAAGGGTTCACTGATGAAGTGGCAGCAAGAATTGAGGCTCCTCAGAGAAGCTCAACCAGAGCCGTTTATAAGTCAAAGTGGGCCATTTTTATCAAATGGTGTGACGCACATAAGGTGGACTTCCGGTCGCCCTCTGTGAGCCAGATCGCTGATTTCCTGCTCTATCTATTCAAGGAAAGGAAACTCCAGCCTAGCACCATTGACGGTTACAGAACTGCTATTGCGGACATGGTGGGAAACCAGGAGGTGAACATCAGCAAAGATGAAAACTTAACCCGTTTATTGGACAGTTTTCATAGGGATAAGCCCAAGGGCAGACGAGGTCTGCCTTCTTGGAATCTTTCCCTTGTTCTTCACCAGTTGACTAGACCTCCTTTTGAACCAATGAGGAAAGCTTCCCTTAAGCATCTGACCTTTAAGACAGTTTTTCTTCTAGCTCTAGGTTCAGGCAAGCGTAGAAGTGAAATTCATGCTTGGCTATTCAAGAATATACGGCACCAAGAAAACTGGAGTCAGGTGTCTTTCTATCCGTCTCCCATGTTTCTTTCCAAGAATCAGTTGGCCAAAGAAGGCCCGGCATCTGTGGCTCCAGTAGTGATCCCGGCCTTGGCACCCTCCTTGGACAAAGAGCTTAAGGAGGATAGGTCCTTGTGCCCAGTCAGGGCCCTGCGTTACTATCTAGACAGGACCAAGGATCTCCGCAAAGGGAAGGATCTGGTTTTTGTGTCCTTCCGGAAGAGCTTTGAGAAAGATATTGTTCCGGCTACTATCTCCTCTTGGATTAAACAAACAGTGCTCTTGTGCTACCAAGTATCCGATGAGGATTCCCACAAGTTGCTTCAAGTCAAGGCACATGATGTCAGGGCTTTTGCGGCTTCCAAGGCTTTTCAGGGAGGCGTGTCCTTGGAACAAATTCTCTCGGCCTGTCATTGGAAAGCCCACAATACCTTTACTCAGTTCTATCTGAAGGACCTAGCTTGGGCCGACTCGGACCTGTACCATCTGGGGCCCATTGTGGCTGCCCAACAGGTCCAGGCGGACAAATAAAGTCCCTTTTTGGGCTTTATTGTATATAGTGTACATAATTTCATAAATAAGTTTTTCCCCTGGATTATCGCGAGCCTAAGTGGTTCCAGGGGGTTATGAGGTTTTTCAGTTCCTGTTCGTCTTCCTCACCACGTGATGAACTCGTCTCTCCCCTTCCCTCTGTACCCTCGGTTGAGTTGGTACAAGGAAATTTCAACAAAAAGGGGGGGGGGGGGGGGGGTGTTTTTCCTAAGGACTGGTTTATTTAACCATGGCTGGAATCACCCCTTAGTATCTAGAGTTCTCAGGAATTCCCCTTCTTCTGCTACCCTCCTTCCACTGGGTAGTTATTCTGCATCTGTCCACTAGGTAAGATGTATTAACGCAATAAAATGGAAAATTTAATAGTAAATTAAATTTTTATAAGTTAATACCTTACCTAGTGGACAAGGGGATTCCCACCCTACCTGCCCCGCTATTCTAGTATAAGGGGAAATTCATAGGTAGACAACAAAAAGAGGAAGAGCGCATGCGCAGTATACCAGCAGGTTGGCTATACAGCCACCTGGCGAATGAACAGGACACTACCGGTCCCGGCCAGAGCCCAGCTCAGGACGTTTTTTTCTAACGTTTGGCGTGACCGGCAAGGCGCCGGACAAATGCATCTGTCCACTAGGTAAGGTATTAACTTATAAAAATTTAATTTACTATTAAATTTTCCATTCATTCAAGTAAAGGACAATATTTTAATAATATAAAGGTTTTCATATTATTTTTGTAAACTTTTACTTACCGCTAAAGCGGAAACGCCATATTTGTTTACGTTTCGGGAAACAACTAAAACTTGCGAAAGAGTTTGGAAGGTCTCTCCCGGAAAACATCTCTGACCCGATATTTCAATATCGATTGATGCGAGAGGCAAAAAATGGTTGATATCGATATACATATTATTATTCGATACCAACACTACCTTGGCTTAATATCAACTGCTTTTAAATATATCAAACCATTTTGAGTCATTTTATATGTTTTATTCAACAGAAAATGATTTTATTTTATTTTTTCCAAATCTCTAGTTTTATTTGGGGTAGTGCCACAGCTCTACATGCAAGTAAGTAGAGCCGAGGTAACCACGCCTAAGCTCTGTTTAGTGTGTTGTATAGAGGCAGGTTAAAGTCACTAGAGGTAGTCACTTCAGTCATATCTTTGTTTTTGTAAAAGTTTCTTCAGAAGCAGTATGTTCTGCCTCACTTGTAATGGTGCAGTGTTCAGTTGGTTGAGGACTTTTAGTTAAAGTTACAGTTGCAGATTGAAACACAGAAAAGTTAAAATGAAATTAAAGTAAAAAAAAAACCTGTCTAAATTAAATAGTATATATTGTGGGAGTGTCCTGGTTTCTTATTAATGCAAAACTTTGTATATAGTACACACTTCACATTCTGCTAAGCCTTAAGTTTGACCTTTGACCTAACATCAATTTTGACTGATAAATTTATTTATTTTTATTTATTTATTTGGGGTTGTATCACGATAGGTAGTTATGTGGGCAGAGGAAACCAGTACATACAGCTGGTCAAAGTTCTGTACTGTAAACTGATAACCATCAGTAAGCAACTACCAACTTTCCCATAAAAGGTCTGGGGTTTGAACTGCCGACCACAGAGTTGGGAGGCAAGTGTGTTACCGCTGTGCCACTGTGACCCCTGATACATTTTTTTAAGTCATTGAATAGACTGATTATTGGGCAGTCCTGTCTTATTTAATTATCCATATATTCATCTGGAATGTCTTTCTCTTGTTTGATTCATTTTATATTTTTTTTCTTGCAGAAAACAAGAATGTTTTACAGTCAAGATCTGCTAACAAAAAGGGGAGGTGGCTTTGCATTAATATGGTACAGTGAGACTTAAAGAGGGTTGCATATATTGATAAAGCAAAAGTAAATTTAATTGATTATAATGTTGTAGAACAAATTCCACATAAGATATGTAGTCAATAGTTTATATATCGCATCATCAAAAATTAGAATTTTGAAGGTGTAAGTGTACTTAGCAGAAAAAGAAACGCAAGAGACATTGTAATTTAGTCTTTATAAAATTTGCATTTCTTTGGTTAAGCTTAATAAAGCTGACGGCACTTTGATATATAATTGCCAATTGATTCATTAAACTAAATGGTGTATTGATTAATCTTTATTACTGTGATAATCCAAAAAGTATTTTGTAATTTCTTAGGCTAGCTGCCACTGCCCCCAAATCCAAAATCATTGCACTGAAAAGGAGAGATTATATGAGTGTTGACATTGAAAATACATGGTCAGTATGTATTGTTTAATTGTTTTGTAAATATTAAAGGGCTGTCTTTACCCAAATTATACCCACAGCCTTTAAAGGCTGTAGGGGCATTGCTTAAACACATAGAATCTGGTGTAGGAAGTTGATACTTGGTAGGGGCATTGGTTGGGGAAGGTAGGCGTGCGACATCACGGTGTGACTTTGATTTGACCTTGGTGTAGTGATCTTGACCTTCAAATCCTGTCCAGACTATATTTCAGAAACCTTAAGGTGTCGGAAGTTAAAACATAACATTGGATGTACATTGATAGGGGGAGGTAGCTGTGCACCTTTGTTCTGTCAGTCTTTTCTACTGCCATATTTGAGACATATTTCTCCTATTAAAAAGATATATGGATTGTAGCAAATGTGCTTTGACAGCTTTAGTTAGATTAATAAATAAAAGCTTTGTTTACTTCTTTGATGGTCCAAAATTTGAGCCCATGTCTTGGTCTAATTATAAGTTGAGTCTCTTTGTGAAATCTCTTGTGACTGATTTTGTGGACTCTGCCAAAAAGTGTCAAATATTTGAACCAGAATTGTCAAGTTCAAATCGTGCGTCCAGACTTGATCCCTTTCATGAAATTCACCCCAAGCTGTCCGTTATTCTACTAAGTAACATACTTGAGTATTTGTTAGAAACCCAAGCATTATATACTGGACTAAATTAAAGTCTCTTCACCTAACTGGTTTATTTTTGATGTTAGAAGATGTTTTGTTTTCAGTGATGCAATCCAGCTTCACTTGAGCAAGGTACGAAGGCAGTTGTCACTGTATCTGTCTTCCCAGCTCATGTATGGAGTGGTCAGGGTCTACAAGATGCAGCACTACTACTTGTTATGTAAGTACACTATCCACTCCTGATGACCTCGTCTTATTTTACCCATGTCTGTCCTTGGACTGTCTCTTCTTGGACTTAAGTGCATTAGAGGATTTGTATCAATTTTGTGCTCTGTAAATCCTACTATTGTTATCAGTCTAAGTTTTGTACAGTGTACAGGAGCATTTTATAAATAAAACACACACCTAAAAACTACTAAGTTTATTGTATGTCAGATACCATCAGTTTCTTCTCCATTCTTACGATATTGTAACAACTAGTAATGTAGTATGTTTCTACATTAAACAAAACATGATACTCTTCCAAGCAAAATTGAGATAGTACTAATGACCGCAAAATTATTTATATGGAATAACAACTTTAAAAGTAGAATCTTTGAAAGACAGGAAAAAACCTAATGTATGTTATTTCTTAATCAGCACTGCTAATGAAGTCCTATTCGACAGCAGACAGTTGGTGAATTTGGATTTGCTATTAAATTAATGTAGGCAAGCTGTTTTCTATTAAATTTTTCCATAAAAATGAAAACTTGGCATACCGATTTCTTAATATCAAATTTTCTTACCTTTAATTTTTAATATTAATGGTTGGTAAATGCAAAGATGCTCTTATCTTATCATGTAGATATTAGATTGTACAGAAGTTTTTATTTTTATTGCGTTAATACATCCTATCCAATGGACAATTGCTAATCCGGTCGGCACAGACCGGCCTGCCAAACGCCAGAAAAAGACGTCCTGTGTCTCCACCGGCTGGCCGGTCCGTAGTACTGTGCACTCCCCAGATGGCGCCTCGTACTTCCTTCCTGTCTAGACAACCTGACGTAATAGCATCTTTTTCGTTTGGCGCGTGTACTGTGCGAACGTGTTTTCAACAATCTCCAGATATTTTAAGGAAAAGTGTGCATTATGACGGATTTTCAACCTTATATATGGATATGTTCAGTGTAGAAGTGTTACCTACTGATCAAGCACGGATATACATTTAGAATCTGCTGGAAACGCTCCCTAGCTGACTCAATTTAGTGTTGATGATAGGGCAGTTACGACGCGAAATATAAAGGCAGCCATTTTACTAGTTTCCTCCCACTCAACCTTTGGGTTGTTAGGGGCAGATCGACAATATTGAGGAATTATGTATATACTACTTACAGGTATTTTTATCCGTGTCTTTTGTTTGAATGTTCCTTCTGTTACCTTCCAGCTACAGTCACCATAGAAACGTCTTTTCTAGTACTACTAATCAAAATCACGGGGAACTTCAGTCTACGTAGTTTTGAACACTAAATGGAAGGAATTCCCCAGGCAAGAGATGCATTCTTCAGATTTCTTCAGAGCGCACTGGTACCGACTATTCAGTGTTTTTTCATCAGAAGCAAGAGATGAATTCTTCAGATTTCTTCAGAGCGCACTGGTCCAGACATCTTTGCTTTAATGCATTAGTCGACCGGCAAGCTCGTATTCAGCCGACCTCACCTAGTATTTACAGGAAGGAACTTCATCTTAATCACTCTCAGTCCCACCCTTGTGGACCCGGCACTTGTGTCGGTAGTAAGGGCAGTGGATGGCCAGGACACTGGTTTGAGTGCACAGCCGGCTGAGCAACCGACTTCAGACCGGCATCGACCAGGACTTTCATCTTCAGAGGGCACTGGTCCAGGTTTCAGCCGACCGGCCAGCTCAAGAACGCGACCTCTGACGTCATATCCAGTCAGCCAATCGCGTGTCCTTCCGACTAGTCACGAAGCAGGTCACGTGTTTTCACCGACCAGGAAGATCGGAAGTGCGTTCTTTCAGAACTCACGTCTATGTGATTCCAGTCCCTGCTTTGCAGACCCGACCTTATTGTCGGTAGTGGGGTTTTGTGGACTGTAAAGTTGCCGGTAAGGCATCACACAAAGAACGCAAATACTGACATCATCTCCAGTTAGCCAATCGCGTGTCCTTCCGAATAATCACGAAGCAGGTCACGTGTTTTCACCGACCAGGAAGGTCGGAAGTGCGTTCTTTAGAACTCACGTCTGCTGTGATTCCAGTCCCTGCCTTGCAGACCCGGCTTCGTTGTCGGTAGTGGGGTTTGTGGATGAGCAGAATACTACGCATTTGCATGTTTAAGTATCACAAAAGAACGCCACAACTGACGAGCTCCAATCAGCCAATCACGTGTCTTTCTGTGACCAGCAAGTTGGTCACGTGACACACCGAACACCAAGTGTTTCTAAAAATAGTTCACAAGGGCTTTCCCAGCAACTGTCAAATTTACAAATAAGACGTGCGATTAAAGAAATACTTTAATAATGGAGGAAACCTACAGTAAGCTGAATTCAACACACAAGATAGTTGTAAATTGATTTAGCAACTGGTTTTTTTATTACTGGCTACAACTGGTTACAGAGTGTACCGGCTGGTAGTGGCTACACAGCCTTGTACACTTGCCTCAACAACTGGTTACAGGTTACAGAGTGTACCGGCTGGTACTGGCTACACAGCCTTGTACACTTGCTTCAACAACTGGTTACAAAGTGTACCGGCTGGTACTGGCTACACAGCCTAGTACACTTGCTTCAACCTACGGGTTACAAGTCTACTAACAGGGTGCTGGCTACACAGCCCTTACTGAATAGTGCTTCGACCCAACTGGGTACATATATTAAAAAAAAAAAAAAAAAAAAAAGCTGGCTAAATATAGACCAGTAGCTGTCAAATTGATTGGTGACCCCAGCCTGCAGGTTTTTGCCGGTTACAGAGAATTGCTGGTTACAGTTAAGTACCGGGTATGGAGTCCTGGTACCAGACAGAGTTGCCTAAGGTTAATTTGGTTACAGAGAATTCTTAGACCGGTCAGTGGTCTTGGTGATGTGACATGACAGTGTCCCAAGCTACTGCCAGGCAACCTTCCCTTATCACATCTCTCAACAACCTGTTATCAGTGCTGGACTTGGCTGGAGAAATAATAAATTTTGTCATCATGTCCGGCCAGGGGTCAGACATCTCACGAATGACAATTGCTCTGTAAATGCTGCACCTTGCAGGCTGCTGGCCCGGGGTGAAGAGTCTATTAATATGAAAAGTTGTGTCAGCCCCACCAGACCACAATAAGAACAGAGAGACTGTTAACCTGGATCATTGTCACCAGACCGGACCAGTGTCCGGAGGGACAGAAAATGTTTATCAAAATACCAAATGTTCCAAATGTGGCACACAATCTGCCTGTAGGGTCCAGACTAAGCCCTTTTTCGGGAACTTAGGAAGCCTTGGGGGCTGGACCCTAGGTACTACAAATGTTCAAGGAGGGATACCTACTCCCATATACCTATACAAGAACAATCCAGGTAATGCCTGCTATTCGGTTTGTCCACAGCACCTTTGGAGTTCACTGTGATACCAAAGGAGGTGAAATTTGTGACCATACACAAGGATTTAAGAAGCCACCAGTACCTAGACGACTGGTTGGTGAGAGCCAGATACCAGGCTTGCCTCCAACATACACAGGAACTAGTAAATAATGTGTCAGCAACTAGGTTGGCTGATGAACTTACAGAAATCAGAGCGGGAGCCCAAACAAGACTTTGATTTTGTAGGCTACCAGTTCGACTTCAGGTCTGATCGGTTCCGACAAACTCTGGACCGGTGACAGAACCTTCAAGAGACTATGTTAAAACTGCTATCCCTACCGGCTTGCCCGGTCCGGGAATTCATGTCCTTGATAGGTTACTGACGGCTACAGAAAAGCAAGTTAATCTAGGTCGACTTCATATGGGACCCATACAGTGGTATCTCAAAACAACTGGAGGGTACCAGAATCACTGGAAAAGGTGATCCAAGTCCCCAGGTCCCTGCACCCCCCATTTACAATGGTGGCTGAAGGAAGACAATGTTCTTACAGGCCAACCATTACACCCAATTAAGCATGCTCTGCAAATATTTACAGACGCCTCAATAGAAGGGTGGGGTGCTCAAGTAAACGAGCGCACTGCAGAAGGGACCGGGTCCCTTCCGGGAAGCAAGCTGCATTTAAAGTATCTAGAATTTAAGCAGTCTTTCGGGCTTTAAGAGTTCTAAGACCTTTCCTCAAACAAGATAGTACTTGTAGCAACCGACAGCAACACAGTAGTGTCATACATAAACAAGGAAGGAGGCATGAGGTCGGGCCCATTTGTGCCCTGCTATGGAGAATCTTGACCTGGTGTACCAAGAAACAAGTGACTCTAAGCCCGACACATTCCAGGCCGGCTGAACGTGATAGCGGACAAGCTATCCAGGCTAGGCCAGACCATCCAAACAGAGTGGTTTCTCCTTCCAGAGGTTTTCCACTCAGTATGCAACAGGTGGCACCGGCCCAAAATAGACTTAATTGCCATGAGGTTCAACAACAAGTTGCCTCTGTTTGTGTCACTGGTACCGGATCCCCCGGCCACAGCAGTGGATGCGCTCAGTCGGCCATGGTAGGATCTGGAAGCATACACCTTCCCACCATCAGCCAAAGTGGTGGAGGAGTTGCAGGACTCCCCATGCAAGAGAATCATTCTGATTGCTCCGGGGTGGCCCAACATGCCTTGGTTTTGGGATCTAGTGGCCATGTCCAACCAAATCCCACTGAGCCTGCCCATCTGCCGAACCTGTTGTCAGCCATTCAATCAGATCCCTCACAAAAATCTGACAAATATTAATCTTTGTGCATGGCTCCTAGAGCCTCAGCAATCGAGGAGCAGGGCTTGTCTGAGGCAGTGGCAGCAAGAATTGAGGCTCTTCAATTTGACCTCAAAGGAGATCAGTCAGATCAGTCTATGAGGCAAGTGGTCCTTTTTACAAAGTGATGTATCACTCCTCAGGTGGACTTCGGCCCCCCCGGTAAAGTCAGTTGCTGACTTTCTTATGGACCTGTTTCAGGACAGGAAGTTGCAGCCCAGCACCATTGATGGTTACAGATCAGCCATTGCTGATAGACTGGGAAATTTGCCCATCAATATCAGTAAAAATGAAAATCTCACTCGTCTCCTGGATAGTTTCCACTGAGACAGACCCAAAGGCCAGAAGGGAATCCCCTCCTAGAACCTCTCCCTGGGTTTTGCACCAGCTGGCAAGGTTCATTTTGAACCAATTAAAGAGGCCTCCTTGAAGCATTTGACATTCAAGACAGTTTTCCTCTTGGCCCTGGGGTCGTGCAAGCGTAGAAGTAAGATACATGCTTGGCAAAACAGAAATATTAGACACCAATCCGACTGGTCAAGGTGTCCCTGTACCCTTCTCCCAGCTTTCTCCCAAGAATCAGCTGGCCAAAGAGGGTCCAGACAGTGTGGCCCCAGGGGTATAACAGCCCTGGCCCCCCAAGCTGGATAGATCCCTCAAGTCTGACAGGTCCCTCTGTCCAGTCAGAGCATTGCGCTACTATTTGAACAGGACCTCAAGCAAAATAAGGAGGTGGTTTTTGTCTCCTTTAAGAAAGGTTTTGACAAAGACATCTCACCTGCCACTATCTCCTCTTGGATCAAGCAGACTGTGATCCTATGTTATGAGCTCTCTGACCAGAAGGCCCACACTTTGCATCAGGTTAAAGCCCATGATGTCAGGGCCTTTGATGCTTCTAAGGTCTTCCAGTCGGAAGTTTCCTTAGATACAGCCTTGTCAGCCTGCCACTGAAGTCACATAATGCCTTCACATGGTTCTATCTGAAGGGCGGGGCTTGGGCTGACTCAGAGCTTTACCAATTGGGCTCGGTAGTGGCTGCTCAGCAGATCCACAAGTGGCCCTTAGATAGAGGAGATTTGTGTATATATATAAACAGTTCTACAAGCACATAGTATAAAATGTGGTGTGCTTCCTTCGGGAGGTTTATTGGCTTTCTGGGACTGAACTCATCCCTCTCTTCCCTTACCTCAGAGCAGGTCTGTTAAAAAAGGGGGGGGGGGGGGGGCGACGTCGGTATAGCCCTTGGGTAACCGGCTGTTGGCAACCGACCAAGGTCTTACAGGGGTTCCTGATCTTAAGATCAACCCAGACCTGGGCCTATAGGTCTCCTGGCGAAGTCGGCCTAGACCGTAGGTTAAAATTTGCTATTACTTGTGAGTTCACATAAGTCCCTAGTAACTTACCCGCCGACCAAGTGGTAGTTATTCAGCAATTGTCCATTGGATAGGATGTATTAACGCAATAAAATTGCAAATTTAATAAGTAAATTAAATTTTAATTTAAAGTTAATACCCTATCCAATGGACACACAAGACCCT
Source organism: Sabellastarte sp. h YS-2021 (assembly GCA_964017235.1). Taxonomy (NCBI): domain Eukaryota; kingdom Metazoa; phylum Annelida; class Polychaeta; order Sabellida; family Sabellidae; genus Sabellastarte; species Sabellastarte sp. h YS-2021. Next base: position 7,687,470 of record OZ024932.1, on the reverse strand, counting down.
CCGACCGACCCCGCTATCAGCTTACTAGGGGTCTAAGAGGTTTAGACAACGAAAAAGATGCTATGACGTCAGGTTGTCTAGACATGAAGGAAGTACGAGGCGCCATCTGGGGAGTGCACAGTACTACGGACCGGCCAGCCGGTGGAGACACAGGACATCTTTTTCTGGCGTTTGGCGGGCCGGTCTGCGCCGACCGGATTAGCAATTGTCCATTGGATAGGGTATTAACTTAACTGCAAGTTTCATTTTTTAGTTTATATGGGCACTGGAAAAAAGTACACAGTCTTTGTATGTGGAATGGTTAAGCCATAGCCATAGCCTTCAAGAGAGCCACTAATTTAATATCATGACTAAATGTTCGAATAATGTAAAAACTGAAGACAGTTCCTAGAACCAATAACCATTAAATGTAACTGGTTTGTAGGAAAATGGTCAGCTGAACAATAAAGTAGGTAGTACCAAACAGTACAGACAAAATGGCTGACTAATTGGCAGCATTACAAAAGAGTTGAAAACTTTTATGTGTAAATGAGGAATGTAGATGAAAAGTAAATGCACATTAAATTTGAAGTAGAGATTCTCATTTGCCACTTTAGAAATAGGTTGTCCAATCCAATCACTGGTTTCATATTCATTTGTACATGGGAATATCTTTATCATAGGAAGGCAGACCGTACAATAACTGGTGGCCACAGAATTAAGAAATCAATATTTGTCTGTGTGTTATTTTAATATATTTTCTATTTAGCTGATGCCACTACCTTAATGGCCAGATGCACTACCTTGCTACAAAATCAGGGAACAGAGCTGATCGACTTGAAAGCTGGACCAGTGCCCAGGTACTTTTAAAATGAACAGAAATCTGATGTCCATCACTAAAACAAAACCTAAACAGTCTATCTTTACTAAGGTACAAAGTAGTTTTTCTAACCCATAGCAATTTCTAAGCTATTTGAAGGCACGTAATACTCCCAACTTTGATTTCTGACCCACAGCAATTTTATAAGATAAATTAATTCTAATAAAACTAAGTATTGAGTCCGTCCATTTTGATTACCTTATATTTGTTATCTATGTAATTTTACTTTTTTCGTCCCCTGCGCCATCTGGGCGGCGGCAGGCATAAAGCTTGTGCGTGTTCCACAGCCTAAACCCCTGCACGGATTTTCACCAAATTTTTAGGGGATGTTAACCCAAAGAGGGTCTAAAGCTGATTAGGTTTTAGGGGGGATCCAGTAACAACTGGTGCCATGGCAACACTTTTAAGATTTTCTGGTCTTAAAGTTTGTGAGTGTTCCACAGACTAAAGCCCTGCACAGATTTTCACCAAATTTTCAGAATATGTTTACCCCAAGAGGATCTAGGGCTGATTAGATTTTGTGGGGTATCCGGTAACAACTGTTGCCATGGCAACACTTTTAAGATTTTCAGGTCTTAAAGTTTGTGGGTGTTACACAGACTAAACCTCTGCACGGATTTTTACCAAATTTTCAGGGGATGTTTACCCCAAGAGGATCTAGAGCTAGTTAGGTTTTAGGGGGGTATCTGGTAACAACTGTTGCCATGGCAACATCTTTAAGATTTTCGGGTCTTAAAGTTTGTGGGTGTTCAGACTAAACCCCAGCATGGATTTTCACCAAATTTTCAGAATATGTTTACCCCAAGAGGATCTAGAGCTGATTAGGTTTTGGGAGGTATCCAGCTACCACTGTTGCCATGACAACACTTAAGATTTTGGGGTCTTAAGGTTTGTGGGTGTTCCACAGCCTAAACCCCTGCATGGATTTTCACCAAATTTTCAGGATATGTTTGTCCCAAGAGGATCTAGAGGCGATTAGGTTTTGGGGGTATCCAGTGGCATCTGTTGCCATGGCAACACTTTAAAATTTCGGGATCTTAAAGTTTTTTGTCAAATCTTTGATATTTTCTGTAATGAAAATATTGCAGCTAGCTTCATCAGATTTGCACAAAATGTAAATAGATGTGAAAGCTTGTCTGAGAGTAATTGTATCCTTGTTTCGGAAACAAAATTACCACCATATCACATCTTTAATACCAAATAGGAGGGTCGTCATATCAAAAAGGCCTTATATCTCCCTTATAATTGCTTTTCGGGCTACAAAATATGAAAACTACTTGTAAGAATTCATGGTGTGTGAATCTTTTGTAGAACATCTTGTGGGTTCTCTGTACTTCTTACAACAGAAGTTGTTCCTAAGATTTTCCCAAATCTTAATGTTGTTGGCCATTTAGCTGTACCTGCGGGCTGGGGTTCTTGCCTGCCAAGGCTGGCTATTTTTATATGTAGGTTAAAGTAATGGTGAGTTCTGTATTCATGTAGATGCTGAAACTTGCATTAGATTTTATGTTTTGTGATGAATTTGTTTATATACACAACTAGTGGAGAAATGTATATGGTTTTGTATGAGAAACCAGCTAATCTACATTGATTTCAAAGTTTAAAATAGATACCAAATATGGGAATATTCGTCAAATAGGATGGCTGATAATTCCTAGAGCGATTTTGCTATTCCTGTACAGCATTGCTGTTCTCACTGTCAAATTAGCAATTTTCTGACTGTTTTCTTTCACTTTGCAGAGTGACAAACGTGTTGTCAACACCAGACCTAAGAAGTAAACAAAGCTTTTATTTATTAATCTAACTAAAGCTGTCAAAGCACATTTGCTACAATCCATATATCTTTTTAATAGGAGAAATATGTCTCAAATATGGCAGTAGAAAAGACTGACAGAACAAAGGTGCACAGCTACCTCCCCCTATCAATGTAGATCCAATGTTATGTTTTAACTTCCGACACCTTAAGGTTTCTGAAATATAGTGTGACGGCGAGAGCCGACGTAACACGAAATATGGGCTAGCAGTTTGGTTTGGAATCGTGGACCACGGCTAACTTAGCGATAATTCAGCCATTTGGGCTGAGAAAAGTGGTTTTTCACATGAGATTCCAACAAAAAGACTAAGAAATGGCCGAAAATCTATTACACACTAACCTTTCACACTAACAAACCACGCATTATCCACATATTTTTCTTATATTTTAAAGAATTGTAGCTTTTGAAGTATTTCAACTGTCAAACTAGCCGCCATTGTTGTACAAGTAAATCACGTCTGAAAGACTTTAAAGTAGGTGACAAACCATTGTTTTAAAATATTTGCAGTGTTATAATTTATTTAATTTGCATATTTTATACGTTTTTAGGTGATATTTGGTTGAATTTGAGTTAAAACTAACAGATTTGCATTGGAACTACTTGCGGTAGGCTGGCGTAGGGATACGCGGTAACGGCCCAGAAATCTATATAAGGAAGCACAGTCAGTGGTTTTTTGGCTTTCATATGACGAGGCCGCATTTGCGTAACGCAAAAATAAGAGGTAAACCCTCTAATCAATACTAACCGCAAGTCTTGCGGCAAGTGACATACAAATCAAAATCACCGCAACCGCACTCCAACCGCAACCGCAAATCATTGAAATCTCCAAATTTACCCCATTAAGCTGGTTCCAGGACTCAGAATCCAATAAAATCCCTTGATACAGTAACAACACACTAATTTAAGCCAGAATACAAATGTCTATAATGGTTAATACAGTGTTTCAGTAGATAGAATTTAAACAATATCTATATATTTCTGAAGCACTGACCTTTAATGGTCAACCAATCAAATGACAGATATTCTTTAGTGTGAAACTGTAGTGCCTGACCTTGACCTGGCTGAACTTGATTTGTCCTTGAGTTGATGCTTAATTTTTGTTGACCTTTATTTGAACTGCTCATTTTGAAGATTCACCGAGTAACTTTACCAGATAATAACCTTTATCTTTATTTCTGACTAAATAAGCATAATTATATATTCTGCTGTGGCACATGTGTCCAGCTGAAGTATTTATAGACTGATCTAATTCAATTTGCTGGATTTTACACTCCTTTAAACATTTTCACTACCCCTATTAGCATATGCTTGTTACATTGTGCAACTAAAACATCTGCATGATCCCAGCTAGCACATGAATTGCTACATATTGTGACTATACACATTTTACATGATCCCAATTAGCAGATGAGTTGCTAAATATCCTGACCGTAAACACTTACATGACCCCAATTAGCATTTGATTTGCGACCTTTTGTAAATTAGAACATTTAAATCTCCACAATTGTACATGGTTTGCTAGATTTATTACTTTAGTATTTCAATATACCAATATACAATGTTAAACTGTTAATAAATTTATATATATAAGTTTAGTTGATCTTTCTCCTCTCTCTTAGCTTGGTTTAACACTTGCAGGTGAAGTTAGCATGCATCTTCATCCCACTCCAGATAACCAGCTGAGTGGAGACAGCAGTGAGATTAAATTATACTTATAGAATACTTTATTTAAGTATCTTGCCATACATTGTGTGACAACAAAAAGTATAATAGCCACGCAGTAGTTCTGCTGATACCTAATTTGGATTGCCATACCTCGTCATACTGATTGCCCAGTTGTTGAGTTTATATATTTTATTTTTGAACATATAGTTGTTTATTATTATTTGGGATAGTGGTACCCAAGCCAACACGGAACAGTTCCTACAGAAGGTCTAGAGAGATAGACATTGTCTAATAAACTCTCTAATAATTGAAATACCCTTTTGTTGAGTCACTTATGCATACATGGTGATCTGAATTCAGATGCCCATTCTAAGTGACTACTAAATTTTATTGCGTTAAAATATCAAACTGTTAGTGGTCCATTGGTGGATTTGGAGACCCGAACCACACTACCAAATACACACATAACTTTAACACTGCTGGAAATCCACAGGCCCGCTACAATAGTCTGGACAGGATTTGAAGGTCAAGATCACTACACCAAGGTCAAATCAAAGTCACACCATGATGTCGCACGCCTACCTTCCCCAACCAATGCCCCTACCAAGTATCAACTTCCTACACCAGATTCTATGTGTTTAAGCAATGCCCCTACAGCCTTTAAAGGCTGTGTGTATAATTTGGGTAAAGACAGCCCTTTAATATTTACAAAACAATTAAACAATACATACTGACAATGTATTCTCAATGTCAACACTCATATAATCTCGCCTTTTCAGTGCAATGATTTTGGATTTGGGGGCAGTGGCAGCTAGCCTAAGAAATTACCAAATACTTTTTGGATGATCACAGTAATAAAGATTAATCAATACACCATTTAGTTCAATGAATCAATTGGCAATTATATATCAAAGTGCCGTCAGCTTTATTAAGCTTAACCAAAGAAATTGCAAATTTAATAAGTAAATTAAATTTTTATAAGTTAATACCCTATCCAATGGACAATTGCTAATCCGGTCGGCGCAGACCGGCCCGCCAAACGCCAGAAAAAGACGTCCTGTGTTACCACTGGCTGGCCAGTCCGTAGTACTGTGCACTCCCCAGATGGCGCCTCGTACTTCCTTCCTGTCTAGACAACCTGACGTCATAGCATCTTTTTCGTTGTCTAAACCTCTTAGACCCCTAGTAAGCTGATAGCGGGGTCGGTGGGAGGGTCTTGTGTGTCCATTGGATAGGGTATTAACTTATAAAAATTTAATTTACTTATTAAATTTGCAATTTTCTGACTGTTTTCTTTCACTTTGCAGAGTGACAAACGTGTTGTCAACACCAGACCTGGGAACTGTGGAAATGCGTTTGACTGATCCAGATTTTGGAACCTTCAAGATAGCAGACATAGTGGCGCCTGATGAAATACCAGATATTGTGAGTACATTGTTATCAGACCTTTGGGCTGTTCAAACTGCTTTTGAGTTTCCATTTAAGCGCAAAAGGTGGATAATATACTCCCGAAACAGTACTTTTAATTTCTCCCTGTGCCAGATGGACTTTGATGAATTGTGGCCAGTGTGATGACTATCTGTCTATTCACTGAAGTTTAGGGATGGGTGACCGTCTGAGTGCTACGGCAGCTATGGTATGTGTCTGAGTTGGAATTTCTTCTTGTCGCCAGACTTTTGATAAATTCTAGTGCACTACTCGTGTCTCTGATGGCTGTGTACTAGACTGAAAGACTTTTCAGCCTTGTTTTTTTTGTGTCCAGACTTTCATGAAATGTGGCGTGGTGTGATGAGTATCTGTCTTTTCACTGAAGCTAAGCAGCAATGGGCTACGTTAATACTGGGATGGGTGACAGCTTCAGTGCACTACTCGTGTCTCTGATCACTTTGCCGCTCGCACTAGTAGACTGAAACCCCTTCCGGCCTTGTTTTATTTACGACTGTCCTGATACTTTTGGTTTTATCACTCAGCTACCCCTGAACATGCCACCCAGACAAAGGTTGATGTCATCTGAAGAATCACAGGACGGAAGTGGCCATGAACTGAGTCAGGAGAGAATCACCACTCCACAGAGACTGCTCAGCCCAGGTACATGAATGAGTATTAGCATGGTCCATTGATTGTATTAAAAATGAAAAAAAAATTACACATATGAGGGCAACAACAAACTGTTGTCATAAAAAAAATTAAAAATATAATAAGGTAAGTTCACTTAAATTCACTTTGTTATGTGAGCGCCTCTGAGGGGTCGACACATTATTTTGTTGGTTTTTACCCCACAGCCCTTAAGGGCTGTCGGGGTATTGTTTTCACCCATGGTGTCCGGATGGGCGGGCGGGAAAAAATTTGTCCGGGCTGTATCTCAGAAACCGTAAGGTGTAAGGTTTCGGTGTGCAACGTCATGGTCTAACCTTGATTTGACCTTGCCGTCGTGACCTTGAGTTTGAAAATCTTGTCCGGGCTATATCTTGGAAACCGTAAGGTGTAAGAACTTGATACTTCTTAGTATAGACATTGGTTAGGGGTTGTAGGTTTGCAATGTCATGGTCTGACCTTGATTTGACCTTTGACCTTGCCGTAGTGACCTTGACGTATAAAATCTTGTCCGGGCTATATCTCGGAAACCGTAAGGTGTAGGAACTTGATACTTGTTCGAGACATTGGTTAGGGGGTGTAGGTGTGCAATGTCATGGTCTGACCTTGATTTGACCTTGCCGTAGTGACCTTGACCTATACTATAGGAAGTTGAGTGTAGCCATATTTACCTCAGCCAAGGAGGTTATGTTTTTGCCTGGGTTTGTCTGTTTGTTTGTTTGTGAACAAGATGACTCAAAAACTTGGACGGATTTTGAGAGTGACATGGATCAATGTCTGGATCATCTGGATCCAGGCTGCCAGATGTGTTTGTGAACAAGATACCGGTAAATAAAAAAACTTATGGATGGATTTTGATGAAAATTTCAGGAATTGTCCTAAATGGGACAAGAAACAAGTGATTAGATTTTGGGAGTGATCTGGATCATCTGGATCCAGGCTTTTTTTAAAGGAAGTTATAGCCAGATAATTTTAGGGTGGATTTTGATGATACTCCAGGAATTGAGCTCCCTTGGCGGAGGTCCGCGCCCTCGGATTGCTCTTGTTGAGACATGTTTCTCTTATCACAAAGCTATATGGATTGCTGCAACTGATTATTATGTCCACCCCCCTGGGGGGTGGATATATTATTTTTGCTTTTTTCGCCGTCCGATGTCCGTTGTCCGGCGTCCGATGTCCGGCGTCACGCATGGTTTCCGCTCATTTAAAGGAAAAGTATTAGAGCTATTGTCACCAAATTTGGTATGCAGGCTTATTGGGTCAGTAGCTTGCTTGGGATTGCTTTTGGCTGTTGTACCTCTTTTGCTTACTGAGTAATACTTAAGTACAGCTATTTTCAGTACCCATTGGTTTCCGTGCATTTAAGCCAAAATAATTAAAGATATTTTACTACAATTTTGAATACAAGATTGTTATGTCCATAGCTCGCTTGGTATTGCATTTGGGACTGATAGCTTTGTCAGTACATGAGTAATAGCCATTTAGGTACTTCATTGTGTATTTTCAGTACTACTTTTGAGTAATTTGCTTCTATCTCCTTAACCGTGCGAGATAGAGCGATTTCGGCAAAATTTTCGACCCGCAGGGTATCTGAGGAGTGTACTCTTTGCAATTTTCAAAAAATTTTCCCCTCCCCAAAAATGGCGGCCATTTTGAATTTTCGAATTTTTGCCAAAAATGGCAAAACACAAATTTGCTTCTATCTCCTTAACCGTGCGAGATAGAGCGATTTCGTCGAAATTTTCGACCCACAGGGTATCTAAGGAATGTAATATTTGCAATTTTCCAAAAATTTTCCCCTCCCCAAAAATGGCGGCCATTTTGAATTTTCGAATTTTTGCCAAAAATGGCAAAACACAAATTTGCTTCTATCTCCTTAACCGTGCGAGATAGAGCGATTTCGTCGAAATTTTCGACCCACAGGGTATCTAAGGAATGTAATATTTGCAATTTTCAAAAAAATTTCCCCTCCCCAAAAATGGCGGCCATTTTGAATTTTCGAATTTTTGCCAAAAATGGCAAAACACAAATTTGCTTCTATCTCCTTAACCGTGCGAGATAGAGCGATTTCGGCAAAATTTTCGACCCACAGGGGATCTAAGGAATGCAATCTTTGCAATTTTCCAAAAATTTTCCCCTCCCCAAAAATGGCGGCCATTTTGAATTTTCGAATTTTTGCCAAAAATGGCAAAACACTAATTTGCTTCTATCTCCTTAACCGTGCGAGATAGAGCGATTTCGGCAAAATTTTCGACACACAGGGTATCTAAGCAATGCAATCTTTGCAATTTTCAAAATATTTTCCCCTCCCCAAAAATGGCGGCCATTTTGAATTTTTGCCAAAAATGGCAAAACACAAATTTGCTTCTATCTCCTTAACCGTGCGAGATAGAGCGATTTCGTCGAAATTTTCGACCCACAGGGTATCTAAGGAATGTAATATTTGCAATTTTCAAAAAATTTTCCCCTCCCCAAAAATGGCGGCCATTTTGAATTTTCGAATTTTTGCCAAAAATGGCAAAACACAAATTTGCTTCTATCTCCTTAACCGTGCGAGATAGAGCGATTTCGTCGAAATTTTCGACCCACAGGGTATCTAAGGAATGCAATCTTTGCAATTTTCCAAAAATTTTCCCCTCCCCAAAAATGGCGGCCATTTTGAATTTTCGAATTTTTGCCAAAAATGGCAAAACACAATTTTATTGCGTTAATACATCCTATCCAATGGACAATTGCTTTACCGGTCGGCGCGACCGGTCCCGCCAAACGACAGAAAAAGTCATTCTGTATAAAATACCGGCAGGACCGGTCACAGAGTGTACATTCGCCAGGTGTCGCCTCGTGCATACTTCCTGTCTAGTCAGAATGACGTCATCGCGTCTTTTTTCGTTTGGCGCGTGAGTGTACAGACGTGTTTTTCTACTGTGGTGAAACGTTTGAATTTTGTAAAGACTACCTTTTATATTGAACTTTATTTTAATTTCATCTATTCTACCTTACTTCTGGAGTATTATGGCGTCCCCTGGACAAAGAAGAGGGACTTGTGGCCACGCTATGGCATTATTTGACTCCCACACCAAGTGTGCGCGTTGCCGTGATAAGGGGCTGGGCCAAGACGCATGTGTTGAGAAGAAGGACTGCTCCATTTGCAATAATTTCACAGCTGAGCAGAAGTTACAGTTGGCCACCCCCACCTATAGGGCCCGAAAAGATAAAGAACTCCAGAAGAAAACTGCCTCTCCCTCCCTTGTTGATCCGTCTTCAGTAACTGTTGTTGGGAAGGTTGAGAGTGGCAAGGGTGATTCTAGTGATAGAGGCGAAACCCCTTCTAAGAAGAAAAAGACCTCTCACAAATCCCCTAAGAAGACATCCAAGCCTCCGAAAGTGCCAGATTTTCAAGCTGACCTGAAATCCCTGGATGAGAAGTGGGCAGATCGCTTTACGCGTCTGGAGGCTCTCTTTTTGTCAAAGACTTTCCAGCTCCCGGTGGAACCGGTTCAGAGCTCCAATGTGGTGGTATCTGAGAAGCCCTTTATTCCACCAGCTCAGCAATCTACTAGCCAGAGTCCTGCTACCGGTTTGACCGGTAAGAAGAAGAAGACAGCCACCCAGCCTGTTGAGGCTCCCGGTGTGAAGAAGTCAGCCACCCAGCCTGTTGAGGCTCCCGGTGCTGAGACAGAGCTTCCACCAACCGACCAAACTACAGTTTCCTCTGCTGGTGCCCCTGTTAGTGGTCGACCCGAGGTCCAGCCCCCAGGTCCCACTACTGCTGATCAACCGGAAGATTTTGCTTCAGAAGATGATCAGTTTAGTGACCAGCCTGACCTCAGTTTAGATGAGGGTGAACTGTCTGAAGTGTTGTCAGCAGGTCCGGATCATGAAGAACCCATAGAAACGGACCAGGAGTTAAGTGCAGAACAGACCTACAGAGAGACTCTACGTGGTGTTAGGTCGTTTATGGGCTGGGAGCAAGTGCCAGAGTTTGACTCTTCTTCTTCTGCACAAGACGACAACCCCTTTGCTGGCACCAGACCTCAGTTGCCCGGTAAAGTTTCTGTGAAGGTTCCGGTGGATGACTGGCTATGCCGGAAATTTGAAAAACTTAATATTACTGTACAGGAAGGATACCCATCCCGGGCTTCAGAAACTGCTGGCTTAGTCAAAGATCAGTTTGTCAAACCACCAAGAACTCTTAAATGGTATGACATGCATACAGACAAGAAGGATTTCTCCAGATCCAAAGTGTCTTCCTGGACTAACCAACCGGCACGCCTCAACAGTAGCTTTCCTCGAATTGCTAACCGGTCACTTCCTTCTGCTCCAGCCTCAAGACCTGTGTCACAGGATACGTTAAGGAAGTGGGAGAGAGCAGCCAGAGACCAAACTTATATGTGTAACCAGGCTGCCGCGTTTTCCCGTTGCCTCACCAAAGTGCAGGACTCTATGGCTTCTCAGTTGAAAGTGTTACAGAACGACAAGGGCAAGGGAAAATCTACCGGTAAATCTCATCAGGCTGTTGAAGAACTGGACTTTCTAGTGACCTTTAACAAGAGCATCACACAGGCAATGGCCAGAACGATGCAAGATTTATCAGATGGTGTCTTCATTAATGTGGCCAACCTTACGCTAGCTAGAAGGGACAGCTACCTAGATTATTTGAAAGCCGGAATCAAACAGGACACTTTGAACGCTCTTAGGTTTGCCCCTCTGCATATGAGTGCCTTGTTTCCGGATCATCTCATCAGCAAAGCTGAGGAAGAAATAAGACACCATGAGGATAAACGTTCTGCCGGTTCTTCACACAAAGGTCCCCAGCGTTTCCACCCTTACCACCAGTCCAGTAAACAACAGCAACTAGATCAGGACAGGAAACCCGGTCTACCTGCCTGGAAACAACTGGGTAGAAGGCGTGGACAAAGATCTCACCGGGGTCGTACTGCTTCATTTTCTCAGCGACCTGCCAAGACACAGAAGCAGTATAAATGACAATCACTGTGTTCAGTTTGTGACAGGGCACTTGTCTCCTGTAAGTGTGACCGGTCAGAAGGACTTTTGTGTGACCGGAAAATTACAGACAGAAACTCAATTACCTGTATATTGTCATGTTGCTTCTCATGTACCTTTTGCAGGAGGGTCGCCGCAAAAGAAAGGCGTAATTCCCGAACATCTAATGTCAATAAAATCTGTGAAAGGTGTTTCCTGTGTAAATCAATTGAGTTCTGTACAAAATGTCACAAATGTCCCACTTGTTGTACCAAATCCTCCTGTAGGTTCAAGATTGCACGAGTTCTGGGAAAAATGGGCAGCCTTGGGTGTCAACCCCAAGGTCATATCAGTCCTCAGGGAGGGGTACATCCTACCCTTCCGGACCAGACCTTACTTGACCAGAAAACCCATAGTAACAAGCTGCTATGCAGATCCTCACAGGAACAGCTACCTGTTAGAGGCATTGCATCAGCTATTAGACAAAAAGGCTGTAGAAGTGGTTCAAAATCCTCAATCCCTGGGCTTTTACAACCGGTTATTCCTGGTCCCCAAACCCAACAACCGGTGGCGACCCATCTTGGATCTGAGCAAACTAAACAATTATTTGAAAACACAGTCGTTCAAAATGGAGACACCAGAGACAATACGTACCTCCCTCCAGACAGGGGAGTGGGTGACTTCCATAGATTTCAAAGACGCATACTTCCACATACCTATAAACAGCCAGTCCAGGAAGTATATGCGTTTTCACCTTCAAGACAAGACTTACCAATTCAAAGCACTACCCTTTGGTCTGTCCACAGCCCCCATGGAATTCACTGTGGTAGCCAAAGAGGTGAAATGGCTTGCAATGAGACAGGGTATAAGGATCCACCAGTACCTAGACGACTGGTTGGTCAGAGCCACATCCCACCGGGTTTGTCTTCAACAGACGAAAGATCTGGTGTTGCTCTGCAGGGAGTTGGGGTGGCTGGTAAACGAGGACAAATCAGAGCTGGAACCCAAACAAGTTTTCAACTTCGTAGGCTACCAGTTCGACTTGAAGGAAGGCAGGGTCAGACCCACCATAGAACGTTGGCAGACCCTACAAAGCAAAATACTGGAGATCTTATCAAACCCAATCTGTCCGGTCTGGAAACTAATGTCCCTGATCGGTCTGTTAACTGCGACAGAGAAGCAGGTACATTTGGGCAGACTACACATGAGACCCATACAGTGGCATCTCAAGAACAATTGGAGGGTTCCAGAATCCCTGGAGAAGATAATTCCCATTCCAAAGTCACTCCACCCACATCTGAAATGGTGGCTGGAGGAAGACAATGTTGTTACAGGTCAACCTTTACACCCACTAGAGCATGCTCTGCAAATTTTTACAGACGCATCAAGAGAAGGGTGGGGTGCACACTTAAACGAGCATATAGCAAGGGGAAGCTGGTCACTCCCGGAAAGCAAGCTGCACATAAACTACCTAGAGTTAAAGGCAGTTCTTTTGGCACTACAAGAGTTCCAAGCTCTCTGCATGAACAAGGTAGTTCTCGTAGCTACCGACAATACCACTGTGGTAGCTTACATAAACAAAGAAGGGGGAATGAAGTCGGGCCCCCTGTGTGCCTTACTTTGGAGGATCCTCACTTGGTGCACAAGAAATCAAGTGACCCTCAAAGCTCGACATATTCCCGGCCGTCTCAATGTGATAGCAGACAAATTGTCCAGACTGGGTCAGACCATCCAAACAGAATGGTCCCTCAATCCAGAGATTTTTCAAGCAATATGCAACCGGTGGCACACCCCTCAAGTGGACCTGTTTGCCACAAGGTTCAACAACAAGCTCCCACAGTTTGTCTCACCGGTCCCAGACCCCCAGGCCTGGGCAGTGGATGCTCTCAGCCTGTCTTGGGAGGGACTGGATCCATACGCCTTCCCACCAGCAGCCATCTTGGGCAAAGTGGTGGAGAAGTTACAGGACTACCCCTGCAACAGAATAATTCTGATTGCTCCAGGGTGGCCCAACATGCCATGGTTTTGGGACCTGGTGGCAATGTCAAGCCAGATCCCACTGTGTCTGCCCAGCATACCCAACCTAGTGTCTCAACCATTCAACCAGGTCCTTCACAGGAACCTGTCGAATCTGAACCTGCATGCCTGGCTCCTAGAGCCTCAGCAATCAAAGAGCAAGGCTTCTCTGAGGCAGTGGCAGCACGAATTGAGGCTCCTCAAAGAAGATCAACCAGATCTGTCTATGAGGCAAAGTGGACCATTTTTACAAAGTGGTGCCTCAGTAATCAGGTGGACTTCAGGGCACCACCTCTGAAAGCCATTGCTGACTTCCTCCTACATTTGTTTCAGGATAGGAAGTTACAGCCAGGTACTATTGATGGCTACAGATCAGCCATTGCTGACAAACTGGGCAACTCCACCATTAATGTCAGCAAAGATGAGAATCTTACTCGTCTCCTGGATAGTTTCCATAGAGACAGACCCAAGGGCAGGAGGGGCATCCCCTCCTGGAACCTTTCGCTGGTACTACACCAGCTGACTAAGGCTCCCTTTGAACCCCTTAAAGAGGCCTCCTTGAAACACCTGACCTTCAAGACAGTTTTCTTGATGGCTTTAGGTTCTGGCAAACGCAGGAGTGAGATCCATGCTTGGCTTCATAAGAACATCAGACACCAATCAGACTGGTCCAAGGTGTCCTTATATCCCTCACCCAGCTTTCTGTCCAAGAACCAGCTGGCAAAGGAGGGTCCAGACAGTGTGGCCCCGGTGGTTATTCCAGCCCTGGCCCACACAATAGATAAATCACTCAAGGGTGACAGGTCACTGTGTCCAGTTAGAGCACTACGTTATTATCTAGACAGGACCTCTGACCTCAGGCAAAATAAGGAGTTGGTCTTCATCTCTTTCAAAAAAGGGTTTGACAAGGACATCTCCTCTGCCACTGTCTCCTCATGGATCAAACAAACAGTCATCCTATGTTATGAGCTCGCTGACCAGCAGGCCCTTACTTTACATCAGGTCAAAGCCCATGATGTAAGGGCCTTTGCTGCCTCTAAGGCCTTCCAAGCTGGAATTTCCTTAGAACAAATCCTATCAGCCTGCCACTGGAAATCCCACAATACCTTCACACAATTCTATCTGAAGGATGTGGCTTGGGCTGACTCAGAGCTTTTCCATCTAGGGCCGGTCGTGGCTGCCCAGCAGATCCACCACCAAGCCCGATAGGGAGGATACATTCTTGTAAATATGTACATAGTGTATATACTTAGATAAGTATAAATCATTCAAAAAAAAAAAAAACAAAAAAAAACTGCGACATGCTTCCTTTGGGAGGTTTATTATTTCTTGGGACTGAACTCATCCCTCTCTTCCCCCACTCAGAGCAGAAATGCTTGGAAATAAAAAAGGGGGGGGGAGCAGTGTCGGTTAAACCATCCGGTTAACCGGTTCCGGGTTACCGACTTAGGCCATTAATGAGTAGCCTGCTTCAGGTCTACCTGGGCCAGAAAATTGTTAGTTTTGAGTTCACTCAAGTCCCTAGTAACTTACCCGCCAGCCAAGCGGTAGTTATTCAGCAATTGTCCATTGGATAGGATGTATTAACGCAATAAAATTGCAAATTTAATAAGTAAATTAAATTTTTATAAGTTAATACCCTATCCAATGGACGGACAAGACCCTCCCAACCGACCCCGCTATCAGCTTACTAGGGGTCTAATAGGTTTAGACAGCGAAAAAAGACGCGATGACGTCATTCTGACTAGACAGGAAGTATGCACGAGGCGACACCTGGCGAATGTACACTCTGTGACCGGTCCTGCCGGTATTTTATACAGAATGACTTTTTCTGTCGTTTGGCGGGACCGGTCGCGCCGACCGGTAAAGCAATTGTCCATTGGATAGGGTATTAACTTATAAAAATTTAATTTACTTATTAAATTTGCAAATTTGCTTCTATCTCCTTAACCGTGCGAGATAGAGCGATTTCGTCGAAATTTTCGACCCACAGGGTATCTAAGGAATGTAATATTTGCAATTTTCAAAAAAATTTCCCCTCCCCAAAAATGGCGGCCATTTTGAATTTTCGAATTTTTGCCAAAAATGGCAAAACACAAATTTGCTTCTATCTCCTTAACCGTGCGAGATAGAGCGATTTCGGCAAAATTTTCGACCCACAGGGGATCTAAGGAATGCAATCTTTGCAATTTTCCAAAAATTTTCCCCTCCCCAAAAATGGCGGCCATTTTGAATTTTCGAATTTTTGCCAAAAATGGCAAAACACTAATTTGCTTCTATCTCCTTAACCGTGCGAGATAGAGCGATTTCGGCAAAATTTTAGACGCACAGGGTATCTAAGCAATGCAATCTTTGCAATTTTCAAAATATTTTCCCCTCCCCAAAAATGGCGGCCATTTTGAATTTTCGAATTTTTGCCAAAAATGGCAAAACACAAATTTGCTTCTATCTCCTTAACCGTGCGAGATAGAGCGATTTCGTCGAAATTTTCGACCCACAGGGTATCTAAGGAATGCAATCTTTGCAATTTTCAAAAAATTTTCCCCTCCCCAAAAATGGCGGCCATTTTGAATTTTCGAATTTTTGCCAAAAATGGGAAAACACAAATTTGCTTCTATCTCCTTAACCGTGCGAGATAGAGCGATTTCGTCGAAATTTTCGACCCACAGGGTAACTAAGGAATGCAATCTTTGCAATTTTCCAAAAATTTTCCCCTCCCCAAAAATGGCGGCCATTTTGAATTTTCGAATTTTTGCCAAAAATGGCAAAACACAAATTTGCTTCTATCTCCTTAACCGTGCGAGATAGAGCGATTTCATCGAAATTTTCGACCCACAGGGTATCTAAGGAATGTAATATTTGCAATTTTCAAAAAAATTTCCCCTCCCCAAAAATGGCGGCCATTTTGAATTTTCGAATTTTTGCCAAAAATGGCAAAACACAAATTTGCTTCTATCTCCTTAACCGTGCGAGATAGAGCGATTTCGGCAAAATTTTCGACACACAGGGTATCTAAGCAATGCAATCTTTGCAATTTTCAAAATATTTTCCCCTCCCCAAAAATGGCGGCCATTTTGAATTTTTGCCAAAAATGGCAAAACACAAATTTGCTTCTATCTCCTTAACCGTGCGAGATAGAGCGATTTCGTCGAAATTTTCGACCCACAGGGTATCTAAGGAATGTAATATTTGCAATTTTCAAAAAATTTTCCCCTCCCCAAAAATGGCGGCCATTTTGAATTTTCGAATTTTTGCCAAAAATGGCAAAACACAAATTTGCTTCTATCTCCTTAACCGTGCGAGATAGAGCGATTTCGTCGAAATTTTCGACCCACAGGGTATCTAAGGAATGCAATCTTTGCAATTTTCCAAAAATTTTCCCCTCCCCAAAAATGGCGGCCATTTTGAATTTTCGAATTTTTGCCAAAAATGGCAAAACACAAATTTGCTTCTATCTCCTTAACCGTGCGAGATAGAGCGATTTCGTCGAAATTTTCGACCCACAGGGTATCTAAGGAATGTAATATTTGCAATTTTCAAAAAAATTTCCCCTCCCCAAAAATGGCGGCCATTTTGAATTTTCGAATTTTTGCCAAAAATGGCAAAACACAAATTTGCTTCTATCTCCTTAACCGTGCGAGATAGAGCGATTTCGGCAAAATTTTCGATCCACAGGGGATCTAAGGAATGCAATCTTTGCAATTTTCCAAAAATTTTCCCCTCCCCAAAAATGGCGGCCATTTTGAATTTTCGAATTTTTGCCAAAAATGGCAAAACACTAATTTGCTTCTATCTCCTTAACCGTGCGAGATAGAGCGATTTCGGCAAAATTTTAGACGCACAGGGTATCTAAGCAATGCAATCTTTGCAATTTTCAAAATATTTTCCCCTCCCCAAAAATGGCGGCCATTTTGAATTTTCGAATTTTTGCCAAAAATGGCAAAACACAAATTTGCTTCTATCTCCTTAACCGTGCGAGATAGAGCGATTTCGTCGAAATTTTCGACCCACAGGGTAACTAAGGAATGCAATCTTTGCAATTTTCCAAAAATTTTCCCCTCCCCAAAAATGGCGGCCATTTTGAATTTTCGAATTTTTGCCAAAAATGGCAAAACACAAATTTGCTTCTATCTCCTTAACCGTGCGAGATAGAGCGATTTCATCGAAATTTTCGACCCACAGGGTATCTAAGGAATGTAATATTTGCAATTTTCAAAAAAATTTCCCCTCCCCAAAAATGGCGGCCATTTTGAATTTTCGAATTTTTGCCAAAAATGGCAAAACACAAATTTGCTTCTATCTCCTTAACCGTGCGAGATAGAGCGATTTCGGCAAAATTTTCGACACACAGGGTATCTAAGCAATGCAATCTTTGCAATTTTCAAAATATTTTCCCCTCCCCAAAAATGGCGGCCATTTTGAATTTTTGCCAAAAATGGCAAAACACAAATTTGCTTCTATCTCCTTAACCGTGCGAGATAGAGCGATTTCGTCGAAATTTTCGACCCACAGGGTATCTAAGGAATGTAATATTTGCAATTTTCAAAAAATTTTCCCCTCCCCAAAAATGGCGGCCATTTTGAATTTTCGAATTTTTGCCAAAAATGGCAAAACACAAATTTGCTTCTATCTCCTTAACCGTGCGAGATAGAGCGATTTCGTCGAAATTTTCGACCCACAGGGTATCTAAGGAATGCAATCTTTGCAATTTTCCAAAAATTTTCCCCTCCCCAAAAATGGCGGCCATTTTGAATTTTCGAATTTTTGCCAAAAATGGCAAAACACAAATTTGCTTCTATCTCCTTAACCGTGCGAGATAGAGCGATTTCGTCGAAATTTTCGACCCACAGGGTATCTAAGGAATGTAATATTTGCAATTTTCAAAAAAATTTCCCCTCCCCAAAAATGGCGGCCATTTTGAATTTTCGAATTTTTGCCAAAAATGGCAAAACACAAATTTGCTTCTATCTCCTTAACCGTGCGAGATAGAGCGATTTCGGCAAAATTTTCGATCCACAGGGGATCTAAGGAATGCAATCTTTGCAATTTTCCAAAAATTTTCCCCTCCCCAAAAATGGCGGCCATTTTGAATTTTCGAATTTTTGCCAAAAATGGCAAAACACTAATTTGCTTCTATCTCCTTAACCGTGCGAGATAGAGCGATTTCGGCAAAATTTTAGACGCACAGGGTATCTAAGCAATGCAATCTTTGCAATTTTCAAAATATTTTCCCCTCCCCAAAAATGGCGGCCATTTTGAATTTTCGAATTTTTGCCAAAAATGGCAAAACACAAATTTGCTTCTATCTCCTTAACCGTGCGAGATAGAGCGATTTCGTCGAAATTTTCGACCCACAGGGTATCTAAGGAATGCAATCTTTGCAATTTTCCAAAAATTTTCCCCTCCCCAAAAATGGCGGCCATTTTGAATTTTCGAATTTTTGCCAAAAATGGCAAAACACAAATTTGCTTCTATCTCCTTAACCGTGCGAGATAGAGCGATTTCATCGAAATTTTCGACCCACAGGGTATCTAAGGAATGTAATATTTGCAATTTTCAAAAAAATTTCCCCTCCCCAAAAATGGCGGCCATTTTGAATTTTCGAATTTTTGCCAAAAATGGCAAAACACAAATTTGCTTCTATCTCCTTAACCGTGCGAGATAGAGCGATTTCGGCAAAATTTTCGACACACAGGGTATCTAAGCAATGCAATCTTTGCAATTTTCAAAATATTTTCCCCTCCCCAAAAATGGCGGCCATTTTGAATTTTTGCCAAAAATGGCAAAACACAAATTTGCTTCTATCTCCTTAACCGTGCGAGATAGAGCGATTTCGTCGAAATTTTCGACCCACAGGGTATCTAAGGAATGTAATATTTGCAATTTTCAAAAAATTTTCCCCTCCCCAAAAATGGCGGCCATTTTGAATTTTCGAATTTTTGCCAAAAATGGCAAAACACAAATTTGCTTCTATCTCCTTAACCGTGCGAGATAGAGCGATTTCGTCGAAATTTTCGACCCACAGGGTATCTAAGGAATGCAATCTTTGCAATTTTCCAAAAATTTTCCCCTCCCCAAAAATGGCGGCCATTTTGAATTTTCGAATTTTTGCCAAAAATGGCAAAACACAAATTTGCTTCTATCTCCTTAACCGTGCGAGATAGAGCGATTTCGTCGAAATTTTCGACCCACAGGGTATCTAAGGAATGTAATATTTGCAATTTTCAAAAAAATTTCCCCTCCCCAAAAATGGCGGCCATTTTGAATTTTCGAATTTTTGCCAAAAATGGCAAAACACAAATTTGCTTCTATCTCCTTAACCGTGCGAGATAGAGCGATTTCGGCAAAATTTTCGATCCACAGGGGATCTAAGGAATGCAATCTTTGCAATTTTCCAAAAATTTTCCCCTCCCCAAAAATGGCGGCCATTTTGAATTTTCGAATTTTTGCCAAAAATGGCAAAACACTAATTTGCTTCTATCTCCTTAACCGTGCGAGATAGGGCGATTTCGGCAAAATTTTCGACGCACAGGGTATCTAAGCAATGCAATCTTTGCAATTTTCAAAATATTTTCCCCTCCCCAAAAATGGCGGCCATTTTGAATTTTCGAATTTTTGCCAAAAATGGCAAAACACAAATTTGCTTCTATCTCCTTAACCGTGCGAGATAGAGCGATTTCGTCGAAATTTTCGACCCACAGGGTATCTAAGGAATGTAATCTTTGCAATTTTCAAAAAATTTTCCCCTCCCCAAAAATGGCGGCCATTTTGAATTTTCGAATTTTTGCCAAAAATGGCAAAACACAAATTTGCTTCTATCTCCTTAACCGTGCGAGATAGAGCGATTTCGGCAAAATTTTCGACACACAGGGTATCTAAGCAATGCAATCTTTGCAATTTTCAAAATATTTTCCCCTCCCCAAAAATGGCGGCCATTTTGAATTTTTGCCAAAAATGGCAAAACACAAATTTGCTTCTATCTCCTTAACCGTGCGAGATAGAGCGATTTCGTCGAAATTTTCGACCCACAGGGTATCTAAGGAATGTAATATTTGCAATTTTCAAAAAATTTTCCCCTCCCCAAAAATGGCGGCCATTTTGAATTTTCGAATTTTTGCCAAAAATGGCAAAACACAAATTTGCTTCTATCTCCTTAACCGTGCGAGATAGAGCGATTTCGTCGAAATTTTCGACCCACAGGGTATCTAAGGAATGCAATCTTTGCAATTTTCCAAAAATTTTCCCCTCCCCAAAAATGGCGGCCATTTTGAATTTTCGAATTTTTGCCAAAAATGGCAAAACACAAATTTGCTTCTATCTCCTTAACCGTGCGAGATAGAGCGATTTCATCGAAATTTTCGACCCACAGGGTATCTAAGGAATGTAATATTTGCAATTTTCAAAAAAATTTCCCCTCCCCAAAAATGGCGGCCATTTTGAATTTTCGAATTTTTGCCAAAAATGGCAAAACACAAATTTGCTTCTATCTCCTTAACCGTGCGAGATAGAGCGATTTCGGCAAAATTTTCGACACACAGGGTATCTAAGCAATGCAATCTTTGCAATTTTCAAAATATTTTCCCCTCCCCAAAAATGGCGGCCATTTTGAATTTTTGCCAAAAATGGCAAAACACAAATTTGCTTCTATCTCCTTAACCGTGCGAGATAGAGCGATTTCGTCGAAATTTTCGACCCACAGGGTATCTAAGGAATGTAATATTTGCAATTTTCAAAAAATTTTCCCCTCCCCAAAAATGGCGGCCATTTTGAATTTTCGAATTTTTGCCAAAAATGGCAAAACACAAATTTGCTTCTATCTCCTTAACCGTGCGAGATAGAGCGATTTCGTCGAAATTTTCGACCCACAGGGTATCTAAGGAATGCAATCTTTGCAATTTTCCAAAAATTTTCCCCTCCCCAAAAATGGCGGCCATTTTGAATTTTCGAATTTTTGCCAAAAATGGCAAAACACAAATTTGCTTCTATCTCCTTAACCGTGCGAGATAGAGCGATTTCGTCGAAATTTTCGACCCACAGGGTATCTAAGGAATGTAATATTTGCAATTTTCAAAAAAATTTCCCCTCCCCAAAAATGGCGGCCATTTTGAATTTTCGAATTTTTGCCAAAAATGGCAAAACACAAATTTGCTTCTATCTCCTTAACCGTGCGAGATAGAGCGATTTCGGCAAAATTTTCGATCCACAGGGGATCTAAGGAATGCAATCTTTGCAATTTTCCAAAAATTTTCCCCTCCCCAAAAATGGCGGCCATTTTGAATTTTCGAATTTTTGCCAAAAATGGCAAAACACTAATTTGCTTCTATCTCCTTAACCGTGCGAGATAGGGCGATTTCGGCAAAATTTTCGACGCACAGGGTATCTAAGCAATGCAATCTTTGCAATTTTCAAAATATTTTCCCCTCCCCAAAAATGGCGGCCATTTTGAATTTTCGAATTTTTGCCAAAAATTGCAAAACACAAATTTGCTTCTATCTCCTTAACCGTGCGAGATAGAGCGATTTCGTCGAAATTTTCGACCCACAGGGTATCTAAGGAATGCAATCTTTGCAATTTTCCAAAAATTTTCCCCTCCCCAAAAATGGCGGCCATTTTGAATTTTCGAATTTTTGCCAAAAATGGCAAAACACAAATTTGCTTCTATCTCCTTAACCGTGCGAGATAGAGCGATTTCATCGAAATTTTCGACCCACAGGGTATCTAAGGAATGTAATATTTCCAATTTTCAAAAAATTTTCCCCTCCCCAAAAATGGCGGCCATTTTGAATTTTCGAATTTTTGCCAAAAATGGCAAAACACAAATTTGCTTCTATCTCCTTAACCGTGCGAGATAGAGCGATTTCGTCGAAATTTTCGACCCACAGGGTATCTAAGGAATGCAATCTTTGCAATTTTCCAAAAATTTTCCCCTCCCCAAAAATGGCGGCCATTTTGAATTTTCGAATTTTTGCCAAAAATGGCAAAACACAAATTTGCTTCTATCTCCTTAACCGTGCTAGATAGAGTGATTTCGTCAAAATTTTCGACCCACAGGGTATCTGAGCATTGTACTCTTGGTAATTTCTAAAAAAATTTCCCCTCCCCTAAAATGGCGGCCATTTTGAATTTTCAAATTTTTGCCAAAAATGGCAAAACACAAATTTGCTTCTATCTCCTTAACCATGCGAGATAGAGCGATTTCGTCGAAATTTTCAACCCACAGGGTATCTAAGGAATGTAATCTTTGCAATTTTCAAAAAATTTTCCCCTCCCCAAAAATGGCAGCCATTTTGAATTTTCGAATTTTTGCCCAAAATGGAAAAACACAAACTGGCCTTAACCGTGCAAAATAGAGTTATTTTGTTGAAATTTTCGACCCATAGGGTATCTAAGAAATGTACTCTTGGCAATTTTCAAAAAAATTTCCTTTTCCCAATAATGGCGGCCATTTTGAATTTTCAAATTTTTGCCAAAAATAGAAAAACAGGAATTGGCTTCTATCTTCTTAACCGTGCAAGATAGAGTGATTTCGTCAAAATTTTCAACCCAACCAATGCAAAAAGGCATGAAGCTGAAATAAATTACATCTACACTATCAAATATTTAAGCATCATTGATATATTTTACAAATGAAACAGGGTCTTGTAAGACTACTGTACAATTTGGGCAAAAGGTTCATGGGTGGACATTACACATGATAATGTGTGTTCTTCTATGCTATCCTGTTTCTATTCGCATCTACTATCAACAGGGCGGCCTATTTCTAGTTTTATGTACTTTTATGTGCTGTTTCCATTGGCAGCTATTCTCCAATTAATAAATTTTACAGCTTCATAGTTTACTGATTAATGCTGTCATCTTGTTATTGAATTGTCTTGTTTTAATACTAGGGATGGGTCGGTAGTTCCGGTATCTTGGTATCAAGAGCATTTTACTGAAATACCGTGATGAAATTTTACAACCGCCACTTCGCTTGTTAGCACATATAATGGGAGCAAGAGTTAAAATATTAGAAACATACTCAAAATCTGAAGAAATTATAAGCTTTTCTCCCCAATTTTCATGCATTTGTAGACTTTATACAGTACTATCGATTACGTTGAGCAGAACTACCATGTTTAGGTTACGACAATTTATAACCTCAGTTTCGCTTGTCAGCTTATATAACTGAAGGAAAACTTAAAATATTGGGAACAAACAAGAAATCTGAAGAAATTATAAGCTTTTATCTCGTATTTCACGCATTTGATCACTTTTATTGTGATGTCGTGAAGAGGAAGCATCCATGTTTGTTTGGGGTTTACTAAAACGCGGAATCCCGGAATCGGTACGGTTTTGCATTGGCGACCTCCCAATGTACATATTTTTCATACCGACCCATCCCTATTTAATACTGTATCTTTATATATATTTTCTTTGTCTTAGACATTATTTTCTCTGCTTAAACATTATTTGGACCTTTATAGAACTGACATGGATCTGAAAGTATCCCAATCTTTGTACTGTTTCTCTGCTTCTATATCTCATAGTGTTGAAAACGATTTCCTCAGGCTTTGGTTGTGATATAAAAAGCAAAAACTGCTTTACATTGTTGGATAACCAGTTTTTGAAAATATCTACAATTTACCCCTTTTGCATGGCTTCTATATTTCCTTGCAAAAAAAAAAAAAATTATTATTCAGTTAATTATTCACACAGTGATTTTATTGTGTTAATACATTCTATCCAACGGACAAGTGCTAATCCGGTCAGCGCAGACCAGTGTGAGAAATTCGTTGCAAAGCAGTGGTGGCCCCATAGGGCCACTAGGATCTGAAGTTCAGTGGCCCCTATTAAAACTTGATGGCCCAAACTTTTTAAATACTAATTAACACACTTTATTTTTCTAACAAATTGTCTTTTTAATTTATTAAAAGTGACAAGTCAAAAGATACAAAAGTGATTTATGTTAAATTTCTTTATTTAACTTCAAGCTTGAATACAAATTATTCAAGATGCACTCAGAGAGAAACACTCGACTCCATGTGACCAGTCTCTCAAGTGATATAAAGTATTGTAAGGAAGACAATAAAATAAAACCAAAAATGTAAATTAATTTTTGAAGAAATATCAAGTAGAAGCTAAAGTCATTAAAAATGCATTTAAATGGGACCCCTGAAAACTCATGATTATTTTGTATCCAAAATAAGATCTAGATTTTCCTTTTTCAGTATCTTCTTCCTTTGGCCAGGTCCTACCCACAAAAAATTTTAATAAAGATCTGTTCATTAGTTCTGGAGTAATCTAAACACACACACAAAAAAAAACAGAGAGACAGACAAATAGACAATTTAGCACACAAGAACATAAACAGCTGGGTGAGGTAAAAAACTATTGCTTAAAAGTCACTTCTTGGTAAAAATCACTCATGGTAATTTTTTTTTTTTTTTTTTGGATGGCCTGTCAAGGAATTGAAAGAAAAAGTAAAAACAGAAATGATATTAATAAAAATGAAGAATACACCACATCCCTCCTTATTATCTTTATGTCAATTTCAAGACAAAAATACGGGAAGAAATATTTTTACTTAAAGACAACAAGTATCACACCCTAGGCTTGTGACCTCACAATAACAATTGCATTGTGACATCATTAAGTAATGACATCATCAGAAAGCAAAATATTGATTTTTTATGTATGTGAGAAGAGAAGCATATTTCACTGTAAAAGCCCAATTAAAAATAAGAAAAACTCTCTCCTGGCTTTAATTTTCAAACAAATTACACCAAATTTGGAAGAATTCATCTGTACCCCAATTCATTTATTTAACTTTCCTAAGTACTGATTCTTTCTGTACTCTTCCAAGAGTTTGTGCACTTAGTGGTTCTCCCCCTCCCCCTTCACAAGGAAGACTGCAGAAAAACGATCACTGCCTAGCTATAACATATAAAGGGAGGGGGGAGGAAAGTATGTTGGCCTGTGTGTGAAAGAGTGAGAGAAACAGTGCTACTTAAGGGTGAACTCAATCTGGAATATGTAAAACACAATGCATAATTAAGGGCTTAGCCATGCGGAAAGGAAACCAATTTTTATGTCATCACTCTGCGGCGTGGGCGTCCGCGTCCGCGTGAACAACTTCTTCTCCAAAACTACAAGGCCTAGAGACATGCTGTTTTTTTTAAAAGATACCTTATCTATCGAGGATGAAAATTGTTCAAGGCATGCAAATCTGTCTGTTCGTCTGTTTGCTAGAGACATTACAAGGGGGGTACCCCCACCAAAAGTGTGAAAATTTCAACTTTTTATCACAATTTTCTCAGTGACTATTGCAGGGATTTCTCTCATATCTTGCATATATGTACTAGGCCAGAGGTAGATTCTCTTGTGTGAGTATGAGACCTGGATCTGTCTTAGTTTTTTTTAAATAAATTTTTTTAATAATTTTTAATGCATTAAAATTCATGAAATTATGCACTAAATCACTTATAACTTCAAAAGTGTTGCATTTACAGCATTTTGTGAAAATATGTTGTTCAGCTACTTTTTTCATAGCTACAATATGGTGAGTAAGTTGGGTGTCTGTCTCAATAGCTAAGTGAGTAATAGCTACTTTTGGGCTTTTCAGTAACTTCCATTATGAGTAAAATCACTTGTAACTTAAAAACTATTGCATTTAGAGAATTTCGTATAAATATGTTATTCAGCTACTTTTGGGCCAGCTATAACATAGTGAAATTTCAGACCTGTAGCTCATAGCATAGCTGAGTAATAGCTACTTTTAGGTTATCACTGTTGAGTAAATCGCTT
Source organism: Sabellastarte sp. h YS-2021 (assembly GCA_964017235.1). NCBI lineage: Eukaryota > Metazoa > Annelida > Polychaeta > Sabellida > Sabellidae > Sabellastarte > Sabellastarte sp. h YS-2021. The sequence goes on along the minus strand of OZ024932.1, from coordinate 7,661,256 downwards.
ATAACTTGAAAACTATTGCATTTAGAGAATTTCGTATAAATGTTATTCAGCTACTTTTGGGTCAGCTATAACATAGTAAAATTTCAGACCTGTAGCTCATGGCATAGCTGAGTAATAGCTACTTTTAGGTTATCACTGTTGAGTAAATCACTTATAACTTGAAAACTATTGCATTTAGAGTATTTTGTTTCAATATGTTATTCACCTATTTTGGGGTCAGCTATAACATAGTGAAGTTTCAGACCTGTGGCTCATTTCATAGCTGAGTAATAGCTACTTTGAAGTTCTCACTGTTGAGTAAATCAGTTATAATTGGAAAACTATTGCATTTACAGAAATTTGTGCAAATATGTTATTCAGCTACTTTTGGGTCAGCTATAACATAGTGAAATTATAGACCTATAGCTCATGGCACAACTGAGCAATAGCTATTCTCATTTGTGTGGTTAGATTTGACCTTGGACCCCTTCTTCAAGGTCGAACGAGGATATTGCATTTGTAGTATTTCTTTAAATATGTTTTAACCTATTTTTTACACTTAAACAATTACCTTGTTATTTTCCTTCATAATACCATTTACAGGGCACAACTTTTTTATCCTTTTCTTCTGTCAGCTTCGGAATTTCTTTCGAACTTGCTGTTCAGTTACCATTTACTGTATTTCTGTACAGCCCTTTTCCTGATAATTATTCTGTCCTCTAATCACCTTCACAAATCAAAAACACTCAGTCAGCTGACACAGTGCCCGTTCACGGGCACTCTCCTCTTGTTAAAAAATGACAGCACACTGGATTGTATTACTACACCAGGCATGTTGTAGTCAATGTGGTGGCCCATTGGGGCCCATGAAAGTCAAGTTCTGGTGGCCCTAACTTAAAGGGGGGGCCCCGGGCCACAGGGCCACCGCGAATTTCGCAGGCTGGCGCAGACCGGCCCGCCAAACGTCCTGTGTCTCCACCGGCCAGGCCGGTCCAGTACTGTGCACTCGCCAGGTGGCTTTCCTTCCTGTGTAGACAGCGTGACATCATAGCATCTTTTTGGCGCATGTACTGTGCAGATGGATTTTTGTGTGCTTCATATATTTGAAGATTTTTGTAAGAATTCTTAACTCATTGTTCAGAAACTTGTGTTAACGGGTACTTGGGAGTGTAGACTATTGACAAGAAGTGGTCGGACCAGTTAAACCGGTTGGAGGCACTACTGTTGGCTAGAACTGATCAAAAACCAACCTTCCAGACCATCAAGGTGGCACCAGCTCACTCTGCACCGACCAACATGAGCAAGAACACAGAGCCTTTCATTGGACCAACTACATCACCTCTTCCCAAGCCGGCTGACCACCAACTCTGCTTCTACTAAACAACAGGCTGCAAGCTCATCTCAGTCCAACCGACCTAAGAAGTCTGCCCGCCCAAAAACTTCTGATATCGACCCTGCTGTCCTGAAGAAACAGTCAACTAGTTAGTCGGTAGAACCGACCGAGGAGGACAGTTTTTCAGATCTGATGTGCATTTCATCGGACTGGCCATCTGTAGACATTTTTGTTGAGGAAGGAGAACTGTCGGATGACCAGGATGTGACACTCACCGACCCAGACCAATTCCTCTCTGAGGAACAAACCTACAGAGAGACAGACCCACCCTAGTTGCGCCCTATCTCTCAGGAAAGCCTGCGAAAGTGGGAAAAGTCAGCTAGAGAAGTATCACTGATTCGTAACCAGGCAGCTGGATTCAACTGTTGTCTATTTAAAGTACAGCAAGGGATGCAAGAACAACTTATAGTGATCCAGACAGAAGGCAAAGTAAAGTCTGCTTGGAAAGTTGCAACAGCCAGTGACAAACTGCAGTATTTGGTGGATTGTAATGCCAGCATAAGTCAAGCCATGGTCAAGACAATGGAGCGTCTCAGTGACTTTGTGTTTGTTTCCATGACCAAACTGACTCTCCTCAGAAGGGACTCGTATCTGTCACACTAGAATTAAACACGAATACGTATGCTCCACTGCAACTTGCTACCCTCTTCCCGGAGAGTGTGCTTAAGAAGGCCTAAGGGGACATCTCAAGCTATGATAGTAAGGGTAGATCAGGAACTTACAAAAAGGGTCGGTACCACCCTTATGAACGTTCAAGGGATCAGACAGTAAGATATCCGACCAATCGACCTGGAAAAACATCACACAAAAAGGCAAGAGAAGTAAAAGGAAGTCTTCATACTACTCATCCTGACCGGCCAAGACACAGCAGTCTAGTAAATGACAATTACTGTGTAAATATTTTGAGTGTGGGACTGCTGGCCGGAAGCTAAAGGACCTCAAGTACTGTTCCAAGCTCCACAGACATCAGGAAAGACATTGCATACAAAGACACTTCATATATATAAATGCAAAAAAAAAAAAAAAAATCATTCAGGAAAAAAAAACTCTTGACGTGCTTCCTTTGGGAGGTTTATTTCTACTTCATATCTGACTGAACTCATCCCTCTCTTCCCCTACCTCAGAGCAGGTCTGTTAAAGGGGGGGGGGGGGGGGGGGGGGTGTGCAATGCCGGTATAGCCCAGGTAACTGGCTGCTGGTAACCGATCGTGGCCTTAAAGGGTTTTCGTGACCTCAAGGTAGACCCAGGCCTGGAGAAAATCTTGTTAGTTTGTTTATGAGTTCACGTAAGTCCCTAGTAACTTACCCACCAACCAAGTGGTAGTTATTCAGCAATTGTCCATTGGATAGGATGTATTAACGCAATGAAATTGCAAATTTTATTGCGTTAATACATCCTATCCAATGGACAATTGCTTATCCGGTCGGCGCAGACCGGCCCGCCAAACGTCAGAAAAAGACGTCCTGTGTTGCCACTAGCTGGCCGGTCCGTAGTACTGTGCACTCCCCAGATGGCGCCTCGTACTTCCTTCCTGTCTAGACAACCTGACGTCATAGCATCTTTTTCGTTTGGCGCGTGTACTGTGCGAACGTGTTTTCAACAATCTCCAGATTTTTTAAGGAAAAGTGTGCATTATGACTGATTTTTAACCTTATATATGGATATGTTCAGTGTAGAAGTGTTACCTACTGATCAAGCACGGATATACATTTAGAAATCTGCTGGAAACGTTCCCTAGTTGACCCAACTTAGTGTTGATGATAGGGCAGTGATCGACGAGAAATATGAAGGCAGCCATTTTGCTAGTTTCCTCCCTTTAACCCTTGTGTTGTTAGGGGCAGATCGACAATTTTTAAAGAAAATAATGGATATTCTACTTACAAGGTATTTTTATCCGTGTCTTTTAGTTTGAATGTACCTTCAGCTACAATCACCATAGAAACGTCTTCTCCAGTACTACAAATGGAAATCACGGAAACTTCGTTCTATGTAGTATTTAACACTAAATAGAAGGAATTCCGCATACGAAAGGTGCATTCTTCAGAGCGCACTGGTAAAGACTTCTCTGCTGTATAGCATCAGTCACACCAGCCTAGCTCGAGTATTGGTGATTTTTCATCAGAAGCAAGAGATGAACTCTTGAGATTTCTTCAGAGCGCACTGGTCCAGACATCTTTGCTTGTAAAGCATTAGTCGACCGGCAAGCTCCAGTTCTTCCAACCTCACAATAGAAGGTGATATCAGTCCCTCCCTTGCAGACCCGGCTTTGTTGTCGGTAGTGGGGGTTGTGGATGGCCAGTTCACTGGTTTTATCACGAAAGAGAGAAGGAATTTCATCTACAGAGCGCATTGGTCCAGGCTTCTCTGCTTTAAAAGCATCAGCCGGCCGGCCAGCTCAAAAGAACGCGACCTCTGACGTCATATCCAGTCAGCCAATCGCGTGTCTTTCCGACCAATCACGAAGCAGGTCACGTGTTTTCACCGACCAGGAAGGTCGGAAGTGCGTTCTTCAGAACTCACGTCTACTGTGACTACAGTCCCTGCTTTACAGACCCGACCTTGTTGTCGGTAGTGGGGTTTTGTGGACTGTAAAGTTGCCAGTAAAGCATCGCACAAAGAACGCGAATACTGATGTCATCTCCAGTTAGCCAATCGCGTGTCCTTCCGACCACATCACGAAGCTGGTCACGTGTTTTCACCGACCAGGAAGGTCGGAACTGCGTTCTTCACAACTTACATCTACTGCGATACCAGTCCTTCTCTCATGAACCGACCTTTGTTGTCGGTAGTGGGGTTTGTGGATGAGCAGTATACTGCGCATTTGCATGTTTAATTATCACAAAAGGACGCAGCAACTGACAAACTCCAATCAGCCAATCGCGTGTCTTTCTGACCAGCAGGCTGGTCACGTGACACACCGAACACCAAGTGTTTCTAAAAATAGATTACAAGGGCTTTCCCAGCAACTGTCAAATCTTCAAACAAGACGTGCGATTTAAGAAATACTTCAATTAATGGAGGAAACCTACAGCAAGCTGAATTCAACACAGAAGATAGTTGTTAAATTGTTTTCAACAACTGGTTACAGAGTGTACGGCTGGTACTGGCTACACAGCCTTGTACACTTGCTTCAACAGCTAGGTACAGAGTGTACCCGCTGGTACTGGCTACACAGCCTTGTACACTTACTTCAAGAAACTAGGTACAGAGTGTACCCGCTGGTACTGGATACACAGCCCTGTACACTTGTTTCAACAACTGGTTACAGAGTGTACCGGTCGGTACTGCCTACACAGCCTTCTTCAACAACTGCTTACAGAGTGTACCGACTGGTACTGGCTACACAGCCCTGTACACTTGCTTCAACCACTGGTTACAGAGTGTACCGACTGGTACTGGCTACACAGCCTTCTTCAACAACTACTTACAGAGTGTACCGACTGGTACTGGCTACACAGCTTTGTACACTTGCTTCAACAACTGGTTACAGAGTGTGCCGGCTGGTACTAGCTACACAGCCTTGTGCACTTGCTTCAACCTACCGGTTACAAGTATACTAACAGGGTGCTGTCTACCCAGCCTGCCAGTTTTTTGCCGGTTACAGAGAATTACTGGTTACAGTAAAGTACCGGATATGGAGTCCTGGTACCGGACAGAGTTGCCTAAGGTAAATTTGGTTACAGAGAATTCTTAGACCAGTCAGTGGGCTTGGTGATATGACAGTGTCCCAAGCTACTGCCAGGCAACCTTCCCTTATCACACCTCTCTCAAAAAAAAAAAAAAAAAAAAAACTGTTATCAGTGCTGGACTTGACTGGAGAGATAATAAATTTTGTCATCATGTCCGGCCAGGGGTCAGACATCTCACAAATGACAATTGCTCTGTAAATGCTGCACCTTGCAGGCTGCCGGCCCAGGGTGAAGAGTCTATTAATGTGAAAGGTTGTGTCAGCCCCACCAGACCACAATAAGAACAGAGAGACTGTTAATCTAGATCATTGTCACCAGACCGGACCAGTGTCCGGAGGGACAGAAAATGTTTGTCAGAATACCCAGATGTCCCAAATGTGGCACACAAACTGCCTATAGGGTCCAGACTAAGCCCTTTTTGGGAGCTTAGGAAGCCTTGGGGACTGGACCCTAGGTAGTACAAATGTTGAAGGAGGGACACCTACGTCCATATACCTATACAAGAACAATCCAGGAAATGCCTGAGATTTCACATCCAAGGTCGGGCATACCAGTTCAAGGCCCTGCCATTCGGTTTGTCCACAGCACCTTTGGAGTTCACCGTGATACCAAAGCAGGTGAATTTGATGGCCATACACAAGGATTTAAGAAGCCACCAGTACCTAGACGACTGGTTGGTGAGAGCCAGCTCCCACCAGGCTTGTCTCCAACATTCACAGGACCTAGTAAATAATGTGTCAGCCACTAGGTTGGCTGGAGAACTTAGAGAAATCAGAGCTGGAGCCCAAACAAGACTTCGATTTTGTAGGCTACCAGTTCGACTTCAGGTCTGATCGGTTCCGACCGACTCTGGACTGGTGACAGAACCTTCAAGAGACTGTTAAAACTGCTATCCCTACCGGCTTGCCCGGTCCGGGAATTCATGTCCTTGATAGGTTACTAACATCTACAGAAGAGTATGTTAATCTAGGCAGACTTCATATGAGACTCGTACAGTGGCATCTCAAAAACAACTGGAGGGTATCCAGAATCACTGCAAAAGGTGATCCAAGTCCCCAGGTCCCTGCACCCCCATTTACAATGGCGGCTGAAGGAAGACAATGCACTTACAGGCCAACCATTACACCCAATAAAACATGCTCTTCAAATATTTACAGACGCATCAATAGAAGGGTGGGGCGCTCACTTAGATGAGCACTTGGCAAGAGCAACCTGGTCCCCTCCGGGAAGCCAGTTGTATATAAACTATCTAGAACTTAAAGCAGCCTTTCTGGCTTTAAAAGAGTTCCACGACCTTTGCTCAACAAGATAGTACTTGTAGCAACTGACAACACCACAGTAGTGTCATACATAAAGGAAGGAGGAATGAGGTCGGGCCCACTTTGTGCCCTACTATGGAGAATCTTGACCTGGTGTACCAGGAAACAAGTGACTCTAAAGCACGACACATTCCAGGCCGGCCTAATATGGTAGCAGACAGGCTGTCCAGGCTAGGCCAGACCATCCCAACAGTGGTTTCTCCTTCTAGAGGTCTTCCACTCTATGCAGTAGGTGGCACCGGCCCAAAATAAACTTATTTGCCACGAGGTTCAACAACAAGTCGCCTCTGTTTTGTGTCACTGGTACCGGATCCCCTGGCCACAGCAGTGGATGTGCTCAGTATGCCATGGTAGGATCTAAAAGCATACACCTTCTCACCATCAGCCATATTGGGCAAAGTGGTGGAGAAGTTGCAAAACTCCCCATGTAAGAGAATCATTCTGATTGCTCTGGGGTGGCCCGATATGCCTTGGTTTTGGGATCTAGTGGTCATGTCCAGCCACATCCCACTGAGCCTGCCCAATCTGTCCAGCCTGTTCACAGCCATTAGATCAGATCCCTCACAGAAATCTGACAAATCTTAGTCTCCATGCAGGGCTCCTAGAGCCTCAGCAATCGAGGAGCAGGACTTGTCTGAGGCAGTGGCAGCAAGAATTGAGGCTCCTCAAAGGGGGGTCAATCAGATCAGTCTATGAGGCAAATGGGTCATTTTTTACCAAGTGATGTATCATTCATCAGGTGGACTTCGGGCACCACCTGTTAAGTCAGTTGTTTACTTCCTTAGGTACCTGTTTCAGGACAGGAAGTTGCAGCCCAGTACCATTGATGGTTACAGGTCAGCCATTGCTGATAGTCTAGAATTTGCCCATCAATGTTAGTAAGGATGAAAATCTCACTCGTCTCCTGGATAGCTTCCACTGAGACAGACCCAAAGGCCGGAGGGGAACCCCCTCCTGGAACCTCTCGCTGGTTTTTGCACCAGCTGACAAGGTTCATTTTCAACCAATTAAAGGTCTCCTTGAAGCATTTGACCTTCAAGGCAGTTTTCTTCTTGGCCCTGGGTTCGGGCAAGCGTAGAAGTGAGATACATGCTTGGCAAACAGCCCAGCACCATTGATGGTTATAGGTCACCCATTGTTGATAAACTGGAAATTCACCCTTCAACATCAGTAAGGACGAAAATCTCGCTCGTCTCCTGGATAGTTTCCTCAGAGACAGACCCAGAGGCAGGAGTGGCATACCCTCCTGGAACTTCTTACTGGCCGTGCACCAGCTAAGAATCCATTTGATCCAATCAAGGAGGCCCCCTTGACCTTCAAGACGGTATTCCTCTTGGCCCTTGGGTCGGGCAAGTGCAAAAGTGAGATTCATGCCTGGCAAAACTGATATATTGGACACCAATCCGATTGGTCAAAGGTGTCCCTGTATCCATCACCCAGCTTTCTATCCTAGAATCAGCTGGCCATAGGGTCTCCAGTGTGGCCCCTGGGATTATAACAGCCCTGGCCCCGACTCTGGATAGATCCCTCAAGTCTGACAGGTCCCTCTGTCTGGTCAGAGCATTGTGCTACTATTTGGACAGGACCTCAGACATCAGGCAGAATAAGGAGGTGGTTTTTGTCTCCTTTAAGAAAGGTTTCAACAAAGACATCTCACCTGCCACCATCTCCTCTTGGATCAAGCAGACTGTGATCCTATGTTATGAGCTCTCTGACCAGGAGTCACACTTTTAACATCAGGTTAAAGCCCATGATGTCAGGGCCTTTGCTGCTTCTAAGGTCTTCCAGTCGGGAGTCTCCTTAGATCCAATCTTGTCAGCCCACCACTGAAGTCACAATACCTTCACACAGTTCTATATGAAGGTCGGGGCTTGGGCTGATTCGGAGCTTTACCAATTGGGCTAGGTAGTGGCTGCTCAGCAGACCCACAAGTGGCCCTTAAATTGAGGAGATTTGTATATGTGCATAACAGTTCTTCATGTATATAAGAATTAAGTGTGGCGTGTTTCCTTCGGGAGGTTTATTTGCATTCTGGGACTGAACTCATCCCTCTCTTCCCCTACCTCAGAGCAGGTCTGCAAAAAAAAGGGGGGGGGGGGGGGGGGCGACGGCGGTATAGCCCCGGGTAACCGGCTGCTGGCAACCGACCATGGCCTTGCAGGGTTTCCTGACCTTAAAGTCAACCCAGGCCTGGACCTATAGGTCTTCTGACGAAGTCAGCCTAGACCGTAGGTTTAAAATTTGCTATTACTTGTGAGTTCACATAAGTCCCTAGTAACTTACCCGCCGACCAAGCGGTAGTCATTCAGCAATTGTCCATTGGATAGGATGTATTAACGCAATAAAATTGCAAATTTAATAAGTAAATTAAATTTTTATAAGTTAATACCCTATCCAATGGACACACAAGACCCTCCCACCGACCCCGCTATCAGCTTACTAGGGGTCTAATAGGTTTAGACAACGAAAAAGATGCTATGACGTCAGGTTGTCTAGACAGGAAGGAAGTACGACACGCCATCTGGGGAGTGCACAGTACTACGGACCGGCCAGCTAGTGGCAACACAAGACGTCTTTTTCTGACGTTTGGCGGGCCGGTCTGCGCCGACCGGATAAGCAATTGTCCATTGGATAGGGTATTAACTTATAAAAATTTAATTTACTTATTAAATTTGCAATTTAGTAAGTTAAAACCCTATTCAATGGACACACAAGACACTCCCAGCCGGCCCCGCTATCAGCTTACTAGGTGTCCAAATATGTTTAAACAACGAAAAAGATGCCATGACGTCATGCTGTCTAGACAGGAAGGAAGTATGATGCTCCACCTGACGAGTGCACAGTACTGGACTGGCCTGGCCGGAGGAGGAGACACAGGATGTTTTTTTCTGACGTTGGCGGGTCGGTCTGCACCGACCGGATTAGCAATTGTCCATTGGATAGGGTATTAACTTATAAAAATTTAATTTACTTATTAAATTTGCAAGTTTACATTGAAGAGAAAGTGGATTTTAGTAACTTCAATTTATCTTACCAGGGCATTTCCAGTTTAAATTTTGGTTTATGTACATGAGCATCTACATATCATCTTGACCGTGGCAATTGACCAAGATATGGTCGTCGAATTTTCTTTGTCTCAAAGCATGAGAAAAAGGAATACTTTTTTCAAACAATTGCACCATTACTATAAAGAGAAAATGAGAACATTGCATCTTGTCTATTCAGTTGCCGACCAGCCTCACACTGTTTCAAATGACAGGATCAGCATCAGGGACACCCCTGTCTTACCAGTGGGTGAAATTCAGGTACTAACACCTCTACCATTACTTTTATCACAACTACTAATAAGTTAATCTCTCTTTTATTAAAGTTATTGATAGTTCGGCCAGCCATTGATCACTGGAATAGATGTAATCAGTGGTCATCATCATTAATTCATACGTACTTTATCATAGCAATAGATGTTTAAACCTCTTTCAACTAGACAAATATTTCAACCATCCATTTCTCACAGGCATACTGGTAATAAAGAATATATGGTGACAGTTGTGACCAGACCTTTCACTGCAATCAGCCTGGAGTTGTTAATTCTAGTCAAAGCATTAACTTGATGCCATTATGCAGTTTGCAAAATTGTGACATGGAACAAGTGTTCATATTATGCATGTATATGGAATTTGCAGTATCCGTTGAAACTGGTATAGTAAACATGTTTAACTGATTCCAATTTTGATACATTTGGAAAGCAAGATAGCAGCTTGACATTGTTATTTTTACACAGTGCCAGCACTGATGGATTTGTATTGCTTTGACATTATTATACAAAAGACGCAATAAAGTGTAATTAAGTTATTATTATACATGTTATATCTAATATATATTATGCAATATATATTAATATCAGGGCAATATTTTGTAAGTTTTCCACACTGTTTTTTTTTAAATCCCCATTGACTTAGAGTTTAAGCTGGTAGTGAATCTATTTAAACAATTTACTGCATTCCTATTTAGTTATATGAAATTTGTTATGTGTAAATTTAAACCCTTTGAAAGATTCCTGGAGAAGTGGACTTGCCCCCACTGACTGAGGAGGGGGTGGAATCTTTGATGTCCACTACCCATGAAGATGAAGACCCACTGAAAGGAAGGCGGGATGACAAGGGAGAGCGCAGTGTGGGCAGTGATGGGAAGCCCACACATTCCTCTACTGAATCTGGGCCAGGGGATTTGGACTTGTACGTTAATATTGCTATGTAATTTTTGTGACTCTTTTACTGTGTACATGATGAAGCACTTAAATCTTTTCAACAGTTTGAATATTAACATCTATATAACAACAAGAAAATACAATGTATGTGTATTAATATATTTGGACTATGAAATACTCGCCTGTCACCTAACAATGCCCACATTGATCTGAAAATCAACTGTTGTCTGCTGGTGGTGTGTGAAAGATCACAGGCATTTACACATAGAGAATGCTAATTTAGTTGTGAGACCTACAGAAAGTTTATATCTGTGCATGTTTTTGGGCAGAAGACCCCGATAATGGTTAATGCACCTGGAAACTTTTTCTACGCTGAAAGAATATTTATGCCAAAAGATCAGAAGTTCTTTAAACTTCACAGTTGGAGAAGAAATCATAGGCAGAGAGCCGTAGTTATAAAATGGGACCTTAACATAACCTTAAAATTAAAGCTATAGAGCTCAATTTACCCATGGATTAAGATCACAAATAGAAATTATATCTGGTAGAGTTTAGTCCATTTCTAAAGTACAGTGGAAAATATTTGCAAAGTGTAGGTGAAAAAGAAAGCCCCAGATGAGACCTCAAACCCATTTTAAACCTCAACTTAAATCCTTGAATTATGGCATAGACATATTTATAATCAGTATATTACTGGTTGATTTGATCTATATTTTGATTTATTCTTTAAAACATAACGTCACTGATAAAGATTATATTATTCAATTAATGATGTGAGTTTTTGATTGGTTCACTTTCATGGTCCCCTGGCTTTATTTTTCTGCAATTTTTCTGCTATCAGAGAGCAGCTTGCCCCTACAGAGGACACGCCTGCAGTGGTTGTGGATCCATATCAGATGCCCTCACCACAGAGGAAGAGAAAACGCCCCGACTCCCCCGATGTCACGAAAATATCTCCAGTACAGCCTCCTGCAAGCAAGCGGAAAAGACGGGTGAACTTTTGATTAACTAGTTTTGAAGAACCTGTTATCCCAACTTTGCTTGCTTTTCATCCAGAGTTGGTAACAAGATTTCACTCTCTAGTTTATTGAACCATTGTACCAACTGTACACAATACTAGTAAGTTTTTGAAAATATGTTGTTATATTGAGGCAATGTGATGGCTTTATATTAATGTATAATATTGAATATATAGATTAAACTGCTCTGAAAATTACTACGCTAAGTGATAAGTATTCATTTGATTCAGGATGAGCTTGAGTTGGACAGCACCCTGGAGGAAGGGGCTGTCACTCCCGGAAGGAGAAGACCCAGAATGCTGAACTTTGCAGACGCCGAAACACAGATCAGAAAGGGTGTGCTGAGAAATTATATGGCTGACACAACCCCAATAGTCAGGAGCATGGTATGTTGTAACCTGCATGTATTTACCCTCAGATTGACTTAAATCTACATGTCAATTTACTATTGCTGAGGGTATTGGGTACATAAATACTAGTGCTGGGGTTACTGGGTTAATAGTCACTTAACAGAAAATCTGTGTCAATATCATGGGTGTTATTTAGATATATGACCTAATTAGAGGGACATACTGACCGGAACATATTTTTGTTGTATTCCCCAGGGTCACTTACTATGGAAATAAACATCACAGTTTTGTTGACAAATACCAATATCTTGTTAATAATTAGATAACTGTATGTAAGCTACAAATGTGTTATATACATCATTAGAAAGTTATTTTATAGAACTTCTCCTCATTATTGTTGCATTAAAATACATCTAGAAATAATGACAAATCTCAGGCCAAAATTGTACTAGATCAAGGTCGCTTGTCTAAAAGCATACCATCACCAAACACAATCTTCTAAACAATTTCACAGTACTAGTGGCTTGCTTTTTTGTTAAACTGATCACGTTTTCTGTTAAATACACTGGATTGATTTTGTTATCTTTTCCTTTGTGGCACCATGAATTTAAATTGTAACTGTTATTTATGATGGCTGATGGGATTGATTGTGAGTAGTTGGGGCAGAAATGCTGAGCTTCAAGTATTTTTAAATATGTTTAATATTTTCACTGGGCAGCCAGGACTGAAACACTATGGCTTCTGACCTTCATGAGTAAAGGAAACCATCTTATCACCTCCATGACTTTGCTTCTGATCGCATACTTGTCGCATTCGGGAGGTGGATTCATGATATTGAAACGAGTATCACCACCGACTTTTTCCAGTGATGCTCAATTTCAACCAGTTTTTGTGCCAAATGCCCTGCAGGCCAGTGGAATGTGTAAAATGCAGACTGTGTTTATCAGTTAACTGTGTGGGTTTTTGTTTTTTTTTTAAAAATTTTTTCACACCCTCAACCTTTGGAAGCAGTACGGGCATTGTGTCCACCCATTTATTCACATGTATACCTCAGGAATGCAGACCACAGGAAAGCATGGCTGGAGATAACTGCCATGGTAATGTTCTTGCTATCAATCTAAAAAAAAAAAACAGAAACTCCAGTAAATACATTTCTTAAACATATCCTGTGTTGCTGAAACTGTAAGACTTGTTCATTGTAAAGGAACTGCCGGCTCCAAACCTACAGAAATACACTAATCTCTTTCATCGACCGGGGAGACCGGGTAAATTCACATATAATTAAGTACTTAGCTCTCCGTCTGTAAACTTTTATTTTTCATAAAAAACATATATTTTTATGATGTTGATAAGTTGTTGTTTTTTTAATTACTTGTATTCAGTTTATCAAAATTTCAGACAAAAATATGCTTATGTTATAGTTAATATATAACATGTTATAGTTAGCATGATAAGTCCTTATGTTAGTGCAATGAAATGTACACGGGTGGTCACTAAGATAAACGGTCACGGAGATAAACGGTCCTCAGAAATGCTCACATAAAAACTGTTAAAAGGTTTAAACAACAATATAACACAAACTAAAATCATGAAAAGCATTGTTTAAGTCTATTTTGTTGTTTAGTTTCTGCGATTTTGCTATTTACACTATTTAAATTTGAAAACTTTGAAGACCGTTTATCTTCGTGACCACCCGTGTACCCACAAATTCGTTTTAAGATGCAATCAAATGTCTTTAACTGGAATTCTGCTAAGCATAGCTCAGTTTTAAGAACAAACACGTTGGTTCCCAGGAGGCCTTTTGACAGGGTTAACTATATAAAGCTTCATATGTGTGTAATACTAATGTATTTACTCCCCATGTCTCAGTGGTTTAGCACGGCAGTTTGTGTTCAACCTATGCGAGCAAGTTTAAAGCGTAACCAGCCTAGTTTCTTTCATGTAAAAATCCTTTTGGAAGTGGCATTTTTAAAAAAAATATTTTTTTTTGATAAAATAATAATTCTTTACTATTTTGATTATTACAAGGAAAATCATTAGTGTTAAGTAAAATATTTCTAAATTACTGTCGAGTATGTAAGCAGTATAACAGGTAATGTGTGTTTCAACATGAGTCCCTAGAATGGGTTACTTTGCCTTGATAAGCGTATGATAAATTGGAGCTTTAAATATCAAGTTGGACAATTGAACTACTTTGGGACAGTCTGTCCAATATGACTTTTAAAGGATCTATATTTATAAAATGTCCAAATACACTTTACAGGAATGGGAAAAAAACTGCTGCAGCTATGGAAGAACAACTGCAAGACTATAAGTATTTCAATGGAAGAAGCAATGGAACCTTTTGGTAATGTGTTCTGTTTTTACAATAAAAAGTTAAGATGAGGGCTTTGGGAAATACTTTCACTAGCAAATTTTTCCAGTTAAAACGTTTGGCTAAATTTTATTTGTTTTTCCTAAATTTGTCATTATTTATATTTACCATTGAATAAAATATACAATTTTTATTGGGTTAATACATCCTATCCAATGGACAATAGCTTATCCGGTCGGCACAGACCGGCCCGCCAAACGTCAGAAAAAGACGTCCTGTGTTTCCACCGGCCAGGCCGGTCCAGTACTGTGCACTCTCCAGATGGCGTGTCGTACTTCCTTCCTGTCTAGACAGCGTGACGTCATAGCATCTTTTTCGTTTGGCGCGAGATCTGTGCAAGCGGAATTTCTTCAGAATTTAATTTTGCAGAATTTTCTGTTACATTGTGGAATATTTACTTTTTGGTTATTTGGTTATACCAAAGTGATTATTATATCTCATAGCTCAGAATGTCATCCCCGGGACAGCAAAGAGGGGGTTGTGGCCATGTTATGGCAAGTTTTGACCAGCACTCATTTTGTGCACGCTGTCGTGAGAAGTTCAAAGGGGGGGACCCCTGTGTTGAGAAGAAGGACACTACTCAATGTAAGTTTTGCTTGGCTTTAACTCCAGAGCAGCTAGCTCAGATTTCCACACCTTTATATAAATTGAAAAAGGAAAAACTTGAGGGGAGGAAGTCAGAATCTGCCACCCCCTCTAAGGAATCGTCTAAACTTGTTGACCCTGCTAGTGTGTCAGTCATTGGGGTTGTTGGCCAGCCGTCAACTGATAAGTCACCGTCTACTTCCTCTGTGCCTCCGGAGAAGAAGAGTAAGAAAGACAAACTGCCTTCAAAAACCAAGAAATCTTCTGATGCTTCTGATACTAAAGCCAAGAACACGGACTCTACTGATTCTACGATTGCAGAGTTGGACAGCAAACGGTCGGAGCGTTTCAACGGGCTTGAAGCCTTGCTCTTATCTAGAACTCTACAAGCAACTTTCTCTTCTGAGATCAGAGTCGTTTCACCTCCTCATTCACCACCAGCTAACATCCCTAAAGATTCTGAGCCCTTCTTTCAACCCACTAGGCGCACTGGCAAGGACTTCTCTGCAGAAATGCATCAGTCAGCCAGCCAGCCGGAGTCGGATTCTCAGTCTACAACTACAGAGCGCACTGGCAAGGGTTTCTCTGCTTCCCAGCATCAACCAGCCAGCCAGCTCACATCCGACCGACAGAAGCCTTCTTCTTCTTCTACATCTAAGTGCACTGGCAAGGGTTCCTCTGCAACTTTGCATCAACCGGCCAGCCAGCTTGTCACCGACCGACCGACCTCCAGGTCTCCTCACAGGCGCACTGGTACAGACACCTCTGTTCCCAAACAGCAACCTACCAGCCAGCCTCACAAGGACCCGAACCGACCTTCAATGTCTGATCCCTCTGCTACTGGCCATTCTCATAGACATGTCTAGCAAGAGAGACCGACCAGCTTCTACTGTGGATACCGACACTGGCTCCCCTTCACTTAAACAGAGACAGGACAGTATCTCTAGTATCAGTTCTGGTGCAGACAGTGATTTTTTCAGACCGACCACCGGTCGACCTCTATGCCAAGGAAGGGGAATTGTCAGAGGATCAGGACGCTACTGCCATGGAGTCGGATCAAGTACCTTCAGAGGAGCAGACTTATAGAGAAACTATGAAAGGCATACGTTCCTATATGGGTTGGTCGGATATTCCGGACTTGGATAGTGCAAATACTGCATCAGATGATAACCCCTTCTCTGGGCCCAAGACTGCTACACCAGGAAAAGTGTCCGTACAGATGCCTACTGAAGATTGGCTTTGTAAGAAGATTGCTAAACTGAACTTAACTCTGGTTGAGGGATACCCCTCCCAAAGTTCTGAGGCCGGTGGCCTGTTAATGGACCAGTTTTTGAGAACAGCAAAGTCGCAGTCCAAGTGGTACGGGCTGTCATCCGACCACAAAGCCGACCCTGCCGCTGTTTCAGGCTGGAGTACGGAGTCTTCAAAGCTCAACAGTTGTTACAGTAGGATAGCTAGGCAATCTGGTCTGACCTCTACTCCCCCTGCCTCCAGACGCATTTCTCAAGAGGCGTTGAGATGGGAAAAGTCGGCCAGAGAAGCCTCAGTCATCTGCAACCAAGCAGCTAGCTTCAACAGATGTCTGTTTAAAGTACAGCAAGATATGCAGAGCCAACTTAAAACCCTGCGTAGTGACTGTAAGGGGAAGGGTTCTTCAAAGGCTTCAGGTGCTCTGGACAAACTCCACTACCTCATGGACTTCAACTCTAGCATAACACAGGCAGCTGCTAAAACTATGGAGCACTTAAGTGAGTTTGTCTTCATTTCCATGGGCAACCTAACTTTGGCTAGACATGACGCCTACCTAGCACATATCAAGAGTGGGGTTAAGCCGGACACTGTAGCTGCCGTCAGAACAGCCCCTTTGCACATCCCCACCCTCTTTCCAGACACTGTAATAAAGAGGGCCGAGGAGGAGATCTCCCACTATGAATCAAGACAGTCTGGCTCTTCTCGTAGCAAGGCCCGTTTTCACCTGTATGACAGGTCAGATAAACGTCCGGATAAGAAGGGAGACAAGCCAGCATGGAAGAACATTGGGAAGGGTCGGTACAGGAAACCTAGGAACAAGACCTCAAGTTACTCATCGCGACCAGCCAAGGGCCAACAGTCTTATAAATGACAATTACTGTGTAACAAAGTTACAGGCAAGACTGTTGGCAGGGAGCACACCACAAACAATGAACTCTTGTACATTGTTAAATGTAAAGCCTCTTGTTGTTCCAAATGTTCATACTGTGCCCGGGCATTCCCAAAAGAAAGAAGTAAGTCCCGGGGCAGCAGATTGTTACTCAACAAATTGTGTATTAAAATCTGTGAAAAGTGTTTCTGGTTTTCTGTCTTGTGTTCATCCTGTAATCAATGCAAAAAATGCTGTACCAAATCTGCCTGTAGGGGCCAGACTTCAAACCTTTTGGCAAAATTGGCTGGATCTGGGTGCCGGTCCGAAAGTGGTTCAAATCCTCAAAGAGGGCTACACCCTCCCCTTTTGGATCAGACCAAATCTCACAAGGTATCCCACAGTCATAAGCTGCTATGTCAATCCCCACAGGAACAGCTACCTGTTGGAGGCATTACATCAGCTTATAGACAAAAATGCAGTAGAGCTGGTCCACAATCAAACATCTCTGGGGTTTTTCAACCGACTATTTTTAGTCCCGAAACCCAACAACAAATGGAGACCAATACTAGACCTGAGCAATCTGAATCCTTTTCTCAAGATGGAGAAATTCAAGATGGAGACCTCGGAAACCATCAGAACATCCCTCCAGAAAGGGGAGTGGGTCACCTCGATAGACTTCAAGGACGCCTACTTCCATATCCCAATACAGGAACAATCCAGGAAATATCTGAGATTTCATGTCCAAGGCCGGACATACCAATTCAAAGCACTACCTTTCGGTCTGTCCACAGCACGCTTGGAGTTCACTGTAATAGTAAAGGAGGTAAAACTGATGGCTATGCACAGGGGTATAAGGATCCACCAGTACCTAGACGACTGGTTGGTGAGGGCCAAATCCCTCCAGGTCTGTCTCCAGCATACTCAGGACCTAGTAAAGATGTGCCAAGACCTAGGTTGGCTAGTGAATTTGGAAAAGTCAGAGCTGGAACCCAAACAAGTCTTCGACTTTGTAGGCTACCAGTTCGACCTCAGGTCCGGTCGGGTCCGACCCACACCAGACCCGTGGCAAAGCCTTCAAGAGAAAATAAAAACACTCTTATTACTACCGACCTGCCCGGTCCGGCAGTTCATGTCCTTGATAGGTTTACTCACAGCCACAGAGAAACAAGTTCACCTAGGCCGACTGCATATGAGACCCATACAGTGGCATCTCAAAAACAATTGGAGGGTACCGGAATCACTAGACAAGATTATGCCAGTACCCAGGTCACTGCACCCTTACTTACAATGGTGGCTAGAGGAAGGCAATGTGCTCCAGGGTCAACCATTGCATCCTTTAAAACACGCTCTGCAAATTTTCACAGATGCGTCAAAAGAAGGATGGGGCACTCACTTGAATGAGCACACTGCAAGAGGGTCCTGGTCAGTGCCAGAAAGCAAGTTGCATATAAACTATCTGGAACCAAAAGCAGTTTTTATTGCGTTAATACATCCTATCCAATGGACAATTGCTAATCCGGTCGGCGCAGACCGGCCCGCCAAACGCCAGAAAAAGACGTCCTGTGTTGCCACCGGCTGGCCGGTCCGTAGTACTGTGCACTCCCCAGATGGCGCCTCGTACTTCCTTACTGTCTAGACAACCTGACGTCATAGCATCTTTTTCGTTTGGCGCGTGTACTGTGCAGACGTGTTTTCAACATCTCCAGATTATTAAAGGAAAAGTGTGCTTTATGACGGATTTTGAACCTTATATGTGGAGAGTTTCTTTGTAAAGTGTTACCAACTGGTCAAGCACGGATATACATTTAGAAATCTGCTGGAAACGCTCCCTAGCTGACTCAATTTACTTTTGATGATAGGGCAGTAATCGACGAGTTATATGAAGGCAGCCATTTTGCTAGTTTCCTCCCATTCAACCTTTGTGTTGTTAGGGGCAAATCAACAATTTTGAAGAATTATGGATATACTTCTAACAGGTATTTTTATCCGTGTCTTTTTTGTTTGAATGTTTCATCTATAACCTTCCAGCTACAGTCACCATAGAAACGTCTCCTAGTACTACACGAGAGCTTCAGTCTACGTAGTTGAAAACTGTGAATGGAAGGAATTCCCCATCACAGGTGCATTTCTTCAGAGCGCACTGGTACCGACTTCTCTGCTGTAAAGCATCAGTCACACCAGCCTAGCTCGAGTATTTTTTCATCAGAAGCAAGAGATGAATTCTGCAGATTTCTTCAGAACACTCGCAGTCCCACCCTTATGGACCCGGCACTTGTGTCGGTAGTAAGGGCAGTGGATGGCCATGAAACTGGTTTGAGTGTACAGCCGGCTGAGAAGATGAACCGACTTCAGACCGGCCAGGAATATCATCTTCAGAGCGCACTGGCCCAGGCTTCTCTGCTTTTAAAGCAACAGCCGGCCGGCCAGCTAAAGAACGCGACCTCTGACGTCATATCCAGTCAGCCAATCGCGTATCCTTCCGACCAATCACGAAGCAGGTCACGTGTTTTCACCGACCAGGAAGGTCGGAAGTGCGTTCTTCAGAACTCGCGTCTACTGTGACTACAGTCCCTGCTTTGCAGACCCGGCCTGGTTGTCGGTAGTGGGGTTTTGTTGACTGTAAAGTTGCCGGTAAAGCATCACACAAAGAACGCGAATACTGACGTCATCTCCAGTCAGCCAATCGCGTGTCCTTCCGGACAATCACGAAGCAGGTCACGTGTTTTCACCGACCAGGAAGGTCGGAACTGCGTTCTTCACAACTTACATCTACTGCGATACCAGTCCTTCTCTCATGAACCGACCTTCGTTGTCGGTAGTGGGGTTTGTGGATGAGCAGTATACTGCGCATTTGCATGTTTAATTATCACAAAAGAACGCGGCAACTGACGAACTCCAATCAGCCAATCGCGTGTCTTTCCGACCAGCAGGCTGGTCACGTGACACACCGAACACCAAGTGTTTCTAAAAATAGATTACAAGGGCTTTCCCAGCAACTGTCAAATCTACAAACAAGACGTGCGATTTAAGAAATACTTTAATTAATGGAGGAAACCTACAGCAAGCTGAATTCGACACACAAGATAGTTGTAACAATGCTTCAACAACTGGTTACAGAGTGTGCCGGGCTGGTACTGGCTACACAGCCTGGTACACTTGCTTCAACAACTGGTTACAGAGTGTACCGACTGGTACTGGCTACACAGTCTTGTACACTTGCTTCAACCTACCGGTTACAAAGTCTACTAACAGGGTGCTGGCTACACAGTCCTTACTGTACAGTGCTTCACCCCAGCATTAAAAAAAAAAAAAAAAGCTGGCTAAATGTAGCCCAGTAGCCGTCTAAATTCATTGGTGACCCCAGCCTGCCAGTTTTTTGTGCCGGTTACAGAGACTTACTGTTTACAGCGAGTTACCGGTTATGGAGTCTTGGTACCGGACAGAGTTGCCTAATGCAAATTTGGTTACAGAGAATTCTTAGACCGGTCAGTGGTCTTGGTGATATGACAGGGATATGACAGTGTCCCAAGCTACTGCCAGGCAACCTTCCCTTATCACACCTCTCAACAACCTGTTATCGGTGCTGGACTTGACTGGAGAGATAATAAATTTTGTCATCATGTCCGGCCAGGGATCAGACATCTCACAAATGACAATTGCTCTGTAAATGCTACACCTTGCAGACTGCTGGCCCGGGGCGAAGAGTCTATTAATGTGAAAAGTTGTGTCAGCCCCACCAGACCGCAATAAGAGCAGGGAGACTGTTAACCTGGATCATTGTCACCAGACCGGACCAGTGTCCGGAGGGACAGAAAATGTTTGTCAGAATACCAAATGTCCCAAATGTGGCACACTATCTGCCTATAGGATCCAGACTAAGCCCTTTTGGGAAGGAGGGATACCTATGTCCATATACCTATACAAGAACAATCAGGTCGGGCATACCAGTTCAAGGCCCTGCCATTCGGTTTGTCCACAGCAGGCCCAGTTCACCGTGATACCTAAGCAGGTGAAATTGATGGCTGTACACAAGGATTTAAGAAGCCACCAGTACCTAGACGACTGGTTAGTGAGAGCCAGATCCCACCAGGTTGTCTCCAACATACACAGGAACTAGTAAATAATGTGTCAGCAACTGGGTTGGCTGATGAACTTGGAGAAATCAGAGCTGGAGCCCAAACAAGACTTCGATTTTGTAGGCTACCAGTTTGTCTTCGGGTCTGATTGGTTCCGACCGACTATGGACTGGTGACAGAGCCTTCAAGAGACTGTTAAAACTGCTATCCCTACCGGCTTGCCCGGTCCGGGAATTCATCTCCTTGATAGGTTACTAACATCTACAGAAAAGCATGTTAATCTAGGCAGACTTCATATGAGACCCATACAGTGGCATCTCAAAAACAACTGGAGGGTACCAGAATCACTGGAAAAGGTGATCCAAGTCCCCAGGTCCCTGCACCCCCATTTACAATGGTGGCTGAAGGAAGACAATGCACTTACAGGCCAACCATTACACCCAATGAAACATGCTCTGCAAATATTTACAGACGCATCAATAGAAGGGTGGGGCGCTCACTTAGCTGAGCACTTTGCAAGAGCAACCTGGTCCCCTCCGGGAAGCAAGTTGTATATAAACTATCTAGAACTTTAAGCAGTTTTTCTGACTTTAAGAGTTCTAAGACCTTTGATCAAACAAGATAGTACTTGTAGCAACTGACAACACCACAGTAGTGTCATACATAAAGGAAGGAGGAATATGGTTGGGCCCACTTTGTGCCCTACTATGGAGAATCTTGACCTGGTGTACCAGGAAACAAGTGACTCTAAAGCACGACACATTCCAGGCCGGCCTAATGTGGTAGCAGACAGGCTGTCCAGGCTAGGCCAGACCATCCAAACAGTGGTTTCTCCTTCCAGAGGTCTTCCACTCTATGCAGTAGGTGGCACCGGCCCAAAATAGACTTATTTGCCACGAGGTTCAACAACAAGTCACCTGTTTTGTGTCACCGGTACCGGATCCCCTGGCCACAGCAGTGGATGTGCTCAGTCGGCCATGGTAGGATCTAAAAGGATACACCCTCTCACCATCAGCCATATTGGGCAAAGTGGTGGAGAAGTTGCAACACTCCCCATGTAAGAGAATCATTCTGATTGCTCCGGGGTGGCCCAATATGCCTTGGTTTTGGGATCTAGTGGCCATGTCCAGCCACATCCCACTGAGCCTGCCCAATCTGTCCAGCCTGTTTACAGCCATTCGATCAGATCCCTCACAGAAATCTGACAAATCTTAATCTCCATGCAGGGCTCCTAGAGCCTCAGCAATCGAGGAGCAGGACTTGTCTGAGGCAGTGGCAGCAAGAATTGAGGCCCCTCAAAGGGGGAGTCAATCAGATCAGTCTATGAGGCAAATGGGTCATTTTTACCAAGTGATGTATCATTCATCAGGTGGACTTCGGGCACCACCTGTTAAGTCAGTTGCTGACTTCCTTAGGTACCTGCTTCAGGACAGGAAGTTGCAGCCCAGTACCATTGATGGTTACAGGTCAGCCATTGCTGATAGTCTGGAAAATTTGCCCATCAATGTTAGTAAGGATGAAAATCTCACTCGTCTCCTGGATAGCTTCCACTGAGACAGACCCAAAGGCCGGAGGGGAACCCCCTCCTGGAACCTCTCCCTGGTTTTTGCACCAGCTGACAAGGTTCATTTTGAACCAATTATAGGCCTTCTTGAAGCATTTGACCTTCAAGGCAGTTTTCCTCTTGGCCCTGGGGTCGGGCAAGCGTAGAAGTGAGATACATGCTTGGCAAACAGCCCAGCACCATTGATGGTTATAGGTCACCCATTGTTGATAAACTGGGAAATTCACCCTTCAACATCAGTAAGGACGGAAATCTCGCTCGTCTCCTGGATAGATTCCTCAGAGACAGACCCAAAGGCAGGAGTGGCATACCCTCCTGGAACTTCTTACTGGCCATGCACCAGCTAAGACTCCCTTTGATCCAATTAAGGAGGCCCCCCTGAAGCATTGACCTTCAAGACAGTATTCCTCTTGGCCCTTGGGTCGGGCAAGTGCAAAAGTGAGATTCATGCTTAGCAAAACTGATATATTGGACACCAATCCGATTGGTCAAAGGTGTCCCTGTATCCATCACCCAGCTTTCTATCCTAGAATCAGCTGGCCATAGAGTATCCAGTGTGGCCCCTGGGGTTATAACAGCCCTGGCCCCGACTCTGGATAGATCCCTCAAGTCTGACAGGTCCCTCTGTCCGGTCAGAGCATTGTGCTACTATTTGGACAGGACCTCAGACATCAGGCAGAATAAGGAGGTGGTTTTTGTCTCCTTTAAGAAAGGTTTCAACAAAGACAGCTCACCTGCCACTATCTCCTCTTGGATCAAGCAGACTGTGATCCTATGTTATGAGCTCTCTGACCAGGAGGCCCACTTTTAACATCAGGTTAAAGCCCATGATGTCAGGGCCTTTGCTGCTTCTAAGGTCTTCCAGTTGGGAGTCTCCTTAGATCCAATCTTGTCAGCCCGCCACTGAAGTCACAATACCTTCACACAGTTCTATATGAAGGGCGGGGCTTGGGCTGATTCAGAGCTTTACCATTGGGCTAGGTAGTGGCTGCTCAGCAGATCCACAAGTGGCCCTTAGATTGAGGAGATTTGTATATGTGCATAACAGTTCTTCATGTACATAAGAATTAAGTGTGGCGTGCTTCCTTCGGGAGGTTTATTGCATTCTGGGACTGAACTCATCCCTCTCTTCCCCTACCTCAGAGCAGGTCTGCAAAAAAGGGGGGGGGGGGGGGGGGGCGACGGCGGTATAGCCTCGGGTAACCGGCTGCTGGCAACCGACCATGGCCTTGCAGGGCTTCCTGACCTTAAAGTCAACCCAGGCCTGGACCTATAGGTCTCCTGACAAAGTCAGCCTAGACCGTAGGTTAAAATTTGCTATTACTTGTGAGTTCATATAAGTCCCTAGTAACTTACCCGCCGACCAAGCAGTAGTTATTCAGCAATTGTCCATTGGATAGGATGTATTAACGCAATAAAATTGCAAATTTAATAAGTAAATTAAATTTTTATAAGTTAATACCCTATCCAATGGACACACAAGACCCTCCCACCGACCCCGCTATCAGCTTACTAGGGGTCTAAGAGGTTTAAACAACGAAAAAGATGCTATGACGTCAGGTTGTCTAGACAGGAAGGAAGTACGAGGCGCCATCTGGGGAGTGCACAGTACTACGGACCGGCCAGCCGGTGGCAACACAGGACGTCTTTTTCTGGCGTTTGGCGGGCCGGTCTGCGCCGACCGGATTAGCAATTGTCCATTGGATAGGGTATTAACTTATAAAAATTTAATTTACTTATTAAATTTGCAAGTTTCTAGCCTTAAAAGAGTTCCAAGACCTCTGTGTGGACAAGATAGTTCTAGTGGCCACAGACAATACAACAGTAGTGTCTTACATATACAAGGAAGGAGGCATGAGGTCTGGCCCACTGTGTGCCCTACTATGGAGAATCTTGACCTGGTGTACCCAGCGACAAGTAACTCTAAAAGCCCAGCACATCCCAGGTCGCCTAAATGTGGTAGCAGACAAGCTATCCAGGCTGGGTCAAACCATCCAGACGGAATGGTCCCTCCTTCTGGAAGTCTTCCAGGCGTTATGCAGCAAGTGGCACAGGCCTCAGATAGATTTTTTCGCCACGAGGTTCAACCACAAGTTACCTCAGTTTGTGTCTCCAGTACCGGACCCCCTGGCTTTTGCAGTGGATGCACTCACTCTGCCATGGGAGGATCTGGATGCATACGCCTTCCCACCAACTGCCATATTGGGCAAAGTAGTGGAGAAGTTACAGGACTCCCCCTGCAGGAGAATCATTCTGATTGCTCCGGGGTGGCCCAGCATGCCTTGGTTTTGGGACTTAGTGGCCATGTCCAGTCAGGTCCCTCTTAGCCTGCCCAAACTGCCCAACCTCTTGACACAACCTTTCAATCAGATCCCTCACAGAAATCTGACAAACCTGAATCTCCGTGCACGGCTCCTAGAGCCACAAAAATCAAGGAGCAGGGTTTCTCTGAGGCAGTGGCAACAAGAATTGAGGCTCCTCAAAGAAGATCAACCAGATCAGTCTATGAGGCAAGGTGGGCCATTTTTACAAACTGGTGCGTCACTAATAAGGTGGACTTCAGGGCACCCCCTATAAATTCAGTTGCTGACTTCCTAATGTACCTCTTTGAGGACAGGAAGTTACAGCCCAGCACCATAGATGGTTACATGTCTGCCATTGCTGATAAGTTGGGAACTGCCACAGTTAATATCAGCAAAGATGATAATCGCACTCGTCTCCTGGATAGTTTCCACAGAGACAGACCCAAAGGGAGGAGGGGCATCCCCTCTTGGAACCTTTCCCTGGTGCTGCAGCAGCTAACAAAGGCTCCATTTGAACCCCTTCGAGAGGCCTGTCTGAAGCTTTTGACCTTCAAGACTGTCTTCCTCTTAGCACTTGGGTCGGGCAAAAGAAGGAGTGAGATCCATGCCTGGCAGCACAAGAACATCAGACACCAGTCCGACTGGTCCAAGGTGTCCCTGTTCTCATCTCCCAGCTTTCTTTCCAAGAATCAGCTGGCCAAAGAGGGTCCAGAAAGTGTAGCCCCAGTGGTTATACCAGCCCTAGCGCCAACTCTGGATAAATCCCTCAAGTCTGACAGATCCCTTTGTCCAGTCAGGGCCTTGCGCTATTATTTGGACAGGACATCAGACCTCAGGCAGAACAAGGAGTTAGTCTTTGTCTCCTTCAAGAAAGGTTTTGACAAGGATATCTCCCCTGCCACGATCTCCTCATGGATCAAACAGACTGTGATCCTATGCTATGAGCTCTCTGATCACCAAGCCCACACCCTGCATCAAGTTAAAGCTCATGATGTCAGGGCCTCAGACGTGCTTCCTTCGGGAGGTTTATTTCTTTCTCATGGGACTGAACTCGCCCCTCTCTTCCCCTACCTCAGAGCAGGTCTGTCAAAAAGGGGGGGTGGGGTGGGGGGTAGGTCGGTTTGGACCGTTTAACCGGTTTCTGTTGACCGACTATAGCCTTAAGGGTTTCCTGACCTCAGGGTCGACCCAGGCTAGGAGGAAATTTTTGTTAGTTCTGTTTATGAGTTCACCTAAGTCCCTAGTAACTTACCCGCCAACCAAGCGGTAATTATTCAGCTATTGTCCATTGGATAGGATGTATTAACGCAATAAAATTGCAAATTAAATAAGTAAATTAAATTTTTATATAAGTTAATACCCTATCCAATGGACACACAAGACCCTTCCACCGACCCCGCTATCAGCTTACTAGGGGTCTAATAGGTTTAGACAACGAAAAAGATGCTATAACGTCACGCTGTCTAGACAGGAAGGAAGTACTACACGCCATCTGGCGAGTGCACAGTACTGGACGTCTTTTTCTGACGTTTGGCGGGCCGGTCTGCGCCGACCGGATAAGCTATTGTCCATTGGATAGGGTATTAACTTATAAAAATTTAATTTACTTATTAAATTTGCAAATCTGTAGAATTTATACATACATTTTGCAGGTGGATAAGCATTAGGGTAACACTAAGGGCATGATGGGTTAGTATGAAAGCATGTCTTAATCATTCATGCTCATAATCTGCTCTTGTAATCAAAATTTAGTAAAACCTTCGGTAACATATTTGCATTTAATGCTTACACAATAAATGTATTAAGTCCTTTACATTTGTTTCTGCTGGTAAGAAGTGTTTATTTCAGCTTGATTGATTTAGGTTAGGGTGTGACGAGTACAAATAATTCGGGTCGATTACTCGCGGACAAAAAATCGGCTCAACATTGAGCACTCGAGAAGTTTAGTATCCACCATTACAGGAACCAACATCCAATATGGCGGCTCCCGTAAACAACAAATATATAAAGATAAAAGCTTTGAATTAGCTGATGTCACCATAATATTATGCTAAAATAATATTATGCTAAAAATGGTGGATTATGCGATTTAATGCCAGCATGGTATGTTATTTATTTTTTATTTCCTAAAAAACGTAACCGCTTCAATAGGTTGTTATATGCACATGAGTAGTTGACTCTAAAAAAAATTGGGATCGAATTTTCGTAAAATTTCCCTCGCTCGGCGAGTGTCCACTGCTCAGTCGCACCCCTAATTTAGGTTCGATGTCACTTATAACCTATGGAGTTTGTTTAACCGTCAAACTATGGCAAACTGTTGTAAACAAAGACATCCTTAAAGTACCTATTACAGGAAAAAATGTTGTCTAAAAAGTTCTCCATTGATAATATTTACATTTTTCTTGAAGAATTAGTATAACTATAAAGTATGTAATCAAGTGTAACGACCATGGTCGATTCTGTGCAAAGTAATGCAAAATTCAAGTTGAAATTTTTGCACTTGACTGCCCATGTATCACCCACTAAGTTGTCACCTGAGGTAATGACCACTCATCCTAGCACTATAAACTAGTGAATACAGATTCTGCACCCTGAGCTACTGGTCTTTTTTTATTTCCTATTTGATAGATTTGAACCCAAATGTTTTACTGCTACTGTTGCCTTATGATGAAAACAACTGTGAACTCTAACTGGTTTGCACTTTTTAATGCTATTTTATATATAAAGCAATGTTTTTTGTCAGATGAAGAGTCAACCAGGTCAAGTTCTGAGACGTTGCAGTTGAATGGGGAGATGGACAGCTTGGATGATGTGAGAAGGAGCCGAGATGAGACTCCAGAAGGCACGAGACAGCCCGTAGATTTTGGCAGAGGAAAAGGTCTCAGGCATACACTGGTGTGTGTCAAATTGTGTGACAAGGGGAATGTGATAGGACTGTGATACGGTCTGTGAAAGAAGGCCTTGTATTTTATAAAACTTACAAGATGCTCCTACAAATTTGAAACTATTACGTGTTTGCAACCTGTTTACTGTTTTTTACTTTTTCATTGTTTTGAAGATAATTTTACTTTCTTCTACAGATATTGGATGCTTAATATATAATTAATATGTTTACATTAGGTGACATATTTCTTTTGTGACATTTCCAGTTGACTACAATTAAAACGCGGGTACCTGCATTTGTACCAGATAGTAGCACAATAGATATCGTGCTCCATGTTTACCAAGTCACATCTGGACAATTTGCAATTGATTTTTATAATATTTTCTAGAACTGCACAACCTTAAGTTATAGAGTTAGATTTTGAAGAATATCAAACAGATTCTCTTGCCCCGTGAACATTTTGGTATTTTTCTGGCATTTTTATACAGAGATTGGTGTTGAAGCCACTGGCCAAAAATCCTGACTGATCAAAAAGCTTCGATAATAATAGTAATAGAAGCATCTGTGTAGCAAACAATTGATAAATATTCTCTGATGCTCTGGAATCCAAATAGGGACATTCCTTAAACCTTGCAAAGTCGCAATTCGACAAGCACCAGGGAAGAATGACATGGTGGTGGGTAAACCAGTCAAAGCAGGCAAGTCTGGAGTTGACTTCTAAATCTTAAAATGGTCTATTGTGATCTGACACTAATTGGGAGCCTGCTCCATTCCACTGGCCCAGACATGGCAAAACCACGACTGCCTGTGGACTGAAGAAACTGATTTATATTTCCACATGTCAGGATACTAGACTTGATCAAGGGTGATGAATAGATTGGTTGGGGGAAGTTTATGGCTTTAAAATTGAGGTTATATTTGAAAAGGATTTAATATGAAATAAGAAGCCAGTGGAGTTTTGCTAGATAGGGTGTGACATGACTCATTCTATCTGAAAACAATACGGCAGGGCACATTTTTACCCCACAGCCCTTAAGGGCTGTCAGGGTACTGTTTTCACCCATGGTGTCCGGGTGGGCCGGCGGCGGGAAAAAGTTTGTCCGGGCTGTATCTCAGAAACCGTAAGGTGTAGGAAGTTCATACTTGGTAGGGACATTGGTTAGGAGGTGTAGGTGTGCAACATCATGGTCTGACCTTGATTTGACCTTTGACCTTGCCATAGTGACCTTGAGTTTGAAAATCTTGTCCGGGCTATATCTCAGAAATCGTAAGTTGTAGGAAGTTGATACTTGGTAGGGACATTGGTTAGGGGGTGTAGTTGTGCAATGTCGTGGTCTGACCTTGATTTGACCTTTGACCTTGCCATAGTGACCTTGATCTATAAAATCTTGTCCGGGCTATATCTCAGAAACCATAAGGTGTAGGAAGTTGATACATGGTAGAGATATTGGTCAGGGGGTGTAGGTGTGCAACGTCATGGTGTGACCTTGATTTGACCTTGCTGTAGTGACCTTGACCTATAAAATCTTGTCCGGGCTATATCTCGGAAACTGTAAGGCGTAGGATGTTGATATTTGGTAGGGACATTGGTTAGGGGGTGTAGGTGTGCAGCATCATGGTCTAACCTTGATTTGACCTTGCCATAGTGACCTTGACCTATAAAATCTTGTCTGGGCTATATCTCGGAAACCATAAGATGTAGGAAGTTGATACTTGGTAGGGACATTGGTTAGGGGCTATAGGTGTGTATTATCATGGTGTGACCTTAATTTGACCTTTTTCCTTGTCATAGTGACCTTCACCTTTAAAATTTTGTTGCACCTTTGGGTCTGTCTTTTGATGCCGATTAAGCACTGTTAATTCATATTAGAATTTATTAAGAATTTTACTTTCATAAATTCCCATTGTAAGAGATAGAATTTCATCAAGTGAGCCACAGATGTTGCTCCAACACCACACATAAGCATTCATTAAATGTATTACCACTTCTGTATGCATGGTAATATTCAAAACATCTCAACCATAATTCGGCCATGCAGATGTAGATAAAGAGTGTTGAATTTTAGTTTACTGCTTAATGCTGTCATCTTGTTATTGAATTATCTTGTTTTAATACTTCATCTTTACATGCATTAACTTTCTTTTAAACATTATTTTCTCTATTTAAACATTGTTTGGAACTTTATATAACTGACAGTGCTCTGAAAGTATCCTGAACTTTGTACTGATACAGTACTTCTATATCTCATGGTGTTGAAAATATTTCCCTAGGCTGTGGGGTACGGGCATCTCTGATGCTATTTTTAACTTTCTGCAGTTTAGTAGCACTGCCCTTGCTCACACCATTTTTAGGCAAATTACAGTTAGTGTAATCAACCACTGATAATAGATAAAATAAATAACATGGATGTCTGGTGGAAAATTCAAGTTATACAATAGTTTGCACTGGTCTACCACTTTAAGAACACTAAAATTATTTTTGTGAACTGAATGTTATAATATTAGTTATTAAATATAGGAGACAAAATTGACCCAGAGTATGGGTCTGTTCCTTTTAAAATAGCCTTGTTAATTGATGTTACACAGCCTGATGAATCTGGCCATTTGGAAGAGTCTGTTGCCCTTGGACAAGAATCAATGGAAAGAGGGAGGGACGTCAGCAGGTACTAGTAACATAATAGTCACTAAAGATCAACAAGATCTGGTTCTGTAAAGTCATCATTAAAACCTGAATTTAACTGGTTAAGAAAACACATAAACAGGTTTCAGTTAGATTTGGCATATTTTGAGTTTCAACATTCAAGTGTCTGTTACTTAGTGGGTAAAATATTTGGAATATTTTTTTATAACTTTAGTATCATATGTGACTATGCTTGAAAGATTCTAAATGCTGCTTGACACCTGAGCTTGTTTCCTTGATACACTTTTCTCGTATGTCTCTCTCTCAGAGAACAGAGCAGGATTGAGGCACAGGTGACTCCGCAGGTGAGTGTGATGGAGAAGTCACGGAGGACCAACAGGAGCAGTAGTGTGTCCCTGGACCGGATGTGGGAAGAGGAGCAGAGGTCCATAGGAAACGTGTAAGTCCCTTAAAACAGGTGCACAGCACACCTTTAAGTCCAACAAAAAGCCAGGGCAGATAGTCATAAAGCAGTTTCAAAACTCAGCCCTACCTAAGTATAAACTCAAAGTTAGCATTCTTAATGAGTGAAAACCAACCTTAAAAGTATATTTTTAAACTCAAGCAAGACTACTTTCGCAGTGGTTATCTCTTGGCCTTAGCATCAGTAATAATGGAGAACTAAGGGGGAGATAAAAGGCCTTTGCAATAAGATGACCCCACTTGACATTGGTGAAGGGTCAAAGGTCAAAGTCAGCAATTGGAAAAGAGTGTCAATCCATGACTTCTTGCAGGTTGTTTTACATTTGGAACCCCATGGAGCAATGAAAATGGAGATATAAGGCATCTTTAATAAGATTACCTCATGTAATATTCAAAATGTAATATGATGGTTATTTTGTTTCCGAAACTAGATTGAATTACTATCATGCTAGTTTTCCTAGCCATGTATTGTTTGTGCAAATTTTATGACGCTAGCTGCAATATTTCAAGATTTAGAGCTTCTTAATGATTTTCAAACAATCGGCTGTGGTGGCCAGTTTGTTTTTGAAAATGAAGGCAAAGTTCTTCTCAGGCGAAGATTTGCAGGCCAGGACTTTCCATTGGCTGTTTGTACACTCTTAAGCCCTAAGACCAATAATAACAGGGTTCCCACATCCTTGAAAATCCTTGAAAAATTGCTTCATGAATTTTCCAAGTCCTTCAAAGTCCTTGCATTTGGCCAAAATGAATAAAATCCTTGAAAAGTTCTTGAATTTGTTATGGCCCAATTTCTGCATCTACATCATCTAGTTTTACGGCTGTGGCAGACTCAGCAAAGCAAGTATGATCTAGTCTGAACAAAGTTTATGGTAAAATATTGATATGTTAACCAGCATTGTTGTAATGAGTTTATAAAATGTTAAAATCATGTGACAATAAAGAATTTTGTGGAGAAACGGACAGCTAGAGAGGGAGGTAAAGGAGGCCGTGCCTTAAAATATATTCTTGAGAATCGTTGTTGACCTTGAAAATCCTTGGAAACACCTTGAATCCAGTTATCAAAAGTCTGTAGGAACCCTGATATTGCATGTTGGCTATTGAGTTGGATGGTTATATAACAAAAACGATTGTTGGCACATACAAATTATATTTTGCTGTGTATATGTGTATATAGCAGTGCACAGGAAGCATCTATTGCTACAGCAGCAAGTTTCCAAGGAGAGCCGTCTGGTTTGGTGAACATTCTAGAAGAGTCCAGAGAAGTATCGGACATGTCAGTCAGCTTTATCACGACGCTGGGACCTCATGAGGTAGAACCTATGACCTCACCTCAGCACAGGAATATCTACAAGTAAGTAGGCACAAATATTCAAGCCTCTGGGCATAATTAGTAAGTCTATTGGTAGAGCAGGTAGCACAAAGCAAACACAAACATGTTGCAGTTTTTATTACAATGTATTTATGTTGATTTACTGATTGGCCTGGGTTTATCATTGCTTTCAACACATGTATAGAGGTTATATCACGATAGATAGTTGAGGGGATAGAAGAAAGCAGTGCACACTGACTGGTCAACATCCTGCACTGAAAACCATCAGGCACAGGCAAGGAATGACCAGCTTACCCACATAAAAGGTCAGGAATCAAACCATCAACATGGGAGGTAAGAGATAAGTGTTCCACCCACTATACCACTGTACCTGCTGTTATTTGTAAAATCCAGATTTTCCTGTGCATTTATTGATGTAAAATTTGTGCAAAGATTTGTCCTTTAGATTGACAATAATTGTACCTAGAGTCCATGTAGGACAGGACCAATATTGGTTTCATCATCAGAAGTTATGGCTGTTGGAAGGTCATTTTAGGTAATTTATAGAAGAGCCCATGTCAAGAGTGGAATTGTTTCATGGTTTTCAGAACACTGAAGCACAATACAAGAGATGCCAAGGTGACTACGTTCAGCACACTCTGTCCTTTAACTATGAACAAGAAAGAGGTTGCTAAGACATTCTCGTGTATGCTGGGCAAGTATAGAATACTTTTGAATAGCTAATCTTTTTAACCTGATTGTGGCCGTGTGGTTAGCAAGTTCGGCATCAAATCACTGGCTGGCATCTCTGTGTGGGTTTTACTTCCAAAAGTGGCAATGCCGTGGGCTACCACCTTGATTCCAAATGTTCTGTACAAACACTCTTCAAAATTCTAAAGCAAATAATCCAGATCTGTTTAAGTGGAACTTTGATAAGTAGAGTCCCCTTTTAAAGTAATCTTATCATTATGTCATAGAGTTTTATCTCTCTGCTAGCAGATACTCATTGGGCACAGAAACAGACTCACAATTGAAATTGTATCGGGCTACTGGGTTGTAAATTAGGACCCATGTTAACCAGGGTAAAATGAAGGTACAAAAGGTTTGCTCACAAACTGGTTTTAAACCCTTTTGTGAAGCATGTTAGAGAGCAGTCAGTATGGATACCAAGGGGCAATTCATTGCCAACGGAAGTAGTGCTGGAAAGTCTTTACCATAGAAATCTGCCTGGGAGTCCAGGGTTGAGTGAGGTGGGTTAAGAGTTATCCTTTTGTAATTTTGGACTTTTTCTGTCCACTTCATATGGTCTAGTCTGATTAATTCAGAAATACATTTTCTAATAAATTAACATGGTTTTTAGATTTCCTTGGCAAGAAGCGCATTTACGCAGTGCAGGACGAACCGTATGCAGAGATTTACATTTTCAGTGAAAAGCCATGAAGTTTGTAGCCTTGCTGAACTCGATAGGGTGGACATTTGGGGAAAGTGCTTATAATACATAAAAATGTGTGCATTGCAGTTTTAGTTACTGTTTAAGTTCTCTGTAGTGTGGTATAATTTGAGATATGTTCAAATGTTGAGCTTCAGATAACTTAAGGAGTTACTACACTTCTGTGCGACTGTTTTCATTCCATGTAACATTAATTTTTATTGCGTTAATACATCCTATCCAATGGACAATTGCTAATTCGGTCGGTGCAGACCGGCCCGCCAAACGACAGAAAAAGTCATCTTATATGAGCGCATAATGCCCTCACAAGCTGGCCGGTCCCAGTGTGCACTCGCCAGGTGGCGCGTAGTACTTCCTTGCTGCCTAGACAACGTGACGTCATAGCATCTTTTTCGTTTGGCGCGTGCACAGTTCAGACGGATTTTATTTGATGATATATTTCTTCAAGTTTTAAAGTGGAGGTAACGTTTATTTCATTGTGTGTCACTTGAATATATTACATAGATCTCATAGAACTAGTTATGTCTTCCCCGGGACAAAAACATGGTGGTTGTGGCCATTTAATGGCCAGTTTCGATACACACAGTTTTTGTGCTAGATGCAGGGAGAAAAGTAAGGGACCTGATCCCTGCGTTTCTAAGAGTGAATGTCATGCTTGCGGATTATTAACAGAGGATCAACATATTCAGTTATCCACCCCAAGCTATAGAATCAAGAAAGAAAAACGAGAATTGAAGAAAACAAGTGACACTCCACAAAAGAACTCTGACAGTTCCTCCCTCATCGACCCGTCCTCTGTGACGGTAGTGGGGGCTGTGGACGACCAGGGGAACTTGCAGTCCCCTGGTTCGAGTTCTGGATCTGACAAGAAGAAAAAGGACAAGAAAACCAAGCCTAAATCTTCAGATAAGCCCTCTAAGTCGCTTGACAAGCCCTCCAGATCCTCTACTGATACAAGGATCGATGAGTTGGATAGACAATGGGCTGATCGTTTCAATAGGCTCGAAGCTTTACTTCTCGCCAAGTCCATTGACCAGCCAGAGCCGACCTTTCAGGCTCCTAAAGTTGCACCTACCCACCCACCTCCAGTTGGTGCCGTTAAGTCTTCTGCCCCATTCATCCGACCTCCAACCGACCAACCGACCAATGCAGATTTGTCTGGTACCGGCCACTCAACCCCACAGGGACAGGATACCAGCAGATCGCCTCAGGATATGAAGACTAAGCGTACTTCGGATACAGACTTGTCTTATGCTCAACATTCCTCCAAGAAACAGTTAGCTAGCAAGTCGTCTCAACACCAGCTTTCTACCGGCCGACCTTCAGATTTGTCTGGCACCGACCCCCCTGCTCTTCAGGTTACCAGCAAATCGACCTCAGCACCGGCCAGGGACCAGAGTCCCTCATCTATGGATACAGGATCAGACAGTGATTCCTCAGACCGACCACCGGTCGACCTCTTTGTTGAAGAAGGGGAGCTTTCTGATCCGGACCAGGACCCTAATAGTGACCCCGACCAAATTTTATCTGAGGAACAGAACTATAGAGAGACCTTAAGAGGCGTTCGTTCCTACATGGGGTGGAATCATATTCCTGACATAGAATCCACAGCTTCAACAGGGGAGGACAACCCCTTTGCTGGACCTCGCTCACAGCCAGTTGGTAAAGTGTCCGTACGTTTACCCACAGATGACTGGCTATGTAACAAAATGGCCAAGCTCAATATCACACTAGTGGAGGGATATCCATCCCGCAGCTCTGAAGCTGGAGGTCTACTAAGGGACCAGTTTGTACGCCCACCCAAGTCCCAGTCGAAGTGGTATGGGTTATTCAGTGACCAAAAATCTCCTGCTGCCACCAGAGATTCGGTTACGTCGTGGAGTACAGACGCCTCCAAGCTCAACAGTTCATATAGCAGGATAGCCAGAGCTGCCGGCATTGCTGCAACTCCTCCCCCCTCCAGGCAGATTACACATGATAACTTGAGGAGATGGGAGAAATCAGCACGTGAGGCATCGACATTCTGTAACCAAGCTGCTGGGTTTAACAGATGCCTGTTGAAGGTGCAGGACAATATGCAAGGCCAATTAAAGTCTATCAGAGCTGAAATCAACAAAGGGAAGTGTTCTTCAAAATTCTCAAATGCTGTTGACGAATTACAATTTCTGTCTGACTTTAATTCCAATATCTCACAAGCCATGGCAAAAACTATGGAGCACCTAAGCGATTTTGTCTTCGTGACAGTTGCAAATTCTACCCTGGCCAGAAGAGATGCTTACCTGTCTCACTTGAAAGCGGGTATCAAGCCAGATACCCTAGCATCTCTCCGGACTGCTCCTCTACAGATGGCCACTCTCTTCCCCGACGAGGCACTGAAGCAGGCGGAACAAGATATTGCTAACTTTGAGACTAAGAATCAAGCACCATCTAGTTCCAAGAAAGGACGCTTCCACCCGTATGAGAGGTCAGACAAACGTCCAGACAACAAGAAGCAAGACAGACCTGCTTGGAAGAATTTGGGATACCGTGGCCAGAGTAAGAGAGGCAGGGGCAAGGCCTCCCATTACTCCTCACGACCGGCCAAGGGGCAGCAGTCCTACAAATGACAATCAATTTGTAGTTTCACCAGTACAGGGACTGCTGCCCGGGAGCTTAGAGACAGTAAAATATGTTCAGGTTATACAGCCTCCCAAATGCACCAACAAGACAATGAACAGTTTAAGTGTAGACTCAAGTGTTGTAGAACATGTACTTTTTGTCAAAGGGCAATCGCAAAAGAAAGATGTAAGTCCCGTTACTGTAACACCTTGTCAAGAAAAATTAAAATCTGTGAAAAATGCTTCTTTTGTCACTCACTTGTCTTGTGTTCAATCTGTAAAAAATGTCAAAAATGTTGCAGCAAATCAAGCTGTAGGGGCCAGACTTCAAAGTTTCTGGCAAACTTGGCTGGATCTGGGTGCGGGTCCGAAGGTAGTTCAGATCCTAAAGGAGGGCTACACTCTTCCCTTTCGGATCCGACCAAAACTTTCAAGGTACCCCACAGTCATAAGCCGTTATGTAGATCCTCACAGGAACAGCTACCTGTTAGAGGCATTGCATCAGCTTATCGACAAAAATGCAGTGGAGCTAGTACAAAACCAGGCCTCCCTAGGGTTTTACAACCGACTATTTTTAGTCCCAAAACCAAACAACAAGTGGAGGCCCATCCTGGACTTGAGCAAATTAAACCTTTTTCTCAAGGTGGAGAAATTCAAGATGGAAACACCGGAAACCATCAGGACCTCCCTTCAGACAGGGGAGTGGGTCACCTCTATAGACTTCAAGGACGCCTACTTCCACATTCCTATACAGGAACAGTCCAGGAAATACCTAAGATTTCATGTCCAGGGCCAAACATACCAATTCAAGGCCCTGCCCTTTGGTCTGTCCACAGCACCTTTGGAATTCACAATAGTAGCAAAGGAAGTGAAACTGATGGCCCTATACAAGGGTATAAGGATCCACCAGTACCTAGACGACTGGTTGGTGAGAGCCACATCCCACCAGGTTTGTCTCCAGCATACCAAGTTATTAGTCCAGATCTGTCAGGACCTAGGTTGGCTGGTAAATTTAGAGAAATCAGAACTGGAACCCAAACAGGTCTTCGACTTTGTAGGTTATCAGTTCGACCTTCAGTCAGGTCGGGTCCGACCCACATCAGAACGCTGGCAGAACCTCCAACAGAAAGTACTGGGACTGTTAGCCCTACCGACCTGTCCGGTCCGGGAGTTCATGTCCCTAATAGGGTTGCTGACAGCCACAGAAAAGCAAGTTCATCTGGGACGTCTCCACATGAGACCAATTCAGTGGCATTTGAAAAACCATTGGAGAGTACCAGAATCTCTGGAGAAAATTATTCCAGTTCCCAGGTCCCTGTACCCTCATCTACAATGGTGGTTGGAAGACGTAAACGTACTCACAGGTCAACCACTACACCCTCTGAAACATGCTCTGCAAATTTTTACAGACGCATCAAAAGAAGGGTGGGGCACTCACTTAGACGAGCACACTGCAAGAGGAACCTGGTCCTTGCCAGAAAGCAAACTGCATATAAATTACCTAGAACTCGAGGCAGTTTTTCTAGCCTTAAAAGAGTTCCAAAAGCTTTGCTTCAGCCAAATTGTTCTGATAGCTACAGACAACACCACAGTGGTGTCATACATAAACAAGGAAGGAGGCATGAGATCGGGCACACTTTGTGCCCTACTGTGGAGGATCTTGACCTGGTGTACCAAAAATCAAGTCACCCTCAAGGCCCGACACATTCCAGGCCGGCTGAATGTGGTAGCAGACAAGCTATCCAGGCTAGGCCAGATCATCCAGACGGAATGGTCCCTCCTTCCAGAGGTTTTTCAAACAATTTGCTGCAGGTGGCACCGGCCTCAGATAGACCTTTTTGCCACAAGGTTCAACAACAAACTACCTCAGTTTGTGTCTCCAGTACCGGACTCCATGGCCATTGCAGTGGATTCCCTCAGTTTGCCATGGGAGGATCTGGATGCCTATGCCTTCCCACCAATAGCTCTGTTGAGCAAAGTGGTGGAGAAGTTGCAGGACTCCCCATGCAAGAGCATCATCCTGATCGCTCCGGGGTGGCCCAACATGCCTTGGTTCTGGGATCTGGTGTCCATGTCCAGCCAGATACCCTTAAGTCTGCCATTTCTGCCCAAACTTCTGACTCAG
The DNA here is from genome assembly GCA_964017235.1 of Sabellastarte sp. h YS-2021. Lineage (NCBI taxonomy): Eukaryota > Metazoa > Annelida > Polychaeta > Sabellida > Sabellidae > Sabellastarte > Sabellastarte sp. h YS-2021. Next base: position 7,622,807 of record OZ024932.1, on the reverse strand, counting down.
CCCTTCAATCAGACTCCACACAGAAACCTGTCACACCTCAATCTTCATGTTTGGCTCCTAGAGCCACAACAATCAAAGAACAGGGCTTCTCTGAGGCAGTGGCGGCAAGAATTGAGGCTCCTCAAAGGCAGTCAACCAGATCAGTCTATGAAGCAAAGTGGACCATTTTTACAAAATGGTGTATCACTAATCAGGTGGACTTCAGGGCACCCCCTGTGAAGTCGGTTGTTGACTTCCTCATGTACCTTTTCCAGGACAGGAAGTTACAACCCAGTACCATTGATGGGTACAGGTCTGCCATCGCTGATAAGTTAGGAAATTCGTCCAGTAACATCAGCAAAGATGAAAACCTCACCCGTCTCCTGGATAGCTTCCACAGAGACAGGCCAAAGGGGCGGAGAGGTATCCCCTCTTGGAACCTCTCTTTGGTCTTACATCAGCTGGCCAAGGCCCCTTTTGAACCCCTTAAAGAGGCTTCCTTGAAACATCTAACTTTCAAGACAGTGTTCCTATTAGCCCTGGGTTCAGGTAAACGCAGAAGTGAGATTCATGCTTGGCAGAACAGAAACATCAGACACCAGGCTGACTGGTCAAAAGTGTCCTTGTACCCCTCACCCAGCTTTCTCTCAAAGAATCAGCTGGCCAAGGAGGGACCAGAGAGTGTGGCCCCAGTGGTTATCCCAGCCCTGGCCCCAACTCTGGACAGATCCCTCAAGTCTGACAGGTTACTTTGTCCAGTCAGAGCCTTGCGCTACTACCTGGATAGGACCTCAGGCAGAACAAGGAGTTAGTCTTTATCTCCTTTAAGAAAGGTTTTGATAAGGACATATCTCCTGCCACCATCTCCTCATGGATCAAGCAGACAGTGATCCTATGTTATGAGCTCTCTGACCAGGAGTCGCACACTCTCCATCAGGTCAAGGCTCATGATGTCAGAGCCTTTGCAGCTTCTAAGGCCTTCCAGTCGGGAGTCTCCTTGGAACAAATTTTATCAGCCTGCCACTGGAAATCACATAACACCTTCACACAGTTCTACTTGAAGGACGTGGCTTGGGCTGATTCAGAGCTCTTCCATCTAGGCCCGGTAGTGGCTGCTCAGCAGATCCACCAACAGGCCAGTACCTAGAGGAGATCTGTACGTATGTAAATAGTTGTACATATTTGTATACGTGGTACAGATAGTTAAGAAGTATAAAAAAAAAAAAAAGAAAATTTTTCTGGCGTGTATTCCTTAGGGAGGTTTATTTATGGGACTGAACTCATCCCTCTCTTCCCCTACCTCAGAGCAGGTCTGTTCAAAAGAAGGGGGGGGGGGGGGGGGGGGGGGGGGGGGGGGGGGGAGGGGGAGCAAGGTCGATTCTGACGGTTCAACCCCGGATAACCGGATGATGATATTCGACCATAGCCTTAGGGTTATGGACCACAAGGTCTACCCAGGCTTGAAGGGAATGTTATTATTTCTGAGCATGAGTTCAATTTTTAGTCCCTAGTAACTTACCCGCCAACCAAGCGGTAGTTATTCAGCAATTGTCCATTGGATAGGATGTATTAACACAATAAAATTGCAAATTTAATAAGTAAATTAAATTTTTATAAGTTAATACCCTATCCAATGGACACACAAGACCCTCCCACCGACCCCGCTATCAGCTTACTAGGGGTCTAATAGGTTTAGACAACGAAAAAGATGCTATGACGTCATGTTGTCTAGGCAGCAAGGAAGTACTACGCGCCACCTGGCGAGTGCACACTGGGACCGGCCAGCTTGTGAGGGCATTATGCGCTCATATAAGATGACTTTTTCTGTCGTTTGGCGGGCCGGTCTGCGCCGACCGAATTAGCAATTGTCCATTGGATAGGGTATTAACTTATAAAAATTTAATTTACTTATTAAATTTGCAAATCTGTATTTTTAACTTTTGTGTTACTTTGTCATGGTGTTAAGATTTGAATGAGTGTAGTTTGATGTTAAAATAAATGATAATTGTTATAATAAGGAAAGTGGTTAAGGTAATCATCTTTAAGTTTGGAGGTTAGTCATAGCAATGCTACAATGCAAGTTAATAGTCCAAGGTTATTATCATCTGTACAGGAGTAATCATGTTCTGATTTACCATTTTTATTGCTGCAAGTTTCTGAGATCACAAAAGTGATGCCAAGGGTAAGATGATATTCTGCAACAAAATTAAAGAAAATTGCAAAAAATATCTTCGAACCGGTAATTGAAAAGGCTTCTTAAATGCATTTTTTGACAGATGCTGTTTTATATTTCACCCAAAAGTACTGTTGGTGTACAGAAGTTACACATAAAATTATCATACATTTGAGATAGTATTGATTTTAATAGTGTATAGCATTCATAAAATATCCCGAATAAGTCTTCCAAGGCATGCAGTTTGACGATGTAAAAAGGTTTAAAATAAATTAAAACTTTGAGCAAGTCTGTAAAATAATATTGCGGTTTGCATTTTCATAAACAATACCGAAAATCCAGGGAAACTATGTCAATCAAAACACTGTTAAATGGTGTCTTACTTACACAATTCCTTTCTAAAATTATGTATAGAGTATTTATGTTGTTAATTTAATACATTGGTATTATACTGAGGATCAGTTGTTCTTGGTCAATCTAATTATATAAAGTGTATTTCTGTTTTATTTTAAATTGTATTTCTACTTATTTATGACAGTGTGAAGCTGTATTTCTACTTATTTATGATAGTATAAAGTTATTTTGTATGTTTAGTTCAAATATTTTGATTTTTTTTTTTCTTATTTGTCTTTATGGAATTATCCCACTGTTAATACAGTTTAACACTCAACCAGTCTGAATCAAAAGTATATTTGATTGAACAGGGCTCCACAGTGGTTTACCATTGGTAGAAATGTTTCTATTCACAGATACCAACTTGCAGTTGTTTCTTCAACTGATACTTGATTGAGGCCGTTTCCTCGACAGTATGATTGTTAGCATACTGTTGTATATTTATGTGACAAAATATGTGAATTTTTGGACCATATCGTTCTCATTTTTCAATTAATTTTGATAATTCTTTTACCTGTGTCCACACTACAAGAAGACCATGAGATTGGAAACCAGTATGCCCATATATTAAAAGTAAAATATATATCCTAAAACATGCATGTACGTTTTCTTAAGATTTTTAGTGATTATTTGCTTGCCAACCACTGAGATAAGTTGAATTACTTACTATATCAAGAGAAAACATGTATCAGACATTGTCATGTTCAAATAAAAGTAAACATTTCAGGTAAAATTAGGGCAAGGGATAATATTTGACATCAGAGCTATGAAAGCACACACTCAATCTGTTACCAGTATTTAAGGTTTGGGTTAGTTAGCTATGCTGAAATTGTTAAACATTTTATGTTGATTATTGTTGTATCTTGGTTGGAGTTTACTGTGGATATAATAAATGGTCAAAATTTGTTGAGTTTTTTGTCTAGTCGAAATCATTGTACATTATGAAATAGATACTGTTTTGTTGAAGCTTTTGTTAAAATTAAGATGTACTAATAGTTTTAATCATTTGTTACATATCAAATTATTAATATTATAAGATTTTAAGCATTTTTCCTCAAGCTACTGTTATGAATATTGTTTATATTTTACATGTTTTGTAAAAGTATATTATGCATATTTTTAAAGAAAATAAAGTAGTTAATTTGTTTCCAGGTTCTTCTTTTTGGACACCCAACTAGAAGGTTTAATCTTTACATCCTGAGTTACAGTTTTAAGCAAAACTGCCAATACAGGTCCTAAAGCCTTGTTCCTGGGACAAAAATGAAAACATTTCACTTTTAGCGAATAGAGGAATTAATGTCCAAAATCAATATTACATCTGGCAATATCTTGGAAACTATAAAGTGTAAGGAGTCAATACTGAGGGGGGGGGGGGGGGGGGGGGGGGGTATAGGCGTGCAATGTTGAAACCTAACATTTTTAACCCCAGTCCATGGAGTGGGGTTACAGTCGTCCCTTGTGCCATCGGGGTGGTGGCGTGCATAAAGCTTGTGGCTGTTCCACAGCTTAAACCCATGCACAGATTTTCACCAAATTTTCAGGAAATTTTACCCCAAGATGATCTTGAGCCAATTAGATTTTTGGGGGGATCCAGCAACAACTGTTGCCATGGCAACACTTTTAAGATTTTGGGGGTCTTAAACTTTGTGGGTTGTCCACAACCTAAATCCATGCATAGATTTTCACCAAATTTTTGGGATATATTTACCCCAATAGGATCTAGAGCTTATTTGGTTTTGGGAGGTATTTTGCCTCAGCCTGCAGGTACAACTTTTTAGATTTGTTGTGTTAAAGTTTGTAGGTATTCCACAGCCTAAAAGTCATTGATTTCACCAAATTTTCAGGATATGTTTACCCCAAGAGGATCTAGAGCTGATTAGGTTTTCTGGGATATCTTGCAACAACTGTTGCCATGGCAACAGTTTTAAGAATTTTGGGGTCTTAAAATTTATGGGTGTTCCACCGCCTAAACCCATGCATAGATTTTCATCAAAAAAATTTCAAGATATGAAAAAGACAGAAAAAGTCATCTTATATGAGTGCATAATGCCCCCACAAGCATTCAGGTCCCAGTGTGTGCTCGCTAGGTGGCGTGTCGTACTTCCTTCCTGTCTAGACAGCGTGACGTCATAGCATCTTTTTTCGTTTGGCGCGTGTGTGCACAAGGAATTTGAAGTGAATTTTCATTTTATGGTGGTTATTTCTTCGAGTGGAACGTTTTACCTTATACTATTTTATTGTGTGAATACTATAGACTTCTCATGTCTTCACCAGGACACCGAAGGGGTTTGTGTGGCCATATTATGGCAGGTTATGATAAACATAAAGTCTGTGCTCGATGTAGAGACAAAAAGGCCGAAGGCAATTGTGTTAAAAATCTCCCTTGCATTAGCTGTGATGTACTCACTGAAGAGCAGAAGGTCAAGCTTGCTACTCCCCAATATCAAAAGAAGAAAGAAAAGCGTGAAGCAAAGGCTGCGGAAGAGTCGAGTAGCACCCTAGTGGATCCGTCCACTGTGTCTGTTATAGGGTTGGCGAAAGACAATGAACCTATGAACTCAGAAGAGATGAGTACCACCCCTGCGGGTGCGAAAGTCAAGAAGATATCCAAGAGTTCAGAAGCAGTGAGTAGCACCCCTGAGGTTGCGAAAGCCAGAAAAGAGGATCAGACAGCAGAGTGGCCAAGGGGAAAGCTATTAAGAAAAAGCACTCTTCTCCAGGGAAAACGTCAACGGCGTCCGCTGAAAGCAAGCTGGAAGCCATGGATCTCAAGTGGGCAGAATGTTTTAGTAGGCTGGAAGCTTTGTTCCTCTCCAAGTCTCTCACTCAGCCTGCTCCCACTTTTCAGTCGGTAAAGGTCACTCCGGTGAAGCCTCCTCCAGCCGGTGCTTTGGACAGTTCTGAACCCTTTTTCGCACCGACCAGACCAACCGACCAGCCTACCTCTTCTCAACAACAAACTGCAGATCAGCCTCAACCGGTCAACCGACCTACTACCGACCAAACTACAGATTCAGTAGTTAAGCCATCAGCTTCTACGTCCGGTGTGGAACCGACTTACAACCCCTCAGACTCAGATATGGACACCGATTCTAATGCTGATATTGACTCGCCCCCCGTGTGTGTGGCTAATACTGAGGAAGGTGAACTTTCTGACTTTGACCAGGAGGTCTCTCTTACTGAAGCTGAGCAAACGCTGTCGGAGGAACATAGTTATAGAGAAACCATGAGTGGAGTGAGGTCTTTTATGGGGTGGACTCATATTCCGGAAGTGGACTCTGCTTTATCTAGTGCCGACGACAATCCCTTCGCAGCCCCTAAACAGCAACCAGCTGGCAAGACCAGTGTGAACTTACCAACGGACGATTGGTTATGCCGAAAGATGGATAGACTTAACTTGATTTTAGTTCAGGGGTACCCATCTAGAAGTTCTGACTGGAGGTCTCCAGAGAGACCAGTTTGTAAAACACGGAAAATCACAAGGAAAGTGGTACGGCCTGCATCCTGCTAAAGAGAAGCCACCTTCTGGCACTATGAGGCGGCCAAACTCAACAGCACTTACAGTAGGGTGGCTAGACCCAGTGGTTTGACTTCATCGGCCCCATCATCTCGTTACATCTCTCAAGATGTCCTCAGAAGGTGGGAAAAGAGTGCTCAGGAGGCCACATATATATGCAATAAGCGGCCGGACTCAACCGTTGTCTGAACAAAGTGCAGCAAAGTATGACCTCCCAATTAAAAATCCTACAGTCTGAGCACAGCAAGGGTAAATCAGCAGATAAGGTCGGTGAAGCCACAGAGGAACTGCAGTATTTAATGACTTTCAATTCCTCCATTACTCAGTGCATGGCCAGGACAATGGAGCACCTGTCGGACTGTGCTTTTGTTAGCATGTACAATTTTACCTTGGCACATCGTGACTCCTACTTGGCACACATGAAGTCCGGAATTAAACAGGACACTTTGGCTGCCTTACGCCAAGTTCCAATGGATTCACCCACTCTTTTCCCAGATAGTTTGTTAAAAAAGGCTGAAGAAGACATATCCAAGTTTGAGGACAGAGGTCACCGTCCTGCTAGCTCTGCAAGTCGCAAGGATTCGCCTTACAAGAGATCTGACCGACCAGCTTATGATAACAAAAATTCAAAGCCTGCATGGAAAAATCTGGGACGTCAGTACAAGAAAAAGAGTAGGATGCAGGCCGGAAAGTTTTCCTCACATCAGGCCAAGGGTCAATCTGCTTATAAATGACAATTACTGTGTAAATTCTTGTTTCCAAGCAGATTGACCGGAAGCAGGGAAGAGTTGAAAAGAAGGAATTTAATTCCTTATACACAGACAATAGACTCTCATTTAAATGTAAAGCCTCTTGTTGTAAAACCTGTAGTTTCTGCACCCGGGCTGCCACAAAGGAAAGGCATAAGTCCTGGGTCAGCAGAGTGTTACCCTCAACCAGATTGCAAATTAAAATATGTGCAAAGTGTTTCATGTGTCACTCAATTGTCTTGTGTGAAAACTGTAACAAATGCCATGAATGTTGCTTCAAATCTACCTGTAGGGGCAAGGCTTCAAAACTTTTGGCAGGTTTGGCAAAGTCTGGGCGCCAGTCCGAGAGTGGTTCAAATCCTAAGAGAGGGCTACACCCTCCCCTTTCGGATCCGTCCCAAACTAGCAAGATATCCCACTGTCGTGAGTTGCTATGTAAATCCCCACAGGAACAGCTACCTGCTGGAGGAATTGCATCAGCTTACCGACAAAAACGCAGTAGAGCTAGTACAAAATCAAAAATCCCTGGGTTTCTTCAACCGGCTATTTTTAGTCCCAAAACCAAACAACAAATGGGGACCTATACTAGATCTGAGCAAACTCAATCTTTTCCTCAAGGTGGAAAAATGCAAGATGGAGACACCGGAAACCATCAGAACCTCCCTTCAGACAGGGGAATAGGTAACCTCGATAGACTTCAAGGATGACAGTCCAGGAAATATCTGAGATTTCATGTCCAGGGTCAGACATACCAATTCAAAGCACTGCCCTTCGGTCTGTCCACAGCACCCTTGGAGTTCACTGTGATAGCAAAGGAGGTGAAACTGATGCCCACTCACAAGGGTATAAGAATCCACCAGTACCTAGACGACTGATTGGTGAGAGCCACATCCCACCAGGTTTGTCTTCAACATACTCAGGATCTAGTGAGGATGTGCAGAGAACCCGGTTGGCTGGTGAACTTGGAGAAACCAGAACTGGAACCCAAGCAAACCTTCGATTTTATTACGCTACAATAGCTTACCATGTGGGACTTGATGCTGTTCTCGGGTTGCCACACCCGGGGCCAACGTCTTAGAAAAAAAGACAGTTCTTGTTAGCCACCGGATACACTGCTAGTTGTCGTCACGTGATAACCTCTGACCTCTCGCCCTACTTTCTCGTTGGCCATGCGAATTAGCAATGCTTTATTTTACAAGGAATATTATTTCATTTTTACCAGGATATTCTAGTCGTTAGATATGAAAACTACACCAGTTTCTTTATTTTATTACATAGAATCATAATTCGATGTCTTTTCATAGTTCAGATAAGTATTTTTAGCATATTTTACAACTGAAGTCCACTTCCGGGTTCACGTTGTAAAGCAATGGCGACTCGTTTATGTGGTTTCTAATACAGGATATATATATATGCCTGTCAGTAAAATAAAATAAAATATTTAAGCCCTATCTGCTTCATTATTGGACCCCTTTTAGGGTTTAAAAGTGTATAAATGTAACACAAACGAGTCCTGGTCGAGTAAAATCACCGGAAACAACTTCCGTTTTATTGTCGAGACAGCAATTTCTTGTAATGCACGTCTCGCGTTGGTAGTTTATTTACAGGAATATATGCCTGTTGAAATCAAATTAAATAAATTTTGCAAGGGTTTATCCCCGTTCTTCTACTCTATTGGTCCATTTTAAGGGTTAAAATATGATATAAAGCACGATTCTAACTGGGGGAATCCTCGGGGAAACCCCTGTGATGACGTCACGTCTAGACCGCATGTGCTGAGAGACGCGGGTTTCTTACAGTACGTTTATAAATATAAATAAAATTAAATTAAATAATATATTTTTATTGCGTTAATACATCCTATCCAATGGACAATTGCTTTACCGGTCGGCGCGACCGGTCCCGCCAAACGCCAGAAAAAGACGTCCTGTATATAATACTGGCAGGACCGGTCAGTAGTGTGCATTCGCTAGGTGGCGCATCATACTTGCTTCCTGTCTAGACAGAGTGACGTAACTTCATCTTTTTTGTTTGGCGCGTGTGTGCAGACGTGTTTTGAAGTGATCTCCAAGTTTTGAGGAAAACGCGGTTTATTCTACGAAATAAAAGCACAGATATTTATATTGTGTTACCTGCATATCATGGCCTCGCCAGGACTTTTTTCGAGGCATTATCCACGTATATGTAGCCAGTTTTGAAGAATTTCTGTTTCTTCGTCGAGACGAGGTTGTGGGTGAGAACTCGTGTGTCGTCCCTGCAGCGTTCCTTCTTCTGCACAGAAGGTTGTATCTACCACGTCTTGCCCTCCATTTATTTCTTCGTAGTCGAGTAACACTGAGTGTATGTCGACGAGAAGTATTTTAGAAGGAAAGAAGAATGCATCGGCTGACGTCATCACTTCCAGCTTATGCTTGTCACGTGACACGGACCTGGTCACGTGATACGCATTCAACAATGGAGGAAGCGTGTTTTCAACAGAAGTTTTCTGAGAAGAAGACGACTATATATTATTCAACACCCATGTTTAACTGACAGTAAGATATCCAGCAATCTTGTCTGTTGACCTGAAGAAATTAGATGACAAATGGTAGCAGAAATCTGCGAATTTTTGCCGGTGCCGGTCATGTGACTTCATAGATCTCTACACAACTACCGGCAAGCAGATCCCCAAGCGTGACTGGTTCAGCTGACAAGAAGTGATGAGGTTTACCGGTACCAGTTCTATTCAGACTACCGGTGGGGACCCCTAGTGATGAGTTTTGCCGGTTCCAGTCTGTTCAGACTACCGGTGGGGTCCCCTGCTAGCTAGCAAGAAGAGATGGTATGTGTTACCGGTACCAGTTCTGTTCAGACTACCGGTGGGGACCCTTAGTGATGAGTTTGCCAGTTCCAGTCTGTTCAGACTACTGGTGGGGTCCCCTGCTAGCTAGCAAGTGTTGATGGCTGGTCCTGTGAGGAAACCCCCTTCAGTGGTTACCAGTGATCAGTTCTTTTTTGATCCTGGAACCCCCACCAGTGGCCTGTCCTCTGGTGTGACTGTTGGGGGTACCGGTTCCAGTCTTGGTCAGACCACCGGTGAGGCTGCTCTGGGGGTTCACCTGGAAGTTGCTGTGACCTGTTAGACCCTGATCTCCCCAGTGCAGATTTTTGGACCGGTACCAGTCCTGTTCAGGCTACCGGTAGGATCTCCAGCCAGTGATGAGGGACACCGGCACCAGTTCTGCTCAGACTGCCGGTTGTGGTTCACACAGAAATCCAGCAAGGGTTGTACAGGATTTCAGGTTACAGAGTTGCTGGTCAACACAGCAGGGCTGCTGGTTACAGGGTTACAGTGTACTGCCGGCTCCGAAGTTCTGCCGGTCCAGGAGTCTTTGCCGGTTCCGGAGTGTACCAGCTTCAGATTCAGTGCTGACAGCATCCACCTGCACAGAGAATTGCCGGTTCCGGAGTGCTGCCGGTTCCGGAGTTTACCAGCTTCATATCCAGTGCTGAGAACGGATTCACCTGTACAGAAGATTACCGGTTCTGGAGTGTTGCCGGTCCCGGAGTCTACCAGCCTCACCTGTACACAGAATTACCGGTCCCGGAGTGCTTCCGGTTCCGGAGTCTTTGCCGGTTCCGGAGTCTGCCGGTTCTGGAGTCTACCAGCTTGACCTGTACAGAGAATTACCGGTCCCGGAGTGTTGCCGGTTCCGGAGTGTACCAACTTCAAATCCAGTGCTGACAACAGATTCACCTGTACAGAGGATTACCAGTTCCGGAGTGTTGCCGGTTCCGGAGTGCTGCCTGTTCCGCAGTGTACCAGCCTCAAAACCAGTTCTGACAACAGATCCACCTGTTACTGAGATTTACCGGTTCCGGAGTGTGAACCATCAGGAACCGGTTTCAGAGCATTGCTCACGTATAACCGGTTTATGGCCTGGTACTGGGCAGGTCTCCAGGACTGACTAACAAACCAGCAGAAGTTCTTTGAGGGTCCAAGTAGCTGTTTAGGCCTACCAGTACCTGCCTAAGGAAACTGGTTAAAGAGAAATTCATGGACCAGTCACGGGTCCCGGTGAAATGCCCGTCAATCTACCAGACCAGTCAGTCAGCCTACCCTTTCTGGACCTAGCTGGTCAGACAGTGGCTATAGATAGGAGGAAGTCTGTCAAGCAAGACTTGTCCAACAGCTACCGGTCAACCTCCCCTTATCAGACCTCACACCTTTAGGCTGGCCATCCAGTTTGCCTTTTGTACCCAGGCTGTGACCAGTGTCAGCTGCCAAAAGGGGTCCTGAGTTTGCAAGCTCAGCTGTCCCTTCAAGTTTACAACCCTTTTTGCCACCGATGTTATAAATGGCTATGTGGATCACTGGGGTCTAGCCTGTCACCAGTGTTGACACTGTTCTTTTGGCTAAATCTACCTGCTCAAAACTTGGGCCGTCCTAGAGGCTAGCCCAAGTTCATAAGAAGTCTCTCAGGAAGACTACTCCTTCACATTCGTGAAATGACCGGCTTGATCATATCTACAGGCAGGAGAAGTAACCCAGTACACTGAATAATTCAGTTTGGGGAAACATTGGAAACCGTATTAGCCTCTGTTCTGTGTCCCTCAATACCTGTCTCTAGCATACACAGACGTTGGCAGCTCTGTGTCAGGATCTGGTCTGGCTGGTGAACAAGGAAAAATCAGAACTGGTTCCAAAACAGGTCTTCAACTTCGTAGGTTACCAGTTAGACCTGAGAGAGGGCAAGGTCAGACCTTAACTAGAACATTGGCAATCCTTACAGGACAAGATCCGGTCAATCCTGTCCGGTCCGGTGTGTCCGGTCCGGCAGTTCATGTCCCTCGTAGGTCTACTCACAACAACAGGAAAACAAGTACACCTAGGGCGACTCCACATAAGGCCCATACAGTGGCACTTGGAAAAACAACTGGAGGGTCCCAGAATCTCTAGACAAGGTGATCCCGGTTCCCGAGTCGCTCCACCCCCACTTAAAGTGCTGGATGGAGGAAACCAATGTGGTCACAGGTCAACCATTACACCCTCTAAACCAGGCTCTGCAAATTTTTTACAGACGCATCAGAAGAAGGGTGGGGTGCTCACTTAGACGAGCACACTGCAAGAGGAACTTGGTCCCTTCCAGAGAGCAAGTTGCACATAAACCACTTAGAGCTAAAAGCAGTTTTTCTAGCTCTAAAAGAGTTTCGAACCCTCGTCTGCAACAAGACAGTGTTGATAGCTACAGACAACACAACAGTGGTTGCTTATATCAACAAAGAGGGGGGGGATGAAGTCGGGCTCCCTGTGTGCCCTACTGTGGAGAATACTGTCCTGGTGTACCAGGCAGCAAGTAACCCTCAGGGCACGTCACATCCCCGGCTGGCTGAACGTGATAGCAGACAAGCTGTCCAGGTTGGGCCAGACCATTCAAACAGAGTGGTCACTTCATCCAGAAGTGTTCAAAGTTATATGCAACCGGTGGCACCACCCTCAAGTGGACCTGTTTGCCACCAGGTTCAACAACAAACTCCCACAGTTTGTCTCACCGGTCCCAGACCCCCAGGCTTGGGCAGTGGATGCATTCAGCCTATCCTGGGAGGACCTGGACCCATACGCCTTCCCACCGGCAGCCATCTTGGGCAAAGTGGTGGAGAAGCTCCAGGACTACCCCTGCAACAGAATAATTCTGATTGCACCAGGGTGGCCCAACATGCCCTGGTTCTGGGACCTGGTGGCAATGTCAAGCCACATCCCACTGTGTCTGCCTATCATTCCCAACCTAGTGTCTCAGCCATTCAACCAGGTCCTTCACAGGAACCTGTCGAATCTGAACCTACATGCCTGGCTCCTAGAGCCTCAGCAATCAAGGAGCAAGGCTTCTCTGAGGCAGTGGCAGCACGAATGGAGGCTCCTCAAAGAGGATCAACCAGATCTGTCTATGAGGGAAAGTGGACCATTTTTACAAAGTGGTGCCTCAGTAATCAGGTGGACTTCAGGGCACCACCTCTGAAAGCCATTGCTGACTTCCTCCTGCACTTGTTTTAGGACAAGAAGTTGCAACCAGGCACTATTGATGGCTACAGATCAGCCATTGCTGACAAACTGGGCAATTCCACCATTAATGTCAGCAGGGATGAAAATCTCACTCGTCTCATGGACAGTTTCCATAGAGACAGACCCAAGGGCAGGAGGGGCATCCCCTCCTGGAACCTTTCCCTGGTACTACACCAGCTAACAAAGGCTCCCTTTGAACCCCTTAAAGAGGCCTCCTTGAAACATCTGACTTTCAAGACTGTTTTCTTACTGGCCTTGGGTTCAAGTAAACGCAGGAGTGAGATCCATGCTTGGTTACATAAGAACATCAGACACCAGTCAGACTGGTCTAGGGTGTCTTTGTATCCATCACCCAGCTTTCTATCCAAGAATCAGCTGGCTAAGGAGGGCCCAGACAGTGTGGCTCCAGTGGTCATTCCAGCCCTGGCACCATCTCTGGACAAGTCACTCAAAGGTGACAGGTCACTATGTCTAGTTAGAGCCCTGTGCTACTACTTGGACAGGACTACAGATTTTAGGCAATAAGGAGTTGTTCATTGTCTCCTTCAAGAAAGGTTTCGACAAAGACATCTCACCTGCCACCATCTCCCCATGGATCAAATAGACTGTGATCCTATACTATGAGCTCTCTGACCAGGAGGCCCTCACTCTGCATCGGGTTAAAGCCCGTGATGTCAGGGCCCTTTCTGCCTCTAAGACCTTCCAATCAAGGGTCTCCTGAGAGCAGTTTTTGTGTCAGCCTGCCACTCTAAATTACATAACACCTTCACTCAGTTCTATTTGAAGGATGTTCCTTGGGGTGACTCGGAGCTTGGCCATTTGGGACCAGTTGTGGCTGCCCAACAGGGGCACCACCGAGCCCAAAAATGAGGAGATGTGTAAATTTGACTTACTTCTCTGGGAAGTTTAAGTCTTATGGGACTGAACTCAGCCTCTTCCTCTCTCCCCTTTCTCGAGTTTTTCTGAGTAAAGAAAAAGGGGGGGGCGATGTCGATAGTTGTCCGGGTAACCGGTTAACTGGTAACCGACCTTGACCTCTCAGGGTTCTCTGACCCTAGGTCAAAAGGGGCCTTCTCAGGTTAAATTTTTATTGAGTTCATTTGAGTCCCTAGCAGCTTACCCGCCTTCCAAGCGGTAGTTATTCAGCAATTGTCCATTGGATAGGATGTATTAACGCAATAAAATTGCAAATTTAATAAGTAAATTAAATTTTTATAAGTTAATACCCTATCCAATGGACAGGCAAGGCCCACCCAACCGACCCCGCTACCAGCTTACTAGGGGTCTAAATCTGTTTAGACAACGAAAAAAATGAAGTTACGTCACTCTGTCTAGACAGGAAGCAAGTATGATGCGCCACCTAGCGAATGCACACTACTGACCGGTCCTGCCAGTATTATATACAGGACGTCTTTTTCTGGCGTTTGGCGGGACCGGTCGCGCCGACCGGTAAAGCAATTGTCCATTGGATAGGGTATTAACTTATAAAAATTTAATTTACTTATTAAATTTGCAATTTATCCCTTCTTTCCTGTATTATTGACCATTTATAAGGTTAATACTTAAATAAACAGGAATAGAATTCTTCATTAATCGTCTAGACATTACGTGTCTCTTTAGGCTATAAGGTAACCTTGGTTACCCATTATTTTAATTATATTTTAATTCATCCAGTTTTAAATTATAATTACTTGTTTTTTAGATTCTATGTTATTTAATAAAATTCTGTGTAATTTCTGCTTTCATTATCTCACAACTAGCCCTACCTGCAGTGAGGCGGGTGGGGCAGGTGACCTTGTGTCACAGTTGATTTACTTACGTAAATCTAGTTGTGTAGTTCCTTCAAAGAAGGAAAGACAAAGCTTCCTTGGAAGCTTACCTTAAGGAAAGCTTAATAGAAATTATAATATCCAACTTCTTTCTCCAGGGTGGATCAGATCCCTGCTTAAATTCAGATAAGATCTTAGTTCATCCGAGATTTTAATGCATCCGAGAATCGGATGCAGTAATCCCAACTTCTATTCACCCAAGTATGATTTGATACTCGGTTTTCATGGCATCTCTCAGATCATCTGAAATCTAAGGCTTGGTGGATTGTATGTAGATCTGATCCTCGGATGATCGGATCATCTAATCTGATGTTCGGATGTTGATTCCAGATCAGAACACTAACAATCCTCACACACACACAAAAAAAAAAAAAACTTGGACTAATAGTTCACCAGCCTGGCAGTAAATATCACCTATTGGAGGCTTGGGTCCAAGTTCAAGTCCAAGTCCTCAAGCCCAAGAGGCCTGCTAAACAAGGTCCTTCATTCAGTCCTGGCTCTGTATTTTAGGGAAGTAGGTTGCCTGACTTCACCCTAACCAATTTTTGAGGACATTGAAACTTAGGCAGTTTTTTTAACCTCCCTGCTCCCAGGGAATTTATGCCTAGATCCTCCACAGTCTGGACTCTGAATGATTTACTAGGCCAACAGGAACTTGGGCCGTTTAATTTCCCTTAAAATGGAACAAGTTTTCAAATTTGTATCTCCTTTGGGGCCTCCTTGGATAAGCCCCTCCTCCCCTTCTGGTCAGCAAGAGTTGAGCTTCAGGCTGCTCTTCACTAGGTTTTTTTCTGAATACAACCTGATTATATATATATGTTAAGACAGTAGCAAGGCTACTACCAGACAGGTCAAACTCAATTCCATGGTGCATATAAGTAGTCAGAAGGGGTATGGTGAATTCAGGTGAGATACTGGATCTTTAGATCTTAAAGTTCCCCATTCACAACTACTTTAGGAGGGACAGGAGTCCCTCATCAAGGCACCTGTAATAACACTTAGGGTTTAGGCCCTATTAATCAACCCTTTCCAATTCCCCACATCTAGAGGCTCCTACAGGAACCACCCCAATGGGGGTCATTCCATCCCTAGCAGTATCCATCATTTTCCCCAGGTAGGGGGAAATCGAGTAGCCGAGGCTCCAAGGTCATTCGACCCACTCCAGGGGACGAGGGCATAAAAACCCTTCCCCCCAATGACTCCTCCAGCCTCACTCAGTCCACCAGTAGGAGTTCTCCGTTCTTTCAGATAAGACTGGCAAACAAATCCTGTCATTCTTTTCAACCCAAGACCAGTCAGACTCCTGACCCGGTCAGAATACAAGGCCCTTCAAAGACCAAGTCCTGGCCTCTGTATCCAGTCTCTTCTGTCAAAGAACGCAATAGAAAGGGTGGAAAATGTAAAATCTCTCGGGTTTTACAGTCGCCTGTTCCTAGTACCAAGCCTCACCTAAGGTGGAGGCCAATCATAGACCTAAACAGGCTCAACCCTTTTCTACACGTAGAAAAGTTCAAAATGGAAACTCCAGAGTCCACCAGGACCTCCCTGATTCCAGGGGAGTGGGTACCATCGATAGATCTGTCGGACACTTACCTACACATCCCCATCCATCCAAACTCAAGGAAATACCTAAGGTTTTGCTACAAGTCACAGGTGTTCCAATTCACCTCCCTCCCATTCGGACTAGCCACAGCCCCCCAGGTCTTTACAATGATCGTAAAGGAAGTGAAACTAATGGCCCTCTCAAGAGGACTCAGAATTCACCAATACCGGGATGACGGGCTGATCAGGTCCCAGTCTCAGGAGGAAGCCCAAGTGAACACACAGGCAGTGGTAGACCTAACTGAGTCCTTGGGGTGGATAATTAATCAGGAAAAATCAGAACTGAAACCTACTCAGGTGTTTTTCGTTCTGGGCTACGAATACCACCTAGATTCAGCCCTTGTAAAACCCACTCAAGAGAGATGGCTCAAACTTCAGGATTTGATCCTACTCCTCAAGTCAAAACGTGTTTTGACTGCAAGATGTTTGATGTCTCTAATTGGGTTGCTAGCCTCAACGGAGAAAATGGTCCCGGAGGGACGCCTTCACATGAGGCCCTTTCAGTTTCATCTCAAGGAGCACTGGAGATATCCTCAGTCGCTGGACAACCTCCTTCCTTGGACAGAAGCCATTGCAGCCCACCTAGATTGGTGGCAAAATCCCTTAAACGTGATGAAAGGTGCAGACCTTCATCCCAAAGACCACAGTATCCAACTCTTTACCGACGCCTCAAACGAAGGTTGGGGCGCTCACTTAGACCAAAATTCCACAAAGGGTCTGTGGTCAGATCGGGAAAAAAGGCTACACATATATGTCCTAGAATTGAAGGCGGTCTCCCTGGCCCTTCGAGACTTCAAGGACCAGTGCCAGAATCAAACAGTGTTAGTTGCGATGGACAACTCAACAGTGGTAGCCTACATCAACAACAAGGAGGAACATACTCAGCAGAGATGTGCGCTCTCCTGTGGAAGATCACGACCTGGGGCCATCACTTCCTCATAACATTGAAAGCCAGGCACGTTCTAGGGTGCCTGAATGTGATGGCCGACCTACTGTCCAGGTCCAACCAAGTGCAGTCAACAGAATGGTCTCTGCACCCACAGGTGTTCAAACAGATCTGCCAGAAGTGGTTCACACCTCATGTAGACTTATTTGCCACTCACCTGAACCACAAGCTCCCACTGTACGTGTCTCCTATCCCAGACCCAAGGGCCTGGGACATAGATGCTCTAAACATAAACTGGACCAACCTCACGGCCTATGCGTACCCTCCTACGGCTCCTTCACAAGGTGATCCAAAAGATCAGGCAATGTTATTGCCTGATCATCGTAATAGCCCCAGGCTGGCCAGGGATGCCCTGATTTTGGGACCTAGTGCAGCTCTCAACAGAGATCCCACTACAACTCCCAGTGTCAACGACCCTACTCAAACAGTCCCACAGGTATGTGTTCCACAACAACCCCCAGCACCTGAACCTCCACGCCTGGTGTCTAGGAGCGGACAACTCCAAGAACAAGGCTTCTCTGTTGAAGTGGCAGACAGAATTGCTGCCCCTCAACGGTCTTCAACAAGGACCATCTACAAGTCAAAGTGGGCCCTATCTGAAAAATGGTGCAGAGAAAATTCGGTGGATTTCTCCACTCTATCTGTGAAACAAATCTCAGATTTTTTCATGTACCTGTACCAAGACCTAAACAGGCGCCCCTCGACCTTTGATGGTTACAGGACTGCAATCGTTGACACTTTGGGCCCAACGGCCTAACATGTTGCACACAATGCAGACCTTCATAGGTTACTCTCCAGTTTTCACAGGGATCGTCCCAAAAGTTCCAGAAATTTACCCAAGTGGAACCTTTCTGTTGTCCTCACCGAGCTCACAAAAGCACCATTTGAGCCCATGAAAGACACAGACCTCAAACATCTTACTCTAAAACTGCTTTCTTGCTAACTTTGGCCTCCGGCAACCGCCGCAGCGAAATCCATGCCTGGGTCGCAAACAAGTATCTAATCTAGGCCAATGGGAAAAGGTTGCCTTGTTCCCTTCTGATGATTTCATAGCCAAAAACCAACTAGCAAGAGAAGGTTCTCAAAGTGTATCTCCGGTGACTATTCCTGCTTTGACTACCATTGTAGATAGGCAATCTAAAGAAGACAGGACCCTGTGTCCCGCGCGGGCCCTGAGGTTTTATTTGGACCGAACAAAAGACCTGAGAGGGTCTCGTTCTCTCCTTTTCATCTCCTTTAAGAAAGGATATACCTCAGACATCAGACCCGCTACTCTCTCTTCATGGTTGAAACAAACCATCCTACTTTGTTACAAACAAGCAGATCAACAACCCTTGGACTTGGTCCAAGTCAAAGCGCATGACATCCGGGCCTTCGCGGCCTCTAAGGCCTTTTACGGTGGGGTATCGGTGGACCAAATCATGCAAGCCTGTCACTGGAAAGCTCACAACACATTTACAAATTTTTATCTAAAAGACCTTACTTGGTCGGACACCGACAACGATATGTATCTGGGACCCGTAGTGGCGGCACAACAAGTCCTAGATCCTTCCCCTCAGATCAGTTGTCCTCGGAAAGAAAAAAAGGGGGGGGGGGGCACATCCGCTACAACCAAGTCTTCAGGAGTCTCTCCCAGGATCTAGGTATTCCTTTACCTTCAAGATGTTACGGGTAAGGTCATTTTTGTTTTTCAGTTATCAAGTAACTTCTATTAAGGACTTATTTAGTTGTCATTAATCTCATATTCAGGTTGTAAAAATTTATGAGATGTCCAACCATGGGTTGGTCAGTCACTAGTGATGGGCCCTCAGGGACCCTTAGACCTCGAAGTGAGCACTGCTGCACTTCCGTCCTACAATCAAACATCTAGACAGTTTCAGCACTGTCTCTCATTTTATGTAGGTTTTTGGCTCGTTACAGGCCCGGTCTTCGGGATCGGGGCACTATAAATGGGACTCAGACTGGTATTTCTGGCACTATTCTATACATATTAATTCAAAATCTTAGAAAAAATGACATATCTTCCAGTCTCAGCTGTAATCCCGCCACCGGGCGGTTGAATTCAGCATTAAGTCCCACATGGTAAGCTATTGTAGCGTAATAAAATTGGAAATTTTAATTACTTAAATGTAGCTTTTATAAGCTACAAGCTTACCATGTGGGACTTAGAAGAGTCCCACCCTGCCTCCCCGCTGTTTACAGCTGAGGGGTAGGTTTTAGAAAATTTCAACGAGAAAGTAGGGCGAGAGGTCAGAGGTTATCACGTGACGACAACTAGCAGTGTATCCGGTGGCTAACAAGAACTGTCTTTTTTTTCTAAGACGTTGGCCCCGGGTGTGGCAACCCGAGAACAGCATTAAGTCCCACATGGTAAGCTTGTAGCTTATAAAAGCTACATTTAAGTAATTAAAATTTACAATTTTGTAGGCTACCAGTTCGACCTCAAATCAGAGGTCAGAGGTTATCACGTGACGACAACTAGCAGTGTATCCGGTGGCTAGCAAGAACTGTCTTTTTTTCTAAGACGTTGGCCCCGGGTGTGGCAACCCGAGAACAGCATTAAGTCCCACATGGTAAGCTTGTAGCTTATAAAAGCTACATTTAAGTAATTAAAATTTACAATTTTGTAGGCTACCAGTTCGACCTCAAATCTGGGCGGGTCCAGCCCACACCGGACCGGTGGCAAAGTCTACAGGACAAAATACTGGAAATATTGTCCCTACTGGCCTGTCCGGTCCGGCAGTTCATGTCCTTGATAGGTTTACTAACAGCCACAGAAAAACAAGTTCACCTAGGTCGCTTACACATGAGGCCCATACAATGGCATCTCAAAAACAGTTGGAAAATACCGGAATCACTGGAGAAAGTGATCCCTATCCCCATCTCCCTGCACCCTCATTTACAATAGTGGCTGAAAGAACAGAACGTTCTCACCGGCCAGCCCTTACACCCCATAAAGCATGCTCTACAGATCTTTACAGACGCATCAAAAGAAGGGTGGGGCGCTCACTTAAACGAATGCACTGCAAGGGGCTCGTGGTCTCTACCAGAAAGGAAGCTGCATATAAACTATCTGGAACTAAAAGCAGTCTTTTTAGCTCTAAAAGAGTTCCAAGACCTCTGCACCGACCAGATAGTCTTGGTGGCAACCGACAAGACCACAGTGGTGTCCTATATAAACAAGGAAGGAGGCATGAGATCGGGCCCACTTTGTGCCCTACTGTGGAGGATCTTGTCCTGGTGTACCAGGAGACAAGTAACTCTCAAAGCCAGACACATACCAGGCCGGCTAAACGTGATAGCAGACAAGCTATCCAGATTAGGCTAAACCATTCAGACAGAGTGGTCTCTCCTTCCAGAATTATTCGAGGCAATATGCAGCAGGTGGCATTGGCCTCAGATAGACCTATTTGCCACCAGTTTCAACAACAAGTTGCCTCAATTTGTGTCCCCAATGCCAGATCCCATGGCCATAGCGGTGGACGCACTCAGTTTGCCATGGGAAGATCTGGATACATACGCCTTCCCACCAGTGGCCATCTTGGGCAAAGTGGTGGAGAAGTTGCAGGACACCCCATGCAAGAGATTTATTCTAATTGCCCCGGGGTGGCCCAACATGCCTTGGTTTTGGGATCTAGTATCCATGTCCAGCCAGATCCCACTATGCCTGCCCAATCTACCCAACTTATTGACACAACCCTTCAATCAGACCCCCCACAGGAATCTGACAAATCTAAATCTCCATGCGTGGCTCCTAGAACCACAGCAATCAAGGAGCAGGGTTTCTCTGAGGCAGTGGCAGCAAGAATTGAGGCTCCTCAAAGACGATCAACTAGATCAGTCTATGAGGCAAAGTGGTCCATTTTTAAGCGTCCCAAAAGGGACGCTTGTTTGTGTATGGGAGACCTTCAGGCTCCGCCGGCTCCGCATTTTGTTTTCCTTATAACTCTGTAACCGTCAGGCGGATTCTTTTCAAATTTGGCAGGTTTATGCAGTAGCCTTAAGGAATTTTTTTGAATATGCTGCAGTGACATTTCAACCAATCAGAGAGGTCACATGACCAAAAATGTCTTTTTTTCGATGGGGAAGCTTGTCCGGATGATAACTTGAAAGGGATTTTATCAATTCACCTGAAACTTGGCAAATACATTCATTCTATTAAAATCTGGAAATCATTAGATTTTGGCATTGATTGGTTAAGAAATGGCCGAGTAATTAATGATTAATTAATCTTTATGAATTTTCCAAATAAGGAAAACACAAAAATGCTTATATCTCGAAAACCGTGCTAGATAGAGCAATTTCGACAAAATTTTGGACCGGAAGGGTATCTCTGCAGAGTAGCCATGCCAATTTTCAAAAAAATTTTGACTCACCTAAAATGGCAGCCATTTTGAATTTTCGAATTTTACGCAAAAATTGTAAAACACAAAAATGCTAATATCTCGAAAACTGTGCTAGATGGCGAATTATTGCAGATAGCCAATTTTTCTCAAATAATTCGTTCACCTATTTTTGGAAGAGCTTTCACATGGTGAAGTTTCAGACCCATCGCTAATTGCTCACCTACTCAAAATGAGTAAATGCTAATTATCTGTAAAAGTATTGCGGATACCCAACTTTTATCAAATAACTGATTCATCTACTTTTGGGAGAGCTTTCACATGGTGAAGTTTCAGACCCGTTGGTAATTACTCACCTACTCAAAATGAGTAAATGCGAATTATCTCTAAAAGTATTGCAGATAGCCAATTTTTCTCAAATAACTCATTCATCTACTTTTGGGAGAGCTTTCACTTGGTGAAGTGTCAGACCCATAGCTAATTATTCACCTACTCAAAATGAGTAAATGCCAATTACCTCTAAAAGTATTGCAGATACCCAATTTTTATCAAATAACTTATTCATCTACTTTTGGGAGAGCTTTCACATGGTGAAGTTCCACACCCGTAGCTAATTACTCACCTACTCAAAATGAGTAAATGCGAATTATCTCTAGAAGTATTGCAGATAGCCAATTTCTCTCAAATAACTCATTCATCTACTTTTGGGAGAGCTTTCACATGGTGAAGTTTCAGACCCATAGATATTTACTCACCTACTCAAAATGAGTAAATGTGAATTATCTCATAAAAGTATTGCAGATAGCCAATTTTTATCAAATAAATGATTCACCTACTTTTGCAAGAGCTTTCACATGGTGAAGTTTTAGACCCATAGCTAATTACTCACCTACTCAAAATGAGTAAATGTGAATTATCTCTAAAGGTATTGCAGATAGCCAATTTTCCTCAAATAACTTATTCATCTACATTTGGGAGAGCTTTCACATGGTGAAGTTCCAGACCCATAGGTAATTATTCACCTACTCAAAATGAGTAAATGCTAATTATCTCTAGAAGTATTGCAGATAGCCAATTTCTCTCAAATAACTCATTCATCTACTTTTGGGAGAGCTTTCACGTGGTGAAGTTTCAGACCCATAGCTAATTACTCACCTACTCAAAATGAGTAAATGCCAATTACCTCTAAAAGTATAGCAGATAGCCAATTTTTCTCAAATAACTCATTTACCTTCTTTTGGGAGAGCTTTCACTCGGTGAAGTTTCAGACCCGTAGCTAATTATTCACCTACTCAAAATGAATAAATGCTAATTATCTCAAACTATTGCGGATACCCAATTTTTCTCAAATAATTCATTCACCTACTTTTGGGAGAGCTTTCACTCGGTGAAGTTTCAGGCCTGTAGCTAATTACTCACCTACTCAAAATGAGTAAATGCTAATTATCTGTAAAAGTATTGCGGATACCCAATTTTTATCAAATAACTCATTCATCTACTTGTGGGAGAGCTTTCACATGGTGAACTTTCAGACCTTTAGATAATTACTCACCTACTCAAAATGAGTAAATGCTAATTATCTCTAAAAGTATTGCAGATAGTCAATTTTTCTCAAATAACTCATTCATCTACTTTTGGAAGAGCTTTCACATGGTGAAGTTTCAGACCCATAGCTAATTATTCATCTACTCAAAATGAGTAAATGCTAATTATCTAAAAGTATTGCGGATACCCAATTTTTATCAAATAACTCATTCATCTACTTTTGGGAGTAAATGCGAATTATCTCTTAAAAGTATTGCAGATAGCCAATTTTTCTCAAATAACTCATTCATCTACGTTTGGAAGAGCTTTCACACACGAAAATGAAAAATTGTGAATATCTCGGAAAAGCTATTTCTTCTCCTTTAATGCTCAGCGGGAGATACACACCGCGGCAGTGGTCTTGTTTTCAAAAATATTTGTCTCACCAAAAATTGTGGCGATTTTGAATTTTCGAAGTTTTTGCAAAACACAAAAATGCTTATATCTCGAAAACTGTGCTAGATGGAGCGAATTCAACAAAATTTTTGACCTGCTGGATATCTCTGCAGAGTAGCCATGCCAATTTTCAAAATATTTTTGTCTCTCCAAATATAGCGGCCATTTTGAATTTTTTGCAAAAATTGCAAAACACAAAAATCTTATATCTTGAAAACCGTGCTAGATAGAGCAGACTGCGCTAACTTTGGTTGCCACAACAGTATAAGGCTAGAAACGGAACATTTTCTTAATACATTAGCACTCACCTTTATATCCTTTTCGGGACGCTTTGTTTTTGCTATGCAAAAACATTATCCTTTTTTTGGCGAGCGATCCTCTAGTTACAAAGTGGTGTCTCTCTAATAAGGTGGACTTAGGGCACCCCCTGTAAAATCAGTAGCAGACTTCCTTATGTACCTTTTCCAGGACAGGAAGTTACAGCCCAGTACCATTGATGGGTACAGATCTGCAATTTCTGATAAGCTAGGAAATTCATCCATTAATATCAGCAAAGATGAAAACCTCACTCGTCTCTTGGATAGTTTCCACAGGGACAGACCCAAGGGCCGGAGGGGTATTCCCTCCTGGAACCTCTCCCTGGTACTACACCAACTGACCAAGGCCCCTTTTGAACCACTTAAAGAGGCCTCTTTGAAGCATTTGACCTTCATGCCAGTTTTCCTCTTAGCCCTTGGTTCGGGCAAACGCAGAAGTGAGATTCATGCTTGGCAGAACAAAAACATCAGGCACCAATCTGATTGGTCAAAAGTGTCCCTGTACCCTTCACCCAGCTTTCTTTCGAAGAATCAGCTGTCCAAGGAGGGCCCAGAGAGTGTGGCCCCAGTGGTTATTCCAGCCCTGGCCCCAACTCTGGACAGATCCCTCAAGTCTGACAGGTCCCTCTGTCCGGTCAGAGCTTTACGCTACTACCTGGATAGGACCTCCGGCAGAATAAGGAGTTAGTCTTTGTCTCCTTTAAGAAAGGTTTTGGCAAGGACATCTCCCCTGCCACTATCTCCTCATGTCTCAAACAGACTGTGATCCTTTGTTATGAGCTCTCTGACCAAGAGTCCCACACTCTACATCAGGTCAAGGCTCATGATGTCAGAGCCTTTGCCGCTTCTAAGGCCTTCCAGTCGGGAGTTTCCTTGGAATAAATTCTGTCAGCCTGCCACTGGAAATCACATAACATGTTCACACAATTCTACTTGAAGGATGTGGCTTGGGCTGACTCAGAGCTCTACCATCTGGGCCCTGTAGTGGCTGCTCAGCAAATCCACCAACAGCCCACAACATAGAGGAGATCTGTACATATGTAAATAGTTGTACATTTGTATATAGTTTGTACATATATTTAAGAAGCATAAAAAAAAAACAAAAAAAACTGTGACACACTTCCTTCGGGAGGTTTAATTCTAGGGGGCTGAACTCATCCCTCTCTTCCCCCACCTCAGAGCAGGTCTGTTTAAAAAAACAGGTGTTACATATATTGGACACTATATTAGTACATTGTATATTACATATATTAGGCACTATATTAGTGCATTGTTTAATTTAAGCTTTATGTTTATACATTGTCATAAAAGATAATTGTGTTGTTGGTTCTTTTTGTGTGTTAACATTTAAAGTAAGGGAGTTATTGATTTTTGTGTTTTAGTGTTTATTGATTTGTTCACAGACTGGGAGAAATCCCCCCCCTCAGTGGTTATGATAGATTTGGGGAAACCCAATTGCCAGTAGTTTCTAGAACTTCCTCCTTTGGCCTAGATGGCTCAAGCTTTTTTGAGTTGGTTCTGTACAATTCCAGAGAAATCTGTGAATGTATATAAGAAATGTACATCTGACCACAAGTGAACTTTGTATTCGCTGGCTATAAGGAGAGCTATTGTGTTTTGGAATATAATATAACTTGTGTTGCTGTGAACTTTTACTGGAGTGAACTAGATACATTGTCTGGACAGATTTATTGCACTTTGGATATTTTTGGATATTGTACAGTTATATAACAGAGAGTGGATTTACTGCATTTTGGACATTGTCCATATCTTGGAGCAGACAGTACAATTGTGTTAACTCTCTAAAAATCTCCAGACAGACCTTCTGTGTGACTGGATATATAAAGGATAGCAGGACAAGCACCTTTTGTGTTGTTGAGTGTGGGACAGGTCACAGGATATAGATATCTGTGTGTGAGTGAACGCTGGACAGATCACGGGACAGACCACAGGACATTGGACAGATCACAGAATATACCACAGGACGGATTACAGAACAGATTGCGGGATACGGCGGATAAACTTATTCTTAATCTCAGTGGTCAGGTCAGCTAGATCTTGTTATTGTATTAGTGTGCTTAGTTAAGGGCATACCAGTTGACTGTAATCATTATTGTTAATCGCTAAATAAATTTGTTAAGTTAAGCTTTTTGTTTTTTTTTCTGTTACAACTTAAAGACAACCGGTAATTGCTACCGTGCTTGCCCGTGACCGTAACACAGGGGGGGGTAAGTCGGTTTGAACCGGTTAACCGGTTTCTGTTAGCCGACCGTGGCCTTTAAGGGTTTCCTGACCTCAGGGTCAACCTAGGCCTGCGACAATTTTGTTGGTTTTCTTACTATGAGTTCACCTAAGCCCCTAGTAACTTACCCACCAACCAAGCGGTAGTTATTCAGCAATTGTCCATTGGATAGGATGTATTAACACAATAAAATTGCAAATTTAATAAGTAAATTAAATTTTTATAAGTTAATACCCTATCCAGTGGACACACAAGGCTCAACCGACCGACCCCGCTATCAGTTTACTAGGGGTCTAATAGGTTTAGACAACGAAAAAAAGAGGCTATGACGTCACGCTGTCTAGACAGGAAGGAAGTACGACACGCCACCTAGCGAGCACACACTGGGACCGGAACGCTTGTGGGGGCATTATGCACTCATATAAGACGACTTTTTCTGTCATTTGGCGGGCCGGTCTGTGCCGACCGGATTAGCAATTGTCCATTGGATAGGGTATTAACTTATAAAAATTTAATTTACTTATTAAATTTGCAAATCTCATTCATTTACGAAGTTATCCACCAAATTTGCAGAGAATGTTGTGGCTGTGATAACATGTCTGTAAAAAAACTTTGTACCCCTTTTAGAAAACAACATGGCCACCACAGCTGATTGTTTGAAAATCATTAATGTTCTAAAACTTAAATTATTGCAGCTAGCTTCATTAGATTTACATAATACGTAAATAGCTAGGAAAGTTTGCCTGAGAGTAATTATTTTTTCTTGTTTTGAAAACAAAATAGCCACCATATCAGATATTTAATGTCAAATGGGGGTGTTGGGGGGGTGTCACCATATCAAGAAGGCCTAATATCTCCCTAATCATTGGTCTTAGGGGTTCAGAATGAGAAAACAACTGAGGAAATCATTGTCTGAGAATCTTTCACAAGTGTCAAATTTGATCTTTGACCCCTGCTTCAAAGTCAAGTGGGGTCATCATTCTAAAAAGCTCTTGTATCTCCCTTATTATTTTGGTCCTAGAGCTTCCAAACAACT
Source organism: Sabellastarte sp. h YS-2021 (assembly GCA_964017235.1). NCBI lineage: Eukaryota > Metazoa > Annelida > Polychaeta > Sabellida > Sabellidae > Sabellastarte > Sabellastarte sp. h YS-2021. The sequence continues at coordinate 7,595,661 of OZ024932.1, read as the reverse complement.
TAAAGAAAATCATGGCCTGCAAATCTTTTAAATTGTTTAAATACTTGGACTCTTTATATTTTCTCTTTCTCGGACATTATTTCTCCTGCACCTTTATGTTAACTTACACTGTTCTGAAATACCCCTTATAAACGTACCTTTTCATCTATTCTATGTCTCACACCAATGCACCTTTTCATCTATTCTATGTCTCATGGTGTGAAATGGCGTACTGGGGTACAGGCATCTCTGATGCTAGTTTTTTATCAAGGGATACAAGAACCACAAAATTGCAAATTTAACAAGTAAATTAAATTTTTATAAGTTAATACCCTATCCAATGGATAATTGCTTTACCGGTCAGCGCGACCGGTCCCGCCAAATGCTAGAAAAAGATGTTCTGTATATACTACCGGCAAGACCGGTCACAGAGTGTGCATCCGCTAGGTGGCGCATCATACTTCCTGTCTAGACAGCGTGACGTCCTAGCATCTTTTTCGTTGTCTAAACATATTAAGACCCTAGTAAGCTGATAGCGGGGCCAGAAGGGTGGGCCTTGCCTGTCTTAGGTTGGCCTAAGATGGCCAAAAAAGTTCTAAACATAGCTGCATACAACCTTCTAGTGGACTCTGCAAAAGACTGACGCATCCTACGAGCTGCCTTGTGGTATAATAGTGTCAAATGGGGATTGGAACCTGCAATCATATAGTTTGACATTAAACATGGATCTGGACAAGGTGTCGGCTATAACATTCAATTTACCTTCAATATGTACTGTGACTAAATCTATGTCCAGGTGAGCAGTAATCATATTAATGTTGTGGGCCATTGCTGCCAAGGTCATATCCCTAGTGTGGCCTGAATTCAAAACTGATGCAACTGCCTGGTTATCACAGTGAATAACAACTTTGACCTTGCCACTGGGGGGCCCATGTTCGAACTGCTACCAAAATATTAATCATTTCCAAGTGTACAATGTTATAATTTTGGTAACCAATTGGAAGTGCAATAGCATATATTTCTCGACCACACATAGCTCCCAGGCCTTGAAGTGAAGCATCCAGCTCTACATATGTGTATATGGGCTTATGGTTAAAGAAGGCCACCCCATTGATCTTTGGTAAGAACTTAGTGAACCAATTTAAATCTCTTCTGAATTCACAGTCAATAACAATAATATCTTGCTTATGAGCTGCTCTTAAAGTATCTAGCATTCTGTTTAAAAATGGTCTTGAAGCACGAACACATTTTGTTACATAAAGCAACTTTCCAAGCAATGATTGGAGTTCTCTTCTGTTACAAGTCCTTTTACTTAGCCACTGCTGGCATGCTACTTTAATTTCATTTAACTTTTCATGAGGTACAGCAATTGTTGATTTTTCAACACCTAAGCATATTGCCTTTGTGGTTGGTGTTACCAATTTATTTTTACTAATTTTGAAACCTAGGTCCTGAAGAAGGTTATACAATGTATCAAAAGAGCCCTTAGCCTTGGATTTAACTGCATATCCGACTATGTCATCAATGTAATTGGTCACGTGATAACCTTTGGAGTTCATAATATGCCTGACGGTGTCACTGAGGCATTGGAAGATGGCCGAACCGTGCCAAAACCCGAATGGGAAGCAGCTATCAAGGAAGTACTTTTGGAAGCTGAATTCTCTTGAGATGCCAATTTTATAAAGTAGGGCTCCCTTCCCTAATTTGACAAGTTTATTTGTGATAGTATCTATAGTAGGTAAGGTAAGTAAGAATGTGGAACCCAGGTATTGCTCAGAGTCGACCCCAGCATTGACAGATTCGCCAGCAGGAAACCTAAGGTCTATGATGACCCTGCGATGAGGGGCTCCTGGCTGGGAATAAATGGGGATACATGCAGGTCTGATATTGGCGGAGTGTAAAAGGGGCCTAAGATTGCATTGTGTTCCATTTCCTCAGTTAAATATGCTTCAATATCTGGGATATTTATTTCCTGACCCATGGTTGCCTAATTTATGTGACAATTGTATATTTTTGTTGAAATCTAATGGAAAACCATATCTTATGAGACACTTGAGTTGGCTATCCCAGTATCTGTCCAGGTACTTTTCCCAGACATCTGCATTTTGTTGTGAAGGGACTTCTATTTGACAGTCTAAAAAATTATAAGTACCCGAGTTACTGATGATTTTATGAGTTTTTAAAACATCAGGCATGCTTGGATTTCTATGATCTTTATTGGGTAGGATTTGATTCTGCAGTGGAATAAAACCGAATTTATCTGACATTTGCTCATCCCAAGTTTTAAAAATCTGACAATTTTTGGCCTCTTGGATTCTAAGCCTATGACGAGGACGAAATCTTAGGTCCAGTGCATATTTATCCGAATCCGAAATACTATCATTAGCTTGATCAGTTTTATTCACGAGCTGTGTGAATTCATTTTTAGGGGCTAAGACTGTTAAGTTTTCTCAATCTTATTTTGAGTTTGACTAGTATCTTTTGGTACTGGTAGTTGACACTTATTCTTGTTGTTGACAGGTTTTGACACCTTATTATGCCCAGCTATGTCACTAACATCCGCACCCCTTATATGATCGTGACCATGTGAACTATGGTTAACATCTTGAGTGCATAAGGGCCAAAATCTATTTTTGACACTAGTGTAATCGACCTGACCTTTTGCTTTATCAACATGGTTTGAAGTGCGACATTGTCTATTGTCTGCAAAATCACACCTCTGAACAAAGCCATTGTCAAGTGCATGGCTATTATTCTCTGAGTCAAACCTTTGACCAATATTTGTGTCTGGGTATTTTGCCATTGTTATTTGGGGTTTTTCAATGACTTTGGAGTGAGAATAATGATTTTTGGCGTTACTTATCACCTTGCCACAAGCAATGTTGATGTTTTTGTTTGCTATTGACATTTTGGACGTATTGTGGCCATGTTTTGGTGTGATGTTTTATAACAATGAACCCTGATGTTTTTACCAACATTATAATCACGTTTTGTAATTGTGTTCCTGTGGTTTTCAACAGATTTAACTTCCTGATCACTGACATTTGACACTTTTACATTACTGACAGCTTTTCCCTTGTTTTTGACAACATCAGCATACGACACATTATTATAGTAAAAAGTAAAAAAGTAAGAAACACTTATATAGCGCCGAATTTTATGTAAACATCCTCTAAGGCGCTGATGTGCAAAAAGGGATAGTCCAGTTCCAGAAAGATGTCAGTTTCCATATTAGCATCCGGTTGGGGAGATAGGCTATGGTGGAGGATAAGCCAATCTAAAAAGGTATGTTTTCAACTGTTTCCTGAAACCAGAAATGCTTTCTATGGTTCTGATGGCTTGAGGAAGCTTGTTCCACTCTGTGGGAACCCCTGCTATGAAACTGCGTAGCCCTGAGCGTTTATTTGGTTTAGATGAGGAAATTGATAGGCGATTGCCCCGTGTGAGATCACTCCGCCTAATTAGAGCGGAGAGATATGGCGGTTGGCTCAAATGTATTGCTTTATAAATGAGGAGATTATATTTGAACAGTATACGGTAATGAATGGGGAGCCAGTGTAGTTTGTGCAGGAAGGGTGTAACATGACAGTATTTATTTAGCTTGCACACCGTCCGACATAAGGCATTTTGAACTCTCTGTAGTCTGCTAGTATATGCCTTTTTTGTGTTGTAAAGCAGTGAGTTACAGTAATCCAGACGACTGCTTACCAAGGCATTTGCCACCTTTACAGCTGTTTCATGATTTAAGTACCTGCGGACCCTTCGTAGTTCCTGGAGATGGTAGTAACTTATGCGACATAGATTAGCCACGTGTCTTTGCATTGAATTTTCAGCATCCAGGATGACACCAAGGTTTTTTACTGATTCAGCTGGTTCCATGGTGTTGCCAAGCAAACTCACTGGGAAAGATGACTTCAGGGAACTTAATTTAAGCTTATTATTTCCCATCCAAGCCTGGACCGCCTCAAGGCAATTTGTTAATTCAGTGATACTAGAATCGAAGTTCCTAGAGTCGAGTTCCAAGTAAATTTGTGTGTCATCTGCATATAAGTGGTGGGTGACATTGAATTTAGATATGACTGAACTGAGAGGGGTTGTGTATAGGGTAAAAAGGAGTGGCCCTAGAACTGAGCCCTGGGGAACCCCGTAAGGGAGTTGAAAAGCATCTGAAAGATGTCCATCTATTTTGATGCGCTGCTTGCGTGAGTGGAGGTATGACTGGACCCACTTAAGCACTACCCCATCAATGCCATACCAGTGCTGAAGGCAGTTGAATAGGATTGAGTGGTCTATTGTATCGAAAGCTGCAGATAAGTCCAAAAGGACTAATCCAACAGCTGCACCCTTGTCCACTGCTGTGGCAATGTCATTTTGTATTTTGAGCAACGCCGTTTCAGTTGAGTGAAAAGCTCTATATGCGGACTGGTTTTCGTTAGATATACCCTCGTGAGCAATATGCTCATTTATCTGCTTAGCCACAGCTTTCTCTATGAGTTTGGAGATGTAGCTGAGGTTGGACACTGGTCGATAATTCTTGAGAATATTCTTGTCAAGACCAGCTTTTTTCAACAAGGGTGTAACATGTGCAGTCTTAAAGCAGGAAGGGAAACTGCCCTCCTGTAGAGAGTAGTTCACAATATTTGTGATAGGAGTCAGGAGCACACTGATACATTCAAGGACCAATGATGTTGGGATGGGATCCAAGTCACATGATTTATTTGATGTGGACTTTATGATTTTAAGGACTTCTTCCTCTGACATGGTCCGGAAAGAGACAAACTTGTTTTTGTAGGAATCTGAGACAGGGGGATCGGCATCAGTAGACAGTAATCCAGATCTTAATTTAGTAATTTTGTCTGCAAAATACCTGCCAAAAGTGTTGACTAGACTGTTCATGGTGGTATAATCTGGAAGTACCATTTTTGGTGATCTATGGAGGACTTTCTTTATGGAATTCCACAAGGCCTTGGGGTTATCCTCATTTTCCCTAACCATATCACTGTAGTGTTTGGTTTTTGCACATTCCACGAGACGGTTGAAATGATTCACAGTGGCTCTGTACCTACTGCGGTTTATGGCAGAGTTGTCCTTTCGCCACTCCCTTTCGAGTTTGCGCTTACGTCTCTTTGCTGCCAAAATCTCACTGTTGATGAACCCTTTGTTGACATGTTGTGGGGTTTTACATTCATGTACAGGTGCATGCTTGTCAAGTATGTTCCTAAGGGTATGAAAGTACTGGTGTGAAAGTAAGCTAGCTGTTTTGTAAGGAGCCTGGATAAGCTCAGAATTTACAATGTCAGACATAAATTCATTTTTATTTATCTTGCGAAGTTTCCTGATTTTCAACCGTTTTACTCTACAGGAATTTTTGACAGGGAATGTTGTAGTGAAAAAGACAGCTAGGTGGTCTGATATGCCGTCCTTAACATGATGGTGAACTGAGGAAGTTAGGGATTTACTAGTGCAGAGTACATCAAGGATATGACCTTGTATGTGTGTAGGTGTTGACACATGTTGAATAAAATCAAAATCCAATAGAACTGTGTTGAAATTTTCTGTCCAGCAATTTTGACTGTCAAGCTGGATATTGACATCTCCCAGGATAATATTTTCATGTGGTGACAAAGCAGCTGCTTCCATGAAACTGTTGAATTCCTCGATAAATCTGCTTTTGCTGGTACTTGGAGGTCGGTAAATTACATGTACCAGGAGCTGGCTTGACTGTCGATCTGACAGTTTGACGGTAATGTGTTCAAACGTTTCCCGCCGATCAATTTGACAACGCACGCTATCAATGTCATTCCTAACTAGGACAGCAACTCCACCTCCTTTCTTGTTCTCGCGTGGGACCTGGTGAAGCTGGAAACCTGCAGGCGTTATCTCATCCATTAGGCCTTGTGTGTCCGACGGTCTTAGCCATGTCTCAGTGACACCAACGATGTCGAGATCATTTGACAAAACAAAATCACTAAATGCTGATGTTTTATTACGCAATGAACGGACATTCAGATGACAGGCTTTGATATTTCTGGCTGATGGACCTGGGTTCAAACTAATGTCGCCAGAAAGAATCAGGATGATGGACCACCAAGGGTTGACATTTCTGAAACAGTGCGTCACTTGACGACAGTGGGCCTGCAGGGCGACAAAAGCAATGTTGCAACTGTCCAAAGAGGAGAGTAAACTTGGGTGAATAATTTTTGGTGATGGCAAACTGTTTTCCTTGGTGGGGGTTGTTGACCGAACAGTCAAAAGGATGGAAAAGCAGAACCAAAAAGTGCAATGCATGACCAATGAAAGCCAAAATTAAAATTTAGAAATAGGTGCACCTACCTTTCCTACGCACAAACCTTTCTAATTACAGCATCACAGTACCAAAATCAAAAGATGGTAGGTTAGGAAGGAGTAGATTAGTGCATATGTTAGATAGATGTGCGGGATTAAAATATAACAGACAGTGGACAGGGATAATTAATTGGTAAGCAATATTTTAAACAATATTGTGTGTGGAACATTGAAAGTGTTACCGCGGGAATTATCGAGTGGGCGATAATACCCGTTTAATGACAAACAGCACTTTTAAAAATATCTGGGTGTGCTGAGAATCAGTAATCTATTGGTTTACAATTATTTGATCAAATACATACAGTTACAGTAAAATATGTCAAATACCGACCAGTTTCTTTAAAGAAAGTAAAAATTTTAAACGAAAATATAAAAACCACCAATCTCGTTTCCAATTCTCACTTTGTACAAAGAACTTTTTACTATTTACAACAATACGAGTACTGAAATACTTTTTACTTGTAGGCACTGCATTACTGCAGTGCCCTACTCGTTTTTTGGTAATTTTTGTCTACAGTCCTTGCCTGGATGAGGATGAGATTTACCTTTTGCAAAGTAGTTTTCACAAACATGGAGATACAATTGGCCCCCATTTTCATGTTCAGTCTTTTGCCCACATGTGCCCTTCTGATAAAAATGGCAGTGTATGCCCTTATCTTTGGATTTGAACTTGCGACCCAATGATAAGTTTGAGTTTGGAGTTCTCTGGGCGTGGACTCGTCTAAGACGGTCTAGTTTATTGGTTTCCTCCCAGTTTACTTTATTCTCCTCCATGTGGCAAAGGACTACAGCATGGGCTCCTTTGGCTGACTGCCACCCAAAATCGTGGCAGTCCTCCATGAGATCAGAAACATAACTCAACATGTTATTTTTTTGTTTGAACATTACTTTCATCCCTTATGATAGCACAGAAACCAGAAACCCACTGGGCCATTGACAAGTTATCGTAAGTTACTCTTGGCTTACTAGTACCACTTAATATATGGTTTTGCGGCCAAGGAACCTCCTTCTTACACCAATAAGTATCAGAACCACCTCTTTGAGATTTGAACTTGCCTTGTGGATGCATGGCTTAAAGTTCCTTGATCCTGTCGTCCACTCTGGCCTGGATGGTATCTGACACTCTCAGGAAGTCCAGGGAGGGAATGACACTGTCTGACGCTGTGTTTGCCGCTGCTCCCGAGGTTCCCGCTGCCACTGGCTTTTGCTGCTTGCTTGGCTTCTCCACCTTGCCCACTCTTTCTTCCATGGCTGACATCCTACCATTTAAACTTTTCAGTTCATTCAGTATTTGTAAATTAATGTCAGATTGTCCCGCACTTGTGACACTACTGCCATCCTCTGGTTCAATGTCAACATTTCTTGTGCATTTGCTATTAACTGTCCCCACAGACGTTACAATCAAAAGTCTTGGTCATATTGCAGACTTCTATAAACACATACAGAGTGATCAGATCACTGATTCACGCACATCAGTGATGACTTATATATATAATAATAATAATTTATACAGCCCTTTAAAGCTGCTCCAACTCACCCCAGAGCTAGTATCGCATGTCTCAGTAATCTGAGATAGATATTATCCAGCAACAGCCCACATCAAATCTTCGGCATCAGGAAGGTAGCAACTCTAAAAATACACTGAAACTCCAGAGTTTCAGTGCAGCGCTTCTGAAGCTTCAGATTTTCCAAAGGTTAAATAAAATCGAATAAAATCGAAAACATGTAAAAATTTTGATTTCATAAAAGGGGTGTTTCCCCGTTGAAAACTTAAAAATTAATGAAGATGGCTGCATTGGCGGGAATACTAAGTTCAAAGGTCATAACCCCATTAGGTAAAAGAGGTTACATAAACAAGAAATTTTTTTGCAAAGGCCACTGACAGTTCAGACACCTACAGTGCCTGACCAACACTGGTCAGAGAGCTCATAACAAAGGATCAGAGTTTTTTTAATCCATGAGGAGATGGTGGCAGGTGAGATGTCCTTATCAAAACCTTTCTTGAAGGCGACAAAGACCAACTCCTTGTTCTGCCTAAGATCTGAGGTCCTGTCCAAGTAATACCGGAGTGGTGGCCAGGGCTGGTATGACTACTGGAGCCACACTATCTGGACCCTTCTTAGCCAGCTGATTCTTGGATAGAAAGCTGGGTGAGGGGTACAAGGACACCTTAGAACAGTCTGACTGGTGTCTGATGTTGTTATTTAGGCAAGCATGGATCTCACTCCTGCGTTTACCAGAACCCAGGGCCAACAGAAGAACAGTCTTGAAGGTCAAATGTTTTAATGAGGCCTCTTTTAAAGGTTCAAAGGGAGCCTTTGTCAGCTGGTGTAAGACCAGGGACAGGTTCCAAGAGGGTATACCCCTCCTGCCCTTGGGCCTGTCTCTATGGAAACTATCCCGGAGACAGGTAAGATTCTCATCTTTGCTGACATTAATGGTAGAGTTGCCCAATTTGTCAGCAATGGCAGATCTGTACCTATCAATAGTACCAGCTGTGGCTTTTAGAGGTGGTGCCCTGAAGTCCACCTGATTACTGAGGCACCACTTTATAAAAATGGTCCACTTTGCCTCATAGACGGATCTGGTTGATCCTCTTTGAGGAGCCTTAATTCGTGCTGCCACTGCTTCAGAGAATCCCTGCTCCTTGATTGCTGTGGCTCTAGGAGCCAGGCATGTAGGTTTAGGTTTGACAGGTTCCTGTGTAGAGTCTGGTTGAATGGTTGAGATACCAGGTTGGGCAGACTCAAAGGGATCTGACTGGACATTGCCACTAGATCCCAAAACCAGGGCATGTTGGGCCACCCTGGTGCAATCAGAATGATCCTGTTGCAGCGGTACTCTTTGTAACTTCTCCACCACTTTGCCCAAGATGGCTGCTGGTGGGAAGGCATATGGATCCAGATTTTCAAAAAGACAGGCGGAGTGCATCCACTGCCCAAGAATGGGGGTCTGGAACTGGTGACACAAACTGTGGTAGTGTGTTGTTGAATCTGGTGGCAAACAAGTCCATTTGGGGCTGGTGCCACCGGGAGCATATAGCTTGAAACACTTCTGGGTGAAGGGACCACTCTGAATGGTCTGGCCAAGTCTGGATAGCTTGTCTGCTATCACGTTCAGCCAGCTGGGGATGTGACGTGCCTGGAGAGTTACCTGTTTCTTGGTGCACCAGGACAGGATTCTCCACAGTAGGGCACACAGAGAGCCCGACTTCATGCCCCCCCCCCCCCTCTTTGTTGATATAGGCAACCACTGCTGTGGTCTGTGACTACCAGGACTATGTTGTTTGAACAGAGGGCTTGGACTCTTTTAGAGCCAGAAAGACCGCATTTAGTTCCAAGTGGTTTATGTGTAATATGCTTTCTGGAAGGGACCAGGTTCCCCTTGCAGTGCGTTCATTTAAGTGAGCGTCCCACCCTTCTTTTGATGCGTCTGTAAATATCTGTAGAGCATGTTTTAGAGGGTGTAATGGTTGACTTGGAAGTGCATTGCTTTCCTCCAGCCACCACCTTAAGTGGGGGTGGAGCGACCTGGGAATGGGTATCACCTTTTCTAGTGATTCCGGTACCCTCCAGTTGTTCTTCAAGTGCCACTGTATGGGTCTCATATGAAGTCGACCTAAGTGGACTTGCTTTTCTGTGGCTGTTAGAAGTCCTATGAGGGACATGAACTGCCGGACCGGGCACACCAGACCGGACAGGATTGAAAATATCTTGCCTGTTAAGGTCTGCCAACGCTCTGGTGTGATTCTGACCTTGCCCTCCCAGAGGTCGAACTGGTAACCTACAAAGTTGAAAACTGGGTCCAGTTCTGACTTCTCCTTGTTCACCAGCCAACCTAGTTCTCGACAGAGCTACCAAGGTCTGTGTATGCTGGAGACAAGTTTGGTGGGACGTGGCTCTCACCAACCAGTCGTCTAGGTACTGGTGGATTCTTATACCCCTCTGTAAAGCCATCAGTTTGACCTCTTTGGCCACCACTGTGAACTCCATGGGTGCAGTGGACAGGCCAAAGGGTAGACCCTGGATGTGAAAACACATGTACTTCCTGGACTGACTGTGAATTGGTATATGGAAGTATGCGTCCTTGAAGTCTATGGAGGTGACCCACTCCCCTAGCTGTAGGGAGGTCCTTATTGTCTCTGGGGTCTCCATTTTGAACGACTCTGTCTTTAGGAAGGTGTTCAAGGTGCTCACGTCCAGGATAGGTCTCCACTGGTTGTTGGGTTTGGGTACCAAAAATGGCCGGTTGTAACAGCCCAGTGAGTTTTGGTTTGCTACCGGGTCCACTGCATCTTTGTTCATCAGCTGATACAGTGCCTCCAAAAGGTTGGACTGTCTTTGTGGGTTGGCATAGTTGCTTATGACAGTTGGTGACTTGGTTAGATTGGGTGTGAACCGGAAGGGGAGGGTGTAGCCCTCTTTCAGTATTGTAACTGCTTTTGGACTCGAACCCAGAGCTTCCCACTTCTCCCAAAACTGATGTAACCTTGCCCCTACAGGTGGACTTACAGCAGTTGGGGCATTTGTGACAATATTTGCAGAACTCAAGTGACCTACACAGGAAACACCTTTCACATATTTTATTTCTGTGTGATTGTAACAGTAATTGGGATTTACGCCTTTCTTTTGTGACAACCCGGTGACAGAATGAACATTTCATTGCGTTAATACATCTTACCTACCAGACGATAGCTATAGCCCGGCGCCAGCCGGTCCCGCCAAACGAAAGAAAAGACGTCCTGGGTTTCACCCCCGGCAGGACCGGTACACTACACTCCACTCGCCAGGTGGCCTAGTTCCTGCTTCACTCGCCAGAGGGACGTGACGTCATAGCATCTTTTTCGTTTGGCGCGATATTCAAAGTTTGAATTTTGTAAACTCTTTTTATTTTGAGTATTTCTTAAGTTATATATTGTGTTTTGTGCTACGATTTGTCAGTTAGTTGGATAAACTACCATGGCATCTCCAGGACAAAGGAAAGGAGCCTGCGGGCATATCATGGCTATTTTTGACCCTCATTCTCGTTGTGCCAGATGCAGAGATAAAGGGTTGGGCCAAGACCCGTGTGTTTTAAAGTTGCAGTGTGAATTGTGTGACAATTTAACCCCTGAGCAATTGCTCCAGCTTTCAACCCCTACGTACAAACTGCGGAAGGAGAAATCTAAAAGCAAAGAAGCCCTTGTGGATCCGTCCACTGTCACTATCGTGTCGCAGGTGGAATCTCAGGAAGTTGCTTCAACTTCTCCACCCCATGTTGCTGAGCAAGATCTCTCTTTACCTCCACCTATGTTCCGCCAAGAGTTAAAAGAGTTGGACGAAAAGTGGTCAGTACGTATGGCCCGTCTGGAAGCACTCATTACTTTGGGGCAGCGTCCTTCACCTCAACCTTCCTTCTCACCGGTCAAGGCACCGGTACCGCATCAAGCTCCCGCGGGAGCTCTCTCTCAGGCACCTTTTCTCTTATCATCTGTCCCTTCCGGCCAAGCCGGCCCGGCTTCTGGCCCGGATAGGATAAAACCTAGTGCCACTGTCACTACCAGCTCAATAGCTAGGACGTCTCCTCTAGAAGGCCTTTATTCTGAACAGGACCCGGAACCGGTATTCTCTCAACAGAGTTCTTCCGGCCCGGTGGCCTCTGCTTTTCCTCAACCTCCTCCGCAATCCAGCTTGTTCAAGTCAGCTCCGGAGCACTTTGAGGAAGGTGAGGTATCTGACCAAGAAGACGTCACTGACCATCCTGATCAAGAATCTCCGGACTTGGATAAGACATTGAGCGAAGATCAAAACTACAGAGACTGTTAGGGGAGTACGTGCATTCATGGGCTGGTCACATATCGCAGATCTTGAATATACACCAAGTTCCAGGTCAGACAATCCCTGGATTGGCCACCGGGCACAACCTGTAGGCAAGGTCTCTATCGACTTACCACCAGAGGACTGGCTTTGTAAAAAACTTGAAAATTTAAACCTCGTCCTCATAGAAGGGTACCCGTCCAAGTCTACGGAACCGGGTGGACTTCATGTTGATCAGTATCTCCGCCCTCCCAAGTCTCAGGCAAGGTGGTACGGGATTCATCCCGCTGAAAATAAAGACATCACTAGGCCGGGCAAATATGTAACTACTTGGCCCAATGACGCTGCGAAGTTGAACAGTTCCTTTGCCCGAATTGGTAAACCTGCTCTTGCTTCATCCCAACCCACCTCCCGCCCTATTGCTCAGGATACGCTCCGGAAGTGGGAGAAAGCAGCAAAAGAGACCAGTTATATTTGTAACCAGTCCGCTGGTTTCAATAGGTGCATCACCAAAATACAAGACTCTGTACAAGAACAGTTACAAATTCTTCAGACAGAGTTGGGAAAAGGAAAATCTTCCACGAAAGCTCAGGGTGCACTTGATGAGTTACATTTCCTGTCTGCATTCAATCAAAATGTGAGTTTCGCGGTTGGCAAATCCCTCCAACACCTCTCAGATTTTACTTTTATACAAATGGCTAATTTAACTCTGGTCAGGAGGGATTCTTATCTTGAGCACCTGAAAGCTGGCGTCAAGCCAGATACCTTTTCCTCCCTCAGGAACTGTCCTCTACAGACCAAGGCTTTGTTTCCGGACGACATTATCCGGAGGGCGGAAGATGAAATAGCAGCATTTGAGTCACACAAGCGTACCAACCAGCCCGGTCCGGGCCGTGGTGGGTTCGCCGGTACTCAAAAGAAGCAACACCGTTACCAGCCATATTCAACATGGAAACAGGAGGATTCTGGAAACTCCGGGGCTCCCGGCAAAGAGATGCCTGCATGGAAGACATTTGGCAATCGCGGGAGAGCCCGTGGCAGAGGCAGGGGAGGTCAACCCGGTCGCGGTTCGCGCCCTGCCAAGGATGCTAAGGCGTATAAATGACAATCACTGCAAAGTTCCTCCGGAAGTAACATCCTGTCCGGAGTTTGGTGTTGTGGATGTAACAAAGACAAGTCTTCCTGTTCTTGTGAAAGACTCTGTAAATTGTCACAATGTTGCTCATCATGTACTTTCTGTAAAAAACATCAGGCAGCCGCAAAAGAAAGGCATAAGTCCAATCTTAAACTCACAAAATACAATAAAGTATGTGAAAAGTGCTTCTTTTGTAAATCACTGTGTCTTTGCCCCAAGTGTGTCAAATGTCCTCAGTGTTGCAAATGTCCAATCAGTAGGGGGACGCCTACAAAATTTTTGGAAAATATGGGCTCTCAAGGGTGCAAACCCGAAGGTAGTATCCATCTTGAAAGAGGGCTATGTGCTTCCCTTCAAGGTCAGGCCTCCCTTAATAAGGGAACCCCTGATAATAAGCGGCTATGCAAACCCCTCCAGAGACTCCCACTTACAAGAAGCAGTGCAAGCTCTGATCAAGAAAAAGGCAGTAGAGAGGGTCAGGGTTCGAACCTCACTAGCCTTTTTCAACAGATTGTTCATTGTCCCAAAGCCGAACCAAAAGTGGCGGCCAATCTTGGATCTCAGTACTCTAAATCAGTTTTTATGCGTAAAAACATTCAAAATGGAGACTCCAGAGACAATCCGGACCTCTCTACAACAAGGGGAGTGGGTGTCATCGATAGATTTCAGCGACGCCTACTTCCAGATTCCAATCCACTTCACATCCCGAAAATTCCTCAGGTTCCACTTCCAGAACCAGTCGTACCAGTTTCGGGCTCTTCCCTTTGGCCTTTCAACAGCTCCCATGGAGTTCACTGCTGTGGTCAAAGAGGTCAAGTTAATGGCTCAGTCACAGGGTATAAGAATCCACCAGTACCTAGACGACTGGTTGATTCGAGCCCCTACCAAAGAATCTTGCCACCAGGGAACCCAGTCCCTCCTAGCCCTTTGCCAGGAGTTGGGCTGGATGGTAAACATGCAAAAATCAGAACTGGAACCCCAACAAATCTTCGATTTTGTAGGCTACCAGTACGACCTGCTCAACGGACTGGTCAGACCTACTCAAAACCGTTGGGAAGCCCTTCAACAAAAAATAACAGGGCTATTACAGAGGAGATCTTGCCGAGTGAGAACCTTCATGTCTCTTATAGGTCTACTCACTGCGACAGAGAAACAGGTGCCCCTAGGCAGACTGCACATGAGACCTATTCAGTGGCACCTCAAGAAACACTGGAGAGTCCCGGAATCTCTGGAAAAGGAGATCCCAATTCCGAGGTCTCTCCATCAGCACCTGCAGTGGTGGACCCAGGAGAAAAATGTCCTAAAGGGTCAACCCTTACACCCCCTACAACACGCGATACAAATCTTTACAGACGCCTCAAAAGAAGGCTGGGGTGCTCACTTAGGTGACTTCACAGCAAGCGGTACTTGGTCAGTGCCCGAAAGCAAGTTGCACATAAACTTCTTAGAGCTAAAAGCCATGTTGTTAGCACTAAAAAGATTCCAACAATTAGTGCAAGGAAAGGTCGTCCTGATTGCCACAGACAACACCACAGTTGTGGCATACATCAACAAGGAGGGAGGTATGAGGTCAGGTTCACTTTGTGCCCTTCTTTGGCGGCTCCTATGTTGGTGCAATCTCAGACAAACAGTACTGAAGGCCAGACATATTCCGGGCCGTCTGAATGTAATTGCAGACAAGTTGTCTCGCCAGGGACAGGTCATTCAGACAGAGTGGTCCCTCCATCAGGAGATCTTCGACACCCTTTGTCGAACTTGGCATTATCCCCAAGTGGACATGTTTGCAACAAGGTACAACTGCAAACTAGTCCGGTTTGTGTCCCCAATTCCAGACCCAAAGGCCTGGTCAGTGGACGCTCTGACGCTGTCCTGGGAAAACCTGGACATGTACCTCTTCCCCCCAGTGTCTCTGATGGGGAAGGTGGTCAGCAAGCTGTCAGACCATTGGTATCGCAGAGCAATCCTGATTGCTCCGGGATGGCCAAACATGCCTTGGTTTTGGGACCTAGTGGAGCTGTCGGCCATGGTTCCTCTTTGTCTTCCACACCATCCAGATCTAGTGACCCAACCTTTCAACAAGGCACGTCACAGGGATCTGACAAGCCTAAATCTCCATGCCTGGCTCCTAGAGCCCAGACCATCAAGGAGCAAGGGTTCTCTAGCCCAGTGGCGGCAAGAATTGAGGCGCCTCAAAGACGTTCAACCAGAGCAGTCTACGAGGCAAAGTGGGCCCTTTTTGTTAGATGGTGCGAAACAAGTCAGGTGGACTTCAGGAACCCATCTATAAAACAAATAGCAGATTTCCTCCTGCATCTTTTCCAGGAGAAGAATCTCCAGCCCAGCACTATTGATGGTTACAGGTCAGCCATTGCAGACAAACTGGGAAATGCCTCGGTTAATGTTGGCAAGGATGACAATTTGACTAGACTGTTAGACAGTTTTCACAGAGATAGACCCAAAGGGCGCCGGGGGGTTCCTGCTTGGAACCTCTCCCTGGTTTTACACCAGCTTACAAAGGCGCCTTTTGAACCACTCAGAAAGGCTTCTCTGAAGCACCTTACTTTCAAAACTGTTTTTCTCCTAGCCCTGGCTTCGGGAAAACGCAGGAGTGAGATTCACGCTTGGTTAAACAAAAATATCAGACACCAAGCTGACTGGTCCAAAGTTTCCCTCTACCCTTCACCAAGCTTCTTGGCGAAAAATCACTTGGCAAAAGAGGGACCAGAGTGCGTGGCCCCGGTGGTCATCCCGGCTTTAGCCCCCACTCTGGATAAGTCGTTGAAAGAAGACAGATCCCTTTGCCCCGTTCGGGCTCTTCGCTACTACCTGGACAAAACCCAGGACCTAAGGACGGGAAAGGAGTTAGTTTTTGTTTCTTTCAAACATGGTTTTAACAAGGACATCTCTCCTGCCACTATCTCATCCTGGATCAAACAAACAGTAGTGTTGTGTTATGATCTTTCTGACCAAGATACCTTGACCTTACATCAGGTTAAGGCCCATGATGTTAGGGCATTTGCGGCCTCCAAAGCCTTTCAAGGTGGCATATCTCTGGACCAGATTCTAGCAGCATGCCACTGGAAGTCCCACAACACCTTTACACAATTTTACCTTAAGGATGTTGCCTGGGCCGATAAGGAGCTTTTCACTTGGGTCCTGTGGTGGCTGCCCAGCAGATCCACCACTAGTCCCCTAAGCTTCTTTGTATATAATTATATATAGTGTACATACTAGTTAGTTTTAGGTGTAGGCTCACCTTTAGCCTAGGCCTTGGCTTCTCAAAGTCGTTTACTTCAGAATAATCCTCTGGGTATAGGACTTTCCCCACTCTTCCAGGTTAACCGTGGGAATCATTGCCTTGAACTCTTACTCTCTTCCTCCCCTCAGAGCAGTCAAAAAGGGGGGGGGGGGCAGGTGGGTCTAGTTACCCTCGAGACTAACATGTCTCCTCAAAGGGCTAGAACCTCACAGCTAGGCATAATATAAGAGTTCTCTCCAATCATCAGAAGGCTGCCCTCCTTCCACTGGGTAGTTATTCTAGCTATCGTCTGGTAGGTAAGATGTATTAACGCAATGAAATTGCAAATTTTAATTAGTAAATTAAATTTTTATTAGTTAATACCTTACCTACCAGACGGGAAATTCCCACCCAGCCTTCCCCGCTTTCAGCCTTACAATTCAACCTTAGGGACGAAAAAGATGCTATGACGTCACGTCCCTCTGGCGAGTGAAGCAGGAACTAGGCCACCTGGCGAGTGGAGTGTAGTGTACCGGTCCTGCCGGGGGTGAAACCCAGGACGTCTTTTCTTTCGTTTGGCGGGACCGGCTGGCGCCGGGCTATAGCTATCGTCTGGTAGGTGTGGTATTAACTAATAAAAATTTAATTTACTAATTAAAATTTGCAATTTTATCGCGTTAATACATCTTATCAAATGGACAATTACTAATCCGGTCGGCGCAGACCGGCCCGCCAAATGTCAGAAAAAGACGTCCTGTGTTTCCACCGGCTGGCCGGTCCCAGTACTGTGCACTCCCCAGATGCCGCCTCGCACTTCCTTCCTGTCTAGACAACCTGACGACATAGCATCTTTTTTGTTTGGCGTGTGTACTGTGCAGACGTGTTTTCAACCATCTCCAGTTAAACTGTGGATTATGACGGAATTTCAATGTTATTTACAAATTCTTTAGTGTAGAAGTGTTATCTACATAGCAAGCACGGATATACATTAAGAAATCTGCTGGAAACGCTCCCTAGTTGACTCAATTTAGTTTTGATGATAGGGCAGTAATAGACGAGAATTATGAAGGCAGCCATTTTGCTAGTTTCCTCCCATTCAACAATTGTGTTGTTAGGGGCAGATCGACAATATTAAGAAAAATAATGGATATACTACTTACAAGGTATTTTTATCCGTGTTTTTTATTTGAATGTACCTTCCAGGTACAATTATGAAAGTCAGTCTTTTCTAGTATTTATTACTATAAATAGAAGGAATTCCCCAAGAGGTGCATTCTTCAGAGCGCACTGGTACCGACTTCTCTGCTGTAAGGCATCAGTTACACCAGCCAGCTCGAGTATTTAGTGTTTTTTCAACAGAAGCAAGAGATTCATTCTTCAGATTTCTTCAGAGCACACTGGTACCGACTTCTCTGCTGTATAGCATCAGTCACACCAGCCAGCTCGAGTATTTAGTGTTTTTCATCAGAAGCAAGAGATGCTTTCTTCAGATTTCTTCAGAGCGCACTGGTCCAGACATCTTTGCTGTAAAGTATTAGTCAACCGGCAAGCTCCAGTTCAGCCGACCTCACAATAGATATTCACCTTCAGAGCGCACTGGTACAGGCTTCTCTGCATTAAGCATCAGCCGACCGGCCAGCTAGAAAAAACACGACCTCTGACATCATCTTCTTCACAAAGCTGGTCACGTGATTCACCGACCAGATCACGAAGCTGAACTTGTGATTCACTGACCAGGAAAGTCGGAAGTACGTTCTTCAGAACTCACGTCTACTGTGATTCCAGTCCCTGCCTTGCACACCTGGTCTTGTTGTCGGTAGTGGTTTTTTTTGTGGACAGTCAGAATACTGAAAGTTGCCGGTGAAGTATCACACATGAATGCGACCACAGATGTCATCTTCGCCAGCTGGTCACGTGACACACTGACCTGCAATTCCTTTCTAAAAATAGCTCACAAGGGCTTTCCCAACAACTGTCAAGTCTTCACAAGACATGCACTTAAAACTTGCTGTAAGCTGGATTCAACACAAAAGATAGTTGTTAAATTGTTTCAACAACTGGTTACAGAGCATACTGACCGGCTACACAGCCTTACAGTGTACCCCACCAACCGGTTACAGAGTCTGCCGACCGGCTGCCGGCTTCATAGCCTTTAATGTACAGTCCTTCAATCAACCAGTTACAGAGTCTCCCTACCTAGTTCTATTCAGCCTGCAGTAAGCTGAGTTTTCAACACAATATAGTTGTTAAATTGCTTCAGCAACTGGTTACAGAATGTACCGACCAGATACCGGCTACACAGCCTTGTACAGCTTACCCAACCCAACCAGTTACAGAGCCCTCGGACCTAGTCCATTCAACTATGTATTGATTCTGGGCAGGCAGATAGCAAGCATCTACAACATATGGCTTCAACCGTAACAGAGTCTACCGACCGACCGCACAGCCTACACTGAATAGTTTGCTTCACATTAGCTGGTTACAGAGCCTTCCAGTCTATTACCAACCAGCACCAAGAATCAACCAACCCACAGGTCTTGACCACTCTTCATCAGCAGCCTATTTACCGGCCTAAGACTGATGACAGACTTAATAATGTGTAGTCCCTGAAAGGGAGTTTTTTCCTACACAGAAACTGCTTCAACCGGTTACAGAGTTCACCAACCGGTTACCGGCTATACAGTTTTCACTGAACAGTCTTGCTTCACACCAGCTGGTTACAGAGACTACCGACCTTCTATTATGTGCAATTACTGTCTTGCCCTTTTTCAATACTGGTTACAGAGGACCCGAACCAACCAGCAGACCCACCTGGGGATTACCTAGTTAGTAGAGCAGTAACTAAATTCAATGGTCAGCCTAGCCTACCAGTTTTACTGGTCACAGGCTACAGATATTTACTTTGGCCAAAAATTGCTGTCTACAGAGAAAACAAATGGGTTTTTTGAACAGCAAGAGAAAAGGTGGTCCACACTCAAACAAGCTTTCATTGTGTCCGGTCATGGGTCAGCCATCATACAAATGACAATATGTACATGCTCCACCTTACAGGCGGCTGGCCCGGAGCCAAGAGTCTATAAAATGTGAAGAGTTGTGTCAGTCCCACTGGACTGGACCACAGCAATAACAGATGGACTGTTAACTGGTTTCATTGTCACCAAGCCGGACCAGTATTCGGAGGGACAGAAAATGTCAGAAAATGCAGACTACCAAATGTGGCACACAATCTGCCTGTAGGGTCCAGACTAAATCTGTTTTGGGAACTTAGGAAGCCTTGGGGGCTGGACCTTAGGTAGTACAAATGTTGAAGGAGGGCTACACTCCCCCTTTCCAGTCAAGACCAAGCTTGACAAGGTCACCCAAATTATCAACTGCTATGTACATCCTCACAGGAAACTATATTAGTTTATATATATATATGGACAAAGATGCAGTCGAGCCAGTTCAAAATCTCTGGGCTTCTTCAACCTTTCTTGGTTCCAAAACCACACAACCGTTGGAGACCTATTCTAGATCTGAGCAAACCAAACCTTTCGGAGACCATCAGGACCACCCTCCAAAAAGGGAGTGGGTTACCTCAATAGATTTCAAGGATGCCTACTTCCATATACCAATACAGGAACAGTCCAGGAAATATCTGAGATTTTATGTCCAAGGTCAGACATACCAATTCAAAGCTTTACCTTTTCGTCTATCCACAGCACCCTTGGAGTTCACTGTAGTAGCAAAGGAGGTGAAACTGATGGCCATACACAAGGGTATAAGGATCCACCAGTACCTAGACGACTGGTTGGTGAGAGCCAGATCCCACCAGGTTTGTCTCCAGCATACTCAGGATCTAGTGAAAATATGCCAAGAACTGGTCTGCTGGTGAACTTGGAAAAGTCAGAACTGGAGCCCAACCAGATTTTCGATTTTGTAGGCTACCAGTTCGACCTCAGGACCAGTTGGGTCCGACCTACACCGGGCCGTTGGCAGAACCTACAAGACAAAATATTAGAAATACTGTCACTACCAGCTTGTCCGGTCCGGCAGTTCACGTTGCTGATAGGTTTGCCAACGTGTCACGTTGCTGATAGGTTTGCTAACAGCCACAGAAAAGCAAGTTCACCTAGGTCGATTACACATGAGACCCATACAGTGGTATCTCAGAAAAAAAACAAACCAAAAAACTAGAGGGTACCAGAATCACTAGAAAAGGTGATCCCAATTCCCAGGTCCCTGCACCCCCACCTACAATGGTGGCTAAGGAAAGACAATGTTCTCACAGGTCAACCATTACACCCAATAAAACGTGCTCTGCAGATTTTTACAGGCGCATCAAAAGAAGGGTGGGGCGCTCACTTAAAGGAACACACTGCAAGAGGGCCCTGGTCACTACCAGAAAGCAAACTGCATATAAACTATCTGGAACTAAAAGCAGCCTTTCTAGCTTTGAAAGAGTTCCAAGACCTCTGTGCCGACAAGATAGTACTTGTGGCAACCGACAACACTACAGTAGTGTCCTACATAAACAAGGAAGCACGCATGAGGTCGGGCCCACTTTGTGGCCAACTATGGAGAATCTTGACCTGGTGTATCAGGAAGCAACAAATGCTCAAAGCCCGACACATTCCAGGCCGACTGAATGTGGTAGCAGACAAGCTATCCAGACTAGGCCAGACCATTCAAACAGAGTTGTCTCCTCCAGAGGTCTTCCAAGCTTATATGCAGCAGGTGGCACCAGCCTCAAACCGACCTATTTGCCACAAGGTTCAACAACAAGTTACCTGTGTTTGGTCACTGGTTCCGGATCCCCTAGCTACAGCAGTGGATACACTCAGTCTGCCATGGGAGGATCTGGACGCGTATGCCTTTCCACCAGCAGCCATCTTGGGCAAAGTGGTGGAGAAGTTGCAGGACACCCCATGCAAGAGAATCATTCTGATTGCTCCGGGGTGGCCCAATATGCCTTGGTTTTGGGATCAAATGGCCATTTCCAGCCAAATCCTACTGAGCCTGCCCTTTCTGCCCAACCTGTTGACACAGCCCTTCAATCAGATCCCTCACAGATATCTGACAATCTAAATCTCCATGCATGGCTCGTAGAGCCTCAACAATCAAAGAGCAGGGCTTCTCTGAGGCAGTTAGCAGCAAAAATTAAGGCTCCTCAAAGACGATCAACCAGATCTGGTTGATCAGTCAATGAGGCGAAGTGGGCCATATTTACAAGTGGTGACTCAGTAATCAGGTGGACTTCAGAGTACCACCCGTCAAGTGAGTTGCTGATTTCCGTATGTACCCTTTTCAGGATAGGAAACTGCAGCCCAGCACCATTGATGGTACAGGTCAGTCATTGCTGATACACTGGGAAACTAACCCATTAACATCAGGAAAAGTGAAATTCTCGTCTCCTGGATAGTTCCCACAGAGACAGACCCAAAGGGCGGAGGAAATCCCCTCCTGGAACCTCTCCCTGGTCTTGCACCAGCTGACGAAGGCTCCTTTTTGAACCAATTAAAGAGGCCTCTTTGAAGCATTTGATCTTCAAGACAGTTTTCCTCTTGGGTCGGGCAAATGTAGAAATGAGATACATGCTAAGCAAAACAGAAGATTAGACACCAATCCTACTGGTCAAAAGTCTTCCTGTATCTATCATCCAGCTCTCTTTCCAAGAAGCAGCTGTCCAAAGAGGGTCCAGACAATGTGGCCCCAGCGGTTATACCAGCCCTGGCCCCAACTCTGAATAGGTCCCTCAAGTCTGACGGGTCCCTTTGTCCGGTTAGAGCATTGCACTATTATTTGGACAGGACCCCAGAATTTGGCAGAACAAGGAGTTTGTTTTTGTCTCCTTTAAGAAAGGTTTTGACAAAGACATCTCGCCTGCCTCTATCTCCTCTTGGATCATGCATTGTGATCCTATGTTATGAGCTCTCTGACCGGGAGGCCCACCCTTTACATCAGGTTAAAGCCCATGATGTCAGGGCCTTTTGTTTATAAGGCATTCAAGTCAGGATTTTCCTTAAGACAAATCTTATCAGCCTACCACTGAAGTTACATAGTACCTTCACAGAATTCTATCTGAAGGGTGTGGTTTGGGCTGATCCAGAGCTTTATCACTTGGGCCCAGTAGTGGCTGCTCAGCAGATCCACAGGTGGCCCTTAGATTGAGGAGTTTTGTATGTGTGTACAGTGTAAATAGTTCTACATGTACATAATAAAAAAATTTTAAAAAGGAAATGTATAACATGCTTTCTTCGGGGGGTTTATTTGCCTTCTGGGACTGAACTCGCCCCTCTCTTCCCCTACCTCAGAGCAGGTCTGCAAAAAAAAAGGGGGGGGGGGCTACGTCGGTATAGCCCTGGGTAACCGGCTGCTGGTAACCGACCATGGCCTTACAGGGTTTCCTGACCTTAAGGTCAACCCAGGCCTGAGCCTATAGGTCTCCTGACGAAGTCAGCCTAGACCGTAGGTTAAAATTTAATATCATTTGTGAGTTCACACAAGTCCCTAGTAACTTACCTGCCAGCCAAGCGGTAGTTATTCAGCAATTGTCCATTGGATAGGATGTATTAATGAAATAAAATTTCAAATTTAATAAGTGAATTAAATTTTTATAAGTTAATACCCTACCAGCCCTGGAGATGGGGCTTTGAATACGATGCAAGTTCAAATTTGGAGCAAAACCTGTCATCCAATAATAGCAATAGGGACCTAACCGGTGGGCTGAGACCTTTTGCCTGTTCAAGAGTTATCCTGGCGTGAGGGGCTAACATATTCATGATCTGGGATGAATGACCAATTCATGTGGGATCTAATGCCACACAGTCTTTCTGTAGCTTTGGTCCTCAGAATGGAGACTCTGCATCAGCTGGGTCAGCTTCTAAACCAGGTGCTTCCTGCAAATCCTCATGGGAAACTGGGGCCCAGTCAGAGTGAGAGTCTGACAAAGCATCCAGTTACAAATCCTGGTCCAAGGACAGAAGTGAAAACTATCCTTGATCACCTGCAGCCTCAGGGTTGACATCTCAGCTACTTGATCTGGAAAGGTGTTCAGTGGGGTCAGACCTGTAGAGAAGGTTCGAGAAGCTTGTTCGGAAGGCTGTCGAGTTTGGCTACAGTTTATGTGGCACAGCTGGCAATCCAGGTCTGTGAAAAGATTGGACCCGGTGGTAAAGGCCTGATGAGGAGGCTGCTGGTAAGACTTCCCACTGCAGCCTTAGAGTAAGCTAGAGGTTCCTGAGGGTGGTCAGCCGGACTGGCTAAAGTGAATGGGATAACCAGGGAAGCTGAAGCTTGGACTGGTCGCAAAAACAAAGCCAAGTGATTTAAGTCCCGGGTCAACCAAACTGGTTGAACTTGGGAAAGAGCAAGGGTCTGCACCAGTGACCCCTTGATTATCTGAAGCAGTAACACTGTTGAGTTATAGGTTGCAAGATAAATGAGTAGTAGAGACTGCCCCACTGCGAAGAGACACTCCAACCCTGACAGACAGGAACACAGGCTTCTGTTGAGAAGTAGGAAGAGGACCCACAGAGGCTAATACATCTTCGAGCCTGGTGAATTGGGAAGATAACTGGTCTTTAAATTCTGGGAAACCACTACTTGAAGGTTGATCAGAATCTTTACTTGTAGCCTTTACTGGAGAAGTGCTAGAAGTATCCATAATGTCAGTTGTTCCAATGAGAGGATGGATCAAGTTTCTCTTTATCTGCTTTGTCATTTTTTTCCCCACAGCCCTTAAGGGCTGTCGAGGTATTGTTTTCACCCATGGTGTCCGGGCGGGCGGGCGGGAAAAATTTGTCCAGCCTGTATCTCAGAAACCATAAGGTGTAGGAAGTTGATACTAGGTAGGGACATTGGTTAGGGGGTGTAGGTGTGCAACGTCATGGCGTGACCTTGATTTGACCTTGCCGAAGTGACCTTGACCTATAAAATCTTGTCCGGGCTATATCTCGGAAACTGTAAAGTGTAGGAAGTTGATACTTGGTAGGGACATTGGTTAGGGAGTGTAGGTGTGCAACGTCATGGTGTGACCTTGATTCAACCTTTGACCTTGCCGTAGTGACCTTGACCAATAAAATCTTGTCGGGGCGATATCTTGGAAACCATAAGGTGTAGGAAGTTGATACTTGGTAGGGATATTGGTTAGGGGGTGTAGGTGTGCAATGTCATGATCTGACCTTGATTTGACCTTTGACCTTGCCGTAGTGACCTTGACCTATAAAATCTTGTCCGGGCTATATCTCGGAAACTGTAAGGCATAGGAAGTTGATACTTGGTAGGGACATTGGTTAGGGGGTGTAGGTGTACAACGTCATGGCGTGACCTTGATTTGACCTTTGACCTTGGCGTAGTGACCTTGAGTTGTAAAATATTGTCCTGGGTATATCTTGGAAACTGTAAGGTGTAGGAAATTGATACGGAGTAGGGACATTGGCTAGGGTGTGTAGATGTAAAACGTGACCTTGATTTGAACTTTGACCTTGCCATAGTGACCTTGACCTATAATGCCTTGTCTGGGCTATATTTTGGAAACCATAATATGTAGGAATTTGCAAATTTAATAAGTAAATTATAAGTTAATACCCTATCCAATGGACAATAGCTTATCCGGTTGGCGCGGACCGGCCCGCCAAACGTCAGAAAAAGACGTCCTGTGTCTCCACCGGCCAGGCCGGTCCAGTACTGTGCACTCGCCAGATGGCGTGTTGTACTTCCTTCCTGTCTAGACAGCGTGACATCATAGCATCTTTTTCGTTGTCTAAACCTATTAGACCCCTAGTAAGCTGAAAGCGGGGTCGGTGGGAGGGTCTTGTGTGTCCATTGGATAGGGTATTAACTTATAAAAATTTAATTTACTTATTAAATTTGCAATTTTATTGCGTTAATACATCCTATCCAATGGACAATAACTGAATAACTACCGCTTGGTTGGCGGGTAAGTTACTAGGGACTAAAAAACTTTGAACTCATGTTAGAAATAATGACAATTCCTTTTTTAAGCCTGGGTAGACCTTGAAGTCAAAATACCCTTAAGGCTATGGTCGAATATCATCATCCGGTTATCCGGACTGGATCCGTCAGAGTCGACCTTGCCCCCCCCCCCCTTTTTTACAGACCTGCTCTGAGGTAGGGGAAGAGAGGGATGAGTTCAGTCCCATAGAATTAAAACTCCCGGAGGAAATATGTGAGATTTTTTTTTTTTTTTTGCTCCTTAACTATATGTGCAATATATACAAATATGTACAATTATTTACAGATGTACAGATCTCCTCTAGGTACCAGTCTGTTGGTGGATCTGCTGAGCAGCCACAACAGGACCAAGATGGTAGAGCTCTGAGTCAGCCCAAGCCACATCCTTCAGATAGAATTGAGTGAAGGTATTATGAGATTTCCAGTGGCAGGCTGATAAAATCTGCACCAAGGAGACTCCCGACTGGAAGGCCTTAGAAGCAGCAAAGGCCCTCACATCATGAGCTTTGACTTGATGTAGGGTGTGGGCATGGTGATCAAAGAGCTCATAGCATAGGATCACAGTCTGCTTGATCCATGAGGAGATAGTGGCAGGTGAGATGTCTTTGTCGAAGCCTTTCTTGAAGGAGACAAAAACTAATTGTTTGTCCTGCCTAATGTCTGAAGTCCTGTCCAAATAGTAGGGCAAGGCTCTGACTGGACAAAGAG
Organism: Sabellastarte sp. h YS-2021; assembly: GCA_964017235.1. Taxonomy (NCBI): domain Eukaryota; kingdom Metazoa; phylum Annelida; class Polychaeta; order Sabellida; family Sabellidae; genus Sabellastarte; species Sabellastarte sp. h YS-2021. The sequence continues at coordinate 7,569,506 of OZ024932.1, read as the reverse complement.
ATCTATCAGACTTGAGGGATCTATCCAGAGTAGGAGCCAGGGCTGGTATGACCACTGGGGCTACACTCTCTGGACCCTCCTTGGCCAGCTGGTTCTTGGAGAGAAAGCTGGGAGATGGAAACAGAGACACCTTAGACCAGTCCGACTGGTGTCTGATGTTCTTATGCTGCCATGCATGGATCTCACTCCTTCTTTTGCCAGAGCCAGGGCCAAAAGGAAGACAGTTTTGAAGGTCAGATGCTTCAGAGATGCCTCCCTAAGAGGTTCGAAGGGAGCCTTTGTCTGCTGGTGTAGTACCAGGGAAAGGTTCCAGGAGGGTATTCCCCTCCGCCCTTTGGGTCTATCTCTGTGGAAACTTTCCAAGAGACGAGTGCGATTATCATCTTTGCTGATATTGACTGTTGTATCACCTAGTTTATCAGCAATGCCAGACCTGTATCCATCAATGGTGCTGGGCTGTAACTTCTTGTCCTCAAAGAGGTACATTAGGAAGTCAGCCACCGACTTTACAGGTGGTGACCTGAAGTCCACCTGATTAGTGAAGCACCACTTTGTAAAAATGGTCCACTTTGCCTCATAGACTGATCTGGTTGATCTTCTTTGAGGAGCCTCAATTCTTGCTGCCACTGCCTCAGAGAAGCCCTGTTCTTTGATTTTTGTGGCTCTAGGAGCCAGGCATGGAGATTTAGATTTGTCAGATTTCTGTGAGGGATCTGATTGAAGGGCTGTGTTAGCAGACTGGGCAGGCTGAGAGGGACCTGGCTGGACATGTTCACCAAGTCCCAAAACCAAGGCATGTTGGGCCACCCCGGGGCAATCAGAATGAGTCTCTTGCACGGGGAGTCCAGTAGCTTCTCCACCACTTTGCCCAATATGGCGGTCGGTGGGAAGGCGTATGCATCCAGGTCCTCCCATGGCAGAGTAAGTGCATCTACTGCTACAGCCAGGGAGTCCGGTACTGGAGAGACAAACTGAGGTAATTTGTGGTTGAACCTCGTGGCAAATAAATCTATTTGAGGGAGGTGCCATTGGTTGCATATTTGTTGAAAAACTTCCGGAAGGAGGGACCACTCTGTTTGGATGGTTTGACCCAGCCTGGATAGCTTGTCTGCTATGACATTTAAATGGCCTGGGATGTGTCTGGCTTTTAGAGTCACTTGTCGCTGGGAACACCAGGTCAAGATTCTCCACAGTAGGGCACACAGTGGGCCCGACCTCATGCCTCCTTCCTTGTTTATGTAAGCTACCACTGTAGTATTGTCGGTTGCCACTAGAACTATTTTGTCTACACAGAGGTCTTGGAACTCTTTGAGGGCTAGAAACACTGCTTTGAGTTCCAGATAGTTTATGTGCAGCTTGCTTTCCGGCACCGACCAGGACCCTCTGCAGTGAACTCGTTTAAGTGAGTGCCCCACCGTTCTTTTGATGCGTCTGTAAATATTTGCAGAGCAAGTCTTATTGGGTGAAATGGTTGACCTTGAAGCACATTGTCTTCCTCTAGCCACCATTGTAAGTGAGGGTGCAGGGATCTTGGTAGAGGGATAATCTTCTCTAGAGATTCTGGTACCCTCCAATTGTTTTTGAGATGCCACTGTATGGGTCTCATGTGCAGTCGGCCGAGGTGAATCTGTTTTTCTGTGGCTGTTAACAGACCTATCAGGGACATGATCTGCCGGACCGGACAAGTCGGTAGTGACAGGAGTACTTGTATCTTGTCCTGAAGGCTTTGCCACCGGTCCGGGGTCGGTCTGACCCGGCCGGACCTGAGGTCGAACTGGTAACCCACAAAATCGAAGACCTGTTTGGGTTCCAGCTCTGATTTCTCTAAATTCACCAGCCAACCTAGGTCCTGGCACATTTTGATTAGGGTTTGGGTGTGTTGGAGAAAGTTTCTTGGGATCTGGCTCTCACCAACCAGTCGTCTAGGTACTGGTGGATTCTTATACCCTTGCGTATGGCCATCAGTTTCACATCCTTCGCTAACACAGTGAACTCCATGGGCGCTGTGGACAGGCCAAAAGGCAATGCCTTGAATTGGTAAGTCCAGCCCTGGACATGAAATCTTAGGTATTTCCTGGATTGTTCCTGTATTGGTATGTGGAAGTAGGCATCCTTGAAGTCTACTGAGGTGACCCACTCCCCTTGTTGGAGGGATGTTCTGATGGTTTCTGGTGTCTCCATTTTGAATTTCTCCACCTTGAGGAAAAGGTTTAGTTTGCTTAGATCCAGTATTGGCCTCCATTTGTTGTTGGGTTTTGGGACTAGAAAAAGTCGATTGAAAAACCCCAGAGATGTTTGATTGTGGACCAGTTCTATTGCATTTTTGTCCATAAGCTGATGCAATGCCTCCAACAGGTAGCTGTTCCTGTGGGGATTGACATAACGGCTTACGACAGTCGAAGACCTTGTAAGATTTGGCCGGATCTGAAAGGGAAGGGTGTAACCCTCTCTCAAGATTTGAACTATTTTCGGACCGGCCCCTAGATCCAGCCAAGTTTGCCAAAAGTTTTGAAGTCTGGCCCCTACAGGTAGATTTGAGGCAACATTTTTGACACTTGTTACAGGTTGAACACAAGACAATGGAATGACACAAGAAGCATTTTTCACAGATTTTAATGTACAATCTTTCTGATAACAGACTGCTGCCCCGGGACTTATTTCTTTCCTTTGTGAAAGCCTGGGCGCAGTATGAACATTTGTAACAACAAGAGGTTTTACATTTAAAGAATTGTCTATTGTCTGTGTAGAACTTCCGGCCAGCAGCCTTGCCTGTAAAAGTGTTATACAATGACTGTCATTTATAAGCCTGTTGGCCCTTGGCTGGTCGGGTGGAGTACTGGTATTTTCCTTTCCCTCTACGGTGTTGACCATGAGAAGAGATATTCTTCCAAGCCGGCCTATCCTGTCTTGTACTATCCGGCTTTTTGTCATGTTTTTCGTAAGGGTGGTATCGACCCTTTTTGTACACTGAGCCTGAACGATTTCTGTCCAAGGCTGCTAAGTCCTCTTCGGCCTGTTTGACAATCTTATCAGGGAAGAGGGTGTCCAGATCCAGAGGGGCTGCCCTAAGTGCATTTAAAGTGTCAGCTTTTATCCCGGCTTTCAAATAAGACAGGTAGGTGTCTCTCCTCATTAAAGTGGTGTTTGCTACATTAACAAAAACAAAGTCGGTCAAGTGTTCCATGGACCTAGCCATTGCATGGCACACACTAGAATTGAAATCTAGGAGGAACTGCAGCTCGTCAGTGGCTCTTGAAACTTTACTGGCCGACTTGCCCTTCGACTCTGTCCGGATGGTCTTGAGATGGGATTGCATATTTTGCTGGACCTGGAGAAGGCAGCGATTAAATCCGGCAGCCTGATTACATATTACAGAGGACTCTCTGGCCGACCTTTCCCATTTCCTGAGGTTCTCTTGAGATATGGGCCTAGACAAGGGTGGGTTAGAGGCGATGCCGGCTTGTCGGGCTATTCTCAGGTAGGTACTATTCAGTCGGGAGGAACCCATATTCCAGGACTTAAGAGAGTCAGAACTGTCCTTCTTGACTTCTGTATGTAAGCTATACCATTTTGACTGCGACTTGGCCATCCGGACAAACTGGTCCCTTTGTAGAGTGCCTGCCTCAGTGGTACATGAGGGATAACCTTGCGTAAAGGTGAGATTAAGTTTGCTCAGCTTGCTGCACAACCACTCGTCGGTGGGTAAGGCGACAGAAACTTTCCCTGGTGTCTGCATTTTTGGCCCAGCAAAAGGGTTATCGTCTGATTATTTTGTGCCCGAGTCCATGTCAGGGATGTGGCTCCACCCCATGTAAGACCGGATGCCCCTCATTGTTTCCCGGTAAGATTGTTCCTCTGAGAGGGATTGATCCGGGTCGGTGAAGGAAACATCATGTTCATCAGAGAGCTCGCCCTCTTCTGGGAAAAGATCTACTGGAGGACGGTCGGAGATTATACTGTCTACATCCGACTGATCCGAGTCACTTGAAGAAGTGTCCTTCCTGGTAATATCCAAGGCACCGGACACGTGTTTCTGAACAGTAAGTTGGTCGGACACCCTAGAAATTCCTGGTCGCTGAAAAGGCGGAGATACGTCTGATCCGGCCTGTGAAGCAGTAGCTGAGCTAGCAGGGTCGGTAGCCGGTAGAGTAGAGGTGGAAGGTCGGTGAGGAGGTTGGTCAGCCGGCTTCAGAAAAGGTTCAGTGCTGACAACACTAGCAGGAGGGGCATGGGTCGGTGCGACCTTGACCGTAGCAAAAACAGGCTCTTGAGGTCGGTCTAAAGATTTGGCAAGGAGAACCTCCAACCGGTTGAACCGGTGCGACCACTTCTGCTCCATCACTTCTAACTTCTGGTCGGTACTAGTGGAAGATGAGGGTCGGTGAGATGAAGATTTGACCGACTTGTCAGCTTTAACCGACTTTTCACTGGAAGCCTTCTTGTCCTCCTTCTTCTTTTTCTTTTCTACCGGCTGATCACTCAAACCTGGCGACCTAGAGGTGCTCTGGCCATCCACAACCCCCATTACCGTCACGGAGGACGGGTCCACAAGGGTGGGACTGAGAGTGGAGTCTGTAGACGATTTCTTGACTGGTGTAGAAGACTTGGATTCCCTCTTCTCCTTCTTGATTTGATAAGATGGGGTAGATAAATGAACTAATTGTTCTGGAGTAAGGGCATTACAGTGAAGGCAATCCGCCCCTTCCTTCTCTACACAAGGGTCCTTCCCTTTTTTCTTGTCACGACAGCGTGCGCAAACTGTGTGAGAGTCATAACCAGCCATCATGTGGCCACAACTACCCCGTCGTTGACTGGGAGAAGACATAATGGTCTATAAGTCTTCTAGAAATCGTTAATACAATAATAAAAGTAAAATAAGGAATAGTTCTCACATAAAACTTGATATAAAAATCTACTCAGAAAATCTGTGTCACAAGTACATGCGCCAAACGAAAAAGATGCTATGACGTCACGCTGTCTAGACAGGAAGGAAGTATGACACGCCATCTGGCGAGTGCACAGTACTGGACCAGCCTGGCCGGTGGAGACACAGGACGTCTTATTCTGACGTTTGGCGGGCCGGTCTGCGCCGACCGGATAAGCTATTGTCCATTGGATAGGATGTATTAACGCAATAAAATTGATATTTGGTAGGGACATTGGTCAAGGGTTATATGTGTGCAACATCATGGTGTGACCTGGATTTGACCTTTGATCTTGCACATCTGATGCTATTTTATGTCTCTACAAGGATATCTGGTACTATTTATCTCTCTTATATCTCTCATATCTTTTTACTTGAATCTTGGTTGTTGCACCTTTGGGTGTCCTTTGGTGCAGATTACGCACTGTTAAAGTCATATTAGAAGTCGTTAACTGTTTTATTTTTGCAACTTTCCATTGTAACAGATGGTATTGCATCAAGTGAGCCACAGGTTTTGCCCCAATTCCACATAAAAGCATGTATTGCTACATCTGTATGTATGGGTAATATTCAAACCATCCAAACCATAATTCGACCATACAAATGAAAATCAAAATGGGAGAAGTCTTAAAGTTTCATAACTTTTAGTTCACTGAATTGTTTTGTTTTAATACTTAATCTTTACATGCAATTTCTTTCTTACATGCAATTTCTTTCTCTCAGATGTTATTTTCTCTACTTAAACATTATTTGGACACTGACACTGCTCTGAAAGTATCCCAATTTGTGTACTGTTTCACTATTTCTATATCTCATGGTGTTGAAAACTATTTTCCCAGGCTGTGGGGTACGGGCATCTCTGATGCTATTTTTTCATCTTTGCGGTTCTGGTATATTGGAACGGACAATTGCTGCACTTGATCAGGAGTTAGCAAGGAACACGTGGGGCAGTGATCCTGACCAAGCACCCAGGAACCTGACCCTGTGCCTTCACCCTACAGCGTGCACATTTTTGATGAGTGTTGAATACTGCCATAATATGGCTGCACGACCCTTTCTTTTGTCCCGATGAAGACCTGTTTGTTAGTTACACAAAGAAAAGCACTAGCACACACAAAACCTTGAAATAACGCAAATATCTACGAATTAGATGCACTGAATTTTTATAAGCATCTGTTTGGAATGTGCCAAACCAAAAAAGAGGAAGTTACACCACAGCCACCTGGCACTAGCCCCGGCTTGTGCCAGACCTATGGCAATATTCTGTTTGCAATAAAAATATATATTAAACATGAAATCTGTATATTTTATATGCGCAGCAAATCATCATACTTACTTACATTTCTTTAATCATTTACTTTGATTACAAACATACAGTGAAAACCAGGAAACACAGAATGCTACCCATTTGTAGGCACAGGCTCCTCTAATGGCTTAGAAAGAACACAGCATTGATTCTATCAATTTATTACATTTTCTGATACAAAATGAGATGGCACCTGTTTATTGTGTATCAATACATTTTGATACAATAAAAAAGGCACTTACTACAATGTACCACAGTATTTTAATATATACACAGTCAACTAGTTTGGTCCGAACATTGGAGAGCCGGTTAAAACCAAGCACAATTAATAGCTTGTCTATCAAATTAACTGAAAAAGTTGTTGGGGCAAATATATACACAGAAAAACTCCATTATCTGAAAATTTGACTTTATGAACAGATTTCCACTTTCATAAATGTTTTATAGTAAAATACCTCTTCTATTTTATTAACATTTGATAATGCTATAACACGAATCTTACTCTCCCAAAACAGTTGGATAATGGAGATTGTAATATGGTCATCATACCACTGGGAACAGCCATTGAGGACATTTAAACATTTTACACTGCTTCTATGCAAATGATTAGAGCTACAGGGTATATTTAGTAATAAATACTGTTTCCACTATACCGTGCCCACTACTTACATGGAAAACAGGTTTAATTTAAATGCTATTAAGATCTTTAACCAACACAAAATGCATGTTTTATTTTCAACTCGTGGGGTTTATTGGGAATTGATTTCTGCTTGACCTCCAACACTGCAAAGGTCAAAGTTGGTGTTTTACACCCCGTTAACAGTCAGGGTCATCCTAGGATAGGCTCTCAGCATTGACCATGTGGGAGTAGCACCCACACAGAGGGGTTTAGATGCCAAATTTTCTGACCACTAGGCAACCGAGGACCTCTGCCAACACTGCATATACTAGTTATAAGCACCAGTGTTGTGTGTGTGTGTGTGTGTGTGTGTGTGTGGGGGGGGGGGTTCTTGAAGGGAATATGCCTAGCACATAGGCTGTGAAACTTGAAATGTCTGACCTTTCAACTACACCAATGATGCTCAGGCACTTAAGGGTAATGTTTACAATAACAAAACTAGGGTGAAGTGGTTGGCATTCTGCCAACCACAGAGTCGAATCTTAGGACAGCAGTGGGTGTTGAAATCTATAAACTTGGTATTATCGCCCGCAAGACAGCGTGAGGTACGATGACAATAAAATATTTCTGGATTATATATTTGTAAAATATTGTTAGAAACACCATTGTAGCCTCACGTTTTCATCACTCTGTGGCTGTACAAGTACCAGCATTTGATATTTTATTTGTTTTATATATTGCGAGAAGACAGAGTGAGCTGCGGTGACAGTAAAATATTGCTGGATTATATATTTGTAAAATGTTGTTAGAAACCCCATCGTAGCCTCACGTTTTCATCACTCTGTGGGTGTACAAGTACCAGCATTTGATATTTTATTTGTTTTATATATTGCGAGAAGACAAGAGTGAGGTGCGGTGACAGTAAAATATTGCTGGATTATATATTTGTAAAATGTTGTTAGAAACACCATTGTAGCCTCACGTTTTCATCACTCTGTGGGTGTACAACTATCAGCATTTGATATTTTATTTGTTTTAAATATTGCGAGAAGACAGAATGAGCATATTTCAGCATATTTCCTGTCCACGGACTTGCCTCATTAATATTAATGAGCAAATATGCGCAATCACGGCAGTTCTTTGTGATGTTTCGTGACAGTATTTTACAATACAAGGCTGGTTTAAGACGAAAACTACCAGCATATTTCTTGTTGACGGAGTATATGGATATTATACAGAAGCAAATTGTAAGTATTCGTATGTTGTTTCTACAATATTACGATAGCCATAATGAGCGATAATAGGGAAACAGAGATTATGCTGTATTTTACGGATGAAGTATTCTAGGACATGCAAAAGCGCCTTCAAGTGGTTGAAAGTAGAACTACGGAGTTTGAATATCTCTGCCAGAGGTTTCCTCGATTTTGATTGGCTGAAAGACAAATGTGTAGTACTACCGTGACGTCACTTCATTCATTAATTTCTTTGCGGTTTATTTGTTTGACAAATAATTGAGTACACGTAGGTGCGCAGACAGCAATTTTACATTAACAGTGACTGCGTGATAAACCCTGCAGACGAATAAATTAATTGGGGTTTCACCTCTAGAAACCAGCAGACGAAACCGTTAAAAAAGACTCGTTCGAGTAGACCACTACAATGGGTAACACAATAGTTTCTAGGACATACGGGTCCTTGGAGAAAGCCAGACGGAGTGCCAGACATGCTTTTTACTTCATAAAATATAACTTAATAAAGGCATTAAAAATCTTCAAAATGGCAGAGTGTATAATATACACCTAAATGTACAAACATGTGAAGAAATATTCTGCAGAATTTGATATTTAAGGGCTTAAAGAGCCAATTTAAAATCGCAGCCGCAACTCAGTACATAACTCGAATCAAAGATTCGACTAAAAACCCACAGGTATAACAGTTTTCATGTAAGTTTCCTTATTATGTTTCAAATATAAAGCTCATTGTAAAACTTAATATAACTCCTACAATTTATAATTTAAACTTTATATTTTAGTTTTGAACTCAATATTTGAGTTTCTGCATATACTTGGTAAGGATATCACTTGATAATGTTTAAAACTGAGTTTAATAAAATATTGGGTTGGTGTTCACACCAAAGCTCTTAAACTCAGACTCATAGTGAAACTCTCTGATTCACTCAGTATTAAAGTGAAACTTGGCCCCGCTCAAGTATCAATTTAAATTTCATGATTTTTTGCAAGTAGGGAAGTCAGCACTAGTTGACTAATCGAAGATGTTTAGAATAGCGATATTTTTGGTATCAAATTTTAAAGTATGAATAATCGCTTAATGTAGTGTAAATGATGACAAAAGGTCTTAATACAACAAATACGTGTATACAATCAAATAAAATAGGTTAAACCCCAACTACAGCCACGATTTCTGCATTGTTTATGTCCTCACATAAAACCCGAAGTACCATTCATCTCAAATCGGCCACTTCCTGTCTGAAAGAGACAAAGCAGAAGTCACAGGAAAACAGCAAATTTATTAAATGTAACAGATTATGGACATACTTTTTCATTTTATTTCACATATTTGTCATTTTCATTGTCTTTTAGAACATGAAACTTAAGATTTTTGATAGTTTTAAATATTCCATGGTTATTTGGAGTCAACACAAATAGCATTTGCGATCAGCCAAAATGAAATATTTGGAGTCATGACGTCCGTACTTGCAAGTAAAATCCAAACCAAGTTATATCCTTAAACTCAAATTTAAGTGTAAACTTATATATAAGGTTGACACCCTAGATTAATGGTATTTATAGCTGAGTGTGTGATTCAGTTTAAGCTTTTTTTTTTCTTGAATAGAAGCCATGGCATTGAAACAATTTCATAAAGTTAATATACTCTTCAAAAATACACTGTTCTAAACATTTTATGTACATACAAATTATAAACAAGGATGGTTAAAGCAAAAATATGTACAACACCAACCCAGAAACAATCTTAAAAACAGAAATCTACATTTGAGGAACATGAGACAAGGAAAATAAAACTAATTTGTGGATTTAATATAAGAAAAAATGTGACTAGTTACATATAAATGGAAACTAATAGACGTATATATGGTCTTAATATGTTCAAGTCTTAAGAATCCTTGTAAATATTTTCTCATGTAAGCGGACATGTATTTTGTAAACCACTGTGGCAGATAGATTTCTCATGAACCTGAGTATTCAACCAAGGACTATTCAGTATTCACCTACATTTTATTCTTAGATTTACTCTTATTCTTGGAATTTCTACAGAACTGGAGGAATTTCTCATTATAAGTTTATATTTTGAAACAAAATCATCAGAGAACCGATGCACATTGTATCCCCCTAAAAGACAAAGGGCCCTAGTTGTGAACCACCCAGGGTGTTGAACTTCAGAGACGAAGGTCTGGGGTTCAATCCCTAGCCTGGCCATGAAGATAGTACCCCTGCAGGAGGTACTTTACACATTTATGTCCCTCTTTACCCGGGAGTAAATACGGGTACTGACACTGGCGAGCTAGGTACTCGTGAAACTGTTGAAATATTGACCATGTTTTTTTCCAGAGACAACATGGTGACACTTTACCAGTCTAACATATACTAGTGTTTCACATAATTTTCTTTACTTTTACCTTATATCTGACATGTCAGTTTCACTTATTTGCTCGACTAGTGCTTCTTGTTGGCCCACATTAAACACTGTTACAAGGATTTAGGTCGGTTTGTGCAGAATGAATACCCAGTTTCTCTGGACTCGCACTCTTATACTGAATTATTGATCATTACTGAAATACTGTTAAAACACCACAAAAATGCACCACTTTGCAACCACACTTGAGCATATTTTTTACCAACCAATGAGTGATGTAATTTGTGTATTACATTTCAAAAATGCACTGTAACTTTCACAAGATATGGCAATAAAGTTAAACACTGTTACAGTTAAATATATTTCATTGATAATTAGATTCCGCCGACTCGACGCCAAAATATCCCCAGACAGGCCATCTGTCACACCACTAGCATTCACTGGGTATTTTTTTTGCAGAATCCATTTTGTGTGATTCACAACTATTATAAACTATTTTTCTTTTTTTTTCTGGTCAAACAATTTTTTTTCATTTTTGGGGGTCAATTTAAAAAAAAAAAGTCTTCCAAGTGGATTATTCAGTCTAACATACATGTTAAATGTCTACTTATAAGTCTTGGTTTTTGGCACATGCAAAAAAATAACATACTATATTCCCAGGTGAGATTTCAGCTGTATCAGGCACATATTCCGACAGTTACCGGGCTTAAAAGGTAGTAAAAAGTCAATAAATTGGGTGTCTGTGGGCATTTTAGAGACCTTAAGGTGACAATAAAATTAAAGTTACAGACTTAAAATTTTTGACAGAAAAACATTACATGTAGGAGTTATATCTACTACAGTTACAGACTTGTCAGACTTACTATTTCCAGGTTACATTAATGTCTTAAACGGCTCACTCTGGTGGGTGGTTATGGCCCTTATCCACAGGTTAAACGTCTATTTAAAGCCTTGATTTTTCTCACATGTAAACAGAACATAATCATGTATTCCCAGATGAGATTTCAGCTGTATCAGTTCCATTGTTTGACAGCTATAGGGTTTCAAAGTGGCAAAAAGTCTATAAATTGGGTCTCTGTGGGCATTTTAGAAACTTTAAGGTGACCTTAAAATTAAAGTTACAGACTTAAAATTTCTCACAGACTTAGAATATATGTAGAAGTTATATCTACTACAGTTATAGACTTGTCAGACTTACCACTTTTAAGTTTACGGGAAAATATAGGAAAAACATCGAAAAAAATGTCTAAGTATGGTCTTTATGGGCCTCAAAAACAATTTTAACCTTAACATAAAGTCTTGATTTTTGGTATATACCGTGGAACCTCTATTATCCGACCCTCTATTATCCCAATTTTCAATTATCCGACCTCCAATCCACTCTCCCAACTCTATTTAAACCTGTTATTTTAGGCTTTCCATTATCTGACCTTTCTATTATCCGACCTAATTGTTACTCTCAAAAGAAGGTCGGATAATGGATGTTCTATTGTATAAGGAGAATATATTAATGTATTCCCAGGTAAAATTTGAGCCAGATAAGCCACATAGTTTGTGACCTAGAGGGCATTAAGTGTCAAAAAGTCAAATTTCTGACCTTAAGGTGTTAAGAAGTTCTTTATTATTGAGAGTTTAAGGTCACCTTAAAATAGGTTCCTCTCCTGACCCAAATACATGTGTGTGCCAAGTTTGAACAAAATCTGTGAATGTGTTTTTGAGTTATCGCGCACACAAGTCAAAACGTTCGGTGGCGCCGGCGTGACAGACCTGAAACCAATATATCCCCAACTTTCGTCTGGAGATATAATTAGGCAACAATTGATTTGACAATTACATCAAGCCTTCTAGCACAAGAGAATCTATTTATAATGATGATTGAAATAAGAGGATGCCGCACTACCATGTCATGAACATCTTACACATGTAAATTATGTCTCGTACACAACCAAACAAATATTAACTTCAGAAATTGAATGTTGTTACAAATTTAGACTCATAAAAAAAATTGCAAAAAAACCCCACAAATTCATGAAAATAATATTGAAATTGACTCTTATAACAATGATATTGAACCATCACTAATCAATATTGCAATATTGATAAACATGATACCAATACTACTAAGCACTTACTCATATCACACACATCACAAATAGAAACACAGACACCTCACCACACAGACTCCCAAAACATCAAACAAAATGTATAAAATGAAATATACAGAGCACATCAAAACTAGCCAAAATCTCCATTTATTGAAGGTTACTGTAATAGTTTGAATTTTGCTTGTGCAAAATAAATATCAACACCAACCTAAATGTAGCAAGCATTCCAAACCTCCATGACCCAATGCATGGCATGGATACTTATTAATTTCAGACTATAAATTCTATAATCTCTTTTCAAAGAAGGAGATAATACTTTCACGGTCCACCTGTGCTCATCTGTTAACAAGCATTCTTTCAAGTATTACTTATCAAAATGGAAAAATGGACCAAAAGTCCAAGAAACTCTTCCATATTGATTCTCAATTTATTATCCACCACGCGACGTATTTGCCCTAAATACGGGGAAATACAGACCGGGATGTATTTTTTTTGTATACACCGGCGCCCCGGTACTATGGATAATGAGTGCGAATAACTGCCGGTTTTTCAACAATATCTCGGAAAGTATGCAACTTACACATATATATAATATATCATTAGAAAGGTGTTATTCTAGCGCTTCTGCTGATGTATGTTGCATAAAAATCCATGCAGAAATGACTGAGATATTGCAAGTTAAAGGTTGAAGTTTTTATATTCAGTGTTGCTCATGCTTTTCAAAGCCTTTTTCACGTCCTGTCATTAAATATTTGTATTATTTGACCCATAAATCACACAAAATGGTGGATAATAAAAGTAAAACACCCCCTCATCAGACATATACAGAAAAAATATATCACTCATGAAGATTAACAATATAATACTCGTGCTATGCACTCGTATAATATTGTTATCTTCATTCGTGATATATTTTTTCTGTATATGTCATTCGGGAAGTTTTCCTATTGTACTACAGTGTCAGTCAAAGTACGGTTTATGGAGCTAATTTATACCAGAAAATGCACTACTTATGTAGGTATACAGGGAAGTTGGACAGAACTATCTTGCCAACATTGTAGGTTTTAGTATATAGTATTTTCTGTGTTTGGATATTGAAATGAGTTTCCAGGTTTTGAACAAATTTAAGTTGTTTCCAAACTTTTGATATTTAGTATATACATGTACCATAACACCACACCTAGCCACTTGCCCACCATATGTATAGGAAACCAGTATTAATGGTAGAAATTTAAAATCTGAAGAAACTTTTGAAACAAGTGAAACTCTTACTGGATTGATGTATACTGCCCTCAGTCAGTGTTTATGAATTAATGGCCAATACTGTAGTAAAATCAGGTGATCATTCAATTATGGCTCACCAGTCATCCAAACAGGCAAAACATGGAGTGATTTGGAAAACAAATAGCTACCATTTCTTATAAGCAAGAAATACATTTTTATTTATTTGGGTTTTAACGTCTCTTTCAACACTGTATAGATCATATGGGCAGACAAAACTAGTACATACAGTTGGTCAAGGTTCTGTACTGTAAACTGCCGACCATCGGTAAGCAACTACCAACTTTCCCATGTAGGGTTCAGGGTTTGAGCCACCAACCTCAGAGGTGGGAGGCGAGTGTGTTACCACTGTACCACTGTGACCCCAAAATACAGTTTTAAACCTAATTGAAAATAACTGAAACTAAATAGAATTGTTTTAAATCTATTAACAACACTATGTGAATATGGAATTGTTTTACCCTTGTGCAAATAATATACAACGGTGTCAGAAACTCACTAAAAAGGGAAAGTCTATTTTCCAGTGCATTAAAACAGTAACAGTGTATAAAGTTTGATTAAAAACAAGGCACGTATAATACTGAAAAAAAAAATCTAAGAGAGATTGGAACAAAGCCAGCAGTCTGTAGATTTATATCCTCATCATATTGAAAGGTTTGTCCATCAGCAGCAAGTTTTGACGCCAGGTGATCACATAATCATGGGTTTCCGTGACCTTGGGGTTGCTATGGTTTTCTGAAATGAGAAAAAAAAAATTCTGGGTTAGTATAACAAGTGAAAATAACAGTGCAAACAAAACAAAAATACCGTGTATTATTTAGTGGTGATTAATGGTCAGTACTTGAAAGAAAGGTTAATTTGGGCAAGTAGTTTTTATAAACAATTAAATGAAAGGCAATATTATGATACGGTTAATAATATAAAATGTTAGGCAAAGTGGAGGCACTTGCATATTAAGTAATGATTACTCAGAAAATATGTACAGTTTGGAAAGACAACGGCATTATATAATTAGTACAGGGCATTCACAGGCTCAGATAGTGTCTGTATAAAGTCATGACTGAAGCTCAAACTGGCCCTGAGTAAAGTGGAACCTGATTTATCCAACCAATTGGCAACCAGGCTGATAATATCAGGTTCATAAAATACATTTTAGTGTGAATCAACAGGCAAACTTGGGAAAATTAAAATGAGTGAATATTTGTAAAACAGAAGGCTGGACCACAGTGGTTATATTATTAATAGCAGCGATAATTATTGATTTGGGACAAGCTGGATATCAATGTGCAAAAATGCATATCAATTTTGGCAATTTGAGTGAATGACTTTTAACTTACACTGCAAATATTTGAAATGAAACCTAAAGCTAAAGAAACTTTACACTTTAGTTTTGTACTTTTGTTTTGTTTTGATAAACTTCAGTTCCTGTTGGAATCCTGGATTAGGATTCATTAGCAGAAAATATTAACACCATCCCCCCTAGCCCTATATGGACGTATACAAATATATATCTATATCACAATTTTAAGTGTAGTTATAAATATTCATTGCATATACGTGAAATAAACCCTAAATCTGAAGAAATTGTACACTTTGTAGATTTTTATTTTTGTAGTTTTTATGCATTTTTTATTAGGATCGCCATGTTTTGTTTTGATAAAACTTCACTTCCTGTTAGTGGTTGGGGATATGCTAGAAGAAAAACTTTTGGGGAATACTGGATTCACACTCTTTAGTAGACAATATTACCTCCTTCCTCAAACCCCCCACCCCACCCCACCCCCACCTCATCCCAATACAGTTTCTTTCAAACTTGCAAATTTTATTCCCAAATATGTTGTCAACGTTATATTAAACAACTTACTTAACAAAAGCAGAAATGACGGATGAATTCATGACAACAGAACAGTAACTACACCATAAGCAATACTTGTGAAAACTAACCAGAGGAAGCATTAATGTCAAGTAATGCAGCAATCATTCTACTCTGCTAATAATGAAATTCAAAGCCAGATTATCAGACTGTGTAATAATAAATACATAATACAGGCATCACGCAAGTGTGGATACTCTGATTATTAAATGTCAGGAGATTGTCGATATTTCAATCTGGATTGATACAGTTTACTTAGATTCAATATTGATTCCTAAAGTGTCAATTTCACTTTTGTTTCTAGCAACTTGCTTGGCAATTTTGAAATACTGTTGTAGTTTATCGGTTCTTCACATTTCATTTCTTAAAACTTATAGATAGGAATATTTATTTGTGGATATTTTAAGAAACTTAATTGCTTTTACAATAATCACGTCTTAAAGTTATGATCAGTTTGAATTACTGACGCATTAATAACATTTTTAGACAAGGGATTTGTAAGAGCCAAAGGTGCATTTAATGGTGTGAAACTATTCAATATTGATCAATATGGAAAGTCAAAAATTAAAATCTGATACTGATATTGCATTTCAATCTCTGTATTAATTCCTGATACAGAAAGAACTAATCTTGCAGGCTCTATTTACAAAGCATGTGTCAACACTTTGTTCAACTTATAAGTTGTAGATTTCTCTTACAAAGCAGACTTAAATATATGCAAAAATAGAAATCACCTGTGAAAATCCTGAATAACTACAGACAACATTGCCACAAAGATTTAGAAGAGTATGTTTACTTTAGTCATGTTTGGAACAAAGACATATTCCAATAGATCTCTCAGTTGACATTCGTTAAGGCAGTGTGAAGTATATGTATAGGGTCATCCATGGTCAGACACCACAAATACTATGTAATAGTTCAGACATTTATCTTTTACATATTAATACAGTGTTAATGGAGGATTAATAAATAGGATGTATAAACCTATGGGATCCAATATATCAAGTTCACCACAATATATGAAATTTACCATTGGTGGAGACCCATTTAAACCTAAGACAAAATCATCAAATTTATCCCAATTTTGTATCAGGGACTATTCAAAAGCCTAATGAAGTTACATAGGTTGCAGTGAGTATGTGTAATTAGGGTATTCTCTAAAGCAGTCAGGAATTACGCAAATTCCATAAAATTAATTACACATATTCACTGTAATATACACACATTAGAACCTCTATTATCTGCCCTTCAATTATCCGAATTTTTAATTATCCGACCTCAAACCCACTCTCCTTACCCCATTTGAACCTGTTAATTTAGTTGGCCCTTCTATTATTCAACTCTTCTATTATTCGAACCAACTGTTCGTCCACCAAGGGGGTCGGAAAATGGGGGTTATACTGTATACTGATCATTATAATTTGCTGCTCGCATTTACCGTGAAGTAACCAGTTCACTGTTTCGGAAGTTTAGCATGATTGAGGAAATACCAAAAACGTCACATGTACATACGCCCCAGGTATAAACAAACAGTATGTCAGATTGCGAGATGGTAGAAAGTTAGAAAGATAAAATCTCACACAAATCGTTGGATATTTAGCATAGAAAAAGACCATCTTATTTTTGTATTTTTTAACAGTTCAAGGAAACAAAAGGGAGTTTTCCCACTGGTCAATTTCACAAGCTGTGGTGAATTTTATATATTTCTTCCTCTATAAACGTTATGCTATGCTTTACAAGCTATACAATCAGAAGAAAACCTCCTCATGCGGGGAACATGAGAGGCCATCTGAAAAGAGTACCTTGATGCTGTGAGGAGCAGTTTCTAAGGACTTGGCCAGTGGAGAACCTTCAATTGACTGTGGCATGGGACTCGTCATGGCGATACGGAATGACTCTGGCACCAGAGAACGGGTCGGTGTGCTAAAATGGCTGCCGCCAAATCTCGAGGAGGATGGTGGCGACTTTTTAGCTGCAGTTGCCGAGGTAGGAACCCTTCTCTTAACGGCTGTCTTTATGACTCGACTACTGCAAGGCGTTGCTATGGTAGCAGCAAGGTTACCACTGTCTTTGCCATTGTCCAAGTCTGCGAGTGGTTTCAATGGTTTTGGCATCCTGTTGGGATGTTGAGGGGGCAACTCGGAACAGGCTGTGGTCTTGTGCCGTCGTCTGAATGACTCCAATGCAGAGCTGTTGCATCGCGGGCTCAGGAAGTCTATAGTGGTGACAGTACGTGGTGTGTTGGCCGTGCTTTTCAATGGGGACTTGAGAACAATGATTTTTGCCTTCTCTGAATGTGTCTCTGTGTCCTTTCTACTGTTCCGATGCTCTACGACATGTACCAAGGAGGGATCATGTGTTATTTCTTTAGTAGGGCTTTCTTCCTGTAACAAGGGGGGGAGTGAGGGTTACGATAGGTTAAATATAAATGTACGGGGTAAGTAGTATTGTTAAATTACTATACCATTGTATATAAAACCTGAAGATAAAATATACACAGATACTTGCATAAAGTCTTAAATAGCAACATATATCGCACAACAGAAAACAATTTTAAAAGAAACTATACAGCTAGCTTTTAACTAATCAAAAGTATATAAACAGTAAAAATTTCACGTAAAATAATGTTATTTTTATAAAATTTAAACAATTTGTGGGGTAAAGATTCCAGAAAAAAAAACAACTGAAAAAGCACTATTGGTAATCTGAGATAGAACTTTACCATACCAACATAATGCAATTACTTCACTGAAAACCCAAACACTGCATTTGAAATGGCAAAACACAAAACATTTCCATTTTCTCCAGAAATAAATATCGCATAAACAGGACAAGGATTTATAAAATAAAATGGTTAAAAGAATGAAGCAATAAGTTTAAAAGCAGTGAATAATTCTTCTAGACTAAAATTTACTTTATATTTGGTTAATGCTACATCTGGTGTTACTTAAATTAGTGCAAGAAAAAAACAAGTATTACTTCAAAGAAACTCTACCTTTCCTCTGTGAAATACATGAGATGTACGATGTTTAATGTCGCACCTACCTTTCTATGTACATCAGCCGAAATTACATTCAATTTCACAATGTGGACCACACTTACACTTGTTTACAGTTACCATAGGTACCACACTTAAACCTGTGTATAGTTACCACACACACCACACTTACACCTGTGTATAGTTACCACACACACCACACTTACACCTGTGTATAGTTACCACACACACCACAATTAGACTTGTTTACAGTTACCACACACACCACACTTGCATTTGTTTACAGTTACCACACACCACACTTATACTTGTTTACAGTTACCACAGGCACCACACTTACACTTGTGTATAGTTACCACACACACCACACTTACACCTGTGTATAGTTACCACACACACCACAATTACACTTGTTTACAGTTACCACACACACCACACTTACACTTGTTTACAGTTACCACACACCACACTTATACTTGTTTACAGTTACCACACGCACCACAATTACACTTGTTTATAGTTACCACACGCACCACACTTACACTTGTTTACAGTTACCACACGCACCGCACTTACACTCGTTTACAGTTACCACACGCACCACACTTACACTTGTTTACAGTTACCACACGCACCACAATTACACTTGTTTACAGTTACCACACGCACCGCACTTACACTCGTTTACAGTTACCACACGCACCACACTTACACTTGTTTACAGTTACCATACACACCACACTTACACTTGTTTACAGTTACCACACGCACCACACATACACTTGTTTACAGTTACCACACGCACCACACTTATACTTGTTTACAGTTACCACACGCACCACACATACACTTGTTTACAGTTACCACACGCACCACAATTACACTTGTTTACAGTTACCACACGCACCACACTTACACTTGTTTACAGTTACCACACACACCACAATTACACTTGTTTACAGTTACCACACACACCACACTTACACCTGTTTACAGTTACCACAAGCACCAAACTTACAGGCTGTTTACAGTTACGCTCGTCCTCAAAGAGGCTCTGGACAGGAGTCCAGGGCGGGGAGTGGACTTCAAAGGAAGCAGTGAGATCGCAGGCAGGGGGACTGTCACTCAATGTGCCTCGGCCCTGTTATGTACCATGTCAATAGAAAGCAGAGAGGTGAGAGCATAGAAAGGCCGACAAGACGCTGAGCCAGGGATTACATTTCTTTATTTCCATAAGCAGCTATTCCATCCAATTTCTCATTATAAATTTTAGAATTCTCATAATTTCCAGGTATCTAAAAAATCTCAGTTTTAGAAATATTCTTGTTTCAAGAAGTTATCTCAGATAATGGATGTTTTTGGAGAAACTTTAGAGAATAATAATAATTTTGAGGACACTGGTATATATGGCCCTAAGTTCAGTTTTGATTAAGATTTAATTTGGACAGAATTTAAGAATGCATCAAGGATGATACTTAATTCTCACACTGTCACAGTAAAAATGTGAAAATAAAACAGGATTATGATCAACAGGTGAAGTCTCAAAATTTCTTTTTCACAGATTTAACAAATCTGCAACTGAATTTTGGCAAAGAACTGAGAGCATTTTTGGTAGTTATCTGTAGAAAAACCCTCGGATAAGCCACTGTAGGGGATTAATAGGCCTCTGATGAACACAAATCACATGCAATATACACCAGGGGCTCATATTCACTGAAATTCTTGTGCTTAGAATAAGAATATTCTTAGAATATACTCAATATAAGGATATTTTCTTGGATAAAATTCTGAGAATTTTTTTTTTTTTTTTTCAAATTTTAATAAAAAGTCCATTTGAAATGTAGCTGATGTGCAAATTTTCCATATATCCATGTTTTCGATTATTAACAGCCTCACTTTTGGATGACAATTCCATAATATTTTAGAATGAATAAGCAGTCATAGTGAAATAGGGATTTTAATAATAACTTTGTGTTTCCAATAATTTGTGTGTGTTTATTGTGATCTTTATACATGTTAGTTTACTGATATGTTTTATCACATCGAAAACCTGTACATCTGGGATACATTGTTTTCTGCTAAATTACTAATGCTACCTTTTTTTGACAAAGCTATTCAATCCAATATGTCATTATTACATTTGGAATTCTCAAAGTTACCATCAATTTAAAATTATTCTTTGAAATTTTCTTATCTGGGCCTGTATTCACAAAGATTCTTAGAATTTTTCTTAGAATTACACTTAAGTCTAAGAAAAATTCTTTGCTAAGAATTTTCTTATTTTTAGAATAAAAAGCTATTCACAAAACAATTCTTAGCTAAGAATATTTGTAAGAATAAAAGTAAAAATAAACGTGTGCACAGGTTAGACTAAGTGTAATTCAAAGAAAAATTCTAAAAATCTTTGTGAATACAGGCCCAGAAATGACTCTCTGTATTTGGATACAATTCTGGTGTCAAGAATAAGAGTTTTGTGCATATAGCAATTTTATATTCTTAGAAAAATTCTAAGAATAGAAGCCATTCCTAGAAAAATTCTAAGAATAAGAATCTTTGTGAATAGGAAAATTCTTAGGCGTAGAATTTTTCTAAGAAGAATGACAATTCTTAGAAAAATTCTAAGAATAAGACTAATTCTAAGAATACGAATCTTTGTGAATACAGGCCCTGAGAAGTTTTCTTAAGAAAATGGGTTTCTTTGAAAATTTAAGGAATAAGATTAATTGTAAGAATAACAATATCAGTGAATATGAGCCGTAGCCAGCATTCTCGGAGGTTAAAGTAGTTACTGCTACAAAATATGCATGTAATCAAATCTAACAGGGCCAAAACAACCTGTCAATTTGATCGATATTAGGAAGCCTGAAAGGGAACACTCATAAAATCCCATAGGAATTATTAACAATAAAATAATTAACTTTATTACTATTTCACATATATTTTAGTTGTCAGTCTTTACATATTCAAGTTTCAGTGTATTAACAATACAGTACAACCTTCATAGCCCAAACGTTGCAGATTTTAGATGATTTTTTTCTTGTTTAGAATACAGAAGGCTTTTGAAAAGCAAAAGGTTGAGTATAGGAAGCACAGAGGTAAACACAAATGTAGAAACATGGAAATGAATTGGTCAAAGTGTAAATATAGATTTGGATAATATACCACTTCTTGTTGTAATTTAGCACAGTTTGAACAGGAGTCATTATTTCTGTTATTTTGGAGCCATGCTGGTTTCTTTTTCAATAAAATATAAATGGAACGCACAAAATTAACGAATTACCCTTCTGAACGACCTTTTGAATGGCCATAATTTCCACATGAAACTGGCATCCTAAATTGACAGTATTCGACACACAACCACATCAACAAATAGCTTAAAAGGGTATATATTGTGTATCGGAGATCCCAAATGGTTAAGTTTTGTCTTTAGTACTTCCTGTTTCTGCCACTTTCAGGCATGTGCCAAATTACTCAGCCAAGCAGTATATATATTAGATAATGTTAAATAGCAATCTCAGCATTCTCTACTCCAGTAAGTCCACATAGTTATGTATGAGTTGCTTTTCAATAAATTGCTCACATTCCAATTGAAACAATTTTATCATGGGGTTATAATCAAGAAAGACAAAAAAAAACATAGAGAATGATTCAGTTCTCCAAAATCACTGATAATCTGAGATGAGTCAGTATTGTCAGTGGTTTGATATTCAGTTAGTTTTCCTGAAACATCTGAACAAGACACCATGACCGGCATCTGGACTGTTGGCACATAAAGTGGTAGGAAGACTTCAAACATTAAAAGCAGACAAAATAAATATCAAGAAATTTAACTTTGTTCAGTATATTTTTTGTATATTTTTAACTTTTAATCAGTAAGTTTTATTTTCATCTCATCGACTTCCTGTCAGTGAGATTTTTTCGATTGGGACAACATTAGAACAACAGCTTTTCAGTATCTCAGAATCTAAATGGTTTTGAATTGACAGGATACACATATGGAACATTACAGGTCTGTGGTGGGATGCCTGGCTGCTTCAACTTAGGCTTGAAAATAGGGTCACCGTGTTAAGAAATTACAAACTAGTGAACCGGGTGCCAATAAGACTGTTAAAAATTGTTACCTCAGATATCTGCCATTTTGTTACCCTCTTCTCACCCAATTTGATAATTATATTGCATGAAACAGAACAAACTCAGTCGTCATAACTACGAGTGAAAGTAAAGAATGCAAAGGATTAAAGCAACAGTTAAACGCTTATGATAATTTATTATTATGAAGTAATTTAAATATGCAATTAAGCAGCTTTAGTATGAGGTAAAAAGCACAGAGTGGCATAATGATTATCTATAAAATCTTGAGAGAGGAAAAAATTTAATTAACATGGCAAAGAAAAGAAATGCAACATATTTTACAAAAGATCCAAATATCACTGAAACAAATTGTTGCATTTCTTTATGGAGTAAGCATGTACCAAAATAATAAAAACAAGGCTTGAAAAGTTACAGGAAAAATAAATATAATCTTATGTACTTATTAGAGATGAAAGCAACGACAAAAAATTTGCCACTGAATATCGATTCCTTTCTTTTGTAAAGCTTCCATAAATTTGATAAGTGAATTTTAGTAAGCACCATTAATTCTACCAAAATACCTAAAATCTGGTTGAAAACAGTAACAGCAAACAGTTGTCATAAAATCACTTACAAACAAAGTAAGTTTGTTTCAATTAAAAGTAAATTTCCATTATTATCTCACCAATAGGACTAATGTTGCAAATTGCAATATGGTGCACCTTTTATGTCAGTTCGGAAGACAATGTAAACAAAGATCAAATAGCACGAACATTGCTTTCAAATCTAGAAATTAATGGCAAAACTTAAGTCATTATTATATGAAGCTTTTTCTTTTCTTTTTTTTTTTTTTTAAGTTCAAGATAGAAACTGATTTAAACAACCTTTAATAACTTCAAGCTTTTAAAAAGAACAAAAAACAAGTGAACATGAGGTGATGGGGAATCCACTAGACAAGTACACACCAATCGGATAAAGATAGACAAGTTATTTCAATTTATGCAGATCACAGGGGAAGCTGCAATACAAGAGAAATGGAGATTCCCTTAAAATTGGAGTTTCCCCAACATACATACAGCATTTCATTGTAGGGCTGCGAACAGTTACTTAAGCCTTGATAGACGAGTAGATCTTTGCTAGGACTCGAGTAAGTATTCGGTTACTCGCGAGGTATTGTATTATCGCCCGCGTAATGATGTAAAATATGCTACATTTCAGCATTTCCATCACATAAAAGCAATTAAAGTTATGGTTTTAGCTTAAAACATATAATTTACTCCATATTCTATAATATGTGGTTACATAAAAGATGTTTTTCTTCAAAAATTTCGCTACTGGAATCGCCTATTTGTTTACAGAAGACTTCTAATGGTAGGTACTAAATCTCGCGGTTACTCAAATTCGGGCCGGTTGTTAGAGGGCGAGTACTTGGGGCCGTATTTTAGCACACATCCCAGCCCTATTTTATTGAAAGAGTTAATACAACATATCATTGGAAGGTAAATCTTTAAATCAAATGAAAACCTTTAAATTATAAGAGAAAATAATGACTATGAGATTATAATGCACTTCGAGGGCATTGTATTATTTTTCAGTGAAGTTATCATTATAATATTTAGACTATAAATTTTGGTCAAAATGCTATTCCTATTTAGCATTTTGTACATGTGGCGATAAAAGGGCAATTTTTACAAGCCATGAAAAAAATTAGAAAGACCCATTAAAGCAAACTAGAAGCAGACTTACAATATTTTAAAATAAGGCTGTGACTGAGTGGTCAGTCTGCGCGATTGGGGTCGATTTGTGAAGATCTCGAGAGCTTTCTAGTCCACTCAATAGTGGTGAATATATTGTCGCCCACTTGGTGGCGGTTTTTTGGCATGACAAAACCTGACAACACAGCAAAACGTCAGAATTCTTTGTGTCTTTGGGAGTTTTATACAATATTTTTATTTTATAACAAATGTAATAAGTTTCTGATACCTTTTTACAATTACGTTAAGGAAAATACATCGTTTCTGGAAACCACCACTATGCTTATGGTAAGCAAAGATTCTGTATACTAAACCGCACGAATACTGAACTGCGAGACAAATTTTGATAGCTCTGCTACCGGGGTGGATATGTACCACCCGTCACAGCTTTATTTTTAAATATCATAACTTTCATCCACTGTTGACACAAAACCCTACTTGATTCAGAATGAGGCCAATGCTTAGACATATCAGCAGTTAGATCAGCAATAAGCACAGTACTGGGAGGGAGGCTGCAGTGTTTTCACCACAACTTTGCAAGACTGCAGGCTACTATATCAATCCTTTTGTACCATCCTTTCACTTCCAAGATCTAGAACTAGCGAGGCTGCGGCAACTAGGCCTCTTGATAAAGGACAGCCATACCAGCCAAAAACAAAGAAAAAAATGTCATTTGTCACTAGTGATAAGTCTTAGGACCAAACTGGTAAGTCTTCCACATTGTGGACTATTGGGATTCATAAGCTTAAGTCAGAGCACCACGCCCTTACAATTTTTGTTCATTAATCAGGCTTGTATACTAACCTACTCATGGGGCAAGATTACCCCATTCTCACAGGAGAGTGTGGAAAATTAATTGTAGTACCCTGAGTATTAATTCATTTCAAAAGGGTGCATTTGATGGCTACTTTGTTGAGCAAAGTTTGATTTCACTGGTAATTTACATTCCTGTGGTAAACTCCAGTGTCTCCTCAGTGTTCTAGTCAGTTCATGACTTCTAAACTTTACGTTTAGGTTTAAAATGGTTAGACATTTTGCTCTGGGATTTAACTGTTAACAATTTGTTGAGCACATTATAAGTGTTGTGTGCAAAAAAAAGCTAACACTCATATAGTTTCAGAAAGTTTTGATTTTTCACAAATGGTACGACCGGTAGTTCCAACAGTGATGAAAACACCGACAACCCTCCACAATACAAATGTAAGGAGAAAGCAGCCTACCTGATCACTGTGACAGTGCTTAAGACGTCTGTAGTTCAGAGGTGGGCTAATGTTTTGGCTTGAGTTACCACGGTAACCATGGTTAATACCCACAAGTTTCTGAAAACAGATACAACACTTAACTTTTAACATTCCATTTTTTTCTTTAATAAAATTGAAACCTTGCAATTTCATCTCCCTTTTTGAGACTTCAAAGAAAATAATTATAAAATAAGTAAATAACTGACAGGAACAACTGAGTTATTACACAATTTCAATTATAAAATTCCTTGAATTTTTCTGACCATTCCAATAACTTTCACTGAACTCACTGTAAGTTTTACATGACAAAAATTCAAAAGAATTCTGCAAAATTTTGATGGCCATGAACAAAAGTTAATGTAATAAATAAGCTTTTCATTCTAGTTTGGCATGAAGGTAATCAATGATTTCCCTATTTTCAACTAAATGGGACTTTCTGAGGTTTCAATTTCATGACATCTTACTATCATTTACTCTCTTTTACTACAGATAGTCAAACCAGAAATCCCTTGTATTTTTCTCTTATTTTTAATCTTTATCAAATTCCCTATTTTTTTACATACAAACAAAATATATTACAAATTATACAAATATGTAAATGACACACACAAAGACAAAGTCGAAGTTGTTTTTTTTTGTCCCATTCAACAGCCAGGGTCATATTGGGACAGACCAACAGCATTGCCACCTATGGGACTCGAACCCAGAGGTGACAGCCTGTGATCACACACCAAACCTGCTAACCCACTAGGCCACCGAGGACCTTAAAAATGATACAACAAGTCTATTGTTTCAATATAAAGCTATTGTGACAACAACGTGAACCAGTTTCTCCAGTGATGACTCCACTTCATCAGAACGGAGTCTGGAATGAGTCAGCTTTTAATCAGAGCTTTGTTTTTATTAAGAATCCACTAGTTTGGGATTAAACACTGTTACCAGGTTAGATTACCTTGAGAGCACTGCCCACAGACCTGCTGCGTTTATGCTTTGGATTGGGTGTGTTAGCCTGGGTGATACGCTGCAGATACAAAAGTACACAAGTCAAAAGTACACGTACATTGGTTAAAAGTGTACAAAAGGCGAAATTAAATGTATAAAAGTGAAAAGATAAATGTATAAATAAATATAGACAAACAAATTTACATATATGTATACATGCAAGTTGTCATTTTGTACAAGTTGCAACTTGTACAGGTTCTATATAGATAAAAGAAAAATAAATGTACACTGGTGAAAAATAATTTTGCTTAAGTTAAAATATGTAAAAAATTAACTACATTATACTCTAAATAAAGCCTACAAAATGCACTGGTTTTATTTTTTTTTCGGACAACTTACATTTTGTCTATAAAATTATAGTAGCTTCTGTTCATGGGATCAATGAAACTGATTCTGAAATCAATTCTACTGTAGTCTACTGTATGAAACATTCTGCGGGAATTAAAGCTTCAGTAATTAACACCGCTGTTGAAAGACCTTAGAGTACTCGAACATTGGTCAAGAGTGGATTACTGAGTATTCTTCAGTACAGAATGGAGTAACAAGACTCTTTGAAGACAGTCGCGGGTTGTGTAAAATACTAAAGATGAACTGTCTTGATACAAATGAGTCGAAATCAAATCCTAGTTTGTTTTGAATCTAATATTTAATTCATGTAACAGAATATATTCCATTTATAACAATACTGGTCTAACTGTTTGTCTGAATGCCCTTACTTTGAGGAGTTTCTTCCTCTGTTTGGAATCTTCTGGCATGGCTGCAATCTTTGCATGGAGTTTTGCCAATTCAACAGCCTGGAAATCCTCTGGCTCGGGGTCCTCCTGCAGATTGCAGGAAAACCTCTGAAACCACAGAATGGGCAAAATACAGGTGTTTGGCATGACAGAATGGACAAAAGACTGGTTTACCAAAAAAAAAGGTACATCTTTGACCATCCAGCAACTACAACATAAAATTCACAGTGTTAAGTGGAATTGAGGTATTCAGAACACTACTTCTAGTTAACCAGTAATTTCAGATAAGAGTATTTTAGATATGGTTGAGAACTAGTGAGTGGAATCGCCTCAATTTTCGTGGTCGATTATTCGTCGAATTTTCCGACCGATGATCGACCCATAATCGACTTTTTTACTCCACTGTAAGAAAATATATCATGAAACACTTTCCGGGATGAAGTATTTGTCAATCCGGTAAGAATAATGGTGTTTCCGACATTTAGAACCTACCAAAAGCACTCACTTCCGGTAAATATGGCGGTAGACATAAACAAACCCAAATTCGTGACAAATCTCATTATTTATCAAAGGAAAGTTAAGGAAATTGCTTAAAATATAAAAAACACGTGGATATTGAGACACATAAGGAAGGGTAAGATTTAATCGATTTCTAGAAGTTGTCAGTGACCGAACGCGATTGTACCATAACGCCGACGATTAATCGAACGTTGGTCTAATCGTCCCTTCACTATTGAGAACAGGACTAGAATACTCAAAAAAAATAAAATAGTCATGATTTCAACTGGAAGGCAAAATTACAAACGATTACCTCTTGTTTATTATTAACAATTTTGCAAATATTCTCATTAAATTAGTCTCAAATGAGTAATTTCATGTCACTTTAATAATAAAATCAGGCAACAGCTAGCTATTTTCTTACAAAAGAGAATCAGAAAACTTTCAAGATCTACCCCACCTGCAACTCAAGGTCCACAGCAGAAGATGCCAGTCTGTATTTCAATGTAGGTTAACTCGACATGGAGTTACAAAACTGATCAAGTGGCAAGTGCTAACAATTTATTTATTTGGGGTTTTACGTCGGTTTCAACACTGTACAGGTCATATCACGATGGGTAGTTGGAAAGGCGGAGGAAACCAGTACATACAGATGGTCAAGTTCTGTACTGTAAATTGCCGACCAACGCCAAGAAACTCTCAGGTTTCCCACTTGAGGCCGTGCCGGGAACCGAACCTCGGCCTCAGAGGTGGGAGGCGAGAGTGTTACCACTCTGCCACTGTGGCCCCCGCAAGTGCTGATGAATAAATGGTTCAATGTTATCTTTTATAATAGCAAGAATGTCTGTTGTGGTGTCTCTAGACCCAAAATCATTTTGGTGAATAAAAAATGATTATATCAACACTTTCTTAAAGTTACAGGACATGTGGACCTGTAACTCTTGGAAGACACAGGTCAGCGAGGTGTTACGAGTTCAGACAGATGGTAGGTGTAACTCCATACACTGCATCCACTCATCCTACCGACATTGATAAATCAGTGTGAATCCTTTACCCCTCCCATTGATGCAGTTTATGGCCCTATATCCTCTTCATTTCTAGCTGTTTTACTCCTTCTTACCACAGAATGCACTGGTTTGTTGCCTATACTGCGTGAGCTACAGTCCATGTCATCTGTGGAGGTGGAGCCTCCCTGTTCTAACTCTCTCCAGTAGCGCTGAATGTCTGCCACCAATGTCTTAGGGATCTGTCAAATAGATACACTACGGTGACTCTTTATCAAAACTAAAAATATCCCATATTGCCTAGTTTGGTAATATGAATATTCGGATTTATGTTAGTTTTGTGATAGGAAAAAAAGGGCACGTGTTTTCACTCCAGGTCACACCCTTTGTTTTTGCCATATCTCGAACAAGCAAACATAATACCAGTCTTGTTCAGTTTAAGGACCCAGAAACTGACATTGATTCGTAAACAACTGGATGACAGCATTAAGGATGCCATGACTCTGAATATTTCATGCTTATCGCCAATCATGCTAATTGGCAATTACTATTCATCTTGGTACTGAATAACCATTGCATTTATGAAACTACCACAAATCTGATGTCATGTTGTGTGAAAGATTAAGAAATCGTTATATATGAAAATAAAGTCAAAATACATGTCCCTAATCAGTAAAATGTATTAAATTTGATGATTTCTTGCAATTTTTTATGCTTTTTTTCAGACAGGAAGTGGGCAATACAAGATCTTTATGGTACATCCTGTTTTAAGAGAATGCATAAACAATGCACAAAACATGGCTGCACCTTAATTTTAACTTACTTTATGTGGCAAAATGTAATTATTTGATGCATTTGGACCTTTTCCTACATTGAAAATATGACACCGATACATAAAACTATTCTTACCTTTTGTTACTTAGTCATCTAGTCTTGGCTTCCCAAGATTTCATTACCTTAAACAATCTGTGTGCATTCTCCACCATGAAAGCCATCACCGTTGCCATGTCACCAGACTCTGCCTGCACTTTCATGGCTGCTGCGTCTACTGGTCGGCAGGAGAAGAGATGCGGAGCGAAGAGCGTGCCAAGGCTCTGAGGGGTCATCTTATTGGCCGGATTCTGAATGATCGTTTGTAACAGGTTTAGTAAGGCCTCTAAGAGGACGTGGTTCTCCCGCGGCAACAGCTGCAGCAACAACTGCAGGCATTCCTGCATCTTCATAGGACACTGGAACAGCTCTGAAGAAATCAAAAGAAATGTAATGTAATAATAACCCATTTTTGGGAGGAGTTTGAATGCTTCTAACCTACAAACCGGATTATAATTCTACAGAAAGTTCAACCAGTAATAATTACTACTATACCAATGTGATTAATAAGCGCTTATGTATTAAAGTATTACACAATTTCTGCTCATTAGGTGTACTTTTATACAGATTTACAATCTGCCTAGTTTTCCGCTGCTTCATAAGTGTAAATCATGGGCATAAGCTGTATCAGAATGTATATGAGTTTATTAAATTTTATAATATTTCACAAAGGTATTTCCTATTTCAAACTAGAAAAAGGACGCATCTGTGGCCAGGTGCTGGATGTATCCACCGACAAAGGCCAAGTAACATAGTTTAGAAGATAAAAAGCATTTTTCGTTAATAAGCAAGCTGAAAGCACTTTTAACTTTGGCTACCCTTATTTGACCCTGTACCAGGGGCCCAAGGTGAAGTCTGACCACATCAAAAGATTCGCAGCCCATGATTTCCTATAAGTCGTTTTCACATTGCAAACCTCTAGGACCAATAATAAGCAGGAGGGGCCCAAGGTCAAATCTGACCACATGAAAAGATTTGCAGCCCATGACTTCCTATAAGTTGTTTTTATATTAATGAGTTATTTGAGAAATACTGGCTATCTGCAATACTTGTAGAGATAATTCGCATTTACTCATTTTGAGTAGGTGAATAATTAGCTACGGGTCTGAAACTTCACCAAGTGAAAGCTCTCTCAAAAGTAGGCGAATGAGTTATTTGAGAAAAATTGGCTACCTACAATACTTTTAGAGATAATTCGAATTTACTCATTTTCAGTAGGTGAGTAATTACCTACGGGTGTGGAACTTCACCATGTGAAAGCTGTCCCAAAAGTAGATGAATGAGTTATTTGATAAAAATTGGATATCTGCAATACTTTTAGAGATAATTAGTATTTACTCATTTTGAGTAGGTGAATAATTAGCTACTGGTCTGAAACTTCACCAAGTGAAAGGTCTCCCAAAAGTAGGTGAAGGAGTTATTTGACAAAAATTGGCTATCTGGAATACTTTTAGAGATAATTTGCATTTACTCATTTTCAGTAGGTGAGTAATTACCTACGGGTCTGAAACTTCACCAAGTGAAAGCTCTCCCAAAAGTAGGTGAATGAGTTATTTGAGAAAAATTGGCTATCTGCAATACTTTTAGAGATAATTCGCATTTACTCATTTTGAGTAGGTGAATAATTAGCTACAGGTCTGAAACTTCACCAAGTGAAAGGTCTCCCCAAAGTAGGTGAAGGAGTTATTTGACAAAAATTGGCTATCTGGAATACTTTTAGAGATAATTCGCATTTACTCATTTTGAGTAGGTGAATAATTAGCTACAGGTCTGAAACTTCACCAAGTGAAAGGTCTCCCCAAAGTAGGTGAAGGAGTTATTTGACAAAAATTGGCTATCTGGAATACTTTTAGAGATAATTTGCATTTACTCATTTTGAGTAGGTGAATAATTAGCTATGGGTCTGAAACTTCACCATGTGAAAGCTCTCCCAAAAGTAGATGAATGAGTTATTTGATAAAAATTGGATATCTGCAATACTTTTAGAGATAATTAGCATTTACTCATTTTGAGTAGGTGAATAATTAGCTAGAGGTCTGAAACTTTAGCAAGTGAAAGCTCTCCCAAAAGTAGGTGAAGGAGTTATTTGACAAAAATTGGCTATCTGGAATACTTTTAGAGATAATTTGCATTTACTCATTTTCAGTAGGTGAGTAATTACCTACGGGTCTGAAACTTCACCAAGTGAAAGCTCTCCCAAAAGTAGGTGAATGAGTTATTTGAGAAAAATTGGCTATCTGCAATACTTTTAGAGATAATTCGCATTTACTCATTTTGAGTAGGTGAGTAATTAGCTACAGGTCTGGAACTTCAGCATGTGAAAGCTCTCCCAAAAGTAGGTGAATGAGTTATTTAAGAAAAATTTGCTATCTGCAATACTTTTAGAGAAAATGCAGAATTACTCATTTTTAGTAGGCAAGTAATTTTGCCACAGGCCTAATTTAGACATAAAGCCTACCAATAGAATACTGTGGTGCACCCTCTAATATACCTTGCAAACTTGAGAAGGCTAGCTATAATATTTTTTTCGTTAGAGCGGTAATGGTGAAATCTCTCTACACACTGCGGCTATCCAGTGGATACAATGATTTACTCAACAGTGAGAACCTGAAAGTAGATATTGGTAAGCTATGCCATGACATAGAGGTCTGCAATTTCACTCTGTTATAGCTGACCAAAAATTATGTGAATAACATATTTAAACAAAATACTGTAAATGTAATAGTTTTCACGTTATAACTGATTTACTCAACAGTGATAACCTCAAAGTAGCTATTACTCAGCTATGCAATGAGCTACATGTCTGAATTTTTTCTATGTTATAGCTGACCCAAAATTAGGTGAACAACATATGTAAGCAAAATACTGTAAATGCAATAGTTTTCAAGTTACAACTGATTTACTCAATAGTGAGAACCTGAAAATAGCTATTGCTCAGCTATGCCATGAGCTATAAGTCTGTAATTTCACGACGTTATAGCTGACCCAAAAGTAGGTGAACAACATATTTTAACAAAATACTCCAAATGCAATATTTTTCAAGTTACAAGTCATTTACTCAACAGTCAGTACCTGAAAATAGCTATTGCTCAGTTGTGCCATGAGCTACAGGTCTGTAATTTCACTATGTTATAGCTGACCCAAAAGTAGCTGAATAACATATTTACACAAATTTCTGTAAATGCAATAGTTTTCCAATTACAACTGATTTACTCAACAGTGTGAACTTCAAAGTAGCTATTACTCAGCTATGCAATGAGCCACAGGTCTGGAACTTCACTATGTTATAGCTGACTCCGAAATAGGTGAATAACATATTGAAACAAAATACTGTAAATGTAATACTTTTGAAGTTATAAGCAATTTACTCAACAGTGATAACTTAAAAGTAGCTATTACTCAGCTATGCCATGAGCTACAGGTCTGAAATTTTACTATGTTATAGCTGACCCAAAAATAGCTGAATAACATATTGAAACAAAATACTGTAAATGCAATAGTTTTCAAGTTACAAGTGATTTTACTCATGATGGAAGTTACTGAAAAGCCCAAAAGTAGCTATTACTCACTTAGCTATTGAGACAGACACCCAAGTTACTCACCATGTTGTAGCTATGAAAAAAGTATCTGAATAACATATTTTAACAAAATGCTCTAAATGCAACACTTTTCAAGTTACAAGCGATTTAGTGCATGATTTCATGAATTTTAATGCATTTTAGACATTTTTATCTACCAGAGGCCTAATTTAGACATAAAGCCTACCAAAAAGATAGGGTGGCGAGTCCTCTAGCATACCAAGCCACCTGCCAAATATGAAAGAAATCTGGAAAGAAATGTGGACTGTAGGTCGCTAACAAGCAATATTCCACATTTTAGACATTTTTGTCTACCACAGGCCTAATTTAGACATAAAGCCTACCAAAAAGATAGGGTGGCGAGTCCTCTACCATATCAAGCCACCTGCCAAATATGAAAGAAATCCGGAAAGAAATGTGGACTGTAGGTCGCTAACAAGAAATCTCTGCGGACGCGGACGAGGGCGCGGACGACGACGATGATGAATCCATAGTATCCCCGCTTCGCGTCGGGGATACAATTATGTGCACTCTAGTCTACGTTTCACCAAATCAGTAACAAGTAAACGAAACACTGGATTTTACTTGTTCCAAAACCCCTGAAAACTTGTACAGATATCATCTGAACAGCACAAATTAAATCTGAATAATACATAAGCAGTCCCACTGACATCCCTGTCAGTTCTCTAGCAGACTGCATTAGGCACACTGGCAAGTGCTGGCTCACAGAAAGTTCTGATATATTTATAAACTTTCAAATTGAAATAATAAAGAGTTCTACTACCTGCCAGCTTCTTGTAGACCACTATAGGTCTGCTGGTGAGTAGTGGTTCGGGTAACTCCCGCAGAAAAAGCTTCAACAGACCCGCCACATCGTGAGGGGACACCACATCCTCAGAGAGTTGTGCCTTCAGACACTCGTACCCGGAGTTGAATGACTCCACAAGCTTCCTCTGTCTCAGAGCATTGCCAGACTTGCGAAAAATCCCCTCCTCTTCAATACCTGCAGTGAAGTCAACAGGAAGCCAAATACACACAAAGACAATATAGTATGACCAGAACGGATTATATTACAATATTTCAATATGGAGCAATATCTTTACACATGCACAACTAGGGATCACCTCTCGGGGCCTCATTCTGACATCTCAGATATCAACAGTGTCATTACAATGTTATACGTTTTGCACTTATGATGACTTCAGTTAACCAACCAACCTAATATAAGATTACCAGGTTATCTATTTCCCAGTTACTAATATACCGACTACATTCAAAGTCAGTCTAGCACACTCACGCCAGTGTTTAACCATAACTTGGATTAATCTCAGTGGCTAGCCAAGTTTATTGTATTGATCAATACTGCTTCACTACATCATAGATATCAGAATGCCATTATGGCATAGGTCATACACTGATGATCACTTCACCTACCAACATAGTGTAGCCTCACCAGTAGCTAGCCACATTTACTATATTTATCAATATGGCTTCACTACAGGTTACTAAAGAACTGCCAATAACACAGTCCTAAGATAAATAGCCAACAGAGCCACAATTTTTTTTCAGTTTTTAATAGTCACCACATAAGCATTTCTCATTAATTTAAATTGAATGACTAAAGTTTTGAGGACACTGAACAGCTGTGGATACATAAACCAAGCTTTGATTTATACAGTAGCACTTTTGCTGATTTGTTTACTTTCCACAAAAGTTCTTGGTAGTCTGACTCAAGAAACAATTCAATTTACTTACAATGCTCTTGCTGTAGGTAGTCAATCAGTAACCGAACTTTATTAATGCTTTCAAAAGTCAGTTCAGCTCCAATCACATCTACTTCAGTTATGGATTCTGTAACATAGTATAACTGTAAACAGTCATGTTTAAGTTAATAACCATATTTTTTAATGGAAATGGAGGGATGTATCATTTTGGAATAATAATTAATGGTCATCAAATAAAAAGGCATCAGAATAAACAAGCTCTCTCAATTTTATTCATTACCCTGTCAAGAAATCTACATTGAGTGCATATATGGAACAGTAACACAGAATAATATTGGAGTTAGTAACACTCACGATGGCACCACTACCTCTCTCCCACCTTTTTGCGACTTTCTCTTAGTCCTATCTCTCCGTTTTTCACGCAGCCAGCCAGAAGTGATGCTCCCTCTCTTTGAGGTATGCTGTTCTGTGCCAAGGAAATCTTCCAACACTGCAAGATCCACTATCTGTGTAATACGCGACTTGACAAACTCCTCAAACTTAGTGGGGTCGCTGTTCCGGAGGCGGTTAACCACCCTCTCTGCTTCAGAGAGGGAGGAGCTTGACATAGCTTTAGAGTGTCATTCAAGAAAGCAATGGGGTGTCTGAAAATAAGAGTCCAAAACAGCCATTTTCTTAGTGAAATTTTGCAATTACAAATACTTGGGGTGTTCAGTGACATATTTCCTGTTTCTGTAACCCACCAATACAAAACTGTTGCAATTCAGGGATACCGGAAAAGTTGTGTTCACGCATATCCCCAATCAAATGGTCGCTAACAGGCTGTGTTGGTCATGAAAATACTCTGCTCAAAAAAATAATTGCTGTATAAATCTTGAAACCTTCTCTCTATACACTTGACAATGAGGGACAAGAATATTTTATGCGAGTTAGGATGTGACCTTGTCAGAAAAACGTGACCCGGTAACTGTTTTGAAAGAACCAATAAACCTTCCGGTAACTGTATTTTACAGGTGATCACCTGGAAGTACAAGTGACGCAAACATGGAGAACAGTGTAAACAAATGTTATGAAAACTAGAAATCGGCCGCCCTGTTGATAGTAGATGCGAATAGAAACAGGATAGCATAGAAGAACACACATTATCATGTGTAATGTCCACCCATGAACCTTTTGCCCAAATTGTACAATAGTCTTACAAGATCCTGTTTCATTTGTAAAATATATCAATGATGCTTAAATATTTGTTAGTGTAGATGTAAATTATTTCAGCTTCATGCCTTTTTGCATTGGTTGGGTTGAAAATTTTGACGAAATCACTCTATCTGGCATGGTTAAGAAGATAGAAGCAAATTCCTGTTTTTCTATTTTTGGCAAAAATTTGAAAATTCAAAATGGCCGCCATTTTTGGGAAAAGGAAATTTTTTTGAAAATTGCCAAGAGTACATTTTCTAGATACCCTATGGGTCGAAAATTTCAACGAAATAACTCTATTTGGCACGGTTAAGGCCAGTTTGTGTTTTTCCATTTTGGGCAAAAATTCGAAAATTCAAAATGGCCGCCATTTTTGGGGAGGGGAAAATTTTTTGAAAATTGCAAAGATTGCATTCCTTAGATACCCTGTGGGTCGAAAATTTCGACGAAATCGCTCTATCTCGCACGGTTAAGGAGATAGAAGCAAATTTGTGTTTTGCCATTTTTGGCAAAAATTCGAAAATTCAAAATGGCCGCCATTTTTGGGGAGGGGAAAATTTTTTGCATTCCTTAGATACCCTGTGGGTCGAAAATTTTGACGAAATCGCTCTATCTCGCACGGTTAAGGAGATAGAAGCAAATTTGTGTTTTGCCATTTTTGGCAAAAATTCGAAAATTCAAAATGGCCGCCATTTTTGGGGAGGGGAAAATTTTTTGGAAAATTGCAAAGATTGCATTCCTTAGATACCCTGTGGGTCGAAAATTTCGACGAAATCGCTCTATCTCGCACGGTTAAGGAGATAGAAGCAAATTAGTGTTTTGCCATTTTTGGCAAAAATTCGAAAATTCAAAATGGCCGCCATTTTTGGGGAGGGGAAAATTTTTTAAAAATTACCAAGAGTACAATGCTCAGATACCCTGTGGGTCGAAAATTTTGACGAAATCACTCTATCTGGCACGGTTAAGGAGATAGAAGGAAATTTGTGTTTTGCCATTTTTGGCAAAAATTCGAAAATTCAAAATGGCCGCCATTTTGGGGGAGGGGAAAATTTTGGGAAAATTGCAAAGATTGCATTCCTTAGATACCCTGTGGGTCGAAAATTTCGACGAAATCGCTCTATCTCGCACGGTTAAGGAGATAGAAGGAAATTTGTGTTTTGCCATTTTTGGCAAAAATTCGAAAATTCAAAATGGCCGCCATTTTTGGGGAGGGGAAAATTTTTTGAAAATTGCAAAGATTGCATTCCTTAGATACCCTGTGGGTCGAAAATTTCGACGAAATCGCTCTATCTCGCACGGTTAAGGAGATAGAAGCAAATTAGTGTTTTGCCATTTTTGGCAAAAATTCGAAAATTCAAAATGGCCGCCATTTTTGGGGAGGGGAAAATTTTTGGAAAAATTACCAAGAGCACAATGCTCAGATACCCTGTGGGTCGAAAATTTTGACGAAATCGCTCTATCTGGCACGGTTAAGGAGATAGAAGCAAATTGGTGTTTTGCCATTTTTGGCAAAAATTCGAAAATTCAAAATGGCCGCCATTTTTGGGGAGGGGAAAATTTTTTGAAAATTGCAAAGATTGCATTCCTTAGATACCCTGTGGGTCGAAAATTTCGACGAAATCGCTCTATCTCGCACGGTTAAGGAGATAGAAGCAAATTTGTGTTTTGCCATTTTTGGCAAAAATTCGAAAATTCAAAATGGCCGCCATTTTTGGGGAGGGGAAAATTTTTTGAAAATTGCAAATATTACATTCCTTAGATACCCTGTGGGTCGAAAATTTCGACGAAATCGCTCTATCTCGCACGGTTAAGGAGATAGAAGCAAATTAGTGTTTTGCCATTTTTGGCAAAAATTCGAAAATTCAAAATGGCCGCCATTTTTGGGGAGGGGAAAATTTTGTTAAAATTACCAAGAGCACAATGCTCAGATACCCTGTGGGTCGAAAATTTTGACGAAATCGCTCTATCTGGCACGGTTATGGAGATAGAAGCAAATTTGTGTTTTGCCATTTTTGGCAAAAATTCGAAAATTCAAAATGGCCGCCATTTTTGGGGAGGGGAAAATTTTGTTAAAATTACCAAGAGCACAATGCTCAGATACCCTGTGGGTCGAAAATTTTGACGAAATCGCTCTATCTGGCACGGTTAAGGAGATAGAAGCAAATTTGTGTTTTGCCATTTTTGGCAAAAATTCGAAAATTCAAAATGGCCGCCATTTTTGGGGAGGGGAAAATTTTTTGAAAATTGCAAAGATTGCATTCCTTAGATACCCTGTGGGTCGAAAATTTCGACGAAATCACTCTATCTCGCACGGTTAAGGAGATAGAAGCAAATTAGTGTTTTGCCATTTTTGGCAAAAATTCGAAAATTCAAAATGGCCGCCATTTTTGGGGAGGGGAAAATTTTTTAAAAATTACCAAGAGTACAATGCTCAGATACCCTGTGGGTCGAAAATTTTGACGAAATCACTCTATCTGGCACGGTTAAGGAGATAGAAGGAAATTTGTGTTTTGCCATTTTTGGCAAAAATTCGAAAATTCAAAATGGCCGCCATTTTGGGGGAGGGGAAAATTTTTGGAAAATTGCAAAGATTGCATTCCTTAGATACCCTGTGGGTCGAAAATTTCGACGAAATCGCTCTATCTCGCACGGTTAAGGAGATAGAAGGAAATTTGTGTTTTGCCATTTTTGGCAAAAATTCGAAAATTCAAAATGGCCGCCATTTTTGGGGAGGGGAAAATTTTTGGAAAATTGCAAAGATTACATTCCTTAGATACCCTGTGGGTCGAAAATTTCGACGAAATCGCTCTATCTCGCACGGTTAAGGAGATAGAAGCAAATTAGTGTTTTGCCATTTTTGGCAAAAATTCGAAAATTCAAAATGGCCGCCATTTTTGGGGAGGGGAAAATTTTTGGAAAAATTACCAAGAGCACAATGCTCAGATACCCTGTGGGTCGAAAATTTTGACGAAATCGCTCTATCTGGCACGGTTAAGGAGATAGAAGCAAATTGGTGTTTTGCCATTTTTGGCAAAAATTCGAAAATTCAAAATGGCCGCCATTTTTGGGGAGGGGAAAATTTTTTGAAAATTGCAAAGATTGCATTCCTTAGATACCCTGTGGGTCGAAAATTTCGACGAAATCGCTCTATCTCGCACGGTTAAGGAGATAGAAGCAAATTTGTGTTTTGCCATTTTTGGCAAAAATTCGAAAATTCAAAATGGCCGCCATTTTTGGGGAGGGGAAAATTTTTTGAAAATTGCAAATATTACATTCCTTAGATACCCTGTGGGTCGAAAATTTCGACGAAATCGCTCTATCTCGCACGGTTAAGGAGATAGAAGCAAATTAGTGTTTTGCCATTTTTGGCAAAAATTCGAAAATTCAAAATGGCCGCCATTTTTGGGGAGGGGAAAATTTTGTTAAAATTACCAAGAGCACAATGCTCAGATACCCTGTGGGTCGAAAATTTTCACGAAATCGCTCTATCTGGCACGGTTATGGAGATAGAAGCAAATTTGTGTTTTGCCATTTTTGGCAAAAATTCGAAAATTCAAAATGGCCGCCATTTTTGGGGAGGGGAAAATTTTGTTAAAATTACCAAGAGCACAATGCTCAGATACCCTGTGGGTCGAAAATTTTGACGAAATCGCTCTATCTGGCACGGTTAAGGAGATAGAAGCAAATTTGTGTTTTGCCATTTTTGGCAAAAATTCGAAAATTCAAAATGGCCGCCATTTTTGGGGAGGGGAAAATTTTTTGAAAATTGCAAAGATTGCATTCCTTAGATACCCTGTGGGTCGAAAATTTCGACGAAATCACTCTATCTCGCACGGTTAAGGAGATAGAAGCAAATTAGTGTTTTGCCATTTTTGGCAAAAATTCGAAAATTCAAAATGGCCGCCATTTTTGGGGAGGGGAAAATTTTTTAAAAATTACCAAGAGTACAATGCTCAGATACCCTGTGGGTCGAAAATTTTGACGAAATCACTCTATCTGGCACGGTTAAGGAGATAGAAGGAAATTTGTGTTTTGCCATTTTTGGCAAAAATTCGAAAATTCAAAATGGCCGCCATTTTTGGGGAGGGGAAAATTTTTTGAAAATTGCAAAGATTGCATTCCTTAGATACCCTGTGGGTCGAAAATTTCGACGAAATCGCTCTATCTCGCACGGTTAAGGAGATAGAAGCAAATTTGTGTTTTGCCATTTTTGGCAAAAATTCGAAAATTCAAAATGGCCGCCATTTTTGGGGAGGGGAAAATTTTTTAAAAATTACCAAGAGTACAATGCTCAGATACCCTGTGGGTCGAAAATTTTGACGAAATCACTCTATCTGGCACGGTTAAGGAGATAGAAGGAAATTTGTGTTTTGCCATTTTTGGCAAAAATTCGAAAATTCAAAATGGCCGCCATTTTGGGGGAGGGGAAAATTTTTGGAAAATTGCAAAGATTGCATTCCTTAGATACCCTGTGGGTCGAAAATTTCGACGAAATCGCTCTATCTCGCACGGTTAAGGAGATAGAAGGAAATTTGTGTTTTGCCATTTTTGGCAAAAATTCGAAAATTCAAAATGGCCGCCATTTTTGGGGAGGGGAAAATTTTTGGAAAATTGCAAAGATTACATTCCTTAGATACCCTGTGGGTCGAAAATTTCGACGAAATCGCTCTATCTCGCACGGTTAAGGAGATAGAAGCAAATTAGTGTTTTGCCATTTTTGGCAAAAATTCGAAAATTCAAAATGGCCGCCATTTTTGGGGAGGGGAAAATTTTTGGAAAAATTACCAAGAGCACAATGCTCAGATACCCTGTGGGTCGAAAATTTTGACGAAATCGCTCTATCTGGCACGGTTAAGGAGATAGAAGCAAATTGGTGTTTTGCCATTTTTGGCAAAAATTCGAAAATTCAAAATGGCCGCCATTTTTGGGGAGGGGAAAATTTTTTGAAAATTGCAAAGATTGCATTCCTTAGATACCCTGTGGGTCGAAAATTTCGACGAAATCGCTCTATCTCGCACGGTTAAGGAGATAGAAGCAAATTTGTGTTTTGCCATTTTTGGCAAAAATTCGAAAATTCAAAATGGCCGCCATTTTTGGGGAGGGGAAAATTTTTTGAAAATTGCAAATATTACATTCCTTAGATACCCTGTGGGTCGAAAATTTCGACGAAATCGCTCTATCTCGCACGGTTAAGGAGATAGAAGCAAATTAGTGTTTTGCCATTTTTGGCAAAAATTCGAAAATTCAAAATGGCCGCCATTTTTGGGGAGGGGAAAATTTTGTTAAAATTACCAAGAGCACAATGCTCAGATACCCTGTGGGTCGAAAATTTTGACGAAATCGCTCTATCTGGCACGGT
Source organism: Sabellastarte sp. h YS-2021 (assembly GCA_964017235.1). Classification (NCBI taxonomy): domain Eukaryota; kingdom Metazoa; phylum Annelida; class Polychaeta; order Sabellida; family Sabellidae; genus Sabellastarte; species Sabellastarte sp. h YS-2021. The sequence goes on along the minus strand of OZ024932.1, from coordinate 7,527,759 downwards.
TATGGAGATAGAAGCAAATTTGTGTTTTGCCATTTTTGGCAAAAATTCGAAAATTCAAAATGGCCGCCATTTTTGGGGAGGGGAAAATTTTGTTAAAATTACCAAGAGCACAATGCTCAGATACCCTGTGGGTCGAAAATTTTGACGAAATCGCTCTATCTGGCACGGTTAAGGAGATAGAAGCAAATTTGTGTTTTGCCATTTTTGGCAAAAATTCGAAAATTCAAAATGGCCGCCATTTTTGGGGAGGGGAAAATTTTTTGAAAATTGCAAAGATTGCATTCCTTAGATACCCTGTGGGTCGAAAATTTCGACGAAATCACTCTATCTCGCACGGTTAAGGAGATAGAAGCAAATTAGTGTTTTGCCATTTTTGGCAAAAATTCGAAAATTCAAAATGGCCGCCATTTTTGGGGAGGGGAAAATTTTTTAAAAATTACCAAGAGTACAATGCTCAGATACCCTGTGGGTCGAAAATTTTGACGAAATCACTCTATCTGGCACGGTTAAGGAGATAGAAGGAAATTTGTGTTTTGTCATTTTTGGCAAAAATTCGAAAATTCAAAATGGCCGCCATTTTGGGGGAGGGGAAAATTTTTGGAAAATTGCAAAGATTGCATTCCTTAGATACCCTGTGGGTCGAAAATTTCGACGAAATCGCTCTATCTCGCACGGTTAAGGAGATAGAAGGAAATTTGTGTTTTGCCATTTTTGGCAAAAATTCGAAAATTCAAAATGGCCGCCATTTTTGGGGAGGGGAAAATTTTTGGAAAATTGCAAAGATTACATTCCTTAGATACCCTGTGGGTCGAAAATTTCGACGAAATCGCTCTATCTCGCACGGTTAAGGAGATAGAAGCAAATTAGTGTTTTGCCATTTTTGGCAAAAATTCGAAAATTCAAAATGGCCGCCATTTTTGGGGAGGGGAAAATTTTTGGAAAAATTACCAAGAGCACAATGCTCAGATACCCTGTGGGTCGAAAATTTTGACGAAATCGCTCTATCTGGCACGGTTAAGGAGATAGAAGCAAATTGGTGTTTTGCCATTTTTGGCAAAAATTCGAAAATTCAAAATGGCCGCCATTTTTGGGGAGGGGAAAATTTTTTGAAAATTGCAAATATTACATTCCTTAGATACCCTGTGGGTCGAAAATTTCGACGAAATCGCTCTATCTCGCACGGTTAAGGAGATAGAAGCAAATTAGTGTTTTGCCATTTTTGGCAAAAATTTGAAAATTCAAAATGGCCGCCATTTTTGGGGAGGGGAAAATTTTGTTAAAATTACCAAGAGCACAATGCTCAGATAGCCTGTGGGTCGAAAATTTTGACGAAATCGCTCTATCTGGCACGGTTATGGAGATAGAAGCAAATTTGTGTTTTGCCATTTTTGGCAAAAATTCGAAAATTCAAAATGGCCGCCATTTTTGGGGAGGGGAAAATTTTGTTAAAATTACCAAGAGCACAATGCTCAGTTACCCTGTGGGTCGAAAATTTTGACGAAATCGCTCTATCTGGCACGGTTAAGGAGATAGAAGCAAATTTGTGTTTTGCCATTTTTGGCAAAAATTCGAAAATTCAAAATGGCCGCCATTTTTGGGGAGGGGAAAATTTTTTGAAAATTGCAAAGATTGCATTCCTTAGATACCCTGTGGGTCGAAAATTTCGACGAAATCACTCTATCTCGCACGGTTAAGGAGATAGAAGCAAATTAGTGTTTTGCCATTTTTGGCAAAAATTCGAAAATTCAAAATGGCCGCCATTTTTGGGGAGGGGAAAATTTTTTAAAAATTACCAAGAGTACAATGCTCAGATACCCTGTGGGTCGAAAATTTTGACGAAATCACTCTATCTGGCACGGTTAAGGAGATAGAAGGAAATTTGTGTTTTGCCATTTTTGGCAAAAATTCGAAAATTCAAAATGGCCGCCATTTTGGGGGAGGGGAAAATTTTTGGAAAATTGCAAAGATTGCATTCCTTAGATACCCTGTGGGTCGAAAATTTCGACGAAATCGCTCTATCTCGCAGAAGGAAATTTGTGTTTTGCCATTTTTGGCAAAAATTCGAAAATTCAAAATGGCCGCCATTTTTGGGGAGGGGAAAATTTTTTGAAAATTGCAAATATTACATTCTTTAGATACCCTGTGGGTCGAAAATTTCGACGAAATCGCTCTATCTCGCACGGTTAAGGAGATAGAAGCAAATTAGTGTTTTGCCATTTTTGGCAAAAATTCGAAAATTCAAAATGGCCGCCATTTTTGGGGAGGGGAAAATTTTTGGAAAAATTACCAAGAGCACAATGCTCAGATACCCTGTGGGTCGAAAATTTTGACGAAATCGCTCTATCTGGCACGGTTAAGGAGATAGAAGCAAATTGGTGTTTTGCCATTTTTGGTAAAAATTCGAAAATTCAAAATGGCCGCCATTTTTGGGGAGGGGAAAATTTTTTGAAAATTGCAAAGATTGCATTCCTTAGATACCCTGTGGGTCGAAAATTTCGACGAAATCGCTCTATCTCGCACGGTTAAGGAGATAGAAGCAAATTTGTGTTTTGCCATTTTTGGCAAAAATTCGAAAATTCAAAATGGCCGCCATTTTTGGGGAGGGGAAAATTTTTTGCATTCCTTAGATACCCTGTGGGTCGAAAATTTTGACGAAATCGCTCTATCTCGCACGGTTAAGGAGATAGAAGCAAATTTGTGTTTTGCCATTTTTGGCAAAAATTCGAAAATTCAAAATGGCCGCCATTTTTGGGGAGGGGAAAATTTTTTGGAAAATTGCAAAGATTGCATTCCTTAGATACCCTGTGGGTCGAAAATTTCGACGAAATCGCTCTATCTCGCACGGTTAAGGAGATAGAAGCAAATTAGTGTTTTGCCATTTTTGGCAAAAATTCGAAAATTCAAAATGGCCGCCATTTTTGGGGAGGGGAAAATTTTTTAAAAATTACCAAGAGTACAATGCTCAGATACCCTGTGGGTCGAAAATTTTGACGAAATCACTCTATCTGGCACGGTTAAGGAGATAGAAGGAAATTTGTGTTTTGCCATTTTTGGCAAAAATTCGAAAATTCAAAATGGCCGCCATTTTGGGGGAGGGGAAAATTTTGGGAAAATTGCAAAGATTGCATTCCTTAGATACCCTGTGGGTCGAAAATTTCGACGAAATCGCTCTATCTCGCACGGTTAAGGAGATAGAAGGAAATTTGTGTTTTGCCATTTTTGGCAAAAATTCGAAAATTCAAAATGGCCGCCATTTTTGGGGAGGGGAAAATTTTTTGAAAATTGCAAAGATTGCATTCCTTAGATACCCTGTGGGTCGAAAATTTCGACGAAATCGCTCTATCTCGCACGGTTAAGGAGATAGAAGCAAATTAGTGTTTTGCCATTTTTGGCAAAAATTCGAAAATTCAAAATGGCCGCCATTTTTGGGGAGGGGAAAATTTTTGGAAAAATTACCAAGAGCACAATGCTCAGATACCCTGTGGGTCGAAAATTTTGACGAAATCGCTCTATCTGGCACGGTTAAGGAGATAGAAGCAAATTGGTGTTTTGCCATTTTTGGCAAAAATTCGAAAATTCAAAATGGCCGCCATTTTTGGGGAGGGGAAAATTTTTTGAAAATTGCAAAGATTGCATTCCTTAGATACCCTGTGGGTCGAAAATTTCGACGAAATCGCTCTATCTCGCACGGTTAAGGAGATAGAAGCAAATTTGTGTTTTGCCATTTTTGGCAAAAATTCGAAAATTCAAAATGGCCGCCATTTTTGGGGAGGGGAAAATTTTTTGAAAATTGCAAATATTACATTCCTTAGATACCCTGTGGGTCGAAAATTTCGACGAAATCGCTCTATCTCGCACGGTTAAGGAGATAGAAGCAAATTAGTGTTTTGCCATTTCTGGCAAAAATTCGAAAATTCAAAATGGCCGCCATTTTTGGGGAGGGGAAAATTTTGTTAAAATTACCAAGAGCACAATGCTCAGATACCCTGTGGGTCGAAAATTTTGACGAAATCGCTCTATCTGGCACGGTTATGGAGATAGAAGCAAATTTGTGTTTTGCCATTTTTGGCAAAAATTCGAAAATTCAAAATGGCCGCCATTTTTGGGGAGGGGAAAATTTTGTTAAAATTACCAAGAGCACAATGCTCAGATACCCTGTGGGTCGAAAATTTTGACGAAATCGCTCTATCTGGCACGGTTAAGGAGATAGAAGCAAATTTGTGTTTTGCCATTTTTGGCAAAAATTCGAAAATTCAAAATGGCCGCCATTTTTGGGGAGGGGAAAATTTTTTGAAAATTGCAAAGATTGCATTCCTTAGATACCCTGTGGGTCGAAAATTTCGACGAAATCACTCTATCTCGCACGGTTAAGGAGATAGAAGCAAATTAGTGTTTTGCCATTTTTGGCAAAAATTCGAAAATTCAAAATGGCCGCCATTTTTGGGGAGGGGAAAATTTTTTAAAAATTACCAAGAGTACAATGCTCAGATACCCTGTGGGTCGAAAATTTTGACGAAATCACTCTATCTGGCACGGTTAAGGAGATAGAAGGAAATTTGTGTTTTGCCATTTTTGGCAAAAATTCGAAAATTCAAAATGGCCGCCATTTTGGGGGAGGGGAAAATTTTTTGAAAATTGCAAAGATTGCATTCCTTAGATACCCTGTGGGTCGAAAATTTCGACGAAATCGCTCTATCTCGCACGGTTAAGGAGATAGAAGGAAATTTGTGTTTTGCCATTTTTGGCAAAAATTCGAAAATTCAAAATGGCCGCCATTTTTGGGGAGGGGAAAATTTTTGGAAAATTGCAAAGATTACATTCCTTAGATACCCTGTGGGTCGAAAATTTCGACGAAATCGCTCTATCTCGCACGGTTAAGGAGATAGAAGCAAATTAGTGTTTTGCCATTTTTGGCAAAAATTCGAAAATTCAAAATGGCCGCCATTTTTGGGGAGGGGAAAATTTTTGGAAAAATTACCAAGAGCACAATGCTCAGATACCCTGTGGGTCGAAAATTTTGACGAAATCGCTCTATCTGGCACGGTTAAGGAGATAGAAGCAAATTGGTGTTTTGCCATTTTTGGCAAAAATTCGAAAATTCAAAATGGCCGCCATTTTTGGGGAGGGGAAAATTTTTTGAAAATTGCAAAGATTGCATTCCTTAGATACCCTGTGGGTCGAAAATTTCGACGAAATCGCTCTATCTCGCACGGTTAAGGAGATAGAAGCAAATTTGTGTTTTGCCATTTTTGGCAAAAATTCGAAAATTCAAAATGGCCGCCATTTTTGGGGAGGGGAAAATTTTTTGAAAATTGCAAATATTACATTCCTTAGATACCCTGTGGGTCGAAAATTTCGACGAAATCGCTCTATCTCGCACGGTTAAGGAGATAGAAGCAAATTAGTGTTTTGCCATTTTTGGCAAAAATTCGAAAATTCAAAATGGCCGCCATTTTTGGGGAGGGGAAAATTTTGTTAAAATTACCAAGAGCACAATGCTCAGATACCCTGTGGGTCGAAAATTTTGACGAAATCGCTCTATCTGGCACGGTTATGGAGATAGAAGCAAATTTGTGTTTTGCCATTTTTGGCAAAAATTCGAAAATTCAAAATGGCCGCCATTTTTGGGGAGGGGAAAATTTTGTTAAAATTACCAAGAGCACAATGCTCAGATACCCTGTGGGTCGAAAATTTTGACGAAATCGCTCTATCTGGCACGGTTAAGGAGATAGAAGCAAATTTGTGTTTTGCCATTTTTGGCAAAAATTCGAAAATTCAAAATGGCCGCCATTTTTGGGGAGGGGAAAATTTTTTGAAAATTGCAAAGATTGCATTCCTTAGATACCCTGTGGGTCGAAAATTTCGACGAAATCACTCTATCTCGCACGGTTAAGGAGATAGAAGCAAATTAGTGTTTTGCCATTTTTGGCAAAAATTCGAAAATTCAAAATGGCCGCCATTTTTGGGGAGGGGAAAATTTTTTAAAAATTACCAAGAGTACAATGCTCAGATACCCTGTGGGTCGAAAATTTTGACGAAATCACTCTATCTGGCACGGTTAAGGAGATAGAAGGAAATTTGTGTTTTGCCATTTTTGGCAAAAATTCGAAAATTCAAAATGGCCGCCATTTTTGGGGAGGGGAAAATTTTTTGAAAATTGCAAAGATTGCATTCCTTAGATACCCTGTGGGTCGAAAATTTCGACGAAATCGCTCTATCTCGCACGGTTAAGGAGATAGAAGCAAATTTGTGTTTTGCCATTTTTGGCAAAAATTCGAAAATTCAAAATGGCCGCCATTTTTGGGGAGGGGAAAATTTTTTAAAAATTACCAAGAGTACAATGCTCAGATACCCTGTGGGTCGAAAATTTTGACGAAATCACTCTATCTGGCACGGTTAAGGAGATAGAAGGAAATTTGTGTTTTGCCATTTTTGGCAAAAATTCGAAAATTCAAAATGGCCGCCATTTTGGGGGAGGGGAAAATTTTTGGAAAATTGCAAAGATTGCATTCCTTAGATACCCTGTGGGTCGAAAATTTCGACGAAATCGCTCTATCTCGCACGGTTAAGGAGATAGAAGGAAATTTGTGTTTTGCCATTTTTGGCAAAAATTCGAAAATTCAAAATGGCCGCCATTTTTGGGGAGGGGAAAATTTTTGGAAAATTGCAAAGATTACATTCCTTAGATACCCTGTGGGTCGAAAATTTCGACGAAATCGCTCTATCTCGCACGGTTAAGGAGATAGAAGCAAATTAGTGTTTTGCCATTTTTGGCAAAAATTCGAAAATTCAAAATGGCCGCCATTTTTGGGGAGGGGAAAATTTTTGGAAAAATTACCAAGAGCACAATGCTCAGATACCCTGTGGGTCGAAAATTTTGACGAAATCGCTCTATCTGGCACGGTTAAGGAGATAGAAGCAAATTGGTGTTTTGCCATTTTTGGCAAAAATTCGAAAATTCAAAATGGCCGCCATTTTTGGGGAGGGGAAAATTTTTTGAAAATTGCAAAGATTGCATTCCTTAGATACCCTGTGGGTCGAAAATTTCGACGAAATCGCTCTATCTCGCACGGTTAAGGAGATAGAAGCAAATTTGTGTTTTGCCATTTTTGGCAAAAATTCGAAAATTCAAAATGGCCGCCATTTTTGGGGAGGGGAAAATTTTTTGAAAATTGCAAATATTACATTCCTTAGATACCCTGTGGGTCGAAAATTTCGACGAAATCGCTCTATCTCGCACGGTTAAGGAGATAGAAGCAAATTAGTGTTTTGCCATTTTTGGCAAAAATTCGAAAATTCAAAATGGCCGCCATTTTTGGGGAGGGGAAAATTTTGTTAAAATTACCAAGAGCACAATGCTCAGATACCCTGTGGGTCGAAAATTTTGACGAAATCGCTCTATCTGGCACGGTTATGGAGATAGAAGCAAATTTGTGTTTTGCCATTTTTGGCAAAAATTCGAAAATTCAAAATGGCCGCCATTTTTGGGGAGGGGAAAATTTTGTTAAAATTACCAAGAGCACAATGCTCAGATACCCTGTGGGTCGAAAATTTTGACGAAATCGCTCTATCTGGCACGGTTAAGGAGATAGAAGCAAATTTGTGTTTTGCCATTTTTGGCAAAAATTCGAAAATTCAAAATGGCCGCCATTTTTGGGGAGGGGAAAATTTTTTGAAAATTGCAAAGATTGCATTCCTTAGATACCCTGTGGGTCGAAAATTTCGACGAAATCACTCTATCTCGCACGGTTAAGGAGATAGAAGCAAATTAGTGTTTTGCCATTTTTGGCAAAAATTCGAAAATTCAAAATGGCCGCCATTTTTGGGGAGGGGAAAATTTTTTAAAAATTACCAAGAGTACAATGCTCAGATACCCTGTGGGTCGAAAATTTTGACGAAATCACTCTATCTGGCACGGTTAAGGAGATAGAAGGAAATTTGTGTTTTGCCATTTTTGGCAAAAATTCGAAAATTCAAAATGGCCGCCATTTTTGGGGAGGGGAAAATTTTTTGAAAATTGCAAAGATTGCATTCCTTAGATACCCTGTGGGTCGAAAATTTCGACGAAATCGCTCTATCTCGCACGGTTAAGGAGATAGAAGCAAATTTGTGTTTTGCCATTTTTGGCAAAAATTCGAAAATTCAAAATGGCCGCCATTTTTGGGGAGGGGAAAATTTTTGGAAAATTGCAAATATTACATTCCTTAGATACCCTGTGGGTCGAAAATTTCGACGAAATCGCTCTATCTCGCACGGTTAAGGAGATAGAAGCAAATTAGTGTTTTGCCATTTTTGGCAAAAATTCGAAAATTCAAAATGGCCGCCATTTTTGGGGAGGGGAAATTTTTTTAAAAATTACCAAGAGTACAATGCTCAGATACCCAGTGGGTCGAAAATTTTGACGAAATCGCTCTATCTGGCACGGTTAAGGAGATAGAAGGAAATTTGTGTTTTGCCATTTTTGGCAAAAATTCGAAAATTCAAAATGGCCGCCATTTTGGGGGAGGGGAAAATTTTTGGAAAATTGCAAAGATTGCATTCCTTAGATACCCTGTGGGTCGAAAATTTCGACGAAATCGCTCTATCTCGCACGGTTAAGGAGATAGAAGCAAATTAGTGTTTTGCCATTTTTGGCGAAAATTCAAAATGGCCGCCATTTTTGGGGAGGGGAAAATTTTTGGAAAATTGCAAAGATTGCATTCCTTAGATACCCTGTGGGTCGAAAATTTCGACGAAATCACTCTATCTCGCACGGTTAAGGAGATAGAAGCAAATTAGTGTTTTGCCATTTTTGGCAAAAATTCGAAAATTCAAAATGGCCGCCATTTTTGGGGAGGGGAAAATTTTTTAAAAATTACCAAGAGCACAATGCTCAGATACCCTGTGGGTCGAAAATTTTGACGAAATCACTCTATCTGGCACGGTTAAGGAGATAGAAGGAAATTTGTGTTTTGCCATTTTTGGCAAAAATTCGAAAATTCAAAATGGCCGCCATTTTGGGGGAGGGGAAAATTTTTGGAAAATTGCAAAGATTGCATTCCTTAGATACCCTGTGGGTCGAAAATTTCGACGAAATCGCTCTATCTCGCACGGTTAAGGAGATAGAAGGAAATTTGTGTTTTGCCATTTTTGGCAAAAATTCGAAAATTCAAAATGGCCGCCATTTTTGGGGAGGGGAAAATTTTTGGAAAATTGCAAAGATTACATTCCTTAGATACCCTGTGGGTCGAAAATTTCGACGAAATCGCTCTATCTCGCACGGTTAAGGAGATAGAAGCAAATTAGTGTTTTGCCATTTTTGGCAAAAATTCGAAAATTCAAAATGGCCGCCATTTTTGGGGAGGGGAAAATTTTTGGAAAAATTACCAAGAGCACAATGCTCAGATACCCTGTGGGTCGAAAATTTTGACGAAATCGCTCTATCTGGCACGGTTAAGGAGATAGAAGCAAATTGGTGTTTTGCCATTTTTGGCAAAAATTCGAAAATTCAAAATGGCCGCCATTTTTGGGGAGGGGAAAATTTTTTGAAAATTGCAAAGATTGCATTCCTTAGATACCCTGTGGGTCGAAAATTTCGACGAAATCGCTCTATCTCGCACGGTTAAGGAGATAGAAGCAAATTAGTGTTTTGCCATTTTTGGCAAAAATTCGAAAATTCAAAATGGCCGCCATTTTTGGGGAGGGGAAAATTTTTTAAAAATTACCAAGAGTACAATGCTCAGATACCCAGTGGGTCGAAAATTTTGACGAAATCGCTCTATCTGGCACGGTTAAGGAGATAGAAGCAAATTTGTGTTTTGCCATTTTTGGCGAAAATTCAAAATGGCCGCCATTTTTGGGGAGGGGAAAATTTTTGGAAAATTGCAAAGATTGCATTCCTTAGATACCCTGTGGGTCGAAAATTTCGACGAAATCACTCTATCTCGCACGGTTAAGGAGATAGAAGCAAATTAGTGTTTTGCCATTTTTGGCAAAAATTCGAAAATTCAAAATGGCCGCCATTTTTGGGGAGGGGAAAATTTTTGGAAAATTGTAGATTGCATTCCTTAAATACCCTGTGGGTCGAAAATTTCGACGAAATCGCTCTATCTCACACGGTTAAGGAGATAGAAGCAAATTTGTGTTTTGCCATTTTTGGCAAAAATTCGAAAATTCAAAATGGCCGCCATTTTTGGGGAGGGGAAAATTTTTTGAAAATTGCAAATATTACATTCCTTAGATACCCTGTGGGTCGAAAATTTCGACGAAATCGCTCTATCTCTTACGGTTTCTGAGATATTAGCAAATTACTCAAAAGTAGTACTGAAAATACACAATGAAGTACCTAAATGGCTATTACTCATGTACTGACAAAGCTATCAGTCCCAAATGCAATACCAAGCGAGCTATGGACATAACAATCTTGTATTCAAAATTGTAGTAAAATATCTTTAATTATTTTGGCTTAAATGCACGGAAACCAATGGGTACTGAAAATAGCTGTACTTAAGTATTACTCAGTAAGCAAAAGAGGTACAACAGCCAAAAGCAATCCCAAGCAAGCTACTGACCCAATAAGCCTGCATACCAAATTTGGTGACAATAGCTCTAATACTTTTCCTTTAAATGAGCGGAAACCATGCGTGACGCCGGACGCCGGACGCCGGACGCCGGACGCCGGACATCGGACATCGGACGGCGAAAAAAGCAAAAATAATATATCCACCCCCCAGGGGGGTGGACATAATAAAAATGTTAAACGTCACTAAAAATACAGGAATTTATATGAAAAATAACACCAGGAAGACAAATCTGTCAAAACACTAATATTTACACATGTAGCTTATTGATGTAAACTACATTTTAGTAGGTTTTCAGTTACCTGTTTTGCTACTTTGTACATGGTTTCTCAATCAATTCCAACCATTTTAGGGTAGTTACTACCCTATCGCAGCCATATTTATGATTGTCACAATCAAGTTTTAGGATGTTGTTGCAGATTTACTGAATTATTCAAGTATATTTTTTTAGATTTGAAATACATTAATTTATTTGATTACTGAACCAATAGCATTGCATTTAGTACAGGATAAATCACATCTATGATTTAGGACTCCATTAAATTACAGTACAACCCTGTTTATCTGACATCCATTCATCCGAATCTCTCAGTTAACCAACCCTGAGCTAAGTCACTCCAATATTTGAAGCATATATTAGTGCCACGGTCAGCGATAATTGGTGATTTTGCTAAAAAAAACCTTAACTAATAGATACACAGAATGCTTCATAACAAACACAAAACTTTAAGATCGACTCATTCTTTGATCTGCCATATTTTGTCTTCTTTATGTGGGTGTGTTAGGGATTAATTCTCTTCATCAAGTCTTTGTTTTACAGCAATTGGGACGAGTACATGAGCCACGTTCTCTGTGTTATTGCTGGGCGATTACAATTGTCACATTTTGTATGATTATTGATCCCCCGGAGTATCTCCCAGAGCAGTCCAATTAACCTCTAAAGATTTTAACGTCACCTTTCTGGGGTTTTTTTCCTAATGTCCAAACTGACAGGATAAAAAAGAACACACCCAAACTAAATGTGGGGGTTCTGAAAAATTTGCATAAAACATCCCAGTGAAGCATGCCCTCAGTATAAAATACATGTACTTTTTAAACAGATGTGTCAACAAAAAGGAACCTCATTTTCATAATCCACCATTTCTGTATTGATTCAAACAACCTGTAAATAAATTTGTTACTGATCTTCTATTATCACACACTATACCCTTTATACTGCAGTGTCATTCATATATCCGAATGTCTCCCAAGTGGGTCAGATAAAGGGGTTCTACTGTATTAAGTTTTCAAACAACTCCTACATAAAATTACAAAAAAAAAAATAAAAACAAAAAAACATGTCTTTAATTAATATCTATACCAATATACTCTGCTTTGTTACACAAGTGCAATTAAATAAACACAAATAACTGAAGAAAGTTTTGTGAAAACCAACAATATCAACAACAATAACACATGTCAATGGTTTTGTGCTAAAATGCTTCCACTTGGATGAAATTGAAAAGGTAAATGCATATTAAAATCATGTTAATAATGCAGTGATATTTTCTGTATTAAAATTATATTTGCATGCTTTTGGGGGATACTTAATAAAGTATCAACTTTCAAAGAAATTCTCATCTAATACTAGGGATGTGTCAGTCTTGCCGGTGTCTCTGTATCAAAAGCATTTTACTGAAAATATTGTGATGAGATTGTACAACTGTCATCTCACTTATCAACAAGTACAATGGAAGTAAAGTGAAAATATTGGAAAAATACCCCAAATATGGAGAAATTATAAGCTTTTATCTTATACTTTGTGCATTTGCAAACCTTGAGGTTCTTTAAGCTGCCACTGGGGATAGGACCCAATGACAGAGGACCGCCATTTTAAGTGGTCATCTGAGCCATTATGTAGTTGCCTGAACCTGGGATTGAACCCATGTCCCCAGTGTTCCTAGGCAAGTGTGTTACCCACTAGGCCACAGTGGCAGATTTTATTTTTTGTTTTGACATAATTTCCTTAATGTAAATTAGGGCTAGTGCTGTAACGAGTTGATCGAAACTCGAGTCGTAAATCGATGGGCGATATTTGGGGATTACATCAGTTTACACAATTTAAACTCGAGTTTTTAAGAAATATATAATGATACACTAATCTTGTTACAAACTACCAATTTGCAATTTTTTTAACCATAAAGACGTAAAAATCAACGAGCAATGGTCGGTTTTTTATTTCCCTGATTTACGTGGCTGTTCCATAAAGTGCTCATATATATCTGTACGTAATGGCGGATCTCTTAATGACAATATTTGGACATTGTTTTTTTTTTTTTTTTTTTTTATTCTCCTCTCAATTTTACATACACTTGTATTGTACAGAAGTGAGTACAGGATATACATACACATCTATGCAAGAAGGATAAGTAAAACAGATTAACAGATCACAATAAGTTCATATCAATAGAAAAAAGACATATTAGTAACTGTTAGTAAACATCGACTGAACAAAATATTTAGGCTGAATTCTAGACTGTTAAAACAAAACAGCAGGTCTTTTTACATTGACTCTGTGCTTGGAATACTAATTCCACCATAACTGTCATAATTGATTTTTTTTTTAAGTTCCTGAAAACAGACCTTTCCAAAGTGACCATTTTTTCTTGAATTCACTTTTATTATTTATTTTTGATAATAATTCTTGCTCTATGAATTTTTCCTTAGCAATTTCCTGGACTTGGTACACATTTAAATCACTACCTTTCATGGCACATTTAAAAATATAGTATCTAACAATCATCAGAATAAAGTTCAATGGGCAAGAGTTTACATCAGCTTCAGTGTATCCTAAAACCAATATTTTTTTTGTCAAAATTACATTTATTTTTATTTTGGATCTAATCCACGCTTTGACATTGTACCATAAGTCGCATACTTTTTCACATTCTGAAAATAAATGAACTAAAGTTTCAGCCTGTTCACCACATATTCGGCATAGGTCATTATTTGTAATTTTAATTTTTTTCAAAAAGTGATTGGTACCTAGTATTCCCTGAATAATTCTATATTGAAACCATATGTAAGTGTTGTCTTTTATGGTATTAAAGCATATATTGTACATATGTTACCAATTTTTGCTATCTTGTTCTGTTCCAAATTCAGAATTCCATTTGATTTCATTGCCAGGTTGATCTGCTTCAAAATCAGACATTGCTTCATATATTTCCCTTTTATTTTTCATGGAGTTCATAATTATTTTCAAATGGAAAGGTAAATATGGTTTCGTACAAACAAAGTTATTTCCCTTTTTGTGTTTTTCAATGAAGGCTTTTACCAACCTTTTTATACTGTAATAATGCAAAAAATTTATATTTATCTTATACCTTTCTGTTAAAGTGTCTTGAGATAGTACATTACCTCGATTATCTATAATATCATTTATAATATTAATACCTTTTCTTGACCAGTTTAAGTAGAAAGTGTATCTGGCACTTAACTGTTTGTTAAACCAGATACTACTGTTACAAATATCTTCATTTGATTTGATTTTTTGTTTTGCACATAGCTCTGACCAATATTTAAATACCGCATTCCAAAATGGGTTTAGAACTTGTTGAAAATTTAACAACCATTGTCCACCATAGATATATATGTTATCTAGTTTCTGTATTTCACTCATCAGCAGATCACTCCAAGTGTGTTCCGTTTGGAAGATAATATATTTAAGCCACTTAAGTTTCATAGACTTTTCAAAGTTAAATATATTTATCATTTTTAGACCACCTTTGTTATAGTTCATGGATACTGTTTTCCTACTCACTTTATCAGGTTTCCCGTTCCAAAGATAATTGTAAAACAATTTGTTAATTTCATTTAGAATGGAATTTGGTGTGGGTATTGATGAAAATAGATGGATAAATTTTGGCAAAATTAATGTTTTTAAAACAGTTATTTTACCAATGGGTGTTAGTATTCTGTATTTCCAAGAGTTTAATTCAGCTTTTGCTTTAAGTAAAACTTTTTCAAAATTCATTTTCGAAATATTATTTAGGTCTGTCGAGAAAGTAATCCCTAAAAGTGTGAATTCGTTTTCTCCCCAAAACATTTCAGGATTAGTATTTATTCTTGATTTAGAGTTTATTTTACTTCCAATCCAGATGAGTTTTGTTTTATCTTTATTCACTTCAAGACCTGATATACTACCGAATATCTCTAAAGTATTTAAAGTGGCCTGCAAGGACTTTTGACTTCCATCAAGGATAACAGTGGTGTCATCTGCAAATTGTGTTAGTTTAATTTGTTTTTTACCGACTGTAATTCCTTTGATATCTGTATTTTGATCTATCATTAGAGTAAGTATTTCTGCAACTAAGATAAATAGATATGGCGAAATCGGATCTCCTTGTCTGCATCCTCTTTCTATCTTAATAGGTTTCGACAAAAAACCACATTGAATAACATATGCACTAATGTCACTATTAAAAAGTTTAATCCAATTTATAAAATTTTTGTCAAATCCAAAGGTTTTTAGAACTTCACAGAGAAAATTCCAGGACACAGAGTCAAAAGCTTTCTTGAAGTCAATCAGCATTAATAGCCCAGGTATTTTTCCCTTTTCTGCATAGCTCATAATATCATATACTAATCTTGTGCCTTCTTCAATGCGCCGTCCCTTTATAAATCCTGATTGACTTTTTGAGATAATGTATTCAAGGTGTGGTTTCAGTCTGTTTGCTATTACAGCGGAAGCCAGTTTATATATTGAGCATAGCAGAGATATTGGCCGCCAGTTTTCAATAAGATTTCTATCTTTACCTCCCTTAGGTAAACATGTTATCACTGACTGTCTTAATGAAACGGTAAGTTTTCCTTTTCTGTAACAGGTATTTAATGCATTCAGTACATGGATTTTGAGTTTACCCCAAAACACTTTTAAAAAATCAGCAGGAATACCATCAATTCCTGGTGTTTTGTTGTTTTTAGTATTTTTAAGGGTAGTGCTTAACTCACTAATATTAATTTCCCCACTAATATCTGTACAGCAGATTTTCGTAACTTGTGCGGCTATTTGTGGTGGTATAAGCCCTTGCTTATTTTTGTCTTTTTTCCCAAACAGATCACTGTAGAATTGTCTTACTTCTTCTAATATTTCCATTTGATTCACCAACAGTTTACCATTTTTTGGCTGGATTTTTTTCATTGTTTTTTCAACGTAATTTTTTTTTTCCAAATTACAAAAATATGATGTTGGCTTTTCCCCTTCTTCAAGCCATTGCAAACGTGTTCTGGTGATGAATCCTTTAACCTTTTGCTTACGAATAGTCTCCAGCTCTTCTTGTTTGTCTGCCAACAATTTCATATTAGCTTGTGAGACTGAAGAATTTTCAAGTGTTTTAATATCTTCTAATATCCTATTTTCTTTAAGATAACATTGCTTTTTTTTATTTGTAGCGAATTTAATTGTTTCACCCCGAATTCGTAGAAAAAGAACCTCAAGAAATTGGTCACTATCAATTGACATTTTAATATTGTCATTAGCTTTTAAGAAATCAAGGTCATATACAGGCAAAGCATAATTTATTTTTTCTTCCTGTATTAAATTGTTAACTAATTCGAGATAGTTCTCATCCTTCAGCAAACTATTATTAAATTTCCATAATCCTTTACCTTGTTTAAATGTATTTATATTTATTTGTAGCTCAAGTATAGAGTGATCAGATCGATAGCCCGGATTTATGCTACATTTATCAATAATATCGGTCATTGAAGTATTTGCAAGAAAATAATCAAGTCTTGCTTGTTTAACTGGGTTTTTTTTCCTCCACGTATATCGTTTTTGATTTGGATACAAGTATCTATAGACATCAACTAACTCTAATTCAGTAATGAGATCAACAACTTTTTGTCTGGACCGTGGATTGTTTACATTTGTATAGTTATAGCAGTCCTTCAATGGGTCTAGCGCTAAATTTAAATCTCCACATATTAGGACATAATCTATATTACCTTTTTCTGCTAAATCTCTAATCGAATCAAAGAAAGTAGGTTTATCTTGATTTGGTGCATAAATTGTAATTAAGTTTATTTTAATGTCACTTACAGTTATTATCAGTTACAACCAGTTGCCATTATCATCTTTATTTACATCATGAATAGCATATTCAAAATTATTGTTAAATAAAATAGCTACTCCTCGGGAATTATTTCTGAAATCATGTAGGTAGCAGTCCGGCCAAATTTGTTTTACTGAATTTATTTCTTTTTCAGTTAGATGTGTATCTTGTAAACATACTATTGATGCCCCAGTTTCTTTCATATAGGATAAGACGTCAATGCGCTTTTCAAAAGTGCGTAATCCTTGACAATTTGCAGATAACACCACTATGTTATTTGTAGATGGAAACATTTTTAATAATATGGTGGTCCTTGCAGTCATGTGGCATTTTACAATGTATTCTGTCAATTAAACACAGTTTCTCAGCTCTCATAAGAGTACAAAATTTTTCTGTATATGTATGATAAACAAAATTATAACATAAAACTTGCACATATAATCTGTTTTCCTTCTGCACAATTTCTAATATTTGGCTATTTTCATTTTTCAGATCTATATACAAATATAAGTAGACAAACAAGGTATAGTTATATACAAAATACAAAATGTACATAATACACGAACTAATATTTGAGCATCACATGTGATTTTAAAGTAACTTAGAAACATAGGTGTTACTACAAATATGAATTGTGTGTTGGATATTAAGTTATAGAAGACTACAATAATCAATGTATGCTAATTACTAATTTGGGCAGACAAGACATTGATTTATTCCCATTTCTTACTATTTCTTACTGTTTTACGATTTAAGTTGTTAATCTTATTTCACAAATTTTATTTGTAAATTTTTTACTACTTCATGGGGTAAGCTTATTCCAATACTAAAAATTTTATTCTTTCAAAAATTATTGGCTATCTCAATTTTAATTTACAATAAGTTTTATTCTTTTGTGACTTCTCAATAAAGGCTAGAAACCAGCAAAAAAAAAAAAAAAAAAAAAACTCATTTAAAGACCAGACTAAGTACACAAACAGCACATGACATTCTTCTCAGCACAGAAGTATTGTATTTTAAATATGTTTAAACAACAACAGATGGTTACTTTTATTACTTTTAGTGTTTAAACAAGCAGTCAGTGTTCACAAACAAGCTCTGTGTCGGCTGACTGTGTATTTGGGTTTCAGGGTAGAGATGAAAGGGGAAAAGGACACAAAAGTTGTGCCCAGCAAGTGTATTTAGAAGGTACCAAGTTAACTATTAAGGAGTAAAATGTTGGAAGATACATATTTAGACTTAATACTATATATGCAATAGTTTTTGGGTTAAAACTGAATTACTCAGCATCGAGAATCTCAAAGTAGGTTTTCTCAGCTATGCAATCGAATCAAAGGGCTGTAATTTTACTATGGTATACTTGACCCAACACTAGGTGAA
Source organism: Sabellastarte sp. h YS-2021 (assembly GCA_964017235.1). Classification (NCBI taxonomy): domain Eukaryota; kingdom Metazoa; phylum Annelida; class Polychaeta; order Sabellida; family Sabellidae; genus Sabellastarte; species Sabellastarte sp. h YS-2021. The sequence goes on along the minus strand of OZ024932.1, from coordinate 7,509,725 downwards.
TACACATGTTAAGAAAGTACTGTCAATGCAATGTTATTAAGTTACAACTGATTTACTTAACAGTGAAAAAAATGTAAGTAGGTATAATGCTGCTATGCACTGAAATACAGATCTGAGATTTCACTATGTTACAGGCAACTGAAAAGTAGGCGACAAGATATTTAAAGAAAATATTCCAACTGCAACCGTTTTCAAGTTACAACTGATTTACTCAACAGTGTGAAACTGAACGTAGCTAGTTCTCAACTATGTCATGACCTACAGGTCTACAATTTCCAGGCCTAATTCTCACACCAGGGAATCAACTAGTGGCCTAGTACATATATGCAACATAATAGAGAATTCTCTGTAATAGATGAGAGAGTTGTGATCAAGTGTTGAAATTTTCACGATGTGGGTGGTGGTATCTCATTTGTAGTGGCTCTGGGGAACAAAGGAAGAAACAGATCTGCATGCCTTAAACAATTTTTCATCCTCGAGAGATAAGGTATAATTAAAGGTATCTTTATGGAAAAAAAGACAGCATGTCCCTGGGCCTTGTTATTTTGAGAAATTGTTCGCACAGACGTAGACGCCGATGCCACAGTGATTGCCATAATGTCAGCTGACACAAAAATAGAAAAAAGACAAAATAAAATAAATAAATAAAGTGTAGTAGTGCCCTAGATAGTATTTTACGCAGAAAATTACCCGATAAAAAGTTCACACTAACAGACATTTTAAAGTTTTTTTTTGTTTAACAAGTTTAGCTATTCTTTGTTTAATTTTAATAAAAAAGGAAGTAATTAGGAGCCTAAGATAGTATAAAGTAGTTTGCTCTTGTTAAGTTCTGATATTTTATAAAACTAGATTTCAAAACTTGTATACAATACATGTTAAAGAGTTATAACATCCAGACTTTTAACACTAAGACTAAAGCACTAAAACAAGAAATAAACACTAAAAACATTTACTCAATATATTTCCCTATAAAATTTTAGATAGAATAGATGTTATTTTTGAAGTACAATTTAATATATTTGGCCCAATCTGTTCACATAATTTTTTTTACCAACCTAAACTTATCACAGTCTTGAAATAAACTTCAACTGTTTTAAAGTGTCAAAAAAAACCTTTTCTTATTTGAGGCTCAAACATCTTATGTCTATCAAGTTTTACAAAGTACAGCACAAAATTCCTTTCAGAGACAAAGAACTTCAAATCTTTTGAAGTGTTTTAATTGCATTCTTACTCAAAGTTCAATGTTGCGCCTAACCAATTCTTTTATATTGAACAAAAATTTATTACTAAGATAGAAAAAAAATCAGTTGAGAAGTTTAAACCATCGTTTTACTCAAATCAAACAGTACAGTGTGTAACTGTTTATTATGAGCTATTTTCATTGTCCAACAAAATGCACATACGAAACACATGAAATTACTAGTTGTTTACTTTTATACTAAATATTGCTGCAGTTATATATTTATAGGCTTTTAAGATATATTTATTGTCAATTTGTAGTCTCTTAACTAGTGATGGGAATCGCCTCCAAATTGCATGGTCGATTAATCGTCCATTTTTCTGAGCGATGATCGAGCCATAATCGAACCAATGTAGGCTATAGCAGGAAACACATTCCGGGATGAAGTATATGTTGATGCGGTAGGAATAACGTTGTTTCGACGTTTAGAATCTACCGAAAACACTCACTTCCGGTAAATATGGCGGCAGATATAAACAAACAAAAACTTCGTGACAAATCTGTTAAATTATTGAGAAAAAAGCCTAAAATATTTGTAAATAAAGCGTGGATGTGTAGAAACATCACTATATATTATGAAATCTTCAAGAAGAATGATGAATCGATGTACACTTCTTCCGGATCGATCATCGCTACTACAGTGAATTTCGACCAACCATTCGATGTCTGTAGACAATCGTTCCACCACTACTCTTAACTATTGTCACTTCCATGGTCTATATTAATTTTTTAAAGAAAGCTTAGAATTTAATTCCATCACCATACTAAAGCTGTTCATTTAAGTAGGGCATCGAGTACTGTTGCTCTGATAATTTCAAATCGCTTTTTCCCCAAGTTTGGTCCATTATGACACCTAGATACTGACAGGAATATATTGGTAAGTCCTCTCTCCTGGATAATGGTTTTTAGAATGTCACTTGCTCCAGTCTCTCCATCATCACTCTGGCCTATGATGCAGTCATTTTCCGTCTCATTGGTGATTGAATAGGCATAGCTAATGTGGTGGGCCTTGGCCACATCAGGATTCTGCAGTAGCGCGGCCAGAGAAGCATTTGCTTCAGCAATGGTCTTCACTTTGTGAACATGCCCTTGAAAGTAACTTAGTGAGTGCTCATAGGTTTTAGTATGGGCCAGGTCATCATATTTAAAAGTTGCTGATCCCTGATCCTTAGCCATCTGAAGTGTATTAGTTTCAAAGCTACACGGGACCAGTTTGTTATTCACGAACAGTTTATCCCTGGTTAATCTAACCCTTTTACTGCTGTCATGCTTATACTGATCTCTCAAGTGTTTGAAGTGGCTAAATTGTACTTCTCTCCTTTCCCGCATCTCAGGTGGCAGTTGCTCACTTATGGAGATATCCATATCCTTTAAGTTTTTCACATACCTGAATATGAGTTCCTTCCCACGTCGTAATACCAATTGTACTACAATGGGCCTCACTCTGTGCCCTGGCTTTCCTATGCGGTGTGCAATGTCCACTTGAACTGGGGCTGTAGGATTTCTCTCAGAATGTATGTAGTTGTCTGGTATTTTTAGTTTATTTGAGAGCACATCATACACCACTGCATAAATATCTTCATGTTCCTGCTCCTTGATATTGTAGATCAAGATATTCCTGCTCATTGACCTCAAATGTAAATCTTCACACTTGTCTCTGAGGGTGGCAATTTTTAAGTTCATTCTTGTCATTTTACCCTCAGCTTCTGCTAGTCGTAGTTGTAGGTGTTGATTTTCATCCTTCAGTTTTTGAAACTCTTCCGTTGTAGATACTTGGTGTTGAGTGAAACTTTGCATCATTTGTTTCATGAGAACCATCATTGTGTCCATTTTTGAGTGCAAAGAGGCTGTATCAGTATCCATGTCTGACATGGATTCAAGTTTGTTTACATCTAGTCCAGGTGACATATTTTCCATCAGCATTGAAGTTTCTTTATTGGCCATTTTCACAGGTGGGGATGGGGATATACTTGTTCTTGACACTTGACTTAAGTTTCTTTTTTTTGTTGTAGATAAAGTTTCTATATCAGCAGCATCCACAAAATGATCCATAAACTTGATTGACAAAAGTTTTAATAATTTAATAATTTGCACCTTTTTACACTATATTTAACTTAGCTTTCTATCTTGTGATATATCCAATGTCCAAACTGAGAATTTGTTTCCAGATATAAACTGTTTACAGCCTTGAGATATAGCCAATGTCCAAACTGAGAATTTGTTTCTAAATATAAAATGTTTAAAGCCAATACCTTCCAGTACTCTACTATCTAAATCACTATATCAAATTTGCAAAAGAGAACAGAGTCTTATTTTTGGTTCCATTTTGTACACACCAATTTCACACACTTGATATACAAAATTCTCTTCATTTGGTTTTCCAATTTATAAAAGGTCATGACTATTTATAGAAGCTAATGTTTATTATGGTTTATAAAGTACATGAAGTCATGAACCCTTCAAATCTTAGTATTGGAAAGATTTCACATCAGGTTACCAATTAACAGTTTAATACTGAATCTGACAGTATCACACCTAATTTAGAAATGTCCATTGTCCCATGTTTTTACTTCCTCTTGAATACCATATATGGATGTTTAAATTATATCATTATGTCAATCTGCACACCTTGATCTGATGATATAAAGTACATTTTTATTAGATTCCAACAGTTCTGTAATCATAACTTTTACTCCATTCTGTTCTTAACACCTTTATATATTTTATGGCATAACTCTTGTTCACATACTTTTGCTCAAACACCAAAATAATTAGGAAAACATTCCTCCTAACTTTTCTCACACTTGCCTCACACTTGCCTGTCTCAAATATTTGGACATTGTTATTTTATTTATATTTGTGTCATTAACTCGAGTTCAACTCGCATCTAACAGGCGATCCCCGATCTACAGAAATCACTAATGATTACTGCCCTAATTAGGTCTGTTACAGTTCTTCGGTTACCTGGAAACGAAACGATTCAGTTTAATACTAGAATCAAGAAATGTAAACTGGGTCTTCGACCAGAACAAAAAATAGACATAAAATCTGCTACAAAACTTGATGTTTCTATAAATATATTTATATATTTTTCTAATATAAGGTGTTTCTGTTTTCAGACTTTATATTTTAGGCATTTGCAAACTTTAAATGTATGTAACATTGTTTTTATAGGTGATATTTTAATAGAACATATTTCAAGGACGCCTCAAATCTCACCATATAGAAATGGTTAGTGGTGGTGGTGGACCAATTCATGCCTGTGGACCTATTCACGCCCACCCCTAAATTAATTGAAGACAATTACTGTTACAAAATAAATTACCAATGTATATGATCAATTTTATAATTATCTATGATGTGGTAAACCTATTTTATATTAAAATTTATAAATCTTTAAGAAATGTGAGGGTGGGAGTGGACAGGTACACGAGTGTGAATTGGTCCACCACCACTAAAGTTTCCTGTGTTTTTCATTATGAATGCGTCTTTATTCCAAAGTGATTATTTGAGTTCAAGTTGGTTCTTCCAAAATGAGGAATTTAGGCACATTTTTGGGCGTTACTGTAAATTATTATGAAATGCAAAAAGGGAACCCTGGTTTATATGTATAATATATAAAAAATATATATACACTTGTTGAGATACATCATCTTGTTCAAATTTTGATAAAACATCTAAAATGGTTCTTTCATCTGAGTTACAAATTTCATATCAGGTTAAGCTTATGGACTGTTGTTCTTAATTTTAGGAAAGTTAGGTTATATATTTTCTAAGGCTGTGACGGGTGGTTAAAATCCATCCCAGTACCCGAGCTACGCAAATTCATCTCGCAGTTCGGTATTCGCGTGTTTTAGCATGGAATTTTTTCCTCTCCATAAACAAAACTGTGGTTTCCGGAAACGATGTCTTAGCATTAAAATAGTGCTGAAAGGTAATCAAAACTTATTATATTGTTATAAAATGAGGAGTATTATATAAAATTTCCCGATATACAAAAAATTCTGCCATTTTGCAATGTTGTCATTCTTTGCCATCCTAAAAAACGTGATAAAGTGGGCGACAATATAATATATTATAGTAGTTAACGACAATCGGCTGGACCAGAAAGCACTCGAGATCTTCCCAAATCGACTCCACTCGCGAATACCGACCACCCGGTCGCAACCTTAATATTTTCTAAGATATCTGAAGAAGTGGTAAGAAAAATGGAGAAAAGGTATTAGCTGTAAAGATAACTCAGCTTTTATTAATGTTTTCTTGTTTTTGTGTAGTTATTAATTAAATTAAAACAAACAGAAACACTTAAAATACGGGTAGTTTTTACTTTAACGGTACGAGATTTGGGCGATAATATATAATTCTATATTTTAACAATTCAATTATTAAATTTTATTTCAAATACACATCCATACTATTTACCGGGGTTGGGGCTTGCCCCCAATTATAACTCTATTAGTTTAATTTTAAATTTCCTTGAAAGTTTCCTGTAATTATCCAACATGGCAGATCTCGTACCGGTAAAATAAAATTGCTCCTAAAATACTTTTCCAATTATATATTTAGTATCTGTTGGTAAAGTAGTTTTTGAAATATTCACATAAGATGACAAACTCTTGAAATCCTCCATCTTGTTTTTTTATAATTTAAATGCTGGCAAAGTGAGTGTTATTTACAAATGCATAATATTGAATATTATTTACAATCATTCATAGTCTACACTGTTTTAGAATTGTTTGCTAGTATTTTTGTACCTTAAAAATTTCTTTTCCATATTTTAGCTTACCCCATTAATCACCATAGCAACAGTAAATCTGATTGGTCGAACCCACCGGACATTTCCTTCAAAATGTAAACAAAAACCATATTGAGATTTAATCAATAAAATATCAATAAATACCCTATAAACTCATAGTGGCTTTCTACCAGTGAACGCCCGTCCTTCAGATCATATTTAAAATTTACACTATATTAGTTTATTTAGGTTACATTCTTCTTAAACAAAATCATCAAATGACATGCAGTATGATTGTTGTACCTATTTCCAGTCTATTACAAAAATTGGACAATATCATTTAGCCGTCACTTCTGAAACATTTTAGTGCATTTTTCTTGTTCCAAAATATCGTTAGTATAACAAACAACACTTCTATTATAAGAATATTTTTGCACAAAAACATGCATACGTCTGACTTTAAAACCGTTTAGACCGGAAAGTGGAATGGACCGGATTCTGGTTCAAGAAGGATACAATTAATGATTTATTTATGTTGTTCAATATGTTCAATAAGTGTTGTATTTTGACAATATATCTCCATTATCGGCCGTTTTTACGGAAAACCGGGAATACCAGTGAACGCCCAGTTTGTTTGTAAATAGAAGCATTTGTCCTTGACCTCTAACAAAGATATATAAGGCGGGCGTTCACTGGTAGGCTGGCGTTCACTGGTAGAATGCCACTTGTTTCTTTGTTAAATTGATAGAAAATGGATTTTTTTCTGAGTAATTGTACGATTTCTAATGCAAAAATTACATGCGATATAATATATTTCTTAATTTAAATTTAAGATGGTCTAATCCACCGTACGCGAGGATACTTTCAGAGTTTACACCGGCACTCAACAGGCACTGTTGATAAAGGACTTGGTCATGACAAACTGAAAAAGAAAGTGACTGTCTAAAATCAATTAACACTGACAGAATTATGTTTTATGGTGGACGGGTATAGGACGGGGATATATATTTAAATATATACCTTTAATAAGTAAGAATCAGAACTCAAACAAAACTCTTTGGGAAAACCATCAAAATAAACTTAAATATCGGCGCCATGTAACGAGCAATACGATTGGACCAAGTAAATAGGCTGGTAGCGATAAAGTTTTAGTCTAAAAATTATGGTTAGGTTTTACTGCTAAATTTCCGGGCAATACAATCTCCAATAGTTGTAGAATCTCTTTCTGAGTAGAGCTGCAGACTGAGTACTTGGAGACAAAAAAAAAATCAGTTCTGCCTTGCAACAAAATCATAATGTTCACTAAACATTTGTAATGCCAAGAATTTTATATTCTGATGAATTTTTACAAGTCAATTCATTAACACTATTGAAATAGTCCTTTTTAGAAGCTGCCACAAATATTCGCTGGACATTTTATTCACTATAAACTACGCATATGCCGATTTCAAAAGTACTTAAAGTACTCAAACATTTTTACTCTTTACAGATAGAAATATAATTTATAAATTTTGTTAAACCCTCCATTCAAAAAAATAATAATAACTGTAATGACGCCCCTAAGGCACTGATATGCTAAAAGAGAAAGTAGAAAGTCCAAAAAAAATAGATTATGCCAAATTATATATCTAGGACTTGCTAGGTTTGTTTACTTATTTCACACAATGCGAAATGTAGTAGTTCACCTATTGGCTATACAGCACTCGCCATCTAAACTACAACTTTTACAGGTAAAAGACCTTATATAGTATACATATTCTGGACATATAATGTACCTGGTATGATGGCACGTCTGGTAAACACTATCTACAAGGCTGTTGCATTATTTTTTTGTCAGATATGCCACAAGGCTTTTGTTTAATTAATTTGGCTGTAGATACATATATAATTGTCAACACAGGTCTTTAAATGTGCAGTTTGGTAACTTTAAAAACTAAATTGCTTTTAGGTTTATCATAATTTTATCAAAATCCTTTGCTTGAACTTTTACATAATGACCAAAGTTCAGTTTATTACATTTTAAGACATACATTAACCTGTTCAAGATAAAATAATTGGATTTTGGTACATAACTTGAAGTTATTTTGGTACAAATCTTGTTTTTGTGTTAAAGACTGCCACATTCTGTCAAAAAATATCTATATTGCAAATATAATTATCAGTCTTACCAGAGTAGTTTGTATAGTCGTGAGGAGAAACCAATAGGAGAGAAGCAGTTTAGTTCAGTTTTGTACTGAAGCAATTATCAATCTTTAGTTAATTAACCAGATTATTTTTCCATGAAATTCTTTATCATTATTGAAACTCTGACTGAATTTTTAAAACCTAGAAACCTATACACATGGCATGATTATCTTTTTTTTTTTTGGTAGAAATATCATACTACCATGCACGATCTCAAAAATTTTGTTAATACATGTAATTGTTTTTGTTATCCACCACAAGGCTTACTTAATCTAAATGGGGACATATACAGACAGGTGTAGCGTCAGATAATATATCACCCACGCAGTGTGTGGGGATACAAAATATGGCAAGGGGTCTGCCACATTTTGTATCCCCTTCCATATTCTATATTGTCTTTGCCATATTTTGCATTCCCTAGTTATTTACGAATGAATCATTACAATTTCCCTCTGAGCATTATGTTTATGCAGTTGATAGCTCAATGTTTCTAATATATATACATTCTATTTTTCAAAAATTTTAAAGACTAAAATTGTACTTATATTATTACAGATATTTAATGTGAACTGCCCAACTATAACACTTTATGCTTGTTGATAATTAATCCATTTCACATACTCAAAACTGAAAAAAAACATAAACAAGGGACGAAAACAACAGAAGAATCTAAGACTAATCCTGTAATTAACATTGACCTGAACGCAAACATATTAAGTGCAGTCTTTTTTTTATTAGACCAATGAGCTCATATAATGTGCCCTTGTCTTCTAATCAACAACATTGGCTTGTGCATTGAGAGATCAATCGGGATATGACTTATTTTTAAGTAATGATTGGATTAGTTTGGTCTAAAGCACTAACTTTACACTTTGTTAAAATTAAATGAGTAGGGCAATAAATATAAATTAGAATTTTAAACGGATTTTCAGTGCTACAGTTAAATATGAATTTTAGTGACCATTTATTTATAAGGCATGTAACAGTATAGTCAACTATATGTTTTAGAACTAAAATTAAATTTCATTGAATGTCATTTTTATTGAGTTTACAAATAGCAATTTGTATTGTTCTTTTTAAAATGTTACATCCAACCCTATTCAGTCTTGAGTGAATCAAATCAAAAGTTGGTCAGAAAGAGACAACTGTTTTGTTTTACTGAGACCAATAACCCCAATGGCAACTTAATATTCTCCAGCTGTTAGTTATTTATACTCACTCCACCCATCATACGTCTTACTGAAGGGTTACAGAATATGATGGGGATACCTGAATTTTAAAGCACATATTCTGTTGTTTTTTTTTTGAAATTTATGGAACCAGCTTATTTTCACTTCTATATTAGAACGTTACTACTACACCCAAAATGAATATGACCCTTTGCATCTTACGTCACAATGTTACGCATCATCATTTGGACGGCAAAACATCACGCTTGAATGAACATGTCTGTGTAAAACAGACGGGATATATTGGAAGAAATACCTTATTTTAAAAATGAATTATAAAATAAATATGCATCTTATCGACTTCAAAATTGCACACATGAAAGTACAAGCATTAGTCTATCTGGTCCATTTTGCAAAATAACATTAGGATGCATACTTATCGAGATATAGAGCATTGAACTTGTAGTAAAATGCAAAATATCCGTTTTTTTTATAATGTCTGTCCCAAGTACAGACAGATATAAAAATGTTAGGCCACAAAATAATTCTTTATTTTCATTTTACCGAATTGTTGATTTCCTACTCATCAATATACTTTTTACAGAACAAAAATGGACAAATTATTCAAAGAGAAATTTTCATTTAAATGTTGTGTACTTTCGATATATATAATTTTGTGTAAGGTTTTCTCGATTGTAAGTGAAATCTAACAAATATTCGCATAAAATATCAAAATGACTGTTAATATTTTTAAAAGCTGTGCCTTCATAAAGGAAATATATTTAGTGTTATTTCCCTTTTTACAGAACTCAAATATATGATCTATAAAAGACAGAAATTTATTTTTTTTGTCAAAGTTCAGCAGTAATAATCCGTGTTTTGCCGTCCAAAATGGACGTTGTTCACTGAAAACGTCATCCTGACGTCACATAATGACGTCGATGCAAAGGGTCAATAGATCAAGAGACAGAAAAGGACGAAAAGTCGTTTAGAAGAACATGGTTTGTATAATTCAAAAGCTAAGTGAAGTGGGGATGAGTTATTAAATAAATATCACACGTTAAACATACTGTGATATAACTTTTATAAGTCAATAGGGCGCCAACATACATGTAGACATTGTGATTTTAATCCACAATGCAGGAATTTAATAAACAATTACTCAGATTTGGAAATATCGAAATTTAGAGATTTAGAGTTTAATTTTAATGTTGTTTTAATACCCACCTACCCACAAAAAAAAAAAAAAAAAAAAATGCTGCTTCTTTATTCGTTTGTTTCGGATTTGTTTTTCTTCAGGTTCTAGAAGAGTGCACACTGAAAATTGGTTCACTGCAGACGACTTTTGGAATGCTTTCCTGGGAACATAATTGTAGTACTATGGTGTAGTGTGAAAGGATTTAAAAATTTTTTTCGTGTTGATTATTTTGTTTTACTTGTGTTAATTCAATAAATATTTGGTTAAATATCAAATGTTTGGTTATTTCTTTTGACATTGTATATGATATCTTGCCTACATTAGTGCTTAGTAGCTGTGGCATTTTAAAAAATAATTACGGTAATCTTAGTAAAAGGAACTTTATATTTTTATGTTCAAAATGGTTGAATATTCTTGTTAATTTTCATTTTGAATTGTCCTATACATATTATATGTATCATTCACATGTTTATTATAAATCTCCCAATTGAAAACAAGGAATTAAGTCATTAAAAATATAAATGCAGTTTCTTGAGAACAAATATGAAGTGTGGTTTTATAAAAGTTATAAGAATGATAATAGGTTCCTCAAACTGTAAAATGATAATAGCATTCTAAAATATATTTGGTTATAAGTACAAATACATCGATAGAACTTGTCCTATGGCAATAAAATTAGGGCTGTCAAAAAGTGGACAGCATTTCGTCAATTATTTTATACTGTTCCCAAAAAGTTAAAAAGACTGTTAAACACTTTGCATCAAATAATTAAAGCTAAAGATCAGTTCTTCTCATTGTATTCTAGCATATGATGAAGTTATAAATAATATATTGACCCCAGACACAGTTTATAGAACATACAGCTCTTTGCATTAGTCAGATGCAATTTGTTAAGTATATTTTCCACTGACATATAAACTTTTTTATTAATATTTATAATCCTGTATACTGTCAGTTCTAAAATCTTAGAAAAGTATTACAACATATTGCACACTTTGCTATGCTATACAGTTCCTTCAGTATCACAGTAGATGTTAGTTTTAAATGAAGTATAATAGAAATTGGCGAATCGCTGTCCACTGCGAAACGCTATCCCCTCCTGTGTAAGTCCAGTTCCAGAAAATGAAGGAAATTGAATAAAAGTAACATCCCAGCCATTTTAGCTTTTTCTTCCTGAATATGAGCAAAGCTGCACAATTTAAACAACATTTTTCTTAACATGACTAAAGCCTGCAGATGATGCTAAACAGTTTGCAATTTATGTATTATTTTTTTTTTTCTTTTCTTAACTATTAGTAGGCCATATGAAGTTCATGTAAGATTGTAATGGAGTATAGATATTTGTGGAGTGCAAGTGTTGCTTCAGTTTTCAAGAAAAAAGTGTCAGATCTCAATGAACATGATAATGTCTTTCAAAAGTTTTTTTGGCCATGATTCCTTTTACAAGAAATATCTGGCAAACAAAGGGTAAAGTTTAGGTTTAAGCTAATTTATAACTTTTCAAACATGTACACAAACACTTAGAGTGATAGGCCTATTGAATATGTTAGGAGATAATAGATTGCCAAATAAGGTTCAAATTTGTACAAAAAATAAACAACTGAAGAATGGTATTCATAAAGCACCTGTATATGTTAGGAGATAGTAACTGAGCAGTATCTTAACATTGAAACCGGTGTATGTAAAGTTTTGTAAACTGATATTTTTTTTTACTTTTTACCCCACATCCCTTAAGGGCTGTCGGGGTATTGTTTTCACCCATGGTGTCAGGATGGGCGGGCGGGCGGGCAGTCGGTCGGATGGGTGGTGGTAATAAGTTTGTCCAGGCTGTATCTCAGAAACCATAAGGTGTAGGAAGTTGATACTTGGTAGGGACATTGGTTAGGGGGTGTAGGTGTGCAACGTCATGGTGTGACCTTGATTTGACCTTTGACCTTGCCGTAGTGACCTTGACCTATAAAATCTTGTTCGGGCTATATCTCGGAAACCGTAAGGTGTAGGAAGTTGATACTTGGTTGGGACATTGGTTAGGGGGTGTAGGTGTGCAACATCATGGTCTGACCTCGATTTGACCTTTGACCTTGCCGTAGTGACCTTGACCTATAAAATCTTGTCTGGGCTATATCTCGGAAACTGTAAGGCGTAGGAAGTTGATACTTGGTAGGAACATTGGTTAGGGGGTGTAGGTGTGCAACGTCATGGTGTGACCTTGATTTGACCTTTGACCTTGCCGTAGTGACCTTGACCTATAAAATCTTGTCCGGGGTATATCTCGGAAACCATAAGGTGTAGGAAGTTGATACTGAGTAGGGACATTGGCTAGGGTGTGTAGATGTAAAATGTCATGGTGTGACCTTGATTTGACCTTTGACCTTGCCGTAGTGACCTTGACCTATAATGCCTTTTTTGGGCTATATTTTGGAAACCATAATATGTAGGAAGTTGATATTTGATAGGGACATTGGTCAAGGGTTATATGTGTGCAACGTCATGGTGTGACCTGGATTTGACCTTTGATCTTGCATATCTGATACTATTTTATGTCTCTACGAGGATATCTGATACTATTTATCTCTCTTATATCTCTCATATCTTTTTACTTGAATCTTGGTTGTTGCACCTTTGGGTGTCTTTTGGTGTAGATTAAGCACTGTTAAAGTCATATTAGAAGTCATTAACTGTTTTATTTTTGCAACTTCCCATTGTAACAGATGGTATTGTCTTGTTTTAATACTTAATCTTTACATGCAATTTCTTTCTCCTAGATGTTATTTTCTCTACTTAAACATTATTTGGACACTGACACTGCTCTGAAAGTATTCCAATCTGTGTACTGTTTCACTACTTCTATATCTCATGGTGTTGAAAACTATTTTCCCAGGCTGTGGGGTACAGGCATCTCTGATGCTATTTTTACTAGTTACAAAGCACCCTGAGCCTGAAGCAAGGCTAGGTAAGTTTACTGTCTCATGTGAAATGTTACTCGTCCATTTGAATTGCCTTACCTAAGGCTCAGATTTGTATCATATCTTTTCAAACATGTACATAGTTATTTGGTATTCATTAAGCACTCATACATGCTAAGAGATATAAGCTCAGATGAGAGTATGCAAATGTAAAAACCAGTGTATTTATGACTACATTATATAAACTGATACTTCTTTATCTGAACTGAAAGTTTTCGCTAATTACATAGAAACTTCAGCCTTAAGCAAGGCTACCATTTGAGTGCAATGCAACATTCATTTGAAAGTTAGTAGCTTTTGTAACATCAAGCAACCAGAAAGTTTGAATATTCTTCCACCTGTTTTGCAAACAATTGATATAATTGCCTTATTACTGGACATCTCCAGCCTAAAGATGGTGTAATACTTACTGATGATTAAAGTCAGTTATGGCTGAGATAATGGACATTATATAAGGTCACCCATAATGTGATTATGTCTCTATTACCTCCACTGAGTAATCATAACTTTTACCCCAAACATCCTGCACCTGTCTTCTTTATGTTGTGACATTGAAAAAGACTTGGCCAAGCAGATGTGACGCGCCGAGGACTACTTTTAAATCTAATTTATCTCACTGAGACACAAAGTCTAATCTTCAGCATGTTCAGTGGGCATATTTATGAAGCTTCTTTACAAAGAGTAAGAATTCTTGTTTTTTTTTCTAAAAGAAATACTCTTAATCATGGAATTGTTCAATTATTTTTCAGTAATATTTTTAAATATGCAGCTCTTGTATACATGATATATCACTAAAAATAAAATAAATTAGACAAAAATATTTAGTATCTACCACTTGCCATATTTAACCAATATAACAGGAAAAAGAGGAAAATAAGATCGGATAATAATTTTTTAAGTCCCAGCACCCCTTGTTATATAGTTAGGTTTTTGTCCTAACAGATACCAATTTTTCATAAATATTTCCATATAAAATATCATTCGAGTGGAATTTTACACAGCTTCAGTGCTCTTGTTGCATTACCCCGACCCCTGCTATGTCTCAGGTTAATGATTATAGTATTCTGCTTTTCTGTTTGATGCGCTTAGAGTCTGTCTTTAGATGGAGATTAAGTGCTATAAAAATACTATTAGAATTAAAAACCATGCAGAAATGATGGAAAATTGTAAAGTTGAAAACTGAAGTCATTATACCAGTGTTCCCTGCTGAGCAAATGTTCATAGTAATATGACTCTTTGTGTAAATTTGCTTTTCTTCAATATAAAAACAAATTAAATTCTTAACATTAGCAAGAAAATTCATTAGAAAAAGAAAAATTGTTTACTATAAAGCTAAGAATTGGCGAAGAATCTTGATCAATGAAGGTTTTTCTAAGTTGAGGTAACTTGAAAATTTCACATATTCAAAGGGTAGCTATAGGAACCGTTTCAAAGGAAGTGGAGTTTTATTGAGTAAAAAAACTAATGAGGTGGGTATATTTGTGACGAAAAGAAAAAAAAAACATCACAAAACTGCACAGGATTCTTGGAATTTACCAAGATCTATGTTTCACCGTTTTTTTCTGTGAATATCTATCTATATTGGTCATATATTTATGTAAATGTTTACACCTATTGTCAGATACATTTCTGTTTATTTATTGGATAATACCTGCAAGTTAGAGTTGTGCAAGTAAACTTGCAGATAGTTGTACTGTGGGCAATAGATACTACAGTTTCTGAGAAAGATAGTTTCTTTCTGGGAAAAAATTCTCTCAAGAGAATGAGAGAGAATTGATAAACTCTATATTTGGAGGCCAATTTTCTAGGAGCCAATTTACCTTTTCCCCATAGTGTATTGGGCTTTATATTATTAGATTTTTGAACAGATTACAGTCTCTGAGTTTGAGACTTTGTTGCAATGTTTAAGATTGTTCATGTTAGTTTTATTCATTTTTTGTTTTACAATCGTGCATAATGTACAGTTACAATATGGAAATACAACATATACAGAAACAGGATCAGTATAAATCAAGGTACGGACAAAATGCTAGTGGACAAGAGGCGGGTGATAAGGATGCTCGGTTTGTCCATTGGCATTTTGTCCGCTGGGATTTTGTCCTGGATTCATATAAATTAAGTAAAGAAAGAAGAAAAGAGAAGAGGCACAATGAGCTGTGCTTCAAACAGAATCATATTTGGAATGTCCCCCTTTTCAGTCCCAAATGGGTTGCATTTGTTTAACGTGGAGGCTCAATTCGGCTCAATCACCCCCATAAGTTTTGTGACAAAATTTTTTCACATAGTATTTCATACTAAAGTATATTGCAGATTATCATACAGTTAATTAATGATCAAGTCCATAATAAATTCTAAAAACTAAACAATGGTAATAAAATTTCTTGTGCAATGCATTTTTAAAATTGCCTCGTTGAGATTATTACTGCTTTATCAGCTGATAAAAGTAATAAAATAAAACTAGTGAAACTTTCCCAAGATTGTTTTATGATTCTGTTGAGACCAGTATTACACAATCTTGTTCATCAAATTGATTTCCACATTGAAAACCATCATCTTTCAAAATGAGAAAAAAAATGAGATCAAAGAAATGCAATAAAAGCAACAAAAGAACAGAATAGCCTGGCAGAGAAGTTACATCATGTGCTTAGTAGGGTATTGTCTTGAGAATCACCGGTTTGAGTTCTTGATTCATGCTTCTGAGTGAATTCTCCATTTCAAAGAATACTGCATGATTTGTTTATGACAAGGTATCCATAAAATTCATCAGTATAACCTGCAATTAGCCAATCTTCCCAGATGTACAGTAAAATGAGATCAAACCCATCACTGTGATGTAATAACACCACTCCCACTTGCCCTTCATGTTCTGTCTTGGAACATCCTTGCCAAACTAACCTTAAAGTAAACCAAATGTTTGCATTGGGAAAGAATTTATATTGCTTACAATCTTTTGATTTTATGTATTTCTTGAAGTAAAACTGTTCGTCTGCGTAATTAATATGTATATTGTCAATTTTTTTGTGTGTTTATATCTGTGTCGCACACATATCTTCATGTTAGACAGAGCTGACTACTAAATCCATCTGGGCTAGATCCTTAATTTTACATTATATATTATAAGAATAAGGTTACTGACAAAACTTCTGGAAGAAACATTTCATTTTGTTCTTGAAAATACAGGCGCATATGGAATTTCTAAGTTTCATATGTTTGATATACAGTTCTGACTTGTGGCTTCTGTAAGGAGTGAAACTAGAGAACAGATTGTTTGAAATCCCTTTGAAACTTATACAGAAATTGAGTGAGGGTTTCAGAACAGAACTAGATGACACTATAGCGTTGTGAAGGATCATGTATCAAAATTTTGATATTGATTAATATAGCGTTCTAAGTTTCAATATCAATACTGTAGTATACTAAAAGTATCAATTTCAGTCTCTTTTCGAGCAACCCACCAGGAAGAATATTCAGAAGTATTGTTGTAATACATCGGTTCTCTATATTTAAATGATCACAATTCACACATTAGAAGATTTATCCTGATTTTTTTACATGGAGTGTCATTGCTTTTACAAGTTATTACCAACTTGTGTTAAATATTATGATCAGTTTTATATGTCTGTTTTGGCAACTGAGTTATCAGTAAGCTTTGAAATAATACATTGTGCAATTATTTTGACCATGGATTAATATGCAGAGCCAAACTGGAGTTCCCCAGACCAATCCATATTTCAAAAGAAAATATTGCACTGAATTATATTTTTAACTTAAGTACTTTGACCATCATGCAAGTTGGTGTAAGCTAACCAGATTAAATCTTGGTTAAGGCTATGACTTAAAATATTTGCTATCCATTGTTTTGCCCATCAGGAGTTGGCATGACATAATCCATACAGTTACATTAACCAGATTGCTTCCTTTCTTGCAAGATCAAGAGGGCGTATATTGATTGAACAGAGAGGGTCTTTCCCTCAGGGGAAAGGGGAAGGAGTGATTTAGGGTGTTCCTGGGAGCAGTGATATTACTTGTAGATAATTATTATAAAGTACTTTAAGGTATCCCATCAGATGTGTTTTTAATAGTGAGAAGCAACTGTACATTATTTTCAATTATAACTTTTTTAGTATTTACAACTCTAAATTTCAATGAGCCTGTTTAGTTGTCTGCATTTGTAAATTCCAGCATATTACTTATGAGTGCAATGAAAGAAACCCTTTACAAAAAAATCCTGGATCAAAACAGTGATCACCACCAAAATTGAATGTTCTGTTCCTTGTGCCATTGTCAATATTTCCTGATAATTTCATCAAACTCTGTCCATAACTTTTTCAGTTATTTTATAAACAAACCGCCAAACAGACACTGTCATTTACACAACCACTCTTGGCAGAGATAATTGTACCTTTTTGGACAATCAGGGCCCTAGACAGTCTTCACATTTTGGAGCAATGTAAACTATTCAAATTAAATCAAATTTAAGCTTGACAAAAATGAGCATGTGTGGGGCAGAAGTAAGTAATATTTTAAACTTTAAAGAAATTGCAAAATTATGATTTCTTGTTTTATAATCTTGATTTTGTTCCAACACGAGAAAGTATGTTACTGGTAGATTTGTTAGTTCCTAATATACTCGATATTATATCATTTCTAGTACCATGCAGAGCATTAAAAGTTATACTAAAATTTGTATTTGAAAATGATACTAAAATTTATATTTGAAAATGATCAATTAACTCTTTGACATATTGGTAACAAAATCAGTTCACATTAGTTTGCCTACTCAATAGTTCGGACAAGATGACATTCATCAATGTTGACACAAAAATTACATTTTTTCTAAATTTCAAAACAAATCTATAAAATTTGTCATATTTGGTTGAGCTATCACACTGTGTAATTAAAAGCTGATGCAAAAAGGAAATTCTACAGAAATCCATCACTTTCATTAGAAGTTGTGCGTTTGTTTGACCTGCAGCAGAAACCCCTTACCTTCCACCCTACAGTACAGTGATTAATAATATCGTAAAGTGAGAGGTTTCTTCATAGATAAAATTACCAAGGAAACCTTGAGCCAACTCTTTATAGTACTTAGATCTTGTTATATATTTAATGTTTACCTTTAAGATGATAAGGACTGATAATTTATTACAGTTAAGTGGATGTGAAATTGCAAACCTCAATGAGATTAGCCTCAATGGGACTGTATTTAAAATTCTTAATAAAAATCAAGTTTAAATGACTCACGCCAAGGCTTTTAATGGAGTGTAAATTACTTATCATATAGGTCAGATTATTGCCAGTACTGAATAAAATTTTGAAACAGTATTTGGATTTTGACACTTTATGGGAATAAAAATTAAATTACAGTATGTTATTTGAGGACTGAGAGAAATTTAAAACTTTGTCAGCGATGGCAAACTGTCGGACACTGTAATGTTTTTAGATATTTGTGACAGATTTTTAAAACTAATATTAATTGATTGTTTTAGTCTTAAATAAAGCAGAATCAAGACAGACTCATCCTATAAAATTATATTTTGCCCTCACTAATTAGGGACAAGGTGTATATTTTCAGATATACTTTACTATCTAGAATGTTCCTCAGTTGTGGTCAAATTTTGAAATTTTTTAAAAATATTTTGTTCAGTTTTTGAGGGTCATATGTGATTTTATCATATTGGATCACTTGGGTTTGTAAGGCCTTAAGTTGATATATTTTCACCTTGAGCAGATGATTAGAATAAAGAGCAAAATACAACCTTTGGTGCAAATGTACCATCAGTTGTTTGTAAGAACAAAGATTTATACCCAATGTAACATAAATCAGCTACTGTAATTACAAAGTAATTCACATTTATGGATGAAAATGGTTTCAGTTAATTTAGTTAGCCTTCTTAATTTATTTGACATCTTGTATGGTGTTATTTATAGATTCTTTCATCCTTTTTAGAATGAAGTGTTACTATTGGGAGTTTTAGGGAAGATATTAATAAAGAAATTTGATAGAAGGCAGCTTGAAGTAGTTGAAATGGTGCATGGAAAACAGAATGAGTATTTGTCAGAGTGTAAATGGAGTATAGAGTTTTGATAAATGAGAGTGACCTTGACAGTAATCTGCCTGAAGTTGCTCCACCACAGGTGATGGGTGTGGGGTTGTATTGTTTCTAGGTTGGCAAAGTTGCCCTCAGGTTGACTAGCTGAGCATTTGATTATAGCCTTGCTGCAGGCTCATATTTGTACCAGAATCCTTTTAAAACCCAAAGTTAGGGTTTTATGTCCTGTTCAACAACTAGGGCCATATTGGGATAGGCAAATGTGTAGCATTTCCACTTGTGGAGGTTGAACCCATACAAAGGTAATAGCTTTTGATCAGATGCCAAACATGCTAACCACTTGACCAATAAGGATCCAAATCCTGTGCAAACATGTATCCAGGTGTTTGATATTGATAAAGCTATTATATTTGTTAATTATTTTTATTGTGTTTTTATACTCAGCATAATATCTCCATATATTACAGGAATTATTGTGCTATATAACCCATCCAACTGTACAAGTACAGTTCAAGCTCTCTAGTAACTGTGATTCCCTTTACTGAAAGACAGACGCTCAAAGATCGCCATTTAACAATGTCCTTGAGGTATTTTACCCTGCCACTGGGGATCGGACCCAATGACAGAGGACCGCCAGTTTAAGTGGTCATCTAACCGCTATGTATCTGCCTGCCCTGGGTTTGAACCCACATCCTCTGTGTTCCTAGATGAGAGTGTTACCCACTAGGCCACAGTGGCAGATGGTTAAGGCTGTCACAAACTCACAGAAACAGGAGCGGAAGTATAAATGAAAATGTGTGTTTTAGTTTCCATGAGCTCCTTACAGAATTACCTGTTCGGGAGCATTTTGGGAGGTTAATCTTTCTTTTGGGATATTTGTCAACTATGATGGTAATGTTCAGGAATGGCTAGGGACTGGTGGTTTAATTTTGGGGAACATTTGGCAGTGAATCACGTGTGTGCATGATGTCGAACTTCCTATGATCCTCAATGATCTTTATCAGACCCTGCATTCAGTAATTCAGTCCTAAATCTACCTTCATGTTTGAGAAGTAACCTTTTCGGTCTTAAGTCGATCGTAGTGATCGTTATGCTTGTAGCTCCTTTGGGAGGATTTGGGAACCAATCAGGAGGATTCGAGAGGCAACCAGAATGGCTCAGAAACCAGTTACAAAGTTGCTGAGAAACCTATCTTAATCTTATGTTCCACCATAAAATCCGCCCATCTTCATTCATGGATCATAAGCTACGAGCTTGATTTGTGGCTGATACAAACTTTTTCCAATCGGGGACTAGGTGTATATGATCAAATGACCATAGAATGGCCCTCTTAATGTAACAACTGTTTAATTCAGTCAATGCATTTGCCTCTGTATTTTAACAGAAAAATATCTACTGTATATAGAAAAATCAACAATTAAGATGATATATGTGTGTGTTTCTGTCCTATGGTTCCATTTCTAGTAAAGTGTGAAAGCTCCCACAGTTTTGAGTGTTTGTTAAATAAATGTTATGTTCCTATTTCAGTGAATGTGAGAAGCAGTCTTTAGCAGATATCAGCTAACCAGACGGTTAACAGAATGGTGATATAAAAAGCAGTTTACCTTAACACTCTAATGCATCAACCCTGTTGAATCCCATGAGGTAAGACACCCAAACACTTTAAGCTAATGAAGATTGTGAAAAAAACGTCAAAATTGGGACAGGAATAAGGAAGTTTATTTTTCATTTTTGATGTATGTACTCATCTGGTAAAAGTTTGAAAATTCCTTCAGAGTAAGCATTGTTCTTGTGTAGGCTCATATTGTATCATACTTGATGTACAGACAAGGTATATCATACTAGTTTCAGCTTTATTATCAATATATCAATATATGTGTGGCAAATTATAAAAACTGATAAGATTTGTTTCTAATTATGAAGACATTTCAGCCTTGGGCAAGGCTAATTGGATAGAAAACCCCCATGAACTTGTCTGACCTAGTACATAGAATATCATCTTGTTTAAAGGCCAAACGTTTTGTCCCAAGATGTAAATTGTATTGTTTTACGCCTTTTGATCATGATGTATTTAGACAGTAGGTTCACACATCCCAAATCTGCTTCTGGAATTTCCATGAATGAAAAATAACATTAACATGTTCCCTTTCATAAAATTTCAAAATAATTTGATGTGTGTAAATGAAAATCTGAAGGATCTTCTGACATAACTTTCTATGGATCTGGATATAGATCCAGGCTGTGTGAAATCACCTTTAATTAAGCAGTATGTTTAAGTCAGTAGGTCATGTATGTGGTCAAGATAAGGCATGTTCCTGATTTAGGTTAAATAGGCTTTTCATGTAAAATACAGCCATTATATGACATTAATCTAGATCTGATTGTTTTCATCTTTTGCTCACTCAGAATGGGGTTTGACAGGCCTGGAATTAAGACATAACCCTATAACCTGGGTACGGTAAACCGACTATTTAGCCAATGTACAAATTAATAGCAAAAGTATGGCCTATATAAAATACATGTAAATAAAAGTATAACAAAGCTGATGACATATGATTGAAAATATGCATTTTTGGTGTTAAAATTTGAAACATTTTGAACTGAAAAATTATTAACGATAAGGACATTAAAATGTGATGCAAATATTAGCTCCATGGCAAAATACTTGAAGTTTACCTCCCTGGATTTAAGCCTTGTATTTATTTTCTTCATAGCTTTATCTCTGGAAGTATATGCTCCATTTATCTCATGAAAAATGCTAATGACCCAAAACACAATGATCTGTGATAATGAATTATCCATGAAAAGTCTTCCAAGATTATCATGATATTGTTTGAAATTTTATTTACCGTATTTATTATTTTCCTTTCTAAAAAAACCATAAACATCTAATTTCAATACCAATGAGTAACATTAAATGTAGATATAATTCTGCAATTCTCATGAATATAGAAATTTAATATAAAATACTTACAAGGTAGTTTGTATGGGTTTAAGCTAAAACGTACTGTCTTGTATTAAACTGAAGTGGTGGCCTGTATTATGATAGATAACATACAGTGATAAGATAAGTGTTCAGATGGTTTAGTTGGACTTGTTTGATCTGGGTCATAGTGCCTCCTCAAAAAGAGATACAGAATCCTTAGAACTGGATTTCTTTATCACCTATTCCAGGCTTCATCACACTCATTTACATTGTCACTTTATGGTATAGTAAAGTGGGAGTAGGTTTGTTTGTTTGTCTGTGTGCATATGGTCTTACCTGTGTTGGGAATACAGAATTTTTAAGCCTGAGCTCTAGCAAGGCTCGGGCTACTAGAGATCACTTTTTTCATTTTTTTTTTGTCTCCAAACTTTCATGAATTGTGGCGTAGCATGATGAGTAAGTGTCTCTTCACTGAAGTGAAGCAGCAATGGGCTGCGTTAGTACAGGGATGGGTTACCGCTTCAGTGCACTATTGGTGTCTCTGATGGCTTTGCAGCTTGCGCCAGTAGACCCACACCCTTTTGACCTTTTGTTTTTTTTGAGGATTTTTGGCCAATATCTGGATCTGGATCCCGAGGGTTTGTGCCTTCTCAAACACTACTTGTTCAGTATTTGATTAGAGCTAAATGTGAAGTTGATGCATTACTGTAGAAGCCTACAGTATATAGCTAGAAGGGTTTTTGGACATTCTTGAATGATTTCCGACCTAAATACTGGCCAACTCAAAAAAATTTATAGTTGAATTTTGATGAATTTTCAGGAAATGTTGACAGTGGCACAACGAATAGATGATTCCGTTTGGTGGTAATCCCAGAGCACGATATGAATCCAGGGAATTTTTTAAGTTTTTTTTCGTCAATGTACTCATAAGCAATGTTAGAGATGTTGGGCCTTGGATGAGGTATGCACTCTCCAAGTGCTGTTGTTTCGAGTATAACCAGTCATAGTAAATGGATCCAGCTTAAAAGAAGAGATACATCATACTTTCTTCTGAATTTATTCGCTTAATATATAGTTCTTTTTGCCCACTCTTTCCTTTTTCAAATATCAAAGTCTTTCACCCCATTTCCATTTGATTAAGCACTATAAAAGTCCAACTGGAATTACAATTAGAATTAAAATTCCCATTTTTTTGCCCATTTAAACACTGTTTTTCCACTTCAGATACAAACTGCTTAATTACTGGTAACAGAGTGTGCAGCCATAGCAATAACTATAACAGTAATAAGTATAATATGAAATTAGCTTCTGTAAAACCACAGATAATTTCCAAGTTTTTGAAATTTGACATAACTTGGCTTAGCAATTGTATTGTTTTGGTGTATTGGTTAGCAATATTTATGAAAAGTTGTCAATGAAGTTTCTTTTTGTATCGTGGAACATTTTGTTCTGCTATGTATTATCAAGGTAATACAACATAAACAAAAGCACTCGGAGAGTGCAGACCTCCGCCAAGGGAGCACATATCCTGAAAATTTCATCAAAATCCGTCCATAACTTTTTGAGTTATCTGTCTTTAAAAATTACATTTCATGGATCCAAAAGGTCCAGATAGTCATCCGGATCACTCCCAAAATTGAATCATTTCTTCCTTTTACGTATTCAGACATATCCTAAACATTTCATCAAAATCCGTCCATACGTTTTTGAGTTTTCTTGTTCACAAACAAACGCACAAACTCACAAACAAACCCAGGCAAAAACATAACCTCCTTGGCGGAGGTAATGAGTGCATTGAGGTCTGGAACATGATTTCTTTTTCAGTTTTGAAGTATTTTATTCGCCCTTTTTCTACATGTTTTGACTTTACGGTTACCCTAGGAAGACGAGGGTGGCAACCCCCCAACCCCCCCCCCCTATCAAGGTTATACTGTAACAGTTTCAATCATAATGGAAAAGAAATAAATACTTAACAAGCTTATATGCTATAATGGTTTGAACAATTCGGCTCATTAAAAATGGAAATGTTCTTTTGCCATCTGCAATTATAAATTAATTCAATAGTACATTTCACCTTTTAATAAGTAACTTAGTCACAATAACCTCATATAAATTTCCCATAATTTACCTGAAGTTACATTTACCCATGCTTCAATTTAAAGGCCTTGAGTTGGCACCTTAATTGCCTTTGTAAGACTGTTTGATAAGGTCATTTGTACACTGGCTTCACAGTTAACTGGTTTTATAGGGATATTAATTATGTAGTACTTATCACCTATATGTTAGGAAGTTTACTGTAGCCTTACATTTGAAAAGAATGAGTGAGTCGGAACAACCTCTAACCCTTCAATCTGCAACCTTCAAACAAGATCTGACATGATTCTGACCCAGTATTTACTTCCACTTAAAAGAGAATTCTGCTTATCAGTATTTTACTACAGAAACTGATAACATCATCATGTGAATATGGTGATAGTGTGAAGTGACAGGGCCTTCTGATAAATGGTCTATATTTCATATAACAGTATCTTTGTCGTGTTACATTGGCTTATCTAATTATTATTCAAATAGTTTACTCCATGGAAACCAATTTAAAGCTAATGTGAGGCAAACACCCAAAGTGTCCATTTATTCTGTGCACAGGCAGGCCCTAAGTACAATAAATGAAGAACAGCTGGGATAAATGCCCATAACACCTTTCTTTTTTAGTGAAATAAAAGCACCTTCCCTGCAAATTGGTATAAAAGATTTATTGGCAATTAAAATTACTACAATACTGCCCCAAGATAAGGGGAAATAATTTAGTTTCCATAAAAGAAAATGATGTCTTGGGGATATACTGCCTTTGTTTTGCCCCATTGGTTATTCCAACCCACTTCAATTGCATGCATTCTGTACCTTCTGTCCAGACACTACAGTAAGATTTAAAATATATCTGAGCCTTTATTCATCCATCAGAGGTGACTCTGTAAGTAAGTCTCCGTAATACTTGGTTTTAGGTTCAATTCTAGTGATAGTTACATACCTACAAAAAACATAATATTCTCTTATAAAGGGACTTTAAAAATAGTTCCTTTTTTACTTACACTCTATTTAAACAGTACATGGAAAATATGCCTTGAGGAAAATAATCCACCTGAAAAAAGTCCCCCCCCCCCCATAATTTTATCTCCTGAAAGAAAATGTATCGTACATAATTTGACCCCTGTGAAAAATGTACATGATAAATAATACTTGAGCAAATTTATACAGAAGGATTACCATCTGGAAATGGACTCTGCGGGTCACTCATACATAGGTTTTATCAAAGTGAAAAATAAATATATTTATTTATCATAATGATTACAAGGAATTCAGCCCTTCGAGAGAGAGTCCTACCAAACTTAAGATCCAGTCATTTTGTCTGGAAGAAAAATTGGTAGGAGTCTTATTTTCCTGGTGGCATATTTACATAGATTCTTATAATTGTCTAAGTAAATGGACATTTTCCAACTAAATTTCTGGGGATAAGGAAAAATACTTCAAACACCGATTTTTGAGTGACTGAGAATTTTGTAGACTGCAGGAGGAATTACAGAAAAAAACTTCACCATCAACTTCCAACCTTCTATTTTTCCAGTTTTATAAAATAATAATTTACAGCTCTACCAAATTAATATTAAGGAAACTGTTCAGTTAAATGCAATGACAATTTTGTTGTGGGTATCAAACTGTTGCTAAAATTATATGGGATACTGTACTCTATGATAATAGCCCATTAATGCCAGTGTAAGTTTAATTATATAATATGTGTGTGTATAGAAACTTTTTAAATGTTTCTAATAGTCATAATTTTCATAAATGTGGTTATGGATAATGGCCATTATATAAACTGCCAATCAACGGTACTAGATTTATTTCAAATCTTGCACAGTTATGATAATAGACTTAAAGGGTTAAAGGTTGGTCTGGTGATTTAAAGGTACATGCCTCACATTGGCACAAAACTGACATAAACAGAGAAGTCAGAGTCTGACCAATCAGATTACAGTGATGATCCTGATCACCGTCTAAATCTAGAATTTTTTTAAAGGACTTTTTTTATTATTACACTTATAACTCATGTTGGAGGTGTTGGGCCTTGGCAGAGTTATGCACTCTCTGAGTGCTCTTGTTTTACATGAGGTTCTCTGTTGCCTGCTGACAATACCTACAGATCCAGTAAAAGTCAGCAAATTCTTCAAATTAAAATCATTTTCGTATTGACTGGCATTGCCTACGTGAAAAACCAAGTTATCTGGTATTTAGACCTTCCACTTGATCATTGTATTGGATTGTATGGTGTTACCTTTGATGTCCTCTTCATTACTTTGGCACAAATAAACATACACAAAAACATAACCTGGCAGAGGTAATTTACTATTATTTCTAAATATTGGAACAGTATACAAAACATATATGCCAGATCGAATAATATAGTAGCCACATTAATTCTGTAGAAAAGACAAAGCTGCAGTATGTGTTTTTTAAAAAATGTGTATCTGTTAGGAAAGATGATGTTTTACTGTAGGATTTTAAGCGATATTTTTATGTATAATTTAAAATAGGTAAAATAACCAGGGGTAGAAAGACAGCTGCACTTTCAAGTTCTTTGTTGACATAGACATGTTGGCCAATTGATCTGGAGAATTGGGGTAGAATTGATTGCCATTTCACACAACAATGATGGCGCAGAGAAATAAGAAATAAAGATCAAGACATAAATGGCTGACATAATGTAGATTTTGTATAAAAAGCAGGTCCTTAATTGTAGAAGAGATTTCCAAAGCTTTCTGACAGTTTACCTGCTGATATTGACCCAAATCAGCGTCATTGGAATCACAGACAATAACTTCCAAATAAGGCAATCATACACCTGTGTAACTTGTACTTTGATCGTCTTGTGTGTGTTTTGTGACTGATACTCAATTACCCAAACACTGACAGTACCAAAGCTGCCATTTTATAATTCAACAAGGGATACATAATGGCATGTTGAGGTCTGTCAAATACTGAACGATGTAAGATAGATGTTATTTAACTGATGGACTTTGGTTTGAAAATGTTGCCGCGACTGAGGTTTTGTTGATCTTGCAGGTCTTGCTAATAATACTATATGTGTTGACAGTCACTGAGGTAATTCTGTAGCAGTAAGTATTTATGTACAGAATTTTAATTATCTGCACCAAAGAGGTTATGTTTTTGGATGCATTTGTCTGTCTGTGTTCACAATTAGTCCAAACTAATGAAGATATAATGACATTTTGTTATGTGGGTAGTGCCAGACCCAAGCAGGAAGTGATTCAATTTTTGGAAAGAACCGGATCTAATACTCTTGATACAAAAATCCGGAACAGTCAACAGTCCAATTTTCAGTGATTTTCAGCTTGTATTTGACATTTACTCCAAAAGTGATGAATGCACCTTTCTGAAATGTTTTTTTGTGTGTATGGCTTGAGCAAAAGAAGAATTATTTACATTTCAATTAAGATCTGGATCATATCTTACATTTATTTATTTATTCTTATTTTGGGTTTTATGATGCTTTCAACACTGTAAAGGTCATATCACGACAGGCAGTTTTATGGGTAGAGGAAATCAGTACATACAGTTGGTCAAGGCTCTGTACTGTAAATTTACCATCGGTAAGAAACTACCACCTTTCCTCATAGGGTTTAGGGTTTGAACCACTGATCTCAGTGATGAGAGGCGAGTCTGTTACCACTGTACCACCATGGCCCTGTATCATATTCTACATACAAGAAAAAAATCCTGAATGTACAGAATCCCATGTTGACTGAATTTGCAATGCTTTTGCCTTTGTCTTCATCTTTTCTGTTTATATTTATATGGTTATGCTAACCATTAATGAGGTTAAAAGAAAAAAAGAGTATTTTTGTGAAATTGTAATACAGGCATATATGGCTCCCTTGGCAGAGGTTTGCATTGTTTGAGTACTTTCAAGTTGAATATGTACAATGTGCTAGCACAGGTAACCAGCAGAATATGCAGGGTGTCATGAACAGGTTTCCTTATCTTTAAAATATGCCAAAAGTTTAGATGAAAAGATTTTCACGTCACTGCCACGTTTGGGGTCGTGTGAGCTGTAATTTGACTAAATGTGCCCTGCACAAAGGGTCTGTCTTATGACCAAGGCTATTGAAATGGGCATATTTATTTATGTATTTGGGGTTTTACGTCGCTTTCAACACTGTACAGGTCATAGCACGACGGGTAGTTGGAAGGGCAGAGGAAACCAGTACATACAGTTGGTCAAGGTTCTGTACTGTAAACTGCCGACCAACGGCAAGCAACCACCAGCTTTCCCACTTGAGTCCGTGCCGGGAACCGAACCCCGGCCTCAGAGGTGGGAGGCGAGAGTGTTACCACTCTGCCACCGTGGCCCCCTTTGAAATGGGCATAGAACATGGACAAATACTGACTGTTATGAACCTTAATTAGCTGTTTTATTTGCTGTTTTTAATTAAACCAGTATTTTAATTGTCAGCCTTATTGAAAGCTAAATCATTATGGAATATTTAAAAATTAAACTATGTGAATATTTCGAAATTATATGACTATAAGAAGATTGGAAATTGATATTATTTTGTCCTTTGCATGTTTAGGTCAGTCCCCCTGCACACATCCATCGCTATGGAAACCCAAACCTACACTTTTGTGTCTGAAGAGGATTCAGACACTGATGATGGAAGTGCCTTGATGGCATTGCTGAAAGAAGTGGAGCATAACCCGAGAAAACCCGAACGGTCTAAAACAGATACCCACTCAAACAAGTGGGAGGCACCAACT
Source organism: Sabellastarte sp. h YS-2021 (assembly GCA_964017235.1). Taxonomy (NCBI): domain Eukaryota; kingdom Metazoa; phylum Annelida; class Polychaeta; order Sabellida; family Sabellidae; genus Sabellastarte; species Sabellastarte sp. h YS-2021. Next base: position 7,480,426 of record OZ024932.1, on the reverse strand, counting down.
GAAAACAACAATCAAACGGACAAAAAATCAAAAGTAATTACTAAAAAGAAGAAAAAAGACAAAAATCGAGTGCAAGTGAAATCAGTCAAGGATGGAGTGAAGCAGCTTGAAAAGCATGAGCTTGTGAGAAAGAGACGCGCTATTATTTACCAGCTTGCTGCGACTGCAGTCGTTGCCATGTTGCATGGTCTCTCCATGGTGCCCTTCTTCTGGAACAGTGTATTGCTCAATGTGTATGACTTAACCACACAGACGGTGACTCTTTGGTGCTTTTTTGGAGGCCTTCTTTTCTCGTGTATGTTGATACCAGTGACATTGAAGAAGGTACCCATGAAGTGGATTCTTTGTTCAGGCTGTGTCACAGCCACACTGTTTTCTTGTGCCCGGTTTTATCCGAAACTGTACTTAATGATCCCTGCATCTGCCCTACATGGCTTGACCCTTGGTCCATTCTACACGGCGGTGTTCAGCCATATTTCCAAGCTCTCCATCCAACACGAAGGTTACCAGGGTAAGCCCTACAGGGAAACTGTCATTGCATTCACTGCAGTGTGTACAGGCATTTTAAGCTGTGCACCCTTTCTGCTGGCTTTGTTTCGTGTGATCATACTCAAAGTCATCGGTGCATCCCATCCGGATGTTGCACCAACTTCTGCAGAATGTGGCTTCAACTACCTGTGGAACTGGATGGACAAGTTCAAGGCCCAGAATGGGTTGTCTCCAGAACTTTACGAGATTCAGGCTGTACTGGGCGCCTGTCTAATCTGTTCACTTGGCGGTATTGTGTTGATATTTGTCGTGCTGGAAGAGTATCATTTACCCAGTCATGAGATGGGTGAACGACCACAACAGCAGTTTACTATGATTTGTGAAAAGCTGAAAGACGCCAATCATATCCTGCTGTTCCCGATAGCGTTTGCTGTCGGAATGTTTGAGACTTTTTGCTACACATTATATGCACAGGTGAGCCCCCAAAATACAGATGTGATGGGAAATGAATGTTTACTGCTGCCCAATATTTTGAATCGATCACATTCTATTATTCACTGCAAGCCGTATTTTGACTTAACACTGGGACATACAGACTGCAACATATTTTTTTTTATTCTAGCAGTAACATTTCTGATATTGTGTAACCTACAAGTATGTAGATATACATCTCTAGATAGGTACTTTTACTTAGCTTCCCGCTAGATTTTATTTTATTAAAATCCTTGCAAAAATGATATAGAAACCTTAAGTTTGTTTTTGCATTCTTACTTAAAATATGGACTTGTTTTATTTATTATTCATACAAACTGGCAGATAATAAAACATCCCTTATTAGATTTATATGAAAAGTATATATCACTCATGACAATGTATAATATAATACTCATGCTACACACTAGTACAATATTGTCATCTTTATTATTTTTATTATTTATTTATTATTGATTATTTTTGATACATTTTTACGTATAGGTCATTCTCTGGAAGTTTTACAATAATATTGGTTGTTATTAATAGATTGTTTATGATAATATTTTCCACTTTTCTTGGATATTGAGATTCAGATTGTGTACAGGTGTTACGTCACATTGGCCTATTACAGATATCGGCAAATGCAAAAAAAACAAAACAAACAAAAACACCTATATATCTCTTGCAATACTGTTTTGCACAAAGTTGTGAAACATTTCAGTCAAAGTGTTTCTTGTATTTTAGGCATTTGTGGTATGTAACTTTGGACCTGATGACATCTTCTATATTGCATTGGGAGTGTCAATAGCAGCAACGGTTTCTGCAGCACCATCGTCATTTCTTCTGCCAAGAGTTGCCAGCATCAAAATAACAATTCCTGTCTTCATAGCCACCTTACTGTTTCTAATGATCACCATATTGGGAGGCTACATGCCTTATGCCATGTTTCATGTATTGGCGGTGTTATTTGGCATAGTTAACTACTTGTTACTGACACAGGTCATAGGTATGTACAACTGTATGATTACTTTATTGAAAGTATCCATTTTGTGAGAGACTTAGTTATTATTTAACACTGGGATACTTGCATGTATTAAAAGTAAATTTATAATTTTTACTTGAAAAGGCTGTGTGTCTGTTGTTTTCACCCTTATTATCTGGCTTGGGCAGTATCATTGTCATTCAGATGGGTGGCAGGCTTTGGGAAAAATCTTGTTTGGGCTATAACTGAGAAACTGTGAGATATAGAAGTTCAGACATGATGATTATTGGTTGGGGGTTGTTGGTGTGCAATGTGTGTCATAGTGTTAGCCTGATTTGACCTTTGACCTTGTTGTAGTGACTCTGATCTTAAACATCTTGTTTAGGTTATGTCTCGGAAGCCACAAGGAGGTCAATAGTTGATAGGGACATTGGTTGGGAATTGTTGGTGTGTGATGTCTTTGTACGACCTTGGTATGAGCTTTGACTTTGGCTCTGCCAGAATGTTTTCTACTGCCATGTTTGAGACATATTTCTCCTGTCACATGGATAGCTGCAACTGATTGTCGTATCTGTTTTTACCTAATTATACAATCTTCATTGACAGCTGTACTTCAAATTAATAAATAGATCTGTTAATGAATTTTCAGGTTGTTATATACATTTTCTCTGAACTGTTTTTTCTTCTTCAGCACCTGTATATAACTTACATTCTCTGTTCCGTGTGACTCCTTATCTCTGTACTTTTTCACCTCGTCTGTATTTCATGGTGTCCAACACTCCTTCCCCATGTTACAGGCAACTCTCATGCCATAATATTTATGTATATTTAAATAATATTTGTGGAACATACATATGTTTACATTAAATACGTTGATTCATAAAACCATAACATTAATTTCATAATGTGGTAGTATCATTGAAACAGTATAAGAATCAGCTGTTGGTAATTGGTTAGCATGTGAATATAGCAGTGTATTATTTCTAATACAAACTAGATAGATTGCACCTTTGATATATAATATTATATATTGTAATAATTTTCTGTTATTTTTTTTTTAGCTTTCATATTGCTTCATTTCATGTCCAAGATTGAAGTCTCGCTAACTGTATTCCATCTTGGAAAAACGGCTGCTTACTTGCTGACATTTGCATTGGTTCGGTACCATGGTGACAATTCCACGTGTACAGGGGCGGTATTAGCAGCCTTGCTAATTGGCTTGATATGCTATGTTGTCTTAGAACTGAGGCTACGCTTACAACAACCCAGTGAACAGATGGTCGGGCAAAGCGTAGGAGCATATGTGCTGCTAGAATCAAAGAAGGCACCTTGGTTGCCAACGGTGGATCCTACGTCTGTGGATACGGCACACGTGGAGACAATGATGACAAGACTGCCAAATAAAGAGGAAGATGACAAATGTAACACACAGTAAAATGTAGCACGGTGGTGTTGTACAGTTAACATACATGTTGTTGTACAGACAATGCAACAATTCAGAGATGAGTCTAATTTGGATGGAAGACTTTTAAACTCCAGTCCAGTACTCCAGTCCATAAAGGCTGGGGTTATAGTCTTCCAGTGCACTGTCTGGGTGCCAGTGGTAGTCATAGAGTTTGGGGGTACTTCACAGTACAAACCTCCTCCTGCAGAGATTTTTGCCAAATTCTCAGTATGCTGTATTTCACTGTATAAATGCCACATGCATATTAACCCCCCCCCCCCCCCCCCCCCACACACACACACACACACACACATGCACACATCTCCCGTAAAATTTGCGATTTCATAATTCTGAAAAAGATATAGTTTAGTGCATCCCCAGTCAAATATCGGGTAAGAGGAAACAAGAAAATCAATAAAAACATGGAAGTTTTGATCAAGAACTCCTTAAAATCTACAAAAATGCACGATAAAAGTTAATAATTTCTTCCGATAGAAGGTTTATCTGTAATATTTTAAGTTTTCCTACAATTATATCTCCTCACCATCGAAATGCAGGTTGCAAAGTACTGATTTATCACCCCTGGTGCATTTATATAGTCAAGTATGGTGTGTAAATCCCAAGTGTAACTTGAGCTGATTGGATTTTAGCTAATATCTTGCAAGAATTCTACATTTGTGGATGTCCTATAGTCCATCCCACACAAGGATTTTTTTTTCCAAATTTTCTCTTACATTTAAAATGGTGGGCTATTTCCCAAATGTCTCTGGTCCTCTCCAATGGTACCCTGCATGCTGGAGTTCTGTCTGCTGAGGATTGCTATTTTTATTTATGTATGTTTTTAGTTGAATGAAAGATGTATAGTAAAACAGTGAAATGTTTGATAGCTAGATAAGACTATCTGTATGGCAACTTTTGTGAGGAATGATTTGACTGCTGATTTTGTATTTTTACATCTTCTCCATTTAATGAGGAACATGTAAACTTGAACGGTGTCTTTCTTTGTATTTGCAATCCTTCATTTTGTAACTAAGTATCCCAGATCAGTTGTTTTAATAAAAAAAATTGTCAGATGTTTGTATGTTTTGTGCTTCAGGGACTAATAAATGTACTATGACCAGAACATGTATGAATTCGCACTACTAAGACTATTGTCTGTGGTGGATGACATGCATTATTTTTATAATAAGTGGTTACACATCTCCATGAAGCCACATTTGCACTTCATTTTGAAAGGTTAAAGTTCATTTTACCAACATAATGTAACATTACATGGAGGGTACATGATAAAACCCAGACTTCTGGAGGTACACTCAGATAGTTGTGATGGGTGTTTTGAGGTGTGCTGATGGATTTTAGAAATCATAGTACCTTGTTTTACACACTTCAGTTGTTACCTCCAACAAGAAGGTTGTGTTTTCAGGTGCATTTGTCTGTCTGTGTTCACGATTACTCTGAAACTAATTCACACATCTTTATTATTTTTTTATGTAGATAGGGAGTAAGTGATGAAGTTTAGGTAGGTCATATACTCAGGATACAAAAAAACCAGAATGGTCCCCATACTCAATGATATTTGTGGCTGTGCTATCTGATTATGAGGGTTAAAACAAAAATTCAGTATTTGGGTGAAATTACAACATGTAGTTTGAACGGCAAGAACTTTTTTTCAGAGCCATAAGGATGAGTTTGTTAAGCAAAAAAACAAGTACGTAGATACAACTGTAAGGAATAATGTTATTGGGCCTTTAAATTTAGTCACAGCACTGGCTCTGTCATATTTGATAGAGAAAAACAGTTTCTATTGCAAGATGAATTTTGTGATATGTAGATATCTTTATCAATACTATCACATATATTTGAAATTTCTGTTATATCATATGACACACTATCATAAAGTTCATGATAATTATTCAGAAAAAGGCTATTTGTATTATTTTCACTGATATAATTATCCACATTATTATGCCCCTGTTCCACCAAAGGATTGAGCCCCGATTGTTCCTGTGACCCTTAATCCTTGAGAGTCTGTACAAAAAACATGAATAATGGGTGGGACAATAGAATCGGGATCCAGTTCTGCGACTGTTCTCAGGAAGCCTCAGACCTCCTCAGACAACTCACGACCCTTCTCAGACTAAGAGGCGATTAAGCCACGATTGTGATAGGATTCAACACCGATCCTGTCTGGGATATACCCACTGGGTCTCAGACTGGTCTGAGACCTCCTCAGACTTCCTGGGACTAATAACAGATTTCCTCAGACAGCTATGGCCGATTTTTGTTTTTTCTTTTGTATGGGGGGTCGGGGATAGATCTGGGATTAAGTCCAGACCTGGGACTAAAACCAAGCCGATCTGGCATTAAGAGTAACAGGAAGTCTCAGACAACCTAAGATTGTGTAAATTTGGGTCTGAGGAGGTCTGAAATGTTTGTGGGTAGGGGCGACAGTAGATCGGTTACAGTTGTGAAAAATATCAAACCTGTTTGATTTTTAAACCGACCCCAACAGATCCAAACAGACTCAAGCAGACTGTCTGAGACTCTACATTTTTAGGACACCGATTCCCAAAATACCTTAATCGGGACTCCTAGTTGTGTGGTGGAACAGGGGCTTTAGATAATACAAAACAATTATTAGAGACAAAGAAACCAATCTCAGGTATAGCACATATATTGTGGGGAACTTAAACTATTATAGAGAAATCTTAAATTATAAGTGCACTTTTAAGATCTTTTAACTGACGTCAGTTTTCTTCATTTTCCTGTAACCTGTTATTTGATTTGGGGTGTGCTGAAATGCATCTTTTTTGAAAACCCTGGAATTGCAAAGGTAAGAGACAGTGGTGTCATTTAATAGGAAGGGGGGGGGGGGGGGGGGGGGCAGGGTGCCTTTATTCGAATACATACAATAAATATATTTTTTTTCCTATCTGATTTTTGGACAGATTTTAATTCCTAATTTTAGACATCATTACTTCAAAGATTCATTTCTTGCTGGTCTGCTTGATTGAGAATTTGGTATCTACTATCTACAGATTTCAAAATTGAACTCATGAATACTAATGAGCAGATCTATTTTAACATAATTTATGTGTTGGGAAGCTGCCTAACCAGTGAAGTTGTTCACCTTTCTTTTATGACGGTATTAAAATCTTTTCACTAGTGGTGTAAGTACTTGCTCCAAATGCTATAAAGAGGTGTAATTAAGTGGTGTGATCTGGAAACAAAGCCAAAAGTGGTTTCAGTCTACTGGCGCTAGCCGCAAAGCCATCAGAGACAGGACTAGTGCACTGAAGCAGTCGCCCATCCCAGTACTAATGTAGCCTATTGCTGCTTAACTTCTGTAAAAGACAGATACAGTCCTCGGAATTATACCATCCAAGTCCCTCACGCTACACCACAAAGTTGGAGAGAAAAAAAGGCAAATAAAGTGATTTCTAGAAGCGCGAGCCTTGCCAGAACTCATGCTTAATAATTCTGGTTCCAAATCAAGCTCTGAGTTTTATAAAGTACCATTTATCATAAAAAATAATGACCTATCACCAATATTTATGTCACAGATCATTACAGTGTACACATTTATGTTGTGACATCAGTTTGATGAAGAACTTCACTAGCCCTTCTCTTACCTGAAAAGGCACAAATAGTCTCCATTATGTTAAGACAGTGCAGTTGAGAAAAATATTTCCTTTGCTGAATAGAGAAAATCATCAGCAGTCTTGAGTGTTAGCTGTAGAACTTCTTTAGACATATTATCTAAATTGTAAATAATTTGTATTTCAATAATGATGCTTTTTTAAATCAGTCACGAGGGGCCACGGTGGCAACACTCTTGCCTCCCATCTCTGAGGCGGGGGTTCGGTTCACGGCTCTACTTCAAGTGGGAAAACTGGTAGTTGCTTGACGTTGGTCCGCAGTTTACAGTACAGAACGTTGACCAACTGTATGTCCTGGTTTCCTCTGCCCTTCCAACTACCCGTCGTGATATGACCTGTACAAGTGTTGAAAGCGACGTAAAATCCTAAATAAATCTAAATTAGTCACATTCTTTAAAAGAGTAAAAAAAGTAAATAAATACAATAATTCTTTGTTATAAAGATTCAGTTTATTTTTATCGTTCAACTAGTGATCTATTTGTGCATTATTACTAGTCTTCATTTATGTAATGGCATATTATAACTTTCCCTGGAAGAAAGCTTATAACTTGAATAGTTTTGCCAGTTGCTGATAAAATATGTTCAAATCAAATAATTGGTTGTATTATAAAAGAAATGGTTTCAACAATAGAAAAATAGATTATTTGAAGCAGTGTGCTATTCATAACTTTTGAAGTACATGGTTGAAGACAACTTGCTTTAGAATTAATGAATATCTCATTTTCTTCAGAGAATATCTCTGAATTTTGCTTTGTTTCCTTCTTATATTTTAGTAAGGATGGGTTGGTAGGCCCGGCATCTTGGTATTGAGAGCATTTTACTCAAATACCATGACAAGATTTTAAAACCGCCACTTCGCTTGCCAACACTTACAATAAGGAGCAGCAAAAATATTAGAAACCTGTCCAATATCTGAAGAAAATATAGGCTTTTATTCCATATTTGCATGGACTGGCAAACTTTTATACTGAGTAGTGATTACGTCGAGCAGAATTGCCATGTTTTGGTTACAACACTTTATAACCTCAGTCTCGCTTGACAACACATGTAATGGAAGGAAAACTTAAAATATTGGACACAAACTAGAAATCTGAAGATATTGCATACTTTTGTCTCATATTTTGTGCATTTGTGGACTTTCAGTGTGATTTCGTTGATTGATTGGCAACGTCCATGTTAAATTGGGAGGTACTAAAACAGAAAGTCCTGGAATCAGTATGGTTTTTCATTGGTATGCTCCCCGAGCACACATTTTTGATACCGACCCATCCCTAATTTTTTAGGCAGGAAAAAATTTCCCATACTGTGGTGAATTTCATACCTGTTTATAGTTACATAGAGTCAAAAGAAAGGCTATCCACCTGCCTGAACATAATGTCTTTAAAAGGTTGACTTGTTGACCAGAATACTCAGCATGAGAAAGTCAGATTAAAGACATTCTTGTACGTGTGAGGTGTCCAAAGTACTCAATCCGAAAAGCAGATTAATGTGCATGTCAAACACCTCATTTCATAGCGAATTTACACAATGAACAAAATAAAACATCAAAACAATTGTTTTCCCATCTCCTTTAGAGTTTTAAATTGTTCGAGAGATGTATAATGTACCATGCAAGATGAACTTTCAAATGAAATAGGCAAAAAAATTTTAAGTATAGGTTTAACTCTGATATTTTGAAAACACAGAAGTATAACTTATAAAATATTCTGTGATATAACTTTAATGTAAATACAATTCTTTATTTATAATAATATTCTCCTGTTCTTAATATATTTGTTTTTATCTGCAACCTGATACATTCAGCTCCTACTATTAACCATAAGAGTTTGACCTTCAATTTAAGTGAAAACTTAAACTCCATCAAAATGTCTGCATGTTTTTATTGCAAGCATTTTTTCATAAAATTTTATAAGGGTTACCACTAATCTTGTTGAATATATATTTTAGGATTATTCTTTCCAATTATGGCAATTTTTGAAAAAAGAGTTGTGAATGTAAAGTATGTCTAGAGATTTATCACTGTATTCCATTTGTTGAGACTTGACATAAAACTACCAACACTTGATCCATTTTTATTGATGAAAGGTTTACTGTTCTACACTTAGTAAAGTAATTAGTGGCACTTTATTGTTATAGCATTAGTATATTACAAACAAACTAGTACCCTCTGTCAACAGCCTGTGATCTCCAATAGGAAAATTACATGAGTGACTTTCTGGCCTTTTTGAGTAATAAAAATTTAAAAAAAATAAACTTAAAGGGTTTAATTTTACATATATATTATACATTTCTTGGTTTGAAAAATATGCAAAGTAAGTTCATTTATACCAAAAAAATGCAAAAATGTCAGCTGTGAAATGTATCTGCTACTGTGGCCTAGTGGGTAACTCACTCACCTAGGAACACAGAGGACATTGGTTCAAACCCAGGGACAGGCAGATACATAGTGGCTCGGATGAGCACTTACAATGGTGGTCCTCTGTGATTGGTTCCTATCCTCAGGACGTTGATAAATGGTCATCTTTGGGCCCCTGTCTTTCAGTTAGGGGAATGTTATTTGAGAGTTGGGTTGTACTTGTGCAGTTGGATGGGTCATATAGCGTTTTGAGTCCTGTAGTACATGGAGATATTGCACGTATTGTATTGAGTACAAATACAATACAATGTCCAGAGTAAGGGGCTACAGTAAATATAAACACTTTTTTTACCTGAGATCTGGTACTCTGTAAGTGTGATATTGAGCGGTCCCAATCAATGTTTTATATTGTTACTCAGGTTCCTATATTCATTGCAATGTTATGGGAGCCCTCCACAGGAAGTAGCTTAAAAGTGTGCACGCAATGATATCTGCAACATATCACTAGATGACATAGTTGACGAAATATTTATGAGCAATCTGGAGCTGGTAATACAAATTTAAAATTAAAATTAAAAATAATATTTGTATAAAAATATTGCAATGCCTACATTCTGTTAATAAAGGAGAAGCTTCACTGATTTCTAATTTTGATTTCCAAAATTGATGTTCTGACTTTGTGTCGCCTTTATATTCTAAATTCTTATTTTCAGAAGCAAATCTAGTGGATTTGTCCATTTACTAAACTGCTAGGTTTACCTGGTAATAAAAAATATTTATGGATAGTTTATATTTTATTATACACTGATTTGAACTATTTCCAGTGAAAGCACTGAAAGGTTTCTCTTTCAGCTTGAAATAATTATATTCCGTGTCATATGTACCTACCAGAGCCTTTTAATTACAATGCAAATGTCTTGTAGATCTAAGGTAATAACATATTAAGCGACAACAATCAGAAGGTAAAACTGGTTATTAAAGTTTTAAGTAAATGGATCTTTAAGGAAAGACCATGCTAAATGTTGGTGAAGAATCTGTCACGTTTTGGTGTGATTCTCTTCCACTGAAAAGGGAATCTTACATATTAGACCTCTACTTATAGAGGTTTATCTGACTATACTCTGAATTAAACTTAATTGCAACACAAGTAGTCTGTTTTTACTGAAATATTTTATACGTTCTTTAAAATATGTTGTTCGGGTAAAAGAATTAATCTGAACACAAGAGTATGAACTTTTTAAATAAGCAGATGTGAACTTTAACATGTGTTATTTAAAGTGGCGGCCACTTAAAAATTTATCTGATCAGTTCTTTAAACAGACCCATCATCACCTTTCTGTTGATGTGGTCTAGATTAAAAATCTTACTTTTACCGCAGCTAATCTGAAGCCTTTGATAATATTGAAGGGTGACATAGGTAAGAGTGATTTACACAAATCATTAGATTCTTTGTTTATAATGTAGGAAGGGTGTCATTAACTATAAGACACTACTCATTATCAATAAGGAAATTTGTGAGTTCAGTTGGTCACCTTGCCACATTTGAAGAAGATTTTGCCCGTATTATGTGACTTTGTGTCTGAATGATGTAACGTCTTCAATGAATCACTTAATACTTTGTAATGTGTAAGATTGTACTGATAGGTCATGCTAGGTGATGTTTTGGGGTGGAAGTCAACTTTCATCTGCATGTTTTGTCTTTTTGATCAGTGTGGGTGGGTGGAAAACTGTGAATGGTTCTAGCAGCTTGATATTTACACATTAATATTGAAAAAGTGATTCACTGAGAAAATAGATTTCTTTTGGAGTTTAGAATCTTAACTTTATAATACAGTGGCATTACGAAATATCTATATCCCAACGATTATTGATTAAAATATATGCTTTAATTGGTAATTCCTTATTTGTGCTTTAATACTCAGCATGAAACTGCTAAACTCACCTATTATCACCCATGATATATACTTTTCACTATCTGTATATGATAAACTATTTGATTATGCTTGAAAAGGTAATTACTTCTTAAAGGAAAATTACCCTTATTTTGTTACTTTGATTATAACCACTTCTCTTGTTTAATCCATATAAAAGGTGTTCTGTATGCCTTTTTAACCTCGCTTTTTTAACAAGTAAAAACAGATCAGATGCAAGGTATGCAGCATATGCTCCATTATGAGAAATTTACAAAAAGGCATAACAATGAAAATTAACATAATATCTCAAATATCTTAATATCTGCAATCTTTTAAAACTAATGCTGCCAATAGATTTAAAAAGTTAGATTGAAGAAAATAGACTAATGTCTTTTCTTCTTTTTCTTCCACAGTCTAAAATATATTTGTCAATCTTGTACTGATATCAGCACAATAAATATAATTTTAAAAAAAAAAGCCAACAAACAAAAATTTAGTCTTCAGGGCAGCTAAAGAATTGAATACTTTGAAAACTATTTCAATATATTTTTTTAACAAAAGATTTTTGAAATCTTAAAAATTTTTGATGCCACATAATACAACAATTTATTCAGAATAAACTTAAAATCACTTGAAATAAGTAACTGCTTATTACTTCTATTTCAGTTTTTTAACTGTGGTGAAGGGAAAAGTTTTCCTTCCTGTATGAAAATGCTGTTATGCATACATGTACTTCAGTTCTACTTGATATGTATTTAGTGTTGTTGTTTACAAGAATCAACAAACCCAACAGGCTAATGATGTACTGTACATCATCTGTGACAGTGAAAGCTTGTAGGAACCCTTATTACTGCTTTAATATGTATATTAATTATGTGGTTTTCAGTTATCCAACCTTGAAGAAGGAAGTCACATGCTTTGTCTGTCTAGGTCATCTCGATATGAAGGCACCACGCCAGTATTATGCTTGTTTTTCTTAAGTTGGCCGTGATCGCCTGCGGCCTCCCAAAATAGCATTTAGTTCCACATGGTAAGCTTGTAGCTTATAAAAGCTACATTTGAGTAAATAAAATTTTCAAATTAATTATGTGGTTTTCAGTTATCCGACCCATAATCCACTGTCCCAATTATATACTAGTATTTAAACCCAATATTTTAGCTTTCTGTTATCCAACCTTTCCATTATCTGACACAATTGTTACTCCACCAGGACTGGCAGATAATAGATTTCTACTGTATTTGCCATGTTTATGTTACGATGTTCACATTACCATCAGGTTTAACAGATGAGTAATTCTGAATGCCTTTAATCCCTTAACTTTGGAGTTAAGATTAAATCAGTTAATGCTGTGTTTCTATATAGAACAATAAACAGGGAATGTATAGGCAAGGATGACAGTAAACAGGAATAAAAGCCAGATCTCAAGAATAGCAATCGGTATGCTTTTAACAGGTTCCAGTGTTAATTGGGTTGCATATGCAAAAATAAACCATCCTTTTTGATAAGCTCACCCAGGGTCATTCTACACCCATTAAGCCTCCAATATTCCACTTTGTAGGAGGCCTGGCATTGTTCTTATCTTGATAGCAACATCATCTAGAGATTAGTTATGCATAATAATTAACATTTAATTACTTCCAAATTGGAGCCTTGAGATTATGAAGTGGTGTGGGTTTTTTTTACAGTGTCTGTAATAGACTGTTACTTTTCCTGGCTGAACCTTGGTTACAGTTATTACCGTATTGTCCATCACAAGAACCCGCCTAAGAGGGAGACGGGGGCTCTGTGATGTAGTGGGTGACATACTCACCTCCCACTACAGAGGTCAGCGGTTCAAACCGCACACCTGATCCCCGTAGAAAAGTGAGTAGTTGCTTACTGATGCCCGGCAGTTTACATACAGAATCTTGACAAACTAGTGAACTGGTTTCCTTTGCCCTTAAAACTAAACAGTCATGACATAATCTATGGAATGTGTTGAAATCTAATCTAATGTGGACTTTTATAGCGCTTAATCTCCATCACTGATGGACTCTTAAGGCGCATCTGAACATAAAGCAAGGCAGTTAACGTTAATCGGAAGACGTAGCCAGGTCATACCAAGGAGACACAGTGGTGATGGGGGAGGCTATGCCAATGCTAAATAAATAAATTCAGCAGGAGATAATTGCCATTGCAGTGGCCTGTTTATTTTAAAAATACATCTTTTTTCAGTTTTCAGGTCATCCACAGACACACTTGATTAAAACTATTCATATAGATGAAAAAGTGTGGTAACAGTGTGTGTTGTTAAAATTCTTATCTAGAATACTGAATTAAAGCTTAATTAAATGTACAAGTTTCCTTTAAAATATGCTCAGAATGATGGCTTGAAGTGTTTAAATGTTTTGGTGCTGGATTTAAGTTTAAGATTATCAGTATACACTGGTCTGCAAAGGATGTATTTTTTTATTTCCATTATTACACTGTGTTACATACTTCTTAAATGGACCATTATTTGTGGTAAAAATAAATTTTGTTTTGAAATATTGCTGATTTTTGTTCTTAGGAGAATTTTTTTCCAGGTCACAATATATGCAAGAGGCTTTTTTCTTGGAGGTATTTTTTCCGCACACCTATATGTTTATATTTACTTAAGGTCTTCTTAATGAATACCTTACCAGGATTTTTACTTTCTTAACTTTAACTTTACATTATTTGAACACATAAATCTAGGGTAAGATCGCATGATCACTAGGTATATATTTGCAGGTATGTTTTGGTTAAATAAAAGATTATTCATGACAAAGTAGATTTGTGATTGCTGACACACTGATAAAATTATCTAAGGGGTTTGAATATATTGTGATACCTCAAAGCTTGATTGCTCACCCACAGAGATGAATACATACATTTAAGGATAAGACCAGCCATTTTTGATGAAGTGGGTAGATTGAGTGTATAGTCTTTTTCATGGATTAATCTGTCTTGTTATATAAGTGTAATTACACCATGTCTTGCAAAACAGAAAAATAGATAATTGTAAATCTGTTTCTATAGACATAAATATATTAGACTAATTATTTAAGATTATTTATTGTTGATTTATAGGGACTTCTAGACTTTGAAAGAGCATTTGATAGTATATATCTGCTTTCCCCAGACATCTAACAGGGCTAATTAAAGAGATTATTCATGAGTATTATTTTAAATCTTGTCCTTTTGTGAAATAACTGGTTTATAGTTATAGTGAATCACATGATTTATTTACCTATATTCATGTGTTTTCAAATAAGAACACTTAATTGAAAATTTGCATAGCAAAGCTCACATTTTATGTCTTGTGTATGTTTTTGTCAACCTGCTTTCATTTTGTCATTTAATCCTAAATAGTACCATTATTCTAAAAAGTGTACAAAATATATGTTTGTATGTGACAAGTGTAATATATGGAAAAAAGAAAAACTCTGATAGTTTCTTAAGTTAGATAGTTATTTCCTTGTCACCAAAATGTCTTTATAGTTTTATATATAACCTGTCTAAATCTGTTTTATATTTCATATATTAGCAAGGTACAATAACCCTCTCTGTTGGACAGTGTTCCAGAGGGCTTGGGAGATCTTAAACTAATAAATAATGCACTTCGAGGATATGGGATTAAGGTGAATATCCTTGCCATTTAGTTTCTGTCAATAATAAGGCATTTGATGTAGTTATATGTATCTGTTTTGTTGTTATGCATGTATACTTCATAAGATTTCTGAAGGGAAAGACAGTTTTAATAATCTGTTTGTCCTGTGGTCAGTAATAGCATGACAAATGGGGAAAGTTAGAAAAAAGAAAAATATAAACCACTTTAAAGACCTTCATATTGTCTTTAATGATAACTTCATTATTTACTCTGTAAAAATCTGTTTAACCATGGATCACTGGTCAGAATCTGGTGAAAATTGCTTTCTTTGTGTTTGGTCATGGCCAGATGTGAAAACTACTCACATAATCTGTTCATTGTTCAAATGTTTTAGAAGTCTGGCTTACACACATACAGTAAGAATACTGCAGAATATGATTCTCTGTGTAATAGTTGACAGATTGCTGATGGCTGGTGGCTGATTTTACATGAACAAAATTTCTCTAGCCAAATTTGTGACTGAAATAATGAGTGCACGGATTGTAGCACAATTTGGCTTGATATACTGAAATATATTATCTTTCATAGCACTTAGTCCCCATCATTGAGAGACTCTAAGGTGGAAATATTGATTCCTGCTCTATAATATCATATATGATAGCTGCTAATTCAAAATTTTACCGAATAAATAGAAGGTTTGGACCCTACTTTTGAGACAATGTTGCTTTCAAAAATATATAGAGATTAGTTCTAAATTAAACAACTCTGAAAATACTGCTCAATGAGTTATTAGAAAATTTTTTAGTATTGATACTGAAATCAATGGAGCGATATTGATCAATAATGTCATAATGATGTACGATTCATTCTCTATAAACAGTATAAGCTAACCAGGATTTAGTAAATGTTCCTTTTTTGTTTTTAAATATATTTACATGCAGATAACTAATACTGTGATCTGCCACCAGGGCCTAGTGAGTAACACACTCACCTAGGAACACAGGGGAAGTGGGTTCAAACCCAGGTACAGCCAGATACATAGTGGCTCAGATGACCACTTAAAATGGCATTCCTCTGCCATTGGGTCCTATCCTGAGTAGCAGGTTAAAGAACCTCAGGGATGTTGATAAATGATCATCCTTGAGCCTGTCTTTCAGTTTGATAGCTCCACTGTCAAGATAGTTTGGGAGGAGGCTGTGTGTGGTCCTTCACAAGGCAGCACCCTCTAAGCTTTGGCTAAGTCTTGGGCTCCAAGTTAAGTACACCTAGGAGTGGGCTTAACTTTTGTTAACAAAGACTTAAATATTGCTGCCATAAATTTCTCCACTTCAAAATTTAAAATGGCTGTAAACAAAGTATGAATATATAGAACACCTTCCTACAGAAGTCTTGGAGATTTTTTTATGTAATTACTAGTGCTGTGAAATCGTTTCGAATATCGGGTTTGATGTTTGGTACACCTATGTTGCGAATTCAGGACACTTTTTGAACAAATAATGTCAATACATAACAAAGAAAAATAGAATATCTGCTTATCCTTATCATATGAGAAGAGGAGTGGCAGTCTAGCAGTCACTAAAAATTATCCAGTATAGAATACCTCCTTGTCAACTAAACAACAACAAATATGTATTCCTGGTATTTTCATTTTATTTTTAACTCAGGACACTTTTTAAAGATATGCTAATTCCCTAAATCAAAAGTTAAAGTGATTTTTATTACATCCTGTATTTACTGATGCTTTATAATGCATACTTTGTTACATAAAACAAAACATAGCACAAAATAATATGGATAGAAGTTGTGCACAAGGGACATTGGTTTCAGGAATGTCATTGTATATCTGTACCGGCTAACATCTTAATAGTGTGACTGTCATCTCAGGAATAATATGGTGAAAAATTAATTGAAAAGGGATTGTTTTGGCATGTGTATAACAAATTTACTTGTATATTATTGATACATGGGTGGTGCAATTATTTTTATCAAGTTTTAATCATTTTTGTGTCTGGGTGTCCTGAGTTAAAACCATCCCGAGTTTACAACACAGGTGTACCTGTACAAGCTAGCAAACTTCGGTCTAGTTCGATCTTCGAAACAACGTTTTCAAAACCAGTTAAAATGCAGAAATCTCACATAAAATCTTGTCAATTTATTGAAAATATAGCAAAAATATAAAATCCATATATATTTAAAATAAATTCCGCCATATTTTCAACAAAAGAAACAAGTTTTATAGATGGGCGAAAATGGGATCCATTGGGATGTGGTATGATATTGGAGATTTCTAAATGTTTTGCAAAGTCCGAATTTCAGACGTTTGAAACCGAACCCTGAAATCGGGGCAGTAAACGAGCAAACTATCGAACTTCTTCAAGCATCGTCGCAGTACTAGTAATTACAAGGTTTTCCATTCCACAACTGTACTTTAGTTAGTTTAAACATATTTTATTCACAATTAGGCAACAATTGTTTTAACAATTATATCAAGCCTTCTTGCACAATGGGATTTATTTACAATGATAAATGAAATGAGACTGCACTATCACATCATGAATACCTTGCACAATTAAAACCATTTTCTTTGAGCAATAAATCTGTACTTTAACAAAGATAAACTGCATCAAACAATGGATATGTGTTTCCAATGGTATATTTTAAGTATCAATAAAAGGTCACATAACACAGAAAATCACTGTGGTTATTTTGTAAGCTTGGACTTGGCTAAGTAACATGTCACGTTTTGTAAAAATCCAGTTAAGTCCAAGACATAGCTAAGACTAAAGTCTTAGATTTTAAGTCTCGGACTTTGCCCTTTGTGAAACCCCTACAATTTATGAACAATTTTTCATATTATAGTTTTGAAACTGTAATCTGCAAATATGTCCATCTGTAGAAAGGTATTACAGAGTTTCTGCTCATTTTTGTTTCATTAAGATCCATGCAGAAATGGCAGAGAAATTTTAAGTTAAATTAAAAATAACTAAAAATTTAACTTAAATGATAATGATTTTATATTGTAATATGGACTTATTTTTCTTATTATTCACATAAAATGGTGGATAATTAACTGTAAAACATTCCTCATTAGACTTACACAAAAACATATCACTCTTGAAGATGGAGAGTACAATACTCGTGTAAAAACCTGCTGTATTATAGCATATTGCTAGCCTTGCTGAAGGCTCAAGTTTCTTAGCAATTAGGGAAAGTTTTCAGTTCAGATAATGGAGTTTCTATACATGTACTGACAATTAAAGCTGCATACAGCTAAGAGAAAGACCTTCTTCTGGAGAGCTTGCCTTCTTGCTTTGAAATTCTGAATGCGTACCTTATGATTGCCAAATATTTCTGTACCTATTCTGAACATATTATACACATATGGGCCTTAAGCAAGGCTAGCATATTGCCATTGATGTGTCAAACAGTAACAGATAAAAATAAGTTTCCTTTCAGATAAAAATCAAATATGTTAGCGGTGTTCTGTTTGGGAGAAATTCAAAAACAGTTTACAAAAGAATCAGATTAAACTCTATATTATTTTGAAAATAGCCTGTCTTCTTTTGTAACCAATTGGTCTCTCTAGATACAGAGGCAATGCCCTTGCATGACCAACTAATCTTCAGTGTCTATATAAACAGTTTATACTGCAAATCTTCATTTTAAACCTAAAATCATTAACCAAAGAGAAAGACTGTTGTCATACCTCAATGATGGGAAAGATTTGACTTACTGTCGAGATCAGGAAAACCTTTATCTCCAAAAGGTATCCTAATTGTTTATTGTCCCTAAAAACCCTCTGTGAAATAGATGTAGTCTTTAAGTCGCAATGTCGGCAGTTAGCCTTGCTTAAGGCTAAAACATACAGTGGTCAGTGTTATGGTTACTTTGTGGTACCCTAACCATGTGACACATTCAGAGTTTAAGACCAATTATATACTCAAGAGAAACTGTAACAAATTGTTTTGTTATCTGCTGTATAAATAGGCACCAAACTGTTATGACTAAGCATACACTGCAAATTCTGTATAAAACCTACATATCCACAGAATCTGGTTATACTTTTGGGCTAACTTCAACTTGTTCGGACAAAATATAGTCTATATTATAGCACCTCATGATTAGTTCCACCTCTGCTTACAGTAGACCCATACTGGTTCTATATATACCAAGTCTACGAGTCTACAGTAGGTAACATAAATCCCATGGTTATATAATTTCCATAGAATCTTGGTGCAGCTTTTCTCCATAGATGAGCTAAAATGCTTAATTTCACAACTCCACCCCACTGTGCATTGAAGTCTCTACCTATGATTTCCTCATCTCTCCCGTGGTGATGGCCATCCTGAGAGTTGTTTAAAATGGGTGGTCATTTGAAACAATAGCCAACATTTTAAAAGGTCCCTCAGAGACTAAACATTATTGTTATTTCAATGATGGCCTGACAGAGTTTAAAAAAAGGGATGTACAAACCGGGCCATTAAAATGACTTTATTGAAATTAAACTAAGTGGGGTGTGTATCAATTTAATCTATTTTGCTGTACGTACTGCTTGCCATGCCATAGCGGTCAGTATACCAATGATGGTTAGCCCATATATTTGCTCCATTTATTACCTCTCTAGTCCCCATCTGTTTGTCCATTTGTCTGTCTGTTAGCAGGATTACATAAATACTACCAGTTGGAACTTCCTGAAAACAAATCATAAGATGGGTTTTGGTCCAATTTAGATCCCATTAAATTTTGAGAGTGATCTGGATCACTGTCTGAATACAAGAAAAAAATAATCTGGATTTTTCCAGTTACTCATAATTACATGCCTTGGCAGAGGTATGCGCTCACCAAGTGCTGTTGTTTCTAATTTTAAAGAAACCATTTTATTATAAATGTCATATTTTCCTTTACATTTTAAGTTCTCCGTACTGATATACTTTTGCCAGACAGAAGTTGTTTGTGTGAACTGAAAGATTGGCTTTACAAAAATAGGGGTGTTATTATATATTTCACCTGTAACTAGGAAAGGAATTGATCAATATATATTTACTGACTGCTGACTGACTGGAGAGTTTAAGTTAAATATGTCCTGGCTAAAACCTTAAAAGGACACCGCTTAAATTTTTTTCTGTTTTTAGCATTTGAGTGAATTTGAACAACTGAAAACAATTCCATCTTGAGACTTTAGGTTGAAGGTTTTACCATTCTATCATGTGATATCATTTCTAAAGAAAATTATCTCTCACAGAAACTGCATGTGGTGTCCAGATGGCCCATTATACAACTGTGCATTAATATACATAAAACTCTGTGTACATTTCCAATAAATCTTAAATGTAATATAACATTGCATGTGATGTTTAAATTATATTACTTTTCTGCATATTTGACCAGTACATTAATATTAATACAGTAGTTGTGATACGTTGCTCTGGGTTAATTACCAGACTCCCTCATGCCTTCTTGAAGGGTTTAGTTTTGGTGAGATGAATTTTCAGAGAACAAACTCACTGGGTGTTTTCAGAGCATTGATCATGTGGCCCATTCACACTGTACTGTGAGGTCATATCACCATGTATACCACAGACGTTGTTCTTATTGTTCCGTAAATGGACCTTGTATGTGTTTACTGCATGATTATAGTCAGTCCCTTCCTTCCCTCTCTGGTATATATTCTTTAGCTTAGTGTGTGAAAAGCCATAATTTCCCGAAAATGTGTTGTGTCAAATGCATCTTTTCCAAATAGGAATTCTTTAAGCCTTACTGATACTACCAAGTGTGTTCGATCCAGAAACTAGCAATGACGAGTTAAATATTTATGCTCATATGTCAGCTCATGAAGCCAGCATGGGACTGTGTAATCCAGTTAATAGATGCCCCATCATCTCTTAACATTGCCAATTCTCTATCCCCAGGTGTGACTCTGATCTTACTTTTCTTCCAAGTGACCAAATATATTGGATTAACTACAAGACAATACCTCAATACATTTTTATAGTTATTCGTTTGATAGTACAACTCTAAGAATATCATTTGACCACAACAAATATTTGGTGAAGATTAATTACCTGGAAAAATTCACATATTCAAGACATTTAAAACCATTCTAAAATAGATTAGTATATACAACTGTGTTAGTCACACCTTTCTTAGAGGTTTTTAAATTAATATGTGAACTTTGTATACCCACAAAATTCCTGGGCATCAGATTTGTGTACTTGTAAGCAAAGTAAAGCTGTTGATATAGGTGAAGCATGTAGATATGAAAATGTAGGTAAAATTTTATTTGATGCATTTTGTCCCTAAGGCAGAGATCAGGCACATTTAAAGTCTAGAATAGAATAGGATGTGGATAAGCAATAGAAAGTCATATGTACTTTTACTTAATGAATTGGCTCAGTTACGGGTTCCAAATCTTCAATTATTCAAAAAATATCGCAAGAAAATATTTGAATGATAATTTTGCTATTTGTTTTCAATTCTGTGTTTGTGATACCTTCCTTATAGCTTTTTCAGTTAAAATGCAAACTTTGTATACCCACAAAATTCATGGGCATCAGATTTCTGTTTTTGTAAACAAAGTAAAGGTGCTTATATGAGTAATAAATCAGTTAGTCAGTAAATTAAGGATATAATAAAGTATTTATAAATGTATATTGTAATATATTAAGCATGTTTGGTATAAAAATCTCTGTTGTGTCATTGTGAGGATATTTGGTGAAAGAGTCATTGCAGTCTGTTGAAAAAGAAGGAAATGATGTCCTAAAACACCAACATAATATAAATTTAAATGCAAGAATAGTTCAGATTTCGGATAATGTGTAAAATACAAATATAAATACTAGAAAGCACTCCATTGGGGGTTGGGGGGGGGGGGGGGGGGGCATTTCTGAAAATTCAGGATTATCTTGTGTCAGAATATGATCTGGATTGTTCTCTAAATGCAATCACTGCTTTCTTCAGAACCTTCTCCTATAACAAATTTCAGAAAGATCTCTTATCTTAAACACAGATGGACAAACAAATGTACCCAGAAACATAACATTCTGGTGGAGTTAATAGCAGGACTGTGGACACAGGTTTGTTGATGAAGCTGTGACAATCAGTGCTGGGAAAGCACAGGCTAACATTGACAGTTTCAGTGCCTTTTATTGAAGTTTTCTTTTTAAAAATGCAAGTCTGAATCTTACAGATGTGTTCCCCTCAAACTCTTCTATGACATAGTCTCCACTGCAAACAGTGGGGTTCTTAAGCTATAGAGTCTATTTTTTTAACCAGTTATCCATTGTTCAAAGTATAATCAGACTTAAGAATCAGATGGACATGCAGACAGATGGGCCAGATGCCTGGAACATCAACATGTTGAGTAGTGGGGGAGTATTCAATGTTTTAGCAGCTCTATTTGTACAGTCTCTTCATTACTTCATCACTACATAATTCCACCTGGAACTTGAGACCCTTTATATAAATAGATATGAACAGTACTTTATGACTGTTGCCTAATTACCTCCGCCAAGGAGGTTATGTTTTCACCTGGGTTTGTTTGTGCGTTTGTGAACAAGATAACTCAAAAACTTATGGACAGATTTTGATGAAATTTTCAGGATATGTCTGAAAAGGTAAAAAGAAGAAATGGTTCAATTTTGGGAGTGATCCGGATCACTATCTGGATCTTCTGGATCCATAAAATGTAATTTTTAAAGACAGATAACTCAAAAAGTTAAGGATGGATTTTTATGAAATGTTTAGGAAATATCCTAAATGGGACTCGGAACAAGTGATTAGATTTTGGGAGTGATCTAGATCACTGGATCATCTGGATCCTCTCTTGGCGGAGGTCTGCGCTCTCCGAGTGCTCTTGTTGATTAAATCGATTTATGTTTAAACCAAAGCCTTTATGCCTAGGTGTCACCTTTCCATGTGGTAGCTTCTGTATGTACTAGATTTCCACTTACAGCACATTGAAGAATAAGCCATCCTAAGAATTAGCCATTTGGGAAGTCAATATTTTTCTCCAAGCGATTCATAAACCTCAATTTTAATGTTCAGAATGGTCAGCTAACAGTATATCAGCAACATTTCTTACCATCTCCCTACATGGGTTAGCAGGAAGTGGTTTATTACCTCTGCCAAGGAGGTTATGTTTTCGCCTGGGTTTGTCTGTCTGTCTGTCCATCTGTTTGTTTGTGAACAAGATAACTCAAAAACTTATGGACGGATTTTGATAAAATTTTCAGGATATGTCCGAAATGATAAAAGAAAGAATTGGTTAGATTTTGGGAGTGATTCAGATCACTGTCTGGATCTTCTGGATCTCTAAATTCTTTAAACGAAGATAATTCGAAAAGTTATGGACCGATTCCGATGAAATTTTCAGGACATGTCCAAAATGGGACAAGGAAGAAGTAATTAGATTTTGGGTGTGGTTTGGATCATTGTCTGGATCTTCTGGATCCAGGTATTTTTTAAAGGAAGATAACTAAAAAAAGTTATGGATGGATTTGGATGAAATTTTCATTAAATGTCTGAAATGGGACAAGGAACAAAGCATAAAAAAATACAATATCAATACTAATGGTAGGTTTCCAAAGCCCAGGAATTATTTTATGGAGTAGACACAGCATTGGGGGACTGAGCTGCCTTGGTGGAGGTCTGCGTTCTCTGAGTGCTCTTGTTTTTATCATGCAGACAATATACCATGACTGTAGAGAATAAATTGGTTTTCATGTAAGTAACTTGCAGCCAGACCACAAGATTCACTTCCTTTGTAAGTAAGATGCCCTTGCCCTTGCAAACATCTGCTTCCTCCACAAACTGACCATGGCCATAAATTTCAAAAATACATAAGAAATCATAAGGCCTGTATGTGCTATAAGCCGTACAGGGGTGTGTGTGTAAAAGTAGCTTTAATCACTTGGCTCTCACTTCTGTGGTCGTTGGTTCGAATCCAAATCGCGACAACATGTGGGTTTAACTGATGACCCATCCTGTTGACCTTATTTGATAAAAATCCCAACTTTTGCAAGCCTAAACTTGTCCACTGCACAGATCTGCCTGATATAAGAACCATTGCAATAGCATCGAGGAGACTCTTTCAAGAGTTCTATTTGCTTTCTCAGAGTTATTGCATTTAAAGCTATAATTAATCTGAAAATGTAGTGTTTACACTGAATTCAAATGCTGTTTGTTCTCTTCTAAACTTGTGTTTGCATTCCCAGTGAATGTGTTTAACAAATGCTCGAGTTGTCATTCATTTCAAGTGTCTGCAAATATTGCCTCACCCGTTTTGGGGCCCAGTGACTACTTTCAAAATAGTGTGTTGCAAAATAAATGCGATTTTTTTTTCAAAGTGGGGCAATGTTTTGCAAAGCCCCTCCATTCTGACATAAGTAAGAAAGGCATCCAAGAAATCATCATTGATTTTTTTCAGGTCTTGTATGAAAGGAGAAAACAATCCTTTCAGGAAGAAAATCTGCCACTGTGGCCTAGTGGGTAACACACTCACCTAGGAACACAGAGATCGTGGGTTCAATCCCAGGTACAGGCAGACACAGATGGCTCGGATGACCACTGAAAATGGCGGTCCTCTGTCATTAGGTCCTATCCCCATTGGAGGGTTAAAGAACCTCAAGGACGTTGATAAATGGTCATTCTTGAGTCTCTGTCTTTCAGTTAGGGGAATGTCAGGAATTTAATAGTTGGACTGTACTTGTACAGTCGAATGGGTCATATAGGACTTTGAGTCCTGTAGTACATGGAGATATTGCACTGAGTATAAATACAAATACAACAATCTTTAAATTTCAATTTTTGCTGTATTTTAAGGTTGTATCCACAAGACTTAATCAACCTAACTGTCTGTTGAGGTATTACCAATCACCTGTGTGACGGTGGAATCCTTTATAACTGTTTTATTCATAGCAGTGTTACTGATTTGATATGTATATACTAATTATAATATACTAATTATAATTATGTATATTCCTTTTGTTCTATAAATGCACATTACTGCTTATTGTTTGGGTAGTTTGTTCCGCGTGTCATGAATGGAAATGTAAAGGATCAGCTTTACATAACTTTTCTACAGATTTGGATCTACAGCTGTGTGAATCTACCTTTGTGTTCTGCTGCAGCTGGTCACATCCTCTGTTCTGAGAGGAGGAAGTCCACAAGTTATGAAGCAGATGTGATTGATTATCCCTAAGACAACATGTGGTCATACAAGCTTGTTTCCATGTATTCCTTAAACACAATTAGCCGGTGTTTACACTTCACTGACCAATACTGATGCTGATGACTGACACTCCTGTTTCCACAGCCTAGATATTAAAGACATACAGTAGAACCTCTATTATCTGACCCTCTTGGGGGAGTAACAATATGGTCGGATAATAGAAGGGTTGGATAATAGTAGGGTTACAATATCGGGTTTAAATGGAGTTGGGAGAGTGGGGTTTTTCTCAAATAATTGAAAATTTGGGTAACAGAGGGTGAGATAAGACAGGTTCTACTGTACTTTGACTCTGTATATACAAATGCCATATTTTTTACCTTGGGATAATTCTTTTCTTACAACCACTAGAAGGTTCAGTTTCTGGGTATGTTCATTTGTCTGTGTTTGTGATGGCTCCAAAAGTTATAAACAGTTTTTTAGAAATTGTTTTATGATGGTAGAGCCTGATCAAAGAGGAACATGTGAGAAAATTGAGGGAAATATCTGAATAATATTCCAGATACAGCAGAATCCTGAATTTTTAAAAGTCACATTTTCCATGAACTCTGAATGACTTTGGCTTTTTTTCTGTGTTGCTGACATTAATGTACAAGTAATAAATGGATCTTTGTGACTTTTTGTGTGGGAAAGGCCAGGCCAGAAGAAATGTGATTAGATTTTGGAAAAAGTCAGGGTCTTATACAAAAATACTGAATTTCCAGAAACTACCCCTCATCTACCCATTTGGTGGTCTGTGCTCAATGAGTGCTTTCTAGAAAGTGTACAATTTTTAAATTGTAGCTTTTTATTTTGCCCAATTTAGTGGTTATTTTACCTATATCCTCAGTATTTTAACACCAAAAACATGTTTTATATGTCACAGACACAAATATTTCTTTGATATTTTTACATTAATTGCTCGGTGACCACTGTTATCAGTCAATTTCTATTCGGTTCAAGAAGGAAAACTTTGATTAGTGTCAATGGTGGCTGATCTGAGTTAGCTAACATTGGGTATAAGAAAACACTTGTAACCACAGCTCTCGGTGAGAACATACATTCGCCAAGGCATGTAATAATAAGTAAATGGAAAGATCCGGATTTTTTTGTATCCAGATGGCGATCCAGATGATTCTCAAAATCTTAAATGGAATCTAAATTGGACCGAGACCCATCTTCTGACTTTTCAAAAAGATTCAAGCCATGATATTTGCATAATAATGTTAGCAAAACAAAGAAAAATGGACAAAACAAACGGTCATGAAAACCATACTTCCTTAGCAGATCAAATAAAATCGGTAAAATGGAGAGAATCTGTGTTGACGATTGTTGCTGTGGAAACACACACTTAAGGTGTCTTTAAGATTTGACACTGATGATTTGACTGTATTTGTGTGTTACAATGTTAATGTCAAAGAGTAGTACTCTTAAATTGTGTAATTATTTCAAAAACTGAGAGTATGAGACATATGCATAATGATAACAATATCATATGCCTTAGTATTATATGTGAAAGAATGAAATTGCATCAATCTGTTCTTGTATTATCAACAAGCAGTTCAAAACTGCTGTTGTGTATTATATAATTATTACACAATCAAGCCATTTTGTTATTGTTGGGTGGAAAACACTATCAAGTGTTGTAATTTTTAGCCTTCTAACTGACAAGAATCCTCTTTTTCAATAAAAAAAATCAACTTGAAACTTTGCTTCTTTATCAAGAAGAGGCAACAGACGTAACACACACACACACTCACCCCCACTCACTCACTCTTGAGATAAACAGACTGATGTAAGCTCCATTCTGATTGGCTAGTGAGTCCTGCTGTGTTTTGTTCAACAAACAGCGGGATTCTTGAATCTGAAAAGGTTGGGTCTTGTGCACATTGAGTGTCAGTTTGGATGTGTGTTTGAATAGCACCTTTTGAGTTTCTCTCTGCAGTGTATTTACGACTGAGGCAAATGTTTTATTCTTACCTAAGTGTACAAATGATTATTACACTGTCTCAATAGCTAGTATATATTGTACACTCACTTTTCATAAAACCTCAGTGTGAGAGTTATGTATTCCTGTCAAAGAGTTTATTAATATTTTCAGCATCTCTATTCAGGTTTCTGAAATTGATCATAACATGCTAGTACAGGTGCTGGAATATTGTAACTGATATTTGTGTACATTTTTCAAATACTGCCATTGTGTAATTTTAATGGACTATTTCTTTCTATTGGTTATAGAGGAGAAACGGTTTGCAATAAAACTACATGGAATCATTGCAGTAGTAAATAGGGAGTAATTTTCTAAAGCTGTCACTTTATTTGTGGACTTCTTTTTGTGTGGATATTCTATTGATCTCAACTGTCTTTGACTGGACTCATTATAATCACTGTATCTCCCTTTTTCTGTGGTTCATTTCATACCTTGACTGTCCCCGTGGAGAAATATTAAAACATCTCATTTGGACAATAGACAATAATTCACTGGAGTGTGAAATCCATCCAATTTCATTGTTATGAGGATAGCTGAAATCTCATGAAAAGGATAGCCTCTTGAAAATCTCTGTGAGTAGACTCTGTTTTATTTTACTCTTACTAGCAGTACAGTTAATTTAAGCTATATCTTGCTGTTATTTTCACTTGACAGGTTTTGTGGTATGTCAGGTTGGACCTTTTACTTTTTTGAAAAGTGGGGAGGGGGGGGGGGGCTATTTGTATAATGTAAAAGAGGGGGGGGAGGGGTTCAGATATGAGAACTACACCATCCCTGAAGTGCCTTTCATTGTACCTCAATGTGACACTAATCCTAATCACACTGTCTGGTCAGGATTATCTAACTTCAGTATAAATGGGCCGGGGTTGTTTTTGCCAGTGGTGTATTTCCAAATTGAAACCCTCTGGGGAAGGATAGTACAAATTGAAAGTGTGTATTAAAGGGGATATAAATCACATTCTTAATGAGGTTTGTACAGTAGACATCTACCTTGATTTTTCATAAATATCTAGACACAATATACTGATGTAGATTTTATTGTTGCATTAATGTTGAGAACTTCATTAAAATTAAATTTACCCCCTCCATCCGTGTCCTGTACAGAACAATCTCAATTGATAAACACGGATAGAAATAATGATAGATGTAGTCAGTCTCACTGACAAGGACACAGACACTGATTGAAGTCATGGACACAGGCAAGGACTGGTGGATTTCTTACTTGAAGGAGATGTAACACTTGTAATTCATTGGACTGAAGTGCTCACTTCAACTATTTTTATTCTTAGAATTACTCTGATTCTTAACATTTTCTTACAATAAAAGATCTGTTTTGTAAGAAAAATTTCAAAGAATAAGAGATTTGAAATTTCTCAGAAGTTTTTGATTTCTGAAACTTTTTAGAATTATAAAGTAGCAGTTACACATCCAAGGATGGCCCGCTGGATCGCGCCAGGTTTCCTAATATGGAAAATGTAAAGTGATTTACAGGTCATCTTTTCCATCTGTAAGGTCATCCGTAACATCCGTACTGTCCGTACTGTCCTTGTGAGATCAGTAGTGGCATACTGTGATGATGTGATCTGTAGTGACATGCCAGGGATCAGATAAGATCCCTAGGATGTTACGGAAAAATCAAAACTGTTTGATTTTTACGTAAAGTCCATACGGACCTTAGTATCCATAGCTCTTCTGTATCTCATCTGTAGCTCATCTGTGAGTGTCCTTATTGTCCCTAAACCCATCCTGGATGTCCTTGTGGCATCCCTTTCATTCTTGACGCTTCCATGGTAATAAATATCCGTAAAAACATTGCTGGATCTAACCGGATCTGCTATGGACTGACACGGAAAGGGTTTGCGGATTATAAAACAGTCATAAGACCAATCCTTTGTGCAATATTTTCATCCACACCTGTCCATGGCGGTTCGTAGCAGATCCGTGGTAGTTCTGTAAATCTTTTACAAGACCCACCCTCAGCCCTTGTGCATCCCTGTTGGTTACCATATATGGAACCATGGTATATATCCGTGGGGTTTCCTTGGATGTGTAACTTGCCCCTAAAGTTACAAATCATTAAGAAATAATGATACTGAATATGGGCCCAGATTGGATAGATAAGTTATGTGGTCATTCTAAAGTTATTGAATAATTTATCAGGTTGTTTTAATATAATCTACTGAACTTTCAAATAGTTAAGGAGTCTCCAAGTATCAGAGAAAAGCAAGTGATTAATCTGTACTAAATTACTCCCCATTAAGATTGTATATTGATTTGCTATTGGGAATTACTAAAAATAGCACAGTTTAGTAATTTTCGTCTGAAGCTAGTCAAGGTGCAAGGAAATAGTTGCTGTATTTTTAGTAAAAAATTTTTTGGGCCAATAACTTTACCAGACCGAAAAATTAAAAAGGCATATTCGCAGTGATTAACTTGCATTCCCTGAAGAGGAATGCAGTTGCAGTCACTGATGCGGTGCAATTACAAAACATTAACTACAGTCTGAAGTGCCCAGCATGAAAAAGCCAAAATACTTGCCATATGGTGAAAAATTGAAAATTGGGCATATTAGAGTAAAAATAATTTTTTAGGGAAAGGTTTTCTGGGCAGTGCTTGGATCAGACCTTTCCTTGAGGTGTCTAGATGCATTTACTTTCTAATTAACGATCTCGTCCTTATGTCTCTGGAAAGAGACCTCATATCTGGGTAGTATATGATGAAAACTGAGCTGCCCAGAGTATCTATTCCTCCTCCCCCTTTACCAATGCAGTATGTGCCATTTAATGCAGTTCTTGAGAGGAAGTAACAGCTATTTCAAACATTTGTTTTTGTTTGAAAAGGCAGTGTCCAATGCAAATTGCTGTCTGAGTTGTGTTGAATCACTCTAACAAATCCTTCCCAGCTGTGAATCCCACCGAATGTGTCCTATTCAGATATGAGGTAGACCAGCCTGTTCAGTTGAAGCTTGTAACCCCAGCATGGCACGGTGTGACCTAGGTATTAGAAATTACAAACCATTCTGGCTGCTGAGGCATTGCATATGTCTGCTATGTGGAAACAAAATTCTCTATAAAATCCTTTTAACCAGGATTCTCAGATAACTGGAGAAATTTAAGTTACAAGGGCCCCCTAACAAGGATGTGATATACCATTATTTTTAATTATCAGGGTTTTACTTAAAGGGGGTTTAACTGAAATGTTTTTCAACAGACTTTTCAGCAGTGACTGACCTGTGTATATTTATAGGATTATTGATCACAATAAATACATTGTTTTTCTACAGCATCTATTTCCTGTATTGTGTGTAGGTTAAGGATTACCAGCCTTACCTAGCCTTACTCTAGGCTCAGATTTGTTCAAAAATTCTTGTCCAACATACACACAAATGTTTGGTATTCATGAACACATGATATCTTACAGGGGCGACGTGCAAATATAAGAGTTATTATATATAAGAGTAGATTGTCCAGACTATTACTTTATTATGCAAACTGAACTAATTACAAAGAAACTGAAGCCTGAAGAAAGGCTAGAGCCAGCTCTGTAAAATGAATAAAAATGTGTAAAATTGGATTTAAATCTTGCCTTTCTTGTGTACATATTAGACACAAAGGCTTCCATCCTGCATTGTTATGCTTTGCTATTAAGCTCTTTGATTTCTTGTTTTCATATCTAATCCAGGTTTGTTATTCTTAGCACTTGGAAGTTTTTTCTCCCTATTCAATGCTAAATTGATAATAGGACACCTTTTAAATAAATAGAATATTGTTATTATTTTTACACATCAGATGTGTTAATAATTTGAAAGTTGGGCATTTTTGTGACATTATAAGAATTTCTGAGGTAAAGTATAAAACTCCATTTTCCAAAAATAATTCTGTAAGTTCAATTGGGTAAAAATATTCCCACTTATTACTTAGATGGATTGTCTTCTATAAACATTTTACATAACAGGCATGGCGAATATAACATTATACACATTTCTTGTACAGCAAAATCTCTTTTATATGATCTGTTATCCAGTAATTGACTTTGATAACCTCATGTCTACCTTATCAAATTTTTACTTCCACATTATTGTATCCTTAACCACTACCGGACCACAATCAAAAGTTTAAACTGCAGAAAGTAAATTGTTTATTTAGCATTCTCTAAATAAGAGAGTTAATTTGCTCAGAGCTCTGATAAGGCCATCACAGTTCTTTGATGCAAACTCTATATGAACAGTTATTATTTACTGTTGGAGCAAAACCTGTTAATGCATAAACAAGTGGTTTCTTTTGTTCCATAATTAACTAATTCATTCTTCCATCCAGAGCTTAATCACTTCATAATTCCCCCAAAGGAATAGCCATACCCAGCTTCAAAGGATTATGACCCAACAGAATTAACTAAAATAATGAACCATTTATGCTTATCTTTATAAAAATGAATGAAGCCCAAATGACTTAATACAGTTTGTGTTTCATTTTTTTTAACTGCCATTACTCTCTACTGTTACCCTATGTATGTTATTACTTTGCTTAGGTTCTAGTTAAGTGAATAAAATATCTGAATTAAAATTTCATATTATTGTTTATTAAAATCATCGAAAAATAAACTCAGAGTCAGTATATGGCAGACTTAAGAAAAGTTCAGTTAAGTTGAACCTTTGGATAATGTTGATTCAGATAAGCAAGAGTTTACTTGAAATATAGTTTGCAAAGTTTTTATGATT
This sequence comes from Sabellastarte sp. h YS-2021, assembly GCA_964017235.1. NCBI lineage: Eukaryota > Metazoa > Annelida > Polychaeta > Sabellida > Sabellidae > Sabellastarte > Sabellastarte sp. h YS-2021. The sequence continues at coordinate 7,448,587 of OZ024932.1, read as the reverse complement.
TGCAACACATCATATATTTGCACTAGATGTAGATTACCAGACTGTGACACATGTTACATCAGAAAGACTACATATAGTTCTCTTTGGTTCATCTGGAGTATCATATTTATCAGGACAGTATCAGGATATCATAACAGTTGGTGCATATTGAAATTACATTCAAAGTGTAAGTGAGTTCTAAAAATCATATGTTTTTAAAAAGTATATCCTATATTTTTAAAAATTAGAAAATAAATATGAGAAAACTGAGATAACATTTACAATGACTGAGGTACTTGTGATAGTTTGAATGAGAGGTGTCCAGGGATTCTAACAGTATTTTAAAGGTAACCTGGAGTGCTTCTATCTTCCCTGCAGGAAAGCGAGCCTTTTTGTAGGTTACAGTTCAGGTTGGGGAGTACACTTCATGTAGATAAGGTATTTTATGAAATGAGCAATCATTAAGATAAGATATTGGTTTTTACTCCTTGGCAACAACACAGGGAGTTAGCTGTTGTACATAGGCAGGGGGGAAGGGAGGTATCTACTCTAGATAGCTGAAAATAAAGATTATTTATCTAAATTGTGGCTATTGTTTACTATAAATGTGGGTTCCAGCTAAGGTTTTCAGAGTTTCTTGATTAACCAACTTTATTGAGTTCTCCGGATATTGTAAGAAAAAAAATGGCCAACAATAAAAAAAAACTAAGAGCAAAATAAGAAAATCCTGAGTTGTCTTCTTGCGTTCATCATTGTGTACACCAACTTCTTTCCAATGTCCAAATATGTGAGCTTTTCAATTCACTTCCATTCTCTCAAATCCAACTGGTTTTCCACCCATGTTATTACCTCCGCCAAGGAGGTATTATTTTCATAACCGTTCGTTTGTATGTTTGTTAGCAGGATTATGCTACTGGTTAGAACCTCATGAAAAAATGTGTTTTGGTCCAACTTAGAACCTCTTAAATTTTGAGAAGTTGTCTGGATTACTGTTTGGATACAAAAACTATCTGGATTTTCCCATTTACTTATTATTGTGTGCCTTGGTGGACATCTGTGCTCTCTGAGTGCTCTTGTCTTTATACTAAAATATGTCTTCTATTTTATATACCTTGCTGTAGTCAAACAAAATGGTTCCCTCTGACAGTGCTTGTATGACAGATTTTGTACTGTACACTTTTGTAAAACTGGAGAAAAGGTGTCATAATTATTGTGACTGTTATTCTCATATTCATAATTGTGATTCAACAACAAATCATTATTTTGCTTTTTTTCTTTCTGTCAATTAGTATGGGTTTCTTTTCATAAAAACATGCATCGATTCAGACAAAATCTTTAAATGTCTTGTATGTATGTACATATGCAAAAGGGACACTAAAGGGATGAGAATACAATTTTCTATTTAAAATTGGGTTTATCAACATACATGGTCCATAAATATATGCCATTTACAATTTTTAGTATGTTTTTGTGTCAGTGATGCCAATTTATAAAAAGTTTGTATTTCTTATATACTTCCTATTTGTGTCATTTTAAATGGAATGCCAAATTACAAAGCCATGCAGTACATTTTAAACTCACATTCTTGTTTTCAATAGTCCCTCCAAGCTATTTCCCTAATCATACTGTTTCCTTTTTCAAAAACAAAAAATATAACTGAGTCACTCATTAGATTCTAACTTTATAGTTGATTAATTGAAAAAAAATCTGTGAGGTTAATGGAATGTTTCTTGTGTGTGCTGTTGCTGACATGTTTATGGGTTTGACCAGAGGCTTTCGTTTCCAGAGGCAAGAGTGATCCAGGGTAGTGTACCAACTTATCCCCACCCCAACGCCTTCCGTGAGGAAATAGAGAGGGTGTGGGTAGGGCCTACTCACACCAATCCAGGGTAAATGTGGGGTGGGGATTGGAGCTATCTGGTTTCTGAATATTATAATTGGGTCTGGTGTTTAATGCACTGTATCCAACAGGTAGGAGATGGCTGATTGAAATCTTTTGGGGTTAATTAAGTGCAAAGGTTATGCACTTTTAATAATATCAAGTACATTTTCTACAGATAACAAGGTTTATGGTTAAATTGTGGATTATAATCCAGAGAACCTCAGTGGAGAACTCTCAGAGAGCGCATAATTTCCCCAAGGTTTAACCCTTCGACTGTTGCTTATATGAGTGGAATGATAAAAAAAACTTTAAAAATGCCTGGATCCTCATATTCATCCGGATCACTGTCAACATCTAATCATCTGTTCCTTGTGACATTGTCAACATTTCCTCAAATTTCACCAAAATCCGTTCATAACTTTTTAAGTTATTATGCAGACAAACCAACAGACAAACACAATTACATTACAGTAAGGCTATTTAAAGGTATTAGTTAATAATTTGTCAGCAGTTAATACTATTCAGATATCCTTTGATAACAACAAACATTTTGTAAATTTGAATAACTGGTAAAATTCATCCAAGGTACCTTCCTTCAAATGTTTCCATTAAAATGGAAAGTATATATTCATAAGAATTTCATTTGTAAGCCTACTAGTTTTACCTAAGGTATATTCTGCAAATAGAACCTGGCTTTATATGAACTGTGGAAGAAAATATGTGGTTCTGTGTAAGAAACCAACTGAGTTATATAAACCTTTAAACAGCCCCAAGTATTCAAATACTACTGATTTTATATTCCCTTTCAGCCATACTAGGATGGCTTAGCATGTAAAATCAATCAGGAAATTTTCTTTCTTGCTAATTTAATAAAGTTAAGGTTAGTTTAAGTATTTGTGTGTAATGTTTATTCAGAAAGACAAAGAAGATATTTAAAAAAGCACATGTGGTCAAAATGTGTTTTAGTTAAAGATCACAGGCTCTGTTCAAATTTTGTATAATGTTTTGTTTATAAGTTAAACTATCAATGTATTCTTACTTATTGTTATACAGAGAGATTATGTAATATTTTAATAAACATTTACACAGATGCTTTTGTCTGGTAAATGATAATTGTATATTTCACTTAAAAAGACTATCAGTACCCAGTTTCAATTAAAAGTATCAAGCGAATAAAATTGATTATAAAAGTACCAATAAGTATATTTTACAATAGAAATAAGAAACCTTTGATATCATTCAGTTTTTTGGATCTTCCTTTTCCAGTGTAATTACATTATTATATTAAATTATAAATCTCAGTATGAGTAAGCCCAGCTCACCAAATGCCATGAAAGAGACATTATTAAAGCATGTAATACTCCATGTAATAGCAGCATCTGCATGTATTGTGTTGGTCCTGCCTTTGGACCCAGCATGTATATGTAATCAGTGATTCCAAATCTTGTCAATCTATTGTCCTGTCTATTGTTTTAAGGTAAAATCATAGTAGCACCATTTTTTTATGTTGTGTTTATTAGTTCATTCTTTCTATTAGTTGGACACCAGTCAGCTGGACTTTCCACCCTGTATAATTGTATTTTCACCCAACTTGAATTGCAATAATGGGCAGGAGGCACAACAGATATTGCAATTTCTAAATAGTATGTGTAGTTATTAATCAAAACATGGGCAGACATATATTTATACTTTTGCTGTGAATAAAGGACTCAAGATCAAAAGGAAGAGTTTGTCTTGGTATATCCTTGGGTGTGAAATTCTGGTGACAATATTTTGGTAAATTGCTATTGTGGAAAGCATAGTTTGCTTTTTGTAGATATATATAAAGCATATGATTCAGTGTTCTACTCAGTTTTACTCTGGAAAGATACATGGTGAGGTTTGACTCAGGATTGGATGTATGGTGTGCAGAGCTGTGTAGACATTTGAGTTTCATGATAGAAAGTAATTGTAAAGGATTATTTGATGAAATATGACATCATCAGGTGAGTCATTTAAATCAGATGGCATAATATTGTTAAACTGAAAAACATAAGAGAGAACAATATATCATAAAAGAACATGATAATAGTACTATAGGAGTGTGTAGCTTCAGCATTATATCGTTCATGTTTATGATTTACATATTTTTTTGTAAATATCTTCTGAGGGATGTTTTACTTTAATCATCCGCCATTTTGTATGGATAATAAGTAAAAGAAACCCATATTTAAAGTAATAATGAAAAATTGTTTTATTTGGGGTTTTACGTTGCTTTCAACACTGTACAGGTCATATCACGACGGGTAGTTGGAAGGGCAGAGGAAACCAGTACATATAGTTCGCTAGGGTTCTGTACTGTAAACTGCCGACCAACGGCAAGCAACTACCAGCTTTCCCACTTACGGCCATGACGGGGATCGAACCCCGGCCGCAGAGGTGGGAGGCGAGAGTGTTACCACTCTGCCACCGTGGCCCCTGTAATAATGAAAAAAGGCTGTCATATATATAGGGGCATCAGTTAATATAAGAACTTGAATTTTTAACTTTGGATTCCTCTACCATTTCTGCAATAAAAGTGAGGAGAAACTCTGAAAAAACTACCTTTCTGATGCTATTTGTAGGTGACATAGTTTTCAGAAATAGTAATGAAAAGTCAGCACTGGTTGCCAATTTTTAATGCTACTTATGTTGGTGACAGTAGTATGTAGTAACAGGGTGTACAAAAAATATCTCCTCATCTGGACCAAATACAGCATGTGATGGATAATAAAGTTATCAAATAATGTAAATATAGTATCCTGCATGCACTGAAATAAAATTTTAAATATTGAAAATGAAACAAAATAGGTGACATTTAAAGGTACAGTGTTTGGCATGTAGTATTTTGTAATGGTGTATTTCTTGGACCATTTAAGGTGGTTTCTTTTCAAGTCAAGTGTGCCCATTTAAAATAACAGTTCCAGGCTTGTAGTTTCTGTGAAAAACGAACATGTAACTGAGGGAAATAATAGTGGTAAAATGTGTCAATTTGTGTGGGTATTATATCATAAATATGTCCTCCGTTGAATAATTATGAAGTAAAATGATAATCGTTGCAAGTCAACAAGTGTTATTAGTGCCCTGGTCTATTTGGAAATTTATGATAATATAATTTAAGTCGATAATTAGCATCATAGCCACAATTACCCAGAGAAATTATAATATTGAACTAAGCTATAGTATACATGCATAAAATTTATGACATATTATTGTCATCAATGCACTAAATGTACAGGTGTACAGGATTAAGTTCTGTTCAGTTTTATTCAATGTCAATAATAAATGTACACTCTTATATTACAACCAGAAAAAAATGTAACCATAAAGCTTTGGAGAAGAAGCTGTATTTTAAAATATATAATTAAGCCAGGGGCTCATTAGAGTAACCTAATATTTTTGTGACTTAAATGCCCAGAATCTTTAAAACATTGAGAGATCTTTCAATAGGCTCCTTAGCCTAAATACTCATGTGGGGCGATTTCAATGCAGCCTTTTCAATGAGTGGCTTTATAATTGCTGCTATTAGCATGTAGTGGTTTGAGTTATATAAGGGCGAGGGAGGGTTTTGGGTGTTCATTCATTGTTCAGGGGTTCCTATGGGAAAGACCCCTGGTCTTAAATATGTCAGCTGCCTGTATAAACCTCTTCATTTATGACTTTGGTATTCGTGGGCTCACATGTGGATAGACTAGCTGAAATAACAGTTCACTGGGATATCTTTGCATGTAAACATTTGAAACTTGTTGTCATATCGGATATTTAAATACAATAAGAGGTTTTAAAATGATAACCTGAGACTTGTGATATTGTGTACTGTTATATTTAAGCTGTGCAGGAAGTGAAGGACACACAGGAAACTTAGCCAATGTGTTTTGATAACCTCAGTTGAATGTGAGGTTTTAAAGTTGGAAATAACGGGACTTCTGCAGTTCATGTACAGTTGTGAAAATACACAATTACACAGAGGATTTTAAGTTCTAATAATAAAGAGTAAATACAATTGCATGTTATTGTATTCTTGTTTGACTTGTCTGGATAACACATGTGTTGGAATACAAGGTAGGTACAAGTTTAACTAGTGATAGATTACTTAATTGAGTATATAGACAGTTTTGAAATTGTAGCTCAAGTCGCAAACAGATGGTTAGGTCACTGGAGGTAAACATAGCAATTGAAATGATTTTGTCAGGCAGGCAAATATAAATATATAACTCAGTGTATGTGAACAATTTTTAAACTGCCTTTTTGAGGAATACCTTGTGGAAGTAATCATATATTTTGCACTACGGAAGGATCCCTATTGGGAAAGTGGACATTAAAGAACAATCAGTAGTTGAGGATGTCAAGAGAATGTCATATTACTTGCCATTATTTTACAGAATAAGGGTGAAAGACCCCTGACCCAGTGTACACAAAATTAACACTTAGTAGTTAGTAGCATATGTTGAACTGTAGATGCCAAGAAAAAGACACATAAATCAACCTATGTCCCTGCACACCTAAGCCCGTAGCATCTGCTACTCCTGTAAGAAGAATATAGGTCTTGTCACTCCGCTCAACATGATATAAACATTCATAAGGCGACACTTGGTCATATGTTTCCATATTCTTTCTATAAGACTTTGTAAGTGGCTGCTTATTGGGTGTGGGAAAATATCTTCTAAGTTCAAATAAAAAGGCAAAAAACAACATGGTCACAGAAGCTACACCCGAGAATATTTAGAAGTTTGGTTTTTAACTTATTTTAACATATACAAAGTTTGAAAACAAGGGGACCCTGGAAAATGTACAAAAGACAAAAAGAAAACTCTGTTCAAAAAGTCTGTTTCAAAGAGTATTTAAAAGGCTACTTCACCTTTAATAAGTCACAGGTTGAGGGTAAAATGTTTCAAGAAATTTTAGAGGATTTAAATCTTTTCCAAAATTGCCGGATTGTCTTTGGGTTTTTGTGTCCCTCATTTCACGATTAAATAGACACTGTACTTAATATTCAAGAATTTCTTCTAAGGATATTGGTTATCCACCTAATTTAACTTGAAAATGAAATCAGAGCTCTATACCTCATCAGTCATTCTTTGCCCCATCCCAATTATTACTTAAAAAGAACCCCAAAATGGAAATGATTTTTCTAATTTTTTTCAAAGTCATTAAGGTTATTTTTCCTTTACCAGATGGGTGATTAGCTCATCGATGGAATCTTTACTGCATTCTTGGTTTGGTGAACTGAAGTTTGTCCATTGACCACCACTGACCTGAGATAATCTACAGACAACCCGCCCACCCTACCTAGATCTTCTCCTTGTTCAAATGTCAGTGGCAGTAGTTTGTTTTAAAGGGGTCAGCTTTCACAGATAAACCAGGGTTTTTTGCCAGAATCTCCTTTACTTGTATGTCTCATGTATTTTTGGTGTTGGCAGGGTGCTTTAAAAACAGATACCCTTTTGACTTCTGGGTGAATCTGGTCTTGAGGCTATACTTTACTCCTCTGGTATTTGGATATTACTTCACCATGGGCTTGTTCAACTGATTATATCTAGCCTCAGGTCTCAGCAGTTGAAGTGGTCAGTTGCCCTCTTATTTTTTTATTTCACTTTTTGTACTGGTGACACATGATACATAGCCAGAGAGAAGCAACTGGTGTGTTTGCATGGCGTTGGTGATCTGCTGATGTTGTTTCATGGTATAAGAAAGCATTTCCTTGTGTTGTTACTGGACTGGTCTTCTTGGATGTCAGAATTTGTGTGTAACATTGCTTGGAGGCACAAGTGGAAAGAGATTTTTGCCTTTGGTGTCATATTTATATTTAGTTCTCTGCAGTGGTGGTAGATTTCAATGGTGATGCTGGAAACACAATGTACTTCAGTTTTTTACAAGCTCTCAGATGGTAGAGGATCTTGTTGAAGATGTGTGCTCTTTATATGGTGAAATGATACTACAAAGGAGTAACAAAATTAACAATACCTGAAATTCACTTTGATGCCCATTGAGTGCTCTTGAAACTATTGGGTAGTTTTACACATGTGTGCTTGACCGCTGTAAAGAGTTTGACTAACAAAATTTGGGATACATCAAGATGAATTAGATCCACAAACATCTTGATAAACACTTACAAGCAGGATACAGCGTTTGGGAATTTTGTTTTTTGTTGTTGTGGTATTTTATTATCATAGTTTTATGGTATTTAATGCAAACAGGAAAATGTGTAATAAAAACTTTTTCAGACACTTATATTTATCAAAATGGTGTTCATTTATTACTATCATAGGTTTTCTTAGCTGTAATTATTAGATTGTGTTGTTTTTCTCACACTTACAGCTTTTGATGCCAGTCTCAGCGAGCAAGCCAGCAGTTGTTTAGAGACAACCATCATGTCTTGTTCAACTCCTTTCTCATTCGGTGGTGGCAGCATCAGCGACAATGGACATAATTCCAAACGTCTTGTCAATCGTCTCAAGAACACTAACCCAGAGAAGTTCTGCAATTTGGTGCAGATGCACCTCAGTTTCCTTTTGGATCTGTCTGGAAGCAGTCTGGAAGAATTCCTGTGTTCAGAGGACCAAGAAAATGACCATAAATCTGTCAGCAAGTTGCTGTTTGCTTCTTTTGGGAAGAAACGATGTCACAAAGATCGAGGTTAGTAGCTACTTAAATATGTGTGTTCACATTGTTAAACCGATCATATCTGCAGTATTTTAGAATATAAACTGCTGTTTGTTGTCACTGGGTTTCCGCTACAGGTATATTTTGTAAATAATAACATTGAAATATTTGTTTCCATAAGAGCTTTGTTTGGTCAAAGTATTTTAAATCACAGTGTTGTGGACATCGGAGAAGCTTTTGACAGAGTATTAACTTTAGAGACAAACAAGGGTCAATTCAAGTATATTTTACCATATATTGAAAGAAAACAGTATTAAAAGATAAACCCAGTGAAAAATATCTTGCCAAAGTAGAACCATTGTTAAGCTTGGTGTGTAGTTTAGGACAAGGCTGGGCTGTCATTTCTCTGAATCAGTTCTCTTGCCTGTGAAGGTTTGGTTTAGGGTTGCCAAAGGTTTTACATTACATCAGCCTGAACACCATGGCTTTGTTAGTTTATGGAAAAAATCAAAGCCAACCCTTCAATTTATGGACTGGAGGAGTGTGATACATCCACATGAATAAAGAGGACTCAGTACGGGTTTTAGTATTCCCCAGACTAAGGTTGTAAGTGTTATAATCACCGGTTCCTTCTGCTATAATTTTCGGCTATCAGGTAACCTTTTTGGTGGGATTTTAAATCATGCGAATAGCACAAGAAGGATAATAAGAGTCTACTCCCGGGGTTTATTGGGGCAAAGCCCTGCGATTTTAGTTGAAAATTGAAGGTCTTTCTACTGTGAAAGATTGGGGCTTTAACCCATAGGAGAATAGAATCTCATTTTCCCCCAAAAATGTTTATTATGACTTTTAACCTAACACATAATGACCCAGCATTGGAAACACATAAATAAAGCCACTTTTCAGATTGCAAATGTAGTAGTTAGTGTGTATACAATACACGCCCACCCTTATGCATATTCATTTATGGTTTTGTTTGATCTACAGAGTCAGGTGAAAGAAGTAGATTCAAAAGAGATTGTGAAGATGGTTGTTAAGGGGAAATGTGTAAATTTTAACATGATGAGCAGATACTTAGGTGGACAGTAAATTAAAGTCTTTAGCATTATTTGAGGGAGATTTCAACTGAGTAGTGTTGCATTTGGGGTCAAATGGGCAATAAATTTGAATAAAACTTAACCTTTCACGCAGGTAAAAAAATGTGGGGACTTGTTATTATATGAGTATATCATGTTTCGTAAAGGTTTACTTTTTAAACAAATTTATGAAGAATATTGACACTAGATATTGTACCGAAATTTAGAAGTATTTACAGATATTAACAAAGCATTTGATAAAGTGTGGCACTGAACATAAATATGACATAAATATAAGAATTAGCGATTTTATTTGTCTTCTTTTTTTTAAATGAGATTGGTAGCTATAAATCACTGAAAGGACACATCAGGCAGGGGTCACACATAAAGGAAAGAGTCTCACAATGATACATAACTGCACAATTTGTGTTGCAGTCAATTTTAAAAACTAATGGGAGATATTGTATACATTATATGGCCATAACACGGTGGGAGGGTCACTGCATGTATTCAATGAATTTTTTTTCGGAGTTATGCATTTCTCTGTAATGACCAGTGTTGAGGGGTTACACTGGTGGGTGGTGTATGACTGCATGTTGGGTTAAAGGTTGTCTGTGACAGACTTTACTTGGTCGTCCCCTCCTGCAAAACTCAAGGAAAATTACTGTAGAGAGTGACAGTTATTGCAGTCTAAAGATTTACACACAGATACAAGAGCACATGAGAGCAACACTGTAGCTTATATGTAGACTGTCAACCTCAAACCAGGAAAATTCCAGATTTTAGAGAAATAAAACTGTTGGATTTGTTAAATAGATTCGTTTTTTACCAAGGCCAAAGAGTTGTTTGGAATGGTTGAAACACAAACTAACGAAGCACTCTTTTTTAACTCTCATTTTTAAAATACACCAACATGTTTGCTTCACAATTTTTCAGATATATTAACACTTTCATAGTATTCTTAAAAAAATCAGTTTCATCACATAATATTTGAAAAAAAATGCTTTTGTTATTAGGTCATTCAACTATTTTAAAATAATGGATTCTTAGATTTGATCTGTGGGTGAAAGATTTGAAACTGACCAGCCTACCATGATCACCATAAAATCTTTCACCTTTGGTCAAGGTGGTTGTATCACCCTCAGGATATTAAAATGAGTTAGCTGTGCATACATTAAGAAGTGTTTATGCAGCCATTGTCTGGTGAAAAACCGCCCTCCATCTTGGTCCTTTTGGTTGGTATATTCTTGGACAAAGAAGCCTCAGGTTGTGATGATAAACATCACAGAGTCCACCACACAAGATGGGACTGGACAGTATAAAAAATACTTTTTACCATTAATGGTAGGAATTGTCTTTGATTTGGTGTGATATGATCAAGAAATAACACGTTTGACCAAAGTGAGGGTGATGTGTTTTCACACATTGTGTTTATAACTGACAATAGTAGATAAATAGTCTCTGAAAGAGGGCCATTTTGTTCCCTACCTTCAATCATTTAAAGGCCTAGTTAAGATTTAGTTTTGGTCATTTAGTACTGAAACCCTTTAAATTTACCCATCTTAGGAATGGTGCTTTCTCAATTTAAGGCATTTGATAGTAAAATCTGGTAAACCCAGTGTGTGTTGCTACATTTTAAATTAAAAGGTCCCAGTGTCATTAAGGTAAGACATGGGCGTGTTTTAAACTCTGGTCTTTGAAGACAAAGTGCTTCAGTTTTCATTAGAGTTTTTTATGCTGTAAACCTTCATAAACTACAGAATATTCACTGAGTAACCTTTCCGAAAACGCCCCTCTCACCTGTTTTGAATAAGTTTTATTACTATTACCCACAATTGTGTTCAGACTTCACCAACCTGACATTTTCAGTAATTCTAGCTGACTTGAAGCAAATTTTTATGAGGCAATGAAAGAAACTTTCAGTAATTGAAGTTTTTTTATGTGCATTTATTCAAGGTTAATCAATTATTTTCACTGTTTCGTTTCCTCTTTGCCTGACTGTCCCCTGTATTTAACGAGTCAAATAAAAAATGCACTTGCTTTTTACTGCACCTCAGAACAAGTGTAACTTAATGTGTCTCCAAATTTGTGTAGAATAAACTTTTGTCAAAAACATTTACATTTTTAAAAAAAATTTAAATTGCAATATAAAAATGTTATATTGCATTTTGTTTCACTCCTATGGGAAGTTTTGAAAGTAGCTGTAAAATTGACATTGCCTTGTACATTAGCTCTGCACAAAACCAGGAGAATTATTATTATTACTATTATTAGTGGATTGTTATTATAGAGGGTAGGGGATAGTTGAGGTTTTAATTAAAAATGTTGACAGATGGCACAGTATGAGAAATAATGACAAAACTAACCCAGACAAAGGCTTTCCAGGCTTATATAATTGCTCTCAATGAGGATTTTTCTTGAAAATAGAAACAGACTGAAGATTTTTACAAATACCTCAGCATGAGACCCTTATGTTTTGAAGTATACGTTGTATATTTATTCATTGAAAAGGACAAGAACTTGTAGAAAAACCTTGTGTTTTCAATAGGGTTTCAAGCTGGACATGTTTTTATTGAATGAGAAAGAACTTTTTTTTTGACTGGAAATGTAGTCACATGTAAAAGCCGTGTCAAGGCTTTTTAGATTTGCAATGGCACAAAAGGAAAAGATCTGGGTTTAAATAATTTGGACTAATAGGTGGGATGAGACACCTGACCTAATGTTACACAAGGTATACAACACCATTTCTCTTACATACTGATCGCTTGTGTAATTCGGTGAAATCGGGCATTCAAAGCTCTTCACATTAGAATGGTAACTGGGTGGAGATTTGTGAGTGTTGTTTTCTAAAGAAGTCCCTAAGTCATGTGTCACATGTCTCTGTTTGGGATTCTTGGAGGCATGTCACCACATCATTAGCTTATGCAATTTGATTATAAGGTTTTTCCAACATACCTATATAATATATACTGACCATGTCAAAAAGATTAAGTTCCCTTACCTCTTGACATAAACCAATTTTGAAACAAAAGAAAGAAGATATGTGTATGGTGAAATAGTCTGATAAAATGATTTGATTGATTGGTAAACTGTCAGACTTTTTTACAGTAAACTTGAAGACTGCTGGACATCAGATTTGTCCAAAGATAATAAATTAAAAAAGACGCAATTTATTAAAGGAATTATTTTTTTTCAAAATGTTCACTACAGCTGGAATATTTAATGACCACAACTGGTGTCAAGCTTACAAAACAGCCCAGAGGCAGTAATTATGATACAGAATTATTACTATAATTTCAGTATTTACAATCTGACAGTGGAAATTAAACTACTGCACAAATTGACACAGTCAAAATATAATAACTTGTGCAAAGTTTCGAAGCTTGGAATAAGTTAAGTATGTACATATAGCAACAATAACTGCAATTCCTGATGTCAATTTACTAATGAATTTACATATCCATCATTCATAGCTTTGAGCAACCAGAGTTTGCATCTATTCAGCCAGCATTAGTAATCATAGATTTTGATATTTGAAGTTTATGGGACAAATAAATTGACAGACCACTGCGGTGCCTGGGGCTAGAACAGAGGTTTCAGGAAAACAAAGTGATGCAAAAATTAACCCAGGTTTTTAAGTTTAAGCTGTTTAAATAATAATTGATCTTTGCTGATATTTTTATGTGACTTAGTTTATATAAAATCTGTGATATTAGGTCTTCATAAGATATTAAGTGTCAGTAAGTCAGATTACTTTTGCAAAAGAACCTTTCAATTTTTTAGCTCAAGACTGACTTTATGGTTTTACTTTGGTTCTTTTTAGCTCTAATGTGTGTGATGAATTAGTATTCATGCAAATTTTACATCTGAAAGTGATCGGCCAGTATATTACAATGGCTGCATTTAAATCACCAGTGATAAGGACACCCCCTGGCTGATATTATGCATACCCACATCTATGTCAACTTTGTAAGTTCATGATGGTCAGGTTAAACAGTATTATGGGAATGTGACATTATTAGAATGACATTTGTTGATTTGTTTCTGATAACTCCTATGCATAGCGATTATACATCAACCTTAAAGTAGGTTGAAGTTGAATAAGCTCAAATATTTGTCAAAATCAAGAGTTTTTTTTTTAAAAATTGAGAAAAGTCTATACCCTTCACTTTTACCACACATTTTATAAATACTGGCAATCAGTTTAAAAATAAAATTATCGTCGCACAAAAGCAGTTAGATTTATAAGTGTTATATTTACACATACTTGAGAGTTATTGCCTGAAAAGCCTCTTGCATATCTTCAACACTAGCAGATTCCGTTGAAGAGCAGATGTTTTGATTACCACATTACAATCTAAGCTGAAACTCTTGCCCTCATTAAAAATGGAGAAAATGAATTTTTTTTTCAAGGCTTTGTCTCTGTGTGACTAATTTTCTAGCCGATAAAATTCTGAATGACATTGCCTTTGTGTTCAGTGCAGCTTTTTCTCTTGGCCTTGTTTCCGAACATAAAACCCAAGCATCTGCTAATAAAGAAATGCACAAACTTGACAGTTACTGTAATACTAAATCGTGCATGTAATTTGTTAATTAAGCAGTTGAAGACTAAAGGGGTTTGGAAAAAGTGGGTTTATTTCCTGGCTTGAGTGTCATGTAACAGTGTCCCTCTTAATGTGTCAGCCCTTAGGGAGTGTCCAGTTTCAGGTGTTTCTATAAACTGACCAGTGGTCCACTCTTCAAATTTCATAGTCCACAACTGGTACACTTCAAAGGAATATATTATATTTCTTGTAGATATTGCAATAGATGGGTAAAATTTACCAAAGAAAGGTTTCATTCTTCTTTTTTTTAAAAAAATGACACAGGAATAACTGGACTTTGTTTAAATATGCATTGTGTTACTAGCACTTACAAAGTATGGGTGCGAAGTTGGGTATTAGCCTTTATCTTTGTAAATTAGAAAAAAAATTGTAAAAGCCTCAAAAGGAATATTGGAGTAATAAAAGAAATTAACTATAAATATCAAACAGCCAAGTACAAAAAAATATGGAAAATATGGGCTATAACACATAACAAAACAGATGTAACATAAATATTAAATGACAATAATGATTTCTCCTTTTATCAATGCAATGTCTATCATGCTGTAGTTTTATGTTGACACTAAACCCTGGTTATGTCACCCTTACCAAGGAAATAACTCATAAGAAACATTCTATAGTCCTGGTGACACTTCCTCAAATAAAAATCAAAAGATTTGAAAAAGAAAGACACCAAAAACCATGGGAAGACTGGCAGATATAATGGACATTGTGAACTAAAGTGAGTAAATTATGACAGAAGGGGGTATCTAGGATAGAGTTTCCTTGTAATCAAAGAAGGATAATAGAATTAGTGAGAGATATGATAGGATTTTAAGGTATTTAATGCTTGTTCTAGTAACTAGGTGAACATCTGTGATTAAAACCTTGGTGGGGGGAAAATCTCAGACATTCTCAGACTCCTTATATCTTGGTCCTAGCATCAAATACTTCATGGAAATCAACAAGACCTCCTTCCCTCTCTCAGTGCTGGATGGTTTTAATTAACTCAGTGCTACAAGATGGTTTACCTTGGCTATCAGCTGTGATGTATGGAAAAATTGGCATGATATGCTCAGCATGAGACATGCTACATTAGACCCCATTAATGCGAATCTTTTGTTGTAAATATAAATATATATCTTATTTATAGTAAACTATTAAATAATGGAATCTCTTCATTTATTGTTAAATTATGACCAAAAATAGCAGTTCGTCTGATTGAACAGAGATTTTAACATCTGTCAGATTTTAAGCGAAGGCATTCTCTGTAAATTTATTATATTTTCTAGCATTGTTATCGGTTTCTATTTACTAATGAAATAGTAACACTTTTTCAAAACACTCATTGTATACTATCAAAACCGCCTGAAATAAATCATATTTTCTGAAATGATATAAAGGAAAAAATCTCTGCATCTTGCCCCCTTTATAATATTTAATAAAGTTTAATAATTAAAATATATTAAAAAAGAGAATTATTTCCATTATTGAGTGAGTGAAAATGAATATTCCATATCATCAGTGAATTGGTGAATATATTTATTTGTATTTTGCATTAAGTGTGTATTGCATCAAGGTAAAACCTTTTCACATAGTAATACCTGTCTGTAGTGTATGTATTTGGGTGTTGGTAAATCAACAGAGTCACAGAAGATATTTCAAATATAGATTAGTTGAGTGGAAAATGTTTCATTTAAAAATCAAGCACAAGGGACTCTCATGTTGTATAATAGCCGTAATGTTTCTGTTGTAATAATGGTTTTGAAAATTCAGTGCGTAAGTTGAAATGCATACAGTTTAGAATAGCATATCAGATATTTATATAAGAGCCCCTATGTAAATACACACTTTAAACCATAATATGAGGCCACAGGACGAGAACAGGCGAGCTGGAGTGCCTTATGTTTGCTCACATAATTTTGCAATGTTTGAAAAAACTACAGGCAGTTACAGAGGGCGAAATGCATTGCCATGGAGATATATACATAGGTCCTACATTGAGCCTAAAGCTGTTATTTGAATTTAAAAGGCTGGGATTTTAAGTAAATACTTCAGTCTGTTTTGTGGAACAAGTTATATATTCATCATATAAGGTTTATATCACTTAAAAGTGTCTACATTGCTATCAAGGTACTGTGTTTTCTAAATGGCTTAATTTAGGGGGTAACAGTATAGTTGGACTAGCAGTTATAATTACTAGTATTTCTAAATCTAAAGCTAAAACTTGTTATAATTACACCCGGTCCATGTAGATTATAGTTGTCCGCTCTCTTTAAATGATTTTCCCTCCAGCCATATTCAGATAAATTTCCTTAATTTTTAACTCTCCTTATATTTTGGTAAATACATCATTTTTGTTATTAAATGAATTACTTGGCAGTCCATAAATGGGCGTCATTAATTTTGCACACTTTGATATATCCAATTACAAAGAAAGAAGATCATGTTTTAAAAACTAAGCCTTTCAGCTTCCTTCTAATTAAACTCTCTGAAATTGTAAATCCAACAATTCTAGTATGTGTTTTAGGTAGAAGGTGACACTTTTACCATATGTTTGTTATAGTGGTGAAAAATAGTCAGCTTTTACGCAGTATAATTAATAAGGTTTCAGACAGTCCAAAAACTTGTTTATGGCAGAAATATTTGCCAGATATCATAATTTAGGGTTTCAGGAAAGTGTGTGTTATTTATCGTAGCACTAGGATGTATGCTGTAAACTCTACTTAACATCTAATTTGCATATTGTGCATATATATTTATAAGAGGTTCAGATAAGTGAGAACCCACTATGTAGTTACATTTTAAATCAGTGCTAGCGATTAAAAATATTTTGAAAGAAATATCATAATCATAGTTTTTTGTTGTTAAATATTTATTCCTCATTGCTTGTTAAGTTTTCTTAGCATGCTATTTTGATACAGTCTTCAAAATGACATATTTTAACAGGAATGATTTAAACTAATTATTTATCCCCTGTGTGAGAAATAGATCCTGTATGCTTATATGAATTGCCTCCATTACATTGTGAGAATATGAAACTGTCAAGAAATGCCCTGCTGAACTCTTAGGTCATAGTTAAGCATGCGTTGTGTGCACAAAACTTGAACTTCACAACTCAAGGTGACATTTGTATGATTAGCTGAAAACTGTGAAGTTATTTAGGTCATATTGTGTAACCTAATGAGGGGAGCAATTATTTTTGGAGGGGAGTGTAGGCAGAAGAGGAAATCTGCCATTTCTTTGTTAGGTTTTGTAAAAGCAAACACAGCTATTTTTGATTGGGGGTGTACAGTTGGGTGGAGAATTAGGCTACTGTTTCCACACAGCAAAAATTAAAGACTGGCTTTGTATATTAATATTAAAACTCAATTTTATTTAAATCTTAAAACTGTAAGTTTCTTGTTTTCCAATTTATGGTCTTGATGATTCTTTTCTTACAAATATCCTTTATATATGAAAGGGAGATGATTTTGATACCAATACGTTGAAATATATTTAAATATTGATACACATTTGTGTGGTATTTACCTTAGGTTATGTTTTAAGTGCAATCAATTATCTGTTTGTTTGTGTTCCTGATAACTCTAAAAGTAGTGAACAGATCTTCTTGATTTCTTTGTATGTTCAGGGCCTGACCAGAGGAAGAAGAGATTACATTTTGGGAAAGTATTGTGTATACAAAATATTCTGTATTTTTTTAAACACTGTGTGTTCGAGATCTGCACTCTTTGTATGATTTCAGTTGGCTATTATTTATTTACTGAAATTTTTTTAGCTACATCAAGAAAATAAGTAGTCTGTATGTGCAGCATGATAACTTCATCAGTCAATATATTTGGTCAAATCAGTAAAAGGGATAAACTGGGATCAGCTGTTGGTGATTAGGTGTCACTGGTTGGTACTGTGGAAACCCTAGCTAAGTCTATTACTGAAGGGGTGTGTTTAAAGGGTTGGGATTTGGTGACAAATAGATTCCTCATTAAGTGTTTCCCCACCTACCTTCTTAATCTTTTTCTCCTTCAGAAGAAAATAATTATTTTTGTTTAACTTAATTGGAAATTTTGTTCCATTTTCAAACAAATATTCTTCTTAATATTTTTCAGTGGTAATAATTGTATGCTAAAAAAAATTTTTTAAATCATTAAAATCTGCTGGTTTTTCTAATAAAAAAGTAAAATGCTTCTGGGTTCTTGCACTAAGAGGAGAAGCAAACATATTATGTGCCAAAGAAAGGTCAGAATTTAAAAAGTGAGGAAAATAACTATGGTAATACTTGAGCACTTTATAATTTTGTGGTTGTTGAAAGAGAACTTTTACTCTGTGACATCTGTCATCTGCCAGGCACGTGCAGATTACCTTTGTTGATTTTTTTTTCTACAGCGTAGAGTTTTTTTTACTGGCCAGATTTTTATCACAGTCTAAAAACAGTCTTCAGTCAATCGGTTCTCAGTGCTTTAAAGTTGAAATGCTTTCAGAATGATCATTTTTCAATAATGACATTTTTGTGAATTTCAAATAGATTCGTTTTAAAATAGAATAGTATACATACAAAGTTTCACTAAGCTATTATTATAGCTGTTTTAGCCAATGCCCTTTGAAAGTTTAAATTAGAAATTAGAAGTAGAAAGTAATCATAACTGAAAATTAATTTTATTGAATTTATCAAAAAAATGGGTGAATTGGTGAAATATTTTCCTTTGTCTTTAATTTCTACTCATGCAGTAAACATATTTCATGGTTTCTTAGTTTCTGTTGGCCATCCTTGAAATATTATTTTGCAAGAATAGAAGTTTTTCTCCAGTGGGTAAATAATATCATAAAGAAGATTAATAACAGACTTTTCCCTTTTTGATTATTGCTTTGGCATTTAAAATATGCAAACATTGCTTTCTCTTTAATCACCACCCTCAGTGCACAACTGTGAGACTCTGTTACTTTTACCGCTAATTAATAACTTCTCCCCAACCAGTAGAATGAATGAAAACAAACAGTGCCCATCCAGGCAGAAAGCTACACTGCCCAGAAAACACAGGGGTTTTGTTTATGCATCCATCTTTGTCATTCAACAGTAATTACCCTCAAACTCCACTTGCTATATGTGGGTCACTTGTTTGTATACCCTACTTACAGACTGATAGACTTATTCAGACATTTAAGGTTGATTTAACGTCTTATTAACACCCAGCGATTATTATATTCAAGGTTTTGAAACCCAAAAGGCAGAGAGTTTTGTTCACAATAAAAGGTTCTAAGTTGCAAGACTGAGTTAATAACAAAAATCCATCCATCTAAATTCCAAAGAATTTCTCTTTTTGAGATGCTAATAAAACAAATGCTACAACAATAAATATCATATCATTAAGTCTTGACCATAATTTCTGCAAATACATTTTACAAATGAAGATATCAAAGTGGTTGGTAACTTTTTGCACTTTGCATCATTGTTAAAAACCCATTCATTTATAAAAACTACTCTTTTCTAATGAATTAAATGAAGATAGATTTTGTTTGTTAAGGTTTGTTTCAAGCTTTGTTTAATCTGTTCCCCCATCTATATATTTCTGTAGAGCAATACAATGTGGGAGCTGTCTCAAGCTATGTCCAACGCTCTGCATGGGATCGTTGTAATGGTATATTGAACTTGTCCAGCTTGTCAGACATAAATGACACACGGTGAAATTGCTTGATTCAAGACATTGAGCATGTTTTGGATTGAATCTAAAAATATTCACCAAACATGCAAATTTGCTACCAACAAAACAGTTTTAAACTAGTATTTATAATAATGAAGGGCCGAAGTGGACTTCAGAATTCAACCATTGCCACTTGACTGAGCATGCATTTTTTGATTCTAATATCAAATCACTGAGGCTTATCCAAGTGGAGAGATTGCAAATTAAATTTTATTTATAAGAAGTGATTTCAATTCAATTTTCTACCTCCCAGTAACTTTTGAAGCAGATGTTTCTTCCACTTAGATATTTCAGATATTTTATCAGTTTTTATTTGTGCCAAGAAAGAAAATTCTTTTAAAAGTTTCTGTCAAGTCCTTGGTGTAATTTATAGCAAACTGGTTTTCTGTAAAGAAGTATATCATAGTGCCAAGGGGGAATAAAACTTGTTAAATAAGGGGTGGGGATATATGCCTCTCTCAAGGGATACATAATAACAGGTATTTTTGAGCCAAGAGGGGAAATGGTTCCATACAATATGGTCTAATCATGAAAAAGGGGTATTAAAGTTAACCAAATATCGGGCTGCAAATCTGAGATTGTTACACTAGATACCTAATCTAATAAAAGTCAAGGATAAGGGGTGCTTAAAAAGTGGAAAAATGGTTTGAGTCAGATTACAGCGGAGGCTCCTCAGAGTGACCATAAATTGCAGGGAAGTGTAGAAGCGATTTACATTTCAAAGACAGAAAAAGGTCCTGAACAGTTGTGTGATGCTTTAAAAGTTTAAGGAGAGATATTGTGAATGTATGCAACCCTTTAGGTTAGCAATTGTTCAGTAGATCTACATTTATATGTAGGTTTTTATGAAGCCTTAAATTTCCCATGCAAATATATTTATGATTTACCCAGAATTATGTATGAGGTTTATAAACCACGACTCACTGTTTTTGTTCCATCAAATTGGCGTATTTGTAAAACACCTATTCTTTTGGACCTTTGCAGTGACCATTTCTTTATATTTTGGTCAAGTGTTATTTATATTTCCTTCCTATGCAATAGATCTAAGTGCATTATACATGTGTGAGAACTCTCAAATGGCTGCATGTTAGACCTCAAGTGGTCTTTGCTATTTTTACGAACAAAAGAAGGGTCAAGAGGCGTCTTTAAATGGTCCATGCTATACATTAATCCCGGCCTTTAAAAGACGTGTTTCCAATCAAGATCGTATATGTGAAATTTTATATCTGGATTTATGTAAGAGGAGTTTAGTTTTGTATATTTTACTTCACACTCGACAGCAGCTTAAATGAGTGAAGTTTTTATGGTCAATAAAGATGAAAGGCTTTTGAATAGGGGTTAGATGTAACTGAATCCACTACATTGGGCCAGTGCTGTACCACTTCTTGATCAATAGAAGGCTTTTAAATACTGCCTCAGATGTTTCAAAAGTAAGAATAAAACCCTTGCATATCAGCCTAAGCCTTCTTCTATGCACAACGTGTGCAAATTATGGTCAATTTATTTATATTTTTTGCTCATTTAAGCTTTTAAGTGAAGACCCACCTGTATTAACTATTTAAATGAGCTTGCTTATGGATTCTCAAATTTCACCTGCATCTGGCATATATTATTCTATATGTCATGACAGTTTTTAGCAAAAAAAAAATTATCTCCTGTTATGTGAAAGAAATTACTATATTAACTCACATTAAAGGAACATTTTATCATTCAAAATTCAATGGCACATATTTTTAGTGGGTTTTAATTTGTGAATTGCATGATGCATAATTCAGAAAATGCATGACATTTCCTGTGAAGAAATGCTTGTCACAATCACTCAAGACATGTAGGGTCTCTCTGCAATATTTTGTAATGATTCTTCACACATGACTTAACTGGAGTGGTAAGAAAAGTCCAGGAACATGACTTCATGAATTTGTACAAATTGTTGAAAACATTAGGTAGGGTTATATAATGTGCGGCAACATATGTTGGTAACAGTGGGGATTCTAATCATAAAGTAGTGTACCTGTCTCATATGCAAGAGGGAGCAGCTTTACACAATATTCCATTATAGAAAAAAATTAGAAAGAATTTAAGCAAGAAAAGTATCAATTTATAATATATATTTGTGTGCGTGTAATAAAGATGTAAGATGTTCTAGAAGCCACAGATTTGTAGAGAAAATGCATCACATTCTTTACTTTATAAGACGCAAATAAGAGCAGTTGTAGAGTGCATACCTCCACCTAGGCAGAGCCCCTCTGAAATTGCTTATTAGTACAATGTTAAAAAATCCTTTGAAAAGTTCCTGGATGCAGATGGTGATCCGATTACCAACAATGTCAAGTCATCTGTTGCTTATGTCTATTGTCAGCATTGCCTGTAAATGTTGTAAAAATCCACAGAGAACTTTTCAAGTTGTTTTGTAGACAAACAAACACATGATGCCTGAAACATAACCCTTTTCTTGGTAGAGGAAAATGTGTGTGTTCCTCAGTACCTGAATATGTTGCAGTGTAAAATAAGGCACAGGAAAAAGCCAGTACACACCAGTAAAAGTATCTTCCGAGTACAATATATCTCATTTTTCTCAGAAACATGCACATACACCAATATTTAAAATATGTTGTTGTCTATCAACAAATGATATTCAAATCATTGGGCACATAATATAGATATGCAGGGTAGTGAGAAATTAGTGTTGTCATCTTTACCAACCTAACACAAATATTAATTTTTTTCCCATGTTTTTGCTTTCTACAGACACTAAACCAGCCTGTGGCTTCTTTGGTCAGCCTCTGACACAAGATGCCATTGAGGCAATCTTTCCTCTGATCGATTTCCTGAAGAAACCCGAATGTCTGGCAGAAGAGGGGTTGTTCCGTAAGTCTGGCCAGGCAGTAAGACAGCGTAATCTCCAGGATGCCCTGAATTCAGGGAACCAGGCTAGTCAGGTGGAGGAAGACTTGAGAAGTGGGGTGTACACCGCACACGACTGTGCAAGCGTGATTAAAATGTTGCTGAGGGAGTTGCCAGAGCCTTTACTGATGTCTAGACACTACATAGCCTACACCCAGATACCAGGTAAGGATCAGGTGGCAGAAATGTCTACATAGAACTGATTGCAAGTTAAAAATACTGTGCTTCTTTGAAAACTGCTACTCTGGCTTCCAGTTGGACAGTGTAGTCATTTTCATACAGTGACATTTGTGAACAAATCTCTATATAAACAGTTTCCTATTTATTTATCCCAGCTCTTGCTACAGATAAAAAAGTAAACGAGTCTTGTATTTATTGTGATACTTGTTGCATGTTAAAGCTCCAGTATGTATGTAGTAATGTAATCATACAAGATCTAAGATTTATGACTTATATTAGGGCATTTTGAAAGTGAAAAATCTGTAAACAAGAAATGCCCTCTTATATGTTACAAAACATAAAATAAGTACATTGTGGCAAAATATTTAAGAATGTGATATTCTATGGTGGCAAGAACCTTTGATTTTAATCATAATGTACATAATTTAACATTTTTATACCAACATTTCTATTTCCAGGCATGAGCACTCAAGCAAAACAGATGCAGACTTTGCAGCTATTGATCCAGCTGCTTCCCCAGGAAAATGCTTTCCTGTTGCGTATTCTTTTGGAGCTGTTACATCGTGTTGCCATGGAACCGACCAATAAGATGACAGCTGACACGTTAGCCACACTATTTGCCCCCCACCTGTTGGTTCCCAGGACGACCAATGCCAACGACCTTCAGACAGAATCCTGCAATGTCACGACCATTGTGTCCTTTATGATCACACACCATTGCGAGATGTTCGAGTACCCAGTGACCTTAGTGAGGGACATCCAGCTGTACTGGGACGATATGGACGGAGGGTACATGGATCTCAACAGGACTTCTGTATCCAGGGATGGACTATCCTCTGACGATGACCTGGATTCTGCAAGCTGTCCTAGATTTAGGGTAAGTAGTTTATATATTCTGATTGTAATTAATCTCTTGTGTAAGTTTACTGTGTGTTTTTTTTTTAATATTCATATAATTATTTTTGCTCCACAAATCGATATTGAATGTCAAAAGTTTTCAATATCAATTCTTGTTAGCTTGTTAGTGTGTATTTTTTTAAATTTGTATATGTGGAATGATTTGGGCAAATTAACAATTTGCTAAGTGATAAGAGTTTCTAGTTATGTAAATTTTATGCAGATAATATATATATATATATATTTACATTTTTGGTTATTTCAGAAGCGTATTGACCCTCTGGACAGAACCCTGAACACCACAGTGACATTTGCAAACCGTCAAGCTTTGCAATATGACTCAGCAGATTTCACCAACCGACAGATAGCTGAACTGTACGCTTATGTCAACAAGATGCCAGACTCACCACAAAAGCGCAGATTTATTAAGCAGTTCAACAAAGTATCTCATGGCAGTGGAACACCAGCGCCATCATGTGACTCAAAAACCCGCCGCAACACGGCCTCTCTGAGTGGTTCTATTCGAAAGATGATGTGCAAGACGCCAGCCAAGAGAAAGAACTCCTACGATCTGGCTCAGCAGTGCAGTGTAGACATTCCAGATTCTTGTTATACCCCCCGCTTGAAGAGTCAGTGTTACGAAGAGGTTGATTCTACACCCACCAGGGGGAGCCAGTGTGCACACAGTCTGCGCAGACAAATCCAGGACAGCATCCACATCGAATGCTCCAAACTGCCACTGGTAAGTTATGATGTTGATTTCATATGTAAAATCACCCGAGATTTTTTTTACTTTCAAGTTATGTACTTTGTAAAGTTCTAGTTTTTAATCTCTAGTCTTTTAAGTTTATGAAGAGTATCTTCCTTTAGAATATTTTCCAAAGGAATGCTATATTGATAAAATATATTTCACTGAAGTAATATAATATTTATAATTGGCGTTTGCAATTGCAAAAGTAACGCCATGGTATGCAGATTTTCAAGTGTGAACAAAAACTTTTCTGTTGAGTTTCTTTTCTATTGACATTTGAGACACAACCTTTTACCAAGTTGATCTTTGGTCTTTTCTAATGTATCAAATTTGGCAATAAATGTACAACTACTTGTAGACGGAATGGCTGGCTTATTTCTTTTGAATCAGGTATTAACTATAGTTGACTAAGCTTGGGAATCCAGCATTCAAACGATTTGCTTTATAGTTTTTGGACTTCCACCTGTATGTACAAAAATATGTTTTCGGGTAGCATGATATCAGAACTGACTTCTCTCATACTTGAATGTAACTTACAGTGGCTCTGTTTACACAAGGTCTATTGTAATATATTTTAAATCAACAATTAAACATTCTTGGTAATATACTTGAATAATAATAATAATAAATGAAGATTATTTTTTTTCCCCAACTGATTTACATGTTTTATGTACTTTCAGGGGTCTTCCCATTCTTCCCTCTCCAGTAATAGTAGTACAGAAAGCTGTGATGCCTGCAGTATCCATAGCAACACTTCCTTGACAACCACTTCCTGTTGTGAACAGTCTGTGTGCCATCGTCTTCACAATAACAACAATATTGATGAAATGGTAGCTAGTTGTCTACAATCTCCGGCAAAGTGCTTGAATACCCCTCACCGAACCCACAGCAGTAGTCAGATCATCAATGTGCTTACACAGGACTTACCCCACGTCTATTTTCAGGATATAGACGAAGAAAACAAAGAGAATGCCCCACTCTTGATGAGTGATGGCGACTCTCCCGTTTTAAAAGCCAGCAGTGACAGGGACACTGTTGATATAAGAAACAGTTGTATTTGTGAACCGATGGACGTTTCCATGGAAACGCAGTCTCCGTGTGCCTCATCTGAGTCAGCACCACAGCAGGTCTCGCTGATACGGACACCAGTACTGGCAACCCCAACCTGTATCAGGGCCTAGTTATAAAATGTGTGTGTTTATAAATAGGTGCTTTTTACTTCAGAGTTATAAAACTAGCAATAACACATTTCATAGTGATATATATAATTACACAGTGAAACCCCTTTTATCCGACCTTCAGTTATCTGAATATTCAATTTGATGAACACATTACTGCTCCAATATTTGTATTTCCTTATTGTTTTTTTCACAAAGCTATACATTTCTACTAAAAACTTCTGCATTCTATATTATGAACATTTTCTACTGTGACCACCCGTATCTCTTTATCTGTATGGTCAAATAACAGAGGTTTTACTCGACCTTGTTACAATATCGTAAAGTATTTGTTAGTATGTTAACTAAGTATTTACCAAGTAAGAACTGTTTTCCCTCAAGATTAATTTCAACTTCAGTAATGGTCTCATAAACTTCAGAGGGAAGAATCTCTTTTGAGAAAACAACACTTTTCAGGTATTTTTCCCACTGTAATGGCTATTTTTACTTCATTCTATTAGTAGTAAGTCAGCGAGTACTCTGCCAGGGAGTTACACGATTCATGTGCCATATGAAATAGGTGTGTCTTGTATATCAGTTACAACAAACCGCCATGCAGGCGTGGTGATGGTTTAACAACAATTTGTACCTTTCAAACATTCATTCGTTTCGTAATTCATCCATTTATGAAAAAATATAACTGTATACAACTGTAACAAGAACCACTGTGGAATTTTCATAAAAGAATATGTAATTCTGAAAGTGTCAAATGTAAACTTGGGAAGTTTGGTACTCGAGTATTGTTTCCCCAGTACTTGCCTCTCCAATGAGTATTTTTTTGGAGTGATAAAAAGTTTTCATTTTCCTTTGAAATAGATCCAAAATGTACCTTTTTTGAAACCATATGGATGATATAATCTGCAACGAAAAAGACGACTCATTTCTCCATTTTGTACTCTGTAATACTCAATACTTAATCTTCTTATAAAAACTAGAAAGCACTTGTGGAGTGCACACCTCCACCAGGGGTCTTTTCCAAATATACAAGAACTTTTTTATCCAGAATATGATCTGAATCTTTCCCGAAAAAGAAAAAAAAAACAACTAAAAAACACTTGCAGAGTGCACATCTCCACTAGACTATGATAGAGATCTTTCTCAAAATGTAAACACTTCTCCCTTTGGCCAGGCCTACCCACATAAAAAATTCGTGGAAATCCAATCATTACTTGCAGAGCAATGTTAACCAGAAAGCCAAACTCACTGTGAACACATTGAAAATGAGACTTGTGAAAGTTTGGAATTTTTTTTGTATCTATAATATATGGATCTTTCCCGAAATTTGATTATTTCTTCCTGTGATCATTTCCGACCCACACAAAAGTTTTTAGACAGATCCCCTCATTATTCCAGGAGTTACAGTACAGACAGACAAACCAACCAACAAACAAATGCACCCTAAAACATAAACTCCTGGTAAATGCTGGAGTATTCTTTTACCTTCAAGTACCATAAACTTGATAATAGTCAGATCATGTGTGTATAAGAATTAAAAACCCAATTACTCAACACACAGTTATTGTGACATATTACACTGACATGTGAGATGTTCATTCTTATTTCATCAGTATAAAAGTTCACAATTCATCTTATGTATTACAGTATATTATGTGTTATGATATGTTGTTAAATATGTTGTATGTTATTTAATGTAGAATTCCTACTTTGTATTACATCTATTGTATAGTGCTTTGAACATAACAATAAAATAAAACCAATAAAATGAAATATTTTACTTAAAAAACAATTTTCCCATGTGGTCCTACTGCTAAATACATAGGACAGCATCTCAATGCAACTCACCACAAGAGGTTTGCATTTTGTTCTTTCATGGCCTTAAACTAGTATCCTCTATGTTCCTCCATCCCTTCAGATATCCGTTGTGACATGACCAGCAATTTATGGGTAGAAAGCATTATTTAACCCAAATCATCACAGTCTACAAGGGTCAAAGATAACAAAGATAATATCCCTTTCGTTTCAACTTCCAGTGTGTGTAATTTCTAAAGTTGTAGGTTGTATATCTAATGGAAATTTATTAATTGCAAATACTCTAAAAGTTCATATTTTCATCAAGGAGCAATTTCAGCGAAGTAGGCTTTTGTTGTGGAAATTAAATTCCTTGCCCGGTGTAAAACTTGACCAATTAGTATGCACTGCTTCCCTTCATACCCTCAGCAAACAGTAATGATGACACCTTATATAGTGTGTTGATAGTGATTATAAACCCAAATCAATCCGCAATCTCTTAGTAGAAAACCATCATTGGTGAAAATTAATTTGAGTTTGTGGTATTTCTTTCCATTCGTATTCATGGTCATAGCATCATTTTGAATCATACTGTATGAAGGTGGGGAGGAAGTAGTGATGGTTCTAAAATTCAAACCATTCAAAAATCTAAATGAATTGTAGCTCTCTTTAAAAACATCTTGCACACAATGTACACGTTATACAAAACTTGAGACTACAGCATTTTGGTGAAAAAAAGTTCTCATTTCGTTTTAGAATGCACACTAAATGCTTAACATACGCAGTCAATACTCGGCAAGTTACATGATTTATCTATTATATGCCTATTAGATTACCTGACCATGAAACTACTATCATGAATTTCAATTGAATTTTCATGTTTTGACATAAATTTTTTCAACTGGTAAATATTAAACTTTTTATAGAGCAACTGCCTCTAGTATCCCTGTCTGGCAACCAATACTGAAGAAATATAAAATATGTTCATCTCCACATATACAATGTTAGCTATTGAGAGTTTCTGGTACAGATATACAAAAGTGCATTATAAAAATACGTGGCAAGATATTGTTTGAAACGGATGTGTACGAGTGCATTATGGGCAGACCTTTCACCACCCCTTACCCCCTGCCCCTTTTCCTGTACAGAATTTTAAGTGGGGATGAATGACAACAGGATTGGGTTCTAGTCATTAGCAACTTCTGCTTGTAAAAAAATACACCTTCTGTTTGGACCTTTAAATTGGTTACACTAAAACCTAAACTTGTTGAGGAGTGGTTATATTTTTAAAGTCGACTGCATTTAAGAACATGACTGATGGGTTGATGTGGGTTTTAATGTCGTTTTCAACTTGACATGTGACTTGGGATTGAAAATATGCCTGGTGTAATGGGCAAGAGGAAACTTCAAGCTAAACTCTACCTGGGGTTATTCTTGGACAGGGCTGATTTGGCTCATTACACCAGGTACCCAAACAGTTAAAACTGACCCGACTCCAGATGTTTTAGTGTGAACCAGGTGAAAGAACCAGTGAAGCAATATGCCTAATGTAAAAAGAATTCCTGAAAATAAAATGTAAAATATCTGTAAAACTAAGGGAAACAAGAGCACCCAGGGAGTGCATGCCTCTGCCATGGCACATAATAAGTAAATGGGGAAATCTGGATTATTATAAGTTTTTGTATTCATGAGGTGCTACAGATCACTCTAAATATTTGATGGGATCTAAGTAGGACCAAGACCAATCTTCTGATTTTTTTCATGAAGATCCCAACACAAACAAACAAATAAATGATCATGCAAATAATATCTCCTTGGTTGAGATAATTATGTTTAAAACAAATATTAGACAAATCTAGGTGGATATTGGTATTCAACTCGGTGTGTCAACAAACCCATTTTTGAGTACTGGAGAAGAGGTCATAGAAACACGCTGTACAAGTGTTGCCATGTCAGGATTTTGAGGGGACTTTAATCGGTCAATATTCTGCATTGAAAATAATTGGTGCTCAGATTATTTTTACTGCTGGGTACATTTGAGTAAGAACTCTAAAATTCGCCAGGAATCTAAAATTCGCCACCTCTAAAACCTTAGTTAATTTTATAAAGAAAATGATGTTTTGTCTTAAAATTGGTATTTTTCAGTTCAGAAAGATTTAATTTACTGTACATTCAACAAATCTCACCTCAATTTATTTAATTTATTAGTATTTCCACATGTGGCGAATTTCAGATATGTGGCGAATTTTAGATTTCTTACTCTACTATTCTAATGACCTTTTTATTATCTGACTTAATTGCCATCCTCCCTTTGAGGTCAGAAAATTGAGGTTCCACTACTTGTACAAATGTAATTAAAATATAACAGCTTTTTCAAAAGTTTATTTCTTCCATACAAAATTTCTGTAACAAATATTTAAAGGATCCAACATACATGTTATAAATATAATTCAAAAATCATGCCCCAATGGGCAAATATTTAGAAAATAAACAACAATCGAGCGAGTGGTTTTTGTCCTATTTTATGCACTGAAAAAATTCATATAATTCACGAGCACCCGGGCATTGTGAAAGAATCACATCAATCAATACTTGCACAAGTGTGCTTATTTATTCCTATTTTAAGCCAATTAATTTACTTTTTTTTATATTCTGGTGTTTTATCATAAAGAAAAACAAGGCCAGAAGGGGTTTCGGTCTAATAGCGACAGCCAACAGAGACATGAGTAGTGCACTGAGGCGGTAACACATCCCAGTATTAACGTAGCCCATTGCTGCTAACTTCAGTGAAGAGACAGGTACTCTTCACACTACGCCACAATTCATGAAAGTGCGGAGACAAAAAAAAAAAAAAACAAAAAAAAAAAGCAAGGAAAAAAAAAAGTGATCTCTAGAAGTACGAGGCTCGATAGAGCTCGTGCTTAAAAATCAAAACAACACGTCCTGTTTGGGGAGTGGAGCTTCACATTCACTGCACACTTCCAGTCTTTATAATTACACACTACTTACTGCTTTGCAGGTGTGTGAAATCTAATACAAAAAGTAATCAAACTGAAACGAGTTTATTTTTTCCCCAAGTACTCTTTATCATTACTATGTATCAAGTACTTTTCTCAGTATGAAAAAAGCCATCTTTGTCTGTCTCAATCAAATTTTTTTTTTTTTACATAAAATAAACCACCCGAGTTCAATTTAATGAGAATATTTGAAAAATTGTGAATATTAAACAAGAAAAAGTACTGTCTTTGTAATTGGGTATCCATTCATACCAATTGATCACTTTGTGCTTTCACAAATACTCAAGCCATCTATGTAGCCTATAATTTAATGCAAACATTTAGTTTTATAAAACATATTTGAAAAAAAAAATTGTGTATCTACAAGATTGAAGAATAACAAAAACTAGGGTGAAGTGGTTGGCAGAATGCCAACCACAGAGTCGAATCTTGGGACAGCAGTGGGTGTTGAAATCTATAAACTTGGTATTATCGCCCGCAACACAGAGTGAGGTACAGTCACAGTAAAATATTGCTGGATTATATATTTGTAAAATGTTGTTAGAAACACCATTGTAGCCTCATGTTTTCATCACTCTGTGGGTGTATAACTACCAGCATTTGATATTTTATTTGTTTTAAATATTGCGAGAAGACAGAGTGAGGTGCGGTGACAGTAAAATATTGCTGGATTATATATTTGTAAAATGTTGTTATAAACAGTGGTTGAATGTAGAACTACAGAGTTTGAATTTTCATTGTCTCTGCCAGAGGTGTCCTCGACTTTGATTGGCTGAATGACAAATGTGTAGTACTACCGTGACGTCACTTCATTTATTAATTTCTTTGCGGTTTATTTGTTTGACAAATAATTGAGTACACGTAGATGGGCAGACAGCAATTTTACATTAACAGTGACTGCGTGATAAACCCTGCAGACAAATAAATTAATTGGGGTTTAAGGTCTAGAAACCAGCAGACGAAACCGTTAAAAAAGACTCGTTCGAGTAGACCATTACAATGGCAAACACAATAGTTTCTAGGACATACGGGTCCTTGGAGAAAGCCAGACAAAGTGCTAGACAAGCTTTTTACTTTATAAAATATAACTGAATAAAAACATTAAAAATCTTCAAAATGGCAGAGTGTATAGTATAGACCTTAATGTACCGATATGTGAAGAAATATTATGCAGAATTTGATATTTAAGGGCTTAAACGGCCATTTGAAAATCGCGGCCGCAACTCAGTACATAACTCGAATCAAAGATTCGACTAAAAAAGCATTGCTACACCATTTACTTAGCAATAAACTTTAACCTTTTTCCTGGTTAATTTGCATTTTTTTCAGTTTTTAACTTTTTTTTGAATGAAAATTAATAAAATATTAAAAAATTTAGTCACATACAAAATGTCTTTTTAAAAATGCAATGGAAAGTAAGAGATGTAATAAATTGAGAAGTAATAATTATAGTCATAGATTTCAAATGACAAGAATTACAATGAATTTATACTTTTCCATAACTTTAAGTACATTTGTTACGAAGACATTAAAAAAACCATACAAAAGTCATAATTTTAATTCAACTGTATGCCTATGTAGACTTAATTAACCAGTAAGCAATAGTTTCCAGAATAATATATAGTTTGAATAGAAACAAAGCCACATGGTAAATGTGAGAGGGCTGTTATAGGCACATTTTAAGGAAATCCATCAGACCAGCCCAGGTGTGCCATGACAGGATTTGTACTTCATTTATAAATAACATTACAACTAGCATCCTGCTAGGAATCTGGCTGTCCTTCTTGTGTTCTTTGATCACTTGTTGTATGCTTGTGTTTCTTGGATGGTTTATACCTACAAATAAAGCCATCTAGATTCAGTGATAACCTATAAGTGTAGTTTCCAAAATCTGTCATATTATGCAACTTTTACACTACATGTGGTCGTCCCACAGTTTTTGAAGTTTTCTCCCAGGTTGCCCCATTTCATCCCGAGTTGTTCAGACTACAGGTGGTGTAATTTGCAGTTACAGGCATTCAATGAAACACCCCTGTCCTCCAACTACCGTTAAGATTCGTATGTGACCTTGTGTGACAGTGGCAAATGTCCAATATCTGAACTCACCTTATGTCACCGTATTACACAGAGACAGAGTCACAACCTGTATGTACACCATGGACCACACACCTTTGGTTACCATAGCAAGAAATTCAAATGCGCATGTGCAGAAACATCTGCACATGCGCACGGTATGAAATCAGAGGTGGAAATTTTAAAAAACTTTTGAAAACAACCATGGGACTGGCAAGGTAATGGACGCCACAAGATGTCATACAAACCTCGGACGGTAGTTGAAGAACAGCAGATTTTGCCAAATGCCTATAACTGCGGGGAATACTGCATGTAGTGTGACAAGGCTATTAACAAATTTGACTTGTGTTTAAATACAGGCTGTAACTTGGGGAGAAA
This sequence comes from Sabellastarte sp. h YS-2021, assembly GCA_964017235.1. Lineage (NCBI taxonomy): Eukaryota > Metazoa > Annelida > Polychaeta > Sabellida > Sabellidae > Sabellastarte > Sabellastarte sp. h YS-2021. The sequence continues at coordinate 7,415,584 of OZ024932.1, read as the reverse complement.
GACTAGACCATGCATCTGCAAATACTGACGTGAATTCAGATGTTTTAGTGGTAACTAACACGAATTATGCATGAAGCAAATGTGATGACTGATGTTAAGTACAAAGTAGCAAAGTGGGTAACCAAAAAGTACAGTTGAAATTAATCAACTACTTGGGTAAACCTTAGTATTAATTTTGATTTGTGTAGGGCCAGGAATGTAAAACTTACCAGAAATCTAAACTTCAACACCCCTAAAATCCTAGTAAATTCTTGGAACAAAATGGTGTTTTGTCTTAAATTTGGTATTTTTTTTTGTTTAGAAAACCTTAATCTACTTATACTTGCAACAAATTTTACCTCCATTTCTTTATTTTTTAATATTTGAACATGTGGCGAATTTTAGATATGTGGCGAATTTTCGATTTTTTACTCTACCTGCTATTAGTTTTTAATGTAACTTTCCTTATTTATTACAGATGTTTGACTTTTTCGACATTTTATTTTTGATATGTTTGTTTATATCATCTGCTGCTATGTTTGATTCACTGGTTCTTCCAGTTGGTTACAACTAAAACACAGTTACCTAGATTTAAACTGGTTCTTTTCAAATGGATACTTTTTTTTCCCAATCAGAGACGTAGGTTTAACCAGGTTTGTCAACTAATAAGGAGTATGGGGGCCAGTGGTAACAAACTCGCCTCCCACCTCTGAGGTTGGCGGTGCAATCTGTGGGCCCTATGTGGGAAAATTGGTTAAGCCTATGTCTTTATCAGTATAACCTGTGTATGTCAATGGACCTATTACTACTCAATACGTTTATGTAGGGTTGCACCTTAGTCTATCAATGATGGAGATTAGGTGCTATAAAAGTCCACATTAAATTAATCCTATTTTTGAGTACCTGGAGACTCTGCTGTGCACTGCAGACCAAGTTAATATATTAAAGAACATAAAGAGAACAAAAAGCAAGGGCTGATGACAATGTGATCTGCAGTATAACCAACGATGCCATTGTCCCAAAAAGAGAAGACTGTCTCACATTTTTCTACTGCTGCTAAGAAATACCTAGTCTGTGCCTAGTGCAGTGTTCAACCTTAAGTGAAAAATGTTCCTGGTCCACCGGACCAGCAACATCAAAAAGTTACTGGTCCGTGAGAAAAGTTGCTGGTCCGACAAAATGATAGGTTTGTACTTGTAATATTTTAAAGTAATCTAATCTAATGTCGACTTTTATAGCACTTAATATACATCAAGCAGAACTGAACATAACCAAGGTAAATAATCTTAAGTTCAATAACATAGCCAGTAGTGCTGGGACGAGTTGACGGAAACTCGAGTTACAACTCGATGGGCGATAATTGGGGGTCGCATCGATTTGCGCAAGTCAAACTCGAGTTTTTGAAAACGTATATATTTTCACCATCTAAGGCTGACACTTCACCAAAACAATAGAAATATCTGAAATTTTCACAAATATATTGTATTTTTACTTTATTCTTGCTTAAATCAATGAAGATTTAACTTAAATTATATCGCGAAAGACCATTTCCAGTTCAAAGTTTTGCCTCATGTACGGTTATGTAAAATATTTTCGCTAACAAATGAAATACTTTATCCCGAAAATTACTCGAGTTTGACTCGAGTTCAACTCGCTTCTAACAAGTGATGCTCGATCTTTCATTTAAGCTGGCGATCCCACCACTAATAGCCAGGTCATATCAATGAAGACACAGGCACGACGGGAAGGCTATGGTGGAGAGACTTTTGCAAACAGGTAAGATTGGAACTTTTTCATGAAGGAGGTAATAGATACTGAACTGTGTACATTATCAGAAAAATTACTTCAAAACTTAGGAGCATCAAAGGGAAAACTATGGCCGAAGTGTTTGACTGACTTGTAGAGTGGGGAGTGGAAAGGAGGAGCTGTCAGGCATTGACAATCAAGATGACTATCCCTGGTACTGTAGGAGCATCTGCTCAAAGTCAAGGGTGATCCAAAATAGCAAGGAGAACCACTGTGTAAAAGTTTATTAACCCTTAATTCTGCCATACCATCAATACCGTTCACTCAGTGCCATATGCATTAAAATTGGAGGTTTTCCAATAAAGTTTATGCCATACATATTTACTACTACACATTGCCCATAATATAACAGGAGTTTAGGTACATACCAACAGGTATAATTGGTTATACATAAAACTAAAAAATTGTCATACAATTTCTGCCTAAAAAAAAAAAACAAAAAACCAATTAATAAATGTAAACAAAAAGTTATAGCTATGTCATGATCAGCACATTTATAATAAATAAGCAGAAATCATTATGATCATCTTAAGCTTATAAGTAAAGGGGGGGTGGGGGTGGGGTGGGGGGGTGGGGGTGGGGTGGGGGTGGGGGTGGGGTGGGGGGGTGGGGGGGGGTGGGGGGTGGGGGGCTCCTGGGTAGGGGGTACCATGAGAGGGCAAAACCTCATACAAATATATTGATGCCTACAGGTGGAGTGTAGGAGTGTTTTATTTATTTTGAACATTATTTCACTATAATAATGGCTACTTTTGGGTCTATGACCTTAATTATTGATTTTATCCCCCTGAGCCTCCTAAAGAGGCTCAGTTGAGCGACTCCAGGTGGATAGGAATTTTGAACCCTAGGGCAAAATGGGATGAAATTTTCAGCCTCTGATGAGAAAAATCAAATATTTTTCGAAATATTGCCAAACAAATTTTTGGATGATATAAGACAGGTAACTTAGCGTAACTGATATAGTCACTACATACAGTCACTTATTATTCTTACAATCTTAAGCTCATAAGTTGTTTGTTCAGATAGCAAAATAACCATTTCTTAGATTTATTGTTTCAGAAAAATAAATTTATTTCAGGGCTGTTTTTCCAAATTATGGTTACTACTGTCTGAATATATTACAGGGTTTAAGTGCATAATGCACACATACAGAATAATATTATCATCAATAATAACCAAGATATTTGTAGAAATATTTAGTTACAATTCTGCTCTTGTCTGAGTGTTTGATTTTGAAAGCTAGTTTCTGATTGGTTAATGGTAAACGGCCTCGATGAATCAGAAGAGAGATATGAAAAGCAGTGACAGTACTGTTTACAATATGGCTACCGACGTAAATCCTCTAAAATATGTTGAAAAATGAGGGAAATATGTGAAAATATATCTTATTTTGAATGTTTCTGGACAAACGGACCGTCTACTTGGCAGAGTTACAGGTCCACGAGTAAAGTTGTCAGCTTCGGACCGGCGGGTTGGCGGGAATTTCGAACACTGGCCTAGTGGCCTATATGGCTAGTGCTTATTTCCTGTTTCCTTGGCATAAAAGCATTGAAAAGAGCTTTCTCTCTTTACCTCCCTGAACAGGATACCAGCCTGTCACTTGTTGACAGAAGGACTGCTAACTGTCAAATGATACATTTTATGGCATGACACATTAGTTCAGTATTGATATGAAAAGTCAAACTAGAGTCTGATATCGACAGTGAAATAGTATTGCAATCACTGCACTAGTTCACCGAGATGAAACCTTATCTAATTTTATTGCAATAAAGCTGGGGTGATAATACAGGCAGTAAGCTTTGGAGCCATGGATTTATATTTTTCTGATCATTCTTATTTTTAACAGTTTTCAAAAAATAAAATAGCAATAACATTTAAATTTCTCTGAATTCGTACAATGCTTAGTGTGTATATGAGTCACAGCAAAAACCAGAAATAAACTGTTGCAGTTACTGTACAAGCAATTAAAACTCAGTTCTGAGCTCATTCATTTCAACCATTGCATCATGTTCCACTTGTAAATATTTCATTCAGCAAAATGACTTAATATAATTGTACCTTTACGATTGTTGTCCAACTGCAAATAAATATGTTAAAAAAAATAGCATCAGAGATGCCCGTATCCCACAGCCTGGGGAAATAATTTTCAACAACATGAAGTATAGAAGTAGTAAAACAGTACAAAGATCTGGATACTTTCAGAACAGTGTCAGTTAAATAAAGCTCCAAATAATGTTTAAGTGAGAAAATAACATCTAAAAGAAAGAAAATGTATGTAAAGATAAAGTACTAAATCGAGACAATTCAATAGCAAGACAGCATTAATCAGTAAACTAAAAATTGCAAAACTGTAAATTTTATTAATTTTGGAAATAGCACAATTATACAAAAGTATACATACTAATCAGTTGCAGTAATCTATATATCTTTGTCATAAGAGAATCTTGTCTCAAATCTTGCAGGTGAACACACTTTGGTAGAGCCAAAGTTAAAGGTCACACCATGATGCACATCTACACTCCCTAACAAATGTCCCTACCAAGTGTTAACCTTATATACCTTGTCGAATCCAATAAATAGGTCATAGGTCAAATCAAGACTACACCATGATGATGCACACCTAAAACCCCCAGCCAACGTCCCCACCATGTATCAACTTCCTACACGTTAGAGTTTCTGAGATATAGCCCGGACAAGATTTTATGGGTAAGGTCACTACAGCAAGGTCAAAGTTCAAATCAAGGTCACACCATGACACTGCACACCTACAACCCCCTAACCAATGTCCCTACTAAATATCAACTTCCTACACCTTACGGTTTCCGAGATATAGTCCAGACAAGATTTTTTAGGTCAAGGTTGCTACACCAAGGTCAAAGGTCAAATCAAGGTCATACCATGACGATGCACACCTACAACCCCTAAACTAATGTCCCCACCAAGTATCAACTTCCTACACATTACGGTTTCCGAGATATAGCCTGGACAAGATTTTATAGATCAAGGTCACTACAGCAAGGTCACAGGTCAAATCAAGGTCACACCATGATATTGCACACCTACATCCCCTAACCAATGTCCCTACCAAGTAACAACTTCCTACTCCTTACGGTTTCCGAGATATAGCCTGTACAAGATTTTCAAACTCAAGGTTACTACAGTAAGGTCACAGGTCAAATCAAAGTTACACCATGACACTGCACACCTACAACCCCCTAACCAATGTCCCTACTAAATATCAACTTCCTACACCTTACGGTTTCCGAGATATAGTCCAGACAAGATTTTATAGGTCAAGGTTGCTACACCAAGGTCAAAGGTCAAATCAAGGTCATACCATGACGATGCACACCTACAACCCCTAACCAATGTTCCCACCAAGTATCAACTTCCTACACCTTACGGTTTCCGAGATATAGCCTGGATTTTATAGATTTTATAGATTAAGATTTTATAGATCAAGTTCACTACAGCAAGGTCAAATAAAGACATTGCACCATGACATTGCACACCTACACCCCCTAACCAATGTCCCTACCAAGTATCAACTTCCTACACCTTACGGTTGCTGAGATATAGCCCAGACAAGATTTTCAAACTCAAGGTCACTGTGGCAAGGTCAAAGGTCAAATCAAGGTCACACCATGACATTGCACACCTACACCCCCTAACCAATGTCCATACCACGTAACAACTTCCTACACCTTACAGTTTCCGAGATATAGCCAGGACAAGATTTTAAAGGTCAAGGTAACTATGGCAAGGTCAAAGGTCAAATCAAGGTCACACCATGACATTGCACACCTAACTAATGTCCCTGCCACATATCAACTTCCTACACCTTACAGTTGCCAAGATATACCCCAGACAAGATTTTCAAACTAAAGGTCACTGCCGCAAGGTCAAAGATCAAATCAAGGTCAGACCATGACGTTGCACACCTACATCCCCTAACCAATGTTCCTACCATGTATAAACTTCCTACACCTCATGGTTTCTGAAATACAGGCCAGACAAACTTTTTCCCTCCACCTGCCCGACCACCCATCCAGACACCATGGGTGAAAACAATACCCCGCAAGGCCTTAAGGACTGTGGGGTAAAAAAACCACTGCAATGCCCTAAGTATGCAGTGGCCTTTGCCATGGCTCATTGATACTCGTTCAAAAGATAATCAGCTCAGACAATAAAGTGTTCACCTATCCCACTTCTTGTGGTTCAGTTCTGTAAAGTCCTCCACACTGGCAATGTCTTTTAGGTACTTGGCTAAATGGACCAGTTCACGATCTTTGTCACGGTTGAAATGTGCTTGTTTAAATGGCTTGATCTGAAATACACATCAAACAATGGTAACAAAATATGTGTTTTCTTCCAGACCTCAAACATTATTAACCTGCTAAAGACTTTATCTACTAGAAAGCAGTTGATGTCCCTGTAAATGCCTGTATGGTTTTTATACTTTTCCTTGGGCCCTCTGTAATTAAAGCTATTGGGATGTTGGACTATCTTCTTTAAAATGTTCTGTAGGAGGATGTTATGGATGATGATGAATACTTGTCATGTGCGTCTTGGCAACTTAAACTATCTACAAACTCTTTAACCTCAGAATTGTCTTTAGCAAAATTGAATTCTTCTTCAACGGAGGTGACGAAGTTACAGGCTATTATTATCTTTAGTAAACTTATCTCTTTGTAAACAATGACAACTGACCGGGTGAACTATCACAGCCTTTCTAACCAGTACATGTCAGCTATGCTGGAGGAATCAATTAAGAGATTTAAAAGTAGGGATGGCTTGGTAGCACATATTCGACCAGTGGAAAACTCTTTCAGTTCTAGAAGAACCACACAGTTTTTGTGTGCTAGCGTAACCTCAATCAGATAAACCTGCTTACAGGAGATGAACTTCATGAAAACATGGCAGTTCTGCTCAAAGAAATCAGTATAAAAGTATCCAAAGGCACATTTTTATTTATTTGGTGTTTTACGTCGCTTTCAACACTGTACAGGTCATATCACGATGGGGAGTTGGAAGGGCAGAGGAAACCAGTACATACAGTTTGTCAGGGTTCTGTACTGTAAACTGCCGACCAACGGCAAGCAACTACCAGCTTTCCCACTTGAGGCTGTGCCGGGGATTGAACCCCGGCCTCAGAGGTGGGGGGCGAGAGTGTTACCACTATGCCACCCCCCAAAAGGCACAAAACTATGGGATAAAATTTAATCATTTCTTCAGATTTGTGGGTGGTGTCAAGCTTTCCTTCAATTTTATGTCCTAAATATATTTCTGATACTGTGGCATATACACCAGTGCGAGTTACGGGATAAAAACCTCATTTTACAACTTTAAGGTGGCCCTAACACTGGTGGCAGTGACATTGACAGCTGTAAAATTTAATCACTTCTTCCTAAGCACATATGGACACTCTCTGAAAATTTGAAGAAAATCCATTCATAAGTTTGTGAGTTACACTGTTCACTAATAAACAAACAGACAGATGGACGAACCCCAATGATTACATACTCTCCACTGGCAGAGGTAATAATTGAGATGCTGGTTGTAACATGTCATCACAGTATTACAGTTAAATTGTCCAAATACTAGTGCCACCGACCCTCCCCTATTTAAAGCCATCAATGAGTGTTTGCAGGCACAGCGTAAAACATAATATAAATGGCCACCCAACTGTGGTCTGTGGACATGGAAGCAAAAGGGTTAACTAACCTTCAGTCCAGTTTGTGGGTTCATGATAAAATTCCTTCTCAAGTCATCAAACATGATGGTGTTGTGTTTTCCCCATTGTGGATACTTTCCCCACAGCACTCCAAGTGGTTTGACCTGAAGCAAATGGCTTAATCACTCACAAACTGTGTTTGTCATAACAAAGGCAAGCAATCAGTGACCAATGAAATCGGCCACATATCTGCATCACCCATAATACATAACAAATAGCACTGAGATATTTGAAAATATACATAAAAAATATGTTAACTTTGTGATTGATATTTCATTATATTCACAGGTTTTTCTTGTAGTTTTGATAAATATTAACCATATTACAAATGGGAAAATATAGATGCATTTAAGAACTGGTTGTTTACAGTTTACAGCAGTTCTTCCTCGTTTCTACCATTGCCAAACCAAAAATTTTACTATGAAGTTTACAAGACTAGTATTAATAAATGAAAACATATATCATGATAAAAAGTCCAATATGGCAGAATTTCAAATCCTACCAGAACCACCTCCAATTGTAGCATCTAATAGTGCTATGACAAAGTTTGCAAACTTCAGTATTATTGCTCGCTGGCACATTGCTGAGCAATGATTGTTAAGCTTTAGTTACAACCAATAATTGCTCAACTCATTTCTTTCAATTCTTTGTAGCCTTTTTGTCATATTAAATATCATATTTGGCCAAAAAATTGTGCATTTACCAGTTAAAATCACCCAACTAGCTGTAAATGCCAATTAATAAAGTAACAGAGAAGACTTTGGGGTTTAAAATTCAGTTTCACAAAGCCTCTTTTAACTCTCCTTACCAAAGGTCCTCCTTGAAACTTAAGGAGGGAGTAAATGTTCATTTAAAGTTATTAAACATTAATTGAAGGATATTTCCTTAAATTTAAGGTAGGTCCTTAGCTTCCTTGAAACTTAAGGGAGTTTTCAAGGTCTCCTTTTAGGAAGGAGGCTTTGTGAAACTGAGAATTTTTAAAGAAGGGAGAAATTTAAGAAAATCCTCGAATTTAAGGTGACCTTTATCTTCAGGAGGCTTTGTGACATAGCCTCCTTTAGAAAGGACCTCCTTTAGTAAAGGAAGGTCATTTTTTTCATTTGGTAAGGCCACCTTAAATTTCATTGTCACAAAGCCTCCTTAAACTCTCCTTACTAAATGTCTTTTGTGAAACTTAAGGAGGTGGCAAATGTCATTTAAAATTATTAAACATTCTTTGAAAGACACTTCCTTAAATTTAAGGTAGGTCCTTAGCTTCCTTGAAATTTAAGGGAGTTTTCAAGGTCTCCTTTAAGGAATGTGGCTTTCTAAAACTGAGATTTTTTAAAGGAGGGAGAAATTCAAGGAAATCCTTAAATTTATGCCATAAATTTTATGGTGACCTTTATCTTAAGGTGGCTTCGTGAAACCGGTCCCTGAAGTCACAAACAGTTCAAAATGTTTGAAATATATATATGTGCTTAATTTCTATGTCACCTAGTACCAGTAAGGTAACTGATATACATGGTCTTACAGTATTGGCTTTAAAATCTATATCCATGTATAACACCAAACCCTAGCATACAGCCACTAGATTTACTTCTATTTACCTCAATGACCCCGTACTTGGGAGTCTGTACAGTAATCATAGCGAGGCTGTCGAGGTGGAAGCAGATCTTGTAGTTACTGTTGGATGACACTCCGAGTTCCTTCATTTTAGCATCAATCCATTTCATACTGGTGGCAGCTGAAGCACCACAATATAACAGAAAGCCATAATCAGTGAGATTATGAAGGCACATGGGGTTAGAGTAAGAAATCTAAAATTCGCCACATATCTGAAATTCGCCACATGTGAAAATACTAATAAAATAAATGAATAGTGGTGAGATTTGTTGACTGTATAGTAAATTAAGACTTTTTGAACTGAAAAATACCAATTTTTGGACAAAACATCATTTTCTTCATAAAATTAACTAAGGTTTTAGAGGTGGCGAATTTTAGATTCCTGGCGAATTTTAGATTTCTTACTCTATAGCCTTGCCACAGGCGTTAATATGTATAGTACAGACACAACTGTTTGATTACATTAGAATTATTCTTCATAATGTTCTCATTCATTTACTTAGCCTAATTAGCTGAGGAGACAAGAAAGGCCTCTGATACAGTGTGCATTATGGTAAAGATATTTCACGTTTGCATTATGGTTCAGACAGCCAAGAAGGCCAGGCCGATGGGTTTATAGAATCAAGTTCAGGTCGGACCAGTTGGTTAAGAAACTACACTCTACATGACCAGGCATTGTCAATATGCTAGTACATGTATCTATTTGTACAGATGACTTTTTAGTGCTGAGTGTAAGGCTGCAAGTAAGCCAGAAATGTGAATTGTTATGGAAGAACCAACATATGCTCAGTCAAAAGTTTATCACTGATGAAATAAACTGCTTAATATAAAATGTGAAAGAATAAGAATTCATGCAATTATGAAATATAAATCAATAAGTTTCCTTATATTCATGTTTGTACAGTAGAACCTCAATTATCCGAACCCCATGGGAGACATACAATCCGGTCGGATAACCGAGGGGTTCGGATAGATGAAGGCAACCGAAATTCACCGTCTATGGGTTACCGAGTGGGCGATAATTGAAGAAATTTCATTTTATGCAGTTAATGTAAACGTCGGTATTCATTGATGATATATTTAATATATTTGTGTAATATATTGTAACTGACCCTCTAATTGTCGCTTATTTGCTTCACATCTGTGAATATTATTATTTCTATTTAAAATATTACGCGGATTTTAACTGGCTGTGTTCGGTTGGTTCATGCATTGTTGATGTTTTAATTTGAGATTTCTATTGTCCCACATTTGTTAATTGAAAAACTCTGGGAGATTACGCCTTCAGTGATATGTTTGGTTGGAAATGCTTTGTTAATGTCTTTTCTTTTATACACGTTGTCAGTTTGTGAAGACATACTCCGGGAGATTATAAATTGCGAAACCCAATCGAACACGCTTTCTTTGATTGGCATTATCAAAGACGTTGTGTAGTGGGGTCGTGTAAGTGAATTAATCCCTCCCCTATTGTAACAATGGTGATAAAGATCAAAGAAGTTAAGCGTTTCTGTGAATGGTACATTTTATAAGGCACTAGAATTAACCATTTCCGAGACTGTGTAAAATCCTGTATTATCGCTCACGCTACACGGTTCATTATATGTACTGCCAGTAGGGAGACACAGTTTCGGTTCGGTTAATCCGGAGATTCGGATAATAGAAGGCCGGATAATCGAGGTTCTACTGTATATGTCTTTAAAAAATATCAATAAAAATATTTTAAAAAGTGCAAAATATAGGTTATAACCATATTAAATATTCCAGTCAAGTGCTTATAATTGTTAGATTTCACGGGTATTTGAAATAATAACATCATTATGTATTAAAGTCAACCGTTGCAACAAAATAACAAAAAAAAAAACACTTCAAATTAGAAAATATTACTATCTAATCAATGATTTAAGGTAAAATCAAAATGTATAACTTATTTTGTATCTATTTTAGTTGCTTTCAAGGAATTGGTTTACTTTCTTTAACTAAACAGAATTTCTTTGTCAGCAAGTGAAAAATTTATTGCAGTTTTATTAATGAGGCAAGTTTAATAATTTTCTATACAAAGTACATGTAACTACTCAAACTTATGCTTTTATTTAACGACCTACTGCTATTACTTTACAATAAAAGCCTTCAACAGTTAATCAAAATAAATGTTCAAACGCTTACACCAGATGACTATGTCATAATCTTCATATGCTGACATCAAGAACTCGTGCAAAAACGGTCTCATAAGCTCATTTCCTGTTTCAGCAGTAGATCTGTGGTCTGTTCAGTATACACAACAAGGTAGAGGCAGAAAACAGTGTCTGACAGTCAAATGCTTATGAACACAATATTTGGGCTGTAAAGTGTGACGAAAGTTCAGCCCAAGTCTTCCTACATGACGGAAACTATTTCTGCTTTATTTCAAACATTAAACCAAACATGATCTCAACTACTTTACGAATACCTAACTAGTTTAAGACCAAAAATAGTCTCAGACTTGAGATCAAGACTTAAGATTTTTGATCCGAGATGATTGTTTTCCTTCAATATACTTTTTATTTACCCATTTTGACATCAGTGCTAAAAGAATCTGGGAGGGCGAGGGTGGCAAACCCTCCAACAGATTCACTTTACAAGTACAGTGTAATGCAAAGACAATAACATCTACATTTTTGTTATTTTATTTACTTTTAAAAAAGAAAACCAACTGCTTTTTATGTGATAGCATAACTTCACAAGGTCTTCTGTGTTACAGAAAAATGAAATACCTATACGTGATATCAAGCTGAATCAGATGACCAATAAGTGGTTCCCACTTAGATGAAATTTAGGTGGTTGCAACTTAGATAAAATTTGGTTTCTGCCAGTTTTATGAATACGGGCCTAGAATGTTAAAAGAAGTCCGACCTTGAATGATAGTGCCATGGGCAGGAATTTAGAAATTTTGTAATAAGGCTCTTTGCCATCAGTAATACCAATACTGTTTGTGCACAATTGACAGAAACCTTGGTTTAACCTTCCAAAGTTGAAAGATTATTCTTGTGTTGTGGCATTTATTACCAATTTTATTTTGGAGAGGAAAATTTGAAACATTAGAAGATCTGGAAGTCTATGTAAAACTATATTAGAGTATATCAGAACATTTGCAAATTCAAAGTAAGGGACATGAACATCTGTGAATATTGTGAGGTTACATAATAGAACTACTGTATCTATTACTTGGACTTCTTTTCTATATATTGATGATGAAAAAGTTGAAAACACTTTTAATACTAGAAAGCACTCCTAGACCGCGAACCTCCACCAAGGCAGTATCCCTAAATTGTAATTTTGTTAAAATACTGCTTTTTTATTTTTAACCCTCATAATTGGATAACATGACTGTGAAAATACATTAAAAATGGGACTTTTTAAAAAATTCTGCACTTTTCTTTGTATCCAGAATATGATCTGGATCTTTCCCAAAATAGAATCACTTCATCCTATGGTCACGGACTAGCTACATAAAAGAAATCAGAATGATATGAGGATTACTTTTAGGTTAATGATGAACACAAAGGCAAATGCATTGAAAATTTAGTAGAAATGGGACTTTTGTACATTCAGGATTTTGCTTTTGTATCCAGATCTTTCCCAAAATATTATCACATCTCCCTTTGGTCAGTCATTACCACATAGAAATGTCATAAAGATGTGTTAATTAGTTTTGGAGTAATAATGAACAAATCCACATGAACAAACAAACTAAGAAATGCACCCCAAACATTACTTCCTAGGCACAATTTAAGAACAAAATAATAGATCTAAACTGGAGAAAACATACTTTATAATGATTAATTATTGCAGGAGACAAAACTAAGACTGAGTTGTTAAATACAAGAACACAGACATAAACCTTCACATTTGTGCAAAATTTAAGTATGATCAAATCACTGTATTTATAACAGCAAAGAGTCTTACCAAACAGGGTGTAGTCTATGTCCAGAACCAATAACTTCTTCCCGGGTCTTGGCTCATTCAAAATTTTCACCTTGTAATCCTTCACTCTTTTCTCAATCTTTAATAAATACTCTTCTCTGTAATATATTTAATGTAAAAGTGCATTACTCATCCAATGTACTCAAACAGGAAGGAACAAGCAATCAGTGTCCGTAAATGGGCTCTGTGTCAGCTGACTGTGTGTTTTGAGTTTTAGAGTAGAAGTGAAACAAGAAAAGGACACAAAAGTTGTGCCCTGCAACTGGTATTCAGAAGAAAAGTACCAAGTTAACTGTGAAGGTGTAAAAAGTATGTGGAAAACATATTAAACAAAATACTTTAAATGCAATAGTTTTCGAGTTACAACTAACTTACTCAACAATGAGAATCTCAAATTAGCTTTTGCTCTGCTATGCAATGAGCTACAGGTCCACAATTTACTATGTTATAGCTGACCCAAAAGTAGGTGAATAACATATTTAAACAAAATACTGTAAATGCAATAGTTTTTGAGTTACAACTGATTTACTCAACAGTGAAAACCTCAAAGTAGCTCTTCCTCATCTGTGCAATGAGCTACAGGTCGCCACTTTTACGATTTTATACCAAACCCAAAAATAGGTGAATAACATATTCAAACAAAATTCTCTGAATGCAATAGTTTTCGAGTCAGAGGCAGATATAGAATTTTCAGAAAGGGGGTGGGGGGCATGGGTTGTCGTGTGTATGGAAATTTCATACTTGGACATTTCGTAGCAGTACATATCATGCAGTGCATCGACAAAACGCTGATGGACAAAATGCCAGTGGACAAAATGCTCGTCAAAATCGCAGGTGAGGACAAAATGCAGACCATTTTTGGGACAAGGGGGACAAAATGCCCAGCTTATCAAAACACTTAATATATCGTACTGATGGTCAAGTAAACTGAACAAGAGGAGAGTGCCCGTGAACGGGCACTGTGTCAGCTGACTGAATGTTTTTGATTTGTGATGGTGATAATGAGAGGAAAGCATAATTATCAGGGAAAGGGCTGTACAGAAATACAGTAAATGGTAACTGAACAGCATGTTCGAAAGATATTCCGAAGCTGACAGAAGAAAAGGACAAAAAAGTTGTGCCCTGCAAATGGTATTATGAAATAAAGTAACAAGGTAATTGTTTAAGTGTAAAAAGTAGGTTAAAAATATTTAAAGAAATACTATAAATGCAATATCCTCGTTCGACCATGAAGAAGGGGTCCAAAGGTCAAATCTGACCATACCAAAAGATTCCCAGCCAAAGAATTTAGGATGGTTTACCATCCCAAACCTCTTGGACCAATAATAAGTGAGTCATAGGCACTTTTTAAGTTTGGCTATCCTTGTTTGACCTTGAAGGAGGGGTCCAAGGTCAAATCCGACCACACAAAAAAATTCCCAGCCCATGATTTCCTGTAGCTTGTTTACCATCCCAAACCTGTAGGACCAATAATAAGCGAGTTCTAAGCCATTGTAAGTTTGGCTATCCTCAATTGACCTTGAAGGAGGGGTCCCAGGTCAAATCTGACCACACCAAAAGAATCCCAGCCCATGATTTCCTATATGTTGGTTTACCATCCCAAACCTCCAAGACCAATAATACGCGAGTTATAAGCACTTTAAGTTTGGCTATCTTCGTTTGACCTGGAAGGAGGGGTCTAAGGTGAAATCCGACCACACCAAAAGATTCCCAGCCCATGATTTTCTATATGTTGGTTTTCCATTCCAAACCTCTAGGACCAATAATAAGCGAGTTATAAGCACTTTTAAGTTTGGCTATCCTCATTTGACCTTGAAGGAGGGGTCCAAGGTGAAATCTGACCACACCAAAAGATTCCCAGCCCATGATTTTCTATATGTTGGTTTTCCATTCCAAACCTCTAGGACCAATAATAAGCGAGTTATAAGCACTTTTATGTTTGGCTATCCTCATTTGACCTTGAAGGAGGGTTCCAAGGTCAAATCAGACCATATTAACAGATTCCCAGCCCATGATTTCCTACAGGTTGGATACAATGATTTACTCAACAGTGAGAACCTGAAAGAAGCTATTGCTCAGCTATGCCATGACATAGAGGTCTGCAATTTCACTATGTTATAGCTGACCAAAACGTCTGTGAAAACATATTTAACAAAATACTCTAAATGTAATAGTTTTCAAGTTACAACTGATTTACTCAAGAGTGAGAACCTCAAAGTAACTATTACTCAGCTATGCAATGAGCTACATGTCTGAATTTTTGCTCTGTTATAGCTGACCTAAAAGTAGGTGAACAACATATTTAAGCAAAATACTGTAAATGCAATAGTTTTCAAGTTACAACTGAGAACCTGAAAATAGCTATTGCTCCGCTATGCCATGAGCTATAGGTCTGTAATTTCACTATGTAATAGCTAACCCAAAAGTAGGTGAACAATATATTTTAACAAAATACTCCAAATGCAATATTTTTCAAGTTATAGCCGATTTACTCAACAGTCAGTGCCTGAGAATAGCTATTGATCAGTTGTGCCATGAGCTACAGGTCTGTAATTTCACTATGTTATAGCTGACCCAAAAGTAGCTGAATAACATATTTGCACAAATTTCTGTAAAGGCAATAGTTTTCCAATTACAACTGATTTACTCAACAGTGAGAACTTCAAAGTAGCTATTACTCAGCTATGCAATGAGCCACAGGTCTGGAACTTCACTATGTTATAGCTGACCCCAAAATAGGTGAATAACATATTGCAACAAAATACTCTAAATGCAATAGTTTCCAAGTTATAAGTGATTTACTCAACAGTGATAACCTAAAAGTAGCTATTATTCAGCTATGCCATGAGCTACAGGTCTGAAATTTTACTATGTTATAGCTGACCCAAAAGTAGCTGAATAACATATTTATATACTAAATTCTCTAAATGCAATAGTTTTCAAATTATAAGTGATTTACTCAACATTGAGAACTCAAAGTAGCTATTACTCAGCTATGCAATGAGTCACAGGTCTGGAACTTCACTATGTTATAGCTGACCCCAAAATAGGTGAATAACATATTGAAACAAAATACTCTAAATGCAATAATTTCCAAGTTATAAGCGATTTACTCAACAGTGATAACCTAAAAGTAGCTATTACTCAGCTATGCCATGAGCTACAGGTCTAAAATTTTACTATGTTATAGCTGACCCAAAAGTAGGTGAACAACATATTTAAGCAAAATACTGTACATGCAATAGTTTTCAAGTTACAACTGATTTACTCAAAAGTGATGACCTAAAAGTAGCTATTACTCAGCTATGCCATGAGCTACAGGTCTGAAATTTTACTATGTTATAGCTGACCCAAAAGTAGCTGAATAACATATTTATATTAAATTCTCTAAATGCAATAGTTTTGCAATTACAACTGATTTACTCAATAGTGAGAACCTCAAAGTAGTTATTACTCAGCTATGCAATGAGCTACAGGTCTGAAATTTTACTATGTTATAGCTGACCCAAAAGTAGGTGAACAACATATTTAAGCAAAATACTGTAAATGCAATAGTTTTCAAGTTACAACTGATTTACTCAATAGTGATGACCTAAAAGTAGCTATTACTCAGCTATGCCATGAGCTACAGGTCTGAAATTTTACTATGTTATAGCTGACCCAAAAGTAGCTGAATAACATATTTATACGAAATTCTGTAAATGCAATAGTTTTCCAATTACAACTGATTTACTCAATAGTGAGAACTTCAAAGTAGCTATTACTCAGCTATGCCATGACCTACAGATCTGAAATTTCACTATGTTATAGCTGGCCCAAAAGTAGCTGAATAACATATTTATACGAAATTCTCTAAATGCAATAGTTTTGCAATTACAACTGATTTACTCAATAGTGAGAACCTCAAAGTAGTTATTACTCAGCTATGCAATGAGCTACAGGTCTGAAATTTTACTATGTTATAGCTGACCCAAAAGTAGGTGAACAACATATTTAAGCAAAATACTGTAAATGCAATAGTTTTCAAGTTACAACTGATTTACTCAATAGTGATGACCTAAAAGTAGCTATTACTCAGCTATGCCATGAGCTACAGGTCTGAAATTTTACTATGTTATAGCTGACCCAAAAGTAGCTGAATAACATATTTATACGAAATTCTCTAAATGCAACAGTTTTCCAATTACAACTGATTTACTCAATAGTGAGAACTTTAAAGTAGCTATTACTCAGCTATGCCATGACCTACAGATCTGAAATTTCACTATGTTATAGCTGGCCCAAAAGTAGCTGAATAACATATTTATACGAAATTCTCTAAATGCAATAGGTTTTAAGTTACAAGTGATTTACTCAATAGTGAGAACTTCAAAGTAGCTATTACTCAGCTATGAATGAGCCACAGATCTGAAACTTCACTATGTTATAGCTGATCCCAAAATAGGTGAATAACATATTGAAACAAAATACTGTAAATGCAATAGTTTCCAAGTTATAAGCGATTTACTCAACAGTGATAACCTAAAAGTAGCTATTACTCAGCTATGCCATGAGCTACAGGTCTGAAATTTTACTATGTTATAGCTGACCCAAAAGTAGCTGAATAACATATTTATACGAAATTCTCTAAATGCAATAGTTTTGAAGTTATAAGCGATTTACTCAACAGTGGTAACCTAAAAGTAGCTATTACTCAGCTATGCCATGAGCTACAGGTCTAAAATTTTACTATGTTATAGCTGACCCAAAAGTAGCTGAATAACATATTTATACGAAATTCTCTAAATGCAATAGTTTTTAAGTTACAAGTGATTTTACTCATGATGGAAGTTACTGAAAAGCCCAAAAGTAGCTATTACTCACTTAGCTATTGAGACAGGCACCCAACTTACTCACCATATTATAGCTATGAAAAAAGTAGCTGAATAACATATTTTAACAAAATGCTCTAAATGCAACACTTTTCAAGTTATAAATGATTTTGTGCATGATTTCATGAATTTTAATGCATTAAAAATTATTAAAAAAATTTATTAAAAAAAAAGTAAGACAGATCCAGGTCTCATACTCACACAAGAGAATCTACCTCTGGCCTAGTACATATATGCAAGATATGAGAGAAATCCCTGCAATAGTCACTGAGAAAATTGTGATTAAGTGTTGAAATTTTCACACTTTTGGTGGGGGTACCCCCCTTGTAATGTCTCTAGCAAACAGACGAACAGACAGATTTGCATGCCTTGAACAATTTTTCATCCTCGATAGATAAGGTATCTTTTAAAAAAAACAGCACGTCTCTAGGCCTTGTAGTTTTGGAGGAGAAGTTGTTCACGCGTACGCGTACGCCCACGCCGCAGAGTGACGACATAAAAAGCCTCTAGCAGAAAGAAGCATCTGTAAAAACCCGCAGTAGACAATACCTCAGTATAAAATCCCTGTAACTAAATGGTATTTACCACATTACACAAGCACTGCCAAGTAGTGCATCCTATGTAACATAGGTTTCAGTAATTTTCCAACACCCCCAGGGTTTTTTCTACTAGGATTATTGGTTGATTCTCTAGTTTTCTACTGTGACTTTTTCTGCATGTTTTTTTTTCTACTAGGGTTTTTTCTACACTCAATTGTCCGACACATACAGCAGTGTACTGTCATGAACAAAATAACATGAAATCATAAAATAAACTTCAAAGGGGCTTCTCATAATAAACTAGAAATATGTCGCTCGCTCTATTGCGAGTTGGTGGTGTATCCCCGAACATAGCAAACCTGTAGAAGCAATAATAAAAGAGATTGAGGCACTTTAGAGTTTTACTGACTTTGTTTCACCTTGAAGGAGGAGTCCATGGTAAAATTTGAGATCCTAAAAAGATCTACAGCTTATGATTTCATATAGGTTGAATTTACAAATGAAACATGCAGAAGCAAAAATAAGCGAGATAGGGGCCCCTTAAAGTTTGATTACCATCATTTGACTTTGAAGAAGGGGCCAAAGGTCAACTGTGATTCCATTGATAGATGTGCATGTTAATGATTTCCTATAGGTTGGTATTACATAGGACACCTGTTGAACAATAATTTACCAGTTTCAAGTACTTTATTTAATACTGAGTCAAAGTAGCTATTAGTCAGCTATGCAATGACCTACAGGCTTACACATTCGTGTGTACATGTAAATATTCGCTGCTTAGAGGCCTTAGTCACATACAAACTTTGAACCCTGTGGGAGATCATAATAAGTGCAGCCTAGGTTTCCTGTAAGTTATCTGAACATCCCAAACCTTTACCACCAAGAACAAATTGAAATAAAAGTCTTTGAAAGTTCAGTTTCATTGTTTGACCTTGAAGGAGGGCCAGAAGTTGAAATCTGACCACATCAGATGATCCGCAGGCCAGGGTTTCCCATAAGTTTTATCAACATTCCAAACCTATACAAGCAATAATAAGTGATATATTCCTTTTTAAAGTTTTGTTTCATCATTTGACCTTGAAGGAAGGGTCATATAAGTTGTTTGTACACATCAAACCTCTACAAGCAATAATAAGTGAGATAAAGACCCTTCAAGATAACTTTCCATGATTTGACCTTGAAGAAGGGGTCAAAGGTCAAATCTGACCAAATTGAAAGATTCACAGTATATGATTTCCTATAGGTTGGTTGAACATAGTAAATCTCTAGAAGCAACAGTTTTAAAGTTACAAGTGATTCACTTAAAAATGATTAAGTCAAAGTAGCTATTAATCAGCTACATAATGAGCTACAGGTGTACAACTTCCCCATGTACCCTAAAGTATGTGAATAAAATATAGAGAGAAATTGGCTATGTATAATACTTTTAAAATATTTGATAGTTACTCATTGTATTACTCTGCTAAAAATAAAAAGCTATTTCTTTGCTATGCAATGCACAAGAGGTCTGAAACTTTATTATAACATAGATTATCTAATAGCTAATGAACATTTTTGACAAAATTCATGTGACTTCAATAGTTTTGACCATATTAGACATTTATTCATTATACTATTTTGCTACAATATAAAAAGTAGCTATTTCTCTCTTATCTAATGCAATAGAGATCCAAACTTAATGTTATCTTGTAGCTAAGGATAAAGTTTGTGAATAACATATTCTATGCAAATACTCTACATGCAACAGTTTTTGAGTTATAAGCCATTTATTCAAAAAACCTAAAATAGCTATTACTCGCTTGATTTTGACCCCAGGCCTGCAAAATGGATAGGGTGGTAATAATTATAACTCCTGGGCTACCAAAAGAATAGGATCGCCAGATCTCTGCCATAGCAAGCCACTTGCGAAGTTTAAACAAAATCCAAAAAGAAATGTGGCTTGTAGGTTGAACACAGGAAATCTCTGCGGACGAAAGAATGAGGCCAAAAATATTCCCAGGCAAGATTTTATGGTCATGAATATATCCTGCAAATTTGAGAAGTCTACCTATAATACCTTAAGCTCTAGAGGGGTAGCAAGAAAATCCCTACACACTGCGGCGGAAGTGGCGTACTCATGTGTAGTAACATCCATAGTATCCACTGGATGTTATCCGGTGGAGACAATAATACCCTCCTACGGTAAATAGCTTTGGTTGAGTGGCGATGACAAGCAGATGTACCTGAAAAAAACTTTTTTTGATCATGTGACCTCGATAAAGGTCAAAGGTCAAATATAAACATGTGGAATGTGCCCACTAGTAAGCGAGGTATTTAAAGGAGATGATAATGCAATGGCAGTGGTTGTAGGAAAACCTGACCTAAAAACAAACTTGTAAGCATCCCTTTCATGGGATACTTATTACATACAGTTTAAGAATACTGTGTCAATAACACCAACAGATAGTCTTTTAACTATTTTATACACAAGTTTACACAAAATAGCACTGCTCATAGTTTAAATTTTTTACAAATAGATTATAGGTATTCACCTATTTTCAATTGCAATTTCCTCCTCTTCTATGTCAAAATCATTGATGACTTCAGGTAGATCTTCTGGTGGTTCTTGTACTTTTTGCTGTCAAAAAGTAAAAATTAAATAAAAAAGAAGCAGCTCCAGAATGGTTATTATCAACTCAATAGCTGAGCAGTCTATGCCACTACAATTCACTGGTGAATTGATATTCCATGAAATATTTAAAAACACAGTACAGGGAATTTGTACAGCCAAAACAATTACAAAACCAGATCTATAGTCTATTACTCTCTGGAACCAGAGTTTACCAGAATTTATCATAATTTGTGAAGTTCAGATTTTTAAATAAATTAAGGATAGGAAAATGCAAGTAAGTTCTGGTTTGAATTTGTGTCTTATTTGTATGATGAGAAATTGTAAACAGCTTTCTCTGGATTGGTAGTGATGTGAACGGATTCAGAATTAATTTATTGCTGCATGGAGATTATTATATGCAGATCCAGAAAGAAGGTAACATGACACAGGACAGGACCTGTTTCAAAACTGGGGTACATTGGGGAGAGTGTACATATAGGTGTGAACCCTGCTTAAACAATGACAACAAATTTCTCAGGTTGACATCTTACAATATTTGCCATACGGGTATTCAGAAATTAGGCATTTTTTCAGACACATTTTGAATTGCACATTTTATGTATGACAAAAAGGAAGGAATTAGCAGGAATAACTCACTAACTCCTCTTCTCTTGTGCCCATCATCATAATTTTGGTGTTTGGTTTCAATTTGAGCAGTGAGAGTTGAATTCCATCATCTGGAGGCTTACCTGAAAGTCATAGGACACATACACACCAAAAATCACAGGTAATTCTCAATATAAAAGAGATTTTGAAAAACAAAACTAACTATATAGTAATTCCAACTGATAATTAATAATTCTCCCGATTATAATGTCCAAGCATCAGACATTAACTTATTTATCTGGAATTACACATACTATAAAATGAGAGTGTTTTAACCAGTAAATGTGAGATAAATTGGTGATATAACTATTTTATGAACACTGTCCAAACTACATCTTATAGTTGGAATCAGTAAAAAGAGAATATATGAAGTGAAACAAGGCTCCATAAAGATAGTTTTGTAAAAATGATAGCCCTTTGTAAAAATAGCATCAGAGATGCCCGTACCCCACAGCCTGGGAAAATAGTTTTCAACACCATGAGATACAGAAGTAGTGAAACAGTACACAGATTGGGATACTTTCAGTGTCAGTGTCCAAATAATGTTTAAGTAGAGAAAATAACATCTAAGAGAAAGAAATTGCATGTAAAGAATAAGTATTAAAACAAGGCAATTCAGTAAACTAAAAATTTGTATGGTCGAATTATGGTTTGGATGTTTTGAATATTACCCATACATACAGATGTAGCAATACATGCTTTTATGTGGAATTGGGGCAAAACCTGTGGCTCACCTGATGCAATACCATCTGCTACAATGGGAAGTTGCAAAAGTAAAACAGTTAATGACTTCTAATATGACTTTAACAGTGCTTAATCTACACCAAAAGACACCCAAAGGTGCAACAACCAAGATTCAAGTAAAAAGATATGAGAGATATAAGAGTGATAAATAGTATCAGATATTCTCGCAGAGACATAAAATAGCATCAGATATGCAAGATCAAAGGTCAAATCCAGGTCACACCATGAGGTTGCACACCTACACCCCCTAGCCAATGTCTGTACCAAGTATCAACTTCCTACGCCTTACAGTATCCGAGATATACCCCAGACAAGATTTTATAGGTCAAGATCACTATGGCAAAGTCAAAGGTCAAATCAAGGTCACACCATGACGTTGCACACCTACACTCCCTAACCAATATCCCTACCAAGTATAAACTTCCTACACCTTACAGTTTCCGAAATATAGCTCAGACAAGATTTTATAGGTCAAGGTCACTATGGCAAGGTCAAAGGTCAAATCAAGGTCACACCATAACGTTGCACACCTACACCCCCTAACCAATGTCCCTACCAAGTATCAACTTCCTACACCTTACGGTTTCTGAGATATAGCCCGGACATGATTTTAGAGGTCAAGGTTACTACGGCAAGGTCAACTGTCAAATCAAGGTCAGACCATGACGTTGCACACCTACACCTCCTAACCAATGTCCCTACCAAGTATCAAATCCCTACACCTTACGGTTTCTGAGATACAGCCCGGACAAACTTTTCCTGCCGCCCAACCACCCGCCCACCCATCCGGACACCATGGGTGAAAACAATACCCTGACAGCCCTTAAGGGCTGTGGGGTAAAAATGATAGTGAACATACAACTGGGAATATACAAAATTATATTACATAACATTTTTAATTATGCTGTTTGTAAAAGTATAAGATTATTTTTTTTTTGTATTTATAATGTTCAAGAAATCTTGAAAAATATGGATATGGGAATAAAAAATGTTAAAAAAAAGTATAGCCTTACTTTCTCCTATCATAAAGGAGAAGAGGCCTGAATATGTATGAAATTTTAAATTTCACAATTCTCATACTAGGCTACATTGCTATAACCACAGCATCATGACAGAAATAACAGTGCAAATTTTAATTTATCGACTGTTCCCGGCTGTTATATGGGCCTGTTCCACTGCAGCAGACCCTACAACCAACTCTACGATTCTAGGATTGGTTAGCAGAGTCAGGGATCTTAAGAAAAAAAAACAAAAAAAAAAATAGAAAAAAAACACACAAAAATATGGGTCGGTTTTACCTCTCAAACAAGATGTAGTGCATCCTGGCTTGTCTGGATCAACCTCCTGACTTGACTTGGGATCAGGGTGTTTTTCTCCATGACTAGATGGGAAACTACCAGCACAAGCCGTAAACACCTAACCCAAAAGCCGTATCAGGCCACGACAAGCTGCAGTGAAAAATCGATGAGACTGAGTAGTGTCCTGACCCACCCTGACCGGAGTGATTAATTTCTGAAGTTGGAATTGTGAGCCAGGAAACAAGCACTACTGTATAAACATTTAGTTGCTGCTGTAACCCATCATTTATCACTGCAAACATGCCAGCTAAACATCAGAGAGACTTTCTACAGGAGCTTAGGGTCCTGTTGTTTCTTATTGGGTTAAATATTTACAGTTTTACTCTGACTTGCATAAAAAAGGAGACATCTGAACACAGGACCAGTGTAAACTCTGAAAGTATACCCCCCCCCCCCCCCCCCCCCCCCCCCCATCATTTTATAAACGGGTAGATTCTGGGGAACCTACAGAATCTCCCCCGGGGTTGATTCTGGTGGCCTTTTGTATATCAAAAGTATGCGATTTGTATTTCAATATATACATTTGCTAATGGTTGAGCCAAGTTATTAGGTGAAAGTACTTAATAGTGATGTGATTGAGTATTAGCATTGATTAGCATCGGTAATTCTGATTTTTCATCAGAGAACCTGTTAGGCTGCTAAACTGATGGAACCTATTTTTATGTACACTGAGGCCCAGTTTCAGCCCAGCCCAGGGGGTAGATTCTGGAAGCGTTCATAATCTACCCCTGGGGTATACTTTTGAATCTACCCGGGTATAAAATTAAGGGGGGGGAGGGGGGGGGGGGTATAATCTGGGGGCTTACACCAGCTGACAGGACATACATCCCATAACCGACAAGTCATTAGGCTGTGAAATGAAATAGACCTGTCTTATATACTTCCAGACTGGTCTGTTGCTGTAGCCGCCTTGTCAGTTTCCTCTTACATCTTATCCTGCAGTGTTCCCGGCTTGTCCTGCTGCAATGAAACTGACTCTGTGACCATAGACTTGGAAACTTCCCGTCTTGATGGGTAGCGACCAAGTCAAGTCTTGGTTGCTTACAACAGGCAGTTTCAAGTACAGTTGGGCGTGTTTTACAGCTTGTTGTGGAGTGAGGCTGGGGGTACTTGAATACAACAGGCCATCAATTGTTTCCCAACAAGACAGTTACAGTATAGGACAGGCCTCCCAGCAGGCAATAGGATGTCAAAAAGAAATCAAAAAGACACTGGGTATGACATCCAAAACTCATGCTTATTTGAAATTCGAAATGACATCATATGTTAAATAGATCTTTAGTAGCCTAGTCTATTTGACATCTCCAAAAGCCATAAAAATGACATCTAGTAGCCCATTATAAATTTGATATCAGCATAAGACATCAATATGATGACCCAATTTGGACTGACTTCATATCTATGTGACATCAGAAACTGACATCAATTTGATGTACTGATTTAAAAATCTGATTGACATCATTTTGCAAGTGCTTTTTAGTAATACAAATTCAGTTAAAAATATTTTTGGTTTCAAAGTTAATACAGCGTTACATTGTTTAAACTAACAATATACAACTGCCATTTATGCACACTTACCTGACACAGCTTTAAGTCATTTCCATGTACTTTTCAGATTATTCCATGGGAGAAAATAATGAATGTTAACTGGCAACAAGTTGGGAAAATTTATACCACTTGTAAAGATACAAATTATGGGTACAAACGTTTGAATATTAGAAGCACTTTTTCAAAACTTTTTTTCTTTATTTGTTCAATCTTTGGCTTGGTTGCAAACACTAAAGAATACATTTGTTTACAAGTCAACATATTTCTTGAAGGTTTTTGCTGTCACACAGCATTTTAGTTACAGTTTTAAACATAATTGTTTTGTCTATACCAAAAAAATAATTGTTTCTGTCCAAGCAAAATCACACAGATTGACTAGAGGCCAAGTTGGTTAGCAGGTTCAGCATCTAATCACAGGTTGTCACCTCTGTCTGGGTTTGCCCCTACTCATGGTAAAAAGCTGAGGGCCTGTCCTAATATGACCCTGGCTGTTTTCAGGATGTAAAACCCAACTTTGACTTAACACAGACTAGATAAATTATTCTGACTTAGGCATGATTTAGACATCCATACGATGTATTGGTAATATTCATAAATAATGAAATCATAGTTTTATAGAATACCAATGTCAATCTGATCTCAAATGATATGATGATACTCTACTTTAAATGTCTTAACAAAGTGACATCATAGTAATATCACTAAGATGTCAGAAACAATGCCCGAGTATAATATCATGTCACACCATATTATTCGAACATCATATTTTCATCATTTGACATGACTACACAGAGTCATGTTGGGATGGTGTCAATTTTATGTCATTGAATAGGATAATACGATCATGTTAGGTCTGGTAATCATTTTGACATCTAGTTGATATTATAGGTATGTCATTGACATAAAGTCATGTCATGTCACATAAACTGGATGTCAGATTTGTGTCAGATGACGTGACCACCTAATATCATGTCCGAGTGATAGTTACTTGATGTCATATACTAACATGACCAAAACAGGATGTCAAGAATTAGACCTGTGCCTGCCGGGCTGGAAGTGACTATGACAGGACAAAGACTAACAAGACAGTTACCAGGTGGGCTGAGCCATGGTCTGGATGAAGAGTTGGGGAGGGTCAGTGAAATATCAAACATGTTTGATACATTGCCAACCCGTCCACCATGACAAGCCTGGAAACCACAACTGACCTAACTGACTGTAAACATTGCTCCCGACCCTCAAAAATTTATTTGGGATTTTTACGTCGCTTTCAACACTGTACAGGTCATATCACAACGAGTAGTTGGAAGGGCAGAGGAAACCAGTACATACAGTTCGTTAGGGTTCTGTACTGTAAACTGCCGACCAACAGCAAGCAACTACCAGCTTTCCCACTTGAGGCCATGTTGGGAATCGAACCCCAGCCTCAGAGGTGGGAGGCGAGAGTGTTACCACTCTGCCACCGTGGCCCCCCGACCCTCAAAAAAATAGATGGGTATACTGACAAGATGGCTCCAGTGGAACAGGGCCCGTATTCACAAATGGGATCAAGCTCAACTTGAGCTGATTTTTTGCTCAGCTTGATCCAAGTTAGTAAAAATGGGCACAGTCCTATAAACTATATGAAACTTTTCAGCTGTTATAACCTACTCATAAATTGTAGAAATTTTACTCAGGATGGCTCTTTCTTTCGATACTACGATCTCAGCGCCGTCACCAGGCAACAGTGGGTGTAGACATGGTTACCTCGGCTCTACTTATTTGCGTGTAGAGCCGTGGCACTACCCCACATAAAACTAGAGATTTGCAAAAAATCATTTTCTGTTGAATAAATTTTGATAAAATGACTCAAAATGGTTTGATATATTTAAAAGCAGTTGATATTAAGCCAAGGACATAACAAATACATTATGTGTATAATATATATGCTATTTTATACAGCTTTTATAACAAAAGAGCATTTTCAAATTTTTGGAGAAATGGTCCAAAAAGTATTGAAAATGGGGAAATATAATTTATTTTTTTGTCAAATATGTTTGCATGTAGACGGACTGTTGAGGTTAATGTACACCGGCGGTCACAATAGTGTCCAGTTCACAATAGTGTCCGTTTTTCACAATATACTTCTAGACAGACAAATGGAGGAATAAAATGATTGTACAATACCTTTATGTAAGTTATATATCCAAACTGCTATATTTCTAAACACTAAAACGTCACAATGACTCCTTTGAACACAAATATTCCAACTCAAAGTTTCATCCATGCATGAGGGGAATACCATGTTATGACGTCATGGATTCCCCATAAATTGAAAAATAAATACAATGGTT
Organism: Sabellastarte sp. h YS-2021; assembly: GCA_964017235.1. Classification (NCBI taxonomy): domain Eukaryota; kingdom Metazoa; phylum Annelida; class Polychaeta; order Sabellida; family Sabellidae; genus Sabellastarte; species Sabellastarte sp. h YS-2021. The sequence continues at coordinate 7,387,851 of OZ024932.1, read as the reverse complement.
ATGTGAACAAAATACTTCAAATATCATCTTCTCTATTGTGTTTTATACAAAAAATAATATTCTATAGTTTTGTTTGTTGATAACATGCATAAAACAGAGCAAACAAAATAACTATTTTGAGGATTTTTCATGGTTGTCATGGGAAGTTACACTACGGTATTTTCGTCTGCTGTACGTAGATGTCGTTTGGTTTTAGCCGCCAATTTGCAGTTTTAAGGTAGGTTCCAAACGATATTTTTGAATAGTGTTACTGCTGTAAATATACTGTTAATGTGTATTAATGTTATTAACCAGAATATCATGATAAAGTGACAGTACTGTTATATGACACAGCTTATGGATCAGTCAGTATCATGATAAATTTACCTGGCTTCTGAACAACTGTAACTTTAATGTAAATATGCATTTCTATGATGTTATATTGCTGAACATTGGGCTTCACTGTGTCACCAACATCTATGTTAAGAGGCATATTGTTTTCTCCTCTGGTGTTGGAGTCGCCACCGTCATTCATCATCACACTTTGTTTGTGGAGGCTATGTCAAAATAACTTGACAAATTAAATTCAAGTTTAGTATATAGATGTAACTGGTTCTCAAGGTACTCCCTGTTTTAAGGTGACCTTAAACCCTAATATATAAAGGTTTTATTTTTCATGTACCTTTTTCTGTGTTTGTATTGAGTGCAATGAGTGTACCCAAAAAGTGGCTTAATAATAGTGTTATTTGTAAATCCATATTGTGTGGTTTATAATTATGTAAAGATTGTATTTGAAAGTGAAAACAAGCTTCATGTGACAAGCGGTAGCACATAGATATGTGATGTTTATAGGGCATTACACAATTTAACAAAGTGATTGAATTTATAAGGTTGACTATAAAGTACCGCATTAACCAGATATAGACAACACAAATTCAATGATATCTTGCAGTGATGCATGTAGTTCACTTTTTTATGACAGAAATGGATAAGGTGAAACGTAGGAGGTACCATGAGGAAGAATTCTTTGAAGCTATCAAAAAAATTAAAAATAGACGTTTGACTCCAGGAAAAGCCTCAAAGCTGTATGGCATTCCAAAATCTACTTTTCAAAAGTATTTGCGAAAGGATGGCCAGACCTTTATGAAACGGGGAAGGAAGTTCATAATGAATTCCGATGATGAAGAAGCATTGGAAAGGTTGGATATAGCAGATTATATTGCAGATTATAAACACTAGGCCTGTGGATTAAACGATGCAAACACACCATTTGTTGCCATTAAATCAGTTAAAACACAACATACACAAGATAAACCTTTCAGCTATTCAGTTTCAAAGTTAGCACTATAACAGTTTAGATGGACTTAACAATATTAATCATCCATGTCGAAATGAATAGTTAGTGGTATACAATGTTAATATTTTACTGCAATTTGAAGGCATTTTCAGATTTAATTTGGTTAAGCTGTATTTATGTAAAAGCCATATATCAACTGTATGGACATAAATAACCGACACATACTTATGTATGTTATTAAAGGTATATGACATGGATGGCTGACCACAACCAACCCATCACCTATGAAATCCTCACAAAACTTGCCACAGATATTCTTAGAAAAAGAAATCCCCAGAGCAAAATTGATAAAGCAGTGTCAAGGTCATGGTGCAAAAGATTTTTAAAGCGACACAAATTGTCACAAAGACATGCCAGACACATTGAGTGATCTAGAATTATTGCTACTGCATCATTTGACACAATACAGGACTATTTCAAAATTTTAGATCAATTACAACTTCATTCAGTTCCCCCTGAGCAAATTTACAACATGGATGAGGTTGGGTGGTCGAAACAACAGGCCCTCCAATGACCTGTACTTTTAAAGAAAGGGGTGAAACAGGCTACTGTGCAACAGGTGTACTCGAACCAACATATCACCTCTGTACACACAATTTGTGCATCTGGCAAATCATTGCCCCCTCACATTATATTTTCAAGAAATATCCCCAACAACATGGATATCAGTCATCTCCCTTCTGGCTGGACTTACTCCAGTACAGAATCAGGTTATATGGACAGTGCCACATTCAGTGGTTGGTTTCAAAAAATTTTCTTGAAACACATTGGCAAAGAACGCCCAATCATTTTAATCATTGACCCTGCATCATCACATTTCAATGTAAATGTCCTTAAACAAGCCCAAAGGGAGCACATTTCAATAGTCACAATTCCTGCCAAAACATCCCATCTCCTGCAACCTGTTGATCAAATTGTAGCCACCTTAAAAGAAACTTTTAGTAATGAGGCATACAAGTGTTCCCTTGTGAAAGCATCCTTTTTGGCCAGACCAGCTCAGTTTCCCCATCTACTGAAATGTGCTCTTCAAATCTGTTGGACAGAAAGGACAGTGCAACAAGCTTTTGCTCAAACAGGTATCATGTAATCATATGAAACCTTTTCTATGAATGTATAATTTATTTACACATAAAAACTAAATATGCCCATTAAACAGAATGTATAGTTGTGGGAACAGTTGTGTGTATAATTTTTATGATATTTTTGTTTTATGCAAATCTCTAGTTTTATGTGCCACGGCTCTACACGCAAGTAAGTAGAGCCGAGGTAACCACGTCTACAGTGGGTGGTGCTACTGATTGACAAGTGGGCGATAATAAAATATTTAAAATGAATTAACCTTTATATTTCAAGCCCAGTAACTTTTGTCGCTCCGGCAAAACACCTGTTAATTTTTCTATTGCATTTTTTAAATCACTTATTGTTTCACTTTCGGACATTTCCGAAATATGAAACTCCTTCCCACTCCATTTAACAACCAGAGTTCCTATGGGGGCTGCCATATTGGAATAGAATTCTCTGGAATGTTCGTATAAATATCCAGATTATAATAAAGAGATATGATTTGATGAATTGATATGTTTACTTACAATATTAAAATATATTTTTTATAACTATTTAAAAGCTGAAAACTATGAAGTTAAATGTACAAAGAAAATGATTAGATGTTTTATGTACAGTACAAATAGCATCAGAATACATGGTCTCCTCCATCTGAAATTGTTGATTAATATGTGGCTAACATTTTGGTGGAAGCAAAATACTGTTTTTTGAAGATAACAAACAGTGCATAGTATTTTGTCAACTGTATCGTTGGTGAATGCTCTTTTTTCAATAACGTGTAATTCTGATAATGTTGTCAAGCTCAAGGTATGTTGTTACAACCCAATACAACAGGCCAATGTTTGAGAACCAACTGCAGTACTGTACTGTAGTGCTACAGTATGTTTTACTGCACTGGTGTTACAGTACTGTTCTTTTTTGAAAATAAACATTCCAATCCAGTACTACTTGTAATAAGTTGTCAATTATGATCTCTGGAATAAAATCTGAACAATATAACTTGGTAGTGTTACATTTCCTGTTCCTGACACTGAAAAGTAACATTACCTAGCTGTTGACAAAGCTCTCTCCAGAGTTGCACTACAGTAAATGGTTAATTAGTACAGGTAGCTGTGGTATTTTCGTGTCATTGGAGTTTTCGTGGTATAGTGATTACTTCTGTATTTAGCCTAGGATTTAACACCAACACTGGTGGATTGTTATATTGGAAGGATTGCAGAATTCCCCTCCCGGAAGTAGAAAGGCATAGGAATATCATTGAATTTATTTTCTGCAATAATATAGTTCCTAAGTAAATGGGAAATAAGAGACGTGGGCAGGTAGACATGCAGGCAGGTAGACATGTAGGCTGGTAGACATGTAGGCAGGTAACCATGCATAATACTCTGTATGTCACGCTTCAACCATGTTCCGTCCGGGGATACACTGCCTCGAGACGCAATATCTAGTTTTATTTGTGATAAGCTTAAAATAAAGAAGGTGAGCAACTTTTTATTTAGTTTGGAAATAGGGTACCACTGTCGTATATCTCAGTTTTTAGTTCATGATGCGCAGTCATCGGGCCACATCATGTTCAGGCCTCCAAATGTAATTTATGAAACCAGTAACTTGTTTGAAACATGCAAACATTAATGTTTTATTTTACAGTGTTGATAAGTATTAATGGCGACATTGGATAAATTGGTAAAGGCCTTTGAGGCCTTGAAGGTCTTTCAACCTGAGGGGACAGTGATGGATCCCAAGTGAGTATACCAATGCATCTGTGTATTAGCTCCATCACAGTTTGTTTTTGTAAGACAACACAATATCCCTTCATTTGGAAATGTACTTTCTTTTTCTCTCCACATATCTCATGGTGTGTTACACAATCTGTAAAAAGTCAAAACATTGAGAATGGTTGGGTCATAAATTCAAAAGGTGCAAGTTTTTACCCCACAGCCCTGGCTGTGCGACATCGGTTAGGGGTGTAGGTGTGTAACATTATGGTGTGTCCTTGATTTGACCTTTGATGTAAATAAAGAGTGTTATAATGTTTAGTTTACTGATTAATGCTGTCATCTTGTTATTGAATTGTCTTGTTTTAATACTTCATCTTTACATGCATTATCTTTCCCTTGGACATTATTTTCTCTATTTAAACATTGTTTGGACCTTTATATGACAATGCTCTGAAAGTATCCTGAACTTTTTACTGTTACAGTACTTCTATATCACATGGTGTTAAAAATATTTCCCTAGGCTGTGGGGTACGGGCATCTCTGATGCTATTTTTTGCATATAGAATAATGTGTCTAGACTTTCCCGGTACATTCAGGATTGGCTACCACTGTGGTGTCAATGTTTAGTATTATATTCCCTGATGATAAAGAATATAAAATAGGTTCTCTAAGGCCTTGAAAAAATAATTTTTTGTTATCTTGTCACTGGTGGGTGAAAAAAATTAGACATCAGTGTACATAACCCATAATATGAAATTGAAAATGGCTTCGTAAGTACATATTGTAAAGTAACTTAACATTCTTTTTATTCTGTATAAAGTCAAGATGTGAGATGTTTAGCCAAATTTATGGTTTTTACCCCACAGCCCTTAAGGGCTGTCGGGGTATTGTTTTCACCCATGGTGTCCGGATGGGCGGGCGGGCGGGTGGGCGGGCGGCGGGAAATAGTTTGTCCGGGCTGTATCTCAGAAACTGTAAGGTGTAGGAAGTTGATACTTGGTAGGGACATTGGTTAGGGGGTGTAGGTGTGCAACGTCATGGTCTGACCTTGATTTGACCTTGCCGTAGTGACCTTGAGTTTGAAAATCTTGTCCAGGCTGTATCTCGGAAACCGTAAGGTGTAGGAAGTTGATACATGGTAGGGACATTGGTTAGGGGGTGTAGTTGTGCAACGTCATGGTCTGACCGTGATTTGACCTTTGACCTTGGCGTAGTGACCTCGACCTATAAAATCTTGTCCGGGCTATATCTCAGAAACCGTAAGGTGTAGGAAGTTGATACTTGGTAGGGATATTGGTTAGGGGGTGTAGGTGTGCAACGTCATGGTCTGACCTTGATTTGACCTTTGACCTTGCCGTAGTGACCTTGACCTATAAAATCTTGTCCAGGCTATATCTCGGAAACTGTAAGGTGTAGGAAGTTGATATTTGGCAGGGACATTGGTTAGGGGGTGTAGGTGTGCAACGTCATGGTGTGACCTTGATTTGACCTTTGACCTTGCCGTAGTGACCTTGACCTATAAAATGTTGTCCGGGCTATATCTCAGAAACCGTAAGGTGTAGGAAGTTGATACTTGGTAGGGATATTGGTTAGGGGGTGTAGGTGTGCAACGTCATGGTGTGACCTTGATTTGACCTTTGACCTTGCCGTAGTGGCCTTGACCTATAAAATCTTGTCCGGGCTATATCTTGGAAACCGTAAGGTGTAGGAAGTTGATATTTGGTAGGGACATTTGCTAGGGGGTGTAGGTGTGCAGTGTCATGGTCTGACTTTGATTTGACCTTTGACCTTGTCGTAGTGGCCTTAACCTATAAAATCTTGTCCTGGCTATATCTCAGAAACCGTAAGGTGTAGGAAGTTGATACTTGGTAGGGATATTGGTTAGGGGGTGTAGGTGTGCAACGTCATGGTCTGACCTTGATTTGACCTTTGACCTTGCCGTAGTGACCTTGACCTATAAAATGTTGTCCGGGCTATATCTCGGAAACCATAAGGTGTGGGAAGTTGGTACTTGGTAGGGACATTGGTTAGGATGTGTAGGTGTGCAACGTCATGGTCTGACCAGGATTTGACCTTTGACCTTGCCATAGTGACCATGAGTTCAAAAATCTTTTCCGGGCTATATCTCGGAAACCGTAAGGTGTAGGAAGTTGATACTTGGTAGGGACATTGGTTAGGGGATGTAGTTGTGCAACGTCATGATCTGACCTTGATTTGACCTTGGCGTAGTGACCTTGACCTATAAAATCTTGTCCGGGCTATATCTTGGAAACCGTAAGGTTGAGGAAGTTGATACTTGCTAGGGACATTGGTTAGGGGCTATAGGTGTGTATTATCATGGTGTCACCTTAATTTGACCTTTGACCTTGTCGTAGTGACCTTGACCTATAAAATCTTGTTGCACCTTTGGGTCTCTCTTTTGATGCAGATTAAGCACTGTTAAAGTCATATTAGAATTTATTAAGAATTTTACTTTCATAACTTCCCATTGTAAGAGATAGAATTTCATCAAGTGAGCCACAGATTTTGCTCCAACACCACACATAAGCATTCATTAAATGTATTACCACTTCTGTATGCATGGTAATATTCAAACCATCTAAACCATAATTCGGGCCTTGCAGATGTAGATAAAGAGGGTTGAATTTTAGTTTGCTGATTAATGCTGTCATCTTGTTATTGAATTATCTTGTTTTAATACTTCAAACAAGTGCTGTGAAATGGGCACATTATCTGACACCCAAAAATTAGGAGTAATCTCCCTTATATGTAAAAATCCGGAAAAATCGGAACAGTTAAATTACTGGAGACCCATTTCTCTTCTATGCATCGACTATAAAATCATAAGCAAATGTATAACAAACAGGCTTAAGAAAGTCATGGGTTTTATAGTCGACATAGATCAAACCAGCGCCGTTCTTAACCGTTCTATTCAGGATAATGTTCACCTTATCCGGAATATCATTGATTATACCATTCAAAAGAATCAAAAATTTATACTTTTGTCACTTGATCAGTCAAAAGCGTTTGATAGAGTAGACCATGATTTTATGTTTCAGGCTTTGAGTAAATATGGTTTTGGCCCGGATTTTCTTAAATGGGTCCATCTACTCTATTTTGATATTAAAAGTACTGTTTTAGTTAATGGTCATTTTACTGATCAATTTTGTGTAAGAAGAAGTGTCCGTCAAGGTTGCAGCTTATCACCTTTATTATATGTTCTTATAATTGAGTGTTTTGCTAATGTAGTAAGATCAGATACCCAGATCAAAGGTTTTAAAATTCCTGGCTTTAAAGATGAATACAAGATATCCCAATACGCGGATGATTGTTCATTTACAGTTGTTAATACATCATCAGTATGTAAAATTTTGAATATATGTGAAATTTTTGGCCTTGCTTCCGGATCAAAACTTAATAAAGAAAAGTCACTAGCTATTCTTGTAGGTAATTGGAACTTTAATGATATGAATTTATACGGTCTGACTTGGACTAAAGATGTTTCTAAAATTTGTGGGGTTTTTGTGGGCAATGGGGATTTTGTAGCTAAAACCTGGGATTCTGTATATTCTAAATTTGATAAAGTTATTAACTTAAATAAAACAAGAAACTTAAGATTGAAAGGAAAAAGTATAATTCTTAATGTTTTGGGGCTCAGTAAATTGTGGTATGTTGGTGCTGTATATCCATTAGATAAAAATTTTTTATGTAAATTTGAAAAATTACTTTTTCACTTTTTGTGGAATAACAAGACAGAGTGTCTCAAACGTGAAATGCTATAAAATAGCTTTGCTGATGGTGGTATTTCTCTTACCAATATCGAATGTAAGCTAAAAGCTTTTTCAGCTATGCATATTCACCGACTTTTATATGCTAGCCATTGTAAATGGAAAAATTTTGCCATGTACTGGCTTAAGCTGGATCTGAGAGAATATTTATCTCAAGATGTGGCCTTATTCAATTGAAAAGCCTGTTTTTTATGCTAATGCTCTAGCTGCTCTTAAAGATTTATCTAAACTTGACAAATCGTTTGACTTTAAGACTATGACTTTTAAAAGGGCTTATTCTCTCTTTTTACAAGAGAAAGTTAAGCCACCAAGAATCTTAAATGTCTTCCCAAAGATTGATTTTTCAAAATCTTTCCGGAACACAAACCATCCTTTGCTCTCTCCGGAAAGCAGAGATGTAACTTATAGAATGGTTCATCATATCTTACCAGTGAACCAATATTTATATTCCTTTAGAAAAATTGTTAAAAGCCCAAAATGTATCTTATGTCAACAGCATGAAGAAAGTTTGTCTCATTTGTTTTTTGATTGTCAATTTATTAGTCCACTTTGGGTATTTATTTGTAATTTAATGTCAAATTTGTCCAAAGCTACAGTTGCTATTACTGCTTTTAATGTGGTTTTCAATATATTTCAAGAATGTAGTGATAAAAACTTAAATACCTTGCTACTTATTATTTTGGCTGAAGCTAGGTGGTCAATTTGGTACTGTCGAAATCTTCATAAATTCGAGGAGAAAAAAGTTGATTCCAATTATATCCAAACGATTTTTAAAAACAACTTAAAATTTAGAATACTAGCAGACTTTAAAAGACTCCCTTTAGCTAAATTTAAGAATATATGGTGTTTTAATAGCTCTTTATGCAGAGTTAATGAAGCAGTTGTTGAAATTCTCTTTTAATGTTTCTTTTGACTAAACACCATGATTTCCATCAACTGCAATTTATATATATTTTCCCTGCTCATACTTATATAGTGTTTCCTTATTTGGCTTTAATAGCTTACTTATGCTATAGTAGTTTATCTTATTTGCTTCACTGTTTTGGTGTTAAGCAATTGCAATTTCATTAACTTATCTTTGCTTAGCTATTACAGCTTTAATTTATTTGTGTCATTTATTCAAACCTTTGTACCCATTTTTTGGAATGACTTTGAATCTTTATATTTCCCCATTTGTTTCCTCTCCCTTGTTATAAATTTATAAAAAAAAAAAAAAAAAAAAAAAAAAAAAAAACTGTCCTTTTGTACAAAGGTAAACTACACTTTTAGTTAAAATCCTTTCCAAAATGGCCATTTTCCTATTCTTTATTGCCCCTAAGAAATTTATTTATTTTACTAATTTATTTTACTTGAAGACCTGAATTTTGTTTCATTCTGTATATGTATGAAATACATAGTTAAAATATTTCTTTTCCTGCCTAAATTGCTTCCATTTTTAACCTTAAAAATCTTGAATGCTAAATTAACCTGATTTAGTTTTGGTTTAGGGTTTTTGCAACCCCAGGTGTTGTTTTCCTTCATTTCCTTTCCACCTTTTGTTTTTCTTTTGGTTTCTCTGTATATGAGAATAAAAGTGTTCACTTTTAGAGTATTGCTAATTTTGTCATATATGTATAAAATGCTTTAAGATATGATTTTCTTTTCTGGTATCTGTGTTTAGATTGTTTGTTATGTGCTTTGTTATTGTATTTTTCCCTGTATATATCTGTAAATAAATTTTATGAAAATGAAAAAAAAAAAAAAATACTTCATCTTTATATGCATGATCTTTCTTTTAAACATTATTTCTCCATTTAAACATTGTTTGGACCTTTATATAACTGACAGTGCTCTGAAAGTATCCTGAAGTTTGTACTGATACAGTACTTCTGTATCTCATGATGTTGAAAATATTTCCCTAGGCTGTGGGGTACGGGCATCTCTGATGCTATTTTTTTTGTTTACAAATACCAGCCACACAATAAAATTTGACAATACAAAACTGTTTTTTATTTTTGTTATATTTTTGCTTGTACCTTCCACATTCAAACACACTTAAAATTTACATTGATTGGCCCCAGATAAAAGTCTCTCTGATTTCCCAGGGAAGTGCTTTTACTCATTAAAGTAAAAAGTGTGTGTAAAGTCATTAGAAATAAGCATCATACTACTGTGGTGATTGAATTTGATATTTTCATCCCTTTTTTTAAATGGTTACCCAAACTTATCAGACGTTTTTGCCTGGCAAGGTCTTACAAAAGACTCCTTGCACTCATGACACTAAAAATAATTTGACAAAATCAAGAACATTTTGTTTACCTGTCTAAATGAGTAAATTAACAAGTTAACAATGCAAGTTGTTGTTCATCTGTAAACTATTTCAAACATTTTTCATTTGAAGAGAGAGCCATGTAGTACTACCATATACAGTGGTTATTTGTTCATGATTTTCAGTATACCAGTTGAAACTAATACATTTAGAACTATTTTGTATTATATACCTGAAGTAATTTTAGAAAATAATTATGAGATATTTATGAAACAAATTTTATTTTGAAAGTTTTATGGCATCTTTTTTCAGTTATGAAAGTTCAGAGTGCTTGCAATGTTTTCTATCACATCCATACAAATAAATTTTTTCTGGGTTAAAATTTCAGAAAGAAAGACATTCCAGTAACAAAAAAGGACAAGATAGCCAATTGCAATGCTATTGCTGACTGCATTTGTTCCACTTCTCTCAGGTAAGTTACTGCTCATTTATTTTTCTTAAAGTTTAGTTTGGTTAAATATATTTTGGGATGAAATATTTGTGTAACCTTCTCTGTTCCAAATATAATTAAGGCTGTGACAAGTGGTTGAAATCCACCCTGGTAGCCAAGCTACTCAAATTCGTCTTGCAGTTGGTATTCACCTAGTTTAGTAAGTAGATGGTGGTTTTTTTGCATTAAACAAGTGGTAAAAGGTATCCAGAACTTATTATATTGTTATAGAATACTACATAAAACTCCCCAATATACAAAGAATTTTGACATTTTGCTGTTTTGTCATTGTTTCTCATTTTAAAAAATGTGACCAAGTGGCCAACAGGATAATATATTGTAGTTATTAATGACTTTTGAGTGGATCAGAAAGTACTCAAGATCTTCCCAATGCGACCCCAAGGTTGATACTTCATGTTGGAGCCCGCGAAAATTTGGGGAGGGGTGGGGGGTGGGCTATGTAAGAAATAGAATATGTGGTAGAGGTAGAGGTCCATCCCATTAATTTTAGTATATATTTCTTGCAATCTCTACCACATTTTGGGGGTGTGGTAGAGGTAGAGGTCTGTCCCAGTAATTTTAATTGGATAAGGCATGGTAGAGGTGGGGGAGAGGTGTGGTAGAGGTCAGATATAGTATATATTTTTTGGAACAGGTACCACATTCTGGGGGTGTGGTAGAGGTAGAAGTCTGTCCCATTAGTTTTATTTGGACAATGCGTGGTAGAGGTGGGGTAGAGGTCCGATATAGTATATATGTCTTGCAACCTCTACCATGTTTTGGGGTTGTGGTAGAGGTAGAGGTTGATCCCAGTAATTTTAATTGGAGAAGGTGGGGGAGAGGTGTGTTAGAGGTCAGATATAATATGTATTTCTTATAACATGTACCACGTTCTGGGGTGTGGTAGAGGTAGAAGTCTATCCCATTAGTTTTAGTTGGAGAAGGCGTGGTAGAGGTGTGGTAGAGGTCAAATGTAGTTTATATTTCTTCCAACCTCTACCACGTTTTGGGGATGTGGTAGGGGTACAGGTCTATCACAGTAATTTTAATTGGAGAAGGTGGGTGAGAGGTGTGGTAGAGGTGAGATATAGTATATATTTCTTGCAACCTCTACCATGTTTTGAGGGTGTGGTAGAGGTAGAAGTCTGCCCCATTAATTTTAGTTGGAGAAGGCGTGGTAGAGGTGGGGGAGGTGTGGTAGAGGTCAGATATAGTATATATTTCTTGGAACATGTACCACATTTTTGGGGTGTGGTAGAGGTAGAAGTCTATCCCATTAGTAGTAGTTGGAGAAGGCGTGGTAGAGGTGGGGTAGAGGTTTGGTAGAGGTCTGATATAGTATATATTTCTCGCAACCTGTAGCACGTTTTGGGGGTGTGGTAGAGGTAGAGGTTGATCCCAGTAATTTTAATTGGAGAAGTCATGGTCGAGGTGGGGGAGAGGTGGGGTAGAGGTCATATATTGTATATATTGTTACAACCTCTACCACATTTTGGGGGTGTGGTAGAGGTCTATCCCAGTACTTTTAATTGGAAGAGGCATGGTAGTGGTGGGGGAGAGGTGTGGTAGAGGTGAGATATAGTACATATTTCTTGCAAGCTCTACCTCGTTTTGGGGGTGTGGTAGAGGTAGAGGTTGATCCCAGTAATTTTAATTGGAGAAGGCGTGGTAGAGGTGGGGCAGAGGTGTGGTAGAGGTCACATATAGTATATATTTCTTGTAACCTCTACCACGTTTTACCATGTTTCAGGGGTGTGGTAGGGGTAGAGGTCTATCCCATTAATTTCAGTTGGAGAAGGCGTGGTATAGGCGGGGGATAGGTGTGGTAGGGGTCAGATATAGTAGGTATTTCTATGTATTTTGGGGGTGTGGGAGAGGTAGAGGTCTATCCCAGAAATTTCAGTTGGACAGGGTGTGGGAGAGGTGGGGGAGAGGTGTCGTATAGGTCCAAGAAAGGGTAAAGTAGCACACAGACTAAAGTATTAGACAAATGAAAGTTACATACTTTTACAGCTCATTCAGATGACTTAACAAGAAACATTTTATCCACTAGCCACTGTTTTCTTTCCTTCATAATATTATTTTGTGTATTTCTGTAGTTTTATTTCTTTTATCATTATATTTATAACAGAAGCACAATGTTAAGGTAACCTTACATTCGTAACACTTGTTTCAATTGCATTGCTCTGGAAATATCAAACTGTGACAGATTACACACCTGCTCCCAATGGCCCCTCCCCCCCCCTCCCCCCCCCTTCCTGTGGTCAATCTATTGTGTTTGTTTGCATAATATGTTATCTGTTTTGTCTGTGCCAGTTTAGTGTGTGGCAGGCAGGTCAGTCCTTATTAATGTTATTTTCTGGATATACATTGTATGTGAAAGCATTAAAATTGTAATTGTGCGGTAACATACAGATACAAAACATCTTGTGGAAAAAGTGAAAGTAATTGTCTCAAGGTACAAGTGTATATATCTTGGTAGAATACAAGACTTTTTGGGTGGCTAAATGGTTTGTTGTAAACTTACCAAATTGAATATTCAGGTTATATTTTTTAGAGATTTCCAATGGTAAAGTACAATTTACAACACCTACATATGTCCATATTTAAGAATTCAATATGACCTGAAGGAACAATGGGACATAATACAGGATCCACTACAATCTACTTAACAACGGAGTAAACACAAATTACATTTATATCAATAGTCAACTCAGGAAAGGGAGTCAAGAAAAGGTTGAGCCACTCTATGTCAACCATAGTAAATGAGAAGGGGGGTCGTATTTGGGGATTAACTTGGACAGCAGCTTTTGTGTTAAACCCCCCTGTAAACATTTTTATATCACTATGTTGTCCCCTGAAATTATAGGTATCAGCAGTTTTACCCACAAATGGAGTAATTCAAGAATAACAAACCCATTTACTTTCAGATACCCAATTCTACAATATTTTTTATTGCAATAACTTCATCTCATGCTTAGGGGACTTCATGATTATCAACATAGCTTAGGGTATGTTGCTTAAGGATAGCTTCCAATTTGATGGACTTAATCTCCTGGTTCGGGTACTTCATGATTGCTAAACATAGCTAAGGGTACTTAGGTTATTTCTAACATACTTTAGGGTACTTGGGTTAAGGAAACCTTGGAATTCCACTCACTTTGTCCAATGCTTAGGCTACTTGATGATTAGTGACAATATATCATTTTGCAATAGTTTACGGTTCACAAACTCTAGAATATTTTATCGATTTCGAGGACTTTATCTCATGTTTGGGGTCCTTCATGATTACTCACATAGCTTAGGCTGGTACCTACTTTATGACATTTCAATTGGACTGACCTTATGTAATGGTTAGGGTACTAGAGGATTAGTGACACTATATAATTCTGTATTACTTTATTGTACGGAACTGTGGAATACTTTTTAAAATTGGACCGTCTTGATATGTCATGCTTAGGGTACTTCATGATTACTGCCATGGCTTAGGGTACCTAGCCTAGGGATAGGTCGCAATTGGACTGACTGTATTATGATTAAGGTAATCAATGATTAATGCCAATATATAATTCTGCAGTAATTTAGGGTACCAAACTGTAGACTATTTTTAGACGGGTTGCGTGTAACCAACCCGACTATTAGATTGATGTGTCCGACGTCCGTCTGTCTGCCGTCCACATTTTTCGTTTCCGGTGTAACACCATATTTTGTATGCATGCCATATTCTGTATCCTGCCATATTCTGTAAGGTCATACAAAATATGACAGCTACATTGTGTATCCCCATCATATTCTGTATCCCCCTCAATTAAAATGTGTAAAGGGGGTGTAAAGGTGGTGATATAAATAGCAAACAGAGCTGGAGGGATTAAGTTGACATTGTTTGAGATGATTGTTGTAAGTCAAACAAATCAGTGGTCTCAGCCTGACCAACTTTTGATTTGATTCCTTGAAGAGTGAATAGGGTTGGAAGTAAAGTAGAGTTATGAAGATATATAGTTATATGCAATATAGTATACAGGACTATGCCTTATACATAAAAAGTCATACAAATTCATACTAACTGTAACACTGAAAACCATTTTAAAATTCCAATTTGTCCCATTCATTCAGTGTTCACAGAATATGAAGTTAGTGTTTTGCACCAATTAATTCATTCCTTAACAATAAATCATGGAAATCTTCAAATTGGCTGGAACTGGCTAGACCATGTTAACATGGTAGAAATAACTGTATTATAAAGTCCATAGGGAATATTTTATTTATATTTTGATTTGTATGTACATTTTTTTGTATCAACTCCCTATTCACAAGCTTTTTTACAAGATATAGCAACTAGGTAAGATTTTGAATTAAATTCATAAAGTTCTAAAATTAAAACTTACAAAAATTGATAGAGAATCTTCAAATGATTATATATTCACATATCGCTTTTTACATTGAATTCAAATGAATGTGCATTATGTATTCACTCCATATTCACAATATTTTACCCAACTATTGGGAAGACAATTTACAAGATTAAAGGTAAACTGTAGACAAAATACATGTAAGGTCTAACAGTATCAGGTATTCTTAAGCCCAAAACTGACCCATCAGGCCAACAAAGATTAAGTGCAATCCACTGAATTCTACCTGTAAACAAAGTATCAAATCAACTTAAAAAGAACGTAAAAAGAATGGCTTCCTATTGACATGGACATAGGGCCATTAGGCCAAGTATGATTAGTTGGTGATTAGTTAGTTGGATTTTGTTGTTGGGCCTGATGTTGTTGTGCCTCTTCAGTGTCAATGGGAAGTCATGTTGATATGTTCACAATTTAATAAGTGGATTAGCATTAAGCTTTATTGGCCTCTGGTCAGTCAGTGTTGAGCTGAACATAGAGGAGTAAATATGATCAAATATTTTAGAAAGGCTTACGGTAGTCATTTTAAATCTTAGCCTTGTGTTGCATTAGTTGCATTTACCTAGTCCTATCTGACTCTTGTACACAGGAATAACTTTCTGTAATAAAATTCCAAAATTATATGTATAGCTTTGTAGAACTATTGCAATTTATATGGTTTACAAAAGTAGTGAGATGGTTATATATTTAAAACACATTTGTAAAAGTTTGTAAATGGAGAATTAATGCACAATTCACATTGTGTTGAATTCACTCATATGCTGTGTATTCATTACATATACAAAGAATATAATTTAATTTTGTTTTCTACTTTTTCCCAGTTTTTTCCAAAACTTAGCAATGGTTGCAAATTCATCTAGGTAACAATTATAAATATGCCAAGAGAGAAATCTAATGAGATTTCCTGGGATGAAAACTTTTCCGTTTAAAAGGTTTTGAAAACTAAAAATTTATTTAGATTACAAACATTGGGCTATTAACTGCATAACCATAATAAACATAGGGAATTTCTAATGATTAGTTCATACACAAGGGGATACAAAATATGGCCAAGGGATATAGAATATGGCAGGGGATACAAAATGTGGCAGCTCCCTTGCCATATTTTATATCCCCACACACTTTGTGGGAGATACATTATCTGGCGCTACACTGGACTCTAACTCAAAAACGGTTTGTCCGATCAAATTCAAACTTGACAGCGACATAGATCAGCATCATAGCTAGGTT
This sequence comes from Sabellastarte sp. h YS-2021, assembly GCA_964017235.1. NCBI lineage: Eukaryota > Metazoa > Annelida > Polychaeta > Sabellida > Sabellidae > Sabellastarte > Sabellastarte sp. h YS-2021. The sequence goes on along the minus strand of OZ024932.1, from coordinate 7,371,573 downwards.
CCTTTCGATATTGGTGAAATTCCGTCTGTTCGTTTGTCCGTTTTTTGTCCGTTTGTCTGTCCATCCGTCTGCCCACATTTGCGTTTCCGGACTCTAACTCCAAAACGGTTTGACCAATCAAATTCAAACTTGACAGAGAGATACATCACCATCATAGCTAGGTTCTTTTCGAAACTGGTGAAATTCCGTCCGTTCGTTTGTACGTTTTTCTGTCCGTTTGTCTGTCCATCCATCTGTTTGTCCACATTTTCGCTTCCGGACTCTAACTCGATAACGGTTTGACCAGTCGAATTCAAACTTGACAGTGAGATAGATCACCATCATAGCTAGGTTCCTTTCGAAATTGGTGTAACTCCGTCTGTTTGTTTGTCCGTTTTTCTGTCCGTTTGTTCGTTTTTTGTCCATTTTTCTGTCCATCCATCTATCCGTCCACATTTTCGTTTCCGGACTCTAACTTGAAAACGGTTAGTCAAATCAAATTCAAACTTCACAGGGACATACATCATCATCATAGCTAGGTTCCTTTCGATATTGGTGAAATTCCGTTTGTTCGTTTGTCCGTTTTTTGTTCGTTTGTCTGTCCATCTGTCTGTCCACATTTTCGTTTCCGGACTCCAACTCGAAAACAGTTTGTCCAATCGAATTCATACTTGACAGGGATATAGTTCACCATCATAGCTAGGTTCCTTTCGAAATTGGTGTAATTCTGTCTGTTTGTTTGTCCGTTTTCCTGTCCGTTTGTCTGTTTATTTGTCTGTTTTCCTGTGCGTTTGTCTGTTTTTTGTCCATTTTTCTGTCCAGCAGTCTCTGGACTCTAACTCGAAAATGCTTTGTCCAGTCTAATTCAAACTTGACAGGGAGATGCACCACCATCATAGCTAAGTTGCTAAGTTGGTGTAATTCCATCCTTTCGTTTGTGCATTTATAGCATATACAATTATGTAACCTAGATTACAAGTTTTACGTTTCTTAGCACGTCTTACACATTCACCTTAACTGGGTAACCTAACATTTCTTTCCTTCTTTTCTAAATGTAATTACAGCAGTTGCTAACCTTATTTCTGCCTGCGCAACCCGCCTTTTGGGGCATCTGTGACCCTCTTGTTACAATTTCACTCACTTCATCTTGTCATTATGGTATTTTATGATGACCGACATAGCTTAGGGTAGTTACGTTCGGATTAGCTTGCAATTGCACTGACCTCCTGCAATGGTTGGCATATTTCAAGATTAGTGACAGTATATAATTATGTAGTACTTCAGCATAGGAAACTCTAGAATATTTTAAAAATTTGACTCAGTATATGTCATGATTATGGTACGTCATCATTACTGACATAGCTTGGGGTACCTAGGTTACCAGCAGGTTTTCATTGCACCGAGTTTATGTAATGGTTAGGCTACTGCAGGATTACTAACAATATATAATTCTGTATTAGTAAGGGTACCAATATTTGTCATGCTTTGGGTACATCATGATTGCTAACATAGGTTAGGGTACATAGGTTATTTCTACCATAGCTTAGGGTACTTAGGTTAAGGAATGCTTGGAATTGCCTGGATTCGGGATAGGTCTGAATTGGACTGACCGAAAACTTTTCTGCATGCTTAAATTTGACCTTTGACCTTTATGAAGGTCACATGATCAAAAACAATTTTTATGTCAGCTGACTTGTCAGTCAGCTGACATTATGTCATCACTCTGCGGCGTGGGCGTACGCGTCTGCATACGCGTGAACAACTTCTCCTCCAAAACTACAAGGCCTAGAGACATGCTGTTTTTATTAAAAGATACCTTATCTATCGAGGATGAAAAATTGTTCAAGGCATGCAAATCTGTTTGTTCGACTGTTTGCTAGAGACATTACAAGGGGGGTACCCCCACCAAAAGTGTGAAAATTTCAACTTTTTATCACAATTTTCTCAGTGACTATTGCCGGGATTCCTCTCCTATCTTGCATATATGTACTAGGCCAGAGGTAGATTCTCTTGTGTGAGTATGAGACCTGGATCTGTCTTACTTTTTTTTTAATAAATTTTTTTAATAATTTTTAATGCATTAAAATTCATGAAATCATGCACTAAATCACTTATAACTTCAAAAGTGTTGCATTTACAGCATTTTGTGAAAATATGTTGTTCAGCTACTTTTTTCATAGCTACAATATGGTGAGTAAGTTGGGTGTCTGTCTCAATAGCTAAGTGAGTAATAGCTACTTTTGGGCTTTTCAGTAACTTCCATTATGAGTAAAATCACTTATAACTTAAAAACTATTGCATTTAGAGAATTTCGTATAAATATGTTATTCAGCTACTTTTGGGCCAGCTATAACATAGTAAAATTTCAGACCTGTAGCTCATGGCATAGCTGAGTAATAGCTACTTTTAGGTTATCACTGTTGAGTAAATCGCTTATAACTTGAAAACTATTGCATTTAGAGAATTTCGTATAAATATGTTATTCACCTACTTTTGGGTCAGCTATAACATAGTAAAATTTCAGACCTGTAGCTCATTGCATAGCTGAGTAATAGCTACTTTTAGGTTATCACTGTTGAGTAAATCACTTATAACTTGAAAAGTGTTGCATTTAGAGCATTTTGTTAAAATATGTTATTCAGCTACTTTTTTCATAGCTACAATATGGTGAGTAAGTTGGGTGTCTGTCTCAATAGCTAAGTGAGTAATAGCTACTTTTGGGCTTTTCAGTAACTTCCATCATGAGTAAAATCACTTGTAACTTAAAAACTATTGCATTTAGAGAATTTCGTATAAATATGTTATTCAGCTACTTTTGGGCCAGCTATAACATAGTAAAATTTCAGACCTGTAGCTCATGGCATAGCTGAGTAATAGCTACTTTTAGGTTATCACTGTTGAGTAAATCACTTATAACTTGAAAACTATTGCATTTAGAGTATTTTGTTTCAATATGTTATTCACCTATTTTGGGGTCAGCTATAACATAGTGAAGTTTCAGACCTGTGGCTCATTTCATAGCTGAGTAATAGCTACTTTGAAGTTCTCACTGTTGAGTAAATCAGTTATAATTGGAAAACTATTGCATTTACAGAAATTTGTGCAAATATGTTATTCAGCTACTTTTGGGTCAGCTATAACATAGTGAAATTATAGACCTATAGCTGATGGCACAACTGAGCAATAGCTATTTTCAGGTTCTCACTATTGAGTAAATCAGTTGTAGCTTGAAAACTATTGCATTTACAGTAGTTTGCTTAAATATGTTGTTCACCTACTTTTGGGTTAGCTATAACATAGTAAAATTTCAGACATGTAGCTCATTGCATAGCTGAGTAATAATTCCTTTGAGGTTCTCACTGTTGAGTAAATCAGTTGTAACTTGAAAACTATTACATTTAGAGTAATTTGTTAAATATGTTATTCACAGAATTTTTGGTCAGCTATAACATAGTGAAATTGCAGACCTCTATGTCATGGCATAGCTGAGCAATAGCTACTTTCAGGTTCTCACTGTTGAGTAAATCATTGTATCCACTGGATAGCCGCAGTATGTAGAGAGAGATTTCACCATTACTGCTCTGATGAAAAAAAATATTATAGCTAGCTTTCTTAAGTTTGCAGTATATATTAATAACCATAAAATGTTGTCTGGGAATATTTTTGGCCTCATTTTGAGAAACAAGATGGCCGCCACAGGTGTTTTTTTGTCAGTCATGAAAAGTGCTTATATCTCCCTTATTATTGATCCTAGAGGTTTGGGATGATAAACCAACCTGTAGGAAATCATGGGGTGGGAATATTTTGGTGTGGTCAGATTTGACCTTCAATGACCCCTCCTTCAAGGTCAAATAAGGATAGCCAAACTTAAAAGTGCTTATAACTCGCTTATTATTGGTCCCAGAGGTTTGGGATGGTAAACAGACAGGAAATCATGGCCTGTGAATCTGTTGATATGGTCCGATTTGACCTTGGAACCCTCCTTCAAGGTCAAATGAGGATAGCGAAAATTGAAAGTGCCTACAACTCGCTTATTATTGGTGACAGAGATTTGGGATGGTATTTCTGTACAGCCCTTTTCCTGATAATTATTCTGTCCTCTAATCATCCCATAGGAAATTATTGGCTCGGAATCTTTTGGTATGGTCAGATTTGACCTTTGGACCCCTCCTTCAAGGTCAAATGAGGACAGCCAAGCTTAAAAGTGCTTATAACTCATTTATAATTGGTCCTAGAGGTTTGGAATGGTAAACCATAGGAAATCATGGGCTGGGAATGTATTTGTGTGGTTAGATTTGACCTTGGACCCCTTCTTCAAGGTCGAACGAGGATATTGCATTTGTAGTATTTCTTTAAATATGTTTTAACCTATTTTTTACACTTAAACAATTACCTTGTTATTTTCCTTCATAATACCATTTACAGGGCACAACTTTTTTATCCTTTTCTTCTGTCAGCTTCGGAATTTCTTTCGAACTTGCTGTTCAGTTACCATTTACTGTATTTCTGTACAGCCCTTTTCCTGATAATTATTCTGTCCTCTAATCACCTTCACAAATCAAAAACACTCAGTCAGCTGACACAGTGCCCGTTCACGGGCACTCTCCTCTTGTTTGATGTACACCCCCCCACCCCCGTCATCGCAGTTCAGGAAAAACTATTTGCTACACAGCCTTATAATTTGACACACCTGTTCATACTATCGAAAATGCGAGCTGATTAGATTTTGGGAGCAATCCCTTGAAAAATGTCTCATTTATGAGTGATTTTCTGACACCTTCCAATCCGACAGCCTTAAATTTAGGTCAACCCCCCCTATTATCTTCTTAAGTAGAGCCATAAAATGTACTGGGAGGTAATAGGAAACCATATATAGAGAGTCTAAATAGCCGGTCAGTTTTACCCCATGGCCCCCCCTATGGGTCCAACTGGGGTCATAAAATAGCTGATTTTGAGTTTTTGCCTTATATCTCCTTTATTGTTGCTTTTATAGCTTCAGAATGTATTAAGAGGTATTGGGAAAGCATATGTGGAGAGTCTAAATAGCCGGACAGTTTTACCCCCCGGCCCCTCCTTATGGGTCAAACTGGGGTCATAAAATAGCTGATTTTGAGTTTTTGCCTTATATCTCCTTTATTGTTGCTTTTATAGCTTCAGAATGTATTAACAGGTATTGGCAAACCATATGTGGAGAGTCTAAATAGCCGGCCAGTTTTACCCCACAGCCCCCCCTTATGGGTCAAACTGGGGTCATAAAATAGCTGATTTTGAGTTTTTGCCTTATATCTCCTTTATTGTTGCTTTATAGCTTCAGAATGTATTAAGAGGTATTGGGAAAGCATATGTGGAGAGTCTAAATAGCCGGTCAGTTTTATTCCCCGGCCCCCCTTATGGGTCAAACTGGGGTCATAAAATAGTTGCTTTGGAGTTTTTGCCTTTTTTTGGGAAAAAGCATATGTGGAGAATCTAAATAGCCGGTCAGTCCCCCCCGCTGCGGAAACCACAAAGCATTTTAAACTTTTAGGGACGCTTCGCTTTTCTTAGCAAAAGCATTCCTCTAGTTCTGTAGTAATTTAGGGTACCAAACTGTAGAATATTTTTACAATTTCACTTACTTAATCTCGTGATTAGGGTATTTTATGATTACCGACATAGCTTAGGAACTTAGGTTTAGGAAAGTTTGGAATTAGACTGACTATACAATGGTAAGGTACTCCATGATTACTCACAATATAAAATGTTGTTGTGTTTTGGGGTACCAAACTCTAGAGTATTTCATCACTTTTACTGGTTTTATCTCATGCTTAGGGTACTTTATCATTACTGACATAGCTTAGGGTAGTTACGTTAGGATTAGCTTGGAATTGGACTGACTTCCTCAAGTGGTTAGGATACTTCATGATTAGTGTGAGTATATAATTATGTAGTACTTTAGTATAGGAAACTGTAGAATATTTTTAAAGTTTCACTAAGTCTATGTCATGATTATGGTACGTCATCATTACTGACACTGCTTTGGGTACCTAGGTTACGAGTAGGTTTTCATTGCACTGACTTTATGCAATGGTTAGGCTACTGGAAGATTACTAACAATATATAATTCTGTAATAGTTACGGTACCAATATTTGTCATGGTTTGGGTACATCATGATTGGTAACATAGCTTAGGGTACATACGTTATTTCTACCATAGTTTAGGGTACTTAGGTTAAGGAAAGCTTGGAATTGCACTCACTTTGTCCATAGGTTAGGGTACCTGATGATTAGGGACAATATATTTTTTCTAATACTTTAGGTTTCCCAAAATCTAGAACAATTTATCAATTTCACTGACTTTATTTCATGTTTGGGGTACTTCATGATTACTGACATAGCCTATGTAGGTTATGACTATGTTTCAATTAGACTGAGTTTATTTAATGGTTAGGGTACCAGAGGATTATTGACACTATATAATTCTGGTTTAGTTCAGGGTACCAAGCTGTGGAATACTTTTAAAAATTGCACGGTCTTCATCTTATGCTTAGGGTACTTCCTCATTACTGGCATAGCTTAGGGTACCTACCTTCGGGATAGGTCGGAATCGGACTGACCAAATGCCATGATTAGGGTAATCAATGATGAAGGGTAATATATAATTCTGTAGTAGTTTAGGGTACCAAACTGTAGAATATTTTTACAATTTCACTTACATAATGTCATGGTTTTGGTACTTTGTGATTAATGACATGGCTTTGGGAACTTAGGATAAGGAAAGCTTGGAATTGCACTTACCATGCAATGGTTAAGGTGATTAGTGACAATATAAAACGTTGTAGTACTTTGCGGTACCAAACTGAAGAATATTTTTTCACTTTTACTGATTTCATCTCATGCTTAGGGTATTTATCATTACTAACATAGCTTAGGGTAGTTACGTCAGGATTAGCTTGGAATTGGACTGACTTCCTGCAATGTTTAGGATACTTCAGGATAAGTGATAGTATATCATTCTGTAGTACTCTAGCATAACAAACTGTACAATATTTTTAAAATTTCACAAAATTTATTTCATGATTACAGTATTTCATCATTACTGACATAGCTTAGGGTACCTGGCTTATGAGTAGGTTTCATTTCACTGACTTCATACAATGGTTAGGCTACTGGAGGATTAGTAACATATCTTTCTGTAGTAGCTAGGGTACCAAACTCTAGAATACCTTTTTTCAAAATTGGACTGTCTTTATCTCATGGTTAGGGTACTTAATGATTACTGATATAGATTAGGGTACCTAGGTTAGGGACAGGTCGGAATTGGACTGTATGCCATGATTAGGGTAATCGATTAGTGGCAGTATATAATTCTGTAGCAGTTTATTTTATCCAAACTGAAGAATGTTTTTACAATTTCACTTACTTAATCTTGACATAGCTGAGACCTAGACATAGCTCATCAAAGAGCACTGGATTAATATCAGTGTAAATTCATAATTTTGAAATGCTTAATGTTAAAAGGACATCTACCCATATAAGGTAACAGAAAACACCCAATTTTATATGCAATGTGTATTTCATCACTTTGATCAATTTTATGCATCAATGTGTTTTATCATTTTCATCAATTTTATGCATTAATGTGTTACCCCAAACTACTACAATATTTGCTATTGTAACTAATCATCAATTACTTTAACCATTGCATTGTCTTTCCAATTCAACTTTCATTTTGTGCTAATGAAATATGAAATCAGGAGTATTCACCACATAGTAACATATTTCTCACTCCAATAATTTATCCTCTCAATATCATTCCCATTTATATCTTTTCTGCTTTTTCATATATCTTTCCACCAAAACTGCTTTTCTATTATTCATGAAAACACATCAAATATAACATCTTCTGTCAATAGCCATATAAAGATTGCCTCAAACCCCCTGCCAATAGTAAGGGGGGCAGAGGGGAGGGGGGCATTTCAATAGGATTGAGGGAGGCTTCTCTTATCTGCATTGTCTTATCTGGCAAAGTTTCACACTGTGAAAAGGAATTTTGGACAAGGAATGGTGTAAAGAATATATAAGGTGGCCTCAATACCATACATGCTGTGTGAAATCATTCATAAGTAAACAGAATATATTAAAATGAACATATAATGATACAAAAATATAATGTTAAGTCCTGTGTGCCTGGTCGTATTACTAAGCAAAGCTATATGGGGTAAAAGAAAGTAATTTCATAAGAAAGTAATTTAACACTCCACTCGAAGATAAGTCTTATACCATTCACTTTGCACTCAAATGTTTGAAAGATCTCTACCCATATCTTTCCCACCTCTACCACGCCTTCTCCAACTAAAATTAAGGGGACAGACCTCTACCTCTACCACACCTCCAAAACGTGGTACAGGTTGCAAGAAACATATACTACATCTCAGCTCTACCACACCTCTCCCCCACCTTCTCCAATTACAATTACTGGGATCAACCTCTACCTCTACCACACCCCCAAAGCGTGGTACAGTTTACAAGAAATATATACTATATCTCACCTCTACCACACCTCTCCCCCACTCTCTCCAATAACAATTACTGGGATCAACCTCTACCTCTACCACACCCCCAAAGCGTGGTACAGTTTACAAGAAATATATACTATATCTCACCTCTACCACACCTCTCCCCCACCTTGTCCTATTAAAATCTCTGGGATCAACCTCTACCTCTACCACACCCCGAAAACGTGGTACAGGTTGCAAGAAATATATACTATATCTGACCTCTACCACACCTCTCCTCCATCTTTACCACGCCTTCTCCAATTATAATTACTGGGGCAGACTACTACCTCTACCACACCCCCAAAACATGGTAGAGGTTGCAAGAAATATATACTATATCTCACTTCTACTACACCTCTCCCCCACCTTCTCCAATTAAAATTACTGGGATCAACCTCTACCTCTACCACACCCCGAAAATGTGGAACAGGTTGCAAGATGTATATACTATATCTCACCTCTACCACACCTTCTCCAATTAAAATTACTGGGATGAACCTCTACCTCTACCACACCCCCAAAACGTGGTAGTGTTTGCAAGAAATATATACTATATCTCACTTCTACCACACCTCTCCCCCACCTTCTCCAATTAAAATTACTGGGATCAACCTCTACCTCTACCACACCCCGAAAATGTGGAACAGGTTGCAAGATGTATATACTATATCTCACCTCTACCACACCTCTACCACACCTTCTCCAATTAAAATTACTGGGATGAACCTCTACCTCTACCACACCCCCAAAACGTGGTAGTGTTTGCAAGAAATATATACTATATCGGACCTCTACCACACCTCTCCCCCACATTCTCCAATGAAAATTACTGGGATCAACCTCTACCTCTACCACACCCCGAAAACTTGGTACAGGTTGCAAGAAATATATAATATATGTGACCTCTACCACACCTCTCCCCCACATCTACCACACCTTTTGCAACTGAAATCAATGGGATCAACCTCTACCTCTACCACATCCCCAAAACATGGTAGAGGTTTCAAAAAATATACATTATATGTGACCTGTACCACACCTCTCCCCCACCTCTACCACGCCTTCTCCAACTACAATTAATGGGGCAGACATCTACCTCTACCACACCCCCAAAACATGGTACATGTTGCAAGAAATATATACTATATCTCTACCACACCTCTCCCCCACCTCTACTATGCCTTCTCCAATTAAAATTACTGGGATGAACCTCTACCTCTACTACACCCCCGAAACGCGGTAGAGGTTGCAAGAAATATATACTATATCTCACCTCTACCACACCTGTCCCCCACCATCTCCAAATAAAATTACTGGGATCAACCTCTACCTCTACCACACCCCCAAAACGTGGTACAGCTTGCAAGAAATATATACTATATCTGACCTCTACCACACCTCTCCCCCACCTTGTCCTATTAAAATCACTGGGATCAACCTCTACCTCTACCACACCCCCAAAACGTGGTAGCGTTTGCAAGAAATATATACTATATCTAACCTCTACCACACCTCTCCCCCACCTTGTCCTATTAAAATCACTGGGATCAACGTCTACCTCTACCACACCCCCAAAACGTGGTAGCGTTTGCAAGAAATATATACTATATCTGACCTCTACCACACCTCTCCCCCACCTTGTCCTATTAAAATCACTGGGATCAACCTCTACCTCTACCACACCCCCAAAACGTGGTAGCGTTTGCAAGAAATATATACTATATCTGACCTCTACCACATCTCTCCCCCACATTCTCCAATTACAATTACTGGGATCAACCTCTACCTCTACCACACTCCCAAAACGTGGTGCAGTTTACAAGAAATATATACTATAACTGACCTCTAGCACACCTCTCCCCACCTGTACCACGTCTTATCCAATTAAAATTACTGGGACAGACCTCTACCTCTACCACACCCCCAAAACATGGTAGAGGTTGCAAGAAATATATACTATGTCTCACATCTATCACACCTCTCCCCCCACCTTCTCCTATTAAAATTACTGGGATCAACCTCTACCACACCCCCAAAACGTGGTGCAGTTTATAAGAAATATATACTATATCTGACCTCTACCACACCTCTCCCCCACATTCTCCAATTAAAATTAATGGGATCAACCTCTACCTCTACCACACCCCGAAAACGTGGTACAGGTTGCAAGAAATATATACTATATCTTACCTCTACCACACCGCTCCCCCACCTGTACCATGCCTTATCCAATTAAAATTACTGGGACAGACCTCTACCTCTACCACACCCCCAAAACATGGTAGAGTTTGCAAGAAATATATACTATATCTCACCTCTACCACAACTCTCCCCCACTTTCTATTAAAATTACTGGGATCGACCTCTACCTCTACCACACCCCCCAAACGCGGTACAGGTTGCAAGAAAGATATACTATATCTCACCTCTACCCCACCTCACCCCCACCTTCTCCAATTAAAGTTACTGGGATCAACCTCTACCTCTACCACACCCCCAAAACGTGGTACAGGTTGCAAGAAATATATACTATATCTCACCTCTACCACACCTCTCCCCCACCTTGTCCTATTAAAATCACTGGGATCAACCTCTACCTCTACCACACCCCTAAAACGTGGTAGCGTTTGCAAGAAATATATACTATATCTGACCTCTACCACACCTCTCCCCCACCTCTAACACACCTTTTTCAACTGAAATTAATGGGATCAACCTCTACCTCTACCACACCCCCAAAACGTGGTGCAGTTTACAAGAAATATATACTATATCTCACCTCTACCACACCTCTCCAACACATTCACCAATTAAAATTACTGGCATCAACCTCTACCTCTACCACACCCCGAAAACGTGGTACAGGTTGCAAGAAATATATAATATATCTGACCTCTACCACACCTCTCCCCCACATCTACCACACCTTCTGCAACTGAAATCAATGGGATCAACCTCTACCTCTACAACACCCCTAAAACATGGTAGAGGTTTAAAAAAATATACATTACATGTGACCTCTACCACACCTCTCCCCCACCTCTACCACGCCTTCTCCAACTACAATTAATGGGGCAGACATCTACCTCTACCACACCCCCAAAATGTGGTACATTTTGCAAGAAATATATACTATATCTGACCTCTACCACACCTCTCCCCCACCTCTACTACGTCTTCTCCAATTAAAATTACTGGGATGAACCTCTACCTCTACTACACCAACCAAACGCGGTAGAGGTTGCAAGAAATATATACTATATCTCACCTCTACCACACCTGTCCCCCACCATCTCCAATTAAAATTACTGGGATCAACCTCTACCACACCCCCAAAACGTGGTAGAGGTTCCAAGAAATATATACTATATCTGACCTCTACCACACCTCTCCCCCACCTTGTCCTATTAAAATCACTGGGATCAACCTCTACCTCTACCACACCCCCAAAACGTGGTACATGTTGCAAGAAATATATACTATATCTGACCTCTACCACACCTCTCCCCCACCTGTACCACGCCTTATCCAATTAAAATTACTGGGACAGACCTCTACCACACCCCCAAAACATGGTAGAGTTTGCAAGAAATATATACCATATCTCACCTCTACCACACCTCTCCCCCACCTTCTCCTATTAAAATTACTGGGATCGACCTCTACCTCTACCACACCCTCAAAACATGGTAGAGTTTGCAAGAAATATATACTATATCTCACCTCTACCACAACTCTCCCCCACCTTCTATCAAAATTACTGGGATCGACCTCTACCTCTACCACACCCCCCAAACGCGGTACAGGTTGCAAGAAAGATATACTATATCTCACCTCTACCCCACCTCACCCCCACCTTCTCCAATTAAAGTTACTGGGATCAACCTCTACCTCTACCACACCCCGAAAACGTGGTACAGGTTGCAAGAAATATATACTATATCTCACCTCTAGCACACCTCTCCCCCACCTTGTCCTATTAAAATCACTGGGATCAACCTCTACCTCTACCACACCCCCAAAACGTGGTAGCGTTTGCAAGAAATATATACTATATCTGACCTCTACCACACCTCTCCCCCACCTCTACTACGTCTTCTCCAATTAAAATTACTGGGATGAACCTCTACCTCTACTACACCAACCAAACGCGGTAGAGGTTGCAAGAAATATATACCATATCTCACCTCTACCACACCTGTCCCCCACCATCTCCAATTAAAATTACTGGGATCAACCTCTACCTCTACCACACCCCAAAAACGTGGTAGAGGTTCCAAGAAATATATACTATATCTGACCTCTACCACACCTCTCCCCCACCTTGTCCTATTAAAATCACTGGGATCAACCTCTACCTCTACCACACCCCCAAAACATGGTACATGTTGCAAGAAATATATACTATATCTGACCTCTACCACACCTCTCCCCCACCTGTACCACGCCTTATCCAATTAAAATTAGTGGGACAGACCTCTACCTCTACCACACCCCCAAAACATGGTAGAGTTTGCAAGAAATATATACTATATCTCACCTCTACCACACCTATCCCCCACCTTCTCCTATTAAAATTACTGGGATCGACCTCTACCTCTACCACACCCCAAAAACGGGGGGCAGTTTGCAAGAAATATATACCCACCTCTACCACGCCTTATCCAAGTAAGATTAATGGGCCAGACCACTACCTCTACCACACCCCACAAAGTGGTAGAGGTTCTAGGTCCTCCAAAAAAATTTCGCGGGAATTCATTTCGCGGGCTCCACCATGAAGCACCAACCGACCCCAATTGCAAATACCGACCGCCTGGTCACAGCCTTAAATATATTAATGAGTATTGAAGATGCAAAGTTTTGATTTCAGTTAATAATCACACAGCAATTGAAGTGAATATTAACTCCTTATAAGGATATTTTCCCTTTTCCCTATTATGTGGACTTTCTGGTTAAGTGGCAGTGCTTTCCAGATCCTCTGAGATTTCACTTAACAAGGTTCACATTAGTCTGAAAGTGATAACTTTATGAAGATACTTTTATGGAGATTGTGGCTGTAAAGAAGTACTCGAGCACTTGGAGAAAACTAGAGTAATATATTATTTTAAATTCAGAATTATGAAAAGACAATTCACTCCACTTGAACATTGGCTTTTTTCATAATATTCCAGTAAAGTTTGATGCAAAAATGATCAATCTCAATTGCTTCTGAAGGCAAATACAGTAATGTATCTTTTTTATTGGAGAATAAAGTACTTGATAAAGAGTAGAGTAATGATGAAGAAGTACTCGAGTGAAAAATGAATGACTTGTGGAGTCCTGGTAATCCTAGAAATGAACAGAAAATAGTTCTATCTTCTTGAAATTAGACTTGCTCCAAGTCTTTGTATTTGTATCAGTCAGTAACCAGAACAGTTAAATTTAAATTGGAAACTTACAGGAGTTCATTATACCACAAGCATTCTGGAGTAAGTGGGGATCGTCCCTGAAAAAAACAAACTTTTGTCTGGGCGGGTTGTTTCTCCAAAAGCTATGCAGTACCCATATATTACACAAAAGAGAAAAGAACTTGGTGATAGTCTCTCTTGAAATGCTTATTTGCAGAAATATATCTGATTTCCCTCATTTTCTCGGGATTGCAATGGCAGCGTTCTTCTCCCTGTGTGACGACCCCGAGTCAGATGTCAGGATTGTGGCTGACGAATGTCTCAACAAAACAGTGAAGGTAACCTATAAAAAAAAGTACAAGTCCCTCGTCTGTGGGTAATGCTGAAAAAACTAAAAAAATTCTAGTTTTGAGTAGACCCAAGAGTAGACCTCATTTTGCAAAATCATAAAATTTATTTATTCCGGCTTCAGGATCCAGATTCTTTGAGGACTGAGTCACCAGTGGACTCCACAGCAGAATATTCACCAACTTTCTTTCTAAAACTTGAATGAAACATTATATAAGGCTGGCTATTTAGAGAAATAACAACAAAACACCAGTTGTGGATTTTTTTTTCAAAAAAAAGTAACACATTGCATGATTCTTTGTACATAATTTATGTTTTGTGACACATATTTTATACTGAAGTAGTTTTCAGTGGAATATCGATTGTGTTTGGAAACCAACAACCAATTTTGGGAAGTTGAAATGACCAACAGGCCAACACAACAGTGAAGTTGCAGGTAGTGTGACGGTGCTTAGAATGATGTAACAAAGAGTTGAAATGTCTTAAATGAGATCTCTACTTTATGTTCTGATTTTGATGGTGCTAGTTGGCATAAAGTTCATGGGTGCCGTGCAGACCATAATCCTGCACAAATGTTTATCAAATTTCAGATACATTTATTCCCAAAAGAATCTGCAAATAAAGAGACTTATACCCCTTTCACACTACAGGCGGTATCACCCGCGGTAACCCGCGTTTGGGGAAACGTACATGTCCTTGGATCGCCATCTGACGTCCGTGTGCGACCTTGCGAGTCAATGGTGAACCGTCCATTACCTTATACATACTACAGAAGTTATAAACCGCTTAATAACTCCGCCTCTGATTTCGGTACTGTGGGCATACACAGACGATTTCACGAATGAATTTCTGACTAGTGTAACCAAAGGTGTGGTCCACGGTGTACATAAGGTTGTGATTCGGTCGTCGTCGGTGTAATACGGCAACATAAGGAGAGTTAAGATATTGATTGTTTTGCTGCGTGTTCGTCCAACAGCTACCAAAGGTGAGATGAGGTTGCTTCTCGGTAACTAACATTTGTAGTACCGTCATCCGACTGTTATTGACAGTTTAAAAACCGTGTCCAATCAGTGGCCGTCCGCATTTAGTGTGAACAACTCGGACGAAATGGGATGAAATGGGGCGACCTGGAGGCGGTTCTGCTGCCGAGAAAAACTTGTAACTGCGGGACATACTGCCTGTAGTGTGAAAGGGGTATTAGCGGCATAAATACCAGATTAAATTGGATTTCTAAAGGGACTTAAACTGATTGCATTACTCAAGCTCTGTAGATCAAACCCATTGCCAAGTAGTCACCATTAAAGTGGGTGATTGATACTGTTAAAATTAAACCTGTGAGCTGGCTTTCCCACCCAGTGAGGCTGGCTATTTTGTGTCAGTGAGGAAACTCTGTTGATATACTGTCCCTATTCAGTCAGGCTTCTCTGATAATATCTCCCTAGTAATTGTAGCTTTTCTCTGCGTTTGAAATCAGACAGGTCAAATCTAAGGTTACCAAGATGAAGAATCTTTTGTTACTGTATTTTAGACCATAATGGAGAACAACTTAGGACGCCTCCAGGTTGAGTTGTACAAAGAAATAAAGAAAAATGGTTCTCAGAGAAGTCTCAGAGGGGCGCTGTGGAGGTTTGCTGATACGTGCCACTTGATAAGACCCCAGAAGTGTCGGTAAGTGACAGAGAGATTACAATGTGGGAATCCCCTTCTTTATTAAAATCTCAGCATATGATAGAAGTATTTTGACAAAAAGATCAAAGTTGAATGGTCAAAGGGCATTCAGAATCACTAATTTCTCTTTCAGATGTGATTTGATTTGTGTAATGTCCTGTCAAATAGATGTGAACCTCCTCTAATGGTCGATTCACCAAGATGGGATAATCCAATAACCAGGAGGTCAACAACAAAAAATAGCGTCCCACTAGTGGGGAACACAGCTATATAGGATAGAAGGCAATCTGAAAAGATGAGTGTCTCTGAGTTTGTTTCTGAACAATAGGATTTGGTTCTGATTCTTGCCAGCCACGATTTATAAATAAAAGCTCTGCACCATTTTGATCAAAACTGGTATTTAAACAGACAAAATACCTTCACTGAACATATGCCAGATCTGCTTGTACAGAATCTACAGTACCAGGTATTTAAATGACCCTTGAAAAGGACCTGTATTTATTGTTGAGTCTGGACTTCTCATTGCCGCCATTCTCCTTTAATGCCTCCGTTAATGTTATTATTATTAATAGTTTGCAAATTTTTTGGGGGCGTGTGTTTTCCTAAGCTCTGGGAAAACAGTATTTTTACATGCAATAATTCGATTTTTGACCTTTGTTTTGGTCACATGGCCCGAACACTTGTTTTTTGTATTGCACATGCTTATGATGGCTTTACCAGATTTGGGCATACATATTTTGATTTGCTTTTTCCATAGTTTGATACTAGTGTTGAACAATATTTGGTATTGCCTGTCACCTGGTTTGATGGCTTTAATATCTGTGTTTCTTTCAGGCCTTATGTGGTGAATTTACTGCCTTGTGTAGCGAGAATCTGCCGCAGACCGGAGGAGTCTGTTCAGGAAACACTGGCACAGTCAATGGAGAAAATCTGCCCAGTATTAATGGGATTCACCAATGATAATGAGGTCAAGGTCAGTAAATAGTGGGGAAAGGGATCATATTTTACAGTTTTAATATTAATTGATGTTTCTTCAATATCTATGTTTCAGGGACAATTTAAAAATTGTTTCCAACATCTCACTGGGCAATAAATCAGATATGTCCTTGTATTCTATAACTTCCTCATTCTTCATTCCTCAATATTTATGCTTTTAAAATTTATTCTTTTATATTTTATGGAATAGCTTAATAGCAGTCTCATACTAATGATGTTGTAGATGTATTTATGTTATTATTTTTTAGTTGAAAAACGAGACAAAAGAAATTGTCGCATCATGCATCCTACAGAATGAATCAATATTTCAATAAGGACCAATATGGAAAGTGAATTTGAAGTTTAATGTCAATGTTAAATGTAGATTTTCATGCCCCCAACTTTTACCATCAAAATGCAGCTTCACTTCTCATAAAGTTTGGCGAAATCTCAACCACAAGAGACTGAGTGAAATTTGTATTGAAAAACATGCTGCCATGCTGAATGTCTGTGTATGTCTTGCGACCAGTTGATAATCTCGAAGAATTCTATCATGAACACCTTACAAGCTAATCCTTAACATGATCAACAAACAATAACATTCTTGCATTGGGGTGTTTAATGTACATAACATACAGGCATGGTATCTTGTATGCTATCGTTCAAGTTATTCATTATTTCACATACTGCTGAAGGCCTTTCTTTTCAAACTGAATCTAATTCCTCCACTTGATTTATATGACCTGGGGATATTTATGCTGCCTATATCTTGTTATTCTTTGTCTTTCTGTTTTTTTTTCAGGTCTTGTTGAAAGCCTTTCTACCCAACCTAAAGCTGAGTTCTGCTACGTCTAGGAGGACGGCCGCCAGCTCCCTGAGTCTAGTATGTCAGTACTCCCGCAAACCACTCTACTTCCTGTCCTACCTACTCAATACCCTGCTAGGTCAGTAACTCTAGATTGTCTTAGTTTTAAATTTGAAAATTCAAGTTTAAGTGTAGAAGATTGTGGTTGCACTCAACAGAAATTTGGAAACCAGATCCTGAAAATAAAGGGACGATTTGGGATTTGTGTGATTTATTATTAGCCTAACTATTAATAAGTTGATGTGTGTACAAAACATATAAATCCATCCACACAGTTGTCTTTTTTTCTAAATAAAATTACACATTTTTGGATATCAAGTCACTGTATATTGACAGACATCGAATAAATACAGAGTATTAAAGTTTCTTGCACAATAAATGTGTATTTGGTGTTAAATGTGTATATTATGTGGATCCTAGATTATGTTGCGGAATTTTCTTCATATTTGTGTTAATGGCAAGCAATCACATATCCATTTCACCATCTTTCAGACCACAGCAGACTGGTCACACAGTAATCTTAAGCCCAGAACCGGGTCCAGTTTACTTTGGAAGTGGTCATTCCAGAAGTGGCATTTTATCAGTTTTATTACCCCACAGCCCTTAAGGGCTGTTGGGGTATTGTTTTCACCCATGGTGTCCGGATGGGCGGGCGGGCGGGTGGACGGGCGGCGGGAAAAGAGTTTGTCCGGGCTGTATCTCAGAAACCGTAAGGTGTAGGAAGTTGATACTTGGTAGGGACATTGGTTAGGGGGTGTAGGTGTGCAACGTCATGGTCTGACCTTGATTTGACCTTTGACCTTGCCGTAGTGACCTTGAGTTTGCAAATCTTGTCCGGGCTATATCTCGGAAACCATAAGGTGTAAGAAGTTGATACTTGGTAGGGATATTGGCTAGGGGGTGTAGGTGTGCAACGTCATGGTGTGACCTTGATTTGACCTTTGACCTTGCCGTAGTGACCTTGACCTATAAAATCTTGTCCGGGCTATATCTCAGAAACCGTAAGGTGTAGGAAGTTAATATTTGGTAGGGACATTGGTTAGGGGGTGTAGGTGTGCAACATCATGGTCTGACCTTGATTTGACCTTTGACCTTGCTGTAGTGACCTTGACCTATAAAATCTTGTCCGGGCTATATCTCGGAAACCGTAAGGTGTAGAAAGTTGATACTTGGTAGGAATATTGGTTAGGGGGTGTAGGTGTGCAGCATCATGGTCTGACCTTGATTTGACCTTTGACCTTGCCGTAGTGACCTTGACCTATAAAATCTTGTCCGGGCTATATCTCAGAAACTGTAACGTGTAGGAAGTTGATACTTGGTAGGGATATTGGTTAGGGGGTATAGGTGTGCAACGTCATGGTCTGACCTTGATTTGTCCTTTGACCTTGCCGTAGTGACCTTGACCTATAAAATCTTGTCCGGGCTATATCTCAGAAACCGTAAGGTGTAGGAAGTTGATACTTGGTAGGGATATTGGTTAGGGGGTGTAGGTGTGCAATGTCATGGTCTGACAAGGATTTGACCTTTGACCTTGCCGTAGTGACCTTGAGTTCGAAAATCTTGTCCGGGCTATATCTCGGAAACCGCAAGGTGTAGGAAGTTGATACTTGGTAGGGACATTGGTTAGGGGGTGTAGTTGTGCAACGTCATGATCTGACCTTGATTTGACCTTTGACCTTGCTGTAGTGACCTTGACCTATAAAATCTTGTTGCACCTTTGAGTCTGTTTTTTTGATGCAGATTTAGCACTGTTAAAGTCATATTAGAATTTATTAAGTATTTTACTTTCATAACTTCCCATTGTAAGAGATAGAATTTCATCAAGTGAGCCACAGATTTTGCTCCAACACCACACATAAGCATTCATTAAATGTATTACCACTTCTGTATGCATGATAATATTCAAACCATCTAAACCATAATTGGGCCATGCAGGTGTAGATAAAGAGTGTTGAATTTTAGTTTGCTGATTAATGCTGTTACATTTATTTATTTGGGGTTTTACGTCGCTTTCAACACTGTACAGGTCATATCACGACGGGTAGTTGGAAGGGCAGAGGAAACCAGTACATATAGTTCGCTAGGGTTCTGTACTGTAAACTGCCGACCAACGGCAAGCAACTACCAGCTTTCCCACTTACGGCCATGACGGGGATCGAACCCCGGCCGCAGAGGTGGGAGGCGAGAGTGTTACCACTCTGCCACCGTGTCCCCTTTTAATGCTGTTACAGGGGGGGACAGTGATTCGCGGGGGACAGCGATTCACCAATTTCTATTGTACCTCATTTAAAACTAACATATATGTTGATACTGAATGAGCCTTATAGCATAGAAAAGTGTGCAACATGTCTTGATACTTTTCTAAGATTTTAGAAGTGACAGTGTGTAGGATTAAAAAGATAAATAAAAAAGTTTATACATTGGTAAAAAATATGTCTAACAAACTGCATCTGACTGAGGCAAAAAGATGTATGTTCTCTAAACTGTGTCTGGGGTCAATATAAATACTATTTATAATGTTATCATATGCTAGAATGCAATGAGAAGAATTTTGCTTTTATTATTCAATACAAATTGTTTAACAGTCTTTGTAACTTTTTAGGATCAGTATAAAAATAATTGGCGAAATGCTGTCCACTTTTGGACAGCCCTAATTTTATTGCCATAGGACAAGTTCTATAGGTGTATTTGTACTTATCACAAAATATATTTTATGATGCTACTATCATTTTACAGTTTGATGAACCTCTTTTCATTCTGATAATTTTTATAAAACCAAACTTCATAATTGTTCTCAAAAAACTGCATTTTGGTGTTTTTATGGGCGAATCGCTGTCCCCCCTTGTATCTTGTTATTGAATTATCTTGTTTTAGTACTTCATCTTTATATGCATTATCTTTCTTTTAAACATTATTTCTCCATTTAAACATTGTTTGGACCTTTATATAACTGACAGTGCTCTGAAAGTATACTGAAGTTTGTACTGGTACAGTACTTCTGTATCTCATGGTGTTGAAAATATTTCCCTAGGCTGTGGGGTACGGGCATCTCTGATGCTATTTTTGATTCTGCGGTTCACTGTGATTTGTTTAAAATGAAACTGTATATGTCTCACAAACAAGAGAAAGTATGCTGATGTAACATCCATCTTCAAGCAATTCCACTGGCTGTTGAGTACCTTTGCATGTTCAAAATTGCGACATTGGCCTGTAAATTTCTCTATAGCAGTCTCTCTATTTTGAACCGTCCTTGTCACTGAGCAGCTGTTCTTACAGCACACGGCTTAGTAACCCTTACCATTAGTATCTGGTAGTACCTCCTGTTCACTCTTGTCTCTACAAGTTGGTGAAACACTTTGGAAATAGTTTTGCCTTTGATGCGCCTAAGATTTGGAATCACCTTGCTGACAATGTACGCAATCCAGCATCCATTGCCTCCTTCAGGAAAAATCTCAAAACTTATGTTTTTGCAAAAGCCTATTCACCTTAGCCACCCCACTTCCCTGTGTATTTTCCGTTATTACCAGGATAACTGTCTTGGCAGTAACTCGTTTTAATGTGTTTTATAATATTCTATATTACACAGATCTGGTGATCCCCATTGAAGATGCCACTCAGACGTACACCCTTCTCGGGGTTTTACTGGCATTACGCCATCTGCTGCCCCAGGT
Source organism: Sabellastarte sp. h YS-2021 (assembly GCA_964017235.1). Lineage (NCBI taxonomy): Eukaryota > Metazoa > Annelida > Polychaeta > Sabellida > Sabellidae > Sabellastarte > Sabellastarte sp. h YS-2021. Next base: position 7,350,143 of record OZ024932.1, on the reverse strand, counting down.
GGCCACACAGGAAGTCAGTCAGCAAGGAGGTCGGCACAAAGGCAGCTTGGGACGCAAGGTCAAGGACGCAGAGGTGAAGATCAGTGTTCGTCAATTGCAGCAGGTAAGAATTATGTCCAACCCACTGTCCGACGCTTTCTTTGTGCTTATTTAAAAAAAGAGGGTTATTTTATGTATGTCCGCCATCTTTGGTAAGCAGGCTTATTTGACTGATAGGTCGTATTGGATTGCTTTTGAGCCAAATTTAACCTTTTGTTATTGCTAAATCTTCAAATTTACCACTCCATTTCCCCACATTTAAAGAAAGAGGATTTTAAACATCTCAGCCCAAAGTGGCAGAGAGTGTCCAAGTGTATATAAAATACCTGCGAGTGTGTTATATTTTTATGGAATAAAAACATCTAAACCAACTTTACGTACATGAAATAAAAAAAAAAATTTACCATTTTGCGGTGATATTTATTTGATGTATCCACCGCATACAGTGCTTTAAGTGACAGCTATATTCTAATTTTTAAAAGGAAAGTTGAAGATAACTGTACTGGATATTTGAATACCAAAATTCAGGTATTCAAGGGTCTAAAATATTAAGGCAACATGTGAACAAAGTATTTTAGGTATTTTAAGTACCAATTTGTTTATATTTTTCTCAGGTATTTGAAGTACTACTGCATTACAGTGGTCATTCAGATCACAATGTAGTGACAGCGTCACTGGAGACTCTACAACAACTGTTCAAAACCTTGCCAAGGTCGCTAATGAACATTCTGGTGATGAAACATGGCATCAAAGAAAGTGCCATCTATGGATTGGAAAGAACAGGGAGAAGCGGAAGTAAGTCTTAAAACAAGTGAGCAGAAAGTGTTAAATAAGAAGTATTGAATGAATAGATTTTATTTTATTGATTTGCATAATTTATGTAGTGTGTAGTTGACCTAGCATCCTGTAAGGTGCTTATTGTGACAGAATGGATAGTCCAATAACTAGGTCAGTTCTGGAAATAACAAAAAAAAGTCTGGAAAGGGGAGTCTTTTAGTGTTTCTTAAATAAGCCATGGAGATTTATGCTCTGACCACGAATGGGAATCTCTTCCAGTTGGATGGTACCACAACTGCAAAACTCCAGTGGCCAACTTGTTCGTAGATACAGACAGTAGAAACAGACACGAGGGAGTTCGCAGGAAGCCAAATAAGGAACATGACTGAAATCTATATTATTTACTGATATTCACAAAGTTAAGCTGATTTAATATTAACTGCATTTAAGTGACAACATTTAATCCAAAATTTTATGCATTTCAATAGGTCGATAAATTTAATTGAAAGTTGGACCAAAAATCGGCTTAACCTCTCTGCAAATACTAGCGTTAATCCTAAGCCAGATTTTGGATTGACTTAAGCTAATTTTGCTAATCCCTTTTGTATGGCCCCTGAATAAAAATATTCTAGCAATAAAGGACAAGGTTTGAGTACTGTATCGACGAATAAATAACAAACTTCCGGGCGGTATAATTATGGCCTGATGTTTGTGATTTATTCGCCGATACAGTACTCAAACCAAGTCCTTTATGGCTATTATAAAGACCGATATGATTTTAACTAAAAAATGTCTATTAATTTAGTTAATAAATGTAGTTGTTGAGGAGCTATATCTTTGCTGAATTACAGCCAATACAATATCATATATAATGTACGCATTATAATGTACGCTAGCAACGATGCGCAACGACGAGTTTTCGTTCACTGCGTATTTCTGGTCTTTATAATATGCAACAAATGACTCTGGTTATATAAAACTGTCATCAGCCTATCAAAGTATTATAATCTAAACATATTGCAATGCCCAAAACTTCTACTCATTAGAAATCAATGGAAAAAAGGCATTTTGGACTGTTTTGATTTCACGTTGAAGAAATTTTACAAACAAAATTTTTCCCTCCTAGCTTGTTCTAATAAAAGAGCTTTCACAGTGTTTGGAGTGACAAAATGTGGAAATTGAGACAATGCAAGAAATTTGTCACAGAATCTGTAATCTGCCAGTGAGGAGACCACCTATTTTCTTGACTTGTGTGAAAGTCTTTATACATTTGTGAAGTTTATGACTTTATTATGCTTCCATTTTCCCCTGATTCAAAATTGGCACAAATTTGATTACTTTTAAATAGGAACGAATTGGTAGGCTCATGGCCTCCTTATCAAGAGCATTTTAATGGGTATTGACAAGATTTTACAACCGTCACTTTGCCTGTTAATACATATAGTTGCAGGAAAACTTAAAAGATCTGGACACAAACCATCAATCTGAAGAAATTGTAAGCTTTTATCCTATATTTTGATACATTTGCAGGCTTTTATAGTGATTGCGTTCAACAGAACGGCCATGTTTTGGTAACTAAGTTACGACACTTTATAACCTCTCTCTCACTTGTCCACATGTATAATTGAAGGAAAACTTGAAATTTGGAAACAAAATAGAAGAAATTTATCCCAAATTTCATGCATTTGGGGACTTTTGTTGTGATTTTTTTGAGAGGAAATGTCAATGTTTTCTTCGGGCGTACTAAAACGTGGATTCCCAGAATTGTAATATTTTTGAATTTGCAACTTCAGGATGTACACAGGATTTTTGATACCGACCCATCTGTTTTAAAGGGTCTCCCTCTGTGGCATATTCCAAGTACTGTGGTCTCTTTCAAATTCGTGTACAAAACAATTTTTCAGTAAAAAACATTTTGGCTATTTCTATTTCAGGTCAAAGCAAAATTCCATCATTAGCTGATGATATGACCCTTGAAGATGACCTGGATGGAGGGTCAGAGGTCGGAACACAAGGGTCATCCAGTACATCGGGGATAGGGTCATTGCCTAATAACTCCGACCTGGCCAGTGACCTTGAATCCAACCTAATGGAAGGTGAAGATAGAGGAAAAGATGGTGGGATTGAAATAAATATCAAAACTCAGAACGTTCTAGAAGAAATGGAGTTAGAGGGAGGAGCGTACTCTAGCATCGATATAGGAAATATCGAGGATGAGAAGTCAATGTCTCGCAGTGAGAGTGCCTATAGCACAACTTCCCTGTCTGAAGCGATGCCAAGTGAAGATCTCACGATTCCACTCGACTTGGAGTTGCGGAAAAGACTGAGTGACGACAAACTTGTGAGTCAAGGTGAGGAGGACGTGGAAAATGTCAGGGAGAATGGAAACGAGGCTACGACCACGGCGGATAGTGAGCAAGGTAAAGTGAAACTTTACGTACAGAAATACAAAGTAAATTAGAGTATTATAGAGCCTAGTCTCTCAATTAAGAGATTCCGGGGGAGAGAATATAAAAAGCTTCATTGTAGATAAATGAATATTGCAAGAATCTACCATGTTAGAACAAATGTTGTTCAAACAAAACATCAGCGTGAAGGTTTTATTGTCTTTTTTTTCAGCACCAGATCAGGTTCTGCGTGAGGGAGAGCTGGGGAGTTTAGAGGATGATGACGTGCCACTCGTGTACTGTGTACGACTTCTCTGCAGTCAATTCCTGTTGACTGGATACCCACAGGGCTTGGCACCCGACAGAAAGGTGACTGGTAAACCTCAACTAAAAGTATGAAAATAACAAGCATGTGAGAGTAATAAACTTAAAATGGACAAATATCACATAATTTTAATGATAGATTAATGAAACAGTTGATTAGGTTTAGTAGTTTGCATTTGTCACTAGGATGCAGATTTTACATGGACAAAACTCTGCAGAGTTTTCTTTAAATCTAAGATTTGTCTTAGCTAAGATTTTGCTTCATTCAAAATCAGGGTCCGGTTTCGTGAAGCCTCCTTAAGATAAAGGTCACCTTGAATTTAACAATTTACATGAATTTCACCCTCCTTTAAAAAATCTCAGTTTCACAAAGCTTCCTTCATTAAAGGATATCTTGAAAACTTCCTTGAATTTCAAGGAAGCTAAGGACCTACCTTAAAGTAAGAAAGTGTCCTTCAAATAATGTTCAATAAATGTAAAGGACTTTTTTAAACACTGAAATTTTAGGTGGCCTTACCAAACGAAAAAAATTACCTTCCTTTGCTAAAGGAGATCCTGTCCAAAGGAGGCTTTGTGAAACTGGCTCCGAGACTGTAAATGCTATTGTCCCTGATCTGTTTATCTAATCTAATCTAACCTACTGCTTTGCAAGTGCAATATCTTCTCCACAAAGGGGAACTCAGTGTGCTAATTAAACAAAATCATTATCATAGGGAGAGTCGAGGGGTGTTCAAGGTCAGTAATCCAGGATTGTGGGTGTGACCAGGAGGGAAGAAAACTAAGTTGGGAAACTAGAGCTGAAGAGGTGGGTTTTGAGGTGCTTCCAAAAAGATGCAACAGAGGGACTGTTTCTTACCTGAAAGGGGAAAGAGGTCCAAAGGACTGGGGCATAGTGACTGAAGGAATTAGAGAAGTGTTTGACTGATTTGTGAACTCTGCGATCGAAAGTCGGGGTTTGAAGGAACTTGAGTTTGGAGGTACTTCACCTAGTATTTCTGGAATAGGTGTAGGGGTGGATTAATTCTCTTAGATAAACTGGTTGACCCTGGTTGAGAATTTTATATGTAGTAAGACCAATTTTAAATTGTACCCTAGTGGTGGGAACGGTAAACCGGTAATTGGTTTTTCGTTTGTTTCTAGCCAAAAAAAACGAAATTCGCAAAGAATATTTGGGAACCGGTAATTGAAAAACATCATCATTTTACACCACCTAATGGCTGATACTTCTTCAAAACGACAAAAACTATATATATTATGAAAAATATGTCACATTTTTACATTTTATTGAGCAAAATCATCTTTACATACTTAATAATATCTCGCGAAAGCCATTTCCAGTTTCGAGTTCTGCCTCATGTACGCTGTGTGGATTATTTTACTGCACATTATAAGGCATACGAAATACCGGATTTCGTTTCGTTTCAAAGCCCCGGTAACCGGTTTTGATTTCTGCAAACGGTCCCACCACTATTGTATCCTGTATCTGACTGGTAGCAAATGGAGTTTTTTTAGTTGAGGGGTAATGTGAGAGGATTTAGAGGAACGGGTGACAACCCTGTAGAGTGAGTTTTGGACTAGCTGCAATCTCCTTAATGCCCCTGTTCCACCAAAGGATTAAGCCCCGATCCTGTCGGCGACCCTTAATCGTGCACAGTCGGTTGAAAAAAGACAAAAATGGGCGGGAATACTGGGTCGGTTTCAAAGTCTGGGATTAAGAACAGATCGTCCCCAGGACGCCTCAGGACACCTCAGGACGCCTCAGGCGGCCGCAGACAGTCCCCGACTGGTCTGGGACTAAGAACCGACTAAGCCAGTTTTCGGGTCGGTTTCAACCACGATCCTGTCGGACACAAACCGACTGGGTCCCAGGACGCCTCAGGCCTCCTGGGACTAAGAGCCGACTAACACACGATTAACTACCGGCGTCCTCAGGCGTCCTCAGGCCTCCTCAGGCCTCCCCAGACCACGATCCCCGATTATTGTTTTTCAAAGTTGCTGGATTTTCTGGGTATATATATATAAAATTTGCGATCTAATCATCATTGCTTTTCTAGGAACACACCAGGATGCCACCTTTTAATGGAAGACAGATTCAACAACAACTTAGGGCTTTTTTGGTTTTTATTCACTTACAAATAATCATGTATTTCCATTTTTTACGTCAAGCACAGCAACCACCACCACCACCACCAGCACCACCAGCACCCATACAGAGACCCAGAAGAAGGCACAACATGTGGGTCAGGCCATGGCTACTGCAGAGAGAGGAGAGGGGGGCCTACCACAACATTATGGCTGATCTTTATGCCACAGATATTCCAGGATTCACCAACTACATGAGGATGACCCCAGAATTCTTTGAAATGATGGAGACCAGACTGGAACCACGTCTAGCCAGGCAGGCCACCAACTACAGAGCTCCTATCAGTGTTGGGGAGAAGTTAGCCCTCACCATCAGATATCTGGCCACTGGAGAGTCATACACATCATTATCCTGTCAGTTCAGGGTTGGCAGATCCACCATTTCCAAGTTTCTACCAGAGGTCTGCAGGGCCATCCAGGATGAGTTCACCAGAGAGTACCTCAAATGTCCTACTACTCCAGATGAGTGGAAAGAACTGGAAAGGGAATTCGGGATCAGGTGGAATGTTCCACATGCCCTGGGAGCCCTGGATGGAAAGCATGTGGCCCTGAAGAAACCCAAGAACTCTGGAGCCCTCTACCACAACTACAAGGGGTTCTTTTCCATTGTCATGTTGGCCTTGGTAGATGGGCAGTACAAATTCAGATGGGTGGATGTGGGTACAGAAGGGTCTTGCTCAGATGCCCAGATATTTAATGCCTCTCAGCTGAAGAGGAGGATTGAAGATGGCAGGATAGGCTTCCCTGACCCAGCTCCTATAACACAGGGTGGTAGAGATGTCCCCTACTTCATTTTGGCAGATGATGCCTTTGCCCTGAAGACCTGGCTCATGAAACCCTATGGCAGAAGGCTGTTAACAAGGGAGGAAAGGATTGCCAACTACAGAATATCAAGGGGCAGGAGAGTTGTGGAGAACGCTTTTGGCATCCTTGTGTCAAGATTTAGAGTCATGAGGACCACCATTGAACTACCCCCAGAAACAGTTAGAGAAGTGGTCATGACCTGTGTGGTTCTGCACAATATACTCAGAAGCCAGTATCAAGGTCAACCTGCTGGTCAGCAGCCTGGGGAGGATGATGATGATGATGATGTGCCTGGTGATTGTGGATTGATTGGTGGTGCTGCTGGTGGTGGCCAAGACAGAAACCCTGCTAGAGAGGCCAAAAGACAGAGGGATTACCTGAAGGACTACTTCAATAATGAGGGAGCAGTGGCCTGGCAAGATGGCAGAATATAAGTCCTGTTGCAGTAAACAGTCCTTTTCAGGACTAACTATAACAGTCCTTTTCAGGACTACCAAATATTCCCAAAACAATTAATCAGCTATGTGGACAAACAGACAAACCCCATGCCAAACATAACTTGTTGAGACGGACAAACAGACAAACCCCATGCCAAACATAACTTGTTGAGACGGACAAACAGACAAACCCCATGCCAAACACAACTTGTTGAGACGGACAAACAGACAAACCCCATGCCAAACATAACTTCTTGAGACGGACAAACAGACAAACCCCATGCCAAACATAACTTGTTGAGACGGACAAACAGACAAACCCCATGCCAAACATAACTTCTTGAGACGGACAAACAGACAAACCCCATGCCAAACACAACTTGTTGAGACGGACAAACAGACAAACCCCATGCCAAGCATAACTTGTTGAGACAGACAAACAGACAAACACAACTTACTCACCCAACAAACAGACAAACCCACTGTTAAACAAAAGCCAAACACAAAGTCACACATAATATCCTAAATTGAATTATTATTTTATATATTTTCAAATCCACATCCTAATTTAAACATTTTTCTTTTTTCATGGCTGGGAAACTTATTTGTAGCAGAAATTTTTTTATGGAAATATTAAATTTTAAATATTCATTTCTAATCACAAAAATTTGGAAAATATAACCATGGAACTAGTTTTGCTTTCAATAATGGGGGATTGTGTTTGCTAAATACTTTGTCAGTTCGTTGGCATGGGTTCTATTTACTTTTGGGTTTGTGTGTTTGTTGGTTACTGGGGTTGGGTTTTTTGGGGTAGTTGGGTATTAGGTTTGGTACTGGGTTTGTTATTTGGGGGTTATGTTTGGTATTGGGTTTGTCTGTTTGTGGGTTGGTAAGTATGTAATTATGCCTTTTAACTCTAGGGAAGGTGCAAGTGTTGGACTTTTCAATTACAGATTTTAAACTATCCCATGGATTTTAATCTAAAAATGGGCTGATTAATGGCAATATTGGGAGTTACTTTTAATATTTTTTTTATGTGGCCTTTTTGGTTATGTGTAGTACCATGGGTTATTTGTTTCATGTTTGGGGTGGTGTAAGTGTTGGACTTTAATTTTTTTTTTCTTGTGATAAGTATTTGTACTGAACTTTTTTGTTTTGGGAGGGGAATTGGAAGAACACGTAGCTGAATAATTGTTTTTGGATGATTTGGTGGCCCTGAAAAGGGCCTGGCAGGTCAAAGACCCGCCCTGACTGGATGGCTACTGAGGAGGCTGCTGCTGCTGTTGAGGCGGTGCTGAAGTGGTGATAGTAAAGAGCTGCTGCTGCGGTTGTTGCTGCTGCTGCTGAGGCTGCTCGACGATCTGTGTTGATGTCAGATCTGGTAGCTGGCTTAAGATTCCACTCAGATTGTGTCTGCTCCCTTCGTCCTGTACAGTTAGGACAGATGTCGGGTTGCTGAAGCCAATGGGGCTTGGTGTATAGTACACAAAACTGCTGCTAGCTGCTGCTTGAGTAGAACTTGACGCCTGTGGAGTGGTTGTTGGCAGTAGGCCGACCCTCTGGGACTCCGTGGTAACAGTGGCTGATCTTCTGGGCAATGGCTGACGTCTGCGGTTACTCTTAATATTTTCGATATCTCTGAATATCTTGCCCTTTAATTCTTCGAATTCTTCTTGAGTCATCTTTTCGGCCTCTGATGCCACGTAGTCAAAGAAAGGCTGCCTGTCTGACTTCTGATGCATAAAACCTGAGATAAGTGTCCTCATCTGCTCAAAGTGTTCGAGAATCTTGGAGTCTGTAGTTGAAACGGGTGTTGATGTAATGATGGACTGACTCCTCTCCCTCAGGACACTTGACTCGAGGTGTTCTGTGTCAGTAGTTGACCCACGTGATTCGTCCTGCTTGCTGGTATTTGGACTGGCCTCAAAACCTGAACTTCTATTGGCCCCCTTTCTTCTGATGTGGGTTTTAAGAAAACCCATCTGTTGGTAGACCCAGGACTGTCTCTTGGTCATCTCCCTCGGGGCTTGGCCAGATTGGAGCTTAGACAGCTTTCCATAACGGGTTCGCTGGGACTCAAACCACCTTCTCACATCAAAGGGCTGGAGCTTAAGTTCTGCAGATATTTCTGCCCAGAGAGCCTCTCTTCTGTTCCTGTCGTGGAAACGTGAATGTTCCTTGTCATACAGTTCAGGGTGCAGCTTGACGAATTCTACAATGGAAACTTCATCACTGTCTGTAAAAGTGGCACACACCCTGGCTCTCTTGGCTGAAGAATGGCACTCCGGATCTTCCTCACACCTCTCTTCTTCTTCTGCCACAGCTTCCCCAATAGCTGGATCTTCCTGAATCTCCTCCTCCTCTCTCCTCTCACTTCCTTCTTCTGTAATAACCTCACTCCTCTCCTCTACTTGACTTTCCTTCTCCCTCTCATCCATCTTTTTCCTTCCTCTCTTCCCTCCTTTCTCTTTTCTCATGATCCAGTCGACAAAATAATAAAAAAATAGTAAAATGTGTCTCCTAACTGTGAAATTTGCCTTAAGCTCAAGTATATAAAATGTAAAATAAAAATTGAAAACCCCTACAAATCAGTGACACACGTCTCTCAGTAGCCAAACAGTCAGTAACAACGACAATGTGTGCGCGGTCGCTTATATAGTCCCAGACCTGCTCATTGCCTCGTTTTAATTTCCAACGCGCGGAAAACAGTCGGTTCTTAATCGGTTGTTAGTCCCAGGCCGCCTGAGGCGTCCTCAGGCCGCCGCAGACTGAAAATGCGTGGTCCCAGGCGTCCTGGGGAGGCCGGTTTGGATCGGTTAGGGTCGGTTACCCTTAGTCGGTTCTTAGTCCCAGACCTTGATTTCTGGGTCGCAGGACACCGCAGACGGTCTGAGGCTTCCGGGGACTAATGCAACCGACTCACTTTCAGACGCATGAAATTCATACGCATCATATTTGAGTCTGGGATTAAGAACCGGCCTCCTGGGACTAAGCTACGGAGGTCTGGGACTAAGGGTCGCAGGACGCCTGGGACAACAACCGACTCTGTAAATTTGGGTCTGAGGAGGCCTGAGGACGCCTGGGACTGGACATTTTGTTGACGGCGGGAAATAGGAATCGGTTGTAGTCGTGTGAAATATCAAACATGTTTGATTTTTCACACGGCCCCAACCGACCACAACCGACCCTTACAGAAGGTCTGGGACTAAGCAAATATTTCAAACCGACCCCCAAAAACCCTTAATCGGGAGCCTTAGTCGTGTGGTGGAACACCCACATTACTCAAAATCAGTGAGGGATAAGAAGAGTGAATTGCAGTAGTCCAACCTGCTGCTCACCAAAGCATTACAGTTTACAAACTGTGAAGTCCAGATATGACTCAGCATATATCTCCATTGATATTTGAAACTGAATATGTAGGTTTGCAAGTATATGTTTATATTTGTTGCGCCCACAGGTGGTCTCTGGTGGAGTCTTTAAGATTTCACATCATAACGCCACTTCCACAGCATGTAGAGAGATTTCTTTGTTATTCCTCAATTGCAAAAAGGTTATACATATAGGGTTATCAAAGTTACAGCATATGTTCTTCTATCATATGGAAAAAGCTTGCCTGGAAGTACTTTTAGTCTTAATGTAGAATTCAGTATGGCTGTCATGGCCAAGTCCAGTTTAAGTATTAGAAGTGCCTACATCTAAAAACTTTTACCTATTGGCAACTTTACAGCATGTGTCCTATATGTCACTTGTTATTGTTGTCCTGGAGGCTTTGGATGTGAAACCAGCCTATAAACAATTATGCTTTTAGCTCATCTGATAGGATGTGGTTTGACCTGCTGAACAAAAGGTAAAAATAAAAAAAAAATAATGCTTTAGCTTTGAATTGACCATTGTTTTTTTTTTTTTTTGCTTTGTAATGCCTTAGGTTCGAGTCAGTGTGAAGGCTCTTGCTATTGGGTGTGTAGCAGGTGCCCTGTCCATCAGTCCTAGGCTCCTCCTACAGAAAGTACACAAGTCTTCCAATGTACCAGGTATGTATAGTGAAAGTCTCAGTTGGTTTTTGTAACTCCATCTGAACAGCTTTGGTTGTATGGGAACAGAAACTAGGGACTGGTCGGTCGGCCCAGTGTCTCAGTATCGAGTGTATTTTACTGAAATACCATGATGAGATTTTAAAACCACCACTTCACTTGTCAACACATATAGTGGAAGGAAAAGTAAAATTTTAGAAACATACCCCAAATCTTAAGAAATTATAAGCTTTATCCCATATTTTCATGCATTTGTGGACTTCTATAGTGATACGTTGAGCGGAACTGCCATGTTTTGGTTATTGGACTTTATAACGTCAATCTCTCTAGTCAACACATAAAATAGAAGGAAAACTTAAAATTATTGGAAAGAAATCAGAAATTTGAAGAAATTATACCCATTTATTTCATATTTTGTGCATTTGGGGACTTTTATTGGGATGTCATTAAGAGGAAATGTCCATGTTTGGTTAGGGTGTACTAAAACATGGAGTCCCAAAATCAGTGCGGTTTTGAATTGACGACCTCCCGATGTACACATTTTCAGTACCGACCCATCCCTAACAGAAACTTAGTGACTCTCACACGTTCTCACTAGGGGTATGACTCGGGGCACATAATGGGGACGGGCGGCTCTTTTTCAACAAGAGCGCTGGAAGAGCTCACACCTCCACCAAGTCCCAACCCCTCCAAAATTGCTAATGGGTGCAGTGATAAGACATCCTTTGAAAATTCCAACATCCAGCCAAAGTTCAATTATCTGTTCCTGTTGCCATTGTCGACATTTCCTGAGAATTTTACCCGAGTACCCAAGTTTTAGGAGTCTGTTGATTAAATGAAGAGCTTGTTAAATGCACAAGTACAACCCAAGCAGTGTAGTGACTTACAATCCCCTAACTGAAAGCAGAGTCTCGGGGATGACCATTTATCAATGTCCCTGAGGTTCTTTAACCTGCCACTGGGGATAAGACCCAATGAAAGAGGACAGCCATTTTAAGTGGTTATCAAAGCCACTATGAGCTGAAACGATTAGCAAAATTTGCTGGCCGGGTAGTCACTTGTATTAACCGTTGACTAACCGATTAACTGTTTCTGAGGTTTAGGGTGTTGGAGAAATACTGAAAATGTCAGTGTTCCAGATGTAAACAAACAAAATGTCGGTTCGTGAGATGCCATAAAAAGACAAAATTTACCAGATTGTTGGGTAACTTAGCTAATAATGCAATATTTTGATATTTGAAAAATAAAATACAGATAAAATGCTTTAATCAGTTAGCTTTTGAGGTATTAACTCGAGATATTCATAGTTTAGACAATCGCGTAAAATCCTTTATGTGGTGATGTACACAAGAAAACAGTTAACAGATTTCACAATATTGGCGTTGCCTAGTGCTTTGATAACCTATTAATTGATTAGTACGAATAATCATTTCAGCTGTAGTATCTGGGACCCGGACCTATGTCCTCTGTGTTCATAAGCAAGTGTGTTACCCACTAGACCACAAAGCATGTTCTGTTTATTTTCCTACAGGGCCATTACAAGATATAAAGGACATTTTGTTGTATGCCACCCACTCCGACCCTCAACTGAAGGGAAATACAGCACTGTTGCTCGGCAACTTCATCCAGGCAGCCATGACCTTATCCAGAGGTCGTGTAGATAAGTGGATCAAACAGGAGGCTTCTAAAGGTACTGTAGTATCAGTATTGGATACCAAACCCAAATATACTGCAAATGTTGAAATTTCAAAGTAGGTATTTTAGTTTTTGAGCTCGGACAGTAAAAATTAATTCCTAGAGAAATTTTAAATCTGTGTTTATATTTATGTACCTATGAGTGCTATTGTGTAATTTAACATATAAGCTGGGAACCACAAATTACACACTGACTTCTAATAGACCTCTTTATGGCATTGATATCTTGATTAACATAATGCTGAACTCTGGGTCTCTATTGGAGAGCCAACTTGTAATTTGCAGTGAGTTCTTTCAAGCCTTTCAAGACCAAAGGGAATTTAAAATACTGATAAATTTAATTATTGTAATAACAAAAATATTCTTTGAAATGTGGAATGTTTCACGATGTTGAAATTGCCTTCACAAGATCTTGATTTCAAGTACCTTGTGATGATGTCATGTTATTTCTGTTAGTGATGTTGCCAGTTGTAATCCAATAAGTTTGCTCATGGTCTGTCAGTGTAAACCTGTTTGCTTTTAGACTTCTTGAGGTTGGATGGACTGTTGGGACAGTTACTATCTATCTTAGAAGATGAGTCTCCAGTGGCAACCCGTCTAGCTTTGGTTGCTATGCAAGGGTGCATCCATCAGGTGTTAGACAGTCGCCATGGTGAGATGGGACTGAAAGCCGTGCTGTCGTTGTTAAGATTGAGCAGTAATACTTACTGGCTTGTGAAGGTAAACAGTTTTCTAGTTTCAGAATAATTTGATTTATTTAGTCTCTGATGTGTCATCCAGTAACTTATTTGCTATATTGTGAGGGGTACTTGGAAGGGCAGAATAAACCAGTACATACAGTTGGTCAAGGTTCTGTACTATAAACTGCGGACTAATGACAAGCAACTACCAGGTTTCCGACATGAGGTCAGGCCAGGATTCGAACTCTGATCTCATAGGTGGGAGGCAAGTGTGTTACCACTGTACCTCTGTGGCCCTTAGTTTCAGAATAGACACAGTCTTGTATCCTCCCAATAAAATATGAAGGGCATGTTAGTTAAGTGGGTAACACACTGGCCTCCTACCTCTTAGGGCCTGAGTTTGAGTCGCAGTCTGACTTGAAGTGGGCAAGTTGGATTTCAGTGAAGAATCTTGAGCACTTAGTATGCAATGCTTTCCTCCATGCCTTCAGTAACCACGGCGATACGAATAGCATTAATTTTCATCATTTTAAAGTAAATATTAATATCCTGATTGCCTAGCTACATATCAAACCAGTGTGTGCTGGGATTACTGGCCAACTTTATGCTTAAACCCTTTTGAAGATTCTTTGAAACTGAGAAGTGAAGGGTTATATGACATGGAGAATCACTTATTCCTCTCCTTAATTGCTGTCTGCAGGTGGAGTTGGTAGAGTTACTGTCCTCACTGGATTACAGGGTGATCTCTTACCTGGAGTCTTTGTGTCTGGATGTGAGGAGGGGAAACAATCACTACATTGGGGTGAGTGAAATTATCTTGACTTGATTCTCAGCAAAAACTGGATAAATCTGACTACAGACACATTCTGTCTTTGTACTATATTCTAATGTAATTCTAAGTCTAACTGTTGTAGAAGTCACTCTTCACTAAAAATACATGTTAATTGTTGGGTAATTTGCAAATAAACATTATGTTTTATGTTTGTCACATTGTGTACCGATGAATTGCTTTAAATTGATACCTTATAGGCATTTTCTTGAAATTTTAAGAATTTTAACGATTGCTTAAAATCCCATATGAGGTAATATACAGGAGAAAGCCATTAACCAGTCCAACAAGCTGGTGCCTGCTAGTGCTAGGGTAACCTAGTAACAATAAAGTTTACATTCTGCTTACAGTCTGATACAGCAAATGGTACAGGTTTTAATAACTCACTTTTCCATGTGGCCGCTTCGTTTTTGTTAGCAAAAACCTTTTTGTAGTATTGGGTTGGTAATTGTTTCTGCCTTATATATGTTTAGCTACTATGTATTTTCAGGTATTAAACATACAGGACAAGGTTGTGAATAGTGTATTAGTCGTGTTGCTAGGCGATGAGGACCACCGAGTGAGACAAGCAACGGCATCTGCAATTGTCAGGTAGATGGGCTGGAAAACTTTGGATCCTAACAAGAGTTGTAAATAGTTCTCGAATACTCAGTGAACGAGATTATTTCATGTATTTGGATTGCTAGTCAAGGTTTAACAAGACAGTACCAATATTTATTTGGGGTGTTGAAGCTGAAGGCTCAAAATAAGCACTGCCAACCGTTGTTTCGAACAAGTGTCAAGTTAATCGTTTCATTTATAAAGAATCAATGTGAAGAATAACTTAAGATCATAAGAAAATCTTGTACATATTGTAAGCTCAGTGATAAAAGTCCATGCTGTAAAGAGTGCTTTTGTTTCTGCTGTGAGTCTGATTACTGAAAATAACTCCGTCAGTTTTGTTCACAAATATGCATTATACTATATTTTTCCAAACTATGACCCAAGTATTAATTAAGTTCATAACCTAGAAGACCAAACTTTATTTAAACAGGGCATCTATTTGTGATATGTTAAATAACGAGAAACATTACAATCAGGCCGAACCATGTGATAATTTAAACCAAGGAATTTATTTCAGAGCTTTATAGTAATCTAAAGAAGGGACTCATTCAGTTTCAGATACCAATTTTCAGATTTTTTGTACATAATCAATTTTATACTACAAATAACCCCTTTAAATGATGGAAGGCTCATTGCCCTGTCTGGGCAGAGGTATATACTCTGTGAGAGCTTGCATTAATAATGCAGTTTTACATTGGCATCCTTTGACTTTCACGTTTTGACGTATTTTAGGATCATTCCGCAGTTGTTCTTTCCCGTGGACAACCCCCAGCAGGACCCAGTGATCACCATGGCTAGGGACACCTGTGTGGGTTACCTGGACCCCATCATGCACGAGTGGTCCCAACCCCTGCAGCCTCTAGTGCACGGACTGGTAGAGCCCTACGAATACAACATGGCAGAATCGGTAAGGCCACAGTTAATTGATGTGGGTACATTACAATGCATAATGTAAAATAGGTGGATAAGGAACAGGCCACTGTCACAATGTACAGTTTAATCAATGCGTTAAAGTGCAATATTATCTGGTTTTTAGTGGTCAGACTGGTTATGAAAATCACTGCTGGTTTCCAGGGCTTTGAATGCAAACGAAATCTTGGATTTCATATGCTTCCCAATAATATAGTGAACAGTATTCTGTTGTTTAAGTAAGAACTTGTGTGTGGGTGTATAAGGATTCTTTAATTAAAATGTTGGATGGCTTGGGATTTCTTATTGGTTTGTGGGTACAACTCAGTCTTTCAACCAATTTGTTCATCAGAATCACTGATTTCGGTGGGCAAAGGGTGTTTTATAGTCTTGAGATGTTGTTTTGTTTTTGTTTCAGCCCTCTTCCAGTGTGGAGGCCAGTTTGTCTCGAGTGATTGCTGTGATTTCACACAAACTCAACATCTCCACATCCAAGTACCTCAGTGTAAGTACCTTTGTACAGTACCAGCTGAACCTGACTATTTTCAGTTATTCATTGATTTGCGTTTAACGTTGCTTTTAGCACTTTGCATATTAAAATATTGCTTCATGCCATAAAAGTTAAATATTTTGTCAACTATAGATCCTTCAGTAACCCCCCCAAAAATCAGGAAAATGAATATATAATATGTATAAGTCTGAATTTCTTACAAGCAGGCTATATAAGCAGTTAAAGAGTCTTAAGTGTCAATAATCAGACATCAGAAAATTTCCTCTCAAGCTTTTAAGAACTGGTAAAAGTATGATAATGTTTTCAAATTTTTTCCTGACAGGTGCTAGAAAGGATATTGAAATTGACATTTTCATTATCAATAGTGAAATTCAAAGAGCTTATTGGAAGAAATATTCTCTCATGATAGGTTTACAAACTTTTCTATCCCACAGTTGTTCCGCTGGGAAGGTGTAAGTTGTGTATTGTTAAGCATATGTTACACAGGGTAAAAATACTCGGCTTACCTTTACCTGTCTATCAAATTCTGAAGCACTTCCTCCTTATAATCTTATGTTTAAGATAAAACTTAAGCTAAAACTTCTGAAACCTTCATCTGAAGCCTTTGATGAATCTGGTACAGGTATAAATCCTCCTCCCACCTTTAAATTCCCCGTGCTAATCTCTTAAAAATGATGACTTAACTTCAATACAAAAAGCAATTATTAAGCGTCCCTTGCGGGACGCTTGTTTGTGTATGGGAGACCTTCAGGCTCTGGCGGCTCCGGCGGCTCCGCATTTTGTTTTCCTTATAACTCTGTAACCGTTAGGCGGATTCTTTTCAAATTTGGCAGTTTTAGGCAGTAGCCCTGGGGAATTTTTTTGAATATGCTGCAGTGACATTTCAACCAATCAGAGAGGTCACATGACCAAAAATGTCTTTTTTCGATGGGGAAGCTTGTCCGGATGATAACTTGAAAGGAATTTTATCAATTCACTGAAACTTGGCAAATACATTCATTCTATTAAAATCTGGAAATCATTATATTTTGGCATTGATTGGTTAAGAAATGGCAGAGTAATTAATGATTAATTAATCATTATGAATTTTCCAAATAAGGAAAACACAAAAATGCTTATATCTCGAAAACCGTGCTAGATAGAGCGATTTCGACGAAATTTTTGACCCGCAGGGTATCTCTGCGGAGTAGCCATGCCAATTTTCAAAAAAATTTTGTCTCGCAAAAAATGGCGGCCATTTTGAATTTTTATTTTTTTTCGCAAAAATTGCAAAACATAAAAATGCTTATATATCGAAAACCGTGCTAGATAGAGCGATTTCAACGAAGTTTTTGACCCACAGGGTATCGCTGCGGAGTAGCCATGCCTATTTTCAAAAAAAAATTTGTCTCGCCAAAAATGGCGGCCATTTTGAATTTTCGAATTTTTCGCAAAATTGCAAAACATAAAAATGCTTATATCTCGAAAACCCTGCTAGATAGAGCGATTTCGACGAAATTTTTGACCCACAGGGTATCTCTGCGGAGTAGCCATGCCAATTTTCAAAAAAATTTTGTCTCGCAAAAAATGGCGGCCATTTTGAATTTTTATTTTTTTTCGCAAAAATTGCAAAACATAAAAATGCTTATATATCGAAAACCGTGCTAGATAGAGCGATTTCGACGAAGTTTTTGACCCACAGGGTATCGCTGCGGAGTAGCCATGCCTATTTTCAAAAAAAAATTTGTCTCGCCAAAAATGGCGGCCATTTTGAATTTTCGAATTTTTCGCAAAATTGCAAAACATAAAAATGCTTATATCTCGAAAACCGTGCTAGATAGAGCGATTTCGACGAAATTTTTGACCCACAGGGTATCTCTGCAGAGTAGCCATGCCAATTTTCAAAAAAAAATTTTCTCGCAAAAAATGGGGGCCATTTTGAATTTTCGAATTTTTCGCAAAATTGCAAAACATAAAAATGCTTATATCTCGAAAACCGTGCTAGATAGAGCGATTTCGACAAAATTTTTGACCCACAGGGTATCTCTGTAGAGTAGCCATGCCAATTTTCAAAAAAAAAATTTCTCGCAAAAAATGGCGGCCATTTTGAATTTTCGAATTTTTCGCAAAATTGCAAAACATAAAAATGCTTATATCTCAAAAACCGTGCTAGATAGAGCGATTTCGAAGAAATTTTTGACCTACAGGCTATCTCTGCAGAGTAGCCATGCCAATTTTCAAAAAAAATTTTGTCTTGCCAAAAATGGCGGCCATTTTGAATTTTCGAATTTTTGCGCAAAAATTGCAAAACACAAAAATGCTTATATCTCGAAAACCGTGCTAGATAGAGTGATTTCGACGAAATTTTTGACCCACAGGGTATCTCTGCAGAGTAGCCATGCCGATTTTCAAAAAAAAAATATTCTCGCAAAAAATGGCGGCCATTTTGAATTTTCGAATTTTTCGCAAAATTGCAAAACATAAAAATGCTTATATCTCGAAAACCATGCTAGATAGAGCGATTTCGACAAAATTTTTGACCCACAGGGTATCTCTGTAGAGTAGCCATGCCAATTTTCAAAAAAAAAATTTCTCGCAAAAAATGGCGGCCATTTTGAATTTTCGAATTTTTCGCAAAATTGCAAAACATAAAAATGTTTATATCTCAAAAACCGTGCTAGATAGAGCGATTTCGAAGAAATTTTTGACCTACAGGCTATCTCTGCAGAGTAGCCATGCCAATTTTCAAAAAAAATTTTGTCTTGCCAAAAATGGCGGCCATTTTGAATTTTCGAATTATTGCGCAAAAATTGCAAAACACAAAAATGCTTATATCTCGAAAACCGTGCTAGATAGAGCGATTTCGACGAAATTTTTGACCCACAGGGTATCTCTGCAGAGTAGCCATGCCGATTTTCAAAAAAAAAATATTCTCGCAAAAAATGGCGGCCATTTTGAATTTTCGAATTTTTCGCAAAATTGCAAAACATAAAAATGCTTATATCTCGAAAACCATGCTAGATAGAGCGATTTCGACAAAATTTTTGACCCACAGGGTATCTCTGTAGAGTAGCCATGCCAATTTTCAAAAAAAAAATTTCTCGCAAAAAGTGGCGGCCATTTTGAATTTTCGAATTTTTCGCAAAATTGCAAAACATAAAAATGTTTATATCTCAAAAACCGTGCTAGATAGAGCGATTTCGAAGAAATTTTTGACCTACAGGCTATCTCTGCAGAGTAGCCATGCCAATTTTCAAAAAAAATTTTGTCTTGCCAAAAATGGCGGCCATTTTGAATTTTCGAATTTTTGCGCAAAAATTGCAAAACACAAAAATGCTTATATCTCGAAAACCGTGCTAGATAGAGCGATTTCGACGAAATTTTTGACCCACAGGGTATCTCTGCAGAGTAGCCATGCCGATTTTCAAAAAAAAAATATTCTCGCAAAAAATGGCGGCCATTTTGAATTTTCGAATTTTTCGCAAAATTGCAAAACATAAAAATGCTTATATCTCGAAAACCATGCTAGATAGAGCGATTTCGACAAAATTTTTGACCCACAGGGTATCTCTGTAGAGTAGCCATGCCAATTTTCAAAAAAAAATTTCTCGCAAAAAGTGGCGGCCATTTTGAATTTTCGAATTTTTCGCAAAATTGCAAAACATAAAAATGCTCAAAAACCGTGCTAGATAGAGCGATTTCTACGAAATTTTTGACCTACAGGCTATCTCTGCAGAGTAGCCATGCCAATTTTCAAAAAGAATTTTGTCTTGCCAAAAATGGCGGTGATTTTGAATTTTCGAATTTTTGCGCAAAAATTGCAAAACACAAAAATGCTAATATCTCGAAAACCGTGCTACATAGAAAGATTTCGACGAAATTTTTGATCTTCAGGGTATCTCTGCAGAGCAGCTATCCCAAAGAGCTTTCACTCGGTGAAGTTTCAGACCCGTAGCTAATTACTCACCTACTCAAAATGAGTAAATGCTAATTATCTCGAAAACTATTGCGGATACCCAATTTTTATCAAATAACTCATTCATCTACTTTTGGGAGTGCTTTCACATGGTGAAGTTTCAGACCCGTAGATAAATACTCACCTACTCAAAATGAGTAAATGCGAATTACCTCTAAAAGTATTGCAGATAGCCAATTTTTCTCAAATAACTCATTCACCTACTTTTGGGAGAGCTTTCACTCGGTGAAGTTTCAGACCCGTAGCTAATTACTCACCTACTCAAAATGAGTAAATGTTAATTCTCTCAAAAACTATTGCGGATACCCAATTTTTATCAAATAACTCATACATGTACTTTTGGGAGAGCTTTCACATGGTAAACTTTCAGACCCGTAGATAATTACTCACCTACTCAAAATGAGTAAATGCGAATTATCTCTTAAAAGTATTGCAGATAGCCAATTTTTCTCAAATAACTCATTCACCTACTTTTGGAAGAGCTTTCACATGGTGAAGTTTCAGACCCATAGCTAATTATTCACCTACTCAAAATGAGTAAATGCAAATTATCTCTAAAAGTATTGCAGATAGCCAATTTTTCTCAAATAGCTCATTCACCTACTTTTGGGAGAGCTTTCACTCGGTGAAGTTTTAGACCCGTAGGTAATTACTCACCTACTCAAAATGAGTAAATGCTAATTATCTCTAAAACTATTGTGGATACCCAATTTTTATCAAATAACTCATTCATCTACTTTTGGGAGAGCTTTCACATGGTGAAGTTTCAGACCTGTAGATAATTACTCACCTACTCAAAATGAGTAAATGCGAATTATCTCTTAAAAGTATTGGAGATAGCCAATTTTTCTCAAATAACTCATTCACCTACTTTTGGGAGAGCTTTCACATGGTGAAGTTTCAGAGCCATAGCTAATTACTCACCTACTCAAAATGAGTAAATGCAAATTACCTCTAAAAGTATTGCAGATAGCAAATTTTTCTCAAATAACTCATTCACCTACTTTTGGGAGAGCTTTCACTCGGTGAAGTTTCAGACCCGTAGCTAATTACTCGCCTACTCAAAATGAGTAAATGCTAATTATCTCAAAAACTATTGCGGATACCCAATTTTTCTCAAATAACTCATACATGTACTTTTGGGAGAGCTTTCACATGGTAAACTTTCAGACCCGTAGATAATTACTCACCTACTCAAAATGAGTAAATGCGAATTATCTCTTAAAAGTATTGCAGATAGCCAATTTTTCTCAAATAACTCATTCACCTACTTTTGGGAGAGCTTTCACTCGGTGAAGTTTCAGACCCGTAGCTAATTACTCACCTACTCAAAATGAGTAAATGCTAATTATCTCAAAAACTATTGCGGATACCCAATTTTTATCAAATAACTCATTCACCTACTTTTGGAAGAGCTTTCACATGGTGAAGTTTCAGACCCATAGCTAATTATTCACCTACTCAAAATGAGTAAATGCTAATTATCTCTAAAAGTATTGCAGATAGCCAATTTTTCTCAAATAAATCATTCACCTACTTTTGGGAGAGCTTTTACTTGGTGAAGTTTCAGACCCATAGCTAATTATTCACCTGCTCAAAATGAGTAAATGCGAATTATCTCTAAAAGTATTGCGGATACCCAATTTTTATCAAATAACTCATTCATCTACTTTTGGGAGAACTTTCACTCGGTGAAGTTTCAGACCCGTAGCTAATTACTCACCTACTCAAAATGAGTAAATGCTAATTATCTCAAAAACTATTGCGGATACCCAATTTTTATCAAATAACTCATTCACCTACTTTTGGAAGAGCTTTCACATGGTGAAGTTTCAGACCCATAGCTAATTATTCACCTACTCAAAATGAGTAAATGCTAATTATCTCTAAAAGTATTGCGGATACCCAATTTTTATCAAATAACTCATTCATCTACTTTTGGGAGAACTTTCACTTGGTGAAGTTCCAGACCCATAGGTAATTACTCAGCTACTCAAAATGAGTAAATGTGAATTATCTCTTAATAGTATTGCAGATAGCCAATTTTTCTCAAATAACTCATTCACCTACTTTTGGAAGAGCTTTCACACACGAAAATGAAAAATTGTGAATATCTCAAAAAAGCTATTTCTTCTCCTTTAATGCTCGGCGGGAGATACACACCGCGGCAGTGGTCTTGTCAAAAAATTTTGTCTCCCCAAAAATGGTGGCTATTTTGAATTTTCAAAGGTTTTGCAAAACACAAAAATGCTTATATCTCGAAAACCGTGCTAGATGGAGCGAACTCAACAAAATTTTGGACCTGCTGGGTATCTCTGCAGAGTAGCCATGCCAATTTTCAAAATATTTTTGTCTCGCCAAATATAGCGGACATTTTGAATTTTCGAATTTTTTGCAAAACACAAAAATGCTTATATCTTGAAAACCGTGCTAGATAGAGCAGACTGCGCTGACTTTGGTTGCCACAACAGTATAAGGCTAGAAACGAAGCATTTTCTTAATACTTTAGCACTCACCTTTATATCCTTTTCGGGACGCTTTGTTTTTGCTATGCAAAAACATTATCTTTTTTTTTGCGAGCAATCCTCTAGTTTAACATTGAATAACATTTTTAAATAGAGTTGAATTGTAAAAAATTATGAAATGTTAATAATATTGTTTCAGTATGAGAGACTTTTAATTTGTCATTTCAGTGTCAAGGTAAAATGAAAAATTTTAAATTAATGACATAAAGAAACATCATTATCAACTAGTATGTAATATTTTTAATGATATCTTTGCCATGTATAGCATATATTTCCCAGAAATTCATCCACATCCCCCCTGAAGGGTTGAATAATTTTTAGTAGGAGGTCGATTTCTGGGTGGACGAGGTGGGGGGGGATGGTCACAGGATTTTATGGTACACTGACTCCTGGTGTTAGTTGTGCAGTTCTGAAGACTATATTGTTTATATTTTCAGAACGGCTGTCTCCATGCCCTGTCTCATCTGGCTGACCACTATAAAACCACTGTTTACCCATCAGCTTGGAACTGTGTCTCCGTCCCCTCTTCTGTGGTGCCCCCTGTGGGAGGAAAAGACAGCAACGTTTACCAAGGAGGGATTTTGCCCATGGCTGTTAGTTTACTGACTTTCTCTCAGATGGCACAGGACCCTTCTACACACCAGGATGTGCTGAGACTGAGTGGCAACCTTGTGGCAGGTACAGTTTCATTGATATGGGAACTGCAGTAGTTAAAACCCTTCTGTGCTGCGGTCATGAGCTACAAACCAGCAGTCTCGTACACCTTGGGTTGTGGTTAGTGTTGTGGTTGAATTCGAATGTTAGAACCGGTTACTGTGTGATTCAGTAAGCACAAAGACAAAAGTTTTCAAATGCGTACATGAGCTATAAGTCATGTATATATATTAATAATAACCGTGATGTGCTTTTCGAAGAGTTTTCATATATTGATAGAATATTATAAAATACTGTGAAATATTTGTTGTATGTGTATATTTTGGTAAATTTATGTTTAAATAATGAATATGTGATGAAACCGGTTTTGATCAAAAGAAAATGAAACATAACCAGATATGTGTTTTTCGGTCGGCAAATAGGTTTCCAGTTTACCGTATTTTACACTACTTCTGGCTTGGTCTGCCTCGTACTTCAATAAAATGCATTCAAAGCTCATTCTTCAATGTGTACTACTAAGTTATAAGGATGAGATCATCAAGCGGAAGTCAAATACAGATACACCTGTGAGGAAAGTTGTGACCTGGGCATAACAATCTACAAGACAAGCTAACACTAAATTACTCTGTTGGTAATCAATACTCAGACCTATTTAGCAATAATATTATGGTTCTTATTAATAACATTATTATTGTGTACAAACTTTTTCAGCACATATTTACATGAAAGCATGCATTCTAAGGTGTAGAGTAAGAAATCTAAAATTCGCCACCTGTAAAACCTTAGTTAATTTTATGAAGAAAATGATGTTTTTGTCCAAAAATTGGTATTTTTCAGTTCAAAAAGCCTTAATTTACTATACAGTCAGCAAATCTCACCACAATTCATTTATTTTATTAGTATTTTCACATGTGGCGAATTTCAGATATGTGGCGAATTTTAGATTTCTTACTCTAACACTCTGAGCAGGATTTGCTGGTTGTGTGGACAGATATTACATGTAGTTGCCACCTTTAGCATACCATGTCAAGGGCAAGGTTTGTCTGACATCTTTGCCTAAAAAAGGTGTGCTTTTGGTTGACTTTTGAAACCTGATAGTGTAGAAACCAGTCATTAGGTATATGGAAGGTTATTGTACATTCTAGGACTGTCATTAGTGAAACAGGAAATTGAGTTTATGAAAACAAAACAAATACAAATTTGGGGGGTGACCTGATGTCACCAGACATAGTCTGCTGTCAGGCAAAGTATTAGCAAATAAAAAACTTAATTTAAACTATTCTATTATTCCAGGTCTGGCATACAAGTGTCTGCGCACCACACCACAACCAGTAGATGTGGAGGGTGAGGATAGTCACTGGTTTGCTTTGTCCGACAGGATGCTGACCACTCATATGGACACACTACTCACTCATGTAGCCAGGTAAACTCTCAACCTGTTGATGATTAGATAGTTTTGCAATGCAAGGATATTTCAAGTAATGTATAATTCTAATTCTAATATGGCTTTTTATATTGCTTCATCTCTGCAAAATTTATATTATAAGGCACAGAAATTGGAACCTGAGTAAAGGGCCCAACAAAGTAAATCAAGTAGAAATGCCAAACAATTTTGTAAGGAATGAAAAAAAGTTGCCTTTTCATTTAGTATTTAAAGATTCCATTGGGGAATGCTTGAATAAGTCGAGATGGCTATCATTGGGATTTTTAGTGGTGAACTTATGAAACCACTCTTACTGCACTTTGAAATACCTATCATTGATCTGACATTTGCAAATGTGGGGGTGGGTAATCATGAGAATGAAATCCTACTGGGCATTTCAAGAGAAAAAATATGACCTAAATCTACTCTAGTTACTCTCATTTTAGAATACGGTTGATATTAACAAGTCTATCATTAATGGAAAGTGAAAATTTGCTAAAGAAGGAGAAATTATATCGAAAACACAGGCAACATTGACCTTATATTACCTTTTTAAATGGAGTTAATTTTGGTACATGATATCAGAAATTTATGGACAAATAATGGAAGTTTGAGGGAAGGGAAGGGGGACATTGTTAGGCACTTGTGATTATTTTCATTTGTTTATATTTGTTGTTGTTCATTAAGTTGTTGTATATCAATCAGACTGACCAGTGTGATATCACAGTAAGTAACATCAGTGTATGCTGTCATGTACATATTAATCCATTCACAGGATACTGAACATCTTCACCCATGTGATAGAGGACCAGTCTCCGGGCCCGCCCCAGGCCCCCCGTACCACCCTTCCCTCACTTCCTGCCGCCCCCTCCCTCAGTCCCATCAAACGCAAAGCCAAGGGCATCAAGGAAGACATAACAAGTCAGGGTCAAGCTGGTGTGACGGACAAGACACAAGCCAAAGGTCAGTGGTCATAGGTCAGAGGTAGGTGTTTTTATAGTGGCTGCAGTCAAGTCTGGCGCCTAGTTCCTCCCACATGTTGCCATAGCAACAAACTCCTAACTACCAAGGTGAGAGTCATAGTTTTCCATGACATGATTCTCCAAGGCTTAGAGAGAGAGCTGCCAACCAAAATTAGTATCAGAGATTCCTAGACCCCACAGCCTGGGGAAATAGTAGTTGGCACCATGAGATATAGAAGATGTTAAAAAGTGCAAGGATAAAAAAATTTTCAGAACAGCATATGTTGTGTAAAGACTCCGGAAAGATAACTCTTAAGAGAAACTGTATGTCAAGACAAAGTATCAAAAAAGACAATGTAATAGCAAGATGACAGCATTAATTATGTCCACCCCACTGGGGGGTGGACATATTATTTTTGCTTTTTCCGCCGTCTGCCGTCCGGCGTCCCACTTGGTTTCCAGACATTTTAGGCAACAGTTCTTATCCTATCTTTACCAAATTTGGCATGCAGGTTTATTGGGTTAATAGCTTGTATGGGATTGCTTTTGGTGATGATAGCTCTATAGCTAACTGAGTAATAGCTACTTTGCTACTTTTGAGTAGCTCTTTGGTTTCCAGACATTTTAAGGAATGCTATTAAGCCTAACTTTCTGAAATTTGGTATGGAGGTTCATTGGGTTAATAGCTTGTATGGGATTGCTTTTGGGGGGAATTGCTTCATAGATGAGTGAGTAATTAATTAAATAAATGAGTAATTGGCTATTTTGAATACTGAAAAAGGCAAATGTGCTCATATCTCCTAAACCGTGCGAGATAGAGCGATTTCGTCACAATTTTCGACCCACAGGGTATCTGAGAATTCTACTCTTGGCAATTTTCAAAAAATTTTCCCCTCCCCAAAAATGGCGGCCATTTTGAATTTTCGAATTTTTGCCAAAAATGGCAAAACACAAATTGGCTTCTATCTCCTTAACCGTGCGAGATAGAGCGATTTCGTCGAAATTTTCGACCCATAGGGTATCTAAGGAATGTAATCTTGACAGTTTTCAAAAAATTTTCCCCTCCCCAAAAATGGCGGCCATTTTGAATTTTCGAATTTTTGCCAAAAATGGCAAAACACAAATTCCTTCTATCTCCTTAACCATGCGAGATAGAGCGATTTCGTGAAAATTTTCGACCCACAGGTATTTGAGCATTGTATTCTTGGCAATTTTAAAAAAAATTTCCACTCCCCTAAAATGGCGGCCATTTTGAATTTTCAAATTTTTGCCAAAAATGGCAAAACACAAATTTGCTTCTGTCTCCTTAACCATGCGAGATAGAGCGATTTCGTCGAAATTTTCAACCCACAGGGTATCTAAGGAATGTACTTTTTGCAATTTTCAAAAAATTTTCCCCTCCCCAAAAATGGCGGCCATTTTGAATTTTCGAATTTTTGCCAAAAATGGCAAAACACAAATTGGCTTCTATCTCCTTAACCGTGCGAGATAGAGCGATTTCGTCGAAATTTTCGACCCACAGGGTATCTTAGGAATGTAATCTTTGCAATTTTCAAAAAATTTTCCCCTCCCCAAAAATGGCGGCCATTTTGAATTTTCGAATTTTTGCCAAAAATGGCAAAACACAAATTGGCTTCTATCTCCTTAACCGTGCGAGATAGAGCGATTTCGTTGAAATTTTCAACCCACAGGGTATCTAAGGATTGTAGTCTTTGCAATTTTCAAAAAATTTTCCCCTCCCCAAAAATGGCGGCCATTTTGAATTTTCGAATTTTTGCCAAAAATGGCAAAACACAAATTTGCTTCTATCTCCTTAACTGTGTGAGATAGAGCGATTTCGTCGAAATTTTCGACCCACAGGGTATCTAAGGAGTGTACTCTTTGCAATTTTCAAAAAATTTTCCCCTCCCCAAAAATGGCGGCCATTTTGAATTTTCGAATTTTTGCCAAAAATGGCAAAACACAAATTTCCTTCTATCTCCTTAACTGTGTGAGATAGAGCGATTTCGTCGAAATTTTCAACCCACAGGGTATATAAGGAGTGTACTCTTTGCAATTTTCAAAAATTTTCCCCTCCCCAAAATTGGCGGCCATTTTGAATTTTCGAATTTTTTGCCAAAAATGGCAAAACACAAATTGGCTTCTATCTCCTTAACCGTGCGAGATAGAGCGATTTCGTCGAAATTTTCGACCCATAGGGTATCTAAGGAATGTAATCTTGACAGTTTTCAAAAAATTTTCCCCTCCCCAAAAATGGCGGCCATTTTGAATTTTCGAATTTTTGCCAAAAATGGCAAAACACAAATTCCTTCTATCTCCTTAACCATGCGAGATAGAGCGATTTCGTGAAAATTTTCGACCCACAGGTATTTGAGCATTGTATTCTTGGCAATTTTAAAAAAAATTTCCACTCCCCTAAAATGGCGGCCATTTTGAATTTTCAAATTTTTGCCAAAAATGGCAAAACACAAATTTGCTTCTATCTCCTTAACCATGCGAGATAGAGCGATTTCGTCGAAATTTTCAACCCATAGGGTATCTAAGGAATGTAATCTTTGCAATTTTCCAAAAAATTTCCCCTCCCCAAAAATGGCGGCCATTTTGAATTTTCGAATTTTTGCCAACAATGGTAAAACACAAATTTGCTTCTATCTCCTTAACCATGTGAGATAGAGCGATTTCGTCGAAATTTTCGACCCACAGGGTATCTAAGGAATGTAATATTTGCAATTTTCAAAAAAATTTTCCCCTCCCCAAAAATGGCAGCCATTTTGAATTTTCGAATTTTTACCAACAATGGCAAAACACAAATTGGCTTCTATCTCCTTAACCGTGCGAGATAGAGCGATTTCGTCGAAATTTTCAACCCACAGGGTATCTAAAGAATGTACTCTTTGCAATTTTCAAAAAATTTTCCCCTCCCCACATATGGCGGCCATTTTGAATTTTCGAATTTTTGCCCAAAATGGAAAAACACAAACTGGCCTTAACCGTGCAAAATAGAGTTATTTTGTTGAAATTTTCGACCCATAGGGTATCTAAGAAATGTACTCTTGGCAATTTTCAAAAAATTTTCCTTTTCCAAAAAATGGCGGCCATTTTGAATTTTCAAATTTTTGCCAAAAATAGAAAAACAGGAATTTGCTTCTATCTTCTTAACCGTGCAAGATAGAGTGATTTCGTCAAAATTTTCAACCCAACCAATGCAAAAAGGCATGAAGCTGAAATAATTTACATCTACACTAATAAATATTTAACCATCATTGATATATTTTACAAATGAAACAGGGTCTTGTAAGACTACTGTACAATTTGGGCAAGGTTCATGGGGTGGACATTACACATGATAATGTGTATTCTTCTATGCTATCCTGTTTCTATTCGCATCTACTATCAACAGGGCGTCCTATTTCTAGTTTGTACCTAAAGTTATTAATCTGTAAAATTTATGAATTGATCTATTTATTACACATGCAACAGTAAAGTCAAATAAATACCTACAGCCCATAATGTCCTACCATATACCATCACCTTTTGGTTTGTGAGATACAGCAAAGGCAAGATTTTAAAGGTCAGGTTCACTGAGGTAATATTAAAGGTCAAATCAGTCACATGAAGGCTTTACACAGCTGCATCCTTAACCAAATTCCGCACTTACAGTTTTCAAGATCCAGCCTAGACAAGATTATTCCTCCCACCTGCCTGCATGCCTGACAGCCTGCCCAGCTGGACACCATGGTTACCAACAATACAACACAGCCTGGTGTAAAAATGATGCCTCATAAAGATAAACAGTATAATACTCGTGCTTGGCACTCATATTGTTATCTTCATTTGTGTTCTATATTTTCCATGTGTGTTATTCAGGAACTTTCCCTTTTTTACATCATGGTTGGTAGCAATTATAGACCCTGAAACAGGCAATGGCACATCAAGCTATTATATGAGGAATCATACTATACCAACTACCCATTGAAATAAATTTGCACAACTATACATGTGCTTTTGCAATTTGCATATTGTGAATATAACAAATTCTTCTATTTACTTGTAGAAACTCCCAAGGAAGGTGACAAAGATCGAGGTAAAAAAGAAACCTTGGGCTCGTTCCACAGCCATCCCAACTATGTGAAAATCTATGACGTGTTAAAAAGTGTGTATGGAAGTTACAAGGTGAGTATTTATAGCACAATATCACCACCATTTCTGTTAGTAGGCCTCTTCTATTGAGGATGTACTAAAACACATATCTTTTTCAGAATCACGGAACGGATTTGCAAGGGGGGGGGCGACACCAAAACATTAAATATGCTGCCAACCCCTCCCTACATCCTACAAATATATTTTGACATTTGGACCATGGAGGCAGAGTGGGAACACTCTTGCCTCCCACCTCTGAGGCCGGGGTTCGGTTCCCGGCACGGCCTCCAAGCGGGAAAGCTGGTAGTTGCTTGCTGCTGGTCAGCAGTTTACAGTACAGAACCCTGACGAGCTGTATGTACTGGTTTCCTCTGCCCTTCCAACTACCCGTCGTGATATGACCTGTACAGTGTTGAAAGTGACTTAAAACCCGAAATAAGTAAATGGACCATGGAAGTTCAGATAATAGAGGCTGTAATTACAGTTAAGGGCCAAATACCTCTGTATAGGTTAACAAGGAATTCAATACAGCAATGGAAAAATTAAATTTACTCTCATTAGATCTGACAGCTCCAGTTCAGTATGACATATAAATTGGATACTGCATGAATTTTACTGGTAAGAGTGAAGATATATAGTCCAAGTAAATTCTTTTATTTTTTTTACAAACAAAAATTTGTCATTGTTCAATATTTACCTTGAATTTTAACAACAAATGCAAACCCATCACAACTCTTCTAAAAAGGTAGGTACACACTATTCCAGAAAACTTACTTGGGTAACATGGAGGGTTTTATTGCGTAAAATACCCTTACCTTATCCTCACTAGCGCTTACGCGTTGGCGGGAGCAAACATGGACGACCAAACAAGAATATTTTTAAAATAAATATTCTTGTTGGTACCAGTATGTATGTGGTGCAGGCGCATGCGCGGTCATGCGTATACATACTGGTACCGACAAGAATATTTATTTTAAAAATATTCTCGTTTGGTCGTCCATGTTTGCTCCCGCCAACACGTAAGCACTAGTGAGGATAAGGTAAGTATTTATAAAAACTTAAATTACAATAAAATTTTTCCAATTACTCACCAAACAATAGTTAGTGGATATCAAATATGAGGATGTTCATAAAAAATTAAGGATTTCTTAAATTTGAAAGGTTTCTTGTGAATGTAAATGTATTACTCATTTAGATTTCCTTGGACTTGAGTAGCAGTGAGAAGTTTGGGGCACTACTGGCCACAACCCTGACTGTGTTGGCTCAGCTACTGGAGATGGCGGGGTTAGCGGACATTGGGAGGCATGCTGACGAGTTGCTAGGTTACCTCAAGTGTACGGCTTCAGTGGAACCCAGGACTACAGTACTCTGTGTGCAGCAGGTACGATACACAGAAGTAATCTAATTGTTGACTTTTATAGGGCTTAACCTGTGTTAGATAATTAAGCGTCCCGCAAGGGACGCTTGTTTGTGTATGGGAGAGCTTCTGGCTCCGCCGGCTCCGCCGGCTCCGGCGGCTCCGCATTTTGTTTTCCTTATAACTCTGTAACCGTTAGGCGGATTCTTTTCAAATTTGGCAGGTTTAGGCAGTAGCCTTGGGGAATTTTTTTGAATATGCTGCAGTGACATTTCAACCAATCAGAGAGGTCACATGACCAAAAATGTCTTTTTTCGATGGGGAAGCTTGTCCGGATGATAACTTGAAAGGAATTTTATCAATTCACCTGAAACTTGGCAAATACATTCATTCTATTAAAATCTGGAAATCATTAGATTTTGGCATTGATTGGTCAAGAAATGGCCGAGTAATTAATGATTAATTAATCATTACGAATTTTCCAAATAAGGAAAACACAAAAATGCTTATATCTCGAAAACCGTGCTAGATAGAGCGATTTCGACGAAATTTTTGACCCGCAGGGTATCTCTGCGGAGTAGTTTTCCCAATTTTCAAAAAAATTTTCTCTCGCCCAAAATGGCGGCCATTTTGAATTTTCGAATTTTTCGCAAAATTGCAAAACACAAAAATGCTTATATCTCGAAAACCGTGCTAGATACAGCGATTTCGACGAAATTTTTGACCCGCTGGGTATCTATGCAGAGTAGCCATGCCAATTTTCAAAAAAATTTTATCTTGCCAAAAATGGCGGCCATTTTGAATTTTCGAATTTTTGCGCAAAAATTGCAAAACACAAAAATGCTAATATTTCGAAAACCGTGCTACATAGAGCGATTTCAACGAAATTTTTTATCTTCAGGGTATCTCTGCAGAGCAGCTATCCCAAAGAGCTTTCACTTGGTGAAGTTTCAGACCCATAGCTAATTGCTCACCTACTCAAAAAGAGTAAATGCGAATTACCTCTAAAAGTATTGCAGATGGCCAATTTTTCTCAAATAACTCATTCACCTACTTTTGGAAGAGCTTTCACATGGTGAAGTTTCAGACCCATAGCCAATTACTCACCTACTCAAAATGAGTAAATGCGAATTATCTCTAAAAGTATTGCAGATAGCCAATTTTTCTCAAATAACTCATTCACCTACTTTTGGGAGAGCTTTCACATGGTGAAGTTTCAGACCCATAGCTAATTATTTACCTACTCAAAATGAGTAAATGCTAATTATCTGTAAAAGTATTGCGGATACCCAATTTTTATCAAATAACTCATTCATGTACTTGTGGGAGAGCTTTCACATGGTGAAGTTTCAGACCCATAGCTAATTACTCACCTACTCAAAATGAGTAAATGCGAATTATCTCTAAAAGTATTGCAGATAGCCAATTTTTCTCAAATAACTCATTCACCTACTTTTGGGAGAGCTTTCACTTGGTGAAGTTTCAGACCCATAGCTAATTACTCACCTACTCAAAATGAGTAAATGCGAATTATCTCTAAAAGTATTGCAGATAGCCAATTTTTCTCAAATAACTCATTCACCTACTTTTGGGAGAGCTTTCACTTGGTGAAGTTTCAGACCCATAGCTAATTACTCACCTACTCAAAATGAGTAAATGTGAATTATCTCGAAAAGTATTGCAGATAGCCAATTTTTCTCAAATAACTCATTCACCTACTTTTGGGAGAGCTTTCACTTGGTGAAGTTTCAGACCCATAGCTAATTACTCACCTACTCAAAATGAGTAAATGTGAATTATCTCGAAAAGTATTGCAGATAGCCAATTTTTCTCAAATAACTCATTCACCTACTTTTGGGAGAGCTTTCACTTGGTGAAGTTTCAGACCCATAGCTAATTACTCACCTACTCAAAATGAGTAAATGCGAATTATCTCTAAAAGTATTGCAGATAGCCAATTTTTGTCAAATTAATCATTCACCTACTTTTGGGAGAGCTTTCACTTGGTGAAGTTTCAGACCCATAGCTAATTACTCACCTACTCAAAATGAGTAAATGCGAATTATCTCTAAAAGTATTGCAGATAGCCAATTTTTCTCAAATAACTCATTCACCTACTTTTGGGAGAGCTTTCACTCTGTGAAGTTTCAGACCCATAGCTAATTACTCACCTACTCAAAATGAGTAAATGCGAATTATCTCTAAAAGTATTGCAGATAGCCAATTTTTCTCAAATAACTCATTCACCTACTTTTGGCAGAGCTTTCACTCTGTGAAGTTTCAGACCCATAGCTAATTACTCGTCTACTCAAAATGAGTAAATGCGAATTATCTCTAAAAGTATTGCAGATAGCCAATTTTTCTCAAATAACTCATTCACCTACTTTTGGGAGAGCTTTCACTTGGTGAAGTTTCAGACCCATAGCTAATTACTCACCTACTCAAAATGAGTAAATGCGAATTATCTCTAAAAGTATTGCAGATAGCCAATTTTTCTCAAATTAATCATTCACCTACTTTTGGAAGAGCTTTCACTTGGTGAAGTTTCAGACCCATAGCTAATTATTCACCTACTCAAAATGAGTAAATGTGAATTATCTCTAAAAGTATTGCAGATAGCCAATTTTTCTCAAATAACTCATTCACCTACTTTTGGGAGAGCTTTCACTCTGTGAAGTTTCAGACCCATAGCTATTTATTCACCTACTCAAAATGAGTAAATGCTAATTATCTGTAAAAGTATTGCGGATACCCAATTTTTATCAAATACTCATTCATCTACTTGTGGGAGAGCTTTCACATGGTGAAGTTTCAGACCCATAGCTAATTACTCACCTACTCAAAATGAGTAAATCCGAATTATCTCTAAAAGTATTGCAGATAGCCAATTTTTCTCAAATAACTCATTCACCTACTTGTGGGAGAGCTTTCACTTGGTGAAGTTTCAGACCCATAGATAATTATTCACCTACTCAAAATGAGTAAATGTGAATTATCTCTTAATAGTATTGCAGATAGCCAATTTTTCTCAAATAACTCATTCACCTACTTTTGGAAGACCTTTCACACACGAAAATGAAAAATTGTGAATATCTCGGAAAAGCCTTTCTTCTGCTTTAATGCTCGGCGGGAGATACACACCACGGCAGTGGTCTTGACAAAAATTTTTGTCTCCCCAAAAATGGTGGCCAATTTGAATTTTCAAAGTTTTTGCAAAACACAAAAATGCTTATATCTCGAAAACCGTGCTATATGGAGCGAACTCAACAAAATTTTGGACCTGCTGGGTATCTCTGCAGAGTAGCCATGCCAATTTTCAAAATATTTTTGTCTCGCCAAATATAGCGGACATTTTTAATTTTTTTATTTTTTGCAAAACACAAAAATGCTTATATCTTGAAAACCGTGCTAGATAGAGCAGACTGCGCTTACTTTGGTTGCCACAACAGTATAAGGCTAGAAACGAAGCATTTTCTTAATACTTTAGCACTCACCTTTATATCCTTTTCGGGACGCTTTGTTTTTGCTATGCAAAAACATTATCTTTTTTTTTGCGAGCGATCCTCTAGTTGTAATGGAGATAAAACGTAGGCCACCGCTCAAGGCGCAGTGTCTAGTTTTACTACCACAGAAACCCACAGAGACGAACACATTTTGATATCTATTTCCTATAAAACCTAAAACATCGATAGTTTTCCTATTCAGTTGAATCACAACTAATCTGTCATTGAAACAGGAGGTAGTATTTCCCTCTCGCATTCTGCCCTCTTTTGTACATACAGTATATAGAATTACAGTTAGCAGAAGCCCAGGAAATAAACCCACAATCTGACAGTTGTTGTGTTGGTACAAATCCTTCAGTTAAAACCAAATTTACTCTGAGTGTGAAACTTTGTGTGCAAACTTCACTATTATCAGTTACTGGCTCATCACCAAGTAATAATTCTGGTACAACCAATAGTATCTAAACTCTAAACTTTTTTGTCACAATAAAACATTGACTAGAATCATATTTTGTGAAAATTTGGTTGATTCACATGTTACTATTAGAAAACTAGGTGTAAATGCATATATGTAAACAGAAAACACTTTGGATTTTCATCACTATTGTTGAGGTGATCATAAAATCAGCCAATCACAAGTGAGGATAGGCAAATCATGGCCTGTTAATGAGGGAGACATTTGTGAAAAGCATTTAGGTTATGTTTTGGTTACATTTGTGGTGATTTCTGTCTATTTTTCTTGTTTTATTTTAATCTTATATTTGACTTTTTGGTGTTTTTTTCCGATACGAATGTTAACAGCTAATACTGTGGTGATCTCCCAGCACTAACATGTAGTAAATATACCATGTTGATGTTCAGTCTTTCATTTCATCTGATTTGTTTTGGTCCTTGGCCTGGTTATAATTTGGCTGATGTTTTCTGCTAGGTACATACCTGGCTTGAGTTAAATATAATTATGATAACAATAGTAATTAGGGCTGTGAACAGTTACTTGAGCCTCGATAGATGAATCGATCTTTGCTAGTACTCTAGTCCATTTTAAGTACTCCGTTACTCGCGAGGCATTGTATTATCTCCCACGTAATAAAACGTTTGTGTAAAATATGCTGCATTTCAGCATTTCCGTCACATAACACAATTAAAGTTGTTGTTTTCGCTTGAAAACCTATAATTTACTCCATAATCTATAATATCTAGTTAAATAGGAGACGTTTTTCTTCAAAAGTTTCGTTTCCAGAATGGACTATTTGTTTACAGAAGACTTATAATGGTGGGAACTAAATCTTGTGGTTACTCGAATTCAGGTTGGTTGTCAAAGGACGAGCACTCATTGCCGTTTTTACCCCACAGCCCTTAAGGGCTGTCAGGGTATTGTTTTCACCCATGGTGTCCGGATGCGCGGGCAGACGTCCGGGCGGGCGGCAGGAAATAGTTTGTCCGGGCTGTATCTCAGAAACCGAAAGGTGTAGGAAGTTGATACTCGGTAGGGACATTGGTTAGGGGATGTAGGTGTGCAACATCATGGTCTGACCTTGATTTGACCTTTGACCTTGCCGTAGTGACCTTGACCTTTAAAATCTTGTCCGGGCTATATCTCGGAAACTGTAAGGTGTAGGAAGTTGATATTTGGTAGAGACATTGGTTAGGGGGTGTAGGTGTGCAGCATCATGGTGTGACCTTGATTTGACCTTTGACCTTGCCATAGTGACCTTGACCTATAAAATCTTGTCAGGGCTATATCTCGGAAACCGTAAGGTGTAGGAAGTTGATACTTGGTAGGGACATTGTTTAGGGGCTATAGGTGTGTATTATCATGGTGTGACCTTAATTTGACCTTTACCTTGTCGTAGTGACCTTGACCTTTAAAATCTTCATGGACCTTTGGGTCTGTCTTTTGATGCAGATTAAGCAAAAGTCATATTAGAATTTATTAAGAATTTTACTTTCATAACTTCCCATTGTAAGAGATAGAATTTCATCAAGTGAGCCACAGATTTTGCTCCAACATCACAATAAGCATTCATTAAATGTATTACCACTTCTGTATGCATGGTAATATTCAAACCATCTAAACCATAATTCGGCCATGCAGATATAGATAAAGAGTGTTTAATTTTAGTTTACTGATTAATGCTGTCATCTTGTTATTGAATTATCTTGTTTTAATACTTCATCTTTATACGCATTATCTTTCTTTTAAACATTATTTCTCCATTTAAACATCGTTTGGACCTTTATATAACTGACAGTGCTCTGAAAGTATCCTGAAGTTTGTACTGGTACAGTACTTCTATATCTCATGGTGTTGAAAATATTTCCCTAGGCTGTGGGGTACGGGCATCTCTGATGCTATTTTTTTTGTACCCGTCACAGCCCTAATAATAATACAGCCAAATAAAATTTCATGTATAGGCTTGTTTATAATTTGGCTTTTCTTTAAAGCTGGATATATCTCTGGCTTGTAAAAGTTAAATATAATTATGATGATAATCAAAGAAAAATTTTTATATGTTGAAGGTCCATAAAGTTACAGTATAATTATAATGATCGATCATAATTATAATATCAGATTATAATCGCATTTATAGCCTTGACTTTTGTATGAATACCCTCTTTCCTTCAGTATTGTTTCATTACTGTTCCTTCTCTCATTTCATTCCTCAGTTGCTCAAGGCTTTGTTTGGCACAAATCTGGCCAGTCAGTGGGAGTCAGATGTGGAGAGTAATGGACTGGGTAACAGATCTGGCAAACCTGGCCGCCTGACGTTAAACATGAGGCCGGGACTCTATCACTGCTGTTTTACCACACCTTACACACAGTTCACACAGTGCCTGGCCAGTGCCACCTTCAGGTCAGTGATGACATCGTCAACCACCTTAGTGGGAATGCAGTTTGAGAAAAGTAATACAATAGATGCACAATATTTTCTTTATTGTATCATATGAGTTCTAAACAGTTATAATCATTGCATATTGTGTCAAATCTTCTTGAAATCTATAAAAAAACATGATTACACACAGTCCACTAGGCTTTATCATTGTGACTTGTAAACTTGCAGGGCGGCGACCCATCTGGAACAGGACGACAGCAGCTGGATGAGTTGGGTGAGGAAACGCGCTGAAAGAAAAGTGCCAGCAGTACTGAGACCCGGCAGTAAGACAGACAAGGTATGGTCATCATATGTCAAGTACAAACTGAAAAGTACTTGCTGTACTGAGTCCTGGCATATAAGTAATGACAGGTTTTTACTATCCTGAGACCTGCCACTGAGACTGACAAGGTACTGTTATGTGATGTTGTAAAAATTTCTTGCTATACTGGAACCTGACCGTAACACTGACAAGGTACAGTCATATGATGTCCAGTAAAATCATTGACACTGCTGGTTGCATTCATTGAAAATGGAGTAGTTTTGTTACCTCACAGCCTCTATAGGGCTGTGAGGGTATTGTTTTCACCTATGGGCAGTCAGGCAGCGGGAAACAGCTTTTCAGGCTGCACCCCAGAAACCTTGAGCTGTAAGTTGTTGATACTTGGTAGGGACATTGGCTGGGGTTGTAGCTGTGCAACATCATGGTGTTACCTTTTTTTGTCCTTTGACCTTTTTGTAGTGACCTTGACCTTTAAAATCTTGTCCAGGCTATATCTCGGAAACTGTAAGGTACAGGAAGTTGATATTTCACAGGGACATTGGTTTGAAGTTGTAGGTTTACAACATCATGTCACAGTGTTTGGTCTCACAGTCTCTTCATCTTTGGACTGTGTCAATCCTAGTTCTCATGGTGTTTAAAAACTGTTTCAGTCCGATGCCATTATTTTCACATAGAACTTGCTTGTAAACAAATTTATTTAATGCACACTGTTACAACATATATTGTTAAAGTCAAAATGTGGGGTTTTACATCCAATCAACAGCTACAATGTTTTCATGACATACTCTCAGTGAATTCCAACCACTGTAATCAGTGTAATGGGGGTGGGTTCAGTCCTGTGACCACAGAGCTGAGGGCCAAGTGATTGACCACTCCACCTCAGAGACCCATCCACAACATATATTGAAATAGTGCATACCTATTATAACTGCTTTTCATACATCCTTCATGTATTAGGAGAGTTATATTCTTGTTTGGTTCTTTCCACTTTTTATGTTGTGACCATAACATGTATGCTTTGTTATTCTGTAGAGTACGATAGCTAGCTATATCAGGCTGTTTGAGCCCCTGGTCATCAAGGCATTGAAGCAGTACACAATGACCAGTTGCCTGGAACTGCAGAGACAGGTGCTGGATCTGTTAATACAGCTAGTGCAGCTCAGAGTCAACTACTGTCTGCTGGATTCTGATCAGGTGAGTGGTCAGTAGCTGTATTGTGATCAGGTGAGTGGTCAGTAACTGTATTGTGATGAGGTGAGTGGTCAGTAGCTCTATTTTGATCAGGTGAGTGGTCAGTGACTGTATTGTGATCAGGTGAGTGGCCAGTGACTGTATTGTGATCAGGGGAGTGGCCAGTGACTGTATTGTGATCAGGGGAGTGGCCAGTAACTGTATTATGATGAGGTGAGTGGTCAGTGACTGTATTATGATCAGGTAAGTGGTCAGTAACTGTATTGTGATCAGGTGAATTGTCAGTAACTGTATTGTGATCAGGTGAATGGTCAGTAGATGTATTGTGATCAGGTGAGTGGTCAGTAACTGTATTATGATCGGGTGAGTGGTCAGTGACTGTATTGTGATCAATTGAGCAAGTTCTATATTCTGATCAGGTGAGTGGTCAGTAACTGTATTGTGATCAGATGAGTGGTCAGTAGCTGTATTGTGATCAGATGAGTGGTCAGTAGCTGTATTGTGGTCAGGTGAGTGGTCAGTAACTGTATTGTGATCAGGTGAGTGGTCAGTTAATGCAATCTGGCCAGATAAGTGGTAAATTACTGAACTTTCATTAGGTGAGTGGTGATATACTGTAGTGTGATCAGGTGAGTGGTCTGTCAGTGTATTACACTTGGGTGAGTGGTCAGTTACTGCAGTCTGGCCAGATAAGTGGTGAATTACTATGCTTTGATTAGGTGAGTGGTGATTTTCTGTATTCTGATTAGAGGAGTGGTGAATTACTGTATTCACATCAGGTGAGTGGTCAGTTACTATAATCTGATGGGATGGCCAGTTACTGTAATATGAAATGGCCTGTTAGTTACATCTCTGCCATTAAATTTTCTCAGAATATCTGTCATAAAGTGAGTTAATCATAACTCAGTGTTTACTTACCAGAAAAGAGTCAGATATTCATGAACAGAGAAGAAATTGATATTAAGGGGCTATCAATGCAAGTACATAAAATTTGTTTACGTAACGCTCACCAGACGTCGCAGAAAAAACAGTTGTCGTTGTCAGGCAGGGACTAGTTTTGCATTGTTTACAACAGAGAAAAATACGTCATAAAGTTTCAGCGAGGCCAAAGGGTGGATAAGATTTGTGACGTTTTTCTTCTTTTGGAAAGAGCTCATCTGGTTGTTCTGTACTTATGTTTGCTATTTAAATCAAATACTGACAGTAATTTTATGGTAATCTTGTTGCTGCTATTAAAGGGGGAAGATTTGAACTCAGATTTCCATTCCACAACATTGAGTTTAGTTTCATTCAAAATATTTTTATTTTTAGTACAACAGATCATCCATTTCTGGAAAGAAAGTGTCCTAATCTAATCCAGCCAATGTGAAACCACGATGTTTTTTTCCACATAGTCTCTGTCTCTCTGCATGTGTGTGTATATATATATATCTTGGTAAATTTAGTAGGAGAGAAGCCAAGGACAGTATTGATTTTGTTGTGGTTTACAATGTATGTGTGAAAAATTAGCTGTATGCTTTCCTCCAACTGGGAAAAAAACATTTCCGTGATTTTAATTTTACATATAATAACTGTATATGTGTGATCTTGTGCTTACTTGATGAGTTTTTCCTAACAGGAGAGAAAAGACCTTATATGATTCACTTGTCAAACAGACATAAAACATAAAATTTTTGACATCTTTCCAATAGATTACAGTCTTTAGGTAGCCAATATTTAGCCACCTCTTACAGTACGTAGTTTTCACAAAGTCAGCCCCAGTAAAATAGTTCTTAAAATCATACCATAAATATGAATTAATTCAGCCAGTGGTGAGTTATACATATCAAAAGTTTGTTTAAACCCAAAATATGTTCAATTTATTTATCTGTTTAGGCATAATAATTCCAAATTGATTTTAAAATGCTGTTTTGTATTACTACGCTATAGCAACAGGGAAAATGTTGTCTAAAGTGAGAGGAAAAAAGGAAAGACATGCCTTACTTTCGTGACAGAAAAACAATAGTAAAATGTTGAGAATGCGGCCATAATGACATGTACACTGCTCAGAAAAACAAGCACATTAATTTGTATGATTTATTTTTTTCAAAAGAAGTTTCTCTGATTTTTAAATATGTGGAATATGAGAACGTTTATAAAAAACAAGACTGTGTAAAGCAATGTAATTTTATTTTCAGTTTTACAAATAAATACTGAGCTTACATAAAAATTTAAATCATTCAAAATTTTTGTGAGACACTTTTCTTTTGAGTGGTGTGTGGAAAACCAAAGTTGTTTTTTCTTTGATATGCTTTTTTTGTCACAAACGAAAGCCATGTCTTATATTTAAGGTGATCAAAATTAGACCACTTTTAGTTCGTATTTGTCATGAGTATTTATTGTTTATATAAATTGTAGTTTGAGAAAAAACAGCTAAAGCAATTTATCTTAATATTTTATTTCATTTATAAAACATTTATGGTAAAAATAAATATGTATTTATGGATATTATTTGACTTTAAGACTCTAAAGATGACTACACTGAAATGGTAATTCAAGTGTTTTTTTATCACTTTGGTTGGCCTTGAAAACTATGCGTTACGTTGATAGCCCCTTAAATAGACAAGACCTGACATTTGTTATACTTTCTTATATTAATGATCTGAT
The DNA here is from genome assembly GCA_964017235.1 of Sabellastarte sp. h YS-2021. Lineage (NCBI taxonomy): Eukaryota > Metazoa > Annelida > Polychaeta > Sabellida > Sabellidae > Sabellastarte > Sabellastarte sp. h YS-2021. The sequence continues at coordinate 7,308,463 of OZ024932.1, read as the reverse complement.
ATTAGTGTCCCATATGACAAATCTACTATTTTAGTAAGGCAGGCATAATAAATGATCCGCAGTTTATAAAAATAGTGATGTCTGATATCACTGGTGATTTCTGTTGTGCGTGTCTTGTAGATATTCATTGGTTTTGTCATCAAGCAGTTTGAATTCATTGAAGAGGGTCAGATTAGGTGAGTTTATACGAATTTATCTTAGGAAACAAAAAAAAAAAAAAAAAACAAAAAAAAAAAAGTTTTTGCACAATTCATTGATCAGGCATCAGAGAAATTGTCGCAATAGAAAAGTGACATGCCAAAACTACCATCACCGTTGTTGGTGTCATGATATATTTTTGGTTTCCAAATGTTCATTTATTGCCATTCTCATAAGTGACTAAACCAGTACTAAAGAAATTGTAAACTTTTTGATGAGATATTTATAGATAGAGAGTTTAGCAACCAGATTTTCTTTGCAATTATACGAATGGAATAGGAACCAATAATACAGTTTTTTTGTCTTTCGCAATACTTATGACGATATGAAGATATTGCAATTGGCATTGAATATCAAAAAGTACAGAAATTCTGAAATGTTAGTAAATCGTATGTTCTTCTTCAACAATAATAACCTTTTAATTATTCACAGAATTATTCATAAACTTTATCAAATATTATGCAGTATTATCATTCTGTGTCTTAGTTTCACTTTCTGTTTTGTTTACACTGCAGGAATTCCGAGGTGTTGGTACCTCACATCTTTAACTTCCTGGTTCTGTTGTCCTATGAGAAGTACCACTCAAAGAGCATCATTGGCTTCCCTAAGATCATCCAGCTCTGTGATGGAATGATGGCTTCTGGACAAGATCCAAACACGCATGGTAGGTAAATTTACTTACACAAATCTCTGTATATTTTAAGGAAGAAAGTCACATATGGTGTATTTAGAGTTGTTACCTACAAAGATCAGCTAATCTGAATGCTTGCTGAGGTATTTCATCTAATCATTTTGACAGGAAAATTCTCTACAAACCCTTATTTTTGTTGTGTAAGATCCACCCATTTCTTTTAGAGTAATGTCGAGCAGAAATCCAAACTCGTTACAATTACATTGAAAAAAATTAGACCTTTCACATTTGGGGATTATTTGAATCCAGAATATGATTTGAATCTATCCCCAAATTCGAACAATATGAACAATATTCTACTAGTTTTATGACTAGGCAGTCAGTTTGCACTCAGTTTCTTAATACTATGAGCCAGTTTTTAAGTCCACTGTGTCAGCCCTGATACTAGCACCAGTAATGAAAATCTCACTGTCACAGTCCTAATACTAATAATAAAGGTATCTGTATCACAGCCCAATACTAATACTTATGATAATAGTAATGTGTTTGCAGCCATCCCAGCTCTCCAGGCGATTGTACAGGATCTGTTTGTGATCAGAGCCACCAACAAGGCAGACCTGAACAAAGAGATTGACACACAGAGGGAAGTGGTCATCTCCATGCTACTCAAACTCCTCCACCACTACCAGGTATACACTGAATAAAGGGTCAGATAAACAGGCATCCCAGGGGAACCTTTTAAAAAGGTTTTAGCCTTTTTTTTTGCTAAAAAAACCTTTTTATTGCGTTAATACATCCTATCCAATGGACAATTGCTAATCCGGTCGGCGCAGACCGGCCTGCCAAACGCCAGAAAAAGACGTCCTGTGTTGCCACCGGCTGGCCGGTCCGTAGTACTGTGCACTCCCCAGATGGCGCCTCGTACTTCCTTCCTGTCTAGACAACCTGACGTCATAGCATCTTTTTCGTTTGGCGCGTGTACTGTGCAGATGTGTTTTCAACATCTCCAGATTATTAAAGGAAAAGTGTGCTTTATGACGGATTTTGAACCTTATATGTGGAGACTGGTCAAGCACGGATATACATTTAGAAATCTGCTGGAAACGCTCCCTAGCTGACTCAATTTACTTTTGATGATAGGGCAGTAATCGACGAGTTATATGAAGGCAGCCATTTTGCTAGTTTCCTCCCATTCAACCTTTGTGTTGTTAGGGGCAGATCAACAATTTTGAGGAATTATGGATATACTTCTAACAGGTATTTTTATCCGTGTCTTTTTTTGAGGATACCTTCTGTAACTTCCAGCTACAGTCACCATAGAAACGTCTTTTCTAGTACTACAGTAAGAATCACGGGAAACTTCCGTCTACGTAGTTTTGAACACTGTAAATAGAAGGGATTCCCCATGCATGTAAAAGCTGCATTCTTCATCAGAGCGCACTGGTAAAGACTTCTCTGCTGTAAAGCATCAGTCACACCAGCCTAGCTCGAGTATTTAGTGTTTTTATGTCAGCTGACTTGTCAGTCAGCTGACATTATGTCGTCACTCTGCGGCGTGGGCGTACGCGTACGCGTCCGCGTCCGCGTGAACAACTTCTCCTCCAAAACTACAAGGCCTAGAGACGTGCTGTTTTTTTTAAAAGATACCTTATCTATCGAGGATGAAAAATTGTTCAAGGCATGCAAATCTGTCTGTTCGTCTGTTTGCTAGAGACATTACAAGGGGGGTACCCCCACCAAAAGTGTGAAAATTTCAACACTTAATCACAATTTTCTCAGTGACTATTGCAGGGATTTCTCTCATATCTTGCATATATGTACTAGATCAGAGGTAGATTCTCTTGTGTGAGTATGAGACCTGGATCTGTGTTACTTTTTTTTTAATAAATTTTTTTAATAATTTTTAATGCATTAAAATTCATGAAATCATGCACAAAATCATTTATAACTTGAAAAGTGTTGCATTTAGAGCATTTTGTTAAAATATGTTATTCAGCTACTTTTTTCATAGCTACAATATGGTGAGTAAGTTGGGTGCCTGTCTCAATAGCTAAGTGAGTAATAGCTACTTTTGGGCTTTTCAGTAACTTCCATCATGAGTAAAATCACTTGTAACTTAAAAACTATTGCATTTAGAGAATTTCTTATAAATATGTTATTCAGCTACTTTTGGGTCAGCTATAACATAGTAACATTTTAGACCTGTAGCTCATGGTATAGCTGAGTAATAGCTACTTTTAGGTTATCACTGTTGAGTAAATCGCTTATAACTTGGAAACTATTGCATTTACATATTTTGTTTCATATGTTATTCACCTATTTTGGGATCAGCTATAACATAGTGAAGTTTCAGATCTGTGGCTCATTGCATAGCTGAGTAATAGCTACTTTGAAGTTCTCACTATTGAGTAAATCACTTGTAACTTAAAACCTATTGCATTTAGAGAATTTCGTATAAATATGTTATTCAGCTACTTTTGGGCCAGCTATAACATAGTGAAATTTCAGATCTGTAGGTCATGGCATAGCTGAGTAATAGCTACTTTAAAGTTCTCACTATTGAGTAAAGCAGTTGTAATTGGAAAACTATTGCATTTACAGAATTTCGTATAAATATGTTATTCAGCTACTTTTGGGTCAGCTATAACATAGTAAAATTTCAGACCTGTAGCTCATGGCATAGCTGAGTAATAGCTACTTTTAGGTCATCACTATTGAGTAAATCAGTTGTAACTTGAAAACTATTGCATTTACAGTATTTTGCTTAAATATGTTGTTCACCTACTTTTGGGTCAGCTATAACATAGTGAAATTTCAGATCTGTAGCTCATGGCATAGCTGAGTAATAGCTACTTTTAGGTCATCACTATTGAGTAAATCAGTTGTAACTTGAAAACTATTGCATGTACAGTATTTTGCTTAAATATGTTGTTCACCTACTTTTGGGTCAGCTATAACATAGTAAAATTTCAGACCTGTAGCTCATGGCATAACTGAGTAATAGCTACTTTGAGGTTATCACTGTTGAGTAAATCGCTTATAACTTGGAAATTATTGCATTTAGAGTATTTTGTTTCAATATGTTATTCACCTATATTGGAGTCAGCTATAACATAGTGAAGTTCCAGACCTGTGACTCATTGCATAGCTGAGTAATAGCTACTTTGAAGTTCTCAATGTTGAGTAAATCACTTATAATTTGAAAACTATTGCATTTAGAGAATTTAGTATAAATATGTTATTCAGCTACTTTTGGGTCAGCTATAACATAGTAAAATTTCAGACCTGTAGCTCATGGCATAGCTGAGTAATAGCTACTTGGAGGTTATCACTGTTGAGTAAATCACTTATAACTTGGAAACTATTGCATTTAGAGTATTTTGTTGCAATATGTTATTCACCTATTTTGGGGTCAGCTATAACATAGTGAAGTTCCAGACCTGTGGCTCATTGCATAGCTGAGTAATAGCTACTTTGAAGTTCTCACTGTTGAGTAAATCAGTTGTAATTGGAAAACTATTGCCTTTACAGAAATTTGTGCAAATATGTTATTCAGCTACTTTTGGGTCAGCTATAACATAGTGAAATTACAGACCTGTAGCTCATGGCACAACTGAGCAATAGCTATTCTCAGGCACTGGCTGTTGAGTAAATCGGCTATAACTTGAAAAATATTGCATTTGGAGTATTTTGTTAAAATATATTGTTCACCTACTTTTGGGTTAGCTATAACATAGTGAAATTACAGACCTATAGCTCATGGCATAGCGGAGCAATAGCTATTTTCAGGTTCTCACTATTGAGTAAATCAGTTGTAACTTGAAAACTATTGCATTTACAGTATTTTGCTTAAATATGTTGTTCACCTACTTTTAGGTCAGCTATAACAGAGCAAAAATTCAGACATGTAGCTCATTGCATAGCTGAGTAATAGTTACTTTGAGGTTCTCACTCTTGAGTAAATCAGTTGTAACTTGAAAACTATTACATTTAGAGTATTTTGTTAAATATGTTATTCACAGACGTTTTGGTCAGCTATAACATAGTGAAATTGCAGACCTCTATGTCATGGCATAGCTGAGCAATAGCTTCTTTCAGGTTCTCACTGTTGAGTAAATCATTGTATCCAACCTGTAGGAAATCATGGGCTGGGAATCTGTTAATATGGTCCGATTTGACCTTGGAACCCTCCTTCAAGGTCAAATGAGGATAGCCAAACATAAAAGTGCTTATAACTCGCTTATTATTGGTCCTAGAGGTTTGGAATGAAAACCAACCTATAGAAAATCATGAGCTGGGAATTTTTTGGTGTGGTCGGATTTCACCTTGGACCCCTCCTTCAAGGTCAAATGAGGATAGCCAAACTTAAAAGTGCTTATAACTCGCTTATTATTGGTCCTAGAGGTTTGGAATGGAAAACCAACCTATAGAAAATCATGGGCTGGGAATCTTTTGGTGTGGTCGGATTTCACCTTAGACCCCTCCTTCCAGGTCAAACGAAGATAGCCAAACTTAAAGTGCTTATAACTCGCTTATTATTGGTCTTGGAGGTTTGGGATGGTAAACCAACATATAGGAAATCATGGGCTGGGATTTTTTTGGTGTGGTCAGATTTGACCTGGGACCCCTCCTTCAAGGTCAATTGAGGATAGCCAAACTTACAATTGCTTATAACTCGCTTATTATTGGTCCTACAGGTTTGGGATGGTAAACAAGCTACAGGAAATCATGGAAATCGGATTTGACCTTAGACCCCTCCGTCAAGGTCAAACAAGGATAACCAAACTTAAAAAGTGCCTATGACTCACTTATTATTGGTCCGAGAGGTTTGGGATGGTAAACCATCCTAAATTCTTTGGCTGGGAATCTTTTGGTATGGTCAGATTTGACCTTTGGATCCCTTCTTCATGGTCGAACGAGGATATTGCGTTTATAGTATTTCTTTAAATATTTTTAACCTACTTTTTACACTTAAACAATTACCTTGTTACTTTATTTCATAATACCATTTGCAGGGCACAACTTTTTTGTCCTTTTCTTCTGTCAGCTTCGGAATATCTTTCGAACATGCTGTTCAGTTACCATTTACTGTATTTCTGTACAGCCCTTTCCCTGATAATTATGCTTTCCTCTCATTATCACCATCACAAATCAAAAACATTCAGTCAGCTGACACAGTGCCCGTTCACGGGCACTCTCCTCTTGTTTCATCAGAAGCATGAGATGAATTCTTCAGATTTCTTCAGAGCGCACTGGTACCGACTTCTCTGCTGTAAAGCATCAGTCACACCAGCCTAGCTCGAGTATTTTTTCATCAGAAGCAAGAGATGAATTCTGCAGATTTCTTCAGAACACTCTCAGTCCCACCCTTATGGACCCGGCACTTGTGTCGGTAGTAAGGGCAGTGGATGGCCAGGAAACTGGTTTGAGTGTACAGCCGGCTGAGAAGATGAACCGACTTCAGACCGGCCAGGAATATCATCTTCAGAGCACATTGGCCCAGGCTTCTCTGCTTTTAAAGCAACAGCCAGCCGGCCAGCTAAAGAACGCGACCTCTGACGTCATATCCAGTCAGCCAATCGCGTGTCCTTCCGACCAATCACGAAGCAGGTCACATGTTTTCACCGACCAGGAAGGTCGGAAGTGCATTCTTCAGAACTCACGTCTACTGTGACTACAGTCCCTGCTTTGCAGACCCGGCCTGGTTGTCGGTAGTGGGGTTTTTGTTGACTGTAAAGTTGCCGGTAAAGCATCACACAAAGAACGCGAATACTGACGTCATCTCCAGTCAGCCAATCGCGTGTCCTTCCGGACAATCACTAAGCAGGTCACGTGTTTTCACCGACCAGGAAGGTCGGAACTGCGTTCTTCACAACCTACATGTACTGCGATACCAGTCCTTCTCTCATGAACCGACCTTCGTTGTCGGTAGTGGGGTTTGTGGATGAGCAGTATACTGCGCATTTGCATGTTTAATTATCACAAAAGAACGCGGCAACTGACGAACTCCAATCAGCCAATCGCGTGTCTTTCCGACCAGCAGGCTGGTCACGTGACACACCGAACACCAAGTGTTTCTAAAAATAGATTACAAGGGCTTTCCCAGCAACTGTCAAATCTACAAACAAGACGTACGATTTAAGAAATACTTTAATTAATGGAGGAAACCTACAGCAAGCTGAATTCGACACACAAGATAGTTGTAACAATGCTTCAACAACTGGTTACAGAGTGTGCCGGGCTGGTACTGGCTACACAGCCTTGTACACTTGCTTCAACAACTGGTTACAGAGTGTACCGGCTGGTACTGGCTACACAGCCTTGTACACTTGCTTCAACAACTGGTTACAGAGTGTACCGACTGGTACTGGCTAAACAGTCTTGTACACTTGCTTCAACCTACCGGTTACAAAGTCTACTAACAGGGTGCTGGCTACACAGTCCTTACTATACAGTGCTTCACCTCAGCAAAAAAAAAAAAAAAAAAGCTGGCTAAATGTAGCCCAGTAGACAGTGTCCCAAGCTACTGCCAGGCAACCTTCCCTTATCACACCTCTCAACAACCTGTTATCGGTGCTGGACTTGACTGGAGAGATAATAAATTTTGTCATCATGTCCGGCCAGGGATCAGACATCTCACAAATGACAGTTGCTCTGTAAATGCTACACCTTGCAGACTGCTGGCCCGGGGCGAAGAGTCTATTAATGTGAAAAGTTGTATCAGCCCCACCGGACCGCAATAAGAGCAGGGAGACTGTTAACCTGGATCATTGTCACCAGACCGGACCAGTGTCCGGAGGAACAGAAAATGTTTGTCAGAATACCAAATGTCCCAAATGTGGCACACTATCTGCCTATAGGATCCAGACTAAGCCCTTTTGGGAACGTAGGAAGCCTTGGGGGCTGGACCCTAGGTAGTACAACTGTTGAAGGAGGGATACCTATGTCCATATACCTATACAAGAACAATCCAGGAAATGACTGAGATTTCACATCCAAGGTCGGGCATACCAGTTCAAGGCCCTGCCATTCGGTTTGTCCACAGCAGGCCCAGTTCACCGTGATACCTAAGCAGGTGAAATTGATGGCCGTACACAAGGATTTAAGAAGCCACCAGTACCTAGACGACTGGTTAGTGAGAGCCAGATCCCACCAGGTTGTCTCCAACATACACAGGAACTAGTAAATAATGTGTCAGCAACTGGGTTGGCTGATGAACTTAGAGAAATCAGAGCTGGAGCCCAAACAAGACTTCGATTTTGTAGGCTACCAGTTTGTCTTCGGGTCTGATCGGTTCCGACCGACTATGGACTGGTGACAGAGCCTTCAAGAGACTGTTAAAACTGCTATCCCTACCGGCTTGCCCGGTCCGGGAATTCATGTCCTTGATAGATTACTAACATCTACAGAAAAGCATGTTAATCTAGGCAGACTTCATATGAGACCCATACAGTGGCATCTCAAAACAACTGGAGGGTACCAGAATCACTGGAAAAGGTGATCCAAGTCCCCAGGTCCCTGCATCCCCATTTACAATGGTGGCTGAAGGAAGACAATGCACTTACAGGCCAACCATTACACCCAATGAAACATGGTCTGCAAATATTTACAGACGCATCAATAGAAGGGTGGGGTGCTCACTTAGCTGAGCACTTTGCAAGAGCAACCTGGTCCCCTCCGGGAAGCAAGTTGTATATAAACTATCTAGAACTTTAAGCAGTTTTTCTGACTTTAAGAGTTCTAAGACCTTTGCTCAAACAAGATAGTACTTGTAGCAACTGACAACACCACAGTAGTGTCATACATAAAGGAAGGAGGAATATGGTTGGGCCCACTTTGTGCCCTACTATGGAGAATCTTGACCTGGTGTACCAGGAAACAAGTGACTCTAAAGCACGACACATTCCAGGCCGGCCTAATGTGGTAGCAGACAGGCTGTCCAGGCTAGGCCAGACCATCCAAACAGTGGTTTCTCCTTCCAGAGGTCTTCCACTCTATGCAGTAGGTGGCACCGGCCCAAAATAGACTTATTTGCCACGAGGCTCAACAACAAGTCACCTGTTTTGTGTCACCGGTACCGGATCCCCTGGCCACAGCAGTGGATGTGCTCAGTCGGCCATGGTAGGATCTAAAAGGATACACCCTCTCACCATCAGCCATATTGGGCAAAGTGGTGGAGAAGTTGCAAGACTCCCCATGTAAGAGAATCATTCTGATTGCTCCGGGGTGGCCCAACATGCCTTGGTTTTGGGATCTAGTGGCCATGTCCAGCCACATCCCGCTGACCCTGCCTAATCTGCCCAGCCTGTTCATAGCCATTCGATCAGATCCCTCACAGAAATCTGACAAATCTTAATCTCCATGCAGGGCTCCTAGAGCCTCAGCAATCGAGGAGCAGGACTTGTCTGAGGCAGTGGCAGCAAGAATTGAGGCCCCTCAAAGGGGGAGTCAATCAGATCAGTCTATGAGGCAAATGGGTCATTTTTACCAAGTGATGTATCATTCATCAGGTGGACTTCGGGCACCACCTGTTAAGTCAGTTGCTGACTTCCTTAGGTACCTGCTTCAGGACAGGAAGTTGCAGCCCAGTACCATTGATGGTTACAGGTCAGCCATTGCTGATAGTCTGGAAAATTTGCCCATCAATGTTAGTAAGGATGAAAATCTTACTCGTCTCCTGGATAGCTTCCACTGAGACAGACCCAAAGGCCGGAGGGGAACTCCCTCCTGGAACCTCTCCCTGGTTTTTGCACCAGCTGACAAGGTTCATTTTGAACCAATTATAGGCCTTCTTGAAGCATTTGACCTTCAAGGCAGTTTTCCTCTTGGCCCTGGGGTCGGGCAAGCGTAGAAGTGAGATACATGCTTGGCAAACAGCCCAGCACCATTGATGGTTATAGGTCACCCATTGTTGATAAACTGGGAAATTCACCCTTCAACATCAGTAAGGACGGAAATCTCGCTCGTCTCCTGGATAGATTCCTCAGAGACAGACCCAAAGGCAGGAGTGGCATACCCTCCTGGAACTTCTTACTGGCCGTGCACCAGCTAAGACTCCCTTTGATCCAATTAAGGAGGCCCCCTTGAAGCATTGACCTTCAAGACGATATTCCTCTTGGCCCTTGGGTCGGGCAAGTGCAAAAGTGAGATTCATGCTTAGCAAAACTGATATATTGGACACCAATCCGATTGGTCAAAGGTGTCCCTGTATCCATCACCCAGCTTTCTATCCTAGAATCAGCTGGCCATAGAGTATCCAGTGTGGCCCCTGGGGTTATAACAGCCCTGGCCCCGACTCTGGATAGATCCCTCAAGTCTGACAGGTCCCTCTGTCCGGTCAGAGCATTGTGCTACTATTTGGACAGGACATCAGGCAGAATAAGGAGGTGGTTTTTGTCTCCTTTAAGAAAGGTTTCAACAAAGACAGCTCACCTGCCACTATCTCCTCTTGGATCAAGCAGACTGTGATCCTATGTTATGAGCTCTCTGACCAGGAGGCCCACTTTTAACATCAGGTTAAAGCCCATGATGTCAGGGCCTTTGCTGCTTCTAAGGTCTTCCAGTTGGGAGTCTCCTTAGATCCAATCTTGTCAGCCCGCCACTGAAGTCACAATACCTTCACACAGTTCTATATGAAGGGCGGGGCTTGGGCTGATTCAGAGCTTTACCATTGGGCTAGGTAGTGGCTGCTCAGCAGATCCACAAGTGGCCCTTAGATTGAGGAGATTTGTATATGTGCATAACAGTTCTTCATGTACATAAGAATTAAGTGTGGCGTGCTTCCTTCGGGAGGTTTATTGCATTCTGGGACTGAACTCCTCCCTCTCTTCCCCTACCTCAGAGCAGGTCTGCAAAAGGGGGGGGGGGCGACGGCGGTATAGCCCCGGGTAACCGGCTGCTGGCAACCGACCATGGCCTTGCAGGGCTTCCTGACCTTAAAGTCAACCCAGGCCTGGACCTATAGGTCTCCTGACAAAGTCAGCCTAGACCATAGGTTAAAATTTGCTATTACTTGTGAGTTCATATAAGTCCCTAGTAACTTACCCGCCGACCAAGCGGTAGTTTTTCAGCAATTGTCCATTGGATAGGATGTATTAACGCAATAAAATTGCAAATTTAATAAGTAAATTAAATTTTTATAAGTTAATACCCTATCCAATGGACACACAAGACCCTCCCACCGACCCCGCTATCAGCTTACTAGGGGTCTAAGAGGTTTAGACAACGAAAAAGATGCTATGACGTCAGGTTGTCTAGACAGGAAGGAAGTACGAGGCGCCATCTGGGGAGTGCACAGTACTACGGACCGGCCAGCCGGTGGCAACACAGGACGTCTTTTTCTGGCGTTTGGCGGGCCGGTCTGCGCCGACCGGATTAGCAATTGTCCATTGGATAGGGTATTAACTTATAAAAATTTAATTTACTTATTAAATTTGCAATTTTTTCTCATTTTTTCAAGAAAAACCTTTTTTTAAGCTGAAAAATGGCATGAAAACCTTTTTAAACCTTTTTTTTCAAGCTAAAACCTTTTTTTCCCAGCAGTCAAATTTGTCGATGAAAATTAAATTTTATTGTGCATACATTTAATTGTATATACAGCTATAATTGAGTATTTCAGACTGTTTGACTTTTGATTATATCATACAGTGAAGATGACATTGTGATACCAACAAAAATGTTTGGTGTGAGAGGAGTTAGCAGTCTGTAACAGCAGTTATCAGTCTCCAAGAAAACCTAAAAAGTAGGAAGGTCTACAGTTGTTATATTCCCAGCAGAAAGTTGGGGATATCATGGTTTCATGTTTGTTGCACTGCTGCTGTGCGTTTTGTGTGTCCGATAACACTTTTATGGATTTCATTCAAACTTGGCACACACATGTATTTGGAGATGAACCGAATTTTAAGGTGACCTTAAACGCCCAATAATACAGAGGTTTGCCCTCTAGGTCACAAACTATGTGGCTCATATGGCTAATTTTTTTTTCTGAGAACAAATTAATATATTCTTCTAAGTCTTCTTCCATGTGTCGAAAAATCAAGAATTTATATTAAGGTAAAAATTGTGTTTGAGGCCCATAAAGTTTTTGCAGATTTTCTCTCCATTTTTCACATTTTGCCTTGTAATGGCAAGTCTAACTGGACTTAAACTGTAGTAAACATAAGTTCCATATAAGCTATGTCCAAATTTTATGAACTTTTTTCCATTTTAAGCCCTATAGCTTTCAAACTCTGTCCATCACCCACCTAATATCTTTTCTAATAATATATTAACATGTTCTTTTTCCATATGCCAAAAATCAAGGCTTAAAATTGATATTGAACCTGTGTATCATGCTCATAAAGACCCTATCCGGCGAAATTTTTCTGTTTTTTTTTCACAAATTCTGCTTTCTAATTTAGAAATGAAAAGTCTGACCAGCCTCAAACTGTGTTAAATATAACTTGTATATGTGACCTTTGGCTCTGTAGTTTAAATTTTAAGGTCACCTTAAGGTCTCTAAAACATTCCCACCAGTACCCATTTTCGGCACTCTTTACCACTTTTATGCGGTTTACCCAGCAAAAATCTCACCTGGGGACAGTTGTTCCTGTTCATATATGGCAACTTTAAAGTTAGTTGACATTTAGGTAATTTTTAAAGTCCATAAAGATGCCACCTGGTAACTCATTTTTCTGTATTTTTCATATGTTTTGATTATTTGGAAAGTTATTAATTATCTAGTTATGTAAAATTTTTCCTATTTTTGTTTTGTCTTGCTCATAACTTCTAAACTAACATAAATTAAGCTATTTCGCAAGTGAAGTTGCCCAGCCACTTTTTATGTAAAACATATTAAAATCTAAGCTTTTTAGCTGTAATACTTATTGAGTATTGGGGGTATTTAAATTTAAACCAGAATTTGACCTGTGTACTGTGACAAATATCAGCTTTTTTCTGGCAGCCTTTTCCTTTCAATATCTACTTTCCCCCTTGTATTAAACTGTATTTTGGTATGCATATTCCTTCAAGATATATCCCTTAATGAGTGGTGCTTCTGTTTGCATAAACTGTGAGGGGAAGTGGGACGAGGTGGTTCTGCAGCCTCGAAATGTGAAAACAACCCATAGGAAATCATGTCCTACCAATCTATTGCAAGTGTCAGATTTGATCTTTGTTCCCTGCATCAGGGTTCAGTTGGGTCATCATACTGAAGGGCCTTTTATCTCCCTTATTATTGCTCCCTTGGCTTTTCATGGTCAGATCGCCTCCACCTTTTCTTAATATCTGGTGGGACGTAAATGCCGCAGCAGTGGTCTTGTTACACAAAATAGCTAAAGTGGCTAGGAAAGCTTGCCTGAGAGTTTGGAGTTGTTTTGAAAACAAAATGGCTGCCATATCACATCTTTAATGTCAAATGGGGCCGAATCATGGGTGTCATATCAAGAAGGCCTAAAATCTCCCTTATCATTGGTCCTAGCTGTTTGGAATGAGGAAACAACTTGTAGAAAATCGTGGTGTGCTGATCTTTTGCAAGTGTCAGATTTGAACTTTGACCTCTGCTGCAAGGTCATGTAGGGTCATCATGCTAAACAAATCTTATATCTCCCTTATAATTGGTTCTAGGGCTTCAAAATGTGAAAACAACTCGTAAGAAATCATGGCCTGTGAATCTTACATTTGACAACATCTCATGGGTTCTGTAGTCTTACAACTGAAGTTGTTTCTAAAGTTTTCTCAAATCTCAGTGTTGTTGCCCATTTAGTTGTACCTGTGGGCTGGGGTTCTTGCCTGCTGATGCTGGCCTTTTTTCTGTTAATAAGAAAGAAATCCAAAATTCTTCAGATATAAGTCAATCTCCTCTGAAGTCCAATCACAGTATTTTATGGTATTTCATCTCCACCAATATATTAAAGGCATACAATCCCCACAAAACTTTTCTCCACTGATTTAGATTATACAGAAATAGGATCATTTAAGGATCAGTCTTATCAGTGTAGGAAGATTGACTAAAAATAATGAAAAATGATTTATAGTACTTGTGCATCACACAAAGTTAGTGCTACAATCAATCTCCTCTGAAGTCTAATCACAGTATTTTATGGTATTTCATCTCTCCACCAATATATTAAAGGCATACAATCCCCACAAAACTTTTTTCCACTGTTTTAGATTATATAGAAATAGGATCATTTAAGGATCAATCTTATCATTGTAGGAAGATTGACTAAAAATCATGAAAAATTATTTATAGTACTTGTGCATCACACAAAGTTAGTGCTACAAAAATACTCAATGAATGTCTGTGGTGTGAGAGATGGTCTGTCTTGATATTTGTTAGTGCCAAGTTGTTGCAATTTAGTTGTTATTGGTGGAAGGTAAATCTCTTTCAAAAATTATACTTATGGCCTTACAACTAATAAAATGAATTGATCTTTCAGAATTGTTATTTCAAAACAACGTGAGTGCAATATTAATGGGGGGGGGAAAAACCTTTTTTTCAGATTTAAAACCTTTTTTTCTTCTAAAATATAACCTTTTAAAAAACCTTTTTTTCCGTTAAAATTCACTGGGATGCCTGGATAGAGCATCTACAGAGACGCAATCACTCCGCGATGTTAGATTACTTGGACCATAAGTTGTTCTACCCCCTCAGTGGCCTACCCACCATGGTTTCTTACCTACTCAGTGCCTCTGTGTCCATTGACTAAAGAACTTTGGAGTCAACATTTGCTGTCCCGCCTTGAGTCGGCCTGTGTGCAGAGATTAGGCACTTTAATAGTCCAGAATAGTATAGAACAACTGAAATTTGTCAGAAAGCCCCAGAAATGCCTTTTGATATCAATGTACTACTTTAAAAAGTATAGTCCAGAAAAATGTTTGATATGGTCTTGAAGGTATTGCATGGGTATTGAAAGGCCTTTCTAGGTGTCTGAGAAATTTCATTTGTTTTTCATGCTTTTAACAGACATGAATGTCTATTTGAATTCATTCATCTTCATCTTATTCTTCTCTCCTGGTTCTTATAATCCGTTTGAGCAACAGACTCATGATTTAATAATAGTTATTGGACTGTACACAGAAATGGATATTTTTTATAATAAAAGAATTTCACTATCTTGGAGAATAAATATAAAGTGAAAAGTAGAAGTCATAAAATTTCATTTAAACAGCTGAAGAGAAGAGATTGATCATCTCAATGTGTGTAATAAGTCTGTTTCAGCCTGTAAGTCTTGGCGTGCTTTTTGTGAGACAGGCGACTGATTGCCGTGAAGTCTTATAAAGTGCAATC
This sequence comes from Sabellastarte sp. h YS-2021, assembly GCA_964017235.1. Lineage (NCBI taxonomy): Eukaryota > Metazoa > Annelida > Polychaeta > Sabellida > Sabellidae > Sabellastarte > Sabellastarte sp. h YS-2021. The sequence goes on along the minus strand of OZ024932.1, from coordinate 7,293,365 downwards.
AGTAGCAATTGCTGAAAAAAAAATGGTGCTTCGAATGATTGCTTGGGATTTTGAAATAGAAGTGTATTCTTCCATCCTACAACTCTTCCAAACATCCATTTCAAACAGGATTCTGGATATGTGACCAATTTAGTCGGTCACTGATTGCTTGTTTTTTTTCAGGTTCTAGAGATGCTGATCTTGGTTCTTCATCAAAGTCACAAAGAAGGCGAGGACAAGTGGAAGCGACTGTCTCGCCAGGTCACCGACATGGTCCTGCCACTGTTGGCACGGCAACAGTTGAATGTGGACAGTCAGGGGGGAGTGGATGTCATACACCGGCTGTTTGAGGTCGTCGCTCCCTCTGTGTTTCGACCTGTTGATATCTTGCTGAAGACCTTGTTTGCTCCACCAGAAGATTTGGTAAGATGCCTTGGAGTACGTCTTGATAGCGTAGTTGCCATAAAGTGATTTGTGAAGTACTTATAAAAATGTGATATCTGAGATTTGTTGGGGGGGAAGGGGTCATGGGTTGTCAGGTGGTATAGAAATTCTAGCATACTCTTGACACTCATTACCAGCACTTTAATCAAGGACTGTTTCTATCAACTGTTGGATACATATAGCCATTTGCCTTCTTGAAAAGAATATTGTAAAATGAATTTGTCAGTGCCTGGGATACTGTCATTGGCAGTTTTACAACTTCATATCTCAGTTGTCAGTAGTGATAATTGGTTTGATGAAATTTTTTTTTTAACTTTTTTCTTTTTATAGGTTCTTCCAGTTTATTAAATTGATTGAAACATCAAACTTAAAACTTTACGAGAAGTGAAAATTTGTCCGATGTAATTTTTTTTTTTCAATTTGTTTTTGTTATATCTACATTCAGAATGTCAAAAACAATATTTTCATAAATACCAAATAACTGTCTGTTCTAATGTGACTGACTGTTGAACTGGATATAATACCCTAACTTTAAATTGACTTGTCTTCACCTGACGGACATCCAAGATATGTAGCAGATATTCAGTTGGCCACACTGGATGCTTGTTGGTTATATATGGAGTTTATTTTTTTCACAGAGCACCAGTGTGGGTGTGGAGCGTTGGCTCGCTCTAATTCTCATCGTCCTCAGAGTGCTGATCTCACAGTCCAAGGAAGAGACGATTCTGTCCAGGCTGAAGGAGCTTGGGGTGGGCATGTACCTATGCACAGACATCGTGAAGCGACATCGGCGGGCCAGGGACGACCCGCTGAATGTCAAAGATGTACCCATCACCAGACATGGCCTCAATTCTCAGCAGCTGTTTGCAAGGTATTTACAGATTTTCTTCAATTGCCTTGGTGATATCATTGTAGTCTTGCCGCTTTCAGGAAAGTTATCAAGTAAACTATTGAATTACAAACCACAAAGATTCTCACAGGGACTGGTAGACACTCAATTTTTGCTTACAAAGTCAAGACAAAAAGCATTTCAGATGCTCAAAATCCCTAACCACAGTCCCTGTTCACCGCTGTCTGTGTTTGGCAGGTTCCTGTTTCAAGTGGTCGGTATCTGTGCCCAGGAGTTGAGTGGCCGCTGTGTACGACTTCCTGCGGATGATGTGGACACTTCCTTCCTGTGTCAGGAGCTCTCACACCTGCTGCTTTACTTCATGCACATGTTTCAGTCAGGTAATCACTCCCTTTTCACATGAGAACATATTTTAGGAAATATCTTTAGTTTCCTCACATAGCAGTTTCCTTTTTGTACAGCCACAAAACTGGATCATTAACCTAGAATAATGACAAAGAAGTATTTGTAAAGTGACAGATAGCTGTAGACACTCTCCAAGGATAGTCCTAAAATATAGTCCAATTATACTAGAGAGAGGGTCTCCTTTATAGCATCTGATTAGGGAGGAGAAGATGGAGGGGGTTAGGCTTGTCTCAATAGCTAGGTCTTCAATTGATTTTTAAGCCTAGTGACAGTATCCTGGGTTGTGATGGTTTGATAGATTCTGTTCCACACAGTAGGAACACTGACAGCATAGCTTTGGGTCCCATTCCTTTTTCTGTGAGGCTGGTAGGTTTAATGATAGTTGAAAGATAAGGAGGTTACTTAAGCTTCATCTATTGGGCCCGGTGCATGTAACCAACCCGTCTATCAGATTGATATGTCTGACATCCATCCGTCTGTCTGTCAATATTTTGGTTACCGGACTCTAACTTGGACATGCATCTGTCGAATGATTTGAAATGTAACAGGGTGGTAGGGCACCACCTAGGCTAGGTTGCTTTCAAAATTGGGGCCATTTTGAAAAAACAAGATGGCCGTCCATCTTGAAATTCTGTTTGTAGACTATAACTTGAAGATGCTTCTGTTAATCGATTTCAAACTTAACAAAATGGAAGGACAGAATCCAGCACTATTTTGATATGTCCAGGACCAGTATTAGAGCTATCGTGTAGCATACATCTGGCATACATACATCCTGTAGACATGGCAAGTACTAGTATGTGTTACCATCCCTGATATTGATTGCGCAACCTGCCTTTTGGGGTCTACAACCCCAGTTTCTTGTTTACAATATGAGATGGTTGTATTTGAACACTCCACTCAATGGGCAACCAGTGGAGTTTATAAAAGAACAAATGACATGAATTATGCTCTTGCTTTGTTGGCTTTTTACTCTATGTTCCCCCTTTTTAGGGGGAGATGTTATGTCTGTAGAGCAGTACAGTAGTTTATATTGTTCACACACCACTCCATGTGGATATAAATTGTAAGTATAAACTCTTGCGAGAGTTATGTATTGACATTCTATTATCGATATTGAAACGCGGTAGAATATTGTGTTCTATGTTTGGTCTCTCCATGTTCCAGCAAACTTCGATGTAATTTTTGTCATCTAACTCAGGCTTTCAAAACTAATAAAAGTACAGATACTTCCCGTAAAATCTTGTAAGAATATTAGAAATATGGTTAAAACTTACATTCTTAAATATTTTACAGTTGGGGGAAAATAGCATCCTTTTGTGTCATGTTGGTGATTTGTAAATTTTTCCATGTTCACGCATATATTCTAGGTATTTTCCGTAAAGTGACCAACACTGCCATGACCATGCTGGACAAAGCACCTCCTGAAGGCTTCTTCAGTATCGGTGAAATCAACACGTTCTTCAAGGACTTGGTGCCGCTGCATCCGACCTTGACATTACAATGGTGCAATGTGCTCATACTCCTCAACTTTGACGACCAGAGCTTCTGGATGGATTTGTTGTTAACAAACAAGAGATACGTTCCCGCCAGACCAAGGTTAATATTTTATTGTTATTTGTGCAGGATCAGTGTCTGTGTTGGTGACGTGTCAGATGAAACTACATCCTTCACTGTGGTCTAGCGGGGAACACACTAGCCTAAGAACACAGAGGACCCGGGTTTGGTCTCATGTGCAGGCAGATATATGCCTTGCAAGGATGATGATCACTTACAAAGACAGTATTTGAAATAAGCCCTAAATCTGAATAAATTGTACACTTTTATGCTGTACTGTTGTAGTTTTATTGCATTTTTGATTAGAACTTTCATGTTTTGTTTTGATAAACTTCACTTCCTGTTAGCGGTTTGGGATATGCTAGAACAAAACTTTTTTGGTATCTCAGATGCGAACCCTTTAGTAGACAATATTGGACAAGATCAAAGAAATAATGGGCTAAAAATGTATAGACATGGGAGTTGGTCTTGTGTTGTGATATTTCATCACTGATGATGCATATTCAAAGAGTCTTAAATATTCACCAGTGGCAAATAAAGTGACCTTAACTGTTATATGAACACCGATAAAAAGTTGTTAACTAACTGTGTTATCCTGGAATATAAGGCCCAACAGAACTCCTGAACTTGTACCAATTGGTAATGGCAACGGTACCGGGTGAAACTCAGGTACAGAGCCACCTGCTAAAATACTTCAGGAGCACAAAGTGCCTTGAATCTGAACACTTGTCTCTGATAAGAGACTATATAAGGATTACAAGGTCGAAATAAAATGAACATAGTAAGAAAGCTAGACTGTGTAAGGCACTACTCTTTGTCTTATACTCTATAACGTTATACCAGTTATATTAAAAACAATGACAAATTAAACACAAAAGCTCCAAATAAATCCTCAGCGTGTGCTTATTGATGATAAAATTAAAGAAGGTAGTTCTAAAGTACATGGATATTTGGCAAATACTGCCTTAAAATGTTCAAAATCATATATCATAATATCTGCCACTGTGGCCTAGTGGGTAACACACTCGCCTGGGAACACAGAGGACGTGGGTTCAATCCCAGGTACAGGCAGATACATAGTATCTCGGATGACCACTTAAAATGGTGGTCCTGTTTCATTATGTCCTATTTCCAGTGGCAGGTTAAAGAACCTCAAGGACGTTGATAAATCGTCATCCAGTCAGATGGGTCATATAGTGCTTTGAGTCCTGTAATATATGGAGATACTGCGCTGAGTATAAATACTAATAAAATACAAAAATACAATATTGAATTCCAGAAAGCTCTGGTGATTGATCTTGTGAAAACTATCACAAAAATAGAAAGATATTAACATATTGATATATGATCGACTCTGTTCTGACAATATCAAAGATGATGCCTTTTGGTTAATGTGTCTGTGTAGGAGCAGCCTGACGGACTCTATGGATGTGCTCCTGTCCAAAACAAAGAGTTGTAGCCAGGAAGTGGCCAGGAGAGGCAGCCTCATTCTCTACTGTGATTTTGTGGTGAGTATTTGAGAAAGAGATATAGAGTTTTAACATCACTATTCAGACCATTTTCAGAATAAAAGAACAGGAGCGATATTCACGAAATGTCTGAACCATTTCTTAGGCTTAAGTTGCCTGTATTTGTGTACAGAAATTAAGCCTAAGACTTGGCTGCTAAGACCTTTCATGAATGGGCCCCTAATTTCTAGATCTTTCAAATAAACAAAAACTGTGATATTGCATATATTAGGTTTCTATATGGGCATGTTAAAGGCAAACAGATCAAGCCGTTTTTGGGTTTTACAAGCTATTTTAGAATGTACAACTAAAAATTTTAACACCTCGAGAAAGAGATTAGTGCAGGAAACATTGAATATAAAATTGTTGGTAATTCTCTGTTTTTTAGCAAAAAAAACCAAAAAACCTGTTCTAGTTCTGACAATGTTATTTACTATCAGTAATAAGCAAGGAATTTTTTGTTCACATTTTAGTGTGAGAACTTAAATGATGCGGAGAAGATGACATGGGTGATCATCAATCATGTGAATGACCTGGTACTGTTATCAGCAGAACCCCCAGTACAGGACTTCATTGGGTGAGTGGGAGAAGCTAAGAACCTGCAAGCATTTGACTAATTGTTTATGTCTAGGTCTCATTTTGATAATGGTAAATGACCTGGTCTTTGGCAAATGGTTTATGGCCTAGTCTCAGTTTGAAGATTAGTTTAATTTGGTCATATTCTGACAAATGTCTTAGGTCCAAATCTCTTTTTATATCAGTGTTTATCACCTGGTAATATATATTGAGCAATGATATGTGTCAGGATGTCGTTTTGTGGGATGTTTTGTGGCCAGGTCTCATTTTGACAAATATTTTATGTCCTGGCCTCATTAAAACTATGAATATTTCAAGTTAAGACCTTAAAAGGGATCAAATTAAAGCATTTTATCTGTATTTTATTTTTTGAAATATCAAAATATTATATTATTACCTAATTGTAGTAATAAATACTGAGTGTGAGGGCGTTTGTTACAGGATATACGCCCAGCAAAAATTCCAAATAATGCCAGAGCGCCATAAGGCGCGAGGGCATTATTAAAGAATTTTTGCCGGGCGTATATCCTGTAACAAACGCCCGAGCTTGAGGTTTTTATTGCGTAAAATAGCCTTACCTTATCCTCACAAGTGCTTGTTTGGTTTTGTGGAGCAAAACGCATCGACCGACAAGAATTTTTTTAAGGAATATTCTTGTCACGAGAGGTGACCCCTTGTCTGCGCATGTCCGCGCTTGCGCAGTAGTCGTTGTCGACAGACGAATGTCGAGAGTTCTTCATTATATTTTTGGTTGATGTGGGAGCAACACGTATATTTTTCTTATTATCGCCCATATACAGATGAAAATCTATGAAGTTTTGAAGTGTGCACCTACCTGTAGTTATCCATTATTCGACTGGTACTACCACTATTCTGCCTCCCTTGTCCTGAAAAGGGTCAGAATAAGATGTTGTGCAAGAAGATGTGGCTGTAAAGTCTTCAGTGGAAGACGGTGTATATCTTCCGCTGTACTCGCCCATTATTCGATTGGAACTACCTCCTTGTCGATGAAAGGGATGCCAAGAAGATTTACTGTAAAGTTTTCAGTGGAAAACAAAGAAGAAAGAATGCAGTTGGCTTTGCAACGGAGGTTGTAGATTCTTTACTGTGGGTGGAGCGCCACTCTGGTACAGTAACAGGTCTCCCTCCAAAAGAATGACTAGAGAAGCGTATTATTTTGCTTCCCAGCAGGTACAGTGAAGTTCCTGCTTTTCAGACATGAAATAGAGACAGCTTCCTTTGCTGTAAATTTGGCAGTTTATTTCTTGTATTGAAACTCGGCTAATGACGACCTGTGATAGATCTCTGTGTCGTGAATTGATTTATTACTACGACTTCAACGGTCACTGTCCACGAGTGAAGTTTGTTTACTATGTCAATAAATACCTGCTTGTCCCATCATTTAAACTGGAGACAGCAGAAGTTATTAGAAATTTGGTTACAAAAGATGCGTTCTTCTATGTACCGATTCACAATATTCTCAACATCTACTTCAGTTTAATATACACGGTCAAACCAATCAGTTCAAAGCAATATAAAATTTGGGTTAGCGACCCCTCTACAGTATCATGCGAGTAGTAAAGAAGCAAAACTCTGTCTTCAGTCTCATAGAATAGGAGTTCACCATATACCTAGACCACTGGTTGTTAAGTGTATGTAAAGACACCAGTATTGGGTTCAAACCAAAGAACTCATCTAATTATTCATCAACTGGGCTTCGTGATATCGATTTCCTAGGTTACCACTGCATTTTGGTACAAGGAAATTTCTTTCTACCACAAATAAATTAAACACCTGAGAATCTATTCAGGACATGGAGATCTCTTCACAAACAACCAAGATTGCTTGTGTCCCTGATGGTGTACTAGCATCTTTGGAAAAGACTATACCAATGGGTCAGTTACATATGCATCCTCCTTCAGTGGTATCTGAAACAACTGGCCATATCCCCAGTCACTAGTTCTGAGGGTTCCTGTTTCAAGTCCTTCTGAAAAAGCATCTTTAGTGGTGGGAAATTATTACAAAATGGAAGTAGGTTGCCCTTCCCTGGCAGATTAGCACCATACCCTTACTTTCACAGATGCATATACCAGGGTTGGTGATCCCATCTAAAAGCTTGACAGTCAGTGGCATTTGGACAATTTAAGACGAATACTACATTTTATTGTCCAACAACTAAAGGCAGTGTGTCTAGCCTTAAGAAGCTTAAAAATAAAATTCTAAAAAAGAATTCTGATAGCGTCAGAAAACGCCACTGTCTTCGGTTATCTGAACAAACGGGGGGGGAGCGTATACCTCCTAGTTTGGCGCAGCTTGGCCTACTGCAATCCTTGAAATATACTCAAGACAGACATATTCTTGGTTGCTTAAAGGTCATAGCCAACATCATCTCCAGAAGGGATAAAGGTTTGGCGCATCCTGGCCTACTGCAATCCTTGAAATATACTCATAAGAGACAGACATATTGTGAGTTGCTTAAATATTATAGCGAACATCCTCTTCAGAAGGGACAGAGGCTTGGTGCATCCTGGCCTACTGCAATCCTTGAAATATACTTATAAGAGATAGACATTTTCTGGGTTGCTTAAATGTCATGGTCAATAATCTCTACAGAAGGGACAGAAGAAATTCGTACAGAATGGTTCTTACTCCCTTTATGGTTCAAGACAATGTGCAAGTTTGGCACAAATCAACAATAGGTTTTTTATGCAGGTATGCTGTATCTTGGCCTACTTCAATCCTTGAGATATTCTTATATGAGCCAGATATATTCGTGGTTGTCTAAATGTTGTGACAGTCAGTCTCTCCAGAAAGGACAAAATGATACAGACAGGGTGGTCTCTTCATCTTAAAATGTTCCATTTGACTTGCATAGTTTGGCAAATACCAATAGTTCAGATGTTTGCCACCAATATGAATCACAAACTTCCATTCTATGTTGCCAGTCCCAGATGCAAATGCTCTGAACATAGATGCATTAAACATCTTGTTGGAGGTTCTGGACTGCTAGGCCTTTTGTCCTGTACCACTCATTCCAAATACTCATTGAACAAGTGAACACCAGGTGCAAAATGATTGTAGTGACCCCTTGGTGGCCCATGATGCATCGGTTTTGGGATCTGGTGAATCAATCAACCAAACCTCCATTACAGCTACTTCACTGGTCTCAGAAACAGCCATTCAGTCAGAAATACCATCAGAATCTGTTGCATTGGTACCTTTATGCTTGACACATTAACACCACTCAGAATCTCTTATTTCATTCTTTGAGCAGGGGGTAGAGAGATTTAGGGCATCTCAAGGACCCTCATCTTGGAAATGTATGAGTCAAGATGGGCCATTTTGAGCTCTGGTACCAACAGAATAAGGTGGTCATTTCAGAGCCTACTGTCTCAAATATACCAGATTTTTTGATCCATTTACGTGCAAAAATCTGAAACCTACCACTATTGCTGGCTTCGCAGCAGCTATAGCTGATCATTTATATCTTTTGTGCAGGAGTTGAGCAAAAGCCTGGATCTTTATAGGCCTATTGCAAGTGTTCATAGACAGAAGCCCACTGCTAACAGAGGTGTAGCATCAAGGGATTTGCCTTTGCTTCTGTTGGTTTTCACAAAAGGCTCCTTATTAACCTTTAAAGGAGGTCAGTCTAAAAAAGTTTAACTTCCAAGACTGTTGCAATGGCATTGGCATCTGGCAAAAACAAGGTAAAGTGTATTCTGGGACTTTGGCTCCTTCAGACACAAGCCTCATTGGAAGGAGGTTACAGTTTCTCCCTCCTACCTACCTTTTCAGCAAAGACCCATTAGCCTCAATTGGTCCAGTGGTCACTTTAGCTCTAGATCATTCCTGAACTCAAATTGCCTGGACACATGATTTGTTGTCCTCTTACAGCACTTAGATCCTTTTTGGACAGGACTACTGCTTGGAGAAAAGGGAAAGTCTCCTTCTCCTGCCTTTTAGCAAGAATCAGTTGGCTTCTGATGGCCCAGGTGGCTCAAATCAGTGGTCATTCCAGCTCACAAACCATTCTTGAGCTCACGTTGGACTGATGTTGTGACACTCTGCACCCTTACAGTACTTAGTTACTAGCAAAACAGTACCAAGTACTTCAAGGAGGGGAAGAATCTCTTGCTCATTTCTTTTATTTTTATTTATTTATTTATTTATTTATTCGTATACAATTGCATGTGATTGATACAGTTATTAAGCGTCCCGCAAGGGACGCTTGTTTGTGTATGGGAGAGCTTCCGGCTCCGCCGGCTCCGCATTTTGTTTTCCTTATAACTCTGTAACCGTTAGGCGGATTCTTTTCAAATTTGGCAGGTTTAGGCAGTAGCCCTGGGGAATTTTTTTGAATATGCTGCAGTGACATTTCAACCAATCAGAGAGGTCACATGACCAAAAATGTCTTTTTTCGACGGGGAAGCTTGTCCGGATGATAACTTGAAAGGAATTTTATCAATTCACCTGAAACTTGGCAAATACATTCATTCTATTAAAATCTGGAAATCATTAGATTTTGGCATTGATTGGTCAAGAAATGGCCGAGTAATTAATGATTAATTAATCATTACGAATTTTCCAAATAAGGAAAACACAAAAATGCTTATATCTCGAAAACCGTGCTAGATAGAGCGATTTCGACGAAATTTTTGACCCGCAGGGTATCTCTGCGGAGTAGTTTTCCCAATTTTCAAAAAATTTTTGTCTCGCCCAAAATGGCGGCCATTTTGAATTTTCGAAATTTTCGCAAAAATTGCAAAACACAAAAATGCTTATATCTCGAAAACCGTGCTAGATAGAGCAATTTCGACAAAATTTTTGACCCGCAGGATATCTCTGCAGAGTACTTTTCCCAATTTTCAAAAAATTTTTGTCTCGCCAAAAATGGCGGCCATTTTGAATTTTCGAAATTTTCGCAAAAATTGCAAAACACAAAAATGCTTATATCTCAAAAACCGTGCTAGATAGAGCGATTTCGACGAAATTTTTGACCCTCAGGGTATCTCTGCAGAGTAGTTATCCCAATTTTGAAAAAATTTTTGTCTCGCCAAAAATGGCGGCCATTTTGAATTTTCGAATTTTTCGCAAAAATTGCAAAACATAAAAATGGTTATATCTCGAAAACCCTGCTAGATAGAGCGATTTCGACGAAATTTTTGACCCACAGGGTATATCTGCAGAGTAGCCATGCCAATTTTCAAAAAAATTTTGTCTCGCCAAAAATGGCGGCCTTTTTGAATTTTCGAATTTTTCGCAAAAATTGCAAAACATAAAAATGCTTATATCTCAAAAACCCTGCTAGATAGAGCGATTTCGACGAAATTTTTGACCCGCAGGGTATCTCTGCAGAGTAGCCATGCCAATTTTCAAAAAAAAAATTCTCGCAAAAAATGGCGGCCATTTTGAATTTTCAAATTTTTCGCAAAATTGCAAAACACAAAAATGCTTATATCTCGAAAACCGTGCTAGATAGAGCGATTTCGACGAAATTTTTGACCCACAGGGTATCTTTGCAGAATAGCCGTGCCAATTTTCAAAAAAATTTTGTCTTGCCAAAAATGGCGGCCGTTTTGAATTTTCGAATTTTTGCGCAAAAATTGCAAAACACAAAAATGCTTATATTTCCAAAACCGTGCTACATAGAGCGATTTCGACGAAATTTTTTATCTTCAGGGTATCTCTGCAGAGCAGCTATCCCAAAGAGCTTTCACTTGGTGAAGTTTCAGACCCATAGCTAATTGCTCACCTACTCAAAAAGAGTAAATGCGAATTACCTCTAAAAGTATTGCAGATGGCCAATTTTTCTCAAATAACTCATTCACCTACTTTTGGAAGAGCTTTCACATGGTGAAGTTTCAGACCCATAGCCAATTATTCACCTACTCAAAATGAGTAAATGCGAATTATTTCTAAAAGTATTGCAGATAGCCAATTTTTCTCAAATAACTCATTCACCTACTTTTAGGAGAGCTTTCACATGGTGAAGTTTCAGACCCATAGCTAATTATTTACCTACTCAAAATGAGTAAATGCTAATTATCTGTAAAAGTATTGTGGATACCCAATTTTTATCAAATAACTCATTTATCTACTTGTGGGAGAGCTTTCACATGGTGAAGTTTCAGACCCATAGCTAATTACTCACCTACTCAAAATGAGTAAATGCGAATTATCTCTAAAAGTATTGCAGATAGCCAATTTTTCTCAAATAACTCATTCACCTACTTTTGGGAGAGCTTTCACTTGGTGAAGTTTCAGACCCATAGCTAATTACTCACCTACTCAAAATGAGTAAATGCGAATTATCTCTAAAAGTATTGCAGATAGCCAATTTTTCTCAAATAACTCATTCACCTACTTTTGGGAGAGCTTTCACTTGGTGAAGTTTCAGACCCATAGCTAATTACTCACCTACTCAAAATGAGTAAATGCGAATTATCTCATAAAGTATTGCAGATAGCCAATTTTTGTCAAATTAATCATTCACCTACTTTTGGGAGAGCTTTCACTTGGTGAAGTTTCAGACCCATAGCTAATTACTCACCTACTCAAAATGAGTAAATGCGAATTATCTCTAAAAGTATTGCAGATAGCCAATTTTTCTCAAATAACTCATTCACCTACTTTTGGGAGAGCTTTCACTCTGTGAAGTTTCAGACCCATAGCTAATTACTCACCTACTCAAAATGAGTAAATGCGAATTATCTCTAAAAGTATTGCAGATAGCCATTTTTTCTCAAATAACTCATTCACCTACTTTTGGGAGAGCTTTCACTTGGTGAAGTTTCAGACCCATAGCTAATTACTCACCTACTCAAAATGAGTAAATGCGAATTATCTCTAAAAGTATTGCAGATAGCCAATTTTTCTCAAATAACTCATTCACCTACTTTTGGGAGAGCTTTCACTTGGTGAAGTTTCAGACCCATAGCTAATTACTCACCTACTCAAAATGAGTAAATGCGAATTATCTCATAAAGTATTGCAGATAGCCAATTTTTGTCAAATTAATCATTCACCTACTTTTGGGAGAGCTTTCACTTGGTGAAGTTTCAGACCCATAGCTAATTACTCACCTACTCAAAATGAGTAAATGCGAATTATCTCTAAAAGTATTGCAGATAGCCAATTTTTCTCAAATAACTCATTCACCTACTTTTGGGGAGAGCTTTCACTCTGTGAAGTTTCAGACCCATAGCTAATTACTCACCTACTCAAAATGAGTAAATGCGAATTATCTCTAAAAGTATTGCAGATAGCCAATTTTTCTCAAATAACTCATTCACCTACTTTTGGGAGAGCTTTCACTTGGTGAAGTTTCAGACCCATAGCTAATTACTCACCTACTCAAAATGAGTAAATGCGAATTATCTCTAAAATTATTGCAGATAGCCAATTTTTCTCAAATTAATCATTCACCTACTTTTGGGAGAGCTTTCACTTGGTGAAGTTTCAGACCCATAGCTAATTACTCGTCTACTCAAAATGAGTAAATGCGAATTATCTCTAAAAGTATTGCAGATAGCCAATTTTTCTCAAATAACTCATTCACCTACTTTTGGGAGAGCTTTCACTCTGTGAAGTTTCAGACCCATAGCTAATTACTCACCTACTCAAAATGAGTAAATGCGAATTATCTCTAAAAGTGTTGCAGATAGCCAATTTTTCTCAAATAACTCATTCACCTACTTTTGGGAGAGCTTTCACTTGGTGAAGTTTCAGACCCATAGCTAATTACTCACCTACTCAAAATGAGTAAATGCGAATTATCTCTAAAATTATTGCAGATAGCCAATTTTTCTCAAATTAATCATTCACCTACTTTTAGGAGAGCTTTCACTTGGTGAAGTTTCAGACCCATAGCTAATTACTCGTCTACTCAAAATGAGTAAATGCGAATTATCTCTAAAAGTATTGCAGATAGCCAATTTTTCTCAAATAACTCATTCACCTACTTTTGGGAGAGCTTTCACTTGGTGAAGTTTCAGACCCATAGCTAATTACTCACCTACTCAAAATGAGTAAATGCGAATTGTCTCTAAAAGTATTGCAGATAGCCAATTTTTCTCAAATAACTCATTCACCTACTTTTGGGAGAGCTTTCACTTGGTGAAGTTTCAGACCCATAGCTAATTACTCACCTACTCAAAATGAGTAAATGCGAATTATCTCTAAAAGTATTGCAGATAGCCAATTTTTCTCAAATAACTCATTCACCTACTTTTGGGAGAGCTTTCACTTGGTGAAGTTTCAGACCCATAGCTATTTATTCACCTACTCAAAATGAGTAAATGCTAATTATTTGTAAAAGTATTGCGGATACCCAATTTTTATCAAATACTCATTCATCTACTTGTGGGAGAGCTTTCACATGGTGAAGTTTCAGACCCATAGCTAATTACTCACCTACTCAAAATGAGTAAATGCGAATTATCTCTAAAAGTATTGCAGATAGCCAATTTTTCTCAAATAACTCATTCACCTACTTTTGGGAGAGCTTTCACTTGGTGAAGTTTCAGACCCATAGATAATTATTCACCTACTCAAAATGAGTAAATGTGAATTATCTCTTAATAGTATTGCAGATAGCCAATTTTTCTCAAATAACTCATTCACCTACTTTTGGAAGACCTTTCACACACGAAAATGAAAAATTGTGAATATCTCTGAAAAGCTATTTCTTCTGCTTTAATGCTCGGCGGGAGATACACACCACGGCAGTGGTCTTGACAAAAATTTTTGTCTCCCCAAAAATGGTGGCCATTTTGAATTTTCAAAGTTTTTGCAAAACACAAAAATGCTTATATCTCGAAAACTGTTCTATATGGAGCGAACTCAACAAAATTTTGGACCTGCTGGGTATCTCTGCAGAGTAGCCATGCCAATTTTCAAAATATTTTTGTCTCGCCAAATATAGCGGACATTTTTAATTTTTTTATTTTTTGCAAAACACAAAAATGCTTATATCGTGAAAACCGTGCTAGATAGAGCAGACTGCGCTGACTTGGTTGCCACAACAGTATAAGGCTAGAAACGAAGCATTTTCTTAATACTTTAGCACTCACCTTTATATCCTTTTCGGGGCGCTTTGTTTTTGCTATGCAAAAACATTATCTTTTTTTTTGCGAGCGATCCTCTAGTTTTTTAATTATTTACACAAAATAACATAGGAATGAAAAGACAGAGAGAAAAAAAAAGGTAAACAAAACATTATACACACAGAAGTAAAACACAACCAGGCTATATTGTACAGGCAAAGGACAGTAATTCACGTGTTTGAGTTGGAGTCAAAATGTTAAACTTATTCTGATCTATAAAACTGAGCATATCAATAATCACATCAGCATACACCAAGGTATCTACATCTACATTTGTACTGAAAAGGTGTTTCATGACATAAGTTAGCTGACTCAATTGTACATTACTTAAATCATATTTACATATTCCATATTTATAACAGATATAATTTAATGAATTAGACATACAAGATTTACTACCCTCGACAATTAACTGCAATGCTAAGTTATTATAAATATTATTTGACTTTGCCAGGCATATAAAGAACTTGATAACTCTTTTGTGTAGTTGACATTCTATTGGTAAATCACTGCAAATGATAGGCAACAATATAGAGTGGGTATTGTAAGGGACACTTAAAAGTCTTCTAATACACTTTCTCCAACATACAAATAACTTTTCGATATACACTGAAGAGTAGTCCCATAGAACACATCCATATAGTGGCATTGCAAATGTTTTAAATAGTTTGAAGGAAGGCTTGATGGAGATATCTTGAGTTCTGCTATCTCTTCCTGGATCAATCTGGCTGCATGATTAGATTGCCAGTCCTTTAATTCTGATTTTCAGAATCTATACATTGAGGCACATATTAGATCCATGGCTGCCTCTTTAGTTTTCAAGAGTGGGTTCTTACCTGAGCAGATATCAGACTCTTGTTATTGGAAGACCCACAATTTTTTACTACATTCTACTTGAAGATGTAGCTTGGCAATCCCATGACCAATCCATGAACAAGTTGGGTCTTGTGGATTCACCTCAGCATGTGCTCAATTTTTGTGTATTTATACATGTTATTGATATCACTCACATATTTATGTTCTCTCCAGTTATACAAGTGTTGTGTCACTGACATATGTCTTTCTTAACTTACATATGTCCCCATATCTGCAGTTTATGCAGTTCAGTTTGCCTGCTTGGAGATATTCTCATTGTCAGATGATGACATCTTGTTTGGGGAGTCATGCAGACATCTCCGGCCAATACTGGGTGATGGTTAATACTGCTATATGATTTGTTATAAAATTGTCTACAACAGCAACAGCAGCAACAATGACGACCACATCATGGATCTCTTGTTGAGGTTAGCAAATTACTTATCTGTGCTGAAGAAGTAATATATAACCTAAGATGTGGCGTATGGAAGCTTATCTTATCCTCTTATCAAGTGCTTTATTTGGTGACCCCTTGTCTGACAATCATCTAACAGTGTGGCCAAAACAAATACCCTCCACCTGTTATGGTTGTATTCAAGCACTTGTGAGGATAAGGTAAGGCTATTTACGCAATAAAATGTAACAAATTTTATTGTAATTTAACTTTTTACAAATTAAATACTTACCTTATCCTCACAAGGATAAACCCACCCTACCTCCCCGCATAATTTGTTTTCTGGGGACCAAAAATACAATGAAGAACTCTCGACATTCGTCTGTCGACAACGACTACTGCGCAAGCGCGGACATGCGCAGACAAGGGGTCACCTCTCGTGACAAGAATATTCCTTAAAAAAAATTCTTGTCGGTCGATGCGTTTTGCTCCACAAAACCAAACAAGCACTTGTGAGGATAAGGTAAGTATTTAACTTGTAAAAAGTTAAATTACAATAAAATTTGTTACAATTTATTACTATTATAAAGACCGACCTATCTGGTTTTAAGAAACATGCCTTTATTTTTATGAGGTGAAACGAACAAGGACGCCGCCATATTGTTTTGAATGCATTATCGCTCTCGTAAAAGCAGACAATTTTACTACCGACATACAATCGAGCAATCGAAACAGCACTTCCGTTTCTCAGCGGGCCGTTATTGGAGGTTTTACTCCGTCCTGATTCTATGCGCACAGACGGGTTTATGTTCACTGCGCACTTCCGGTCTTTATAATACCCAATAATCTGGTGAAGTTTTTGGCTTTTCTGGCATCTTGCGATCCGCCATTTTGTTTGTTTACATCTGGAACACATGTTCATGTGACGTTTTCAGTATTTCTGAAACATGCTAAACCTTGGAAACAGTTAATCGGTTAGTTGACAGTTAATGCAAGCGACTACCCTGCTTGCAAATTTTCCTAATCGTTTTAGCCTTACTGTTCAGTACATTGCTGTTATTTACAGTTGAATCAGTGTTTTTGCTGGTGGTTTCAGCTTTATGAGACAATTTGTCAAGGACACCTTATGTTGTATGGTGTACAAGGTCAACAGGTTCAGCCTTGTAACATTGTACTTGAGTAAAACTACAGTGGCTGCCCATTGAGTACATGGGTGGACACAAGGATAAATAGACACGAAGGTGATCTATAATACATAATTGTAGGTTACATGATTTCCAAGATATGATTGAAAAAACCAGCACTTGTTGCCACTTATTATCGATGGCAAGGAGGCACCTCTGTGTGCAAAAAGAATGTACCATGCTTTGTAAATCCCTCTGTACACGTCATATACGGTGCATGGTGGATAGTAAAGTTGAAGACTTGCCCATTCAGACTACCCTATCCGTCTCCATAGTCTTCTCCCCTGTCTTCTCCCTGGAGACAGACTCATTCTGGTAATTTGACTTTGTTGTCTCTGCATCAGTTCACCACTTCAAAAATACTTGCTCATTCTTATTACAAGTAAATAATGATGGATTTTGTGTTTGTACAGTGCTATACACAGAAACTCAGCAGCCAGTGGTTTGCTGATCCAAGCTGTCCACTCCCGCAGTGAGCATATCTCAAAGGTGAGGCCTTCACTCTTCATAAGCTCAGCAAGATTTATAATTGACACAACAGTAGGTGAAATGATACCAGACCTCTTTCTTATGTAATCTGTATTCTCATAGACCAAACATTCTTTACCATTATTCACTACAAGGGTTAAGTAATGGTATTAATCTCCTTTATATTTTTTTCAGTTAATGTATTTTAATGAATTTGTACTTTAAAATTCATAAAATCAACATATCCAATCTTCATGAATGACAAATTCACTGTAAATTATACTTCTTTGATGAGAAAGCAAACTGTTGACCTGTACATTTTCATATAATTTGTAACAATTATGAAACTTTTAATGCATATCTTTATATTATTTTAAAAGTTTGAGTCACACTGACCCAACTGAAGCTTGTATCTGACTTTTGAGTTTGTTGGTGTTCTTAACCTTATGATTTATAATCATGTGTTTTGTCAACAATTCTCCGCGTTTATTTTTTTCAAAACAAATGAACTATTTTATGATGATAAAACCACATCTGAATTTTAAGACTATACAAGGATTTTATTAATGAAAAGCATGCATCAATTACAATTATGGATATACTATCATCTGTCGTTTGATGCTTTCCCTTTCCCACTTGAGATCCTAGTTGATTGCCTAGAGGTACTAATCACAAAATAGTCTTGATGCTATAGGAAGCCACACCAAGAAAAGCTGATTGCATTTAGAAGATTTCTATTTCTTACTTATTACTTTCATCAGCCTATCAACTTTTATCTTTGAAGTTTGATTGTTATTATTGAAACATTTCTGCCTAAGTATTTTTAAAACGAAAAAAAAGACCCCAGTCCACAGTTCCACAAAAAAACTCCAATAAGAACAAAGCTGGAGTCTTACAAGCATCGATAAGGAACAGCTCACATTCACGCTGAACTTAGTATTTAACACAAAAGCTTAATTTTTTTCTGCATCATAAATAATGTAAATAACTTGACCCTTGATTTATAAAGTACCAATTTAATATATTAATGTACACATATCAATAACTTTTTTGGTATTTTAAGTGTTACTGGTAACATTTTTCAAGGTTTATCCTGTAAATTCAGGATTAATTTTTCATGGAAGAATTATATATATATGACACTCTCACATTAACTTGGATTTTTATTGCGTTAATACATCCCGTCCAATGGACAATAGCTTATCCGGTTGGCGCAGACCGGCCCGTCAAATGTCAGAAAAAGACATCCTCTGTTTCCACCGGCTTGCTGGTCCGTACTACTAATGCACTCGCCAGATGGCGCATCGTACTTCCTTCCTGTCTAGACAGCGTGACGTCACAGCATCTTTTTTTGTTTGGCGCATGTACAGTGCACACAGATTTGTTTTGAGTTTAAAGTTTTCAGTTTTTTTTTTGTGAGAATATTTACAAATTTGCTTTTTAAAGCTTATTATTTGATTCTTGGTAGTGTATAGCACACTATGTCATCTAGTCAGCGACGTGGAGGGTGTGGCCACATGATGGCAGGCTTTGATTTACATGGTGTCTGCGCACGCTGTTGTGACAAAAAAGAAGGGTATTGACCCCTGTGTTGAGAAACCAGGATCTGATTGCCAGCACTGTAAAGCCTTGACCCCTGAGCAACTTGCACAACTATCCACCCCTTCCTACAAACTAAAGAAGGAGAATCGTGACAAGTCTGACACTACTCCTTCAAAGAACGCTTCATCTAGCACCACAAGTAAAGTCACTCTCAGTCCTGCCCTTGTGGACCCGGCACGAGTGTCGGTAATAAGGGTAGTGGATGGCCAGGACACTGGTTTGAGTGCACAGCCGGCTGAAAAGAAGAAAAAAGTAGAAGACAAGAAGAAGTCGGTCAAGTCTAAGCCTTCAGCTTCAACTAGCCGGCCGGCTGCACTGTCCACCGACCAGAGGTTTGACGACTTAGATCAGAAATGGTCAAAACGGTTCAACCGGCTGGAAGCCGTCTTACTAGCAAGAACTCTGAACCAGCCTCAACAGGAACCGACCTTTGGTACAGTCAAGGTGGTTCCAGCTCACTCACAACAACCTAGTGTCATCAGGTTGGAACCCTTCATCAGACCTACTGACCAGCCAACTTCTCAGGCTTCTGACCGACCCTCTGGATCTACTAACCGACCCTCTGCGTCTACCTCCACCAACCCACTGACCTCTAGGTCTCAGTCTGACCGACATCAACCACCAGACTGACCAGCAGCTTCTGATAGACCTTCTACCAGCATATCCCGTGCCTTTCAACCGACCAGAAAGAACTCTTACAGTGAATCGGACTTGAGACAGTGTTGTATCTGACTGACCCCCTGTTGATATTTTTGTTGAGGAGGATGAATTGTCGGATGAACTGAATGCTACAGTCACAGATCCGGATCATTCCCCTTCAGAAGAACAATCTTATAGAGAAACAATGAGGGGAATCCAGTCCTTCATGGGATGTACCCACATTCCAGATATGGATACAACTACTGGCTCTTCAGAAGATAATCCATTTGCTGGACCCAAACTGCAAACACCAGGCAAGATATCAGTTCAGTTACCTACTGACGAGTGGCTCTGCCGGAAACTCTCCAAACTGAACTTAACCCTCACTTATAGACACCCATCTCGCAGTGCTGAGGCCGGGGGATTGCAGAGGGATCAGTTTTTAAAGCCAACTAGATCTCTGACCAAGTGGTACGGTTGCCACCCTCAGCAGAAAAGTGACACTACAGAGACTGTTACTTCATGGAGTACAGATTCATCCAAGCTCAACAGTGGTTACCTGAGGATAGCAAGACAGGCTGGAATTGCCACCAGCCCTCCCCAGTCGCGGACAATCTCTCAAGATACCTTGAGAAAGTGGGAGAAATCTGCAACCAGGCTGCAGGTTTCAACAGATGCTTGATGATAGTACAACAGGACATGCAGTCCCAGCTAAAAGCCATTAGACTCGAACACAAGGGCAAGTCTTCCTCGAAACTGTCTACAGTCACAGAAGAGTTACAGTTTCTCATGGAATTTAATTCCAGCATTTGCCAGGCTATGGCCAAGTCCATGGAACATTTGACAGACTCTGTTTTTGTGAATATGGCAAATGTCACACTACTCAGAAGGGACTCTTATCTAGCTTATATGAAGGCAGGAATAAAGGCTGATACTCTGGCAGCTCTCAGGACTGCCCCACTTCATATCTCCACCTTGTTTCCAGATATGGCACTGAAACAAGCAGAAGAAGATATCTCCAACTATGATAAAGGTCGGTCAGGGTCGGTCTGCAAGAAAGGTCGCTATCACCCCTATGAACGCCAGGAAAGTAAGTCGGATAATAGAAAGCAAGACAGGCCGGCTTGGAAGACCATATCAAGGGGTCACAACAAGAGGAGTAAAGGCAAGCACCAGTACTCATCGCGACCTGCCTAGGGTCAACAGCCTTATAAATGACAATCAATGTATAACTTTGTTACAGGAAAGGCTGTTGACCGGGAGCCCATCAGTACAAAGAAGGACAATAAACTCTTTAAATGTAAATTGTCATGTTGCAAATCTTGTTCCCGGGCACTCACAAAAGAAAGAGTTAAGTCCCGTGTCAGCAGGTTGTTATTTGATACAAGAGAGATTAAAATATGTCAAAGGTGCTTCCTGTGTTACTCATGTGTCTTGTGTAAAACCTGTAACAAATGTCCCAAGTGTTGTCACAAATCTACCTGTAGGGGCCAGACTTCAAAACTTTTGGAAAACTTGGCTGGCTCTGGGTGCCGGTCCGAAAGTGGTTGAAATCCTCCCCTTTCGGATCCGGTCAAAACTCACAAGGTCTCCCACAATCATAAGCTGCTATGTCAATCTCCATAGGAACAGCTACCTGCTGGAGGCATTACATCAGCTTATAGACAAAAATGCAGTAGAACTAGTAAGAAACAAAACCTCTCTGAGCTTTTTCAACCGACTATTTTTAGTCCCAAAGCCAAACAACAAGTGGAGACCTATATTAGATCTGAGCAATCTGAATCTTTTCCTCATGGCAGAGAAATTCATGATGGAGACACTGGAAACCATCAGGACATCCCTCCAACAAGGGGAGTGGGTCACCTCAATAGACTTCAAAGACGCCTACTTCCATATAGCGATACAGGAACAATCCAGGAAATATCTGAGATTTCACCTCCAGGGTCAGACATACCAATTCAAAGCACTGCCTTTCGGTTTGTCCACAGCACCCTTGGAGTTCACTGTGGTAGCAAAAGAGGTGAAACTGATGGCCATACACAACGGTATAAGGATCCACCAATACCTAGACGACTGGTTGGTGAGAGCCAGATCCCACCAGGTCTGTCTCCAGCATACTCAAGATCTAGTAAAGATATGCCAAGAACTAGGTTGGCTGGTGAATTTGGACAAGTCAGAACTGGAACCCAATCAGATCTTCGATTTTGTAGGCTACCAGTTCGATCTCAAAGCCGGTCGGGTCCGACCTACACCGGACCGGTGGCAGAACCTTCAGGACAAAGTATCCAGAAATATTGTCACTACTGGCCTGTCCGGTCCAGCAGCTCATGTCCCTAATAGGTCTGCTAACAGCCACAGAAAAGCAAGTTCACTTAGGCCGACTACACATGAGACCCATACAGTGGCATCTCAAAAACAGCTGGAGGGTACCAGAGTCACTAGAAAAGGTGATTACAATTCCCAGATCATTGCACCCTCACCTACAATGGTGGCTACTGAAGGACAAAAACGTTCTCACAGGCCAACCATTACACCCAATAAAACATCCTCTGCAAATCTTTACAGACGCATCAAAAGAAGGGTGGGGCACTCACTTAAACGAACGCACTGCAAGAGGGTCCTGGTCCCTACCAGAAAGCAAGCTGCATATAAACTATCTGGAACTAAAAGCAGTCTTTTTAGCACTGAAAGAATTCCAAGACCTCTGTACCGACAAAATAGTACTTGAATCAACCGACAACACTACAGTAGTGTCTTACATAAACAAGGAAGGAGGCATGAGGTTGGGCCCACTTTGTGCCCTTCTGTGGAGAATCTTAACATGGTGCACCAGACATCAAGTAACTCTCAAAGCCCGACACATCCCAGGCCGGCTGAACGTGGTAGCAGACAAGCTATCCCGTCTAGGCCAGACCATTCAAGCAGAATGGTCCCTCCTTCAAGAGGTTTTTCAAGCCATATGCAGCAGGTGGCACCGGCCCAACATAGACCTATTCGCCACGAGGTTCAACAACAAGTCACCTCAGTTTGTGTCACCGGTACCGGATCCCCTGGCCACTGCAGTGGACGCCCTCAGTCTGCCATGGGAGGATCTGGACGCTTATGCCTTCCCACCAGCAGCCATCTTGGGCAAAGTGGTGGAGAAGTTGCAGGACTCCCCATGAAAGAGAATCATTCTGATTGCTCCGGGGTGGCCCAACATGCCTTGGTTTTGGGATCTGGTGGCCATGTCCAGCCAGATCCCACTGAGTCTGCCCACTCTGCCCAACCTGTTGACACAGCCCTTCAATCAGATCCCTCACAGAAAACTGACATGCTTAAATCTCCATGCATGGCTCCTAGAGCCACAGCAATCAAGGAGCAGGGCTTCTCTGAGGCAGTGGCAGCGAGAATTGAGGCTCCTCAAAGAGGATCAACCAGATCAGTCTATGAGGCAAAGTGGACCATTTTTACAAAGTGGTGTGTCACTAATCAGGTGGACTTCAGGGCACCCCCTATGAAGTCAGTTGCTGACTTCCTTTTGTACCTCTTTGAGGACAGGAAGTTACAGCCCAGCACCATTGATGGTTACAGGTCAGCCATTGCTGATAAACTGGGAAATTCCCCCTTCAACATCATCAAAGACGAAAATCTCACTCGTCTCCTGGATAGTTTCCATAGAGACAGACCCAAAGGTAGGAGGGGTATCCCCTCTTGGAAACTATCCCTGGTTTTACACCAGCTGACTAAGGCTCCATTCGAACCTATCCAAGAGGCCTCCTTGAAGCACTTTACCTTCAAGACTGTTTTCCTCTTGGCCCTTGGATCAGGCAAGCGCAGAAGTGAGATTCATGCCTGGCAAAATAAAAATATTAGATACCAATCTGATTGGTCAAAGGTGCCCCAGTATCCATCACCCAGCTTTCTCTCCAAGAACCAGCTGGCCAAAGAAAGTCCTGAAAGTGTGGCCCCAGTGGTTATACCTGCCCTGGCCCCAACTCTGGACAGGTCCCTCAAGTCTGACAGGTCCTTCTGCCCAGTCAGAGCTCTACGCTACTACTTGGACAGGACCTCAGACCTAAGGCAGAATAAGTAGTTGGTTTTTGTCTCCTTCAAGAAAGGTTTTGACAAGGACATCTCACCTGCCACCATCTCCTCATGGATCAAACAGACTGTGATCCTCTGCTACGAGCTCTCAGACCAAGAGGCCCTCACCCAGCATCAGGTTAAAGCCCATGATGTCAGGGCCTTTGCTGCCTCCAAGGCCTTCCAGTCAGGAGTCTCACTGGAACAAATATTATCAGCCTGTCACTGGAAGTCACACAACACCTTCACCAAGGATGTGGCTCGGGCTGATTCTGAGCTTTTCCATCTAGGTCCAGTAGTGGCTGCCCAGCAGATCCACCAATGACCTGATATTTCGAGGAGATTTGTATATATGTAAATAGCTTGTACATACTTAAACAAAAAAAAAACAACAAAAAAAACTCTGAGACGTGCTTCCTTCGGGAGGTTTATTTCCTTCTCATGGGACTGAACTCATCCCTCTCTTCCCCTACCTCAGAGCAGGTCTGTCAAAAAGGGGGGGTAAGTCGGTTTGGGCCGTTTTACCGGTCTCTGTTGACCGACTATGGCCTTAAGGGTTTCCTGACCTCAGGGTCGACCCAGACTTGGATGAAATTTTGTTAGTTCTATTTGTGAGTTCACTTAAGTCCCTAGTAACTTACCCACCGACCAAGCGGTAGTTATTCAGCTATTGTTCATTGGATAGGATGTATTAACGCAATAAATTTCAAATTTAATAAGTAAAATAAATTTTTATAAGTTAATACCCTATCCAATGGACACACAAGACCCTCCCGACCCCGCTATCAGTTTACTAGGGGTCTAATAGGTTTAGACAATAAAAAAGATGCTATGACGTCACGCTGTCTAGACAGGAAGGAAGTACGACATGCCATCTGGCGAGTGCACTAGTACTACGGACCGGCAAGCCGGTGGAAACACAGGACGTCTTTTTCCGACGTTTGGTGGGCCGGTCTACGCCGACCGGATAAGCTATTGTCCATTGGATAGGGTATTAACTTACAAAAATTTAATTTACTTATTAAATTTGCAAATTTATACACATAAAATAAGAAATATTTTCAATAAAATTGTTAATTTAACCAAAAGTCTTTTTAAATCCAACTGATACAACAGTATTGTACAAGTTGAGATTATTTGATGGTAAAAGCCAATCTTGTACGAGTTGCAACTTGTACAAACTGCTTGTACAAGTTGCAACTTGTACAGGCTCTTTGTACAAGTTGCAACTTGTATAAAATCTCCACTTGTACATAACATATATGTATTTATTAATATGTAAATCTTGGTAATGTAACTTGGCACAGAATTCTTGCCATTCACAATACTTTGTAGATTTGCACATACCCTATAAGGTGGCCAAAGTGACAATATACATAAGTTTATTGTTTCATGAAATTCCATTTGCAAATTGTGCCAAGGTGGGGCACTGGTTTGAATTAAAAATTACCTTGTCACACTTTAAAGGGTTAATATAAATATTTGTGGCAATAAAGTATTATTATTATTATTACCACCGTATTTTTTCCTAAATATGGCCTGGGCATTAATTATTTTCAAATGGCATCAGACCAGGCATTAAATTGAACCAGGCGTTCTTTTGAAATACAAAAAACAGTGTTATAAATTGTAAACAGTGTGCTTGGTACCAGGCGTTAATTTGAACCAGGCGTTTATTTGAACCTGGGCGTAATTTTGGAAATTTACGGTATTATTATTCATAGCTTGCACTTGCGTTGGTGGAGATATTTATCAATAGAACTCATGTTGTTCTGTACAAAGAAAGCACAAAAAGGGATTTTATTATCAACTATTGAGTGGCCTATGTAAAAAAAAAAAAATTAAATAGGTAGGTACTAGAGCTGAAACGATTATTCGTACTAGTCGATTAGTAGGTTATCACAGCACTAGTCGACGCCAATGTTATGAAGTCGGTTAATTGTTTCCTTATATATCACCTTATAGCAGATTTTATTCGATCGTTGGAACTATGAGTATCTCGAGTTAAGACCTTAAAATGTATCAAATTAAAGCATTTTATATGCATTTTATTTTTAAAATATCAAAATATTACATTATTGGCCAATTATCCAATAATCTGGTGAATTCTTTGCTTTTAAGCATCTTGCAATCCGCCATTTTGTTTGTTTACATCAGGAACCATCCGAAATACACGTTTTTCGGTATTTCTCATACATGCTAAACGTCAGAAACAATTAATCGATTAGTCGACGGTTAATGCAAGCGACTACCCGGCTACCAAAATTTGCTAATCGTTTCAGCCTTAGTAGGTACATGTAAGTAATCTTTATTTATTTATTTATTATATCCCCAGACGAAAGTCGGGGATATATTGGATTCAGGTCCGTCGCGCCGCCGCCGCCGCCGTAGAAATTTCCTTGTGGACGCGATAACTCAAAAACGGATTAATATTTTTTTTTCAAACTAGGTACACATGTTAAGGATGCCCAAAGGAAGATCCCTATTTTAAGGTGACCTTAAACTCCCAATAATAAAGAACTTATGGCCACCTTAAGGTCAGAAATTGCACTTTTGGCCACTTAGAGCCCTCTAGGTCACAAACTATGAGGCTTATCTGCCTCAAATTTTACCTGAGAACACATTAATATATTCTTAGTACATGTGCCGAAAATCAAGACTTTAAATTGAGGAGAAAATTGTCTTTGAGGCCCATAAAGACCCCACTTAGGACTTTTTTCCTATATTTTTAACTTATTTTGCCCTATAATTTGGAAGTGGTAATTCTGATGAGTCTCAAACTGCACTAGATGTAACTCTTATATGTAATCCTTGTCTGTGAAAAATTTAAAGGCTGTAGGTTTACCTGTTAGGCCGACTTAAGATCTCAAAATTGCCCACAGAGACCCAATTTATGGACTTTTTGCCATCTTCAAGCACTGTAGCTTTCAAACTATGTCTCTCATCTAAGTGAAATATCATCTGAGAATATATCAATATGTTTTTCTTGTATGTACTCCAAAATTTAGGCCTTTAATAGACATTTAACCCATGTATGAGGACCATAAACACCCACCCGAGTGACCCTTTTAAGACATTTTTCGCATATTTTGCACTGTAACTTGGAAATGGTAAGTCTGAGAAGTTTCAAACTGTATTAGATATATATTCTATGTGTAATGTTAGTATGTAACAGATTTTAAGTCTGAAGCTTTAATTTGAAGGTCAAATTGAGGTCTCTGACGGGCTCCCAAAGACCCAATATATGGACTTTTTGCCACCTTTAAGCCCTGTGACTGTTAAACTATGTTATTGATGGAGCTGAAATCCCATCTGGGAATGCATTATTATGTCCTTTTTACATGTGCCGAAAATCAAGGCTTTAAGTAGACATTTAACCTGTGTTTGAGGACCATAAATCCCCACCCGGGTGACCCTTTTTAGACATTTTTCACATATTTTGCTCTGTAACTTGGAAATGGTAAGTCTGAGAAGTTTCAAACTGTATTAGATACATATTCTATGTGTAATCTTAGTATGTGACAAATTTTAAGTCTGAAGCTTTAATTTGAAGGCCACTGATAGAGCTGAAATCTCATCTGGGAATACATTATTATGTTCTTTTTACATGTGCCAAAAATCAAGGCTTCAAGTAGACATTTAAGCTGTGTATGAGGACCATTAACACCCACCCAAGTGACCGTTTTAAGACATTTTTCACATATTTTGCTCTGTAACTTGGAAATGGTGAGTCTGAGAAGTTTCAAACTTTATTATTAGATACATATTCTATGTGTAGTCTTAGTATGTAGCAGATTTTAAGTCTGATGCTTTAATTTGAAAACCACATCGAGATCTCTAAAAGGCCCACAGAGACCCAATATTTGGACTTTTTGCCACCTTTAAGCCCTGTGACTGTTGAACTATGTGATTGATTGAGCTGAAATCCCATCTGGGAATGCATTATTATGTCCTTTTCACATGTGCCAAAAATCAAGGCTTTAAGTAGACATTTAACCTGTGTATGAGGACCATAGACACTTGCCCAAGTGACCTTTTTTGACATTTTTTTCTGTATTTTGCCCTGTTATTTGGAAATGCTTAGTGTGACAAGTCTTAAACTGTATTATATATAATTTTTGTTTGTTGTGTATGTCCCCCGAAAAGTTTCAGTTCTGTAGTTTAATTGCTAAGGTCTCTTTAACAATTGTAAAATGCCCACAGAGACCCAATTTATGGATATTATGCCACTTTAAAGCCCTGTAACTGTCAAACTATGTGGCTCATAGAGCTGAAATCTTTGAATTTTTCAAAGGAAGTGCCTGTCTATTTAAATTTTGAATATTAATAATGTTATGGCTATCTTAGGCTTTTAAGAACTTATTTTTGTGTGTTATCTCTCTGCTTGCTGAGTTTTTAACTTTTTAATATGAAACTGGTTAAATATATTCAAGTAGTATATTCAAGGCAAAATGGACACTGTTATTTTCTGGTGAGCTTTAAGTCCCAAATATTAATGAAATTATAGCCTTATGTAGTAAAAATAGGGGATTTTTAACCCTCAACTAGCCCAGTTTTATTCAACTTGCCTTAATTTTGACACAGCTCCTACAGTTACGAACTCATTTCAATTGATAATCACAATTCTCAATTCTGAATTATTATTATAAATCTGTTCTTGTCGTTTGATAATTTATATTTAATTCTGGAGGTATATAATCTTCCTGTTGGACATTCCTTATTTATATATTTGATTTTATTTTAGTGATAAGATTAACTGAGCTTTTTGTATTTGATTACCCCTTTTATATTATAAGTGTTTGTTTACCATTTGTGCTGCAGCACTCCATCTCTTTGTAGTCCCACCCCCCATCCCCCACCCACCTCTGGGACCTCCAGCTATTGAGTGACACTAAATAAACAAAGGTATACAGATCTTCTGTAATAGTGAGAGAGGTGTGGAGAAGGGGAGAGGGGTGGGGTGGGGGTGGGAGGTGGTGTTTGCTTCATTATCTAATTATCTAAGACAAAGGGAGTCAGAACTGAGATTGTGTCACATATTTAGGTTGCATATATATGGACCACATATATAGGAATTGAGGAAATGAATAACTGAAAAACAATGCAAATTCTAAAAATAATATAATAAAATAATAATATAAATAATATATGATTTTTAAATAATATTTTATTTGTGAACAAATATAGAAACAGAGATACGCTTTTGGAATTATGAATTTAGAATGGACATTCAATCATCAATCATGTAAATACTTTGAAAATAGGTTCAGGGTTACCCTTTGCAGGAAGATTGAAAAGTATGATGAGTTGATTTAAAAATGATATTTTACTTGTCAACAAATATAGAAACAGATATGCTCTTTTGAGATTATTAATTTAGAATGGACATTCAATCATCAATCATTTAAATGCTTTGAAAATAGGTTCAGAGTTATCATTGCAGGAAGATTGAAAATATGATCTGTTGAGTTATGTATTCGACGTCTGGGGATACACCATCTTCCTTGGGAAGATATAAACTTAGTAGATTGATGTGCTGAAGTTCATATAACTTTTCCCAATATTTATGGCATACAACGAATGGATTAAATAAAAAATTCCCGATCAAAACCTGTGGCGTGAGTGATGACCTGTCTGGGGATATGTTGGCGCCGAGTTGGCCCAATCTAGTTTATTTGGGGTTTTACGTCGCTTTCAACACTGTACAGGTCATATCACGACGGGTAGTTGGAAGGGCAGAGGAAACCAGTACATAGAGTTCACTAGGGTTGTGTACTGTAAACTGCCGACCAACGGCAAGCAACTACCAGCTTTCCCACTTAAGGCCATCATGGGGATCGAGCCCCGGCCTCAGAGGTGGGAGGCGAGAGTGTTACCACTCTGCCACCTAGGCCCCCATGTAAGTAATCAAAGGATGATTTAGTATATTCCTGTGTTTTTTTTTTGTAGCCAGTCAGGGTGAAGCAGATGCTGGAGTGTCTGGATCCTGTACACGGATCACAGAGCGGTGCCCTCCTGGTCCTACTGGTGGACAAGTTTCTGTGCACTCCACATCTGGCTGTGGCCAGACTCTGTGACAGCATCGCCTGCAGGCGGGTGGAGAGACTACTGGCTGAAAACACTGAGGTGAGACGGGGCAGACCAATAAATGTGAACTCCCTATTCAGTCTACTGGACCCTTGCCCACTTGTTATATTTCATTACTTTAGTTCTCACCGTCTGACAAACAAAAGGCAAAAATGACAGGAAATGAAAAGTGAAAATGGAGAAAAAAGATATTATAAACAGTTATTGATTGTTATAAATGGTAGGATATCTTGCAAAAGTCATATATTATGATAGAAACATGCATGCATTACTGTGACAAATATGATAAAACACTTTTTATGTCAGCTGACTTGTCAGTCAGCTTACATTATGGCATCACTCTGCGGTGTCCGCGTACGCGTCTTCGTACACGTCTGTGTGAACAACTTCTCCTCCAAAACTACAAGACCCAGAGACATGCTATTTTTTTTAAAGATACCTAAACTATCGAGGATGATAAATTGTTCAAGGCATGCAGATCTGTTTGTTTGTCTGTTCTCCAGAGCCATTACAAGTGAGGTACCTCCACCCAAAGTGTGAAATTTCAAAACTTCATCACAATTTCTCATTCACTGTTGCAGGGATTTTTCTCTTATCTTGCATAATATGTACTAGGTCACTAGTAGATTCCCTTGTGTGATTGTCAGGCCTGGATCTTTGTTCATTTTTTTTTATGAATTTTAGAAGTATTTTTAATGCATTAAAATTCATGAAATCATGCACTAAATCACTTATAACTTGAAAAGTATTGCATTTAGAGCATTTTGTTAAAATATGTTGTTCAGCTACTTTTTCCATGGCTACAACATGGTGAGTAACTTGGGTGGCTATCCCAATAGCTAAGTGAGTAATAGCTACCTTTTGACTTTTCAGTACCTTCCATAATGACTAAAGTCACTGGTAACTTGAAAACTATTGCATGTAGAGAATTTTGTATAAATATGTTTTTATTGCGTAAAATAGCCTTACCTTATCCTCACAAGTGGAGCAAAACACATCGACCGACAAGAATTTTTAAAAGAAATATTCTTGTCACGAGAGGTGACCCCTTGTCTGCGCATGTCCGCGCTTGCGCAGTAGTCGTTGTCGACCGACGAATGTCGAGAGTTCTACATTATATTTTTGGTCGATGTGGGAGCAACACGTATTTTTTCTTATTATCGCCCATATACAGATGAAAATCTATGAAGTTTTGAAGCGTGCAAGAGTGCACCTACCTGTAGTTATCCATTATTCGACTGGTACTACCACTATTCTGCCTCCCTTGTCCTGAAAAGGGTCAGAATAAGATGTGCAAGAAGATGTGGCTGTAAAGTCTTCAGTGGAAGACAGTGTATATCTTCCGCTGTACTCGCCCATTATTCGATTGGAACTACTTCCTTGTCGATGAAAGGGATGCCGAGAAGATTTTGCTGTAAAATTTTCAGTGGAAAACTGTTTTATTGTCCCTTATTTGATGGCACAGCATGAGTATTAGCTTGTGCTCGAAAACAAAGAAGAAAGAATGCAGTTGGCTTTGCAACGGAGGTCGTAGATTCTTTACTGTGGGTGGAGCGCCACTCTGGTACAGTAACAGGTCTCCCTCCAAAAGAACGATTACAGAAGCATATCCACTTATCCTTGCAGTTATTATTTTGCTTCCCAGCAGGTACAGTGAACTTCCTGCTTCTCAGACATGAAAATAGGGACAGATTATATTTTTGAATTAATTCTTCAGCAAACTCAATGAAGATCAAACTGGCTAGATGAGATTTGGTGTTGAAGTCCTTGCTGCCAACCTTTACGAGTGTGTTTTGCACAGTATATACAGGACAGGGGCTATGTCTAGTAATTATTTGTCCTGTTACCCTCTGATAGTTGGAAGGAAAACATTGAGACTCAGGACTAACAGTAATTTTACAGATCTTCATATAATCACTCTTCCTAGAATACCAGTAGAGGTGGATACAGAAGAACGTGGCTACACTAATGCAAGTCACCATGGAGGCTCTTCTTGCAGTGTTACTGGCAGTGATGGGATATTTGTATCCCCGGACGAAAGTCGGGGATACTTAGGATTCAGTACGGTCACGCCGCCGCAGAGATTTCCTTTTGGACGTGATAACTTAAAAAATAATTTACTTAGAACTTTCAAATTTGGTATGTGGGTATATATGGGCAATGCCACAAACGCTATTGTTTTGTGACCTTGACCTTCAATCTCAAGGTCACTGGTGGCCTCTTAAAGGTCAGATTTTGGCCATTTTTTTCACTTTTTGGCCCAGTTCTCATATACAGAAAGTCAGATCATCCTATGGCTGGTGTATATAATACATATATATGTCCTCTGTAAGCATGCAGAAGTTTGACCTTGAAGCTCTTCATTGAAGGTCATCCACTGACCGCCAAAGTACCTGACCGAGGGTCATTTTTGGCCTTTTTGGAGATATTTTCACAATTAACTCATATAAAGAAAGTCAGATCATCCTATGGCTGGTATATATAATACATATATATGTCCTCTGTAAGCATGCAGAAATTTGACCTTGAAGCTCTTCATTTAAGGTCATCCACTGACCACCAAAGTACCTGACCGAGGGTCATTTTTGGCCCTCTATTTGTTTGTTTGTTTGTGAACAAGATAACTCAAAAACTGACATATGGATTTTGATGAAATGATATGTCCAAAATGGTAAAAGGAAGATATGATTAAATTTTGGGAGTGATCCGGATCACTGTCTGGATCTTCTGGATCCATGAAATTTAATTTTTAAAGAGAGATAACTTAAAAACTTATGGGTGCATTTTGATGAAGTTTTCAGGAAATGTCCTTAATGGGACAAGGAACAAGTGATTAGATTTTGGGAGTGATCTGGATCACTGTCTGGATCATCCGGGTCCAGGCTGCCAGATGTGTTTGTGTACAGTATAGCTCAAAAAGTAATGGATGGATTTTGATGAAATTTCAGGATATGTCTGAAAGGTAAAAGGATGAAATGGTTGAAATTTGGAAGTGATCCGGATCACTATATGGATCTTCTGGATCCATGAAATATAATTTTTAAGGACAGATACCTCAAAACGTTATTGGTGGATTGTGATGACATTTTCAGCAAATGACCTAAATGGTACAAGGAACAAGTGATTAGATTTTGGGAGTGATCTGAATCACTGTCTGGATCATCTGGATCCAGTCTGCCAGATGTATTTGTGTACAATGTGGCTGAAAAACTTATGGACGGATTTTGATGAAATTTTCAGGGTATGTCTGAAAAGGTAAAAGGATGAAATGGCTGAATTTTGGAAGTGATCCGGATCACTATATGGATCTTCTGGATCCATGAAATGTAATTTTTAAAGACAGTTATAACTGAAAGAACTAGTGATTAGCTTTTGGGAGTAATCTGGTACTATGGAGAATCCTGACCTGGTGCTCCAGGAAACAGGCTCAAGACCGACATATTCACGCCTTAACTATGTCCCGTCCGGGGATACACTGCGTCGAGACGCAATCTCTAGTTTCATTGCCATCCCAGAGTTGTGCGAATCTTGAGACGGAGTTGTCGAATTACTCCCCAATCGAATTCACCAATGCCTGTACTACCCACAATGCAAAGCGATGACGTCAGACAGGAAAACATGGCTACAGTAAATACCGCTTAAATACTTCTGGAAAATGCTTCAAAAGAAAGCAATTTATCCACTCAAAAATTGCAGAACTCCAGGTTTCTATGGCAGTTTATTTCTTGTATAGAAACTCGGCTAATGACGACTTCTGGTAGATCTCAGTGTCCTGAATTGATTTCTAACTACGACTTCAACGGTCACTGTCCACGAGTGAAGTTCGTTTTCTATGACAATAAATACCTGCTTGTCCCATCATTTAAACTGGAGACAGCAGAAATTATTAGAAATTCGGTTACAAAAGATGTGTTCTTCTATGTACCGACTCACAAGATCCTCAACATCTACTTCAGTTTAATGTACGCAGTCAAACCTATCGCTTCAAAGCACTGAAGTTCGGGTTTGCCACCGCCCCTCTACAGGCAAAACTCATTCTTCAGTTCACGGAAGAGGAGTTCACCATTTACCTGGACCACTGGTTGTTAAGAGTACGTAAAAGACACCAGTTCTGGGTTCAAATCAAAGAACTCATCCAAATTATTCAACAACTCGGCTTCGTGATATCTATTACCACTGAGTTTGGTACAAGAAAACTTCTTTCCAACAAACTGGACTCCATGGCGCAACGGTAGCATTTCTGACTCCAGATCAGAAGGTTCCGTGTTCAAATCACAAATAAATTAAAGTACCAGAGAAATCTATTCAGGACATGGAGATCTCTTCACAAACAAGCAAGATTGCTTGTGTCCCTGATGGTGTACTAGCATCTTTGGAAAAGACAATACCAATGGGTCGGTTACATATGCGTCCTCCTTCAGTGGTATCTGAATCAACTGGCAATATCCCCAGTCACTAGTTCTGAGGGTTCCTGTTTCAAATCCTTTGGCAGATTAGCACCATACCCTTTCACAGATGCATATACCAGGGTTGGTGATCCCATCTAAAAGCTTGACAATCAGTGGCATTTGGACAATTCAAGACGAATATTACATTTTACTGTCCAACAACTAAAGGCAGTATGTCTAGCCTTAAGAAGCTTAAAGATAAAATTCTAAAAAAGAATTCTGATAGCGTCAGACAATGCCACTGTCTTCGGTTATCTGAACAAACAGTAGGGGGGGGAGAGCGTATACCTCCTAGTTTGGCTCATCTTGGCCTACTGCAATCCTTGAAATATACTCAAAACAGACAGACATATTGTTGGTTGCTTAAAGGTCATAGTCAACATCATCTCCAGAAGGGATAAAGGTTTGGCGCATCCTGGCCTACTGCAATCCTTGAAATATACTCATAAGTGACAGACATATTCTGGGGTTGCTTAAATGTCATACTCAATAACCTCTACAGAAGGGAGAAAAGTAATCCGTACAGAATGGTTCTTACTCCCGTTATGGTTCGAGACAACGTGCAAGTTTGGCACAAATCAACAATAGGTGTTTTATGCAGGTATGCTGCATCTTGGCCTACTGCAATCCTTCAAATATTCTCATATGAGCCAGATATATTCAGGGTTGCCTAAATGTCATGACAGCCTCTCCACGAAGAACAAAATAATACAGACAGGGTAGTCTCTTCATCTTAAAATATTCTATTTGATTTGCATAGTTTGTCAAATACCAATGCTAGAGATGTTTGCCACCAATATGAATCACAAACTTCCATTCTATGTTGCCAGTCCCGGATACAAATGCTCTGAACATAGATGCATTAAACATCTTGTTGGAGGGTCTGGACTGCTAGGCCTTTTGTCCTGCACCACTCATCCCCAAAAGTCATTCAACAAGGTGCAAAATAATTGTAGTGGCCCCTTGGTGGCCCATGATGTATTGACTTTGGGATCTGGTGAATCAATCAAACAAACCTCCATTACAGCTACTTCACTGGTCTCAGAAACGGCCATTCAGTCAGAAATTCCATCAGAATCTGTTGCATTGGTACCTTCATGCTTGGCACCTTAACACCACTCAGAATCTCTTATATCATTCTCTGAGCAGGGGGTAGAGAGATGTAGGGCATCTCAAGGACCCTCATCTTGGAAATGTATGAGTCAAGATGGACCATTTTGAGCTCTGGTACCAACAGAATAAAGTGGTCATCTCAGAACCTTCTGTCGCAAATATACCAGATTTTTTTATCCATTTACTTGCAAAAATCTGAAACCTACCACTATTGCTGGCTTCACAGCAGCCATAGCTGATCATTTATATCTTTTGCGCAGGAGTTGAGCAAAAGCCTGGATCTTTATAGGCCTATTGCAAGTGTTTAAAGAGAGAAGCCCACTTCTAACAGAGGTGTAGCATCAAGGGATTTGCCTTTGCTTCTGTTGGTTTTCACAAAGGCTCCTTATTAACCTTTAAAGGAGGTCAGTCTAAAAAAGTTTGACTTGTAAGACTGTTGCAATGGCATTGGCATCTGGCAAAAACAAGGTAAAGTGTATTCTGGGACTTTGGCTCCTTCAGACACAAGCCTCATTGGAAGGAGGTTACAGTTTCTCCCTCCTACCTACCTTTTCAGCAAAGACCCATTACCCTCAATTGGTCTAGATTGGCTCCAGTGGTCACTTCAGCTCTAGATCATTCCTGAACTCAAATTGCCTGGACATATGATTCGTTGTCCTCTTACAGCACTTAGATCCTTCTTGGACAGGACTACTGCTTGGAGAAAAGTGAAAGTCTCCTTCTGCCTTTTAGCAAGAATCAGCTGGCTTCTGATGGCCCAGATAGCTCAAACCAGTGGTCATTCCAGCTCACAAACCATTCTTGAGCTCACAGACTGATTTTGTGACACTCTGCCCTGTTACAGTACTTAGTTACTATCTAGACAGTACAAGTACTTCAAGGAGGGGAAGAATCTCTTGCTCATATCTTTTAAGGAAGGCTTGATGGAGATATCTTGAGTTCTGCTATCTCTTCCTGGATCCATCTGGCTGCATAATTAGATTGCCAGTCCTTTAATTCTGATTCTCAGAATCTATACATTGAGGCACGTATTAGATCCATGGCTGCCTCTTTAGTTTTCAAGAGGGGGGTCTTATCTGGGCAGATATCAGACTCTTGTTTCTGGAAGATCCACAATTCTTTACTACATTCCACTCGAAGATGTAGCTTGGCAATCCCATGACCAGTCCATGAACAAATTGGATCTTGTGGATTCACCTCAGCATGTAGTCAATTTTTGTGTATTTATACATGTTATTGTTATGACTCACATATTTATGTTCTCTCCAGTTATACAAGTGTAGTGTCACTGACATATGTCTTTCTTGACTTACATATGGCCCCCATATCTGCAGTTTATGCAGTTCATTTTATTACGCTACAATAGCTTACCATGTGGGACTTAATGCTGTTCTCGGGTTGCCACACCCGGGGCCAACGTCTTAGAAAAAAAGATCGTTCTTGTTAGCCACCGGATATACTGGTAGTTGTCGTCACGTGATAACTTCTGACCAATCGCCCTACTTTCTCGTTGGCCACGATTGACTGGTAGCAGTTTGTAAATATACAGACATTTTCATTTATTTCTCAGTATTCACGTATTGTTGGAGGCTAATATTTGCATATTTCTTTAAATATATGTCATAGATTATTCTGTAAAAGTTTTAATTTCACAACTTAAGTAGTTTCCTTACAATCCGCGTGTTTTGAGTTTTCTCGGTTCAGGCAATCTTAATTGTACGTCTTTTTATTGCGTTAAAATGTCCCTTCATCAAGCAAACAAAGACAAACCGAGAGCTCAGAAATGCTGCCATTTTTGCTTCAGTTTTGATACACATAATTACTGCCCTACCTGTAGGGAGGCTGGCAAGGGAGATGACCCCTGTGTCACTTTTGAAGCGCCCTGCCATATTTGTACGTCTCTCTCTGATGAGCAGTTACAAAAGATCCAAAACAGGAAGCGGTACTTAAAAAAGCAAAAAGCGGAAACTAGTTCCAAAGATGAACTAGATCTCTTGGGTGAAGGCGATGGGGACTCCTTTAATGGTTCCAATGCAGACCTTGAGAGTGCTGCCGATAACCTCTTTACCTCACCCCCCCCGTCCTCAACCTCTCGCCTTCAGCTCTTTATCACTAAAGACCCCAGCCAAGGCTGTTCCTCCCACCCCAGGCACTGTTTTACAAAATAAAATTCAAAGAAATCTAGAGAAATCCCTGGGTGATTCCTTAAATATACATATCCAGCAGCAAATGGGTTCCTTCCAGGCATCCATGTTAGAAGCTTTTCAGTCACTCCGAGAGGAGTTAGCAGTTAAAAAATCTGCCGAGGTTGATCCCTCACCTCATGCTTCTAAAGCTGGTCCATCCAGCAATCCTGCTGCTCATCTGAACCTACCCCCTCCGAGGTCAAGTACTAATACACAATCCGAGGCTATGGATGTGGACGTTGGTCCAGCACTCCCTCCTCGTCTAGTACAAAATCAAACTTCCTCGGATCAGTACGTTGCCCCTTCTGAAGCAATACCGAAGGATTCCTCGTACTCACATAAAAAACAAAGCCACAGACAAACAGTAACACCGAGCTCTGCCTCGGATCATCTGGATGAGGATTCCGACGAATCTCGGATCCATCCTAGACCTAAGAAACACTCTGACAAGAGCAAGCATAAATCTAGGTCCAGATATGTGTCATCTTCAGAGGAAGATCACTCCCCTGTGGCTAGACACAGGTCTTCTAAGCCCTCTAGGGCTCAGCCCTCAGGCGCAGCTTCTGATCAAGACCTCCCACAACATGATCCAGACCCCCCTTATTATAGGGAAGTAGCCCTGTCTGACATTCCCTCCCAATACTCTGAAGAGGTAGACACCTTCAGGCGCATTCTTTCTCTCCCTGACCCCAGGGACTCTATGCCTAGGTCGTCAACTTCAGTGTTGGGTCTGGATGACGAAAAAGGCCGTCAAGAGCTCAGACCTAGAGGTCCTTCCTCTATCTTACCACTTAGCTCAGTTATCAAGGACGCCTTTGATAAATTTCAACATGATTTCAAAGCTGCCAATTTATCTGAGGGAAAATATGTCAAGCCTCGTCCATCCACTTCTAAGTGGTATAAGGTTGGACAGCCCACTTTTCAAGACAAAATCCAGGAGTTGAATACGGACTTTGCCAAGATCTGTATTACTCCTAGACCTCCTGGGGCACCAGTAGCCAAAGTCCCTATGCCAGTCCTTAAGGAGCTGGAACATCAGGCTAGACAAAATATCTCAACCCTCAATTTCACCGCTGCCTTTGCCAAAACCTCTTCTTCTTGCAATGCTTCCTTGGAGAAGTGTCAACATAGCATCAAATCAACTGTCAAGAAGATTAAATCTCAGATCCAGAAAGGTGCCAATCCTGAGAAAGCAGCAAAGCGCGGATATGAGGAAGTTGCTGAGTACTTGGATTTTTGGAACAAGACTGTTCTTGTTCAACATAGAGCTCTTACCTGTCTCAGCAAATCACTAGCCCATATTCTCCAGAGGGAATTATATTCCATGGCTAATACCGGCTTGCTTAGGCGCGAAGCCGAAATGACTTTATTGCATCCCCAGTTAGGGGAAACGAGACGCCAAGAACTTAGGAACACTCGTCCTTCTGGGACTCCTCCTTGTTCGAGTCTCAACTTGTAAAGGAAGGTGAGGACTTCCTTCTCAAAAAAGGCACCTCAAAAGATTCTCAGGGTTTTGCACCCTACCAGAATAAGCCCTTTCGTGGCCCCCACAAGAAAAGAGGCTCCTACAGGAAATGCCCCTATGGGGGCAATACCTCTCAAAGCAGTAACCAATCCTTTCCCTCGGGAAGAGGAAAATCCAATTTCAGAGGCTCCAGCGGTCGTTTTCGACCCCACAATAGAGGAAGGGGGCGTGGAAACCCCCCTTCGCAATGACTCCTTCATAGCCTCATTCAGTCCACCAGTAGGAAGTCGCCTCCGTTCTTTCAAGAGAGACTGGCAAACAAACAAATGTTCTCAAAACGTGTTAAACATTATCACCAATGGCTACGTTCTGCCATTCCGTTCAAAGCCAAACTTGATCAGATTCCCTCTGATTCTATCAGAGTACAAGGCCCAACAAAAAGACCAAGCCTTGGCCACTTGTATCCAGTCTCTCTTGTCAAAGAACGCCATCGAAAGGGTGGAAAACGTAAAATCTCTCGGGTTTTACAGTCGCCTGTTCCTAGTACCCAAGCCCCACCAAAGGTGGAGGCCAGTCATAGACTTAAGCAGGCTCAACACTTTTCTACATGTAGAAAAGTTCAAAATGGAAACCCCGGAGTCCATCCGGACTTCCCTGGTCCCAGGGGAGTGGGTATCGTCGATAGACCTGTCGGACGCATACCTTCACATCCCCATCCATCCCAACTCAAGGAAGTACCTAAGGTTTTGCTACAAGGCCCAGGTGTTCCAGTTCACCTCCCTACCTTTCGGACTGGCCACAGCCCCCCAGGTCTTTACGATGATCGTAAAGGAAGTGAAACTAATGGCCCTCTCAAGAGGACTCAGAATTCACCAATACCTGGACGACTGGCTGATCAGGTCCCAGTCCCAGGAGGAATCTCAAAGGGACACACAGGCAGTAGTAGACCTAACCCAATCCTTGGGTTGGATAATCAACCAGGAAAAATCAGAACTGAAACCTACTCAGGTGTTTTCGTTCGTGGGCTACAAATACCACCTAGATTCAGCCCTTGTAAGACCCACTCACGAGAGATGGCTCAAACTTCAGGATTTGATCCTACGACTCAAGTCAAAACGTGTTTTGACTGCAAGATGTTTGATGTGTCTAATTGGGTTGCTAGCCTCAACGGAGAAAATGGTCCCGGAGGGACGCCTTCACATGAGGCCCTTTCAGTTTCATCTCAAGGAGCACTGGAGATATCCTCAGTCGCTGGACAACCTCCTTCCTTGGACAGAAGCCATTGTAGCCCACCTAGATTGGTGGCAAAATCCCTCAAATGTGATGAAAGGCGCAGACCTTCATCCCAAGGACCACAGTATCCAACTCTTTACCGACGCCTCAAACGAAGGTTGGGGCGCTCACTTAGATCAAAATTCTACAAAAGGGCTGTGGTCAGAGCGGGAAAAAAGGCTACACATAAATGTCCTAGAATTAAAGGCGGTCTCCCTGGCCCTTCGAGACTTCAAGGACCAGTGCCAGAATCAAACAGTGTTAGTTGCGACGGACAACTCAACAGTGGTAGCCTACATCAACAAGCAGGGGGGAACTCACTCAGCAGAGATGTGCGCTCTCCTGTGGAAAATCATGACCTGGTGCCATCACTACCATATAACATTGAAAGCCAGGCACATTCCAGGGTGTCTGAATGTGATGGCCGACCTCCTATCCAGGTCCAACCAAGTGCAGTCAACAGAATGGTCCCTGCACCCTCAGGTCTTCAAGCAAATCTGCCGAAAGTGGTTCACCCCTCATGTAGACTTATTCGCTACTCACCTGAATCACAAACTCCCTCTATATGTGTCTCCTATCCCAGACCCAAGGGCCTGGAACATAGATGCTCTGAACATAAACTGGACCAACCTCACGGCTTATGCCTACCCTCCTACGGCTCTCCTTCACAAGGTGATCCAAAAGATCAAGCAATGCCATTGCCTGATCATCGTGATAGCCCCAGGCTGGCCAGGGATGCCCTGGTTTTGGGACCTAGTGCAGCTCTCAACAGAGATCCCACTACAACTCCCAGTGTCAACGACCCTACTCAAACAGTCCCACAACTATGTATTCCACAACAATCCACAACAGCTGAACCTCCACGCCTGGTGTCTAGGAGCGGACAACTCCAAGAACAAGGCTTCTCTGTGGAGGTGGCAGAGAGAATTGCTGCCCCTCAGCGGTCATCAACAAGGACCATCTACCGGTCAAAGTGGGCCCTATTTGAAAAATGGTGCAGAGAAAATTCGGTGGATTTCTCCACTCCATCTGTGAAACAAATCTCAGATTTTTTCATGTACCTGTACCAAGACCTGAACAGGCGCCCCTCGACCATTGATGGTTACAGGACTGCTATCGTTGACACTTTGGGCCCAACGGCCCAACACATTGCGCACAACGCAGACCTTCATAGGTTACTCTCCAGTTTTCACAGGGATCGTCCTAAAAGTTCCAGAAATTTACCCAAGTGGAACCTTTCTGTTGTCCTTAACGAGCTCACCAAAGCACCATTTGAGCCCATGAAAGACTCAGACCTCAAACATCTTACTCTCAAAACTGCTTTCTTGCTAGCCTTGGCCTCCGGCAAGCGCCGCAGCGAAATCCATGCCTGGGTCGCTAACAAAGTAGCTAATTTAGGCCAATGGGAAAAGGTAGCCTTGTTCCCTTCTTCTGATTTCATAGCCAAAAACCAACTAGCAAGAGAAGGTTCTCAAAGTGTGTCACCAGTGACTATCCCTGCATTGACTACCATTGTAGATAGACAGTTTAAGGAAGACAGGACCCTGTGTCCCGTGCGGGCCCTGAGGTTTTATCTGGACCGAACTAAAGACCTGAGAGGGTCTCGGTCTCTTCTTTTCATCTCCTTTAAAAAAGGACATACCTCAGATATCAGACCCGCTACACTTTCCTCATGGTTGAAACAAACCATCCTACTTTGTTACAAACAAGCAGATCAACAAGCCTTGGACTTGGTCCAAGTCAAAGCGCATGACATCCGGGCCTTCGCGGCCTCTAAGGCCTTTTACGGTGGCGTATCGGTGGACCAAATCATGCAAGCCTGTCACTGGAAAGCTCACAACACATTCACAAATTTTTACCTAAAAGACCTTACTTGGTCGGACACCGACAACAATATGTATCTGGGACCCGTAGTGGCGGCACAACAAGTCCTAGATCCTTCCCCTCAGACCAGTTGTCCTCGGAAAGAAAAAAGGGGGGGGGGAACATCCGCTACAACCAAGTCTTCAGGAGTCTCTCCCAGGATCTAGGTATTCCTTTACCTCCAAGATGTTACGGGTAAGGTCATTTTATTTTTCAATTATCAGGTAATTTCTATTAAGGACTTAGTCAGTTGTCGTTAATCTCATATTTCAGGTTAAAAATTTCATGAGATCCCCGACCACGGGGCTGGTCACTCACACGTGAAGGTCTAATAGGGACCCTTAGACCTCGAAGTGAGCACTGCTGCACTTCCGTCCTACTACCAAACATCTGGACAGTTTTAGCACTGTCCCCCTTTACTCAGGTTTTTGGCTCGTTACAGGCCCGGTCTTCGGGATCGGGGCTTTGTAAAAGGGACTCAGACTGGCATTTCTGGCACTATTCTATATTTATATTAATTCAAATCTTAGAAAAAAATTACATATCTTCCAGTCTCAGCTGTAATCCCGCCACCGGGCGGTTGAATTCAGCATTAAGTCCCACATGGTAAGCTATTGTAGCGTAATAAAATTGTAAATTTTAATTACTTAAATGTAGCTTTTATAAGCTACAAGCTTACCATGTGGGACTTAGAAGAGTCCCACCCTGCCTCCCCGCTGTTTACAGCTGAGGGGTAGGTTTAATAAAATTTCAACGAGAAAGTAGGGCGATTGGTCAGAAGTTATCACGTGACGACAACTACCAGTATATCCGGTGGCTAACAAGAACGATCTTTTTTTCTAAGACGTTGGCCCCGGGTGTGGCAACCCGAGAACAGCATTAAGTCCCATATGGTAAGCTTGTAGCTTATAAAAGCTACATTTAAGTAATTAAAATTTACAAGTTTGCCTGCTTGGAGATATTCTCATTGTCAGATCATGACATCTTGTTTCAGGAGTCATGCAGACATCTCCGGCCAAGACCGGGTGATGGTTAATACTGCTATATGATTTGTTGTCAAATTGTCTACAACAGCAACAGCAGCAACAATGACGACCACATCATGGATCTCTTGTTGAGGTTAGCAAATTACTTATCTGTGATGAAGAAGTAATATATCACCTAAGATGTGGTGTATGGAAGCTTATCTTATCCTCTTAACGAGTGCTTTATTTGGTGACCTCTTGTCTGACAATCATCTAACAGTGTGGCCAAAACAAATACCCTCCACCTGTTATGGTTGTATTCAAGCACTTGTGAGGATAAGGTAAGGCTATTTTACGCAATAAAATGTAACAAATTTTATTGTAATTTAACTTTTTACAAGTAAAATACTTACCTTATCCTCACAAGGATAAACCCTCCCTCTCCCTACCTCCCCGCATAATTTGTTTTTTGGGGACCAAAAATACAATGAAGAACTCTCAACATTCGTCTGTCAACAACGACTACTGCGCAAGCGCGGACATGCGCAGACAAGGGGTCACCTCTCGTGACAAGAATATTTCTTTTAAAAATTCTTGTCGGTCAATGTGTTTTGCTCCATAAAACCAAACAAGCACTTGTGAGGATAAGGTAAGTATTTAACTTGTAGAAAGTTAAATTACAATAAAATTTGTTACATATTCAGTTACTGTTGGGTCAACTATAACATAGTAAAATTGCAGACCTGTAGCGTATTGCATAGCTGGAGTAATAGTTACTTTTAGGTTATCACACTTGAGTAAATTGCTTGTAACTTGAAAACTGCTGCATTTACAGAGTTTTGTTTAAATATGTTATTCATGTACTTTTGAATCGGCTATAATATAGTGAAATTGCAGACTTGTAGCTTATGGCATGGCTGAGCAATAGCTATTTTCAGGATCTCCCTGTTGAGTAAATCAAGTATAACTCGAAAACTGTTGCCTTTACAGAATTTTCTTAAAATATGTTATTCACCTACTTTTCTGTCAGCTATAACATAGTGAAATTGCAGACCTGTAGCTCATTGCATAGCTGAGCTATAGCTACTTTCAGAGTACAGCTGTTGAGTAAATCATTTGTAACTCAAAAACTATTGCAGTTACAGAATTTTGTATAAATATGTTATTCACCCACTTTTTGATCAGCTATAACATAGGAAGATTGCAGACCTGATTGCAAAGCAGAGCAATAGCTACTGTGAGGTTCTCACAGTTGAGTAAATCAGTTGTAACTGAAAAACTATTGCATTTAGAGAATTGTGTTTAAATATACGATTCACCTACTTTTGGTTCAGCTATAACATAGTGAAATCATAGACCTGTAGCTCATGGCATAGCTGAGCAATAGCTACTTTCAGGTTTTCACTG
Organism: Sabellastarte sp. h YS-2021; assembly: GCA_964017235.1. NCBI lineage: Eukaryota > Metazoa > Annelida > Polychaeta > Sabellida > Sabellidae > Sabellastarte > Sabellastarte sp. h YS-2021. The sequence goes on along the minus strand of OZ024932.1, from coordinate 7,248,929 downwards.
TTGAGTAAATCAGTTATAACTGCAAAGCTATTGCATTTAGAGTATTTTCTTTAAATATGTTATTCACATACTATTCAGTCAGCTATAACATAGTGACATTTACATACTTGTGGCTCATTGCATAGCAGAGCAATAGCTACTTTCAGGTTATCCCTGTTGAGTAAATCAGTTGTAACTTGATAACGATTGCATTTACAGTATTTTCTTTAAATATGTTATTCACCTACTTTTGGGTCAGCTATACTATAGTAAAATTGCAGCCCTTTAACTCATTGTATAGCTGAGCAAAAGATACTTTGAGAATCTCACTGTTGAGTAATCAGTTGTAAATCAAAAACTATTGCATTTACAGTAATTTGTTTGAATATGTTTTCCACCTACATTTTACTCCTTAACGGCTCACCCTCCTTAACAGTTAACATAGTACTTTACTTCGGAATGGAATTTGCAGGGCACAATTTTTGTGTCCTTTTCTTCTTTCACTTCTACTCTGAAACTCAAGACACACAGTCAGCTGACACAGAGCCCGTTCACGGGCACTGATTGCTTGTTATTTCCATTTTGCAATACTATGTAAATATATCGACACTGAATTCAATGCGAATGAAATACAGTTATATACTTTATATAGTGCGACTTAGGAAGTACAGTTAATGTTTATCTCTTTAAACCAGGGATGGGGTCTATTACATGCTGTCTATTGCTATTACTATTACAGTGCCATCTATTATATTTACTGTTACATTTCAAATTTTCAAATCTATTACTATTACATTGTCTCCTGTTACTTCTATTACTTTTATTACTTTGTGTTACTTTGTATCAGCTAGTAAGTAAAAATAAAATTCGATTTTTTTTTGAATCACTGGCAGTCTAATGCAATGTCTATATGGATTTACAAAACCACACAGAAGTTATAAGAATGCCATCAAGATGTCTCCATAATTCATTGAGTGAAACAATATTCCACAGTATTATTTCAAAATTTATACACAGGCATTCAGTGAAGCCACAAGTTCTTAAACATATATATATATTTCATGTAACATGGCTTGTATAACTTGCATTAAATAAAACACAACAATAAAAATAATAAAAAAAATCTCAGAAATCCAGTTTCAGTGAAATGTTTATAAACAGAGATATATTGAACAAAAACAACAGTTAGCCAATGTAATAGAAAGCAATGGAAAAAGTAATAGATTTTTCTTCTATTACTGTGTAATCTATTACTATTACATTTTCAAAATTTCAATCTATTACATTTAAATTTCAGCAAATCTATTACTTTTCTATTGCTTCTGATACATCGGTCCCATCCCAGCTTTCAACACTATATGTCCTGAAAAGTTATCTAAGGGGAGTATTGATTGATAAAAAAATGATAATATCTATGTAGGGGCCACGGTGGCAGAGTGGTAACACTCTCGCCTCCCACCTCTGAGGCCGGGGTTCGATCCCCACACGGGCTCAAGTGGGAAAGCTGGTAGTTCCTTGCCGTTGGTCGGCAGTTTACAGTACACAACCCTAGCGAACTCTATGTACTGGTTTCCTCTGCCCTTCCAACTACCCGTCGTGATATGACCTGTACAGTGTTGAAAGCGATGTAAAACCCCAAATAAACAAATAATATCTATGTAGTAAGAAAAATTTGTATTATGGGTGGACCTCTGACTCTGTAAATATTGTTGTGGGCAAAGCTCCTTATGGGCAAAGGTCATGTGGATAGAGTTTGCATTGGGCAAAGTTCTTGTGGGCAAAGTTCTTGTGGGCAAAGTTCCAGGACTCGTATTCGTCATCTGGGGATACAATTTTGCTTGCAAAATAAAAATATTTTAAATTGAATTACTCAAGTTCTTAAATAAATGTTTATTCTTTAGTCAAAGTTATGTCACAAAGAAAATGGGTCCCATGGAAAATACTCAGTCTAAAGATGTTGTGTGAGTGATGACCTGTCCGGGGATATGTTGGCGCCGAGTTGGCCCAATCTAGTTAAAAATTTCTTGATAATCAGGTTAAACTCTAATATCAGAATCCAATGATGGTAATTTGAAAGTTCTGGCAATAGCTTCAGCCTTGACCTTAGTTTGTCCTTTATACTCTGTAGAATTGTGTTTCCCAGGGCCTCCAAGGGCTTCACTCTTTTGCTGAGAATGATGATCAAGAGCCGTCTTAGCTATTGGAACTAAATCTTTGGACAACCCAAATTCACCAAAGATATCCTGAATAAACTCGTTGGGTTTAGCTATTAAATCTTCAAACTTATACACCAGCATGTTAAACTTCCTCTTGAAACTAACTACATGTGACAAAACACTAAAGTATCTCCAAGTTACAACCAGAAAGTCAGAATCAACTAAATTCATATTACTTTCTCCATAATAGGGATACATGTTCATGTCAAAGAACAACTTCCTCAGAAATTTAAGCTGTAGGATTAAGCCACAGTTAACCATGCGGAGATGTCTTTCAAATGATTGAACTGAAGCTAAGCCATTCCTGTACAGACATACACTTTGCATCCATGGTATTGATTGCAGCAAAGATCCAACCCTTATGTCAGTGCTTTTCAGCTTCAATAATATCAATATTGTATGCTTATATTTGTCCACTGGTTTTAACAAGAGTCTTGTCATGGTTAATGCCATCTGCCTTTTCTCCTGTTCTGGGTGGCTGGCATACATATTCAGAAAACTCCTGTAGCAATCTGGCATGGACAGCACTTGGACCTTACCAGTTTTATTGAAAATCTGAGCTAGAAGTGTAGAACCAGCTCTTCCGGTGTGGTGTAAACAAATGCTCCTTTTTCGTGGATTACCCAGCTTTGTGGCAAGAGTGTGTGCATTGTCCAGTGACATTGTAATCACATGAGTTGATCTGGAATATTGACTTTCAAGAAAATATGGATGCACTTGTGTATTGTATATGTCCATAGCTTGAGGATGTTCCACAAACACTGCGGTGTTATTATGAAAACAATACAAGGTGACATTGTCTGATAACACGTAATCACATGCAACTTGATGGCTTCCTATTCCAAAGAAATCCAGTGCACAGGCCATATCGAAAAGACCATGTTTTGGATACTGTCGCAGGAGAATCCGTTGCCTGCATGCCGCATTTTCTTTGTTCAAATTCACTCCCATGAACAACCCTTCAATAAAACTAACAATATTCCTGCTAAGTAAATACAGGACATAAATCATAAATCGGCCAATGTTAAACCTGGATCTCAGAATAGCAGCAAACGCAGAGGATAGCACAAATTTGAACTTGTACATATTTGTATCTTTTGGCTAAAACTTTCTTTACCTTTTTTGCTTTGAACCACCTTAACTTTTCGTACCATGTTTTAAACATGGGTTATCGCATATTTTATCATATCTTTTGAAGACTTTTACAACAGCCAGTTACATAATCTTGCATGTGTTTCTGAGTACTCAGTATAGCTATACCTCAAAATATGAAAATCAATACCCAGTACAGTGGATAAAAGATTTCACAATCTAGCAATCTCAGAGGAGCATCATATTCTACACAGTTAACGAAGAATGCATCACATATTTAAAATTAAACTGAGTATATCTACAACTATAAAAGAACTGATTTGAATGATAACCTATAAGGTACCTATCAGTCACGTTCAATGATTAACAGTAAAGGTGAGAGTCTATTAATGCACAATGATAGATGCGTGTCCGTGTACGTATACATAAAAAAATCCCTCCTATTGTATGTACTTGATATGAGTCCATCTCTCCGTGTATGTACATACAGATCTGTATGTGGGGAAGAAAAGATGGATCCAATACCTTTTGGAGCGATTTTTTATGCATACGGATCATATACACATGCATTTGTCATCTAAATTCAACTACTTTCATTACATAAAAATAGTGAAAAGATGTATAAACAAAGCATTTAAAATAAACTGCAAATTATTTTTTTTCGATGGCCTAAACATGTGTTGTTTTTCAGAGAAAGCTACATAACCAGACTGACATCTTCAAGTTGTACCACTTTACACACTCACATTTCCTTTCCCCCAAATATTAGCCTCATAGCAGACTTTGAGTAAAATTTGGAAATAACTTTTCTTCTAATATTGATCACATTGATTCTTTATAGAATAGTTATAATTTGTTAACCATGTACAAAGACTACTCATTTCTAAAATGCAAAACCATTAGATGCAGTGAAAGTTTATTTATTCTGCTATATGAGAACTCGTTATATTGTGGATTTTAAAATATTTTGTACACCCAAAGAAATCTTTGTAAGGTTACGTGGAAGGTTATGTGAAAGTTGACTTGTTCTTGTGTGTATACGAGGTCTGGTTTTTATAATCATCCTTCCACACATTTGATTAATGCACATACTGCTCTCTCTTCTGCTGAAAGTCTTTAAAAAAGCAAATGTCGGTGATAACTCTATGTTATTTATTATTCTGCTTGATAAAGTAATTTTCTGTTGATATATTCATTTGTTTTTATGTATCTTGAGGACTTTCAACTTCATGAACTCTTTATTTTACTTCATAAATGTAGAGTATTTTTACACAGTTCATACATGCTCTCCTTTGAATCTCTAACTGTTAGACCCCAGTTACACATTCACAGATGGTCCTCCGGATCGCACTAGGTTTCCTAATATGGAAAATGTTGAGTGATTTATTTATCATATTTTTCATCTCTGAACTCATCCTTAATGTCCGTAATGTCCTTGTGGCATCCGCCACGGATGCGATGTGTCCGCAAGGACGCTATGGAAAAATCAAACTGCATCCGTAATGTCTTTAAACCCATTGGGGATGTCCTTGAGCTATCCGTAACATCCTTGGCTCTTCTGGGCCAATAAAAGCTTGGTAAATTTATACGGATATCCACGGAAGCTATAAGGACACCTCCGGATGTTAACGGACACTACCGAAAACCCCAAGGACCACCAGGAATGATCCTGGAAGAAAGTCACGGAAATAAAAATTTCTTGCGGGTATGAGCGGACATTCACAGGTCAGTTCCCTGACAATAAGGACGGGGTTTATGGATAATAAGGACACCTCAAGGACAATAAGGACAAGGTGTACAATTGATTTGTGGTTTCCCACACCATTCAGGAAGTTACGGAAAGATGCCTACTCATGGACGAAGCCTATATAAGGGGCACTTGGTTTGCCTATGGCTCATTCACATGCGTTTTGATGATGATACATCAATTTAACAACTTTATAACAGATACTGGATATATTTGAGGATATATTTTGCTGGCATATTTAGTCAAAATTATTAAGTCTTTTTTATTTTCGGAATACGAAATTTGGTAAACACTACTGTGGAATGCCACCAAGGAAAAGGTTAAAGTGGAAGAGCAGTCAAGATGGAGAGAAGATGTCCACCCAGGTCCAGGCCAGGAGTCCAGAGGTGGATGAGTTGAGTTGTGTACCAGAGACTCAGCAGAGCCAGCAGACAGCTGGGGTGGACGAGTTGGTGGTGGGAGTGGAGGATTCTCTGCAGATGTCGGATACAGAACAGGGTGACATCGTGCTTGAGGCACAGCAGGATTAGGATTCAAGTGATGAAGACACACAGTCTTCTGCGGGAACGCAGAAGGGTAAAGGCAAGGGCAAGTCATTCAGGGAAGGGCAACATGTATCTGAAGAGAAGGCTGACAAAAGGAGCATGAAACCCACTGTTCTGTTCAGTGCTGAGGAGGAGCAGAAATTGGTGAACTTTTTGCGTGACAATGAAATTCTCTACAACAAGCGTTTAATGGACTACACAGATAGGTCAAAGAGGGAGGCTGTGTGGGATAAGCTCTGTGAGGAGAACAACAGAGACAAAGATGCCTGTCAGAAATGGTTTCAGAGCCAGCATACACTCTTTGGAAAGGTCACTCACATGAGGTCGGGCCAGGGTGAACCACAGTTGACAAAGAGGCAGAAACTTGACAAGAGACAATTTTGACTTCCTGAGGGACCACATTGTGCGCCATCTTAAAGTCAAAAGGGAATTCAGGGTTCCCAAGGGGTCTACTTCACAAGCCGCCACAGCAGCGGGCTCATCATCCAGATGGGAGACTGTGCAAACAGAACCGTTCCAGGATACTTCTCACCCAGAATCCACTGATGACCCAGCAGACCTGTCCCATCTGGATACATATATGCCTACTACCAGATCGCGTGGAGTCAGTGTGACCTCGAGTATAGCAGATTCTGACCTCCAATTGGCTCTTGCAGAATCTCAGAGGGGGATAACAGAGTTAAAAGACATTGTGGTTAAAAAGCTGAGTGATGACAAGCCTGATGATCCAAGACTGGGCTTCTGTGACATTCTAAAGGTGGAGGTGGTACAACTATCAAGCGACTCATATGATGAGTTTCAAAAAGAGACATTCAACTTAGTGATGAGTCTTAAATGTAGGGACAAGCAGCAGCAAAGGTTCCAACACACACCCGGCACCAGTATGGCCCAGACTGCCACAAAGCCAGCCCTCGACTTCACACCAGTATCCTCTGTCTCAAACCCAGGTGCAGGCACCACAGCAGCGGATCCAAGAGACATTTACACACGTACCACAGGCACTTCCACAGCAGCAGCATTTATAACATTCGCAGCAGCACTTTCAACAGACATTCACTCAGACACATGGACCAGCTCAACAGCAGATCTATGGCCAGGCTCCACAGCAAAGGATGCAGCCACAGCACCACATGCCACTGATGTCAGCGTCACAGCAGCCGATGAGGCAGCAGCAGGCAATTCAACTACATCAGCCAATACAACTACATCAGCCAATACAGCATTCTGTACAGTCACAGAAGCCAATACAACAGCAGCAGCCCATGCAACAGCCAATCTAAACACATCTGCCAAAACAACAACAGCAGCAGCCCATGCAACAGCCAATCTAAACACATCTGCCAAAACAACAACAGCAGCAGCCCATGCAACAGCCAATCCAACCACATCCGCCGAAACAACAACAGCAGCAGCCCATGCAACAGCCAATCTAAATACATCTGCCAAAACAACAACAGCAGCAGCCCATGCAACAGCAGCATCATCATCAACAAACTGTCCAACGTTCACAGCAGCAGCTCACACAACAACACAGCCAACAAACATCGGAGCACCAAGCCTCACACATGTCATGTCGCCACCACTTACAGCTACACAGACTAGGAGGCAAAACAGCCCACCACTCACCAGTACACCAGCTGGATCCGCCAACAAATCCACCCTCAGTTGAGAGCCAGTACTTCAGCAACATTCCAAACACGTCACAAGATATCAGCCTTGGTGCCATGAACACGCCTCAGTTCCAGCCAGTCGACGACACAATAACCGCCCAACCAGACTAGCCAGACCAACCAGCCTCAGGGGACCAGTAGCCAGCCACCGCCAGCCAACATATCAGCACTAGTTGATAATTTTTAAAGGTCCTTCTTAGGGCTGCCAAATATTCCAAAAACAGTTATTTGAGCTATGCTTTTGTTCTCCCCACAAAAATAGTAAATGAAAATACACCCAACAACCCAACACCATACAAATATACAAAAGGAATGGGTCCAAAATAATCCAAAGTCCTATTATGTCAAACAAATGTAATTCCCCATAGCTTACACTCACATTGATTATTCTCTTAACCATATAATGAACAACAAACAGAAAAATAAATAAAAGCCCCCACCCACACACCCAAAAGCTTAATATTTTGCAGTACAAGTTATCTTCAAGTACAGTCACAGTGTGAATGAAACCCTACCACCCCCGGTTTTTGTTTAAACCCATGTCGAGAATACTTGAGACCCATCACTCCACCATCATTCATTTCTACCCCGGAGGAGGGCATGCTTGCTTATCCAATGTTTCAAAGCATTGTATTTCAACCTTTTGATTTTGTCACCACACAGTTGGGTGACACACCATCAGTGTACACAAGCAGAACAAAGGAATGCAATGTTTGGCATTTTAACAATAGGTGTGTTCATAACCTCTTCATTATGTTTTCATTGTGCGACCAATAACAAGTGACCATTGACCAGTGACCAAAGGTCATGTTAAGTTATCTTAAGTGAATAAGGCAATCTCATTCTTGGCCAAAAAGATGAAGCTATGTTGCAGTCAAATCAAAGTTTAGAAAACAAAACCAAACATTTTATTGGCAACAGTGATATAGACCAATTATAACATCGACACAGACAATCATGTATGATACAAGAAAAAGCATAAAAAAACATTATTAAGAGAAGAATGTTTGTTGTAATAGCTTTGTCAACATAAGTGTCCATAATACCTTAGTTTGTAAAGTTCTTATAAACAACACTCCTGCACTATATACATTGGAGCACATTAAGTGTCATTCATTTGAAATGTTTTTAACCACAGCCCATAAAGGCCGGGGTTATAGTCGTCCCCTGCACTATCCGGGCGGCGTCGGCGGGCATAAAGCTTGTGGGTGTTTCACAGCCTAAACCCCTGCACGGATTTTCACTAAATTTTCAGGAGATGTTTACCCCAAGAGGATCTTGAGCTGATTAGGTTTTGGGGAGTATCCCGGTAACAACTGTTGCCATGACAACACTTTTAAGATTTTTGGGTCTTAAAGTTTATGGGTGTTCCACAGACTAAACTCCTGCACAGATTTTCACCAAATTTTAGGATATGTTTACCTCAAGAGGATCTACAGCTGATTAGGTTTTGGGGGGTGTCCGGTTGCAACTGTTGCCATTCCAACACTTTAAAATTTGGGGGTCTTAAAGTTTCTTCTCAAATCTTTGATATTTCTGTAACCTAAAATATTGCAGCTAGCTTCATCAGATTTGCACAAAATGTAAATGGATAGGAAAGCTTGTCTGAGAGTAATTGTGTCCTTGTTTTGGAAACAAAATGACCGCCATATCACATCTTTTATGCCACATAGGAGGGTCATCATATCAAAAAGGCCTTATATCTCCCTTATAATTGATTCTAGGGCTACAAAATATGAAAACTACGTGTAAGAAATCATAGCCTGTGAATCTTTTGTAGAACATTTTGTGGGTTCTCTGTACTTCTTACAACAGAAGTTGTACCTTGTTGGCCATTTAGCTGTACCTGCCGGCTGGGGTTCATGCCTGCTGAGGCTGGCTGTTTTTGTATTACAGTCTTGCATTGTTCTATTTACATTTAGAGAGTCACAGTATCACAATATTTGTAAAAATTCTGTTCAGTTGCCCAGGGTGCTGCCCCTCATTCATAAAGTAATCCCTGATAATATTCCTCAGTCTTTTAGCTGCCTCCATTGGATTGCAGCCATCATATGGAATGTCATTACTCTGGAGCACTATCGCAGATTGGCCCTCTCCCCTGAAGTCAGCCTGTTGACCTGCGGGGTATCTGATCCTCAGTAGGTTGTGCAGTTCAAGGCAGGCCATGACCAGCCTGATTACTACTGGGGGCTCATGCTGCGAGATGTGAGGATCCCGAAGGCATTCTCATCCACCCTTCTTCCCCGGCTGATCATGTAGTTGAAGACCCTCTCCTTGATGTCCAAACCATGTCTGGAATAGGGTTTCATTAACCACACCTTGAGGGGGAAAGCGTCGTCCCTGAGGATGAAGTTCAGCTTTGGTCCACCAATCTCTGGAGATTCACTCAGGGAAGCCGATGCTGCCGTCCTCTATTTTGTGCCTCAAATTGGATTGCTTGAAAATCTGAGCATCTGAGCTTGACCCAGCAGCCCCCCACGTCCACCCACAGGAACTTGTAGTCTCTATCCACCAGGGCCAAGAGTACTATTGAGCGGAAGCCCTTGTAGTTATTGAAGAAGCTGCGGCCCCCTCTGGACATCTGATTGGAATATGCTTTCCATCCAGGGCACCCAGGGCATGCGGAATGTTCCATCTACGGTGGAAGACAGATTCAACCTGCAACTAGTCCTCTGGGAGTGTGGGGCACTGCATCACCTGATCTCCATAGGCCCTAATGATAGCGTTACAGACCTCAGGCACAAAGTGTTTGATGGTGGAACTGGATACCCTGAAAGCATACTGCAGGGTGGTGTAGCTGTCTCCAGTGGCCAGATGTCTGAGGGTGACTGCCAGCTTCATTCCTGGACTCGTGGGATCTCTCATCCAGGTCCTGTCCCTCTGGAGCTCAGGAGTGGTTCACTGCTCCAGCTCTTGAAAGAGCTGAGGCGGCATCCAGATGAAGTTTTGGTATGCCATAGGGTCATCTAACTGGAGCCTTGGCATCAGTCTGGTGTACTGCCCCTCTTCTTCTGCCAAAGCCTGAACCTGAATCTTCTTTGTCTTCTCTGTCTGATAACTGGCACTGGCAGACCCCATCTGCTTCTCACCCTCTCTGTCATAGATGAAATGATGAGTAACTGCCTCTCCATTTCTAAGAGTAAGAGTTGAAGTTGTGCAAGATTTCTGTCCTCTCTGTCCATATTGGCATCTAGATTCAATCTGGCTAGTGAGCTGGTCCTTACCCCTTTTATAGCCATTGGCATTCAGGTATCCAGTGGTCACTACCACCCACTGAGACACCTGTAATGTTATCTAATGTTATCATAAAAGTGCCCTACATCCGTGAGCAACATTTAGATCCTTAAACCCCATCCGCGAGTGTCCGCATGGTCTGTAAATCCATCAGGGGCGTCCTTGAGACTTCCTGGGGGATCCCTGTGTAGTCTGGATGTATCTGGGAATGTTTCCGCTGCACTGCGGGTGGTCACGGACGTGTATCTACGGGTCATCAGCAGGCGATAAAATGCATCCCTAAATGTCCTTGTGACATCCTTATCACCTGTAGAATTTTTTGTGGCGTATCCGTAAATCACTCACTTTTTCCAAATTCTTCCCCCCATAACCGTTGATCCACAGTGGATCCTCGTCAGTTACCATACATGGAACTGTGACATATATCCGTGGGGGATCCTTGGATGTGTAACTGGCCTCTTAGCTCAGTTGACCTGCAACTTTCGTATAGATAATACTTGATGGAATATTTACCAATTTACCTAATTTTAAATTTTAAAGGTGAAGAATTTCTTTTAACTAATTAATAAATTTATGCATGCATTGTAGTTTTAACTATTTGCTAAAATAATAAATAACCCTGATATTATCTTCTGCCCGGCTCGCCGGCGGGAGATTATAATTTGCACCATGTGTGTGCATGCGTGCATGCGTGCGTGCGTGAGTGTCACGCAGTTTCCTCTGAAACTACTACAGTTACACATTTTTGGTAAATTAGTTGTCCTAATGAATTTGTTTGCTCTTCAATATTTTTTGGGTTTGGTGAACTTTGGCCTACTTGTGAGTGAGTAATAGCACTTTTAGCTAATATATTTATATGGCTTATAACTCTAAAACTATTGCATTTACAGTATTTTGTTGCAATATGTTGTTCAGCTACTTTGTCAACAGCTGCAACATGGTCAGTAGTTTGGAAGTGTATCTCAATAGCTAAGCGAGTAATAACTACTTTGTCAATTTTTAATGATAACCATAATGAGTAGATGGCTTATATCTTCAAAAGTATTGCAGCTACACAATTTTGTTCCAATATGTTGTTCACCTACTATCTCCACAGCTACAACATGGTCAGTAGTTTGGAAGTGTATCTCCATAGCTAAGTGAGTAATAGCTACTTTGTCAATTTTTTATGATAACCATAATGAGTAAATGGCTTATATCTTCAAAAGTATTGCAGCTACATGATTTCTCTCAAATATGTTGTTCATCTACTTTTTTGCGAACTCTAACATATTTAAGTTTCACACCTGTTGCTCGATGTACAAGTGAGTAATGGCTACTTTATTGCTACTTTTACTGAAAATGTCAAAAATATCTCGCAAACCGTAAGAGATAGAGCAATTTCGAGCGAATTTTTGACCCTCAGGGTAGTACTAGAGTATCCTATGCTAAGTGGAAAAATGCAATATCTGTCAAACTATTGCATTTACAGTATTTTGTCCCAATATGTTGTTCAGCTATTTTCTCCACAGCTACAACATGGTCAGTGGTTTGGAAGTGAATCTCCATAGCTAAGTGAGTAATAGCTACTTGGTCAATTTGGAATGATAACCATAATGAGTAAATGGCTTATATCTTCAAAAGTATTGCAGCTACACATTTTCTCTTAAATATCTTGTTCATGTACTTTTTTGTGAACGGTAACATATTTAAGTTTTACAACTGTTGCTCAGTGTACAAGTGAGTAATGGCTACTTTGTTGCTACTTTTAGTGAAAGTGTGAAAAATCACAAATATCTCGAAAACCGTAAGAGATAGAGCGATTTCCAGCAAATTTTTGATCCACAGGGTGGTACAAGAGTCTCCTGTCCAATGGGGGAAAATTTCAATTTTCGCCACTTTCAGCGGCCATCTTGGATTTTTGCGGAAAATGAAAAAGTGTCAATATCTCGAAAACCGTAAGAGATAGAGCGATTTCGAGCGAATTTTTGACCCACAGGGTGGTACAAGAGTCTCCTGTGCAAAGGGGGAAATTTCAATTTTCGCCACTTTCGGCGGCCATCTTGGATTTTTGCGGAAAATGAAAAAGTATCAATATCTTGAAAAACGTAAGAGATAGAGTGATTTCGAGCAAATTTTTGACCCACAGGGTGGTACAAGAGTGTCCTGTGCAAAGGGGAGAAAGTTCAATTTTCGCCACTTTCGGCGGCCATCTTGGATTTTCGCGGAAAATAGAAAAGTGTCAATATCTCGAAAACCGTAAGATAGAGCGATTTCGAGCGAATTTTTGACCCACAGGGTGGTACAACAGTGTCCTGTGCAAAGGGGAAAAATTTCAGTTTTCGCCACTTTCGGCGGCCATCTTGGATTTTCGTGGAAAATAGAAAAGTGTCAATATCTCGAAAACCGTAAGAGATAGAGCGATTTCGAGCGAATTTTTGACCCACAGGGTGGTACAACAGTGTCCTGTGCAAAGGGGAAAAATTTCAATTTTCGCCACTTTCGGCGGCCATCTTGGATTTTTTTTTTTTTGAAAAATAAATGTCATTTGGAAGGAAACCTGATTTGAATTTGTTAGAAACCCAAAAACAAAGATATCCAAATAACTCTAAGGGTCTTACACATACACAGAAGTTGACAGAACTGCATGTGTAAACATGCATATAATGTTATACTTTGCAGCTTCTAATATTTTTCATCTTTATCTATTCCAAACAGTTTATTGTGTCCACCCCACTAGGGAGTGGACATATTATTTTTGCTTTTTCCGGCGTCCGGACGCTTGGTTTCCGCTTATTTGAAGGAAAAGTATTTATCCTATCTTTACCAAATTTGGTATGGGTGTTTATTGGGTTAATAGCTTGCATGGGATTGCTTTTGGTGAAGATAGGTCTATAGCTAACTGAGTAATAGCTACTTAGCTACTTTTGTGTACTTCTTTTGTTTCCGGGCATTTTAAGGAAAACTATTTGACATATCTTTACCAAATTTAGTATGAGCATTACTTAGGTCGATAGCTTGCTTGGGATTGCTTTTAGTGATAATAGCTATATAACTGACTGAGTAATAGCTACTTAGCTACTTTGCCAAAAATGGCAAAACACAAATTTGCTTTTATCTCCTTAACCGTGCAAGATAGAGCGATTTCATCGAAATTTTCGACCCACAGGGTATCTGAGAAATGTACTCTTGGCAATTTTCAAAAAAATTTCCTCTCCCAAAAAATGGCGGACATTTTGAATTTTCGAATTTTTGCCAAAAATGGCAGAACACAAATTTGCTTTTATCTCCTTAACCGTGCGAGATAGAGCGATTTCATCGAAAATTTTTGACCCACAAGGTATCTGAGAAATGTACTCTTGGCAATTTTCAAAAAATTTTCCCCTCCCCAAAAATGGCGGCCATTTGAATTTTCGATTTTTTTGCCCAAAATGACAAAACAAAAATTGCTTCTATCTCTTTAACCATGCGAGATAGAGTGATTTCGTCGAAATTTTCGACCCAGAGGGTATCTGAGGAATGTAGTCTTAGCAATTTTCAAAAAATTTTGCCCTGCCCAAAAATGGCGGCCATTTTGTGTTTTCAAATTTTTGCCAAAAATGGAAAAACACAAATTTGCTTCTATCTCTTTAACTGTGCGAGATAGAGCGATTTCGTCAAAATTTTCGACCCACAAGGTATCTGAGAAATGTACTCTTGGCAATTTTCAAAAAATTTTCCTCTCCCCAAAAATGGCGGCCATTTTGTATTTTCAAATTTTGGCCAAAAATGGCAAAACACAAATTTGCTTCTATCTCCTTAACCGTGCAAGATAGAGTGATTTCGTCAAAATTTTTGACTCACAGGGTATCTGAGCAGTGTACTCTTGGCAATTTTCCAAAAAATTTTCCTCTTCCCACATATGGCGGCTATTTTGAATTTTCGAATTTTTGTCAAAAATGGAAAAACACAAATTTGCTTCTATCTCCTTAACCGTGCGAGATAGAGCGATTTTGTCAACATTTTCGACCCACAGGGTAACTGAGAAATGTACTCGTGGCAATTTAAAAAAAAATTTTCCTCCTCCCCAAAATTTTTGACAAAAATTGAAAAACAGAAATTTGCTTTCATCTCCTTAACCGTGCAAGATAGAGCGATTTCGTCGAAATATTCGACCCAACCAATGCAAAAAGGCATGAAGCCGAAATAATTTACATGCATACTAATAAATATTTAAGCATCATTGATATATTTTACAAATGAAACAGGGTCTTGTAAGACTACTGTACAGTTTTTGCAAAAGGTTCATAGGGTGGACATTACACATGATAATGTGTGTTCTTCTATGCTATCCTGTTTCTATTCACATGTCGCAGCTACTATCAACAGGGCGTCCTATTTCTGGTTTTTCTGAAAAGTTAACTGAATATACAAAGCTTTTGAATGATTTTGGTCTGCAAGCCATTGTCTAAATGATTAAATGTTCTCGCACACTGGAGTGGTGTGATGTGGCAAGAGTTGGGGATGTGGGACAAGTTTTATTAAATGCTAAGCAGGCTTATTATAAGCCATACCATTCACATTTCGTTAAACATTTTAAGGAGATATTTGACACAATCATATTTTAATACTCATTAAATATACCACAGGGATAATATTATTCATTTTTATGCTGCATATATTGCCCTATGGCATATCTAAATGTCTCTCCTGCCTTAAGATTTAAACCCAGGTACAGGCAGATACATTATTGTTCTTGGCTACATGCACTTGGCTACATGTACATGTGCAATTCGGATGGGTAGAATGGTGCTTTGAGCCCAGAATGTCCACTATTAAAGGAGATAATGTACATTGTATAAGTACAAGGCAAAATAAAAATACATTTACATGTTTTCAAAAGAAAATCTGCATTTCTTTTCAAATGTAAATCAATGCTGTGAAATTAATTCATATTGGTCTTATAAAAGTGCATGTGGAGATTTTGCAACTACATGACAAAGTACTGAAACTTGCTCAGCTCAACCCAGCTATTTTGCAGTGTAACCTTATTACTGGTAGAATAAACAAATATTTTAATAAAACAATTTATTTCAGTTTATAAAGTTTATTATCTTAATTTCTAAATTAATGTTAACAAATAAAACAAGGGAAATCATATCTTTTTACCCCACAGCCCTTAAGGGCTGTCGGGGTATTGTTTTCACCCATGGTGTCCGGATGGGCGGGTGGGCGTGTGGCGGGAAAAAGTTTGTCCGGGCTGTATCTCAGAAACCGTAAGGTGTAGGAAGTTGATACTTGGTAGGGACATTGTTTAGGGGGTGTAGGTGTGCAACGTCATAGTCTGACCTTGATTTGACCTTTGACCTTGCTGTAGTGACCTTGAGTTTGAAAATCTTGTCCGGGCTATATCTCAGAAACCGTAAGGTGTAGGAAGTTGATACTTGGTAGGGACATTGGTTAGAGGGTGTAGGTGTGCAACGTCATGGTCTGACCTTGATTTGACTTTTGACCTTGCCGTAGTGACCTTGACCTATAAAATCTTGTCCGGGCTATGTCTCGGAAACTGTAAGGTGTAGGAAGTTGATATTTGGTAGGGACATTGGTTAGGGGGTGTAGTTGTGCAACATCATGGTGTGACCTTGATTTGACCTTTGACCTTGCCATAGTGACCTTGACCTATAAAATGTTGTCCGGGCTATATCTCAGAAACCGTAAGGTGTAGGAAGTTGATACGTAGTAGGGATATTGGTTAGGGGATGTAGGTGTGCAACGTCATGGTGTGACCTTGATTTGACCTTTGACCTTGCCACAGTGACCTTGACCTATAAAATGTTGTCCGGGCTATATCTCAGAAACCGTAAGGTGTAGGAAGTTGATACTTGGTAGGGATATTGGTTAGGGTGTGTAGGTGTGCAATGTCATGGTGTGACCTTGATTTGACCTTTGACCTTGCTGTAGTGACCTTGACCTATGAAATTTTGTCCGGGCTATATCTCAGAAACTGTAAGGTGTAGGAAGTTGATACTTGGTAGGGACATTGGTTAGGGGGTGTAGGTGTGCAACGTCATGGCCTGACCTTGATTTGACCTTTGACCTTGCCGTAGTGACCTTGACCTATAAAATCTTGTCTGGGCAAGATCTCGGAAACCGTAAGGTGTAGGAAGTTGATACTTCGTAGGGACATTGGTTAGGGGCTATAGGTGTGTATTATCATGGTGTGACCTTAATTTGACCTTTGACCTTGTTGTAGTGACCTTGACCTTTAAAATCTTGTTGCACCTTTGGGTCTGTTTTTTGATGCAGATTAAGCACTGTTAATTCATATTAGAATTTATTAAGAATTTTACTTTCATAACTTCCCATTGTAAGAGATAGAATTTCATCAAGTGAGCCACAGATTTTGCTCCAACACCACACATAAGCATTTATTAAATGTATTACCACTTCTGTATGCATGGTAATATTCAAAATATCTGAACCATAATTTGGCCATGCAGATGTAGATAAAGAGTGTTGAATTTTAGTTTACTGATTAATGCTGTCATCTTGTTATTGAATTATCTTGTTTTAATACTTCATCTTTACATGCATTATCTTTCTTTTAAACATTATTTTCTTCATTTAAACATTGTTTGGAACTTTATATAACTGACAGTATCCTGAAGTTTGTACTGGTACAGTACTTCTATATCTCATGGTGTTGAAAATATTACCCTAGGCTGTGGGGTACGGGCATCTCTGATGCTATTTTTTTGAATATTTGTGAAGTCTAGACTGAACACCATACCCGGCAACTGACAGGAATCTGTGCTGCCAAATGCTAATATCCTGTCCAGTACCCACAATTGCTTACTCAGTATCACACATTCTGGCTGTCTATGAGGAACAGGCATCACAGACTCTTACCAAGCTGTGCCAATGCAAAGAAAATGCTCTGGTTGATTTAGTTGTATTGACATCTTGAATTTAGCCCCCAGAAATAAGATGGGGAATGAGGGCCTCCATAGAATCAGCAGCAGAATGCAGTTGGTCTATGACAACCTTTAAGTCTTCCCAAATGGGCACAAGGTTAACTCACCAATATGTGCTAAACCATAATTTGTCAAAATGTGTTACTGCAGGTTAACCTAGCTCTTATACCCATATTCAATTGGTACTTTTCAGTGGTGACCATACATACCCCCCACCCTATGTGGCCAATTACTGTACATTTTGAGGGGGGAGGGGTTCAATAGCCATTTACAATCCTTGATCTCAACATTACAGAAATAGTAAACATGTTTGATACTTCTGTGACTCAATCCATTTCAAAGTGGATCTCCTTTAGACACTGCAACTTCAAAAGTTCAGATGTTGAGCTGCAAAGCCCTGTCACCTAATGGGGCATATATACAGATTTTATTGCGTTAATACATCCTATCCAATGGACAATTGCTTTACCGGTCGGCGCGACCGGTCCCGCCAAACGTCAGAAAAAGACATCCTGTATATAATACCGGCAGGACCGGTCACAGAGTGTGCATTCGCCAGGTGGCGCATCGTACTTCATTTCCTGTTTACCTACTGACGTCATAGCATCTTTTTCGTTTGGCGCGAAAGAGTGTGCAGAAGATTTTCTTCAGAGATACGTTTTTGAAGTTATACAACAAACTCTTCCAAGTTTCTTGTTTTTTATTAGGACGGAGTAATTATACAACGTTACTGATCATTATGTCGTCTCCTGGACAGAAACGAGGTTCTTGCGGGCACGTTATGGCCCTTTTCGACAACCACCAGAAATGCGCGCGTTGTCGTGACAAGGGGGTGGGAGACAACCCCTGTGTGAAGAAGTTGGATTGTAGTATCTGTAAGGCGTTTACATCTGCTCAGATCCACCAGTTAGCAACCCTGACCTACAAGGAACGGAAAGAACGCTCTAGCCAGAAGAAATCTGAAGTTTTGACAGATACGTCTTCCAAGCTTGTTGATCCGTCTGAGGTTTCACTGCTGGGTCCTGTTAATTCAGGAAAGCAGTCTCCTGTTGATTCTACACCCAAGCAGAAGAAGAAGCGTTCTGATGGCTCTCCAAGGTCTAGTAAACGGAAGCACAGCAGTAAACCTACTTCAGACGACCTCAAGTCCCTTGATGACAAGTGGAGTGAGAGATTTTCCCATCTGGAAGCAATGCTGGTTAACCAGTCATTTGCTGTCCCTGTGAGACCGGTGAATTCTGCTTCTGTGGTGCCCAGAGAACACCCCTTCTTTGATCCGGGTGCTTCTACAAGTGTTATGTTTTCTGAGGGCACTAGTGACGTTGCTACGCAGTTGACGGCTACCCAACCTCCGCTGGGGGTTCCAGGTACACAAGCTGTGAAGGAAGGGAATGAGAGTGCTACCCACCCTGTTCAGGGCCCCGGTACCTCTGATACTGTTGCCACCCAACCTTTACTGGTTCCCGGTGCAGGGACTGCCACCCAGCCTTCACAGGCTCCCGGTGCGGGTCCTGAGGTTCTGCCTTCCGGTTATGAAACTACGCTGTCTAACCAGTCGCCTCCCATTGGCCAGAATACTGAGGTTGCTAGGGAATCTGACAGCGAGGCTGAGTTGGATGCGGAACCGGCTTCACCGGCTAGTGTTCACTACCAGGGTGATGTACCGGAAACAAACACTGACCAGGACCTTTCTGAAGATGCAAATTACCAGGAAACCTTGTGAGGGGTGAGGAGTTTCATGGGCTGGCATCAAATCCCGGATTATGACACCTCAGCTGCATCTATGGATGACAATCCCTTTGCCAGTTCCAGAGTGAAGACTACCGGTAAAGTGTCAGTTAAATTGCCGGTGGATGAATGGCTTTGTAAGAAGCTGGAGAAACTAAATGTAACTAGTGCTGAAGGTTATCCTTCCAGGAATACAGAAACCAGTGGACTGCTGCGTGATCAATTTGTCAAAACACCCCGTACTTCAAAGTGGTACGACATGCAAGCTGTTAAGAAGGATACGTCTACCCAGGCTGTTGGTGACTGGTCTCCGGAACTGGCAAAACTGAACAGTATGTTTTCTAGAGTTGCAAGGCGCAGCTTACCTTCAGCTCCAGCTTCCCGTACTTTCAACCAGGACACCCTTAGAAGGTGGGAGAGGTCCTTCAGAGAGCAATCAGTGATGTGTAATCACGCTGCTGGATTATCCAGATGCCTCATGAAAGTACAGGACTCCATGGTCACCCAGTTGAAGTCCCTCAGGTTCGATTCCTCAAAGGGCAAGAGTGCTGAGAAACAACAACAGGCTGTTGAGGAACTGGAGTATCTGGTTACATTCAACCGGTCAATTTCACAGGCGATGCAACGTACCATGCAGGATCTCTCAGAGGGAGTGTTTATCAGCATGGCTAATCTCACCCTGGCCCGTCGGGACAGTTATTAGAGTTCATACGAGGTGGAGTTAAGCCTGACACCTTGTCTGCCTTACGTACGTCTCCAGTCCACCAACTCTCACTCTTCCCTGACAGCTTACTGGTCAAGGCTGAAGAGGAGATCTTACGTAGTGAAGAGAGGCGTTCTGCTGGTACCACACAGAGGAAACCTGGACGTTTTCATCCATACATCCCCTCCAATCGAATCCCTCACCAGCCGGACCGGAAGCCCACTACACCGGCATGGAAGCAGATTAGAGACCGGCAAACTGCTCAGAAAGGTGGTGGTAAAGCCTCAAACTTCATCCAAAAGCCGGCCAGGGGATTTAAAAAGCATAAATGACAATTACTGTGTTTCAAATGTGGTCGGATTGGTGAACTCTGTAAATGTATCCGACAAGAGGAAGGGTTTGAACCCACCACCAGTGACAAGCAAGAGCGAGACTGTGTTATCACATGTAAACTCTTTTGTTGCAAGTGTTCCTTTTGCCAGCGGGTCACCACAAAAGAAAGGTGTAAATCCCGTTTAT
Organism: Sabellastarte sp. h YS-2021; assembly: GCA_964017235.1. Taxonomy (NCBI): domain Eukaryota; kingdom Metazoa; phylum Annelida; class Polychaeta; order Sabellida; family Sabellidae; genus Sabellastarte; species Sabellastarte sp. h YS-2021. The sequence continues at coordinate 7,228,564 of OZ024932.1, read as the reverse complement.
TGTCAATCTATCAGAGAAATAAACCATGTGAACGATGTTTCCTGTGTAGATCACTTGAGTTCTGTAAAAATTGTCACAAATGTCCCAACTGTTGTCACAAATCTTCCTGTAGGGGCAAGGCTTCAGCAGTTTTGGGAGAAGTGGGAAACTCTGGGTTCGAGTCCAAAAGTAATCAGAATACTGAGAGAGGGCTACACCCTCCCCTTCCGGTTCAGACCCACCCTAACCAGGTCACCAATGGTCATCAGCAAGTATGTAAACCCCCACAGACAGTCCCTCCTTTTGGAGGCACTGGCTCAGCTAACAAACAAAGATGCAGTGGAACCGGTAACAAACCAGACCTCCCTAGGGTTTTACAACCGGCTATTTTTGGTTCCCAAACCCAACAACCGGTGGAGACCTATCCTGGACCTGAGCACTTTGAACACCTTTTTGAACACAGAGTCGTTCAAAATGGAGACTCCAGAAACCATAAGAAGCTCCCTACAGGTAGGGGAGTGGGTCACCTCAATAGACTTCAAAGACGCATACTTCCACATTCCAATTCACAGTCAGTCCAGGAAGTACATGCGTTTTCACATTCAAGGCCAATCCTACCAGTTCAAGGCCCTGCCTTTTGGTCTTTCCACAGCACCCATGGAGTTCACAGTGGTAGCCAAAGAGGTCAAACTCATGGCCTTACGACAGGGTATAAGAATCCACCAGTACCTAGACGACTGGCTGGTGAGAGCCTCTACCCACCACACCTGTCTCCAGCATACTCAAACCCTGGTCACACTATGTCAGGAACTAGGGTGGCTGGTGAACAAGGAAAAGTCAGAACTGGCACCCAAACAGGTCTTCAACTTCGTAGGTTACCAGTTCGACCTGAAAGAGGGCAAGGTCAGACCAACAGAAGAACGTTGGCAGGCCTTGACAGACAAGATCAGATCAATGATGTCGGATCCGGTATGTCCGGTCCGGAAATTCATGTCCCTCATAGGTCTCCTCACAGCAACAGAAAAACAAGTCCACTTAGGGCGACTCCACATGAGACCCATACAGTGGCACTTGAAAAACAATTGGAGGATCCTAGAGTCACTGGAAAAGGTGATCCCGGTTCCCAAGTCCCTCCACCCTCATCTAAGGTGGTGGCTGGAGGAAAGCAATGTGCTACTAGGTCAACCATTACACCCTCTAAAACATGCTCTGCAGATCTTTACAGACGCATCAAACGAAGGGTGGGGCGCTCACTTAGACGACCACACTGCAAGGGGAACTTGGTCCCTTCCAGAAAGCAAGTTGCACATAAACCACTTAGAGCTAAAAGCAGTTTTTCTAGCTCTAAAGGAGTTTCGAACCCTGGTCTGCCACAAGACTGTGTTGATAGCTACAGACAACACAACAGTGGTTGCCTATATCAACAAAGAAGGGGGGATGAAGTCGGGGTCACTGTGTGCCCTACTGTGGAGAATCCTGTCCTGGTGCACCAGACAGCAGGTAACCCTCAGGGCACGTCACATCCCCGGCCGGCTGAACGTGATAGCAGACAAGCTATCCAGACTTGGCCAGACCATTCAAACAGAGTGGTCACTTCATCCAGCAGTATTCCAAGCTGTATGCGCAAGGTGGCACCAGCCACAAGTGGACCTGTTTGCCACCAGGTTCAACAACAAACTACCACAGTTTGTGTCACCGGTGCCAGACCCCCAGGCTTGGGCAGTGGATGCACTCAGTCTCTCCTGGGAGGACCTGGACCCATACGCCTTTCCACCGGCAGCCATCTTGGGCAAAGTGGTGGAGAAGCTCCAGGACTACCCCTGCAACAGAATAATCCTGATTGCCCCAGGGTGGCCCAACATGCCCTGGTTTTGGGACCTGGTAGCAATGTCAAGCCAGATCCCACTGTGCCTGCCCAGCATACCCAACCTAGTGTCTCAGCCATTCAACCAGGTCCTTCACAGGAACCTGTCGAATCTGAACCTACATGCCTGGCTCCTAGAGCCTCAGCAATCAAGGAGCAAGGCTTCTCTGAGGCAGTGGCAGCACGAATTGAGGCTCCTCAAAGAAGATCAACCAGATCTGTCTATGAGGCAAAGTGGACCATTTTTACAAAGTGGTGCCTCAGTAATCAGGTGGACTTCAGGGCACCACCTCTGAAAGCCATTGCTGACTTCCTCCTGCACTTGTTTCAGGACAAGAAGTTACAACCAGGCACTATTGATGGCTACAGATCCGCCATTGCTGACAAGCTGGGCAATTCCACCATTAATGTCAGCAAAGATGAGAATCTCACTCGTCTCCTGGATAGTTTCCATAGAGACAGACCTAAAGGCAGGAGGGGCATCCCCTCCTGGAACCTTTCACTGGTTTTACATCAGCTCACAAAGGCTCCTTTTGAACCCCTGAAAGAGTCCTCCTTGAAACATTTGACTTTCAAGACTGTGTTCTTGCTGGCTTTGGGTTCAGGTAAACGCAGGAGTGAGATCCATGCTTGGTTACATAAGAACATCAGACACCAGTCAGACTGGTCTAAGGTGTCTTTGTACCCCTCACCCAGCTTCCTATCCAAGAACCAGCTGGCTAAGGAAGGTCCAGATAGTGTGGCGCCAGTGGTCATCCCAGCCTTGGCACCATCTCTGGATAGGTCACTCAAGGGTGACAGGTCCCTATGTCCAGTTAGAGCCCTGCGCTACTACTTGGACAGGACTGCAGACCTCAGGCAGAATAAGGAGTTAGTCTTTGTCTCCTTCAAGAAGGGTTTTGATAAAGACATCTCACCTGCCACCATCTCCTCATGGATCAAACAGACTGTGGTTCTGTGCTATGAGCTCTCTGACCAGGAGGCCCTCACCTTACATCAGGTTAAAGCCCATGATGTTAGGGCCTTTGCTGCTTCTAAGGCTTTCCAATCAGGGATCTCCTTAGACCAGATCTTGTCAGCCTGCCACTGGAAATCTCACAACACCTTCACCCAATTCTATTTGAAGGATGTTGCCTGGCCTGACTCAGAGCTCTTCCACCTGGGACCTGTAGTGGCTGCCCAGCAGGTGCACCACCAGGCCCAGAAGTGAGGGGATGTTTGTATATATGTAAATATGTACATATTGTAAAGATGTTAGATATGTACATAATGTAAATATGTTGAGTGTACATATATTTTCAAAAAAAAAAAAAAAAAAAAAAAAAAAACTGCGACTTGCTTCCTTTGGGAAGTTTATTTCTTCTGGGACTGAACTCAGCCCCTCTCTCTCTCTGTCTTTCCCTTCTCAGACCATCGCTGGAAGGAAAAAAAAAGGGGGGGGGGGCAATGTCGGTAGGCTCCCGGTTAACCGGTGAGTTAGTGACCGATCCTGACCCTTCAGGGTTCTCTGACCCTAGGTCAAATGGGCCTGTTCAAATTTGTTGTTATGAGTTCACATAAGTCCCTAGCTGCTTACCCGCCTACCAAGCGGTAGTTATTCAGCAATTGTCCATTGGATAGGATGTATTAACGCAATAAAATTGCAAATTTAATAAGTAAATTAAATTTTTATAAGTTAATACCCTATCCAATGGACAGGCAATTTACTTATTAAATTTGCAATTTGCTTCTGATCATTTTTAAAGACCAGTCACAAACCTCTTCAGGCAACAGGAGTCTAGAAGTTGGTGACAGGTCATCTGCTATAGATTGTTGAACATCTTCATAACCATGTGGATGCCACCAGTTGAGGGTTAATCTTCTGGTTTTGTTGGCACTTCTCCCAACAAGTACATTCATTTCAATACATTAGTAAATTACTGATCACTCAGCTACATTTTTATCTGACCAAAAGTGTTGCTTGAAAATTTTATCACATTATAAAAATTTTGTTATATTGGTAACATTGAAACAGTTTTTAATCCAATGGTTGTCAAAAGCTTTTGATGAATTATATGGCTCATTTTTTCAGCTGAGAAGGAGATCTGTTTTTGATTTTTATAGAGTTGGGGCGTGCATGCCCCCTCCAACTCTATACTGTTATGTGTTTTTGCGAGTCTTTGTCCTCAAATTTCTGGCGTTTCAGTGGTCACTAACTACCGTTTTCGGTATGTTTTGAATAATTTTAACTAGTCAATTGTTCGGTTTCTTTGCAATGCTTTTAATAAAATGACTTTAAATAAAAATTTGTAGAGGAATTTCTTTTTTTGACATGCATAACACAATTACCTCTTGAACTTAAAATATAACCTTTTGAACTAAAACAGTAATGATAGGATCTATATAGGCCGACTGCCTCTAAATACAAAATTCATCGAGGAAAATATTTAATCCCGGAAAATGCAAGCTGTGACAATGGGAAATATTTACAGGGGATGTTACAAAAATGGCTGTATCTCTGAAACTAGTCAATGGATTTTCTTCATTACAAATAAACTGCAACGGAAAGCTAATTAATTACCTTTAATATGGTATAAACATTATATCTGCAGATTAAATAAAATAATCACAAAAAATTGTTTCCATGAAAATTGAACTAAAATATAGGTTGTCAACAGGTCTTCTCGAAATATTTTAAAAACTATTTTAACTACACAAACATATTATATATCATCAAAAAGGCAATGGAACAGTCTTTCTGCTCGTTGGTGTTGCATTAAAATCCAAGTACAAACAAGTGAGCAAGAAATATTTGAAAGTTGAGTCAATATTTGTAACAAAATACTCGGCATTGTCATAATGTACACATGCAGACAAAAGCATGTTAACAAAACATCATTTATACATTACGAATTATCGTCCAATAGGTTTATTTGATTCACAATGAGTTAATTAAGCGTCCCTGAAAGGGCGCTTATTTGTTTTCACCTCAGTTTCCTCGCCGCCACCGCATTATGGTCTCCCTTGAATATCTCCCTTATTATTAGAAGGATTCAAACCATATTTGGCACTTATATACCTTAGGCGTGGGAAAATTTTTCTGCATGCTTAAATTTGACCGTTGACCTTTATGAAGGTCACATGATCAAAAACAATTTTTTTAAGTACACCCCCCCCCCCCCCCCCCGTCATCACAGTTCAGGAAAAACTACTTGCTACACAGCCTTATGCTTTGACACACCTGTTCATACTATCGAAAACACGAGCTGATTAGATTTTGGGAGCAATCCCTTGAAAAATGTCTCATTTATGGGTGATTTCCTCACACCTTCCAATCTGAGAGCCTTAAATTTAGGTCAACCCCCCTATTATCTTCTTAAGTATTGCATTTAGAGCCATAAAATGTATTGGGAGGTAATAGGAAACCATATGTGGAGAGTCTAAATAGCCGGTCAGTTTTACCCCACGGCCCCCCCTTATGGGTCAAACTGGGGTCATAAAATAGCTGATTTTATTGCGTTAATACATCCTATCCAATGGACAATGTGCTAAACCGGTCGGCGCAGACCGGCCCGCCAAACGTCAGAAAAAGACGTCCTGTGTTTCCACCGGCTGGCCGGTCCTCACACTGCACTCGCCAGGTGGCGTGTCGTACTTCCTTCCTGTCTAGACAAGCTGACGTCATAGCATCTTTTTCGTTTGGTGCATGCACTGCTTGAACGAATTTTAGAAAGTCTTGGAATTTTTACTTTATATGTGAGTTATCTGAAGTGCGGGACTTTATTAAGTTGTGTATCACTTCCTCACAGGTTATAGACCTTTTTTGTCAACGTTTTGAGACTTGGAACGTATTCGTGAGTTTAGAAGTGCGGTTTATATAACCTTCACGTATCACTTCCTCACTTTCGCTTGTGTCATGGCTTCTCACAGTCAACGTCGAGGGGGCTGCGGCCATATGATGGCTGGGTTCAACCACCATTCTGTCTGCGCAAGGTGTAGAGATAAGAAGAAGGGCTCTGATCCCTGTACCAAAACTCCACCTGAAGATTGTCAACACTGCGACGCTTTAACGCCAGACCAGAGAACCCAGATTGCAACTCCCTCATATAAGTTAAAAAAGGAGAAGAAGGATGCCAAGTCAACTCCAGTGAAAGATTCATACAATCCCACCCTTGTAGACCCGGCCTTGGTCTCTGTCTTAGGTGTAGTGGATAACCAAAGCACCCCAGGTGCTTCTGCATCAAGTGAGCCGTTAGAGAAGAAGAAGAAAACTGAGCCTAAGCACTCCAGCAAGTCTACCAAGTCGGAGAAGTCAGTTAAACAATCATCCAACCGACTGGCTACCACTTCATCTGAATCTAGGCCTTCTAGCTCATCTACCGACACTAAGCTGGTCGACATGACAAAAAGTGGGCTGAGAGGTTTAACAGGCTGGAGGCCTTGTTTTTAGCCAAAACTGTTGATCCACCTAGGGACCCAGTATTCAGCACTGTTAAGGTGACGCCAGCACACGCTCCACCTGCCAACGTGGTCCGGACTGACCCTTTCATTAAACCTCAGACTCAGACCTCTCAACCGACCGACCCTGCTGGAGATTCCGCCACCGACTCTTCCCTCCACAAGTCGGACGTTAAGGCGTCATCTGCTCAACCGGACCCTCCGGCTTCAGCTACTGTTAAGAGACACTTATCTTCTGCCTTCGACGTCTCCCGCAAGGAATCCTCTTCTAGTGATTCCGACTCCGACTCATCCTCAGATCAGCCCCTACTGGATATTCTGCCAGAAGAGGGAGAATTGTCGGACGAACTGGAGGCAAACTTCTCTGATCAGGAACAGTCTCTGTCAGAAGAGCAGTCCTACCGGGAGACGATGCGGGGTATTAGATCCTACATGGGGTGGGATCACATACCAGATATTGACTCAGGGACTACCACGTCGGAGGACAATCCCTTTGCAGGCCCCAAACCACATGCGCCTGGCAAAGTCTCTATCAACCTACCCACTGACGAGTGGCTGTGCCGGAAGACGGCCAAGTTAAACATCACCCTCACCCAGGGCTATCCTTCCAGAACTTCTGAAGCCGGCGGACTTCAGAGAGACCAATTCGTCCGGCCACCAAAATCCCAGCAGAAGTGGTACGGGTTCCACTCCAACCCTAAAAAAGACACCGAACAGACTGTTTCATCCTGGCATACCAGCTCTTCGAAGCTTAATAGCACCTACCTTAGGATTGCTAGACAGGCCGGTATTGCCTCCCAGCCTCCCATGTCGCACCCTATATCCCAAGAGACATTGCGCAAGTGGGAGAGATCAGCCCGGGAATCTACCGTCATATGTAACCACACGGCCAGCTTACTGAAAGTACAACAGAATATGAACTCTCAACTCAAAGCCGTCAGGATAGAGTCTAAAGGTAAGACTGCAGCAAAAGTTACAGACGCTGTTAACGAACTCCAGTTCCTGTTGGATTTCAATTCAAGTATTTGCCAGGCCATGGCCAAGTCCATGGAACACCTTACAGAGTTCATATTTGTAAACATGGCCAACACCACGCTTCTCAGACGTGATTCCTACCTCGCCTCTCTCAAGGCCGGCATTAAGGCTGACACACTCAATGCTCTACGCACAGCCCCACTCCATCTGGAGACTTTGTTCCCAGACAGTATAATCAAAAGAGCAGAAGAGGATATTACCAGCTTTGACAAGGGTCGGTCCGGCTCATCTTCATATAAAGGCAGGAGATTCCATCCATATGAACGCCATGAGCAGAAGTCTGAGAAACAACAGGAAAGACCGGCATGGAAAAATCTTTCACGCACTCAGCGTAGAAAACAGAGGAAACAGTCACAGTATACCTCCCGACCGGCCAAGGGTCAGCAGCAGTACAAATGACAATCAATATGTAACTCAGTTGAATTCACTGCTGCTGGCCGGGAGCCCTACCTTAGAGACAAAAGACACTTGTACTGTAAAGCTAAATGTTGTAAATTCTGTACCTACTGCGCCCGGGCATTCTCAAAAGAAGGAAATAAGTCTCGGGGCAGCAGTTTGTCATCCATACAGTCACAAATTAAAATATGTGAACAGTGCTTCTTGTGTCATTCCATTGTCTTATGTAAATATTGTAAGAAATGCTCCCAATGTTGTCTCAAATCTTCCTGTAGGGGCCAGACTTCAAAACTTTTGGGAAAAGTGGCTAGATCTGGGTGCCGGTCCGAAAGTAGTTCAAATCCTGAAGGAGGGTTACACCCTCCCCTTCCGGACCAGGCCAAAATTGTCAAGCGTTCCCACAGTTGTAAGCTGTTATGGCAATCCTCGCAGGAACCTCAAGCTGTTAGAGGCATTACATCAGCTTACAACAAAAAATGCTATAGAACTGGTAAACAAACAGACCTCACTAGGGTTCTTCAACCGACTATTCTTGGTGCCCAAACCCAACAACAAATGGAGGCCAATCCTAGATTTGAGCAATCTGAATTTTTTCCTAAAAACCGAAAAATTAAAAATGGAGACCCCGGAAACCATCAGAAATTCCCTCCAGCGGGGAGAATGGGTAACCTCCATAGACTTCAAGGACGCTTATTTCCACATTCCAATACAGGAACAGTCCAGGAAATACCTAAGATTTCACGTCCAGGGGCAGACCTATCAATTCAAAGCTCTCCCCTTCGGCTTATCCACAGCTCCGATGGAATTCACTGTCATAGCCAAGGAGGTGAAATTGATGGCCACTCAAAGAGGTATAAGGATCCACCAGTACCTAGACGACTGGTTGGTGAGAGCCACATCCCACCAGGAATGTCTCCGACATACCCAAATCTTGCTGGAGATGTGCCGGAGCCTAGGTTGGTTGGTGAACACAGAAAAGTCGGACCTAGACCCAAAGCAAACCTTCAATTTCGTAGGTTACCAGTTCGACCTCCAGTCCGGTCGGGTCAGACCGACACCGGACAGATGGCAAAATTTACAAACCAAGATACAGGAACTTCTTTCCATCCCAGTTTGTTCGGTGAGAGAGTTCATGTCTCTGATAGGCCTACTGACGGCCACCGAAAAACAAGTCCATTTGGGCAGATTACACATGAGGCCCATTCAATGGCATCTCAAAAGCCAATGGAGAATTCCAGAATCATTAGAAAAGAAGATTCCTCTACCCAGATGTTTACACCCTCATCTACAATGGTGGCTAAAGGAAAGCAATGTCCTTACCGGCCAACCATTACACCCAATACAACACGCACTACAAGTCTTTACAGACGCGTCAAAAGAAGGCTGGGGCGCTCACTTAAACGACTTCACCACCAGGGGCACTTGGTCCTTACCGGAAAGCAAGTTACACATAAACTATCTGGAGCTCAAGGCAGTTCTACTAGCCTTAAAGGGGTTTCAGGATTTGTGCGTCGGAAAAATGGTTCTGATAGCAACCGACAATACCACAGTAGTAGCTTACATAAACAAAGAGGGAGGTATGAGGTCCGGCCCACTCTGTGCCCTCCTATGGAGGATATTAACCTGGTGTACCAGCAAGCAGGTTACACTCCGGGCACGACACATTCCAGGCAGACTGAATGTGGTGGCCGACAAACTATCCAGACTGGGCCAAACCATTCAAACGGAGTGGTCCCTGTCTCCACAAGTTTTTCAAAGGATATGTCACAGGTGGCACCGACCTCAAATAGACCTGTTCGCCACAAGGTTCAACAGCAAACTTCCCCTCTTTGTCTCTCCAGTTCCGGATTCCAAGGCTACCGCAATAGATGCACTGACCCTTTCTTGGAGGGATCTGGATGCCTACGCCTTTCCACCGACGGCCATCTTGGGCAAAGTGGTGGAAAAGTTGCAGAACTGCCCTTGCAAGACAATAATAAATTCTCATTGCACCGGGTTGGCCCAACATGGCCTGGTTCTGGGATCTGGTGGAGATGTCCAGCCAAATTCCCTTGCTACTTCCTCAGATGCCCGATCTCTTGACTCAGCCATTCAATCAGACCACCCACAGGAGTCTGTCAAACCTAAACCTTCATGCATGGCTCCTAGAGCCACACTCATTAAAAAACAAGGTTTCTCTCAGGCTGTGGCAGCAAGAATTGAGGCTCCTCAAAGAGGATCAACCAGAGCAGTCTATGAGGCAAAGTGGACCGTTTTTAAGAAATGGTGCCTCGTTAGTCAGGTGGACTTCAAGTCACCACCTCTGAAATCCATAGCAGACTTCCTGCTATACCTTTTTCAGGACAGGAAATTACAGCCTGGTACCATTGAGGGGTACAGGTCTGCCATCGCTGATAAGCTGGGAAATTCTCCCAACAACATCAGTAAGGACGAAAATCTTACTCGTCTCCTAGATAGTTTTCACAGGGATAGACCAAAGGGTAGAAGGGGAGTTTCCTCGTGGAACCTGTCACTGGTACTACACCAGCTTACAAAACCCCCATTTGAGCGTCTAAGAGAGGCCTCCCTAAAACATCTGACATTCAAAACTGTCTTTCTTCTTGCCTGGGGGTCAGGCAAGAGAAGGAGTGAGATACACGCCTGGCAACATAAAAACATTAGCCACCAGTCAGACTGGTCAAAGGTATCTCTGTACCCTTCACCCAGTTTTTTATCCAAAAATCAGCTGGCCAAAGAAGGGCCAAACAGTGTGGCCCCAGTGGTCATTCCAGCCCTGGATCCGACTCTGGATAAAACCCTCAAATCTGATAGATCTCTTTGTCCAATCAGAGCCTTACGCTACTATTTGGACAAAACCTCAGATCTCAGACAGAACAAGGAGTTAGTCTTTGTGTCCTTCAAGAAAGGCTTTGACAAAGACATCTCCCCCGCTACTATCTCCTCCTGGATCAAACAAACAGTGATCCTGTGTTACGAGCTCTCTGATCAACAGGCCTTGACCCTACACCAGGTCAAAGCTCATGATGTGGCGGCATTCGCTGCTTCTAAGGCCTTCCAGTCGGGAGTTTCCTTAGATCAAATACGCTCGGCCTGCCACTGGAAATCTCATAATACCTTCACACATTTCTATCTGAAGGATGTGGCATGGGCCGACTCAGAGCTCTTTCATTTGGGACCGGTGGTGGCTGCACAACAGATCCATCACTAACCGGTACATAGAGGAGATTCCCCTTGTACATATGTATATAGTTCACATTTGTATATGCTGTATATATAGTTAAGAAGCAACTATAAACAAAAAAAAACAAAAAAACAACTCTGACGTGCTTCCTTCGGGAGGTTTTAAATCCTCAGGGATTGAACTTATCCCTCCTCTTCCCTACCTCAGTGGAGGTCTGTCATTAGACAAAAAAGGGGGGGGGGGAGGTAGGTCTGTTTTGGACAGGTCATCCGGTTTCTGTAGACCGACCACACGCCTTAAGGGTTTTCCTGACCTTGGGGTCGACCCGGCGTAATGGTTTGTTAGTTTTCTTCTGAGTTCATATAATCCCTAGTAACTTACCCGCCGACCAAGCGGTAGTTATTCGGCATATTGTCCATTGGATAGGATGTATTAACGCAATAAAATTGCAAATTTAATAAGTAAATTAAATTTTTATAAGTTAATACCCTATCCAATGGACACACAAGACCCTCCCACCGACCCCACTATCAGGTTACTAGGGGCCTAATAGGTTTAGACAACGAAAAAGATGCTATGACGTCAGCTTGTCTAGACAGGAAGGAAGTACGACACGCCACCTGGCGAGTGCAGTGTGAGGACCGGCCAGCCGGTGGAAACACAGGACGTCTTTTTCTGACGTTTGGCGGGCTGGTCTGCGCCGACCGGTTTAGCATATTTTCCATTGGATAGGGTATTAACTTATAAAAATTTAATTTACTTATTAAATTTGCAATTTTGAGTTTTTGCCTTATATCTCCTTTATTGTTGCTTTTATAGCTTCAGAATGTATTAAGAGGTATTGGGAAAGCATATGTGGAGAGTCTAAATAGCCGGTCAGTTTTACCCCACGGCCCCCCCTTATGGGTCAAACTGGGGTCATAAAATAGCTGATTTTGAGTTTTGGCCTTATATCTCCTTTATTGTTGCTTTTATAGCTTCAGAATGTATTAAGAGGTATTGGGAAAGCATATGTGGAGAGTCTAAATAGCCGGTCAGTTTTACCCCCCGACCCCCCCCTATGGGTCAAACTGGGGTCATAAAATAGCTGATTTTGAGTTTTTGCCTTATATCTCCTTTATTGTTGCTTTTATAGCTTCAGAATGTATTAAGAGGTATTGGGAAAGCATATGTGGAGAGTCTAAATAGCCGGTTAGTTTTACCTCCTGCCCCCATGTATCAGTCAAACTGGGGTCATGAAATAGCTTTTGCCTTTATTGTTGCTTGTATGCTTTCACAATGTATTAAAACCTATTGCAAAACCCTGTGGACAATCTAAATAGCAATACATACTTGCACACATGATTATATCATTATATTATATGATTATATGAAGTTATCAATACTCGTTACTGAAATGCTTTGTAGCATTTACACAAAATTTACTAAAGTTACATCCAATGTTGTACATCCAATGTACAACACTTTCTCCAGCTTGTCTATGTCTACAATGCTTGTTTATGTTAATTAAAGAAGACCTTTGTAGGATTTTCCCTGTCATGATATCACTAAGGGGGTTGCTTTATGTAACAGTACGGTACAGCTTTGTGCATTCTTATCTACAAGGCATTTTAAACTCTCAGGGACGCTTCGCTTTTGTCAGCAAAAGCATTCATCTAGTTGAGTTAAGTGATCCAAAGTGATCTTTTCTATTCGATTGGGACCTCTCGTGTAACAAAAATCATTACACCAAGTGATCCTACGAGGAAGACTGATCACTTAGATCATGATTCAAGTGAATGAAGTGATCCCAATCGAATACGCATAATGAAGAAGGTCGAGACAAGGAAGTTAGAAGGCGGCAACATGACGGGGATGGCGAGAGTATGAGTCCATTAATAACAATAAAGGTTAAATATATTGTGATGTACACCCTTATTTTATAAAATAATTACTTCAAAGATACGACCACCACTCTGGCTTGCTTCGACAATGATATAACAGTCCGCCTTTGAACTTAAACGGAAACGTGCCAGGAAATGACAGGAGTCGTGAGGAAAGCGTAGTTACTCTGCTGTACTAGAGCAAGTGATGTAAATTCGCCAGTGGATGTAAATTCACCACATTTTGGTTTTTGTCAATTTTACAGCACAAATATGGAAAACATGTCATCATTTTGTGGAATATAAATAGAAAAAATGCTTATTTATTGCATTACAAGATTTTGTAATCCAACTTTTTTTATTTTCACAGTATTAAGTATATTAATGAATAATACATTTTTACAAGTGACTTTAGAGAGTGTAAATTATGCAATTTTTAACAAATACCAAACAACATTTTAAACTTCTCTGGGACAAATTTTTAAAAAACGTGACGGACGGACGGAAGGTGTTTTATAATCTCCCAACAATGGCCTTCAGCCGCAGGCGGGAGATAATTATACAAGCTTTTCAGTTGTATTTGTCCAATAAAAATGAGCTGTTATTCTTCAAACTGACATTATGTCGTCACTCTGCGGCGTGGGCGTCCGCGTCTGCGTACGCGTGAACAACTTCTCCTCTAAAACTACAAGGCCTAGAGACGTGCTATTTTTTTTAAAAGATACCTTATCTGTCGAGGATGAAAAATTGTTCAAGGCATGCAAATCTGTCTGTTCGTCTGTTTGCTAGAGACATTACAAGGGGGGTACCCCCACCAAAAGTGTGAAAATTTCAACACTTAATCACAATTTTCTCAGTGACTATTGCAGGGATTTCTCTCATATCTTGCATATATGTACTAGGCCAGAGGTAGATTCTCTTGTGTGAGTATGAGACCTGGATCTGTCTTACTTTTTTTTTAATAAATTTTTTTAATAATTTTTAATGCATTAAAATTCATGAAATCATGCACAAAATCATTTATAACTTGAAAAGTGTTGCATTTAGAGCATTTTGTTAAAATATGTTATTCAGCTACTTTTTTCATAGCTACAATATGGTGAGTAAGTTGGGTGCCTGTCTCAATAGCTAAGTGAGTAATAGCTACTTTTGGGCTTTTCAGTAACTTCCATCATGAATAAAATCACTTGTAACTTAAAAACTATTGCATTTAGAGAATTTCGTATAAATATGTTATTCAGCTACTTTTGGGTCAGCTATAACATAGTAAAATTTTAGACCTGTAGCTCATGGCATAGCTGAGTAATAGCTACTTTTAGGTTATCACTGTTGAGTAAATCGCTTATAACTTCAAAACTATTGCATTTAGAGAATTTCGTATAAATATGTTATTCAGCTACTTTTGGGTCAGCTATAACATAGTAAAATTTCAGACCTGTAGCTCATGGCATAGCTGAGTAATAGCTACTTTGAGGTTATCACTGTTGAGTAAATCGCTTATAACTTGGAAACTATTGCATTTACAGTATTTTGTTTCCATATGTTATTCACCTATTTTGGGATCAGCTATAACATAGTGAAGTTTCAGATCTGTGGCTCATTGCATAGCTGAGTAATAGCTACTTTGAAGTTCTCACTATTGAGTAAATCACTTGTAACTTAAAACCTATTGCATTTAGAGAATTTCGTACAAACATGTTATTCAGCTACTTTTGGGCCAGCTATAACATAGTGAAATTTCAGATCTGTAGGTCATGGCATAGCTGAGTAATAGCTACTTTAAAGTTCTCACTATTGAGTAAATCAGTTGTAATTGGAAAACTATTGCATTTAGAGTATTTCGTATAAATATGTTATTCAGCTACTTTTGGGTCAGCTATAACATAGTAAAATTTCAGACCTGTAGCTCATGGCATAGCTGAGTAATAGCTACTTTTAGGTCATCACTATTGAGTAAATCAGTTGTAACTTCAAAACTATTGCATTTACAGTATTTTGCTTCAATATGTTGTTCACCTACTTTTGGGTCAGCTATAACATAGTAAAATTTCAGACCTGTAGCTCATTGTATAGCTGAGTAATAGCTACTTTTAGGTCATCACTATTGAGTAAATCAGTTGTAACTTGAAAACTATTGCATGTAGAGTATTTTGCTTAAATATGTTGTTCACCTACTTTTGGGTCAGCTATAACATAGTAAAATTTCAGACCTGTAGCTCATTGCATAGCTGAGTAATGACTACTTTGAGGTTCTCACTATTGAGTAAATCAGTTGTAATTGCAAAACTATTGCATTTAGAGAATTTAGTATAAATATGTTATTCAGCTACTTTTGGGTCAGCTATAACATAGTAAAATTTTAGACCTGTAGCTCATGGCATAGCTGAGTAATAGCTACTTTTAGGTCATCACTTTTGAGTAAATCAGTTGTAACTTGAAAACTATTGCATGTACAGTATTTTGCTTAAATATGTTGTTCACCTACTTTTGGGTCAGCTATAACATAGTAAAATTTCAGACCTGTAGCTCATGGCATAGCTGAGTAATAGCTACTTTGAGGTTATCACTGTTGAGTAAATCGCTTATAACTTGGAAATTATTGCATTTAGAGTATTTTGTTTCAATATGTTATTCACCTATTTTGGGGTTAGCTATAACATAGTGAAGTTCCAGACCTGTGACACATTGCATAGCTGAGTAATAGCTACTTTGAAGTTCTCAATGTTGAGCAAATCACTTATAATTTGAAAACTATTGCATTTAGAGAATTTAGTATAAATATGTTATTCAGCTACTTTTGGGTCAGCTATAACATAGTAAAATTTCAGACCTGTAGCCCATGGCATAGCTGAGTAACAGCTACTTTTAGGTTATCACTGTTGAGTAAATCACTTATAACTTGGAAACTATTGCATTTAGAGTATTTTGTTGCAATATGTTATTCACCTATTTTGGGGTCAGCTATAACATAGTGAAGTTCCAGACCTGTGGCTCATTGCATAGCTGAGTAATAGCTACTTTGAAGTTCTCACTGTTGAGTAAATCAGTTGTAATTGGAAAACTATTGCCTTTACAGAAATTTGTGCAAATATGTTATTCAGCTACTTTTGGGTCAGCTATAACATAGTGAAATTACAGACCTGTAGCTCATGGCACAACTGAGCAATAGCTATTCTCAGGCACTGACTGTTGAGTAAATTGGCTATAACTTGAAAAATATTGCATTTGGAGTATTTTGTTAAAATATATTGTTCACCTACTTTTGGGTTAGCTATAACATAGTGAAATTACAGACCTATAGCTCATGGCATAGCGGAGCAATAGCTATTTTCAGGTTCTCACTATTGAGTAAATCAGTTGTAACTTGAAAACTATTGCATTTACAGTATTTTGCTTCAATATGTTGTTCACCTACTTTTAGGTCAGCTATAACAGAGCAAAAATTCAGACATGTAGCTCATTGCATAGCTGAGTAATAGTTACTTTGAGGTTCTCACTCTTGAGTAAATCAGTAGTAACTTGAAAACTATTACATTTAGAGTATTTTGTTATTCACAGACGTTTTGGTCAGCTATAACATAGTGAAATTGCAGACCTCTATGTCATGGCATAGCTGATCAATAGCTTCTTTCAGGTTCTCACTGTTGAGTAAATCATTGTATCCAACCTGTAGGAAATCATGGGCTGGGAATCTGTTAATATGGTCCGATTTGACCTTGGACCCCTCCTTCAAGGTCAAATGAGGATAGCCAAACATAAAAGTGCTTATAACTCGCTTATTATTGGTCCTAGAGGTTTGGAATGAAAACCAACCTATAGAAAATCATGAGCTGGGAATTTTTTGGTGTGGTCGGATTTGACCTTGGACCCCTCCTGCAAGGTCAAATGAGGATAGCCAAACTTAAAAGTGCTTATAACTTGCTTATTATTGGTCCTAGAGGTTTGGAATGGAAAACCAACCTATAGAAAATCATGGGCTGGGAATCTTTTGGTGTGGTCAGATTTCACCTTAGACCCCTCCTTCCAGGTCAAACGAAGATAGCCAAACTTAAAGTGCTTATAACTCGCGTATTATTGGTCTTGGAGGTTTGGGATGGTAAACCAACATATAGGAAATCATGGGCTGGGATTCTTTTGGTGTGGTCAGATTTGACCTGGGACCCCTCCTTCAAGGTCAATTGAGGATAGCCAAACTTACAATTGCTTAGAACTCGCTTATTATTGGTCCTACAGGTTTGGGATGGTAAACAAGCTACAGGAAATCATGGGCTGGGAATTTTTTTGTGTGGTCGGATTTGACCTTGGACCCCTCCGTCAAGGTCAAACAAGGATAGCCAAACTTAAAAAGTGCCTATGACTCACTTATTATTGGTCCGAGAGGTTTGGGATGGTAAACCATCCTAAATTCTTTGGCTGGGAATCTTTTGGTATGGTCAGATTTGACCTTTGGACCCCTTCTTCATGGTCGAACGAGGATATTGCATTTATAGTATTTCTTTAAATATTTTTAACCTACTTTTTACACTTAAACAATTACCTTGTTACTTTATTTCATAATACCATTTGCAGGGCACAACTTTTTTGTCCTTTTTTTCTGTCAGCTTCGGAATATCTTTCGAACATGCTGTTCAGTTACCATTTACTGTATTTCTGTACAGCCCTTTCCCTGATAATTATGCTTTCCTCTCATTATCACCATCACAAATCAAAAACATTCAGTCAGCTGACACAGTGCCCGTTCACGGGCACTCTCCTCTTGTTTCCTGTTTTATTCGTCTACACCACTTTTTTACCAAATACGAATGGAGAATACAACTGTGTCATGTAAGTTTTTCAGATTTCTAAACTCACAATTTCACTGCTTGGGTTTCTCTCGCATATTAATGAATGACTTTGCAGACAATTTGCTCACTGTCACCTCTGTCTTTTTCTTTCATGCATCACAAGTTTATAAACTTCAAATACCTCCAAGATTCATGAGGAAAGGGTTATATAAAATATGTAGTTTAAATAATATCCAGCAAGAAATATTAAGGAAAAAATAAAATTCTGCATGTTTTCTTAAAGTCTTCAATATCACTCATTCACATGTACCCACTGTACTTATATTTTATCAGTTTGGTTATATAACCTCATGGAAAAATAGAATGATCACAATTCACAGAAGATACGAGTCTTTTTAACATATTTTACAACTTAAAATTGATCCTTGTGTTGTACACCCTTATTTTACAAAATAATTTATTCAAAGTTACGACCAGCACTCTGGCTTGTTTCGACCATGATATAGCAGTTCGCCTTTGAACTTAAACGGAAACCTTAAGATTTTCTGAGCAAGAATTGAAATTAAAGTTTACAAACTTCACATACCACCAGGATTCATGAGGAAAGGTTAATAAATCTTAAATATGTAGTTTAATGATATCTAGTAAGAAATATTATTCATTAATGTAAATGAGAAATCGTGTCATTGAATTTCAATACCCAATACGTAGTGTACAGGATCACAAATATACTTAGAAAATCCGAACAATATTCGGTGCACAAGCATTGGTAGTTTAAAATAAAATACCAGTGCACTTGATGTTCACAGATGTACCTCATTAATATTAATGAGAAGATTTGAGGTCATGGAATTCCATTGGCGGTTTTCTAGCAATATCTTATAAAAAAGAAAGGCTGGTTTAAGATGAAATATCATGAATATTAATGAGTTGTTGGGTATATGCTTGCAAGTCTAACTGTTGGTAAAATATTGCTAGAAAAGCCTACAGAAATCTGTGACCTTGTACATCTTCATGAATATTAATGAGTTGGTGGGTAACTGGGTATATGCTTGGAAGTCTGGCTGTTTGTAAAATATTGCGAAAAAAACCCGTGAAAATCCGTGAATTAATAGATGCACTTATTTGTTTTCACGTCATGTTGACTTCATCGCCGCTGCCAGATTATAGTGTCTCGAATACTTTCTTTAGCTTTCGAATTTTTCCCCCCTTCTTTTGGGATTTTATCACAATATCTTATAAAAGAAAGGCTGCATTAAGATCAAATGCCAGTGCACTTTCATGGACCTGTCTTATTATATCCCCAGACGAAAGTCGGGGATATATTGGATTCAGGTCCGTCGCGCCGCCACCGCCGCCGCCGCCGCCGCCGCCGCCGCCGCCGCCGCCGCCGTAGAAATTTCCTTGTGGACGCAATAACTCAAAAACAAATTAATATTTTTTTTTCAAACTTGGTACACATGTTAAGGGTGCCCAAAGGAAGATCCCTATTTTAAGGTGACCTTAAACTCCCAGTAAAAAAGAACTTATGGCCACCTTAAGGTCAGAAATTGGACTTTTGGCCACTTAGAGCCCTGTAGGTCACAAACTATGATGCTCAGCTGGCTGAAATTTTACCTGACAACACATTAATATGTTCTTAGTACATGTGCCGAAAATCACGACTTTAAGTTGAGGAGAAAATTGTGTTTGAGGCCCATAAATACCCCCACTTGGGGATTTTTTGCTATACTTTTCACATATTTTGCCCTATAATTTGGAAGTGGTAATTCTGATGAGTCTCAAACTGCGCTAGGTATAACTTTGATATGTAATCCTTGTCTGTAGAAAATTTTAGGGCTGTAGGTTTACCCAAAGGGGTCGACTTAAGGTCTCAAAAGTGCCCACAGAGACCCAATTTATGCACTTTTTGCCACTTTCAAGCACTGTAGCTTTCAAACTATGTCTCTCATCTAAGTTAAATATCATCTGGGAATATATCTATGTGTTTTCTTATATGTGCCCCAACATTTAGGCCTTTAATAGACAGTTAACCTGTGTATCAGGACCATAAACACCCACCCGAGTGACCCTTATAAGACATTTTTCACATCTTTTTCCCTGTAACTTGGAAATGGTAAGTCTGAGAAGTTTCAAACTGTATTAGATATATATTCTGTGTGTAATCTTAGTATGTAACAGATTTTAAGTCTGAAGCTTTAATTTTGAAGGTCAAATTGAGGTCTCTAAAAGGCTCCCAAAGACACAATATTTGGACTTTTTGCTACTTTTAAGCCCTGTGACTGTCAAACTATGTGACTGATAGAGCTCAAATCCTATCTGGGAAGATATTAGTATGTTATTTATATATGTGCCAAAAATTAAGGCTTTAAGAAGACATTTAACCTGTGTATGAGGACCATAAATCCCCACCCGAGTGACCATTTTTAGACATTTTTCACATATTTTGCCCTGTAACTTGGAAATGGTAAGTCTAAGAAGTTTCAAACTGTATTAGATGCATATTCTATGTGTAATCTTAGTATGTGACAAATTTTAAGTCTGAGGCTTTAATTTGAAGGCCACATTTAGGTCTCTAGAAGGCCCCATAAAGACCCAGTATTTGGACTTTTTGCCAATTTTAAGGCCTGTGACTGTTAAACTATGTGACTGATAGAGCTGAAATCTCATCTGGGAATACATTATTATGTTCTTTTTACATGTGCCAAAAATCAAGGCTTCAAGTAGACATTTAACCTGTGTATGAGGACCTTAAACACCCACCTGAGTGACCCTTTTAAGACATTTTTCACATATTTTGCTCTGTAACTTGGAAATGGTAAGTCTCAGAAGTTTCAAACTTTATTAGATACATATTCTATGTGTAATCTTAGTATGTAACAAATTTTAAGTCTGAAGCTTTAATTTGAAAGCCACATCGAGATCTCTAAAAGGCCCACAGAGACCCAATATTTGGACTTTTTACCACCTTTAAGCCCTGTGACTGTTAAACTATATGATTGATGGAGCTGAAATCCCATCTGGGAATGCATTATTATGTCCTTTTTACATATGCCGAAAATCAAGGTTTTTAGTAGACATTTAACCTGTGTATGAGGGCCATAGACACTCGCCCAAGTGCCTTTTTGGACATTTTTTCCGTATTTTGCCCTGTTATTTGGAAATGCTTAGTGTGACAAGTCTTAAACTGTATTATATATAATTTTTGTTTGTTATGTATGTCCCCCAAAAAGTTTCAGATCTGTTGTTTAATTGCTAAGGTCTCTTTAACAATTGTAAAATGCCCACAGAAACCCAATTTATGGACATTATGCCACTTTAAAGCCCAGTAACTGTCAAACTATGTGGGTTATAGAGCTGAAATCTTTGAATTTTTAAAAGGAAATGCCTGTCTATTTAAATTTTGAATATTAATAATGTTATGGCTATCTTAGTCTTTTAAGAACTTATTTTTGTGTGTTATACCTCTGCTTGCTGAGTTTTTAACTTTTTAAAATGAAACTGGTTAAACATATTCAAGTAGACAAAATGGACACTTTAAGTGAGCTTTAAGTCCCAATATTAATGAAATTATATCCTTATGTAGTAAAACTAGGGGATTTTTAACCCTCAACTAGCCCAGTTTTATTCAACTTGCCTCAGTTAATTTTGACACAGCTCCTACAGTTATGAACTCATTTCAGTTGATAATCACATACTTAAAATTCTCAATTCTTTTTGTATTTGAGTACCCCATAACACTTTTATATAGATTGTTTGTTTACCATTTATGCATCCCCCACCCGGATTCCCCCCACCCACCTCTGGGACCTCCAGCTATATTGAGTGACACTAAATAAACAAAGGTATTTAATGATATCAGATGAGAAACAAAGAACTCAATGGGGTTGCAGATCTTGTGTAATAGTGAGAGAGGTGTGGAGAAGGGGAGAGGGGTGGGGGTGGGAGGTGGTGGGCTTCATTACATATAACACAAAGGGGAGTCAGAACTGAGATTGTGTCACATATTTAGGTTGCATATATATGGACCACATATATAGGTATAGAGGAAATGAATAACTGAAAACAATTTGCAAATTCTAAAAATAATATAATAAAATAATAATATAAATAATTTTTTTTTAAATAATATTTTATTTGTGAACAAATATAGAAACAGATATGCGCTTTTGGGATTATGAATTTTAGAATGGACATTGAATCATCAATCATTTAAATACTTTGAAGGAAGATTGAAAAGTATGATGAGTTGAGTTAAAAATAATATTTTATTTGTCAACAAATATAGAAACAGATATGCTCTTTTGGGATTATTATTTTAGAATGGACATTCAATCATCAATCATTTAAATACTTTGAAAATAGGTTTAGAGTTATCATTGCAGGAAGATTGAAAATATAATTTGAGTTATGTATTCGGCGTCTGGGGATACACCATCTTCCTTGGAAGATATAAACAGAGTAGATTGATGTGCTGAAGTTCATATAATAATGGGTAATTATGTTTTAAAAAATTCCCGATCAAAACCTGTGGCGTGAGTGATGACCTGTCTGGGGATATGTTGGCGCCGAGTTGGCCCAATCTAGTTAATATTAATGATGAAATATGAGGTTACAGAATTCCCTTGCAGCACCCATCTTGTCAGTTAATATCCAAAATTTTAACTTAAATGCATCAAACCCCTTTTTGTTATGTCAGCTGACTTGTCAGGTACCTTATTTATCGAGGATGAGAAATTGTTCAAATTGTTTGATCTATTCATTCGTCTTTCCCAGAGCCATTACAAGTCAGGTACCCCACCCAAAGTGTGAAAATTTCAACATTTTATCGCAATTTCCTCATTGACTATTGCAGTGATTTTTCTCTTATCTTGCATATATGTACTAGGCCACTAGTAGATTACATTGTGTGAGTATTAGGCCTGGATGTTTCTTAATTATTTTTTTATGAATTTTTAAAATAATTTTCAATGCATTAAAATTCATGAAATCATTCACTAAATCACTTATAACTTGAAAATTATTGCATTTAGAGAGTTTTGTTAAAATATGTTACTCAGATACTTTTTCCATAGCTACAGCATGGTGAGTAACTTGGGAGTCTATCCCAATAACTAAGTGAGTAATAGCTACTTTTTGATTTTTCAGTAACTTCTATAATGAGTAAAATCACTCGTAACCTGAGAATTGCATTTAGAGAATTTCGTATAAATATGTGATTCAGCTACTTTTGAGTTAGCTATAACATAGTAAAATTCCAGACCTGTAGCATATTGCATGGCTGAGTAATAGCTACTTTGAGGTTATCACTGTTGAGTAAATCTGTTAGAACTTAAAACTATTACATTTAGAGTATATTTTTATCTCCCGCCTGCGGCCGAAGGCCGAGGTCGGGAGATTATAAAACGCCTTCCGTACGTCCGTACGTACGTCTGTCCGTCCGTTCGTCACGTTTTTGCATAAACCTTAATACCTCATTCATTTATAAAGATATCTTCACCAAATTTGCAGGCAATGTTTATGGCTATGAAAACCTGTCTATGCAAAATTTTAGCCTCATTTTGAAAAACAAAATGGCCGCCATAGCTAATTGTTTGAAAATCATAAAGGTGCTCTAAATCTTGAAGTATTCCAGCTAGCTTTATCAAATTTGCACAAAAGCTATATGGCTAGAAAAGCTACCCTGATAGTAATTTTGGCACTAGTTCAAAAAACAAAATGGCCGCCATATCACATGTTTAAAGTTCGTCACGTTTTTGCATAAACCTTAATATCTCATTCATTTATAAAGATATCTTCACCAAATTTGCAGGGGATGTTTATGGCTATGAAAACCTGTCTCTGCAAAATTTTAGCCTCATTTTGAAAAAACAATATGGCCGCCATAGCTAAATGTTTGAAAATCATAAAGGTGTTCTAAATCTTGAAATATTCCAGCTAGCTTCATCAAATTTTCACAAAAGCTATATGGGCTATCAAAACTTGTCTCTGCAAAATTTTAGCTACATTTTGAAAAACAAAATGGCCGCAATAGCTAATTCTTTGAAAATCATAAAGGTGCTCTAAATCTTGAAATATTCCAGCTAGCTTCTTCAAATTTGCACAAAAGCTATATGGCTAGAAAAGCTACCCTGATAGTAATTTTGGCACTAGTTCAAAAAACAAAATGGCAGCCATATCACATGTTTAAAGTTCGTCACGTTTTTGCATAAACCTTCATATCTCATTCATTTATAAAGATATCTTCACCAAATTTGCAGGGGATGTTTATGGCTATGAAAACCTGTCTCTGCAAAATTTTAGCCTCAAAATGGCCGCCATAGCTAATTGTTTGAAAATCATAAAGGTCCTCTAAATCTTGAAATATTCCAGCTAACACTATTAGTACGGCGGGAGATAACTGCTGCGGCAGTGGCCTTGTTTTAAATATGTTATTCACCTACTTTTGGATCAGCTATAAGATAGTAAATTTGCAGACCTGTAGCTTATATCATAGGTGAGCAATAGCTATTTGGAGGTTATCACTGTTGAGTTAATTAGTTATAACTTGAAAACTATTGCATTTACAGAAATTTGTATAAATATGTTTTCAGCTACTTTTTAGTCAGCCATAACATAGGAAAATCGCAGACCTGTAGCTCATTGCATAGCTGAGCAAAAACTATTTCGAGGTTTTCACTTTTGAGTAAATCAGTTGTATCTTGAAAACTGTTGCATTTAGAGAATTTTGTTTAAATATGTTATTCATGTACTTTTGAATCAGCTATAACATAGTAAAATTGTAGACCTATAGCTGATTGTATAACTGAGCAATAACTACTTTCAGGTTCTCACTGTTGAGTAAAAAACTATTGCATTTAGAAAATTTTGTTTATGCTATTCACCTATTATGGGTCAGCTATAACATTGTGACATTGTAGACCTGTGGCTCTTGGCACACCAGAGCAATAGTTACTTTCAGGTTCTTACTGTTGAGTAAGTCAGTGTTAACTTGAAAACTATTGCATTTAGAGAATTTTGTATAGAAATGTTATTCACCCACTAATGGGTCGGCTATAACATAGTGAAATTGCAGACCTGTAGCTCTGTGTAGCTGAGCAATAGCTACTTTCAGGTTCTCACTGTTGAGTAGGGGCCACGGTGGCAGAGTGGTAACACTCTCGCCTCCCACCTCTGAGGCCGGGGATCGATCCCCGTACGGGCTCAAGTGGGAAAGCTAGTAGTTGTATCACAGTTGAATTTTTGGTTGTTAAGTGTTTTTAACTGTTCATAAATAGTTTGTTAAGTTTGATGGAAGGGGTGTAGCTCATAGACGATAAACACATTCAATGTTGATGATAAAGTTTACACAGTTATTTATTTTCACAAATAGTCCTTCAGTTGTATACACCAAATGTAATAAGTTTGTCATAACAATATATAAAACTTTCACTTCACTTTTTTTCACTTTTCACACAACTTTAACACAATCACATATACATAATCCTGTTGATTCACAGATAGTCTGGTTTTATTCTCTAACTCTCTATGTCCTTTTATCTCACTAATTAACTGATCATGCTCTTCTCTATCTAATTAACTATCTCACTTATCAATCCTGCACTTTTCTGACTAACTATCTCTCTATCTCTTTCTCATTAACTCACTCTTCTTTCTAACCCTTTTCTTATTCTGTCCCTATATTTTATATTCAACCCTGGACATTAAAATTAGTAAAGTTATCTAAAATATGATTTGGTGCCATAACTATTGGCCAGAAAGCAGGTCACATGTTGTGACCTGTAAGGTCATTGGCTGGGTCACTGACCACTCTGGGGACAGTTTAGGTTCACTGCTTACTGTGGTCATTTTACAAGAGCTCTGACTGATCCCAGAACATGAAGCCTCTAATTAAGCAATAAGACAATTTACATAAGGTACAGCCAGGTGGTGTTTCTACAATTGACAATGGGGTATTTGTTCTAAGTTTACTTCTGAGGAGCAATCACCTTTGTTCTTGTAATAGCAGTGTGCTATTTGTACATCATACACAAATTAATAGTGATGCCACCAATAAAAGTTTTACAGTACATAGCTTTGATTCCAGGTGTTTCTCCCTAAATACATTTTAATGACAGTACTGGCTTATTTCTTGTGATTTACTTCTAGGGACAATAAATACATTTTATGCACTAGTCTTTATATCTTTATATGAAACATTTGATTAAACATGGACATAGGTTCTACTTACAGAGAAGACACATTTATTGGAGTGGAAATATAGGATATGGTTGTTTTCAAAAGTCAAGAGTAATACGTGTTTTATGAAATTAAGATGAAAAGGGGCATTGTTCTTACAGATATACATTCTTCATTTATGAGACTGACTTGGTGTGTTTTTATGGCAACATTAGAAAATGCCCACTTAGAACTTAATGTGCTAAAATTTACATTGTAACCTTAACATATAAGGACTCTGCCTAATATACAGAAAAATACAAAGTAACTGAAGTACATATATGAATAGTAAATGAAAATATGAATGACACATGCTCAATATACAGAATTTATGAATGTTTACAGTTAAGGGTGTTTTTCCTAACTTTTCACAGTATGATAGTTGCTTACCGTTGGTCGCCAGTTTACAGTACACAACCCTAGCGAACTCTATGTACTGGTTTCCTCTGCCCTTCCAACTACCCGTCGTGATATGACCTGTACAGTGTTGAAAGTGATGTTAAACCCCAAATAAACAAATCACTGTTGAGTAAATCAGTTGTAACTTGAAAACTATTGCTTGTAGAAAATATTGTTTAAATATGTTATTCATATACTTATGGATCAGCTATATCATAGCGAAATTGTAGACCTGTAGTTCATTGCATAGTTAAGCAAACGCTACTGACAGGTTCTCACTGCTTAGTAAATGAGTTGTAACTAGAAATCTGTTGCATTTAGAGCATTTTGTTTAAATATGTTATTCAGCTACTTATGGGTCACCTATAACATAGTGAAATTGCGGGCCTGTAGCTCATTGTATAGCTGAGAAATAGCTACTTTCAGGTTTTCACTGTTTAGTAAATCAATCATAACTTGAAAGTCTTTGCATGTAGAGAATTTTCTTTGAATAAGTTGTTCACCTTCTTTTGGGTCAGCTATAACATAGTAAAATCACGGACCTGTAGCTCATTGCATAGCTGAGTACTTTAAGATTCTTACTGTTGAGGAAATCACTTGTAACTTGAAAACTATTGCATTTACAGTACATTTTCTTACAGTATTTTTCGTCTAGTTTTTACATCTTAACAGTTAACTTTGTACTTCTGAATGCCATTTGCAGGGCACAACTTTTGTGTCCTTTTCTTCTTTCACTTCTACTCCGAAACTCAAAATACACAGTCAGCTGACACAGAGCCCGTTCACGGGCACTGATTGCTTGTTTGAAACTTTTCTTTGTTTAAAAACACTTCCTGGTTTAGGAAGGGTGCCTCCGCAAATAATAAAATTTTACATTTATAACAGGAGCACTCTGAGAGTGCACTCATCTGTCAAAGCCCAGGATCACCAATATTGCTTATGAGTGCAATGATAC
Source organism: Sabellastarte sp. h YS-2021 (assembly GCA_964017235.1). Lineage (NCBI taxonomy): Eukaryota > Metazoa > Annelida > Polychaeta > Sabellida > Sabellidae > Sabellastarte > Sabellastarte sp. h YS-2021. The sequence continues at coordinate 7,201,455 of OZ024932.1, read as the reverse complement.
TTTTACACGACAAAAGAATTGTGATCAGACTGAGGCTTGGATCTTCTGAATAACCTTAGATGAAAATCTTTGAAATCATAACCCTTGCTTTGATATCAGATATGTCTACCTTCAGTGTCCACAAGGGCAGGGTCAGCAGCAGACTTTCCATTTCGGTATCGTGCCAGTGTCAACCCATACCAGTTCCGGGATACCGAAAACATTTGCTTTCTAGCATATCCCCAATCGAATAGGCCCATTACAAGATATAAAATTCATGAAAACAAAACAATGCAGTTCTTCCGAAATAAATTGCTATAAAAGTGCTAAGGTTAGGTATATGAAAATATGAGATAAATATTTATTATTTCTTAAGATTTTGAGGTTGTTTCCTAATATTTTATGTTTTCTCATAATATCATATACTGACATTCAAAATACCGGTTGTAAAGTGCGGATACATATTCAAGTAAATTGGTCTTGATACCGAGATATCGCTGTTACTAACCCTGCCCTAATGTCAACAATCCCTTAAACATGTGTGCACATTATGTAGTGGATTCTATCCACTCCCGGATTTTGTTTATTTTGTGCAGGTGTGCAGACACCAGCTTTCAGCACAGGACCTGAGTAAGATGTTTGAGTTGATGAGGGAGCAAGGACTCGACCGGAGACATGGGAGGTTGGTCAGCCTGCTGTACAAACTCAGAGATGCCGCGTACACACAGACAGGCAAAGGGGAGGGAGCTCTACAACAGTCAGCGCTATCTGTGATAGAGAAAACTAGTCAAACTATAGACAAGGTAATGTCTCAACTAGTGTACAGACAGTGTGATATGTAACTAGTCAAAGTATGGAAAAGGTGATATGTAATGCCCCTGTTCCACCAAAAGATTAAGCCCCGATCCTGTCGGCGACCCTTAATCGTGCACAGTCGGTTGAAAAAAGACAAAAATGGGCGGGAATACTGGGTCGGTACTGAAGTCTGGGATTAAGAACAGATCGTCCCCAGGACGCCTCAGGACACCTCAGGACGCCTCAGGCGGCCGCAGACAGTCCCCGACTGGTCTGGGACTAAGAACCGACTAAGCCAGTTTTCGGGTCGGTTTCAACCACGATCCTGTCGGACACAAACCGACCGGGTCCCAGGACGCCTCAGGCCTCCTGGGACTAAGAGCCGACTAACACACGATTAACTACCGGCGTCCTCAGGCGTCCTCAGGCCTCCTCAGGCCTCCCCAGACCAGGATCCCCGATTATTGTTTTGCAAAGTTGCTGGATTTTCTGGGTATATATATATAAAATTCACGATCTAATCACCATTGCTTTTCTAGGAACACACCAGGATGCCACCTTTTAATGGAAGACAGCTTCAACAACAACTTAGGGCTTTTTTGGTTTTTATTCACTTACAAATAATCATGTATTTCCATTTTTTACGTCAAGCACAGCAACCACCACCACCAGCACCACCAGCACCCATACAGAGACCTAGAAGAAGGCACAACATGTGGGTCAGGCCATGGCTACTGCAGAGAGAGGAGAGGGGGGCCTACCACAATATTATGGCTGATCTTTATGCCACAGATATTCCAGGATTCACCAACTACATGAGGATGACCCCAGAATTCTTTGAAATGATGAAGACCAGACTGGAACCACGTCTAGCCAGGCAGGCCACCAACTACAGAGCTCCTATAAGTGTTGGGGAGAAGTTAGCCCTCACCATCAGATATCTGGCCACTGGAGAGTCATACACATCATTATCCTGTCAGTTCAGGGTTGGCAGATCCACCATTTCCAAGTTTCTACCAGAGGTCTGCAGGGCCATCCAGGATGAGTTCACCAGAGAGTACCTCAGATGTCCTACTACTCCAGATGAGTGGAAAGAACTGGAAAGGGAATTCAGGATCAGGTGGAATGTTCCACATGCCCTGGGAGCCCTGGATGGAAAGCATGTGGCCCTGAAGAAACCCAAGAACTCAGGAGCCCTCTACCACAACTACAAGGGGTTCTTTTCCATTGTCATGTTGGCCCTGGTAGATGGGCAGTACAAATTCAGATGGGTGGATGTGGGTACAGAAGGGTCTTGCTCAGATGCCCAGATATTTAATGCCTCTCAGCTGAAGAGGAGGATTGAAGATGGCAGGATAGGCTTCCCTGACCCAGCTCCTATAACACAGGGTAGTACAGATGTCCCCTACTTCATTTTGGCAGATGATGCCTTTGCCCTGAAGACCTGGCTCATGAAACCCTATGGCAGAAGGCTGTTAACAAGGGAGGAAAGGATTGCCAACTACAGAATATCAAGGGGCAGGAGAGTTGTGGAGAACGCTTTTGGCATCCTTGTGTCAAGATTTAGAGTCATGAGGACCACCATTGAACTACCCCCAGAAACAGTTAGAGAAGTGGTCATGACCTGTGTGGTTCTGCACAATATACTCAGAAGCCAGTATCAAGGTCAACCTGCTGGTCAGCAGCCTGGAGGGGATGATGATGATGTGCCTGGTGATTGTGGATTGATTGGTGGTGCTGCTGGTGGTGGCCAAGACAGAAACCCTGCTAGAGAGGCCAAAAGACAGAGGGATTACCTGAAGGACTACTTCAATAATGAGGGAGCAGTGGCCTGGCAAGATGGCAGAATATAAGTCCTGTTGCAGTAAACAGTCCTTTTCAGGACTAACTATAACAGTCCTTTTCAGGACTAACTATAACAGTCCTTTTCAGGACTACCAAATATTCCAAAAACAATTAATCAGCTATGTGGACAAACAGACAAACCCCATGCCAAACATAACTTGTTCAGACGGACAAGCAGACAAACCCCATGCCAAACATAACTTGTTGAGACGGACAAACAGACAAACCCCATGCCAAACATAACTTGTTCAGACGGACAAACAGACAAACCCCATGCCAAACATAACTTGTTCAGACGGACAAACAGACAAACCCCATGCCAAACATAACTTGTTGAGACGGACAAACAGACAAACCCCATGCCAAACATAACTTGTTCAGACAGACAAACAGACAAACACAACTTACTCACCCAACAAACAGACAAACCCACTGTTAAACAAAAGCCAAACACAAAGTCACACATAATATCCTAAATTGAATTATTTTTTTATATATTTTCAAATCCACATCCTAATTTAAACATTTTTATTTTTTCATGGCTGGGAAACTTATTTGTAGCAGAATTTTTTTTATGGAAATATTAAATTTTAAATATTCATCTCTGATCACAAAAATTTGGAAAATAGAACCATGGAACTGGTTTTGCTTTCAATAATGGGGGATTGTGTTTGCTAAATAGTTTGTCAGTTCGTTCGCATGGGTTCTATTTACTTTTGGGTTTGGGTGTTTGTTGGTTGGTGGTTAATGGGGTTGGGTTTTTTTGGGGTAGTTGGGTATTAGGTTTGGTACTGTGTTTGTTATTTGGGGGTTATGTTTGGTATTGGGTTTGTCTGTTTGTGGGTTGGTAAGTATGTAATTATGCCTTTTAACTCTAGGGAAGGTGTAAGTGTTGGACTTTTCAATTACAGATTTTAAACTATCCCATGGATTTTAATCTAAAAATGGGCTGATTAATGGCCATATTGGGAGTTATTTTTAATTTTTTTTTTATGTGGCCTTTTTTGTTATGTGTAGTACCATGGGTTATTTGTTTCATGTTTGGGGTGGTGTAAGTGTTGGACTTTAATTTTTTTTTTCTTGTGATAAGTATTTGTACTGAACTTTTTTGTTTTGGGAGGGGAATTGGAAGAACACGTAGCTGAATAATTGTTTTTGGATGATTTGGTGGCCCTGAAAAGGGCCTGGCAGGTCAAAGACCCGCCCTGACTGGATGGCTACTGAGGAGGCTGCTGCTGCTGTTGAGGCGGTGCTGAAGTGGTGATAGTAAAGAGCTGCTGCTGCGGTTGTTGCTGCTGCTGCTGCTGAGGCTGCTCGACGATCTGTGTTGATGTCAGATCTGGTAGCTGGCTTAAGATTCCACTCAGATTGTGTCTGCTCCCTTCGTCCTGTACAGTTAGGACAGATGTCGGGTTGCTGAAGCCAATGGGGCTTGGTGTATAGTACACAAAACTGCTGCTAGCTGCTGCTTGAGTGGAACTAGACGCCTGTGGAGTGGTTGTTGGCAGTAGGCCGACCCTCTGGGACTCCGTGGTAACAGTGGCTGATCTTCTGGGCAATGGCTGACGTCTGCGGTTACTCTTAATATTTTCGATATCTCTGAATATCTTGCCCTTTAATTCTTCAAATTCTTCTTGAGTCATCTTTTCGGCCTCTGATGCCACGTAGTCAAAGAAAGGCTGCCTGTCTGACTTCTGATGCATAAAACCTGAGATAAGTGTCCTCATCTGCTCAAAGTGTTCGAGAATCTTGGAGTCTGTAGTTGAAACGGGTGTTGATGTAATGATGGACTGACTCCTCTCCCTCAGGACACTTGACTCGAGGTGTTCTGTGTCAGTAGTTGACCCACGTGATTCGTCCTGCTTGCTGGTATTTGGACTGGCCTCAAAACCTGAACTTCTATTGGCCCCCTTTCTTCTGATGTGGGTTTTAAGAAAACCCATCTGTTGGTAGACCCAGGACTGTCTCTTGGTCATCTCCCTCGGGGCTTGGCCAGATTGGAGCTTAGACAGCTTTCCATAACGGGTTCGCTGGGACTCAAACCACCTTCTCACATCAAAGGGCTGGAGCTTAAGTTCTGCAGATATTTCTGCCCAGAGAGCCTCTCTTCTGTTCCTGTCGTGGAAACGTGAATGTTCCTTGTCATACAGTTCAGGGTGCAGCTTGACGAATTCTACAATGGAAACTTCATCACTGTCTGTAAAAGTGGCACACACCCTGGCTCTCTTGGCTGAAGAATGGCACTCCGGATCTTCCTCACACCTCTCTTCTTCTTCTGCCACAGCTTCCCCAATAGCTGGATCTTCCTGAATATCCTCCTCCTCTCTCCTCTCACTTCCTTCTTCTGTAAAAACTTCACTCCTCTCCTCTACTTGACTTTCCTTCTCCCTCTCATCCATCTTTTTCCTTCCTCTCTTCCCTCCTTTCTCTTTTCTCATGATCCAGTCGACAAAATAATAAAAAAATAGTAAAATGTGTCTCCTAACTGTGAAATTTGCCTTAAGCTCAAGTATATAAAATGTAAAATAAAAATTGAAAACCCCTACAAATCAGTGACACACGTCTCTCAGTAGCCAAACAGTCAGTAACAATGACAAAGTGTGCGCGGTCGCTTATATAGTCCCAGACCTGCTCATTGCCTCGTTTTAATTTCAAACGCGCGGAAAACAGTCGGTTCTTAATCGGTTGTTAGTCCCAGGCCGCCTGAGGCGTCCTCAGGCCGCCGCAGACTGAAAATGCGTGGTCCCAGGCGTCCTGGGGAGGCCGGTTTGGATCGGTTAGGGTCGGTTACCCTTAGTCGGTTCTTAGTCCCAGACCTTGATTTTTGGGTCGCAGGACACCGCAGACGGTCTGAGGCTTCCGGGGACTAATGAAACCGACTCACTTTCAGACGCATGAAATTCATACGCATCATATTTGAGTCTGGGATTAAGAACCGGCCGCCTGGGACTAAGCTACGGAGGTCTGGGACTAAGGGTCGCAGGACGCCTGGGACAACAACCGACTCTGTAAATTTGGGTCTGAGGAGGCCTGAGGACGCCTGGGACTGGACATTTTGTTGACGGCGGGAAATAGGAATCGGTTGTAGTCGTGTGAAATATCAAACATGTTTGATTTTTCACACGGCCTCAACCGACCACAACCGACCCTTACAGGAAGCCTGGGACTAAGCAAATATTTCAAACCGACCCCCCAAAACCCTTAATCGGGAGCCTTAGTCGTGTGGTGGAACACCCACATAACTAGTCAAACTGTAGACAAGGTAGTGTCTGAACTAGTAAAGGTATAGACAGTGTGATATGTAACTAGTCAAAGTATGGAAAAGGTGATATGTAACTAGTCAAACTGTAGACAAGGTGGTGTCTGAACTAGTAAAGGTATAAACAGTGTAATATGTAACTAGTCAAAGTAGAGATAAGGTAATATGTAAGCTAGTCAAACTATAAGCAAGGTAGTAAGTAGCTAGTCAAGCTTTAGACGAGGTAATGTGTAACAAGTCAAACTATATAGGCAAGGTAGCATGTAATGCTGGGACTGGATGACATTTAAAAAATTGAGTCATTTTGTACTCAAGCCCAAAACCTCTCACTCCAGAGGCCCACATTTTCTCAGGTGAGCTGTAGGTGCCGAGGGCCAGGAGAAGAGGAAGTGATTTTGTCAATATTTCTACTCTACCCAAGTAATACGTTCACCTGATGCCCCTTTCAAATTACAGGCGGTACGTCCCTTGGTTACAGATGTTCCTTGGCAGTGGAACCGCCCCATTTGGTCCCATTTGGTCCAAGTTGTTCACATTACAGACAGTATAATTTTGCTGTTATAGGTATTTGGTGAACACCCCTGTCATTCACCTACCCATTCCAGATTCGTATGCATCCTTGTGTCACAGTGGTGAAACGCCCATGCACCTCCACTCACCTTATGTAGCCGTATTACACTGAAAGACGATCGAGTCACAATCTTATATTCACTGTGGACCACACCTTCAGTTACCGTAGAAAGAAATTCTTCTGTGCATGCTCCAAATCATCTACGCATGCGCACGGTACGCGGTACCAAATTTAGAGGCAGAAATTCTAAACATTTTAAAAACGGATCGTTTGCCACTGACTCGCAAGTTTGCAAACGGATGTCAGACATTGATCCAAGGAAGGGGACGTTTCACCAAACGTCTATAACTGTGGGTGATACCTCCCGTTGTGTGAAAGGGGTATTAATGCTGCATTGTAGGATGTGTTCGAGGCATTCACCAGAGCCCAGTGCTGTCAGCCCACTGTGCAGGCCAGAGACTGTGTACTGTTACTGGACAAACTGGACTATTCAGCCATGCTCAACATCATCATTCACAAGGTACACAGAGGTTGTAATTTTAAAGAATACAATCAGGTCCTCGCTGAAACTATTAACTCAGCACCACCAAGCCTTCATCAAGATTCAAAGAACAGGGTTATTGACCTGGGCCCACATTCACAAACATCTTATTCTTAGAATAACAATTTTCTCAGAATATAGGCCTTTCCTGCTTGAAAAGAATCTTTGACTGATAAATATTTATGAGAAAAGATTTTTTTTTTTAAATTTCCATTAATAATTTTTTGTTTTTGGAATACATTATTTTCTACAAATACAGTGGAACTCCTATTGTCCGACCTTCTATTATCCAAATTTTCAAATATCTGACCTTGATTCCACTCTCCCAACTCCATTTAAGCCTGTTATTTTAGCCTTTCTGTTATCCAACTTAATTCACTCCCCCAAGGGTGTTGGATTATAGAAGTTCTGCTGTAATTCCTTCATGTTGATCAGCAACTAATACTTTTTGTATTCTACACAGCAGTTGAATCCAATTTTTCATCATTATCTTTAGAAGTTTAAAAATGCCCATGAATTCTTATTAGAAATATTTGCAAAAGAATTTCCCACAAGTAAAAGACAGAGAGGAGGGCTTTATCCCTCACTGACTGAAGTCCCTTATTTTCACCAGTCACATTTTCAAATTATCTTCATAGTCATATTTTTGGATTCTGAGGTTTAAAATTAAAAAAAAAAAAAAAAATTTGAGTGAAATGACAGTACAGGTATACACAGCTGCATTGACGAAGGTCTGCGCTGTACAAGTTCTTTCTAGTTACTGATGGTTTTTGTCTTCTAGGATTTCAATCTGAGTATCTTGAAGGAGTGTATGTCACTGGGTCTCACTCAAACCCTCGTGCTACAGAGGAACGTCGAAAGCCTTGGTACATTCTCGGATTCCGGAGGGGATGCAGCATCGGAAGCCAGCCCCTCCCGGACTAATCCCACCAGTGACTTATTGCGTGCGGCCAAAGTGGCACTTTTCAGGCACTTAAACGCCATTGTGAACACCCTTCCTGTGCCGCACCGAGTGATGAACTATTCACACAACTCGACGCAGGAGGAAGAGAACTACAACGAGAAAATGGACGACCTACTTCACGATGTCACATGGTTTGAGCTTTTGTTTCCATTGGCTGCTGCAGTTGTAGAGCTTCTTGTGACATTGAAGTCCATACCGAGGCAACCCGATCTGCCAGTTGAATCTGTGAAAGATGTCGGGCGCTTTTCTGTACTCTGTTTGGAGGTCAGTATTTTTTTATGTGTAGAATACATTAATGTACCTCGGCATTAAATATTTGAATCTGATACCATGACCCTTAATAAATGCAGGTATAGCAGGGATCATATTGACAAAAGGGATTAGCTAAACATAAGTAAAAAAGTAAGTTAAATTTTTGATAAAAAGGTGTATGCTTAAGTCAATTTTTCCACTGATCTTTTGCTTATCCACAAGGAGATTTAATTGCTCTTCACTCTGTATAGAGTAAGAAATCTAAAATTCGCCACCTCTAAAACCTCAGTTAATTTTACAAAGAAAATGATATTTTGTTTTAAAATTGGTATTTTTTATTGCGTAAAATTGCCTTACCTTATCCTCACAAGTGCTTGGTTTGGTTTTGTGGAGCAAAAGCATCGACCGATGAGTCTTTTAATAAAGACTTTTCTTGTCGAGAAGTGACCCTTTTGTCTGCGAATATCCGCACATGCGCCGACATCGTAGACGAGAGTGACTGTCTAGAAACTCTTCATTACATTTTTGGTCGTACTGGGAGCAACATCGTTTAACTTCTTCTATCATTATGACCGAGTCACAGGTCAAAAACTCGAGGGAACTTAAACGTGCACCAGCATGCGGACATCCACTATTCGACTGGGATTGTCATCAATTTTGTTTCCCGTGCAGGGAGAAGGGTCGTGGTAACGACGTATGTGTGAAATCTAAAGAGGAAGACTGCTTCATTTGTCTGCAGTTTTCTGAGGATCAGAAGCGAAAACTGGTCCATAAGAATAAAAGAAAAGAAAAATCTACACCTAGCGTGGTGTCACAAGAAATTGAGGACGCTTTACTGGGGGTGGAGTGCCACCAAAGCTCAGTTTCTAAAAACCCACTACCTACGACAGAAGGAAATACGACAGATCCCCTTCAGACAATTTTACAGAGATTAGATGATATGCAGGGCCAATTAACTGCTCTCAAAGACAGAAACAGCGAGGTTTCTGCTTCTATTGCCTCCATTCATTCTGAGGAAGGCGAAGCCTCAGACGAAGATACCACCCTTCAAGAGGTGAACAACTCAAAGAAACGTGACAGATCACCCTCACCTGATGACATTGAAGACGACCTTTCGTACAGACAAACCCTAGCTGCGGTGCATTCTTTATTGGATCTCACCATTCCTGAGGAGTTCTCCGAACAACCTTTTGGTGGCAGAAGTAAAGACAAGTGCAAGTTTTCTTTGCTGCCTATGGTTATGCCCCCTGTAGATGGGGTTTTAGAAAGATGGGATTTTTATGAAAAGAGGTCCTCTGGAAACCCTCAACAAGATCAACCACACCTCCTCAAAACTAACCCTTTGAACTATGACAATTACTTATATTTCACAAGGGCACCGATGAAGTTCTACAGGTCCACCTCAGCTGAGTTCTCTTTCCAGGCTCCAAGATGTCAGGATTCCTTCCGCTCTTCATTCCCGGGGCCTATGCCGTCTTCAGTTCGTGTACCCATGAAGCAGCATATTCTGTTAGAAACTGTGAGCAGAGAACATATACAGATCCTCTCTTATGTTCATTTTTTCTTGAATGCGATAGAAAAAACGGCAAAAACGGCTAACAAGTTGGAATCCACTATGTTGACTTTGAAGAACTCTACCAAGGATCAGGCTATCGCCAAAGAATTTGAAACTATGCTGTCTGGCTTGCAGATTCAGTTCAGTTGCATTTCGTCCATTGAAAAAGCGTTGGAAAATGTGACTGACAATTCGATTGCAGCATCTTGCAACCTCCAACTAGCAAGAAGAGATACTGTACTCAAGAGTCTTGCTCCCAACCTCAACGAACACGATTTCAGCAGGCTGAGAAGGACGGGCTTCAAGTCTCATGACCTTTTTTGTCCCACTGTTTTAAATGAGGTTGAGAAGAAAATTCAGAAATCCCCCAAAAGGCCTAGGACAGATCAGAAGGCGTTCACTTTCAAAAGACACTCTGATGACAGAACTACTGGAAAACAGCATTCCAGCTACAATCAGAAGAATTTTCGTGAGCAAACCACATCTTCCTTCAAAAAATCGAACTTCCGCCCTTCTCAACCTTCCAGAAGAGGTGGAAGTAAGCATAGGTGACTCCAACGTAGTTACTCACCATGGGGGCCGTTTGCAGCATTTTTGGCAGGTATGGGAGAATCTTTATTGTCATCCCAGAGTTGTGCAGATCTTGAGGTCGGGTTACCGAATCCTCCTCCAATCGAATCCGCCCCTGTCTGTATATCCCATAATTCAAAGCGGCTACGACAGACAGGAAAAACATGGCTTCCTTCAAGATTGCGTAGTTCAAATGCTTCAAAAAGACGCAATTTACCATCTCAAGGACTGCACAACTCCAGGTTTCTCAAGCAGATTATTTCTTGTACCGAAACCCGGCAAAAAATGGCGGCCAGTAATAGATCTCAGTGTCCTGAACAGCTATTTGCATGTACCAACCTTCAAGATGGAGACCGCGGAAATTATCAGAAATTCCCTGACAAAAGGCGAATGGGTAGTCTCCATAGATCTAAAAGACGCGTATTTTCATGTACCCATACATCCGGATTCTCAACACTTGCTACGCTTCCATGTAGACAAGAGAACGTACCAGTTCAAGGCTCTGCCTTTCGGTTTAGCAACGGCACCACTAGAGTTCACGCAGATTGCAAAAGAAGCGAAGCTCGTACTTCAGTCTCGCGGAATTCGAGTTCACCAATACCTGGACGACTGGTTGTTAAGGGCAAGCTCCCAACACCAGTGCATGAGCCAGACAAAAGAACTCCTTCGTACAGTCCAGGAACTAGGGTTTGTGATAAACTTCGAAAAGTCAGAACTCGAACCTACACAAAAAATCGATTTCCTTGGCTACCATTTCGATCTGTATCAAGGAAAAGTCTTTCCAACAAAAAAGAAATTGAAAATTCTACAAAAGTCGATTCAGGACATGGAGGTCTCATCTCAAACCACCCCACGGCTGTTAATGTCCCTGATAGGGGTACTAGCATCCCTGGAAAAGACTATACCAATGGGTCGGTTACACATGCGCCCCCTCCAGTGGTATCTCAAAACAAACTGGCAATACCCCCAGTCTGTAGATCTGAAGATTCCAGTTTCAAACCTCTTGTTAAAGCATCTTCAGTGGTGGAAAGACCCAAACAATCTGAATTTAGGGTGCCCTTTACATTCAGAGGAACACAACACCCTCATCTTCACAGATGCGTCAAACCAGGGTTGGGGAGCCCATCTAGATACCATGACTATCAGTGGCAGTTGGACAATGAAGGAAAAATCTCTTCATATCAATGTTCTAGAGTTAAAAGCAGTGTTTCTAGCCTTAAAAAAAGCTTTCAAAACTTCATTCAAAACAAAAGACTTCTGATAGCAACAGACAACGCCACTGTGGTCAGTTACTTGAACAAACAGGGGGGAACACACTCATGGGACATGTGTCTCCTGGTTTGGCGCATCCTGGCCTACTGCAACCCTTGAAATATCCTCATAAGAGCCAGGCACATTCAGGGTTGCCTCAATGTCATAGCCGACAGTCTCTCCAGGAAGGACAAAATTATTCAGACAGAATGGTCACTTCATCCTCAAATATTCAGTCTAATTGGCAAAGTTTGGCACAAACCAATGGTGGACATGTTTGCCACCAAATTGAATCACAAACTACCAATCTATGTCTCTCCAATCCCAGATGCAAATACCATGGACATAGATGCATTGAACATCTCCTGGGAGGGTCTGGACGGCTATGCCTTTTGTCCTGTAGCTCTCATACCAAAGGTCATACAGAAAATGAACACCTACAGGTGCAGAATGATAGTAGTAGCACCAGGGTGGCCCATGATGCATTGGTTTTGGGATCTGGTGAATCTGTCAACCAAACCTCCATTGCAGCTACCTCACTGGCCTCATCTGTTAAAACAACCATTCAGTCACAAATACCATCAGAACCTGTTGTATCTGAATCTTCATGTTTGGCACCTGGACACCACTCAGATTCACTTGAATCATTCTCTGAGCAGGTGGCAGAGAGAATTAAGGCACCTCAAAGACCCTCATCTAGAAGATTGTACGAATCAAGGTGGTCCATTTTTGAACTCTGGTGCCAACAGAGTCAGGTGGTCAGCTCAGAGCCTACTATCTCAAAAATTGCAGATTTCTTGAACTATCTTTTTACTGTCAAAAATCTCAAACCTGCTACTATTGCTGGGTACAGAACTGCTATAGCTGATCATTTAGGTCACTTCGGCCAGGAGGTGAGCAAGAGTCTGGACTTGAACAGGCTTATTGCCAGCTTTTACAGGGATAAGCCGACTGCTAATAGAGGAATACCTTCATGGGACTTATCTTTGGTACTTTTAGCATTGACAAAGGCTCCTTTTGAACCATTAAAAGATGCAAGTCTAAAGATTTTGACTTTCAAAACTGTCTTCTTGATGGCATTAGCTTCTGGCAAAAGACGGGGGGAGGTGCATTCTTGGACATACTCCTCTCTCAGACACAAACCTCAATGGAAGGAGGTTACTATTTCTCCTTCTCCTGCGTTTCTAGCAAAAAATCAGTTGGCTTCAGATGGCCCAGACTTACTAAGACCAGTGGTCATTCCAGCTTTGAAACCTTTCCTGAGCTCAGATTTGACTGAAGACATGACATTATGCCCTGTCAGAGCACTTAGATACTATCTAGACAGAACTAATGATCTGAGGAGGGGAAAGAACCTCCTGTTCATATCCTTTAAGGAAGGTTTTGATAAAGACATCATGAGATCTACTATATCCTCTTGGATTAAACAGACTGTTTTACTGGCTTATCAATCCTCTAATTCAGACTCTCAGGATCTTCACGTTAAGGCACACGATGTCAGATCCATGTCTGCATCTTTAGCTTTCAAGGGTGGGGCTTCACTTGAGCAGATTTTAGGCTCCTGCTATTGGAAGAGCCACAACACCTTTACTACATTTTATTTAAAGGATGTAGCTTGGCAATCTCATAACCAGTCGGATTATAAATTAGGTCCAGTGGTCTCAGCTCAGCACATTGTCAATGTTTAAGTATGTATTTATTTCCACATTTGACATGCATATTCATTGTTTTCCATACATACCAGTATTTGTACTGACATTTGTATTTTATTTTCCCTACAGATGGCTCCATAATCATCTGTAGTTAGGATTACAGCTCCAGCTCGGAGGCATCTTCTTATAGGATGACGGCAGCCAGCCTGAGGGTATAGGAAGACTCCTCTGACCTTCACTGTTGACTAGTTAAGAGGACCACATGACTTTTGTTGCACTACACCGGATGACAACTACAACCACTTCACCCACTTGAACCAAGGTTAGCAAGTTACTTATCTTTAGTCATTAAAAGAAGTACTGTTGAATCTGGAATGTGGCGTACTTAAGCTTATCTTATCCTCTTATCAAAGTGCTTTATACAGTGACCCCTTGTCTGACAATCATCTAACAGTGTGGTTACAACAAATTCCCTCCACCTGTTATGGTTGCATTCAAGCACTTGTGAGGATAAGGTAAGGCTATTTTACGCAATAAAATGTAACAAATTTTATTGTAATTTAACTTTTTACAAGTTAAATACTTACCTTATCCTCACAAGGATAAACCCTCCCTACCTCCCCGCAAAAATTTGTTAGCTTGGGGACCAAAAATATAATGAAGAGTTTCTAGACAGTCACTCTCGTCTACGATATCGGCGCATGCGCGGATATTCGCAGACAAAGGGGTCACTTCTCGACAAGAAAAGTCTTTATTAAAAGATTCGTCGGTCGATGCTTTTGCTCCACAAAACCAAACCAAGCACTTGTGAGGATAAGGTAAGTATTTAACTTGTAAAAAGTTAAATTACAATAAAATTTGTTGCATTTCAGTTCAAAAAGCCTTAATTTACTGTACATTCAACAAATCTCACCTCAATTAATTTATTTTATTAGTATTTCAACATGTGGTGAGTTTCAGATTTGTGGTGAATTTTAGATTTCTTACTATATATATTTCAAAAGTTACATCATTTGTTTGGTGTATAAGTATATACAAAAGTATATACAAAACTTTATATCGTTTGAAACGTCTCAATTAGCAGAATCTTAATAAACAATGTCACACAACTCTTGCACATTTCATGTATGCTTTGAAAAAAGACAACAGGACATCATGACATCATGAAGCCTCCTTTGTTTTTTCCTTCCTTAAGTAAAAGGAAGGGGGATTTCTAACCTTTGGCAAGGCTTCCCTTAAATCCTGTTTCATGAACCCTCCCTTACTACACCTTACCAAACATTTTCCCCCAAAACAAAGGAAGGAAGATTCCCTGTATAACCACACTGCTTGGAATTTCCCCTTTGTTACTTATGTAACCTTCACACAATTTATTTTAAATATTAAGAGAGTAAATTTTAGCATTTTAACTATTTTAAACTTGGAACATTAGGTACATTTTAATTTTCAGATACATTATTTGCATTTTTATTTTTTTTGGGAGTTGTTTCCACAACCTATAGCCACTCCATGCTTTTTCTTTCACTGTTAGTACATGTGTAGTTGTGCACTTATTTTGTACCTAAATGACCTTATGGAGACAATGTCTTTATTGTGACATTGTTAAAGAACAGCAAAGTCAATAAATCTATTTTTTACTGTAATTTAATAAATTTTGAAAAATGGAGATTGGTCATGAGTAGATTTTGCAAATTAATACAGTAGGTCACCTGACAATTTTTTACCCAAAGTGAGGGGGACCTTTAGCTAAAGGAGGCTTTGTGAAACCGGCCCCTGATTTTGTAACTTTTTTTTTATCACAAAATAATGAACAAGTATTAATGAAATATTATTTGAGACCTTCAAAGCAACAATTAAGTAAAGGTAGATTTTTCAGTGTAATAAACCGAATAATAAGAGTGCCTTGTCAGGATATAGAGCCCAGAGAGAGAACCATATATGGCTTTAGGCCCAGGGTCCTTAATGGTGGAAATCATATATCTGGGAGGGTGAAAGTCAGCTCATAAAATGGAATATTCAGATATCAAATACCGGTTTTAGTAAAACTCTTAGCACAGACAAAGATTAAAAATGCCCAGATTTAATTCTGTACTAAAAAGTTTGAGACCCTTAATAAGGTAGCTGATAACAAAAGTGTCATAATAGAGTATCAAATCATTGTTATTTTTCTCACAAGGTTTGTTACTGGATGATTCAGCAAGGTCAGTTTCCCACAATTCAGCAGCTTGAGATGACCTTGAACTTGCTGTGCCTGGTTCTGCAGAATAAAGACACTGTGTTTGTGATTGGTCAGAAGGCTCAGGTCACATGGGTGTGCTCTGCCATCAGGACAGTGTATCAAATCTTGTGTTCATGTGAGTAGACTCGGACTCAGGGTGGACTAATTTCTCTCCAAAATTGTTACTTCCACTAAGGAGGTTGTGTTTTTGGGTGCATCTGTTTGTTCACTTGAAGATCTACCATTTTGAAGGTGAATGGAAAACAAAATGCTTTATAACAGTTGATGTTTACTCTCCAATGACCAAATAAACAAATGAAGTATTAGAGGGCACAAAGAACGTGATGCATGCCCAGTCCACATACGCAGTAGCAGCAAGAAAATTTTTAAAAATATTTGGGTTGGTCATTGATGTTGCCCTTGTCAACATTTATCAATAGTAAAGATAATATAAGTGTTCCACTTACAATAAAATTTTTACAGTTTCTTTTTCCTTTTTATTGCCTTTCTGTTTGTTTGTGTTAACAATTACTCCAGAAGTAGTGAGCACATCTTTACATAATGTTTTATGTGGGTAGGTTCTAACCAGGGAAGAAGTTATTGATAAAAAAAAACAAACAAAATTCCAGATTTTTCAGCAGTCCCAATTTCCATGATTTTTGACCTACGGCTGAGATTAATAAAAAAAAAATATATATATATATATAAATAAATAAAAAAGTGGTATTTGGGATTTACA
This sequence comes from Sabellastarte sp. h YS-2021, assembly GCA_964017235.1. NCBI lineage: Eukaryota > Metazoa > Annelida > Polychaeta > Sabellida > Sabellidae > Sabellastarte > Sabellastarte sp. h YS-2021. The sequence goes on along the minus strand of OZ024932.1, from coordinate 7,185,264 downwards.
GTGTGTGGATACTCCGGTGCCTTGTATGGGTAAATATGCAGGTCTTTGTTAAACAGTTTTCTCTTCCATATTATGGCAGTTTATCTGTCTTGTTTACTTTGTGGCCAAATTCTGCCAGCTATATGTTAAGTGTAAATATGCCTTGTACAAGTTAGGATTTTGTACAAGTTATTACGTCTACAAAATCATATATACAAATTATAACAAGTTGAACTGGTTTCTACTACATTTCTCTAACAGTTTAGTTTGTCGGAACTACTTGCAAGTACATGTACATAAAAAGTGAATTTTTCAGTGTTGCTGGTGCCTGGAGAAAGATTGGTGAAACTGCCTCACCAGGAGAGTCAGGACGACATAGCAAGCACAGGATTTGATGGTAAGATCGAGTCAGTTAAGGAATAGGATATTTCAAGCCAAATGGCAATAAGTACAATCAATTAAGAAATGGGATGTCATCACATGAACAAAATTTGATGGCAAGATGTTCAATCCATTAAGCAATGGGATGACAGTACAAGCTCAGGATTTGATTGAAAAAGTACTAACAGATAAGGAATGATTTTAGACTAAAATGGTTCATTTGCAAGATATAGGTTAGTATTGATGTATTGTTTCTCCACAAACATAGCCTTTGTGCTGATCAACAACTAAAGTACTAACGCTATGCCTGTTTTCTACCAATTTGCAACAGTGGTTCTTTTGTTGCAGCACTATAAGAATAAGAGCAATTCTACCAATAACCGTTATAGTGAATGAGAACCCTGACATTCATTTAAGTCAGATCGAATACATAGTGCCTTTATAGTATTTGGTATTTTTCAGACATGCATAACGCCATCAAGGCTTGTGACCAGATATCCGAGTTGGTACAGTGTATGAAGACTCACTTGAACTCCGCCACTTTACACGCCTCAGTGCCTCGATTCCTGGCTCAGCCCCTCAGGGACTGTATCATTGGTAAGCACTAGTTCTATATCATCTAAGTAAACCATTAGAAACACGGGAAGAGTCGAACTTACACTCTTTACAGTCAATGGATGTTGTATATGGAATACAAGTAGTCCACTTTTTCATTTCTACCTAGTCATACCTTTCCTCCCTATTCTGTGTCATTCTGTCTCTTTCTGTTTGCTGTAACATTACTGTATATTTTCTGTGTCTGTGGCCTTTCTCCTCCCTGTTGGCAAACTGTAAGTTGGAGCTTTGTAACTAGGGTTCATGGGGTACAGTATTCTGCTTATGTTACTCCTGTCTTTGGTAACTTTCAAGAATGATTTGTATATCCAATAAAAAATAAATTAAAATTTACAAATAATTAGCAATATTATATAGACACATAAGCAGAATACTTTACACCCCCATGAACCCAAATTAAAATTTACAAATAATTATCACTTTAAAGGAGTTTTAACTTACATAGAAATATATTATCTATGACAGATCTTGGTATCTCCCAGTGAGTCTATATGATAACTATTCTAGTGTTTGTTTTATCAGGCTTGGCAAGACTTCCTCTGGTGAATAGCTATGCACGGACCCCTCCGTTAGTGTGGAAAATGGGCTGGCTACCCTCACCCTCCGGCGACCTGAAAACCAGGCTGCCACCATTACCGCTAGAGTATTTACAGGAAAAGGAAGTTTTGAGGGAATTCATCTTCAGAGTCAATACCTTGGGTAGTTTGCTTAACAATAATAAGCAGTATTTGACTGACATAGTTTGCTCAACATGAATATATGATGTTAAATTAGTTCTTTTGCTTAACATGAATAAGCAATGTTAACTTAATTTTCTCAAGATAAGTAAGCAATGTTAACTAACATAACTTGCTCATCATGAGTAACTGATGTTACATCAAGTATTTTGGTAAATTTAAAAGGAAGGTTAACAGGCAAGAAGCTTATTTGGTTAACATGAGTCGGCAATATTAACTTCGGTAATTTGGCTAACATGAATAAGTGATATTAGCTTGTGTAACTTGCTTTGCATACATAAGCTATGTTCACTGATGTTATGTTCTTAGCTGCAAGTAAACTGTACTTCTGCTGTATCAAATCTAATCTAATGTGGACTTTTATAGCGCTTAATGTCCATCAGTTGACAGACTCTGAAACACAACTGAGCAAAACCAATGTGAGTAATCATAAGTCCAATAACATAGCCAGGTTATACCAAGAAGACACATCGGTGACAAATCTGTAATGACTCAATTTGTTGTTTTAAGTTTGTTTTTATGGGATCCAAATATAAGTTCACCTTAAAAACATTTACCTGATACTACAGACTACAGTATTTCTTCTATGGACAGAAATGGTCAGAAATACGTAGTTGCCCTTGTTTTGCAGTACATGTATATTGTACCTGTAGGCTGGACAAGCAGGCAGCAGTTTGAGGAGACGTGGATGGGGTTGCTGGGTGTGCTGAACCCGGTACAGAGAGAAGGGGAGGCAGTCCTAGACATAGAGGTGAGATATGAATGAAAAATCTCTCAGTCTATTGTATCAAGTGGATTGTTTCCTTATAAATAGAGTTGACAGCATATTATTGGAAGTAGACTTATCCTTTTAAATGGTTGGGATGTGTCAGTGGCCCTTGTATCTCATTATCAAGAGCATTTTACTGATATACTGTCATTACTGTGATGATATTTCACAACTGCTTGTCAGCACATATACTTGAAGGAAAACTTGAAATATTAAAAAAAACGTAAACTGGAAGAAATTGAACACATTTATCCCAAATTTTTGTACATTTAGGGACTTTTTTGGCGGTTTCATTAAGAGGAAACTGGCATGTTTTAGTTTTGTTAGTTTCACTTCCTGTCTGTGGCTATTTGATTGGGGATGTACTAAATGGCGGCCTCCCAGTCGACACATTTTGATACCGACCCATCCCTAATAAATCTAATCTAATCTACTGCTTTGCAGGCGCAATATCTTCCCCGCAAAGGGGAACGCAGTGTGCTGAGTTAACAAAAATCATTATCATAAGGAGAGTCGAGGGGCATTAAAGGTCAGAAATCCGAAATTGTGGGTGTGACCAAGAGGGAAGGAAACTAAGTTGAGAAACTGGAATTAAAGAGGTGGGTTTTGAGGTGTTTCCTGAAAGATGCTACAGAGGGGCTATTATTTGGAAGGGGAAGGAGTTCCAAAGAATAATAAATACCAAAATGTGGAAATTCATTATGTCAAATAAACTTGTTCTTATAGGTTTGGTAGCATATGTGGTAGTCTTATTCTTTGACATAGAATCATCCGTACAAATGAAGGTAAGAACAAAATGTGTTTAGTTTATGGACCTTGTCCATTGTGCTATTTGCTGAGGTGTATCTGGACAGTAATCCATAAAATGTAGGAAATCACCATAGAGCCTGCTGGCTGACTATCTTCAAACTCTCATTCATTCAAAGATCCACTGATTTGTTTTGAACCATTAACCTTGCCTGAAGCAATCCATGACCAATGGTAAGTCCTGTACCATGGTTTAGCCAAAACAAATGATGTTGCAAGAAACAGTGATTTGGCCAGATGTAATAATTTGGCATAAACCAATGATCCATTTTCAATTGTCATGAGCCTACAGTGGGGGCTGAACCAGTGATTTTGTCTGAAGCAACAAGTCTTTGTCGGGATGCTAGACTCTGTAATTTTATAGTTTAGTGTGAAGTGGACTCAGCAGTAGATTCTGCACAAGCACAACTTCCAGAATTTCCACATCAGCTTCCATTTGTACTGACAGAAGTAAAGCAGTTTCAGATGTTATTACTCAAAAGTGGCTCCAATTACTCTGCTTATACAAAATCTGTTAAATTACAATTGCAGTTGAACTTTGCCAATGTAAATTTTTTCAGATTTATTTTCCATTTCTTATATTTTAAATTGGCTCGCCATTTTATGCATAGTATTTTTAGTAAAATCCCAACTTATGAGGCAAACCTCCAGTGATCAGTTTCTCACAGTATTACAGATTTTGCATTTCTCTATATATGTGTAATTCAGGAGGATGTGGACCGCACTCAGTGTCAGGTGGAAGCGACCTGGGGGATCACAGCCTTGTTAATTCAGACCCTTCTCAGTCCAGTGTCTGGAAACCCTAACAGTGGGACCCTGGACTTCAGAGCAAGGTCCAAACCTCTGGCCTTCCTTCATACCAGGTAAGTCAGTCACCATTTTTACCCCCTAGACTGACCAAAGTTCCCCTCAGCAGAGACCACATCTACTCTTGGTAATATCCAGATTTTATTACGCTACAATAGCTTACCATGTGGGACTTAATGCTGTTCTCGGGTTGCCACACCCGGGGCCAACGTCTTAGAAAAAAAGACAGTTCTTGTTAGCCACCGGATACACTGCTAGCTGTCGTCACGTGATAACTTCTGACCAATCGCCCTACTTTCTCGTTGGCCACGCGAATATAGCAATGCTTTATTTTAGAAGGAAAGTTCTTTCATTTTTACAAGGATATACCTGTTGTTGGATATGGAAACTACATCAGTTTCTTTATTTTATTACATAGAATCATAATTCGATGTCTTTTCATAGTTCAGATAAGTATCTTTACTTTATTTTACAACTGAAGTCCACTTCCGGGTTCACGTTGTAAATAAGAATACAGTACAACACAAAAACAGCAACTCGTTTATGTGGTTTCTAATACAGGATATATATATATATATGCCTGTTTAGTGTTAATAAAATAAAATAAAATATTTAACCCCAATCTGCTTCATTATTGGACCATTTTTAGGGTTCAAAAGTGTATAAATGTAACACAAATGAGTCCTTGTCGAGGGAAATCATTGTAAACAACTTCCGTTTTTTTGTCGAGACAGCATTTCTTGCAATATGCGCGTCTCGTCTAGGTAGTTTATATACAGGAATATATGCCTGTTGAAATAAAATAAAATGAATTTATCAAGGGTTTATCCCCGTTCTGCGACTCTATTGGTCCATTTTAAGGGTTAAAATATGATATAAAGCACGAAACTAACTTGGGGGAATCCTCGGGGAAACCCCTGTGATGACGTCACGTCTGGACAACATGTGCTGAGAGACGCGTGTTTCTTACAGTACGTTTATCAATAAAATAAAATAAATAAATTTATAAATAAATGAAATAAAATATTTTGTCCCTTCTTTCCTGTATTATTGTCTTTAAAATGTTAATACTTAAATAAACAGGAATAGAATCCTTCCTCAAATCGTCTAGACTACGTGTTTCTTTAAACTAAGGTAACCTTGGTTTGCCATTATTTTAATCATATTTTAATTCATCCAGTTTTATAATATAAGAAATATTATACTTGTTTTTTAGATTCTATGTTATTTAATTAAATTCTGTGTAATTACTGCTTTCCTTATCTCACAACCAGCCCTACCTGCAGTGAGGCGGGCGGGGCAGGTGACCTTGTGTCACTTTTGATTTACCTACGTAAATCCAGTTGTGTAGTTCCTTCAAAGAAGGAAAGGCAAGCTTACATGGAAGCTTACTTTTAAGGAAAGCTTACATAGAAATTATAATATCCAACTTCTTCTCCAGGGTGGATCAGATCCCTGCTTGAATCTGAAGCCAGATAAGATCTTAGTTCATCCGAGATTTTAATGCACCCGAGAATCGGATGCAGTATTTTCATTGCATCTCTCGGATCATCTGATCTGAAACCCAATGCTCGGTTGATTGTATGTAGATCTGATCCTCGGATGATCGGATCATCTAATCTGATGTTCGGATGATGGTTCCAGATCAGAACACTGAACAATCCTCACACAAAAAAAACAAAAAAACAAACTTGTACTAATAGTTCACCAGCCTGGCAGTAAATATCACTTATTGGAGGCTTGGGTCCAAGTCCTCAAGCCCAAGAGGGCTTCTAAACAAGGTCCTTCATTCAGTCCTGGCTCTGTATTTTTAGGGAAGTAGGTTGCCTGACTTCTCCCTACCATTTTTTGAGGACATTGAAACTTAGGCAGTTTTTTGAACCTCCCTTCCCCCCAGGGAATTTATGCCTAGATCCTCCACAGTCTGGACTCTGAATGATTTACCAGGCCAACAGGAACTTGGGCTGTTAATTTCCCTTAAAATGGAACAACCTTGTTTTGAACACAAATTACAAGTTTTCAAATCTGTATCTCCCTAGGGGCCTCCTTGGGTAAGCCCCCCTCCCCCTTCTGGTCAGCAAGAGTTGAGCTTCAGGCTGCTCTTCACTAGGTTCTTCTGAATACAACCTGAATACACCTGGTTATATCTGTTAAGACAGTAGCAAGGCTACTACCAGACAGGTCAAACTCAATTTCATGGTGCATATAAGTAGTCAGAAGGGGTATGGTGAATTCAGGTGAGATACTGGATCTTTAGATCTTAAAGTTCCCCATTCACAACTACTTTATGAGGGACAGGAGTCCCTCATCAAGGCACCTGTAATAACTCTTAGGGTTTAGGCCCTATTAATCACCCTTTCCAATTCCCCACATCTAGAGGCTCCTACAGGAACCACCCCAATGGGGGTCATTCCATCCCAAGCAGTATCCATCGTTTTCCCTAGGTAGGGGGAAATCGAGTAGCCGAGGCTCCAAGGTCTTTTCGACCCACTCCAGGGGACGAGGGCATGAAAACCCTTCCCCCCAATGACTCCTCCAGCCTCACTCAGTCCACCAGTAGGAGGTCGCCTCCGTTTTTTCAGATAAGACTGGCAAACAAATCCTGTCATTCTTTACAAATTCAAGTCCAGTCGGACTCCTGATCCAGTCAGAATACAAGGCCCTTCAAGTCCAAGTCCTGGCCACTTGTATCCAGTCTCTTCTGTCAAAGAACGCAATAGAAAGGGTGGAAAATGTAAAATCTCTCGGGTTTTACAGTCGCCTGTTCCTAGTACCAAGCCTCACCCAAGGTGGAGGCCAGTCATAGACCTAAACAGGCTCAACACTTTCTACATGTAGAAAAGTTCAAAATGGAAACCCCAGAGTCCATCAGGACCTCCCTGATTCCAGGGTAATGGGTATCGTCGATAGAATTGTCGGACGCTTACCTACACATCCCCACCCATCGAAACTCAAGGAAATACCTAAGGTTTTGCTACAAGTCTCAGGTGTTCCAGTTCACCTCCCTCCCATTCGGACTAGCCACAGCCCCCCAGGCCTTTACAATGATTGTAAAGGAAGTGAAACTAATGGCCCTCTCAAGAGGACTCAGAATTCACCAATACCTGGACGACTGGCTGATCAGGTCCCAGTCTCAGGAGGAAGCCCAAGTGAACACTCAGGCGGTGGTAGACCTAACCCAGTCCTTGGGGTGGATAATAAATCAAAACTCAGAACTGAAACCTACTCAGGTGTTCTCGTTCGTGGGCTACGAGTACCATCTAGATTCAGCCCTTGTAAAACCCACTCAAGAGAGATGGCTCAAACTCCAGGATTTGATCCTACTCCTCAAGTCAAAACGTGTTTTGACTACAAGATGTTTGATGTCGCTAATTGGGTTGCTAGCCTCAACGGAGAAAATGGTCCCGGAGGGACGCCTTCACATGAGGCCCTTTCAGTTTAATCTCAAGGAGCACTGGAGATATAGTCAGTCGCTGGACAACCTCCTTCCTTTGACAGAATCCATTGCAGCCCACCTGGATTGGTGGCAAAATCCCTCAAACGTGATGAAAGGCGCAGACCTTCATCCCAAAGACCACAGTATCCAACTCTCTACCGACGCCTCAAACGAAGGTTGGGGCGCTCACTTAGACCAAAATTCTACAAAGGGTCTGTGGTCAGATCGGGAAAAAAGGCTACACATAAATGTCCAAGAATTGAAGGCGGTCTCCCTGGCCCTTCGAGACTTCAAGGACCAGTGCCAGAACCAAACAGTGTTAGTTGCGACGGACAACTCAACAGTGGTAGCCTACATCGGCAAACAGGGAGGAACTCACTCAGCAGAAATGTGTGCTCTACTGTGGAAGATCATGACCTGGTGCCATCACTACCATATAACATTGAAAGCCAGGCACATTCTAGGGTGCCTGAATGTGATGGCCGACCTGCTGTCCAGGTCCAACCAAGTGCAGTCAACAGAATGGTCTCTGCATCCGCAGGTGTTCCAACAGATCTGCCAGAAGTGGTTCACACCTCATGTAGACTTATTTGCCACTCATCTGAACCACAAACTTCCACTGTATGTATCTCCTGTCCCAGACCCAAAGGCTTGGGACATAGATGCTCTGAACATAAACTGGACGAACCTTGGTGATCCAAAAGATCAAGCAATGCCATTGCCTGATCATCATAATAGCCCCAGGCTGGCCAGGGATGCCCTGGTTTTGGGACCTAGTGCAGCTCTCAACAGAGATCCCACTACAACTCCCAGTGTCAACGACCCTACTCAAACAGTCCCACAACTATGTGTTCCACAACAACCCACAACAGCTGAACCTCCACGCCTGGTGTCTAGGAGCGGACAACTCCAAGAACAAAGCCTCTCTGTGGAGGTGGCAGAGAGAATTGCTGCTCCTCAGCAGTCATCAACAAGGACCATCTACAAGTCAAAGTGGCCCCCTTTTGAAAAATGGTGCAGAGAAAATTCGGTGGATTTCTCTACTCCATCTGTGAAACAAATCTCAGATTTTTTCATATACCTGTACCAAGACCTAAACAGGCGCCCCTCGACCATTGATGGTTACAGGACTGCAATCGTTGACACTTTGGGCCCAACGGCCCACCATATTGCACATAATCCAGACCTTCACAGGTTACTCTCCAGTTTCCACAGGGATCGTCCAAAAGTTCCAGAAATTTACCTAAGTGGAACCTTTCTGTTGTCCTCAACTAGCTCACAAAAGCACCATTTGAGCCCATGAAAGACACAGACCTCAAACATCTTACTCTCAAGACTGCTTTCTTGCTAGCTTTGGCCTCCGGCAAACGCCGTAGCGAAATCCATGCCTGGGTCGCAAACAAAGTATCTAATCTAGGCCAATGGGAAAAGATCGCCTTGTTCCCTTCTTCTGATTTCATAGCCAAAAACCAACTAGCAAGAGAAGGTTCTCAAAGTGTGTCTCCGGTGACTATTCCTGCTTTGACTATCATTGTAGATAGACAATTCAAAGAAGACAGGACCCTGTGTCCGGTACGGGCCCTGAGGTATTATCTGGACCGAACCAAGACCTGAGAGGGTCTCGTTCCCTCCTTTTCATCTCCTTCAAGAAAGGACATACCTCAGACTTCAGACCCGCTACTCTCTCTTCCTGGTTGAAACAAACCATCCTACTTTGTTACAAACAAGCAGACCAACAAGCCTTGGACTTGGTCCAAGTTAAAGCGCATGACATCCGGGCCTTCGCGGCCTCTAAGGCCTTTTACAGTGGGGTATCGGTGGACCAAATCATGCAAGCCTGTCACTGGAAAGCTCACAGCATATTTACAAATTTTTACCTGAAAGACCTTACTTGGTCAGACACCGACAACAATTTGTCTCTGGGACCCGCAGTGGCGGCACAACAAGTCCTAGATCCTTCCCCTCAGACCAGTTGTCCTCGGAAAGAAAAAGGGGGGGGGGGGCACATCCGCTACAACCAAGTCTTCAGGAGTCTCTCCCAGGATCTAGGTATTTCTTTACCTTCAAGATGTTACGGGTAAGGTCATTTTGTTTTTTAGTTATCAAGTAATTTCTATTAAGGACTTATTTAGTTGTCATTAATCTCATATTCAGGTTGCAAAAATTTATGAGATGTCCAACCATGGGTTGGTCAGTCACTAGTGAAGGGCCCTCAGGGACCCTTAGACCTCGAAGTGAGCACTCCTGCACTTCCGTCCTACAATCAAACATCTAGACAGTTTCAGCACTGTCTCTCATTTTATTTAGGTTTTTGGCTCGTTACAGGGCCGGTCTTCGGGATCGGGGCACTGTAAATGGGACTCAGACTGGTATTTCTGGCACTATTCTATATATATTAATTCAAAATCTTAGAAAAAAATGACATATCTTCCAGTCTCAGCTGTAATCCCGCCACCGGGCGGTTGAATTCAGCATTAAGTCCCACATGGTAAGCTATTGTAGCGTAATAAAATTGAAAATTTTAATTACTTAAATGTAGCTTTTATAAGCTACAAGCTTACCATGTGGGACTTAGAAGAGTCCCACCCTGCCTCCCCGCTGTTTACAGCTGAGGGGTAGGTTTTAGAAAAGTTCAACGAGAAAGTAGGGCGATTGGTCAGAAGTTATCACGTGACGACAGCTAGCAGTGTATCCGGTGGCTAACAAGAACTGTCTTTTTTTCTAAGACGTTGGCCCCGGGTGTGGCAACCCGAGAACAGCATTAAGTCCCACATGGTAAGCTTGTAGCTTATAAAAGCTACATTTAAGTAATTAAAATTTTCAATTTAGTCTCAGTAGTGACCAGATTTACTATCAGCAGTGACCAGACTTACTGTCAGTAGTGATCAGATTTACTGTCAGTAGTGACAAGAGTTATTGTCAGTAGTGACCAGATTTACTCTCAGTAGTGACCAGACTTACTGTCAGTAGTGATCAGATTTACTCTCAGTAGTGACCAAACTTACTGTCAGTAGTGACCAGATTTACTCTCAGTAGTGACCAGACTTCCTGTCAGTAGTGACCAGATTTAGTCTCAGTAGTGACCAGACTTTCTGTCATGATCAGATTTACTCACGGAGTGACCAGATTTACTGTCCGTGGTGCAAGGTACACTGTCAAAGCTGACCATACATTACTCAGGTAATTTACATCTGAGACATTACAGTAATTAGGTCTTTGTCATTTTTTTTATTTTGCAGAGTTGGGCACAAGCTGACCCATGTACGATCTATTATAGAATCTGAATTGCAGATGCTGAACACGTGCTGGTAAGTTTCTGTCTCTAATTCTGTTTTAGTAATCTTTTTGTATCACTTAATCTCTCTCAGAAGACCAACTCTACAGCAATTCAGCCAGAAAAAACGGTCAAATCAATAATCTAGGGATGTCTAAAAGAAGGGAGTCCCCACCATTGAGGCAATGATACGTACCGAAAACCTGGAAATGCTTTGCAAAGAATTTGTACGATTTCATATTCTTTCTGAATGAAGGAAGAGAAGTGGAGGAGTGGATATTTTCAGGCTACTCATTTCAAACATTTGGACCATCTATAACATGGTGTTAATACAATGCTGATGATATTGATAGTTACTCAGATATTTGTAAGAGTGAATTGCAGAGGAAGATGGGACACATTTAGTGGAGCGGACAGTTTATTCTTGGGAACTAATAGGTGATGGAATGTAGAGAAAGCAGAATTTGGACAGTACCCTCTTATTAGTTATCAACTGGCACAGATATTGTTATAAAATTAACCTCAAACAAGGCATGTATATCAGAACCTTATCTCTCTTTTCAGAAGCAAAATGGCCCTATAATAAGTAAATGAGAAGATCTGGATCATTGGTATTTTTTGTATCCAGATGGTGATCCAGATCACTGTCCAGATTTAATGGGATTTAGTAGAACCAAGAGCCATTTTCTCATCTTTTTTGTGAAAATCCAAGCAATAGTATTTGCAGAATCCTGCTAACAAACAAACAAGTGGTCCTGAAAACAATACCTCCTTTGTGGAGATAACAAGCCACTTTGGTACCGAAAAAAAGTTGCTTAAATTTTGGATATTTGTACATTAAAAAGTAAAAGAGTATTCATGACATAGTAGTGATAAAGGAGTACCATATGTACAACTTGTTCTGGTTTTAATAACATTTGATCTTTACCACACCAGCATTGTTGTTATCTTAATATTTTTCTTTGGTATTTTATTCAGTAAATTGTTCAATTTTAGCCATTATCCTTAATATCAATAAAATTTTTTTGCCCCCAAAAAATTACATCTCGCAGTCCATAAATTTTTTTCCAGCACTCACCAATGTAAGAGCTGTCAATCAAGGTCCTGGGAGACGGAGCCTCAGAAACACCTGTGTGTGCAAAACCTAGAGCGTTACTATGGAGACAGTGGCTTCCACCTGGGACAGATCTCCGTGGAAACCACCTGGTCCTTTCTGGGCATGCTCGAACAGACCATTCTGGCGAGTTCTGAGAGTGACTCGGCACCAGAGACTCCGGTGACCACACCTGACCACACCCCAGTCAGAATAGTGCCCCCTGTACACAAGGTCAGTAGTTGTTGTAGCCCAGTAGAACTCCGTGCTTGGTTGATTTTTAAGCTCTAGCGAGGCTCGTGCTTCTAGAGATCAGTCTTTTTTGTGTGTTTTTTTTTCTCCCGACTTTCATTGATTGTGGCATAATGTGACGAGTATCCGTTAACCAGCAATGGGCTATGTTAGTGAGTGGGATGGGTGACCGCTTCAGTGTACTACTCGTGTCTCTGATGGCTTTGCGGCTCACGCTAGTAGACTGAAACCACATTTGGCCTTGTTATATTTTGACCTCAGCAATGCTAGGCGGAGAGATATTGTTTTTATGAGTTCTGTGAAATTGTTCTGGAGTTTTGGTATCGATGTTTTGGTATCTGTACAAACCAGTGAACATCAATGTATTTCGATTGTCTGACTAACCCTCTCAGAACTAAATTAAAATACATATAAAATTTTAACATAAGATCTTGTAATACGTCTAACATGTATTGACATATTGGATAAATGTCACCGTTATGTAAATAATATGTTGTGTTTTGTGGGTTCCCTCTCTATGTCAGTTCTCAACATACTATATTGACATCGAAATAGGTTTTTGAATGAATTTCAGTCGTTTCCAAACTTTATACGGTTACTATCTACTGCACACGTTCACTTTTTTTCCAAATATAGTGAGAGTAAAGATGAATGTTGAGTAATTGGTCACATATGACCAACTGATGTATTTTACTTTTTTGAATCAACTTTAGGTCAGTTACTCCCTGGACACAGTGTCAAGGTCATCTGTGTCCAGTGGCCTGGATGTTCACTCCTGTCTACAGTTCCTGCTTGACCTCTATGGCCACTTCCTGTCTCCAAACCCTGAGCCCAAAGTGCCGCTGATGCTTCTCAACCAGACCTTAAAATCTGTAAGTTTACTGGTTGAACGTATGAGAATTTGCTGCATTTTCTGAAAGTGTCCGATTAAAAATAAACGAGACGATCACAAATTGTTCACAGAATTTCACCAACAGATAATGTGTCAGTTTATCCTGAAGACGAAAATAAAAAAAAAAAAACAGTTTTCAATCATTTAAAGGGGGAAAAGGGATGGCCTTTCTGGCTAATTTGATGTGCTGTGTCTGATTTTCCATTTTCAATTGTACTGTATATGAAATTATTCTGATGAGAAAACAAAACGGTAAATCGGTAGTTTTTGAGAAGGTTTAACTTGACTTTCTTTCCTTTATTCTTTATCCCTTGTTTTCTATATTCTTATTTTGGGTAACTAATAATAAAATGCCATACCGTTGTATCACAGGTGTTAGATATATCAAATAGTTTCACAAAACAGCCTCAAAAGTGTCAATTTCATTAAGAAATGTAAAGAATTACTAAACATTGTTTTGCAGGTAATGGCATTATTGGATATGTTCACAGACTGGTCTCAGTTTAATTTTTAATGCATAAAATTGATCTGATGTACTTTTCTGACAGCAGTTGGTCTTGTCAGGCATTGCGTGCCTCAGCTTAACTTGAACAAAGTGTGTGTAAAAATATGTCTGTTTGTATTGTAGGTGTTGGTCCTATCAGACGTGTTCACGGAGCGGCCTCAGTACGAGTGGATGCTGAACACACTACTAGAACTGTACCGAGTGCATCCCATAGAGGACGAGGTCTCATTACAGTACCTCGTGGTCGCCATCTGCAAAGCAGCTGCTGTGGTTGGCATGGTAACAAGAGTTTATTCTGTAGTCAGAGTAGATCTGATATGTCGTCATCTTTGGAGAGGATTTTTATTGCGAAAAATACACTTACCATTTCCTGACCATTGCTATATGTTGGTGCCATCCAACTCACTGGCCAACGTTGAGAAACGTTTTAAGAAACCTTAAGAGGCCAGTGAGTGAGTGTGAACTAGCATGTCCCCCTAGTGGTCATGTGACCACGCTAGTAAACAACCTTCATTATTTTTGTTGGCCATCCTAGAGTGTGGATGTGTTATTTTCAATTCGGATTTTTGTTAAGTTTTATGGACTTCGTGTGTTTTTTTGAGTTCTGTGGTTAGACATCTGTGTTGACAATGTCTTCTCAGGACAAAATTTTAAAAAGCACACAGGGAAAGTGCTTTTGTGGCCATTTTATGGCGGATTGAGGAAGACTATTTGTAAGATGGCGGCATTGTTTCTTCAGTTCAGAATACAATTTATTCTTCTAAAGGCATGTGTTACACGAGAATGGGACAAGTTTTTTTATTTTTTATGCATTTTTTCCACTAGATTGAAGATCTACAATTGCTACAATAAAACACTGAAACTGTCGGCAGTCTTACTAGCTCCGACAGGGACAGTTTACAGGTTGCTAGGCAACCAAGGAAGTCGCCATGAAAAACAGAATATTCGACTGTCATTAAACCTGATCATACGTCGGGTTCTAATAGATAGTCGTTTGGAAGCTTTTCTTCAGTACGTACGTCTCAGTCGAATAGAACGACAAGAAGGAATTCCCCATGGAGGCAGACATCTTAATTTTCCGTTGGATGCATTATCGTGGAGAAGTTCCGAGTACAGGTCTGGGCTTTCTCTGCGATAAATTTTTCCGGTGAAGTTCAGTCGGAACTTTCACGGAGGAAAAACCCTGCATGACGTCATCCGAAGACAATCGAGTTTCCATACCTCCCAAAAGGTCTGAAATCGGGTTGTCAGATGACCGGAGTTTTATTTCATCTCAGAAGTTAGCTTTCATTCTGTGGTGTAATGCAGGGTTTCTGCTGGAAACCGGCACCGGTACATAGAACTTGCAGCATAATCATGTCAACATAATAATTTGCAGTTATCTAGCAGGAGGTCTTCAAGGATTTAAGGTGGCCTAGTGGTTAGCAAGTTTGGCATATAATCATAGGCTGTCACCTCTGTGGGTTCCAGTCCTACAAGTGGCAATGCTGAGGACCTGTCCCAATATGACCCTGGCTGTTGAACGGGACGTTAAACCCCAACTTTGACTTTGAAGGATTAACAGGATCTCATAGAATGTCTAGTAATGCTTTGGACTGTGTGTACAGTAATTGCAATTACAGTCCTCAATGATCCTGTATGTTTTTTGTGCAGTGTTACAAATCTTACTTTTCTTCATGTTATCTCTTAGATAATTTTGGTAGAATAAGAAGTGCTTTTTTCACTCTTAATGACTTTTTTCCTGTTGGACACATGGTCAAGATGCCCAGGGAAACTTCATTTTGTGATCTTGGGTGTATAGTGATTCTTATGTCTAGGAAGGAGCAAACTCCTACACATGGCTAGTATTGGGATAAGTGCCTCAGGGCAGTTATTTTGTCCCTATTATGATAATTAATCCTCTTATACTGTTTCAAAACTCTCCTCTGTAGGACTTAGAGGTGTTAGGACTAATCTTTAGGTGGTATGTTTGTCCAGTATTGGAAGATATTCTGCACCTTACATCTTAAGATAGTAAGAGGATAATTTTTCAAGCATACTTTACTTTCACAGAAGCGAGAGTAGCAGGAAGGAGTACTTAGCCATTTTCCTAAAACAGTTGTGGACATGTCTTTCAAAAATATATATATAAAATGCGAGAGACAACAGTGTTCATAAAAGCTGTTTATGAAATGATCGACAAAAGGGCGATAACACCAGTAAGATGGTGATATCGCTGCAATTTTACAGTTTATCGGTTGTGATAAGCTAGGAGGAGATGGCTACCACTAATAGTTGAGGTCAGGTAAATAAGCTTTTACATGTACCTTAATTTCACAATGTTACAATATTCGCCTTTGTTTCTAGTAGGTGAATGGAGGTAGGTTCATGTTTCCTTGCAGTTGCATTCTTTCGTAGCCGGATTCACGCGAATTTTAACTTCACTTCAGTGTTGATGACAATTCACACCGGTTCACAGCCTGTTTGCTGTGTTAGTACATGGTGAGTCTGTGGGATCTATAAGAACGCATCTTGATTTACCACTATATAGACCATTTCATTGCCTTGCTCTTGGAAATGGTTTATTTTCGACTTTACTATTATATCAACGGATAGTGAACCTGATGGCTGCAGTAGAAGGCATTGGGTGTCGCCAGCTTATAAAAAAAAAAAAAAAAAAAAAAAAAACATCTTGTCTAAAGTACCAGGATTTTTAGTTTGGATTGCAGATTCCACCTTAGGGTACATCTTTACTCATAGCAAAGCTTCTTCTCCGGCTAATGGTTTCTAAGGAAGCCATTTCTTTGGTGGCGGTTTTCAGGGATCCTCTTCAGTGGTGGAACGACTTTTCAAATTTGCAGGAGCTCCCTTTACTTCATCAGAAGGAGCACAATCTCCTTCTGTTATTAGATGCTTTCTTTAAGGGTTGAGATGCACAATTATGGCATCAAACAGCCAGTGGTCTGTTGTATCATGAGGGGTCAAGACTCCACATTAACAGGGCTACTACCTTTAGAATCATTTGGAGGTCTGATTCGGATTCTGAATCTGTTGATTTCCCCAGATATTTCTTCAGTGGTTTCCTATCTGAACAGGTAGGGAGGTACCCACTTTCAGGAATATGTTTCCTTATCTGAAGAATCATTCCTTGCACGAATGCCATGGGTTCAGATTCAGGCATATCACTTCCCAGGGTATACAAATATTCCAACAAATTCTTTGTTCATGAGAGTCAAGTTGATTCAAAGTGAATGTGTTTTGGATGACTTTTGAATCTTCTATTCTGATTCAGGTGTTCAATCAAATCTGTCTTTGATTACAATCACCAATGATGGATTTGTTTTGCAACTAGTTTGAACCACAAGCTTGTCTTTTTCAACTTTTCTTGGGATGGACTGGACAGTTTGTTTGGTCCTGTGACCTTGATTCAGGTGATGCAGGTGAATCATTTGGCTTCTAAGGCTCCTTTGATTTTCAACCTGTAGTCATTCCTGCTTTGAAACCTTCTTTAGATTATGCTTTGGTGTCAGATAAGTTTCTTTGTTCAGTGAGAGCCTTGAGAGGTTATCTTGATAAGTCAAAGATCTCAGGAAAGGCAAGAAATTCTTTTTGTAGCTATTAAGAAGGGCTACTCCAAGATTTAAGTGCAGAATCATCTGGATTGCAGCAGAGTGGCTAGGGATGTCTTATTTTTGGGATCTGGTGGATCTGTTCCACAAAGGTTCCTTTTAGGGCTTCCCTTGCAGGTGGGTTCAATCATTCTGCCATTAGTATCCAACATCCTGAATCTTAAGCTTCCAGTGTATGTTTTTCCTTTTCTTAGACTGTGGGGCTTGGGGAACAGGTGCTTTAATCATTTCTTGGGAGGATCTGGACAGCTTTGTGTTTGTTCCAGTGGCTCTCATTCCTCAGGTGATTCAATATGATCACCTACAGGTGCACAATCATCATGGTTCACCAGGATAGCCAAGGATTCTTCAGGTGATTTGGAAGATGCCCATCTTCAGGTGCAGATTCATCATGATTGAATCATGATGGTCATGGTGGATGTTCTTGGTTGTGGGACCTGGTAGATCTATGCACATCTGAGGCTTCTTTGTGGTGAACTTCTCAGATTCTACTTTTCTAGATGTAGCAAATTTCCTTAATTATTTCTTTAAGGAAAAGAATCTTAAGCCATCTACTATTGCTGGTTACAGAATAACAATGGTAGATTGCTTTCCTTGAAGGGAAATAAGTCTCTAGAACTCTTCAGCTGTATAGATTGTTGACATTTTTCTATAGAGACAATCCAGTAGCCAATAGGTTAAGCCTTCTTTACCTTTTGTCTCTGGTCTTGTTTGGTCTCACCAGACAGTCTTTTGAGCCTTTGGGGAAGATTTCTTGGAGGTTATTAACTTTCAAGACGGTCTTTCTTGTGACTTTGGCATTAGGCAAAGGAAGAAGGGTATTCTCGTTAGCATTGTCTTCCCTTACTTTTAATGAGTATTGCTCACAAGTGGCTCTGGCCATTTGTTAGCCAAGAATCAGTTGGCTTCGGATGGGCCTACTTCAGTCAAGCCGGTCGATATGCCAGCTCTCAATCACTGGGACAGCAGTTTTACTCAAGATAGACCTCTTTGTCTTGTGAGGTTTTGAAATACTTTTACTTGGGACAAAGGATTCAATGAGGAATTTTTATGTCTTGTCTGTGCCTAGTTGGGAAGGCTTTACAGCAGATATTTTCAGGTCAACTATCTTATCTTGCTGTAGGCAGACTATCTTTTTGACTGAGGAGAAGTCAAATTCTGACTCTCAACAGCAGCGAGTCAAAGCAAGAATCTTTAGGTTTTAGGATAGTGTTTCTGTATATGAATTTTTAGATGCATGTTACTGGAAACCATAACTTTTTTACCAATTTTCAGTCCCACCTGCTTGGTTTGCTTGTGGTCAGACTTTGCTATTGTGTCCTACAGTTTGTTATCTTATAAGTATATGCGTGATACTTATTTTGATACTTTAGTATGCTTTTGCAGCTGTATGTCTGTCATACTATCTGTATTTATATTAGGCATAATTGTTGACTTCATTCAGACTTGGAGTTACACAATATGCTGATGACACTTCCAATATTTGTGTCACCTGTGTGGGTGTTGGATGTTTGTCTAGATACAGCATTCAACTGTGGCAATAACTGTCAATTTGTGAGAACTTCAACTACATACTATGATTTAGGGTATCTGTATGGTATGTGGTGACTGTTGGAAGTTTATATGTTGTTGTATGCATGTAAATTTCAATGTAAACTTCTCATAATGTTTTTAGTCGTAGGCTAGGTAGTGAGTCTCTGTAATGATTACTTCCTTCCTACAACAACGACAACAACAAGGCTGTGTTGTTTTGTAGTGCTCAACAGTTCCACTGCCTCATCTGGGAGGTGAGTTTGGATCTGAATGCCTATAGGTTTGTGCTGTGTATGATAGCTGTGCAGAGTGGTGTACTGGGTCTTTAAATTCTAGTACTGCCCTCCTTCCATGAAGGCTGCATTCAGCAATGGTCAGGAAATGGTAAGTGTATTTTTCGCAATAAAATTGAAAAATTTTGTTGTAATTTTAATTTTTATTAGATAAATACTTACCATTTCCTGACCAGGATAGTCCCCCCCTACCTCCCCGCAGATTCAGTTCTAGGGGAGTATTTTCTGCAACAAAAATAATGAAGGTTGTTTACTAGCGTGGTCACATGACCACTAGGGGGACATGCTAGTTCACACTCACTCACTGGCCTCTTAAGGTTTCTTAAAACGTTTCTCAACGTTGGCCAGTGAGTTGGATGGCACCAACATATAGCAATGGTCAGGAAATGGTAAGTATTTATCTAATAAAAATTAAAATTACAACAAAATTTTTCAAATTTTTTCATATAATAGAAAGTTCCTAAAATAGAAGAGAAGGTACAAGAACAAAAGGTACAAGAACAAATGGGGAATACAAGTTTGGGAGATTTGAAATTAGTTCATAAGATGGAACATTGAAAAAGAAAGCGGGTCAGATGATAGAGTTAGTTATCTTTGATTTTAATCTGACAAGAAAACATGGGACATAACTTGCTTTACTGGCTGTTTTGTGTAATATTCTTTGTGGTTGTCATTGTAAGAGGTATTTATAGAAATAAATAACATAAGCCTTTACCTTTATAAATAAGTATTTTCTAGGAAAGAGTCATGAATATAAAGAGTCCACCATTTTTATTGCACTAAATACCCTTACTATGTATTAACTGATGCTATTGCAATAGTTTGTCTAAATATCTTCCATCATTTAAATTTAAACCATAGTTTGTTTTTTTGTATGCAATTGGTGTATTTCCTGAATATTAAGAGATTAATTTCTAAGGGCTGTTAAAGAGTGCCTAAGTCATTGATTTTTTATGTCAGCTGACTTGTCAGTCAGCTGACATTATGTCGTCACTCTGCGGCGTGGGCGTACGCGTACGCGTCCGCGTGAACAACTTCTCCTCCAAAACTACAAGGCCTAGAGACGTGCTGTTTTTTTTAAAAGATACCTTATCTATCGAGGATGAAAAATTGTTCAAGGCATGCAAATCTGTCTGTTCGTCTGTTTGCTAGAGACATTACAAGGGGGGTACCCCCACCAAAAGTGTGAAAATTTCAACACTTAATCACAATTTTCTCAGTGACTATTGCGGGGATTTCTCTCATATCTTGCATATATGTACTAGGCCAGAGGTAGATTCTCTTGTGTGAGTATGAGACCTGGATCTGTCTTACTTTTTTTTTAATAAATTTTTTTAATAATTTTTAATGCATTAAAATTCATGAAATCATGCACAAAATCATTTATAACTTGAAAAGTGTTGCATTTAGAGCATTTTGTTAAAATATGTTATTCAGCTACTTTTTTCATAGCTACAATATGGTGAGTAAGTTGGGTGCCTGTCTCAATAGCTAAGTGAGTAATGGCTACTTTTGGGCTTTTCAGTAACTTCCATCATGAGTAAAATCACTTGTAACTTAAAAACTATTGCATTTAGAGAATTTCGTATAAATATGTTATTCAGCTACTTTTGGGTCAGCTATAACATAGTAAAATTTTAGACCTGTAGCTCATGGCATAGCTGAGTAATAGCTACTTTTAGGTTACCACTGTTGAGTAAATCGCTTATAACTTCAAAACTATTGCATTTAGAGAATTTCGTATAAATATGTTATTCAGCTACTTTTGGGTCAGCTATAACATAGTAAAATTTCAGACCTGTAGCTCATGGCATAGCTGAGTAATAGCTACTTTTAGGTTATCACTGTTGAGTAAATCGCTTATAACTTGGAAACTATTGCATTTACAGTATTTTGTTTCAATATGTTATTCACCTATTTTGGGATCAGCTATAACATAGTGAAGTTTCAGATCTGTGGCTCATTCATAGCTGAGTAATAGCTACTTTGAAGTTCTCACTATTGAGTAAATCACTTGTAACTTAAAACCTATTGCATTTAGAGAATTTCGTATAAATATGTTATTCAGCTACTTTTGGGCCAGCTATAACATAGTGAAATTTCAGATCTGTAGGTCATGGCATAGCTGAGTAATAGCTACTTTGAAGTTCTCACTATTGAGTAAATCAGTTGTAATTGTAAAACTATTGCATTTACAGAATTTCGTATAAATATGTTATTCAGCTACTTTTGGGTCAGCTATAACATAGTAAAATTTCAGACCTGTAGCTCATGGCATAGCTGAGTAATAGCTACTTTTAGGTCATCACTATTGAGTAAATCAGTTGTAACTTCAAAACTATTGCATTTACAGTATTTTGCTTAAATATGTTTTCACCTACTTTTGGGTCAGCTATAACATAGTAAAATTTGAGACCTGTAGCTCATTGCATAGCTGAGTAATAACTACTTTGAGGTTCTCACTATTGAGTAAATCAGTTGTAATTGCAAAACTATTGCATTTAGAGAATTTAATATAAATATGTTATTCAGCTACTTTTGGGTCAGCTATAACATAGTAAAATTTCAGACCTGTAGCTCATGGCATAGCTGAGTAATAGCTACTTTTAGGTCATCACTTTTGAGTAAATCAGTTGTAACTTGAAAACTATTGCATGTACAGTATTTTGCTTAAATATGTTGTTCACCTACTTTTGGGTCAGCTATAACATAGTAAAATTTCAGACCTGTAGCTCATGGCATAGCTGAGTAATAGCTACTTTTAGGTTATCACTGTTGAGTAAATCGCTTATAACTTGGAAATTATTGCATTTAGAGTATTTTGTTTCAATATGTTGTTCACCTATTTTGGGGTCAGCTATAACATAGTGAAGTTCCAGACCTGTGACTCATTGCATAGCTGAGTAATAGCTACTTTGAGTTCTCAATGTTGAGTAAATCACTTATAATTTGAAAACTATTGCATTTAGAGAATTTCGTATAAATATGTTATTCAGCTACTTTTGGGTCAGCTATAACATAGTAAAATTTCAGACCTGTAGCTCATGGCATAGCCGAGTAATAGCTACTTTCAGGTTATCACTGTTGAGTAAATCAGTTGTAACTTCAAAACTATTGCATTTACAGTATTTTGCTTAAATATGTTTTCACCTACTTTTGGGTCAGCTATAACATAGTAAAATTTGAGACCTGTAGCTCATTGCATAGCTGAGTAATAACTACTTTGAGGTTCTCACTATTGAGTAAATCAGTTGTAATTGCAAAACTATTGCATTTAGAGAATTTAATATAAATATGTTATTCAGCTACTTTTGGGTCAGCTATAACATAGTAAAATTTCAGACCTGTAGCTCATGGCATAGCTGAGTAATAGCTACTTTTAGGTCATCACTTTTGAGTAAATCAGTTGTAACTTGAAAACTATTGCATGTACAGTATTTTGCTTAAATATGTTGTTCACCTACTTTTGGGTCAGCTATAACATAGTAAAATTTCAGACCTGTAGCTCATGGCATAGCTGAGTAATAGCTACTTTTAGGTTATCACTGTTGAGTAAATCGCTTATAACTTGGAAATTATTGCATTTAGAGTATTTTGTTTCCATATGTTATTCACCTATTTTGGGGTCAGCTATAACATAGTGAAGTTCCAGACCTGTGACTCATTGCATAACTGAGTAATAGCTACTTTGAGTTCTCAATGTTGAGTAAATCACTTATAATTTGAAAACTATTGCATTTAGAGAATTTAGTATAAATATGTTATTCAGCTACTTTTGGGTCAGCTATAACATAGTAAAATTTCAGACCTGTAGCTCATGGCATAGCTGAGTAATAGCTACTTTTAGGTTATCACTGTTGAGTAAATCACTTATAACTTGGAAACTATTGCATTTAGAGTATTTTGTTGCAATATGTTATTCACCTATTTTGGGGTCAGCTATAACATAGTGAAGTTCCAGACCTGTGGCTCATTGCATAGCTGAGTAATAGCTACTTTGAAGTTCTCACTGTTGAGTAAATCAGTTGTAATTGGAAAACTATTGCCTTTACAGAAATTTGTGCAAATATGTTATTCAGCTACTTTTGGGTCAGCTATAACATAGTGAAATTACAGACCTGTAGCTCATGGCACAACTGAGCAATAGCTATTCTCAGGCACTGACTGTTGAGTAAATCGGCTATAACTTGAAAAATATTGCATTTGGAGTATTTTGTTAAAATATATTGTTCACCTACTTTTGGGTTAGCTATTACATAGTGAAATTACAGACCTATAGCTCATGGCATAGCGGAGCAATAGCTATTTTCAGGTTCTCCCTATTGAGTAAATCAGTTGTAACTTGAAAACTATTGCATTTACAGTATTTTGCTTAAATTGTTGTTCACCTACTTTTACGTCAGCTATAACAGAGCAAAAATTCAGACATGTAGCTCATTGCATAGCTGAGTAATAGTTACTTTGAGGTTCTCACTCTTGAGTAAATCAGTTGTAACTTGAAAACTATTACATTTAGAGTATTTTGTTAAATATGTTTTCACAGATGTTTTGGTCAGCTATAACATAGTGAAATTGCAGACCTCTATGTCATGGCATAGCTGAGCAATAGCTTCTTTCAGGTTCTCACTGTTGAGTAAATCATTGTATCCAACCTGTAGGAAATCATGGGCTGGGAATCTGTTAATATGGTCTGATTTGACCTTGGAACCCTCCTTCAAGGTCAAATGAGGATAGCCAAACATAAAAGTGCTTATAACTCGCTTATTATTGTCCTAGAGGTTTGGAATGAAAACCAACCTATAGAAAATCATGAGCTGGGAATTTTTTGGTGTGGTCGGATTTCACCTTGGACCCCTCCTTCAAGGTCAAATGAGGATAGCCAAACTTAAAAGTGCTTATAACTCGCTTATTATTGGTCCTAGAGGTTTGGAATGGAAAACCAACATATAGAAAATCATGGGCTGGGAATCTTTTGGTGTGGTCGGATTTCACCTTAGACCCCTCCTTCCAGGTCAAACGAAGATAGCCAAACTTAAAGTGCTTATAACTCGCGTATTATTGGTCTTGGAGGTTTGGGATGGTAAACCAACATATAGGAAATCATGGGCTGGGATTCTTTTGGTGTGGTCAGATTTGACCTGGGACCCCTCCTTCAAGGTCAATTGAGGATAGCCAAACTTACAATGGCTTAGAACTCGCTTATAATTGGTCCTACAGGTTTGGGATGGTAAACAAGCTACAGGAAATCATGGGCTGGGAATTTTTTTGTGTGGTCGGATTTGACCTTGGACCCCTCCTTCAAGGTCAAACAAGGATAGCCAAACTTAAAAAGTGCCTATGACTCACTTATTATTGGTCCGAGAGGTTTGGGATGGTAAACCATCCTAAATTCTTTGGCTGGGAATCTTTTGGTATGGTCAGATTTGACCTTTGGACCCCTTCTTCATGGTCGAACGAGGATATTGCATTTATAGTATTTCTTTAAATATTTTTAACCTACTTTTTACACTTAAACAATTACCTTGTTACTTTATTTCATAATACCATTTGCAGGGCACAACTTTTTTGTCCTTTTCTTCTGTCAGCTTCGGAATATCTTTCGAACATGCTGTTCAGTTACCATTTACTGTATTTCTGTACAGCCCTTTCCCTGATAATTATGCTTTCCTCTCATTATCACCATCACAAATCAAAAACTTTCAGTCAGCTGACACAGTGCCCGTTCACGGGCACTCTCCTCTTGTTTTGTTTTTTTGTCAATTTCTGTTGGTTTTTGTGGAATAAAGGGGCATTGTATTTCTGTTATTGTTCAGTTGAATAAGAGTACTTACTGTAGGCTAGAGAAATGGTGAAAAAGTACTTGGCTGCTAGGATTTTTACTCGTGGCAGCCCTAATTTGAACTAATCCTAACGTTTATGTACCCAGGATATGCAGAAGTTGGAGCGTATTGTGAAGATGGTGGAGCTTCACTTACGCAGTACTCACCTTCCCACAAAGATCTCCACGCTGTACGGCTGCATGTATTTACTGGAGGCGGGCATGACAGAGGTCACCCAGTGCATACTACCCCACCTCACTGAATACCTTGTCAGGACTCTCTCAAGTATCACTCAGTAAGTAATACTCTCGGGCATGACTCTTGTAATGCTCAATTATTACTAAGGAACACAAGCATAACTAAGTCAACCTAAAGTATTAGTAACAACAAGTTAAAGAAAATGAACTGATACATACGCACAAGATTTACACACCTTTGACGTCACATTGCTGCAATTATTCAACCTATCTCTGTGCACAAAAAAAAAAAAAAAAATCACAAATGATAACACGGGTTTTACAAGCGTTTTTGGCAAATATAGAATTCTACCCAATAAGTTGTTGCTGAAGTATTGGTGGTCACTATCTCCCTACACAGCTGAAAATAGCCTTCAGCAACATTTGAAAACATATATAAATCTCCCATGGGCGATAATAGAAGACCTTCTAACTCAAAACTAATTTCAATACTTGAATATATGTACACAACTTCAGGGTGTTATAATTGTATCCACCGGAAGCATCCGGTGGATACTTTGGTTTAGCGTCCGCTACGCTGCCGCCGCCGCCGCGCATAGAGAGATTTTCGGCGTTAACGCTCTAAGAGGAAAACAACAGCAGCTAGGTTCACCAAATTTGCAGGATATCTTCATTGGGGGGTAAGCTTCTCTGGGAAGGAAAATAGCCTCATTCTGAAAAACAAGATGGAGGGCATTTCATTTTTCCACGGGCATTTCTTTGAAAATAATCTACATTTTTCTACTGGCTGTTCCTCATAGGTAGAAGGTTGAATCTCTTCATAGGTGATATGTATGACACATATACATGTCCTCTACAACCTTGCACACATTTGACCTTGAAGCTCCTAATTCAAGGTCATCCACGGAGTGCCGAAGTAACCCACATAGTGGACTTTAAAAGTGCCTATATCTCCCTTATTATTGGTCGTAGAGGTTTGCAGCCAAGCTATAGGGAATCATGTGCTGCGAATCTTCTGATGTGGTCAGATTTGACCTTGGACCCCTCCTTCAAGGTGAAACGAGGATAGCAGAACTTAAAAGTACTTATAACTCGCTTATTATCGATCCTAGAGGTTTGGGATGGTAAACCAACATATAGGAAATCATGGGCTGGGAATCTTCTGGCGTGGTTGGATTTGACCTTGGGCCCCTCCTTCAAGGTCAAATGAGGATAGCCAAAGGTAAAAGTGCCTATAACTCTCTTATTATTGGTCCTAGAGGTTTCTGATGGTAAACCAACATATAGAAAATCATGGGCTGGGAATCTTCTGGTGTGGTCGGATTTGACCTTGGGCCCCTCATTCAAGGTCAAACGAGGACAACCAAACTTAAAAGTGCTTATAACTCGCTTATTATTGGTCCTAGAGGTTTGGGATGGTAAACCAACATATAGGAAACCATGGGCTGGGAATCTTCTGCCGTGGTCGGATTTGACCTTGGGCCCCTCCTTCAAGGTCAAACGAGGACAGCCAAACTTAAAAGTGCTTATAACTCGCTTATTATTGGTCCTAGAGGTTTGGGATGGTAAACCAACCTATAGGAAATCATGCACTGGGAATCTTCTGGTGTGGACGGATTTGACCTTGGGCCCCTCATTCAAGGTCAAACGAGGACAGCCAAAGGCAAAAGTGCTTATAACTCACTTATTATTGGTCCTAGAGGTTTGGGATGGTAAACCAACATATAGGAAACCATGGGCTGGGAATCTTCTGCCGTGGTCGGATTTGACCTTGGGCCCCTCCTTCAAGGTCAAACGAGGACAGCCAAACTTAAAAGTGCTTATAACTCGCTTATTATTGGTCCTAGAGGTTTGGGATGGTAAACCAACCTATAGGAAATCATGCACTGGGAATCTTCTGGTGTGGACGGATTTGACCTTGGGCCCCTCATTCAAGGTCAAACGAGGACAGCCAAAGGCAAAAGTGCTTATAACTCGCTTATTATTGGTCGTAGAGGTTTGGGATGGTAAACCAACATAAAGGGAATCATGCGCTTGGAATCTTCTGATGTGGCCGGATTTGACCTTGGGTGCCTCCTTCAAGGTCAAATGAGGACAGCCAAACTTAAAAGTGCTTATAACTTGCTTATTATTGGTCCTAGAGGTTTGGGATGGTAAACCAACTTATAGGAAATCATGGGCTGGGAATCTTCTGGTGTGGTCGGATTTGACCTTGGGCCCCTCCCTCAAGGTCAAATGAGGATAGCCAAAACTGAAAGTGCTTATAACTCGCTTATTATTGGTCCTAGAGGTTTGGGATGGTAAACCAGCATATAGAAAATCATGGGCTGGGAATCTTCTGGTGTGGTCGCATTTGACCTTGGGCCCCTCCTTCAAGGTCAAACGAGGATAGCCAAAGGTAAAAGTGCCTATAACTCGCTTATTATTGGTCCTAGAGGTTTGGGATGGTAAACCAGCATATAGAAAATCATGGGCTGGGAATCTTCTGGTGTGGTCGCATTTGACCTTGGGCCCCTCCTTCAAGGTCAAACGAGGATAGCCAAAGGTAAAAGTGCCTATAACTCGCTTATTATTGGTCCTAGAGGTTTGGGATGGTAAACCAGCATATAGAAAATCATGGGCTGGGAATCTTCTGGTGTGGTAGGATTTGACCCTGGGCCCCTCCTTCAAGGTCAAATGAGGATAGCCAAAACTGAAAGTGCTTATAACTTGCTTATTATTGGTCCTAGAGGTTTTGGTGCATTGCCTTTATGGTGGATACAATTTGCAACGGTTTTCCGATGCGCTAGGTCTAGTTCTAATTCTATTTTCGACTTTTATAGCGCTTAATCTCCACTGAGTAGTGGACTCTAAGGCGCAACAAGACAATAGCAATATGCAAATTCAAAGTCCAGGGACAGAAATAGGTTATAAACGCCAACTGTCCATTTTCGTCAAATAAAAACTGATAGAAATGACACTTATTTGCCTCTAAACTGTGTCAGCTGACATTTTGAAGGTCACAAGTAAGTAAGTTCACATCTGGAGTTCTGGGTTCAATTCTACTTTACGTAGTAATCTTTAACATGAAAAGTGACAGAAATTACACTTTTTTTGCCTCTAAAATGGTAGTGTCCCTCTGGGCACTGTGTCAGCTGACATTTTACAGGTTACAACCAATTCTGCTTTAATCCTGATATGCGAGTCAGGTTAATTCACAGCCACTGAATTCTTGTATTAAGGTCTGTGAGGTTTTTGCTGTAGATAACATAACTTTTACAAAAGTACTACACAAACATGTCTTTCTCTCTATTCAAAAAATCTAAAACTTCACTCTATACACACTTAGTTAAACTCTCCTGTGTATACGATTGCTTCATGCACTGAACCCTAGTAAGTATTTGAAGTCTAAAACATGTAAACACTAAACAAACAAATTATGCCATTGCAGGAACACAATTCTGAGCCAGCATCATGTGATGGTGATGTGGTCCTGTGCCTTCTATATCTGTGAACACTACACTGAAGACCTCAAGGAGTCCGACTTCCCCTCAAAGATCATACAGGTTGGTAAGGCTGAAAGCCAGGTACCAGATATTCACCATTTGGTTACTGTTTGTTTTCAAGCCTTCAAGTCCACAGTGACCTGGTTGGTTAGCAAGTTTGACATCTAATTACAAGCTCTCTCCTTTGTTGGAGTTTGACTCCCACAAGTGGCAATACTGAGAATCAGTCCCAATATGCCCTGGGTATTGAAAGATATGTAAAACCCCAACTTTGACTTCACTGTTTGCCACCTTGCTTTATGAGTTATAAGACTAATACCAAGTGGTAGTATTCAAATATTATTTGACAGCAAACAAATTATTGTTGGGCTTATTTACTAAATTAAATCAACTGCATTGCAGGTTCAATATCTTCTGTACCAAGTAAACTCGCCATTCACATTCTACATTTGCATCTCTCCTTTGTAACCTATGCCTTACTGTTTCTGTTGGTGGTATCCTCAAATATTATATTGACCTAGTTTTTGCGCTTTTTTACTCCTCTTAAGGGCTGTCGCGGGGTATTGTTTTCACCCATGGTGTCCAGATGGGCAGGCAGGTGGACGGGCGGTCGGGGAAAAAGTTTGTCCAGCCTGTATCTCAGAAACCGTAAGGTGTAGAAAGTTGATACTTGGTAGGGACATTGGTTAGGTGGTGTAGGTGTGCAATGTCATGGTCTGACCTTGATTTGACCTTGCCGTAGTGAGCATGACCTATAAAATCTTGTTCAGGCTATATCTCGGTGACTGTAAGGTTGTAAGAAGTTGATACTTGGTAGGGACATTGGTTAGGGGATTTAGGTGTGCAACGTCATGGTGTGACCTTGATTTGACCTTTGACCTTGCCGTCGTGACCTTGAGCTATAAAATCTGGTCCTGGATATATCTCGGAAACCATAAGGTGCAGGAAGTGGATACTTGGTAGGGACATTGGCTGGGGTGTGTAGATGTAAAACGTCATGGTGTGACCTTGATTTGACTTTTGACCTAGCCGTAGTGACCTTGATCTATAATGCCTTCTTCGGGCTATATTTTGGAAACCATTAGGTGTAGGAAGTTGATATTTGGTAGGGACATTGGTCAGGGGTTATATATGTGCAACGTCATAGTGCGACCTGGATTTGACCTTTGTTCTTGCATATCTGATGCTATTTTATCCCTCTACAGGGATATGTGAAATTTTTTTATCTTTTTTACATCTCTTATATTTTTTTAACTTGAATCTTGGTTGTTGCACCTTTGGGTGTCTTTTGATTAATCAATCAATCAGTTGTCCAAGTGCTTAATCTCCGAATCAACAGATTCTAAGGCACACCGTCCAATTCGTGAGTCATAAGACATTAGACATGTTCCCAGTCGTTCCCAGAGAGGCAGTCCGGTGTTCGGTAGTAAGAAGCTATGGTGGGAATGATTTCTGAAATATGTAGGTTTTGAGTCGACTTTTGAAACTGGAGAGATTGGGTTTAGATTAAGCACTGTTAAAGTCATATTAGAATTCATTAAGGGTTTTATTTTTGCAACTTCCCATTGTAACAGATGGTATTGCATCAAGTGAGTCACAGGTTTTGCCCCAACTCCACATGTAAGTATGTATTGCCACATCTGTCTCTATGGGTAATACTCAAAACATTCAAACCATAATTCAACCATATATAATTGTGATATTTTCATTGACAGCTATTCTCCACTTAAGAAATTTTACAGCTTCATAACTTTTAGTTTACTGAATTATCTTGTTTTAAAACTTAATCTTTACATGCAGTGCTCTGAAAGTATCCCAATCTGTGTACTGTTTCACTACTTCTATATCTCATGGTGTTGAAAAATATTTCCCCAGGCTAGCATCTCTGATGCTATTTGCTTTGTTCTCACAGACCTGTGTCTCTAGGTGAGTTACCTTCTTACTGAGTGTTAACCTAGTTCTGACTCTTTCTTTTAGCTGTGTATACAACACAGATCTGGGTAACCTGGTGGCACTTCCTGTTGACCAAGTTTATTTGGCTTTTTATGTATTACAGACCTTTAAGTTGGTAGTTTACAAGTGATTTCCTGTTGACCTAGTTTGTACTCTTTCTAATGGTTATATGTATTGACCAGTTTTTCAATGTCAGTAATTCCAGTGTCACTCTCTGTTGACCTAGTTCTTACTGTTTCTATTGACTTTATCTCTGTGTTTCAGACCTGTGTATCCAGTTTACAGGGCAGTGACTCTCTCACCTCATTGCCTGTGTATCAGGAAGTGGTGACTGGTCTAGAGCGGCTGGTTCTCTCTGATGTGCTCACTCATCAAGACATGGAAGCCGTGATCAAACTGGCTGTTGAGAGGTGAATCTCTTTGAAGCTTGACCTTTGGGAAGGTTGTGTGAACTGAAAAGCTCTTTTTTACCTTTGTCGGAAGAATGAAAATGAAATATTGCAGTATTTTATGTGTCTAATTAAAATAACTCACAAAGTTGTTATTCTGCTTTGTCAAATATCACATGTTTTTATTTTTCTTATAAACCTTCAGTCTCCTGGTGCCGGTTTTAGAAAGTGGCTTAGACTTAGCCGGTCTTACGCTAAATCAGAAACTTAAATGGTGATTACCAAAGACCAATATTAGACTGATTTATCAAGTAACCTCAGTGGTTTTGTGTGTCATGTGACCCTTTGTTTCTACTCCAAATATACTATATATCCTTTGTTCAACGCATTTTAGGAATGCTGGTTTCAGTGAAAAATTCCCCAAATCTACTTTGTGGAGTTGTTCTTTATATTTAAACTTTATTGTCAG
This sequence comes from Sabellastarte sp. h YS-2021, assembly GCA_964017235.1. Taxonomy (NCBI): domain Eukaryota; kingdom Metazoa; phylum Annelida; class Polychaeta; order Sabellida; family Sabellidae; genus Sabellastarte; species Sabellastarte sp. h YS-2021. Next base: position 7,153,971 of record OZ024932.1, on the reverse strand, counting down.
CCACTTTACATTTTAAAGTGAAGTAAAATTTATGGAGGCTACGTTAAAGTCTTAATTGACAAAAGTTAAGCGAACTCACAGGTAGATTTAATTTTGAGCTCAAGACTTAGCCAAAGGTTAGACTTAGCTGTATTGTGAAATCTGCCAATACCAAAGACAATGCCAAAGCTTAAGTCTAAGGCTGTGTCAAGTCATTTTGTAAAACCAGCGCCTGGAGTTGGATGCTTCGTTTTTGCCTTGTGTGATGACTATTTTCTAGTTTATATGTGAGCTGTTTTTTCTCCTTGTAGGCTGTCGTCACCCTGTGCCCAGAGATCCCTAGCAGCACTGGGACTGGTCCTAACAGCCATGTACTCGGGTAAATATCACAAAACCTCCCTGCAATATAGAACAGGAGTCATTTGCCAAATACAATTACCAGATATTCAGATAGTCACTTTGTTAGTCCTTTTTGAGCCCCTGCGCCCTCTGGGTGGCATCGGCGGCGGCCATAAAGCTTGTTGGCGTTCCACAGATTAAACCCCTGCACGGATTTTCACCAAATTTTCAGGGAATGTTAACCCCAAGAGGATCTAGCAGCAACTGTTGCCATGGCAACACTTAAAATTTTGGGCCATGGCAACACTTAAAATTTTGGGGTCTTAAAGTTTGTTCTAAAATCTTTACTATTTTCTGTAACCTAAGATATTGGAGCTAGCTTCATCAGATTTGCACAAAATGTAAATGGACAGGAAAGCTTGTCTCAGAGTAATTGTGTCCTTGTTTTGTAAACAAAATGGCTGCCATATCATATCTTTAATGGCAAAAATAAATGTTTCTTTGACTTCAAAATATGAAAACTACTTGTAAGAAATCATGGCCTGTGAATCTTTTGTAGAACATCTCGTGGGTTCTCTGTACTTCTTACAACTGAAGTTATTTCCAAGATTTTTTTCCCCAATCTCACTGTTGGCCATTTAGCTGTACCTGCGGGCTGGGGTTCTTGCCTGCCGAGGCTATTTATTTTTATTATCTACCACGAGCCATATAGAGCGATATAAAGAGCAGGATATGTAGAGCACCTTTTTACCATGGATAATTAGTGTACACAAGTGACAGTTGTTATTTAATATTTCAGAAACTATGTAACTTACAATTTTGTATTATATGTCATTAGAAAGGTCTTTTTACACCGCTTCTGCTTGTTTTGTTGCATGAAAGTTCTTGAAGAAATAGCCAAGAAATTGCAAGTTACAGATGTTTTTATATTCACTGGTGCTCCTGTATACTTGGTAGCCTTTTCACATTCTCAATGTGGATTTGTTTAACTCACAAATCATACAAAATGGTGGATAATAAAAGTTAAAAATCCCTGATTAGACATATACAGAAAAAATATATCATTCGTGAAGATTAACAATGTAATACTCGTGCTACGCATTTGTATAATATTGTTATCTTCATTCATGATATACTTCTCTGTATGTGTCTAATCAGGGATTTTTAACTTTTATTATCCACCATTTTGTATGAGTTGTTTTCACCCATGGTGTCTGGATGGGCGGGCGGCGGGAAATAGTTTGTCTGGGCTGTATCTTAGAAACCGTAAGGTGTAGGAAGTTCATACTTGGCAGGGACATTGGTTGGGGGGTGTAGGTGTGCAACGTCATGGTCTGACCTTGATTTGACCTATAAAATCTTGTCCGGGCTATATCTCGGCAACCATAAGGCTTAGGAAGTTGATACTTGGCAGGGACATTAGTTAGGGGTTATAGGTGTGGAACGTCATGGTCTGACCTTGATTTGACCTTTGACCTTGCCGTAGTGACCTTGACCTATAAAATCTTGTCCGGGCTATATCTCGGAAACCGTAAGGTGTAGGAAGTTGATACTTGGTAGGGACATTAGTAAGGGGGTGTAGGTGTGCAATGTCATGGTTTTACCTTGATTTGACCTTCGACCTTGCCGTAGTGACCTTGAGCTATATAATCTTGTCCGGGCTATATCTCAGAAACTGTGAGGTGTAGGAAGTTGATACTTGGTAGGAACATTGGTTAGGAGTTGTAGGTGTGCAACATCATAGTCTGACCTTGATTTGACCTTTGACCTTGCCGTAGTGACCTTGATCTATAAAACCTTGTCCGGGCTATATCTCAGCAACTGTAAGGTGTAGGAAGTTGATACTTGGTAGGGACATTGGTTAGGGGGTGTAGATGTGCAGCATCAGAGTGTGACCTTGATTTGACCTTTGCCATAGTGACCTTGACCTATAAAATTTTGTCCGGGCTGTATTTCAGAAACTGTAAGGTGTAGGAAGCTGATACTTGGTGAGGACATTGGTTGGGGGTAGTAGGTGTGCAACATCATGGTGTGACCTTGATTTGACCTTTGACGTTGCTGTAGTGAACTTGACCTATAAAACGTGGTCCGGGCTATATCTTGGAAACCGTAAGGTGTAGGAAGTTGATACTTCGTAGGGACATTGGTTAGGGGGTGTAGGTGTGCTATGTCATAGTGTGACCTTTATTTGACCTTTGACCTTGCTGTATTGACCTTTAAAATCTTGTTGCACCTTTGGGTCTGTCTGTTGATGCAGATTAAGCACTGTTAAAATCACATTAGAATTCATTAAGAATTTCCTTTTACAAGTTCCCATTGTAACAGATGAAATTTCATCAAGTGAGCACAGGCTTTTCTCCAACACCACACATAAGCATTCATTGAATGTATTGCCACTTCTGTATGCATGGGTAATATTCAAAACATCCAAACCATAATTCGGCCATTTTTGGTTTACTGAGAAGTGCTGTCATTTTTATTGTTGAACTGTTTTGTTTTAATACTTCATCTTTACATGCATTTCTTTTCCTTAGGTATTATTTTCTCTACTTAAGCATTATTTGGACCTTAATATAACTGACACTGCTCTGAAAGTATCTTGATCTTTGTACTGTTATACTACTTCTATATCTCATGGCATTGAAAAATATTTCCCCAGGCTGTGGGGTACGGGCATCTCTGATGCTATTTTACTTTTTATTGCGTAAAATAGCCTTACCTTATCCTCACAAATGCTTACTTGGTTTTGTGGAGGCAAAACGCGGCGACCAACAAGAATATTTAAAAATTATTCTTGTTCGAGAGGTGAACCCCGTAGTTAGTGATAGGTGCGCATGCACACAACACATTGTCGGTTGGACTTTGTCGAGAGATCCTCATTCAATTTTTGGTCGTCGAGGAGGCAACTCGTGAAGCTTTTTCAACTCTGCCCATTTCCTAGACGGCAGATGCGTTCTTTTAGAATTCATAGAGTTCGTGCTAAGAAGAAAGACGTTTAAGACTTCATATTCTACAGATCTGAAGTACAATATTTCTTGCTGAGGGTTGAGTAATCCATGACAGCATTCTTAGATCTCCCTTGGCTGTATAACAGTCTTTGGTAGAGGATCTACTACAGAAGATTCTTCAATTTGTTAGTTCAAGCTACCTACCTCATCATTTATGAGGGATCTCCAACAGAAATCTTTGAATTGGCCACATTTTCCTGAAAATGGCAGCATTAAGAGGCCTGCTGCGATTGAAAAACAGCTAGCAGTAGAAGATCTACTAGAGTTTGCTTTTCCAACACCAGATGTCATTTAGATTTGATAGCTGGTCAGATTAGAATTCGTTTTCTGGGGTTAGTAATTAAACCTCCAGAACGCTAGTAGCCTCTCCACTTGGTAGACAGACAGAGGGTGACCCTTCATCTTGGAGGAAAAGATGTACTTCAGATCGTCCAATGGCAAATCCCTTTTATGAAGTCCTGGTGGATTTTTATGAAAGAATGCAGCAGTAACCTTTCATTTTCTACAAGATCTACTTCACAAGTTTACCAACGTTTGCTTTCAACCTATTTACCAGGCATCAAGATGGTTAATTTCCTCCATTGCCTTGTCTTTATTCTACAACTGGCTGGTGGACCATTTATTACTTCATTATAGAGAAGATAATACATACGCTTTCCCACCAATTTTCTCAATGAAATAGGGGATTCTGGTGTAGTAGTAGAAATACCTATAAATAGCTGGTTTAAGTGAAAATATTATTGCCATCTCAGAGTTGTGCAGTTTTTGAATGGGTACTATGTAGCCCTCCAATCGAAACTCCCCTTTCATGTGGCTCTACTGCAGGTGCTACAGACAGGAAAACAATCCGCCATGTTGCTGAAAATATTGTGTTGCATTTAATATGTTTATTTTCACACACTTTCTTCTGAAAAGACTACAAGTCACAGGATTTTGTCAGTAAAATAGTTTCCTCTATCATATCTGACACAATGCTGCTTGTTTTAGATGGAAACATTTGCTTTCTTCAAGACATGGATCGTTGGTGTGTGGTGTGCTGTATAAATATAAAGTACGGATAGCCTATACAAGAAGTTTAGTCTATTCAAGGAAGTTAATCAGCATTGGGCAAGGTTAGTGCATGGATAGATGGCCATTCCTGTCTTTTTCCTTGCATCTTACAATATCATTGGCCAGTCGGTATCTCGGTGTCCTGAATATGCATACGTCTCTCCAAGCTGTGAAATGGAGTCGACGATTTTTATTAACAAACACGGTCACAAAAGGTTAATGGCCAGTTTCGACAGATCTCCATACCTAATACAAGGGTTGTGCAAATCGTGAGACGGCTTATCGAATAATATTCCAGTCGAATCCGCCCATGTCTGTACATCCCATAATTTAAAGCGGTTACAGACAGGGAAAACATGGCTACCTAAGAGTGTCGAAAATGCTTCAAAAGAGGCACAATTTACCATTTCTAGGATTGCACAACTCCAGATTTTACAGCAGACTTTTTCTTGTATCAGAACCCGGCAATAAATAGCGCCCTGTGACAGATCTCAGTGTCCTGGACGAATGCCTGCTAGTTCCAACTTTTAAGATGGAGACAGCACAGATAACCAGAAACTCGGTCACTTAAGGTGAATGGCTAGTTTCGATAGACCTGAAAGATGCGTTCTTTCACGCGCGCATACACCCAGATTCATAACATTGGCTATGTTTCCATGTAGACAAACAAACGTATCACCTCAAAGTACTGCCATTGCGGTTGGCGACTGCACCCTTATAGTTCATGCGGATTGTAAAAGAAGCAAAGCTCATTCGTCAGTCTCGCGGAATTTGAGTTCACCAATACCTGGACGACTGGTTGTTAAGAGCAAATACCAGACACCAGTGTCAGCTCCAGACAAAAGAACTCGTCCATACGATTCAAGAACTCGGCTTTGTGATAATTTTAGAAAAATCAGAGCTCGAAACTACAATCGACTTTCTGGGTTTCCAGTTCGAGTTGATACAGGGAAAAGTCTTTCCAACCGAAAATAAGTTGAAAATTCTAGAAAATCTGTTCAGGACATGGAGATCGCATCACAAACAACCCCAAGGTTGCTTATGTCCCTGATGGGTGTACTAGCATCCCTAGAAAAGACAATACCAATGGGTCGGTTACATATGCGCCCTTTCCAGTGGTACCTAAAAACAAACTGGCAGTATCCCCAGTCACTAGACCTGAAGATTCCTGTTTCAAACTTTCTGAAAAGTCATCTTCAGTGATGGAAGATATAAAAAATCTAAAAAATGGGTTATCCTTTTCATCCACAGGAACACAATACCCTTATTTTCACAAATGCATCAAATCAAGGTTGGGGAGCTCATTTAGAAAACATGACAGTCAGTGGCAATTGGACAGATCAAGAAATTGCTTCATATCAATGTCCTAGAGTTAAAGGCAGTGTTTCTGCCCTTAAAAGAGCTTTCAAAACAAAATGCTAGACAAAAGGGTTCTGATAGCAACAGACAATGCTACTGTAGTCAGTTATTTGAGCAAACAAGAGGGAACACACTCTTGGGATAGGTGTCTCCTGGTTTGGCGCATCTTGGCCTACTGCAATCCTCGAAACATACTCATAAGAGCCAGACACATTCAGGGTTGCCTCATTGTCATAGCCGACAGTCTCTCCAGGAAAGACAAAATAATTCAGACAGAATGGTCTCTTCATCCTCAAATATTCAGTCTAATTTGCAAGTTTGGCACAAACCAATGGTGGACATGTTTGCCACCAAATTGAATCACAAACTACCAATCTATGTCTCACCAGTCCCAGATGCAAATGCTATGAACATAGATGCATTGAACATCTCCTGGGAGTGTCTGGACGGCTATGCCTTTTGTCCTGTAGCACTCATACCAAAAGTCATACAGAAGATGAACACCTACAGGTGCAAGATGATAGTAGTAGCACCAGGGTGGCCCGGAATGCATTGGTTTTGGGATCTAGTGAATCTGTCAACCAAGCTCCCATTACAACTGCCTCATTGGCCTCATCTGCTAAAACCAACCTTTCAGTCAGAAGTTCCATCAGAATCTCATGTATCTGAATCTTCATGTTTGGCACCTAGACACCACTCAGAATCACTTGAATCATTCTCTGAGCAGGTGGCAGATCGAATTAAGGCACCTCAAAGACCCTCATCTAGAAGATTATATGAGTCAAGGTGGTCCATTTTTGAACTCTGGTGCTAACAGAATAAGGTGGTCAGCGCAGAGCCTTCTATCTCAGACATAGCAGAATTTTTTAACCATCTGTTTACTGTCAAAAATTTGAAGCCTGCACACAATTGCTGGCTACAGAACTGCAATTTCTGACCATTTAGGACCTTTTGGTCTGGAAGTGGGGAAGAGCATACACTTGAATAGACTTCTTGCAAGCTTTTACAGGGACAAACCTTTTCTCAATAGAGGTATTCCCTCTTGGGACCTATCTTTGGTTCTTATGTCTTTGACTAAGGCTCCTTTTGAACCTTTGAAGGATGCAAGTCATAAGATTTTGACTTTCAAGACTGTTTCCCTGATGGCTTTGGCAGCTGGCAAAAGAAGGGGGGAGGTGCACGCTTGGACATTCTCTTCCCTCAGGCATAAACTTCACTGGAAGGAGGTCACTATTTCTCCTTCTCCTGCCTTCTTATCAAACAATCAGTTGGCTTCTGATTGCCAGATTCGCTAAAACCAGTGGTCATTCCAGTTCTTAAACCTTTTTTGAGCTCAGACTTGACTGAGGATATGACTTTATACCCTGTCAGAGCACTTAGATACTATCTAGACAGAACTAGTGCTTTAAGGAAGGGAAGAATCTCTTGTTTATATCCTTTAAGGAAGCCTTTGACAGAGATTTCATGATATCTGCTATCTCTTCTTGAATCATACAGACTGTCTTATTGGCTTATCAGTCATCCAATTTTGATACACAGGACCTACAGGTTAAGGCCCATGATGTTAGGTCCATGTCTGCTTCTTTAGTATTCAAGGATGAGTGTCTCTAGAGCAGATTTTAGGCTCCTGCCATTGGAAGAGCCACAACAAGTTTTCTACCTTTTAAGCTATGTGTCTTGGCAGTCCACAGACCAAACAGATTACAATTAGCCCCAGTGGTTTCGGCTCAGCATGTGATTGGCTTTGAGTATGTTCTTGAGTATTTCATATGGCTTACATACTTTACTCTTCCTTCCATACCAGTATCTTGTATGGACATACGTCTTCTTCTGTGGCAGATGGCCTCATGACTGTATTTTGTAAAACACAGAAGCCAGCTTGGGGTGCCTTCTTGCTGGATTACAGCTACCAGCTCGAGGGACCCAGGAAGCCATTTCCCACCACACAGTTATGGGTGATGGTTTAGATATAGGACAACTTTATGCTACTTTGGGCAGGTGTCAACTACAACAGTACATCATGAATATTCATGAGATTAGCTATCATTACTTATCTTTACAGATATTTTACAGTAATGGAAAATTCTGTTGTAGCATACTTAACCTTATCTTATCCTCTCCATCAAATGCTTTCATGGTGAACCCCATAATCTATAAACAGGGAGGTTGCAAACAAACCCCTCCTCCTGTTATGGTTGGAATCAAGCATTTGTGAGGATAAGGTAAGGCTATTTTACGCAATAAAAAGTAACAAATTTTATTGTAATTTAACTTTTTGTAAGTTAAATACTTACCTTATCCTCACAAGGACAGACCCACCCTTCCTCCCCTCACAAGTTTGTTTTCATAGGGGACGAAAAATTAAATGAGGATCTCTCGACAAAGTCCAACCGACAATGTGTTGTGCGCATGCGCACCTATCACTAACTACGGGGTTCACCTCTCGAACAAGAATAATTTTTAAATATTCTTGTTGGTCGCCGCGTTTTGCCTCCACAAAACCAAGTAAGCATTTGTGAGGATAAGGTAAGTATTTAACTTACAAAAAGTTAAATTACAATAAAATTTGTTACAATTTACTACCTACTATACGAATGTTTCCATGGATGTTAAACATGTTCAAGCAGTTATAATATTTTAAAAGTCCTTTTGTTGTAAAGACAGCAAATCAGAGGCCAGCTTTCCATTTGATGTCACAGATACAAAACAACTGGTATCCGAAAAGTACATTTTTATTGCGTTAATACATCCTATCCGATGGACAATTGCTATTCCGGTCGGTGCAGGCTGGCCTGCCAAATGCCAGAAAAAGACGTCTTGTGTTTCCACCGGCCAGGCCGGTACAGTACTGTCTATTCGCCAGGGGGTACATTGTACTGCCTTCCTGTCTAGACAGCCTGATGTCACAGCATCTTTTTCATTTGGCGCGTGTACTGTGCAGACGTCTTTTCAACAATTCCCAGAAGTTTGAAGGGAAAGTGTGGATTATGTCGAATTTTCAACCTTATTTACAAATGTTTCAGTGTAGAAGTGTTTTCTACATGTCAAGCACGGGTATACAGTAAAAAATCTTCTGGAAACGCTCCCTAGTCAATTCAATTTAGTGTTGATGATAGGGCAGTAAGCGATGAGAAATATGCAGACAACCATGTTGCTTTGTGTTGTTAGGTCCAGAACAACAATATAAGGAATACTGGATACATTGCTTTTTAAAAGGTAAGAAAATTATCCGTGTGTTGGTAAATGTACTTTCTGTAACGTCTTCTCCCAGTTAGTCAACAAGGAAACGTGAGTCTTTTGAAGTATTTACAACAATAATCAGAAAGGAAGCGTGCGTTCTTTAGAAGTCACGTCTACTGTGATCCCAGTCCCTCCCACATGGTCCTGGCTTTGTTATGGGTAGTGGGGGTTGTGGACGGCCAGGTCACTGTCTAAGTTTCCTGGTGAAGTGTCACGAAAGAGTTCACTCAACTGATGCCATCTTCTCCAGTCAGCTGGTAGAATTAATTTTTATCAACAGAAGAGCAAGAAGTGCATTCTTCAGAATTCACGTTCTACTGTGATACCAGTCCCTCCCTCATGGACCCAGCCTTGTCACCGGTAGTGGGGTTTGTGGATGGCCAGAATACTGTACAGGTGCCTGTTAAAGTGTCTCGAAAGAACTCAACCACTGGCGTCATCTTCTCCAGCAAGCTGGTCATGTGACTTTCTGATCAGCAATTGGTTCTAAATAGAGCTCACAGGGGCTATCCTGGCATCTGTCAAATCTTCACAATAAAGATGTGCACTTGACGGATAGTTTAAAAATTGCTTCACAATGAATTCTTCAGAATTCACGTTTTACTGTGATACCTCCCTCATGGACCCGACTTTGCTGTCAGTAGTAGGGTTTTTGGAAGCTGTACAGTTACCTGATTAAGTGTCATGAAAGAACTTGACGGGACCACGGTGGCAGAGTGGTAACACTCTCGCTGCCCTCCTCTGAGGCCGGGGTTCGATCCCCATTATGGCCTGAAGTGGGAAAGCGGGTAGTTGCTTGCCGTTGGTCGGCAGTTTACAGTACAGAACCCTAGCGAACTGTATGTACTGATTTCCTCTGCCCTTCCAACTACCCATCGCGATATGACCTGTACAGTGTTGAAAGGGACGTAAACCCCAAATAAATAAATAAGAAAGAACTTGACGGACCTACGTCATCATCTCCAGCAAGCTGGTCACGTGTTTCACCGACCAGCAATTCATTCTAAATATAGCCCAAAGTTGAATGAAACACCAGCCAACCAGTCCTAGTACAACAGCTGAAGCTCATAAATGTGACCAAAGGAAAGTTTTCCAGCAACTCTGCATCCCCTAGGAGCCGACATTAAACTGAATACATTGAATGCGTGCAGGTCTGCTCCCATTAGTCTGGCTACTCTCAAGACAGTGTCCTGAAAAGAACAGGTCTTGCCACACTCTGAAATCTAAGGCTAGTCAGGATTTTTGTCTCATTAGAAGGGTCTTGGTCACCCTTATGAGGGACAACAGAAGCCTTTCAAGGACACTGACCAGTCTGACCAGCATGTAAACTATGGTCACTAGAAAGGTTATTTACACCTCAAGACCGGCCAAGGATCAGTTTTGTTATTTTTAGAATGACAGTTACTGCATAGCCCCAGTATGTGTGATGTGACTGACCAGGGAGCACTTACAGTGTAGAATAGTGTCAGACTTTAATTGTTACTTGTTGAAGATCAATTAATTCTCTGCCCAGGCTCACCAATGTCCCAGTGGCTGATCCACATCTGCCCAAACGGGCCAGATTGCACTAGTTTGGCAGATATGAGAAGCCCTAGTGGCCGCCCCCAAGGTCAGAAGAATCCTCATGGAAGGCCATACTCTTCCCTTTTGGATCTGACCAAATTGATCAGATAACTGGCTTTGGAAAGTGGCCATGTACATCCTCTCAGGAACAGATACCTGATTGAGGCATGACGTGCATTTTCAATGTACTAGTATACAGTAGCACTGGTCTGACCTCAGAACTCATACGCTTCTTCAGCCGACTTTCCTTGGTACCGGACCCAACAACTGGTTTATCTGCAGCACCCTTGAATGTTTTGGTGCTAACCAAGGAAGTGAATCTGATGGTCTTACACAAGGGTATAAGGACCCACCAACCTGTCTCCTAAGGATGGCTAGAGAACTTGGAGAAATCAGAACTTAGCCCAAACAGGTTTTTAACTTTGTAGGTTACCAGTTCGAGCTTAGATGTGGCCGAGTCCGGCTCACACTGGACTGGTAACAGAGAATACTGAACTACTCTCCCGACTGGCCTGTCTGGTCCGGCAGTCGATGTCCTTGATAGGTCTTTTAACAGCCACAGAAAAGCAAGTTCACCTTGGCCTCGCCATATGAGACCCATTCAGTGGCATCTCAAAAACAGCTGAAGGGTGCCAGAATCACTAGAACAAGTTATTTCTATCCCCAAGTCTCTGCATCTCACCTAAATGGTAGCGGGAGGAAGACAATGTACTTCAAAGTCAACCATTACACTCAATAAAATGTGCTCTGCAAATCTTTACAGATACATCAAAAGATGGATGGGGTGCTCACTTGGACCTGAAAGAGTTCCAAGACCTCTGCTCAGACAAGATAGTTCTTGTAGCAACCAGCAACACCACAGTGGTGACAAGGAAGGAGGCATGAGGTCGGGCTCACTGTGTGCCCTTCTGTGGAGAATCCTGCCCTGGTGTTCCAGGAAACAGGTGACTCAAAGCCTGACACATTCCAGGCCAGCTGACTGTGGCAGCAGACAAGCTGTCCAGGCTAGGCCAGACACTCCAAAAAAGAGTGGTTTCTACTTCCAGAGGTCTTCCAGTTAGTATGCAGCAGGTAGCATCGGCATTAAATAGATCTATGTGCCACGAGGTTCAACAACAAGTTACCTCTATTTGTGTCACCAGTACCAGACCCCCTGGCCTGGGCAGTGGATGCACTCAGTCTGCCACGGGAGAATCTGGATGCGTATCCCATCCCACCAGCAGCCATCTTGGGCAAAGTGGTGGCGAAGCTGCAGGACTACCCATGCAAGAGAATCATTCTGATTGCTCCAGGGTGGCCCAACATGCCCTGGTTCTGGGACCTAGTGGCTGTGTCCAGCCAGATCCCTGTGCCTGCCCAATCTGCTCAACCTGCTAACACACCCCTTCAGTCAGACTCCTCACAGGAAGCTGACAAACCTAAACCTGCATGTGTGGCTCCTAGAGCCTCAGCTATCAAAGAACGGCTTTCTGAAGGCAGTGGCAGCACGCATTGAGGCTCCTCAAAGAGGATCAACCAGATCAGTCTATGAGGCAAGTGGACTATTTTTACAAAGTGGTGCCACACTAATCAGGTAGACTTCAGGGCACCCCCTGTAAAGTCAATAGCTGACTTCCTACTGTTCCAGGACAGGAAGTTACAGCCAAGTACCATTTATGGCTACAGATCAGCCATTGCTGACAAACTGGGGAATTCACCCATAAGTGTCAGCAAAGATGGGAATTTCACTCATTTCCTGTATAGTTTCAACAGAGACAGACCTAAAGGTCGGAGGGGTATCAACTCCTGGAACCTCTCCCAGGTGTTGCACCAGCTGACAAAGGCTCCATTTGAGCCCCCTTAAATAGGCCTCTTTGAAGCATTTGATCTTCGAGACTGTTTTCCTTTTTGGCCCTGGGTTGGGGTAAATGCAGAAGTGAGATCCATGCTTGGCAGAACAAGAACATCAGACATCAATCAAACTGGTGTAAAGTATCCTTGTACCCCTCAACCATCCTTCTTTCCAAGAACCAACTGGCCAAAGAAGGTCCAGATAGTGTGGTACCAGTGGTTATACCACCCCTGGTCCCGACTCTGGATAAGTCGGATAAGTCTGGATGGGTCCCTATGTCCGGTCACAGCTTTGCGCTACTATTTGGACAGGACCTTGGATCCCAGGCAGAACAAGGAGTTGGTTTTTTTGTCTCCTTTAAGAAAGGCTTTGACAAAAACATCTCACCTGCCACTTTCTCCTCATGGATCAAGCAACTGTGATCCTATGCCATGAGCTCTCTGACCAAGAGTCCCTCACCTTACTCCAGGTTAAAGCCCATGAGGTGAGGGCATTCGCTGCTTCCAAAGCATTCCAATCAGGAGTCTCCTTGGAACAAATATTGTCAGCCCGCTATTGGAAGGCACATAGCACCTCCATACAGTTTTATCTGAAGGATGTGGCTTGGGTTGTTTCAAAGCTCTATCATCTGGGGCTGGTAGTGACTGCTCAGCAGATCCCCCAGTAGCCCATATTATTGAGGAGAATAGTTGAACATAAGAAAAAAATGGTGACTTGCTTCCTTTGGGAGGTTTACTTCCTGGGACTGAACTCATCCCTCTCTTCCCCTACCTCAGAGTAGGTCTATGAAAAGTGGGGGCAACATCGGTATCTCCCCGGCAACCGGGTGCTGCTAACCGACCACAGGCCTTCAGGGCTACCTGACTTGAAGTCAACCCATGCCTGGAAAATGTGTTTGTTAATGAGTTCAACTTAGTCCCTACTAACTTACCCGCCAACCAAGTGGTAGTTATTCAGCAATTGTCCAATGGTTAGGATGTATTAATGCAATAAAATTGCAAATTTAATAAGTAAATTAAATTTTATAAGTTAATACCCTATCCAATGGACAGACAAGGCCCTCCCAACTGACTCAACTATCAGTTTACTAGTGGTCCAAATAGGTTTAGACAATGAAAAAGATGCTATGACATCACGGTGTCTAGACAGACAGGAAGTACGATATGCCCCCTGGCGAATGCACAGTACTGGACCGGCCAGAAACACGGGTGGAAACACAGGACGTCTTTTTCTGGCATTCGGCGGGCTGGTCTGTGCCGACCGGAATAGCAATTGTCCATTGGATAGGGTATTAACTTACAAAAATTTAATTTACTGATTAAACTTGCAAATTTAACAACAAATACATAAAAGATCACACCGAAATGCTTCATATTATGTACGTTTGTTATATTTTATCAATAGACAGCAGTTTAGTATCCAAAACTTTATGTACACCCTGGTAATTTTTTTATAAACTGAACAATCTGAATTTTGTCAAATTTTATTTTCAGGACACAACTTCAGAATTCCTTTTGATTGTAATACTAGTTCATTTTTAATATTATGTCTCCTATTAAAACCACTGTTTCTTACATTGTAACACCAGGGAAGCAGATGGACCAGTGGACACCCACGTCTCTTCTGGATCAGCCAGACTTCCAGAATTCACACATCGCTCAGGATCCAGAATCCCTCATTGTTGCCATGGAGAGGGTGAATGTCCTCTTTGACAGGTGAGCTTAGCTAATTTCTTGCCATCGTATTCTACTGACTTGGTGGATGAGGACCAGGTCATGCCAACCTTTATAGTCCTGTTCATTCACATTGTGAAAGTTTTATGAGATCTATAAAGTTTTGAGACATGGACAGCTAGTATACTTCAAAGAATAACCATTCATATGTCTCATCCACATCTACCAGACACATTTTATAGTGAAATACCCTTTCCTAACATTAGCTTTTTGTTGGAGCCATCCAACCCAATGGCCATTGCAGAAATGCAATTTTAAGGTTATCTAACAACCTTAACCAAGTCATTGGGTCACAGTAGGCCTTCAAGGCCCATCTTTGGAGCATAAAGAAAAGCCAAGGTGGTGTGGTGGTAACTCACTTGTCTCCTGTCAGAGGTCATAGTTCAACTCGCGGCCTGACATCAGTGGGAGAGCTGGTAGATGTTTGTAGTCCTGGAGTACATGGAGATATTGCTTGAGTATAAATACAAATACAAAATACTAAATCTTGAGTCTCCATGGTGTTGACTTTTTTCCTGTCTCTGATCATTCTGACTGCAGCGACTTAGAGTCAGGTCTTGAGTGGAGGTTAAGTGTTATAAACCTACCTGTACACCAAAGCATATCCACCCTAGCCTGAATCATCCTCCTGGCGTTCTCCGTGGTGTTCGACCCCTGTTATGTCCCTGGACACAGAATTTTGTTGGCTGCTTTTTGTTTTGTTGCGCCTTAGAGTCCTCTTGTTTGGGGAGATTAAGCGCTATAAAAGTCCAATTAGAATTAGAATTAGAATTATAGAAGTTCATTAGAAAGACAATTAGAAATGCAAAATCAAATCAATAATGTTCCTGTACTGTTTTTCAATCTTTGTTCAGAATACGCAAAGGCTGTCCTTACGAGGCCCGAGTGATGACTCGTATCCTTCCGCTCTTCCTCACAGACTTCTTTCCGCCACAGGATATCATGAACAAAGTAATAGGGGAGTTTCTGTCTAGTCAACAACCACACCCCACTCTCATGGCTGGGGTGGTTTTCAAGGTGAGTTGTCTTTCAGGCTGTCTCCAAAACTTGGTTTTGTTTAAAAACAGCCCTTTTAAACCAATTTACCAAGTCTCATGTTTCACCTTAAAATTATGCTTACTGCAAGTTTCAGGTATATGTAAGCTTTTATATTGAGTGGAAAATGGCTGTCGTAGGCCCAGTCAGTCGACCAATGCTTGTGGGGGACATTTCAGCTGTTGTTCGTCCATCTTGTGAATGATCAAGTGAATAAGTAAATTTCTGAAATAAGACTTCTGAGTTTCTGATAATTGGCAGAAGAGTGTATTTCCCTCACGTTTTTTTACGATTAATATCTTTGTGCTTCTCAAGAACTAATATACTAATTTTACCTTTTTCTACACATTTATTGTGTCTGAAATGTTATTATTACATTGAGAATTTTAAAAATTTTCATAAATTTAAAAAATTCTCAAAAGTTGTTATTGTTAGAATTTTTCTTAGAATGCTAGATTAGTATAATAACAATTATGAATAGAATTATAAATATTGTAACAAATGCAACATTAATTACACTATGTGTAATTTACTACTGGAGAGGACCCTTTTAAAAACAGTAAGGTAAATTAATCAATATTTGTGCAAGTTTTGCATCAGGGAAGATCTGAGGCAAAATGCAGTCACAGAAATAAACAAGGCCAAAAAGTGTTTTTGGTCTACACATGCCATCTGCAAAGCCATCGGAGACATGAGTAGTGCACTAGAATATATGAAAGTGTGGTGTCAAAAAACAAATTCCAAGACCGATACTACCTATATCTGGCCTAGAACTCAGACGGTCACCTGTCAACCATCAAAGTACTAACCTAGCCCATCGCTGCTTAACTTCAGTGATGAGACGGGTACTCATCAAACTGTGCTAAATGGAAAAAGCCAGGGCAAAAAAAAACAGAAAACAGAAAACGAATGGTGATCTTAAAAAATTAAAAATTGTGTAAAGACTTTCCCCCAGAAGTTTTCTCACTGGCGAATTCTACCTGCTTAGCAAATTTCACCTTCGTTACTGTAAGCATGGGACCCTGTACACTGTTTTGGCTCACCTCTCTATATTCTGCAGGTGTTTGAGTGTCTTCTTGTCAGAAACCAACAGGCCGTGGTTCAAGACTGGGTGATGTTGTCCCTGTCGAACTTCACACAGAGAAACCCCGTTGCCATGGCAATCTGGAGTCTCAGTTGCTTCTTCTGTAGTGCCTCTTGCAACCCCTGGCTACGAGCCTTGTATCCTTTTTTGTAAAGGTCGTGTTTTATGTTTTATTACACAGATTTTATATATTATATAGTAGGCTACTTAGCCACACTTGCTAGTTCTGATATTTCTGTACCCGGTGGCCATTTTGAATGATGATCAGAACTTTTTTTGTCAAATCTTGTTAAAAGTAACACAGTGACACAAAACTAATCCTGTATGACACAATGTAAAGCACATACAATAGTTATTACTATTAATGCTGTCAAATCATTTTATATTTTTTTCAGTTCAATGTTTGGTATGTGTATGAACTAGTAAATTTAGTCTAGTTCAGTCATCTTGATATCACTTTAAAAACTGAATGAAGTACAGAAACTCAGAAACCTACCATAAAATCTTGTACTTATGTTTATCATATGATAAAAAAAACATTATCCAACCATATTTTGGATAAATTTCACCATGTTCTCCCCAAAACATTTCTTTCATAGATTGTGCCATGCCAGTAAGTCAATATATGAGACATGTGAACTGTACTTTGTTTTTGGGACAGTTATTAAGTGAACTCTCATACTTCTTAAGACCTGATCCCAGCGCTAGCTACTATATCATTCACTTATCTCTTACTTAGAAATTACAGGTCCTCAGTGGCCTAGTGGTTAGCAAGTTTGGCATCTAATTGCAGGCAGTCACTTCTGTGTGGGTACGACTCCCGCAAGTGACAATGTTGAAGACCTGTCCCAAAATGACCCTGGCTGTTGAATGGGATGTAAAACCCCAACTTTGATTTTGTCCTACTAAGAAATCAGGTAAAGCAACCCTTTAGAAGCATTTGATGTTTTTAAATCTCTAACTTATACTTTGGGTAAGCAGTAAAATATTGACAGATTAATTAGTTGAGTTTTGTTCATCTGTAAGTAAGCATCATATTCCTTCACACCTGTTGCTCAGCTTTTCACATCTGTTGTCAAGGATGGGTAAACTGGAGCCCTCTGACGAGCGTCTCTTTCTGCAGTCAGCAACCGACTTCTACAGCAACCTGTCTGATCCAACCACCCAGCACACCTTCCGCTCAACCTTCCATGGAGTGGCTTCCATCACCCCTCTGTATTCCCAGCTTGTCAGTCTCTGCGATGACGTCAGCAAAACATGAGTACCTCAAAATTAGTGATGTCATCATTTTCTGTGAACTTCTACAATGATTACTGCACATCATCCACAGAGCGACTTTCATCACTCAATTGTTGTACCAATTCATCAGTCTATGGGATGATGTCATCAAAACTCGAGTATCTAAAAACTGATGTCATCATTGTCTGTGGAACTTCTACAATAATCACTGCATACTATCCACAGAGTGACTTTCATTACCTGACTATAAACATAGCATGCCAGTCTGTGTGATAATGTCACCAAAACATGAGTACCTCAAAGGTGAAGATGTCATCAATATCTGTGGACCTCAACAATAATAAAATCTGTACACCTGTGGAAATGGCTTCCATCACGTAACTGTAAACATCACACTCAGCTTGTGTGGTGATGTCATCAAAACAGGAGTACCTCAAAAATGATAATGTCATCATTGTCTGTGAACTTCTACTATAACTCGGCAAACTTTTACATGGAGTGGCGACCATCATCCCACTGCATTGTCAGCTTGTCAGTCTATGCGATGATGTTACAGAAACATGGGTACCTCAAAACTGAAGATGTCAGTAATATACTCAGTACAGTTTCAGTCTATCATCCATCAAGTGACCTTCATTAACCTTCTAAAGTGTCAGCTTGTCAGTCTCTGTGGTGATGTCACCAAAACCTGTTTAAATTCATACAAATGGTTTCAATCTGCATTCAGATTGTCAGTCTTAGACACAATGGCAGTACCAATGCTAAATTCAGACCTGATCAAAGCATGGTAATTTTTCAGCACCAAGATTGACAGGTTTTCTGGTGTGGAGTCCAAAGTAAACAAGTATTTTAAGATATTGTATCATCTAATTTACCGCTCTGTTCAGAAAAGCCCGTCAAATATCCTGGTTTCTCCCCTGCTTTGATGCTATGTTGGTAATAATCTCTTCTTATTTGGAATCAAGACGTTCTCTTTGTAGACATCAGTGCTTAGGGAAAGTCTTTTCGTCAATTTAGCACTTACTAAAGTTTCTATGATTCATTGTTATAATAAGTAAAAAGTTTAATTGTCACAGTATTCCAGGATACTGGGTCCAGTTTCATAAAGGCCTACTATCCACTTAGTAGGGTACTAAGTGCTAATAGGCTACTAAGCCTATACTATATGTTTCACTGAGATTGTATTCACTATGGTAATTAGTAGGCTATCCTCACAAGAAGCCTTGCTATCTAAGGAACTTGCTAGTTGCCAAGTATCAGCTCAGTAGATCACTTTGGTAGTGGCTACTAAGAGCCTACTAAGATCTAGATTTAATAGCATACTATCTTCTATATTTAGTAGGCCTTTGTGAAACTGGGCCCTGGTCATTAATGAATGATACAAATACGAGATAAAAGTAAGCAGTTTCTTCAAATTTGGGGTTTCTAATAATTTATGTTTTTGTACTTATATTCAAGTGTTCGGTGTTAAAGTGAAATGGTTTCTACCGAGATACCGGTGTCACAGACCCCGCCTAGTTGTGCATGATAATAATGTCACACGCGTGAATATGTCTCGTACCCAGTAAGTGCTAAATATGTGATCATACAAAGTGTGCAGTCAGGTAATCTGTGAACTGATGGGAGTGTTGTTAATAAGTACTCCAGTACTTAGAAAAGAGTACAGTAATGGATTACTCGTTGCACAGAACTAAGAAAAGGGTACTTTTTTCCATTTTAGATTATTTGACATTTCCACAAGAGTCGCATGAAAAGTGTGCATAAAGTAGGTTAATTTCTTGTAATTTTTAAAGCCAGTGACACATTTTGTGGGCATTTGTCGCTTAAAAAAGAAGAGTAAGCACTCGTTGAAGAGCACAGTAGAGGTGAGAAAGTGTGTAAGTAAAAACATTTTATTACGCTACAATAGCTTACCATGTGGGACTTAATGCTGATCTCGGGTTGCCACACCCGGGGCCAACGTCTTAGAAAAAAAGATCGTTCTTGTTAGCCACCGGATATACTGGTAGTTGTCGTCACGTGATAACTTCTGACCAATCGTCCTACTTTCTCGTTGGCCACGATTGACTGGTAGCAGTTTGTAAATATACAGACATTTTCATTTATTTCTCAGACTTTACTTATTGTTGGAGGCTAATATTTGCATATTTCTTGTAATATATATTATAGATCATTCTGTAAAAGTTTCATTTTCACAGGATAAGTATTTTTATTGCAGTCGCGTGTTTTGAGTTTTCCTCGGTTCAGGCTAATACATTCTACGTCTTTTATTGCGTACAAAATGTCTACACATCAAGCAAATAAAGACAAACCGAGAGCGCAGAAATGCCGCCATTTCTGCTTTAGTTTTGATACACATAATTTCTGCCCTACCTGTAGGGAAGCTGGCAAGGGAGATGACCCCTGTGTCACCTTTGAAACCCCTTGCGAAATCTGCACGTCTTTCACAGATGAGCAGCTACAGAAAATCCAAAACCGGAAACGGTATTTGAAAAAGCAGAAAGCGACAACTAGTTCCAAAGATGAACTAGATCTTTTGGGTGAAGGCGACGGGGACTCCTTCACTGGGTCTAATGCAGACCTCGAGTGTGCTGCTGATAGCCTTTTTACCTCACCCCCCCGTCCACAACCTCTTGCCTTCAGTTCCCTGTCTTTGAAAACGCCAGCAAAAACCATTCCACCCACCCCTGGTACAGCTTTGCAAAATAAAATCCAGAAAAATTTAGAGAAATCACTCGGTGATTCCTTAAATATACACTTACAGCAGCAAATGGGTTCCTTCCAGGCATCCATGTTGGAAGCTTTTCAGTCACTCCGAGAGGAGTTGGCTGTAAAACAGAAAGTCGAGACACAGTCCTCGACTCTTGCTTCAAAACCTGGCTTGTCCAGTACTTCTGCTGCCCCTCTGGATTTGCCCCCTCCGAGATCTGGTACTAACATTCCAAGCGAGGATATGGATGTGGACTACGGTCCAGCTCTTCCTCCTCGTCTAGTATCTACTCAACCTTCCTCGGATCAGTACGTTGCCCCCTCTGAAGGTCATCCCGAAGAGGTTTCGTACTCTCACAAAAAGCAAAGCCACAAGCAGCCAGTTGACCCGAGCTCTGCCTCGGACCAACTAAATGAGGATTCCGATGAACCTCGGATCCCTTCTTCTAGATCCAAAAAGCACTCTGACAAGAGCAAACATAAATCAAGATCTAGATATGTGTCATTTTCCTCAGAGGAGGATCACTCCCCTGTAGCCAGACACAGGTCTTCTAAGCCCTCTAGGGCTCAGCCCTCAGGAGTAGCTTCTGATCAAGACCTCCCACAACATGATCCAGACCCCCCTTATTATAGAGCAGTAGCTTTGTCTGACATGCCCTCACAATACTCTGAGGAAGTGGATACCTTCAGGCGTATTTTGTCTCTCCCTGACCCCAGGGAATCTATGCCCAGGTCTTCCACCTCAGTGTTGGGTCTGGATGATGAAAAAGGCCGTCAAGAGCTCAGACCTAGAGGTCCCTCCTCTATTCTTCCACTTAGCTCAGTTATCAAGGACGCCTTTGATAAATTCCAACATGACTTTAAGGCTGCCAACTTATCTGAGGGAAAATATGTCAAGCCTCCTCCCTCAACTTCCAAGTGGTACAAGGTGGGACAACCAACTTTTCAGGACAAAATTCAGGAGTTGAATACAGACTTTGCTAAGATCTGTATTACTCCTAGACCTTCTGGGCCCCCAGTAGCCAGAGTTCCCCTGCCAGTTCTCAAGGAGCTAGAACTTCAGGCTAGACAAAACATCTCTACCCTCAACTTCACCGCTGCATTTGCCAAAACCTCATCTTCTTGCAATGCTTCATTGGAAAAATGCCAACATAGCATTAAGTCTACCGTCAAGAAGATTAAATCTCAGATTCAGAAAGGTGCCAATCCTGAGAAAGCGGCAAAGCGCGGATATGAGGAAGTAGCTGACTACTTAGATTTTTGGAACAAGACAGTACTTGTTCAACACAGGGCCCTCACTTGTCTCAGCAAATCTCTAGCCCATATTTTGCAGAGGGAATTGTACTCTATGGCTAATACCGGCTTGCTCAGGCGCGAAGCCGAGATGACTCTATTGCATCCACAATTAGGAGAAACGAGACGTCAAGAACTCAGGAACTCGTCCTTTTGGGACCCTTCCTTGTTCGAGTCTCAATTAGTGAAGGAAGGTGAGGACTTCCTTCTCAAAAAAGGCACCTCAAAAGATTCTCAGGGTTTTGCACCCTACCAGAATAAGCCCTTTCGTGGTCCCCACAGGAAAAGAGGCTCCTACAGGAAACGCCCCTATGGGGGCAATACCTCTCAAAGCAGTAACCAGTCCTTTCCTTCGGGAAGAGGAAAATCCAACTTCAGAGGCTCCAGGGGTCGTTTTCGACCCCACAATAGAGGAAGGGGGCGTGGAAACCCCCCTCCCCAATGACTCCTCCAAAGCCTCACTCAGTCCACCAGTAGGAGGTCGCCTCCATTCTTTCAGGAGAGACTGGCTCACAAACAAATGTTCTCAAAACGTGTTAAACATTATCACCAATGGCTACGTTCTGCTATTCCGTTCAAAGCCAAACTTGATCAGATTTCCTCTGATTCTGTCAGAGTACAAGGCCCAACAAAAAGACCAAGCCTTGGCTACTTGTATCCAGTCTCTCCTGTCAAAGAACGCTATCGAAAGGGTAGACAATGTAAAATCTCTCGGGTTTTACAGTCGCCTGTTCCTAGTACCCAAGCCTCGCCAAAGGTGGAGGCCAGTCATAGACTTAAGCAGGCTCAATACTTTTCTACACGTAGAAAAGTTCAAAATGGAAACTCCAGAGTCCATCAGGACTTCCCTGATTCCAGGGGAGTGGGTATCGTCGATAGATCTGTCGGACGCCTACCTGCATATCCCCATCCACCCAAGCTCAAGGAAATACCTAAGGTTTTGCTACAAGGCTCAGGTGTTCCAATTCTCCTCCCTCCCGTTCGGACTAGCTACAGCCCCCCAGGTCTTTACAATGATCGTAAAGGAAGTGAAACTAATGGCCCTCTCAAGAGGACTCAGAATTCACCAATACCTGGACGACTGGCTGATCAGGTCCCAGTCTCAGGAGGAAGCACAAGTGAACACTCAGGCAGTAGTAGACCTGACTCAGTCCTTGGGATGGATAATAAATCAGGAAAAATCAGAACTGAAACCTACACAGGTGTTTTCGTTCATGGGCTACGAATACCACCTCGATTCAGCCCTTGTAAAACCCACTCAAGAGAGATGGCTCAAACTTCAGGATTTGATCCTACGACTCAAGTCAAAACGTGTTTTGACTGCAAGATGTTTGATGTCTCTAATTGGGTTGCTAGCCTCAACGGAGAAAATGGTCCCGGAGGGACGCCTTCACATGAGGCCCTTTCAGTTTCATCTCAAGGAGCACTGGAGATATCCTCAGTCGCTGGACAACCTCCTTCCCTGGACAGAAGCCATTGCAGCCCACCTAGATTGGTGGCAAGATCCCTCCAAGGTGATGAAAGGTGCAGACCTTCATCCCAAAGACCACAGTATCCAACTCTTTACCGACGCCTCAAACGAAGGTTGGGGCGCTCACTTAGACCAAAACTTTACCAAGGG
Organism: Sabellastarte sp. h YS-2021; assembly: GCA_964017235.1. Lineage (NCBI taxonomy): Eukaryota > Metazoa > Annelida > Polychaeta > Sabellida > Sabellidae > Sabellastarte > Sabellastarte sp. h YS-2021. Next base: position 7,130,888 of record OZ024932.1, on the reverse strand, counting down.
TCTGTGGTCAGATCGGGAAAAAAGGCTTCACATAAATGTCCTAGAATTGAAGGCGGTCTCCCTGGCCCTTCGAGACTTCAAGGACCAGTGCCAGAATCAAACAGTGTTGGTTGCGACGGACAACTCAACAGTGGTAGCCTACATCAACAAACAAGGAGGAACACACTCGGCAGAGATGTGTGCTCTCCTGTGGAAGATCATGACCTGGTGCCATCACTATCACATAACATTGAAAGCCAGGCACATTCCAGGGTGCCTGAATGTGATGGCCGACCTGCTATCCAGGTCCAACCAAGTGCAGTCAACCGAATGGTCTCTGCACCCACAGGTCTTCAAACAGATCTGCCAGAAGTGGTTCACCCCTCATGTAGACTTGTTTGCCACTCACCTGAACCACAAGCTCCCTCTATACGTGTCTCCTATCCCAGACCCAAAGGCCTGGGACATAGATGCTCTGAACATAGACTGGACCAACCTCACAGCTTATGCGTACCCTCCTACGGCTCTCCTTCACAAGGTGATCCAAAAGATCAGGCAATGCCAGTGCCTGATCATCGTAATAGCCCCAGGCTGGCCAGGGATGCCCTGGTTTTGGGACCTAGTGCAGCTCTCAACAGAGATCCCACTGCAACTCCCAGTGTCAACAACCCTACTCAAGCAGTCCCACAAGCTGGTGTTCCACAACAACCCCCAGCACCTGAACCTCCACGCCTGGTGTCTAGGAGCGGACAACTCCAAGAACAAGGCTTCTCTGTGGAGGTGGCAGAGAGAATTGCTGCCCCTCAGCGGTCATCAACAAGGACCATCTACAAGTCAAAGTGGGCCCTTTTTGAAAAATGGTGCAGAGAAAATTCGGTGGATTTCTCCACTCCATCTGTGAAACAAATCTCAGATTTCTTCATGTACCTGTACCAAGACCTAAACAGGCGCCCCTCGACCATTGATGGTTACAGGACTGCAATCGTTGACACTTTGGGCCCAACGGCCCAACATATTGCACACAATCCAGACATTCATAGGTTACTCTCCAGTTTTCACAGGGATCGTCCTAAAAGTTCCAGAAACTTACCCAAGTGGAACCTTTCTGTTGTCCTTAACGAGCTCACCAAAGCACCTTTTGAGCCCATGAAAGACTCAGACCTCAAACATCTCACTTTAAAAACTGCTTTCTTGCTAGCCTTGGCCTCCGGCAAGCGCCGCAGCGAAATCCATGCCTGGGTCGCTAACAAAGTAGCTAATTTAGGCCAATGGGAAAAGGTTGCCTTGTTCCCTTCTTCTGATTTCATAGCCAAAAACCAACTAGCAAGAGAAGGTTCTCAAAGTGTGTCTCCGGTGACTATCCCTGCTCTGACTACCATTGTGGATAGACAGTTTAAAGAAGACAGGACCCTGTGTCCCGTACGGGCCCTGAGGTTTTATTTGGATCGAACTAAAGACCTGAGAGGATCTCGTTCTCTCCTTTTCATCTCCTTTAAGAAAGGACATACCTCAGACATCAGACCCGCTACACTCTCTTCATGGTTGAAACAAACCATTTTACTTTGTTACAAACAAGCAGATCAACAAGCCTTGGACTTGGTCCAAGTCAAAGCGCATGACATCCGGGCCTTCGCGGCCTCTAAGGCCTTTTACGGTGGGGTATCGGTGGACCAAATCATGCAAGCCTGTCACTGGAAAGCTCACAACACATTTACAAATTTTTACCTAAAAGACCTTACTTGGTCGGACACCGACAACAATTTGCACCTGGGACCCGTAGTGGCTGCACAACAAGTCCTAGATCCTTCCCCTCAGACCAGTTGTCCTCGGAAAGAAAAAAGGGGGGGGGGCACATCCGCTACAACCAAGTCTTCAGGAGTCTTTCCCAGGATCTAGGTATTCCTTTACCTTCAAGATTTTACGGGTAAGGTCATTTTATCATTTTATCCTTTAATTATCAAGTAATTTCTATTAAGGACTTATTTAGTTGTCATTAATCTCATATTCAGGTTGTAAAAATTTTATGAGATGCCCAACCACTGGGTTGGTCAGTCATACGTGAAGGGCCCTTTTGGACCCTCAGACCTCGGAGTGAGCACTGCTGCACTTCCGTCCTACAATAAAACATCTAGACAGTTTTAGCACTGTCTCTCATTTACTTAGGTTTTTGGCTCGTTACAGGCCCGGCCTTCGGGATCGGGGCACTGTAAATGGGACTCAGACTGGTATTTCTGGCACTATTCTATACGTTTAATTCAAAATCTTAGAAAAAAATGACATACCTTCCAGTCTCAGCTGTAATCCCGCCACCGGGCGGTTGAATTCAGCATTAAGTCCCACATGGTAAGCTATTGTAGCGTAATAAAATTGGAAATTTTAATTACTTAAATGTAGCTTTTATAAGCTACAAGCTTACCATGTGGGACTTAGAAGAGTCCCACCCTGCCTCCCCGCTGTTTACAGCTGAGGGGTAGGTTTAAAAAATTTCAACGAGAAAGTAGGACGATTGGTCAGAAGTTATCACGTGACGACAACTACCAGTATATCCAGTGGCTAACAAGAACGATCTTTTTTTCTAAGACGTTGGCCCCGGGTGTGGCAACCCGAGATCAGCATTAAGTCCCACATGGTAAGCTTGTAGCTTATAAAAGCTACATTTAAGTAATTAAAATTTCCAATTTACTATGCATGTCAATTCTGACAGATGCATAGGAAGAATGACTTTGTACAAATAAAATGGAAGAATATAATGCTTGATGCAAAGCAGCAAATAAACTAGTAAGATGCATTTATTAATTCTGAATGTTTTCTGTTTATTCTATGTGGTGATTGGATATCTTGGGCATCATGAAATGTCTACTCTGTTATAACTGTGATTTCTTTTTTACTGTGAATAAATTTGGTGTGTATAGGTCGTTTTCAAACATATTTTACAGGTAGGATTTTGATGTAGTGCTTGGTAGTGTGTTCACACACTGAGTGTAGATTTGTGAACTGTGTACTTATAAAACTATTAAAATATTGTGTTTCTTGCGTAAAATAGCTGTACCTTATCCTCATTAGTGCTTGTTTAGTTTTATGGAGCAAAATGTATCGACTGACAAGAATTTTAAAAAGTTAGTCTTGTCACGAGAGGTTACCCTTGTCTGTACATGTCTGCACTTGCGCAGTGATCGTTGTCAGCAGATATTTGTCGAGGACTCTTCATTGTATTTTTGGTCTCCAGAAATACAAATTTATGTAGGGAGGTAGGGTCAGCTTATCCTTGTTGAGGATAAGGTAAGTATTTAACTAACAAAAGGTTAAATTACATTAAACTTTTTTTACAATTTCCACAAATAATAACATGGGTAAAAAAGGCTGAAACGATGAACTGTACCAACAGAATATTAGGTTAGACAAGTACTAGCCAATATTATTGAACCAGTTAACGGTTTTCTTATTTGTATCACCTCGTGCGGGATTTTACACAGTTGTTAGAATTCTTGGTCTTTGGAGTCACAACCTTAAAGTGTACCAATTCAAAGTGTTTCATATGTTTTATCTGTTTTATTTGCTCTGTTCAACAGTTTGGGTGAATTTTTTTACTTTTCTGGTATCTCACAGTCTGCCATATGCTTTTGTTTATATCCAGGACACATGCCTGTGGGACGTTTGCAGTATTTCAAGAATGATTCTATACATTGGTAACCGTTGACTGGTTAGTCAATGGTTAATTCAATCTGTTACCCGGCAACAAAATTACGCTAATCATTTCAGCTTTATGGGTGAAACCCAATTATCAGTTCAGTTTGCCTTCCTAATACAGTGTGTTAATTTTTGTGTAATTATCTCCCGCCCGGCTCGCCGGAGGGAGATTATAATTTGCACCATGTGCGTGTGTACGTGCGTGCGTGGGTGCGTGCGTGCGTGCGTGCGTGTGTCACGCAGTTTTCTCTGAAACTACTACAGTTACACATTTTTGGTAAATCACAAGTCCTAATGAATTTTTTTGCTCTTCAATATTTTTGGGGTTTGGTGAACTTTGGCCTACTTTTGAGTGAGTAATAGCTATTTTAGCTAATATAATTATATGGCTTATAACTCTGAAACTATTGCATTTACAGCATTTTGTTCTAATATGTTGTTCAGCTACTTTCTCCACAGCTACAACATGGTCAGTAGTTTGGAAGTGTATCTCCATAGCTAAGTGAGTAATAGCTACTTTGTCAATTTTTAATTATAACCATAATGAGTAAATGGCTTATATCTTCATAAGTATTACAGCTACACAATTTTGTTCCAATATGTTGTTCAGCTACTTTCTCCACAGCTACAACATGGTCAGTAGTTTGCAAGTGTATCTCCATAGCTAAGTGAGTAATAGCTACTTTTTCAATTTTTAATGATAACCATAATGAGTAAATGGCTTATATCTTCAAAAGTATTGCAGCTACACAATTTTGTTCCAATATGTTGTTCGGCTACTTTCTCCTCTGCTACAACATGGTCAGTAGTTTGGAAGTGTATCTCCGTAGCTAAGTGAGTAATAGCTACTTTTTCAGTTTTTAATGATAACCATAATGAGTAAATGGCTTATATCTTCAAAAGTATTGCAGCTACACAATTTTGTTCCAATATGTTGTTCAGCTACTTTCTCCACTGCTACAACATGGCCAGTGGTTTGGAAGTGTATCTCTATAGCTAAGTGAGTAATAGCTACTTTTTCAATTTTTAATGATAACCATAATGAGTAAATTGCTTATATCTTCAAAAGTATTGCAGCTACACAATTTCTCTCAAATATGTTGTTCATGTACTTTTTTGTGAACTGTAACATATTTAAGTTTCACAACTGTTGCTCAATGTACAAGTGAGTAATGGCTACTTTATTGCTACTTTTAGTGAAAATGTGAAAAATCAGAAATATCTCTCAAACTGTAAGATATAGAGCAATTTCGAGCAAATTTTTGACCCACAGGGTAGTACTAGAGTATCCTATTGCTAAGGGGGAAAAAGTTTGGTGAACTTTGGCCTACTTTTGAGTGAGTAATAGCGCTTTTACCTAATATAATTATATGACTTATAACTGTCAATGAGTAAATGGCTTATATCTTCAAAAGTATTGCAGCTACACAATTTTGTTCCAATATGATGTTCAGCTACTTTCTCCACAGCTACAACATGGTCAGTAATTTGGAAGTGTATCTCCATAGCTAAGTGAGTAATAGCTACTTTTTCAATTTTTAATGATAACCATAATGAGTAAATGGCTTATATCTTCAAAAGTATTGCAGCTACACAATTTCTCTCAAATATGTTGTTCATGTACTTTTTTGTGAACTGTAACATATTTAAGTTTCACAACTGTTGCTCGATGTACAAGTGAGTAATGGCTACTTTATTGCTACTTTTAGTGAAAATGTGAAAAATCAGAAATATCTCTCAAACTGTAAGAGATAGAGAAATTTCGAGCAAACTTTTTGAACCACAGGGTAGTACTAGAGTATCCTATGCTAAGGGGAAAATGGTTTGGTGAACTTTGGCCTACTTACTCACCTCCTCAAAATGAGTAAATGCGAATTATCTCTAAAAGTATTGCAGGTAGCCAATTTTTCTCAAATAACTCATTCACCTACTTTTGGGAGAGCTTTCATTTGGTTAAGTTTCAGACGCGTAGCTAGTTACTCACCTACTCAAAATGAGTAAATGCTAATCATGTCTAAAAGTATTGCAGATAGCCAATTTTTCTCAAATAACTCATTCATATACTTTTGGAAGACCTTTCACTTAGTGAGGTTTCAGACCCCTAGCTAATTTCTCACCTACTCAAAATGAGTAAATGCGAATTATCTCTAAAAGTATAGAAGATAGCCAATTTTTCTCAAATAACTCATTCACCTACTTTTGGGAGAGCTTTCACTTGGTGAAGTGTCAGACCTGTAGCTAATTTCTCACCTACTCAAAATGAGTAAATGCTAAATATCTCTAAAAGTATTGCAGATAGCCAATTTTTCTCAAATAACTCATTCATGTACTTTTGGGAGAGCTTTCACTTGGTGAAGTGTCAGACCTGTAGCTAATTTCTAACCTACTCAAAATGAGTAAATGCTAAATATCTCGAAAAGTATTGCAGATAGCCAATTTTTCTCAAATAACTCATTCATTTACTTTTGGAAGAGCTTTCACATGGTGAAGTTTCAGACCCATAGCTAATTACTCGCCTACTCAAAATGAGTAAATGCGAATTATCTCTAAAAGTATTGCAGATAGCCAATTTTTCTCAAATAACTCATTCATCTACTTTTGGAAGAGCTTTCACATGGTGAAGTTTCAGACCCATAGCTAATTACTCACCTACTCAAAATGAGTAAATGCGAATTCTCTCTAAAAGTATTGCAGATAGCCAATTTTTCTCAAATAACTCATTCATCTACTTTTGGGAGAGCTTTCACTTGGTGAAGTTTCAGACCCGTAGCTAATTACTCACCTACTCAAAATGAGTAAATGCTAATTATCTCTAAAAGTATTGCAGATAGCCAATTTTTCTCAAATAACTCATTCATCTACTTTTGGAAGAGCTTTCACATTGTGAAGTTTCAGACCCATAGCTAATTACTCACCTACTCAAAATGAGTAAATGCGAATTCTCTCTAAAAATATTGCAGATAGCCAATTTTTCTCAAATAACTCATTCACCTACTTTTGGAAGAGCTTTCACTTGGTGAAGTTTCAGACCCGTAGCTAATTACTCACCTACTCAAAATGAGTAAATGCTAATTATCTGTAAAAGTATTGCAGATAGCCAATTTTTCTCAAATAACTCATTCATCTACTTTTGGGAGAGCTTTCACTTGGTGAAGTGTCAGACCTGTAGCTAATTTCTCACCTACTCAAAATGAGTAAATGCTAAATATCTCTAAAAGTATTGCAGATAGCCAATTTTTCTCAAATAACTCATTCATGTACTTTTGGGAGAGCTTTCACTTGGTGAAGTGTCAGACCTGTAGCTAATTTCTCACCTACTCAAAATGAGTAAATGCTAAATATCTCGAAAAGTATTGCAGATAGCCAATTTTTCTCAAATAACTCATTCATTTACTTTTGGAAGAGCTTTCACATGGTGAAGTTTCAGACCCATAGCTAATTACTCACCTACTCAAAATGAGTAAATGCGAATTATCTCTAAAAGTATTGCAAATAGCCAATTTTTCTCAAATAACTCATTCATCTACTTTTAGAAGAGCTTTCACATGGTGAAGTTTCAGACCCATAGCTAATTACTCACCTACTCAAAATGAGTAAATGCTAATTATCTCTAAAAGTATTGCAGATAGCCAATTTTTCTCAAATAACTCATTCATCTACTTTTGGGAGAGCTTTCACTTGGTGAAGTTTCAGACCCGTAGCTAATTACTCACCTACTCAAAATGAGTAAATGCTAATTATCTCTAAAAGTATTGCAGATAGCCAATTTTTCTCAAATAACTCATTCATCTACTTTTGGAAGAGCTTTCACATTGTGAAGTTTCAGACCCATAGCTAATTACTCACCTACTCAAAATGAGTAAATGCGAATTCTCTCTAAAAGTATTGCAGATAGCCAATTTTTCTCAAATAACTCATTCACCTACTTTTGGAAGAGCTTTCACTTGGTGAAGTTTCAGACCCGTAGCTAATTACTCACCTACTCAAAATGAGTAAATGCTAATTATCTGTAAAAGTATTGCAGATAGCCAATTTTTCTCAAATAACTCATTCATCTACTTTTGGGAGAGCTTTCACTTGGTGAAGTGTCAGACCTGTAGCTAATTTCTCACCTACTCAAAATGAGTAAATGCTAAATATCTCTAAAAGTATTGCAGATAGCCAATTTTTCTCAAATAACTCATTCATGTACTTTTGGGAGAGCTTTCACTTGGTGAAGTGTCAGACCTGTAGCTAATTTCTCACCTACTCAAAATGAGTAAATGCTAAATATCTCGAAAAGTATTGCAGATAGCCAATTTTTCTCAAATAACTCATTCATTTACTTTTGGAAGAGCTTTCACATGGTGAAGTTTCAGACCCATAGCTAATTACTCGCCTACTCAAAATGAGTAAATGCGAATTATCTCTAAAAGTATTGCAAATAGCCAATTTTTCTCAAATAACTCATTCATCTACTTTTAGAAGAGCTTTCACTTGGTGAAGTTTCAGACCCGTAGCTAATTACTCACCTACTCAAAATGAGTAAATGCTAATTATCTCTTAAAAGTATTGCAGATAGCCAATTTTTCTCAAATAACTCATTCATCTACTTTTGGAAGAGCTTTCACATTGTGAAGTTTCAGACCCATAGCTAATTACTCACCTACTCAAAATGAGTAAATGCGAATTCTCTCTAAAAGTATTGCAGATAGCCAATTTTTCTCAAATAACTCATTCACCTACTTTTGGAAGAGCTTTCACTTGGTGAAGTTTCAGACCCGTAGCTAATTACTCACCTACTCAAAATGAGTAAATGCTAATTATCTGTAAAAGTATTGCAGATAGCCAATTTTTCTCAAATAACTCATTCATTTACTTTTGGAAGAGCTTTCACATTGTGAAGTTTCAGACCCATAGCTAATTACTCACCTACTCAAAATGAGTAAATGCGAATTATCTCTAAAAGTATTGCAGATAGCCAATTTTTCTCAAATAACTCATTCATCTACTTTTGGAAGAGCTTTCACATGGTGAAGTTTCAGACCCATAGCTAATTACTCACCTACTCAAAATGAGTAAATGCGAATTCTCTCTAAAAGTATTGCAGATAGCCAATTTTTCTCAAATAACTCATTCATCTACTTTTGGAAGAGCTTTCACATGGCGAAGTTTCAGACCCATAGGTAATAACTCACCTACTCAAAATGAGTAAATGCGAATTATCTCTAAGAGTATTGCATATAGCCTATTTTTCTCAAATAACTCATTCACCTACTTTTGGGAGAGCTTTCACATGGTGAAGTTTCAGACCTGTAGCTAATTACTCACCTACTCAAAATGAGTAACTGCGAATTATCTCTAAAAGTATTGCAGCTAGCCAATTTTTCTCAAATAACTCATTCATGTACTTTTAGGAGAGCTTTCACTTGGTGAAGTTTCAGACCTGTAGCTAATTACTCACCTACTCAAAATGAGTAAATGCGAATTATCTCTGAAAGTATTGCAGATAGTCAATTTTTCTCAAATAACTCATTCATCTACTTTTGGAAGAGCTGTCACATGGTGAAGTTTCAGACCCATAGCTAATTACTCACCTACTCAAAATGAGTAAATGAGAATTATCTCTAAAAGTATTGCAGATAGCCAATTTTTCTCAAATAACTCATTCATCTACTTTTGAAAGAGCTTTCACATGGTGAAGTTTCAGACCTGTAGGTAATTACTCACCTACTCAAAATGAGTAAATGCTAATTATCTCTAAAAGTATTGTGGGTACCCAATTTTTATCAAATAACTCATTCATCTACTTTTGGAAGAGCTTTCACATGGTGAAGTTCCAAACCTGTAGGTAATTACTCATCTACTCAAATGAGTAAATGCGAATTATCTCTAAAAGTATTGCAGATAGCCAGTATTTTTCAAATAACTCACTTCACCTATATTTTGGGAGAACTTTCAATTAGTGAATTTTCAGATCCATATCTAATTACTCACCTACTCAAAATGAGTAATTGCCTATTATCACTAAAAGTATTGCAGATAGCCAGTATTTCTCAAATAACTCATTCACCTACATTTTGGAGATATTTCACATGCTAAAGTTTTTTTATGAATTATTAAAATAATTTTTAATGCATTAAAATTAATGAAATCATGCAGTAAATCGATTATAACTTGAAAAGTATTGTATTTAGAGCATTTTGTTAAAATATGTTATTCACCTACTTTTTCCCACAGCAACAACATGGTGAGTAACTTGGGTGTCTATCTCAATAGATAAGTGAGTAATAGCTACTTTTGGATTTTTCACTAACTACCATCATGAGTGAAATCACTTGTAACTTGAAAACTATTGCATTTAGACCTTCAGGGTAGTACAAAAGTGTCCTATGCAAAGGGGAAAGATTTCAATTTTCGCCACTTTTGGCGGCCATCTTGGATTTTAGCGGAAAAAAATGAAAAAGTGTGAATATCTCGAAAACCATAAGAGATAGAGCGATTTCGAGCGAATTTTTGACCTGCAAGGTAGTACAAGAATGTCCTGTGCAAAGGGGTAAAATTTCAATTTTCACCACTTTTGGCGGCCATCTTGGATTTTTGCGAAAAATGGAAAAGTGTGAATATCTCTAAAACCGTAAGAGATAGAGCGATTTCAAGCGAATTTTTGACCAGAAGGGTAGCACAAGAGTGTCCTGTGCAAAGGGGAAAAATATCGATTTTCGCCACTTTTGGCGGCCATTTTGGATTTTTGCGGAAAATAGAAAAGTGTCAATATCTCGAAAACCATAAGAGATAGAGCGATTTCGAGCAAATTTTTGACCTGCAGGGTGGTACAAGAGTCTCCTGTGCAAAGGGGGAAAATTTCAATTTTCGCCACTTTTGGCGGCCATCTTAGATTTTTGCGGAAAATGAAAAAGTGTCAATATCTCAAAAACCGTAAGAGATCGAGCGATTTCGAGCGAATTTTTGACCCGCAGGGTGATACAAGAGTGTTCTGTCCAAAGGGGAAAAATTTCATTTTTCGCCACTTTCGGCGACCATCTTGGATTTTTGCTGAAAATGAAAAAGTGTCAATATCTCAAAAACCGTAAGAGATCGAGCGATTTCGAGCGAATTTTTGACCCGCAGGGTGATACAAGAGTGTCCTGTCCAAAGGGGAAAAATTTCATTTTTCGCCACTTTTGGCGGCCATCTTGGATTTTTGCTGAAAATGGAAAAGTGTCAATATCTCAAAAAGCGTAACAGATAGAGCGATTTCGAGCGAATTTTCGACCTGCAGGATGGTACAACAGTGTCCTATGCAAAGGGGAAAAATTTCAATGTAGTATTTCTTCCCCTGCGGTACTCGGCGGGAGATACATACCGCGGCAGTGGTCTTGTTTTCCATATTTTCATACATATTTGACATTTAATTTTTGATAAATTTGTTAACATAACCCTCCATATTTACTGGTGCTTGTTCCAAACGCATCAGATGCATTGTTGCATTAAATATACCTTTCCATTAAAATATAGATTTGTCAACAAGTTATAAAATTACCTCCCAGTCTCAATAAAAGAAACAATAATTCCTTCAGAGTAGTTAATGTATTTCTTAAGTCGTAAACAAAAAACAAAATTTTATTAGAATTAATTTTTATTCAGTAAAATTTCAATCACTAATGACCCATCATTTCTATAAATTGCCCCAAGTTTCTCCTTAAACATAGTCCAGTGTTTTGATCCTGATTTTGAAATTGCTAGTGTGATTTGACTGGTAGTAATCTCTAAATTTCTAAGTTTTTCTTAGTGATTCTGCATTTCTGCTAAACATATTTTCGAGTAATATTATGCAGTCTTGTTTAAAATAAGTAACAGTTTCTCTAATATTAGGAAATATATTTTGAGTCCATATTATAGGAATAACCCCTGACCAAACCACGGTATACGCAGAATTTTACCATGGTTTATTGCTTCAAACCATGGTAAAATTCTGCGTATACCGTGGTTTGGGAGGGGATTATTCCTATTCTAACATGACAAATTATTTTAAGATGAATAATTATTCCAAATTTTACTGTAAAACGGTCATTGTTACGACAGCCATAATGAGCGATAAAAGGGAGTAACAGGGTTATGCTGTATTTTACCGGGGAAGTATTTCGTCGTTTAGCCAATCAGAATCGAGGACACATCCGTGTCATGTTAGAATAGGCTTTAGAGACTGTAAGAATATAGCAGTGAACTGTTCAACCTCAGCCAAAACAATACTCTTTGAACTCAAACTTGTCATTTCCTGCACTGCTTTGATGAAAATCATGCAAATTCTGTTGTTTTTTTATACATAATAGTACAAGGGAAAGAGTAGAGTTTATACTTAGAGTACTTGGGAAAGATTATATACATAGAAGTACTTCTGAAAGAGTAGAGTTTATACTTAAAAGTACTTGGGAATGCATAGAGTTTTTACTTGAGAGTACTTGTAAAAGAGTAGACTTATGGTAATAAAGTATTCGAGTACAGCAGTCAGTACTCGTTTTATTCAGTCTGAGTTTACAGTTCTACTTAATCTCATTATGTTGCATTTTTAATTCTGTCAAAAGGAAGGATAAGATCATGTTACTAATAATAAGTATTACTCCTTGGCTTGCTAATTCAGCACCACCTTGTATTGGCACAAACGGGAAATATGTAAAAATATAAACTAGACCAATTAGCGTCACCTAGAATCATGAATTCCAGCAAACTCGCGTCATGGCAACACCTTGTGTGTTTCTGGTGTCTCTGTACCTACAAACATGTTCCTTTGCAGTCAGAGCGCCATCTGAATGAAAAAGGTTACTATTTGCAGTGGTTTTGTTAAAACCAAACCGAAGACTCCCTTTCAGACTTGCCTCCCCACTACCTTAACTGTCACTTCCCTCGTGGGTGGGTTTTTTGTTTGTTTTTGGTGGGGGTCAGTCATGGTGTGGTTAATTGACTGGCCCTTCTTGTAATCAGCATTTAAGAGGATGTTCAGATCAGTGAGGTGATATAATGTTATTCAATCAAATTGTGCTGAATTGTCAAGCCAAACGGTAAAGATGTTCTCCGAATATAATTATGTAATCATGTATAAACATGAATGTAAAAATCCATTTAAAAATGTCATGCAAAACATTCCAGTCGCAAACCATTCTGCTAGTTTGCGTCATATATAGGTAATTTGTGTCTCTCTAAATGTTTCTGTTATTTCTTCTTTGTTGATTGATATTTAGTTTTCTTTTTTTCATGAATGTTACAAATGTAGCGCAGTGGAAGCTGTGTTATCTGAACATTGGATTTGACCAACTCCGTTGTATTTCCTGTTTTATTCTGCTAAAAATAACAAAGCTTTGGCTATCCAAACACAATCCTATGCTCCCAACATGGTGGGAAAATGGACCTCCATAGAAAGTCGAGTAAAACAAAAATAAAACCTTAAAATTTGCTAAAAAGAAAAGGTAAGAATTTCATCAGATTTATTGTGTGTAATAAATTAAGTTTTTAAGAATTTTGTTTTGGCATTACTTACAAAGACAGGAGCTGTGCAGAGTGGCAATGGTAGTTCTCTTGTGGTTTTACTAATTCACCTTGAACTTGTAAGGTAAAGTTGATAAAAGTATTGTAAACCAAGCAGTTATGTTTTTTGTTCCATCTGTTAGAACCTCTATAATCCCACTTTTAGTTATCAGAATGTTCAATTTGTTTAACTCGTTTCCACAAATTTGTTGCGGAGCCACGGAGGGTGTAGTGGTAACACACTAGCCTTCCACCTATGAGATCAGAGTTTGAATCCTGGACTGACCTCATGTGGAAAGCTGGTAGTTGCTTGCTGTTGGTCGGCAGTTTGAACAGAACCTCGACCAACTGTATGTACTGGTTTCCTCTGCCCTTTCAACTACCTGTCACAGCAGAACTGATAGGGTACTAGGCGTGATATAAAACAATAAATAAATAAATCTTTTATACTGAAATTCCACCTCTATTTTGTTATCTGAACAACATTAGACTTTTGCCAAATGTTTATATAATAGAAGATCAACTGTCTAAATTGTTAACTTGTAATCTTGGGTGGCCTTCTATTCATATTGCGCTTTAGTGCCAAGAATTTAAATAGTTTATTATTCAATACATAATGTACATTGAACACATACAAGCATAGCAATTATCAACCAAGTACAAAGTGTTATTAATTGTGATAGCCTACTGTAGTGTAACTTGTAATTATTAGTGTATAAAATACAGCTTCTGCTTCATGTTGTAGCAATTAATCATGTTTCACAAACCTGGTATTTTGTACAGAATAAAAGTTTTTAAATCAGAGTACGTTTGCGAGTTGATAGATCATGCAGTCTAGATTTAGATATTGTCAAGCTCCACAATACACTGAATACAATTAGAACCTGATGGGAATAGATGGAGATCTCAGTGGCTGCATTGTTAACTAGTGTCGCATTCAGTCACTTTGTTCTCACCACTACGGTCGTGGGTTCCTGCTCTTGACAGTCTGGGAGTGAATGAGCACCTGCCCTGTGAGAAGTATATGTGGAGAGGAGTGTGAGACCCAAACTGAGACTTTTTCGTCATAGCATGAACTTGTGCAAACCAGAATAGTGTAATTATTTTCATCTTTGTGGAGGAAAAACTAACATTTTCTGCATTGGTAAGTTGTGAGCTGCGTTTTTGATGATTGTAAGACAACCACTGTAGTGAACTGGTTTGAGGTTTCATCACTTTGCTTTCACTCGAGTTATGGTGAGTTTGAGTCCACACCCTGGTAACATTTTGAGATGCACCAGAGACCTGTGTGGGCATGACGTTAAAAAGGGATCATAGTATAAACTCATTCAACCATTGGGTGTGCAAACATTGTACACCAAGATACCCCAGTGAACCATGGAAAAATTAAGGTGGAAAAGCCACATCAAATAAACTACGTTTTGCTGAAACAGTTAAAAAGAAAGCAATAGGAATATCAAGGGGCAGTTTATTCTTGAAATCAGAAACATTACAGGAAAAGCTGTTGCTGAAATGCATTTCACCCTCACTCCCCAAAGGGGAGATCAGCCAAGGTATTATAATAGGGTCTGTCTGCTTGCAAAACTTGAAAATTACAGGTCAGATCTGGGTCATAGTCAAACACAAGATTTTGTCGACCAATGGCTCTGTCCATAAAGTTAAGTTGTCCTCTCCAGAATTTTGTTTGCTTGTTGGACTTCAATTGAAGTGTATGAAACATACTAGAAACAACTTTATGTGTTCAACAGAAGTCCACACTAAGATTTGAAGAGTCTTGAGGTCCTCGGTGACCCAGAGGTTAGCAAGTTTGGCATCTAATTAGAGACTGTCACCTCTGTGTGGGTTTGACCCCCACAAGTGGCAATGCTGAGAGTCCGTCCTAATATAACTCTGACTGTTGAATGGTACATAAAACCCTGAAGTTTGAGTCAAGTTTTGGTAATAAAATTCCATTCATCCAACAAGGTCGGGTGATACAATGCCTTACGTTTTACAGATTATTTTATTCTGCTATTCAGCAACAATTACTGTCGCTTAAAAAATACATGATAAATACTGTCCAGATTAGTAATTTAGCACATTCTTTAATTTGGCACAGTGATCAATAAATTCAATCTTTATCCAATCAGAGTAGGCAAGACTTGAGATTTCATAAGCAGTGTGCTGATTGGCTGTGTGGCTGATTTATTGCACTGATTTTGTGGAGAAATGTATTTCCTGTAAAAGGCCCTCCTCAAGGTTAAGTAGTTGGCTAATTCTCACTGATATTTTTAGCCTGTTTCAATGCAGGTTTTAACTAGTATCGGTATCATATATCAATTTATTTCACTTTATTATTGATTGATAATGGGTCTGAGTCAGATTATCATTTCCAAAAAAAAAAATTAAAGATATTTTTAAGTATTAATGTTCTATAACTTTATAATCACCGAACATTAAAATTCTGGATTTATAACTTGGATTTTTTTATCTTAATAGGTTATACACAATATAATGTTGTATATTTAGGTTGGGTTGAGCAGTGATTCAAATGATATTTCAATAAAGTTTGATCTGGAAAGTCAAACTGATGTTTGATATTGATACCAAAATGACAATTCAATTCCAACACTAGTTCCAACCAAAAACCACAGCCATGGTAGTTGTCTCTTGCCAGGTATTTCTGTGGTTTGAATCCAGGAAATATAAATGAAATCCATCATATTATCCATTAGACTTGAAACCTGAAGGTTATCTTGGGGACTTTGAGGTGACCACAAAGTCAACATTTTCCTGGGACCTAGGTACATTCATAGGGTCTAGACATACCCACACAGCAAACATGAAGAAAAATCCCTGCAGTCATTTTTTGAATATTACCAATAAGAGTTCGAACCTTTAAGTACCTATAATTAAGTTCTATTTAAACTTAAAGGTTACAGTAAAGTGGACATCTTCCTGCGGCTTAAGTTCACTCAAATACCAAATGTATGTATAAATGAAATCGACCATGCACTTTTGGGGGTAATTGTCAAAATAAGATAATGTGACAAATGCACAAACGCATAGGCTGTATTTTATAATCCACTGCCCAGCAGACCCAGGGGGAGACGATAATTTCCAATGATGGGCATAAAACTAGTGCAGTTGATAACACTATGTCCCAGGTGAAATAACACCAAGTATATTTCAAAATTTAAAATATGTACCAACCGCAGAATATACAATGTACATGATCATGTAGATATATGACAAACATAAAAGACATATGTAAATGAAAAAAAATACAAATTAAAAACATATAGCAGCATCACAGGATGTAATTTTGACTTTACAATCATAAACAGAGTAATATATAAACATGGACATCTCTTAATAACACACAGCTTTTTAACATCCTTGTTTTAAATGTGCAGGATACTTTTCCAAACAAAACTTGTATTCAAGTTGCAAGATACAGTTAAAAACAAAATTTATGACACGTATAACTGACGTAATATACTTACAATTTTATTACAATTGTAACTGAATTTATACACCTACAAATTTTCTAATACAAGTAATTATCTGGATATACAATTTTATTACGATTGTAATCCACCTGACATAGTTACAATTTTATTATACAAGTAATCAACTTTACATACTTACAAGTTTGTTATACAAGTACTTTATTTAAAATACTTACAACAATTTTATGACAATTGAAATTAACTTTACATACTTACAATTTTAAAAACAATTGTAATCAACTTAACATACAAATGTACTTACAATGTTATTGTGCAAGTAACCAACTCCACATACTAACATTTTAGTATACAGTGTTTTAGATCAAGACAGTCTTTTGCAACGAATGACTAAAATAAAATCAACAACCAAGACATTCCGTCTGATTCACTTAAAAGTTGAATTCTTTGTTGTGAAACGACTTACAAAATCGATTGAAAGTGACACATAACACAAAGAAATCAATACTAGCTTTGAAATATAAAATCCACTGAACACTTAACAGACAAAGCTATTGCTTTAAATGCCGCGTGGTTAATGCATCTGCCACACTGGTTACAACCATGAGTCAGTTTGTCGAGTATGTCGGCACATGCAGAAGAGAGGCCAAACGACTCCGAATTATACCTCCGCGTGTTGTTCTTATAAAGGCACCTGCTTTGAAAAAATCATAACCCTGGGGCTATTGTTACAGAAATTACGGTATACTGAAAACTGAAAAGCTCAAAGTAAGGGTTTTTACAGTACATTGAAAGGAGGGTAATACTGCAGCAGGGCTTTACCAATGTCATGTTTAATATAATAAAACATACTTGAAGGTTGGATACCAGGGCCGGTATTCATGAAACTTGCTGAGACCAAATTTTGTCTCAAGTCTTAAGTTTTGGTCTCAAGTCTGAGACCATTTTTGGTCTCAAACTTGTTAGCTATTCACAAAACAGTTGAGACCAAATTTAGTCTCAGATTTGGTCTCAAACTTAAGACTGGTACATAGTTGTCTTAAATATTTTGTTCAAAGTCTCAAGCATTATTTCATCTTAACTGCGATTCATATTTTTATTTTTTATGGCTTAATGTAAAGTAGAAATAATTTACAACATATATACTACTTGGCCTAAACTTTTGTAACAACTGATATGATAACACAAATTTTGGCTTCAAAAGTGCCTTACTTTGAGACAATTTTCAACTGCATAGCAACAAAGAAGTCGATCATGTGACATGCAAAATAAAAAACAATTGACACAATTTTCTATTTTTTATTTTAATAGACAGTATAATTTTTGTTAAGAATTAAAACACACAACAACTATTGATCTCTAAAAAATGTTCGATATATTTGCAAGCTAATGATTTGTTTACATTGGGAAGACTTGAGACTGGTCTCAGCTTGGTCTCAGCTGAGATCTATTTGTGAATACAAAGTTGAGACTTGGTCTCAGCTGAGACCAAATCTCAAAGCTGAGACTATTTTTTGTCTCAGACTTAAGATCTCTTTATGAATACGGCCCCAGAGGTTCATCTGTATAACTTTCAACTAAGGATGTGACTTCATAGGAAAATGACACCAGGTATTCATCTAGAAAGAACCAATTCGAACTCGGGAACCAAGTTTTAGTTGTCACCAACCAGAAGTGCCAGAGAAACAAACATGGCAGATGATGTAAACAAAAGCTGTTGAAAAATAATGTTCAATATCTGTATAAATAAGGAGGATTATGAGAAAAACTAATACCAGATAGAGAAATCTGATGGAATACTGAGGATTACACAAGTATTTTATTCAGTATATTTAATATTTTTTCGGTTACAAGCTTCACCACTTTGTACTCGGATTCTTAAAGAATTCAGACCGTTTTCAGGTAACCGGGTAACCTAGGACAGCCTTAATTTCAACTTAGTTGAACTCACTCAGTGGAATCTCTGAAATTAATAAATTTTATGATGCCATAAACAATAATTTAAAACTTCTTCAGTTTAAAAATAACCACTTGGCTTAAAACTGCTGAATGATAATCAAACTGACTTGGTAATCAAATTAAAGTAAGCATCCGTTACTGATCAATGTTATAACACTCTGGATGAAAATAATAGATTATCCCAACATTACGGTGAACATTTTAGCAAATATTCAGTGATTTAGTAGTGGCAGCGCCTTTTGTTGTATTGATGAGCCTGTGTTGGTCCATTAAGTTGAAGCCCTGTCTGTTTTCCTCAGTTGACCTGACCCAGTTTTGGTAGGCGGCAGAGTCGTAAGTAAGCATGTTCTGTTTGAATCCCGTCATACGGCTGACCAGGTTTGTGAGAGAGGTTCCCAACCAGGAAAAGACTGACTGGATTCTGAATGAAAGATACACACTTTGTCACCAAGAGATGAGAAATACACAACGGTTCTTAAAATTTGGCAAATTGTCCTAATTTTAGCAGTCCTAGGAATAACCCCCGACCAAACCATGGTATATGCAGAATTTTACCCCGGTTTGAAGTTACAAACCCAGAAGGTGAAGCCTGGGGGGTTTATTGCCTCAAACCACGGTAAAATTCTGCATATACCATGGTTTTGGAGGGGGTTTATTCCTATTCTAACATGACAAGTCTTTAAATTTTATAAATATCATTTATTATATACATTTTATGACAAAATTGTCAAGACAGCCATATAGAGCGATAATAGAAACCATAGGTTATGCTGATATTACCAATGAAATTTTTCCTCGATTAGCCAATCAGAATCGCGGACACAATATCTTCCCAGACAGGGAAACTCGATAATCTAAATTAACAAAAGCATTGATAAAAGGAATAGTCAAGGGACATTCTAGGTCAGTAATTCATTGTTTGTATTTAAAGCAATCCATTTAAAAATTCCTATTCTCAAAAAATCTTTTATATTTAAAGAAATTTTCATGGACCAGGGAAGGGATCTTATGTTAATGATTGAATATCAATCTATATTCAAGGCCAAATTAGAGTATGAAATTGTTTTCTTGGACAATTCTAAAAATATGAATATTCACGAATATTTGTCCTGGTATATATTGCTACATATAAGGGAATTCTACTAAAAAGAGTTTTAACTGAAGGAGTGTATACTCACCCAGAAGAGAAGCCCATGTAGGAGTTGAGAGCTCGACACAGTTTGACAAAATGCATGAAGAACAGAATCTGCATAAACCTGGGTAACCTGAAAATACAACCGGCTTTGTTTTCACAAAGATTCTTTAACTCAGATGGTTTTCCTACATGGAAGGCACATAACCTTATAAAGGGTTCTGAATTAACAACAAAATTTTCACTTTTATCAATTACTGTCATATTAAAGAATCATTACTATTATTACTATTAAGCGCCCTTGAAAATCAGATGTTTATCAGTTTCGCACATTGTCAGACTGCCTATGCAGCCACAGTATTTTCTAAGCTGAATATCTCGGTTATTATTACTATTATTATACATGCAAAAGTGATAGTATAAAAGATTCTTTACTGAGACTCTTCTATGGGGTGGGGATGGTGGTATTTAATGAATATGAACTGTCCATAGTATGATGCACTGATGAGCATATAAATATATTGACAATACCTGGTCGGTCTTACCCAGGGTTTTGGTTCTATGCAAATTTGGAAAATTTAATAGTAATTTAAATTTTTATTAGAAATACTTACCATTTCCTAACAGTAGCTATTTGTTGGAGCCATCCAACCCAATGGCCAACGCAGAGATGCGATTTTTAAGGTTATATAACAACCTTAATAAAGCCATTGGGTTACAGTAGTCCGTCCTCCCGCCATTTAGGTCACATGACCACGTTGTTTACTTCATTATTTTTGTTGCAAGTAAAAGAATGACTTGCGGGGAGGCGGGAGGGAAATATGAGTGTTAGGAAATGGTAAGTATTTCTAATAAAAATTTAAATTACTATTAAATTTTCCAATTTTATAGCGAAATACCCTTACCATTTCCTAACAGTAGCTGAATTCAGCCTTGTAGGATGGAGGGAATTCTTTTAAGAAAAACCACTACCCAACCTACAACTAAACAACATGAGAACTTCACAATGGAATTACATGCATTAATGAACATATAACTTCCAAACATTCACAACATACAACTTCCAAAAAATGGCAGTATGTAGTTGTAGTTCTCACAACTGCTGACAATGTTGGTGTTGCAAAAAGATGTCATAAATAGATAGCCCATCTACATTGTAACATCCGACCCCAAAACAAGGCCAAACCAACCTGTAAGTGTCATCAGCATAATGCCAAATCCTTCCCAAGTCGGATTTAGGCAACATTGATATCTAACTACAGACATCCAGCATTGCAGACATACCAGCCACAAACTGCAAATGTACCAATATAAGTATGAAACACATACTTATAAAGTAACAAAACTGTAACTGCAACTGTAGGACCCAATTTCAAATCTGACCCTATGACAACAGAGGTTTTTCAGACAGAAATTAGTATACATACAATGCAATTTCCAATAACATGTACCAAGAAACTCATGTAAGGAAATCACCTATAAACTAAAGATGCAATCAAAAACATACATCAATAGTTTCCGTGACTCAATCTTGACTCAATCAAGATGAAATAGGTGCCAAAAGATAAGTCTTATTAAGAAACTTTCTTAATGGCAGTAAAAACAAAAGATTTTGTTCTATCCCAAACCTTTTGATTACCACCCCTAACAGGACAGACAGACCCACATTGAGTCAAACTGATGTCCAAAGAGGCTAAGAGCTGGCATGACCACAGGCTTAATTGCAGTAGGCCCATCCAAAGCAAACTGGATCTGGCAATTGATGGGCCAGAGTTACTTGTGACCAATTCTCCTTATAACTAAAGGAAGAATATGTCCAAGCATTAATGTCACTCCTTTACCATGACTCTATAATCCACAGAGACAAAGACCACTGACTCAGTTGCAGTAATGCAGTAGGCCCATCTGAAGCCAACTGGTTCATTGCCAAAAGGCAGTTAGTGGGCCAAAGTTACCTGTGACCAATCCTCCCTATAACTAAGGGAAGGGTTCACTACTTTACCTAAAGTCAAAACCAAAGACCATCTTGAAAGGTAATAACTTCAAGAAATCCTTCCTCACAAGCTCAAAGGTTGTTTGATAAGAGCATGAAGGACCAATGACAAAATCCAAAACTATTGGTTTGTCTCTTACTAAAAGTTGCTAATCTATTATTTATCTCAACTTTTAGATACTTCTTGACCCTTTAGGCCTTTAGGTATGTCTCTTTGAACTAGTATTTCAGGAAATTTGCTAATGTGGAATAGTGGGGTCTGAGATGTATATACGACTCTCTACACACCACTGCCCAGAAAACAACCATTGATTTACAGATTCTCCTAGAGGAGTGCTCCTTCATGATTCACCACTTCCTCTGGAAATCTTCCATAATATTCATGCCTGACTCCAGATGCCAAACATGAAGATTCATGTGAAGTCTATTACTAAATGGTTGAGTCAATAGATTCACCCATTTAGAAGGGGTCTTGTGGACAAATCCACCAGACCCAAAACCAAGACATCCCTGGCCACCCTGGTACAATATGATGATTCTATACCTAAAGGTGGTCATCTGTTGAATCACATGAGGGATGAGGGCCACTGGACATAACTGACCAGACCCTCCCCAAAGACATTCCATGCATCTGTTCCCCAAGCCCGACTGTCTGGGACACGAGACATGAGGACCAAGACCCTGGTCAAATACACGTCTGTCCATACTATCACAAGAGGTGTTCAAGCACCTTTTTCCCAAGCCTGACAGCAGACCTACCAAGGAAACCTGTGAGTCATCTTGTTGCAAACACATCAACCACTGATTGATGGCAGCAATGTCTAATTTGATTGAAAAACCTGGCGATTGGTGGTTTTTTTTTTTTTGTTTTTTTTTTTGTTTTTTTTTTGCTTTTATCTTCCTAGACAAGGAATCTGCTAGAACATGTAGATTCCCTGGAATGAATTTCCCTGAATCTGAATCATTCTGGCATTGGACTAACCCATAACTCTACAGATTAAGGTACAAATTCCCTGTGTGGATGCCTCCCTGGCTGTTCATATAGGCAACCACTAAAGAATTGTCTGTGAAAATCAACTGATTTCAACTCAAAACTGATTTTTGAATCATTTAAAGCTAACAACATTGCTTCCAGCTGTATAATGTTATGTTATGAGGAGTCTTGATTCTTCCTGATGCCACAGACCAATGGCTGTGGATGACTCGAGAGAGCACCCCAACCCATTAGGGAAGCTTCTGTGAACGGAGAGAAAGTGCGCTCCTGAAGGAGTGGTGTATCCTCCTTCAAAATTAAACTATTGGTCCACCACTGACGATATTCCCTGAACCAAAGACCCAAGAAATGGAACATCCAGAGACTGAAGATATCAGCAATGTTTCCAGATACCATTGGAGCAACTTCATGCTCCGATAACACAATGGTATAGTATTCCCCATTGAAGCCATGCTTTCAAAGTGACATGAGCTTCCCTGGAGATAAGTGAGAAGCTTTCAACATGGTAAGTATCTTTCCAAGAAGACAATAGATTTCCTTTGAGTTGAGAAGACTAGACCTACCCTGAGGTCGAATTGTAACCATAAATTCGATTAGTGGAGTTGGAAATAAATCTGATTTTTAGAAATTTGTGATCCAACTCAGGCTTTCGACAAGATGCACCACCCAAAGGGTATATCCCTGGCATTGCTGTTTGAGCTTGTTTTCATTAGCCAACCGCCTATATACTGGCGAATACTGATGCCTTCTGTAAAAGCCATCAGCTTCACCTCTTTTGCTACCTTGGTGATCTGAAGAGGAACTGTAGTAATATTGCAGGGTAAGGCAGTGAACTGGTAGAATCTGTAGCCTCCAATGATGCGAAGATACCTTGTTAGCTGGGTAAATCGGTGAATTATGTACTACACCCACAAATTCTAGTGACGTCATACAGTCGCCTTCTTAAAACGAATGCCGAATATACTGCCACAGTTCATATTAAGTAAGATACATGCAAAGCTTGTTTACCTGACCTTAAGTGTCATTGAAAGACATTTCTTCCTTACTATTCCTAAGAAATAGACTGAAACTGTAACTTTCCAGCGATGTGACTGGTGTTATCGCCCTTTTGTCGATCATTTCATAAACAGCTTTCTATCAAAAACACTGTTTCTCCCGTTTTTTTTTGTTGTTTTTTTTTTTTTTTTTTTTTTTGTTTCCAAACCTCACTTCTGAAAGGTTTGACTGAATAGTAGCCTATTTCCAAGACTTGTATGCAACCTACACTGGACAAAGAATGCTTAAAAATTCCTGGAAGCAACCTACTATCCCTGCTTCCATGGGTCTGAATAATCAAGAATGCCCCCCCTTGTAACTAGCTAAGGAGAAGAAGGCACTTGTAACTGTTTTTAGGCGTAACGTACAGGGACCAAAAACTAATGTGAGGTCTGTTATTCCCTTTGTAGGAGCATGTTATTTCCATAACTATAATCATCCTTATAGAAATGAAAAACATTGTATGAAGCTCCTCTGAACATGTAACAGTATGTCCAGCGGGAAACTTCATAACTTCATAAGGAGCAAGAAATGCATTCAAAGTTACCTCCCTCCTGTTGAGTCACTTGTTCTTAGACATGGTCAAAACTCCAAGAAGATTTGAACCTAGTCCAAGGCAGTATTGAAGACTGTAACATGTCATGGTGATCCCTAAGAACCTTTAAATTAGACCTTAAGGAACAATCTACACTTGGTTTCTGCTATAGTCTTCTATAAGGGAACTTGTTCCTACAGTGTCTGAAGTGATCTTCCTGCAGACCTCCTACAACTAAGGAGCTGTCCAGGAAAATGATTATGTAAGGAAGTCCAAGCAAAAACTTCTTCCTGCATGAGTGCTCTTAACAACAGAGGCTTCAAAAACTCCTTGAAACCGAAAATAAGGACCACATTCAATTCTGGCTGTTCACCTAAGGAATGTGGGAATTACAAGATGTAGGTAAATGTGACCAAACAAGGGAGCATTTACACTGGCTGTGACTGTTGTATCAACATCTAGCCACTTAATAATAGTATTCTTGGAATGAATCACAATCCCCATCACCTGACAACCTGAATTCTAAACCTTTTGAGAGGTATAGAAACCCGATTGTACTAAATTCTTGTGCAAAATCATTTAATCAAAAGCCTCTCCTTGTAGTTAATGAGTGACACTCCCGGACATCTGACAACCAGAATTCTGACCTTCTGAGAGGTATAGAATACTCGATTGTGCATGGATGTTTTGAATGGACCTCAACGGAAGTGTTTTCCGAAGAAATAGTGATTCCTGCATTCAAAACTCCTCCACGATGCCGTGTCCATGGCAACGTAAATGGCTGACTCGTGGACAATCTATTCGACTGGGATGTACAATGTGATCACAAAATTGCTTTCAACGCCTGGCAATTAGAACCCGACGTGAAACAGCAATAACGGCCACTCGAATTGTCCTTCTCATCCAAGATGGCGTCTTCCATATCGCTTCTGTTATTGAAGAGTACATTCTTTCTAAACATGTATGCTGCAAAAATTATAGCTTCCAACGTCCAGCAAACTGAACCGAACGACTGGCAAGCTATATAAAAATATTATTGTTGATTTATTTCCTCGAGGTTGAAGAAGATGAAACCTCGAAGTCGCCATCCAAAAGTCCTTTATTTACATATTATAATGCATACCTTCGAAGATTTAACAAAGGTATAAGTTCTGTATGATATACATGTAAAATAAGAAGTGAGATTGACTAAAAATCTCAAAAAATAAATAAAACCTTGACAAAACTTCTCCTAATTCCCAAAGACGTCCTTACTGATGATGGCCAACAAAAATAATGAAGTAAACAACGTGGTCATGTGACCTAAATGGCGGGAGGACGGACTACTGTAACCCAATGGCTTTATTAAGGTTGTTATATAACCTTAAAAATCGCATCTCTGCGTTGGCCATTGGGTTGGATGGCTCCAACAAATAGCTACTGTTAGGAAATGGTAAGGGTATTTCGCTATAAAAAATAAATATATATAACACAGCATACTTTCCATAAAGCATGAGATTAGGTAAGGATGTACATACCACCTAGCATGCCTGCCTCTCCTGTCTAAGTTGACTGATATGAGGTGTACTGTATACTTCACCAGAGGTGTCTGTATGATGTACATCCCGAGTAGTATGTAGGCCGACTCCATAAATACACTGCTGCCCACAGACTGCTCCCGTTCAAACTTCTACAACAAGGCACCGTATTATATCAGTGAACACTCTACAAGACAGGGTAATTCTAACATTATACTCTTTGGGAAATCGATAGAGAGATACTTCTCATCTCCTGAATTAGATTTCACCCTTGACCAGATAGTGGACAATAGTCCTGTGAAGTCGCATCAAATTTCGGGTTTTTATGTTTGGTGTCTGTACAAGCCAGCAAACTTCAATCTAGTTCGAAACTATGTTTTCAAAACCAGTTAAAATGGAGAAATCTGACATAAAATCTTGTTACTTTGTTGATTATATAGTAAAAATATAAAATCCATAAATATTTTAAATAAATTCCGCCATATTTTCAATAAGAAACAAGTTTTATAGATGGGCAAAAAATAGGATTCATTGGGATGTCGTGCAATGTTGATTTCTAAATGTTTTGCAAAGTTCGAATTTCAGACATCTGAACCAAACATAGAATTCAAGGGTAGTAAACAAGCAAACTATTGAACTTCTACAAACATTGTCGCCGCACTAGTGGACAATATAGAGGACAAATATATCCAACAACCAGGGTTAGAACTCAGCATATGTTTTATAGATGTATCAACATTCATGCTTTATTCCTTACAAAAAGACAGGATTTTTATAACAACTACCCATCAACATATGTTCAATATGGTCACTAGCTGCACCGTTGATATATCAATCAAACAATATATGAACAAATGTGTGTGCCTTAATATAGGAATAAAAGACATATTCCAGTGCTTTATGATGGTTTAAAACTCTCGATCGGCTGAATATTAAAGCCACGATGCCCAAAGGGCTGAGTGCTTTAATACAGCAGATTAATAGTTTAAAACCATCATAAAGCACGACAATTTGTCTTTTATTCCTATTCTAAAATGGTTACATGATATTTTATTCAAAATAAGATGTAAATCTTACGCAAAAATCAAAACAAATCCAATGCCATGTTGGCTGTTCCATTAAGTAAACATGCATAGTGATGGATGTGCAAACGACCTTTTGGTTAAAATATTATTAGGAAATCCCCCACAGAATACTGTGATCTCATAAATATTAATGAGTAGTCGATCTTTAAATGAAATATTGGTAAAAATCCCAACTGAATTATTTGACTTCATATCGCGAGTTCTTTGTTTACATTTGTACGCGAAGGGACGATGCACGCATAATTCAACAGCGTTGTTTTATTTACCGTTCTATATTGGCTATTCCAGCACTGCGCAAAAGACGTGTTTAAGGTCACTGCGCAGCGTACCGTTTTAGAATTAGTTTTCAAAACACAAGCAAAAGAGGAGCACCAGGTTGTCACCCTCCATCTTGCTAGAATTTGGGTGAAAATTTTTTCCTGTGGTTATGTTATTTAAGTCAAAAATATGTTATTTATTCAATTTTGAAGGCATATTCAGTCGCCAACACTCTTGCTCTTAAGATGATCCAGATATAATAGGAAAACTTCCCGAATGAGCTATACAGAAAAAATATATCACAAATGATAACAATATTATATGAGTGCGTAGCACAAGTATTACATATATATATTTTTCTGTAAATATCTAATGAGGGATGTGTCAGTTTTATTATCCATCGTTTTGTATGATTTATGAGTTAAATAATGAATATTTAAAGAGAGAAAGTGGAAAAAGGCTGTCAAAAAGCATGGGCAACAATGAAAACAAAAAACTTCAATCTTTATCTTGCAATATCTTGTCTGATTCGTATCGCATGGCTCGATCTATTAGACGGCAATTTGAACGAAGGTGGAGAAAACATAAGTCAGAGTTGAATAGGTCAAGACTCCGCAGGCAAATTGCCTGGTGTAATCGACTGGCCAATAAAGACAAGGGTTCATACTATACAAATCTCATAACTGCTAATAGTCGTGACCCCAAGAAGCTATGGCAGTCATTGAGGAAGGTGTTGCATCGCACCTCTGAGACTGTCCTGTCTGCTCATAGCTCAGACAAAAGCCTCGCGGACATGTTTGCTTCTTTTTTCTCCAATAAAATAAGCAAAATCAGGGACACCTTTGCTACTTCTGGCTCTTTCAATGATGCACCGGATTCGGTGCCTCCTGCTTTCAATGCCTTTATGCCTGTCACTGAAGACGAGGTCTATAAGTGTATTAGTGAATCCCCCACTAAATCTTGCTCACTAGACCCTATACCAACATTCCACTAGACCCTATACCAACATTCCTCCTTAAGGATTGTCTTGATATCCTCTTCTCTTCTATTACCAAGTTGGTAAATTATTCTCTCATTGAAGGATCCTTCCCAAATTCTTTCAAAAAGGCGGTTGTCACCCCCCTCATAAAAAAGGCTTCCCTCCCTAGAGACAACCTTAAGAATTATCGCCCAGCTTCTGGTCTTTCATTCCTGTCAGAGTTGGTTGAGCGAGTCGTTGCCAGGCAGCTAACGTCACACATTAATAACAACAAACTGGACAATCCTCATCAGTCAGCATATAAGCCAGGACATTCCACAGAAACTGCTTTATTGTCTATAAAAAACGAGGTTCATCTCTCTCTGGCACGCGGTGAACCCACAGCTCTAGTACTTCTTGACTTATCAGCCGCATTTGACACTATAGACCATAATATTCTCCTTGGTTACCTTAAATCCTGGTTTGGTCTTGGTGGAACAGTTCTAAGGTGGTTTGCTTCCTACTTAAGAAGTCATTGCCAGGCCATTAAGATAGGCTCCACACTATCTGAATTAAGCAATCTCATCTATGGAGTCCCACAAGGTTCTGTTCTGGGTCCGTTACTGTTTTCACTCTATACAACACCACTTAGTAAAATTATTCGCCTCCACCCACATATTAAATTCCATTTTTATGTGGATGACACTCAGTTATACATCCATCTCTCCCACAAGAATGCTTCTTCGGCTCTCGCCAAGCTAAATGCCTGCCTTCGTGATGTTCAAGAGTGGATGTCTCTCAGTAAATTGAAGCTCAACCCTGAAAAAACTGAGTTTATTGTCTTTGGTTCCAAGGCTCAACGTCAGAAGATTTCCTCTCATTTTCCTGTTAGCATTCTTGGTAGCCTTCATCCGGTTGATTCTGTCAGAAATCTAGGTGTGTGGTTTGATGCAGATTTTTCATTCTCTGAGCATTATCAAGAGGACTTGCAAAGCGTGCTTCCTTCAGATTGCGTGACCTCCGTAGAATTAGAAAGTATCTCACTTCTGAAGTGGCAGTCCTTACTGCAAATGCCTTGGTTAGTAGTCGTCTGGACTATTGTAACTCTCTGTTCAGAGGTTTGTCCGGTTTCAATCAGCACAAATTGCAAAGTATTCAGAACACCCTTGCTCGTATTGTTACAAATCATAGAAAGTATGCTCATGTTACACCCATTCTACAGAAACTCCACTGGTTGCCTGTTAAGTATTGTTGTATTTTCAAAACCGCTACACTTGTGTATAAATTTTTGCATAGTGGTTCTCCTTCTTACTTCGAACCGTTCTTGTCTTTTAGTAGTTGTCCCTATAGTACTAGGCATAGTCACCCAGATCGTCAATACCTTACAGTTCCTCCTTTCCATTCATCAGTCTTTAAGTCAGCCAAACATTTTGGCCATAGTTTTGCCTTTGATGCTCCTAAGATCTGGAATGACCTCCCTCAAGATGTTCGCAGTGCAACATCAGTTGCCTCCTTCAGAAAGAAGCTTAAAACTTACCTGTTTGCAAAAGCCTACCCACCATAGCCTCTCCCGTCACATCTGTGTCTCCTTGGTACGACCTGGCTATGTCCCTTGATTAACGCTAACTGCCTTGCTTTATGTTTAGATGCGCCTTAGAGTCCATCAGTGATGGAGATTAAGCGCTATAAAAGTCCACATTAGATTAGATTAGATTAGAATATCCCAGCCATTTCTGCAGGGATTTTTATGCGACAAACATGAGCAGAAGCATTATAAAAAGACCTTTCTAATGATATAGAATATACAATAGAAGATTATATAGTTTTCAAGATATTAGTGAAAACCGGAAGTTATTGACTCTTATTATCCATAGTACGGAGGTGCCATTGTATGCCAAAAAATATACCCGGCTCTGTATATCAAATAATATAATAAATATAAATAATAAAATCCTCTTCATTAAAGCCACTGCAGACATTGTACAGTTA
Source organism: Sabellastarte sp. h YS-2021 (assembly GCA_964017235.1). Lineage (NCBI taxonomy): Eukaryota > Metazoa > Annelida > Polychaeta > Sabellida > Sabellidae > Sabellastarte > Sabellastarte sp. h YS-2021. Next base: position 7,100,817 of record OZ024932.1, on the reverse strand, counting down.
TCACAGCTTGTGAATTCCATAAAATATAGAAGTTTAGTTTTAACGTGCACCTTTAGGTTCGACACACAGTGCATCCTACTTATCCATTTCAAAGGCGTCCCATCACTTTTGTGGCCTAAAACCAACGTAATTCTCTGAACAAGCAATTCAATGAAGTATTAACACTAATGCTATGAAATTGTTCAGAATTTTGGGATTAATGTTTGATATATTTATGGACTAATGAACTTCGATGTAGTTTGATCATCTGAGTAATGCTTAAAAAAATACAGACACCCACCATAAATGTTTTAACTATGTTTCATTTATAGTAAAAACATAATATCGATAGAAATTTGGGAAATATTTTTCGATATTCGCAATAGAACACAAGTTTAATACTTGGATAAAAACAGCATCCCTTGTGACCTTTTGTGGAGTTTGACTTTCAAGCATCTTAAACCAAACTATCTCTTGGGGGAAGTGGTTTAGTTTAAACATATTTTATTCACAATTAGGCAACAATTGATTTAACAATTATATCAAGCCTTCTTGCGGAATGTGATTTGTTTACAATAATAAATTAAATGGGACGAAGTGGTTTAACGAATTACCAAACTTTGAAAAACATCATTGCTGCAATAATATAAGTGGCATTATTAGTTCAATATCTGACCTGAATCCCAGATAAATAAGTTTTAAAGACAAAAAGACGTAGGTCACCAACCTTCACAAGTATTTCCTGTCGACATAACATGGCCTGCTGCTCTTGCAAAGCTAGCTGTGTCTGTCTCAGTGTGCGGTCAATCAGGGACCGGTGACTGCGGAACTTTGTGGTTACACGCTCAGTCAGCTGCTTCTGACAGGTGCTCTCCTCACGGACGCTCAGAATTGTCAACTTCAGCGACTCTGCCAATACAAAAAGTAGTACTATGATAAAAAGGAGGCTTTGAAACTGGTGTTGTTTAGGGCTGCGAATGGTTACCCAAGCCTCGATAGACAAGTCGGTCTTTGCTAGGACTCGAGTCCATTTTAACTATTCAGTTACTCATAAGGTATTGTATTATCACCCGCGTGATGAAACATTTAAAATATGCTATATTTCTGCATTTCCGCCACATAATCTCAATTAAAGTTGTTGTTTTTGCTTAAAAACGTATAATTTATTCCATTTTCTATAATATCTAGTTAAACAGAAGACGTTTTTCTTCATAGGTTTTGTTACCGGATTCGTTATTTATGTACAGAAGACCTCTAACGGTAGGTAACTAAATCACTCAGTTACTCAAATTCGGGCCGGTTGTCAGAGGGCGAGTACTCGGGGCTGTTTTTTAGCCCCGTCCCAGCCCTAGTGTTGTTAACGTAATACTAGTATATCGCATTTTGCCTGGGACAAAAATAGCGACAACCATCAAGTGATCAGGAGCAGTAAAAATAAAGCGATGTATGGATGTCTGTATTTTTCAACATGGCAAATACTAAACCAAACAAAATATTGGATGTGGTTTCATGTTTAATACATGGAAACCGGTTCTTGTCTATGCAAATGATAGCACTACTGTTTGAAACCTTGCTGAAAAACCACACATTCAATGGAATCCTGATTTGTTTCTTTTAGTAATAGTCTTATTATTGTATCAGGAGGTTTAGTTTTTCATTCATGTATCTATTTGTGTTCACAATAAGTCCATAAGTAATACACGGATCTCTGAAATATTTAATACGGGTAGGGCTCGGCCAAAGAAAGATGTAATTACATTTTGAGAATGATCCAGATTATATTCTGGATCCAAATTCCCGAATTTTTTGGAAATTCCTCCCTGGAGAATGTGTGCACTCTACCAGTGATTTTCAGTTTTACCATGTTCCATGGGTACAGAGAAAGCACAACCAAAAATGCATGTTATTTGTTAGTAACATTAAATGTCTTGGAAATTTAGTCTATTTTGATACTGACAAAAAGTACAGAGTATTAAGCATTTTTGTGCAATATTTTAAGCATTTCTTGTAAAATTTTTTTTTTTCTGATACTGGATGTTAGCATCTGTGACCGGATTTTATTCATGTTTGAATGGAAAGCGGGTATTTGGTTTGCCTTCTTTTACACAAAGTAACATAAACTATAATTGAGTGTTGCAGCAGTTTATATTGTGCAGGAGTGGTTTCAGATGATGAAATATCTGATGAATCCATAACCACTAGACACTTCTAGACAGGTTTTTTTTCTGAGCATTCCAAAATTTTAAAAACCATTAATACAAATGTTTTGACCACCTCTGTAATTCTTTATTATCTCCATTTCCCACATTGACACATTGATTACTTGAAGTTGGTATGATGATTTTGTAACTCTTTCTACTTGCTTAGATACACCGCTGGGGATTAAATTTTGTTTTGTAAATTATCTACAAGTGCAATTTTCACTAGAATGGCAATAATCCTACATATTGCATTTTTTCTGTATTCTTGCATGACAATTCTATGGTCCTGAGTACATTTCTAAGGCCAAACTGTGTGGGAACTAAATATATTACAAGTCACCCCAACTCCTTTGATGTAACCCCTTTTGATTAAATTTAAGTATGCATGTATAAAGTGCAGTTAGGAATCTTGTTATCACCCTTGGAAATTCTATAGTCCTGAGTATATTTCTAAGGCCTGTTTGTGCACTCTATCTATTATAAGTCACCCCAAGTTCTTTCATGGCCTATAAGCTGTTAATATAATCCTTTTATTGAAGGGAGAATTTATCAATGAGATGAAGATGGCATTAGTTGTAGGCATTCCTTACCTAAAAAAATTTATTTAATCATTAAATAAGTAAAATTTAAGTAAAAAAAAGATTGGTAAAAAACAAGACCACTGCCGTGGTATGATCTCCCGCCGCACTACATCAAAAAGTAGGTGAACAACATATTTGACAAAACTCCTTGAGAAAAATTGGCTATCTGCAATACTTTTAGAGATAATTCGCATTTACTCATTTTGAGTAGGTGAGTAATTAGCTATGGGTCTGAAACTTCACCAAGTGAAAGCTCTCCCAAAAGTAGGTGAATGAGTTATTTGAGAAAAATTGGCCATCTGCAATACTTTTAGCGATAATTCGCATTTACTCATTTTGAGTAGGTGAGTAATTAGCTATGGGTGTGAAACTTCACCAAGTGAAAGTTCTCCCAAAAGTAGGTGAATGAGTTATTTGAGAAAAATTGGCCATCTGTAATACTTTTAGAGATAATTTGCATTTACTCATTTTCAATAGGTGAGTAATTAGCTATGGGTCTGAAACTTCACCATGTGAAAGCTCTTCCAAAAGTAGGTGAATGAGTTATTTGAGAAAAATTGGCAATCTGCAATAGTTTTAGCGATACTTCGCATTTACTCATTTTGAGTAGGTGAGTAATTAGCTATGGGTCTGAAACTTCACCAAGTGAAAGCTTTCCCAAAAGTAGGCGAATGAGTTATTTGAGAAAAATTGGCTATCTGCAATACTTTTAGAGATAATTTGCATTTACTCATTTTGAGTAGGTGAGTAATTAGCTATGGGTCTGAAACTTCACCAAGTGAAAGCTCTCCCAAAAGTAGGTGAATGAGTTATTTGATAAAAATTGGCTATCTGCAATACTTTTAGCGATAATTCGCATTTACTCATTTTCAGTAGGTGAGTAATTAGCTATGGGTCTGAAACTTCACCGAGTGAAAGCTCTCCCAAAAGTAGGTGAATGAGTTATTTGAGAAAAATTGGCTATCTGCAATACTTTTAGAGATAATTCGCATTTACTCATTTTCAGTAGGTGAGTAATTAGCTACGAGTCTGAAACTTCACCATGTGAAAGCTCTCCCAAAAGTAGATGAATGAGTTATTTGAGAAAAATTGGCTATCTGCAATACTTTTAGCGATAATTCGCATTTACTCATTTTGAGTAGGTGAGTAATTAGCTATGGGTGTGAAACTTCACCAAGTGAAAGCTCTCCCAAAAGTAGGTGAATGAGTTATTTGAGAAAAATTGGCCATCTGCAATACTTTTAGAGATAATTTGCATTTACTCATTTTGAGTAGGTGAGTAATTAGCTATGGGTCTGAAACTTCACCATGTGAAAGCTTTTCCAAAAGTAGGTGAACGAGTTATTTGAGAAAAATTGGCTATCTGCAATACTTTTAGCGATAATTCGCATTTACTCATTTTCAGTAGGCGAGTAATTATCTGTGGGTCTGAAACTTCCCCATGTGGAAGCTCTCCCAAAAGTAGATGAAGGAGTTATTTGAGAAAAATTGGCTATCTGCAATACTTTTACAGATAATTTGCATTTACTCATTTTGAGTAGGTGAGTAATTAGCTATGGATCTGAAACTTCATCAAGTGAAAGCTCTCCCAAAAGTAGGTGAATGAGTTATTTGAGAAAAATTGGCTATCTGCAATAGTTTTAGCGATACTTCGCATTTACTCATTTTGAGTAGGTGAGTAATTAGCTATGGGTCTGAAACTTCACCAAGTGAAAGCTCTCCCAAAAGTAGGTGAATGAGTTATTTGATAAAAATTGGCTATCTGCAATACTTTTAGCGATAATTCGCATTTACTCATTTTCAGTAGGTGAGTAATTAGCTACGAGTCTGAAACTTTACCGAGTGAAAGCTCTCCCAAAAGTAGGTGAATGACTTAAAAAGTAGATGAACAACTTATTTGAGAGAAATTGTGTAGCTGCAATACTTTTGAAGATATAAGGCATTTACTCATTATGGTTATCATTAAAAATTGACAAAGTAGCTATTACGGTTTGCGAGATATTTGTCATTTTTCACATTTTCACCAAAAGTAGCAATAAAGTAGCCATTACTCACTTGTACATTGAGCAACAGTTGTGAAACTTAAATATGTTACAGTTCACAAAAAAGTAGATGAACAACTTATTTGAGAGAAATTGTGTAGCTGCAATACTTTTGAAGATATAAGGCATTTACTCATTATGGTTATCATGAAAAATTGACAAAGTAGCTATTACTCACTTAGCTATGGAGATACACTTCCAAACTAGTGACCATGTTGTAGCTGTGGAGATAGTAGCTGAACAACATATTGGAACAAAATTGTGTAGCTGCAATACTTTTGAAGATATAAGCCATTTACTCATTATGGTTATCATCAAAGTAGCTATTACTCAGTTAGCTATGGAGTTACAGCTGTGAAAATTCACAATACAGTATATCCAAAAGATAGGTGAACAACATATTTGACAAAAATCCTCTATATTCAATAGCTTTTGAGTTATAAGTGACTTGCTCAATGGTCAAATGTTAAACTTAGTATAGCTATTACTCAGTTAGCTATGGTGCTACACCTTGGACACCTCACCATGATATAGTACATGAAGGAGTTGTCGAACAACATATTTCAGGCCAATATTGTAAGTAACAGTTACAAAGACAAAATCAATTTACTCATTTTGCTCATTGTTAATAACAGAAAATAGCTATTACTCACTTAGCTATGAAGATAGAACCCTAAAAATGGTACCATCTTGTAGGCATGGAGAAAGTAGCTGAACAACATATTTTACAGAAACACTCTAAATGCAGTCGTTTTGGAGTTATGAGCACTTTACTCAAAGTAGCCACCATTGCTATTACTCACTTAGCTATGGTCCTAGGTGTGAAATAACAGCATGAAATGAAAGGACATAAGCAATAAGGCCAAGGAGAAACAACCAGTGTGATGTACAGCCCTTTATAAAAGCGCGACACACACTCAATAACACACGAACACACGCTCACACGCACGGAATGCGTTTTATAATCTCCCGCCCGGCCGGCGGGAGATAAAAATTGATGGGCAAACCTTCAACCCTGAAAATTTGCTGATGGGCAAAGTTCCTGATGGGCATTGCTCTGATGGGCATTGTTCCTGATGGGCATTCTTCATGGATTCTCCAAATTGGTGGTAACCTGTTGTCAGCCATTGCTTGGATGACCTGCTTGTCTATTGGCCATTGACTGTCTTTACTTCAAAATTTATTATTTAATTATTTATTATTTTCATGACCGATTGTTTGTCTGTTAGCAGGATTTTGCAAATACTACTGGCTGGGTCTTTATGAAAAAATCAGAAGATGAGTCTTGGTCCAAGTTAGATCCCACTTTATTTTGAGAGTGATCTGGATCACTGTCAGGATGATATCAAAGATCCAAATTTTCCCATTTACTTATTATTACATGCTTTGGCAGAGTTCTGTACTCTCGGAGTGCTCTTGTTTATTTATTGTTTTGATATTATCAGCTTTCTGACTCAAAACTTTATCTGTGAACCTGTCACTTTTTCTAGTTTTAAGGTTACCGGTCACAACGTCATCCTGATGAAATAAAAAGGATAAATAAAGAATCTTTTTGACTATAGCCTCCCATAAGATTCATTCTGAAGACTATGTATTTAAGCCTTACCCAGGGATTGCTCCTGTTGTTCTACTTTCTTCCTCAACAAACTCAGTTCTTCTTCAACAGATCCCTACAAGTTATACAACAAATATTGAACAATCCTATTGAGACCACATTCAGCATGATAGAAAATTGATAAAAGAATAGTATCTATACAACCATTCCACTTGTGAGCTGCACAGTTATTTTAGTTTGGTGCTTGACGATAAATTCTTCAGCACAAGGAAGAAATGGGTATCCCCCCATATATAATGTGAGTATGTTATAGCCATTTATGGGTTTGACTAACAATAAAGACAGATCCACTGCCCCCCACCCCCACCTCACTGTGACATACACATTTAAATATACTTTACTTCAGAGTATTTACGATAATCCAGCTTGCTTATCTTCAGTCGCATCTTAGAGCCAGTCATTTATGGAGATTAAGCACTACGTACAGTCCACATTAGATTACATACCTGAGAGTCAATAGAAGATGTCCTTCGCCTAACAAAACGAGTCAAACTGCCTTCATACGGCTCATCCCTACTATCTGTATCATCTCTTACTTCACTATGATCTAGTTTATCCTTGGATACCCCGGCTCTTGTTAGAGTAGGACTGGTGTGGATCTTATACGCAGACTTCACTAACTGAAAATCTGAAAAGTAAAAATATCCTGCAAACTAGCACTGCAATGATTACACATGTATTTGTAGGAGTTTGATGCTTAGCTTGAAAAGTATCCTGAAAACAAAGTTTCATTCAAATATTTAAAATATGGACTCCATAATATGTTTTGATATCACCAACTATATTTTGTATTGGCAGAGTCACTGAGTTGGTAGGCTAGCAGGTATAAAGGACTGTGGAAAATGTATGTTAAACTGAGGTACAAGTCTAAACTTACTGTAATATTTAGTATGCCTAGACAAGTCAAGTATGACATAATATACAAGTTTCTGCTGAACCTTTATGCCAAATATGAATATGAATCTAAACAATATGATCGGGTAAATTCTGTAATGTAATCATTTAACTGAAGAGATAAATTTTGAACTGTTTTTTTTTCTGAAAGTGCAAACAGAACATCAGGGACATTAGGGAGGCAGGAGAAATGGAGTGCAGTTCAACAGGCAACCACCATAAATATTTAAGAACAGACAGGATTCTAGAAAATTTGCTACTTTTTGTCATAAATCTACCTGGGCTATTTTGGACACATTGTAGTATCTGAAATTAGATTTGGGCCGACTTTTGAACAGTTAATTACTGTAGTCAAGGTGACTGTCCACAAGAACATTGCAAGTTAGTATTGTAAGTTCACAGGTGAGGTAGGATTCTTCAAAAATAATCTATAATTAACGCAAAAAAATAACAAAGATAGTTTTAATTCAATTTTACCCAAACCACAAATTTTGTAATGTTAACTGTTCTGCTGGATACCTACGAGCTCAATTAACACTAATACAACAAGCAAATAATTCTTATTAATATATTTAACTTTTAAAAAAGCAACTGATTCACACTTACCCCCTCCATTTTGCACACTTTTACCAAACACTTGACCACCTTTCACCAGTGGAGTGAGTTTCTGCACCAATCCTGCATTAGAGTACTCCCCACTAGCCATTTTGTCAACAATAACTACATCTTCTACAAAGAAACATCAAAACAGAGTTACAATTGTTACAATTCAAGAAACATCTATAGATCCATTAGAATTCATAAATCAAAATCACAGCAGAAAACTGTATGTAATCCATAAAATAAATTCTATTAAACCACAAGCCTCTAATCGACTTTAGGTCATGAAACTAAAACAGTCCAAAATAAATTGTATATTTTGACACAGCTAATGACAAATTGACAATTAAGGTAGTCTGTATTTTACTGTAGCGAGCAGAGGGCTATTGACACTTTGACACATTTACAGTTCCAAAAGAGTCGAGGTTGGCCTTTTCTGAACAAAGCCCATTTTTTGGTTGACACAGGATAATATACTAAAAATTTTTCACAAACACACACGAATAAGAACTTGCAATTGGAAATGGCTTTTGCGAGATATTATTAAGTACGTAAACATGAATTTTGCTCAAAAAAAAAAAAAAACAAACATACAAAATATGTATATTTTTGATTGTTTTTATGAAGCAGCAGCCATTACAAAGCCTAAAATTATGATGTTTTCAATAACCGTTTCCCAAACTTTTCTTGCAAATTTCATCATTTATACCAAAAACAAACAAAAAACCAGTTACCGGTTTATTGTTCACATCACTAAGTGACGGTTATAAAATCTTGTCACATTATTTGAATAAAATGCTCTTGATACAGAGACACCAGGTCTACCGATCCATCCCTAACTGTAAAGGCATACAGTATACTGTGTACTGAAAGAATAATCAATCCAAAATCCAATTGGAGTTTCTGACTTCACAACTTCAAATCCTTGTATTCTGGGTATTTTTCTAAAGTCCAAGCATAGTTTTTGCCTGTTTTTATTGTGTTTACCTACTTGTTCTTTCATTTTAATCAATTCAGTTATTATTATATTACTACAATATAGCTGTTAACCTATCGCACATTTTTTCAAAAAAAATTTTCCTACCAATCCCCCTTTGATTAAATTACATACCTACTCATTAATTATTAATATTCTCTGACTTTTAGTTACAATCCACCAGACATTGTGCTACAATAATGAATTGCCTGACCTTTACATAGTACTCACAGTCACTGTTTAAATTCCTGCATAACCATTATTATGAAACTAAAACTGAATGACGGCTGGCGATTTCTCATTTTAAATTATCCCAAGCGACTGTGACACTAGGTGTATTCATTTGGGATCACTTCATCCACTTCAACCATGATCTAAGTGATCAGTCTTCCTCGTATGATCCCTTGGTGTAAAGATATTAGTTACAAGAAAGGCCAAAATAGAATAGATATCACTTAAATCAGTATGCAATCGAATCCAAGCAGTACTAGAGCAAGTGATGTAAATTTGCCAATGGATGTAAATTCGTCACTTTTTGGTTTTTGTAAATTTTACAGCACAAATATGAAAAAACATATCACAATTTTGCTAAATATATATAGAAAAGATACCTGTCTAATGCACTGCAAAATTTTATCATCCAAGCTTTTTATATTTTCACTGTCTTGAGTATATTTCTGAATGATGCACTCTTACGAGTAGATGTGGTTACCTCAGCTCTACTTTACTTGTGTGTAGAGCTGTGGCACGACCCCACATAAAACTAGATGAATGCTTTTGCTAACAAAAGCGAAGCGTCCCAGAAAGTTTAAAATGCTTTGTGGTTTTAATAAGCATACTGTAAAGCAAAGAATGCACAAAGCTGAACCGTACAGCATAAGGTAAAAGCAAAGAAAAAGAAGAGAGTGGGTAGTGTAAAAATTTGTATTTTATCGCCCTTGTTTGTGCGTGAAGGAATGACAAAATGTTATGAACTCCTCAGACTCCCCGTTTATGGTTTGTTATATATCATTTGGAAATAATTGCATGTTGAAAAGATCAGTGCATACATCATTAGACCATAAACTGGAGGCAGGTTATTTACAACATAATTTTGGAAAAAGAGGTTGTGACTACTGGAAATTAGTGGTGGGATCGCCAGCTTAAATGACAGATCGAGCATCACTTGTTAGAAGCGAGTTGAACTCGAGTCAAACTCGAGTAATTTTCGGGATAAAGTATTTCGTTTATTAGCGAAAATAGTTTACATAACCGTACATGAGGCAAAACTTTGAACTGGAAATAGGCTTTCGCGATATAATTGAAGTTAAATCTTCATTGATTTAAGCCAAAATAAAGTAAAAATGCAACATATTTTTGAAAATTTCAGATATTTCGGTTGTTTTGGTGAAGTGTCAGCCTTAGATAGTGAAAATATATACGTTTTCAAAAACTCGAGTTTCACTTGCGCCGATCGATGTGACCCCCAATTATCGCCCATCGAGTTCTAACTCGAGTTTGCGTCAACTCGTCCCAGCACTACTGGAAATGTACTTCTGAATTGTTGAAAGATTAAAAATATTGGCAAAACTTAAAATATCTTATTAAAGAAGCCATTTTAGGTGAAATAAAGTTATTTGTAATTTTTTTGTAAAATGGAAATGAAGTTAGGAGGTACAACTGACCAGCTATTTAGACTCTCCACATATGCTTTCCCAATACCTCTTAATACATTCTGAAGCTATAAAAGTAACAATAAAGGAAATATAAGGCAAAAACTCAAAATCAGCTATTTTATGACCCCAGTTTGACCCATAAAGGGGGGCCGTGGGGTAAAACTGACCGGCTATTTAGACTCTCCACCCTTGCTTTCCCAATACCTCTTTATACATTCTGAAGCTATAAAAGCAACAATAAAGGCGATATAAGGCAAAAACTCAAAACCAGCTATTTTATGACCCCAGTTTGACCCATAAGGGGGGCCGTGGGGTAAAACTGACCGGCTATTTAGACTCTCCACCCTTGCTTTCCCAATACCTCTTAATACATTCTGAAGCTATAAAAGCAACAATAAAGGAGATATAAAGCAAAAACTCAAATTCAGCTATTTTATGACCCCAGTTTGACCCATGGGGGGGGGGGGGGGGGGGGGGGGGGCGTGGGGTAAAACTGACTGGCTATTTAGACTCTCCACATAAGCTTTCCCAATACCTCTTAATACATTCTGAAGCTATAAAAGCAACAATAAAGGAGATATAAGGCAAAATCTCAAAATCAGCTATTCTATGACCCCAGTTTGACCCTTAAGGGGGAGTCGTGGGGTAAAACTGACCAGCTATATAGATTATCCACATATGCTTTCCCAATACCTCTTAATACATTCTGAAGGTATAAAAGCAACAATAAAGGAGATATAAGGCAAAATCTCAAAATCAGCTATTTTATGACCCCAGTTTGATCCATAAGGGGGGCCGTGGGGTAAAACTGACCGGCTATTTAGACTCTCCACCCTTGCTTTCCCAATACCTCTTAATACATTCTGAAGCTATAAAAGCAACAATAAAGGAGATATAAAGCAAAAACTCAAATTCAGCTATTTTATGACCCCAGTTTGACCCATAAGGGGGGGCCGTGGGGTAAAACTGATTGGTATTTAGACTCTCCACATAAGCTTTCCCAATACCTCTTAATACATTCTGAAGCTATAAAAGTAACAATAAAGGAGATATAAGGCAAAAACTCAAAATCAGCTATTTTATGACCCCAGTTTGACCCAGGGGGTAAAACTGACCGGCTATTTAGACTCTCCACATATGGTTTCCTATTACCTCCCAGTACATTTTGTGGCTCTAAATGCAATACTTAAGAAGATAATGGGAGGTTGACCTAAATTTAAGGCTTTTAGATTGGAAGTTGTCAGAAAATCACTCATAAATGTGACATTTTTCAAGGGATTGCTCCCAAAATCCAATCAGCTCGCGTTTTTGATAGTATGCACATGTGTGTCAAATTATAAGGCTGTGTAGTAAGTAGTTTTTCCTGAATTGCGATGACGGGGGGGGGGGGGGGGGGGGGGTGTACTTTAAAAAAGTTGTTTTTGATCATGTGACCTTCATAAAGGTCAAAGGTCAAATTTAAGCATGCAGAAAAATTTCCCCAGGCCTAAGGTATATAACTGCCAAATATGGTTTGAAACCTTCTAATAATAAGGGAGATATTCAAGGGAGACGATAATGCGGAGGCGGCGAGGAAACTGGGGCAAAAACAAATAAGCGTCCTTTCAGGGACACTTAATTAGAGATTTACATAAAACACAAATACTCACCAACTGTTACCACAACTACTTTGTTACATTAACCTCAACAGTCAGTCAACATGCAAACATATTTGACAAAAAAATAAATTATATTTCCTCATTTTCAATACTTTTTGGACCATTCTCAAAAAATTCGAAAACGCTCTTTTGTTATAAAAGCTCTGTAAAGTAGCAAATATTTTATACACATATTGTATTTGTTGTGTCCTTGGCTAAATATCAACTGCTTTTAAATATATCAAGTTTTATTCAACAGGAAATATTTTTTGCAAATCTCAAGTTTTATGTGGGGTATTGCCACGGCTCTACACGCAAGTAAGTAGAGCTGAGGTAACCACGTCTATATTAAAAGTGACTTCAAAGGAGTATGGAAGTTTAGTGGTTTATCTGGAAGGTTAGCAGTTATTTCTTGGAAGTTTAGCAGTTAATATTCTGGAATTTTATATTTAACTGCAACTGCTGTCCCTGGGCTGAACTCTGCCATGAAGAGGTGATGAGGAGACAACACTAACTTGTTTGAACTTTATAAATACAGCTCTATTGCAGTCTAGGTGGATTTATAAAAGACACTGGGTTAATCCTTCAAAGACCTGCCATTCTATTCATAAAATATTGCAAGGAAACCCCCTGAAAGAAATTCTGTGACCTCATATGAGGCAGGTCCATGAGCAGGGGTCGATTTCACGAACGGACTTAAGCCTGGTTTTTACCACGAATATTCTTGACCGGGTATATTCCTGTATTCAGTTCAAAGAGTATAAATTATACATTTGTTAACAAATACCAACCAACATTTTAAACTTCTCTGTGACAAACCTTTAAAAATTTACATCTATGTTAATAACAATTTTCAGCTACAAAAGATGTAAAATATTAATTTAACTTAAATTTTTCACAGTATATTAGGTATTATGCTTGAAAAACAGCTTTTTTCAAAACCCGCAAATTTAGATCCATTTTCATGAATAGATATGTATAAATAACAGCTCCCTCAGTGAACCTATGTCCAGGTGTGTTAGTTTTTTTTTCAGTTTTCGATAATGCAGGGTTCGGCCATATTTATGAAAACAAAATAATTGAAAAAAATGTGCCTTCATGTAGCAGAACCAAAAGTGAAAAAAAAAACTGGCAAATTTATGGGACAAGTGAAGATAGAGGCGCCGCTCGTCAAACCAATGAGAGATCTCCCCCCTCGACCCATGTTTTATTGGCGTTTCGACTGAATGCGCCTCTCTCCTCACTTGATCTGAATTTACTGTACGTACAGTACATCACTCACTGTACTGTAGTATGTCGACTGCACTAGTAATCATGCTACTTAATCAAAAATACCAATAAAGTATATGATAAAACATATCTATTTTAGCTTTTCCAAGGCTATAAAATACTTCAGGCATTATTTATGCCAATTACGAGGGAAAGTTCAATTAAACTGCTGAAAAATATTTGTTTCAATCATTTAATTGTGAGTGTCAAAGGTTTTATGTCACTGGGTTACTGACCTAGTTTTCATGCTATCTGTTGCCTATTTCAGAAACTTTAAAATTTAAATAATTTTCACACAATAATATACAAAAAAAAAGAAATATGTGTTAAATTCTTCACATAATAACCTTTCCAATGGGGTTTTAATTGTAAAAATTGGTAACATATTGACAGATTTACAAGCAATTAGAGATTAACAAACTTTCACATTGCATGGATAAAAATTTATTTCCAAACAAAGTATGGTTGTAATCCGAAATAAGGACTAAACGAGTTGCATATGTGATAGCCAAGTACCTAATTCATCTACAGAAATGACAATTGTATCATTTTAAAGACAAAGTGTTACAAACACACAAAAAATAGTGCTAGCATGAAAAGGAATCTGGACAACTCGGCCCACTTCAAAGTTGGCCCGTTTCCGGCCCACTGCAAACTCGGCTCACTACAAACCCCCCCCCCCCCCCCTTTTATCAGTTTGCTTTAAAGAATAAGCCTTTATGGATAGGTCTTTATTTTTTTTTCTCAGTTACAACACACTATTATACATATGGATAGTTCTTGACTTTTTCTTTCAGTTTTAGAAAATCAGACGAAATTTTACACTATCTTATCAAATAATTTAAACTCAGACCTCATGGCAGTTGCACCAACTTATCAATATTCATGAGAGGATATGAAGTCATGGATTTCCCGGTTTTTCTAACAATATTTTATAAAATGGAAGCTTCAAATCCACAGAAGTAGCATTAACACATTAATATTCATAAGAAGATATGAGGGCACAGATTTCAGGGAAAACTACTGTACATAAAAAATCAACAAATGAAATTTTTTTTCCTGACAATAAGCCAGTAATTTACATATCATGATGTCCCGTGATTTAACCACTGCGAATAAATTAATAATAAATAGAAAAAGAATGTAAGTAAACATAAAAGTGCATGGCTTCAGAACAGTCACTGATGGATTAGAAAACAATCACTTTCAGAACCGCCAATGGAAACGGTTTACAAATTAATTGCTTTAAGATACGTTTAAAAAAATGTCGTTCACCTTGATGTATTTTATAAATATATATCTATATATTCGTTCATTTGAAATAAGTGCAGTAAAACCTCAGTTTTGTGAAATAGTATATGAACTTTGAAAGCAAAGTAAACCAGGATTAGGACTGCATGCTTTAATTCAACAGCTGCACATCAAATATCTCATACGTAGTACCTAATGTCACGGATCCGTTAACAGAAACTGACTGTCTTGTGTCACGGACCAATGTTTTTATGTCATGGACATTTATTTGGTCAAGGATTTCCTCTGGTATTTCCTAACAATATTTTATAAAATGGACGCCTCGACGAAGATCAAATACTTTACTTTAAACTACAGAATTCACGGCCATAGCTAGAAATGGCTAGAAACCCAGCGTGGCCTCATAATTCCTTAACAATTGATTTCATTGGTTAATTAAATTGATCATGTTTGCAGATGAAAAGAAGACTGGTTGCCTAGAAACTCAGCATGATCTCATAATTCCTTCACTCTATTGACATTTCTGTGACACAAGCCTATACTTTCTGTTAACGGATCCGTGACAATAGCCACGCTGTATCTCATAATATGAATGTGACGGTTCTGAAATTAAGAGAATTGTGACCCCTCCTTGTCCAATTGTCCTTGTCGGTTCCGAAGACACTCTGAACATAAAATAACAGCAAAGGGCCAAGTTTGTAGTGGGCCGACTTTGAAACGGGCCGAGATTGATGTGGGCTGAGTTGTCTACTGCTTCCCTTCATAAGTTGGGGACAAGTGAAGATAGAGGCGCCGCTCGGCAAACCGACGGAAGATCTCCCCCCTCGACCCATGTTTTAGTGGCGTTTCGACTGAATGCGCCTCTTTCTTCACTTGATCCATAAGTTGGCCGCAGTCATAAGCTGACCGCCCTCACCAGAGCTTCACACGGCTTTACATATGCAACAGTTTTCATTGGTGTACAATAACCTATTTATCTTTCTGGAGCCTGTAGATGAGCCGCGGCCAACTTATGAAGGGAAGCAGTACAGTATAAAACGCACGCAAACTGGATCATCGACCAACCACCTTCATTTGACATGAAATCATTAAAATGAAGGTAAAAATTGACTGGAGAGATAACAACGCCTGTCTACTTCAGGCTTGGGAATTCTACAATCCGCCCACACTCACTTGCACACTGAAAACTGTCTGAAAAGTATATTTTAGCAAAATCTTTCTGCTTCTGAAGGTTGTTTATCTTTTGCGGAAGAGCAAGATTCCACTTTAAACCAGAAAAGACGAAAAAACCCCGAATATATGTAAGTCATGTAAGTACTATAAAACGAAAATGTACCTAAGTTGGACGGAGCATACAAATCGTATAAAAAAAAGCGATTTCTATGGGCAAATACATCGCGTGGTGGATATTAAAATCTCTGAAAATCCAAAGACTTATGCCACCCATTTAGCCTCAACTGTATTGAGGGATACATTTATGCAGAATATATTCTCCAAAGTATGGAGAAATACACAACATCTTTGCAGAATGTTATTTATGGGATGGGGGTTTCCCTCTTGAGTTCATGCTGCCACAGCTGTCCTGCTGGGTTTCAAACTGTAGATCTTTGTTATCTTAGATCATAAATGCAGGTATTCAGCCACACTGTGAAACCTTATATTTTGAGAACACAATCTCTAATGAATTAAATAGCGGTATAGTCTTTGACTGTGGTGTATAATTTGGCAAAAGGCTGTAGATTTCAGTGGATAGATCATTACCAAAATGCAATGATGGAAAATATGATTTCTGCTCTTTACAGACTGGAACCGTTAATTCAATCATATGTTTTGTACTGAGTATTCCCAATTGCAATGGATAATATTGAAAAAAATTCACCTAAGCCCAGGTCCAACTTTGCTGATTTTAAGGGATGACTTTCAATAACTTTAAAGACCTCATCATTCATACTACTATCTGCACAGGTCTTTGAATGTCACTTTTTTTCTCCAATGTCTGTTGCCTATATTCATAGCATGGCATTTCTGTCACCGTTATAGGTAATGTATCTTATTACAGCCTTTACCAGTTGTTTCGTGTCTGTCTGTGTGATATAAAGTCCAAGCATAAGAAACTTCTAAC